>JAJNNQ010000018.1:19365000-24365000 GCA_027886175.1 Phylloscopus collybita
CATTTCCCAGAGTAGAAATACTCATTGAGAACTTTAATGAAAAGCAGAAAAAATCTGTGTTTCAAAGGAAATTAAATAGTCAGTGGGTCTGTCATATCCCAAGTTTCCTACTTTCCATCTTTTTCCATGTCTAAGACTGTGATGGCTGTGTTTTGGTTTGAGGCCATTCCACTTATGATCTTGATGAACCTTTCTTCTTTTATCTGATATCTCAAGCAACAAAGGACAACCATACATTACTAAGAAGAACATGATTCTCTCCAGCTCCCTTTTCCTTGTGCCTGTAATATATGCTTGAAAGATATGACATCATTCTCAGGAAAGATCTATTTTCTATATGCATTAGCTAATCCCATTAAAAACTCCATGGAGTACTTTTCACTTAGGCACACAGAAGAGCAATTTTTCATTGTTTGGAGAGCTCCATCTCTATTGTTTTATTAAACAGAATAAAAAGAAACAATCAAGCTCGATCAAAGCACTTTCAACAAAAGATCTCACATGTATGGAACCACAGACAAAACCTCCCTTATGTCACTCACTGACTCCCTACAGGAACACTGGTTTTACAGAAAGAATAGAGTGGTGGACTCTGGATGTCCTTTCTATCCCAAATTACTAAGACCATATTTTGGTTTTCTTTGGTCCAGGTTATGGTGCTTAAGACTGAAGTTCGGACCTCTCTGTTACCACAGGAAAAATATTGTGGCCTTAAGAATAATTTCCTTAAATTAATCTAATAACTTTCATGCTCAGGAATCACTGAGTTAGCAAATGAAAAGGGTACACAAATCTGCAAAACATAAAATAAAATGCACTACATTCATTAAAACTCACCTTTTTATCCTCAGAATTCCATGTAAAGACAATTAGTGGGCTAGTCAAATAAATCAGATCTCAAGCCATGCTTGAGAACCTCAGAAACCTCAGAGCACAGCCCTGTTGACGTAGCCTGGTATCCCACCCTGACAGCACTACATGGAAGCCATGCATTCTGTGTGCTGTTACTGTTTTCAGGGTGTACCCTGGCCATCCAGTTTAAGAAGGGGAAAATATAGAATATAAGGAGGTCTTTCTTTTCTTCACTCCTTCCCTTCTTGACTATTTGGGTAAGATTAATATCAGTGGTGACATCTTTCCTTGTTTGCCTGCTTTGGATAATCATTAGTTCAGAGTTCGGCTTGACTTGGATTTGAACTCTGATTTTCACCTCTTGGTATGTTTTCAGCTGCCTCAGAAAGATGACAGGATAAGTGTAAAACTCTCTTACCAAGGACACAAGCAGACAACAGCTAGCACAAGGCATATGCTATGACAGGAACAGCCACAGCTGTTTCAGGAGCACTGAAACTCTCTCTTTTTGGGCTGAAGTTAATGAGAATTTACTTGGAGAAGGAGGAAAGGAAAACTAAAGAGATATTACACTGTTGCAACAATGATTTTTCCAGTTATGTTTTATAGCCCAAACTACATTAGCCATTTCACCAGTGTTTGCATCTGTGAAAAATGGAGAAATAATTCATGAGTTCCAGGAAGAAGTTAGAAATACATTTATAAATTTGTTCATTAGAATTTTTCCACAGAGAACTCTTACTCCATTTTGAAGATCTGACAAATTTATAAAACTTCTGAAAGGTTAGTCTCTGTGCCCAGTGTATTTCTCATATTTTTATTTCTGCCTTCTTAGTACAGTATCTTTGTAATCTTCCTAAATAAACTGTGGCTATGAATGCGAACTTTTATTTTGCTGTTGTGTTTGAGCAATGATTAGCATCTCTACACATGTTAATTTATGATCACGAGAACACCAGTTTCTGGGTCTAGGGACAATTAAAAAGGGTATCAGTTGTAAGAGACACCACACATAGATGGAAATAGGGATTCTAGTCACTATTCCCTACCCAGACAATGGCTTTGCTCCCATGTCACGTTCTTGTGACAGTGAGTAAGTACTGAAAGAATGAAATAAGCTCCAAATTTCTGTGTAGCAAAAGCTGTCTCTTGAACTTTGCTCTGAACTTCTGATCCCATAGAGATAATGTTCTTCCTAGCACTGCTGAACTCCTAAGCTATAAGTAATATCCAAAGAACCATCTCTTCACTGTCTTTTCTCCAGAGAAAATTTTCTATTTTGTGCCCATGAGTAAAACAAAAAAAAAAAAATAGGATCTGAATACTACTTTTAAACAAAGCTTAGGAATCAGCCACTCTGCCTCTTTACATAGCTCTGACTATATTCTGAAGTACAAAAGAGAAGAAAATTGTCTTGGTACCTTTGAGGATATAGCTATTAGACACAGATGTTGCTACTTTTGGCACAGTGGCATGGATAAGGAGATTCAGGCAGAAAACATCAACTTATCAAGCACCTCAGCAGAGTGAGACAATTATATAAAACATACTTATATAAATTATTTCTCCTACTTGCTTCATTTCCCTATTCAATAGTTCTGGTTGTTCTCATCTCCCAGAGAGGATCTTCTAAGGATCACCCTCATATACTGTCCTATCATGCATTCAACATTAGCTCAGCATTAGTTTAACATTTAGTAACTAATAACACTGTAATTTTGTAACTGGGCTTGTAAAAACGTGGTGAGTTATGGCTTACAAAAAGTACAGTAGAAAAAGCTTTTATAGTTATTTAAAGGTATGACTTCTGAAAGTCGCCTGTTTTTTCACTGCTATTCTATCTTTGCATAGTCACAAATTTCCTAGGAAGATACCTGTTGCTCAGAAAGAGGGCTGTGTGATCTCATGCTGCAAATATTCTTTCTCCTCCAAGCCAAGCAATTTTAACCAGTGTATACCTCAGGGCTTTTGCTTCACTGCACAGCTGGTTGTTTAGGGTTATCTCAAGTCAGTGTTGTCTTTAATTTCCCTTCAAGTTCTCTCACTTGGAATAGCTTATTAGTGAAGTACTGGACAAAACCTGTTTGGTTTTACCACCAGTGGCCCTAATTCTTAACTCAGTATGGTCAGAAATAAGGATTGACTTGCCTGAAATCAACTGCAGCACAAAACTAGTGGTAGAGAACGATAAGGTTACAAGCACTTTAAGGCATAGTTTTAATCCAGTGACATTTAATGGCAGCAAGGGCAAGATCATGCTTTTACATCTTCTGAAGGAACATTATCTTAGTATACATAATCTTTACATAATTTTAGGAAATCTGTGTTTGCATATCTATTTTTTTTTATTTTATTTTTGACTTGATTTTTCTTGCAATGCTTGAGTAATATATATATCGGAATCTTTTAAATGAGGACTGGGGGAGCAGAACTCCTGCAAAGTGTTAAATAGCTGTGCCACTGGCAGGGAACACTTAATGCTTTGGTGCTTCAGTAAATTAAGAGACTTCAGCTTCCTCTTTATAGTTTTTTTTTTTTTTTTTTTTTGGGTTTTTTTTTTTTTTTTTTTTTTTTTTTTTTTTTTCTGTAGCCTTTCTAACCATTTCTGGGCATGTAATCTTTTGGATGCTACATATCCTTGTTTAAGAAACTTGAAATAGGTTTGGTTAAACATAAAGTGTGAACCACTGCACTATAGTGTTTCAGCCACCCTTGTTTCCTATTTCCAACATCCAGATCTACAGCCCTCCTTGACAGAGTTATCAAGGTTCTTTTCTCTTAAGAAAGTGAATTTATACATATCAGATTTCTTCTAAGAGTGAGGCTTCTAAATAGCACCCTGCTTTTTACATAACTAGGACTCTGGGAGTGGCTTTCTTCTCTGCTCTTTGATACTAGAGTACTGACTTTCCTGGGCTGCCCTCTAATTTGTAGTGATTTTGGTGAGAAGAGATTAAGGTCTGTCATGCCAGAGATTTGCATGAGCACTTCTTCATTCCATATGCAATGCTTTGGTTTAACTTTTGATGGGAAAGTAGAGCTCAGTGTCTGACCTATTTATCCCTTTTCTGTTCCTTTTTTTGAGATAAAATTGTCATATACATGAATTGCACACAACAGAGTATGTGTGTTTGGTTACTGTGTCACTTTTGGTAAATCAAAGAGAAAAATCTTCTGTAATCAGCTAGCCTTTAACTTAATAACACTTTTGATAAATTGCTCGTATACAATAGGTTATCAAACCCAAACATTAAAGATTTCAGTTTGACACTGCTGGAAAGAATCATACAGACACGAAAGGCTAAATTTACTATTCTTTATCTGGAGTAAAGAAAAAAAAAATTACATCAGTTTCAAGACCTGCACTAATGACTGAATAAAGAATTTCAAATCTGGCCTAAGGAAGTTTAAGATATGCTTGAAGCATAACTGTTCATTACAAAAGCATTTACAATTCCTTTACCAGAGAGTTTTAGCACACTGTGGTTCATTGTTTATAGTTTATTGTATACTACCATTAAAAATATCTCCTTATAATATATATTTTTTTTCCTTTTTTCCCCTTTCTTTTCTTAATTTATGCCCTTTTCTTATAACTTTTCAGCTTCCCACATACACAACCCCTGTGCTGGATCTGCTACACTCCAAAACATGTGAGTGACAACAGGTTTGACAGCCTTTGGGGTGGTGAAAGATCTGGCGAGAGCAAGCCTCCCCAGCACGCTCATTAGGTTAGTAAGGACACTGTCGTGGATGGCAGTGCCGTGTATTTTGTCAGCCATAAGTGTAAAGTGACTGCAGCCAAACCTTTCCTCACAACAAAAGGAGGAAAAGATGAAGAAAACCTTCTTGAGATAGTGAGTTGAAAGATTATGATGCTTTCCAATCTATAAAAGAAGGCTCCCTTCAAAGTACTCTGCAGGCATACTTGCTTCTTGTTTATATCACTTGCACACTGTAAAGAGGCCTTACAGTGGCTGTAAATATGACCTATTTGAATTTTATAGTCTTTTATGCTGCTGGAACAGTGGGCTGAGGCTTTAGGATAAACACAAACTAAAGCCAGCTTATTCCACTAAGACCTTCATTCACCTATTTTAGAGATTTCCCTCTCAGAAAGATTGTGGAGGTAAAACATGTTTACTGAGTAACCCTGACTGCACAAGGGAAATATCTATTTCAGTCTCCCCAGGACTCAAATACACCCTGTCTTCAGCAGCTCTGTGTGTGTGTGTTTGGAAACCTATGTCCTTCCTTTAGGTGGCCAGCAACAACAGAGATGCTCTCCAAGGGGATGATAGCAAAGTGTATCTGGCCCGTTCACTGGAAAAAGGCATCTGAATTCTGGCTGTGACATGGTGGAAGGAACAGGCAAACAGCTGGCAAGCCCAAAGTCAGCACCTCAGCAGCTGGAATCTACCAGCAATTTCAGTTCGTGCTACTATGTTAAAACAAAAATGCAGTCAGTCCCATTTCAGTTTGCATTAAAATGTGCTCTTTACTTGCCACAGAGGTAATAATCATAATAACTATTGCAGATAAGCATTTACCATATTTTCTTTCCCTGTCATATTACATCAACATACATGACTAAACATCCTGAGGTTGAGAGAAAACCACAGTACATCTCCATTTCCTTTGCACACCCTCATATTAGCCAGGTAAAACATGATTTCCACAAGCTCCTTTTGATAGAGGTGACAGTAATGGTTGTCTATTTAAATCTGGTAAGTGAAGGACTTAAAGTTTAGTGACATTTTCTAGGCCAGAAAAGCACCTGTATTTTTCAACAGCATGCCAGAGCCCTGACTTCTGCCTTGTGCTCCCACAGCTAAATTTTATCTCATAGAGCTGAAGAGTGGTGATGGATATGCTGTGGAATTTGCTTTGGAAAACAAATATTTAACTTTCTACAGATCACTGAAGACCTGATAAAACTCTTTGAGTGTCACCTACCATTTTCCATCTATTTTTAATTGAAAAATCTTTTTATTCTTTTCACCTAAATGTGTGGTTCAAATAAGAATGCAAAGATCATTTACAGTTTTTTTCAAATATCATTCATGCAAACAGGATTCACAAAGTCAGAGTGTTCAGTGTGAGACTTTAAAAGAAAAAAAAAATCCTTTTAAAAACATCAGTTATTTCAAAAAGAGGAGTCACATTTATCATTAGTCAAGAGGGCCAATGATTCCTTCTTGCTTTTGGGTGTGGAGAAGCAAATGGTCAGGAAGGCAGGGTTGGGCTGTGTGTGGTGGTGATGTGAGCAGCCTTGATATCCTGGCTGATGCTCCCCTGTGCACAGGCTGGTGGTGCAAATTCCATGGTGGGGAAGGGCAGAATAGGAGCCAAGTAAGCACTCCAGAGAGCAAAGTAGTGAGATAATCAGTTTGTTCCCAGCAAAGACATGGGAATGAGCTAAATCATCTAGCTCCATTCTCCCAAATGGGAGATTGGAGTCCACAAAAGGCTGCATTTTTGTTGTTGTTGTTTACAGTAATATCCTATGAGAATTGAAGGACAAAAAAATGTTAGGGAAAAAAAATTAAGCACATCAGAGTTTCTGAAAAGTATATCTAAATACAATATTGATAGGAAAAGTCAGTCTGAAAATGCCACTGTGAGGAAGGGATTCTGCACAGGGTGTTTTATACAGTTTATACAGTTTTAAAGAGTTTTTCAACTCTTTTCAATAAATTAACTAAATATAGTACTTATTTATTCTTTGCATGTATTTAGATCATTCAGTTTATAGCTAGATTCTAATTTGACAAAATTGTTTCTTTTTTTTACTTCAAGATCTTGTAGATTCAAGTGAGTATTTTATGTTAAACTTTTTTACTTGTCTCCTCCCTAGAAAGCAAAGGAAATTTTTTATAAGTCTTGACATACTTAATCTTGTTAAGTTCTGATATAAAAAATAACAACAACAACAACAACAACAAAAAATGTAAATCATTTGAGTGCTAGGAAGTATTAGGAAGGGGACTGGGTATGAAAGGGAAAACATAATTGTATTACCATATATGTTGTTTAAGTGCCCATAGATTCAACATTTAATTAATTTCTGATTATTTTAACCTAAAATGGGATGTAGTAAAAAAGACAAAGTGCATTGAAAGGAGAGAAGGCTGATAAAGGAAATAAATTACTTCTATATTAAGTAATACAAATAGATTAAGATTATATGAGACAGAAAAGACACAAACAACAAGGAATTACAGAGATCTAAAGCAGCATTATTTGCCTGGGGAAGGCATGTTTATATGCAGTGACTATTCACTGCTTCTCTAAATACAGGAAGCAATGGAAATCAAATTATATTTTCATACAGTACGCTCAAACCAAACAACTTTTGGGTTTTTCCTACATAAAAAAGTATTAATCTGTGCAACTTGTTGCTAAAGTACTTGCCAATGCCAAAACTTTGCATAAATTTAAAAACTCATTAAGCAGACTCGAAGAATAATCTATGAAAGGCTAATAAATGTAAGGTAAAAGCTGCTACTCAGGAAGACCTTGAACTTCAGATCAGAGGAAGCTGTTAGATTGTACTAAGAAAGTAGGTCTTTAATAAATTTTGCTGTGTTTCTGTACTGTTCTGTAGAGGATCTACTCTTGTATTTCCCGTGATCAGTCCTGAGAGCAAGAAATTATTCATATTACATGTAAGTTTTGTTCTACCCAACAAAATTACCTTTTTTTCTGGAGTTCAAAAAACCTGAAAAAGCATACAAAATTTAGCCAAATGAAATATTTTGCTTGTCAGAAGAATGTTGGCCAGGTTGCAGTGAATTAAGGTTAAAAAGAAACAGTAAAAAGGCAAACTGCCTATTTACAAAACAGAAAATCTCATTTTCCTCCCACACCTATTCATATCTATTTGCAGTCATTACAGGTAAGAACATACTGCTGGTGAGGATACTTAAACATATAATTACACAAAACATAGCAGGTAAAGTAGTAAAACAGGCAGAATAAGATAATACAAAAGTGAGACTTATTTTATATTGGACCGTGTTTAATTTTTCGTTATGAATTTTGGACCAGCTCCATTGAAAAAAATAGAGAATTCCTTCCTACTGATTTTGTGATGCTTTACTTTAGGATTATTTTGTTATTCTTCTTGCCTCAGTCAGTTTACCTAACTTTCACCATCCAATCATCTAAAAGAACAATTTACAAGAAGTATACTTTAATAAACAGAGTGAGTGAATTTTTATTATGCTCAGCTCAGAAAAGAAATTACCTCTTCTGCTCACTCTTAGAAGCTAATTATCTAATATCCTTCAAATTTTTAGTAAGCATAAGCCTGCTTTTTCTGGTGATTGATACAGAACCTTGATCTATTAAACTGGGGCACACCTAATCCTAATATCACACCAAAAGCAATTGAATAAGAAAAAAAAAATAAAGCACAAATTTTCAGAATGTGAGGAATAAAGCTGACTTTATTGCCGCTAAAGATGGTGTTCTAATTGTGCAAATTTGATTTCACATTACCTCTGGAATGTCCTAGCTATTATAGATCATATTTATACTAATATTACCACCTTTGTTCTGAAAAATCTGTATGTTACATAAGTGTGACCATCCACCCTTAAGGGGAAACAATTTTGTTAAACTATCTGAAGCTACACCAACTGCAGCTGGAAGAAGCAGACAAGCTGTTACACAGAAACTTTTTTACTTAAAAAGAAGCCTTTTCGTTTCTGTCTTAGAAAGCTGGGCTAGCATTAATTTCAATGACAAATATTTCCTCTCCCTACAAAATCTTGATTTTCCTAGCCTTAAGCAATCATGTCTGTGATCATGCTACTGAAATAAGGAGGTCCTGAAAGACCAGCAGACTGAGAGATGATTGAGAAGTTGGAGCCACGGCTATTTGTCTAGGTAAGACATCTTTTTTTAATAGTATGTTAATAGTAATAATGATGATCTAGCACAGTTGAAACTAGATCTGCTTGCTCTCAACAGCTGAGAGAGCAAAAGTGAAGCATCAGCTATTTAGTGTAATTCCATGTGTTATAAAATCCAGAGTGTCATGGGAGTGATGCATCGCCTTGGCTTGTCAGACTGGTCCTTCTGTGGTACAGATTATGTCTGAGTCTGTCTGAGTTTGCTCAGTGTTTGTGATAAGGAAAGACTTTGAATCTTGTTAAAATCCCTTAAGGAAACCAGACACCTGAACTGCAAACAGATGACATAAGCAGCAGCAGTCAATAATTTGGAAGTTTATCTCTCACTTGTACAATTCAGTGGGTGTTTAAACATTGATTTTCTCGAAATTAGAATCAGGCTCCCAGGTTCTAAATTAATTTTTAACTAATGTACAGAAGGAAATGCTCCATTAAATTGCTGCTACTGTGTTACTTGTCACCAACACTACCTTCTGCTGTTGTAGAGGCCTCATTTCAGCAGCCTCTCATCCTCCAAACTGCTTGAAATCAATAACATTAGATTCAGTCTCCCAGCAAACAGCAAAAACTCTGTTAGCATAAACCTCACATAGGGCAAAAAAGAGAATGAATTTTATGTGGTTGTTATTTACATTTAAGAGTAAAATAAGGATTGAAAAATACTCTTTTAAGGCTGAAGTGCTAAAGTTTTGTTGTTGGACTTTGTTTCAGAAATTTCCTTTGTTTCACGGACCCTCTGTGGATTCCAAGGTGGGTAAAGAATTCTGACCTGCAGCCTGAGGTCAAAGTGTGAACCTCTTCATCCTGAAGTTTTCAACTTTGCATAGAGCTGCTGGACTAGAATATATTAATGTGATGTTCAGTTTGCCCTCATTTTCCTTTCATTAAGGGAAATGTGGGCATTCAGTAAAGTTGCCAATCAAGCTGTGCTTGACATTACTGGACTAGGTCAGGAAGTCGCAAGTTTTGTTAAGTGCCTTCAATGCAGAAGCAATTAGAACTTGCTAGCCTTTTATTGCTCTTGTCTCTTGCAGGTTTTTTAAAATATAATATGACAGAAACAAATGCAATGGGGTGACTTCTATTATACCTATCTCATCTAGCATTGCTGTCAAATTAAGTTATAATTTTGAGGGGAAATCACCAAATAAAACATTTATGATTTCTCTATGGTAAATCACACCATCCTTATTCAGATAGAAAATCTACAATAATAATACTATCATCTCTATTTTTTCTATTAATTCTGCTATATTTCAACAGGAAGAGAAATAACAGCCAATATATATCCAGTGCGTATAAATGAGTTTATACGTAGCTGCTGCATGTTCCATTTAAAAGTAAAGCAGCTTCTGTACAATCTGTTGCATGTTCCCACAGCTATAAATGGACATGTGAAAGCAAATACAGTTGCATGTCAACAGGTTAGGCCATCAGACTGCATTGATCCTTTGAGATCAATGAAAATAATGAGTTCAGTGGGCTTTTCATTTGGTTCTATGTTCTTATTCACCACAGATGTGTATTTCAACTGCAGAAGTAAACAAAAGCATTTACAGCTAAAGGTATCCTTAAGGCATGACTACTTTGCTGTCACTAACCAAAATTTGCTTGGTTTGGAGGCTTTTACACAGCTTCTTTCTCTTTGCAGTAAAATAGGAACAAAAAAATTGCTTAAAACTTTTTTGTGCCCTTGCATAATTTCAAGAAAGAGTATGGTGGCTCATGAATGGCTTCAATTAAGTAAAAATATGTTTAATTTGTATAAGTCAATAATTTGAAACAATCATGTTTGGAAATTTAAATTAATATAATGAACAGAAAAAATGCCTCTTCTAATCTTGATATTGTTTTAGGTTGAATACATTTCATTGTTGACATTTGAATTTGTTACTGGTTGAAGTTTAAATTACAACAATGAAGGCATATTTGTTTCGGGTTTAAATTTCTCTTTGTTTAATATAGATGTCAAGTCATTAGAAAAAGTCAGATCACATAAATAACAGTTTTAAATAGAAAAATATTTTATAAGGTGGTTAAATTTCATTCATCTTAGCTTCAAAAAGGAGTGGGTTATTTCAAATTTGGAAATCCATGAAAAACAAATTTTGTATGTGATTTGCTTCATTTGTAAATGCAAGCTGAAGCAAACAGGCTGATTTCCTGCTGATGTCCACAGTAAGCATATCTACTGGTCTTCCAAAACATTGGAGAAAATAGGTTCTAAAAGCTAGTTTGAAGTATCTGATGAAGAAAAAGCTTTTCTTCTAGTTTTCTGTTTTGCCTGATAACCTTTCTAAATGCTCTGACAAAATGCAGGCTTATATGTAAATTTTGTGTCTATTCAGAATGATTCTCTTGAAAGAGCTAAGAAATAGTCCAGGTCAAAGAAATCTTGAGGGGGTCCTATTTGGTTGAAATTAATGATTCCTCACTACAAAACTACATTTCTGTAATATGTGGGATGCATACTACATATGTGGGATGCAATTTGCAAAATTTCATTTTGAGGGGGAAATCCCATTTTGCCATTTTCATAACAATTAACTTTTGCTGTTGATTTTACTACTTTTTTATTTCTATTGTGGGTTTTTTCCCCACTCTTTAAATTACAACACTTTAAAGGTTTAACCAGCCACAGGAATTTTTCCTCCCTTATGTCACCACTGCAGAACTTTTCTTTCTAGAGGGTTTAGAGTCTGGAGGATTTGTTATACATTGAAATTTTTTCCCAAAATGGAACTTCCAGCCCCTCCATAACTCTAAGGGTTGATTTTCTGAAAGCTCTTTATTGCTCAATTCAGATGTAAAAGAGTTATAATTCTGCAAGAGGCTCTCTCAAAGTGTCCAACGCTTGGTGCAGCTGCAGTAGAGGTGAGCAGACCTCTGAACAGAGGAGGTGGTAGGTACACATCTCAGACCTGGCTGTCCAAACTGAACAGCTTACACTTCCATAGTGACGACCTGGTTCTGTGGGTTATTTTTTAAAAAAAATATGAAATCTGCCCACCTCAGCGTAAGGAAAGTGAGGTTGGACCAGATGATCCCACCATGGTCCCTCCCAACCTTTCTGTAATTCAGAGAAAGCAACAAACTGTTTTTCCCTCCAGGAGGATGCTCAGGGCTGGAGGTGAGATATGACAGTACATGGTGCTGGGACACAGGCGTGAGTGACATTTCTGACATCTTCCTGACCACAGGGTCTCCCTCTTGGCTAATTATTATCTAGTGATTGCTGAGCTGGGGAACACTGAGTGTTTCCATCCCCCATGACTGCCTTTTAGTGTGCTGTTGTGAGGGCTCCAGCTGGCTGACTGCTCCCTGCAAGAAAGCAGCCTGTGCATCCATTTTTTTGCATCATCAAAATCCTTTGTAGACACAGGCCTCTGGTAAAAATATCAGGGGACATTTAGTCCAGGACTATCAAAAATGAAGTTGCTTATAACAAAGATAATCTCTTCTTCACATATCACGGTACAGTGAAACTGTTGAATTTTAATTACTTGACAAATTTGAAAAAAAATTGGAGGGTTGATTTTCAAAGTTTTCTGTATTTATAGTTTCATTTCACTTCCCTGCTTATATACTATTGTTTCTGTTAAGTATTCTTTGTAGCTATTAAATTTATATTTTTCACATAGTCTCTTGGGATTTGTTTTGTTTTGTTTGATGTTCCACAGAGATATATGGTTCCTTTAAGGAAAGAGTAAATTTTACATTACTTCACATGGCTCATTGTTTTGACTGTTGCTCTGTACTTCCGACAACATATTCAGGCTTTTTTGAAAGTTTTGTTGTAACTGACTGCCAGCAACTGAAAGAGCATTTCAGGACTAGTGCCTGAAATGTATATACTTTTTCCAGGCCAATTGAGTAATGAAAACATATTTAATTATTTCCAGCCTCTCAAACGGTGTACAGGGTAATTAACTATGATGCAGATTTCCAGGCTAATTAGAGCAAACTATGGTACCAAACTAATTGGACACAAAAGTACCTCTGAAGAGCAGTAAAGCAAGTTTATCATTTGTGTTTCATAAAAGTAACATGAAAGTGGTATGAATACAGTATATATAAAAAATTTAGGAAAACTGTTAAAATGATCTACAAGGCAAGACGAATTTCTGTCAGTTCATTTTAGAATCAAGTGTGTCTTTGCCTTATTTGATTCAAACCTCCTTCCTTTGAAGTCTAGCTGCCCACCAACATGCTGGAGCTCATGTCACACAACTCCGTAAACCATCTTCTCCTTAGGCAAGAAAATCCCTATAGCTACTTGGATTCTCATGAATCCACTGACACATACTCTCAAGATTTTATGACATCTGCTATTTGTCCTAAAAATTCTGGAGTCATACTAAATTTTATAAATTGCATCTTTCTTAGGAGGGGCAGAGCATTTACAGGAGAAGTCTGAGAATTCTGTCATGTCCTGAAATGAGAAGGGAAGGGAAGGCAATTTCCTCAGAAATAGAAAGAATATTCCTATCTTGTTACTTTTTCTTCATTTTGTTATCTCATTATAAACAGATAATTTTGCATGAATAAAGATAATGAAGGATTGTATTTACATTACCTTCAAACTGCAACCTAAATCTTTCTCTCTGATTCTGTGAAATATTTTGGGGGTTAACTTCTGAGGTATAATGCATAGCAGAAGAAAAACTCAGATGGGTTTAATTTTTACAGGCCTTCTAGTCTCACTTCAGTGCCTGGAAAAGTTATGGAGAAAATTATCCTGGGGGCTCTTGAAAAATGCCTGAAGGACAACACAGTCATCAGTCAGCATGGCGTCATGAGGGGAAAGTCCTGTTTTGCAAACCTGATTTCCTTTTATGACAAGGTAACCCACCTAGTTGATCAAGGGAAGATCCAATTCTTAAATTTCAGCAACACTCTTGATACTGTGTCTCATTATATCATCCTGGACAAAATGTCCAGCCTTCAGCTGCATAAAAACATCATGTGATGGGTGAGCAAGTAGCTCATGGGGCGGATGCAAAGGGTTACGCTGAATGGGTGCCGCTGCCACCCAGACACTAGTGGGGTTCTGCAGGCCTCCATTTTAGGCCCAGCTCTCTTCAATATCTTCATTAACAAATTGAATGCAGGACTCAAGGGGATACTAAGCAAGTTTGTAGATGATACAAAATTAGAAGGAGCTGCTGACTTTCTTAAAGAGAGGTCCTGCAAAGAGATCTCAACAAATCAGAGGTCTGCAATCTCCAGCTGTATGAAGCTTAAGAAAGACAAGTGACAGAATCTGCACCTGAAATGGGGAAACCTGGATATACGAAAAGCTGGGGAGGGAGAGGCTGGAGAGCAGCACTACGGAAAGAGACCTGGAAGATATGGTCAATGGAAAGTAGAGCATGAGTCTGCAGTGTCGTGGCAGCCAGGAGGCCAAGCTTGTCCTGGGGGCACCAGACACAGCACTGCCAGCCAGGCAAGGGAGGGGATTGTCCTGCTCTGCTCTGCACTGGGGCAGCCTCACCTTGAGTCCTGTGTGCAGCTCTGGGCACCAAAATACGAAATAGATATTGAACTATTAAGAGAGAATTCACAGGAGAACCATAAGGATGATGAAGGCTCTGGAGGTCAAGCTGCATGAGGAGTGGCTGAGGTCACTTGCTTGGTTCAGCCTGGAGAAAAGGGGAGGCCTCATTGCAGTTACACCTTTCTGTGAGGGGGAGAGGCAGGCACTGGTCTCTGCTCTGTGGTGACAGTGACAGGGCTGAAGACATGGGCTGAGCTTTTGTCAGGGGAGGTTTAAGTTGGATGTTAGAAAGAGGTTTTTCACCCAGAGGGAGGTTGGGCACGTGAACAGGCTCCCCAGGGAAGTGGTCACAGCACCAGGACTGACAATGCTTAAGAAGCATTTGAACAATGTTCTCAGGCATATGGTGTCATTCTTTGGACTGTCCTGTGCAGGAGTTGGACTTCACTGATCCTAGCGAGTCCCTTCTCAACTCAGAATATTCTGTGATTCTGTGATTCGTTAATGCCAGGGAGTAACTGGTTTTAACCTTGGAAGTGAAAAAGTGGCAGAAGTTATCTTGTTATTCAAAGAATGGCTACAACAGAAGCAAGTTACCTTTTTGGGTAGGTCAAAATCCTCAAAGTAAAGATGGCAAATATAATTTTGCTTTTTTCTGCTTCAGTACCAACCAAAAAACTAGTTGTGAAGAGGTGGCAGAGGTGCCTGCCACCTAATGGAAGGTGGCAGGCACATCTCTCTTACAGATCCATTGCCAAGGATCTGGTATCATTCGTCTGTTTTTCATGAAGAGGAGAACACAGTACTACACCAAGATCCCTCCTTTAAAAGGCATAATCATTGTATTTGTTTCTTTGATTTCCAACATGGGCTATGGCCAGTATTTCTAATTTGATCTGGGCTATAAATGCAGTGTTAGAAGAGGAAAACACGTCAAAACAAAAACAAACCCAGACCGTCTTTTAAATCTTAGCACCTATGATAATATTTGTGATCTTTAGAGTGTGGGGAACTGTCTCATGTTCTACATGTTCTTCCAAGAATCTCATGTTGTCACACGTGTAACAGTGATGCTGCTGGAAAAATTAACAATGGCCTGAACTGCAGTGGAGTCTGCTTATGCTTAAAAAACTGAATCTATACAGTCCATAACTACAGTTAAACTGTAACTTGAGATGGTTCATACCCAGTCAGACATGAAATGAGACTGTAAGCTCCTAAACTCTTGGCAACAATGCCATTCCAATTGATGCCATCACCAGTTAAATTATTCTCACTGGGAATGAATTGTCCAAAAAATCCAAGTAGAGAAAAAGCTGTGTGCATGCAGTTGTAGAGAGAGATTAAGAAATGTTTTCCCCACACATGCCATTGAATCTGCACTTGCATAGATTAAATATAAAATGTTTTGATACTTTTGGACTTATACCTAAAATGGTTAATAGCCAGCTAAATGAGACAATTCTGTAGCCTTTGATATACAGCTATTCAAATAATTTAGGCATTAGGGAGATAACCTATATTTTCATTTGAGCTTTTCTTTTTTAAAGGTCTAAGTATTTAGGGGTTTTTGTGTTTTGTGTGTCTTTCTTTTGTTGTTGTTGTAGTAGTTGTTGTTTTTTTAAAAAATTTCTCTAACAGCTGTAGACCTTGTGTCCTCCGCAGAGAGAAGATGAACTGTACAAAACCTTAAGCTTAAGAAGAAACAGACACAGAAACAAGGTTTTTGGGTTTATTCATTTTTGGGTTTTTTTCCCAAATCCTTCCCTTCCCAATGCAGTAAGAGACAGCAACAATATCTTACAGTGACGGAGCCCAGAGCATGCTAATAGGCTTTGCTGGCCTGACCTGTCTCCTCTGAGGCTTTCCCCCCTGAAATGGTCTCATTTAAGTTCGGGTTTGTGAATTTAGTTTTTTTCCTGACGTGACTGTGTTAGACCTGTTAGACCCCTCTTAAAGGTGTGTTGTGTTGTCTCTAGCCCTCACTCTGTGCCAAGTGGTTTTTGTCACTGACTGGGCTTTCTCCTTGTCACACTGGTGATTCCTGTTGCCAGCACTGGGTCTGTCCATTGTGTTAAGCTTCTGCTCCCCTTTGCACTCAGCTGCTGAGGGGACAGTGGTCCTTGCCGTTCCCTGAGGTGCAGTGCATGTGTGTTATTTGATTCCCATGCAGTGCGCTGGAAGACAGGGAAAACCTTGATGCCTTTGCTATTATGTTCTGGGAAATGTGTTCCTTCAGATCATTGTTTAGTGCATCACTTTTGTCTCAAGCAGGAAAAGAGGAATGTTTTTCCTTAAATAATCAATGATTACACAATAACTTACAATGCAGTGACCGAATTCTCAAGACAGCAAAAGCTGTTTCTACAGGTTTCAGGGGCAGATGGGGTTCAGCTCTTCTCCAACTCAACCCCATACATGTTAAGGCCCTGGCCTAAATATGGAAAAGTTTCAATAATTCATTTTTTATGTTGCTTTGTACCTTTTGGAGGTAACTAAAGCATGGAGTAATTGGGCTGTGCTCTTAACCAGTTCCTATAACAGAGGCAAGAAAAAGATGAATAAGAGTTATGTTCCATGTATGCCAGCAGGGGACAAATATTTTTTTCTGAAGGTGCAGGATGGATTGACTTTAATCCAATTTCTGCCTTCACAGCAGTGAAAAGAGGGTGGAGTGAATATGTATGCCTCAGAACAGGCACTTGTGTCAGTCCTGTTCTGTCTAAATCTCTACTAATACTGAAAGAGCATTTGAGTCAATCACTAGAATACATTGCATCTTAGTGCAGATAAAGCTAGGGATGGATTTAAGTCCTTTGCATTTTTCTGTGGTAGCTTGAAAAAGAGATTAATTTATCCACTTGATACACTTGGTTGAAGTGAAATATGATATACTAGTCCAACACAGATGAGGAACTATTTGAGGTTTACTTATTAGCACAGGTTTAAAACCACTAACAGACGTTAGTTTTCATTTTGCACAAGATATTCTGCATGTGAAAGAGGGAATATCTCAGGTTTTTGGAGTTCACAGTGAACCACTTGTTCAGAATGGAATTAGACCAAAGGAAATGGTCTTCTCTGGATGATGTTCAAACTGATGTTCAAACTCTGCTAGCAATGTTTACAATGAACAATTTTTTGTACATTGTCCTCATCTGCTATCTGGGTTTTGACTAAGTCTGTGAAACAAATAAAATTATGTGGGGAAAACAGCTTAAAACAGAATTCAATGTCAATGGTAAGTAACTAAAATCCTTAGATTATAGCATGCAGACAATCTAATACTCACCTCTGGCCTTAAAATGTGTTGCAAGAATTTTTGACTTGTAGGTCAACCCCTAATCTTTATTAGAGTTTTCAATAGACTATGATTTCACTTTCACTGTTTTTTCTTTCTCTGTGCACATTGTATTGATACCTGCCCTAAATTATTTTCCTGCTTGTGGAATTTATCATTTCGTAGAATGAATAGAGCTGTTCTTGAGACTTACCATTGCACTTGGAGTCTTTTTGATAACTTGTCTGACATAATTGTGATGGAGAATGTTTTTCTGACCTCTTTTTTTCTTTTCAGTCCTGTTCATGGATGATTTTTTTTTCCTTGCATTACAGTAATATCTGCAAGTAATATCCTTGAGTTACTGGTTACTAATTAATGGCTTACCAGACCACTTATTGGTTTTGTATTTATATAGTATTATCATGTTACTTCCCCTCCACTTCATTACAGATCATATTTATAGAAATGCTGGATGGCTGCCTAGTCTTATTTTTCTGCACGTACAGAAATAACAGAAAGATCTGTGTAGGTCTTTACAGATGGGAATGGTCAGATCATATGAAATCAATTGTGAAGACCATATTGGAAATCTAAGTCAGATGATTCTTCTAACAATGGCAATATTGCACTTACTAGAAATGAGCTCCAACTGCAATCTTAGTAAAGTATATTTGACTGTTTGGAAGGACAGCAAGAACTGTAAAGGCATTCATAACTATCAGCTGAACTTCAGATACAGGCTTGAGATCTGGTGATAGGCTGGAGAAAAGCCTGCAGCAGGCAGTTGTTGATTACGGGAATATTATGTACTACAATACATCTCACATATTGTTTGTTTATGCCTACAGTTTACTACTAAGTGCAGTTAGGAAGACCACAGACAAAAAAGCAGGCCAGAAGAAAATGGCACTTAAGGTCTCTGTATCTTCTTTCCTTTCTCCCACCCATTATGCCCTACAATCAGAATGTAGTAAGGCATTTCTCTAGCAAAAAAGGATGTCTTAAAAAAAAACCAACAAAATACCCGACCAACCCTGTGTAAAATTTCTGTGATCCTTTCTATGTATTTATATCTCAAAGATTTCACTTTCCTATAAAATCTCAAGTTAGCTGTCCTCCCACTCTGCTGGGGAGTGAAGTGTGTCAAGAGAAGCATCTCCAAGCCTCAGAAGAAAATGCTATCTTTGTAAGCTTCTCTGCAAGACATCCTCCTGATAGGATAGCTCCCTTTCATCCTCTCACTTAGTCTGCAGCAGTTTTCCCACCCAGTCTGCCCCTTTTCATGTTTTATTTTCTCAAGACTTTCCCATTTTCATCCTTAACCTATGAGCACTTTTTCCAGATGTGTGGCAAACACTGCCTTTTCAGAACACAGTTTTGAAAACAAAAACATTCCAGGGGCTAATTTCTCTCAGAACATTGATGTCTTTGTGTGAGTAGATACCAGATGAGTTCAGAAGCTTGGGGGAGGCCTCTCCTTTCAGGCTTCCTGGTAATATGAGTCAAAACTGTATATACTCAGCATGAAGAGGAAACCTGCTTCCTCTAGCACCGGATGGGGCAGAAAAATATCTGCAGCTGAGCTGATATTATTCCTTGTGGTGGTTTAGTTATTTATTTTGAGATTTTGCTATTTCATGATTTGGTAGAGTTGTTCTGTAATTATTACAAGGTGTGCAATGCTTTGAATTCCTCTTAGCAAAATGCTTGAAGCTGATTACAGTGACAGATTACAAATTTGAAGACAGAACTGGGTCCTTTGATTTGATCTGTCTCCTCTGATGGGGAGACATGACCCCTATAAATGAAGTAGTACCTATTGAGGCTGCTGGACACCATGGCCCATGCTTATGGAGATTCAATGCTTTTTAATAAGCTACTATTTTATCTATAATAAGGCACTAAGAGGAATGGATGAGCTCTATCTAGACAGTAGCATGAAGTTTGTCTTTGAGAATGAAAGTACCAAAACATCAGTACGATGAGATGACAAGTTCAGAGATGCCTTGGGACAAAAGCTGCAATTAAAAACACTTGAGTGTTAGGAATTTCTCCTGAAACTCTGAACATGCTGGAGAAAATGTAGTCTTCAAATGAAATTTAAGAATCCTAAATGATTGACTGTTTTGATATATGTGGAGCTGCTTTTTAAGGCATTTTAGTTAACTTTTAGTTTGAGTCTGTTGACTCTGAAAGCTTACCTAAGCCCCTCTTTTATTCAAACAGCTCAAATATTTTCAGATTATTTCTTAAAACTTTTTGGGCAGAGCCTGAAATGGCTTTTGGCTGTGTTAACACCCATCCAGGAAATATCTAATGGCTCAAACCAAGCCCAGTGCAGCTGCTGTAGGGGAGATGTTCATAATATTAAACATCTTGGAAAGAAATATGCTGTAGTAATGGATCATGACAGCTGAAAACAAGGTCCTTTCCGGTCTCTGTCATTACTCAGACTTAACACTACTTGAATAATGTCAAGAATTATTTGTGAGTAATTTAGTTCACAACTGGCTCAAATACTTACTGAATACACTCTTTCTACTTGTGATCCACCCTAGCAGAGACATAAAGAAAATGTAGAGAGAGAACATTTCCTTTCAAACAAGTTTTTCTAAATGCATATGAAAAGTGTTGGTTTCTAAGAAATGCTTTAAAAATAGCAGGACAAACATATTAAATAGCTCATGTATTTTCACGGTTTTTGATCCCAAACTTAATATTTTGACAAAATGGAATTGACTTTCCCTGCCCATTCGTTGATCATAACTCTGACATTGACAGTAAATTGCAGCCTCTTGTAGGTAGATGAATAGGATGAAATCTAAGCAAAATGCAGTGTATTCCTGCAAGTTGTCAACTATTCATGAGAGAATAATTATCTTTAATCAGCTAGGATCCAGAAAGAAGAACTAATTGTATTCATCCCATTATTTTATGTTATGCACAAACTTGTATAGTACTTGTTCATTTTAATTTAATTTGTATTATCTAAAAGGTTTTTTCCTCATAGATGCATAAGAAACAATGAAAATTTTTCTTTGATTATACACTTACATTTATCTTGTTGAACCTCCTTCAGATTTTTAGTTTGAACCTGAGGCCTACTTTTTAATCCTCAGGTTTTAGGGTGACTGTTAATACTGCTCATGAATTAAATGCAGGAGATACTTCAACAGTGACAGTAAGTGTGAGTGACATTTGATTAGATAAATTGATTAGGTTAAACTACTCAAGTTTGTCTTGTCAATTGTAAAATTTGTTTCATTCCCTCTCCACAGATTAGAGACAGATTTATATACTGTATACCATCAGATCAATATGCATTAAAGACTGTTAGTTAAAAAAAAAAAAAAAAAAAAAAAAAAAGGTAAAAAAAGAAAAATGTGTAATTGGCTCACTAAGGACAAATGAAATTACGTCAGGTTGAGGTTTCACTGGTGTAAATTATCTACTGTTTTACAGATTATTAAGCATGAATGGAAGGATAATCTAATGTCATTACAGGATCACTTGCAGAATTTAAAATTCTTTCCCAGAGTGGTTTTCATGGCATCTATTTAAGAGATGTTCAAGTAGTGCTTGTTCTTTAAAAAATCCACCATTGGATGTTTTAATTCCTTGTCATGAAATGTTTGTCATGTCTTGTCTGAGTAATTAAAACTGGATTTTTTTTCCCCTTTTTACTCAGTTGGGCTATTTACTGTCTTTTAAAGGATTAACGTGTGGCTTCCTGGTTTAATAGTCTAAAAAGTGTATCTTGAATGAAGTATGCATTTAATTGGTGCTTCCATATCCTAAAAGAAATCTATTCTGATTTTCTGGGATTTCCTCAAAGTCAACAGAAAGGCAAATATTCACCCCTATTTTGTCTAGGTTCATGAGAAATGTGGTTAATCAGGGATAAGGATCAGTTTTTGGAAGAATTATTAGGAATGTGCTACAAGGTCACAGAAATTAATCTGTGGGTTGACAGATTTCCCCTGGATTTCCTCTTCAGAGGAATTGTCACCTTTGAAGTAGACAGGATGTTGCTTTGCCAAAAGGGCTTGTTAGAGTCTTATAGATTATAGATTTTTATAATTTAATAGTTTTTAACCAGTAAGAAGCCTCCTTTCCTCTGAGCAACAATTCCTCCTTCCTGAGAAAAGAGAGTGTTGTGATTGTGAATTAGTGTGACCTGGCAAGGCCATGTGAGCATTGTTTCTAGCAGGTTTTGCTGAACAGTTCCTTTCCTTAAACACCATCTTTCCCTATGAAAACTGCAAAGCTGATTATGACACTTCTGCACTAAAAACATAAACCCAGCTAATGTGGTTGTGGGTTCTTTGGGATCCTGGACTAATTGCCTGTTGCTCCAGTTCTGCCTTGATACTCTCTTTGCCTTTGCTTACTTTAATTGCAAGGTTGAACTTGTTCACTAATAGAATAGTGGAGTTTTCAGCACGTAGTCTGTTTTCTGAGAGGAGCATCAAAAGAGTTGCCTTCTCCAGTTCCCAGGATGGCTGATATTGGATCAACCCGAAAATCAGGATTAGTAAAGTGGAGTTTGAGCATGTGTTGCAAGAATCCTGTCAAAACTGATTGGATCATTTTTACTTGTTTGATGTTGCAAACCCAGAAGCTGTAGAGAAAGTTCCATTGCTATAAAAATTCATTCTTTACTACCCCTACCACTAAACAATGTCCTCTAAGGCCTAAAAATATTTTATCTAACTATTATGCCAATTTAATTTTAAATTGACTTCTGAATTAAAGATGACGTGCTTTCTTTAGCAGTACTAAGAATATATTTTCACAGTAAGGCTGATTGATTTTAAACATTGTCTGCTCCATTAACCTGTGGCAGCACATAGCATTAAACCCAAAATTCTTCCATACTTGATTTTATAATTGAAAAATAAAAATGTTTGTCTTACAGGAGAATATTTTTGGTCAGTTAATAAATATTTCAGATGTTGAGCCAAAACTCCATCTGGAAGTATCTGAGAACTAATGTCTGTGATTTTTTTAAAAGATTTTTTGGCATTTTTTTGGCAAGAACAAAAGTGATAATAGAATTGAGAGTGCCATAGCCAGATTGCACCTGGGGGAGGGTAGGAGTGATTTGGTTTCTATGTCACTGCTGCTGTGAATGCTGATATCTCTGAAACCTCATGAGGTTGTTTTGAGTTTGAGGGCTGCAATTAAGATTAAAATCTAGTTCATCAACACAATTTAGTCAAAAAGGCAGTCTCTAAGCCAGAAAAGACACAAGGGATGTTTCATCCTAGCTGTGCTTTTATGACAGGGGAGGTAGAGGATAAGTGGGCAAATAAAAAATTCTGTAACAAACTGACACTGTTTGTTACTGCTGAAAGTGGCTTAATGTACAGACAGGTGGCTATCACTGTCACATGATACTTGCTCTGACCAAGGGGTGGACACTTTGGATGTCTAATATGATATCCATAGTGACCAAGACTGGGTCTCTATTAAGAAACTGGGCTCAGTTCAGCATTTTCTCTGTTCAGTCTGGTTGGACAAGCCACATATATCATGGGTTCCTTAATATTTCTTATTCTCTTTTTTTGTCAATAAATCAAGTAATTCTTATTTGTGAGTCATGAGATAAGTAATGGATTTAACTTTAGGAATTTTAAGAAAAGCAGCCATCTCCAGTCTTCTGGAAAATGGGTTTAGCAAGTAAGCTTTCTCTGATAATATCTGAAACTTTTTTTTTTTTAACTGTTTTACATGGAAAAATCTAGGTGAAAACAATCAGCTGCCAGATATAAGATCTGAAAATATTTGGGCATGTTCAAGGTCAGCAGAAAAAGTAAGTAGTATAGATCACAAACTGAGTAAAAAAGCAATGTGCTGTTGCTAAAAACAAGCATGCAATCCGATCGACATATGAACAAAGCTGTAGTCTGGAAGGTGCAAGGGTAGACTGCAAAGATTAGCTTTTCAGCCATTAGTACCTTTGAGCTCATTGCTTGAGTGATTACTAGCCCAGTTGAAGAGAGCCAAGAAAACAGTTCAGGACATAACCTACAAAACTGGAATAAGAAGGAGAGTGTAAACTGTTATTTGTTTACATGGTGGGTGAAGCAAGAAGTAATGCATTTGAACTGCACAAAGAAATTCCGCCTCAGATCTCTGTTAGTTCCTTTTGTCCATGATGATATAGTACTATAAATACTCTAAGCTATATCAAATACAAATACAACATTTTAGATAAATGTGAGAAAACAAGGGGGCTAATAAAAACAAACACAAACAAAAAACAAACCAACAAAAAAGTACCTTAAAACCCCAACAGCAAACAACGCATCCAAATATAGCACAGGACCACTAAAACAGCAACATGAAAACCTCCTGAAGTACTGAAACTATGTGGTCTGGGAGCTTTGAAAGACAGTATTTTGAGTAGGGAGTTCAATATATTTGTAGGAGAACTCAGAGGACTCAAGCAGGTTCAGATAAGCAGAAATTCAGGACCGTTCAGAGATGACCCCACAGGAAGAGGATGAAGGCTTCTAAGTCGAGATTTAGCTCAGAGACACTGAGAAGAGATGAAGCTGTTGGTTTTCTATGTTATGTTTCCTAGAAAAATTCCCTCCTTCACAAAAGAACAGAAATCTACAATACTTTGATATCTTGTTACTTCTTAATTTATAAAATAAATAATAAAATGTCCAAGATATTCTTTATTTATAATTACTCAATAAGGAGTATTGCTTATTAAAATATCCAGTAATTATTTTAGTGCTGAATTAGAACTGGAAGAAATTTCACAAAGCAAAACATTCCTGGGCCTGTGTTTTACTTGTGGTTTTCACTGACATACCATTATTAAATAGGTATAACACAGAACTACTGAGTGTGCTCAGTATCACGGGGAGATTTGGAAATGGTACCTGGAGACCCTTCCTACACATAAATATCATATGCTTGAGACACTTGATATGAATTTTTAGTCACTAAAATACTTGGAGAGAAAGATGTTTCTTTTAAAAGGGGAAAAGATTATAAATTGCATATAATAAATAAATATAACAAAAGCATACTTGACTTCAAAGAAAGGCCTGATTCACATTGCAGTCAAAGTTCCGAATGTCCTCAAGATCAAGTCCTGAATCTTTATTTTTGCAATGTGACAGTGATCAGACTGATCGTAAATTAAAGTTTTTGCTCCTTTGTTCTCTTTCTGCTTCAGGGTTATGTATAAATCATAGCATAGATAATGTAGTTTATTGCATAAATTATATTAGATGTGTTATATTGGTTTACTTCTGTGTTTGAGAATAATCAAATCCCATGCTTCACGAGATTGCTTGATCACTTTTTATCACAAAACAGTCATTTTAGCCTAGCTTCCTGGAATGCATTTTACAGGTGTCTTTAAATTTCATCCATCTGGTAAAATTTTTTCAGTAGAATAATGGATTAGAAAACCTGTGTTTGTAAACTTTATTAATTATAAAAGATTACAATCCTCAGCAGATGAATGATTCATCAGTGGCTGCCTTAGACATGGACAGACAGGGCTACCAATGTTATTTGGAGGTTTTTAAAGAGATAAGGGAATCTGTGAAATTAAGGTGGGAAGTCTAGCAGTGTTATTTCCAGTTGAAATACATTCATTTTGTTTCACAGGGCGAATAAACACACTAAAAAAAGGGTATTGTTTCGGTAAATGAAACCCCACTTCAAATTGTTAAGTAATATGCAATTAACATTGACAGCAAGGTGCTTCCTACTTGGAATTCCTATGAGCAGCAGGATGACATCCAGACCATGAGGAGTTTTATGTGAGAAAACTACAAATGGTGAAGTTGTCAGTCTAGGATATACCATTTGTCAGTAAGAGTATGTCACCCATGCTTAGATCTACAACATTCTTTTTATGATGATTATAATACTATGAAAGTAATTTACCTTTTTATGTAGTATTCCATTTATTTTGTACAAAATTGGCACTAAATTTGCAAATTTATGAAAAATTCTGTAATACTGAATTATTTACTGACAAACCTTGTAGTTTTGTTGCTGTAAATATCTGAAAAAGTTGATTTTTGTATTAACATATACGAAATCCATTTCAAGAATGCACTCTAGTAATGTTTTGGGACTGTGAATTCCACAGTTTAATTTTATATTGTGCTCATGTTGACATCGGTTGTAGAGGTTTTGTTATGGTTTTGTTGCTTTAAATTTTCTCAGGAATGACTTTGTGAAGCAAACACTTTTTTTGTGATTGAGGAGAAAAAAAATAAAGTGGTAGAGACCAGAAAAAATTACAAATAGTTGCAGCACCAGCCTTAACATCTTGTCTCAGTTCAATTTCAATATATTCTGCTTGAAGTTGAAACTAAGAAGAGATTTCTCTTAAGGTTGTACAATGCCTGAAATATCCTCTCATAAGACTGAGCACAGAAGAGAAGTTTTGAAGCTTAGAGGAAGACAAATCTATTTTCATAATATTGCAGAAATGGCTATCTCCTAATTGTGTGAGAAATTCTATTTAGATTATTTTCTCTAGATGTTGGTAGTTCTATCTTATTTAAAAATAGTCTTAGCACAGATGCTTATCCAGAACAGCTCCGATGGCCTCATATGACTCTGATGCTGCAGCTGAGCTTGTTTGGCAGGGGAATTGTTCCAGCTGGTTAATTCCTACTGATTGGTGGGGTTTTGTCATCAGATGCCACACCTGATGTCCATTGACAAATGTTCCTGTAGTGCAATCCTATTCCTTACAGGACAGCAGGTGAGCTGGGACTTCTTCCTCAAGTATGTGGTTGTATTTATTTGTACAAATTTGGACTTCGCATTTCAATGCCTCCTGGAGGAGTAGCTTGACTAGACTTTTTGTTTCATTGCTCAGGAAATCCCCCCCAATCTTTGTGGACTTGCCAAATGAGCCAGTCTCAGCTGGTACACATAAATGGGGTCTCCCCACCTCCGCTTTCAGTGAGCGCCATGCTGTTGCTCAGACACATGTGGATGGGAAAAAATCGCTTGCTACTGTTGACTCAACAAAGGTGCAAATCATACAACCAATATTTGTTTTGTGTATGCCCCATGTGCATAGTAGGAGGAATTGGGAGTGCCTGACTCATGTTTTGCCAGCAATCGGAAAATCTTCCTTGTACCAGAAGCAAGGCCATTTCAGTGTGTCGAGGTCTGACCATGAGTTCCCCACAGATTGCAAAACTGGATTTTCACTGGCTCTATTTTTCTGTCCTATTATATGGCTCTGAACCAAGTATTAGCAAAGGGCTACACTATTCTCCATCCATGTATGACAAAAGTAGACAATTCAGGTCCTGAACTGTAAAGTTGTTGTTATTATATTAATAACTCTCTTCAGTGGAGACTACATTCATTATGCCATAATATTCCCATCCTTTTCAGGTCATCCTTCCCTAAGTATAAAAGCATCTCCTCTTTCAGTCCCTTTGAAACATTGATTTTTTATCTGCTGGTCTTGTTGATATTTTTCTTCAATTGCTGTAAGAATGTTAGTCCCAGTTAATATTGTGAAGTATTATGATCCATCAATAGATACTTAAAGTTAATAGCTGCCCATTAGTCATGAAACTATGATCAACAGTGATCATATTAACTGGTATTTAATTAGAACATATCTAAAAAAAAAAAAAGTGTAGCTCACTGCAGCACCCACTCCAAACAAAAACAACAGAGAAAACCCTATACCTTATTACTATTTTCAGTGTGTAGCTTCAAGTTTCAGTTAGTAATTTGTTTTTGTTTGTCAGTGATTAGTAATTTAGTATTTTTTTCTCAAGGTCCTTAAGCACATATAATAAGACATATTCTTTTTGATAAAGAAAAGGATGGACCTCTCTGTGCATCCCCTCATTACATGTTTTAGCCTCTTCTTTCTCAAAGTCTTGTATAAATAGTAAATCTTTTCATAGTTTAAAATCAGTCTTGTTAATTCCATTATTGGGGGAAAATATTCAGTCTAACTTGCCTTGACTGCTCTACTTCCATTGGCCAGGATTTCTTTACATCTTTTAGTGGCAGTATGATGATTTGAGGAACATATCTACAACATTTGCTTGTCTAGACAGCTGTGTGGAAAGCAGAAGAATCATAACTTAATTGACTCAGAAATTGAGTCATGTGCAGAGCTGGAGAAGATTAAGATTGTACTTATGAATGTTGCTGTAATAAAAATAATGCTTAGTAAGTCTTTCAAAATGTGCAGCCTTGCAAAAAAATTAACAAGTTTTTGTTTGGTAATTTTCCACTTAATGAACCCTTTCTGTGTCTCTTAAAGGTCTTTTTAATAGGTAATTTTTTTTTCAAGCTTTATTTCTTTAAACAACTTATATGCCTTTGTTTCCAATCCCAATCAGGTATCACGTATTGAAGTTATGATTTACTTTCTTAGCTGTTTTTTTGTTCACCGGACTTCTTTTGACACGAGCAAGAAGTTAGAAAAACCCTTCTCAACTATTAAGCAGTTGAAAAGCACAAACTATATTACGGGAAATTTCTGGAGCTAAAAGTATTTTGGGAGACATGTAACAATGTTTGTGATTCAGGTAACTGTCTGTTTCCTTCAAAGACATGAAAAACCCAAACTGACTAGCTAGTAGGTGTTGCTTAGTCACAAAATCCTACATGTAGTAATCATCAATCTAGACTATTATTCCACTTACATTTTCATTAATGCTATAAACTCCCCTGCACAACAGGATTTAGAGGCAAATTACATCTTGTAGGGAAATGAAAAAAGAAAATAAATTCTTTTCACTGATGTGTCAAAGTTGAAGCTTTTATAATACCATGATGATCCTTAAAATTATAATGTGAAATAGTCCAAAAAGAGGATGGGGTTTTTTTGCATCTGGAGCTCCTATCTCAGTGAAAATTGGGCATCATATTTGACTTTTGTCCCTTCCTCTTGACAAATTCTGTGAGATTTGACACCAAAGCAGTCTAAGTGAAAATTATATTTCCTGATGGACTTAGCATGAAAACTTTTATTTTGGCTTTCTAGAAAACTAATGATTCAAAAAATATTATTATATACTGTAATATTTGAAATTTTTTTTATACAATTAACAACCTGTTTCTGTGATCATGCGTGTCATATACAGAGATGCTCAGGCTCAAACAAAGATTTCTGTGTCCCAGAATATATCTGAAAGATGTCACAGAAAGATTATGTGTTTTATGGTATCCCAGGCCTGAGTAGTTCCATAGAGGTATATGACCTAATGTATTTCTGACAAGCAATATAGAACTTTACATATATTTCAAAATGGTCTTGTTTTAAGTCAGTATTTGAACTCTAGTTGTGAAATTCAAAATGCATGAAACATTGGTATTATCTTGCAAATCTGAGTCATTGGATTAAAACTTATCTTACAGACAGGGTAAGAAGCACAGAAGTATCAGCAATGTGGTTCCATGAAGGCTGAGTTTACTGAACTCGCTTTAAAATAGGTTTAATTTTTGCCTTTTCATGATCTTGGTGGGCATGCTAAATATTGTTAAAAGTTGTTCAAACTTACAGAAGAAATGGTCCATCACCCAGGCAATTATAGATTTTTTTTCTTGAGGAGGAAATAAAACAACTAACATTTTTTTCCTGCTGGGCTTTCTTGAACTTCATTTTACTTTGTATTCTGTATGAGCAATCAAAAAACCCAAATGGGTCTTGGATCTCAAAAAGTCAGATAAAGTCAAAATCATAAAATATCTTTGCCTGTTATTCACAGTCCTAAGCTTTAGGTAGCATATGCTTGATTGATTAAAGAACCTAAAATGGTGGAAAGCACAAGTAAATCCCTGCATCTGTGGAATTGTGGAGCAGTCCAAGTTAAAAAAAAAAAAAAAAAAAAAAAAAAAAAAAAAAGAGAGAGAGAAAACTGGAACTGTAACAGACTAGCAAATGTTAAGCCAAGATTTTTTGAAGATACCTAAAACTCTGATGTTACAAAGGATTCAAACATAAATTAACAAAGAAAACAAAATGATAAGTTGCTAATTGCTCCACTAATATGACAATGTGCAGCTCTTGGGAAGCTTTAGGACTTTGACCAGAATGGGGACAAAGACTGATTCTGGGCCACAAAAAAGCCCATGGGATTCTTAACAAGGTTTGGGATATTTTGCTTGCAAATTGCTGGATGAAATTCAGTCTATGTCCTTTGTAACTGTCTGGCATATCATGCAGCGGTAGTTATGTGACTACTGTGCAGGATATTAATTGCTGCCTTTTAATTAAATACATTCCCAGTGAGTGGACAAGGGTAACAACTGGTGAAGTTTCTTAGACCCTGCATCTTAGGATAATAATAATGAATGGAACCTCCTGGCTCATTAAAACCAATCTCATATTTTTGTAGACCATTTGTGTTTTAATTGTTTTTCAAACAAATGACTTCCAAATTAAATATCCTTTTTTTTTCTTTTTCTTTTTTTTTCCTTTTTCTTTTTCTTTTTTTTCTTTTTCTTTTTCTTTTTCTTTTTTTGTGCTGAACTAAAGAAGCACTATTATTCTATTTTTGAAGACTAGTTGGACAGGGTGAGCATGATGCAGGACTTTTTGTCCCTGAGACCAGCTCAGGTGGTTAGAGAATAGTGCTAATAATAACCAGGTTGTGGGTTTTACCCCTTTATGGGCCGTTCACTTAAGAGTTGGACTCAATGATCCTCGTGGGTCCCTCTCAACTCCCAGTATTCTGTGACCTTTTAGTCACATAAAAAATTAGTTCTGTTCATAAACCACTGCTTTTTCTACCAGCTAAAATTTTTATTTGAATAACTCTTAAATCTGCACAATATTAAACTTGTTTGCTCTACTTATATATGTAAAAAAAAAATCCTCAAAACTCTTTTATTTTTTTATCAAATTCTTTTATTTTTCTATATTTTTTCATTCTTTCAATCATTTCAAACATTTAGTTAGTCTTTCTGAAAACTGGTGATAGCAATCTTGTTTGTCAGATAAGATCTTAGTGTTTTATGTTTCTTTATTGAAAATATTGTTTGATACAAAAAGTATTTTTTAAGCATGAGTTAGAAATGGCTTGCAGTCAGTCTCTAATTCCCTGTTTTCACAGTTTTTCTTAAGTTTCTCTGTTGTGATTTCAATTGTAACTTTCAATATTTTTTGTAGACAGTCTTGAGAAAATCTAGTACTGAGTATTGGAAGTATATGCCTAAGTAACAACTTTTTTGACAGAGAATGTTTTATTACCCTAGGTTGGTGATTAGTGATCCTTCTTTCATTCATGTAATCCTATGGCTGACCTCATTAGAAACTCATCCACAAAGCTATTTCAGTATCATAACCAATGTATTTATCTAAGATGAAGTCAGTCATCATTATATATAGTGAAATATATATAAAGCCCTCTGAGTTTATATGAATATAAATTGTATATATAGTTGTCTTTCATCTAAATTCTCAACCATAAGCTCCCTCTTGTCATTTTATGGCTTTAGATTACATCTCGGGTAAAACACTTCACATGTAACTGTGCCTTTCAGTCTACTGCACATTTTTAAGAGTAGTGTTGTAAGTTATTTGACTGGTTTTCATGGTACATTTTGACAGATGAACTGGAAGAACACAATGCCAGCTTTGTCACACTATAAAATAGTAATATTAGATGTAAATATACGTAGGGATAATAAAGCTATGTTAATTGATATGATGATTTATCTTTCTGGCCATGATTGAGAGTATATTAGCCTAACCTATTAAAAGCTTTTTTTACTGAATTAGAAATTAACTTTAATCTTATTTGGTGAAGAGAATGCCAAAATATATGTAGTGATAAATAATGTAAGGGTTATAATAAAAGCATAGGTCAGTGACACAATGTTGATCTACTGAAGACTTATATCCTGAAAAAAATATTATAGAGTTGCCGAACATAGGATCCTTCTTACAGGGACGAAAAAAACAGACTATGTTTTCAGAATTCAGAATCTTTTATGGAAAAAATATTGCTCAAGTCTGTGCAGAATGGAAAATACTCACACTGCAGTAAATTTTTCTATAGCTTACAGGGTATCTGTGTGATATATCCTTGAATACCTGGAGATAAATCAAAATAATTTGTTAGAAAAAACTGACCAGTATGGCAAAACAGTGACCTCGAAACTTCATCTCCTCTAAGATGGTCTGTATAATTAATATAAGAATTGTATTATTATATATGTAATAAGAATATATTAATAATAATAATAATTTCTTATTGTCCACCTTCTGTATGGAAAGCTTTTTGTGAAAGCTAATGGAATAGATCAGAAATCAGTGATTTGCTAATTTCCAACTGGAAGACCAAAAATGGAAATTCCAGATTCCAGCATACAGGCATGGACTGAGACAGGATCTACATTCAGCTTTCTGTCATTTTGTGACTAAGAATGCAGAAAATAACAAACTCAGTCAAACCTATTTAGTCTTGAGCTAATGCTAATATATGAAGAAAAAAATTATTACAGGAAATATATATATATATAAAATGAATATTGCTTAGTGTAGCAGAAACAAAAGAAACCACAATTCCAAAATAGTATTGCTTTTTAGTTAGTGAAAATATAACAAAATATACTTAAGAAGGGTATTGGGCATGTGTATGTGCAACAGTACCTTGGCAGGTAAAAGGAAGCACTCTCTGTGCTTCTGGAAACTCTGCTAAAAGCTGGTTGAACCATGAGATCTCATCCCCCAAAACAGAGGGAACAGACTGATCATTTCAAGAATGTGGAAAAGCAAGCTGGAAGGTGGCACCTAGCCAGAGACTGTAAAAGAATTTCTTGTAACCAATCAGCTGAACATGTGCTTAAGGCCAGAAAGGCAAGGAAAATCTGATGCTCAAAGTCTTACAGAGAAAAAAAAAATGATATATTTTTGATAGGAAAGAAAACACACAGCTTGTGAATCACTACGGTAAGCAGGGAGTTGAGGCTCAGATTTTTTTTTTCTTTTTTTTTAGATTGCTATGGCTACTCTATTCAAAACAGAAGATTCACTTTAATTTCATAAATAACCTCTCACTGACTAGTCAAGCATTTGATATATCTGAAAATAATTCACTTATCTGAAGTAAAATGTGAACTTTGCACCCCAATATCAGATTGCTCTTTGTAGCTGACAGGGCCTCTTTCAGTACACACATTATGTAGTCATTTACACTGTGAGAAGCAGCACACTAAAATGATGGTTTGCTTTATATCCATATCACAATCAACATTTGTATGGATGACTGCTTAGAATTCAAGGGAAGTAAGAACTGGGGCACGAACCAGCCTTTTTGGTCTGCTCATCTGAATAAGTTTATTCCTTCAAGGCTACAGAAATGTTAAAGACGTTAAGTGTTCACTCAGAACAGAAGTTCTGTAGGCTGCATGGGGGCAGAAACTACCAAGGAATGTTTCGTATCAAATTTACACCCAACAGAGTGAGGATGAGTAATTGTTAGGTGAGAAGTTGCTAGAGCTTTGTGTTAGCAGTTTTGAGTTCAGCTGCAAGATATTATCTAAGACCCAATGGAGATCTGACTGGGTGACTCAGAAAATTAGTAATGACTTATACAATCATTTCTAGGTCAACAGTTTGTATATATTGAACTTCATTCTGGTAAATCATCACTAGCTGATGACTCTTCTGTGGTCTCTGAATTGTTATTCTATATTTGTTCTAGTGAATGGACTACTTAAAATAACTGCCATGGCAGGCCTTCTTTGGCATAGCTACTCATTCCTGCAGTAGAAACAGAGACCTGACTGGAATGGAGGATAGAGCTTCTCTGTCAGCCCTAGAAGCAGCTCTTTCAAAGCAGAAATGAGATGCCGCAGTGTAATATGGAAAAGGTAGAACCGAGAAATTTAAAACCGTCTGAAAAACGTCTGAAAAAAACTGTCTGTTCTGATATTCCCTATGAAAACTTAAATTCACCAAGTTTCCCCTGAACTGACCGTGGTATCTTGTGTAAGAGACATCCCTAAAGATACTGAGATCCAGAATCACCCTTGCAAGATGCCTTCTCCTCTCAGTTGGCTGCTGGAAGAATGAAGGCTTTTTATAGTGATTCCATTATTAAAAGTTGTGAACCTGGATGGAAACAATTTGGGTCTGAATCTGAAGAATCACATCGCTTCCTTTAGTCACTTATCTCCAAATTTCTTCCAGTGCTTTTTCACTTTCTCTCCAAGAATTGTGTACTTAATTTCTAACCAGAATTCTCTTGTCCTCAACATTCAATCCTTAGTTAAGATAGTGTTCTCCTAAGAGTTTGTATAAACCTTTATTGTCAGGTATTGTCTGTGAAGGTTACCATATATCATAGGTTCATCTATGAGAGCCACACACTTCTACTTATACACTATATATAGACTAGACATTTTAGAAATTGTATTTCTGCTTCTTTATTTACACTTAGAATTTCCATGCAAAGGCTTAAAATAAAAGAATTAGAAAAGTTATTTCATTAATAATCTCATTTAGATTACCTCTAAGTGCATCTTCTGCCCACAAAACAGGCTCAGTCCAATGTTTTCTGAAGACTAAGGGCTTTTTGCATAATTTATTAATATACATTTGTTAAATCAGATTGTGACATGACTGGAAACAGGAAATCCTGTTTTCTACTCTCTTTATGGTAGTTTCCATGTATTTTTCATTCCAGTGAGTTCTTTTTCATTTCAGCAGGGCTCAAAGACTATTTTTACAATCTCATGAACACACTGTTTACTAAATCATTAATACAAAACATGTTTCAAAAACACAATGAGTTTTCCAAAACACATTTTCAGAGGGGATGAGGAGACAGCATTTTCTTCAAAACTTGTTGTTAGAAAGAAATTCAGAGGGCGGTTCTGTACAACTTCAGAGGACAAACAGATGTCAAAAATCAAGACTTTTGTATGCCACTTCAAAATAAATAAGGAACAATAGCATCATCCCCTATGTTCTTCCTCTTCATTCTCTTTTTATTCTATCAGAAGAATTCTTGATGATTTCCTCCTTGTGGAGGTTAGTGTTAAGACTACACTTACCCCCACTCTCTTTGAAAATGAAGAAAGTCTCTTGATTCTTGAGAAGAGTTCACTACAAAGTATTAATGTCACTGATGAATTTGACCAGATACAGGTGGAAAAGGACAGGAAAAAAAAAAAGCATTTGGGAAAAAATGAAAACTCAAGAACAGGTTGATAGTTAAGTTTGTAACAGGAAAAAATGGATGGAAAGTAAAGACTGTAAACCTTTTCCCTATACCTTACAACTGTGGAAGAGCTGCATTACTTTCCTTGATTTCACCTTGAGTTGTAAAATAGATTGGGGGTATTTTTAAATAATGCTTTTCAGGTGTTAGGTACCTTCAGTTATATTAAACCATGTAGAAAGATGTAAAGATATTATTGAAGGGGCCTTTTTTACCATTAGTGTTCAAGAATTTACATTTTTTAAGTTTTTGAGGCACTTATTTCTGTGATAACAGGTGTTTGGATCATCTTAGCCGCAAAAGCTGGGTGTTGTACACATTACAGTGCATGTGTGTTCTAAAACTGTGTGTGTGCATTTTAATACTGATTGAAAACTTCAGTGTTTATTGAAGTCTTTGAAATTGAAATAAATTTTTTTAAGGAATAGATAACATAGAGGTAATAACATTTAACTGAATCAATGGAGTATGAAGTAATGGGAAAGTGTGATTTTCACTCTGTGGAGTATTTCTGATATTGGCTTTTTTCATACAGATAGCTTAGGGAAGATATCCAAAGACCACCACTTACCTTGGCAAAAACCCTCAAGCAAACTAAACTGTTCTAGATTTAAACTCCGATGGCACTAGAAAGTGCCAGTTTATCATCTAACTCTCCCTGCATACTTTAGCATGATTTCGGTAATGGGTTCATGAGCATCAGCTGCAGGAGTGAATTGTATTAATCACTCCATCAACACTGATGCTCTAGTTTCTTTTCGGTGCTCCTTATAGGAGTTGGAGGACAGAATTTTGCCCACTTTTGATATGCAATTCACAGTGGCCTTTGGGCAGTAATATGATGGAATTACATCCAAATGCAGGAAGCTGAGCAAAACCACAGAATTTGTAATTCCTCTGTCTCAGCAAAAGTATAAATTTAAATACAAATGTAAATGCATTCCTAAATAATGATGCCTTTGTTAATTTGAGCTGCAATGAAGATGACAAATTTTAATGAATGGTATGATTATCCTCCCTCCAAATGTATTATTCAAACCACTTTATTTTTCATTGTTCACTAAGCAGTACTGGAATTAAAGAAACTATAAACATCTTTCATCTAGAAAAAAAGATTTTTTACAAGCAGAATATTTGAATTTTTTTTGCTTTTTCCAGTTTGCTTTTAAGAGTCTTAGTGGATAGAGATTAAGCAACTTTTCCCTAAAAATTATTCTATATTCTAGTTGAAGCAACTTCAACATGTTTCTTTTTCTTTCTTCTCAGTTTTGTCCTACTAATATCAGTCTTCCAGACATCAGAGTTGTAAGTAGGCTAGATTGTAAATCCTTGGACATAGGCTTAATGGTTGAAAGAGTTCTTCTCACAGCATCTAGACCTTTAGCCTAATAGTCTACAGAGGTATGGAGGTTGTGTAGAATGTCATATTTCAATTTTCTTATGTGATCCCTTTGCCAACCTGTGTAGTGGAAGTTCCCTATGAAAGAGCCTTGTTAGTACAATACTTACAAGATCACATTTTAACAAGTGTTTGTTACTACTTTTGTAATGTAATTTATTTTGTTGATTGCATTAAGTTTCCTGCTTGCAACTCTTCATTAGTTGCCTTTTGTTAGACCACTTACTAGAATTTTAATCATCTGTAAACTTTGGGTCTGTATAAACCTATTTGACTACAATGTTAGACCATTAACTCAGCAACAGCTTCTCTCCTGACTAAAACTCCTGGGCCACACTGTACATGAGAACACTGTGTCACTCTTTGTGGCTCCTGTGAACCCCTCCTCCCTGGAAATTGATCTATTATCTCTGACATAAAAAGTAGCATATAGGATACAATAGAAGCATCTCTCCAGAAACAAAACAAAACTGAACAATACAACAAAACCCCATCAAATCCCAACAAAAAAAGAGGGAATATTTGGAATATATGCAAAATATATTTCTTTTCCCTTAGTATTTTGCACACACATACTTAGTTTTGCTTACATCAAATTCCTCAGGACTGATTTAAACAGCTAAGAAAGAATCAGACAGGACAATCTGAAATGCTTCACATGTTTTTGTTTAGACAGCTCTTTGGTCTAGAGGTACCAAAGTCATTGTCAAAGTAGTCCATTCCACACTTTTCTACCTATCAGCTACCCTTCGTGAGCAGTACTGAGATCCTTCATAGAATAATGAGATCTTTAATTTCACTACACACCTGAAATGCAGGTCAGTGCCATAGGTGACTGGCTGAAATGTGTGTACAAGCTAAGAATTGTGTTTCCTTTTGCACTTTTGTGAAGACAGCAAAACAATTTCAACCTGAAGAAAATCAGAACCTAAACCAAATCAAACCCACACCTCTTCAGCTTTTAAACCAAAATTGCCCTTGCCATGTTGATTTTTTAATTAATCACTTAATGCCTTTGAGGTTTTATGTGCTTCTGTTCATAGCATATGCAAACTTTTCATAAAGTTGCCTATTTCATACTAGCACTGCAGTTATGGCCTTTTTCTGTTCCAGAGGAAAGAAAGGTTATTGTTTCTCCATCTTTTAGTCCTCAAGAGTTCAAATTTTATGTACTTTTACTGAAAAAAAAGCATTAAAATTTTTCTTTTTTCTTTGAGAACCTTATAGAAAGTAATTTTTTGTTAAGGAGAAGGGGAGGAGCAGCCTGTCCTTCAGAAGAGAGAGGCTCTTTATATGAGAGGGAGCTCTTACAAAGGGCAAGTTCCATTTGGCTTGTTTCCTAGGTATGAGATGAAACAAGCCATGTTGCTTCAGGCAGATGAAAGCTGGGAAAGAGATGGGGGTTGGTTCTGACCCCAGTTCCTACTTGTCAAAAATGTGTGATTTTTTTCTCTATTTAAAAATATTATAAAGAGCAGAGGGGGGGCGGGTGAAAAATGGAGGAAGAAAGCCAAAAAAAGTCAGCTATTTTCTGGCAGGTTAGCCATCAAGTTTCATCATGAGAATGACTGTAATGGTATGATACCAACCCTGCAATGTGGAATGCAAAAATGCCTTTTACTGAGACTGCCCAATTTTTTTGAACGGCCTGTGTGCCAAGAGGCACTCCAGGAAACTGTTTAATACTGCAATCTTAAGGCAAAATATATTATTTTAACTTTTTTCTTCAACATAAACCTTTAACACCACCTTAAGGAGAAGATTATTTAAAAAATGTAATGTGATGTGATTGAGATATATATATATATATATATATGTGTGTGTGTATATTTATATATAATTTGAGCTTCATTTTTAGGTAGGTGCTCAGACCTACTACAGGATGGACAGCACTTCTTTCTGAGAGAGCTCTGACAGATTAAAAAATGCAGGATCAGACCCAAAATCTATCAGATTATCGTTGTTCTTTATCATATTCCATAGTCCTTATTCAGTGAAATGCACCAATCTCACCTGGTATCTAAACTACAACTCTAACAAGTAACTAGGGAAGAATGTTACTTGCTCTGAGTATATTCCCCTCCTGTGAGAGATCCAGCTTAATGCTTAATAATCCTTTTGTATCTAAGGTTCGTGATGTCTTTGCTTGAAGAAAACTTTGGCAGAAATCACTAGCATTAAACTTGTAACTTAAGAAATAACATAGTTACAGTAACATTTATATCTTGAAAGCCTGTACAAATTGTCAAGTTAACAAGATGAACAAAACATTTATTCTGAGAGAGATTTTCTCCTTCACAAAAAATCTCAGTGTTGCATGTCATCTTTGTCTCTTGTGAATTTACGTTCCACAGCTTATTCTTTGTATAAAATAAGCAATCCCAGGGAAGTCATTAGGAAGTAGGAATATTATAATGTTTGTCTAAAGCCAGAGTTTGCAATTTTATTGCTGCCTATTAGAGGTGTGAAAAATGGTAACTTTGCCCAAACTCAAGCACTATTAGAAAATGTTGATAGCTGAACATATCCATTTTTAGTTCCAGCATGTTCTGCTGTGTAATTTCTTACCAATTTTTCATGTGTGTGCTTTGTTCTTTATCTACCTGCAACTTGAATAGAGAATACAGGTATTTGGTGGAAAGTTATAGTAAATAGTTAAATATTGGCAGTCAGAAAAGGAACTATCAAATATGGCTAGAATAGAATATCTACATATATATCACCTATAAAGACATAATTACTTTATGACTCACTGAAATTGTATAATATGTCTCACAAAACTCAGTATCATCAATATTTTTAAATTAAATCTTCATCAGGTGGATTATAACATCTTAGAGGTATCAATTGCTTTTGAGAGCTTAAGAAGCTTGTTCTGTGCAAAGCCTCTCTAGCTATGCTAACTCTTGGAAAAGTTGCAGTCATTTGCATTTGGTATGACTACTTCTTTTATCATGAGTTGTGAAAAATAATCAGTATCACAAAGTCAGTATTTTTAGCAAAACCTCTATTTGCTTTCTGAAACCCACATCAGAAAAATAGGTGGCTAATTATCAGAAAAATTAGTTCTACTGGACATTTCCAAATTCTGCAAGAGATATTTAGTGCACTCCTTTAACTTCTTGATACTGAAAATCAGTTTAATCTTCTGAAGCTCAGACTGAATCTGAACTTCCAGACACTTTGGAAAGTAACAGACTAGATATGGTCATGTATTAGTCAGAAGTCCTATTTATTAAAAAGACAGACAAAATATAATAATAAGATGAATAAGTAATATGCCCCCAAATAAATGTGTGGATTTGAGCATTAGTTTGATAAGATGATAGGATGATAGAGAACCAATTAACTGAAGAGAAAAAAATAACAACTCCACCAATATTCCTGTGAAGAAAAAAATCCCTTGTCAGAAAAGGTTTTTTTTTTCTCCCAAGTTTTAAAAAATCTCATCTCTCAATCCAAATATACTTCTAATAATCCCTAGGAATACTTTTATACATGGATTTCAGTTCAGACTTTTTAGCATTAATACTAATTAAGTCATCTATGATTTTTTGAATCCCTATTCTCTGGAAAATTAGAAAATGCTCAGATAGGATTCATCTGTCACAAAATTAATTCTCATTTTTTTTCCAGATCCATACAAACACGAAAGGGCTGGGGTTTTTTTGTTTTGTTTTGTTGGGTTTTTTTGTTTGTGGTTTTGGGTTTTTTTTCCATTTTTAAATCTATTTTATATATGTTATATATGTTATATATTCTGGTTAATAAAAACATGTTTCTGCCACATGTCTAGGGGACATCAGACACCACAGCTTGTGTACTAGATCCATGAGGAGATATCTTATCTGATGGGAAGAGGAATTCCAGGTTGCATGGTAAAAGCATGACACAACTGGTCAGAAATCATGCTACCTACTTTTTAATTATGGCTCCTCCACCTACCAGCTCCATATCATGGAATGACTTGACTCAAGACTTAAAAGGCATTGATAAAACTCTGATACACAAGGCTGGGTGAATATAAATACTAGAAGCTGTTCCGAACTGTGTGTGATTGACATTCTACTGCTGTAAACCAACACAGAACAGCAAAGGTTCTCAAGGGGGCATGCCCTAGTAAGGCACTATTGACCGCTGGAGTGCCTGAGCAAGGAAGAGAGGGGAGGCTAGAGAGGTTAGGTCTAGCCCATAACTGGGTCAGACAGAGCAGCTGGATCTCTTGAATGTCAAAGAAGATGGTCAGAGTAGGCACAAGGAAAAATCAGATGGCAGTGCTCACTCTGGAGAATGCAGCTGGGCAGGGGGAACTGGATGCAGTGTTTTGCATGTTTGTTTGTCTCCTCCACAAAAGAAAGACTTCAAATAATTTAGGAATGGCTGTGCTATAGTTCTTCCTTGAAAGGAATACAGGGAAAGAGATTAGTTTTCTCATGTAGTATGGAAGTGACCCTCTGTACCCTTTACCTCTGCATGAGCAGAGCATGCTGGTGCTTAGATAGACTTTTTCAGCCTGTCTGAAGAGAAGGGCTTCTACACTCCTGTAAAAAATATGGAAGACGGTGTCAAGAATATGATCAAGGACTTTTTCCCCCCTTAAAAAGAAGAAAGTAGTACTTGTGATTTCTTTATTTTCATACGAAAATCAATCATAATGACCGAGAAAAAGGATGGTATCTAGAATTTGTTCTTGCTAAACTGCTAAAAACTTGACGTAGATTATTGATTTATATAGTTGTGAAGATATCCATTTTTCACTATTCAGTAAATAAATATATTGCAATACTGTTGCATCCCTGGACGCATAAAGTAGTCTTAGTTAATTAATAATGAAGAGAGTGCATATATGCTTTTCTTTTTATGTGACATTTATCATAAAAAAATATTAAATAGTTAAAGTTGTCTAAGTCCTCTCCAGTTGAAAGACAAATGTAATTATTGACTAGAATTAGATGTACAAGATATATATGCAAATTTATGTGTACAAGAATGTATCGTGCAGAATTTCAAACAACTAAACTCCTGGAGTAGTGCAATAAACTTACAAATATGTTGAGTTTCAGGAGAATCTTTCCTTAGCTAAGACTGTATTTCTTTAATTTACTCACCTTAGATACATTTGTCACCATGGATACTTGGCTTCTGTTTTCCAAGTATACCAAATGATTCCTTTTTCATATACTGAAAACTATACACAGAGGTAGACATTCAACTATGACAACCAACTAACTAAGCACGATAAACCAGACTTTCAATATTAATGTAGACAGCAAAACAACATCCAAGGATAAATTGTTCTCATTGCATGTTTCAGATGAAAGGCTTGGAATATCTTATATATCAGAGACTGGGACAAAACCCTTTGTAGATATCTGATACTTTGGCCACAGGGGTAATATCTGTGCCACCTGCATCTTACTTCTGTGTTTCAAATCTTTGTTGGTCCCAGGACAGCAGAGGAATAAGAGCAACTAGACTTGAAAGGAGAGGAGGGAGTCAGCTGCAAATGACAACGGTATAAAGAACTATCTTAGCTACAGTAATTTATCAGAAGAATGAAGAAGTTTCAGCATCCTCCTCTCAATACCACCAGCTGTGTCAGAGCAGACAGCCTTTGCCATCAAGATCTTTGCAAAACACTGCTTACAGTGAAAGTGTGTGTGGGAGTGGGGAATAAAAAAGGGTCTACTGCATTTGATATAGTCACCACAACTAGTTCTGCTCCTAGGTTGTACTTTCTCCTCATGAGCCTCAATCACAAGCTGGTCCGGGCAAAGGAAAAATGGATTATAAATTCTAAAGAGAAGATGCCTTCTAGAGACTAAATATTCTTCTCTTAGTTTTTCAAAGAGAACAAGATTTCCCAAAAGTTATAACCCCTGTTATATTTTTGGCTGAAAACTACTGTCATTTCTCTTCAGATCTAGAAGAAAACTAAAGCTTTTGCGGAAAGAACTAAAACTAAATTTTAGAGAATCATACAGGATACAGTTGCAGTTTGTTGTATTTAGTAGTTTCAGATGAAACTGAACATATCAACGACACTGTTGAGAAGAGATAGAAGGGCATTATTTTTTTGCTATGTATTTTTTAGGTAGAATGGTATGCTTTCTAGAGGGTGAAAAATACTAGAGCCACTTCATAGTACTGTTAAATGGGTACTTCAGTGTTACTTTGCTTCTCTTGCATTTCCTTGGATCTCTTCGTTTGAACCCAATCTAGGCTAGCCACAGTAAAAATTTCTCAAAGGCATTAAGTGAGCCTGGTGTCACTGTAACTCTCCAGCCTCTCAGATGTACTTCCAGCTGACCATTACGATAATAATGCCTATATGGTACAGGAGCTTTTGGAGCAGAACAAAACTGCCTTTGTAACAGTGTTGCTGCTGTACAGCCAGGCACTAGTCCCCAAAAATACACCTGGGCCTGCTTTCCCTGCCCTGTGTGTCCTTGTATGACCTAGTGCTGGCAAAGGCTGTCACTTAGCATGGCTAACTGTAGGGCAGACACCTACACTAAATTTCATCTCCTCCTTAAATCAAGATTGGAGCCCGCTGTTCTAACTCTACACAGTAAAAATAGTTCTCTGCCCCAAAGTACCCAAAAGATGCACTGGGGAAAAAAACCAAAAATACAACATAATTAGCGTATGGAATTAAAAAAAAAATAAATTATTAACAATACCTAAAACAATGGAAAAAATTCTGGTAACCAAAAATCAGAACCTGAAGATTGCTTTGTAGGTTGCCACTGGAGATTAATTAGAGTAGCATGTGTATACTCTGAAAAGTAGAATTCTGCTGAGTGCAGCGACTGTCCACTGCAGCTACTTGATTGAGATATTATAGTGTAGACACCATAATCTCTTAAAATGTTTAATGATGCATGAGACATGATATGCTTCTGAATTTTGTTAAAGAGCTAAAAAGTCAAGAAATTATAAGAGCACTTTAATTATTAACAAGATTGAAATTTTTACTTTTATATAAGCACATCTAGTTATTTGATATTGTCAGATATCTAGTGGCTTGTTGATGCTACAGTAGTGAAATTAAATTTTTGACTGAAAGGAAAAAAATTCTCCAGAAATCTAAAAGCAATGGAAACTGAAACAATGAATGAGAATGCTAAGTATAAAGCAGTAGAAAGAAAAAGGGTATGCTCCTATATTTTACTTTAGAAACAGTTGATTTAATAATTAAATTTTTGTTCCTTTTTTTGTCCTACATTTTGAAATGCTAGTTCTATTAGTATCCTACTGAATTAAAGAAAATGTAGTCATGCACACAAAACAACTATGAGTTTGTCCATGTGAAGACATTCAAAAAACTTTACAATGTGAATGAATCTGTGAATTCATCTTATACTTGCATTTACCTTATACTTGCTTTCAGGAATCAAAAATCTCTGTGGGACCAGATAGAACTTTGAATCTGAATGTTAACGAATGCAAGGACTATTATACATTTTAACTTATGTACATGCCTTGATTTAGGCTATAATGGGTTTGCATTATTGTTCCTAACAATTCTAATGCCAACCACCATAAAACTGTTAGAAACCTTACTTCTGGGGTGTCAAATAATGGCATAAAAATTCTACAATGTTAAAAAATAATTTGAAATGCTATAATGCAGATTGTAGTCTCCTTTGGCAATAAAGATCACTGAACTGATTTCACATACTCATGTCAGTTTTTCTCACTGGTTATGATTACACTATTCCTATAGGAGGAAAACCCATTACCATTCCACTGTGTCCTTGAGTTAGGGTTTGGATTGGGGCAACAGGATGCAGAATTAGGCAACTGAGATTTGCAGATGTTATAGATTTCATAAGCTGTTTTCCTCTCTTTTGGACAACCTATGAAACAGAATCAAATAGAACAAATGTAATGGAATCCTTTGAGTTTGGAATGGAGTATATTCAGTGTCACTAAGGCCAAAGTTGTCTAAGGAACCAATATTGTCTGTTTCTTCCCAGATGTTTCTTCGCTTTGAATTGTTTGTTCATTCTTTAGAGATCACTTATTAATCCCTTCTGAAATTCTTTGTTATTTGTTGCTCAAAAGAGTGTTATTGGGAAAAAAAAATTAAAAACCATTTCTTAATACTATTGTTTCTTGAATTCCAAATTCTACTTTAGTAAAATGCACAAAAGAACATAATAATAGGGCATACAAGGCTTTTCTAAACCACAGCTATGGAAAGGATTTCATGCTTCTTGAACAATTATATGCTAATCCTAATTCTAATCCCATAAGGCTTCCATAATTCCATAACCTACTTCAGACATGGCTAACCAAGCAGGATCATCTTCTCATCTCAGGAAGGGATTTACAGAATAAGGAAATTAAAAATTTCATATAATCAAAATTATTTTTCTTCTATCTACTTATGTATTTTTCTGCCTGTGTTCCAATACTTTTGGAGCATCACTAATAATAATAGTCAAAAGTTATTTGTAGTGGTGTTTTAGGATATGAGAAAACTCTCTACAGAGATAGGGAAGTATAGGTAATTTTAATTCATGAATAGTAGGGGTTTTTCTCCCCTTCAAACTTCTAATGCATCTGAACAATTTTAGTGTCAGAACACAAGACAGCAGCAAAAAGTTGAGTGATCTCATTTATTACAGCAAGTCTTGCTTTCTGTGTTGGTTGTTTCTTCTTGAAGTGTCAAAATTCCTTTATTCAATCTTCATAAAGGAAAAGCTCAGCTGTGCCTGAGTTAAGAGCTTATGTGTTTTAGGCTATGTTCTAGAGTTGTAAACCCTGGAGTTTAACTAATGGTGAGAGAGCTAAAGAAATGTCTTATGCTGTTTCTAAACAATATTTTAGCAAATATTTCATGTAAGATCCACTGTTCTGAAGGTTTTATGACATGAGTTCAGGCCAAAACAGTCAACCTGCCAAGGAAAAACATACATGGTGCTTTTTTTCTTTGTGATGTGAACGTGTCTTTTGAACTTTCTTGAATTGTAAAATAAGAGTTTTTCACATATGCCAATATCAGAACAATGAGACAGTCTTGATTGCTCTGAGGAAGGATTTGAAGGCAGCCACAAAAGTGGCTGCCAGTGAGTGGAACCAGTGGGTGTCCGTGGTAGCCGCTAGTTAGTGTGGGTAAGTGGAGCTGGGCTTTGTGAACACACAGCTACGAGTTACTTTCAGTTATCTCAGAGCTAATGTAAATGACAAATTACATGCCTGAACAGGACAATGCCCAATCTAGGTACTCTGTCAGAGCTATGAACCAGAAACACTCAATCCTGAAAACAGAAAATAGTCTACATATTAAAATTTAATTCTGAGCGAAGCTTTTTAATACCCCCATTGCCCAAGCGTCTGCCTCAGCTCCACTGACATTGAGAGGCTAACATACCTAAATTCTCTGTGGTGTCAGTGAGACTAAGCCTTATAAACATGTATTTTAAACTATCTCTTGCACTGACATGACTCAGCACAATAGCCAAGATCATTCAAATGAAAATAAAATTTAAAACCCCACAATATTATCTTTTGGGGTGTGGGTTTTTTGTTGTTGTTGTTGTTGGGTGTTTTTTTTTGTTTGTTTGTTTGTTTGGGTTTTTTTTTTGTTTTTTTTTTTTTTTTTTTTTTTTTGTTTTTTTTTTTTTTTTTTGTTTTTTTGTTTTGTTTGTTTTTTGGTTTTTTTCTGCAACTTGGTATTTATTGCCAGGAAGTGGCAATAATTCAATAAGTACATTTTGGTTTCATTTACTGTGTTGGGATTTACACTAGAATCAAAGAAGTTTTCAAGCAGTGGCCTATGCTGACTAAAAGAAGGCTGTACTCTTCTCTTGTCTTGGTGTATTTGGACTATGTAGGAAGGAATACCAAAATTACAATAGATTAGAAAGGCAGAGAGTGACTGTGCTGGATTGACTTTTTCTGGTTGTCAGGTGCCTACCAAGCCACTCTATCACTCCATTCTCCATCAAAAACGGGAAGAAAAATACACTGAAAAGCTCACAGGTCAAGTTAAGAGCAAGGAGAGATCCCTCACTAATTACCTTTGTGGGCTAAACAAACTCCGTTTGAGGAAATTAATTTATTATTGCAAATCAAATTCAGAGTAGGATAATGACAGGTAAGAACAAGTCTAAAATCACTCCCTCTCTTCTTGGGCAGAGTCACTCCTGACTTGTCTTCAGGGTCCTGCTAGGGACTGTCCTGCTCCAACACAGGATCTCCTACAGGGTCACAGCTTCCTTCTGTGCACAGTCACATTCTCCAGTGTGGGGACCTCCGTGGGCTGCTGGGGTACCTCTGCTCTGGGACCTGGAGCATCCTCCCCCATCCTTTTGCACTGATCTTGGTGTCTGCAGAGTTGTTTCTTTCTCATATTCATTCCTCTCCCTATGCTGCTTTGCACAGTATATTTTTACCCCTTCTTAGACGTGTTGTCACAAGGCTCTGTGACTGATGGGCTCAGCTTTGGTCAGTGGTGGGTCCCTTTTGGAACTGACTGGACTGGTTCTGTCGGGCATGGGAAAGGCTTCTGGGACTTTCTCATAGAAGCCACTTGCAGCCTCAATGCTATCAAAACCTTGTCAAATAAACCAAAGACAATGAAGGAGAATAAAAATGGGTAAAAAAAGGAGCTAAATGTCAGATCAATAAGGAGTCAAGGAAGTGTCAGTTGAATTACTTCATATCTTAAAGTAGAAATGTTTAAATTTGGGTTGTTTTCCTTGTCATTTACATGATACATAATGATTCTGTAAGTGAAATATGGGGTTTTAGGACAAAATACTTTTTTATTTTTTTCAAAAAATAATTAGAGTAAGCATACTTCAACAACAGCTTAATATTAGATTTTAGTTTTACTCCTAAAAAAATAAATATCATTGCTATAATGAGCCATAGATTTGTTGTCTGGATAAAGAATACACCATAGCAAGAGTGAAAAAGATGTTAGAAACCATCCAGGAAAAGGGAAGAATATTAGAATAATTTTTAGCTGGAATACTCTGTGCTATTGAAAATAACCTGAAGTCCTAATCTAGTGCTTTAGGAAGAAGGTCACAGAAGTTCTCAAATATTAAATATCACTTATAAAATTCCCCCCAAAAATTTGAGAACCTGCATAGGAGGCTTACATAATGGAAAAGACATTTTCCACACATATATCTTGTAATAGAAGAATTTATCAGTGTTAAAGAAGATTGTAAATAAACTGAAGTAAAATGTTTTGACCAAAGCATGGACTATGTTCTTTTGGGGAGAGGGGGCAGAATTTGGGCTGTGGTTTTTTGTTTGTTTGTGGTTTTTTTGGCAGAAAATGCAATCAGTGACTCTGAAACGTATTTTGAACTTGGCTTCATCACATTATGTATTCAGGGAAATTGGAAAATTGAGAATATTTACTTTCAACGCCTTCTACGAAAATAATTTGCTTTCTAGACTTTAAGAAAAATAAATTTAAAAAACACTTATAGTTCTGTCTTGTAAACTCCTAGCAGTTATTTGGACAGTTAAAAACCATCCAAGCTTAAGTAATATTTTGGTTTCACCACTGAACAGGCACTGTTCTAGAATTGCCCCCAGAGCAAAAGTAGTTGTTGCAACTACTCCAACTGTGCTTGCAGTAGCTGAAAATGGTTCTGTGCAGTTTGGTTTAGATCAAAGCACAATCAAATCAGGTATTTTGGGAGGGGGTCAGAATCCATTGCATGCCACTTGAATATGGATAGCTGCTATTTCAGGTTTATTTCTGAGGGCAGTCCTTTAGTATCTAATGCTTTGTCTGCACTTGCATATTTTATGGACTTAGAAGAGACAACACAGGAGAGAAGTGCAAGCTCTTAGCTCTGAGCTGGAACTGTGCCTTTGCTAAGAGAAAAGCAGGAGCATAAGTCACTCAGGTGAAGGTTTATTAATTCTTCCCTGCCTTCACCGGGTTTACATGGTAAAGATAAGGTCTCTAAATTTAGAGCTTTGTAAGATAAGAGTAAGTGATACCTTACAGGCCGATACGTGTATGACTTTGGTACGTGCTACAAATTACTGCTTGAGCGAAGGACCAGTCCCCTATTAACCTGCTGCTGGTTACACAGGCTCCAGATTGATTGCTGACAAGATTTTGCTGTTTGGAGGGAAAAAAAGAAAGTTGGAGACTACCCTTCTTTCTAGTTCTGAAGAACCACAAGCACACAAAACAAATCCTACAGCTATGCTAAAAAAAGCTGAAACTTGCCCGTAATACAGACTTCAAGTGTATTTTGCTGGGGGTTTTGAACATTTGTAATCACTAATTAACTTAGCTATGAAGATAAAAACTGTTTTGTCAACATAGAGAGTTTCAGTGAGGAGTGGGGAAAACTAAAGGTGGGTCATAACATGCAGCTCTCAAAAAAGTTTTTGCTTGTGTGGGATAAAGTTCTACTTGTCTATGCTGGCAAAATGCTCGTATTACAGTCATCTGATAAATCACGCATGAAAGAAAATGATAAGAGGGAATGTTTGTGTGCACACACTACAGAGCTGTGCATGTTGCAGTGCAGAGGTGTGAATGTTGCATTTCAAGTTAGTACTTATATTTCTTGAATGAATAACATAGTGAAAGGGTTTATGGGGAGTGCATAAAAATATCGACTTAGTTTTTTCTTAGAGGTAATTCATGGTATTACAAAGTTATATGCTTTTGGAACATTTATGATAATTCACGTGGACAGTGAAATATCTTTCTGACTCAAAACGCTAGGTACCCTCTCTTTACACACTTACTGGGGAGTGTGAGAATTATGTATGCTTTGCAGTTGTTAACACTCAGGTTTTATACTGTGCATTAGTTTCAAAGAAAAAATAGTTAAACTGAGTTTCTAGAGAAAGGATAAGGTTATATCAGAATTATGCATACTTTCCCATCCATGTAAATTTTTCTCACTATATTTACAGAGTTTCAACATGGATGTGACAGGCAAAAAAACCCCAAAAGGTGACAATGCAGCTAATATTTCCATATTGGTTGTTAGGTTGGGAGAGGATAGGCTGGAATAATTTATGGGCTGAGAGAGTGACAGAAGATGTAACTCACATCACTTTATTCTCCTTTAAACTTATTTATGCATTTGATCTAAGCCTTGCAACAAAGACTAATTTGTTAGGTAAAATCTGTTCTACAGACTTCTATCTCAACACCACCATCAATAATTTTGCTTTTGTTTTTTGTTTTTTGATTTGAGCCTTTGTAGGCTGGTATGTATAAACTCGCTTGCCTTCTATGTTATTCATGTTTTTAATATGGCCTAGATATATAGCAGAAATGTGAGAACATAATGTTACTTACTGGAAAGAGCTTTGATGTTCTTATTTATATCACTGCATGGGAAGAAAAAATTCAGTTAAAGTAATAAACACATCTCAATGACCCTAAATTTTGCACAACAATATTTTTGGGTGAACTTGTAAAGAAATTGGGGGAGGGGGGAATATAGCTAAATTTATAATCTGCCATAAAATATTACAGTAGATTGAAGTAAGAGGGTATATGTGAATATTTAACTCTTATTTTGTAGCTACTCTGATTATAGAGATATTTACATAGTTGCACATTCTATGTCTCAAAATAGGTTAGTGATGAGTGATACGTTAGAAAAAGATTAAATGTTTTTCTAATCATGTTATCTGAAACAGCTGATCAGGAATGCTTTTGGATTTGGTTTCATTTGAGATGCTCTGATCCCATTGGCTTACAGGAAATATTTACTGGAGGAATCAGTTTCCTCTCTGTGGTGTGTGTTTCAAGCTTTATGAATTGAGTTGTTAGGGAATGACAAATTGACTAGGGGGAAATGGGAAAAGCAGTTATAGGACTGATGTGCTGCAAATAATTGCACTTTTTTGTTGTCTATTAAGACACTTAATTACATACATGAAAGAATGACAAGGTTTTATTTACCATCCATTTTTTAGCTTTTACTAGGACAAGAAATTCAGTTGGTACCTTTTATGAAACAATGGACAGATAATCACTTAAGTGAACACTTAAGAATAGGTGTAGCCTGAACTCTAGGCATGATCCAAGGCCTTGTAAAATAAATTTCAGTTTCTACATTAAGTGGAGTTTGAATTAGGTTTAAAGGTACTGTAGGTTTGAGAAATGTCATACAAACTGTTTTTGAAAAGCCTTCATGATGCTATAGTTCACTTTCTTAGCTTCCAAGTTCTATTTCTGTCATGGAATTGTGTGCTGCTATATTCTGTGACTGCACAGCTTCCTGTCACAGTTTCAGGGACATATACAAGAGGACAAAAGGGGTTGCCCTACAAGGTTGTCACAGTGTTTTGGGATCGTGACAGCCCAAATTTTATTATTATGGGTTTCCTGGAATTTATTAGTGTAGCTTATCTATACCACATTATTATGGACTATATCAAGCCTCAAAGGAACCAAGGAAGCTATTTTATCTGTAATTTTACTAACTTTATTTTAAAGACCATACATCTCTTGTGAATTTTTATAGGATTTAACTCATAAAGGGAAGATATTAAACTAATGTTGTTGCAATCAAAATAGAAATTATTAATGTTTCATCTCTAATCAGCTTCAGACTTTGATTATATATTCAAACCTATTTCTAAATCATACTAACTATATGAATTTGAAAGAGTAAACCTGTTTGTTTTTCTTGCTCTATGGCAATTTCTGTAAAACAGTACTATATGAATTCCTTTCACTGAATTTGTGTAAAAAAATACATTAAAAAAAAAAAAAAGGCAAAAAAGCAAATGGGCTTATTAGAATAGTGATTATGAACATTTTTGGCCTGCCATGTCTCTTTTCAGTATATGCTGCTTCAGTAGAGTCCAGAGGAAGAGACTGGGGGAAACTCCAGTCTCCGCTCTGTTCAGTCCTGCTGCAGGGTCCACAACAGCCACTGTCCTCTGGATGATCTCAGACATTCCCAGGGCCCCTTCTCTTCTCTGGATCCAAGGCAGGAGGCTGCCCTGGGAGGCCTCCAACTCCCCAGCACCAGCTCTGCTCTCAACCCAACTCCAGAATGAGGTGATACTCTTCTGGCTACTCTTCTCTAATAGCTTTAACAGAAGTGAAATGGAAAGTACCTGAGATTTCTGAGTGAAGAGTGCTACTTATTTTAACAGAGTTCTATAAATATTTTATTAAATCTGGGTTCTCTATTATGTTGTGAACCCTGCGAAGAAAGTTCCTACAGAAGTGAGGTTATTAGGAGCAAGAGCTACACCTGTCTAAACTGAAGACATACGAAGCATAAGATTTTTTTCTGCTGCTCTCATTTCTGACTAATAAAGAAATATGGACAGGTTTTTCTTTCATTTCATTTGGAGTAGGTTTGATTTCCATTGATCAATGGAATTTGATTTTCATTGAGACTGACTAAATAACCATAATTTTTCTATTTCACTTAGCTCTTCCAGACCCAAGAAAATTAGGCAACAGATATTTTAGTCCCAGGGGCTGCTTAGGGGGTAACAGAAGAGGAATTCTTCTGTACTGAATATCTGCATAAGTATGAGGAAGTAACTCATGACATCTGCATGAAAGCATTTGTTAGGAAAGTCTTTAGACACTTGGAGGAACTATCCTACCTAACTGTAGGTATCAAAGAACAAATGTGGATCTTAGCTTCCTAACATCACATTAAAGTGGAGATGAGCTCTCAGTCTGTCAGCTTGCTGAGGGCCTGAATTGCCTTTTAGCAGTTACTGAAATACCCTCACAGAGGGAGCAAAGGGTGAATAGGCTTCTGACTAGACTCCTGAGGTTTATAGGGATGAATTTTCATTTATATATGCTGCAAATTTGTAAGTTAAGAATGCAGTCATCCTGCCAGAGCTGGATGTCACTGTGTTAAAACTGTCTCAGAGCAGGTCTCTGGCTTATTTCTATTTGGGCATCTCCTGACAGGTTTGGCTGGTTTTGACCCATGTATGTCACACAGAACATTGCACATAGATCCAGGTTGTCAATCCTGGCTGCCCTTAGAAACCAGGGAAAATCCAGGGAAAAGACGAGGTTTGAGGTCTCCTTTCCTCAGCATTACTCACTAGTTCCTACCCTGCTCAACAATGTGGTTACTGTAAATTTCGCTTTAATGCTCCAAAATTTGGAAACCTACAGGAGGTGGAAGCAAGGCCAGGTAGTCCAACAGGAATGCAGAGAGATTTTCTAAATAGCCAGGGATCAGGCTAGAAAAGCTAAAGCTTTGATAGAATTAAATCTGATCTGGAATATTAAGGGCAAATATAAAATGTTCTATAGGTATGCTGGTGGTAAAAAGACTAGGGAGAATATAGGTCCTCTCAAAAGAAAACGGGAGACCTGGTTACCCAGAAGAGGGAGAAGGCTGAGGTGCTGAACAACTTTTTTTGCCTCAGTCTTCACCAGTACATGTTCCTGCCACACCACCCAAGTTGCAGGAGGCAAAACCAAGGTCTGGGAAAATGAAGGACCATCTGTTGTAGAAGAGAATCAGTCCTGAGACCATCCAAGGAACCTGGAGATGTACAAGTCCTTGGGATCTGGTAAGATGCATCTGAGGGTCCTGAGAGAAGTGGCAGAGGAAGTAGCAAATATTTGAGAAGTCCTTGCAGTCCAGTGAAGTTTCCACCAGCTGGAAAAGGGAAAGCATAACTTGTACTTTTCAAAAAGGATATAAAGAAGGCCTAAGGAATTACAGGCCAGTCAGTCTCACCTGACTGCTTGGCAAGATCATGAAACAGATCCTCCTTAAATCTATGTTTGCAGAAAATGAGGTAAATAGTGACAGCCAACATGACTTCACTGGGGACCTTATCAGGATTGACAGGTGGGCTTGTGTGTACCCCATAACATTCAACAGGGCCACATGCAAGATGCTGCAGCTGGGTCAGGGCAATCCCAAGCACAAATACAGGCTGGTCAGAGAATAGATTGAGAACATCCTGAGGGGGACTTGATTGTGTTGGTGAATGAGAACTCGACTTGGCAATGTGTTCTCACAGCCCAGAAAGCCAGTTGTGTCTCCAGATGCATCCAGAGCAGTGTGGCCAGCAGGGCGAGGGAGGGGATTCTACTCTGGTCTGGTGAGACCTCACCTGCAGTGCTGCAATCCAGCTCTGGTGCCTCATACCTGAGAAGGTCATGTTGAAGCAAGTCCACAAGAGGGCTGTGGAGGTGATCATAGAGCTGGAGCACCTCTTATGAGGACAAGCTGAGAAAGCTGGGGTTGTTCAGCCTGAGGAAAAGTCTCCAGGGAGACCTTATAGCTGCCTTTGAGCTAAAGGGGGCCTACAAGGAAGCTGGAGAGGGACATTTTACAAGGGCATATAGTGATAGGACAAGGAGAATGGCTTCAAACTGAAAGAGATTAGGTTTAGATTAGACATTAGGAAGAAATCCTTTACTATGAGTGGTGAGGCACTGGAAGAGGTTTCCCAGAGAAGCTGTGCAACCCATCCCTGGAAGCACGCAAGGTGAAGTTAGATCAGGCTCCGAGCAACCCAGCACTGTGGAAATTGTCCCTGTTCATGGCAGAGGAGCTAGAACTAGATGATCTTTAAGGTTCCTTCCCACCCAAACCATTTTATGATTATCTGAAAAATACATAAACATCTGATCTACTGTTTTCAGATACATAATTAGCTTTGTAAATTCAAATAAGTTTGCAAGTTGAAAGTTTGGAATATCCACATTAAGCTCTTCCTCAGTCTGAGTTAAAGTCACCTTGCAACATCGGGGAAAGGTTATAAAAGGGCATGGCTCTAAACCAGTGTGTCTTTTCTATATCCACTGGATCATATTTCTCTTCTTGTTACATAGTAAATTTTTAGTAAAGGACCTGTGCGTCAGGGACATCTGGACTACAATTTTGTTTAGACAGTGGAAATATGAAAAAGCTCGTTTAATTATCTACAGTTTAGTTCTGATGATACCGTCAAGAACTAAATGGGTTTTTTGCAAATCTCCGTGAACATCCACAATAAAAGCTCTCCCTCCAACATCAACCAAACAATCAAATAAAAAGAAAATAGTTCTAAAAATTGTTCTTGATTTAGAGCAGGTAGCAGCTCCTTTTCTGAAGACTAATATATTTTTTGTTATACTTGCACACAATTTGTTCAGCTTATTTAACTAGGAAGAAACTATTAGAAGGCAAACAGAGAATTCATTCAATTCAGAAGGCTTATCCTTGTATTACGGAACTATGAGCTTACTGAAACATACAGTGCAATAAAGGCCCTCATTGTAAGTTGGACATAAATATTGCCAATAAATACTGGCTCCTGAATAACATACTTTCTTAAAGAAGTTCAAAGACGTTCTGTACTATAAACTGCAGTAATACCAATGTTGTTTCAGTTACAAACATCTGTTCAGAACATTTCTTTAGTCAGCACTGCTTGTTTTAAAAGCAGAAATCTGAAGAAAACATCAAACTATGGCTATTACATCAGTTAAAGGTTCTTTCACACCTCTGTAAGGTACAAGTTTATGCAAGCTTTCACAAATCAATAAACTTTAAATGAAAGCCTGACACCATTTTGTGTACAGAAGCACTTCCAAAATTCACTCAGTGACAGGTATAAAAAAAATAATGTCCTTGGCTAAGAATGGATCTTTTAATTGTGTATATAAATAAAATATTTCTTCAGTTACTTCATGACTAAGATTGGATCTCTACTCAAAAACACTATCATGGCCAATATTGTCAGAAAGCCATTGGTAGAAGTCATAAAAATTTTCAAAACATCCCTGGCAAAAAATCTTATGAAGCCTATGGAATTTAACCTTTTAGAATAAAGATGTGAGATTAATCACTATCTTACTTCAATTTCTCTGACAGAGCTACAGAATCATTTTGGAGGAAACCTGAAAAAGAACTTCTGTGAGGACAGAGATGCATATAAGTCATAGCCTGAGCTTTAGGAATTCCTTTGCAATAGGAGTTAAAGGAATAATGGGGTTTTTATCTCTGTTAAGTGACATTCACATTTCTGGTATAATAGTATGCCTTTTACAGCAATGACAGATGGATTCAGAAGGGTTGAGGATGCATATTAAGCAGCATTAAAATGTAAATGTGTATATTATATTTACATTCGTAATTCATTCTTTTGTGTTATTCTGAAGTATTGCCACCATAATATCTAAACACGTATTATGGACTATATTTGCTTCTTCATATGACTTAAATGTTTCCTATATATGTTTTATGTTATGTAGGTAATTGAATTCAATAAAGTTTTTACATTTTATCTTTAAATTAATTCAGATTGAAATTCTCAGCTGAGGTGTTTTCCCCTTCCTAATGTGTTCATAATCTTTGGCTAGATCAAGTAAAATTTAACTGAGAAGCTAAACTCCTTCTACTTAAATCTCTGAGCCATTTGCAAATAATTACTCATAACTCTTTTTTTTCCCCCCAATGTGATGCTTCTATGTGATTTTTATTTATTATTTTTTATTATTATGAAGATAACACAGGCCATCATTCATCCTGTTTGGGATAGCTACCATCCTTTTTATCATAGAGGTTCTTTCTAAATTTAAGCTCTGACATCTTATATACTAAAGGAAGTTTAGTTAAAATGAGCAATTAACTGAATTGCCTTTTTAAAGCAAAAAGGGTTGACTGAACCCTGCTACTCACTTGGAATGACCTGAGACTCATTTCACTGTAGAGTTTGTGCAATCACAAGAGGTTTGTGCCAGTTGTCAAAACCAGAGCTAATAGTTTTATGGGGTTTTTGTTTGTTTGTTTGTTTGTTTGTTTGTGGGGGTTTGTTGTTGTTGTTGTTTTTTGTTTGTGGGGGTTTTTTTGGGTGTTTTTTTTGTTTTGGTTTGGTTTGGTTTTTTTGGTTGGTTGGTTGGGGTTTTTTTGCTTTTTTTTTTATTTTATGCCTGTGCCATTGTGTTATTGAAAGGTTGAAATTCAAAGGTGGAAGCATGATATGCCTTAGCTTTTTCTTGACTAGCGTGTTGGTATAGTGTACTTTGTGAATCAAAATAAGATTCCTGAGCTTAAATAAGAGTGTTTGCTGTTACGTGCCAACAGAAGAGTATCTAGTAGACAATGGTAAGGGTCAATGAAGAGAGTTACTGTTCTGTCAGACTACATGACATCAAGACAGGTGCCACTGTCATTCTAAGACATCAAATGTAGATAACACCTATTTCCCAAATAGCTTTTCATTATTTTCTTTGAAGATTCACTGCAGAGCATATGTGATATAAGGTTACCCGTAATTACTTTTTTTGTGTGTTTTCTTTTTCTAGTTCTGGTCTTGGATTTCAAAAATGGAGCTATATGTTATTCTAAAATTCTTATAACTAAAACCAATGTATTTGATTCCTGAAGCTTTTTGCTTTGGTTTGTAGGTTTGTTGTCTTTTTTTTTTCTATTTTATGCCTTTTAAAATTTTTCTCTGGTATTCAGCTGAAATCAAAGGTTTGTGATGGGTTTTTTTGTTAACATTTTGACACTTCACCTATTTAATGATCTTATGTGTTTTTTTAGCATCTTAAGTTTTTTAGTGGAAAAGAACATCGACTTCCAAACAGTAAAATTAATCCTCTAGTTCATAGCATGAATTTTGTGTACTGTGTGTTTATGAAGAATTTCATAGAGAGGATCAGATTCAAGGATACATTTTAATGGATACCAGGTTTCTCAGCACTATTTCTTCATAATTTCTCTGAGTATTAAGGATAGAAATGAGGTATAAATTAAGACATGTTCTGCACTGCTGTCATTCTTCTCCATTTTTATATTGCTGTTAGTATATGTATTATTATGAGATACCATGCAGGAAAACATATCCCTTAAGACAGCATTTCAAGGGGACTTAGTGAAAATACGTAGGTGTTTTGTTTATAATTAAAATGCTTGGATTAGTAACATAAAAAGAACATGGCTTTTGGATTTGATTCATGCACATTATCAAATGATAATTCTTACCCACATTTTTGTTTGGAAAACAACAATAGAACCCGCTAAGAAAAGTTTCACTTTTAAAAATTCTTTACAGGTATAATTTCATCAAGTAGATTAAAATTCTAATCTCTATATTTAGCATGTTAACAGTCTACTCTGCTTTAAGCCAGAAGTTCACATTTTGGTAACTGAATTTCTATGGTTCCTGTCACATTTGATCTATTGTCATTTCTTTACATAGGTGGGGCCTGAGAGTTTTATTAAAAGGACAGATGTAAAGAAGGAGAACTAAGTTTCAGTTCCTTTTGTGTGTATAGAGAAGGGGGAATGATCAAGGGAAGAGTTACTCTAGCCACACTATGTTTCTCATACAGATTTCTATCACCCATTTTCAATAAATCTTTTAGGTGCCTAACTTAATATCTTCTAGGAACAGAAATGAAAGCTTCTACTGAGACAAAAAGGATAATCCTCTAATATATTCTCTGAAAACACATACTCAAAAGCCTGTCTCCAGCTTGGTAAAAGAAACATCAACTTTCACACAGGTATTAAACACAGGTTATTAAACAAAAACATGCATTATTTTCGTGTTGATTATGTTGATAATGGAAATTCATTTTAAGAAAGGCAGCTAATAAGTTGACTGCACAAGTGGAATTTATTATGTTCTTCTAAAAATTCAAAACTATTTGTTTAAAGACTAGTTTAATTTTATACTTACCAATTATCAGCTTAGTATTCAAATGTCATTTTTAATCAGAGCTAGAAATTCCAATACTACTATCATAACAGATCATTTCATACAATGACTCAGAACATGAAGGGATTGTTTGATTGAAGACATGAACTAGAAGAAGTCATTGTTCATAACACTTTCCGGGGAAGATGAAAACAAAGAAAGAAAAAACCCAACCCAGCCCCTTATCTTATGGTATTCAAATAATAAAATTGCCTTCAAAACTTACATTTCTAGATTTTAGATTTAAAAAAAATATTTTTATTAATTTATTTTTTTATTAAGATCTAGAGTTTTATTCAGAAAACTTGCTGAATTGAGATTAAATAAACTTTCAGATACTTTTCACTTGAGAATTATTTATTTTATGCAAAAAAATGCTTGCATTTTCAAGCATTACTTTATTGGAATATTTCACAGTTGTTATTAATCTCCTAATAAAATAGAGATCACATCAGTTGAAAGATTGCTATTCAGTACAGCAAAAGTAATTTTTATAACACTGAAAATATTAGTTTACTGCATTGTGTCTATCAAACAATTTATTTTTCTTCCCAGCAAATCTTACTTTTCTAGCAGAGCAAATTTCCCACCATAAGTACTTACAGTGAAATATTTTCCCCAGAATCAGAATGATTACTGCATTGGTGCTAGAAAAACTTTACATAGAAGAGCAACACTGAGATACAGCAAGTCACTTCTAAAGTTTCTAAAACATTTTTCCTCACATTTTTTCTGTCCTTTTTTATATTTCAGCTCAAAAATATTCTTCATGTGATACCGGTAGTCCATCTAAATAACTGAAGAAAAATAAAAATGGTAAAACCATTTTCAAAACACTCTATTTTTAATAGATTTTTATAAAACAGGTACAGAATACCTGATGTTTTATTAGTTGTTTGATGAAAGTATTGTTAAAATTCATTTGTAGCAAGTAATTAATGCATCCAAATATTCATGGGTATATTGCTTATTCAATACTATAACATCACTGTAGTTGTGTGCAATAATATATAGTCTCTTACTGTAAATCTATATAGTATAAATATATAAATATATATTTGCCTAGTTAAAAAGGAATAAAAAGCCAATGGTGTGTTCATTATGACCTTGCTGTTACTCACCATTTATCACATGGAGAGAGAATGAAAAACAGAACTTGAGAAAATTTGTAGATTCTTAATTCTATCAAACAAAATATTTCCTGTGTTTTTTCCTCCTTGCTGAAGCTCAAGTTTACAAGCTGGATATTATTTCTTTGTGTGTGAGATCTCACTAAAAAGAAGAGCTACAATTGGCTGAAGATCCAAAATAACAAGTTTGGGTTTTTATAGTCCTTGATACAATGACTGCAAGTGAACCTTTTACTATTTAAATGGTGCTGTATCTATATCTTTGTCAGCAACTGGTGCATATGAGATTAATTGTTAAAGTAAAATTTTCATTTTTTAGGTACTCATCCTTGATTACTGCAGACTGAATTCTTATCGTGTAGACAATCACTGGTATGACTTTACTCTTCATGATGTGCTAACGCATGTGGTTGATATTTCAGGATGATTACCAACTCCCAGAATGCTATTTTTCTATTGTATACAATAATTAATGAAAGCTACATGCGCAGGCCCACTTATTTTATTGAAATTCAAATGACTGTGCAGTAAAATTTCTGAAATATATGGCATAAATTGTGGAGGCCAACATGATTATAAATAAAATTATTCATATCTATGCAGTATTTACTTAACTTCCATATTTAGAAGGCTCCTGTCATGTTTTCTTTTTGAAATAATACCCTAAGGACATATTCCTAGGGTAAAAATACAAGAAATCTTATGAAACCCAGTTCCTTTAGTTGTAGGCAAATCTCATTATAATGAAAGACTCCTCTAAAAAAATCATTGCTTTTAATCGAGATTCTCTCAGGCTTGAATATGATTCTGTGTGCCCCAGAAAGAAAATGTCTTAATTTTTTTTTTTTTTTTTTTTTTTTTTTTTTTTTTTTTTTTTTTATTTCAGACTGACCTTTTCTAAGGGTGTTTTGAGGTCAGCTCAGGTCTCAACCCATTCATTGGAAGGACATTGGATTTTTCAAACATCAGAGGTGTAGCACAGCTCTTTGAAGCATAGGTGTTCTGTGATGAACATCTCAATAGCTTCCTTTGAGGCTTACCAGCACTGGAAAGAGTTCAAAATCTGGTTTAGATTAAACACAAAAATGATGCTTCTATCCAAGCTGAATTTTGTAGTAACTGTTTTTTGAAATAAGGTGCAAGTATCTTAATTTTAATTTATTTTCTTCATTTTTGAAGCCTTTGATAAAGATTCAAACAGGGAGTTTAAGCCAACTCATAAACACTGACTGGTGCTTAAAGAAATTAAGGCAAGGAGTCACTTGTGTTCTCTTGAAACTGCAAGACTTTATGTGTATATGTTTTATTCATATCCATATCTAAATATTTTTGAACAATCCCAAATTCTATGAACCTAAAAATAGCAAAAATCTCTTCATGCAGGTAGTTTGTTGTTGGAAGTCTAATAAATAAGAGCCAAGCCATGAATCAAAAAACAGTTGTCCAGAAAAGGAATAGTACGAGTTTGTGATTATATAAAATGTAATTATATAAACAAACTTTACAAAAACTAGGGTAGAGGAGAAGGTCAGCTGGTCACTCAAAAATAATCTTCCTGTGGAGTAACTAGCCTCTATTTGTCTTTCTGCTCTTGGTATGGATTGTGTTCTTTTTTGTGAACAAGAAGGGTGCTGGTTTATATTTATTCTACACTGATGAGAGCAAGTCTTTGCAATTCAAAGAATAGAGAAATGAGCCATTCATTCACTAATTTAAGTGAAGCACTTTGAATTTGAAATGACTGTGCTTTTAAAGTGTATTAAAAAAAGGTAGAGGGTAAAAGCAAGAGGATTGATTCAAATGAAGTAGAAAAGTAGAAATGTAATGTTCTCATTTGATGGTGTGAATGGATGCTTCCTTGGCTAAGAGCCATTAAAAACAAAACAAAACAAAACAAAAAACAAAAAACAAACAAACAAAGAAAAAAACAACACAAAAAACCAAAACCAAAAACCAAAACCAAAACAAAAAAAACCAAAACAAAACAAAAAAAAACAACCCAAAAAACTTAAGCAGGATAAACAGCATTACAATCTCCACTCCAGCAAAGGAGTATTTTTAAAATAAATGTATCTACCTGATTTTCTGGTGAATATTAATTACTTGAGTATAAGATAAATACAATGGCGTATTGTCAAGAGGGCCACACGATTGGCTTTGAACTGGGAAAGAAGCCCATACTCCCTTTGAAATCCTAGAATATTTAGAGAAATTGGTAAGAGATTTAGATAAGTATCACACACAAATATACATGTATGCATAGATTTATACATATAAACACAGTACCTTTTTTTTTTTCCAGTAAGTGGATCTAATATTTAGGTGTCATAAATACACACAGAAGATATTCTGTCATTGAAATTTGCTGAAGAGTCAAATATTCAGAGCATGATACATGCCCTCAGTGTTATGATGACATGCAATATAACATACTCCATGACTTGGTAGTTTTCTGCTAGTGACAATGCTTTTACAAAGGGATTTGGTATAAATGCTAAATTGCATACATAGTGAAAAGAAAATGACTTGGTAAAATTTAGAATAATTTTTCTGTTTTGTATGGAAACACTGATGGGAAATTTCTTGGGACTGGAAACTTTAGGACAAGTCATGCGTAAACTTAAGCAGCTTATGGGTAGTGTAAGGAATTTCTGGGTCTTAGGACACAGTGCAATAGTAATGGCAAATTGCAACATTTTCTGACCTGAGTCAACTGCACCACATAATGTATGAGAGAGAAGCTCTGCCTATTTCTTCCTCATATAAATCTTATCTATTTTTCTTAGGGAGACAAATACACAGTTTCAAGGAGGGGAATAATTGCATCTATCAGGGGTCTGGGATCTAATTTAGAATTCAGAAATATTTGTTGATAGATACAAGCAGTGAATCTTTCCTCTTGCATAAGTTCTTCAGCCAAACACCTTTCCTCTCATAGTTGATTGTATTCGATGCATCACTGTATTTATTTAACCAGTGAGTAAATCTTCATATCTGATTTTAAACTGATGAGTGAGATGCTGCATAAGGGTTAAATCACCACTTGGCCAGGTAGAGAATTTAGGGGTTATGCCTTTTAATTAGTCATCTTGGTTGAAGTGTCTGTGTATTAGGGAGGCAAAAGGAGCAGTTATGGCTATGTAACCATCTGTGAAAAATAATGCAAGAATATTCTGGTGTCATGATTTATTTATTTTTTTCTTTAAGTGCGTTATACTACAAACCATATATAATGCCTATAGATTACTAAATATAGCATACATTAACACAACTTCAATATTGCCCCTCTGAGTTTTCTCTCACTCTAACCATCACTAGCTGTAGAACAGGGGATATGAGAAAGCCACACTTTGACATTATATCTTCCATCCACAAGGGTAAAAACGTTGGGATTGTTGTGTGAAGAGGACACTCTACTTGGGAACTACAACAGGGTTCATCTCAGTACAGCTGAGCAGTACATGGGTACAGTTCTGACTCGTGGTCATTCTCTAAGATCAAGTGGCAAACAGTGAGAAGAAAGGGCAGAAGAAATATGCTGAGATTGTGTCAGCCAGTTTACTCTAGCCTCCTTCAGATCAAGTTTCAATTCAAAACCGTTTTTTATTTGGTAAGTAAAGGAGGGAACAGTTGCATCCTAGCTTATAGGACCTACATCCTAGGTCCTATAAGTATTTCTGGGAATTATGATGCATTTATCCAGACTATACTTCATTCATTACAGTAAAGAGAGCAACACTTGAAAATAGAAAAAAAAAAAAAAAGATAATAGGTATTTAAGCATATTAATACATGGTAAAATATTTTTTAACTTTGATTATTTTATGAAAATTTTAGAGATGATGTCACTGTCTTCAGGAAAAGCAAAATTCAGAGAGGTCATGAATGGGGCTTTTGTGGATTACTGTTGTTACTGTCAGGAAACGAAGACACTAGAATATATTTAAGCCAGTGTTTCAACAGCCTATATTTTATTGTACATTAAAATTTTGGTTGGGACATTGGAATTAGGTTGTTCTTTAGGCCTTGTCCCAGGTGAGAGGATAACATTTCAGGATACAGATAGGCAGGAGCCAGAATGAAGGCAGAAATTGCAGAGAAGTCAGGAGCTGGCTTTATGCATTACTCCTGGGGAATGGATGACATAATCATTGCTAATCCATGAAGATATTTTAGCCAGTTACCTAAAATATTAATCTCTCCTGAAGAAGATGCCTCCTGTGATATGAAATCTCCAGCTACCCTTCACAGTGTCAGTGTCTGAAGAGGTGCCAGGTTAATGAAGAATGTTAAATGCCATTTCTCAGAGCAAATTCAAATATAGGATTCCTCTTTGTACATAAGGCTAGAAAAAGCAGTCTCTGATGACTGTATCTAGAAAAAGGGACTTTTATTATAATTTTTTATTAAGAAATCCGATGGGAGCTGTTTATTTACTTACCCTCCAAGCCACCCAGCTGTTCCTTCTATTTGTGGTCTTAGAGCTAATTACATAATGTCCCTAATTTATACTCACTGGTAAATCAGATCAGAGCATTACCTGGAGGGCAAGCTCTAATTAGAGGAATTTCAGAACAAATTGTCTAAAGAGCTTGTTTAGTGTGATTAAATGCAAGTGATGGGACTGTCTCTCTCTCCCCATTCCTTTTTTAAAAACATGAATATTTACCTTGCAGAAAACCTTGCAAATTAAAAAAAGAATCCTAGCAATGACAGTTTTAATTAAAGGGATATTAAACAAATAGCAGTGCTACCCAAGAGAGCAAACTGAATATATGCAGATTAATGCCGTATTCTCTTACTACAGTTTTAATATTTTAGAAATAACAAAGTGGACAGTAAGTGCCTTATGTCATGGATGAATGGAAGGAAGAAAAATGTGAATCCCCAGTTCATATTGTGTCCACAGCATGTTGCTTAGGAACGTGAAAAAAAAACCCAAAGAAATGTATCCAGTAATTTGTCCTATATAGCCTTGGAAAATATATGGTTTCTTCTTTAAAATGGCACATACTGGTCAACATCAAAGGCCTTGCTGAGCAGTGGAAAGGACTAAGTAGAAAAAACCCTCTGTACTTTGGGGAAGGATTAAAGCTCAACAGTTTATATCACCAGTAGTTAAATGTTCTGAAAGTAGAAGGATCCTAATCTTTTGCAAACTGTCTCAAATAGCTGTCTGGAGTCTGTGAGTAGAAGAGTGGGCAACAAAGAAAACTGTGTAGTCAAACTAAAGAAGAGATGTGACTTTTCTGTTTGGCAGGTGGTGCAGATTCTGGTGGGGACATTGGAATCAGATTCACCCATTAAGATCCAGCAAGAGAGGAAACAGAAGTGAATGGAGATGTAGGAAATGAATATTGACATTTTAATACCTTATCTTGCATTGTTCTTATGGAAATGTAAATTATATATTTTGCAACAGAATGAAAAGGGCAATGTATCATCATGCTCTGCCCTGTTCCTGATACCTTTGACTTCCTACTGTACTGTGTGAATTTGAGGTTGTCTGGAATTCTGTAATTAAATTTGTTGTCCAGGGTAGACTTTGAATAGCTTGACTCCATTATTCCACAATAACTAAGGTAATGTCAGCCCCTTCCTGAAATGACATCCCTCTTGTGTGCAAGGACTTCATGTAAACTTTTGTTATGAAGAAGCTACCGTGATCTCATTGTTTAGCAACCTTCTTCTATAAAAATAGCAAGAACTTGGAACAAGTGCTACAAAGGTTATTTTAATATGTACCCACTTCTTGGGCACATTAGAATAATGTCGTAATTATCAGCTGAAATAATAGCTCCTCTTCCCTGCCTGTTGATTAGAAACAAAAAGAAATAAATCATGTGAACAGCATATGAAGCCTGAAGAATTGGTCTTGAAACACTTTGATTTGCTCTCCAACTGATCTTTACAGTATTTAGGAACAAGTACTTTTCTGGTCTCCCTAGATAAACAACTCTTGAGAAAATATTAACCAGCTAAAAGTGGTATCCCTTAGGGAAAATCCCTTATTACAGAGCAGCAAAAGCTGCTAGAAGTAGGTGACTGCCAAGATTCTGTAATAAAAGCAGTAGTTCATAACACAGGCAAAGTGAAATGAAGGAAAACAAAACCCCCATGGGCTACAAGTTAGTATATGCTGCCAATCTCCCAGAAGGCACTAAAAAAAATCTCAGAAGGAAGAAAATATTTTAAACTTTTTTTTTTTTTTTAAGAAAACCACTATGCTTTTCCTCTTATAAGATAGGTTCCCTTCTCCACATCTATGTATTGCTAGACATATCCAGATGCATATTATTTCTACTGATGAAGTTTTCAGTCAAGATCTCCTGTGAACATACAAAAGCACTAAGAAATTAGCCCAAAATTTGTCTTGAACTTTGAAAGAGAGAAAATTTAATGATGTACAATCTGCAGTTAGCTTTAATAATAAGTATGCTTGAAACTCTGTATCCAGTTCTGTTTAGCAGGTTAGAGTAGAAATACACAGTTTCTATCAGTTTTAGGATGCACAGGTCCATCTCCTGCAGGGATGAATGTATAGAAACGGTCTTACATGTGTACTATACCACAGCAAATATTTACCTCTTATAACTTTTCATTTTTTTATTTTCCTTCATATTGTGCTCCCTTTATGACTAGCCAGCTACTGGCCAGCCAGTTTCTAAAAATGGTTTGTACAAGTGTCTAGAAGTTTTGACCTACCTGGACACAAGGAACTACAATTATACCATGGGGGAACTTGGAAAGAGTGAATGGTAAGAAGGAGAAATCTCTCCTCAATTTTTTATGCTTTTTTTCAAATTTTTTTTTTTAATTTTTTTTTTCAATACTGGAACGTCCAGCATATTATGAATCTCATCCTGCTATCAGAGCACTGTGTTGCAACTACTGAGCATTTGTCACCATTTATGAAATACCTGATTAGAAAAAACCAAATTTTAATTTGGAGTGCTATAAAAATAAAATTATTTTTATTATTGAAAAACTCATTAAACTTGCCTCAATTATTTGGCTACTGGAAGCAATGTGAAGAAAGGTGGTGCTAAAATGTCCACTTGTATCCTACAGTATCCACTGTAGGATACTGGCGTGGGGGAGGACGAGTTGGCAGCTGTCTGTGGGAAAAGTTCAATTTCCTAATTATATCTTTCAGAAGTAGTGGTGGTGCTCCCAGCAACGCTGTGCCAGAGAAAGGCAGGACCGTGCCAGAGCTCATCCCTAGAGGCAATGTGACTTGAAGGCACCACCTGAGCCTTGCAGCATATCCCATGGCTGGTGAGGGTGAGGGAAACTCAGCCATTTCCTACACAGTAGAAATGAATCTACTTTTGTGCATACCAGGTAAAAACTGTTATCATCAGTACACCACTACCTATGTTTTCTGCAAGTGGTTTGGTAGCTCCCTTCAGGATTAAACTTGTGAGGCACAGAGAGAGATGTCCTCTGTATTTTGATTTAGATAAATGCATTCTAGATGTGTTTGCTGTTCAAGGCCAGAAGAAGGAGGGTTGAGGCTCATCCAGGTTCAAAAATCACACAGACAATTAACACAGGGGTAAGCATTTTGAAGAAGAGTGGCCACTGCTATTTTAAAGCGAACATGAAAAGCTGCCAAGAATATCTAACATGAAGGCCCTATCCTTACTTTTTCTGAGTAATCACATAGTTATCTATACAAACCCACAAGTGTGTTCCCCTTGGCTTGAGGGTAACAAGAACTAAAGATGGTTAACTTTAAATCTAGAGGCAATAAAATGGATTGGGAGAGCTTGGATGCTTTCTGAAAACTGCAAAGGTTTGTATTTCATTCTCCTGGTGTGATCTGGAATAAATCCTTTTTTTCCTTCCCCAAATATGATAATATTACCTTTCTCTTCAACATTTATTTCTCTAATCTGTGTAGACTTCTAGTAAAGGAACACTTGTTTATCAGTACTTTAAAGCTACTTGTGGAGAATCTAAGGCTCTGAGGCCCAAATCTTGGTTTCATTCTCCAGGCAGTACTTTAATATAGGTAATAATAATATTGATATACTTTTGAGGAGTGCAAATAAAGAGATTCTTTGGAGAGAAATGGATGATAGAATTATAGCAAATGAAGATTTAACACTGACACCATGGAGGAAAGTTTTACAGGTATTTTAATTGATATTTTGAAGAAGTGACTTCAAAGATATAAATAGTAGTTATGCTGTCTACTATCATTTCCTTTATGTGGTAATCAGCTATTATTAGATATTTTTGTCTTTGAAAGGTGCTTAACTAAAACAAATATATAGGGAACATTGCTGTTCAATGGAATATTGCAACACAGAAAAAAAATCTAAAAAACTTAAAGATCCCTAATTCAAAATCATTGACAGTAATTATTTGTGATGTTCATAGTTGGACTAAATGCCAACAATTGCCAAACAAATGACAGTTTGAAAGCAGAGATCTCACACACTTGTCAAAATCAGGTCAAACCTCTTTTTTTAGAATGCTTTATTCATTAGCCAATTCAACACACAGTCAATAGCTAAAGTTTGGCTTCATACACCAGAGATTCTGAGCAACGGAGAGTGGCAGGAAGACATTTTTAAGTGATTCACATTCTTTCTGCTAACTACTCTATTAGGGCAAGTGAAGTTTAAATTGCTTGATTGAAAACTTATTTTATTTGCTCAACCTTGAAGTTAAAGTTGTCCTCTTCCTTGACTTCTGCGCTCATGAAATGGACAGAGTTGATAGCCCATAAAATAGACTAACTTTTCAGTGACATGCTATTAATATTTTGTCATCTGAAAAGATCAAGAAAACTAGAATTATATGGGTTTATTTCTCCTTGGAAAAATGTGTTAAACAAAACTTAAAGTCTGAAAATAAGTTTGGTTTGTGAATTATTTTATTTTTTGAATCCTAAGATGAAAAATGTCATCGTTCAAAGGGAAAATACTACCAATGTTTTTGATTTACCAAACTTTTCAAAACCAGCTTAGAAGTTTGCCTGCAGAACTTGTAAATTTTTAGAGATGCTCCAATATTTAAAGAATTTCTAATCATCAAATTTGTTGTAAATATTTGTCACAAAATTGTATATTGTTTTGAATAGACATTTGATATTCAATTCCTTCATAGTATACATAATATACAATTTAATCCATATTTTCACTCTACCTTAAACTTCAGTTGAGTATTCTAATAAATGATTGTATCTGAATGAGTTGGATCTTCACTGTTGATGGCAGTTCAGAGCTTTAAACCTGTTGTTACATACAATATACCATTCTTTTTCTTTTAGTTTCTCTATGATTTCCCTAAGTTTTTAAATGGGTATAGTAAAGAAGGTGTCTTATAGAGTGTCAAATCTGGCAAACTGGGAACCAGATAGCAACAATTCATAAGTTAAATCCCTGGCAGTGTTCTGGAAAAGAATCTTCAGGGAGTATTGGTTTTCCAAATAGCAATTTCAGAATATCTTTAATCTGCCTGTTGGAAAAAAAAATCTGATTTTCTTAAAAGTAGCAGTTTGTCAAACACTAAACAGATAATGACCTTATTGTTTTAGCAAGTAGAACTACCATTATTGTGCAGATTCAGCTGTTTTCTTTTGCATGTAATAACAAAGAAACTTTGCATGCTACTTGGTTCAAAGAAAGTTATTTAGTGATTTTCCCATCTGCTTTCAGAGAGGAAGTAAAATCAAAATTCTGGCCCAATTACTATCACAGGGTGCTGAACCACAGAATGATTTTATCTAGTAGGGCCCTCCAGAGATCTCTAGTCTATACCTTGTTGAGGGAAGACTAACTTCAAAGCTAGACTAGACTTTTCTGGGTATTACTGAGTTATGAATATATTCAGGGCAGGCTTCTCATGATTTTCCCCCCACTTGTACCTGATCATAATTTCCCTTGTTTCAATACACAACTTGCAGAAAGAAATATCTGTCTCAACCTCTCCTACAATCCCTTTCTAAGCAGTTGAATATTCCAATGAGATTCCCCTTAATCAAGCATTTGATAAATTCAGTCCTTTACACTGTTCTTATGTATCATAAAGCCATGTCCCTGCTGGGCTTGAACCAGTGGGTCAATATGTATTACATATTGGGGAACCCAAGCCCGTGGCTTTATGCAGGGCACTGCTGAGTGCTCTTACTTGTCCTTTCTTCTTTGTGGCACTGTATCCACCCCTGCTCAGGCATGTCCTAACCAGAAGCCTCTGAGCAACATCCACCCTGCTTCACATTTTGCCAGCTGCCTCTGCAGGTTCTCCAAGAGGTCTTCTATAAAAAAAAAAAAAAAGGAAATTTATAGTCCTTCAGCCTCTACCATGTCTGAGATCTCAGAATCTTTCTCAGAGCCCATGTTGCTGCAGTACAAGGGGTGGTGACTGCAGTCTGTTCCCAGGATTGTGCTCCCTAGCACATCTTCACCTTCACCTGTCTCCTTGGGCAGGCACCCTCCAACCCACACTACTGGACACAAAGGACAACCTCACCTTACCATCTCTATTGTTCCTCATGGGGTTGTGGAAATAAAGTCAAATGAAATCTATTCTTTATTTTTAGATTCTCCTGCATCCAGGACTGAATAATGAAATAGACAATAAGCAGTAATAAAGTAGAACTTATGAAAAAGTTTTTAAAAAACCCTATCTAGTTAATTTTTGTAATGTGTCTGACTGAATTGGTCTCACATTGAAGGAATAACAAATGTTCCCAGTGACTTCAGTGGAGCAGGAATTATCCTTGTTATTTACAGAGACTCCCTTCTCTCATGAGCATCTGGGACCTGAAATAGCCAGTAGCTTCTGACAGAAAAAGTTTTACTCATTCAAATTTTTATGAAATTATTGTAACAAAACTAAATCAAACTTCACACCCCACCCCCCTGCCCCTCCCCGAGGAAATGTGCTTTTAGTAACTGGATAACAAACAGAATATATACAAGACTTATGCTGCTAAATATAAATGGTAAATTTATTAGGTTGGCTATTGAACATAACTTCAATAAAAATTGATTATTAAAGAAATTTCCATTTCACTATAATTTAATATTCATAGCTCTTACTTCTTTTAATTGTTCTGGAATATAATTAATCAAGTTAAATTAGGTTGTTCTGCAATCAATAATGGTGTTACTGTGCCACACAAGGGTCAAGAAATGCTCATGAAATAGAGAGCACAAAATTATTGTAAATACATTTGGAAGAGCCAAGAAGAAAGATATTTTACAAAGCACTACCTGAGGTCTTTTCTTAGTACCTTTTTTTTTTTAATAGAACATAAGGTATTAGTAGTAATACTCTTTTTTTTGAAAATAAAAGACAAAATAGCATAAATGACATTGTAGCTGTTGACTTCCATGTCATGGGAAAATTTGTACAAGTGCGCCTTAGTATGATTCAGATAAAGATTAGATTCACATTAGTAAGAATGTAAAAGAAGCTAGACATCTGAACTTTTTCTAGCTCAGAAAGTGGCTACAAAGGCTATTTATTAATTGATTTGGTAATTAACCAAACTTACCCATGGGAAGAAAAGAAACCATATCTATGGTGATGAATTTTGTGAACTATTAGTCATTGTGTGCTATACCTTTTAATATCACCCTGCTTGAACAAATGGTTGTGCACTGATGTTTGCAAATAATAGCAAGACTTCTTTTGTTGCCAACCTAAACAAACATAGATTATGATGTCTGTGGATGCTCCCCTTTTAGAAGAAAGGTAAGAGATCAGTTTGTGGGTTTATCTGGTAGTATGCACATACCAGCTACTTGTTCTTCCTTTAGCCCTAGCACCCATCTGTGGTAACTTCAGTCAATTTAAAAGAACAAAATTTCCTTTCTATGGAAAATATTCAGGAACAGAAGTGATCTCAGAGCTGATCTCATCCCAGGATCAGGTTAGGACATGATTTAGGAATGATTTAGGACTTAAACCCTGGAGCTGAGGAACACTTCTGTGTCCTGTAGATAAACACTGTCTTACCTAAAGCTGTATAAGGCAAATATGTCTCTCTGTTTGTCTGAGATTAAAATCACATACCTCCAGTTTTTATGTTTTCAGGTGAGGCTATTAAAATTGCAAAAGTGTCTTGTTCCCTTTTTTTTTTTTTTTAACAGTATAGTCTGGCTTGCTAGAGCCTGGCCTTGCAAACCACTGTGTTCATGCATGACCAGGTTATAGCTAATCTTTAAAGAATTTAACAATCATATTTTCCATGCCAGTATCTATTTACCAAATCTAATATATTAATAATTTACAGTTATAGTTCAGACTGTTGTTGTAAAACAGTTAGAAAAACGAGCAAAACAAAATCCCTGCAGATTCTAATATCAGGACAATATTTTTTGTTTTGCACAAATATAATGTAGCACTAAAAGCAAAAAAAAAAAAAAAAATACATTATTGAAATAAATGGTAGCTGACAAAGCATTCTCAGTTTGGTGGAATCTGGACCTACCAAGTCACTGAGTATCCATCCAATTTCCACTGTTCCTCTTGATGCATTGCAGCCTGTGAGACAAACCAGTGTTCGAATGACAAATGCTTCATAACTGAGTGCCATTTTCTAGGAGACTTGGCTAAACTGAATGCTGTATCAAAAACCAAAATTCCAGTTAACCTGTATCTGGAGCATTCTAGTTTTGGAACTTGGCAAGGGTGTATGTGTTTCTCTTTGCAATACTATGACATATTTAGAATGTTTTAACGTGTGATTTTGATACAGCCACTTTGTTAGAAAACCTGTTCTGAAACCAGTGAACCCTTGAGGGATGTTAACCAATAGAAATTAATGCATTTATAAGGAGAAAAAATTTAATTCTACAAAACACTTGTTCAAATTGTCCAATGCAAGGAATCTGAATTGGACCAGAGAAATTTCATTTTTGTTTATGATTGTGTTTTTTGAAGCTTTCTACCTATTTAATTATCCAGATCACCTTTTGCTAACCATTTTACATGACAGTTTAAGTGCCAACAATGGAATAAAAAAAGCAGTCCAAAATGTTATTAATTTCTTCAGGTAAATGTTTTGCTTAAGAGTAACATTGATTAGGTGTGTCTCTACAGAAGATACTGATTTTATTAAAAAATGAACATTATTGGAACAGCTTTAACTTTTATTATCATCATTAAAAAAAAAAAAAAAAAAAAAAAAAAAAAAAAAAAGGTTTCCTTATGAAAACTGTTTGAAACTTCAAGCTTGACTGAACTTGAAAAATGCAGAGCAAAATTTTTCCAGATTTCATCTGAATCTTTCTCTGGCATATAAAACTTGGATGAGGTCTTGATGCTTTTGGAGCATATTGAGAAAGTAGGTCCAAGATTCAGACGTGTGAGAAAACCCTCTTGTGCTTTTTTTCAAGGATTTTCTTTCCTAATCTTTCACTGACTTTATATAACCTTCAGCAACATAAATCACTTCAAATATTGTATACTTAGTTTTTCCTAAATATAGGAATTATATATGGCATTAGTAGGGATGTTATGGCTTTAATTTACTTATTTTCATTTTGGAAGATTATTTTTGAAACTAAGCAGTAAATGAATGTTGCAATTGTAACAATTTCACCATGAGAAATACAGGTAGAAGTGTATCTCTTCAGATATGCTTTCCCATTTTAAATTACTTTACATGAATCAAGCTTATGCACCCTTTATATTCTCTAAGTGCTCATTCTCTTCAGCAGTTTGTGTGGTTTAGCTGGCTGGACTTTTTATGAAACCTGCATTGAACATTAATGCAAAATAAGCACTCACTTCTGGCAGTGTTATCACAGGCAGCCAATCAGAGATTGGTAGCAATTTGGTGCAACTTTATTGACCAATCACATCTAACAGTTTGAATAGCAAATATAACATGGGACAGATTTTGACACGTTTGAATAGTTCTTTTGTTCACTACACTGAGGCTCCCACAGAAAGTCAGCATTCAGGGTAAGCAGGACTACTGACTGGTGGTTATTCTGCATTTGCTACAAGATGAGAGGCTTTAATGGCCAAGCTATAAAAATTAGGGAATAGTAATTAATTGGATAATTTAAAGTAGATATCTAATAAAAATATTAGTAATGGTAAGAAGTGTCTCATGAGCAGAAAAAATTAGATCATTGCAGAATGATTCACTGTGAATTATTCACACAGCTGTAGAAATTATTCAGACTGACAGATTGATGGGTAGAACATGCCCATAAAGACAGGATATTCCCCACTCTTTGTTATCCTTGCTGTTCTACACATTCTACAGCTTTGACTGTGATTCTACAAGTTCATGCAAAGCAGTGAAAGCTAGCCAGCAGGATGATCTCTTATTTTCTTACAAGCACAAAATTAAAGTATAGAACCCAACAAGAGCAATTGGCTGAAGAAAGAAATGGAAATTACATTCTCATTTAACAGTGGAGTTATTAACTGAAATACATATTATGGACTCTTTGGGCTCAGTTTTATAAGAGATGTGTGGAAAAAGTTGGAGTTAGCTGACTAATTTTGTATCTGGTCAAGTAATACTCTGGTTAGTAATAAACAAACTAACAGTCATAGGAAAAGAGGAATTATATATATATATATATATATATATATAATTTTTTTTTACTTCGATCCAAAGCAAATTTCCAGTGGTTAAATTACTGTGATGAAATATGCTGTGAAACTTCACTGACAGGGTCATAATATTTTTCTGAAATAATGTACTTTGAAATTTACATCTCCCTGTTTCTTCAAGTAACAATAATATTTCTGTAGTTTTAAATAGATTTTTCCTGTTGAAGTTACAATAATACTGAAGTTGATCAAGTTTATCCTGATGAATTTATGAATAGTTCTTTTTAATTTTTAGCATGAGGAGCTTTAGTGAAAGGCGCCTTCTGTATTGGCAATTTAACAGCTTAGTAACTGTAAAACATTTACAATAAATAGAATATAGTCTTTGAAGAGATAGAAAATAAGTCTGTCATCTTTCTTGAATATGGAGCTGCTATTTTAAAAACCACAGCTGGTACCCTTTGATTAATTAATGCCTGTCAAGTGGATTACTTTAAATGGAAATACTATCTTCCTTTTATTTGGACAGGAGAAGCTAAGTTTGTAGACACGTGCACTGTTTCACCTGAACAGTGCAATGAAGTTTTAATCAAATAAGTGGCATAAAATGTTTGACCTTTTGGATTTTATTTGTACTATTCTGAAGCCATACCAGAAAGATTTTATATTGGACATGAAATAGGAAAATGTTTTGCCTTTATTTTTTATGTTCTATGGTTTACTAGGTACCTTCTACCAATATATTAAAAAAAAAAAAAAAAAAAAAAAAAAAAAAAAAAAAAATCTAATCTCATTAATCAAGAAACTATTATGTTATGTTCTGAACCCTGCTCTAGCCTTTGGGGTTGATTATTGACTCAGATGACTTTGCTCATATAGAGTTCCCAAAAAGTGTTACTTCTTTTACAGACAGAAATGGAAGAATAAGTCCTTTATAAAATATCTTGTAGTTTCCTACCACCAATCTAAGAATCTTTGGGCCCTGGAATACAGGAGTTCCAGTGGATAATCAAATGCATAAATGTCAAATACTACTTTTCTCTGAGAAATATATGAGGCCAGGAACATTTCATATACAATTTAAGTGCTCAGTGCTAACAATTATTTACAAATCTTATTTAATTGCTCAGGAGCCTTGAGATGCATAGACACTTTGTTCATAAAGTTGGCATCCCTGCACAGCCTTTGCCAGCAAGCATTTACACATATGGAAAGTTCATTCAAAAATTACTGTCCATAAGTAGGCCAAGATCTCTTTGACAATACACTTACAACAGCAGAGGTTATATGGGAAGTACTAAACTTGGGTTCCCTTCTCACAATTAAAAAGCTGAAGCCCAGGCTTTCCACTTCATTTTCACTGCATTTTCTTCCAGAGTGGTTTGCAAAAGAATTTTCTGAACACACTTACCAATTCCCCTGTCAAGCTAGCTCATTTCATGGCAAAGAATACAACACTCACAGGGCCAGAAGGAAAAAAAAAAAAAAAAAGAAAAAAGAAAAGGAAAAAAATTACCTTGACTTGACTTTATGTTAGAATAAAAAGGGATTACTTCTTGATGATTCAGTACAATATTCATAAACATCACTGGGCATCAGAATGAGAATCCAGAGTAACCTTCTCTATGGATTCTTTCAAGAATATTATTTTCATTCCCTGGAAAATTCAGTGGTAAATGAGGTTAAAACTTTGAAGTCTTTTGGAAAATGAATACTTAGTCCTAAGAAAAAGAGGAATTCACTTCCCTTGCAGTGCTTAGGAAAGCAGCACACACACTGAATAATGTAACAGGCAGAGTGGGTGGGTGTGCATGTGCAGGCAGAACATCTCAGTGCCACTGTTGCTTCACAATGAAAATTCATTCCCAGACATGCCTTTTCCACACAATCATTTTAACACATTCTTACTAACCTGAACATGTTGGGCACAAAAGAGCTTAATGCATCATGCTGTTTATCCTTGATCTTTCCTGTTGGGTTCAGGGAAGTACACATCTTCTATTTTATCTTGGAAAACTCTAATTAAAAGAGAAGGGAGAGATTTAACGTGTGAAATTTTAATAGACTTTCCCAGTGTAGCAATTGTACATTATGTCATCTTGGATAAATTTTGACTGAATTAGCTTTTGCAGAATGCCCACCAGACCTGCTTTCACAGGCTGTTTTGCCATCTGCACTATTAAAACATCCCCATTAGCTATGCCTAGGGTTTAATTTTTTGCAACTGATTACAAATTGTCCATAATTCACAGCCTGAAATAGAATCACAGGAATTAATTTTTTTAAAGTAAGACTTGCAAATTCATTATACCAGAAACAAAAGCATATATCTACTAATATTATTTTTAACCTGGAAATGATGAGGGCTATGTTGGTCCCAGATGCTGATAATAAAGATCAGATACTAATAAAATATTAGTCAAAGTACAATTATTTGACTCATGGGTGTTCAGGAAAGTTTAAATATGTTTATATTGCAAGTCTGACAGAAGTTCTAGTATTTCTCTTGAAGTCTGGTTGGAAAAAATCCCACTGTATGTGAGTCACTGCCCTCTCACTGTGCTCAAATGATACATACTCAAAAAGTAAACAAAAATTTCCAGAAATTCTGCTCTGTAAACCAAATATCTGTTCTTTTAGACATCCTGAAGGGAGAAGGATTTTTTTTCTTTTCCTATGACTCTCTTAATGATGGTCTTCCTCATTTTTGTCTTTTAGAAAGGAAAAAAAAAATAAGGGAGAATCTAGAAGGTTCTGCCTGAAAGCTGGAACTTAATCTTGCTCTGGCTGTCATCTCCCTTTTCAGCCAAGATGTGTATGCTGCCCTGCACTCTAGTTCCCTCCTCAGTAGTCCTTACCTAGTTTATCTATGGTTCCTGTATCAAGACAGAGGGTGATAAATAGACAGAGGGTGATAAATAGTCATCTAGAGCTAATTCAAGGTCAGCTTGAATCAGTTAGATGTCAGTAAAGTCAACAGGTTTCTAGAATGCATGTTTATTTTTCTACCACTAATGATGTATTCCTGGTTTGGAAGTCCCTTTTACAAAGACCAAAAAAAAAGGTGGGGATTCTGCTTAGAATCTGTATTCTGAAAATAAGAATTTTGAGTCTTCTTGCATACCTATTTAGAAGTAAGTAATATGGATGGGGAAGGCAAAAAAGTAAAAGTAAGGAATAGTTAAGGCATTTTTAAACATCAGTGCTGTGTAAAACCACAAAGGGTACTGTTAAGTCTTGGTTAAATTGGTATTCCCATGATTTCCAGACTTTTTGACAAAATGGGGACCTGACTCTGTGAGCATTCTCTACTTTGAACTCCTAGTCCAGTCAAACTTGAGGTTTCCTCTGCACAGCAATTTACATCATGAAAGTGCACTAAGCCACAGCAGCTGGGAGCCCTAACCACTCTGAAAGAAAATGGGCCTTTGTTGTCATGGATTGACAACAGGCTTTCAGAGCTATAATATTTCAATGGAATTCAAACATTCAGTATAATGCCTACAAATTATGATTTTGAATGCAGAATATGTTTTGAAAATTACTGATTCCATTTCCAGCATTCTGAAGGAAATGGAGGAAATGGCATTTTCTGATGACAGCTCTAGTATTTACCCTGGGGAGCTGTATGAGGTAAGCAGTTGTTTTCCGCCTTTTAATCCCCTGTGTATCCATCTTTGTACCTGAAAAAATATCAAAAGCTGAATATTTGAACATTTATTTACTCAGGAAAAAAAATATAAGAAAAACACTCATTTATTAAGGTGAGAAATCTGATACTGAAGCTATTCTTGAAAGAACAAACAACACTGAACACTGAAACAGCCTCCTTGCATTTGTCTGAAGAAACTATCTAGATTTCTCAGGGTATCCCTATTCCTTGGGAACTTTGACTGCCCCAGTGTGTAGGGCTTAGAGTCTTGACTCTGTTCAGAACTCCAGACTACATTTTCTTTCATGACTGCTGACCCAGGAGCAGTCATGAAGCATGATTTGGAGATAGATAAGTATGCCCTCATCCAACCCTCAGATGGCTGTCACCAGTCTACAGCAGATGAATAGTGCATCAATCAGCATGTGCCTTGTTCATACAAAGACATTGGTGTGGCATACTTCCTCTTTCTCTTGCAATTTGCACACCACATCTAGCAAGAAAAAATGTGGGCTGGGTTGCTCAAAGGTAAAAGAAGCTGTCTCAGCAACAGGGGGATGACTCAACAAGGAAACGGCGCAGGGAGAATTATATGTTTATCTTTTCAAAAGGATACAAGACATCTAGCCATTCAGAAGCACTGGGTGTGGCAGTTTCTTTCTCTCTCTGATCCTGTGTCCAGTCAAAACAGCAGTTCATGGCAAAGGTGCCAAATAATGTAGTTATTCTACATGTTGTCCTTCAACATAGGATAAGTACCAGGTCCAAATATAAGACAGGGAGCTTGCTCAATATTAAACTTGAAATAACTGGATGGTAACATGTTTGCAATGACTTAAATGGGTGGAGAAAGAATCCAGCTCAGACCAGTGCAAGGCAGAGCATTTTTTTCAGAAATGCCTGTTAGGTCTGATTTATTCACATTACATGATTGTCCACAGGACAGAACACACACATCAGCTCCTAGAGCACAAAGGAAAGAGGATTCTGGAGTTTAGGGTAAGGCCAGTCTGTGTGCAATGCTTGAGATAACTGGGGATCTCTTTAGACTCTCTAATATCAGTTCTTTCTGAGTCTCTCAGAAGATGATTTGCTTGTAGTGGAATTGGTATTTAGAGCACCAATAGAGGAAAGATGAAAAGAGGCAGAGAAAAGAAACCAAGCAAGTGGATGCCACAACATGCTGATTCATACTATAAAATTCCGTGGTGACCCTGGTAAATTCAGCACTACCAGCAGCAGGGGTTTTCCATGGATTCTCTAAAGAGAAGGGAAATAAAACCTTCTTTTGCAGCTATTGCCTGGACACGCCTTAGAGCTGGGACTTTCCCAGGGTTGCTGGAAGTCATCTAATCCTCGTTTCCACCTGCTCCAGCACATCATGTTTTGCAGCTCAGCAAGGCTCTATCTTTAGCCTCTCAGCAGAGGGACACTTTAGGCAGAAGAGGATTAAGCAGGCACACACAGATTTAAGTGCAGCCTGCAACTAGTCACAAATGTATTATCTGCATAAGTTGTCATTACTGGCAAGAATATAAAACATAATTGTTGCATTGCACGATTTCTGATTAATTGGTTTAAGACATGAAGGAAGAGTGTTTCTACCTAAATAACAGTGATATTGCAACAAAGCTTCATTACACCGTGTCTGTATAATTTGGCATTGTTTTAAACAAGGAGAGCTGATCTTTATACAGAAACCTGAGGGAAAATACGGCTGAAGAAAATGTGTCACACCAAACATTACTACTACAACGTCAAAGGGACATAAGCCTGACAAATCTAGTTGGCTAAATCAAAGCGTGGGCACTTAATACTGATGTGGGTGTTACTTATGCAGATTTTAGAGTATTAAATAATTCATCCCTAAAAATCATAGTGTTTTATTTCATTAGATATCGTTGAACAATTTCTTTAGTATAGAAACAAGAATGACAACAGGAACATGATTTTCTCCCTTTTTTTTTTTTTTTTCTCTCCCATAAAAACCTAAAGTGGTGTAAGGATTTAGAAATTCTTTACATGGATCCTCAAAAGCAGGTGGTTTTAATTGGAAAGACTTATTACTGTAACTAATCATATGCAAGCATCTTTGTTTTTGTAAAGATGAAGTTCCTCATATGTAATACTCTCCTCCGTGGAAATGTTCTTCTTCTTTGGAAACTGAGATGTGTCCTAGCTCTGAACTTGGGTTTGGCAGAGTATTCCCCTGTACCTGGGATCTCTGCCAGAAAAAATGTGAAGACATGGGGTGGGACAAGGGAAAGAATGGCTAGCTTGAGGGAGAGGTTAGCAGCCTGTGGTCAAGGGTTACAGAAACTCAAAATATTAAACCTTCACTGAAACTGAATTGGGAAAATGAAGAATATTTAGGGTACAATTCTTCCAACCCATTAGATTGTTCAGATGGAGATGCACTGAGCTGGACTCCTAATTTCTGCACATAGCAGAACTCCACTGACAGTAAATGGAGTCTTACACGTTTACAATGGTAGAAATTAAATTCCAATTTGGACTCATTATTCCTTCTTTTTATTTTTTCTCTTCACACTTTCAGGGTGAAAATTAATTATTATTTGGGTTAAAATTTTTTTATTAGACATTTTTAGACAAGTTTGAGATTATTTTTTTCCTTTGTAAAGTTAAAACAAAATCCATGTAAACCAGACTGAATTTAAACAAGTTCTCTGTAAGAAGGAGGCAGATTTTCCACATCTGAAGAGAGACAGGTTTGAAACAATATATGCACATTGATTTAAAAAACATAATTTATTAATATGAAGGGTGATAACTGTGTTCTTAAGCAGTTATGACAAAGGCAATTATCTTTAATGATCACAAAAGAGTTAGAAATGAGGAAATACTCTCAAAAGTATTGTATAATTTTTGTCCTTTCAACTTACTAACTCTTTGAGCAATAGGACTTCAACTTTTCTAACCTGTGTTTGGCCTTCTTATGTTGGTAAATAACAAAAAAAAATTCCCTGCTTATATTCATAATATAATAAAGAAAGGTTCTTGTAGCAGAGACAAATTGTTAAATTGTAAACTGTAAGTTATGCAGGACAGACTTGGTTGGCTAAAATGCCTTTCTGCTTGTAAACCAAAAAATTTTAAGATAGTTGATTTACTGTCTCAAATCCTGTCAGAGTAATCTTGACTTTTAAGAATAAGTGCTCAGATCTGCACTCTCTTGAATTTGATGTACAGCTATCACTGTGGTGGATGGATGACTTAAGCTACGTAATTATATACACACTTGTCCCCTGGCTGCACATAAATGGTCATGACACTTGGGAAAAAGATTTTAACTGAAATAAACCTTGCCTGTGGAGCAACCAAGAAGTTGTATGCAGACATCACATTACCACATCATCTTTGCCTAGAGGAGTGGTGAGAGCAGGAAAACAGGGTGTGACACCGTTTGGCTTCTACATGCAAACGATGTTGCCCAGCCCTTATGATTCACTGTGTGCACGGTTCAGGCTTAATGCAAGCTTGAATTGTTGCTTGAAGCAGTGTGTTTTGTGTAGTAGGACCTTCAGGGCAAGTAATGCAGGGTAAATTCTATGTAGAGCTGTCCTATCCCCTTGCATTCTTCAACTCTGTCCTCACCCTGTGCTAGAAGTCTTGTCAGAATTGTCTGATTTAATAGTTGCTCCAATTGCTGGTGTGGAAAAGCAGCTCCTTCTACTCCATACTGTAAATTTTGTTTCTTTGTAACAGGCAGTCACTATTTAGGGAAGTTCATGGGGCTTTGGAGCTCTGAAAATATGCTTAACAAGACAGTTTATCAATCTGCATAACGTTTCCTCAGGTCGTGTGTACTGCCAGTTTTGATTCAGTCTCTTGAAGACTATATATCTATGAGAATGTTGTTGACATAGTGATAATTTTCTTAATATAAGAGGACCTTATACACAGATGTAAAGGATGACTCATGTAGCATTAACACTCTTCACATCCCTATAAAGATTCCTTTCTCTAACGCTAAGATTTCCACCTAATTCCTCGTCAGTCTCTTTGTATGAGCTTCACAATTGAGCTAAAGCAGGAAACCTGCTTGATGGATGTTAATTTCATCACGTTTCCTGCTGTATGTACTCCTCTTCTGAGTATGTAAAAGAGTAAGAGTCAATCTTTATTAAAGGAAATGAGGACTTTTCATTGTAGTTATTTATGCTTCTTGCTCTAACATACATTGTCAGCTTTTTCTTTGTAATTTCGTTTATGTTGAAGACTTGAAAAGCAAAACCCAAATTTTCCTTTCAGATCCATCCATCCATCCATCCAGCTCTCGAAAATGGTTTTACTATGTCAATTATCAAAAAAACAAAATGCACATCTTATACAATGATCATATTTGTGTAATCTTCAGTAAGGACGATATTGATGCATTATACAGCAGAGAAAATAAACCTGGTTATCCATTAAAATCTTTCTCAGAATAAAGCTTTTAAAAAGTTTAAAAAAATTAATTGCAAAAATGGCAGCTGCTGCCTATAATTAGACTATAAAATGGTTTTCCAAACTGAATGTCCCCCATTAAAAAAATAAAGAGCTCTGTGCAGACAGTTTTGGATAAATTATTTGGTCATAATTCTTGAAACCTCAGAAGAAAGTAGAATAATTTATACATTAGCCTCTAGCCTGCTGGAAGCAAATGTGAAAAAAATTAGATTAGAACTTTGAAGCATGTTCTTGGGTATGTGCTTTTGAAATTTTTTCTCCTCAAGGAAGAACATCTCAAAAAAAACAGTGAAATATAAAGGATTTTTTTTGTTGTTGTTTGTTTTTTGAGTATGGAATCTTATTCATACACATGCAGTCTTGAAACTACTCACAAAAATATTAAGGTCAGTGAGAGAAGACTATAAGCAAGTATACTAAATATTATCATTTGACAGGTCAAAGCAAATGGATGAAGACTTCTGGGTTTGTGGCTCGTATAAAATCACACCATATCCTGAGAGGTGAATGAAAGACACACATCTGAAATTATGTGCTATTTTTCAAGTTTTCAATGAAATTACTGTGTTTCATGTTTATATGAATATACATATGTAGATGTATAAAATATATGTGTTTTATATATATATATATATATACACACCAGGTATATGTATGCATACATATACCTGAAATGAGAATATGGAATTTAAAAATAAACCTATGGGAAAAATTCCGTGTCTGAAAATTGTCACTGATATTAATGGACTTCTATTTTGACATATCAGTCTGTATAAATGATTAAGGCAAACTTTTTGTATTACTGCATTCGAGAAGACAATCACATATTCAATTTATATCAAGGTTAATATAAGAAAGCTGCTGAACTGGAACCCATCAGAATGTACATTCAGTGCTCCAAATTTACAGCTGTGAAACAACATATAGCAACATAACAAAAGCTACTTCTTATTGTTTTCTTTAATTGCTGAACTTGGAATTCAAACATTGCCAGCCAAAGCTGAATTTCAGAGAAGAGCAGCTAGAATCAATAGGAGGATGTGTCATGGGGTGATATTTTTAATGAGTAATGCAGCCCAGAGAAAAATCCCTCAGGTTTACATTCACATCCCATAATTGACATAGATATGACATCAGGAGTCTAATAAGATACCAAATTTGTGATATTGTCCAGCTGAATTTCTAACAGGTTTAGGACTTTTACTGAAAACATGAAAAAAAACCCAAAAAACACCAAAAACCCCCCGAAAAACCTCCACAAACAAACAAACAAACAACTCCTCTTGTGATTAGAGTTTACCTTAAAAAAATACATGTGATGGAAAAATATCTTTGCTTTAAGTGTGAATTATATTATATTTGGAATTGTATTGAAAAGAACAAAATACATCACAGGTAATATTTTATTCAAAGCTCACACAGAATGCAATGGAAACAAAAATGATCGTATTACAATTCTCAATACGCCCTGGGACAGCATATTTATAAATATTTCTAGTTTAACTGAAATATTCCAGTGTTGGAACATTCAAGGAACAAACACAAAAATGAATTAGGGCTTTAATCCATAGAGTAAAACAAATCCATACGTCTCATACATTTGAAACATTTTCAGTGAGTCATCAGTATTCCTCTTAAGAGATGTTAGAAAAGTATGACCAGTCTTCATATATATATATATATTTTTTTTTTCTGGGTGCTGCCTCAAATTTTGATTTCTGGTTCTTTAACTGACTATGGCAACAGGAACACCTATATAGCTCAGAAAGGAATCCATGCATAATTTCAGTCACTCTAACTGAGTGCAAATGCTGTAAGGCTATAGTAGCTGTTTTAGAGAAATGGACATTCTAAATTCCTAATTCAAGTTTGAGGTGAATTGTTTATCATGTTAGGCCAACTGCAAAAGGAATTTAAGTTCTTAATTTAAATATTCCATTTAAGTACTCAAAGCAAGGTTTCATAAATCTCACCAGAAGGCTAACAATTTACAGGAATGAAGGGATACCCTCTGTCTTGTACTTAATATTTCAGTGGTACGGCAGAAGCACAAATGAACACTAGACTCTGGTCCTTTCCAGCTTGTAATGAAAGGTCTTGTGGTATTGAAATACCTCACTTTTAGCTGAAGTTATTTGTCATTCACATCTTCACTTGCCCTTTCTACTGATCTTAGGGAGTTTATTTTTTTATTAGCAAAACCTTTGACACTCTCCTTTAAATCTTCAATCAAGGACCAATAGCTTACATACACTAAAAACATGTACAGTTATCCACCAAAGAAGACAAATGATCATTCTAACATATTAAAACAAACAAATAAGTACTTGTTTGACAAAACCACCCCAAAACCTTGCTGGAAACTAACACATGATATGACAAGAGGTTTATTTTTCAAACTAGTCTCTTTTTTTTTTATTGCGTATTCAAGTTATGGCACTTGATATCAAATTGCACACACAGTTGAAAACACATAGTTCTGTGGGATATAATGATCTGTCCCTGCTTTGGCCAGACTGAAGTAAACATCATACATGTGGTACTCATTTCACATAAATTTCAGTTTCTGATCGGTGGTTACTGTCACTCGTTCAAGATAACAAACAGAAAATTATGGGAGAGAAATGTGGTGCAAAGTGGCCTGGAAGTTATCCACAGAGCACGTCTTTTATATCTCAAGTTGTAATCCAGCTCACAAGAATGCCTTTCATGTATGAAGAAAGAGGTTATTATCCTATCAGTATACAATCTGTTAATAACAAACATCAGGGGAGAGCGATTCATTTGCCCTGACAGCTTTGTGAACAGGCTTAGAAACTGTTCTGAATAGTGAAATACATTAAGAAAAAGATGTTATTTATGGCAGAAGACAGGAAAGGGAGCTTTCCTTCTGGAATTTAGGAAAGTTCAGCCAGCCAAAACATAGAAAAAGCTCCAAAATATATTTGCAAAATTAATGAAAGACAGACCTTCTTATTTTCACCTCAGACTTAAAGGTGAAAAGCCATGTCACTCAGTGACACATTATTCAAGATACAATATTGAAAAAATATCAATTTTATTCATAGAAAATCATGGGCAGGTCTGACTTCTTATGAAAGCTGGTCCTTCTATTGGTGTGGCCTCTGATCTAAGTTTATTTTTATGTTGTTAACCTGAATAAATCCTTTCATTCAGCCTGCACTTGTGCATGCTCTGGTTCTATCTGGCCTTTCTTGAGAAATGTTATGGAACAGAAGATGGAGGAAACTTGCTTATATCTACATGGGTCTGGAGGCACAGTCTGCTGATGTATTGAACCTCCAGACTCACCATATGTGATTGCTATGTATGATATTAATTTGCATTTCTATCACATTTATTTTAATATAAATTATATATATAGGCACACACTACTAAGCTAGAATACATATTTCTTACTGACTATCCTTCTCTCTGACTACAAACATGGCATTGCCAAAAAATTATACCAACAGCTCATAAAAAAGAAGCAAAAATGGAAAAAAAAGAAGACTAAAACCATTTTTGAATATCATTATTTTGTGATGCCTTAAGATATGCACAGACATGGAGACATAAATAAACAATACAGAAATTCAGATTTTATAAGTGCATGTATTTTACACATATATTGCACGCTATTAGCAATACATATTATATTAGCTATAGATTTTTGTTAGTTGTTACAAAAAAAGTTCAGAAAGAATTCAGCAAATGAGTCTGTGCTCCTTCAGTCAAAAGACCTTGTTTTATGAGCTTATGCATTTCATAAACTATAGAAGCAGAAACCAAGCTAAAGAATTCCTTCCTTCCTCTCCCTCCTCAGCAGTGCTAAATTTGAGAATAAAATCCAGGTTTTTCTGCCACTCTAGTGCCTTCATTACTTTTCTCTGCAGTAAGCTGCTACCACGTGCTCAGGTTATGCAGTTACAGGTGGAGGTGCTACTGCTGGGCTCAGCAGGACCTGGGCCAGACACATGAGGCCACTGAGATCCAGCAGCTGCTCAAATCCGTGTATCAAAGCTAGCGAGCATCATCTGCGCTTTAGCAAGCTCTGTAAGCACTTCAAACAATAGCACAAAACAGCTCCTGTTTAATGTGACTTTCCTTGGTTCCCTGTTACATTCTTGTCCCATAATATTTGGAATGATCCTTTCTTTTTCTACTAAGAATCTGTACCTCCCACCTGCTTTTCTATAAGTGTGAAGCAATAACATCTGTAACTGACCTATAGTGAAAATGGGCCTAACAATTTTTTTGCTGTCATGTTGTAAAAAAACATTTATGTGCCCCCGTTATCTGTATTGTAAACTCATATACTGTATTTCAGAGAAATAAAGTGAGAGATTTGAACTAAAACTTCATATTTAACAATTTAGTTTTCCATTTATTTAGGAACGGTTAGTGTCCTTAGCATAAAAGATAATTCAGCAATCCATTTAAAGTATTATTGACTTGTTATGGCATTACACAGTGGAAACTGACTATGGGCTATTTTCATTAAAATTATTTATTCTCATCTCTTTTTTTTTTTTTTTTTTTTTTTTTAATTAACTTGTCAGCTGATGTAAAGGTGCTGAACTTGCAGAATAAGTCTACTGTAAAAAAGACAGGTAAAAGCAGAAATCAGTATTCTGATTTGTTAAGAAGAGATTTTCTGTAGGGATCCAACATTTCCTCTTTGTATATATAACAGCGGAAATCCATGTGAGGTAGCTCACTGAAATCCAACAAACTGTATCATAGGTTTTTCTTATGATCACAGACACTGGAAATCATCATGAAGTTAATTACTATTGGGGCTGGAATTCTAACTCATCAGTCAAATGATCAGGTGTTAGCCTGCTCAGCTAAGAGAAAATCCTTGGTAAAGAATGTGCTATCTGTGAAGTGATGGTCAAGAAGGTGTGCACTAAAATACAAAGACTGAACTAGCTGGGAAAAGTCCGTTTTGCATCTGTTGACATCTGATAGATGGGAGAAGGAGTGAATGAAATATTTAAGATTTTTTTTCCCAATGGTATTTTTATTATCAGTCTTGTATCATCAGGATTAACAGTTCATTAATCATAGATACAAGGATACATTATGGTCCAAATTTCTATCAAATCTCCCACACCAGATGAAATGAAATTCACATGTGCATTCAAAAATTCACATTTTCATTACCAACTGTAGACTAAAAAACATAGTTATCCAAATCACATTTGCAGTAAAGGACAAGGTTGTCAAGGTCTAAGGACCAAAAGGGCTTTGTCCACAGATGCATCTTTAAGCTCAAGTGACTTCTTATGATAACAGCAGTGTTTATTCTGGTGAAATTAGAGAAAAAAAGTTATAGCAAAATAGCTGATATTGTGATTCTGATGGATAATAGATTAAAAATGCCTAGCATGGACTGAAATATTATCCAGCAAATACTTTTGAAAACAGTAAAAATATTTTTTGTTTTGTTTTGTTTTGTTTTGCATTTTGGGATTTTTTCCTAAGAAATAAAGTTAGACTAGAATTATTTTAGTCAGAGTGGTTTTTTTTTGTCAATGTCATCTACTGATTGAGTTACAGCTATATGAAAGTTTTTAGTTCAGTGATGTGTCACTTATTATTTATACAGTTTCAGCAGTAAACAAAATGTTTGAGTTCTTGATTTGTAAGATGAGGAGCTAGAAAAGAATATTTTTTTAAGTCAAGATATAATATATTGCCTAAAGTATCTTTTTATCCATCAAGTACTTTAGAGTTTATGTTGAGACAGTCCTTCTTAAACAACAAACTTCCTTTAAAAGCTCTAAATATTTGCTGGTTTGTTTTTATTTCACAGCTTCAGTATAACAAACAATATTTCTAGATGTCTGTCCATTGCAGCTCTTGTCTGCAGATGATCATTAGACTGGCTTGACACTTGTACTAGAAACAAATGACAGAATAAAAGCAATATAATGAGGCTGGATCACTGAAACCTTTCCAAGAAGTCAAATCAATTTTCTATTTTGAAGTGAAAAAGTCATATGTTTTTAACTAGTATTGCAAGCGTTAGAAAATATTGTGAAGACAATGCTCATAAGACCCTGGCACCAGTGAAGTCAATGAAGAAAAGTCCACCAACTAAATTAAATGTGTCCGGACCTTCATAGAACTTTCTTGAGATTCATGTAGCTATGAAACTGTTGATGAGGTGGCAGGTCAACATTTTCCTTTCTGTGTACACATTATTATTTTACTGACTCTAGGGGATTTGTGAGCCAGACTTCATTCAGCATGTTCCAAAGAACTATGCACTGTCTTCCCTAACAGAGACATTATCTTTGTTCTTATTTCCTTTTGTATTTTTCTCTTATAATAAATTAGTCATTTGAACTGAAATGTATCTCTGGGTTTCAGGGATTTTTACTTGGCTGACTGTCACTGGTTTTGGTTTCAGCGTGTTTACAGCTATTACTTATTTTATAAGAACAAATAGATGCAAGATCTCTCAACAAACAAGAGAGTTTTTATCACATTATGTTTCCAGTTCAGTTCCCAATACAGATAGCTGAGTCATGAATACATATCCAACAAAAATAAGCTTCCAAATATGTCAGAGTTCAGCAGAAAGTGCCAGGGTATTTCATACACACCATCTTGATAACTTTAAGATGGTATTATGTTAAATCCCCCCAGAGGTGTCTTAAGCTAGTGTTTTCCAAAGAGCCTCAGGGTAGAGGGAACAGTTCCCTGTTTTCTTTAGTTTCTCCTAGCTATATTTGGCTGAGCTTCAGAGGACCTTGTTTTTCCCTTTAGAAGTCCCATGACCAGAAATGTTATGTCAAAGGCTATTGTTTTGGCTTTTTTAATCTTACAATTACTAGCTAAAATTTTAAAAAATCTTAAAATAAAATTGCTCTTGGATTAAAAATTTGTGAGAAGTGTTTTAGGTATTTGTAAGGTAAGTGCACACTAAAACATATTACTTGTCAATGTAAATTAAATTTCATAAATATTTTATGCTTATTTTTATTTCTGATAATTTTTCCTCATGTTGGCTGATAGTAGTAATAGTAGTAGTAGTAGTAGTAGTAGTAGTAGTAGTAGTAGTAGTAGTAGTATTACTGTCATTATTTAACAATAGTACTTCAGTGTATCTTAAAAAAGTCTAGGCTGACCCTATAGCAGATTATAAAGATGTGAAAGTTTAAAACCTTTGCATATTTTATGAATCATATACTAATACAAGTTGATGGATTGGAAGTGTTGATGAAGACAGGCATAGGATAGCCCTCAGCCTCCCACACACTGCTTTGCCAGTGTGATCCATCAGGGGCATTTCTGTGGCAGAAGAGAAGCTCTTTGATTCTAAAATCATACCACCTAATGCATCAGTTGAATATTATCAAAGCACTGAAACTCCCTTTCATATATTTTTATCATTGCATTGCAATATTTTCCTTCAGGCACTATACAATAAAGTGCACACAATACCTACCCTGAAGAAACTGCTATATATAATAGCAGTTTTATCTAATGTAGTAGTTGTTTTGCTTATTTGCTTGTTTGTTTTTATTTTGGTTTGAGCAATATTTTTTTTTTGCCTCCACATTTAATAAAACTCCTAAGGATAGAAAAAGTGACATTTAATATTCTTGGCTTTGGCTACCACATTGTTGTGTCTACATAGGCATGCACTCATCTAGAGCTGCTCACACCCACACTTCCACCCACCCACAAATCTAAGCACAGTGTTTTTAAAATAAAATATTTTCTTGCTGCCTAACCACAATGGCAATCCTTCCAGCTCATTTGGTTCACCATGAATAATATACATGGAATACTCCAGCAGGGAATTTTTTGGTTAAAATGAACATTATTTAAAACCACAGTATTTAAGCTTCTGGTAGTGAGTTATGTTGCCTTCATTGTGATTCTGTGGCAGTGTTAACAGAATTTGAGTTCACTGAGTTCATAAGTCAAGATCATGAAGCACTGCAGACCAAATGTGCTAATCTTCTCTGGAATGTTGCCTCATCCCATCTGAAAAGTCTGTATTTGTGTTGAAGACATAACAAAGAGACTTTCTACTTCCAGACTCACTGAAAGTATTTTAAATACTCATCATGCTAGGGATCTCATTTATCATCTATGCATTTAGATACTAAGTTTATGCATGTGCAAATCTATATAGCACTTACACACTAGAGATTTTCATCTCTCGCCTCTCCACTCAATAATTCACAGAAATCAAACAATCAACTTTCTTTTTTTTCTATTTATTTTATTTTTATTTTATTTCCTTCCTGCAGGGCTAGCTCTTTTGCTTTAAAATTGAGAATCAGAGTGTATGAGCTAAAGCCAAATCCCACAGTTGGAGTGCTTTTAAGACTTGGAACAAGTTAAAATGTAAGTTTTTTAATTTATGAAAGAGGCAAAGAATGTCAGACAAAGAAAGGCCAGGATAAAGAGTGGATAAAGAGAAACTGTACTTTTGTAATTATGATGTAAGTATGTAGTTACAGACTGAGAGGTCTTTGCAGAGATTGTGTGATATTGGCCATTCCCACAAAAAAGGAAAAGATAGCCCTTTAACAACGTTTAGAGAAGCTTAGATACTTTGCATTAAACAAAAAAAAAAAAGTCTCATTCTTGCTCTACACACCTTTAATTAATCTCTCTAATAACCTATTTTCAACAATGATGCTTGGCTATAATCTTTAGCAGCATTCATTACTAATATTGCCAGGGATATATATATTAATACGGGGGCATATACAAGCATATTTCTCTGTTTACATTCTGTTAAAAGATGATTGTAAAAGTGTTGCAAACTCAAGGAATCTAAAATAAGAAAACACAATTTAAATTCCACTTGCTTAGGCATATACATTCTGACCAATTTTGTATTTCATGATCCATACTCCCCATCACTATCGAGGATGAATGATGTACTATAATGAGATTTTTTTTCCTTTATATTTAATTAAATATACCAATATAAATGAATTACTGCAGCATCCCCTGTGGGGTCACACCAGAGCAGAGCAGAGAGGGACAATCTCCACCTTTGACCTGCTGGATTAACTTCTTTTGATGCAGCCCAGGATACAGTTAGCTTTCTATGCTGTAAACGCACTTTGCTGCATCATATGCAGCTTTTTACCCACCAACATCCCTAAGTCTTTCTTCTCAGGGCTGCTCATCATTTCACTTATCACCCATTCATATTTGGGACTGCCCTGACCCAGGTGCAGCACCTTGCACTTTGCCTCATTGAACTTCATGAGGTTCTCTCAAGCCTCTGGATGGTGTCCCTTCACTCCAGCAAGTCAATGGCACTACACAGCTCAGTGTTGTCTGTGCCGAGGGTGTCCTTGATACCACCCACTGTCCATGTCACTGACAAAAGGTGTTGAAACGTGCCAGTGCCAATACCAACCCCTTAGGAATGATCCTGGTCACTGCTTTCCACCTGGCCATCAACATATTGATTGCAACTCTGGCTACAACCATACAGCCACCTAATACCATATGGCTACAACCATATATCCACTGTGCATCTGTCAAATCCATGCCAAAATCTGTTTTGGAGAGGTGAATGTTGTGTAGTACAATGTCAAATGTTTTACACAAGTTCAGCTACATGACACCATTCCCTTATCCACTATCTTTATACCTGTTTTAGAGGAACACCAAATAGGTTAGGTATGATATGCCCTTAGTGCAGCCATATTTGCTATCACAGATTACCTCACTTTCCATGTGCATTTGCATAGTTCCCAGGATGATCTGCTCTGTGATCATGTTGAGCACCAAGGTGCAACTGATCAGCCTGTAGTTCACTGTGTCTGCCTTTTTCTACCTTTTCCAGTCAGTGGGAATTTCACCAGTCTGCCATTACTTTTATATCATGAGGGACTGTGGATTACCAACTTAATCTATAGGTTCCCTCATGATCTTCAGTTGCATCTCATCAGATCCCAGGGACCTGTGCACATTCAGGTTATTTAGGTGATCTTGAACTGTGTTTTCTCCTATGTTGTGTAATCATTCATTTTCACAGTCCCCGCCACTGAATTCCATTTTTTTTTTTTTTTTAAGTCTTCTAGTCCTATAGGGTATGGAAAAGAATCTATTAATATCAAAGAATGGGTTTAGATTTTTAGGTATAGGAATGGAAATAAAAACCTTCTTAGATCCTTTTTGATTCTTGGCAGAGTTTTTGGTGTCTTTCCCTCCTTAATTTTTAATTAATTTGTTTCACTTTGGGTCTTGGGCAAAACTTTTGATGCTCATGGGAAACTGAAAATTTGTTGCTGTAGTTAAATTCTCTTTTTGGAGAAGTAGAAAGAAACATTTATCTAGTGAAATGTTCACCAGCTTTTGGATTCTTTTGGCTCCTGATGGTGGTCATGATATTTTTAGTATTCTGGAGTTTAAGATTTACTCTTAATTCACATGGACAGTTTATCTTTTACAAATGAAATAAAACTCCCAAGCAGTATTCATTATTTTTAGGAGAATAGTACCAGAAATCCTCTCCATAAAACTATTATGATTAATATTAAGACTTTGAAAGTTACTATAATATTGTATACATTGAATATGATGTGGAAATAGTAATACTGGTAATACTCTTTTTTCAATGAGTTTTTAAGTTGACATGAACTTCTCTGATAGACCTGATTAGCTCAGAAGAAGACGTGAAAAGGGAAATAAAAAATGGAGACAGAGGGAATCCACCCCAGCACTGCTGGGGAGACAGGAGTGTCTATTAAAAATGCTCCCTTGCTGTTTGGGAAGCATATGAGTAAACACAACAGCAGTCACAAAACTCGTGGGAAAGAAAATAAAATATTTGAAACCCCAGGACATGTCTGTGTGAGATCCATTGATTCCAGCAGAGGTGTGGGATACAGCAGTTAGGAAATGAGAAGCACAGAGCCCTACACTGTGCTAGGAAAAATCATGACTACAGAAAAAAATGCAAATTCAAAGCCATTATTGTGGTCTTCATTGCTCAGGACTCATCCTACTTCTAATCAAAAAATGCAAGAAAGAAAAAAAGAAAAGCTGGAGAAAATATTTTGCATCCACTATGCAGTTGTATTATAGTCCTAGACTTTAAAAACTCGTCATGCAATTATTTTTGTGAAGTATTTTTATCTTGGTGTAATAGCCTTATTCACTATGAAGCCACAAATTTTCTTTAATAATCTGATTTCAAAACAAGCATTAACTTGAAATTTTCTGGAAAATCTTAGTAAGGAATCCACTCTTTTCTGGACTAAGACTTAGTTCTTTGGAAAATTCCCATAAAAGGAATAGCCTAATAAAATGAAAAGCAGATGAGGATTTGTGGCATACAGTAGGGATTAATTATTTCTGTCTTTTTTGAGCAGACTATTTAGACAGAATCCACAAATGTGTTTTCTTTACAAAAGAGGTTTTTAATGTCCTTAAAAAAAATCCCAGTGACTTTCTAACAAGATTTTAATATGGGATTTCACAAATTTGCTGGTGATGGTACACCTTATGCTGTAAAGATAAAATCTCTGACAGCAATAATCCTTTGTGTATAAAATCTAATATAGAAGCTCTGAAGTGAGAGCTTTAGCATAGTTAAGGTCTCAAACAAGATATCTTAAAGCTGGAATTTCCTGGTTTTACCTAATAAAAGTTTTTGTTCTTGACAGAAAAATTGTATTCACTTGTAAATCTGACCCCAAGTAGAGTAAGAAGTTTTATTGTATTCATTCTCTCTGTATAGTACTGATATATTAATATCAACATAGCTGTCTAACTTACCATTTTACTTGGCTGCATAGTAAATGACAAGTAGTTTTCAGCATTTGAATGAGGTTTTCAACACCAGACATTTTATCTGAAGATATGTCAGTAACGATCACACAGGTGTAAAACACTGAGGCACCCTCTGTTATTCACTGTTAAATGTACAGTTATATAATTTACCTTTAAGAATTTATTTTGTAAATTATATTATGGCATAACAATAAAATAAGATGCTGGAAGTATGTGCATTGAGAACAGTTTTACAAAGAGGAATTCTGACTTTCCATGTTTCATATTTTGGATAAATTTTTATCTCTTTTGTCTGATGTTAAATATCAAAAGATAAAGGAATGGTGGAGGTTTTTAGATATTTTTTGCCATAGTGAATAACTTGGGACACTTTTCAGCAGTTTAAGAAAAAGACTGACACCAGCAAGATTCTCATCTTAAAACGATGAACAATTTAAAATTAAGTCCTAATCCAATAGAGGACCTTTTCAATACCTCATCAAATATATTTTCTGAGAATGATTATGAGCAGATCACAATGATGTGTGAACATCAGGTATGTCCACATGCAAAAAGCCCTAAACACCCCTAATAAATCCTTTCATATATTGTTAAATTTGCAAAAGTCCTGATTTTGGTATGGATATTCCAATAATGCTGTCTTTGCTTTGATATCTCATACTCTTGCATGAGCTCAACTCTGATGAATATGTGAATCTCTGTAGTGAATCGCTCCCTAGACAAAAGGTTTCTAGAATGTGCAAAACTGTAATAAATATATTTACAGAGCAGTGGTTCCATCACTATATGAATTAAAATGTATTTACCTTCTAGTTCACCTATCCAACATCTCTGTACCACCTCTGCTTAAACCTCCAAGGATGAAAGACCTAGGTGTTGACCACATTTAAATATTTTGTAAATATCTGACTTTCCCTTCAAACACCTTCACAATACTGCTTGTGCTACAACACAAACGGTTACACCCACAATATCACATTGCATAAGAATGTTACGGGTGTGGTATTTTTTTTATTTTTTATTTATTTTTATTTTTCTCCATCTAAATTTACACAATAAAATTCCAGAGTTTATACAAATGTCTTCTACCCTCCCACATAAAATTTGAATTAGAGTGGGTAAAGATCCAGGCAGGTTATTTACAAAATATCAAGCTAATGAGGTGCACACAGATCAAACACTTTTCTTACATTACACAATCAACTGAGACAAGAAGAAATGAAAAAAAAATTAAAGTTCTAATATGCTTCCAAAGCATAGTCTTGCAGTCATCAAATGTGACATTATCTGTACAGTGTTTAACATTTTTAATTTATTCACAACAGTTCAAGATTTGTAAATAGGACTAATGTCTGACTAAAAAGTGGAACCCCAGAGGCAAAATGAAATACTGAGAGGCTAAGAAAAAAATAATAGCTGTACACAAAAATGTTCAAAACCTTCTAGATTATATGCATGATATGTTCTAGTATGAGATTAGAGTTCAATGTTCTTGCTGTTTTCTCCAGACAGACCTAATTTGTTTACAATTAGTAGAAAAATGTCCTGCAACTGACTGAAAAATGTCCTCACCAGACTAAAATGGTCACAGGGATATTTTCCCTGCATATAATATTGCCACAGAAATATGTTATCTTTTTTGCTTCCTAATTGTGAAAAATGATGCCCAGTTACTTTTCTCCTTGCCATGTAATCAGCCTTTTTTAATAGGATATAATTTGTGAGAACACACATTTAGACATCCCCTCAACCATGTTAGATGTCACTAGAGAAGAGAGGATTTGTAGCTGCTCTGGTAGAAATAATGGAGTAATTGAAACTGATTATAATACTTAATCCACTTGCAACAGTCTGCAAGTACCATGCATAGGATACTGAGAAAAGATTAATGGATTAATGAACAGTTGTAAACGTGTTATTGTTTTTGTTTTGTTGTGATTTGTTTTTTCCTAGGCTGTTGTTAATGCCCTAATCTTTAATAGGAAAATGGTTCCTGCACTGTTGTAGGAGAAGGTAATTGTTCCCTTATGAATTCAATCTTTCTGATGGCTTTGCAGTGACGTGGTCACTGTTGGTACTGTTTCCAAAGGACAACAATGGACTTCTACATTGAGAAGAAAGCACTGCTTGGGTTTCCAAATAAAATTGGGAGTCTTGTAATTTTTTTTTCTCTCTCCCTTTTGTTAAGCTTCAGATAAAAGATCAGGAAGTTGAAGAAATGGTAACATCTCAAAAGAGAAGCCGGTTCAAGAAAAATAGCAAATTTATACTCAGAGGACCCTCTCTGGATGCAACTCATCAACCTTCCTGCACAAAACATCTTTTCAGTAAGGCAAGGATGCCCCTAACTAGAGAGGTGAGTGAGGAAACTCCTAAACCAAGAACCTGGTCCAACTGGGCAGGAGACTCATTACCAACAAACTTTGTGAAATCAAGTAGGTGACATAAGGGCCAAATATCAGACTCTGGAAAATGAAGGGCTACAAAAAAGTGTAATTAGAAAGTTGAGAGCTATAAGTGTTATAAGGAAAGAGACAGAGGTTAAATATGTTGCCACTTCATGTTAAATGACAGGTAATGGTATTTTTCATTATTCGCCAAAATGGTACAGTCATAAGACAATGGTCTGAGAATGAGATATCTTAAGCTTTGCCTTTGCCATTGATCAACTCTGAGTCACGTTATAGGCCAGTCACTTCAAATTCTGCAGCTCAGATTCTTCAGCTGTAATTCAAGGTTAAAATATTCGCTCAATTATTTTTAATAATTTTAAAATGCAATAGACATGAAATCACCCTGATTTTTTTTTTTTCTGTATTCCCATCAGACTCTCCCTGGCAGAAATCAATAAATTGCAAACTAAAATGAAATATTAGAATTTAGAAATTTATTATCTTTGTAATAAAAGCTCAATGTTGTCATCTTTTGATTTTAAAAAATACTAATTTCCCTAATTTAATATTTTCACTGGGAGATGACATTAGATTTTACTTTTTCATACTTTTTCAGTGTTTGTATCTTCTTCCATAAGTTTTAGCCCAATGTTGCCCTGCATTGTTAATAGCAATCCAGTCAAATGAACAAGAAACTTCTAGCTTCTGTTAAGGCTTGGTTTGAATTTTTTGGTGAAGTAATTTGAAATTCTCCTCAAACCCGTTTTTCTCAAATTTAAAACAATTTTTAAAGGTAATAATATATATTAATGCCTCAGATCACTACTTGATAAAAAACAGTTTCCTCCAAAGTTTTCCTATTTATAAATTTTCACAACTCATTGAAAATAAATTTATTCACAACCATCCTGATCACTTTTAGTTAGCATATTACCCTCAGATATAATACACTTCTCCTGCAGACACATAAATAATATATAAATATGTATAAATTATATAAATTTATATATATATAAATTATTTTTCAATAATATATGAATTATTTTTCAACTAGTGTGCTTATAGCTATGGGCCAAATAAATAAAAGTGATTTATATTAACTTCCAGCACGAGTTTACATTTTTACAGTTGTTTAGAGAACTGACAAAAATATATCTGAAAGTTAAAGTCTTTTTATCAGATTTTGTGCTCATTTGGTTTGTTTTTGCATCTTCATTTTCCAACTCTTGCTACTGCCATGCCCAGCAGGAAATTCAGCTGTAGTCAAGACTAAGTAAATAAACAAAGCAGCTGCTTTAGAATACTTCAGACAGGGCCAAGTTGAGCTACAGGACTAGCTAAAATAAGCAAAGTAAAAACTTAAACCAGTATAAAAATGCTTCATATCTGTCCCATCATGAAGGATATTTCATTCAGTTTTAAAAACTCAGTTTTTTTAAAAAAATGAACGAAGTGTGATGAAGGGAGATTTCTCATTGAAGACTAAGGGTTTATCTGCATCTGGGTTTGGATGTACATGTGTGGTTCCTATTTTACTCAGAAGAAGCCTGAGGCCACAGTTTTGCCCTAAGTGATTTGTGACAGATGGTGAATAACAAATAAACTTGCTAAGCAGAGATCAAGGGCTTTGGGTAAGAATCTCGGATTCTTGCCTGGGAATATGCAAAAGCTTTGCCATAACTTGTATTTCAGCAACATTTACCTGTCAGTAAACCTTACACAAACACAGAAAGCACCAGGAAGGGAGAAATACATTAAATAAATGTGGTCACACATTCTCAAAGTTTGTTGCTTCTGACTGCTGATCATTGTCACCTTCTTTAACAAGACACGTAACCTCATCTGACATATGGGCAGGGTAAAGAAGACAGACAACTGACAATTCTTGCATTTTGCCAGAGTAACCAGCCCAATGGACAACAGGAAAGGCTAAGCTGAGAAGGTCCTTCATCATGCCATCACCTTAGGATGACGTTATCAATCTGTTGTAGTGTGCCAAGATGCTTCAATGTGTCCTCATGAAAGGAGTTTACAACAAAATAAATGTATTTTGGAAATAAGAACCTCTTAAAAGTAATAGATGCAGTGACTAGTTTTGAGTCTGGTTTTAGTTATTTTAGAGAGAAATACATTTTTATAAACATTGACTATAAACAGGCACAGAGATTTGTGGGGAAATGTTGTTTAGTATAAGTTTGATGCAAACATGTGAATCAACATCCTAGTTATGTTCCACTGGACTTTGTCACTTGACTAAAATATCAGTAATTCAGTAAAAGGACAGTTTGGTAGTTTGCAATGTAACATTCTCATGTTAGCTCCAAGAAATGTAGTGCTAAATTGATATTACCAGTTTCACACTGTAGCCACAGAATTTGTTTTGATGCTGTCTGCACACAGGTGGTTTATAATGCATAATATTGATCTGGAGGATTCTTTCTCTCCCCCTTGCCTTCAGCTGTATATTAGCTTCCAGCCTTGATCTTAAAAGTAAAGATGGATCTCAGGATTATTACCTAGCAGAAAGAATAAAAAAATCAATTTTGTCTCCTTGTGCTTTATTCCCTCATCTTCCAGTGCTTGAGCAGCAGGGTTGTAACAAACATCAGCATAAAATAATTTATTAGCTGATGTTGTGACAACTTCTGTCAGATGAATATATTACTGTAGGTACATTGATGCTCCTGAAATCAACTTTCTGGTTAAGGATAAGAAAAGATTATTGCAAGCAATCAACATTTTTTTAATGGAGCAATACCTTCATAAAGCACTGTGTTGCAGAAGGAGAGTAGTATGATCTAGCTAAGAAAAACCTAAGTGTAAATCATGTGTTTTTCAAGACTGATGCTTATAGATGATCGTTGCCCATTATAGTTTATGGGTTTTAAATTTGACCTGTACAGATGAAAGAGTTTCAAAAATTTTGACTTTCTGCTTTCAAAAATTAATTAATCCTTCAAACAAAGAAAGGAATGTCAAATTTACTAACTCTGTGCTAAGCAATCAGAAAAAGCTTTCATTAATCTTTCAAAAATCAATCTTTTGCTTGAATTCTGGAAAAAGGTAATTTTCTATTAAAATGTATTGATGAGTCGTCTGAATTTCATTTCAAAACTTCCTTGTCTCACAGCATGCTTTGGGACTGGGAAATACAAACCTGCCTTCCCCACCCGACTTTCAGGACAATACTCAGCCACAGACAAGGATTTGTGCCACTGTAGCCTAGTCTTTCCTAATCTTCTAAATCACATTAATCCTTTACTACCCTGTCATCTGTAACTCAATTTGTTAAGGGCAGGCCTCATTCAACCCTTCATTTGCCCAGTACATCTTTTCTATATTTCAGTATTTTACACAGATATAATGTAGATTACATTCGATTTTTACATCTAAGTGAAATCTTCACTACTGGAAAGAACATTGAACTCCTAGACTTTCCTCATGATAGTGATTCTGTGCTCATGCATAACAATTCCTTGTACAATATTGTCTACACGAGATAAAAATGTAACAGAACAAGTTAGCAAGCTACACCAGGAAAAAATATGCAATTAACTGGTTCTTTTAAGATGATATTATGAAGACTGCTGACCTACCAAAACATCTGAGATGAGATTGTTATGTTATTGTGATCTCCCATAAAATGATATATTGAGGTGTATTTCTGTTGAAATGTGCAGAATTTTATACCTATTTAAACTTACTGAATGTCTCTGTAAATTACTGCATATAATGAAATTCTCATTGGATTAATCTTTAAATATTTTAGAGGATGGTATTAAAATGCTCTTAAGACAGCTCCTATCTTTCTTACCCTTCCAATAGAACTCAATCTACTTCTGACAGATACAATATTTCTATTTAAAAAATTAAGCCAAAAATCATCTGATAAGATTAGACACACTGGAAGGTAAAATAAATGCTTTTATGCTTCTATCTTTAATTTTCTGAGCATTTGAGGGCATCAAATTGAAAGATATTTTTGTCTTTCAAACAGTTGAGATATTAGAGACAAATGACAGCAATAACAATGCTAGCATACAATGATCTGAAATAATGAGCTGAAAATTATGGCATTAAATGTCCTGATACATTGCTGTGTTTGTTTTCCTTTGTGTTTTTGTTTTGTTTGTTTTGTTTTTACAATTCAGCTTGTATTTATAGAGGTTAGACTCCCATTTTCTGTTTATAGTCAACAAATATTTAAGTTTTTTGAAAACACAGACATATGACCATGCAGTGTTAAATATTAACTTTCTAAAGCATTACATTGGATGCTTATACATCTACATAAATTTTTTGAAAATAGACCTATATTTTTATCTTCTAAGGACTTTCATAGATCCTAAAATTTTGAAGCATGTATTTTTTTATTTAAAAAGAAAATACGTTAGTTCAATGTTTGATATGTCAAGCTAAACTTAATAGAAACTTTTGCAGAAAATAAAAAATAATTATGAATTTTGTTAATTCACATTAATTAGTAGGAACAAAGACCAGAAATGCAAATTTATGAGAAGCTTTTTTTTTACTATGGGAATAAAATATTTCTCTTGATTTTTTTTTAATTTTAAAGCAATATATTTTGATTCCATCATGCTATTCCGATTAGCATACACTCCAATATTAATTCTGTTAGTAATTGTTAAACTGAATTCAGCTAGGGAGATGCACATCTTAAGCCAACTAAGCATTCATTTCTGTACCTCAAGATACAAAATTAGTGCCTTTTACTTTAAGAAATAAAACCCAGAAGATTTAAGAGCAAGGAGTAGCTTACTGCAGTGCATGGAAATAAATATAACATAATAAACCCACTCATTTTAATGATGTTTACATATGTAACATCATATCTATGAAAATTGTTCAGATGTGAACTGTAAACATACAGACAGGCAGAGAATCCAATTGAAATCTTCATTAAAGGTATTTCTCTACCTGGGAAAACAATAATTCTGTTGTGCAGCAAATTCTGTGTTTTTGGTAAAAACAGCACCAAATCACAAACTGCTAAGGTGTAATTCTTTACCCCCCTCTATGCTGCTGCTGTGTTGTCTCTCACTTTTCAAGGGATAAAACACACTCAAGTACACAGAGGCTATTCTTGGAATGGCTGGGTTCTTTAGCCTCCTCTTTAGCTCCTCTAGGGCTGCTATATACAGGGACCAGGCTGATTATCTAGTGAGGCTGATCACCTTGCTCCTCTCATCTGTCTGGTGTGTTCCATTACTTACCTTATGCCCAATGAATAGTGAAATAAGTGGCTCCATCTGTTTTAAGGAATGAACTAAAAACTTTGGCTGTAATAGAGCATATTGCTGTTTTGTCCTTGTGAGAACGTCCCAATGTTTTACCTGTACAAGTAAATAAAGCCAGGTATTTAGCAGAGGAATATCATCCTGAAAAGAAATTTGCTTATATCCACAGCTTTAGATAAATATCACTCCCAAAGTAGTGGATGGTACAGTAGAAATAATTCTGCTGCAAAACCCCATGCAATTAAGAAATTAACTTGGTCTCTAACTGAGTAAATTTGGTACTTCTATGATCCAAGAAAAGAGAATAAGTAACTGTAGTAATAGGTTTCAATTAATTCCCTTCATATCTAAATATTAACATGGATCAATTATCAAAGGAAAAGTGGCTCATCTATACAGCCATAACTTTTCCAGATTAAGAAAGCTTTTTAATTTTGGTCAAACTGCAAATTTGTTTTCTAATAGTTGCCTATGAGGTAGCAAAAAATTTCTAGATGAACAAATAGAAATTCAGTATAAATTAATTGTATCATATTCACATGATTGTGTGTGTTTTAAGTGGTGGGTGTCTGAAGAGCATAGTACAAAGTTTAAAGTGGTACTTAGAAACAGCACTGAACTGCTGTCATGAAGATGAAAGAAATTAGTGTCAACAGAAAAACCAAGGAAGACACAGAAATTACAGCATATCAGAAATTCAGAAAAAAGAAGATGATATTTTTATGTGTTCCTGCATGCACTCTGTGGGACATATATTTCCAGAATGGTATGATTTTTGATCTGAACGCATATTTTTTCTGCTTAGGACAGCAATGCTTGTCTCAAAAGAATTGCTTTGTCTGAACTGTTTTATTTACAGGTTATTTTTTAATCATATTTTATGAAATTCAGATGAAATATATGGATATATTAAGAACTGGCAATAATTTTTTCCCCTTTAAATGGGAGGCTTGGACTGAGCTGTATTTCAGCAAAATTACACCTTAATCTACATTCCTACTACCTCAAGAGAAAAACATTATTTTTTAAGGATTTTGTAATTCATATATCAATTTACTTTAAATCATGTTGAAGACAACCAAAAATATATTAATAAAAAACATAATGAAAAGAAATCTTACAATATCATGAAGTTTTAATAACTGTTGTGATCAGAATTGTCAGGGGAATATTAGCTTATTTCACACACTAAAGGCTTAGGCTTTGCTTTCAAACAGTACATAGACAATTAGATGAAAAGTCTATTGCAAAGGGTCAAAGTCTGAGAAGGTGCACATTTCCCAGGTCTCCTCTCCTTCTGTGGAATTGCAACACCTGAGCCCTAGAGCAATTCTGAAGTCCTGAAAACACCTGCTTATACATTATATTTTCAGTTCATGTCTGAGTGGCTTCATTTCTATGGCAGCCTCATGAGGATGGAACAAAATTAAACCAAGACACCATAGGTAAAATTTGTAAGTTATGTAAATGTCACATGTAGTGCAAAATGTTGTTTCTGAGTAGAGGAATGTTGTTAAGGATACCATTGGGAACATCTACATGTGCTCAGAGCGCCATTCACCATTGCTCTTTTCACCATTGCTTGGAGTGAGCAGAACTGACACTTCATATCTACCTCCTGGGATAGATCCTGGCATTAACGTTCAGAAGCAGAAAGCTTCACTTTTAAATACAAGAAAAAGACTACACATAATCATAAGAGTCACTCTCTACATCTATTACACCTTTGTCTAGGCATCTAAATGGAGAAAACAAAAAAACTGAGTGAAGCAATTAGGAAACCAATTTCATGTCTGTTTCCCCACAGATCTTTCAGTATGTCCCCAAAATAAATTGTTTAGAGTATTTGCATGTATAAATGATATAATACATAATTTATGTAAAGACATAATTTATGAGAAAATAAGGGTTTAAAACAAAAATTAAAAATCCCCAAACAATCTATACATCCTAATTGGGAATTTTACTTCAACAGTCCTATTTAGAATTACATGGACAGTTCCCTAAACATGTTAATTGGGGTGTGTGTGTATGAATGTACACAAATAAACTGCCTACTTAGTCATTAGTAGTTCCATGTATTGAAGAGGGAAGCATAGGTGAAGTATGGGGCTTATTAATGTAATTACTATTAAGTGACAGAAAATTTTAAGAACAAAAATGTCTTAAATGTTTGGCTTTTAGCTTATTTAAAAAGTTTCAGGATAATATTTTAAAAAACACCTACTTCTGCTTTTCCTGTCAACCTTGTAAAGGATTTTGACAAATCCTTTCTCTCTATGTAGTTATTATACATTTTTGCTGAGGTGAGATAATGGAATTTGTGTTTAAGCACTGAGGATGCCAAAGAGCTAGTTGTTTTTACACCACAGGGATCAGCTTCTCAAAATGACATGTACTTCTTTTCCTCTCTTAAGGAAAAGGACAAAGTTTTAGGCCATCAGAAGGGGTGACATGTTGCTCTGCTTCAGATATAGGGAACTGAAAACCAGTAATAATACTTTTGAGGTTTGTTTCTGGAGTGTGAACTGATAAAAATTTCCACCATACTGGAAGTTGAAACTGATGTAAAATTCCTGGTTTTCATTCCCATTACTTCTTATTTATTCCCCATTCATCTAGACATGTCTTATGGAAGAAAGATCCCAATATTTTCAGCTGAAAATGTTGTTGAAACTTTATTCACAGAAATTATAAGTCATGTAATAGCACATAGAATAGGTGACTACACTTCTCAGAACTGTAGGGTGCTCATGGAAACTCCTTTTTCATCTTGTGATTTCTTTCCTTTTTTTCTTGGTGTCCTTTTCAGATTTTCCACGGAAAAGACACGCATATCTGAAATTGGGCCTCTGAGTACTATTAAAGAAAGACCTAAAAAGCAGAGCACAGGTGTGCTCCCAAACATATTAAACCACAAAAAAATGGCTCACAGAAGTTCTTTGTATGTGTTGCAGGTCACTGCAAGCATAATATCCTTTAGTTCTGTTGTAAACTTCAATTAGCAGATGTCTTCAGACAATCCTTACACCAAATTTGCTTCATATATATGGTCAGCCTATTTCAAATCTCTCAGTTTGTCGTCATACAGTGATATAGAATACACATAACCAAGTGTTTCAAAATTGTGTGTCACCATACATTACTTTTAATTCAATTAATTTAAAATGCCACAAAGATGTCTATTAATGTGAAAAAAAGTCCACTGATATTTTTGTCAGAAGTTAATTACAGCCATCCCATTTGAATCCCTCATTTTGTTGGGTTTATTTTCCTTGAGAAGAGATACTGAGGTTTTAGCAAAAAATAAAATAACCTCTGCTCCAGCAAACAGAGTGAGGTTTGATATGAGGACCAGCACCTGTATGTATCTAGGAAGTTAGGGTTCTAAAGCTTTTCTGTGTCTATATACCCATGTAAGTAAGGAAATAGGAAAAATTATTTCTTTTTTGTTATTGTCCATTTACTTTATCTTTACTTCTGGTGTTTTTTTCAGAATCCAAACTTATAAAGCATGTATATTGGAAAAAAAACCAATCTGATTATCTAATTGAATATAAATATTTTGATTATATAAAACCCTCAAAATTTGAAAAGAGCTAGCAGAAAATTGATCAAACCATTATGATTTACTATGCAGTCAGTTGTGCAAAAAAATATTTTTGCTTTTTGTGTCTCTAAGCTTTTGTTCTCAAACATATAATCAGATCATATGGCATATTGCACAGCATAAGCTCCCATAGCTTAAATAATATCCTGGAGATCTGCAGCAGAGCACCAGGTATATGTAGGAATTTTTTTACCAAAATATCGTTAACTTCAAACATGTATTCTGTCACTCATACCATCCCCATTTCTTTTTTTAGTATTTGTACATTACTAATGTATGATGTTATCCTAATACGTTTTTCTTTTTTTTTTTAATTACTTATTAAATATCCATATTCTAGTTACTGTCATCATTGTCATATTCAATCCTGCATTTTTACTTTCAAGGAGTAGTAATGCTAGAGACACCAGCCATGAGAGTGACAGTAGTTATATCCTTATACTATTTCAGGATCAACAAGTCTTCTGTTGTTAAAGCAAATTACTGGTAACAAGAAATGGAATTTTTTAAAACAATAAAATAAGGAGCAAGAAGTATGCTGTTCTGTGGCTGGTTTTCATTCCTCTTTTTCTGATGGGCAGAGCAAGAATTTAGGTTACAATCTATAACAATGCACTATTTCCCATTCAAGGTGACTACAAATTCAATTCTTCCTGGCAGCACAAATTATTTGCCTCTCAAGTCATCCTTCTGACACTGAATTCGGTTGCACAAGAGAATGTGTCTGGCAGCCTTGAAATGGAAACAGACAAATTGCAAAGAAGTGTAGCAAGGCATCTGAGCACTTCTGCCACATCTTGCTGACAGATGGGAGATGTAGCACCAGTCACCAGTGCTTGCATCTCCAGTGCAGTTAAAGAAAAGGAAGCATTCATCAAGCCCTTCATTTCTCATTCCTCAAACAGAAGGCTGTTTACATCATGCCAGCAAATGATTACCCTCTGCTGCTGTTGTTGTGCTACCTATTGGAAAAGGTGAAGAGGTTATGTTTTGAAATTCCATGGAGATGTTGATTAAGGAAACAAAGGAAGCTGGTTCTTAACACCCAATGCCCCTCTTCCCTCCTCTCCTGCTCCCCACTACCCCCCAAAAAAATAGGAAGCAAGCATCATCACACTCACATTTTTGACATGAGAAATGAGTTTTTCTTGGAGAGGACAACAGATTCAAAGCTCAAACTGCTAACATATATCAAGGAGAACCACAGGACGTAAGCACTTTCCAACTGAGTCATGTCTTTAGGTAGTTTCTGTGGTTTTCAGTCCTTATCTAGTTCTTATCTGACAGCTGACCTGGGGTAGCATGGATCTCAGATTTCCTTGGCTTCCTTTTAGGTCTTCATTAACTATGCCTAAAAAACCAAAGTTATTCCATCTGCCTGGAAGTCTGCAAAATTGTGACTTTGTGAATGACTTCATACTGGACTGTCATTGGAAAAAGATGATCCATAAAAGACAGAAAACGACTATTTTAGCCATTGAATGTGCTCAGAACTATAACGTACTGTACAATCTTTTCAGGGTCTTTGTCAAGAACATGACTAAGTTTAACAGCTCATGAATTTTTGAAACTTGAAGGTAAAGTCTTTAACTCTGAAAGATAACAAATGAAAGGTAGAATTTGGCTTATATGAAAATAACTGAGCACAAAATTATTATGGTGATTTCCATGTGTTATTTTAGACCAGGCTGTCACCAGACCTTTTCTTTTCTTTTTCTCTGAATGTTTGCATTTTACAGCTCCTGAAGAACAGATTTTTCTTCCTCAGTGGTTTAGTCTAGCATCTGGACCTAGATAATTGCTTAGAGAATTATTTCATGTGAATGTAATATAGGAAACTACTGTCAGTTTGGGCAGGATGAACAGGTCTTTCCTTCCTTTTCAAAACTGCTGTGTAAACAGCTCAAACCTTCCATCTGTGTGATAGCTCTTTCCTCAAGCTCTTTAATCTGATAGATCTTTAATTCCTTTTCTGTCTTGGAAGATGATTTCTTGCTTTTTTTCAGTCTCTAGTACACCAGAGAGTACATTACATTTGATGTCTTTTATTTTTGCCATGCACTTTTTAATACTGTTTTTTGTTGGGTTTGGTTTTTTTCTGTTGTTGGTTTTTTTGTTTTGTTTTGTTTTGTTTTGTTTTGTTTTGTTTTTGGTGGTTTTTTTTTTTTTTTGGTGGGGGAGTTGGGTTTTTTTTCCCATGCAGATATGAAGTGTGGCTGTCTTTCCTTCTTATCCTGTGCAAGTTGTACACAAGTACCTGACATATTCTGAGTTCTGCCCCAATATCCATTTCCTCTCTGTGCCACTTGCGTTGCTGCTGCAAAGGTGGATATCAGCACAGAAAATCCCTTATCCTTGGTTGTGACCTACAGAAGAAAATTTGGTTCTGTATTGTTTCCATTTCCAGACAGCCTCTATAAAGAGGTTAATTTTAATATGAAAGATCCAATGTAGTAAATAAATAGAAGTTTATCTCTGTGAATATTTGAAGTGGAATACAGCTGAATGTTTATATTTATAAAACTGTCCCAGTCCTATATGCAGAGAAAAGGAGCAGTCATATCTATGTGGTCAACCCAAAGTTTATATTTTCATTTCAAAAAAGATAAAACTTCATGTAATATTTTTCTCTTTATTTTGACAAGTTTGTGTTTTACTTAAAAACACAATAAACATTTTCAAGCTCTTTGGAGTATCAGTGTCTCTAATTACTCTTTATCTGACATGAGTTCTCTATATGTTTCTAAAATATTTTTATTCAGAGATTACAACTATTAATTACTATGTATATATGAGGAAGGTTTTATATTGATGAGAGAGAGCCAGGTTTTGAAAATATAAGGCATTTAAGACCATAAAGAAATATAGATGTAAGGCTTCATATTTATGCTCAAGTTGGAAAATAGAAAAAGGAGAAATGAAAGGACTCTTTTCGTCCTTGTGCTCTTGATATAGCAGATAGTTCTGTTTTGCCTATTTGGTAGAGCAACTTTCTCAGACTCCCACTAGAGTCACCCCTAGTAATTCTGGAGGTAAGAAAAATGGACAAGTTCCTTATCTAGTAATTCTACTGTCAAAATTTTAAATAATCCTATTGAAAATCCCAAGGAGTTTGAATGGAATACCTAATTTCAAAGGCACACCTTTAAAGTGATAAGAATGAAGAATATGAACAACAAAAAAAAAAAAAAACTATGAATACTTCCTGGTGAATTAGCTGCCTGTTATAAAAATCTTTCATCCTTTGATTTTGTTAAATAATGCATATGTTTTATTCAGGATAACATAGTAACCCAAGCACTGTGTAAAAAATCATAATCTGTAAGAGCCTATCTGAAATACCTGTAAGTACTTTGAACACGATCTGGCAGAGCAGAACAGGCATGTTAAACATGAAACTGCTTTTACAGCAATACTCTAACCCCTGCTAGCCATAAGGATTTTGAACAACTGGGAATTGTGTACAGACATTTGGTTTGTCATTAGCACACTACAACAGTGCTTTTCTTATTTCTAACCAGTGTTCATATGCTACTCATTTGGCAGTTTTGCTACACTTTGCTCTGTTTCTGATTCTAGACTTCAGGTGCATGGTGACTTATGGCTAAGACTCTAACTTCTGCATAGGACTCTGCTAGGTTTTATGATCCCACATTAGGTAATTCACACCACTGATGATGATGTTATGAATGGCCAGCATAAAATGAACACATGATTAAGTCACAGACATTGACAATAAAAAGAAATCGTAATTTGCTCTAGACATGTCCAGATAGTTACAGCAGACCCTATTGAAAACAGGACTGTTTGAGAATATTTTAAATCTTTAACTTTTGACAGGTAAGTATTTAAAGGAAAAGAACTTTGCATGTATATATAAATCAGCAAGCACAAATGAATGATCTCTATAAATATGAATATATAGGTGGTGGGACTGTTTTACAGCCAGACCTTCAGAAGTATCAATGGGGAAACAACTATATGCCAATAGGGAAAGTTCAATGTCTTAACAAGCACACAGTATATTTCTACATCTGGAACCAGTATACAACCTGAATTAAGCCTGAGTTAGGCAGTTTAGGACTTCTGATGAGATTTTTCCTTCATGTTTATGCTGGATTTTCAACCTCCTCAAAGAAGCATAATCAGACTCTGAAACAGTATGGAGTTCTCAAATCCCTTTCAGAAGCCATTTTAGAAGTCATTCACACTACATAGCAAATCACAAAGAAATGCAGATTATTCCATACTAACACCTGGAGACTTTCTTTCTTACACCTGAGAAGTTCAGAGATGGAATTGGTTTGTGCACAACTTCAGCACTTAGAGAAACAGATTTAGATTCAGTACTGATGTGACTTTTTAGAGACTGTTGTTTTTCTCTAAGTCAGAATGACAATCCCCTTTCAATATTTGCAAATAAAATAAAGTTAAAATAAAAATAACTAGGCAAAAATATGTGAGCAAAAGAATACAATATGCACTACCAGTATAAGTAGGTATGATTACACCAGTATATCCCCAAATGAACAAAAGGAAACCCAACATTTTAGTAATGAGGTAACCTACAAGACCATTATTATTGAAAGTTTGTTAATCCATAAAAAATATTCCTATATCCTGTGTTAGGACTTTAATCAATTAGCATTATTGTAAGAGAGCCATGAGAATAAGAAAAAGAATAGACATGCAAGGGATTTGAGGAGGGGATCTATATAATTCATTCTTCCAGGCTGTAATTGCTACATTTTTGCCTTTTTTAACCAAAGAAAAAAATAAATTATAAAAGTCAATAGCTAGGAGCATTGCAAATCAAAGAAAAGATGTATCAGCATGCTTCTGGCAAAGAACAAGACAAAGATAAAAGCGGAAACATGGTGAGTAGCTTCAGGGGCTGGTTCTGGCCCCTCGCCTGAACACAGCCAAAACAGACAGCATGCCACAGTGCTTAGTTTGTCTTAATTAATTAATAATAGATGATAAGAGTATGATCTTTCTCTCTTTCCATCTCCCTGATCACACATTCACACCTATCTCCATTTTCTCTCCAAATGATGCTGCTGCATTTAGGGCAAAATCTTCCTACTCTACGGCTTGTGTCATTTAGAAAAGCATTCCTGTATTTCTTTGTCTCAATAAGTCATAAAATCAACTGAAAATCTCTTTTTTCAGGGCAGTTATTTTGAGCTTTTTTCTCTATTGACCTACTAACACCTTATTTCCCTGTTTATGAGTGTATATATCAAAATACATGAATCTCACTGCCAATTTTTGCATAAACTTAATGCCTTTAAACCTAAAAGAGTGTTTTTTGAAGAACAGAGTAAAAAATAGTGTATAAAAAGTGTATTAAATGTATCCTTACAGCTATCAGTCCAGGCCAAAAAATTGTTTCCACTTCATCATGCGTAGAAGCATTCCATCGTAAAAATTATGGCAAATTAGTAACCTGAGATTTGAAAGAGGTTACCTAAATGAAGCTGGATTTTATGATCAGAATCATTGACTATTTGAGAACATATTTAGTACAGGCTTCAAAACGGACTCATTATCAGAATTTATAGCTTGATTTTCAAAGTGGTACAGTCCCACAAATTAGCAGATATCTCAGTTATCTATGCACTTATCTTTTTAGATATGTAAATAACTTACTAGGTCATTTACATGCATACTATTTTTGCATATATACTTCCATGCATTCATATTTTGGTTGTCAAAATCTCCTTGGTATTGATGAACATGAATCATGTAATTATTTGAATTGGAAAGGACCATAAAGATCATCTGGTTCCAACACCCCTGTCATGGGCAGGGACAGTTTTCACTAGACCAGGTTGTTCAGAGTCCCATCTAACCTGGCTTTGAACACCTGCAGGGATGAGGCATCCACAACTTCTCTGGGCAACTTCTCTGTTTCAGTGCCTCACCACCCACACAGTAAAGAATTTCTTCCAAATATCTAATCTAGACATACCTTCTTTCAGCTTAAAATCATTTTCCATTGTCCCATTACTACACAGCCTTGTCAAAAGTCCCTCTCCAGCCTTCTCACAGGTCCCCTTTAGGTACTGGAAGGATACAATAAACTCCCTGGATCCTCCTCTTCTCTAGGCTGAACAATCCCAGCCTGTCTTCACATAGGAGAGGTGCTCCCACCTTCTGATCATCTTCATGGCTTTCCTCTGGACTCACTCCATCAGGTCAGCAGCCCTCTTATGTTTGACATCACAGAACTGGGTGCAGCATTCCAGCTGGGATCTCACAATAAAGTAGAAGATGGGGAGAACCACTGCCCTTGACCTGCTGGCCATGCTTCTTTTCAAGTAGCCCAGGATACAGTTGGATTTCTGAGATGGACAGATTTCCAGGTCATGTTGAGCTTCTTGTCAACATATAGCAAGGGTTTCAAGTTAATTAGGAAAACCTATTTGCCTCTCTTTCTCTAAATTTCTTCTTGCAGAGAAACTTCAATTTGTTTTTGTGTCTTGGGCACTAGACTGTGGACTTTCTGATTATGGTACTGAACGTCGTGCTGGTTTTTTTTTTTTTTTTTTAGTGTAAGGAAAGGAATACAACATTCTTAGAGTCTTCCTTCAGAACAGTTCCCAGGGTTTGGAGTTAATGGGTCAATGGTGTTGTTTACAGTATTGAACAGTTCACTGATGCAAAGAAATATATTTTTTTCTTTCAGACATGGCAAAAGTAGCTGAATAGAAAAGCTCTTGTTCACTGACACTTATCCTTACTGTCTTGTACCAGTCATGCAATAAATACATTTAATATTTTTTCCAAAAGGAATCAACAGAATAATACTACTAGACAAACTGACATTTAATGCTGGTTTGCCTTCCGTTTCTAGATCTGTCAGTGAATTACTGCTTAGCCCTGTAGATGTAATTCTTTTAGCCAATGTACACTGAGCTTTATTGAGGCATTTAAAGTTTTGATAACACAATTTGCTTAAATGTTTATGCAACATGTTGTGCTTTGATTTTATAAAATATATAAGAACATATTGTACTTAATGGTAGGGCAAGCAGCAGAATGTTAAGAAAGCTGTTTTGAATATTACTTTGCCAAATGTTAAAACTTTCATTTTCACCTCTTTTTGTTCTTTTTTTTTTTTTTCTTCTTTTTAATTTGTGATGAAACATAGCAATTAAAATTTGGAATAGCCAAATTGTTTGTTTATGTGTCTTGTGTTATGGAACCAAAAATGCATATTCTATTTCATATGCTGAAAGCAGCTGGGGAGATGTTTTTTTTCTTTATCTCTTGTTATTCTGGGGGGAGAGGGACGGATGCCTTCTGATAATGGGCCAGCTGTTAAAACCAAGTGGGGCAGTGTTTCTTATCTCTTTCACCACCCATCCTCCCTCCAAGGGGATATTTTCTGCTAATGGGCCATTAAGACTCCTCAAGCAGTTGTCTCCAAGCAATCGTCCCATTGTGAGATGCTCCACCCAGTGGGGGGAGCCAACCATTCCTACCTGGATGAAAACTGAGACACAGGAACACAAAGGTGTCTGATTCCACCGGATTCCCAGATGAAGACTGGGCCCTTCTCACCATCACTGGACCCTTTTCTACAGGATCATCTCTGCTCCAACAGAACCGCATCTGCCACTCCAGGAGGACTCACTTTTGGACTGCTTCCAACAGCCTGACCAACAGGGTGTCAGGTTGTACCTCTGACTCTGTCAGGGTTTCTAGGATTGTTGTTTGTTTGTTTGTTTTGGTTTGTTTTCTTTCTATTACATTTGTATTGTTAATATTCGTAATAAAGAACTGTTATTCCTATTCCCAAATCTTTGCCTGAAAGCCCTTAATTGCAAAATTATAATTTGGCGGGGGTGAGGGGTTTACATTCTCCATTCCAAGGGAAACTCCAACTTTCCCTGGCAGATACCTGTCTTTCAAAACCAAGACATTATGTCCCTGACAGCCATGTATCAGTGAAATGGCCCTTTAGTGGTGTGTTATGCATTAGTCTAAGATAAAATATTAATTCCAATGAAAAAGATATTAGAAAAGTAAAATCACTGAACAATCTTACATTCTTACATAATGCCACAAGCCTGATGATTTCCAGCTTGTGATTTTCTTAATGTCTGATGGATTGAATACAAATTACTCAAATATGTTAAATTGTTCAGAGGCTTATTTTGTTCAGCAGCAGAAGAATCTCAATCCTTAAACACGGTTGAAGTTATACTCCGAAAGTCTTGTCTAATGTTGTCTCTTTTGTTGAAAGACTAGCTATTCAGTTTAAGGGGTGATAACTGAAAATAATTTCTAAAGCTGACTTTGTAAAATGGTCAATAATGAGCAATCTGTTACAGTAGTCATATTTTTAAATTATATTATTATTACATTTTTTTTAATAATAATGAAAATCCACAAGTTAATGCTGTGGTGGTTCATTCCACTTGCCCTTTCCAAGCTATACTGAGGTCTGAGAAGTGCTCCTTAGGCCTCGGCCTTGAAAAATAGCGCCTGGGCTCAGCTCTTCTAGAGCTTATCAGACACTCTTTGCTCCCAGGAGCTGCTAAAAAGCTCCTGTTTTCCTTATTAACAGCCTTGGCAAATATTGTTCTTGCCTGAATGGAATAACACTCCTGTTGTCACACTTTCTCACAATATGCCGACCCAAACTGTGGCCAGGATGCAACATTGTTATGACTAAAACCCACCCTCTGACGACCCGATAAAGAGTGGTCCAAAATGAGACCCTTTGGGCTCTCCTGGACTGCAGCAGGCTGCATCCAGCAACCTCCTTCTGAGGGGAGCACCTCTCAGGGCCAGCAGACCCTCAGGTTGGCTGTACCTGCAGGTATGAACCATTGGCCAATACCTCACTCCTTGTGGCCTGACCCTTCATTCAGCGGGAGATGCAAAAGCATCTAAAGTGAATGTTCCACTGATGTCTGAGGGGAATGTTTCACAGGTGCCTTGTTTACCCTGTCTCTTTCTGTCTGGGTCCATAAACATGTGCATATGCTAATGCAAACCTGTGGGAAATGCTGCTTTCTTAAATGTTTAATTATCTTGGATGCTGAAGTAAGTTAGGCCTGTAAGTAAGCTTGTGACTTACAGCTTCTTAAATGCTGTTAAAGTGTTGCTCTTTTGCTAAGAGGTTAAGTTCAACATAAGTTATAAGTTAAGTGTTGCTAAGTGTTGTTCTTTTGCTAAGTTGCTAAGTATAACTTTGAAGTTGGGTTAAATGCTGCTAAGAGTTGTTCCTCTAGATTCCTTTAGATAGTTAAGTTATAAATTAACTTTAAGATATAAATTAAGTTAGATATAAATTAAGGGTTGTTCATTTGTTAAATTGTTACGTTTAAGGTATAAGTTAAAGTACTGTTGAGTGCTGTTAAACTTTTAGACCTTACTCCTTTTTATCCTTGCTCTCATTATCTTTTGTCACAGGCATCTAAATGCATACCCACACAACTCCACCCACCACTCACCTCCTCTGGATAGTTCTTGGTTAATTTCTCTTTTGATTGTTTAGCTTTCTTTTTTTTTTTAAGTTTTGTTGTTGCTTGTTTTTCCTTGACGTGCCCCAGCTGTCCTGTTAGTAGTAGAGTGAACCTTGCCAAAGAACTTTGTTGTGCAGTCGCTTAATATTAAATCTGGTTTTTGCTGATATCCTTGCCAATGATTTTTTAAGCAATCTCAAACACTCATTTGTAGCAAGCGCTGACTTCTGTTTAACCTAATATGAGCATCAAAATACAATGTAAATGAGAAAAAGGAAGCAGACACAGGTTTTCCAGAGGAAAAGAGAATGTTTGGTTTACTTCTGTAACCCAACTGAAACAAATACTTCAGGATAGAATTTTTTATATTCTCTTCAAGATAATGGGGTAAGGAAACTTGATAAAGAAGTCAAAGACATCTGAAGGTGAATTTAGAAAAGAAATATGTATCTACAGCTTAGTTTTAGTAATTTTCAGGCTGGATTCCACTGTATTCATCAGGATTCATTTCCAATCACCTCTGTCATTAGGTTCACAATGTAAATATTAATTAGATGAGGTTATGGGGTAATTTCTAGATTATAAAATATATGTGTACTATTTTCTTGTTGACATTTAAAGAACTAATGGTAAGGAAGGCTGTACTAATCTATTTGTTTTAGGGATAGCTGGCTTTCAAGTTTTTGAACACAGAAAATATTTGAGCACAACTACAAGCAAGGAAAAGAATAAAATTTAGACAAAATTTTCAAGTTCCAAAATTAAAATCTTCAGAAAAGCAATCACATTCAAAATTTTTTTTTTCAGTAATATTTGTATTTCCCAAATAGTTTTTTTTTCTTAGTAAGATGAAGGCAGTTTACACATTGCTGTGTTTATAAGTAAATTTGTGTCAATTAATTTTTTATAAGACAGTCAGCAAGTCAGTCATAAGCTTCATTTCAAGATTAGACAACAGTTCTCCAGTTCCTGGTATTGATGTTCAACCATCTTGAACTTCATTGTAAAAGAATCCTCCCTTACATGCAAGATAAATTGGGAATGACTGCTTTAGAATATTCATGCAGCAGGTGTTTCTATTTAATATCAGTACTCATACTCTTTTGAATAGTCAGGAACTTCAATGGCCTTCTGTAGCATCTGCAAATGAATATTTCATGGAACATATTGTTGAATTGTTTAGAAGTTAATCATCACATAATATTAGTGATCATATGGAATAACATCTGTTAGCATCAATCACTATAATTTTAAGCATTTAAAAAGCTCATGAAGAATTGGAAATCCTTCAAAGCAAAGTAGTTATCAATATTTTTTTCTAATTGACAAATTAAAAAAACAAAAACAAAAACAAAACAAAACAAAACAAAACAAAAAAAAAGCACCTTCAAAACCAACAAACAAGTAGCCCAAGTAGCATTGTTTATTTTTTATCTAATTAATATAAATATCTGAAATATATATGACTATCATGAAGATTAACTGATGTGGAATACTGTAGGTGCAAAAGAGAATCCTATTATTCAAAAGGTACAAGAAGGATTTTGATACATTTTAGAGTGCCTCTTAAGCTATATGTCTCAGGGTGATCACATGGTTATCTGCCATGCAGATACTCTTGGATACAGAAATTGCATCAGTGATTAATACCAAACTGTAGTGCATCCTACTTGTTGTGCATATATGAAAATTTTAGAGGTTACTCTTAGTCAAACATCAGATCAATGCAAGCAGACTTTGTATAACAAGCGATAAGATCTGCATGAGAGAACCAGTTACTTTTTTTGGCCAATGACCCTTAAGTAAAAAAGCTTAATATAGATTCAGGAACCCTTCTGCCTGCAAGGTAAAATAATCTTCATAAACAGACCGAAGTATCTGAGGTATCTTGTTAAAAAAAAATCTGCAACAAAGGCACGCCTATCTTGACCACTGCCAGTGGTTCAAATCTCTGTGTATGTTAACCAAATATTTATAAGGCATCAGGAGGTGCTTTCCAAAGTAAACAGAGAGCAAAGTCATTGAATCTACCACAAACACTCTGTTCTGCTGTTGCCTTCAGCTCTTAATAGTGCCCAAATGCAAGAAGTGCACAAGCCAACCAGAGCTAGGTAGAGTTTCAGAGGAAATATCAGATTGAGAGATTGTAACTATACATGCAGCTTAATTTGGCCAGAACATTGTAATTAACACCTTTGACTCCTCTGAAAAATGTTATGAGATCTTGAAAAAACGCCAGTCGTTGGAGTTTGTTTCATATCTCATCCAAATATAGTGTGCTCCTAACACCACAAAGCTTCCTGAAACCATAATGGAAAATATATAGCCTATTATCTTACAAGGTACCAGAGGTACCTAGTTGCAACATGACTTAAATGATGTTACCCCTAATTTATGCATATGTGAGAGATAAAAAAATAGGTCTTGGGTTTCCTTGCTTTCCTCTTTGTGAGGGGAAATAACCTCATTAAATCCTAGCTCATTTGTCAGGTATTTCCAAGGCAAAGTAAAAGTTGTATCAAATGTGGCAATTCACATGTAGTCTGAAATCAGAGACCTTAAGATTATTTCATTTACAAGGGTATCAAATTTACTGTAACTTGAATAATGATCACATAGGGGCAGACCAGATTCTCTATTTCCCATATTCTGAACTCACTGATACTGCCTTAAGTACTTATTGGATTTTATTTTGCTTTGTTGGGGGTTGTTTTAATTATGCTATTTTTAATAGAACTGAAAGTTAGATGTATAGGAAAAAAAGAGCATCTCTTTACTCTGCACTTAGCCAGTAAGACAGATCTCTTTTTTTTTGTTGTCTACTAGCTATACGAAATAAAATTATGATAATTTAAATAGGAGCATAATAGTTCTGTTCATTTATTCCTTTTTCTTCAGAGGTAAGTATTTTTACCTGGAAACCATATAAATATATATATTTCATACAAATTTTAGGAGATGAAAGTATCTTTCATTTGAATGAGAACATGATCTTAGTTGCTGGAATGACATAATTTCAGAAAAGCAGCTCTCTGCACGAGTGAATTTGGTTTACTCATTGCTGTGTGTCCTACATAGGAGTATGAAGAAACGAATGTGACAAAATGACAAAACCATGAGAATTCTTGGGGACTGTTAAAGAGGCTCTTCAGTCTTCTCTCAGGATTCTCATTTTTAGCGGCAAGGTTTCAGCTACTTCAGTTGTGGTACCAAACAACATTGTTAAGGTTTCTCATATCTATTCTGTTATGCAACACTTCTAGCACAAAAATAGAGGGTGGAGTAACATATACACTGCAATAGCAATGAAAGTTTCATTATTCTTCCTATTTAAGCATATTTGAATGCATGGCCAAACTTCAAATATGGTGTTGAAATTTATATTCCCACTCTATTTGCTCTAGGTAGTTTTACCTTGCCTTTCTTTAAAAGTTTATGTTTCAAAAAAAGTACAACTCAGACTGTCCACACTTCACATATTAAACATTCCGCTGGGGAGGGAGGAGTAAAAAACTAATTAGAAAATTGTATTTGTTTCATTCCTTTTTTGGAACAAATTAAAACACAAATTTTTTTTTAATTTTTTTTTTTTTAATTTTATACACAGCTGTTTGAAATCGTGCAACATTATATTAATTAGAACACAATTTCCCCAAACCTCCTGTTATTGCAATAATTCATTAAAAAGTCCAGGTGTAAAATATGAGGGATTTGATTGCTCAAGGGACTGGTAGAGGGTATAAGGAGTTTTTCTGCACTAAGTTGTTGGTGCAGAAATCCAGTGTAGGGCAGCAGTTTGAAGATTTTGAGTTACTCTCTAATGACTCTTCTGTAACTCAGGAGATATGCCTAGGTACTTGCACTCTCATTCCCAAGTTTATAACTCACATTTCTGAACATTATCCTCCTATTTACAGATAATGGGATGAGCACTAAAAACAGAAATAAAGACTGATTTCTTTTCAGTGATCCAGTTTTAAGATATATTGGGAAGCATATAGAGATGATGGTCTAAACTTATTCTTTCAGCAGCAGAATGTGAAATGGATTATTTTCTAATGTTTTTATTCTACCATCTTCAGCACTGCTTTCAGTAATAAACTGTATTACACATCACCATTACTCTTGTTGTCACTCCACTTTAAGGCAGTAAAATAATAGTTCAAGACACAAAACCTTACATAAAGAAAGGTCCAGTTTCTGCTTGTAGAGATTTTTATATTTTCTTTTGTAAGGAAAATATCTTTTATTTAAGGAATAGGGTAAGTGGTAGCGAATTGCCTCATTTTCCAATGGCCTGAGAGAATCTGGCCTTTAGTTCATATAAGTGGAAGTTAATGAAGCCATGATATATAAGTGAAAGAAATCTGGGGGCAATACCTACATAAATGATGAACAGCAGGCAACATCAATTATAAACTCATTTTGTTTAATGAAAAATATTCACACCTCTCTGGAGAATCCTTGAAAGGGTTTGTTTTCCATCTAGTCTGCAGGTCTCTTTTTAAAATTTTTCTAACTTAGCAAACAAATACTGTGCTTAGAAGTTCTGCTGCCATCTGATTGGGATTGGGCCATCCTTGCTGCTTTGATGTAACATGAGTTTCTGTGTAGCAGGTGGTCTTTCCTGCTGTTTATAGTGCAGCCCAGGGAGGTCTGTCAGATGTAACAGCTCTTCTTTATCTGCATGGAATTTGGGTAAATTGCAATGGAACAGATGGAAAAATGCTCACATATCACCACAGTCCCACCTCTTGGTTGCAGCCCGTAAAATTCCACAAACACTCCTGACTCCCCAAAAGACAGAGAAGAAAGCCCAATGGGAGTGTTTCTGAACTGCTGGAGGATACTCACTTTGTTTACACACAAATGCAAACCTGGGCACTAAGAGAAGGGAACAAAGCTAACCAACAACCTGAATTACCACAGCTGTTCTGTACATACATTTTATTGTTACATTCTGGATTTCTGCAGAAAAACATTGGGAAATTAAAATTTTTCCCTAATATCCTGTGCTAATTTAAAATTCATAGTTTTCCCCTCTCTTCTTTTCTTCCTCTTCTTTTTTCTTTCTCTGATTCTTTTTCCTTTTTTTTTCCTCTTACCCCCCTTACTTAAAATTTTATACATTTATCTAATTAATTTTATAAGAAAATTATTTCTTAAAACCAAATATTGATATCTGGTTAGCAACCAAGATTGTTGCCTAAAAGTTTTTTAAATTCAATGAGCAGGTTGATAAAAATTTGCAAAAGATCTTCCTCATATAGGGTTTTAAAGATCTCCTTTTTGTTTTAAAAGATGACAAGAATTACAAATGTCTAACAAATACTTAACTATTACTAAAAATATGAAGAAAGATTCATTTAAGGAGAAAAGTTCCAAAGAAGTGAACTACTTTAGAACAAACGTTCTTCAGATTTTCAAAGAACGTTTTCTTTTCCCATACCAAAACAGTGGATTATTTAAACTAATAACATTCCTACACTACAAACCAAATTTCCTCTAAATACCTGCCTGTTCTGTGAGTGATAAACAGGGAAGTGATTTATTTTTTTAAATATGGCATAGACACTGTTTTGGAGTGACCCTGACTGAATGCTAAGTGCCCACCAAAGCTGCTCTATCCCTCTTTTTCTCAGCTGCATAGAGAGAAAATATAAGAAAGGGCTCATGGGTGGAGAGAGATCACTCACCAGTTACCATCACAGGCAAAACACACAACTTGGGAAAATCAGTTTAATTTATTAAAAATCAAATCTGGGTACTGTAATGAGAATTAAAAACTAAATCTTAAAACACCTTCTCCCACACCTCCCTTTTTCTTGGGCTCAACTTCACTCCTGATTTCTTCTATTTCCTCTCCTGCCGGCATCGGAGATGGATGTATAATATATTTGTGGCTAGTTCACCACATTTCTTCCACTCTTTTCACTTTTCCTCCTCCTCCAGGGTGGGTCAATCCCCTTCCAGGGGGTGCAGTCCTTCAGAAACAGGCTGCCCAACATGGGTCCCCCATGGGGTTACAGGTCCTGCTAGAAAATCTGCTCTAGTGCAGATGTCACACAGGGTGACAAGGGGACAGCTTCCTCACCATGGTCTTCACCTCTACTCTAGCACCTGGGAGTCCTTCTCCCCATCTGCTTTCACTGATTGTGATGTCAGCAAAGTTATTTCTCTCATATTCTCACTCCTTTCTCCCACTGCAGTTGCTGCTGTGCATTTTTTCTCCCTCATGTCATCCCAGAGGTGCTACCATGGTTGCTGATGGGCTCAGCCTTGGCCCAGGGATGGATCTGTCTTGCAGCCAACTGGCATCGGCTGTGTCACAGATGTGGGGAGCTTCTGACAGCTTCTCACAGAAGGCATCCTTATAGACCTCTGGCTACCAAAACCTTGCCACACAAAGCCATACAGACACATATATACATTAACAATGAATGTTTCTTCCAAACTGATTTCTTTCCACTTTTTCCAGGTTCTTTTCATCTCCCTTCAACTCTTTTCAACTTGTTCATAAAATTTTCACAAACCAATTTTTCAAAAAACTCTCAGATAAATGTCCATTTATCAGTAGTATATTATACATAACAGTAGTATATTCATCAGATAAAATTCGGGAGAATATATCTCTTAAATGTATGATAGCTGTAGATGGGAAAGATGATCAGTCCTATAGGAATTTAACTCAGCTAACTGTTGCCCAGATTCTGTTTATTTGAATTTTACTTATGAAAGGGGTAAATGACAATCCCTTGTATCAGAGCAGAGGTGCAAATACACAGCTTGCAGTATGAAGTACTCAGATGTTTTGATTTAAGGTAAAGGTATGTGCATTAATATTTGACTGAATGTTATAATAACCTTAATGTTTATACGTCTATGAAGTAATTCTACCCATCTGCTTCACTCAACAAGTCACATGTTTTGCAAGCTGGTCAGACTACTTGTAAAAGTATAGGTCAAAATTAAATAATAAGGGAGACTTATTTATCTGCAATGATACATAAACCAATTATGCATGATGTGTTTTGTGATAGTGGATGGAGATTATGTTGCATATCATTAAGCTCCACCACATGGGGAGATTTCTGCTATTGTTAACTGGCTCTTGCATCTACTCCTTTCCAACAATTCTTTTTAAAAAGGAAGATTTATTTTATTTAATCAGTTGCCAGGAGACTAGATTTTGTTACAGGAATATATAGAATTAGCACAATGACATCTTCTCATCCTGATGAGACTTTATGTCTCATTGTAGTAGGAATAGTAATATTATGGAGAGCAAAGTTTAGCTTCTATGCAAAGCTAGTAGAGCAATTAATTCTGTTTATCATATGTGCAGAAAACTTTTGAGTAGATATAGGTATTCTAAAACTGAAGGTTTTCATTTTCTGGTACCACTGGAAAACAAAATCCTTTGTCAGCTACTTGCAATGCAAAGTCCTTACTAGAAAGTAAACCCTTCCCTGCAGGCATTTTCTCCCTCTGAACTGTTTTCCATTAATTAAAGGTAGAACAGAAAAAGCTCTATGTTGTCTGAGTAAAGATAAAAAGAGCAACAAACAAAAAGAGTGAGTGTGAAAGAAATGGAAAAATGGAAGTGTCTTAGCAATTTCCACTTAGTCTTTGGAAAGTTACTTTTGTTTTCTTTTTACACTGCTTGCTTCTGCCAAGAAAGGAAATGAATAAAGGGGTGCCCCATCAAGCACCCAGTAAGAATATGCTGTAAATTTCAGAGTTAATGCCAGTGAAAACATACGCTTCAAAGAAAAGCAGAATTAATCAGCACTTTTGCACTAACAATTATGATTCTTCATTTCCAACCAAAAAAACACAACTGCTAAGTGCTGATGCAGATTTATATTTGAAGTGATTTCCAATGTAATGTTTTCTGACATATTTAAGACTAATACTAGCTTTGGCAGGTAAATAATAACAGCTTTCAAAGGCAGTTAATATTTTAATTTAAGACCACCAGTCTGTGTTTTGAATTGCAATAATTGTGTTTCTTCCCCTGTAGACCCCATGTATGCAAGTATGCCCAGTGTATGCCCAATATATTATCAGATTTTTATTACAATTTGAAGAAAATCCTGTTAATAGAGTGTATGGGTCACCGTGAAAATCTGGTGATACTACTTAATTGATTTGGCCCTGAATCAGGAAAATTGTGTGGTTTTAGTTTTTAACTGTGCTTAAGCCCAGCTGATTTCTGTTAGTTACATATTCATGTTTAGATTGTTGTTTTGAATGAGCAAGACAAATATATAGCAAATCACTCTATCACAATATTTCCATCTTTATTGTGGTTATGATTATTTTGTCAATACATTCTGAGATGTAATTCCTATTTCTGAAGTGGTTTGAAATCTTGGTGCAAATTTTTAAATAAAATTTTAATATGGAATTAAAAGATAAATGATAATTTTACAGAGAAAATGTTCCTGTTGCAAAAGTGAATTTTCTGGTCTGCATAAGTACTTGCATTGCACTGAAAAGGAACATGATCTGTTAGAAATTCTCAAAATTAACCACCATACACTTGAACATGACCTGTTCTACTACACTGAAAACTACACTTCTTTTTAAGTGATTAGTTTAACATTATCTACCTCTGTGCACCAAAAATCAACATTTTTTACCTTGTGATTTTTTTAGATATTTTGCAGAGCCAAAATAGATTGAAAGATGAAAGACTTTCTGAGCAAGACACGTAGAAAAAGTTTTAAAAGAAGAACAAACATATGCATTTATATCTTACGTATTCTATTCTGTTGACTATAAATTCTTAAACATATTCCACCTCTGAACCTTGTTTTGAAAGTCTGTCTTTGAAAAAAATAAAAAAAGTCAATTAGAATAGCAACTGCAGCTGAAGTAAACAGTCATTAGGGATGTAATGCCACTCTCTGTTCATCCAGCTTGAAAATACTGTTGTGTCTGCACTTCAGCATTTCAGTCTGATGTCTAATGACTTTTGTTCCCAGTTTCAGGTCTTCTAAAATATTGCTGAAAGCTGAAATATTTCCTTTGTTTGAACTGCTAATTAGTTTTGTGTATATGGGATTTATGAAGTACTGGGTGTTTAAATCATATCTCAGATTAAATCTGCCTGGAAATGCTCTGCATTACAAAATAGATAAATAAAAGCAGCATCCTAACATTCAAAGTTTACAAATTACATTCATGCACATCTTACAGATTAAAGGAATCTGCAAATCTTTTACCAAACAATTGCTGATTACCCCAGTCCTCTAGTTTTAATTGTATTTTCCTTGATTAAATCCTTTATCCAACCATGAATGGAGTCACAGTTCTCACCAAGAAATAATGAAAACAACATGCAATGCCAGGGTTCCCCATATCCCTGCCTGTTTTGCTGACAGAGAAAGGTTTGTACAAATCTCACACAGCTTCTGCCACCTGATATCTACGTTCATTGTCTAAACAGGGGAGAAAAAATTATCTGCTTAGCAATAAAGCTTATATTTTCATCTTCCTTAGATTTTGTAGACATTGTCTTATTAAGAATCCAGTCTTTCAGGAAAAGCAAAGTCTATGTAAAGAAATTTTTATTGGTTCTGTGTTATGTTACAGTACTTTTATTAGACAGTGACATTCCTAAGACAGCACCTGCTGCGTGGATTTGGGCTGTTAGCCAGAAAAGAAATAAAAAAGAAATGTGTGCTTTAAATCCAAGTGGCAATGGGCTTGCACTACTGTAACAAATACCCACATGCCTGAACAGTTGGAAAGTTAGAGTGAATCACAGTTGTAAGCATTGGGGATAAATATATGTATAAGTGGCACTGTTATCACCATAACTTTCAGAGCAACAAAGATATAAAATGTTTCTTCTACATCTGTTCTCCTTTCCCCTGTGAATATAACTATTGAATGATATTTTCTACCCAATGTGCATGGAAATAGTGAACCTTTCCTTTCCTTCGTCTGTGGATTTGTTAGCACACTCTGGTCCATTTTACTGCCAAAGCAACAGAATCTATAATGAAAAAAAATATCAAATTCAATTTTTTCCCTGTAAATCTGGAACAGGTCTAGATTTAATGCTGTATGAATGTGGCTGGAGGCAGAATTTTGTCTAGAAATATTTGTGGGCATCCAGGGCTGCTCAAACTGTTCCCCATGTGTAAAAATTCACTTCTCAAAGCCAAAACAGACCACAAACCCAAAGCAAATGTAGTTCTCAGACGTGATACAAAATATCACTTCTCATTTTTGAGTTCTACATTTGATATTCTAGAAGTGAGATCTGGATATATAATCAAATCTAAAAAGACATCGATAAAAAAAAAAACTGAAGAAAACAAACTAGAGAACTGTAAGGTGATTTTTTGTTTGGTTTGGTTTGGTTTGGTTTGGTTTGGTTTGGTTTGGTTTTTTTCTACAACATTTCTGGATGTAGGATTTTATTTCTGAATTTAAATTTTGTGTTGGTACATCCCCAGTCCCCTGCAATACAGGGCAGATGTCATAGAATTCCTTTTCATTGATCACAGGCAGGTTGTTTAAGAAAGAACATAAGACTGATCTGGTTCCTCATGCAGAGAGAACTTCTGCTTTAGAAACTAATGTCTAGCAGCAAGACTGTCATTAAAAAAGACAGCAAGTAATGTTCTGTCATTTTCTGGCATTTATCACTTTCTCAAAAGAGCAATATTTTGGCCTTTCAGACATCTGTCTGTTTAAGTTCATGGGTGTTGATTTTATGGGATTAGTCCAAACAAGCATAACTTGTTCTGAAGCAAATACAAGTAGTTCCTCAGACTTTTAATGGGAAATGGTAAGACACAGATCATATATTCTCTGTATTACAGTCATGCTCCTGTGACAGATAAAAGACAAAAGCAAAAAATTCACTGTTTGAGTAATAGTACTTATTGGAAGCCTGTTGTTATTGATGTAATTAGTTTACCAGCTGTCTCAGTGGTTTGGTCCTGTGCCTGGGTCAGGGCAATCCCACACACAAGTACAGGCTGAGAGGAGAATGGATCAAAATTAGCCCTGGGAAGAAAGACATGGGGATATTTGTGGATGGAAAACTCAATAAGACTCAGCAATGTGGATTTGCAGCTCAGAAAGTCAACCACATCCTGGACTGTATCCAAAGCAGCACGGCCAGCAGGTTGAGGGATTAATTCTGTCCTTCTACTCTGCTTTGGTGAGACCCTGCCTGAAGTGCTGCAAGCATCTCTGCAGTCTCCAACACAAGAAAGATGGAGACCTGTTGGAGTGAGTCCAGAGGACAGCCAGTGTCTTGATCACAGGACTAAAACAACTCTCCAGTTAACATAGGATGGAGGAATTGGTGGTGGTTTTTTTGGGTTGTTTTTGTTTTGTGTGTGTGGTGGGTTTTTTTTGTTTGTTTGTGGGGGGTTTTTTTGTGGTTTTTTTTTTTGTTTTGTTTTGTTTTGTGTTTTTTTTTTTGTGTGTTTGTTTTTTTTTTTTTTTTTTTTGTGTTTTTTTTTTTTTTTTTTTTTCTCTCCTTTATTTGCCCGAGGAGATTGTTGACTTCCTATTCCCAGAGGCGTTCAAGTGAGGTTGGATGGGGCTCTGAGCAACCTGGTCTACGGACAGGTGTCCCTGCTTGTGGCAAGGAGACTGGAAACAGATGATCTTTAAAGTCCCTTCCAATCCAATCCTAAACATACTATGATTTTATGTTTCTATAATTCCAAATATTCAAGAAAATTCCTACACAGAGAACTTTAAACAAATTGGAACTCACTGAGAGATCCTTGGCTATGTTCAGAAGGTATAGCTAAACCTTCATTCATAAGAACTGGTGTGAGCCTGGAGGTGGAGTGAAGGTATATTTTATAATGCTGATTAGAAAAATATTATAAAATTTTATGTAATTAAATTTCAGCCAAATATGTCACCAGTGGAAAAACCTATTTGGCTGGAACTCTGTTGCAAGCTGTGGCTCATGTGGTAATTCCCATACAGGAAATGCTAATGAAGAATTTTCTGATGTTTTCCCTTTTGAGTCCTGCTGGTGGGAAGGTATAATAATGTAAGATCAAAAGAGAGTTTTCAGTAACTTACAACTGGACTTGATCTTTTCTGTCAGTAACCTTTCTTTACAGACAGCTCTGCATCTCTCTCAGTTCATAAAAGTCTTCGTACACTAATTTGCTTCCATTGTTCCATCTTCTTGTCATGTATTTTGAAAATATGTGGCAATACTATTGTCCATATATTTGACATATTACTTAAACTGTTTGGCATTAGTTCAAAATGCTTTCTTCTGAAACTGGATCCAAAACAAGGGAGCCTTAATTTCCAAAATTTCTTCCTAAAAAGGAAGATGGATATCTTTGATTCAGTGTTCCAGTAAAGAAAATCAGCTAAAATGTCATTTATGCTCATGAACTCCTTGTCTGCATAATACAGTGAATATTAATATTGCTTCATTACTAGGTAAATAGAACATATTTATATTACTAAATAAAATATAGTTCTATTTCTAAATGTCAATAACACAAAAATATGTTCTCTGGATAACCTCTCTTTCAACTTACTTCTGTTTGTGGATGTCTATAAGTCACTGATTCCTTTTAGGGGGATTATTCTTGAAATATTTTAAGCTCTTGGGGAGGAGACATAGATATCGTTTACTTTCATTGAAATCCTTTATGTTTTGGAGAAAAGACTGTCTTTTTGCTTGGTGGGTGATCTGTACAGCCCAACAGAGCAAAGACTTTTGTTCGTGATTGGACCTTTTAGATTTTCTTATCCATATTAATTGAGTAATTATGACCATCCTGATTGATAGCTGAGTACTTTATTTCACTACACTCTTTTCACACAAGGTACCCATGCAAAGAACTGCTGGGCATGTTGAAGAATGTAGGTGCACATTACCAAACCAGTGATGAGCAAACTTAAAACAATTCAGAAGATGCTCTACTTCCCTGAACCTTGGACTTTCATTTGTGCCTAGGCACAACACAGATAAACCTCTTCTGTGTGTATAGAAGGGCAGACTTCCCAAAGATCAAGATTAAAGAACTGAACCCACCCAGGTTTTTCAGCTGGGCTCTGGTAAAGGCTTCCCAGTTAGACTCTCTTGAAAGATTTTAGATAGCTTTCAGGAAACAGTCTTGTGAGTGATGCAGTGTGTCAGTACCTGGCATGCCTTGAGCTCACCTGAACTTTCTGAATCTCAGTCTATCCTATTGGAAGACAGGGTTATTGGTCAATGATGTCCTATTTAGCATAGGAATATTAGGGTTTTTCTGGTTTTATCTACCTCTGTGGGCACAGAAAAATTAGAAGCTTCATAAAATATTAAGTGTCACGGTTGTTTTGTATACAGTTCTTGAATATTGTCCTTTCATGTTGGGATGACCTTATCGTGGACAGTGAGCTCAGTGGCTCTTCACCATTAATGCAAGTGGAGGCTACTTTAAGAACCTGGGAGAGAAGATAAATAAGAGAGCTCAGAAGAGATAAAAAAGAAAACTCAGAAGAATAAGAGAGCTACGACAAGAATAAGAGTTCTTATCTACTTTTAGCAAATTACATCCAACCTCCTTCAAGACAAACCCTCAAAGTTTTGAGTTGTTTTGGGTGTTGTTGTTTTTTTTTTCTTGTTTTGTTTTGTTTTGTGTTTTGTTGGTTGACTGTTGTTCTGTTTTGCTTTGTTTTTCTCTTTCTAGATGAAGTATTATTATTATAGTATTACTATATAGTATAAAATATTACTATTTGACACACTGGTGGTTTTAATGCTTTTGTGAAAAATCCTGAAAAAATGTTGCATTACTAATCCAAAAATTTAAAATGCTGATATGGCCTTTATTTTTGAAGTAGTCCTGTTTGGATCAATTCTCCTGTTAACAGCAACACTGCCCTCATCATTCAGTGTTGCTTGATGTATTTTCCCTGTCAACTGTGGGGGGATTGGAACTAACTAAATGATCTTTAAAGATCCTTTCCAACCCAAAACAACCTGCACCAATATGCAATAATTCACACGGTTTTCTTTTTGCCTCTATTTCCTTCCTTGGCTAAGATTTTCTTTTTTGACCTCTTTACAGACAGGTATTTACATTTTTACAAGTCACATCACCTGAAGACCTTACCTTCAGCCACCCTTTTTACCTGAATTTAAAATGAGAAACAATATGTTCGCTACTTTGGCAAAAGAGAGTCTCACTGCATGTGCTCATAACAATGTGCTTCTTTAAAAGGCAATACATTCACTGTAGACACGTATTTTTCCTGTTTGATGCAGTCCCAGTCTTTTATTCTGTTTACTGCTGTATACTGTTAACCTCAAAAACAATGCATATTTATATGCAGATTGGAAGAAAATAAATGCTTAGAAATGCATTCATCAACTCTCTGTATTTTGAGGGTTGTCTTTTGTTCTGGTCTTTAAGACAAATTCTGCATGGAGTGTTAAAGTCATAAATCTAAGGGTACAGCTCTGATTCTCATGAAAAGGTTGAGAAGTGGTACAGGATGTCCTAGAAGCAAGGGCTGCTATGACTCCTGGGGAGAATATGCTTTCAAGACAGAACATGACGCCTTATAATAAGTGTAAGCTCACAGTTGCTCTCAAACTTCTCTAGAGAAACCATAAAAGCATGATATTTAGTCAATACACAAGATTGGTAAAGGTTAATTTCCCAGAGGAGATCTGGGTCAAAAAAACCCCTGAGTCTCAGAAGAAGCACAAGGAAATCTTGTCAGTAGAACAATAGGGAGTTTCCATCAATGTATAAGCTCTCATGAATTAATTCTTTTGCAGTGGTGCTCAAAATTAACTAAATCTCATGCCAGACCTTGACTGCTCTGAAATTCTGAGATTTTGGAGTATTTTTAAGGGTAAGATTCTAATCTTTCTTTAAGCATGTAATTTTAAAATAAAAATTACATAATGTGTGGCTTTAGGTGTGGGCAGGGAGTGGAGAGCTGATTTTTTGTGAAGTGTATAGAAATTCTATTGTTTTCACGAAGCACAACAGTCACCTAGCATTTTTAGAAATTAAAAACCTGTGAACAATTATCACACATATATTCGGTTTCTGATCTCTTGTCCATCAACAGTAGTTTTTTTTCTTCTATGAAAATTTTAAAAGTAAGGATTTAAAAAGAGAGGATTTTTTTTTTTCTTAAATAGCGTTTTTCTTAAAGAAATGGTTCTCTTTTTCATTTTAAAACTGCTTAGGATGAACTGTTGGATTTTTGTCCTAAAATTCATTTGTTCGGCTGTAGATCAGGAGGAATTGAGCAGATATTAATGAAAATGTCACACTAGCAATAGGAAAATGCAGCCTATAAAAGAAGCTTCTTATGTCACTCTCTCTGACTCCTCCCACAGTCCTGTTCTGCAAAGAGGAGCAGGAGGGGGCTTGAAGAACATCTTCCAACAGCCATTATCCTTCCCTGTTCATCTAGAGTATCTGTCACATGTCACATTTTCCATCCTTAAAGGCATATGGTGGGTATTAGAGATGATTGCTACAGCATGCTGATCCTGGCCCTACATATCCTTGTTTGACACACTAGATTGTTGAATGACATTTACTTTGACAAAAAGAGTTGCATGTGCCTTTCATTTTCTGGCTTTTTAGATTTTTAAACACATCAACCACTTTCCTAAATACAATAAAGAAACAGAGTTTCTCTTTGGTTTGTAACAGATTTTCACACTATTCAAGAGTGAGATTAATATTGTCTGTAAGATAAATGGAGGAAGTTGGGAGGTGTCACCAAAACAACTGAATGGATGGCTTTTCTGTAAAGGGAATATGATTTCATCTGCCCTCTGTAGTCTGGAATATTTAATAAATTAGTAATTACTATTCAAATACATTCCCTGTGCTGTTGAATAAGACTTTGGACACACTGACTTGTATTTCAGTGAAATGCTTCTATGCAGAAGACAAGCACAGAATAGAACAAAAATTAGAATAAGCTGTACCACACAAATTCAGCAGAAAGAAACTGAATATGTGTGTATAGGAGAATTTCATGTTTCAGATGAATATCAGCTTTACTTCGGAGTCAGTCTGTGATCTGTTACTGGCTTGACACATACTCTAAATCAGAAAAGGGGGTAACAGCAGACATATGATATAACAATTACTTATTTAAGATTCTGATACTGATTCTCTTTGGTTTTATTTAGTTAATCTATCTCTCTTAATAAAGAGTAAAATATCTCATAAATTTCTGTAATTGAAAAAAAACCCCTAAGATATTTAGGGTTGAACAGCTGTAGTGCCTTGATATCTCTCTCTCTATTGAGATATATAGGTATATATATATATATATTTATTCATCCTGGAATGGCTCTTCTACAATAACAAGGGTAGTGGTAATCAGAATGAGAAAAATTTCCTTGGATTATAAAGCAAAATCCTGTCTCTCATGAATTTGTATAGAATCTTTCTCCTCAATGTATTCAGTAATGATTTTATCATTCCACTTCTAAGTTGCATAAGCTGTGGAATTTTGGGTCTTTTCTGTAGGTCATTAGGAAACCCTTTGCACTGTTTTATCACTAGAAAACATTGATACCTATACATCAGTTTGTTTTCTCTCCTCTACCTTTTTTTTTCCCCATGTTAAACAAATTTGCACAGAACTTTAGGACAGACGATAGCTCTCAAATTTCTTGGGGTCCTTATAGTTCTAACCTTTACACTGCTGTATCATTTTTTTGTTAAAAACCCCACAATCCCATTTATTATATTTTTCTTGTCAAGATGCAAAAAGCATTGAAAAATGAATGTCAGTTTCCATTAAAAGCATTCATTACTTACAGTTCAGATTTCCTCAACTTAGTATTGAGTCGTTGTCAAAGGAGAAAAAGGAAAAAAAACCCCTACACTGGGTTTCTACCTTTGCTCATGCAAATACCATTATCTCACACAATAATTCAATTTATTTCAGTCATATTACTGAAAGTCTTTGGTTTATGTGCTTTATTTGAATGGTGCTTACAGATATCACCTAAAATTACGTGAGGATGTATGTGTACATGTGGACAAATGTCAGTTTCACATGCAGTACAAATGTGCCCTGTATTGTCTTCCTCAGTGTGAATTTTTGGTCTTGCAGGTACATTCAGCTGACAGAACACCAATGTCTGTAGATGTCAGTCATCTGTTCCTCCTACTCAGTAGAGTTCAAATGAAGACACCTACAATTAAGACAGTGATTTTTTTCAAGATTAATATTCCCACATAGTGACAAGGTATCTGAATTTGCACAAAACACCATTGCCCACTTTTAAAAATAATAGTGGACATTTCTGATTTTATTAAAATATTTCCTCACTCTGACACTTGTATAAGAACAGAGTTAGTCTTGTCTCAACTAGAAATTTATAGGCATTTTTCTTTTTTTTTCACTTGAAGAGCATTTGCCTCCTCTCTCTTCCTTGCCATATAACAAAGGCATCTTTGTAGGTGAATGTTTAAGTTTTAGACAACATGTATTCCCAGGATGCAATTCTGTTGTGATAACTGCCTTGATAACTAATGACTTAATTAGATAATCACATAATTGCAATAAGTAAAAAACAAAAAGTGCAAAATGGAATAAATAATTGAAATTAATTTTTCATGGAGAGGAAGGAGTAAATTTTGAATTTCATTAACTTAGCTTATCAATGACACTAATTAGACCTTGCATTTTAGTAATTTTCTACTAAAAAGCTGCTGGGATATCAAGCAGATACATTTTTTTTTATCTGTGAGCTTTTATGTGATGAACAGAAACATAATAATTTTAGAGTCATGGGTATAGATTTCTATCTTCAGTCCTATTTTTCACATCACAACAGCTAACTCCTAAAACCTTTGCAGAGCCTTAGATTATTCAACTGTTGCATTTGAAATAGTCAGTTTTGATGACAAATTTTTATTAGCTATGACATAACCAAGGGTGTTATCTGATAGTTAAGCAATTTATTATTTAGAATTACTCAATAGGTTCATTGTTATCACTTCATTAAGCACATGAGTCATAGATTTTGAAAAGGATTTTTAATCTAATAATCTGATATATGTTTTCATGATGTTTACTATGTCATTGAAATGATCAGTAATGAGAAGGAAAATAAATATATGGGACTTAAAGGAATTTGGAATATCTGAGGGATCATTTGTTAATCAGCACTGATTTCAGAGACTGACTTTCTGTAGTGTATCATGTGCCCTAAATATATGATCACACCTTTGAATCATGCCATTGTTATAAATACCAGAGATGAAACAATGAATGACATAAATGTCTGAAGCTTTTTTTTTTTTTTTTTTTTTTTTTTTTTTTTTTTTTTTTTTTTTTTTTTTTTTCTGTATGGCCAACAATGTTAGGTCTGCCTGCTGGCACTGGACTCCTCTAAATAATGTTCTAGTTTTGTAGATTCTGACAATTCCATCCAATCAAAAACTCTATATCCTCAAAGGGAAAAAGTAATTTTCTACTGTGAAGATAGAAACCATCCTTCCCCAAGGCATGAGCACTACTTCAGGCACATGTGAACTAGCAGGCTGGACAGTATCTGTGGCAGCACAGAGTGGAGTCAGGCTGTGAAATCTGTCTGGGAAAATGAATAAATATTAAGATGTTTAGTCAATGCTGATATCTGTGCTATGGAGGTTATATTGATATCTACAGTGACTGCCACGCCGTATGTCACACAATCTGGCCTTTCTTGCTTGCTTGCTTTCTTCTATGGGTTACATCCATGTTCCTTTTGGTCTCAGCCAAGAGCAGCACTATTTTAATAAGTAAAGAGACTTCTCTTGAAGCTATTATTAACAAGGAATATAATTTACCATATATGCTATATATTTAAATAGAAACTTACATTTGCCTCTACAGATGCAAATTTGTCAGAAAGAAGCTGTTTTTTGAGGGCTTTTATTGTAATATTTATTTTCATGCTTACATTACCAACATCTGAGAGCAGCTATTTGAAAGGCTTAATTACACAAAATAGGAAACTTTAATAAAATCTCTCCTTAGTTATGATATGTTGATAGGCTCTAACTGTTCTTGAAGGCAGTCAGTACCTGTACAGCTTTTTAAGAGGCACCTAGTCCAAGCAGAGCAGGCCCATGGTTACACACTTCAACTTTTATTTATATTTTCTTTTTTTTAACCAAGCCCTAGCTGCTTCAGAAACACTAACATCAAAAAAACTGGAAACTGGATATCAAAAGAAATAGCAATTCACATTATTTTAAATGTATGGATTTAAACCCAGGCTTTACTGGCTCACTCAAGATCCATATGATTCAAGGATTCCAGCCTTTACTGTCTTGCTGAAGTACTGCAGTGGGTAATGGAAGACAGTGGAAGATGTTTCATCATTTGCCAAGTCCACAAACTCACAAAGCTAGTGGCAATAAATCTTTTGTATCTCACAGGACTATAATAACTGTAATAATACATTAGGTTCTGCAAGAGAATTCTGGTTTGAGGATTGATACTTCCCCAGAGACAGAATGTCTTCATATCGATCAGGTACTTACAAATCAATCTTGAGATAAAGCTAAAATGAAGAACTGAAGTCTAGCTACTAGTGCATAAGTAAATACAGTTAGATATATACAAATTAGATAAAATAATATAAAAAAAATATTTTGCCCTTAGATTTCATTCTAAGATCTCAAATGCAGTTTATTGAAAATAAGGAACTGTGCTGAAATAAGGCAAAATGCACATTGAAATTACCACAGCAACAGTCAGAAGTGTTTTATAATGCTGATTGCAGTAAAAATCAAAATCTCTTACTGTAGGCTATGGTCTGCATTAAATAAACTATAGCACAAAGTAGTTTGACACATAGATGAATCTACAGGCTTTAAAATTAAGTACATAATTTTGAAATAACTTTGTCTTTCTGGTTTTGTGCTTTAACATCTAAAATACTTCAGAATGACTAATTTTGAACAAAAAGCATTCCAAAGGAATCAAACTAACTATTCATGTAGTTCAGACCCTAATTTTTAGTTTGGTCATACTCATTTTAGAAAGTAATAGACCAATCCAGCTTTCTCTATTCATGTTAATTGGCAACAAGTGTTGACAAAAAATGTGTATAAATACTCGCTCAGGAACTCAATATTTTTAGATTACAGTATGGTTATTTACACATATTTTCTATCTATATTGTAAAATACTTGCAAGGATTTATTTGTGGCTTTTAATTGGGAAAATAAAAAAATATGGTAATCATGGAATGATTTTTCTATTTGTGTGTATTCAAAATTATTCAGAAAACTTTTACCCTTTTAAGTCCTTCTAGCAGATATAGTCTGACAGATAGGTAGACAGATGGACAAATAGAATTGGCAGATAGGGATCACAGTTTATTTTCCTAGCGAATAAGTTGATTACATTGGGAAAGCTGACTATACAAACACAGGGAATGGAAGAAAACAGATGGTATGCGTTCCAGTGCCTGGTGGCTGTTTGAGCATTAAACATTTGTCTGAGCTGACTCCCTGTAAGTCAAGAATCTGTATTTTTTAATATCTTTCATTAAATAAAGACCCCATGAATGGGGAAATAATGAAAGCAGAATAGACTTGTAATGCCATTTCAAAGATTTAAACATCTTTTATGCTTTAAACCCAGTAAACTATCATGGAAAAATTTTTGTTTAAAATGAGGAAATTAAAAATACCTAAAAGTAGAAACAGGAAAAGGTAAAACTCTTAAGCAAGTATGAAATATCTCTTCCAAAACAGTTTATTCTTTCATGAATATATTTACACCAGTCATTTCTAAGAAGATCTTCCATTCCTGGTGACTCGATAGAAACATTAGCACACAAGTCTGCTTGCAGATGAGTGGTGGAGTGCAAGCTTCTAAGTTTTATATAACTGCTATCCTAACAGCAGAATCAATGACATTACACAAACCTGGCTCACACCCATCACCTGCGATTACAATGAGTTGCTGTTCATGGCATACGTGGTTGTTGTGTTTAAGTCACTGAGGATTAAGGAAGAGAGAAAAATGTACTACAGTCCAAAGTCGTGAAGGGGAAAGTGTGTTACAGCCACATACACTGTATATTTATTTACTTATGATGAGCCCCAGCCATGAGCCATCAGCTTACAGTTTCTCTTACAATCACCCTCATTGGCTATTCATGAACAGGTCATGAATAGCAGGATTATATCACTTTGTTTTTACTTCCTTAATAGGAGCTATTAAAGAGTCACTTTTCAGATTGGTATTATTAACTGTTTGTTAGGCTATATTTTATGAATAGTGCTTTCCTTATTCAGACGAGGAGAACAGCATAGAGAATTGGAAATGGTTTGAGAAGTAATATGAACATCAAATTATTTGTAAGGCAGGAAATAATTGGTGTACATTGGCAAATGTAGTTTGAATAAAAGAGCTGAATACTAGCCTATTGCAGGAAATACTTCAGACTGTTATTCTGAAGAGATCTGCAGTACTACTCTCCAAATTGCCTGTATTGCTTTTCAGATCAGTAGATTTTAAGGCCCAAAAAGGGCATTTACATCTTAACCTAATAGCTAACAGACTACAGGACAATCAATTTCACTAAGTGATCCAGAGTGACAACCACAATTTTGTAACATGTAAAGACACAACCAAACATACCTAAACTTCATTTTAAGTGTTGAAAACACTGCATTCCGTGGCATAAAGGATTTACTGTAGCTCTGTGTAAGATGTCCCAAAGGTTTAGCACGTTCTTCATTAAACATGTGTAGCATGATCTCAGTCTGAATTTGTACAGCTCTGTGTCATCACTTTTTGGAAGCATTTTAGTTAACTCAGGACTGCAAACAAGCAGAAAACCTTGAATAACTTAGGGCAACGATTATTTTACTGTGGTAAACACCATGTCTTTTCTCGGCAATAAACAACAATTGTGGATTTTCTTGCCCTCACTTGTTCAAGAACTGATTTTCAGAGCCTCTTATCCAGATACGTGTAGTTTGAGTGGTACAAAGTAAAATAAATTGTTTATTTTTTGTTTAGGGTTCCAAATATCAACATCTCACTTACAAAAGATACATCAGTAATATTGATTAATTTGAGCCAAGATGATTAGGCTAGAAACAATCAGACCTTTTTTCAAAGATCTTCATACTCAAAATAATCTTTCCATTTTTTTTCATGTGATATTTCTGTGTAAAATACAAGACACACAAATGTCAATTCAAAAAAAGAGAAATTTTAATCTTTTTTTCTTCACAGAAAAATTTTATTGGAGATTATTAACTATTTTTATCTTTCTTCTCTTCTGTTTCAGAACACTAGATGCATTCTTAAATGTGCTAGTTTGAAAGCAAAACCAGTGAGGCTCCAAGTCAGAGGTACAATTTAATAGGAAAGGAAGAAAAGGAAGGAATAAAAAGAGAAAGGAAAAGAAAGGAAGAAAAAAAGGTAAAATAAATAAACCGAATAGTACAACCTAACACCCTGTTGGTTAAGGTGGCAGTAGCAGTCCGAAAGTAAGTCCTTCTGGAGTGGCAGATGTGGTTCTGTTGGAGCAGAGATGATTCTGAGAGAAAAGGGTCCAGTGATGGTGAGAAGGGTTCAGTCTTCCTCCAGGAATCCAGTGGAACCAGATACCTTGTGCTCCTATGTCTCAGTTTTTATCCAGGTAGGAATGGTTGGCTCTCCCCACTGGGTGGAGCATCTCACAATGAAATTTGTCATGCCCTCAGTGAGCCTTAATGGCCCATCAGCAGAAAATACCCCCTGGAGGGAGGGCTGGTGGTAAAAGAAATAAGAAACACTGCTCCACCTGGTTTTAACAGCTGGCCCATTATCAGAAGGAGTCTGCCCCCTCCCCCCAGAGTCACAAGAGAGAAAGAAAAACATCTCCTCAACTGCTTTCAGCAAATGAAATAGAATACACATTTTTGGTTCCATAACCCAAGACATTATAATTTCAGCATTTGTTTTCAAACTGAAGGTCAGGCTTTAGCCACACTATATTTATAATGTTCCCTTACTCTCAAAATCTAAAATTTATCACTACTGGGAGAAAAAGGAAATAAGAACTACAAATGAAAAGTTTAGCAAAAAATTATGGACTTCAGCAGTCATTGAATAATTAGGCTTAATACTTAATTTAATACTTCATTTTAATTAAATATGAAACAACATTCAAATTGAAATAAACATTATATCAATCAATCATTCTCCAGATTACATCCAAGAAACCTCTCACAGAACGAAAAAGCATGGCTGTACATCTGGCACAAAAAGCTGAAAGGCAAAAGGGAGCATGCTAGGATTTGATTATAGATGTATTTGTTTTCATGGTAGTTAACATTAATTTTCACAAGAAACCTCAGCTGTTCTGTTGCTCAGGTTTTTTGGGTTTACATATCATTGAAACTTTGAAAATAAGAGAGGTTTGCCTAAAATTAAGAGATCAAAACTCTTTTGTCTTCTTTATTAATATAAGCTTGAAATATCAACATCTAAGTCACATTCATTAGAGATCATAAGATCTTGTGATAATACATGCTGGGAGGGAGCTCAGCTGATCCCTATGCCAAGCTTCTGTTCAAAGCAGTGGATATTAACACTTGAATCTAGTTTGAGCTTGAGAGTTTCCAAGCATAAATACTACTTAACTTTAATGAATGGTAACTACTTCCAACACTTGTCTTCACAGAGAAAAAAATACTCTTAGAGACAGTTTTAACCATCCTTGTTTCAATTTAGACCTATCTTTCATCTTGCTATCGCACACCATAGTGAAGTTCCACCTTCTCCATATCCTTCAAGTATTAAGTTCCCTCAAAGCTGCCTCTTCTACAGATTGAATATGCCCTAGATACTTAGCCTCTTTTCACAGGATAAGTGTTCCAGCTCTTCCAGCCATCTTGGGAGGATTTGAATAATCTTCTGTTAGTTTATTGACATCTTAGAATGAGGGACTTCAGATTGGATACAATATTCCTGGTTTTGCTCTTATCCTAGGAACTGATAGGTAGACGTGACCAGAAGGATGGATTGTAAAAAAATATGTGACAATGTTGGTTTTGCCTCTTGGAGGGGGAAGAGTATCTGTATCTACAGGGATTAAACATGTGTCAGCAAACATCTCTATGATATTGTGGAGTGGCTGCAAGTGTGTCTGAAAGGGTGCTATAGGTTTGTGTTATCAAATGGACTCCTAGGGCTCTCCACAAGAGGGAATCACACAAACCCTCAAGAATTCCTTTTCCATAAAGTGCCATTGCAGAAAAACTTCAAGAAGTATAGGGTTTGGTTTATAATTGTAAAAGTGTTTAAGGTTTCTTTCTCACCAGAAGGCCCTACGGGAAAGGCACAGCTGCAGCCTGGACAGTTGGAAGTCAGTTGAAGGATGAGAGGCAGTTAGGAGTGAGGAGAGAGTCGGTTGGAAATGAGGCTGGAGGGATGCATGGACAGAGTATGAGGAGAAAGGTGACTGGGTGAAGGGATGCTTGGACAGCAGCACTGCAACTGGGCCAATCAATGGGTGCCTTCCTTCTGCTGAGTTCTGTTACATCTCAGATTAGCTTCAGTTATGTCAGGTAGAGATAAAAGGTATGTAAAGGGTGCAATTTCTACAATAAACTGATCTCCTTTGCATGCGTAAGGGAGTCCATGTCGTTTTGTTCCCCATTGTTACGAAGGAGGATGATGCTTCTTCAACCCTGACAGTAATGTAAGCAAGATTGCCAGAAGGATTTGCACAGCATGATCCATAGAAAGCTGGCATACATATCACAAAGTTAAAAATATGCTGGTTTTTCTTTAAAATAATTCTTTAAAAAGTACTGACTTATTTTTAAAACTTTTTCTTTTTTCTTATATTTTTTTATTCTCTGAAGGCAGCACAGTGGTTGTGAAAGTATTGCACCACCTTACATGTACGTGTACACATATGCACATTTAAATCTATACTATGTCTTGTTTATACTTGCAATATGTATGGTGACAAGTCATGTCATGTTTCTATGAAAAAAAGATATATGGCAGGGAGGAAACAACATCCAAAATAGAGTAACATGCTATTGCAGAGATTATTGTATGTTTCTGTCAAAATTTGCTTTAAAATCTGCACATATTTAAAAAATTGTAGAATCTCAACACTGAATTCAACACCTTTAACTTGTTGGAGCATCTAAGACAATGTGGTTTTTCTGCTTGTTACTTTATTTCAGACTCATGTACAGATTTATATTGTCCACAGAAGTAGCCACAAGGGCACAGTAACACAGAGACTATTTCAAAAAAACAGAAATTGTGCCAGGGGGTTCATTCCAGGATTTGCTTGTGCTCTTTGCCATTAGCACCTGCAGTTTGTATTTGTGAAATTGTTTTAGTTATATGATATCTCTATCAGACAACTGGTTACTAATTTCTCCACAATCTCCCATCAGAAGCACAATAGAAAGACTATCTAAGAAGTTAAAAAGACCTTGTCCAATCAGATGGAATCACCAACTCACAAATGTACTTGCACAGCTACAAGTTCAGAGATAAACATATATTACAGGAAAGAGAGGGGTTTTGTTTTGTTTTGTTTTCTTTTAGTTTTGTCTTTTTAATAAAGAATCTGACCTCAATTTTAAACTTGTGTCTCCATCTATGAAATCTAATGTTTTGAGATTTTTTTTGGTAATGGTGGTGGTGTTTTTTTGTTTTGTTTTGGGGTTGGTTTTTTTTGGTTGGTTTTTTTTTTTTGTTTTTTGTTTTTTTTTTTGTTTTTTTTTTTTTTTGTGTTTTTTTTTGGTTTTTTTTTTTTTGTTTGTTTGGTTTTTTTTTGGTTTTGGTTTTGGTTTTGGTTTTGGTTTTGTTTTGTTTTGTTTTGTTTTATTTTAAATTTTATTATTTTAGAATAATCTTCTGCAATGGGGAAAAACTCACATAAAAAGTTGCCATACTCACAAAAGTATGAAACTAGTATCTTCTCAAGTATAAATCGAAATAGACTGCTTATAAAGAAAGGACACAATAATTTTTTGTAACAGATTGCATTGGAAGCATAAAAGCTGAGTTTTTTCGACAATACTTGTTTCCTTGTTCTTATTAGTTATTTTAGTTCTTATTAGTTATATTTTAAATATATGCTCTTATATATTAGTGTACTGCATGTCAGCCACTGTCAAAGTTTCTTCTTTGAGAAGGCCTTCCAACCCTGTGGTGTGCACAAAAATGTACCTGTCTTTTCTGCCAATCTCTGCCAGTACCTTGTAAGTTGATCTCTGTTTTAATAGCCTTGGTGCAACAGTCTTTTGTGGTGAAGTTATGCGTCCCCTCCTGATTCTCATGAATAGACTCATTGTTGAAAATGTGGTGGTTAAACATTTTCTAATCTTGGCTGTCTGCAGAGATGCAGAAACGTGTTGGCTAGTCAGACGGGTAGCTCCTTTTCATGTGGCATTACAATGCAGATAGTTTTTATGAGTTTCTGTTTGTATGCCAGACTCAGAATATACCCATCCCAGTCATTTTCCTGTCTTAGGGCTCTATGTGTGCATGCCTGGGAGGCTGATTTAACATAAGCAAGTTTAACATGATCTCAAGGGAAGAAAAAGATGAAGATATTCAAAATAACTATAAGTGTATAAGTCTAGCTGAGTGGTTTTCTGCTGACTAAAAGGGCTAATTGTCGATTACAAAAATGTCCTTAATGAAGTAAGGTCACCTGAACTAATAAGATCCAATAATCTAATATTTGTATTTGGAGGGGACAGAAGAAAAAAAAAAAAAGTGAAGAAAGTGAACTTTTTAATAAAACTGAGAATTTGAAAAAAAACCAAAACCACAATACCTTGTACTTCTAGTTTGATTATTTTATTTCAGTTTTACAAAATCTTTTCCATTGTTTCTTTTCCCTAACTGTTGTCATCCCTAAAATAAATCTACTATTGTTGATGTTGGTTCATATTATGCGTGGGATGGTAGAATCCTTAAACACACTTTTTTATCCATAAAGTACATCCATGCCTGCATGGAACTTGACAACTTTTTAGCAGCACCAGGAGCTTTTCACCGTAACCAATGGTAAGAAATGGTGAATCAAGCTGGGCTTCTGCTGGATGGCTCTGGATGCATTCACTTACAGAACATGTGAGATGTATTCAGTGTCCTTCTAGTAAAACAATTTTTCTCTCTGAAAAATCATGTAAAATTTGTCTTTCTTCAGTGCCATTGTGTAACTGTTTTCTGCCACACCTCTTCTACCTTCTCAGAAACGTATTATGCGTCTGGTTGGTTTTAAGCTACTTATGATAGGGAAGAGAGAACATTTTTTTTTTTTTTAACTATTTGGTAGGAATAAACAGGGAATTTCCAAAAAGCAGATTTCTAAGGTGATACCAGGTTTTTCTCAGATGTAGGCACAGTTTTTGGAACTCTCTGACCACCACCCATGTTCATTGAAGTCAATTTGTTTTGTAATACTTATTAGCTACTGATCTGACATTTAATTCTGAGCTTGCTTGCATTGCAATAAGTGGAGATAAGCTGTAGAAAAGTCAGTCCCTAGATTGTGTGAATGATAGTCCTACTCTAGAATTTGTTTTTTATCTCTGCTTATTTGAGATATAGTGATAGTCTATCCTGAAATATAACCAAACTGAGATGGAAGAGCAGAAGACCTGAGAAAGAAGAGCTTAAAATGATTTCTCACAGTCTGTCCTACCTGAATGTAGCCAGATCAATCTAAATCTATCATTTTCCCTTTCCCTCTGCAGCCTGAGATGCATTCTGCCTCTCCTGGTGTTACTAGGTTTGGGAACAGTTGGCACAATGGTTTGTGGGTAGGCAGTAAAGAGGAAAACATCAATGATATGACTATACAGTGGAGGCTAAATGTGTTACACAGCTGTTGTTTTCTCTGTAAGGTTTAAGTAATCCTTAGAGGGTGAGACCTATGAAATACAACAGCCATGGTCTGAATGGCCTGGTGCCACCAGAGCAATTTCCTTCAAATGATTCTATTCAGTGTTAACCAATAGCACATGAATCATCAGACCAAATTCATTTCAGATGTACAACTCTCTTCATTCTATACATCTGATCTCTGTCTGGGATTAGGTGAAACATGTAGAGTAGCAGTATACACTTCCCATAAAAAACTGCATATGGGCTTTTGCTGGAGAGGATGACTGTAAATATTCAAGAGGAAAGAGAAGCAATGGAAATTTTGTGGTTGTGACTTTGAGTTGATACTACACAAAAAGATTCCATCATAAAATGGAATAGTTCAGATATTAACTGGCAGATCTCTGACAAAATGACATATGTCCCCTATTAAGAACAGTCACATGAAAAGAAAATAAATACTATTTTAATTGTGATTCTTTCTGCATATATTTTCTAAGAGATTGTTCTGAAATGGTACTTTTTAATGTAACAATCATGTCTGAAGTTTTCCTCTTTTTATCCTGTAGAAGTGGAATTGAGTGATTACTTTTCAGTCCCTCTGCCAGTTTTTTACAAGGTCTTAATCTCATTCGAGAGGCAATAGAATAAGGAATATATTGAATACACTGGGTAATTAACCTAAATTGAAGTAATTAAACAACTAGAATAAGTAGCAGCTCCTACAGGCAGAATTTAAAAAAAAATAGTAACATGAATGATTTTAAAGAACTGTTTCAGAAGCTTGAACAGGAGAGACAGAAGATTAAGGATGTACTGTAGCTTTTTTCTAAGTTCTAAAGAACATCTTTCCCATGTGTATGTTCCAGGTCAGCACATAAACATTTTTGGTAGCATGAGGAAAACTTGATCAACTCTGTATGTAACTACTAAATTCTACTCATACATATCTATCTGTTAAAATGAAATTTTGTATATATAGCCTCTAATTGGTTAAGTTTCCAAGGCTGTCAAAAGGCTTTTAAAATTATTTTTATCTTGAGGTTAGGAGCCTGAATTTTATATTTGGATGCTAAACGCTATACACTAATCATCCCAAAGAACAAGAAAGCCAAACAGCATCCTGTTTGGTTTGTTTTTTGAATTAAAAAGGACTTTCCTGGTTGTTTCTCTGTTACAGTCAGATACCCTTGCTGTTGAAGATCTCACGGTTTCCAACATGGTATCAACAAACAAGGAAGGGAGGTATGAAAACATCTAATTTTAGGAGTTTTTCTATACAAACCTGTAAATATATGACAGGAGTTGGAAATCATAGAATCATAGAATAGTTTGGGTAGGAAGGGACCTTAAAGATAATTTCATTCCAGCCCCCCTGCCGTGGCCAGGGACACTTCCCTCAATTTCTCTGGGCAACCTCCTCCAGTGCCTTACCACCTTGACAGTAAGCAATTTTATTTTGATATAAAGTATCCCTGCCCTCCGTCAGTTTGAAGCCATTACCCATGTCCTGTCAGTACTTATCCTTATAAAAAAGTCCTTCTCTATCCTTCTTGTAGGCCCCTTGAGGTATTGGACCTTGCTACAAGGAACCCCAGAGCCTTCTTTTCTCCAGGCTGAACAACCTGAACTCTCCAGCCTGTCTTATAATAGATGTGCTCCAGCCACCTGATCACATTTGCTCTCTCCTTTGGATTCATTTCAACAGACATTGTTCTTATTTTGAGGGTCCCAGAGCTGGATACAATATGGGGTCTCATGAGAGCAGAGTAGACTATCAGAGTATCAAGATAGATACAATAAGTGCATAGAATGTATTCCTCTTGGCAGAAAAAATTTTACTATGCCAAATATTTTGCCCTTCTTCAGGTCAGGTAGGAACAAACAACAGGATCACATAGCCAGACCCCTGTGAAACAGCACTCCTGAGATTCTCAAAAGACACTTCAGAAGTACAAAAGCACTAGAAAAGGACTTTTCCAGTTGTGTTCCTCTTACAGTCAGACACACATGCTTTTGAAGACATTATGGTTTCCATACTTGGGACCTTTCAGAGCATCCCACAGATCCTTGTATCTACCTGAGGTCACTATTCTTTCTGAAAAGGCAGATGTAGATAAATTTCAAGGTGTCTAGATTTCTACCCACATTATATGAATTTGCATTGCTCATGTGTCACAGAACACTTCTCTCCTGCAGAATGTTCACAGTGTCTGTCTCTTAATCTAGATCTAACCAAGTTGGACTGTTTTTTTCTTCCTTTATGGTGGCTTGTCTGAAGTTAGACATTCAGAGGGTAAATCAGAAGAGAAGAGATGAAAATGTAGGAATTGATAAGACTGTAAGTGTCAAGAAAATCTTCTTTTAGTACTTACATCACCAATTCACTGGAGCAAGCACTATAAAGCTGAAATTTAATTCTTTCTGTGTCTGAGACTGGAGTTTGTGTATATCTCAAGTGATCAAGCTGATTGCAGTTGCACATGTTTCAGATTTTAAGTAATGATGGTTATCACAAGACTAGAGTTGGATTTTAAAAAAAGTTCCTGCTTCCTATAAAACTCAGTCTTTATAAACAATTACAGCAATATATAATTATATAGAGTAATTAAAATGGTGATTGCAATCTCTTATTTCCTCCCTACGTTTTTCTTCTGTACTTTTTTTAATATAACCCTTTTAACAAGGAGGAATCCTTTGAGAAAGATTTCTGGAGGATATGAATGGCAGTAATTCTATTTGCTAAGTTTGACTAATATAATAGCCAGTATTTTAAAATTAACTTTGATGAGTACTTCTGTCTACAGCTATTAATCCCTTCTTAAGAGATTAATGCAACTCTCATTGAAAATCTCTAGGCAGGGATAGATTTGATTCCTAAATAAATTAAAGCTAAATCTAAATAGAATTAACACATTATTTGAATATGAACATTCGGTAAATTGCTCATAGCACACCAGCAAGATATTTTTTGTCTTGATACGGCTCAGAGAATAAAGTACTCTCTGTGTTGCTGCCTGAATCCTCTCTTACATTGTTTGCTGGTGTGAGCTTCTACTAAAAGTAAAAATAGCAATTAATATTCTTGAAAAAGAGGGGTGAGGATATGACAACAGATTTAAAAAGGTACTTGGATTACCATATTTACAGATATGTTGTTAGCAGAATTTTTAGGTTAAGTAAATAACTTTTAAAAAATTACTGATGTTCAGGGTGCAGCATAAAAGCTTCCTTTTCAAATACCTGAAATAACTATTTGAAACTTTTTATCTTCAAATCCTTTTGTGGAGCTCAATGATTCTTTGTAGAATTACAGCCAAGTGGAAAATAGAGCACTGTTAATACCACTTGTCAATTTTTTGAAGTATTACTAGAAAATATGACACAGATACATACAGTGCTAAGTTTTTAAGATGGACCTGGTTTTAATTTTTTTTTGCAAATAGAGGAGTTGTATCATTTATGGATAAATGCACTATGTGAGATTCAAGTTAAACACATTTTAAGATATTACTTGATCTTTATGAAGTAAACCTCCTTCCTAAGTGCAGTAGAGCAGAACTGATTGGATCCATTACTGTAATTTGTTGCTTTCTCTAGGAGATACTAAACTTCATGAACTTTCCATAGATTAAAATAAGGGAAAATTCTCTCTGGTCATAAAATGCACACTTGGCAGCTGAGATAAGTTGAACATGGCTCCTGCTGGCTCAGTCAAAACAATATTCCTCAGGTAGAATTTTAAGTATCCCACATGAACTCTGTTCAAAGTTTAATTCTCTCTGAAGTTGAGGGAATTGCCCTCTTTTGTCCTATTAGTTCGACTATAAGACAGTTTTGCTTTTTCAAAATCATGGGTTTGCATTACTATTTTTGCAAAACAAATATGATAGAAGTAAGAACTTTCATAACTTTTGATACACAGATTATTTTTCCTCAAGATATTTTACTGAGAAAAAAAAAAAAAAGAAATAACATCTATCCCCCTCCCCCCTTTTCCTTATATTGGTTTGGGAACTTATTTTCTTGTTCCTTATGCATTTGCTATCATTTGATTTCAGAAGACACTGAAAGAAAATGGAAAATAATGAAAGTCAAAGTATGGAAAACAAGTATTCCGATATATATGATAAAGATTTACATTAGATTTTTAAAACAAATGATATCTGTTCCTATTTTCAAAGCCTGTAAATGTAACTAAACTTTCAGAATTTATACATTTCAGTTTATTTCTCTTGCTAGCTTCATAAAAATAAAGCATAACTGAAATCTAATAAAATCATCTATACAAGTATACTCTATACTGACTATTTAAACATATATTATTTTTTTATATTTACTCAATTTTTTTTTCTGTAAGATTTTTCCATCTTTAAAATAGAATTCTAATTCTGACATAGTAGTTGTCCTCTACTCCTTCACAATAGTTCATGCATTGTTCATGAAAGTCTTTACTGTCATCCATGTTTCATGTTTAAAGACAAGAAAAGATTTAACACTAATTCAAAAAATAGACCAAGTGTGAAATGCTCTAGAATTTATTTATCGTTGCTGCTTATTAAATTAGAGCCAGGTTTTTAGTGCATGTTGTTTTGATTTTGTCCATCAGACAGTGGCTAAAATAGATTCTCCTTAACAGTAATATTCTTCCCACTTAACATTCTGGGGTCTGCAGATGACTTGTATTTTGACTAAGGTTTTATTTTTCTATTGATCTATCTTGCCTTAGTGTGAGACTCTGTGGTGTGGGTGGTGGTCGCTTAGGTTGGATTGACTGACTATTAAATTTTCTGTGAAATAACTTAGTTTATAGTTGTTTAGAAATATGTCTCATCATGATGTTTATATTTTTCTGGCCTGGTTTTAGCAAACAGTAAAAAAGCTCTGAGAAGGCAAGCGTGATCGATAGCTTTTTATACTCTATTAATTATAATAAATTTTATTTAAAAAAAAAGGATTAGGAGACTGAAATTAGTAACAATATTATCATAAACTACTATGATGCTTTAAATAATACCAAGATAAGCTGTATGATGACTATCCTGTTAGTTCCGGTTATGTATGTTTACACAGAATTTCATAGAATTATTTGCTTTTTCTAATCTGTGCTGGTTTTGGCTGGGGTAGAGTTAATTTTCTTCACAGGGGCTGGTATGAAGCTGTGTTTAAGATTTGTGCTGAGCACAGGGTTGATAGTACAGAGATGTTTTTGTTCCTTAGCAGTGCTCACATAGAGCTGAGACCTTTTTCTCCTTTCCATGCTGCCACACTGGTGAGGAAGTTAGGGGGTGCCTAGGAGGCTGGGAAGAGACAAAGCTGGGACAGGTGGCCCAAAATCACCAAAGGGCTATTCCAGACCATATGACAGCATGCTCACCATATAGAGTGGAGGGAAGTAGGAGGACAGGGGAACGTATTTGGAGTGATGGATTTTGTCTTTCCAAGTCACTGTTACACATGATGGGGCACTGCTCTCCTGGAGACGGCTGAACAGTCTTCCTGCTTATGGGAAGCAGTGAATTAATTCCTTGTTTCGCTTTGCTCGTTAGCATGGCTTTTTCTTTCCCTATTAAACTGTTTTTTATCTCAACCCATGATTTTTTTAGTTTGCACCCTTCTGATTCTGTCCCCAATCCTGCTAGTAGGGAGTGAGCAAGCTGCTGTGTGAAGCTTGGCTGGAGTTAAACCGTGACATAATCCAATGAATTATTGGTCAGAAAAAACTGTGGTTCAGTGGGGAAATGTAGCAGGAGGATTTTTTTTTTCACCCAAGAATTGTATTTCTACTTTCAACCCATTCCTCCTCATCCTCCAACAAAAAAAAAAAAAAAAAAAAAAAAAAAAAAAAAAAAAAAAAAAAAAAAAAAAAAAAAAAAAAAAAAAAAAAAAAAAGGTTCTCTACTGCTCAGAATTCAGAAGGCATGATACTAATCTCTGTGAAAAAAAATCTCATCTGAAGATCTTCTAAGAAGGTTTGACTTAAACTCCAGCATCTGAGAAGCATATAATGAATGGATGGTGACCTATTTTTTGCTCTTTAAAGCTTCATGAATTGAGCCCTAAATCTCAGAGTCATCTACGACATGCTTTCTAAGAGAGTTTAAAAATACAGAATTGGAATGGGGGCAAGACTGTAGTGTCACATCATTCAAAAAGAAAATATTATATTGTATAAATTTCTGGGTTAATAGCAATACTTTTCCTGGCTTTGAAATAAAGGGTTCAGTGAACATTTAATGTTCAAATGCCAAATGAAGAGTTTCTGAAATCTCATAAGTTTCATCTACACATTTTTATTTCATAGGCTGATGAAAAGTCATATGAAGACGGAAAAGGTTTTACAAATGATACAGAGACCTTTTAACTCTAGACATAGCTACAGGCTATGAAGAGTAATGCAGTGTCCCTGGTGTGTTATGCACAGGGAAAGTGGGGTAAGAAAACAGAATATATGGAAAATCTGAGTCTGTTTTATTAATTTCCTGGTGGAATTTCAACAAACTAATGTGATTAACAGATTGAGATAGGCTTTCCCAAAGCTTACCATCATTTTTAGCAGTATATCAATTAGCTAACTCAACTGTGACAAATAATCAAGTGCTGTTGTCTTTAAGTAAACTAAGAAAATGAAAAATATCTTTCTTTTAAAACTCTTTTCAGCTGTCGAATGCTATCATTCAAAGTTTTTAAACCCACCCTGTCTTTCAAACACAAATGTAATGGGAATTAAACCACCACTGGCAAGTGAGGACATGGTTAGTTTTTCAGCATATAGACAGACTTCAAATACTTTGCTGAAAGAGAACTGTTATGTAGACATGTCACATCAGCCAGAGAGCTATTGTAGAGCTTTAAGGAGATAAGAAAAATTACAGCTAAATTAGATTAAAAAAAAAAAAAAAAAAAAAAGAAAAAGTGATGAAATAAATTATAAAACAACAGTAAAGTCCTTTTTATCTATTTTAAGAAAATCAGTTGATTTAGCACTTGAATGTAAATATGCCTTCTCCATATGCCAAGAAATGTCAAATGAATGTGGTATAGTTAGTCTGACATTATTCAAGTATTACTCTGTGCCATCTAAACACATCTTGTGTTTTCATGAGATAGTGATAGACATTTAAAAAAAAAATCTTATACTGAAATGGCCAATGTTAATAGGTATTGCATTATTGTAAGTCATGTTTGTCTTATGTGTAATTAAAATATAAGAAAAAACAACATTAGTAAAGAAAGTAAGACTGACAGTTCAAAATGATAAATTGTCCCTTCTAGATCAGGTAGAAATTGAGGTATAAGGGTGATTATATTTCTTAGTGCATTTCATCCCCCTCTATATCATTCCACAGTTGTCCCAACATTATAGATCTACTTCAACTTTGAGACTACTGTAAAGAAGAAAAAGCATGAAAATAAATTAATTTTCCAAAAATTATTGCATCCTCTATACTGAGGATATTAACAATTCAGGAAGTATGTGTGGCAGTTATAAAATCTGCAATGCATGTAACTGGCAGCATCATCAACACATTATATATCAAGTTAACAGGACGAAATAGTTCATATAGTCTCCAGATTCTCTTACATATAGGGTTTTTTTTCAAATATAATTGCTGTGAGATGGGTTGCTAGCTACATCTTTACATTAGTTATGCATACCTCCCTAAAAATATGACTGAACACTTTGGAAAGGCATATTTGTATCTCATGTTAGTGAGTAAACATCAAAAAGGAAAAGATAAGGTCTTTTCATATTAGTTTTTTCTTATCTGAATACTATCAAGAAAGCTTGCCATTAAGACACCCCTTAATATTTCTTCATGTCTTGTGTGTAGACATATATTCAGAAAAAAAGAAATAAAAGGGTCTTAGGTTGTGCTACCAAAGGTAGTCTGAAAACTAAGTGCACACAAACTCATAGAATCGTAGAATGGTGTGGACTGGAAGGGATCCTAGAGATCCTTTGTTTCCAGTTATCCTGCCATGAGCAGGGACACCTTTCACTGGGTTTCTTAAGCCCCACCCAACCTAGCCTTGAACACTTCCAGGGATCTTCCACAACTTCACCAGGCAACCTCTTCCTTATACCTCCACCAGCAAATGTATGTCATAAACTGAGACTAAGGTGTGAAATAGAAGGTACTAGATAGATATAAAACATGATAGTGATGACAACTTTGTTCGTTTCAAAATAGTGATGGACATGTTGCTTATGCATTAAGATTTCTTATTTGATGGATGTGCCATTCTGCAAGTTGGTGGTTCAACACTAATTTTAATAGAAAGAGACAACTTACTGCCGTACCTCTCTTTGAAAAGAATTACCACTGCTGCCTATACTCAGCACTTAAATTGGACTGAAGGAAGTGCCACATCCACCCATCATTGCCAAATGATAGATTTTCATCAGTTCTTAACAAAATTGAATTGCTTGGACAATCTGCTGAGATAAATTTAATGCTCTCTGGAAAAAAGAATATTCTTGGCGTTGGCAGCTGAATATCAACCACTCAAGAGGAGTTCATAGAACACTAATGCACCGCATAAGGAAAATCTTATACCAAATGACATTGTTTTTTTCCTATAGATTTTTAATTGCTTATCCTGTATACCTTATATTAGCTAAGAATATATTATTTACTATTAGGTTAAATTTAATTTTGTAGGAACAGGAAATTTTATCCAAGTTATCTTCTTAACAAATAGGTGTTCATTATTGAATCTGAAGTTAATGTGGAAAGAATACCAAATAATAAATATAAATTTATGATCTTAGAACTGGGCAGAATGAACAGGAATACGAAAGATGTTGTGTCTCTTCTCTGCCATGAATTTAATATATTTAAGTGAAAACCCACCTATACACATAAAACCAAGCTTGAACCCATTCCAAGACCTGAAATTAAGCATTGAATCCTCATATTACTGTTACTATAGACTGTTAAATATAGAAACATAGAATGGTTCGGGATGAAAGGGACCTTAAAGATCATCTTGTTCCAGCTCCCCTGCCATCAGCAGAAAAACCCTTTATTAGACCAGGTTACTCAGAGCCCCATCCATCTTGGCCTTGAACCCTTCCAGGTATAGAGTATACACAACTTCTCTGGCAGCCTGTTCTAGTGTCTCACGCCCTCACAGTAAATTATTTCTTCCTAATATCCAATCTGATTCTACCTTTCTCAACTTAGAGCCATTTCCCCATTTCCCTGTAAAAAGTCCCTCTCCAGCTTTCTAGCAGTCCACTTCAGGTACTGGAAAGTCTCGCTTAAGCCTTCTCTTCTCCTGGAAGAATAACCCCAACTCTCTCAACCTGTCTTAATAGGAGAAGTGCTCCAGCTCTTTAATCATCTTAGTGGTTCATCCTTTTTCAACAGTTCTATGTCTTCCTAGTGTGGTTATGTATTTGAAATAATTACTGGAAATAATTATTGGAATGAAATATTCCATTTATGTTGAAAGATGTTGCACCAAAATACTATCCTAACAAGACAAAAAATTAATAATGTGTGTCATACCTGGCAAGATAACTAACCAGAACAAGCTGTCAAGCTTAAGTTATTCCATTATTCCACTTTCTTAGATCAGGAGTTAATGGTCAGACTTCAAGCAATGCACAAGAGGCTATCCAGGATACAATGCCATAAAGGAAGAATATTCTAAGGAGTTTCATAATTAGGAGTTTCATAACTCATAATGTAAATGTGAAGAAGGTCAAAAATAGGAAAAGAACTTATTCTAAACATTTAAACCTTAAATTATCCATCTAATGGAGCTCAGAAAGAAGGGATTTTCAAGAAAATGTACCAAAGAGTACATTTAGGAAATTGTATTAGGTTTTTTGGTAAAAAAGTCAGGGTTATTTTTCTACTTTGCTTTCAAAAATTTAAAAGCAAAATGAAATACTTTAAAAAAATTATTTAGTATATTACTATTGCCAGCTGTTAATCTCAATATCTTTTTATGTGTGCAGATATTATTGGAAATAAACAAAAAAAACCCAAACCAAAACAAATGAAATTAAAGTACAGGCAAGTGGAGACAAGTCTCGTTAAATTACCGGACTTCATGCCAACAACCTGTGCTTTATTAGGTGGTATCGCTGAGATTTATTGGATAGATATGCAGAACTTCAATACTTACATAATGATAGTGTGACCTTGTTAATTTTAAAGCTGAAAAACTTGCCTTTTTTATTTTTTTATTTTTTATTTTTTTTAAATAATTCCCTGTTTTATTCCAGGATTCAATGTGAGGTATGTTGTGTCATACCCCACATTAAGGTCCTGGAAGGTTTAGAGGCTTACAAAAGGTAAGTGATTTAGTAATATAAGCAATGTATAAGACAATTCAATGAGGAATAAGTTCTGAAAATGAGTTTGAGTTATTTAAAAACGTCCTACTTTATTATTTCACATATATTTTCTGGTAACTCAAACTCATTTTCAGAACCCATTCTTCATTGAGATATCTGTCTTGTCTGTAAGCTTTTGTCAAGAAAATCTTCCAAGCATGGTTCTTTCTTAGTAAGTTTGCTTTCTAGTCTAAACTTCTGCATTAAAGGCAGTTATGTTCCTGATGAAACTTGTCTGAATCAAGACTTATTTCCATTAAATAACGAGTATAACTTATTGAACATCAATGGAAAAAAAATTCTTCTACTAAAGTACCAAAATATACCAGGATCTTCCATTAAAAGTTCTGTCCTCATCAATTCCATACAAGTTAAAGAAATTATTTTATTTAAGTGAAATAATAAAGCATGCAAATTTCATATAGTTTAACCAATTGGGAAAACACCTTTTCCCCCTCAACACTGATTCCCATTCCTACCATTATTTGAAGTTAAATAAAAAGTATTATTAGTACCAGAACTTGAATAAAGAAGCTTGTACCAAGTCTGTGGTCTGTCTGATTCATGTAATATGGAATATCCATGGTCAAATCCACCTCCTGATATGGGCGGCTTTTGAAACACACCTCCAGTGCTACCAGGCATTACTAATGTTTCACTGAATATTGGTAAATGTTACTGTAAGAGTTAAGACATAAAGTGAATAAATAATTTAGGCAACAGCATGCAGTCAGGTTTATACCAGGCTTTTTCTGAAGTAAGAAATGCCTGTGAAGGCCACTTGATAGGGATTCGATTTATCATTTCAACAAATTTGATGCAGAAATGCAAAATTAAATGTACTCAGGTACATGACAGTGATGACGTTGTCAATGTGACAAAGCTTGTCAATTGACTTCTGTACCAAATGTGTCCAAAATGGTTTCAATTTTACGTCTGACTATGTAGGAATTGGATAAGAATAACTAACCATTATAACTATACACATTTTAGTAAACATTTCAGAGGGTTTGTTTCTCTGCATTCTCATCTGTTAGCAAAATTGATTTACATCTTCAAATTATATATATAAATTGTAATGTATAGATTTCAATACTTTTCAATCAAGCATCTGCAAAGAGTCAGCAGTTTACTCTTTGTTTATGATTATAGAAGATTTCATAATCCACTGATTATGAAATATGTCAACTGAGGAGCAAACTGAACTTCTAAGAAGCACATTTGTAAGTATTCCCAAAAGCAAGGCAGTATGCATATAAATTGTAAGTCATGAGTGATGAGGGACTCTGCAATATCACACTGCTGTAAACAGCTGACTGTTTATGAACACAGAGGCACAGCAACCAGTTATATATAGACTATATTACAGTAGCCAGGAACATCCTTCAGAATGGAAGCTGAGTATGCAGAGTTGAAAAGTTCATAAATGACCTGTAACAACAAAAACAACACATCAGGCCCTCAAAAATGCTCTGTTCAAGGCAAGGAAACTAGAAAGAATTTCCATATAAAATTTAACAAAACTCTTAAAATATGATATTTTTTCTGTCCCAGGATTATTTTTTAATAATTTCATTCAAAATTATGATGAAAAGATTTATATAAAAAAAATCCAGTGGGTCTGTGTAATAATATACTGTGAAAATATTTACAAAAATTCTTTATTAAATAACTAAATCTATATATTTTCAATTTATTTTAAATGTTACATATTTCTTGTGAAGTTTGTAAGGTCATCCCAGTTTTCTACTTTTCATAACTCAGAGTTTTCCTTTGGACCCACTGATATGATACTTCCTGAGAATGACAAGATATTGATTAAAGTGTTTAAATATTTTTTCCTCAAATATATATCTTCAATTAAAATTTAGATCTTTTTTGTACAATTTTACAACATTCTGATTTTCTTTGTAAAAATACAAAATATCTGCTGAGTTACCTTACAGTTATAAATATTAGTAAAACAGGTGAGGACAACCATTTGATATTTGCTGCAAAAAGTAGAGTTTGAGGTCATTATAGGACAAGTTAACTGGTATTCTGATAAATAATATACATCTACTGTGTTTGGGAATAAAGATGAAGCTTCAAAGATAATGTGATAGAAAAGGACCAGTTTTTGTCACAGGCTAGAAATGCTTGAATTCACTTTACAGATATTTTTATTCGTACTGAAATAATCCCAGCTTTTGTGTTATTTGGCGTCACACCAGACTATCCCTTTTAATACCTTCCAGGGCATTTTACCTCTTTTACATTGGTTATGTAGACAGAGACAATAAGACGTAATAATCCAAGAAAACACCAGATACATGTTACAACTTGCATCTGAGGGTGTAGGAGTGAAGTATAATTGAGAAAAAGCAACATTTTTATTTTAATGAATTGACTCTTCTTCATTTAAAGGGAAAAGTATAATATTCCACCCCTCATTCTTTATTAAATAAAAGAACTTTTTGTCCTGCAAAAGAGATCAAATCAGATGATGTAATTTAATATAGATAAAGACTGTGAGAGACAACAGACGCAAGTTACACACCTCTAACTCACCTGATGTACTCGATGATAAAAAGGGAGCATTAGTTACTAAGAAATTAGAGATATAAAAGCATGAAATACACTACCATTATTTACAGCAGGCATAATGACTTATGCTTTGCTCCTTCTTTCCTTTTGTCCTGTTGTTTCAAACATGCTAAACTCAGTGTAAAAGCAACGTACATTCAAAATAAAAATAATAATAATAAAAGCTACATATTTGCATATATATACACAACATTGCTTAACTTATATTGGTTCACATTAGAGGCAGCATTTTTAATATAAAAATAGAAATACAAAGGCAAAACATCTATCTCTGACATCAGATCATAGCTGACATTCAATATTTGATGGTACTAACATCGCATTTTTCCATTAATTCCAATGGGTATTTTATCATAAACCTAAAAATTGTATGTTTTTAATACAAGTCACATGGATTTCTTTCTAAGTGTGATTTCTGCTGTACCTTTAATGATTTGATATCTTAAATGTCTTCAATATCTGAAGAAGTGGTAGAATTTAGAAAAGGCTTGAAACATAGGAATGGATTTTAAAAATAAATGAGGACATTTACCTTGTTTTGAGATTACATTTTTGCATTACAAACAACTTAGATCATCTTATGTGTGAATCAGTTTGTGTCAAGCAGTGAGAATAGCAGTGAGTGGCAGAATTGCTTTAAATCAATGCATAACCTCTGAAGATAACTCTGCTCCAGCATGTCTTTACAGTGTGAAATCAACTAAGTGTACAACACCTAAGTGTTTTTACAATCCAAACAAAATAAGTATGAATGCTTGTAAATAATTTATACAATTTTATTGAGTGAAAAATTTCATGCAGAGTTTAACTGGAAATTCAGTACCAGAGCTGTGTTGATATTTAAGTGTCTTATCTCAATTGTGCAGAGAAAACAAGTATGCCTGACAATGGAGAAGCATCACAAAGTTAACACTGGAAAGCATAAATGCAAATTGCAGGTCATCTTCTCTAGACAGTCTCTACATGCTGGGCATCATATCATTTTTATAACTTTATATATAGATGAAGGTAGGTAGTGTTTTACATAATCACATTTTCCAGGTAAGAATAAAGACTGTATAATTGATGCCAGATTAAAAATATATGTAAGGAATATTCATCAGCTCCAGCAACTGAAGAAAATGTGTTTAAATTATATGTACAGGCACATATTTATGACCCTTTTCCTTTTTTTTCCTCTGTTCTTCTCTTTTTAATATTTGAATTTTAATTATGGGCCTATTTAGGCATTTTGCTTACAGAGTACAAATAAAATAATACTTAAAATTCCTCCCCCATGCCATATGCATATACTTATATTTGCTTTGAAACTGACAGCCTTGGTAGATTTTGCACATATCTTCTATGTTCCAAAACATAAACCTTTCTAGGAAGAGAAATTATAAAAGTTTATGACATGGTTTAACTTTTCTGTGCATTCCCTTCTCAAAGCAGTTTGCAGGAGCAACTGAAGGTGCCTGAAATCAGGGCACTCAGAAACTTCAGCCCATTGCCTCTATAGGGAATCCCACCTTTTCCATAGCACTTCAGTTTCTGCTTTTCAACATTAAAGCTATTAAAGGTATCAATTATGCAATTGGTGAGCTGAACAAACTCTCATAATAAATTGATTCAGGATTTAACTTCATTTCAGCTCTAATCAACAACTCTCAACAAGATCTTTCAGTGTGAGGTACTAAGTGGAGGAAACCAATGAAATTCTCAAAACTCGGCCTCATATAATTTCTATTATTGCTTTGGACCTTTTTCAAGTAAGGATGGAACAAACACAGGATGATCACATTCATAAAAGCAAACTAAAACTTTTCTGGAAAGGAGAGGGGAAAACAAAAACCTGAAATATGTGTGACTTCAGGATACCATGAATGAATAAAGAAAGGAAATTTGAGAGGACATTAGGATGAACATCTTCTGCTGTTCCACATATTCTGAAAACTACTAGAAGTGTCCAGAGGTTATAATGTGAAAAACCCAGTAATTAGAAGTCTCTGCCATCCAACCTTGTCAAAATCTTTTTCCCCAAGTGCTGTGATCAGCTCCTATTGGAAACAAAGCTGAGATAAGATAGGTTCTTTATCATGTTACAGGATATTCAAAAGACTGAATCAAATAATGACTCTTTCAACAAAGGGAAGAATTTAATTATTTTCCATGTATCAAATGTGACTGGAGGACAAATTTATAAAAGCATTTAGATGTTAAAGGACTCAGAAAAATAGGTATTTCAAGAATAGCTAAGCAGACAATATTCCATCTAGGTTTCTGTATCTAAATGTCTTTGATTTTGTATTTGCATACACTTCAGACTTGACCAGAAATTAGGAAAGCAACATTAATAATGTAATGTAAATATGTATCTTTCTGATTTTGGCTCTGCCTAAAATATTTCAAAGAATGTGAGTGAAAGAGCATGTCATAGTGTAATAAGCATTGCTCTTTTCTTTAATACTGCAATGAGTTCATCATGTTCAGATTAGTTGCATATGGTTCCTGCTGAAACCTGTGGGAAATTACATTGTTCTTTTCTTTTGGGGCCCCTTATTGACTTAGGTCACTGGTTACTTAGTGCAAGTCGAGATGGTGGGTGGGCTTGTTTATGTTGTGAGTAGGGGTAGCCTCCAGTGTCTAGTGAAACACTGCATGCTGTTATTTGCCTCTTTGTCTTGTTTTCTCTAAGAAAAAGGTTTCCAAGAGAAGGCTAATCACCAGAAGTTTGGATGAAAATCCTGCACGGCCACTTTATCTCAGGGCAAGAACTGTTCCTGGTCTTCTTTAATTTGGTAACATAGGCATAGCCTGTTAGCTTTAATTGTCTTCCCCTGCCATTCCTACCCCCTTAAATTGGAAGAACAGATTGAAAAGCAGTGAGTGTATAAAATAATTTGCATCTCATTTGCCTATTATTAAATGATTAAGCAAAGCAGAATGTAGAAAGTTCTTTGGAGGAAGGGAAAAAGAGCCCAAAATGGAAGAGTGGAGCCAATGAAGCACCTGTTGTTGGACTGAAAATTTCTTTATGACCCCCAATAAATATCACATTTGTGAAATTATATCGGTACTTGACTTTTAGTCCTTAAGAAGAGAAGGGAGTGGAAAGAGGAGAAAATAAGTCAGAAACGTGTGAAGTTTAATTATTTCAGTTATTGAAGAGGACATCTTAATAACAAAAAATGAATGGTAGAGAACAATAGATACTTTATTTAGAATGGATGTCTAAACTTTTCCTTAAAATATATCAGGATTCTTTGGATTTATAACACTAGAAAAATCCAAAAATAATATTTCTGTAAAGTGAAAGTTGAGTACAGACTCAAAAAACCATTTTGATCTTTGATGCATAAATTCTTGATAACAGACAATTCATATGATGATAATCTTTGGCATTATGTACAAAAAGTCCTAAATTATTGCATCCACCTCAAATGTCAGCATCTCGGGAAGAATACTGACATCTAAAGAAGGTCATAGAAAGTCACCTAAAATGAGAAAAATGTTCATTATAAAAAATACTATTTTTTCAGCTTAGCAAAAAGGGGTTGGACTAGATGACATTTAAAGGTCCCCTCAACCCAAACGATTCTATGGTTCTATAATAAAATGTTAATTGATTACTTGTTCTGTCTTTAAGAAAAAAAAAATCTGTCTGTATAAATATAGACACCTGGAACTGAATTTTATAGCTGTACATCAACTGAGGTGACAAGAGGGTTGCACACCAGAAAAGCTGGGAATTGATTCTCTTTATATTTTGAAAAAAATATTATACATCAAATATATATTATGCAAATATACAAAATATTGTATTGGAGCTATCAATCTCCTACTCGTTTAACTCAAGTTGGGATATTTCTACTCAAGACAGTTTTTGTACGACGTAGGAAAAAAATACTGGACAATTCCAGGTCATGTGTTATGCAGGAGGACAGACTAAACATTGGCCTTAAATGTTACTGCCTTCTGGCTTTCAAATCTGTGAATCATCAATCTGAGATTCTTTTAAATTGATTCAGCTCATTACAAGGGAGAATGTGGGAGTTTAGTCTGTACTATCTGAATACTGACACAGTGCAGAAGCTGTCAATAATGCTCATAGTTTACACACTTCAGTATTCAACTATCGTGTTTCCTAGCCTTAATTTAACTAACTCTGAGTTGCCATGGATTCAGAAGATAAACATCCAGATTTTTCAACATAAACTGAAACTTTGACATTCATATGTCACTGCTTGTAATATACAGAATGAAAATTTATGGTCTTTCAGCTGGACAAGGATTATCAGAGTCAGATGATGCCGGAAATCTAAGGTGGGGAAGGTGGAATAAGAATCAAGGGGGAGTTTCTGTGGTTCATCTATCTTCACTCAGTAAAAATTTCTTTTTATAATTAAAATTCCATATAGAACATATGAATGGTTGTAATGTCAAACTTTAAATCACTTTCTAAAGCAGATAAAGATTTCTGTACTTAGACTGTAATTTGTAAAATGGTTGTTTAATATCTTTGGAGCAGAAACTAAGGAGGGTATGTTTAAACTGATGTGTATAATTTTTCTTATCCACATATGGATAAGACTGCTAAGCATTTTATTTTACATTGAAATATCCCAGTGAAAGGATAATCACTAGTATTTCTGAGGCAAGTCCAGTACACTGGGAAATCTCTTATTTAGCTGAGAGAGGGTCAGCATAGGGACTTATATCTTTTTTTAGTAGCTTATCATGGATGTCTTTCACTGCTTTTGAGGGAATATTTCTTGAAATGCCAAAGCAGGTGCCTTAAAATGCCTCATATTTTGTGCAAAACCCCTCACCCATAAAACCCCTGCTATGCATGTTAAAACTTAATAGCTGGAATATATCATATTAACACACCACAAGCTACATTGAAGCAACATTATGAAACTGAAACTTATACCTAGAAAAAGTCAGGGTATTCAGTGTAAGTGATTTAACTTGAGCTTTACATTTTTTCACACTGTCTGAGTGACACGAGAGTGTGAAATCAATTTGTAATGTTGAATATTTGAAGGCTGAGACCACAGTGTAAATGAAAGCAGGCAAAGAAAGCATAGGCATCACCAACTGATTGCTAACTAGAAGGAATGCAGAGGAATTAAAAGCATATCTTTCTCCCAAAGCTACCTTTATGGGTGAATATAAACCAAATTATTTAAAGGGTTAAGATTGTCAGGAACAGGGAACACCTAGCATAATTCTCCTGTTCTGTATATACTGTTGATAGTTTCCAGTAACCCAGAAAGTACAGTTGCCTAGAGAAAGGAGGTTACTTATTTTCTTGGAATTAGTTTTATTCAAAGCTTTTATACTCTGGACAAAACCAGTAAAAGGAATAAAAATCCTTAATTGTTGGGACCATGTGTTCTTGCAGGTGGTGAGGTAGGAGTTATCATTGACTATAAGAACAGTAATAAGAACAATTTAAACAAATGCAACTATAGCACTTAAATTCATTAGAGTTAATTAGAGACAGGTAGAATGCCTTCCATGGAACTACCTAATTTCTACCTAATCCCTCCTAACTTTTGGACATAGATAGAGTAAATTCCATATAATTCTATGTGCTGCTGAGATACAATCCATCTGTGGGTTATTCAACAAAGGCACATGCTTCCAAGATGCTCACATCTTAAGCAGGGCTGTAATAACCACTTATATTTCTTAGAAAAAATGGACAGTAGTAACATGTGGGAAGGGTGTGTTCTGATCTGGGAAGTGTTAGGGGAAAACACAAACAAGAACAGTTCAATACATAACAGATAAATAAATTTTAGGCTCAGTGTTAGACACCATTTCATAAGGTTGAAGTTTAAGGGTTTTAAGTAGTTTCCCTAAAAAAGCAGCAGCAATTTTATCTGTTGAGCAATATTAAAAAATATTTACCAAAGCCTTAAAGAATCAAATGATCCGTTGAGCAGCTTTCAGTGATAGTCTGATTAGGGAATGTTTTTTCAAGACTATTTATTTAAACTATCAGATAAAATCTCAGTCTAGATGATTTAAATAATAAAGCTACAAGGCACATGAAACTGTCAAGACATTTACATTTCTTGCTAACCTATGCCCAACTACTTTGTCTTTTGAATAATTGGTTGAGATATATCCACTTGCAATGTCTCAACAACACTTTAATGGTCCTTTCAAATTTAGTTTTACATTGCACATTTCTTTTAATAATCCACCATTTTTTCTCATTTCCAATCACTTTCAGTCATCAATACTTAAGACCTTGTTGAGAGGTCTTCTACAAATGCAAATACATAGATTCTTTTCCAATCTCCACAGATATCAGTATCCCGACTTCCTATCTACAAGGAGGCTAAGATCAGATTTGAAGTCAAGGGGAAAAAAAACGGGCGTTGCAAATAGCTGGAAGAGACTTGGTGTGTGACCTTCAACAGATGAAGGTAACATACTATGCTTTGGATTAGCCCTTTCTCTTGCTTTCTCCATCCAATCTCTTTGCCTTTCTTTGAAGAGAATTCAGTTAAACTAGTCAACAGAATCAGGATCTACTTCTAGTAGTGATTTATGTTTCAGCACCATGTGTTTTTTTATGACTGAGTTATTACCCCTGATGGGAGTAGTGCAGGTTTTTACAATGGAAATAGTGACAGGCAGACCTTTAGTCATTGTAATGTTAGTAGTGAGACTGTGCAAATACAAAGGAGCTCTTGAGGGAATTGCAATTACATGATATATATATATTTTCCTGATTAAAACCTGCCATCCATGTTTTAATGGGGAAGCCTGGGAGCATATAAATCCTTTTGCCAACGGGTTTATAAATAGTCTGGATTATTGAGACCAATTCTGACATTCATGGTTGAAGATGCCTCAGGTATTAATAAAAATTTGGTCTTTGGAGTAATGCACTACTGATTTAAAAAAGGAAAATGGCTGGGGCCACGACCAAAAGTTTAAATTAAAGTTTAAAGAAAGAATGACCAAAACATCATCAAGTTCCAAAGTTGTCAAAAATGAGGCCTGCATCTCAAGATAAAGCCAGTTCCACTTAGAAAAATACTAAATTAAGGTTTCAGAATAAAGAAGCTCAGATTAATATGGGTCTAATTAATTATATATTAATTATATTATTAATCTAATTAATATAGATCACTATTAATGATTTAAAATTAGTAAGCACAATTATCCTTACTTCTAAAAGCTTCACAAGTTATCTGAATTCAGATGACTAGATGCATTTTTTTATGGGGACCCTAAAGAGTAACAAATGCTTCATGTTCAGAGTATACGCTACAGAATTTTTGAAAGCCTATATGAAGTTTAATGGGGCAATAAAATAGAAACCATTATGAAAATCTGCAATAATGTTCATTCACACATAGAAATATTGAAGAACATACTATTTCTTGTAGGTATCAGAGGAAGTCAATATAGGAACCCTTAGTTATCTAGTTGCTCTCTCATAGAAAGACATAATATGTGTTAGAAATTCTCAGCTAATGCAGTTTTTTTCCTTCCAGCTAGGCAGTGAAAGTAATGGAACTGGAGAAAGTAACCTGCACTGTGATATAGTCAGGTCCTTGCACAGGGCTTCCGTCTCCTGGTGCAGGCAGGACTTTTCAGCCAATAATTCTGCACAAGTACAGAATACAAATACCTTCTTTCAAGTCACATAGAATTTTACTCTCAGTTTTCAAGGATGTTAGGACACCCATAGAATTTGCCTTCCTTGACTAGCCTCACAGGATCCTTACCCATGCACCTTCTACCCTGGATCTGGATGTCCATGTCAGCTCAGGCCTGGACATCCAGGATAGCCTGCGTGGTGTCATAGGTCAACCTGAGTCTAGTCCTATTTCTGCTGCTGTAGATTACTGACAGGTTTTGCTGGACGGACTCTCAACCTACATACTAGCTGTATTGTCTGTAGCCCCACCTATCCTGCAGTGATCCTTGGCTTCTGTTCTTGTCTTGACTTGTGGAACAGCCACCTTTTTACTCCTATGCAACAGCAGTTTCCACTATCTTTCTTCCTTTCCTCTTTTTTTCTTCATATTTATATCATGGCTGATCCAGCTCGGAGCCGAGCACTTATTTTTCACTTAACAATGTGAAGTCTTCAAGCTACAGTTTAATGAGAGGACAAGGGGCTGCTAATAATACTTGAAGTCAGTAGTTCAGAAGTCAAGGATTTTCAGACTGCCATCTGGGTTTCAGAGGGTAAGAAAATTCAAGGAATTCTGCCTACTTTCTCCCTTCACCTTTACAGGTCAGCCTACAATGTTACGATAATAGTACTATTTACGTTCAAGCTCCTTCAACTGAGAGATATAACTTAGTTCATTTCTCTAGAGACACTTGCATTTGAAGGTGACTTGCCTAAAGTCATAGATCAGCAGAACTAAAAAGGAAGTTTTTATGCTCACAGCCCACATTATGTAACCCCCAGTTTGTGCACAAACTTCCAGCCATTCTCCAGTGTTCAGTCAGAACATCAGACTGGAAATCTTTTGTCTTTCCTGCTCAGCCTTCATCTGTACTTGACAGACAGAAGAAAATTCTTTCAGAGGACAGGTCTGGAGGCTCAGGTTTCTTAATTTTGGCAAAATATGAAATATTTTCTCTGACCTCAGAAACATTAAAACTGTATAGAATGAATATAGAAAACTATATAGAAAATTACAGAATGCTCCCCTAGCATAAAGAGAGGAGGGTGCAGTGGTCAGGGGACAGACTTGAGACCTGTTCATTTACGTTTGTGTTATCCTTGCAGAAAAGACTGCAAAGGCAGAGATGCTTCTACTCCATTTCTAATTCACAAAGGTTCACCTGGAGGAAAATATTAGCAAAATGCAAAGAAGAGGCAAGCTAAAATATGTCTTTCCACTTCTTCCTCTTTCTGCTGTGAGGTCTCAATAAAAAGATGAACAGAATTCATTGAGTTTAAGTAATTTTTTGATATTTTTTTAAATCTCAAAATAGTGATTATTTCAATTACTTTCTTTGTAAAGGAAGTATGCACTGAAATTAAACATGGTGACCAACATTTATGCCCAGCATGGAAAGAGAGAGATTGATTTGTCAATTGAATATAGATCCTTCTATCTGTTTCTAGATCTCTCTCTTTGTCTTGCCCTGAAATCTTGAATCAGAATTGTAGAATCAGTTAGGTCAGCAATGACCTTTAAATTCATCAGGTCCAACCATTAAGCCAACACTGTGAAATCCACCACTACCAGATGTGCTACATCTGCATGTCTTTTATGGGAAACATCACTTTCAGGGATGGTGGCCCCACCATTTTACTTTTACATGGGAGCCCTTTCCAGTGCTTGACAACCCTTACAGTGGATAAATTTTTCCCAATAAACAATCTGAATGTCATCAAGTGCAACTTTGATACCTTTTCCCCTCATCCTATTGTTTCCTAGGAAAATAAATCGACCTCCATATCATTAAAACTTCCTTTCAGGTAGTTGTAGAGAGCTGTAAGTTCTCTCCTGAGACTTCTTCCAGCTAAACAACTCCAGCTCCCTCAGATGTTAATCACAAACCCTGTTCTCTAGACCCTTCACCAGCTTCATTGCTCTTCCTGGACACTCTCCAGCACCTGTTTTTCTTGTAAGGAGAACCCCCAAACTGAACATATTGTTCAAGGCATGATCTCACCAATGTCGAGTACAGGGGGACAATCACTTCCCTAATCCTGCTGACCACATGATTTCTGATACAAATCATGATGCTATTGGCCTTCTTGGCCACCTGGACACACTTCCAGCTTGGAGTCAGGTGATCCAGCTGTTGAAAGGAATCATACAAATCCTTTTCTGCTAAAAAAGTAAATTCAGAGGAAATATTAAAATAAGCCCCAAATATCTTGAAACAATTTAATTTCCAACTTTTGAATGTCAAATTTGAAAGAGAGAAGGAGAAAATTAAAGAAAGATGGCAGTAGGGTTCTTTTAATTATTTTTATGTTCAAAAGTTAACAGGCTTGAAATCTTCCTTTACAGACATAAGACCTGCTTGACATGTTGTTATTATAAAAAATTTGTAGCTGAAGAGACTGTTACCTAGGGAAATTACATATGTAAATGAGCATAAGTTGAATATGTCATTGCTGGATTTATCTGCTTTCGTTGATAGTTATTCAGTGTAACAGTTATCTGTGTACCAATTTACACAATTTTCTCTGCAGTTCTATGTTTATGAAGGTTTATTACTTTACTAACTAGTCTCTCTGAGTTCCATGGTACTTTGGCTATATGGAGTTGGCTGGAACCCATAAACTATTATGCCTATAATTTTATTCTTAAGTAGAGTTCCTATTTAAAATACCTGAGGACTAAATTAAAAGTCAGGTTTATATTTTCAGTTTGAGGAGGATAATTTAGGTGTGACATACAAAGCATTTTCAAAAAATTATTGTAAAATTAAATTAATTTGAAATTAATTTTTTTATCTGTTTCACCAGTACGTAAATCAGTCTCACAATAGTACTATGCAGGCATGTGTTTTATTAGTGATCATATTAGTGATCATTTCTATGCAAGTCAGTTTAGGTTCTTTTTGAATTCCTTGGGAATTTAATTGGTTTGATTTAACTTTGTTTTGGGGGGTTGTTTGCTTGGTGACTTTTTTTTTTTTTTTTTTTTTTTTTTCTTTTCTTTTCTTTTCTTTTCTTTGTTTTGTTTTTGGGTTTTTTGGTGGTTTTTTTGGGGTTTGTTTTTTTGTTTTGTTTTGTTTTGTTTTGTTTTGTTTTGTTTTTTGTTTAGTTTTAATCTCTAATAGCTAATATAGGAATGGCAGGTCCTCTACATTTTTACCAGAGTTTAAATTAAAGACAGTGTAGATAAGGTAAAGCAAGATGTCAGTCTTGGTCTAAAATGGGAATTGTCTTTCTTCCAGGTATAAATAAATAAATGTCTTGCTGTGTGTATTTCTCCATTCTTTCAGAGATTGAAGCATGCTTAGGGATTTTCTCATCCCACCAAAACCACCTTAGGACATGTGAAAGACAACATTGGTAAACATGTTATGGAGTCAGACTACGAACCATAGCATTGGTAACTGTGGTATGAATTTTAGAATTTGACTTGAACAAATGACAAGAGAAATTGTTTATTGGGCCAAATGACCTTGTAGTGAAAAGGAAAATCACTGGAGTGAAATTCAGAGCAGGCAAGCTTTAATAGCTGTTTTAGGAGCTAACCACAATTTGAACAACTGATTCTATTGATTTTATCTCTCTGGTCATCAAAATGTGCTCATAATCAAAATCATTATTGTGCTGCTTGAACTTTACTGTGGGGAAGAATAAGGAGCTATCCCACATGATATAAAGTAATATGTGAACAGGGACATTCTCAAAGGATTTGCAGCATTGCTGTATGCCACATGGAATTCCCCCTAAAATGAACTTTCTTACAGTATAATTTCTTCCTGAGAACAATGAATTCAGTGTGCATGGAAGGTAGATTCAAATCATCACCCAATGAATTGTTTGAAATTGTCAGCTGAATGTACTGCAGTTGTTACCACATGTGAACATATATTGCTAAACTCTTAAGCGGTCAAAGTCCTTCAGTTTCACAACGGTTTTTTATGAGAATATTATAATAATGATACAAAAGGTGTGATGAAGTTGAGTTAACTCTTGCCATCCCATTGAAAGAAAAGGCAAAGTTTTGAAAATGAGTTAACTGGTCCTAAACAGCTAGGGAAGAGGATTGCCTGGAAGAAGACAACTCCCTTCCACATCCCATGGCACCAAAAGGCTACATTAGTTTCATGTTGAAGCCATTTGAGTCAATTGCATTTCCAGACTTTAACATCCCATGGAATTGCCTTGTCGTTGTGACAACAAAGAGAAAATAGGATAGGAAAAGGGAGGAAATTGCAAAGTTAAGAGGAAATTAGATCAACTTTGCTTGTCAGAACTATAACTCGTTGCACCCTGGATCAATTACCAACATTAACTGAGGTTGCATCTCAACAGATTAAGCCAGATTCTTTGGAGGTGAAGCAGGAGTTGGAAACCAGGGCTCTGGTGACTGATCCAGCTCCCAAACTATCAAGACCTTCTTTCTGTCTTTCTGTTATTCAGTGAATACTTTATAGAATAATAAAAAAGTCTTCTTGAAAGGAAACAGAATTATGCATCAAGACAGACAATAATCAGGGGTTGGCTCACAGCTTGGAGAGATGAGAGATATATTCAATAGAAAATGCCATAGAAAATGCCATTTTTGACTATCATTCTTGTATCTTTTTCAATGTTCTGTATGGTTGACTACATGTAGCCAATGACTGGCTACAAAATATTTCTTTCTGCCTGGGGTTTTTGAGACAATCAGAGAAAACCTGTCATATATGTCTTCAAAATTAAGCTTCATGGAAATACTCAGTAAACCTAAATATATCTTCATTGAAATAGTCTTTTCCAAAACGCCTGATAAGTCTGGTGCTAAATTGCTTAGGCTTATCCAGACTTAGGTAATTTAAACATAGCAGTGATTAGAAATGTAAACTCCTAGGAAGAAACCTCATAAAGTTATTTGGTAATTGAGTGGGGGATTTCAAGCATTTCTTCAATCTAAATATGGACTTACTTGCTTAAGAGGTGGTTCCTTAAGAGAACCACTTCGTCCGTCTAAACTTTTCTCACTGCTGCACTGACATCAGTAAGACATGTTCACAACAGTTACTCAATATAACCATCCCTAATTTCAGGGAGATGTGAAATGTGTAGTGAAGGAATTAAGCACTTTCCATTACAGGAATATCCTCAAGCATTGTTGTGACATTTTCAAATGCAGTATGTACTTAAATATATTTTGAAAGCAACTGGAGAGGGTGTTTTTTAAGATTTTGGATTGATTTATATTCTTATGTTGTTATTTTTCTCTTTCAAGCAAGGAATGTTTTGTGGGGTTTTTTTTACTAGTTTCAGTGATGTTTCAAGTCTTTGCTGTAAACTTGTTCTAATAAACCCATTTGAAGATGAATATTTTCCAAAATATTTGTTGTGCATGATTCAAAATAAAATTTACTGCTGTTATGCTTCCTAACTTTTTCCGTTTGATTTATACAGTCTTTCTTGAGAAAAAGTTGTAGCTATTTTAATTATGAAGAAAATGGATTCTAGTATTTCTTGTATGAATATTGATGAAAGTAATTTAATTAAAACATACAAGTTGTCCCTTTAGAAGGGCATGCATCATTGTTTAAACAGATATACAAAAAACAAACAAACAAACAAACAAACAAACAAAAAAACACCACCAAAACACCATGTGAATTATATATCCCATGAATATTACCTGGCAAAGATTGGATTTCATATATTTTCAATAATTAAACAACATGTAAAAAACCTCAAAGTAGCTCAGTAACGACACCTGTAAAAATGTCAATAGAAATCCTGATTTTTTCATTCTTTAATGAGAAAAAATGCAAATGTCCTCAGATCAGTGGTACTTTGCATATTATTTTTGCTATTATATGGTGTATTTTTGTCTGGCAACAGATATGTCGAGCAAAATGATGCTTTTTTGGTGTTAAAAAACCAAGTGAAATCGTCTTTGATTTTTGCCTGAGCTGTGATTGGCTATGATATTGCTTTTAGTAAAAGCTTCTGTTGGTTTTCCTTATAATTCTGTTTCTATTGTGTGCTTTCCAAAACTCTAGCAATGGGTTTACTCTGCTTCCTGTAGAACTATGTCAGCCCATATTAAGAACACCATAAAGATTAGATTTAGGTATTTCCTTCTCAGTTGCCATCCTGTTGTTCTCCAGTGAACAGGGTCAACACTGATTCTGAAAAAATGATGGGAAAGTTCAAGCATATTTTCAGAAAGCACTTAGGGCACCCTACTGTATTGATAGATTTTCACTGGACATCATATAAATAGTCTCCTGCCATCAGAACTATACCTGGCCATTAGTTCTATTACAGGGAAAAAAAAAAAAAAAAAAAAAAAAAAAAAAAAAAAGGCAACTGATGTCATAAGATGTCAGGGAACGTAAATGACAGATCACAGCTGAGAATTTTTTAATCTGATAAAATAGCTGCCCAAATGAATGGGCGGAAATATGTGTACTGTTATTCTTTTTCAAACAGAAAATAAAGTTCTAATGATACCAGTTATATGTTAACTTGACATTTTAAAACAGTGGATATTTGCTTAAGTAGATTTTATTAGTTGCCACTGAAGATTTCAGACTCTTTTATTTAAGTGTATTCTGGATAAGACAGTGTATAGAAGGGGAAAAAAAAAGTGGTAAATATACAGTGTATATATTCTGTAAAAAAAAAAAAAAAGAAACCATTAAAACAAAGTTTCTACAGCAGGATGTCTATTTAGCTGTGTTTGACCCTTCATACATATTTTGATTAATTTTTTTAGTCTACAGCATTTTGTTGCACTTGTTATCTAATCAGCATGCTATTGAGGGTAGTTCCCCCAATAAAAAGTTTAAAAAATAATTTTATAAGTTTAAAAAAAAAATAATCAGGAAAACTGGAAAAAAATATTAAGGATGCAGAAGAGCTACAAGAATTGATGAAGCTGAACTGACTAAGTTAGCTGGAAATCACCTTCTAATTTCTCCTTTCCCATGCCCAGTTTTCTGAAGTTATTTAAGCTGTGTATCATTCTGCACATTCTGTTTTGAAGGTGACTGTACTTCAGTGGCAGTTTGAATAATAATATTTTTCTTTCTTCAATTATATTTGAATTAATTGACTAATATGGATCTATAGTAGTTACATGAGGATTTTCCATATATATATATGAATAAGAAGTACCACTGAAGTACCTAATTAAGTATCTGTTAATTTTCAAAGCTTCAGAATTTGACTCATGGATCATGTTGTTAATATAGTTTCCTTTTGTATCGCCTATTTTTTTTTTTTTTTTTTTGCTATTTCTCTTGCTGCCAGCAAAAGAAACAGGAGACTTCCTGAAACCACTTATGAACAGAAAGTGTGGAGAGACAATGCAAAAAAATAAAAATAAGAACAAAAAATAGAAACAAAAATTACTACATTTTAAAATATTTTTATGTAGGACAAGTTTCAATTGAGTGAAGAGAATAGAAGACAAAACTTTTACTATTGAACTTCAAACACTTTGCAGATTTAAAAAAAAAAAAGTCATAATAATAACAGATGAGCATTTAAAGGATATTAAACACATCTCAAGAAGCTTAGCCATAAAAGATAAAAGCAACAGCAACTCAAGTTGTCTGAGTTAATTTCTTGCATGTAGTAATAGCATCACTCCCCCTAATGTCTTATTCTTGAGACCTGGCACATGCTGATAAGGTAAGAGACTTAGCCTTTCCTAGGTTTAGGTTTTCTCCTAGCCTCTCCTCGTCCTAACCCCCAACCACCCCATTTCCCTTCATTTGCAGCTGTTTTGAAGAATTTTGTTATCAGCTCCATGGGGAGACAAACATGTGGTAGTTTGGATATTTAAATTCCTCTAATCATTTCTCCCAGTAAAAAAAATAATAATAATAAAAATAAAATAAAATAAAATAAAAAAAAAAAAAATTAAAACTTGGGACTGTGAGCCAGTGTCAGATTTAATTTTCTTCATTTGTTATTCATTGGTTTTCTCCCTCACTTTATTTTACTTTCCCAGATTGCAGACTGCTTATACTGAAGAACGAGTCATGGCTTGAATGGTATCCTTTAGCATTCTCCAGGTGCTCACAAAACAAATGCATAGAGATCAGCACTCTTTATTTCTTGTTACCCTAATAATAATGGTAAAAATAATTATAATAATAACACTGAGCCATAGAGTGAGGCACATAATGTTAGTTTTTGATGGATGGTATCCTCCATGTGAATATCCGAGACTTTACTAACTTATTTCAATTAGTAAGTCAACCATAAATTTGAAATATTACCAAGAGAGAGACAGGGAAAATGCAAAACCAAAGTTTTCTTTCTAAGGTGGGATTAGATTGAGACGATAATGAAGCTGCCAAACTAATCTGAGTGCTGCAGTCGGAAGAGGTGATGCCCTTCCTGGCTGACTGATTTTCTATTGGTAGCCTGTCATAATTTATAAAACATAATCCATAGAGCTATGAGAACAAAAGAAGGTCTGGAGAGGCCAAAATAGATAAGAGAACACAGGAAGACCTCTGCTAAATATGAATACTGTTGTGGGGTCGTTAAACACCACTGGGTTTTGGATGTCTCAAATTCTTTCATAATTTAACCAAGTCTGATCTATTTAAGGAAGAAGTAGGAGACTAATGAGGTTGTACGAAAAAAAATGGTTAAGGACTGACAGTTATATCTAGAAATGACATATATTCTGCAAAGCCATAGAACAATTGTAATTTTTTTTTCCTGATAAAATAGTGAAGTACACAAGAACATTTCAGATTTTTGTCTGGTTTTTATCCTGTTTTTCCCATACACATTAGCACTATTCTGCTGTGGGGATTTAATGTGAAACAAATAAGTGGAGTGAGATGCTCTTGCTTTTTCTTTTTAAGTACACGTGTGATAGAGTGTAATATTATGAGAGATGACTTTCCTTTTAGAAACTTTTGGTCATATTAATGATTTGTTTGTGTTTTACATGGGTAGTAAAAGTACTGTAGGGAAAAAATATAAATAGGTTTTTGCTTAGATCCACTGCAAATTTTTTTCCAATGCTAGAGAAATTTTTGTGATGTCAGCTGAAATCCATGAAGCTGAAAGCATAATTTCCCTTGTACTCAGCTACAATACCACTAACCTGGCCAGCCTGTATTGCACATCTTGTCCTCATGTGACTCATATTTTTTGTTGTTATACATGGTTTTTTATCTGGTTGACAGAGAAATGTGTTGCTTATTAGATAACATATAATCAATAATATGACTTGTGTATTTCTTTGTGGGAGAAATCAGTTCGTAGGAGGAGAGAAGGGGAGAATTTTATCATTTTTTGTCTTTATTAATTTTATATATTCCAGATATTTTGGTCTGGAAAGGGAAAATAACACATTGAAAAAACCTGCAAAACTGTGGTCCTGGAATTTTTTTTCTATGGTCTTAGATTTATGTCTGATTTGTTTTATATTTATGGTCAAATTCATACTATTTAAAGCAATAAAATGTTGAAAGATGAGATAATGTACAATGGGTCTTAGGGTTAGAGCTATATTAAAACCATAACTTACAGTTAATAGCAATAGTTCTGTCCAGGAAAAATTCTTAACCTAAAGAATAAGGACTTTTACTTCAGAGATTCCAACATCTTTTTTTTTATGAATATTTCTTATGATCTTAGAAATAAGCCATAAGTAATTCTCAATCTGGACATTCAACTGCTAGTAACAAACTTGTGCATATTATACATCTATCAGATCAGCTATCATCTAGCACCTGCTAAATTTATAGTAAAATCCTCCTGTTCTATACCTTAGTCTGATAGTAATAGACTGTGGAATCTTAGACAAATCCCTTCACTACTTCTGCTTTGTTTCCACAGCAAACCTTTGCCTTTGGTCTCTAATTAGAGAGGATTTCTGATGTAGGGATGGCCAATTACTTCCTTTGTATAGAACCTAGCAAACCCAAAGATATGATAAAGAATTAACTGCGACTGGATATACTTCTAGAAAGCATTTCAAGTTCAAAGCAGATGTACATTTTGGCCATGTTTAGTCATGTATACATTAGGTGTATGTTTTATCTTGATGATTCTCAAACATTTGTGAGACAATTATTGCTTTTTTGGTTTTATTCTGTCCCATGATTTACAAAGAAGTAAATAGCCAACTCTTTAACAGCTTTTCAATGCTGCTAGATGGTGAGAAGATAGGTGTCTACTGAACATCTCCTTAACTGTTTGCTTTTTAAATGTAAATGTTTTATCGGGATATTGAGACATGGACATTGAACGATTTGTCTTAGAAATAGGAACAGTAAAAAAAAAGAGACACTGTTTACAATAATATAGGAACAAAAATTGATATACACCTATTCATGTAGTCCTCTAACCATCAGCTTTTAACTGGATATCCTCAACATCCTGAAGGAATTCCAGGATGTCTACATGATCATATGGAACTTGCTAAAAGGGGGTCTTTCAGTTGTGGAAAACCTATCAAATATCCACCCAAAGTCAGCTTGAATCTACTATACCGAATAAAATAAAAGCTAAACTTTCCCTTCGTATTCCTCAGCTTTTTTTTGAAATTCAAGTTCACAGAGACACATCAGAAGCTAACACTTAAAACACCAATAATAAAAGAAACCCAAGTAATTTAAAGGTGTACATCTTAAATACACAATTGGAAGACAGGAAAAAACTAGGCCAAAGATTTGCTTCCATCATGAAGAGTTCAAAAGAAGCCATGATCAGTGACAGTGTCATAGAAGAAAAATGTAGATGTGTACCAATTTTTTTTCAAAACTGTCATCCTAAACAGAATTATATTTTTCAATGAGTTTTTTTTTTCAAAGAAGGTGACAAAAGGGATGTTGTGCTTCTTTCTATCGGATTTTAGAAATTTTCACACAAGAGGAGCTGTGGACTCATGTTTCCAAGTCACATTTGAGTCTTCTTTGCATAAAAATAGACACAAGAGAATCTGACACCCATTTTCTTTGTGTTTTCTATTCAATTCAATCATAAGGCTTCATAATGCTGTCATAAGGGAGTGCTGAACTCAGAAATATTTTTTGGCTTTACCACAACCTTATCTAAGGATGAGTCCAAAGAGTGGAGAGGCTGGTGACACCAGAACACCATCTAATCCAGTGATAATGTTCTCTTTTCACATTTTTTTATTTTCCAATGTTGTCAAGGTAAGACTTTACCAGGAGATTTTTTTTCACGCAGTCATTTATCTTTTCTACACGGCAAGACAGTTGAGTGACAGCATTATTTAGATGTATGACAAGATGGCATGTGGTATTACCAGTGTCTTGCTAACACAGAAGTAGTCCATAATGTCTTGCAATTTCTTCCACAAGGCTGTGCAGTAAAAGAAGATAAAGGAAAATAGAAAGCTTAATTTGGTTCCAGAAAGGCAAGTTTTTAAGCAGAGAAAAATGTTCCTTAAGTTCTCAAGATAAAAAAATATAGAAAGTCACTCACTCTCAGTAAGACTGGAGGCAAAGTTTTATTTGAGATAGTAGACAGAACTTCTTATATTTTGCTTTTAATGTGAACTAAACTATCTTTTAATTAACATAGTTACCTATATAACATGTACATATGCGTGTGTGATCATGCATATACACTTTTTGGCTCTTTATTTCTATCTTCTTTTCTATTAGAGTAGACTGGCACTGCAGGAATTTGCTCAATGAAATGTTAAGAATAATAGATAGAAGCACTGAAAACTGTTTCCTGGCTCTTCTCGATATTTGCAAATTGGCTTTGTAGTATCTTCTTTCATGATATTTAACTTGACCTGTTACTCAATACTCAGCTTTCAAGTTTTACCTGAGTATTGATTAAAGGTACTTCTTTCAGCACAAATTTCAGTTTATGAAAAATTTCAGTTTATGAAATTTTCCTCTTTACATTTTACATTTTTCAGTGACTAATTGAAAAACTCTTTTTTCCTTTCTTAAAATTTTCTAAAAGTCCTTCTGGATGATGATGCCTTTTTGCTGGATATGCCATTTGCAGAGTTTCTATCTGCAAAAAATGAAGTCCAAATTATAAAATATTTTCCCTCTATATGCTTTGATTGGCAGAACTAGTAGATTCCCTCTCTTTATCTTAAGAGCTCAAACAGGAACATGTGCTTCTCGTTTGCAATAACAGAGAGTAGTAAGAGTGCTGATTTCTACAAAGAAAAGGAAAAACAAAAAGTATCCAAAACAGGAATACTGAAAATTCAAATCATTGTAGAAGTTTTGCTGAATCACAAAGGGGAAAAGATGCAACAGAGGATTTAAAATTGGATCCATTGATTAAATATACGGCAAACAGGATTCTGCTGTAAAGAAATGTTGACTTGTTAATCTCTCTTGCTATCAGAATGCTGAGGAGGCTGAGGAAAGGCCAGGTGTGCTTTAATTCCCAGCCTCCTCAGGGAAATGCTCTCAGTGTGTTTATTAAACTGTGTGGGTAACAGCATTTAATAAACTGTTTTCAAACATTAAAGATATTTGCTTATCTGAGACTGAAAGGGGGAGAGATAAGTAGTCTTTCCTCTCATTTTAATGCCTTTATGGAAGGAAATTACTTGTGACGGGTGTTGGAACAGGGACATGGCTGAAATGTGTCACTGCTCACCAAACCCAGGTTGGGGTGTATGGGCTGTGGTTACCACACTCTCACAGTCCTGGAATATTGTTGCAATAATTAGGAACAAATTTTATTTGGCAGGAAGCATGGGACAGGGTGAGCTGTCTATGTCTTATCATTCCAAATGTGCCCTTTCACTGGCAGCCTTTGGTCTCTGTGCCAGGACTTCCAATGAGGTGCTACTTATGCTCTTTGGTTTACTTGTGCACTGCTCATGTGATGTGGGCACTAGCTTGCTAGAACTTGGGATCAGCAGGTGTGGCATTCATTTATTTCCTGCAAACTAACAAACAGTTAATAACTGCTAGCTGACACCATCTGGACTGACTTTAGATCAGTGCCATAAAGGTTACCTATTCTACAGTGACATTTCCAAATGATTCAGGATAAGGAAGAGGTCAGGACAGAAAGTTAAAAATTATCAGATGTTGTGGAATAAGTAAGTAGTAACATAACACCATTCACTTGTGATGATGATGACATTAATACGGGGGTTCAGTATTTGAGCTGAGTTTTAGTCTTATGTGAAAACTAATTTGGCCACTGGGAAAAGTTGTCACAGCTGCACTGAGATCACTGGAGGTTTAGAAGCCGGCAGCAAAAGTGAATCCACTTCTTTTCTTTGGTGACTTTGGTCTTAGGTCATAACACATGCTTTCTAAAACTAATAACATATGGCAGACTAAGCATGTTAATGGCCACAGTTTTGGTGGAGTTCTTGTGCATACAATTAGCTGAATACTCACCCAGCTGGACATGTGAACACCACATGCACACCAGGATCAGCTAAGCTGTGCAGATTTGCATGCCCATGTATTTGCATTATAGTTCTCTTAGTGTCCATCTACCCAAATCCCTTTGATAGGAGATTCAGTAAAAGAGGGAGGCTTATTTGCACAGCTGAAGATATTTACTTCTCTTGGGGAAAGTCTCTTGTTTGTCCCTTCATTGCTAAAGGAAGGTCTTCTATGCATTTTAAAATAATTTCAAGAAGAGAGCCAGATTTTTTTAATTACTCTTTCTTTTCATTGTATCAGACTGATTTAAACTAGATTCAATCCTACATCATTCACAATTTATTTATTTATGTTTTATAAGTGCCATCTCAAAGGAATTCTAGACAGCTAGCATTTGACATGAATATGATTTGACAGGTTGAAATAAATACCAAAAGGCCTGTAAACCCAAATGGACCATATGTTTCACATATTGGACCACATACCCAACCCTCATACATGAGCGGGCCATGGGCAAGTATAAATTCTGTCCCTGCTCTGGTGGGAACAGCTCCAGGTAAATGCATAATGTTCTTTATCTGTATTTTTCTGAAAATTTAAAACATCTTGTTCATAAATTAGAAAAAAAAAATATCCACAAGAGCAGTAGAAGGAATAACAACAATAATTTACTAATGCTCCTATAGTCACTTCACTATGACACAAAAGTTTGCCATCACATTTAATTAATACAGGGATTGGAATTCCCCATTCTTTCTGTCCTTGCAGTAACACAAACTTGAGATTTCTTCCACAGTTGATTTTTAGCTGAATGCTATAAGGAAGACAACCTCAGAAATCCGTTAAAGCCTCAGGCTACACTCCATCTTTGATCATACTGGATACTTCTAAACTGACGATTATTCCCTTTTGACAAGAGAAATACAATCATTGCCAATAAACATTGTTTCCTGCTGTCTTGAAAATTTTTGTACTGTGTATCTTCTTGATGTTTGAGTATTTATGAAGAAATTTATGGTAATCTGTCATGTATTATTATTGATATTGACACATGAGCTTTTCATATGAAATATATCTGTTATTTTCCTTCAACTATTTAGAAGTGATGTGCTTTGTCTGAACTAATAGAATAGAATCTGAATCCTCAGGTGCTGATTCATTCTAGTTAATATAGACAACAGTTGCTGAGGAGAAAATATATTTCACTTTATGTATTGCTCAATTTCCTTCAGTTCAATGTTTAATAACTTTAAATCCAGTTGAACTAGTAGAAAGGGGTTCCTCACAGGTTCTGTGACTCAACCCCGGTAGGCAACTAAACCCAGCGCAGCATCTTGTTCGATCCCCTAGCTGGGTGGAGGAGAGTATCAGAAGGGTAAAAGTAAAAAACCTGGTGGGTTGAGATAAAGGCAGTTTTATAAGTAACTAAAAGCTGCACACATAAGCAAAGAAAAATGAGGATTTTGTTAACTACTTCCCATTGGGAGGCAGGTGTTCAGACATCCCCAGGAAAGCAGGGTTCTATCAGGCATAACAATTACTTGGGAAGAGAAATGTTTTAAGTCCAAAAGTGTGTGTGTCACCTTTCCTCCTTCTTGCCCACAGCTTTCGTAGCAGAGCATGGTATCATATGTAATGGAATATACCTTTGGTCAATTGGGATGATCTATCCTGACCATATCTTCTCCCAAATCCTTGTGCACCCCCAAACTACTTGTTGATGGGGTGGTGTGAGGAATAGAAAACAGCTTGACGTTGTTTAAGCATTGCTCAGTGATGACTTATACACTGTGTTACCAATACTATTTCCCACATAAATCCAAAACACAATTTTTTTTTCTCTCTACAGTCAACAGCATCTCTGAAGTCCTCCAATGTCACCTACCCAATGTGTATACACTTTCCTTTTCCACTTTAGCTCTAGAAGATCCCTGCTCAGCAATATATCTGTCTGCCCCGCTCTTTTGATTTTTGACATTTGGAGTTTCCTGTTCCTGCTCTTTTAAAAGATGCATCTTAAAAAGTGACTGGCATTCAAGGACCCCAATATCTTCAAAAGCAGGGGACCTTACTAATTAACTCCTTCAGCAGACCGAATTCTGCTCTTTTCATATCCAGGGTTGAAGTTTTGCTGGCAGTTTCTCCCCTATTGACAATGATTTGAAATTCAACAAGTTTGTGGTCACTGTGACTAAGGTAGCCACAGACTACCAGGTCACCCACCAGGGCATCTTTCTTAGTCAGGTCCCTTAATACCTGCACTAATAACTTATCTTCAACGTGCTTCAGAAATTTCCTGGACCTGTTTGTGTCTGCTCTATGACATTCTGAGCTGATATCTTGGAAATTAAATTACCCATAAGAAAAAAAGACTGATAATCAAGAGAGATCTCTTAATTCCTTGTAGAATAATGCAGCATACTTTATGGAAATTTGGATGGTTAAATTTTTTGAAATTCAGACTTTTGTTTGTCTAATGGTTTGATTACTAGCAAAACAAACAATACTCTTCAATCTAGGAGTATTAAGAAAAGTAATTTTGACACTGCCAACTGGAAAGTTTCCAATTTTGAGATTTTTTTTTTTATTCTGGATACTTAAATCAAAACTAAAACTTTGCATAATATTCAGATACTTGTAGCAAATTAAGTAAAAAAATGGTTGAAAAGGATCTTTTTCCTTAAAAATAATTTATGGTTGTACTTCATTTAACCTTGGATTAATACATCCATAGACAATACACTCTATAGATATATTTGTGACATTACAATGCAAATGTGGATCCTACAGTTTCTAACACATAATTGCATTTTATTTAGATACAGCTAGATTTTGTGATTCAGGCACTTTGTGATGTCCCTTGGTGCCTAGATCCATGAATAATTCAAATAATTCAGGCTGTATGTTCAGTTATAATGTGCTTTATCTAGACAAACCAGCTGATGGAAAACATGGTAGGTTGTAATATGGACAAACATCCACAGATCCTGTGCTAATCAAGAAATTCCCATGATGTCTTATTTTTTCCCATTTTACATTAGTTTTCTCTCTCTTCTAAGAGAAACCAATATGGATGGAGGAAGGAAACACTGCTTCCAGGAAACACTGCTTCCTTGTGCTTTAGATGGTACATTCTCCCTTATTAAAACTGAAGGGATTCTCCATTGATCAGTAATGGTTTATCCATGCTTTTATAGGAATCATATAGCACAAAATTGGGTGGTTTTTTAACTTATTTTAATATTTGTCACAATTTGCTTTGCATGAATGGGGAACTTTGTGTGGCAGCAGAGGTTGCACATAATAAATTAGAAGACTTGGAAGAGCTGGTTGAAAGAGTTTATACATATTTTATTATTTTATTTTATTTTATTTTATTTTGACTTTGTGTTCATATCATGGTAAAATATACTTATTAGTCTTTGTTCTACTTTTATTTTCCTACAAAAAACACTGAAGCATTTTTATTTGGGAGTTTAACAAGGTATCAAAGAAAACAAAAGTAAACGCTATACAGAAGTGAAAATAGAGACCAAAATAAACCTCAACTTTTCATAAGCAAAAATATTGTCTGCATAAAATGAATTTAAGATTAACCCATTAATCTGACCACCAGTTTTCAGTTAATTTTACTTACTTATAGAGCTAATCCATTCTGGCTATACATAATGGCTATTCTTCACCTCCTCCTACTGATGCTCCCTGACTCACACACTTCACAATTAACTGCTCCTTCCTGGCCTCTCTTGGTCTATGAGTCAAAAGTCCCTTTGTGGTGTTATAAGCATGTACAGAAGATGTCTCTCACAGAAGCTGCATCTATAATTTGTTAGTTAACTGTTTCTTTTTATAGCACACCCTACAGAAAGAAATCTACCCCAGAAAAAACAGCTGGCAGAAGCATCTAGTATTTTGAACTGGTGTTGCTTGCCTCCCTCACTTGCAGTCTTCCTCAGCAGCATATTTAGGGTCACAGTATATTATTAAATACTTGTGAATCAAGTATTTTTCATAATGTTTTATAGATGGTCCTCTTCCTCTTCCTCTTCCTCTTCCTCTTCCTCTTCCTCTTCCTCTTCCTCTTCCTCTTCCTCTTCCCCTTCCCCTTCCCCTTCCTCTTCCTTTTTTTTGCCTTTTCCTTTTTTGCATTTTCCTCTTCCTTTTCCTTTTTTGTATTTTCCTTTTCCTTTCCCTTTCCCTTTTCCTGTCCATGTCCATGTCCAGGTCCATGTCCACATCCATGTCCACATCCATGTCCATGTCCATGTCCATTTCCCTATCCCCTTCTTGAAGAAATGAATGTAGAATTTTACTGCTAGAAAGGTGTTATGAGTGGCTGGTCTATCTGATTCCTATAACATAGATTAATGGGATTTAACATCTTTTTTATTGGTCTTTTCTTAAAATTATAAAGCTGAAATGACACAAAACCCCATGGTTGATCTTCTATTAGCAAAGCTGTTAGCCATGTTCTGTAGCAATATCATTAGTGTCAGGAGTGAAGGAGAATTCAGATTCCTCAGAAGACTTTTTCCACCTGGAGGAGGAATGTTCTCTTTTAACAAGATAATGCCCTTCAGCCTTGAATTTCCCTGGGAATTACAGGTATTCATTCTGACATATTCTAGTTGTTACAGGAATGTGATATATTCTGTTTTGCTGTCACATCAACATATCTATTGTTTGGGCAATAGTCTTTTTTAATACAAATTCCTTTTATATACCTATTATCTAATACTGCTAAGGGTAAATACTGTTGTCATGGAACAAGACATTTTTTGAGTATTGGATATATGATTTTTTGCCTTTTAGACTCCTTCTCCCTTTTTCTCTGTCCACCTGACATTTAAATTACTCTCTGTCATAGAGTTAATTTTCTTCATAGTAACTAGTACGGGCTATGGTTTGCATTTGTGTTGAAAACAGGGGTATTTTAGTCACTGCTAAGCAGCACTTACACAGCATCAAGGCCTTTCCTGCTTCTCACCAGCATCTCACCAGCGAGGGGTCTGGGAGGGAACAGCCAGACACCTGACCCCAACAGATTCAAAGGAAATTCCATGCCATATGTTATCTCAGCATATAGAGTTGGGTGAAGTAGAGGGGAGGGGGGAATGTTCAGGGTGATGGTGTTCGTCCTCAGAAATCCCCATTGTGCACAATGGAGCTCTGCTTTGCTAGGGATGGCTGAACACCTGACAATGGGGAGTGGTAAAGGAATTCCTTGTTTTGCTTTGTTTGCTCATGTGATTTTTGCTTTACTTGTTAAACTGTCTTTACCTCAACACATGAGTTCTCTAATTTTGACTCTTCTGGTTCTCTTTTCCATCCCATCTGGACAGAGAGTGAGCCAGCAGTTCTGGTGCTTAGTTGCCAGCTGGGGTTAAACCATGAAATTTATCTTGTGTTAACATCTCTTTTGTACCACTGTCTTATAGCCTTTATGGTCACTGTGTTCTAAATTTCTACTGTAGTTTCTTCTGTGCATTTTACTACATTAAAACTTACTCTCCAGCTATTTCACTGAGTCCATATTTTTTCTATAATCTCAAAAATTAACTATGATTTTCTCACCAAGCCTGTTTCTGTTCAGATTTTATTCTCTTCCTCCAAGTGCTTTTCCCCAATATTATTTTTTTTAATGGGAATTTTTCTACTCATAGATGTAATTGAATTATGTGCAATGCACATCCTTCCCAAAGAAAATGCCAAAAGAACACCAGAAGAACTCCCTTAACTTTCCATTATGGAGACAGTTGCCATTAAGCTTTATGTTCTCTACATTCCATTACTCTTTTAAACCCTCCATCATTTTAATTGAGGATTTTGAGTACTTATAGAGCTTTATGTGAAAAACCAAACACAAACTAAAAAACATTGATCAGTTAGATAAAATAAATTATCAGATTTCCAGCTTCTATTTTAACTAGCTTTTCTTATCAATGTCTGCAAATTGATAGCTTTCTCTTCTAGAGATATTTGAGCCCTGTACCTCAGATATTGTTCTGGATTTTACATATTTTTTAACTTTTAATTGATGCTTCCTTGTATGCATGTGACAAGGCAACTCATTCTGGATATGTGGACACCTAACTGATTTCAAAGACACTGATAAACTTTTATTCATAAGTACTTAGAATTGGACTACTTATAATTCAAGACTTTTTAGACCTACAAACCTTTATTACACCATTCCCATACAATCTTGTATCTGCTTTTAAGAGGATGTAACCACCTGTTACGAAATTCCCAGAGGTGAAAGATCTTATAATGAATGAAAAAAAAAAAAAACAACATATTTCCACACTGCACAGCTGTTAAAATCCCTAAAATGTTACTTTACCCCAGTCTATCTTAATTCGGTTTTCATCCAAATTTTCCAGTCCCAAGGAAACAAGACCAGGTGGCAGATACATGACCAAAGATATTTTGAGTTCTGTCATGTAATTAGAGATGTTTTAATACATGTTTTAAAAGATTATTTACAACACCATAGAACATAATTTAGCAATTTGTTTTTTACAACTTCAGAAATTAATCAAGTTTTAAGGCTTCTTTCAGAAAAGTACATAACTTCACCCTTCTAAGATGTCAAAATAATTTTGAAACTGAAAGTTTTCTTTCATGAAGAAAAAAGCTAGGTTATTAAAAGGTCATCATTTGTTGGAATTTGTTGTATTGGGTTTTGCATGGCCAAACTTTGGTCGTGGAGGGTGGCTACAGGGTTGGCTTCTGGAAGAAGTTGCTGGAAGCCTCTTCCATGTCCAGCAGAGCCTAACGGCTCCAAAGACAGATGTGCCACTGGCCAAAGCTGGGCCAATTAGAAATGGTGGTAACACCTCAGTGATAACAGACTTAAGAAGAAGAAAAATAAAAGTTAGTATGCAGCTGTAATTGCAGCCAGAGAAGAATGGGGTGAGAACATGTTAGAAGAACAGCTCTGCAGACACCAAGGTCAGTCCAGGAGGGGCAGGAGGTGCTCCAGGCACCGGAGCTGAGATTCCCCTGCAGCCCGTGATGCAGACCATGGTGAGGCAGCTGTGCCCTGCGGCCCGTGGAGATCCACAGGGAATGCAAAGATCCACCTGCAGCCCCTGGCAGAGACCCACACCAGAGGAGGAGGATGCCTGAGAGGAGGCTGTGAGCCTGGGAGGCCTGCAGAAAGAGGATACTCAGCTGGAGCAGCCTGTCCTTGAAGGACTGCATCCTGTGAAAGAGTGACCCATCCTTGCAGCAGTTTTGGGAGGACTGTTTCCCATGGGATGGACTCACATGGGAGATCCCAAGGTGCAGCAGGGGAAAGAATCCTCCCTTGGTAGCAGGAAACAACATGTGATGAACTGACCATAGCCCCCATTCCTTGTCTCTCTGCACTGCTGGGAGAGGAGGTAGAGATGGGAAGGAGAGAGGGGTGAGGGGAAGATGTTTTTAATGTCTTGTTTTACTCATTATCCTGCTCTAATTTTGTTAACAATAAACTCAATTAATATCTTTAATTTGAGCCTGTTTTCCCATGATGGTATTTGATGAGTGATTTCTCTCTGTCCTTATCTTATGAACCCTAGTCTGGAAAAGGGAAGCTCAGGGGAGGCCTTGTTACTCTCTGCATCTGCCTGAAAGGAGGGTGTAGTCACTTGCAGGTTGGACTTTTCTCCTGTGAAACAAGTGATAAGACAAGAGACAATGGTCTCAAGTAATGGAAGTTTAGATTTGATATGAGGTAAAATTTCTCAACTGGAAGAATGATCAGGCATTGAACAGTTTTTTTAGGGAAGTAGTGGAGTCATCATACCCAGAAGTGTTCAACGATCTTGTGCATGTGGCTCTTAGGGACATGATTTACTGGTGGATCTGGCAGTGTTAGGTTAAGGGTTGGATTTGATGTGTTTAGAGGGCTTTTCCAGCCTTAATGATTCTATGATTCTTTCCATCTGTATTATGGGTGGCTTTTTATTAACTTTGTTAATCTAGTAAAAACTTGGAGTCATATATTTAATACTGCTCTGCTGTCATTACCAGCTTTATGAATACATTAAAAACTTCTATTTAGATTTAAGTCATATAACTGATTGTAAATAAAAATATTTCATTTTTCATATATCTCAATTTGATGGTTAGCAAACACTGTATTGTAGTTGTGTGAATTAGATATAACAATAAACATTTCAGTCGTCTAAATATATTCATTAATGAATCACATATAAGATGTAGCAAGGCATGAATCAAGAAAGGATTGAAAAAGGATCTCTGAGGCTAATGATAATAATAATAATAAGTACACAGTTTCCTGGAAAAAAATTTCCTAAATTGCAAACATGATCTGAAACAGTTCTGTATTTGAAAGCTGAAAAATACTTTCAAAGACACTTGCTATTTAACCCTTCATAAAAATGACAAGAAAATTAGGAAGGGAATATTAAAAAAAGTTAGTAATACTCTAGAATCATAGATAAAAATAAAGCAGAGAAATGAGATACAAAAATGGAAAATATCAACAAGAAATATTAAATTAATACAGTTGTGAAACAGTGATCACCTTTTAAAAGAAATATCTTTGATTCTTCCACATGAGAACCATGTCAAAATATCTTTTTTTTCAAAGAACTGTTATTCTATTGAAGTGAAAACCTCTCAAATTTATTTTGTTTTGATGTTTTTGTTTGTTTTTTTTGTTTGTTCTCTTGTTTCTGTATTTGTTTTTTTTCCTGGGATATCCATGAATTCTCTGAGTTGATTTTAAAGCCTTTTTAAACCTTGTGCTCTGTTTTGCAAGGTTGAGTTTTGAAAAGCAGGTTATGGCAGTTCTTTGTAGAGTGAGTCTGCTCAATGGAGCAGTGCTTATGTTGTGACTAGCACAGGTGGCAGTGTTTGGGGTTGAAGTCTCCTGTTGAACTTGACAGCTCTGAAGAATTCATTACGCTACTGGGATACAGTGCATGGACTGGTGGAATAAGAAGATAAATTATGACAGGAGTCTCTTAGCAAGGACATAAGGAACTTAAAAATCTGAATCTGTAAAATATAAAAATAACAAAACAATAATGTTAATTAATAGTATCTATTAATGCTAAAAATAGAAAATTGATGATCTGTTAATGGACTACGTAAGTAAACTCATGTATAATGGAATATTCAAAGCCAAAGAGGTCAGAGGACAAAGATTTTTGTCTCCTACAATTCATAAAAAGCCAGAAAAAAAGCATGATTTTTTCCCACTTGGCTAAATAAAGAAAGCCTAGAGACATTAAGGCTGTTCATGTTCATAATATTTTCATTAGCTGTGGGGAATTTGTTTCATTTGATTTCTCAAAAAATGCAATTTAAGACCATTTCTTTCATGCACGTCACATGCTGACTTCAAAGGGAAAGGAACAAAGAGATCCAGACGTACTTTTCTTTAAATTTTATTCATTTCACTTCTTCTCTGGCCACAGATATTTTTATACATGGTTATTTTCATTCCTATATTTTTGTTATCTGATAGTTCATTATTTATTTTTTTTATATCACTTTGTAAGGTCAGTATCAAACAAATCACTTTAAATGTACTGGTATTAAAGGCTGGAAACAGTTTTAAACATCCTATATGGCATATGGTTGCATGTTCTGAGTTTTTTCAGGCCTCTGGGTTATTTTGAAAGGATGTAAAATTCGTACAGTAGCCATTTCCCGGTAGTTTTCCCAGAGAATGAGTCCCTGAGCCAAGCAAATGTGCAGAGTTCAAGAGATTAATTAGCGCTGATGACTTAGAGGTGGATCAGACAGTAGGTACTATACAGGAGTTAATTATGTACAGCCTGGCTTAGGTGAGCTCATTGACTTGAAGGAGATGGAAGTTCCCCTTGAAAAGCCACTGAATTGTACTGAATGTGAGATAACACAGCTATTTCAGGGAAGTTCAACTGCTGAATCTAGTCATGCCCAGGCCTCCCAAAGCTGTTTCCTTAAGAACTAAAATGAATCAAGGTCTGCTGAGTAGGAGGCAATGTGAGTGATGAGGAAGAGAACAACATGGAAACAGAATGGTTGCCTTGTTTCCTGTTGCCTGTTGTTTACAGATTAAAAGCTTCAGAATGGGATGGTGGCCAGAAAACACAGTGGTTTGAGTTGTTTTGGTTGAACTGGAAAACAAGCAAATATCTCCCAAAATGCTGAACCTGCAGAGGGATTTAGGGTTTCTTCTGTGTTTACATCTAGATGCGTGTTCAGTCTAGTTTCTAAAAGAGCAATATCAAAAACCTAAATTGGGCATAATAATATATTTAGGGTTGTAAAATTCCAAAAATATTTGGATAGATGCATGTAAAGAAACTTGCAGAAAATACCCAAGCAAGACCAAAGAAAATGTAAATTACTAAATGAGACTACAAAGAAGTGTATATTGGAAATGTCATGGTGCTTCTTACCCAGAGAAGCTGTTAAATAAGATATTCAGTGTAGTTTAAAAGGAAGACTATTCCCATGTCATTAATATTTTGAAGGAGTATTAAATTATAAAGCAACTGTCTGCAAGAGACTTAAGAGATTCCACTTTGGTCAAATAGTATTTTTAACAACCTAATCCTATTTTCAAACCAAGACCTTTTCATATTTTTCCCCTTTCTACACTTCCAACAGGTATGTGTAAGTTGTTTATTATCATTGTTGTTGTTATTGTTATTATTATTATTGAAATGTTTCTTTATAGACAGTGGCTCTGCCTGCACCTGTTTTTTTTCTTAATGGTAGCAAACTATTTTCAGTAACAGTTTTTGGAAGAGTTGAGATATTTCTCTTATTACATACACACATTGAGAGCTTCACAGCCCAAAGAAAGAAAGACTTTTCAGAGCACAGCAAGTACTTACTCAATTTACACTTTCAAGGAGTGCTTAGACAACTATTTAATTCCTCTGGAAGCACTGAATTGGAATGAGATTCTCCCATTCAAGAAGTTCATCAATGACCAAAGGATGACCAAAATTGTTACATCACCAGTTTTAAGGGTGATTTTTAACAGAATGTATATTTCTGAGACTATAAATAGATATAGATAAATCAGAGTATATATAGTTATGCAGAGCTTCAGGGGAATGAGATATCAGTTTGAATTGTTGTATAAGAAGAAAAGAAGTAATAAGAAAGATCGGCCTTTTGTGTTGGTTTTGTGATTTTTTTGGGGGTGTGTGGGTTTCTTTATATCAGCTCACCAGCCTGCTAATCTGAGCTCTTGTGGCTGCTAGAGCATTCAATTTACCAGTGAATGACAGACAGGGTGTTACAGAATAATTTCAAAACAAAATAAAGGCCTTAGTGAAGGTATACTTTAATGTTAGCATACTAATAAAGACTTTTTAAAAATTGAGAAGACAGGCAAGATCCAGGAACAAACTATTTTTTCTTCCTGAAGTATATGATTTCTTGATCAAGTTAAGATGTACTTTATTGATATTCACTGATTATGTTATGGTTGAAATCTCCACATTGTGAGTTAGCTCCCTGCTTCCAGAGCTACAGGCTTAGCAAGGGAAAGGAGTTGTCGTGACTGAAACACTTTTACTCTTTCCAGAAAGTGGACGAAAAGAGGCCAGTAATTGTCAGTTTGCCTTGATGTATTTTAGGCAATTACCCAAGCACTGAATTGTCATTCAAAATAACAATATTTGCTAATTTAGGAGGTCTATAGTTTGAAAAGATGAGCAATTTCTAATGAAAAGGATATCAAGACCTGAAATAGAATGCTTTATGCTTTGCCAGCTCTTTCTTGATTTTTTGCCCCCAGTTAATTGAGTGACAGTGGGTCACATCTATCTGATTCCCTTCCTTTATTCATCTTCCTTTTTGTTTTATCTTCATCCAAACTTAGCAATTATGTGAAAACAACCATGAGCACTTTGCTTACAAAGCTGGATTTACCAGAGAGGCTCCTGAGGGTTTTCCATCATCTTGCCCTCTAGATCCCATTAAGGAGGAGCTGCACAGCACATGTCCCTCAAACCTCCTCAAAATGTGTCTGGAGCTGTATCCTTTGATTTCAGGCTGTTGTGGATTTTACCATAAGAAATCAGATAAATAGAGCTTGAGTCTTTTGGCAAAGTTTTTAGATGTCTCTGGTGGCCTACATTTAGGGTGGGGGTGAAAACAAAGGAAAGTCAAAACATGAGAAGCCTAGCCAGCTGTTCCAGGGGGTGGAGGTGGGGAGGGCTGTGTGTGTGTGTGAGGTGGTGAATCCTTTGCTGACCCCACAGGCAATTAGCTTACAATAGCTAGGCAGGCACTTTTTTAGTTTCTCTCTGCTAGACAATGTTGCTGCCTTCTCAACCAGCCCACACACCATGTGTTCTAATTAGCTAATTACTACTATATTTCTGTCTTATCCTATTCCACAAATGATATTAGAAAGTGGATAATGCCACAAATCTTCAAACCAACTTTCACAATCAAATGGTCTGTTCAAGTTCTGCTTTGGTCTTCATAGAAGTACAAAGGCTCCTTGGCTCTGTATTTATTCCTATATTTTGTCTGACAAGTACTTCATTATGCAGAGACATTTCAATTGGTAACTTTGACACAGGTGATCAAAAGACTTTTTTAGAAACTGAAATTTTTAAATCTCCAGGGCAGTGTGGATCAGGGTGGTGAGGAAGGGGACTCAGCCTCCATTTTCTCCCTGTTTAATTTCTCAGGGTGCACTTAAGATACTTCTCAGGGATGTGTTTTGAATGCTGTTATGCAAAAATTAGTGAATTTAGATGTCTGTTTATTTTGATGCATAGTAGTCCCAGTTTCCATACTGTGGACTGACATACTGTTTAGTTTCAGCTACAGAATGCTTAAGATTTTGGTATTTCTTTTAAGGGGACATTTTGACACATTGAAACCACTGTAAAATTCTGTATTCCATATAATTTATTTATACCAAAGCAGTATAGAAAATGCAACATTTTTTCTTTTTTTTTTTTTTTTTTTTTTTTTTTTTTTTTTGTCATTCAAGTACTTCTACCCACATTTATTTTGCTTCCATATCTATATTTAAATGTTTAAACTATTTTTCCTTCCTGATTTCAGTGAAATATATATTGACACATTACTCCTTTTTGCACTTCAGGAACTACTCCAATTAAGATCAGTTCATGCTAGAGAAGGATAAATCTCAAAAGGTTCAAATAAGATCAATCATGCATTTTTTAATGCTTACACAAATATTAGCTATTCAAAACTAAAACCTGACTGGCAGTTTCAGAAGTACAAAATTTTCTCATGAGAATTTTTGGTATTTCTAACTCTATTCACAGCCAAAAATGTTGTAAAATCTCACTTTTAGTTAATTTTTACTTGCAGTCCCTGGTATGTTACACCCTGGCATTTTAGAAATTCTAAAAAGGAAGTTGACAAAAAATTGCTTACATATGTGAAAGCTCTCTTCAAAACCAAAGTACCTTTTCTAAGATGGGGGCGGGGGGAGGAGGGGATGTTTTCATGGGGTTTGTTTGGTTTGGTTTGGGTTGGGTTTTTTCTTATGGTGAATTTTTTCCAGGAACAATTTTGTTTCTACCTTACTGGTTTTCTATCCTGTTGTCTTTACAATCAGCTTGGTCTACTGAACACACCCTGACAGAGATTCCTGGTCTATATTAGAATTAACTCTTACTATTTTTTTAAAGTAATATGTAGCTATTTTTAGTGATTAAAAACATTGGAACTATATTAGTTTAGAACATAATTTTTAAAATTTGGAATTTGATTTTTCTTCATTCAAACCTATATAGAAATCAAAAAATATAGCTACAGCAAACCAAAATATTTTTGTCTGTCTACATACAAATCAAAAAAGCTGCCTTATTTGATCTCATGCAGCATGTTTTCTGTGAATGTATTTGCTCTGAAAAACTCAGAGATCCTATCCTCTAGACACATACAGAGGTTTCATCTTCGATTAGACTGTGATTAAAAGACTTGCACAGCCTGTTTAATTAACTTCTTTCACCATTGGCCATGACTTCAATTATTTGCAACAGCTTAAATTTCACAGGTGTGCTTGTGTGTTTGTTTGTTTTTCACCCAGTATAAAACAGCAACACACACTCTTCCTGGATAATTAGCATTCTGCCATCTCATCAGATAATTGTCCTTCTGGGGAGGAAAGGCTGAAGGGCTGTTTGAGAAGGCGAGGGCAGGGAGAAGGAACACTGCCACCTACTGAGGTACCTCTCACCAGCCCAGCCCCAAACTCAGCTCAGAGCAACAACCTGAAGCTGCTCACACATCTCCCTTGCCCCAGCAGCGTAGTTGCACATAGAATTGTCAAAGATCCTGAAGTTATTCCTATTTACATTATGAAAATTCATGAACATCAGCAAGCTCCTTGCTTTCCCGTTTGTTGGGCTTTTGTTGCTGGTTGGGTAGTTCACCTAAATATGTGTGGCAAAGCTGAAAGGAAAAGGCATATGTAGTGATAACTTCTCAGTGCAACTTCCTTTAGAAGATATGGCATGCAAGTGTGAGAAATTTTCTTGGCACTTTCGCCCAAAGACATGTGTCTGACCAATATGTTAGCAGGCATCAGGCCATTTGGCAGATCAACATGAGCACACTTAGCCAAAAAAATATGTTCATTGACTATATTTTGAAGGCATAATATTCACCTGGGGAATTAAAAATGGAGCTCAGGCAGTGAGTTTCCACACCCATGATAAAGATAGATAAATAACTCAAAGACCAGTGATTTCAAAAGTACAGTTTCAAATTCATTTCAAGCCAAAATAATTTTTTTTGCTCCCTAATTTGACTTGGACTCTTGAAAGGGGGCCTTTGAGGAATATATTACCTCTTCTAATGCTAAGATTCTCTTACACTTTCTAATAAAAAAATCAAAAGCAACATCATTCTGTATGTAGCCTGGTTGCAAATAATATTTACTCAGTTTAGGTAAATATTCAACAGTGTGAAAAAAAATCAGACTGACGTACTAAAAATAAAAATTGACCAAAGTGTCTCTTCTGTAGAGCATGTGACAATGACTTTCATTTCTTGTTTAGTAAGACCAGGTCTTCAAAGTAAATAATAAAATATTCACTGACTTAAAAAGTTCTAGTGGAAGCACAGGGTAATTATGCCATCTAGATTTTGTTTTCTGTAATAATTAAAACAATCTCTCACATTTCCATATGAGTCTTTGAATATTGTTTTGGCTAAAAACTTGAGTTGTTTGGTTTGACATTACACCATACTCTCTCTGGGAAAGCTCTCCATCATCCTTATTTACTTATTATTGCCTCTTTACAGCAAATGCACTCTTTCTTTTTTGGTCACTCATGATGTTGTTGCGTATCTAACTATTTAATTTCATTAACTTAATTTACTATTTTCAATGTTGCTTTCTTTATGGAAAGTTTTTATAAATTCCATGCTTGTATTTGAATTTTTTTGATATATAATACAATGTCTGAGTTCAGTAATAACTTCACAGAATTTAAAGTTTGTTTACTATGATTGACAAGGCTGTGGTTTACTGTTTAGAATCTTCTTTTATCTAGGGAATTAATTTAGTTCTGTTTAAATTTGCTTTTGGAATGATTGTGTCATCTTAAACAAATGCAATAAATTCAATAGCTGAGCAGATGTATTGAGACTTTAGCAGAAATACATACATTTTCATAGATGAGGTAAAATATATCCATTTTATTACTGGAATATTGTCCAGGAAAAAAACCACAAAACAACAAACAAACAAACAACCCCCAAAACCCAACCACACCCCCCAAAAAAACCCAAAAAACCCCCAAAAAACCCAAAACAAAACAAAAAAACCAACCAAACAAACAAACAAAAACAACACCACAAAACACAAACAAACCAAAGTGCCCTGATGTTAGAAAACTTTTATAATACTTTGATTGGAGGAGCTGCAATTAATTACTGAAAAAAAAAGTTCTGACAGGGCATGGGTTTGTGTATTTCAATTGCTGTCACTGGGTAAAGTTGACTAAGTCATTCTTAATCATATAATAAAATTGAGAGAAATCATGATTTAACTTTAAAGTCAAAACATGCTAATGTATCATTTCTCATCTTCAAGCGATACAACAATCTCAATTACAATTACATATTACATACGTAAATAGCATTCACTTTGTCTTCTGAAAACAGCACTCATAGCAGTTCTCTGGGTCATTCCTGGATTGAAATGACAAGAACAGTAGATCACAGTAGTGTTCATTTTGGAAGTATCAGATCTTGGAAAACTAGAAATCTGTACTGTAACAACTTAGGGGTTTTAGCTTTTCCACATGATGTATGAGTCACAAACACCAGCAGAGCCAGAGAGGCTCTGTAGATGGCACCTGGTGTGGCAGGGCAATGCTGCCTCACTCCCTGCCTGCCTCAGGATGTGCTGTGGAGCACTGGGATCTGCCAGGCATCATTCAATGAGCTCTGAGGAAGCTGGGTTTTCTTGAACAGTAAAGTGATGCCCCACTGAAAGAAAATCATTTGGATCAGGGAAGCAGTACAAACATGCCAGTTAATTAGCTCTGCTCTCATTTGCACAGCTGCACTGCTCCAGGTTGAGTATGATGTACTGTATGGTGTAAGTGTGCTCTTGAGACTCTCCTCAGAAGACACCTGAGCCTGATTTGCTCTTTCAAGAGAGTGACCTAAGCAATTCTTCAAAAACCTTACAGTTATCAGTCCTTTCAAAAAACAACTGGAGCAGTTGTTGCAGGTTGAAAACCCCCACTGCTATGCACAGATCAATAGATACCATCATATTAAAAAGGAAACTGAGAGAATGTAATTTCAGTACCTACCCAGCTCATATTAAAACATATTAAATGAAGAAATGTCAACAATAGGAACAAACTATAACTTCAGACCACTCGTGGATAGTGCTTATTTGGTTCCCATCATTGAAATTTTTTCAAGTTTTATGAAAAAGTTCATTTACACTAGTGCAGGCTTTCCAACAGGCTTCTGCCTTCTTCCAGGTGAATGCTCTAATCATTCAGGCAGAAGGTAAAATTAGAGACAGGAATGGTAGACAACCCAGTCATTTTGTTTCCAGGATGTTAAAATAAATCCTTATCAAATTTTGTTTTTATTAACTCTGAACTTCATCACAATGGATACAGTGGTATTCAACTGAATCAGCCTTGCAAAACCCCACCTAAGTTCTTTTGTTACTCACATGAGACTCATGAGGCACTTCCAGGTCCTGCTATGGTAATATCGATGTTAAACACCTAAACCTAGTCATCTGAACAAGAAAAAGTTATATGCTGTTTAAATGCCTGACATTTGCATTGAAGCTCTGAAGACATATGTAAATATGCAAAATGTAAAAAATTGGGGGAGTTCTCAGTTTTCATTGTCTTTATCTATAAAACTGTGTCCCTGCTTTTTTTTTTTTTCCTAATGTTCTCCCCAGGGTGATCATTTAAAAGTTCCTAGAGGCACACAGCTTTACAATTACTTCCTACAGCAAAGTCACGATATTAGGTGCTTAGAGCAGGAAAGTGTTCTCAGTGTGCCCTCTGTTTTGGTGCCATCAAACTTCCTTGTGAAATTCAAGCTAGGCTTTTATAGGAAGAAAAAGAGAAAGAGGGAGAGGAAGAAGGCTGGGGATAGATAAAACATAATTATTCATAGGGCCAGTCTGGATTTTGGAAAAAAACAGGGGCTGGAGAAGGGACAAAACCCACATGACCTTTCAAGGTCTTTTTCTGCCTGTTCCTCTGTGACACTGTTATAAAACTGACTCATTTTCATGGAGACTATGTGCATGAGGAGGAGTGTGACTTAAGGTTCTCCATAGATTTCAGCTGCAAAAGAAGAGTCCAGCTTCTTGTTCCTGGCTTGGTTTGTATTCTCTCTTGCTTGTTTGTATTTCCAGGGCCCTTCCTAGTAGGAATGTCTGAGTCTACTCCCCACTCCACCCATCCCATCCCATTGCATCACCTTCCCTCTATGGCAGGGGAAAGGAAATATTTTATCCTTCTTTTTCATAAGTTTAGAGCACTGTTTATTGTCCACACTGATTTAATTAAAAGTCTAACATGTTGATTTATCAGTTCAGACATCTTGTTTCAAAAATAGAGAATTCTCTGAGCTATAAGCTTATTATTTGAAAAGACTGTATTTATTTACAGTTGTAGCATCTTTTTTAGAATCATAGTTTTTAATTTGGTAGAAATAAAAAGTACTATTTTTAACTGTAAAATACCTGCCAGTCATTTGGGACAGAAATCTTAAATTTGCATTCAAGTTTCAGAACAAAATTATGACATGTGACATGTGATGGAATGCTGTTTTCTAATAAAATAGCTGCTTGTTCACCTGGAAGATGTGCGTTGCTTGATTCTAAATGAAATTGTCATCTATTTCGTCTAAGAATAAAATACAGTACCAGAATTCATGTAGTGGAAAAACTGTTTACTGTATTCAAATAATTTAGTTTTGCAGACCCAAGAGGATCACTTCTCAACATCAAGAAGCCCAGTATAAGCTATGTTGTATAGAACAGTAATTAGACAAGAGCGTAGAAATCCCTGATGTAAAACATATTGGAATCTTAGCCTCTAAATATAGCAACAGTTTCCAAATGTCTGGCTGAAGACTAATGTTAACAGCATGGTTTTCTTCCCCCTGTCCCTTTTCCTTGCCAAGTAAACATTCTTATCTATGGCAACATTCAGAATTGAGCCATACTTGCTTATTTTGTACATACAACTATTTTCATTTATAGTAATAGGGGAGAAGGTAGCAGTACTGGAGCTAGTATAAATCAGCACAGTTCTCTTCCTTCAGTGGTTTTGGTGCAACTTGTGGTGGATTAACCTTGGTTGGCTGCCAGACCCTCAGTCAGCCACTCTATCTCTCCCACTCCTCAACAAGACAGGGGGAGAAAAACAAGATGGAAAAACTTGTGGTTGAGATAAAGGCAGGGATATCACTTAGCAGTTACTAGCATGGGCAGAACAGACTCAACTTGGGAAAGAATAGTTTATTGTCATTTACATGTTATAGGATGGTGAGAAAGAAAACCAGAAAACACCTCCTTCCCCATCCCCTTTTCTTCCCAGGCTCTACTTCAGTCTTGCATTCCGGAGTCTTCCATTCTTTCCTCAAAAAATGTCCTAGGAGGATGGGAATGGTGGCTTGTAGTTGTAGTCAATTAGTAACACAGTCTAGTATTTGATTCTTCTTTGCCCTCGCACACTTTTCCTACTCCGACATGGTTCATTCCAGGAGGAGCAGTCCTTTAACAACAGACTTCTGCATGGGTTTCTCTCCATGGGCTACAGCTCCAGCCAGAAAGCCTTCTCCTGTGTGGACTTTCCACAGGCTACAAGGAAACAGCCTGCATCACTATAGTCTATGGACTGCAGGGGAATTTCTCCTCCTGCACCTGTAGCACATCCTTATCTTCCTTGTTCTCTGATCTGAGTGTCTACAGGGTTGTTTCTCAACATTTTCATGGCTCCTGTCTCTCACAACAGCTGCACAGTGTTTTCTACCCCTTTTTAACCACTTTTTCACAGAGGCACCAGCAGATCATCTGACAGGCTCAGCCATGCCCTGCAGCAGGTCCATTGGAGCCAGCTTGGACTGGCAGTGTCTGGCAAAAGGCAGAACCTGGCCCTTCTCACAGAGGCCACCCCTGCAGACCCCTGCTCTAACATCTTGGTACATCAAGCTAATACAGAAGCATTCTTGAAAATATCAGGTAACAGCCTTGAACAAAATGTGTTTTTATCAAAGAGGATCTTCACATCCTATTAAGCATTGTAGTTCCATTTATTTAGGTAGGTAAGGCACAATTTTTACTGTCACTAATGTGAAAATAAGAGCTCTAAATTGCCACTTCCTTAATTTCCCATATTTTCTTTTCTGTTACTTTTTAATTGTAAACTTACCTCGTCTTGTGTAGAAGAAACTTATGTAGGCACGGACAGTAGAACAAGAAAAGGCTGTGAATACCTGATTCATAAGCTATAAAAGTAAGAAACATAGCATGTAGACAAAAGCTCTTTGGAGCTTCTGATAACAGCTCCAGCACTGCCTTCATGTTGAAAATACAGGACATTTCACATGATAGGGTGAGTCATCCATTTCAGCTGAGCTTCCAGAACTTGTAAGGATTTATTCAAAAGGGAAGTACCAAAATCAGTAAACTTCTGGTTGTTTCTAAAATGAAGTACATTTTTTCTGATTTCAGTTTTGTCATCATTACCTCATCACTGCTGCTGAGACAGATGTTAATGCTTCTAAAATAAGGTTTGAATTTTAAACATTTCCTAATGTCTGCCCCTAAACAGAAGAGCCTACCAAAAAGAGTGTACTTTGTTTTTGTTTAAGTCAATGGTCTAGAATTAAGTTCATACATTAATATTTGGATTGATAGAAGTGATCATAGCTGGGATTTATTATTTTCTTTCAGTTACAGATAGATAGCAACTTCAGGGGAAACTCTCTTCTCATTTTGATGTTCTTTGCACTTAATTTCCTCTGACTTTTCTTTGTTGCTCCCGATTTATCTCAATGTATCTAAAAGCAGCATCTGATTCTTAGAAATTGACACAAATAAAAGCAAACAAAATTTAGTTGCCAGTCCAAAAAGCCCTTGACAAACATATTTTGAAAAGAAGAGTTATTTTTTCTCATCTTTCTCCTTACTTTTTCTAGAAAAGGGAATAGGTTATAATGGGAAATATGGCATTACTGTTCATAAAGACAAACATTTTGACAACATTAACATTAATTTTCCTCCCAGAAACAGACCCACTTGTATTCTCTTGGAGCTTTATGGATACATTTAGGTAGTATAAAAACTTTAAAGAAAGATAAATGAAACTACCATTTCAGTGACAAGGCATTGAGGTTTTGGCAGAATTTATAAATATATGCTTGAAACTTCCAATTTTTCTACAGTGCTACAGATAAATAATCCCTTAATGGAAGAAAGGGTTATGGCAAAGATGGGTAACTAAAATCAAATCAGCAATATCACTACTTTTTTGATGAAAAAGCAGAAAGACATGGGGGTCTTTTTTTTTTTTCTTTTTCCAGATCTTAATGGTCTTATATCTGTTTTGGCTTGTTGTTTCCTTTGGGTTTGGTTGTGTGTCTATGTGTGTATGTGCGTGAATTTGTTAATGTTTGTAAAGATAATTGCCTTTCCCCACAGCGTTTATTTTTAATGAGCCCCTCAAAATGAGGCATAAATACCGTAGAATCACAAAGGTAATTATTTTCATCTACTTATAAAGGAATACTGAACAAAAAAATAAACAGGACACTGGTTAATTTAGGACTTAAATGAAGCTTGATAAATTATTTGAAACACTCTTTAATATCACAAATCTGGGGGGCAGGCTTGGGTTTCACTTCTCTAAAAACTATCCAGAATAGCATCTTGAAACAATAGCTAAACACTTTCTAAACACTTCTAGTTCCACTCCTGCTGGAATCTTAAAGCCATAGTGCAGTACTGAGAGCCTCCGTACCTGAGAAGCTACCCAAACAACCTTGGAGTCAGCTTGTATGTCTCTAATATAGTACAAGTTCAAGTCCTACAAAAAAGGACCTGCTGCACCATCCAGTGAGCTGCTGCAGCAGCTGTATTATTGCTTCTGTAAGAAGCTATTTGTACTTATTTGAGAGTATAACCACAGGGTGTAAAGTAGCCCAGAAAAGAAGGTGCATGAGCTCCAATAGCAGCACTGAGGAGGCAGTATAGAGGTCAGAGACAAGGGAGTTGTGGGCAAGGCCTTGAGATTGTCAACAACAGTTTATGCTCTTAAACCAAGCAGCAACAGGGAATGCCTTCAGACACTCAATCACTGTGTATTAGCAGAATAGCTGAGAGCCTATTTTGCATATAACACTCCCAAACAATGTCCGAGTACAAATCAGGATTTACTACAAGGGAGTGAGCAGTGCCAGTAGGTAAAACACATTCAGACAAAATATATTGATGGCAAGGAAAGTTTGATAGCACAGATGTGGAACATTGCTCCTGGCTGGTCTCAAGGGCAAGAAACGGTGCACTAAATCTACTAGTACAGCCATAGATCACTTTAAAACAATTAAGTAATTACACAAAAAATTCCATATATAAGAGGAATTTATTCAATTTCTTACATTTTCTTTAAAGTTACTAGGTCAATAGAGGCTAGATTTGTAGATTTTGGGCCAATTTCAAGTCTTTGTGCCTTGTCATTCACCACGGCCTTTAGTATATGATTAACATCTCTTCCCAGAGATGTAGGTTAAATATTTTAAATGTTTTACCTCTATAGCAAGATTTACAAAAATAATATATCTGCATTAAAAAAAATGTACGTATAGGGAACTATAAGTCTGGATATATCCATATACATAAAATAAAATAGTATTTATAAATACATAATTACATACCTATGTGAAATTAGTGTCAAGAAGTTAAACCTTAGTTCCTGGATCTTCTCTCAGATCCAGTCCACACACACTGTACCATGGAGGTTGTAGAGCAAACATTTTGTATTAATTCTTGAAAGTAATAGCTACAACATGCTGGTAATCTCTGTACTCTTCTTCAAAGAAGGGTTTTAATTGCTCTCTACAAAGAACCCCATATTCACGTCTCTGAGGTGTGTTGCCTTCAGTGTTGCTTTCTGTGATACAGCAGAGGAAGGCAGAACGCTCTCATCATAACAGTGTACTGCTGGGAAGGGAAAGGATTTGTTCCTAGATCTGAACCTTGAGTAATCACTTTCCTTGCTTGAGAATCATAAAAACCTGTTTGCTTTACACCCATCCCTCTGTTGTCTTGTACTTTCACTTTATAATTCAGCATGCCTTCCTGTGAGTTACTTCCCCTATGGAGTGAGAGTTCAACGAGTGCTAATTCTCCAAAGCTTTTTCCGTATGTGTGTGCTGGGCTGTCAGGAATCCCCAGAGTGCACAGTGTAACTGGTTAGTACCTTTCCATCTCCCTGCCTTGGCACATTGTCTCGAAATCACAGTGCACCAGCTGCAGGTTCCTGCAGAGTGCTTTGTTAAGATGTTGAGTGCGGCTCTGCGCTGCTTCCTCTGACAGCTCTGCCTTAGGGGGCAGATTTCCCATTGCTTTCCTTGCTTTTGTGCTGTGCAGTGAAGAGGGCGTGCAGATTTCTAAATGTGCATACATTATGCAGAACTTTTTGTTTAGCTCAGGATATTAAGAGGAAAGCCATTAATTCTTATGAGGAAAACTTGACTCTGATGTCAGAGCTCATCCTCTGGTACTGTTCCTTTCTAACTTGAAAGCCTCTCTTACTGGTACTGTCCACAGAGCTAAAGCATTTCCTTGTTTTCTGTGTAGTGTTTGAAAATTGCTACGGATGGCAGCTCTCAATAAACATTCTGCTCTCAGAACTGCAGCAAAGGACATCAAAATAGGATAAAATATTTCCTAACACCAGAACAATTTATTCGTGAACCTATGACATGCTATTTTACATCCTTGTCTCATCCTTTAAGAAAATTTCAAACTTATTCCAGTGTTTATTTGAACTGTTTTGGCACATGAGGCTTCTTTGAAATCACAGTACAGAGACAAAAAAAAAAAAAAAAAGATTGGAGTTTGTTATATAGGAGCAGGAGCTGTGTAGCAGAAGCCTACATATTTTGCAGGACCCTCTTACCCTGGCTGGTAGACTGGTACACTGTCTCTAAAGACAAAATCAGAGCCACAGTTCTTTACAACAGGCTTCATTTTTTGCTCCTTCTTTATCTGCCAAAAAGGGTACACATTTATTTGGAAGATAAAACATTCATAAAGTTTATGTTGATGAGAATAGGATTCTAAAACATGAAAAATATGAATAGAAAATAAAGAGGTCAGGCACAACAGAGAGAGAAATGTGAACCAAAGAACCATAAAACAGTATGGAACATAGAACAAAAAGATTTAATTTCACCTTCAGGTAAACAACAGAAAGACTTAATTACTTCTTCAAAAGGACCTGATTTCATGCTCCTAATTAATTTCATCCTGTCAGGACAGTTATTTCACAGATGTTCTAGACCTACACTGACACAGATGACATGATCAAGGTCTCATGTCTGATCGCCTGCACTGTTCAGCCTCAGGATATAAAAAAGAAATTCAAAAATACCACTGACAAATTGTCTATAATTTCACAGTAGAAAATGATAGCAGAATATCTGTGTTTTAATTGACTGGTTTAACCTTTATCCAAAGAAGATCCAACTACTGTAAAAATTAATATTCAGACATTTGATTCAGAAATCTTATAGTTGAAGTAGAAAAGTTTTGAGTATTCTGGAGTAAAGGTGTGTATGAAGTCTGATGATAAAATTTTTAGAGATATTAATCAGGAAAAAGTTCAATCAATTTAATTAAATTCTGTACTTTTCTGCAGAACAGTCAGCATAGTGGGAACAGTTCAGTTGAGCATCAAGAGTTTCATAAACAAAAAAAGGCCCCACACATGACAATATTGATCTGAAAATGTCTCAGCTATAGTGATTTTTTTTATCATTAAATTTTCAAAATTTGATCAAAACAGATGTATTCTCTGTCGTCACTAATGCTGGCAATAACATATTGTTGCTTATGAATGCATCTTGCACTATTTGCAATTACTGTTCAAACCAGAGAATTATCAAGGGAGTTCCTATTATGTGTGAAAGCTCAGCAATTTTGTTTTCTAAAACAGTAGCTGATTGAGCTTTTATGTGCTCCACTTCTGTAAAATTGTATCTAAATCACTTTTTATTTTGCTTTCCATTACATTACCTTTTTTTATTCCATTTCTATTTGTATGAGTCACTAGAATATACTCTCCCAAGGCAGAAACAAGGGCTAATATTTTAGCAGAATAAAGCTGTTAATCAGACCCGTTCATTTCCCATTTCATCACAGACTCAGGTATTAATCCAAATACATATAGCAAGTTCAGAGCTTCTCTGAAGTTTTGGGGTAAGTTTGTTTTCCTTTACATTTTATTATTATGGTGATTTTCACTCCATTCTCTTCTATGCTATAAAGTAATAGAGTAATATACTGCTTCACAATTTTTATCTCCTTGTTTTCCACCAGAACATCTCATTCCATTCCTATGACATCTGGACATGCTAGATATATCTACAGTTCTTATAGGAGAACCCCTTTCCATCTGTTATCTGAATGAATACATTCAAGTTTACTGCTTAAATGCACCCATTTAGCATACAGATATATCAGAAATAGTGAACACTTTCTTCGTAATTTTCTTAAATAAGTTTTTATTTTCTAAACTTTCATGGTGGGCAAAAGTGATAAAGTCAATTTTGATATTAAATAATGCATTTTAAAATGTATCTGAAAGACACGAAACAAAGGTTTTTCTCCCTCTAGTACTGGAAAATTCCAGACCCAAAGACAGAACACTGAAAATTTCTTATGCCCATATTTTTAAAATCTTTTTCCCTTATATTTCTTGTCTACCAGTCTTTCTGCTAGTGCTGCGAAGCACTAATTCCAAATTAAAAAAAAATAAATGGAGATCTCTGCAGACGTGATGGTTCACTGGCATCTTTGAAGGCTTTTGTTTTATGGACATCTCTGATCAGTTCCTATTTGTCAGATCTTGTCTGCCTAGCACCAACATTGTTCCCAATATTATAATATTCCCATATTTTGTTCAAGTGTCTCTTAAATAAAAGTACCCTCTGTTTTCTTTTGTGATCTGTTGCTGATTTCCACATCTCTGTGCACCTACAAAGAGAAGCATGCAAAATATAATTGAGCTGCAAGTCATTTCACTTGAGACTGATTATATTTATACAAGAGAAGAAAAAAATTATTTCAATAACAGTCACATTTTTCACCAGAAGAAAAGCTGCCTTTTATGTTTGACAAACTCACATCTTGACATTTTACACTCTTCTGTGCTCTAAATAGGCTATTGAGTATAAATCACTTTTATTATAACATACATTCTTTTTTTTATAATAAATTTTTAAACACTTTATTGTGTTACCTAAAGAAAACCTGTACACTTTGGATAAGAGCAATAGGTTCTCTCATGAAAAGTAATGATTTTGATAAAAGACAATGAATACTCCAAGAAAACCTAACAGTACCCATTGATTGATGTTATTCCCACTCAGAGGAATTTGTTACACACAACTACCTAATTCTGTCCTTTCTCTGAAGATGTCCTATTGTTTCCTCTCAGCAGTCCAAAGTAATTTCTGTTGTGTGAAGAGCAAATAACTACACAAGCAATCAGACACACATAGAACAAAAGAAGACAACTGAGCAACACCACATCCTTTGATTCTCACAAAATCAAACACCAAAGTAACTTTTCCATGACTAACAGACTCTATGGAGACCATTTAATCTCTCTGTCAGTTTGACTTTGGAAGCCCCTTATGACAAATTTTGCTACCCAGCATTCCACACAGGACTGTTAATTCTAATAGTACTTGAGTGATATGAAAGATAACAGAACTCTCTTGAACCATCTGCCATGGGATTGTGGGATAAGCATTAAAACAATGAGATGAGCTTGGAGCAGAGGGATTTGTTGTTCCTACAAAAGTTTTTAAGTGTTCATCTCAAACTGCAAATTTAAGATACAAATTCCAGCAGACTTCCTGCCTTTCCCTCTTGAAGATTTTGGGACACATGTTCCCTTTTTTTGGAATAGCTTTTAACAAATAGCAGTGGTATTCTTACTCTACTGTTTGTGGAATGGATTAGAAAATGCTGATACAATTTATTGTCTTTAGTTCATCCAAATAAGCCCTAGGAAAAACAAAAGTTTACGTATTGCCTTATCATCATCATATCTGTCTTGCTGCTTTACTGCTGTATTAGGATACTAAATAGTGTTATCAAAGACAAAAGTCACTTAAAATTTCTTTTGAATCTTGTTTTGAGTCGAGAGTAAGAAACTTTGACAGATAGTTTAGAGGAAGGACATTGATTATACTCTGATCATTCAAAAAAATCCCCAAAAGCTACAGACTTTGACTTCAAGGGTTTACAGGTCAAGAGTCTGTATTCATTCACATTCAATATTCTCAAAAACATCAGAAACCTGTATACAAATACACATGGGCAATTATCCTCAGCAGCTTCAGGGAACATATTTTTCTTAATACATAGCTTAAACAATCCTTAATTGAACCCCCACAATTTCTTCAACTCCTTTCAGAAATTGTTGACTTCTCACCAGCAACTCTCTCAACTTTGAATAACCAAGTTAACATTTCTTCCATTATTCAGGACTCTTTCTATGTCTCATGGCAGCTAACATATCCTAGTTATATATCCTATTAATTTGGTATTTGCAGGTAGCTGAACAACCTTTGCAGAGATGTCTGTTTATCTTTAGCAATAATCCCATTTTGTTGATATATCTTCATTCTTTTCTCAAGGACTCATGTAAGACTTATTAGGATTAATTTAAATTCCATAAAACTGTGAAGGTAAAAGTCAACATGGGTCTCTAATTTGACTTGCTACATTACTTTGGCCAAACATTTTCACTCTAACTTCAGGAAAATGACAATTTTTAGCTTTATAGATGACTTAAAGTATGATTTAAATGTTTATTTTGACTTTTTATCAATAAAAGCCACAAAGCAAACTTCTGGATGTTGTAAAACCAAAGCATTAAATAATTAATCATTATTAATCATTACTGTGAATAGCACATGGGATTTTCAATTATTCAACTAAGCTATGAATACATACCTTAACTAAATGATTGAAAGAAGCTTGATCAGTGAATCCAGGCAATTATTCCAGTGCTTCATCAATATTATTATGTGAATAAGAAAATATAATATATTACCTAAAAAAGCAAACATATGAATTGTTTCCACTGATAAAAAACAGTTTTTATTTCTTAATTACAGTGCTCCCAAAATCTATTCCACCATACATGAAGAACCTATTTTGTCTGGAAATTAAGTAAGTTAGTAATTCTGTTTCTCACTAGTACATGATTTACCTGCAGGTTAAGTCACATAGCTATTTCTGCTCACAAATTAGTTAAATAAGACCTAATGAATAAGGTCAAAACAGCTTTGGCAGCCACTCAGCTTATTCTAAAACTGACACCTACAATATGTCAGCAGAAAAAAGTATTTTAGGCTGCACTGATGATATTGGCTTTCTCTTTGTTAATTGTAGGGGCAGGTCTGCCACCTCCCTCACACGTAGACACAGACCTGTAGGCACCTAATCTCAGTTGTCTCCAAAAAAATTCAACCTGTCTGAATGTGGTCCTTCTTGTTTCAGTGTAGTCCCTCTTGTGACTGCAATAGAAAACATTAAAAAAAAATCTGCAGTGCTGTTAGGAATCTTCTTGTTATGAAGCCTTGGAAAAAAGATCACTAAGAGTAAACAGTAATCAATACACATAATGAAAACAGATAGGAAAGCATTCAGTGTTGTGAATTTTAATACAAGATACATCTGTCCTTAAATGCAAAAGAAGCCACCACAGTCATGGAGAAGGATGTTTTTAAAACAATACTTTTCCATCACTGTCTGAGCATATAAGGATACTATACAGGAAGCATATACTTCTTACAGTATAGATACTCTTTACCCAGTCTTAAATTTCTGTTCTGCACTATGTAAAAAGACACATTGTATTCCAAATGTGCAGTATCAGTCATTTTTAAAAATTCCACAATCCATGTAAGTTTTATGTTCATTTAGGCTAAGATGCATTCTTTTACTTTTAAAAGTAATAAATCTAGGCCAGCTATAAAATAAACCCAAGGCAAGACTATTTAACATCCTGGATATGCCTTAAGAAGGAGGAAAAAGTAATGTTCCAAGCTAATACAATGTTTCAATTTAAAATTTATAAGTTAATTTTCCAAAACATCTTATTACTCAAATATTTTACATATACCCATTCAGTACATGAATTTTTAATACTCAAGTGAATATCACATCTTTGTGAATATATAGCTACTGACCCCATAATAAAGTATCAAGCATATAAAAAAGCTGAGTAAAAGCTGCATATCCCAATTTTCCTAAGCAATTCTTAAAGTTATGCTTGAATTTAAAAACACAGAAACAAGAAAGATCTGCATGTGTCACATTTTAATAACTTCAAACGTTATTTAAATGCTCTTTGAGCCTTTCCCATGGTTTAGCTGGAAACATCACCACACACACAAAAAATAGAAACAAGATACTGTTGTCAACTCAGACATCACAGCGAGTCTTTTATATTTATACTGGTAGACCTACACTTGCCACATTTTGGGAATAAGTTCCCGTTAAATCACATTATTGGACTTGAGGGAGAGAAGAAAAGCAACACAGCATAAAGAAACTGAGTTTCTAAATTATTTGAAAATCTAATTGTGAATTAGAAATAATCTGTTCATATATTGGATATTTAGAGGACATTTTAAAATAAATCATGTCTGAGCCTTCTCAGTTAAAACAATTGCTGACCTGTAACTTCAAGCTAAAATAAAACTAGGCTGAATCAAAGTGCTTACCATTACTTAGTATCAATGAAATGTGTAGGACTCTTTTTAACTGCCACATACTTCACCTCCCCACTTCTTAAGCTTTTCTTAGTAGTCACTTCTAGAAGAGCCCCACAGAACTTGACATCTGTGCTGTAACCTGTGAATTCTTCTTTTAGTTCAATGGTCTCCATATAGACAATAAGTGAGATCTAGGATTGGGAAAGGGATTATGTCAATGAAAACAGACATTTCTAGGATGAAATTAGTAGATACCTATGATATGTAAAGTAGACTGTTCACCCTTAACAGAAAAGTTTCTGATTATTTCCATCAACTGCATGAGAGGTTATGCACATCTCTGCTGAAAATGACACACTAATGGGGAAGGCAAAAGAAAGGGTAAATACATGGCAGTCTAAGACGACCAGAGAAAAAGGTTGCTAGCCTTGTTCAGTCCTAAAATAAGTGTGTGAACAGGAACTTAAAAATAGTGTCCTGCCAGTTGTGTACATCTCTATATACCCCAGGTACCAAAAAATCTAGACTTCAGATATTTATTACTTACTGTTATTCAGAGGGAAGGGAGGGCGTCGTTTTGGTTTTTTGTTGCTTGGGTTGTTTGTTGCTTTTTCTTGTTATTTGGTTGATTAGTTGGTTGGGCTTTTTTAGGTGTGTTAGGGTGGAGTTCTTTCCTGATCATGTTGTGATTTTAATTCTCCAAGAAATTGAGTATAAAATAATTAAATTTCCTGCAGGTTATTTTGGATTTATTAATTAGAACTAATAACTACAGAATAATATTTTTGATAGTTTTTTTTTTTTCTTTTTTTTTCTTTTTTTTTTTTTCTTAAAGCTTCAAGTTTGAAATAGCTGGTAAAGAATTTTATATTATATATGATTCTGTGGCCAGTTAAAGAGAGAAATAAATTGAAAAAAAAAAAATCAGAACTCCTAAAAACCCAGAAAAAAAACTCCAGAGCCTTATATGCATGTGTAAACTGATGCACTATTGAGACTGAAGAGAATAATCAGCTGCTCCCTGCAATGGTAAGAAAAGCCTTGACAGCTGTGAACCAGTTATGGCCTCTGAAACCTTCACCGAGACCTAATCAAGAAAAGTGTTTGTTACTGTGTCCCAGACATTGCAAAGTAAACAAGATGACTGAATGCCTTGGAGGCAAGTAGGAAGTTTCTTAGGCATAAAACCTCAGAACTGTCTTTGGGTATGTTTGTATTCCTTTCAGAAGATGTAGAATTTTCTGAAATAATAAATTAAGTACATTCCCCAAAGAGATCTCTTTAAGAAATAATTCTGACATATATTTTTCAGCTCCCTATCTTTCTGTTACTGAACCTTTAATTCTTTTCTCCATGGAAAACTTTCATCATGCCCCACTTTACCCATGTGAGCTTACCCCACCCCTTCCAAATTCCTAAGTGAAACCATACCCAGAGCCAGAAGTATTCATAGCACTTGTCTAGAATACTTAAACTTATGGAGGAAAAGGCTCTCATTGATCAAACCTGATTAGTTCACTGCTGCAAATGTTTGCAGTGAGCTTCATTTAAAACTTGGATTAAGCAGCTGCTGCATTGGCTCCAAATATCCTATCCAAAAAGGGTGAGATCAGGGACTCTATATGAGCATGAGAAGATACAGAGGGCTGGGAGCTTTGAATTCAATACATGTGAAGAACAAAAGTGCCACAAATTGTGGTGGAGGGGTTATTTTCTGTTGGTAAAATGTAACAAAAAAAGTAAATGACTAATTCACAGTACTGAGCCCAGGTCCCTGCCTGAAAGCTCATGTGAGATTTAGCTCACAAGAAGCCTTTGTACTGTTTTCTCTCTGTGGGCATGGCATGTGTGTTTGATTCTTATACAATCATACAATCCAAATTTATCACTTCAGGGCAGTAAATAAAGTGTATCTTAGCCTATGAGGTTACATAATTTTGGGCACAATTAAGCAAAGTGAAGTTGGAATGAGAGAAGGAAAACAAATTTCACTAATATGTAAATATTGCAATAAACAAAAATAAATTATCAAAGGGACCCAGTTGTTAGAGAGAAATTTGGGTGTTTTTTTAAAAGAAGACTGTACCATTTTTTTGATTCAAGGTGAAAGCAGAAGTCTGTGTGCTTGTGGTAGTTGTCTTTAAAATGTTTCACAAGGGTATGTTCATCTCTCTGTCTAGCTCCCATTCCTAAGTTTCAAGATCATTCAAATTGAAAAATTAAAAAGAAAACTCCAGACAGAACAGTTGAGTCTGATCAGATTTTGATAGGGAACCACAAATCATACCCAAATTTATTCCAGTCTGGACCTGGCTTTCATTCAAAGATTACAAAATCCTCAGTAATTCTCTTGATAAATCAAGACTCTGGGCAGGAGATTCAATAATAAAACCCGAGGCCAAATTGTGGTGGTTCCTGAATTTGTAACAGAAGGGCTACAAATTCTAGAAATCAAATACCTCAAATACCTTACAGAATTTCTCATTTGTCCTTGGAAATTGTTTATTTTACTTGTTGTTTGTGTTGTGTGGGTATTAAAACTTTTCAAAATTTAAATAGAAGAATAATGAATTCATGTGGATTTATCAGCTTCAAGATCTCCTGAGCTGCTTTACTATGACAAATGCTTGGCACATATATAGGACAACTCTATAAAAATTCTTGTCCTGCAAGATTGTGAGAAAGCTGGTTTGACAGCAAGTGCTGCTAAAGAAGTTGCCCAAAGCTGAGAATGCCAGAACTAGAGCCAAGATAATCCAGAGGACAAGCAACTTTATTCAAGTGCACTCTGGCATGCCCTGAGCCACCGATTCCCCACTCATAGAGACTAGGGATCTGTTGGGATGTTCCATGGTGATCCAGTGCCTGATTGTCATGACCATGAAAACATTGAGGAGGAGGAATGAAGGGAATACTAAAAAAAAGTGAAATATTGTAATATATCTAGGTCTGCCACTGGGGAAGTTTCCAGAAGGGAATTGAATCTGGGATCATAGAACCCCATGAAATTTGATGAAAACTCTTACCTCACTCTTATTTTAAATGTCTCTATAGATCCAGTTGAAAAGGCAGTATTAATTGGCATGATTTAAATAAGAAAAATGTGGTTTGCATGGATTTAGAAGGCAGAAATCTCATTTCTGTGTTACTGTATGAGTCAAAAAATTTGTTTGAAGAGGATACTGAGTACTCATTCACCAAGGATCAACCCCTGATTCCGAAGAGATCAAATATGTGGATTTTATGAAATTTGCTGACAGCTCATGGAAATCAAGGCATCTGTCTTGTTTTCTTTCCATAACTTCCATAGGAATAATTTTTGCACCTTTCTAGAAAGTATATAGCTGCTTGAATATTTCACTAGACTTTCCTAGCCATAATTCAAGCTAATATTTCATTTTAACCACAGAAGAAGAAAACACAAATGGACACAAAGGTCTAGAAAATTGAGAATTATGGTTGCAGACATGCTCTTTGTATTCTGAACACAGATGAGGAAAGGAGAAATGTTTTTTTGAAGCTGTGTTTGTGGATTTTTTAGTCTTGAAATTTCACCTCATGAGGCTCAGTGGAATAATGTTTGGTTCCTTTATAAGTGTATGATGAATAGGACCTTACATTCTTTGTGCACCTTTACTAGTTTGAATCAAATATGAAATACTTCAAATTTGCTCTGGGAATATTTTCATTGTAATTTTCATGTTTACCTTACTAGAACTAATCAAAAAGTTTCTCACCAGTACTTGCTTTAGCAGATGCTCTGAGGATGAGTGATTGTTGTAGATATTTCAGCTCTTAGTTTCTCTCTTATGACTAGTTTGCAACATATCTTGGTTTTGAATATATAAGTGTGGACAGGTGACAATGTAATTTGGTTCAGATTAACATAATTTAAAATTAAAATAACCCATACACACAAAATACATATATATTGCACAAAGGGAAAACAATAAAGAAGAAAAGGCTAACCAATCTCTGTAATATATGTGTGATGGAATACCATTTTCTAACTGTTTCAGTTTTGCAATCCCTCTGAAATTTATCTCCCAAGTGCTGATGTCAAGAGGCACTGATGGATTGTTCATCAATAGAGAGATGGAGAAATATCTGCTGTTTTGCAATTTAAAACATACCTTATTTAAAACAAATCACAGAATCAGAAATCTTCATGTTTCAGTAGTAAATATGATATTTTTCTGATACTTTATCTGCTGCCTTAGGTTAAAACAACAATGCCAAATATTTTCAGTTGTGCACAAAGCCTTTTCTTTTCTAAAGATCAGTTTTAACTTTGAAAATGTTTTTATTTTCTGATATATTTATTTGGTAAGCATTAATATTCTTCCTCCCTAACACAGATAAAAGCTGGCATGATGGCTGCTTTCTGGTAAGAGTTATAAGAATTTTGATTTTTCAAGCATTTTAGTAAGTCAGTGTTATTTTTTCAAGCTCATCTGTTGATTATCATGATTTATTGCTGATGTGTGCTCATTACAAGAGAAACTCTGGCCTGAGTTAGGTGCCTGTTATACTTTACTTTAGAAATACAAAGAATAAGGTAGAGTCTTCCCAACAGAGTGATGAAACAAACATCAAAGGACTTCTGAAGGTCAAAGTTAACTGCTTTGTTAATTGATTTGATATATAGGATTGATGGTTTCATTTTCTTGATTTTCTCTTTCATTTCTAAAGAGTGGAGGGAAAAAGCCAATTTAGAAATAAAATTACTAATTTATTATTCATAGTAACCTCTGTAATTGTCCTTGTGCCAGACATCTTGATATACTCTTGTTGATTCGAGAATTTTGCACTTCACTTTCTTTTTGCTAGAGTCGGGTTACACATATTTTGAATGAACCTCCTACAACCTAGTGAGGTAGACACAAGTTCAGATTTAGATTATAAAACTATATTATTCTACATTGTTTTCAACATACTGCTAGGTACAAGAAAGATAACACCTGTCTGTTCTTCTCCAAAGAAAACTTTTAGTAATTCTCCATATGTAACAAGATTCATATTGAACTGTTTACTACACACTGTGTTTCAGAAGCCAAAAATGATTGCAAAAAATTATTTCTTATTTATCAAATCTCCAAAACACTTTCCCTGTTTTTTTTTGTTTTGTTTTATATCTCTACCACATGCAGCAGGTAAAAAGGTAAAAATGTGAACTTCTGCTAATGTATTTTTCATAAGTTTTAAATATTTTCGTAGAAGCACATGACTTATTTGATCTGCATTTAAGGGAAAAAAAAAAAAAAGGTAATGAATCGAGAAGTTTGATTTCATATCCTAAAAGAGAAAGAAGTTTTTTAACACTTTTTTAAAGCACCGTCTGGTCCAGATCAGGTTCCATAAAACAAAGAATGGCTTCTTGGTTTTATTTTGTTTGGGTTTGTTTTATTTTCCCTTAACTTTTAATTCTTAAAGGTGTATCCAATAGCTAGATGCTTGTTCTACCTATTCAACATATTCAACATTTAATCCCTCTAGAAACATAACCAAATCATAACCTTTAGCTGGAAGAAGTCTGGCAGAATAGGAAGCTATTTGGATGGTACAATGGATATTCAGGAAAAAGAAAACAATTCCCTTCTGCTTACTTGTCTCCAGAACAAAGAAAACTTTGTGGAGGGATGAAGGAAAGAGAAGATATAGACTAGCTGGTAAGAATGAGGATGCACGTATTATGCTGCTAATATAACTTATTAGCAGCATAAAACTGACACAAAGGATATTCCGAGACAAGAGCAAATTATTCTCTGAGCCAAGAGAATGGAGAAAGTGATTTTTCTCTAATATTAAGAACACTGAGATGTGAATTTATATGGCATTTGCTCTTGGCAGTGATTTCTGCAAATAGCAAATTTCTGCTTTGAGTATTACTAAGACTCTGATTCAGCACTCAGACAATAGAAGAATGTGATAAGAGACAAGTGTTATTGTAAATTAGGTGTAAGAGATCCTTCTGTCTTTTTTAAGTTCCACTTTGTTCTTTTCATGAGCTTGGGTGAGTTACAACTTCGAAAGTAAAATAAATAAATAAATCAGAACCTTTTGTGGCTAGAGTATCCTGCTGCAAAGAAAAGATCATAACTTCAAATTTTCTTCATTCCATGGAGATCTCTTCATTAACAGAGGATTCATTCCATTAACTTGAGTTATATCAAGAAATCTAGTCTAAACTAGTCATCCAGGCTTGTTCTCTCTATTCAAGGAATAAATAGTATCAGAAAGTGTTTTATCTGACTGCAAACTAAAAAAAGAAAAAAGAATCCCCTGTTGGCAATGTCACTGGCTCTAAAATGGAAGCAATTTGAAACCAGTGACCAGTTTTTAATATTAATAGTAGCAGTTGTAGCAGCAACAAAAGACTTAGTATGGAAACAATCATGACAATAGTAGTCAGTAACAGGAACAGGGGATAAAAGTGATTGCAGTACTCACAGCAATAGCACTGGCAGTCAGTAATTTTACAACAAAAGTATCCTAATAATAGCAATAGTTTTGACTATTTCATAATGTTGAAATTTCAGGTGTTTAGCATAGTTGTTAAGGGCTGACATCACCATCATTTCACAAGCAGCTATAGTAGCAACCAAATAAAATATTACTTTCACAGTCAGGAGATATTTTTGTTGGAGGAACACAAAAAAGTTTTATATAAGAGAAACGTGGTCTGTCCCCATAACTACACATCTGCCAATCTGTTGTATGAAAGCAAAAACCCAACCCAAAAGAAATCAAACCAAAATAAAACCCAACCAAAACCACAAAAAAACCCCAAAAAATCCCAAGAAAACATAATAAGAAAAAGAACACTTCAAGTATCCTTCTTAGATTCAACACCTTTTTTTCCTCCCAATTTAAATATATTGCTAATTAAAGATTCATTTATTAAATCAAAACAGCTTCAAGAACAGGAATATGGGTTGCAGTGATGAAATCATAAATAGTAACAGATGTAAACATGTTTAGCATTCTAAACAATTTTTCCTCTTTTAAACTGCGCTTTCCAGAGTGATCCTGTCCAGTGAGCCACTGAGAATTCGGGGGGGAGCATTGCCATATCTGCCAGCCTTGAAGGGAAACAGTGAGAGGGCTGGCAGTGTGTTACACAACTTAGGCTGCATGGTGAGGAATAGATGGACTTTAGCCATTGTCTCAAAGAATCTAAAACAAAAAACTGAAATGTAGTGTAGAAATGTCAATAATGTTGTTCTGTAGTCAGGCTTAAGTTTTACGTAAACAAAAACATGTATTCTTCAAGTGAGAGATTTTATTAAAAAAATCAAGAGATAGTTTCTTTGAGAAGATATTTAAAGACTGAAACCTGTTTATTGAAACCTTGTCAGTTTTAAAGTTAAAAAAAATAATTCAAATAAGATTAAAAAAACAAGCAAACAAAAACAAAAAAACCCAAACAAACAAAAACACAACAAAACAAAACAAAAAACCAAACAAAAAACCCCAAAAACAAACAAACAAAGAAAAAACAGAAAAAAAACCACCCACAAGATGTTGCACTTCTCATATATTCTGTGATGGAGAACTTTCTAAATATAGGGGTTTTTTTCATATGAAGATGGTGTTTATGATCCTTGTGAACCTTAGCTAAAGTTCAAGCTATATGAAAATATATGAATCTGGGTACTAATGTGCATCTTAATGTTGATACAGATGTGATCCTCTTAGCAAAGTATTTTCCTATTATTTTCCTTCACCCATTATAGCCCTGTAATAGTCAAAAGCCTTAAAGTTAAAACTAATTTTAAAACAGAATTATTAACTTGTTATAAATCCATTTAAAAATGTGGTCTTGCTTGAGTCTGGAGGAAAAAAAATCTCTGATTATAATATTTTTAAAATATGACATTAAATATATTCTACCTTTTAATGCATGCTTTAATTTTAGCAGTAAACATTTTAAAAATAGTTTTTACGTGCTGTTTAAATCCTGTAGATTGAGAAAAAGAAGAGAAAGCAAAGATGTTTATAAGTTTTGAGAGAGATATATCTGGAAGCTGTGCAGTTTTATCCAAATAAACATCAAAAACTAAGAAAGGTTAGATATTTATTTTTATGGATGCTTCACAGATAAAACCCAAGACTTTGCAGAAAGTAAAAATAATATATTAGAAGGGGTTAGTAGAACTTGCAAAGATTTTTCAGCATCAGGAAATCAATATTCTTCAGGGACAGATGTACCGTAAGTCTGTCCCATTAACACTCACATCTAGAGTGTGTTTGCAAAAGATGTGTATTTCAACATACCTTGAATGTTATCTGAAGTTGTCACATACAGATGAATAACTCTCCTCATCAAGAGCTGGTGTCACTTTGGACACAAGGCATTTTGTTATCCAACACATGGTGTATCAAACACAACTTACTGCTGAGTTCGTACTCGGGCTTCCCTTACAGTGTACAGAACTAAGTTAAAAACAAGAATGAAACTAACTTACAAAACATATTTTTTGTGGGATTTTGGAATGAGCTTTCAATCAGAAGAGTGTTTAAAAGAAAAATTATATTTGAGATGTAATTTACTTATTCAAAGTACTTCATTCATGGCATGATAATCTTTAGTAGTTTATATACTTGGATTTCACTTGTTTCTTTATTTCTGTGTTCCTTAGACACTATCCTTTTTTAGCCACATGGCATAGTATTAAATCACACATAAGCATGTATTTCAAAATGAGTGACCTGGCTAGATTTGGTAATTCGTATTTTATCTTACTAACACTTTTGTTGTATCTATCATAAATATAAAATTATCTTTCCTGTTTTGTTTCCATGAAATTTGGTTTAATACATCAAATATTGAAAGCCTAGTATTTCATATGTAGATGATTAGGATGAAAAATAAAGCAAAACTGAAAACTGGTTTCATGTTAAAAAAAAAAAAAAAAAAAAAATCCCGCACATATATAGCATGACAGAGCTGAAAATGTAAGAGGTTAACCTTTGAACATAATTCCACACACACTCACATATACATTCCCACACAATCAGAGACAAGCCATAAATAAAAACGTCTCAAATTACCTAGAAATAAAAGAGCCTTTCACGGATCACTTGATTGTCCCACACTGTGTTATATAGTTTGGAGTAATAGTTGTTTCACATCACAAAGCCATCAGGTGTTTCAAGACAAACGAAATATAAAAGCCATGTTTGGAGGAGGAGGAAGGTTGTCAAAGTCTGAATGTACCTATTGAATCTCAGTAATTGCCACTTAGTGTTTGATTTAATGAAAGCTACTGAATAAAGGCAACAATTTTCTTTGTCATGGGCTGTGCTCCCATTTTTATATACCCTTCTCTGTCTTCCAAAGTCAAAGCCACAGTCGTCCACTTCCAGCGAAGCACCACTTCCCTCCCTTCTTCATTCATCCTCATCTGCGTGTCTTTCCCACACACTAAATGGCTGCGTTCAAAATTAGTTTTCAATTATTTTCTCTGAAGCTAGCAAGCTTGCTTTGACTGAGCCCTTAGAGACACTGAAAAGACACAAGCACAAATGCACTCAAATCTGCCTTCCTGTCAGTGTGTTCTAGCAGAAATATTTGGCCTTCACTATAGAGGTTTTTGTCATCCAAATTCCTTTCAGACAGACCTTTCGGTTATCATAGAAGAAATTGTTTAAAATTCTGTTTTTCTCTTTTCCCTCTAGCTAAAATAAATTCTGACAAATCTACCAAATTTTGTCAATCAAGTGATGGGAAGGTATTGTTTCTATCAGAGTCAACTGTTCCAATTACTTAAGTCCTGCTCTGATGGTGGCATTAGTAAAAAATAAAGAGGAGAAAATAGTAAGAAAATTCTTCAGGGGATATTTTACTGCTACCAACTGCTACCAAGTCTGCATGGTTAAGGTTTATTTAGGGAAAAAAGGGTTCTCCTATTGCTTCTAGGGATAATTTTTTTATATAATTTAGAATCTTTTTAACTCAGTTAATCTCTATCCTGGTATTATATTAAATTTAAATGGAAAATTCTTAAAAAACTAGATTTGGAAATTGGATATGAAACAGGTTTGATGTAACATCATGAGAACGAACTTTTAGTTTGTTTCTTAACTGGAATTCCTCTGCTGTTGAAAATTCCTGACCTGAATTAAGGATTTAATTAGGGATTATTATAAAAACCTTTGGGGTCTGTACCCCAAAGATAGGGGACAAATTATGACATATAGAGGACACAAAATTCTTCATTGCTTTTATTCTCATTGAGAAATAGAAGAAAAAATAAGGAATGACTTTTGGAAGAGACAAAATGGACAAGATAGCAGAATTTAGCAAATGCTATTGTATGTGTATACACAGTAAAAATTAGTATATGTGTATGTGTATATGTACATATATGTATATAAAATTATGTATTTAAGATGATGAGGACATGGCAGTGTTCTTACCTCACAAGCACATTGGTAACTCTGGATATGACTTAAATTCTACCTATGTTTTCTCTGAGGTTCCAGAATGTAATTTAATACTTTCCTTATAAGCAAGAGATTAGGCTCACCGTGATACTGAAACCTTGTCTGTAAGGAGAAAAGTTGCCTGGCACTGCAATTTCACTATAAAGGCCTTGTCATGAGCAGAACAATTATTCTGAAAAAAGATATTTCTCTTTGCAAATAAAGTGTCCACAGGAGAGCTGTTCTAGTCAATTTACACAAGGACAAAAGTCTCTAGGCTTATAAAAGAATACTTACATCTAAAAATACAGTAATACTCTTAAGTCAATGGGTGCTTTTATGAGAGCAAAACCCAACCCAACTCAAACCAGAACACCTAATGAGCTTATTGTGAATAAATAGAAATACCACACAGCAAAAATTTCATCAGCTTTTGAATGTCTATGTACATTTTTATTGTATAGGAATAATAAAATTTATCCTTCTATTTTCATTTCTATTTGTTAAATTCAGTTTTGAAGAAAAAAAATGACAAATGTTTTCAGTGAAATTGGAATGGATTTTTTATAATTGTTTCTGAGAGCTGTTGAATCTTTTCAGCCTTCTTCTTCTTCCTCTGTCCAGATTCCATTTGATTGAAAACCAGAACAAATGCCTTATCCTAGTCTATTTAAAATCAGAAGAATGAGCTATAAGCTTGGAAGAAACTTGACAGAAGAGATAGGTATTTCTACACTTATTTTAACCACTTGGTTTCTTCTAAACCCTCTGTGTAGATCCAGGTAGAGTGGTGATCCAGAGCCAGAGCCAGTGCTCTGGCTGTGCTGCTGAGCAAACACCATCTGTGTCAGAGCGCGTGCCAAAAGCATCCATGTAAAATATGTCTGCTGGCAAGTATATCCAGTACTGCATATCCTGGTAAAATACATCTGCTGCAAACCTGGGGGTTTTTTTTTGTTTGTTTGGTTGGTTTTTTGTTGTTGTTATTTTTATTTTTTGTTTTTTCTTCCCCCCGCCCCCCCAGGAAAAGTGGGGAATGTCCAAGCAAAATGAACTTGCTTTGCTGAAAAAATCAGAAGTGTTCAAAAGCAGGAAATTCTAAGTGCTCCTCCCAATTATCTGGATATTTCAAAGCACCAGTGTCTTACCAATGTATCAGGATGTCCAGCAGCAAGCAAGTAGCATGTACAACTCAGTAAATTACATCCACATCCAATAAAACAGCCATGAAATCCTGTCAGGGTCCCAATGCACCTTTCAGACATGAAAATCTCTACTCAAATGGCTAAACATCACTTACCAAAATGACCTCAGTATTATTTTGTAGTTCGTCTAGAACACAATAAAATAAGTAGCAAAAATCTGAGTTTCACAGTAGTATGCTGTTTATACCAAGACCCTCATTAAATGTGTGCAGTTATGCTTTTATTCATATAGTTAAATAAATGCACTAAACCCCATAATTTTGCTTTTCATAACCATTCATACTCATTGCTTCTTGTTTATAATTAAACTGGAAGGCAGGGCAGAATCTTATTTTAACGTATGGGAAATTAATACTGTTAGAATTTTTTTTTTGTCATATTAGAATGCATTTTGGTAATGCTTGTTTAGGGGGATGATATCCACATAGGATGTGAAAAGATATGAGGCATGATACAGTCATGCATATGAAGATATCAACAAGAAGAATCAACTTCTGGGACAGAAAACTTGAATTATATGTGCATTTTAATGTTTTCATTGCCTTTTTTATCCCCCTCCCCTTCTTTTTTGTGTGTATTGTGTGTATTATATCTCTGACCTTCTAGGAAACTTATTTCTCTGTAATACAGCAGAATAGGTAGTAAACTTTTCATATGCTTGGAGAAAAGGAAAAGAAGGCTTCTATTCTTACCCAAAATTTTTATTAATTTTCCTTTTTTCTTTTTCATAATCTAAAAATTCATATTTTTAAATTGAAAGTCAGTGTTATCAATTTGTGCGAGGAGAACCATCTTCACAGATTTCTATTTTGAAAAGCAATAAAATTCTTCAGTGTTTTGGTGGGAGGGGTAAGGGGGTGGGGGGGGATTTGGTTTGATTATATTTAGGTTTGCTTTTTTTTTCTTTTAAAAGAGATAATTGAGCAACACATGCTGTCTAAGTGCCTACGTGATATGACAATCTAATTGTGCGGTTGGAAGGCTAATGAAAGCACAGTGGGAGGGAAATCCAGGTGAGCAATTCAGAACAGCTCATTTCACAAGTGGGCTGCTAGAAACCAAAGCAAATACACATGGGGGAATGGAAAAGTGTATAAAGAAAGCTTAAAATCTTACAAGAGAATAACAGGAGGTAAATGCTCGGTTTTAACAGAGATTATAGATTTAGCATTGAGCTTTTTATATGTTAATGTTCATTAACATCTGAAAGGGACTACCAGGAGAAGAGAGTAGATCGAGCTTCTTATTTAGGTAGGTGGAACAGGGGAATACCTATTTTTTACATGTGAAATTTAAGTTTCCTAGGGTAGCCAAGTAAGAAAAGCTCTTACAGACTGAGCAGAATCCTTGATTGTAAGATCAGAGCTGCAATCCCTGAAAGATTCTGTATGCATCTCCTTTTTTTTTCCTCCCAGTAAGAGGTATTAGAACATTTGAGTGGTAAAACAGATATTTTATTAAAATCATGCAAGAAGAGGAATTACAACAGTATGTGTGTCTTATGAGTATAAAACATATCAGAAAAGATTTTTTTCTCTATATCCTTTCCTGGCATTACTAGCTTTGTATTTTGCTATATGAAAAATGCCATCCAAACCTAAATCTTTCATTTTTATAATAGCATGCTGACAGATCTTTCAGTGCCCCATAACATTATCATGTCTATTTCTGTAACAATGATATGGAGGGAAGATTGTAGAAACCTGTTATAAACTCAGCTCTTTAAAGCTTTATTATCCTTTATACAACACTCAGCACTGTGCAACAGGTAAAACGTAGTTGCTTGCAAAGACTTAATACTAAAAAGAAAATGAGGATAAAGGTAAAAAATAAGGAAGTAATTCCTGGATGTTGCATTTCCTTATAAATCCTAAACCTCTGTTTTCTTATTATAAGGAGTATTTTGAAAGTGAGGAAAATTTGTTAATTTTCGCTATTTATTTATTTATATTTTAGTTCTGAAAATTTCCTTAAAATTTTACATTCTCAAGGGTAGAATTCTCATATATTGTTAGAAAATATATATATATATATATACATACAAGTATAAGGTGTATATATATATGTATATATATACACACAGAGGTATAAGGTGTGTGTTTGTATATATATATATATATATATATATATATAGTATGTGTGTGTTTAGTTCTACAAAGACTCTATCCATTCATCTCTTACAATGCAATTTGGATTAAATTCAAACGAATAAATGAGACAAAACAAATTGCTAGGAAAATGAACATTGTTTTTTCCACATACAAAGTGCTACAGAAAACAGTTTATCTTGATTATATTAAAGAAAGAAGAATGTTAATTGACTTCAAGTATAATAAATCTATCTGAAAAGTATTCTTTGGTGTAGGGAATAGCAGCACACAAAAAATATCAAAATAGATATAAGTAATGCTTTGCATATATAGAGATGGATCTCATTTTTTATAAGCACTTCTGTCACTTTTTGCTTTCTCATTAACTTTTGATATTTAATAGCTTGTTACATTATCTCAACATTCATTAACTCTTTTGTTCTTAAAGTTAAGCAAAGCAAAGCCAAAACAAGTTTAGCTCTGAACTGCAAATGATTGCCCTTTTGGAAATTGAAAATAAAAATCAGCCATGCTCCATGGCTGTGCCAGATATAAATACTTGTTTGTGGATGCTCTGGGACCAAAGAAGTACAAATTCAAAGTAAGGCATTGAAGCCAGAGCAGGAGGGGAAATGGCACTTGATGTGAGAGTGCAGTTGTCTGGAGCAGGCAGTACTTGAAATGTTAATCAGAAGAGATGTATAATCCAGCTTCTTCTCCTTGAATGTGTACATTCAGATGGGAATGTTTGCAAAATATTTTTAAAGCAAAAAATTTTGTACATAGAAACAAATAGAAATCTCTTGGGCCTGAGCATCTAAATCCATGAAACACAACCTGCACTCCTCCATACCTGCTCTAAACCAGAGCAACAATAGGAACCAAAGAGATTTTTATGCTAAATGATTTTTTTGTTTTGTTTTGTATTTTTGGAATGATCACACATCATTTCTACTCTGAGCATTCATAACTGAAAGCCAACATAGATTAATAAATATTTTTATTTTGGAAGTGCTTTCCCTGAATAGAACAATATTCCTTCTCCTTCCAACTGCATATTTCGTCTTATTGTTGGGCAATTATCTCCAGGTTATAAGGTTCATTTTAAATTATTCTACTTTCATTGTGGAGTATGTCATAATTCCTTTCCTCCTGACAACTTATTCTATATTTCCAGGGAAATAGTTTGGACTGCCTAAACCACAGCTGCTAATAATGGATGTTCTAGAAGTGTACCCTTTACATACTGCTGTTCAGTTGTCTATCTGAGGCAAAGCTCTAACAAGTCTTAGGGTACAGTCTAAGTCCTGACAGTATCATTAGTCCAAGTACAAAATTGTTTCCAGCTATTTCATGCCCTTTGAGATGAAATTCCTTTTAGTTTGATTCCTTCACTCTGGGCATCTCACTAATAATGACACTGACCTCCTAAAAAAATCCATCTCTGTGAATTTCAAGTTGCTTTATATAACATTGTTCCATTTAACCCAGGAAAGATGAGGCATGCTCAAATGTTGTGGCTTCTATGTCTCAATGTCTTATCACCCATGAAAATAATGACCAAACTTGGGAAAATTGTATGACTGGCTTCCTAGCACTGTTTTGGTTTCAGGAAAAGCCTTGGAACATGGAAACTTGTTTGTGCTTCCCCAATGCAAAGCAAGGGCCCAGGAGCATCAGGCAATGCTAACTTTAATGTTGTCTTTGAATATGTTATTATTTTCTGACAAATCAAAATGTGCTATACTGGCCCACACCAGTAGTTATTTCACTCCACTGCTTTTCCTGGCTTTGGCATGTATTCTTTGACTCTCAGGTACAATTAATCATAGAAGGGCTCAGGTTGGAAGGTTTCAGCACCATCCACTAGAAAATGCAAAAAATTCGTGAGGTGGAAATTGTTTAGCACAAGAATAAGATTTCTCATCACACCTCTATTTGCTAAACCTTTTTCCAATCTAAATTACCTGCAGTAGTAAAAACCATAAATTTTCTGAAGACCAGGTCCTGAGTATAGCACTAAGGTATAGAGTGCCCATAATAGACAGCTTGGTATTTTTTCTCTATACATGAAACAGAAAGTGGCGACAGTAAAAATCTATGAAAATTCCTTATACAACATAAACACAATTCTGCCCAGTCATGATAATAAAGCCTTCCACACAGAATGATATTTCTGCGTATTTTTAAATTCTCTGTTCAACATCTAAGCTGCATATCCTCTTCTTTTTTTTATGTTAAAAATAGTTTTTAAGACTTGGAATCCCAGTTTCATTAAACAGTATTCAAAAACTCATTTTTCTGATTATTGGTTCTTTCTGAATATCTCTATCCCCATTTCTCTTATGACATCTCTGTGCATTTCCTTATGAATGATATAATATCTGCTCAGCCTAGGAAGATGACCAAGGAGTGAAATAAAACTTTACCCTTTAACTGACTGTATGAGTACATTCATGCTTGTACTGTGATGCAATTTACAACTGTCTGTGTCATCAGTTAATTTTTCTATTATATAAACAAAGAATAGGAAAGACATTGTGCTGTAACAAGAACTTTCTAAGTATAAATTTGAGATCACTTCACTCATAAATGGTAAAACCTTGAGAGAATTATGCAGACTGTCCCAGTAGAACATTGCCACACTTACAATACAGTCCCACACTACAAGTATCTGAATGTGCCACATATATTACAGGAAAGAAAAATGAACTCTTTTATAAATGTGTTTTAAAGAAGTTTAAATACAAAAAAAAAAAAAAAAAAAATTATGGAAACCATGTCTTTATCCTCCACCTGTGAAACCAGGTGCTTTATTTATTGCAAGAAACTGAAAGAGGTATATTTTATATTAATAACACTTTAAAATGTCTGAAGTATCTTAAAAAGGTCTTTCTGTGTATTTGGAGCCCAAACTTGTGAAATACCAGAATTTTATGCAGGGACAATGTCCCCATTAGGATTAAGTATTACAGCTTTCCACAGAATAAAGAAATTGTTCTCAAGCTTATTGATTTATAACAGGCTGAGCAATAAAATTTAAAAGTGATTCAGGTTTGTGCTGACTTGTCTGTCATTTAAGAGATAAGTTAGCATGCCACACTTTTAAAATAAGATGTGAATCCTTTCTGGAACAGAAGTAATGAGTACAGACTGTACTGTGTACCAATGGTAATGAAGTTTTTGCAGGTTTATGTATGTGATAATTTAGCATATATGTATTTTAGCATAGATAAACTGCCTATATTTTCCTGCACACTTGTAGTCATTTCCTGTCGCCTTCGTACTCACAGAGGCTTCTATCATGTCTTTGTGATACATACCATTATTCTGACTTTTTCCTTCATTAATTTAGACACAATGATTATATAATTCCCAGTGTAAATGATATTTATTTATGCCCTCCATCTCTGGGATAATGATGTTTTTTACCTGAAATTAAAAAAAAAACAAACAAAAAAAAAAAACAAAAAAAAAAAAAAAAACAAAAAAAAAAAAAAAAAAAAAAACCACAAAAAACCAAAACAAACAAAACACAAAAAACAAACAAACAAACAAACACGACCAAAACCAGCAACAACAACAACAAAACCAGACAAACTTGGAACAATGTTGAACTAGTAAGATAAAAACCATATCTTTAATGGAAGCTTCCAGGTACCCCCATGGTTATGGGCACACCCAGCACTGGATTTCTGCAATTTTTATGTTTCAAAAATTAACATGTCTAAAAAGTACTGTGCAATTAGAAGAGCAGTAGGTTAGCTAATTTACCCTTGGGTTCTGCCCCACTGGAGCCTCTCTCTCAATCTTTTAGCCCTTACATTTTATTTCTGTCTACAATTTATGATGCAAAACAAAGTGTCCTTGCTAGTCTAAAAGCAAGACAATTGAAATTGCAAGAGGGTAGCATAATATGTAAGAAAATTATGTAAGAAAGTGCAATTACTATGCTAAAGTGACAAAGTGTTAGAAACAATGCAGCTGTATATTAAAATCTATAAAGCTACAGATATACAAAAAGCAAAAATCTTTAGGCATTCAAGTCACTGAATTTATATTCAAGATGTTCACTCAGCATGCCTTTGCAAGGAATGGAGATCAGCCTGCTCCTCATCCTTTCTGTGCATTCAAAATGATTATATGAAGTGGCTTTGGGTGGTGTGTTTGCTGGCACATGCACCATGAAATGAAGAATGAGGCCATCAGTACCAGTGTCAGATAAATATTTGACAATTCTGTAGGATTCTAGTACTTCATAATGAATCCTGTAATTTTATTCTAGAAAAGGCAAGAAGACAGCATAGTACACTGGCTAAGGCCTTTGAAATAATCAGTGGAATGTGTCTTGGGTTTGCAGCTGCACGTTAGGGTAACAACATCAGTCATATGATAGTAATCTACATTTGTTTATAGGGAGATGCTTCTTTCATTTTAGTCATTTTGGTTTTGTTTTCCAGAGACTGCTTTAATTCTTCTTGTCTTCTGTGTGACGTGGTGATTCAGAAAATAGACTTGAGAAGTAGCAGAATTCTATTTCAGTGTATTTTAAGGCCTCAACTTCTCTTTTAGGAATAGGAGAGGGACAGACTTTTGTATTTTTATGTTAATGGTCAAACTTAACAACTTGGCAATGTGATCAAAACAGAAAGAATTTTTTTTGGATATATACAAGAGTGCTTACCAGCACCTTGAAGTAGTGTCCAGAATACAGTAGGGAACACTAGTAGATTTGGAACAGCATAAGGAAAAGACCGTCTAGTCAAAGTTAAAGATGCTTTTTCTCTTTCTTTGTCATTAAAAACATTGTGAAAGTGTACCATCATGCAAGCACAGGGAGACTACATATCTTGCTTATTGAAATTTTTGATGAGAGGATCTGACAAGATTTTTAAACTGAGGAGCCTCTGTATCATACCACCAAAAGATAGGTAAACAATATTTTCAGGCTTGTATGTACAGCAAAAGCCCTACAGAAACCTCAAGAAAACTTCAGGGTTGACAGGATGAGTTCCTCTAGTCAGATCATATGTGATTACACAAAGATTTTTATCCCATTCCTCAAAACTTTCTTACATCTATTCAGCTGCATAAATCATATAAACTGAATTTAATTTAACACATAAGCCAAATTGATGTGCAGGAGGGTTTTTTTCTCTTTTTTTTTATTACCATTACCACCTCCATTGCCTACTTTCCTGGAAAGGTTTTTTTTGTTGTTTTGTTTCTTTTTTTTTCCAGGAAACAGAGAGAAGCTAGTCTAATCAACAAGTACAGAATCAAACAAGGCCAGCATTTATCACAGCATGACTGTGATATCACACATGACTGTGACAATGATGCTAGTGAACTTGAACTCCCAGATCATTATCTCCTTATTTAATCTCCTCTTGGGGTAGTGAGTGCTATAAATTAGTAAGAATAACATTAAGCCCCATTTTCTTGATCAGAAACCACTGTGTAATCTCATAATGAGACTGGAAATAGCTGTTTTGCTGGCTGGTTCCTAAGCAGAACAGTGGAATAGTATCAAAAGTTTCATTACAGTTGACATAGAAACAGTTTAACAAATCATGAAAGTATCTGCATTAGTATACAATTTCATACTTTTCTTAACAGAACATGGTCGTCTTCATCAAAGAAGTGCAAAATGCCACTGATGGTAAGGAACAGAAGCTTTTTGAATGGTGTGACCCTTTCTGTATCTGCAGCTTGTTGAAACTCTTCCCATCTCTTTTAACCACCACTTATATTTATTGACTTGAAGATATTTTTGTGACTTATTTGTCGGTAAGATAGGCAGCTTTCCCCTCCAGCAATTTTTTTATGCAAGTTTTTATAATACAAAATACATAGCATGCATAAAAGCTATTCGTGCTTTGATAGACACACCTTTTTATCAAGTTAAGTTTGATGATGACATTTAACAAAGGTAAAACCCCTTGTGAGTCCCTTCATACACACCTATGACTCTTTTCTGTTCTTGTTAGCAATTTTTGATTTGATTTACTAATATAGGTACAGTGAACAGAGTGGTAGCTCTGGTCCCTTAACTTTGCTGCTCATTAGCTGCATTACCTGCTATTGTTCCATACAAAAATACAATGTAATGTGTCTGATAACTACAGTCTATGGGACTAATATCAACACTCCCTTCACTCCATTCCTCTCCAGCTACATATATTTGAGGGGAGGGGATGGCGGGGGGAAGGTTTCTTCTGTTTTGTTTGTTTTTTTCTTCTCAGAGAAAGTAATTTGAGAACATGAAATAAAATAAAATACAATAAACTTTAATGCTGCACTCTTTATGTATCTTGCCTGTAGCTTCATTGGCTTGTGTGAAGCTGTGGTTGTTCCTTAACTTTCTGTGCTTCGCACCAGGTGCGGCTGTACTGCAATATTGTGAAATACACAATCCACTGCATAAAACTTCTGCTTGTGACTGTGTTTCTTGGGTGACCAATGATGAGTACGTTGGATATGTTAGAAACCCTTTCTTTAAGATGGTCTCAAGAAAAGTCATTACATTTTTTCCATCAAAGACTGCTTCTACCAAGAGAAGGAAGTTCCTCCAGACGTGGTTTGCTGTGAGCGTGGAGGTTAATGATAGAGCAGGAAAACGTGCTGGGCATGTGCTTGACTGTTTGTAGGTATAGAAGAAAGCATTACAGACCTCGCCCCTGATAAGTCACAGTTTTACTAATTACCAAAGAGGAACAGCTTTGCCCTTAATGGGTTGCAGCTGTGACTAATAAGGTGTGATTAACGGGGTGGGTTGGCTGGTCAGGGAAGGGCCTGGAGGTAGAGGACGTGGAGGAGCCCTGAGGAAGAAGAAGGAATGAGCTAGAGAAACACAAAGAGGAATTAAACAGGGAAGAGAGTTTCTGCTGTAAAAGATCTTCTATGAGGTCAGTCTGGGTCTGATAGGGTTGGAGCCTCTAGTCATAGCTGAGCTAGGTAAAAGCCTGAGGTCAGAGGTGTTGAGGAAATCCTTGCAGTCATATTCTAGCAGGAAATAACCAGCAGTCAGAATTTGCATTGGATCCTACAGTAGGAGCTTGCTGTAGTCAGAGTCAGTGAATAGTTGGAGTCAAGATAACTGAGCTGTAAAAAAGAATAAACCAGACCCCTGTGTTGTTAAATGAGAATGTATGTATTGGCTCATTTCTACCCTTAACAAGGGGTCTGCTGCAACAACTGGTAAATAAATATATTAAACATTTGTAATCCGTACAACATCTTGTCTGTAGAGATTGTGGCAAATAAATGGTATAAGCAAGCAGATCAATGAGGCAAGAACTCTGAAGAATGTGGACGAAAGATAGGCTGGGTGTCCTGCAAGTTCCTTCCTTTATAGTAATGCAAATTTTATACTTGCCTTGCAGGTAAAGGCTACTAGACAACATGATCAATGTGGGATGTCTGTAACAGAATAAATACAGTGCACAAAACCTGGGTTTTGTGGGAGCACCAGAGAGGGGCAAGAGCAGGAACTGGGGCAATCATATTAATGATCACGATTTGATTTATACATATTCTTGTATCTTCTTATCAAGTGAGGAGCAGGACAGAAACCAGTTTTTTTCCCTTCTAACCACCACACAAGCACCTAATGTTTACCATGAAGATGCTGGGTACATGTGAGACTGGATTTTAGCTTGGAATTAGAATTTGAGCTCAAGTTGAGGAGAATAAATTAATCCAAGTACTTTGAGTTCGCACTTTAATTCTTTTTCCTTTTCTTTTTTAAATAAAAATCCTTAACCACCAAAATGAAAACTACCTCTACACTTGATTTAATATATTCTTTTCTCTCTCACTCTCCATCCAGGAAGGAGGAGGAGCAGAAAGACACCAACATGCATGGTATGGAGGATGAAAGCAATTATAATGCATGATGTAGGAGGAAGAAAATTATGGGGAAATTATCTTTAGCAGTTCACTGATAACTACCTTCATAGATTATAAAAGAATCACTGAAAATATATATGTAAATTACCTGAATTTTCTATTGGAGTTTTCCTTTGCTGTCTAGATTGTGAATCTTAACGAAATTTTATAAATTAAGGAAAATTATAAAAGTCAATATATTTGATATTAAATGATTTCTGATGACAGCCAGATGCATGAATGGCTAATTTGGTGTTCAATTATTTTAAAAAATATATATGTGATGATGACTTGCTTAACATAGTCCTGAAAGCAAATTCATTTTGGGAACACTACAATTTGGAGTGATGAATGTAAAGCAAAATACTTGCATCTGGATTTTAACCTTTCCCCCCTCCCCTTGCCCCTTCCTTCCAACAGACCATTCTATTCAACTTTTGTATGGTAGAAAGATAATTCAGCTAGTCATCAGTATTAACTTACAGGCTATGGCTTGGAAATCGTGTAATTTCACAATGTTTTATATGCACACAGAATCATTCTTTACTCTATTAGCTGTCAGAGTTTAGATAAGTTATTTATTTAATGTATTGTTCAAGATAAATGTGGAGAAAACAAATTTCTCCATTTTTTATATTTATTTCATTTTTTAAAAAACTACTATTTCAGCTATTTCACAGAAGGATTAACAGTTATGGACAGTCATTTGGTGTACATGGAAGAAATGAAAGAAGAATGAAAGATTTGATTTTTTTATTACAATCTGAGCTTAAAAAATGGTGATCATAAAGGATGTCCAGTTAAAAGCTTTTGAACTCAGATTCAGTTACATTGATATAAATCAGGAGCAAGCCTTTCAAAAACAAAGAGTATTTTTTAAGAATAAAATCCATCAGTTCTGAAATGATGAAATCTGAGGCTTTGTGTTCTCTTGGCTTCTGATCAAACTGCTTAAGAGCTAAAATTTTCACTCCATATTTTACCCATTTCTGTTGGTTGATAGGTAGGTTGGTGCATTTTAGCTTTATACTCCAAATTTATTCCATGTATGCAACTGCTGTGTTATTTTGGGCAAAGATTTTCTTTAAGTTTAGTCAAACCTAGATTCCTGACTGACAGCTGCATAAGTTATTGGTGACAGAATATTTCTTCTTTTCGGGCTCTTTCTTACTTGTTATGCTCCAATTCCTGCTGAACACTACACCAATACACACCATTAATTTCCCACTGGTAAGAAAAGTGACATCAGAGTCAATCTTCTGTCATAAGGGTATAGTTACTGCTTTATATTGGCTGGACATCTCCATGTCTTGGAGCAGGAGTTTGCATCTATTCATAGGGACAAGAGATGGGGTTGGAGGTGGAGGTGTTTGATATTGTCTTCTGTTCTCCTTCTTCCCCTATTTCTCCCCTGTTCATCACTGGGAGTGACAGTCTGACTCAGACTTGGGCAGCAGCTATCTCCAGAGTACACAGACTTCTTGGACAAAAGTAGTGTTTTCACTACACAGCTTTTCGGGTAGTTTCTATTAATTTCAACAGCCCCTGTGATCCCCATAACAAACTGAAAGAAAGCAGGATGTGATCAGATGATTCTATGCAAAACCAAAGTCTGAATTTTCTTCACTTTCCTTCTGAACTTGTTTTAGGTAGCCTGAAGCAGTGGACGTTTGGTTTATCTGGAACCATTATTCTTTCACAACAAACTATCCTGAAAGGTATTTTGAGATCACAGTTCATGTCTCAATAAGCTTTATGGTCTTTCATGAAGATATTCTTAGTCAGGACGTAAATATCAAAAGTTGGATGAAATAATAAACACTAGTATGATTTCCTCTGATTCTATTTCTTCATTATACTGAAGTTTTTTCGGACCAGGTCAGAAGATTCTGTTTCCTTTAAAGTTTCTCTCCGGAATTTCCTGATTTCTTTCCTATATTATGAAACTTTTCAACTCAGATGCATTGTGTTTGGTTCCTTCCCTTTTGGAAATAAATGAAAAACAGTATTAGATAATTTACTGTTTAGTTACCACCCCAGAGAGTCAGATTGTATCAATAGTTTATTTTGGATGGTAGCCATCTATCAATTCAGGGATTTTAGTAAGCAAAAGAGAATTTAAACCACCATAGTGTTACATAAAAGAATTTCTCTAGACATTTGGTTGAGGTTTTATCTCAACATGGAGGCAAGTCTGTCAATTGCATCTCATCCACAAAAATTCCACAAGGCAAGCATAGGTAGTGCCAAGGATTTTTCAACACTAAACCTAGTGAATAACCTGCAACACAGCTGCAACCTGCAACGCAGCCACAGACTGCAAACTTTTAATAAACCATCAAAAGTGGGTCCCACCCCTTTTTAAAGGGAAACTTCAGAAGGGTCTTCTTGCATTTTTGTCTGCATCTGATTTTTAATGTGATTTACAGAATATAGATAGTCTTCACTGAAAGGAAGACAGGTGAGGGTGATCTAAAAGTTGTACTAGACTAATTAAACAGGAAACTTAGCAGCAACAGTAACAAAATAGAGTAACAAAAGCCAAGTCAAATTTTCTACCTGTGTAATCATTAAGTTGTTTCGAAGAACTGGAACTCTTTCAGAATAAAAAAAAAAAAAAAAAAAAAAAAAAAAGTATATCTTATTTTGTCCCAGAATTTGTGAAGTAAAATTAATTCCATTCTTCATTGAAAGTAAAAACACTCTTCAACTTGTAAGAGAAAAAGTAATAACAAATGCTTCCTTAAAAATCTGCCTTGAGAAAAAAAAATTGTAAATTAATCCAAAGGAGAGCTTCTCCAGTAAAATCTTCAGCAATACTTTCAAGAAAAAGGAACAATGTGTGCAACTCTGTGCCTATTTCTGTTATATTGTCTGCACTTTTTGAATTCTTTTCTTGTATTTGACATACTCAGACTAATACTTTTTTCCTGTAAGTAACATAACTTTGTTTTACCTATAATTTTCCATTTTGTATGGAAGAACTTAGCTCCACAGTTCTGTCTTCTAACAACTGTAAGCACACTGTAGTAGGCCACAAACAGTTAAATCCTGAGACAAGTGACAAAGAGATTGCAATGAAGTATTTCAGCTTATGAGATGGTGGTTTCCTCCTGCATTCTTTTCTGTGTAGCGAATAGTGTCCTTATTTATGTTTGTAGATAGGCAAGAAATATATACGTTACTCATTCTTGATTTAAAAGGTGGCTTGTAAATGCCTGAGAGATAAGTAACTCTGTCTCTGGAGAAAGGAGTCATCTCATACAAAACTTAACCTGCATAATAAGTTCAACTCTGTGCTATTTCCAGATAGCTACCCTTCTGACTGCAGTACATACCTGTTCATTATGTAATCCTCAGATATAAAATATGACATATTTGAGAGGATTGGATAAAGAATGTATTTCCAGAATTTACTTCTGAAGGTTTGAATATCCTGACAGTTTTTCAATACTTACTAGCTTCTAGAGAATATCTTAACTCCTAATTCTCACAGAATCAATTAGGTTGGAAAAAACCTCTGAGATTATTGAGTTCAACCTATGATCAAACACCACCCTTTCAATTAGACCGTGGCACTTCCAGTCTTTCCTTAAACACTTCCAGGGACTGGGATTCCACCACTTCACTGGGCAGTCCGTTCCGATGTCTTCCAATTTCTTCTGTGAAGAAATTCCTCATATTATCCAACCTAAACCTCCCCTGGTGCAGCTGAACATTGTGTCCTTTTGTCCTGTCACTGGTTGCCTGGGAGAAGAGAACAGCCCTCACCTGGCTACAGCCTCCTTTCAGGTATTTGTAGAGAGTGATAAGGTCTCCCCTGAGTCTCCTTTTCTTCAGGTTAAACAAGCCCAGCTGCTCCTCATCAGAATTGTGCTCCAGACCCTTCACCAATTTTGTTGCCTTTCTCTGGACACATTCTAGCACCTCAATGTCCTTCCTGCATTCAGGGGCCCAGAACTGGACACGTACTCAAGGTGCTCCTCACTGAAAAGCAAACAAAACAAGCAACAGCCCCCCAAAAATAACAACTCCCAACTTCCATTTGCAGTCTTAATTCCATAGATTTTCTGGAAGCACCTCTAGCTACTGAAGTTGACTCAAAAGTCACCAGTGATATACTGGCCTAGGATCGTCACACTAGTTCCTAGTAGTCATGTTCTGTCTTATTCCTTATCTGATGCTGCAGGGAAACAAAGAAGTCCTCTCTATCAGAGGGAGTAGTAGTAAGACACAGAAGTAGCTAACTTGTGTCTCCCACAGCCACTCTTGCAATCCTATATAGAGTCTAGCACCAAGTTACTTAGTAAAGCCTTAGAGATTTTTCTGGGGGAAGTTTTGCAAAGGGAATTTCAGTATATTGCATTTGAAAGAGATTTTGCTCCTATATCTTGGTGTCAAGAAACAGAAATAAAAAGAAACCTAGGGTATATCCATGTGTGTTAGCAAAATTAACTGTATCAGAGCCCACTCTGGTCTTTTGACCAAATAGAAGGATTTAACTAAGCAATACTATTAAGCTCTTACCTATGAAGTCATCCATTTCGGATGTGCTTAGTAGGAGTTGCCGATGATTTGTTCAGACAACCAAGATGTGCCCAAAACTTGTCTTGAAGTTTTCTAGCCAGGGCAGAGAGGTGACATGAGCTGATTTAGCTTACTGATTTAATTATAAAAATGGCACAGCTTCATTGACAGGGGAGAGGATAGTATCTGTTTAACCCACAAATACAAACTGTTCACTAAAACTTTTAAGGGAATTCAACAACTTCTTGAAAGGTAGGAGATGAACTCATAAGTAGTTGAATTATATACAACTAGAATTTAGGAAAAAACATATAAGATTTTCTATGATTCTGATTACAAGATGCCCTTTCAAGCATGACTTTTTACTTAATGGGGATTTTGGTAATAATACGAGCTGTGCTTATTTATATTTAAAGGGAAAAGTGACAGAGAAAGGAAGGGCTTTGATTTGTGTGTGAGGGGGTTAACATACTGGTAGATTCATTATGATTTATCTTGCTGCAGTGTTAGAGCGGTAATCAAATATATTTACCACAAGTTTAAAAGCCAAATAATGTAGTATATTATCTACTGTCTGTGGCAGATTTTATTGTTAAGGAGCACATGGGGGTTGTGGGACCAGCTACTGTGTATTTGTTTCTAGCTCTTGAGTTTTCAGCAGTGCATTTTTCTGACATGCATAAGTGATATAAGACTTTTACATTGCAACAAACAAGACATAAATGTTCAAAATGGGGGAGGGGGGGTATTTATATATGAATATTAACAGTAGTATATTTTCTGGATTTTTTTAAGGGAACATAAGAAATCTATAAATAGTGCATTACATCTTTCTCTCCCCATGTCTACAGATGGAACAGCTGAGAATTCACAGGTATCTACATGATACAGAGACAAAAATCTTTATAGAATCATTGATGAAAAACCATTTGTAAGCCTTGGATTTTAATAGTTATTTAGACGTCATGATCAATGGGATGTGTTGCTAAAAGCACTCCAGTAGGTTCAGTTTCTGAGTTTTCCTTTTTGAATGGAATAAATAGGTTATAAATATGTTGAAATTTTTCTATAGTGGTTTGTAACTTCTACTTAGAATTTTTTGGGGGTTTGTTTTGTTGGGTTTTTTTTTTCTTTTTGTTTGTTTTGTTTTGTTTTGTTTTTGGTGGTTTTTTTGGGGAGGGGGGGTGGTTGGAGGAGGTGTGTGTGGAAATGAGTAATTTCTGTGAATGACACTATCCTGTACAATGTCACTTACATGAGTTAAAAATATTTACCAAAATATCTTAAATCTAATTATTTCCTCTTATGTTCCTAACTCTACTGGCTGTAGTAATTCAGGCTGTGTCAGAAAGTGTAACAACATTCCTGCTTGTACCATCCAGAGATTTCGAGCATTGTGACTCTCTTTTCAAGACTTGCAGCAGGTTTTATTTGGTATAGCAGTGTTAGTGTGGTTAGAACACAGCAGAATGTCCAACAGAACTTCTTTTGCAGAGGTTAGAGTATTGTCTTGAGCGTACACTGTGTGTTGGAACTATGTAAAGAAACACCCTGATCCTGCACTAGTTTTCTGAGTGCCGCTAATTCTGAATCACAGGATTTATTCCTGTTGTGTTCATTACATCTTTGATTCTTTAACAATAAGATTCATTGTCTTAAATATCTCCTACCGGTTTATGAAACCTCTCAAAGACTTCTGCTTGCTCCCTGTGATAGGGAAGGCTGCAGTTTCAGAGGGAAAAAGATTTGCTTAAGGTCTCCATGATGGTTTGACCTAGTTCAGCAACCAAACACCCACCCTCTGTCTTGATCATTCCCCTCTCCCTTTGGATGAGGAGAAAATAGAAGGAAGGCCAGAAAACTTATGTATAGAGTCTTATAGAATGAGGGCAGAACCGTGCATAGTAGCAAATAAAAAAAGAATTTATTCAATACCCATTGGTAGACAGATGTCCATCCACTTCCTAGAGACCAACATGAGTAACAGTTTCTTGGGAAGACAAACACCACAGCCATTAATGTTCCTCTTTTCCCTCTCTTTTCTCTAAGCTGTTCTTGCTAAGCATGACATCACACAGTATGAGATCTCCCTTTGTTCTCTCTGGGTCAGCTGTCCCACTCCCAGCCTATTGACTTACAAATACAGTTCCTTCAGGCTATTTGTAGAAAAAAAATTACAGTCCTCACTTTTCTGGATTTAGAAGAGGTATTTAACAATAAAGCAAAATTTATTAATTACTTTATTCCAGGTGATTTGTGTTTTTCTCTATCTTCCCCTTATCCATTTTTCTGACTACCACATCCCCCTTCCTTCTTTTGGCTTCTTTTCAAACCCTGAATACTTTTGAGGAGTCTCTGAAGGATAGAGAGAGACATACAGTGGCCTCTCTTTAAAGGACGGCTGCAAAGCACATATGATAAGGGAGATTGACATGGAAACATGCAGAATTGTTGCTAACACCTGTCAGTAATGTAATGTTAAGCACCACCACATATCGGCATATAAAACAGATATTTTTTTTAAGTGTGAAATCAATTCCCAAAGAAAAGCAAAGCAAAACAAATAAGCAACTCCTAGATAAAAAATAAAATCCTTTAGAATTTGCAAAATTCGGCAGGTCAGTAATGAAAACTGAAAAGTCTGGAAGTCAGAATCTAACATGCCTCACAATAAGATTGTTGTGCAGTCTTTAATATGACTCATTTTTACACATTTGTATACACAATATACGCATTTTTACAGAATTGTGTGATGATCTGTAAAACTGAGAAAGTTGCCTGTCACAGCACATGGGAGAGATGATGCTTCCTTACAGCTTTTGGCTGTATTGGTTTGTCCTTAGTATTCAAACTGGTGCCTTTTTTCTGCATGATTATTGAACACATTTTACAGACAGGATTATTTATTTTCTACGGTATATAAGCACTTTGCAGAAATTAATTTTCCTCTATAATATTCTCTGTATTCAAATGAACTGAGGGACAGAGTATTTTGACATCCTATTTCATGTATGAGGGTTGTGAATTTTGCTGTATTTGAGTCTGCATTAGTATCAGATATGTTCAAAAAACACATCTCCGCAATTTAATTTGCATGAATACAGAATATGTGAAATCCAGAAATAGCAAATATGGTTAGGGCCCTTCCCTAAAAAGTTTTGATTTTAAAAATGGCACATTTTATCAGCTTGAAAGGAATTCCTTTGCAGAAGCAGGAATTCTCATGCTTTATTCAAATATTTTATTTTCTTTAGTGCTCACTGTATCCTGTTTCCCAAAGTGTTATCAGCAAGATCCAAGTCTTATAGCAGGAGTCTGCTTTACTACGTGAATTGTCACAGTTGTTAAGTCTGATATACACAAAAATATTTGCAAATGTTAACTATTTAGTCCACTTTCCCTCCCAACTTTCATCCTTTAAATTTCTCTCTATATTCCCATACGTGATGGAGATCTGCTCTACCTGGCAGTTGTGCCCTTTCTGTCACTGATCCTTCTTTTCTAGTCCCTTGGAGAAACTGATATATCAGGTTATGTAACTGGTTCTGGCAAAGCTTGAAAGAAAAAGTAAAAAACTCTTGCTAGAACATCTGTATATAATTGGACACACATCCCCCCCCCCCCCCCCCCACCCCCGCCCCAGAAAAAAACACAACCAAAAAAAACCTAGGCAAACTTTGAAGAATCCAAGTCCTTCTTGAAGTCTGGAATAAGAGTAGCAAGATATGTATAGAACACTTCTGCCAGTTTATTAGAAAGTTGAGAGGAAAATGTAGTTGGCAGCCATAGAGCAGAGGAGGCAGAGAGGAGGAGGATCTGTGGTCACTGTGGGACAGACAGATATTTATGTAGTATAGTTGGCTCTTGGCACAGGGATGTCTTATTCATTCTCCTAGGAGAAGGTGACTGAGCATTGGTGGCTGCCTTTGAGCTGGAATCAGATTAACCCCTGTACTGATGCTCCTTTTATTTTAGGGGGAAATCCTAACAGTGCATGTATTAGAGATGGAGTAGATATTTGATATTATTCTAGAAATTACATGATTTTTGTTAGTTTCTGAATCATAATAACCAAATATGCCTGAAATTTTCCCAAGTCATAAAGCAGAAAAAATTCAAGCTTAATTAAATTTTAGTGCATCAAACACTGCTTTTATGTCTTAGATTTTTCAAATCCAAAGCTATATCTGATCAGATTCTCCTCTCAGTAACATATGTGCAGGGCCAAAACAAACCAAGTTACATCACTAAAGTATTTGGAATGCACAGTAGAAGCTAACAAGAATGTGTTTCTTTCCTATATGGGTCATGATGATGCTTCTACTGTGATTCAGCTCAGGTCTTTGTTCAGACTCCCAGCTCTCTAGAAGAGTTATGTGATTTAGGAGTCTTCTGGAAACCAAATTCTCTGCTACCTCTTTTAATTTCTTCTACCTTGGCTGTCACAAATTTCCCTTAAAAAGCTGTGAATTCATTGGTTTGAGGCTTTATTTTGTCTAATTCTTTGCATAAATCTTAATTTTTTCAATGAAATTAGATGTTCAGGTTTTCAAGTTTGCTGCCAATTTGGAATGACTAACTTAAAGAACTACTGTCTTTCTCATTGTTTTGTCATTTCTCTATGACTACTACTGCTATTGTTAGTTATATTTGTACTCCTATTTTAGTTTCAAAACATATTATTAATTATTGTCTGTGTTTGTCTCCAATAATTCAATGAGTTATTTGATGTATCATGACTGAACAGGCTGCATATGATAACTGTAGCTTTCATTATAGATTTCTCAGTTCCCTGGTACATCAGACTTCTGCCACCAAACTGAAAATCTGAAGAGCAGCACATATCCTTTGGCTTCCTTTTAGGCACCAAGATGCAAAACAATGACTTACACATAAAAGAGCACAGAAGAAATTTTGTGCCCTGATACCATTACAGATTTCTGAAGTGACATGCAATCCATATAAACATTCCTTTTATAGCTTTTCATGAGTTCAGTGTAGGTTTTCTGTCACTCTGAAAAGAACAAGTGTGGGCAGGTGCTGTGCACTTTTCTTTTCATGGCTCTGCAGATGCTTTAAAGCTTTCCTTTAATGGAACTGCACAACAGTATGTAGTAGTGCTGTGAACACCTGGCGAGTAATTAAAGCCACGAGGTTCTGTTCTTGACATAAACCAGTCTCATACTAAGCCCTGCAGAAATGAAAGCCCCCATGCTGTATTATTGCCTGCACAGTCTCTTCCAACGACAGTGCAATCGTAGCCCTTCAGACAGACTGACATTTTTCATCTCAGTGAATGATGGGAGAACTCACCCTCATCTTAGGGTTTGTCATGTTTGTATATTCATCCAAGAAGGCCATGAACTGTGGCTAGAGGTCTCTTGATTCTGTTTTTAGACAGATTTTAGGCTCGTTACTCGCAAATATAACTCAAATTCTTCACATTCCATTCTATATCACTGTCAGTGAGAGTCTTTACCTTACAGTTAGTAATGAATCAAATAATAATTTTATATAAGAAAGGGCACTGGTTATCTTAATTCCCTTCTCCATGGCAGTAGTGTTTCTCCTAATATCCTTTGATGGCACAATCACCATTACATAACTTGTTAATATGTCAATTGAACCTGGTTTTGTGATTAATATGTACACATTATTAGTTCATTTTAAGGATAAGAGGTGAACATTCTACAAAGCATATGCAGAATATATAATAATATATAATAATATATAAGAATATATAATAATAATAATAATAACTTTATATTTGACTAATCTGAGTTTTGAAATTTGGACACAAAAATATTTTTATTACAAGGAAATTTTCAAGAGAGGAGTGGTTTTGATATGTTTCTAAGATTTTTTTTTTTAAATAAGCTTTATTGCTCTTTTTCACTGTGAGTGTTAGTAATGAAAATTAAATTATGCTTGACAAAATACATAGATAAATCACTTTTAATGATCCCTTACATTTAAAATTTTACAGCTTGTTGATAAAGCTGTGTTGGTTTGCTTATCTATTAATATGCAGCATTAAGCAATTTCCTTTTTTTATTTCTGTCATTAATGAGTTAGCAACAGTGTCTCATAATGTTGCATAAGACAAAAACATTGGTGCATGCATCTGATTCTCTTTCAAACAAATGCTCTAGAAAAGTGTAAAGGGGTTTATTCTTTGTTTGTTTGCTTCAGAGAATTTTGGGAAACCAGCTAGTCATATCATACTTACAATTTGAAGATATTTTGGTAGATAATATAATGAAAAAAAAATTGCAAACTTTCTTAAAAGGAAAAGATATTTCTTCTGTAATTTTTAGAAATTTAAGCAGGGAAGCTTAGTCTTCCAGAATTTCTCAATAGGCAAAGCTGAGCAGGATTTAAGAAATATACATCTGAAAAGCTTAATATAAAAGCTCATCTATTTGACTGTGTTTCTTCTTTTAATTTATGGCTAACTGAAAAGGTGTTAAAAAAAGAAAAACAACAGAAGTTTCTGTGTACCCTCAAGTTCATAGGAACTTTATTACCATGCAGATTTACTCAGTCTCAGTCAGAATCACTGCTGATCTCTCTGAAATGTTACAGGTCCACTTATCACCAGTTCCCAGGTGACCGATCTGAATTTTATTCATATCCGAAACAGTTTTTCCTCTGGGCACTCTGATTTTAATGTGGGCTGTATATCATCAGGCAATGACAAGAACAGAGGGATTGATCTCTCCTGACCTAATAAGCTTATTTTTATCTTCAACTTTGCCTTTGTAGTGGAGGAGATATTATAAGCTGTCTGACACTTATTTAGAGATGTATACACAGAAGAAACAACTCCCAGCAGCTTCAGGGAGTGAGCTATGTGTGCTCAAGCAAAATTCATAAAAACACTTCATAATAATCTTTCCAAGAAACAAAACTTTTAATAGGAGTAATTTTCTGTTCCTAACCCAGAAACTTTCAACAAATGTTCTTCTCCACACACGAGGTACTCAGGTAAATTGGCACACGCTGACCTGGATTCGGGGACAATGGCTGTAATCTGTCTGCAAAAAGCCCAGTAGGCTGTACAGAGGCTTCATGTCAATCAGAGAAAGAAATAGAAGTTAAACAAGCACTGCTAGATTTTTGTGCTTTTTTTTCCACATGCTCTGTTTGTTTAACCAGCAGGGTGTCACCAGGTGGATGTTAGTGTTCATGTACAAGGCTTTCACAGAGATTGATGTTCACAGCAACAGCTGAGTTCATTTACAATGCCGTTCTCTGAAAGCCTTGCTGAATAGATTCCTAAAGACAGTGATTTACTGTCTCTCTTTTCCTCTTTTATTATATTCCACCACCAGTGATGCCTATTCTTATTTGATGACTTCAGTATCCTTGCTCAAAGGTGCTCATACATTTTCAAATTCTGTTAGTATTAGAAAAAGGAGAGAAGGAAGAAGAATGATTGAGCTGTCTTTGAATGGTTGCTGAGCTCTTGCTGTCCTATAACTATTGTAACATGTTGCATTGTCTCAGGGTTACTGGGAGTTGTGAACAGCAAAAAACTTCAAAGAAAACAGTGCAGCTTCTGGAGAGATCCTTCTACCATGTATTCTTTGCTATCTCCTTTCCTATATAATATGGGTAAGTGTAACATTTCAACTGAGGATTAACACTGGACAGAATTTAAATCACTGCAGCATTAAAAAGTTTCAACACTTCATTGGAACTTTCAAATTGTTTGTTCCCAGGATAATGTATCCTAGCAGACTTTTTTTTTTTGAATATTTTATTATCTTCAGCCCTAGATATGATGTATATTCCTTCATTCAGTTTGTAGTTGGTGGATGAAACTGGCAGTGTTGAACTAATTTTTCTGTTTGTAACATTCAGCATTTAAATACTTAAACCCTGTAAAAACAAACAAAAACCCCACCAAACTACAACAAAATCCCAACAAAAAGCCTTCTATACAACTTTTTTTCCTTGTATTTTTTCCCATTTGATAAGATGGGTGGTCGCTTTGATGGTAGGGTAGGGGGTCAAAAAGAATCTGGAAAATAAAGATAATTCATAAATGAGCATATGGAAATAAAGATACTTGAAATGGTCCAGCTTCTGGATCTCCAAGGGTCTCATATGAAAGTAAACATAAATTTACTGAGGAACTGAACCAAGATCTTTTGAAGCCACCAAGCGTTTTTCCACTAACGTATTGGATTTTCGAGAAGGCTTTGAAAAGCACTCTCAATTTAGCATGGCAATGCCATGACTCCATTAAATATCAAAATTACAAAGTACTCCCTAAGGCTGTACATGCTAATTTCAGTGATAAAAAATGATAAATCTTGTTCACATCTTTGTTTCAACTTCCTGTATTTTAATTTCACTCATTTAAATGTTATAAAATTTAAAATAAAGATATATAGGTGAAAGGAGATATAGGGAAAAGGTACAGCATACTGCTGCTTATAGCTTAGAAAGCTCTACCCTGTAACTGAGATTTGCCAAATATAATGCATATTATGTCATTTTTGTCTGTATTCCAGTAGGAGAGATATGCTCATTTTAGTTTTCTCAGATAGAAATTGCAGTGAACTGTTGCAAGAAGTTTTCAGAAGTATCAAGAATCTGGATGAACTTCCCAACAAAGTGAACTAAAATCTTCACTTTAGGTGGCTCTGCCACTTAATAAAACTTCCTTCATTTTTAAATATGAAGGAAAATGTACAGAAAAGGTGGGAGACATCTCTGTATTAAAAGACGATGCTGTTAAGAAGGGAATCCTCAAAGTCTAATAATCTATTGTCAGAACTCTACTCTGTGTGAGCCTTTATTTTACTACCACCTCCAGTTTTAGCTTTCTATGAAAGTAGAAATATGAAGAGAAATATACAGTCTTGTCACTGTGTAATTTTCCTGACTTTCTTCTTTCTTTTTAGGGTAACTTGCATGCTTTTTCTTTCTTTCTTTTTTTTTTCTTTCTTTTTTTTTTTTTTTTTTTTCTTTACATTCAAGAGCTTTTCCCTTTCTCCTTCCCAATTCAAGCTGAGGCATGGATATTATTAACAGGATGAAGTTTGCATTTCTTCTGCTCCTGCATATATAGTAGAGGTCAGTCTTATAAGCAGTCTGTCACCTTTAGCTCTTGTCAATGCCTCCTCCAGAAAAAAAATCTAACTCTAAGGTTACTAAAGACAAAAGCAACTGATCTCACATCATAAACAGTAGAGAAATATATGAGAAAGGAACACAGTACTTAGCAGTTTCAAAAAAATACAGTCTTCTAATTCTGGTAACACAGATGCATCTCCTAAATAGTCAGAAAATCAAATATTGTTCCTGTTAATGTTTTGTTAAGCAATTTTGACAACACCACTCATTTGGCCAACTTACAAATAAAGCATGCCTTGTCCTTCGAATTGTGGATGGTTTGTAGTATGCTAAGAATGACAACAATTACAGAATTTGCATGTATCTGCCAACAGAACAGATGGCTTTGTAGGTGGAGGACAATGGAGGAGAAAAGAAAGGAAATGAAATGGAATCCAAAATAAAAAAGAAATGTTAACTAGATCCTGATATGCAGTATAGTAAAGACCTTGATTTGAAAATATTGCAGTAACAGGGGCAGTAAGGACATTGTAATGAATTTGAGATGATTTCTGAGAAAAGTGTCAGAAGTGGATGGCCATGCTCCTACCATATTAAATCACAAATATTCCTTAGTCCTCTCCTCCATAAAGCTGCTGAAAGTTATGTCGGTATAGTTCATTCCATCCTAATGTCTATGTTGCAGTCCAGAAGGCATGTGAAGATATAATATGGAAAATTAACTTGTAGAAACTGCTCTCATAATGTGAACGGTGCCAAAGTGGTCAAAAAAATGATAGTTACTGTAGTTATGATTTGGAATAGCTAAAAAACCTAAGGCGTATTCACAGTTCCATTTCTTTTATCTTTATACTTTGGTAGCTAGTTATTCAATTAATGGCACAGAGCACATGTACACTGGTACTGACATTTTCCTACAGCAGAAACTGTTTTTCTCTTACATCTCTGAGAGATGCTTTGCAATATACTGAGCAAAAACATATCCATGCCCCATTTCACAGACTAGGAAACAAACAGATTTCTGTGTATAAATGAAGAGCAAGATACAGGGAAGTATATAATGTGATATGATACTGAGTAGCAGTAATGGAACACAGCTACTAGTAGTTGAAATGTTACCTTTTTTTTTTTTTTTTTTAACCACTGGAACAAAAAGAAATTTCAAAAGAAAGATTTTAGTGGTAGAATGAGATAAATCTGCAGAAATCCATGGTGACCTTTCCCCATGTATGATAGACAGAATTGGAAAAAGTGAAAAAGATCCTATTTGAAAATGTAATGAATTGAATATAGCAGTATAGCCAATTAGAACTGTGACTTGACCTCAATACTAAACAAAGGACAACAAGAAAAGTGAATATCAGATAAGAAATACTATGAAAAAAGCTGTTGTAAGAAAGCAAAAAAAAGAAAACCACATTCTTATTGCTCCACTAAGCACACACCTGATTCACAGCATTTCCCTTTAATTCAAAGTACTGTTAACAAATGAGAGCGGGGCAAACCAAATGATAATACAACCAAGTTGTCAAAATTATGATTTTCCCCTTTGAGAAAAAAAATCATAGCTAATGTAATTTGGGACAAATTCTATGTGCTTGATGACTTCTGAACTTCTGATCCATCACTGCATCAAGTCCATATTTGGTCAAAATTATTTAATTTTTATTATTATTATTTATTGTAGGTGATATTTTTCCCCTTATTGCCACCTGTAAGTAGCTGTAGTTCCAGTTTGTTCTCCTGGACAGCATTCTTAAAGTCTAGTCACTCTGTATGCCCACACTCTCTCATATCATTTCACCTTGCCAGGCACTTCTATGTGACTGCAAAGGGTTTTTTATTGAAGAGGGAGAATTTCACACTGAAGATTGCTTCTTGTGAATTCATCCCTGAAGTGTTTTTTTCCTTATATAGCTATATATTCACATGTAAATGAATCATATTGCTGGGGAACCAGAGAACAGCACAGAAGCTAAAAATAAATTCCCATTGTCCCAGACTGTCCCAGGTACTGGGACTTAATAGGACATTTTATTTGCTTAGATTTCTGTTTTTTCTGTTGTATTTCCTTATTTTTTGTTTCTTAGTATCTTTTGTTTCAGCTCTTTTATTTTATTTTTTACTGGAAAAATGATCTGTGAGACCTTTCAACCAGAATAAATTGTTCTTTCAAATTTTGTTGAAGATTTTGACTGTTATTGTGGACACTTCTGTCTCCAATCAGATGTGTGTTACAATGGCTTATTATTTTCAGGCTCTATTTCCAGATTTCATGGGTGCTATTTTTGAGGCACACGGTTTTATCAAATGTCCTTCAAGAAATAGCCATTAAGGAGAAAAGACAAGAGAGAAAAATGGGGAAAAATACTGAACAATTTGTTGTTTCTGTTCAACATCAAACTGTTTATGAGTCACCACGCCAGTTACAAAAATCAGATTCAAAGCCATAAGAGGTGCCAAAGTAATAGGTGACATCACAATGGTTTGTCCCAAAATCAAAGGGAAGAGGGGAGATGAATTTAGGAAGAGATCAAGGGGCTGAAAAGAAGGACCTTCTATGTCTCAGGTTTGCACTGTATTACCAAACAGGCTTTTAGCTTGTTTTTAAAATCAAGTAAGGAATGGTAAAATGCTGACAGTCAAGGAAAGTTATCATACTTCTTCCACTAACAGAAGGTGTGTTCAATACAGAGGGAATCAGATGATAGCCACAGTTCCATATGAATTTAAGGGTGTCTATACTTAGGCAAAAAAATAGTGGATATGTACTGTTAAAGACACAAATCTAAAACCCCAATAACTGCCACTTTTCTTTCCAGTAAAAGCTATCCTTGAGTGGGGTTAGTAGTCCTCTAATGATTAAAATTTTTTTTCTCTGTGGTAAAGCACAACTTTTGAAAAGAAATCATGTTCAGATATATGCACATTCATTTTCATTTAATATTTCACTTGGATCTTGCAGAAAGATATTATCGCCACAGATATTTTAAATCTGAAATCTGTTCAGCCATCTGAATTACTGGATAAAATAAATCATAGGAAATATAAGAATATTATCATATAGACTTGAGGAAAATATTCCTACAGTTAAAAGGCATTTTTAGCATTTCTTTTGTTTCATATTGTGCTTATTTTTTTACATTTAAAACAAAAAAGAAACTGAATTAGTTCTCAAGAGATGCAAGCAGAATTGTTTGTAGAATAATTTGGAGACTGTAAACATGGTTAGTTACAATCTGATCTCAAGTACGTGTGTGAAATGTTGGAGAATTTCAATGAATTAGTAGTAGAATCTCTCTCATGGATTTTTTTCTAGGATTGTTTTCAAAGATCAAAAAACCAGAACATTTATACTGTTTGAATTCATTGTCTCCTCCCAATTAAACAATGTAAATAAAATCATTCCTGTACCTTGAATTTTCAGATCCTATGGCATACATACCAGGAGTGTAACAGGAATACGAATACAGTCTGCCTAGAAATTCCATCTACTTTTGTTGCCATAAAAAAATGGATATACTGCATGCTTACCACTGGCCACATGACATCATCCCCAAAAGGCCCTGTACATATTTGAGCATACATTCATTCATGGTTAAAGTACCAGAAGCATTGATGTGCTTGCACCAGTGACTCAAGTGACAGAAATATTCTTGACCCCAAATCAAAAGATAAAACCACTTATTTAATTCCTGACACATTCAAAGCAGCTGAAGCTGCTTCAGCTCACTGCAATTATTTTTGATTGATTTTGGATTCAGCACTTCTATATATGCATATATACATACATATGTGTGTGTATCTATATACATAAACTGAGACTGTATTTGATATTATTAATATATGCTTCCATATACATTACCCATTATAGCTCTTTATCTCCCTCCCTGATTCTAAACACATACTGACATGTGTACTTCATAGATATTACATATTATATGTTTTTATTCTTTTTCCTGGGCACTTGCACAAACATCAGGACAGTTAAAAGTATAATTTTGTTTAATGAAAATAATCTTATATTTGAAAAAGTAGTCATTTGAAAATACATCTGTTTTCTACCAGAGTTTCAAGAATATATCTTTATTTTCTTTAAGGAAAATCTCTCTCTCTTTAAAGGTCAAGTGTTAAATGGCTAATGGTATTGATTTATAGCTAATAGTCACTTCATTTCTGTTATGGGAACTCTGAGAACTGGCTTGGTCTCCTAGCTGTGATAAAATGTAGGTTAAGTATGTAATTTATTATTTGTCCCTCTGTGATTAATTGATAATTTACAATGCTGATTACTTAATCATCCAAAATATTAATCAGCAGCCAGCTAAACAATAGCACTGGGTTAAATGGGTTTAATAGCAATGATCAAGTGGTCACTGAGAGGAAGAAACTCTCTCAATTAAAGAGCTGACTTTAGATTTTGCTGTCAAATGCTCCCTGTTAACCTCACCTTCCGATTTACTGCTGAAAACTCAGAACTGATCTGGCATTTCACCAAAATCAGCCCTCTAAAATGCTGAAATCAGGACTTTAGTTCAGCAAATGCCCACATTGTTTCAAAATCCATGGGAAATTCCACATTGCCTGGAAAATGTTTTGTAACGCTGTCAAAAGATCTTCTGTGTGCAAACAAATAAGAGTGCAGCTCACTGTGTACTAGTTGATCAATGCAATAATTCAAAATAATACTGCAGTGATAGCCAAATTTACTGTCTGCTATGTAAGGAAATTCATTATCATTCAATTAAGTGTCCAAAAAGTTCCATTTGTATCATCTTTTGTATCTGTGGTGAAAAAAAATACCCTGCTTCAAACTGATTTATTTACTTTTCACTTTCTTAGTGGGTATTGGGGAATTTTTCCTCTTATTGTGGGGTCAGCATAACTCAGAAAAGCGTTTTGCTCATTTGCTCTGTGGATTGAAGATTTAATGTCATTTAATGATCAGTGAATTTCTATTGTGGTAATCGTGTTCTCATGTTTATCTAAAAATAGCATTCAGTTTCTGTATATCTCTGTTTACTGAATAAAGATTTTTTTTTAATACTGTTTCTGATACAATTTTTGTAATGCCATTTCACTGAGCTAATAAGCATGTCCCAAACTTACTTACTTATTGTATTGCTAAACACAATAGAATGCATCATCACATGTTCTGTGCTTTAGTTGGTTGTAATTGCAATCATTCACTGCATTAGGTAGTCACTTTAAGGAGAGACAGGGACTAAGAAAGGAGCAGAGTGTAATAAGCTGCTGCTTTATGTTTTACTTTATTTTTCTAATGAGGTTAACTCAGCTGATTGAAACATGGTGCTAATCCTGCCAGCCTTGTGGTTTAGATCCCCATACAGGCCATTCCCTAACAAGCTGGACTCAGAGATCCTTGTCACTTCCAAATCAGAATGTTCTGTGATTCTGTGATAGTCTAAAATGACAATGTCACCAGACTGTTCTGATCAGTCCAGGGCTACAGTAAACACCCTGGTGATGCAGAGCTGAAATTGCTGAGTAATGCAGCAAACATCTATAATCCTAACCCTGAGTAGCTACACTGCTTCAGTCAAACCCAGTCATGTAAGAGTTAGTAACACTACATGGGGTGTACATCACTGCATTTTCTGAAATCAAATAGTATGTTCATTATATTAAAATGCTAATAAAATTATTTTGATACCCTTACCCAAAGTAACTGGCAATTGCAGTCCATACTACATTACTTATCTGAATATATTCAGTTTAGAAGTTTCCTCCATCAAGCATTTAATCAGCATTTCTTCACTACCGTTTTGTTTTGTTTGTGAGGAAAGCTTAAATAAATCTTAAATATAACTTTGGCTCGATATAGCCTATATCAGGTCAAAGTAAGTTCATAACAGCATGTTTATTGAAGACATCCACGTCTTTATTGAAAGATGTACCTCAAATATTTGGAGAGAGAACTTGGCCATTCATCTTCTTAAATAAACCCCGATTAATTTTTAAGCATATCCTAAATGGTAGGAAATGTCTGTTTAGTGCTAGGAATAAAGTTTCAGCACATTGCAATACTGCAGGTAGAACAATAGCTATTCTATAACATTGAAGCAACCCAGTCATGAAGTAAAATGATGCTACCTCAGACACCATCAAAACACAGGACATTATTTCCCCTCAGGACTGGTATTTAAGGTACTATATTCTGTATGGTAATGTTTAATTACCTGTCCAACTACTTCAAGTTTTTCTACTTGGAGTGCTGCATTTATGCACACAACCTGTTCAGTTGCTCACTCTAGTTTCGTTTTAACTATTAAATCAAATATTTTTTCTTAAGCTGTGCTGTTTCTGGCCATGCATAAAGATGTAGGAGACAATCATAAAAAACCCCCAAACCACAACTAAACTGAGTATATCTAATAGTAAGCATGAGCTGTAACTGTGTGAGAAGACCTAAAGAAGTCTGTAGAAAACCTATGTTAAATAGACTTTGATCATATTTTCCCACGGAAATATTGTTAACATTACCTGCAGATACAAGTGTATACAAGTAGTGTGTTTGTCAGAGCCCATGGAAAACTTACTACTTATGAATATTGTCCTTCTACAACTCTCAACTCATTTCTGTAATTAGCTTGCTTTCCATGCAGCTCTGAATAATTTATAAGTAATTTGAAAAGAAGAAAAGAAAAGGTCATATATTACTAAAACACCCTTGTATTTAGGTTTTTTTTAATATTACCATGAAAATATTTTTCCATATGAAAAAATGGGAAAAAAAGTATCCAAACAACAAACACCAGATTCATTATGATGCTTATTTTTTTTCTTACTGTTTTGAAACTGGAATGGTAATACATGTTGAAAAGAATTAATGGTATACACAAACAATAATATGACATGAGTGTCAACATTGACTTTTGGGTTTGACCTGCTGGTGACCATCTGTCCACCTTTGTGCTTGGAGAAATAGAGGACTTAATTGCAGCAGTAGATAAATCCTGTATCTGGCTCAGAAAGAAATTGGGTTACCACTCCTGAAATCTGTGATTAAGTGATTAAATCTATGTTCAGGTACACAGAACTCACTCACTCAGTTCTTCATTGTTTTGTGTATAACCTCAAACAGTTGCTTTCTGTCCCCTCATGTCACCAGAACTGCTTTGTAAACTCCTACAATCTCTGATTCATTTTTTTTTCCCCTCAGGGGAAATTTGACCTAAGAGGGACTTTTCCACCATATTGTCTTTGTCTTTGTCTGGTCCTGCAGTCTGCTACAGCTTTTGGTTTCAGTGGAAAAATACGGGAAAAAATGTTGGCTGCATTATGATTATAATTAATGCCATCAATTAATAAGAAGAGAAATAAAAGTCCTTATAATTTTCAAACGTTTCTGCACTAGTTTTGTCTTGCTAAAATGATAATTTCTGAGATCAGATACAGAGAGGCACAAAGACTCATTTGTTATAGCTCTGTTATTATGCAGGAAATGACATTGTGGTGTGAGTGTACTTTGAAGTTAAATAGTCGTATGGTCAGTTGCTGGAACATAGGCAGACATGACATTGATTCCACAGATGATAGTAAAAAAGATAATTTTCATAAAATGAAATAGGATTTAAACTAATACCTTTACTTGCCACTATTCCATTCAAATTGAGGAGAGCAAGTGCTGTAACAGCTCAGGATTCTAAAAGGCAGTACTCAGAGATGTGCAGATGGTCTTCTGTCTTCTATAGACTTTAACATCTTCCTGCAGGCAGCTCTGAACATAGACTTTGGGCCTCTTCTGATTCTTTCAGATAATGATGTCTAAATATTACTGTCATAAAACAGCAAATGAAATTCAATACTAAACAATCTTCCACTCATATGTGTATCTTCATATTCTATTAATTTTCCATCAGAGGAAATTTTCTAGTGATAATAAAAGAAATTATTGGCATTTGGAATAAATTGAGATTAAAATTGAGTTAAAAATCGTACATAGAACAAAATAGTTTGGGCTGGAAGTGACCTGAAAGATCATCTACTCTGCCATGGTCAGGAACACCTTCCACTATACCAAGTTGCCCAAAACTCCATCCAACCTGGCCTTGAACACTTCCAGGAATGGGGCATCCATAACTTCTCTTGCAACCTGTTCCAGTGTCTCACCACACTCACAGTGAAAAAGAGATATTTGTATTCAAAATATATTCAGAAAATAGATAGATACAATTGGCATCATGATGATCAATATCATGTTACAGGGTTTAAGGGCTATTTCTTGGAATATACTCAATAATAATAATAATCAAAATAATAATTATTGAACTCCCATTCTTTTATTACCTTTGTGAACTAAGTGTTTCATCTTGACCATAAGTTTTTCAGGTTGGACTTAAAAATAGAAAAGAAAATAAAAAATAAAAGAAAAAAATAGAGAAAAGGAATTAGGTTAATCAGATTAAAAGAACAGAGAGAGAGATCCCTTGGCCTACTCTGAGTAACTGATCTGGCATGTAAGAAATAGAAAAGCTCTTAAACAGCAAAAATGTTGAGTTGTTCAGACACTGATGTTCAAAAGAACTCAGAAAAGTTGCATGTATAAAATAAAGAGGTGATGAATTAATAGCAAAACAAAACAAGTCCCAGAATAATGGACAGCTAAAAGAAACAATATCCATACTCCACTGAAATGCAGCAGAAAGGAGCCTGCAATATGAGAGGCTTAGCTCCTGGTCAACTACTGTGAGGATCTGAGCTAGGAAACCATTGATTCAAAATGTGGTCAAGTAGACTGTTAAGTTATTAACCGCTCTGTTGTTACACATGCTCTTTGAAAAAAAAATCTGTCTTGACAGGTAGATATATTTTTGTCTCTCTTCATCCTGAGAGATGATGTCTGAACTTCTAGATGAGGGCCACTGCAATTTTCAGTTTCTAGAGGAACATATGCTGGGTACATTCAGAAAAAACAAAGGAAGATTAAAAAGTAGTGATGATCCACTAGGCTGAATGAGAGAGACAATTTAACTCCTTCCACCACTCAGTAAAAGCAAGAATAATCCTTTCATGCAGAAATATTAGAGCATCAAAGTGAAACATTCTGCAAATGCATATAACACTCCTTTGGTACAAGGATTCAGTGCCCCATACAGAAATGAGCCTGAGCAAGCAATGGAAGATAAAAAGTGACCAAGAATCTAGATTAACATCTGAAGTACCAATATACAAATAATCAGAAAGTAAGAATGAAAATTCTCAGATGCTATAGGTCACTGAATAGAATAGCTTCGGGATTGCATCACTACAGAGCAATGTGAAAACTCAAGTAAACCCTGTGAGTAATGAACTCATGCCTAAATCCAAAAATGAAAACTGTGTAATCAATGTGACAACAATGAGTCAACAAGAATGAAGTTTTCCACTCTGTTATGCCAAATAATAGATGACTCAGAAAAAGATATTTTTTTAAAAAAACTAAAATAAATTATATAATACTTATATCTTCATCTTTTTTTTTTTTATATTAACTTGTTACTTCTTTTAAAATCAATTATGAATTGCCATTCCTTACCTTAAGGTGTGAGAAAAGAATATCTGAGTTTTAGTGATTTTCCACTGCAGTATAAACTGGAGTTCAGCAGAGAACTGGTGTTTCTCCCTGATCTCTTGGCAAGCTAGTTAATCCTTCAAAACCACAGTAAAATGAGAATAATAGAACTTTTATGATCTGTTTGTAGCTTTTTGATAACAGAACTGTCATACACCTACATGCATGAAAATATTTAGACTTAGTGTTCTGAAAAACTAGCTTGCAACCATGGTACCTGACACTTAAGGCAAAAGTAATGTATTTAGAGGGGAAATATTTGGTAGCACAGAAGGGCATTCTTGGAGCACATTTGCATATGTTGTGCATGTTTAAGAGAGATTGGCATTAAAGGGTAAACTATTCCTTTGAATAGAGATAAAGTTGTAGTTGGCAACATATATAGAAATTTAGCCTGGGTCACCTAAATGTTTCTAGGGTGAGTATGCTATTAACCAAAACCAATGGCTTTCAGTAATATGTTAAAAAGTTCAAACCCAAAATCAGATATTGCAAGAGTGTCCTGTAACTGGGGACTTAAGAAGCAGCTGAAACTCTAGTGAGCTGAGCAACTTTTCACCCCAACATGTGATGCACCCATTCGCAGGAGCTGAAATAACAAAATCCGTGGGCAGATCTGTGGGAGTTCTTCTCGCTGTCTTTTGGTAGCAGGCATGGAGAGAGGGACAGGTGCGTGGACTGAGGAGAGGCTTAAAAAAGTAATTTATAGTGCCCTATCACTTCAACTTAGTTCAGACCTCAGTACCAACAAGACTTAAAAGTATGAGTGAAGCAAGGCTATTGTGAGAGGAGGAAAGCAACCATCTGTCATTGCAGTGGCTTTCTGGAGATGGACGTTATAAATGGGGTTAGTTCCATTGCTGAAATTAGGTGTTCTTTTCTATTAACTTTCTAATTAGTGCTTTTCTCTACCAGTTAAATCAATATTGTTTAACAAATTGCTTGAATCCTCCTGACAAAGAGGAAAATTAGTTCCATGTGAGCCTGAATTTTAATATCATTGCCCAAAATTCAGAGGATTTCGCCAGAGTTTTGAGCCAGGACTTTTTGTGGTGACATTTCATTTCGGCCCAGACCTCATTCCTGATGATAAGTCAGAAAGGAACAAAGCCTTATCTGAATAACACTGCATTAGGAAAAATCACAGTGTGCCAAAATGTGCATAACAACATCTGTATTTGTTTGGTCATGCCCCACCCTGCAGATCTTTATGAATCTTCACTCCCTCCACACTGTTGAAGCACTTGATATTAACTTGGTGAAAGAATCCAGCTGAAAAGGAGTCCAGCTGGAGGAGTCAGGCTGGCCGTGTGAGGCTTGAGTGTGCTGCTGGGCATAGCTAGCAGCCTGAGGAGAATCAGGGAAAGCAAACTTTCTGCAAAGGTGTTTGGAGTGACATTGAATTTTCTCTGAACTGCTTTATTTCTGAGCACTTAACAAGTATAAGAGCTCCATCTATTCATGGCTTTTCAATTAGTAAAATAAACAACTCAGGAGCACTGGAAATCAAATTTGCATCCTTTGATAAGCACCAAGAAAAAGTGCTACAATTTATTGACGATCTGGTTAAAAGCCTTCCTCTCTGTCCCTGGTACATAATAGAGACACATACTTAAGAAACACTGTCTGGGAAATTTATTTCAAAATGAGGAAGATAGCTGTTGGCAGAATAAAATATCTTTTCTTGTCTAGAGATTCACTGCTTCCATTCTTTCCAGGGGCAATAGAAGAGAAATCGAGAGCACCATCTTCTAGAAAAGGAAGAGTCCAGCAAACTGTTACAAGCTTGATGTATTTCTTCTCTCACCTCAGGACTATCTACTACATAATTGGCAGTAAATTGTTGTTACTTCTTACTATGGCAAATCCCTCCGTGACTTTTATATAGTTGGATAGACAGAGGCATAGAGAGAATAAAAAACCCAACAAGCACAGTGCTTAACTGCCATCAATAAAAAAAAGAACATTAGTGACAAAAATCTTTTAAAAGAAAAAAAAAAAGGCAGAAAAAAACTTGGAATAAAAACTGTGTCTATGCATCTGTGTTCACTTTCTGTCCTCTTTTTAAAAAGGGAAAATAGATTCCAAACTGACTGAGCATTTTCTCATCTTTCCTCAGGAGTCTGGAATTTTATCCATTGGATATCTCTAAACACACACCTTGCTCAGGTCTCTGATATGTCTTCTTAATTATTCAATCAACAATAAAGTAGTTAGTGTAGAGGAATTCCAACACAAGGTTTCTTGATTGCTTTTTCTTATTTGCTTATTATTTCTTTCTCAGAGAGGTTCCCTGGACACAGTCCAATGAACTTAAAAGAAAAAAAAATTAGACCAATTACATTTTCTTTTGTCATAATATGGGGTTTAGATATGTACTGAAATGTTTTCGTAGCAGAAAAACCAATAGCTTTTGCAGCAATATATTCCTCCTATTCATGTTACATCTTGTTCTAGCTTGGCATGAGAGTAAGAAGAGAATTTGCTAGTTTTCAGATATTGTTAATGACAAAAAAACTTTTTGGGAAACTTATATTTAAAATATAGTAAAGGTACAGATTTATCTTTCAGGACAAGTTTTTATAGCCCTGATTCTACTTCTGTTTTAAAGGTCAAAGTAAAACTAATACATATAGTCAGGTGCATACTTCTGGATAGTCACTGAGGGAATGGGAAGGATTTCGTGTACAACTGGGCTTTAGTGTGTTTCTGTATCACAGAAGAAAAAACAAAGCTGTTAACTCCCCTTCATCTGCTCCTTATAATGGGTAAAGTAATTCTGCAGATGGAATTGTAATTTTTTTTTTTTTTTAGTTTACTTTCTATTTGGTTTTCTGGGCTATGTATTTTCTCTTGGGAACTAATATATTAAAAAATTTTAACAGATTATTCTGATTACCAGAGACGTATTAGGTCTGGCTGAGCTGGAGTTCATTTTCCTGTAGAGCCTTCACAATGCTGTGCTTTGCATTGGTAGCTGGAAAGGTGTTGACAAAATGTGTTTTGGCTACAGATGAGCAGTTCTGGCACAGCCTCAGGGCTGTCTCTCTCTCAGTCCCACTCCCATCAAGGTGCTGGGAGTGTGCAAGATCCTGGGAGGGGACATAACCAGGCCACCAGACCCAAATTAACCACAGGGATATTACATACCATGTGATGTCAGCTCAGATATAAAAGGTTAGCCAGAGAGGTGAGATGGAGGGTATTTGTTGTGAATAATGTTTGCCTTCTGGAGCAATTGCTGTGCATGCTGAAGTGCTGTTTCCCATGAGGTAGATGAATATTTCTTGCTGATGGGAAGTAGAGATTGAACTTTCCCCCTTTTTTTTTGCTATGTGTATAAAAACTTTTGCTTCTTTTGCTGTAATAAACTGCATTATTTTAACCTACTAGCTGCTTTCCATCTTTTCCCTGTCCAGCTGGGGAGTAATAGAGCTGTTTGTGGGCACCTGGCATCCAGCTGAGGTCAACTCACTGCAACAGCCAAAAATAATTGGTTAGGTTATTTATGAAAAATTCATTAACAGCACTTTTTTTTTAATCTAGATTTTGTGGAAGTCATAGACAGTGATTGCTTTGGTTTCGCTGGAAAGCACATAAGGGTTTTCATTATCATGTACTCATCAAAACAATCTCAAAGCATTTTATGATATTTGAATCCATACTATATCATACTGCACAGAATTTATTCCAGGTAACCTCCTTCACATCAGCTATGGTCGTCTCCTAGAAGAAAACCCCAAAGTTTGGATGCAGTTTTCCATTTTTTGTCAACATATTCTAATAGCTAAACTGTGGTTGAATCAGGATTTTTTAAAAAATTTGTTTTCATATAAAAGATTTCTATTGTATAAGTGGATCTGTGGTAATTTTTACATGGATGTAGACTGTATCTCTATATAGATACAGACATGTAGATATAGCTATTCTAAAAATTCAGTTATAAGAAACAAAGAGGCAACTTTGACTGTTAACATCTTTGTCAGTGAGGGACTCCACTGAATAAAGTAGATAAGATTTTAATAGCTTTCTCCTCTCTTCCTTTCTTTGGACCACTAGAAAATGCTGCCTCTGAAATAAATTTGCCTCTTTGACATAATGTTGAATGCAATTATTTTCTTTTATGGAACAGTTCTTGCTAGGAATGCAAATAGCAAAAATATCACTCGGTTTGACCAGAATCAGCTAGCTTGTGTTAAAAGCAGGATCATTCAAATTCATTTTGCAGTCAGTAAAGTTCCCACTGGCTTCAATACCTATATGCCTAGGGTTTAAAATTCAGCACAAATATCATGTGAAGGAACCTTGTAATTTTTTGGGTTTTCTTCTTCTTTCTTTGGTTTTTTTTAATAATATAAATTATAATCTTTTGTATTTCTTTGCAACTTAGAACTTAGTCCTGATCCTGTATTTTATATGAATGGAATTTTTGAAAGACCTCAGGATTGGTGTAATTGGTGCAGTTTCTGCAGTTTCTGCTGGAGCCTTTGACAGTTTTGTCAGTAACCCAATGACATTGTGAAATCTAATGGGATTTTAAGAAATTCACAAACCCTCTCCCCTCCTGCCCTCACCCCTATTCCCCCAGTAAATGTTAAGGTTAGCTTCATTCTAAAAAAAAAGGAAAAAAAATTCCATCTATTATTTTATTGTTACTACTACTGTGCTATTATTTTACTTACGAAATCAAAGCTCTGTCTTTTAGTTTTGTAGCTTATTTATTTTTCTACTCTTTATAACTATTACAGCTTTGTATTTATAAGAAGAATAGGTTCATAAAAAATGCGTAGATCAGTAAATGATCAGCAGTAACCAAGCACAAACAGCATTAGATTAAATTGTAACTGTTGACTCTATTCAGGAGACTTTTGTCACTGACTCATTTGTTTCAGAAGACTTTGTGTTGCTTAGACAATAAATGGAGCAAGTGACACAGTCATTTCTTGATTTTATTCCATTTTCCTTGACTTCCATGCATTTCCATAGTCTTGCAGCTCTCAGTGTTTCTCAATATCTCAGCATGTCACAATATGCCATTGTAGGACCTGATGGGTTTATGTTGACACTCTTTTCAAATAAAGCAAGAGTTGTACAAACAAATGCATAGCCTGTGGCAAAGCTCAACTGTTAGCTAGAGAGCAATGTGAGCTGCTGAAGAATCAGGCTTTAGAACAAATTAGTGGTTTGTTATTGTTTTTCAGTACTATCAAAAAACCCTTTGCTGAGGGGTCATATTGGGGAAATAATGCCAATTAGCAGTTCTGCAGAGTACCTTCTTTATAGTTCCACAGATGTCAATGTAATACACAGAAGCCAGTAAGAACTGAGGGAAATGGGGCAAATATTTGTTGTCTTGCTTTTTTTTGCTCTATTTTTTTTTTTTTCATTAAAATGCAAAGGAACCATTATAATTTATATTCCTAACATGGCTGAGTGACTATGTGGTACTCTTACTGTACCTGAACCACTACTCAGTTCTTCTGATCTGAGAGATGAGGAGAAAGGGGAAAGACGACCAGAAAACACCTTCCTATTTTAAATATGTTCTGATGAGAAATCCTGCTGGAAATTGCTGCTTGCTAGATTTGTCTTTCTACTATGTCTTCCTGTGGATGTATACCAGAAAGAAAAATGATAGGGATTTCTTGGTTCTTTTTTTTGGTCTTGGAAAGCAAAAATAGACAATTGCTTGGTCAAACACTTCTATTTTATTTTTTTTTATTAAAGCCTCTGAGAATATTTAGTATAATCATGTTTTTTGTTGGTTGGATTTGTTTTTTTTTTTTAATTTCATTAAAGCATCATAGTGATTTTGCTCAGACTGGTTCATCCCTGATGAAAAGTTCAGTAATAATGCAACCTAAAATCTAGAGCTTTTAAAAATATATATATCTATATATAATAGTCATGTTAAAGACCTGATTCCAACTTCTGGTTCAAAGCTTAGAGCACTTTATACTGGTTCAAGTGCTACTCAAATATACCCAGCAGAAAGCAAGTTGTGCCGAAGACTCTTCTTTCTGTTATTAATTATTGAGAAATAATACCTAATTCAAGTAAAACAACTGTTTTTTATTAGCTGGATACCCAGTGGATCCATCTACTCCAGCAAGTATATTTGTATATTTTTACATTAATTCTGTATACAGAAAAATGATAAGTACTGTTCCCAGATCCAGATTCTACACCATTCTGACTCATCTCTATGAATCTCTTAGTAAATTGATTAAGGTACTTCATTAACTTCTGTCAAAGCTAAACTTGTATACACTTTCATATTCTCACTGATCATTTGGGCAGATCTGGGACATCAATATATTACAGATAGCTCTGGGCCAGGTGCTGTTTTACTAAGAGTGAAATAAAGGTGAGAAGATGTGAAACCACATTCTGAAAACAGTTCTTCAAACAGAGTCCAACTTATCAGTCAGTGTGATTTTATCTGTGTAACTCTCTGAGAAGCCAGAAGATACTGCCATCTCATTGAGGACCTTTTGTCATCTGCATGCCCAGTTTTGCATGCCAGTGTTTCAGCATATGGCTGAATCTTTGTGTGCCCTTTTATTTTGAAATACATACATACAATACATTTGAAATGAAAGTCATTTTCTATGACTTTTTCTTTAAAAACTAAGAGAAGCCATTCTTGTTACTTATAATTGTCTGAAAACATGTCTCAGTGAATTAATGAAAGATAAAGTAAAAATATTCCAAAAGATTAAATTAATTTACATCATTAATTAATGCATTGATATTTAAAATTAAGTGATTATTCCATAGAGATAAGTATAAAAATAAATATCTAGAGAGAGATTGCAATAGGCAAATAATTGATTAATCAATTAATCATTCTGCATACATCTAATTTATCAGAAGCATCAGAGAACAAACAGAGCTTTTATATAAATGGAGCTGGAACTCTAGTGATTAAAAATAGCTGGCTGTTCTTTTGGTAGATAAGCTGTTTGCTATAGACACAAACAAGCTCTTTTTCTCTGTTTTGATAAATCATCAGGAGAATTCAGGTATAAACATGTGTCCTGTTAGAGAGAGATGATTAGCTAATTTTCAACTTATACTATTTCTTTTTAATGAGAAATATGTGAGCCTTGGGTTATATTATTATAGTGTAATAATCAATAATTACTTGCAAAGAGCCTGCTTTAAAATGTTCATATGGCTAAATTTCTCTCTCCTAATACATTTGCAAGTAGGTAGATCTTCCAGGAAGGGCACTGAATTGGCTTCATTTGATTCAGACATATTATCCAGATGCCTACCTAGAAGTCTTGGCTGGTTTCTTTTTCTCCCCTGCTCTTCCTTGTCTCCCCTTACCTCATCTTACCTTTTGATGGCTTACTAGCATTATAATAACTTTTCATAAGTAGCTCAGGATTTCCTACTGACATGTAAGATAATGCTAATATCCAAAGTGTTCATCACTACTCTATGAACTTATGAGGAATTTCTACCTTTTCAATTTGCAAAATGTCATATATTAGAACTAGTTACCAGTGGCCCTGTTAGTGAACTGCTTAACAACTCTGCAGCATGAATGGTTTAATGACTCCTGTCTCTGTTCCTCAATCTTTGTCTCTACCTCTCTCCATAAGACAGTTGTATATATTGCATCGCTCTGACCTGTAAATCCTAGATATGAAAATTTCTTTCCTCTATAAACTGTTTCAAACAGATATTATTGGATTCTTTGTCATTCAGATTCATTATGCTGAAAATATATTTTATTACAAGTTTTGTCTCTGAGGAGGACTGTACTTTTTTTCTGCCATTGGTATTTCCACCCCCTCCTGCTGTTTATCTCCTTCCTCTGATTCAGAAATCTTATTCACAAAATCTTTTTCTGTGGTAGAGAACTACTGCCATTAGAGAAGTCCCTCAAGATGTTGCACTGATATTTGTATTTTTTTCAGATCTATCCAGAAAAAATATGTTAAGATTTTGAATTATTCATTCATGTGACTGGTCTTAAAAAAAATAAATAAAAATAAATCACCCTAAATGGTTATTTCCTGTTGCTTTGACAACAGTTAGTCCTATAGGCACATCTCAGTGTTAAGAAAAGGCCATGGGAATCAGTATAGTACACAAGTATGTAGTATAGCATGGCCCCTAGATTGAAATATCAAACCTTAGGGCAGGATACAGACATGGCAATCCATTCATAAAGAATCACAGAGGCACTTACTGAGCTCAGTCTGGGTTTCCTTGTGAAGCTTTGGACCTGTTCATGTAATCTCTATATTGCTATGGTATGTTTTTATTTTACCAAGATAACAAAAGAAACTCTAAAAAAAAAAAGAACATGCTTCCACAAGGAAGAAAATATTTTATAAAGAAAAGCAGACTTTTTAGGTATAATGAGAGAAGTTTATTGCTTACACAAACAATTTTCATTCCTCACTATATAATTCTTTTTGTTGTTTGGGGTTCAGAATATATAACACTCCAAGAATTCTATCAAGATCACAGATAATTTCCAAAGATACATCTTATATCTTCATAGATATATCTTATATCCTGAGAATTCTTTAGATTTCTTTTAGATTTGAAAATCTCCAAAGACAATTCTGAGATTTAAAAAATTTATTTGAAAGTTACCTTTTTTAAATAAATGTTTTAAATTAAATATGAAAATTTCACAGAGCATGCAAGCCTTTTCTTCTAAATTTGCCATGAAATAAAAACATGCTGAGTATTTTAAGTCATGTATGTAATAATTATATTTACTTCCTTTTCCTAACAAATAAATATCTGAATTTTCAATTTCAATGTCCTCTGTCATTCCTGTTTAGTTTATCTCTTGGTTGTGCCTGGTAAAGTCAAGTTTTATATCCATATCTTTCCTTAGAAATGTAAGTTTAGGATATTATTAAATAAATAAAATTCCCAACATTATGACCTTTATGTATTCATTACTTTTAGATTCTGGAGAACTTCAGAGTCAGAGGTGGAACTAGATCAGATAATTTATATCTGTCCTGAAACAAATGTTTTATTTCTGAAAGGAAAAGTGGTCCGATAGGTGATTGTTAAAAACTTGACATTCCATTTCATCAGCATATTGGAGCAGAAATATTTTTAATGCACTTTATTTACACAATTAGTTTTAATTTCCACCTCCAGGTGTGTTTCCCATCATCGTTGATTCCTTCTTTCATATTTTTTCATCCTGAAACATCAGGGCTGTTAGTTTGAAAAAAAAGTAAACAGGACCAGTGAACAAATATAAATCAAAGAACAAAATGTAAATCTTCAGATTGAAAACACAGATTTTCTTATATTCTGAAAAGGTACAAACCAGCAGCTAGAAAGTATCTGAGATGTGCATCCTTAAAACCAATTTCAGGGAGTTTTTTCTATATTCATTGTAAAAATACCCCCTCAGCAACAGGACAAATTTTTAAGTTTGGATGTAAGTCTTGCAACAGTCCTTCAATACTCAATATGCATTGCAAAAAGACTGCTGTTTGTACAATTATTGCTTTGAACATCATTTAACATCTGTTCTTGCTATTTTACTGCCCGTTTCTGAATCTTTGCTTCTTCAACTTATTGGAGATTTGGCTGCTTAAAAATTACTTAGTGTTTCTAACTTGGAAGGCTAAGAGTCTCCAGAAGGTTCTTAAATTAATAAAGATATAGTTTCAGGGAAAGCCTGTAGGTAAATACTACAGAGAGAGGAGAGCTGCAGAAGCAAGCAAAAGTTAAATATTGAGATGACAGTAGATTAGTCAGCTACAGCGTAGAAAACCAAGATCCATTGGCTAGAGCTGTTGTTGCCTTATCAGGCTTGAGAGGAATGAAAAGGAAGATTTAAACCATGACCTAATTATAACTGTCCTTAATATTTTCTCTCTAAAGTAGGGACCAGAGACCCACAGTAAATTTACTTTGGTAAAAACAACACAACCTCAACTCTCTTTGCTGTGGGATATGACATTCTTTTAGTAATTCTGTTTGTAAGATGTGTTAAATTAAGCTTGGAATTACATGAGGAGTTTGGCTGAGAGAAATTTTGAAGTGTTCAGGTAACAGGATGGTGGTAGAAAGTGCTGTAGCTTTGGCAAGCAAAATGGTTTGGATCAGCACAATCTTGCCACATCTGTAACAGTAAGACACTTGTTTAGAAAACAGAAAGATTTTGACTCTATCAACCTTTGTGCTGTCTAACCACTCTGAACGCTAAGATAGAATTGAACTATTTAACTAATTTCTTAAAAGTTCTTGGTATGTTCCCACTCTTTTGTGCTCCTGGCAGAATAGCATGTCTGAGATCCTGGATGCAGCAGAATTTATGATTGGCAGATTCTACATAGCCAGAAATTCTGGGCCACTGAATATACCATAGACACTGAATAGACTGTGCTTTAACAGTAGAGCTGGTATGGATGCAAACAGCATCTTTGGCACATCTGGAAATATTGAAAAACAGTAGGAAAGGATGGACAGATATGCATATATTTAACAGTGTTTGCAACAATATTGTACCCTAGGTTTCCATTACTGATGGACTGAAGAATTACTTCTAGGGCCCACATGAAAGAAAAAAAAGGAATAGAGCTTTTTGAAAATATTATTTCATTGACAAAATAAATAAAAATATATTTTTAAATCAGCCTAATATCTAATTTTCCACAGTTTTCCCAGTAACTTAAAAATGAATATAATATCACTGTTGGATGATGTTTTACCTTTGAAAAAGAATTTTGTATATATGTTTTTATTGAAATAATATTTTTAAGAACAACATTAAAATAAATATTTTTAAAAGGCCAAATGAATCTTTAGGCATGTGTAAGCATAGCATACTGGAAAAAAATTCATATACTTTAATGCAAAAAACCCTAATCAATTCCCTCACATCTCTTCAAGGAAATAATTTCCAATACCAAGCCTAAGAGAAACAATTTCTCTCTGAAATTTCAAGATGTTGAGAAGAATGGAAATTACTATGATTTTTAAAGAAGAGACCCTGCCTATTTCCTGCGTTTGAGAATGAAAAATGACCATTGCTCTGATGTGAAGAGAACACAAAGCAAAGTGATTAATACCCACTATGTTCTTGTTCCAATATGTATCCTGCCTATAACTGTACCTTCTGTTAACATCTTGCTCCTCAGTCTTAAGTTTAAGAGTTTTATAACCCATCAGATAATATTTCAAGGGGCTGTGCAGATGCATTAAACTCTTCAGATTTACGAGATCTTCAAATCCCAGTCCAAGTATAGACCAAATCTTTGGACATTCATTTCAGTGTTTTGATACAGACCTTTCCCTTGCTTAATGGCAACAGGTGGCCTGTCTAGAGGTGCTGGCCAGATGTCAAAACCTAAGATTCTGGGAAAACTGCCGATGAGTTTTAACAGAGATGGGGGAGAGAGTGTTGTAGCAAAATATTTACCACATTCATGGCATGTATGGAATCAAAGTCTGAAGTATTGTATCTTGAATTTGGGCTATTCTGTTCTGATGTGGGGGGGATTCGTTTTCATTTTCAAAAGGAAAACAAAGGACAAGGTAATCAATTGAGGCATCCGTGCTCATCTAGTCCTTTTGACTATTAGTGCTACAGCTAAAAGGGCTCTCTATAGCTATAAAGGAGACCCCCTTAGATTACTCCCTTAGCAGTATGAACACAAAAATTAGTCCTCTTTGCTGTGGTAGGAAAGCAAGACTATATTTTTTTTCTCTTTTCTTGTTTCTCCTGTTTCTTTTCTCCTCTAGACAATGCTTTTCAAGGAAATGTGTTGTGAATAAGAATTTATCACATTATTTAAATATTTTGCAGTAATAATGGGGTTATCTTTAAAGACTGCCTGTGAAGATGCTGGCTTCATCACTTTAAAATAGACTGAGAGGAAGAAAATTAAGCAATTAGTACCTGATTTCCAGTAAGAGTTCTTATAATCATTATCTTTATAAACTTACTTTTTTTTTTTAACTTGATCTTATGTTTTCATAGATTTCATTACATTCTGATTCTCCACAAAATGAGGAGTCCATGAGGCTTCTTCATTGACTTAACACCCATAAAAAATATTTCTGTTATTTCAGAATTCATATTGAATTCTTAACTCAAAATTTAGTCATAAATACATTTATAGAATCTCTTGCAAACTTCTCAAATATGAATATAAATCAGTGTATGTGTTATTTTTCTGTGACTTCAAGTCACAGAAAAAGTCTTTACATGTTTACAAGTCATGAAGCATGACAAAATCATCTAAAGGAAATAAATTTAAGATATGAGCTGAATTTTACAGAAAAAAATCTTTCAGAAGAGTGAATGAAAAAATTTGATTTCATGTATGAATAGCGTCTGAAACAATTCATCTTGCATTTTATTAACTAGGAAACCTGAGCTATTTCTTTGCTTACATATTTTTTCAGGGTAAATAAAATATTTCAACATGTTGACTAAATCAAAGTTTTGACCAGTTTATAGATTTTATTTCATCTTGGACTACATGGCTCATTCTCATGTATTAGATCACAACTGATTGGAAATTGGAACTTTAGGTGGCTGTGGGCCAACTGAACTGAATCCAAGTAAAGTGCTAAGCTTTGACATGTTACCCTTGAAAACAATGGTTGAAAGAAAATTAAAATTCTTCTACTGGAGTTTAATCTTTTGCACTGCTTGGGAACTAATTACTAAGGGCATGTCAGACACTCAGGCCAGTCTCTTTTCAGACCACTTGCTTTAAACTATATTTAAAAAAAAGGAATAATGCTTCATACAGATAATTTTTCTAGTTATACTTCTTTTGATTAAGAAACACATGATAATAAACAATAGGGCTGTTAAAGTCTTTGTTTTGCTTTGTGACAGTCTTTAATCAAATGAATGTGCAAAAAAACAAAAACCCCTACACATTTAAAGTTTGTCTCTACTGATAATGAGCATTCGTGTCTTTGTATCATTTCTTATCAGGTTTAGCCAAATTTATTCTCTGGCTTTTTAACAAATGCAGTTCCCATACATGGCTTATGACCAGACTTTCCAAATACTGCAGCCATATGTATAATAAAAAACGCACACTATAAAGCTCAGTTGGCAAAATTTTGATTTTGCATTATACAACTCAAGAACTGCAGCATAAGACTGGAGCTACACTGCATGATAATCCCATCCTAGTCTGCATTCAATCTGTCACTCTTCCTACCAGATGTAGGCACTACTCCAGTGCCAACCACAGACCTTGAGTACAACACACAGCACTGAGGAGAAATTTACAAGATGAAAGGAGGAAAGATAGTTATAAGATATTTGAATTATATTGTACATCATTGATGATAAAAATGAGAATATATGATGCACAAATTGGGTTTTAAGAAGAAAATCATGGTGATTTTGAATAAGAAATATTCACATATTTTACACTGTAGGACTAACTAGAAACCAATAAGCAACTTCTGTAAATACAAAAAAAGAAAGATTTTTTTTTTTTTTTTTTACCTCCAAAAGTGCTTTCTAGGCTTACAAGTTGCTATGCAGTATCCTCCTAAACAGAAGGAGTATTGCGAAGAACATTCTTAGGAGTTTGACACTAACATCAAATGATTAGGTGATTAGGGTATCACTTTGCAAATAACAGTTTTCAAAAGCTCAATTACCCAGGGCATAGGCTTTCTTTCTACAACGTACAATAGCATTGTCCTGAGCTTTACAATTAGCTGGACAATCTGTATGTTGGGAAATCAGTTAAAGATAACTACACCTGTTTTATCAGATAGTAAATTGACAATATTTTGCCAATAATTATCTTTCTGTGGAAGAGCAAGTATGAATTCTCTGCTATGCATGGAGGAAAAGTGAAACCAGAACCTTTCCATTTATTCAGCCTCATGTCCTTAGTCATTGAATACATGGTTTCCACCTGTCACTTCTGACATCCTCACTGTGTTCAGGTGCTCAGACAAGTTGAAGTACACACTGTGAGTCTGAATAGTAAATTACATCATTTTGTAACAAGAAAAAAAAAATAAGGTGACGAGAACCATGATCACAATACAAGCAATGGAAGATGCATAACTCAGCTTTAAAGGTTAATAATGTGGGGGTTTATGAACAAGCACAGTTTTTTGTTCTTCATTCCCTGCACTATCTAAAAGCAGAGGTAAAACTGTTGCAAATAGCTATATTTTTAATAAAAATTAATTCTAAAATTTCTAATGAGGGATACCTGTACTTGCAGTGAATAAAAGTAGTATCTCCTTAAAAAATGCATACTTTTTATTTAATAAAATTTATTGGTTACATTCTAAAATTATTATGCTGATGGTTTCTGTTCTCTGTCTGCCCCTTAAGTCAATTTTTCTGTACCTGGTGCATACTTGAGACAAGAGAATAAGCTAGAGGAAATGCAATTGTAGGATTCTGCTAGTTGGTGATTGTACTAGAAAGAAAATTTTTACAATCAAAATAGGTTTTCTCACTCTCTTCATAAGTCCTTTTTTGTTTTTATAATTATTTGAATTATAAAGAAGATGGTACACATAGTGATGATCAAACTAGAAAAGTAAGATTGTAATGAAATAAAAACATCAAAAATCGTAATTCCTATGACAAACAAGCAAAAAAGACAGCTTTTCTTTAAAACAAGAACTAGTATTTATCATATTAGTCAGTGCATGACTGATGTGAAGATTAAGATAAACAAAAGACCAGATAACAGAAGTACCTACACTTAATTTAAGCAGGTGTATTTTCCAAACTTTATGCATCATGTCTCCACTCACATCAAATTCAGTGGTACTTGTACAATTTTAAACTTCATACCTGATTTTCTCCCTGAGGCAATATATCACTACTATGTTTGAAAGTCTGTAATGCACAATTGTAAAATACCTGGTTTGTTACTTTTTGACTTACAATCTCTGTAATCTCCTTTCACTAGTCTCTCTCCATAAACTGGCGCATAACCAAGTGCTTTAGCATAACTGTTAACTTCATATTGGATTTTACTTGCTTCTTCTACAGATTACATTTGTTGTGCTTACCTGTAAAGCATCTTTTTTTGTAAGTTTTATAGAAAGGGTTGTATAAAATTGTTTTCTTTTCTAACAGGGGACAGGACTTGGTGCCAAGGTCGTCTCTGGCAGTCGTATATCCATGTAATGGTATTGGAATACTTTTTGCAGGGGGAGCACTGCACAAGAGCTACGATTTACAATAGTTTACACATCTGACAACCTGTGCTATTACTTAATCGTTTCACATTACTTCACTGTCCTAGTGAGCTGCCTCTGTGTGTACAGTCTGTAATTTCATGCACTGGCAATGAACTGGCTTCTCATTTGAAATAATAAAGATTGTCAAGATATGTGTGGAGCCTATCTGTGGAATACAAGGAGCAATCCTCAGAGATCATACACTGGCTAAGATCAAAGGTATGTCTTAACACTTTGACTCTTCAAAGCTTTGTTTAATCCTTATACTTGCAAAAAGATAAACTCACTTAAGTATGAACTCATTTAGTATTACTTGTGTAGCAGGCTGGGGAAGAATGAGGGAGGGGAGAGAGGAAAAGGAGAGAGAATACAGATATAATATCTCTCTAGATAGAAAGAAGAAGACGAAGTTATCTTGGGCATGATCTAAAGTGTTTACTGATGTTTTCCTGCTAATATGGAGCTACCAGAATAGGACATTAGCAGGGAGAAAGAAGACTGTAGTGCAACGGTTTCATTTAAATACTGAGACTAAGAGTACCAATCTGCTCCACTTAAGCACCATCACCAAAAAGCAGCAAGTAGAAAGTCTCTGTAGAAGAAGATAATTTCCTTCCCTCTGAGACATGCATATCAAGACTGTTACATAATCGAGAGATACATATTGCTGTCCTCGGAGAGTCCTGAGTGTTACACTACAGAGGAAGCTGAAGATGGTGGTTCTGTAGGGATTCTGAGACTCCGGGGCTTGCTTTTGGCTAAATTTCAGAAAATCTGCCCAAGCCTGTCATCAGCAATCTTGTTCACTCCCACACCCAGGTATGTAGGTCTAGAAGAGAGTCTGTATTTGAATTAAATATACATTCCATGTGACTGGAGAGCCAGTATCTGGCCTCAGTTTCAGATAGTCAGCCCTCTGAGTGGGAGTTTCAATCAGAAAACAAAGCCAGAGAAAACATGCATAAAATCTAAGCCTCTTGCATGATTTAGAAAGCAGGATTATATTCCATTCTGTCATAAGGATTGGATCCAATAACCTAGCCAAGAGTTTCGTTCTTCTTGCTAGTCTTCTTAAACTTACAGTACAGACATGTCTTTGTTTGATGTTACAGATTTGAATAACCAAAATTGAGATAATAATAACTGATTTAACTATAAACATATATGCCACAAATTCTGAGTAAACTTGCAAGAGGAGACGGTCAACTGACTTCTGCACTTTGCAAAACAACTCTCGGAGTAAAAAATTACAAGAATACATGGAAGATCAGTGCTGCACCTTCCCCATACTCTGCTGACTGATGTAAAATCTCTGCATTAAAAAAGTTTAACAAAACTGGCATGAAATGAAGCATTGCCGGAGCAGCTAAAGGATACACAAAGTGTGTGGCACAAAGTGTGATAGTATCAGGAAAAATTATCTGACAGAATAAGCCTGAGATTCTGCCTGATCTAGATGTCAGTGGACCATGGGAGACATTCCAAACTCAGGTGAATATGAAATCATAATTTTAGCAAACTAATAGGAAGAAAATGTCAGTACTTCACAATTACAAGTTGTCTTGTTTTGCACTCAAACCAGGGAAAGGTAGACTACATAATCCTGTTCAATAGGGCTTCTATATCTAGTACACAAGAACTGTTATTCCTTTCAATGCCCTCATGCCCCACACTTGGGTGCCAAAACCTGTCTTGGTTTAGAAAGACAGGTATGAGCCAGGGAAAGCTGGAGTTTCCCTTGGAATGGAGAGTGTAAATCCCTCACCCCCTCCAAATTATTATAATTTTGCAATTAAGGGCTTTCAGACAAAGATTTGGAAATAGGAATAACAGTTCTTTACTAAGAATATCAACAACACAAATGTAGTAGTAAAAACCAACCAGCCAAAAAAACAAAAACCACAAACAAGCAAACAAAACAAACAACAATTCTAGAAACTCTGACAGAGTCAGAGCTACAACCTGACACTCTTGGTCAGGGTGTTGGAAGCAGTCCAAAGTGAGTCCTCCTGGAGTGGCAGATGTGGTGTTGTTGGAGTAGAGATGATGAGAGAAAAGGGTCTAGTGGTGGTGAGAAGGGTCCAGTCATCCTCCAGGAATTGGGTGAAGCCAGATACCTGGTGTTCCTGCATCTCAGTTTTTATCCAGGTAGGAATGGTTGGCTCCCCCCACTGGGTGGAGCCTCTCACAATGGGATGATGGAATGTGTCCTGTCATTGGTGAGCCTCAATGGCCCATTAGCAGAAGATATCCCCCGGAGAGAGGACATGTGGTGAAAGAGATAAGAAACACTGCCCCACGTGGTTTTAACAGCTGGCCCATTATCAGAAGGCATCCGCCTCCCTTCCCCCAGAGTTACAAGAGATAAAGAAAAACATCTCCCCAGATGCTTTCAACAAATGAAATAGAATACACATTTTTGGTTTCATAACCCGAGACACAAGTCTTTGGTAAGGTAACAGATATATTAGCATGAAAAGTCTTGGAAGAGAAGGAAGAAACTTTATTTTTTGCTAACTCTCAAAGTTATCAATATAGTGGGAGCTGATCTATACTAAATGTCTTTTTAAAGCTGGCTGGATAATGAACCCACGCTTTAAAGGACCAAACATAAGATAGAGTGGAGACAGCTTTCCTCTACTTTGTAATGCATTCTCCTTGAGGTACTGCAGTAAAAAATTTAAAAATTGATAAAACCTTAGGTCACATTGTATACCTTCTAGCATTTGAAGGACTGTTCTTTAGCTAGGAGTTACCAGTCTGCTTCAAAAATCTAGAGTGAAAAATTTCAACCCATTATACAATGAGCCTTGATGTCTTAGTAGAGTAATCATCAGTACCACATTTTGTGTTATTTGGTGAGCTAGCTTTCATGTTTTCATTTTCTTTTAAGAAGGCCAAGTAGCAAAGATGCAATGCAGATGCTGAATGTATAAGCCTATCCTCAGAAGGACTGTCAGATACAGGGGGTTTGCTCTTAATACCAACAGGCATGGAAAGACTAATTAGCCAATAGCAATGCCAGAAGTATTAATGAATAGTTGAAGGTCTGGGCAGGCTGGTGACTAGAGCTACTGTTGTCTTGGACAATAAACTCTATAAATGGGTTTTCATGCTACAAACCCTTTCTACTATTCAATGTCACTCAGAGGGTGCATTATGCCCAAGCAAAAAAAAAAAAGAGCGATAACACTCCTTTCTCCACTGACCCACTTAACAAAATGTACATGGTCAGTGTTCCAATCAATTGCTTTTCTAACCCAGCTTTTCCATTCTCAGTCAATGAGATAACAGATGAAGCATTTATTTCCCATTTCCTTCATCTGAATTAATATGGATTTGCTCATGAACTTAATGCAATTATTGCTGTAAGGACAAAGTAAAGAAAAAAGGTGTTTCTCAACACCTCTTCTGTTTAGAAGGCTGGTGACAAAGTGCTAAAGGAGCTATCCCTTTTCCGATGAAGCCAACAGAAACTTTTATATTTATTTTAACTAAGACATCACCAGGCATTTGTCTGAGATAAAGGCTGAAGTTACAGATCCTCTGAAGGTCTCAGATTTCAGAGGAACTAGTGATTGCATGTGTAAGATGAAGTTAGAGCACTGCTGGGAAATAAAGAAAAGGTTAGGTCTAACATCTGTGGTGTCAAGGAAGAAAAAAATAGGTATTAACAAGCACTTGACAAGGTTATGTGTTGATGGCAACCTTCCCATGTCCTTTACTGAGCTACCAAAAATTTTCATATTTTTCCTCTTAAGAGTTTGGAGCTTTAAAACAATCTGGCAGGAAATTTCAGTAAATATATTTTTGTAAAGCTCAGCTAACAGTCAGCATTAGACAAACAAAGCCACATTTAAGGATTTGAATATGCCTGACCTGGTTTTCAGAAATGCTGAGCATCAACAACTCATAGTGTCATCAGTGTTAGTAAACAGCTGAAAAGCAAATAAATACCCAGCTCAAGGTTTAACTTCATCCAGCAAATAAGTGTCACACAGGTACTCATGCAGTCTTCTTACAGTGGGATGGGGGCAAGAGAACTGGAAAGGTAAATGTGAGAAAATTATTGGGTTAAGATAAGAACTGTTAAAAAATTGAAACAACAAAAAGCAAGCAAGCAACAAACCAACCAACTAAACAACCAAACAACATAAAAAAGCCCACCACCACCACAATAGTAATATTGATGAGAATAAATTGTAACAAAAAGGAAAGTAACAACAAGAATTAAATAAAACCAAAGAAAAACAAGCTATGCAAATGAAAACAAATCCTCACCACTAACTGCCTGATGTCCAGACATTCTTGAGCAGCAGCTCCATGGAAAACCTTCCCCACAGTGTTATTAGTGAGCATGACATAAGGTCTGGAATATCCCTTTATCCATTTGGGGTCAGCTGTCCTTGCTGTGTCCCCTTATGCACCCAAAGCATCCTTGCTGGTGTGGTGGGAGCAGAAAAGGCCTTGAGCCTGTATAAGCACTGCCCAAGCAGTAACTAAAAAGTCTCCGTGTTACCAACATTGTTTTCAGCACAAATCCAAAGTGTAGGCCCATACTAGCTACTATGAGGAAAATTAACACCACTTCATCCTAAATCAGCACAACACCCAGAAAACCCTCAGACCCGACCCCAAGCACTACTTTAAGTTCTTGTGCGAAATGCTGTGTCCTTAAGTGACCGTTCTCTGGAAAGTACAGAAGGTTCTCTTTTGGCTGTGCATTTCTCTACTTCTGCAAGACTCCAGTAAGCTTAAAGAAACAGTGAAATGTTCCTTTCTCAGTGAGAAGGTAGAAAAATAAATGTAGACAAAATAACAAAAGAAAACCTGGGTCCTAGTACTGAAAATTCAATAAGAAATTTTAACACTTTTTGTTGCATCCAGTGATTAAGAGCCTAACCGTTTAAGGTAACATTATAATAGCACTGAGACAGAACCTAAAATATTGTACACAATTTGGTAAGTATTACATACTTTCAACATGGAAATTACATCAACAATAACCACTTCTAATTAGGCTTTCTTTAAAACATGGATGGAAATTGGATTTTGGCTCTGTTCATCAGTCTTGAAAACAAGAAATCCATAAATGTAGTCAGACAACGTTTAGAAAGACAAAACAGAGCTTGAATCAACTCAATAATGTTCCACTGTGGGTTGTTTTTGCTATTCTTTTTAAGCCAAAATAATGTCAGCATGATTCTGCTTATAAGTTTGCCTTACAAGATAGGATATTTATAAAGGTTTTAGGCTATCCTATGTAAAGCACTAGTCAGATTTTCTTCTCTTCTCTTCTCTTCTCTTCTCTTCTCTTCTCTTCTCTTCTCTTCTCTTCTCTTCTTTTATTTTTTTTTTTTTACAACAGTCATGTCAGAAGATATGTCACAGAATGCAAAGTCATTGCACATATTTAAGTGTGAAAACTCAAAGGAAACACTACAGCTGTCACCTCTTTTGTGAGAAGTCAGCAAGCAAATGTAAAGTTTTCTCTGACATGGTTTTTAAACTGCATTCCCAATAGAATCCCAAATTCTATTCAATACAAACATATTTGGATTATCTGTAAAATAGTATTTATGTAGGCATAGGGAGTTATTTCTATTTTTATAACGTTTCAAAAAAAAATCTTTGCTTCACATGACCTAAATTTCAGGCTTCAACTTATAAGTATCCATTAACACTCTTAGAAATTACCCAAATTAATAGTTATAGATTCCGGAGAACCATCTCCTCTACTTGAAAAGCAAAATGCTTCTTTTCTGATGCCTAAATATATCAGATTTTTAACAGAAAAAGAGAGACAAATATAGGTATAGGAAAGAAAAATAACTACTAATCAAATGAAGTGGGCAAATGGATGAATTCCAATTTTACATATTTATATTTTATTTGTTATAGTTATAGCATGTGTGCTTTGTAAACTGTGCCCAAAGCTTATGAATGAGAAAAATACACTGTCAACATAAGAACGGGTTTCCAAAGCAAAGAAACTGAAGTCATCCATGTGTAAGTCACAGCACAAAAAATTACCTTCTCTTTGCCAAGACATTTCTAGTATAAGGCCTTATGATTAAGAAAATACTCCCTAGGAACTTGCCCAAGACAAAAAATACTAGCTATCTCTGTGCTAGCCACTGAAATTTGACAAACTGATCCACTGCCTTCAGTGAAGTTGGGTCAATCAGCAGGATGAATATGTGAAAAACCTTCAGATAGAAGGAATAAGTAAAATGGAGATAAAGAATTGGAGCTTCAGTGATGCTGCAGCCCAGCTGTGCATCAGAACCGGAATGTTAGGGAGGGGAAAGTCTTCTTTATGCCCTTCTCCTGTCTTAAGTGTAGACATAGGCAATGTAGTCTTTCTGCTGTTGTCCATAGCGAAGTACAGGGCAGGTGTAACCCTAACTCATTGCCATGGGATGTTACTGCACTTATTCCAAGCACAGGCTGGAAATGTCACACTCAAGAATTTCCTTGTGTGGTCAGTGACTTGCTTTAGAAGGAGATCAAAATATTTTTAGGAAGACACACATCTTGGCTGTGGTGGTAAGAAATTACCTCAACGGTCTGGCTTAAAGCAGTTCTCAGAGCAGAAAATGCATAGCGTGATAAAAGACATTTTATATGGGATTTCATATATTACAGCAGTAGACACTTCACAGGTGATTTCAGGGTCTTTTTTTTTTTTTTTTTTTTTTTTTTTTTTTTTTTTTTTTTTTTTTTTTCTGACCTTATAACTGTTAGTGTAATCATCTAATCAGGCCGTTTTTAAAACTAAACTATACTTTTCATCTGGGTCAGCTCTTTGAACTCACATTCTGTTTTGTTGTGATTGTCTGTATTCATAATATTTCTCTGATCTGTGCTTATTATCCACCATCTCAGCAGCTGAATAAGCATTTTACAGGTCTAGGTAACAGTTTCATATTAGATAATCACTTTTACTGACTGCTCATTTCAGTCAACTAATCATTTAAAATTTGTTAATGATTGTCTTCTATCTCTTTATAGAGAGCACAGCACAGAGTGAATCTGAAATGTGTAAATATCAGATAACATGCTTTTAAATGGAAAAAGAGATTTGTCCAAAAGAATCAAGGAAACCACAAAACCACAATCAACGTCATGAAAAAGGTACAAATTAACGCTAAGCTCTATAATTACTTTACAATTTAGAGGCCTCACATATATGCAGAAAATATCCTTTTGTAATGTGGTTGAAATTATATTTCTGAAAACAGATGCTTTCTCCTACCATCTGTCATAAGCCTGTTTGTACCCTGGCCTTCTTACTTGTTTAGAAGCCAAAATAAATAAAACAAAAATATGTCCTGAAAAGCACTGGTAAAATAGCATCAATTCATTAATTTTCATACCACGTCACTCTCCTGTGTTAATACATATCATATTTTTCTCTTTTACTGTGAACAATAAACTTATCATAATTTTATTTTATTAGCTTTTTTTCAAAAATTAGAAAAAAAAATCTAGTGCATTCTAGAGAGACTTAACAGACTGGCAAAGAGCTGTGAAAATGTTGTGGTCACTTTCTAGCCTTGTCAACCCCAAAAAACCTATAATCAAGGGAGTCTTGAGGAGCAAGTACCTTGATCATGACCCTTGCACAAAAAGGAAAAAAGGTCAAGCTGCAATATCTGTGCATCTGCTCTAAATTTTTGCCTTAGAGTCAGAATGCTTTCATTTGCTATTAAAATTTCTACTGCAAAGTATTTTTTCAATCTATTTGTATGTATGAATTGCCCTGATCAGATACTTATAAATAGGTAACAGCAAAAAACGCAGTAACTAGTTGAGATATATATATCTATATATAGATATATATAGATATATATATATATACACACATTCTCTCTACATCTATCTCTGTTTATCACAGTTGCAATGACTATGTGTATTGAGTGGGCTTGACAAATATTGCCTGATAATTCACTTTATTAAACCACCTTTTACATACTGGATAGTAAATTTAAGAAGCTTTGATGTGTAATAGAACACAGTAGGTAGATATGTCAACTTTGTCCTGCAAGAATGTGGTTTTTCTTTTCTTCTTCTTTTTTTTTTTTTTTCTGCATCCTTTGCTTTTTCATGATGTGAGGGAAAGAAACAATAAAAAGGATAACAATAAATTTGTGCCTGAACTAGAGATAAACAGACATTTCAAATTGAAAATAAGAGAAGTTGCCCATGAGTTAAATGGTTCAGAACACTGAGATTAATATAAAATTTATTTTTGTCCTTCCAATTTCTGTTTGCAGACTGCTGAGAGTGACACTGTAACGTGTTCTGATTTAGCAGTTATTTCATGGCTACGACCTTACAGTGCACTCCAGTCTTTTTATGACTAAGGAACCACTGTGTGCCTTAGTCTTTTCACCTTGTTATAAAGAGAAATAATTGCTCTAAGAGAAGACAGTAAGAAGAAGAAGAAGTCTATCACAGCTTCAAAATATAAAGGCTGGAAAATATTTTATTTCTTTCAAAACTACTGTCTTTCCACTGAACTTTACAGCAACTGATAAAAAAGGTACCGTACAATCCTATGGGTCTGTGAAAATATTGGCAGGTCAGTAATACCTGTAAAGCATTTTAAACTGTTACTATTGAATGGTAACATTAAACCTCTTACCATTTAGCTATAGTTTATATGTTTCATATTTTTCCTTCACACGTGTTTATTTTGGACTCAGAAGCATACATTGAAATCACTTTCTCAAGGACAGTTTAGCTCCACAGTAAGACAGATAGTACAATTAAAAATTATTTTCTTTGAGAAACCTATAAAACTGAAGTCTTTAGTGTGTGTTTATGGTATATCATAAAGTTGTTTTTGTGCAAGCTTGAGAAGTAATATTTTGTAAATGGTAAAGATTAAACAAAAAAAAAAAGACTGAAACTTTCACATATAAATTCCAAATTAAGGTTTTCTCAATAAAAACAGATTAAATGCAGAAAGCTTAAATACAGCTTGCCAGCACAACAACCACTGCAGACTCCTCTACAAGTCATCATGCCAATTGCAGAAATAAAAAAAACTTGAAAGCATTTGTATATTTGCTATAATAAATTGCTTTGGGACAATGTCGTATCATTTTTAGACTGTTTGCACTCAATAGAAATAAAAACATTTGCAGTATCATTCTCAGAAACTTGAACCCAAATTTGGGGGAGCAAAACTAAGCAAGTACTTAGAACAAGTATTTTAATCATAGTCTGTACATGTCTATGATAAATGACCTTGTAAATCGTTATCTACTTTGACTTCGGGACACTAAACACCATTCAGATTTCTGCATTACGCAGAATCCAAAACGTTTAATATTAATATGACCAGACTACCAAGATTGACACTTTCATTTATTTACTGATTCTCCTATAGTCAGTGAGGTACAATAGCCAGAAGAGTAGGAATTCTTTCTTAACAACATGAAATCATGGCCTGATTTGGTCAGATAAATAAAGCTATACACATGAAAATCATGTCCATAAGTACTCTAATACAGTATCTAAGCTGTCAGACTTTCTTCTTAAAATACACAAGACTGAAAAAAAAATGTTTTGAAAATCATCACACTCTAAATTATATTAGCTTAATTCATTCTTTTCTACATAGGAATACTGGTATGAACATTTAGGAATCCTGGTATAAAACTCAGAAAAATCTAGTTTTGTTCATATTCTATCCTTTGTGGGATGGAAAATGGGATGGATGTGTGGAAAGCCTTATTTCTCCAGTCAGAGTGACTTTAGTTTCATATTGGCATACGTGGATCCATCCAGGCTATAAAATCTCTGTAAGTTTGTGTGAGTGTTTGCATGTAAGACTATGTATGCATATTATTATATATACATGTACACATATACCTCTGTGTGTATAGATATTTATATACACACATATACCCACGCTTCATCACTTTAGTTACAAAAGACAGAAAATTCAGTCTTATGTTTTTAAAATCTTTCAACAATTTATAAGACAAATTTTCAAAATAACAATTATTGGATTGTTGGGTTTTTTTGCAAGAAGCACGGAATGCAAATAAAGGTCATTTACCATTATATATCTAGAACTCTCTCTTTTCTTATGTATTTTAGTTTTGTGGTTTTAATGTTTAATTAACCTTAAAATTTTCACTGTCCAAGGATGAAATTGGAAAAAAGCTGTTTTCAATTCTACTTATGTCATCCACTTGTAAGGGTGGAGGCAGAGTAAAAGAAAAAAATAATAGCAGTCTGTTGTGGGTGGGTATATTTTAATGACAAAATGATGACAGAAAAATTATGACAATCTTAGAATCTTATTAAATAAGAGCCAGATGAATTTTTTGGACAGAATGCAGGAGAACAACGTCCAAGCAAAAGAAAAGGGATTTATGATCAAAAATTGAATCCATTTTTCTAGAAATAAATGAGATTTTTTAATAAAAATATGCATATGTGTTTCTGTAGTTTTTTAGATGGAGTAGATACATAAAGTAGAGAAAAATATCCCAAAAATTCTAAGTTATTTTCTCTCAATCTAGCCCCACTTGGCTGAGTATAAAACAATATTCATACGAACATTGTGAGAAAAATGTTCTCCTATAATATACGATGCTTTCAGAATGGAGAAATGACTTAAAGTCTGCAGAAAATATAATTTCTATTCCCAGCTTGGACTGATTAGTGAATTAAAGCAATTCAGAAAAGTATACCTTCATAGGTATTGACATAAACAAGTTTACATGAAAGCTGGCCATTCCCTAGGCAGTTAAGGGAGGATATGTTGACACTCAATGAGATTGAACTGGTATATAGTCAGAAAGACAGCATATGAAGAGCATATAAAGAGCATATGAATAGTTACAGTGGTTGAAGTAGATTAAAACAAGGTAGACATTCCTGTACAAAACAAGGATTACAAAATTGCTTATCAATATTAAAAAAAGGAATTTAATAATTTGAAGGATAGAAGAGTAACCTGAAGTCTGAAATTCAGAATTCTGTCTTAAAGGAGCCACCTGAGTCTGTGCAGTCTGTGTGATTGTCTGTATGCCCATATTTTCATGTCCACATCTTTGTGCATATCAGGTTTCAACTTGCCATGCCTGTACTCAGACCTAATAAGCAAGCTCCAGCCTTATTACACATCTATTTTGCCCAAGCCGGTTAAGTTCCATTTCAGTTGATCTTATTCTCTTTGTCTACAATGGCTGAACAGCATCTGGCTGATGTAATGTGGGCACACCCCTAGACACACATTTTTGTAGGCTCTACTCTAGAAACTCAACTCTCTTCTCATTTTATAAGCCTAAAGCCATTACCCTCAAGAAAAGATAAGCTGGGATTTCTTCCTCTTGTTTTTATGGTATGGAACTGTACATCGTACAAACTTTTTTCTCACAGACAAAAAAGCTCCTTGGCCCTTATAATTGTATTGCTGAGTGGCTTGGATTTTGTAGTTTCCACTTTGTAGTATGCAGAGATTTTTTTGAGGTCTTGCTTTTTTTAGGTGAACCTTTACTTTGTATTGTTTAATTTCATCCTCTTTCTACTGTCATTTGTACACTGTAATACTCTATAAGTATTAGTTAGAAACCAGTATGATCCTTGAAAGTCCATTTAGTAATTTTGTCACACTCATTAATACCTCTTAGTGACTGTTATTCAATTACCTTTTCTCTAATTACTTAAATGCTCTGTGTTTCCTGATATGGATTAAATCCTCTGATAGACTAGGACCTGAAAAGCTTTTTTTTTTAATCTATATTTTATGTGTCATTCATAGATGTGACCAGTTGGGCTTAGCTAACAGCCAAAGATCCACACCACAGCTCATATATTCTTCCTCCTCAACAGGACATGGGGAGAAAACAGGATTAGAAAGCTGTTGGGTCAAGATAAAGACAAGGAGACTGCTGCAATTCACTGTCGCAGGCAAAACATAGTCACTGGGGAAAAATTAATTCAATTTATTGTCAACTTGGGTAGTGAAAAACAAGTAGATAAACGAAATCAACACCTTTTCCCAACTCTTCTCAAGTCCTCTTCACAGTGACCTCACTATCCTGAGCAGTACAGTGAGGCTCTGCATTTGGTGTGTGTGTGTTACAGTCAGTACACAGCACTTTCTTTCTGCCTCTCCTTCCTCATCAGCCTGTTCCTCTGTTTTTGCATTGTCTTTCCATTAGACATTGTTCCTTCATCAATATCCAGCTGCTCCAGCAAGAATCCTCCCCAGGTTGCAGTAGATAGGTACTTCATTATGAAGTTTTTCATTCTCCTTCTCTGACTTCTCTACTTTCTTTCTTGTCTTTCATGCTCTTTTCTGAAATATCTTTCCCCAGAGATGGCACCATGTGCCTCCTGTGGTAGGAGAGAGATGGAATGGGCTGTGCCTGCACAGTCCAAACGCTGACCTCTTCCCACAGAGGCCACCCCTGCAGACCCATTCTCTCCAGCCTCTGCCTCTCTGCTACGCCAAAACCTTGCCAGCTGCACCCAATGTATTAGTTTTAAACTTTCAGATACACATTTTCAATATTTAGGATATAACATATTAGTTTTATTTCAACTATGTGGTCCTTTTGGGACATTTTTTCCATATCAGAGAATGAGGTCTTGGATGAAAAGGGAGGAGTTTTAACAGTACTTTGTGAGAGGTATTCTTTGTAATCTATAGATTTTTATGACCAAGAGGTTACGAAATTCCTGTGTTCTAATGTGCTATATAATGCAGACTGCACCATTCCAGCCCTTGTAATTTATTCAGGTCTGGTCCTAATAAATTATGTTTGACCAAACATATGTGTTAGCTGTGCTTAGAAGCTGTGGGGAAAAAAAAAAAACAAACAAAACAACAAAACAAAACAAAAACAAACAAACAAACAAACAAACAAACAAAACAAAACAAACAAAAAAAAACACCACAAAAACCTGTTAATCTTAACCTCCATAGTGACTGCCTTCAGTTTGAAGTGTCTGTAAGGAATACCAAGTCCCTTCAATGATACCCAGATGTGTGAGAAATCTTAGGTAGTATTTGCACTGTATGTTTGAAGACATTCCATGAAACTTCATGCAAAATGCTTGTGCTGTATAGATTAGTAAATAAAATACATTTAAAAAATAAGTCAAATCTCACAGAAATATAAAAATAAAAAACCAAAGTCTACCAAACATCACCAGGAAATCTTTAACAATATCTGAAAGATAAACAGATGAGAAAAAATTTGCATGATCTGTGAAAGAGAACAAAGCAACCAGTTTGTTTACCTCACAGAAAATTCCCCATGCATTCTTTGTTGGTAAACCCTGATGCATTAATGAAATACTAGATTCTTTTATGCATTTGTCTTTTTTTTTTTTTTAAACAACTTCTGGACAAAATAAATTATTTAGAAAAATAAAAAACATCTATCCATGCAACCATATAGTCTTAATTTATAAGTTTAAAAAAAATATAGAGAATATAAGGTTTTTCTGGTTTTGAAAATTCTTTATATTCAGGTATGTATGTCATTAGCACCACCTGTTTTCTTTCTACACAGTGCATTCTATGTCCCAAACATAACCCACTCCAGTAAAATAAAGAGCAGTTTTCCATTAACATCCTTGACAGAGATCTTCCAGTTCAGCAAACAAATAGGACAGTAACATTACTACTCAAGTAAACTCAAGTAAACATGCAAGGGAGGTATACTGGTTTACCAAAGCTCTGATATCACACTGACAATGTCTGTAAGTTACATTCAGCCTCACTGGCACTGTTCAGTCTGAAGTTAAATCCTGGGATAGCAGTCTACCAGGCTGTAGTTAGGAATCTGAAGAGCTATTGTGTGAAGAACCAGTGCAAAATGACTGTTGTCAGGTATATATATTTCCCTCCGAATAAGCTCAGGTGTCAAGACTGGATTCTGAATACTCAGCCTTCTTGGTGAAGTTCCAATAAATCTGGAAGGCTTATCTAGATCAGCTGATCAGATACAACTTAAGTTCAGTAATTCCATTGTTTTTATCAAATGATATATTTGCATAAAGGACTGTTAAGTCATCCCCAAGTGCATTCTTACAAACTACTGTGCTGTATTTCCTAACATTACTAGAAACATTTTGTGTCACCCTCCAATAGTGGGACTAGCTCAAAAGATGGGCAATCAAATGTAGCTTAACTGCAGGTTAAAAAGGCAAAAGTCAATAAAGACAAAGGGCAAAGCTGTTAGCAGAAATTTATTGATGTCCTTCATTGTCTTGTCCAAGCTTTGCTTTTTATTGCTCTACCTCTATTCTTGCAGGAAAGAATAACTCAAGTCCACATACAGAAAATAAGCAGAGCATTTACCACCCAAATCTCTCTGTTTCCCTCAAATCATCAGCTGCTTTTTGGAACAGGTTTTTGTCAAATGAGGCTGTGGCTTAATTCCAGAGGCTTTCCTGTAAGTGAAGAAAGCACAGCCAAAGCCACCAGCAGTCAGATTCAACTTTCAGCAGGCCAGACAGAGTTAATCCTCAGGAATTGTTGGCTGCTAAAGGAAGATGAAAGCCAAGGCAAGGGGGTTAGTGTGAGCTTGCACCATTAAACAGACATGGATACAACCAGAAGGCAGCCTGCTCTCTCATTGATACACAGTATTGCTCTGAGTAATGATTCCAAAGAGCTAACCACAATGACAAAGGGGAAAGGAAACAAGAAATGAAGGGGATTAATAAAAATCAGAGATGGAAAAACACAGGTTTATTGTGACAAGTATTAAAAAATATATATATACATAATAAAGAGCAAGAAACATGGCCACTGAAGGAGTCACTCCTGCAAGCCAAGGTGGTACATGGGATCACAATAGCTGTTTGGGTTGTTTTCCTGCAGGTTCTGGTAATTTATATGGTTCTGTTTTGATTATCATTAAAATGAAAGTGAAACACTCTTTTTACTACAATAAAGCATTTCTACTGGGAATTTGCACTCAGAGAAATGAGGCAGCATTCTGTTCAAACACAAGGTCTAGGCACTGGAAGGTAAGTTTCTGAAATTCACCTTGTGGCTTGATAGGAATGCGAAAATTGAGGGGCTTTTCAAGAAACCTAAAAGTACCTAAATGACTTTTAATATAATTTTGTGTCAATAACCTCAGCATCTTTTTACAAACTTCACATAGAAGAGTAGGAGAATTTGGAATGGCTCTAGAGCTTCACTTATTCACGCTTCATTTATTTTTTGTGTGCTTTTTTGTTGTTGTTTGTTTGTTTGTTTGTTTGTTTGTGGGTTTTTTGTTTTTTTTTTTTTTATGAATAGAATATAGAATTTTTCTCTTTTTTTCCTTTTTTTTTGGTAGGGGGGCGGGAGGTGGGGGCAGGGAAGAAAGGAAGAATAATCTTCTCCATTATATTTATGCAAAGAAATGGGGCCAATATTAGAAAATGGGAAGAACTTTTAAAAGATATTTGTAGTACTGCATTATCAAAAGTATTTAAATACAAAGTAAATTACATACTTATCCATTGCAGATATTAATGCCTGGTAATTATGAGATAGATGCATTGTTTAATCTAGAAGAGTTCATCAAAAATTTTGAAAGGAAGATTCATCCTGCTTTGGTAATTTGCAATGACTGTTCCTCATTTGTTGTGATTTATTTACAAAAAATAATTTTGCAAATAGAAGCAAATTATGGAGACAAGGGAATGATGATTTTATTGACAGTTTGGATTAAGTTAATTTATGTTTGTATTTATGTATTTTTTTAAAATTTATTATCTGGTCTAAATTTAATTCTCAAATTTGTTTTTCAGGCTGCTTTAAGATTCTTTTCCTCTGAGTAACCATGATGTCTCCAGTCATCATTTTACTTTGTTGTCTTAATTATTAAAGCTTGTGGTACTTTGTGTCCTGCCAATACACAACAGGAGAAATACTGAGGATGTTTCCCACCTTCCTTTACACACACATATCTGACTTTTTGAAAGTGATTGTGTTTAATAGGAATGTAAAGTCTTCTGTCTCTGTGTGATTGATTCTGTGTGCACGTGTGTCAAACGGTTTTTTCATTTGAAAATACTGATGCGAACATATATGACTGATAAGTGAGGTACCTGAACATACACTTTGTCTTGTTAAAGGTAGTTGAGGAAAAAGTGCTAATGGATCAAAGAAATATATGTTCTATGTGTTTCATGAACCTTCAAAGACTTTTAAGAAATCTTTTAACTAGTCATAGAATCAAAAATGCAAATCCTAACAAATACTATCAGGTTCTCTGAAGTTAGGACAGGGACCAATACATCTGATGACTGATTTGAAAAAGATCTCAGAGGGGGTTGGTTTTGATGATTTTTTTTTACATGATTTATATTGATGTTTCTTTTTTTAAATTTATTTCTGATTTCTTGAAGATGATGGTAGAACCACCTGATTTCTCTGATGTAAATCCAAAGTGTCTGAATTAATACATATGTATAGAATTAGAATTCAACTTTATCCTTTCTTTATATTTTTTCTTTCAGTTTTAAAAAGACGTAGTTTATGTGTTGAAAGGAAAGTTCCAATGGAACATTTCTTCGGAAAAGGTTTATCAAATCCAACATGATCTTTGATGTATATCTTTTTCTACCCCTCAGAATATTAAGACACTTGGAACATCCAGGTGGGTGAAACCTAGATCTCAGTTCCTAGTTTCCCTAAAAAATCAGGATCTTGAAGATGGATGTTATTTCATAATGAAGAATCTTAGATATATGAAGAATTTTGTCTGTTCCAGTGAATTAAATCTTGGAAAGATTAATCTTGCCCAACGATTTAAGTGTTGGAAAATTTAATCCTGAGTGAAATTTCTGGATGGACAAAAAGAATTTTACACTACAGTGCACTGAGATTTTTCCAAGGAAAGGGAAAGAAAAAGGAAAGAGAAAAGGGAAGGCAAAAGAGAAGAAGAAAAAGGAAGGAAAAGGGAAAGGAAAAGGGAAGGGGAAAGTAGAAAGGGAAGAGGAAAGGAAAAGAGAAGATGAAAGGAGAAAATGAAGAGAAAATAAGGCAAGTGAAAGGAACCAAAGTTTTATTTTTTGTTTTATTGAGTAGGAGACTTACTACAGCTCAAAAACCAAAAAGTTCTAAATAGAGGAACATTCGTTTAAGCACATTACACTTGGTACCAATATGCAGCATCAATCATTTGAAGACAGAGGAATTAGAGGGATTTAAAAAAATCTCCATGGAAATTCTTCTGGTGAGGACAGAAGGAGAAGGCCCTATGAGGGCAGAGGACAATAAAAAAAATCATCTAAATATCTTCCTTCCTCCTTCAAACCTGAGAAAAAAGCTTTGATTGTGAGAAAGAACAAAGATAAACAAACTAGCATCTTTCTACTTTGATTTTGAAGTAAAATATAGACTTCAGCACTTCACATTTCCTTATAGGCCTGGATCTCATTGTCAGCATCGTAAAATATTCCATACATCTCTCCTGCAGTTTGCCCTTACCCTCACCTCAGATAAAACCCCTTTCATGGCACTATCAACGGGGTTTTGTGAAGTTCATATCTTCCAAACCCCTTTAAGATAGAATTTCGTGGTGCACAGGATCTGTCAAACAGATTAGTGAAGAGAGGTAGAATGGATGCATTTGGGAAAGATAGGTCTTTGAGAACACAGAGCAACTGTGAGCATGTTCAGTTCTTTGTCCAAGATGCTTGACTTTTCAAAGTCTGAGAAAAGTTTCCTTGAGGGATATGAATTTTACATGAGCTACCCTATGTCACTGTCTTTGCTTCTTTGAGAGTGTCACTTTTTTAGCTCTTTAATACTATTTTCAATAAGTGATATAATCACTAATACGTAGGAGAGATTTGGTTTCCTGTATGTCAGGTATAGCTCAATAATGGCTCATTTCTTAAAAGTGTGTGCCAGCTTTGATTTAGACAGGATCCTTAGTGTATTGAAATAATGTTTAGATACCGTGCATTTTCCTAATGTGCTTTTAGTCACTGCTCAGCTTATGTCAGGAGCAAAGGATATGAGAGATACTGGCCCCAGCTGCCTTCTGTTTTAGCTTTAGCTATAATTTGCTAAATCAGCTTGGAGAAAATACTGTAGTATCTAGTAAATATATTTTAATATGTAGCAGGCCAACTGAGAACATGATGCGTGTGCATGCAGCTGATGTAGATCAGCAAATTTTGCTTCTGCAGTTCTTCTAAAACTATGTTCAATAAATACATTTTTTTCTATTTTTTTTCTATTTTTGGTGTGTTTTGAAAATTTATTATGTAGAATATTCAAAAATAGCAATTTCTAATTCATATCAGCATGCTTTTCAGATCCAGTTACAAAATATTTTATATTTTGTTCTGGACTATTTATTTTTCTGGCTGTCTTTTTTAAATTTATGTCACCATTTTCCCTGGTACACAATTAATTTATGTTCCCGTATATTGTCAAAACAAAAGAATGAGTGTATCTCCAGTCCTGATTTTATGATTTCTATCTCTGATTGTCCACAGTAAGTCAACTCAGTTTGTAAAATAGTCTAGGCAATGAGTGTTATGTCTTCTTCCACTTTTTCTATTAAGTTCCTTGGACAAATGTCCTGATATTTGAGAAGAGAAAGAATTTGTGACAGAAGTCAGATAGTAGAAACTAGATTGAAGAGATCTCCACAAATAATATGTTTGTGTCACTACCACCTCTCAGCCTGGTATTAAATCTTAAATATTTTAGTATTTTTCTGGTAGTAAAAGCTTGAACTTCAGTCTTTCCCCGAGATAACTTCTAAGAGTCCACTTAATGAATAATTCATGCATATTCTTTTCTTCTCTCTAGCCCAAATACTTGGTAATTGCATGAAAACAGAATAAAATACGTCAGGGGAAAATGAAAATTACCTATTTTATGAAATTATATCACATTTAATATTTTCCCATGGAGGTGGAGTCAAATCCTCTTTCACTGAAGGAATTTTTACTTCTTGGGGCAAGAAATAAATGAAATAATGAATACTAGACGTCACATTTCCATTGTCTTTGGCACTTACCCTGTGAACAGGCAGATGTCTCTCTATTGCATTTGGGGAATAAGAGCCTTCTTATAGCCATGAACAAGCTCCCATAGTCTTCAAAGCAGCTGAGCTTAATGCACCCTTTTCAGACATTACTCCTTAAACTTTTATTGGAATTCTACTGAATTATTATACTAGCTTTCCTGTCTCCATCTCCTATATGCTTAATTCATTCTAGACAAGAACCTGAGGAATTATTTTAGTCAAGAACACAGATTATAGGAATTTAAGAAATTGGGTGCTGCAATAATAACTTGAAACACTGTTCTTTTCAAATTCTCTGTGACTTAATTTGGACTAAACAATTTTTCCCTACTTTTCAGGAAAAACATCTACAAGATGTCCTCATCCACCCTGCTAGATTTTTATATAAATACATCTTATATCACATCTAATTAGAAGGACAACATTAAGATAGAAGAAAACTTCGGAACACTGGACAGTGAAGTTACTTATACATTGAAAAGGCATCTAGCACACATTCAGTTTATCAGTTTTCAGAAAATTAACAAGGAACACAAAATAGAGATGTGAGTCCCCAGTGTGGGACATTAGACATCAGCAATTCTTCAAATAAGGTGATAAAGAATCCAACTGGCATGCACTTTCTAAAGAGAGAATTATGTTTCTTGATAAATGTTTCTAGGTACTTAGTTACAGTCAATTAGTAAAAACATCCATGTCTTAATATGCTGTTACTTTTACTGCTGGTGTTGCTACTTATGCTCCTATCACTGCTCTAGTACTACTAGCACTAATACTAATACTGGTATTGGTACTGGTACTATTACTGCTATTATTATTGGAATTTCTATAGTCTCTCCTTCCAGTCATGAACATGGATTTTATTGTTCTCTGGTTTAAGGCTAAGACTTATTTTTGTTCCTATCTTGTGTACAGCGTCAGAAATTACTTGTTCCCAGTCTATGAAGCAATGAGAATAACCAAATTTGGCACACAATCTTTCAATCTCTAAAAACAGAGAAGGAAGACTTCTGAGAAAGTCTTCTAAGTAACTCCCTCTCCCTCTCTTTCTCATGTACATGTTCATTCACACATACACATATAACTGGAAATGAAAATGACACTCAAAAATGTTTAAGGTGGCAACGGAAAACAATGAATGAAAGGAAATGTTAGTCAAGGGTGAAAAGTACCATATGTCTTCAAAAGCCTTGGCTCAATGGGGAACCACCTAAATAGTTTTCTTAATGCACCCTGTCGTGCCTAGGTATTGATGGACATATGGTACATTTCACCCTGAACTGTGAATTTCCTGAAACAGCTGTGATGCTGTTTTAATGTTTTTCTGGATAATGACACATTCACAGCACACATTATATAACCATTCTTCCCTGACCCTTCAGGTGGCCCATGTACTTTATCAGTCCATAGAAAACAAGGTATCAGTGAATCATTTATCTTCTGGTTGAATAAATACGTTTTATTCATTGACATATACTACAGAGGCTTAGAATTTTTGGTGACTGCACCACGAGAAGGCCAGGAAGGTATTTAATATTGTTGTCCTCTGGTAAGATCACCAACTAGCTCGAGATACAGACACATAAATAACAGAATTAAGCATGAGAGTATCACTTTGCCTTAATAATTTTATTGTTCATTTTCTTACTCGTATTTTTGCAAGATAAATTGGAAAAAATGCATGAGTATATATGGAAAAATCAAGATGGACAAAACTGTAAATTTATAAGGTAAGGGGATAATATGATGCTGGGATATATATGTTATTCTCCTCATAGATTTAATTCCTCTGTGCAACCCATACTGTGACACATCCTTTATACATGCCACAAAATTATTCATTTTTCATTTCACTGCTGACTGGTAAAATATAATTTCTTTATTTTTATGATCAGTTACTGGCAGTGTGAGATCTAACTTATAAATCTGCTTGGGTAAATAGATGTATTTACTTAGGAGAGAACTTATCTGTAAGAATCTGTCTTGTTATTTTTTTTAAAAAAAGTATAAATTTTCAGATTTAAAAGCTTTCAAAAATATAATTATTTTGTCTAAATAGAACTGGTTTTTTACATCAGAAACATTATCTCAACACTTTTCTTACTATTCTTTAGGGGAATTACTGACTGATGAAAGACTTTGGGTTCATAAAGTTTTAAAGACTGTTGTTTCTTTTTTTATTGTTACTGCCCTTTCCTTTTGCTATCACCTGCTTTATATAAAATGGACAGCATATTTTACAGGTCATCAGTCTCTTCATCACTTCTGTGGAGCAATGCATTGCACAACCAGAATTTGTGTGTGAGAAAACCAATCAGGCAGCTGAATGGATCAGAGAGATTGGTACTATATCTTTAATTTCATCTCTTTCCTGAAACTTTAGTTCACATTTTCAAACACAACAACTAAAAATATGCATGAAAAAAGTAAATAACCAGTTTTCCCACCATGTATTTTATAGAAGTTTTATAGACTTCATTATGTAATCACTGATTCCAGGAGTACATGCCAGATTATCATGTTAAAGTGCTCTCATATATAGACTCAAACTGTTCCTTTATTAAAATAAATGTTTCCAGAAATGCTGGGGTCCATGAAAATGAATATAAATTTTCTATTGTTTTATACTCCAAAGTAAAGACTCCTGAATAACGAAAACCCATTTGGTTGGTGGATTTTTTTTTTGTTTGGATAATTTTTTTCCCTTACAGGGATTATATTTTAGAGTTTTTGTATATGCCTGAGTTATACACAGTATGCTGCTCTGAAAAATGATGTTGCTGTTTTCCCCAGATTTCTAAAGATAATCCTGTCTCTTTTATAGGCTTTACTCATGCAAATACTCTTATTTCTTGTTCAGAGAGTACTTCTACCAACCCAAACTTCAAATAAATCATATACTGTCAGGTGGTGCATCAGTTCTGTCCCAACTCTCTACTTTCACATGAAAGTGGCAAAGCAGATCCTCCCCCTCATTTCATTTTACCTTTATATTCTGTCCTCCTGATTCTTCTGGCATGCTTCGGTATTTTCTTGATGCCTGAAGAGTGAAGTTGCAAGGTCCTCCCACCTTTTCAGGAGGAGGAACTGCACTGAGGAGGAATAAGTAATGGAGGGAACAGAATAAAATACAGCAGAGTTTTCCTAAAGCAGAACTGACAGTTCTTGTCTTCCAAAGAAATGCAAATGTGGCAGGCAGGTGGTTGAGAAAGTTTCCCTTCCCTCTCCTCTCCCAAGTAAGATCAAACTTTGTGAAAATACTGATTTATTGCTTTTCTATTATAAGAGTAAAGAAATATACTTGCCTAATCTCATTGAAAGCAGAAAATACAAGCTATATTCCTACAAGGAGACGTGTTTATCTCCTGGAGAGTGATCAGTGTGATCAGAGTGATCCTGGAGAGAGATCAGACTACAAAGTGGTTAGATTTATATCCAATAGGATGTACCTTAATTATAAAATAATTTTTTATCTGTCATTGCTTCAGAAAGCAAAGAATAGGAAATGTTATAAAAGAGAAGTAATGATCTTTTAAATGATCTGATTTTCAAATACTTAATTCAAGGGTTTATAATATATCTGATCAAAAATGACACTAATAATGCAAAATCATGTTATGACTACTCAAACTGAAATAAAAAATCACAAGTAAACACTCTGATAATTTTTTTTAAATTAAAGCTTTTCAGTTTCTTCATGCTGGCACTAGAGAACACACCTAATAGGACAATAGTGACTTACTTCTCTGGTTTGGATATTGCAAACTTGCCATTACAGTGAGGGCTGAATCTCACAGTATTACCCCCTGAGTCTCATTAGTAACTTAAATTTGTATTTATATCTTAATGGAAATGGGTTTGTTAATTTCAAACTCAAATACTGCTGGAAAACAAGTTTCAAGCTGAGGTTGTTTAATTTTCAATATCTTTAAATGGCTTGGATTGTATTGTGTACTTCCATATTCTCTATATAAAATCTGCAATCAATATAAAAACCTGGCAGCAAATTCCTAAAATTTCATTTCTCTCCACTTGTCCACAATTTGCCAACTTTCCAGCACAGCACTTCCTAATTGTATACTCAAACACCAGCTGTCACATATAAAAGTATTGATAGAAATGAAAACTCCTGGAACTTAGCAGCAAACAAATACTGGAATGAAAGATTTATGAACACAAGTTAATTTTTGACATTGTTAATGTTAGAAAGTAGCTCCATCTAAACTTCCTGTTGTACTCCAAAGAGCTAACCTAAGACCCCAATCGCTGCACACATGTGCAGATTAAAAATATTATTAAATGAATTTAAACTACACCTATCCACAAATTCTTTTTCAGATTTATATGCTATGTAAAAATCACCTTTGGAAAACATTGAATTGTAAAGGTTGTTGTAGACCATGTGAAGATTTTATTTTTTTTTTTTACACAGGGAATATTAAGATTTACTGTAAATAATAATTGCCTAATAGAAATTCATAGATTTACAAAGGTCTCAAAAGGTGCTGATTTTATAGATCCTGATGCTTTAGATAGCAATAATTACTAGTCAAAATAATCACAGTTGTGAAAAGAGAAAACACAAAAACAAATCTGGCAAATGCGTCCTCTAGTTACCAGAAACACAGTCCCTCATGGGAAAAGATTGTTCCTTTGTAAACAGAAAGGCAATTGTCACATAAAACCAAATCTGGACAACACAGAGACCCACAACTCATTCTATTTAAGTAACATTTGGCAGGAAACATTTCAACTCTTTAAAGGTTCACACCTAGATTCACAAACTATTTTTTAAAATAATTTAAAAAAAAAGCCTAATATATTTTATAGATTCACTCTTATATACTTTTTCCATTGCAAAATGGAACTGCCTGCTAACATGAATTTTAATATTCTAGATTTGTAGTTACTAGCAAATAATATTCTTCGATATTGGCCTATGTAAATCTCAGTGCATTGTACAACTCCTGCAGATACTTGCTCAAGAAATAAAGTGTCTAAAATGTAACTGAGACCAGATGAGGTTCAGATATACTTCTGCATTTTTTGCTGGCAAGATACTGGTTATTCGTACATAAAAGAACTTCAAAATTTTGGACAGATTTTTATTCATGACCATTTTGTTGTTAAAATCAGAAAAAAAAATAGCTAGCCTTTCATTTACTTGGAAATGCACATATTTCCACACTAACTAGAAAAATTTTGACAAAACACCAAAATTAATGAAAAAATAGGTGAGTCTAAGTGCTAAAAAATGGAGCATCCACAAATTCCTACTGCCATCTATTTGTAGTAACTTGGAACTACAAGTCATTATTTGCATAACATTAAATAAGTTAATGCTTCAGTTATAGCCACCTACCAGCAGAGAGACTTAAAAAGGAACTAGAGTATTACTGGAATCACTTGCAAGACACTAACTGTGGAAGAATATCTTCAGTAGGAGATGTGGGTATGTTTGGAGGTGTTCTTGTCTACTTTTCTAAACTGAGAGTATATCCTCTTTTTCAATAAAAGATATTAAGTAAGAACCTGGACCTAATAATCCCTAACCATGCCAAATATTACTTTTTGCACTATCCAGTTAAGTACTCAGGTGCCCAAAAGCTCTTCACAGGAACACAAACTTTCCATCCCTTTGAACACGGCCCAGCCCTGTATTTGAATAAGCTGCTGTGAGCACATTGGCAGAGGTGACTAAGTTCTGGCTGAAACTCAAAAGAGGGACACCTCTGAGTGTGAAAGTGCTTAAATTTTACAGCCAGCTGTTCAGGCAAGCACTGGGCTGTATTTGAAATCTGTCTCGACCTGATGCATTCAGGTTAGGGTTACAGGAGAAGAGCTTCTGTCTGAACCTGGACCTACAGCTTGAAGGCATCCCTTCACTGTCCAAACTCTGTCATGAGAGTGAATAAGGTCATTTTCATGTGACAGCCCAAATGACTTACTCATGCAGAAAGCAGGAAGCTCATGGTTAACTTGGATGGGTTTGCACTCCCAGATGTCCTCCCAGGAGACTACTTTTCCCACTCAATATATTTTGTTCTGATAGCAAGAGAAGAGTGTTCATCTGCTGCTCCCACTGATGAAAGGCAATAAATCAAGACTGGGGAACTGAAGAGACACCATGACTAGTAGTGTTGGGCAATTGGCTACAAGATGAGATCCCTTGCTTGCAGAATTCTTTTCAGGTGTCTTTCTTCTTTTTGCAATAATCAGCCTTACTGCCAAGATGGTTTACTTCCCAATGGATGCACAGGTCTCCCCTGCCCTGGGCAAGTGCTTTGACCAGGAGTGTCAATGCCAAAACCAGTAACAATACTGAGCACCAGCATAGGTTGGAACTGCAGAAACTGATGCCTGTGTATGGTGACAAAATAGCTCAGGACACTCATGAATTAGGGACCTAATTCTCACATGCATAAGTGCTTCCTTAGTAACAGGCCCTCACCCCTAACAAACCATTCTGAAGATGCTACCTAAGTTTACATTTTCTACAGTATAAATATCCAGTCCAGGGTTATTAATTCCCATCAGGAAATAATACAGAATTCACAGTAAATGAATGGTGAAAAAAAGATTTTTAAATAACCACCAATGTTGCCTTTTGGTTATTCCATTCCCATTTTTATGCCTGATTTTCTGAGAGATAACCCCTTTATACAATATAAATGTTTTTTAAAGCAGGAATGTCAGCTTTGAAACCAGTCACCATAAGTAATGGTTGATCAATTAAAACAACAGATTAATGTCCTGTTTCAAAATAAATCAAACACTGAGAAATGCATGATATTAGTGAAACAGATTCATTTAGGTAGAAATTATCAAGAATTTTTACATATGTTCTTCTTTAATATAGAGAAGATTTTCCCCTTTTTTTTTTAACAGATACAGAAAAATAGTTTTGCTTCGTTTTTAGCCTGTGAGGAGACATTACAATAATAATTTGCTGACATAGTAATAGCACTGGACATTGTCTTTACTGACATATACCTCTACTTCATGCTCCCAGTTTCTCAAAATCAGGGTTCTTACTCAGCCTATTTTCTCTCTTCTCACTGGTTCTCTTTCCCAAATCTCAAAAGGTGCTTTAGGAAGAATTTTTCCCCAAAAAAGATCAGTGTTCTGAGATAGACAAAACACAACAGGCCCTGAAATGAACATGTGCCTGTGTCCCCAGCTTTTGTGCTTTGCTGAGAAAAAACATGTCTGGTTTTAGAGAGGTAGATAGGGGGGTATAGGGCCATACTACAATCCCTCTGCTAGGATAAACTTATATTTAAATGGATTTTTTCCCCAACAAGAGTGCTTTAGGGGTGATAAAAGGATAAGGTTGGATGTGCAAAACCAGAGGCCGCAGCCAAGGACTGCTGAGGCAAAACATTGCTATTCCTGGGAGGCTGCTGTCTGCAGAAGTTGCTCTGCCACTTCTGCAGATTTTGCCATCAAAATCTCATCATGCTGTTGCCCCAGGAAACTTCTTGCTTTGCCCAAGGACATCCCCAGTGCCTAACAGCACACAAGCCAGATTTCAAACCGGCGCTGTTCCCATTTCTGACACCTCTGTTGCATCCCAGCAGCAGCATCACTTTGAAATCGTTCAGAAATTACTAGCAGTAAACATGGTCGTGGCTGGGTCTCTTCTGCCTAAAGAGTACATCTGCAAAAGGTATTATTGCCTAGTCATTTAGTAAAATTTGGCTTCATTCCATCTGGTTAATTCATGTAAGCTGAATGTGACCTAAACTTCTTCTTACTGTAATCAAAAAGGCATAGCAGGAGATGTGAGTGACAGTCTTTGTAGTTTTTAAGGTGAAAATGTTTTCAATTAAGTAGTATTTACCTTAGGAAAATGTCACAGATTTCCTCCTGCCCTTCAGATTACTATTGTTTGTTGAAGGCACTTTTTGAAAGACTGTGTAAAATGCTTATTTGTTTGGCTATATTTGTGCAGTGTTGTGAGTCAGAAATGTTATGCCTTTGATACAGAAAGAACAAATTTCTGAGTAGAGAAAAAAATTTAAAAAGAGCTTGAAACACGTTATGCTCTCTCTTTTTTTAACCTTCCGTTTTCTCTTGTGCCTACTCCTAAAGCAATTTTCTAAGTACTTTGCTGAATTTCAGAGAGGCAGTTCCAATCTCCATCATGCAAATTGTCCAAGCAGTCATTTAAAAGCAACACTTTTTGTGCTTGTCAGACTGAAGGACACAGAAAATGTGCAATTTTCCCATCCCATGGATGATATTGAAAGGGGTGGGGAATTCACCCAACTGTTAAAATCTTAGCAAATTCCAACTGAGTCATATTTCTTTTTTTTTATCTCCCTCTTATATATATTTTTTTTTTAATAGAGAACTCCTTCATTAAAGGTCTCTAACTATAACCATGATTGCTGTACTCCTAGTTAGCAAACAAACACAATTCTTGCAGTGTAGAAGCTCATAGTTGTTACTGCTTATAAATTTTAAAGGGGTTGAAAAAATTTTTGCTTCCTATCTTTCACTGATACCTTAGAGATGGTACTGTCAAAATTGTGTTGTAACTAGGGGTAACTTTGCAGAGCTACATTGAGAAGACAACCTTTAAAATAGACATGTTTTATTCTGAAAATATTTTATTTTTTGAAAGTTATCAAAAGAAAAATTGGGTGCTTTTTTTGGAAACAGTGGAAAAACTTCATTAGTGTTATCTAAAGGAAGGCTGGCACCATTCTTGTAGGATAAATTGGTAAGCGTGTTTTACTTTTTTTTTTTTTCCTTTTTTTAATACAGGATGCATAATTGCAAAGGTAAAGTGTGTATAATTAATTCAATATTCCACTGTTTATTAATACCCTCTCTGAAATAAAAGCCACATGGCAAATATAATTTCCTTCTGACAAAATATTTTTGCTAGTGTTCCATTTTCTGGCATGGGACTAGTAATGCAAGCCCAGGTACAACAGGGAGCTCCCTTGAGTGATTTGTTGCCTCATAACTGTGTGCTCTGGGATTTTCTGTCTCACAGGGCATCCCAAAGCTGCACACTGCAAAGTTACAGCTGCAACCCTGTCAGTGTAGCAGAGTGAGCTTTAACCTGACTCTGTCTGGTATTAAACACAGAAATCTGTTGAAGCAAAGGGTTTAACAAATTTTGCAGGCTGGACTGAACTTCCTGCCACAAAAACTATGTGGATTCTGGCATTTGAACACTCATGTTTTATTTCTAATTGCAGTGTAGTGACACTGACATCTCTTTGTTCTTGCTAAAAGTACTTATTGTCATCATTTTTTCCCAATCATACTGAATCCTAGGATGAGAATTCCACAATCACAGGTTTAGTTAGTCAATAATTTTGATCCTTCTGGTTTTAACTTGAGCTTTTTGTAAAAAATTGGTTTGGGAGGTGAGTTTCATACATCTGAAAGGAGATGGGAAAATTACATGGTGATTAATCTAATTAGTAAATGTCCAACAGCAATATTGTGGAATGCCATAAAAGAGGCTGTTTGGAAGCTTTGCTTAGAGAAAATACACTGGTTTTTTTCTCTTATTTTTAACTTTTCTGTTTGGACATTTTAAATCAAGCTACTCCACTTGCTAGAATTGATTTTTTTAATGCAGTATGAGATATTTGTAACATATTTTAAAGAAGAAATTGAGTATGGTGACTGGAAGGATGAGATAGCAGTTCTGTCCTCACTTACTTGGTTATGGCAAAATTCCCAGAGCCCATTCCATACAGGTATTTATTGTGCACAGCATATAGAGTACAAATAGAAAACTGCAGCTTAAGAAAAATGAGTGTCAGAAGCTTAGAAATGAAGCTAAAGCTGCTGTTGGAAGGAAGATAAATCAAAAGAGCACTTTGATTTCTTCTGTTTAAAAATAAAATACAAATGAACATCAATAAACAAATGGCAATAGCAGTTGATATGCTGAATTAGCAAGTGAAGAGTTACAAACACCAGGTAGATTTTCTGCTTATCTTCATCCTCAATTTATTGCACTACATGATGCACTACAGAAAAAAGTGACCAAATTCATTTTTTGGCTATATGCCAAGCTATGTAGCAATACAAATCCATTCACTAGCTGCCAATTTACCTCATTCCTGAACTGCAATACCCCAGTATTATTTCTGTTTTCCTACCCTCTTTGGGGCGGACACTTTTATTCACATTTATGCAGCTATTTCTTGAGGTAGACTAGAGATAGGTGAAGTGTGACCAAAATACTAGACCCATATTAATTTGGTTCTTGACCAAAAATATAATTCCAAAGACAGACCACTGTAAATAATTCCTTGAAGCTTAGAAATATATATATATATATATATATATATATATATATAGTGAAATCTCCACTGAAACACAGCTCTGTAAAATATGCCTGGATATTTTCCCAAGGATACCGTGTATTAATCCATTACAGCAGCAAGAGGATCACACTGTGTGAGTTATTCAAGCTTTTTCTGAAGGCAAATGAGATTCAGCAATTTGGTAAAGTATGTCACAGTGGAAGTGTATTGCAAAGCCCACACACAGTAAATATACAGTGACTAGAAGGCAAATATTTCTTGTTTGTTGTAATGCTATGTTATGCATGGAGGAGTTGACTTGTGGAAAGCCTTGTAATAGGTATTGGTATCTGGAGGTGGAGTAGAAAGAAAAACTATTTGAGATGCAGGAAGACAAATTAATTCAAGAATATTTTTGCTTAGATGGGGAACAGATATAACTGTCAATGCATAAATAACTCAGATACTCTTTCCCTTCTGTGTTAAGGTCAAAGCCTACATAAAATATGCTTAAAATTGCCTGAAAAATTAAAAATAACAGTAGATTATTTTAAAATTTCAGCTTTTTGGTTTTCTTCCCAGGATTAGAGTCTTTCTTCTTTCTTTTTCCTCCTTCAGCACATTAAATTCTTCGTTCTTCAGTACAGTGAAAATCTTAAAAGCATGAATGTGAATCAAATATAAACTGATTATTTAGACCTCTTATAACATCATGGCATTTATTTTTAACATGAAAAAAAGATCAAGGTTGTTCAGAAACTTAAAATGAGGACCAATAATGTTTTGCCTTTTTTCTTCTATATTAATTCAATTTCTGGTGATAAACTCTGACTTCCCAGACATGTCATACTACTGCTTGAGGAGGAAGGAAAAGCAGAAACAATGTGTGATGAACTGACTTCAACCTCCATTCCCATCCCCCTGCACTAAATGGAGGGAGAAGGTAGAGAAAATCTGGTCTGAAAATTAGCCTGGGAAGAAGGCATGGGAACAAAAGAAGGTGTTTCAAGATGTAATTTTATTTCTCACTACCCTAAACTGATTTGATTGATAATAAATTAAATTAATTTCCCCAAGTCAAGCGTGTTTTGCCCCTGACAGTAATTGGTGAGTGCTCTTTTGCTCTTTCTCTCTTTCTATCTCAATCCACAAGCCTTTCATAAAATCTTCTCTTCCCTTCCAGCTGAGTGATGGAGTAACCAGCCAGGTCAAGTCACAAAACTGATTCAGACTGTCATATGATTTTTTTTTTTTTTTTTTTTTTTTTTTTTTTTTTTTTTTTTTTTTTTTTTTTGTGCTCTCAAAGTTTTAGTGTGTGATGCTTTGGAAGTGTGCTACCAAAATTTTCCATGTCCCTAGTTATCGTGACTACCCACCATACCATGTTTTCAGAGATAAAATTTATCTGGTTATCTACCCATATCTGGCCCTAGATTTTTATGACTGTTCAAGCATTCAGGGCTGCTAAAAAATGTGATGTTCTCTGTCTGTGTCTCTCCTAATGTAGTGAGATAATGGTTTATCTACCTTGATGAATGCTGAAACAGAGACTTGTTTTCTATTATACTTTCAAGACTTCTGGTGATAGCAAGTGATGAATAATAAAACAGTCTTTCCTTCAGTAATGGCTTTATATAACAAAATCACTTGATAAAGTAAAGAATTTCAGAAGGTGATGGGAGCTCTTAGATTTAAAACTAAAGCTCCAGACATGAATATCTCAAGTACATAAATGCTTCATTGCTCTGACAGGGCAGAATGGCTTGTAATTGACTGCCTTACTAGGAGGCAGTATTGAAAGATGATTACATAAGCAGAAAGAGCCATTTTCAGGAAGTCTACACATTGTAATAACAGAATAAGGGTTTTTAACAAGGCAGTTGCTGGAGTGTTAATAACAAAGATGAAAAGCTGGTGAATCTTCCAAGCATGCAAATCACTGAAAGTTTCACATATGTATAGAAGCCAGACAACTGTCCAAGGGAAACCTATTCCAGATTTTTCTATAGAATTGGGACTGCACTGAATTTTTAAAGATAGTGCTTCAATTATGTTTCAAAAAGAAAAAAAAAATCCTAATACTCTTGGAATATCTCTTTTAATGTGTTCTTCTCTGGTTTTTTTCCTGTTTTCTATTTCATTCTCTGGAGAAAATAAGTGTTTTGAATGAAATTTTATAGAACTTCCAGAAAGCAAGTTTCAGTCTTGGAGCAAACCCTGATGAATGATTCAAACACAAAACCAATTTGATACCTGCATTATAATTGCTAATAATAACAAAATTTGCTGCTCATGCTGCCACTGCTGTTTCTCACTCTGCTAGTCCAGATGTCTGTTACCCATCCTTCTGCATGCAAATAATTGTATATCTTAGAAAGACTTTTTCATCTTGTATTGCCATGGCTTTTAAGACCAATCTCACATCTGGTATAAACTCTGTGGAAGAGAGTAGTTTCTATACTAGAACGATTCTGATTTATAACATGAAGGCAGATTTTGTCACTATCTGCTTTAACATAAAGCTATGATGCATTTTATCTTTGTTTTAGAAACTTTTCAGTACTTAAAAATGTAATGCCAAAGTGGTGTGAATCAATAAGACACTTTTAAACCCTCTCTCCACCCCTACCCCACTTTATGTTGTAGTGCTCAGATTTGGAACTATTCTCAGCAATAGCATCATACTGTACTGCTGTGCAACTCTATCTTGCCTCTGTTTATCTACCTAAGATTTCTCTGACAGTGTCTGTTAGAGTGTTACATGTGGGCTGTTTGAAAAATAAAGATTACACAGTTTGAACTGCTGAATGGAACACACATAGGGTGTTAGAATGATAGTACAGGCAAATAACTGCAGAAGTATTTTCACCAGAAATCTCACAGAACTTTAACACCACCTGTTTTGTTAAGCCAAGAAAAGGCTCTCCATTTTATTATTTTACTTGGTAATGGACAAACTACTTTGATAATGGACAAACAGCACAACAGAACTGTTACTCACCCAAGACTTCACAGTCCACTGGTAGCATAGTCAAGGATGCATTCTTTGTTCCATTGTCATTATTGAAAACAAAGCAGAATAAAGAAAAATCTTCTTAATTTTAAAGAGATTAGGATTTTACTTCAGAATTTAGGACTTTTCCCCCTCTCTTTCAAACTGTCACCTAAATGTCGTAGTCATGACATGGTGGGATATCTATTTTGTCAGACCTGTGAAGTAGTTGTCTTTTCAAAAATTAAGCAAACCTCGAGACTAAAAGAAGGTTCCTATTCAGTGCCCCCTGAAAGGAATGAAACATTATTTTAAGTCTGAAAGCCTCCTCAGAGATCAAACTTGTGCTGCTGCTTGTAGTCACACTTACTCTTGATACATAGCACTATGAGTGAGACACCAATGCCTTCCACTGGGGTTACTTGGATGGACAACAGAGTGGCCTGAATTTCTTCTTTTTTGCCTAAAGATAGGGCTCCTGTATCTCTCTGTGACTGATAGGTACATTTCCAGTATGTACCTATCAGTACATACAGGCCCCCAGTACAAGGGCCAGATAGATGATCATAAGAGTTATTCCTAGTGAAGGAAATGGAGTAATATATTCTTAGGTAAAAGAGAAAGAAGAGTTCTTCCTCCCTGCGCTCTGGCAACAAAGACGGTCAAACTAAGATCAGCACTGGCTTATGATTATTTACTTTATTTACTTAATTGTCCCTTAACTGTTAAAAGTAGTCTTGTTGTTTACTCTCCTTTAGAAAACATTGATGGATGCTTTGTTTTGATTTAGAGTCCTGTTGTACAGTTGGGAATCTCTTGCATCACTCTTGCAGGGACTCTCAGTGCATGGCTGGTGTGATTAGTGGAAAAAGGCTTGGCTATTGCAATGGATTGGACCCTGAAAAGTCAGAACAACTTTTGAATATTGTACTTGAATCAGTGAGTTTACTACAAGGAGAGTACGTGAACCAGAAAACCTTAGAAAAAAGAAAGGTTCTTTTTCTGCTTGTCAGTCAGACTTTTTGAGGTGAGTTGTTGAGTCAGTCCACTGAATATTTGACATAAATACAAAATTGATACATGATATTGTCACTCAAAAGAACTCTAGGACAACATAAACTCTCCACAGCACAACAAACCTCTGTAATAATATTTTAATCTGTCGCTTTCTAATGTACTAGCTCTAGAAACCACTGTCGAAAATAATATCAGACAATGTTTCTAGGAGTTACATAGTTGTAGCTTTCCTAGAAGTACCACAAATAGCTTTGCTGTCTGACTAATCTATCCTACATAGTCTTACCCTACTCACATTCCTGGCCATTAAAAACATCATTTGATAGGACATCAGTTTATGTCCTTGTTACTTTGAATCTTGTTAGATTGTAAATTGGCAGTCTGGTTAACAATCTATATGTGATTTTTCCTCTTTTCACAAAGAATATTTTACACATATACCCAGGTCAGCTCAGGTTACATCTTTTCTTTAGAAGAATAATTATTTTATTCACTCAGAGACAATTTCAGCATGTTTTGTATCAAGTTACAGATAATATCTGGCATGTGTGGGTATGATGACAATTTTCTTAACACAGGAATTTTGTCAATATTTAGTGAACAGAGGCATTGGAAGAGTCATTTTAGATGATTTTAGAACAATGCATCATAGAACACCCTACTGACTGACACAAACAAGAGTTTTGGTTAGGGTGGGATCTGATGTGTGGTTTTGATCCAGATTCAGCTGTATTAGTAAAAGTATAACAATCTATGATAAATTGCTACTTTGGGAACTCGAAGTACATAACCATCACAACCTTCTGTGTGTGCCAACATGTATCAGTAAGATGTTTTGAGAATAAGGGACAATATGTGCTGGTGATGTGCTTTCTCTACATATAACATGTAATAAAAGAAGCTTTCCCTTCTCCAGTGCCCAAGACTGACTCTCCATTTATCAAAGAACAAGTCCTGAAAAACAAACAATAGAATGTCAAAAAAAAGCTAGAACACCTTAAAATTCTTTACAGTTCTATTATCAAGCAGCTGTTGTTAGAAATAAAAAACATCTATCACAAAAATATCTTTTATAAGCTCACTCAGTTGAAATGAGGTTACAGTTCATATTCAAGATGTTGATAGAAAAGTCTAAATTTATGTACAGTGCCACTTCAAAAAACAACTTTAAAGTGTTGGAATCAAGTGTTATCATGGCTCATTGTTTCTGGAGAGACCATGGCCTGATGAAATGAAGCAAATGCAAAAACTCCCTTGACATTGTCAAGGCTTGGATAATTCACTGAGAAGAGAAGTTCAACCTAAATTCCTGTCTTGAAATAAGCCTTATTTAATATGAAATGGAAAAAAAAAGGTTTTTTATTAGGCATTTATTTGTCATATCTATTTGAGAGGAATTACTCTTTCTTAAATTAATAGCTTTTTGTTTATGTTTATGAACTTGAACAGGATTAATTATCAACCTGGGCACTTATTCAGAAATAGAAGTCAGGTTTCATCTCAAATTGTTTATTATATTTTCTCTTCTTATTGTAATTTAATAAGGAATGGGCCAAATTTGAAAAATCTTAGACTACATTCCCAACTTAAATGCTGAATACTTATTTACACTGTCATCCAACTAAATTTCTGAAAACTGTCTTGATTGTGAAATATCTGCTGCTTTACAGCTTGTGACAGGATAAGAAGGAAACTACTTCCCTCATGACTTTTGAGGAGCAAAACAAAAGACAGACCAAGCTGCATAAACATCAAATAAAGTCATAATAATTGGTGATGTTGTTTTTTGTTGGTTTGTCTTTTTTTTTTGGTTGGTTGGTTGGTTCCTTAGTTGCAGTTAAGGAATCAATTTGGAAAAAAAATCGAAGTAATTAAGTATTTAAAAAAATAATTGGAGTAAAAAACAAACCTTAAGACCTTTTGCTGAAGGGTGCTTTCTTATGGGTATGTGTTTCATGATCTATGTTTCCTAAGTTCTTTGACTGGAGGTATTGTATCATTAAATACCCATAATGTGGAGATCAAAGGTCAATGTCAGATTGTCATCCATAAGCTAGTAGATAAATTTTCTCAAGAATATTTTACATTTTTTTTCAGGTTATATCTGGCAGTAAGTGGTGAGCTCAGGATCACAACATAAGTGTGCTGGATGTACATATATTATACAGCTGATCTGCAGGTACACAGCAAGTGCAACACCTGAAAGTTATTCGGCTCTTGTAGAGTGACTTTATGCTACATGCACTGTGAAATCAGATATACCAGAGATGCTCTGTCCAAGCCTTTGCAGTCCCCAGTAGGCTTGTAAAGCTGCACCGTGCAAGTGTAGGAACCTCCTGTTTTGCAAATATGACACAGATACGTAGTTACATAGGAATTCTTCAGAAAATCCAGTCATTGAACTTAAAAGTTTTAACTATTTTTATTCTCTGTAATCAATGGATTGCCAAGGATATGAGTTTCCTGAGGAATGGTGTGTTTACCCTTTTAATTTAAGATTAAATGTTTCTTTACAGAGAATAACTTCTTTTCTTACAATTTATTAAATAAGGGGTAAACTTAACCTTTTAATTTTTGTACTTGTTTTTTGCCATGAAATTTTACTGATGCAACACTGCTAATGGACTTCAGCTCTGAAATTTAGTACACTGTTCTTTTCCAGTGTCCCTTCCATTTGAAGTAAAAATTGCCGTTTAGGACATATACTCTGGTATTTTTCTAATATGAACATTAACATGAGACATTCAAACACTTTCAGTTAAGAGATAAATGTGTTTTGAATCTAGTTACTCTGGCTGCTTCTCTAAGATGTTGTTCCATTTACCTCCCTTCGTAGGAAAAATATATTTTTTTACAACAATCCTGTTCTGTTAAATGTCTATGGCAGTCTGCTTGGCAGCTGTAGACACAATTTGGGTCACTGTGTTGGAATTTGAGTATATATGTGTATATTCTGTGCCACCTCTGACACTATTATGTCATGAATTGAATGCACAAGTGAATAGATGATGATGGTGATTTATTCTGATAAAAGAGACAGAATGACCTGAAGGTAATTCTTTACACTAAGGACACAATATATAATTAAGAACATTTATGAGCTTAAGACCTTTTCCTACACTGCTTTCTGTATTTTCTCAAAACTCTACCCTTAATGACCTCTCTCTTAACAGAAAAAATGGAAAGTCCCCATAGATGTTCGTTAAACTAACTCACCAATGCAGAAGACATATAGACAGTGTATAACAGAGGGAACAGAATTACTGTGATATATTCTCAGCTGGTATAAATCAGTTGCTGTGATGATTTACACCATCAGAGGAGATGGACTAATATTACTTTTATGTTTCCTAAGGAACACCAAAATACAAGCACAATTGGAAAATTCACTGTCTTGTTTAAGAATTTTATAAAACTTAAATACAGCATGCCATGGGTAATGAGGACCATAAACAAGAGAAACTGGTGAAGTAAGAAAGATTTGTAAGGAGGTAGAGGTATCAGCACATTGTCTCAATTAATGTGTAGCCATTGACATCACCTGCTCTAATGAAGCAACAGTGGGGTTGAGCTAGATGATCTTTACAAGTTTCTTTTCAAAACAAACTCTATGATTCTATAGGTTGAGATGATTGAGGATGGTAAGACTCATACCTGAGTTTCTTTGAAGTTTCAGAATAGGTGTAGTTGTAGAAATATAATTTCTGTTCTCCCTAATCATAGTATTTAATTTAGTTTCTTGCCCACCCCAGGTTTGAGCTGTTTTTAATAATTCAGTAACCAGATCTCTGATGTTTTGAGGTTTTAATTCCATCAATTTAGATTTCCCTAGTACTATTCTAGGAATAATAATTGAAAAAAAAAATCAGAGTAAAATGAAAATGAAGCTGTTGTTTTCTTGAAAGTGAATAGTTAGAAGGAAAATAAGCACAACATCAAGGCCTGACATTTATTTTCTATGTCTAACACAGAGATTATAAATTTGTGAAGAATTTTTAATTCATTAGGCAGGAAGGATTTTTACATTTAGGAAAGATATAAATACAGTGCAGATTTCCTTCATTTGCCTTGTACAATTGATCACTGAACTTGGGTGAACTGCTCTGGGTGAAAGGACTGAATGGAGGTCATTTAGGGCCACATTTGATGAAAGGCAGAAGATTGTGATCAAGAGCATATGGGACTGGATTTGGAAGAGAGTTTGACATTTTTATGGAATAATGATGATTGGCAAAACTGGGCTTTTCAAAAATGTCTATGAACTGTTCTGCAGCTAAGACTTCTTGGTGTTCACAGATTTATAATCCATGGACAGAAAAAAAGCAGAAGCTTTCATCGCTAAGGTGTCTTATTTCAAGAAATCTTTGCCATACACTTATAAAATGTGCACATCCTGTGAGCAGAAGTGAAACAGGTTTCTTAGTCATTTTTATTCTTCAAGTTATTTCTTGAAGAACCTGAAGGCTCAAGAGGTCATGTATTTGGAAAAATTAGTATCTGCAATAACAAAAGGATATCTATAATTTAGACTCCATTGAATTTGTTCTTGTTTGTTACCAAAACCTTAATGCCCATTTGTAGTAGGAATGAAATACATGTGCCCCTAGGTCACATATTCTTGGAATGCAGTTCTTTGAGTCTGGACCCTTCCACTGTGTGAACCAAAGACATGTGAAGAGAACTGTGAGATTTGCTTTGAAACTGCACTCCTGAGAACATTGATAATAGACACACTACCTCTTGAAATCCACCTATGCAGACAGATGTTGCATTTACTGAGAGAGAAATATGAGGGATAACTGAGAAGAAAGATGGCAATAAAACTGTAATGACTAGCAAGAAAGGAAAACAAATCACTTCCATTATAGTTTGGAATCTAATGAGATTATGATAAAGAGATTGTATGTCAGAATAAAAATCTCTTTATTTTTTAAAAGAAATTTAAAAGTGCAAATACACATATATGCATATACATATATATGTATGTAACCCCTTCATTGTCAGAGAAATACTTTGGCTCAGATTCCTTCACTTCATAGTCTAGGAAGAACTTCCTCCTTGGGTACATCCTTCATGTAAATTCTTTTTCCCCACTCTTTCCTACAGAGTATCCGACACACAATCACTTTACTGTGTTCCCATTAGTTTCCAAGCTATATTACTGTAATTCAGCTGTTTCTTTCAATTCAAAGTCATTCAGCATCTGGATCTGAAACATTCTCCAATCCATATCTTCTCATTATATTCTTAAATAACTTAAATCCAGCAAAATCCATACTGGGGAATTGATACTGGGAGGGTGATGAGGTGGGTTGGGGTTTTGTGGGTTTTTTTGTTTCTTTTTGTTGTTGTTGTTGTTTTGTTTTGTTTTGTTTTTGTTTGGGTTTTTTGTTTGTTTGTTTTTTTTGGGGGGCAGGGGTGGTTAGTGACTTTTTAGACAGTAGTTTACAATGCATTCCAAGAATAAGGTTTTGAGACTTTATTGCTGTTCTACTCAGTTCTCAGGAGAATGTGCTGGCATTGGTTTTAACAAAGAGTGTCAATATTTCTGAGTTTGTGACAAAATTCCATATAAGCCTCTCTCTTCCCTCTGTTTTGTTCTTATCCCACTTCCAAAGGATAATCTTATAGGAGAACCTTAGAGACTGAATCACTCACTGTTCAGCATGTAAAACACACTGCAGAGCAATGAAGATAATGAATGTATATTTGGACACGATATGCCAGTTCAAAAGGTCTCAATTCTTTATACTGGCTTCCCACACATTGTCATACAGTGTTATGTAGCTATTTTTTTGGGTGATTTGGTTCACCTTCTTTGGTATTACTGCAGTGCTACCATGTTAATTGCAATACTTATTTAATGCTACTACTTAGTTTTAATAGCTTTTTATCATTCTATGAACCAAAGTTTTACGGCAACTTGCATAAGAGTTCTGAAATTCTGTCTCCAATTTGAAATGCTAAACACATCTAAGAGGGATGTTTAATGTTACCATCTAAATGAGAGTTCAACCATGTAGCATCACTATTTTGGTTATTTGAACATTTCATCCTTATTTACAAGGAAATATCTGAGCCTTTTCCAAAACATCTCTTTCACTATTCTAGCATTCTAATTTTTATCGCCAACACCCTGCAACACTGATATTGACATCTGGCAGGAAAAGGGAGATGAAACACACAGAGGAAATTTTATATTTATGCTAGTGATATTAAAGAACCAAAGTGTGCTTTCATTTTGTATCATGACTTTTCTTTGGCAAAAGATTAAAAGTTATGGAGGATCACTGAAAAAGATGGTCTTTGGAAGCCTGAAGTCTGGTGCAATGTTTACTAAGTCTGAGTTAGATACTTGAGAGAAGTTTTTTTACAATGATTTAGCTGTATTCCTTGTAATTGATATTTTCTTCCTTCCATTATCCTAACTAGGTAAGAAAGTGCTATTGTACACATTTTAAAAGCAAGAGGCAAAGAGGAAGAATGTTTGTGAACTACAAAGAATTTAGGTACTTAAGGTGTGGCAGTGTACAGTCTCTTTTAAAGCTGTCTGTGAATATAATCCACTGCCTTTGCTCCCCGTATATTGAGCAGACAGACAAAATGCTGGAAGATTAGAAGTCTGGTGTTAAAAGGCAACAAATTAAAATCAGAAAATAGGAAATATGAGAGAAGGTTTTGGATAGATATATTTTCCATTCCTGTTTGCCCTAAATCCTTTCCTTCTAAGACAAGAATGTCTTGGAAGACAGAAGAAATAGCAGAAGTGCCTTTTTCTAGAGTGTTTCTACTGGAGTCTAGGACATTCTTTTTCCTGTATTTGTTAATTATTCTCGTAGCCAGGAAATTCACATTCCTAAGTCTTCCAACCTCGACTGCCTTTTATGACACAGTTGTAGAGGGCCTTATTACCTATAAATATTTTAATAAAATTTACATATAAATGCCTAAAATAGTAGCAGTCATTCCCAAGTTCTCTTGTCCTAAAAGATACATTTACATTAATTATAAATGGACTTGGATTTCTAACAGCTTTCTACAACCTACCTGATCTACCTACAGAACCATTCTTTCTTCACACTGTTAGAAAAGCGGAGAAAAATTATATGCTAAATACTAAAGAATAAAATGCCTTACAATCCAGTTTGTTGCAAAGATTTTATAATATATGTTGCAAAAGATTTTATAACTGCTTTATATACAGTTCTTCCTCTGTCCTGGTTACTGCCTTTTTTATCCTTGTCCTGAATCTTGACAGTTTAGGTTTTGTGCTTTAGACCAATCATAACTGCACTAAACAATACAATCATTCCCCCTTATCATATCTGGAAGCTAAAAATACAGTGAATATGTACAACTGAACAGAGTCACAGAAAAACAGAACAAAATCATCTTCAGTACAAAGGTTGTAATAAGACAGTGATGCCTTCCCTATCTGTCATTGCCGTGCATCCTTGTCATTTGCTTATCAAGCAGTAGATAATGCCTTTCACCCTCCCCTCCCTCCACATGAGTACAGTTTTAAGTCAGGTTGCCACTATCAGTTTTTATTTGTCTGATATTTAGTAACTATGTTCATTCAGTCTTACTATTAAGTGTAATGTCGTGCATGGGGGTCAAAGTTGGTGCACATCATATGTCAGCAGACTGAAGTTCAAAAATGGCTCTGCCACCTCAGCAGAAATTGAGTGTGGTATTGTCATTTGTTTTCTTTACCTTGATTTGCTTATCTAATGGGTACAAATCTGCTACATAAGTGAAAAGTAGCATTATTTATTATCTGTGATATTGGGACAGGGCGTGTGTGCAAAGAATTTTCGTCCCTTGAGTTAAAAATTGCTCCATATGTATGGACAATTGCAGTGGCTTTCTATCAAGTACCATATCAGGGACCCCAAAGTGCAAGAGCACACACTCAGAACCTTCTGTAGGCATACAGGACTAGAAAAGAAAAGCAGTTAATTATAAAAAGTAAACAGTTTTTAAATTGACACTTTGTGTCACTCCTGTTGTTCTGATACTTATAATGTATTAACGATGTAAAGTGAACAGAAATTTCCACAAGATTGATATGTATAAGGCACAAATCTGCCTCCTTTGGTATCTCCAACTGGACATCAAATTTTTATCAAATCTTAAAAAGACAGATGGACTAGGAATGCAGCTCTTAAGATAAAGAAAGTTAAAAATATAAGAAAATACGTATACATACAGAAGTGGTAAAATTTAATGCTATGGATTACAATATATATATGGAAAATTATTTTCAAATATTCATTTACCACCTATGCTAACAGATTGCATAAACATATTTTGTGACATGTATATGTATTCATAATTGAATTTCAATTTTGAACAAAACATTTATGGAATGATTTATAATCAGAACAAGAGCAACTTGTTCTGAGACAATATGCATGCAGAAAAGAAGATGGGAAATGGGTTAATAGATTATTTACTTCTATTTTTTTATCCCAGCCTAGTCTTAGATCATTGCAACTACCCTAATGGCTATTAACAAGACAGGGAGTACCTTCTCATGGCCTCTGAATACCACTTTATGTTCATTTTATTCCAATCAGCCTTGAAGAAGCTTTCAGGAATGCCTCTCTCCAAAAAAAAAAATCAAATTCTCTCTTTGTCTAAGGATGATTTATCATCTGTTCTCAGACAGAGCTAAAGAAGAGCTGGCCTTTTCAGATTAAAGTCAGAGGTTCTGGAATAAATTCTTGACAGCATAGTGAGGAAAAGATACTAATACTCCAGAGGCAACATTGCATATACCTGCTTTCTAGTACCATGTGCAAACATGTGAGGAATGTGTAGAAAAAAAAATCAAAATTTTTCTATTTATCCTAAAGGAACGCAGACAGTCTGGCTTTTGCTTTTGAAAAAGAATGATGTTAAGATCTCAAAAGACAAGAATGTGAGAAAATCTTCATCAAAGGGAGACAAACTTTGCTTGTTTGCAATATTCAAAAACGTGAAGAAAATAAAAAGAATAGTGCTTAGCACTGCCAAGAAAGAGCACGATGATTCCACATGAAGTTTTAAAACAGATGTAAAAATTGATGTCTTTAAAAAGGGGGGTAATCCTAACAATAACATACTCTCTTTGCTACCCATTGCACTGTAAAGAAAGAATGTTAATTTTTTCTTTTCTTTCAATAGCAGGAAAGCCCTAATTTCATCTACACTAAAAATATGGCCAGACCACAAGTATTTGAAAGCAAGGGAACACCTGCAAGTCAAGCAAGAATGAAATGGAGATTGCCAAAGGCTATAATTTTCTTTCCTTGGTTTTTTGCTGTGAAATGCATCAGGGGTATTATCAGATCATTCACTGACATGAAAAAGAGCTACTCACAGATTTCCCTGTCACAAACACAGTTCCTGATCTGAAATCTACTGTGGCCAAGAGAGAGATTATCACTTACTTCAGTGGCAAACTATTTGAGGACTAAAATATTGTTAAACTTAGTACAGTAAATTCAATATATTCAATCAAAAAAAATTAAAACCCTTATAGTTATTTAAATAAATATAAATAGATGTAAATTTTTATGTATATCTACCTACCTATTCTACTTCATGGCAAATTTTAAGCACCACTTTTTTCTAATGTAGTACCTTTAGACCTATTATAAAAATTACTACCATCAGGAAATTAATATTTTATAATGTAAAACACCAACTGCTTTGCACTTTAAATTTCTGATCTTTTTTTCTTTTTAAAATTACATTAATTTAGAAATCATTACATTCAGTGTGACAATACAAATTTAATATTTTTTCCAGTTGAAAATTTAAGTGAAAACTGTGTGGTTTTGACTATGGAAAAGAGACTGACGCTGAGGATGGTGGCAAACATCAGCAGTTTATTATCCCACAGTAGAACTTTTAATAATTTTTCTCTCTACCACATGCATAACACGCGCTCCTTTTTGCACTATAATTGGCTAACACACTATTTGCACACACCTTTTACTCTTCTGTAATTCGTCATAAATTTCTCTGTTCCTTGTCGCAAATGTGAAACACACATCCACATTTCACGCTGTTTCTCCCTCAAAGTTGTTTACCTGTCTTGATCAAGGACACAGCTGTAACTCATCAAGGCTGAGGCTGCCTGCACCCCATTCCTATTCTCCTACAGGTTTTAATGACTTCTGTTGATTTGGACAAAACAACAGAATTTCATCAATCTGCCTCTGTTTTACCATTGCTGAAAATACTGTGTCCAGGTTTAATTATGTTGACTTGCTAAGTCAACATAAGTCAATTTATAGCAGTATTAGTGCAATATTTCGACATGTCTCTATAGCTGCATAAATTAAACACAGGGAAAGCTGTTTTTCTGTTATTGCTATGCATAGTGAAAATTTATGCTACACGTTGCCCAAATTTTCAACCCGCTTGAGACTATATATGGGACACAAGCACATGATTTACTCATGCTAGGAGATTCCATCAGAACAGTCATGAGTGCCCATGAACTTTCCAGTAAAATCCATAAATTAGACACTTAAACATGTTATAGACCTTCATCTCTTTCTCACTTTGTACTTGTAAGGTTGGAGGAACCTTATCTTAAAATTCTTATGTAGTGTCATATCTCAAAAACATTTTTATTTTGTCTTTATAAATATTGCTGGAATTTGGGAAAATTAATTTTAAAAATTGAGCTAGAAGGAGGAGATAAGGTGAATATCCAGAAATTCACTTTATCCTGAAAAACCTGATCTTACTAGGTGTCTGCTACAGTTACTGCAGGGAAAAATGTCCTGTGCTTTGAATAGTCAGACTATCTGAGTTCATATAGTAAAACATCTTGTGAAATAGCCTTTCTGCTTCTGTTGAAAATGAAAGAGGAGTTAGAACCCACAGCTACAGCTGACCTTCCTAAATACTCAAATACTCTTTTAGCTGTTTTGCCAGGATGTTACACTGGATATCTGAAGCTAAGGCCCAAATCACCTTCACCAAAGTCCTATTTCCTCTCGAGAAGTTAATTTGAAAAACCATTCTGCAAATCAGAGCTCTATAGATTTATTTTTTTTTTAATTTATATTCAGAAAGAAAATATCTTTAAACTTTGCTCAGTTTTCATCTGTATGAGTATCTACATGAACGGGAAGATCATAAATCAAGATCACAAATCAAGTAGCTGAATGGCTTTACACTAGAAAGCATTGTGTAATATTATTATCCTACACACATGCCCCTGAAATTATTTTTCATTGAGTTCGATAGCCGATTACCTTTGAAAGACGGTTCAAGAATTTCTGTTCACAATTTGGACATTACTCCCTGAGGCAGGGAAACTTAGACGTCTTGAAAAACCCTGGCACTTGTTGCCAGATAGCCACACCTAAACAGGATTATGTGGATGCTCACCAAAACTGCAACAGCAGCATGTGTTGGGGTGACACCTGATGGTTATACCCCTTTTTTCTACCAGTACACCTGATTCCCACATCAAGTATTCTATGCAAATTTTCTGATTTAGATTTGCTTATAATGGTAATGAATAGAAAACATTAATAATAAAGTCCAGGCTGCCTGGTATTTTTTCCCAACAGGAAAGGCACAGTTTACTAGTAAGGCCCAATTTGACAGTACTGAGAAGAAATTCTTAATTTGGAAGCATGTCACAGACCCTTTTTGGCCCCAAAAGTTATTTATTTTTCTTTATTATGTATTTCAGCCTAGAAAGCATTCAAAAGGGAAAAATAACACCCCACACATACAGAAACACGCTCACACACACACACAAACAGACTGGAGTCCCATCAGAGAGATAAGGTACAAACTAACTAAACAGGAACAATTTGAAATGTTTTAATAAGTCCAAAAGGGTGTAAACTTGATAGTGTCCTGGTAAGATAGAGAAGTAAGATTGAGTTGAAAGTTTACAATACCAAACATCGTTAGGAAAAAGCTTTGCAATTTTACTAATGCAATTCAATAAGAATATACTTAAGAAAACACATGACAGATAATGAAGGTGACAGCTTTTCCCAGGTATCTGTGATTTACCTTTAACAGAAGTGTGATTAATCCCAGCCCCTCTATTAATACATCTACACTGATAAGAGTTTGCAGCTTTAAAAACTGAAAATCTGGAAGAACTGACTGCAGGAATTTATGAGGTATTTTATTTCTCAGAGTAATTAGTGCTCTTGGAAAAACTAATCTTTGGCGAATCCCATGTAGAGTGGTCTTTTTTTAATCTGAAATAGTGCCTTCATTGATATTCTAGTAGCACAGAAAATTTATCTATTTACTTATTTACTCTGATCAAAATTACTTTGTTGTTGTTAATTTTTGTGGCCTACTGAAGGCTCCTCTAATGGAGGAAAAGTTATGTGTGTCAGGGAATCTTTCTGCAGTATCATCATTTTTTGTCCATTAGTACTGACTGACGATGGGTGTTTATTTCTTCACAGCAACATAGAATTTCTTCTACTTTTTTTTCTTTTTCCAAGTGTCTGCTGACATAGAAACAGACCTATGTGAAAAATAGGCACTGTTATGTGTTCATGTGGCTTCCAGTCATGATCCTATTCCTCACGTGCAGCTCCAGAGAATGCAGATGGGTGCCATGCAGACCGCAGCAAGGGGCACAGGCCATGCTGCTCATTTCAGCAAGTACCTGCTCAGCAAGAGGTACACCCTTCCAAAGCATGTTTCAGATCATTGGCAGCTGCATTATAGGCATTTTCTTAAGGGGAGTTTTTAATGTGCATCATTAAAACTTTCTCATCGTACTTAAGGGTAATGCCAAGAAATAATATTCCTAACAGTTAAGGATTAATTTCAGTTTTGTAATGAATAGACTTCAACACAGGCATTACAAAGAGTCTTAAAACAGTATGAGGATTACATATACAAATATAATCTCTTTGCTGAATAATTTGGTGATTATTGTGATGAAAGAGCACCCTATATCCTAACATTCACATTTTTTATCCTATACAGTGTTCCTAGGTCACATTGCACAGTTTCCTAATGCTCCTGCTGAGAGAGTTTTGACACTGAGAGGCGATGTGTGGGAAGTGTGCTTGTCAGAGAGACACCCTTTGAGATGTTCTTTATTTGAAACCAACCTGCCTTGTCATGTGTTTGGTATAGACCCATGCTGTTTTGAAGAGGCAGGCAAGGAATCTTTGTTATCTGCTTACTGCTCTGCTTCAAGAATGTGCTTCTTTAGATGTAACTGCAGCTGTGCTAAGAAGATTACATCTGTGCTGGATTCAGTTCTGTCCTCTAAGAAGAGCTTACAGAATGAATGAGGGTGATAAATTTCATAGGCCCAGGAAGCTATTTCTTGGGTTATCAGCTTTCTTATAATCTGAATGATATGAAAATCACATACTCTTGTGATAACCCAATCTATCTTGTACCACTGCCTGCAGTACACACATATCTAGATAATTATATGATACAGAGACCACTGGAAGATTTTGATGGCTGAATTGGAACTTGCTGAAAATGTACAGAACTAGAGCTTGCTGAAAAGCAATCAGTAATTCACTAAGAAATAGGAATTAGTGGTGTTTCCAGGATTGTCATCAAATTCCGTATTTTTTTCTGATCATAACAGGTAAGAACATAAAGAATATTCAGAAGAAACTATTTACTATCCAGTTGTTATCCCGTCTATCCAGACTAATTTTTTACAGCAAGAGAGTTTTCTGGTTGGGACATAAGCATTGTAATGTAACCCTGAGTGGGTTCATGATGTTCCTCCAAAGTTTACTAGTCCAGAAATAAAATATATACATTGCATGCAGAAAAAGCGTAAGGCCTTGCCCTTTTAAGATCACCCCTTTACAAATATGTTAAAAATGTTGGCATCAGAGATGTTTTTATGGTGTTTGTGTCTAGTATTTGACACACACACACACACACACATATATATAGATCTATGTATTTGAATCCAATCACAGTTTTGCAGACTAAAGCAGCAGTAGCAGGCCATGGGGACTAGGTGAAATACATAATGTTTGAAGCACAATTTTATTCTCTCTTCTCTAGGCAGGTGTGAGTCATGGCACAAACTAGTATAAAATACCCTCCCAAGAGTATCAAATGCCATGCTTTTTATCCTCAGGTGGTAACAACAGCATAAATCAATAAAGTAGTGCCAATTTACATAAATTTCTACACAGAATTTGGCTAAATAGCAACTCATAAGGATATGATAACATTCTGCAAGCATTTGAAGGCCATAAACACTAAGCAGGGGGGCAAATGATTTAGGGTGGCATAAGGAGATGAAATTAGGAGCAATGGGAGGAAATTAAGGGAGGAAAAAATTAGGCTGAATATCAGAAACAATTTTCTGACAGTGAGATGTATTAGGCTGTGGAAAATAAGTCTCCCAATGGACATTCCATTGCTCAAGATGTTTAGACTGGACAAACTACTAATCCATATACTAAAGCATATCCAATGGGGACTAATTTTGCAATGTATGGTGCGTAGACAAGAAACCAGAGACATTTAATGAGGTAAAAAGAATTCTGTGTGAAGAAAAACAAACAAATAAATCTTTTTTTTTTTTTAATCACTTTCAACAAATGTAGTAATATTTCTATATCTTTTACATGTGTACATTTATACAGGGAAACATTATTTTTCTGGTTTTTGTCTGAAAATTAAATTTTTTTAAAAGTAAAGCTTCAGTTTAATGGCAAATTTCTTGTCCTCTGCTGTCTATCAAATTCAGAAGTGGTACAATTTCTAATATTTAATTTTTTTTTTTTTTTAACACAGGAAAAAATCCCATATACTTAATTTTTTTTGTTATACAAAATTTTCATTCTTTTGTGTGTTGCAGAACTGGATGTCCTTCTGGAAGAGCATACTCATTTTTGTAGAAGTTGATTGTGGTATAATATTTATTATGGAAATAGTTAGAAAAATATTATCAAATTATTAAAATGTTTAGTTTTAATAATTTTACAATAAACAGCTAACATTAGTTATTGTTTTTCCTGCATCTATTTGGACTTTTATCACTGGAAGAAAGGTTTCCAAACTAAGGCTTGAAAAGGTGATTGCAGGAATACATTTCAAAACTCTTTATCTTCATTTTTTTAGACATATCAGAGATGAATATTAGGATATATGTCATTTTACCTTTGACTAAGGTAAAGATAAGGTAAGATTATGTCATCTAAGAATGTGCTCTCAAAGTTATTAGGTTACACGTGATTCCATAAAAGGCAAATGTGAAGTATTGTCTGGAATCCCAGACACTGACTGCTGAGTATCTAGAAGGCAAACTACAAAAGAAAAATATGCAAAAGAGCTACATCTAACAAAGAAATGTGTGAGATGCCAGTAAATAAAAAGCTCCAGGACCCATATATACAGCTCAGTTTACTGAGCACTGTATTGATGCAAGTGACAGAAGAGAGGCAGATTCATGGATTGAGCTCACCAAAGGGAGATGGAATTACCTGAGTAAGAAATAATGACAATGATGATGAAGATGATGATGTTGATGATGATGACTACAATAATAATAATGATTATAATTATAATAGATTAGGATATAATAATAACAGTAGTAGTAGTAGTAGTAGTAGTAGTAGTAGTAGTAGTAGTGAAAATATGCTTTGGAAGTACTTTGGTAACAAATACTCTTTTTTACTGGGGAGCATGTATGGCCTCCAGCACTTCAGAAATTGTCAGATTGATTTTTCTTACCTACCTGTCTCCTCATCCATTTCCTTGACAAATTCCATTAAACATATTGAGATACTTAATATAGCTAAAAGTTATAAGTTTTTGTATCCTCTTTTTTCAGCATTTTTCCAAACCTGAGATAGACCCACATAACTGACATGGCAGTTCAAAGGGAAGTACAGAGAGCATTAAACTTTTTAGTCATCTGTTCTGTGCCTACTACTGCTTTAGTTTTTCTGCAAAGAAAAATGTCCAGGAAAAATTGCATCGTGGCCAGAAGACCCATCTCTATTTTGGAAAATTTTTTCAATATAGTAAAAAAAAAAAAATCACTTCATCAAGAGTTGTGAGAAATACAATCTTGAGCACCTCAAAAAAAAAAAAAAAAAAAGGCAATTTTAAGTTACAAGAAGGTAAATAGCTTCAATGTGCTAAAACTGCAGTATAGTCAAAAGCATGGTTTGCAGTATAAAAGGATCAGTTCACACTGTCACAGTCCACACTCCCAATTTCACCAAAATCCACCGTTGCTCAAGCTGAAAGTATCTTCATAACTCTAGGAATTCTGCATTTGGGAATTTGCATAGATATCAATCCAGATCCTTCAGATTCAGAAGCAACAACCAGCTAACTTCCAAAGGAAATGAAATTGATGTTTCACAGTTTTAAACTGCATTTTGATAGCACTGTGGAGTGTTTACATATTTGTGGTTTTTGCCTGACTGACTTTAAATGTTCAAGCTGTCATTACTAAGCAGTAGTAGTAACAAAATCATTGTGCCTCAAGTATTGCAACAAGGAATCTGGTTTTATACCATGGGAATGATAGACACTCTTGGTTATATTAACACTAATTTTCAAGTGATGACAACTTCAAGTTTATATCTTGCAGTCTTTATTTAGGTAAGACAAAGTATGCTGAGAAAAGAGAAAATCACACCAATGCATTTATTTTATTATTTTAACACCACTTAGAGCTGAAAGCTTTGTGATTTTTTTTAGAGTATAATGGCTTTCCTAGGTAGAAACACTATTTATTTACCTTCAGAAGACAGTCAATATACAGCGTATGAACTTACTGGATTTAATTGGAAGGCAGAGAAAAATGCTTTTTACTAGTGTGCTGTATCATAAGTCATTGTGTCTTACAGGTGTTAAAGTTTTCTCTAGATTTTATTATTTCAGAAAAAAAATATAGCTTTACTCTCTTTAGAGCTTACTATATGTCAACAAAGGAGTAAAAAATTTAAATATAGTTTTTGGATAAGAGTGTGATACAGAACCATTTATACTTTCTGAGCAGCCAATTGTGATATGGCTAAAACTGATTTTCATGGATCATGTGACTTGTTTTTTACTCCTTGGGTTGGGAATTTTATGTTAAAAAGACCACAGTCCTTTGAAGCTATCAGGTTGTTTACACAGACACTTCTCAAAATTTGATTTCCAAGTATCACATTTATTTCTCTTCCTTTGCTGGAACTACTTCAGAGAATCAAGATAATTTTAAAAACAAACCTATTTTAAAACAACAAAGTATACTTTTAAAAAGAGCAATATTTTTTGCTTATTCTCATGCTAAATTTTAATCTTTTATTTTAAGAAAATTGGTGCTAATAATTTACTGATTAAAACACTTCAAAGCAGATTGAAATCATATAAGAGCTGTCTTTTGATTTAATTGCTGTAAGTATATAACATAAATGTTTGACACACTTGTGAGGAAGGCTTGAATGACAGCTAACAATAGTCCCTCCATTCAGAACCCACTGAGGGGATAACCCCATTGTGTGATATCATCATGGTGGACACGATAAAAACTTACTAAGCAAAAACAGATTTGTGTTTATCTTTGCTCCAGAGGAGATTGATACCCATTATTTAATTTCATTTCTGATCTTAGTAAGACCTCTCAGAATTCAGGACCTCTATTTACAGAAGGGGGCGGTAACAGAGGGACACTTTGAGGTGACAAGCACATAATGCCTTTAAACCTGGTAACTTAATTCCCTTAACCCTGATAGCTGTAGGCTGATGATGACTTTCTGATATCCTAAGAGGGCTCTCATAGCCATATATTAACATTAAGCATAAGTGTGTGCCATTGATTTCCATTTCTATAGCTGGTCTCCTGGATCTCCTGATCATACTCCAAAACATGTTCACTCTAGAGATGAAGTGGGCAAAATTTCTTCACCCTGAAAAAATGTGTTCTTAACTTCAATGTGCTTGCCTCAGATCATTTAAATTTAATATACCAGTCAAGACAGCAATTTTAATTGCTCCAGCTGAGCTGTGGGCTCTCTTTGAACCAGAACTAGTGGCACCAGTAAGCTGCTTTGCAGACATCCATCACATCGCATACTGTCATTTGTTGTACAGAGTCATTGCAGGTGTTGGAAAGTTTCAAGGGATTAACCCAACCAAAGACTGAGATAACATGTCTGACTGCTGCATTAGACTGATTTTATTTACTTGGGTTAGTGAAGCTGAGTTAGAAAAACACTCTTTTTCCTACAGACATGCCCTTTCTCGGTTTTCCTAAGTGAAGTATTTTCAAAGGTTTCTGGAGTTCAGAAAAGAGTTTGAATGTGCAAACAACACAATCTTTTAAAGAATACTGTGAAAAATAAATCCCTGCAGCTGCTGCAGTGCAGGAGGCTCTGAATCTAATGAGTCTGAATAAGTTAGTTCTTGAAAAGCTGCAGTCTATCATGCAGCTTTTCAGGCCCACTTAGTGACCAACATTTTGGCAGGACTTGAGCTGTCCTGACAGCAAAGGGTTTGCCTCAATAACCAATTAACAATGGAAATCTTTGGATTTTTCTCTTCTCTTTTTCTTTTTTGTTTAATTTTTAAAATTCTCAGAAGAATCTTCTAGAGCATCAAAAAATATTATAAATGTTATAAATTACTGGACTTCTTAAAAAATGTATTATAAATGTAATATAATATCAATTTAGTACTTAAAACATCTCATTCACATGCTTCAGTGGTTCAAGTGTTCGGGATCTTTTTATGTTGAGACAGTATCTATTAAAAAGCTGTTGCCTAAATGCACTGTGAATTTTATAATTTCAAACACAGCACACAATAACTAAAGAATTCATACATATTTTGCAGTGAATAAAACCATATTAATATTAAATCTCCTTTTTATTATTATTATTTCTACTACAGTTGTATTAGGATTCTGCCCATTCTTGAGCTGTCATAGAATTTTCTACAGAACTTTCAGTCCATTCAGGAGAAACTTCTATCCAGGGTTTTTTGATTACTTTCCCTTTCCCTTTCCCTTTCCCTTTCCCTTTCCTTTTCATCTCCTACTGACATTTAATCTGAAAACCTGAGCCCAGTGTGGAATGTCATCCTTCTGAATTTCCAGACAGAGACTGTAAGTTTTAGGAAGCATGACTTTCTAAGATCATGCCACTCAAAATACCACAAAATCTTTAATAACAGTCACAGAATCTGGCATCTTTCCAAGGTATTATAGAATTCAAGACTTTAAGGAGGGAAACAACCATTCTGCAGCTATAAGAGATCTGACACTATAAGTTTTCTTTGTCTACTGGGAAATTCCTGTAAATGTTTTTTTCTTTTACATAATTACATGCTGCTGACAAGGTGGTGGCAGTTACAAATGCTGTAGTAACCCACTGCATTATCCCTGGGGAAGACAAGAGATTTCTATTTGAAGAGCACATACTCCTGAAACAATCAAAGGCTCCCCCTGAGGTTTGAAATGGTTGTATGTGCCACAACATGGCAGGTTACTTCCCCCAAGGGCACACACAGCCTGGAGGCTGCTGTTGTCAGCTCAGTGGAATCTGCTAGCACAGGAATCAAGGGGAGCAGTTGGTGTGTGCCTGGCTGAATTCACTTTAAAGCACTGAGCTTAGACTTGGTTAACATATCAGTTTGGATGCCATGCATCTCCAATTTACAGTGGATATTGAACTACTGTTTTCCTTAAACGGCTTGTCCTTTTTTCCCTTTCAACATAACATCTTCACTGCAGAGACCTAGTTTTTTAACTTTCTTCTCATTTCTCTCTTTCTTCCCTTATTTATCTTTCTTCTGGAGGTATCTGGGACTTACATTATGAATTATTAACCTTAATGCTTTTTTCCTCTGGAGTTCTTGATAGATTTTGTACCTTTTAAAAACCAACACAGAGTGAAAAACCGTCATATTTATTTTCCCAGGGATTCTCCTTCAAAGACAGCAAGAGATACTTTAATATCTTTCTTTCTCTTTTCTGCTGAACAGGAGTAAATTTGGTGGCAGCAGTGAGAAAGGTGAGTGAGTTAATGAAGTAAACTTCTGTTTATTTCTGGGTTACTAGAAGAGTTAATTTATTACTTATTAATATTAATTCAGTGTGGATTTGAAAAAAACACCTCCATATACCATAGTTAATGAAGGTGAATTATTATTAAAAGATAATTAAATTCTTCATCCTACATAACTTAGAGAATGAATAATTTTTAACTGTTTATTGTTATTACAGCACAGGTTCATTACACCTAAATTTACCACTTTTGTAACACATAAAAATTATGACAGTGCCTGCCTAGTACTACTTCTTTAGTAAGAGAACAGAAAACAGTGCTTTTCATTGTCCTTTAATTGGTAGGTAGCATTGAAGGCAAAGCTTTCATTTCAGTATCTTAAAAATGAGGAACTGAAAATTCACCTTCCAAGGATATAATATTCTTCAGTTATATCTATTTGAATTTCTCATTTTATAGTCTAAATTTGTAATTGGAGCATAATCAATACTGAGTCACTTTGGATTGTATGAATTTTATATTGAGATTCATTTCAATAAAGTTATCAGAATTTGATATTAAGATATTAAGAGACTTCAAAGTTATTTAGGCATGCATCCTTATTTTGTAATATAATCACATTTAAATTGGGTTCAACAAAAACCTAAAAAATTATTTCAGATTTGAAATATTTATTTGTATGGTCTTACTTGGTACTGGACCTGCAAAATAAATAATCTGATTTTCCCCGTAGAGCTTTGGACTACAAGGCCTTGTTTACCTCTTGATCTACAGCTGTCTTTGATGCTCTTTACAGGTTACATGGTCCTTGGCGTGAATATTTGGTAAGTTTGTTTCTATTTCCTTCATCCTACATTCAAGGGATACTATAAATCCCAGAAGTTTCTAGGCTATATCAACTGCTTATAAATGAAGAATATGGTATATTAGTAATGCTAGTTCATCTTTCAGCTTTATTTGAATACCTGGTACAGTGTATTTGAAACCACTAAATAAGCCTACAAAAAAAACAACAACAAAAAAAAAACCAACCCAAACTTAATATAACCCCAAATATATTGTTAAAATTCTATATGCATTTAAAGATTAAATATGTGAAATATTTGAGTTTCTCTCTAGGTGTCTACTGGATTTGTGGAAATTGATCTATGGAAAATGTGTATTCCGTGTAATAAAGACAAAAGATCTTAAATTTCTTTAAATTCAATTCAGTAAATTCAAGTACTGAAGGGCTATACAAGTCTCTTCATTTTATACAAGACATTTAATCTCTTCTAATTAGTCTGCCATTCCTCGTAAATATAAATTCATCAGCTTGCATTGTTTACTCAAATTCCTTCCCAAACGGTGAAAGTATCTGATTACAGTCACAGGAACACCAGTTGTGCCAGCCCAGGGCAAAGGTAAGTGGTGACTCCAGTGAGCCATTTACATTATTTGTGTTCCAGCACCACTGAGTTACTAAACTCCTGTAGAAGTACTGGTGCATATGTTTACAAAACATCTCCCACTTCTACAGTGCTATTTATTTCTTTATTTCTGGAATCACTCTCTAACACACAGGGTTCCAGTGTAGAAGAGATTTTAATTCTGTCAAATTCTGCACAAATGCAGAACTGTGTCGTCCCAAACAAGGCAGATCAGAAGGAACAAATATGGGAATGCTAGAAAGTAGAATGGCATTGGTTAGCATGAAAGGCAGTGCTCTCCATGAAGCAGATCATAATTTTTTATTCAAAGTATCACAGTGATCAAAGTACTAAAGAAAAGATTTAAAGAGGAAGTAGCCTTTTTGGAGTATTTACGCCATGAGAGATAGGACAAGGTATATTCTATTAAGTGTCCTGCTTTAACTTACAAGTTGCCTGCCTAATCCAGTAACTTTATCTTCACCTGTCTTTTAATGTTCTTTTGCACTTTTATTGTGCTAAATAACTTTCTAACAGAAGACTGATTAGCATTGCACAATTTAATGATCAACAATAAAATGTTTGCCACAATTAAGAGATTTATAATTATATATTTTGAATATATTAAGTTATATTAACATATCTTAAAATGTATAAAAATTTATTTTCTGTGATTTTTTTAAACTAACAGCAGAACCCACGTAAAATTTCTCCCCCTCCCCGAAATTATGGAAAGCAAAAGCCAAAACTTCTACTGGGCCCTGTGGGTCATGGAGAGATATTTTTATTGATAAATTCAAATTCTAAGACTTTGCCATTCTTAATTCATTTATGGGGAAATAAAATGTGAATCATCACTAGTTTCTTGTAGATTAGGCCTGTTTGTTTAAGAACACAATTACACAATTGACAAAGCTATGCATTTTCTTAATAAGGATAAGAAATTTAAACCAGATATACAGCAACATTCTTTTATCTTTTATCAAGGTGGGTGTCCATGGCTCTTTGAACTTTGAGCTTTTAGAAATAACAATACCAGTAAGGCAGTTATAACATGTAGCTCTCTGTGAGATTTCAGTTCTGATTGCTGTAAAGTTACTAAGCGAAAGAATAGTTTAAAAAACAAACAAAACTCTAAGGTTACAATGCTTTATCTTTGTTACTTCCCTTTTATACAAAGACATAGAACCTTGCATTTTGCTTTGTGGAAACAGAAATATTATCCTGTGAGCTCTTTAAAATACTGATGAAGCAGATGCTGCTTTGTCTCCTTTCAACAGTATCGCAAATCATATGAGCAGAATTTCATTAGCCGTTGATCAAAATTTGGCATTTTTGGTCTGCTTAAGATTCTGAGTCTCCCTGAATGAAGTACATAACGGATGATCTAGTAAAGATACAATGACAAACATCCAGTCACTTTGCTCAGCCTCAGCTCTTGTTGTAAACTAAACTGCACATGATCCAAAATTGTCTTGGAGCTGTTGGTTATTTTGAAAGAATGCATTTCAGGGTTTTTTTTTTTAAGATTGCAACTCCATTTGCAAGTAGAATTAGAAATCCATGAAAAACAATAATTATTTGTAATGCATTCCAAGCGTGAAGGTTCTGATAAAGCTCATGTGCATCCAAAGCTGATCAAAATGCTTCCTCTCTTGTGGGGGCTTTGTCTCAATCTACAACTTCCTTGTCCGTGTTAGGGTTGTGTATTTCTTTGTTTAGTAATCAAATACACAATGGCATTTACTCTGACATTGTGTAGAGTACTAAAGATGTGGGTTTGGTTGGGGATTTTTCACAATTGTTTCAACACAGATGACAACAAATTAGACAGTTACATCTGTCTATGCAGTTATGTAGAGCTACTTTTATTACAGAATTTTCACGGTTCCAAAAGATTATAGATTTCCCTTTCCTGTAGATTTATTTTTTTTTTTTTTTTAGCAAAGGGGAAAAATCTAAATCCCAGTGTAGGAGAATGAAACTGCAGATCCCAAAGATTAAATTTAGCACTGTTCCATTTTATCTGAGGAAAGCTTTCTTATCCATGGTGATTGATTTTTGTCATAGAAACTCAATCACAATAAAAGGTAAAAAATACATCAAATTTCAATTCAGTACTCTTAAGTGTAAGATGATCTTTCTCCTATTGGGAATCTTGATTTGATGTTTTTAGTTTAAATTACTCTATTTGCATAGATACAAATACAGATATCCCATTTCTGGAAAGATCTAAACTTGAGTAGTTTTTTTCTGAGAGTTTAATTAATCTGAAGACATCTTCATTAACTTGAAGTAGAAAACATTAATGATATCACATTGCTCAGAGGAGCAATTCATTATATCTTGACTTTCGAACTTTCGATCTGACCTAAATACAGTCCAGTTTCTCTCTGACATCCAAACAATGTGTCTCAGAATCTTCATGTCACACATATTTATACATTTCTTTGAATTAATTTTAATAAAAAATTCCACTGCTCCAAAAGTTCTCTAGTTATGCTGAAATGTAAACATGAAAACACATTTGAAGGATATCAAGTTAGTGCTTGTTACCTTCTAGGAAAAATTAAGTATTTTCTTCAAAAATAGGCAACCTAATAATATTAGAGTCAGACAATCATACCCTTTCATCGTGTTATATGTTTATATTAATTTGGTTTAGTGTCAAACATACAGCACAAACCAGGACTAAATATGCAACAAATATACCTGCACAGACATATGTGATGTTCAGTGATGCACAGATGCACAGATTTATGGCAAAGTTGAAAATGAAACAATACAAAATAGATTTTTGAATGTATTCTTAATTGATATCAGATATAATATTCTTCATATTGATAAGATTTTGAACCAGACCTGCAAAAGAGAATCTATGTTGCATTAAATTCCTATGCTCCATGTGGCTCAGAATAGGCAAATCCTTTGAGTTGCTTGCATTATCCCTTCAAATTATATATGTCATTGTAGATACTTCAGTTCACATCTTCTCTGCTGGTGCAAATTAGCATTAAAACATCCAAGTGATATTGTTTATATAAACTGAAGAACTGACATTAACTTTTAGTTCCTGAATTAAGCACAAATTTGACAACATATTTGTTGTGCACATGAACATGACAGATAAAAAGAGAACACTTCGTTGCTTCCAGTGTTTGCTACAGCGCACAATTGAAAATAGAATTTTCTTTAATTTGAAGTTCAACGTCAATAAATAAATGTGAAGAAAAATAATAAATAGATCAAACTTCTGAGATATTGTCATGCATATGTTCTTAAAAGTTACATGAAGTTTTGTTGAAAAACTAGACATATACTTTTTTAATATATATTTGAAAATGGTATGGTTTTGGTAGATTTTTCTTTAGTTGTAATAGCCTTGTTTCCTGGATGAAACATATGAGACTGTAAGGTAATCTCATAGTTTTTAATTGCACTAATATCTTGGTGATGAGTTCACAGCAATGAGCAATTTCTCCTTGTTTTACCTTTTCTTTTGGGTATCGGAGAAAAGCAATAATTATTAACAATGATTCACTTAATCAGGGAACTCTGATTAAATTCTTTAATGCTGTAGTGACCTTCAGGTTTAAATTAATTATTGGATTTATGCCAAAGAAATGAGGTCCCCACTAAATTATGAGGAAGTTGTTTAGCCCAATACACAATTGGAGACACAGGTAATCAAAAGAAAATAATTAAACAAAAAAATCAAACTCTTTTTCTTGAGGTTTGTACTAAAAACAAACAAAAAAATTCCTAATTACAGAAATACCAGTAATTTGTAGTAATTCACAGCTATACAACTATGAAAAGAACACAGGTTATTTCAGGTATTATTATTGCTAGTTTATATTAGGATGGCACCTAGAGGCCAATAAACAATGAAACTTCATTATGCTAGGCAAGAGAAGATAATTTCCTTTCATAGAGTATTGATCACAAATTAACGTTAAGTATACAGAATGTGGGATGTCCTTAATGTCATCAAGATAAAAAATGGCAGGAAGAATAAAGGAATCTTCCAATTTTTTCTTACTATACTTTTTTAAGAAGTACTTGTTAATGAAAGCTAATATCGGTGGAGAAAGAAGGGAAAGTAAAGAGCAGGGCTGCAGGAATGTAATAGATAAAAAAGAGATAAGGAGAGGAAACAAACAGGTTGTAGATGAAAAAGAGTTTCTAAAAAGCACTTCCAAGCCCTGATCAGAAAATGTCTTTATTACTGCAGGAACAGGGAGGTCTCTGACCCCCCAGCCAACATTAGAATTGCTTTTTATGCAGGAACTCCTCACACAGGCCTATGTGCAGCCTGTCCCAATATCCACAGCTGTAAAAGATAGTCATGAGAACTGTCACCAATGCAATGGGATATCACAAGCATATTTGTGGCTTTAGAAAGAACCATGTTGTATGAATGAATAACATTGTCATTTATTCCTTCTCTAGTTTATTACATTGGGTAGGCAATTTCAGGTTTGGTTTATGTTTTTCTTTGACTTTTTTATGCATCAGGGCTACTTTTTCATGGAACTGTTCTGAGGAGATTTCTGTATATATTGCTATAGTGATGAGTGAGAGAGAAAGTACTTGTTTATGACACTATAGATTTTCCCTTTTTTTTCATTCTTCCCTGAAAGAAGAAAAACATTTCTTCTTTCACTTCTGTGGTTTTGAGTAAAAAAATTCTTCTAATGTTTTTGATTCACAAGAAAAGCAACACACTTTTATTTAGCCTCAGTACGTGATCAAGCAATCCTTCTTCAAGTCCATTCTCCTTTCTCTTCCTATCTAATTACTAGCACTAAAATATATCTTCATTTGTGTTTCTTTTGTTAGATAATACTAGAAGTGAAATCAAATTGAGGATTCATTTAAAGAACTCCCATAAGCACATCAACCCTTAAGGAAATTTTTTATATAATTTTTATGTAATACAAGCTGTATTTAAAGTTCATTTTTTTCCTCTCCTTAGAAAGAAAGTACTGAAATTTTTGTATCATGGTGCAAGATTTAAAACTGCTTATTATGTAGTGCATACATATAATGTTTTCTCTAACAAATACAGATTAGAATTAGACTCTTTGAAGTAAATCTAATAAATCACCTGAATGACATCACAACTGATATGTTTTAGAGTCATTATGTGTAATTTGCTAATGGTGTATTAACTCTTGTGCTATTGGATCCCCCTCAGGGATAATTCCAGTAAGTCTTGAATCTCAAGAAAGATTTCTCTTTAGAGGTAAATTATCTTTATTTTTTTTAGCAAACACTAACTAATTACTTTTATTTAAATTCATTTGTAAAGCAATAAATCTGTCTTGAGGTTTCACTGCATTTCAAGTGATGAATTTGATGTTCTCCGATGCTTTGAATTTCCCCCTTGAGCCAAGAAAGGTGATGAGAAAAGGAAATGAAGCCCCAAAATCCAAAGTTCATGAAACACAGTATTAAAAACATATGTAACATATACAGAGAGGATCTCAGTCTGTGCGCTCTGGTTGGGAATTCCTATAAAAAACTAAAATTTTTGTTCAAAAGGAAAAGTGTAAACTTAACATACTCAAGGCATAGAAGACTTGTCTGGAAGTGTGGAAGGTAGCAGACACTGGGATTCTACTATAACAGTCTAATAGATGTCTAATATATAGAGGGTCTCAGAAAGAGTACAGAAGCAAGAAAAAATTATAATGCTTAAAGATGTCCTGTAGGAATACAAATATGCATTGCATAGTTCAAAATATTTTTTCTTCTCTCCAAATAGCTCTATATTTCATCTACTGATTTGCAGATGTACCTTTAAATAGGTGCTTCTTATTGCTTATTGAAAATTTCCAAATTTTTTTTAAAAGTTCACCTAATGAGGAATTTGGAGTTTATACACTCACATTTACTGTGCAATAGACAAATAAATTGAAAAAAAGAGAAAGAAAACCCTAATATTTTTGGGGGTTTTTTTAAAGCAAAAGGAATGGAAAAAGAAATAAAAAATTACATTTACTGTTTGAAAATATTTCACAAAAGTCCTTCAAAACTACTCTGCATCTTGTTTCAAAGTAATAATAAGATAAAGATACTTAAATTAAAGGTTTGGGAAAAAATAAATATTTAGGACCATGACATTAAGCTTCAGAATTGCTGGTTTCTGTTAATTAGTTTCCTTCAGTTGCTAGCTTTAGAGTGTTTTATTAGAAATGTGTGATTTTAATTAAGACACAAGACCTTTTTGGAGATATTATTTCTAGGTAAGTAGTAAAATTTGTGGACCATACATTCCAAATTGATTTGAGGATATCATTACGTTTGAAAGTTATTTTCTTTCCTCATACTAAAGGCTAGCAAATTCACCTTGGAATTAGATTATCTCTTTAATAAAACAAATTGCTGTAATTTTACTGCAAAGAAATTGTTATGCACTAAAGTATGGGGTTTATTCTAAAAAGTCTATTGGTTTTGATTTGGTTCCACATGGCAAGTGCCCATCTTTCCCATTTTGTTTCTCTCCCTAGGCAGTTTGAACTAGTAGTGTGATGTAAAAACCTGAGTTATTGGAATATCTCTTGATTTCAGTGAAGCTGGTAGAGCTTTTGGTTTTCCAGAGAAGGTTGGAATATAATCATCAGCTGGAGTGGAGAAATAGAAACTGAAAAGGTAAAATTGCCTTATTATGGAAAAAAGTCTTTCAGCCTGAGGTGCAAAGATGAATCAAAGCTTTTAGCTCAAAGAAAAAAAAATCCTTTGTGCCTTGGAAAAATAAGCTGATGTGAAGAGGACAGGAATCAGCTTTTTTAAAGGAGCTGGTCCTTGGACTTTAGCAAGGTAAACAGTGTGATTGTTAGAAACTATGTCAAAGTGGTGAGATGTCCAATGGAACTCAAAAAACTATTTACCGTTAATTTCTCTGACTCATCTTTGAGTGCATAAAACAATAATTGATAATAGTGGTTTGGGAAACTTTAAATGACTAGTTTATAGAAAATCAAGTTGACGAAAGAACAGCATATAAAGCTGTCCTTAACTACCTCAGTAATGGTTCTGGATGACTGCAGAGTCAGATAAATAAAAAGTACTAATAACAATATTTAACCAGATGGTCTTCTGAGAAAGTTATTCTAGTTGAGTTTGGCCCACAAATTTGGTTTTGTTCTTGTTGATATATGGAATTATTCTGTTGCTGAAATATATCTTTGTGACTCCCACAGTGCTAGCCTTTTTATACTCCTTTTTCATCAGGCTGAAAGTTTGAAACAGTGGTGATGACAAGGATTTTTAAAGGCTGAGAGGAGGTGGCTGCTTCTTTGAAGCTAGTGGTACTTGGATACATGCCTTTCTTAGGTTCCTGGTAGATTGCCCTTGTTTTGTGGTGAAATGTTGTGTCACAATTCCTTGTCACCTGATCCAGGAAGGACAGGTTTATGTTAGATGGATATATGAGCTGGACTGGGATGTCAGCAGCCAATGGCACTGCATTCTGGTGAGTGTAGTCAGGTAACATTCCACTGGACCTGATGTCATTGACACAAGATCATGGAGTTTGAATTTTGCCTAAAGACAGTAACTCTTCTCTGTTTAGTGGCATTTTGAATAGTCCATGCACATTTCTGTGTACATGTGTTCCATGTTATATGGGTGTTTTCAGAACTGTTTTGACACTGATTCCAGAAATTTAAAATGCCATAAAGAAGCAGCTGATATGTAACACTTAGCTGGGATGAAAAACATCAGACACCATTAAGACACCATTTTTTTTAGCCAAGAATTAACGAAAATCCTTTCTTATTGGTCAAATTCAAGGTACATTTCTCTAATTTGTTTGAGGGTTTTTTGTCTCCATTGGTAGAATTTCTGACTAACAGAAAATCATTGTCTATTGGAAGAACAGATAATTGCAGTAATTGCAGGGCATAAAACATATTTCTATATAATTTAAGAAAGGTGTTTGGAACTTTATCAGGACATTAAAAGCAGCAAAACTATTCCAGGCTAATTACTAATGCAGTACCTCATGTCTGTATATTTTTGTTTGTTTTAATGATGTGGAACTCTGGAGGTCAGTTCCTATTCTGACACTACACTACACTGCACTACACTACACTATACTACACTAGAGCTTGCCTCTGCAAATGGAGATAAATAATTGAAGACCATATAAAGTAAAATCACTGTTCATATAGACTGTCTATTTCTCATATCTAGGAACTAAGGAAATCATCACTGAGAGCAACATTCAAGAAATGTGAGATGAAAGAGAAAATTTGCATATTTGAAATATCTCTTCTGTTTTTTACTTTATAGTCTCCCTTAAACACACTAGAGTAATATGAATAAAATATATTTTAAATGTCCAACTAACCCTGACTTTTTCTATTTCCAATATATTTCTTTGCAATACCAAATAACAAACAAAACATCAGAAGTCTGATTCACTCATTTTTAGGTGATCTATGATGCAATCTGTAAGTCCTTACAATTTTTTTTCTCAGTCAGCACTATAAACAACTCAATTTTTGAATATGCTTCACAGATAATATATTCAAGTTTGATTTATTTTATGAAGGTTTTATAGAAGCAAGATATACCTAGGAGGTGAAAGAAAAAGTAGGACTTACACAAAACTAACCAAATCATCTTTTTACACTACTCTAAATTCTTACTTTAATAAAGAAGTGAAATTACAACAGAATTGATTGTATTGTTCTTTTCAGTATAGTTCACTGAATTTTCTACTGATATATAGATAATGCTTAACCATGAGGACAAAAATCCCATTGCAATATCTATTATTCATCCAGTCAGAGCTTGTGACTGGCCTCTTTATATTTTGTTATCTTTCCTTACATGTCCAAGCATAGAATCCAGGCACATTGATGGTGGATGTTCTATCTGCTAAACATACAATTGTTTCATAGCAGAAGACATAAATAAAGACATAAAATAACTCAAAGTATACTTACACTGCTTCTGCCAAGACTTCAGGTTTTTTACACTTTCAATATTTTCTCAGTACTCCTTCCTTGGCCAAATAAAGTCTGTTGTTCTGTAGTTCTGATTTTTGGGAGAAGTAGGACCATTGTATTTGGATATCTTTATGTTTGAATTGAGGAATAAACTAATGGTATTATCATTCAAAAAAATTATATTACAGAAAAGACCTCTTCTGTGTGTTATTTTGTTGGAAGCAATGGACTGAGCCAGTGATATTTCAGTCCTTGGTGTGACAGGTAATCACTGAAGTGTGAATAAAAGCCCAGAAAAATGCCAGGATATAATACTGCAAGCTAACAGGCACATTTGGGGATTTAGCTCAAAATTTAATTTGTCTGCTGAAGAAAAGTTCCCTGCCCTCTGACACAGTGAACTTAGATGCTTCTCAGCAAGTCAGTGAATGCTTAATGGGTACTGAAAATTCTCAAAAAGTGACTCTTGCACAGTGAGTTATTCCAACTCTCTGTATCTACATCAGATTCATTCTTAATTTGTTCCTAGATTTGTGTAGCCTACCAAAAGTAGTAGGAGAAGAAGGAACCAAAGAAACTTGAGACTCTTGGGAGGGAAGGGGAAAAAAAAGAGAAGATAAACTCACAAATTCAAACCCAAAATGACTGAGAGATAATAAGCATTGGAGCCTTCAAAGTGGATATTTTTCATTACTGTTCTTATTTATGTTGAAATCAGTAATGACAGATGCTAGATGGATGCATCTCTCTTTGTCCATAAAGTTGTAATTAGCGCGGGCAGATTCTTCTTATCCTCTTTTTCAAACATTGTCTTCAAGTTTCTCGGGTTCAAAGATGCTGTCTTGTTTTCCTAAGCAAAGAAAGAAGCAGAAGACATTTGTAAGAGGAACAGCTTGTAAATTCCCAAGGAATTTCTGGGCCTCATAATATTATCAAGGAGTTAGTGTAAGTCAACTTTGGCACTCAGTCAGATGCTTTTTACTTTGAGACCTGGCTTCGCACAAGCCTTAGGGAATCACAAATGTCAGAACTGGGCTACAGTATAGTTTTCTTGCCTTTTTAAACAGTGTCCTGTGTTAACCTGCCTGGCACATCTGGTAAATTTCAAAAGCAGAAGTAAAAAGGCAATTCCACGTAGGAAAAACGTGAGAAAGAAATTCAGAAGCACCATCCTTCCTTTTACAGACAGAGAATATCACCAGAGTACAATTGGTATTTTTCATTATTGAGAACATGCAGCAGCTTAGTTTCACCAAGGCTAATTGATTTTCACAGCTGCTGCATGAAAGGCTAAAGATGATATGAAATTTGAAAAGGACCCTTCTCTAGCCCCTGAAGCTTCTGACATCTGTAGAGACAACAGAAAATCTTTGGATCTGGAATTACTAATATATCTAACAATAATGTCAGGTTTCTGGGATATTTAAGATATTCATCGATCTCTCCATACTGCAGGTACTTATAGGAAGCCATATCCATTCTCTTAAGAAAATCTCACACATCTTTCAATTATTTAATTTCTTTTTACTACCAAAAGGTTCAATAGGTTTATGTCACATGTTACAGAATTATCTACAGAAGGCAACGTCTTACTGAATAAGCATGTTTCATTTTTCTTTAGAGGCAAAAACAGATCATGCAACTGAGAGAAGTCTGCTATAGTTGATCAAAGGAAGGGTTTGTCTGAAAAAGGAAAAGTCCACTGTGGAAGGGATTAACCAAGTGCTGCTGTAAAAGTCATTCTTTCATAGCACTTAACTTTGTTCAGGATATCAAAGTTCTTCATGTGTGATCAATCTTCCTTACCACTGATAAACAAATCCATGGGATGCACACACTAAGACTGTTGAGGTTTAAGGATATACCCCCATCTCTTCCTCAATGCTAAAGCTTTTTGGTTGCCTTAAGATGCTTAAAAACAACTCTCTCGATCCATGTGGTATCAGCATTCAATTCTAATGAGAATAAAGATCTTGTACCTGTTAATTTATAAAAAAGGAAGGGCAGATCTCAAATTGCCAAAATGTCTCCAACTTGTAGCCATGCCATGGCTTACAATGAGGAGCATAATTTAACAAAGACTCAACTGCTCCATTTGATTGATTAATAAATAAATCATAATAAATCTTACCCTTTCCCTCTTGGTAATTCATTACTCTATTTCAACATGAAGCATTTCCTACTTGGAAAATTACCTTCCATAAAAATTTAATATATTAATTAATACACATATTTCATGAAAACATCTAAGTCAAGGAAATTAATATAGTTGTTACAAGCTGCTTATTGAAATCATGCATAATGGCAATTGATGATTTTAGGTGACCATAGATTTTAAAAAGACTGGTTAGACCGAAGGGACTTTTCTTTGAAATCCACTCCTGTATTAGTGTACATCCCCCAACCCGACCCTGTTCTAGCAGCTTAAGTTAAATTATGAAGTCAGTGAGAAATCTCTACAAGGTGTGATATTTGGATGTTGACATTTTGACACAGTAGAGATTCAAAGTGCCCTGTGAGTCTAGGAGCAACATAGAATACAAAATATATAAAACTCCTAAATGTAATGTGAATGAGATCTTAATAAAATTGCACTGTGACATACAAAAGATCCCCATCAATAGATGTGAATATTTAGACAAAAGCTTATAAAATGTCCAGTAACTGAAATGTACCATTAATTTTTTCATAGAATCATTAATTTCCCATACAGGTGCTTTCCAAATATTTTGCCTATGAGTTGCAGAAATCCAGATAGTTTTTACTAACCACTTCTTTCTTTTGCTTTTTAGTCAATGGCTAAATCTCACCTGTGAGGGGCACTTCATAGCTCAAACAAAAAACCAAAACAAACAAACAAAAACCCCAAAAACAAAAACAAAAAACAAACAAACAAACAAAACACAAACCAAAACAAAACAAAAAAAAAACAAAAAAAAAAAAACAAAAAACAAAACAAAACAAAAAAAACCACCAAAAAAACACCTCCACCCATCAGATATTGATGATGGCAGTATCAGGAATTTTGAGCATGACATTAGAATTTAACCTGGATTATGCCTCCCAGGACCCAGCCTAAATTTGTGAGATCAACTTTGTGACATCTGGGGAGTCATCCAGTCCAGTACTAAAAGGTATTCCATTTGAAATTGAGGAGCCTAATTATTATACCCTAAGGCATATTTTACAATAAAAATGCCCTGAGGGAATTTGAGCTGATCATTTGGCTGGAACTTTTGCAATAAAGAATCCTATATTCAGCCAGTGCTTCCCCAAGTTCACCTGACTCACAGCAAGTTTGATGTCTAGTGAAGACCAGTAACATACTGATGTATCATATCAGGGATCAGAATAATAATAATAATAATAATAATAATAATAATAATAATAATAATAATAATAAACCTCTCACTGCTATGAGGGTTGAGGGGAAAGCCTCATAAACTCATTTTGATAGAAGGAAATGGGATAGAGAATAATCTTGTTGGAAGGAAATATTTTTTGTATTGGCAAATAAATGAAACCATTTCCTCTTTGTCTGAGACACCACGTCAGGTTGTGAGGCTGGGTAAACCCTCATATGCAAAGCAGCAGTGAAGTTACATTTTTAACAAGGTTTCTAAGATTGAATTGGGTGGGAAAAGCGGATTTGAGATTATAAACTTTTTGAGACTGTAAGACTTGGAAAAATAAATGACTGACTTCCTCTTTGCAACAAAGCTTGCTTTTTTCTCACACTCCATTTCCTTGCAGCTAATAAACTCTAATGAAATAGCAGTGTCTTTATATTTCTGTTTTGTAGAAATGTCCTTTCTCACTTTGTCTTCTCTTGAGGCTAATTTGTCTCTCTTATTATAGGATTATAAGAAAGTTATGCTCACACTTGTTTCATCTCATTTATTTCCCTCTTTCCCTCTGTCCATGATGAGAACACTTTTTTAATTGACACCTAAGAAAAGATATCACAGAGACAATATAAAAAAGGGTTAGGGGACTTTAGACTCTATTGAAATGTCAGACAGAGAAGTTAATCACAAGCACGCAAAATGAAAGACTACTGACCCTTTGAAGCCTAATAGTTTTACATTTTTGATTCTTTGCTTCTCACATCCATCTCCTAAAGGGACTGTAGTTAGAGATTGTTCCTGGAAAGCAGATGATGGCAGTCTAATGAGACAATTTCTCCCATTAGACTAATCCATGTACACTAATCAGATTTAGAAGGATAATAATGCCTAAAGAAAGAAGAATCCACTTAACATTATTTTTAAATATGGAGAGGAAAAAGTGACCCATGATAGACACATTCTGTCATTAGAGTCTACCAATGGTGCCAGTTTTACACCTACAGCTACTGCACAGCTGAGTTTGGGGATACATGATCTCACATGAATGCACACATCTATGTAGAAATGTAACTATTGATACAACAGGACTTTCTTTAGGAGAATCAGTATAACTGAGACAGGCCTTTTTGACACTATAAATCTGAAACACACTGCAGTTATGTATATTCAATACATGAAGGCTAAAGATCTGAGTTTATTATATAGGAGCTAGATTAGGATTCAAGAGATCAAAATTATGAGATATAAATGAAATGTTGCATAATACTTTCAATGCTTGAGCTTTATATTTTTTTTTGGACTGACTGACTGAAAAATCTCTTTTCCAATAAGTGCTCCTTGAATTAACCTAACCTGCTATTAGAACAGGGATAAAAATATTAATTCTCTTTCTCAGAACTACAACCTCTCCCAATTTGGTTCAACGTCATTTGCTCAGATTTAGAGGCAAAGTTTATACTACATTGAAAGAGCAATTCCTTAGCAAACATTAATTGGGACATTCTTTTTCTTTCCCGTATTAAATCAACTTGTCTGTCTCACAAGTATCTTGTGGATGGTCTGTGTGAGTCTGACAATTCATGAAGATGTTGGAAATCTCAAGGGTGGAGTTGCACAGGCTCTAAGGAACAGCTTTTATCTATGTTCAAGCAATATCAGAAGCCATGCTCATACTTCTGCAGTGTGAAAGGAACTGTGAGTTTAAAGTCATTAATGGGTCTACCATTTAAAAAAAAATTACTATATAGACAGTAATTCTGGGATAATTTCTGACTCCAATGGTCTTAGAATCAGGTCAGTATGGAAGAGGTTTCAGCGAGGTACCAGCACTGCCAATTAGCAGAAATGGAAAAGTAGGAATTGAAGGAAAGTGCCCAGAAAGTTCCTATGAAAGTATTTTCTAAGTTGGTGGTTAGTTCTCGGTTAGTTCTCAACTGTTTTGCTATGTGTCTCTCAGTGCTCTCTGAGAACACAGAATATGCTGTTGCTGAAGCTAAAAAACCAACCAACCAACCAACCAAAAACCCACCAAAAAAAAGGAGCAGAAAGCTTTACCAAAGTGAGTGAAAATCCTCCAACATGCTGCCTTCCACTTTGCATTTTCTAAGTTACATCAAGCACATCATTTTAGCTCATCATAACTGACAGTGGAATGATGAATTTTCAATGAATTCCAACCACATGGATTTCATGAAAGAGAGATAGGTGCTATTAAGCTATAGACTTGTAGCTCACACGTGGGACATCCCTGTTGTAGATATCCAGTCACCCTAACATCCCTTTGTAACCACAGAAAATATGGAGATAAGTGTGCAAATTAGGGGATACCACCCATATGAATAACATTCCAAAAATGCAAAATCCCCCTATGGATTGTACGGGTTGCTTTGATGCTTCCCTCAAACATTGTAATTTCTGTTCTCTGCAATTCTATTGTTCATATTTTCTTCCTTCATAAGTGATCTGAGAATACTAAACAACCTTAGTTGTTTTTTTAGTGACTCAAATTTAAAAATGGGTCACCACCTCAGGTAGAACAAGGAAGCTGAAGAAAGCAACTTGGTTCATAAGTTTCAAATGCATGTTTCCCCTATAATGCATGTTTTCCCTATAATGCATGTTTCCATGCATTCAAGAGCACCCAACCTGAGTTTAGGACAATAAAGCTTTTCACATAATTTATTAGGTGGAGAAGAGGACCACCACCATTCTGGTGTGCACTCATGCCAAGAAATGAAAATTTACCCTCTTTTAAGCACCATATCTGAATTTGGATTGATTTAAGGGAATATAATGTGATATAATTTATATGGTGAAGCAGTTAGTAAGAAGATTACAGTAAGAAAATCAAATATCAGAAAAGCATAGAGAGCTAATCCCTGCTGCTGTAATTAAGAGAGCAATATATTACAATCATAAACATCTCTTTAAATAGTTATGTCAGGTCATTAGGAGAGCACCTGAGTTTGTTGCAGCACGTCCTCACAAAGCAGATGGGACGCTGTCAATTTGGCGAAAACCCAATGAAATCTGCTGGTAGGCATTATTGCAGCCTCCATCTTGTTACTGTTAGTTCACCTTCAGCTAGGAAGATAGCATTAGACAGATGGTAATTAATTCTGGACAGGTCAAAAGGAATTACTGTGAAAAGAAGAGAGAAGCGTTCTGGACATCAGGGCTCCTGGTTGAAGTTTCTCAGTATCACTGAATCATAGGAGGGATTAACTGTATATAGGCTTTATGAGTACAACCCACTTGAAGCTCTATAGTCTCACAGCAGCAAAAGTTATTGATACACCAGTTGTTCAGTTTAATAAAAATAGTGCTTTGTAATCTTTAAAAAGAAAAAAAATCTGAACATATTTAATGTTCATACTACTTAGTAGGACAGGTTTGCTTGGTTACAGTTTTTGGTGGGTTTATTTTTGGTTGGTTAATTGGTTTTGTTGTTTGGGTTTTTTTCTGAAATATCTTTGATTGTTTTACCTTTATTTCAGCTGTAAATCTCAGCTAAACTTCTTCCTAAAGCCCACTCTCCTCCACAGCTCCTTATTAAAACATCTCTCTTTCACTCTTCTATCACTGGGACACTGAGAAAAGGACCAGACATGTCAGCTATGAACTTTAAGTATCTTTTGTTTATAATAGAAAAAAGGTGTTTGGGGTTTTTTTTTTCCCATCTTCTTGCTGATGTCTACATGGCCTACTTATTTCTCCAGCATGGAACAAAACATTAGTTAGTTTTAAATAGTAAATTTGGATTTTATATAACTACATATAAGCTGCTAGAGATTTTATAATTAAGGTAGAAAAATACAGAAATGCAGCTCCCAAACAGAGCATATAAGATAGTTGCCAACTTTTTTTTTTTTTTTAGTAATGTAATTGTTGACATATTAAGAATAACTTCCAAAAATGTCACCCTAATTTTCAATTCTTTATTAAATCCTATTTGTAGCAATAAATGCTTTCTTGGTCTTCAGAAAAAAAGCAAGTAGGAATATATTTTATAACTTTTCCTTTTTAGAATGGTTTTATCATCATAACTATAAAAGCTAGTGCTTTTACCAGCAAGAGAAATTGTGGAAAAAGATAAAGGCAAGCAAAAGAACTGAAAACTTCCTCTTCTCTATCTCCTTGCTAAATAGAGGTCTGGTTTACATATGTCATTAAAAGAGGCAAAAAATCTATCTGTGAAACTCTGATGAAAGGACTGTCATTTCTCACTGTCTTAGTCACTTGTTGCACCTTTGGAACATGGTACTGAATTTCTGTTTTGCAGTTTTGTCTTTTTAATAGAGAATTTTTTAGTGTTTCAAAACTTATATTCTGATACTCTAAAATAAGCCATACACCCTGTGTGCCCATGGGCCTTCCTTAAGTTTGAAACATCAAGTGTTTATTAATAGATTTTCTATCCTGTACCATGGTGGATTTTTTCTGATTGTTGGCTTCTTTGTTTTTCTATTTTCCCTTTAAATAAAAAGCCATCAAGTTCTATTAATTGACTAGATTAAAAAATACCTCAAACTGTCTTTGCCAGGGGGAAAATAAATACAAATCCTGTGAAGAAAATAAGAAAAAATATTACCAAACATTAATGAAAAATAAAGAAACAAAACCCCACAGCATAATAATAAAATAGAAGGAAAGTAAAATTTTGTTTTCTAAACAAAAAAGTTATCTAATTATCTTCATACACAAAGCATTACTTTAGATCTGAGATGTCAAATTTCATTCCTTAAGTTGAAAAATAGTTGTAAAAGTAAAACAAACACCTATTAAATTCAAAGTCTTACGTGTTGCTATTAAAATGAAAAATTTACCTAAATTTAAAAGAAAATAATAAAGATGGAGAAAATTCCGGTGAATCTGAAAAATTATTTGGAATAATTTGGTATATGATCTTTGTCGAATGCATGAATCACCATAAAAAATAAAGCCAACCTACTTCAAACCACTGGCAAAACATGAGTTAATGACACCATGTTCTGTCATAAAAGAGCCTCTTGACTGAAAAAGTTTTAAAAAAATGTCATGGCCTACTTTTAATAAAGCAGAAGAAAACAACCAAAATAAGAATCTTATCTTGCTCAAACACTGACAGTCTTTAAGAGAACTCCTGAAGTATAACTGTTAAACTGTCATGAGCTCTGGGGATATTTCTTTCTACTTGGGATTACACAGCAGCCTGACATTGTGATTCAGTCATCAGATGATGTGGCAAGATCTGCTAGTCCAGATCTTTACCTTCTAGTGTCTTTGTTGACACTCCTCAATCCTCAAACATTCCATTTGCCCACTCATGGCACTCTTTTGATCAGAGAACAGTAATCACAACATATTGCCCTCTAGCTGAGCTTTACTTTACTAGCAAGAAAATATGAACAGTGTCATCAAAATACTAATTTAAAATTTGCATAATGACTCAAACTGTGAAAAGGGACATACATGGGTTTCCACTTAAATTGCTAAGTTTATCTTACCTAAATCTATCCAGCTGTGTTGTCTGTGAAAGAGGAAAAAGTGTATTCTCGACATGAGTTATACTCAATGTTAAATTTTACTAAAGACCAAGCAAAATGTAATTCTTACAAGATTCATACGCCCAGTTAAACACTACAGGGAAGTTTTCCATTTTTCTTGACCTGATTGCATTTGTAGTGAAAGCTATAAACTCTTTAGTCTGCCCTGGGATTTTATTTCAAACTAACCAACTCAACAATACACATTTTTATAACTGATGTCAAGACTTTTGACTGCATGAAGTACAAGAAATTGTTGCATATGTTTCCACCAAGAGGGTGATTTTTGGAGTCAGGTCTTTGGCAAACCAAAAGTATGTAAAACCGTAGTAAGAGTTCTGCAGATAGATCAGAGTTATAATACACAGAAAAACATGCAACAGTTTCGATTACAGTTATTCACTAAAGCATGCATTGAAACTCACCTACAAAACGATAAGAAAAGTGGTCTCATCTTGCATTGAATTTCTAATAATAGTCTTATCATGAACATATGCATAAAATGATAAGCCACAGGGCAATTATTTATTCTGATTTTATTGTTCTACTAGTTACTATGGGACTAGATTGATTAGATCTAAAGATAACACTACTATTTATTTAGACAAATAAAAACCTAATTTGAAACTAGTAAGAAAAACAGGAAAGCAAATTAGAGAAAGAAAAATCAGATCAATATAAACAAAAATGAAACTTCAAAGTTTAATTAGTTAGGACATTCTTTTTAGGAAGTCTCACAGTCTGTATGACTAAAGGCATGTTTGTTAACAGTGGGCATTCAGGCTTTCTTTAACACAAGCTCTCAGGATTGCCTAGACTGCAAAACTGCAAAGCTCAGCAAAGCTTTTCTTTCAGGGCATAGAAATGAGTGTTCCTTCCCTTGGGACGCCAACTCCTGGCCCTACAGCAGGAAAGACAAAGGCCTGAGAAGTTCATATGTGACAACTGCAAGACATCAGTGATCATATTTGATATTTGGCAGCCTGAAGTGGGAACATTTGAGTTATTTTAACTGTTAGCAGAATTTCAAGCAAATTATACCAAGCTGCTTTGCATAAACAAAGAAAATTGCTGACAATAGCAGGAATAGTAGGAACAGGCCCCTTTATCTTCCCCCATCATAGACTGTTCTTAAAACCACTGTATTTCTTGTCACTTTACAAAATGAGATAATAAAAAACCCCAGCAAACAACAAACAAACACACAAAATAATCTGTAGTCTGTAGTATCTTTTTCAGACAAAAATCTGAACCCTTTTCTATTCTTTTTTTCATGACATCAAGAAATACTGCATAATATTAGCTGTTGACTGTTCAGTCAGCCTTTAAAGTGGCATAAATCAGTTTATACTTTCTCCTTCAAAGCTTGATCAAAGGGCATAATTACGCTTTTTCTGAGCATTTTGAAGTTTCCTTTTGCTTAAGTATTTTCAACAGCATGAAAGTTGATGCTAGATATATGAAAACATGATAAAGTCATCTGCAATTACACTATAGGCCTAGTTTTTATTTCCTTGCCGCATATACTTGAGTGATCACATTTAAAAAAACATAACATTTATGTCTCTGTGTGTGTATATATATATAAAAAATCACGTTGAAACTTAAACACGTAAAAAAAATCAATTATTCAATACCACAGTAGCACATGGAAACTTCAGATGAACCGTTGATCTTATAAGGTCTCTCAGTGAACATATTCCTTTCAATTAGAATAATAATTAGGATAAATAGAATTATTCTTCATCTATGTTTTAGAATGCTGAGTTGTAGAGATATTAAAAGACCTGTCTGAGATCAAACAATGTACATGCAATATAGACTGGAGGATTCAGGCATGTAATTTAAGATTACATCTGTCCCACAAAGTGGACAGAGAAAGCATATTTGCAATGGTTTACAGCACTTTCTTCTTTAGCTTTCATATATAAATTTCCCAGTATAAATTGCCAGTGCTGGAATTTAGGGATGACATTTATGTTAGTTAATAAGTGGTAAAAGACGGCTTCTTCTCCATAATGCCATGACAATATATTCATGAGGTTTGATTTTTTTTTTAATCTGAAGTTCGTAGAAGAGTTCTGGATAACAATGGAGGGTTTTGTTTTGTTTTCTTTGCATGTGATGCATAATGGCATATAAAATATATGTCATAAAGACTATTTTGTATTAAGTCATTATTTCAACCATGGGAAAGAGGACAAGTTGACCTTGCTTATACTACAGAGAATTATATTCCTGATTTGATCCATGTTTCAGTTTAGCTAATGCATCTGTTCCCCACATTTATTTCAAGCAGTCAAAGATATGCTTCTTCTTTTTCATTTTGTACTATATTCCTCTATTCTTCTGTTGTAGCAGTAATGGAATGCAGATCACAAGAAGTGTGGATGGACCAAAATGTCACCAAGGGTTTGCAGTGTAAATACTGTTGCTACTTAGTACAGGTGAGCCTCAACGTGGTGTTTTCAAGAGTGACATTTTCAGAAGCGAAACATGGCAGTATCAGTATATGGTAGTATTCAAATTAAGAAGCCATGGAGGAATGAAAACAGACAAATTTTTGTTGCTCTTGGAATTCAGAGCACTGCATTTAGCATTCTGCTGTAGCTTAGCCTGAGTGAGCAGGTTTCTTTGCGTGCTGTCAGTAGTATTTTTAGCAAATTTTCTTTTCCGATATTTCTTTGAAGAAGAAAATGCAACTAAAATTTCTCTTATGTCTGTAAGTGCTCTGTCTCCTTATTCTACTTGAATCTATGCTCATTTCTTTCTTCTTAACTCTTCTTGAAGTAGCTTACACAAAGTATTTGCTAAGACTCATTCAATAAGATCCATCAAGTGTTAGAGGTACAACAGGGTATATCTGAAACTTGTAGTACAATCATATAAGCCTCAGGTTAGCAGAAGAGTATGGTTTTGTTGATGAAAACAGTGGAATAGTCCAGGTGAAAAAAACTGATAGAAGAACCTGTGATGTAAGCAAGATAGATCATATCCTACTAAAGCAAAAGGAAGAAAACATGGCTACACATTTTTTCTGCTTTTGTTCTCCTTATGAATTTTACTCCTGCTGAACAGAACAACTGAAACCGATTTCTATATGTCTGTGTTGCATCAACCCTCTTGTTAGAGGGTAGAAATGAGCCAAGACAAAATTCTTTATCACAGCATGAAAAGGGCCCTGGTTTATTCCTCTTTACAGCTCAGCCATCCTCACTCCAACCAGTCACTGACTCTGGCTGCAGCAAGCTCCTACTGTAAGTTTCCCTTGCAGCCTCTGACTGCTGGTTATTTCCTGCTAAACTCTGACTGCATGGGTTAGTTTGCAGACTCTGACTGCAGGCTTTTACCTAGCCAGACTGTGACTGCAGGTTCCAGCTACAGGCTCTAACTGCAGACCCAGACTGACCTCACAACAGTGATTCTCTCTCCCCGGGATCCTTCTTCCTGATCCTCTCATTCCCTCTTCCTCAAGTTTCCTCCTCTCTTCCTCCTCCTCCTCCTTCTTCAGGGGCAAGGTCACCTTTAATCTGTTCTCCTACATGTCTGCTCTTAGAATTCACTCTTGCAAATGTTTGTGTAGATGTGTGTATCTCTTAGGTAAAAATTATTTTTATAGTTATACTTCAAATTCTGAATAGAAGTTATTTAACCATTTTTGCATCATCAATTTTAAAAACACATCTGAAACACAAAATGGAGTAAAATGGGGGATATATTGGGTACTGATCTTGAGTCTCTCTTTACAATGCTCTATAAGATAATCTGATGTCTTACTGCTGAACTATCTATGCTCTTAAGCAAGCATTATTTAGAGTTCTGGATTTATATTTCCCATTTAAATACACTCAACTACAGTTACCTTCTGTTAATTAATTAATTAAGTCATGAAAACCTTCAATGCACATGATGTTACTTGTGCAGCAGTGATGGAAGGATAAAATGAGTCAAATCACATTTCTTAGTCATGCTGCCAAAGCTACACAAATTCTATGGGATCTTCTTCCCAAGGAAACATACAGAGTTTTTAAATAATAAAAAATGAAGCCATCAAAGATCAAGTCATGGCATCATATTTGGAAAAAAAATAAAATAAAATAATAATAAAAAAAGAAAATAAAAGGACATTCTTATGATCAGTTTTCCACTTTCTGAGCTGAACTTGCAATCTGAAAGAATGACACAGCCACAGGATTAACCTCCGACAACTAACAATCAAATCTATTAATTTTTCAAGCTAAAGAATACATATTAAGCAAATGTGGGCTCAATTATATAAGAAGAATTTCCCCATGGTGGACTCTATTAGATTGTGAAATAGTTTCTGAAGGGAAATTGTGGAGTCCTAATAGCTGGTGATAGTTTAAACTGTGGGGAAAGAAACTTTCACTGTTTAACAAGTCTGGAAAATCAGTTTAAACTTTGTTTCTGGACTCTATCTCATAGGTAGTAAGCAGGGGGAGATTCTATGTCCTCCTGCTGGGACAAATTGACTTGTAAGCTTGAAAATTCAATGTGCAGAAGGTGAATAAACTAGGTAAGCAGCAGCAATGTCAAAATTGGGCATTTAATAGTGCATGTTTATTTAGCGTAAATGTTTCATAGCAGATAGCTGCAGACAGACAAAAAAATGAAAGTGTAAATCTCCTAAAGTAGAACAACAGTGATCTTTAACTGACAATCCTACTTCACTTAACAAAGCATTCAGTGTTCTTCTCTTTCTTCTTCTTCTTCCCCTTTCCCCTTCTTTATATTCCCTGAACATTGAATGCCTTACATAGCGGCCGGGTGAGCATATGTTCTTGGTTAAGGACAATTGTTTATGAAATTTTTCCAGGTTTCAGATTTCTTTGTGGCAAGCAGAACTCCCAGGCCCCTGGCTGGTAGCAATTGGAGCCATTCAGAAGTATGTAAACATTAGAGTGAGGAATTTATGAGTCTACAGTTCAGCTGTATGGAACATTTCTCAACGTGGATTTTTTGTCTTTTTGTCTTTTTGTGTGTAAATAGATTCCTTGACTTCAAACACAGCTGAGCAGTACCTGGGTGTAGATAAAAAAGAAAAACATCTGGAAATAATAACTATTTAGCCATTAGTCTAATGCCTGTAAAAGTGCTAAGATGATAGTCACATTCAAATTCAGAAAGTTCTTCCAAACCAATCACCCACATGATCCTGGGCTAAGCAAATAAATAGGATAAAGGTGGAAGCAGATATAATTGGGGCACTGTAATAGAACTTCCCAGTTGCTGACTGAATCCATAAAAAGATAAGAAAATAAAGATTCCTGATCAGCTAAAGATTCTCTGTAAAGGCTGTCAGTTGAAATTATATTAAAAGCTAAATGATTACCCACAAAGAAGATGTCTTTTTTCACCATGCGATGTAGCCTTTAGTATTGCATAAGAATATGGATTATTGGGTTATGAATAATATCTTATTCTGAATGGTGGGGGGAAAAGTAAATCTAAGTTCCTTTCAGCCTGCCCTACCACTTCCCTGTTGCTGAACGTACTGAACATTTTAAACTCATCTAAGTGGCTTAATGACACAGAAAACAGTATTTGTGAGGCTGCATAAATATTACCTAGTGGGTAGATATTTTGTCATCAATCCTGAGAGAAAAATGATCCTCAAAGCTGCACATATAAACAAATGGTGACTGCAGAGAATGAGGCAGTCAGCTTCATTCCTCGGTGATAAGATAAAAATTGTGAAAAGGATTAATCCCTGATTTCAGCGATTTTAGTCTCGATATGAGAAGTATGCAGCAGTATTTTGACTCATATGTCTTTGGACACTTAGAATTTAGTTAAAACATTTTGGTATAGCTCTGGGTTAAAGAGAATATCTCTCATACATTATTGTATTTATTGTGCTTATTGCTGTCATTCCTTAATTTGACAGTTTCCTGTAGACTAAAGTCTTTCCTGTTCCTCATCTTGTTTCCTGAAATGTATACTGAGAAATGGAGAGGGAAAAATCATTGTATGTACTTTAAATATATTCCTCAAAATCATTGGATAATAGGTTCAAGGTGTTGTCATACCTTGCATGTGCAATGTGCCTGAAAAAGTCAAAATATGGAGTTACTTATTTCCTTGACATCTCAATGCAGACCAAAGGCTAATATACATAATGAAACTTCTCAGTGGAAAAAAAAACAAAAAACCAAAAACCAAAACCAAAACCAGAATCAAAAAAAAATCAAAAAAAAACCAACCAACCAACCAACCAACCAAAAAAAAAAAAAAAAAAAAAAAACACAAAAAAAAAAAAAAAAAACAAAAAAAAACTAAGAAAATATATGTTTTCAGAGATTTGAAATTCTGAGAACAAAGTTATAATCATCCTCTTCCATTTGTGAAGATAGTGAATTTTCACAAAATATCTCTTTGCCAGTAGTAGGTCAGCTGGAAATTTTCACTGCGGCAATAGAGATTCATCTGATGCTGAATTTCCGAAACTGTCTAAAGGCCTCTATCTGTTCTTTCTTAATGTGGGGTTTTGTGGAAATTTGTTGAGATGTACATATATGCTGCTACGAAATTTTCTCAGCAGAAAGGCTTGGAAAATGTCACCCTCCATTAATTCAATCAATTATTTACTTGCCTAATTACAGCACGGACATGGTGAAAGGCCTGTCTGTGTGTATCCATGCCATCTAAGAATGCACCATAGTAATTTGCTCTAGCCTGAAATTTGGCATGGGATTTCAGGTGCGCTTTTCTTTTTTCTCAGGTTTTGAAAATTCCTTAGTGTCTGTTAACATTTCTTCTTTCTTTCCCCTAAAAAAACATGCAAATAAACAAAAAACAACAACAACAAAACAACAACAACAACAACAAAGAAAAGAAAAGAAAAAAAAGAAACCAAACCCCACAGAACTAAAAAGTAAATTATTCCAGATGTTGGTTGGGACAATTTGTACCAAAAAACCACATTCTATTTTGTTTCTTTCTTTTTCTAATGTTAGGGAATTTTTCTCTTTATGAAACCGTAGAGGCATATCAGCAACATGGATTAAATTGTGTTAACATTTTAACTTTCCTATTAACTATAACTTTAATAAGAAATAATTTCATGCAAGGGAACATGAGATAAGACACAGCTTAGCTAAATGTACACCAGTACCATACTTAGAATTTGGGAAATGTTTCCTAATATGTGTGGGGAATTATATTTAAACCCCTGGACACAACCAGAGATGTATATCTAAGTATGAATTAAGCCTTTCTCTAGACCAATCTCATGAACTGTTAACATGCTGTTAGCATCTTCTTGTCCTCAACAATTAACCAAACCAAAATGTCCAAAGCGTCATTGAACCTCTGACCACTTCTGTTTTTGAAACTCTTTTGTGAATTTATTTCAAGATATGTCCTATGTATTTATTCATGTGTAGTCTCAGAAGCATGTTAAAATACAACACAAAAAATTTCAGTGCTTTGGCTATTTTATGCAAAAAAGCTCTTCAATCACCTAGACCTTCCTCCATCTTTGAAAATATTCCTGGTTCATAAATGTTTTATCTAAGCACAATAGAATTTTATCACAAATGCAGGAAGGCACAGTATCAGTAGTCTCAGTAACAATTCACAGGGTGAAAAAAATGGAACATTTTCTTTCTTGTATGGCCTGTCTTACTTTAGTATGAAGAAATATTCCATAAACACATTAAAGAACATGAATAGTGATGTTTACAAAATACATAGGTATCTGGGAGTTGTTACTTGTATTTCTGAAAACACACTCTGTAAAACCTTTCCACACAATTTAGGAACAAATGCAACAACCTCTTTATTTGTGTTTCCTTATTAATTTTGGGATGGAGAATGAGAAATGTCTATTATTCATAAAATGAAAGAAGAATAACCAAAGTATGTCAGAGGAATTGGTCTGATTAACAAATTCCTAATTATTGAAACAACAATACTATTAATTGGAAAATCAGAAATACATTTACTGACACTACAGGAGAATTCCTGTGGTTCAGGGTAACTCTAGCCTCAGTCAGGAAGCCTTAGCTTTATCAGAGTTGATGTGTTTGGTTCTAGGTTATTTTGTGACATGAAACAGAGGAAAGAATATATTAATATGCTATTTAATTTGTATGTTTCTCATTGCCTCCAAATTCAATCTATGTTAGGCTCAAGCAATTTTCTTGGTATTGCACATCCCTGAAAACAGTAAAATATATTTTTTCTCCATTAAATAAGGATAAAATATGTAATTGTCCAAATTTCTAAGTGGAAATCAGAATTGAAATAGCACTTCATCATAACTACAGACAGATGTATGCTTAAGTGTATCTTTATAGGTCTCTAAGGTATAATTATCATAAGTTTATTATCTGTCTATATGAATACTTAAGAGAACAAAGTGCTGTTAGATTCTCTCTTCTTAAGAACCTAACCTAATGGACCAGAAAATTATCTGACCTAGAGCACTATTAATGGGTATATCCTTTCTCTCTGAGGCTGCTCCTGAGCTCCTGAGGCCGAACCAAAAGATCCTTGTTGAGTTTACATTTGTCCCTTGTGCAGGCATGACTTTCATTTACTTTAATGGGAGTTTTGCTTGATCAGATTCCCTGACACTTATGTGATGCAGAGGAGTAGATTGCAGAGGAGGTGTTAGTAATGGCCTTTAAAACTGTCAAGAGCCTAAAGAACAGTGATGCTATCTCAAGAAGGGCTTTTTTGCAGGAGTCATTTTATTTAGTGTTCTGTATGACTGTGAGTGCATGAACTCTCTCTCTTTCCAGTATGCATACAAGAAAAACTCCTCAAAATGGTTTGTGTTTTCCTCCCTTTTGCTGAGGTGTTTGCATCTATCTTCCCACTTTGTGTTTCTCCTCATGATAGAAAACAAATGATGTTGTCAGATGAATAAAAATGCCTCACTACAGCAGCGTCCTTTTTGCTGGACTGTACAATTAGCCTGGTAGCTTTAAATAGGGACATTTCCCTCTTGTGCAATCCCATAATGTAGCAATACATTCAGACAACCATTCAATAGTAAGTAATAATCAGAGCTATTCAATTATTACCGTCCTTCTAACCCTCAAGATCTAATATTACATTCCCAAATACGTCAGTAAATTTCTGTTAGTAATAACCAGCAAATTATATAAAAATTATCTTAGTTATTTCTTACTGATACGGCACAAAGTGAGGCCCGGTGCGATTGAACGGCACGGCTGCTTACACTCAGCTCGCTCGGTCTATTGCTCACAGAACACCAATGTGGTGGATGGCAAAATGGTGTTTATTGAAACTTGCACAGAGTTTTTATAACTTTTGCTACTAAGACTCCACTTGTTTGCTTGGGTCATCTTTCATATGCGATTGGCTGACTCAGCAGGCTTACTAATGGAAAAGCCTAACTTTATTACTTACTCGTACACCCTGAGATCTTCCGGGAACGCCTGTCCCTAGCTGCTACAGTTATTCTTATATTCACAGTCATATGTACCCCCAAAAAATATAAATTGCAGCATCACTTGATTTGAGGGTGATGTAACCAGTGAGAGGTGAAGGAAGGAACTCTTCCCTCAGGTTCTGTTAGCATCCATGGAAATGAACACTTTTTTTCTTTTAGACAGAGGATTGCTCAGATAATATAATTCTATTTCCTCAAGGTTTAATTATATGTCACTGGATGAAGTTGTTTTTGGATTTTAGTCCCTGTAATTTATATGTTGACATTACATAAAAATATTCATGTTTCCAAAAGTTGTATTTTTTTTTACAATTTTTTTTGTATTTACTATGTGTGTGTGTGTCATTTTGTCTTTGTCTTAAGATAGACAACTGGGACTAATGAGTTAAAAAATTGAAAAACTGGTATTTGCTATGAAAAGTAACTCTAAAAAACAAAAACCCGCAACCTTCACAAATAAAATAAAACAAAACCCAAAGACACCTGTTTGAGACAGAATTTTTTTCTTTGTAAAAAATGTATTCTCCTAAGAATCTCCTTCTTGGAGCCTCTTTTATTTAGAACAGACAAAGCAGTGAAGTACTCCAAGCCGTAGTCCACCATTACAGAAAGTATAACAGGCTATGATATAAAAGATCTCTTCTTGATCCTATTTTTTTTTTTTTCCCCTTTGGTACAAGAACCTTCCTTGGGGATACTTGGGAAGGGCTGCAGTGAAGTTTCAGCATGAGGCTGGGCTTCAATTGGCATTGTAAATTACCTGGATTGTTTTGAGCAATGGCTTAAGTGTATTTTGCCAGCTGCACTACTTAAATGTTTTCCTCTTCAGTTCTACCTGAGTTTTATTTAAGCATTTTAACCTTTTCATGTGGGCTAGGAAATCACTGCCATCATTATTTTATTACTCTCCATTGGACAAAAGCAAATCAAGAAGTGTGTGTGGATTAGCTAAAGAAATGGAAGGTTGATTTATGCTAATGCAAGAAACCTGTGCATCCCATATATAAAATTTCCAGTGGAGTGTTGAAGCTGGCCCCATTTCAAACCCTTTAGTTGCTATAATAGAGCTCTAAATTTAAAATAAATAAATAAATAAATAAAGTATAGAATGTGCTTTATTGCACGATTTTAAAGGTATGTAAAAAAAAGAGGATTTTTTTATTATCGAAAAGAACAAAGCCAACATCATTCACATGGAAATCATTGATGTCTTGCAAGTTTTACCTAGTATGTCAATAAAGGAGGCAATGGCATACTAGTAAAAGAAAACCTTTTCAGAGCTCAGCATGGCTGCAGAGATTTTATCTGCTGTGACATCTTTGATAATTTGACAACTGCCTTTATCATTAAAAATGTCTAGCATCTGTAAGTTTAAGATGTATCTTGTATGCAAACTGAACAGTACATATTCTTTCTCAGATTCCACTACAATCTGAAATTATGTAATCTACTGACACACTCAAATATATCTGTTTCAATGGCTACTGAAGGTTTCTTTTCAAAATATACAATGATAAATAGTAAGCACACAATATTTCCTTGCCTTAATTTACACATTTTTGTGTACATTAGGCTTTGGTTTGGATTTTATGTTCCTTCCCCCTAGACATTGGTCTGGAGGTGATCAGATTAACCACAGTTTTTGCTTAAACAGCAATATGTAGCCTTGTACAACATAGGTGTCTGAGTATGTCAGATATCGATATTGATATTATGAACAAGAAGAACAGACTAGGTCATTTTGTGTTCAGTCCATTTTCCACCTGTGCATCTGTGAAAAAACAAACAGACAAACAAACACACACTATCAGAAACCCCCAAAATACGAAGGTAAAATAAAGGTGAAAAAGATATATATATACCTTGTTTTAAATATAAGGATGGTTCATGTACAAGGACAAGAGAGAATCCAACATGCCTACTGTGTCTATGAATGCAATATAACTTCTTGTTTATGTCAAGGATTTGGCAGGCCAAATGAAGACTTTTAACAAAACCATGGCAGAGCTCAGTGTTTAATGATTGCAGCAAGTGTATACCCAGGCCTCATCAAATCTACTTTCATCTGTAAATTTATTTCAGATGAAACTGCAGGATTTTTAAACTTTCTGTCATTCCTGGACTACTGTTATCCTAATTAAAGCTGCTTTTCATTGGGTTGTCAGAATCTGAAAGCCTGGACAAGGGGGTATTATTTCCTCAATAAATATATGTTAAACCCATGTTTTCTGGAAATGTCAATCTAACTTTCAGGCACAAGGCAAAGCATAGCCATATAGTATCTTCTGTGAATTGCCCGTGAGAAGATATCAGAGCTGTGATTGTCCTTGCAGGTCTTATGCAGAGACCATATGGCAGAAACTTAGGCAGGTATTGCAGGAATTCACAGAGGAAATTTTAGGTGGTCAGAAGAGGGCCATATGCATTAAAAACACGAGAATATATTATGTCAAACCAAGAGTGCATCCAGCCCAGAGCCCAATCATCAACACAGGCAGCAGGAGATATTTAGAGAGAAAACACCAATCTAGTTGCTTTTTGCAGTCCAAACTCTATCAATGGCCATGGGTTGTTGTTTAATGGTACACTGTTATTTAGACATTTAAGTAAATGAACATCTAATTCTTTTTCAGCTTACTGCATGTCTCCAACTACAACATGGTGCATTAAACTCTTTAAACTGTTTTAAGGACTGTGTTTTATCTTTGAAAAGAACATCCTTCTAGTTTGGAGAACCTTTCTTTCTAATATTGCAGTTTGGTTAACAACAGCTTATTGATTTTCAGGATTAATAATATCCCAATTCAGTGTTCTTCACCACAAACGAGATTAGTAGCAGTCATAGATTTGCAGATTCATTGTTCCTTTCTTCTCCTTTTTTCTCATACATCATGAAAAGAGCTGGTCCCAGCACCTACCCAGTGGGACCACATTGCATAGTCTTCTCCATACTGAAAAGCAACTGTTAAATTCAATCCTATGCTATTCTGTGTTATGCTGTGCCATTCTACCCTACCCCTTCTATCATTTAGCCAACTTTCAGCACATAAAGGAAGATTTTCACAACTTATTTTCTTTAGCAGCCTTTGGTGAACCTTTGAAAACTCTAAATACATTGGTTCAAATATCTCTTGTCAATACTCGTGCTTATGATCATTCTTCCAGAACTGCAGCAGGTCAGTGAGGAAAGATTTTCTTTTACAGAAGATATGCTGACTCTATCCTAAAAGGCTCTGTTTACTGCTATGTTAAAGATCTTATTTTTTTTTTATTATAGACTCAGACTCATTGTTCCTGTAATTGCCACAGTCCTAGCTAGATGTCATCACACACAGGTAATCTTGACAGTCTTCCTGTTCTAGATGCATGATGGCCTCACCATGATACCTTACACACTATGGGTGAAATATCACCTCGCACTGCTGACTTATGAACTTAATTAATCTATTTTGTCTAATATATCCTGTATATTCTTAGAAGTGATTTAATTCCTTCGACCTATATGCTGCAAAAAGGGCTTTAGATATGGGAATCTATTCAATGTCTTCCACAATATAGACCAATTAAAAGAATTTGCTGTGATTATCTACTGTAGCCTTGTCACATCTAAGTTTTCTTTCGAATTTTGTCAAAATATGTTCTTACCAATTCCCTCTCAGAAGTTTTAATGTGCTTAGTGACAGATTTACTGCCACTAAGATCAGTCTAAGCGCACTTTTGCAGGTGCTATTCAAATTATTTTTGAGATTTTTCTAATTTCCTGTTCATGTATGTTCTGCATATGCTGTGGTTCATTTGTCATGCATATTTAGTGTGTTTTTAATTTCTTCAATGCTGAGTTTTTATCTATATTATCATTGTTAGCTTGTATTCTGTGCTACTGGCCTAATATAAGATTTTCAGATCTATTTTGACTTATTTTAATTTCACATTCTTTGTACTTGGACTTCCACTGCAATAATTTTTACCTAGAAATCAAGATGAAAGGAGTGTTTTAGGGGTTTGTTTGGAGTCTTCTTTTTACATTTTATTTGGTTGGTTGGTTTGTTTGGTCTGGGTTTTTGTTGTGGTTTTTTGTTTTTTTTTTTTTTCCCCAGGGTTTGCTCTTCCATTTGTTTTGTAAATCTTTCTTCCTTTCTGAAAAAGGAAAACTCATATTCTGATTTTTTTTTTAACCTGTTCCCTGCTTTTAAACCTACTTCTGGCATGGTCACTATCACATAATAAATATGCCAGCAATATCTTTTGAAATGGTTCCTCCTGCATGGCTCAAGACCAAATTTTTAACAGAATGTTATCCTGTGAGTTCTAAGACTTTTTTATTCTAGAAATAAAACATTCATCACAGCAAAAAAGGAAGTTTACACCTCATTCCCTTCAATTTTATCAGATTTCTAGCCAGATAATCAGAATCTCTCACACTTAGTACTTCTCCCAAACTTGGAAATTTTTCCATCTCACTCAGCATTTTGTATTTTTCTGATAAGGGCAGGCACAGCTCCATGCTAGTTCTACATTTTTATTAATAACATGAGATTTCCATCCAAAATGAATAATGCTTTTAAATTACAGTCATAATTATTTAATATCCCTCAAGTTTCATACTTCCATTCTTCCTCTGTTACGTTGTAGTCTAGGATCCCTATGAAACTGGAAGCCTGGCAACACAACATTCCATGGATTATCCTCTTTCCACCAAGTCTCTGAATTACCTGGTAAGTCAGGGTAATTGTTTAGATTCCAAAAATTGTAATAACTCCTTATGTCATTTTCCAGGCTCTCAGCATAATTAAGCAAACACTGCTAAGTTTTCTTTCCCTATTTCACTGATTAATGTTGCATATTCAATGCATAAAGCACTCTGCTTCCCTTGTGAATTTTCTTCCACTCTTTTGAGAGACACACTTAGCTTAGTTTTGATATTACTTCTGCAGACTGTCAGCCTAAACTACTTGTTCTTCTGCAACAATTATATTTCTATGACCTTCTGATTTAAATAGTCTTTTTGGGCATTTTGGTTTGGGGGTAGCGTTACCATTATGAGTATGCTGCAGCTGGTTTCTTTCTACTCAAGCTCCTCTGTCCATAAAGTTCTGCAGTTCTAATGCATCTAAAACCCTACTGCTTATTCAGTCTTCCTATTATCTCCTCTACATACTGAAATGCTAGACTTCTATCTATTAGTAGAATTAAACAGAATTTCATAGTTGCAGAGGAGCTCTTTTACTAAAAATACAAACAGGGAAAAGGAAAGAAAGTGGTTGAGGTTTAAAGTGGACAAAGCGAAAGATTGTCATCTCAACAAAAGTGGAAGTTTCTTGAGGCACTGAACCCTCACAGTGACCTTGAATGCAGTGAGTCAGAGAAATATCCATGACAAACTGATATTATACACAGCATGGCAAACCTAACTAGATTATTATAAACCCATGACTTTTAAGAATATTCAGGATGAGAACAATGGTTATGTATCTTTTCAATAGGCAATTCTTTTCTTCTTTTTTTTTTTTTTTAATCATCCCTTTGAAGTCCATATTTACAATCTTTTCTTAGCAATGTCCTCAATTCTCAAACCATGAAACGTGGGAAACATTTTTCTGGAAATATCAAAAAAATATTCTTCCAACTTCCTACTTTTTACAGTCAACAGTACACTTTCTTTTTCAGGCATTAGGTTATATAGTTTTATGAAACAAGTTTACTTCAAACTATTCACTGTTTAAAAGTAAGTTTTAAAGGCAATGTTAAGTAGAAAATTATGAAAAACTAGATTTAAACTGTAACAATGTCTTACTTGTTCTGTGGAAAAATAAAATCAGCTGACCTCAATGTTGCATGGGCAAAGGCACAAAGGAAAGAATTAAAAAAAACCCCAAAAACTTGGGAATGATTTTAATTGCTTTACATGTAAAATACAGTTTGAATTGTGGGGAAAGTAATAGGCTACAATTGCACAGAATTGATTTCTGTGTTCTGACACATCTCTAGAAAAAAATTTTATGTTCCTTCTCATAGGAGCAGGAAGCTGAAGAAAGCACTTGTCTGAAGAAACTGGAAAACAATGACCCAATTATTTTATTGATGGTGGTGAGTTTATTATAATGTGTTAGAAGAAAGAAAATTCATCATCATACTGTCCCCATATCAAAGTATTCACTGTAGTTATTCTTGAGACAGTTGATATAAATATTAGTTTATCATTCTCTCCAAAACTGTGTCAATGCACTTTCTTTTTTCCAGTTACTATCAGCTGCAAATTTACAATTTGTTTCTTCTCTTTCAAGACAAAAAAAAAATCATTTATTTTTGTGTATTATAAATTTTATCTTTTACAGAACCACACATTTTGAGAACTATTCTGTGGTCTATATTAACACTTGAATGTCTTATTTCTTGTTTCTTCTAAGCCATCTTTGTCCAGCTTGCCAGACAGGAAGTATTAGGTTTCTAAGAAGTGGACTGGCGAGATGATTTCTTAATATTAGAGGATTTCTTAAGATAGTTAACGTTCTTTTTAACTACAGAGTAGACCAAGCTTTGTCTACAGTTTTGAAGCAATCAAAATATTTTGACTCCCTCAAAAATATTCAAGTAAAGGTTCCATTTAGAACACAGACCTGCAAAACAGAAGCAAAATTTTATGGCTGAATATTCGGAACTTTTAGGACAAGAAGTGAGTTCTGCATACTTCAAATAAACCATCAGTTCCATCAGATATATTCATCACATTTATCCAAACTGCATATATCTGAGATTTATAGCGATGGAGGCCAAGCTTTTAAATTTTTTAATCTAAAGGTTATGGTATTTTACTTCTATTACAAAGGCTTTTCCTGATTTGAGGAAATGGCTTCACATCATGAATGAAACTGAACTGAAAAACTTATGTGAAGATTGAACTATTCAGAAAAGTTTTCCTGTTACTTTTAAGACAGCATTGCCATGGAATATACATGAGATTGAAAGCCAACACAGTCCTATCCAAAGGAGAAATAATTAACCACTGTTTTTCTGTCTAACTTTGAGAATGTTGAAAAAAATGTATCAGGCTATATGGTATAATTCTATGCTGATGATTATGAATGGCGTCCCAGAAAAAGCGTGGCCACATCAAAAAATAACACGGGGGGTTTTTTGCCTTTTTAAATATGGATTTAGCTTAGGGTAATGTTAATTACCTAATTATCATTAAACTATGATCTTGCCACCCCAAAGTGCGAAGGATGCAAAACAATGCAGACAATTGCACTCAGAGGCTTAAGTATGTATGACCCATCAGCCCAAATAAGGTAGGAGTTGCAACATGCTCTCCTGAACCACAGATGAGAAGTCTAGAGAGGAAATGTTTTTGGTTTATGAAATTTAATTGACTCCATTTAATGGAGCGACCTACTTTAAAAATAACTGCATCCAAAATCAAGACAAGAAACATTTAGGTGTCATGTCTGTGGTGGTTTAGGGCAAATTTGGGAAGAAACCTCCTAGGGAGCGCTCCCTCCCTTCCCCCAACCGGTTCGGGAGAAACCTCCTCAGAGAGAAGTGGAAAGAAACCTGTTTATTACACTGGCAAAGCACTCCTCAGGACAATGAATTGACCAGATGACAAGAACTTCGTGCTGCTCTGGAGAGAGGACAAATTAGGAAAGAAGTCCCTCTGGTAGGTGATTCCTCCACTCTGAGTTCCTCCGGCGCTGGTGAAAGTTGCTGCTCAGGGTAGATCCTGGTGAGTCCCAGGTGCAAGCTCCCCGGAGCCCACCGGGACCTCAGTCTGAGGGAGGTTTGAACAGTTCCAAAGAAAGGCGAAAAAAGGAAAAAAAAAAAAAAGAAGAAAAAAAGAGGAAAAAAAAAGAAATCCAAAGCATCTCAGCCTCGGCTAAGCTACACTAACTAAAAAGAAAAGCAAAAAAGAGAGCAAAAAAAACCTCTCCATCTCATGTCTGTGTGTTGTTTACTCCCAGTCTTTTAAGGCCAGTCCAACAGGGAGAGAGGCTTTTGAAAACTGTGCACTTCTCCCCCGCTTGTTATTCTCAGAACCAATATTAAAGGTACAGAGTGTAATATCCAGCATAAACCCAACAGATGACTGGGGGCACAACATCGTAACGTCACCCTAGGACAATGTCCCACCTTTAAGAGGAAGAAATTTGGATTTCACTGTTAGTTTTTTAAGGCTGAGTTCTAGATGACAATACAAGATGCCTTACAACTTTACTCCACTAGGTTCTTTCCTTGATGAAGGTAGAACCTCCTCCTAGTCTTCCAGATGTGTCAAAAAGAACATGAATGAGATATGTACAGTGACCTACTGATGCAATTCCCATTCAAGGTTCTTTTTCTCAATATATTTCTTTGTCGGACAGCAGAGATGATAAGGTCTGTGTTCCCCTGATAATGACCCACAGGTTCTCCCACCCTTATTCATGCTGATCAGTATTTTACCTCATGCAATATAAGTAATTATTAAGTAACAAGATAACTCAGAGCCAACTAGTGACAGATTAAAGCTTTCTTAAAATTTTTCTCATCTCATATTCACATCACTTAGTTTCCATTTCTGACAGGTTGCAAGCTGACCAGATCCAATGTGCCTATGTGTCACTCAGGTGTAAAGACATTTTATTCTTATTTTTATAATTATTATGTGTAAGAACAAACAAAACAAAACAAAACAAACAAACAAAAGAAAAAATAAAAGAAAAGAAACCCCAGCAACAACAAAGGAAAGCTTGCCATTGCAGAGACTCCACTAAACCCATTACTGGTTGCTGCTGCACTTCACTCTTCTTCAGCCAATAAAGATAAAAAAAGTTTGATTTCATGGTCTCCTCATTTTTACACACTGGTGTGTCCAAATTCTTTAATTTGTTTATTTAGATGCTATTTCCTTAGAAACATCAGCCCACATATTTCACACAGTTTAATGTCTGTTCTACAAATTGAGAAAAAAAAATCCACAAACAAGCACTATTTAATGATTGGTGAATATTTAAATAAATATAATTACTTGAATAAGTTTGGTTTTGTTTTGGGTTTTTTTTTTTTCTGTTTATGTCTCATAATCTGCATTTTTAAGAATCATTTGAAAGACAGGTATGAAGAAGAAGAGATATAGTCACAAATCAAGCCAGACAGGTTTATTTTCAGAAAATGTATCCCTGAAATCAATATTGCAAGATTCATATTTACTGCTGAGATCCTCAATATAGTTTAACATTGAGTGAGTCTGCGGGAGTGCAGGAAACATGAGATGAAGAGAAGTTTCAGAGCTGTTATCCATTATTTTGCTCACAGAAGAGAATTCTTGGCCCAGAAATCATATTTTGTAATTAACTATTAGACAATATTCAGGGTACCCTAGGTGTTGATTTATCATTGATGATTTTTGAGCAGTCTTAGGAGGTCCCATCTGACTTGAAGTTGGTAAATGTCCCCATTTTCAAGGAAGAAGGGTGACCTTAGAAGCTACCAGCCTGTCAGCCTCACTTCAGTGCCTGCTCAAGTTAAGGAGAAGATTATTTTTTAAGGAGAAGATTATTATTTCAGGAAGCACCTGAAAGATGAGGCAGTCATTGGTGACAGCTAGCACGGTTTCATGTAAGGAAAGTCCTTCTTATCAAACCTGGTCTCTATTCCACTGGTCTCTGTAATGACCAGTGACAGGACCTGAGAGAATGGACAGAAGTTGTGCCATAGAGGTTTATGTAGGATATTAGAAAAAAGTTCTTTACCCAGAGGGTGGTTGGACACTAGAACAGCTCCCTAGAGAAGGGGTCACAGCACCAGCCTGACAGAGTTCAAGTATTTGGACAATGCTCTTGGGTAGGGTGTGACTCTTGAGATAGGGTTGCACAGGGACAGGAGCTGAACTTGATGATCCTTGTGGGTCCCTTCCAGCTCAGCTTATTCTCTTATTCTGTGATTGATTATAAATTAAGTACAAACACTAGGAGTATCAAACTACGCTGTACATTTTAGCTTTTATGGCCAAGTAAACTTCAGCTATGCTGTTGGATATTTTTAGTGTTTCTCTTTTTCTGCACAAGATATTTTAAAAGGGATATGAGAATTAAAAATAACAAACTCTATTATTTCACTCTTCCATGTTTCTATCGTGGTGAGAAGATTGAATTCTTCCTCATTGGCCTGCTATAGAATCATTTCAGTTTATAGGTTATTTTAACTGAAAGAAAAAGTTACATTTTAATTTTAAGGTCATTTAATTTTAGGGTCATTCTCCTATGTCTCTTTATTTTCGGTTGTGTTGTCACCCCCTTTTTCCTTCTTCCCCCCAAATGTCATCATTTTCAAGTACAAAAAATACATATGGCTTCTTTCCCAAACAACAAAGCTGCAGTACAACACCATAGCTCATGATTAGGAAACTGAATCCAGGTCTGGGGGAGCAATTCTATGTCATATGCAAAATGTGTCTGGATAAGCAAACAAAAGGTAGATTTACTTTGTGTTCATAAAGGGAACTCATTCAATAAGCATGATTTCTTTCTATAATCTAATTTTTTTCCTTAATGTTTATAAAGTCCTTCCTTCATATGTTTTATTCTGCCTGCCTTGAATACTTTCTCTAGATTTTGAAATAGTTAATACATAACTTTCCCACTGAAAGTAACCTGGTAAAAAACCACTTGTGTCAACCAAAATATCCTCTGCCAGATCCTAGAGTTAAACCACAGAAAGACAATATAAATCCAATGCATCAGTTCCATTTCTTTAAAATTTTCTTTTTCTATCAGAATAAAGGCTATGTTTTATCCTTCCTCTTAATACTAGTAGGTGTTAATCTAGCAGTAACCCAGACTTTCAGAATCCATGCCTTAAATTTTAGAAGTTTGGTGACAGCCAAATAAAGAGTGTTGGAATAAAGATAAAAGGAACTCACCCTAATAATAATGGAAAATGGAGCATTTTATTACATATCATGGGTCACTGTTTCACTTTCAGTCCCAGGTAGTAGTGACTGTTACCTTGTGAGAGCTGTTTTATGATCTCTATAAAATGAGTTGCTAAGTTCACTGCATTTTCCTGTTACCAAATATATGAATGTACACTTTGATGTAATCTAGCACCACTTTGACTAATTCTACCTACGAATCTAAGAATGTGACACATTGTGCTGGTTTCAGCTGGGATAGAGCTAATTTTCATCCTGGTAGCTGGTACAGTGTTGTGTTTTGTGTTCAGTATGAGAATAATGCTGTTAACATGAATACTTAAATTGTTGATGTGCACTACTGGTGAGCAATGTTATCGTGCATCACTTTTTTTTCCTTGAGTTTTCTTCTTCTTTCTCTCTTTTTGTTATCTATCTCCCTTTTCATTACTATTATCACTAATAGTACTAGTACTAGTGTATTTTATTATATTTCAATTGTTAAACTCTTCTTATCTCAACAATGGGTTTAACTTCTTTTTTGGTTTCTCCTCTCCTAGGCAAGGCAAGGAGAAAGTTGTGGAAGAATGTGTTTTCCAGATTACGGCTAAAGCAAACAGGTGAAGTGAGGTGACCCAATAATGATTTTGTTTAGTGATGATTTTACTCTCCAGAACCCTCCAGAGGTCTTCATATCAAAATTTTCCCTGAATTTCACTTAGTTTAAAAGTAACCTCTGAAAATTTATTTTTTCTTGGTAAGTGATTTCATTCTGTTTGAGAAAACAGAAGGCCAGGGATGGGATATATTGTCAGTCAAATTTTAAAAGAGATGTCTTTCCTGACCTGAGCAATCAGGCACCCAGATGATACCTATTTTGTCAGTGTGAAAATCAATTAGTATACAGAAATAAAATGCTGAATGTTTTTGCATCTTCCGCAGTCAAAAGTAAATATCCATTAAGTAGAGATTTTGCCTAAAACACTCGACAGGGCAATTCTTAACAATTAATTAAGCCTTTATTTATGTAAACATACACGTATTAATGATGCCAATCTAGGATGATTCCAGAGATAGACAAACTCAAAGCTCTGTGGCTAGATTATAACTTCCATAATATTGTTTAAGGTTACAGTAATCTTAGGGGTAATTTTCCAAGCAATATTTTAAGAAGGTAATATCTTGTCCATGAAGAAACAGAATCATTTTTCATCATTTGAGAGCATATGTGTATAACATTTGAGATAAAATTCCCTGTTAGCACAATTAAATCTAGGCTTCTGCTGAGAAATATCTCTTCCTTTTCAAACCTGGGAAGAACACACTTCTTGTCACACAGCTATATATTCTTGAGCTGCATTGTGACATGGCAAAGGGAGAAGATCCAGCCACACAAAACTCTTATTTGCTCTCCAGCTAACAAAAAAATTAGAGGAGACAAATCTTGAAATACACTGCAATTCATACAGCAATAAACAACAGTTTAGCTGCACAAGGCTCAAATTATTAACAATAAAATAAAATAAATGTGTGACAAAAGAGGAATAGTTTGATCCTAAATCTCTATTTTTATTTTTTTTTTAATGTCAGAGTTTACGTCTAGAATATTTGAGACTCCAGCCTAGGGCCATGAAGACGACTGAGGACCTGAAGTAGCCCAAATATGAGGAAAGGCTGAAAGACTTGAGATTGTTCATATTTAGAAAAGATTTTCAGCTATTTGAATCTATTTGCTACTGCAAAGCTCAAACACTGGTACAAGTCAATCTGAGAGGTTATGATTTTGAAGATACTCAAAATTCAACTTGGCATGGCCCTGAAAACATTCTGTAGCTGACCCTGCTTTGAGTAAATTGGATTGAATAGACAATCTCCAGACATCTCTTCCAACCTCAGTCAATTTCTGCCTCTGTGAATTTTTATGTGGTAGTTCTAACCACTGTACTAATGTACCAGAACAATAAGAGAAGGAAAGAGAAAGTATTATCTTTTTTTCCCAGCAGTGGTAGATACAATAACCCTGTAGAAACTGATGTTCTATGAATTAGTTACTCTTGCTCTAGCCTTGCTTTATATGGTAAAACACCTATTTTGCCTATATCAAGGTCTGAGTTGGGGAAGTAACCTAGTCCTGTTCCAAAAGAGGTACTTGTTCATAAAAAAAAAAAAAAAAACCAGAAATAGTGCTTTAGACCACAGGAAAATTTCTGGCAAAAACTGAACATTGATAGTTTTAGAGTTAGATGGTACATATATGACAGGGATTCCAGAATCCTGATAAATTTGGGATTTATGCTGTTAAAGCATAAGCACTTAGATTCTTAATTTCTCAGACCTTTCAGGAAGCTGATGTTAAGACACTTGAAGGCAGGTTCCTTTCGGTGATCTGACCTTTAGGTGTCCCACATTATATACTCACTACTCTCCTGGGTAACCTAACCAAAGGGCTTTGCCTCTGGTTTTCTGTCCTACTAAAAGGCTAGTTCCTACACAGAAATTAGGGCAAGTCCTAACTGCCATCATCCCATTCAATCCCACATGCAAAAGCTCATAATCTTGTTCTAACTATAGTACACACGTGTGCTGTGTCGAAACTGTGCCTGAATGAATCCATATATAAACGTGCACAGTGTGCACTTAAAATAGCTATAGTAATTACAGGACAAAAAAATCTTGTGTAGGTGTGTGCATGCAAATGTAATTTCTCAGTCACATTTGATACCAGCTTCATATGCCCAGGAAAAAGAGAATAAAAAGGGGGAAAAGTCCCCGAAGTCATCATTCACTTACCAAATTTTGTGAAATGCCAGGCTCTCTTAATGACTGCTGCATGCCAGACTGAGGCAAAAATGTCAGCTAGCCAGAATAAATGGAAAACAAGATTATATTATTTTCTTATAGCCCTGCCAAGTTCTAACAGTGTAAAAATACTTTTACTTTTTATGAACCTTGGCTCTGGAATTTCAAGTGTGTCAACTTTTAGGTGTGTGGCTGAACTTAAATACAAACATTCTCCGTTTCCTTACCCTATTTTTTTCAGTGCTACTCTCACATCTGAATAGTCGGATCAGGCAAATAAAGAAAAACTTGTTACTTCTCTGTCCATCATTTTTGTTTAGGTTTTGTATTTTACAGTTTATTTTTGAGAGGTGAGAAAAATGCAAAACATTTTTGTGGAAACAAAAAGAAAAAGATTGAATGAAAAAGAGAAAAGGGAAGAAGTCTCATGATATTTGCACTACTGACCCCATGGCAATTGTGTTTAGGCTGCAGGATTTCTCTTTGAAATTGCCAGGTGGAATTTTCAGAAGAGAAATGAAAGCTTTAGCAAGCTGGCCAGACACACAGGAAAGAGACACATTTATTTTCCCTTTGGAAACAAATCAAAAACAAGAGGGATATCACTTCAATACTTTACCCTTCAAAAGAATAAAAGAGAATATGCATGTCTCAATAAAATTATATGGCAGTCACAAATGTAATGTCAAGAACTTCTCAGTAATAGGATCATGAAAAGTGCTGGAGTGAGGGAAGAAGAAGGAATAATAGAAATAAGCAATGCCTTTACTACAAAATATTTTGATCTGTGATCAGTTGGGCAGTATGTTCTCAAGAGGGGTTTTTTCCTTTTCTTTTTTTCTTCTGGTTCTGAATACTCAGAAACTTGCATGGCAACCAGACAGAAAGCAAAACCACTGAGGTCTGGAGAAAAGACCAGTGCTAAGCTTACAGGAATGGTGTAATTCCAGTTTAGTTTCAAATTCTGTCAACCCATCTATAAGAAGATGAAGGAAATAATAAAAGCACCTGTTACTAGAGTATCTTAACAACTCAAAGAAAGACAGTTATGAATAGTATAATAATGTCCAGCCTAATGCAGATGAACATCTGGTGACAGCAACTCCAAGTCTGCTAATAGTCTTTCTTATGTCTTATTTCGCTCCTCTTGCTCATACTCAACTGCTATGTCAAACTCATGAAAACATTCTGAATCCAGGCTTTGTAATTTGAAAGCTAATTTTCATACTGCTTAAGGTTTTAGATGTATATTTTTCAAACATTCAGATTATATTAAGAGTGGCCAGTCTATGTATCCATCAGAAAAAATGAACATTACTATTGCTCTTCATTAATTTATTTTTATGCAGTTTGAAGTGTCTGCCTCTGGCTTCAGGAACTTTAAATAATTAAAATGTGCAGTCATGAACATGGAAGTTCACACAAAATATGGAGACAGTCAATGCTGTCCAGTTAAAAAAAACCTCTATTTCCATGTACTGAAACTTCCCTTCTGAGTATCTGAGATGCTCAGTGCCACATTACATGTCTAATTCTCCTGGGAAAGCAAGAAAAGTATCCAACTGATTTCAAAAGGCTTTGAACTGTATTCAAAAACTACATGCAAAAACTACTTTTTTTTCACACATGCAAAAACCATTTTACCTGTTCTGCCATATAATGTAAGTAGGCTGGGCTGAATGAGATAAACAGGTGAACAGAAAACAGTATACACCAGTATACACCATCCAAGACTCTTAATTTAAAGCTGTTTCTTATATATAACATTTCCAGTGATCATGTCTTCCTTTGTGATACACCGAAGTGATGATTTACAAAACTGCGTCACATGATTTTAGAACTTTATAAAGTAAATCAATGACAATCATAGCTGTGTAATGCACCCTTCCAAGTTAAAATTACCTGTCATATATTTCAAAAGCTTCTATACCGCAGAAACCTGTCTGTTACAGGGGTGCTGTGCTTGTGTAAGAACAAAGGCTGTGATTCAATTGCACGTGTTATCATAAAAATGACATCTCAGATGCCTCAGGATCTGTGAGACATTCATGTGAACTGACTGATCTGAGGGAAACCTACTGTTTACCCAAGGCTTTCCCTTGTGGCTGCTGAGGTTCCGGCTGGATACTCCTCAATTTATTTCCAATAAACGCCAGCAACTGGATGTCCAGGAAACTGAATCAAGCCTGTAATATGAATGGAGAGTTTATCTTGGCTGCCTTTATTCTAGTAATTTAAGTGTGAAATGGATTTTCTCTGACCTGAGGTAGAGAGTGACCATGTTGGGGTAGTATCAATTTTATGTTGTACTCTCTTACCTCAGAAGAAGGTAGAAACACCCTAACTGGTCTGCTGGAAATGTCTAACATCCAGACTAGGATGTTTGGAACAGGACTAGCTGCCTTGGAGCAACTAAAACTGGGGCACGGAACATCCTAATGATTCATGGGTACAATCAGCTAATTTTCAGTGTTTGAGTATACTCCCTGCATCCTCTCAATTGTCTCACAGAGATGCTGACTGTGTGCTCAGGGCACTGCAGATGTCACCAACTCTCACAGGGATATGGGCCTTCATAGGGATTCTTTCCAAGGGACAGGGCAGGGACTGACAGCCAGAGCCCATCCCACTATCCCAAACAGGAGCAGAGCAGGTGGGCCAGCAGGCACAGCCCAGCCCCAGGCATGGAGGTGGAAATGGGTCAGAGACAGGATGAGTTGTGGGTCTGCAGATGAGCCAGGCAGGGCAGGGCAGGACTGTGGAAAGCTGCAGAGCAGCCCTGCCATGCTGTTGCTGGACAAGGGCTGATGGCCCTGGGAAGCTGACATTGAGTCCTAGGTTGTAGACAAGATGTGGAAGCCCCAGAAGAGGTCAGGTAGGGGCAGACAGAACTGTCAAGGGCGTGAGAGCAGCCTTGTCACCTTCACAGGCTTACAGAGGCTCCAGAACTGCCTCCTATAGGGGCTGTGACTGCCCAGGAACTGAACCAGCTCTACATGATGGGAGATTGCCAAGCAGCTAACGAATAAGGAGGAACAATAAGTTCCCCACGAACAAGTGGGGGACGTGCTGCCAGAGACACCCAGCCGGCTCACACTCCCCAGCACTGCACAAGCAGCGGTGCAGAGCGGGGCTGCCCAGCACCGCGGCTGAGTGCGCTCAATGGCTCTCCGTTGTGATGTGCCAAGGATCCGAGTACAGAACAGAGAGGGGTCTCTCCTGTGCTTCTCAAAGGTTTTACTCCCCAAAGGGTGCAGTGATGAAAAAACCAAAGAGCCTGTGCTTACACAATCTTTTAAACAGGGGAGGAACAGGGGGAGGATACAATTCTTCAACCAATCAGGGATATAATGGGGAGGGGAGTAAGGAGGGGTTCACAGTATGAAAACCTATAGGAAAGGCAATGGGAGTGGAAAGGGTCACAAGGACCAAAGGGGCTTCAGGAATAGGGGAATTCCAGGGAGGGGTTTAGGACTGAGAGGGAACTCTCTGGAACTAAGAGAAGGGATTAGGAAGGGTTGACATCATGTAAATGAGGTAAAAGTGGGTCTGGGTAGTGAATGACAGCTGGGCAAGGGAGGGGAAAATTTGGGGTAAAAACTGAACATATCGGGAGGAAACAAGATAAACCACTCAAAAGGGTTTACAAACATATGCATAAAGAAAAACACACCACTGCAAATGGGAGTACATAAAATCAAATCTTTAATGTAAATAGGCCTGTTAGAGGGCTTCTACAAGGATATTATACGAGTGATTACATGGTGAAGAAAGAGAAAGTTAAGAATTCAGCTGATCTGACTTCATGGTGAAGCTCGAATTCAGGACAAGACAGTCCTGGAGGTGAGGACTTATGACAGTCAGAAGAGCCCTTGTAATGTCCCCAAGCTTGCATACAGCTCTGTCTTTATGAAGTCAGCACTAATTTGCTGTCACTGTCAGAGCCAAAAATATTTGATATACTAGTATTAAAAAGAACATTCCACCACACCAGAAAACCATTTGCTTTCAGGGCTAGCGCTGATAAATTTACTGTGAAACATCCACAGCATAATGCTTAGTACAGTATGCTGCTTGGTTTCCAAAGGCCTGCCTAATGGGGACACGTGCCTCGTCTTGCTTTTTACTTCCAACACCCAGCTGTACAGAGGCAGAAATTTAAAATTAAAAATAACCTTTCAGCTGATTCCTTGCATAATTGCTATCTTGCTTTGTTAATACTGTGGTTAAATTATAACTTGCTGAAGCCCTGGAGATTTCTGTGCTGGTTTATCAGCCTGAATTTGCATTGACATGCTTTTCAGTCAAGTGAGTAACTAAATCCAGTGGCCTTGAGTGAGCCTGGCAGTATTTGCATAGAAAATTAGAGGTAGATTAGGGAGAATGAATATCATGTTGTCTCCATAAATAGATGCAACGAGGAAAATTTTGTGCATCTCAAAATACTACTGAATTTCATTGAAAGACTGGCTGAAATATTAACAATCCTTTGAAAAGGCAATGTAATAAAAATAGGTGGAAGACAGTCAAACCTCTGCTGAAATACCAGGCAGCCTTTCACTATGGTTATAAATGCCCATGTCTCTCTTGACTATCATACATGCATGAACCCAAGCAGACTAAAACAGGAATTTCAACTGAAAAAGCTGATCATCATTTCCCATTTACAACTTAGTGAAATTAGAACTTCACATTTTTGTGAAGAAGGTCTGTACACAAAGTTCTTAGTTTCCTTGGGCTATGGGGTATTTAATAATTACTTTTTTTCCCCCTAAAAAAGAGTAGGCAATTTTTTAAATGTTTCAGCCTGGTTATCACTGCTGATGCCAGAATATTCAGTTAGGATTTTTTCTCCTCTTTATTAAAAGGATTAGGAAAAAAAAGTTCAAATTAAGGATGCATTTATTAATTTCATTGTTAATAATCTTCTGAATGAGGCTTGTCATCACCAGATGAAAATGGATATGTTCCATATGGTTTCAGCCAGTATTTGATGCTTTAGAAGAAATTGCAAGAAGCCTCATTCCCCTTAAGGTAAGTATTTGGTGACAGGTTTAGGCTTTTTCCCCTCTTGCTCAAATCCATCAGGTTTTATTGAATCCTTAATTTTGCTTAATGTAACTGAGGGTATTTTGAAGTCTGAGAACCAGTCGAGAAAGTTATATCCATATATCTGGAGCTCCTCAATGAATAGGAGGATTGTCCTCAGAGCCCCTGAGTGCTTTTACAATAATATTTCTGTTTAAGTTCTGATTAAACCAACTCTTCATGTTCCTTGAGCTTCTGAGAATTTCTCTTACTTGACTAGAGTGGGAGCAGATGGCTTTGATTAGGTCACCCAAGACTTTATCTTTTAATCACCTGCCTCACCCGATCTGAGAGGGGAAAAGGGCAGACATATGAGTAATCTCATCCTTTCTGCTTCTCGGCCTTGCCAGTTCTCTGCAAGGCATCTGCTAAGACCTCATTCATCACTGTGAAAGCTGAGAATGGATAGCTGTGTAATACCCCAAGGTTCTGCTGTGGTGGTGTAGTGCCTAACCTCTCCCCTCTAGAAGGAAAGGCTACATGTACTTTTGTCAACCTGTCAGCAAGCACTTCTCTCTCTATACGGTTTGCTCAACCCTCTCCCCCCATCCTGACAATGTCAGGTTTCTGAAAATGTTTCATTTTGAAGAAAACCCCAGAGGTAGTTCTCACGAACATGTATCTTTTATTTCATTCCACAGTGCAGAGCCATATTTTTCTGCATGTGTGTGTATAAATGTGTGTATATTTGTATATATATGTATTTTGTGTACATATCTATGTCTCAAAAAAGTGAAAAAGGAGTGGATATTGTGCTTCCTTTAAGTATAAAAAATATCAAAGGTAGGCATTAAATTTTTTTTTTTATGGTCACAGCTTTAAGTGAGCTTGTCATACAACCACAACTTTCTTTCTCTGTTTTTGCTTCAAAGAAAAATAGTCCAGAGAATTCTCCAGAGCTAAGATATAATATTCTCCTTGGACTGCTGAAGAGTGGCAAGTTAATTCTTTCCAGAAGAGTTTTCCAATATTCTACTACTGTTTCCTGCTGAATGTTAATTTAGAATTCTTATACTAACTCACATTTAACATTCATCACAGTTTTTCAGGGGAAAAACACCAAGACTGATGGCTGATTAAAATAAATTTCTGAAAGTTTCTTTGATTAGAGGCCAAATTACAGCTTCCTTACTTTTAGCCAGTTTTTTTTCAGACAAGTTTCTGTTTAAGCCAAAGGATTTTTAAAATTCTGTTAAAGCCAGCATTATTTTCATCAGAATTTAGATCAGCTGTGAAAGAATCAACTCCTGAAAACTTTCAATACTTACATAAAGAATTTTATAAATAAATAAAAGATTTATATATCTACAAAATTATCAATTTCATAAGATCAGAAATTTGAATAGAAATAACATGTAAGAATAAATAATTAACTTTGAAAGTGCCTAAGCATTGCTCAGATGTTTAATTGTATTGGCTGTTAGGCTTGTATTCGACATATATCAATGCTGTATAAAGAGATGTCTTCTTTCTTTTAAGAGATTTAAAATAAAAAAAAAATATAAGGAGACATGCAAAATTAAATCCCAAATTTTCTCAATTTCATTAAAAGATAAAATTTCTCTTCTGCATCATACTGACTTGTTCCAGAATTTATCAAAATTAAATTTGGGGAGAAGAGAATTGAAATTCATAGTGTGAGAATAAATTCCTTTTTTCCCCCCTGCAGTATGAAGCACAACTTTAAAGGGAACAAAGTACTATGAAAGCATGACAAATTTATATTTAATATCAAAAGGATACATGCAACATCTGATTCATACCATGAGAAAGAATACTTGCCTTCAAGATAATTTAGTCCTCAAGCTATGAATGAGCCTTTTTTTTTGATACATCTGCCAGAGCTGCTCAGCTTCACCATTTCTTTGTAGACACACTCCCAAGATGACATATTTATCACCCACAGGTATTAATAAAATCATGGATTCATTGAATGGTTAGGGTTGAGAGGGACCTAAAGATCATCTAGTTCCAACACCCTTGACATGGCACTAATCCAGGTTGTTCAAAGCCACATCCAATCAGGCCTTGAACACTTCCAGGGATGGTGCATCCTGGGGTATGCATTAATACTCTGCAGAGATTCATTTTTTTACACAGAACTTCACCAAACTTGTCTGAGAGTTCAAAGCCCCCAGTGGCCCTGTTACCCTGATCACCACTTAGGAGGGAAAGAACCCTAAGGTCGAGTTCTAGTAAATAAAACTGAACAGAAATATTTTAAAAATACAGCAATCATACTTTGCATGTAGCCATTGAAAAGCATGAAGCAGTTTGATATCAGCAACACCTCATACTAAATATCTCTGATATGTATTTAATTCCTGTTTAATAAGGCAGTTGTTATATGGTAAATAAGTACTGACACATTATTTAACACACAGAATCACAGGGTTATCGCATGGGTTATCTGATGGATATCTTAACAAGCAAAATGTCACTAAATATCTTTTTATTAGACTTTTAGCATTAGCATTACCTTTAACTAAAGGGATTTAACACTTGAATTCCTAATAGCATTTTTTGGTCCTGATTTCATCTGGGATAGAGCTAATTTTGCTGCATGTAGCTGGTATAGAGTTGTTTTTTATTTAGAATGAGAATAATGTTCATAACATACTGACATTTTAGTTGTTGCTGATCAATGTTTACACTAAGTTAAGGTCTATTCAGCTTCTCAAACCACCCCACAAGTGAGTAGGCTTAGAGGAGCCCAAGAATTTGGAAGGAGATATGGAGAGAATAGCCAATCCAAACTGGCCAAAAGGATATTCCATTCCGTGTGGTGTCACACTTAGAGTATAAAGCTGAGGGACAGTTGGCTAAGGGATGGCTGGGTATCAGTCAGCAGGTGGTGAGCATGTGAAAGTACCTTACTTTGTATAGTCTAAATTTTGTATTATTATTATTACTAGCATCATCATTACTTTTTCTCCCATTTCTCTCCTATTAAACTGTCTTTGTCTAACAAGTTCAATTTTTTTTTTTCCCAGTTCCCTCCTCACCCCATTATGGGGACAGTTGTGAGCAAGAGACTGTGCGGTGTTTTAGCTGCCTTGTCATCTTAAACTATGACATACAGAACACCACGCACATTAGGTAAAGAGAATTTCAATGTACTGAAAAGAGAACATATATAGTCCACTTTTTAACTTCTGTCTTATGTATGATAGTGATATCTGTTGATATTTTGCACTCTTTGTGTTGAGTGGTCCACTTTATATTTCACTCTATGGTGTCTTTATTGAGGTTGCTTCTGACATTTCAAATAGCAGATTGTCTTCAAAATATGTTGATAAGAATGTCCATTTTTCATTTTTTCTCATCTCAAAACATTTTGCGTGAATTAAAGTGAATTAATTTAGTTCAAACTCAAACTCAAACTAATTTTCCACCAGCCCACAGTATCTATTTTGCCAGTTTTGAAAAAATTGGGACAAAAACTCATCAATGTTCTCCTCAACCAAAGAACAACTTGGTTAGAGTTCAATAAACAGAAAGTAAATCCTTTATCTCTGTAGTTCAGCATGTTTCCTGCCCTTTTTGGCTAATTAGTTAACTTAAAGAGATATTATTCTTTGACCATATGGACCAAGTTTATCTTGTAAAAATATAAGTCAGAGCTGTGGATTCAAGTGTGCAAGGGTTGTCATAATACAGAATTAATCCCTATGTGTTTTGACCCGCCCAGGTATTTGCATATTGTTCTCCACTTACCTACCCATCTAGAAAAATCAAGGGTAAAACCTCCTGAGTAACACAGCAAAATAAAAAAATATTCTCAAGGAAAATAGGATTGCTGCATATACTTTCCTCATTACCCTCCCTTGGAGGGTATTGAACTTTAAAATTGATTTAAAACTCTTTTATGCTTCAATTGAAAACAACCCCCATGTGCTCCTAGTTCTGTCCTCAGACCACTTGTGTCTCTGTAATGATTTTGCTTTTATAAGAATTGAATTCTCAAGATACGGTGCAAAATGAACACTTTGATGTATGCCATGGAGTTTGCTTCTGAATGTCTTGTGCTCTCTGTTCAAATAGCTATTATTTATCAATGCTACCAATTGAAAGGATGGTCAAATTGCTGCAAAAAAGCTTAACTGTAAAGTTGAACTGGTGACCAAAGTATAAACAGACACAGCTGGTCAATTTCTTGGGGTTTTGGTTCAATGGTATTTTGAAGGAAGAAGGGGAAAAAAATCTCTCATTGTGAACTGAGAAAAGGATTCAAAAGCACTTACCTTTTCTTCCTACAGCTCCTGCCAGGTTTCTAGGCAGCTGAGGACAAGTGATTTTAATCTTAGTTTCTCACTCTAAAACAGACTTGCTGGTTCTAGTAATTCTGCAGTTATTCATAATCAGGTAAATATGATAAATAATAGTCCATTACAAAGGTAGTAACTACTTTTCATATTTGTATAAGATTTATATATTTTATAATATTTCTAGATAAAAGTGGAATGAAAACAATGCCTTTGCCAAAAGTTGGCTTTATGCAATTTCTATCTTTTGTTCTTTATACGATATGTAGGAAGTGCGGTCTAAATTTAAACGAACATAAAGTCCTTATGAGGATGGATCTGAAAAGAACATTGATAGCTATTTCAGTTTCTGATGGGTAAGAACAATAAATAGACAACAAGATGAGCGAAATCATCACCATGCAAGGAAAACCAAACATATGTCAGGTACTCTTGTGGTTTTCTCTTCTGCTTAAAGACAAGTGGACATATGGTAGCATCCTATATGGGACCTAAAGCAGCAGTCCCCAGTCAGAGAGATGACCCTATGTTTATATGTTTTGTGAGATACCAGACCTCCAACTACACAAAATTAGTAATGTATGGGGTGTACCCAGATTCTGTGTCACTTTCTAGAATGCCAGATTTTCACACCGTGAACCCCACCTGCAGATTTTTTAGCTGTCATTCGCCATGATGGCTCACAAAAAATGCTGTACTCTGAGTTAGAGCTACATTGTCAGAACACAGCTTTTGCTCATATGTGAATGCAGGGTTTTATCCAAACAGGACTGTCACCATTTCCATACAGATCTCACCTCTGACAAATAGGTTTTGTACTTTGAAGCTAATCTGATTTCTATATTTTCTTTACTAAGAAATATTCAATGTTTTGAATGCAGATGAAAACTCCTGACTATTTCACATCCTCTCCAATTCAAGGCATTGCCAATGGTGTTGAAAATGACAGAACATGTTCTGTGACTGAATTTTCAACAGCCTGTTCTTAATTTTACATAATTGGGACTTGGTTTAGACAGAAGCTTTCAAGTATCCCTTATGAGATATGGAAACAGATAAATAGCTGTAAGAAAGAGAAAGAAGATAATTCTAGTAAGAAAAAAAACATGTTCACTCTAGGGGAAGCATTACAGGCATCCCACATGAATTAAGACAGATCTCTACTGCCTTTTCTCCATGTAACTGATCAGGTTTAGGTGATTACATTTGCTGATGCTGATGGGAGAGCAGCAAATACAGATAGCTGCCAGAGGTACACAGGAGGTAGAAAATGACTTCTGGGCTGCAGACTGATATACTTGTATTTACTTGTTTCAATCTGGCTGATTCTAAGCTTGCTCTAGGGTTTTGCTTTAACACAGTGCCACTGACTCATTAGAATAACTTCTGAGTTAGCCTTATCTTTTTCTAGTACTAAAAAGAAAGTTTTATAGATGCTAAAAGTAGTTTAGCATGAAATTACATTTTTGTGGAAGAAAGGGAGAAAGACAAACAGACCTTTAAATGAAAAAATAATCTAGTTCAGAGTTTGGTGAAGTTAAGGAATATCTTACCTGAGAGTAGGACTCTGGGACTCAAAGAAACAGTAATATGCAAAATTGAATGTGATGCCATGCTTTTTTTTCCCATTTCCTCCATTTGTATCCAGTCACAAGATCAGTAAATCTCAAAAGAATAATAGTGTAAGATACCATCAGATACTCCTTGATACATTACAGCTACTAGTATGAGCTCTGCATATATATGGCATCTTATATGTAGATAAGGAGACCAAGATAAAGTATAAAGAGTGTTGGAGCTGGCTGTTTTGGTGACCCTTGACACTGAATTTCTCCATGCTGGAATAGATATTTTTGAATCTGTTATACCACTGGAGTTCCATAAAAAAAATGTAATTGCATCAGAGTCTTCTATTGTATTAAAAAAAAAAAAAAAAAAAAAAAAACAAAACCTGAAAAAAAACACCAACAAAACCAAACCAAAAGCTAAATGATGAATATTTTACAGAATGGAAATAGTACTTAAAACAAAATGAAATTCAGTTCAAAGTAGGCGTGATACTTCCTAGAGTCAGTGCCATGGTAGTGGAAGTTTCAAAACAATAGCTGAATCAAGATTTTCTGCTTATCATGAAACAGAAAACTTTTTAAAAGGTCTGGAAAAGTGATATTATTTAGGGTTTAAAAAAATATTTCTACTGGATAATGGAAGATGAGTAAGTTCCCTAACTTTCCCTTGGAAAAATGAATCAAAACAGTAACAGAATATCATTAATTTATGATATGAGAAATCATATAATTTACATTTCATTTTTCTTGTGTAAGCCGAGAACAACAGTTATAAATCTGGGATGACATTTCTTGGATTTTCAAAAAAAAAATAACATCTATAGCTAACAAAAAATAAAGAATGCCTTATAAGAAGACTATTCAGGTATTAAATTAATGTACTACTACTGCTACTATTATTAATAATAGTAATTAACAATAAAAACAACAAAAAATCCAAAAAAACTAGAGTAATGCAGCTTTCCAGACTATTTATTATGCACTACACGGGTAAAAAAAACCTTGTCAGTTAGGTGTGGAGAACAGACAGTCTAAACCAACAATCAAATTTTGAGCTATTTGTCATGAGTGCATGTTTGTGAGGTATGTTTGTAAACATACTTAACTTCCTGAAGAATTTAATAACTAATATTTTGTCTCCTTTATTTTTTAAGGAAGAAGGATAATGCAAGCAATTATTGCAAAGGAACACATATTAGTACAAAAAAGGGTGAAGTTTTATTTAGTTTTACTCAAATGTTGACTTATTCTTCCTGTTGATCATTAACTCTTTTGTCTTACCATTTCCCAGAAACCTGAGGCTTGAAGCTAAACAAGATGATTCTAGATAACGGCTTGCATTGAATGAGGACTTTTCCCCGCAATATTCTTACCCAATCTGTAATTTTTCTCTACTATTTTAAGCTAGTCTTCACATTTCATTGAAGTAACTGTTTCATTTTATAACAATAGAGATTGTCTGGTTCTGTTTTGCTTCTGTTTGTTTGCTTTTTTTGTTAGTGCTTGAAATTATTAATTTCTTTCACTATTTGTGAGGTTCCTTACATTTACAAGAATATATGAAAAAAAAGGTGTCTCAAACCTGGACACTATATTGGCCAGAAGTGGGAAATTCAAAACAAATTAGTAGCATTTTTGCTTGAATTGCTTGATATATATGATACTGAGATTTGTGTTCTTGCATGTGTTCTCACCATTAAATTATTACTTAGTCTACTGTGTAATGCACAACATTGTTTTATTAATGTATGATTTCTTCATTCAGTGCTCAAGATGCAAGGGCTGAAAACCCTCAATATCTTTAAAGATAAATACATTTATTTATTTTCACTCTTCTCTAGAGTTTCCTGATCAAAAAAATGTCTCTGAAGTATTTTACCAGTTGTTTTTCATAAATTTATTTCCCATGTTAAACCTAGAGACAGGGTGTCCTATCCTATTGAAATCCATATCCATTCACCCTTAGGAAAAAAAATAGAAAACCGAAGACACCTAGTACATGAAGTTAAAAAAAAAACAACTTTGAAAATATAGAAAATTCATTATTTTCACATCAAAACAATACTATTGTATTTTTATTTCTTTAATTAGTTGTCCTGCTGGAGTCACATAAGCCATGAGAAATTACTTTTTTGTTTAATATATTTCTGACTTTGTAAATTTTCTTGGTTTAGGATATCAAAATATTGGAGTTTCCATTTTCTTGTACTTGTTTGAACAATGGCATTCAGGTATCTTACAAGCCTTTAAACACTTCTCCTAACTGTCCAGCTTCAAATTTATGAGGACCTAAGAGAAATTTGTAGTGTTGACTGTGCTAGTAGTAAAATGGGCATATTCCCTTGAGATCTCTAGTTTAAGTATCCATAGTTGTCCTAGGCTTGATTCCAGAGTCTCCGTTGGAAATAAGTAGACATGGATAACTTATATTTAATAATGCTGTCACTGCAGCCTTCTTAGGCCTCTTTTATTACAGTAATAACTTTGTGCTCATATAAATAAAGTTCCTCATACATAACTAATCATAATTGCAATTTTAAAGGTTTTAAAATAAACACATACTAAATTGGAAGCCAAATCATTTAGTCTTCAGTTTACTATGTTGATGAACAACTTTTGAAAAATTAGGGATTTTTTTGGAGGAGGAGATGTTGCATTTTAGGAGTTGATTCAGAACTGGGCAACTTTTTCTGAATTTTCCTGTACTGTTAACATTTTTGAAATGATATATAAAAATACCCCCAAATATTTTGTTATTTTTTCTTGATATGTGAGTAAAACTGATTGTGACTATTTCCACTGAGAAGAAAATTTCTTTTGTTAAGACATGCCTGTGTATCTTTATTGGGAATATAATTATATCTTAAAGTTTAATGCATTCCTTGGTTATCTGACTCAAACACTAAAGGACAAGACAAGGGAAGGCATTTTTCTCTTACACTAAATGAAATAAATTGTGGGCTACAGTTATATGTATATCAGTTTCATAAGGATATGACAGAAAGGAAAATATTTGCTAAACAACTAAAAAGGATTTTTGTATGGCCTCAGTGAGTAGGAAATAAGTAAACTTACATATATATATATATATATATATATATATATATATATATATGTCAAGGGGTGATAACTGTAACATTCTTATAGCAAATTTACAGCAACCCTAACAGGGAGAGTGAATTTTAAACAGGTGAGGGCATTCCCACTGCCAGCTGCAGAGACAGGGGTGTCATTCTACATCTCTTCCAAACTCTGTCACTTGCTTGAACTGTAGCCTAATGCAGACAAGGAACTATTTTCCTCTGTGTTTCCTTAGAGAGTATCCTTTTTTCCTCCCCTTTGCTGCTTTGTTTACAGCAGCAGTGGAACACAGATCTATTTTTTTTCATTTGCACATCTTTTCCTAACTGACAGAGGAGTGACAATCTATTGCTTCTTTTTTCTCTTCTCCAAGGAGTGAGAAATGAAAGTCTCCACACACAGTTAGAACAGTTTGGTCTCTGAAAAGGAATGGAGAATGATACAAAACATTGTAAGAGTCCATGGACTGTGCCATACATCACCACCTCTTTGGAAATTACCACTGCATTTTTGCACTTTAATATTCTGATTCATTTTCACAGTTGATTATGAAAACTGTCACTCATTATTAGTTTTAGTACTAGTTTTGCATTTGTTGCCTTTGGGAGTACTGTACCCTATTAAAGAAAGAAAACGTAAACATAATGCTATTTATACCAAGAAAATATAAAATAGTGGAACAAATACGAGTAACAGTTATGAAGCCACCAGAAGTTATTTGACTGTATCTCTCCAAGAGAAATGAAAAAAGGCTCATTTTAAAGTCAACTCTAAGAATTCCTACCTTAGTTTTTAAGTAGAAACCCTTTCAAGGGAGTATGTAAGCCCTACTTCAAACTCCTAATTTAAAATTCTAGTGCTATTTTTTGAGAGAGAGAGTCAGTAAGAACTTCAGAGTTTTATCCATGGAGATCTGAAAACAATATCTTATACTAAGTAATTGTATACTATTATATGTATCTGTTGAAAAAGCACTGCAACCATCCTTAAATCAACACTCATTTTCACGTGGAATATTTTGGCTTTGAGTGGCTTCTGCTTTCAGGGAAAAATATCTTCCAAAATTTTTTTTCTCTAACACTTCTAACACTAAAACATAAGAAGAGCTTTGTAAAATATTTAGTAAATATTCAGTAATAGAAACCACAGACTATTACAAGGACAGACTTGAGAGACGAGAAAAGGAGAGAAGGAAGAGGAAAGCTGAAACAGGTGAATCTCTTTCTAGAAAGGGTAGGAAACACTGCAATCTCATGTTAGCAGGTGTAAAGCTTTTTTTTTTTTGCCTTCAGTGGAATGTTGTTTCAAAGAGTCTTCTTTGTGCAAAATAAAATAGTTCTTTCCAGCAAAACCGTGTAGAACATCTTGAAACAAAGCAATAGAAAGCAGAACAAAAATTTAACAAAATTAAATAAACAAACCAACTTTTTATCAAACATCACAGTACCATAATAATGATTAATGTTTTGGAGACTGTACAAGTATTTGTTGTGGATATGTAGAGATAATATGGTAATTGAGTTTCAAAACTAAATCTCATTTATTTTTGTATTTTTTCCTTGATAAGGATTGCTTTAATAGTTATTTTTAAACTTAACTGGTTCCTTCACCATAAGTTAATCCATATGATTTTCCACTGTCTTACATTTTTCCTTGTATTGGGTTGAATTACCCAAGGCAAGTGTTTCAAGACAAACTCCAACAAGATTTTTTATTTGAAGGCTAGCAGAGAATATACACATATATATACAGACAGGTATACATATATGACTCTGGAGACTCAAATATCTATCACCTCCCAGACTAACAAACTCTGACCTGTCTCTGGGATTTTGTAGCTTGTTCAGGAAAGCAAAATGAATGAAAAAAAAAGTATGAATGGAGGAAAAAACCTCAACAACAACAACAGACCCCAAAAACAACAACAACAAAAATGCAAACAAATGCCTAAACCACAAAACACCAACAAAAACAAACAAACCACACCAAAATACCTATGACTGCATTAGAGATCAAGGAGGCTTTTGTTATCTAGTAAACTCAATTTTTAAAAAGAAGAATTGTATTTTCATAAGGGCAGAATGTATTTAGCTGTTTTGTTGGAATATTTTTTGCCGTGCTGGCTGCAATATTTAGTCAAATTGACACATTGCATTTGGTCCCAGAAATCTGGTGACAGAGGCATTTTAAACAATGCACTTTAACATAAAAGCAATTATAAGTGATGCACAGAGGGCAAGAAAGAGCTTCTGTCTTCCTGTCAGTAGCTCATTCATACTAATTATGTCTGCCTGTAGGTATATAGTGGTAGTAGGTATTATTGGCCCAACTTCTGAAGTGATTTCTGAAGAAAATATACTTCTGGATTGGAATAAGGTCTTTGTGATTTCCCTCAGCACATATTTTAAAGGGAGTCCTGAGCCATGCATTCTACTGTGTTCAAGAGCCCCAGCTTACTTCAAAGATAAAAAATTCTATTTATTTATATAATAGTAGCTATGGTTTCAAAAGTAGACAGTTCTCAGCAGCTATTATAAGGAACAGGCTACATGAGACCATGTATAATGTTCATTTGAAAATCTGTTTATGAGTGGGATGACTTTTAAAAATAAACAAGCTCTATACGCTTTGGTTGTCTGCCACTTGTGACTATAAGTGAACATTGCCTACCTAAGTTGCAAAAGCTTGTTCAGAAATATTTGGAAAGTGGTTTTGCACCTAATTATCAGACGATAACATAAATATCAATTTTTGTTACTTTGCTGGCCAAGAAGGAGCAGAAACAAGGATACAGGATCCATTAGTCACGTATGAATTTCCCCTACACTTCATAAAAAAATCAAGCATATTTAGACATAAGAAGCAACAGCCCTCTGGAGAACAAAGAATCTATTTTGAAAACAAAATTCATAATGAAAGCATTTTCATCTACCAAATTTAGCTGACAAAAGTACTTTTTGTAGAATCACTACTGATTTGACTTTTTTGAATTCTTTTGAGTTTTGCACTGTACTAACAGTAGGATCTTTGCTATGAGATATAGCCTTGCTTCTCTGTCCCTTTAACTTGAAATGAAATGTAAAAAAAGAACTTAAAAAGGGGGGAGTGGAGGGGAAGAGAATATTGTGATTTGAGGGACATATATAAATTTTATATTAAAAAAAGAAAAATTTGGTACAGAATCTAAATATATCAAGGTGGGGTTTTTCATAACCTAGTACTGTAAAACACACCTTCCATGTACTAGGTTATAAAAGAGGATATTATTACACCCATATCCAATATGTGATTTACCTGATATTTACCACAAATCAGGCTGATCTTGGACCCTAGCAGAGTGACCATAGATATATGTGCTCACACGTGTGTTTGCAGACTATCCTGCAAAAAGCCTTACCTAATTTTGGCATTCTATACTATAAACAAGCAAACAGAAAAAGGGAGGTTAGTAGAAACGTAGAAAGTAGAAAAGTAGAAAGACAAACCCTAGAGAGGTTCAAAAAGAAAAGGGATACCTGAGCAGTGAAATAACATGAATTATGTGAGCTCGAAGGGAAGGAATTAATGAAAAGCCATTATTGCCATTTAAGCAATTGCATATTGAGGCTCCAGAAGGAATCTGAGGAGTCAGAATTAGCCTGGAAAGTAACTCAAGTCTTGGTGGTGGGTGCTATGCAGAGGGTCTGCACTGAGATATGTGTCAAGAAATCCCGAGACAGAAAACCTCTGTCTGAATTCAGACCCAAGGAAATGGCAAAAGTGCCTGGGGATATGATGGCTGGAACATCTGACAGCACTCTGGTAAAAGGCCAAGGGGGGCACTAGGCCAGCTGCCATCATAACTAAGTTCAGCACCTAAGGAGACAGAAATTCTTCTCTGCCTGTCATCAGAGAGCTGCATCTGTTTCTCTAAATGATATACAAGACCTTATGTACGCAGCAGGAGCCTTTGCCTCAGTAGACCATTCACACGAGCATGGAGACAGCAGCTGTGATTGACAGGATTGGTTCTATCTGGAGAGAAGAATCAGCTGAGAGTGCTTTTCTGTTCTTGTTTTAATGTTCTTTATCCCTACATCTTTCTATGTTTGTCTTCAGTCACATCAGCACAAAGGATTTTCTTTCGAACTGATTTATGCATTAGCCAGGGGCTGTCTTAGTCTAAGCAGGGTCAAGAAAATGGAAGAACAAGCATGGTTGACTTCTTTCCTATCTCAATTAGAAGGCAAGCATGATGGCTTTCAAACACACTACTTAATTCAAAAAGCCTCTAAATAAAAGTTTAAAGAAAGAAGCAAATATAAAAAACACAAACAAAAGCCCAGCCCCAACCAACCAGACAACAACAAACAAACAAGAAAAAGACACATACACAAAAAAAACCAAAAACAAAACAAAAACAAAACAGAACAAAACGAAACAAAAAAAAAACCAAACCAAACCAAAAAAATATAAATAAATAAATAAAACAACACCAAAAAACCCCACAACACCAAAACCACAACTTTCTCATTTCTTTCTAGGACAGGAAATTAATTCAAAGTAGATTATGTATCCTTCACCCGGGTGATGATCCCATCTGTGTTTCTCAAACTACTTATGTAAGGCTGTCTTGCTTATGTATAGGAAAAATGAATATGAATATTTCTCTGTTGTGGAGGATGATTAATCACTAATCGTTCTGCTGAGAATAAAGTTATAAAGCTGTTTCCAGTTTTCTTAGGAATATCTGCCGAGAAGATCCTCATCAGCAGTCCATAATGATGATGATTCACTTCCTCACCACTCCTAAACTCTTCCCTTCCCCTATGAAAACATTCAGTCTTGCAAACTCAGTGGTTTAATTATCATTAGATCAAATATAAATAGATTTGTCTCAGCATGGAAAGAGTAATTTTTAAACCAGGGTTTTGACTAATGTGTTCAATATTGACAAGGAAAAGAGAAGTACATGCCTAGAACCTAGTTAACCTAGTCACACTTGATGTTTTTTATCCCCTTCATATTGTTCTGTGCTATCAGCTGGACAGCCAAACTGTTGTGATTCAGTAATCACTTATTTACTTCAAATGCTCCAAATGGATAATTTCAATCAATAATTAGCTTGTTTTCTATCGGTATAGATGTATTTCACATGGGTCACATGGGTCTTAAAAATGTCTGAAAGTAATTTAAAGTATTTTACTTGAAACCTGTGTAACCTCACCATGGTCTGGGTGCTACAGCTTTGATTATAATATGCCATTGATCTTCAACACGTAAGGAAGTATATTGAACCACAGTATTATCTATTAAATCAAGTAAGCAATAACACTTTTATTGTGCATCTTCCCAAATTATCTTTCTCCCTTCTCACGTCTTTTAAAAGACCTTTAGATGTTTCTCCATCTTGCAGAAATTCAAGTTTCCCATGCATAAACATCCTATATTTAAAGCTTTTACTTGTTTACTTTGTATTTTTTTCCATAAATAAACCATATAAGGAAGATACACTTTTTCACAGTGAGCCTTGTCTTGGTTTTAGCCAGAACAGATGTATTTTTGCACTAGACTTGAGGGGTGAAGGCTGGAGCCACATGGGCATGTCTAGGCTGTTATTCTATACTCCCTCACTCACCTCTGGGGGTGGAAGTAAGGGACTCTCCGCTTTCTGGGAAAGGAGGTGCATCAAGTGATTCCACCAGATCAACATCTCTTTCCCTAGCTCTTACAGGTACACTATTATATTAAAATCTTTATAAAATATTTTAAAAGCCCCAAGTGCAAAGAGCTATACGTATGCATGTCTTTAGCAAGATACTGTGATATTTTTATTTTTATAATTACTAAATGTAAGGATTCATCTTTGAGCACAGGCTTATATCTGCTTTATTTTTTCCCCCCTCTTTAATGCCATAAACAGAATCCTGTGCATCCAATCATTCTTCCATTTGCCTTGACCAGATCATACCTTGAATGAGTAAACAAAATCTGTCTTGAGACCAGAAAAACTTCTGTGTTCATGTGCTATAGATGAAACATTAACTGTGAGAAAACTTTATTCTTCTTAGGCATATGTTCATAGTGTCGCTGCCATTTTTTACTAAATGTAAGGAGCTATCAAACAACCTTGACATTTATTAGATCATTTCCTAGTGCAGGAAGTCAAATTCTTTTCCAGGTTAAGCCCAAGTTATTAGAGTATGCGTTAAATTTGTGTAATATGAGGGAAAAGTAAAAAAAGTCAGATAATGGCTAAATTATGAGAGCATACTACCTGCCCAGCAAGACCTTTTAACATTTGCCTGGTGCTTTGCAGGACATGAATATGGTGAACATCATATAACCACCTCTGGAAACCAGAAACATTTTGATCAGCATCAGGGACTTAAAAAGCCTTCAAAATGCCTGTGTGTAGAGAAATACATGATTTCACTGACAAAGCTGTTCACTTCTGCACTGATATCTTTCAGGTCATGCACTGTTTAACTCAGTTTATCATACCAGAATGACCAAATAATTCACAGAATCACTAGGTTGGAAGAGACCTTCAAGATCGAGTTCAACCCAGCCCTAACACCTCAACTAGACCATGGCACCAAGTGCCACATCCAGTATTTTTTTTAAACACACTCAGATTTGGTGACTCCACCACCTCCCTGGGCAGACTATTCCAGTACTTTATCACCCTTTCTGTAAAAAACTTTTTCCTAATATCCAACCTATATTTCCCTTGGTGCAGATTAAGACTATGTCCTCTTGTTCTGTCTGTTGCTGCCTGGAGAAAGAGACCAGCACCCATCTGACTACAATCACCTTTCAAGAAGTTGTAGAGAGTGATGAGGTCACCTCTGAGCCTTCTTTTCTCCAGGCTAAATAACCTCAGCTCCCCAGCTCCCCATTCTGTCAATATGTAGAGATTCGTGAGCTTGATAATATTTCTATCTGTTACAAGAAGGACATACCAATAGTCAATTTGCAATAGTCATGAAAATTTTCCTCCTTACAGTGATAAAGACTAATCAAAATCTACCACTCCTAACTTGGATGAGTGGGTTGCCTTTTGAAGTACAAAGTATTTCATATGGAAGTTATCTTTGTCACTACTGAAACCAGGTAGGTTCTTGAAGCCAAGTGAATTTCAGTGGGAGAGACTGATAGCACAGAGAATATGACTTGCAAGAGACACATTTAAGCACTCAATAGCCAAATTACATAGGAATAAGGTTGACACTTGATGTCTAAAAATGCTTATATCCTAAAACATGATGTCTTTTATGTTCATATAAGATACTCAGTATGCGACATCATCATGTAAAACTGTGCAAAAACTTTCAATTTTACTGCAGTTTTAGTGCAGAACATTCAATATTCAAGATATTAAAAGAAAATTGTTTTGGGTGTAATGAGTCTTTAAAGTTTGTAGTAAAAATATTTTCCCTATGTTTATATATCATCTTAAATTCAGCTGGTTTTATTTAGCTACAAAACCTACAGATTATAACAATATCAATGTACTGACTGGAAATCAGGTAAAATTTACAACCGTTGCACGTAAATAAAGAACTTTGTGATAGCTAATTGAAATTCCAGAGACCTAAACATTTGAAGAATTTTAAAGGGATCTATGTACTTTTTCCTTCTTATTTGAACTATTGGTAACTGCATTTATGTACCTTATTTCCTCTTGATAATGTTATTTCATCTTGATGTGTTAAAGGATTGTACTTAGGAAGATAACTAATTAGCCTGCAAGTGGGTCACAATGTGTCATTGGCTTTGAACAGCCCTGTGAATTTCACAGAAAGTTGTGCTTTAAATAGCATTGATTGGTTTTGTGACATTTAAAAAAAATATATGAATGTTCAAATGCACGTGTACACCTACCCTTCTCTTTGAATCTCCTGTTTTCAGTCATTCATGTTTTATTTACTATCTATGTGCTGAGAAAGAAATAAATAATATGAATGAATTATATAACAGTACTTTGGTGAAGACTGCAGAAACATAAAAGGATGCTATAAAGAAGAAAGAGATTAATTGTACTTCATCGTCAAGGAAGACAGAACGAGAAATAATTGCCTTGAGCTTCAGTGGGAAAAATGTAGGCTAAATATTAGGACAAAAGATTTAGTGCTGAAAGAAGAGTTAAACAAAGCAACGGAATAAGCTGTCAAGGAAAGTTTTGTAACTGCCATAATTGGGATTATAAATGGCTAGAACAGTTAACCAAATAGAAAAGATAGGTTACTGATAACAACAGCTGGTTCTGCCATGATGTAGATAGACCTTCATGTCCAACAGATAAATTGTGCAGCTGAAATATTGGCCTTCTCTTGGTGAAGCAGATCTTTTCTTCCCAGGAGGTTTTGGAACATATCAAATTTCACACAAAAAAAGTTCAGGACATGAATGAATGAATGAGTCATCTAGTTTAAGTTTTGGTTGCTCAAACTTCTGTTTGCTCTAAATAACAACACTTACTTTATTGTCACACACATTTGTATCTGTACCATTCCTAGACATTCTCCAGCTCTACTGCAGCAATGCTAGTATCATGCTAGTTGTGAAAATTTACAAGAGTTAAATGCATAGTTCTCTAGCATTAAATATAAGAGAAAATGTCTCAAACAAATGTGGAGTCAGCCCAAATTTCATATCAGTTGAATATACTGCAAAATATTACTAGCCTTTTTATTTATAGTAAAAGATTTGCTGATAGCATTTGTTTAAAATGTTCTGTTTGGTTGGGGTTTTTTCCAAAATATTTGGAAACAGAACCTAGGTCAGGAATTTCATGGTTAAAATCCCAGGTATTCATTCATGCTTTCCAAGTTAGTTAGTATTCTATATTTTATATGTCCTGCAGAATAATGTGAAGGAATAAATTAATTATAGTAACTATAGTAAATTAATGATAGAATTTATTAGAAAATTGTTTTCAGGCACAGAACACCAATGGTAATATCAAATCACCAATTACATGTTCAAACCATTGTCAATAATGTCACTTAATTGCATGCTGGGATATTAAATTTAATCCAAATGGTAAAATGTGCATTTGAGATTGATTAGTTTATTACATAAATGCATTAGCTGGTTACTTAAAATTGATTAGCAGGGTTTCAGTTCAGTGCCGGAAATTGTTATGTTAATCCCAGCAGTTCTCTCTTTATTCTCCAATTACACCAAATACACTACATGCAACTGGTAGAAAAAAATTGCACTGGCCTTCAGAAATTCTACCCATAAATCACAAGAGGCCAAAGACAGGTTGCTTCATGAGGAAGTTTGGCTCTTTGACTTACAGGACAGAATTATGCTGGGAACTCATAAGAGAGAACACACCTTTTCAGCCCTTTTACTGCAGATTATTTACTGGGAGTGGCATCCAAAGAACTTAAGCAGAATGGTGAACTTTAGTTATCCACTTTTAAAAATATGACCTTGACAAAAAGCCCTGTTTGGTATACATTTACTCTTGCACAGCAGTTCAATGCCACAGGTTTTGTATTTTGAATTCCCAAGGTGTTCACTGCTGTATATTTCAGCATGTGTGGAAGTGAAGCCTCTGATTTGTCAGTCTGAGCAAATTTCACTTAAATAATGCCTTAGCCTGATCAGTGTAGAGAAACCAGGTATTGCTTCAGTGGGCAGTCTGTAATCCAGCGGATCTTAACATACATTCTTAATATCAGGCTCTCCACAAGGTAACGTCAGTATCTGACATTTTCCCTTAAAACATGACTGTGCTGACTGCTGGTGCTTGTGCACACATTCTAACGAACTAATTTGAGATGCTTGAAGAAATTCACCAAAGTTCAAAAGTCTGTGCTTTCTTTAGCCTGAGCTGATGCAATTTCAACATGAAGAGAAACTAATAAGGGAAATGGAGAGACTACAAGCTAGTAATTGCTTACAATGATGAAGTCCTGCATATTCACGCTTCATCCTAGATCTTTTGGTATTGTTACTGCTCTATTTTCAGGAATCACTACAAGAAATATATGCTGCAAGCAATTAACTATCTTTCTGGAGTCAGATTTTAAGAAACAGGAATGAATTTTACTCCATCTTTTTAAAATGAAATTAAGTCTTTACATTTAGGAGCTGAAACAACGTTTCAAGTATACATGTGTCTTCACTATTTTTAGTGACCTCTTTCTTGTCGTCAAGTTTTAGATACCATTTTGGTGTGCCAAAACTTCCCAAATACTTTCTAGTTAGTGTGAAGTTCTCTGTTCTTGTAGGAATGTCAATTATATAATTAATAACTTATATTCAAACTCTTTATATTCAAATTATTAAAAATGTTTAATTAATTAATCTCAGAATTTTGAAATTATTTTAAATCTCAAAACTAATTTTCAGGGGACTTAAGGACAGATTCCTTTGGCAACTTCACTTAAATAGACTGATATAGGAAATATCTGAACTTAACCAGTTTTTAACTGGTTTTAAAAATTCCTCTTAAAAGTTGTCAATGGACTCCAAGCATCCACTAGTCACATTAAAATTTTGTTGTGTTAATCACTCAAAAAAAAAAAAGCCATGATCTCCCCACTTGCTGTTTGTTTCCTGATATATACCTAGTTACTCCACTAGATATAAACATTTATAATAACAAGAAAAATATTTGTAAATAACCTTGGCAAATGGTTGATATTAATAATCCTAAAAATGATCTACAAATTTGGCAATTTTTACCTTGTCATTCTCATGGTATACTAAATATATAAAGATGTAGATTTCTTTAGACAAAAAAAGTTCATCTCTACAAACTTCACCTTCTGTGGTGAAAAGGGAAACATTATGTTAGAGAACAGTAAATTTCGTGGAAGAAAGAACAGTCCTAAGAATACGGACGTCTCTGAAATCCTACCACATATATAAGCATAGTAGCCACTTTGATGCTCAGCTTCTCAAGGTACATTAGAGGTGCCTTGAATAAAGATCTGCAAATACAAGGGTGGGTACTGGATCATTTACCATCTGGTTAGCTGAGTTTTTTATAAGATTCAGGAAATTAGACTAAGGACCAATACTGACTCAATTCCCTATCGTCCCTGAGCTTTAGCCCTGGCTAGCAGTGTGCTGCGGAAGGGAAACTGAGTCAAGGACGAAGATAAAAGTCAAAAGGTGTTCTTAATCCTTCAGGAACACAGTCCCACATGCAGAACCTACTCCATTCAGCTTGGAGGAATGAAGAGAGGAATTACGAGACCAATTCCCTGCCAGAGGGCAGTTTTATACCCTCTGGAGGGGAGGGGGTCTACCAGGCAATGGGGGCTGACCTGGGGGAGGTGAGGCATAGGTGGTGTCAGGTAGAGGGGATGCAGTGCAGGGGTTCATGGGGAGGTACAGCAGATGCTTTGTGTGAACACATATAACAGAAACACCCAGTGCAATATAACAAAGTGAACAAACTACTTAGTGCAATACAACATAATACAAATGCTGATTCTTCATTTCAGAAGAGAAACTGATTTGAAAAATATCCCTCATATATATATATATTTATATATTAACGTCTTAAACAATTTCCTTTTCTAATTTATTTTGATTAGGAATACTCCAGAAAATGAGTCTGTTATCTGAAACATTTTGGTAAACAAATCTTTGTTTTCATCTATTATTTTGCAGTATTCATTCCAAATTTGGATTATTTCAGATCATCATCAACACAAGTATTAATCAATAAACTGATTCAAGTAATTTTACTCAATTATAACAAGGCCAAGAGATAGTACCATATATCTTACTCTGATATTATAGTAGTGTTTTAAAGGCTTGTAACTACTATTTCATCATTTAGTAACTTGGAAATAAAAAATCATTAATTCAATCCAAGAAAAGGTGAGGTTTTTTCAATGGCAACAAATGATTAAATCAAATTACAAGCAAGCAAAAAATCATATCAATAAAATGAGAAAAAATGTGTTGGTTAAATTACTACTTATGAAGCATTTATCATCAACAGGTCAGAGTTCATTAACCTCTGCACAACCAGAAGAAACAAAGTATGGCAAACTGAATCACATGAATTTGTTGACTATTTTTAGTGGAAAAAAATTACAGAATTACAGCAATTAGTACATATTCTCATGTGAGGACTTGGGGAATGATGAATGTTTGGACTTTAATTTTATTTTTAAATTGAAAGAAACCATCTAGCTCTGATGGAAAATGAAAAAAATTAAATCACCAATTTATCTGTGTAGCTTTAAGACATATCCTTATTGATCCATTCCATCTTTGAAAAAAAAAAAAATTCTCCTTAGGTTCCTTCTAAGTGTTTTTCTGTTTAAAGATGTGGGAAGATGTGAGAAAAAGGGGGTTGATTTCTATATAGAAGTTGCTTTACTAAATTTTTTGCTCTATATAGTGTTGTTGTACTGAATTACTTGAAGAAAAAGTCTAGTACTTTTAATTTTTTATAATACTTTGTATTTGTTATATGTTACAGCACCTTCTCTGTTCCTCAAGGTTGCTATCCATCAGTGTATATTCAGTCTTTCTGATTGAGATTCAATAGGTTCCCACACTGAATCAGAAGATAAGCATAAACAAAGTTTTATATGGAACTTTAAAGCATAAAAATTTATTAACACATAGGTACCTTATAAAATATGGAAATGTCACAATTAAAACTAATCGGTAGCTTTTTCAAAAATACTAGAATAAAAGATTTGGTTCTTTCCAATAGGTATTTATAGCTATTTCTGTACTAGTTACCCACTTTTAATTTGTAGGAGCATAATTGATGAACCAGCTGATTCCAACTGATCCAACTTAGAAATCCTAGATAATCTAGAAGTGCATGGAAATTAATGCAAATTAATAATTTCAATTCCATGGCCTTAAAAGTTGTTCATCTTGAGTTTTCATTATGAGTCCTGACTTTGTAACCTGTTGTTGTTAAGCAGCATTCATAAGCAAATTCCTGAATGCTAATGATTGCTTATTTTGCAATGTACACACAAGAATTCAAACTATGCTGGCTCATGAATATAAAGGAGGGGCTGAAATCCCAGACTCAGTTTTTCTTCCTTTATCTATACACTATATACTTATTCTGCAGCTCACAATTTAGCCCATTCTCTAAATTTTATTAAATCATATTTAACCAGGAAGAGAAAACTATTGTTTCAGGATCTTGCTTTTGGGTAGGATAGCAGTAATGAATACACATACATGTAAATTATCATCCATTCAGAATGAATGCTTGAAGAACTTATTGTGTTATAATTAATTTATACTTTGGAATTCAATTATTTGATTATTCCACTTGTTACCTGAATACATTTGAGTGTAAATAATACAACCTAATGATTATAGTTAATACTAGGTTGGCACCAGTATGCACAAAAGTGTATGCATAAATACAAATATAAACACATTTACATATTTTTTTTTATGTTTGTAGAATTAAATACGTACCTTAGGAATTGTTAAAGGGCTGTCTGGTTTTTATGCTTTTATCCTGCAATATAGGTTATTTATTTTTTGGCAACCATGTATGTTTGTAAAACATGGCTCTTAGATTCTGTAAAACACGTTGATAAAAATCTTATATTGAGTTCATCAATGTGTCATGAAAATTTTTACAGGCTTATTGATGGCAATGCATAGCATGAGCTTAATCCATTTTTCCTTCCTTTTCATATTGTCATTATGAAATACTTCTGAAAACCTTCCATATGGATTATATTACTTTTAGTTTATTTGACAAAGATTCGATTTTTTTCTTCTATTTTAATTATTTTTGTGTTTCATGAGCATATGCTTACTTTATAGATCCATAGTCAATGTATTACAAAAGGATGGTTAAATCAGTCCCAAAGGACTTGCATGGTGCTTCAGCTACCCTGCTTTGCACACCCAACCCAGCTGATTTAATTCAAAGACAGCTAACTCAGACATCTTTACACTGAATTATGCTCAATTATTTTGTTCATATAACCTAGTGCCCAACACAGCACAAAGCAAAGATCTAATTTTAAAATATCTTCTTGAAGAAAAGACATAAAAATATTTTTTTTTGGTGGTTTTAATTCCTAGAAAGCCATTCTTACTCATTGTTTTCTTCAACGTTGGTTTAAAAGAGAAGTTAACAACTCAGTCTCAGCTGTCATATACTGAAAAGGTTTCTAGACAGTGCATGCAATTAAATATCTAACCACACAATATAGCTAAAAAATATCTTTTCATCAAAACACATTTAAATCCTAAGTGTCAATAAAATTTCTTACTTTACATGAATATTGTTTCCTTCATAGTCTTTAATTAGACACATTCTTTTCATTGAACCTGCTCTGATTTGTCAATATATTTTTCAATAATATACACTGAAACAAAAGCCATATTATAGTAACAACTCTACAGGACTTCAATGATACAATAAATATAATCATCCCACTTCTACTCAACAATCCATTATTTATGCCTGAGGATCACATTTTACCATAATATTATACTGGGAACTTTCATTCTGCTGTTGGCCAGCTTTTTCTAAAATGTTACCATTCATGTCACTGAAACACTATTTTAAAGTCCATGTCACGCAGACAGCCCTGTCATCACCTGATAGTCCCTGGGATGTTTTAAATATAGCATAATTGCACTTTTTTTTTTTCCTGTTTGACTGGGCCTTTCCAAATTTTTCAAAATTAACTGAAAAATCATCAGTCAAGTTCCTCTTTGATGGAAGATATAAAGACATGATTATTCAGGATCAGTATATAAACCGAAGAAGACTTGAACCACTTTTTACTGTAAGATTTAAAACTTGATACTTATGACATGGATATGAATATATGCTCTCAAAACACAGAATAACTTAATTCTGATTTGTTTCATAGGACTGATAATAGCTTTATTTCCAGCTGGTATATGACCAAACCAATCAAAAGAATCTCTTGTTTGTTAAGTGGTTTTAAAACTAATTTTTTTATTGTTTCTTCTGATCACATACAGAATCGCAGAAATTCTAAGGCTGGTAGGGGCCTCCTGAGACTAACCTACTAACCTAGGGTTTCGCTACCCTAATGAATTTAATAAAAAAAAAAAAAAAATTAAAAAAAATGGAATTTCCTGTATTTACATATGTGCCTCCCTGCTTTTGTCATGTCACTGGTTGACAGTGAGCATAGTTGCTCTGCAGTCTTTCTCTACCCCACACTGGGTTTTTATACATGTCTTTCCTGGTGTTTTATTACTTAGCTTATCTACAGTCTCTAGCATCCAGCCTAAGGATTTCTTTATTAGCTCTTGACAGCTCTCCCTGTCCTCCATTACTCTCTGTGTATATGTGTCTGTATCTGTATTTTGACTATATAAAGTGTGTCCAATGCTCTGCTCTAACCTAGCTCATGTTTTGTTATCGGTTCTTTTCTTCCTTTCTCTCTTTCAAACGATAAAACACACAAATTCCCCAGTCCTCCAAATGAAACAAGGCAGTCCTTGTGCATGTGTTTTGATGTGTGTTTTGTCAATAACCAGACTGTGGCTTCTGTGGACCTTCAAGAGCTATCCATTCTGTACTTAAAACATTTCTCAGATGGCTTGTTTTGTTTTTGGTTAATGAATTTAAGTCTTTTAAAACATGAAATGACAGACATTTCTACCTTCATTCTGGTCTCCTAAGAGGTGCTGTTCATCCATCAATACCATTTGGCTAACTTTTGCAACTGCTATGAAGACACCAGATAAACGCTAAGAAAAATTTGCCTTGGACTTCTTAGGAATCTAAAATTCTTTTGAAAGGTAAGAATCAACTTTTTCTGAAAGAATCAATTGATGCATGAAAATCCCTCCTAATGACTTTTTAGTAAAGTAGATGTTTAAACACTCCTAAATCACCCTGACCTCCTGTTTTAGTCTTTCCTTCTAAGGAGAGGATCAGTGTAGTGTTTTCAGTTTTGAGCCTGGATCAACAAGTGTGATCCAAAATTTTATCCAAACCTGATTTGAATGCCTTTGTTCCTTAGATATTAGGGTGTTTAGACATTATGGAGATTTTAGTGATCACTGTAATATTTTTCTTGGTGATAGAAGACACAACTTTATGTTGATTGGTGTTTTGAAACATACTAATGGATAGCTCATGTTATGTCTTTAAATAAAGTATGCACATGAAGAGAAAAAGTGTAAAAAATTCTGCCTCAGCTGATATGAGTGTGCAAATGTTAACATTTGCACAGTTAGATGTTTAAGGTTTGATATGTCCTATCAATGGTATCTAGACAAAAACCTGCTACTGAGGTTATTGGGATTTGAAATTTGAAGGTAATTGAAAGACATTGAGGTGGATCCTCTTTGAGTTGTAAAAGTAGCATAATATTCCTTGTGTACCAAAAATACAAAGAAAGAGATGTAAGGAAGAGAAAAAGAAGACAGAAAAAAAAGGTTGAATATTTATCAGGTTGTATGCATATCTGAGATGAAACGTGTATACCTTTAGAAGAATTAATAAGGGGCAGGATGTTATCAGGGAGGTCTTATCGTCTAAGGTTTGTGAGTTTGACTGATGTTCTGAAACCAATGTAAATAAACCTTCACCTTTCAAAATCAGTATCACAAATGGCATTGTGCTTCATTTATGGAATAGCTGCTAATGCTATCAAGACAATTAACAATAATGATAACTTGAACTTGTTCTGTATCACCTAGATGTTGTCTGAAACACATCATTGGTTGCAAATAGCAAGGAAAACTTTTCTTTACTCTTATGTTTCTTTTCCACTGCATGATAATCTCAATTAGCAGTCTAGTGCTAATCTAGTCTTTTACAGTTACCATATTTAGTTTGGAAAAGGAGAGGAGCACATCTACATGATGATGAAAAGAATGACTGTGAGTGTTTAACAGGATGCAAAACTTAAAAGCTAAGCTACAGTGCCTTATATCAGAGAAAAAGAAGTTTAAAGAATAAAGAATAAAGACCCCTATAGAGTATATCAATTTTACTGCTTTAATTTGGGTAAATAAATGAGAGATTTCTTTCTAAATTGTGAAAGACATGTGAATATGTTAAATAAACACAAGTTTAATGCTGTTAAGGAGAAGCAGAGGCAGTTTGCCAAGAAAATGAAAACTTTGAATACCCATTGTACAAAAGGAATGTGGGTTTTAATTCCTTCACATTTGAATTAAGACACATATTGTCCATGTAACTCACACTATACCTGTTGAGGCATCCTTTATCTAGCTTTTTTTGGAAGTGCTATGTGGTCTTGGACAACATCTAATATTACCTTTACTGTACAAGGAAGCATTATAATGGCAAAATGAAACTAAACCCCAAGAGCTTAGTTTATTCTGTGACCAAATTTGTTTTCTGCTATCCAAGATGAATAGTTCCTTATGCTGAAGTTAATCCCACTAGAATCCCAGAATGAAATCTCATCTACTTTGAAATTGGTGATAACATTCTTCTGGATTTTAATGACTGCTGAAATTCATGAGCATAAACTATCTGAAGAAGAAAGAAGGCTTAAAAGCATAATGGAATATGTTGACTTTATGACAAGTGAAATTCTGATTGTTGTTTTTTTAAGTCTGCCCAATCACTTCTCCTTATTAAAATTAATGCCCTTGCAATTTTAAACAGATAGTATCTAAAGGATTCACAGTTGTGTGCTCAAAATGCCTTTGGTAGAAGCAAAATCAAGTGCATATTTCCACATGATGTGTACATAACTGATGTGTACATAAGGTGTTGCAACCCATATTGACTCCAGTTTTGAACATTTATCAAGACACTTCTTCAATGTGAATCTTTTCTTGCCATTTGCTGCACAAAGCACAGAGGCACAAATAAGAAGAGGAATTCTAAAGTTTTAATAAAGAACCTATGCTGTCTCTAAAGGAAGCATGCTATCTGGACACTTCTTCAGCACAGGAAATTATTTTCTAAAGTGTTTACAAAGTTGGCCAAAAGTGAAGGAAGACGCTTCTTTTTCTTTTTTTAAATTAGAAAAGGCTCCACACAGATTGTGGAGGTCTTCAGATTGTGAATTACATCCAGATGATTTCAGCTCCTTGGCAGGAAGGAACTTTTTAGGGAAAGCAGCAACAGTTGAACTCTAGTTTTATGTGGCTGTTCACACATGGTAAAATAACAGGGCTCGCCTTTGTCTTCATTATGAAATTGAACATGGTTTACCGCAATAGAGTCAGGTTTAGCCAATTAGACCAATGAACTTTTGTCTCTATGTTTAGCAAATACTGAGGTATCATCGGAACAAAGTAGATGTGGAATGTTGTTTATACGAGGAGGTTTCTCTGAATTTGAGATGCTCTTGGAGGAAAACAGGCCATGACAACAGCTTCTTCAAAACAGTGAATTTAACTGCTATTTCAGAAACCCTAAAAACAGTAAGACACAGAAGCATGGTAAAGAAGGAAAATAAAAAATAAAAAGCTAGGTTTCTAATACCGTATGTATATTAGAACAGATATTTACTTAAGTACTTTAGTACGTGACATAAACCTATTGGATAGTTTCTATCCAATAACATTTTATATATTCACAGCTCAATCTTGAGAAAATAAATAAAAAATAGATAACTATCAGTATAAAACCATTATTCTAAGCAATAATAGGGCATTAAGCCAATTAAGAGTCTACATTCTTATATAGAATAGAATTTTTTAGTAGTCTAAGTCACAGAACTATTTGTTGGTTCCTACAGAGGTAAGAAAGAGCTGATAACATATGATCTGAAGGATTTCTAACTGTAACAGCATAAGCTTATGAATGTGCACTGTTCCCTTCATCTCAGAGCTAATTTAAGAAATTTATTACTGGGTGGTGTATCTCAGCAATCCGTAACAGAAAACCGAGTAATCAACATATACCAACACCACAGCCTAGGAAGTTAGTCATGACTCATTACAGTTTAGTTGTGACATTTCTCTGACTTTTGCATGGAATTCTCCATAAGAAAGCTTTGATCACCTAAAACCACCATAACATCACAAAAAGCTAACAGTGCAATATTTCTACACAAAACCCCATGTTTTGCCGGAGAAAGGAAAATCTATTTACCATTTTTATTAGAAAGTCAGATGGTATCTTAACCATGTTTTCCATGCATTCATAGGAAGACAGATTCAATTATCTGTTTCCAATTAAATAAACTGTCTTTTAAAAATATGGATGTCCTCATTTTAGCAAATGCCATAGTAACACTATCCATTCTACATGGATCAGTATATGCAAGCTTTTACTAAAGTTTTTTTTTTTTCATCCTTATCGATATTGTATTATTCCAGTAATAGGACAAAAAATAGCCTCTAACTAAATGAATTTTTGTTTCTTTCTGCTGTTGCGTCACTTTTTCCATATCACCGTAATTAAGGAGAATCAGTATCTGATTTCAGACTCAGACTGTGTTGGAAGCAGAACATTTAATGACCCGAGTAAGCAAAAAGGTAATATGTACATTTGCTGTAAGGAACCCAGTGGTGCTAAGCTCAATGATGAGCTAGGGGAAATAATCATGAAATATAATACTGTTTTTTCTAAGTGTCTGTTAAATTATTATCTTTTTGCATCACGTAAAGTATGTTTTCCTGAGGTGAAGTCAATGAACTCAGTGGAGCAGGAGGAGGTCCATTTCTCACTGTCTTTCCATCTTACCAGATCTTTTTGCCCTAATTTTTAGAGGAAAATCCTGCCCTCCTTCAAATAAAGTATGGATTAATCTACCATAATCCCGCAGAAATTACTATATGTGTCTATACATTCTGAATCCAATAAAAATTTGTTTTATTCTATACATTTTTACATTTCCCTCTATTTTATATAAGAGGAGGTGGGTTTTTTGTTTGCTTAAATGATAAGAAATTATCTGTTTATTTGTTTTCTTAAATGTTGTAAAATTATCTCCAGAGATTCTGCAAAGGAGGGGTATTGGTAAGGAACAGGTGTGGCAAACAAGACAACAAGCAGTACTGAAAAACTTGGAAACATTACACTTGATATTAGGTCCCTTTTAACAGTCTAGGAATTACTGAACATTGGAAAGTGAGTTATTTATGTTCAATTCCCATTCTGATAATATCACTAAGAACTGCTGAGCAGATTTTTATCTTTTTTTTTTTTTTTTTTTTTCCCTAAGAAAACTTCTCTGGATGAATTAAGAGGAAAACAGACTTGCGAAGTGCTAAAAGACCTTCACAAGTTTTTAAAATCAACCTTTGAGATAGAGAGGAAAATACAAAAAAATAAGAAACTCAAGCAAAAACATTTCCAATCATTAAAAAATGAACATAGTTACTACATTTGATAGTGTTATGAGAAAGAGCATCTAGATCATAAAAAAGACAGATGGGCTTGAAACAAGGAATAAAAAACAGATGGAGATGAAGATTTGTACATGTAAGAGAAGGAAACTTTCTTAATGCTTAGGCAGAACAAGGGTCTCTATTAACAAGTTTTTATGAGGTGAGAGGACTGGTATACTTTGGGAAAAAAAAAAAAAGGCAAATGAGAGAATGTCCAGCTTTGAACTGATTGTGTCTTTTAGTGACATCAACCCCAGTGTTTTAATGCCTTTCTGATGTTTGTTTCTTATAATGAGTGACCTTAGAGATGGAAACTGATAGAGAGCAAAATATTTTATTCTGACTGAAGAAAATGTGGGCAAAGTGTGATTATCCACTGACTTTTGCTGGTTTTTAATGTCACTGATAGGAAATTAAGTCTTAAAACAACAGGTGGAGATTTCTGGTTTTATGGTCCATGTCTTGAGAAATTGTCATATAACCCCCTTTATGCAGGTAAACCTTAAGATCCGAGTACTTCTTTATATTTGCATTCTAAATTTTGGCACAGAGCTACCTGGTATTAAAATTACTAACACAGTAGCCATTGGCAGGGCTGGAGACTCAAATACACCTTATAAATCTACTACAGCATTTGTACTCATCTGGCATACAAAGCTGAAGTTCCATTTAACCCAATCTTCAACTGCAGGTTATTTTTCATACTTTTTAATGAAACACAAGGATATATATTGGAAAAGACAGTAGAGAATTAGTATAGATACTATGTTTTTCAATAAGGATTAACTATCACTGTCACAGAGTAAACAATAGAAAGGAGTCACTAGACGTAGCCTTGAAGTATCTGGAATGAGTTATAACTCATGTTTCAAATTAGCAATAGAGAGCATAATATTCAATTCTCAAAAAATTATGTTACTGACACTTTAACATAATTAACAGAACTGGAATTTAGCTGGATCACTGTGACTGTGACACTTTTTCTTGCAAAAATGTCAGCTATGACTAGCACAATGTACTGAATACGGTGGATTATCTTGAAGTAGATATATTCTTCAAAAAGTGTGGAAATTACTTCAGAAATCTTGAGCAAGATGTCAGGAACTCATGAAATCAACAACAAGAGAGGTCAGCCTAAGAGATAAAAGACAACTAACTACTAACATTCAAGAGAAGAGACATTGGAGTGTCTCACTGTGAAAATGGCCAAACAGGCAGAACACAAACAGGCAGTAGTACATATGCAAGCACTGATTCAAACATTACTGAAATGAGCATGATCTGAATTCCAAAGACTCACCAGAGCCAGAACAGAGTTCAGGCCACAAACCCTACTTTCAGATTATTTCATTTTAGAATTGGATGTTTTTCTTATTTTTCTTTCCTTATTCCATAAAAAAAAAAAAAAAAAAAAAAAAAAAAAAAAAAAAAAAAGGTGGAACTGAGAGCTTTTGTATTTCAGCTTTGTCTCTCCTAGCTTTTGTAATATGTTTGTCTCATTCTTTACCATGTGACACTGACACATCAAACAAAAAGGGCAAGAGGAACTCTGCCATCTCACTTAATTGGGGCTGTGAACTTTTAGAGCTAATCTCACAAGTGAGAATTTGATGCTCTAATGATGTATCTAATCTTTCCAACCTTCTCAAAATCTCCAGTGAAAACGTTCAGATATGAATTTTTTTCCAGTAAGTTCTTAGTAATCATGTGCTGTCAGCCAGCTGAGCTCTGCATTAACCTAACACTTCCAAGAGGAACAGCAGTGGCTGATTACCCATTTAAAGAAAATCAACAGAAATTCCCTCATCTGGGAATAAGAAATTATTAATTATTCCAAATACTTACAGGCATGGAAGCCTCTGGAAGTCTTTTCCAGAGATTAACTCAGAGAAAGAACTGTCATAAATACTTTTAATCATTCACTGAAATGTAATAGCTTTCTTTATTTTGGCCATATAGATAGCTAAATTAAACCTGTCAACTATCTCACCATCTGCTATTCCCAAATACTCAGAGTATGAAACTGCAATAATGTAACCTTAGTTAACGTCTTATGCTGGATGAAGTATATGTCCTGTTGTTTTAGAGATAATTAGATAGAGAAGATGTGGAATTCTGCCCCTAAAATGCAGTGTTTATAAACACTTAAAGACCTTCTCGTATTCCTTATGCTAAATTTAGGTACTAACAGACTTTCTTATGCAAAAGAATGAACAGAGGACAATATTCTACACTAATTAGTACAGAAATCCTATGTTTTATGCTTCTGAAGTATTCAGATTCTTATTTACTTCCAAACAGGTTTCTGAAAATGTAAATTGCTTTGAAATACATTGATATATTATCTTCTGATTTTACATATGACTTTCTAAAAAGCAGAAATTATGGTTTATTCTTATGGTGACAAAAATAAATTTAATATCCTACCTAAAAAAATCCAATATATTAATCCACTATTTGCAGACACTTCTGAAGATGGCAACACACCTATTTTTGAGGTCACCTAAAGGGAATTTCCTAGTCTATTTTGTTCCATTCATGAGAATGGAATGCTACAGAAGTTTTTGCTTGACTTAAATTACAACTTTTAACTTTAACATCCAGGGACTGCAAATTCTACTCCAAAAATTAAGTCTATGCCTTTTTTTCAAATTTAAATTTTCCAAGCTGAGAAATTTTGTCTATGAGAAGTCTATTCCAGGATATTAATATAATTACAATTTTAACACCTAATTTCAGTAAATTCAGAAATTTGCATTATTAGGAAAAAGGGCAAAAATGTGAAAATTAACACATCTTGGCCCACAAGAAGTGTAGAGCAGAATATCTTTCATGAGGAAGAGTTGATCTTTTGAACAGTTTCCAGATTCATATCTGGAACTCTACAAACAACACATAATCTAACTAATCTACAAACAATGCATCAAGCAGTCAGGCCCCTAAACTCCAACATCTGGTGCCTTTTCAGATACCTCTAGGTACAAGGGCTGTCATTTCAGAATGTGCAGGATGTCAATGACACCTCCAAAACTACATCTTGGGCACACCATGCCAAGCATAACAGACATAGATTAAAATGTTTAAGCAACAGAATCTCTTCTTGACATCACAGGATTTCACTGGCCCTCAACTGGATTTTATGTTAATTCAAATTTCACAAAACATATGGAGATACCCACTGCATTTTAACTTCCACAGTGTACAATTTTCCAAGCCACTCCAATTAAAAAAGTAATCTTATCATTTGTATGCTGAACTTCACATATATTTAATACTGACTTATGTTACTGGACTAAGCATAGCTATAGAAAAGTATTTTTAAATGTAATATTTCCTTTGTAATTGATGATAGAGAAGTGGCAAAAGCTGTAATAGACATTGGTACAACGAACCAATTCTTATCTAAATTACTTGAGTCCACCTTGGCCAACGGTAGATACAATTCTCTATAATCCAATTATGCAGATAAAAGCATTTATGCAAATAAAGTCCATTTTTGTATTAGTGTTGTAATAATCTGACATGCAGAAGTCTTACTTATCATTTTTATTTATGAGAATGGTTTTGTTTTCTGGCTCTGAGCTGGGATGAGTAAAGTGATCACTACACATTAAAAAAATATTAATTTAGTAACGTAGTACTTAAATTCCTTTCAACTTTTTCACACAGAGAAAATTAACGTAATTTTAATATCACCTGCAGATAACATGCCTCATAAGCTACATTTCCCCTGTCTATACTGTTAATTAGTGGCTGAAAAACATAATATGTGATACGAGAAAACATGGTTATCTAACATTTTGGGAAGCTGAAGAATAGTAGGACAATTGCCAATGAATTTAATTGCCTGAAGTACAGCTTAAAAAACATCACAGGAAAGGTGTGTGACTATCAGAGGTGGTCTTCTAGGCCTGAAGTCAATCCTTTCAAGATGTTGGTACTTAGTAGATTGTTACCTATTGCAATTTTATAACGTTAGGTCAAGCTGAAACTAGACACAGTCAAAATGTTTAAGAGTCAAGCTGATTTCACGCTGGAGGAATCAATGACAGCATTTCCTCACAATTATTTTGTACAAGTTAAGAGGCTGAGAATCACTCAGAAAGCTCTATAACCAATATAAATGAAAGAATTACTTTCATACTTGTACAAAGAAAATGCCTGTCAAGTAAGCCACTGACAGATCCAACAATAGATGATGCTACATTTTCGTCATTTACAGTTACTATATTTATTTTGTTTTCAGCAGTTGGTGAGGACTCTGCATATAACAGAAAACATTATTAAATCTTGAGTATTTTCTTCAGACACATAATCTGAATATAGAATAAGGAGCTAATATAATGGAAGGCAACATCTGTTACTCTAAAAATTACTCAGAAGGTTTTATTGTGTGAAAAAGGACACAAAGGCTGGTTTAGGGTGAGGCTGTGTTGTAGGGTTTTTTCTTTTCCAAAGAATTTATTATTCTGCCAGATACAGGCTTAGGCTTTAAGGAATTGCTTCATAAACTTAATTAAACACATTAATCCTTTAAAAGACAAATTAATGTTCTAAGTGATTGGTACGGCCAAGAGAGTTGAACTATAAATTCTGCTAAGCAGGTGTATTCCATCTTTCTTTTCCTTCTTCATTTTTTCTACCTATTTAATTATGTTGCTTTGATCCATGTTTTCTATATCATTCCAAATACATGAAATTTCTATAAATTGGGAAAATTAGCTTTCATTATAGCTTGTAGAATTTAAAATAAAAGAATCTATTTTGGGGACAAATGTAATTATGAGACATATTTGAAATATTAGTTGCTTCATTCAGTTATTTCATCTTTTTATAGCAAAATGGGATAGAGACGGGAAAGGTCAGGATATTTTCATCTTAAGAAGACATATTTGGGAAGTTTCAGCTGAGATTCAGTTTTATTTGAACTTTAAAAAGTGAAAGAAAAGGAGAGAAAAAAAAACAGAAAGAGAAGAAGAAGAGGAGAGAAGGAGAGGGAAAGAGAGTAAGAGACAGAGGAGGAGGAAGGGAAGAAGGAATAGAATTAAAAGAGTTGGAAGTAAGCAAAAGAAAACAAGAAAAAAAGAAAGCAAACAAGCAAGCAAGAAATAAAGCTGTGCACAAAACTATATGACAAATCTGTAACAAACAGGTAGAAGAGTTCGAAAAAGCAATGATACACAATTCTATGGCATTACAAGAAATTAAAATTTCCAGTGAGACTGAATGGCTTGATGAATGTGCATTTTGTTAGGTTCTAAGCATCTACAGTGATGCCTACCTTAACCAAATTGTTTTAATTTTTCAAAACTGCCGAATTCAGACAGCTAAACACTAAAAATATATAAAAATCCACAAACTGAAAAGATCTTGAAATACTGTCTTCCTCCTTTGGGCAGGTAAATCAAAAGTTGCTGTTGCCTGAAACCATGTGCTTCATTATCTGTTTAGCCTCATGAGCCATCTGGGATTACTGAACTTCCACTATTCTCTGTGACTTTTAGCTTTTCATCTTTCCATTTTCTGTATGGATTAAAACCTAAATTTTCAGCTAGTAAGGAGAATATAGTGCATGTTTCTTTATCAACTACAGTATTTCAGAAGTATTTGTAGCAGCAGGTTGTCTGATGTGTTGCTGCACTAATCGAAATTGGCACAACTGTGAAGAAACTATACTATTTTTGTTGGGAACAGATCATTATCTGTGTTATTGTAGATCACATAGTAAAAGCAAATTATACTGGAAGGTTTTTTTAGAAAATAAAACTTCAGGTGAAATTTCAAAAAAATCATAATTTAATGTTTTAGAAAATTTTCAAGATATGAAGACTAAAATAAGTGTTTTTTCATTTCCAACCTCAAACACTAAAAAAATCCACCAAAACCCCCAAAGCAGACCTTGAAAATTATTATATTAAACAGTAAAGAGATAAAAATGGTTACATTTTTTATCATTGAGGAGATTCTGAAACGATGAAGAATTTGTGAATACCTGGAACAAGCCCCACTTCTCATTTAACAGGTACTGATCAAAAGAACACACGAAAATTATATCAATCAGTTTTTTAAATCCTGCATTAATGGTCAGAGTCTTTTGTGATCATACGCATATGAAATCTACTGCTAATTTTGAAGGGATAACAGTAGTTAAGATTCTTACAACCAAAGTAAGAATGACAGCAAATGCCATTCTGTAAGTATCCAGGCAATCTGCTCCACAAAAAAATCTGTGGGTATGAGATGGCATTGTCTTATAAAGCATACTTTCTGCCTGCTTATTACTATTTCCATGCCAAAACACTCACATAAAGTCATGAACAAGCTCATACTTTTACAGCTTTTAGATGAAGAGAGACCAATAAGAAAACTTTAAAAAAAAAGCCACAAAAACTATCTTTGAAAATGCTGTACTGGTTATATGATATTTCCATTTTCCATGAGCTAGAGATTTAATGGAAGTTTGCATTTGTCCCTCAGCCTCTATCAATAAAGATATTTGTACAAATGCTTTAACAACTTAATGATTGCTAGGCTAAATTAACAGGGTGATAGCGTTTTGATGTATGATTTGGAGGCCCCCTCTCTGTGCTTGCCTTCAGGAAGATTGAGCTGTCTCCCATATTCCCTGAAAGTGAGTCAATGACTGTTTATTCATTCCCTTGATTAGAAGGCTTCCCTGAAGCCAAACACAAGGGGCTGCTATAATAAATGCAAGACTCATATGCTTTGTTTTGCTTTCTGGATTTAGTGCTAAACATTAAAAGGAATTGGAGATTGATTTTTGTGCGTGGACAAGTGCCAGGTAAAACATCAAGCAAGTGAGCAGCCTTCTTCATAGAAAAAAGCCCTGTTAGTATGAGATTCCAGAGACATAGTTGAGGTTTAACTGCTGCTATTGAGCTACTTGGAGGGGAGTTTTTAAATGTCTCGTCAGCTGTTGACACCTGCTCACCTGAGTAGCCATTTTGGTAGAAAATAGTGCATGGTTATATTACCTTTCTGCACTAATAACCTTGTTATCTTTTTTCAGACACTGAGAGAAGAGTACTTGAACATCCCAGGTGTATTTGGCTCCTGTGCTATAAAAGTGCTAAGGAAGCTTCCCAGCCTGACCATTCATGCTCTGGCTGTCACACTTCCCACACCAGAGATGTTGAGTGCTAAGACCAAACCCCTTCACCTCGTGGGCAGCTCCAGCGGTCAGATGGGTCCCTGTTTGAGTCCCTGCACACCCTGCTCACAGTCAGACCAGGCTTCCTCGCCATTCCACTCATAGGGCTGTAACACCAAAACACCCAGCTGGTACCTCTGCAGAGGGGTCCCAACAAAGGGACCAGGGACTTTTAACCCCTCACAGTCCAAGCCTGCACAAATCTTCATCATTTCTTCTCTCAAGTCTTCAGCTCCTGCTGTGTCTCCCAGTGTCCATTCACCCTCTGGCCCTTTGTTATGTAAAGGTTGGCAGTTCACAGCCTGTCTCAGGCTCACACCCAGAACTCAATCTGCACCTCAGTCTGCATCAATTTAAAAACTGAGCTACCTACAACAGATTATTCAACAAAAGAACATGCTTATACAGGAAGTGGGAGAAGGAAAAATAAATTGTTAATACATTAAGGCTTTGATATTACTTTCTTCCTGTCCCTTCCTTGTGTCATCACTTGGTGCTGTAGAGGTAAATCTCAAATGGGTTTTTCAGAGTTTACCTCATCTCTACTCTTGATGTGGGACTTTTTCTGTCTCTGGCATGTAGGAGAAAGTAATACAGATGACCTTGCCCCTGCTAAGTGACAGCTGTGTTAATTACCCAGTACAACCTCGCTCCTGATGAGTCACAGCTATATCCAATAAAGATAAGTGTGATAAAAGGGAGCCACGCTGCAGAACTGTGCAGCGATCGACTTTCTCCTGTTGCTTCATAGACATAAATGCCAAAAATTTGAAAGACTCTGTTGCATAAACATGACGTCAAAAGCACCAAACGTCCACGCTGCCCTTCAAAGCATAAACAACCTAATCAGACAAATAAAGCAAAAATCTGAAGACTAGTTCAATGAACTGTTCAAAGGCTGGGGAGTCACAAAGTAGTAAACTTCTATAGTTAAAACAATTTTGTTATTCCTTGCTATCCTTTTCCTTGTAACCTTAGCATTCAAAATCCTACGTCGTTTAGTTTTCAAAGCTATCAATAGTCTCATACCTCCTACCTCAAAAGTCAACCACACAGAGTTGGCAAATCTAAAGCAAACTAATTTCCCCACCAAGTGTAAGTAGTAAAAAAAAAAAAACCCCACACTCCATGTAACTTATTGTTTTTCCTTTAATTTTGTTAAACAAAAAAAAGTGAGATGTTGTATTCCTTTGGTATCCCCTCCCCTGTGAAACTTTACCTGTCCCTTGACACTGACCTATGGCCTTTGGCCATAGGTAACTCCGCCCCTTACCCTAAAAGGGATAAAACCCCCTTTCCCTTCGGGGTCGTCCTCTTTGGCCTCGGGATCCCTTCAGGAAATAAACCTTGGAACAACATCTCGGGGTAAGAGCCTCCTTTGGTTTTATGTCCCTATCTTGGAGTTTCCCCTCCCCCTAACCTCCCTAAATCTGAGCTGGCAATGGGTCTCGGGGGGCTGAGAGAAAAGAAATAACTTCAAGGGAGGGGGTTAGTTAGTGAGGAGAGAATCATGAAGGATCAGGAACTTTGAGGAAGAGGGAATGAGAGGATCACAAAGAGGAAGGCTCCTGGGGAGAGAGAATCACTGCTTTGAGGTCTGTCTGGGTCTGCGGTTAGAGCCTGTTGTTGGAACCTGCAGTCACAGTCTAGCTGCGAAAAAGCCTGCAGTCAGAGTCTGCAAACTAATCCATGCAGTCAGAGTTTAGCAGGAAATAACCAGCAGTGAAAGGCTGCAAGGGAAGTCTACAGTAGGAGCTTGCTGCAGCCAGAGTCAGTGACTGATTGGAGTCAGGATGGCTGAGCTGTAAAGAGGAATAAACCAGGGCCCTTTTCATGCTGTGATAAAGAAGGAGTCTGTGTCGTGGCTCATTTCTACCCTCTAACAAGAGGGCTGTTGCAACATGGCAGAGCAAGCAAGTGGTGTCAGCAGCAGCTGACAAATTGGTCAATAATGTAGGTAATAAATGCAGTCAGTAGTCATTTCTCTACACTGCAATTTACATGTCAAGTTTGAAAAGACTCTTCTCCCATGTTCTAGGACTTAAAAACACATCAAGTCACTCTTTCTAATGAAGTCTCTGTTAAAATGAATCCAAAATTGATTGATCAATCAGTAAGCCAAACTATTGCCTTCTGAGTGAGAGCCTGAAGAGGATGCTTACTGTTCAAAACCTGTAATGAATTTTTGGGGAAAAGGAATTGTAAGACAACAAAGGAACTATTCTCTATAATAAAAGACTGGACCTTCACCAGAAATTGTCAAGCGTGGTGTATTTGGGAGACCTTATTCTGTTGAAGTAACTAGAATACCTGGGGGCTCAGTGACAAGGTGTCTTTGTGAATTACAGGACTCCAACTTTTCCTGAAAAATAAGGACACATGCCAACTAGCTAGAAAGATTTTTTTTTATTTATTTTAATTTTTTTTAGATGAGAAAAAAAAAAAGCCAATGAAAAGTGGCTTATGGAATGTAGGGACTTTGAAAAAGAGAAAAACAGGAGTGACTTGCACTGAGCTTTCAAAAACAGACAAGCAAATTAGCAGCATCCAGTTACAGACCAGGTCATGTTCCCTGTACAGCTACACATGTGCAGAGATCCCAGCTGGCCTTGGAGTTTACCTGGTCAGTAGTGAAAGTCTCAGTATAACTGATTTGGATGGAATCTCTCTGATCAGTTTTCTAGCAAGAGAATCCATTCTGAAGTCAGACTTCCCAAGCTGTATTTATCCCTTTACTTATTGATATGGCACCACTTTAGAGCATTTGACCACTTTCTTTGAGCAATCTTCATACAACAGACTCACTCATATTTTCCAAATCAAATGGCCTTTTTATTTTTTTTTTCAGTGTATAGATGCACTAACAGACTGACAATTTTCATGGATGGAAAGTCTTGCTTTCTTACTTTTTTATCCTTCTTGGGCTGCAAGCACAGCATTCTTTTTAAAGTAATGGATTTAAAAAGAACTCATCACATCCATTATATCAGCTGTATAAAGAAATCCAAGAAATTAGAACTTCAAGTTAATATTTTACAGAAATTAATTTAACAGAAAGAAGATTTTGAGGAATATATTTCCATGTCTGACTATTAAAATTCTTCTCCTTTCACAATTATATAATTAAAGATTTTCTATGAACTTGGAAATCAACAAATTGCAGTTGTCCGAAATGAAACCTATTAATTTTTTTTTTATTCAAGTTAATTACCATCTTTGTTTCAACAGAAAGACCTGTAAGTTTTGATCATTCTTTCTTTAACTTGCTACAATTTTCCAGCCTAAGGTTACTGCTAGTTAAAACATTCTGGGGTCAGTTAGGAGCCATACTCTTGACTAACAAGTTTTTGGTCAATTGTTCAATCACAGCATAGCAAGAGTTATTGATAGTAAAGTTTTGGTATCTGTGCCCATCATTTTGCCCAAGGTATTGTGGGCGTATTCTTTACAAACAGACTGAAAATATTATATTGCAAAGGTATGTCACTGAATGCTTGATATATTCTTGCCAGTTTCTAGAAAGCACTACCTTCAATGAAACCTTCAATTCTTTGAAACATCTGTCTAGTCTGTCAGTTTGTTTTAACTTTTCAGAGGAATGCCACTTAAGGGAACCTAGAACACACATCAAAGACAGATAAAAGAGCTGATGCTGGACCCCACACTGCCAGATGTGAGTGTGCACATGGTACAAAGAAAGCAAGAACTATACTAGGAAATGGGATGGATAATAAGCCCAAGGAAATAGAGAAGAGTATGGTTTTAAGAGAGTTTTAGAATGTAAGGAGGCATCTGCATGCTGCAACTTAGAGATCCTTCTGCTAGTGGAATCATCTAATAAAATTACATGTCAAATTTCCACTTTCAAATCACTGCTTCTCATAGCATTGAAATAAAAGCACATGAACATTTTCTAGCATAAACAAAATTAAATCATAGGTTTGGTTTATTCTAAGTTTGATCTACAATGATTTAGTTTGTGTTCCTTACAGCATAAGGAATTTGTAATTTAGGTCCTTTCTTAATGAATTTAAAGCTGTTTAATAGGATCTATGCACTAGATAAGCAGGGCCATGCATGACATTCTAAAGTGTTTTATTTTTGTTCTCCCTCTAAAGCTTATATATCTTTAAAATTTCAATATTTCTTTTAAATCCTTTCATGTTACAGAGAAAAATATGAACCCTGTTGCAGGCAATGATATTATCACTACTCCTTTCAAGAAAAGCAACTTTCCAGTTAATGAGATATTACTGAAATGTCTGCTCACTGGTTCATTGAACTCTTGGCTTCTAAATTAAAAATAGAACAAGATTAACAATTAAAAACAATTTATACTTTAGTTTCAGCATTAGTATTATTTTTCTCTGCTTTATTTAAGCAAAGGAAAAAAAAAATCAATAGTTTTTCACTTACACAAAAGTAATACTAAAAAAGTATCAAATGCCAAAGAACATATGATAATCTTTTGCTGGCATTGTCAGCAAAGACTTCAGGGATTCAAAGTCTTTTTCTGACTTCATAGGAAATCGGTGATAAAACTCAGTTGCATGAATGGAACAGTATCAGATAATTCTCCTTTTGCTGCTGTTCATTAATACATGGAAGAGACTTGGAAGTTCCCACAGTTGATTTAACACCTTTCATGTTCATTAAATTCAAGAACTCTATATTCAGGAATATCTTTAATTATTCATTATTTTAATCACTATTAGGTTCAAGTCAATAAAAAAACCCTGCAAAATATTATTTTGCCAGCTTTTCAAACCCGTCTAAAGGAAGTACAATGTCACAATGTTTCTTGTTGATTCTTTCAAGGGAATAAATATGTGTCTTCATATTCTTGTTTGAACAGCTGCTGATAGCAAGATAAAAGTCTGGTAAATTGCTAAGGAGAGGAAAAGGATATACGAGTCAAAGCCTTTGACCCTAAAAATGCTGCTTCAAATTCAGTCTCAAAGAGTACTGACTGAAAGTCATTACCTCCTAAAGACCATCCAGCATATGTAAACTTCGTTGTATGCATCTCGCTCTGAGTTCCTGGTAAGTAAACACCCGCAGCAGAATTAAACCCTGATGCATCTTCTACAAAGGTCAAATGTATAACAAATCATGGAGATAAAAACCCACTGTCAGCCATAAACCCACTAGGCAATGATTTGAAATGATGTTGAAGAAAATGAGGTAAAACTGACCAAGAAGGATAAAACATGGTCTGTAATTAAACAGGCCGTAGTAAAAACAACACCACTAATTCAGAGTCTTGATCACCAGTGCAGTATCCTACATTAACATCACTAAGATTTTTTTTATTATTATTTGAAAGAACTAATGAGTTACTTACCTCAGCTTGTTTTCCCTTATACTTACATGAGACAAATCAATCATCATGTGTGATAAATATTATTCAAAATAATCTTCTGGATGGGGAATTTTTTAGCCTGTTCTATTTCTATTCAGCAAAACACAGGTGTGTTTTTTTTTTTCATAATTCCCGCTAAACTTGGAGCAACTCACTCTTAACAATTCCTTAATCATAGTTTGTAAATCATGTGATGACAAACATGAAATTTCAGGTGTCTATATCAACAAAAAACAAGTTGTTCATCCAAGGTGAGCGGGACTAATTTCATAGTACTTTTTGCCTTCATATATCAACTGATATCTGGACTTGAGAACTACTTTGTCTGTCTGAGAAAATTTGAAGGTAACAGTTATAGAGCCAAAAGGATGATTTGTTCTCTCCTGCAATGCTGTGGTTATTGTCCTATTTGCATCTAAAAGCTATATTGAACAGTGGGGAAGGAATTCATAAACTTAGTCATGATAAATCTCACATTTCTTCAGAAAAGCCTAAATGCAAAACTTATCCAGCACTTTTAAAACTTTACAAAGTTAGTAGCTCTTCTGGCTTTGATGGTAACCAGTGAAAGTTATTGCATGATTTTCTGTATGTTCTCTCATTTCTCTTCTTTTGTTCCTTAATGGTTCTTCACAAGTTTTTTCAAGATACATCTTAACTTGGCTACCGTGTTATTTTCTGTGAAGACAGAGAAAAGAGAAATGTCCATGTTTTTTCTTTATTCCCTCTTTTCTTCCCTCCCCACCCCCTTTCTTTTTTTCTTCTCAGTAAGTTAAATATACAGTGTTATATAGACAATAACATCCTGAGAAGTAGCTCTTAGCCATAGAAAATAGAGTTTTACAAGAAACAAGGGAGATAAGAAGAGCTTTTTATGATTGTTGGCATTACGGCTTAGATTGTTAAGAGCAAAGTGGTATTCTTGAGCTCATAACTAAAACTACTTTACAGTACTACTGTACAATTTTACAGCATCTTTCCTTCTGGAATTTTAGACATCCAACACATGCAGTAGCAAGGCCTCTTAAGTCCATTGCATGCGGGTAAGTGGAAAGACTTTTTTTAGACTTATGAATCAATGTGAACTCAAGAACAGCTCGAAATCCTGAATGAACCCCTTGTTCTAATTATTAAACTGCTTTACTTCCCAGCTGTAGTCAAAGATCAAGGCATTGAAAAGTGTTAAATTTGTGCATCATACAAGGCATTACTACCCTTGGGACTTAGCTCATCAATTGACCAGAGGTATTTCATCTGTTTCATCAATATTTCATGATGTTTCTTGTTTCTCTAAATACTTGCACATTGTTTGCTCTTCTTTCTTCCCTAGCACCCTTCTGCACCCTTGGGGAAAAACTGAGAACATATGTGACAGTTACTTTCTGTGGGGTATGGTACCGTCTCCTTAAGCAGCTGAGTTTATGATATAAAGAAAAAACATGATTGTATATCCTAGTTTCTAAGGTAGTTCAGGGTCTTAACAATGCAGGAAGAGAGAGATATGATGGGCTAGATTTTCTTTTTTTTTTTTTTTTTTTTTTTTTTAAATAAATGACTAAGTGCAAAGTGGATGCAGTTCCAGTAGAATGTGAATACTGGGATGGCCGCTTCTCTGTCTTCATTCTTGAAATGTAAAAAGTGCAAGAGGTCCCTCAAACCCCATTATCTAAGTATCAAGATAGTCACCCAAACTATTGCTAGTACTTCATCCTTAAATGTGGGACACGGCAACACATCTTGTCTTCTCTTGCCTCAAAAAGTGGATTGTTTGTTTGTTTTTCTTTTTTTTCTTTTGCAAGTATTTTCTGCGTCTTTATACCACTGCTGAAACTACTCACTATCCCAGTCACTTCTGAAAGATCAGAAAGAAATTAGGATTCTGCAATAAGATTCTGAGGGCTGCCAGCGCTGCAACACATTGCAGAGTTCCTCTGGGGTCCCATCAGGCTCAGTTGTAGGAGTGTAGTTTTCTTCATCTGATTGTCAACTGAAAAGACTGAAAATACATCTGATTGGAAATTAATTTCAAAATCTCCCAACAATTGCTCTAATACCTTGACCTCTGATGCTTTTTCCTGTTGCTGAATGCTGCAAACACAGACATATATGACTTTCCTAATCATTTGATTTTCCTCAGGAAAAGGAGGACAATTACCGACTAATTCAGAAGGGACAGTAAGTTAAACTTCATTCCTTTAACTGATCTAATCTTTAAGTAGGGACACTTGGAGCAGAATGAGCAAGTAGAACCAGACCTAAACAGTTGAGTAAAAAGGCTTCCTCTTTCAAGTTTGAATCTGAGTCACTACAGCCTGGCTCTTTGGGGAGAGAAAATGCTAAATGGGTGGGAGTGACCTGAACAGTGTGACATTTTTGTGTTCTCCTACACCTACCTATTTGAAGGTTATAGAACACTGCAGAGAGCTGCGATGCTCTGACAAACTTGTAAATGTGTAGGCTTTACTGTGTTTCACCCTTTAGTAGTTACTTTAATGATCCTGAGACTTAACTCCTCGCATTAAATTTCACACAATTTCTTCCGATAATATTTTTTTTTCACTTACTAGTAAAATAAATATTTCAGAGAGTCAACACAAATTCCAGTTCTCTCTTAGGCTGAAGAACAAATGGTTAGGAAGGGGGACAGAGTTTAATTTGAATCATTTTAGATGATGCATAACATGTACAGTGACAAGGACACATTAAGTAGGAGACAGTTCTTTCAAATGTGTCACTTCAAAGAGATGACTCAGATATTCACTTGGGTTGCTCTTTAACTGCCTTCCTAAGCCACAGTCTAAAATCACAGCATGCATAGTTACAACCTTCACACCTTAACATATTGACAAGATTCTGACAGCTTTCTTTTTGGAAAGTTTAATACCTATTCCACCTCCTAGTAAAAAAAGCATCAAAGGAAAGCTGAAAAAAAAATAAAAATATGAGAAGCTTCATTTCTACAAGACTATGAGCTACACCAAATTATCACAGTGGAGAAACATATATCATTTTCAAAGGAAATTGAATTTCTTATTTTGTTCAATTAGCACTTGATCTATGTGCCTCCTTCTATAAAGAAATGTATTTTTTTCCAAACACAGTTGTCTTATTTTTTTTTTAGTAGGGCCTGACTTATTTTCCTCTTAAAAAAGACAAAAGTTTTTTACTTGAAGTTCGTAATAACACAGGCCAATCAGAACCCCTTAGGCAACCAGTTAAAATTACTGACATTGGCTCCATACTTCCAGAAATCATGGAATCCTAGAATATTTCAGGTTGAGAGGGACCCATAAGTATAATCAAGTCCTGCTCCCTGCTCTTTTAAGTCTATCTAAAACTAAACATGACTAAGATTGTTGTTCAGATGCTCCTTGAATTCTCCATTACTTCCCTGTGAAGACTGTTCAGTGACAGACCGCTCTCTCAGTGAAGAGCCTTCTCCTTTGTCTAATCTAAACCTTCCCTTTGTAATAAACCTTGCAGATTCAGTCAATTCTTTCAGGTCCTATCACTGGTCACCACAGTATCTTCCTCTCCACAGCCCCATCGAGGAACCACCAGGTGCCATGAGACCATCCTTCTGACTCCTTCAGAATTCAGCCTTCAGGCTGAATAAGCCAAGTGACCTTTCACAATCTTGATTGCCCTCCCGTAAACACATGAATAGTTTGATGTTCTTGTACTGAGGTGCCCAAAACTGCACACAGGACTTGTGATGAGGTCACATGAGTACAGTGCAGGGTTGTACAATCACCTGTCTCGACTGGCAGGCAATGCTGTTCCTGATGCACCCAGTTATATTCATGTTCAATTTGCCATCAACCCAAAACCACAGCTCTCTTTGCTTTACAGCCTTTTCTCCCCTTTTTTGTATATATTAGCAAGATTATCCTCTCCCAGGGGAAGAATGCAGCACTTTCTCTTAAATTTCACACAGCTGGTAATTCCCAACTTTCTAGGCTTTCCAGACTTCCCAATAAGCCTCCCTACATTTGAGGGAGTATAATCAATCATTACTGTTTACTTCTATATCTCCCCTACAGCCCTCCCAGTTACTTATTAACAAGCTCTTTTATTTGCAATTGTAGTCCACCTGCTCATGAAATGTTAAAAAGTAAAAGTTTTAAAAAGTCTGAAATTCTCTATGGGCTCGTCTCACAACAGTTTCCGCCATGTGTTAGTACACAGATGAGTTTGACAATGAGGATGTGGTAAAGTTGCAATTCCATTGCTAATAATAAGCTTTCCCACCTTTTCATATTTTGTCTATGTGTTGAGTCATTCAGTGCTTTGCAGTTTGATTTCAGCAAGAGGACTCAATTACTGCCTCCCACTATTTATGAGCATAAATAAACATGCTTGGAAAAGTGGCATGAGTCAGGAATAACCCTTACATTACAGGTTACATTATTTTGTAGCTAAGCTTTCCTTCCAGTACAGTAGGAGCTGCAGCACATTTGTGCTGCCTACCATGTGACTCCATGTCTTTGACCTGTAAATCACAAAGGGTCTCTGAACAGAACTTTACAATCTCTGCCATCCACAGGGTCTTCTTTAGCCCAGAGTAGTGTGCAGGATCTGGCCTTCAAAGTTTCGTGGTTCCACTCCCTCTTGTAAAAGAGAACCAAAAGAGCTGGTTGCTGTGAATGTGAATTTGTTAAATATTTCTAGCATGCTTTAAATCTGGGAAAGTTTTTACACTGTCATTTATTTATTATCCTTGCCAGAAACCAGTGTGCTGTTTTCCAGTAGCCATGCCCCTATGCTCTGTGTAGACACATGCAATGGAAAAAGAAACCAGCTGTGTTTTACCCACTTTCAAACACCTTGCTGCAGAAATCAGCAATAAAATCACTGTAATGAATCTTCTTACTCTACTCTCCATTTCCGTGTCCGTGAGAATTTAAGGTTTACTTGAGAGAAGAATTCTATTTGTCTTATGTATCTTAAAACCTGCTTATTTTTTGTAAATCAAATAACTCTCCTTCTAACCTTGAACATTCCCCGGTCCTGAACCAGACTGTCTTGCAAAATAGGCCAGTCAATCATGTTCTCTTTCTCATTGTGGGTAAGGGTAGTGGGGGAATAGAAAAACCTTCTGTTACTAAATCCTTTCCACCCACAGGCAAAAAGTCTTCACCCAATTAACTAACACCAGGTGCACACTTGACTGCACCAGAGGTATGTGGTATACTCACTGGCTCTGTTTCTAACTTGGCAGACAGACATGAAACCTGCCCCAGATTAGCCTGTTTTACTGGACCTGCAGTGGAGGGTGTCTCTCCTCTCAAGAAAATATTTTAGGTGTTTCTGTGCAAATAATGGATGCCTGACAATGCCAGACCCAGCACACCCTGTGCATTAAAAGGAGTATCCTTTTTATAAACTGATTTGTCAAGATGAACCGGTGGCAGCAGTTCACTGCAAAACAAAAAGTATTAACCATGAGTGATCAGCATTTTGTGCAAATGTAGAGAGTACCAGAGCCCATCTCCATGGTGGGGTTCCCCCAAGTTTGATTTTTTCCTCATATATTTTATTTCTGACAACTTTTGCTACCAGACAATGTGATTTTAAAAATCTGTGGTCAAAAGAATTTCAAATATACACATTTCAACCCCTGACTTCAACTGATGTACCTTTCTGGGAGACTGAAAATCCACCAGTTCAATTTTTATCTTAGAGGATTTTGAAGCACCAAACATTCCTGAAAATCAGATGGTAACATTTGCAAACTTAGCCTGTGTACAAAGAAATGAAGACATACAGGATTAACAAAAGACTATAAATATTTTCTCCTGGATTTCCTTGTTATTTATTAATATTTCATAAGTGAGGTGAAAACTGACAAAATTTGTGAGTTCATTTGCTGATCTGTGTGACAGCCAAACTCTTTCATGTAAAGTTACTGGTTTATTTTCTTGTAGCAAAGCAACTTTACCTATAACTGCTACAACAAGTACATGCAAGACTTTATGGTTACTACACAACTGAACCACTTAAATAAATAAAATCTTTTAATTCAGGACTTCTAGCTGATATTGGTAAAAAGAACTTTATCATTCATTTAAGGCACTTAAAAGCATAGATGATCAATACATGGACTAGAAGTTATAGAAACTGAATAGAGCCAACAAAATGAGCTTTTTATGTGATAAAATTGTAATAGCTGTGGAATTTCACTAAGTTGCCCCACTCCATGGATACAGATTTATTAAGCTATTACTGTTATTGGTTGAATTACTTTTCTGCTACTTTATTGGTACCTCAGAACACCAAAGCCAAAACAGAAGTCAAAATCCTTATTCTTCGATTCTTTCACTTGAGAGGGATATGAATCTGTACTTGTCAGTAACTTGAACCTTGCCTTCCTAGAGGTCTACCACCTCCCTTAAATCAACAGCTTCCCCTTTTTTCCTCTCTAACTTGAAGATATCGAGGACTAAGTTTTAAAATCTCAAAGACTTACATTCACACCATTTTTTAAAAACGTGTCTCTCAGACAAATTGAGTCCAGCACAACCCAACCTACTGCGCTGTCTGAAATTAAAATACAAACCACATTGCATGTGTAGCTATGCTCCTGCAGGTTCTCCTGAGGAGCTGGGATTAAAATCTTTGTCTTTACAACAGAAGACCAAAGAGAAGACTGATGATCTTAAAGATCAGTTCAGTCTAGAGCACTGTTCTAGACCAGGAAATACATTAAAAATAGGGCAAGAATAAAGTAATTCTTCCATAGCATAAAATTACACACTGCAGAGATTTTACTATTAGAGAGTCTTTGTTTCAAATGGACCATTCTATTTAGTATAGTCAAGGCTGAGTCTGTTTTTTAATTAATTTATCCAAATTTTAATTATTACTTTTTTTATATTGCAAGAAATCTACAATATTTTCTCAATGAGTTCCACAGTTTAGCTATGTATGTATATACATATAAAAAACCCCCCACCTTCCTTTGTTTTATTTTTCATTTGCTGTCAAGTGACATCAGTCTGTGCTCCCTGCTTTTCCTTTTGTGAGGGTGTATAATTTTCCTTGTTCATTTTAATCAGCGTAGTCTCTACCAATCTGTAGTGTTGCTGTGCAATTGCTTCTTGCCATTCATTGTGTCTTCTAATTCTTTCATAGCAATCTTCAGATGCTGTTGAATTTGGCTTATTTTCTTTATGAATTACCTGAAAAATCTTCACAATATACAAGATATTAAATGTATCCAAATATGTAACATCATATATACTAAGGTTTTTGTTTATCAAGTAATATTTACATGCACTAAGAGAACTCAACTATTGTGCGCCAGACATGAAGAAGACATCTTGCAAAAGAATAGAATAATTTTATAATTTTGTCAACAGAGTGTTCACCAAAACTGAGATTCCAAAAGGACATATCTCTTGTTAAATAGTATTTGAAGGTGTAACTATTCATTTTAATCTTTATCTTTCCTGCACTAATCCCATTTTGGATTTTTTCCCAATATTAGTATGTACAATCAATGTACAATCAATTTTGGAATCATCACTGGTCATTTTTAAAAATCTCCGCTGACATCAGACTTTCAAATATGTATCTTGTCTAAAAAAGGAATTTTTGTGTTTATGTAAGTGCAAACTGCATGCTAGAGGTTAGAAAAATCCAGAAAACAGATTTTCTCCGAGGCATAGTTGGCACCATTATTGTCTCAGTCTCATCATTCAGTCATTTTCTAGCTTTTCTCTCTGCAGTGGCAGTCTAAGAACCATTAAACAGCTAAGAACAACAAGCAAATGCAGAGAATGAGTGGTTTGAATCAGTTTATGTTCCAGGCCAGCATAAGATATATCCCTAAATAATTATTTAAGAATTTTACACCTGGATAAGATTCAGGAGCTGGAAAATATATCATAAAATAAAAATACTTTTTTCAGTGAAGCAGCTTGTAGTGATTATGGTGGTGGAAGAAGTGACAATATAGATCAGACAAATGCCAAGTAAAAAGCAGTCATCAACTTTTGGGTCACATACCTATTGGTAAATGTAGTATTATTTCAGTAGACCCAGAGCTAGTTTATGCTAAGAGCCATTAGGAATTCAAAAGGATACCAACTCTTCCACCTCTCCCTACAATAACATCCATATGGCTTTCTACATATTGTTGTAAATTCAAATCACTGAGGAATTTCATGCAATGCTTTTATTCTCTCACCTAACAAATCATCTATAAAACTAAGTAGCCTTCACAAGGTATTTGTATTAAGGGGTCATCTACTGTTTTCACAGACAGCTATTTGTTACTGGCATGTTTAGTTTCTGCATATAAATAACACAGATTTATAATCAAATATTTTTTGCAAAGTCAAAACATTTAGAAGAACTGGATGAGAAAGTGATTGGAGGCAAGTCTTTGCCATCTACTTTCCCACTTCTCCATGGCCTCTTTTTAATGGTAGCAGGCCATCTATAGATTTCTAGGAATTAAGTACACATCTGCGCTGCTCAGAGGGCAGATAAATCAGAGTTTATGCAGTGTTGTTTGAAGACTTTTTTTATACTCTTATTAGTAGATATAGAGGAAACAGAGTGGGAGGGAAGGAATAAAAAAAAGCCTGCTGACTCTGCAGGTTTCATCCTGTAAGTTCAGGCAGCTTGCCTGACCCCCCCACCCCCTCCACTACTATGTGTCAAAGGTGACATCTTTGCAATAGTTAAGAGAACTTTTTTCCTGTGCCTTGTGAAAAACATTAGAGCAGATGAATGAATCAACCAGTCAGGGAAAAGATAATTTGAGATTTGTCTCTTAGAATGGACAATAGAAGATGTTTTTGTAAATCTGGAAAAACAGAAGGATATAGCAATACTTCCCACCGTGGTACACCACATGCCAGCAACCTGTGGTTAAAGGGCTCTCAGAGAAAGGTGCGGTTACATCTTTAATTCAGTTGCTGTCCTTTGAATTCTACCACTTTAACCAACAAGGTTTAGAACCTCTATGAACTTTTTGCCCATAACCTCCTAAGGCAGAATGCTTCACTTTTAGCCATATGCTGCATAAAGAAAAATCTCCTTTGGCTGGTTTCTGAGCAGGCTCTAGGAAACGTGTGATCAGAGCAAAGAGCAGATTTATCACCTAAAACCGAAACCTCTTGAGTATTCAAGTGCTTATCTTCTTCAGAATGTCAAAGGAAGTAAATTCTGGAAAGGCCTTCAGAGCTTGTGCTACTATTGTATGTTCTTCTTTGTCATTCAGTGGTGGTGTTAGCAGAGTTTGGCCGGATTTTAATTTCACCCTACTGCTTCTAAATTTTTTTTTCTTTTTCACTATGTTAACACTGCATGAAAGCATCAAGACACAGATACTAAACTTGTTCAGCACCTTTCCTTGATTTCATAGGCATGGATAAGAGGCTGACTTATAATTCCTCATTAGGGGTCTTGGAAAATTAAGAGAGCTAGAAAGATTTCACATACAGATTTGGAAGCACTTCATGTAACAATCTGGTTGCAAAGCTGAGCTTTCTTCCTTAGCTTATGCAACCTACCACTTTTGTGAAATCATCTGAGATAATGCAACAAAAGTGTGCTTTGAGAGGAACTTCACATGAAAAGCACTGTACTATTTCTTTGCATAGGGCCAAGAGGGAGTTCAGTCTTTTCTGATGAGTACAGGCATTGACAAGAATAGATGTGCTCTGGGAATCTGGAGGTCAGGGAGGATGTTCAGCACTGTTGGTGGTGCCAGAGTGCAGGACTCTGACCAGCTTCTTTTAGATATTCCACACTTGGGGCATTCATGTTTGATAAAGAGTTTACTTTTTTTTAGTTATTTTATGTTACATGGGATTTTGATTTAACAGAGAGATGCAGGGAAGGGTTTGAATCAGAGTGCAAGTACAAATTGTGCATAGCAGACTGAAGCAATTCTAGCATTCATTTGAATCACAATAAAACAAAAAATTTCCTGAGCTCTTCATCAAGACACCAGACATCCCCAGCACTCCAAAGGATACATGGGTTGAGACCAGATCAAAACCATTGCTCTCCTCACAGGTCTTTTGTTTGTTTCTCAGTTTAAATTCTCTATGTCACATATATTTTTCTGCATATTATTGATTAATGGAGGGATTAACAGCTAATATCTGATATAGCCTTCCAGAGAGAGCAAAGGCTCCCCACTGGTCTCCCTTGCAATGAGTTCAGCATCCTTTAAAACAAACATGATCAGTCCTTCTCAAATGTTACCATTACGTTGTCCATGGCCGTCTCCTCCAAGCCTTCCATTGTAAGGGTTCATCCATCAGTAACAAGGGGCAGAGAAAAAAAAAAAAAACCAAACCAAAACAAACAAACAATAAATCAAACCCCACAGATGTTTACTGGGCAAAGAATACAAAAATGAGCACCAAAATTGTTAAATTCTACCAGAAAATTGGAAAAAAAGGCTATTGTAAAAGATTATAATATAAATGAGGATGAAAAGGTCAGATGAGTTGCAGCCATTATTCAGGTCTTTATGTAGGTATAGAGGAATGAAATATTCAAAAAGGGAGAGTATCTCAGGCCTTGGATGGTTTGGCTTATCTGTCAGCTTTATGTTCCTGTGAGAAAATAACTTCCTTCTTGGTGTGAGTCCTACTCCTCTGCTAAACTCCAGTAAGTTAATAAGAAATCTTTGTTATGCTCATATAGCTCAATAATTTCAAGATAATCTGGTTGTGCTTAGTTGAAAAGAAACCTTTTTCTAGAGCTTTGCCTCATATTTAAGACTTACAGAAATGTGATGATATTTTTGAGATAATAGGAAGAAATTAAAGTAGAGTGGTTTTGTTTGTTTGGTGATGTTTTCCTCCCTCCCTGCCCCTTAAAGGTTTCACTTGATATTTGGATTATACTTCACAGTGGGGTGAGCATGAGATACTATTGTTTTATGAACTGATTTCCTCATTTCAGCTCAACAGCACTTTTAAATCTTTGCCTTTTGCATAGCAGCTGCGTTATCTCGTAAACACAAGAATTTTTACTAAGGGATGTCAGCCTCAGCGAAACTATAACAAACAAACAATTTAAAGACTAAGTTTGATTAGCTGCATAAAAGAAAGATCTGCACAATTTACACATCTACCCTAATAAGCCTTTATCTTTTGTCAGCCTCAGACAATTGGCTACACCAAGTGATTGCCTACTGTTAAACAACAAAAGTGAAGTGTTATAATTGCCAGTTTCTTAACATAAGGTCCTGAACTTCAGACACTTTAAGTAGTTGGACAAAAAGACAGTATAAAACCCATCAGGGTATACTGCTGTTTCACACACCATCGCCATTTTTTGGCCCAGGTGCGTTAGAGCCTAGGAGTTCTTGTTTTGTTTTTCATTTCTCTCTCTTCCTCCCCTCCCACATCCATGTGGCTAAGATTATAATATTTGAAAAATTAATTTGGAAATCACAGCATGTCAAAGCAGTTCTAAATAAATATGGTTTCAATTTCAAGTAAATTTTTTGGCTGAGAGACAAGAGAGACTGCATGGTTTAGCAGTGAAGACATTGTTGTGGTGCTTAGACGGATTCCATGTTTTGCTTTCTCGTCTGTCTCTTCAAAGTTCTATACTGTGCTTCCTTATATTGCATTGTAAAACCAATAGCATAGAAATTGTCTAGATTTTATGCATATATAGTGGCTACTGTAATGGTGTTCAGAACTCAGAACCTGTTTTCATGAAAAAATAAAGAAATTTATGCTGCTGAAAAGCAACTTGTGGATAACTTCGCTAATTGAAATGCTTGAGTTAATATTGAAAAAAAACCTGAAAAGTTTAACACATAGTTTGTCTGACTAGGAAGAGAATAAAACTCTCTACTGTATAAACATCTCTCAAATTAACTTTTGCCATCTTTGGAACTCTGATGTCACAGAACACAGTTTTCTCCACTCAACATTGGATCACATATCCAGCTTCCTACCAACCTTTATCTGACACTGAACACACTCAAAAACATGTAAAACAACTCCATGTCTCTGCTAATTTCTGTTAGCTCACAAAATAGCTGAGCTAGAAGGGAAAAAATATTTCATGATCACAATAAAGAGGAAGAAAAATCCACCCACAATTGTAGCAGTGAGAATTTTAAAAACCTTCAAGCAGAATTACAATTACCAGTACTACAAACAAGAATTTTTGATCTTATTTTAGTGTAAGTAGTCTGTATTTAAGTGTATTAGTGAAAACACACTATGCATTTGAATGTTTTTATGTTGAAAAATATTTAGATAATAAATTCACATAATTCATTGAAATATATTGTACACTTTCACTCTTATTCCTTAGCAGTTACTTTTAATGAAATCTGATATAAGAAGACTTACAAGGTCTTTTCTAAGTAGGAAAAAACCCCAAAAATTTAGAAGCTACTGAAATAATCCCCAAAGTATAGGAATTCTTGTCATAGTATTTCATCTAAACCTTTTCTCTATATTAATCCACAAAGCTCAACACAAGCATATGGGTCATAATTAACAAAGTGAATCAATAAATTAAGTACTATGTTTCCCTATTTGTTTTTTTTTGTTTTGTTTTGTTTTTATATAAGAATATGACCAAAGTTCTGTAAATATATCTCTTTAATCTTAATATTCATAAATAATTTCAAATTTAATTAACTTTCAAATCACTGCAGTCTGTTCTACTCACAGAGAATGCATGTGGAGCTAAATCACATAGAACTGTTTTTATTCTTTGTTGATTGGCTAAAATTTTCATAATTGAGAAAAAAAACATGGTTTAAAAAAACAATACTTAGTATCACTTGGTCAACCACTTCATTTCATGAAGAAAAATCAACTCAGATGTTAAGTCCAGAAAGATTGACTGATGAAAGGTAAACAGAGATGAAAACACCAAACTTCCTGGAATTTAAATGAGGGCTGTTTTCCCTGCATTCAATCAACCAGATTTATGAAGTATTCATGCATTTCCTCCTCATCATCAGGTCCTAATCTGTGGGATTTACACTTAGTTTGGTGAGATTTCCAGTGGGGCTGTGCAGTCTCAATAGGGAGCACTTGCCAAATAGGAAGCTTGACCAAAACCTTTTAGATGTACTAAAAATACTAAGGTGGGATCAAAGCTACTATCAGTCATGTAAAGGTGCTAGATGACATCTCTTTAAATAACCCATCTATACAAAACCAAGGCCCTTTATTTTTGCAGTCATAAGATGGTAAATAAAAGAAAAGAGAAAAGTGAGCAATTAAAGTGGGCATTCTAGGCCTTGCCCTGTAATTCCACTAGTACTTTAATAGTTTATGTAAAAGTTTTTTACTGTCACTCTATAGGCATATGCTATTAATTCCTTCAATTTTTAAAGTACAATCCATTTACTCAACACTCATAAAATAAGAAGGAACATAACATAATAACATAATATAAGAAGAAGGAACTTATATTATTCCGGAATAACATCCTACTCTCCCCACATTGAAAAAATGGTCCTGAAGGAACTGAAATATGCTGCTCTCCTTTCCAAGATATGGTTATGCTCTCTTTTTATGTAGCTTATTCAATTTTCCTAAGGTCTATTATCTGACAAAATCAACTCCTTTAATTAGTTATCTGTATACTGATTTAGAGCCTAAATAATTTCCCTTTAAATCATATATTCCAGCTCTAATATATTATATACTCTTTTTAATTTCAGTAGGAATTCCCTGCAACAAGGTTTCCCACATCTCTAGAAGAATTTTCAAATTTTCTAACTGATAAAGTTACTAAACAGTCCCTTTTAATTTTCCATAAATTTCAGCTCCTTTTAAATATACAGAAGGTCATTTCCAATTCAGGTAAATAACTCTGTCTAAGGTTTTTGATATATTTATGAAGGAGACTTTCAAAGACAAACAGGAGCCAGGCACCTACATTCCACTGATAGCTAATAGGCATCAGGCACCTGTGCCTTTGAAAATCTGTCCCCAGTCAATCATGTTTGACAATTATTCATCAAGTTTTCCTACTGTTATGCTGAAAAAAATAGTGAGCTGTCACTTTCAAGACTATTCCTGTACACAAGAGAAGCCAAATCCATATCGATCAAAGTGACATGTTTGTAGTGCAAAATAAACTGAAACATCTATATAATTTATGGCTTGTTATGTTTGGTGACAAACAGGTGCTTTAATTAAATTTGAGATTCAGAGCCTTTTAAACCTAGTGTCGAATTTTATCACCTATAAATAAAGAGGTCTTTGGAAAGAGGAATAGATAAGCATGAGTATTGATTTCAGTTACAGATGTGGACATAAGTCCCAGCACTTACAGCAAATAATATACTGCTTGTGCCTTTAAACTACAATTACCTGCAGAGTACGATGTGTTCTGTGCTGTTCAAGAGAAGGGCTGAAAACGTACAATGTTTCAGCAGAAGAGAAACTTAAGTAAACGCAAAGGTACAGGCTTTTCAAACAGCATCTGGATACAGCAGTAAATTTGTCTTCATCAGTGGGTGCCCCAGGCCCTGTTTATTAGAAGTTTTTGTAATTAGATTCTGAAGCACTTATACATATGAAGTACAGATATAAGGTGGGGGCAGATTCCAACATAGACACCTCTGTTCATCTTTCATTCAGAAAGGCTGAAGGCTTTGGAATTCATAGTGCACTTTTATATTGGCACATCCAAATATTTCTGCAGTGAATAATAAGCTTGCTTCTTTGTAATTTTGCCTCCTTTTATGTGGATGAAAATAGACACACTATATGAATATGGATAGAATTAGTGCTGCATAATTTTGGGGTGGATAAACTCATTCTACAGTTAAGGCAGAAAACCAGGAAAGTACAGTGAAGGTTTGATAGTACATGTGAATAAATATATTTCAAAGAAGCTTAATTAATTGTCTTTAGGATGTGCCCATATTCCTACTGACTATAAGGAAAGGCTACAGACTCACTTGGAGTAGAAGTTTAATTCCTAAATATTAATTAATTAAAATTTGTCAAGGAAGATTGTAACCTAAATAACTTTTCTAACTTTTACAGTGATTTATTGACATAGCTGGACAAAGAATCCAAAATTCTGAACTAGATTTTTTATAACTTCATTTTATCTTACTGTCTCTGGCCCACGCATAAAGAAAATCTTTAGTGATGGTATTATTTTTAAGACCTTTGTAGATTTCAGAGAATGAGGCATGTGCAGCAGCTATTTGGTATTATTGGAACAAAGATTACTATAATGAGAAAATATCAAGAATGCAAGATAAGAAAAAAGTTATAGGATAGAATGTTATTCATCAATTATTTCAGGATAGATTTTTTAAGCTTCATAAGATGAAACCCTGAATCAGTTTTAGGCAGAGATTTAGTTTGTTTTGGCTGTTGGAGATGTCTAGTTTTCGGATTTTTGTTCTTATTCAGGCCTGGAGGTTAACAAAAAATTAAAAACTAAGGAACTGCCTTCAAGCTGAAAATATATTAACACGTGTCATCTTCAAAAAAATGCTCTAATCTTGTGTCCTCACTCCCTCTCTTTAGTCCTCCAACATCTTGTTTACTATAACAGATTTTATGTTGTCTTTCTTTTCTTTAAGAGGTGTAGTTTATAGCATGTCCCAAGCTAACTACCTCTACCATAAATAAGATAAAACTGGTGCTAGGTATTGCTGAGCAGAGAGCACAATCATTAAGAGAAACAGTCCAGTAAAGAAGGCAAAGTAATGACTCTATTTGGAATCTCTTTATTGGTTTTCTGCTTGCAAACTTTGCCACAGACATAATACCTCCAGCTCAGCAACAATTAAGCTGTTACTATATAAAACCTGATGAAAAAAATTTTTTTTTTGAAAAATAATCCCACCTTGTTCTTTTAGTTAAGGGAAAAGAAACAATCCTTCTCCAAGTTTCTTTAGATTAGTGTCATTAAATTTTGAACTTTCAATGTCCACTTTTAAATTTTCAGTATTTGGAAATATTAATGGGGTAAATCTTATTTAACTCATCTGAGTTTTGATATAACATCTGTTTCTGAGACTGATGAACTGCACAACTGTCTTAGGTGTATCAGCCAGCCTGAACATGTTTGTCAAAGCTGATAGCAAAAAGAACTCTCATTTATTAATTTTTGTGTGACAACACATAATGTTCAAACATTCATCATGCTTTTAGGTGATTTTATTATTGCTCTCCAGGTATGGATTTAAAAAGGGGAGCATCTCTTGCTATTGTGACAATCCATGAAAAAAATTCAGATTCAGGGTGAGAGTTCAATAAAATTGTGCTCAGCACCCAACACTGAGTTGTAAGAGAAGACCAAAAAGAAGGAATGTTAAGGATTAAGAAAAGATCATGAAAGCTTTGATTGTTGGTGTATTTTAATTCAGTTATAGAAGAATATGGCAGGTCATTTCATCAAATTGGCATGTATTTAATTTTTATCATATGATAAAAAGAAGCAGGTAGATTTTTGATGACATGTTAGGAAAATCATTTGAATCATAAGTTTCCAATAAGCCACAAAAATAATAAATTTTGTTACTCAGAAGGGGACTTAATTAAGGGAGAGAAAGAGAAAAAAAATCTGTGAAGAGCCCAAAGAACATAAATAGTCTTTTTATTTACTTTGATACTGATTTTCATATAATAAGTAAAGAATTTGTGGAATTCCTTTCCATGTGATGCTATACAAACTATGGAATTTATAGTATCACAATCTATAAACATCCAGTTTACAAAGAATAATTTCTCATATATCACATTTAAGAGATCTTGACGATAAAAGAATGGATTCTCAATTTGCATAAAATCCACTTCCTAAAGTAAAGAGGTGTTGTCTGAATTGCAGATTGGGAAGATGCAAGCTATCCAGGCCATGGATATGTATGACCACAGGAATGTGGCCGAAAATCTTTTGTATTCCAATGGCTCATTTAGAACTCAGGTGGCAGGAGATCTTCAGCAGCAGAATTCTGGGGGTCAGCTGTAAGATTTGAACAATTCAAGCAGTCTCACTACAGAGGGCAATGAAAAAAGAAGTCTGAACTCTCTATTGTTTGCTTTATTTTTATTACTAAGTTGACATGTATCACCTCTGAAACAGTGGGTGATAGAGGTGAGAGTAAAGCCAAAGGCTCGGCTAAGGCACATGTCCCAGAATAGCTAAAAAAAGTGTGGATCTGTTTGTCTGGAAGTTCCAAGCTTGTTTTGATGTCAAGAACATTTTGCCAAGAGTGCCATTTGGCCAAGGGGTTTTAACTGTTGAATTTTCATCTTTGATTTTTTTTTAAAATGTTTATTTTGATACAGTAGCCTGAAGGCTGAAAAAAAAGGCAGATACATAATGCTTTTGACAAGGGTGACATCTTAATTAGGATGAAGAGTTAGACTAGTTATCTCAAAGGAGTTTAGACCTCCTCTGCCCAAGAGCCACTGTGTTTGTGTCTCTAAAATTGTGTACGTTTTTCAACATTGAAGTCCTCAAAGTGAATGTGAGAAAATGAAGAATCTTCCTGTTGCCTCAATCCATTTCGTTTAACTAAAAGTGCTTAGTTTTTGAAACTTGAAAACAGTTTTCTGTCCTGAGAAAGCTATGCACAATCACCTATGATAAAATAATCACCAAAACGTTTTGTTGATTGGTTTGAGTTTAGTAAGGTCTTTTGTGTTTTGGCTGAGGGGGTTTTTTGTGGTTTTTGTTTGTTTGTGGTTTTTTTTTTTTTAAGGCATGTCAATGAAGCTAACTGGTATATAGAATGCAGTCAATGATTTCAATAAATTTGCATCTTCTTTATGGTTTATTAAAACATATGGTTAATGGTTAATATTAATGGTTAATGGTTAATGCATTTTCTTTATGGTTAACTAATCTCAGTAGAATAATATGGATAGTATGGTATAAAAAAAAAGAAGCAACCAAACAGCAGCATTCTTTTGTGGTTTTGCAGTACCATTCACATCTTTCTTTGCACTTCACCTACTTTGTTAACAACTATGTCATATGTTAAAATCAGTAGCATCTTACTAGTAACATATCACAAGCATCTATCTATTTTGAATGTAAATAGTAAACAAGGTGAAGAATGGAAAGGCAGTTCTTAGGTCTAAGTTGCATGATATATTTAGAAAAAGAAACCACACTCCTTGGATCAATTATATATTTCACAGTGAAATCTAGTTCACACTATTGCTTGCATAATACAAAAGGAATGCTCTTTCCAATTACTATGTTTTTCTCTTGATAGATACAGTGGTTAATTGACTGAATCTTAGCAAAAAAGTATAACTCTGTGAAGAAGACTTGGAGACAATTCCAATATTGCTGTAGTTGTTTTCATGATCCATTCTTATCTGACCCCAAAAGAGTTAGCATAGTCAATAGTATAAAGTAATTTTACAAACCCTAAAGTTGTCAAAAGGAAGAACAAATATTCATTCTCTAAGATGTTTAATTTGGTTATCCTTTTTTTTTTTTTCTTTCTGGATGAGGGTCATTGTGATTGCTGTAAATTGCTGATTTTAAAAGGTGAGCTGTTATTGAACAAATTAAGAAATATTTTGCTATGGATTTGGCAAAAGTGTAATTTTTTTTTTGCAAAATTCTTTTCTATGGTACATCTCATAGATTTTTTATCACAGGCAAATGAAAAATTTAAAACAAAGATGCTTTTAAGGACAAAACACAAGGGAAAGAACTTGCTGAGCCTCCATTGACCTACCAGGTATCCACAAGCATGACAAATTTGTCCATAGTGAAGAATAATAAGTACATAATTAAAAGTTTTTAATACTTTGAGTCTGATTCCCTCTCTTTCCCCTATGCTATTAAAGAATGACACCCAGTTATTCAGGAGCAAATGTTGCTCAATAGTATCAAATTATTTTTAAATGTCCCATTTTCGTGCATGTTACAGATCCTTAGCACATTATGCATAAAAAGAGATCTTAGCAACTGTATTGTCAAAGCCTTTAGCTCATGGTTAAATCAAATCTTTCAAATGTCACACCTTCTGAGTCTTTTAAGTCATATGAATTGTTCGAAGGATTTAAAAATGAAGTCAAGCAGCTGCTCTGCACTTTGTATTAACAATATCTGTTCAAATATGCTCATGTCTTCTAAACTTCTACATCTCCTCTATGTACATAGCACCTACCTATATCAAGAGGAAAAAGAATAGGGTGAATAACTTAAATGCAGTAGACCTCAGCTTCCCAGGTGTTTGGAAATCACAGCTTGTACTGAAATATATAGCAGCAAAAATGTAGAAGACAAATGCCTTCCGAAATTTTTGGTTTCTATTCTTACACAGAATATTCATTATACATATCTTGATGTATATAAAGTGTGAATATAGCTCAGTTTTATTTTAGTTATTTAGAATTCATCATTGGTGGTCAATTGGAAATGCTAGTCATGATTTAGGAAGAATTTTTTAGAAAGAACTGTACAATATACTATATATATAAGGATTAAAATAACAGCAAAAAAGTTTAGAGTAAAAGACAAAGCAAGTATTGTGGCTTTGCAGAAGACAAGGGAATTTCACATTCCGTAAGAGTTCTACACCTTCTCTTGTGAAAGGAAAAGTACTTTAAAGCACAGTTGAAACTGAATCACGATTCTCATTTGTCACCAATTAGTGCAAATGTATTAAAGGAGATTCAACAAAAAGATGCTCTATGTTATGAACACAGGGACCCACAATTTTGTTAAATATCCCATAGATACAAATTCCTTTTGCTTCACTTCCTTTACTCTGTCTATCCACACTGTATTGAGGAAATGCAGTATTCAAAATCCAAATTGCATAGTAAGGTGTTTGAAAGCAAAATCTAGATGTTAATTTGAAATACTTTTTTTAACAACATTCCTATTCAAAATCCAAATTACATAGTAGGGTATTTGAAACCAATATCTAGATGTTAATTTGAAATATCTTTTTTAACAGCGTTCCTTTGCAAAGGTGAGAGAGCCAAAATACATAAAGATATATTTTTATATCTCTATACAAAAATGTATCTGTCTATATGTCACAGAACAATAGGTTTGGAAAATATAATACTAAAGCATTTTGTCTTCAGATTACTGATTCCGACTACAAGTTAGAATATTTAACCTGCCTTGAGTCACGACTTAATCTCCTTATCACAAAGCTCAGTAGCTGAAAAGCATGAACTTGTGAGGAAAAAAGTCCTGACATTAGCTGGATTGGTTAGAGCATGATGCCGATAATATCAAGGCTGCATGTTTGGGGCAGACTGGAATTGATTATGCTTATGGAACCTTATGGATCCTTCTATGCAATTCAGAATATTCTGTGGTTCTTTATTTAGATTATTTAAACAGTGCAAAAATAGAAATTTCTCTTTAGTAAAAGGTGTAAAAAAATGCAGTGCATTTCTCTGATTTTCAGAGTTTTCTGCACGGCTCCAGGTATGTTGATTTGAGGTAGTTTGTAAAGGATAAGTGTTTATTTACATAGAATTCAAATTATTTTCTGTCTTAAACAACAGTGGGCTATTCATTAACTATTGTAATGTTCATGAACAAGTCTGATGAGATTGAAGGAAAACATTGAGTAGTTTTGAGAATGTAGAAAGACCACTCATTTGTAATAGGGAGCTTGTATGACCTGCTTCACTGATTTCAAAATAAAAATACATGCCCTGCATTGCATATCTGTCTCTGTATGATATCTAGCAAGCAGAGTCCTATAGGAAACTGTCTGGCTGGATGCAAATGGCTTGCTGAAAGAAAAAGAAGACAGCAAGAGAGAGTGTAAAATCATCTTAATGATGAGAGTCTAATGAAATCAAATGAGCCTCTGTAAGTCTTATGCCATGGCTTCTTCAACATGGAAACCAAATAAATGTTGGAGGAGGAAAGATTTTGTTCCAAATGGAGTCATATATTTGCAAGAAATGAAAAAGGTGTCTGAGTTTGTTTGAACTGTTACCAGCTAAAAGCCTTAACAGTCAAATCCAAATTGAATATAGCTATTCTTTCTAAAAGAGCTGACATTTTTTTCCTTATGGTTTGCTGTTTTAAGTCAAAAGCAATCTAACTTCATTAAAAAGAAGGAAGCACCTGTTTCAAAGGCACCAAATTCAGTCTGCATTTTCATGCTAAAATTAAGAATGTTTAAAATGGTTTAGCTAATCTATTTTATGGAATGCCTTGATCACAGTGTAGTTTTCTTTTGAGGCTCAGAACTGGTTATTCAGCTAAGCTCAGGGCATAAGTATGAAACTGATCAAAAAGACTTGAGCTGCTGAGCTGAACACTTTGCTTTATCCTACACCTAAATCAACATCAATTTGACTATTTTTCAATAGAAAGTGTTTTCAAAAGAGGTCAAAGGGAAACTGAAATCCAGATCCAGACTCCTAGCACTGGCAAATAGAAGCGACCAGCTATGAACGTACTGTTGTTCATAGTGCCCAACTGCAGATGTGCCAGCCTGATTCTCTAACATGGCACAGTTTGAGACGTAACTGTAGAGAGATGGAATGAACCATTCATATGCATCATTAGATTACAGTAGAAACCCAAGAAAACCACAGAAGAACAAGCCTGAAATAACCAAGAAGGCATAAAGAGATTTCTTTTCCAGTCTCCTTGGTTTTGAATGACCCTGATGTAACTGAGAGATAAACTATTAGCTACATTAAATAAGAGCATAACTATAATAATAAGGAAAGAGTATCAGAAAAACTATGTAAGGTGGTACTAAAACGAAGGAAGCATCATATTTATATTGGGGAAAAACTGAATTAATCAAAAATCACTCTAAAATAGTATTTTTGAGGGCTTGATGAACTTGAGGCATCAAATTAGAAAGTGTACATCAATGTCAGATTTTTTTTTAACTTCATAAACAATTTTCAGAATCTTATTTTCACTGATATTTCAATTCTATATTCTCCCTTGTTTATCATTTGTGGAACAGCTGGCCTACTTAACATGCAAAAAATATCTCCCAAAGACATCTTGCATGGTCTATCCAGTCTAAATGTAGAAATCACATCTCTGTCTACATCAGTATATTATAGCAAAGCTTGAGGAAAAAATTCAGACTGGGGCTCCATTATTAGAAATAAAACCTGATGATCAATAAAGGGTTTAGATCTCTGAAAACAGCTTCCCACTTGATTCAGCAAAGTTAGGTTTGATTATAATTCTGTTGTTGATTATATAGACTTCTTCTACAGAATGTTAGTAAGAAAGAAAAGAGGCCTAAAATTTTTTATGCAGCGAATTATGTTGTATTTAAATTCTTTAGTACTTAGAAAAACCATCTATTTCATTTTACATGAAAAGCTAATTAATAAAATATAGAAAAATATGTGCTTTTTGATTTATGCATTTTATATGTTGATAAATTTGCTTGGCTACACCTGTAGAGAGGAAAAGCATGTTAATCAATTTGCAAAGGTCTATAAATTAGAAATACAAAAGAAGCCACAGTGAGAGTATCAAGTAAGAAAAAGGTAGAAGAAGAAGATCATTTGGGGTTTTTTACTTTATCTTGTTGAATTCATTCATCAAGGAAACAAATCTAGTTAAACTTCTGATCATTTAGAGGGAAGACAAAATACATATGCTTCCAGTTAGATCCAGAACATATTTAACTTCTTTCAGTCAGCCTTAACACTTCAGGTTTTCATTTGAACACTGCAACTGAAGAAAAAAAATGTGATCATTGCAACTGTGCTGAAGATGTGGAAGTCAAAATTACTGGCACAATAACTGAAAAATGTTTAAAAATCAATGACAGCTAATTGCAACTAAAGATGTTCTATATTGCAAAATTTTAATACTTTGTCCATTTATCTTTTACATGCCTCCCTCTTTGTAACTATAACAGAACACTTAAAATAAATATTCTTCTAACATTAATGTTTCAACCTCTTCACTTTTTTTTCTCTCAATAATTTGGATTTTTGATGTTGGCATATTATTTAAAAGTCTTTAACATCATAATCATTTATTAAACTTGATTTTTTTTTCAAATTTCAAATAAAAATTTATTTGAAACTATTTTGAGAACAAATTATCATTGAAAATAGGTATAACATTCGTCCATGGCACAAAAAGAACCCGAGAGCATAACAAAAAGACTTGAATTACTTGTGGATGACTATTCCTACATGCAACATGTCTTCTACATCCAAGCACATCAATATTTATTCCAAGAGACTCAAGGAGTTCTGTATCTAAGATCATGCTACCAGCAATTGATGTTACAAAAAAAAAAAATGAAAACAAACAATCAGTCAAACAAAAAAACAATCCAAACCCCAACGGTTTTATAAGTTTATAATATTTATGAGTTAAGCTATTAGAGAGGACCCAAAGGAGGGCTGCAAAGATGCTGAAGGGCCTTGAGGGGATGCCATATGAGGCATGGCTGAGGTCACTTGGTCTTCTCAGTTGGAGGAGACTGAGGAAGATCTCCTCTCAATCTACAAATTCTTCGTGAGGGGAAGAGGAAGGGCAGGCACTGATCTCTGCTCTGTGGTGACAGTGACAGCACCTGAGGGCAATGGCCTGAAGTTATGTCAGAGAAGGTTTAAGTTGGATATTAGAAAAAGGTTCTTCACCCAGAGGGTGGTTTGGGTACTGGAACAGGCTCCCCAGGGAATGGTCACAGCACCAAGCCTGACAGTGTTTAAGACAAGTTTGCGTAATTCCAAATTCCTTTTCAGGTTTGAGTCTTTTGAGTAATATCACAGCATACACATATGTGAGTGTTCAAATAGCTACATAACCTGAATGTATATAATTAACATTTTTATTAAACATATTTAATGTTTAATAATATTAAACATTAAATATAACCACATATTTAATAAAATAGCTACATAACCTGAATGTATATAATTAACATTTTTATTAAACATATTTAATGTTTAATAATATTAAACATTAAATATAACCATAATCAAAGGAAGAAGCATTTTTAAGAAAGCTAGCCTAATCTAAATCTCTTTCTAAATCTCTTTCCAAAGGTTTATATTTGGACTTCACAGTTCACTGTTTTTATGTTAACTCAGGACTACATAATTATACACATTGCAGCACTCCTTTTCTATTTTTAAAACCAGAAAAATAATTTCTTATCCTTAATATCTACCAATAATGACACATAAAATAGTGGACCCCTTCTAGCCCAGAATTACCAGGTTAAGCAATAATTATGAGTAGGTTCAGGTAAATTAAGTGCTTTGAAAAAAAGATTCCTTAAGCATATATGGTCATAAAAAAAATTTAAAAAAAAGTCTAACTCTGTGTTGTTACAAGAAGAATTGTATTCAAAAGCATTGTTTTCAATCAACCATCTTCTGTCTGTTCCATACATAAGACAAAGGACTTGTTTCTGCTGCCTTGAGTACCAACACAACTACTACAGGAGGCACCTCTGAAGCTGAAGGAATTATTGTTATGTATTCCCCAATGTGAAATGAATTCATTACATGAACTACAACTGGACCTGTGAAGGGAGTCACTTGCATCAAGCTGTATATGAAACATTTTGCAGCTATCTGAATCTTTTGATCTGCTCAGAGAAATACCAGGTCACTCCATGAACAAGACAGAGTGCTGAGCCTTCACTGTCCGGCAAGACAATACATAAAAGGCATTTTTGCTCTTTCCCCTTCAAGGGCTGTCTTCTCATACCTCTATCATGTTTTGATGTTTTTCTTTTGCAAGTCAGTTACTAAATCTTCCAAAAGGCTTTCATTGTTCTTCCCAAGTGGAATGTGCTAAAGGAAGCAATGTGAGCAGTGCACTCTCAAGCCCCTGTTTCCTGTTGCCCCCAGCTGTCCTGCACATTGTTAGGATATGTAAATAATGCAGACAAACCAGGCATTAAAAACCTATCTCTTCCCTGCTGCTTGATGGATACATTTTGTAAACACTACCTTTTGCACTGCTGTACATCTGTCACTTGTGTCCTCCACTTAAGCCTCATGTTCTACAGATGAAGGGATAAATACAAATCATGCAATGAGACCAAGTACTCTGAATGCATTTTTAGTTGCATTTATGCATGATAAAGCAGAAGGAGCCTACATGTAGGAATAAAAAAAAAAGAAAAAAAATTGGACTGTTTAGTGAGTTCTTTGTGGCATTTTTGAAAGCAACAACATTGATTTCCAGGACACCAGATGTATATTTGAAAAAGTAAGTTTAGATGGTATGTCCAATCATGATCAGGTTTCACCCTGTATATTTATGAACTTCTGATTCTCATCTGAAGCAAGGATTTTAAGACAGCAAAGGCTAAACTAAATGCTGCTCACCTGCTTGCTACTCACCTGAACTGTGGGGCTTCCCATTCCCTCCTTAATCCATCCAGCTGTGAGTGCCCTCTACACTGAGAATTGGATGCTCATTCCAAAATGTTGTCCTGTTTTTCGAGCCATCAAAGAAAAGTGTTGTAACAAAGAAAAACCTTTATATTAGACCACAGTGAAAATGGAGTCCAATATGAATGGCAAACAGTGTATGTAATACAGCCAAGCAGCAGTCTTGCAATCATCAAGATACCTGTCCAAGTGTAGCACAAGAATTTTAATGGAATTTTTTTAGCATACAGTAATGTGGAGAAATGTCATGACAGGAACACCTTTATAAATAGATTTAATTTGCTAATTAGGTAAGTGCACAGAATTGATTTATGTTGAATTACTTTGCCAGCCTGCAAACCCCTCACATGATAAACTTGTCATAACTTTTTTTTCGAAGATCTGTATATACAAGCAAAGCAGACAGTAACACAGAACATCCGGAATATTGAGAACATATGTTGTCTGCTTTGGGACGTTTAGCCCAGATTTACAAAACAGAGTTTAAACCACAGTCTTGGGTTCCCTAAGAGTTTCTGAAGCAGCTGTTAAAACATTAAATAAATAAGCTTGCTTGAAATCAAATCAGTGGACAGGAGAATGCTTTATACTGTTGACTTCACATGCTAGATGTGTATGATTCATATGCTTATGACCTCAGGGAAAAATGAACACACACACAAAACCAATCAAACCCAAACAAAAAAAAGCAAACAAAAAAACTCAACAACACAAAAAACCCCACCACCCCAGAGCAAAGCCACTATGGTTTGTTTGTTTGTTTTCCATGCAGACTCCTAATCTAGACCCTTTAGGCCCTCAGCATGAAATCTTTCTCCTGTACCAGGAGATCAATCTAAACATAATTTGAAGGGTAGGGTGTGAATTCTGTGTTTTTTGGTCTTTTTTTTCTTACAGTAAGAGGATCAGCAAGTGTCAGTCCACCCTGCCACACCAGGTAGTTTTCAGCAGAAGCAGGAATCACTTTCTTAAGATGTTCCTATTTTTCTTTATTTTCAAAATTGAAAAAAAATTGATATTGATACTGCAATCATATAAGCAAGTAGATATGCAATACATATATACATATGGAATCTCAAAATTATTCAAGCCTCACAAATAATGAAACATTGGCTCTAATCTTTATGTTTTCTCCCCAGAAAAGATAGCCAAAGAGAATACAGAATCACATCCACTACCAACAGGTCCTAATATCAAACTTTCTGCTAGACCAGCTATTGTAATGTTTCTCACATATATGCTAACTGACAACAAAATAAATATGGCTTTCAAATAGTGGTCTTTTACTTAAAAAGACGAATAATCCATTTTAAAACACGTACCTGGTCTTGTCCTACACAGAGCAAATGTGACCGTACCAAAAGTCCATGATTCTGAGCGCTATGTGACAATTTGTGAATATTTACAGTAGAGTATTTCCTATTCTTTTCATATTTATTTCCCACTACACTGTCCTATAACAAGAATCATACCACTGTATTTAAAAATGATACATAAGATTTTTCTTCTGAGTTTGTCAGTCCTTTATTAATTTTTTTTCACCTTTTAGTAGAACTCCAAATTGGTAAGAAAAGTTACACCACATACTTTGTTTTAAGCTTGTTCTTTGATGCTTCTCACTTTACATGCTAGAAGAGAACAACTATTCTCTTTTCACCTCTGCTTTACCTTCATGCTATATAAACTAAACTTGAAGGATGAAACCACACAGTATGCAACACAGAGCGTTGAAAATTTCATCCATAAATACTGCTTATGGTCATATTGATGCAATCCAAATGCACAGATTGATTTAACTTGATTCTGCAATGTATTGTTACACAATTTGACCTCTTATTCAGAGTGCTTCACAGAAACCTCAGATCTCTCTGTCTACTGCCAAGGATCATATATGCCTATTCATCCTGGCTTACTGAAGCTTGGCATACAAAAAATTAAAGTGGTGTTACAGTTCTTAGGAAATTTAGGGAGATTTGAACACTTTCTATTGCGTCAAACTTCATCATTAAAATAGAAGAAAAAAAAATCAAAACCTACAAGGAAAGAGATGTGTTAAGGGCTGGATAACATAACCAGAAGTATGTTATTAACTACTGGATCGTTCTCACGATCTTTGACAAAAGATTAGCCACCTAAGCAATTGCAAATTACTTAGTTTTGTTTAGTTCTTCTTGCTTGACTGTTTGGTAGTCTTGTAATATTACATATTTTGGACTAATTAAATATATCAACTACTCAGCCTAAGAATACCATATAAAGGCTTAACAGAGAAGGAAATTAAAATATAAAATAACCTCAAACTCTTTTAGAAAATATTAATAAAAAAAATAAAATCAATGAGGAAATATGAAATGTTCATTCAGTCTTCATTTTAAGGGAAACAAATATATGCAAGCCTCCTCTAAGCAAGTATTTCACTTACAGTTGACCCAGATTTTATAAGTTTTTATAAACTATAGCTAGCCTATTTAGATCTTTCAGACTTAACATCTTTTAATAATTAATTAGGTTTTTTTTAAATTAGGAAATAGATAGCAAACACCATTAGTGCAAATGCAGTTTATCTTAAAGAACATTTATCTATACTCAAAATTTTTGTGTAGTCTGAAATAGCTGAGTTTATTTTTTTCATTTTCTTTCTATTCTCATAAGGTTGACTAAATTTCTTCCAACTCTCTATGTCATTGTCTGTAGAATCTAGTGAAATAATTTTTTCATGGCAATCTTTATCCTTCTCACTTTTTCAAAAATTTATCCTTTTTCAAAAAGGATGCATCACAGGGTTGAGATTTAATTTAAAAAAAAACTCCTCAAGTCTCACCTTAATGAAAGAGAACTTATTTCCTTAACAATTACTACTTCCAGCCACTGGATGTATTTTCAGAAGTTGTATGTATTTTCAAAGAAAACATATTAACTTTAAGTCCAATATAAAATGTCAAGACCTCCCAATTCATTAACAACAAACTTGTTTACGATCAGCAGGTAACAAGATCAAAGAACATATTAAATTTATCTGGAAGGCAGCATCAGGTTAACTAATGGTCATCTAAGACAGCTCTGTGACTTTGGTAGATGGCTCAGGATTTCAGTTCCTAAAAAGGAACAAGGCACAAAGGGTGGTTGAATCACAAACATGGTCACTTTCTCTAAAGGACTACATTACAGCAGTGCAATTCTCTAGATGATCACAATTTCCAAATATAATGTTTGTGGTAAACTTAAACTTCAGCTCTGATAGCTCAAGACTTGTTACCTCTGCTAATCTCAGTTCTGAGGGTATTTCTGTTCCCAGGGTCTGGCAGTCTTTATGAAGGCTGTGACACCTCTCAGCCTAATCAGGCAAATCACCTGCCAGTATTTCTGCAATCAGTGTGCAGACTGCCTAAACCAGCCCACGTAGTTAAGAGCTGTGCACAACTGTAAACATATCAGTGCTCAGCTGCTCCCACAGGCACCTCTTCAGGAATGGTGTTAACAACAGCTACTGTGTTATAACAGGCATGAGCAACTGAATTCTCCAGTTGGTAGGTGTTGTTGGTATAAAACACAATTTGTTTGGTCATTATATGATTTTCTGAAGGGATGACTTATGATTTGCCAGGGGAAAAAAAAAAAAAAAAAAAAAAAAAAAAAAAAAAAAAAAAAAAAAAAAAGGCAAGGGCTATTCAGAGAGCTCTGGGAAGAGTAATTTTTATTATGTTCATGTACTAATACCTCATTAAGACTAATAAAGCCATTGTGAGTAACTCACATCCCAAATCATATTTTACACAGCAATACCACAACACTACTTTCCAACTAGTTTACTTTGATTTGAAGATAGGAAAGGGAGTAAAAGATGAATTGAAAAACTAAGGAACTTGATCCTTTTCTCCTTTTCTCACTAAGTATAAAGCATGTGTGGATATGTTAATTTCCTATTGTCCTAGACAACTTTATTATGTGTGGGGAGCTGAGTTCTGGAAAGTTAGAAATATTTCATTAAAAATGTTAAAAGCAATTGAAATGATTAAATTAAAATGACAGGATTTAGGCATCTTTGGAAATGTTTGTTAAAATTCTATTAAGTCTGTGTAAGACTGTATATCCAGTCAGAACTGGGAACTTCATTTATCAATGTCCTTAATCTTTCAAAGGCTAGTTAAGTAACTAGGGCTTAAAGAGACACAGAACCCTTCATTTCTTTTTCTTTGGAAGATGAGAAACATAAATGAACCACAGTATCAAATATAATACTGTTTTATTCAGTTCTTTTATTACATGAAAATTTAAAATAGTTATAATTTAATGAGAGTATTATTTGGGGACATTATTTTCCTAGGTTCCCTTTTTTTTTAGTAACTTGGTGGCTGCTGAGGGATTTTGTTAACCTATCAATGTGAATTCATGTCTATTTTACATGAAAATGCACCTTCATATTCAGAAACCATCATAGGAATTTTCACAGACACGCTGTGAATTTTGCAGGCCTATCCACTGCTCTTCATTCAGAAATTATATAGGTGGAACAGAAGTAATCACCACAAGTTCAGGAAAAAGACAAGCCTTAAGCAGCATTTGAACAAGGCTTAAGGCAGGTTCCTTCGTGGCAGAGAGAGCAAATTCAGGGGTCCATGGCTTGTGTTGCTGTATATCTGTAGGCAAAGAAGGAAAAGTACCCGACAGCTTAAACACAGAAGCAGAAAGGAAGAAAATTAACTAAAGCATGAAACTCAGAAAAAAGCACTGGTACATTAAGGTGCTGTTACTATTATTTTTTGTGGCTTTATTCCTTTTTGTTTTTATGTTGTCACTTGCAAAAGTGACAAGGATTTCAAAGAAAATCTTTGAGTAACTATTTCTAACTTCAGCGTTAATAGTTTCTAAATCTGTAAATTTCAGCTGTAATTTTTACCACTGTCATCATAACTATTTGTTATATTTGTTCACATTTACAAAAAACCTTTCTTTCAACACCACATACTGATATTTTTGTACATAATTTGACCTAATACTTGATTGTGTCAAATTCAAACCCACAGACTTTGTTCTACCATGCTTTTAGTATTTCTGTATAATTTTTAAAAGAAATGTTAATATAAACCATGGAGTTTTTCTTGCATTGTGCAAATGTCAGGTCCGGGGCCCCAAATCTTTGACAGCTCCTGAAAATATAGCAGTCCAAATGAAGTGAAAAGGGGATAGTAAGGTAGAATTGTGAAATGCAGAATAATTTCAGGTGACAGGCTCTTGTCTTGTAACGTTCCCTCTACACAGCCCTGCATTCTCAGGGTTTACCATAAGATTATTTTTATTAAAATTCAGTTATGTCTGTTGTCACATATCTGCCTATTGAAAAAAAGGTCTGAAATATATATTTATCAGCTGTCAGGGTAAAGTGAAGGCTGACTTAACTAAAGGATTTCAGACCTTTCAGCTTTCAGGCACATAATACAGCATGGCTTTATGCTAAAATAATTATAATGTGCAAGGAGTGAACTAATATTTCTGGACAACATTTTTGGTGCTAACATTTTTGCCTGCCTCTCCAGAGCCACTTCAAGGATAGCTGTCTAATGATGAAATCACTCTAGCTACTTGTAAAAAATTGAAAGTCCAATGTTATAATAAAATATCACATTTCATTGAAGTAGATATGCATTGTGAAATCTACACTAGAAGTAATTCAATTCAACTTTGTTTCTTGTTACTAGTGACTGACCACATCTGTCATCTTGTTGCCAATACTAAATCAGCTCAGAGCAGCGTTACAGCAACCCCAGCTCTTGTCAGTAAATTCCTGAAAGCCTCATGCACTATCATCAAGGGGAGATTAAAATAAAGGTTAATGTCACTTTTTATGGTTGACTAGTTCTATAAGCAGACCAAAGGGAAGGTAGCATCTGAAACCTGAAGAATTTATTAGTCTGACAACCACCAGGGAGTACCAAACACACCTGTCAAAGCTGAGCTTATCTTGTGAGGAGGAATTACGAAGACTTGTTACAGGAGCAGTAAAACCAGCCTTACTGCTCTCAAGATAGCATTGATGAAACAAAGATCTTAGCAGTAAACTACACACAGAAGTGAATAAAACATAAAATTGAAATTTATAATTGTATAATAATAAAATATATAGTTACCAAGCTTAGTGCTGATCTTTGCAGATTTTTTTTTCTAAAAATGTACATGTATGCTAGAATACAGGAAAAAAAAATCAAGGTTTTATATCACAGAGGTTCTTCATAAGTTATGATTAACGAAGTTACCTGAGTGAAAATTTTGAACTGACAACTATACAAACTCAGCAATGCCATAGTGATTGAGCAGGAAATATCCTATATGCAGTACCAGGCAATAATTGCTGTTCTTCGTGTGGATGGATTATTTTAATTTCTTATCATGTATTTGTTTTCCATCACATGCTTACTCCTTGGCTTTTCCAAAACTTTCCAAAATTGTCAAATGAACTGACAATTAGAGGTCACAGGTTATATTGGTTGTGTAGTTTGGGTTGCTTTGTTTTCTTGGAGTGGGAGGGTGCACTCTGATTTTATGAAATAATTAAACTCACTAATAACTTGACCCAATAGCTACACTCTGATGTCAGGGTACCATTTCCTTATGTACCAAGCACCTTCTGGCCTAAACATCCTACAATACTGCACAAATACTGTTTGGAGGATGAAAGTGTTATCAATAAGAAAATGGAGCAGATTGTTAAAGTCACCAAAGTTTAAGGAGCTAGAACAACACAGTGAACCTAAGATTTCTGCATAAGTCCACTGCCAGATTCTTATGAAAATTAATAGATATTTTGGCCACTGAATGGTGTCATTGGCCAGACTTGATTTGGTAGTTGCTAAGTGTGAAGGATGCCCTATTGAATTTACAAGCTTTTGCAAACTACATCAATAAAACTCCCATAATAATTAATATAAATCTTGCAAATATTAGATTGCTGTACATGGAATTAAAAAAAAAAAAAGAAAGAAAAAGGAATCTTGTACAATAACTTTACTGAGTTATATGCATGTACATACTCTTTTCATTCTTTATTGCATAAAATTTATTGATTTGTTTGGGCTTTGGGTATTTGCTTCTGTAGTAGAAAAGTGTTCTATGGGATGAATAGATGTATGCAAGGAATATTGCTAGATCAATATTTGGAAAATATATTCTCTATAAAAGACTTACTCATGAGTCACAATTTTGACAGTTAAGAAATTTGATTGAAACATATCTGTATTTGGGAAATAATTTTATTTATAAGGTGTATTTCTAAACACAGATGTAACTTACTAAGCTTGTGTTGCTGACAATCTGTAAAATTCTTTGATGTATATGGCATTCTGAATTCTGTTAACTGAAAACCACACACCACCTATACTGCAACTATGTGTGTGGATTGCCTGTTTATCTAAGAGATTACAGCTACATAAATCTATAGCTGTTTTCCTTTAAATTCTTCCACTCAAAAAGGGTGGAACAGGGACAACTGTACAGGTCCTTTAAATGTATTTCCTAAACATTTACATCTCTTGTTCATGTACTTGCCAAGATCTTTCATATATGAGCAGGCCCTGACTGCCCTGCCCCACCTTGGGTCCCCACCCATGTGTAATTTGTCTATTGACCTAAAAGCTGCATTTAAGCTCAGGGTTTTCCCCGTGGCTGAGCTGTGTTGTAGCTGTGCTCTCTTTTGTCTTTCTGCCTGGTGAGTGTGGCTGTGCCTGGTGCTCACAGACTGACTGCACCTTTCTGTTGTCACTGGACCTGTTCTGCTCATCTTGCTCATGGACGGTGGGACTGCAGTCCTGGTATTCAGGCCTCTGCTGCTGTGAAGTTATTAATTCCTGGGCTGCCTTGTCTTGAAGAACAATCTGTTCTATCACTTCTGATGCTTTGCCATGATCCTTTACAGTTAAACCAGGCCCCTTCCAGAGCAGCACAGTTTTAAAAGTAAGGTACACTCACAAACTCCTTGCATGTACAAGCATAAGTTTATTCTGATGCTTCAAATAAAGTTCTGTAAAAAAATTTAAAAAAAACCTTTTCTCACCACACATATTTTAATTACATTATGAAATGTACCTTTCTGTGTTAAATTGAACTGTACTGCAATAACCTACAAGTAGTGTTCGTCATACTTCTTTCATTATGCAGGAGCATTTCTATTTTGAATTACATTAATAAACAAACAAACAAAAAACTACCAACCAAACAACATTAAAAAAAAAAAGAAATTAAAAACCCAGAAAATGTTACCTCTTTTGGTTTAGGAGGATTACTTTCCCTTTGAGAGATTGTAGAAGATTGTAAGGAAGCCTGTAATTGTCCTAAGGTACAAACTGCACCTACCTGTTGAAGGAATAGGAAACAGATTGCATTGTTTTCCAGTAAAGAGGCAAAAAAAAAAATCATGTCTGTGGCTGTCTTAATTTTATTATTGTTGAATTATGCTTTCCAAATGAATACTGAAATGCAGCTTCTCTAAGGTATATTTACTGACTGAAATACACACCATGAAGCTGATCAGCAGTTGAGTGTCTCAGATGAGAAACAGGATAGTTTTATTCTTAGAAAGCAAAAGCAGCTCCTAATGTGTTGATGCACTGTCTGACTGTGTGTCTGTTGTTCCTGGCTTTTTCTTGAATGATAAATAGAGGTGCATTGACAGTAGTGCAATGCCCCTGACCAAAGTTATCTTGTTAATGGGTCAGTGGCAGAAAGATGAGGTGTGAAACTGGATTTAGAATAAAAAACCTGGAATCTAGAACAAAGAATAGATAACAGCTGCTTAGCTAACTTAACACTTCAAAGTCACAGAGGTCAGTTTGTCATCTATGGGAACCAGCAAGATATGGTTAAATCTTGTTTATACTTTTCTTCCTTTTTTCAAACTTTTTCTTGTGACTGAGTATGCTTGGGTTTAGTTTATAAATCATCTATGTCAAGGACCTAGGACAAATAAGGGTAATCTTGCCATGTATCATCTTGAAAACTGTATCCATATCCCTGTAAACATAAGATATGGAAATCAGTTATAACTTTTAAAATCCTAGTTCTCAGGAAAGATCCACATAGAAAATTATTTGGCTTCACTTGTGCAGTTCAAAAATACTCAGATCTCTACTGTATGGTTTTTCCAAGATTTCTGTTAAAAAACAAAAATCAAAAAAAGAAAAGACCCCAACACATCCCTTCCCCCCCAAAACCCCAACTCAACTCTTAATAAAGCTAGCTATTGTGCAGATCTAAAACCTAGGAAAGAAGCAATAACACCATCTACAACACCACTCTGCTCTGTTCTTGTAGAGTCTCACTAAGTGATGCAATCCAGGACGTTCACTTCTTTGTTCCATTAATACTATTTAGGAGATGAATTAACCTAAGCTTGTTGCTTTTTGATAGACATTAGTGATCCTGTAATTTTTTTCTTTCAAGTGGAATTGTTTCCTTAGGAAAAGGGGGACATGAGGCAGTGAAGAAAAATAGGGAAACCAATCATAGTGTTGAATTTAACACAGGACAATTGGACAATGCAAGTATTAGGGGCAGATAATAGCCCAAATTGAAAACAAAGAGCTGTGTGACTACAGAGTGGAGAAGCCACGGAATGCCAGGGAAATTACTTGTAGAACAATATGCAAGCATTATGAGGAGTATGCAAGTCATATATTTGATATTGACAGAAAAGGTCTGAATCTTTGTCTTCTATGACAAATTTCATGCCCCTATAAAGGTAATTTTACTCCTTAATTTCAACCCATAGCAACATAACTTAGTGACTAAATCACTCTGATTGGTGCCCTAAGCCAGTACCTCTTATCTCATCTGTAGACTTCAACAAGTCTGTGCACTGCCTCGCATACGGTATCTTTGCCTAAGTTTATCTTTGCCTAAGTTTAATTATCTAACAGAAGTCAAACACTCTTTATCCATATCATAACATATCCATATCCAAAGCATTCTTTATGAATGTGTGCATATTGGGGCAGATTCATGTGTTAAGCCAATAATACTCATTCTTCTGTAAAATGCTACTGAAGTTAATGGAAGAAATAGCCTAGGAGTGATGTGTGTTGGAAAAAAGGGAGACTGAAAGGAGTAGACTGAGAGAGGAGACTACAGCTGCCTTTTATCTGCTACCTACCTGTTCTGTACTCCTCCCAGTTACAGCAAAACTTGTTTATTTTTCTCTTTTATCTAACTGCTATTGTAATTAAGCTTTTTGTATAGTGCTCCATAGTATGTATCTGTCAGTGATTTCCATAAAAGCACCCACCCAGAAACATTTTCTAACATATACCATGACGCGGGGATATTCTGCAACTGACTGTAGCTTTACTATGCAGAAGAAGTTATTTCATCCTTTGTAATAATGCTTATGGGCTAAATGTCTGAGAGGAGAAACTCTTCTTTTAAGGTAGCTGCTCTAGATTGAAAACATAGATCATTGTGCAATTTTACTTGACCATTATGCAAATTTTTCTTTTAGAGTGTACTTGATACAAAGTCTTGGTTGGAAATAAACCATTGTGTTGGCATGAGTTTGTCTAATAAAATCCGGTTAGTTGTGATCTAGTTTCTTCAGACTTCTAATCTCTAGCTAAGGAAGAGTTAAACTTTGGATGAAATAAGCAGGAAAACAGCTGCTGAAATGTTTAATTACTTCAGAGCTAGATCAGGATCTAACTGTTGTGTCTGCTGCATATGCTCCACAATAGCAAGTTTGAGGGGGCAGAGACAGGCTGCCAGCACTGTACCTGCCTGAGGCCAGAGTGAGCACTTATTTTCACCAGTAATTTGAAATGGCAATCTAAGTAAACGTGCATTTATTGTACTACAATTTATGTCCAAGCACATTACAAGGAAGGCCTGACATACCTTTATAAGAACTGCAACACTATGGTGCTGCAGAGCTTCATTAGTTCAATGGGCAACTTAAAAGAAAATAAGCAAACTTATCTACAGAATGTACATTCTATTATTAGTAGTATAGTCAACAGTAACTGACAACAGGATTTCTTAAATCCTCTGTAGTTCATATGCTTAACTTAATTATGGACATTATGGACAGAAAAGACAATTTTAAACCAGGATATTTTTACAAGACCTAAAGCATTCACTCCTGATGTACAGCAGACTTTCCTACAGAAAGTCTGCTTTCCTCTTCTCCTAAAGAGGAAAAGCTCTTTAATATTTATTATGACTAGGATCAGGGCAATTAGTTGGATAATGAATTATTGATGAAATACCTAATAAAGTAGAACTGTACAAACAATTTTAGAACTCTCATTTTTGAGAAACTTTGAAATATATTTGCTACTAACTTTAGAGTCAAAATATTAAAGGAGCTCATACCAGGAGAAGCCAGCTATGAAACAGAGTTCAGTAAATTTTCAAGCTAAATATGGATCTGTTCCACGGTCCTCTTCATCTGTAGAGAAAAGTCTCACAAAGTTTGTGAAGAACTCATCACCACGGTTGGATTTCTGCTCTTAAACCTAAAGAAAATGCCTTGGCATTAATTTGAGGTAGTAGAAGAAGGTATCTACTCCTTCTGCCAAAACCTGATTTAATTACTTCAAACTGCTTTTTTTCAAATTTTAAACTTACTCTCTTTAAACCACAATACTTAAAGCTATTGTTTAAGAAACTATCTTGTGAAAGAATCCTGTTCAGCGCCTGCTGCTAAGCAACTCTGATCTGACTGCCATGGGTGTACATTAAACATATCAATTATGTGCAGAAATTATCCACATGGCAGCAGTCACTACAAACAACTTGCAGACATGCAGTTCTATTTGCATATGCTAAATGGGTGTAGAAACATCATTAGTTACGGTACACCAAAGAAAACAAAATCAAGCAGGGACAAAATGTTTTAACACCACTGGAGGATGGTCAGCTGAAAAGTGAAAAACAGTTACTGAACAAAAATATCTGTCACTATTGTTTTAGAAGTCTCCAAAAGGCAACAGCCAGTCTTTGTGACACCAACACAGATTATGCTTATACAGCAAGTTTATGTTGTTTGCTGTAATTATTGTAAAACATTTGACCAGGGTCATGAAACCAGGCAATCTCAATTAGTACTCTGCATGCAATTCAACTAGATTAAGCCCCAAGGTGGAATGCTGAAGAGATTTAAGGGATGCGTTATTGCATTATAGAACTGCCAAGTATATAAGCCATACAGCAATTTCATTCAGTGTATGAGATGTCTCAACAGACTTTTTATCTCAAAGTAAACTATAGCAAACCTCGCACAAATTTAAGTAAAGAAAAATGGCAAACAAATGGTAACAGCAAAAATTTAATATAGATGTGTAGGTGTATATGTGTGTATGATTATATGCTTATACACCATCCAAGCAGCAGAAGATACAAATTTTCCTTTTAATTCAGTTAACTGGCAATGCTTTTTGCTTCTTCTGACAGGGGTTAATGGGCATGATACACAAGCATTGACAAACTAGGATGGCACTGAAGAATTAAACAGGAGCATCCTAATGTTCATGTAAGCAGATATTATCATCTCTTCTCATAGTTAAAGCTGATTTTTTTCTCTGCTACAAGCAGTTGAGACTTTGTTCTCTGTCTTTCTAGAAGAGGCAAGTTTTGCTCCTGGTCATGTCAAGAAAGTCATGACAATGTCAGATTAGTACTTTCAAGGGAAATCTAGAGCTCTTGCTCTAGATTCTTTCTCCAGTTTCTCAAAATGCTTCTGCCATGGCTGCTTTTAAAGAACTGCTGAAAGTATGGTCTGGCTACAGGTGTAGTCTCTACCAGGATGCAAAATTGTTGAGAGGAACACCTAGTAGTGCATTTTAGAATCTGCATTAATTCCATTGCAAAGATTTTGTTAAGATTGATCTTAGTGTACAAAATGCTGAGCTCCATTGTGGAATGTGCATGTTTAGCCATACCCTTTTTTGATAGAGGTATTGAAAATGTGGGGGTTTTAATTAACCTGCACCATGAGGCATTGACAAATCAGTATAGAAGCAAGCAATACTGACTCTGCCATGTGTTCCAGTTCATAGAAATCAGCAGGAGTCGTGTTCTCACTCTGGCTAATTGGAAATTGAGCAGAAAATTATATTTGATGCCTCACGCACCTTCATAAAGAATGGGTGGTTCAAGTTGCATATTACAGAATCAAAGAATCATCCAGGCTGGAAAAGACCTCTAAAGATTATTGAGTCTAATCTTTGACTGATCACCATCATGTCAACTACAAAAAAAAAAAAAAAAAAAAAGGTCACTTCTGATGTTTAATTGCTGTAGCATAGCAGAAAAGATGTACAGGCATTGGCATTTGCTGTAAAGGAGGAAATGTCTGGACAATATAATATTGTAAACTGGAAATATAGTATAGGTTTTTTTGTAAGAAATTAAGTATTAATAAACATCTCTACTTAAGTGCCTGCACCTATGCCTCCCCAATGGCAGCAGTTCTGTTAGAGAAAGCCATTGCAACCAACTTACAGCTGTATGAGAAGACAAGTAAACATGCTCACATGAAAAGGATATAATATATGAAGTGTGAATATTTTTTAGAACGCCTTGGGTTCTCTCTGCTTCCACTTACCTCACCTATGTGCTTCATCTCCCACCAACACTGACTCAGAAAAATGTGTCCTTCCCCCAAAACAGATGTTATTCTACTTCGAGTTTTACATAAGAAAAATATTTCTCCAAATTATAAAAAAACCCTACCCTGATAAACCTAATATCTAATCATTCACAGCTGTAAATCATTTTTGATAGCATATTACAACTTGTACTTCATGTAAAGACCTTGTATGTCCTTGGGCAGATATTTCATGCCAAAACCTAGATCAGAAAGCTACAGTCAAAATATAGCCTCTATAGGAGGGCACACCATATGTTTCCCTAACTAATTTAAGATACTGCTTAACAGAATGGCTGTTTTCTTAGGTTACTCTGGGAAAAAAATCTCTTTCAGGGGAACTGCACACATGCCTATTTAATGGCTGCATACACCAGCATTGTTTAGAAATGGTTTCTTTACATGCTATTTTTTTTTAATTATTTATTTTCAGTGTGCATAATTGGACAACCATGACAAGAAGAAACTCTGGTTACGTGCAAAAAGTACTTAGGGGTGAAAGCCAGAATACAAGGGAAACATGAAGCTGTGACTTGCATTCAGTTGCATTCAGTTATTCAGCTCAACCACATTTTTTTCTTTTTCATCTTTGATAAATTTAGTAAGGGATTTAACTACCTCACAGCTTCATTTTAGACATTTCCCCTGTACAAGCTTTCACATAAATTCCCATTTCTTTCATCACATCTCTTTTTCTGATCAATGTGCAAACACCCACATCGTTCTCCTCTCTTCAGCAGAATAACTTTCTTAGTAATTCTTCTCAGGTCTAAAATAAGAGGAAGACTCCCATTTCTGTCCATGATTTCTACACACAAATATCTGCTACCAGCTGTCTATGCAGTAAGGGCAGAGCAGGTAGATTTAAAATAGACAGAAGTTAGGTTTTGAGGTCCTTTTAATGATGGAACTTGCCTTATGACAGTGGAAGAGCTTGGTGGTATTGCAGCCATTGCTGCTTAATTTTGATAGCTTTTTTCCCCTTTTATTGTGCTGCTATCCTGTATTAGAAAGTCATGCAGAGCTAAGACTATTGTTGTAAAATAATTAATCTCACAAAATTATTCAGGCAAGTTTGAAGTTTTTATAAGCTTTTTGTTTGTTGTTTTTGTTTTTGTTTTTGTTTTGTCCTGTGCACTTTTCCAATTGGATCACTAAATTCTCATGCAAAGTACAGTAACCTAAGAAACAGATCATAGTCACATGTTTTACTGTATTGGATTATCATGGATACCGAATTCATGGTAAGTCTAAAAACTTAACCAAGAACAACACCTCTTTTTATAACTTCTCCTTTTATCCTTTTTCTCAATGTAACTAAATCTGTTTCTGGCAGCTCTAATGAGTCTTTAAGTTCTACATTAATTCAAGCCAAGGGGCTGGGTTCTAATGCACACTGGACTTAGAGATGTTTCTTGCCTTGGAAGAGAAGGTGGCCTTAAATGAGATTGACTATCTGAAGATATTAGGAAGAAAGGTGTGTAAAGTAAAGAAGCTGTGGTGAGAAAACTGCCTAGAAGAGGGAGATAAACTTTTCAGTGTGTTTTATCTTGATCTCATGCAGGCAAGATGAGGAGTATATGCAAGGTATAGGACAAGAATACATATTTTCTCAGTTGCCATGTCATTTGGAGTTTCCATAATAATTATGACTTGAACAAGGTGATTGTTGTGTAATGAAACTCTCATGTGGGCGGCTGAAGCCTAACTGTGGAGTTTCATCACAATTCTGATTTTTTTGGGTAACTGTCACAGTTATTTTGACTTATTTGGGACTAAATAGAAAGATTGTCTTGAGTAGGAAGCAGCTACCTTTCTCTGAGAGGTGTAAAAACTTCTTAGGAGCGAGAGACTTAAGGATTTCATTTATCTTATCTAAAAGCAGACTGAGATGTGACTGTATTGTCTTCTGTAACTACCTCAATGTTACTTATTAAAATACCAACTACTGTTGTTTAATTTGTTGTTTAACTACTAATGTTTAATTTGGAAAAGGAAGACAGGAGTGAATGGCTTGATAATTGGCTAGATGAATGCAAGACCCTGAATAATTCAGGAGGAAAGTAATTGAGATCTTACACAATTTATTTTATCTGTGGCTGAATCTCCTTTGGCTTTTGCTGCTGGTTTTGATACCATTTTTTTTTTTTTTAAAGTGGTGAGTAAACAAAATCTAGTGTCATACAGCCTGCAGAGAATTAAACACTTATGTTAATAGTGTTGAGTGAGACTAAGAAGCTGCACATACAGTGTGTATAAGTAAAGCAGAAAGTATGGAAGCTGGCAAATAACTGAGTAGTTAAAAAAAGTAAGTTCAGTTGGAATATTTTAGAGGACTGGATTAGGCCTGCAATTGCAAAACTATGTAAATGACCAGTAAGTCATATAAAAAAATGGGTTCCATGTCTGAGAACAAGAATTTTGCATGAAAAATTGGATAATAGGAGTCTGAACTTACAAGGGTAAAGAGACTTGGAAAGATTCCCAGGACAGAAAAAGCTCCTTCTAAATTGTTCCAAGAAAACTTCTTTTAATCTATGTATGAGTTTCTAAACTCTCACACTTCAAGGAACCAGAAAAAAAAAGTTGGTTTATCTTTTTGGTATGTAAGATGTATTTTATTTTTTGGTGGCATAAGGCCATGCAAGTCATGCAGGTTGGAAGATCTAAACAGAATTGAGATTTCATCCTATTTTTCATGGATATTTCTATCTTGTGGTTAGATTTTGTCACTGTTTTGGTTTGAGATTTTTTTAAAGTACTTTTCTGGCAGGAACAAGTCTATTACCTTCTAATCATGTCTGAACTTTTTTATTCCTGTTCTATAAATAGGTTAATCAAGATTGTTAATGATAGAAGAAGTCACCAGAAAAAATAAGGGGAAAAAATATTAATAATTTGACCTCTTCATATGTCTGGCTTAAAAATTTCCAATTTAAGTTCTATCACATTATGTGAACATTTTTCTTAATTTTTGACTTATTCCTCTGTTTTTGCTAGGTTTCTCTCTACAGTTTTTTCACATGTACTTATGCATTCTGAAATGGCTATAGATGTGGACATACAATCTAACTAGATTAATTCAAATAAATTTAGTGATGAAATGTTCTTTTTATTGCAGAAAGACGTCCCACACATGATAAGCAAACTTCAAGTTTCCATATTAGCTAGGATTCAAAAATATATTCAAAACTTTAGCCAATACTTTCATTTCAAACACCTTCAAAACATAACCTAATGTGATCTGAAGTAATCTCCATAGCTTTACATGCCTTTTCCCTTTCTGCTTTTTGGGTCTTGATTCCAAACTCTTTAATTTCTATTTTTTTTTTTCTTGCCACAAGTTATAGAGGAATTTTCCATTTGTTTTAGTTAGTCAGCTGAATCTAAATCAAGGTTTTCAAAGGTAATGTGACAAACACCTGCCCCCAGGTTTCAAGTTCATGCTCTTTCCAGGTTCTAAGTACATATTAAATTGGGTACATGTTCTCCTATGTGTCTCTATTGCTCTAGAAGAAAATTCTCAATGTGCTCTGGAGGGAGGTGTAGGATACTCCTACAGTGGTCTGACCTGAGGATTTAGAATTGGAAAGGCATTTCAGAATACATGTGTCCCATAATATGTTTTTACCTTTTGCTTAGCATGTATATTGATATTTATTGGTTTATAATGCTGATTATATTCATAAAATGGAGAGAAAACAGAAATATTTACTTCAAGTACAATTTTAGAATACATCAAATGATGTGCTCAGATGCTAACATTCATTTGTGAGCTAAATGCTGTGAATAAGTTAAAAGCCATTAAATATTACGTTTATATTATACATGACATATATCCTGTATATCCTGTAGATTTGAGAAGAATTCTAAATTATTTTGTAAGCTTTTGGAGGAGGAGGGGGAGAAGGGGAGGGAAGGGAAGGGTCAGGTCTCTTGTTCTGATTTGTGATCCCAGAACAGATAATACAGTTTCAAGTACAGCTGATAGATACAACTGCATTCAGTCTTTGGACGATAAAGAAGTACCAAACCCCCTGAAAAATGCATAAACCTCCAAGCAAGGAATCACAGCTCTCCTGTGGTCCCTTCTAAATCATGCATTCCTGTCTGCACAATAGCCAAGGATCTTGGAAAAGATGCCTTTGAAAAATCCACTACAAGTTCCAAGTATTTTCCCCACTGAAAAGAAAGTTGTAATTGGAGCCACTGGGGTTATGTAAGGGGTGATTTCAGCCTGTTCTCATATAGATAAGCATTTTTGCACCTTGTATGACCTTGATTGTCTGACAACTGAATAGATATTGCAGTAAGTTTCTGTTCATTTGAAACAATTATGTACAGATGTTTTCAAAGGATAAGAAAGCTGATCAGAGGGTACTTGAAATCCAGGAAAAGATAAATATAATATATGAAATAAACAAGTGCAACTGACACTGCTTGGACCTTTAATTGATGTATTGTGCTGACAGAAGTACTGAACATTTAAATGTTTTGCACAAGATTGTGGAAACTTTAACCCCTGGGAAGCTTAGCCATGGGAATTATTGCATGGGGTTTCTCATACTAATTTTTGTTTCAAAACAATATTGGAAATGAGTGGAGCGATTCAAAATAAATACAATCCAGCCATGAGCTTTGCCTAGATTTTGATCTGAACCTTTCTTTAGGTTCAGGCAAGCTGAGATAGTGTTTATAAAAGCTTTTTTCATTTATGTTCTGTTCTCTAAAGGAAATGAGATCATAGTTTGTTCCCTTCTCTGTATCTGTCTGTCAGCTCTCACCTCTGTATGACAGAGTTTAAGTCTCTTGGCCAAATGGAAGACTTTGACAGAGACAGAGGTCTTTCACATATTTAGTTCACAGAAATTATTGTCACAATTAAAAAAAAAAATCTGCTATGTGACATAGCTCAATTTTAATGAAATACTACAGAATTTAAACTGGGAAACATCACCTGGAATGTTGGTGGAAACATGGAATAAGCATTAAGTGGATCTTGTGCTATACCAGGTACCAATACAATTCTAACACAAGACACCAGACTCCAAGGATTCTACTGTTTATGGTAGTATTTGTTATATTTCTGATTACTACACAAGTAGGAAAATCCATTATTTCATATTCATTTTAATTTAAACTTCTTGTGCACTACAGGGAAAGTGAAATGAAATAGTCTCTTCTACTGCTATATAGTCTTACTTTTCTATAAAGTCCTTGTTGTATCCTAGTCCTCACAGTTTTTATCACAATTTTCTTGAACCATCCCTTGCCCTGTTGTTCTCTGAGAGCATATTTAATTGTCATAAAAATTCTAGACATACACTGCTGTTTCCATCATTTCTTTGTGGTGTCAACAACTGGAGCCATACCTTTTGAAACAGCTGGTGCTTTCCTGAAATTTCAGTTTTCTTTAATCTTTATTTCAGACAGGAAGCTTTTCAGACATGTCCATCCTCTCTATGTTGATAAATTCTCAAGCCTGCAAGGCTCTCAGCAAATAAAATAAAATATTAATATTTAACACAAATACGCAGTACAGATTGTAAATTTAGTGCATGAGATATTTGTAAAATTTTAATGACTTAAATTTGGTTCTTTACAAGGCCATTTGTCTTCAAGCTGTAATATATGCAACTATATATATTATAGTTTCAATAAAAATAATATTGTGTGGGTATCTATAATACATATAAAAATATATTTTCTCTAGGAAAATTTAATCTATTTAATTTTACAGAAATCCCATGTGTTAAGTAAGTTTCCAGAGTAACAGTTCAAAGAAACAGTTGTGAAAGTAGACACATGTTTACTGAAAATAAAATAAAAAAAAACCAAAGAAAATACATCTTGATCTGAGGAGTGAGTTCACTGTGAAGAAAATTGCATCTTTTTTTCTTCCTTTTTGGTGTTCCAAGGCCTACCACTGGGAAAATTACAACTTCTGCACTGATGATATAATATTTTTTTTTCTTGATTGGCAGGGAGAGGGAGTTACAAGAATAGTCAAGGTGTTTATACGTTCTCTTTTCTGCCATTTACTTCCATCATATCTTCAAAAACTCCAATGGAGACCAATGAGTCAGGCAGCAGCAACACTGAGTTGGACTGAGCACAATATTATCTCAACAAACCCCCAAACTAGTCTGCTCATAAAAATAATTACCCATGTGGTTTTGCAAATAACACATCTGTCCAAAATTTACACCAACTTGCACTGCTACAAAATATTTTTCAAACAACAAGATTAAACTCATTCTATGTCGCTAAAACCTTTCCTAGGGAAACTGTGGCAAGGGAAGTTGATAGTTTCATATTAATCATCCTTTTGTTTCATGTAGGGGAAATAGAGCTTCTTTCTCTTAATTCATTTTACTGCAAGGTTCTTTTGCTGTCTACTCCCAGTAGAATATAATTTATTCTTTAAGTCCTGTGGGAGTCAGACTTGACATTTTACTTGTTCTTCCTATAGCCTACATTTTCACAGAAGATTTCCACTGGATTCCTCTAGCCATTCTACTCAGCAAATTATTTTATTAGTTTAAATGAAAGGTTAGATCTTATGTATTTATAAAGTTTTTTCTGCTTCTTTAAAATTACAAAAAAGTAAATCCTAACTACTAAATTGTGCTATGTGCATCACAATACTTGGAATGTTTTAAAAACTCTCTCCCAGGTGTGTTTTCCTCACTTCTGCTATGAACAGAAATAGCTAAAATATAATTTGAAGCTTAAGAGACATGGACTGGTATTCCAGCCCCACTGTCGTCAAAACCATAGAAGAAAATGAGAGCTTTCTTAAACTTTGATGGGGATTTTATTCAAAATTTTCAAGGGGAAGTGAAGGAGAAAATATTTTTTTGACTTCAAGAATGACAGTAACAAGAAAAAAAAAATTGCTAGAAAATTTCTATTTGGTTGTGAAAATTGGTGCTGTGGGGCAGACAGAAATTTAGGTTTATTATTCTGCATATGATTACTATGTGCTGAATTTTGTATGGCATTCAAGCGTATTGGTGTACTTTGAACAAAATACTAAAGTTTTTCCTGCAAGTGGCCATGATGAATAATAATTGAGACCAGAAGTACCAATATCAGACAAGAGAATTGGGGCTAAAATAGATGTTTCAGACATTTATCTGTATGTCCATCACTCCTTATAGGCATTGCAATCATGAACTGAATGGTGCATTATTGCATCCATTGTTTTAAGCCTTTTAGCTTTAAGAAGAAACTGTAAAAATAATTAAAGTTTCCTGGTCACGAGGCTTATTTCCTGATCCATTGTCTATAACTACTCAGGAAATCACTTGGCATTAGTCACGGAAAAGGCCATAGGTAATTGCTCCAGCTTTATCACTTCCTGAGCTAATGCATGTAGGAAGCGGACATGAAAACAATAAAAATTTTCAGTTAGGCTTCATTTGCCATTTAAAAATAATAATAATAATAATTAAAAAAAACTAGCAAGGGTTTAACACTTGACTGTCACCTCGGTCTTGGAATCATCTTGACAAAAGGGAAATTGGCAACCAGAAATATTGGTCTGTAGTCGTTTTTTAGAGGATTGTATACAATTTAACTGCCCCTGAGTACCAATTTGACAACTACTGTTTTATTCCCAAATATATATATACTGTAATATCTTAGTAAAACTTTCATCATTAGAATTTATGACACAGTAAACAGACTGTAAGACTACAGCTTCATATATATTTCAAATATAATTAAATATCCTTACTCACAAATAATAATTTTCTGTTATATGAAAAAATGTAGAACTTACTCTTATATTTCCAATATTTCAATGTAGTTGAACTATAGATTCAGACAATTGCTTTATTAGCAACAGCATTTGAAAGTGAACATAAATGAGAAAGATACATGACTGAACCTGGAATTTAAAATAACCAATTATATTTTAGAAACAAAGCAGTTTACTACTTTTTCCCTTTCCTATGACAACCTATGAAGAAGAATTTATATGCAGTGCAAAGTATATTATATTAGCTTTATTTTCATATTTATAAATACAGTGCTAAGTAACACCCACATAGTTTTTTTTTTTAACATTTGAAGTGTGAAGTTAAGCATGAGACTCATTAGAAAGTAGACGACTTAAGCTGCCTTGTGTTCTTTTCTGTTGTCCAACTTCACTTCAGTGGAAAATTTCAGACCACAAAAAAAAAGTGATTTTATTTATCATTGTTAACAATTAAGCATTTTACTTCCTAAGTCTTTTATTTAAAATCATTTGTCTCTCTGGTGTATATTCTCTTACAAGATGGTGTTTTATTTCAGAGTTGTGGACACATCTCTGACATTTAAGTTAGGATTGCATCAGTTCTAGACATTAACAACATGAATTTACAAGACATTTTGGGGAAATGAATAAGCAAAAACATTAGTCATCATGTACTAATTAATTTTTTTTTAAAGACAGAAGGTTTTAAAAGAAGCATAGTGTATAGTCAATTTATTTTTTTTTTTAATAATTTAATCTTTCTGATAAGAATTTTAAATTTATGTAATTTTATTCTAGAATTCTAGAGAAGCTTTGCAATTCAGACTGATGCCTATAAAAGAGTTCTAGGGTAAAAGATTAAAGTAAACCTAGGGAATTCTTCATTCAAATCCTGAAAAATATATGCTTCTAGCTGGAATTAGGACAGAGTGGTAATCACTTGCACTGTGGCTTTGCTACAAAAATCTGAATTGAGAAACTATACCCATGACTCAAAAGTTTAGGCAATGTCCTGTATATCTATGTAAAAATTAGATAAAAATTGCAGATATCTAGTTTGAAAGGAGCAGCTGAGAGGGTTCTTTATAGCTCTAAAAATTGTGTTTTATTACAAAGCATATGTACAGGTGTTCTAATCTGGTATCTAAAAGTCCTTGTGTTCTCATTTTTTGATTTACATTTCCAATAACGATATCAAATAATTCATGAAAAAGTAAGACAGTTATGTTGTTAGTACAGTCTTACAGGGTTTATGAATTTACAAATAGTAGGGATGTCTGAGAATCTTTTGTCAAGTCTTACGTACACTTAATAAATCTGAATAAAATGGTGCTTGTTTGTAAATTTATCTAGAAGCAAACAGATGGAATGAAGGGTGAAAGAAGATGATGGAGTCAGATAGATAGATCCAGTATCAGATAGAGCTCATGATACTGGAAAAATCACAAAAAATGGTCATTCTTCTCCCATTCCAAGAATGCAGGGGGTGTGGGGAGGGCGGGGAAAGCACAGGAGAGAAAAGGATACTGTGTCTTTCAGTTCTTCCTAATCTCCTTCTTGACTCAAAACTCTTCTTCTCTTATTTCAGGTCAGGCCCCCTAATTAGCTGTTAAGCATGCCGTGTTGGCTTTCCAAAGCTTTGTGGAAGGATGAGACTAAGAGGCTAGAATATAAACAGAGACCTTCAGAATTTGGTGTAAGGTGACTGTCTAATCAGTCTGTCTCCTTTATGGACACTGGCTTTTCATAGCATGATTTTCTGTCCATCAATTCAAAAAACAAACATGTACTGATGTGCTTTATATGCAACATACTTTGAGAAGCAGATCTGATCCCCTGCTTTCAGTAAGTAGCAACTTATCCCATAGTAACTCCACAAAATATTGTGCAGCAGCGCTCTTTGGAGGAAAGTGTTTTATAGAGTGAGAAAAGGAGGAAGAGAATACAGTTTGTGATAATTACCACCATTCTCAGGATGTTCATAAATGCATACTTAAACATTTACACGAGAAGATAAGCTTTGAAAATACAGCAGTATAAAATAATCTTCCAGATGCATTAAGAAAATTATAATGGAAAACAACTGTTCCTTGATAAGCTGACAGAAATAATTTCAGTTTTACACTGGAGAACAAAAACTGAAAGCAAATGTTGCAACTATTAGCATTCTGCCAAAGCAAAGCTGCCACATACATTAAAAGTAAGCTTCAATATAAGGGAAAGTAATTTTTCATACTTGTGTAAAATTATGGCTCAGTCTTTAATTGCAAAGAATTTCTAAATTGAAGGTGCAGAGAAAATTCTTTCAAGTTAGTGTTGCATGCTGCCTACTGGTGTTTAAGATTACTTCTTGCTGACCACATTTGTTTAATGTGATTCACTTGAACTAAAACACAGAATGTGGCTGAACTCTGAAATTATACAACACATAGAAAAGGTAGGGCTTTATGTCCATTTTGGTTTTTTTTCTGCAACACTTGGAATCACTGATAAGCTTTAAAAGGGGATTTTTTTTTTAATACATTACAGTTTATGAAGGTACATTGAAGTGAATACACTGAGCATGACAAGATAATTGATCTGCATGTGTTTTCTTCATATTAATCTACCCTTCTTTCTCAGCTCTCAACCTCAAGTACAAACCCTGGGAAGGAACTGCAGTATTTCATCATCAAGGTGATCACAATACACTATGAACAGTGATACTATTGGTGTGAAATGTAACCACCAGAGTTTTGCTATCACAGTCTTGTGTTTCCATTGGCATATAAAGACCATTAACATTTGTAAACATCAATGGCAAAACAATCAACTCTCAGAACCTTAATTGTCTTGCTTCCTCCCAGGTTAGATTTCTCAATTCATTGTTTTCTGTTATTTTCCTTTCTGAACAGTTTTTTGTGGTTGTTGTTGTTTGTTTGTTTGTTTGTTTGTGGTTTTGTTTTGTTTTTATTTCTGTGGCTGTCAAAAAATCACCAGTCATATTTCTAAGCTGATGATACCGGTGTGTACGTGTACACTTTGTGTGGTGTTGTGTTTTTGTTAAGTTATTGCTGAGTTATTGTTAAGTTATTCTCCCGATGATTTGCTCCTGTTACCCCCTAAAATGTTTGGTTTTGCCCCAGGTTTTCCCCTCCCTTGTCCAGTTGTCATTCATCCGCCGGACACACCTGTTACATTATCCACCTGGTGTCCATCTCCCCAAACCCCTGCCCTTATTTCCAGAGACTTCCCTGTCAATCTTTGTTAACCCTTCCCCCCTGCCTAAACCCCGCCTGGGAATTCCCAATTTCCTCAATGTCCCACTAGTGCACATGATCCTTTCCACTCCCCTTGACTTCCCCACAGGCTGTCAGACCGTGGGTCCCTCCCCGCTGTATCCCTGGTTGGCTGGAAATCTGTAACCACCCCCTGTTCCTCCCCATGTTAAAAGACAGTGTGAGCACAGCTGTTTTTGGTTTTCTGCCGTGGCACCCTTGGGGAATCAATCCTTTGGGAAGCACCTGGGAGAACCTTCTCTCCATCCTTCACTCCAAGCCACAACTGAGAGCCATTGAGAAGGGCTGCCCTGCTGTGGTACCAACAGAGCTGCTCCACCGCCACCCGAGCCTGAGAAATGGCGAGCAGGGGAACGGCCACTCCAGGGCGTGTGAGCTAGCCAGGCATCTCCAGCCCTCGCGTCACCTTGGCTTTGGCCAAAGAATTTTGAAGGAATTCACAATTTGTATGGAATCTAATCAGCACATTTACAATGGACATTTTCAAATGCCCAAACAATTAAGATGAAAAATTAAGCCATCAAACAGTTCTATATATATTTTTTCCCCTATCAGTTAGCTTGGAGATAAATACAATGAATGATAAAGTAAGCTTCTATAAAATAGTTTTAAATAATTGTTTATAAAAAGATGTCACGAGGCTTCAGTTATTGTAAAGGAAGTCAAATGTAATTCTGTTCCATTAAACTTCATTGCACTTAGATGAAATAAAAAGCAGTTACACCTTGGTTTAAAATATTTGACACGCTCCAACTGATCACGTGCTTCTTAATTTCTCACATTCTTCCTTTCTACTTCCCCCTTCACTTACCATTTTTATCAGTAGATAATTAGGATGATCACAAGAGGAAATGGCAAGATTTTCCAAAGTGATCGCTTTTCCTTTTTCTTTTATGAGAGGCTTCAGCTTTCTATCAGATCAATTAGTTAATTGGGCATCACTCCTCTAACACAGCTCACTTACTAAAAAGCTCTCATCTTAAATAAACTGTCACAATCGTTTATTTTAGATTGAAGGCTCATAATTGGCCTCTGATTCTGTTTCTTTGAACATTCTTATCTGGGGATCAAACTGCATGTAATGCAATCTTCTTCCACATGAACAAGAATGTTACCAAAATAAACCTGCTCTGCTGTCCCTCTCCTTCTTCACTTTCCTTGCCATAGTGGTAACTGAAAAAGTATGTTATTTGAAACAAAGTAAGAAAAAGAGAACAGGGGAAGCCCTCAATTAGGCTGAGCAAGATTGAAAGGGAATTTTATATTCATATGGTACTTCAACTTCTATATTGTTATTGAATCCTGCATTTGATTACATTGCAGATGTGCTGTTAATAATCCCATATATAAATATACAATATTGTACTAGCAAAGAAGTATAAAGGTGGTTATAAGGAGGTCACACCATTTAAAAAGAAAACACTAAACAGATATGATGTAGCCTAGTGCTTTTTAGAACTGGTCACCCATATACTTTTACAAGCTATTTCAGATATAGTCTGACTTCAACGACTCCTTTAGTATCCTGTTTCTTAGTACATTTTCACATGTATTTTTTGAGGTATTTTCTTTTCCTGTGTACATGCCATTAGGTCTGCTATGCTACTCGATAAGGTAAAAAATAGCATTTTTTAAATGTGAACAAGGCAAATACGTGACATTATTGTGAGGCACAAGCATTGCACAGGAGAGTGCCATTTCTCTCCATAAAAATGGGGTAGCTACCAGATGTCTTCTAGGTCTAGAGCTGACTAAAAGATAATAGATAACTTAAAAACAGCTGTTATTGGGAAGAAGTAACTCCGTAAGAAGTGTCCCAAAACTAAGGAAAACATTAAAAATGAACACTTTATTGTAGTGGTCTGCTTTAAAATTACTATCAAATTTTACATTTCAGAGCAAGAACCCTATTAAACACAAAATTAGGAGTTTCCAACGCTCAGGCAGGCACTCAGTCCCAAGTTCTTTATTAATGATTGAAAAATACACATCTAGGAACCTTTTCACTCATCACTGAAACAGAACTGTGTCCAAAATGAAATGTGGCAGCTGTTTAGCAGTACATGACAACACTAAAAACAAATGTTTAGACAAGAAGAACCAAAAATATACAAAAAATTAGACTTTGGTAGGATCCATTTACAGAAAGGGATGCAGGAAAATATTGTTTCTAAATGTTTAACATGTTTTTTCAGACATCAGGCTTCAGCTGCTGAAATATACCAGCATTTCACTGATCAATAATATGTTGGACTTCAATATTTTGGTATATTGTTAACTACATCCTTAATTTATCAATTTAGCAAATGGAGAATTTTCTGAACCAAAACTATCTATAAGTATTGTCTCCAAAGGCCTTACACCAGTGATAAATGTTTTCCACTGTGTTCAGGATATCATGTTTGTCATTGCAGTCAACTGCTTTTTTTGCCATTAGTTTGAACAGAGGGTAAGCAAAAGTGTTCTTGTGGTCTACAGCTATGTCAGCAATTATATTTGTAGGCATCAAGGACTGTGCCTTTGGAATGTCAAAAATATGGATTTAGGAAGGAGTTGGAACACAATATTGTTTCTTATTTTATTTGTGGTTTTTGCTCCCAGGAACAAAAAAGAAAAGAAGGGAGGGGAAAAATAAAGTAACTGAATTTTATGTTTTAGAGTGTAAAATGACCTGTATTGGGGATTAGGGAGGAATGATGATGTTTTTAACTGACAAGGTGTTTCAGAAGTAGCAAGTGTTTGTAGGGGAAAAGTATTCATTGTGGGCTAATGATACTTTTAATTGGATATAGCTAGATCTAGATTTGTTTAGTAATTCAAGATGCTAATTGATTTTCCAATGAAGTACGCAGACTGTTAAAATATCAAGCGTACTGCAAGAGAAAATGCAGGAGAATGAAATGCATTTAAGAAAGTAAGCGTAAAGTATCAAAGGATGAAGGTTTTAATAGTGAAAACAGAAATTCTGGGGAAGGAACTTCTATGAGTAAACCTCAACATAGCAATTCCCTCTTCATGTTTAGTCATGTGAATCTTTTATTTACTTTTGACAAAGTGAGAAGGTAAGAACAAAGTCATGTCACATGTGTCAACCTTCATAAATGACAAAAGCAAACAGAAGTAAATGGTAACTTGGATATTTATGCAGTGGAATGAGATAATAACAATTTAATTAAGATTTTAAGCATTCCTTTTGCATAATGATGTATATTATGCTGTTTAAGCAAAAACAAACAAACAAACAAAAAAAAACTTTAGGGAGGTAAAAAGCAAAAAGATATATTTAGGGACATGTATGACAAATAATAGTCTTGGGTAATCTTTTTCCTAAAATTCAAGGGACAACACTAGTGGATGCAAGTGTCTTTAGTTTCTTGGTGTTTGATTGTGGCTTTTTAAAAATGAATGAAACAATGAATGAATGATCTTCGAATTTTTTTCTCAAAAGTGATTAAGAAAGGATAGGATTCCACAAGATTTAGTTTAGCTGTTGAGCACTTAGCAGCAATGCATTCTGTTGTCATGTTGGCCTTAAGTATGATTTCTTGCATGGGTTATGCCCAGTCTATTATACTGAAGTTCCTTTCCCTAACTGAAGTTTTTGTAAGCAACAAAGAATGATCTCCTATGTCTAAAAATAGTTATTTCCTATGGTAAGAAGGCAGACAGAATTGTACAGTTGTTTGAAATCATGAAAACCATGGAAGCTTTTTTTGACCTGACTAGATGTTTTGACTAAGGCTCTTAAAAAAGGCAACCTTATTGCAAATAACTTTATGTTTTGCTACAATGTGGAACTGAACTTTGGCATTGTGGCTTTTGAATCTGAACAGCTTTATAGCTTTTGGATATTTTAGGGTGGTCAGTCTGGCTGAAGTCCAAATCTGGCCTACAAAGATTGTTATTTTCTCCTATCAGACACCTGAGCTGTTTCTTTTTTCAAAGTTCTTCATAACTAAGAAAAATGCAGTTCGTTTTTGCTTTGTAATTGGAAATTGAGACAAACTGATCATGCTTAAGCTGTAAGTTTGCTTAAAGTTGGCTCTCAGTTCTGTGCCTTAACTATGAGACTATTTTTTCCCCAACAGAGCAGTAAAATCCAGTACCAAATGTAGAGAGAATGCTGCAAGAGAAAAGAAATTTTATAAATCACCAAGATAAATACATAGAATTTATATGATGAAGAGAAATGTAGGGATCACTGTGTCATTTTTATTGCCAAGAAGGATTGATAAAAGAAAGAATTGAAGTCTTTATTGGGTTTGTGTTTCTCATGCTAAATGGAAAGGTGGTCTTCCATAAATCCTGTTTCTAGAAGGTATGGCAGTGTGAGAAAGCTAAGTTTTATCATTGTTGCATTAAAATTGACTTTGAAATCTACTGATTGCAGTTTCTAAGATATATCCTAGAGGGCTGTAAAATGAACATTTTTCTGTTTATCCTCCTCATGTCTTGATATTATGTGTTGTTTACATACATATACATAGTTCATATATATATTATATGAATTAATAAACTCATTTTTATTGTAAAAAATTTTGCAATCTCTGTTTGGGGGGCAAAGTATAATCAAATTGCATAATCACAAAATCTTGGTAGAAAACCTTTTACCTTATGATAATGTTACTTGCATCATATAAACGCTGTCACTGACTTGTAGCTCTTATCATGGATCCTTAGGTTTGTCTTGCTCCTCATCCCATGAAATATTAATATCTACCTTTAAACCCTGCTCCTAAGTGGCTGAGGCCCATCCTGGAATTCATGCTGTTTGGTTTGGGCCACATAATGGAAGTGAAAAATGTCAGTCAAGCTTAATACAAATATTTAGGCTGAAAGATGGTTTCACTTATTATTTTTTCTCCCATGGTTTTCTCCAAAACTATCACATATTCTGTTCTGTTTTCTATATCATGAGTGTGTGTGGACCAACATACACACAAAGTATTTTTAAGAGTATGAAAACATAAACAGCCTTTCCATCAGTGATTACATAATTTCTCCACATTATCCTGTCAGACTAGACTCTGTTTCCATTTCACACACACATGCACACGCACACACACAAAGAGTTGTCCCTAGACAGGTACAAGATTCACTTGTACTTGGGCCTGACTGGTTCCCTGTCACTTTTTTTGAGTGTCCTTTTCATATATTTTTTTTAGTTAGTTAGAAAATTACATTTAAATGTTGTCTTAGCAAATTAAGGCATTTGACCAGATGATTTCCAGAAGCTTAACATGTTTTAATGCTCTGACTTCTTTGTCATGTGACAGTAAATGGTCAGTAAACAGTCCCTTGGATTTCTCAAAATCTCATTTACAAAGCCTGTATTTGTGACTTACTTGCAAAGAACAGACCTGAGTATCTACTTTGTTTGAAAGACTGCTGTAAATCAAGGCTGTCCTATCCATCTGAGTTATCAGCAAATTTTAATTCCAAAAAATGGTCTAGTAGGCCACATTGAAAACATGAAGAGCACTCTGCCCACTATGTTTCTAGAAGATATTTCCAATAATAACAGAGATCATAACACAAAGAAGTCTCTGCCACAAAAAGTGCATTGCTAGAAGAGATTCCAAAGAGGAAGGGAGACCTTTTATTTCCTAAAAGTGTATTTTGCCTTATCTCACCTTTGCTAAAAGCTGATCTATGAAACTCCATCAAACAAGGGCTCTACAGAATTTAGTAGTATTTTATAAAGAAATAAAATTATCATTTGTTATTAATTGTACCTACATTGGAAAACTGCATGATCTTCTACCAAAATTTATCTTTTAAGTAACTAAATCACATACAGTGTAATCTGAAAATGTGAAGACTGAAAGTGGAGAAAAGGGAAGAGGAAGAAGAAATGTAGGCTAAGAGCTCTCTGATATTAGCAGTGCAGGTAAAGAGACTGGATGAGAGCAAGAACAACTTTTCTGAGAGATGATCCTGATGAGCATTGAATACTTGCAAATCTAGTTATTTGCAAATCTGTGTCTTGGCAAGAGCTAATCACACTAAAATTAAATAGAAGTTGTAGTCAATATGCAGCTGGTCCTCCCAACATGCATGGGGAAAAGAAGAAAGAAAATTTTGAAAGGTTATAAATGCAATTTACTTACATAATCCTTTTTCTATGCAAGAGATGTAAAAAAGGGGAAATGTGCCATTCCTTAATTTGTAATGGGCACAAGATTTTCAGGAAAAAAATTAAACTTACCTGTGACACTTAAGATATTCTAATTTGAATATCAGAATTTGTCCTCTGATGAGGACAAATGTCCTCCAGAGCTGAGAAACCATGAACTGTAATTAATGGTTTTTGCCACACCTCTGAACTGACTGCTGTGGTGTTCTAAGTGGGGAAGTATAGCTATGTTACTTCTAACCTTTGTTTTGCCAATACAATCTCCTGACCACATAGAAATAACTCATTCTAGCATTTGTTAGCAAATCCCTTTCGAAATATTGCTGAAAGCTTCAAAGGGTACATTTGTGCTGTCTTAAAATTTATGTACTTCTTCCTAAAGCAGTGAAATATCCTCTTATTTTAGTTTCATTTTGATTCAGAAAGTGCACTGTTTCTGTGAATGTTTTGAACACAAGGGTATTCAATTACTCAAAGCTGGATATATCTAGTCAATTTGTGACAAACTATTCTGTGATATGCTTCTAAATATTGAAAAACACTCCTGTTAAGGCAGACAATTCATCTGTAAGCCAGCTTGAATCCATAAAAATAGCAAAAAAAATTCTCACATACTGTAAATATTAATTTATTGAAATGATCTTTAAACATGTTTGCAATAGATGCAGTATTATTAATTGTTCTATATCACAATGGACTACTCTTTAAATTTTTCATAATATTATTATCAGTTTAATCAGTTTGCATTGCTAATAACCTCAAAGGTCTTACTTTGTAAAGTAATTGTGGAAAATGAAGATAAGAGTACATGTATTATTCTAAAATAAAACAACTCTATGTGAATGCAATAATTTTAATTTTTTCTCTCATTAAAATACAAATTACAAATACCTCCCATGATACTGCAGCATTTCAATAGCAATGTTATCATTTTGCCTAGACAAAAAAAACACCCCAAAGATTCATAATAATGACATATGTATGAAATAAGCATATGCCAGTAGTATATAGCATTTGATTTTACTGGGATACATGTCAGGAAAGCAGAGGATTTTGTATGAACTTACAGTGAGATGAGCTCGACTCATCCGTTTTTTGGATTACATTTTTCAAAGCTGTTCAGCATATGTGTTTATTTTTCTGGTCTTCTTGAGAAAATTCTGTTCATGGCACACAATGGTTAAGAATAACTTACTAGGCACAATACACTCATGAGGTCTGATAAATGATTGATTCTACTGAGGATTGTTTTGGGATTGTGGTTTCTATCTGGGCCAATGCATGAGGGACCATCAGAGCAGTCGTAACTTGACTTGAGTGCCCAGATGGAGATAAGGCTGTAACTGAATCACTTTGTCATCATGTTGGACATGGAAGTTGGATCTTCTCCAACAGTATATTACTTTCAACCATTGCCAGCTCCAAGTGACATAGTAAGCCTGGAGCAAATCACAGGAGAGAAAAATTACTTTCTGGCCTTTAGTTTTGGGGCTCTTTTCCCCCCAGTTTGCATTTTTCTTGAAACCTGAATTCTCTCCCACCCTACAAATGTTATTACATGGACAAAATACACAGAGCCACTCTAACATAATGAGTAGTTCATTCTAGTCATTTAATAGAATTAGGTATGCTTGTTAAATTAAATATTCACATATCCAAGTGGTTGGGGACTGTAATAAAGAGGAACCAATATAGTTTTGTTAGAATGGCAGGATTTGTTCTGGTCTCGAAAGCTGGGCAACAATGCTTGCAGTTCAGGCATAGACAGAAATTAATTAAAATGTACATTTTACAGTAGTCTGCAAACATAGGGATATGCTTCTTAGGCTAGTAAGTATGGCAATTGTAGATAACAGATATTTCAGGTGAGTAATGGCAGGACATGACTACTTTACTAGCAAAAGAGCTATTTCATGCCTTAGGTACCTGGCTTTCTGAGCAGAACACACATGCATTGTTAAAAAGCATAGCAGTCAGTTTCCAAAGGTTGCTGCTCCATAAGTCATATCGACAAAACATATCATCCGGGCTTCAAAACATGTGGACTATTACTGAAAATTAAAATTAAATTCACACTTTAATTAGCAGCTTGTATGTTATTAATATATTTTTTACCTTGCATAAAAATACATATGCTGCCAGCCCAGTCCTGAGTCACCATCTTAACTCCAACAATTTATCTATATTTTTGTTATAGATGTAGAACCAAAGTCAAGAAACTAATTGGCTTCCCAAGTTCACACAGAATTGCTCAAGTCCAAGATTAATGCTCCATTCACCAAAGGTGTTCTGAGCTTTGTCAAAGCATTTAATGGAGAAATGCTGTCCAGCTATGAGCTATATAGTAGGTGAAAGGAAAAAGCATGTCCAGACTGGAATGTGTGAGGCTGATAAATTCTGTATTAACAAAATTTGAAATATTTAGGTCAATATTCTTGTGTTAGTCTTCAACTACAACGTGGATTTGAAATCAATACACTGAAGAATGTATGTTCTGGTTCCCATTGGACCAAACCACATTTATATGTCTCAAGGAATTTTAGCTGCTAAAATCTGTAAAGACCCAAGATGTGTGGGATAATTTGAAAGCCTGCAGTACTCCAAACTTGAAAGTATAGAGGAACAGATAAGAAAGATAAAGAGTTAGGATGTATTGATCAGAGTGATATTAAAATGCTTTAAATTTTTGTAACATATATTTTATTAAATAAATTTGAAAATTTCAATTATTATGACACTTTTAGAGTTCCATTTTTATTAAAAAATATTTTAAAATATTACTTCTCTTCTGTAAAAAGGAAAAAAGTTAGTTTAGCTACGTGAAGATGCAAGCCCCACAACCATGTAAGAAAAATACTTAAAGAAAACACGACCATAGCAAATAGGTACTACTTTTGTAAAATTCAGCTGCCAGAGTTCTGACAAGGTTAACAACAGCATTTTTAAACATTCAAAACCTTCTTCCTTTAAGTATGCTTATTATGCTCTAGCCAAGGACCAATCAACTAGTCAGGGTAGCAGGTAATTGTTATTTCCTTGACTTTTCTCAAAAAGACTGCTTTGTAGAAAGCAGTTTCATTTTGGAGAAAAAAAAAATCTCATCTGGGTCTGAGCACGATTAAATCACAGTTCTATACCTGAAGTTAGGACATGACCTAGCCATTGGGATGAAGAAATGACAAGATGTCCCATGATGCAAATGATCCAAGAGCCACAAAAGTGGAAAGGTTGAAAATGGAATTTTTCTGCTACACTTGCGACAGCCTACACTTGTCCTTTTGTTCACAATCATTCATTGTGCAGTACTAAATAAAGAGTGTTGTCTGGACTGATTTTGTTCTCTAAACAAGAAATTTGTAAACCCTTTCCAGAAACCTGCATGTTTCATTTTCTTCCCTTACGGTCCACAGCTGAATAATGTAGAGAAGATTGAAAAACATAGCTTGGAATTATTAATGAATACACTATATATTCGGAGAAGAAAATTTCTTGACCTTTTTTTTTTAAAAATTTTTGTTATAGATACCTCATCTTCCTTTTTCTCTCATGTAATTTTTTTTTTTTACTACAGTCCAAATAATACAAGGATAAACTGGATTCTACCGTGGTTTTCTCACCATCAACAGAATAATAATTTGCATTCTAATTGCAAGTGTTTATTATTCATGACCAATCAGAAAGAACACTGACTATTTTCAAAACCTCAATTAAATTTCAAGGCTCACAGTGTGAAAGGGGTGGCTGTGGGAGTGTGGAACAGTCATGATTTGTCCCTAAAAACCATGAGCAAATTTGATTGCAGAGACAGAAAGAATCCCCACAGGACCATTTTATAAAGCATTTTTCCAGATTCTTTTGTGCTGTCAGTCTCTGGATTAGAGAAATACCCTTACTGCTCTCTACCACAAAACTTCTCAGATCAAAGCTGAATTAGAGGTTAACTTGGTTAACTTTTAATGGAACTTCAAGGATTGTAAGTGCAAGCTGTATAGTCTTAGGATGTATGACTTCTTATCAGATATTCCTCATGATGCACATTACATATAGATTTAAATATATGCATGTGTAAAAATTTCTTTATCTTTGAAGGGAGAAATGTCTAACCCATTTTCTTTCTGGGATTTCCACTGACTGATAGCTTTAGCAGGGGCAAAACTGATCAACCCGAAAGATCTCTGCTGAACTCAGTCAACAGGACGAACATGATCTTGGCAGCTGTTTCTGTTTTCAAGGTCATTACAAGCCTTACAAGCTGTTTTCCTTTCCATCCCTCATGGGATTAAACACCAATATGGTAAAAAACAACTAACTTACATATAAGTCTCGAGAGAAAGTTAAAAAACAATAAATACATAAAATGGGAACATATAAGGTTCATAAAAATGTCCATTCAGGGTCATATCCAAGGACTATGGCTCTTTTTCTGCTGCTGTTTGCTACACTTCTAGCTGAAGGCAGCCTGTTACACTGCACATTTAGAATCTTTACCCAACCATCTCCTGATTTTCTTTTTAGCAGAACATGCTTCTTATAGGATTAAATGAGTAAGATAGGAAGAAGTCATTATTTTATTAATGTTCTGAACAACAAGCTGAGGTGCCCAGCTTGCAGCCTATGAATTAAGACTATGAGAAAGGATTTAATCCTTTTTCTGTCAAAAGTTTAGAAACCACAGTCTGAGCATGGAGAATAGCTAGGGAACAAGAAAAGCTATAAAGAAATGCTTTCTTCACTGGTCACTCAGGGCACAATAGAAATCAAGACATGAAAATTAGAAACTGTGACTCAAGTATACATTTGTCCCTACCTAGGTTCAAGCAAATTGGGAATGGTTTTGTTCTCTAACAGTCATTGGCAAGCAATCTCTGGAAATAAGTAAAGAAAATGTGCCATCTTTTCACTCCTGTACCCAGGGGAAAAAAGTGTCATAGGATGTAAGTAGGCTGAAATTCAGGCCTACCACACAGGATGCAATCCCTAAAAATAATTTGTAAGAGCTTTCTGCCTACTTTAACGAAGTATACAGTTCAAGTTGAGCCAAGCTGCTGAGGTGCCCAGCACATGGGTGGTGGCAAGCAAAAAGGTGTGGAAGGAGCAATGCAGGGGCAGTTTCATGTTCTCCCTGGCACACTTTTTGTAGTTATAGTGTCCCTGGAGCTCTTGGCTTTGTGCTTTTCTCAACCTGTTAAAAATTGGTTTAACAGTGAAGACCAAAGGAGACCAAGCCTCTGTGAATAAAATGGATCGGACCCAGAAATGTTTGAAACATACCCAAAAACCATGATGAGGACTAAACGTGCCAACATACTGATATATTTTATTTAATACTAAAAGAATCAAAGAAAATTAAATGAAAAGGAAGGAAGGAAGGAAGGAAGGAAGGAAGGAAGGAAGGAAGGAAGGAAGGAAGGAAGGAAGGAAGGAAGGAAGGAAGGAAGGAAGGAAGGAAGGAAGGAAGGAAGGAAGAGTTGTTTGTGGGGGAGGGGGGTGGGGGCACAGAGGGAGAGTGACAGGGGTTATGTATAAATATATCATCCTTCCAAGGGTCCCAACGACATCTTGTTTTCCCCCTCCATCTGGTCTTCTGGGTGATGAGAGTCTCCTGCTGCCTGCTGCCTCTGCTGCACCAAAAGGTCTAGGATCCCATGGATTAATATACATCTGGGCTAGGTGGGAACACTCGGCTGCCCTCCTTGCAGGCACCCAGTTTGACACTGTCCCTTGCAACACTGTGGATCTGTTGCATCATTTGCAGTGCTCTGGTGCAGGGTCTGGGGACCCCTTTGTTGAGCCTTTGATGAGCTGTGACTCTGCTGTCCTTCCCATGGATGCAGCTTTTCCCACAGTGAAGGGCCCCACTGCTGGGCTCCTCTGCACGTCAGAGGATGGGCGTTCACTGCCTCTGATCAGAGGCTTCTTCACTACACTTCACTACACTTCACTTCACACCCAAAACCTTTTATGTCCCACAGCCTTTGGTGTGAGGGTCTCTGCCAGCTTGACAGCTGATAGCCCTGGGGCTGTGGTCTTCACCTCAAAGGTACTAAGCTTGATCCCTCTGTGAATATATTCTTCGCACCCCAGACCAGTCCTGAGTCTCTGTCTTAACTCCATCAACAAGCAGTCCAGGGCCTCAGTCAGAAGGCCTATTCAGGGTGTGGTGGTCTTCTCTGCAGCTTTTGTAATACAGTTTTGCTATAATAGGCAAAGGTCCTTCAGGAAAATATTTAAGGAATAAATTATAACATTCAGTCTCCAACAAACAGGATGGAAGTGTTGACTTTACAATAGCTTTGAACTGCCAGAATTGCCCTAAGCAGTTGTAGGAGGGCTAAGAATGTGGACCAGAAAGTTTGGAACAGCTACAGAAAATCATCCCAAATTTCCTATGCTGTACCAGCTCATGTTGCCAAAGGAATAACATCCTCTGCTTTGGTGCTGTGCAGTGCAGCTGCGTGACTATTCAAAAGCACATTTGAAAACTGCAACATCAGCAGGATTCATTTGCCTGTGGTTCTGGATTCTCAAGTAGGTCTAATTTAGCAAATACCCCACAGGAATAGGAAACACTTTAAACATAACTAAGAAAAAACACAGGGACTCATTATATACACTAATCATTATTTCTCTCACTTATTCCGATTTGTTTTGTCTGCTTTTGCTTAATTGTTTTTTCATTCTTATATTTTTTCTCTGTCAACCAATGAAACAATTGTTTATGAGACACAATTTAAAAAAAAATTATTAAATTTTTTTAATACAAGAATTATGTATTAATATTATATTTTGGTGGTATTTGCAATTACACAATAGGATAAAGCCCAAAAGGATTATGAATCTCCCTGTTTTAAAGCTATTGTTACCTGCCATTAGGAAAAAAATTCCCTCTATAGAAAATATTATATAGTACATTTAAGTGTATAAAAAAGGATTTCATGCCGCTGCCTGGAACATTGAGATACATATTCATTCATTTATTCATCAATTCATAATACTTCAAGAGCACAATCAGGGGAACTATTGTACTAGACCCTGGACAAATGAAATCCCAGAACTCCCTGATTTAGAATATTTATAATGAATGATGCAACTGTAGAATTAAACCTTTTCTTTCCATTCAGTATCTAAACAGACAATTAACCTTTTCCCAGCATGATAATTTTGAAAATTCGCCTCGGGTCAGTGAAGTAACAGTAAAGGAAAAGATGAAGTGCAATAATAAGATCAGCTTGTAAATTGTTGGAATTCTTGTTACAATAGCTTCTACAATTTCCACAGTAACTATGAAAGAAATATGGTCCCTACATAGTCACCTAGTATGGGTGACAGTATGCTCTGCTCAGCATTTCATGTTAAGCAATAGGGTGAGATTTCAAAACATCAGTTCTGGCACCTGATACATGTGAAGAAGAATGTTCATCAAGTGGTCATGGAATTATTTGTCACACATATTCAAGCAATACCAAAATCTATGTGGAAAAAAGGGTTGTTTTATGTACTTGCATAGAAAAAATTCTTTGAATTCTCTTCGCATTCTATTATACTTGGAACTGATCTGATTATCTATGTCTTCTCTCTTCTTAAGTGCACACTATTAGTTGACATTGTGGCACAATGTCTACTAATATTACTAATACAACTAATAAAATTAATACAACTAATACAACTAATAATTGTGGCACAAAACAATCCTGCTTCTTCCCTGAAGGAGAGCCCAAGATTTCAAGGCACAAGGAAATCCACATGACTAATTTCTTCTTCTTTGTGTATCATGCTGGAGATGGTGAGACAAAAGGAAGAACTATAGTATGTAAATGAAGTTTTTTAAATTTCCTAAACCTCTAGAAAACCCTGAAATAAATCAAGTTCCATGGCTGCAATAATTTCCATTCGGGACCAAAAAAGAGCAACTACAACAACAAAAATCTTCCCATACATTTAATTAAAAATCTGACATATTTTTGCATAGCTATGCCACAACGTTGGTCAATCTGCCCACATCTTTTGTCTCCATGTTTCCGCTGTCTTTTTCTTTAGACAAGGCTGTCTTCCCTAAGAACTCCATTTCATGTCTTTCCAAGGCCTTAATTTAAAATTATTTCTCTACATTTCAACAGATGGTTCTAAAGCACACAAAAAGGTGGAACAGGTTAGCAACACAATAATCAGTTAAGGGCTGGAGGGGGAGAAGAGATTGGAAAAAAATATGTTTCTCTTCTAGTCAGCAGAAAATAATTTTGCTTCTTATGGTTTTTCTTTTAAAACCTTATTCTAAAATATTTTTGAACAATAGAGAAAGCATAAAAAAGTAGATAAAGGATTCATGTACAATAGATTCACATAGTAAAAAGTATACGTATAAAAAGTAAGCAAAGAAACAGAACAATATTGGGGTTATGTGTGTGTTTTGGTTTCTGTTTGTTTTGGGGTTTTTTTGTTTGTTTGTTTTGTGGTTTTTGTTTTTTGTCTTCTTTCTTTTTCTTTTTTTTTTCCTTTTTTCCTGGCTGAAAGCTCTTGCCTGGGTCCATTTCCAAAGAACTAAACATATAATTATATAACATGTAATTACTCAGCTTTCCAATTATATACAGCAGGGTCAGAAACTCCCTGCATTTGCATGAAAGGGCTAATAAATTGGGTCTCAACACCTGGTCCTTGCTTGAGGAAAATAAATTTATTGAATGAAATTCAAGGGTACGAATAAAAGCATTAGTGCTTTGTATTCTCATTTTTTGCCAAAAAATTTCTGACTTAAAAACTGAGGATGCTGCAGTAGAATTAGGCTGGAAATCCTGAGTGCCTTGATCCTCCTAAGAACAGGTAAGATACTTAAGGAAACAAAAAATTAGAATTATTTTTCTAATTCTCTGAAGACACCAATAGAGCCTAGCATATTCTGTTATGGAAGTCTATTACAGGGTACATCCTGAACAGAAAAATAGATGGCTCATTCCCCAAAGAAGATTATTTAATTCTAACCAAGCTTATTTCCCCTATTAGGATTGGCACTTTTCTTCACCAAAAATGTTGCTAAGAGTCTATCAGAAATTCTGGTCTTTTAGATTCCTTTATCAAGGGATTAATAGAATTCTTAAGTGTTCTCAGCATGTTCATGTTTTGACCCAAGTTCTCAGCTCTTGTCAACTAGGTTTCATTAATTTTTATGAGGTTAAGAGAAGAAAAATAGGCATTTATTGCTTCTAAAACACTGACATTTTTCTATGGAGTGGCCACTCACAATTCTCTTCATGTAGAATACCAAACTTAGCCATTTAGTTCATTGTCAGCTTCTGTAAGAAAAAAAATACATCACCTAAAGGCAAAAATTCCTTTTTCTTTTTGCTTATCAGTAATATAAGTCAGTAAAGTGTTGAAAAAGTGAAAATTTGCCATATATCCCAAAGCCATGTGTAGGAGATGGGACAAAAATTTGGTTTCAGATTTTCTGAAGATTTTAACCAGGTTCATGCTGAATCCTTCAGTGTAAAGTCCAGAATCTATAGTGAAATTTGCAGTGGTTAGGAAGGTCCTTAAGGTCACTTTAATGTTCAAGGTATAAAGAAGATGCTCAGAATGAAACTCAGAACACTAAGAAAGAAACTTCTGAGCCTGCAAAAAATAAACAAATTATTAAAAAAAAAATAAAATAAAAAGAGAGAGAGAGAGAGAGAGGACAGTTTAGTGGAGAACATGGTGGTTGTGCTAGGTTGACAGTTGGACATTATGTTTAAGCTCTTTTCCAGCCTTAATAATTCTATGATTCTGTAGGTCAACTTTCTTCTTCTGTATCTGGTTGGATATGGGTTGGGATGTTTTCTTCCATTGTCTAACTGATAAAAGCAGTAACACAAGTAGTTTCTCCAACCAATATGGTGCCTTGAGCCCCTTCCTCTTTGTTACATCTGATTTTTAATGTATTTTAATATGTCTAGATTAAAGACAACTTACATGTAAGAATATTCCAGTTTGATTTCTCTTTCTTCCTTCTGTAATCATAGTTCTATTAGGATTGCTATACTAGTTTAGATTAACCTATATTTTTTCTCTACTACAAAATTTGATGTTCAGGTCACCGTCCACAGGATTAAAAAGGTGTCAGATTTTCTATTTGTCCCTTTTAAAGTTAAATAAATCTTTTCTTATATTGAGCAGATTGATAGAACTATTTAGAAACTCCTCATACATCTGATTCACTCCTCCCACAGTACATTGTTCCTGTACTTTATATTATGTATTTTCCATTTTTAAGAAAAGTGTTTATCACACCACTTACTCACTTCAAACTGTAATTAGGTTTCCTCAGCCTTTGGAAGTGAACTCACAAACATTTCTAATTGCCATATAACTGGCTTTCTGCTTAAAGAGTGATCCAAAGCCTTGTAAGAGACATCAAGTAATCATTGATGATTTGATCATACATTGAAAAGATAACAAATGAGGGATTTGTTAGATTGAAAATATATTTATTATCGAAAAGATAAGAAATGATGGATGGAAAAGAAAATGATGACTTTTCAGTCCTTTGCATATAATAATGGAGCACAATATAAAAACTGAAGGAGAATTTGTAAATTGGGTGTAGTTTTAAAAGAATGAGAATTAAAAAGTACTCACCACCTAAACCAAAGGATGAAAGATGGACTCATTTATACTGTTGCAGCATCTCCCTCAAGCCTATGTTGTCTTAATAATAGGCGTATAAGTCTTAATGCTTTCATAGCCGAAAAAGAAAAAGAAGTAGCTATAAATCCAATCATATTTTTGAAATTTATAAGTTGTTCACATTCTCAACGTCATCATAGTCCAAAAAACAACCATGTTTGTCTCAACCTTTTGGAAAAATTTGTTAAGAGCACTTGCTCCATTGATTTCTCAAAGCTGGTATATATCTAAATAGGTCTGTCAGAAAGAAAAAAGGCTTTCCAAATACTTCAGGAGGTCTGTGGGACTTTAAAGACCTTTATTCATAATTTGTCTTAAAAAGGAAGTCAATTTTTTTTTCCCAGCTCATTTTTCTGTTAAATTTTTTTGAGGGAAAACATACAAAAGAGAAAGAATAATGTTGTTTAAAAAAAAAAAAAGTCTCTCTAACAACATTTACATAGCAACACAAAATTTGATACGTTATACCACATGAAGGACACAGTATCATCTAACATGTTTAAAAATGTCCATGTCTCAATCCATGATAAATCTTGCAAAGATCTCTCCTGCCTTGAAGTGGCTGCTCTTATGTAAAGGTGCAGAAAGCCTCCAGACAGACAAAATATCACTCTCAATATTAACATGCTCTGAACTACAAAAACGGCATATAATTTTTAACCAATTTTTAATTCCTTCAGTCCAAACAAACTTCATGATGCTTCATATGGGGATGTACATATTTATCTCCATGATTTCAACAGTACTGTGTAAATCCAGAAGTAGATGTCTCTGCCTTTTCTTTTTCTCTATATTTCTTGCATTGAGCTAACTTGGAAATAGCAGCTTAAGTCCCTATAGATCAAACTGAAAAGAAAATATAGCATCTGTACTTTCAAGAACATTCTTATCCTTGATTATTTAATGGAAACTCATCCTCCTCTCCCCTCTCCTGCAAACAATGGTGTGATAATCACCTAATAGCTGCCTTCAGTCACAGAGGTGTAATTACAGAAATAACTTAATAAAACCCACTAGTGTGCTATTTTTTATTATCAGCATGGGGTATTTTTTTAGATGACTATAGAATTGCTATAGGTATTAGACTAAGTTTTAAAACTCTATTGGTGAAGGAAACTAACTCAAAGAAAAAAAATATATTCCATTTTACTCTTGTGTAATAAAGAAACATTTAGAAGATTGATAAAAACTTTTCTTTCTCTATTTTACTGGAAAAAATAACCTGGTTTATGATCAGCTATTGTATTTTAAGGATGAGGCAGAGAGGAGAAAGGAAAATCAATTTCCATTTGGAAGATATTTAAATAGCTTTGTCATGGTCCGTCCTAAGCTGCTATTTCAAAACATATCTGAAGTGACTTATAATTTCATTTTCTCACTATCTAGCATTCATCTACTTCCAATCTCAGTATGAAACTGATTATAATTCTAGCAGGACTCCATCATCCCGTGATACTGGCTAGCATTTAAAAATTCCTAGTCAGTGAGGGTATCTAGCCTCATATTACCCAGAGGCTTCAACCATAGATTTGATTCTAGTCACTGTTTTCAAAAAGATCCCAGTATATCTTTAGCCTTTTAGCACTGGCTGTTTAAATCATATCATAGTCCATATTGGTTAGGAGCTATGTTTAAGAACTCTGTTCAGAGGCTGCTCTCCTGCAAGCACAGGTCAAAGTTTCTACTTGGCATCAAACATTCCCAGCTAGTCTTGTTTAAGAAAGAGAGAAATTGAATATTCACAGTTCCTTTCCCCCTTGTAAAATAATTCTGGAATTGTTACACATTTAGTGGGAACATCTGGATCCATGGATAAAAGAACACAGCTGTCTTATATGATTTATGATTCCATTTTCCTGTCTTTACCCGGAGCCAATTTCTGTCTTTTTTTCACTCTCACCCCCCATCCTTTAACTCATATAACTGTCATTCTTAAAGTATTTTAAGATGGTTCTCACTTTCTGACTGTCCCAATAAATCCACCTTGAATTTCTTATGCTTGTTACCGCAATATTGGTTAAACTGACAGATATATTAATCTTTGAACAGACACATTCTAAGCAGAGTTTTTTAATAAAAATAACAAAAGAATGAGGGTTAAAATTAAATACAATTTTTACTTTTTAATGTTAAGATTTTGCACTGTAATATACTTCATGATCATGTTAATTTAGCTGATTAATGCCAAAAAAACCCTATTTTATCCTATTGAAAATTATTTCTCCTAATGATTCACATTTACAGTTGGACTTGATCTCAAAGGTGTTTTCCAATCTAAAGGATGCTAGCAAATGATTCTATGACAATATTTAGGTAAATCATATGAAAAGTTACTTCTGTTACCATATTTCTTTAATTTCTTTATAAAACATAAACTAATTGCATTCTCCTTGAAATTATTTGCTGTCGGTTCTTCAGCATATTACTAGCAGAATGTGAAAATGTGTTTCAGAATGCAATTTGCTGACTTTTTTTTTTTTTTTTCCTGAGCCCAGGCACATTAAAATTTGTGTTAATTTAATACTGTGACTTCTGCCTGTCCATTTTTATAACATGCAACAATCTTGTAGTGGTAATACACAACCTGGAGTAGAGTTTCCTTATCTGAGGACATTACATGGCACTTCAAAACCAGCAGAATGATGTTTATTTTAGATGTTACATCAGTGTAACTATATAGCGCCTGTGTATAGTCCTGGGACAAAAAAAAAAAAAAGATGTCTGATCTTAAGATCAGACATTGATAATAGGATAAAGATGGCTTAAATAGCTTCAAGTCTTTGAGCCATAGGCTTAAATCTAGGCTGCTGAAAAGTATTGTAAGTCACAACAGCCTCCTCCTCTGAGTTACTCACCATCAAGAGACCTGTACAGAATTATGCCTATGAGGTCAGCAATGCATTTGAATTCACCAAGACTTTTCCATTATTTACAACATGCATGAGGAGAAATGTGTAACGCGCAGAATTAATTTGTGCTCACATTATTTTGTAGGAATAGAATAACCCATTTTAAGTATTCTTGATGTGTAACTGGGGAAAAACTGAATCCAGAAGTGCTTGTTTCAAAAGCAGGAGAAACATGTAGTTATGAATGTATCTATAGAAATTTCTTGAATTTTACTTTGAGTATTTATTTCTAAATCATTATGTCAGTACATCAAAATTCCATAGTCTATGGATTCATGATTCAGAGGAAAAATAAATATTGAATCAAACAAATATTGCAAACAATTCTAAAAATATTCCTGTAAATTCTCTTTTGCTGATAGAAAATCTTGTACTGGTTCAGATTTCATTAATTTAATACAGACATAAATATTTTAATTATTTTTATCAGTACTTCTATAGGAAAATTGGTTTTTCTTAATAAACTTAAATCCTGTTTCTAGTAAGTCAGTTCATAAGAACTTCTACAATTTCACCGAAACCATGAGTTGGTTTCTCAAGGAAATTTTCTACTTTGTAATAACTGGAAAAAAGCAGTTTTCTTATTTTTATGGTAGATGAAAGGAAACTACTTCCTATTTTCATGTCCAAGGAATAGAACTTCATTTTGCCTTTATTGTTGCCTCTATATGGAACAACACTTCCTTGAACTTTCTATCTAAAAACTCCTAGCTTCTTGAGACTCTTTAAATCCCAAAAGTAATTTAATGAGGCAGCAAAGAGCAAACGGTAGTTTTTCTCAAACTAAGTGACTGGGTTTATTTTATTCACAAAGATCTAAAAGTATACCTTGTAATGAAAACCTGCAAAGAGCTCTTTCAGAGCTCAAACAGGAAAGTTTATTCTCAACAGCCTATACAATTTTTCACTTCTTTGGTGAGATTACAAAAAAAGACTTGGCAAATATTATCTGTTTAACAGACATTACAAAACTAATAGTTCTACTAGATTTTAGTTATTTGCAATTACTCTTCACCAGAAGTGAAGCCTATGAAGATGCTTAAGGTATTATAGCACCTCACTTTTTATTGTATATCTGTTTTCCTTGCTTCTTGCATTAATTATCAAGAGAACTTCTGTTTTTGTCAGCTTTTAATGAGAGGGTTAAATCAGCATGAGAATGTAAAACCTGTATTAACAAAGCAAAGATCTTCTTTGAAACAAAGAGGTAATTCTGCTTAAAAAAGATCCTGCACTTTAACACAGGGAAAATAATTGTCAGAAGCAACTTGTCAATTTACCAGCTTCTGAGTATAAGCAGGCCAAGAGTACAGCATAATAATTGGTAAAACAGAATCACAAGGGTTTAGGTTCCTGTACTGGTTAACATTATCAATAGCCTGCTATATTTAAAATGTCAGTCTGTTTCATTTTTATCCTGAAATGATTGACAGAATGACCCAGCTGTTATAAACAGTGTTGAATTTGACGCTTTTACCATTGCTTAAAGTGGAGAAGTCAAAATGCAGATGGAAAAATCAAGGAGTGTAATGATGCTTCTGCTTAAGTTTTATGCAGGCAATACTGTTCAGGCAATAATAAGCAACAGCCTATTTAGAAACATAGCAGATAGTCAAATATGGCCTGTAAAGTGTGAATTAAAAAGATTTTTATTTTTTTGCATGTGGAAGCTTGATTTGAAGTTCTGCTCAGTTTATCAGGGAGAAGAGAATGCGTGTTTTTCTTCCCCAGCAAAGAAAATAAAATGTATACTACTGAGAAAGAGATGCAATAAAGAGAGGAGCATTTATGGGAAGTAATACGGGAATGAAAGGTCTTCCTCTGTTTGCAGAGGTACAGAGAATTAATGTCCAAAGTGGTTCAGGTAAGTCTAAAATGTACTTCCCTCTTTATGCTACCAAACCTTTCATTATTCACTACTCAGAAAGCTTCACCGAAAGGTAAATCAACATTCTATGATATACTTACTAAACAATTAATTTAACTATTTTAATGCTATCTTCTTCACAACTTTTCTATTTAGCTATAATGGGAATGGGAAGTAATAAAACACAAGCAGAAACATTGCAAATATTGTTAGGCCTCTGTCAGAGAGTGCCAATAATCCCAGTAATGAGTACAGATCAGCAGGATACTTGCTGTATTCCAAAAGGTTTATATAGAAGGCTTGTAGTGTTACGACTCTATCAAAAGATTTATGCAGTGCAATTTCTTAAGTGTGGTTTTGATTACTGGCTTACTGATATGAAATTGTGTTCACTAGTAGTTTATTTCTTCTTCTCCAAGAAGCGGAACTGATATAAATAAGTGCCTAATTGCATATATCCCAGCATAAAGGGAAAAATTAACAAAGCCAACAGCATTTTACCAGCTCAAAAAAACTCTCTTCAGACCAGACTTCAGCTTCCGACACCAACAGTTTTGATGCATAAAGAAAACAGTATTTATTAAGAATGCAGTATTCTAGTTCTGCTCTGACCAGAACTCAGTACGCAGTAGGCAGTGTACTGGAGTATTTTAATTTTTTTGCTGCTCAGACTTCTGTTTCTATAGCTTAGCTATGTGTGAAAGAGAGGATTGATAATTCTCCCAAGCTAGAAAAACAGGATACAATTTTTATTCTCTTTACTGCTGTTAGTACAGTAGGTTAGTGGCTCCTGGGAAGAAGAGAGTCCCCAAAAACATTGTAGAGGACTGTGAAGTGGACCCTCCCCTCTTGCTTCTCCCAGAGAAGAAAACCACTCTGCTTAGATGGAGAAATAAAAGAGTGACATATTTTCAGAGAACTCCTATGAATATTGTTTTATAAAGACATGATCTGGAGATAGGCTAGTAATCAGGAAATTACTTCCTTCAATGTCCATCACTTATTCGAATAATAGACCTTTGGATATTAATAGGATTTTCACTTGTGATGTTGATCAGACTAAGTACCCAAGACATATTTTGCTGGTCTTTACAGCTGGATTTGACTAACCTTCCTATTGCTGTTTTTCTGCCTTACGTCATTTAGGCGATTCCTGCTAGCAGTCTGTGCAAAGAATGAGTCTGTCAGGAAAAAGGAAATGAGCTGATGAATTCCTTTACATGTTGTATGTGTGTTAAATTTGGACATATAGCAAAGTGTAAATGACTATTTCATACTCACAAATATATATTTTTTTGTTTCTGTGAGTACTTTATTGTGTTTCTTCTGAAACAGATACAGGCATTATATCTGTTGTGAGGGAAATGTATATCTGTATGAGGGTATGTTATGAAGTGTTTATAGACATGCCTAATAATAACATTGGGATAATATATTTTGATTGAATTCTTAATCTATTTTATTTTTTACTATTCTTTTATGCAAGGCACCCTTTAAGATACATATTCAACTGATTACTTTTGCTGACACTGAGACAGACAGGAAGAGAAAAGCTAAAAACAAAACATTGGGATATTTTCCCCTTCTTAAAACATTTGTTTTGACACTTTTTTTTTTTTTTTTTTTTTTTAAGTTTTGGGATTGTTTTGGTTTAAATCCCATGTAGAATGAAAACAAATGTCATACACTGAGAGTTTCATGCACTGAATCATAATTCTCAAGACAATTACAGCTATGCTGGGAGTGTGTCATGTGTGTAAATAAAGCGCAAAGAGAATGAGATATTACTTCAAATACCTTCACCTATGAAATAGCTAAATAAAAAGTGAAAAAAAAAGAAACTGTATGAGGACACCCACATCTGACATGAAAATGAGAAAGATACAAACAACTCCCAAACTCCAGGTGCAAGCAATCAAATCAATGTTGTCTTGCATTCCAGTCACATCTTTTATTGCATATAAAATATAAAAGATGTCTCCCTAACACTTTGCAACAAGTGCCTGGTCATTACTTATTCCTCTGGTATTCAATGTAGGGTGATAACGATCATGATGACCCAGCTGGGTTTTACATGTGGGATTATCTACTCTTCCAACAAGGCTTAGACATTGGATTCAGAATATGCAGTAGCATTGGAAGTATTTTTTTCTGCACTAAGGGATTTTTGTGGTAACACAAAACAGTGCTCTGGCTGTTTCTTTCCATGGCAGAAGAACATTCAGTGGAGTACAAATGGGGGCTGGCGTTCAGGGTTTTATTTCAGTCTCTGAGACTGGCAGAGGCAGCAAGACTCTATAGCCACTGAGGTTTCTGTCAACTGTCTCTGGTGTCTGAGAGAAAGCCAGGCTTGGTACTATTTGTGCAAACATAGACCAGTTACAGAGACAAGTGTCATTTAAATTGCCATGGGCTGTCATAGGCACTTCCAGTGTCATTACCCACTTGACCTTGGCTACCACTTCAGACGTGTGTGTGCCTTTGATAAGTCTTCAGTGATGTCATTCAACAACAATTTCAAGGCTGCAGCTTCTGGCCATTAACCATTCAGAAGGCACTGCTCTGCAGTATTAAGAGAATATCTACTGCTTCAGTTAGCTGTCCACAAACTATGAAGGAAAACTTTTTATAATAGAAAATTTAAAAATATTTGAAAAGTCAATTCAAAGTCATGACTTCTTTGAATATTTTCTATTCTGGTATCAAAATTTCTTTAAAAGTTGGAGCAAAGAGGCATTGGGAGTTGGACTCAATAATCATTATGGGTCTCTTCCAACTTGAATCATATTCATGAGTCTATGAAGTATCTATATATAATAGGGTTAACACAAGATGCTCATTTGCAGGACAAAAAAGGACAAAAAAGTTTTTTTTGTTCCCCTTATTCTGATGAAGTTTAACTGCAGCTTGGTCATACAAACAACTTTTGATCACACAAATACTGAAGTGTAGAAATTCAGATCAAAGAACTTGGTGCAAATATTAATTAATTTGGGTGAGTCAGGTTTCTTCCTGATTAATTTTTGATAAAAAAGACACCAAATTACTTCTGTGCCCTTACTGCTTTTTTCTTTTTAAAACTTTATTTCTCCTTCAAGGCTCAAAAAGTACAGAATATCACAAAATAGGTATAAATTACTTTAAAGTGGCACCATGTTGGTGTGGTCACATAACCCTGAAACATTTTATCTAGTTTAGAACCTGTATAGACCATTAAAAGATCCACTGTTTCCTGCTGTAACTTTTAAAACAAAAGAAGAATGACAAATTGATAGAATACACAAATAAAAAAAAAGTTTTGGGTGGATAAGAGAAAAGAATCCTGTTTATATTTTACTTCACTCTTTTGGAAAGAGTAAAGAAGTTTTAAGAGAGGTGCAATTACAACTTACATATTCTTCCAGGACTTTTGGAGTATGTTTTTTGAAAGTCTTATACAGATATTTTAAAAACTTAAGGTTTAATCCAAACCAGTGGCCTGGAAGCTGGCATTTGAAATGCTTGAAGTCATCAGCAGCATCAGTGCCCAATCAACACAGTTTCTCATTGAATTCTCTATATTCTTCTGTTGTAAAAGGGATCATTTACTTTCTGTATACAGTACATTTTTTTTTTGGCATACACAATCAAACTGAGAAATTAACTTCAACATAATGGATTCAGTAAAATTGTCTGGATCTTGCTACATGTAAATGGAAAACAGTAGAACCACATTTTAATATTTATTTATGAAAGCATTCTATGACTCATAATAAAATCAAAGCTCTATCTGGTGCTAAAGAAGCCCAGTAGAAAAAAGAGGAAGTAAGAATTCCAAATTCACAATCCAAAGTACTTTACAGAATAATTATATAAGTAATACCTTGTCTTACAGTATTCCTAAGTGAATTGTATTATTCAAAAAATTGCATGACTGAAATGAAAAAAAAACTATTGAGAAAATTAAGCTTTTGACCATTGAAAGCCTAACTGCTTCAAATTAGACACAATAAAATCTATTTTACCTATTAAATCCTTTCAATAAAAGGCTTAATAGGTATAAAGACTTTAGGGTGCAACCAACACTAATTATTAATTATAACTGGCACATAGTTAAATAAGGAAACATTTTCAATGCAAAATTGCAGGCAGACTGTTTTAGCACTATAACAAATGCAGTTCAGAAATCTTTGCAGGCTTGTGAAGAGGTTTTGGTTTGTTTTTCTTTTTATTTTCCTTTTCCAGAGTACAAGAACAGTGGCAGTATTCCATTAACCAAAAAATAAAATTGGCCTTCTAGACTCACAGAGACAATCATCTGCCTTTGCCTATAAGGGACTCGTTTCCAGATATATATTTTTTCTCTGGTAACACAGAACATATAGAAAAAATAAATGCTGTTCAGAAGTTCAATAATCACCATTAAAACCCATATTTCTTCTCACATTTCTGTACTCACATTGGCAGAGGTATATTTTAGAGGACAGGGTAAGGAAGAAATGGAAACATTACAGCAGTTCCACAGAACATCTGCAAGAATTTTGCAAGAAAACTTTCAAAAAATATAAATTAAACATGGAGAACACTTTTGAAGCTTAATCCTAGTTTAGAACTTTAGTCTGATGAAGTCAAAGGACCTTCATAAATGTTGAAAGCGGTGAAGGAAAACAGGAAATTTTACCAGGGATTGATGCAGCTGATGGCAGCCAATGAGCTCACTTGCTTTCACTTTTCATATCTATCATAACAGATAATTTTGGTAATTAAAAAAAATTCTTTATCAGTTGGGAATTTTTGAAGAAGTATTACATACTGCTGAGCATTATGTTTTTCAGTATCCAATAACCCAAGGTTGTAGCACTGGCTACATTGGCTTTACTTGTGTTAGAATCTTGACTGCAGGAAATGCAAAATTTCAACCAAAACTAAGAAAGTTTTGTCAGTAGAGTCAGTCATTATTATTAAACTCCTTCTCCTTTCAAGTCACTATGCAGTTTTTAGGAACTAATGAGGGTACTAGACAGTGCACAGTCTATCATCAGTAGCCATATTTTATTTAATAGCTGCTTTCCAGTTAGCTAAGTGGGGGACAGATGGCAGGTAATATGTAATTTCTGTGCAGTATTATAAGAGTTAGTCACGTAACATGGGATTTCAAAAGCCTCTTATATTTGGAAAACATAAGAATTGCATATTATCCAAGAGAACCGCTTCCATTGTGTAGAAATTACAAGTATATTTTCTTTTTCTCCAGGGCACTGCTTTACTCTTTGCTAATCCAAATAGAATTTGTGTGGCAAAAAGCCACAAATATAATCTCTTAGGTGTGACCTTGAAGAAGTAACCCAGTTAAATCAATTTGGTATTTATTCAGCCCTGACATTCTTGTAGCATCATTTGTTTTGTGAACCTTTCCGACTTCTCAGCCAACTTAATCCATTTTATTCTAATGCTTTTCTCGTGTCCTTATTTCCATACATCTTCATTACCAGCACTCAAGCTCAAGCTGCTGCTGAAGGGTTAAGATATTTATTAAATGTAAACTCAAACAAATGTTAGCACGGAGCAGCTACTGAAAGTACAGAGATAAAAGGCCATTTGCTGGCTTAATTAAAATTAATTGGAAATAATGGAGTGCCTTGAGGAGGAGTAATATAAACACATAACACTAATCTCACAAGTTCAACTTAAAAAATAATATGAGACTCCTAGTCTCATTGATATAATACAATATTTAGGAATAAAGGAAGGTTTAAAAGAGAACAGAATAAGTTCTCTTACATGATAAAATTAATAAATTTTTGATTCAAAGTCCTATTGTAATGTTTTGAAACAATTCACTGTTAAGAGCTTTCTTCTGACATTATAACAGCTAGGCTTTTGTAATGTGATCTTAATAGGCTATTAATACCAGGACAAGATTAAGGGATTTCCACTGTCTTTCAGCAAAGCATGTGGCTGCTTCCCAGATGAATGGAAACTATCTATTTGTATTGATCACTGTAGGACATGTTCTTTGAGGTTCATGCCCATCTTTCCATACATTATTTGGGAAAAACTAACTGCCTAAGAAAGGCTGACAATTTTTAGCTGATCAAATCCTTTGTCAACTCTTTCTCATAAATATTTGGTTTTCATTTTGTGACTATTTTGGGATCTAATGTGCCTTTCTCACTCTCTTTTCTACCTCTGTTTTCAAGTAGCTATATTAAAAGAAGCGAGGAAGAAACCCCAAAGCAAATCATGTGTTAGCTAGAATATTTCAGCCCTAGTCTGTCTTGTCGTTGTTGAAATATTGAGTCTCATGTACTGAGTACAACATAGATGCTTTGAGAGACTGTTAGAAAGAAAATTATAGTTGTGCATCTTGCAAAACACACTCAGTTCTTAGGCTTTTTACATCAATGTAATTGAGAAAATTAATCCTAAGTAACTAGATTGCATTTACCTCATTATATGGCTGTGCAAACACCTCATTTCAGAATTAAAATAGTCTTAGTTCATTTTACCTTACTTTGCTTTGGAAGTAGATTTTGTTAAATCAGATGTAGGTCCCTTTAATATTTAGGGAGGGTATTTACATAATTGTTTATGTGGTTTAGCTAATGCAATTTAAATCCACATTTTTAAACCATTCAATTAATTTTCCCTGTCCTTATGTAGACAGACCCTTCCTCTTCTTCTAAGGCTGCTCTTTTCAAAGCTGTGTCTCTTGTACACCTTTAGGATTGGGCAGAGTTCATTGCGTTTCTGACAATAATAATTTGATAATTTTGCAAATTATCTCTCCGTTTTCTCTTTTGTATCATGCAACAGATAACTGATATAAGAACAATGTCTCTCTTCCTGCTGGATTATTTGTTCCTTTAGGAAGCCTTATTCTCACTAGGGCATTTGTAAGGAACTCTTACAGCCTTTATGATATTATAGGCTGTCAGAAGGTGTTGTGTTCTTTTAATTTAAGATTTTGAACCTATTTAAGATTGTCCAAAAGGAAGTTCATTGCTGATACTATGCCTTTGTACTTGCTGCTGCATTTGCCAACAGCAGTCATGGTAATTTGGGTATACTGGGCATTTGTCATAAACATGGGTCAGCTCATTGAAGTACTGGCCAAAATGCCCTCTTTAACACAGAACATAGGCAGGCACCTCCACATCATCGTGTTCACCCATGATATTATAGGCATCAAAGTCAGATGAGTTGTTTGTTAGCACTATATCTAGTAGCAGACTGTTACTCTGATTGATAGAGACCTTCTAATATCCTGTCTACAGATATTAATGAATAGTTAATGTGCTTTTGTGTTGTCCATTGAATACTATAATACATCTTTTTAACCCAGGATAATTCATAGAGAATCATCCTTGATTAACCTGTATTTCACTGCACTAAGCTAAGATCATAAACTTCCTCTAAGTGTGATCACGACTGCAGTAGCCATTCTAATCATATCTTACATTTTTGATTAATTTTTCTTTTTATATTATTCAAAAATTATATTTATGACTGGATAATTCAAAAAAAATTTGTCTGCCTTGTCTCTACTTATACAGAGCATCTGGCTACCTCCAAGATCACAGATTTTTTCACATTTTGAGACCCATAAACCTCTTCATAAGAGAAGCTCAGTCTAATTTTATCTTGCATTTGGTGATGGCTTGGTGCTCAGTCCAGACAAAAGTACAAAAGAAATTAGAAAATTCTTTATATTGCTAACTGAAAAGTTATTGGTTACAGTCTAACCCTAACTATTTTGTAAATTCAAGTCAGGCATGGAACAATCTCCAAACATTTGTACTTAGGTGCAAGATGTAATACATAAAGTTTATCTAACAATGAAGAAAGAAAAAGAATTAGTTAGATACCTTTTTCCTTTATATAGCTTTGGTTACTGATAAGTGAGTATAAAAGTCTTAAAAATCAATACAATGATTTATACAAAGAAGAATTATGAAAGTAATTCTCATTAAACACATTTCAAAAGTAGCTATCTAATTTAAAACTATATATCTAAAAAATCCAGTGGTAATTTTACATTTCTATCTCATACTGAGAACAGACACCTGCAATGTCTTTTTGTTCTTATTTTAAAGAAACACTGCAAAAGCTTAGAGGTCTAAAAATCAACTTAAATGTACTTAAAGCCTTATTTAAACCTTTTATGTACATACAATTCATATTTACATTAATAAATATAATATTCATATTAATAATGTTAATCATACTAATATTATTAATAATCTATATTTGCCGAAGAATAATTCTGATGTTCTTTCTTGGGAGAAAAAATGCAAATAAAATAAACAGATAATATACAAAAGTTACAAACATACTGTTTGTATGGTGTTCAATGGTGCATTAATAAAGAAGCTGAACTTCCACAAAAAACACCGTGTAAAAAACTGAGCAGTGCACTTTGGGAGAATGTAAAATTTTATAAAGGACACAAGGAAGTCAAATATTTGGCAAGCTGTCACAAAAACACCGGGCCTAATATGGAAACGTTAATGTACCCAAAAGATAACCAAGACTCATGATTATAAGACTAATCAAACAAGAAAATCCTGATCACATGTCAAAGGTGGAGATACCTAAGACAGGTTCTGAATGAAAATCTGAATCATTCAGTTACAAAGGAAGTAGAGGTCCTTCTCAACAGTGTAGAAAGAAATGTATATCCAGTACTGAACATCCTGGGATGCCATTAGAGTCTAATATGTCTTTTATTGCCTAACAGTAATATTATGAAATTATGAGCATTTATTCTTACTCAGTCTTTGTTTTGAATGGCTCTTCTGTCCACTGATAAAAAACCCTCTTTTCTCCTCTGAAACACAACACACACATTATTGTTGTCTAATGTTCTTGCTCTTAAACAGGTATTGTGAAACTCTGCACATATCCTAGAAGTGTTTATAAAGCAAAACTTTAAATTTTACTGCTAATGGTCTGTTCCAATCTCCATATTTTCAGAAGTTAGTTAGTTAGTTAGTTCGTTAGTTAGTTAGTTAATTAGTTAGTTTGCTTGTTTTGGGGGGAGGGGATGGCATTTCAGAGATCAGTAAAACTTCCTAAATTGTTGTAAATATGAGGTATGATACCTCATTGTTTCTGCAGGCAACGTAGTTTTCCCTAAAACGATAGCATTTTTGTATTGGAATTTTCATAATAAGAATATTTCAATGCCTCAGAACTGTAAGTTGTACATTTTTCTGTGTGTGGCTGGCATTCTTGCTGAAGTGGCAGCTTCTCGCTCGGTCAGGTTTGATTGGAATATGTGAGACAGAAGAGCCGTATGAAATAGTGCGACGTAGAGGATAATAAAGCGGTATAGAATTTCAACACCTTTGAGAGCCACAAACCTACAGCAATCTTGCACCTGGAGAAGTTGTCTCAGGAGATCCATTTAATGAAAATGCACTGTAATTGCGAGAACAGGAATTGCACAGCAAAGCTTTATTGCATCTTTTGGGCTGTCTTCGATTTTAGCTGGAAGATTGCACATGGGAGACTCTATGCATCTTTCAGAAAGCAAACAGCAAAGGAGAGCAAGGAAAACAGAAGAATGATCTCCAGTAACATAATTTGCAAGTCCAGATAGAAACCATCCAAAGTGATGGGATTTATATTTGAAACATTGCTGTGAAGAGCAAGGGCATCTGTTCATACAAAAAATAGGCAAGTATTACCCAACAGGAAAACATGACTAATGTTGTGTTTCACTCCTTCTATTACAGTCCCATTCCTCCTGCTGCCATTAATCTGTTCCTAATTTTTCTCCCTTTCTTGGGCCTTATACAACCTTGTCAGTTTTATTTTTTTTAACATTATTGCTTTTTTAGCATATAAGTTGTTTTAGAAAGTTCCACAGAATAAGAAGGAGTGGAGAAAAGCAAGACTTAAATGGAAAGCAGAGCTGAATTTTGAACAGAAGCTGCCCAAGACCTTACATGGCATCTTCTTCTTTGCCATATGTTCCACATGCTATGTTTAGTTGAAGTAAACCCAATAATACTGCAGCTAACTGACTTTAAGAACAAGTAAAAGATTGTGAAAAATGAAGTGTGGTACTACAGAAATTTCAGGGAAGATATGCATGTATTCTAAAATAACATGCTATTCAAGTAATGGAGAGGCAAAGGATATTGTCCGAGAAAATGGACATTCTCTGTCTCCAGCTGAATGTAGATAGTAATATGATGGGGATTAATGTCTGAGTTGAAGCATCCCAGTTATTCTGGGTACAAAAAAGTACTCTACAAAACTGTAATTAAATTAGTCATATCCATACTGGATGTTCAAATTGTAACTTGGAATGAATATAAGAGTACTTTTAAAATTTCTTTATTGCAATGTTAATATTTTTGTCTAACAAATCTGTGAGTGAATATGTCTACTCTTCAAAAATTGACTGAAACCTTTAGAAAAGCTGTGGAAGTCTTAAGAAATACAATTTACAATTTGCTGTAAATTGGAAAAATGAAGTAACATCTTCATCTAAATGTTAACTTCCTGCTCACCTGATTGGATGTAACACAAAACATTGTTACGGAATTTGAGGTATATTTTAAGAAAAGCAGAATCAAATTTGTACTAATGGTCTCTAACAACTTTTCAGTGAAGACATAGCAAGGAAAAAGTTGGTATCTTCAACATTAGGAAGTAATGGACAAAGTAATGAGGTAATTACAGATTAAATTGGAATCACAGTAGTGAACTTTTAGGGCTTGTTTGTTTTAGCTGTTTAATGTCCACATTGGCTTACAGGTGTCTTTCTGTTTTGAAGCATAATAACCTATCCCCCCAAAAAATTCAATTGCTTGAAGAAGGGCAAAAATATAAATTCTAGATAGGTGTTTCCATAGCTCATGGAGACAAGGTCATCTAGTAGTCTACCCAAGCTCTTGATAAAAATATGGAAAGTGTCAAGTTTCCATCCAAAATACAAAGCAGGTTCAGATTCACCGCTATGTCAAGAATTAGCAGGTACCAGAAAAAAGTGTTACAGTTATTTGAATAAGGCATAGATGAGATTATCTTCCACTGAATTGCCTGTTTTTTATTACAAAATTACTTTTTACACAGTCTGTGCTCTCCTGTGGTAACCCCTGAGGTTACCACAAGGGAGCTTGCCCTGCCATGGAGAGAACACAGCATATAAGCTGAATGTGCAATAGCAGAGGTCCCCACAGAGAAGTCTCCTTAGGAGACTGAGTTTCAAGTTAGGGAGAGCAAAATGTTTCACCCCATGAGCCCTATGTTCCATGTTATGTCTATGTTATGTCTATGTTATGTTAATTCGTTGCACCACATTGGTTGTTTCCCTACTTCCTGGTTTTTCCCCTTCCCTGACTGGTACATTTTGGATCCTCTCCCCGTTTTCTCAATCCTCCCTGGGATTGGTCCAAGTTGTTAGCCCCTCCTTTCCTAAACTCTATATAACCCCACACTTTCAGCCCGTTTGGGCCTTCAGTCGTCGGTTCCTGGAGATTAAAGAGCGTTCTAGACTGGGTGTCTGCCTCCTGCTCATTCCAGCGTCGCCTGAAGAAGAGCTGCCGGGAAGAGCTGCTTGGAGCAGCCTCACAAAAGAGCTGATAGGGAAAGAGCTGCCAGAGATAGCTGCCTTGTGCAGCTTCACAAAAGAGCAAATCACCACCGAGTGATTTGCCTGTGCCTGTGCCCCTCAGAAGCCTGAGCCATCCATTCCCGGATGGTCTCGCTGGGGAAGGTCGCGGCACCGGAGTGACCACTAAGCAGTCACCGGTGGTCGGCAGCACTCTCCCCATTCCACTCTCTTTTAAAAACCTTAAGCAGTAACTTCATATACACAGATTTGGTTTTCTCTGTTACCACTACCCAGTTTTTCCACTAATTGGTTAAGTGGCATGACACAATTTTGAATAAGGGGAATAAACACATTTTTCTCTTCCAATTTATTTTTGTAAATTTTACCAAGCAGAGGACAAAATCTATTGCTTAAGATGAATTTTATTTTTTTTTACTTTTTACAAAATTATTTGTGACCTTCAGAACTGTTTAGTAATGACTACAGGAAGTCAATAGTTCATGCCATGAAATTAATTCCAAATTCATACAAATCTTATAAATAAAGTGTGAGTTGATACACAAATTAATTTGTGAGACAAATTATGAATGCTAATTAGACTATAATATTTCTGATTAACAACACTCCAGCTGCTAAAATTAATTTTAAAAGTTCCTGTGATGTTTTTAAGGGTGTGTACCATCATTTTTTGCTACACATATACCTGGTGTAATGAATGTAAAAGAAAATGGAAAAAAAAAGTTGTTTCTTATTTCAGCTACAAAATGGAAAAAAGGTCAAATTTAAATTTTAATTACTCTCATAAAAATTAAGTTCCTATGTATTATATTATTTCTTGACACAAGTGGTAAAGGTTAGAACAGGAAATGTTCACAAACATTCAGAAATGGAAATTCCAAAATCAAACCAAAAAATGTTCACATTTTTCCTTGAATTTTCTGTCTTTTCCTTCTTCCTCTATTCTCCTCCACTTTGTGTTTTGTGTGAAAACTTTCAGTTTCCACTCAGAACAGCACTGCCACGCTGTTCTTACAAATAATTTACCTGTGTTCATACTGAGACTTTTGCAACTGTTAGACTGAATTTGGAGAAGTGTGTGGAGGAGGAGAAGGGAAGAGAGATGCAGCCCTCCTGCTGCCCACGCAGCACACACTGAGATGGCATTCCGTGCCTTATCACAGGGAGAAGTCACTGCATGGGCTCTGCTCTCTGAGGACTGTGGCTGCACCTTGCCTTGGGTCTACAGCAGAATTCCCACTGATGTTAATTGCAATATGATGAAAACTGCTGTGAGAGGACAAGATATGCCATTATGTCTCTGAAGACTGATAATGTGAGATTCTGAGGGGTGTTTTTGTAAAATACACAGGTGAAGTTAGTGCCAAGAACGTCCAGCCCACTTTACAGCTTTTTCATCCTTGTGTTTCCTTTCACACATATGATGAGCATGCTGACATTTTACAATGGACAAGAAGAGGGAAGTGTGTGACTCTTTAATGTCACAAATCAATGCATTTCCTCGAGAACCTGCCAAACTTTATAAACACAAAAAGCCTACTGATTCAACAAATGTCTGATTTACTGTGATAACACTCATTTTCACCCTCAGGAGCAGAGGTTCATAGTCAGACAGCAGAGAGCTCCTAGTGATCTTTCAGTTGAAATAGTCAATGCCTTGAAAAGTCTGACACAGTTTCATAAAAGTTGCTTGCCTCAAAATCAGTAGTATATCTGGATGTTAGTGGGAGGCAAGCCTAACTTTTGTCAGCCTAATATCTCATTCTCTACTGACTACAAGGTGCATGAAGAATGGAAGTAACAAAATCTGCTACTGAAAACATTGGTGAAACAGGTTTTTATCTGTTTTTTTTCATGTATTTCAGTTAAGGCAAAGGAAGTTTGGACACAGAAAAATTATATTTTCTTAGGAAGGGTGAGAACAGATTAATGCTCTATCTGGGGTTATATAGCAAGATCTTTGAAAAGATTGAAAAAGTCAATTTATGTATAAAAAATGTATTGAGTTTTCTAAATGCTTGTCACTGAGTTCCAGAGTAACATCTTGCTCATCCAAATTAGCTGCAAGAGAAGTACTTACACTTCTACCCCTTTTACAAAGATATATCTTAGTTTCTTTCTTTTAGATTTAGTTTATATCTGTGTATGTGGTTAGAGATGGAACATCTGTGTATAACACTGCTCTCAGGGTGATAAATACCAAGAGACAGTAATGTTTTCAGCAGACAGAGGAATATATGGAAAGTAATACAGTTGAAGTTCTGAAAGATTCAGAATACTTTTTTCATGTTTTGACAAAAAGGAGGGAAAGAAAACTGTTCAAAGCCAGCACCTGAAAACTGTTATGAGATTATTTGTAGTTAAGTGAAAGGCATTTAAAAGATCAATATGACATCTGTTGACAGGTGAATAGAATTTAGTCTTAAAAGAAGTTAAAAATACATATGAAGATCACTGCTGAGTAAAAAGTCTTGTCAGGTAACTGGAAAAGAAACTGTTCATGCGATATTAACCTAGAGGAAAAATGTTCACAAATGTGTGAAAAGCAATTCATTGTCTGACACTGAGAATACAGATGTTTGCCTGAAGATTACTATAAAAGACATGGGCATTACACTGTAAACAAAATGTGCAAAGGAAGGTTTCCTTAGGATTTATTAGGTGTTAACCAAAATAGACTGATGGGATGTGAGGAGAGGCAAATGTATCTGCAGCAGATGTGTGAGGTACAGTAGGATCCTGTTCACTGCTCCATTGAAGAGTCACTCCTGTTAGTCTCTGTGGCTGGGGAAAGCTTTCACAAAGTACCCGCCTTAAATGCATGGAGTTTGGAATACATTAGAAGCAGACAGAGCAAACATACAGCTTTGGACTCTGGGCCCCAGAATCAGCCCTTGGAGAGTGAAAACAACTTGGAGATGAACTAATTTGCTACCCTAAACTGGCACCAAAGGCCATTTTTATTCATAGTCCTGGAAGGAATATGACCTAGGGAAGAACATAATTCTCGACTCTCAACCTCCTACAGCTGTTACTAAGCTGACAATGCTGATTTAGAGCTCTCTCAGGCTCAGTCCTGAAGTCACAAAGCAACAATATATCTCCAGCTGGTGTTTTACTGAGGCCTTAGTCCTACTGGAGAGTAGATTTCTGATACTTCATTAATGCCTTTACGGCAAAGCAGGAAAGACTGCACCTCTTAAAACCATTAAAAACTATACACTCCTTGACACTGGCCAACATTCAGGCTTGATATAATTCCTTATTCAGGTTTGATATAATTCCTTCCAATACCAAGCAGTGAATTGGTGATGCTGGAGATCTGGAACAAGCTCAAAGAGCCTGAGAGCTCTTGGTGTGAATGACAGAAAATAATAAATAAAATCTCAGGCTACAAACAAAAAGACAGAAAAATGCATCAAAGTAAATTGGGTTTCAGTAAAGACAGACCATGCAGAAAGAACCAGTATGGCTAAATTTACACCTGCAAGTGTGTTTAAACAGGATTGATGTGCTGACCTAATGTCCTACTGCTATCAGAAGGGTCTCTCATCTGCAGAGCCCACCCCAGCTCCTGGCCATCAATCGCCACCAGCTAAAGCACTCCTCTGGCTTCTCACTAAGCAGACACTTAGCAGATACTGCCATAATTTGGCAGAGAATCATAAAAACATGAAAATTCAATATTTTCTGAGAGTTGAATTGGCCTGGCAGAGATCACATATATGCCAAAATGACTGCTCATCTAAGGTTTAGAAAGGACAAGAAGCAAAGCACAAGATGGAGGAGACTGCCTCTTTCAGTGGGAATCAAACAGTTCTATCAACCTAGCCATATCAGCTTCATAGGTTTTTATATCCAAGGCCCATTCCTCTACTGAATTTCCAGAAATATATGCTAACCACAAAGTACCCATTTTGAAATCTGGGATCCAATTATTGATGGTTTTCTTTTTCATTTGGTTTATAGTACTCCCACCGACTTACTAAGGTTATTTATACAGACAGATACATTTCTTCTTTGTGTCACTAAATACATGGGCATTAATTCTCCAATCAGAGCATTCAAAAAATGAATGGTATCATGCAAAAAATTGCTGATTACCCAATATTTTCAAATTTGGTACTTTGTTCTCTTATACTCTAGTTTCTCACACCATTACAGAAATAAAGAGTAAAAAAAAAAAGAAAAAAAGGAAAAAAAAAAACCAACCAAAAAAAAAAACCAACCAAAAAAAAAAAAAAAAAAAAAAAAACCAAAAAAGAAACACAAAAAACCCCCAACCAAAACAGATTTTCAAATATTTTTATCTTTTGTTTTTCTGTTCCCTGCAATAATTTAAATGAGGAATTAGACACAAATAGAGATAGATACAGAGGTAGATATACGGATTTACAAGTCATCCAGGTTTCCACAGATCGGCACCTATTTGTGATAAAGCTGACCTTTGTATACCTTACATGCTAAAGGTTGTAACGTTGGCCGTTTTGTAATCAGTTTGGCTCTTCTGTGCCATATGTGAATTTGTGGTTTTTTCCTTATAGTTTTTAGGTGCTGTCTTAGATTCAAACATGGAGACAAAGTCTGAGACAGTAACTGCAGTTTCAAAAATTCTCACTCCATACAACAGAAAAGGAATAATGGGACTGTGAGAATTACAGATTATTTTACTACAAGGCCTCCATCTGAAGACATATGTATGTCATATACAGTGGAAAGAGTTTCAAAAGTTGCTATTGCTCTTGGTTCCTCAGGTGGTCTCTCACTTCAGGTAGCCTTTCACTGCGACTCAGAGATCCACATGATGTTTGCACAGCCATTGACTGCAATATACCTGGTGAATGAATCAACTGCTTGCAGTGATGCAAGTCCCAGAACTTTCTAGTCCTTTTAATATATTCTTTCTGTTGCTAGGCCACACCCTCTGAGCCTTTTCATCTTAGATCATCACTGATAGACAGCTATGCATTTTGTAGTGCTCTTGGAGACAACTTCCATAAGTACTTCCTCAAAGTATTGGTCATTATAGTAAATGGAAGAGTCTTGGTGGAATTTACTGGTTTGGAAAGTACTAGCATTGCTAGTTGGGTTAGAAATATTGCAGTTTTTCTTACTTAAGCCTTCAATTTGAAAAAAATAAATAGATGTGCTATTTTTTATGCAGATATCAGAGAATTGTTCACTAAGTGAATAACCTTGACACTGTTTATTTAAAAAGGTTTTAATTAAAGCTGGTATTCAGAACTTCCTGCCAGCAGCTGCTGAGCAGTGATTTCCTAGTGACACTGACAGTTTGAGGGCCTGATCTGAGAGACAGGAAATCAGTTTGCTGCTGTATGCAGACTTGTAGTAGAGGGTTTGTTAAAAAGGTATACTCACATCCTAACAAATTTTTTTAAGTACTTCAGTGTTCCAAACTAAGAAGAAAGTTACTTACAGACTTGCAGGATAAGAACTAAAACTCTGATGCAATCCCAGATGAATTTAACAAAAATCTTCCCTCAGCTTTAGAGGTGCTTTAGAGGTGCATAAAAATCAGCTCAAGGAGGTGACAGTAAAAAGATTATGCTACAAATATTTCAGCATATAAACTATTCACCTAAGAATTTGCCCTTTTTTTGTTTCAGTTTTCAGTAGATATTTGTGCAGTCAAATTCAACTGGCATGAATTATAAAATGCCAAAAAGAAATCTTTCAAATTACATTCAAGTTGAAAATCCTAAGCTGTACTATTCTTTAGTATTTACTATAGAGCAACAATATGATGTAGCATACGTAAAAAACACCCCAGTATATCTGATATTAAAATTAAAATTGTGCTTTTGTTCTTTGAAACACAAATCTTTATCAATCTTCCATTATCCTGCCTGTCCCTTCCTGTGATTTCCACATCCTTCAAAATGCCACAGACTCTTTTACAAAAATTTAAAATCTGTTACTTTTTATATGAATCTGACACCATATCCTTGTGGTCATTGTAAGACAGTCAGCAAGTCAGCATTTTACATGTGCATACATATCATTTGCCAAGTAAAGGGGGGACTAAAGAGTCTGCTAATTTTTGAGATGAGGTTAGCACATTAGAAATCAACCCCCTTCTTTGACATATGCAAATAAATAAATTACAGTAATTTCAATGTAGATGCAGGAACAGTACTTTTGACTGTTCCTTTCTGTCCCTCATGAAGGCTGCACAAACCATAGTATCTGTATATTTATTCTGTCTGAGGAATGTAAGCCAAGCAGCAAACTAAAGTACACATCTCTGCTTATATTCCACGCACAACACATGCCAGGATATGACTTGCTTTCAGCATACTTCTGTGAAGCCACACATTGCAGAACAGTCACCTGAGCTTTGCAGAGGTACAATTCATACCTGCCCTTGGGGGGCATATGAAGCCAGTGTTCTTACTGAAAAGGCTGCAGCAACATCTCAGCTATTTGAAGTTCTTGACATCCTTGTAAGGTCAGAACATGGGGATGGGTTTGGCAACTCCACGTGGCTCCCACGCTGTAGGGTCTTGTTTGTGCTAAAACATTCCTGCTGCCTGTCTAAATGCTGCACTTTAGATGTGCTCAAGTGCAAAGTCAGAAAACAGTGGTGACTCATATAGGATGATTTCCAGGGATCAAAGAAACAGGATCACTTTGAGACAGAGAACTTTTGAGAAACTGAAATTGAGGCATAAAACAACAATAATTTTGTTTAATGTATTTTTTTTGCATAAGGAGCTTCACATACTGTTCTTTAACCCACATCCACCCCCAACCCCTGCGATATTTTTCTTCTTCAATTGCAAACAAAAGTAGATCAGTCTCTAAATATTTAGATTGTAGATAAATATTCAGTAGTGGGTGAAACCTGAAAACATGCAATTTGCAGCTTAGGTCCAAGACTTTTAAAACATATCACCATCCAGTGAACTCATCCTTAAAACTATGCTTCAATTCAGTACACCTTTGCATCTTTAACAAGTTATCTCTCTATAAAAGTTGCCTGATCCCATTACATACATGAACTTTAGTCTTCTAGTGCTCGTGAAAGCCTACAGAGACTCATTCATCAGAGGTTGCTCCCTGACCTATAGCTGACTACAGCTTTAGTTCCCATTACTTTTTCATGAAAGTTCTCACTTAACACTATGTGAATAGAATGAAATGTTTCCATTAAAAGTCTTTGAAAACGTATGTTTAACAGGACCTGCTGTTCCTGTCTTATTGCTTGTATCAGCCAGGAGAAGAGCAATGATCTTGAAGAATGTTTCCTGTGTATTTTTGGAGCAGTTTGGAAGGTGTTGTTTTATTTTGTTGCCACCATTGACTGAAGGCTCTCTGTCTCTCCATCTCCAATTATGTCCTGCTCATGTTCTGAGATAAGGGTTTCAAAGAATAAAGCCTTGTAATGGAAAAGTAAGATCTAGAGAACAGGAGGCTCTCTAATTGTTGTCATGTTCATGGAGAAAAAGAAGTTAAGCCTTCCATTTATGATTAAGGGAATCATACTTCTTAATGAAAACATTGATTAAGGAAATGCCTAGACTTTGTAGGACTGATTATGGTTTTACTTCTGTGTTATAGCAACAGGGTGAGGTTTCATGAGGCTTATAGTGGGGAGTTAATATTATATCATCTAACTGACAAACTGTATTTCTTAGGTAAATTTTACAATATATGTAGGCCAAAGTCAGTCAAAAGAGGTGTTGGGGTTTTTTTCCTTTTTTGTTTGTTTGTTTGTTTGTTTTGGGGGTTGTTTGTTTTGGGTTGTTTTGGTTTTTTGCCTTTTTTTTTTTTTTACACCCCTTGCCAACCACCTCCTACCCCCCTTCCCCCCCCTCTCCTCTCAGCACTTGAAATCATTTCCAGCCAAAAACAGACAGCAGAGTAGAGATGGGGTAGCTGAGAGCCTTGCAATGTGGAGGAATTATTTTAGTGAGATAGGCATACATTGATGCCCAGTTTAAGTAACTGAAACATGAGGTGTTTTAAAGTGATGAGTGAAAAGGTCAATGTGCCTAGGGAAAGGGGGAAAATTTACTAGGGGAAAATGGTGGGAACCTTTTCTGAATAATTGCAAATCTGCCAGTCTGTGGGATTTTGCCCAAAGTGTGCTCCGGGAATACCATCAACAGTTTCTTTCCAGCATCTGCTCACATCTGGCCTCTGCTACCAGACAAACCATGCAGCTCAGTAAACGTAGGTAAGTGACAGCTACGTATTTCATTTTGATCTGGGGAGCACTCCCAGAGAGTTCAAAAATAACCTTCAAACTTATTAAAGATTAATACAAAGAAGTAAAAATATTTAAGAACTTCACCAGCCTCAAGCTGAACTTGACAAATAACGGATTAAATTGCTAATTACATTAGAAGTGGGAAAGTTTATACAGGATGCAATACTGAAGTGAGGAATCTGTCTTATTGCATTGTATCAGCCAGGAATCAGAAAATCAGCAAAGAATCAGAATTAAAAGAATTAGAAAATCATTCTAATTTCTTATATATATATGTATATACACATATAATACTGATGTGCTGATGTAGAGCAATACATATAACGTACAAAAATAGTCATCTGATACAATTTTATAGATTCTTTTCACTTTGACAGGTTGTACACAGATATTTATAAATTTTAAATATAAACAAAAATATTATACTTTCCTCAACGGGTATTTTTTACTTCTCAAGGAAACCTTTTCTAAGGAGCTAGATACTTAAGAAACAATGGGGAAAGAATAAACACATGCAGGATGACGATGGGTGGAGCAACATTTGGAGATATATTTAACTAATCTTTCTTTTTTTTTTTTTTTGATGTTTTGCTTTATTGTGGGTTTGAGGTTTTTTTGCAAAGATATCTACTAGGCAAAGACAATTCCTGTTATCTGCGTTGACATCAAATAAATAACTAAAAATAGGATTTCTGAATAGAGAAAATGATGTCATATTTGGAAGAGATGCTGTTGTTGACTTTGCTGGGAGAGGCAGTATTCAGGGTGAGTGGTAGATAGTGATTTGGAACTAGATCAAATCGGCAAACTTTCCATTACAGTCGTTGAACACTCTTGTTCTGCTTTATCTTTAATCTCAGCAGGCAAGTAGCTCCTCCAAAATCACTAAAGGGCTTATTCTGTGTTCAGATCCTCTCTACAAGGTAACTGTCCTTTCCAGGCCTGGATTCTATTTAACTGCTCTCACATAATTCTAACTTCTCCATTAGTATGCTCAAAGGTGAAACACAACAACTTGGATGAGTAATTTCTAGTTTAGACTTCAGCATGTGCTGTTTCAGCAACATGATTTTTAAAAAACCGGAAATCAATATTCCACAAGGAATATGATAATTTCTTCATTTATTTTTACCAGAACATGCATAATGTAAAACGCTAAATAAAAAATAAAACAAGATCCAGTGATAGTTAATCAAAATGTCATTAAAACTGATAGCTGCCATTAGCTTAAATTCATAAATGCAAGGGAACAAATTCTCTCAGAAGTTTGCCAGTCTTTTCAATTTATAATAAACTTCCTTCCTGTTCTTTTCTCAGAATTTTATTCCCATTGCCCCTTCAAGCAGGAAACAAAGAGCCAAGCCTAAATTCCAACATCTGGATCTGATGTCACATCTGTTTAATAATTAGACCAAAGTTCTTCAAGTCTAGGAAGTGTCTGAAGCATTAAAATGCATTTATAGATTTCAGTGTTGATCTTACATAATGAGAATTACTATGGGAAGGTGATATTATCAAAATAACAGTAAAAATTTACCAGACAAACCCTCTTTGGACAATATTTTATTTTCATATACACACAGACATCCCCTCTGTACGTTTGAGTGCATTTGTGTATGCTCCAAAGAAACATCATTCTTTTCAAGGCACCATTTTTTTTTTTACTGTGAAGCTCCAGCATCTCACTAGTAACCATACTGTTTCTGAGGGCACCTCATGCAGGTGCACCTGTGCTGCCCACTGCTGAGCTATACATTCAAGGAACCAGGAGTGCTCCAAGAGCCTGTTTTATTTGGGGGAGTGCCAATGACCTTAGTTCTAAAAACCCATATGAGATGTATGATACTCTAGCATTTTTCTAGACTAATTAGCAATGTCTTGGAGACAGCTCAGTAACTTTCTTTGTGGATGATTAAAAAGTTCTCAGGTAATGTCAGGGAGGGGAGTTCATTTGGCAGAGAAGTTGATTTTTGGCCCATTATTTTACATTTGAAACACCTGGTCATAAATTTTTCCACTAGGCTGACAGTTTAGATTGCACCAATTATTCTTGATAGCTGAAGATATCTGCATGAAATCATTACAAGCAGTCATAAGTAGCAATATATGTTTTTAACACATATAACAAAAAATAAGAATAGTCTTTTTCTAGTAGTAAACAAATCGTGGGGAGACTGGAGACAGTGGACTTCATAACTTCAAATTTGCTTCAAAGCCCTTCATTTTAAAAGAAAAGAGTAGAACAAAATTATGAAACACTTTAGTAGAATTATTCAGATGAATTATATTCCTTCCCTCTCCTTCACTTTTAAAATGTTATGAACATTGGCAAAAAATAAAGTGAGTTTTCAAAATGAGTGTTACTATAACCATTCTAAGAGTTACAGCTGAATTGTTTGTTGCCTCTAGGTCAAAAAAGATAGAAAAGCTAATTGTCTTTGAAGTGCCAGGCTTTTTTCAGTACTTGATCTCATTACTATTGCTCTTCCATGACTTAGTTTTTTCTCAAGTTTTGAGGCTGTATACCTCATAATAGCAACAAATTTATTCAAAATACACTTAAGTTTCCCAATAGATAATTATAAAAAGTGACTCTGACCTTTTATTCATGACTCATATCATCAAGCTGTTCATTGTGACATTTTCCAGTTTGATCTAGTATTTAAAAACAGCAAGGCTTATAAGACCTGACCTCTATTATTATCTTTGCTCCATGCTTGTTTGTAACTTTAGATTCATACCCTTTCCTTTCACATGTGCAATGAGATACTGCAGAGATTATGGCAAATATGCACACAATGCAAATATAAGATATAAATTAATCTCTCTGGCTTACTGCTTTCTTCTGACTCCATTTTGCAACCTGTAAAATGTGCAGTTGGTATTAATCTAATAGCAGAGTTTGAAAGAGTATAACCTTGGCTTTATGAAACTTAGACAAAAGCTCTACAGTAGAACAATAGATCACATTTTTTCCTCAGTTCAGAGTGAGACAAGTGACATTATTTGAGAAAATAATTTTATTAAATATGTTAAAGGCTAAAATAAGATTACTTATACCATTGACCTCTCAATGGGTTTTACAGTCTGGTTAAAATTACTAGAGATGTAAAAATCAACTCATTTTGAATTGAACTGAAATAGCTGAAGACTTATACAAAGTGAAATAAAACTTAACAAACAAGTGTTTTGGGTTTTCTATTCTTTTAAATGGGGAAAAAATTGAAACAGAGTTAAGCATTTTGCTCAACAAAAAGGTACTGGTTTTTTTTTAATGCCAGGTTAGTTAGTGCTTTTTTTCCAGCCTTCCTTTTAATTTCAGTCATATTGAAATGAAAAGTACACCTGTGTAAAAAAAGGGTGAAATACTTCATTTAAAAACTGTCAAAACAACATTTCTACATCTTTTTTTTTTAACTCTAACAAAAGGTATTCATAAATGTCAATCAAATAATTGTTTTTCAATACTATTTTTAGTAAAGGTGCTAAACAGTAATAAAGATTATTTTGCTCAACCTAGCAGGATAAATAAAAGTGTAAATCTAAACAGAAGAAATCATTGTTCATGTTATTCTACTTTTACCTCACTTCAGGGTGAAAAACAATGTCAATTTCACCTAGAGATGACTATAAAGCCAAATTTTGGGTGACTTCAGTAACAAAGAGAGGGATGTGAAGAATTAAAGTATCTGTTTTCTCTAGTCAAAGTGCATTATTGTTTTAGGTAGAAGCAGATGGGGTTTTTTTTTGCATATAGATTAGACCCTTCAAATAGTGCATTTACTGTAGAAAGAGTCAGCAGTGAGCATTTCCTTGTCCTTTTGGTTCAGAATGCACTATACAGAATATTTGAAACTTATCTTCTTAAACTTCACTACACTGGAAACACACTAGCTAATCCTAGTGTTAATAATACTTTTCTAGCAGCCACAGTCAGGATCTGTCATTAGCATATTGTCATTTCATTTATTTCCTATAAAAGCAGGTAAATACTCATCATCTGAGCCATTTCATATTGCACTGGCAATACAAAATACATTATAAACAACAATCATACTCTGATGGCATTGGATTACATAGTTTATTGGGTCTATTCCATATATAATTTTCATGATGGCTTCTTGAGTGACTTATGCTGCAGTAATCTGCTACTCCATAGTAGAAATGGATTAAGAGCAAATCTTTCTCCACAGGTGGCATTTCCCAGTAATGAATCCTGCCATTCAATTATATAATCAGAGTAATTTCTTCATGTTAAAAAACCCCCTTCTTGAGTGGCACATAAATTACCACCAGATTAAATTAGTGCTACTGCAAGGGCTTTGAGATTTCTCCAGCTGACAGACAGAACAGTACTGTTAATGATGAAGAGAAAACATGTCAACTCACAGATTTTTTAACTTTATTTTTCCATCTCTTCATACTGGTTTCTTTGTACTTGCTTTTACAATATTGTGGGGTTTGAGTATCTTTGAAATCATTGTACCCAGGGTGCACCCAGAGCCACCACAGGAGACTTTCAGTGCTTCTGTTTAGAAATGTTCATCTGTGCTGAGGAATGACCAATTGAGTCCAATAAGAAGAAAGAATAAATTAAAAAATAAATTTTAACACTAATAAAATACTTGGTTTACAAATGGTAATAAACTTCTGCTGAAAATGTCAGTTTGATTTACCCTCCTACATCGAAGCTAGCACAACGTTAAAGAATTTACAAAACCAGAGCTCTCTCCTGAGTGTGATAAGATATCATATTTTGCATACACAGGCAGTGGTGAGAATACTAAAACCTACTAATTTGTTAACCTTAGACTTAGTCCCGTGGTAAGACCTCAAATAAAACAAACAAAAGACCTGTATGGCTTGCAGAGTTATTGCTGATGAACTTCTGAGTATTTTGTGCCTGCTATGCCAATCTTTCAGTGAAAAAAAAATCCAGTTTGACAAATAAATGGTAAATAAATAAGTCAATAGAAAGCAGAGTCTTTTATTTCTTTAAGTAGAGGTGAAGAGAGGGAACACAAAGTAACACAAGCAAAAATAGCTAGTTGAAAGGGAGACAGTTGAAAAAGGCAAGTATTTCACTCTTTTCTATAGCAGTTATGAAGCATGTCTGCTTTCAGCTCTCACATTTTCCCAAGACTTAACCACAGCAGAATAAAAGTATGCAGGGCATCTGTATAAAGTTAAGAAACTTTGTTGTTCCTGCAGAAAGCATACTTAAACCGTACTAGCTCTCTTGGTGATAGAGTTGGTGCTGCAGTTCACCTTTCACAGATTGCTGAGCAGACTTCAGCCTGACCTGGCCACATCCAGGTGCACCTGCATTGTGCATGTTCTCTTATCATCCGAGTAACACCACCCCTCTGCACAGGCTCACTGCGAGCATAGGCTCACTCCTTCTCTATTACCTGCTCCTAAGTTTCAACCCAAAGAAGAAAAATGGAGTAAGGAGATCTCTCCTAGTGACACTTCCACTTTTAAATAGTTTTTTTAAAGCACAGGGAGCTGTGTCTTCGGTACATGTCTCCATTACACAAATAGTGTCACAGACAGTCCACCCCACTCGCCTTCCTTTCAGCTACTTAAAATCATTATCTATGTGCTTAATTACTGGGCAAATTGCTGGTGGATAAAAAACCAAAAACAACCACCAAAACCTGCAAACTAACAAAATAAACAAAACAAACCTCACATCTGAAACACTGCTCTTTTGTTTTTGGTCCCATAGCAGCCAGGGTCTGTTAGGACCCCTTACAAACTTCCGAGGGAAACAAAGGACTATTCTTTGGGCTCAAATGTTTCCTTTAAGAACATTTTGTACTTGACAGACTGTTTCAGAATCTGTCCTGTTCCCTAGGGTCAACTCATCAGGCTATTTCTTTGAGACACCTTTGACCCTAATTGAGACATATTCAGTGGGTAACTGCCTAGGGGCTGGGACATAATGCTTCACAGATCTGAGTGCCAAACTTTTACCCTTCAGTACACAGCCCCACAAGAATTACAGTGCCATTGTAGAAAAGCAGTCAGCTTTGATTCATACCTTTTCTTTAGGTACCAGATACTGTGCAGAAAAAAAAAAAAAAACTTCTCTACAGACATTTCAGAAATACTTCATTCATACAGAAAATTGCTTCCTGGACTTAGGAGACTGTACATGACCATGGAGAGCAACAGTAAATATAAACCATGGAGGGGTTAGTACTAATTAAAAAGTTCAAAGAAATAAAAAAAAAAAAGGTTAGGGTACTGAACAGAATAGAGAAATTATCACTGTTGCAGTAAGTGCTGGGCAAACAGCCATCACCAGGGATTCACAAGTTTCTGAGAGTAAACAGAAACTAAACGTGCACACACAAAAAAATTGTGAAAGTGATCAAAGGGTATAAATTTTTGTAGCTGTAACCTTTTCTTTACACCATTTTCAATATCTATCTACAAACTTTTGCAAACATAAGGTGAGGGAAAGCTTTAATGTAGAATTTTGTTGTTAGAATAGTTAATTAAATTACTTTTCAAAACTATAGTTTATTCAAAGTTACTTAAAAATGTCTATACACATCATACAGGTTTCTTCTTGACATGTAAAAACGTAAAATTTAGTTAAATAAACTGTTAGTAGTTGTCACCCATGTATTACTGAGCAAAAACATATATGATAATTTTTATATTTCTTTACTATCCTAGCCATGAATAATATTATCATTTATACAATCATAGAATGGCTTGAACTTTGAGGCAAAAAGCCATTAGGTACCTGAGCCTTCTCCCTGTCCTGACTAATCATGACTCCTCTACCCACAATCCACATTTTCTCTATTCTTTCTCTTCTTACTAATTTATTTAAAGAATCTTTTTTTACCCTTGATGTCTGTGCTCAAATTTACTTCTGCGACTGTTTTAACTTTCCTAAACTGTTCCCTGGCTCTTCAGACAATTTCTGTGTATTCCTCCTAAGCTACCTTTTACCTCTTCCACCTTCTTCAAGCTACCTGTGTGTAACTAACTTTGTCCAAGAGCTCTTTTTCCTAATTTTCTGTTTGTAGAGATGCATTGCTGTTCAGTTTGGAGGAGAGTAATCCTTGACTATCACCCAGCTCTCTTGGGCCCCTCTTCCCTCCAGAGCACTATCTCAAGGCAGTCTATCAAGAGATCATTGAAGTCTGTTCTCCTGCAGTCCAGGATAATGAACTTTTATCCTCTTTGTTGCCTCAAAGATCTCAAACTTCACTGCTTAACTGTAGCAGCCCAGGCTTTGTGTCCATATTCCCCACTAGCCGCTCCTTGTTGCTGAGAACAAGGTCCAGCAGAGCCTTCCCTTGTTGGATCCTCTGTCACTTTGAGAAGAATGTTGTTTTCAATGCATTTTAGGAATCTCCTGGATTGTCTGTGTCCTGCTGTGTGGTCCCTTCATAAGATGTTGGTGTGGTTGGAGTCTCTCATGAGGGCCAGGGCTTGAAAAGCTGAGGCTGTGCCTCTCTGTCTGTAGGGGGCCTCAGACAGCCTATAGCAGATCCACATAATAAAATCACCTGCCTCTGCCCTCCCTTTAATGCTGACCAGAGTATCAATATCTTTGTTTGTAAAGCCCAGTATTGGTATGAGAATCCAGGTTTGTTTGTAAAGCCCAGTATTGGTATGAGAATCCAGGGGTATTCAAACATTTTCCTGAGTAAAAAAGAAAAAAAAAATTGTAGAACACTAATGAACGTGGTGGAATGAAAGAGCCATTGATTGTAGGATTTCTTGTTTATAAACTCTGGCACCCATTGGTTATATTAAACTATTCTAAATTCCTGTGCATATCCAAAGTCTTTCTTCCCCTTCCTCCCCTCTCCCAGCAAGGACTAGTCACTTGAGCACACTCTCAGTAAATACACATTTCTGAAACAATTCTGTAAGACTTTATTATTTTGCACTTCAGATAAGAATTTGCATAAGAATACAAGAAGTCTGAAATTCACACAGACTTCTGAAATATATTCTGCCATTAGTTGAAATACACAAATATACAATGACGTTAAAGCAGAACTTTAGTTTCTTTTTTTCTTAATTGATTGCATTACTCTGAATAAACACCCAAATATCAAAATTATGGGAACATTTGTAAAATGAAAAAGTCGGGCTTTTGTCCCACTTCTCTCCTGCAATAAAACATGTATAAACAATATAAAATAAATGCTTAGCTCCATGGCCATCCACTAGTCATATCCCATTCACCCCATTTACTTTTCTCATCATATCAAAAATTGAAGTTCACATCACATGGACTCTTTCTGGGCCTTTGAACTGCCTGACAGAAAGAAGGGACGTAGAATTTTCAGTTTGGTGTGGAAGTCTCTTCATTTAAATATGAAACAACAAAAAAAAATTGCCAGGAGACTTATTTTTTTATTGTTGGGGCTTGGTGGTTTTTTTCTCTTTTTTGCATTTTTGGGGTTTTTTTTGGGAGAGAGGGGTATGGGTCATTTGTTTTGATTTGTTTGGTTTGATTTTTGAGGGGGCTTGGGGGGGAAATGCTTGTTTCTTACTCCTGTTGTTCTTTATACAATATGTCAGGGAATGGAACATATACCAGCACTACGGGACAGTTTTCTCATAAGGAAAATGTTTCTAGTCAGTTTTGAAGTATGCCAGCAGCATTAATTCAGGATTCTGCATGACATTTGATGCAAAGTAGTCTTGCACTATATAAATTCTCAAACCGTTGGCAGAGTTTTCTGATACCTAAATAAGATAAAGGTAAAGACTGAAAAAACCTGCATGAAAATGAGGGTGAAATGTTTACAACAGAATGGAACTAATGATAAAATAACCAGGAGGAATTATTTTTGATCTTTCTCCCTCTCAAAATTGACATAGAATGTGGCCTTTATAGACTCTGAACTTCCCACAGCACAAAATAACAGTTATTCTGTAGGGAAAGGAAATATGCAAATTTTAGGAAAAAGAATAAAGATCAGCTATAAAAATATAGCATAACCAGTTAAGGAAATGGCAAGGTAAGTAATCAGGAAACAACACTATATTTTTTCCCTTTTTTAATACTCCCAAGACCACTGGTTTATGAAACCAAATTCAAGCCATAACTCTGCCCCTTTTCTAATGGAGTCATAATTCTACATCTAGATCAGAGTTTTTTTCTACCATTGGCTTGATTCAGTTTTTACTTCATTAAGTTTTTTTCTGGAACCAGCAGAAATTGGTAGATTTAGGGTTGGAATCATTGTTGAGGATAGCCAGTGATTTAATGCTGAAGCAAAGTCCTGCAAAGCTGCCTGTACTTAGGTTTTATATTCACAGTAACTGCTTGGTAAAGCACAATCATAGGACAGGAAGGAAATATTAGGTAAGAGGAAATGTGAAGCTGGATTCAAAATGTGATTCAAATATGACTCCGGAAAGAGCAGTAAAAAAATGATTAAGTTATAGATAATGCTTCTGCTCTGAAGATTTTCCTGGTCTGGAAGAAAACACAGGGGAAGAAAAAAAATTTCAGTGAATTTGGCAGCCTTGGGATTCTTTTGAGAATAAGTTGTGACATAACTGTATGGGGGTTTGAAGACTAGACCCAGCTGAGCTGGTTACAGAACAAAATCATTGAAATATGTGTGCCATTGTGTTAGGGCTGTGGACAGAAGTCATAGGGAGATGTGACAGGCTTGATTAAAGTCCAGATAGGACCCCTGGGCTGGAATACCTGGACTAACTCTGGGGATTGCCAATGTTATTTAACCCGTTACCATCTGATTCAAGTAGGGGTTGCTTGGCTTATCAAGAACTACCAAATTAAATTTAGAGAAGATTTAAAATAAAACACTCAATTGGGCATAAATTCTTATTGGATCTAGCTTGATTTATACTCCATTTTTTTGCAGGGGAAAATACATATGATACTCACATACTGGTTTTCACTTATTTAGTCTTTTTTATTGTGATTCTACCTTCTTTTCAAACAATAAAATTTTAAAATCAATTTTTTACATGTTGTAATTATGGATAAAATGCTTTTACAGAAAAACCATATTGTTTTTTTAGTTTGCCACTGAAAATTTTCAGGAAAATGACAGAGGCAAAAAGAAAGTCCTAGAACCCTGAACCTTAACTCAGCATTAAACTTCAGCTACTGCAGTTCCTTCATATCTTTTTCTAAGTACTGTTACAACAGCTCTGTTGCCATGGTCTTGTTTTTCTTTCAGCTGAGTTCATTCCCCACCACTGTAAACAAATTAGCATAAATTATTAGTTTTCTCATTTCTACACAATAACAGAGTGGTGCCTCACTCCCAGTCACATGAATGAAACACGTTCTTTCCAGCACTAAATGCTTGACACAGCTTATCTTCCTTGAACTTTACTGAATGCAAATGGTGTAGTCATTCTGGATACGCTGGAGAAGCCCTTACTCATTTTCAACAACACTTACTCATGCCTCTGGGGCCAAAGAACTAACCTGGCTTCAAAAGATTACCAGCTATATGTGTGCAGCTATATTTCGTCTTGCTGATACAGTAGACAGGAATGTTTCATATTATGTTTTCAGATTTTTACAGCTTTTCAACCAGGACTGTATATATTTTACACAGATATTGCAAAAAGAAAGCAATAGCCTTGATATTTGAAAGAAGCAGTAAATTAAACAATGCACAGATGGAAGATATTTTTTCTTCTTCAATAGAATTAGGTGACATTTAAAATATTCTAGACCCTGAATCTAATCCCGTTCTCTGATAACTGGCATTACTCTTAGCCTTTCATTTTGCTCCTTTAATAAAAAAAATATCATTATACTAGGAACATTTCTTCCTTTATGTTTTCATTGTTCTTTTTTCTGAGTTTATTTCCATGTAAATTCCTGAGTGAAGGGAAGCTCTGTTAACCTGTATCTCCCACACATACACACCCACCCCTTTCACTACATTTTAAAGTTTGATTTTTTTTCTACTGAAATCAAGGCTGTTATATTCACACTTTTTCATCAAGCTGCATCATAAATGCAGTGAGCCATGCCATCTGAAGAGGTTTCTTTCTCTCTACTGACTATTAAATTACTAGCTACAAATATCTTCATTCAAATAAATATGAATTCCATCTTCAGTAATATGGCTGAAATAAAAGAATGACCTATGTATGCCTCAAATCTTTTTCTACTTTTTGACCTGAAGAGTCAGCTTTAGGAAATACATGAACACACAGTTCTCTTGCAACTGGGAACCACGACATTCCAGCACTGCATGTAATAGAGAGGTAGTGGGAATTATGATTTGAATTTTGATTGCCTATTTCTCCTCTTTGACTTCTGTTTTTTACTTATTCTATAGAAACCAAATATTTAATAGTCAACAAACAAATGTCCCTGGGTTTATGCACAAACCCAGCCATCTTAATTTCATTGATCTGAAGACAGGAAACCTCATAGCAATTTGGCAGCGCTCAAAACAGAAGCAAGTGGTGGGGGGAACACATGCCAACTCCCAAAGTAAGTTAGAACTGTCCACAGAACAGATCACCTCTCCTTCACCTTTCATTGTATTGCAAACCAAAGGATACATAATCAGATGACTAATATCACAAAACAAAGTGATAATAAAATGTTACTTTCTGCAAGAATGTTTTCCTGCTTTGCCAAGGTTTTTTCTCTCCGTATTGACAATGACCTTTATATTAAGGACAAAGGAGACTGTCCAGTTCTTTGTCCTAAAAATCTAGTTTCTTTAATTACTTCCCTTTAATTCCAGTGCTTGCTAACATATGCTCTGTTATGTTATCCTTTAGGAGAACTGCATCATGCCCCTGTAAATCACCCAGGAAAAATCTTCAATCCTTTTTCACGGAAAGGGGTAAAAGATCTTATACAAAGTAGCAAGAAATGTGAATGGTTCACATCTGCAAGGGAGCTTGTTTTTTCAGCCTCTCTTTGTTTCCAGTTTTTATACAAGTGCACTAAGCCATTCTTCTTTCTGTACTTTATACAACCTCACAATAGAACACAACTAAAAATAGTCTTAAGGTCCCATCATCAGCTTCCAAACTAATAAGCAGGCAATGGTATCTGAAATTCTAACACCATATGATGCAGGGAGAGAAGCACACTATTAGATGCATCTCTCCCTTGGAAACAGTTGTCTACACCTAGCTCCCTAATTAGTGTCTTTAATTGCACTGGAGTAAAGTTTCTGTTGCAAGGATTTGATAACAGTGACACTAATTTAATTTTTGCATGACCCTCTGTGACTTAAATTTTAACTATACAAATGGTCCTTTAATGCTTATACTATTGGTCTAGCTTGAGAGAAAAGAAAAAAAAAAAAAAAAAAAAAAAAGACCCTCAGGCTAAAAGACATACCACATTAACAAGTTAATTTAATTCACTAGAAACAATAACTGAAATGAAAATGTTCCACCTCCTATTTCTCCATGTGCCTCATTTAGATATATAGTTTCTGAAATCTGTTATTTTGAAAAGGTGGGGTTTAGTTTGTGGCTTTTTAATAAAAAGAGCTATATTGTAAGCATACAAAGGCAGATATTCACAGAAATAGATCCCTACATTATGTAAATATAGTCAACTCCCTAGCCTTCAGTGGATGTCTGTTAATCTATGCACTGGTATCAGGATAAATTTTGTTTGATGTATAAACAATGCTAATACAGCTATAAATTGCAGTCTATTTTAATAGGTACTACATTAGTTACTGATGAATTTAATACGTATACTCAGATTTCTTTAGAGTGTAATTTCTGTATATTGTGAGTTAGACCCAAATAAATGTTTTTAAAGAGTACTTTTCCTAAGAAAAGTGTCATTTAAGAATTGAGAACATTTAAGCAATGAGAACACTGCTTTGCAGTGACACAAATATACTAAAGGTGATAAATGTGAAATTTTGAGAATAATTATATAATGACTTCTCTGTTTCACATAAAAAAGTCTTTCTCTCTTCAATCAATAACAAAATTTCCCATTACCTCAATGGCATAGTATCAGATCTGTCAGAAACCACAATCCTCTTACATTACATGACTGGTTGGAGTATATTTCATGGGCTGTAAATCATCCTCAGCATTTCTCTGAGAAACAGCTATGCTAACAAGTCTCTTCCACTGGCTAAGCAGCAGGAAGCCCCTGCAAACTCTGTCATCAGCAGACCAGGAGTACACCCACATTATGGCAGCAGAAAGAGCATCTGCAAGAGAAGCTGAGGCATGGCTCACTTTAGCACAACTAGCAAGGAGGAAAGAAAAATAACAATAATAATAAAAAAAGAAGTAAAATACTTCCTTAGAAGTATATCACTGCCGTTATTCCATAGCCTCACTGACAGAACAGAACTATGAATAGCCACAGCATATATAGAAAAGAAATAAAGTGCCACATAAAAATTGTGATTTCTTTTCTTTTTTTCTATTTCTCCTAGAGGACTTTACTGACTGTGGTAGGAAAAGGAATGCTGTACTGAAGTTTAAATATATTTCATCCTTCGTAAATGTACAGTCACCCGCCGAACCTCACTTCAGGAATTACTTCAGATTGATGCAGGCATGAACAGTCAGCAGGCCAGAAAAACAGCTTACAAGTAAGAAAAATGTAGTACACCAAGCAAAACACAGCACAACATTGTGTGCTATGTGGAAGTGAAAAACCTTGGCCCTTGTATTTATCACCCCTTTCCATTACATGCAGCAGTTATTACAAGCACTCCTATGAGTAAGCATCAGAGGTGAATATTAAACACACAAGCAAGCATTAGAAATACAATATGAAAATCAGCAAAAGCTACCATGGTTTCCTTGGCTCTGGAGACTCCAGGCACTCGAAAGAGCCCCTTGCCTGTAACCAGACCCACCACCCCCTCCCTTGCAGAAAGAGGGCTCCGTCCCACCTCCCATGCCCTGCGGGCTGGGACGCTTTCCTGCCCTCCGGGAGGCACATCCTTCACACCCTCACACCCTTCCCCCGGTGCCAAACACTTCTTCACAGAGTGGAGGACCTGCAGTGCCAGGCCCTTAAATTCCCACCTTCCCCTGCAAGATGCCTCCTCCCCTCAAGCACAGCAGCCTGGTGAAAAAGTACTAAATCATTAAAAAATATATCAAAAATAAAAAAAAGAATTCACATAAAGGGGTTTATAATAAGCAAGAATTGCTGTGGAAAACTTCAGGCTGAATGATTTTTTGCTCAAGTAATTTGCTTAAAAGCTGAATAATCTCTTCCCCCTGCAGTCATAAGGGAGTCTGGATACTGAAGCCACTGTGTCCTTTAATAAAACATGAGGAAATAGAGGTAGAAGATGCCCAAGAGATGACTTTTCATAAGGGGGAAAAATCCCTGAGGACAAATATTGGAAAAAATTTTTAAACCTTTTTTTAGACAAAAAAATCTTGGGGAGAAATCCTTACAGATAAAGCCAAACTGATTAATTTTTTTTCTTGTTTGACTCCCAATCGAGATAATAGAGCTTGGATGAATGACAATTATTACTGTTCTTGTTGAAACTAGAGGCTCAAAGTGAAAAATATGTCTCTCCTCATAAAGTGGATAAGCTCCTCTGTTCAAAATATTTTCTAATTTGAAAGGAAAAGTAAGATAAAATAAGGAAAAGAAATTTTATTATGCTCATTTGTAGGGAAAGAAATGATGTACAAAGAAATCCAATTCTTTTCTTATAGTTTAAATGGAAGTTTACATTAAGGAACAAATTAATAGAAATCAACTGAATTACAGTGGAAGGTAGTCTTCTCTTTACAATAAATGATATGGCCAGATAAAATAGTAAAAATTACTCTATATAGCATGCATCCAGTCAAATTCTACAGCCCATATAGCTTTCCCTAACTTCAAGAACAAAGTAAAATTTTCAGAATAATAAGGTGTCAAGTTTTGTGATGTTTCTTTACTTTTATTTATTATATTCAGCTAAATTTTTACTAAAATTTCCTAGAAGTGTTTCCAGAGAACACACAACTCTAAAAACAGATGCATGCTTAACCAGCCTCAGGGTTTGCTCCCAAATGGAGGAAAAATTTTCCTTTCCATTTTCAGTATTTTTAAGGGCTTTGCTTCAAAAAGATTCAGCAGAAATTTGCAGTAATAACTCAGACTGCAGACAATTGTCTGTGTTTCAGGTTCTTGTGAGCTTATCAGAAGCCCTTGAAAGGCAGATTAGAAGATTAGTAATGTCCATTATGACTATTTGAACAAGCAAAGTTACAGCAATGTGTTCTGCAGTTCACAGGGTTTCACAACTGGATGTGTATGACGGATGCACATCCATTAGTAGAAACTATAGATAAACACCCCAGGTTTTGACTCACTTCTAAATTACTCAACATTTTCTTTAGACTTCAGCCTGGACCTTCAAATTAAAGAATATTTCTTAATATCACTCAGTCTTTATTAGCAAGAAATGCAACAAGAGGTCTTGTTCCATTTTGGGCAATTTTGATCACATTTCCTGAGAAATACTCAAAGCGAGAAAATTAAAAATAAAAACCAAATGTACTGAATATTTTTTGAGCAAGAGGACTAGGTTTAAATTTATTAATTGCACATTATTAAAGCATGTTTTTTATTTTTATGTTGTACAATCCAATATTCATACTGCAATAGAAAATAATTCCATAACTCACTACAAGCAATATATGAGGAAATTTTGTAACTGAATTTTATTCATAAATAGAAAGATGTGGTCAAATTATCCATCTGCATTTTTTTAATATCTGCTTTTTGCCATAATATTTTAGCAACATTTAACAGTATGTCACATAATGCAAAAAAAATGGTATGACTATTTCATGAGAGAAATACCTCTGACTTTAGAAATTATTTTCCTGCCTTGAGTTTCACTATAATCAAGGTATTTACTAGCATGTTTTCATTTGCCCTCCTGCTTAAAGTGCAAAGCTGATAGGATGGTGACGAGATCATTAGTTTACTGTTTCTTCAACTGTGATAAATTATTAGTGGAGAAATTACAATAATCTGAGAGCCTAATTTTTGTCAGCCAATAGTTTAAATTCCAAAATGATTTTGTATTCGTATACCTGGATTTTTCTAATTATTCAGGGTGAAAGAGTTTATTTGCCAGATGAAGAAAAATGATTGTTTGAATATTGTTATTAAAAATTCTTGAAAGAAGTAGTAGCCTTTTGGTTTTGCAGAAGGTTATTCACTGGTTTTTTGTCACTTTTACATTTTTATGGTTTTAAATCTTTACATCAATTGCTGATAAAATGGATAGCTAGAATTGAAACAGAAACCAATATGATGCCACCCATTCATTCTGCAGTATTCAGGTGGTGTGCTTTCAGTACCAGAAAATTTAAGTTATGAAGCACAAGTATAAGGCAACACTTGAACAGATTCGTCCTGGTTTGATTGCGTAAACAATCCTGGTTAGCTGGTCCAGCTACAGGATAAAGATGAGGACTAGAGATAATCAGGATAGAGAGAAATGGTTCCTAAGTCAGGATGGGTCATGTTTCTTATTTTCATTCAATTTGCCCTTAATTAATGGGATGTAATTATGATATTTACCTATTTGCCTGCAGTGCAACTGAATAACCATCAAAAAATAGCTTGTTCAGGGCATTGTTTTGGGGTCTTTTTTGTTGTTGTTTGTTTGGGTTTTTTGTTTGTATGTTTGTTTGTTGTTGTTGTTTTGTTGAGGTTTTTTTACATAGTCAAAGATGATTTCTGAGTGTGTGCTGGGGTTTTGGCTGCTTAAGTTCTGGACCAAGTTAGTTAATAGCCCAAGTGTCCAGCTTTAGAGAGACCTGCTTGTGAAAATTCTGCTGGGAAATCTGACCAGGATTTTCCATGTCAGCAGATATGGGAGATTCCCTGTGTCTGTGCATTGAGCAGAGGTTGTGCTTGCTCATATATATTTTAAAGAAATAAACACAAGGTCCTGTTATATCAATTGCTTGTCAAATGTCTGTATCATCCTTTTCCTGCTTGTCCTGTGCCTAAATATATAGACTTTAGTTTTGGCACCGCAAGGCATTGTGGCATAGACGTAATTTGAACTGCATAAAGTGCATATACATGGATTTCATTAATATCTTTCATATGTCTGAAATTATACATATGCACAAGCAGCTTACTAAGAGATGGCACTAGAAATCACATTTTTTCATTCAAAAGTAAGCCCAGAAATGCCAAATTTAAAATCTTTAGGAAAAAATTCAAACCGTCGTAATTACCAAGTCCACTATGTCAGATCAACAACCTTGATCTGTGATCTGCAGCCTGAGATTTGTGGTTTTGTTAGCAAAAATATCAAGCTCATGAAAAATTACTTAACTAGTCATCTTAAAACAGAAGCATAAAATGTAATAACAAGAGCTTCCTGTCCCCTTGTCTATATATTTAAATTTAAGGGCTTTTAAGCTGTTTAAAAACAATAACAAAACATTTGGGCAATGTATACCTGACTACTCACATATTTGACTGAAAACATGTATAATGTATGTATGGAAGTAGAGTTCTAAAGATTCTGGAAATAGCAATCTGGTAATAGAAAATGTACTTTTTATAAATCAAGATTGAACTGTGGCAAGACATGGATGTTGCCAAATTCTAACATTGCAGGTCTTATTCAGAGTTCTGCTATGCTGAGCTGGTAGTCTGAAGGAAATAGGATAGATGGAATCAGATAACTTCCAGCTTTGCATGGGCTTGCTTTCTCCTCGGGGATATAGGCAATCCTTTTGCTCATATTCTGTGGCAGAAACCTAAAGGACTGAAGCAATCTCACTGTGAGGAAGCAAGCAACTCAGATGAATTTAATAAATTGAATTGGTTTATAGCAGGATAGCAGAACCTCTTCTAGAGGGTCTTTCCAAGGACAAGGCAAGCAATTCACATTTGGTTCAATAACATTCACTTACATAGCAGGAAAGAATAATTACCCCATTGCAGGAATGAAAGGTGAAATTTAATAGCTTAAGTTATTTTGTGGGTCAGATAAGATAATCATGGTAGTTCGTTTTGACCTTAAAATCTATGGTTCTGTGCATTAAGCTGTAGAGACATATCAAGGTTTTTATAAACAGGCAAAAAATTCAATACTTTTTGGAAATATTAGAAACTTTCTTTCCTCTCTCTTAAAGGCATGATATGAGGCAAATACTGATTTTACCTATACTTCTTAAAATCACCAACTTTTTTTCATCCCCTCAAACTAATTATTATTTTAACGGCTTTTGCCATCTTTGACTGGATTGTTTTACACTGGATTTAAAAGTCATAAGCAATGAACACAAGTATGTGTCTTTCATTGATTTTTGCAGCACATAGTGCATGGCAAAAATAATGAATATGAGACACTATTTCATAAGTTCACATTAGGTTAGTTGTGATAACAAAGAAATGTTCTGTTACATAGTTTGCCTAAAACTTGGGTGAAAGGAATTATTCTCATTTCTGTGACAATACTTTAAAGCTAATCAATAAATCGTGAAGACCTGATTGTTGTATTATTTCAAGCCTCTGAAAATACCTAACATCTCCCAATTTCTGAACAGCAAAGGAAAAATCAGAGACGATGGCCAGATTGAGTTTATTTTCATGGATTATTTTTCCAACTCAAACTGCTGTGTTCCAAAAGAGTGTAATTTGCAAGAAATATTTCCACAAAATAACAGTATCAAATGCAAAAATAGTGGCACCCAGTGGTCAAGACATACCTTATTTTTATGCTTAAAGCAGCAGATTATTTTTTGAGAAATGCTGTACTTCTTTCAGCTGGAATATAATATGTCCTGTTTCAATGAAAGGACCACTTCCAACTTCAACAGCATTCTTTGCCATAGCGCTTGTTTTCTCATGTTCAATAAGTTTCACATCCATTTGGGGATAATTTGTTTCTGTGAACAAAATGGGTCTGAGTGATCAATACAAGTTGTTGATTGCCTGTAAGGTAATTAATTCCTGAGAGGACACATCTGAAAAAGAGGTTATATACAAAGGTAAATCCAAAATTTCTTCTATTCAAATTTCACATTTTCTTTTCCCTCGCTAAAATGTGATTTTTGGAAATTTAGAAATAGAAATCAAATGATTTAATGGTTTTCAATGATAATGTGGCTTCGATTCAATTTAGTTCTGTTTCCTGCATAACTATTGTACAATACTTTCTCTACCTTACCAATGCATATTAGTCTACACATGTGAAAGCCTCACCAAAGTCTTGTGATTATTCTGGTCAAAATTGCTAACACACCTTAAGCTGCCTATCAGCTCTGGGGGAAGATAAACTACCAGTTTTCCAGTGTCTTCCAAATCAACTTTATATAACGAGATATGTGATTTCCCATTCACTGGAAAAGAGCTATGGAGCAACTGAATGTAGAGGCTTTAAAGCCATCCACCAACAATAACTGCTGAAAACAGCACACCTGAAGCTTAAATACAAAAATCAAACCCAAAGAATTTATCAGAAGGACAGGATCAAACAAATAAAAAATAAAAAATAAAATAACATCTTTTTTCTTTAAAAAAATAATTGTTATGCACCACCTACAACAACTATTGTTATCCATAATGACTACTACCTGCAATATTGAGATAACATCTATTATCTCACAATCATCATCATAACTAGTATTATGTACAAAAGTCAGCAATCAAAATATTGGAAATATCTGGCTCCACAAAAAGTGTTGGAAGTTTTATACTTTTTTTTTCTCCCAAACACAACTAGGAATTTTTTTTCCAATTGGCAGTAGTTGTACATGACATTTCTTGGAAGCAAAAATGTTATAGCAGCTACAGGTATATTTTTCACTACAATGAAATGGTGTTGTGTTTTGTCACATCTTGCCATTAGGTCAAATCTTTTCCTATATTTGATTAGCATAAAGACTAATGTCAAGTCCAAAACTAAGAGTATTTAAAAGACTTTTAGAAAATATTCTGAACCATATTGAATCAGGAAACCAAACCAAACCAAACCAAACCAACAAAAAACAAACAAAGAAACAAAACCAAAAACAAAACAAAACCAAAATTAAAAAACAAAAACAAAAACAAAAAAAAAAAAGCAAAAACAAAACAAAACAAAAAAAAAAAACCAAAAAACGCAAACCACGAAAAAAAACCCAAACACAAAAACCTGCAAAAATAGAAATATTTTTTCCATTCAAAATCCAAAAGTATTTACTTTTGCACACATCCTGAAATTTCATATATGACTTGGAATATTTACGTTTTTCACTGTAGACTGTATAAGTATGAAAAAAACAAGCATTCTAGGGGATTGCTTTAATTAATATAATGGTGAACCTAATTTATTTGAATCAAAATTGTACTACCAATATTAAAAAGCTAATTACTATCTATTATGCTCTACTGTTGATCAGTTTGTTAACAAATAAGCTTAGCAGTTCCTATTAATCAGAAGAAGTCACATATCTCAAAAAGAAATAAAATAACCTATTTCATCTGAAAGTACAGTGAAAAGGACATGAAAACTGAAAGTATTTTATATTAATGCATTTTCAAATACAATTAAGAGGCTTGCAAATAAGGTTGGAAGAAAAAGAATTATTTTGCATTCAGATTTGAATTAGTAAGCTGTAAAAAAAGATAGTAACAGATTAATTTTTAGCTTCATCAGAAGACGTCAGCAACAGCTACAACAAGCTCATGAAGGCCAATTCAGTATTTGTAGAATAAAAAGAAATTTTCTACTTAGTGTTTTTCTGCTAAAATCTTCTGTCTCATGAGGGCAAAACCTGGCTTCTTATCCTGTTAATTATAATAGAAAGCATAATTTTGCAACAAGTATAAATAACTGTAAATGTCTGTTAAGTCCTTATTCAGTTCTACTTCAGAAGACACACTGTATTTTTCCAACAGAGCTGTCTGCCTTTGAGACTTTGAGCCAGCTCTGAATTAACTTCTTTGCCACTTCCCTTTCCTCAAGTGTCAATGCACCAAGGACATTTTTTTTAGTATCTTCCTTTGTGGATTAACCCCTTTAAATCACATTATTTTATTGCTGTTTTAATTGCCACATTATAATTTAAAGCATCTGGAGACCCTAGACTGTATTTGGTTTTGAACTTTGGATTTCCTTAGTACACAAATTGTAAAGAAATTGTGTTTCTTAAGATCAAAGCGATGATGAGTACCCGAATATTCTCATATTTTTTTATTCTGAGGTGAACCTGGATTCCATTTGACTACATTATTTTCTGTGTTTGAGTGGAAAGTTATTTTGAAGACCATTTTGCTGAAATTAACACCAAAACTAAACACAACAGGCATTTTAAAATCCTGCACAACTCAAGCAGATGAGCTTCTGAAGAAAGAAATGACACAAATTAAAGCTGAAAAATATTTTAGCCTGTTTTCAATGAGCTGAACTACTTATAATACTTGAAAGAGGGTAATGGTATCTGAACATGCATAAGTCTGTTGTGTCCATGACACAGCACAGTCTACTAGAACAGGAGTTCATTGGTTAATTCCAGATTAAGATTGCTACTTATTAAAACAAGTGCCTTTTTCTTTTTTTTTTTTTTTTTTTTTTTTTTTTTTTTTTTTTTTTTAACTTCTGCAGAACAAAAGCCAGATTTTTTTGGGAAAAAAAATCTAAATAAGTAAATTCTATTTTTAAAATAAAGAAGTTGTGATCAAATTTAATGCACTTGAGAAAATAATATGGGGTTTTTTTAGCTCTTACCAATGTCATGAATCTTGCTATTGAAATAACATGATTATTGATCATATAAATTTCCATTTCAGAGGTCTTTGTATTCTTGGTTTTCAGAGTTTGTGGAAAAAAATGTTAAGGGGTGGAGTAACATTTTGTGAGATAGCTTTTCCTGGAACATATCTTCATAAAGTTCAGATTCATAAGCAAATAACAGTCACAGTTTTACAGTCTTTCTTGCTTAGCTGGCTCGTAAGTGATTTGTTTTTTAAATGAATAAAAAGAGAAATTGAATATGAACAGGATGGGTTGCATCAAATATGTACTGCACTGTTCTGAGAATCTGAGTTCAAGCAAAGTTCAGTGGCTTACTGCTTCACGGGAGAAAAACATGGGCATGGAATCAAGCTTGCCTTAGAGGAAACCTATCAGAGGTATCTTCTGGCTTCTAAACTAATGTGATTTAATATATGTATCATACTTAAAACATGGGCAGTAGATATGAGTTCTACATCTTGCTGAGTGCATTCAACTCCTCCACAGTAATTTAAGACATGTGAAGATAAAACTAAGAAAGATTTTCAGGCCAGAATGTGTTCAGGAATGAAGACAAAAAACCTTTTGTGCACAGTATAAACAGCAGCTTCAGGTTGATATAATTAAAATCAACACTGCTAAGCTCAGCTGAGCATGTCTCTACATTTAGTACATTTCAGAAAATGTTTTGAGAAAACTCAGTATTGTTCAGGCTAGTATATTTAAATGTTGTTTAGAGGTTGTTTTTTAAATTACTCTTAACAAGGAAAAAATACTTTTTTAGTCATAAGTTTTACCTCACTTTGGAGAATTAACCTTCGACATCTCAAGGTTCTAACAGTAGTACAAGGAGATATTCTGGGCCTCGGGATGATCTGAGAACCACCTATAAATCTCTGGCTGAGATGTTGCAGATAAGCTGCCATGTATTTGATACTTACAATCATAATTACTGTCTCCCCTTGTGTCCCATAAAATACAATAAAAAATACACATATTCAGCAGATTTTGAAAGTACCACAAAGCTTTTCTACTTTACACTTCCATAACATTTAAAACAGGCTCATCTTAATTTCATCACAAGTTACAACTGATGAATCCAAATTCTCTGCTGTAGCTTTAGGGAAGGAAAATCAAAAGCCTGTCTTAACGGCATAGAATTGCCCATCACTAAAGCAAGCAATCATCATCTATGCTAATTAATGAACATTTATCTCTTTCAGAGCTGCCAGAGGGATTTCTTTTTAGAGGACAAAACCAACAAAACCAACCAAACAGAACCCCCAAAATCCAATTTATTCCAGTGTCTTTTTCCTTCTGGCTGCCAATTCCTCTTCTCAGAAACACTCAGCAGTCCCTGATTCACTTTCTTTTCATTGTTCTGTGAATACACATTGATGAGGGCTCTAAGTGAAGCCTTTGAGATGAAGGTGAGCCACAGTTTCTCTTTCTCTTCAGTGTGTCAAAAAGGCTGCTAGTAAGATGAAGTCAAGAAGATAAGAAGTATTAGGAAGAAACTGAATGGAATCTGTTGGTGAAAACTACCAATAAGTAACCAGGAATGGGAGTTGACTGAGGGAAGAAAGAGATCAGGAACTCAAGGAGCCCGAAAAAAAAAAAAAAAAAAAGGCATTTTGATCTGATACAGTAAAACAAGGAGGAGGACTCTGTTTAACTTTCATCACAAGTCCTGGTAAAACTTCCGATGACAGATATATTCCAGACAATACAAGAAAGGTTCAAATTTCCCCAAAATGTAGACATAGTTATATAACCATGAAAAATGATTCAATTAATTTTTCCTAAAGCATTCCTCTGTCAGTTGTATGCGTGCTTTTGCCACAGGAACATATGCAGGTATTTAACACTTAAGGCCCATTGTTACTCTTTTTAGTAAATTTTTCTTTAAAGGTGACATCTTGCAGTGTTTTATGTAGGTAAAGTTCTAAAGTCCTATTCATGTAAGGTCAGACTATATTTTGTCCAAATAACTAGAATCAGTTAGATCTGGAAAAGAATTTTGATAAGAAAAGGAAGGTGGTGAGAGAAAAACGTAATGTTGACTTTTTTTTAACTGCAAATTTATTTCAATTTTTGGTTTTGAAATCTTGATTTTGTTTCAGAGTAGATCTAAGTCTAAGAAAGATGACAAAAAAAAGGATTGTAAGAAATTTTGCTGCTTTTCTTCTATTCTTTTTTTAGTTTTGAAAAATAAAATAAAGTGCACAATGTGCTATGAGCAGAGGAATAAATTAAATCTTATTTTCTAGGCATCTGTGTCTCTCAACATAACTTCAACAGTCATTTTTTCTTGCCTTTAAGTTTTCTACAGTAATATCTCTGATTCTTTCCATCACAGCTCCATTAACCCTGCCTGCAAATCCCCAAGTTACCAAGTTGTCAGATCCCAATTTGGGAAAGAGGTAGAGCATACTCTTGTTGCTTTTGGTGATTCAAAACTCCAAGCAGAATGTGAGAACTTAGACTACATTTTTCTCAAATAACAGAGTTCATCTTCTGTATCCATCTTACCATTTTTGTATAAAAAGGAACAGAATATCCATGACACTGGAACCCTCCGTGTACCTTTTTGTTGAGGACTGAGTAAAAGATTCAAAGCTTATTAAGGTGGAAGTGATAGATGGAAAAACACACTCTGGAACTACCAAAACAATCACCTTCAAGTTTTCTCTTCCCCACAAATGGAATATTATGCTAAATAATATAAATTCTATAGTTTTGATGAAAAACCTTTTTCCCCAAGTCGATTGTATTCCTGAGAGAAGAAAACACATGGACTTCAAAAGTACATTTGGGACAAACTCTTTCAAAAGTTGATAGATGTTTGAACATGGCTTGTTATGAAAACTTTGCATTTAAGAAAAAAAAATAGCCATTAATGCATTTAGGGGGAAATAAAGAAAATAACATTTGCAAAAGAACTTGCATGGGTCTCATTTTTATTCACATTCTCTATTTCTCAGTGGAGAGAATCACTGAAAGTATATGAAATAAAAGTAATTGTGAGGGCCTTCAATTTAAACTGGCTTACTCTCCTTTTTCTGTTGCAGGCTGGGTCAATATATTTATGCTTGAGAATTTAGTTCTACTATTTGGGGACAAGCTATTCACTTCGTGGTAAAACCATCTGGCCATCCATCATCATGTCAGCCTTCAGCTTTACTCAGCTGGTGACTATTTTCTTGCCTTGTTCAGGAGAGTGAGTTGACCTGTTCTAATAAGGTTTCAAGGGAACCCATCAGCTGTTTTCTCTCTTATATCATTAATGAGCTCTGTAAGATTTTTTTTTTTTTTTTTTAGACCTGAGGCTTCACCTGTTAAATGGTGATACATTCATGGGATTTTTCTGCATACAGGTGTATCTTATTTTTCCTGTGTTTCGGATTTGAGGTTTTTTGATTGTCCATCCATAGTCTTTATTGTGACAGTGACAACAAAAATATGCTCATAATGGAGGATTGTACTTATAAAGAAGAAGATTTTTTTTATTTTTTTTCATCTAATGAATCAAATAAATGAAGCTATCTCTTTGTACTAATTTATTATTTTTACTTGCTTTAAGTTAAAACAAAAAGATTTACAGATTTGATAAATTTGTTTTAGAATTGTTTCATTACTTGGTGCTGCTATGGGGAAATATTATCAAAGATTCTTTCAGTAAATTCTAATTTTTAAAAACTATTTTTCAAAATTATTTGTGCTATCACACTTCTATACCTTTGTATGAACTGTCAGTTCATGGTACAAATGAAAAAAAATTGAGACCATAGGTATAGCTCCAAAAAAGACAATATTTTCAGAATGAAAATTCTCTTTTTTTAAAAATTCATGTATTATTTTTGTCTCAGAATTTGGCTTCAATCTTTCATCTTAAAACCAACTCAAAAGCAGTATGTGAAATTCTATACAAGGTTTTCCTTTATAAAAATAAAAATATTAAGCTTACAGTTTTTCTTTGGGGGAGAGAATTTATATTATTATGGCATAAGTTGATCATGTTAACTTCATTGTTGATGCTGAAATGAAAATTTCTGCCTAACTTAGTCCCAAGCAAGGGAAGTAGATATAGGGTGGGAATTTAAATTTAGACAAAATCTCATGTCTGAATTTCACTACCATTTTCCATAATGTCTCACATTACGTGACTAGGTTTGAATGCTCTACTTGGAAGGAATGTCATTTCACCATTTTGTAACTCTAACCTGTATTCCAACTACATCGTGCATCAGCTACTAATGAAAATGGGTACTGAAACTTAGCATCTATAGCATGTTTTGCCAGTTCTTTTCCAAACACTTCCACATAGTTTTACAGGAAATAAATTTTACATATGAAAAAGAGATTAAATGCATTTTGCAGCAGTTAAAAATCTGGAAAGATCAGAAGAGAAAGTGTTTTGTCACTGAAAGTGGAGGAAACTACAGTGACTTTCATTATGTAATCATGCTGCAAGTGTATTGTATCTAGTTCTTCAATGCACATGAAACTGCCTCTTAATAAAAAAACATGAGCCTTGATTGATACGAAAATTTTTTAAATTGATAATTATGCTATTCTTAGGCTGAGGAAAAGACAGTTATCCTTGCTTCTTGATTTAACTATCATAACTTGTTTTCTCTCTCTCTCTGTCTTGGCAGTATTTTGCTAAGAGACCAAACACAGATAGTTTGTCCTTTTCCTCAATTCTCAGCCTCTGTATTATCTCTCATTCAGGACTAGGTTGCTTGCGTCTGTGTGTTTCTATTAGGATTCCAGCATAACTATAAAGATTTCCATCCTATATTTTTGGACTTTTGCTCTTGGTGTTCCTTTATAGATGAGAGAATATTGAAAAAGACATCAAGCCACCTCATTATTACTGAGTCCCTCCAGAGAACCTCTCCAGCAGTTGGTGTGCTAAGCCAGTGGTCTGTCAGCAAGACTGGTGCCAATCATTTTTGCCATCTCAGGATAACCACCTTAGTAGCACACTTTGGCAAGTAAATTTCATGGATCAGTAATTGGGGGTTTTAAAATGTTTGCTTTGTACAACAGTTAGTTTAATGGGATTTCAAGTCCATATAGAGAATACTATGATGTAGATATGTGGATGATAATAGTCACTTTAAAATACATGAGGAAACATCCAGTCAATATTAAAGTTGCTAAATTGCTGACCCAATTTAAAACATTTAAGTGGCAGTGGTTTATCTCAGTAAATCTCAGACTTAAGGTCTAACAGTCACAAATTTTTGTTCTGAGCTGGTATGATTTTTATTTTTTTGTTAATTGCTGCAGGACATAATGGCAAACATCAAATGTTTTGAAAGCCTGACTCAAAGTCTTCTCTATTGTCAATAGCATCTTCATTTTTGTAAAGGAAAAAAATCATTTTTGTGTCTTTCTCTACTAAGTGCTTTGGGCTAATGTGCATGAGACTTTTATTTAGTATTTGTCTGAGCAATTTGGCTGTTCTTATAACTGCTCTTTGGAGTTTCTGCATTGTGAAAGAAAATGTAACTTCACATTTAACTTCAAAAAGAAAATTAAGAACTTTTACAGTCTGGTTACATTCTGGGATCTTGTGTAAATTTAACTTTTGTCAATGAGATACTTGAAAAGTAATGAAAGCAGCACTGTTGTGATCCATTATGCTGTAAAGAATTCTGGTAAACTCAAAGCTCTTAAAAATCTCAGGGTTCATCAGATTCTGTGAATATTTCATTTCATAGCCCTCAGCTTTGTATACAGATATATTCAACTTTCTAGCCCAACTGGAATATAACTGTTAGCAAGCCACTCCAAACAATTTAAACCATGGATATTACTTTATTTGTAGGAATGAGATTGGTTGTTATTAGCTGTGAGTTTATCTCTAGCTTCATGTCTGCCTGCACAAATCACTTAACTTCTTGATATCTCTACATGCCATTGTAAAAAAAAAAAAAATCAGAATCTAATAAATTTAACAGAAAGTAAATGGACATCAGGGCACATATGTCACCTATTATGCCATGAAGCTGTTCACTCTTTCTCTCTTCCTCCAAAAATTTTGTGCCGTTCCTGAAAAAAAAAGTAGTAACATCAGAAGATGTTGTCAATTCTCAGTTCTGGAATATTTAATCCCAAATTAAAGATAATCTTAATAAAGGGAAGTGGACCTCTGAAGCAAAGGGAAGATTTGACCCTGCCCCCTTCATGTTCTGAATGGGTTTTCAGGCAGGAAAAGGGCCCATTCTTCCAGCTGGTATGTGAACTTCTCTTTTGCTTGTCCCTGTCTGTCTTGACAAAACTTTAAAAACATAATGTCTCAAAAATGCCGGTAGAGTTTGTTGCGTAAATGCCAAAATGAACTGGCTTACATTTCTCTAACATCAATATTTGGATTCAGAAAAAGTTAATTACAAATTGAATCAAAATTATAACTATCCTGTCAGACGTGGGTTGCTCAATTCCACTTGTGACTTTCATGTTTTTAGCAGCTTTTATAAAATTTCTTTAGAAATCTTGATGAAGTCCCTAGTCATAGAGAAACTGATTTTATGATTGTTGTTAGTCTCATCATTAGTTAATGAAGTTTTCATTTGATTCTTAAACATCTAGACATAAAGTTTTCCCTTTGTTAAGTGCCTCAAAAATTCATGATCTGTGGACTGCCTAAATCTTGTGGAGGTGTATTTAACACTAAAGTGTTTATTCTCTACTTCTTTTTTAATAATTTTTGTACATCTGGACAATTTTTTTTGAAAACATCTGTGTTTACAGTTTTATTGTTTTTCACTTGACTCAAACTAGTATATATCTATATGAATAGGTGTGTCTGTATGCATTATGCATAAGCCTTATGGAACAATACATAATGCATAAGAACAAACACACTGAGTCCCATTCACTCCTTACTGTAGAAAACTTGTCTTTAAACCATATCATTAAAGTTTTGGTGATGTTTCTTTCATATTAGAATCAGAAACCATTTTGTAGGGAATTTTTTATAATGGCACTTCAGAGAAGCTTTGGGACAATTCTGCAGCTGTTCATATGATTATGTATAAAACTTAATTCTGTTTCTGTAAGAGACTGTAATGGAAACCAAAGGATTAATCACTTGTTGTTACAAGAACAATTTCCTGTAATTATAAGAATCTAACACATCTTCATTGTCACATATTGTAAATTAAGATTACGTGAAGATGATATGCTCTATTCCTCAGTGTCCACCTAGATAAAAAGAGAAAGAAATTTAGCTGGTGGCGCCAACCTTTAATTAAAAAAGAAGATTGTGAGGGGGTCAATATTCTTCTAACACTCTTTAGTCTCTTTGAACAGGAAATATCTCAAATATTTAAGCTCTAGTGGAATGAACAGTGGCATATGAAATAGTAGCATTGCTATTTTATTTTGTCAGTATCTTCTCAATACCATTCATAAGCTTCATTAGCTGAATATGGGAAGGAAAAGCTAATAAAATGTGTGAGAACTCTGCAATTCAGTGATGGAGCCCATAAGATGTTAAATTTAATATTCAAAAGTTAATGACAAATGCACATTATGAGAGGTTTGAGATTGTAAACCAGGGATGGACACGTACGTTTCCCAGCCACTAAAGAAGTGAAAGCAGATAGAAATAATCCTAGTAACCCAGAAATATGCATTGAGTAAGTGGTCATTTTTCATTATTGTACCTTTTTTTGCTATCACTTTTAAATTCTGTATTTATAAGAAGTTGCTTTACAAAAATGTGTGTATGTATATATATGTATACACAGACAGACACACACATATATATATGTACAAATATACACAAATGCTAAATCAGAATTCATACTTCAGAGAATTGTTGTCTACAGTCCAGATCATCCTGTGAACTTGATATCATAAATCATGGTGCATCAGTATGCATTTTCAAGTAAATGAAAAAGAGATTCCTCCACACAAAAATATGAGCCTTTGTGGAATCCCAGCACAAACAGGCCTATGTCCCTGATCATAGAGGCCATAAAAATGCACTTCTATCTCTTTGCTGTATTTGGTGATTCTCAATCAATCTTATGTGTTTGTATGTATGCTCAAGTGCAAGATCTGGAAACAAATTACATATGGCACTATAGAGGACACTGTGAGTCCTCTAAACCATCAGACTAAATTTTATATAACTTGAAACTAAATTATTTGAATCACTTTCACTTATCATACTAAATGGTGAAAAAAGTAAATAAGACTCTACAGAAGGTTGCAATTCAAATGAGGCAGTCTCAGGCCAGAATGACTCAATCTGAAAATGAAAATATATACTGGCTGGAAGTGATGAAACACATGGAGAGAAAGATGGAATAATACTTTTAGAAGTCAGAGAGAAACATATAAGAACCTTATTTTTTTCTTGAGGCTTGTTCATTTTTTAACATGTTTTTGGTTTTATTTATTTATTAAACTGTTGCATATTGGTGGAGTTTTTTTTCCCTAACTACAATTTTGTAATTTTTCTCTTCTGTGAACATTATTAGAATGTATGAGTCACTTAAGACAAGAAACAAGGCAAAAATTAAAGGAAAAAGAGAAAGAGAGAGGGGGAAGGGGAAGGGGAAGGGGAAGGGGAAGGGGAAGGGGAAGGGGAAGGGGAAGGGGAAGGGGAAGGGGAAGGGGAAGGGGAAGGGGAAAGGGAAGGGGAAGGGGAAGGGGAAGGGGAAGGGGAAAGGGAAGGGGAAGGGGAAGGGGAAGGGGAAGGGGAAGGGGAAGGGGAAGGGGAAGGGGAAGGGGAAGGGGAAAGAAAGGAAGAAAGGAAAAGGAAAAGGAAAAGGAAAAGGAAAAGGAAAAGGAAAAGGAAAAGGAAAAGGAAAAGGAAAAGGAAAAGGAAAAGGAAAAGGAAAAGGAAAAGGAATAAGGGAAAGGGAAAGGGAAAGGGAAAGGGAAAGGGAAAGGGAAAGGGAAAGGGAAAGGGAAAGGGAAAGGAAAGGAAAGGAAAGGAAAGGAAAGGAAAGGAAAGGAAAGGAAAGGAAAGGGAAGGAAAGGAAAGGAAAATCACTTGCCTTTCAACAGTTTACACTGAACTAAAAAAACTGAGGATCTGAATTTGGTTGAGTACCAAATAAGGGATTGTGTGACTTTTCCTTTCTCTACAGCATGCAAAACAGAATGCCCACCTTTTAAGATTAATTTCCTTCATTTTACCATCATGATAAACAGACTTCAGAATCCAGTGAGCAGAGTAGATGGGGATGTCCTCAATTTCTTTCTATATGTGGGATAATCTTGTCATATGTTGTTTCTTTCTCAGCTGTCACGCTTCCGGATTTCATGAAACCACCTGAGCTACTTAGGGAACTTTAATTTCCAAGACCTGGGCAGCCTGCCTACCTTTTCACACACTTAATAAAATCAGACAGAAAGAATTACAGACTTAAAAGGGGGAGAAAAAAAAAAAGCTTATGGAAAAAGTAACATAAGGTTGTTATTCTAAAGAGGGTTCACATTTGTTTTCAATATGAAACTTGAATTTAGCATGGAAAATTGAAATAGGGTTTTTTTTGTGGGCTGCACTAACACAAAAATAAAAAATAGAAAGTGTTATTCAAGATTAGGGAATACCTGGCGTACAACAATTTAAAGATTAATAATTTCTGAGCAATTAGTTCTCTTGGTTGAATTTTCTTGGGATAAAATAATTGTATTTATATTGTTTACCTGTTTACCTTTTTTTTTTTTTTTTAAATTATAGGTGGAGGTTTTTTCAGTCCCCGTATAACAGGTAATGCCACTTCTATTTTATAAACTGCTTGGTTTTAAATGTTATCCAAAGTGCTGAAGTAATCAGTAATGACAGGAGATAAATGGAATATATGACTTCTTTAGCTGAGGAAAAAAAAGGATTCTGTGAAATGAGTCTTACAAAGAATTTGGAATGATATTTGTTTATTTCCACTTAGATTTGCATGAGTAAGGTACAAGAGCACACAGATTTAACTATATGCCAGATGCAAAGTAGAAACCAGCCCCATTCCTCTCAGAAATTATGATATGACAACTTTCATTAGTTCAGTACTTAACATGCAATGACTTTTGCTTTCTCCTGTACTTCTTGCCCTCTCTGATGTACTGCACACTAAAATGGTTAATCCTTTCCTCATTAGCTTGATGCTGCATCCCTGCAATTTGTAAACAACTTTCCTCTGCCCTCAAACTTTGGCATTTGGTTCTCAAGACTTCCATGGAAATACTTCAATCATTTTCAGTACCTGTAATCAATAACATAAGCAGTGTCTAAGTCTCAAATGACATAACTGAGAAATTAGACATAAAGATTAGAATTCTTTTAGCAATCATTATAGCTATATAGCAACCCAGATGCCTTATGTCCAAGGAAGCCAACTCCAAATATCATGGAACAAGTAGAAACAGTAACTGTTTAACTGCATGCCAAAAAATAAAAATTAGCTTTTAACATCTTGTTTTCTTTTATTCTCAAAAATACGGCTTCTACTTAAATTCAGCTTCACACTATTTTCTAGTGATGTAAATTTGGGCTTTTTTGGATGTTCTTGAAGAAGATACATTCAGTTCTACTGAAAAGACAAGTCTTCAGTACAGAAGGAATTGCTTCTGTTGCTACTTGAAACTCCTACAGTCTTCAGTTCTTGCTCAAAAGACTTTCGTATCTGGATTTATGGTAGAGAATAACAAGTCTTTATGATACACACACATACAGATATATATACAAACTTGTCATGAAATATCAAAGATGAAGCATCAAAACACTGTCACTGAACTGATTCACTGAAGATGGTCATTTCAGGACTCCCACCTATTTGCAAAACTATTTGGAAAGGTTGGTCCTCTACATTCTTGGTAATTTGGCTACTTGTGGAAGTTAAAACCAATAGAACAAAGGCTTACATGGAGGGAATATGAACAGTATTTCTGATTAAATATGCTTTCACCAAGATACTGATCATTAAAGCTTGTCCACTTTTTTCAACCTTTATTATTTTATCCACCAAAAAACCCACAACCAAACAAAACTTTTTTCTGCAAAAGTTTACTTTCTTCTCCTTTAGCCATTACACTGAAATGACACCATGAAGCTAGAAGTAAAAACACATAGTAGGTGTGGTAGTGGGTTTTGTTAAGCTGTTTTGGAGTTATGTATCCTAATGGTTCATCCTTGTTTCCCCCCTACACCGATAAATCAGGTACCATCCAAAGCCATCTCTTCCCCTGTCCCCTTGTCCATCTCTTCTGACCCTGCCCTTGCTCTGGAGGCTTCGGTCAGCTGTCCATCATCCCCCTGATCCTGCTGTATGTTATAGAAATATACCTGTCAGTCTATCCCGGGGCCAATCACCTTCCTGCTCCACGCCATCTACACCGCGGTTTAAAAGTGGGTGTGAGGGCTTTGTTCAAACTCTTTTTCATCCCCCCCTCTTGGGGAATAAAGATCTCTAAGAAATCATATGGAAAAGAGCCTTCTCTAATCCTTTCTCTGAAACCTAGACACTGTAACACCTGTTGCCTTTGAAGAACAGCCTTGTTCTGCACCGTTACCCGAGACTGCAGGCGGTTTTGGGAATGGCCCCTGGCACAGCCGGGAATCAGAGCTGGCTGGGAATCTACCAGCCGTGTCAGTAGGTCCCCATTAATAGGGGAAATTTGAACTACTAAATACCATCAATAATAATGAAGGAAAGTCCTGATCATTTTATATTTGAGCCTGTCAGAGCAAGATTTTTCCCTATTACAAAACAGAACTGGAAATATGCTTCCAAAAGCATTAGCAAATCATGACAGATTAGTAAGCCACTTTTACTAAATATTTTAAATTTATCTTCTTTTTCTGTTTCTGAATTAGCTAATAGCACACACTACAAGCATATTTCCTACTTCAACATATAAGTATTATATTATGATCATAACAGTTTGCAAGCAATTTATGTAACTGCTTTTGAATACATGCTTTGTTTGTTTAAATATTTTCATTTTTATATCTACTGTCTGGATTTCTCTGTCCATTTCTCATCTGAATAAGTATATATATATTTGCTATCTTTAGTCCTCTATGTATAGTTTTGGCCAGGATGATATTCACCATTTCTTCCACTCTTTAATCAGGCACAGATGGGTTTTATATATCACATAATATGCTGGAGAACTAACCCAAACTTGCAGATTTAATAACCTTTACACCTCTCTCTATATATTTATATAAAAGAATCAGATAAAGTATATTCTTGTTGAAAGATAGTTGAAAAAACACTTGCTTAGAGACAGTTTTAAATTACTAGCAGAAATATTTCTCTAATCACATCCATGCGATCAGAGTGGCACCACTTCAGGGATCTTTGCAGCACGCTCTGTTATGTTGTATAGGAATAATTATCCACGTAGGCATTGACCCATGATAGAACCATGGAGAACTTTGGATCCTGTAATGAACAGCAATATTGAGTTTATAGCTACCTACCTGCTCTATCTTAGCAGCTTATGTAAAACTTGTTTGACTTTTCATTGGAGTGCCTTACTTGTTAGTCAAGTTGTCAGAATTAATCTTTAAATCAGTGGTGATCAAGGAAAAATAAAACTTAATCCTGTGGCATTAAAGTAAATGGTAACTTTTTCTATATATGTAGTAGATAGAGGACCATGATAATCATATTTTGCTTTGAACATAATTTTTTCACATTTAGAAGAGCTTAAAAGTGTGAGATGTATTCTTTTATTTAAGTAGGCAATTCTTGAAACAAAACAAAAATACTATTTATGTCATCTCTTTCAGACTGAATTCTGAACACCTGAACTTCAATCAGGTATATCCATACAGTTTTCTCTTTCAAGAGGAGAGTTGGCCAGAAACTCTGGGACGATTGCAGGTCCTTGAGAGTAAGCCAGTGAGTTATGGTGACAAGAACCATTCTTAAGAGCTTTAATAGCGGATCATCCAAGGAGAAAAAAGATTAGGGCAGTAGTGTATAGTGGGTACTTCACATCTGGCCTAGTAAAGGTAGGTTATCATTGTTTAGAAGGTTGGTCAAACCCTTTCCAAACAATTGAAGTACTATTAGTGGGATATGATGTTATGAGTCAGAAATCATCTGCTGTTCAAAGAGGTGAAACCTTTACCTCTTTTTGTCTTTTTTTAGTCTTTTCTTTTAAAGCAATTTTAAAGGTAGAAGACATGCTTATTGCACCAACATTGCAATGAGAGAAGCCAGCTGAAAAATGTTGCAAAAAAAGATTGCAAAGCTGCAGTTTGAAACAGAATCTCAAACATTTCAACAATTAAATAAATAAATAAAACAGACAGCTCTATGGCAGCAGCTTAAAACCTTGGCAGAAGAATATGAAATGGTCAGCTGAGGAGATGTGTGGGTATTAGTTACATAAATCTTTGTATTGTATCCCTCCCTACATCCTGCTAATCCAAGTCCTACTCCTTTATTTCACTTCTGCACTGCTATTTAGCATGGATTTTGATGCCTGTGCACAAGACCCAAAGGATCATTTCACCAAAAGTGGGATTAAGCAAACAAGAGGAAAGATTTCACTGTACTGTTTAGTATGATTATTGCAAGCTGTTTTCTAAACACATTGAAGAAGGATGCAGCAGTAGCATGTCCTGTAGTGCTGTCTTCCAGATGTTTTGATGGCAAATCGACTATGCAAATTAGTCTTTCCCAAAAATTATAGCTTTTTCTGAACATCAGTCCCACCTAATAGAGCTGACATTAATATTGTACATTTAGATTGCAACACTGACAGCTCAATAAATTTACCGCCAAACTATGTACAAAACAGAACTCACCCAGGACTGCAGTGCAGATATAAAGCCTACAATCATAGTATCAGAACTACAACTGCAACTGACTGGTCTCTCAAAGTTTGATTGGTAGTTGTCTGTGGTGACAGCCTGTCACATTTGGTCTAGGATGTCACTACACACAGATTAGTCACAACAGAGTTAAATATAATTGGTTGGTTACATATATAAATTATAAAATAAAATGTCAAAATAAATCAAAGCCCACTGAAATTATCTGCTTCACAGTGGGTTTTTTTCAGTAGATGCAACACAGATCTCCACAAACAATTAAAGGAAACTCCAGGAAGCCTGTGCACTGATCCCTTAAGCAAAGCAGTTTCAGGAAACAGAATCTAGCACAAAAATTTTCCTGAGTCTCTGTCCCTTCAAATGATGCCACCACTGAATGCATGCCAAGTTGTTAGTGAAACTGGTGTGTAGGAGACTCAGTGTACACTGAAAACCTGTGAATTATGTCAGGCAATCTGGTTCTGGTTGGGCTTTTGTCCAGAAAGGATATCTGGTTTGATTCCCTGTATCAGAACACAATAGACTGGAAAATAGTTTATGGAAAGTCGGTGTAATTGGGTGTTTCAACTTAAAATCCACAGCTGTGCAGCTCTTATGCATGAACAGAAAATCCTATGAGTGTGTAAATCCTTGGACCAGAGTTGTCAGGAGTATATTTTCTTATCATTTCTTCAGGGGATGGCAATCTGGAATGTCTCTGGAAGACAGAGGTGGTCTAGGTGGTGCTTTCCAAATATATCTTCCATTTTCAGTTGAAAACTTAAAATCAAAACACTTTGGAAAACCCTGTTCTCTTATCCAAATCAAGAAATTTGATCTCTTTTTAGTTGAAAACTTGGGAGTTTAGAATATTTTGTTCCAAAGATTCCCTTTGAACTGGGTAAAATACATTCTGTAGGAAATGCTAACATTTCTCAGAAGAGTTAAGAAAATTGATTATGTTTCATACACTGAGATAGCTCTGGCAGATACTTTCAAACACACCAGAAGGACTTTAGCCTCTAATGAAATTGTATCTATTCTTGTGGACTGTGCAAAGTGAACTGGATTGCTCAGAAGGCTGTTAAGATGCAGAGTAATCTTCAAGCAGATTCTTAAATATGTTGTAAAATAAAATTGCTACATATTAAAGCTATCTATATATGTTAGGAATTTAAAGAGTATACGCTGTTGGGAAGAAAAAAAAAAGTGACTGTTGGGGTTTTTTTTCCATATTTTTTACTTTTGGGACAAAGATACTTCCAGCCTATGGCCAACCATCATCTTCACCTCTGACCTTCAGGATGCAATTCCTCAGACAGCAGCTCTAAACCCATAGCTCTGACAGCTGAGGCACTGTGCTGTAAGCAACTGCATTTAGAGCTGTTCTCAGTCTCCCTAAATGCTGCTGGGCTATAGACCAGTGAAGCATTTTTTCCATACATTTCCCTCTTTCTGCTAGTCCTATTTAGTCTGCTGGGTTCTAGCTGTGTCTGCATTTATTTAAATGTCACTCCTAAGATACCAGTACACACAGCATGATTTTCCCTGGAAAAGGCTTAAAGTGCTGCAGAAATTCCATCTTTAAGCAAGCCTGAATCTGGTGTCCCTGTGACTGGCAGCACTCTACAGGGGTCAAAAGTATGCTGATCTGTCCTAAAAATCAAAGCCTTAAAGTATATTTGTAAGAAATTTTTTTTTGGCAGATAAATCTGTGGAAATGCAATCCTACTATTCCAGAAATCCATGGTGTGGGGATTCTGTCCGAGCCAACATTTCATGGGTGTGCATTAGAGGTTTGTGCTCTGTATCCGATATAGTAGCTATGAAATGCAGCTCCTGCTTTGAACTTAGACAAAAGCAGCCTGGAGAACACTGATAATGTGTAGCACATGTTAACTCCTATATCCAATATATTTTTTCTGGACTGGAGTGGGTATTTTTCCCCTCTTTGCATCTTTTTTCTGAACTCCCTTGTTGCAGCATTAATAGAAAATCAGTTAATGAGTAGGTGTCTTAAAAAAAGAAAAATCTCTGTGTGGGGCAATATTTAAGTTAAATAAAAGCTATACTTCTGCAGATACACTCCATTCTGAAACAAACATGTTAAATAATGAACCTCAAAGTGACGACTAGTCTAGAAAACATATTTTCTATATTACTCCCTTGTGAAGTCTTTTTTTTAATGAATAAATAACCAAAATAAATATATTTTGTGTGTCTGTATGTGTATAAACACATATATTTTTATATATCTGTCTATCAAAGTTCTCACATGTGTTCCTTGCTGTGTAATAGACACTATAAAATCCCACATCTCCTTGGAGGGAGAGTTAAATACATAGTGAGTATGTAGAGACTGGCAGTGTTTTATGGAACCTGGCAAATGTAGGTGTAATAACAATAGATGTGCCAACATCCAAAGTTTTGGGGCCAGACATTAAATCTTTTATAAGCTGGAGATAGTTATTACTCTTTAAAAAGACCCCTCAGTGACTATTAACAGATGCATTTATATGTTTATTTATTTTGTGTTACAGATATGAATGACATCATTTATAAATTAATCAATAGTAAAAAGAAGATATATTAAATATTGAAAAACAGACAGAAAAGACAGAGAAAATATCTCTTACATGAAATGATCTTCAGCTTACAGCTGTTTGTATTCACATCATAGCTGCACTGCCTCTTCCACAATAGTCTGCAGAGCCAGTGACATCATTGTCTTATTACAGGCACTGATTCTGGGCTGAAGTTTGTCATCCTGTCAACAGCAAGTGTGACCATTTGTGTGGCAAGGACATGTTAGGACACCTGGGACACATTTGTATATACAGCCTTTTCCTGCCGTCTGCCTGCCGGCTGCCTATACTTAATCCCACCCACATTCCACTCTAAAGACCACAGTGGGAGAAGGACAAGAGAAAGAAGAGGAAGGACATGGGGGTGGGGATAAGAGGGAAAAGTGTTGATAAGAGATTACAATGACTGGAATGTATAAATTGGATGTGGGGGACAGGAGAAACTGTTTAAGAGGAGTTAAGACATGATGTATGAGACAATCCTGGTTTCATTTATGATTGTCTATGTTATTTTATATTTCAATAATTTAAAAAATATAAAACATTCTCTTTATCTCTATGTTGCTGTCTCCTTGTATATACATACATGTATGTGTCTACATTTACATGGAGCAGAAAAGAGTTTAAATTGTTTCCAGAGTAGGCCATGTATAAATGTACTTATAATTCTATGAATTGTGTTCAAATGCTTGGGGAAAGTAAGGATAGCAACCATCATTCCTTGTTTTCAATAATTTTTACATATGCACTATATATTTCCCTCCTTGTTCATATGGAAAAACTGTAACATAATATCTAACTTTCACTTTTCAAGAACTGTCAGAAGCTTAGACCAATGTCTTTTTAAAAAAATCTCCAGCAGTACTGTCCCTTCAAGACCACATAGTGCAATATCAGCTTCAGGATTCATGATACAAATTCAACATCACTAGTTCTTTCAGATTCATAGTCTTCCTTGCTCAATTTAAACTGACCCTGTAACCTGTGAATTCTTGTACAACTAATGCAGGAAAACAATATGCAATGTGTTAGAGTGGGATATCACAAATCAGTCTATGTCTATCCACCCTGCTAGTAAAGAGGGCAGAAAAGGGAAAAAAAGACTTTGCATAAGAGTGTGACAAGATTTGGAATAAATAATCTATTGATGTTTAGAAATGGAGAACATTAGACCAAATATGCAGTAATTCTTTTTATTTATGAATAAGCCACTCATGTAAAATCTACACCCTGTGGAGTAACTGTAGGTGCCTAATTGACTGCCTGTAAGCAAACCATTACAACTCTATTACTCCATCAGCTGCAGGGAGGACACAGTGGGAAAAAAACAACTTCTAAGTAAAGTTTTCACACCCCTGCCTTGTGGTGAACTCCTCAGCTGGTTTTCACATTCTAAATCCAGAGCATGTTTCTTCTCACAAACTCCCTATCTATGCAGTGCTGGTATACACAGCATGCTCTGCTATGGCAATTGTGCCAGATAATTAGAAAAAAATTTAGCCCCACTGTAAGCATGAGCACAGTTTCCGACAAAAATGTTGCAGTATGAAAGAAGTTCTGTGACACTTATATGTGTGAATGTGTCATCATACAACATCAACAAGATCTCCAGCTCCTCTTGTTTATCTTCTTCTCTCTCTAGACATAACCTAAGAGTGATGACTGCAACAGAAAGTGGAAAAATTTGGAAATAAATAGGGTGGGAGTGATTAAATATAATATTTAAAGATGTATTTTTCTTGGTGATGAATATTTTGTGGGCAAAAAATCATATATATACTAATCTTTAAGAAATATGGGAACAAGACCAAAGCAAAAATCATCTTAGAAGAGTCACTCTATTAATTGACATCAAAATTTAGACTGCTTCCTTCAGTTTTCCTCAGCTTAGCTACAGTTTCCGAGCTTTAAGCTACAGAAATGGATATATGTATTACAAGAGAAAACAAAATGTGGTTCACTCCCATCTTCTAATCTTATGGATATCTAAAAATATCTCTAAACAAAACTCAATATAAAGATTGCTGATAGTCTGTGCAGGAAGTGCAGTGCCCTGTATGGAATGTCCCCCTGTGACCCAAGCAGTATTCCAGAGACCCAGAAGATCACAGTGGAGATGCTCAGGAAATGCAGTGACAGCTGGCTTTTCTGAAAACTTTTTGAAACTTCTTTCTTCTGTTTGGATAAGATATACCACGAAAAAGGCCAGTTGGAACTCAAAAATGCAAAAATAAAAGTGAGTATGAATATGCATTTATTCACATGCATATAAATTTCTCTCTATATATAATTTTTTTAACAGTTAAAAACTGTCTCAAAAACTCCAAGAAAATTTGGGATTGGCTTCACTTCAAGATTGAGGTAGTTTAAGCAAGTTCTTGTTTCATCAAAAGGAGTCCATCTACACCATCATCTGTCGATTAATAGATATTGTCCACAAGCTATAAATTTTACCAGAAATCAGTAGAGGCAAGAAAAAGAATCTCACCAGAAATGGGGGCAGGGTTGATTCTTGTGCTTATGATGTGTCTAAAACAAGGAACAAGGAGGGTAGGTCTGATAGTCATCAGCCTTTTATTTTCTTCATGTGTCTGAATAGTTAGTATTCAACACCACTGTGATGGAGACATAAAATCACAATTATTGCTTGTGAGAACTCATTTAACAGGATAACTCAATTGCTTGTAATCACATATTCCTGCCCTTATTTGTCTCAAAATTTGCTGTATTCTGTCTGCTGGACACCATGCCTATGAACTGAGGGACCTCAGAGGAGAGCTGCATACTTGAGAGCTCTGCATGACAAACCACTCAAGTCACTCTAATTGTACTTAATGAAATTGCAAGTCTTCAGCTTAGTCTTAAAAAGTATGTGAAGAAAAAATATAATAAGAAAAGGAAAAAAATGGCTAAGATTGTATGTGTTGAATGAAGAGGTTCAGTTTTTTGAGAAACAATTAGACTGAGGCAGTGGAGAGAATAAGTTGTTTCCTTTGCTGGGAAGAAGGTACATCTGCATTGTTTTTACTACCTCTGTATCCATCTAGTTAGCCTTTAAGGATTTACCCTTTGTACTTACAGCCTTTTAAATGTTAGAAAGATATTCATAAGAGCCTCCGTAAGACCATTCTTAAGCCACGGGGAAAGACAGAAATGTTTCTATACTTTTTCCATACATCTTTTCTCTCTTATGGGCTTCCCTCTTGTTAGTATATTTTTGTGAGATTTCTCAGAAAAATAGAATTATACCATTTACCCATTTAGACAGTGACGAACATTAAGAGAATGATGTACAACATCTGAAAGAAAAACAAAAAAAAAACCAAAACAGCCACAAACAAAACAAAGAAGCAAACAAGAAAATCACAAGTTGTACAGAAACACCTCAAAATTGAATAGGCAGAACTTTTGGAGTTCTGGGACTAAAATATTATGGTTTTGGGGTTTTTTTATGTAAGTTTTCTGTAGATCTTGCTATTTGGAGTAAAATCTAAGCTGATTTAAAGATTTTATCATGTTCCAGAAGACAAAGTAAAAATAATTTTCTCAAGTCAGACTTTTTATTGCTTCTCTGGTATATCACATTGTTACACAATTCTAGTTAGTTAGATGCTTAAAAAGTAAAATGACCAAAATTCTTATGCAGAGACAATGTCCAAACAATCCAAGCTAAAATCCAAAACAGCATTTAAGCACCTACCATACACTCCAACTGTAATTTAAACATACCCAGAAGGGTGATCTGAAAAACCACTATGTACTCACTTATCTGTCTAAGGCATCTAAGTTTCCTAGCCTGGTGCGTCTCTGCACACATCAAAATATGTCACCTTCTCGGCAGAAGAAAGTGCACATCCTCCACACCTAGTCCATCTGGGATGCAAAGCAGCGCGTCGTGCTCAGTTTGCCAAGTGGCCCGGCTCAGTAGGTGCACCTCGAGCTCACTTCACGCACAATGACAGCAGCAGGGGCAGCACATTGCAGAGCTCCCACAGTCACTTCCATGCAAAAATAGGTCAGGAGAAGGCGGAAAGTACTTGCATAGCAAGACTGTTATGCAAAACCTCTTTAGTAATATCACCTCCTCCTCCTCCTCCCTCTTCTCGCTGGCTATCTTCTGAAAGAGGAGAGAGCTGTCTGCTGACACCTCATATGACTTACATATAGAACCACAGGCAAAGCATTTGCAAATCCTAGTTCTACAGAACCCAATTTGGTCTATGGATAAGTGCCTACATGCAGAAGAAGCAAATTTTTAGATGCTTCCCTCCCTGACATTTTCAAATGTGTAAATTAGACATCCACCATCAAATGTATTGGCTGATATGAATTATGTTTGAGGCTTGTACAGGAAAGTTTAGATGTCCCATGTTGCACTATGAATTTTACTCCTCAGGCTCGCATCTAATTTTGAGGCATTGAGTCAGTGAGCAGTCATCCAGTACTTTTCTTAAGATTTGAACACTTGACCACATTTTCGAAAGTTCAAGACAGAGTGCATTGAACCTTGCCCTGTGGATCAGGGAGTGCATGGTGCCTTTCTCTTCTGAATACCTAAAAAAGGGAAGTTAGATCCTAGTGCCATCAAATGGTCAAAAAATAATTTGAAAAATGTAGAAACTGCTTTTCCACAGTTTTTCAAAGAATCTTGGTGAGAAATTAAAGGATATCAGTATCTCTATTTAGCAGATGAAATGTAGAAATAAAGGATCAGTCCTCTTCTAAACTCTCTGAGAGCTCTCTTCCTCTAAAAGCTTCATCAGAAGCAGAAAAGTCATAGCATAAATAGTCTATTTTGCTCATTTCATTCACAAAGATGACAATGAGCTTGACATCTCTGAGAGAGATTTCTCTTTTGCAAAGTTACTAGCAAATGAAAAAAAGGATGAAGTGATAAGACAAATCAACAATCATTTTATTTGTACAGATAGTTCAGGAAGTAACATTTACACATAGCAAGAAAAAAATGAAATCTGTAATTAATATAATTTTCCTGATATCCAAGTCAAAGCCTGCTTTCTCTCACTTCCTTATAACCCTACAGACTTCCACTTATCTTGCAATTTTTATTGTAGTCTAACTTGGACTGTCATAGTCATGCAGATGTCCAAATCTGTGCTCTTTGGAATACTGTTTTTGATATGCAGATAGTTGCAGTATTGTGACATTTTTGAAATAGACTGGATTAATTTAATTTCATCAATGAAATTTAGATTCTACCAACATGATCTCTCAGATTTTCCCTGTGAATTATCTATCGATAAGTACCAAGTCCAGAATTACTGGGCTATGAAGACATGGGTTCTAGTCTATGCCACTAATTCTATGCAGCTCCCTTTTAAAATATTATGTTCTATTTTCCCATTTTAAGTCCTCTTCATAAATAAGATATTCACATTTTAAGAATCAAAACTCTTGATAAAGATTGGTTCACAGCACCTATATGTCAGTTTTGTTGCCCTCTGTTAAGATGCTGGAACAATGAGGTGAGACAACTACCCATATGGTCACTGAGTGAGTTAGAAGTTAAATCCAACCTAAATTTCCTTTTATGACCCCCAGATTAAACATTTCTGCTCCTAATGCTGTCCTGCATTTCCAAGACCTATTCTTGTAATGTTCAAGGGGACAGACTTAACAACTTTATTTTTAATGAAAAGCCAATCTGATCAGTAGGTATTAACTTGTAAAAAAATATTTCTCAAGGTCCATGTTAAAGGCTCCTTGACACTGACAAAGATTAAAAAAAAAAAAAAAAGCTTACTGATTTGTGAGTTTGGTTTGTTGGATTCTTTTCACTGTTAGATTTGTTTCTGCCCCTAAAGACATTGAGCAAGGCTCCCTGGAGCCTTTTTTACAGTATTTTGTGTGGATAAATGAGTATCATGTAAGTGCTGATAAACGAGGCCAGGTATATTTTAATAACCTTCAACGTGGAAGGTATTTGTGTACCACTCTTACACACAGTCAGTCACTGTGTATCTTGGCAAAGCAAGATCCATTTCTGAGGAAAGAGAACTATTTCCATCCTTAATAAGTCATTCCAAGTTTCCTGTGATGTTATAAATAATCGGGCAAGCAGCCGGTTTTATTCTCCCTAATTTGATATGGCAGACTTGGAGAGCAGAAAAGTTCAGCCTCAACATAAGCTCTAGAGTTGGACTTTGACCAAAATTTCCCCCTTCTCTCCCATAATGAGATAAAGTTTATCATAAAACATGCTTACCAAGGCAGCTAAGACAGGGCTCAGGCTTCACATCTATTTCCTAGGAGCCCCTAGTCAGTCCTGCGTGCTGCATGCATGAGGTCACAGCATGCTGGGCTTGCTTGGGGGAGCTGGCAGCTGGGCTGACAGTCTTAGCTAATACACTTGTCATTTGGGAAAATAAAAAAGTGCTTGCAAAACACAGCTTAAATTAGATTGTGAGTAATTGGAAAAGGAAATATAAAGTCACACTGTTTTATATGCATGTCGGGAAGGCAGTGAGGTGATGCATTGAGTACCTGGGTTACTGGCAAAGGTCAAGAACCCTCGTGACAGACGTCCTTTAAAAATTTTGAGGGGATACCACAATTGTCACAGAACTTTCAAGAGCTGCACAATACAGAGACATGAGAATACAGCAAAGCTTATATGTAGAAGAAGGTCAGATGAAAGGACATATTCCTTCATAATTATGAGTGACAAGAAGAATTTATGATTATATTAGAACCTGAGAAAACCTTTTTTAAGTCTGCCTCCACAATTAATGCTTGACAACATTTTGGGAAAGTTATTCAAGCTGTTTCTAATTGTCATTCAATTGAAAAAGAAGTTAAGTAAATAACTCTATCTACATCTCAGAAATTCAGGAAGATTAATTAGATAATGTTATTGAAATCTTTTATAGGCACCCTGTAATAATAACGCACGCCAAAGCACTTCATTGATGTTCATTACTTTCAAATATGAGGGAGAGAGAATTTTTGGGGTTTTTTTTTTTAAAGCTTCAGGTCATATTTACAGATCAACTTCATTTCCAAAATGCAATCCAGATGTATTGTTATGGATTTTAAAATAAAATTGTAGCTTTAAGGTAAAACATGCTAATAGGAAAATTAACTTGTTCTGATGAATCATAGCATAAAGTAATTTCCCTTTTAAAAGAAAGCTAAGACCTTACTTTGGTCTCTTAACCCAGATGGTATTCCTTCAGAAGAGGTAACTTGTATCCAACTTAGATCTTTTATGGTTCCTATGGTTCTGCATTCTTAAAAAAATACTATATGGGAATTAAGGGTATTTTTCTAAAGAGATCTACTCCCAATTGTAAATCCTCTATTAGAAAATTAAGAAACTGTTAGCTGAATTACACTTCCCTATCGTTTATACAACTTCTTAAGAAAGAGTACCCAGGTAGCTAATCTGCTCTCTCTTTCCTATTGCTGGCTTTCTATTCTGCAAAAGCCAAAGAAGTCTCTCAAGGACTGAAATGGTCTTCCTGGACAGTGATGTAATTTTCTCAAGTAGAACAAACACTGGAAAGACAGAGAGAGTCTGAACAATTTGTTTGGATAGTGAGGCAACCCTATTACCCTGTTGCCAACTGGAGCAGAACACTTCTGCAGCAGCAGGTCTGAGCAACATAACCTGGCTGCTTTCTGGAATGTGTAGACCTGAATCTGATTCCAACAAAGGTTGCTTCACACCACTCAGGTGGTGGAAATGAGTCTTAAAGTGAGTATAAATCATATTTATACATACTACAAGGCTTCTTTATATGGCTAAGTCAGTGGAAATTTGCTTTGGTGTAAGTGCACTTTAGGCCCTCAAACTTTTAATTTGGCATAAAAATGGAAAGAAAAGAGAAAGAAAACCCCTTCAATGCCCCGAGGTTGGATAACAGCCATACTGTAACATAAGCTAAGATTTCAAAGGTGTCTCAAGAAACAGTTCTCCAGCTACCATTCACTTTTCAAGGGGGCTGAGTGACTCACTTCCTGAGACCTGTTTGAAACCCTATCCAGAACGATTATTCTGTCTGCATACAACTAGATTGTTTTCTAATGACTGACTAGTCTGACAGACCCACTACCACAAAGAGTCTACTTTGGGTCAAGCAATAGAGCTCTTTGTTATCAGCATTGGACAACTTTACCTAGCAGTACGTGTTTAAGTTATAGCTGACAAAGGTATTGTTTTTGCCTATGGCGCCCCTGTGTAGTGCCACCTCAGAGGAGCTAATCAGAATAAGGTTTGGCCTGTGCTGAAGTACTTAAATGGCAGGTTCCCAAACAAAACACCAGGTGTTAGACATCCTATAGGTCTCACTACTCCCTTTGAGTCAACAGTGAACCATTGCCCCAGAATTTCAAAAGCAGCCTACAGCAGAATTACTCAGTGACCAACTGTTGACTGCAGGGTCAAGGATTTTTGATCCAGACTTACCTTTGTTGTTGTTTCCTGAAATGCCAGCAACACTCATAAAAGTTGGATCCCATTCTATTAAAGTACATACCAATGCCTCCATTCTGAGTAACTAGAGTGAGGAGTCAGAAGAAGACAGATCAAAAAGAAAGTCACAACAAAGACTTAGTGTTGCTAGTTAAGAATCAAGTACAACATCAGCTAAGCTAACTTCAGGAAGCTGTTTTATTTCCTTGTAGTCAGTAGAGAGAGACAGGTACTTGCAGAAGGCGGTCCCTCTCTTCCCTGATATTACAGAAACAGAAGGGATTACTCATCCCTGGAAGTTAAATTTTTCTGTCCTTTGAAAAAAGAGATGTCTTTAACAATGAATTTATGTTAAAGAACTCCAGTCTTTCTCTCTCCCTTCAGCCTTAGGGCTTTAAATGCAATATCATCAAATTTATACATCATCTTAACACTGAGAAAACTTAATCATTTAGCAGCTGATATTATGGTCTATACGTTTAAGAATAATATTCAGTCATGATCCAGTCAACACATTGGGAAATTCATATATAAAGAGATTAAGGCACATACACACATGGATATATGTTGTATATTCAAACAATATCTGAAACTGTCACCAACATATAACAGCCGAAGGTTCTGTCTGGAAAGCAGAAAGCCAAAAGCACAAGGTCATTAATGATGATGGATTTTATTGATTTTATTAGGAAACAAGTCCTCAAACAACTGTTCTTTGTTCTATGGATGCAAAAATCTCGGGATGCTCAGCATCTAAGTATTTTCCAACTTAGGATGTGAGAAGCGAGGTCACTGAATGTACTGGATTTCTTACCCTTCAATAAGTGATATTAGAAAATGTCTCTAGCCTCAACCGTCTCAGCCCCTGCCAGTATTTTGCAATACTATAGATCAAATTCTTGGTATGGACAGGTTGATGTGGAACATCTAAACTGCAATTCACCCCCTTGATTTGTAATCATTGTTTTGGAACTAGCTCATGATACTACGAAACTACAGATATTTTCCACGGTTACTGTAGACTGTTAACTATCTATATCTTTATTAAGCAATCATGGTATTGATTTGGATTTAGTACAGATTTTGCAATTACAAATCTCTAATATATAAGAGGCACAATATAGATATCCAGGAAAAAAAAAACTTTTGGACTGCAAGACGCAAATCCTCTTACTTATCTGTAACCACCTATGCTTTAAGCTACAGTTGTAAGCTGCCTGCACTGGATCTCTGTACTGGGAAAGAGAGACAGACTCTTGTAGAAGGTGATTAATTAGTCAGGACATTAAGAAAGAGGAGAAAGGATCTGGAGGTGTCTAAATTTATTCAGTGACTATAAATGGAGTCTTGGTAAATAGCTTACACCTTAAGATGGCTAAATTTAGGAATTATTACTCTCACTGCTACTGGCTGTTCATTCCTCTGTAAATATTAGTCAAGTCAAGAATAAAAATTTTGTGCCTTAAAATGGAACACAAGATAAAAGCCTACAGTAGAAGTTGATTTTACATATATAGAATTATAAAATTATTACAGAATTATAGAATTATAGAATAGTTTGGGTTGGAACAGTTGTTAAAAGCCCTGTCCAAATTGACCTTAAATGGTTCTGGGGGTGGAGCATTTACCACCTTTCTGGTCTCTCTCTCTCTGCTCCCATATTGCATAAATTGTAAATTGCATATATTGCAAGATTAAGGAGTGTGCACCAGGAGTGTCCATTCCTCTCATATTTAAAGTATAATAGGTTAATTTGACCTCCATTTTCTTCTGTGTGAATGCTTTTCAAATTAAACAAATATTTTAGGGCAAGCTATTGTTTCCTGTTCCCAATCTAAATTATTTTAATATATCCAAATGTCTTCTTCGTAACGACTCTAGAAAATATATTGAGTAAATTTGAGATTCAAATACATAATCTTGACTTAAATGTCAAATCACTATTTCAGACAGCAATAGGTGATTGAAATTTTATGATTTTTGTTGGCAATATATTTCTATACAGAAAGAAAAGTTCCAGCACAAAACTCTATTACTTTGAGGTTAACTGATCATCAGGCACTTTATTCTGTTAAAATGTAAATTACTGACTTCTCTGAGCTAGAATCTTGATTCTATTATTGTGGCCATAAACTACCACAGCATTGACAATCCACTACAAAGGGAATCTAACCAGTTATCCCTACCCTTCACTGCCTTGCCAGTAATATGTGGCAGTAAATTTGGCAACTAGAAACAGGGCTCTATCTGAAACAGAGACTAGGATGTATCTCAGTGGTTTTTAATCTGCTAGATGAGTAGTCTGAACTTCTGAACTCCCTGATTTGTACTCAGAGATACAAATAAAATCCATAAACCCATGGATGAATTGCATCACTGCTCTTATAAAGCCCAGCTCTGTAGGATTCTCTGCTGTTCTTGTAATATTTTTTCTTTAAAACCATTATGCCATTAAAAAACAAACAGACAAACAAAAGAACTAAAAGCCAAGCAAATAAATAAACAAAAATGTCTATCCAAGGGAGTGGACTTAATTACAGTACTCAGAGCTGGAATCTTGCCCATATTTTTTTTAAAGTTAGAGGCTTAGGCCTGTGATTTGAGACCAAGTTACACCCCTGTTAAGAACACAAACCAGAAGACACTTTTAAAAGTCCCCAGACACAATGTAGACAGCACAGCACTGCTAACCAACAGCCAGGCACGTGGCTCCAGCCGGCAGGTCTAATGAACGAGATTAGTGCCTGTTTTATGAATTAAAATTTAAGTAAAAAAATAGTGTTTCATTTTCTCAGCAACCTCAGTCTAATTATTAACAGCAGGTTCAGCTGGCAAATTTCAGTCTTTTTCTTCCTTTCATTTGTAAGTGAAAGACTTCAGCCTCTTATTTATTTTCTTTTTCCTCTAATGCTCTTGTAGTTCTATGCCAGCTGGTTCTACTACTTTCTTTTTCCCTCTCTTTTATAAGGTTTCATTTTCCAGTAAAAGAAATATATAATGTATGAATTTCTGTAAAAGCTCACACTTTCACATTTGTTTATCCCCATTGTTAGCAATCCAAAGCAGCCACATGTTCACAGCATGTTCTGTCTGGCAGGAACACCCGTTGCTTAATTTCCTACTACCACCCTCACAATCCTGGCAGGCTCCGGTCAGTCAGATGCATTTGTTTTCCCTAATTGCCTGATGGCATTTTCAGAAATCCTTTTCATTGAGAAATGAGTGATCACAAAGACTTCTGCAGACGTAAGACTGATAGTCAGTAGGCTGAATGAGGTCAAAGAGTGTTGTTTGCTAGAATGTAATGAGCTTAAAGATGTCTTATTGTTATTAACTGTTATTTAAACATCATATTAATCTAATGTATTTTCCCCATCAATTCTCAAAGACAGTGTTGCTCTTCAAAGTGAGATCTGCAGCTTAAAGGACATTAAACTGTCAGTAGCTTCAGGGATCACTGACTTAATAAATCCACATACTCATTATTTGGAAGTTATGATTGCTAAGAGATGGAAAATAGAACAACTTTCCGAATTCAATAATTTCAATAAAGCAATAAAGCATTACATACTAGAAACTTATTGCAGAAAATTTCTCCAGGGAAAATAATTTCAGAGAACCAAAGAACTGTTCATCTTGGAAATGGTCTTTAACATCCTCTAGTCCAGCTGTTCACCCAGAAGCTCCAAGTCCCTAAACTAAGTCCCCAAGTGCCACATCTACATGTCTGTTAAATACCTCCAAGGATGGTGACTCAACATCCCTGGGAAGTCTGTTCCAGTGCATGATCCTTCCCCCTTCTTTGAAGCAACTTTTCCTAATATCTAATTTACGCCTCCCCTTGTGCCACTTGAGGTAATCTCCTCTTGTCCCTTCACTTGCTACTTGAGAGAAGAGGCCAGTCCTCATCCCCAGGGATGGTACAGTACCAACTCTCTGGTCAGCCTGTTCCAATATCTACTCACCCTTTCTTTGAAGAACTTCTTTCTCTGTGAAGAACTTCTTCCTAATGGCCAAACTCAACTTTCCCTGGTACAGCTTGAGGCCATTTCCTCTTGTCCTTGTTTCCTGGGAGAAAGAGCCAGCCTTTCACGTGGCTATAATCTCCTTTCAGCCAGTTGTAGAGAGCAAAACCATCCTCCCTGAGCTTCCTTTCCCCCAGGCTAAACACTCCCAGCTTCCTCAGCTGCTCCTAGTAGGGTTTGTGCTCCAGACCCTGCCTCATCTCTGTTGCCCTTTCCTGGATAGACCCCAGCACCTCAATGTCCTTCTTATAGTGAAGGGCCCAAAACTGAGCACAGGATTTGAGTGCTGGCTTCACCAGTGCTGAGCACAGCAGGCAATTTCCTCTCATTTTATATAATCCCTCCCAAATTTCAATGGGAATCTACATGCCAGAAGGGATTCAACTAGTATACACATTTGCACAGAGACAATTATCCGTCCTTTCTCTAGAAATAATCTCTGTGTTGTCACCATACAGTTTAATGACCAAATACCTTCAAATGAGACAGTCAGAGAGGTTAAACCGTTTATATAACTGGTTGGGAGTCTGAAAAACCTCTGGTGCTCTAGATTCAGTTTTATTTTGGTACACAGATTCTTTTATTTTAATACAATGCATTTGTCTGTTACAGAATTATTTCATAAGAGAAGATTTGCACAGTGTAGAGAATTTGTTTTTAATGGTGAGACAATAGAGAACTGAACCCATCCCTTCCAGTGTGGGTTTGTTAACTGATTTTATCCTGTCTTGAACAAAGCCATATCCACTTGGATAAATATACTACTCTAAGAATGCTAAAAGTGAATTAATTGATATTCCAAGACTTACCATCATGTTTTTCCTACTGTTAATTTACCAGTGGATACCTAAACTGTGCATAATTTTTTTCCTTTTTTTCCTTGAAGCCCTTGTCTTTGTGCTTAGAAGAACAAAACAGAATCAAAACTGAACTGATTCTTCAGGAGAGGAAGAATGATTCTTTCCATCAGCTTTGGTATATTGTATTATTTCTTTTTTTATCTCGGAATAGGTAAACTAGTATATTTTGCATATCATAGGGCAGACAGTTCATATCAAAATATATGTGCTGCTTATAAAAATTTTCAAAATTCAACACATTTTTCTAAAATGGTTTGTGTTCCATACAAAATTAATAAAAATTCACATTCAATTATTGCACATGGGTACAGGTAAAGATTCTATCTACTTCTACTACAAGTTGCTGACTTTTATTTATATCTAAAATCTTAATTTCTTCACTTCAATCTTTATCATGGCATTATTATGGCATTATTTTTCTCTCTGGTCTAACTTGCACTATGTGATTCTCAACCTCCACCAGCTTACACTATTCCCTCCCACATCCTAATTTATGTCACCCACTGCAAACTTTATGAAAATTACCCAAGATAGCTACACAATACTGTAACATAAAAAATAGAGAGACATTGGAATGAGTTGTATGTTGGGGTTTGGACTTGAAATTACTTCAAATTTTGCTCTTCACAAATATTGCATAGTCATGAACAGAGCTGGGGCTTAATCTTTAACAGTGAACAAGTTCAGCCTAACACTGATAACTAGTTTTTACAGACAGTCATGCTTTTCAAAGAGAGGAGTGTTTAACTTGAGCTATAGTGCTTTCACTACAATCCCAATGTTGCCAATAAAATCGTGTGGTGTCACATGTCTGTGTTGCTTTGTGGTGTGCCCACCTGCCCTGTCCATCAAATGTGACACAAACAGAAAAATTCTACTAATTCTACGTGTGATATGGAGGAACATGGAGGACTTCTCTGAGTATGATGGTTCATGCTTAGTAATCTTTCAGCCATTGGTTATTTGAAATTATATTAGAAAATTATATAGACTTTTGGTTCCAGTCAGAGCTCAAGATACAAATCTCCTTAAATATTGAGTTCCTTGTTCAGACTCATATGCCATATAAAAATCAATTATTAAAGTGAATAAGGAAAAAAACCACCTAAAACACCAAAACAAAAACAAAACAAAACAAAAAAATTATGAAAGTAGGTTTTTGGATGAAAACAGATCACATCTTGAGCCATTTCTGTATACTCTTTTGGCCCAAATCCCAATACTCTTTGATGCATTTAAATTTAATTTATTTGGTAGTTTAGTATTTTAGAGACATGGTTTGTGACTAGATGGGATTAGGGGTGTTGTTTAAAACTGCTTGTCTTTTTTTAATGGAAACTTCATATTTTATTGATTCTTCTAGAATGTCAGGAGGCTATGAGGTCTGGACATCTATAAATTAGAATTTGTTGAGATGATGATGGTCACTAAAAATATTTTTCTTAAGCCTCTGGTCATGGCTGTAATGTAATGTTTGAGCAGAAAGGAAACCAATCTTCTATACTGACATCATATCTGTTACATTTGCAATGTAACAGATATGAACAAACCTTTTCATGTACAGGAAGAAAAATAATATTTTGCAGTGGAACAAATTTTTCAGTCTGGTTATCTCAAAGCATATCATTATCATGGAATAAATAATTTAGAGAAGGTCTTGAAGTCTTGATCAGGAGTAGAATCTACAGTCAAATTTTTGTTTATTCCCCCAAATGAATTGTGAGTAGTATTTAAAAATGAAGGTTTTATGATTATTTAATGTTTTATTTGCCTCACTCTCTCTGTTGTTTTACAGTAAATAAATGTCCCCTTTTTCCACCTGGAAGAAAACCAACAGGAAACACTGGAAATTAAAGAAAACTATAAAGAATATAATTGTGAAAAATAACAAAAAACTGCTTTGTGGAAGGAGTGTTTTGTCAATGAATAAAAATAGAATTGTCTGAGTTTTCTCATTAAGTTTACCTAACATATGTAATTATTATGATTGGTAACACATGGTATTCACAAATCAATTCAGTCTTGAAAATGTGTTTTTACAGTGGGTGGCTATTTTTTGTGTATGTGTGAAGGATTTTATTCTTAACTGTACTCAAAAGTCTGTCAACAATACAGCTGGGCTTTCCCTATTGTTCTCAGGAACCATAACCCCAGCTCATACAATACTGTATTGCTCCAGTGATTTTACCAGAGCTGTGCCAAATTACTCCAGCTGGGTGCTGGGACCCTCTTAGTGAAAGGAAAGCATTGTCATTATAAATCTGTAGTCTCAGCACTGAGGAAGATTTCCTAATCATTTTGGTTTTTATACTAAGAGCTACAGACACTGTTACAAAGACATTCTCACCTAGGAAAGGTATTCTGTAATTCGCCTGATAATTTAACATGTAACAATTGTTCTAGAATGATTAGTGGTGCATAGTTTATTATTAAGAGATAAGAATGCTCTATTGATTTAACTCAGTACATTTACAGGACAGTTGCCAAAAACTCTGTCCATGTTCAACATGCTTGAATCACTGCAAATCTGAATTTACTTGAGTCAAATGGAGATTTCTATTGTTAGAGTAGGAATAGAAATTTATCACTGGAAAAAAAAAAAGCTGCATATTTGAAAATTGAAATGGTAGTCATTTAGTGCAAATCATCTAGCTCAAGTTATATTCATGTTTGCTTGCCATGCACACTTTGAAGCACAGAATGAACAGACACACATATTTTTTCAATCTCTATGTCAGGGACTGACCAGTGCTTTTACTGCTGGGATCTTATATAAAGAAAAGAAAGAAAAAAACCCCCAAACCACACATTATTATAACATAAAATAAGTAAATAAAAGTCAGTCTTGTATTTGTAAAAACCTTCATGATTATACGTAGGATATGTCTGAATACTCCTAGCAATCTTGGTCCCCTGTATTTAGGCAGGAGAATGAGTTAGGTGGAGTTACAATACAGTTACTGCAAGCTGAGCTGGAGTGAGCTGCTTCTGTGAAATTTATCTCAGACACAATTTTATTCCACAACATGAATGAATCTGTTTCCTGTACTTTAATTGGAAGTTAGGCTTTCTCCTGCTTATTGCAAGTATAAAGTTTTCTAGGAGGAAAACACAGTATTAAGAAAATCTAACTCCCAAAATTTTTAAAGCAGGATGTACAAGTAAGTAGACCCTCTTACTTTTCCCCTTTTCAATCTGCAATCTCTAACAGTCTGTTTTCCTCTTCACCATTTTATTGCAGGTGTCCTGACTTTTAGCCTTTTATTCCTCTCAACTACTTTATAAGAAAAATAAAGTGCTTGTTCACACCTAATTCCCACTAATGTTTGTCTTTGTTCATTGTGTTAACATAGATATGTCTGGCAGCAGTCAGGCTGAGATGCATCTTATAAAGCATGTAATCATGCTTTGATGTATACCATCAAATCAAAAAATATAACCAGGAAAAAAAATCCATTTAGTTAAAGAACAAATAAAAATAAATGGACATTTTAAAGCTGAACTGTAAAAGTGTAGAGCCTTTACCTTTTTCTCTTCAACTTTTTTTTGAATTAGGGATTGCTGAGACTAGAAGAAAAGAAGTTTGACAAAAATATTTTAATAGTATATATATAAAAATATATAATAATAGTATATTATATAGTATATAATAGTTTATATAAAACTATATAAAAGGACTGGTAGTTAATCAAGCCATTGTCCGAACCAGTCAGCATAGCCTTCAGCCTACATACATTCTTTGTGCAGATAATACTTCAGGAACATGGGGAACCCTACCTGTCAAGCTAACCTGACACAATTTTAGTTCCTACAGGCTTTCCTCTCAGAAAAATAATTGTAGGATCATTAATCCTAAATGATAGGATGATTCAGGTCTGAAAAGACTTTGGCATGCCTCAAGTCCAGCTGTGGCTCAGAGCAGGGTCAGCTTTAAGGATAGAGCCAGTTACCAAGGCTTTGTCCAGTCAGGTCTTGAAAACTTCTGAGGAAAGAAGTCAGTCAGCCTCTCTGGGTAACCTGTTCCAGAGCCTGACAGTCCTCCTGGTGAAACAGATTTACCTTTAATATTAAGGCAACTGAATTCATTGGATATTAAAACTCAGAGTATTTTTTCTCCAGAATTTCTAAACACAGAAAATCATACAAGTGCACATTTGGCTGGCTGTAACACTACCACAAGCATACACACACAGGACCTTCACCGAAGAAAGTACCCAGGTTCAGAGATTTATGAGAAAACAAGATAAATTGTGGGAATCATGCAGAGGGTTTGGCCAGTCAAGGATACTCAGCAGCAGTTTAGATGTGGTCCTCCCTCCCTCCTGCCATTTTCATTTACCCACCCTTTCTTTCTGATCCTCTTAATCTATTCATTTTCCTTCCAAGGGCTTTTGACTCTTCCTGTGAAAAACTCAATATGTTTTTCACAATTTCACAAGCCCCCTCAAATGTTCCATAAGACAATTTTGTTTGTTAATTCCCATGAGAGCCACGGTTGTCTTATTTCCCCTCATTTTACCAGTTATAAAAACCTCCTCAAGCCTTTCAATAGTTTCATCAGTAGCTTGAGAGCACTGGATCTTTCTGATTTTGCTGTTATCTACTGTTCCTGAGAAGATGTGACTGGATGTTTAATGTATTGCCTCCCTGTCTACTCCCGGACTGAATGCCCTCATAATCCATGTGTTCTTGCATTTCTATCCAGGCACAAGCTCTCCTCTTTCAATTTATGCTGTGATTCACCTTTCTGTCTCACTCCATTGTATGCCTCCACTTTATTGCTATATATTTCTCATAGATACTGGGATCTGCTTTTGAGTCCTGCCAAATACAGTTTCTCCTCCAGGCTGAGTCATGAACCTTCAGACTCTTCTCACAGGGCAATTCCTCTGGTCATCTTGATGGCCTCTGATCCATTTCCTGAAGTTTGTCAATGACTGCCTCATGTCTGGGATATCCAAAAATGTGCACAGTATTTTCAGCATGGTCTGACAAGTGCTGATAACAAAGGGAATAATCCCTTTGCTCAGTCAACTGACTGTGCTTCTGGCCAAGGATGTTGCTGGCCATCTTTGCTGCCAGGGTGCACTGCTGGCTCATACTCACACACTGTCTCTCAAGAGACCTACATATCAGTTTCAGCCAAGCTTCTACCTCACACAAGCCTCAGCCCATATCTTTGTTCCTCCTTTAAATGACCAGGATTTTGCCTTTGACCTTGTTTAACTTCATAAGGTTCCTCTCAGCTCCTTTCTTGATGGTTGTAGTTCCCCCTGAATGGCAGTCTTTCATTTACACTTTATCAATTGGTTCCCCAGTCATGGTCTCGTGATCTTAAAATTGGGATCTACTAGCTGCAGCAGATATAAAAGGACAGTATTGTGGGGCTTTTTAAGAACATTGCTTTTTTGGAGCAAATCTATCATCCTCTTCCTTTCTAGATTGTAAGTAGCAAATACATGGTGAGTTAGGTGATGGCTCCTGAGGTGCATTGCTCTTTCACTGCCTGGGATAAGAACTTCTGTGGTAGTTGAAAAAAAATCAAACCAAATCAAACCAATGAAACCAAACCAAAAACACACTCCCAGAAAAAAACAAAACAAAACAAAACAAATAAACAAACAAATGTGTAAATTAGTCTAGAAATGCAGTTCCTTAACCAGTTCCCTAACAGTGTTCACTGAATGAATCCCCTTCTATTTCTTATCTACTTGAAGTGTTCTGATGGTTATTTTTCTGGAGGATTTCTTTAAAAAATGTGGCCTAAAACCCTGGCAATCAAGGCTACTATACTGTATTAGCTTTCTAAAAATATAATTATTGGGAAATCAATGGCAAATTATATTTCATTATATTAAGAATATCTATTGTTAACCTATTAAATCTTTTACTGCAATGTAATAGCAAGAAGGAAGTATATAACAGACAGTAAAGAAAACTCAAGGGTAGCAATCACTAAATTTTAAGAATTGTTAAATATCTATAAAAAGAAAATGTGATTTAGATGTTCTTGAACAGTAATTTTGATTTTTGGTCCTCAGATGGACAAAACTCACTGTGACTTCAGGAGAAACTTGAAGATATAACAGAATATTTTGTTTTGATGAAAAAATCAAGTAGAAAACACATTTTAAAGTATTTTGTGTGCTGGCATGGAAACCAGAGAGATTAATCACAAAAAAAGTGAGGATGAGACAGCACAACTGTCAACTTCTCCTAAAATATACTATCAGAATATAGGGCAAAAATTATACCAAAAAAATTTAAAAATATTGAATATGCAATAAAAATACCTCCAGAGAGGTTACTATATATGAAGAAATGGAGATATAGTATCTTCGAGTAATTCTACCTCTTGGGATCATCATAATAGTCATATTGACTCATTTTATCTGGGTTGGTATTTTAAGGAAATTAACCAAGTGATCCTTTAAAGACAATGTTTTTCTATAGCTAATTATTTTGGCTGTATGAGAGACAAATCCTAAAGGGGATGTCCATTGAGCATTGCTGCTAACTCTCTGAGAGATAAATGACTTTGTGAGTGAGTATTTAGTAAGGGTTCCTCTTGGCTTTCTATTGATGTTGCATAACCCCTTGGTTATCCTAAAGTAATCTCTGGAATTGGATGTTTAAGGAATTTGACAGGTATGTCGAAGGCCAAATTCCCTTCTTCCCATGCAGCTGATAGACAATATAAAAGCAAACGGTGCCTGGATTAAAGAGCACATGGACTACTTCTGTCTACATCCCAGAGACAAGAATGTGGCTTGGCTCTCTGTGCTGTACACCCCAGCACTGCGCCAGGAGGACTCTCTCAGTCTTCCTTTCCACCTTATAAAGCCTTTCCACCAAGAGTGTCCTCTTCCACAATTTCCTAGTAAATTCTAGGGCTGGTATAATGCATGGCTTGATGGATTAGCTGTCTAGAACAATTTCTACAGACTTCATGAGCTGTCAGTCTAGGCTAAAGAGGTCATCTCCAGCTTTCTTTTGGCCTCAGTCTCATTCCTATTTTTTCCCTTCTGGTGAATCCGATTTGATTGTGATACTCTCACATATTGCAAGTTAAGTTAGATTCAAAATCCAAGTATTTCAAGTGAGGAAGTACAATAAATGGTGGAATCAGGGATAATGATGGCATTACTATGGCAGTTTTGGATTACAATTCTATTCTAAAAGATTTACTTAACTCTGCCTGAATTTGACAAGAATGTTTAATTGAATTTTGTGATAGTTTGCCAGAATTTTTCCTAACATAAGATTTTTTAGGGTTTGAAGTTCTATTTTGTTGTTTGATTTGTTGGTTTGTTCAGGTGTGTTTTGGTTTTTTTTTTTTTCAGTCTAAATAGCCAGTGACTGCAGATTTAATCTAGAGGCATTTTACAGATATATGGCCTGTAATCTTTTCTTTTTCTTAGCAAGGATGAAGATGAATGTCAATTCATTAAGTTTTGATAAGAATCATGTGAAATTGCATCTGAAAATTCAGATATTTAGATGAATTTCAGGGGTTTCAGTCACATGTCTCCTGTGATCAAGCAGCAAGCCCTACAGGAATCAGGAAAGGAAAAAAAAAAAAAGAGAAAGAGAGAAAAAAAGGGAGCTATCTTAATGAGAAATGTCATAAATGTCATAATTTCTTTCTTTATTTTTAGTGTCTTGATGTACAATCATCATTAAATTACTTTGTTTTTTAGATTCTCTATCTGTAAAACTGGGAAGAAGTCTCCCTAAATACCTTTGTCTGTGTGTGAAGATTGATTGGTTTATAAAAAAAAAGCTCTTTGAAGCACTTACACCCCATAGATACCGTGCATTACTTTTTAGGATTCTTTTTTTGTTTCATTATGTTGTGGTTTGGGTTGGGTTTTGTTGGTTTTAGTTTTGCAAAGAACATGCTTGTCTTTGCAGCTATGTGCCAGGATTATCTGTGTCATGTAGAAACTGCATGTGCTTTCCTTTTGACATCCTGTTATCAGCACAGCAAATTGTTTCATTAAGTGCCACTTGTTCAGTAAGTGCAACAAAATTAAAGCTGAAGGAGATGAATCATAGATGAGGGCAGGGATCAAGGAGCTATTTATTTTACAAATGTCTCTAATGGGCATATTTCTTCTCTAAATCAAGGAAATATTTTACTCATATCAATGGAAGCATCAGTATCATAAAAGGTCATCTGTACTTTTCAAGGCTTTGTGTGTATAATTAATTTTCAAAGAAATTTCATTGCTTCTTCATGCATTACTTCTGCATTAAAATATTTCTTAAGTGTCAGTGATTTGTAATTCTAATTGTCAAGGGTATGATTCAAAATTTTGAATTATTTTAAAGGCAAAAAGATAGAAAGAAGGGTCAAGGGACTGCTTATCTGTAGTTCAAGAAAACTTGGTAGGACTGTTTTAAATTATCCAGCATGGCTTATAATCTAAGCAAAAGTCTGCAAGTCAAATTTGAAAAGGTATTAAATAAACCACTAAGTGCTATCTCTTTTATATATCTATTTGAATTCACAGAATATTTCATATGATCATTATTCTGTGAATTTGTAGGTACATTATACAGGAAATCTGTAAGAGTGCATTCACAATGACTCTAAATGGCTGTGTTTGTGTATTTATAGGCCATGCCTATCTTGGTTGATGTAGTAAAGTGAGTCAAGGTAGTGACTACTGAATCATAATCATCTGCCTTGGAAGTAATTCTGGCCACTTCATACCTCATAGTGTATGGATATGTTAGAATTTAAATTTGCATTAGATACATATTATGGAAGAAAATGGAAGATGGAGAAAAGATATTTTTTGACAAGTTTTACACCTCTTTAGGCTTGCAGAATCAGTGGCCACTTGTCTTTCAAGTTAATGATTTCTTTGGCTTCTCTTTGACTCTTGCCCTGAGTTTTTTCTACATTAGTACTGCAGGTAGGAATTAATTTATGAATATATCAAACGGTCAAAATTCCTTGAAAGTTTTAGGGAATGTTTGTTATTTTGCTCTTTACTTTTTAATAGTACAGTAAGCACATCTTTAATACTGTTCACTGTGTTTGGAATCATAGAAAGCTCCATAAATGCTCTCCTCACAGCAAGGTGTTTCCTCTGGATGCATTTTGTCCAGGTGCTTGGAGTGATGATTCAACTGTAGAGCAAGTGTTTTTCATACAAACCTCACTGAGCTGGCTGGTCACTGAATTGTCCCTTGTGGTGGATCTCCTTGAAATGCATCACAGAATGATTTTGGTAGTAAGGAACATCTTGATCTATCTGTGTTCCAAGCTGTTATTCAAAACAGGAACAATAGGGAAGTAGATCTAGCTTTAGAGATAGATCATGGTCCACCTTAACATGCCTTCCAAAGGAAACCATGGTACATGGATGCACACTCAGGTCTCACAAATCCACAGCTGTGGGCATACAGGCATTAAGTGGATAGGGACATTGTTCAACTCAGTGGCTTGTGGTATAAATTAATTTTTTATGCTGTTACTGAGCCACACACATTACTCACAAGAATATGATATGCAGTAAAATGCACTGACTGTTTCTCAGTTGAAGTGTGTGCTTGGCATTATCAGGGTGAAGACACATAAAGGAGAGCTTGTCACTAACTTTAGAGAATTTATTGCACAAAAGTTAAAAAGCATATAAAATCCATTCCTAATTTATAAATGAGGGGGAAAAAAAAGTGAAGACTGGATGAGAGTATCTAGGAGGATGTTTAGTGCAGCCAGTTCTAAGATATGACATTTCTTTCATTCCACTGCTTCTTTACTACTAGGAGTTTAATATCTGTGTGCAGCTTCAATGAACAAAAAATATTGTAATTAGCCACAATGGAAACTGTGATCAAGAAAAGAAAAATGCCAGAAAAACTCAGCTGAGTATTTTGATAATTCTTCCTATAATGGTTTGGTAATAACAATGCCTACCTGTAAACTTAAAACCAGGAAAAAGGTCTTTGGAGTATATCTCTACCAAAGACCTACTGGCTTTAAGCAGGGTAAAAAATACCTAGGGCAATAAAGTTTCTTTTAAGGAAATATAATTTCTTTCCTAATTCTTTATCCTGCCCTTCTGCTAACCCAGGATGAAACCAGATTTAAGCACTGTTTTAGAAAGGCATAATTTCAAAATATTGCCAACAGAAAAACTGTAGTTTTGGGGTAGGCAGAAAATTGTGTCTGCAAAAGATCTTGATTCCAAGCAGATGGCAGTAATAAAAGAAAAGTGAAATGAAAAAAATCCTGAGGCAGAGGTGTTACCAAGTTCAAAGTGTTTTTCAAAGTATTTCACTACAGCTACATTTCACAGGGCAATCAGACCATAACCTGAATGTCTGGGAGATCTGTAGAAGTGATTCACCACAGCTACTCTTCAGTTTACTGTATCTGGAAGTGAAGACCTCTGTTTAAAAAAAAAAAAAAAAAAAAAAAAAAAAAATAAGAGAGAGAGAGAAAGCAACATTAATGAGGAAGATCAAGCACCTCAGGAAAACATCCTGGACAGGAAGGCAAAAGGGAATCTGTTATACTACTCAGACAGCTGAACAGGCTGCTGAACTCTGGCCCAATGATGGTGAATGTCAGAAGTCTGCCACACACATTTCCTGTTTTGTATTGTTTCATGAACCCCAAACAGCTGCTGTGCCACTGAAGTCAGGAAAAGCCTCACCCAGCTCATTGTTTTGGACAAGCTGACAAAAAATATTAATGACGCAAAATTGGAATTTTTCATGCCAGGGCCACCAGTCTGTCCCATGGACTTTGACATGGCCAGGAATTTATGTTGATTTTTGGCTTCTTACAACTTTAACCTTTGAGATGCCAGAGAAAATTTCGTGTTATATCTACTATGTTGTACTATACTAATATTGTAATGTATTTTAATGTAACATAACAAACAACATTAAGGACAGCAATAGATATAATTTAAAGAGATAAGATGATAGAAATAGAAAAACTGAAGGGTGATTTAATTTTTTGGACAGGAAGCTTTCAAAGAAAACTGAACATTCACATTGAAAATCTAGTGTCACTAGAGAGTTTTGAATTATATTATCTTAGGTTTTTTCCTCAATATGATTATGCCAACCTTTTATTAAAGTTTAAGGGTTACAGTTTGTAGACATTTTCCTGAAAAAACATCTTAGCTCTTACTCAAGTCTTGATCCACCTATTGTATTAACACAAATGTTCCCACTGATCTTAAAAGAAGTTGCATTAAATTATGCACTATTTGAATGAAGTGACTAAAGATGCCAGTGGGATCTTTCACTTATACTTATTTTTAAGCAGATCAAAAACTCTAACATGTGATCCCTTGTTTTTACAGAATAGCAGAATATTTGAGGTTGGAAGACATTTCTGGATGATCATTTAGTCTTATCATCCTGCTTAATGACAGTTTATCAAAGCAGATTTTAAAAATCAATTACTTGCCCTTAAATGGAAATTATGTCAGTTGAAAATATTCTTTCAAGACAGTATCTATAGATGGATTCTTTAAAAACTGAGGCCAACTGAGGAATTTAACTGTAAAAATACAATACCTATCTCTTTACTAACATGTAAAGAGATGTACTTTTCTTGGGCATCCCCTAATACAAAATCACTATTTAAATTTATTTATTTTAATAAATATATGTAACCTGCTCTTCTCCAAGAAAAAAATGTATAGTTATCAATTACAATTAATGAGCACATTTCTCTGAAGCTGTGAGAAACAAAATATTAAATTACTCTGTAAAGAAGTACCTGTTTGTAATGCCTTAGTAACAGACATTACAAAAGGCTTGTCACACTGTATGAAACAATTTCTTGGCCAGAGAAAAAGCCATCCAAAGTTTTTCTTTTCTTTATTCATCAACTTTGAGACTTCAGTCATTATGAGGTTTGCATTATTCTTGTCCATTTGGCAGACTGTCAGGAAGGAGTCAATACTATTAATAGCAAAAGCTACAACAGAAGTTCAAAAGTGAACAAATCTTTTAATAGACTGAGACTGCTTTGTTTATAATTGGTTCAAAACATTTCAGAAGGAGAATTCACACCACTGAAGTACTGGATATTCAATCTTTAAAATAAATGTGGAAATCAACAGAAAGCGAGGAAAAGGGGTGCTGAAAATAATGGAAATAGTGAACATCAGGTTATCAAAGTTATCAAAGTACATTGTATCAGATTTTATAAACATATACAGAAATTTAAAGGACTCCAGCATTTGTACACACTTCCTGCGGTAAAACATTAGAATTTATGTTTTGTAGCACTGCAGTATGAAAGGAAAACAAGAGTCAGCAAAAGACGTTCAGAAGACAAAACTGAAAGGACCAACTTTTTCTGATTTTTTGGCAGTTAAAAGAAGAGCAAACTATGAGTAAGATATAACTGCAGCTCTTCTGGAGAATTTACTCAAATATTAAATTCAACATGCACTCAAATTTACATTCTAGAAGTCTTTGGATTAATAGCATATCTTTACACCCTGTCAGAAACTGCCAGTCCAAACAGGAACCAAAAAAACTAAAGACCTCATAACCACCTCTCTTTCAAGACTTTCCGTATTTCGTACTGGATCAGGGTCCACAAAATATCTAAATTCTTTCCTGAATAAAATTTGATGTTGTTTATTTTTTTTTTTTTTTTACAAATTTGTCTTCAAAAAGGAGTGACTTGGATTTGCCTTACAGATGGAAGTAAGTCAATCATACTGAAAGAAATCACAGAGGAATTACCTAGAAACTACAACCCAGGATTGATTAGATATCTTTGTGACTTAGTTTATGCATGAGGTCAGCCAAAATAATCATTCTGGTCCTTTTGATATTAATAGCTACTCTTCTGCTTCCTCTCTTTTGCTTTTATTACGTTTAAATGAACTTGAAGCCTGATTTTAGAATCCCCATTTCTGAATGTTTCATACTTACCCACCTGGAACAGAGACTGCCTTCTAGGTGGAAAGCTCTACATGGCAGGCTTGTTTTAGCAGTGTGCATCATTTGTACTTGGGGGAAGTGCTAGCTCAGTAGATCTTTGAACAATATATAGAAATAACTGCAAGTGCTACACGTTTACTTTCATGAGCTTCTGGTATCACACTCTGCATTATACTTACTCTCTGGAATTGCTGTTCAGTCCTTTAAAAACCTAGCGGGTTCACAATCTTTATGCTTTATTTCTTAGTTTTATTCTGGTCTCTCTTCATGACATGGGAAGGCATTTCAGCAGTACCCTTTCATTCAGTCTCCTGCACCAGAACTATATTGATTTGGAGAAAGGGACTACATTTTTTTCCTCCTCCTGTAACATGGGGAATTTCCCTAGATTTGAAATTCTATGCTGTTGGGCATATAGTTTAATCCTATGCCACCAACTTCAGTAGAAATTGTGACCTCTATAATACCTAGGATCAAAGAGAGTTCTTTACATCGTGCTATTAAAGAGATTTTTCAAATGAATGTGCCACCAACAACATTACTTAACATTCAGAGTGGGAAAAGTAAGAGTAGAAATTTGATTTACAAACAATAGAATTTCAGTTAAAGTCAGTTCTTGCAAAGTTGAAAATCAGTGCTATCATTTGGCCTGTAAATTCCTAATGACTGATAGTTCCAGAAGCATCAGACAATATTGTTAATTCATTATAGAGGTTTGTGCTTTACACATATCCAGCTGGACTATGTTCATTTAGAATTGACAGCTTTCTGTTAAAAAGATAGCATAGGATTCCTCTGCATACCTGGCATCATTGTATTTTGTTTATTTTGAATAATGGAATGGCTGACTTGACTTTAAAAACAATTGTGGATTTTCTTAGGTTGATTCTTTCTTTTTAGCTCTCCTGCATTTCTCTTCTCCAGTACTACAAGCCCTGCAATTGCCAAAATGAACCTTCCACCCATGTTTTTAAAACAAAAGTAGGGATTTCCTCTAAGGAAGATGTCAGCAGCTACATGTAAATCAGCCTGCCAGTTGCAGTGCCATTCACGCAGTACTTGAGCAGGCAGCTTTCCCTCCAAGGCAGAGAGATATCATCTTAGCAATGTGACTCAAGGACAAAAGGACATGGCAAATGCAATAACTCCTAAAATAATCTACCAGCAGTCTAAAACCTTTTAATAGTTGGAAGCTGCTGTTTATCCTGGGGAAGCTTTTTTGCCTTTTTCTAGTTGGCAAAATCTGTTGATAAGGCAGTCGGCTTTGCTATCACAATTTCAAGCTAACCAAAAAACTTGCAATAAAAGAGAATGTTAAAATATTTCATTGGGCTTATTCGACTGTGTGTGACTGTGAATAGTGCATCATGATGTGTGTCCTTTTATTTCCAACCCCTGAAGGGAGAACAGGCAAGTATTCTATTCAGATAGATCACTGATTAATGCTCACAGCTCTCGGCATTCACTGGCTTCAGGAGTTGTTTATTGAAAATATGTAGCTGAATCTCAAAGCCAACAACATCCCCCCAGGGTGCCCATTAAGCAGAAGGGCAGCACAGTTGTAAACAATCTACTTTGTAAAGTCAAAGAATTTGATAGAAAAGACATCTAAATAATATTTAGTAAATATTTCATATTTTGCAATGTGTAGCTTGCAGGAAGAGAGAAAAAAATGGGAAGACAAAAATTTAAAGAGTTATTCAAGAGAAAAATATCTCTCTAATCATAATCTAAAAATATCTCTCTAATAGTAATCTAATAATGTTTTTTTCTCTAAATGCATACATCATAAAATCGCAATCAGTCAGTGAATGAGAATGGGTTCCACAGGTAAACAAAGAGAAATAGAACCCAGTAACAATAGGCCAAAAAGAGGAAAATGTGTATTGGGAAGGTAAGGGCTGTGTAAGGGCTTCCCAAGGAGTGATAAAACTGTGCTGAACCCAGTAGAACTGATAAAGTCAGGACAACAAGAACATGATGCCTCTGTGGAAAATCAAAAGCATGCATGGGCACCCGCTGTGGCTCTGTGCCCTATGGCCACTGGCTGCTGTGCTCATATAAATACTACAGGAGAGATTCTGTACCAGCAGACCCCTAAGGGCATCTCCTAATACCTCCCTAGAAGGTCCTGGCACATCTCAACCAGCCCCAGTGTTTTAGGGGAGCACCCAAAAGGCATCACCCCTTGGGGCTGATCTCCCTGCTGTTCCTTCATTCTGGTAGCTGGGAAGGAGTATGAGAAGATGACATACTGTGAGTATGTAAGTGTTCTGTGCTATTTTCTGTTAAAAGCAACAGCCTGATTCTATTATTAATAATAGCTTAATGCATAAAAAGTGTTCTAAGAAATATTGGTTGTAATCCGTGCCTCCCTTCTCTTCCAGTGCCCTATTAGACAGAGAAATTTACAACCAATACTTGCTAAGAGGAATAGAGTGAGGAGGAAATACAGCATCATTGTATCACTTATAGGTGCTATAGGGTCCAATAAACAAATTGTGGGTCTTTAAAAATTAGGCAAGAAAAGATGGTTTGAGAATCAAGCACGGGTAGATGCCGCTCACTTTTTTCTAAAGTTATTTCAGCCTTCTGATGTTTGTATTTTTGAGATGGAGTTTCTCACGCACTTTTCATGTAAATAATGATTGTTTTGCATTCCTTTCTGGAGGAGGAGAGAATTGATGGACTGTTGGTTTGACCAGTGTGGTTGGAGAGGACAATTTTCTTCCTCCAATCCATGGTCACTGTTGGAATTGTATAAATGTTGAGGTCTGTAAATAAACTGCCTCTTTTTTGCCTTGGACATCTCAGTGCGCAAGTGTCGTTTTTCATGTCGTATTGCAACAGGTAGACAACTATGCTTTATTTTAAGAACAGTAGGCTCTCTGTTCTCTGTTCTCTGAAGCTGGTATATTTCTTTCTTATTTTGTATAAATGCAACAGGATACCTAAACATATATAAACATACCTTTCTCCTTCACCCTTTGCACAACATTTTCTTAAAAATTCTAGAGCAGAGCTTCTGTCTTTTCAAGTGCGTGCAAAAAATTATCTCCTGTAAAATAAGGCTGGTTATTAAGTTAAATAAATAGTGATGACAACTGTTTGAAACAGATGAAAATGGAAAGTTTTAAACAGGAATGTATGACCATCCAGCCTCAATTTCGCATCACCTTGAAGCATTAAAATTGAATTTTATAGAATCACTGTTCTCTCTATTAGTTTTATCACTCTTGTCATACAGAGAGATCATCAATGTATGCTAAATGTTAATTAAGGAGAACAATTTGTCTGAACAACTGTAGCTCTAGAAACATCTCTTTCTGAGAGTAATAATTAAATCATAGAGACATAACTTTGCTTTCTCTTTATTTGTTTTTAAATGCCTCAGCAACTAACTCTGATTTGGTGAAATATACCAAGGTAAAACTCTCATTTTTTTAAAAGTACAATTGATTTTTTTATTGATGTTGTTCCATGTTACGTTGCTTCTAAACTGAAAAATAATGAATTACATTTGTAAAAACATTGGACTTTTTAAACTTTTAATAATATATAAGCAAACTTTTAACATCCATAGTACTAATTGTTTTAATTATTAGAGCTGATAAAAACTAACATAAATCCACTGACCTTAACTTTGCGTAATTGTTTGCTAAAATGTGCATGCAGCTTCTCTTTTACTCTCATTTTTTTCATAATGTACAGTCTAAAGAGCTTTTTTTCATCAAATTAAAAAAAGAATAATTAAACTCCCCAAACATCAAACAAACAAACCAAACAGCAAAAGCAACAAAAAAAAAAAAAAAAAAAAAACCCTCAGCAGCAGAAAAAAATGGAATTTTTCTGTATATTAATTGTCAAATTTATTATAAGTTCTGAGAATGAATTTATTTTAAAACTTGTATTGAAATCCAAAATCATGGAGTTTCTCATAGCTTGCAAATCCCTGATATCTCAAAATGTAAAGTAATGCATATTAAAAATTAACACTTGTTTTTAGGGTTCTATGCAACATTAATGTTGTATCTGAAATTAGATACAGAAATTTAGAGGGTACATATTTAACCTGACAAGATTTTCATTCCAACAATGTCAATTGAAACAGCCTGTACTGAATTATTGTGAGTAAAATATTAATCTCCAGTCACCCACTGCTGAATGGTGATGTCACCCAGGCAGTATTGCAAATTGGCTGAAAGGGGAACATGAAATTTTGTAACCCAAATGTGTGCCAATGTGGTCTGAAGCTGGTCTTAGACCAGAATTTTCATCCCAAACAAGAGACAATGTTTCTGTATTCACGAGGTGAAGATCTCAGTGCTAAAGGATAATCTCAAGGTCTCTCTACTAATCCAAAGAGCCAAGGCAGGGGTTCAGACATTGGCAGATGTGTCCCGCTGTTTTTTACACTTGTTCTTCTGCCTGGTTATATTTCATGTGACCTTGGACAAACCCGGGAAATGCCTGAGCACCAGGAACAGTTTTCACAGGAAGTACAAGTGAGGCAAGTGTGTCCAGGAGGCTGTAATCTGTGACAAGCACTTTCTAGAAGTGACATAAACCAAGACCTGGAACATTTAATCTGCCACCATGGACATAGCCTATGTGGTACTAATTTGGTCCAGATCATCAGGGCATTCCTAGAAAATTACCAAGAGCAAGTTGAACAGAGTTTATGGCAGATTTATGATTTTATACCAGTTTTCTAACAGCTGGGAGAAGACATACAATACCTAATCCCATAAAGGCTGTAAGTGAAAATGTCCTTAAAAATGTTTGAAATGCAATTAACAAAGCCAGTTTGTACCAGTTAATATTGTCTTACATGGAAAGATCCCTCCTTATCCAGTAATAAATGTCCTAAACTGAGAGGACTGTTTTGTTTTGGTTTTTTGTTTTGTTTTGTTTTGTAAACTCATACCCTGAAGACTTTTTCTAAGTGAATATTTTGTGTGCATAAATTCTATGTTTTGTTTGTTCTCTTCTACTCCTATTTCCAGGCTTTGTCCTACAGTCCAAAGAAGAATTTTCCTGCAGGAATGATGAATGACCTGTGGAAATTATAATGTATTTTAACTTGTAAAGTTAAAAAAAAATTGTGGCAAATCAGTGTACTAGGAATATTTTTATAAATGAAACTTTTTTACACAAAAAAGATTTATTCTAAATTCATCAGTATTCAGAAAACCAATTCATGACTAATATAGATTGATTTTGTTTATATTTTCTCATTCCAATTCACCCTCAAATAAATAATCATGTATTAATCTAGGGGCCTTGAAGAGAGACTCCCCACCACTTCAAACTATAGTCACTGCATCCTTTAGTCTCTAAATATACATTTTATCATTCTAATAATAAACTAAAAAAATAAATAATTATTTTAGCTGAAAAAAGCCAACACTATTAAACATTAAAAGTAATTGAAAGCTCCCTCCTCTTCACCTATGTCTTAAAAATAAGTGTTCTTTCCTCAAACTTGGAAGGGCATCCAGGGTTAAAACAGAATGTTTCTTGTGGAAGCAAATGGGTTTCATCTGATCACTTACCCAGTTTTTCAAGCAAATTTCTATGTAGACCATTCATATTCTACTTTAAAGGTAACAATATGATTAACTTCATTGGGAAACGTCACGTCTTTTGAGTCATTCTTGTTTCATGAATTCATGAGTCTCAAGGGTATGACTAATAGCCAAAAATGCAAAGAATTTTCTAGGTGACTATGGTTGATAACTTCATGTTTAGAAGTTGGCAATGGTTCTCTTCCATCTACTAGAAGATTAGATATGTTGAAGTGTCAAAGAGAAAGCATATGCCAGATTTAGTATCATAATTATTATTTCAAACGATATTATCTCAGCTTTCAATATGTTTTCATATAAGGCAAAATATTTTTTATTCTTATTAGATTAAAATCTACACTGCAACAAATATTAATAAACTAAATGTAATATTTCTACATTAAATTAAATTAATCACAGAAGACAAAAGACACATGGAAGTTATTAGAAGTCTTTTTATAGGAAGAAGTGACCACAGAACCTCTATTGTAAGGTGCAGGAAAGATGAGAAGTACTTGCCAGTACATCTGAACTCTGAATGAGAGTCAGACAAATTTATATGCAATTTCTGTAAGAATCTGCTTTTTCTGCTGCTTCTCAGTCAGGGCATTGACCATCCTGGGCCTCTGGTGCTTGTTGACAGAAGTGTCAGTGTTCCTGGAAAAGGTACAGTTGCCTTAAATGGTGATAGGATTTTAAGAGATACAGTATAACAGATCAGAATAGAGAAAAATATGCATAATTTCTGGTTTGTTCATCAAAATGGTTTGTGCTCTTAGTTAAATAGGAATATATTTACTGGAGGTATAAATCTCTTTTGTTAATCTCTACGCTCAGTGTAGCCAATGTAATATTAGTGAAAGACTTAGTCACTTGGATTACTTTATTTCTTTTGGGTTAACTTTATTCAATAGTTACTTGTCATTGAATATTTCCCCCTCTCAATTTTTTAGCATTTTAGTAGAGTTAGTCGTTAACCCTCTGAAAAAAAAATCCTGCAAAATTATACAGTTGTATATATGGCAAACACCTGTCTTGACTGTTTCCAGTTTAAGGTTCATAGCATCCTAGTAATAAGAAATCATAGAAACATGATATGTCATGGTTTAGCCCCAGCTGGCAGACAAGCCCCATGCAGCCACTTGCTCATTCCCTCACCAGAGGAACTGGGGAGACAATTGGAAGGATAAAAGCTGGAAAAGTCATGGGGTGAGATAAAGACCATTTAAAGGGAAAGCAAAAGCTGCACACACAAGAAAAACAAAACCCTGCTTGGCAGATGTTCAGCCACCTCCAGGAGAGCAAACCCCATCTCATCTAATGGTGACCTGTGAAGAGAAATTATTTCACTCCAAAGGTGCCACCCTCTTCCTCCTTCTGCCCCCCCACTTTTTATACTAGCATGATGCCACATGGTCTGAAACATCCCTTTGGTCAGTTTGAGTCACCTGTCCTGGCTGTGTCTCCTCCCAACCTCCCCTGCACCCCCAACTTCCTCACCAGCATGGCAGTATGGACAGTAGAAAAGGCCTTGGCTCTGTGTAAGCCCTGCCCAGCAATAAAAAATTTCTCTCTATTATCAACGCTGTGTTCAGCACAAATCCTAAACACAACCCCATACCAGCTGCTGTAAAAAAAATCAACTAAACTCTAGCCAGCACAATACACCATCCCCTCAAATGTACAGAGATCTGTTCTTGAAACTTGTTGTTTGAATTGGGAAAAGAAAAAGGATTCAATGGGCTGACAACCATTAAAACTTGAGTACATTTTAATAATTCATTTTGTGGTCAGATTTGGTAAAAGCAAATAGATTTGACTAAGGATGGGCAAAACTAGCTACTAAGATAACATAAAACAAAGAGCCACTGAAAACCAAAACAAATCTTAACAGTTACTCATAAGAAATCTGAAGAGTTACTCAATGGACAAATTTTGCTATTGTTCTGCCTCATAGATGCATTTCACATTTGGCATGCAACTTTATTTTCACCTTGTTTAGTTTGGAAATGTAAAAGATGCCATTGAAGAGAAAAACAAAAAGTAAAAGAAAAATAATTTTAGGCTGTTTATTCAAAAGAGAGAACACAGAAAGGATGGATCTGTTGTCTCTTCTGTTTTCTTATCGATATTTCCTTTAATTTATATGTAAAGAAAATAAATAATTTCTTTAATTGTTGTACTTCAAAAAGAAATAACACAATGAAAATCATTATTCTGTCTAGCACATTTTCAAGTTCCTTCTTCCCTCTACTTCTTCACTTTTTAAGCATCTAATTACTGTCTTGTTCAATATGAGTTGCATTGTTATTGTGATTCCACTATGTTTTCAAAACTGTGTGAAAGCACATGAGGGGCAAAAGAATAGTATCTGTGAACATGTCATTCCACTTGATAACCTTTCAAGGGGAAAGCTGCATGTGAGGGAAGTATTTTTTCCATTTTACCTCAGGATGCTTGCACTAATAATTGACAGAGCTGCACTGAATTAATTTTCCTTGTAAAAACCTGTAAACTGAGTCTGGATTATGCTCTTTTGGCTAATATTTACTCCCTGTCCCACTCCCATTTGAAACAGACCTTTTTGCAGTTGATATGTGTAGATTTTTGCTATGATTTTAGAATTTAAACAGAAGGTGAAATGTCATGTTACTGAGGCTTTGACAGTGAGAAGAACTTTAGCTGTTTTTCCAAGGAATTCCAAGAAAAAATAAATCATTGTCATAATCAATATTCTTGATTGAAGACTGACTACAGCTTTGGCCTTCTGTCATCCTCTACTCCTTTCCTTATCTCATGTAAAACCCTCCTGTCACAGCAGGGCTCTATTGAAGAAGCACTAAAGACCACTCTGGGATGTGTACACTTTGCTGCAGCAGCAGGCTAACTGGAGGGTGTCTCTCTCAAGCCACAACAAAAGCAATGGATAGAAGGAAGAGATAAGTAGAGGTGAGGAGGAGATAACTGGGTCCAAGGATCTAATGAAGTCTCAGTCCCTTAAACTAGCTGAAGTAATTTGTTCCTGGAAGAAGAAATCTGCCACTGCTTCTGAGTCAGACAGAAATTCCATCAGTATCTGAAGGGGATTCCAGCCTGCTTTATCTCTGAGGTAGAGATTTGCCTTCCCTGTAATTTTGCCACTCTATGTTACTGTCTGCTTTGTCAGTGATAATGCTGACCTTGAATCTAAGCTTACACCTCTTGAGGCAGTGTAGACAAGACTCAGTCCTATTCTATTGCAGATGTAGTAACATGTAGCTGCTCTCGGGATTTTTGATGACTTCCCACTTGTAGGCACAACCAAGGATTGTATTAATGGCAATGGCATGAAAGACCATGAGGGGAGTGAGGAGAGTTACGAGGATAGTTTTGTATTTTGGTTCATTCATAACTTGAACCAAGTTATTTAACAATTCCGGGTTTTAAAATAACTTTGTTACAAACTCTTTCCTCATGTATTTTACATTAATTCTAGTAGTAATTTTAAAGCTTCCTGTTTTTTGTTTCATTTAATATTCATTGGTTTTGTTGAGGCTTTTGTTAACTACTTTCCATGGAAGAAGTTTAATTGCTTTTTATGCTAATCAAGCTGGACCAAAGAAGAGGAACCAGGTGAAAAACAGAAACCAAAAACCTTTTAATTTCTTACAGAAATATTAAACACAGGAAGATAGACTAACAAATCCTAATAAATAGTCTGTGGAAAATAACATTCTATTGCAAACCTACATGATAACTAGGTTCTGATGTCTTAATTTCTGGAAAAAAGGTTGTGTACTTCAGTATCTAATTCACTAAATTGCATCAATGATTTCAAACTGTAGATGTGTCTGTCAATAAGTGTGTCAATAAGTATCAGTTCTCTTACAACTCTTAATTGTTTCTGGCCCGAAATTTTTTAGGTGTTCTCTATTACTGAAAATAATATTGTTCTAATTCCTTCATGTTAGGCAACTGCCCCTTGGGAAGAATAGCACTGAGTTCTAAAAAGTAGGAAAACAGTCAATGTATTAAAAGCCACAAATGATTTTCAGACATTTCAAATAGAAAAGCTGTCTCTGCATATACCCTATACCTGGAATGATAAGTGAACAAATCTGGAGTTATCTGAAGATTGAAGATTTTGTCAGTGTCTTGAAGCATGTTTGCATAGCACTACAAAACTTTCCTGTCAACTCTCCACCAAGTCTTTCATTGCCAAAAGAAACAGTGAAAAATTGTCCAACTATGTTTTCATAATGAGTGGAACTTATTTCCCTACACAGATAAAATATCTTAAAGTTTTCCATGTGATGATTGATAATGGATCTGGTCTATAATACAGAACTTGGCATCTAAGTAAAAGGTGATATCAAATTAATAAAAGTATGTAAAGCTCAATAGAAAACAAAATGGATGAAAACTGGTACTCATCTTTGTCTCAGAAGACAAACAACAAAAATGAATAGGCCAATCAGCCTATTATTTGAGAATAAGAGAGTGGAACACTTTCTGGGTGCTGCAATCTGAAAGCAGCTATCAATACTAAATGCTAACATCTCCTGGCAAGAATAACTTACCACTTTGTAGCCATATAAACATGAATTTTGGAAAAATGAAAAAAAAATATAAAACTGTGCTAAGAAAACCAAGGTAAATGTCAGCTCCCCAACAACATTTCCAGAAAAAGGAGCAATAGATCTCTAAAACAAAGGACAAAAAAGAGGTAAAACCTGCATGACAAGACACAAGGGGGAATATGTGAGTAATATAACTAGAAACAGAAACAGCTGCTGTGAAAACATAGTAAAACACTTTATCAACTCAACAAGATTCTAAGTGACGAATTTATATTATCTAAAGGATATACTAGCAAAAAAGTTAGAAGGACTACAAAGGACATATGTTTTCTGTGGTTTTGTTGTTCTCCTCTGCCTCTTTAAGAAGTTTTTCTAAAGTGCCATTTCAGCCTTCTGTGTTTACTTTTTGCAACTGGAGTCTCTCATGATTTTACATAAACAACCTTTCTTGTTATGGTAACCATCTAACCATGTTTACATTCTTCTCATAAGGAGGAGACTGTTGATGGACTGTTGGGTTGACCAGTGTGGTTGAAGAGGAAGATTTTCTTCCTCCAATCCATGGTCACTCCTGGAATTCTATAAATGTTGAAGTCTGTAAATAAACTGCTTTTTTTTTGCCTTGGACATCTCAGTGAGTGAGTGTCATTTCTTTGTGTTGTGTTGTGACAGACATACACCATGACATAGATTTGTGTACTTTTTTAAGCTTACTCATCATTTTTATATGAAGTCCAAGTTTCTTGTCCTCACTTTCAAAGCTCTGTTCACATCATAACCACCTCTTGTTTTGGACTTTTAATCTATAGATTAAACTCTCTGATATTTCTCCAGCCCATCTGTCTTGTATACCATGAGACAATTGAAAAAGAACCCACCTTTTTCTCAGTTTCATCCTTTGCTCGAGTATGGAGGAGTTGTATGCAAATGCTGTGAAAAAAAGAATTGTTCTTTTTCTCCTTATTGCCCGGGATGAGATTAAACTCTACCAAAAATAACCTTTACAGACACTAAACTACCTTTTTTCTTAAACACCTTTGATATTATCTTATTAAAAATATTTATGTAATCAGGAAAATTCCTTATCTACTTTACTACTTTCTTTCAAAGACAAAGGACTTTTATGTCCTTGAAGATTTTTATTATTAACTTGAAACTTATTCTTGAAACAAGTGAAAATATATTTTCAATCTTTCAACAAATGTCATGTTTGCTAAGTTTCTCCATTTTTGTTGTTTTTCTGTACTAGCTCAGATCATTGCATATCTTTCTTTTAATGCAGGGCCCAAAAGTGGACATGATAACAATGTTGAACATTTTGGTTCATACTTCTACTTTTCTTGTTCTGCAGCACTTTGTTTGTTTCTTTTTTATCCCCTCCTTCTCTCTGCCTCAGTCCTCCATGAAGTTTACTTGCTTCACAAGAACATGGAGTTTCTGATTCTTCTTCAATTCATAATCTATTTCATAATGTAACTAACTTAAAATTTTCATTTGTTTTCTAGTTACCTATTCCTTTCAAAATATAGACTATGAACTTAATTGGGTTTTTTTCAGCCATTTTCAAACTGTTTCAGTATATATAGATTGGATTCTAATTCCACTCTTTGTTGCTCTTACACTTGCTCACAATTTCTTATCTGCAAAGGCACTAAGACTATCCATTCTCCTATTCATCATTTAATTCTTCATTGAAAATAGTGAATTCATCTAGATCCAGTGCTGACCTTGTAGCATCCTATACATAACCACTCTGGAATGAAATAACTTTTATTCCTGCTTCTTTATTGTTGATTTGGCTAGAACAACATTATAGGTACCATATGGCTTATTAACAACAATAAACTAACATTGGATAGATTTTTCTGACAACAGAGACCAAAATAAGAGGTCAGAAACACAAAGACAAAAATAGTACCCAACAGTCTGTTTAACAGGATAAAAGTATGAAAATAAAGGAGGAATCTAATAAAACTTCACAGTTCTGAATTCAAATGTTAAGTTAGAAATAAAAAATTCAGATATATGAAGGAAGTGTCTTCTCACACCCAGAATAACACGTATGCCAATTGGAATGTATGGAAAGAAAGAAAGAAAATCAGAAAGTTGGAAAGCTGATACTAAGCAGTTTAAGTAAAATCTATGTAAGAACATCAAGTCCTTTAACTTTTCTCCTCAAATAAATAAATTCAGCCTTATTGTATATTTCTGAAAGCAACAAGTTTTCCAAAGGTACGGAGATAGGTATCTAAATGGCTGTGAAAATAGATACCTCCTAGAAAAGAGGTACTAAAAGATGTAAATTAATAACAGCTGCTGAGATACATCAAAGAGTTTTGCAATACTTCTCTTTACTGTTATCCAGCATAAGAGATTGAAATATTTTGACTGTGTGTTTAAAATAAAAGTATGGGATCTGTTATAACAGGTGCAACTTTGGGAACCTGGAAGAAGAAGTGTAACTGACATTATAAAGTCTTTATTATAACTCAGTTTTGCATGTCTTAATAGCATACAGATATGTTATCTATACAGCTACAAATACACACAGAGGAATTTTGTTGGGAGCAGAAGAAACTTCCAAAAGAACAAAAGAAGAAACAAGCCTGAATTTTTCCCTTCCCAGCCAGGTCTTTCTGAGGGGCTGCCTTTGATCCTCCCCTGAGCTTACAGCTTGGAAGAACAATAAGCTCTTGTGTCTCACAAGGAAAGGTGAAATTCCTCACTATAAAAACATGCCATTAGAGAAAGGTAGGACCTAGTAGTAGGATACTAATAATTAAAGGGATGTTAAAACTGCTTGTCCTCCTCTTCCCAATAAATTTATAGCATTTTTTGTTCTGGTTCAGCCTCTGTGTTTTCAGCTCCTTGAAATATACCCTCCATATTGTATTAGAAGGTTGAACTGAACTAACTGATATGCACATTCTGGTTTAGCACAATACTGAAACATCTGTTTCTGTGGTTTACATCTGCTTTGCCTAGTAAGATCTCTTAATTAAGGTATTTTGCTTTTTAAAGGTTTCTTATCAACAATAGGTTTTCACTCAGGAGTCACAGAACAATTTTGTCGCACATCCACAGCACCTGGTCAGATTACTCCAGGCAAGATTTGCTCTTTGTAACTCTGTCTGGATTGCATTGCAACGGGCTTCACCATCCAGCTGGAATTAAATTAACTGTTGAGGTAATGGCTGCATTATGGCATTGCATGATTGGCATCTCACTTCTACAGAACAGCATTTTAAAGCAATTCAGCTTTACTAAAATTATTTTCCTCTTCATAAGAGTTTTCAGCATTATTTCCAATATCCCTTTTCTTAGTTAGAAGTCTCTGGGTCCTAAGACCTTGTATATTGAAGTTTGTTTTCATTTGCCATCTTGAAAGTAGGATTTGATTATATTCTCCATATAATTTATACAATTTCCTGTGAACTAAGTGCACTTAATTTTACCTTTCCCATATTTTCCTGATGTTGTATATTATAAATTGAAACTGGCAAGTGTTCTATTTTTTTTCATTTGTTATGTCTTTTGTCTGGGTTTTCTTATTTTAATTATGTGCACTTTCTCTGAGCACTGCTTTGAGCATTTCTCTGCACGTTTCAGCCATATTTGCTGTTTAAAGACATTTCTGTGGAGTTAGATCTGTTTCTTTACAATCCCCCTTGCAGGTTTTAATCACATGTCCCACAAATATGCCTGTGTCTAGTTAGCAAGTCTGATTCCAGTGCTGTGTGTGGATGCCAGAGTTCTCAGCTGTGTAATGTTAATATTGGTTTAGGATGTAAAAACATGTTATCATATTCCAGTTTCATTCATTAGTAGGTCGTAATCCTCAGGCATCTTTATCTGCTGTTCCAGTGTTTCGGGCACTGGAATTCTTAGTCACAGCATCTTAGTCTGGTACACATTCTTTTCCCTTCCCAATGAGTTTTTAGAGAATTATTTTCATTTCCCTTTTTTTTTTTTTTAATGGTCACCTTTCCACAGGATCGGCTTTTGCAGGTTTTTATTTGGAAACATGGTAGTCATGGTTTATGTTTGTGCTGACCATTCTAATTTTAGTCATGCTTTGTGTGTGACTTGGCTCCCACCAGCCTAAAACAAGCATCCACTTTTCCCAGACCTATCCTGTTTTTTCAGGTGAATGATGGTTTCTCCGTGAACATTTGCAGACGGGAGCCTCCTACCCAGATATTGTACATTCAGATCTTATGGATGTCTGGCAAAGCTACCATCTATGTACACTCTACTACTGCACGTCTATGCACAGTAAATTCAGTGTTATTCAGGAATAAACAGAAGTGTGCTGTGTGTATTCTCTGTGTGCTTTCTGACACCTCCTGGAAGAAAAAATATTCTTCTCCTTCCCACCTCCTTTCAAGAGCTGGTAAAACTGTTTTTCATACTCTCCTCAACTGTTCTGCATATAGAGCAAGTCCTATGTAAACTGGAAGTGTTGGTACTGCATAACTCTATGATGAAAACACACTTACTTCAGCCTGACAAATGAAAAAAAAGTATCCTTTATGAAGACAAGTATTACAAAGGTATTTCTCTGAAACTATAATAAAAACTTTTTTTGTTTTCCAGGCTTCTCAAAGTTCTTCCTTGTGCAAACTGGGATTTCTCAAAATTTCAGTATATGTTATTACTTGGAAGAAATTCTTTGTTTTGTTTGAATATGTTTAAAACAGTTGTAAGTCAAACAGCTGTACTGTATAAGCCGTGATTTATTAAAATATTTTTAATCAACCAACTGCATTTAGTTATATGCATGCTAATGGTGGTTTTCAGTAACCTTAAATCTGAGAAGAATTAGAGAAAGAGAAACTAAAAAGTAAAAACCTGCAGTTTGCTGAGATCTATATAAGAAATTATTTTCAAGGAAGTGTCAATCAAGTACTTAAAAACCTCTGATTCCTTAGGCACATCATCTCATTAAGTTTATTTGCAGGATGATGTTAGCTTTGAAGTGGCCCTAGTTATTTAAGGTATTCCTAGGGCCTCTGGCTCTATTCTGCCAGCTCTGTCATTTCACAGTTTGCCTCAGAACTCTAATACAAGATAATCAATGAAACTAAAGATCTCTTAGGAACAAATGCCTAGACAAGAAAACAATCCCTTGTTTTGGCTTGCTGTTACAAACTGTTGTGCCCTACAACACAGAAAATCAGTCCCCCACTGTGAGTTAGAGACTTTGTTAAAATAAATTCCTCTATGATGCGAATGTTATTTCAAGCAGAACATACCGACATACATGAAATTACAGACTTGAAGATAAGAAGCTCACTGGGAGGAAATACGTGTCTCAGCTTAGCCTGATTTCAAGATAGCAGCTTGGACATTTAGGATTAGATTTGAAGAGGAATTGTGCTGCAAACATGGGACCTGCTTAAATGATTAGGTAGGAGGTAGGTATAAACCAGTTTTGTTGAAGGTCAGTAGAATCAGTATTTATATTTTTTCTTAAAACATCTGCAATGTACACTGAGGTTTACTTTAAAGAAAACATAAATTTTATCCAGACACAATAACACAATAAAAAGGATGAAAAAGAAACAAAAACAAACAAACAAAAAACCCACCAAAAAACCTAAAAAAAATCCCAAACCATACTTTTCTTGGAACAGATGTTGTAAAATTTTGCTGTTTGTTTTATATTAGGTATTCATGCAAATCCTAACAAAATTATTAGCACTGAAAACTTCCCAGGCATTTGTTTTGACATGCACTTATTTGCTGCATTTGTTATGAAAGGATCTCATTACTTGATTTCAAATAATTATTTGGGCTCAGGCTATGGGTTGCTTATCTTTAAGTACAGTTGTGCCAGAGTAACATTTCGTTGTCATGAGAGATTACAGTTATATAAAACCTTTCGTTTCTAATAAACCTTTTGTGCTTGAAAATCTGTGTGCACATATGAATCATTTCACAGAACTAGAACTATTTTCACCCAACACTGAAAGGAAATCAATATGGCAGGTGCTTCAACAGTATGGCATAATAATTTTGGAAAGGAAGAAGGAAGGAGAGTGCTAAAATAAAGCTTTACAAAGAAAGAATGTGACCAGCCATTCAAACTGGAACATAAAGATGGTTGACCTGTTTTTGGTTGAAGTTTTCCTTGTAAAGAAAGTGACATGAAAAGATACCAAATAATTTTGATGAAAAACATTCAAGCTGTATATTTTAAACTTTCAATTTAATCAGTCAAGCTGGTTCTTTTGGCACTTAAAACTAAAAGACGTAACATATATAGAGATATAAAATTTATAAGCAGATAAAAACAAATTATTGTGAAGTATCCTGTCAGTTACTTGAAATGAGAAATTTGCCAACAGCATTTTAAGAAGAGATACATCTCAGGTTTTCTGTATATAGATCTCATGGTCAAACGCTATGGCATAAATTTTTGAGAGCTTGATCAAAGCAGATTGTTCCTGGCATTTTCTGTATCTGAAGCAAAAAAACACCATATACAAGCTTTTAAGATTATACTGCTTTTCATCATGGTATTCAGCAAAGATGCAGAATTTTTCTTTGAGCTGTCACAGGGACATTCCTGCTGCCAGAGACTGATCTGCTGAACATGTGGATGTCAATGGCAGGGCTCCTATTCTGTCTCTGGCTCCAGGACAGCATCCCCTCAGGAACTCAGCAGTGTTTCTCTTTCATTAGCTGTGTGTTTGCTACTGAGTGAATAAACATACATTGATCAGTCAATGGAGAATATCTCCTTTTCAAGCATTAATTCTCATGATACACTTAAGACTGTAGCAAGTTTTTATTATACTGATTTCCCACAGAAACAACAGCTGAGACATAAAAGTGAAATTAGGCTGGAAACAGAGCATTTGCCACTGAGAACAAAATCTAAGAATACTGTTGAGTTATAATTCCCTATTGTACTAGCAGGCGAATTTTTTATTAAAACTACTTAAACCTCAAATAACTTCACTTAAAAATTTTCAGGACAATTCTATTCTATTGGCAGCTGCTCAAATGTTACCTTGTTAAATTCCATTAAACCTTAACTATAGTATACATCTTACACAGGTCAATTTAAATAATCTTTCTTTTAAAGAATGCTACAACAGTGCATATCATAGCACAATCAATAACAAATATCTTTTTTGCTTACAACATACAAATAATTTATAATAGTAGCTGGAGATACAATGTCTGCAAAGTAGGAAGTGAAGAAAGAATCTTGATATTATTTTGGTTGAAGAAAAATATTTGCAGGGGTTTTTTTTGTTGTTGTTTTTGTTTTGTTTTTTGTTTTGTTTTGGTTTGGTTTGGTTTGGTTTGGTTTTGTCTGTAAGTCCTTAGTCTTCTGTTAGTGGCAGAAAAACAAGAAGAAAAAAGGATGCCATTACTGGAAATTTCTGTCTTACTATGAAAAGCTACCTGTCTGAAAATAGACCAAGAAGAGATTATAACACTGGTCTGGTAAACTGAAGATGCCAGTTGTTAATATGTATGATCAAGAGAGATTATACAATAATAAAAATTGTTTGTACTTTGCAATTAGATTAAGCACATTCACATTTCAAACACAGACTCAGTTTTTGTCACTGAAGTGGGAATAAGAATTACAACACTTTGAACTGCAAATCTAATGGAAAACATTCACAGTTGACTACACATGCAGCCAGTTTTACAAGATAAGCTTCTGAGCAGTTAAGGTAATAATGAGGTTTAGATCTACATAGAAAAAAAAAGATGAGGGTTTCAGGTTATCCTTGCACCAAAGTGCTTCTGCTATTGAAGAGACAGGGACAACCTCTCCTAATGTTGTAGCTGGATCTGCTAGCACTCAAGTATCCTGATGAGAGTATCCGTAATGTTGGAGATAGTAGGGACTGATTTCTCAGTCTCAAATCTTTGTTGACCATGAAAAGACTAATCCAAATAGCTGCAAAGCTTCTGAAAATCTATTAGGAATGCACCTATAATTCTGAGGAGAGAGAAGTTTTACAAACAGCTACTTAGCAAAAAGTCACAGATCACAGAATATTCCCCACTGAATGGGACCCACAAGGATCATTGAGTCCAGCCCCTAAGTGAATGGTCCATTCAGAGATCTAAGCCACAAGCTTGCTGTTATTAGGACCATGCTCTAACCAACAGATGTAATCTCATTACATATCAGTAGTTTTGATTAGACTCAAGTAAACAGTTTCCAAGGATGATTAAAGAATTTTAAAATCCTTTTTCTCTTTGAAAGAGCTGGGAAAATTATGTCTTCAGGTTCTTGCTATTCCATTCTGTGGTTTAGTGGTAACCCTCTTGCTATCACAAGAGTATTTAGATTAAAATGCGCTTTCCTGATTGTCTATTCAGGTAAATCAATGCAGTCTATAACTCATGTTTTGACTCCACCTGAAAAAAAATGTGCTTTAAACTACAGTTCATGATGTTAGTCTGAGGTATAAGTGGAATGGAAACAAAAGGAAATATTCCTCTCACAGATTCTGAGATTGGTCTCTACTGAAGCACTTCATGTTTTCCAGCAAGGCTTTTTAGAACTTCATCTCTAAGACAAGAATGAAGTGAAATTGGAGAAAGTCCAGCTAACCTAAATTATGCAGTAGATATGTGCCTTTCTTGAAAAATTGAGAGTAAATTAATGTGCGTCCATAGCAGGTTTTAGGGGAGACTCTTTTGATTTATCTAATGAATGTGTGTAATACCAGTAAACTAAGCCTCCTGGGACATGACATGTCAGTCACACAGTCTTTTTCAGTGACACTCTCTAAAAAAGTCACCAAGAAATATTATTTTATAAATCCAGTTGTCTTAAACTTTCTGCACATTCAAGTGGCATAAGTAGAACTACGGGATTTACACGATCCCATTAATTTATAATGGTTAAGCTGCATTCTTGATTCTTTTAAACTTTTTAAGCAACTCAAATGTCTAGGACATATACAGGAAAACAATGGTTTGTTAGGTATAAGGCAGAGAGGGGCAGTGGAAGTTATTTCATGGTGTGACACCAGTGCACTACAGTTCTGACCATCGGTATTTCAGATATGTGTCACTGAAGGCCTCATCAAATATCACAAAACAATCAGGCAGCTATACTTAAATCTCTGCAAATGAAATGAATGGGATAAAATCATACTTAAGATACTGCATGATGATAAATAATATTTAGTAGTATTTAATCTTGTACCTTGTTTTTTTTCTTTTTAAAATCCATGCAAAAATTTAACCCATAAAAACATTTTCATGTTTTTCTGAAGATTCAAATCTATATTAAAATCACACATAACAAAGAGGGTTCCTGCTATAATTTGTCAAATCTTTGTGGAAGAAAATTCTCTGCTATCTATCCAGCAAATGCACAGTACTCTGGGCTAAGACATTATCTCTGGTTATTATCCAAGCCCAAAAAAAAAGAAATGTCCCATGAACAAGTAGCAGCATCTCCCAGTGAAATGGGAAGAGCAAGGCCTTCCAAAAAGCTTATGGTCGGATTGCTTCTTTCCAGTGGTATTATAAAATATAGACAGATATCATCCTATGTGAAAAAACAGATTCTGTGTTTTCTGGGTATGAGGGCACTTCCTTTTCAAGTGCCCTCATACCCAGACACTTAACTGTATTGTGTGATAAGAGAGACTGACAAATTGCCTGAAGTCAGGACTCTCCTGGTCACACGCTGAAGGAGATTTTCCTATTTCACAGTTTCACCACTTCTGAAGCAAAAGGAAACAGAGTGATGGCATAGAGTAGCAAGTATCAAGTTTACAAAGGACTTAAGAAAAAAATCTTAACCAAGTGAAACTTCAGGTCACTCTAGACAGTTAATCAATCTGACTCCTAATAAAAATTCTGTTAAGTATTTGTTCAGCTCTCTTCACAGCCCGTCTGTCATCATGACCCGTGTACATTTTTGCACTTAGGATTTCGCTCATCAAGATGCTCACAGGAACAGCAATCCACTGCCACTGAAATCAGTGGAAAAGCTCTCACTGATTTCCATTGGAAAAGGCTCAATCCCGACACTTGAAGTTTTACACTGTTATCTCACTCATCAAATGTTAAACACTTGCACGTGGGAGCAGTTGCATTGAAATTAACTATATTAAGTCAACATGGGATGTTGCTCAAAACGAAGAACTACAGACATTTCAGACATCTCTTAAAAAAGTCACAGAATGAATATGATGCAATTTATAAGATACAATCATAACTTGGAAATATGGAGATATCAGAGTACAAACAAGTTTTTGCATTCCCTGAAAACTTTTAATCATTGGTACAATTAAATAATTAAATAATTAAATAATAAGAAAAAAAAAAAAATAAATACCTTTTCCAAAACAAAAAATATGCCTCTGTTTAGGTTCATGATGAGAAAGAAAAGAAAATAAACTTGTCAAATAAATTAAATGTTGTGAATGACTTGCTTGGATCTGTTTTTTAAACCAAGGTTTTTATAAAACACATTGTTCTATATGAAAAACATGTTTTTACTGTTTCTTCCCAGCTGCATGAAGGTCTTCCACTCAAAATTTCACTTTATTCTTCTGATTAATTACACCCGCCTTTGTAGCTCTAACTTTAAAATGTTATTCAAAAAGAACATACTTTTGAATCAATACCAATCATATTGTTTTATTTTCTCAAGGGAAAGGAGGGTGTTCAAAGGAAATTAATCTTATGTTGACACTGACTTGTTTTTCTATAGAATGTGCTTCAGGCATTTGGAAAATCTGTAGTATTGCTCAGTCTGCCTATAATAAATTTTTAAAATAACTTCTTTTCTTTTTTTTATTTGACTGTTTTGTTTCAAAAAAGGTGGAGGGCAGAACGATGCCCCCTAAATCACAGGACTGATATTGTAAGTTTACTGCTCTTTGTCCCTGGCACACCATCCTTGGTTACCCAAATTGCTCTCAGCATTAAAAAACTGGATGTGGTGGAGTTCTCTAAATTATAAAGAGTGATAAACACAAGCCCTGATGTTTCTATTTCCTATTGTCCTTTCCATATTGCTGCTAAAAACAAGACATTTCAATGTGTCCCTGTTGAGATTTCCTCCTGTATAAATCTCAACATTGCTAATTCTGAAAATCTGATGTTTGTTATCATGAACAAAGACTATAAAATCAATGATGGGGAAACTGCATTTTCATTTTCCCTTTTCAGAAATAGTTCCTATCCATGGGACAGGGCAAAAGCAAGACAAATTGATTTTACCCAGAATGTCCACATACTGTTAGTATTGATAAACTGACATCATATTTACTGCATCTGATTAAAATTATATAGCAAAGCCAGTGGACTGGGTTTTAGAGCATTGTAGCCCTAAAAATGGGGGGTTGGGAAACACTGCAAGAAGTAAGTTTCAAAGTAAATATTATTAACTTTACAAAGACATCACAGAATCAATTATGTTGGAAAATACCTCTGAGATCCTTGAGTCCAACTTATGGGCAAACATCACCATTTCAACTGGGCCATGGCAGTAAGTGCTACATCCAGTCTTTCCTTAAACACCCCCAGGGATGGTACACCATCACCTCCCTGGGCAGACTGCTCCAATAATACACTCACCTTTTTGGTGAAAAGCTTCTTCCCCTGTGAAGAGCTTCTTCCTAATGGCCAACCTGGTTGCCTGGGAGAAAAGGCCAGCCTCCACCTAGCTACAATCTCCTTTCAGGAAGTTGTAGAGAGTGATGAAGTCCCCTCTGAGCCTCCTTTTCTCCAGGATAAATAAGCAGCTCCCTCATCTGTTCCTCATAGGACACATACTCCAGATCCTTCACTGCTGGTGAAATCTTAAGGCTTGGAAACCTGAAAAAAATTTGCCCAGTATAAACTGCAAAATCTTTGATCAGTAAGTTGACAGATTCTAAGCTGAGGAGCAAAGTTATACTTTTCAGCCAAGAATTCCACAGGTAAGCATGTTGCTCCCAATTTTAGGGTTTTTTTCCTTTTTTATTTCCATTATTAAATGCTATTTTCTGTTAAAAAAAAAAAAACTTGTTGACAAGAAAAGCAATATGTCTCAAAGCAAAGCTTATTAAATGTCAAAAAAAATTCTATACATCACAGTATGGGAGGATTTTTTTAACTTTTAACTCCAGATTCTTCAAAGCATTGCTCCCCAGAATCTATCAAAGCAATCTGTACTATTGCTGTGGAGAGCATGCAATGTATTTAATATCTTTTTGAAAGAAGAAAGTCAATTTTGTTTTACAGAAATCTTTGAAGCTCATTCTAATGAGAAGTACCTCTTCTATTATTTTACTGTTTTTATTCGCTGTACTCTTTTGTTTGTATTTAAATAGCTAAAACTATTCCAAGAAAGCAATCTTAGCAGTTGGCTGCTTAGCACTTCATCTGTTCCTGCTGTTTATTCTTTCCTTAAAGTCGCACTCTTGTGTTAAAACCTGTCCCCACAGCCATTGGTCCTTATGCAATAAAGCCACACAACACAGACATCAAATGCAATTGGATCATAAATCAAATACTCAGGGGGAATGCCAGAAGAGGAATCATCTCTTCAGGCTCAACAACACAAATCTTAATAGCTTAAGTCAAAAACTAGTATGAACAAGAAGATTTTCACCTGCTTCCATGATCTTATGTTTGCACCTATACCAATATTAATACCAATGTTAAAGCTGATATTAATAGTAACAACTACATGGTACAAATTCAGGTACACTTCAAGAATACACTGAAGGCTCCTCATTCACTGCTGATAACAGGTGTCACCAATCTTCTTTCCCTTTTTCTTCAGGAGATTTTTGTGTTCAACATAGAGCCAGCAACACAACAACAGTCTGACACAGAGCCTGTGTCTTAATATTGGCTCTTCATCACCAGTGAGTTAGAAACTGCTATAGACATCTTGTGGGAGAACAAGTGCAGCTCCACGTATTTCCTTCTCTGTCAAATACACCAGCACTAAAAAGTAAATTTATACAAATTTATACAATAACTTAGGATTTAAATTTTTTGTGGCTAGCCCATTACAGAAATAAAGCAAGAACATTCAGTTTACCTTAGACATATTCTGTACTGTCAGAGGGACTGGCTTCTGTCTCTAGCACACCAAAATACAAGGATTTGACTTTAATAAGTCTGTTTATTTTGCCCATATTTGTATGATCATGGGAAGACTCTGGAAACTGAGCTTTGTGCTCACTAGACTCTCATGACTATATTCATCACATTTTAATATCACCATTTTTTAGATGAATCGTTAATATTTTAACCTTAGCCATGAAACATCTTTGCAAGAGTGTATCTCATATCAATCTCATGGATCTCAGGTTTTGATGAAATAGATTTACTTTCTCTGAACAATTCTCAATTACATAAAACCCTCTTCATTTGCTGTTAATTGCATGGCTTCATTGGTGGTGGTCTGTCACCCTGTTCTTCTAAAGTTTTTCTAAATTTTTTTAAATCTTTCTGATGTTTACTTTTGAGATGGAGTTTCTCACACACTTCTCATGTAAATAATGATTGTTTTACTTTCCTTTCTGGAGGAGAAGAGAATTGATGGACTGTTGGGTTGACCAGTGGGGTTCATCCTCCAATCCATGGTCACTGTTGGAATTCTATAAATGTTGATGTCTGTAAATAAACTGCCCCTTTTTTGCCTTGGATGTCTCAGTGTGTGAGTGTCATTCTTTCATGTTGTATTGTGACAGTGGTCATAACTTGATTACAACTGATCTACCCATCTCACTGTATATCTTTTTTTTTTTCAGATGTGCAGATTTTTTTATATGAAATTTATTTCGTTAAGTTCAGCTTCTGTTTTTTCTCCTTTCCTCAAACTTGAGTCATGCTCAGTGTGTTTTGTCTGACAAAATTGCAAATATGAACCCAAGAACTTTCTGTGCTGACATAACTTGCTTATATTTTCCCATGAGATATCTGAAAGTCAAGAACAACCAAATATGTGTTAAAGAAGGAGTGTCTTTCAAAAGAATTTTGAATATGAACAGCATACTTGATTTTAAGAAGTGGCTCAGTTAAATAAGAACATTGAGAATCTTGACCAAAACATCTCTCCTTAAAGATTGTTCTAAGTGTTCTGGTTTTTCATACTTAATTTTTTCTTGTGTCACTTTCTTTTATTACTTGAAAAGATAAAGATTTCATTTCCTTTGCATTCTACTGGTAGCTGACTTTATTGTCACCGTAGGCCAATGAAAATTTTCTAAGTCTATCCTGCTCCCCTTCCAACGCTAGCCTAAAATAAACTCTATTTGGAGGATGATCCAAGAGATTGAGACCAATCTTTTCTTTCAGCTCTATTGTACGTCTCTTGACAGCCTCTTCATCTGCAGATATGCTGCCTCAAAGCCCTATCTGTGGTGTCTTGTGGATACAATGGGAACATGACATGGGAAAAGCCAGCACTTGTGTTAAATTACACAAAGTAAGTTCTGTATTTTCTTATGTACTTGTATAGTTAGTTACTATGCTTCCTTTTGAACTAGATGTATTCAACAAGATTGTCATGATCTAGTCTACAATCACAGATTCAGTTCCCCAAAACGTCAAGGACAGTTCTTCAGTTTTAGAAACACCAGTTTCTTTCTGCCCTTCATGCAGTTTTTAATAAAATGTACTTATTTTGTGTCCTTATGTTCAGTGCAGTACTTTTTAAAGCTCAGTAATAAAAGTTTTTAATCAACTTGTGATTGATTTAATGACAACATTTACTCATGGTAGTACACATGGTTCAAAAATCAGAGATAACTTACAGACATCTGCTCCATTTGGTATCTGAGATATATGCCATCTACAGTTGACAGAAAAAGTCCTTATACAACACCGAGCTAGAGACTCACAGCCAGCTTCAAAATTATTCAGTTGACCACGGTGTTCATTTATACACGCAATTATTTTGTCCCATTTTATTTATCTAATTTTAACTGCAATATTAATATATTTCTACATCTTGATTTTACTAGTTACAAAATGTCTGGAATTACAGAATTCTTAAATTGTCTAAGCAATGTGTGCATCTCAGCAATTCATGCTATAAATGAACCTTCTGCATCAAGAATTGAGCTCACTTTCCATGTTCCACACAGGTTTTTTATAAGAAATTTATAAACTACTACTACTATAAGAAATTTTATAAACTACTTCTGGCTTTAATCCAGAATACTGGAAAGATTTTCTGTATTAATGGGAACAAGACTGAGGCCAACAGTTCTGCTATTTTGCACAATGAAACTCTTCACCAGGAAGATGCATTTTGGGTAAAGAGAAAGTTTTGTTTTCTCCTGGATACATTGAAGACTATGTATTGAATCTTCATTATTGTCTAAAAAAATAGGAACTAAGATATTTCACAGAAGGCATTGCATTCCAGATAAATACAATGTTGAGTTTTGGCTTTATAAAAACACCAAGACTGAAGACCCTGCTCCTCCACCCCTCACCTCACACAATGTTAGGAAAAAAATGGTTCAGAAATAATTTTTACCAGGGGTTAAATTCTAGCATTAATTTGTCTATTAGTATAAATTCAGATTCAAAGGTATGTTCAGTGTTTATTTCTAATATGTTCAGAATACCTCTCACTTTCAGAAAGATTTGAAATATAAATGAACTAGAAAGAATGGGAAAAAAATCTTTGGCTATGCCGTGGGAAACAATCACTGTTATAAAGGTGGGAATTGCCTGATGGAGACGTAAGGGACAGTGAAGCTAAACTACCAGCTTTATACAAAAGGAGAAAAAAACTAAAAATGTGATTTACATATTTGCATCACACCAACCACAATCTGAGTCTAGGGAAACCTTCCACTGTTCATCTTGACAGCCCAAATCAAAAGGAACTAGCATGTTATGCTGGGATGCCAGGCCAGTGATAACATTCACACTTGTATAAGAATAAAAAAGAAAAAAGAAAAAAAAATACTGAGCAAAAAATTGAAGAAATTAGAAGAAATGCTTGAAAGAGAATTTTCTTACTATCTTGTAAGGTAAAGAATGAAGCTTGGTTCTAAATAATTAATATGAAGTAGAAGATATGTGATAAGAATTACAGGAAGGTACTATCTTAAATATATCTTTGGCCTTGCCAGATATAAGATTTAAAAAATTTGATGAACATGTACTCCATTTGAGTGCATAATTACAATCATTATATATACTGAATTTGTTAATGACAATTATCCATTTGTACATACAATTATTTAATTAATGTAAACAATTCCAAATAAAAAATTGTCCTTCACAGTTTTAAAAATCACTGCCTGTATTCTGCAAATTGGAAGTAGTGATAGGATTTTAGTTTGCTACTCCACACTGATCAGCAGTTTTGTAATCCAGTCTTTAATCAGACAAGCATACTGTTCCACAACTGTATCTAGCTGTGAAGAACAAGAGTGTAAACCATCTCTTCACCTTGTGAGCTAAACACAGAGAATGTTGTTTCTGCAATTTTGTCAGTTAACTCTTCCTTAACGGAATGTTAATCACACTCAAACAATAGACTTGAGGAGGATTGCTAGCTACTCCTGTTGTGCTTACAGTCCTGATCTCTTAAAATTCCCCTAAACATCTGTTTGGCTTTGACAAGGTTAAGCCCTGGAAACTCCTTGGTACAATTCAGTTCAGCAAGCACTTTCCATTCACCAACATCACAGTATCTTGAGCAGCAGGCACACACACCAGCCAGTGCTCATCAGTCCATTCTGCTTTTTTTTTTTTTTTTTTTTTTTTTTTTTAATTTAGCTTATCATGTGATACCAGCCAAAAATCTGGACAATTTGCTATTGTAAACAGTTCCAAGGAACACAGAATTAGCAGAACTACCTGCCAAATAATGATACTAGGTGAGATTGCAGAATTTCAGTATCATATTTTCTATTACAAACAACAAGAACCACTTAGTAAAATACAGAGATCCTAAAGCACTTTTCCAAAGTAGTAAAATTCATAAAATAATGCAATATAGGCCAGAGGTTTTCACTGTGATCATGTGTGGCTTTCCACATAATACTTTCCTGAAGATTTTAACTAGCCACCCTCATCTATTCCTGATGAAGTAGCAGAGGGAAAATTTACTTCTTTCACATTATTCAGTAATTCAGTGGCACACCTGCAAATACAGTTCAAACTCTGGACTTCCAGCACTGCACTTAGTCCTAGAACAAATTCTAATATTATGGGATATCTGAGAAAGGAGGAATTGTGCAAAATATTTTGATACTAAGCTTTATTTGCAGAGATTTGTAGCTGTATGCTAACTTCAGTGATGAAAAAAAATAATTTAAAAGTCCCCAAACAATTTTAAAAACCCCCAACAAAACCAATTCACACAAGCAAAATGAAGAAGCAGGTGAAAAGAAAAAGAATGGGCAGCTAGGAAGAGCTGAGATAAGATCTCCACACATTCTTATTCCTCTGGGTGGAAAGATATTTGAACACTAGAAGAAGTGCAAAAAGGGCTTGATTCTGAGCAGTCTGCTGTAGCTGATCCTGCTTTGAGCTGGGGGTTGAACTAGATGGTCTCCACAAGGCTCCTTCCACCTCAACTACTCTATAATTCTGCTACAAATGTCAGGGCAGGGAAGGCCCAATGCAACAGATTTCGTGGGTTTCAGAGTCATAAGAAAAAATCACTATCATTTCACTGTGAATACAGTACAGATAAGTCATTTAACAAAATCTCCCAAAAATTAATATTTTCTCCCCAGCTTGCTATTCATGACACAAAGAGGCATAAAACATGACCAAAGTGCACAGAATATTCCACTTTAGTAACAGGGATTTGGATTCCTACCCTTTATGAAAACCCAACATTCCACTTTATTTTTAGACCTCTTGCCATTGTTCGTCTGCCACTACATCCTGACATGCAGCATGTTCACGTTCAGCGTTGTTGCCACTATATAGTGAAAGCACCAGCTTAGTCTGCAATAGCACTCATCAACATAACCATCATATACAAGCACTTATGATATCATCTATACCTAGATTCTTAGCTCAGTAGCCAGTTGGTTCAAAATGTATTTAATTTCTCTATATGTTAAGGGCAGGGAAAAGTCATACAGACACAGGACAGGAAGATTCTGGTTTTCCCTTTTAGCTTCTCTTTTTGTATCTGCCATGGCATTTTTATATGTAAACATATATGTGTTTCTTATAGAACAGTACTGATTTAAGAATATTAATATTTATCCATTTTACAAAGAAACTGGATAACTTAAGTTTGTAATGTATGCAGAAGTCTTTAATATAACAGGAAGACATACTGATTTTGAGTCACAGTAGAAAAGCACTTCAGAATATTTTATTATTAGGGTTGTTATTTCTCACTACTTGCAAATTTAGATTGAATTCTGCCAACAGTTGTCCTTCCCTCTGTTCTCAGAAAAGAAGCCAGGGAGGACTCAGTTCAGAAAGCTGATGGATATTCTGCCATCATACACTATGTCAAGGATGACAGTCTGCCCTCAGGTTTTGGTACTGTATCAGTTTAATTCTCCTGAGGGAGTAACTTCACACTCACTTCTCACCTCTCTGGAGTATGTGTTATCTCTTTGTGATAAGGCACTGAGCATCAAAAATACAAGGTCTTATGCTATCCTGATAAGAATCTAGTATTTTAAATATGTAGTTGAACTTTCATGGGATTCATTAGAAAGTGATTAAGGACAAAAGAAGGGTTTTATACAAACAACTCTGCCTGTAAAAGTTGAAAGTGACCTAAGTGTATTGCATCAGCCCAGTATTTAAATTTGTGTTTAATTCAGCAAATTTTCTTCAAACTGCTACTTAAATGATGCCTAGAATGAGTGAGAAGATGGATATCACGTCTTCCTGGTGAACTTTTAGCTCATTACATGGTTTTCTGATGACCTTTAAGCCCAAAGTAATCCTTTGAAACTCTCTCACTTTACACAGACACTATGAGATGAGTGAAAGTATGTTAAAATTTTTCCCATTTTCATGAGGTGTTGTTGTGTATATTGCAAAAATGTACACTTTCTAATTTCGTATCATGTAGAGATTAGGCTTACAGGCTGATAAAAAGCTTTGAGTTCATTTCAGTCCTTGCGCTCTGGAAGTATATTTTTAATGTGTAATTTTCTTCAAGTCTTATCTCTGTAACACCACATACAATCTATTTTCAGTGATAAAACATCTTCAGATATTTTTTGTCAGTTACAAACTATAGTTTGTGTTAAAACAATCAAGAATCACAATCTGATTTTGTTGATAATCTGAAGTTTTGTAACACATACTACGTACACCAGGCAAAATTGAGGGCTCTTGAGTCTTAATGGGTTCTATTTTTCCTGGAAAATGCCTCAATCTCAACTAATTCAATAAAAGATGGCTAAAAAATATTGTCTATACAACAAGGCATCAATTGTTTTTGTCAATGGCTACCTGCAGTGTCTCAGTTCTTGTAAACAGCAAACATCTCCAATTTTAGAAGACACAACAGCAGTCCAGGTGCAAGTTTCATTGCCAAATCACTGTTCAAATTGACAAACTACTTTAGGAGAAGATAGTAATTATCTTTAGAAAGACTGCAACATGGGAGAAGCTTGATTTAATTTAATCTCTAGCACTGTAATTTAAGTCATGATGCATGCTTTAATTATTCAATGCAAAATGTTCTTCTCAGAGGACTTTGATTAGGGATCCATTCTTTGAGAAAACCTAATCATGTATGGACTTTCTTGCCACAGTAACTGTAAATATCAGGTAGAATACAAAAATATGAACTGAATATTTTAACTTATTCTGTTTAGTTAATGATTAAATCCAACTGTGTTAGAATTGTATGACTGATAGAATACTAAATAAATTATTTACAGTGAATTATACATTAACTTTACAAATTCACGTAATTACATCATTATAGTTTCTGCAACTACATTTGGCCCAATTCCTAATATTACCCTATTATTGCTTCCCATCCCAATTACAGAATTTCAAATTAATATAGAACTCTTATTTCTGATACTAGCCCAATAACTTACCCTTACCACATGAAGAGTCACACTGCATAAATTGTTCATGTCAAGAAATTAGAATAAAACTACCCTACTATTACTAAAAGCATGATTTTTGAAGTAATTCCTAAAACTCGGCAAGATAAATAGACTAACAACAGCACTAGATTACTGATCATTACAGTGCTTCACATTTACATAACACTTCTAAATATTTCATAATATATACATGACTAAATTAAACCTCAAATGCTTCCAAGAGACAAAGGAATAAATTACACTTACCTTGGAACTTTCTGTTCTAAGACAGAGAAATGTTTAATCACTGAATAAAGATGATGTTTAAAGTGTTGGGGGTGGGAATCCCAGTTATACACTTGAGCCTTGATCAAACTTGTAGCACTGCTAAAGCAAAACTAAAAAGATACAAATTAACAGCCAGAGATTCTGGAAGGTTTTGTGTAACATCTTTTAGTGGAACTACCTTTAATTTTAGGTCATCCTACTCCTGGTAAACAAACTCTTCCATCCAAACCCACCACATCCCCAGTATAAAATATGGAAAAATAACCAGTCCTGAAGAAGATTCCTTGCTACAAATCCAGTCACTTGTGATTATTATAAAATCGCTTTGCTGCTTTGAGGTTTCTTTGCTGTTGATTTTTGGTGAGCAACAAGAGTGGTTTTCATGACAAAAAATATATTGCCATCATTGTTAATAAGGACCCTAAATCCTGCTCTGTTATATGAAGACAGTCTCAAGTTCTGATAAATCAACTCAGAACATAATCTATACTGTTGATCTGTGTATACATCTGCAGTTTACAGCATGTATAGCTGGTTTTTACTGTAATAGGCCAGTTTTGTGTACTTTTTGAAGAAATGAGGCCTCTTTACATGCTTTTCCTCATTTGTTAAAAGAAGCTATCTTGATGACTAAATTTTGCTCCATTCCCAGCCCCTCCAGACCCAAAGGGATACAAAAAATTAGAACAGAGTATTTTAGTAACAAAGGTTTTTCACATCTTGTGATCCTATGGATTCAGTTACAAATTTCTTCTAAAAACCAGTGAAAGCCTCAGTTGTTCAGAATGTCTGGGTTTTAACAAGGAGGTCTAATAACATGTTTAACCATTAAAAGTATCCTGAAAAGTTCAGTATAGTGATCAATGCATGCAGAGTGTCTTTGGTGCTCACTATTCAATCCCTCTGCAGTCATTGAACGTGATCTTTCTTTCTCAAGGCAATCAGTAAGGACAATGTCTAAAAGTCATTAAAGATGCTGTCCTTTTGACTTGCTCCCCTTTGGATTTCACAAACAAAACTAGGCCCTATACATATTGACATATAGGCTGATAACGCCCAGGGAAAACAAAGTGTACTCTAAGCAGTCATTGCAAATACACTAGATCTGAATCACTGGCAAATTGATGTCCTTGTATGTTGTTGGGCCCCAGTGCTGGAATGACACCTTATGCTGAAATGACCCCTTATGTCTTATGAGACATAAGGACTAAGCTTTTAGCTACTGGCTGAACAGGAAAGGATTCAGTATCTCCACCTGTAAGGCTGAAATAGCTGGGGGCTTGAAGGGTTAGCTGAGGTGTCCAGGGTTACTTATCATATTCTGCATTATCTTCCATCTTTCAAAGTCTCCTGTGGTTCACATGTGTGAAGCATTCTGGTACAGAGTGTTGCCAGAAAAAGAGTTCTGAATTCACAAGGGGATCAGAAATGCTCTCTGTTTCTACAAAATGTGACAGTCTCTGGGGATGAAAGGCGTTTCCTAAATATCCTCTTCAACTCTATTTATGAGTGCTGGATAAAGAGGGGACATTTTGATATTCCTCCTAGCACTTTTGTGCAATCAAGTCCTCCTTCAATGCTTATTCTATAGTCACCTTCTAACAAGTAGAGATGCATAATCAGACCTCATAAATGAGGCATGCCACTACATCATCTATAATGAAATGTACGCTTTCTTATAGCAAAGCATCTGGCTTCTGTATTTTAGTATCAATTCAGCCACTGCATATTTAGTCCTTGATGATGAACATTCCTGTTAAACTGCATTTCTTTTAATTCTGTGGCAAATGATTACTGAAATGAACTCAATACATCTACAAATCATTTCAATAGATGACTACAAAAGGCATAGAAAGTTATGTTAGCTAGAGGAAGTGCCATCTACTATGAGAGACTGCTGTGTAAAATTTATTTAGTGTACGCATGATGATCACATCAGCCAGGATATTACAAAACTGAAATCAATTACTAATTATGATACACAAGATTCAAAAATTAAAAGTAATTTGAACTGCACAGAGGAGGATAAAACAAGATCATAAACAAGCAGCTTTCCTAAAAATATTCTAGTGTGAATGATGGTGTGGCTTTTATTGTCCCCTCCTCCAAATATTTCACTTTTGTATTCATGAAGGACATTAAAAGTCACAAAATAATGAGTGGGAGTAGAGAGGCCAGGATACAAAGAATGAATTAAAATTCCTGAAGATAATTAGCCAAATGTTTCGTTTTAAAGCTGTCATCTAGAAACTTGAATCATTGCTAAAAGCATAGTTCCTTTTTTTTTCCCCTCAACTTCTTCTCTCCAGATAGGCAGCAGAAGTTATGTGTAATCAGATACTCAAGTGGTCTATTTCTGTATTCTGTCACGAGCAGAAGATTAGGTTTTAACATTTTATAAAACCAAATCTCACTTTGGGTACATGTCACACTAGCAGAGGATGATATCACCAGTGCTGATTACTGCAGTATAAGAATTTGTGACACACTGAATCTCTAAATGCTTTGGGAACAGGGTTATAAGGAAATATACAGTCACCTCAGATGAACCCATCCTTAAGCCCATACTAATTGTGTAATGCTGATGACATGAGCACTTTCATATTATAGGTTCAGTCACCGCCAAAGAACAGGTAGAAGCAAATCAGGTCTGTGCTTCCTGTAGTGCAAGTGACCAGCAAATGACGCACTGTGAAAATGAAATAAGAATTCAATGCCTTGCCAGAATATGTGGCTGGAAAGTCCATCACAGTAAAACTGTTTCATATTTAAGGTAGACATCTGTGGGCAAGCTGAACTCCAGAACTGAGTTGACATCTCCAGCTGAACAGGAGCACTACATGTCTTCATGAAGTATTATGTAGAGATATCTCTCAGAAAAATTAAATAAGACCCAACAAAGGCAGATTTACACTGTGTTATCTCTTAGCATTTCTGCTCCTTAGAATCATGTTGCTCAAATACATAAACTTTTGATAGACAAGTACTGTAATGTGTCAGATGACTGAGGTGATGAGCACATATGATTTTACCATCTTCTCCACAAAAAAAAGTGATCTTCAGTTCTGTCTCCTTGTCTCTAAAGTACTGAGTATACATTATATTTATGATTTTCTTCTTTGCAGGTTTTTTCTTTGTTAATTTTGCAGCTCAATATCTTATTCTTACTGTTTCTGTCTGGTCAGAAAATTTCTAAATTATTCTCCAACATTGCATCTATTGTATTCACCTGCCCCAAATTCTCTTTGTATTTATGAAACGAGTTTTCTGTTCTTATAGGATAAAGTTCTTCAGATTTATAACCCCAAGTACAGTGAAGATAAACAATCTGAATTTGTGGATAAATGGTTCTGTATGTCAACAGTTTTAGAATCCATCATAACCTGCCAGTCATATGCTCTCTGTGCATGAAATGTGTAAAGAATATAGAGCTAAAGAGTTTTTCACATAAGCCTAAAAAAATCATAAGAAAATTTTCTTCATAGTTACAATCATTTTAAACTCACCTTCTAGCAGAAAAAAACCAAGTACAAACATGCTCAATGAAATTCAAAAGGTTGATCTCTTTATCTATGAGGTGTATATTAAAACCTTGGGGTTTGTGTAGAAATAGTCTGGGAATCTAGGCAACTCCTTCATCTGAGCTCACAGAATACTCGCAGTGGCCTAGATGTCAGTGCCTTCATCACCTCCCTGAACTGAACCAGCAGAGCATCTCTGGCTCTGCTCTAAGCATATGCAGGGCAGCAAATACAATTTGCAGGCAAAGCAGAGGCTGTTAAAGGTGGTGCAAGGCCATAACAAATCTAAGCTCTTTGGAATGTTAGATTTCAATTTGAATGAATAAATAATGTTGTTTGTTCTCCCTGTGAGTTTTACTTTTAGTATGATTGACATCTGGTTGGTTTAAAGCTATTTGGGCTTAATATCTAAGTCCTGACTACTGTATACCCTTTTAAGATATTCACAGAAAGTGAAAGATAAAATGAGGGGATCTGTAAAGAATTTTTCACAAGGAAGGTGTTATTCTGTCAGAATCTTACAGTTATAATACATTTTTAAAACCTTTTAAATTAAAAAAAATCAAATTATAAACATTTTTAGTTTCCCTCTGCATGGTTTTTCTTTCAGTTTATAAAACTATCTGAACTACTTCAATATGAAAACACAAGACCATCTTAAAAATTAAAAAGGTTTAATTATGTAACAATTTGAAGTGATATTTCCACATCTTATCCATTTTTTTCTCCTCTATAAACCCACTTTTGCATATATAAGTTGACTGTATAGGATTAAAAATTAATCAGAAATTTTACCAAACATACAAGCTTACTTGTAAAGGACAGTAAAAAAAAAAAATAAATCTGTGTATAATAAACAGTTATTGCCAGTCTTTCCATTGCCCAAAGGAAATAAAAACATTGTGTTTTGCTGAATCTATCCCATTCATGTATGTTATAAATTGTCAATATCTCATGTCAATTTGGCAACAATGTAAAAACGATCATAAAGAAATCAAATCCCTGCTGAAAATCCTCAGCAAGTGGACTTGTACATCCTTTCAGTGAGTTGCTATGGGATATACACTCTGCAAGTTCTCTTTCATCAGGATTTATTTATCCATATTCAGGGAAGTCATACAAAAACAGGGATATCTTCTTGTTTTCTATCTTGCGTGAATTTACCTCTGTCATCTCTCTTTGTCCTGCTGATCTGAAAACACGTCTTAAAATCTGTATCTTATTCCCTTCTACTTCACTATTAGCTCATAAACAAAACCAAACCAAACCAAACAAAAAAACCCACAAACAAACAAACACAAAAACCCCCAAACCAAAACAAAAACAAAAACAAAAAACAACACCACCCAGAGATGAGCTATTGGTTTTGCATCTTTTTGCTTCATCTTTAGGGTAACTGAAACACATAAAAACTGAATATTTGTGTTCAATAATTGAAGAAAATAAAATGAGCGTGTCTTTATTTTACTAGAATGCTTACATTTAAGTTCCAGTGCTGCCCAAATCAAGTATTATTTAATTTTATCCCAGACAGAGAATAAAAGGAATAACAGCTACAAGGGAAAATGTTACAATAACAGACAATATGTTACAATAACAATGAATTATGAAGAAAGAGGAATTGTATAGACAGTATAATAATAGATTTCAGTTTTCTCTCAGATATAAAACATCTTCTAGAAATAATACTGAAATAAGCATTTTTCTGATAGCAGTAATAGCAGAAAAGCATCCTCTCCTGACCTGTAGGTCATATGCAGAGGGTATTCTGGTTACTATTTTCTCAAGAACATTTGCCCACAATTTTAAATACCCTCAAGTAAGATGATTACTCATTCACACTCATTCACACTCATTCACATCCATATTCCATGTTATATGCATTTGCTCTAGACTTTTAAAATTTTCTTCAGGATATGAGCTTCATTCACTTTGAAATTCGATCAAAACAAACATTCCAAGAATGGATATTTTCATAGAATCTGGTTTAATGTTAATAAAATAGTGCCACTAATTTTTTTTTTGTCCTTTTGTGCTTCTCATCATGCTTCTTTCCTTTAATAATTTAAATGAGTAGAGATACACATCTGCTGTGGTAAGCCTCTCCTAGGGCTGGTGCTTTGACAGCTAGTAAACTAGAATTCAGATCTTTATTTTTTCCCATTTCTTCAGGTGCTATTATTACACTATTCAGATTCATATAGCAGATTTCAGTATAAAGGGATAAAAAAAGCACAGTTTCTGCATGATGACTGTTAGAACTTCTCCTCAGAGAAACAAAGTCATGGAGATTTAATAGAGTGTGTTGTCCTATAATGAAGTGCCCTTTTGTCCAAACAAAATGGCGTAGTATAATCGCAGCTGAAGATTTGGTTATATCTTAGGTCTTCCAGTTAGAGGCTTAGGAAAAATAAAAAAAAACTCCACTACATATTTTTCAGATTTTAGTGGAATTGAAATATAATGCAGATTAGATTTGCAGTGCTGCGGGGGGACACAGACAGTAGAGACTCTCAAGGTCCAATAAAGATGCAGAAGATACACCTCCAAGTGCTCAGGACAAAGTCATAATTTAATATTTGTTCCATTGTCCATACTACTTATAAAATGAAAACTTAAAATAGCTGTAAAATAATTTCTTGAGAGTACAAGGCAGAAGATTTCACAAGGATGAACACTAGGAAACAAACAGTAAAGAAACTGACATCTTCTGTGCACCTTTATTGAACTCTTTGTGGATGTCAATGTAAAAATGTGATGTTTTCCAAGTCAGTATCTTTGGTCATATAATGTTCAACTTCCTTCTTCTTTTTCCTTATTTTTATTCCATTTGTCTGCCAAAAGCAGTAATTCACTGATTCAGATGTGAGAGAATTCCAGATCTCCCTCAAACTTGATTAAATGTAATAAATGGTTCACCACAGTGCATTTGCTTAATGCACTTATGCACAGTGAATTGTTTTCACTTACAATACAGCATTATAAGATTAAACTTAGCAAGGAAAATATGCTCTCCCTGCTCTTTGGATAAAGTGTCCAACAGTGTCTTTGATAAGTTTTACCCCATCGAACTATCATGCTATAATTTACAGAGAATTGAGTCAGAAACAAGCAAGAAAAACCTCAGCAATTTTTTCTGATAGCTTTAGCTCTTGAATTAATTGTGTATACACTGCATCCTATCATGCAGGTAAGGAATTGCAGCATTATTTCCAATGAATCCCTAAAACAACACTTGGATCTCTAATACGATGACTCAGAAAACTGACAAACATGAAGACTTTTAGGTCACCTGGCTCAAATTTCACTTTGGCTGGCGGTGAGTCCAAGCCATCACTGCCCAGTGCCAGTTTTCCAGCCCACTGGTGAACCATAACGGTCTGTTCAGCTACAGGTGCATGTGGGGCTCATGGCCTTCCAGCAGCCATTTATTTCATATAAAGTGGGAAATAAAACCTCCATTGAGAAAGCTAAGATGCAAGCATGTGGCGAGTTAGTGCTTACTCCTCAGGACTTCTGTAGGCTGCTACAAAGTTATACCAATAATTAATAAGTTTTCCCTTAGTTTAGAACAAAGAGAGTAGGAAAAGCCATATCCAGGTTTATCTTTCCAGTATTTCTCCCTCCTATTAAATGTCTTAAAGCATACACCTTTTTAAAAAATTAATTCCACCACTATTATTAAATGGTGTCTGTAAGTGGATTATAAAAATACCACTCATGTTCCATGCATATTATTATGTCACATTTAAAAAAAAAGAAGAAAGAAATATGTGTACCTACATGTTCTCATGCCATGTGTGAATTTCAGTAAGGAAATGTACAGTTGAATGTCATTAGCATCAAGGAGTTGCATCGCCATAAAATGTATGTAATTATTTGGCAATTCATTAGCAAAAAACTAATGCAGATGTGATTAATTCAACAAGCATAATCGTTGTGTACAGATGCAGGCTTTGCAAATTTGACCTGCAGTCAGTGGCACATCAAATAGGATGAGTTGTAAGTCTAGGGGAAAGGAAGGCTGCTCTTTCAAACAGCTCAAGGGCACATACTACACCATAAAATTGACAAAGTTGATACAAAATAATCAAATTAATCAGCAAATTCTTCTAAATTTATGTGGGACACACACCCATTCATGGAATATTCCTGGCTTTGCCTTTAAGTAAATGAAAAATGTTAATCCAATTATATATTAGCTATAATTAGCGGAGGCCAATGAAAAGGCAAAGCAAGATAGAAGTTTGACCAACTGACCCAAACCACGTTCCAATGTGTCATTGTGTGCCTTTTGTTCATCTGAGCTGGGTGTCCAGGTTAGTTCACTTACAAGGGTGAATGCAATAAAACTTAAAGTGGTGTCTTAGTGAAGTTATGCATCTATAAAGAATTCTGACAGATATTCTGTGAAAGTCCACCAAGAAACAGTAAGAATAACAAGACAATCAGAAAAAAAATATTTGGAATCTGTTCTGAAAGGAAATGCCAATCAGCAAACATTCCAGGTATGAAACACTAGAATGAAAATAAGAAAAAAAAGAATAAAACTACCAATTTTAAAAGCCTTGTGTTATTTGATTTCTACTTCACTGAAATATGATCTATTGTCCAAAAACATCTCCCATTGTAAGCTACTTCAGTCATAAATCTCAGGTGTATGTCTAAATAAGCTAAATTCAATTGTGAGCACAAAAGCAAATATTTGTATCTGTCTTATCCCAGAAGTATTTCAGGATTCTTCAGCTTTCTGAAAAAAAGGTGATGAGTTATTCCCTGTTCCATGCAAAGGAGACTGTCTTGTGATTTCTTCTCACTGCTTTGGGCCAGAAAAAGATAAAACCAATCCAAATCTAAAATTATGACATTTTTTATTATAAAAAAACTATTAACAATTTGTAATGGAAAATGCAAAATACATTTTTATATCCCAAAGGAGTTTTCTAAAGACTAATGAAAACTACAGAGGAAGTAGCGTAGATAGAAGCTTCTATTTGCAAAATGAGTTGAAAAATAAAGAATTGATTGACCATTCATTCTTGTTATAAAATAATTAATTTTTTTTCTCTTTTTACATTTTTTTTAACATGGGGGAATTAATTTAGCATGGTTCAATTCATAAAAATTCAGAAAGCAATTCTGAAAACAAATACATCAGCTTTATAAATGACAGTTTGACTAACTTGCACCTGGGGATATATTTGTTTTTTGTAAAAAAACTTGAAAAGATATTTTTATCTTGTTCCTGTCACTCTTGTAAGAGTTTTGTAATCTGAGTGGTTATTAATGTCTCTCATTAATCTTGGATGAATTAGGGAGCCAGGATCTTTGAGGCTCAAGTCAATTATGTATAAATAGAGTCCATTATTTACAGCACCATTATGTCCCCAGCTCATTTATTACATAAATCTTCTCCTATCATCTAGAATTTATCCATCCTTATTAGCTAACATTGCTGGGTAGATTTAAAAATTGTGACTGAGGTAAATCACATCTCACTAAGCAGAATTAGACATGAGTCTAGTTTATTTAATTTCTCATACTTTTGACTGGGTTTGATTCTTTTTGACAAGAGATGATTTTCAAAAGCAGTAGAGGAAAAATTTCTGTATACTGAACTTTCTGCATGGCAAAAGTAGTTTCAAACATATGTTTTCTTCCTGGAAAATAAGAGGTTGTGTCCTTTAGACCCTTATTAGCCTGTTATGTGATGTCACTGTGAATCTTAACAGCAAAATTTTAAAATGGAAGAGTCAGCCTAATTTTTTTTTTTTATATATATATATTTTGTATAGTTACTCTGCTGGTTTTGCCCCTGCTTGAATTGCAAAAAAACAGGATATTGGTCAAAGCAGCAGAATAAACATTACAAAAGCTGCTTAGCAAATTGCCCTTATTTTAATTAATTAGCATAATAAAGATAAGAATACTGAGCAATTATCTGGCTCAGTGTTTTATTTTCTCTTTTAGCAAAATTTTACTCTCTAATTTCTTTAATTTTTAGTTTTATCTCCCAATAGCTGCAACTACAATTATCTGGTTTTATAACTATAAGAAGTTACAGTATGGAAATCTGGAAAAGAAGTGAAAAGCAGAGATATCTACGCTCCAGACACTGTTCATCTTGGGTGGGAAGCAACAAATAGGGAATTCTTTCCTTTAGTAGTTCTTATCCTTAAAACAGGTTTATTTAGTATCAGGAAAGCCTATATCAAGTCTAAGTGGGAAAGCTGTTCTGCACAGAAATCATCATGCCTCACTGAGGGTTTGATAAATTTCACATATTCTTTAGCATAGAGTATTAACTCTACAATAAAAATGAAATATTATCGTAAGTGATAAAATAATATTACTTATCTTTATATTGTGTCTGTTCTTTATGTATTTTTGAGCTCTTTTATGTTCACTGAATAGCCTTTTTTCCATCACAAGTCAGAGGCTTCCCTAGCCACATGTTCTTGCTACAACAATGGGATGAAATTTTGTTGTCTTCTCTTCAATCTTCACTTCTGTCACAAGCAGCAAATCAAAACAGAGAAGATCTGCAGAGGTCTGTCTTCAAGCAGAGCCTGAGAGATAGACAATGAGTGAGAAATTGGTACAAATACAGAGTAATTATACACTTCTGGTGTCAGATCATCCCAGCATTTCAAAACCCTTTCTCAGTTCTTGATCTAATCAACTCTTAGAAAACTTAACAGTTTTGAAATATGTTATGCTTTAAGAGTTTAATCTAATTTCTTCTGAAAGTTTCTCCATTTTTATAAATTTTGTGTATTTACGATTTAATAGTACAGTGCCAACATTGTCTATCATTTATGAAAAACACAACTCAAGAATTCATTCATTGTGATTTTGATGGGCAGCTCCTTGTGCATAATACCAGTCTTTGCTCTTTAAATAGAAAGAGTTAATTTTAGGGAAGAAGAGGAATTATATTACAGGGTCTGAAGGCTGTATTTAATTTATAGTGAATTGTTCATGCAGAGGAATGGATTTTACAATGAAATGAGAGATTCCAAACCTTTCAGCTGTTTAATAAACCATATTAATTGAAGAAATGGGTTGGGATTGAATATCTCAGCCCACCTGCCTACTTGCACATATGGCTGAAATACTCTTGGGTAATAGAGAATAAAATAATTTCTTTACTATTCCTCTAAACTAAGATACTCACAAGCAGAAGTGATAGACAAGCCAATCAACCAGGCAAATGAGCACTGCTGGTGATGGGATATTTCAGGGGACAGGTCTTTGGTCCACTTCACAGTTCAAATAAAAACAATAATAAAAAAAAAGAGATATGTACTACTAGGCTAAAAATTTCACATATATGGATTTTTATTCATTATTCTGACCATAATTTTGCATGTTTGTGTTCCAGGATTTATCTTATATTCGGTCTTCCACAAAAGATAAAAAAATAAAAGATACCCACTAAAAATTTTAGGAATTAAGTATGAGACAGCTATCTCTGCAACAAATATTCATACCTTCTCCCTCAGCTCCAAAAAGAATTGTTTGTAAGATGACAAAACAGAGTTTGACCAGGGCCATTTCAGTATTCAGGTTTTGTACCATGAGGTGAATGCCACTATCAGGTAATCATAATAAATCTTGTTCATTACTAAACAGCCTTATTGAGCCATACACTCCTGAAGGTGGAAGTGTAGAGTTAGGTCCCCAAACCTAATTTGAAAATAATTATTAATTTACTTTAATCCTTTTTCGGGCTGCTAAATTCTCTCCAAACCTTTTTAACTTTTCATTTCACAGTGTTCAGCTTACAAAATCAGATGCAGAAGAGAAAAATTTCAAAATGTAGCAGGAATTTTCTTTTGTTTTCCTACTTTTTTTCCATTTTGCCCAGGATTTTTTACTCTAAACCTTTTCAAGGTACCTGTGAGTTTCAGCAATATATTAGTATTTAGAACTATCTTACATGACCACCTGCTGTGAACACTAAATATCAAAATTGCTATTAATGAAAATATTGTCATTGTATATTCAGTGTGTGAATTAACACACAGGTAACCAAGGGCAACCATCAAACCACATCTGAACTGCAAAGAGTGGGTTTATTTCATTACCTCCCTAACAACATCAGGTGGCAGAGACACAAGGGGAGCCAGGTTCCATTCGGCTCAGCTCATCCCAGAAAGGGAGGGGGATCCAGAGCCTCACTGTAACAAAAGGCTTTGGGCAGTATGTGAAAGTGTGTTATCTCTCCACAGGAGTTCTACTTCTCAAAACAGGAAGAGGATGAACAACACAAGGCATAAAAAACGTAGCTTGCACACACCGACAGTTACAGCAGTCTCACCTGCAAGGTCATTTTGAGCAAAATTATTCCCTCCTCACTGCTGAATCTCACAGTTTTGACCTTTTCTTCCTAACAGTCAGTATTCACATTGGGGTTTTTTTGTTTTTTTTTTTTTTTTTTGTTTTTTTTCTTAGCAGTATCATAAAATCATAGAATGGTTTGCATTGGAAGGGACTTTAAAGGTCATCTTGTTCCAACATCCCCCTGCTATGGGCAGGAACATCTTTCACTACACCAGATTGCTCAAAGCCCCATCCAACCTCACCTTGAACACTGCCAGGGATGGAGCATGAGTTTCTTTATTCTGCTGTTCCAGATGCTGGCAGTGAGACAGGCTTCCCAAGCAGGTATGTACTTCAGCCATTCAGTGAATTCTGCCATCCTACCAAGTACATTTGATGTTTTCTGATTTCCTCCATTATGAAGCTAGGGATTTGATATTAAACACAAATTTGAAAAATAAATTGCTGAAATTACGGAAACTACTGATCTAATAGATATTGGTCTGTATTTTTTCTACAAACTTATTATAATAAATAAGAAAAATATCCAGTTTCCAAAAGGAAAAAGTGCCCTGAATTGTATATTCAGAATGTGCACGTTTTTATAAATGACAGCCAATTTTGAAGGTACAAAGCTTAAGTAAATATGAACTCAGAAGCCACTGGACTTTGACTCATTTTTTGTGTGGGAGAAAATCTATGTATGCTGTCTACCTGAATGCTGGCAAAGCCTTTGACACTGCTTCCCACATCATTCTCCTCAAGAAACTGGGTGCTCATGGCTTGGACAAGTGCACTCTTTGCTGGGTTAAAAACTGGCTGAAATGCTGATCCCAAAGAGTGTGGTAAATGGAATAGCATCTAGCTGATAGCCTGTCACAAGGGTTGTTTTCCAGGGCTCAGTACTGGGGCCTGTTCTGTTTAACCTCTTTATTGATCATCTGGAGAAAGAGATCAAGTTTCGTCTTAATCAGTTTGTTGATGACAGCAAGTTGAGCGGGAGTGTTGATCTGCTGGAGGACAGGAAGGCTCTGCAGAGGGATCTGGAGAGGCTGGATCAATGGACTGAGGACAATGGTGTGAGGTTCAACAAGGCCAAGTGACCTTTTCTTTGGTCACAACACCCCAGGCAGTGCTACAGGCTTGAGGAAGAGTGGCTGGGAAGCTGTCCAGATGAAAAGGTCCCAGGGGTGTTGGTCAACAGCAACTGAACATAAGCCTGAACTGTATCAATGACAGTGTTGCCAGCAGGACCACGGCACTGATTGTCCTCCTGAACTTGGTGAGGTCATATCTTGAAACCTGTGTTCAGTTCTGGGACCTTCACCACAAGAAGGACCTTGAGAGGTGGTGGAGTGTGTCCAGAGAAGGGCAACAGAGGTCATTAAGGGCCTGGAGCACAAGTCTTACGAAGAGCAGCTGAGGGAGCTGGAAGTGTTTAGTCTGGAGAAAAAGAAGCTCAGGGGAAACCTCACCTCTCTCTGCTACTACTGGATTGCAGTGAGGTGGGGTGTCGCTGCAGCGGCTTGGGAGTCGTCTCCCACCTTGCCTTGGCTTGCCCTGCCGCCGACAACAAGGCACAGCCCAGTTAGCTGGTGAACCAGGTTGTACCTGTGAGGCCTTCCAGCAGCAGCAGCGTGACAATAGCAAGGATGAATGAGAGCAGGACTCTACAGAGGGTTAGCAATGAGGGTTTATTGCAGCCCACAGGGGAGAAAACCTTGGCAGAGCCCAGACTGCTCTGTGACTGTAACTTATTTGGGGGAGGAACAAGGGAAAGGTTAGGGAAAGAACCAATAGGGAAAGGCCCAGGAGTGGCTCCAGGGGTGAGGGACAATACAAAAAAACAAAATTCAGGGGTGAGAAGGGGATTTCCAAGATCCTGGCCTCTCCCTGGATCTTTCCAGAAGCAGGGAGAGGCTGGGCCAGGATTGGCAGGTCCTGGGGGTAGGGGGAATAAATGACTGACAGGTAACTGAAACTGGATAAACAATTGCAGGGCAAGCCAACTGGGAGTAAAACAGGGGTACAAGGAACAAGCCATTTAGCAAGCATAGAACAATAGAAAACAGATAAAAATACCACACTACTGTGGGGGTTGGTCTCTTCTCCCAAGTAACAAGAGATACAAAAAGAGGTTGTGCCAGGAAAGGTTTCGATTGGATATTAGGAAAAAATTTTGAGCAGACATGGTGCAGGAACAGGATGCGCTAGTACAGGCTGTCCAAGAAAGTGATTGAATCATCATATCCGGAGGGATTTAAAGATGTGGCATTTAGGGACATGATTAGTTGGTGGACATGGCACTGCAGGATTAACAGTTGGACTCAATGGTTTCAGAGGTTTTTTTCAATTTAAATCAATCTATGCCTCTTCCCTGTGAAGTTTTGATATAATGCTGACTCATCTGAAACTCACCTACTAGTTTTTCAAATGAAACAAAATCAATCTCCCTTATTTTCCATTATTAAAATAATTTTGCAAAAGTTAGATGAATTTCAATTACCTTTGTTTTGTTTCTCTAACTTTTAATTAACAAATCCTGGAATTGTAACTCCAGCAATAGTTGAATTTCAAGGGTAAGGCATTCTAATTTTCTGTTTTAAAAAAGACAGACGATATCACAGAATCACTAGGTTGGAAGAGACCTCCGGGATCATTAAGTCCAACCCAACCCTAACCTCAACTAAACAATGGCACCAAATGCCAAATCCAGTCTTTTCTTAAGCACATCCAGAAATGATGAATCCACCACCTCCCCAGGTAGATCATTCCAATACTTTACTACCCTATCTGTAAAAAAGTTTTTCCTAATATCCAGCCTATATTTCCCTTGGTGCAGCTTGAGACTGTGTCCTCTGGTTCTGTCAGTTGCTGCCTGTGGAAAGAGGCACCTCCCACCTGACTACAGTCACCTTTCGGGAAGCTGCAAAGAGTGATAAAGTCACCTCTGAGTCTTCTCCAGGCTAAACAACCCCAGCTCCCTCATTCGTTCCTCACAGGGCTTGTGTTCCCTCACCAGCCTTGTTGCCTCCTCTGGACGCACTCAAGAATCTCAACGTCCTTCCTGAACTGAGGGGCCCAGAAATGGATAGAGCACTCAAGGTGTGGCCTTATCAGTGCTGAGTACAAGGGAAGAATGATCGCCCTGCTCCTGCTGTTGGCCTTCTTGACCACCAGGGCACACTGCTGGCATGTTCAGCTGCTGTCACCAGTACCCCCAGGTCCCTTTCTGCCTGGGCACTGTCCAGCCACACCGTCCCCAGCCTGCAACGTTGCAGGGAGTTATTGGGGCCAAAGTGCAGGACTTGGCACTTGGACTTATTAAACCTTATAAATCCTATTGTATTCTGCCCATCCATCCAATTGCTTCAGATCTCTCTGCAGAGCCCTCCTACCTTCCAACAGATGGACACACATTCCCAGCTTCGTGTCATCTGTAGATTTACTAATGAAAGACTCAATGCCCTCACCCATGTCATCAATAAAAATATTAAACAAATCTGGCCCCAACACAGACCCCTGAGGGACACCACTGGTAACTGGTGAGCAGCACTGCTCACCACCACTCTCTGGGCCTGGCCACCCATCCAGTTCGTAACCCAGCAAAGAGTGCTCCTGTCTAAGCCGCAGGAGTTTGCTGTGGGAGACAGTGTAAAAGATCTTGCTGAAGTCCAAATAGACAACATCCACAGCACTTCCTGCATCCACCAGACAGGTCAGCTGGTCATAAAAGGAGACCAGGTTGGTCAAACATGACATACCCCTCCTAAACCCATGCTGGCTGGGGCTGATACCCTGGATGTCTTGTAAGTGTTGCATAATAGCTCTCAATATAAACTGCTCCATTATCTTATCTGGTACTGAGGTCAGGCTGACTGGCCTATAATTACCAGGATCCTCCTTCCCACCCTTTTTGTGGATGGGTGTCACATTGGCCAGTTTCCAGTCATCTGGAACCTCACCAGTGAGCCAGGACTGTTGGTAAATGATGGAGAGTGGCTTCACAAGCTCATCTGCCAGCTCCCTCATCCATCCCTGGGATGGATCCCATTTGGGCCTATAGATTTATGGACATTTAAACAGCTCAACATTTCTCTGACTGCCTCCTCCTGGATAACAGGGGGACCATTCTGTTCCCTGACACCATCCACCAACCCAGGATGGCAAATATCCCGAGGACAATCCAACTTCCCACTAAAGACTGAAGAAAAAGGGGCGTTAAGTGCTTCTGCCTTCTCCTCATCTGCAGTTACCAAGTTCCCTCCTGCATCCAATAGATAACAAAGGTTGGTCTCATCCTTCCTTTTATCATTAACATATTTGTAAAAAAATTTTTTATTATCCTTTATGGAAGTTGCCAAATTAAGTTTGAACTGAGCTTTGGCCTCCTTAGTTTTCTTCTTACATACCCTAATAACCCCCCTAAATGCTTCCTGAGAGACCTGACCCTCCTTCCAGAGATGATACATCCTTTTTTTATTCTTAAATTCTTTCAAAATCTCATTACTCAGCCAGGCTGGACATTTGTCTTGTTGACTCATCCTTCAGCACACATGGACAGTCTGTTCCTGTGCCCTCAAGATATCTGTTTTGAAGCATGCCCACTTTTCCTGGACTCCTTTGTTTTTGAAAACTGCTTCCCAAGGAACTCTGGACAAACCTCCTGAATAGGTCAAAGTCTGCCCTCCCAAAGTCCAATAAAAAAGTCTTGTTGATGCTCCTCCTAACATCACCAAATATTTAGAACTCTATAATTTCATGATCACCATGCCCCACATGGCCTCCAACTACCACATCTCCTACCAGCTCATCTCTATTTGTAAATAACAGGTCTAACATTGTCCTACCCCTGGTGGGCTCACTCACCAGCTGCAACAAGAAGTTGTCCTCAATACATTCTAAGAACTTCCCGGACTGCCTCCTTTCTACTACGTTAAGTTCCCAGAAGATATCTGGTAGGTTAAAGCCACCTACAAGAACAAGAGCTGGTGCTCCTGAAACATTCAGCTGCTTATAGAATAAGTTGTCCACCTCTTCTTCCTGGTTGGGTAGACAATACCAATAGGATGTCAGCCTTATTGGCCTTCCCCTTAATTCTTACCCATAAGCATTCAACTTCATCATCACTAGTTATAATATCTATGGAATCAAAAGCCTTCCTAATATAAAGGGCCACCCCTCCTCCCCTTCTCCCTTTCCTGTCTCTTCTGAAGAGTCTGTAGCCGTCCAGTGCAGCTCTCCAGCTATGTGAGTCATCCCACCACGTTTCTGTGATAGCGACTACATCATAGCTTTGCTATTGCACCACGGCTTCCAGCTCCTCCTGCTTATTACCCATACTGCATGCATTACTGTACATGCACCTCAGTTGGGTTAGTGACTTCACCCCTAACTTAGGTTTATTACCTTTGGGCCTTCCCCCAGATAGTCCAGCTGCATCCCCTTCCCCCTTCAAACCTAGTTTAAAGCCGTCTTAGTTCTGCCAGTTCATAAGCTAAAAACCTACTACACTTTTCAGAGAAATGAAGCCCATCCAGTTCCAACAGACCAGATGCTGAAAAAGTTACCCCATAATCAAAGAACCTAAAATCTGCTGATGACACCAACCCTTGAGCCACTTCTTGATAGTGTGAGTTCTCCAATTCCTTTTGTCATACTTCTCCGCCACTAAAGAATTGAACATAACACTATCTGTACTCCTGCCCTATCAACCACTTAACCCAATGCCTTAAAGTCCCTTTTTATTGCCCTAGCACTTCTCTTTTCAGTCTCATCACTGCCAGCCTGGGGTATCAGCAGTGGGTAGTAATCAGAGGACTGAATCAGCCCAGGAAGTCTCTCAGTAATATCCCGTATCTGAGCCCTAGGGAAACAGCAGACCTCCCTGTGGGTGGGTTGGGTCTGGTCGACATATAGGCCCCTCTGTTTGCCTCAGAAGGCAGTCACACATGATGACTACTCTTCTTTTGTTTTTAATTTTAGAAGTAGTAATCTGTCTGACTGGTGAGGCATAACTGGGAGGCTCACTGGGCAGACCAATTTCTTCTACATCATCTAACTAATCCTCTAGATCCAGGGCCTCATACCTATTCTGAAGTGGCACCTGGGTAGGTGATGGGGGTTGGGGGGAATTTCCATTACCTACCCGAGTAGGAACCCATTTCCACTCCCCCTCATCCACCAGGTGTCCTCCTATTGCCTGACGGTGGGAGGCACGGGAGTCCTCTGACTCCTGGAGGGCCTCCTTTAAGGATGGAAGGGTGGAACTCCACCAATCTATTTCTCTTTTACTTTCCCTAATACACCTTAGTCTATCAACTTCCTCCCTAAGCTCAGCCACTAACAAAAGGAGATCATTCACTTGTTCACACCACATGTAGACTTCTTCTGCAACTCCCCCTGGTGCCACTGATAAGCTTAAAACACTCCTTGCAGGAATGGGTCTGGACAGACACATCCTTCTTCAAGGATTCTGCCTGGCTACATACATTTTCACTAACTGCAGTTTTGGATTGTGCAAAAACCATTATTAAAAAACCAAAAACTAACAAACAGAACTGTAAGTTAAAAAAACCCTTCAGCCCCTGCTGCTTGCCCCACCTGTGTGAACTGCCGTGCCCCTACAGCCGTGCCACACCCCTGTTCACTCGCTCTGTGTCACCACACCCTGGCCTGATGCTGGAGGGAAAAACCTCTTCCTGCACCTGCACGGCTCAAGTCATATCTTAGACTTTAAAACCAAAATTAATTTTTATAACTATTAATATACTATATATATATATAATTTATATAACATTACATATATATATATATGTAACATTGCAGCTGGCAGAGGCTTTTGTGTCTCTTCCATCCAGCTACATTAGGGACTTTGGAAAGGATAAACCGATGTGGTTTGATTTGAAGGCCACAAACTTTTGAAGTTGTTACTGCTTGTTGCTGAAGCATAACTCTCTAAAAAACAAGGACTCACTACATTGACCACTGGCATGAGCATTACATTACAGCAACACAAAGCATAAAGTGTGGCCAGCTAACATAGCAGAAGTTCATGAGAATGTTTAAACTTTCATTGTCTTTTTCTTGCTCTTCCACTTTTATTACTGATTATGCAAAACAGCATAAAAAATGAGTCCTCCCTGATACAGCAACTGTGGTTTTTTCTACAATATCTTCTGCCATCAAGTGAAAAAAACCCCAGGACCGTATAAAAATATCAAAACCACATAGCTATCATTGGTTGTTTTAGCATTAGGATTCTTTTACATCAAGAGAACAGGGTACTCCAAAAACTGAGAAAAGCTGACTCAGTAACTAGTTTAGTTATGTCATAAATTAGTATTGAGCTTAAAATAGACACAATCAAATCTTCCTAGAAATAAATATCTGATGTTACAGTTAGGTGAACTCATAGTTGTTACTGTCTCAGATGTAATGCCACAAGAATGAGTTAGTTCTCTGATCTTCCCAGGCGCAGCAGAGAATATACAAAGTATGTGTTGCTTCCTTCTTTAAAAGATCTTTAAAAGCTTGACACCACAAGGAAAACCTTTATCTTATAAAGACTTCAATCTAATGTGATTGATATTTCTTCTTCCAGTGAAAAGTGTGTACATTTCTAATTTTACCATTGATAAAAAGGTTTGTAAACATGGAATCTATTCTAGAATGTCATATTCAGGCTCATCTCAACTTCCCCATGCAAGAAACTGAAATACTCAGCAATTAGGCAGTTCAACACAACCTTCAAATGTCCTATCGAAAGCCAAGAAAATGAATATACTTTAAATACAAATCCCATAGTAACCAGTGGAATGGGTGATTCAATAGCATTGTCCTGTCAGGGAGCTATACAAAAGACTCATGCTAACTATAATAATTACTTTATTTTCCATTGAAAACACTGGAGATTAGCAAATACATGAGAAAATGCTGTACAGTGAAGGATAATCTTTTATGTTTGTCACTCTACTTGCATAAGAAAGAAGCATCTCATCCCGACTCACTTTGAATGCCCAGATAACGAGAAGTATACTAAGAATGTACTTTCCTGAAAAAGTGTTTTCCTTTTAGGTTGTCATTTCATCATTTGTGCTTCAGCATGAGAGAGAGCATTGTTCAGTATTAAGCTCGTTGTGGTTTTTCTCTGATTGTTTTGTTGGGTTTCTTTTTCTTCTAATCTTCTACTACAGAACAATAATTTTAATCTTTGATATGTGACATTTCAAAAGTCATAGTTCTTAAAAGATGTAGCTTTTCTTTTTGCTAAAGTCTTTGAAAGGCATTGGGAACCAATTCACTTACACTGAAGAGAAAAAAGTAATGAAAGCACAGTCTTGTTTAAAAGGTGAAGAAATTCCAGTTTAAAGCTACTTTTTTTTTTTTTAACAACCGGTGTAGTGAGTAGTTATGTTGCCTGGCTATATGTATTCTCTGTTATTCTGTCCACAGGAAGTGGAAATAAACTTCACAGAATAAAAAAAAAACTTTTAGACAATCTAAGTGATGACTATCCAAGTTCTCTGTAAAAGTGAAGTCTAAACCCTTCATGAGACAGAGAAGAAATTTTCAAAAAGGAGAGAGAAAAGTTAAAAAAAAATCTTAAGAGTACAATGGTAATCTCCTTTGGAATATTTCTGAAGAAGGAGTTTGAAACAGGATAATCTTGTAGTAGTATACATAATCTGAACTGTGTTTTCTGAGGGATAACTTGATTTTTATTTTGAGTTACCTGTGTTTTTACCAAACCACAATGACTTGAGTAAAATATCTACATTAGCCACTTGAAACTACTTACATGTAAAAAGAGCATTAAAAAGTGTTTCCATCAAAAGTTCACAGCTATCTAGCTGAAAATGAATGTAATCTATGAATTAATGAAATACTTTTCAGGTAGAGTTTCATCCTGCTCCATTGTCACATCTTAGATTTCTTATTATTTTCTGCCTTAGGAGGAGCAGAACCACAGCTACCTCCTTTTCACTACATGCCATTCCAGTCTTGAGTTCTCCAAACTACTTTCCAGTAATATTTAATTTCAATTTTAGTTAGTACAGACAGTTAATACAATTATACTCTGAAGAAGGTTAATTCTAAGGAATTGTTATTTTGGCAGCTCTTGCCTGTATCATAATACTGAGGAAGAGTCCAGTTCAGGCAAAAATGTCATTGAAGTAGTTTAATTCTTATTTTCAAAAATTCACATGATATTTTTACTGTAATATTTAAACCTAATTCCCAGAAAATCCTCATCACAATAAAGATGGTGCAATGTAAAAGCAACCTTCAGGTAAGCAATAATCAGACAAAAAGCTATTATCAGCAAATAGTGAAGATATGTACAGACTAGCTTAAGAAAAGCTTTCTAAGGTCTCCCATATGTGTACAGCTTCTCACAGGCAAACCAGGGTCAAATTGCTGGAAAAAAGAATTGCCAAAAGGAAACAACTGTAATGTCTTACATAAGTTGATAATCTTAAGCTGGTTCTCCATTCTTCAGGACTACATATGTAATTTTTAGCCATTCATAATTAACTGAATGAAGACTGTCCATTTCATCAGGCTCCAGACTTCCAAAACTAAAGATGTTTTTAAAGATGTTCCAAATTTATTTTATAAAAACTGCAACTACTCAGTGCAAGAACATTCTCTCAATTTAAAGCTATGACACCATACAAAATGAAGACCACATGAGAGATGCTAGGCACCTCCATTTTAAATTAAGTTCAAACAGAAAGGAGGGCACTCATAAACTCAGTAGACCCAAGGAAATGTTCCAGAATAAAAAAAAAAATTAATTTTCCAGCACATTTAGTTCCCAGGATATCACAATAGCTGTTCCTCTCATGGCACGATTCCTAGACAAATTATTCAGTGATTATTCTATTTCAGTTTCTCTATTGAATATTCAGCTTAATTGCTCAGAGAGAATCGCTTTGTTATTGAATATATAAAAAAAAAAGAAAGGAGAATAATTTTTGACTGAATCTATCTTGCTGCTCTGAAGCTGTAGGCTATAATTTTCAGTGTCCAGCTTAAAGAAAAAAATATCTGGTTCCTGCCTTGATTGTAACCACAAGAGATTAAATGCATTTAAGAAAGAGACATACATATATGAAATGTGTATATTCTGTTTTCACTTGAAGTATGATTGACCACCCCATGCTCCACTGTCTTTGCTTGATCATCATGGCATGTCAAGACAAATTCAAAGCTAATCCAATTTTATTTATTCCTCAATTACAAGACCAGCCTGGGGACTAACACAAACCTGCCCAAAGAACTATCCATTTTTAATCTGACTACCCTTTCCATAAGTGATGTTTTCCAGAAACACAGAAATTCCAGCTTCTAGGCCAATGATTCCCAAAGCTGTAGGGCAAAATCAAACCTCAAACTTTATCATTTATTTTCCTGCCTGTTAAAAAAAAATAAATGGACATTCTGAAGTTTCATGCACTAAATGGAGAACACACTTTGGAAACAGTTTTTAGGGGTTAGAGCTGTTGATAGCAAATTGCTTTCTTTTCAGCTGGTCAATGATATCTGTTTCAGAAGTAGAAATTCTACAGAAAGCAAGAGAACAGGAGATGAGACACTTATGTATCAAACTGAAGGTGAAGAAAATGAAAGGTAAGTAAAAAGTATTAATAATGATAAAAATGTTACAGAACATATCAAACTAAAATGCAAACTAGACAGCACATTAAAGAAATTTGAAAGTTTACATGACACACAAACAATTAAAACTACATTGTCAATTTTTGAACTGAATATTTCTTTCACCAAATGACTTCTGGGGTTTATACTTATGCTATAAACCCATTAAAGTATGAAATTTGTCACAGCTCTGTGGAGGGATTCAGACAGACTAGATATGTGGGATGCTGAATCCAACAATATGAGGTTTAACAAGACCAAGTCCCATGCCCTGCACTTGGGGCACAACAAACCCCTGCAGCACTACAGGCTGGGGACAGAGTGGCTGGACCGTACCCAGGCAAAAAGGGACCTGGGGGGACTGGTGACAGCAGCTGAACATGAGCCAGCAGTGTGCCCTGGTGGTCAAGAAGGCCAATGGCATCCTGGCCAGTATCAGCAATAGTGTGGCCAGCAGGACCAGGGCAGTCATTGTCCCTCTGTATTCAGCATTGGTCAATATCTAAATGGCTCTAAAATAATTAAATTGCCTTTCTTGATGTGAGTAGTGTTAAAGCTGTAGAGTTTCTGAATTATTTTCTCACTTATTACTGAGAAAAAAAAAAATAAAAATATTCATTCAAGACAGATTAGTTATTGACATTAACAGTTATTGACCTTAACAATAAGTGACCTTTATCTTTGCCATCATTTTTGAATTAAAGGAAAAGAATCTTTAAGAGACATCTGTTTTAGAGAAAATATTTTTAGCACAAAATTTTTAAAAAAAGCTTCTCTTAATTTTCAGAAGTCTATTGGTTGAAGTGTAAAATGAGAAAACAAAACTGTGAAGATGGCACTATCTTGGTCTCTAACTTACGTATGACAAACATTGGTATGTGCAAGCCAGATGCTGAAATCTACTCACAAGTGACAGATTTGAAATGGATGTTTTTGTCAGCACTGTTCTGGATGAGTCAAACACAGTGTCAACATTAACTTCCTTACAGACAGCCCTTCTGAGGAGGAATGAGGGCTGTCTGGGATTTCCTAAAAACTAAGATGATTGTGCAGAGTTGCTCATGTGCAGCAAGTTTGTGATGCCTGGAAGCACCAGACATACCGTACACATGCATCACAGCTGGTCTGTGCCTGTGCCATAAAACCAGTCTTCAAAACACCCAAAATTTTTTCAGGTATGTGATGTACCAGGGAGTCACATGTGCACAAAGATATACCTGATACTTCCACAGCTGTCAGGCATATTGTACAAGCACATGGCAACTATGCAGCGTAGGTTCATTAATCACTGCTTCCAAGACATAGTGCATTCTCTACATATAGCACGCTGTTAATCTACTCACAGTTAACAGGATTGTTCAGGATTTCCAGGTTCTGGAATGTGTATGGCAGACCTGCTGCTTGTTATACATGACTGATGTTTTTGGATTTACAAGCAACTGAGAGAAATCTTCATGAGTTTCCAGAATTGCTATTTTAAGTGCAAAAAGAAGTCATGACTAGCAACTAAAAGATGAGAATAGCCAGGGAATGATCTTCCCAATGTCAAATCAGATTGTCTTTCAATTTTTTTGCTAAATTCTCATTTAAAGGTGTTAAAATAAAAATCCACATAGATTTATATTTATTTAGGCTAACTTATTTCTAGGTCTTTTCTTTATGAATTTTAATTAAATGTGATTTTAAAAAATGGGACTTCTGAATGTTTTAGTCTCCAAACTGCTGAAAAAGACAATTAAACCTTTTAAGTTACTGATGTGTTTAATGCTCAAACAGATACTTCAGATTTCAAATTGTGTCTCTCTGGGTACTTATAATGAATTCACAGGCCTGGTGAATTCCATCTAAGATCAGTTCTCTCTAGAATTGACCAATCCAGTTACCATCCTTTTAAGTAAAATAATATAGTCAAAACCTGTTTTATGGATAGCCCACACAAATTAGATTATTTAGTATTCTATAAAACAAAGAGTATTACATCCTCCAATAAAAATATGAAACTTCTTAAGAAGGTGGTCAATAGACTTTGTGATATATTTAATAGGTGTATTAGTGATGTAAATACTAATTTTCTCATATTTGAGAAAAATCATCCATCCTCCTTTAAGTGATGAGAGGGGATGAGTTTTTCTGGTTTTGTTTCATTTTTTTGTGCCCTGCAGATTAATGTTTCTGTGGCATGAAGATCATCATTAAACAACCTTATTATCTCTGTTTGAATGAATATGCAATGGTGTAGAGCAGCAAATTTTTGCATACAGATGGTATATTAGCTTGTATCCACTATAATGCTAATCATTGGATGTATTTTGTATGAGCTTTGATGCTGAACCTCCAAATGCTGAACTATTTTTTCCTCTCCTATACTCAGTACTTTAGGGTTTTCTGCCAAAATTCCTCCAAGTTACCACAGATGGAGGCACAAAAGAATGAGGCACAAGTTACTTAATATTTTCATTAATGACATAGATTAAGGAATTGAGTGTACCCCCAACAGATTTGCAGATGACACCAAGCTGAGCGGTGTGGTGATATGCCTAAAGTACAGGATGCCATCCAGAGTCACCTGGACAAGCTTGAGATGTCAGGATGAGGTTTAAAAATACCAAGTGCAAGGTGACTGAACATGACCCAACATTGTTCACTCACAGCTCAGAAAGCCAAGGCACAGCATCAAAGCCAAACTTGGCCTGCATCAAAAATAGCCTGACCAGGAGGCAGTGATTCTTCCTCTCTCTCCCTTCTAGGGAGAGTGCTACATCCAGCTCTGGGGGCCCCAGCATAAGAAGGATGAGCATGTGGTGGAGCAAGTCCAGAGGAGGGCCAAAAAGTTGATGAGAAGGTTGGAACATCTCTCCTATGAAGAAAGGCTGAGAGAATTGGAAAAGATAAGGATTTGGGGTGACCTAATTGTGACCTTCCAGTACCTGAAAGGAGCCTACAAGGAAGATGGAGAGAAACATTTTACTAGAGCCTGTAGTGACAGGACAAGAGGGAATGCATTCAAAGTGAAGGAGAGTAGGTTTAGATTAGATATATGGGAGAAATTCTTTACTGTGAGGGTGATGAAGCACTGGAACAGGTAGCTCAGGGAAAGTTGTGGTTGCCCCATCCCTGGCAGTGTTTAAGGAGAGGTTAAATGGGGCTTTGAGCATCCTGGTCTAGAGGAAGGTGTCGCTGCCCCAGAGCAGGGGGGTTGAAAATAGATGCTCTTTAAGGTGCCTTCTAGCCCAAGCCAGTCTATAATTCTATGATCCTATGATATTGTAGACACTAAGGATGAATTCCCCTATAGGTGAAATACATCGCAGACTTAATATTTTCTATACAGCACTTCACAAACATTAATTAATGCAATAATTAGCAAATACATAGTTACAAGAATATGTTAATGCTTTTGTGGAATCAAAGCTTCAGAATTAAATGCACATGTTCAGTGAGAACAATGTAAGAAACCCTGCAAGTCCTCAAAATTTTCTATGGTAAATAAATAATAACCTAGTAACTAAAGCTTCTGTTAGCTTAATAATGGCAAATCCTACAGCTGAAGAGAACTGCTTGCCTTGGGAAAACACTCACAATATATGATGAAGTCATCAGTCATCCAACATAATGAGCAGTTAGAAGAGTTAGAAAAACACATAAAAACTAAATTAAATAATTTTTCTTTCTTAATCAATTTAATAAAAGGCACCGTCTACCCCTGGGAAATAAGATATCTCAGTTGTTGTCCAAAGCTGAATTCTGAAAGTTAGTTTTGTACTACAGGTAGGATTATGATTCTTTCCCCTTTTACTTTTTAATAAAGGAAGAAGATGCCAAAGACTTAAGCAGAGACTGCTTACAAGTGAAGTCAGAAGCAACTCACCCCACTCCAATTAGGTTTGTAATTTTTTATTTTTCAAATCTATGCTGACCTTTTCTGAGACTCTCTAGCAAGAAACATCAGCATTATGTTTATCTTAACAATGGATATGTTTGTGTTGGGTATCCTAAGAAAATACAAAAGCTGATATTCAGTAACACAGTTTACAAGGGCACTTGGAGGAAATTTTTATGGGTTTTTTTGCCAGGAATCTATGAAGTTGAACTGACTCAAAGGACAAACTCCTCATAAAAAAAAAGGGGTTTTTTTTATGCTAAGGCATTTTAGCTTATGTAATAACTATATTTATCAGCAGTAGTCTGTTTACAGCAACAAGAACTTGGGCCTTAACAAATGTCTTTTCAAGCTCCTGAAGCATTTCTATTTTTTGAAGTTACTTTTATGTTCTCCTAAAATTAATGATAATTTTGTATTGATAAAAAATGATCACATAAGATTAATAAAATATTTATCACTGAATGAAATGGAGGCCATTAAACAATATGTTGCCATATTTCTTCTAGGAGGGTTTGCTAAGCTTCCCAAATTAGCCATTTCTGGAAAAAGTATTTTTTTCATGTATGTATACTGGTCTACAAGAACAGAGTCATGTCTGTAAAACTCCCAGAAAAAGTAAATGGACAGATTTTGTAATAATAGGAGTAGTGTATTAGGGATCCTTCATGGCAGGTGGGTGAGTGACTGGTTCTGCATGAATAAATAGTAATGTTTTACTGCGAAAAGAAAATATATGCAAGTTCTGCACATCACCAGTATATATATATATATGTACATATGAGTGGTAGACAGAACACCTAAAGTGAAAATGGCTATATTTTCTGTGTGAATTGAAGACATTCCATTTCCAGTTGATGACAAATTTACATTCAGCATGAATAATAGGTATTCTACCATTAACAACAGGGGACAGTTTCAGTCTCATGCAAATGCTCACTGACTACATTGTGTCAATTAAAACAGATGGTGTAAGGATGGAAGGGAGTTAATGTAATGGAAGGGAGTAGTTAATGTATTAGGGAAAGCATTCTCTTTTTCTCTGCGTGTGTGAGAAAATGCACTATTCCTTTTATGATTTTTTTTTTCCAGTTTCTGGGACCCTGATGCATAAAACAGAAAGATCAAACCTGTAATGCAAAAGCCTTTTTGCATTGTTCCTGTTTCTGTTTTCAAGATTTATGATACTAAATATAAGCTGGCTAATATTTTCCTCATCTAATGGTAACCCACAGCCTGCTTGGCATGGGTACAATTATTCACAGCTGTATGCAAGATGTCATTAAATGCAGAACAGCATCTATAGCTGCCTCCTGCATATTGTTAACAGAAAATATTCTGATGATTCCTCTCTCTAAATAATTCCTCTAAATGACCAACACATTTCCTGATATATTCAGGTATAACAGAATTACAAACAAACAAACAAACAAAAAACCAGCAACAAATCAGTGGCAACATGGTCTCATTTGTACTTTAATTTACCAGTAGTAAGGTATTTCTATGCTCCAGGTCTATTTTGTTCAACATTCCACTATAATTTCATTTTTCACATAGATTCAGGTGAGTATAACCTAGAGAGACTATTTAAATTGAGATGGTTTTAATCATACGGTTGCTTAGAATGAAATTAATATTCATTTACTTAGTCAATTCCCTCCATGCTATCTTCTCTATAATCACTAGAAGATAATTCACACAGGTCTCTCTGAATTATTGAATTATTATTGCAAAGGAATTACGTTACTAAAACTGACCCCAGGTAAACTTGAGTGCCTTTTTTTGCAAAATTCAGGACATCAGTTTTAAAAAAAAACAAAATAGCAATGAAACAAGAAGTAACCCCAAACCCTTTCATCAGAAAATACTACTCTGCAAAAAAAAAAAACAACCAAAAAACCAAAAAACCTGAAACCCAATATGTTGTGGTTTTTGTTTCAGTTGGTCGGGTGGGTATTGTGTTGGGTTTTTTAAATTTTTTTTCTTCTAAACACCTTTCCACATCCCTCAATGTAATAACAAAGGCAGTAACAAGAATTTATTCTAGAGGAAAGCCTGTTTTTAGGAATGCATTTGTTTTATTTGGCAGGGTTTTGGTTGTGGAGTCTACAGGGTTGGCTTCTGTAAGAAGCTGCTGGAAGCTTCCTCCGTGTCCAGCAGAGCCAATGCCAGCAGATTCCAAGACACACATGCTGCTGGCCAAAGCTAAGCCAGTCAGAAATGCTGGTAATTCCTCTGTGATTAAATATTTAAGAAGGAAATAAACAAGTTATTTGTCAATTGTAATTGCAGTACTGGTTACACAGAGTCCTGTCCAGCCTGGCCTTGAACAGCCCCAAGGTTGGGAAGTCCACAACCTCTCTGAGCAACCTCTTCCAGTGCCTAATCACCTTTAGGCTAAAGCGTTTCTTCCTAATATCTACTCTATTAGATAAAACCTAATGCATTCAGTTTAAGGTCATTCCCTCTTGTCCATCACTTTCCCTTGTGAAAAGCTCCTCTTCTTTCTTATAGGGCCCCTTTGTGTTCTAGAATTCCTATAAGGTCTTCCAAGAGCTGTCTCTTCTCTAGGCTGTCCCAATCCTCTCCACATGTCTTCAAAGAAGAAATGTTCCAGCCCTGTGATCAACTTTGTGGCTCTCCTCTAGAATCTTTCCCACAGGTCAGCATCTTTTTTGTGTCAGGAAAGACGGGTATTGACAAACTGCATAGAAGTCTAAACCCATCACCTTTAAATTAAAGACCTCAGAAGAAAACGTATTGAGCATGCTGAAAAGCTGTTTCTTTTAGAACAGCACTTGAACTGAAATAACATCTGATACAATAGTAATATAGTGACAGCATATGTAGCCTAAATTTCTGAAAGCATTCTTGTAAATTGATAATTAAATAGAATTTTGTTCATGAGTTTCTTGTCTGATACAGATTACTTCTTTGCAGTTGGTAGATTATATATATATATACACTGAATATTTTGTTTGGGGTATTTCAAAGTTTCAACACTGAAACTTCTAGACTCAAACTAGAGGTTGGGCTAATTTACTAAACAAGGTTAATGTCATAAAATTAGGTATTTAATCTGGAAGTCATAAGGTTTAGCAGCATGCTTCATTCCATTACAACTGGCTACAAGCTATTCCCCAAACAGCTGTTCATTCAAATGCAAACATGAGGTAATTCCTTCAAAAGCAGTATCTTCTCCTAAAGGAAAATGGTTCAATCAGGAAGTTTAGAAAAACAGTGCAATTCTGGTAAACACTGGGATATATAGCTTCCAGTTGCCTCAAGTCAACTGTGAGGCAAAAATGTTTTCTTTCAGAAGCTCAAGTTGTCATCATGTATGAACATAAAGCAGCTTGTATTGAATTCAGTGAAGCATTTAAATAAAAGTTTCCTAAAAAAATTGTTGGGTTTCAATATCTTTTTGTGCAATACATATGCTGTATCTGTGCTGGCATTGCCTTAACTAACCCATTGACACTGATGGAAATTTTTGAACATTGAAACATGCAGTTTCACAAAACTGCCAGAAGGGATAAAGTATTAGCTGTGGAATGGGCAAATCACGCTAATTTAAAACAGATCTAAGTGATTGCATATTAAATTGTGCCTTTGGAATTCAAACATGTTTGACACTGTTGTACACCACAACAACACAGACTCCGACTTCAGAAGGCTGAGAATGACTATGTTTATTACTGGGAATATCTTCCCTTCTATACTATTCTACACAGAACAATTTGATTGGTGAAACAAAGACAAACTTCTTCAATCACATTGGTCAGACCACGGGGACATCAAGAAGAAGTCCCTCCTAGGGAAAAAATGTAAACAAAGTTATAATTACAAAAACATGTCTCAGGTTTACACAAAATTCCCTGAGAAAAGAATTTCAGAAAACCAAAACATCTCAGGCACGAACCAGGGCTACACATGTTAATTTCAGAAGACTTCATCTCACAGTTAAGCGGCAGGATCAAAAACTTTTTAAAATGGTCACCGCTGAAGAAAAGAGATTACCAAATATATTTCAGTTTTCACCAAGTATACTGCACATACAAAAGTTTTAAATCAAGTTTAAGAAAGCTAACAAATAACATAGTTGGATCTGATAATATTTTTCTGAAGATTGTGCAGATATATCTATCTCTTCTTGTGCAAAGATATCTATCTCTTCAGTACTTATTTTGAGGGCAATAGCTCTTCATTTTATATCATACTATATAATATAGTTAGTTTACTCCTGCCAAACTCATTTAGTCTTGTTTGTCAGTGTCTGACTATTATCTTACTGTTAAGTCCATAACTAGATCTTTAATAAAAAAGACTTCAGAATTCAGCAAGTTTCTTGTTGGATTCTCTTTTTTTTTCTTTTTTTTTTTTTTCTTTTCCACTTAAATACAAAAAGAAATAACACAACATTTATCAGTACAGCATAATACAAATATAAAAAGAAATTTTATTTGTGGGGTTTTTTTGTTGTGTGGTGGGGTTTATTTGGGGGTTTTTTTTTTTTTTTTTGGTTTTTTGGTTTTTTGTTTGTTTGTTCTTGTTTGTTTTTGTTTTTGTGGTTTTTTTTGGCTTGTTTTTTGTTGTTTTTTTGTTTGTTTTGTTTTGTTTTTGTTTATTTTTATTGGCATTAAAAAAGATTTTAAATATGAAGGACCATACTACAGATGGTGAATGTCAGTACACAAATTCATCACAGCTGTGTGCAATGATGTTCTCCACTTTTTGTGGACTATACCTATTTGAGTATATGCCAGTATATAATATTACATTTTAAAAGTAATTTAACACTGTTTAAAAATGTAGGTGCTATATATATATATATATATATATATATATTTTTTTTTTTTTTTTTTAACAATTTCTTTACTGGATAAAGCTGGACACTAAATTATTGTTCAACAACCAGATTAATAAAACAGAAAATACCTTACATCAGTTCTTTTTTCTCTCAATCTGTTGCTGGAGAGGTCTAATGGAGCCTGAAGTACCTCGTACATTTTTGATAGAAAATTTTAGTAAAATGCCTCCCAAAACAAGCAGGCCAGATCCAAAATCCTCTGAATTTTGAAGTAATTGTACATGATATTAGTTTTATATAATTGTGTTCAGAATGGAAATCATGGAATAAAAATATTTTCTATCATGAACAGGAAGTACCAAAACATGCATAGCTCACAGTACAGTGAGAATTTCAAGTGCATTTTAATAATTTGTTAACATTTAAAAAAATAATTTTTAATATATTCAGCAGATTTACTCATTTAAGACACTTTCCAAAGTGACTCAATTTCGCCTGTGTTATCAAACTTATCATAGTTTTTGAATAGTTTCTAGAGATCATTAATCAACACAGTTCCAAGGTTTTAGTTATGATCTGCAAAAAACCCCTACACTTTGAAGACTAGTCAGAGTAGAATTCATTTGCACTTGTGGTTTGGTTGTGCATGTTTCCACAAATTTTGTATAAAGGAATTCTGTGACATTAATTTCATGTTTTCCTTCCCAGTTTGGCAAATATGGGATACATCCAATCTCCGTGGTTTTAGGTCATGAATGCCACCAATATTTAGAGAACAAAAATAGCAACTTTATAAAGCTGCACAAAATAACACTTTCCCAATGCAACAATCTACAGTGAACTCAAAACAATTCTAAATTGTGCAGATTCATAAGAGGTTTTAAAGTACAATAGGTATATTGTAAAAGCTAAGACAGAAACAGAAGTAAGTGCACTGAAGCGTGTACTCAGGGCCTGCCAGTCCCATTGCAATTATGAATTAATGTGTCATCCTTATTTTTATGTACTCTGCCCTTGTAGAAAGTACAACACGATGAATGCTTGGTTTAGTATAATGTAACATCACTTTTTTACTCACTTAATCACGTTTGAGCTTTTTTACATAAAGAGACACTCCAGCAGAGGCTTGGTATGCACTGACATTTTATGCACCACTAATGTCAAAAATCACATTTCTTCAATAACAACTCATCCAAGGTTTTCAAAGCAAAAATTAGTGGAGTGGCATGAAAATTGTGATAAGGATTTGGTCCTGAAGACAGGCTAAGACAGATATTGGCATAACAAAACAGGAGTGAAAAAACTAATTTTTTCTGAAAATATCACTTTAGAAAATCTAGGAAATATATGGGTTGCCAAAACATTTATTGGTAGACAAGTTTCCTAGTGTTGTCCTGGCTTCAGCTCTTATAATGGAGCTCAGACTTAAAATTCTAATATTTTTTCTCTCACTTTTTATGAAAGGAATATTGAACTAGTAGATTTTCCTACAGACTAGAAGTTGAAATTCTAGATTTTGGTCACTGCTGTTTCTGCCAGCATCATCATTATTATTTGCTCTGCAGTAGAATCTGAAAATTGGTATAATCTGAGACATCTGGTAAACTCAACACCATAAGGTACAAGTGAAAAATACAAATGTGTTGCTACTAAAATCTAATATCAGAACATAAATATGTTCCTTTAAAACATAATTTCGGTATTATCTGCAGTTATCTTGCCAGTGATCAGATTTTTTTTACTGTGACACTTTCACAAATATAGAAACACAGAATAATTAAGGTTGGAAAAGATCTCCAAGATTATTGAGTCCAATCTTTGACTTAACAACACCTTTGATGGAACAGTAAATCCAGTAATTTCTTGAACACTTTCAGGAGTGGTGACTCATACATTTCCCTGGGCAGCCTGTTCCAATATTTAACCTCCTGTTCAGTGACGAAATTCATCCTGATGTCCAGCCCAAACCTCCCCTGGTTGTAGCTTGAGGCCACTTGCTTGAGGCCATAGCTTAAGGCCACTCTTGCCCTGTAGCTGCTTGCCTGGGAGAAGAGGCCAACCCTCACCTGGCTAAAGCCTCCTTCCAGGCAGTTGTAGAGAGAGTTAAGGCCCCTCCTGAGCCTCCTTTTCTCCAGGCTAAGGAATTCCAGCTCCCTCAGACACTTCTCACAGGACCTGTACTCCAGACCTGTCAAATCTTCGTTGTCCTTCTCTGAACATGCTCCAGCACATCAATTTATTTCTTGCAGTGAAGGGTCCAGACCTGGACATAGTACTGGAGGTGCGGAGTCAGCAATGCCAGATAGAGGGGGTCATGTAAAGAAGATTTTCAGTTTTACTCTGTGTGGGCTATCATTCTTGAGACAGTACTTTGGATTCCACCAAATATTAAACTTCAATGCAACGTCATGGCAGTTTTAACAAAGCATAAGAACTTCATATGAGTTAGTGTCTGAAACAGAAAAACAGAACAAATCCCTAGAGCTAGTGCTTCACAGATTCACAAAGATATTTGACACCTCTCCTCCCTTACCCTTCCTCTCCTGTTTTGAGCAACATTCATGTGTGTACAGTCTTGGAAAAACTTGAAACTCAACAGAGTTTAGCAGCAGAGTTGGTCTGCTGGGATTCAAAAGGTAATGTTTTCTGGGACATTTAAGAGTCACTAATGTGTGCTGTAAGACTATCAGACACTTCCCTTAAGATTCATTGAGCAAGTATGGTTAACCATGCAGAAAACACTGAAGTACTCTGTCTTCTGTAATTCCCATTTTTTTGGTGCCAAGTGCAGTGTCAAGTCCTGTGGGAGCAGCCCTGTTCCCTTCAGACTGAGCTGTCACTGCTCTCTGTATGCTTTATGTCACCAAACAGATTTCCTTAAACAAGACACCAAGGAGGTTAAGGCTGAATCCAAACTAAGAGAATAGCTGAGGAAATGTCTTCCAATGAACATTTGCCTATATCTGATTTATACAAATCCCTTCCAAATCTTTGAAGTCTTTTTCTTCACCTCTGGGACATGTGACACATTTGCAAGTTCATTTGGTTTTGGCATGGAAATATATGAATGTATCAATGTATCAATTAGGTCAGGAAAAGGCATAATTTATTACTAACCTGATAAAAACCCAAAGTGTTAAAAGTCAACAGTCCCAGACTAACAAATGATAAAATATAATGACCATGTAACCTGTTCAAAGAGTAAGCCTGAAATGAGAATTACCACTTTTTCAGTATCAGGTGGATCCATTCTCTTGATTTGTGAAAACCTTATCTACAAATATCAAAACAGTGTTTTTTGTGTGTTTCCTACTTATATCAATGGTGTCTATGAATCCAGCTGTGTAACAAAGGAAAGACATTAAATATTTAAGCATCTCTCCATTACATTTCCAATCAGCATGAGTCAATTATAAATACAGTAATATCTGTTCTAACACTGCAACTGAAGTGTGAGAAACTATGTGAGAACTTCATATTTAATTTTTTCCTGATTCAAATATTGTCAAAAGAAAAATGTTTTCAGAAAAAAAAAAAAAAAAGCTGAAAATTTTATTCTTAAATTATGGGGAAAGAAAAGTAAAATCAAATTCTGCTCTAAAATCTTATTACTTTAAGATAATATTGTCCCTTTTAACGCTTTGAATTTATATTTACCATAGCAGTTATCAAGTTTAGTGCTTGCTAAAACCCACACAAGCTTTTCTACATTTTAGCTCTGCACATACATATACCTGTCATTTTTCTAAGACATTTACACTATTCTGTTGATATTTATATAATGTTATTGGAAAAACAATATAGGAAATTGATGGGACTGCAGTGGTGCATTAAATAAGCTGTCACTGGCAGTGACACAAATGATGCACAGGATGAACTTTTAAGTTGGATTCTGTGAGATTTTCTTTCCAGTATGGAATGTATGACATGTGAAAGTGTGAGCAGATGACATACAAGGAAACATCCAGTCTAGGAAACAAAGAGCCACGGCCCCTTCAACTCTGCCTTAGTTCTCAAGTTTCCAACAACACTTTTACCAAGCTGGATTGTCATACATATGGTAGAATACTAATTTGTGTGGTCAACAAGTTTTTGCAGTAAGGCTGCTTCTGAATATAACGAGTGTATAAGTACTAGCACTTTTATAGACTCTGATTTCTCCAAATATATCTTTCTTTTTTTGCTTGGTTTTGGTTTTGTAATTTGTTTGTTTGTTTTGATATATTGTTGGGGGGGGGAGGGGTGTTGTTTTGTTTTGTTTTTATTTGACAGATTATGGACTTTCCACATAATTTATTTTCTCCTGTATGGACTTCTGTGAGTAACTTTTGACCAAATCTTTCTTAGACATTGATAGGTTATCTAATTAAAAGGCAACAACATTAAATTCACAGAGCTTGGTGAGAATGAGAAAAAAAAAAGATTGGTGCAGGAATCAGTGAAACAGAGCAAGTCAAACCAGCTACTCAAAGAGTATCAAAGGAGACCAATTTTCCCTACCATAAATTCCACCAAGATGCATCAATAAGATCAACTGGAGTCAGAAGGCCACACAAACCAAAGGGAGATTATTGCTTAAATGTGAATAAGATTTATTATGAGATTCAGGAAGAAGAGAATTTTAGGATTATATAAAATTTACAGGATATTTAGGGAAGGCCTAATGGCAGGGTGAAGGGGGGTGCAAAAGTGAGGAACATGTCAGAAAAGAAGTGTAAAAGGCAAGTGAAAAAGAAACAGTGGTATGCAAGGAGGTTGCTGGTCACCATACTTGTCTGATCCCTGGTCCTGATCACCTCAATTTTTTCTTTCTTAAACCATGTTACTGCTGATTTTCCACATTAGTATTCTTTTTGCTCCCCATAGGTGTGCTTTTAATGATCTGCTAAAGAATTTTGGGCTAGTTTGGGGTCTTGCACCTACAAAACCCTGAGACTCTGGCTATGGTAGGTTCTCAACATAGTAATGATAGCATTGGCATCAGAATCACATCTCTCTCCATCTTTTCTTTATAACTTATCTCTGCATATTTAGGTTTATATTGGAGAGAACCAGGCCTGGTGCACAACAAAGTAGATAGCAGTAATTTAAATGATTGGTAAATATAATATAACAATACTTGTGTGCAGATGCTTAACTTCCACTCATTGTGCAGCACCAATTAACACGTTGCAAACAGTGCCAGAAGCTGGATCAACCAGTACAGAATTTTCTCAGGTTCCAAAGAAAATTGTGTAGTACCACTGAAAAATCACAAAAAGTCATGATCATCATCTTCACTGCCATTACCACCTGATACACTGTTGACAACCCCTCCCAGAGGAAGACACATCTGGGATTCCTGTCTAGCTATTGGAGAATTTTCCTTTGTCTCTTCCCTTCTCTCTGTCCCTCTCTGTTATCGACTGGCCTGCATGCCAGCTGTTAAAGTAGGACAATTATTGTGAAAGGCATGAAAGTCTGTGGAGCAGCTGCTGGAGGAAACCAAGGACTAGGGATCCAGCTACAGAAAACACCAGCATTCTTTATGTGTGCATATTCCACTTACTCCATTTATTCATAATTCTGACCAGCAAGAGATAAAGACCTAGGCTGAGTCATCTGTGTTGTGCATGTTTGTGTCAGTGCTGTGGACCAGACATTGATCTCCATCTGAGTGGGTCCATGTGGCTGTTTGTAAGTACTCTGTATGAGTGTGTGTACATGTGATTGAGCCAGCATGCATGGAGCAGCTTCCCAACACTGCTGCCAGGTGGACCTGAGGGCACAGAGCTGGAGCAACTTCCCATCTATTGGATTGAGAAGGCATCACTGGCTCTAAGAGAGCACCAAAGCCCATGAGAGTAGGCTGGAGAGGAAAAATTTTTTGGGCCCTGAAGTCCACTAGATCTGGCAACTTTAAACAGAATTTATATTTGATATAAAAGTCATTGTCATCTTCATTGTCAAGTCAAAATTTTCTTTACCTTTAAAATACATATTCAGAAGCCTGCATAAATTATTAGAATAAATTTCCTTTATATAGGACAGATTAACAAAATCATTGCAGCAGTAAATGAAACAAAAAACAAGTGACACAGACTTCTCCTGGCATTAAAAGTATAATTGAAATGAATTTTGCATGCTCCGGTGAGTTGATGAACTGGCTACTCATCTTCTAACCATGCATGGCTAAAACAATTTTTGTTCAATTTTAACCTTCTGCACCCATTTGGCTCCCTCAATTTCAGTAAATGGGCAAAAATATTGTAAACATATGCTTTGTACACCTCCTGAGCCAATTGTTTTCAATTGTTATTTCTTGGAAAGTCTGTCAATTTGAATGGGAATTATTTGGAATCATTTAGCTGAGCTGGAATTAGTGAGGTCCAAGTGGTTTAGTCTGAAAAGGTGATCCAAGAAAGCTGAACAGCAGCATGGATTTTTCAGTTTGGATACATGCAATACAAACTCTATCATGAAAGAGTAAAATATTGATTTGGTAACATTTTTCACTGTGCTGTAATACTTAATTGAAGGAAAAAATTGAAGAAAACCTATTGAAAGCTATAAAGCAATGAAATCCAACAGCAATTAGAATAAAAATTTATTTGAATAATGTTTCCTCTCATCTGATGTGACTTTAGTCCAAGATAAAGCATTGCACAGGCCTCTTATTGTGACAGTGAAAGTCTTCCATGCTCAAGTAACAGGCACGTATTTTGAAGAAAGGGCAAGCCTTTTCTGGTTTTAACATGTGATTACAACAGGCAACTAAGTTAGACATTTTGCAATCTTCAAATTAGTGGAAACTAATCATAATTTATAATTAAATATTATTATATCTAATAGTTAATATAATTCTGCTCCTGAAATATTCAAGTGACAATGAATCAAATAAGAAAACAGAAGGGACAATATGTCATGGTTGTAGAACACTAGTTTCATGTCTAAAAATACTACTAATAATAAAATTCTCCCTTTGGTCAGGGTTTCTACACAAGCTAAGCTAATTCCAGTCATTCTTTAAAAATAGATTAGAAGACTGAACAACATTTTATAGATGCAGTGCTAAGTTCCTCAGAGTCTGCAAAATAGATCAAAAGTGGCAGGCTACATTTGTTTCAGTTTCTATGTCCAACATTTTTGAAGCTAAGCTTCTCAGTAATTATAGGGATACTTTGCTCATTCTCAGTGATCTATATCAGACTTACACCAGTAGGAGGTAAAATTCCAACTCAGTTTTAGATAAAACAATCTTTAAATTCCTTATATTAATTTCCTGTCTGAAAGCTCATCATTCTTTCTTGTAAGGTGTGCAGTATTTATTGATCCTGGACCAGATAAGGAATAGAGCAAGATCAGTGTAACCAGCATTTTGTCAATAAGCAGCTGAAACAAGAAAAGCTGGCACTCAGAAAAACACATAGCCTGATCCTTTTGAAGGCTGAAGACACTGAGCTTGAAGTGTTCCCCTTCCCTCTGCCCCCTGAGGCCAGCTGCTAGCTCAGATTTAGGGAGGTTAGGGTGAGGGGAATCTTCAGGATAGGGACATAAAACCAAAAGAGGCTCTTACCCTGAGATGTGTTCCAAGGTTTTATTCCAAGAAGGGGATCCCAGGGCGAAAGAGGCCCAACCCCGGAGGGAAAGGGGGTTTTATGCATTTCAGGGTAGGGGGCGGGGTTACCTATGGCCAAAGGCCATAGGTCAGAGTCAAGGGGCAGGTAGGGTTTCACAGGGAGGGGATGCCAGAGGGATACAACATGACCTGGGACCAAAGCTTGGTTCTGCTGCTGCTTTAACAGCTCCCTAGCATGGCACAACCTATAGTCAAGCTAGCCAAGACTGATGTGATAGCTGATGTCAGGAACTAGTAAAAACTTAACAATGGCTATCTGTGAGGTCTTTGTAGACAGATTTTGGCATGAAAAGAGGTCACTCCATCACTGGCTAGAAGTTTATCTTCTTTAATTTTTTTTTTTTTTAAATCTTAATGCAGCAGCTATCCTTCTATCAGTGTCTTGAAGTTGACTTAGTATAGGGAATGGAAGGACTGTGTTAATGTTAAAGAATATTGTCTTAGCATTTGTGAGTTTTATTTTAATCAAAAGGAAAACAGATACATTTACTCTACATGGCTATTGGGTAGCTTAAAACATTTCTTTCTTGAACAAGTTTCCAGGTGAAGCATTCTAGTTTTAACATTCAGAATACTGCCAAACTGGCTCCACTGCTACCTCTTAAGTTTGACTGCAATTCTTACTGTTCTGTCCAATGTAGTTTTGCCCCAGAACCTTGGCTGACATTTTTTTTTTCTCTGTAATTTTACAGACTGGAAAAAATGGGGCAACTTACACAACAATATACACATGGCTTGTTTAGCACTTGAATGCTGTACAAAAACACTTAACATGTGTGAAATCCTGTAGCATTTCAGAATGCTATACTAATATTATTTAACTGCTTTTCCACTCTCTTTAAAAATATATATCACAAGTATACAGTGTTTGAGCCATTTAAACAAACAAAATAAATATCCTCCTTCTTTCCAAATAAATATATATGATGTTTACAAAATCATTTTAGGACCTCATGCTAGGCACTTATGTAAAATGATTTTGATATTAAATTCATAATAGAAAAGAAAACAGTCCCTTGATTTCAGAAAAACTGGAGATTTTTGACTGTGAAACTCTTCAACAATAATCTGAAGCTTCTAAATCCCAAAACCTAAGCTAGCTATGAACACTGTAGAAGATCAGAAATTTTCATCAATGTTTGTTATAAAATTCTCTAGAAAATCAGTTTAAATTGTGAGCATTAGAAGAGGACTTTACATTCTCTTTAGATAAGACATGCTCACTATGGGAAAGAAAAAAAGGTTATTCTAAAATAGAAAAAATTCCAGAAAAAGATATTACTGAGAGTCAATATATATATTTTCAAGGCAAACAAATGAGGGGAAAATGATGTGAATTTACTATAAGTGACTTTGCTTAGATGAAGTAAAAGGGAAATTGTTTCACTGCCAGACTGTGCTGAATTAAATACAGAAATAAGTATACTAAAAAACTACCAGTTGGATTACAAAAAATTCTTAGTAGTTGACTGAAAAGGGAAAGTATATCAAAATATCTATCTCCAACTCTAGGCTGGATAGATCTTGCATGTGTTTAGTTTTGTGTGTTGCCACACTCTTCCTTTCTTGCTCTCTGGAGGGACTCCCAGAACATGTTTCCATAGAAAATTTTACTGTTGTTTATAAATATAATGATGGTGTAAACCAAATTTTTTAATATTTATCCTGTCATTAGTTTTGCCCCTTATAAATGTGAACTGTCTTATAGGTAGCAGAAAGAAAATAATTGGCTTCCAAATTATCAGTGGTAATGCTGAATTAATAACTAGATTTGAAAGTTGCGGATCATTTGTGATTCCTTTTAATGAAAAGTTTTGAATGCTCAACATATATGAAGATCATGACATCTAAATAATAGAAATGTGGATTTGAGAATGTAATTCATACTTTTTTTTTTAGGAAATTGTATGTACTAAAACCCACATATATTTCTTTTACTGACCAGGTTAAAAGGAATGTATATACATCTATGGCAGTAAATATTAACAAAAATTATGTAATGTTAGGTATTTAAATATTTTTAGGGGTTTTGTTGGTTTTTTTTTTTTCCAACATACCACTTAAAAAGTGCTTTCAAATAGTGTTTTATACAGTTTTAAATATAAATTCTAATTTCTAACACAGGTTTTAAATTGTAAAACAAAATCTAAAATCATAATTATCATAAATCTTATTAAAGTACAATTCCAGGGATTTCTCAGTGCATTTCCTTTTGTGTAGCCCTAGACTTCTCCCTGCACTGGACTGGTGAATTCCTTTCCTTTGGCTTTCCTGGGGAGGCTGATGAGAAAGGTACCAATTAACCCCTTTCCAATGTTCCTACAATAACCACTACGGTTCAAATGGTACTGACAGCCTAACACGTCCTCATGAGATGGAAACTGTTACTTTTCATAGGCAAAACATCTATGACTGTTTCAGGGAGCACAGGATTACCTTATCCATATTTCCCAAAGTTTCAGATGTACCATGTAATTTGAAGGAGTTCTGGGGCGGGAGATCAGTTCTTGCTTTCCATTCCTTGCCTGTTTTGTCTCAATGACATTGCTGTGGGCAAGATGAACTATACAACATGATTAAGGAAGTGGTAGTACTTGCAGGTGTTTCAAGAGGTTTTGCACATTGACAGAATGAACAAGAATCCTTTTACAGATAACAGGAAATAGCTAACAACATTTTATTTCAGCAGGCATTGACAGTGATGCGTGCTTTAGTTTGGAATAATGTCACTAGTGAGACAGATATTCCAGCTGTTTTCAGTGCTGTTGTATTCCTGTCTTAAACAGTGTTCTTGCATGAAAGATGCCCTAACCAGAGCTTCCTTGGAAAACTAAATGCCTAAATGTAATTGATTTGGTGGTTTTAAAAGCATTTCCAATTTGAATCTCATCCTAGAAATCACCCTCAAACTAAACAAATCAAAGCCAAAACACAGAGTCTTCAAGCTTTTCCTTCAAAGTCTTTTCCTTTTCACAAGGATCTTCCTTTTTAAGAACTCTATGCTGCATAAAATTTTACTGTTTCACAGGCAGTTTATTTTGTAGCTTTATTCAGCTGCCTCAGACTCCTGAAACTGAGACTTCATGTTGGAATTTGTTGCCCTGCTGTTGTAGATTATTGATTATCTGCCTGATATGTGAATATTGAAGCAAAAAATCCCAGTTGAGTCCTTTTGTCCTTTTTGTTACTCTCCTCTTTTCTGTCCATCAAGGGGCCTATCCTGTGATACTCCATGCAGGATTTTTAGGAAAATTTAACATCATTTGTTTGAAGTGCAAGAAAATATTCTTATCACATAGAAGAGGAAAGCAGTTGTGAAAGGTGTTACAGAGGTGTCTGTATTTCAATGATTTATTTGTCATCTTCTCTGAAAGGCAAAAGCCTAAACTTAAAGCAGTCATGATTTTCCCCACATTTTGTTCTGACAGAATAATGTTGTCTTAAAACAATTCTAGATTTTAATCAGGAATTTTTATTAATAGTAAGTGGTGGTAGACTGGATTTTACCACTCCAGATAACAGGCATCAGCTAATTCTAAGAAAAAATATATCCTGTAAACAAGAAATATACACATGAAAATTAACCTTCTATGTGTTAGTATGTGTCCATATATGTATATTATATTTCATGTAATATAAGATATTTTAAGATATATTACTTAGAAAATTAAAGAACGAAAACTATGTCAGTACCAGTGCGAAGTCTATCAAAATGTTATAAAGTGGGTTATACTAATGGGTTTAGGAGCAGGAAAGAGATGTGTTTTATCATGAGCAGGGTAGGAAAATAACATTCCTTATTTGGTATCTAGTATAGCACAATTTAATACTTGCACATTAAACTGTACTGAAAAAGGAAAACAAAGACAGATGCCAAACTAGAATTCTTCCATGTCCTTAGACCAAACGACTGACTAGATATCTCACACTCCCAAGCAAGCTGTGCTCTGTTTGGATTGCACTCTGTCAGCAACATCTCCCATGCAAGAATGACTTGACTACCTATCCCAGGAACCAAATTACCTTGCTTCAGTTCACTGCCGACAGCTTCAGGTCTGAAAACAGGAACACAATAATACTATCCACATAGGAAAGTTAAACAGGAAAAAAAAAAACATTATTGAGGAAATGGAGAAGAAAGGGTACTTTAAAGACATGAAACTTAAGAAAACCTTCTAAATGAAGTCATGAGTACCTGAAGACTACATGAAGAAAACTGTGTAGTTATTATATGTACTTCAGTCTTATATACTGTAGATATAAATGGTCAAGGGCTAGTGAGAATGGAAGACCCAGCTTCTCATAGTTGCTTGACCAACAGGTCACTTCTTTTCATGGCAGGAGGTACAAAAACACTTAGAAAGGAAGGTACAGATAGCTCTTAAATCAGTATTTCTTTATTATCTGACTTTACTTGACCTGCTTGAAAATTATGGAGTAGGTTTATAAAAAGTGACAGATTTTAATTCATTGAAAAAAAAAAAAAGAAAAAGGAAAAAACCACAAAACTTCATTTACAGTCATGGTAACAATTAACACCTGTGTTGCTTAACAAAACGTTTGCATTCTTTACCACCAGGAAAATGCACTTTCAAGACCAGGGCAATAAAATATTCTGAAAGAATTTCCCAACTAATGCATATGAGTGAGAATTTAGATCATCAGCCTGTAGGCATTTTGGAAACATTATTTCTTATTAAATGAGATATAGCACTGGAGTCATTTTATAGCTAAAAAGCCTTGCAAATATCTAAATACTGGAAAACATTGGGTAATCTGCTGTGGCAAAATGAAGTTCTCTAACTCCTTGTAGGTAGTTCTGTATTTCTGGTCAGAGGTTAAAAAGAATGTCTGTTTAACATCTCAAATCTTGATCAATTCTGTGTTAGGAGAAATGTGGTAACAAGGTGTTGGGATATGGGAAGTGGTATGACCACAGCTTGAAAGATGTAGGAAGGATCACTCAGCATCCCAGTACTTGTGAATTAAGTCCAGGTGTTATATGTACATTACTACAAATTGCTTCAAAATCTGAAAGGCAACTTTTATTTGGTTTCTCATTACTAAAAGTGGGACTTACTAATTCAGCTGAACTTTGAAATATTTTATCTGTGAAGACTATATTATATTTCTAAATCAAACATATTTAGGTTATGAATTTTGTGTCCCAAGTATTAGAAATTGTGCTTTGAAAGAATTTCAGAGACAATCGAATGCTTAATATGTCTGTTGCTCATTTTGCAGCTCAAATGGGAACAAAAATCTTTTAAATCACAAATATGAATTCTGATGCCTATAATTTGAGATTGCATAGTGGCCAGCAGCTGCAATTCTGTTCCATTATCAACAACTCAATATTTCTATTGAACAAAAGCAATGGGTCTTGCTTTAAAGGCTTTAATATTGTAGATTTGATTATCAGCACCCACACAACACACAAAATAAGCAAAACAAAAGTGGAGCAACACAAAACAAACTGCCAGAAAACCCACTTGACAGTTGAGCATCTCATTGAGCAGCTCAGTGTTGTGGAGATTCTGAAGGGATAGAAAAGCTAGAGTTTTATGGGAATTAACTTATCATTCATTCCAAATATCATCTCTGTCATGATCGAAAGTGGAAAATCTGGACTGTGTGAAGGCTGCAAATGAAGCAGCCATTAAGGGAGGAATAGTGACTGTTGAAAAGAGGTGATAAATGAGATACCTATATTCATCAGAATGGGCCCCCAAAGTATACTGGCATCATGGTGAAACAGAGGCACAGGTTGTCCAGAGAGGCAGTGGGTGTCCGATCCTGGGCACTCAGGGTCAGCTTGGACAGTGCTCTGAGCAGCCTGGTCTAGTTGAAGATTTCCATGCTTATTGCAGGAGTGTTGGACTAGATGACTTTTAAAAGTCCCTTTCAACCAAAACTATTCTTTGATTCTGTAATTTAACCTGTAATTTAAGAGTAAATATTAAATGAAAGTCAAAAGGAATGAAGACAGTAGCACCACATGCTGTCTTTGTAGAACCAGGCTTCCCCTATTTTTTTTCACGTCTCAAAGAGTGGAACCTTAAAGACTGGTTTATACAGGATTGATGGCATGCATGAGACAAGTATCTGGGACAGACAGCGGGGCACTTACTTAAAGAAAACACTTTACCAATCTGAACTTTAACTGCAAGGCTGCATTAATGATCTGTGTGTGGAGGACTAAACAAAATATGATTTCATTATGGGTTTTTCAGTCTATGGATAAACATTGCCGGCATTTGCAGGGCAAATTTTTGAGACAGGAGCTTACAACTTCATGGGGTTTTTTTGTCTCAGGATAATGAGCACAAATTGACATTCTAGAAAAAAAGGAAATATTTTTGGGAAGAAAAAATATCTCAAAAATTTCTCTGACTCTGAGAAATTTACATTTAACTATTAATATGATTATTAACTGTGCAATAATTTCTTTATAGTCAAAATTATTTGTTAAATAGTTACATTCACTTATCTGTTCATTTTAAGAGGTCATAGTTTTCTATTAAAATATTATTGTTTGCAGTATTTGTATTTTTGATTCCATAATGATTTTATTATTTTTATTCTGTTAAGAACGAGAAGTTTCTCCCAAAATCTGAGTCAAGAGCACTGAGTTCATAGAGTCTGAATGCTCATAAAAAATTTGCTTCATATACTATTGAAATTAGAGCTTAAGTTTTATGAGTAATATTTGTCTCAAAGGTTATATCCTTGAACTGAAGATAAAAATATTTTTGAAGATTCTATAAACAAAATATTGCATAGGTGAAAATTTACAGTCAGTTTAAATTTGAATTCGGTACTTTCAAACTAAAAAATTCTTTCTCTTAAGGGTTTAGAACAGTGCAAAATTTGTTGATAGCACCATTCATACACATTAAATAGCCATATTTTCCCAGCACATGGAAAAGGCCATATAGCTCAAAATTATTTTCTGTTTAATCACCTGAGAACTTTGAATAGACATGTAAGAAATAAAAAAAAACAGATTGAGGGGCACTTGACATATGTTCCATTCATATAATTTAGTCTGTCTGGCCTGACAGTCACTGAGGCTGCTTTTGTAGCAAACAGAGATAAAACCAGAAATGTATCTCAAAAGGGAAATTCATTCAAGCCTAAAGGATGGGTTAGGTTATGTTGAATGGACTCCCAACACAGACCAGAGTAATCGCCTCTTGAAAACACTTTCAGTTTACTAGAAGGGTAGTTGATGTGCTTAGTTTAGAACAGAAACATATTTGAAGGTTTCCTTTATAAATCCACTTTTAGACCATTTCTGATAAGAGTTCACTGCTACACTGTCCAATTGTAGTTCATTTATTGTTATAAATAATTGATTTGGAACACATAAAGTATATTTGCCCTCTCATTTAAATTTGGCTTAATAATTCTTGCTTTGTTTTTCTCCCAAAAGATTTCTATAAAATTTCTTTCTTTTTCTCAATTTTGAATAAAATCTGGATAATAATGCTCTTATTTCTCTAAGATTTTGATCCCTCAGTTAAAATAAAATTTTATTTTAAATAAAATAAAATTTATGTTTTGTAAAGGAAAAAAGTAAAATTATTTAGATGTGTTTTCTGATATTTATTGTTAATAACAAAAGAAGAGATATAATTTCTAACACTAATATGTGCATTTCAGAACTGCACAAGTTCGACATGAAAAAACCAAAGAAATATTTTCTTTTCAATCTCCAGATTGTGGGAACAGGCAGTTATATTTAGTAAACCTCTTGAATTCCATTTCAATAAATTAATTTTCTAATTTCTGTTTGTATGAGAACCATTTTCTATGCATTCTTAGCTCCAAAAATAATTATTTGACTCTTAAAATCTACAACATGGGTTATTTCTTGAAAAATAAAGCCAAATAAAATATTCTGATTGGTTTTTTTCAATTTCTTATTATGATATTGAACTACAAAGCCCAAAATGTAATAAGCCAGGTAATGCATTTGAGATTATTTTCTAGTCTTTCCCCAAAGAGGTTGCTGGATCCATTCAGTGTAGCAGCATAAAATATAAATGAAGTCATTTATGAACTGCTGTAACTCAAATCCTGTTCCAGGCCAGTGCTGAAAATGAGACCTAGTCTCATGTTTTCCTCATATTGGGGAACATAAATAACATTGTTTTCTAACACATGGGCAAAATATTACTAAGTTCAAAAGACAAAATAAAAGAGAAAAAAAGTATTGAGCTATTTGTAATGGTTATATTAAAATACAAAATCATCTTGAATGTCTTTCCCCTCAAACAGCCTATGGCTGTTTACAGTAACTACATGATATGAAAGCAAAAACTGTGCTCTCTTGGAGAAAATAGTCTGAACTTAAGTTAGATAAATCATGAATTCTACAGAGTGTAGATACCAAATTTTGTGGAGAAGGATTTATACTGAGATGCAGAAAAGCAAAAAAAGGTAGTTGGACCTTGTTTTTAAAAAGGTCTTTAAAAAGTAGAAATTCAGAATCACGGCATAACTGTTTATTTTGATCTTATTTTTATGAGCTCTCCAAGCAAAGTCCTCATTTGAAGAATTAGAAGAGGTTACAAATTCAGAAATCCTCTTGGCATTCAGAGTTCAATTAAGAATTATATTTAATACAGTAGTTCTTGTTTTAGTTTGTATTGAAAATACTATCTGCCTCTCAGTGCACTTGCACTGTAAGATAAAGTCATCCTTTGTTCTGTTTTTTTCCCCCTTGTATTTTATTTACATTCACCTTAGATTTGCAGAAAGTTCTTGACATTGCACAGTCTACTTACTATTAGTCTGACTTAAAATTATAGTTTCAATTAAATTACCATTACAATCCAAAATATAAAAAAAAGGCTTATGCTTCAGTTGGAGAGATACATAGGTGTCTGATGTGAACATCATTTTACAGGGAGAATGGGAATGGAAAAGAGTCCTTAAATAATGGAATACTGGTACAGACCAGAACTTTGGAAATCATCCAGTCCACTGTGTCAGAGGAGGACTATCTGCTAAGTCAAACATATGAAAATAGATCAGCTTGCATTCACTCTTTCCAACAAAGTTGTGAAGGTCTCCAAACATGGACACTTCCCAGTCTCTCTGAACAACCTGTGCCAGTGTGTTACCATACCAGTGAGGAAGAAATATTCTGGTTTTCCTTTATGTAACCTGAATTTTCTTTATTGCATTATGTGGTCACTGTTTTTTATGTTTTTGATGTAGACCATCGAGTAAAGTATTTTCTTTGTCCTCCAGTTAGTCAAGTGAAAACAGACATTAGACCTCCACTTAATCTGTTCTTCAGCCTGAAAAAGTTCTATTTATATATCAGGTGCTCTGACCCCTTAAACATCTTGATGGCCTTCCACTGACTAGTTCTAGTCTGTCAATGTCTTACTTGTAGTGACAACCCTAAAATTTTATATGATGTTCTAAATTTGGTCTCTAAGTGTCAAAGAAGAAGAAACAAACACTCCTTTTGACCTACTGACTGCACTGTTGAAGTTAGCCTTCACTGGTGCTAGGGTACATTGCTGATCTATGCACAATTCTTGTCTACTGGGACTACTATGTCCTTTATGCAAAACTACTTTCCTGCCAGTCAGCCCCAAGCATGCACTGTTGCATGGAGTAATTCTCTCTGGTGAAACAACACATTCGTTTTTGCTGAGCTGTGTGAGCTCATCTTAATGTCACCCATGAAATTGCTGAGGATGCAGTCTATTCTACTGTCCAAGTTGCTAATGATGATTTTAAATTGTATTGATGCCACCATAGTCCCCATGAGAAATGTCCTCGTTACTGGATATCTGTCCAAATTTGAACCATTAACCTCTACCATTAGCTGAATCATAAAGACACTTCCCCTCCCAACTGATAGTCCAACCATACAGATCATATCTCTTCAGCGTGAGCACCCCTGTGTCTCTGCCACATGAGAAGGGGAGATTTTGTCCATTCTTAGTGTGGGGAGATTTCCTCAACAGTTAGTGTTTGATTTTTGTCAATCCCCAGGGAAGCCAAGGCTCTTGTGCTGACCAGTCTGTCAGTCTGGTTAGGAGGACACTTCACTGAGCAGTCCTGCAGGATTGGAGGATGGTTCCACATATTCAGGGACATACACCAACAGTGTAAGGGACACCCCTCACTGGGTCTTTTATTTTTCACTGGGTCTTTTCAGTTTATTTGATAATGTTACCCACTGCCAGTGACTGCCAGCACTTATGAAGGACTCACTCCAACTGTTTACAAATTATATTAATTAACAATATTAATACAAAATTGTGATTGGTTAAGGTTAGAGGATTGTCAGTGATAGCATCTGAAGTGTAGTTCATCTCCAGTAGTAGGTGCCCATATGGAGAAGACCGTTTCAGCCAGCAGTTGCAATGGAGTCCTGCCTATCTTCTTCCCATTCTCTACCTGTTTATGTACTATTTCCCTATGCTTAGGTGGAGCATGAGTGACTTTAGTCATAAACAACTTTTTCATTGATTGGTATAAAATTTTTTCATTTCACTTTTAAAGATACAGTCAAAAAAATACAGGCCCAGTTAGGGTGGGCGTACCCTGGGAGTGGGTAAATTTGGGGTGGATGTGTGTGCTAATATATTTAGGCTATAATGAACCAAGTTCATCCAAGGAGAATAATTCCACCACAGCTGTTGGCTCAGCAGCAGGACATCTCCTGTCTCCCTTGGCTGACAGGCGTTATGCTGTTTCTCAGCTGCGAAGTGACATCGAGTTCCCCTCCTTGCAAGGATTTCAACAGAACCTGGCTGAGGAGTTCCCACTTCCCTCACCCTCCATACCATTACCCTTAGCAGATGCTGAGGTTGGAGATTGTTGCTGTCGGGAATCAGGGATTTAGGGAGTAGTTTTTGAGCATGCCAACTGCATTCCATCCAGGAAGTAGCAGCTGTATTTTATTCTATAATTTTACTCTATAATTTCTGTACCTTTATAAATTCTGTTAGGACGTGAATATAACCTCTTAGTTTCCTCTAATTTTATCCCCCCCGACATTTTTTTCCACATGGTCCCCAGCCATCTTTCCACAGTTTCTTAGTCAGTAGTCTTTCAAATTTCATTTTTTTATCCATAATGGCTCACAGAGGAGGAAGTGTAGGTTTTTATCTGAAGGGAATATTTGGTCAGTCACTGAATGAATTAGAATACATCTTTGCTGTAATGCAATCCCTTGAATATGTGATACAAGAAATGCAGGACTGTTTAACATGTGATAGTAATAGTCTTCTGTTTCTTTCTCTGACTACCCATTTGGCTTTCAAAAGAAAATACATGAGGCATACTTAAAGCAAATGGGGCACCATGATTAATAAGGACATCACACAGAGACACATAAAACTGCCCTGTCTCCTTTATCTGTTCTTTTGGTGCAGTGATTAACCTTTGAGTTTATGAGTATTTTTGCACTTGTCTCAGATAAAATATTTTATGACTTCTTACCTCCCAGGCAACTTGGATTAAACTTATCAGGTCTGGGAAGATAGTGGCCCATAATGACAGTTCCCTCAGAAATCATATCTACCTCCTTACCACATTATCAGATCATTTTTTGTGCAAAACAGATGGAAACATCAAGACAAGAGACAAGACAACTTGTTAAGGTCACATTCCACCTTCCTATACATCATTCATGCTTAATTGATTCCCAACCCTTCCTGAGATAAATTGCCATACATTATGAGAGCTGAGAATATGAAAAGATCATTTTCTTTTCCCCATTAATTCTCATTTGGAAAGGATTTTGTCTTTGCTAAAGTTGCTTTGACAGTCTGCTTGCTAATGACTGATCACTTCCTATCAACAAAGAAATAAGGCAGAAGCATGTAGACCTATCTTTTACGAAATACGAAATACGAAAGTATTTCTCTCTGATGCAGTATTTTGCATATTCTGCTCTCAGTGTCAGAAAGAAAAAATAATTAAAAAGTAACAAGAAAAACAAAGCACAAACAAAACTGCCCCCATAAAAACTCCAGAGAAACAAGAGATTAGAAAGAAGAGACAAGACAGAACCCAGAAGATTGTGCAGGTGAACAACTTAAAATATACTTAGAAAAAGTCTCATTACTGTTTTAGGAAAGCTTCTTAGCTTCCCCCTCACACCTACCTGACATCTCCCCTTCTACACTGTACAAAGAGGAAGTCAATCATTTTGATGTATGTCTCCTGAACAGGGGTGGGGGGGTGAAAAACAGAGTATCAAACCTGAACTTGCTCTAGACCTCCTAATCATTTAGGGACATTTGAGGAACATCAGGGACAGCAACAACAACAACACAAACCATGAACATTGTTACCAAGGTTCTTGGATCTTTCTATCTTTTCTGGTTTTTCTTCTAATTTCAAGCAAATATAATGTTAGGAGTTGCTATCTATAAAGCTGTAATAAAGGATAAAGGAACAGCCATATGAGGGTGAAATGCTAGACTCAGTCTGCACACAACTGCAAAGTTATCTTCAAGGATCTTAAAGCCTAAGTTTCCTTCAGTTGCAACATTCAAAACTATATATGTTAACCCAAAAATCTCAGGTAGAAACCTGGACATAGAATATCTTATTTGTAATCCATACTAGTATTATAAAACTGCATTCTTGGAGGTGGAAAATTGGTGCCTGGAAGTGAATTACTCATTCCACTGCTCTTCTGCTCAAGCTCTTCTGCTCAAGCTATGAGAAAATAATTGGATAGAAATCTCTGCTGGCTTTATAGTGCTTCAGTTTACATAAAACATAGAAGAACACTGAAACTGTTCCTGGCCTTTATAATATTGTCAAGTTCTATTCAATAGGAATCATGAGTATGTTAAATTTGAAAATATTCCCATATATAAACAGCCCTTCATCCCAGTTTGCGATCAGCTACATTTTGAATTTTCGGACCTTGAACTATCATTTCAAACCATCCTTGTGTTTTCAACTTGTGCATTAAAAATTGCATCAGTACATAAGAATATACCAAAGATCACACATAAGAATTACTCCTTATATTGTGTATTTCCTCTTTTGGAACAAAAACCAGATGTTCCTTTGTGGGGTAATTTGGAAGTAGAATGAAGTGGAGACAAGGATCTTTTTTGGTAACTGTTACTAACACCTGCCTCATTTCCTTCAGCAGTCTCAGGACCCTTTCATGTGCACTAAAAAGAAGGGGAGGGGACAAGGAGGAAAACCAGGCTCTCTGTTTGCTCTATCCATTTCAGAGAGCAGCTTCACATATCAGTTTGCTGTAGAGAGAAGGATCATCTTTGTACTTCTGTTTCTGGCAGAAATATAAAGCATAAGCTGTGAAAGCCTCATTGTATTTTCCCTAGAGTACAGCCATTTAGATGTAAACTCTAACAGCTTCATTGCAAGACACTTCATGCAGAGGAACTGTCAGGTCAGAAGAGGAGAAAAAAATGAACCAGATGAATTTGCTTTGCAGTTTCTCGGTGGGAGAGCTCTGCTGAAATGCTAGTCCAGCTCTACTGGTTTCTGCATCAACAGATGGCAGACAACATTCCTTGTGTTTTCGTCCCATTTGGTAAATCACAGGTCACATCTGGTCTGGCCTCTGTTCTTTCTGAACAGATGGAAGTACACATTCGTTATCGATTGCAACAAGGAAATGGGGAGATGATGGGGAGGAGTGTACATGGTGGGGGAAGGAAGGTGAGGAGCTAGAAATAGAAAAGGCTAAATGAAAGAAGGTTTAATAAAGGAGAGAAGAATTCAAAATGTCCAGTAACAACAACACAACCAGTGATAGCTAAATGTGGCAGAGCAACAATATGTAGATAAATGGCTATTAGAAATTATTTCAAGATGTAATGTGTTAGAGATTTTTAATGCGGTCTCCTACCCAAGGCTATTAAATGAGAAATTAAAAAACTGTTTTCAGGCATCAACTCTCTCCACACAAGGCATAAAATAATCAGAAAACACACAGAAAATGCTCTAAGACACTGTCAATCATAAACTGTGTTTTAGGCAGAGAAAACAATAAAAACTCTTTTTGTAACTCCCTTGTCATCTCATGCATAAATATATCAAAACTTTTTAGATATTCTCAACTTTCTACTAAAATTGTGTTATTTCTAATTTTATTCTTTTAACTGGTTTATGAGTGTCTGAATTTTTCAACTTTCAATTCTGTTTTTAAGCAATCAAACTACATGCAAAATTAAATATTTCTAATTATTTTTGATATTTTAATTATAATTCTTAGTTATAATTTGAATTTTAAATTTAAAAATCTGAAAATTATAATATATTTGACTCTCAAAAATTTTAAGTAACATAAAGCTTGAAAGTAAAATTGCTATCATAGCCACAAAACTATGCAGAATAAATAAAATTTAAATAAATATTTTAAAAAATACAGAAAACAATTATGTTAATAGGTAAGTGTACACATGAAGCACAGAATTTGTAAATGTGCACACAAAATATAGGTATTGTTTATCCTTAGTCTAGGTGGAAACATATTTCACATTTGACAAATACTACTATACTAAAATAAACTTTTGTTTTTGGTGTCAAGAAGCAAGGTAGGCATGAATACCATGGCACAAAACATTATTATTCAGACATTCTAACTCTCTAATTTGAGTTATGTATGAAGAGCTCTGTGTCCTCCTAGAATATAACAACATTAATTTAGCTCATTCTGTTTGAACAGGGTCTTTTGAATCTGGCCTCTTGTAGATTTCCACATTTATACAGTCTTAAGGTATATTTTGACAAGTGGCCTTAATTGATCATGCTGTCTAATACTACTACTACTGCTAGTAATATAGTCGTATTTTAAATAAACTATTCAAGAATTTTCCCATTCGGCCATCCATGTGTTTCTTTTTCCCTTCAGCTCAAATAAAGCATGATTTAGGGTAGCTTTATAAAAGATAAGACTATTAGCCATGTTGAAAAGGCTAGAAGCTTTTCAAGACTAGACTACAACAAAATACATATACAAGCAGACTTTTTTTTCTCTTTTTGCTTCATGTCAATGTGAAATTCAGCATGGACATTTTTACCTAAACTTTATCTTAGCAGCAATTCCAAAGGAAAAACTTTTTCTAGGCAAGTGACACATATTTAACACATGCTCTTTCTATCATCCTAGTGTTTCCTGTTCTTGTACAAATCCCCAACAGAGACAGAAAGTTTATTTTTGTTGTCAGAGTGCTCTGTCGAAAAGAAACACTTTTGTATGCTTATACAAAATCAGAAATAAGTTGAAATACCTTTTGAGATAACATTTTAGTTGATATTATTTCAATGTACCTGTAAGGATACAAAGCTCAACTCTGTTCTATCCCAATGTGAAAGAACAGAAAAATTATTCCTGTCTTATTTGGATAGTGGATCCACTATCCACTTATTTGGATATATGGATCCACTATGATTCACCAGCTTACAGTAATCAAGAACAATCTAGTTAGTCACCACTACAGAATGTGCCAATAGGGCCAACTCTGCCCAATCAAACCCTTTATACACATGTGGAAGGGAAAAAACTTCCCAGATATGCTGGGGAAAACAGTCTGGATTATTCCTGCTTCAGGCAAAGGCAAACCCATTTGTACTCTTTCTTTTGCTCAAGCGCGTGTATGCACGTGGTGGGTAACGCGAAAGGGTGGGGAAGTACCATGTGTGCCCCAAAGAGGCTCGATTTTGGGAAAGAGTAGTCAATGAATTAACTTGTACAGCATTGATTGCTATATAATACTGCACATTATCACTGCTGTGGTGGCTATATGGCCATCACTACACTGGGCACCTTGTGGCACTTGACTGCCACTACACTTTAGGGGATCTGAACTGATTCCTTTTTCATTGCCACATAAAAGATTACTGTAAAACTCACCCAGGTTAATGAAAAACGAACTCTGATTAGGCAGGACAAGCCCAATGGTGCTAATTTTGCATTTAACTTCTCTTATCATGCTCCCCTTCATTGCAACATGTTTTTTACCTGAAAAATCTGGTTGAAGCCAGAAGAGAGTCAAAAAGGCTTTACATACATCACCAGGATCAACACTGGAGAGATCAGGAGCACATGGAGGTGTGCACCTGCTTCTTAATCTGGACAGAGTCTGTACAACTAAAATTAAGTGTACATCATCTAACTGGCCTTGATATGTCCCTTACTCTCCCTTCTGAGAAGGAAGGGGGCATGGCTTAGGGTCAGGAAGAAAAAGCTGGCATATAGAGGGTCTACCATTTTGTTATTTTGAAATATTTTTTTCTTGTAAATACCCCTCTTTTTAATATAATTTTGTTATTAATATTGTGGCTGTTTCTGTTCATTTTCTTATCCATAGCTATCTCCAGTAAATTTTTCTTATCTCATCTTGGGATCTCTGCCTTTTGTCTCTCTCACCAGAGGGGTGAGAGGGGAGGGAGGAAGGGGAGGAAGATACAAGAATTTTTCTGAGACATAAAACTTCTTCCCCTTTTCATTTTGCATTTAAGAAAATCTACTAACCTTGATATATTGAGATATATAAATATATATATAAATACACTTATTTCAACACTTAGAGGGATTTTTCCAGCACTCTGAAAGGATCAAAAAATATCACCTGACAATTCAGAATGAGAATCAAAGATTCTTAGCTCAGTTTGTGTTGCTTCTTAGAAATATTGTAATGTTTGGACATCGGTATCTACCTGACCTTTTATAAACAGAATTACAGTTTTTAAAATATTTCAGAAATCCATGTTATCAAGAGCTGGTGGAGCATCTAATTCACAAAAAAATTAAAAGCTTTTGTTTTGAGCACAGGAGAATCCTTTTCTCTTACTTGATCTAAAAAAGGCAACACATAATGACAAATTTGAAGGTCCCCACTGCTGAAAGTGTAGTTAAAATGCATAAACCAGACACATGTCAAGAACTAACCTTACTATATCACAATAAACTTGAGGTACCACTAATCCAAATGTGCACTATTTAATTCCTGGAAAATTCAGTCTACAAACAATTTAATTATGACTTATGTTTTCCTTTTAAAAAGTGATAGTAATTCAGATATGCTTTATGGCTTCTTATTTGCAGATAAATAAAAAACATTTTTATCCCTACAACCTTTCAACTGTTTAAACCCTTTTCTGTTCTTTATAAAAATTTATAAAAAATCATTCACCAGAGTTTTAAAATAGAATGGATTGTTTGCTTTTGCCCTAATCATGTTACTTGTTTTCTCCACCCTTACCATAGTAAAGATTTTTTTTTCTTTCCTAAAATTCATAATTATTCCTACTGTTACAGGAGATTGCATAAGGAATAAACCCTGCAATTTTCATTTTGTTGTGAGATTTATCACATTAGTATCTGAATTATGTGTCCCTCTTGCGTGCTGATAGAATACAAAATTATCTAAACAAACTGCAATCTTGTCTTAGTCATACATGATATTTATTCTATAATATTGTCATTTGAGTGTTAGCCATGGGTCCTTGTTCTTGAGAAGTGACAAATGTGGTACCCATTAAAAGCTGAAGTAAATAAATTCTGTGAAAATATGTTTTTGTTATTTCTATGATAGCTGAGGACAAGAAGACCAAAGGTGAAGGTCAACCACTACAGCACTGGCAATTTAGATAGTCACAGATTTTGGGACTAGAATAAAATAGTTCCATACTGCTTACTTTATACTCATTTAAATGTCTCACACAAATGTGAATAGAAGCACCCAGAAGGACTTTGAGTTCTGAAAAGAATTTACGTGATCTTTAGACAAAAGTGCAGCACATATACCTGGTGACTAAATACTGCAGTTCCCAGGTGTCACTTCCATATGCCATTTAACATAAATACTGACACGCTTAGACGTAATAACTTTGTTTGCAAATCAGTGGGTACTTGTTTCTGAAAAAGTGCTTTTTTATTCCTTTTCTTTCTTAATTAGGACCTTGATGTAGGCTGATGCAGGCTTAGGTTCTTGTATTTGTAAGAGGAATTGCACACAGGGAATTGAAAGCTATAGATGACTTTGGAACTACAAAAAGTATATGTGGTGAAGAATCAGGTACATTTCGGGCACCCCAGAGTAGGAAAGCAATAATTAAGAATGATTAGAACACCTTCTTTCTCTTCTCTTGTGAGTATACAGTACAACTCAATTCCTGATTCAAAATGCCTAAGACTTCCTTCCTGCATGGTATACAAAACCTTTACCTGATTCTAAGCCATTTTAGACATTTTTGCCACCAGTTTATTAATATAGGCCTTATGACTTATGTACTGTACACTACTCAATCCTTTACCGCTTACAGCTCCTTGCCTCCTTGTCAAGTTCTCTATGAGGTTGTAGTTTCCTTCATAGAATCCTGTATTTTCTCCATGTCTCTTTCAGCTTATGCATTTAATATCCAACTGAAAAAATAGAGAAATTTTTTTTCTGAGAAGGAATTTGTTGTACACAGAGATTATAGTAAAAATTTTCTAAGTACAGATGTTTAAATACTCCTCGCTTTGTACTTAACAATCTGCAACATACAAAATGTTCAGAGCATGGTGTTGTTAATTTGTGGCGCTACCAGCTTGCCACTGCAGCAAGTCCTCTACTCAAGAAATGAGGTGGCTGATTCTGAAGTAAACACCAAGGAAAGGTTCCACTTCAGCCATCCATGCCAATCAAAGAAATAGAAAATCTTTTTCCAGGATTATTGACAATTGTTCAGATTAGAGGTGTGCCTAAGTAATTTTCCTAAAAATCAATACCTTAATAATTTTCCTTAGTTTTTAAACATTTGTATTGAATGATCTATTAAACTGATAAACAACAGTCCCTTTTACTCCATGAACCTTATTTATCTCCAGCGTGGGTTTATATTTTGCAGTAAATGAATCAAAGCACCTGTGAAAAAATATTATATAACTAAATAGTTTGAAAAGTAAAGATATATTGCACTTAAAATACTTCTATACGAAGTAATATATGTTAAAGTGGTTTAGAAGAACATATATTTGTTACTGTTTAAGGTTGCAGTCATTCTTACAGGGTTTTTTTGGGTCACATTTCTTTTTGGGTCAGGATTTCAAAAACCATGAAGACAAATTAATTAATAGTTCTTATATTTTGCAGTTAGTAGAGATGAACGACATCTAAGGTTGAAAATATTTATATGTGATAAAACAAGGATTACAGGTTAATGTATTATCTGATTGCACGCGATGTTAGGCAATTTTGGAAATTGTTTGATTTACTGCTAGAACGTTCGAGGCCTGTAGTGTAGGCTGAGGATTTGTATAACGGAGGTGGCATCTAGAATATGTTTGCTTGAGTGTTCATGCTAAGCAGCTGAAAATTATTTAAGTGGAGATTAAAGACAATTTTCCAGGGGAAAAAAGAAGCGTTTATTATTTGTCTATCCAAAAACAAAAACAGGGAGAAAACTGTGAATGAAGGGCTCAGAGATACCCTATGGACAACATGACTTATTCTTCTAGCCATGCTGTTAGAGTTAGCTATGAGTTACATATCGTGAAAACACATCCTCATTAATGGGCCTTGTTTGGCCTGTGTAGGTACAATGAAGACAGTGATATCATAGTTAAATGTCTTTAGCTATGGACCAGGCAGGAGGTTATGGCAAATGATCAAGGAGAAGGGACAAAACAGGCTGGCTCACTGGAAGATCATATTTTGTCACTGTACTGTGCTAGTAATTTTGTAAGTTCATTTTTACTTTACAATTTGCCTTCAGATCTGTGAGAGGTAAAACCCCCACTCTTTGTTATGGTGGTCTCCTAAATGATTCAAGTTAACATATACAGGTTCTATTTCTGCAGGCATATACATAAGCCATATATGGAACTGGAAATTGGCAACAGTCTAACTTACAGATATGCTTCAAATCTAAACTAGTTTAGTATATAAGCTTAGTATTACCTTGGATTACTTGATTAATTATCACTACTTGACTCTTTGTCACTTTAGACAGAGTAGTTTGTGGACCTGTTGAGAAGATATCAGAGTCTTCATGGATTCCATGGAACAATTTTAGAAGACCATGCATTTGAAGCCACCTGACCTGAGGAATTGGACGTTTTCAGCCGCTCTGAAAAATGTGTCTAAGGCTAAACAGTAGATCCTTCTAAAACTGATCATAAGGTTGGAATATTGCAGCATGGCAATCAAGTCATGAACTTCTTTATTTATGGAATCACTAAAGTACAGCTAATTTATAATCTAATAGGACTTTGTTTCTGTTCATTATCTTGTGTATCATCTATAGGTAAGTAATTTTGGCTTACTTTGATTCCATTTTCTGTTTGATATACCACAGACAGCTGTAAGTGCTCCAGGTAATGATATGCTTAACCCAGATTTACCTCACTGCATGATTCCTGATTTAAGCTACCCCTTAATTGTAAGTAATACCAAAGCCAGCTGAATCACTTACATGAAGCTACTGTCCAACAACCACAACTCTTAAGCACACATATTAATATTGCTTAATACAGTTCTACTCCTTCAAGTCTATATTTTGTCCTGGTTCAAAGGTCTTTATTCAAACAGGTTTAATAAATTTAAAATGCCAAATTATATTACATAAAGTACCATTTGACAACACTAGTGTGCGTAATTTCCTAGGAAAAGTTCATACAAGTAAATGTATCTTATTTATATGAAAATGGTGTAAAATGGAATATAAGAAAACATGTAAAATAAAATTGTATTCCTCTGGATAGTAAATATCCATGTCTATGAAGATATAACATATATAGTGGAGCAGATAAACAATCAGTTAATAATTTAGGGATAAAGTTATTGAGTTAGCTATAAAATGGTACCATTCCCTTAACTTCAAGAGGAGAATCAGATTTCCTCTTAGTGTAATGTTTTCAGAAGTGTGTCAATTTGGGTGAGACTCAGTACAGGTTTCCACATGTGAGCAAGGTATCTCAGGACCACTTATAGTCTGGGAATATCTAAACAATACATTCAGTAGGAACTAAGTGCCTTGGCTTATTCCAAACCAGCTCTCTAGTACTGGGTAACTGAGCAGCACCACAGCTCCATTTAATATATGGGTTGTGACAGGAGCCTAGACACTTAAATAAATCTCCTCTAGACATCTATAAAGAAATGCCCTAATCTGGAACTGATTTTCTTCTTTTGTGTAAACAAAGGTCTTACAGAATGTCTATGCCTATTCAAGTGATTCAGACTGAAGAAATTCTGATCCTCTATGTAAACATTAATATAATTAGGGAAAAAAAGTATTTCTTTCACCTTCTTACCTAAAAAATCACAGAAAAAAAAAATCTATACTGTTTATGCATCGAGTAGAATTTGAACTGGAAAAATAGAATCATTCTTGTCTTCTTTGTTGAAAGTCCAAAATTTCTATTACTCTTGGGATGAGAAGCAAGAATAATATTAATTAATATTTAAAATTCAAAAGGAAAATACAAAAAGAAAGGAAACAATCAAGCCATGAAGAAACAAAGGGAAGAGGAAAAATCAATTTCTAAGAAGATTTTCAACAAAGGCCAAAATAAAGGCAGTTTTTGAAAGCTGAAGAGAAAAAGCCACCCTGAGGAAGAATAGATTTACTAATTCTCTTCAGGTTTATTCTCAGTCAGTTTCTGAAACACCTCTATATGCTGAAGGATAGAAGACTTGGTCTTTTGGATATATGTCAGAGTAAGCCACAGAGAGGTTTGAAAACCTCTTAAAGCAGAGCTTCGAAGAGAGGCTATCATAAGATAATTTGGGCTGGAAGGGACCTCAGGAGCTCTCTAGCTTGCCTTACTGCTGAAAACAGAGTCAGCTGTGACAACAGACCAAACTCTTCAGGGAATTGTCTAGTGAGATCTTGGTAGTCTATAAGTATGGACACTTCTTTGAGTAACTTGCTCCACTACTTGACTGTCCTCCCGAACAAAACAAAACAAAACAAAACAAAACAAAACAAAAAATAAAACCGCGAAAAAAAACCACCTGTCTTTCTTTCAAGCCAATTTCCCTTTATTCCTGTTGTTTCTCATCCTCCAGCCATACACCACCACTCCAGGTCATAGGTAAAGATGTTAAAATATCCTATAAAAAAGATACTGCAAATGCACAGGTGGAGAACTAGGTTTTGTAGACCACCCTCTCCCTTCTTAATTTAAGTTCCCTCTTGACAAAAGCCATCTCTCTGCAAAGGTGACACAATGTCAAGCAGAGAAGGCAGCCTGATTTGTACAAGATTTCTGAGTGAGAGATAAAATGTAATATTTCTCTCCACCTTACAAGCTTTCCTTGTGATGTCAAGAATGGCAAGAGTTTATTTCTTTTCTCTTTACTCACTCTGCCTCTCAGGCCCAGTAGTTCCTGCCTCTCATTGTCATATACTTAGTCTTCCAATTATAGCATATGTTATCATACTTCCTACAAAATCCAGGATCTACATTACTGCTGATGATTGTCTTTATTTAATGGTTTTTTTTTCTGTGCTCTCTTTTCTTTATCAATGTGTAACTAATATTCTTCTACAATTTCTCACTTCCTTGTATTTTTTCCGTCTGATTGCCACTGATCTCCACCCTGAAATGTATTGGGGCATTTAAAGTTGGGTATTCCCAGCAGTGAACAGCAGTTTATTTGAAAGCACTCTCCATAACTTATGAACAAGGGCTTGAGAAATAATCAAATAATTTGAAATTTTATTGGTGTGAGAAAACCATACAAATAAGACACAGCTGCTGAAGAAGTCACTCTATCTCATTTAAAATACTTACTCAATAGCCAGCCCATTTAAGAAAAAACACTCTCATGTCCCTCAGCTGTGTGGTCTGATTCAGATTCCCATGTGTTTTTAAAATCAAGTGTTGTTTACACTTCAGAGGTAGATGTTCCCTCTTTTTCTTTTCTATGCCTAAGGCTTTCCAGGACAGCAGTCTGGCCTTTTCTGTGGAATAGAGCACACTGAAATACTGATTATGTTTTACCTATTAGGTGAATAAATAAAGAGTTTTGGTGTCAAAACCGTGTTAATCTGGCAGCTTTTACCAGTGGAACAGTTAGCTGAGAAAACATATGCCTATGAACAAAATAGTATTAAAGTTTTCCGTGAAGGTTTGTTACCTCCTTTGAATACTTGAAAAGAAGAACTGTGGGGAAACTATTTAAAATCAGGTTGAGTAAAAAGCTTGCATATACTACATTTCAGGAAATAATTTCCCCCTCTATAACAGAACTATTGTTATTCAGTTTTTGTGGTGGTGCTGATGTTTGTCCACAGTTTTCTTGTCAGAAAATCCTCATGTCGGCATCAAAATCAAATCAGAATCATTCCCTTTAATAGGAAAAATCTATCCAGGTTTGCAGTCCAGCTGCCTTTTATAAAATGTATGTTACAATTATTTTAAACCTAAATCATTTTGACTTTGTCCCTGTGGGCCTTTGAATCATTTCTGCATTATCTTCCCACACCACACCACAATCCCTTCTATTGTAAGTCTGCCCACAGCACCACAGGCTTTGTCATGATCATGCTGATAATATGCAAACATTCCTGTTGCTAATTCTGATTTCAATTAAGAAATACTGAAGAAGACTCCAGGGCCTCAGACAAAGGTGTCCTCAGAGCTGTCTTTAACACAGAGACTTTTATCCCACCAAGGTATTTTATTATTTTTGCGATGGGCTCCTCTGGACCCAGTTGCTTTTCATTTCTGGCTTCTCCTCTTCCGTCCTGAAATTTTGAACAGTTCAATGAGAATCTACTGGGGAAACAAACAAAACAAAAACCACCGGAAAAAAAAAACTGCACCAGATAAAAAAAGGGTTAGAAAGCTCAGCAATTCACACAACAATTAAATTCTGTGTTTAGATTAGAGCACAGCAATCAAGCAATATTCATATAACACAAGAAAAAACAATCCTATATTAAGGCATAGAGTATGATTAGATTCATAGTTGGAATATAATAGATTCCCAACCCAACCCACAGCACCAGACAAAGGCCGAGAGGTAAGAAGCTTTAACTTAAAATAACTTTGTTTCACAGGAATTATCATGGACAGGATGAATAAAAGTATAAGCAAGTTATACAATCATCTTTAAATGATTGGGAACAATGACCACTTATTTGCCATAAGACATGATAATGTCAAGTGTTTGTAACCTGCAGCTTTTCAAAAGCTCAGTATTGATGAAATTATTTATCTCTGTTGTTCAGATAAATAAACTGGCACTTGGAGCATGCAATAACCCCAAAAACACTCATGGACCTCAGCTATCAATCTTAATTTTTGTTCATGGTCTCAAGATGCCTTCCCTTTGTATTATCTGCATTTTCTGTACTACTCAAGTACTTAACAATGATACAATGAAAGAACTAAGTTTAAGATTTTTGGAAGCTTTATGATAGGAGCTTCAGACTGGTTCCTTTATTCTTTGAATAACTTACCTGAGCACAATTAATGAAATTCCTGCTAAAAATCAGATTCCTTTGTCAACTTTCTGTTTGTGGATAAAATTACTCATCTGCACAGTAATTCTGCAGTGCTTCTTTGCAATCCAATTCTAAAAGCTAACACACAATCTCACACAAAGCTGGAAGTGGAACAATTCCTCTTTGCTGTTCATAGGCAAAATGTGATTTTCATCACATACTTCAAGGCAATTTTCTTGTACATTTTTCTGAAAGTACAGTTCAATACGTATTTATTAATACTTTAAGCATTTCCTGTGGGAGAATGCTAATCATAGCTAAATCAAGTCTTTCCTCCCACCACCTGCTGAAAGTGGAAAAAAGAAGTCAAGCAAAATGGAACTACATAATTGCTGTTAGGGAGTAGTTCTTTCCCTAAGATCAATAAAGGAGGTTTCCAATCACACTTTCTTAACAATGTAAGAACATTTCTTTAATTTCCTTTTTTTTTTTTCTCTACATTGTTCTTACACTCTTCTTTTACTTTTTTTACTTCACATTCAAATTCTCTGGACTTTATGGCCTGATATGGCTCAAACTGATTACAACAAACTGATGGACTTTATGTTTGTGATATCATGTTTTAAAAGACATGGAATTAGGAATTGTTTACACTTGTCACTTATTCAGATTTTCCTGAGGCAATTAAAATCAGTTCTCTGTATTGCTGAATTTCCAGTTTAACATTGTATATGTCTTTGTTGCTTTCTCATCATCACTGTTAAACTGACTAGCATTGTAAAAAATCATGTGACATTCACTTGAGCTGAATGAGGTTAAATTCTGCCTATATCATTGTCAGGTATAACTACAATTTTGAAAATGTGATGCATGTACTCACTGGTATTGGCATTTTCTTTTAAATTATTTTCTAACAGTTCTAACAACACCATGTTTTTTATCATGCTCTCTATTCTGACTCCTTTTGTTCTATCATTTTAGAACAGAAGTCAGGAATTTTCATAATTTTAGAGCTATATATAGACATGCAACAAGTAAAAAAAACCCTAAGAAATAACCTCGAAAAACCTCCTCCTCCTCAACTACCTTTGGGATTAAAAATGCCATTATTGTCAAGAGGAAATCTGGACTGGATAAAGAAAGGGGGGAAAGACTGAAGTAGGTTTTCTATTGTATACACAGGGTATAGTACTGTAGCAAGCAGATTAAATATGTTCCTGCTTCTATTTACATCAAAGAAAAAATGTTCTTTGGAATGCAATTTGGCAGGATCAGGACCAGAGATACGTAGGCAGGCAGGACTGTGATAAAATGTGGAGTCAAATGATAAATTGCATTTACCCTGCACTTGTGACCATCTCCCCTGATCGGCTCCCCAATCTGTCTTGCTTAAGGCTCTTTTTGACATTACAAGCCATAAGCAACTTCAAATACATTCCAATTTTCTTTTCTAAAGCAACATGTCATGTCCTTTCTTCCCAGAATTATCCTAACCCAAAACTTACAGCAAAAAAGTTTCTCTTTTACATTAACCACAGTTTTAAGGATCAATTTTTTGTCACTGTTTCTGGATAACAGGTCTGGATTCATACATACAAAGCACATAATTTCTGAATTTTTATAAGAATTAGACTAATCATGATTTCAGTGTGCAAAGAAAACATTTAGAAATTTGCCAAAATACTATTTAAGTTTAAAAAATCAGATATATATAGTAAAGTGCATGACCAAGCAGATTGAACATCATTTGTTAGGTGGTGGAGTGATAAAGCTGCAAATGATATAATAATCAACACATTTTGCCTTTTGTTTGCTTTGAGTGAAAAAATATTCTTCGGGGGTTTTTTGTTGTGGTTTTTTTGTTTTTTTTTTTTTCTTGCTGTGGCTCACAGAAAAAAATCCTTACTATTCGTGGCATTATCTTCATAATTCTGTGAAGGTGTTCAGAGGAGCTTTACATTAGCTAAAAATGGAGAATTCCAACTTCCAGATCAGTCTATGTACTTGCTTTTGGGTTAACAATTGTTATGGTAATCATGTAGCTGGAAATTGTGAGCCCTCTGGAAACAGAATCAGTGAGGACCTTTTGTTCCTTTCTGGTTTAGTTTGCTTCTCTCTTATAAAGTTGAGATGAACAAGACTTTTGAAACATTTTGCAAAATCCTTTCTGAATTTGATGGGATATTATCTCAACCACACGAGAATATTTTCATGCAAAACACAGGTAGGTGTCCATTTCAGAGTAACTTTGTGCATAGACCTCATGGATGCTTACCAGTAAGTTTTCTCTTCATAAGAGAGTATGTTGCCTTTTATTACTAGCTTTACATATAACCTTGTAAAGCAGTTTTAATGTTAACTTTTAATACCACTTCATGCTGGATAAAACCTATATGCTACAAACATGGTTAGTTCCAGGTTTTAGCTTGTCTTAGCCACTTTAGCAGATTTTTAGCTAAACATGAACTTTATCTCTGCTGTTGGGCACAACAGAATGAGTGGAGTATACTACACACAGAAACAGCTGTGGATTTTCTATCTGAGAAAATATGTACAACACTATGTGCTACTACAACCTACATTCTTTCTACCCATGGCTCATAAAATTTTATGAACATAGAATGTTTTATAAAGGTAAGTATAGTTAGATTACATAATAATATTTAATTCTCAGTGGTGCCACTACACATCATATCTGTGTGTCACTGTATGCTTTAATATGTCTGTTTTGAAATTTATGATTTGCTTGCTCTTTTTTTTTTCCCCATCCAGACAAACTGGCTACTAAGAAGTCTGCTGCTTGTAACAGGAGGTAAATGACACCCCAGAAATCCTAATTCCTAAAAATGGTTAATCTAAGATGACCTGAAAATTAAATTGTAATCCTCTGATTTTAAACACCATCAGTTTAAACCTGGGAGAGTATTTCACTCTCCATCCATGACTTTGATGTTCAGATTCCTTTTCAAATTTATTTCAGGCATCCTCTGCACTTACACATACAGGTTTCTTTGTTTTCGCACCAAAGTTCAACAGAAGTTCATTCTGGGCAATGTTAAAGGGAATTTCAATGTCCCAGATTCCTAACTAAGGTGTAAAGAGCAAACCACTGCTCAGTATATTCTGGAATTAAGGTCAAATGTATAGGACAAATGGGGGGAAGGGGGGAATATAATACTCTTCTTCCAAATCTGTAATAGTTGTCTTATGTTTAATTATAGTTAGTGATCATACAATAAAAGTTAGGTGCTCAGATCTTAAGAACCATGTTTTCTCTTTCCCAAGTTTCATCAAATGAGAACACAGAAGTTATCATGTGTTTACTGGTCTAGGAAGAGATGCCATAAAAAAGGAAGTAAACTGCTAGTAGTCTAGTAAAGAGATGCTTTCCCACTTTTGCAGTTCACTTTGGTGAAAAAACTGGTCTTTTCTTTCTTAACATTGTGCTGATATAAGGGTACTTGACCATGGTCATCACTTAAAAAGGCATTAAGGACCTAGAGAATTGTTGCTTCTAATAAAGTGTGTAGTTTATCAGCTAAGAGGTAGAGGACTGAGACAATGAGAGCGCAGAAATTTCAAGTAGCAGGTTCATTCCACAAAACATTATTTGTAAGGCATAAAGCTCAGTTCTAGAAACTAAGGAAAATTAAAAGCTATTAATGTGCTTTGTCTCTGAGAATACTACCAAATAGTCTTGAAGCAGAGACACAAGACTTCACAAAAACACAAGAATTCACAAAAACAGATACAAAAGCCATATAAATAGTATGAAAATATTATATACAAAGTGTATATGGACTTAAGAACATTAAAGCCCTTTGCTGATGTGTTCAATTAACCATATTTCATTTCCTCATCAGTCCTTTTCACAATGAACACGTATCCTCTAATGGTAATGAGTTACTGTATGAAGAGGTTCTGCATGTAGTAAAGGCCTTATTCATTTTGCATAGAAAATTACAATATCGTCTATATTTGCTTCAGCAGTTATTCCTGGAATTCAGAACTGTTCAATAAATTTACTGAATGTCTTCTGTAATGTTTTATAAAGACTATTTCTGCAGCAAACCAAGAGTTCTATTCCTAGAAGAAAAAAAAAAAAAGGCTAAACAAAGAAACAATCTCCCATACTACTTTTTGCATTCTTTTATCATTCCTATATCTTCCCCACAATGCTATTTCATCTATCTTTTCTTTTCCTTTGTAGTATCTTTTCTTCAAAGAACAGTCCTTGCAGATCTGGTGGGATTCAGTTAATGAAAGAGTAAAGAGAAAGTAGGCAAGAACTTGTAAGAAATTAGTACAACCTGGTTTATTGCTAAATATGTAGGACTAACCTTACAAGAGTTTTAGAAATCCCCACCAGCACCACCAGAAATAAATGCATGAATGACAGACTGCTCCATAAAACCCTGTAACTAAGCTTACAATCGTTGGCACCAACCATAAATTCAAAGTGTGAAATGGGATTAGTTCATTCCCAGTGAATTAGTGTCTGTGTTAATAGAGTTCTAAATATATAATCATATAAATGCCAGCAAGAAAAATCTTAAACAGGCTTTCGCTGTGCAGTTATTTCCAATGTAGACTCGGGAAACCAGCCAGGTTCATTCACCTTTGGGAGCAATGCTTCAGACTTCTCCACAGTTGGACTTGCTGTCTTAACATTCCAGGCAGAAAAACAGGCAGGCCATGGGTTTTATCAAGATTTGTCAGATCTTTAAAGCATTATGACTTTCTTAATTTTTTTCTGTCTCACTCTTGGATTTTTGCAAAGTAAAGTGCAGATGCCAAAAAGAGCCTACAGAGCGTTTGATTTGGACCATAGCCAACTTCTCAAACTTGGTAGGACAACATCTCATCCAGAGAGTGATACGGTTCTCTACAGGTAAAGAAAACAAGCTTCAGCATTCTTGGTTTTTTGAACTTGAGCCAAACTGTCTGTGACTATCTTGGTCAGCAGAATGACATTTTATTTTAACAATGCACTTCAGAAAATCACAGACTTTGTTTGGAGAGTTCAAAATCATTGTTTTCTCTTGAAAGACTGTCTGAGGCCTTAAGTTTTCTGTCAATGTGAGGCAGTCACATGAGCTCTTTTGAGCTGCTTGAAGAGCTAGTGTACACTGAACTTTGAAATGTTATGTTCCAAAATAGTTAAGCATCTGATTTCAGCCATAAAGTGCACCGCAGTTCAGGCAGGGCTAATGTTTTCTCTATGGCTTCCTCCTTTTGTTATATTTTATCTCATAAATATATATACAAACTCATCTGCATTTATGCACTCAAATCAATATTAGAAAATCTTCAGAAAGGAAATTCTAAATTACGAGTAATTATCTGATTATAAGTAGTGGAGGAGGAATCTAGATTGTATTTGTATCCCAAAGAGAATGAAAGTAAGTGTGTAAACAGCTATCTGAAGTACTTGATTTTTGTTCCTGTTTGAACTAGTAAATTATGTCTTTGTAAGGCAAATATTTTATTGAACATTAAGCAAGTGAGGTCTGTGATTTAACTCTTAGGGGGGAAAATGACTAGTAGAATGACCAGCAGAATGACATAGGCTAGACATCATTTTCTAACTAAAATTTCTGAAAATTTTGTGTACACATTATTCAGCTCTATTTCTATTTTACAGTCATTTACTATGTGAATATTTAAACACATATATTGATGTCAGGAGAACAGTCTAATGAGAAAAACATTAACAAATACTACTAGTTTTACTAGAAGGAAAATCTAAATTACTAACTATTAAGTCTTTGATTATAAATATCAGGGGGAAAATCAGATTCTAATCTAATCTTTTCTCCCCTACAAACATACTACATGCATTATTATACAGCTATTTAGGGCAAAATTATTGATTAAGAATTAAGTAAAAGGCTATTCCTTTATAATAAATTGAGAAAACCCATTATATCTAGATGCAGATATAAAAAAACCAGTCCTAACCTCTGACAAATTATGTCTAAAAGTCCTTATTTCTGTCCCCTGGCTGTCTAGCATGCGTAGTTCAGGTACTGAAATCAACACTGTATAGGTGACATGAACAAATCTAGATCTTTACTTGATTTTAAAATCAAGGAAAGTTTTTTCTGGTTTAAACACACTTTGGATAAATGTTTATTTTACTAACAAAGTCTTATAATGTTTGTATTCAGTTGTTTCATTTTTTAATTTAAGATTTAACTTATGATATGTCACCAATAAAATAAAAATTAGCCTCTAAAATAAATTTTTACTGTGAAAATATTGAATGTTTCTATCAAATACAGTTTTTCACTTTAAAATTCTCTTCTAATAAGGTTAGCATCATGACACATCTTTTTTTTTTTGAGACATTAAGAGAAAAAATTTGCTTTCCAGGCACCGAAAAAAAGAAAAACAGCAGTCTTCACTAGTCCTTCTGGCAGACGCGATATACCAGAAATTCAGAAGCAATCCTGTCAAAGTAATTACCTTTTTGCAAGTGAAATTCTGGGTCTCAATCTGTACTAGCAAGCACTTTATTTTGATGAAAATTTAATTTATCACACATTTCTCAATGGGATAATCCTTAATTATTCTGAACCACACTATTAATCAAAACATTCAATGTCAGCATTAATTTTTTTACACATTTTCTGATTTGGTCTGCTCCAAACAAATCCTTCAGTATCTTTCTGAATTCCCAGCTTCCACCAGCTGTTTCTACAACTCATATCCAACAAGTGACAGCTGTATAAACTAATAGTATGTCACAAAGAATAAGGAGCTTATTAAAGCTGTACTTTCTTTTCTTGTGTACAGTAGCACTGTGGAGCTTCCTTAGGCTATGTAATGAATAAATCAAAATAATCAAACAAGGAAAGAATTAAGTTTATGTAAAAATTCATGAAAAGGGAGATCCTCTGAGATTTCCCAAACAGTCTCAACCTCAGGAGTTCCAGATGTCCCAGTGTCTCTTTAATCCTGGTCTCTGAGTCTTCACCTGTTTTTCTAGCATTAGTCAAACTCTAAGTTTTACATTTAGCTAGAAAATGAGACTATTTGCAATTAAAATATTGCAATTAAAATATCAAGGTAAATAATTTCTTACCCAGTTCATTTATCCTTTGACAATGTTTCAGATTAATACCTCTAAATTGTTACCTCACGTCAAAATTTCAGTGTGTAGAGAATCCTCTATTTTGAGAAGTTTAGAGATATCTGTGGTGATATGGTAGATTGGAATTTTTACAAAGATATTTATATTCACAGAACTCCAAAGATATGTCAGATTTTGGAAGCCATATCAAGCTCAAGAATCTGCAAAACTGCTGGAGAGTAAAAAAAATGGAAATGGAGACTAGAATAATAGAATCATTGGGCTATAGAAGAGATATAAAAATTAACAGGTTATGCTAGTACACTAGCATAACCATGATCAATTATTGTGGTATTAGATGAATTTCAGTGCCTTCTCTTACAGGCTTTAAAGACCTGTGTTACCTGTGCAGCTATTACTTAATTCCTTTCAAGAAATATTTGAAAGTCTACGGCTGTCCCTTTAAAGACAAGGAAAGAAAAACAAGGATAAATTGGCATCAAAAAATATTCTATATGGACCAAGGGAAATTGTCTACATTGTAAGCAAATCAATTCCGTTTGTTTTCCTTTCCACTAATGTATTTTTGATCAAGGTGTACTGCATCATTACAGTTATTAAGTGATGGAGATCATTGAGTACTACATTTAGCTATGAAAGAAGTCAGATGCTTCAAATGAAACCAGAAAACCAGCAGGCTGAATTGCAGAGGACACAGAAACAAGCTATGGCATTAGAAAATAAAAAAGAAATCATAAATGCCTTTCCATATGTTTTGTCATTTACTTAGATCAGATCACAGTCCCCTCCAGTGAATTTAAGAGGGCTGGAAATGGTTGATAGAACATAATGCTGAAGGGTTGCATAATAAACTAAAAAATATAGATATGGAAGGATAAAGAATATGAAATGTGAGAGACTGTGGAGGAAGGGAAAATGTTCTTCCTCAGGCAATACATAACAGAGTGAATAAAAACTGAGGAGGACACAGAAATGACAGGAAAAAGGAAAGAAAATATCAGGTCACTGACAATGCAACACACAATGTCTGGAGAATATCACAGATCAAAAAAAGTAAAATTGAGTCATAAATTGACTTGACACTATTGGTTCGCCTTTAATACTAAACCCAGAAAGATACCAAAACCTTACCTGGCATAAATCAGTGATGGTTGGCTTTGGATTCAAGTATCTCCAGTTTTCACTAGGGGACATTCTGAGTCCACAGTTTTGGAAAAGAATTAAGAATTTGAAAATAAATAGAGACGCAGCTAATTTGGATTTTTCACTGCCATCATTTAAAAAAAGTGATACCTTAGAATTGTCCATGACTTTGAGTGTGAAAAAATACTTGGTGGTTCCAGTTTATAAAAAGACAAAAGACTAATTCCTGAGAGGAGAGGGCAGGATGCATTGCCCTGGATGACAGACTTCTTTAAAACTAATTATTTTGGTGACTTTTGATGTAAGTGTGAGAATCACTGAAGGCATAGCTTGACTCTTATCTTTAACTTTTACTTACTAATTGTCTGAAATAAATACAAAAGGGCAGCACCCTCTCACTCTCCAAAACTGGCAGTGTTGCTGAGCACTGAAAGGGTAATTCTGATTGTAGCTGCACTGTAACTTCACTTGTATGAAACCAGAGCAAAAGTACCACAAGCAGCACTATTACAACTAGTGCCCCAAAGTCAGTCACAGAACAAGATGTAATAAAGAGCAGTTATTGAGAGTGAAGTACCAAATCTCAGGATAAGATTCCTGATGTTTTGTTCGGTCTTCAGTTTTGTTCAGTTTTCAATTTTTTTTTTTTCAAGCAGTGGAACTTCCTGTCTTTCTTGCAATAGCTGCTCTTCAATCTACTAAGTTTCACCAGAACACTTTTCCTTATTTTGCACAGACTGGTAGCATGGAAAGGTTCCAGTGTAGTGTTTTGTCCACTCATCACAGTAACTTCCAATGTGCAATCTTTCAGTGCTGTACTGATGTACTCTTCAACTTAGTCTGGAGCACAAACAGCCACACAACAAAACTATTGCACTGCAAACTCACTGCAGTCCAGCCTTCAGCAGCTCTCCCAGCTGCTACAGACAGCAAAAAGATTCTACTATCCAGCAACTGTCCAGAAAAATTATCAGCATCCTACTCTGCCTAGTATGAAAACACACAATTATATTCTCATCAGACAGTTATCCTAACTTATTATCCCAGACTGCCTTTTAGAAAGTTGTTAACACTGATTAACAGTAAGTCACTGGCTTTTTAATCAAAGCTGGATAGAAACCATATCTGCAAATGGTTAACCAGGTATTTTACAGTTAAAATTGGTAAAATAAATTTTTTAAAAATTAAAATAAAACTCAAAAAAATAATTTAAGAATTGCTCTGACTTATTGTCTTGGGTTATGGAACCAAAAACGCGTATTCTATTTCATTTGTTGAAAGCAGTTTGGGAGATGTTTTTTCTTTATCTCTTGTAACTCTGGGGGGAGGGCGGCAGCTGCCTTCTGATAATGAGCCAGCTGTTAAAATCAGGTGGGGCAGTGTTTCTTATCTCTTTCATCACCCATCCTCTCTCCAGGGGATATCTTCTGCTGATGGGCTCACCAAGGACAGGACACATTCCATCATCCCATTGTGAGATGCTCCACCCAGTGGGGGGAGCCAACCATTCCTACCTGGATAAAAACTGAGACATAGGAACACAAGATATCTGGTTCCACCAGATTCCCAGAGGAAGACTGGACCCTTCTCACCATCACTGGACTCTTTTCTCTCAGGATCATCTCTGCTCCAACAGAACCACATCTGCTACTCCAGGAGGACTTACTGTGGACAGCTTCCAACACCCTGACCAACAGGGTGTCAGGTTGTATCTCTGACAGGGTTTCTAGGATTGTTGTTTGTTTGTTTGTTTGTTTTTTCTATTAAATTTGTACTGTTAATATTCCTAGTAAAGAACTGTTATTCCTATTCCCAAATCTTTGCCTGAAAGCCCTTAATTGCAAAATTATAATTCTTCTCCATTCTGAGGGAAACTCCAGCGTTCTCTGGCAGATACCTGTCTTTCCAAACCAAGACACTTATATCTCTGTAAAACTCTACTTTTTCTTTTGAATAATAAGCTCATTTGTAAAATTCACCCCTTTTTTGCTTCTTACATCATTTTACTGAAGTTCCTAAATATGTGTCTGGGTGTCTATTTCCACTTTTTACAGTGCATTTTAAACCCTGTTTTTAACTCAAGAAATAAAAGGTAAACATGAATGAAATTGTAGGAATTTCATCTTGAATCACATTCTTGGTTCAAGATCTGTTGATCAACTGTTTTAAACTTTCAGGTGTTTAGCTGAGTAACTGTGAAGGATTATAATTTGGAAGTGAAGGATGCTTGTGTAAAGCTCTTGAATCTCTTCCAAAGCAACGTGTTTAAACTGAACTTTTTCCTAACACAGGGTCTTTGATCAATTACTGGTGAGGATATAAAAGGTAATAAATGTATCTTGCATCTGTTGCTACCGCCTGCCTACAAAAAAAAAAAAAAAAGCTAACAGAATTCTAGTATTGTTTCCCCCTGCGTCATAATATAAGTTAAGCTTTTATGGAGAACAAAGTATTCACAAATGCAGGACATGGATCCTTTCATCACTTAGGTCTTTCAAGGCAAAATCTTGTACTGAATAAATGAATGATAAGGAAAATATGTTTTTTATGAGTTTATGGGTTAAAAAAAAAAAAAAGTTAAAAAATATGCTCTCATAAAATCAAATCTCATTTTATTTAACTGCAGCTTCCCCTATGCTTAAGTAGATTTTTATGTTTATACACTGAAGGGTTGTTTAGAATAGTTTCACTGTGAGGAGGACCGAGCAGTGGAGCAGGCTGAGAGGTGATGCAGGGCTGATCTTTCCAGGTTTCCAAGACCTGATTGGACAAAACTGAGGAACGTGGTCTGCCAACATAGCTGGCCCTGCTTAAAGCAGGAAGGTGAGATGGAGAGATCCTGAGCTCCCGTCGAACCTGAATTGTTCATCAACTTTGTGAGCCTGTGAATTGCCCAGAATGCAGTGCACACAATAGTTGCAACATCTTTGCATTTAGGTCAAATCCCAATCCTTGTTTAAACAAATGAGTTAACTAGAAGTAAGAATAAGTATTTTAGCATCCTGCATCATGAAAAAAGGGCGATCTAGATTCAGAACTACCTATAAGATTCAATTCATTTTGGCTTACTCTGGCATCTATCTTTTTTTCATTTTTTAGTTTGTTGCGTTACATTGATAACATGGTATTTGCTTCAGATGAGAGAATTTTTGATGGACCCTTTCCATTATGTTAGCTTTTATTGTCTCTCCTTTTTCTTTGTAATATGATCAAGCTGTACTGTTTTAGTTTTTCTCATTTTGTCCACACAATTCAGTAAGATTCAACTGATTAACTTATACATATCATTTCAGTTCAGCTCCCGGATACATTTCAGGTCCTTATGTTGTTCCTCAAAAGGTTTATTTGATTTGGATTTTTTGACATTCAAACAAAAAATTGGAGACAGAGTGTCTAGAAAAATAAGTAACTTTAGTAAGTCAGCCTATGTCTTGATGCTGCAACTCATCTTTTTAATACTACAGAGTCCAAATGGTTGGTCCTGGTTCATTGATACCTTTTGTTTCAATACCATACCTTAACATTATTCTGTATATTGGTTCACTTCCTCCCAACCACAAAGAAAATCAGTAAACAGCACACTGAAATAGTATCCTAAAACAGTTTTTAAGGAAATATTCCTGTGGTGTGCAATCAGGAGCTTCTACAAACAGGTAGAACTACAATATCAAGAACTGACACTATACCAATTAAAATTCAGCTCATGCAAAATTTCTTCTCCCCTCCTAAATTTACTTGGTTCAAAGTGTTTCTTCAGCAGACACAGTACTGGATGATTAATATATCAACCTCACAGTGTGAGAGTTGACTTAGTTATGAAATACACGAAAGTTATACAAATGTTTCTGCCTTAAACTCTCCATTTAACATTTCCCCATATGGCAGATGAGCCACAAAATCTGGTGCAAAGATTCTGATTTATTGATGTATTTCATTCCACAAATGGAATTTGTAGCAGGTGTGCTTGAAAGTCAAGGAAGCATGAGGAAAGCAAGTTAAATCTATATGCTGCATGCCACATAATGCCAGTTTCCAGTGCTTAATCTGAAGCAAATTTCAAAAGCTTGTAGAAAAATATGTTGAAAAAATAAGGGCAGATAGTCCATCCTTTTGGAAGAAATCCAAGTGAAAAAGGAAAAAACAATCAAACAAACAAAAAAACAGCAGAGAGGATTCAATTAATAGAACATCTGGTCATTTTTAGAAGACATTGAAATATCTCTTCTCTAATAGGAAAAAGATAGTCGGAAGTGTCAAAGCTCTGTCCTTTCTTTAATACTATTCTCAAAGTTATGTTCAGATAGGCCAGGTTGGTTGGGGCTCTGAGCAATCTGATCTAGTGGAAGGTGTCCTTGGCCATGGCAGGTGAGTTGAACTACAGCCTCTTTAAGGTCCCTTCCAATGGTCCCTTTAATGGTCCCAAACCATTATATGGTTCTGTGGTTCTATAGTTACAATAACTTTACATTCACAGAACAAAATACGAATCTTCAAAGGTTTAAAACCACAAAAGATATTGAAACAGCTCTCATAAGATTAATTTACACCTCTAATATTAGTGACATCACGCACCAGGATGAATCTGAAAGCTTTTAGATGAGTTTTCATGGTTAAGCCCAAGTTAAGGTTCTTGCTGTGATTTGTCCTCCTGAGCAAACTTTTTTTCTGATTATTCATGGAGCTTCCAAAAACTAGCTAAGCCAGTTGATATTTTAAGCATTCAGCGCTTATCATTCCAGCACCAAAGATAGGCTTGAGTGAGAAAGCAAGTCTTATTTGTAGCTTCATTATCACTCCAGAATTTTTCTATCTTCAAATCTAGTTTCACACAAAAAAAAAATATGCATTAATCTCACATATGAATAGTAATTGTCAAAATGTTCTTTAAGAGTGAAATGTACAATTCAACATGGCTAGAAGATTCAAGCTGAAGCAGTTCTTTTTCATTTATTGTAGCTGGAGTCAGCTTTGTGTGAGAAAGTCAATTGATTGAGTGGCCAATCAGACCTGAAACAAAAAGTAGACATCTGTGCCTGTCAGCCTGTATATAACCAGCACAACTGAGTTTGAAAACAGGGGACCAAGTCATGAGAAAACTTTGTTTTCATTATGTCCAACCTCCTGCTACCCACTAGTGTCCTATCTGACCTCTGATGGCAGCACTGATGTAGCTTGCACAGCCTCCCTCAGGACTTTAGCCATTTGGCCCATACAATTCAAAATCTTTTCTTAATGTCTAGCCTAAATATTTCCTTCCTTAGCCTCAGGTCACTGATCCTTGTCCTACATCTTCTGAGACTGTGAATAATTTCCTCCATTCAATTTCCACTGCTGTGTTGAAGGCATGAGACTAAGAAAAGACAGGAAAAAAAAAGGGGGAAAAGATCTCTCTTGTCTAAGCCCACCTCAACTTCATCTTTCCCACAGACTGTGAGTTACAACAGAATTATCAAGGTTTTCATACTTTCAGTTTTATCAGGAAGTTGTAAAGATCAGTCTATTGTATAGGACTATTAAAGTAACACTATCCTGGTTTAAACAAAAACAATCCATAGATGAGGCCCATCAAGCACTGACAAGGAGCCTTTTCCTTTTTTTTCTCTTTCCAGTTACTGGAGGGGAGCCAGCCAGCCAAATATACTCTAGTCTAAAAGCGATTTTAATGAAAAATCTTTGCAATGTAAGCTTGAACACTGCTGTTAAGGCTGAAAAAAAAGAAGATAAAGTACTCTGTCATGAATTTATGTGAGGCAATTAAAATTCATTTCCACATTATATAAACAGATGACAAACTGATTGTTTTAAAAAATAACACAGGGATGAATTGAACTCCAAATTTAAAGAATTGACCATTTGCATTAGGATGCCAAGGGCTATGGAAACCTGAGTCAGATCACAGAGGTAATGAACCACTGGGCATATTTCATTTTTCATGGCAGCGGACTCACAAGTGGGGAAATACTGTAAAACATAGATCACTAGTACAGGATATCGTTATTTGCCCCCCCCTTACCCCCAAAAAACAAAAACAAAAACAAAAACAAAAAACCAACCAAACAAAAAAACCCAGAAGAGCATTCAAAAAAAATCACATCCAATGATTCTGTGATTCTATGAATTGCAACTAATGAATATTTATCCAGCATTTTACTTGAAGTATTTAATCTGTTACAAAACCCTATAAAGTATTTGAAGCAGTAAAGAGACTAACCACACTTGAACAGAAAACAAGTTTTCATAGAGTTTGGCTTCTCATGTTCATGGGATATTGCCTGAGCCCATCCCATGTAGGATCAATGTATCAGAGTGCAGCTGTTTAATTAAAAAAAAAAAAAAATAGTGAAAAGTTTTGGCTTATTATCCTCGCTGTATTCTGGGACTGTGGTATTAATATAATTTTTTGGCACATTTATTTTCTACTGCTTATATTAGATAGCCACTACAGCAGAACAGGGCAAGACACATCACAATTTTAATTATCATGAAGTGCAGAAACAATTACACTTCATGCCTAACGTTTAAGTTGAAATGAAAGATAATTTTCTTCCTCAAAGATCTGTTATACAGGATCCAATTCAAGAAATTTCAGCTAGAGTTTCCTCACCCATCAAGATTCATGGCATAAGTTTACTTCAGCCTGTTCCTAAACTTTTTAAAATGTTGGTAAGATATTTGTGGACATGTACTCCAAGAGAAAAATCCTGCAGTACTTCTTTGGTTGTAGTGATTAGGAAGTTGTTTAAAACTATTCATCTCTGATTATCTATTTCCACTCGTTAAAAAAGACAGTGTTCAATATTAAAAAACAAAAGAAAGAAAATCCAAACCTACTTCTCCAGCAAACCTGAAACTAGAATGAAGAGAAATTCTCACTTAACAATGACAAACAATTTTGAGCCTATATAATATACTGTATTTTACATTAAGACTTTGACAGGATTAGACCATTAACTATTTAGGTGAAACAAGAATAACTAAACAGGAAGCATATCAAAGCAAACATATTTGTCCCTGACAGGAAAAAAGACTGAGGTATTTGAGACACTGTCTTGATATTGAATAAAATTTTATCTTTTGGAATATGTAGGTTCTTCAATTTAATAGACTTGGTGTCTTTCCATGACACCTGACACCTTATCACAGAAGAGTTGAACAGGATCTTATATGAGAGGTTTACCATTTTAATATGGCTCATATCTGCCTCCATATCCACCACCAACACCAAAGAGAAAAAAAATATTTATTCCTTACTAAGATAAAAATGGTAAATTTAACATATTGGAAATGTTTTTGGATGTATTCTCAGTTAAGCTGTGAGCAGTATAGAGTCTGTAGTGCACAAAATAAACCTATATGTTAGTCTTTGTCTTTCCTGTAGCCATTCAGGCATAGCTTTATTTTGTTTGTTTGTTGTTGTTTTTTTGTGAGTGCTTAAGTGCCAGTTTGAAGAGACAAAACATTTTTTAAAAATCTATCATTTATACAGAGTGTATGGGAAAATCTTCTGTATCAAGCTTTTCTCATGCATCTCTGCCTCAAAGTAATAATGAGTATGAGGGACAGCTGGATGTTGTTCATTCTTCTCTAGTGAGAAAAGATGGAAGCAACATTGCTCAAAAGATCAACTTTCTTCTTATGCCTGAAGAGCAAAGAGGAAACCTTACACTGATTGCAAGTGGAGTGTCCTCAAATATTTCTTTCCCCTTGTGTAAAACCCAGCCTTTAATAACTGACCAAAATAACATCATCAGGAGGGGAAAATGATGGAGAAGTTAAGATAACATTCCCTAATCCAGTGTAGACATACATGGATATTCCAAAGAATGTTTTAGATTTGCTAGTCTGAGATCTGATTTATCACACTTACTTATTTGACCTTTAAAATAACATATTTGATAAAAAAAAAAAAAAAAAGAAAAAAAAGACTCTTTATAACCTGAATTTATTGCCTATAAAGTCACTTTGCAGCAAGAATCCTGATTACAATCAAATAACCCAGCAAAATGAAACAGTTCACAAGTGATCAATTTAATGTGGTAGTAACAACCTAATGATGGGCAAAAACACATTCAAGATTCGTGACATTCTCAGGAAAATCTGCTTGGAAACTAACATGCAATGATTCATTTGACACAGGGATAAATTAACAAATTATTTATAAAATCAAAATTTTCCAATGTCTAATTTTTTGGAGAATGTTTTCTATTATAAGTCTTCAATCTGAGATACAACTAGGGTAATCTCAGTCCAGATATTCATGAAAGAACATGACTGCAGACCATAGGGATTTGTAACAACAGGAATTAGGCTAAGTTGCACAATCAAATACTGTTTGGGCCCTCATTTTGTCCCACATTAGAAAGCAGAAATAGACACATACAGCTTTTAAAAGAAGAAATCCTTGTAGAGGGAACTGAATTTACATTTATGGATATTGCATAGATACATATAGAAACAAAGAGAGTCTGAGCTGGAGGATAACCTGAAATAAAGCTTCAGGGGCAGAGTAGCAGACTGAGGAAACTTAATTTACATTCCTCCCTTTATCATCAGTATTAGCCCTTCCTATGTTTTTATTGTCCATTTTGGAAAAGAATGTTTCATTTTCCTTTCCAAAATGAAGCACTGAGCCATCTTATCTTCTAGCTGTTCTTCCACTGTATTTTTGAATATTTTATTTCTAGTATTTTTGTTTTTATTCATAATATTCTTCTACTGTTTTAATAATTGCAGAAGCAATTATTAAACTGTTTTAATGTTCTTATACTGTTCTAATAATTGCAGAAGCTTTTGTTAACATTGGTTTCATAGCAGTACAACACAGAAAGTGAAACAATTTTCACAAAAGCTCCAGTGGTGCCTGTAAATTAAACTGTATTGTATTATCTATTTCAGATTCTACTTGAATCTGGGTAAGTTTTGAGAGAGGGTCTTTCAGGATACACCTGTTGCTGAATAGTGGTCTCTGCAACTTGATTCTCCTGCAGTAGTTTCATCCCCTTTTACACTAATGTTCTCCCTATCTTTCTAAAACACATGCATTTTCTCCACTATGTTCTAGTATAACTTGTTGAAATGGTAACTGTAGTTTACTTTGTAGGGACAAATAAAACCAAATTACCTTACTCAGCCTGCTTGTTTGTCTTTATTTTTTTTACCTCCACACTTCATCAGAAAATGTCCCCAGTAAAACAGCATAAATACATGAGAACTGGTCATCTCTAGCTACAGAAATATATTCTGTGAGTAACGGAGCTCCAAAATTAAGATCATCCCACACTCCCCATGCAGCTGAGCTGAGAGTAACTAAATCCTAATTTTAGCATTTCCATACACTTAGAGGAACAGGCACAGTGAAACTGTGATGCCTTTGACAGCACAGTCCATTCATGGATCCACAGCCTTCCCACTCCACATCAGCAGCCCCATCACAGAAGCTGCTGTTTCAGGAGAAGGAAGGGTATAAATGGATCAAGAAGGTTGCTGCTGTCAGTCCAAAGAGCTCATGGAAGACTGAGGTCAACACTCCTCTTCTGAGCTGCTTCTCATGTTTTGTTCCAGTTATATAATAAAACATTCTGCCTCCTCTTTGCCAGGCTGTGGGCAGACACAGATGGAGGCACTTGACCACTTCAGTGGCATTTAGACATAGATTTTATTTCAAGGTCAAAGCTTCACTGGGGACTGTCCTAATTTCTTAAGACATGAATGCAATTAATCATGTTTTGTGCAAAGATTCCTAGCTGCATTATTATATTAATTTCCAGTACTACTGTTTGGCAATTTCACTTGTTAAAAAAACAAAAGAAATTAAGAAAAAAGCTAACCTAAAACAGTAGTAAAGGACACATAGTATGTTATTGACAAAAATTTAGTGGCAGAGATTTAATTTTACTGTGCATTTCAAGCAGTTTTTGGGTTTTTCTCATTTTTCATGTTTCTTCCATGTTGTTTGCATTTACCAATCATAATTACCAAAAGCTTTGACATTTAATAAGAGAATGAGAATAATTTAATAATTTTAAATGAGAATAATTTATTGCAGAATCTGATGTTAAATTCCTGGGTTTTGGAATTTTGAGATTTGGATTTTACAGCTTTTTGCTCTGTAAACATGACTCTGTAGACACAGAGTGCTCTCAGTGACCATGGCCATACAAGATGGATGTAGAAAGCTCTCAGTCCTTCCAGATCATACAGGTCAGCTCAGGTCGGTTTTAAGGGCAAAACATCTTTGAAGTTAGCTCAGTATAATCTACAGTGCACTTATACACACCACAGATGAGTAGTTCTTGGTGGAAAAAAACAGCCTGAAAAAGAAGAAAGCAAGCTGGAAATATGACATCAATAAAACATGACCTCTCTGGGATATTTTCAGCCAAATAAACATGTTTCATTCTGTACCATGTGACTGTGTGTATCTCCACAGTTTTTGCATGTTTTCAGCCCACATCCTCTATTTTCGCGTGTGGTACAGTAATCCAGACATAATAATAAAAAAAAATCTGGTAATCCAGATATCTCGTGTTTCCCATATTGCCCAACACAGAATCTGCTTTCTTTTTGCACATACCATGGAAATGTTATTCTCTTTGTTTAGTTCCCATGTTTCCTGGTTTCCACCTCCTTCTGCTCCTAAAATGTAAGTTAGCCTCTTACCTGGATTCTCCTGTTAAATGGTTGATTTCATAAAATGGCACAGGGAGCAATAATGTAATGCAGTGGGAAGAGAAAAAAGAAAAAATCTTCAGGCTGGTCTCAGCTATATTAGGAGACAAAAAGGAAAATGTGTTGTATTCCAAAGCATTCATATCTGTCATTCCTCAGGCCAGATTTCCAGAGAGTGTGGAACTTTATGCATTTCAAAACAATTGTCTGCCAGAGTAGACTGCCCACTGTTCGTCCTACTCCCCCACACATATCAAGCACAAGCTCCTCTTTTCTTTTGATATTACACTCCTAGAATATTTTTGTTATTAGTTACAGTACGTGTAGCAACCCAGAGCTTTACAAGAAAAAATTAATTATGATTAATAATTGTATAAAAGAGATGAGTGAAATAGTAATGTGTACCTAAGGGAGGATTGGCTGACTTCATTTTGATCATGAAGCTGGGATTTATGAAATGAATAGGTATAATTTTTGTGAAGTCAGCTAAAAAAGTTAATCTTTATTTTACTCTGAAGGTACATTTAAGAAAAGAAAAAAAATATGTTCTCATTTAAAGTTTATCCTCCTGCAGTGACATTCAAGGGGAGAAAAAGGCTTAATCACCAAGAAAGTAAAGCTTTAAAGAATTCAGTTATGTATGCATTATTCACAAAAACACAGTCAGTGATTTCATAAGCAACCAGAAAATTAAAGAGTTTAACAAAAACTCAATAGAGACCTCTAACAGGGTCAAAGATTGGATTTCTAAAAAGGTTCTGAGTCACAACTTCCTCAGCTGTTTCCTTCATAGGAAAGAAAGGGAAGAAGAAAGAGAGAGGGTGAGGGACTGGGAAGGGAAGACAATAAGAAAGGGGGAGGGGGACGAATAAAAACATATACAAAAAGCGAAATTTTCTTATTGAAAGATTTATATTATGGAAAAAAAATCTTAATATGAGACTAATTGTGATGTTCTGCATCTTTAGTTGTACAGCTGACTGAACTAGAAAATTAAATATTTCATAAATTTAAATTATTGACTAGTTTCTTGGAAACAATTTAAATGTTAAAAAGAAAACCCAAATAAAAAACATTCATCTTTTTACATTTGCATTATATTTTTCACTTTCTAAAGCAATATACATCAGAAAGAAACTAATTCCAAGGAATGTCTTCCTGTCATTTCTTCTTGCTCTGATAATAAAACCAGTAGATGTCTAGATTGCAAAATGTGACTCAAAATGTCCCAGCTGAGGCTTTGCAACTACTCTTTCTGGACTTTTCAGGTTATAGGTGACATGAGAACTTTGAATTTTACAGGGTGCAGTGCAATAGTCCTTTCCTCCCTGGAGATAACTCTAAAGTAATTGGAATGGCTGCACATGAGTTGATGCTGCTAACACCAGCTAGAGGAACGGAGCTCTGCCTTAGAGATTAGACCACCAGAAGTACAAATGAGATAGAAGAACCAAAGACCTATGAGAAAGGAAACAGCTGAGCAAAATCTGCAATAGGAAAAAAAAAAGAGACAAAAGGTGCAGATGCTCTCTAATGGATACTATGAAACACTTCTTCCACTTTAGAACTGCAGTCTTGCACAGTCTATGTAATGCACAATACAGGCTTGGGGAGGGGGGTATTTATTTATTTGTTTGTTTGTTTAACTTCTTTTTAAATGCCCAGTTTCAATGATCTATTACTATGACTGATGTCACTTATTTTGATGGGCAGATCTAGGTATTTCGCATGAAATCCTAGATAAGAATGGAATGGGGTTTTTTTGGATTTTTTGTTTTGTTTTGTGTGGGGTTTTTTTGTTTGGGGTTTTTGGTTCTTGGGGTTTTTTTGGGGGTTTTTTGGGTGTGGGTTTTGTTTGTTTGTTTGTTTGTTTGTTTTTTAGGATATGCTGCCCTTTTGCTAATTCTGCATGACTTTATCATTCTTTTGCCAGAACAGATACTCTTAACTCAGGGTCCCACCAGGAAAACCTTTGATTTTATTATTTAGGTCCCTAGCACTGAAGGTAGCTGCAACTTTAGTTTTCACTATGGGATATGGATCAAGATGAATGAGTTACTAGCTGGATAATGTTTCTTCTTTTGAGTATTGACTGACTGTCAGATCTGTTTTTGAAGGATATTACTCTCTTATCAATATCATTTTCCCTTTTGGAAAGCGAAAATTTAAAGCAGTTATCAGGATGCCTAAAAAGGCAGCTCCAAATCCTCAGCCGGTATAAACTATGGGTGTAGGAAGAGGAAAGAAGAATTGCCATGTAACCAAGGGAAATGTGCCCCCATGCCCCCATCCCTTTCTGAAGCCACAGATTTAATCAGCCCTTATTGAGGTGTCCTCTGCACAGTGTCATAGCACTGGTTATGGCACCTCACATGCACACAGATATCTGTGATGTGTTATGATGTCTGGTACCTCCACAGGCACAGAGCAGAGCACCAGGTGTGCTGCTCTGCTCTGTGTCTCTGGAGGTACCAGGCATCTTCCAAAATGAGGAATTAATTTGTGCTACTTTCTCTGTGTGGCTGTGTTTCATAATTTTGACAAATGATTATCATTGGTAACCACAGCTGCTTGCTGATATTCATCTCAGAAAATTTACACCATATTGCATTTTCTTCATAACTTTATGGTATCAGGCTGGCTTGTTAAACTGTTTAGCTACTGGGTTTGCTTCCCAGGCCTGTGCTAGCCAGCATTTCATTACAAATTTGTGAAGGTGAGTGATTTAAACTGGTGGCTGAGAAGCTGCTATTCTTAAAGCCACTGAAGAAAAGAATTCACCACAAACCAATTGTTTAATTATTTCCACAAGGACCTGGATGGTTTTAGCAATCACTATCCAAAAGACTTTAATGATAGTTTGAGGATCACTGATCAAACTGTTGTCTCTGTTACTAACTTTCAACATTTCAAACAGAGCACTCCTGTCCCATAATGCTAAAAAAAGTTATGACACTACAGGGTCAAAACCCCCTAATTAACACTATTGTCTACTTAGGGTTTTAAAGGTATTTTAAAAGTCAAAAGGCAAAGAACAGAATGGATACTATATTGAAGACGGTTATTCTGAAATGTAAGAAAATGCACTTCAAGCAGTGGCAATGTAGGTAACATTACAGATTTTGCCTGTGGCTGAACCTAATATAAGAAATTAATATGCGATAGCTTAGACCTGCTGTGCTTACTACAGGTGCATTAGTAACAAGTTTTGCTAATTAAGTTTGACATTTCTTTTCTCTCCCAGCCCAGAGCATTTCATATAGCTTGATTAAAAAACTGATTATCCAGAGGTCAGCCAAATAGATTTCTAGGATCAATCACAACAGTATGATGCAGACAGACAAACAGGACAATATTCTGGATGTGTGGAAAGGTTAAAATGTTATATCTCACTACAGAAAACAAGCTTAGCTCTCTTCTCTCCTGGGAAATAATCATATAGTCTTTTACATAATATTCCTCACTAAAATTAGCTTAAGAATTGCATATGAAAACAATCTTAAGAAGATAAATTTAAAATCACCAATACTTTGTACAAGATTTTAATGAAAGTATGAAAAGCTAAAAGCATTGGACAGCTTTTCTTCAGTGTTCATTCATAATGTCTTTAATGTAGGTTTTGATATAACAATCTCATCACTGTTATTCTGTGGCAAGTGAGGACATCTTAGAAATGAAAAATCTAGTAAAGAAAAACACCCATGGTGCTGTGTCTTGCAAGGAAACTTCTCTTGGCAAATTCAGAACTAGAGGAGAGCAACTCACAAGCACAACTTCACTTTCTTTTGAGCTGCTTACTTGCATCCCCTCCCAGACAAAGTGAGTAGTTCACTTCCAGTAATTGCTAAGAACCACAGAGGTGAAAAGGAAAAAATAGATACAAAACAAAGAATGTGAGAAAGGCATAAGAATCTGGAACAGTTACCAAAATGGTCATCAGAGCTCTAAAAAAACAGTTTTACAGAGCCTGCTTTAAGTGCCAAGAAGTAAAATAGATCAGAGATACATTTGTTCAGTCCATTTTCTCTTATTGGGGCAGAATCTGGGAAGTGGTGAATGAATTTTTTGTATTTCTTTGTTTGCATGCATGACTTTTGCTTTATCTATAAAATTTGCATTATCTTAACCCATGATTTTTTCTTACTTCTACTCTTCGGATTGTCTTCCACATTATTATGATCCAGTTTAAACCCAGAAAAGCAAAGAAAACTAAATCTCTGTGTACATACCAGAGAGAACTTTGAAGGTTGAAAATATACCCAAAAACGAGATTAAAACTAAATGAGGTTAGATGTTGGTGCCCAAACATTGACACATTTTATTTAAAAGTAAAAGAGGCAGAGAGAAAGAAAGAGAAAAGAAAGAGAGAAAGAGAGAGATGAAAGAGTGTGCCTGGGGGACTGGGGACAGGCGATGAGTGGCAGGGGTTGGGTGGAAGCACATCACCCATCTGAGGGTCCCAGTGATGTCTTGTTGCTCTCCTCCATCTGCTCTCCTTGATGGCATCGAGGGCCCCCCATCGCTGCAGCCACGCTGAGAGTACAGAACCCCTGGGTTAATATACATTTGGGCAGGTGGGAACGTGTCTCCTTTGCGGGGGGCCTGTTTGACACTGTCCCTTGAAACACTGAGGAGCTGCCACATCAGCTTTGGTGCTCTGGTGTGGGGTCTGGTCACCCCTTTGGGGGGCCCTTTGATGGGCCATGATACCTCTCTGCTGTGGGTAAGATTTTCCTGGGTGAGGGGCCCTCAGATTGGCTCCTCTGCACATCAGAGGAGGAGCTGTCACTGCCTCTGACCGGAGTCTTTCCAACACACCCAAAGCCTCTCTCCTCCCACCCTTTGGTGCCAGGGTCTGTTTGATCCTGGCAGCTGATAGCCTTGGGACTCTCATCTCCTCCCTGAAGGTGTTAAGCTTGTAGTTTGTGAACATCCCCATCCTTGAGTTGCTATTTTGTCTCATCTACATCAGCAAACAGTGTAGGGCCTCACTTAGAAGGCCTGTTCAGGGTGTGGTGGTATTCATTGCAGCTTTTGTAACACAGTTCTTCTATAAGAGGCAAAAGCCTTTCATGAAAAGATTGAAATCATAAACTATAACATTTCAGTCTCTGACACACATCCCATCAGTGGCAGTGAGTGAGTAACTGTATGGTTCTCAGTTGTGGGGTGGGGTAAAGCATGACTGTCTTAGATAAATAAGTTTTTTTATAGTTACAATTATTTTTATGAGTCATAAAATCTACATTTTAAAACCCTGTTTCAGAATGATACTTTAAAAACTGTGAGAAGTTCTGTGACATTAACTTTTAAGTTAAATATTTATTATATTTCTCATTGAAAGTTTCACAGTATCACCACCTGATAACCACGTTATCAACTTTAAAAATATATATTTTCACCACAGTTGCTAAACAGTGGAATAGTGAAATCAAATGTGTTTCTCAGGCATTCAAATGCAACTCTTTGTCTAAATATAGAGAAAACCTTTCTGCCTCACTTTCAGAAAAGTGCCACAATATTAGGAAACCATTTATTCAAATTGCAGAATTCAGTCACAAATTTTATGAAAATTAGTGGTGTCAACAAAAGACTAAATTCTGATATTTACATGCATTAAAAAAAATTCAACATCAAGCCTACCAATATCAAAAAAGCATCACAAAATTCAGAAAGCAGTGCTTAAAACAATAGTTTTGAAACTGTTACAGAGTAAAATGACTATGTGCAATTAATCAAGTAGCAGAAAATATCACAGGAAAAAACAGTCTAATGATTTGTTAAAATTTGTTAAAATTTGTTTAATATTTTTAATGGCAGTATTGCTGTAGTGTTGAATTAGGTATTGGCCAAGATGTGAAAATTTAATAAATAAGTACTTGGGTTTTTAAGACTCAGCATCAATTTCTCCTATGAGGGTTAGAAGTCGGTAGAGGATGATGGGAAATAATATTGGATAGGTTTTTTGGGTTTTTTATAACAAATTATATTGCTATAAATATAATTTGTTTTTATAACAAACGATATATTTTTATAAACAATTATAACAAGAACAATTTTTTTGTTTGTTTCAGTTCTCCTATAATTGCAGCCACCTTTTGAATAGTTATAGGTTGTCCAAGAATATCTACATCCCCATAGGACTCATAATCAACATTTTCCAGTAAGCTTACTAAAGTAAATCTAACAAATATAAAACACTGTAGAACTATATCCCACAGAAAAAACTACAGAATTTTTCAAGGTCATCATTCCCATGTCCATAGTAGCTGAGAATCTGCCAAAACAGAACATCTGCCTCCCCCCCTCCCCCATTTAGATTAGATTAATACAGGGCAAATCACAAACATCGGTCCAGTCCTTTGTGTCTTAAACATGAACCTCCATAACAGCTGATGTAACCACTAATATGAAAACATGAAAATAAAAACTTACTCTCAATGTGAAGGAAATAGCATTTTGAAGATATTCCAGTGTATTTTCTGATGAGACTGGAATTGCATCCATTCTCACAGAGTAAGATTTATTTTTTCAGAATAAAGCGGGAACAAGAAAAAAAAGGTCAGGAATCTTCACAATAATAGGCAAATAATGAACTATTAAATATACCATACAACTCCTAATGCATTCCTAGATTGCAGAATGACCTTAAAGTGACTGCAAATATTCTACTATTTTAGATGAAATATGGATGACTTCATCACCTAAGGGTTTGGAAAGCCTGTTAAAAGCTGGTGACATCCCAGCAATGACTTTTCTCACTTCAAGAGATCATGAAAGACAGATATATCTTTCTCTGCAAAGAAGAGGAGTGCAAGTGTGACACTGTATAAACTTCTGAGGTAGAGTATCTGTCAATTTTGAATGACTGGCATGACACTAATGAGCCAAAAGAAGTGCATGATTCATTAAAGGACAGTGTACATTAAAGCATGGCAAATTTTGAAATCAGAAAATAAGCTGTTACAGAAAATTTGAAATTTTCTGGTTCTGAATGCTTTCCTTTTTCTTGTCTCAAGATTTCTTTTTTCTTCTCTTAGCCACAGATTTTTTCTTTCCTCTCCAAACCAGATTGTATCGAACAGTGAAAGACATAAATCACACACATTTTCTTCTTCTTTTTCTACCTACTTTTCCTCCTTCACATTAGAAGTTTATAGGTCTAACTTTTTTGAAGACTAATTCTTACAAGCTGGTACAGAGTGATTTTTAGTTCAGTTCCTATTTGTAGTCTGTCTTCCAATGCAGGATGTGAGGCCACAGTTGAAACACTAGAAAAACCTTAGTCTGGAAACTGGTTTCTGACTTCCTTGTGCTTTGTTTAGTGCTTTTCCAAGTGGCTTGTGGCTGTGCTACCTAGGAATTCATCACACAGTAAATCTGGGTGAACAAAACCAAACTCAGTCCTCAGACAGAAAATACAAGCATACTCAGGAATAGCTGAAGTGCAGTAGCTGCAGGGCCTTAACTGTCCTTGTTCCTTTTATTTACTGTTTTTGATGAAAAAGCAGTATTTGCATAGGTGTTGTGTTCCTACCTGTTCAAGATAACCGTGACCATCTTTCCAGCATCATCATCCAAAACTCTTATCAGGGTCCAGGTTAGCACATTATTTCCCCACACCATTATAAACAAGAATTACTATATCTGATGTTATAAGAATCTGAATGATAGAATCAAATGATGCCTCACAATAAAAGATAATTACAATCTAATGTCAATCTATGTAAAGCTCAGGATACCTTCAGGCTATTTCTTATTCCCAGTCATAGCCAAGGAGCATTTTCATTCTGCTGTTATTTTCCATGAAAGCTAATGATTTGTCATAATTGACAAATGTGTGCTGCTAACAGCCACCTAAAGAATTGATGCTTATTCTTGGATCAAGGTAAAAAGCTCTCTGCCATTTCAATCACTCAGCTCAAAATAAAGTATAGCTGTCATGAGACTTATTCAAACACTTTTATTTATCCTGTGTTCTGTTATGCAAAATATTAACACTGATGTGTTTCAGCAACAGTTTCCAGCATGATTTTTTAGTACAAAAAGGAAAAAAAAGAATAATTTTTTTAATGACTGATCATTTTCTCAAGTGTCGTCTTTCATTTCCTTCCTTCCTTCCTTCCTTCCTTCCTTCCTTCCTTCCTTCCTTCCTTCCTTCCTTCCTTCCTTCCTTCCTCTCTCTCTCTCTCTCTCTCTCTCTCTCTATCCCTCTCTCCTTGCTATTTCCTTGTATTTCTACAACCATGTTTGTTACTATCAGTTGGGAAGAAATGTCCACCCTTCCTAAATAAAAATTTAAAAAACTTGGGCCATTTTAAAGGGATTACTCTGAGACAAGTCTAGTCTGCTGGACAAAAAACTTATGTGCTCTAGAAGTGTTAACTAAAATTATTCTTCTCTGAAACTGTTTCTGAACTAATCATCATTTACTCATGTACCATACTGTAGAGTACATGTTACAGTGAAATCTTAGTCACTATTTATAACCAATAACTACATGCTTAAAATAAATGTTTATATATTTAATTTAAATGTACAGGCTGTTGATTTTTTTTTTTTAGGTAGAAGTAGTAGGAAATCAGTGCTATAGTTTCAGCTGAATTAGAAATCTATAGAATTACAGGTGTCATTTCCTTCCTTACTTGTCATTTAAACCACTGAAAGTTAGGTTCCAGAACTAGTTGAACTGTTCACCATTATTTTATATTCCACAGAAATTGATAGGCTTCTCTGCTGGATGACTCGTTCATCTGTCCTCACAGCATAAAACATCTTTAAAACTATGTTTTTTTACTGAATATAGAACAGCCTTAGATTAACTATTAAATTTCCAAGGTTTTTTTCAGGTTAATCCTCCATTTTGCTGTTTATTCAACTCTTCCTGAATTATCAACATGTACAGTGATAATGACACCATCCCCCCATGACTTCTGATTGGGCATTTCAACGTTGCCTATTCCCTATCTCTGCACAGAGATATGGACACCCTCTGTGGGTCTTGCCAATGCCCAACAGTTTGTTCCTTTGTCAGTGCTCCAAACACTGATTCAATATGCTCAAAAAACCCTGGTGTTTCTATAAATGCAAAATTTGAAAGGGGACGGCAGGAAAGTTTATCATTCAGGTTCAACTAGTTCCTTGCCAATAACATACTAAATAAAAGCAAGAATGTTTTTCATCTCTTTTGCCAGTTATTTCAGGGCTGTAAAATTTTGTTGTGTAATTCTGTGCCTTAACAATATCACAGTGCTAATATACAGTGGCTGGTAATCTGACCTACTACATGAACAGCTGTAAAATGGTTTGGGGAGGTTACAGAGCTGTCATTTTTCACTCTAGATTGAAGAGTTTTCCTGTAATAAGAAGTCCTTCTATGTAAAAAGTATGATACCACCCTTAAATGCAACTTGAAATACATTAGCTCAGCACAACCACGAAGTTTGACACAGATCTTCTCCCAGAATACAAATTTTAACTCTAATTGCATTACAGCTTTATTAATTTCCCAACGTTTCCAGCGTGGTTTTATTGGCATACTTTTGCAAGTCATTAATTGTGCATTCTGCCACTCTAGTTTTAATGACATTGTAATTTATTCCAAGACTGCTAGAGAAATGAACTGTATAGTTTTCATTAAATGGCTTGAAAAAAAGTAATAAACACACAAATAAATACTTACTAATAAACAGATTATTTACAAATATTTCAAAACACTGGAAATATCTCTTGAGACAACAACAAAAGAAAAAGACAAAATACAAGTGCAAATTTTTTATGGACAAAATAAAACACCATAAATCTTATCAGAGCTTTCCATCAAATTATTTTTCTCTTACTTTAAAAGTACAGTACCAATGGAAACCTGAAATTCTATTTGTTTTGAACTATCTGTTCATAATACTTCCTGGCCTTACAAATACAAACAAACTCTTGAAAATCTCTCGTGAATACTTCTAGATGTTACTCCTTTCTCACAGCATCTGAAATATTAAATAACAATAATACTAATTTCAACCTTTTTTCTGAGTATGGAAGTAATTTGATAGAAACATTCAACAGAAGTCCAAATATAAAATCAAATTTTCAATGGTGCATGGAATAACCCAGGAAAACATAATAAGGTTCAAGACCTAGTAAGAATGAAAAAAGTGTAGCTAAAAAAGACTCAAACCTTTCAGGCTACAATGAAGGCACACTGAAGAGCTGGACTGGGAGAAATACATTTCACTGAACAAATACAGTCAAGCATCAGCACACCACCATTTAACTGTATGGAGAGGGTAGGAAAAAATTAAAGGACTTGAAAGCCTTAAAGGAATTAAATGTTTAAGGGATTAAAAATGAAAGTTTACCTAAGAATTTCAGCTTGAATAATGTTTTATTAATTATTTTATTTAGTTATACTCCCTCCTTCTCTTTTTTCCCTTCCTCCCATCCTTCCTTTATACTTTGCTTCTTTTCTTTGATATGGCATTGATCTGGAATAGATCCTCTTGTTTCAAAGTGTCTCTTCACAATATCAACTTGTGTCTGAAAAAAAAAAATTGAAAAGCACAATAGGCATTCTGGGTCTAGGCAAATTTGGTGTAGAAAAAAAGTGACTATACATGTCAGCAAAATTCCCAGAGTCAGTGTAGCAAAGTAATTTTGTGATTTTTGCCTTTTCTGGATCTATTTAGTCCTCCACAGAAAGATGGTCTTCAAACACCTTCAGAGAAAACAAAATACAAGTTCCAGGCTTTTAAATGAGAGAGCTATTTTTTATCAGTTGAGAAAAAAAGGATGATAAGATGTAATAAGTCCATGATATCTATTTTCTCTTGACTACAGGCAGATATTACAGTTTGCATAAAGCTCTAGAATCATGGAATCTTCCAAATATCTGGATTCTGCCTGAATTTGGTATTGGACTGTACTGGTCTGTAGGCTACTTATTGCTACACATTTACATGATTATGTTAATACTGCATATTCTTTCTATACCCTTATTGTTTTCATAGGCACAACTTGATACAGACATTGCTGGCTTCACCATGATTTTAGAAACCTGGAATTATTTATGTTGGAAAAGACATCCAAGCTCATTGTGTCCAAACATAAACTCAGCACTGCCAAGTCCCCCACACATTATGTGTCTAAGCACCTGATCTACATGTCTTTTAAATTCCTGCATGGATGGTGACTTAATCACTTCCCTGGGAAGCACCTTACAATGCTTGACCACCCTTCCAGTGAAGAAATTTTTCCTAATATTCAATCTAAACCTCCCTTGGTGCAATTTGAGCCCATCTCCTGCTTTCCTGTTTATAGTTACTTGGAAAAAGAGATTGGCCAGCCCCCTTTCAGGCAGTGGTAGAGAGTGATAAGTTTTCCCCTGAGACTCCTTTTCTCTAGACTAAACATTCCCAGCTCCCTCAGCTGCTCCTCATAAGATTTGTGCTCCAGACCCCTCACCACCTTCATTCTCTGGACATGCTCCAGCACCTCAATGTCCTTACAGTGAGGGGCCCAGAACTGAACACAGGATTCAAAGTGAGGCCTCACCAGAGCCCAGCTCAGGGGGACAGTCCCTGCCCTGGTCCTGCTGAGTTGCTGATACAAGCCAGGATGCCTGCTGTCCACCTCGGTACACTGTTGACCAACCCCCCTGGTTTCAAAAACAATGTATTTCAAAGAAGACTTAGTAGCATGTTTCTGGCCTAGAACTTCTTAGGTGACATATTTTTGACACCATAATGATTTCCCACAAAAATTAATTGTCACTATCTTCAGATAAAAAGTTGGAAGGACTTTTATTTCATCTGAAGTCTGAAATGCTGGGCATTAAATCCATCAGCTTATTATGACCATTTCTACCATTTCTACCTTCACCTTTATTCCCACTTTAGTGCCTGAGGTTCTTTTCTGCAAATGTCCTTCCAAAGCCCTGAAGTCTAGCAATAATAACATATTGTAAAGTTTTTTTCTTTATGCAACACACAATATCACATTATGTCTTTATTCTGTTTCCTATAATATTTCCTATAGTATTCCTATAGTATCTGTATTATTTTTGAGACACTTGACCATGTCTTTGAATAAACTCTATTGTCCCCCTTTATCATTTTGTGTTCCTTCACAAAAAGGTTAGTTTTTTCTTACTCAGCTCCTGTTGAGCAGTAGAGTCTCTTCTGTCACTTGCATGACTTCTTCACACATCAAAATTTCAAAATCCCTGAATTCTTTCCTGTCAGGCTACACCTCATAATTCCTGTTCCATAAATACTTTTTTCATATTTCCATTTCCCTTAAACCTTTTCCATGTCTTTTTCTTTTGTTTATTGTGACAATGATTCACGTTTCCTTATCTATTATCACTGGTATCAACACCACTGCTATTGTCATTTCTGCATTTTAGCTATTCATCCTTTTTTTTTTTGTTTTGTTTTTTTTTTTTTTTTTTTTTGTTTTTTTTTTTTTTTTTTTGTTTTTTTTTTGTTTTTTTTTTTTTTTTTGTCTTACACATCTTTTGATAATCTGCAAAATCCTGCAACTCACTTTGGAAGGCACCTACTTCTCACTAGAATGCATTTTATAAGAGTTTGCAAAAAGAATGCATTATAAATAAAATGCAATATTATTTATATTCTTTTGCCTAATTTTGTGCAGGCACCAGCTGCTGTTCTTGTGAATAGAGTTATTAGGAAGCTAGATGTGTCAGAAGACAAAAAAGCAAGGAATTTCAATAAGAAGATATTTTTAAATCAAAATCATCTAAAAGGACAAGGCACAAAAAAAACCCTCAACCAAAAAAGAAAAATACCCCAAACCAAAAACTGAAATAGATTTCTAACTATTGTAAATATTAGACATTCAAGCCCCTACCCAAATTTTTAGAATTTTGGGGAAGAATTAATTACTCAAAGGAAGCCTGTATTTGATGAGTTGTCTAATAACATGCTAAAATAATTTCTAAAAGAGTTATTTTTTACCTCCTATCATTAAGTCAGTTGCAGCTGTCTCCCTCCTTTGTAATATTCAAGCTCTAATGCTTTTTCTCTAAATTCTATGTTTATAAAGGGTGACTTTTGTTTTCAGGAATATTGTCTCATTTGTGAGAAGAAAAGAGAATATATCCAAGAATCTTCAGTTCATGCATAGCACATCAATCTTTTCTTGTTTTATGGTTCCTACTTGTGCTTCCAGAAAGTAAACCATTACCATACCATTCAGAATTAAAATATCATTTACGTTTTAAATCATTGCCAAAATGTCTTTCAATCATCAAGTTTTGTCTTCATAAAAGGCTTTCAGGTTTACTGAAAAATTAAAATTTCACAGTATTCATTGAAGTGCTTTTGAGAAAGACAATATCCTGAAGGTATAAATCCAATTACATAGTTTCCATGAAATTAGCATAGTTGAAGTTATTTTGCTTCCTGAGAGCATAGTTTTTTACATTTCTGAAAAAGGAAAAACATGATACAGTAAAATTTACAATAAAGTAAGAGGAAGGCCAATTTCAGATACTTCTGTTCCGGGAAATCTCATCTGTGTGTAGCCAAAATCTGTGACAGTTTCAATAGGATCAGATAGAATTTCTGAATGTTCCAATTTTGAATTTAACTGCTTTTATTGCTTTTTCATAAGCAATTTTTACTTCCTTAGAACAAATTGATCAGTGCATCAGTTATAAAGTAGAACATTATAATATAGTATTCCAATGGAAAATTTTCTAGGAATTAAGAAAAATCCAGGACATATCAATCACAACAGATCATACAAACTGTTCTGATCTTAAATGTTCATTAAGGTCTCCAAGATTCAAACATATATCCAGAATAATCTAATTCTCTTTCATATAGTTTTTTTTCATTCATATCTAGCAGGCCAGGTATTGGGGTCCTATTGAAAGGCATGTGATGGAAAAGACTTTGAAAGGAAAAATTTTCGGAAAATAATACCAAGCTAATCTGATACCTGATGAATTTTTAATAAGTATCAAAAGTAAACTTCTCTTTCAAAGTATAGAAAAAGTACATTACATGAAAATTTAATAATTATTCTTTCAGGTAACTGTAGAGAACAGTGTGGCCCGTTTGAGCCTCCATAGACTAGACATAGGCTAAACAACCCCAACTCATTTGATATCTCCTCATAAAACATGTTTTCTACAACCTTCACAGAGTTTACTGCCCTTGTCTGGACATGAGAATGCATGAAAGTTTTTACAGAAATGCAGAATCAAACCCAAAGACTGAGCTGGATTATAAGAACTTTTGAAGAAAAATAAATGCAAGAGCTGAAAACAAATCATATATATAATTTATATTTTAGATATAGAAAATGAGAACAACATAATATAAACTTCATATACCTGCAATTCCAACATCTAGTCTAGTCTATCTTGGTTTTTATTAAATTTAATGGAGTGAATAAGGTTTTTCAGGATTAATTTGGTAAATGCTATCTGAAATATCTTTTCTAAGATGAAGCATATGGCTAGACCCAATTATAGCTCATGTGGTAGCTGATTATTATTATTGTATGTGAAAGTACACCTAACTATTGTCCAAGTAGCTTTAGGAATGGATCATTACCATAGTAATTTTGTGTAAGAATATCTCCATTCTTCACAATAAGTCTGTGAAATCTATTATATGCACATATGTTAAGTATATCAATTCAAAATTAGACTACAGATTTCTGAGGCTGTGTGGAGAGAATGATATCAGTCACTAAGTTTTTTTAAAAAAAGCTGTAGAAATTCTCTGTGTAAAAACACTTCGTTGTTTCTTATAGGTCTTTAACAAAAACTTCAGATTTGGACCTGAAATACACCAAAATGCAGGGGTTTTGCAAGGTCCAATTTTGGGTTAATTTTTTGGGTTTTACAGGTTAAACAAAACTAACTATTCGTTCACTAAAATGGATAATTTCTGATTTATTTTTGTGTAAAAGGGAAAAACAAGGAAGAAAAATCTGTACTTATTTGGGATCTCTGAAAAACGCAAGAGGAATAGGTTTAGATGAAAGTAATTTTGTGGGGGTTTTTTTCAGAAGTTAAACATGAGGCAGAACAGACAATGTTTCATTTTATCTTAAAAAATTGTGACATTTTATTAATTATGATCACATGCTGATCATGGCTCATTGTAAGGGTTTTCTTTATGTGCTAAAGCTCTTTCTTTCCTCACAGTTTATAAGGCCATTAATCAGCTCTTGAGATGCTGCTTTTAAATTTAGTCCATCTCAGAAAAATACTTCATGTAATTTAAAAGAACATGATGGATACAGATATGTAAATGAGTAACCTGGACATTGTACATTAGGACAGAAATTATTGCCTTCAGGAGGTAATTTTAAATAAAAATGATCAAATCCAAACATCAGAGGAAAGGAGAAAAATCATCAAATTTTCTATATGGCATTTAAACTCCAGATCCACAGATCAACCAATTGATCCAAGATCAGGACACATCCAAACTTCTCCATATAGTACATCAGATTTACTCTTTTTTCATAAGCATATCTACTCCATTTCTATTGAGTATAATCTTAATTTTTAGTTATTAGTTATTTTTTAGGGGAAAACATTCTGCCATAAAATTTGGACTCCTGTTGAATCATAGGGGTGGATACAACTTGTTAATGATGCAAAGGTTCTTGAACAAATTTGATGCCTTACTTAAATGTAAATTTTAATGGCAGTGTTTAAATCAAAATCTATCTCAAAATACCTGCAGAAGCAGCAGGAATTCTAATGCAATGTTTTATAATAGACAATAGAGAAATACAGAAGTTTATAATTTGGGAAGCCAAGAAATTCCTTTGTTACAGTGTTCTTTGCCCTGCTCTAAAGAACACATGCTATGGTCTCCTTCATGCAAATTTATCAAGATCCATATTTAAGCTGGCTTCCCTGTTAGAAGATTGTTTTAAAATCTCACTTTTCTGATAGTTAAAAATTTCGAATCATTTTTCACTCTGAACTGATTTATATGTAATTTACTTCCCTTTGCTATACATATACACAAAATAAGCAGGTATTTTGGTCAGTACATTCTCAGGGGCAATAAAACTTCAGACAAATCTGCCTACACCAAAACCCTAGAAAGTTTTTTTGCAGTTGTCTTTTTGATGCTGAAGGAGAGGCATGCAGAACAAATTATCAAGTTAGTATGCATGTTTCCAAGTGTGTGGCATTTTTATAACCATCTCATGTGCTTTGTTTCAGACACTGGTAGTCAGACACTAAGACAACAAGCTATTCCTTTTTCTGAGAGAGTGTTAAGGATAATAATGTGTCCGTTTTGTAGCAATAGATGACTCCTGCTACAGCAAATGTTGCTGACACAGGAGACAATACATTGTGATTATTATTTATTTTACCTTGGTTGCCATATTCAGAACAAAAACCCAAAGAGGTACTTTATTACCTTTCTGTAGTTCACTTGGATGAATAGTTCACTAATCATGTATCACAAATTATTATTGTCAGTGTGATGCTCAATTTTGTAAGGTTAATTTATACAATATTTGCAGTGCTTTTCTGGTTCTTTCTTTTTCTCTCAAAGAATGGTCTTTTGAAATTAAGTTTTAGTAACACCAAAGCACCTTGCTCATCATGAAATAATTTCGCAAGTTAATAAATCATTCAGTGGTACTTACTGACTTTATAATGGGTTTTCTTTAAAATGGGCAGTTAAAACACATTTCAAAGCATTGAGTGTGAGTCTCAGAACAAATTAATATTTATATTTCTCTGAAAGTTCTGCATTTTAAACTTCATGAGGGTAGAACTGGATCACTAGAGTAACAAATTAATCTGAAAACTTGACCAGCTAGAATGATCCTCCTTAGAGAAAAGGTGTCTAAAAGTTCAATCAACTGAATGTATGTTTTGTTAGATTGGAGGTTAGTAACTCAAGGAAATCATGACAGGTTTTACAATCTGCTATTTGCTTTGGCTTCTTAAATGTCAAGAACTGTTGGCAATAAGATGTACAGTTATTCTGTGATAGATACAGTTTTGTAACATCACTGTCAAATTAACATTACAGCTCTCCTGAGCCACTAATTCTTAAGGACAAATATCAGTTAATATGAAAAGAGTTAGTTGGAATTGGGAGTCTTTGGAGTGTAAATTTTACCCTAAAAAGTTAGGCTGTAGATTATGAAGAGCTATACAGACCAAAAAAAAAAAAAAATCCAGTTATTTTTGTTTGGTTTTTTTGCTGCAGCTCTGCTTTTCCAGAGGCATACTGGTTTGTCATCCCCAAGTTTTTCTCAATGTAGTAGAAGGAAGAAAAGTGGGGACCACCCCAGCCACTCCCAAGTGTGGACTCAGGCTTCAGAGACAACATATGCTCAAGAGGCCAAATCAAATCAGCCAACTTTCCTGGAGTCAAGGAAAAAGAACAGAAATAAAAGTTAAATACTCCCCTTGAGGGTAGAGAAGAACAATGTGCTCTGAGGGCTGGTGAAAAGAATGAAAACAATAAATGTTTTAACTCAGAGGGGAGTTTAGATTTAATAGATTTGAAACACTGAAATCTTGTGACACTCTAAAAGTGAAATATGACAAAAGTTTTCTCACTGGGCATACAGTTCTCAAAGGTCAGCTGAAGGTAAGCTCTTGACACTCAATTGTCTGCTTTTTTTTGTCATGCAGTGAAGGGAACAAAGAAAATCAAAATTTTCAGTGATGCAGAAGGTAAAGTATTAGTAATCAAAGTGTGCTAAAATGTTCACTGAGAGAATGATGAAAAAATTATAACATATATGAGTGAAATGTCTTCTTAACAAGATGCCCTTGATCCTGAAAAAAATATCCTAGAAATAGTATTCTTGAAAGGAGGAAAGGACAGTGAAAATGGGTTCTGATTCATTGCAACAGGAGAGATCTCTGCCCACTAGTTGGTTTATTGTAGTAGAACTAGCTCCATATATTGGGAATGTCTAAAGCACGTATAAATTCAGTGTAATAAGAAAAGATTGATCCAGACACATAGGAAAGACAGGCAAGTCTTTTTTCTGTTAACCCCACCATGATATCATGCCCTAGACTGTAAATACTCAAAAATAAATGAAGTGAAATGTGTTCCTGAAGTTTTACTGACAAAAATAAAATAAAATAAAATAAAATAAAATAAAATAAAATAAAATAATAAAATAAAATAAAATAAAATAAAATAAAATAAAATAAAATAAAATAGCAAGTTTCTGTAGCTTAAATGTAATTAAATAATTATAATATAAAAATTATTATATGTAATTATTTGATAATTACATATAATATGTGTGTATACTATACATATTATTGTAACATATATACACAATATGTACACACAATATATAAAATACATATTATTTACATGTAGTTATATGTATTTTATATTAATATATAATGATGTATTATTTTTTTATACAAAATTATGTTACAAAATATTTTTGTAACAAAATGAATATGTCATGTGAACCTAAAATTATATTTAAAGAGCTAATATCCTGGTTAGAATAACAGAAGTATATCACAGAGTGCAAATTCCACTAAAGTGGGTGAGGTTAAAGTATTGCACTAGACAAAAATTTCCAGTGGACTCGGGAATAATCCAGCAAAAACAAACAAACCAAACTTCTTGAGGATACTGTGAAGTAAGGTTAGCCATCCCTGCTAAGCTTACTCAGTTTTAATTTACACAGAAGTGCCACATGCTGCATTTTGGAACAAAAACGTTCTTCCCTGAATTAACTGGTTTCTTTGCTCTTCATTTATTTTGGCTTGGACTAGACCAGTGTATGGTTCTTGATAAATTAGAGGTCTAGGCAATCACCAGCCATATGAACTTCTTAACCCAGAGGGTGGTTGGGCACTGGAACAGGCTCCCCAGGGAAGTGGTCACATCACCAAACCTGACAGAGTTCCAGGAGCATTTGGATAATGCTGTCAGGCACACGGTGTGATTCTCGTAGCTCTTGTTTGCAGAGCCAGGAGTTGGACTCAATGATCTTTTTGGGTCCTTTCCAACTCAGGATACTCTGTGATTCTATAATTATATGATTTCTTTAAAGCTTAATTTTCACTTCAAAGAAAAACGGCTGAAAGAGTCCCCTGTTACAAATATCAGAGCTCATAAAACTGCCTGCCTTATAAATGAATTGTCAGTTTCAAAAAGACCTTTAATATTGTGTGCAATTTGATGGGAACTGACTGCTACCTTATTCTCACTTCAGTTTCTGATAGTTAGTCATAAAAGGAATTTAAATGAAACATGATTGTGGACACTATAATAAATATTTATGTTTTAAATTTATGGGTTTGGTTGATTGGTTTTATTTGATTTGGGGTTTTTAACATTCAAATTGGCTACTAATATCACTGTTGATTTTTTCCTTTTTGATGTTATTGGGCACTAGATTTAGTGGTGTCCTGTTACTCTTAATCCATGACAGTAAACCTGAACATGACAGCAATCAAGAGCAGCCAGAGGAAAAAACCGGTTTGTATTTCAAGCAAATGTAATTGTCACTAACAGTTGGAAACCACAAGATACACACATTTCTAAAAATTAATAAAAATTAAATAAATTCAAAAAATTCCTTATATTTTGAGGCCATGAGTAATTCATGATCTTAAAAAGAATAAATGAAGTGAGTCCTCTATGGGTACTTATGTGAATACTCTTGAAACTCTTCTTTAGTCCATGGGTTTAAATTAGGGCTGAAGTTAACAGAGTTCATGGAAACCTTTTGCACTAATATTCTGCTAGATAAGTAGTTTGTTCCAGGTAATAGTTAAAATATTTTAAATCTGAATCCCAGAGAAGATGGTTCTCACTTTAGAGTGATTTTTTTAGTTCATTGACACTGCTTTCTCCACTGTGAGAGTACTTTCGTCAGGCCTATAAGCCCAGAGCTACAGTGAAAAATCAGAAAAGAGGTTGTGCAGCAGCACTTGTGAGGTAAATTTGGTGATTTTTGCGTAGTCTTTGTAATTACACACTTACATTGATTGATACAACAGTCTGTGCAAATTTTATCCCTGTGTACAAGGTTAACTATTTGCATTGCAATTAGGACAAGAGCTAAGCAGAGAGCATGAGATAGCCATAGTTGTCTGACTGCTGTGCCTGAAAGCAAACTTTTCCAGAAAGAGCAGACTACTCAAGTAATTTTCTGTCTGTGTGTAGTGGTACATTCTCCCCCTCCTCAGGCCTGCTCCATGATCTCAGAAGCTCCTGATAAGCCTTAACCAAGTCAGCAGAGCAGTGAAGAACCTCTTCAGGAAAGAAGGAACCGTATAGAAGGTTTGTCTCAGAGAGTGATTCTCTGAAATATTACCCACTGCACAGCTACACAGCTCTTATACTGAGCAGCTGTCCTCCCTACTGAGGAAGAAAAAGAGGAAGAAAAAAGAAAACTTAATAAAGCTTAATAGGATCAGAAATCAAAATTAGATTTATGAACTACTAAGTTGCAGACAAAATTCCATATACATGAAAGACTCTATTTTAATTGAGCCTTGTTAGATGCAATTGTACATAAAAATAGATAGATGTGTAACAACTTCAACTCCTGGCCACATCAAGGGTTTATGGAGCCCCTAGATGCTCACAGGATGGTCTCGGTTCATGAGTAACTTCATGAACTCTTTGGGGATCCATTTTCTCCAAGGTATTATAAGTGACTATGGAGAGAATCATGGTATTCTTAACTTGTGGTGGACTTTGCAAACTAAATACACTAAAAAAAAAAATTTCCATGTTTCTTACCATTTTCTTTCTGCTTCTTACTGACCTTGAGTTTACAAACTCATGCCTGGGACGTGAGAACTATCTCGCTAGCTTTCTTTTTTTTCTTTTTTCTTTTTTTCTTTTTTTTTTTTCTTTTTTCTTTTTTCTTCTTTTTTCTTTTTTCTTTTTTCTTCCACTAGTAAATTCATTTATCACTTAGTGCACTGGACCATCATAGAAGTATACAGAATTGCAATGTAAAAAAATTGATTAACACCAGACTTCTTACCAACTGTAGCAAGCAGCTGATTAATATCTGCATTTGTTGGGTACCACAGTTTTATCAGTACAAATCTATATGGACCATAATCTAGAATGTTTCTCCCATGCTTCATAATACTGAAATAAATTAAATTAAATTAAATTAAAAGTGAAAAATAATAAGCATACCAATATTTTAAAAGTAATACCAGTTTCTTTACTAGCGAGTTATAGTTGCTTACAGAAATGACAGATACTCATTTGAAAAAAAAATCAACTAAAAGATTATTTTCATACCATGAATGAATATGCAAAAGTGCAATCAGAACACTGCTTGTGTGCCTCTAAATATATTAATGCTTCCCACAGAGGTGGTAATACATTCTTACAAAATATCCTTGAGGTTTGATTTTTTGCAAATAAAACACAAATGGCCTCTCAGTATAGTTCAAACTGAAGGGCCAATTAGCTGCATTTTAGAGATGCTTTCAAGATATTTTAATTTTTGCTAACTTTGTCAAATGCTTTTTTTGCAAAACAGCCTGATTGCAGTTCCAACTAAGGTTGATATAGATGGTTCCTTCAAGATATTTTTGAGAGGTATTTTTAAAGTAGAAATCTTCCATATTGATACATTTTCTTGCTGATTTATCACTATAACTAATCACAGATTAATAAGATTAGCCACCTACAGGTGAACACGAGTGTTACTGGTGAGAGTTTTCATTTGGAATCTTATGTACAGTAACCAAAAATTGTCCATTTCACAACTGAAAATCTGTAACATGGACAACTGCTCTGATGCCCCTCATGATTCCTGGATACCAACACAAGCTTTACTACCCTCAGCCTGTGAATCTCTCTAGTTTTCTCTGCCTGGTACAGCTCATCCCTTTCTTTTTCCCTTCACAGAGGAGATGTTAAATGATACAACAATCATTATATACCCTCCAGTAGGAGTGTACTTTCTTTCACTTAGGCCATGTCCAGCAAGAGAAGAATGTTTTTATTCTAAGTCAAGAAAAATTCCAAACTTTCTCCTTTTTGTCATTCAACATGAGGAAAAGTAAGAAAAATAAGTTGAACCTGAAATATGTTCAGGATAACCCCACCCCAGGTGCAAAATCCTCCACTTGTTTTTGGTAATTGCAAGACCTCTAATTTTCTTGATATTAGGCTTAGCCATTCTGACAGGCTAGATCATGAACTAATTGGGTCTTTGCTCTAATGTGGTAATGTTACTCATATGATCTGTGACAAAATATTCAAGATTCCAACCAGGCTTGATCAAAATGACTTTGTCCTGTTTCTCAGGAAATGTTTTTATTCACTTCAATTGTAGCATACAATATTCCTTATTCTTTTGTGATGTTTTGTTCCACTTAATTAAAGTGATTTTCTCTACAGCTTTTCTCCTCTTTTTCTATCAGGTTTTGTTTGTTTGTTTATTGGGGTTTTTTTGGTGGTTTTTTTTTTAGTAGCTTTTTCTCAGTTAATCTAATACAGCTAAATTATTGATGGCTTTATCTTTCTGATTCATCCTCTGAAATAGAGTCAGAGAACAGTAGTGCCCAAGTGAATTAACCATGGTCAGCTTAATTTTGAAAAGCTGCAGAGCTCTCCTTCAACTCTATTTCAAGAATTAAGACAAAACACTAATTCACAGTAAGTGAATGTTGAATACACAGGAAAGACCTGTACCAGGAATACAAAAAAGGAAAAACTGGAAAGTATTGACAAGTTGCACAGCCAGAGCTCAACTGAAAAGTTATTCTCAGACATCTGAAATTCCTACATAAGTTTTATTAAATTATTGCTTCAGATTTTTAGATCCTTAGGGTTGCAACACAGAGTCCCACATCTAAGATTCTTTGCCTCCAGTAGTAATGTTGTTTGTTTTTTAACTGACATCTGCTATTCTCAAGGACATTGCTCTTTTGAAAACTGAACTGGCTCAGGATTTCTGCAGGCAGCTTATAGAGTACATTTGCTTTCAAGACTATGAACACCCAAGTAATGGCCACATATTTATTTAATTTAGATGGGACCATTTTCTTTATATGTGTCATTTAAGAAAGGTTAGAGATGGTTCTCTGAAAACAGAGGCAGAACATCCAGCTAAGTAAGTTAGTTGTTGGATGGTATGAAGAATGATAAATCTTCAAGGTCTTCTATCACAGACTTCTCAGTCTGTGTCCATGGCAGCAAAATAGGGTAAATCCTTACAGGATTCTCATTTACTCAGTGCTCTATTAATGGCTACCTCTAAGTGGCAAAATACTTGTTATCTTGAAATAGAACATGTTATGCTTTCAAGAGAGAATCCTTTGTAGCACTAAAAAAAAAGTACATAAATGCATAAAGGCATTAAGATACTCTCCAAAAATTCACCTTTTCAAGAGCAAGAGAAAGGAGTGAGTCCAGAGACAAATTTCCATGAAACAGAATAATGTTTCATTTAAGAATTGAAGCTTAGCCAATGCCATGCAAGGAGCCTATTATTGCCCTTCCAAGTCATTTGTGCAACAAGAAGCATCCTTGATTTCATAGGATATTCCTAGCTAGAAGGGACCCACAAAGATCATGGAGTACCACTCAAATTGACCACAACTCTGGTGTTGTTAGCACCATATTGTGACTAACTGAGCTAATCTCAGGGTATGTAGTCCTTCATTATCCATTATTTAATGTCTATCAAGTCACTGTCAACATCATATTGCATTTGCCATCACAGTTGTGCCTGTGTGTATGTTGCTTTCTTCAGAGGTGAAGACAAAGTACCAGATATAAATCAATGCCTAGTGTCAGAAAAAAAGACCCACAAACAAAACAATTGGCTAAAACTAATTTAGAAATTCATTGGCACCTTCTGGATCATTGCTGCTGCCAAAGTCAGTGGAGTTGAGTCCATTGTGGCCTGTGATGGCCCATCAGCAGAGATGAGCACCTTCAGGCTACTGTCAGTGTGCTTCCCCAGCAGGGGAGTTATCACAGCTGAGTTCACTTATGTAAGGACAAAGAAGCAGTTCCCATAGCTAGCAGGGTTTGTGTGCATAAACCTTTTTGTGTATTTGATTTTACTTGGTTCTTTTCTGTATTTCTTTTAACGATTTGCTTACTTTCTCTTTTTTAAACTGTTTCCTTGTTAATGTTTGACTGTTTATCTGCATTAAGATACACGTCCATAACAAGCACCCATGGCTCCAATCTGCACAAAAAGGTTTAAAGGTTAAAGATGTTCGCTCTTTACTCATGACAAGATTCTGATTTTAAACCTATTTCAGAGTTAAGTGTTTGGGACCAGTAAATAGTAAATATTTCTGAATGCTTACTATCTCCTCCCCATGTCCCACTGCCCTCCTTCCCAAGAAAGAGAAAAAAGGTATGAGGATGACCAGTACTCAATTTTGTCTTTTTCCTTGATATTTTTGTGTAATATTGAAATAGATGTAAATAGCTGTATGATGAAATTTGATGTAAATAGCTCAGGTATAGTATTAAAGTGCAAACCGGGAAAATATTTCAAGCTGTAACACTCAAGTCACACTCAATAACAGTTTTTTAAGTAAGGGAGTTCTGTCAAGGAGCTAAAACTTTTAAAGATTGTTCCCCAAAAAATTTATCAAATTAATTGTCAATGATAGAAGAAGTGACACTGCAAATGCTATATTCAACCTGTAATGGGTGATTGAATTTTCTTAATTCTGAGAGCATAACAAAGGAAGAGTTTGTTATAAATTTAGAGAGCCAATTCCATCGAAAATAATTTATTTGCCAGTGAAAATTTCAGACAGAGAAATTGACAAGGCCAACGACCAAGGAAAGAGTGCCTGCACTGGGTGAAACCACGAGTGCAACCTCTACTGCATTACACTCCCCCTGGTTTCACCCCGACCCGAGCCCAAGCCAGCAGTTTTATACTTTTCTGGTTGGGCTTACCTGAGTCGGAGATTTCCGTAAGATCTTTTGTCCCTCGGGTCTTCGTTGATGAAATTTCGAAAGCAGGGTCGAGTTTTCTGAATGGATTTCCTGGGTGCAGAAGGTTCCTGAGTACCGTTAACGTCCCAGATAAGATATCACCTCAGGCCATTAGTCCTTATCGAGTCCTGAGCATCCTTGTCCAGGTTGTTCTCCACCTTCTATTGGAATTGTAATTTCTTTGTTCTCTCCTCCAGACACAGGGAAGGCTCTTGTGAAATTTTCCAAGCCCTCTGCCCTGCTTGGGGGAGCTTTTTGGCCTTCTTAGAAAAGTACATTTTATTTTCTGTTTATTATAACAACATCATTATGAAAAACATAAGCTATCATTCACCACAACAACAACATTATGAAAACATGAATTATCATTCATCACAAGTTGAACTATTTTTTTGTATCAGTATTTTTTATCTTTTATATTACGTTTCTATCTCAAAATGTATTCTTCAAGGTCTCCCAAACAAACTTCCAGGTAAAATAAGGATTTTCCTTCCTGACTACCAACACCCTCCCACCTGCAAATTTAAAGTGGGGAAAATATGAAGAGGAAAATTGTCTTTTGAAGCATTAGCGTTTTCTACAGTTAAACCCAGAAGAAACCATGTTAATGATTCCAGGTGAATTACAGTTCCGTTGTTATTTAGGAATGCTTTTTTATTTAGCTGTAAATGAGAGTACCAGAAAGACATTAAGGAACAAATTTTGCCCAGTTCAAGTTGTCAAGAAAATAAGATATGTTTTCATTTTGTAATTTGCCTTTCTCCCTATCACAGAATGTAGTCTGTTTTTGAAGGAATGAAGAACAAGGAAGATATTCTAACATCTAATAGCTTATGCTGTAAAACTAGAATTTTCTCCATAAAGAATGATGGAAGTCCTTGGTGGCCTCAGGGAGGAAATTCTCAACGAGCCTGGATGGGAAGCCCTAGCAGCTCTAGAATTCCAAGTTTTCTTGATGCATCCTTTAGAAGTGCAATGTCTAAAATAGCACACTGACTTGGGGAAGTTACCTGTGTGAAGTAACAATAAGTGTAACACACGTCTGGCTCAGACCCAAACACTTCAAAACATGTTATGAATGTAAACATCTGCTAAAACTGCCTGATGGTATCCATTGTGCTTCAGAGTAAGAGCGCACCTTTTCTGGGTTTCTTGGGTTTTGGAGCCAGGGTGTATTTTCATCTGTTAAAAGCAGTTGGGGAGATGTTTTTCCTTATCCCTGGGAGGGAGAGGGGCGGATGCCTTCTGATAATGGGCCAAGCTGTTCAAACCAGGTAGGGCATTGTTTCTTATCTCTTTCACTGCCCGGGGAATATTTTCTGCTAATGGACCATTAAGACACCCCTAATAGCACACATCCCCAAAATAGATCCACATTCCATCATGCTATTGTGAGATGCTCCACCCAGTGGGGGGAGCCAACCATTCCTACCTAAATAAAAACTGAGACACAGGAACGAGAAAGGATCCAGCTTCACCCGATTCCTGGAGGAAGACTGGACCCCTTCTCGCCACCACTGGACCCTTGTTCTACAGGATCATCTCTACTCCACCAGAACCACCTCTGCCACTCCAGGAGGACTCACTTTTGGACTGCTTCCAACACCCTGACCAACAGGGTGTCAGGTTGTAGCTCTGACTCTGTCAGGGTTTTCCAAAATTGTTGTTTTTCTACTGGTGTGGTTGGGTGGTTTTGTTTTTCTACTACATTTGTATTGTTAATATTCCTAGAAAAGAACTGTTATTCCTATTCCCAAATCTTTGCCTGAAAGCCCTTAATTGCAAAATTATAATTTGGCAGGGGTGAGGGGTTTACATTCCCCATTCTAAGGGAAACTCCAGCTTTCCCTGTCAGATACCTGTCTTTTCAAACCAAGACACTGGGTCACATGGAAACATACAACATCTCACTGTTTGAATACTTTTTAAATGATTGGATGCAATAATGGTGGTTTTGCTTTTTCTTCATTGTGTGGTTAATCAACAAGAACCAAGTAGCAGAGGCAAGGTGACAGGGTAGATGAACCTTGACTCTCTCCATGTTCCTAGAAAATATTTTCAGCAGAGATTTTTTTGTAGGGATTACTTACTGTTTCAATCCAAAGTGTGTCAAAAGGCATAAACACATCCATTCAATGCCTTTTGTTGTTCAAAATAAAGATATTTGTGTTTTATAACAGCAGTGAGGCTCTTGCAATGAACACCCTAAAGTGTTCTGGAATCTCAAAAAATAAATACTGTGTTATTGTTTTGGAAAATTTGGATTTAAGTATCAGTATAGAACTTCATTTATCAGCAATATTGCAAAGCTTTTAGATACTTAAACTGCTCTCAGTTAATTTTGATTCTCTCAGAAAGAATTTCTTAAATAGTTTGTGCCCACTCACACAAAGGAGCAGCCAGTGATAAGTACTATTAAGCCTGTTCTAGCAACATGCAGATACTTATGGCAAAGTTCATGTTAAAATGGACAGTGAAAAACAGGCTGAAATGAGTATAATTAACTGCATACAGCTTGAAAGACTTACTGTGAATTCGTCTCTATGTGCCAAATAGCTACTAAAAGTTCTGGATGCAGTCCTTAGTTATCTGCAAGCTGTTCTGGTGGTTTCCAAATGTTTGTGATTCCCAGCTCTGTTTCTATGTGCAAAATAATGAAGTCCAGTGAAATTGTTGCTTTTTTTAAATGCCAAGTTTGAAATAATCCAGAAACCTCTTTGCCCAGTATGTTACATCTCCATTTCCAAACCTATGAGCAGTATGGCTATGTAAATACGTTTTCCCCTACACTTTTTTTTTTCCCCACTTCAAGGTTTTTTTGTTAGTTTTGAAAAATGTTAATGTTAACTCCCCAGTCTCTGTGTTTTAGTACCTCAAACTACCATAATATGGTGTATCTTTTCAGTTCTCAGTTTTTTAGGTATTGTTCTGCTCTTTCTGCGTGGACTTGCACAAAACTTTCGTTACTATATCAAGTCCACTTTATATGTGTGGCTAGTAGTTTGCATGACAGTCAAGAAAACTAAGCCAGTAAAAGTAGAATAAAAAAACCTCTTCAGTAATCCATTAATATCTTTTAATTTAAATTTTATTGTAATGATTTTATATCCATGCCTCTACTTTTGTTAACTGAGCTTCAGAATGATTTTGAAATCTTAAAATAAAAATTTTTATAAACTTTTTCTATTGTATGGTGCTTCTTCCTACCTGAAACGGTTAACATTTTAATGACTGGATAATTGGAAGTATCTTAAGTAAAAAAGGTTGCTTGTCATCAAAACTCTATTGTCAGTACATTCTTAAGTTTATTCATAAATCTCTGCAAGAGACTCAAGTTCTGAACCATGGAACTATTTATATTTTTGAGTTGGTCTATTACCAATTTGATGGTGTTTATTAGAAATAATCATATATGGAAAAAACCTAAATCACTTGCTAAATCTGAAGATATGTCTGTTTCCAATGAATAAATAATTTTCATCTGACCAAATTTTTCATTGCTATATCAATTTGCTGCAGCATTCATTGTGAATAATAGACTAGTTTTCTCAGATTCTGTGCTAAATTGGGCAAAATTTTGACTTAAATTAATCTCTCTAGTCAAATTATTATGTGTCTCCAGACCCATTTCATGTGGCAAGCTAAGTGAAAGAAAAAGAATTACAAAAGAATACTCTGATGCTCTTGTCTTTCTTTTCAGCTGTGTTGTAGTACAGTAAAAAAAGACTTAGATAATGATTGTCAAGTAAAGTGTCTGCCATTTATAATAACCTACCATAATTAACAGTAATAGTTAAAACATTGCATGCTAAAATGCAGAATAGAGCTTCAATAACAGGTATAAATCCAAATGACCAAGGCTCTTTAAGATCAGTTAGGGTTGCTTTTTATTTTCAGAATAGAAGATACATCTGGGTCTGTTTCATGAATACACTAAATCAGTTCTTCTACTGGAAAAAATAATTTTAAAGAAAATGCTATAAATTATTCAAACTTTCATTTAAAACTTAAACTAGTCACAAACTAATTAGTTGAAACAGTCAATGAGAAACAAACCCCTTTATTTTAATATTTTTAGCATTACAAAGTTCCAGATAAACCAGCCAGTTATCATTAAAATATCAGCCAAAACATGTAACAGCTGGAGCTCATTTCACACTAACATTACTCAAGCATTTTGCTTAAAGCAGTTTCCTAAACTCCCTAATAACAGAGGTATGGGCAGATAACAACTGAGGTCATGACTTAGGTGTTTATGTCTTTCCAGTGATTACAGAGGAAAGCAAATAGGCAAAATAACTCAGAAGAGATGTTTAAATTTTGATGGTTAATGCTAGGTAAGATTAATCCTTTTTCCATTATTTACTTTTTTTTTTTTTTTTTTCTTTTTTCTTTTCTCTTTTCCATATATTTCCTTCTAAGGAACTTATTGCACTAGATCTGACTTTGTACTTTCTATGTACTTGAGGTATTGGCACAGTGATATACTGTCTTCTGCCTGCCTTCAGCAAAATATAAATCATTTCACAAAACAGTGTAGAATAAGATGCTGGAGTAGCTATTCCCAATGGTGTTATATCAGTTTCAAATATCAAGAGGTTTTTCAGTATTAAACTCATTAAGAAACATATTTGCCATTCCAGAATAAGCCAAGCAGCATGCTAAAAAAAAAGCTTCTCAAAGCCAAATTAGCTAATGCCTGAATTAAGAGTTATAGAGCACTCTCAGCATGGTACTAATTAGTGCTGCCTAAATCACCCACATACATCTATTGTGATTTTAACTGATGCTACACTAGCAAGAATTACTGTTCCTTCAAAGCTACTTGAATGGTGTCTATTCTGCATTTTCCAGCACAAAAATGCCCACAAGGCACATATAGAATCTGGACTGAACCTATGAGAGTTCAGTAGCTTTCTACTGAACTAAGCAAATTCTTTTTGCAGTTTCTATTCTGAAAGGCTGTGCAGCCTTGCTATGCTGTTCTGTCACTTGGACATCTTTCTGCTTAGAAAACACTGTTTATGTTGAAGTAATTTTTATCCCTTCCAGAGTTTTTCCCAGAGAGAGGTACTGCAACACTTCAGATGCCCTCAGGGATCTCCAACTCTAATTATTTACATGAGTGAGATTTTAAGACCCTAAGAAAGATTTTTACATTTCTAAGGAAAGTATATTGTAAAGGTTTTAAATGCAGTGCTGAGAGGCTTCAAAAGAATTCCCACCAAGTGAGACTTGTCTCAGTCAAGCTAAAGTGGAAAAAGCTGGAATTTTAACTTTAACTCTGGGAGCTCTTGCCTTTGCCTGTTTTTGCCTGGATCTTTAACTTTACTTGTATCTTGTAATTTAGTATTTTATTTCGACTCCAAGAAATGAAAAGCAACATCAACAAATCCAATAAAATTCTATTAAATTCTGAATATTTCAAATATTAAATAGTTTAGGAGACTTATGTGCTTTTAAATATTTAAATGTGAATAGGTAAAAAAATATATTTCTGAAGTTTAAGGCAAACTGTCACACAAATGAAATATTTTCCATGTCTAACTCTTAATCCACCCGTTCCTTTTTACAAAGTATTTCATTTTGGCTATTGTATAGATATAAACATATAGTTCTGAAACTTGTTTGAGAAACTAATTTGTTTATCAAGCTTCTTTGGGGTAGGATAACCCAGGGGTAAACTGTTTGCAATTTGACTAAAGTATGTTTTAGAAGAAAACTCTACATAAAACCTGAACAAGTTGCATCAACTGTAAAATTAGTAAAATCGCTTAGGTCATGGGAATAATGACTACATGTGTGAATTCAACTTAACCAAGTGTACTTGTTCTAATTCAAAGTTGGTTGCAAAGAAAAATGGAATTCCTCAGTAGAAAAAAACGTCAAAACCTGACCTTAATATGCAGGTAACAATATCTTCAGGCTAGGTTTTTAATTTTTTTAAAATACTGAGAAAAAAAATAAAGCTGATCAAATACTTTTTTAAATAAGAAATTGTCAGGGTCCAACACCAAAACATTTTTCCAAGTAGTTGTATTCCATACCTATCTTCCCAGACCTGAACCTTAATTCAGGATATTAATCTGCAAAAAGACCCCCAAACAAACCCCCAACCAACCAACCAACCAGAACCCCACAATCCATGCACACACAAAACAAAAAAATCCCAGAGAGACAAACAAACAGACCAAACAAACCAAAAAAAAAAAAAAAAAAAAAAGGAAAAAAAAATTCCAAAAAACAACAAACTACGAAGCAAAGCAAAACATCCTTTTCAAGGCCATGTAAATATCTTTGGTGTCAACTGTCTTAATGAAATTGCTTATTCTAGGTGTGCAGACAAAATCTGTACCTCAGAGTCACTGAGATAAGTATCTATAGATATCAAAAGTGAAGAATAGATGTTCAAGAACAGGGAATCCCCACTTATATTGAAGCAGGATATGAATGTATAAAAATACTAAGTGTGTTAGCACTTTTTGAAGTCCATAAAAGGTAACAGTGCTCCTTCTGTAGTGTCATTCTGGGAATTTCATAGATAAATGGGGGACAACAACTTGGTGACTAAATTAGTACTGAGAGCTCTAACAACATGAGTAGGTTTGCTATAGTGTGCTGTGTAAGAAATACTTCAATTTACTCATCTTAAAGTGACATGCATTATTAATTCTTATTCTCCAGACAGTTTATAAAGGTGATTTAACAATCTTGCCATGCTATGCATCATAATTTTTACTTTATCAAATCACTGAATAAAATATAACAGGGACAAAACAATTAATTTTTATGTATGTTCTCATTGTGTCTGCCAAATTCTATTCCAGAAATTTTCATTGTATCTGATCAGACTGAGATTCCCTGCAATGGGTTTGTTTGGATAGTCAGACAAAAACTCCAAGTCACCATTATCTTTCCACCTATTTTTATCATAATTTTCCTCTGTTAATTGGTTAGAGGTTATATTTTTAAAAGTATGTTTGCATTCCCTTCCTTTAGGAAAGATTTTTCCACAGTAAGCCGGAGGGCGGAAAAGAGATTTCAGCTCTACAGTCTTACTGCTATTCAGGTAAACCCAGGCTTTCACTCAATAAACTACTCAGGATTTTGTAATGCAGATGAAGTTCTGCAGACTTTCAGTAAAACTCTTCTCAAGCAAGTGTAAACAGTTTCTCATTCCTTGTTTTCTCTTGCAAGTAAATTGCATTTTGAGCACCAGTAGAGGAAATTCCAAGTTTCTTTTAGGCTGTAGAAAATGGAGTGAAAGTGGGTTTCACATTTCATTTTTGCTATCTAAAAGTGAGCTAGCTAATCTGACTGTGATTATATAATCTATTTCTGCAGTCAGTGGTAGCTGATAAACTTTTGCAGGGGCTTACCCATGCTATACTGCAAAAGAGTCTATGAAAGCCTTAGACCTTCCACTTATAAAGCCACACCAAAATCTTAATTCAGTCTGCTTGAAGAATAACTTTATACTTGTGTTTGATCTTTATTCATCTTTAATTATGTTTCAGTAACCTTTTGTGCTTATTTATGTTCCTGAATAAGAATCAATATCTTCTTTAGGCACTATTTAAAAAAAATTACATGGTGCACATAGAGTTTAACCACTAACAATAACTTCCCAAAATGCTACACTCTCTTCATGCACAGTAAAATATGTGTTAAATTTCATGTACTTCATTAAAAATTAGCAGGAGTGTAACTTTGCTCCTTTCTTCTGAAAACTGTTTTTAACATAATGCAGATTCTTTTACTTATAATCTCCTTCAGAGCAAGCACTTCAGGGTACATGCAAACATGCTATTCCAGAGGGGCAGATGTCCTGCTTCCCTCAAACCTTCCTTATGAAAACAACACTGAATGTTAGCTGCAGGTTTTCATTAGTGGGTCAAACCACATTAATGAGGTCACTGTCTTCTCTGCGTTTAACCCATAAATATCAGCACTGGGAAGAGAATTAATTTGACTAAGGCTAGTGAGTTCAGTGACAGAACAAGAAAACATGTTTTCCCAAGTCTTTAAACCAGGCTGTTTCCAAACTAATGGTTTAGAAAAAGGAACATGTAAGACATTCACAAATACCATTTGATTGTCTGTCTTACTTTTAAATATTTGTTTACAGAATAGTAATTTTTTTCCTGAAATAATCACATGCAAACAGAGATATGAAGTCAGTGAGGAGAGAAAAAAAATATCCGCAATTTCTGCAAGTACATATCCTGAACAGCTCCCTGAATGGGGCTTTTTTGAAAGGTTTGCCTCTTGCCTTAAGAACTGCTGCTATGTCATAAAAAAATATTGAGGAAGAGGCTACAGGAGATGTAAGAAGATTTTTAAGTAATTATCTCATGTATATGGACTTTCTTTTATGTAATTCTAAGGTCTTTGGGGTGCTCTTTCCTGATGAAGAGTGCATAGTTTCTCAGTGTGTTTGCCTTTGTTGTTTGGTTGGGGGTGGGGAGTTGGATGGTTCTTGGTTGGTCGGTTGGTTGGATGGCTGTTTTTCCTTTCCTTTCCGTTCCGTTCCTTTCCGTTCCTTTCTTTTTTCCTTTTTTTTTTCCCTTAATAAAGAATGATCTGTAGAAATTTTGATCAGCTCTTCAGATTTATTTCATACCTAAATGTTTATACCCTCATTTTCTTCAGTCTATAGTGGTATTATACCTCAGTATTTCTGTTCACTGAATGTACAGAGCACAGAATTAATATCTGGATGAAATTCAAAAGGATGGTCTCACAGAGCCTTTTGCAAATATTTTCCCACAATTTGTGGCCATCACCATATTCAATATGCAGTCATGAAGAAAATGCTGGGTATATAGAAATGCCAGGGCAAAAAAAAAAACCCAAACCAAAACAACATGATTATGTAGTCTTTAATTGCAATGTGATGTAGACACAACAGAAGCTGAAGAAAGTTTCCAAGTTTCTGTTAAACTGTTATGCCCTAATGTTGTGTGGTTAACCATACAGTTCCAAAGTACCTTTTAGACAGAATTTACTTCACAAACAGTTTCCTAACAATTCTGTGCACAAAGTAACAAAAATACTTGGTTTCTGCTTCTTTAATAATCTTTCAGCTGAATTAAAGTGAATTAAAGTTAAGTTTAAACAATGTACTTTCAATACTTCAGAATTTCACTGGCAGAAGTTGAAGAGTGAGTGGTTATAACTGAGTCAATGGAAGACTTTATTTCATATGTATCAATTCCACATTCTGTGTTGAAAGGTATTTTTTCACACAGTCCCCTTTCTTAGAAGAATCTTTCCGTATGTTTAATCAAAGGATAGAGGTGGTGTTTTCTCAGACCTTACGAAAGATTTACCAAAAGTTCTCCAAATTCACTCCTGGGAACCCTCAGACTTCCCATACATCTCTAGGTAAATATCTGTCTATGTTTCTTTTGTCATTATGAAGCTTTTAAGTTTAAATGTTTCTATTATTGACTTTATTTATATGTTCCCAAATGTTTCTTAAGAATTAAGCATCTGAAAACTGTGGCCTATATAGGTAGTTTTTTAGAAAAACAAAGCACAGTTTGAAATACAGCGAAATTCTCTAACCTGATGATTTTTCTTGGAAAATGCTTGAAATTTAGTGTAACAGAGATGCTACCACTTCTCAAAGAATCCCATTAATCTTTTATAATTAAAAGTATTGGGAAGCTAAATGCAGTTGTGATTTTCATCTGCTTCTGAAATAATTCTTTTCACCTCAAAGTGCTTCACAAGCTGAGCCTACTTCCCTCATCACAGAATAGGATTCTTCCAGTTAAAAAAAATCAACTATTTTAAACAGAACCACCAGAGATACTTGAAGATAGAACTTGAAACAACTTCTTTTTAAAAGGACAGAAGAAATTTCTGCAATACTTTCACAACAGAAAAAGGATATTCCTTTGTAAATGATAAGAGATGTGAAAAAGCATGCTAAGTATCAGTATCTTTCAATTATTTCCTATAAACTAGAAAGCAGTGATAGGTGTATCTTCTCTGCCATTTATTGTTTAATTTGTATGACAAGCGGTATTATTCTTTTATATGGATTAATATACAATGCTACAAAATGACCACCAAAGAGAAAAAAAAATCTGAGCTAAGAGTTCTGCATATTTCAGGGATTTTCACCTACAACTGTATGAGGAGAGAGAACTGCTTTAATTCAAATTCTAGTTCTCAAAGAGGGGATGGTGTGCTAGAAAGGTAATATACCTTCTTCCCTACTGTTGCCACATTAAGACAAAATAAATTAAACCATTAAACCCAAGCTTACAGGATGGTATTTGCGAGAGGCAGGTATCTTTTAAAAATGAACTTTTGCCTCAAACTAGTCAGATTTACAATATTTATTAGGGAGAGGATTACATCAGTACTGCATAAGATTTAGCATAAATATTCATATAGATTTTCAACCCAATTACTTTTTTGTAGTATATAAGAGAAAAAAAATAGTTCCTGACTAAAAAAAGACTATCTGGGTTGTTTGGTGGGGTTTTTTGTTTGTTTGTTTTTGTTTGTTTGTGGGAATTTTTTTTGGTTTTGGCCAATTCTGGATGTTTTGTACTTATAGAAAGTGCTGTCATCATGTATTTCACAGCAGTTCCCATGGAAACTCTGCTGCATTTCTTTGTGTTTCTGTTTTGATTTTTGATTTGATGCAGTAAGTTAAATTTAATAAAGAGTTCATTGATTTTACTGCCCTCATAGTCTCTCTCTCTCTCAGGCATTGACCTTCTCTTTATTTATTAGCCAAGAAGCACATCATACTAAAGGACATCTGTATATCCCCTATGCATTCACTTATGCCATATGAACAGGATACACATAAGAACATTAAATTATTGGTGGGACATGTGGAAATAAACTGAGCATTGAAAGTGGCATTATGAGAGGGGTACCTAAGAAAAAGATATGGATTTTGCATATGGCCAAACATAAGTAAATCAGTTTGGGTACAACATGAACTTCAACCAACGCTCAGATACAGGTTATTTTAATTCAAACAATATTATAAAACATTGTTTCAGTTGCCATGGGCAAAACAGTCTTGATACCAGAAATATCATCTCCTTTAATTTATTTCCCACATAAATTAACATGAATTTTTAGTTATGGTCTCAGGTATTGAAAAAGGAAAGACAACAATCAGCTAGGAAAAATCCCTATCTTTTCTGCTTGTTTCTCACGTTTTCTCCAGTCCACTACCTTCCTTCCCCCTTTTCTATCATCAATTTCCCTTGCTGTTGAAGCACAATACACTCAGTCCTTCCCACAGATTTTGGAGAGGCAATGGGCAATGCCAGAGCTGGAGGTCAGTGCATAGCCATTCCTTTCTGCTGCCCTTTGCATCTCTTTTCCTCTGCTGCTTCTTGGTTGTTAATTATTTCCTGTGCTCCAGTGTGGAGCATTCATGGGCTGCTGTACACTTCAGGGTGACCCTGCCCTGGTAAGGGCCCCTTCATGGGCCCCAGTCCCTCTGGGCTTGTCACTACCCCAGTGCCTCCACAGGCTGCACTCTCTGTAGGTCTGTTTCTGCCCCTCTGTGGGTTCATTCCTGGGCCCAGTCCCTCAGGGCTATCTGAGATCCTGCATGGCTCCCATGGACAGTGCCTCCTCTGCCAAACAGCAGCTCCTCCCAAGAGTGCATTTCCAGCATGTCTCCATTGATGTCCCCTTGCACATTCCTCTTCCATTCCCTTTCTGCAGACCGGCCTCTTCACGTTTCTTCCCACGTGTCCTATCCTGTGTCTTCTCTCACATATCCTACTGCTTCCCCCTGTACTTGGTCTCATGCACGTCCTACACCAGTGTCTAGCACCCTTTCACATACGTGTCTGAGCCAGTGTGCTGTGTACCTCTCTGACAGGTTGATTTGGCTGCATCTGGAGGGACAATCTGTGTCACTGGGATTCCCTTGCTTTCTAAATTAATTTCTGGCAACGCTTTTGTCCCTTTTCAGATGCTCTCTTAGAAATAAGAAACTCAATTGGCAAAACAGCTGAAGGCCTTGGCATTTGCAAATCAGCAGAAGTCTGGGCATTTCTAAGTCATAACCATGCCAGACTAAATAAAACTCATAGTGAATCAAACTTCTTTTTTTCCATAAATATGGTCAATATTGGTTCCAGATGCCTACTACAATCTCCCGTGACATCTCTAAAATAACATCTTGCAGTATTCTCTGCTAAACCTAGCCCTCATCTTCTCCTCCTCTAAACTCAGATGTAGAACTGGAGTAGATAGAGCAGGCTGCAAAAATTAGGGATCCTTATTTTAAACGATTATGAATTTACTTATGATCCAGAGTTTTTTTTTCTGTTGTTTCTGACACGTATCTGTGCACATGGATTGGCACAAAGTGTATTGTATAAGGAAATGCCTGCAATAACCTGGTGAAACTGAAAAATAAATGCTGTTTGGTGCCAAAATGCTGTTTTGGCAAGAGAGGATTTTGCACGATATCTCTCACACTACAAGCAATGGAAATTTTCCTGTATATAAAATTATATAAACTTTCATTTGCTAATCCCCCACTGACTTTCTATCAATCACCCAAATAGTGGTTACAATAACTTCTTTTTTGTTCATGGTCTAATTATGCTATTTTGAATCCCACTGTTAAATATTTTAGGCATAATTCAGGGCACCTTTCTATCTCTCTTCCCTCACCCCCATCATTCCTGCAGATTAACACCAAAGCAAAAAAATCTGTGGGAACAAGAAGAGCTAGGCAATTTTATTAGGCATGTAATAACCTCTTTACAGGCATCATGACACTCAAGAGGAATGAACTCATGACCTTTTACTCTGCTTATTAAAGGAACACCTTTATTACTGGCTGTAATATCAGATAGTAAAGTAAGGATATAAATTCTATACACAGAGAGATAATATCAGGTCTTATATTCACAGAATAAATTAAGCTGAGGGTGACATTAGTTACTGGAGTAAGGTCTGAAGATCTTTTACAGAAAAAAGAATGTACTCTCACTCTCTCCCTTCTTGTATATAAGTTTTCCATACACATGTGCCACAGCAGCTGGAAATTACTGGTGGCTTTTCATTTCCAAGCTCACAATTTATTATTTACTGTGTCTCTGACTACTTCAGGTAAATATATTATAAAAATTATAATAATATTCATTGTAACCACTGTTTAATTATAGTCAACTAGCTTTTTATAAAGGTATATTTTTTGACTATGAGAATCAATCAGAAAAGATGTTTTCTTTCTCTCCAAATTTTACTTTGTTTCTAAAAATTGGGTAGGATTACATGGATAACATACTATGAAAAGAAATTTTTAAAAGTACTATATAAACTGAAAAAAAGCTGAATTTTAATTTGTTGCAAATTATGTTTTATTCTTTTAAGATAATCTTTCAAGGGGCAATTTTAAAAACAGTTTTACCCTGTTGAAAACAAAAACAATTTTATTCTATTTCCTGTACAGGGAAACAGGCCACACACATGCTAAGTACCAAGACCATCGCTTCCCTGAATAATTATTTTCTGAATTAATATTTATATTTAAACAGATGAGAGAATTTTTAAATGAAGGAGTGATTCTTCTGTAGACAACTCTCTGATATTGTGGACTTCCTTGGATTATAAGGATGTAGAAGTACTTCTAGAAGTGGAGAGCAGTAACAAAGGTAAGGCATCTGTTCTGAATTCTCTGCTTTGAAGTTTTTCTTATTAAACCAGTTAATTTACACACGTGTCCTGTACCAGTGGAGAGATAAGCAACAACATACACAGGTTCTGAAAATTATGGTTGCATAATAGTTAAATGAATATGTGTAGAAATGTTGCTTGTGTGTATATGGAGACAATTGCATTTTTTTTTCTTTTTTAATAATCAACTATGCCAGTATAGCAGTATAAAAAACATAAAAGCCTTAAACCTATTGTTGTCATTGCTTCTTTCCTTGGCATCTACAGCCATGAGAACTAAATCTCCTTCCATTCTGTCACAATTTTTCTTCAGGATTTTTTCTCTTCCATTTCAACGATTTATTTTCCCCCAAATTATCTTAAATGGAATTTTTTAAAAATTGACTTATTGTTACATGTGGTGAAAAGGCTGCCACTCACAAAATATTGAGCATTCTGTCCTATAATTATCAGTGAGGATTGTATTGTTGCAGTATAGATAAAGCTGCTTAATTTCATCCTTTCTCCTTGTCCATGAGAATGCTTGAAATAAACCTACTGATGTTACAGATATAGCAGTCTACCTGAGCAAGTCACATAAAAAAGGACTGGGAGTCCAAGAACTGTCAGTGGTAACATCTATCTCATCTCCCTTTCAAACAGATTTCCATGCTAATTTTTGTAGTTACCAGGTACCATTTTAGCTGCACAGGTGCCCATTGTTTCTACATGTCTGGTAAGCAGCTACTAGACACCCACAGGTAGCCTGGAGCTGAACACTTGGTTCAACTGTGTCATCATGATCCTGCCCACTGGAGATCTGACAGAGGTTTTGTGTCTTTCTAATGGCTGCCTCTTTTCATCCTGATCTCTAGTCTATGTGAATATTTCTTCAGATATCTATAATCTGCAGCTGTATAAACTACATATGGGAAGAGCAAGCTTTAGGAACACTATGCTACACTCTTCTATGAATGCTGCCATTGTGCTCTGAAAATCTCATAGCCTGATTGATAGATGCTGTGTATTTATCTTTCTAATTTGAAAAAATAGTCTTATATTGTAATAGCTGGTTTTGCATCTGTTAAAGAGCACAGAAACAGAAAAAAAAAATCAAACATATATCCCTGTACCAAGGAAATGTTAAGAAAAAAGTAAACAAAAGGCAAGAAAGAGTTCTTAAATAATTAATATATTTAATGTAAATGTCTTATCAGCAATTTAGGTGTTTGTGAACCTCTGTTCATGCACTGGATAAATTAAATTATATCTTTCTGCTGAGCAGGTATGACATGATTTAGTCTATCTTTTAATCAAGATCATGATATATTGATAAGAGACAACATTTAACAACTGGAAAACCTGAATGAACTCAGCTGATATTTTATAACAAATTTTAATTTGGATCATAAATTGCAATGCGAGATCATTGCCTAAAGATATGAAGAGATGTGCACATGTTGAGAAGACAAAATGTTCTTTTTTCTCTCTGAAAAAGGCATCTCATTCTATTACTGTTTATATTAAAATGCTTATTTCTACACTACTTAAAATTTAATGTCAGTGTCTTTTGAACGCTGTAATGTGATCCACAGGCATGAACTTTCAAATACTTTTGTAATCGTTCCTGTCAAGTGAATCTACAAAGATTTACAGGTTTCAAACCAGGATTGGAGTAATGCTTTCCTTTGTAGATAGGTTTAATTCAATAAACTTAGGTTATTTCAGATACACAATGACCTCTCTCTGGGCTGGCATAAATCTCTGTAGTTCAGCTGAAATCAGTACATCCACAATAGTGCAATCAGGGCTTTACAATGCATTAACTGAAATCCCTACCCCAAACTCTAGAGACCAGACAACAGTGCTAGAGAAAGTAGTTACTTGGGAGTTAATAATGTGGTGAAAGAAGTAACAGAGGCAGCCTGAAAGTGTAGAACATCAGAAAGGATGTGAAAGAAAAGCACAGGTAGCTGTTTAATATAGATCACAAAAGTCTTTTACAATGAAAGACAGGAGGCTGGAACCTCACAGCCCATAATACAAGAAAGAGAGAATGGGAATAAACAGAAATAGAGGGGGCAGAGGAGTGAATGGAGGGGCACTAGGAAATTAGGTAAAATACAGTAGATAATGGTATGCTTTTAATCAACCATAATCACAAGTGTTATGAAGTGTTCAAAGTTTTTCTTATTTCTTGAAGAAACTATGTGGAAATATCCTTAAGCTATCCTATAAATATTCACTAAGACAGCTTTTGACTCAGATATTGTCTTTTGAAGTTACATGAAAATGACAGGGTTTTGTTGCTTGAATTACCCTATTTCCTCTTTTATGCTCATATATCATTTTTATTTCCAAGGTTTCTGTCTGCCCAGATAAAACAGAACTCCATATGGAAATCTGACCATGAGCTGGCTCGCTTTTTATACCTTGGAGCTTTATGTTTTGGCCAAAGTTTCACTTTAAACCATGTGATAAGATTTAATTCCATATCTGCATCTTTTTGTATTCCCAAATCTAGTTATGATCTGTGGTTAATAAGACACTCATTTGCATAATTGATCCAATTACCTAAAAAAAAAATCTGTCAAACCAATATTGCTATAATAGCTTTATTGGTGATAAACTGTGGAATAAATCTAGCTGCAGGAATATTGCTCTGCCCTTTACTGTAGGCATTTGTATATGTAATATTCATCACCTCAATTTGATTTCATGGTCTTTCTGGCAATATCCCCACTATACTCCTGTTTAGGGAACCCTCTCTACAGAAACATAAAGTTACTTTTTTTTTTTTTTTTCACACGTCAATTAACATATCATCTTTTGCCTTGAAAGAAAATTGTGTAACCCCCTCCAAACTTAAAACTGAGAGCAGTATCATGTTCATTTTTGGTGTTTCATCTAAACTAAATCTTTCAAAGATCTCCTTGGTACTATAGAAAAACAGTCCAAAAACAACCGCTCCACTAAATAACTACAAATTCTCTCAGACATCCCCTGAAAGCATTTAGAGTAATTTGTTTCAACATCTTATGTGGCAGAAATAAATTTTAGGGAAAGTGCATTTACAGATTGAATTTTGGGGTGATAAAAAGACACTGAATTAAATTTTTAAGAGAAAAAGAGATGAAATTAAAATTTTAAGAGAAAAATAAAATCTGAAGCAACTCCCAGCAAAGCACTTAACCACTGTTCAGAGTTAGCATTTATTACAATTGCCAGAATACTTGAGTTCATTGTTAGACAATCAAAACTTTACCCTACACTTTCAATTTTTATGTAACTATTTGCTATACATAGATACAGAGATACTGGGATTCATTATTGTGAAGAGACAAATAGAATACATGAATTACCAAATAATACTTTTCCCCAACCCTTTACTATATTAGCCCTATACAATTTGTATATAATTTGACACACTTTGCATGTTATTAATCTTTTTCAGAAATTTTGCCATGACTTTGTATTTCTTCAATATTCCAGAGACACATAGCAAAAGAAAGAACATTTGGCTTGTTAAACAGTAATTATCATTCACCATAAAACTGTAGACGAAGCACAGAACCAAATCTCTTGTAAGAAATATGAATATTAATGAAACTGTCAGTAAAAAGATCACACAACTTACATACTATTTACTTTTTTCTTTATTTCTTCAAATTGTGTGCAGAAGATGTCTATCTACCTTAGATTTTACAGAACCTTGCAACAGAAAATAGAAGTGCAGGGCTGAAAATGGAAATGCAGTGAAAATGTGAAAAGACAAGCTCAATGCAGTAAAGAAAGGAAAAAAATGTGGTTTTTTTCATAGTCTAGGTGTTTAAATCTCTTTTAGGGCAAAATGTCTCTGTAGCACTCATCATACATACATATGTCTGTTCTATTGTCACTACCCACTCGTAGTGACAAGCTGTAGGTGTCTCCATTTAGCTAACAATTGCAGAATGTATGCAGCACACGCAGGCAATCCTACAGTCCAGGATGCTAAAATGCATCTATGTCTTATCATCAAACAGCTCCTACTCCCAGATGTCCAATTCCCCATTCTATCAAGGAATTAACTTTTAGTTTGTATCCGTGCTAAATTACCTTGTGCTTTAATGGTAAGGCTTGTAAAGCAGCAAAGCCAATCTTAGTAATTGAGAACTAAGGATACCCTCTTTAAGATCTCCATTTGTGTGGTCTAATTGAGTTGAAAAATCCAGGAGGAACTGTGAAATTGGATTTTTTTTTTATGAAGGGAGATTTCTAGCTGGTTTCCTGGTTCTCATATGTTCCTGTTAGACAGTGTTTGGTTTTTCTCAATCCTTCTTTCATGACCATTGTTTTCTCTTCTACATATTCCATTCACTTTGGTACCTAAGGAATATATGCAGGAAAATAGACAGAAGCAACAGATTTCCTTCTTCTTATGTGTGTTTTGGAACAATGATATCTACAGAAAAAATGGTTCAGAGTCCAATGCTTTGGCCATACTTTTCACAAAATATTGATACTACTAGTAGTGTAAAGGTTCAAGTGCCCTGAGACTACCTTGTGGGTGTAAGGGTACTGATGTGTTGTATTCCCTTTGGTATCCCCTCCCTGTGAAACCTTACCTGTCCCTTGACTCTGACCTATGGCCTTTGGCCATAGGTAACCCCGCCCCCTACCCTGAAATGCATAAAACCTCCGGGGTTGGGTCTCTTTCGCCTTGGGATCCCTTCAGGAAATAAACCTTGGAACACATCTCAGGGTAAGAGCCTCTTTTGGTTTTATGTCCCTATCCTGAAGATTCCCCTCACCCTAACCTCCCTAAATCTGAGCTAGCAACTGGTCTCGGGGGGCTGAGGGAAGGGGAACACTTCACTGATGATCTTACTAGTGTTTTTTAAGGCCTTCAGTCTTTTTTACTGGGTATGCAGTACAATGTCCTATTCAAAACAGCTACCTTGATATATCTCAAAATACCTCAAGGTACCAGGAGGTGTCAGGTTAGAATTTTTTTATGGTTTCATAGCTGAAATAAAAATGATGTAGAAAATAACAAATATATGTGGGTATATGGGTTATAAGAGATAAGAGGATGCTTCCTTAAAAGTCAGTCCCTCCAGTGGAAAGGTTTGCTTGGGTGAAAAACTTTGCATATTTCTAAATACTTGAACAGAATTTTCCTCACACTTAAACTCTGTTACAGCAATTTACTTGTGCAATTCTTACGGCGAGGAAACAATAAAGACCTTGAAAGGTATTTACTAAATATTCCTCTGCAGCAAGAACGATTTATGGCTTGCCCATACATCATTTCTCAGAGGCAGCTGTGTCAATGGAAGATGTTACTGTCTCCCCCACTGCCAGCTGTGTGTTGCTGCCTTCTGCCAGAGGTTGCCATGCCAGGGCTCTGCTGCTCAGTTCCTCCTACCCCACTACAATCAGAATCAGACAACAGCAGCTCACTATTTAAGTTGCCCATATGGCAGGCTTTTATTGGAAATGCTGAGCAATGCAACTTGAAGGAAATCGTTGGCCTTCAACCAGAGTTCAAGGAACTTATCAGGTGTGGTGGGCAAATGAAACTTTTTCACATAAGACCTCAGAGGACCCTTTGAGCCTGATTTTCTACAATCATGCAGTTCTCAGATACATCAAAACAGAAAAGGATTTGAGATTTACATTGATATGTACAGTGCATAAAGAAATAGAAAAAAATTCTTAGCTTTATATTAAATGAATTGTGTAAATTTTCCCATATGAGAGTAATCTGAAAATAAGGCAGGACATTCTGAAATGATTGAAGGTTTCTGTAAATAATCGTTATGATTGAAAAATCATAATTTTTCAAATGTTTCTGTTGCAGGTAGTACACAAGGCACTGTGTGCATGTGTGTGACGAGGTGCAGTGTTTGCATGTCAGTGGTCACAATTCTGTGAAATAATGTTCACCAGCACTTGCAAAAAATGAAAAAGTAAAATTATAGTAAATATAAAAATATACTCCAATACTCAAATAGCTGAAAACTATGAAACAAATCCTTAGTGCTAGAAAAATTGTCATTTTTTTAATGAAAGAGACTTTTTCCTCTTTTTATTTCAATGTAGTATTCTGAACTATCCAGTTTTTATTTAGAAATTCGTGTAGCTTTTTTTAAGAGATAAAACCAGATAAGATAACAAATTAAGTTTTGATTCAAGTATTTAATTAATTAATATTAATGGAAGTTTTACAGCAACTTGGAATGTTAAACTAAAAATTAATCTATGTGTTCTTAAATGATTGCAAGAAACCTTTGCAAACACGTTGAGCAATGGGATTAGAACTCAAACCGATTCTGATAATTGGAGAAGTGAACAAAAATTAACCAAAAGAACTTCAATAAATAGAAATACAAAGAACTGCACCCAGGAGAATCAGATGAATAAATACATAATAGAATACCTGGAGAGTCAGACAAAAACATGTATATTGCAGTGGAAAAGGGCCAAGAAGAGAACAGTAGTGTAAAGGGAAAAACATCTTTTTGGAACTTATTAGGAGGATAAAGAACAAGAAGAGAAATTGTGCGGTTCTACTCAGTACCATGAAGACCTCTGTCAGAGTATTGCAGCCATGTATGGCAGAGACTCTGCTAAAATATTTCATCATGAACACACAGAAAGTCATGTAGGGTTTGTAAAATAAGATCTTTCTCTCTTTCCAGATAGATTATCTTTTTTGAATTCCAATGTGCATGAAGAATAAGCAAATTAGTATCCTTGCTAATTCATTGCTTTAATTTTGCCATTCAGAACACTTGGTACATTACAAGAATAAAATGTGAGGAAAAACATGGAAACATTTTTTAAAATTTTGGAGGCTGTTATAAAAAAATTTAAAAGAATAATTCCTGTACTCTCTGCCCAAGTGGATAAGATTTTTTTTTTTTTTTTTTATTTTTAGCTAAAATTTAGGATACAAAAGCCTTTACCTAAAAAGTCAGAGAATGGAAATGAACTAAGGACAGAGGTTGAAGAATTTCCGTTATGGTTTCAGCTGCATACTGATAAGTACCTACCTTACATAATCCTAAAACTTCTTTGAACAAGAGGGAGGTTGGATGTTCTCTTGAGTTTCTTCATAGTCCTCAGGTCTTTGTTGTTTTTTCCTTTTTTTTTTTTTCCTTAATTTCATAAGTCTGATACAAAATGTAAGAGATTTAAACATCTTTCAGATTCCTGTGGGGCCACAAAAATTACTAAAATTTTAATGAGTTTATGTGGCTATAACTTCAGAATTGCCCAAGGTTCATTTTATGTTATTACAGACAGAACTACTGTTTAGCTTCAGAAACAAAAATTATAAGTGAGGTTATCAAGTGGAACTTTAGTAATTCTGGCCTTGAGTGGTGCCTAGAAGAGCAAAGAAAATAAAATTAAAAGAAAGTGTAAATGAAACTCTCTACAAGTTCAAAAAGAAAAGTCAGAGAATTTTAACGTAGTTGAAGTCTATATGTGTTATATAAACCCTTAAAAATTGGCATAAATTTAGAATGTAAGCATCTGGTGAATAAATCCAGAAAGAAAACCAGAAGAATGCCAAAATAATGTATGCATTTAATGTAAGGCATAATAAATGTCCTATGTACTAGTGCTCACTAGTAAACAATAACAAAAACTATAGTGCCAAGGCAAAACAAAAAAATTGACCTTTCATGTTTATTGTAAATAAGACTTTGACCCAAATGCAGTGATCGTGCAAGATGCATTCTGTTAAAATGATTCCTTACAAAGATTTTGCTCTGCTTATAGAGCACAGATACTCAGTGATTTGCCAGCAGCAAAGTAGAAGTAGTAAAGGAAGTATTTTTCATCCAATATGTTTAAAAAAAAACTGTATTAAGTTTTATGACAGAAAAGTTACTAGAGTAGGCTTACAAGTATGTGAGAGTAAAAAACATGAGGAGTCTTTCCAATGTTCATTTCTTTTTCTTCCTTTTCTCCATTTACTACCCCACAATATACAATGGACACAATTACTAAAGGCTATATTTATTCTTGAAGTTATTAAGCCTCAATTATTGGTTGCATGGTTCTATGGCTTCATAGAATTGCCTCAGAAAGGGCTGATTTTTCTTTTTGTATTAGCATGACCTGCATTTTGAGGAGGAGGTTGATGCCTGTTCTAGGTATTTATTTTCAAATTTATTTCTAAGAATGATGGCTCCAGTTACTGGGAAACTGCTTAGGTATTTAATATTTAGAAGAGCAAATATAAATCTAAAGTGACATCATTATTGTTATTTAAAGTATTGCACATTATATGACTTCCTTTTTTTTTCCTTTTTTCTGAGGCCATTAAGCTCTGAGTTCACTAGCTCTAATGTTTCTCTTGACAGGTAGCAAGCAGATTGGCTAAATCAATAGGTATCCACAGGTGTTTAATTAAGTTTTCTAGGTGTAGTTCACTTTTAAAAAGACTGGGTTCTTTTGGGGTTTTTTTAGGAAAAAAAAAATCTATTAAATTTAAAAGACTAAAACTTCATATTTTCTGAATCTAATGGTACCTAGATAGGAAATTATTTTGACATTTGCCATCCTCTTCTTAGTCCTTGTTAGTAATAAGAGTAGGATCATATACATTCCTCAGGGAGAAAAAAAATTAAAAAAAAATTTGTCAGGGAATGGTTTAACTCCTTCAAACTAAAAACAGAAATGTATTTTTGTAATTCTGAGATATGTAGCTTAGCACACCTAAAACAGCAGTTCTTTGTCAGAAAACTAGGTGTCAACTGCTTATACACATAAAAATTATTGGTTTCAGATAAAATTATCTCTTTTGTGTCTTTTGAAACATTATATCACAGAATTATAGAATGGCTTGGGTTGGAAAGGACCTTAAAGATCACCTGGTTCCAACCCCATTGCCATGTGCAATGACAGTTTTCACTAGACCAGGTTTCTCAGAGTCCCATCCAGAGGGGAGGCCTTCAGTACTTTCCAGGATGGGGCACTGACAACTTCTCTGGGTAACCTGTTCCGGTTAAATAATTTCTTTCTAATATTTAATCTAAAGCTCGCCTCATGTTAAATAATTTCTTTCTAATATTTAATCTAAAAATACTCTTTTTCTGTTTGAAACCATTCACCCTTGTCCTGTCACTATCTGCTCTTGTAAAACGTTTCTCCATCTACGATGTTGCAGACTCGCCTTGAGTATTGTGTGCAGTTTTGGTCACCACAGTACAAGAAAGATGTAAAGCTATTAGAGAACATCCACAGGAAGGCAACAAAGATGGTGAAGGGCCTTGAGAGAAAGCTGTGTAAGAAGTGGCTGAGGTCAATTGATCTGTTCAGCCAGGGGAAGAGGAACCTGAGGGGAGACTTCATTGAGGTCTTCAATAGCCTCACAAGTAGAAGCGGAGGTACAGGAACTGATCTCTTATCTCTGGTGATGACCAGAGTGACATTACCAAAGAGAATGGCAAGAAACTGAGTCAGGAAAGGTTTAGGTTGGATATTAGAAAATGTTTTTTCACCCAGAGGTGCTGGGCACTGGAACAGGCTCCCCAGGTGTCACAGCACCAAGCCTGACAAAGCTTTGGACAGTGCTTTCAGGGATGATGTAGTGCAGGGCCAGGAGTTAGACACAATGATCCTTGTGGGTGCCTTCCAACACAGCTTATTCCTTTTTGTAGGCTTTCTTTGGGTACTGGAAGGCAGCAATTAGGCCAACCTTCCCTTTCCCAAGCTGAATAAACCTCATTCTCTTAGCCTTTCTTCATGGGAGAGGTGCTCCATCTCTCTACTGAGACTACTAAACAGAGCTAGTTACTTAGTGTGAAAATACTTTTTTTTTTTCTTCAATCAGTAAGGACTTTATGCAACTGTGTAAGACTTATGATATCTAAGAAGTTAATTCATGGTTCTTTAGTAACTAAAAATCCAAGAGGAGATTTTTTTAAGGGGCTGGTAGAAGCCTTTAAAGGATAATTACTTAATTTATTAATGAAAGTAATCAAACTTTTGGATAGATTATGTGATATATGGCAGAACTATCACTGGAATGCAGTTTCCAGATGAAAAATAGAAAAATTAACATAACCAGAGCAACTTATCACAAGCTGATATGAGGGAAAAATCCTACAAGCATTCCACACTCTTTCAGAAATTGACTTGTGATATTTATTGATCCATAAATACTGTTAGCTATGTCTAAATTAAAAAGCATCATCTGGCTTTCCTTGCTTGTTTGCTCTGACAGCAGTGTTTATTGCATCTTTCTGCGCTGTTTCCTTCCTTCCTACTGTTATCCTCTGCTTCCTCTCTTCCCTGTGGCCAAATGTTACACTTTTCATGACAGGATCTCAAAATTTCAGCTTTACGGAAATATGTTTACCACTAGCTGAAATTTTTATACAATCATAAGTTTTTACTTTTTAAACCTGAAATTTTGATAATTTATAAGATTACAAATAAATTCAGTGGAAGATTGCATTGGCATCAGTATTGTAAGGTTGGGAAGATGAATACATTAACATATACGAAGTTTATAACATATAAACTTATGTCTTTGTTTAAACTATTAATATTATAATTGTAATAAATATAATTATAATTGTAATAAATATATGTATAATTGCAATAAATAATAGAAATTATATTTAATGTTAAAAATCTTTATTCACAGATTTTTGTGGAATGATTTTGCTCTGATATCCATCTAGTGTTCCCGAATCAGAAGTCTGAAATCTGTATAGAAGTATAAAAAAAAATCAAGAAAAGATGTGCATGAAACCAAATGCAAAAAGAGTACAGATATCACTGACTAAGCCACTGAATCTAGCCATAGTTCACAGTTCCAGAGTCCACTCTTCTCACCTAAAGCCAACCACACCCCGGACTGCATCCAAAGCAGTGTGACCAGCAGGTCGAGGGATGTGGTTCTGCCCCCCAGACTCTGCTCTTCTGAGACCCCAAAGTGCTGTGCCCAACTCTAGGATGCCCAGCATAAGGATGAGGACCTGTTGGGGCAAGTCCAGAGAAAGGCTACAAAAATAATCAGAGGACATTCTCCTTTAAGGACAGGCAGAGAGATCTAGAGTTCTTCAGCCTGGAGAATAGGAGGCTCCAGGAAGACCTTGTACCTGAAGAGGGCAACAGGAAAGTTGAAGAGGAAATTTATGGTCTGACAGGTCAAAAGGGAAAGGATTTCAAACTGAAGGAGAATAGTTTTAGATTAGATACTAGAAATAAATTCTTCAAGGTGATGGTGGTGAGGCACTGTAACAGGTCCCAGAGAAGCTGTGGATGCACCAATAACATATCCCTGGAGGTGTTCAGGAATAGGTTAGATAGGGCTCTAAGCAATCTGGTCCATTGAAAGGTGTCATTGCCCATGACAGGGGAATTGGAACTAGATTTTTTTAAGTCCAACCCAAACCCTTAAATGATTTTCTGGTAATTTATCCAAAACTGTATTTCAGAAGGAACAAAGAAAGTCATAGATATTTTAAGGGAGAGTAAAGTCAGCATAAACAACACTCACAGCTAATAAAATATCACAGGACATAAATCTTCGCTTCCAACTATTATTTATACCCTTTAATACAGCAGAGAGGATTTTGATTGTGTTATTCCCCGAAACATTTTTTTTACACCATGCAACCGACGAATTTCATTTTGTTTTTGTGATGTTCTTCATTGTATTTGTAATCAGTGTGAAAAAAATGTTCCCATCAATTTGTTATAGCAATTATCTTACTACGAGAAATAGAACGACCCTAAAGTGAATTCAATGCAAAAAGTGTGTGAAGCATCTGTGTACAGTATGTTTGTGTTCTTCTGTGAGTTAGAGTCCCATTAGATATATAGACAGCATCTTGAGAGCATCCATCTCAGTCCCTTAAAGGAAAAGTGTAAGCGATGAATCATTGATATTCCAAAGCAGGGCAAAGCTGTTACACATTAGAACATTTCACAGCATGCAAGATGATTAACAGCATGTTAGGTAATGATGTAAGTGCCATAAATTAGTTTATATTGTACAATGTAAATACTCAGCACAACTGATGTCTGAACAAAGAAGTCAAGACTGAAAATGAGAATTTGGACCAAATCCAGTGTGCTTTCCAATTACTTGGTTTTCTTTTGTTTTGTTTTGTTAAGTCCAGAAAAAAATCTTGCATGTATATATTAAATATATAGAGCATAAATATATATTTTATATGTGTATATATTCTTTTTTCTAATCCAAGTCTCTCACTCTCCCTGAAATGTTCCTCTCCCTTTCTGCAGATGAATAAAATTTATAATTAGTTTTTACCATTATTTAAGTACAAGCCTTGAAAACTAGTTTTGATTAAATTCTACAAGGTTTATCTTTATAATTTGAATAATTAAAAATAAAAATATAGTATATATAAATGTTTTCTGTGAATGTATGTCCATAACATCCATAGCTCTGAATGAAGTCAAAAGTTCAGAAAATAATTCTTTAAATAGTGCATGATTAAGCTACTAACCATACTGAAACCAAGGATTCTAACAAGGTTTAGGTATCACATGGGATAATGAAAACTATTACAGGAAAATAGCACAATTGCATGATGTCAAAAAATGGAAAAAATATACTCACATTTCTATTCATATTTCAAATGCTATTTAATAGGTGTTAAGACGACATGTCTATAATTGCTCACTCTGAGGGTTTTGGAATGTATTTTTTCAGAAGAGTGAGGGTAGAGAACTGGTAGAGACTCCAGCTAGATACATTTCTGGTGTGAAATACTTTTGTTACACTTCTCTTGAGATTTAGTCTTATAAATTTACACCTCAAAAGGTGACAGGCTTATAAGCATTGACACTGTATATAAAAAACAGTCTAGCAGACTTACAAATACAGTACCAATGTGCAACAGCAACAAATGTGCAACCAGGGAAAATTTCTGGTTATGACAGTGGCTGCTGAATTAATTTTTTGGTGTCTATATTGGATTTCTTTTCAGTTTGGTAGCCTGAAAATTCCTGTGGCTTGAGCATGTTTTGCAGGAGTTTGACAGAGGTTAATAAGCCTTTTTCAATATTGTTCACAAGAAGTGTTGGAAAGGAATGGCTTTTTTCTGAGCAATGCTCAGACACATCTGTATGAAGGGTCTCCAAGTAATATATGTTTCCCTGTCCAAGATTAAAGTTAAAACAAGGAAATTCCATATACGAATAACATAACATTAATGAAGGAAAGTTATTCTGTTGTGACAAAGCTCATACGCATCTATTTTTTGCTTCACTGTAATTGTTCCAGTGTTCTAAACTCGTGAAACATTCTGCCTCTAGAAATATGGAAACTAATTCCAGTTCTTTCAAACCCTGATTCTAACCCTGGAACTGTGAATACTCTTACATCTTGCAAAACCACAAAACAGTGATTATATACAACATAAGTAATTTCAGTGACTCAAATGGATATTAAAAAATAAAGGGTATAACTACTTGCAAAAACAAAAGATGGCCTTGGGTATAGGTATTGTAACTTTCAAAATGACACTGACTTTTTTTTTCAACTTGCGTCAACATTTTTTTTGAAAATATTCCTTTCTTCATTGAAATATGTCACTTTAAGGAAAAAAAACCACTATGCTGCTACTCTATATTCTCCATTATTCTGCAGCTTTATTTGTAAAGTTGCTTAAGAAAAAAAAATATAAAAAATAAAGCAATTTTATTCTCCTTAGCATAAATTTCAAGTCTATCTTTCAAACACAAAATAGTCACTTAAATTTCATCAGAGATGTAGGAATAGATTAAGAAAAGGTCATTCAATAAAAATATGACATTCATACTAATAGAACAAGAGAAATGAGATGGCAGGAAACAACCAACATTACAATGAGAACAACTCAGACACAGAAAAACAATATATTCATGTGATGGAAGCCCAACTTGTACATGAGTACAGGGATTTAATAGGTCAGCAGTGACCAAAATTACTTAGAAAAATAGAAATCTGTCTAAACATAAAACCCTGAACTCTGTCAACATAGCTGTAGTACTTCTGCCAAAGTTGAATAAAGGAATAAAATGCGTTTGCAAACTGGCTAAGAAAACAGTAATTTCTGTTTTCAACATCTTTACACTGGAGCTGCTACAAAGCCATATTCTTATCCCTTTGTTGAGAAAGCCTCATCTAGTCAGTGCAGATATTTGATTTTTTCAGGGGTTCTGCAGTTTCACATAGGAAGAGAAGGAGCTTTTACAATGAAATAAAGATTCCAAGAACGGCTAGGTAAACAAATAAAAATAACCTTAACATTCACTTGGATGCAAATAGGACACCAAATATTCGGAGTAATTCAAGAAATCCAATTATATCTTTGTAACAAGCTTGGTAGGTGATACTACATTGTACACTTCCTGAAGTTTCCAAATCCTCTTATTTTTCATTATTTAGATCAAGGAATGTGTTTATTCCTCACTCTTCTACCTATTCCATAATGTTCTTCTTCTTCTGTTATCTAGAGTATGTTAGGCAGTTTTTGTTTTCTTTTTTCTTTCTCCTTCCCTGTTACCCTCTCTCTTTTTAGAGTCAGATAGTTTGGTTGCCTTTTATTTGTGCTTGTGGAATTAAACTTTGCTCTTGTCCTTCTGATAGAATATAAAGAGGTCATTTTTTAAAAAGAGTACAAATGGATAAATCTTAATTCTCAGACTATTACTTCCTAATAGCCTGTTGCAGTGCTATAAATGGAAATTTTTGACTATGGAAGTGGAAGAAAGAAAAGAAATTATTAAAACCTAGGACTCAGTGAAGTTTTTCAACAACAAAATAAATAGCAAAATGTTTAGACCTTTGAAAAAAGAATTATTTATAAAAGTTTTTCAGAGATTCCTTTGAAACAGTAATTAGCTTTTTGAGGAGGTCACTGTCCACTTGTTACCAAAGCACTCCTCAGTTGTGAGAAGCAACATGGCTGGTGAAATCATCCTTCTAAAGGAGTTTGCATAGCCTACATCACAGATTAGCTCCCTTAATTTTAGATCTCTCTTCCCCATAATCAGGAATTATCATGACATAAAATTTCCTTTTATATAGCTTTTACTTTTTTTTTTTATTATTTTGATAAATACATTATGAAACAGTATTTAAAAAGGCAACAAAGCTGAATGCCGTCATATCTAGGGGGTAATTCATGTCTGTATCATTTACTGGCATAGAAAATCTGTTATTTTTCTGGCTTTGGAAGACTTTTTTAATGAGTGTTTTATGATGTTTCTGTTTACACAGTATTTTTACAACTGTTGCAAATAGACACAAATATCATAAATTACAGGAAAAAATCATCCCCGGCTTCCTTCAGGCTTAATATGAAACAGTTACTAAAAGGGGAAATGTGTAAGTGCTGCTAAAGCCTTTTTGATGAATTCCACATGAAGATTCAAGTTGAGATCTCAAGTTATTAGAAAAATATGAAATTCCATTCCCTATCTTCATATCTTATTTATAAAATAAACAAAATCCAACTGTAATTCTTAACATATTCTCATTAATTAATCTGGATCATAATTTTCTAGGGAGACTTTGATACTACCAAAATTTTGTGATACGCAGAGATTTTAAAAATTCCTGCTGATTTCTTTGGTTCATAATACCTGAATATTCTTACTTGGGAGTATGGTAAGGCCACAAACAGTACTCCTGAAGAATGGAGAGGCCTAAACCTCATGCAGGTAGAAACACATCTCACACTCACTAACTGTATTTAATAAATTCATGTCCAGATAACTGTTCAGGTAAAACCAGTGATTCATATATGATTGAAAAGGTAACTATATAATAATAAGTAAATGCTGAACTAGACTGTACTAGAGGAAATAGAAGATAAAATGAATCAAAGAGCATTGAAATGCTTATCTCAGATGAGCACTGCCCAGAAACTGCTCAGAAAGCAAGATGAAAAGTCTTTACAGGGGAAGGACTCAATACTTCAAGTAGTTTCATTGCAGTTCCTTTGAAGCTATTAATCACTCTCTGTTCATACAAATGGCCTAACAAAGCATATTTTTGCAATATGTTTGTAGCATGAGGTTTTTTTCAAAGTTCTGTTATTAGCACAATTTTCCTCCTTATGTTCATCAATTACTTTTCCAATGTGATTGACAAAACAGCTCTCTGGAAATACAAGCTTTTATTTCTAATATTCAAACTCTTGTTGCTGAACAAGGGTTTGTTCAAGCTCAGCTGAAAATCCCAGCTGTGATCCATTGAGCAATTCCAAATCAGGAAGTCCTTCCTATTCCTGTTATTTGATAAACACAAAAGTCTTTTAAAATATAATTTTTGTGGCATGATTTCTTTCCCGAAGATTCAGTATCTATGAGCACTATAGTTGTAACCTTCTGCCAAGTATAATTTGTCCCTAAAATTCAAGTAATCTTAAATTCCAAAATCTCAATAGTTTTTACCACTTCAATCTGAATATTTTAGGCGTATCCATCCTGTATCTTTACCAGCCACTAAAATCTGATAATTGTTGCAGTGGGCAGTGAATAGACATGAAATTATAATCATCTTTGCTCCTTAGTAATCTTACAAGTTTCCATATAATGAGCCCTACAACTGTCTCAACAGAAGCGTGAGATCAGAGAGGTGAGATTGTCCATGGTAGAAATGTCAATTTAAGGAGTGGTGCAGAACAGGATAGGAAGTTAGAAGTCATTGCTTAGCAGAGCCACAACTATATCAAAGAGCACTCATCATGCATTCCCATTCATCTCAAATCAGGCAGCTTTAATGCATTTATCAGTGTACCTTTTTTCCCCGCCAACTGCAACCTTCCTTTCTTTTATCTCTATCCATGGAAGACTCAGTTTTACAAAATAAATGCCCAAATTCAGTTCATCACTTTGACAGAAAATTCAGCCATAAACCTGGAGAAAATTCATAGAAAGCAGACTAACAATAAGTTTACCAACAAATTTAGGTGTATGCATACTTCATCAGTTGAAGACTTCTGTAAGTGAAGTCAGATATAGAGTGTTATTCTCTGCTTTTTGATGATGTATTTTTTAATTTTGAAGCATTTCTGGGGTTTGACTTCTTTTACTTATTGGCCCTCTACAGGCCTCTCAATTTTATTCTGATATTATAAAACCTCCATTTGATTGAGAAGTTAAATTAGATATTTTGACAGTTTGCATATAAAACATCTCTTCAGAACAAAACATGGTTAGCCTTTACATAAAAGGTGTGTCCCACCACTAGAAACTTTGACATATTTTGATCAAGAAAACACACTAATAATTCAAGAGAGTCACAAAAAGCTGTTAATTCAAAAGACTGCAGGCAGTAAGTGCTGAAGCAAAGAATGGAAAAATGTCCAGATTGACAAAGAGTAAGATTTATCTTTTTTAAAAGCAGGTGTATATTGGGACAAATGTATTCCTAGAATAAAAGTAATGAAATTTCCTGATGTGTTAAATATGAGATGTATGGGTTAACTATGAGTACAGAACTTTTCATCCAAATTCTGAAGGGTTTTAAACATTAATCTTTATAACTAAGTAACTTGAAAGAATATTGTATTATTGACGTTTTCGTACCATGATTGCAAAATTTCCACAACATGGCATCTGTTGTAATGTAGCTGTAATTTGGTGACTCATTGGCCTAGAATTCCTTATTTCAGAGGAGTTTCATTTACTTCTACCTTACAATTATATGGAAGTTTTCAGTTTCAGTGGTCTGAAATTTAATTGTCAACAGACTGAACAGTCTTCTCTTTTAAACTGTTTATTCATGTCTGAGGGTTATTCATAAGGCACTGTATGAGAGGCCTGTATTTTTAAAGCCTGTAGCATATATTGGCATTACAGAAAGTAGACTGGGAAATCCAGGACAAAATTTGAATGCCTTTATTTAGAAATGAACCAAAGAGCTAGGAGTCATTCAAAGAACAACTGAGATCTCTAATCACTTCTCACTATTTTGGTCAGAAATCAACTAAAAAAAAAAAAAAAAAAAAAAATCAAAACCCACCTTCCCTGGTTTAGGGCAAATTTGGGAGGAAACCTCCAAAGGGGTTCCTCTGGAAAGCAAACCCAAATGGCCCCTCCCCCCAGCCAGTCCGGGAAAAAAACTTCCTCGGGGAAAAGTGGAAAAAACTATTTATTTAACAAACCAGATGCCCACAAGCACAAAGAATGAATAATATGAAACAATAAAACCTCTGGCCACTCCGCAGAGAGCTGGCAAACTGAGGCAGTCCTTGCCGTGGGTGCAGCTCAGCTCACTCAGTCTCTCACCAGCCCCACTCCCTCCGCAGCTCCAGGCCCAGCAGGCCGCAGGTGCCAGCCCTCGCTGCTCCTCTGGGGTTTTCAGTCCTGAGCAGATTTAAACAGTCCCAGGAAAAAAAAACAACAACAACAAAAAAAAAAAAACCAGTCCAGGGAGCTTCTCTGCCTTAGCTAGCTAAAACTAACTAAAAGCACAGGAGATGTCTGTCCCACCGCTGTCCATGCCTCAGACGAACGCCGCAGCCAGGCCGTGTGGGAGTCAGGCAGTTTTCCCAAAACAAACTGCGCGCTGCTCCTTTCTCCCCCTTTGCTCCCAGAACGAGTTTCAAAGGTACAGAAATTAATATACAGCACAAAGAGACGATTGGGGATACAAGCATCATAAAATCACCCTAGGACAGAACCAGTAACAAAAGAGCCAAAACCTCCCTCATTCAAATAACAAGAAAACCAGAAATAAAAGCATCCATTTAACTAGTTTCCTTTAGCGTAAAGAACTTCTTTAAATGTTGTATAGTTTACATAGGCCATTAGTAGCAGGATTCTTGCAACCACAACTACTGTAAATAATATAACAGATTTGCCTTCCTGCAGTATATGCAGTATATTCACATCAGTTTGTTTTCCTTCTGAACATGAGAAATATTTCTTGCACTGCAGAAGTCATTAATACTTCAGCATACATTAAGGTCCATTACTCACATTCCTGACTATTTGCACAAGATATGTGATTCTAAATCATATTGAAAAGGCAAGAAAGAAGAAAAGAAATAAGTAACTAAATGCTCCATACGTCAATGAAGTAAAGTCTGCACGTTAATTTGTTTATGGAAAACAAGGCTTTGCCTAGAGGCAAATTTCAGTTTCTGTCTTTTTTCAGTGCAGAGTTATGTTTTTGCTTTATCACTGTATGAATTACCATTATAAACTACTGTATATTTGATGCTTGCCTATGGCTATCCAGAGATCTCTGCTAATGGAAAGCTGAACAGCATTAGGACTTCATTAGAAATGGCATGTTTTATTTAGGGACTACGTTGGTAACTTAGTACCATATTTCCTTTTGCAATTTGCTTACCCTAATTGTCAAAACATTTCCTTCTTTTGCAAAAGTGCAGCTGTTGCCAAAAAAAAGCCTACAGATGAGGCAGAACAGGCCCTATTAATAATACCACACTTGCATTGTTGACTCATTGATAGTTTTTGTAACTTTTTGTTATGTAGTTCAATTTATTTCTTTGGTCTCAAAAGTTTCAAATATCAAGTGTAAGACTGCATGACTTGTGAATAGAAAAATCATTCTGAAAAAAGCAAAATTCGTTAGATCTCTTAATTTTAACAACTGAGGATGTTCAAATGACAAAGACAGAAGTAAGCCTTTGGAAAGCATAAGTTCTTATGTGACCTGCTTGAGACTGAATTACATAAGGAAAGAATACATTTTCTGGAATTCAAAATGTTCTTCTTAGGTTATTTGTTTGGAGTTTTATGTTTCTTTGTTTGGGGGGCTTTTTGAATCATAAACCCTTTGAGTTGAGTTCAGAGACCTTATCTGAACTTTTATCTGACACAGTTACTAGGATTAAATATTTATTCTTCACCAGACACAATAATTGAAGTCTGTATTGGCCTGAACACTCTACCTTGCAGTCTTTGGAGGCAACTTCATCCCTTTTAAAAACTGACTTCAGTTCCAGTGATTTTTAATCTGGCAGCCTATGAGAGTAAGGACAAAGCAAGTTTTTAAATTTGGATGCTTGCTGGCAAGAGTTTGGATATCTTCCCATTGCCAGAAACGTCACTGATCTGTTAATATTGGGCTTGATACAAAGTGACTTCTTAAGGAAAAAAAAATTAATACTAAATACATATTTGCCTAAAGAGTGAAAAGATAAACTTAATAAAACTATGAACTCTTTGGCGTGAAATGCACTTTTATATGGATTGAGATCAATGGCAAGATATGGAGGAACGTCAGGAAGCATTCCTTATTAAACAGAATTAAGTATTTGAAAATTGCTAAAACTTTCTCTTGTTTGCTTTACTTAAAGATGGATTATATAAATCTCTAGAAAGCACACTCTTTGAAACAATTCAGTCTATGATAAAAGAAAAAAGGAGGGCAGGATCATATAATGTTATAGTTAAAAGATATTAAAACATCAAATAATTTTGCTAGAAATGGAGGGAAAAAAACCCCACAAAAATCCACAGAAAAAACCCAACCATTCATGTTGGAAAAATTTCACATTAAATATTAGCTGCACATTCAAAGAATCACAATTTTTGCACTTCAGATAAATTTAATGTAACAAATGAAAATATAAATAACAAAACAGCGCTTATTTTTTGTTAAAAAATCTCATTTTCATTACTTCTTCACAACTATCACCAAGGCGAAAATTCAGTATGCAGTGGAAGTCCATCACTCTCAGATTATTTTCAGCAAAAAATTATCTTGTGCTGGTATAAGCTGCTATAGTATGTTTTAAAAATCAATAGCTGCCAGCAAAAATTTGCTGCACATTAAGTTAATGACCTATTTGTGTAAGCTGTACAGTACATATGACTGTGTTTTATCGAAGACAAAACTGAAATTTTGCTACAAATATAAAGACAAGAGTCATTCACCTCCATAAAGCAAGGACGCATTCAATTGGCAGAGGCTATAGATTTCTTTCCTCATCACAAATTATGCAATAATGATAATGTATTGTCTTTATCGCTATGTTGGTTTTAATCCACCACAAAAATAATGATGTTGTACCACCTGAATGAAGAGATTGGTGTACAACCTGAGACCACAAAAAAAGATGAACTATTTCAACCAGTTATTTGCTTTGTATTCCACTGCTCTAACATAAATCAGAGAAATAATAAGCTAGGTGATGTGGGATTTTGCAGTAAAGAATATTATAGGTGCAAGTAAGGATAGGGGTTTTTTCCAGTTTATGAGTCAGGAATAAAGCCGATGAGGAATGTCACCTCTATTTATATACTTCTCTAAATGCATAAAATATATGTGTTTACAATACTCATTGTGCTCATATGGATATGAGAATTGCATGATGTGCAGCAGAGATACCCTACAACACGACAGCTTTAAAGAGAAATGCCTTGTTCTAAGTGATATGGGAGACAGCTTCGCTGACAGCACCTTTGAGATAATGTTCTAGATAAATATGTCATGGGCCAATATGCTAGTATCTTCACAGATCCTATGCAGTGTACTTGAGATTAAAATAAAAGGAAATATTATTGTCAGAAAGGTAGCTCAAGGAACACCACACCAAGCTGCCTATATACAGACATAGGCTGCCTAAAGAAAAAAAAAAACCAGCATGGGCTTGGACAGGAGAACATGAGAAACGTATACCAACCATCACAAGCATCCACAACCCAGGAGCAGATCACCCGCTGGTGATCACAAAGATTTCTACAACGTGTAAGCACAGAGTCTACCTCACCTGGAAGGGTAGAAATCCCAGTTTCCATATTCTTTCCTCCTTACAGTTATCTTTGACTACAGCTGGCTCAGGGTTAAAAGAACTGACCACCTGAAAAATTATTAAATTTAAGAAGACTCCAAGAACGGGCAAAGGAGAATTGAATATATAAAATAGAAAAAGAAACATAATAAATATTTCAAAATAGGGAAAGTATCTAACAGTAGAGTGACTATCCTATTTTCTGTGTTGTTCTCAGTTACACTGGTATCTGAAGATTCAGTAGAAATGCTCAGAAATTTTATTTTCTTTCTTGTTAGAAAATACATACTTATTATTATTTTTAAGGTGCATAATTTTCAGCTACTATTTGTCATACAGACGTCCAAAATAAATATTTAGTAAAAGCTGAAAATTTGAGTGATGATTCTTCTCTGTTCTTTAGCTTTATTGTTTCATTATTATACAAGAGATTTAGGATTGCCTTACTAGTTGAATAAGAAAAAAATCTAAAGAATTTCCAAAATGAAGAATAAAAAAGATTTGACATAGTGCTATTATTAAACTTTTATTCTTTAAAGGATGTACCGAATAATTTCTACAGGCAATTTCAATTTTAAACATTTTCTCAAGTATCTCATGAGACTAAGTAAAATTTAAGTTGTGCTGCTCACAGTTATAGAGTATACTCTTTTTTCCCCTAATAGAATGTAAATAGTCAAGATTCCATTTTTTCCTTTGAGCTACTTCACATTTCTTTGCAAATTGCTTCCAGCCGTTTTTCTCCAATAGCTATTACTGCTGGGTATTGTCTTTACATTTTGGTGTGTAATTTTATTGACAAAAGTATTGGCAGTTATGAAAATAGGAAAGATATGTGCACTAAAAAGTCAAACTAAATGAGTCAATGTGCTTGCTGAGTAATGAGTAGGATTATTTTCCTTATTTAGGTATCTCTTTCTTTTCTTGGTTCATGATTTAGATAACCAATAGAAAGCTCCTTTGAAAAAAAAAATTGTAAAAATTTTATTTATACTTTTGCACATAAGAATTAAAGAAATGCAATGCTGAGTAAGTTTCATGAAGTGATTTGCTTTGAAACTGCAAGTCAAACAATAAATGCACAGATGTTTGAAGGTTTACCTCTGTGACAACTTGCAAGATAAATGATTTATATATTTTTCATTTTATAGCCCCCTTTATATGATGGGAACAGAGTGAGGTGAAGTGTTCTGTAAGTAATAAGTTACGAGATGTTGAAACATATGCTGAAAAGCTCAGTATCTTGAATTCCAAACTCAGTTCTTATGGCTTATTCTTTACAGCTGGGCTCACGCAACTTCTGTTTAATATATTTTGCATTATCAAATATTATTATTAAACCCTTAAGAAGATATTCAGAAAAAAATCTTTTACAGCTTTGCTATAAAGAGAGAAACAAAGTTGCATGAACTTTCTTAGCTCTATTTCAAGGAAACCTGGTGACATAAAGAAATACTAAGTGCCAGTGAAAGCAAGAACTGGCTAAGAAGGTTTTTCACAGAAATATGTAGAATTTTGCACATATCCAAAATCTTCAGAACTTTAAAATCTCCACATGAACAGACTTTATATTGCATATGATGCCAAGCCAGATGATTGCAGTGTCAAAAAGAGCTTTCAGTAGCATTAGAATATTTTCATTTTCTGGTAAACCAATAAGTTGGTGTAAGATGACAATGTTGCCAAACTTGTGTTATTAGTTTGATGTAAAAACAAGAATAAATTATATAACCTGTTTCATTAGACAGACCAGCTGTTTCTGCCTTCTATTACTGTACATGAACTTTTTCTTTCCACTTTTCTTTCCTTCTCTTTCTTTTGCCAGTAATTTCTCCTTTTTTCTCTGCAAACCCCAGACTTACACCCTGCTTCAATAATGATCATTTATCTGCAGAAGCAAAGAATAAGCCTTTGCAATATATTTTTTTTTGTATCTTTGACATTTCATGTTAATGTTACAAGTATATCTTTCCATATAAACAAAAATTCTTTCTTTTTTCCAACTGATTAATACATGTATATTTTCCCCAATTATAAGTACAAAAAACACAGAACAGGACAGGGCCTCTGCTGAATATCCAGTAGGATAACTCCCAAGATCAGTCATGTCTGGTAAATACTGAAATTCTGTTACATAGGAAACTCTTTCAGCTCACTGTAGCAGCAAGAATTCCCAGAGAAGGATGTGGTGCCCATCAAAGCAGAAGAAAGCACCATAAAACCACAAAAAATAGTTAAACCTGACTTAGAGGCATTTTGCAATATGTTTGATGTCTTACCCAGAAATTATACTGTACTTTGAAAGTTTGCCAGCAAATAAGACAGTTTTTCAACTAAAAGCAACCATATCAGTTCTTCCCAAGCCTATTGTTCTCCAAGGAGAACAAAGATTAGTTTCCATGTGAGGGGCAAGCTTTCACAAATAAGAGAAGCAAAGTGTGACTGGGATGTTTTCTGTCTTGATAAAGTGCAATATCCATTCACTCCAGGTTTCACTCCACAATCTGTGGAGGTGTGGTCCTCTACAAGGATTTCTTCATTTAAAAAGAAAGCAAAATTAGTGGATGGTTTCAGGAGTATGAAACACTGCTGGTTCACAGAGATCTTTCCATAAGATTCCTAAGGCAACCCAGCTGGTGGATGCAGGGAAGGCTGTGGATGTTTTCTATTTGGACTTCAGCAAGGCCTTTGACACTGTCTCCCACAGCACACTCCTGGAAGCGCTGGCAGCCCATGGCTTGGACAGGAGCACTCTTTGCTGGGTTAGGAACTAACTGCATGGCCAGGCCAGAGAGTGGTGGTGAGCCATGCTGCATCCAGCTGGCAGCCAGTCATTAGTGGGGTCCCCCAGGAGGCAGTTCTGGGGCCAGTCCTGTTTAATATATTCACTGATGATTTGTAAGAGGTGATTGAGTCCACAATCAGTAAATTTGTAGATGACACCAAGCTGGGAGCATGCATCAATCTATTGGAGGGTAGGAGGGCAGGCTGGTGAAGGCCTCCAACCACAAGCCCCATGAGGAATGGCTGAGAGAGCAGGGGTTGTTTAGCCTGGAAAAAAGGAGGCTCAGAGATGATTTTATCACTCTCTATAACCTCCTGAAAGGCATCTGTAGACGGGTGGGGGCTAGTCTCTTCTCCCAGCCAACACAATGAGAGAATACAGTCTTAAGCTGTGCCAGGGGAAGTTTAGGTGTGATGTCAGAAAAAAATTATTCAATGAAAGAGTGATTGGGCGCTGGAATTGTCTGCTTAGGGAGGGGGTAGAGTAGTCGTCCCTGGACACATTTGAAAAAAGACTGGATGTGGCACGCAGTGCCATGGTGTAGTTGATGAGGAGGCTTTAGGTCATAGGTTGGACTTGATGATCTCAAAAGGTCTTGTCCAGCCTGGATCATTCTGTGATTCTGTGATAAGAGGATGGTGTCCAAGTGCCACCAAGTGTGGTGTATTAATTCTATGGGGAAGGTACTAAAATTGGACAAAGGTGGGAACAAATGATGGTGCGGGATTCTGGAAGCACAAAGAGACCTTTGAAGCATGAATTTGATATGATGAAGAAAGGAATTCAGTGAAAAAATATAAAGATCAGAGTGATGGTCTCAGTACAATCAACAAGGAAGATAATTTGTTTGCAGCTTCCCTTTAGGTTCCTGAAGAAAAGTGAATATAAGATAAAGTAGTAACTTAGTGGGATGAAAGAGAATATTCTGGAGATTCTTGGGGAGAATGAACAACAAATATCAATATGGCTCTGACAAACTGGTCAAGAGAAATGCAAAAGATGGGCAGAAAAGTTTTTTTGCTGTAGACAGAAGCAACCACAAGAAAATCACTATTAACTGTTTCTCACACATAAAAGTGCTTTTCGAATGAGGTTCTAAGTGACAGTTATAAATATGCTAAGCTAAAAATAAAAATCTCTACAAAAGAAAGAGTAGTTAAGTGACGCAGTTGAACAGACAGTCTCAAGATTATGAGTTATTATATTCCTCTTAGAGATGAAATAGCAGAACTGGATTCATGGAAATTTCTACTGCTAATTCTTCAGCTAGACATAACATTTAAGCAAAAAGGGAGGAAAAGAGCATTAGTGGACTCAATGCTATAAATAGTAATACGACAGTGACAAAAGCGTAACACTCTTGTTCATAAGTTTATAAAGTTTATTTTTTAAAAAAGAACTAAACTTCCTCAGCAATTGCCAAAATATGACACACTGATACCTCTCAGTTTGAAACGCAAAATGTGAATTTAACTAAGTTTGGGGAAGTTTTTCTTCAAATATTGATTTGAAGATAAAGAGATAAGGTAGATCATTTGCCTCAAAGAACACCTTAAACTTGTGGGGTGGTGTGAGGGGCAAAGAAAAGCTTTAATGAGGACTGCTAAAAGAAGGACAAAAAGGTCAACACTTGAAAAGAAAAGAGTATGTAGGACAAAACAGGTGAATATAAGCTCATTTTACTAATCCACATGACAAAGGTGCAACCTGGGGAGAACTCAGTCATCTTCAGATTGCATAGGACGTAGATAAAATTTCCATGCTTTTCACAATTCCGCAACAAAGTGAGGTATGAAAAGTGCCACAGAAGAAAAATAGAATTACTCTGAACAGCAATCAGGCACATCAAGCTTTTGGTCCAATTCTGTCAATGTGATTTTTAGAACTGATTTTAATTTTAAGTGACTCAAGGACTATTTCTTCTTTTCCTAAAAATAGTGATATTTGGTTTTAGAAAATACAATTAGATTAAATGAAATAAAACTCCATTATGAAAGTAAATGTAATTACCAGTAAAATTTTGCTCCCACAGAAGACTAACAATCATGGGGTGCTCATAAAACTAATCATTTTAATGCTGAATTGTCCTAATGACAAATGAAAAACTCTTAATCTCATACTCTGCTGATAAAAACTTAATTTCCAATCTGAGGCTCTCTCATTTCCCTGAAATTTATATATTATTGTCAAGATTCATCAGTCCCAGGTGATTAAATGACTTTCTTTGTAGTGGAATAATTTGTTTTCAGTAGGACTGAAGACATTTGATTATGATTCACCAAATAAAACTCTTGATAGAACCCAGGCAACTATCAAATTTTGGTCCAATATCTATACATATCATTAAGCTACAATTTTAAATGAGCTTAGCTTTTTATATTTTTTCAGCAGAAGAGTTAAAAGATAAATTTTGGCATTAGCTTTACCTATTTCTTTCTTTATACAAAGAGATTTGAGGAGAAAAATCCTTCTGTGAAAGATGAAGTGAAAGTTTAGACACACAAAAAATATTCAGAGAGCTGGAGAAATGGCAAAGGAAAATCAAAATGTGATATCTGCAAAGTTATAAAAATAAGTGGATGGAGAAAGAGAGTGGGAACCATTCAAGCTTGTTGCTGACTCTTATGTAAATCCTTCCACTGTGACCAGAATGACTGCTTTAAGAAAGTAATTTCCTGCTGCCACAGAAACTTGATTAAAGAGACCGAAAGACAAATAAAGAGCAATACCTTGTGGTCCTCCCCTAAAGAGAAGCCTGCAGGGAAAGGAAGCTTAGAAACTATGGAACAGGTTGGTGCTAAACAGTCTGACTTCATTCTGGAATTTGCTAAGAGTGTGTTGACCTGTCCGCCACAGCTTTTCATGATTGCAATGTCTCTATGTAATCTAAAGATGATTTAATTCCATGCCAAGTTTTTTTTTCCTACAAAACTAAAAAAGTGCTATTTTTTTTACTCAGGAGCTACAAATGTATGCCAGCTAAGAACACTCATATCATGCATTGCAGAGCATCTTGAATTGTTGTGTTATTATTATCTGAAACTACCATTTGAACAGGAAAAAGAATATGAGTTTTTAAACAGAATAATTTTCATTTTGATTGGAATAAAAATGAAAAAAAAAAATCTCTTTGAAGAAGTCTTCTCCTTCTACATAATAACCACATAGAGCTCTAAGGACGTGAAAATTTACAACTTCCCATTTCAAGCAACAAACTCTAATTATGTAATTTCTCAGGTGATAAATCTAGAAACTAGATTCCAAGCCACTACCAATCTACTGGCATGTTTCTGTTGACTGGAACTCAAGACAGCTAGAAGCAGGGTTAATTTAAGAGATAGGAAGGGATTATTTAACTCAGAGAAAGTCAGCAGAACACCTTTCCATTAAGAAACATATTCTTGCAGGTCAACCCTATCTCCCAAGGCATGACAGAACTATTCTGATTTTGCAAAAAACTGAATGAGATATATATATCTCATGCACACATATACATGTATAAGCTCCAGCTATTTATATAAAACATAGATATATACAGTGTATGCACAACCTAAATTAACAAAGTTTATATCTTACATCTTACTAAACACATACTCCAATATCTATTAGAGGGAAAACAGAGCAGGGCATAAGCCATCCCAAACATTCCTGGAATATGTTGATGATAACTTCCTTTTCCGAATCACAGAGGATCCAGAGAGGAGGTGCTATGCTGCACCTTGTTCTCAGCAACAAGGAGGGGCTAGTGGGGAATGTGACATTCAAGGGCAGCCTGGGCTGCAGTGACTGTGAAATCATGGAATTTGAGATCCTTGAGGGAATGAGAAGGGCCCACAGCAAGCTCACTACCCTGGACTTCAAAAGGTCAAGTTTTGGCCTTTGGAATCTGCTTGAATAGTTGCCCAAGAAAGTTGGCTGATATTCAAGGAACCCAATCTCCAAGCTCAGGACCTTGGAGTATCCCAACAAAGAGGAGGTCAGAAAAAATTTCCAGGAGGCCTTCATGGGAAGGTTTGATGACAATGTTAAATTGCGAGGACCTGTTGACACCCTTCAGGGCAGAGAGGCCCTGAAGAGACATTTTTAAAAATTAGAGAGCTGGGAAATCTCCAACTTTATGAAGTTTAACAAGGGCAAGTTCTGGATTCCGCACTTGGGGCACAGGGTACTCGTGCCCTTCTGCACAGGGCAACCCTACTGGTGTGTATGGGGAATAAGATGGTGGAGAGTAGCTCTGTAAAACAGACCTGGAGGCCCTGGTCAGTGGAAAATATGTGGTACAGCCAACACACTAGAGGGAAGAGGTACCATCCAGAGGGGCGTTGACAGGCTTGAGAAGTGGGATCACGCAAACCTCACAAAATCCAACTAGTGCAAGGTCCAGCAACTAGGCTGGGGAAATCCCAAGCACAAATACAGCATGGGCAGAGAATGGATTGAGTGCAGCCCCGAGATTATGGACTTGGGGCATTGGTTGATGAGAAACTGAGCATGACCTGGCAATGTGCATGCACAGGCCAGAAAGCCAAAAGTATCCTGGGCTGTGTTAAAAGTAGCATGACCAGCAGGTCAAAGGAGGTGATTCTTCCCCTCTACTCCATTCTTGTGTGACTCCACCTGGAGTGCTGCATTCTGCTCTGGGGCCCCTTAACATAAGAAGGACACTGAGCTGTTGACATAGGTTCAGAGGAGAGACATGGAGATGATTAGAGGGCTGGAGCACTATGAAGACAGGCTGAGAAGGATGGATTTGTTGAGCCTGGAGTAGAAAAGGCTCCATGGAGACCTTATAGCCTGCTAGTACCTAAAGGGGAGAGCTAGAGAGGGACTTTTTACGAGTTTATTGATAGGACAAGGGGGAAAGGCTTCAGACTGAAAGGGTGTAGATTGAGGTTGGATATCAGGTAGAAAGTCTTTACTGTAAAGCACTGGAACGAGTTTCCCAGAGAAGTCGTGGATGTGTCATCCCCATGAGTGTTCGAGATCAGGTTTAATAGAGCCCTGAGCAACCTGGTCTAATTGAAGATGTCCCTACCAATGTCAGGGGGGTTGGGACTAGATGATTGTCAAGGTCCTTTCCAACCCAAGCCATGCCATGAGTTTATCACAGAATTGTGGAATGATTAAGGCTGGAAAATACTGCCAAGATCATTTAGTCCACTCTTTGACTGAACACCACCTTGTCTGCTAAACCAGAGCACTAAGTGGTACAGTGGTTTCTCAAACACTTCTAAGGAAGGTGCCTCCACAACTTCTGCAGGTACCCCATTCTGATGCTTTCAGTGAATAAATTGTTCCTGATGTCTGAACTAAATCTCCCCTGGTGCAACTTGAGGCCATTTCCTCTTGTCAGGTCTGGTTGCCTTAAAGAAGAGCCTGATCCCCATCTGGCTAGCCTACTTTCGGGTGATTATAGAGAGCAATAAGGTTCCCCCAGTCCTCCTCCAGGCTAAACAACCCCAGCTCCCTCAGCCACTCCTCATAAGATACATAGTCCAGACCCTTCACAAGCTTTGTTGCCAAATTTTAAAGAATATGGAACACTGCATGAATTTGAGTGTCTGATTCCTTTTAGGAAAATTTCAAATGGCTGCGCTATGTTAGTGCCAAATATTTCTTATGAGTGATGTCAAAAGCACATCGGGAATAAAAGAAAACAGAAGATTGTATTTTGCAAATATCTCTGCAAATCAAATCTTTGATTTTGGATCAAATGAAATCTTTAATAGCAAGTATGATCTCATTAAAATACCAAACACTGTACCCCAGAATTTTCTCTTTTGATCAGAGATAAATTCATAATTTTTTACTGACTACTTCACAGTAATCTAAAAGTAATCTTACAAATCTTATAATCTAAAATATCAACAAAAGTGACAGAAGTCCCTCCATTGTACAGAAACAGTGATCCAAAAATTTCAAATGCACCAGACTTGATTGTACATCATACTAATGCTTACAGAAATCAATAGGGCTTTTTCAAATACATAACAAAGCATTTTTTCTTTATGTTTTATCCTAAAGGCTTTAATCTGGAAATAATGGAACAGCTCACAAGGCCAAGGACCCAGTTTCCACTCAGTATGTACAATCATGTTCTTGCCATGAGTACCCTAAATGATCGTTGCAAGAGATGGAGATCACAACTCTAGAAGACTTTACACATTCGCAACCTGTACTGAAGGAAAATCATACAAAAATCATTAGATCTGTTTTGTATTATCTACAGAGTCTCCTAAAATTAGTAAAAGAGTCACACAAAACTAAGTTTGGCTAGATCAGAATAGCCTTAGCCGCTACCCAATGAAGTGCAGTAGACTAAGACTAGGAAACTAGTCAGGAATTGATGAGGCAATTAAACAGAGCAATTGCTTAAAAAAAAAAAAAAAAAAAAAAAAAAAGGTGCATCAGATGCACTGTTGAGAATTTACCCAAAATTTACCCAAAGCTTTGACTATAGATGCAGGAACACAGCTTTTCTTTCAGGAGAAACTGAATTAATTAGGTCAAAACTCGGTGTTTAACACAAAGAGAACGTTTGAATTTCAGTTTGGACTTACCAGCAGAATTTGTGCAAAGGTTTCTCACAATGGTAGGAGGAACTGCATGGGCATCTGGAATTGATCTGTCTCTACTTGCAAATCCCAGGATTTAGTGATGGGAAAAAAATAGTAGCAAGTAGCAATTTACATAACATGTTCAGGTATCATTTTGTCCAAAGCTACCCTGGATAAGAAAGATCAAGTCAGAAAATTTGTTTTCAGCCGAGGCATAGAAGTAGTCCTAAAGTGTTACAGTTTGAGTATTACATATTACAAATACCATGCTGGGTTGAACATGTTGTGGCACACTAGCACAGTGAGTCTAAAAGGACTAAAGCTGGCCTACAACAAAGGAGATGCAAATATCCATTTAGATTCATTGATGCAGCTGTATTTCAGGCCAAGCAAAACTCAAGCAGAGGAGGGAGCATGTTTGTGAGTGGGGTGTATTTGACATACAACAGGAGTCACGTCTGGCTAGTGGAGAGCTTGTTTGCTAAAGTCATTATCACATCTTTCTCTTATTCCTGTATCTAAGCTTACTGCCATTCTTCCTCTTAAACCTGAAACACATGCCTTAACACAGAATGTTCTTTTCTCTTTCAAATCTCTCCTATCAGATGCAACTAAATAGATTGCACATATTTTAGGGATAAAAAACAGTGGAAAATTAGTCTCAGACATGTAAAAATCACATATTAACTTTCTGCACTCCCACCTCCCGTAAGTTTTTATAGTACTATGAAGTGTTACCCACAGAACTAGCAATACGGTCCCTGCCACAGATTTTAAGAGTGAAAGCAATGAGGTGGAAAAAAAAAGAAAAATGCCAACCCATATTTTCTCCAACTGTCTCTGTATTTCAGGTTAAATGCATTTCATATGGACAAAAGTAACTTTTTAGTTTCCTAACCTGGATAATTTTTAGAGAGAGATTTTAAGTCCGCTCATTGTCTTTCCATCAAAAGCCCATTTTTGCTATAAAATCTTTGATTGAAAATTTGTTGGTGTCGCACAAAATATTGCTTAGGAGTTGAATGACACTCAGAAGGCAAAGAAAACCTTCTTGTGCATATGGGTAGTTAAGGAGTTTGAACCTTCTCAAATCCACCTGTAAATTGCTCTTCTAGCTCTATGTCTCCATACAGGTCAGAATAATCCAGAGCACTACACATTCAGTTTCCTCCATCATGTACTTTGACATTTTGAAAACTGGTTGAAATCTCCTAGTGTTAGGAAACTTCTGAAAACTTCCATTGAAATCCTGCCTAGCAGATAGCAAAAAGAGAAAATACCTGGTTGGGGGTAGTTACACCTCACTTTATGTCTGGCTGTTTGGTAGTATTAGTCATTTCTGTTGTAGAACTGTGTTAACAAGTAATTCATTTTGTTGAAAATGTTAAGTCAACTTTCATATTAAAGAATATGTAAATATACTTCTCCAGAAACCTTGGATGCAAATGACTTTTGCTTTATTAGTTACAATAATGTGATTGTATCTTTTGTCTGGAACTGCTACCATATCTGAAGCACTGTATTTTCAGAAGATTAATATCCTCTAAGTTAAAAGAATAAAAGAGCTCCAAGTCCCCCATTAGTCCTGCTGTTTGGATAATCAGAAGTGGAAATCCATGACCAAATCTACAACAAGTAATGACATAAAACTAATATGTTGAGGAGTTTTTAGGAATATTGCTAATTTAATGATGCAGTATAGAATTTGACCCAGTGTTGCTTACCTCCATTTGCAATGAAATAAATATTACACAGCTAGTTCTATGCATCTGAAATTCACTCAGCAAATGGCTTTTTGTCAATGATCTCAGTGAGCCTCAGAGAATGAAAAAAAATATAAACAGTTTAATACCTGCTCTTGATCTGCACACTGCTGTCAATGTCAAGAAGTTGAACAAGCACTCTCCATTCATGTGTATAGAATAGGACAAATGTAGATGATATTTTCTGAAAAGTATTGTTAATGCCTCTTTTCTGTTAAGGTCGTAACTGGCTGATCTTAAATGGAAATCTGACTTTATATAGATATAATAAAATACTGACATTTAGACCCATGAAGATGGAAAGGTTCCAAACAACAGCTGAAATCAAGGAGATTGAAGTGTTAAATATTTCTTGTCTGCACTCTAGATTTTCACGTGATTTTGTTACCTAAATTATTAATAAACATGTCAACAGATTTATAAATAATAACATTTTTAAATGAGACAAAATAAACATATTTAATACTAGAATTATTTTTATAGAAGAAAAATTAGGGATTTAGAATGGTATTTCTTCTGTGAAGAAAAAAAAAAATAGCGTGTAGCAAGATGAGGGTCAGCCTTTTCTCCCAGGCAGCTAATGACCAGACAAGAGGAAATGGCATCAAGATGTACCAGGGAAGGTTCAGGGTGGATATCAGGAAGAATGTCTTCATGGAAGGGATTGTTAAGCATTGGAAAAGGCTGCCCAGGGTGGTGAGGAGGTGTTCAAGAAAAAACTGAATGTGGCATTGTCTTCTTGGTTCAAAATTCCTTACATTTCTGTGTGCACATCTAGACATTATTCCAGATAAGTCTGTCTGTTAGGAAGATTTAGGTCTGACACTTACTTCTTTGAGCATAAAGCAGTATGTAACCAATTAAGTCAACCAAACCTAGCACACCTGAAAACAGTCTCTCACCAATAATTTGAATTCACATTTGTATTTAGCTTGAAACACACAAAGAAATTTTCATACTCTATTATGTAGCTTTCAAAGATTAAATACCTCAAATTGACTTACTTTCCAGTGACCATAGAGGTATGACAACCTTTCTATATCTGTAAGTGAACCACATATTCAAGTGAACAATCACAACATTTGTAAATATACACAATTTTGCTCTAAGCGAGGCTCAAGGCCACAAATGTTATCTGTTTTGTTGTTCCTGTCCTCCCCCTGTGGCTCTTGGGCTGAAGAGTGAATCACCTAAATTTTCTCCTCTATTAGAAAGTAAAACTTTCAGCAAGCAAAGAGACTAACTCACTATTATGCTGGAAAGATCCATTGATTCATATGGCCTGAAGAACGCTACTAGCTCCAGCACGGGAGAGGCAACAACAACAAAAAAAGGAGAAGAATGGAGAGTATAAAAACACAGATTTTTTTTTTTTTTTACAAGACCTCAATATCTTTCAGCAGTAGGTTCCAACTTCTGACTAGGAAGGGGGAAGGAGGAGTCTGGTCAAGGTAAGGAAAAATGATGGGAAAAAAGCAACTTGAAAGGCTAAACAGCACACACTTAAGACAACCCATTCATCTGTTGTTGATTTCAAAGAATACAGTATTATCCTAAGTTTTTTCTTACATATTTCAACATAAGTAAGTTGAACAGTAAGGACATTGCTAAAACCAGAAACTCTCAGTAAATATTTTGAACAAAACCAGTTCTATTACAATCACTATCCCATTAATTTGCAAAAGCCACCCTTCTGATTGGTGGCCAAGCTCAATGCACCTTAAATTTCCTTTATGTAATCATGTAATATGTAATTAAGAATTCTATTTCATCTGTCTTTACCATTATATTGAAATCATTGAATCCATAATATACCATTCTTATCCTTTATATGAACTTAAAGATTTTCAAAGACAAATTTAATCTAATTGCAGCTTCTCACTGTAGTGCGGAATGCACAAAACATCTTGATTCTGTGTAAACACTGCTCAGCAATAATGAAAACATCCCTGTGTTAGCAACAGGTTTCAGCACAAATATAAAACATAGCCCATACTATGCACCAGGAAGAAAATTAACTCTATCCCAGAGAAAACCAGTACACAGTTTAAAGCGTGAAACACATTAACCACCAGAGTGCCTACAGCAGCTTTTCAGTTGTAAAGAGGATTTTTTTTCTACTGTAAAAAGGTTACACTTTGAAGCAGAAGCACTTAAGCCTTAGTGGATCTATTGAGTGCTAGAGAATACACTTTCTGTTCCTGATTACAGCATGTTTTAGAAGTACTCTAATAGATAGTGAGGTTACTTTGGGCATTGCTGTCAGCTTGTATCACAGAGTGCATCTACCATAGGCAGCACAGGAAAACTGGGTAGGGGAAAGCAGAGCAGGTGTTGTGTCAGTAACACATTACCATACTCACTTCTGGGGCCAGGGATGACTGAGGAATTTTAAAGAGGATATTTATTCTTTTGGAGCAATAGGAGGAAGATTAGAAATTTGTATCGTACAAAATTCTTCTTGACTTGAAATATAGAATGAACTGTGCTATGATGCATATACTTATACTTTTTTTAATGGATGTTCCATTAGAAGAAAAAAAATAAATCCACCAAACCCCGATCTTTACAGTTGTCTGATATTGCAGAAAGAGAGAACCATACAAAAAAAAAAAAAAAAACAAACTTGTTTTTTATCTTGTTGACGTTTTATGGGAGGTAGGTGAAGTACAGGATCTGGATCCATCTCAGTGGCCAAAGGTCTAAAAAAAGATACTGCTGATTTTTGCTGTGTTTATATTAATAGGACTGTACATAGGGGGAAAAAAAAAAGAAAAATGGAAAAAGAGAGAGAGTAATAGTTTGACATTTTGAGATTTCTAGAGCCATTATTTCAAGATTTTAACATTAAAAAAAAATAAAATAAGAGCATATAATCTTAATGCCTGCTCAATCCTAGACATCCTACTAATTTTTTAGGTCAAAATAGAAAAGTACTATTCATACAGGTTGTGGATTCCTTAGCATCATCATTTTCCAGATTGTTCCTGAGGTAGTCAGATCCAAATAAGACTAATGATAACCAAATCAAGAACAACAGAACAATAAGCACTCAGTCATGTCACTGGAGCCAATCACTCTTGGATTTTCAATATTACAACCAGAGATATTCCACTCTACATACAAAGAGATACAAAGGGAAAACTATGACGTGGAATTATTGGAAAAGCCTTTTCATTGCAATTTTCATGCATAAAACAAGTTACTCTACCTTGATGCAGTATTTGGTCACCCAAAGACATCTAAAATAAGGAGTAACTGCCTAATTTTGAACAATACTGACATTACAGAATGAGACAATATCCTGAGTTGGAAGGAACCCACAAAGTGACTAAGGAGTTGTGTGTGGTCTAGATGTCTGCACTTGGGGAAAAAAAGGTGCATTGCTCTGCTGTGCTGTCCTGTGTGTTCAACCAGTTGTCCTGCCCTTATCTGCAGTCACTTGTCACTGTTTCTCCAGGACACTGCAGGCTTGGGGACTTCCCCATGCACGTCTGAGGATAAAGTGTGGCAGAGGAAAGTGGGCACCTCAGAACTTCCCTCTGGTCCCTGAGATGAGCAGATCCTTCTCCTCCTGCATAGACTAAGCCTCATGAGTCCCCAGGTGGAGAGACTGTGTACAGGATTATGAGATAAACTAATGGCTGCTCCCTGGTTCTTGTTCCCAAACTATCAAACAGCACAACTGTGCCTGTAGGGTACACCTGTGGGCAACAGCACTATAGTAAAATCTCATAAATGTGTCCACTGTAGGAGAAATATGGTCAGGATATTTACAGCCAGCCTCAGTGTTTGTATGAGGAAGTGAAAATACAGTTGCTATTAACAGAATGTAACTTCATTTTTTAACAGATTAAAAAAAAAAATTAAACCTACTTATTGTTTTTCTTTGTTTTTGCTTTAGAAAAGTAAAAAAAAAACAAGCTCGTGGAATGAAAGGTGAGAGGTAACTTCATCCAAACTCAGTCATGGTTTCTTCTCAGAATAGCAACACTGCCAATATGTTCTTGTGCATGTCATACTGCAAGCTAAATTATAACAGTTCCTGGTTAGAATACTTTTGTCTGTGTAAAGGATTTATATGCTTTCCTTCTCAGTCATTACATATTAAAAGTCACAGCATCATAGCAATTTACTCAGAAAATTCTCTTGTATAAACATGTTTTATGTATCTGATGTACATGTATCTGATTTTAAATAACAATGCGGGAAAAAATGTAACTATTAGAAATACTTGTAATACAGACAGAGTTTCCACACATGAAAAATTACTGACTAATTCTTAATCAACTTCTCGAGTTCTCATTTTGACAGTGAGATCTCTCAGTGGCATTCAACATATCACCACTCACTCTATGGTGAAATTAAGTATCTACTCAACACTGAAGTGCTTGGCTGTTATTCGACCGTGTTTGCTCTTAATGCTTTTAAAATCCATTAGCTCTCATGGACCTTACTCAGATTGACAGTGTTGTACAGAATGAACAGCTACCATTAAGTTAACTGGAAGACAAAACAAAATAAAAAAGTTAACTGCGAAAACCTGAGAGTTTATATGTATTGATCAGGAAATGCCTGCTACAAAATAAATGTCAAACCACATAAAAGTGTAGGAATATCAATACATTTCTAGGGCTGAAAAAAACACGTTTGTATCAGGGTTTCTCTTCAGAATCACTTCTTCTGTTTTCACAGAGAACTGAGGAAGTAGATTCATGCCTGGTATAATTGATTATGTATTAACTGAAGATGACATCAAGGGGTAATGAGAATGCATATGATTTTTACAGCTACATACACTGGTACACCAACCAAACAATTATTACTGGCTGTATCATCTCTCTGCATTGAGGCTGGCCTCATGTTGGATATACAAGAATTTATTTATCTTGCAAAATCTCAACCAAACAGACTATTCTTTATTATTTAAACAAGATCTGCATGTTATATTAGAAATTACATCACAGTAGATAAGACTCTTGTGAATCACCTCTAAAATATTAGTCTCCCTGTTTCGGGAGATGGGCAGAAAAATTTCTCAGATCTTAGTAAAGTACAAATATGTTTTGACTTCAGAAAAATAATTAATAGCCCTTTCTTCTCAGAAGACTTTTTTATTCAATAAAGTTCTAAAGATGCTACAACAATAACCCTCCAAATCCTACTAATTCTTTAGGTAGAGCTTAAATATATGTTTTAAAATTATTTGGATTTTTAGTAGATCTGACTCCAAAATAAAGCCAGGTGCTGTACAGGCTGACCTCATGGGCTCTCAAACACAGACTAGGTTCCTTGGCTTACCAAAATCTTGGTAGCAACTTCAAAGGCATAATCTGAATATTTTGAAACCTTTGGTGAACTCTGTATTGGAATCATGTCTCCATTATCTTGACCTGATCTCTAATTTTTAAGAGTCATCCTAAGAGAAAAATGATAAACGTATATGCTAAGAAAAACTTCATGTAAGAGATAATTTCCATGGAATGATGAAGGAAAAGCTATTACATTTTCCATGTTAAAAGATCTAAGCTTATGGTTTGCTGTGGCACACCATGGCTGCCCCATTTCAAACTTGTTTCTTGACAGCAATTTTTAGGAAATCAGAAAGTCCAGCAGTATAAATTGTCAAAAATTGTTTTATAGCTTTAGATCCAAAATTACAGATTTTTCATCAACATAAGAACTGAATTTTTTATACCATTCTCTGTGAAAGAATGTAGTGTCTTGAGCAACATGATTGAAGAATGGCTTGGTGATGTGACATCAGTGTATGTCATAGGAAGAGATGTATGCATATTAATAAGCCAGGAGAGAGCAGGACATGAAATTGCCAAAGGAGGAAATCAGTGCAGATCAAAGCTAGACTGAGTAGGGCCAATGTGCACACATAAAACCCAGGTGTCACTGCTCTTGCTTTAGTAGAACAGCCTGTCCCTGCTGAGCCACTGCTGCATACCAAACTTCTAGACACAGTACATCTAGACACAATCTTACTCATCAGTTGAAATTAGAAGTATTTAGGTCTGTTTTCTCTAGGATTAGGATAATCAAATTTTCCATAGTTGTTTCAGCAGCCCTCTTATTAGAGGATAGAAATGAGCCAAGACACAGACTCCTTGTTTATCACAGCATGAAAATGGTCTTTACAGCTCAGCCATCCTGTCTCCAACCAGTCACTGACTCTGGCTGCAGCAAGCTCCTACTGTAGGTTTCCCTTGCAGCCTCTGACTGCTGGTTATTTCCTGATAAACTCTGACTGCGTGGATTAGTTTGCAGGCTCTAAATGCAGGCTTTTACCCAGCTAGCAAGTTCCAACAACAGGCTCTAACTGCAGACGCAGACTGACCTCACAGCAGTGATTCTCTCTCCTTGGGTTCCTTCTTCTTCATGATCCTCTCATTCCCTCTCCAAGGTTCCTCCTTCATGATTCTACCCTCACTCTAACCCCCTCCCTTTTATCACACTTATCTTTATTGAATATAGCTGTGCCTCATCAGGGGCAAGACTGAATTGGGTAATTAATGCAGCTGTTACTTATCAGGGGCAAGGTCACCTGTATTCCCCTCTCCTACACAAAATGAGCATGGATACTGCTACACATGCTAATGCTATGCATTGACGTAACAAGATACCAATACTTAATGTAATGAAAAATGAAATTGGACTTAAAGTGCTGTGGAAGAACAAGTGAGAAATGAACAAAACATTCAAACTGAGCCAAAGGGATGTTAATAGAAAGTGAGGCTTTGATAATTTGCTCCATATTGTAAAAAATATTTATTTATTCCAAAATATGAAGATAAAAATTTAACATATATTTCTGAAAAATTAATTTGTCCCTGGACAGGAGAATATTTCCCAACACCAACTCATGATCTGCTGAATGATCCAGATAAGATAGTGATCTCTTACACCGACAGCTGCATCAAGTAGCACGAGTTTGAGTAGCGAAGTTGTAAAGTGTTTCCTTATAGCAGAAAGCAAGTAACTTAGCTGTTTCTCTGGACAGTTTAAGAGACTTTCTTGATAGATAAAGACAAAGACAGTTAACAGACAGTTAACATAGGCTGCACTTGTCTAACTCTACTTCTAGTAAAATTAATAAAGGTCACCCTTAGTATGCAGGTATCAAGAGAAGCTGTATTTCATTCTCCTCCTGCTTTAACTGAACTGGGATGTGCTGAACAGGAACAAAAGAGAGTGCTCAGTTTGCTTTGTTTGAATGTGCTCTTCTTAAGGCTAATTTGACATTACACTATATGATATGTGAAAATATTCTTATTACATCCTACATGGCTAAGCATAAACAAAGTTTACTGCGAAGCTGCATACTAAGGAAGAGTTTTGGAAAATTACAGAAAAAATGGCCAACTCTAAGTGTAGAGAATCAATCATATCTGATGTATAAAATACATTTCAAACTTTAGCTTTCCATCCATCATGAGACGCTTACCTCGATGTAAGTATGCTGCTAACTGGCTCTTTCTTGCAATAACTGGAACAAATCTCCGGCAAATAAAGTCCTTGTATATATGAAGCTGCTTTCATAGCATTTTTTTGTCATTGATAAGTTTTCCTGAGTCACCTTTTTTACCTTAACTTTCAGCCTTTTCACTAAGCATCTGTTAGCTAAAATGAAGCCTATAATAAACATTTATGTCCCTCTTTATGCTGATTGTTGTTTACACCTATGTGGCAATGCTGTAGGAATATATTGAATATTTATGTAGCAAGAAATTGCACCTCCAGACTATTAAACACTGAGTGGAGCAGCTGGGATTCTCTAAATGCATTCAGGCCACTAGCAGTATCCATTATTTATCTACATTACTAGCTGCACTTGCAAAGATTGTTCACTTTTTCTCCTCTAACACCTGATGACAGCAGAATGGGAGCACATCCTTTTTAAGCAAATTGACATTCCAATTTTTTTGGAATTGCATTCTGGTCTGCATTCTCATTACAATGAAATAGCAATGTGAGAAGGTTGGAAGCCACTGCCTGCTTTTTAAGAGAAAGAAGGTTATGGGGATTGCTGGCTTTCCCCCCTACTCTACTCCACTGCCGTGAGATGTCACCTGGAGTACTGTGTCCAGATCTTGGCCCCCAAACATAGAAAAATATGGAGTGAGTCCAGAGGAGGGACATGAAGAAGATCAAAGGGCTGGAGCACCTCCCTTTTGAGGAAAGGTTGAGTGAGTTGGGATTGTACAAACTGAAGAAGAGCAGGCTTTTGAGAGACCTTAGAAAAATACCTAAACAGGTTTACAAGAGAACAGAAGACAGACATTTTACAAAGGCATGGAGTGATGGGATAATGAGCAATGGGTTTAAACTGAAAGGGAGTAGGTTTAGATTGGATATTAAGAAAAAGTTCTTTACTGTGAGGGTGGTGAGGCACTGGAACATGTTTCCCAGAGAAGTTGTGGATGCCCCATCACTGGAAGTGTTCAGGGCCACATTGGACAGAACTTTGAGGAACCTAGTCTAGTGGAAGGTGTCCCTGACCATGACAGGATTGGAAATAGATTACCTTTAAGGTCTCTTCCAACCCAAATGATTCTATGATTCTGTGACTATTTAGTAAAATTCTGATCAGCTTCAGTAAGTCAGTGCCAGTTGTATCACTTGAGTAAAGTCAAAAGAACAGAATGAATCAAAGTGTATAATCAAGAGAAGATGGTTCTCTGCAAATATCTCCAGAACTTTAAATTTTCTTTACAGGTTTGTTTTTTTGATTTTTTTTCTCATATCCTAGTCAAATCACAATTTGCATTCATTTTATTGCAAAGCATATCCAGAAGGAATTTCACGGTGTTATCTAGTCTATTCCTTTTCCTCAGTTTAATGTGTACCACTACTCACAGATATATATTTCAAAAAAATATTAAAAGAAAGTCATATTATAGTCCACTCCTTTTCATGCTCAGAAGTGGGGTCTAGAACCTTAATAGCTAACTCACTTCTTTATCATGTAAAATTCATTAACAGGGTTTTGATTTCCTCTGATATATACTCGGGTTTTCACTTATTTCTTTCATTGCATCTATTATCTAGTCATACTAAAAATACATGAATGTTAGATGATGTGCCATTTTCTAGTGAGACTTGTTAATGAAATTACTTTCATTATACAGTGATTCTTCACCTTTAATTTATTTATGGAATTCTAAGAAATGTACTTGTCTTAGTAAAATTCTAACTTTATTAGTGTTACTGTTCAGCTAAACAAGTGATTGAGTACATTCAGAATCCACTTTCTGCTCTTTGCTGATTTTTGTTTCTTGCATGATTCTTATAAAAGCTCAATATAAAACTTGTCTTTCCTCCATGACGGTGTAAAATATCATGTTTTATTGTTTTTGTTGTGTATAATTAGTTGCAAATGATATGTTGTTTATAGTATGTTATGTATTTATTTATTTTAGCCCTGATCATACCAAATAAGTAATGGATTCTTATGATAACATATTCTGGGAAGACATTTCAAGGAGGCTTGTCAAATTCACCTTGAATACCATCACATTAGCAAGAATTTAACATTTTGCAATACTAGCAGACACAATTAATTTTTCTGAGTCAATGTAACCAACAAAGAAATAAAAGAAGCGTCTTTCCTAATGCACTTCTTCAAGAACTTTTTAAAGTCTGGAAGTAATGACTATTTGTAGAAACCTGGTTTCCATGAATTTAATAGAAGGAAACTCTTCCACATTTTGATTAACTTGGTACTTTGACAGATGTCCAGCTTTTGAATTCTTTTGGAACCACATCTCAAATCTAGACAACATATCAAAAGATCACACTGACAGAGACAAAATTTATATTAGATGTAGCTCACTATTTTAACAGAAAATTGGCTATAAAGGGCTAATACTCCCAATCTTAGCATAACTCTTCAGATATCGGGATAGCAATCACAAAGGGAGATTTTCTGTGTCCAAACTTCTTTTTAGGTATACCAATAACAAGTTCTGGTAAGCACTGACATTTTTTCAACTCACAGTGATCTTATGAATTTTTAACTGAAACTCTAAAGGGTTCAGAAAAGAGAATACTCGAGAAAATACTATTATCCTTAGGCATAAGAAGTGTTGTAATGCCCTGTACTTTGGGAGAAATTCATTACATAATCAGGATGAAATATTTTTTCATTACATGGATTTTTTTTTTTTAATACAAAATAATTTTGATTTTATCCTGTTCATCAACCTAGATACACTGAGAATAGTAAAGAAGTAATTTAATTATAATTCCAGCAGTATTTAGAGCCTGAGTTTTCTTATCAATTGAGATGAACGTAAGACTACAAGATTCAGGATCATCAATAATATGATATAGCACTTTGAGTGCACAGAAAGCCTGTAGAGACAAGAACTGCTGAACAAAATGTGTGCAAGTACAAGAATATAAAGGGATGGACTTCTTTTTCAAAAGGTGTAAAATATCTCATTGTTCGTTTTTCATCAGCACTGAGATATTTGTATTGATCTTGGAGACTGTCTGCTGTGCTTTTAGAACTTTCAATATTGCAAATGATTAAGGGAAATCACTGATGTTACAAACAGAACAATACCTCCTCCAAGCAGATGCAATGTCTGTGGCTTTGGATAATAATATATATAGATAATAGCTTTCCACTCTTCTCTTGGAAATCTTGCAAAAGATGTTAGGTCATCACAAATAAGTAAGAAAGAATGTCTGAAACACAACATCCTGTATTGTTTTCTAATAAAATAAATGCATTATGTCACAGATAAACCCCTCTAAACTGCAATACGCACTGCATTTAGTAAATATTTGTAGATATATATTTCTGGAATCTCTGTCAGAACAATGAGAATATCAGGTAACCATAAACTTACATGCTTGTATCTTTCCTAGATTAAAAGAGCATTCACTGCACAATTTCAGTTAATTCTTGAGATACAGTTCGGGGAGTTTCAAGCCTTTAACTAATGTGGTTACCAACCTATCCATTATCGGATTGTAAATATCGATACTTTTTTGGTTTTTTTTGTTGCTTTTCAGAGCAATCATTTGGCAACATATTTATTAATGTCATTATACCAAAAATCTTGTTGGACACACTGGGATAGAAGTGATATATTTGCTGTGTACTAGTGTAGCTTATCAAACATGTCTTTTGCCAGTACTAATAAAGGCTGCAGGCCTTGTGCTTATCTGATAGTGTAAGGTCTTAGGATTTGTCTGAGCTTGCCTTGACTTTTTAGCTTTTTAGCTTTTGCAAATGTATGTAGGCACTGCATTATGAAAGATAGTTCTTGAAGTTAAGCCTGGATATTGACAACTCAGTGTGGCATCCCACCTAGTCTGTAAACCAGGAACACTGGTATTGTCAGCCTAGAATCCAGAGGGACTTTAGAAAAGACGTAGTTATTGGTAAGGTTTGGTGGGTTTTTTTCCCAATTGTTTTTAAAACACTATTATTAAGGAAGATTTTTCTGTAATAATTTGTACTATGACTGCATCTAGCTTAGTAATAGCTGTTGTTGGTTTTAATTAGATTGTTAGGATTTTAATTAAATGATAAGTTGTTTGTTTTATATATCAGGTGTACTATATTTTTGCTTATATTGATATGGTGGGTGTAATATTGGATGCATGCATACTAAGAAACTTGCAAATTTAAGATAATTACCTGAATCCAGTGGAATGTGTGTGCACCAAAACAGGCCTAGGGTACATGGCAGCCTTCTGAACAATAGCGTGTCTTAAGTTGTATGCATGCTGAAAAGGAATGTTTCAACAGGGTAATGTTCTTCCTCAGCAGTTTGAAATTTCCTTAAATAAAAGAAATTAATAGAGTGGGTTTGACCAACAATGTTTTTTCTAGAACAAAGCAGAGAGGTCACAATTATTTGAAGACCATTTTTTAGGGAGGAAATTAAGGATTTTCTGCCTAGACTTGTGCACAGATCAGCTAACACATCCCCTTTGTTCCTTGCAGAGCCCAATTCAGTGTTTGCTGAAGCCTCTGAATATAGTCTTGACAACCTCAGTCCACAAAAACCCTGCCCTGAAACCACACAGACAAACCTAGATTCCCTGTATATCCATTTATATCCATTTACCTTTAAAGTCCTTAAGTAGTGCAGAAATGATCTCTCCCAAATTTTAAACATAGGGTAAAGACCTGAAAGTAAAGACCTGAAAGACATGATTTTGGATAATGCAGTGCTTGTTGCAGAGATCTGACCTAAGAAGTACTTTATGAGACATTCTTTTTAAGAGTATTCAAAAAAGAAAAATAGCATTGAAGTTATGTTATTATTTTCATTATGTATCCATGTTTTGATATTGCCCAGAACTCAATTAAAATCAGGCTCCATTATACTGAGCACAATCAAAACCATGTATCAGAGAAAATTTTATGCTATATAAATGAAAATGTCATTAATTGCGCTTTTCAAGTGCTGCATGTATGGTCTTGTGATAATTTCTACCAAGATTATTTTTATTAATAAGTGGTCAAGCCAGTAATATCTCTATCATAGAAGGTTTTATTATGGAAGAATAAAAGTCATTCTTTTGCTTACAAAAAAGCAGCACAGAAAACCAGGTCAGGCAATGCTGCTTCAGAGAATTGTCTTTCTAACATGATTATTTTGATTATTTGTAGCCTAAAAAACAGCTTTAATTATCTGCAATCAGAGCTGTTCAAAATGTTTGCAATAAGGATACACTGGGCCTGAGAATTTTAATACTTTAGAAAAACCAGGCATGCACTCTGTGTTTGTGGCTTTGGTGACTCAAATACTGCAGTACCCTAACAGGCACTATGTAGAATATGCATCACCTCATTTACAATTTTTTGTTCATTTTTAATTGATTTTCTTACATATGCTCATCCTTCTTGATAAATCTTTCCTTTTTCTACCTTCACGGACATCCTGATTTTCCCTCTAACAGCTTTACACCATTTTCTCTCAAGTTTCCTCCATCTTCTAAACCCCATTTCTGTTCTTCACACCACAGAACTGTCTGAAATTCAGCAAATTTCAGGGTCCTGCACAGAGGGAAGAACAACTAGGGCCAGCTGAGGCTCGACCTGCTGAGAAGCAGCTCTGTGGAGAAGGACCTGGGGTTGGTTCCTGGTGGACAACAGGCTGTCTTTAAGCCAGCAGTGAGCCCTAGGGGCCAAGAAGGCCAGTGGAATCCTGGGGTGCATTAGAAGAGCATTGCCAGCAGGTGAAGGAAGAGAAAAACAGAGAGAAGAAAATGAAATAAATAGATAACTCTTCTTTTTAAGGAACATCCACTGTATTCATCAAATGGTAGATCTGCTGTAGATTCTTAAGCTGATTAATTCTTTTTTTTCAGCTTTCATCTGGCATAGGAACAAACACATTAAAAATGCGCTGATTGGGGAGCTCTTTGTGTGTTTTTCTAAACATCATCATTTGGAAATCCATATCATTTTGCTCTGGGAGGGATCACACATTCCTCTCATGCTCTCAGAAACTCAAATATTTCTAATGTAGTTCATTCCTATTTTCGTTCTTTGGATCCCCATTTTGAGCTTTCTAAAATGAGTTATGTGCAGTGTGATTTCTACATCAACCATTAACAATGCTCATAATTAAATCCATCTGTCAAATTATATTTAATAGAGTCTTAAAGCAATGTTTCCTACTGTCACCAGAGTGGCCATTCATTACATATTTAACATCGAAATAAAATTTTTAGACATCACATTTTTTTTCTATCAATTTAATTTGAATAAGGGCTGAGCTAGTGAGCAAGATGAAAAATTAAATCCAGATGATCTTATTGATTAGAGAGATCTGGCCTCCAAACTAAGCTCCATTAATTATCTTAGCTTCCACTTCAGAAAGCAGAAATTCAAAAGTTTTAATTACATTACTTCACTGCATGAAGCATCAATATCATTTATGATGTCTATATAATTACAGACTCATTAACTGCATGCAGTCTTTACTGTAACAGGTACTGTGTCTTCAGTTGACACATGATGATGCAATTTGGGAGTAAATATAATCCTAGGAATGTCTAAATGTAAGGATTGTTAAAACTGTACAGTGACGTCTGCAACAGTAATCCAAACAAAGAGGAAAGCCAGTTAAAAAGTCTAATTAAAGATTCAGCTTTCTTACAAATCAGTTCTCAGAATATCCCACAAATTCTACTGATTTCATCTACAAGACAGAAGCACCAAAAGTACCAACCACTAGATTCTGGTGGATTTTCTATACTAGACAAATGTGCTAGAAAATGTTTATTGCAAGGTCTTACAAAAAAGATATTTTGGTTTTTTACTTGACACAAGAAGATGGAAGACTCAATATGTGACTGAAGTGCACACTCACAACTGGAAAAATTGAGGGGGGAGGAAAAAAACCCCAAAATTATAACTACCATTTTTTCTTTAAATATTTTTTTATTCTATAATACATACATTCATCACTGATTATAGGGTGTAAGGACCAGTTCTAAACACTTTTTTAGACAACAGTACAGCCAAATACAGGATAATAAACATTTTTTTCTCCACCATTTTGAAGTGTATTCACAGTAAAGTGCTTCTCTTCTGTTATTCTACTTTCTAGATTTTTAGGGTATATCTGACTCTAAGGAAGCCTTATATCTTCTTGCTTAAATGTCAAATGATTCCCAAACATGTTTTTGTCTTTGAACACGGATTTTTCTGTATTTATTTTTGGTGTATGGTGACTCCAGCATTTTCCATTAACATGATGCGATATCAGATGATTATATATTTGTCGATTTCACAAAAATGTGCAATTCTCCATGCAAAACATGGTTATATGAATTTTTTTAAACTGAACATGGGAAAAAAGTGATGTATGAAAGACCAAACAGGAGCATGTAACTCTTGGAAACAGACATAAAATGGTATAAATTTAAAATATTTATAGTCTTTAATGGAAATGCATGTGAATTTGCCAACTGACAAGAGACAGAAAATGGTGCTTTAACAGAGATTATGTTTCAACTCTCCGTGAACATCTGAAAGCAACCTAAATTCAGTCATCTACCTCAAATCTTCTTCTTCCTCTACCTCAAATTCTGTTTTTCCAATGTGCATTAATTGGTCCAGTGGATTTCACTCAAGCAACCAGGACTGTTATACAGAAAGTTTGGAAGACAAGTATCTTTACAATCTCAAGCTTCAAATTAAAGATAAATAACTATGCCTAAATACTGCTGAGCAGATTAACTCAATTAACAATTCATATTTCAGACTATATAAAAACATATTGAAGTCTCTGCTCTTAAAATAAGTGTTCCTTTGAACTACCACTTTATTTACCATCCTAATTGTACCCTGCACTGGAGCAAGGTTGAAATCATCAAGGCCTTAAATAAGAAAAATAAGTCAGGAACATATGGAGCAGCAATAGTTTTTCTGAGAGATCTTGTAATTTTTTTCTAGCCCAACTAATTGTATACTCATTTACCCCCTATGAAAAAATATTAATTTCTTGCTAAACCTCAGATCTAGTAAGGAATACAAAATGACAGATATTCAGTTAATAGATTTTTTGAAGTCAGGTGTTGTGTTTGCATAAAGAAATTTTAGTGCTGACAATACATGAAGATGCCAAGAAAAAATTAACTTGTTTTCCTCCTAGCTTTCTTCCAAAGACTCATCCTGTCACTTTAAGGCAGAAAGTTTAAAAAAAAAAAAAAAAAAAAAAAGGCACCAAAAATGCAGTGTTTGCTTTGCTTTCTTAAATAATGAGCCAAAATCTAGAAATTTAAGAACTTTTGTGAAATTTCATTTTTCCTTGAATGAATATCAGATGTCCTAAGAAAAGGGCCTTGATAATCAAATGGCATCACCCCCAGTAAGAAGCATACTTCAACAGTAATTGGCCAAGTAACAGGAAATACGAAATGTAACTAGGTCTATGAATGTCCTACTGTTAAAAGATAAAAAAGGGAATAAAGTCCTCTTCTACCTTCAGGGAGGAGAGGTCAGCTCAATTTAGCCTTGTTTGTGAGACTTCATACCCCTGCAATTCCATACCCTGAACTTCTTGTAGTAGGGATTTGTGTATGACCTGCCCACATGACTGATAAATGGCTATGGATGAACTAAGCAGGAAAGCCTTGAAACATGTTGTGCAGTAAAGGTATCTTTTTGGTCAGGTGTGAATTCCTGTTTGACTGTCAAACCTAATTTCACCAAGACAGGTTGAATACCTCTGTGCCTGAAATTAGCAGCTCAGTTGTCAGGAGCACAGGTACTAATGGCATGTTTTTGTCTGACTTTCTCTCTGAAGAGCCAGAACTTGGCACAGGATGAGCCAAAAAGAGAGGAATTCATATTCAGCCTAACAGAATTGCTCATATCAACAGAGAGGTATTTCCAGATTTAGCTGCAAAGTCATTCCCAGTATAACAGGTCTTACTGGACACTGGTTCACAGCAGCAAAAAACAAATTCCACGGATTCCTTGTTGTCAAACTGACATGGTCCAGGTTCCATGATCATTAGAGAACAATTTTTTTGCAAATAAGACATAGTATCTGGGGAAGCCAGAAATTCTGTGATTGGTCTTAAGAGATGCCAGCATCCACAAGCTCTTACTCCATTTTGCCTGCTTTTTATGGTATGAAAATATGAACATTATCTCACTCCATTGGATTGTGTCCCCCTCATTCCTCCTTTCTTTATTTTCTTTTCCTGAATAATGGGGTTATATATAGCCAAAACTTTCTTAGTGGCTATGTGTGAGGAAAAAACACTTGAAGAAGTAACTGAAAAGATTATATTTTAAACACAAGAGTAAGAGTACAGCCCAAGGTGAGGGTTCCATAGGGTTGTTTGGGGTTTTTTTTTTGAAAAACAGTTTTTTGAAACAGTTTTTTTCCACACATTTTCCTGTGTGGAAACCCAATGAAGAAAACACAATATTTACATTCTAGAACTTGTGCTTCTCCGTCCAGAAGAAAATTTGGTAATCTTCTATCACCTTTTTCTCTTGGAATATTTTCATTGTAAGAAATCAACACTATAAATGAGAAGCAAAGTTTCCAGGAAAGTAAAAAGACATATGTGTGAGCATGCATGTGCGGTTTGAAGTCCACAAATTACATAAATATGAAAAATAAACAGTTACTGATTACAAAGCACAGGACAGTTAAACTGTCGTATATAAAAGATAAATTTATGTTACTGTAGCATGTAGAAAGACCTAAATCTCATATCTTTAAAGAAAAATTATGGAACTTCAATGTTTACTGGTTATAGACCCACTACACTGGTTTTCTCTCTCCCTACCTAATAGCTGACTATGATTTTTTACTCCACCCTCCAGCATACAGTTACTTATATCTCACCATCTACAGACAGAACCAAGAGATAACCAATTCTTTGCATGAAGTTTGCCTGGGAATTCCAAAGGAGAGTCTGGAGAGAAGGTTTTGAAAGAGCTGTTGCTGCAGATTTGCTGTGCTGGCAGAGCTCTGGAGAGATAAGTGCTGCAGCCAGAGGTATCATATGCAGAACCAACAGATATGTGTGCAGTCTCCATCACAGGAAAAACATTTTCTGTGAGAAATTAAAACAAACTTAATTTGAGCAGAGATTGCTACTGTCACCAATTTCCTACTTCAGAAACATCAGATTAATATGTTTTATGAAATAACGGGGAAATGGTTCAAGCACATCGATTGAACCTGGTATATGGTCAGGTTTGTGCACAGGCTTGAGCCCTGGGAGAAGTCAGAAAACTTTAAAAGCTAAGAGAACATCTTTGTTTTCTGTCTGTTACATCTTCCAAGAGTCAACAAAACTCGGCTACAAAGAACTAGCCCAAATGTCATTCTCTGTGTGACTAAAAGAGGTGAGGAAATTTGAACTTTGAATAACAATAAGCTACAGACTCTACCTCTAACTGAGAGCTTCACTCCTTCCAAAGATAATTTTTTGCTCATTAAGCACAAAAGAATCCTGTATCTTTGTATCAGGAGAAATCAGAAGCAGGACCAGTCAAAGCAAAAGATAAATAAGATATGTATATATATATTCTCCCAATGAGCTTTTAAAGTCATCCAAATATTTCCTGTTTAGTCTGTCTCGTGATGAATCTGAGACAGTGTTATTCCCTATGCATTACCTGTGTTGTTGATTAAAGCAACAATGTTATTGATAACAATATTAATAACAATATTAACATCAACAGGAATTGGAAAATCTAAAATTCCAGTTAGATCAACTTCCTAAAAGAGTCAATTAGATTCGCAAGGCCGGATTTGTATCCGATGCCTTCAACACAGTTTCTCTCAGGTGGTAATTTTCTGATATTAGATATCAATGTCAAATTTTGATTTGCTCTGCAATGACTAATTCCAGTTGCAGATTAATTCAACTCCTGAAACTGCCAGTCTTTCCCCTGTTAAACAACAATAGAAGAGGTCATGACAGGTGTAACCATATTCCCATGGATGGATGAATATCTCAGATATGCTTTGACTTAAAGATCAACATTCTACTTTTTCACTGCTGTAACTGTAATAAATTAAACTTGTGCTATATTCAGTCCTCTTCAAAAGTTTACAGAAGGGATATTATCTGTCTTATAAAATCCACCAATATTAAATTCAGTGATTACAAGGAATGACACTACACTCAAAAAGGCAGTCAGAAGAAACGATAGGCCAAACCTCTTAGGTATATCTTTAATTCATAAACTCTATATTAGACTCCTTTGTGCAAAATATCTATTCAAGGCACCTTTTTGTCCTGGTCTTGAAATCTAACTGTAAAATCAATTACCCCATCATCCCACGGGAGCTGACTGCAGGCCTCTTATTCATTGATCTTAATATTCTGTAAGGATCTGATAAAACAACTGAGGATTGATCTGTCAGGAGGAGTTGGCCAGATAAAGTCATCTTCTTTCTACCCAGTCAAAAGACAGGTAAGTCTGCTTTGATACTTGCACAGACTGAACTGGTAGTTTCAGTTTGCAGTTGCTGTGGTTTAGTCAGCTGTGTTAGGATAAAGTTTGAGACTAAACCAAACATTTATATGCCTGAATGTTTGTTTTGTTTTTGTTTTGTTTTTTTTTTTGTTTTGTTTTGTTTTTTTTTTTGTTTTGTTTTGTTTTGTTTTTTTGTTTTTTTTCATGTAATGCAGATATCTTGGGCCACATTATTGTCAATGGATATCTACTCAATATAGTCAATGGAGCCCAAGCAAGAAGTGTTCTCCTGAAGATAGTCATTGAATTACTGACTAAATTATCCTTACAGATCCACATACACTTCTCCTTTGGATCTGTTGGTTTATTCTATGCTTCTGTGTACAAAATGAAAACAATCAAGAAAACAAATTAAAATCCAATCTTTTTGTAAATGTGTGCAGTAATTACCATTGGGTGCCTATGAGGACTTGGACAAGGAAATAATGGGCAAAATAAAATTCATTCTTAAAATGAATTAAATATCAGACCTGCACAGGCAGTACCACTACCTAGTTTTCATGCCTGAATACAGCCAAAATACACCTACACTGACTATAGGTTTGTGTGTTTCAGCCTAAGTATTGACTTCATAACATAAAGTTGTCACTAATTCTTCTATACATTTATTGAAAGAGTGATTTCCTGCCAGCCCTTAGTTCTAGACTTTTACATCCTTTTTCATTCAACTATTTATTGACTGATTGAATGTTTTATCATTCCAATACTTAATTTAGAATTCTCTAATATTTTTAGAATTTTTTTCCAAAGGTTAGCAACAGTCACAAATTGGTTTCTCCAGACCAATTTAAAAATGTTTTTCCACACATTCTCCCTTGTCCCTTTTATAGTCTTTACTCTTACGTTATAAGCCTTGTTGTGCTGGGATTTTTATGATGAAGTTCAAATAGATAGGAACCAGAGCTGAACTCAAGTTACCACCACTGATTTCTTTCTGTTCCAATCCACTTTTGATGGAGAGGGGTACCTCAGAATACAGTCACTGCTTCATTCCAGTTGCTGGGAACACAGTAGAAAATTGAACTGGAGAAATTCTTTCATAGTTTCAGGCATATAATTTAAACATTTCAGTCCCTCTCAGACACCTTAATGAAAGCCCCAAGGCCTGAAAGCAACTGTTGGGAGCTGAAAGCAAAAGAAAGCATTTGCTAAGTAAGAAGTAAGCTTTTCTTACAGCTGGGTGCAGCAGAATGCCAATGGAATTACTTCATCTATTAATGGGTAGGTTTTGTTTCCTTCCTAAAGAGAGACTCATCCATGAGAAAATTTCTAAAAAGGCTTCAGACTTGCTTTTAAACCTCATGCTCACATTAATTGTCTTCGTATTTTATTATTCAATTTGTGAATGTGACTGACTATGGTCACACAATAGTGAGAGTGCACTACTACTGCAGAATAAAGATCAGTTAAAGGCAAAAGAAACCTTAAAAAATCCCAAGAATTTTTATGTTTAAATATGTTTTAGAAATATCATAATTGTAAGAAAAACAAGAAAAATAAGAACATCATATATATCAGTTTGCACCTAATTTATTTGCTTTAGGTCAAATTTTCTTGAAGAATCAACTCAACCATTTCACCTGCAAATATGTAAATCTAAGACTTCAAACTGTTGAGATGGAGGCCCCTGTAGAGAACTCTATGAAATCACCTTGCAAAGCTTTAAGTAGTTCCCTTGGGTTTTACTATACACAACCATCTGCACAAAACCAAAGGGCCTTCACATTCCTTATATTCACTAAACTAAACTACTTCAGATCTACCTGGGTCTCTGTGCACAAAATTCTCCTTCTGACTGAGAGCACCAAAGCCCTAAAAGCCCTAGTGTTGAAATCTAAATGCTCCTTTCCTATAATAGGCCCAAATAATTATCTCCTATATTTGGATATAAAATATTTCCCATAATTCCAATAAGCTTAATCAATATTGCTTATTTTTTCATGTATATATTGGACAGTAAATCAGAAATTATCAATACCATCCCTTGTTCTATGCCAAGAAAGCCCAGCCAGGGCATGCACAATCTAAGAACCATCTGTATTTACCATTTTATTTATTATCTGGGACTGCTATATCCTACACTGTATGTTGGATATAGCAGTCCCAGCACTGTATGAACTGTAGTAGCTGAACTACTAACACTTACTTAAGCTCCCGAGCAACACCTTAGACTTGATTTCAGCTGATGTCAGGCTAGGGTGAGGTGGAAGCATCATGCCACACCATCAGCAATCTAGTAAATATGTAGTGAAATTCTGGCTCTATACGTTTTCATTTAATCACATGCTAATAGTAACAAATAAGATGCAAATAAGCTGTTTTCCTTTCTGACATTTCTGTATACTTTTTAACATAGTATTCTTTCTGTGAAAGCACCAGACACTCTCACATCTACTGAAATCCCTTCCTAACCCCAGATTAGGGTGAGGAAGAGAAATTAAAACACTGGAGTTATTCAAAACTTAAAGCTAAAGAAGGTTCTCTGGAGATGCAGGTTTTGATCATAAACAAATTCAGTGTCACAGAGAAAAATGTCTAGTCCCTGATGTGGAGCCTGCAGAGTCAGTGCAGAGTTTGGCATGATAAATGTGCTGATAATACATGATTTACCAGTGTCCAGGCTCCTTGGTCTAATCCAACCTATTAGAAAAAAGGTATCTACTCAAGGCTGTTAGAAACATTTAGACATTCCTGGACAAAGTCAGTGAGATGTTAATGTCATATGAGATATAAAACCAGAGCACATCTCCTGTTCTTAAGAATAAAACTGTCAGATGTACTTCTGATTGAAACTTTTGGTCTTATTTAGTTCATGGAAGAAAAATGCCACTTTCTGCGGTACAGGAAAGCCACTTTGGCTTGTGGTAGTTCTGACTGTGCCTTGAAAAAAACAAAATTCTGGATTATCGTCATTAGATTTCAGAGCATCACAACTTCTGCTTTCTCTATGGTGTTAAGATGGTCACTGTAACTGCATTCGTACCTAAAAATAAATTAATATTCATCCTCTCTACAGACAGAAAGGTTGCACAGTAGTATTGTCAAAAGTTCCACCGGCTGTGTTGAGATTCATGCAATATGTCAAATGCTACTGAGAAATTGGCTGCCTGTTTTCATTTGTCCATGAAAAGTTACTGTTTGTTATTTTTATAGTGTATTTATTATTTTTCCTTATTTTGGTGATAATAGAATCACTGAATGATTGGAAAAGATTATTTGCTGCAACCTCCTCATTCACAAAGGGTCATCACAGAGCATATTGCACAGGATTGCATCCAGACAGCTCTTGAGTGTTTCCAAAGAAAAAGACTCCACAACCTCTCTGTGCAGTCATCCACAAAGTAGAGGAGTTGTTCTTCCTCATGTTCAGGGCAACTTCCTGTGCATCAGTTTCTGCCTGTTGCCTTTCATCACATTACTTGGCACCACTGAGCAGAGCCTGGATCCCTCCTCTTGGCACCCTCCTGTCAGCTACTGACAGACATTGATGAGGCCTTCTTACCTTTATGTCTTCTCAAGGATGAACAGGCCCAGCTCCCTCAGCCTTTCCCCATGAGAGAGATGCTCCACTCCCTTAATCATCTTTATTGCCCTCCACTGGACTCACTCCAGGAGGTCCAAGTCTCTCTTGTACTGAGGAGCCCAGAACTGGATACAGCACTCCAGCTGTGGCCTCACCAGGGCTGTGTAGAGGGGCAGGATCACCCCCCTTGACCTGCTGGCAATGCTCTTCTTAATGCACCCCAGGACACCACTGGCCTTCCTGGCCCCCAGGGCACACTGCTGGCTCATGGACGGCTTGTTGTTAGAAAATTAGCTTGTAGCAAAAATATCCCTGAATTTTCAATACTGTTTCCAGCACAAAGTGAAAACATAGGTCCTATTAACAATTATGGAAAATAATTAACTCTATCCCAGTCAAAACCAGCAGAGGTAATTCTGAGGAAATCAACAGTCAATAGAAAAGGAATAAGACAGTTCTAATACTGGGCTGTCAAAAGGAAGTGTTGTGCGTTAATTCTGGGTAAGTCAAGACCGTACAAATGTTCTGGAAGGAACTGTGAAAATAAGAGCTGAAAAATTATGCTTTCACCTCTATGTCATTCATTTTTTCCAGAAATGCATATAAATAGATTATGATTTAACTATTACATTTATTTATTGTTTTGAAACAAGGTTTCTTAAGATATTAGTAGATTATTATTGTTATATAGATTTAATCTATAACACCTTTCTAAGTTTTAAAAAATTATTAAAAAAGTCATGTTTTCATTTTCTATTTGTTGTGCACATCTGTCTTTGAACTATGTGGAAACAAACTCACAGTTTGGTTTAGCAATTCTCTTCTGATGTATGCAATATGCATTATTTAAATTAATTTGAATGCTAGTGACTTTTCAGGAGATACAAAAACATCATGATGTGCATCAGTTTTGTAGGAAAATTAATTTTAGTTTTGAAAGATTTCATCTAATTTAAGAATATCAACATATTTCAACATACTTTTCTCATAATACTATTGTTATACAATGAGTCATCACTGACATTAAAGATATTGTCTTTTTACTGTCTGTGTGTATAAAGAGTCTGAAGGCTGTCTTTGTGTGCTAATCAAATTGCAGTTTGAGAGACTATACATTCCTTAATTTTCCACTGTTGTTACAAGATATTTTTTCTACCACTCTGTCTTGCTAAAGACCCTCATTATTGACAAAAATTATTTCCAAACTGCTTTGAAATATTTCTAAAGCAAAAAGATATAAACACAATGTGAGAGAATGTCTTCTGCACTAGATGATGCTTAAAAAAAATTAGTCAAAAAACTCAAAGACAATAAGCAGATAATTTTAAAATCAGTTATTTCTAAATCAGTCTTCAGTCTTTAAAGTACATTACAATAAAATAACCCCAAATTTTGCACGTCATTTACTCTTTTGCCATGAATTTCTTCACACAGACAAAACTCAGAGCAGACACATCAGGCACGAAAGGGTAACAACTGTAGTAAAATAAGTGTATCAGTGAATGAAATGGAAACACAGCAGCTATTTTTTACTAAATTCAAACTCAATTCTACAACCATTTGTATCTTATTTAAAGCAGATCAAACCATTGTCTAAGATTTGACAGGAGTAAATTAGGACAGGTTCCCAACTAATAGGATGCCAATTCTGTAAGCGACACTAAAGACTTCTCTGCTTGCAAAGTAAATAAATCCCACTTGTTTAAAATCACTTTGTGGTAACTCTGCATTTATAAGGATTTTTTTCTTGACTATATCTCACTGTTCCTCATCTTGTACATCCTAACCAAATTTGCATTATTTAATGAGCTAATATTTACTGTCTTTTCTTTCAAAGTGAAGAGAAAGAAGTGATGGTAGGATGGCTCACAGGCAGCTAGACATAAACCTTACATAAACCGTTTTATAGTAGAAATACAGAAATGAAGAATGTGTGTCACATACATTTGGAGGCCACTACACTGTCTTTTTCTGCCTTCTTTGTATTTTAAATGTGACTCTTGAGAGTCACTGCATTGATGCTACCTAGAATTGTAGTAGGGATTAGTACAATGTGATTCACAAAGGCTGCTGTCCTACAGTGACTAAACCAGGACAGGTGCCCAGGGGAAAATCATTTCCCTTGACATCAAAAATACTTCAAGCTTTCTGGAGTATTGTTGCAGGAATTCTGCTGTGCTGGACTCATCCTCTTTCAGGCAACCTATCTTCTGGTAATATCCTGAAAATGCTGTTACACTACATGCCAATTGTACACAAAATTTGTGTAGGCAACTTGTTTGCAGACTGCCAATCTGTCCATCAGGCCTATGAAGCATAAGATCCAGGGCCCAGAAGCAGCTCAGTTTCAGGGCAGTTTGCTTAAAAAAAGTCATAGGATCTGTTCTGGTTCTCTTTACAAAGGTCAGAACCACCCTGTGAAAGGGGAAAACAATAGGGAATTCTAGGAAACAACCAGGCAAAATTTATTTCTTTGTATGAGCAAACCCAGTTTCAGCTGTTTTCATTAAGACGAATCTGTTCATGTAAGATCTTTGTTCTGTGTCCCTTAAAATATAAAAGGACAAACATTCCACATTAAAATACCACGTGTGAAAAGGACTCAAAGGCTGTAATAGAATGTTAGAGAATGAGTCTGAAGAACTTTAAAACTGTCATTTATTTTCTTCTTATTGATTTAAACCCTCTCTGAAAGAGCTTTAAGTTTGTGTGTTTTCTGGAAGACTCTACTATTGTCCAAAGATCATCCTGTAGTTTTGCTAAGTTCTGGCCAAGCCAAGTCAGACACTGCATATGCCCACTTGTAATCACAATGTGCTACCTACATGATAGATACTATTCCCTGTAAAGGATGTCACTGACTTGTCCCAGTCCTACACTGGAAGGAGTCTGGAGCAGGGTTGTAACACTGCACAGCACAATGGTCCTTTTTTTCTCAAGAACCCTGAAGTCAATCTAGGATTATGATAAAGTGCATGTGTTCTTTGGGGAATGGCAAAGAAATTAAAAGTATAGAAGAGGAAAAGAAAATTCATTCTTACATTCACTGTTGGGTTTTTTGTTTGTTTGTTTGTTTGTTTTGTTTTGTTTTTTGTTTTGTTTTGTTGTTTTTTTGTTTTTGTTTTGGTTTTTTGTTGGTTTTTTTTGTTGTTGTTGTTTTTTTGGTGGTGTTTGTTTGTTTGTTTGTTTGTTTGTTTGTTTGTTTGTTCTGGACTAAAAACTCATCCTTGGTTGAGATGTCCAGCACACAGGACTCTGTTGCTGGCTGTGTCTGTGTGTATGCAAACACATATGAAAGAACCAAGCTGTCCCACTTTGCTGGCTTCCTTTATCTTCCTTATACAGATGGATATGCTCTGCTGCAATCGTTTCTGTGTTAAGATGCAACCTATTACTCATACTCTGGCCAGATGCAGGGTTCACCTGTGTGTTTGACTTACAAGCTGTTGAAACTTACAAGAATGACTAAGGATGATGTACCAAAGCAACAGCTCTAATCACAGCTGGACTGAGTGGGTGCTGCCGCCATGCTGTCATGTGCTGGGGGACTGTGAAAAAGTCAAAGATGATTTAACAAGATAGAAGGGAGCTATGTAAAGGAGGAGAAGTATTGTAGGAGCTGACTACATACATCTCACACTTGGAGGCAGCTGGGCTTATTGCAAATGCATGATGAATACACATTTTCCACTAGTGATGGACTGATCTAAGAGCATATGGCAGTTGCTTTATTCTCTCCCTGTCCATTTTGAAGGATGGTGTTGCAATGCCCAGGTACAGATGTGTTACAGGTTTGTAGATGGGATGGGAGGTCAGAAGCATTTTAATAGTCCACAGTTTTCGTTCAGTTGGAAAAGTTCATGCATTTCTCTGTAACAATCCAACGTCAATATTATATTCCCCAACATGGAACATATGAAAGAAAACTTATTACAAGAACTCTACATCTCTCCTCTCCAACTAGCTAAGGAAGTATCTTTCATTTTGAAGAGGAAAAGAAAGATTATTCTATAAACATTCAAACATGTATGATGTGGAGATTTTTGTATACAACAACTTCAGGTGCTTTGGAAAAATTACCTACCCATTTTTGAAGAGACAGAAATAACAGTAAAGGTTTGGGCTTCATGTATACCCCTTATAGGTGAAAAAAAAAATGCATCAGAGATCTGAAGCACCAGTGCTCTTAACAGCAAAAGTTCTTTTGAAAACCAATAGAGACACAAAACTGAGTACAGTGGTTTTGTGAAGAGAAACTAAACTGTCTACTTAGCTGATGACCTTCCAAGTACTTGTTCACAAAAAATCTTTGAATACTTATTTCAGAGGTGAAGGATCACATTAAGATACAAAGACTTGGCCTTATTTCTCATAATTTTTCAGTCTAGAATTGATGGAATATATCAGCTCAAATCACATAGAGCCAATGTTTTGATCAGAGTGAGTATCCCATACCTGTGAGATATTTAAGCAGGCCACAAGAAAGGTTTCATGTTATCTGGGTTCCAGAAGCATCAAAATTTCATACTGAGAAGATCATGTACAGTATGACACTATTAAAGACACAGGAATAAAGGTCTTATTCTGTCTATATGTTACAAAGCTCTGTCTAGTGAAACATAGCAGTCAGTATGTTATATTCTACTGCATGGGCTAGTGTGATAGGAAGCCTGCCCTCTGTTCAGGCAGGTGGTGAAATGAAGTGACAAACACAAAAGAGGCTTTGTAAAGTAGTTAGCAGAAAAAGGAGGGAAAAAAAATCTCTATTTTTTTTTTCACGGTACAATAACATCTTTCACTTCAGGATCTCAAAGCACTTTAGAAGCACTGTAATTAAGCTTCCAAACTCTCCATGTAGTATAAAAGATTTTTAATGCCTTTTAGCAAGGGAAGAGAATAAAAATGAGCAGGAAATAAACTGGTGTTTGCTCATTTAATTCATAATGAGAAGAAAAATATGCACAGCTTAATAATTGCTTCTATTTTAATTGTTCATAAGGAGCAATCTTTCTCCTTCCTACCCTAATTGTGGAATAGACACACACCAGAGTGTGAAAAGCTGTAGAGCCTGGGATCACCCATAGCATGACAGGTTAATTCCATAAATGCTTTGTTCCCTACATCTTCCAACATTTTATAGGAGGTCTTTTCATCCACTGTTTTCTTCTGATTTAGTGTTTCAATATCCCTTCCTTGACATACTTTTACTCTCTCAAGTGTGTTGATTCTTTTTTAATATTGTGTTAAGATCTCAGCAGAGAGAGGAAGGGAAAAAAGATGTGTTGTATCAATTGAAGAGTAAAGAATTTATTGTGACTTAATCTTCACTCAAGACGAAACATAAACATTGAAGTAAATGAGAGGAAAATGAGAAATAACAGCACCTCATGTGGTTATGAAATACCTTGAAACTAAAGCATGAGTTGAAATTATTTTGTTGCCCTAAAGAACAGTTTGTCCTTTCCTCTACTCTTATCTCAATAGCCTACTATGAAATCTGCTCAGCAGGGAACATTTTCATGTCAGAATGCTGTATTTTTAGTCAATCGATGGGCCCTCTACCAGGGCAGAGGGTTAGCTGCCTTTCAAACTGGAAGAGACATCTGCAGCCAGAAGAAGAGCCTCTCCATTTATACTTGGCAAGACAGAAATGACAGTGTCTACCTTTGTGCACTGCAAGTTCAACGTCTCTTAGCAGGGGTCAGGAAGCATTATTTCCCATCACAAAGTGCACACAGGAGTTCACCTCAAAGTTACCACAGTCTTTCAGGAGCAGTTTGTGGATGTTCTTTATTTTTCTGCTTCTGTACCCAGCACACCTATTTGAGTGATTCTGGGGTTTTGCATTCTTTGTGTGTGCATGTATGTGTGTGAATGTGTGTAGATCATCTATGCTGCAAGACCCCAGGAGAGGAACTCTATCTGTGCTATGATCTTGTAAAACACTGGACACACTAGGAACTCAGCAGAGTTCTCTTACTCCACAGGTACAACAAGCCTGGTAAGAACTGGTAAGAACAGCAACAGTATAAAGTTATCTTCATTCACTTTAGTACCTTAAAACCTCCTCAGGAAAATGACTCATCTGTAGCTATTGTATGCTGGTTTTTACCTTTGATACCATAGCAATCTAACCCCAAAACAATACAGAGGGTTCTCTATACCTTAAAAAGAGACATCTCTCCTGGGTACACCACTCTTCTTGCAACTGTCTGTTCTGTGAAGTGACCCAGAAAATGTAAAAGGTGCAAACTTGTTTTATGCTCTGTAGCTGCCCTGGTTAACATATTTGAGACCACCAATGTATTAAATGTTTGGTGTTTGTTTGGGGGTTTTTTTTGTTTTGTTTTTTTTGGGTTTTTTTTCCTATTCTGATTGATTTAAATACATCTTATAGTTGATAACTGCACAAAATCAGTTTATTCAGTGGTAATGGACCAGAAGCAGCAGCACCTGTGACTCAGCAAGGATGGGCAGTGAATAGAACCACCACTCAGCCCCGTGGAAGGGAGCCAGTGGGTGGTCCAGCTTCTATTTCAGATCACTTCAATGAGAGTCACACAACACTGCTGTCACATTTCTGATCTCTTTTTTCCACTTGTCACCTTTTATAGCTGGGTTAGTGAACACTCATTCTGAAACTGGATAACCTGAGAATCTATCAAGGGAAAATGCTGTATGAAGAGACATTTAGTTGACATCAGGGCACAAGGATATATACACCCTTAAATACATAAGTGCTCATGATGAAAGAGTAAACTCTTTATTATGTTACAGCAAAAGAAGGGAAGGAAGGTGAGGGAGGAAGGAGTAAGCCCTGATTAAGTGACAGTTCAAGGATTTATGGTGCATCTCTTCTTATGTACTGCTTTTCATTCATGTAAAAATAAACATTCGTAGCATTTTATATGTTCTGTCTACTTGTGATTTTCTGGCACAATCATTAGAATAACTTACAACTATTAGGTATATTTTATATTTAATCCTGACATAAACAGAGGGACTTGCAATGATCACTGGAAGACTCTCTTAATTAACTAACTTCACAGCTTTGTTGTATTCCCTTTGGTATCCCCTCCCCTGTGAAACCCTACCTGTCCCTTGACTCTGACCTATGGCCTTTGGCCATAGGTAACCCCGCCCCCTACCCTGAAATGCATAAAACCCCCTTTCCCTCCAGGGTCGGTCTCTTTTCTCCCTGGGATCCCCTTCTTGGAATAAAGCCTCAGAACACATCTCGGGGTAAGAGCCTCCTTTGGTTTTATGTCCTTATCATGAGGTTTCCCCTCATCCTAACCTCCCTAAATCTGAGCTAGCAGCTGGCCTCGGGGGGCTGAGGGTAGGGGAACACTTCACAGCTTGGCCTTTTTAAGTGTCAGCACATCTGAACACAGACTGGTGACAATTTGCTTTGCATCAAAGTCAGTGTCAGGACTTCTGCACTCTTACCCAGTAAGTCAGAGAGACAAACAGCAATATTTACTCATCCAGCAAATAAAAAGGATCAGCTTTGTGAATGCCCATTTTTACTTATGAAATACATCCCTCCAAATCTGTTTAATATATCTAGAGTCTAGTCTTCCTCTCACTGATGTCATGATAAGCCATGAGTCCCCAGTGAAATCTGTTGGGTTATAGCAAAACCAGAATGTCTCCATACTCCCTCATTCTATTTTAATTTTGGCAGATTTTACAGTGTGTGTGCAACTGCCAAGTTCAATGAATTTTCTCCCCATTTCCATTCACATAACTGATATCCCCACCTTGCCTTTGTGGTGATGTATCAAAAGATAACTGAAATAACATATCACCCCTAGCTAACAGAGATATCCTTGGGGCTAGGAAAGATAAAGTTGCTATACTGCCAAGCCATTTTTTTTTTTTTGTTGGACAGGGTGGGCTCTGTATGTGTGTGTTTGTGCGTGGAGTCCTCATTTGTAATCTTGTCATCTCAACACCTTAACATTTTCTCTGCAAATTCAGATGAAAACTAGCATATCAGTAATAGAAAAGGGCTCATTAGCACGAAGAATGGCAACCTTATAAAATTCTTATTAGCCCTATGCGATCCATTTAAATATATTTGGAGTAACATCCAGGTGCCTAGAGAAAGGAGGGCCCTAAACTGTCAAATCACTTACTGCAGTGAAAATCGGTGAAGATGATTAGATAGAGTTGCTTACTAAATTCAGCTGAGTCTAAATGCAGCTGGAATGTGGATGAATGGCAGGAGTGTGTAAAGGAATGGAAACTACTCTATCACCTCCACTTGAGAATGTAACGGGTTTACAGCACAAAACACAAAAACCCACAGATGGATCAAACTTGCCTCCAGTGTGACACAATCTGAAATAATCCCTTCTGTCTAGATTCTACATTACTGTTTTGGAGTTTTTTTCCCTTCAAAAAGATTGATTTCTGTACCTCACATAATTAAATACAGAAACAACAACCAGGATGATGAGAATTGGGATTTTTCAGCCTGACAAAGAGAAGGCTCCAGGGTGACCTAGCTGTGGCCTTCAAGTACCTGAAGGGAGCCTACAAAAAAGATTAAGAGAGATTTTTTACAGTCATATAGTAATAGGTCAAGGAAGACTGGTTTAAATTTGAAAGACAATAGTTTAGATTAGATGTTAGGAAAAAATTATTGTGAGCATAGTGTGACATTGGAACGTGTTTTCCAGAGAAGCTGTCAATGGCCCATCCCTGGAAGTGTTCAAGGCTGGGTTGAATGGGGTTTGGAGAAACCTGATCTAGTGAATATTGTCCTTCACTCAGAATGTTCGATGATTTTATGATACTAAAAGCTCATGGTTATTTTGTGGTGGGATTTTACTCTAAACTGGACTACAGCAGAGATTTATACCTTTCAGTAACTCACCTTCAAGATACAGAGATATACATGTGTTCTGTCTCTGCTAAATTACTAAATAAACTGAATGCAGGAGATCCTTGATCTGACAGAGGTCAACACAGAATCTCACTTTGGTTAATGTTGAATTTGCAAGATTATATATAAAGTACTGTAAAAAGTACATGCTTGTTTTGTAACATCAAGAAAATTATACAGACAGGATGCTCACAAATGAGCAGTCTTCTTCCCTTTTTTGCTGTTAGGAACAGTAAATATAGGACTGATCAAGTTCTAGGTCAGACTCTGCAAATCAGTTCACAAAAAATATCAAAGCTGTGTTATTTTTTACTCACTAAAAACGTAAATCAAATAAAATCATAAGACATAGAAATATCACATTTTTAAACAGGTGTGAGGGCTGTTCCCACTCCTTGGTAATTAACACAGCTCCAATGTATTGGGGGCAGGATTGCCTTCAGCACTATCTCTATCTGTCTTCCCACAGTAATTTTTACTCTGACAGACTACAGGACAAAACTAAGAACTCAAATGTTACTGCATCAGTAGTACACAGGAATGTACATGATTAATGTCATTAAGTATACTCAGTGAAACAGATAACGAACCAAAAGTATAAAAACAAAGACATAGTGCACCTTTATACTCTGTCCCAAGTATTTTAAAAGAAGTCATGTGTGTAGTTTAAATGTGTTGATTAAATAAATACACACAGGAAACATATATATATATATATATATATATTTATATATATAAATCTGTGCATATGTGGAAATAACCAAACATACAGAAGTATTTAGGTATGTCTGTGTATTCATAAAGAAGAAGTAAGAGAAGGTGAAGGGGGCTTGCAATTATGTGCTGCTGTCCCTTGATAAATGAAATCCTAAATGCCTGTGAGTCCTAGTTCTGACAGCAGAGATGCTCCCACTGATCAGGTAGGCTCCTGCAGCAGAAAGGTGTCAGTCATGTCCTTGCTGGATGTGGTTCCAAGAAGCTGTGGCAATCTGAGGAACAGCAACTAGAGACTCAGAACCACCCACATGAATTTCACTCAGGTGCCCTTATCCTGACTTCTCGGTCACCTTTGTAAATCATACCATAAAAAGGGGGAAAAGATGAGACGGAAAAACAAAAAATCTGGTGGTTTTTCATGTTTTGGGGTTTTTTTCCCCATGTGTATGAATATTTCAAATGAGTGAAAAAAGTACCTTTGTAGTCCATCAAAAAACTACAATATATGTTGTTTTTGATGGAGAAGATGTCCTCTTTTGAGCGTTATCTGTTATCCATGGATGTAGCTCAATCAATAAATGCGTGAATAGTTAGAGTCTTGTTAGTCATGTCATGCTTCACAGTCTTTGGAAAGTCCCTCTACCTCTGCAGACCATGATAGATTGGTCTGTCACGTTTGCTAGTCTGCATTGCAGTGATCTTGCTTCCTACCTTCATCTTTCCTCTTCTACCCTTTCCCTCCCTCCTCAAGCCATTTCCATTTGACTTTCATGGCAGTCATTCATTGTATCAGCAGCTCCCCTTTAATCAGAGCACTGCTTCCATCTGAAATAGCTGGTTAAATTACTGAGGGTCCATTAAGTGAATTATTTCAAACTCTTGCCCCTTTCACAAATCTGTCCCTAAAGCAACACAGTAAGTAATAAATTTGAAGCACCTCTCAGTATGGTGAGGGAAGCAGACTGCACTTTACAACTAGCAATTAGCCTTAGGGCTTCAGGTATTTTTCTTTTCTTACCACAAATGAACTCACTTGAGCTTTAAAATTTTGTTTGTTTTGGTTTTTAAAGGAAAATACAGGCCTTGTCCAGGGCTGAGTGTCTGAGACTGCTAGCATGTCTTCAATATTCTATTCCCTGGTCTATAGCATCCTAATATATGGTGACATTCTGAAACATTTTCTATTCACTCAGTGATTAGGAATTATGAGAAATTATGATCCAACAATGCCAAATATCAAGTAGATTCAATGCTATCTCCATAAACATGTCTCCTACCCACTGAGGTTCACATAGCTTTAGAAAATGCAGGGGAGCATAGGGCAGGTATGTACAAGGTGGTTTAGAGAATTAATCACTCTTGTAATTTTAATAAGTAATAGGATTTTTGTGCTGTAAGCATAGTGACAGCAGTCATAATATCACCTAGGAGTATGTGAAAGGAAATCCTTTTTACCTGTACAATGTCATACAGTTAAGACGCTTGATCTGACACAGAAGCGGAAGGAATCTCTGTAAAATGCAGAAGGAATCACAGACCAGTTTCTTGTCTATTCAGTATATCAGTGTGCAAAATCTAGGTTACTTCACTACCTTCCTGCTTGGCATTCAAATTTGTCACTCCTTTTACCCTTTTTAATGGAACTTACTTTGAAATTTTGTTATCCAGCTCACCAAATTTCTATCTGCTTTCTCCTTTCCCCTTTCCCAATTTTCTTTCTTTTTTTTTTTCTCCCTTGGGACTATGCATGTGAGGAGAATTTTTTTTATCTCTCTTTCAGCTTTATCTTGTGACCCTTTTTTTTTTTTTACTATTTTCTGGCTTTATATTTTTTTCCCTGCTAAATTTATATGCCTTGCGATACAGCTTTTATCAGTCTCACACGTACTGCTGCTATTCCTTGTTCCTGATCATCTGTTTATATGTCATCAAGTGCACCATGTACTCTTGGCAGAACATCTGCAATTACTAGATAGTTTCTCATCTGAAAATGCAGGGTGTTACCATCACTGATATAATTGAAGTGAGCTATGGTTATAGACTGTGATTAGGTGGGGTTTTTTTTTTCTGTGACAGAGACTATAAGGGAAACAAGAAATACGGCCCTGCAGATTTCTGAAAAGACAGAAGGGTTTTTAGCAAGGCTCAGCCAAGCATAGAGCAGGCATAATATGCTAGAGACTTCAAATTTTGTTGTCGTGAGAGGAGAAGCTGTCCATAATAATGAGACAGAAAGGAATTTGATTTGGCATCATGGTTAGTATTTGGTTGTGCAATAAATGTGAATAGAAAAGTGACAGTCAATTTAGGGGGTATTCTTCACTGTTGATAATTATTTATTTATAGAAATATTTTTCAATCTCAAATAATTTTGGGGTTTAGGGAATACAGATGCTTCTCTATACTCATATGGCTCATTGGAAGCCAGTAGTCATGGCCACTTTTTGTAAGTGACACTACTATTTTTTGGCAGATTATGTTATTATTGTTTTCCTTTGTTACCAAAGAAGAAGTGGAATTTAGTAATTGGTAAATGCCTCTTAGCTGATAGCTATAGATACTGTTTTAAACAAAACAAATCTAGAAATATATAGCAGCTAAACAATGATCAATCTGAATGTTCTCACCACCAAACAATTTCAGATTTTAGAAAGGATTTTAGCAAGTCAGCCTTGGTATAACTGGAAGAGATTAAAAGACTGTCGAAAACACATTCAGAAGTTTGACTTGCTGTTGTCCAATAACACAGGTAAATTCAAATCAGTGCTGCCACTGTAAGGTCTGCTGTGTGCAAGAGTAGCTCCTACTTTATTATATACATGTGTGAATATACCTAAAATACATGAATCACTGCTTTGACTAACTCAAGCAACTATTCACAATGGCAATTTTTTTGCATTTGTTTGATAGTGAAGCCCACATACATCATGTAGTTTTACCTCTGCAAATTCTCCTAAAAGTTGAATAGAATAATAAGACAATGGTAACTCTGGAGCAATTTCTCAGAAGAAAGAAAAAAACCCAAAACATTGTGTTCCTTTCCATTATTTGTCACTTAAAATATCACTGAACCAGTTTCTCCATCTTCTGCTGTACCAAGACTTCACTTAGATTGGAGAAATTCTTAATGAATACCTGCTGCATCTGTCAAAACAACCATAGGTTTTATCCTAGATTGCATCCTCCAAAAATACCACACAAGGTTTAGTTCCCTCTTTGAGTCTAACAATGACAATGGGGCACACAAGTGGTTGTTTGGCACTGTTGTATTTCATAAAAATGTATGTTGATCCACAAGACAGATGATCTGCAGCAGACTTTTCTACATTCTTCCCAGTTAGTCACTAGTTATGATTAACTAGTTATGACAGGCCTCCAGGAAGCTTTCTTTCATTGTTATCTGGATGGAAGTTCTTTCCTGATGGCATCAGTCCTGAGACAACTCCCAGGTGGCTTTAAAGCTCCTACATCTCCCTGTCATTAATCGCAATTGATTAACTTTCTTCTTGTAACACATTCCTGATCACCTCCAGCACATCCATCTCCCTTCCCTTCCCTTCCCTTCCCTTCCCTTCCCTTCCCTTCCCTTCCCTTCCCTTCCCTTCCCTTCCCTTCCCTTCCCTTCCCTTCCCTTCCCTTCCCTTCCCTTCCCTTCCCTTCCCTTCCCTTCCCTTCCCTTCCCTTCCCTTCCCTTCCCTTCTCTTTCACTTTTCTTCTCTTCTCTTTCACTTTTCTTCCCTTCTCTTTCACTTTTCTTCCCTTATCTCTGTTAGAAACTGCAGATGGCAGGTATGGGAGTAAAGAATTTACTCTATGAACTCTTAAGCTTTTCTACATCTACTTAATACTCCTTACCTTTTAGCTTGCTTTCTATGCCTCTCTTTCCATCTCCTTTTTTCACCAATCTACTCCTTAGACTCCCAATATGGTTCTACTATTTATACTAGAATTGAAAGACACACTTCTAGTGTTTATCATCATCTCCCCATTGTCTGCTTTTCACTAGCTCCCTTCAGTTTCTGCAATGACAGTGTTTGCAGATCTGCCATGATTCAAGGCAGTGGTGTGGTACTATTCCAAATACCCAAGGTATCACCAAAATTTGTCAAGCTAACATTTCTGTGTTCTACCACTGAAAATTCCAATTTCTAAATATCATAATGACAGAGGACCTGGCTTCTACTCAAATGGGAGCAATTACTCCTTGACTACTGAAAATTACTCATTTGAATTCCCTGTGGATGAAGGAAATCCCCATCCATTGTTCTGAACAGTGGGCTTAAAACTCAACAAGTATAAAATAGCTATTCACTTAAAACACTGCTGAAAATGTGGAATATTTTATTGCTGCTGTGTTTTCCTCAGTGCTGGTTAATTTCAGACCCAGAAGAAACTATAATTCATAGAGAAATGAACTGTTTCTTCCAGTCCATATGTTACAAAACAGTTACATTGCAATTATCTCCTTTCTGCTGCTTTTATTCAAGACAGAATCCCAGAAGAATTACTCTCAAAAGAGGTGATCCTAGGACACAGAAGGGTCAGACCTTTTGGTAGGAAATGGAGTAGATGTACCTAGTGTAATTTCTCAAGGTGAGACATTCTAGAGAGATGTCAGAATTAAAAATAAAAACACTATTGACAATCTTGCTACTCACGCTAGAGGCATGCTCAAGCAGTGAATGCCAATTATTACCATAATTTGAATTAACAAAGTCCCGAAAGAGATTTCCTTGCTCTCTGTTTCTTTAATTTCAAAATGCCATTCAAAAGATGAAAAAGGGAGTTTGTTGGAGAAGAAAACATTTTAAAGAGTACAAAGCAGGTATAAAGAGCTGTGGTTCTCCTAGGATATTTTGCTTGTCAATTTTAAACTTACTCAAGCTCTAAACTTACTCAAGCAAGCACTAAAATCAAAGAGAGTTTTGTTTTATGACTCTGCAGTTTGACACCTCAGGGTCCCAAGCCAGCTTAGATCCCCAGCACATTGTATACAAGGACATTCACTCTCTGAGAGCTCTCACTGAGTGGGTCCTGCTCTACAGAAAGGCTTTTATCATTCATGGGCATCTCCTGATTAAGCATCATGTAGAAGTTAGGGTAGCAGATTTTAGATTTTTAACTCCTGAAAACCACATGAGCAGTGTGAATTTGAGGAAGTCAGACACCAGATACCCCAAAAGTCCAGATCCTATCCTCTTGCTCTCACCAGAACAGGCTGCTAGACTGGTTATGTTCAGGCAACACTAATATACACACAATTAATCTATTCATGCAGAGTTTTGCTCACTATATGTCTTAAAAACAACTAATCTTATCTACAAGAATTTTTTTTGCTTTGTTGAGAGTTAAAGCACCATAAAGGTCATTCACAAACAAAAGTTCATCATACTGGGAAAAGGCCCTCACCATGAGCCACTCGCTTTTGAACATTTTTGATTCATGCCAGATTCTTGCTCTCTTAACCGTGGTGAAAATTAAGATATTAATTTTTACTGCCACTTTGCATATGTTTTCTCTCATCTGATGTGCTTTATAATAAACAGGTTTCTCTCAGACATTCCCCATTTGAAATAAAGAAGTTTAGAAAAAAAGCATTCTTTGCCACCTTCAGAATCTTTATCTTTGTTAAAAAAACCTTACATTGTCCCCCTGAAGAATATAAGATTGGTTTTCTTGTGCCCTGTAGGGCTTCCCCATTCTCAGAATCCTAGGGCAATGGCAGTAGCAAGTTGGCACACAGTAGCAGAAATGTCATTTTTTAATTATGTGGTTCTAAGGGAATCTATTATCTACTGCTGAGATGCTGAAATCAGACGATTTATCTCCAAGGCAGGTCTGTCTACAATCTAGAATATATATCTCTTGTCACTGCAGGAAAAAAGAATAAAAGGATGTTTTTATTTTTGGTGCCTTGTGTTTATAAATTTATTCTTTTAAGTTTTGCAAGCAGATTCATGGGGGTAGGGTGCTGAAGGGCAGGGTATAAAAAAGTCACATTCTGATGCGATCTTGATCAGGTTCTCTTGATCTCCCTAGTAGATTGTCTAAGGTCTAAAGGGATCTAGCTGCCCTTCAGTCAGGGTGTCACATCCCCTCAGGGCAGGATGTCATACAAATCCTAAAGGGTTCATGTGCCAACCATAAATTAGCCTGTAAGTCATTGTGCTGAGAATTCCAGGCACCTAAGAGCTGAGAGCACTGTACAAGCGAACATAAGCAAAAGAGCCAGGCAACTTGTTTACCTTAATTAACATAAATACTTACCTTTGCTGGACTTTTCAGGTAGGTATCTGCAACACTTGAAAGAAACTTTATTTCTTACACACTAGGTGTTGTCATTTGAATGAATAAGTAGGGAATATTTTAGAGATATATCTACCATATAGATATATCTACCATATTATTCACAATGACACTGAATTATTTCTCTTTCCTCCCTAAGGTATGGAAGTAAACCAAAGAGTTTAGTACATGTTGTTTGTATTTTTTAATCTGCAAAATTCATAACACAAGCTACTCCATGAAGCAGGATTTGAGCTGCTAGCAGTTCATGTCTACTAACAAAGAGGTACATTCCAAGTACTTTTAACACAATCCCACTCAGGCATATTTTGAATTAATGTATGCTTTCTGTAGCCTATAAAAGTTTACAAAAAAGTTGTAGGGAGGACAGAAAGAAATATCAATATCCCATCAAAACTGTAATTCTTGCATTGCCCTCTAGTGCACACATGACAGCATGACACCCTTTTTTTTTTTTTAACTCTTCACAATATAAATTACTAAAATGAAAGTTTAATGTCATTTGATGGTTTGCTGCACTTAATTTTGACAGAAACCTTATATACAGTTTGTTTGAAATACCTTGCGTTCATCAAACCCTTCTGGCAAATCTGAGAAATAGTTTGATTTATGTTACTAGCAGAAATGCAGGCTGTGTCTTTTCAAATCTAAGTATGATTCCAAGGAATCCAGACCCCAAAAAATTCAGTAATTCAGTCGTTGAAAGCCACCTGGAGTGAAGCATGTATAATTTGGAAGATACCTGTATTCTTTACTAAGGGCAAAGTAAAGTCTTTAGTACTATGTCATTGGTCTGTACACACTTACTTTTAAAAGTCAAATGCCTCCCCCACATACAGAAAGATCAGCATACACAAGAACACAGGAACATGCACAATAGTTAAAGTGGACAGAGAATTCATTTACCAAGATGAAATCTATCATAAAGCATTGTAGAGGCAAACATTTCATTGGATATGGGTTCAAATATTGTTACTTGTTACTTAAGCATTTGTTACTTAAGTGCTTAGCCAGGAACAATCTCTAAGTTTCAGACCAACCATTTGTGGCTTTATGAATAAACCTAGGGGCATATTCAATACATTTAGAAGAAGTAAATTAAGTAGAAATTTCCTCTGGTTTCACATAAATTATCACATAAAAAGCCATTTCTGCCTGTAATAAGAGTCCTAGTAAAAGAAAACATTTTATGAAACATTTAAGGAAAAAGTAACCACCAGGTTACAGTAGGGAGTATTTTAGAGATTCCTTTTTACTGTTTTTACCTGCAAAATGCACATTTGTTAAATTTTAGGTACTACACTACAGACAGTGCTTTTGCATTTGAGACTTTTGAGGATCTTATTTCACCAGCTCTTCTCTGCACAGTCCTCAAAAGCATAATATATTTAGAAGGTTTTATATTCTGTTCCACAAGATCACAGACAAGAAAATTAATTTTCTTCTCCACTTCTGTCCAGAGAAATTGTGGACTGTCCATCCCTGGAAATGTGAAGAATCTCCATCCCTCTAGATAAGACTGGATTCCTTGTCCACGGCGTAGGGGTTTGAATGGTTACTCCATGGATTCTGTAGAATCATAGAATGATATGGGTTGGAAGGGATCTCAAAGATCACCTAGTTACCTCTGTGCCACTGACAGAGTCACTTTTCACTAGACCAGGCTTCTCAAAACCCCATCCAAGCTGGCCTTTGAACACTTCCAGTGATGGGGCATCAACAACTTTTCTGGGCAACATTTTCAAGTGCCTCACTACCCTAACACTAAAGAATTTCTTTCTAATATTTAACTTAAATCTAGTCTCTTTCAGCTTCAAGCCCAGTCCCATTGCTACATGCCCTTGTGAAATGTCCCCTTCCAGCTTTTTTGTAGGTCCCATTTAGGTACTGGAAGGTTGCTGCGAGGTCTCCTTGAAGTCTTCTCTTCCTCAGCCCGAACAACCCCAACTCTCTCAGCCCATCTTTATAGGAGACATGCTCCAGTCCTTTGATCATCTTCTTGTTCCTCCTCTTGACTTGCTCCAGCAAGGAGGTCCATGTCCTTTTTATGCTGGGAGCCTCCAGAGATGGATGTAACTACAGGTAGGTTCCATGAGAATGGATAAAGGGACAGAATCATCTCCTTAGATCTGCTGGTCATCCTTCTTTTGGTGAATCCCAGAATATGGGCAAGATACCATTAAACAATTTTTCAGATCTCTACAGAGAACATGGAGTTAGCATTGCAGCACCTCCCTTTGTCAGAATATCACAGCTTTTGCTTTCACAGCCAAAATTACACTGTAATTGCTATAAAATCGCTTAATTTTTCAGATTCTATTATTTCATGCAACTCTTATATATACTTGAGTATAAGAGACATAGTTGCATCTGTGCAAGCAAGAACACTTTCAAAACACCAAGCACCTGGATAGCATCAAGATTTGAATAGCAGAGGGAAAGAAATGGGATACTATGAAGATACATGTCTGTAATTGCATTGTGTAAATGGGAAAGCATCTACTATCCTTGTAGCGTTAGTGAAAGCACAGCTGCTGGAGGAACTCATCAAGTAAATATATTCCTGGCCTGTGTCCAGCATGATACACAGTTTGCCACTACCAAAGTCAAGAAAAAAATTACCCACCACTTTAATAATGTCAGAATTTGATTACAGTGTGATACTGTGCCATGCTGATAACCTTACCTTGCTATTTGTATAGCAATTTTTATTAAAGACAACTTCTAGGCAACTTTTGACAATTAATTTTGTTCTTACATCTCCATGTAAGGTTGCAGATGTGTCTGGGTTTACCTCATTGTTTTGTATGAAACTATTCCTGTGGTAACAACAGTTCCTACCATACCAATTTAATTTTTCAGGATTCTGACGCTTTTGTTCCTAATGCTTCATGATTTTTTTTTCTGGACCCATATCCCAAAAATTAAAAATTATAGCAAAGTTAGCATAGTTATGGCTCATCATAATCACAGGATAGAAATAGTCACTTTTCAGCTGAATTCTTGAAAATATGGTGGCATACAGTTGTTAATGGATCATGAGAGATAATGGAGATTTTGATCAATTTCCCTGTTCACAGCTTTGGAACAACCCTAGCAAGAAGCCAGAAATAAAAACCCTAGCACTGTCCTGGCTGCCAGGCATAGTCCTTTAGCCACTGCTGTCTAGTTCTTGGTTTTCAATCCACAAATCTTTTCACAAGGTAGCAAATTGTCATCAAGCCAACATGGGATGGGCAAGGTCTTTTTATTTAAAAACCCAAACGAGCAGTATATGATAAAACTTTCTATTTGGTTATCACAGAATTACTTCCTTACATTGACAGATATATAACTACTTGTTTTAAAATCTTTGGGCTTGCAATGTCATGCTCACAAAACCAGACTCTAATCACATTCGATTGCCTCCAAATTTGTTCCCCACATTTCAGAGTTTCATTCTTAGGCCTGCCTCTACCACCCCAGGAAAACAGGGTAAAAATAGAGAGACATCATGATTGGAAAATGGTCATGACTACAGAGCTGCTTTTTGTGTTATGAAGATGCTTAGTTTCACACACCATTTATATGGTTTCACCTTCTCTTCCTGCATAATATACTGTGTTGATTTTGACTGGGGTAGAGTTAATTTTCTGCATAGTGGTTGGTATGGGGTTATGCTTTGGAGTAGAGTTGGAAACTCTATTGAAAATTCAGGGGTGTTTTAATCATTGCTGAGCAGCACTTACAGAGAGTCAAGCCCTTTTCTACTCCCTACACCATCCCACCATCGAGTAGGCTGGGGGTGGACAAGGAATTGGGAGGAGACACAGCCAGGACAACTGACCCCAAGAGACCAAAGACATATTCCAGAACTTAACACACCATGCTTAGTGTATAAACCTGGGCAAAGAACCAAGAAGTGAAGGACATTTGGAGTGATGGTGTGTATCTTCCCAAGTCACCGCTGCACAGGACGAGGCCCTGCCTTCGTGGAAATGGCTGAACACTTGGTTGACCACGGGAAGCAGTGAATTAATTCCTTGGTTTGCTTGAATGTGTCGCCTTTGATTTACTTTTTAAACTGTCTTTATCTCAACAGCTGAGTTTGCTCACTTTTACTCTTCTGACTCATTCCTCCATCCCACCGCAGGGGTGGGGGCAGGAGGAAAGGAGTGAGTGGCTCTGTGAGGCTCAGTTGCTGGCTGGATTTAAGCCAGCATACATACAAGTAGCAAAGATGTCACTGATTCAAGATGTAGCTACTGCCCTCATTATCTTCAGCAATTGTTTTTCCTCTCTACTTCAAAGGCCAGTACATTGCATGATCACTGGAAAAATCCTGTCTTGATCTTTTTTCTGGAAAATTATTTCAGTCTTCCAGGCTCAGAGCATTCACACCTTGTAGCTCTCTAAATTCCTTTTAAGCAGAGGGAGTTTATATCATTGAAGTGGAAACTCAGCAACACTAGAAAACTGGAAGAAAAGTTCTCAAAGAAGCCAATTAAAAAATAAAAAAGTCATAGTTCAATAATCGGAAATAATGAATTTTTTCTTCAGAACATCCTGAATGGTTTAAACTCTTCTGTGACTGATCATGGATGCATTAACAGCTAAGGTCTCGAGGGTTACTCATGTTGTACCTATGTTTTTAGCTTTATTTTGGGTTAGTTTATTGTTTGGGGGGTTTGGTGAGAGAGAGTTATTGCTGGCTTTCTTGTCTTGAGGCTTCTTGTGAATTAATTGGTTTTATTTTTTGTCTACTAATCTTCAAACTGTTAAGGTTGCTTTACCATCTATCCCAAACTCGGGCAAAGACTTGAAATACTGCTTTTTTTTGTTTTCAATCAAAAGGCTAACAATAAACATCCAGCCAGAACTTTTTCTTATCCTCTGTTTCACAGATTGTGTTCTGTCTACTAAATCTGAGCAAATCACAGAACCACAGAAGAAATTGAGTTGGAAGGAACCCACAAGGATCATCAAGTTCAACTTCCAGCCCTGCACAGGACCATCCCCAAGAATCACACCATGAGCCCAAGAGCACTGTCCAAATGCTTCTGGAATTCTGTCGGGTTTGGTGCTGTGACCACTTCTCTGGGGAGCTGTTCCAGTGCCCAGCCACCCTCTGGGTGAAAAACCTTTTCCTCATATCCAACCTAAACCTCCCCGGACACAATTTCGCTTGGTCACCAAAGAGAAGAAATCAGTGCCTGCCCCTCTCACGAGGAAGCTGCAATGAGGCCTCCCCTAAACCTCCTCTTCTCCAGGCTGAACCAACCAAGTGACTTCAGCCACTCCTCATGCAGCTTCCCCTCAAGGCACTTCACCATCTTTTTTGTCTTCCTTTGGACAGTCTCTAATAGCTCAATATCTTTCTTATTGTAGTGACCAAAACTGCTCACAATTTTCAAGGTGAAGCCACACATCTAATTCAAGCACTTTGAATTAGACTTCTGGCAACCTTATCAAGAAAAGACAAGCACTTTCTTCTGTGAGTAAGCCAGATCTTTCATATTCTGGAGTGATTTTAAGAGGAACATCAATTTTCCTTTATTATTCCTTGATATCTTTCTCTCTAGGTTTTCATTCGCTGTTTAATTTCATTCTGAGATATTCACGGATCATAACCCAGATTTACAAATTTCATCTGTGAGACATTCAGAGGCCATAACTTTAGTTTTCTGTTCCTGAAATCCTTACACTTTGTTTTTCTTCTCATGAAAGTAAAGTATTGGCTTAACAATGATAATAATGAAAAAAATAATTACTTTTTGAATCATAGTGTTTCCCTCTACAACATTTTACTCTACCAGTATTCCCACTGATGTATTTTTTTCCCTAGAAATGGACTCTTGGGTAACTGATTTTGTGCCTTTCAATGGTGTCCAAATGTACTTTGCTACAGCATGCTATGGGAAAGTAGCTTAAAACTGGTTTATTTTATTCTTTTTTTTTTTTTAAACTACTGACTCAGCCAGGCCAAAATCAAAAATGCTTGGTATGAAGCTTACCTTAGACAAGGATTTCCTCTTTATCCCATTGAATAAATACCCATCTCTCAGTAAAGAGTACTGAAATGCTTGGTTGAACTCCTGTTGTAAAATAAGCTCCTGGTAAAACCATGCTCAACAAAAGCTAATGAAAAGATTTTTAAAAAGTGAGAAATGTAAAAACAGTGCACATAACATCACAGAATGAAAAAATATATGTGGTGCATACACTGGATTTTCTAAGCACTGGAATCTTATTCTAAGACAGTAAGGAGAAATTGTAGCCATAAACAAATTAATACTCCCAAAGAAGAACTGCTCAGTGACATTGAGGTCCACATAAATATCGGGATCAGATAAATGGCATTGTACTGAAACAGAGATCCTTATCTAACCCTAGGTGTTTATGCACCAGCCCCGTGGATACATGGAAGACAAAAATCTCTGAAAAAAAAGAAAATCAGTCCATGTCTGTTAAGCTGCTCATGATTTTCATTGGAGCAAGGCAGACAGGAAATTCCTCTGTAGGCTTTGTTTATTATATACTTTTTTTTTTCTATGTAAGAGTCCATTCCCATTTTTGCTCTTAGACAAATTTACCTTCTTAAGTTAGTTATTTCATCTGTCAAACTCCTACACAGTCATTGACATCTAATTATTCCAATTTTGCAAGGATGATGGCAAAAAAAAAAGAGATGATGGGTCATGCAGAAAAACATTTGAGTTTGAGATTTTCTTTCATTCTATTTCTATCATTCTAGGAACCTGACAGTTGATGTATACAGAAAATCATAGAGGTATCATACAGTCCTGACAGCATGCCCCTACCACCTAAAAACTGTAATGTTGCATTATTTGCTTGACCCCATAAAGACCAGCAGTGATTATTTTTCTTTTTTTTTTTTTTTTCTTTTTTTTTTCTTTTCCCTTTTTTTTCCTCTCCCTGCACTTTTTCACACATAAGCAAAGCAGAGAATATTTCAAAGATTATTTCATAGGGAAATACTCTGGTCCAGTTGCCATAAGAGGAGGTGTTCCCCAGGTTCCCTCATGTTTCCCAGAAACTGAAAATTTCCTCAAGGTTACCATTCAGCTCCACAGGGACACAGCTGAATCTGTCAGACTGAGATGCAGATAAAGCTGAAAATTTTTACCTCACAGAGCACAAGGAATAAACAGATCCTGGGAAAATAATTAGCACCTCCCTGTATTTTGTCACCCTAGCTTTTCCTGTAGATAATTTCTAAAACAACTTCCAAGTGTCATAAAAATAAATATTAATGCATTTTTAAAGTGCATTGGTAAAAGCCTAAGTGTTTCCTCCATTCAACAGAGAGGAAAGGGCTTTTTTGCACTGGTGAGAAATTTCTGCAGAAGGTTATTTTGTAAAAGACAGTAAAAATTACAGAAGTCTAATGTCTCTTTAGCATTAGCCTGACAATACTAGCAGCAATGAAACTGTTAATGTAACCAAGGATAGTGACAAATAGTAAGAAATTCAGGTTAAAATAGATGTAGCAGTATTCTAACTTCTGGCAAGTACACTCCCATATGATATAAGTTGTTTAAAGCTGTTTATTATGATTCCTAACCATAGCACTTATGTTAAAAAAAAAAAAAAGAAAAAAAAAGAAAAAGAAAATTAGGAGTGGTACAGACCAGTGGGTTTCTCAAAATACTGGAACAAATTAATCGTATTATTTCTAGTAAGCTTAAAAAGGATAGGAGATTAGTAACAGTTGGTGTGGGCTTATCAGGAAGAAATTGTGACAAACCAATCAAAATTCCTTACATAATCTGTTTTTCTATTATAAATAAAGAGGCGATATTAGTTGCTTAAAACTGAAGTTTAAACAATCCTCTGTCATTGCTTCATATAGTATTTCCAAAGGTATCAGGTAGATCCCACATATGCTGCAAAACCACAGTCACCTGGTAGCTACAAGTTGTTGATAAATACCAAATTAGAAGTATTAAGTAGAGCCCCAGACACCTGTTCTGAGCTTGGCGCAACTTCATTTTATCTTTAGTAACTTGAATGATTGAATAGATGGTCCTCTGATTATTTTTATAAGCAATGCACAAGACAAGGAGAAGGTAAGGAATCAGAGAGGATTTTCATTTCAAATAGTCCTGACGAACCACAGAAGACAAAAGATTGCATGCATGAATAGGAACAAACAGTAAGCTATTTTTAAAAGATCACTGGCAAGAATACTACCACATTCTTCTTTTTCCTTTTTTCCTTTAATAATTTTTTTCTCTAATAACTTTTTTTCTCATTCCAAAGAGTTTCTATTGCTCACAATCTCATCTGTAGAAATAGTTCTAGTGAAATTGCCTTCTTTGAAATATACTTATCTGAGACATTAACATCAATGAATTCTCACTTGCCTGTAAGGGGCAGAGAAACTCACCTTTAAATACAAAAAGACAGTAATTTATAGCAAACTACAGTCAGAAGGAGTAGTTACTTTGTCTCTTGTCCACAGAAAAGATGGTCTAAAATATTATTCCCTCCTGGGGTTCGACTCTGTGAGGTTTTTAAATTACTATTATTATCATCATCTTTTAAAATTATTGTTGTTGTTGTTTTATTTTTCATCTGCCTTTCAATGGACTTCAAAAGCAAAAATGGAGGAAGAAAGGATGACACTAGGGTATTACTCCAGTTGTGGTATGCTGATGGAAAAGTGCTGAGTAAAAATAAACTGCAGAAATTAATTACCAAGAATAAGGGTGAATAGGCTTGACAGTGGGTAAAAGGGTAGCATCAGCTTGCTCTTCTGACATAGAGTCAGTCATGCTCTTCTGACATACTGTTAATCCTAGGACAGCAGTACATTTGAAACTCAGGATAACTATGACATTATATTTTAATAAAGCACACTATGCAAATAACCCCTAAATTTGAAGAAAAGCCTTGTGAAGTTTGGGTTGGTTTGCATTCTCAGTAAGTAAAAACACACTTGTGGGTTTTTAGTAGTGCTTGGGGTACTTGATTTTATGGGGTTTTTTTACCCAGAAAGTGCTGTGAATTTCTATTAAAAATTCAAAGCCAATTGTACCACAGCTATTTCTCAGTCATTTGTCCAAGCTTCTTTTAAAAGTCCCCAAGAGAAGTTCGACGTCCTCTACAGATAATACGTTGCAGTGTTCCAAAGTTGCATAATCCCTCTCTGAACTTCAAGCTTATTACCTGAAATTTATTTTCTTAACCATTGTCATTATAAAGAGTGTCTTATTTATTTTTCAGTGGCATCCATTCTTAGTCCAAATATTTTTCTGTCTTCACCAGTATCTTCCATTCTTAGGTCAAACTAGTCTGGATCCTTCAATTTCCTGTGCAGGGTGTGTTTTCCAAACCTTAGCTCTTCCTAGTTTTGCTCATGGACTGTCTCCTGATCCAAACTCCAGCTCCAATTGTGTCCTTCGCTCCAGCTGGGCATGCTGCACAGCCCAGCAGTGTAGCCCAGTCTATAAAAAGTTATCTTTTTGCTTGCCCACAAAAAGGTCTCTTTTTCACCAAAGTCTTCAAAGTCTGTACTGTGAGTGTTGTTTCATGCTGCACTATTTTCTTGGGTAGAAATACTCTGTGGACAAAAATCACTGCTGGATTCCCTAAAAATAGAACAAAAATCTGTCCCCTGACAGGCATAGGGCTCTAATTTGTCTTCCAGCTACCCCAAGGGATGTCTCCAATATGTGATACGGATGAGGTTATGTTATTAGATTTTTCTCTCTCTACCAGTACCCCGGGAGTGTCTCATCATACTCATCATGCAAATTTAGACAGATAATAAAATACAAATATGACACACTGCCATTATTAATTTTAAGCATTTTCCTTATATAAGTTGTGCCTTATAAATTCTATTTACTTTAGGAATAATTAGCACATCTTTTATTGGTTTTGAGGTCTCTTTTGGTCCTTTTGGACATAAGCTATGCCTGAAACTTGCCCAGACCCTACAAGTTTATTATGACTTGACCACCTGTAAAGAGATGACCATATAGGTATAGCAATTTTTAATACACATGATTTAAAAAAAAAATAAAAAAATTGGAAGTCATGTGCCTTTCCAAAATTTATAATTTGGAGAACTGAGCTTTTGCCACTCCATATACATGTGTGCATAAATAGGCTCATTCAAACTGATGTCCTGAAACACTACTACAGCCTTGTGTTTTGTTGAGGGAACCTTCCTGTCTGATCATCCAGGAGGCACTCTGTCAGTCACACTCACATCACCACAGAGTTTCACTGCCGGGAACAAATTCACTTCACAGCGTGTGGCTCCAGTGACCCAACAGGTGCTCTGCTTGATCTCCTACACACACACACTCACACAGTCAGACAAGGTTCTGTTGCCAGCTCAATGACAGGTTTCCCACAGCAGGACTTCAGACCTCCGAATCCTTAAAGTTATTTAGTTGTGGTGCAACAGCAGAATAACAGCTTGAGCCAGCTCTGAGGACAAACCCTGAAAAAAGGACTACCTGTGAGGGGCTATTAAACCTTCACAGTCTAGGCACCTGAAAGCCTGCACTCATTGGCTCCTGCCATGTCTGTGAGTGTCCCTCGCCTGCCTGGGCCACTGTCCCTGTACCTTTTGTTATGCAAAGGGTCAGAACCAGTTCACAGCCTTGAGCTCCTCCCACACAAAGCTCAACCTGCAACTTGCACTCCAGCTGCAAACCGAGCTACATGCACTAATTCCTCAACAGCATTTTCTAGCAGATATTTCAAGACCAAAGACATTTCTCTTTTATTTATACTTTGCAGCAAGATATCAAATATCCCCTAAAATAGCCTCAAAAAGATATGGTCCAATATTAGTTTCTTAATCAGTATTCCTTCTCTGAGGTATAAGAAGAATCTAAAGTCTGCAGTTGAAATGAGCTAACCTAAATTCATAAAGTGTTTTATTTCACTTAGAATAGTCACCATGACATCAGGCTATATATATATATATATATATATATAATATTTTTTTTTCTTATAAAGATCCTTGAGCTACTTTCAATGATGGAAAAAGTTAAATTCTTACATAGCTAATCCACAATTAACCTGTTCTTCCTTATTTTTTAATTTTTTTACATCCCATGAGGGATTACATTAAAAAAAAAAAAAGCAAACAACTCCCCCAAAGCAAACAAACAAAATGCAAAACTCACACACACAAAAAAACCCACACACACACAAAAAATTATTCATTCTTCTGAGTGTTACAAAATTCTGATATTTTTTCTGATATTTATGTAGTTCATTCTGATTATTCCATCATTGAATTATAGGTTTGTATTTGTTTGAAAAAATTCAGCACTGATAAGTAAGATACTTTTCCACAGATTCCTGTGCCATTTAAGGGATACCAAACACTGCATATTATACATAAAGCACCTGTCATTATAAACTTTTATAAATGTTACATCATATTGTAGCAACTAAATAAGTAGAAGCCATAGGTCAGGTTTTCAGAATTGATTTACATGTGTGCACTTTCTTAACAACAACTATACCAGTACAATAGGAATCTATCTCCTTTGAAAGATGTTTATAAAGTTACTCTGTTTACTCACCTGATGCCTACAGAAATATTGTGTCTACAACACAGGCAGGCAACTAGGAAAACGTTTCTGAGTAGTACAATTCTTCTTTCCTAGAACGAAGTATGTTCCTTACTGAAAATTAAAATTGCTTTTCCACCTTTCAGTAATATTAAAATTTTCCTTTATTTTGCTTTAAAAAACCCAATCCTTACAAAATGCATAATATATGAAAAGCCTACATTTTGATTAAGATTATGTATCCACAAAAAAAAAAAAAAAAAGGCAACAATTATTCATTAACATTTTCTCCCTCCAGTTTCCTTACCATCTTCAATTTTACAGTCCCAGAGCATTCCAAATCTCAGTCCAGAGGTGTGCACACTAGAAACAAGTGCATTAAATAGAAGAAGTGGAAGAGCTTTGGCTAAATGTCCTTATTTTTTGAACTGAAAGAGATTGTACAGTCATAAATTTTATAGCAAGGGGGAAGCAAGATACAGAGGTGCATCTTCATCACAGTGCTGCATGAAGTCATGGTTAGAGCAGTGTTGGTATTCCACCCACAAATGAAAAAATCATCCAGTAAAATCTGACCAATATCCCCTCCCTCTTATTTTATTTTCATATCTACATCTGAATTACCTGTCATCCAAATAAAAATACTACATCAATTAAAGATTGTGGGTTTGAACAATCGATAGCTTGGCACCTTGAGCTAATATGAACTAAAAGGCAAACCATGATTCACTCTATGTGAGTTGAGTTATACAATGGAAAAAATGAGATTAAATAATTTAAGCTAATACCCTACTTTTATTCACAGATGTATTTAGCAAAGGAACCTAGAAAGCAAGTTAATGTGTTTTATAATTGTTACTTCAAATATTTCTCTCTGGAAATTCCTTTATATCTCTGGAAGATTATCACTGCATTATGTGTTTACACATAATCATCCTTGTGAATAGTTCTTTGCTATTCAGTACTTTTTCTCTCACTGAAGCAAAATCTGACAAGTTTCACAGCACAAATAAATGGTCTCTGATTTACAACCCAGCTTGCTTCACTCAAAATTTGTGAGCACATTTCAAAACACCTCTACATGACACCTGTTAATTAGGAATGTGCAGTTGCACTTAAAGGTTTTTCCAGCTACGAGATGTTTCTTTAGCAAACTCATGAGATAAAACAACACTCCCGTCTTTGCAACTTCTAAGAGATGAGAAATGCTAAAAAGTAAATATTAGGTTGTCAGATGGTTAGATAGTGTCATGATTCCAGAAATCCTGAAGAATGGAACAAGCAAATGGAGAAAATGGGACAGGAAAAGACAAAAAAAGGGAGAGGGGTTGGTCCTGTTGGTCCTGCTTAAGGGACAACTTTATGTACAAGAATAAACCTAAAGAAAGGTGTATCTTCAAAGCAACTGTCTGGAACAGCAAGGTTGAAATAAGGGATTTTTTTTTTTAAACTGAAATGTTGAGGAAAGTGAAAGCAGAAAACATTGTGATAACAGATAATGGAAATAAAAAAATGAGCTGATTTTAGACTGAGACAGATGTATGTAAACTGAATATGAAAATTGAAATCTGATCAGTAAGGAAGAACTGGTTTTCTGAACTGATACAAAGGAGTATGTAAAAAGTTCTAAAGGAAAAGAGATGTCCCTCATGATGCATGAGAGTATGTTTTGTTGGGCAGCAGACTACAAACTGGACTCTCAAGGTCCAATAACTAAAAGTGAATTCTGATTTGCTCTGGAAGAGAAATAAATAAAATACCATCTCAGTTTATGACATGAAAGTCCTTTCTGCTAGTTTTTGGAAGGTGCATTGCAAGGTCAGTGAAATCAGTATTCTCTCCAATGTACAATCAATGTTTATTTTTAATTTGGGACTGGTGAATAAAGATTTAATGGGATTTTAATGGCCTTTTGGACACACTTCAGTGTCCAGAGATGTGGCATCATATCCAGGAGTGTCGTTATCTGGATTAATTATCAATAGCAGGCAGTTATCATTAGAGAGAAGTGAAAACTAAAGAGGTAGTAATTGAAATTTACAGGGCAGAGATGCTCATAAATAAATAAATAACATCTGAGAAGTCACCATTGGATACTTCAAAATCATTTTCTGTTTGGTATTTTGCATTACATCTGCCACTTCTTTTGCTGCTCCAGAATCTGTAGTGACTGAAATATTTCCCTTGCCAGCTAGTAAAAGCTAAACTCCTTTTTCATAACTGTAGCTGTACAACTATGTATTATATACAAAATTAGTATACAAATTTGCTTTTTAATGTCAGCAGTGGGTTAAAGTGAAACCTAGAGAAGGCTGCATTAGCTTAACAAGTAAATATTTTATAATGTAATAAAGGACCCTTGCTGATAAGTCTTTAACAAATGACAGTTAATGTTTGAGTGTCTGATTTAAGACATGACTGATAAAGCCTACTGTAAATATGGACTATCCTGAGTGATATAGAGTATCTTGAATGTGAGCTAATGTCTCAAGGGTAGTTCCACTGATGTAAATTATATACACTTTTATGCATTGTGGCACTTAAAAAAATCTTTAGGGTTTTTTGACTGTCCAAGACTTTTAGATAATCTCTAATTTATGAATATTTATACAGTCAAAATTTAGCAATATTTGTCTTAATATAGGCAAAGACTATTAAGAGTGAAAAGAAGGCAGGTTGTCATCCTCAAGAGGGAGAGATCTTTTTTTATTAAAGTCACTGCAGGACTTTAATAAAAAGATAAATCAAATACTCCACCTGTCTGTAAACACCTGGGCATACATGTGAAACTAATGAGAGAATATTAAGTGGAAATAAAAAATTGATACTGTATTTACCCTCTTAAATATTTAATTCCCACTTTCAAAATCTGGATTGTGTGTTCAGAACTTAACAAACAGTATTTAATTGTATGCTCTATCTCTGTTTGTTCTGCTGTCTCTCTGGAAAAGTATTGAAGAACTACCTGTAACACAAACAGACAAAAATTTCATCAGTGGATCTCTGTATAGTGTAACAACAATTCACTGAGATAAGAACTATCTTCTCCTTCTGCAATGTACACCCTACTTTAGAGGCAATATGATAAATTGTTCTCTAAATACACAGAAGTTCAATGCTGCAGACCAGAGGAGGTATGCCAAGAAAATTAAATGTCTGCCCAACCAGCAATTTGCTCAGAGTTTGAGGAACCGTCCCGAGAACACATCAGTCAGCACTTTGCTGCCAGACTAACACAACTTTTCAGTTTTATTTTTGTCTCTGTTAATACAAGGCTATTGAAGACACTGAAGGCTAAGGCTAGCTAGGCCTGTAGCAAGGTTGGTGCAGAGTCGATTAAATTTTTCTTGTTTCTGTGCAGAAAAGCTGAATAGATGCACTATATAAGCCAAAAATGTTTCTGAGTTAAAATAAGGCACTTTATGGTTATAGAGCATTTTTCACTTAAGAACCTTAAAATTACTGTGCTAAGTTAAACCCAAAGCAAAAATTCATTTCCAGGTCCAGATTACCTAATTATGCCTTATATACCAAAGAGGATCTCAGATACTAAAATCTGTCAAACTCACCAAAACCTCTGTGCTCAACACAAACGGCTCATCTAATCCTTTTCTATGAGCAGTTCCTATCTTTGTGGTAATCTGAAATAGCATGGCAGATCTGCAAACTCTTACAAGGCCATATGTTTGACATCTGCTCCACTTTTTCATTACCAAATTCTTTTAAGAATCTGGCCCATTTAGTGTTTAACAAAAGAAAAAAGAAAAGGACTATAAATAAATTCTGCCACTTATTTCCCCTTTGCTGAGAGATGAAGATGGTTGACCTCCCAAGGATTCTATATAAATGCTGATTTTATCTAGCAGCAGGCCCTTGACCTTGGCGAGGGTGACAATTACTCTGATCAAATGGATGAAAAAGGCTGACAGACAAAAAGGGACTTCTTCCACCAGAGATCAATAGGTCATCAAAAATCAGACATCAAAATGAACTATGCTAAGGAAATTCTGATTTTAAAGGAAAATGAAATCTAGCACTAAGAATGAATAATTCAGATTAACGAAGTGAGGAAAATCCCTCTTTTGCTTGTCCACTTTTGTCTGAGAGTTTAAGATCCTTTGTCTTACTTCAGTTTTATTTTAAATAAAGCTATTTTACCAAGCAAAGACAATGTTAACAATTATTGTATACATCCATAAATGATCTTTTTAGAAATATAATTCAGTTATTTTGAATTATACTACTTGCTTCATTAAGATTTTGGAAATAAATTATTACTTATATTTATATTTATATTGGCAATATTTTTTCAGTATCTGGATCCTAAGTACATTTTAGTGCATGTATTATTTGTGCTGTTGGCAACTAAGATGAATTTTTGAACTAAAATGTATCTGTAAAATGTAGAAAACTTATTCTAGAAATGCTGTAATGAAATCTAGTTTTCATTGAATCTTATTTCAATGCTGTTTATATGTTGAAATTACATTAGTTGAAGTTCTCTTTAAATTATAGTATTGTGTCAGTATTTAGTGTTTGTTACTTACAATCACTGATGGATGATTATTAACAAAAGCAATATCTCTCTTTTAGCTCATCAACATCATCCGGTCTATAACATTCCTGAACTTATCATAGTTGGCTATGGAGAATATTGACTCCATTTACTCTGGAGAATATCCCAGGATGACAAGCAAGGTAACTTTCTGAATTCTCTCCTTACTATCTATAGCATGTATCAAATCTCTCGCTGCTGTGAGTTGAAAGCAGGAGTCACTATACAATTTTGCAAAATAGCACAGTTGGAGCACATGTAGCTGGAAAGCAGTCAGGTTGGTGAGGATAGTCTGCTTAGGGTTCCTTCTGCAGACCCCCATCAAAAGCAATTAGAGATTTAGTCACGGCATGCTCATTTCTGACCAGATCTTGCAGCTTCAGCAAATCTGTTTAACAACATAGAAAACTTTTTCATAGGCTGCACACTGAAAATAGAACAGAGAGCAAGCTACCCACATGTATATTTGGCTGATGTATTAGAATTAGAAAGACAGTCCAGACAGACTAGAAAATATTCCTCTCATCATAGCTTATCGATATTTCAGTGTCCATAAAAAAGTCTGCCTGATTTTGCTAAATATCTCTGTGCAGTTCCTATTGGCACAGCTGGCTCTGGTGTGAGAGAAAAAGCCTCTGTAGCAGCTGACAACTTTTGATGAGTGAAGAAAAATAAGTCTAAGTACTTAAACAAATATAAATAAGATTGAATATATGCTGAACTCAAAATACATGTAATACAATAAAGGGGAAGTGAAAAGGTCTTTAACATTCTGTTCTTCATATGAATCTTAAAGCTCAATCCAGTAGGAACAAGTATGTTAAAAGATATTTAGAAATAACAAAGCAGGGAAAAGAATACAACCTTGTGTCAAGCAGCTTAGTGGTTTGCAGTGAATTAGAAGGGATGAGGAAACACAATGGAGTAAACATATTCCTGCAGCCAGTGGGCGTTTTATCCAGATGCTTGTAGAGGTGCATTGACTGGCCTGTACTGTCTCTATGCACACAGCAGGATTACAGAGCTGATGCACAAATGGCAATTGATGCACTCATGTTTTTTCTGTTTACATGGAATTTTACCTCTCAAGTGCCTTTTGTGTCATGTAGTCCACTGTGGCTTTGATTCAAAAACTTTATTTTTTGTATAATTTTTAGAATGAATAAGTGAGGCACAAGTTATTTTTATGAATTAAATAAAGCTACACTCTAATTGCATAAAGTTACACTCCAGCTAATATGCTCAAATCATAGGCTTTAAATTTCAGTCTGGATTTCTCCCACTCCTTTCCAAAACTTTGTGAAATAAATGAGAGAAGTTTTCAGTCCTGAGAAACATCCTGTTAACCAAAAATCACTGAAGGTGATGGGAAATACATTCAGCCAACTTAAAAGTTATGGCCCATGCTTGCATCAGAGGTGACCTGAATATTTTATGAATTCTGTCCTTATACATTTCACTTTGAATTATACCAGAATTATACTTTGAATTATACCGATACTTCCGGGTTGGGCACTTCTGGGTTCCCACTTCCAGGTTCGGTACTTCCGGGTTCGGTACTTCCGGGTTGGGCACTTCCGGGTTCGGCAATTCCGAGTTCAGTACTTCCGGGTTTGGGGCACTTCTGGGTTGGGCACTTCCGGGTAGGTTCGGTTTTTACTTATTGCACAATTTGCATCATCTGCTGTGCACAGTTTGCGCATTGCGTAATTTTCTTATACTAGGTTTGACGAGCCTAGAAAAGTTGTATTGGTTGTGGGTCAGGTTCAGGAGGTTCTAGAGGTTCTAGAGGTTCTAGCTCGGGTTCTAGAGGTTCTAGTTCGGGTTCTAGTTCAGGTTCTAGAGGTTCTAGCTCGGGTTCTAGAGGTTCTAGTTCGGGTTCTAGTTCAGGTTCTAGAGGTTCTAGCTCGGGTTCTAGAGGTTCTAGCTCGGGTTCTAGAGGTTTTTGGGTTTGGTGGAGATCAGGACATGTTCATAACTAATCATTGGCTTACGGCCATGTGACTCTGTTGATGTCTCTGCTTCATTTCATGTCTCTGCTAATGCAGGGTCTGGGGGGCACTTCCGGTCTGGGCGCACTTCCGGTCTGGGGGGAACTTCCGTACTGGGGCCACTTCCGGTCTGGGGGTACTTCCGGTCTGGTGGGGCCACTTCCGGGTTGGGGGGCTACTTCCGGTTTCGGGGCTACTTCCGGGTTGGGGACTACTTCCGGGTTGGGGGACTACTTCCGGTTTCGGATCTACTTCCGGTTTCGGGGTACTTCCGGGTTGGGGGCTACTTCCGGTTTCGGGGCTACTTCCGGGTTGGGGGGCTACTTCCGGGTTGGGGGCTACTTCCGGTTTCGAAACTACTTCCGGGTTAGGGGGCTACTTCCGGTTTCGGATCCACTTCCGGTTTCGGGGCTACTTCCGGTTTCGGGGCTACTTCCGGGTTGGGGCTACTTCCGGTTTCGGGGGGCTACTTCCGGTTTCGGGGCTACTTCCGGTTTCGGACCCACTTCCGGTTTCGGGGCTACTTCCGGTTTCGGGGGGCTACTTCCGGTTTCGGGGCTACTTCCGGTTTCGGATCCACTTCCGGTTTCGGGGCTACTTCCGGGTTTCGGGGCTACTTCCGGGTTGGGGGCTACTTCCGGGTTAGGGGGCTACTTCCGGTTTCGGGGCTACTTCCGGGTTTCGGGGCTACTTCCGGGTTGGGGGCTACTTCCGGGTTAGGGGGCTACTTCCGGTATCGGATCTACTTCCGGGTTGGGGGGGCTACTTCCGGGTTGGGGGCTACTTCCGGGTTGGGGGGCTACTTCCGGGTTGGGGGCTACTTCCGGGTTGGGGGGCTACTTCCGGGTTGGGGTCCGGGGTCAGGTTCCAGAGGTTCCAGAGGCTCTAGTTCTAGAGGTTCTAGAGGTTCTAGCTCGGGTTCTAGAGGTTCTAGCTCAGGTTCTAGGTTTGGTGGCGATCAGGACATGTTCATAACTAATCATTGGCTTATGGCCATGTGACTCTGTTGATGTCTCTGCTCATGCAGTTAATCTTGATCATAAACCCCCCACAAGCGATCTCTGAAACCAGTGTAACACTGATTTCCTGGGAATTTACAACATTCTTCTCTGCAAGCTTTTTATGCTCTACTCCAATGGGTTATTGCGCAATTTGCATGATCCGCCGCGCGCAATACACATGATACCGTGTGCAAGCTGCTTGCAGTACGTAAGTCTTTATTCCTTATTAGAGGAAGCACCCAAATGTCCACTCTGAATCCTACTGCAGCATTCATTGCTCTGAGTTTTCCACCTGGTTTGATTATTTGCATGTTTCTCACTCAAAGGGTCAAAATATTAGTTCTGAATTAGGTCAGAGAAATAGGCAGAAAGTTGCAAATTCCGTAACACTGAATTCACTACATATTGATGTGTCATGGCACATCATCTTTTTCTCCTTTGTATTGCTTAAATTTGAAGTATAACACATTTCTCTGAAAAATAATTTGCAGCCACTTTAAAATCCATTTAAAATCCATTTTAACCACTTTAAGATCCATTTTAATTTAAAAAAAGTTATATTCATTGTTTAGAACGCTGTAAAAATAAATAAATAAATATTGCCAAGAAGCATAAGTGGTAAATTACCTTTATTCTCTGCTGTCATCCATGATTTCTGTGGGCAGAAATCCTTCTCTACATTCACAGCTTTAGCCACAGTTTTCATTTTTAATGTCCTCTAATTATGTCTAAGGCTTCTCTCTCTATAGAAAAGGTCTCTGCCTTTGTACGTTGCTGTTAAGTGTACCTTGAATATCTAATGATGGGAAACTGTGTTTTGTAAATACTTAGTAATAAATATGTATTATCAACATCGCTGCCAAACGTGTTCCAAGGTGTACCCTAAAGGTGCTACTATGAGTGATGTGAGTTATTGCAGTACACCTAAAGCACCATATGCAAATTGAAGATTGAAAAATCATGGAGCCAGTGCATGCATACCTGCAAGGCAACCAAAAACACTGGAAATGCAAAGTATAGGAAGTCAAGCATGAAATCCTTGCCCCAGTGAAGAAAATTGCATACTACAATTAATTTCAGGGAGGACCAGGCTTTTACTCTAAACACAAACAGAAGAAAAGAATGCTTTCCAGCTCCCCAAAGCCATTTGTGCAGGTGATGCCATTTGTACGCAGTGCCAACTAATTTTCCTTATTAAAACTAATGATCCATAATTGCTTCTGGAATGGCAGACCATAATATGGATTGTATTGTGTAAATCTGTTAATGACTGTTTCAGGTTTGTGTCCAGATTTCTCAAGTAATGCTTATCTGGACTCTCTCAGTATAGAAACATCCCAATTATTAAGATACTATTTCTTTGTAGTTATGCATGCTCAAGTGGTGTATATTTAATGCCCAAGGAATTACTTCTGACTATGTCTATGAAATGGTATTTGAGAGCTCTTCCACTCTTTAGGAACCATATCTGTGCCTTTGAGCTATTCTAATTCCCTGACAAAATGACACCCCAATATGTTCTGTGCTCCATCGGCTGCATGGTGGAGCCCAGGCCTACGGGTCAGGAAAGAGCTATTGTGCATTCTGGCCAGGCCCTAGTTTGGATCTTTGAGAGTTTTAGAGCTGAAATATGGCCACTCAGCCCAAAATTACAAAGAATATGTATGACAAAAGATTATCTGGGATTCATTTGTGATAATTGGGAATAACTGGGATAATTTGGGAAAAATTCTTTTCCCAAACCAGATATTCCAGAATTTTACACAGTAGTGTCTCAGAGATATATCAAAAGTGGTAAAAACTATGAAAAGAAAGTTACATCCAAAACATGAGTGCTTCCTTTTCCCAAAACTCCTAATATATTTTGATGTCTCAGCACGACACAAAGAAACGACACTCACACACTGAGATGACCAAGGCAAAAAAAACCAGGTTTATTTACAGATAATTTATAGAATTCAACAGTGACCATGGTTTGGAGGAAGAAAATCTTCCTCTCCAACCACACTGGGCAATCCCACAGTCCATCAACAGTCTCCTCCTTAGAAGAAGAATGTAAACGTGGTTAGATTGTTACCATAACAAGAAAGGTTGTTTATGTAAAATTGTATCTGACTCCATTGCAAAAGATAAACACAGAAGGCTGAAATAGAACTTTAGAAAAACTTCTTAAAGAGACAGAGGAGAACAGAAAAAACCCAGACAACATTTTGATGCCAGGTATCCTGTTCTCAAAAGTGAAGTTATTGCCTGGTTCAGTTTTCACCATTGCTGTCTCATTTGGCATCATTTGACAAGCCTACAATTTATAATAACAGCATCACTATTAGTAAGCAGAGTAATAATGGTATCAATCCTAGTCTTCCAGTCTATTTAAATAAATTTGACCAGGGCTTGTGGACAGCCTAGGGAGGAAAAATATGCAGCTTTTATATACTTCAGTCAAATCATTTTCATACCTGAAATATAAATTTATTTTTGAGATTATTTAATCAAAACACAAAAATGTCATTTTTCTATGAGAAAAGACCCACATAACACTAAACTATTAAAGTACCTTTGTTCTCAGTTTTGCAATTGCTCTGAATTCAGGTCACTGAAAACAAGCATTCATTACATTTTAAAGGATAATTGCTATCAAATAATTTATGGCTGCAAAATGCTACACATAGCAGAGAGACTACAGCTAGTTATAACCCAGTAAATTAAAACTAAACCTTCTGTGTGCTGAGTATGTTGCATAAGATTAATTGTATAATATTAGGCTGCTTCCATTATAAAGATCAAATGCAAGGAGAAAAGACATAAACTTTGTGTATGTATCAATGTAACCTCAACTCAGCAGTTGCTGATTATTTATTAGGCATGTAAACCTAAGATGCACCTAATCCTGTTGTGGCAGCTATTCAGGAAGATAGACAGAAAAAAAGAAAATTTCTGCTGTGCATAGCTGAGAAGAAGATAAAAAGTAGATCTTATAAAATGATTACCTTTGGCTCCTTTTGACTTCAGTGACTACTCAGCACCAGACCAGCAAGAACTTGGACACAAAAAATTATTCTGTCAATTTCCCCATTCTGTTTTCTATAAAATGTGCAGACAAATAGGAAAATGAAGTGACATCAGTTTCTTTAATTAAAACAAGATACAAAAGTATTCCTTTATTCTTAGGTCCAGATTTTTATTGCAGACTTGCTTTTAAGTTGTGCCTCCTATATACCATACAATGAGAATAGCTTATTGTAAGCAATTTGACAAAATTTATGTTATTGCAAAGAATATTTGTAGATGGTTGAGGTGAATTTGTTTCTTGTTATCAAGCCATTTATAATTTCTTTTTATAATTTATTCTTTCTTTTGTCCTTGAATATCTTGGTGCTATCCGGGAAATAGTAACACCTCTTAAAGACTTTTTCTGCAGTAGTCCACATGCAATTCTGCCTGTGCTAGAGAACTAACTGCATAAAGGATTAGAGGACGATGAAAACCACTTTGGTTACTTTCCAAAGTCAACCATGCATTTTTTTTGGTGCTTCCAGAAACAGATGGATTGATGTTGCTGACATCTCATCTACATTCACTTAGAACTTGAAGGAGGCAAAAACTGTTAGCATTATGAAATTAAACAAACATGAATTAAACCTGAATCCACTTCAATCACTGTTCTTAGGTCTAATGGGAACGGGTTTTCTTTGAATCCCATTTTACCAAAGAGTGTCAAAAGAAGTGAAATCTCCATTCTGATTGCTTTACTCTGTCATGTCCATTCAACATTTCATTAATTTTAATTACTGCCTTTGTAAATAGCTTATGATGTTCTAGCCATGTTCCTTTGCTTAATCAGCAGGTTGCCAATATAACACTGGTTTCTTTTTCCTATGACATAATGAAGAAAATAATCTATTCAGTTAATTTATCTTTAATCTACAAATTCTTCAGTCTCTCATTTCCATTTAGTTGTGTCTAACAGACATGAATGGTTTGGCTCACCTTCAGGAGCAAAAGTCAAGAGTGTATGTGGAGCTTGCTCTAGTATTGTGTATCAGTGCCCAGTGTGATCAAGCTGTTGCTATGGAGACAGATGAACCTAAATGCATCAGAACTCCAAGGAATCTCTTATGGGACACAGCACATCTATCATTTGAATCACAAGCCTTTAACAGAATTACTAATCTGTTTCTAACATTTATTTTGGCAAGGCATCTCCATGCCTATAGCAACAGCTGTTCCAAAATTCGCATTCTAAAAGTAAGAGAAAATAGCTAATTGTATTGATTGGAGTAGAAGTTTGTTTACATATTCTTGTTAAAAACACATACACAAAAAACTCTTATCTCACAAAACTTTTAGAAAGCTGTTTCCACTAATTTTGATCAGCTCTAAGCCTTGCTCTTATATTTGTAGTTTTTTGTAGGGTATGAACTGTAAATAGAGAGTCAATGGAAGCATTAAGGAATGAAATTAGCTTCCTCTGACAAAACCCAGTTAGTGTTCCTTAATAGAGAGAGGTAGAAGCCTAAACTGTAGATGAAAAGTGTGGTGTGTCCCTATGGAAATATTGAAATAGTTTTGCCTCAATCATTTGAGGAAAAACTAGATTAATGGATGTGGATGGATATCTTTAAATATTTTTAAACATTTTTAAATGTAATAGAAATAAAATATTTAAGAGCTAGACTTACTCAGAAGTTTGTTTTCTCTGACTCAGAAGGAGACTTGTTCTAATTCTAACAAAGCATATCTTTAGGGATTTTAACTGCTGCTGGTGTTTTTTTTGTATGCTCTGTCTGGGAAAAAAAAAAAGGCATAATTTCAGGGAATTCCACCTCAAGTGTTTTTGTCCTTCCATATTCTTACAGACTCTGTAGAGGTGCAGGAGGATGGCAAAGCATTGAACAGAGCTGGAGAACAAGCACTCTTGAGGTCTGAGAGTTCCCATGGTCTGGAAATCTTAAGAAGAATACAGTTCAGCTATGTCAAAACCATCCATGGTGAATTTCCTACTTCACTCATTTACCTCTACCTTAAAGTGAAGGTTGAAAAGAAAAAAAAAAAAAAAGAAAAAAAAAAAAAAAAAGAAAGAAAGGAAAAAAAAAAGAAAAAAAAAAAAAAAAAGAAAAGAAAAGAAAAATGCAGTATCAGAAGCCTTAAATTGTGGAGGAATACCTAGCAAGTATCAAATATATATCTGGTTGATATGACCCCCAAATCAGTCCATATAACACATCTTCTTTTACCTCTTTTTGCAATAGCAGGAATAAAAAAAAAATGGATTGGGCCCTTTCATTTCAGATATGTCTCAGACACTTACAGTGTCTAATAAAGTTCATTGCTGTTTTTGAAATAATCTGTAATATGTTAAGTCTGCATAGAAATGCAGGAAATCATAAAATAATAGAATACCTTCCTCAAAATTACTAAAAATAGAAAGACTGCAACAACAAAAAATTGAAGCATGTAAGCCTGTTAAAAGTAATCAGTAATTGCACAGCTTTTTAATAACAGCTATTGTAAAATAAAATTGAGGAAGATACTAATATCCAAACCAGTTCTTGATACCATTCTCATACACTATGAGCAATACACTTTTATTCACAAAAAAAGATAAATAGATTAATTTTTAACAACAGGCTAGAGAACAAAAGAAAAACAAAATTTGTGATCTACATAACAGCATAAAACTTACGATCTATCATTTCCACCTTTTGGAAAATGGTAGTAGTCAACCTCTAAGAGTTTCTGAGGTTACATTGAAATGTCTCAAAAAACCTGTCAGAGTAAGAATATGTCCTGATATGAACTGGATGGAAATACATATCAAATTTTTCTCAGGAATTCTGTTTGGGATTATCCTATAGGACTCTTCTCATATTCAGTGGGGAGTAACAGGCCATTTAAGGATGTATCTTTTCTTATGGAAAGTTAAAGTAGGCCAAATCAGTAACCTTAAAAAAAAAAAAGTTCCTCTATAAAATTAATCAAAACAGCTAAAACCATATTTAAACATCTAGATTGAAATATAAAATATATATTCACTCTTCTGAAATAACTATTTTTTTATTCTGACAAAAAATTAAAAAAACTTTTCAAACTTTGAAAAGGCCATGAAATATTTTTTGCTGACAACTGGTAGAGCATTTAGTTTTCAGTCACTGTCACTCAAATTTACTCCTGAACTTGGATTCAGTTTTAAAATATGGTTAGCTGTTTTCCAGCTTTAAACTCATGAGATTTCTCTAGATATGAATTCTGTTTAGTTATCAAAGTGCTAATGGAAATGCTTCTCCCAATCTGTTTAGTGTTCCAGCCATAACACAGGTGGTTCTTCTCAGTACAAATTAATTTTTGTAGGTATGAAGGAGAATGGGGAGGTAAGTCATGTCAGTGAAATAAGTGGATTTAATTATGTTTAGATATTTCTGTATTTATGGTTCATTTTTCTAGTTGAAATAAGAGTTAAAACAGCAAATGGATTGTTAAAAATTTAAAATTAGACTGAAGCTCCTAAAAACTCTATTACAGTAAAGAGTGAAATGAACCCACCAAATTTGTAGTATCTCTCATCTGTTTTGGTCAGAGATGTGTCATCACTCACCAGAGGAGGAACAACTCCCATACAAAGTCTGGCTCTCCCATTTTAAACCAGCAAAGTTTCCTTTTCTGTTTAGGACAATAATCGGGTATAAAGTTAAGGCTAGAATCTAGAAATCTGACAATGCAGATGAATGAACAAACTTCACAAGCTGCTGTGAAAATGAGAACCTATTAAAAGTGTATCCCGACTTTTCTTGGGTTTTGTTTTGGGCAAAGTTTAAGGCATTGCAGTGCTTTAAAGGAAAAACAACAACAACAACCAACAAAAAAAATGGACATATGAGAAATCAAATTGGATGGAGAATTTGGTAGGAATTCTTTCAAAATCTCTGCACAATATATATCATCTGATGTTAAGCTGAAAATATTTTTCAGTTAGGAAACTAGATTTTACATACACAGAGGTATGAAAAACTTCAAAATCTATCAGTATAAGGGCAACAAATCATTACAAATATTTTAATTAATTATTCTGACATTCAAGGAAGATGATGTGATCAAGGGTAATGTGTGTGCAGCAGGTTGACAAGAGGAAATTGAGAAAAAGAGCTATTAAGGCAGAGTATATTAAAAGAAAAATGCCTTTAAAGATGTTATACTGACGACTTCAAAAGTGCATCACAGCAAGCTGTTACAAGATTTCTAGATTAGATTTCTAATTATGTGAGTCAGTGCAATTTAACTTTACTACAAATATGCTAGAATTAAATTGAGCTTATTTATATATTTATAATATGTTCTACATAACCCAGATATCTATCCAGACATCATATTCTTTTCAAAATGAAACTTGTACATGTCATTATGCTTTTTTAAGTAATCCTCTCTAAAAATAATTATTTTATATTCTCTTTTAAAAAATACAATATTGTGAAATAAATCCCAAGCAACATGGGCTTATTTTTCATTTTGTCTTGCTTACATGCAAGTTCATGGTCATCCTATGTTCCAGGTACAGTATGTGTTATAAAAATCAGTGTACAATTATAAATTCATATAAATATGAGATTCTTTTATTCATAACTTTCTTTTCTTCTGCTTGTGCTTTCATCAAAATGGAAAGAAAAACATATTAGATCTACCAAAGTACTGCTAACAGAAGTATACAAACTCCTGCAATGGCCCAAGATTATTCGTAATAATGAATTACATATTTTGCTTCCAGAATTTACTCTGACTTTTTCCCCATGGATTTATACCAGGACACAGAATCAATCATCATCCACTACATTGAGTGACAAGATGTAGATAGAGCTAGAGAAAGTAAACAAGATAATTGCTAAGTACACAATTAGAGAAGCTTCATACAAAATGTGTCAAGTAACAAATTACCTTCTTTTGTAGTGACAAATGGAAGCACATTGTGTCATTTCAAAAGGAAATTGAACATATATTTAAAGTACCACATGAAATTATCTTAATGTACACATTTTCAGAAAGATGATCTGTGCATAAATACATACCTATGCACAGTAGTATATTTATGTCAGTAGATATTAAATTCTGTATCAGCTTTAAACTCTTTTAATAGTTGCAGTAATTTCTAGCTGAGGACTATATTTATAACAGTCTTCTCAAAAATTTCTTAACATAGGTATGAGTACAGGTTTGGCCACTGTCCTTAAGAGGATTAATGGTGTCCAGAGTCCCCTCAAAACCTACTGGCTCAATATTTATCAATAACATTCCCAAGAACATTCCCAAAAAACATGGTCTTGGAAACTACGCAAACAAAATGTCAAGTTTATCTCTTATCAGTCATAAAAATTATTCCACATGAGTCATTCCAATTTGTCAAATCATCTCTCAAAGCCCCCTATGTTTCTACTGGCATCATGAATTCATGTTGGCTACACAGCAATGTCAAGTCAGCTCTCCACTCCAGATGGTCCAGTGGCACATCACAGGGAAGCTGGATGCACATCTTCACTGCTGGAAGGGCAGCCGGACCCTACTCTGCATATTAACTCACATAAATTTCAGAATCTGAAGACAGGCAGCCAGAACTAATGACTTGTACCAACTACTCTATTTAACCTTTGCATTATTAATTTTTTCAAAGTTCATACTATCTCCACAAATAAATCACCTCACTCAAAATCTCTTGAAGAGATATTGCAGGATTCATCTGACTTATCATTTTTGTTAGTTTGTAGAAGGAAACATGTGACCTTACCCCTGACAAATAACAGCTATGTTAATTACCCACTTCAGGCTAGCCTCTGATGAGTCACAACTATATCCAATAAAGATAAGTGTGATAAAAGGGAGTTAGCTGGTGAAGGGAATCATCATGTAGAATCATGAAGAAGAAGGATTACAGGGGGAATCTCTACTCTGAGGTCAGTCTGGGTCTGCAGTCAGAGCCTCTTGTTGGAACCTGCAGTCACAGTCTACCTGGGTAAAAGTCTGCATTCAGAGTCTGCAAACTAATCCAGGCAGTCAGTGCTGCAAGGGAAACCTACAGTAGGAGCTTGCTGCAGCCAGAGTCAGTGACTGGTTGGAGTCGGGATGGTTGAGCTGTAAAGAGGAATAAACCAGGGCCCTTTTCATGCTGTGATAAACAAGGAGTCTGTGTCTTAGCTCATTTCTATCCTCTAAGAAGAGGGCTGCTGCAACAGACAGTTCAGCAATCAATAGTCATAAATCATAGTTCAACAAGAGGCATTCCTGCACACCTGTAAGACCACTCATTTATTCAGGGGTATATAGATAGAAGGAACACTGACTATGTTATCACAGTCAGAAAAAATAGCTCTTATGTCTCCACTACAAAGCTCTCCTTGGAGCTGACAGCAACTATTTAACGTCAACTCAGAAGTGAAACAGCTACTCAAGTTTAGCACGTCACAGAAAAGGGTCTGTAAATTTGGTTTGGAAGGGTCTGTTCTAGGTTTAATGTATCAAAAATATCCCAAAATGACACATAATAGAAAAATGAAAACTCTTGATGACTGGAAGCACAATATAACACTATATTTTAATGCAAGTACACATCAAAGTTTCAAAACCTTTATTGGTCACTTTGTTCTGTTAACGCATACATATTGAGGAAAGATATCCTTATCACCACACTTGTCACAACAAAGGATGGCTTACATATACTATATGAATTTAATAAGTATGTTTATTTTCTCTAAATACATATTTTTAAAATGAAAATAGATTAAATCCTGCCTATTTTATGCTCTAGGTAACATTGACTAATATAACATCTCTAAATTAATGGGAAGAAATAGACAAAACAGCCACCCACTAAAAAAACAACTGCCAGAGTCTACCTGTACTGCAAAATCTTGATACATCAATGCTAATATCAGAATAGAATATATACCAAAATATTTTTAAAAAAAATTTACTTTGCAATTTGAAAATTATTTATTTTACTTTTCTATTACATGAACCTGAAATCACATATTTTTGAATTTTATTTTGAAAAATTTTTCTTTTTTATTTTCATATTTTAATATCTGAGAAAGTTCTAAAACTGGATTTTTTCCCTCTGCATGCAGCTTCATTAAGCAGATATAATAATTCTATTTGGGCTTTAGGCTAGCATGGAGAACTTACCACTAAAAAACCATTGTATTACTCCTCATTCTGTTGAAAAAATGATGGCAAATAGGTTGCTGTTGGTTAAAATAGAATTTTTATAGAGAGATGAATTATCATACAAATTCTGCCAGTAATCATTGGTACATGGGTTGCTCACATGCAATCCACTGCAAATATGTAATAGCCAAATTTTGACTGAAAATAACAGTGTTTTGAAACAGAGTTTGACTGATATATTTGTTTCTACAGTGTAATGCTGGGATTAATTGATTGTACCTTTCAGGTTTCAGGCTCCGAAAATTCTAGTGACATGCAACGTTATTTTTTCACTTTCTTTAAAATTGTCTAGGAACAGAAGAATATTTTTCCATCTGTAGAAATTCCTACTGATAAGTTTATTTATGGTCATTAGTATATGAAAAATCAAGTACTATGATAAAGATAACTAATTATCTATACTAAAATTATGGGAATGCATCTAAAAGAAAATCTAACAATACAAATATACTCAAAAGACTTGGATTATTACTCAGCTGGAGCTGAGATGTATCCAGGACATTCAGATTTGAAAAAGCCAGACACATCAAACCATGCTTTGTTGGTAATAGTAATAATTGCAGCTTGTACCCCCTTTTATGCATCAGGATTAGGCTTCTTTAATGTATTAACCTAGAGTTTTCATTCTTAGGTGAAATTGTCAACCTGTAACTGTACTTTATATAGCTGCAATAACAATACAGCATGAAGTTTATTAAGTCTGGTATGTTTTTTGTCACTTTCTGATGTTGCAGTTGATGTATGTGTGGTACTCGACATGGACACTGCACTTGCACTCAAGGTGCTTCTTTAGAATCATCAGAAGGCTTCAAGTGTCAGTATCTTGATATTCATGAAGTATCCCACACCTTTTCTCTGTATCTTCTCAGAGCAGCTCCACTCAGCTCTGGCTCTGTCTGTCCTGCTGTTCTGGCTCGCTCCTTCCTGACCCTGGCACGGCTGCCTAACCCTGTCTGTCCTATGTACAGTATCTTACCTTTTCTGGCCCTTGCACGACCTCCTCTCCCTAGGTCTTCACAGCACGGCGAGCAGACTCCAACTGACTTCAACTCCAACTAACTCACTCTTTATCAGGCACATAGCTGTGAGGGCAAGGCTGTTTCTACTCAAGGATGATTAACACAGGTGTAACATATCAGGAGGGAGACTGCCTTCAGCAGCATCTCCTTTGTCTCCCCACAATTCCCCATTTCTTTTTATAATTAAACATTTTGAGGAACACATGCTTAGGTAAATTGACCATTATAACATTCAAATACTACATACAAATACTGTCTCCAGTTTCTTCTGTAAGTGGATGCATTAGGCACAGATAACACTGCTTGATAAATATCAGTTTCATTTTCCCTAATTGTATTTTTTCTATTTATTTCCAGTTTTTCTTTTTTTTTCTATTTTCTTTTTTTTCTTTTTTTTTCCCATTTTTTCTATGCTTCTTAAATTTTCCTTTTTTTTTTCCTTTTTAAAATGTTTTCTATTTTCCTTTTTTTCTGTTCTTCCTGGTTTTTTGTCCTTTTCTCTCCTCTCTCTGCTTCTCCATTGTAGCTATAATATTGATGAGCCATGGTTAATTTTTTGAGGAAACACTTTGATTCTAGGATACCCCTTCAAACTACATTGATTAATCCATTTAACATCCTGGCCATTTTCTTCCATTCTGGCATAAAAACTTGACACAAATGTCACTGTTGAGGCAGTCACAACACAACCTCCTTAGAGAAGTTATGTCCCATTATCACTAGTTGGTGGCTCACCTATTGCTAGGTGTCGTTTTAAGAGAAAATCAGGTCCGGACCTCTCTGTGGCTTCCACTGCCACTCTCAGCTTCACCAACGCTGCCTCCCCCACTCCATTCCCAAGCGGGTCTACATTGCCAGTCACTGGGACCCCACACGGGTCCAGGCCAAGTCTGTAGATCAGGCTGTTGTATCAGTATATAGTTTTTGTTGTATCAGTATATAGTTATCACGTCGCTCATCACGTCGGTCACTCATCACGTTGGGGTCACCAGATGTTGCAGTTGATGTATGTGTGGTACTCGACATGGACACTGCACTTGCACTCAAGGTGCTTCTTTAGAATCATCAGAAGGCTTCAAGTATCAGTATCTTGATATTCATGAAGTATCCCACACCTTTTCTCTGTATCTTCTCAGAGCAGCTCCACTCAGCTCTGGCTCTGTCTGTCCTGCTGTTCTGGCTCGCTCCTTCCTGACCCTGGCACGGCTGCCTAACCCTGTCTGTCCTATGTACAGTATCTTACCTTTTCTGGCCCTTGCACGACCTCCTCTCCCTAGGTCTTCACAGCACGGCAAGCAGACTCCAACTGACTTCAACTCCAACTAACTCACTCTTTATCAGGCACATAGCTGTGAGGGCAAGGCTGTTTCTACTCAAGGATGATTAACACAGGTGTAACATATCAGGAGGGAGACTGCCTTCAGCAGCATCTCCTTTGTCTCCCCACATTCTGAAGTTGCAGATGTATGTCTGTCTTTGTATTCAGACTTATTTTAAAATGAATTATCATTATAAAAAAATACCAGGAAAACCACTCACTTTTTTTCTGAAATATTTAATTAATATAGCAACTTGTAGCAAGGATAGAAAAAGTCAGCAGTTAAAAGCTAAATAGTCTTTCCTTACTGCTCATATGCCTAAGTGGACTTGCTTTCAAAAAATGTTTAATGCTTAACATGCTAGGAGGGTGAGGAGAAATGTTTTCCTGATTTATATTCTTTACTATTAGCTTATTAAAATGGTGCTTTTCTTTTTGTATAATTATTCCAACAGAAAGGGAGATTATTTGATGCATATTGTTCCTTGTTGGAAATGAAGTGTTGATCTAAAATACATTTCTGTAATTTTCTGTAAACTAATTGATTTTCTAATAAAATGTGAAAACCAGACAAGGGGAAGTAAAAGAGGAAATGCAAAGAAAGGTAATCTAATCAATGAATAGGTTATATATTTTCTTCTCAGTGAGACTATAATACCCATGACATATTCTGTATAATTTTTTTAAGGTAGGACAATATCTTCTGATATCTGTGATAAATTTTAAGATAAAAACTTAATTTGCTAAATAGTCACAGAATCATAGAATGGTAAGTTTGGAAGGGACCACTGGAGGCCATGTAGTCCAACCTCCCTGGTCAAGCAGGGTTCCCCAAACACATTGTACAGGATTGTGTCCAGAAGGCTTTTCAATATCTCCACAACCTCTCTGAGCAACCCGCTCCAAGATGTGGTTACCTGCACAGTAAAATTCTTCCTAATGTTCAGAGCAGTGCAGTGCAGTGCATTTCACTTTCTGCCCATTACCTCTCATTCTAATGCCACCACTGAGAAGAGCTAGGCTTTCCCTTCCTCAAATACTTGTAGACATTCATGAGGTCCCCTCTCAGTCATGTTTTCTGAGGATGAATGGGCTCAACTCACTCTCTTTCCTAGTAAGAGAGACGCTCCAGTCCCTTAATCATCTTTGCTGGTCTCCACTGGAGTCACTACAGCAGCTTTATGTCTTTCCTGTAATAAGAAATCCAGGACTGGACACAGCACTCCAGATGTGGCCCCACCAGGGCTGAGTAGAGGGGAAAGATTGTCTCCCTTGACCTGCTGGCAATGCTCTTCCTAATGCATCCCAAGATAACACTGGCCTTCTTGGCCACAAGGAAGAGCTCACTGCTGGCTCATGGACAACTTGTCCACCAGAACCCCCAGATCCTTGTCTGTAGAGATACTTTTCAGCAGGTCAGATCAGATCCTAGCTTGTGCTGGTGAATGGAGTTATTCTTCCCCAGGTGAAGGACACTGCATTTGCCTTTGTTGAATTTCAGACAGTTCTTCTCTGCCCACCTCTCCAACATGTTGAAGTCCTTCTGAAGAGCTGCACAGTATTTTGGGGTATTGGGCACTCCTTCCAGCTTTGTGTTATCAGCAAAGTTACTGAGGAGACATTTGCCTCTTAAACCAAGTAATGGATGAATAATCAGAAGTATTAAACCTTGGGGTCACTGTTACTTGAGACCTCCAACTACACACTGTACTGCACACACTGTAGAGCTCACACCCCTCTGAGCTCTGTCCTTCAGCCAGGTCTCAGTCCACCTCACGTGTATTTCCACCTTATGCTTGAGATTTGACTGGAGTTCCTTGTTCATCCATGCAGGTTTCATTCCTGTCCCTTTTGCTCAATTTTTCTTTCCTGTTGGGATTCACTGTTCTTGAGCCTGGAGGAACTGATCATTGAATATTAACCAGCTCACTTGGATGCCTCTTCCCTCTAGAGTGGGTTCCCACGGGATTCTTTCGAGAAGGTCTCTGAAGAAGCCAAATATAGTTCTCCTGAGGTCCAAGGTTACAATTTTAAGCATTGTTATGCTCTCTCCTTACAGGATTCTGAAATCCAGAAGCTGTGTTCACTGTAGCCAAAGCTCTCCCAACCTTCACATCTCCAACCAGACCATCCTTGTTAGTTAGTATAGGGTCCAACAGCTCACCTTTCCTCACTGAGTCCTCCACACCTGCATCAGAAAATTAACATCAATGCTCAATCCATATGAATCATAACTGAAACCAAGTTCAGTCACAATATACAGAATGACTACCAAATCTAGGCTTTGTTAAAATTTTGAAACCCGTACTCAAATAAAAATTTTAAACTCCAGTATGTTTACTTTCAAAACATTCAAACCATAAAAGTACAATTGTTAACTACAAAATTGTATTTAATATCTCTTTTAGGTCAGTTTAATTTAAGAAAGGAGGAAACCTGCAGACCTACCCATTCACAACAGATATTTTATGGTGACATTCTCTGCATTAAATTGTTAAAAAAAATTTAAAAATATTAATTGGTTCATTGTATTACTTGGTGAAAGGAATTGCCCTCTTTGATCTGCAGTATAATGAGATTTATTTTGAACATCAAAGTAATCTATAAAAACTGAACAGGGAGATGAGCAGCTACATATTTTCATGTCCTCTGAGGAGCAGGGTAGGAATCAGCAATGCAAATGCCATCGAATGGAGGGACAGTCTCAAAGAAAATTAATCCTTGCAGAAAGCAGCTGAACTTTGCATTCTGTCACCACAGGGCACTGAAAGACCTTGAACGAAGATTTTTTTCTCTTACACTGCTATAAATCTGATAGAAATTCATTGACTGTCCTGGACTACTTCTGAATTCATGTTGGTGAACACTGGGGTCAGAACTTAGACCCTGATCTTTGTTTTTTTTATCTGGCTCTATGATAAACAATTTCAACTGCTACTCCAGGGCCTATACAACAGACTCTCAACACCCTTCACATATCTGCACCAAAAAAGCCCAGTACTAGGAAACAAAATTATATGAGACTCTTGAATCTCACACTGTCCTCAGTCATCCCATGCATCTCTCTGCACAGCATTGTCATGGGCTCTTCACAAAGGTTTCATTTCCAGAAGTCTTTTAAGTGTCAGCCTTTTCCATCCAGCCATGGCAAGACGTTGAACTACACGGTACTTCAGCAGCAGTGTCATTTCACAAAGTCAAGATATTCATTCCATCTACCTGTAAAGGACGCCCTGGGAAAGGAATACCCAAAAGATAGAGCAATCTCTTCTGACATTGGAGAGATTTATTTTATTACGAAAACAATTTGTTCTGAATATCAAAATGTGGAGGTTTTAGGTTATATTTCAAATTTTTACTGTTATGACAGTCCTCAGTTTCAAACAGAATAGCATAATACAGCACTATTTCAACTAACAATTTCTGAAGGAAAGAATGTTCTTTCTTTTAGATTCAGATGTTCCAATTATCACTATTTGAACTAATTCATGTGCCCTTAATTGAATCTTTTCTGCATGGCAAATGGAGGAAAGTGTTATGTAGCACAGCAGATAAGCTCGAAAATTTGCAGATAAGCTCATCACAAGGGCATGATATTCATATAGAAACATCCTGTGGTTTTTTCCTCTTAAGTATTATTTTCAATGGATCCTCTTGTGATTTCTAAAAAGCATCAAGTATCCAATTCCCACAGATAGATAATGCTGAGTGTGCAGCACTTGTGCAAATCAGGCTATTCGTATGAATCCCTAAAAATAAAATGCTGCATGATGGAAATGCTTGGCTTTGTTTTTTTGGGAGGGGGAAGTAATTTGATTTTTTAATCTCTCTAAAATACTCTAGCAAAATGTCTTTGAGGTAGAAATAGATCAAAAGATTATGAGAAAGGTCACTCACAAGAGAAACTTCACAGAACTGAGTCAATTTTTAATAATTTCAGTGAGGGGGGAAGGTATATGACATTGTGAATTTATCATACTAAAAATCATGTTAAAAAATTCCATGCTGATATTCTTAGGAAAAGAATTTTCTAATATCCACACTGACATGATATTTTTCCAGATTATGCTATAAATTTTTAGACATCAATATCAAAATTTATTATTTCTGTTTTACTGATAGAAAATATTTAAAATATTGATGCTTTAAAAACATAGATAATTTTTTAAAAAATCTAGTTTTTAAAATACTTTTGTTTTAAAGGAAATATCAGTGTTCCTCCCTCCCTTCCCCTTGCCTTCTCTCTCTCCTATCTCCTCTGCTTCCCTCTTCTGCCATCCCCTCCCCTCTTCTCTCCTTTCCACATTTCCACAGAAAGAGGTAAACTGGCTTCCTTCAAGCTCTGTTTTGAATCACATAAATTTTAAAATCAAACTCAAATAATTTGTAGATGCAAACACAACATAGAAATTCTGCAAAACTTGGATTTTGACAGCATTTTGAAAAAATACAGAGCTGTTTTTTGTTAAAAAATATTTGTGTGGTTGTTTATCTTCTCAGTTTTGTTCTGTCAACTTTATTAACATGGATACTTAGTAAAAGTTCATCTACTAAGTTGAAAATATCTTGTAAAATTAAACATATTAAATTATTTATATAATAACAGTGACATCCAGAACTGAGAAAAAATGGAATGGAGGCATCTCATAGGACTAGCTTATCCTAAATATATATATATAATTCATTTCCCTTCTGGAGCACTTTATTTGAATGCAATACTAATGTAGCCATAATTTATTTATTTGTTTTTTAAGTCAGGCTTAACAACAGCCACTAGTTGTTCTTACCATGGTGGAAAGACCCATCTAAATATCTAACCCATCTTGTAAAGACCCATCTAAATATCTAACAAGAACTTAACACCAGCTCCAACTCCATACAAGTCTTAACTGGAATTATAGATGAATTTGTCAAAATTCATACATGGAATTAAGTCCAAATTTTAACATCATTTTCATTACTGTGCATTCATTACTTAATTTAAGGATGATTATAGGTTGCCCTAAAAACTAGTACTATATGACAACCAACAGATTTTATGTCAAGAATTAGTGGTGGTTACTTTTAAGTGTTCTTATACTTACAATGACTGCTTTCAGCTGCCATATCTTAACCTCTGGCTCTGTCAATCTACCACCCACATCACTCACATCATGACCCAGCAGTGGGATGCTTAATGCTTTGTAGAAGCCATTATTCTATGTCTTGATAAACCCTCCACTTCTCTGCAGGTCCATAATGATCCTATTCTAATTATCTTGACTAATATCTAATTAATCTTGACTACTTAATGAGTCTTCTGGCTTTCAGACTGCTGTCTCTTTTGTTCTAACTTCAAAAGACATGTATCAATGAAAAAGTTTGCAGTAGAAAACCCAAGAATAGCTCTTTTATAACTACAGTTGTATTACACCGAATATTTGCAATCTGTCATGGCCCTTGCATCTGATTCATACATAGTGCCAGGCAATTCACCCACTTGAAAATTCACTTCCTTGTAAATTTTCCCACCCTAGTAACCACTAAAGATAAGAGAAATAAAATTAAGAAGTTAAGGTAATAAAATTTTTTGACAATCTTATGTCTTGAGGAAGACACCGAAAAATAAAAATTTCTGAAGTCACAGAGATTGTCAAGGGATTTTGTAGAGTTACAATTTCACCTGTGTTATAGAGGATAACCATCATTTGTAAATTCCAAAGATTCACACAACAATTTTTGATAGCTGCAAAATGGAGAGTTGCTTACATATATAGTTTTTAAACTAGAACCTGGTAATCCTTCTGAAGAATTTTCTAGCAACAGTTGTTCTTGTTTTGTTGAAAGTATCCCAACAACAAAAAGAAGATGAGATAGCCTCAGTAACTGTAATGTCTTTTATCCTTTGCATAGAGGGACAATGTTGTCTTTGCAAGTTTTTATGTGCCCATGTGGAAACTTTCAATTTGCCAAAAGGTGTTCTGTGACTTTAGGCTTTGTGTCAAGTCGCAAAACAGGAATCTATATTAAAATTACTCTATGGAAATAATTATTAAAATTTTATGGAAACAAGATATTTCTTATAGGAAAATAATAAGATGGTGCTATGATCAACTTCTGTTCATTGTTCACAGTTGAAGTGTTGGGTAACAAAAGAGAAAATATGAGTATACATCTGGGGCTTTTTGCAGTGGAAAGTCTATCAAAGACTGATGAATCATATTTTTAATAGGGATGGTATATAAAATATATTCTTAATTTTAAATTAAGTATTTATGAATAATAGTACATTATATTTATGTTATAAATCATAGAGCAATATATTCCAGTTAGCAGAGAAATTCACTTTGGTGAATGTTGCTTATTGAAGTTTCTATTGAATTCATATGATGCGGAATTAGACTACTGTTTTTTTATTATACAGAAATTTAATATTATTTTTTTAATCCATGGAATAGGAAGCTGATGACAATGGGCTTTTAAGTATTGCCTTAGAGCCAGAAAGGCAAAATGAAGACCCATGCAAATGAAATGCTGAAAGGATTTCAATTAGAAAAAAAAAAAAGTAGTAGATATGAGTGTACACATAGGCAAATATTCATCTTTTTGTTTGAATACTTTTTTTGTTAAAATCAGTTTGTATCTAGAATCTGAGAAATTTCAAATTGTGCATGTATTCATTAATAGCATTTTCTTATCATCTTATTCATTTATTAATTTGTTACTCCCTTCATCCCCCCATAATATCATTTCCTAAAATCACCTGAGAAAATTAACAAAGTTATTTCACAGATCTCTTGAGTCTGGCTGGGACAGACTTAATTTTATGCATAGCAGCCTGTATGGACCTGTATTTTGGATTTGCGACTGAGATAATGACCACACCAGCATTTTGATTACTGCTGAGCAGCTCTCACACAGCATCAAGGCTTTATCTTTTTCCAACTCCACTCCACCCAGAGAATAGAGTAGCAGTGAGCAAGAGTTTGTCCAGGGCACAGCCTTGACAGCTGATGTAAATTGGTCAGAGGGATATTCCCTGGCATGTAACCTTATGCTCAGTAATTAAATTCAGGCAAGGGGGGTTTAGGGAATTCAGACTTTGCCTGGAGACTGGATGATCATTGGTCTTCTTGTGATCAGTGACAGCCTTTGCATCATTTGGCTTATATGCTTGGGTATTTTTTTTCCTCTTGCCTCTGCTATTTAAACTGCCTTTATCTCAACCCAGGATTTTTTCTTACATTTGTTCTTCCTATTCTCTCTTATGCTGTTGTGTGTGGGAGAGAGTTAATTAAGCAGCTGTGCAGTGCTTAGATGCTACCTGAGGTCAACTGTACAGTCAGTATTTCTGAATACCCTTAGAATTTTTTAAAATAGTTTTATCAATTTGCAAAATAAGCATTAAATCCTCATTCAGAGTCTGAAGCTATTATCTACTGAGTCTATGATGAAACTCCAACTGACTTCTGATCAAACAATTCCTGAGAAAGTGGAGCTGGAGGACCTAGTCTTGAAGGAAATATTTCTTTCTTTTTCTCACTAAAGGAAGACCTAGAACAAAGGATGTAGTAGTCAGGTGTTTTCCCTTGGCTACTGTACCTGAGAAGACAGATGCCTGTAGGTCCAGAAGACAGTTTGCTTTTTCTCAAAACTAATATCAATTCTGAAGACTTAGAGCAGTCTTGAAAGCTAAGTTAAATTGATATCTAGACCTTCAGTAGCTAATACTATCAGGTAGGATTGTAGCATGTACTAAGGTATCAGAGCAATGTGAGGCCCTCTTTTAATTCTTATTGAATGCAATGTTAGTTCCACAGTCCACGCTGGTGTTGGCATTGGAGATGTTAGGTTTGAGGTAAGAGTGAGACATGGGAAGAGTCAGGCATATATCCATGTGTGTCGTGGGTATTATGCATTTCTCCCAGCTCTCCTACTTCAATTGCAATTTAAATGTGAAGCTGGGCAAACAAATGAAAAGAAGACTCAGCAGACCAAAAAAGTAGAAGTTGGTAGATGTTTTTGCTAATCTAAACACTTGAGGAAAAGGAAATCTATTGAGAGTTAAATGCCTGTTGAAAGGGAATGATGAAAATCACATTATTTACTTTTGGGATTAACAGTGTCCTTGCTATTCACTGGGCATTTTGTGAAACAAGCCAAAAAAAAGTTCCCAAATTGAGTAATTATATGCAAAGGATTTGAAACCATGGAAAATAAGAAGCTCTTTGCATTTGTCTTTCTCTGATTATCAATAATGGTTTAAAAAGTCACATCAAACCTCTCAAAAGAGAGGGGTTTTTTTTTAATATGGAGAGCATATTGCATCCCATTAGAAATGTGTCTCAGTTTGTCAAAATGGACATTTCAAACTGGCTGCCAAGATAAAGATGCCCTGGTAAGTGTGGGCAACTCTCTGACAATTACGTTTGTCAGAGAGCTGCTCTAATAGAAACTCAAGCATAATTGAGACATTTAAGCTGCCCCAGTGCAAGAAATCCTCCCTCTAGGTCTGTGCTTCCTGGAATTTAAACACCAGGGACTTCACTGTAATTTGCCTAATACCATGTTCCTGTCAGTAATGACGTCTAAGAATTATCCTGTTAACCTGTCCAATGTCAATTTCACAGATGGTGGTCATCAGAACTCTATTAAATTTCTCCAGATAAATTCACTTTGCAGGAAGATCCTACATCAAATAGATGTTAGTGTGAGCAGGAACTGCACTCATCTACGAAGCTCTTCTGGGGCAAGTGGCACAGCATCTCCCCTACAGCCGTGTTCCTCTGCCACACCGACTGAACTGAGCAGTCCACAGTGAACTGAAGGACCTGAGTGATGGCTCTGCACTGTTTCTCAGGCAAAGCTCTGCTAAAACCACTTATGCCATAAGACAAGGGTTGTTAGACAATGCTGAGCCCACAGAATGAGCTTCTGAAAACTAGACCTAGTGAATCCAGGAGGATATACTAAGGAGGTAGGACTGCCTCCTAGATGCCCAAGCCTACATCTGTTTTCAGCAATGATTACACAACCCTGAAAAGGAACAAATAGATTCCCTGTTGCCAGTAGCTACTAACCTGCTTCTTGGTTTTATGAAAACTCAGCTACAGACAACAAAACTATACAGAGTCTTTCTGCTTTCACAGAAATAAAAATGTCAACTCCTTGCTCTCTGACAGGTATCATACAGAGAGCACAAACATTTCTATACCTGAAGTGGGAGCAGTGATTTGGAAAACTCAAAAACTTTGATAAAAGCATGTTTTCTACCTGTCTTTTTTCAGTCTTCAAAATTGTGGATCTTTCCCACACTTCCCTCCGTCAAGAGAAATACAAATGATTCTATTAATTAAAAAAAAATCTGAACAATTTATTTTACCATCTGTCATTCCTTCAACCTTTTCTTCCTTGTTTTGCTTGGTGCACCTACAAGTGGTTCAATGCAAGAACCAGGATTTCACTGGATGTTTCAGAAACTACATATTGTTTTCTATCTTTACACAAGCATTAGTGCTCCCTGCATGCAGCAGAGAGCAGTCTTTAACACTTAAAAATACGCAATTTAAAAATATACAATTTAGTAACAGAAAATGCTGTTGAAAAATATATTGTCCTCTAACATTGTTTGAAAGGTCCTTTGTTATTTAAACTGTGACAATTCAGGTAATTTCTCACTTTCTCATAGCAAAATCTACATAATTAATTTTGTTTTACATAGAGCTTGTAGGAGGGAGAGAAATTGGTTTTATTTTGTTAAAACCATCACTAATTTTCACAATATATTATTCCATGTGTATTATTGTGAGGGGATGTAAAACAAAATGGAGCTTCCATTTAAATTTGAGTTTTTAGCTAAATTACAAAATAAGGTAGACATAGTCAGTAGTAACTATAGTCAGTAGTAATCAGATGACAGTCTTTGATTCTGCATAAATCCTATAATTAAAAAAAAATCTAGAAAGGCAAAAATGCTAGAGGAGATAATAAAATCACTGAAGAAAATTTTGTTTTCTGTATGTTTCAGTAAACTTCTTCAAGTGACTGAACTTTTGTGCTTGTTATCTGAATCCTGAAAGGGAATGAAAGATTTAAGAAAAACATTGATTCATACTGACAGCGATAATCAAAGTAGCGCAAAAACTGTCATGACTGTGCACCCAAAGGATTCACTCGTAAAATAGAAACAAAATCTCCAGTAAGTAATTTGTCAACAATGAGGTGAGAACTTTGCCTGCAGGTTTGTGAGGGAGATGATGGAAATAGCTAACACAGATAATTGCTCAAAGGTCTGGGGATAATTGTTGCAGGCAATTCACCCACTGGAAGTGAACCAGTATTTTAACAAAAGCCACAATTATGAGAATAAAAGAGGGATGAAAAAATCTACAAATCCTGCAGACACCAGCCAATATGAAAGAAGTCAGTGTCTAACTACTGGAGTCCAAGACAAATGAGATGGGTATAAGATACAAACATATCATCATTGTCAGCTGTCTTGCCTGAGAAGACTCAGTGACCTGGGTCCGTAGACCTAAGGGTGCAAATTGCTCACAGGCTTAACAAAATCACTTATTCACATCCTTTGGGACTTACTGATAACACTCTATTATTTTTTCCATATTAAAATTACTGAGAATTTCTTTATTTGATTTTTTTTTAAGAGCAAAGATGCCACTTTTGATTTACTTGGTCAGATTTCAATTTGTTTCATAAAAATTTTCCTTTCGATATCATTATATACAATATTTCCATTAGTTTTGCTCTGATTTGTGGTATACTGCTGCATCCCACTAGCTACTGCTATTTTCTACCCACAGGGGATATTCTGGTGGAGGGATGAGATCACATTCGCCACAATGGGTTTGCTTCTTCAGAAAAAATTGTTTGGCTATTAAGTGTTCTATGTGCATAATCAGTTGTCATTAAAGTCCATTTTGAAGCTGTCAGATTTTTTTTTAATTAGTCTGCCCTTTTAAAATACTATAAATAATTAGTTGTGTATATATATAAAACTCAACACAAATATGCTCATTTATTTGCTGTCTTTTATTTCAGTGACATCTCATAACAAATCTCTCTTCGTTATACAGGGAAGATTTTGAGAAATAGGAAATAGTAAGAAAAATTGGTGTACTGACATGAACCTGGCAATGAACAAGCATCAGCTACATATTACCAGTATAAGCACCCACCCTGACAGTATCAGTTTGCTGTCAGTCACATAAATAAACTGAAATGTTATTGCACTTGTATTTGCACAGAGGCATTTTTATTAATGGTAATACCAGTCCTCTGTTTTGGGTCTGAAAGACAGAGTGGTGCAGGGAGACCTGACCACTTCATTTCACATGAGCGAGCTGGCAGCAGCCTGAGCCCCAGCTGCTGTGGGAAAGAGGATAGATGGGTAGTTCATGAGGCTGTATAATGCTTTTTTTTTTCATTAAACTAATGAATGAATGCCTGCATACAGGACATTCCATGGGTATTACTTAACTTTTTTTCCCCAACATTATACTGTTTTTTGTAAGATTTGGCTTTTCCTAGTCATAGTCATTCCAAATTCCTTCCAGTTTCCTGCTGGAGGAAATAATGTGTTACTAGTTTAGCTTTCTCTCCATTCAAATTGTGATGCTGGAGCACAAACACCAGTTATGTGTATCCTAATCAAGGTACTCTGATAAGGTTTAAAAAAAATCTGTTTGGGCACACAAAAACATGCATCACTGTATGCATGGCCATGAAAATAGGTGCAAAACTTAACCATAAATTATTCAGAATATTCACATCAAGTGAAAATATGTAAATACCTAATTGATTTTGTTATTCATATGTGTTTGCAAAGTCTTTTCTGTAAAGTTCTTTGAAAGACAAATAAGATAGCTCTACTCAATACCAAAATAAACCAAACTCTCAGTTCTTGTATTGGATGCAGTGAGAGCATGGCTGTCTTCCCAGTCCCTTCACAGCCTTTCCAGCTGTGAATCAGGTTTGTTATAACCTGTCTACCCAGGGTGAAAATACCCAGATCTATCCTGTAAAACAGTTCTTTTCCACTGAGAAATGCTGAATTTTTACTTCACTGCTTGTCACAAGGGAGGAAACATGAAGTAATTCACTGCTCTGAAGACTTAAAACAGGTTTGCCTAACAACATATGTATTTTACTGAAGGTGCAATTTAAACATACTTCAGACCACTAGTTACAAGAGATGAATGTGATGAGATGCAATTCTGTATCAAAACACAGTTTTATTTTTCTTCAAACAGAATCTCCACAATTTTAGCCTGGGAATGGATGTATCATCCCAGAAATGTCCTCCTGATACTCTTAAAGGCATACAGCTAATATTGCATGAAGTTTAGATATATGACTTAGGATAGTACTCTGAGAAAGAGATATTATTAGCCTCTATCAATCTAGTTGGCTATTGTTATTTACATTTTACTCTTGGATACATTTCTTCAAAATTTGTCAGCAATCTGTGACAAAAAGATTTTTTTAAGGGTTTTAATAAAAATAAGGGATTATATAAAAAATATGGATTGATTCTGATTCCATGTCAAACTGCACAGACAACATCTCTTTTGAAGAAGCAAATTCAAGGTCAGAATGTAAGAAATAAGAGTAAGAGCTAAGTAAATAGGACAGAACATCCCATCCTTGTAACCATCTGAAAAATTATGATGTGTGATAACTGAAAACCATTCAAGACCAAAAAGTCATTTGAAGGTGACAGGTTACATGCAAAATACACATGCAAAATCTGGTGTATTTCCTTCTTTTCTTCAACCCTCCACCACAGCTAGATGTTTTGAGGAGTTGTGATACCTTCACTTCCAAACTAAATGGAAAATTTAGAGATGTTTCCCAGAAGAAGCCAGGAAGTAAAAAAAGATGAACCTGAACATGTAAGGCAAAGCTAGAGATTTTGTTTCTGAATGGTAAAGTTAATAGCTGGAAATTTGATGACGTGTTTTCCAACCTAATAGACAAACTTAAAAAGATCCAAAAGGTGCAAGCTATAAACAGACAAATGCAAATGAGACATTATTTTCACATGTAGGAAGAAAATTGAGCCACCAATACAATTTGAAAGGATTGTAGGGATTTTTGTTGTACTGAGTATTTTTTAAAACAAATGCTTGATACTTCTTCTAGAAGGAAATAGCTGTTGCTCAACTCCAGCTATTAGACTTACAGCAAGTATCAGTAGCCCATTAGTAGCCCTGCTTGTATTTCAGTCAAACTAAGCTACGAGTCTCCTATCATCCCCTTTGATGCTTTTAATACTGTCAAAGTGCTGAATTTCTTCCTTGGCTTTGCAATGTCCCCAATTTCCAAGTTTTTTGTTAAAATTTGTATCAGTGATACAGATAAATTCTTAGTATATATATATTTTTATATAATGAGGTGAAAATATCTCAAAGTGTTTAATCCCTTATTTTATGAATGATTTTGTGCTATTTTAGCAAGAAATTCTTAATAATTTTTAACAGGCAGGAAGACACTGTCTCAATTATATTTGTACTCAAGACGGACAGATCAATATTCAGAATATTGTGAACATTTCTTATGTTTCTGATACATTAAAATAATTTTAATCTAATTTCACAAATGTCACATTCTCATATCAAATAATTGCTCTTCACAAGATTCAGTTATAAAACTTCATTCAGTTCAAAAATAGTTATACTACTAATGAATAACATTAATTATTATTTGACTCCTCACTGTTAAGTTAAAAAAACCCCAACTTATATAGATCACTTTGTTGTTGTTGTTGTTGTTATAGAAAGACACTTGAAATAGATCTCAGGGGAAAGATGTGGACCTGTATTGCTAATTCTTATTTTTAAAATGCATCAGTTGAGTGGATAGCTGCTGCCAGGTAAGAACAAAGGAAAAGATTTGGTGCTAATAATGTCTGATGTCTAAAGGCAAGGCCCCTTTTATATCTTTAGGGTGTAATATGAAGTCATCTGAGCAGAAACAAAGGACTTGTCATTTGTTTTTCAACTTTGAACAGATTGACAATACATGTCAAATGTCATCAGTCCAGCTACAGCAACAGGAAAACTTAAAGCAGAACAGGTCACAAGTTAGGTAATAATTAAAGAAATCTTAGGTATTCTCTGACAGTGTAATTCACATCTAAAATGACATTTGGGGCAGGAGAAAATATATGAATACATCAATGCAAGCAAAATCTGTTCAATTAACAAGGAATTACTCTGGTTCTAATTACACATTAAAATTCATTGCTTTTTATGTTACTGAAAAAAATGTAGTACATAGAAATTTAAGTGAACCTAAACTTTGCATGAACACAGAAAGCAACGAAAAATATTTTCCATTATTATGTTACCAATATTAGCTGCAGTGAGATTGAGCCCAGAAGTATTTATTGTTAATACTTGGCAATGTATTTTAGACATTTAATAAAAGGAATAATATCTAAAATACCTGCCTAAGGAAGAGTGATACTTAGCTGTAAGAATAAACATCAAGAAAAGATAGTTTGTTTTCTTTTTCCCTTTATGAATACATATGATTGAAAAATATTAGCAGACAGCATTATTGTGAGCAATCACATACACTCCATTTACCTGAAGGTTTACATGTTTAGATGGTGCAAATTATTTTCTTGTCGGTTTTGGAGTTGTCTGTTTCTTTTATGAGAACAGTATGTCAGAAAAGCATTTGAGTCTAGCTGTCATCTGACTCCATGTAACTTCTTAGAAAGGAGCTGTTACCTATTGGATCTGCAAAATAAAGAAATACACAGTGTCTAAAATTTTTCCAATCACTTTATTCACCCCTCGTTCACACCTTGTTCACCCCTTGACTTGCTTTGTGAGGGCTACTCCAGTTTCTGGGATTCACTGACAGAAGTAAGGGGTGGATTTGGTTTTTTGTTTGTTTTTCCCCCCAGTAGATTAGCAACTCACTGAGATGGCTTCACAAGATATAGAAGTTTTGTCACTTGTCTGCCTGGAGTTGGTATATGCCACATAATTAACCAACACCCTGTCCAGGCTGTCTCTTTATATCTCTGTATCTTTGTATCTGCAGGAGATATTTATTTTACTGTATTTAAAACGATCTATTTTTTAAATAATCCTTGTGTCAGAGTACAAAATCAGTACATGAAATTATTTTTAAAATTATGAAATCTGTTGGGTTTTTTCCTTACATTTTCAAGAGCTTTAATTTTTTTACCTAAGACAATTTAAAATTTTTCAAATTTATCTTCTCAATTGAAATTATATGTGTTGGAATAAAAGGAAGTAGTCCATACCAATAAATTTACAATGAAAGTGGTAAACTAATGAAGCAGTTAATGTGTTAAAAGTGTCCTGTGATGTGGACTGTGAAAGATCTGTATTGTATCAAAGTCCAGTCTCCGAACTTTTTCTGCCTCTGACCCTTGTGCATTTCTGTTTCTTATGTGATTTATAAGCATGCTTTTATCTAACATCTTTGATTCACTATGCCAAGTAAAAAGTCTTATTCCTCATTTTTATTTTGGTTTATTATATTTTAGTTACTTATTTAATCAAAGTATTGGAGTCCTTCAGTCCACAAGCTCCTAAATGTGAAGTGGAAAATGATGTATGGAAGGGGGGGTGGATAATTCAGCTCATAAGGAATGATCCAATATAAGATCTTTATTTTAGGCAAAGTCGGTTGATCACCCACTCAAAACTCTTCTGCAGAGAGCTGGGACTGGGAAAGTCATCAAGAGAAACCAGGTTTCTGGAAAGTACCCTAGAGACATGGGCTTATCTGTATGCTTTAGGTGCATCAACACACCAAGATTGTGGTACTTACCAGAAAAGAGACTTTTATTATCATAATTCTGTATTTTCAGAAGGACAAATATCATCAATTATTAGACAGTCTCCAGTTAGACCAGCAAGATTTGAAGCATCTAAACTTTGCATTTGGTCATCTAGGTAAGTTAACCCAGCCATATCTTTGCATCTTTTTTTTTTTTTTTTTTTTTTTTTTTTTTTTTAATAGATATGATTTTAGTTTCAAAGTATATTGCAATGATAACTGTCTGGAAGACTGAAAGTGTAAGTTGGATAAATATTCAAAGGATAAATAGGTTTTGCCATTTTTTTATCTCCCCATGTTACCCAGTTACATAAAATTGGCAGTACATTCTTTTCAGTGTACGAGAAAGTCTCCTGGCAAACATACTAAAGCCATCATATACATATATGCACCCAAGCCTGCTCTGTTCTCTCTGCAGTCTTGAATAGATGTGGTTTCTAAAAGATTATTATTGCAGTTAAAAAGATTATAAATTTCATAAATTCTGATTATGGTCTTGTATTTCTTTTTATTGATCCTTTTGGGGAGGTTAATATAATAACTTAGATGAGGATATATCTGCATTCATTGGGAAAATTTATTCAGGACTACGAAAATGACATTGTGAAATAGCTTGACTGGTCCTTTGCCAACATACTTCGCATCAGGATGATGGGAAAGAGTAAGAAAGACCCCAGAATTGTTCACAATGACAAAATAGCAGGTAACCATGCTGCATAGTTTTGCCCTTTAAAACACTGAAAATATAAGCAATTTTTTCTAATGCTACCATAATTATACATTATACAGGTAATATTTCACGATTTTGGTTTCAAGAGGATCTCAGCATGCAAGGACCTTGAATATGTAGTCTGCTTCCTTGAAGGTTATGTAATGCAGCACATGAGACAATTATATCACTGGAGTCCAAGGAAGTTGTGGAACCAAATATGTCCAGAAGAGAGTGTGCTTTTCTGAAACCTGGGTTTTGTTCACTATTTTGCCATTTGAGCTCTATCCAACTTTTGGCAAGTCCTGTAAGGCAGAACCACAAATTACAATGCTGTTTAAATCCAAAACTAATATTCTCAAAGTCAGGCCAGGACTCATTGTAATGTTAAAATTCCCAAAGATATCTCAATTTCTGCCTCTGAATAGCCTAGAAACAGGGCAGTTTTTACACACTTTGGCAGCCACCACCTATACTTTCCCCCTCTTCAAAGGCAATGCAACAAGCTCCCTGGAAAAGCAATCTGAAGGAACAGCAGGAAAGACTGAGAGGCTCCTGCTTCTATCAGGCATAGGTCTATCTGGATGACACGAGTTTGGAATCAGGCAAAGATGGAAATTACTATCTGCACAATTACTCCAACAGAATGGCTACTGAAGAAGAAACAAAGCTGCTATGTCTCTTGATGGTGCCTGCCCACAGTCCAGACTGGAAAGATTTAGGAACCAGTAAGATGAAGCTGTCCTACTCAGAGCACCAGACTGTAAGGTATTCTGTGGAATACAAAGACTGTAGGCCTAGTTCATGCTTTTCTCCTTGATTATCTGGCTAATTAAAACAAAGAACTCTTTTTAATTATAAATTCCTGGAGAGTACAAATAGTGATTTAAAACATTTATAATTCTCCAGCATTTTGTTTTGTTTTGTTTTCTCTTTTAACAGAGACATATAAAAGTAAAATAGTTATAGAAACTGAAAATTTTGATTCAATAAAGCAAATTGTTACTTATCCTAGAGTGCCCAGCGCTCTTGGTCTTGTGAAGTAACACATTTAAGTGGTTCTTCCTAACAGCCACACCAGGCTTCTCACTCAGCCCTGTTCTGTCACTGCTGCTCACTGGGAGTCTTGTACATTTCCTAGGTGACTGCTGGTTAGAGACAAATCTAGAATTTAAATGGCTAAGACAACATTGTTCAATTCCTCAAAACAACCCTAATATGGACCAACTTTGAGGGCAAATTAAAGTTTTTAATATCATGAGTGGAAGCTTTCACAAAGCTATTCAAAACCACATCCCCTCCTGCAACCCTTGTCCCAGAGTATTAGTTTCAACATTCACTTTTGAATGCTTTCCTGTTTGGTTAAATGTTCCATGTAAGTCAATATAGGCAATAAAGAAATTAAGGTGTCTAAGGAAGGCTTAGGAAGAGATGTGATATTTACATGCAAAAGTTTATTGTATAAATCCTAGTAGCAATTTGACACTCTTCTTGCTTCTGACTTTGATGTTTCAGAAGTGTTTAGAGTTTGGCATCTTTACAGATTCCATTACATGCCCCATTCTAAGGAGCTAAGAAACCCCTTAATAAATGCACATTCAAACTATTTAGGGCTTGGAAGTTCAATAATCTTACCTTTAAATTTCTTGCAGCCTAGAATTATTCCAATAATAAAAAAACAAAGCAAAGCAAATCAAGAAAGCTGGAGATTTTACAGGATGTTTGTCATGGTTTGCATGAGTGAAAGAGGGGTTTTTAACCAATAGTAATGATACCTCTTTTTATATAAACATAACTATAATTAATGTTTTCACCTGAAACTGAGATTTATTCTCCCTACTTTGCAACTTGAGCAGGGTTTCACATATAGTACAGGATTTTCCAGTGGAGCCTGTCCAGAGTTAACAGTTTGAATGGGCATTTTAAGATGTACTAAACTCTGATATCTACTAAATTCTACTTATTATTACATTTTTTTTTTTACAATCCTTCTCTTTTTGCTACAGTAACAAGTTGAAATGTAAAACCATTCTTTTGCTTGAAATTCCCAACTCTCCTCCCAAATGTATTACAATCCCTTTCTATTAAACAGTAAATGGTCTTTTTTATATATGTAACAAAAGCAATTTTACCCTTTACCCCTATCACCTTTTCTTCAATGTTCCCTGTCAGAATTTTCTACGTATAGCACTTATGACACATAAATCAAATATTGTGCCTATACATGGGAAAAAGTCAGAATATGAAGAAATGTGTGAAAGAATTTCATATATTTTGCTCAGAGACCCGCTTCCATAGCTCAGGCAATATTTATTTACAAGGTAAGAGCAGCTCAGTGATTTAATTCTGGAAGAATTATATTCTATGTCTGCTACAGGAAAGCTTTGTTTTGATTCTAGCTCCTTTTCCTGGCTGTAAACCAGCTGCTCTGCTTTTACCTTGAATGGATGCAGCAAATCTTTAGAAATCTGATTGAAAATTAGTTTGGTCACAGCTGTCAGACCTGTAAAAAGATAAATAGGGATAATAGGGATGTGTATTAAAAATCCAATGGTGCAAGTGCAAGTTTATTCAGTCCTTGGAGTGAATGAAATAACACAGATGATATTACATACCAGGTTGAATTTGCATTCCAGGCTTAAGTGAGCACCAACCATTTCACATCCTTATGAAACTTTGTATGTTAGTATTTCTAATGTTTACAACTATTTAATTCCTCAAAACATTCTTTAAAACATTCTTTGGTGTCATGAAATCTTCATTACATTCCAAATTTTGGTAGATAATATCTAAGTATTCTATATTTTGCAGGATATTGTCTTAGTTCACTTTACTGGCATCTTTACATCAGGCTGATCCATGGGACAGGCTAAATGGTTTAATACTGTACTTACATGGCCAGTGGGGTGGAAATGACTAAAGAATGGATTTCATAAACAAGCAATTGATTTCCCCACTCTCTAAAATAACTATGGCCCCACTCAAAGATTGAAAACCCTAAAGATGTTCTTTGTAAAAAATGACTAAATGTTCCCTAAGACCCTTACATATTTCGAAAGTCTTTGTCTAATTTCAAAAAGATTTACCCTTTACATAAATAAATGCAATCTACTTTACAGGGCATTCCAAAATAGCAAGAAGATTGAAAATAACAAAATTATCTCCTCATCTATAATTTCTATGATAATGTTATAGATATGTATTACAGTAAATCACTAAATGAAGAGATACCGGCATGCAAGTCCCTTGATGCACACACATCATTCCAATAACTGCTAACAAGCATTGCTTCCTCTTTGCAGAGATGAAAAAAAAAATGCTCCTCTGATTCTGAAAGATTTTAGTCCACAATAAACACTGAGATATTTACATGCAAAAACAGACTTGGGCTTCACTGAATAGGCGACCAGAGCAGTTATAAACACAGCAGGCAAACAGTTTGTTGATAGCACTAGTTAGTTCAGAGGCACTGTGCAATTTAGAAATAAAAGTGTGATTACTCAGTGCATTATAAATTCTTTATAAAATTTGCAATAAACAATTACAGAGTGATTCACCCACATTTTCAATACCTCTCTACTAAGGTATTATAAGGTTCTATATAATTTAATTTTTCTGAATGGATCATTTGTAATCTGAATACAGCACATTGGGTTTTTGTTCTTTATAAAAGTAATGCAATCAAACCTAATCGCCATATACAAGGGGTGGTATCGATAATAATTTTAGGTCTGGGTTTTTTTTACAATTATGGCATTCAAGCTGAGATCAAAAGGTTAACTCTCAACACATTTCACAGTTATGCACAATTTCAGTCTATTGACTGCGCTATAGATCAAGGTAGCAGCAGTTTCTCTCTGGCTAAAAAGAAAAGTCTGACTTATTTCCTCATCATTGATTAATCCTGAGTAAAATTAATGTTTAATAGCTGCATCGTTCCAGTACATGTTCATTTTGACCTTCTTGTTAAAATAAACATGTAATTCAATGGTATTATCAATATCATTTACTTGAAGAATCTTCTAGTATTTGGGAAGCAGAAGTGTGTATCTGTTTGCTATAATTGTTTCTTGACCTTTAAAAAAGCAGTGGTTTGTTCCTATATAAGTACAGATTTATTCACAAAGCATTTACAAATTTCCATTGTTAAACAGGGAGGAAAAAAGACACCTGTAAATATAGAATATTAAAAAATAATAATAATGTTTGCATAGTGACACAAATTTAATTATTTATGAATTCTCAAATCATAAGCAGGTGAAAAACTCTTTAGCACCTCCAGATTTTAAGCAAAAGTAAAGAGGTGATCTCCAGCATCTGCTCTTATTTTTCTGCATGGCAGGAATATTTGGAACTAGAATTGCTTTTCAGCAGGTGGACCTGTCACTTCCTCAATGGTTTGATGAAAACAGGTGGAATCTCTCACAGGCCTAAGTATGGTGATGCTAAGCTGTGTCATGTTTCCAGTCATCCAGGAATGACTAAAGTACATGCAATGAGTCTGGAATTTATTTAAAGACATAAGAAACACCATAATTTTCAAAGGACACAGAGATGGAACTCAAAATGTCTGAGAAGACAGCAGTGAGAAAGCCAGTATTGTACCATTTAAAGTAAGAATAACTTTGTTCTTTATCACAGATCAGACCAGTCTGCCAAAAGGGGCAGTGTGCAGACCAGAATGCACCAAAACCTGCTATGATCTAAAACAGGCTCTATCCATTTCTGAAGTATTATTCCAGCTAAGAAGGAACATTTCTCCCTGTCTATGCAGTTAGCCAAGCACAGGTAGCATCTGGAAATGAAGACGGATAAAGTGCAATGATGGATCTATTTTTTTGTGAAGCACTGGACTAAGCTTACCAGCATACCTCACATCTCTCCCTAAACTGCCTTTGCTCCCTCTCTGAGCTCAGAAGCAGTCACTTGGGGTGAAAAAATGACCAATGGGCACCATAGAGCTCCTAGCCCTATAGTGAGAACAGGATGATGAAGTGCTGATTTTAACACCAGCAGGAAACTACACTGCAGATAAGCCACTCCTCTTCCCCCACACCTTACAGTAAGGCAGGGAAAAAAAATGAGAGAGAGAGAGTGAGAGTTAATCATTTACTAAAAGCTTAAAGCAGTGGAATAAGACATGCACAATAACAACAGCAAAATTAATAACAAAAGTATACATAAAAGAGAAGGTGTTTAACCCATATAAAGATATTCACCACTGGGAACAAAATCAGGATGGCAGATGCTCCAGGTAGGACATGTCTGTGTGGTTTCCCCAAAGGAAATACGGTGACTGTTCCTGCCCACCACACCACACTAGCCAAATAAAGGCAATATGGCAGGGGAGCTCTCATGGCCATGGTTTCCCCATGCCCAGCTCAAGAGCAATGAAAACCTAGGACAGACAAACCCTCGGAAGCCAGGTCAGGTGAGTAGGGCTTGTGCAGCCGCTTCATTGAGCTCGGTTTAACTCGGTTTCTTGCGCTGTCACTTCTCACACTCAGATGCACCTTGGAGATGTCCCTTTGGCATCACACACGGAGTGGCACTGCTGCCTCTCCTCACCAGCACGTCCTGCAAAAACATCCTGGAGGTAACGGGGGTAGGACAGGGGAACAGATGATGGGCTCCACAATGCCAATGCTGACAGTCATCACTGGAGTGAGCAAGACCAGACAGTGCACCTCTGATTCAGTGCCACAGCTTTTCTGGCCAAAACCACATGCCAGCAATGTTGTCGGTGGTATAGAATAACAGCTTGGTCATTCCCACACAGCACCAAGGCCTGCCTTCCTCTCTGTAACTGGGAGGAACACATTTCCAAGCCATCAGAAACTCAGGTTAATTTTATAGTTTTGCAGTTCCCTCTGACTTACAGGCACTAGGCAATAACAAAACACAAAGACCTCCAGAAAACAGTTAGGACAAGTGTTACTTCTGGATTTCTACCCATGTCTGTTTCCAGGGGTGCAGTCATGAAAGTACATAACCACCAAAGAGTTTTCCTTTTCTGAATAATACATGCTTTATAAACCTTTACTCTTGAAGCATCAGCCACACTTTTAGGAGGTAATTGTGATCGTTCCCATATTAAAGCTGGAAAATGATGCATAACTCCTGTGATTGACTTTGCCAAGGTCAGGAAATGATTTAGTGGTGCAGCTCAAAATAGCTTATTCTAAGTCCTCTGTTGTAACCACTAGTCTCCATTTTCTCCATCAGGAAATTGCCTCTGGGAGAAAAGAAGATTTGAGGATGTGGGAAGAGAATACATACACATTTGGTAGTCAATACTGATGAAATCAGGTAATACTGCTCTACACTGGTTAGAAAACCTGCCGTGCTTATCTAGATGTAATCATCATCTAAAGATTATTTCTGGCTGTATCTTACATTATGTTCTTTCACCTTTCCACTGATAAAGCTTTTATATCTTATTATTGCATTACTTATAATGTCTGTTGCCAGCCCACCCAGCATGCTGCTTAAATAATTATAAGTTTTAATATGTTTCTGGCAGCAGAGACAAAGAACTCTACTTCTACCAACAGAAGATTAGCAGTCTCCTTCATTAGCAATTGTAAAAATATTCTGTTATTATGAATTACATTTTTTATTACTGTTATTATTATTTAACAGCAAGCTACATGCATCAGCATGTATGAGATGGCAGGGCTTCCATTCTTGTAGTAAGTCCTGCCCTAAGACCATTTCAGTGATGGGTGTACATCCCTGTTTCTTGTGCCTTCAGAAGTTTAGAAATCCTTCACAGGGCTCTCTCAAAACTTAATACCCACATACTCTTCAAAGAATAGTCTGCCAGATCCAGAGAGTTTCTCTTTCTCACACAGACACGGATAAGGTCCTCTTTTCTAGGTTTTCATTTTAGTGTGGGAGGTGGTTCCCTTCAAAAAACTGATTTTTTCTTTGTTGCTGTTGGTTTTGTTGGTTTTGCTGTTCTTTGTTTTCTGTATTTGCAAACTATTTGTTGTAGCAAAATTCTAGCAAAGATGTAAGTTTTCATTTTTCCTTAAAAATTTTGTCCCCATTGGGGATGAAAAAGGGGAAGACATACTTTGGAAGGCTTTATGAAGAAATGTTGTCAAGAAAGCCTTCCACTGTTATTAAACATAATTGTTACTGAGGGGATTTCCTTTAGTGACAGGAAGATTTTTGATCCCAGTCGGTTGTGTAGTCAGAACTGCAACTTCTAGACAGAATGAAAGGAATGGCAGGGAGGTAGGAAAAGGTAGCCGGGGTGGAATTATAGAGGGATAAATTTGTGCTATGCTTAAAAGAAATGGTGGGAGAGTGCTCTTTCCTTTGGGAATGATATCTTGCCTAAGTTGCTTCAGAAGGCTGGACATTAAAAAACATCTCTCCTTCTGGCTTCAGTACATCCTTAAGCATTCTTCCAGGTAATGAAACAAGATTGCAATTTTAAAATGTCTAGTTCCTGTGCCCAAAAAAACCTTTAAGCTATTATCTCTCCCCTTTTTCTATCATGGGGAGTGGCTCATACCTGCAGGCAGAGCATACTAGAGTGGCAGGGATGGTGACAGTCCTCTGTTGCTGTCCCAGCCTTTTTGCTAACATTTCCTACCACTGTAGGAGGGTCCACTAAATAGTTCAGCAAACACTTTAGGATGCCAGATATTGACATTGTTGGAAATCATCCAGATCTATGTCTTTTAGAAGCATTTATAAATTTATTTTTTTATTTGCCTTTCCAAAGGGGTTGGTAAGCTAGGGCTGAAGTCTGCAGCAGACAAAGACAGTAACCATTTCATTCAGTCTAAGTCTGTTGGCATGATGCCAATACAAAATGTCTTGAACAGAATTTTTCTGCTGTTGCAATGTATGGGAGAAAAATACCCTTCTTAGTCAGGACAGCAACTAGTAGTCACCTATAGGGTCTGTACACAGTTGTAATTCACTCTCAGGGCTGATCATAGCCATTTCTGAACTGAGAACTGTAATCATAAAAGTCCTAGGGAGAGAATTGAAACCTCATGCATGCAGTAAGTGGCCATCTATTATTTCAGTGTCATAGGTTTCCCAGATCTCTGCTTCCACTGCCAGATTTCTTTCCACTTCTCAGAAAGACAGAAAAATACATATTTGTGTGGTATTATGTGACACTGAATCCCATGAGTTGTCCTCACAATTAGGCCCCATTTTCATAAATTCTCTTACTGAACCCAGAGCAACAGGGTCCACTAGAAGTAAGAGGCATATTTACAGAGCTGGATACACACACAGCTGGATCCTTGCCTGCATGGGGAACTGGTTGGTCACAACAGATTTTATGTGGAAAATTTACTGTACACCCACCCACAGGAATAGCAATACAGGCTATATCTACACTTAAAAACACGAAGTTTAGAACAGGAAAAATGTCAGTGTGGCTACTGGTTGTTTTCATCCATTCTACAGTAGATGATAACAGAAATTTCAAACTGAATGTCCAGAAAATGCAAGATGCAATTATACAGAGGTAAACCATATGTGGATTATGACATACTGTATTGATTCACCATGTCCAAAAAAAATTAAACTGATATAGACTGTGCAATCAAGCTTTCTACCTTAATGTATATATCTTAGGCTCTTGAAGGAAGAAGCATTAGGTTGGTAGATCTGCTGTTGCTCTCTGTGTATTTGAATGGAAATGGCATTCAGCAAATTAGCTGAATGTTAGTTGAAAGGTTTCTAGATAGTTTTGTATTTGGTATAATACTGATCTAATAATATGTGGATTTTTCCCCCTATGCAAAAAATGTATTTTATTTGGTGTTTTCTTTCTAAGAGTAAGAATCTTGACTAAATACACTTCAAAACACTTTTGATGATGAGCTTAGGGCAGCTGAACCATTGCTCTGCTGAGACATATCAGCATTATTCAAGAAATAAAATCTTCCTTTTTGCCCAACTGCCACTTGGACTTCAAATGATGTTTTACTTCTTAACAGACAGAAGTACATAAGAAATTACACTTTCAATAGCATTCTCCCTAAACATTTTCAAAAGGTTTGGATACCAAGATAATAACTCCCTATAAAATAATAACTGCCTATAAAATAATATTTTATGTATTATCAACAAATAAACTCACAAACCTCTTCCAATTTCTGATGCATGTATTTCTTTCCATTATTCAGTTGGTCAAACAGAAGCAGTTTCTGAGTTTCAAGTTTCAGCATCTGCAGCTTCATTCACTGCTAAAGATTTCACCAATACACTATGAAATTTTATAACTTAAAATATTATGTTTGAGAACATAGAACCCTTTTAATTATTGAAATGTTTAACAGACCTTAAGAATTATTTCATGGCTACTAATAAGAATTTATTTATGGTGGTGGTGATTGTGGCTACTGAAGCTGTGGTTGGAGTGATAAGAATGCCTGTTCAAAACGGATGTCTGAGATAAAGATCCCAAAGAGACACTCAGCAAAGAAAGAGGAAACAATGGTATAGAAGCAACCATAAATAGGAGAAATAACCCACTGTGGATCCATGCTTTATGCTGGATAAAATCTAATCTCAGGGCAGCTTTCTTTGGAAAGAATTGTGAATTTCTTTGTTTGCAACATTTTGATTTGATTGTCTATCTTTGCTTGATTTCGTGGCAGTAAGCACATGAAAGCAAACCCTGTGATACTGCATAGAGCTATTTATTATGCAGAAATCTGTATTAATGTCAGTGTATTAATTTTTACTTTATAAAAAGCACTTGGTTAAGGACAGCTTGTAATGTTTGAAATAACAGTGAAGACACGTCCAATTCATCTCATTACTGCTCTCTAATAAGGGTAACTCATGCAAAGTGATGAGTCAGTCTAACACCCATGAGCCTCTAAGGGTGGATCTAGGCATAAGAGGCAGCAAAATACTTAAGAGAATTTCTGCAAAAAAGGCTGTCAGGTTTGCAGGACTACTCCACAAAAACAGCATTTTCCAATGTTTTAAAGGAAAAGCAGTTGGGAAAACTTAGCTGTGAGGTGATGCACATGGAAAATTATAGAAGTTCCTCAGCTTAATTCTGTGTATTACAAGGTACTGGTTCTTTGGTATTTTAAATATATTTTCCAATGCAGTCTCACGTACCTCCCGTACAATGAGAATCGTTCCCACTCTCTTTTTTATCTGAGCAAAATTATCCTGCCTTACATGTAGTAATAACTCTATAAATTTGTTCTGCTACTGAAAAAAACTCTGTCTTTACAGGGAACTGAGAAGTTAACAGGGAAAGAGAACGTGGGACAGCTTGTTTTGGTAGCACAGACACAAGACAACTCACAGTGTTTGTGGGCAGCTGCTACCAAAATGAATTAGAGTTAGAAAAATCCTAGAGTTAGAGAACCACCTTCTTTCTAAAACATAATCAAGATCTTTTTAACTACTTTAAGGGCACCTCATAAGTGCACGAATTATGAAAGCAGAGCTAAGAGACAATGAACACCATCTTATGGTAGTACAAGCACGTCACCACCTACTACAGGAGTTCCAGATGTCAGCTGTCAGAGTATGCCTCTTGTAGGAATGTTTCCACGTGGTGAGCAGCCTGGTCTCTAGTAAGTCATCAGTAAGTCTCTTCTTGGTTTCCCCATCACCTGCCAAAAGGGAGAGGTAACACCTGCTCACCCCATACTGTGTATTTGCTTCTCTTTAGGGGTTCATTAATCAGTTAATAGCTACAAAGCGAACAAGGAAATATTAACAAATATTCACATCAATTCAGAGGTGTAAATTGGTGCTTGCTAGTAGAGTTTTCTCACTATGCAACGCTTTGCTTACTAAAGTCTGTCACCTGATGCTATTATGGCTGATAATTGAGTCAATCTCTCCAGGAATGTTTTAGTGTTTTGGACAGGCTCTCCTTGGGAGAGTTTTCATGCTGAATACATTATTTTGAATGCTATTGATAGGGTATTTTTTTAGTCTATTCCCTATGTAATCCTCAAGTCACTCTGAAGAGTCTTCTTTAAGCTTAAAGTAGATACCAACTTGGGCCTTAGTTTTTCTGTTATTAATTTTTCCTCATATTAGGAACTTAACTCAAGATAACACATTGTCACCAAAAGAATTTCCTTCTTTTACCTTAGGAGCAGAAAACAAACAAAAATGGTGATTAATGCTGTTTCTTTTTATAAAATCTTTCTGCATTCTGTGGTGGATACATTAGACCCCAACAATAACCTCTTTTTGCTACAAGGCCAACATATGGATTATTGAATCATTCCAACTTCCTGTTATCCAGAAAAAAAATGCATGTAATTAATCTCCATGAGTAGTAGCAGCTTCATCAGGGAAGATATTTTAGAATTATCCTTCACTTCTGTGGAACAAAAAGACTGAGCATTCAGAAATCCTTTACAAAGGACGATAGCTGAACTTCAGTCTAAATATAGAGTCAGAGGATCCTTTTTGATCACATTTTTTTTGCTTTGCATGTGCTTAGAAATTGTCTCCTAGATTAGGAATGCACAATCCTTGAATATTTTGAGTGTTTGTATGGTAAACTCTAAAGTCTTGTCAAGACTTTTATACTTGGTTATTGAAGCAAAATAAAGAACAAGTTGAAAAGAGTTCTAAAAGCTGAAATTACTTAAGTAATGTTCTCATAGTGCAGTCTTTTGTGGCAGTACATGCTTAAGGTGCAACTGCTCTCATTTTAAAGTTCACCTTCTTGTCAACTGACATAGCTTTTTAAGAGACTCACTGGGACTCAGTGAGAGAGTCTGTCTCCTGAAAAAAAATTAAACAGTGTTTAATTAAACAGAGAAATTTTTCCTCACATACAAATGGAACTTCCTTGAACCTTTCTTGTGTCCCTGCTTGGCACCACTGAGGTCCTGGCCTCATCTTCTCCACACCCTCACTTCAGACACTTGTGTACATTGATAAGACTCCTTCTCAGCGGACTCTTGTTGACATTAAACAGGCCCAAATCTCATGCTTTTCTCATATGTTCCAGACCTTAATCGTCTTTGTTGGCTTTCACTGAAATCACTACAGCAGCTCCGAGTCTCTCTTGTACTGAGGAGCCCAGAACTGGGCACAGCACCCCAGCTCTGCCTCTCCAGGGCTGTGTAGAGGGGCAGGATCACCTCTCTTCACCTGCTGGCAACGCTTTATCCAATGTACCACAAGATACCACTGGCTGCCTTGGACACAAGGAAGGGCACACTGCTGGCTGTTGGACAGCTCGTTGTCCACCAGGACCTTCAAACCTTTTATTCTGCAGACAAAAATTAAAAAACACAAAATAAGCAAACAAACAAACAAACAAACAACAACAACAAAAAAACCCACACACACACACAAAAAACCCAAAAACAACAAAACCAAACCAACCAACAACCAAGTGTATCTCTGCAAGCAGCCTGTTCTGAGGAAGCTGGAAGCCAAGGTCTGGAGGAATGGAGGAAGAAGGGGTGTCTTTGGTTTAAAATGAATATATTCAAAAACTTGAAACATTTCAAGGCTGTCATACTAAAGTCATAAAAAGCTCATATTGTTTGTCAGCACCATAGAACTTCACATAAAAGTAAAACATTGCTTTTCAAACCTCTTCAATTATGCTTTCTACTGCTCTGCAGCACCCAGGGTTTATTCTAACCCCAATTCCGCTCTCATTTTCTCTCCCTATCCTACCATTAAATATTTCATTCTTCTCTTCACAGACTGAATTTTCTGTTCTTTTTAAAAAACAAAAACATTTTCTTTCTCTTTATTATGAATTTTATGTGCCCTTCTGGCAGTAAAAATCCCTTTTCTCCTGTCACATGACCATGGCCATTAAAAATCATATGTTCCTGAGGAGATAATGTACTTTTATTGTTTTAGCATGAAAATATCAATTGTACCTCAGGTACATAATGCAATCTGCTCAATAGTTTGAAGCCAAAATAACTTGTTTTCAGGTACTCAGTGCTATTACACAGATTACCTTCTGCTTCTGTTGTTGTTTGTGTTGATTGTCCTCATCTGTCTAAATTGCAGGTGTGGCTATAAAGTTCCTAGGGAAGCCTGTCCAGATATCAGCACAGAATTTATTAACAGTTATAAAATAGACTCTTCCTAGAAAATCTGAGGATATAGTAATGGGTTGAATTAGTGTTCCATGCACACCTGGGCACATGGTCAGTGTTCCAGACCCCATTGACGAGTCTCATTACCTCATTACCTCCTTATCAACTGTCTAGTGTGTCTTTGGGTTACTTCCTCTCTTTTCTTGCTACTAATCTTATTTTAGAAACCACTTTTGTAAAAACAAATAAACAAAACACAGAACCAAAAAAACCAAACTAAAACAAAAACCGAAAACAGAAGACTGAACTCAGCTTGGCAAAAATAAATAATTATAACAGTGTACCTACATTAATCTGGGTAGAGATAGATAAGAATCAAGCATAGGCACTCAGTGTACTGGTATCTATATTACTCTGCTTCTTGTGTTGCTGTCAGTTTTCTTTTGCTTATTTATGCAGAATTGTTATCTTTTCAGATTATGAATAAATTTCTTGTTCATGTTCTATCCACTATTGTATTAAAACATTTTTTCCTAAAAGGTAAGCCTGTGACTAATCCATTGAGTCTGCTGCAATACTTTGCAATAATCTGCAATACTAGATTGGGTGTTAGCACAGGGATATAGCAAGGACAGTTCAATGAAAGTTTCACAGACAAAAAGTATCATATGCATATGGCTATGATCAAAGCAAATAAACAGGAAAAACTCATCTCCATGGTGAGGCACTGGGATTACACTGAGGTGACCAAATACTCCTCTTTAGAGGCAAGATTGTCCACCAGAGATCTGAAAGTTTGTGGTATGCATTTGACACTCCTCAAAGCTACTTTCTGCTCTGTTTCTCAAAGGAGCTCTACTGGTTTTTCTGGTTCTAAAGGCATATGATGTAGTAGAGTTATTCAGTCAGGTTCTCAGCAGTCATTACATCTTTGCAAATTATCTTTGCTCTTGTCTGGGACAGATTTATCCAGAATTTGCTCTTCACTGTTGATAATATATATTTCATATACAAACAAGCAATATGCCTTTGGTAATTTTAAAGTTTTATAATAAATTATAAAATTATATGAATTATAAAATTCATTCATTGAGGATTTTCATATTACTTTGACCATAGCTCTGCACAAATTTGTTGACTTTTCCTTTATGATTTTTCATTATATAAGATTTTATTTCCCCAATTATTAATATTTTTTAGAACTTTTTATTATATAAATGTTCCTTGTTAATTTATTTGATGTACTGGTGATAACAGAACAAAACAATGCTGGGGAACTTACATTGTCAACGGCTTTTGATTAAGGATGAGGAAGAAGGTGTTTCCTTTAGGGAGAATAACTCCTCTCAGGAGACAGGGGGACAGATTGCAACACCAGGAGGGAAAAGAGATGTCAGTTATAGCGCAGGAGGTAAATAAATGTTTCCCTTGACTACTGGTAAGACAGTTTGCATGTGTGGTTCTGGGATTAATAGAGTCTAATTGAAAACAAATTTGTTCTTACTAGTCCCCAAAAGTTCACTTTACTTTTGGACATCCTGTTCCACTGAGACCCAATTCTCTAAAATGCTTGAGGGTGAGGGATGCAGACAGAATTTTTCTGTCAGGTATATAGGTACAGTTTTGTAACTATTTTTAGATTTTTAATGAGTCTCTGTATATAATCATACATGTCTGTTAATGCCAACAGATTCGTGTGTGTGTGTGTGTTGAATATTTGTATGCATGCTTGTGTTTTCATGCTTGTGTTTCTGGAAATAATTCAGGTTTTGTCCTGTTTATTTCCTTTTTAGTGTCTTGGAACCCTCTTTCCTAGGAGAGAACCAAAATATTCTTCTTTGGAGACTGTGCCTTGCCATGTTTTACACCAGAATTCACTTTGGCCAACCTCCAAACATGAAAGTAGTCTCTGTTTCACAATACACATGCCTGCTATTCATTCAACTGCTGACTCTGTTACCCCACATAATGGAAGCACATCACATTTCCTTTATTCCTATGTTTTCATTTTCAACATGACTTTGGAATCTCTTTTAAAGATTTGTATATAGGTATGTATGTAAGTAATAAGTACCAACAAAACATGACGAGTGCACAGCCAGCTGTGTTCATCCCAGGCATATGTTCCAGACACTTATATCACAGAGAAACTGAAAATAAAAAGGTAGTATGTGCACCATGAAAGAGCCCAATCATGCTACAATTAATGCAGATTTTCACTGTGACTAAAGTTGTGGCCCTAAATCATGATCAGTGCCTAATGCAGCAATAAGCAGCTTGTCATGTGATGCAACAGTACTTGTAGTCTAGATTATTCCCATTCTACATGGTTATATATAACAATTACCCAACCAATGTTGTTCATCCAGAAAGTGCAAAACCGTTTTACTCATTTGCATGAATTCACAGTAAAACGGTGCAGTCAAGCAGCATGCAGAGCAGCTCCAGGGAGCCTGCACCCACATAGCAGACAAAGCAGAATCATCCTGGAATGACAAACACACTCCACCTGCAGGCAAAGAACTGACATTCTTACAAACTTCTCAAATACTCATCCTCCTCAGTTCATAGCTCTGGTAAATGGGCTGCTGCAGACATATGTTAAAATCCAAATCCATTTATTATCCTGTGCATATATATTTCATTAAAAGGTGCTGTGAAGATGGAGGCTATTCATGTATTCATGTGCCTCTCTGTTTTTTGATTTGGTTTCTTTTTTCAATTTTTCCCAATTTATTTTTGATTGTTTTCTATTCCTCAGAGGCCAAAATTCAATATGTAAAAATGCTTTTAAAAAGGTGAATCAACTTCTAATGTCAAATTCAATAAGGTCAGCTACCACAATCTCATCACTTAACAACATAAAGAGAAAAGACAACGATGTCCCACATTTCTGCTATTTTCAGAGATGCTCTGAGTTGAAAATTAAGGATAATTTACTGCAGCACTTAGAATACAAACTGATATTCAGAAAATGGGCATCATAGAATGATTTTATCCAGTTTTATGTATTTATCTATTTATTTATTTATTTATTTTTATTCTGAATCCTATAGCTATTTATTTATTTATTTATTCTGAAACCTATAGCTATTAATACACTCTAAACTCCAGGGAAGTGAAGGCACAAATGTAGAGTTATTTTCCTTACCTTGTTTGCAGGGAAAAGCTGAATTTCAGGTGCTCATAAAGTAGCGGTGGAACTGCTTCTTTCATTTTTACGTGCTTTGGTGCATTGCATGCCTGCAGGTATGGCACAGATTGAGGGTCTGCTTGAAGGGGACACCACTAGGAAGCACCATCTCCAGCAAGCAAAGCTCCTCCTCAAATTCATCACAGCTCAAAAAATGGCTCTGACAGCTGCAACTCCATGAGGACTGCAGCCCTGCTGTGTGGCTGGCAATGTCACACTCCAGGGATGGATAGTTGTAATTCCTTTACAGGTGAAATGATCCATGCAGTCTCAATATGACTGCTCAATCCTTGCCAGTAAACCTGGGTAATCAATTAAAAAAAAAATCAGCAAGAACTTTATGGAGAAAGGGTTTTGATAAAATGGAGATGGATTAATTTCAGGTTATTAAAAATCATTATTCAATTTTCAAAGTTAATATTTAATTTAAGAAAAAAGGGGTTTCTCTGGTTTTTGTTTGTTTGTTTGTGTTTTTGTTGTTGTTGTAGTTTTTGGGATTTTTTTTGGTTTTGTTTTGGTTTGGGGTTTTTTTGTGTGTTTTTGTTTGTTTGTTTGTTTGTTTGTTTGTTTGTTTGGTTGTTTTTTTTTTTTTTTGGTTGGTTGGTTTTTTGTTTGTGTTGGTTGGTTGGTTGGTTGGTTGGTTTGGTTTGTTTTTTTAATCCAGTATCAAATAGTATAGGGTTTTGATCTGTGTTTCCCCAAATAAATTATTTAGGATAAAACTTCCTCTTCTTTGGATATCAAACAATATATGTTGAATCCTAAACCTATAAACATACTTATCCTGCAATTGGGATTCACGAATAAATTCCCAGGTACTCTTTGCCAAAAAAACAAACAAAAACTATTTTTAAGTATCATAGGGCAGGTTTACTGTAAGTCAAAGTTAGTCTAGAGAAATAAACAATTTAAATAACTAACTAATTGAGAAGGTAATGTCTTATTCTCTAGAATTCCCCATTTCTTTCTTAACTTTCCACAAAAGAAGACTAGAATGATGATCTTACTCTCAAATATGGAGCTCTTTACATCTGTATAAGCACAGATGTTTTCCACTCCTCAAGATTTCAATACTCTGTTCCAAATCTTCTAAGGCATACATTATTTACAGAATTTAAAGATTACTTTGCTCCCTGTACTGTATATCACTTCAGTCAAAACATTTTCTCTGGTGAGTTCATTTTCTCATCTGATGCAGTGCAGCATTAAGCATCTGCCTAAGTCAAACTTTGTGAATATGCTACTCGAGGGCAAGAACTTTGCTACATAATGTTTGCATTTGTAAGCTCTTTGCTGAGTGTTGTTCATAACATGGATCTTATTAAGAAAACAGTCCAGAGAGTTCACAGGTTTTTTGTGTATTATTTATTCAGCTCTTGCTCTGATATTTTTTATTAACAATGCCCCACATGTAATTTCTTTATGTGTACTTTTTTGTCCCATAGTGGCTATTTATCTATTAAGTGCTCTAAATAAAGCCAGCCTAAGATTTTATTTGAGAATTGAGCATTCAGTTGAGTTCTGTAAAAAATATTGTATTAACATTATCAGAAACTGGTTTTATCTTTCTGTTTAAGTGATACTCCTAATTTCAGTGGTCTTAGTTCTAATTTGTATGAATGTGAGGGATATGAAAAGAATAATATGTGAATTATTGTATGACAGTATGGAAATTGAATCAAATTTTTTACCATAAAAAAAATCTCTACCAGTCATTTGAAGCTGTCTATTACGTATAATCCTTAAAAACAAAAACAAAAACAAAAAAAAAAAAAAAAAAAAACAAAAAACAAAAAAAAAAAAAAAACAAAACAAAACAAAAAAAACCACCAAAAAATCAAAACAAACAAACAAAACAAACAAACAAAAAAACCACTAGACTGTTTACAAGAAATAATCAACATTACAGAATTATCAATCCTTGGGAAATTGGTATTTTCATACCAGTACAGTTGAGCTCAGGTAGCAAAAGCCCTACCTCCCTTTCTACACTTGATTTTAGTGTCTTAATAGCAGACGACTTGATAAAGAATTGTACAGAAAGAGATCAGATGCTGTAGAGAAACCATACTATAGCAGTTGGATTGTTTAAGAGAACATAGACTAAGGCTGAATAATTATGCAAAAGATAAATCATCTAGCCATGTAATTAATTTGGAATTACAATGACAATAAAGGTACAGTTAAATTCTTATTGATACATTAAAATAGTGATAAATGTTAATATATTTAATTGGTATTTAACAAGATAGCTGAAGCAAGTTAATTAGATATCCATTTACATACTTCATAAATGTCAGCATTTTTAACAATTCAGCCCACATTTAGAATACAGCCTTGAGTATTCCTGGATACAATAGGTGTGATAAGTAACACTAGCTCCATTTCCCTTCTGATGCTTTTATCATGGGCAGGATGAAATTAGAACTAAATTTCCCTTCCCCTTCCCCTTCTTTTTCCCATTAACTATCAGGACTTCATAAATATAAAGACAAACTAGACACTAATAGCTTCTGGACAATTTTGGTGTTAATCCATCTGTGCCTCCCCTTCACGTCTCTAAATTATTGTTAAGATTCAAGCTATTCACAAATGAAAGAGATCTATGTTCCCCACAATTATAATGTGCCTTGATAAATTCGTGAACTGATGATGCTAGAAAGTAGAGAGGAATTAAACCCAGAAGCTCTGTCAGCCTTTAACTAACTACCACACATAAAATGCAAGAATGTAAAAGTTATGTATAGGAACTTAAGAGTCACTTTAAAAAGCCAGCTGCAAGCAGAAAATGTCAAAATAGTTTGTCAAGTAAGTTTATAACACTTCTTCATTATCTTAATCATAAGGATGCATAAAAATGGCTATGAAGATAAGCAGATCTGCTCGTCCCCCCTCAGCCCCTTTTTCTCCCAGACAGTAAGATAAAAGGAGACTGGTGAGGTTTTTAAAGATACCCTTAAATGGAGAGTGATGATGGTTCTCTTAGATTTTCTTTGAAGAACACATTATATAATGCCTGAATTACAATAAGAGAGATAGAGACACTTGGATGGGAAGAGCAGGAGATCAAACATGAGACAAGGAACAGAGGAAAGATAAATTGGGTGAAAATTTTTGATTAGTCCCAGACATTTTCTTGTGATTTACTCTCATATGACCTAAATGGAGAATGTTTCCTGCCAGAGATGTTCAATCTCATGGGCAGGATTTCCAGATCTATTTGAAATTTTAGTTAAAATATGACTAAAAATATTAAAATGGTTTAGTGAAAACATGTAAAATTTACATGTTCCAAATTTTTTAATTCACTTTGACATTTTATTTAAGACAATCACAGCATGCTTTCACTATGTCTTCTGGTCTGCTCTTGGGAAGACACTGCTCTCCCACCCACAGAAAGGCACTGGGCTACTCTTCAGAGTTTCCAGGAGGCAAACTGTTGAAGTCATTCTTCTACTTGGTTAGCAGTTAATATTGAGTAGCACAGAGGAAGAGGGGATTAAAATGTTTTACTTTGGAATGCAGAAGACTTAGCTGAAGTCTTCAATGAAGTCCATATATTTTCTACAAATAATTTCAGTTGTTTCCAATGGTTTTAGCACATATCATGCCCTATTTTTCAACCAAAAGCAAGAATACAGGATTTATGAGACTAGTAAGACAAAGCACCACACATATAAAGCAAACAGTCCCTATGAATAAAAAATATTAATCTCAGTAGTACTTTTAAGAGCAAAGAAAATGGCAATATTTTTCTGAAAGTTTCTTAGAATTTTTTTTTAGTTTTGGAAATATTTCTAGATTCAGATAAACAAAATTCCACCATGGCAACATGCCAGCAGTTAGTATGCTGACTATGTTCTTATTTTCTGCTTCTTTCTTAGCCAGGTTTTGGTCCTTAGTGACTGAACAGCTCTTTCATCACTTCCCTCTTGAAAGCATTCAACACATCTACAAGTTCCAATTTTTAAAATTTCACCTGATATTTCTTGTATATTTTCCCACTGCTATGTTTACTCAAATAAAAATGATGACCCAATTTCTATTTGAAATCTCCACTACATCCTTCTTCTACTAAACCTTTTGAGACCACATATTTTAGCAAATGAACACCGTTCTTTCCACTAACTCTGTTGTAATAACACCAATGTTAATCTTCCATGGATAGTTCCTTCAGATTCATAACAATTTTTTATGTACTTTCATGCACATATTTCCCTAGATTCTAAGATCATCTTGATGTCAGAAATAATAGAAATTATTATTAGAGTTTTACAAAGTAAGCCAAATTCCACTTCCATCTGGAAATCTATAAATGTGAACAATAGGTCATTTTTTATATGGCTACAGATGTGTGGATTTAGTCCAAATCAGAGCCAATATAGTTGAGGGCAGAACTGTCCTGTAAAACACATTTTAAGCAATCAAGGATTAAATGTACTAATTAAGATTATTTTTGTGAGTAACTGTACCAGTTATATTTTCTAGGTCAAAGTGAAAAACTGTAAAATGAGTGAAACTTAAATATACAAATTTTTTTCAGAAGAAAAACTTTAAAATTTCTAGGATAAAAAGGACTTTTTAGAGTCACTAAAATTCTTTAGTACATACTTAAAAATAAATATGGACACTGTAATTTATATCCAATTAATAATAATCATAAATATATCCATTTGAATTCGTTAATCCATGGTCAAACTTTAAAGACCTGTGATCAATGCAAATATCAATTAGACAATGATCTGCATGAGGAAGGGACATTTTCAGCCCTATATTTTTCAGGTATCCATGGTCATGTGCTGTGACCGTGATACTTGAACAAGTCTAATGCTGGCAGGAAAGTATTGGAACTCAAATGCATAAATTATCCCTTTTAGGCAGAAGTTATTTTTACACTTTCAGAAGTCATTTGCCATTGAAAATTGTTTACACCCATAGTGGTAATTTCATGCATTTAAAAATAAATAAAATTTTAAAAGGCATGTCTGTAGACCTATAAAGATAGGATTGCCTTTTTTAGACAATAGAACTCCATGATATTGTCAATGGAGTTGATGTTTGTGTTAGCTATATATTTCTCTGTATTTTAAGAACACTAGGTCCTTTCAATTAGGGAGCTTTCTCTAAATTCAAACAAGAAAAAGAGATTATCTATGTAGAGAGGATAGTTTGTGCATGTACCCTGAGCTTAAATTTCATGAGAACTAAAACACCTTCTTAAAAGAAGTGCTCGGATCTTGCAAGTTGTTAAGATTCTTGCTAGACATCATTCAGGACCCGCAGGGTGATCCTGTGCTCTTGAGTGTTTAGAAAGGTATTGACTGGCTAAACAGGAAGCATAACTAGTATTCAATAGATTGTGTCTGTGTGCCTTCATAACTGTTGAATTATACAGCTGAAATTTGAGTGCTACCTTCCAAACTCGAGTTTTGGTTGCCTATGCTGTTGCTGAAATTGTCCAATAGACTCAGAAGCCAGGCAATAATCTGGCAGGTACACATTGTGTACACACAAGAATTATTTCAAAGACTTTGCTTATAAATATGAAGAATCAACATTTTTGTTCCTTGTCACATGTAAAGAGGAGAAATTTTCTTCCCTGAGATAGTTAATTAGGACATTCAAGGAATCTAAAAACTTCATTGAATACACTGACTCTGAGTAAATTCTTCTTTAAAAAGATAGCTTGTATACTAAGTTTTCTGTTAGCCTGTGTGTCAGGAAAAAAGAGATCCACATTACCACCCAGGTGTGTAGCAGCATGTAGCAGCAGTGACCATCGTGTCCAGGGAGGTTCGGCCGCTGGTAGGGAAGCAGATGGGACAAGTCTCTTTGTTAAGCTCGAGAATTCATTTTTACTCCCCCACCCCGAACTAGGGAGGGGGTGAGGACCAAGAGAATGATCATGTGGGTTTTCTCAGTTATATAGTGTCTCGGGTTCGTGGGTGGTACAGGGGGCAGGGCAGGGGGCAACTGACCATAGAGAAGACAGAAACTGGACACCAGGCTCCCACAGCCAATGGGGAAATAGGGAAAGGAGATACCATGGGGGGGGGGGGGGGGGGGGTGATGGGCTTGAGAAACCCAGGGAGAAGATTACACAATGTTTGCAGGGATCTATGGGGGAGAAACCTTTGTTACCTCTGGGAAGGTTGCATTTTCAGGGCAAGGCAGTTGGAAATTCCCTTAATGGTACAAAGGACTCCACACAGGTGCTGTATGCTTTCTCTTTAATCAGTGGAGAAAGATCAGCATTTTAAGAGCAGGAGTTACCTTTTTGGGGAAGCAGATTCACCTGCTAAGGTGAATTCACTCTGCTAACAATACAGGGAGTTAACAGCATACCCACATGCTAATTCAGTTTTTTCAGCTAAAGGACTAAAGAATGGATGAGCCAAGCCAAGAAACCACAAGACTTGAGGCTTTTCAAGAGCTTATTCTAACAAATTTTTTGCCTCTGTTAAATTTTTCCAGGTTCATGGCCCACAGGTGAAGGCAAAAGCACACACTACATTTTGGCACATTTCTTTTAGTTTCCATTCTAAAATGTGACTACAAATGCTTCAGAATTCCTTCAGATAAAAAACTGCTGGTCATCATCTGGAAGATACATCCTAGTCAGCTTGTGCTAGTGGTCAAGATTCAGAAGGTTCATTGTTGAGGGCTGGTTGAAAGAAGCATTTACAATTCTAGGAGATTTCAAGAGAAAGTTGAAATTAGCCAGAGTTCTGATGTGATATGGTTATCATAAAAGCTTTCACTAAATATATTTTTCCTCTCAGCAAAAAAATAGCTGCACGGAAATATTGAGAAAGTTTCCACTGAACATATTCACCTAAACAAGACCTTTTAGTTTTTTATTTGGTGACTTGTATGTTGGAGAAACCTTGTTTTCTTCCAACCAGGCCCCTTAATCCCTGTTATGCAATATCTGTATTTAGTATAGAAAAATTATTATTTTCTAGATAATATCCATAAGAACTATTGCACCTTTAGAGTTCAACTCAGTTTTTACCCACTTAAATTATTATTTTCTTGTAATCTGTTCCTAGATTTTTATGTACCATTATTCAATTTACAACATATTAGTAAGTAGAGAGAATCATCCCCCTTCCAACTCTAATTGGTGAGTGGCATTTTTGATTTGGTGCCATCAGCATACTTTGAAACCAGGTGGTATTAACCAATTAGATTTTTTAATTGATTTTTGCATTTTATGCAGTAAGGGAAAGACATTGATGTTCATTTTGGAAATGAGATAACAATGGCTTTTGAAACATTGCCAGGTCACAAAATGTAAAGTCAATATCAATTCATTAACAAATTAATGGGACTGATTTTATTGTAAATAACTAGCAACTGTGCAGTTGGCAGGTCTGAGCTAGTAGTTATTCAGAGCATCACATGTAAGTTCTGAAAGTAATGGAAGAGTTCAGAAATGGGCTTTTTAATCAAGAGTTTTGTACTGTCTTTGGGAGTTAAATACTTCTCACCTTAAAATGAAGTGTGTTAAAATGACCTTATGATGGGAGTAGCAAAGTTTATATTACGCCCAGTTTGTGTCTTTAAACACAGGCTTAAATACAGTTGGGTGAGTAATCACATTTCAAGTTAAAAAAAAAAACCAAAAAACAACAAACTAAAAAAAACACCAAACAACAAAATTGAAATAATTTCAGTTTGCTGTCAAACAATTTGTCTTCATTTTTTTCATGCAGGAAAGTTCTTGAAGTAAAATGTTGAAAGGAATTGTGGGTTTTCTTAAGTAGATAAAGAATGGTTTAGTCTGAGCTTTTTTAAAATTTCTTTTGCAAATAAATACTTTGTTCTCCTTATTAAACTGAAGTACAGTTGGAATTGAAACATCATTTTGAAATGAGAAAGTGGAAACTCCTAGTATTTTTCTTGTTTTCCACTCATTTTTCTAGCTTAAACATTATGAAAAATTCAAAATGAATTTGTGAATTGTTTTGGGCAGATGCATTTTTCGCTGAGAAAAGCTGTTGCCTGAAGAGTTTCCCCTGTCTACAGTCCTGAATAATGCATTGCAGGTAGCTTTGTCCAGGAGATCTATAAGCAATTGTACATTTTACAGATGTTCCTCAGGATAATACCTCCAGAGTTCTCTTCAGAACAAAATACCACCTTAGACCTTAAAAAGCTCTGCATGTTCTGTACCATCACCATGTGTAGGTGCTGAACTGGGGAATAACTGAAACAAAGGCTCTTTCTCTTTCCTAGTGTTTCTAACCACTTTTTCTGTGGAACTATTTAACCTCCAATCCTAACCAAACGCTTGTCCCTCCAGCATGATATATTGTTATAAGAACCTGATTCTGTTTAACTTCTCTCATAAAAGTGTTGAAATTCATCAAAGTAGTCAATAGGGAGAAAATCTGTGTCAGGACCATATTTTTTTAAATGTAGTCATCTGTTGGGTCTCAAAACCTATTTCCCATCCAAGTCTGGTCACCCCTGTAGCATCCATTACTGTACTTTAACATAGCCCAGTCACTATGAAATATTGTTTAGGTTTGTCATTTATGTAACCTGTGCCTCCTCTTTATTTTGACTGTGCACAACTGAAGGTATGATTTAACATCTTGATTTTGCCTCAAAATTTAAATTCTGTGTGTCCTTCTGCAGCATTTCTGGTATTATAAAGAAAGCACAAAACTTCTGGAAAACCTAAATACTTTGAAAATATTTTATTTAGTTAAGAGTTATTTTTCCAGTTGTTCCATATGTCAGTAGAATTGTTTTAGTCACTAACTGAAATGTTTGCAGGACTAAAGTTTTTTATGTCTACTAGAATTTGGAAAAGAATAAGGTAGTCATTGATATTTTGCATTCTTCCATTTATCAATTTTCTGTTTGTAAACATGAAAATGTATGTCTAAGTATCTATTCAGTTTCCAGTACCAAATCTTCTTACTTACTACTAGGACCTTAAAAATTATTTTTGGGCTCAAATTTCATTTAGCAGATTCTAGAGAGCTCAATAGGTGAGGTTAACCTTAAAACAAACATAGAACCCAGATCCTCATAAGCATTTAGATGCCTATCTTACATCCGTGTTGAAATATGACATATGTTCAAAGATATGAGCCTTGAAGGATATCTTGATTTCTAAATAAAGTAGGACATGACAGACACTCTGCTTTATTTAGAAATGGTGCTGTAAAAGTGCATTGTAAGGGTTACTCCAGAAATCTGATGGGTTATAGGCAAGTCAAGATTCTCCAGGCACGCAAAGGATATTGACTTTCTGAAGCTGACTAGATGATGTGAGCCACTTCCAGCAATTCAATCTACTCCATTCAGAGCATAGCCAGTTCATAAAGGCATGCAATTTGTAGAGGACTGTTTCAGGGTCACTCTGCTACAGCCCTCTTGACATAGCCAAAAGAAAGTCCTGAATAGAGGATGAGAAATCTGATTGCTGATTAGCTTCAGTGTTATTTCAATCAATTCCCAGAAGGAAGTCAGCAATCTGCCCAGCATTCAACAAATGATTGCTATTAAAGGGCCATTGTGATGAGAACACTCAATTCAGAAAGATTTGGGGTTTTGGTTTTTTTGGTGGGTTTTTTTGGTTTGGTGGTGGTGGTGGTGTTTTTTGATAAATCTGGGTTTTGAGAAGGGTTTTTCTGTTGGTTTTTTTGTCCTTTTTTATCAGCTTGAGTTCTATTTAAGGACTTCTTGATTACAAGACTGTTTTCACTGAATTTATTACTTTTTTCATTCACACTTACTACGAGCAAGCTGCATGGATTATTTAAAACTAATACTCAGAGGAATTTTCTCAAAGGCAGTACTCCTCCCACAGATAAAGCACAGCTAAATTCAATTGACTAATGAACATCTTATTATTTCTTTTGAAGCTAAAAAGATTAAAAGGTTATTATATCTATTTTCATAATAACACAAAAACATCTTCAAGTGGGCCTACCCTGAACAGTCCAGGTGCTTCTCACCATCTAAATACACAATGAAACAAAAGCTTTCTGCACTGTGATTTAAAATTAAACCTTTCTCTTTTTTTTTTTTTTTTTTTTCTTTTTAATATGATAGAAGTGAATTAAAAAAAGATGGAATAACCATCAGACTATTAATATGGAAAATATTGACAGGATGAGGGATAATGTTTTTAAATTTTGGGAGGATCAATTTATATTAAATATATGGAAAAGGTCTTTTGCAATGAAGGTGGTGAAAAAATACTGGAACAGGTTTCCCAGAGAAGTGGTACATGAATCATTCCTGGAACTATTCAAGGTCAAGTTTAATGGGGCTATGAGAAACTTGATCTAGTTTAAAATGTCCCTACTCATTGCAAGGGGGTAGATGATCTTTAAAGATCCCTTCCAATCCAATCAATTCTATGATTCTGTTATTTAAGAAACCTGGTAGAAGAAGAAAGTATCCTGATTTTCTCTTTAATTTTTAGGAATATATTTAATATTTTGATCTTGCTTTTATTCCCCCAGAACAGCAGAGAGCTATTACCTCCATTCCCAGGAGTGTGAGGAAAATTACCACATTAATTCATCAGTACACTGAGGCATTCAGAGACTGTGGTAGTATAAGAAATATAAATATCTTACATGATTACAAAGATTTACAACTTCAAATGTATGAAGAAACCTATTAAAAATGCAGATGCATTTAGTGTATGCATGTTCTTAAATGTGTTAACTTGCACAGTTCAGTATTCAGTTCCTTCTAGTTGCTATTGGATCAGATTCAAGCATTCCAGAAGTAAAAATCTGGCCTTTCTCATTATCAGTGTTGCAGATCTGGCTTGATGGTATCTGAATACCTATCACACTTGTGATGAATCTAAAATCACTACTGGTATTGTAGAACCCCCAAGTGAAACACAGCAAACTCTTCCATCAATGATGTCTATAACAACACTAACAAGTGTAAGGGCTCTGAGCTACAAAAAAATTACCAAAATCGTTTTTGCCAGTACTGGGATTAACTCTGACTTGAAAACATGGAAGCAAATTCTACTGAGCTAGAAATTACTCCTGTTACTTTTCTGTTTTCTTTTCTATTGCATTTAGAAAGACATTAAAGTATATGGTTAAAGAAAGAAAGTCAAGAGCACATTGTATAGGGAAAGGAAGTTTAAGGGGAGCTGCAGTGTAAAAGTTAATGTAATACAGAAGAGTTATACTCATAATTAAGTATCACCAGGTATAAATGCCATCCCTGAGCTTTACTGCCTTTCAAAGGTAGTAGTCAAGAAGAAATGCTGCTCAGGGCATGTATGCAGACTCTGCAGAGGCTTGGCCAACTCCAGGTATGGTCAGAAGTGACATTTGGGAGCTAAAAGTTCATTTTAGCAGTGGAATGATTAGCATGATGAGATTTTAATCACATCCAAAGCCATGCAAGTTTTGAGGATCTAAATTACAGACTTAAGTGTCCAGAATGGCAACCCTTAGGGGTATTCTCTGCTTCTGTTCATGCAAATGTACCTCTTAATTGGCAACTAAGATCTATCTGGAGCTTTCTGGGGGAAGTTAAAGCACAGTTACAATAGTTACAGTAGTGTCACCTCTACTCCATCCTATAGTCATAGAGCCATTACTTTGCCAGCTTAGCTCCAAAAAATCTTTCTGTTTCAGTCCTTTCACCTGTCATAAATAAAAAAAATTATTTTACTGTAAGATCCTAAGGAAGTTTGACTTGTTAATGTCTGCACAGTCTAGTTAGATGCTAAGAATAAAACCACTAAAAATGCTCCAAAAATTTATAGTACATATTAAAATATTATATTATAAACCTTTTAGAAATAGTCTTACACACTGTTATGGTAAAAATTTCACTTAACAGCCACATTTAACAGCTAAATTTTAACTAACAGAAAAACGTCTCCCTCAGCCTTATACTCATGCTTGTGTAAAAACACACACAAAATGCAGATATCAAGGCTGTGGGATCTCTGGTTGCAGATGAAAGAGAATGTGTTTGTGTGTTTAGAGATATTTTCCATTCTAGAGCTTTATGTTACAAATACTTGTTTCATCTGTAACTGCCAGAAGTCTACATATTGGGAGCACTGTGAACAAGCCAGCAAATGAGAAAAAAAAAAAAAGCTTTTGTTTGTTGCTAGTTCAGATGAGGTATTCCACTAGAAGCAAAGGATTTTTGGAAGATATTGAAGGTTAATCGTGAATTATGCACAAAATTATCTAAAAAAAGAATAAAACCACAATTGAAAGTACAATTGAGTAGTACAAACTGTTTGAATATCACAGAACTTGTTCAGTTACTGTCATTTTTTTGTTGAAATGTTTGATGGTTTGTGAAACAGAAAACCACTACAGTGGCATTGGATTATGTACTTGGATTGAAAAAAAAAGTCATAAGCAAGGGTGGAAGAGAGTGAGAGCTGCATCTCCTATATCTTGCTGTTTCTGATTTCACTTCCAATTATGCCACAACAGAGTTTAACTGCTCATTATTATTATTATTCATTAGCATGTGGCTCTGGTGTGTGACAATTGCTTTCAGAGAAAGAATTTTGAAACAAGGAGTTTTTACCCATGAGAAAGTGAACTACTGTGCTGCTGTCTAGAATTAAATGCAGTGTAGCAGAGGAAACTATTCTGTCAGTGCCCCAGCTCATCTGAGGTGTACCCTTTCATTTGAGAGAGCATCAGATCAAGTTCTTTGTTAAAGGCAGTCTATCATTTATGTGGAGAAGTTTTAAAGGTCTAAGTCACACATTTTCCGATAAGGCTTTTCTGTCCAACTTCACCCTGAGTTTGCACCACATTTAGGAGCTCCACACAGGTCTCAGGAGATTTGTCTGCAAACACGTTGTCTCACCATACTTAATAAATGTTTCTTGGGATATTTAAAATCAAAGAAAAAAATATAAACTTGATGACCAAGGTTCTATAATGCATTCTGTGTTGCCAAAGGAGATGTAATCTCACCCCATAATGAAGGCAATAGAAGTAACTGAGGTCATAAGGACTCAGTGTGCAGTGCTAATATGGAGTAAAACTTATCTTCATTTCCAGTTATCCTGAAATTCTAAGTCCTCAATGAGAAATATATCCAATCACATGTATCTATTTATTTGACAACATATTTATAATAAGTATTTCTGAGCAATCCTAGGAAATAAAGGACTGTCACTGTACTTGCCTATGCAGCAGCTTTTATTAGAGTTGGGTCACAAGAACCTCAGGCAGCATTACAGACTGGGGGAGAAGTGTCTTGAGAACTGCTTGGCAGAATGTGACTTGGGGTGTTGGTTTGCAGTCAGCTCAGTATAAGCCAATGTGTGCCCAAGTGGCCAAGATGGCCAATGGCATCCAAACAAATCTTGCAGTAAATGTACAGCTACATGATATTTTCCCACATTTTGCTATTGAAACTTCAGCAATAAAGCAAAATTGCCTACGTTATATATTAATACACTACCCCATTTGGCAGAAAGTCAATATATAGATGACCTGATGGCTTACTTTATCTTACACCTGACAAGTATGTATGAACCCTTGCAGCTAAGGGATAACTTAAATGATCAGCAGCCACTGAGAAACCATTATGTCCGTCAATGTTTTTTTAATCACTGAAAATACGGATGTGAGCATTGGGTTGCTGCCATTAATAAATCAATGTCTTTCCCAGTTTCATTTTTTTGTCTCTTTGTGTAGAAAACCTACATTGTAACTAGAAAGCACCTACTCAGATTTGTATGTTATCATTCACAGTATCAATCAAGCTTAGATAAAAGCAGCTTTTAAAATTTTCTAAACTCTTTTCTGAGACAGTGACATTTCTATTACAACCTTTCCATCCATGAGATGTATATGAAAAATTATGTATACTCCCTTACAGAGGTAGGACAAGTCAATAAACTATATCTAAATGCCCAGTTCACAAACTAGAAATCAAAGTGGTTTTGCATCCCTATGTATGCCTTTAGTTTAAGTAGAGGAAAACATATGAGGTCTTTTTTGGTCTTTTATTAAGAAAAGAGACACTGATATTTTTGTCTCAATTTTCAGTATTTTTAAAGAATATATTTACTAGTATTTGAGTTGAGATTAGCCTTATGAATCTGGAGCTTCATAATGTTTTTTCCCATGCCCTTTGAATAGTATTCAGGTAAATAAAAAAAAAATTGGAACGTCAAATGTTGTTCCTTAGTAGAATTTGTTTCTCAGGTATTAAAATATTTAATTAATCTTGCAAGAAAGCAAAAGTACATTCCACGCAATTTAAGTGAGAAATTGCATATCTTGTATAGTGACTTTGTGAGGTATGTATTTAATGAATTACAGTCAAGGTGGTATCACAGTAAATATTCAGGAATTAAAAATGCATTAAAATAATTCTTTGTGAATAATTCATAAATAAAACCAACCAAAACAGTACTACCATGCCAGAGCAATAACATCTCATACTCTACACACTGGGACACACTACCTGTGTTGTCTCTCTCGAACAGGTAAAACTAAATTAAAAATTAAATTAAAAGCTATGAAACAGCTCTATCTCCATACAGGGGAACTGAAGTGCTAATTCTGTCACCTGCTGTCTTAATAAAACCAAAACAAACATTCTCATTAATGTGATTCAATTATTCAAAAGCAAACTGGGGTAGCATACCTCCCTATTTCCACATATATTTCAGTGTTAAACTTGGTCAAATAGAATAAAATCAAGCAGTATTATAATCATTGTATACCTTCAATATAATACCTGAATTAAAGCAATTTGCACTATTTTTTTTTCTGTTTTGCGCATCTGACATACCAAACTTATTGCAAAGGTTCACATTCTGATTCTTCCTTCACTAATCTTGCCTCTCTCAATGCGTTAACTAGAATCATTATTCCTAAATATACTTCATCAATGTGCAAAAACACCTGACTTCTATTTACAGTGTGACATTAACAGTCTTCTATTTTTTACAGTCTGCTATTGACACCCTACTTTGATGGCAGAATTTTTGTTTTCTTCATGGTTTTCTTCCTAGTGCTCACTAGAAACTTTTTTTTAGCTGATCTCCCCCAACTCTGGAAGATAGTACAAGAGTATGACATTGTGTACATCCATACTCTGCATGAAGCCTGGACTTGTACCCTGGTCTTGGTATAATGATTCCTTGATTAAAATATTTATATTATCTGATGATGATCTCAGTTTGGTTACGACTCTTCTTCTTCTCTCTGTTCCCAGATTCTACATCAACTAAATAGAGTTCTGAAACCAGAGGTAGGGAAAGAAGTTGTCACAATTTCTTTTTCTCTTCCTTCTGCTGCATTTTGCAGGCAGGGGCTCAGAATCAGACTTCTTAGACTGTCTTTCAGCTGTGGTTCAAATAATTATCTGTTCAAATTATAAAATTCAGCAGGCCTACCTTCAGTTTATATTCCAAAATATCCCACTTGACAAGACAAACCCAAAGGTAATGATAGCCTAGTATGTGGGCTCCCTAAATTTGAACAGAAATGAGTTATAGTTCATCCAAGTGGTTCACACTCAATTACAGTATGAATTTAACCACTAGTTAAGTTTTACTGACAAAGACTCAAGATCAAGTTTAAAATGTGTACTAACAAGCACCCAATATTCTTTGAACCTTTTTTGGTTTTTTTGGTGCACACAACAGTATATGTCACTTACTGTTCGACAAGTACTATTGATTTTGGGGTGTATTTCTGACAGTTCAGCTTTAAATCTCCATTACGACTCCCAGACACTTCTAATGTGCCACAAAAAATCCTTCATATGAATATTTTTCATCTAAGCAACCTTCACAGTGACAGGAGTGTTGAGGCAGGACAGTTCTCTGCTACTTTTACTGAGGGAGGCCCTTGGCAATCTCTTGTCTCAGTGTCACCAAAACAGGGGGGACCCAGTCACAGACCAACTGTGCACTGAATGTGTAAGGAGTTCTGAGAAAACAAAATGGGATTTTTAAAAAAGAATGGTGTTGGAAGCAGGTTTCCAGACTTCAGAGAGAAGCAATTTAGACATAATTTGTCATTCTAGCCCAAACTATTAGGTCAATTGGTAAAAGGGTGGTGCTGACAATGCCAGAGTCATGGATTTGACCCATGTATGTCCATTCACTTAAGAATTGGACTGATGATCCCTGTGTGTTCCTTCCAACTCAGAATATTCTGTAACTGTGTGATTTTAAAAAAATAAATAAATAGGAAGAAAAAATCCATTTCTGGCATCAAATTGGCACTTACACAGTTCTGTAGTGTAGTTGTAACTAATTCTTCTAAGAGCTTTTGAAAGAGAAGCAGTACCTCAAAAGTAATGAATAAAATAGTAGTTACATTTTTTTGACAGAAATAGACTTTTGACTTGGGCAAAGAAATATATATACTTCCCCCATCACTTCTTCTATATATTCTATTTTGGTTGTTACAGTGCTTTGTGTTACATTAAGAAAGGAACAGAGCTATAAACTGCAGTTCAGAGTTGTCAGTACCCCTTAAAAACACTACAGACTGTCAGGTGGAACACTAATTCAGTGTCTTGGATTTCTATCCATAATGTCCAAGGAATGGCAGATAGGGTTGCAGTGTTCAGAGGCACCCACAGCCTCAGTTCCACAGATGTTTCCTATATACTGAGCACCAAACTCTAGAAGACCTGCACCAGTCTGTTCCTTCCCTTTCCCAGCCTGCAATGTTCAGCATCTGCCATGCTCCTGCTTTTGGTATGATATTTTTCCACAATAAAGCACTTGAAAAGCAGAAGGTTAAGTGCTGCTCTTAAAGTATTCATGTTGTAATTCTTCAAGAAGGCTTCCCTTACAGATGCTTTAATGTCCAAAGGATGAATGAAGAATATAATGTATAATTCAAACCTAAGGAAAAATTAGGGAGGTAAGGTGCTGCTACTTATAGGATAACCCAGGAGTTAATCCATTGCCATAAATATTGTACTGCCATCTTCTAAAATGGTACACTGGGTAATTTTTTTTTTTTTTTTTTAATTTCTCAAACTATATAGTACAATGCTGCAGAGAAAAATGTAGAGGAAATATGGAACCATGGAAGGAAAATAAGGAACACTTAGACTGAAACAAAATAAGGTAAACATATTGAAATACTTTGTATAATAACTTTTGCTCCTACTTTCTATTTGTGATGTCATTCAAGTATTTGTCATGTTTTGCATGTCTTGTCTTTCATTTTCAGAAGGAACCAGCACCTTTGACAGGTCAGTAAACTTGGAAGATACTATCTTTAAAATTATACAGAGGTGGTTTTTTGTTTCTGTTTCAGCAAATGCAAACTATCTTTTCATTAATCATTATGCTCAGAAGATATACTTGAAAATTACCAGAGAATATTTAAGATTTCATCTAGGAAATATTTACACAGCTTTACTATGTGACTGTGTCAAGCCATCAGAAGCATTAAAAGGTTTCCATTTGTATGACCTTTTCATATCCACAACCCAGAATGCATTTTTTTGTTTACCACATGACAACTCAGGTCATCTTTAATGCATTTCATAGGACTCGTAGTCTTAAATTATCTCAGTCAGCATACTCTTTCCTGACAGCTGAAGGAAATGGCCAGACACTAAATTCAGTGCAAACATTACATATTTACTATTTTAATTCCCACCACAGCCACAGTAAGCAGTCATCAACAGGGATGTAAAAAGCTTAGACCATCTCCTCTTGACCTGAAACAGGATTTTTATTATACATTAGATGCCTCTTCCAGCATTACTGTCTGTCTTTATGAGTTCAAGGAATTGACAGAATTTAAGTTAAATTTCTGTTTCAGTCAAAATGGTTTTAGAATGCAATCACTTTGACATAATTAAGACAGAGGTTGTTTTATCTAAAGTGCTGTTTTCAAATTTTGTTCTCTTTTTGCTCTTAACAAAAAGTTAGCTACAACTGGCAATTAACCTTCAAAACCCCTCTGGGTCTTCTGTCCAATGGCACTATCTCTGGACGTGTTAAGAGTTAATCACACACAAGAAGAAGGAAGGAAGTACCCTCTCTATGAAGCTGTTCAAACCATTAACTGTGTGACTAATTAAAACTTCTGACAGCACACTTCTATTAAAACTGATTCAGTGGAAGGAGTCAGAAGGACATCAAGGTAAATGGGTTCTTTTTTTTTTCTTTTTTTTTTTTTTCCAGAATTTCACCTATGGAGCCTGGATAAGGTCACTGACTTTCTCAGTCATTCTCTAGCTTTATGCTGGAACCAGCAGAGTTGATTAAAGTCTCTACAGAGTTCAAGTCTCAAGTCTCCAGCAAAATCACAAGGATATGTCATAGTTTATTTTAAAAGGTCAAAAGCAAATCTAAAAAATAAAAAAAAGGACCAGACTGTAACAATCTACCAAAAAAATGCAGTATAGATGGTATCTATATTATTTCAAGGCATTACAGTCTGTTAAAGTCTGAGTGTGTCTTGGTGCATCAAGTATTCACTAAAATAAATTTTTAAAAAAGGCAAAACCCAGAGCTAGTAAGTCACAGATCCTCCCACACTTTTCCTCTGTCTGCCAGGTTTTGCTGAGTTAATCCCACAGACTTTTGGACTGATTTTTCAGTTAATCAGCAATTCTGGGAAATTAGGAAAAAAATATGTTTAGGGGCAAGAGTTTGTTTTATACACAGCCTAAAGTTTGTTCTAAGAGAACTGAAGAAAATTGAAGGATATTTTGATTTAAAAAAATCGTTTGAATCTAAAGTAAACAAAAAATGCTTCAAGTAGCACATTCAAAGTTGTTTGTTTGTTTGTTTGGGGGTTTTGTGTGGGTTTTGTTTGTTTATGGTTTTTGTTTGGTTTTTTTGTTTGTTTTGGGGTTTTTGTTTGTTTTGTTTTTGTTTTCTGGTAGAAGCAACTTAAGAAAAGCTACAATGAACTTACAAAATATTTTGTTACTGAAAATTGCCCAGCAAAAAATATTTCACTCAGATTTTCTAATAATCCTGTTCCTAGATTCTAGCATTAATGTTGATTTGCATATGTATTTTAACTTTCTATTTGACCAAACTCCATGAAAATAAGTAATCACTCTTTCTTTTCTGAGAGTTCATTATGTCTTTAAAATACCTTTTATATATTTCATATCTATACAGACATGACACAACATAGATTTACAACATGAAAAAATAAGAACTGTCCCAGTAAACTCATTTATTATCATGACATTTGTTAGTGACCAGACAGTAACTACAATATTATTAACATTTAGATCACTACAGTTGACTGGGCTTGAGTAAGGCCCACCATATGCATGCAATGAAAGATGTCTAACTCTTGTCTCTGTGTACAGTATATCACCCCATCAGGAAGACTGGTTTCCTAAAGACTTGGTCTTGCAGTTTACCAAACATGTCAAAGTTTCACTATGAATGGAGTTGGAACTAGATATTGCAGTGTATGTGAGAGACAAATTGGATCTTACTGCAGAAAATGTTCCAGCATTCATAGAATTATGCCCCCAAAAATCCTCAAAAGGGGAAAATGACCATGAAGTGAACTCTAGCCCCAACTCATTAGAGGAATGAAACACCTCTCCTATGAGGGAAAGATAAGAGAATGATGAATTATGATGTGCAAGAAATTGGGCAAAGGGGGAAAGAAACCCACATAGAGCTCCTGACATTACTCAAGCATAAGCAGGAAATGCACAGGTGATGGAAACAGGGTCAGACCATTTGCAATTAATATAGAGAGGTTGTCAGAGTGCATAGAAATGAGACAAGGAAGGCCCATCTGTTCTGTGACAGTCCATTCTTACACATGTATGTGCTTATAGAGAGTTTGTGTGTGCTGACAACATACCCTCTTAGCAGGGATAGGCAGTGTTCTGCTGTCTCCTGACACCCAAGCCTGGAAAACAAGGTTTTCTGCAAAGATTTAAAGATTTTCATTCAATGTTGACGTATTGTCAATCCAAGACTATTCTACTCTGGCAAATAATGACCAACCATTCTTGTTCTTCTGAAGAAACAATTAACAAAATCAAGGAACAAAGACATGTCTTAGCTCACATAATTGCTCCCTGAAGTGCTAAGTGATTCCCATATACTACTTGTTTTGTGTAATTGTGTTGAACTTCATTAATCAAAATAAATGGCAGGCATGGGTTCTACTTGATTCTCTTATTTTTTCTCTTATCCTGCCCTTGCCCTGCAGTGCATCTGAGAAAAAGTCTGAAGCATGGCTGAAGGCCTTGAGGAAAAAGGCAACAGGATGTGGGTGAGAGTTTTGAAAAATCACACAGAGAAATAAATTTACAGAGAAAATAAATAAAGATCCTATCTTGGCTTAGGACATACATTTCAACAGTTTGATGTTTGGAGCACACATTACTTTTTGAGGCTTGCCTTTACTAATGTGACTTCTTGGCAAATGCCAGGTTACTAAAATCCATGGAATTTTCAAGAGAAAATTGCTGCGCATCCTTGGGGCAGGCTTTCTAGGTACCTGTCAGCTGGTCTGTTTTTTACTTGACTATTAGTGATGAACCACTAAGAGTGGAGGGAGTGCAGAACAGCATTTATTTTAATCAGGTTCTAACATCAGAAGGAAATGGTTTTCTACTGGCCTCAAAGGAAAGAAACACTTTACTACTCCAGCAGGCTTTTCAGATAAGCCTTCCAGCAGCAAGAAAATCAGGGACAGAAGCAATGCAATACTGCTTGATATTAAGGATGACATCAGTACAGCATTGACAGCTGTCTGGAAAATCATAAATAACAGGGGCATGAAGCCTAGAGGCAGTAAGAAAAAAACCCAGGCAAATCAAAAAACTCAACCACCTAGTGCCCCAGAAGAGCCGTGACAGTATTATGAGAAGTCACTCTGTATCTGGTGTGAGAGACATTCAAAAAGAGCAATCACTTCTTCTTGATTACCAATTAGCCAACTTAATTTCAATAAATCTTTTCTTATCTTTCCTCCACTGAATTTTTAGTGGCTTTATGGCCATATTTAACCTCAACCTGTGGTTGAGCAGACAGATGTTACTTTCCAGAGTAAATAAAATATTGCGGGAAACCCTATTGTACCTCTACCAATTTATTGGCAAGGTGCACGTGGAAACAGTCTGTCCATGGCTCGCTTTGCAGCCTGACACAGAAATAAAGCTTAAGAGGAACAATGTTTTATAGTTACTCCTGCAGCAAAGCTGGAAGTATACTTAGCTTGCGGACTTCCATAAATTATGGATGATCCTAATACAATAAAGGAGACTTAATTAAAATTTTCCACACAAATATAGGGTCTAAAATAATATATAAATGCTGAGCATCAGTATTAGTGACTCTTTTGCTTGTTTGTTTATGATTTTTTGTTGTGGGCAGCAAGAAAAGCGAAGGAATGGGTATTAAATTATAATTATGTCCATTAATTTTATCAATTTATTTTGTTGTAATTTTTTTTTAAAGAAAGCAAGCTAAAATGAGGAAGAGTATGTAGAGGACCAACAGTTATGTCTCTACGGAAAAAGAATTTTTGATGAGCCATTTTATTTTGTGTTTCCTGTGTTTAAAACTTAATTTAACTCTGTCTTAATTTCAAGTGATTATAGATAAAAAACAAACTTAAATTCAGCAGAAACTTAAATGTCATTTCACATTGATATATCTGATGTCAATGGATGAACTGAGGTAGATAAAGTAATGGCTGTACCTCTGTCACTGGAATCTGTCCAACTTGATGACCTGGTCAGATGATTAATAACAGATATCAATTTAGGCCTCAGGTGTTCAGGAAACAATTATCCTGCATTAAGAACAATTTACTTTTATAAGCAAATTAAAACAGTATTGTTCTGGGCAAATAAGGAAGTCTATTAAAAAAATTTTTAAAAAGTTCAACAGAGCAGCAGTTAATATTTAGCAATTAGTATTTTTTTTTTTTTAATTATCTGCAATATACTGTGCAAATTGTGCCCTGGCCTAATCACCCAGTTTCACTGTAGTTATGTCTGCTTGTAGGATTTAGCCTTTCATTGAAAAAATCAAAAATGCAGGATTATTTAACTCAAGGGCTAGCTGTGGCCTTTGATGTGCAAAGATCCTGCGGATTAAAACTGTTCTGTTTTCCTTAGCAAGGAATTAGGGGAAGAAAAGGAGAAGGTCAATAAAGGAAATGTTCATGGACAAAGTGCTGGTGTCAAGCAAAACTGTTGATGGTAAACAGGAAGTAAAGAACAGACCAAGCAGAACTTTCCCTGCCTCACTGTTGCTTTTAGCAGTCTCTGGTCTTTCTAGCAATATGCTCCTTACTCAGCAAAATCCACCCAAGCATGAATAATTGCTCTACTGTTCTTTCATATCTTAAAAATGAAGTGACAGACAAACCATTAGAGGATATGGATATGAAAGAAATACCTCTGAAAGAAGTTGCTTTTGGTTTTTTTTCCCTGAGATTTAGGTGATTATCTCTTCCTCATTTGTATCCTTCTGGCTCCAGCTGTAACTACTTGGATAGTAGTTACAAGCAGTACAACTGGTGTCCATAAAGCCTGTATCTGCTGATGAGCTGCCCAGGAGGAGAGGACGGGACAGCTCTGGTTCTTATGCTTGCGCATCTGCTCAAGTGCTTTGACAGTTTCAATAAAAGGTATGAAGTACTTTTACAGGCATCAGTGTGAATTAGGGAAGCAGTGCCAGGACAGTGACAGACTGATGAAAGTAACAGGAAGAAACATGCTGAAATAAAGTTACCTTGCAATACAAGAAATATGCTTGTGGAGGCATTCCATTTCAGCATGTGTGAAAGTAGTCACTCAAAAACAAATACATATCACCAGTACAGATAGAAAATGAGGTATCTGACTTTATAGAAAATAAATTCTGATCTTGGGTTAAAAAGCAAATCCTTTGCTCTTAGCAGCCTGATTCAGCTCATTGACTTGGTGGAAGTTTCAGCCATGCACAGAGATTAGAGGAACCAAAGATAACTACCCACCCTTTTGTACTGAAATTATTCTACTCAAGTAATTGGCCATGGGATACAAAAGTCACTGTACCCAATAACCTGTTGCTTGTAGGTCCATTGAGATTTCTGACTGCATTTTTCCTTAGGGTCAGTATTTCCTTAAAGTGGCTTTCTTCATTTATTAATGAGCATATTTTTGATTAGTTTCCTCCTAGTGATCTTTATCCTACTGCTGTGTATGCATGTGTTGGTGTATATGCTGCATTTGGTAGCATTTGTGCTCCCTGCTGGGACACACACTTGTTACTTGGCAGATGAACGCTGGCATGCAGAATGAAATCCCTGAACTTTTCAGGAGTCCAATTAGCAGACAGCAGTGCTACAGGGGGTTCCACTCTAGTGAACCCCCCGAGCCACTCTTCACCAAGGTGCAAATGTGCAGACAGCTTGGCATAATTACAGTTTTGTGTAATTATAAATAATTTTTGTTTATGCAGGATTAATGCATGAGATGCTATTACCGTATGCAAAGGGTTACCTTTCCAGTGGAAAGGAGATAAATGTTTATGAAGGTGTGTTGTATGGGTTTGGTAAATATTTGCCAGAAGATGAATATGTATAATTCCCAGTGCACTGTGCAGCGAATATTCAGAGATTCTAATCAGTCATGGTGACAGTATGGGACTAATGACATTTCGCTTGCTATGAGTTGTAAAGGCAAACTCTACTCACAGAAGGACCTGCTACTGAAAATACAGAGATTATGTAAAGATTATGAGCAAGATCATGGTATAAAGTGGCACAGCTCTATTAGATGATTGCATCTTAGTCAGCTTCCATTTTAATCTGCATGATTTTGAGAACAAGCCTTTCTTCTTGCATTTTAGTTACATAATTTGTGCTGTAATAAATGGTCAAATGATATATGAGGGAATTCTTAGTGAGGTCTGGTTTTCTCTTACACTATCTTTAAATCAGAAGTTAAAATCAATGCACTGCAGTCTGACTGTGATTTCTTCTGTGTTGATGGTAGTCATAAAAGTCTTTTTTGTGATGGCAATTGCTCTCCAACGAGCTAAGTGTTAAATTAATTTTTGTCTTTTTCTCTGCATCCTAAGTTTGTTCATCTTGAGAGTTGATCTTTCTAGTACCTAAAGTGGGCCTACTAGAAATCTGAAGATGGACTTTTTACAAGGGTATGTGGTGACAGGACATGGGGGAGTGGTTTTAAACTGAAAGAGAGTAGGTTTAGATAAGATATTAGGAAGAAGTTCTTCACCCAAAGGGTAGTGAAGTACTGAACAGGTTTCACAGAGAAGCTGTGAATGCCCCATCCTTGACATTATTCAAGGCAAATGTTGAATGGGGAACTCACTATGGTGGAGGAAACTGGATTTAGATGATCTTTAAGGTCCCTTCCAACCCAAAACTTTATTTGAGTCTATGATTCTTTACTCTGTCAATCACTTCATTCAGCCTCTGCAGTATCTTTTTTTCTGACTAAGGAAACAAAGTTCACGATATTGCATTGAAGAAATAAATGTGTTTCTACATTCATTTGAAAATCTCTTTCAGCCTCACACATTTAAATCTGAAATCTCTAAGTCCATGTCGATTCAGTCTGACATAGGGCTGTCTGACCCAGAGTACTGATTTTTTATACCTCTCATAATAAGGTGTGTAGAGGAAGAGAGCTTCCTCTTGCTTATTGTAAGATGAAAGCTTGAGCATGACCTCAGCCTTTATTGGACAATAGAGAATCAAAGCAGGAGTGGGAAGAAAAACAGTAAATACTTCAACAGTCAGATAAATCATACAATCATATATTCACAGAATGTCTTGGGTTGGAAGGCACCTTAAGGATCACCCAGTTCCAGCCCAAACCACTGAAAATTTAGGGCTGAACATAAAAAGCCATCAAGTCTAAATCCAACAAGCCATCAGAGTTTAAATTTCCTTAACACCATAAAATAAATGTTCAAGTTCTCATGATCTGAAAAGCCAAGCTTGTGACTTGCATTAAAACAGCCTACCTGTTCTGTCCATAGAACTAGAAGGAACAGGTAGTGAGGTAAAAGATGTGATTCAACATAAGTTTGCCTGGTACCTTTTGTGACTAAATTGAGGAATTTAATTTCCAGAATCCACTGGCTCATATCTTAACGGAACTAAAACAATCTAAAAATGTTCAACAAAATTAGGGAAGAAAAGTAAATACAGTAGTTTAGATTAACTGATATAAAATTACTTTTGATGAACAATATTCATGGCTTTCATTGCCTTTCTTACATCCTAATAAATGTAGGTAAAGTAAGTATTTATGCTAGATATACACAAATAAAGTCTATTCAATTTTAGCTCAAAGATAAATAAATTACAAGAACCTTAGATATGGTCTTTCTATTGATAAAAAAAAAAAAATAGAAGGTGGAGACATAGTTGCTTTGGAAGCTTCATATATTTTCTTTATAGAAAATGTATGTCATCAGCAGAAGAGTGAAAGGGCTGGATTTGTTATTTTGGAGCGACTATAAAGAAGAAAACTGTTTCTTTGTTCAAGACAAGCACTGTATCTCCTAGGTTTACCAAAGATAAAATCCATAAGTTCTTCTTAAAGTCAATGGGCCTTTGCTATCATGACTAACCACATCTGACAGCTAACTGACTCTGAGACAGCAAATTTCTTCTAAAGTTTAAAGATCCTGTAGCAACTCCTCCTGTCTCACAGTTAGCAAAACTAATGAATCAGATGTTCAATATCTGCTGTGTGGAAGTAATGACATCCATCATGGCAACATGATAAACATATTTTGCCTGATTATGATCACAAAAGACAGTACAGTTTCAAAGCAGAAGTATGCTGTATCCTTAGAATGAGTAAAATGATCCCTCTCCTCAGTACATGGTGTTACATTCAGCTGGATACTGTAGGAGCAACAAACTTTGACTTTAAACACAATTGTCGGAGACTACTTTCCTGGGGAGACTTTTTTGTTGTTACTTCATTCTGGGTCTTTTGTTTGGTTGTTTGGGTTTTTCCCCATGGTGGAGTTAGGTCATTCTCATTAGAATTTTACTTTAGGATTCAAGCTCATACTGAAGAGTCTACAAAGAGGTACCAGATTGTTGCACATTTTGTTTATATTTCAGTTGGATAGAGAAACAACAAATAAGAAGGAAGCTCATTGGTTTTGTTGTAGGGACTTTCCACATTCTTTTTTCACTTCATTCCTGCAACACTGAGACTCATTAACACTGCAATCCTATGCATACCCAGAGACCATACATAGTTCAGCAGCAGTGTGAAAGGCCACAGGGAGGGTAACTTGCTCCAAAACTTTGAATGGCCTTTTCAGGGTACTATACTAATCTACAACTGATAACTTGGTGTTCTTTTTGACACTTAAATAACTGCTTAAAACCTAGCCCAAGTTAAGAGACAGTGATATTCTCAGTGATTCATATAATTTGTGAGCCTCTAACTAATATACCATGAACAGGTTTCTCTCTAATAAATAGGTGCTAATTAATTACTGCCTGTCGTCTTTATTCCTTTCAATCTCATTTCAGTCAATTCTAGGAGAAAGAGCAAAACAGCCTTGTAGGTAAAGAGTCACAGCATGGCATGCTCAGTCCAGAAGCAAGCATTGCAGATCAAGCTATAAAGTGCACCAATAAGACCGGTGTAGTAATCATGTTAAGTTTATGATGGGGGCAGAGACACAAGGGAAGGTGGCATTTTAAGCACACAACTTTTGTTCCCAACACATCAAGTTTTTAAATTTTCAAAAGTAACATGATCTTCAGAATTGTTGAGTTTCTACAGATCCCATAAAATTCAGCTTGAAACCTTTAGAACTGGGCCTTAAATACAATATAAGGTCCTCTTAACACTTGAAACTAAGATAAATTGCATATTACACAACTGCAAACCTCTTTTTGATGACTTTTTCAAATGTATTTCCTTTTGCTGTTTGTTTTCTTTCCAAGTACAACAAAAACTATTGTGAAAATTAGAATTTCTTATTTCATCTAATGAACAAAAAACTTACAGAATTCCTGACTACATCCCAAAAACCTGAATTAAGTCATTATGCAATAATTCCTAATCTGAACAATGCCATTCAATGGTGCATTAATTCCCCAGAATCCCTAAATTATACACTTTTAATTTCCTTAGATTTTTGCATCATTACAATTAGACACACAGTATTGCTCTCAGTTGTCACTTTGGATCCACGCCTTTCAAAGCAATTAAAAATACAGAGTTCTAATGCCACAAGATGGAAAAAAGATAAAGAAAAGCAATGTATCACACCAAAGAGCACTAAACCAGTCCATTACCAAGGCAGGAATAAAACAGAGGTAGATGTCCAGCATGCTCATATACTGGACTATCCCTCTCTCTTCCTTGTATATATGGCAGAAAACCAGCTTTTTTAAAGCCTGGAGTGTCTTCTTATCTAATTAGGTAAGTCCCTGCTTTGCTGCCATTGAGACCAGGAATAATCCTATTAGAAATAATAGAGTTTATTGAGCTGTTGTGAGGACATATGTAATCCTTGTGAAGGGCACTGATAAACCAGTTCTGTCATCCTCTTTTAACCCTGGTCCTCCAAAAGAGAAAGAGATCCTTTCAGGTTTAGAAGAGGATAACCAAGAAACCAGTAAAAAGGCTGCTTTCCTTGACATAGGTGGTGTTTAGTACTGAAAAAGTCCTTCAAGATGGATTGAATGGCTTTCTTGTTTGGCAATGTAGGAGATAAGTAGCAAGCAACAAAATTGGAAAATGTCATAATACCTTTGTTAATAAAAGAAACGGGAAAAAAAGTATAATGAGAGTGCAAATAAGGATAAATTTCAGCAAAATTTATGGACTGGCATGAATGTGACTCTAGTAAGAGCTCAATATGCAGGTTAAAAGCTTATGATTCAGGGCTAGTTTTATCTGGAACAATAGGAAGAAATGCTAAAAATGGAACATTTTCCAAAATGGAGGAAATTATTTTTCTTACAGGGAAGTAATTCACCTTCCTCTGAAATACCAAGTCTCAGGTGAAGGCAGAACACCTGATCTAAATAGTGACAGATTACTGTCAAACATTGTATCCTCAGATTCTAACTAGTGTAAAGTACTTCAAAAAAAAAGCCTCACTGCTATGAGCAAAGAAGTTTCATTCACATTTTCCTCATTCATATTCAGCTTAAATAAGCTGTTGAGGTCTCAGGAAGTGAGAAAAGGAAAGGGGAGTTAAATCCATTAAAATTAACTCAGCTAATGCATGTTGGAGAGCCTCAGATTATTAAGAAGCATTAGTCTATTGTCTGTTCCCTCTTAACTGAAGGGATTTCATAAAACCTAGGTTAAGAGCATTCTCCATCCCTCCCCTTTCTTCTCTTTGAATGTCACTCTATAAAGCACCATAAACGAATAAGATGGCATGCAGAAAAATTGTGTGAATCCAAAATAAAGAGAAAAGGCAGAAAAGATGAGTCTTTTCTATAGCCTCACTGGGAAATAATAAGTCAATTCTTTTTAAAGTACATTTCTGTACATTGAACTTGTTTTGTCCTTTACTGAAGATGCAAAGTGTGAAAAAATATGCTTCTTATATTATCTGTGTCTTCGATATAGGTTGCTGCATCTAGATGATCTTTCAGCAACAAATATGAGCTTATGCTGATGTGCTTTGCACTTGGGAAAACTGTAAAGAAGAAGGAAGTTATTGTGAATGACAGAGGACACCTCTGCTGAAAATGAAGAAGTGAAAAACTAAACAAATAATGAAATAAGAGAGGCGGGAAACAGTAGAGAAAAAAGTGTAATCAAACATCTTGGGTAACAGGGCCCCTGGTTGTGTCACCTTTAAAAAGTATAGAATGGAATTAGAAATTAAAGAAGTACTAAAATGACTTGAAGTATTAGAATTACATATATAAAATTTCAAGTGATTTGACCAAACTTCCTTAAAGTTGTTTAGTTTGTGCAATCTGTAAAGAAATTGGAGAAAAGACTACATTATTAAAAATTGTAGTTTTCCTGCGTGATCTTCCCTTACTTCTGAAGTGAAAGACCTTTCCATACATCCAAGCCAATAGACCATATTTCACTTCTTGGATTGCTGGATGATCTCCGTCCTTTTGACCCTGCAGTCTACCTTTGAGAGGGGCACACTGAAGTCAAAGTGCAATGCACTCTTCTCTTTCCTTCCATTGGCCATCTGCCTGCTGAAATAGAAAGGAGCAGTGGTCTTCCAAATCCCAAAGAAATCATTCAGTTGAAAAGGACACATGCAAATATAACTAGTTCTTTAGTCCTCTTTGTCAACACACAGCTCTACCTAAATTTAATCTCAAAGGCCATTCTTCAGTCAAAGTCAAATGGCATGCTTTTTAGTAAAATTTCCTTCTCCCCCTCTTCAAGTTCACTGGCATAAGCGTGTGCAAATGTCTTATTTTGTATTACTTGGTCATTTTTCACCACATTCTCTGATCACTTTTTTTTCTCTAAACCTTGAGAAATAGGTCTGCAGTGTACAGGCAGGCACATCTGAACAAACAGGCTTTTGTAGAGTGAATACACATACTGCTTTCTGAGTTTTCCCAGTTACTTCTTTCAAGAAGAAAAAAAGGAAATTACATGATGTCACATATATAAGCCACACCTTTTTAGTCAAAATTATTACAAGGTCTTTGATAACACTTTGACATTTATGTGGTATGTTATACACAACAATTCCCTCTTTGGAATACATTATTAAGCATAGAATAATCCTTCACTTGGCCTTTTTTGAAATGCTTTTTAATTTCTTTCTCAAAGCTCTAAATATCATCACTTCTGCCTTAGAGAAAGAAAAGTCACTCCCTTCTCTGCCAGCTTCTATTTGTACTGCAAAATTTGCAAAAATATATGGTGATTAAAGGTGTAATGTTTTGCACGGTGTGCACAATGTTAACTTGGTTTATCACAAAGATTTTCATTCCAGTGACATTCATCCACAGGACAGTCAAACTGGAAAAGACCTACCCATGTGAGCAGACTTTCTAAACTATTAACCCTTCAGTCCATTGTACCCTATAGAGCAATAACAAAAAAAACCAAAACAAAACAACAAAAAAACCCCAAACAAAAAAAAAAAAAAAAACACCAAAAAACCAAACAAAAAGACAAATTATGAACTGCAGAACAATATTTTTATTGTTTATTTAAACCGTACAGATATTGTCCCTGCATCACTAACTTTGTACTTTTAAAAGATATTAAGAGTCATAGTCTTGGCCAGATATTCCTTAGTTATCCACAAATTATCAGGACTACTAAGAGAATCTTTGAAAAATGCCTGACTTTTCCTTAAAGTGCTGAGGAAGCTTCTTCTGGGAGGAAGATAACTGTTTAACTGTCTAGTAGCAAGAAAATCTTGGAAAGATTGCCCAGAACATTTTTTGTCTCTTTATTTTTGTACAGTACAACTTTAAGAAGATTTCTTCAAGACCCATCTCTACCAGTGACTCTTTGTGTTGTATGGCTAAGCTGTTATATCTTTACTGTTTCTTTATGAGTAAAGCTATTCAGTATCTGATAGTTTGGTTTGTTGTTTGTTTTTTTCCCCTCACAGAAGATGTCATGAGTGATCACTTATGATTATTTTTGTTTTTGCCAAAAGTTTTAGAGGACTATTTTAACTTTCTTTCAAAATTAAGTCTTTTTTAGACTAAAATTTCTAAGCAGAGGCATTTTAAATTGGAAAATAAATCATGGGTTTTCACTTGCATGTGAAAGGCTTTCATTTATAAGCCATGTCATTACTTCCTGCAGTGGTATTCATTCAGCTGGAAGACTCCTTCACTTCAAGGAAAAAAAAAAAGTTTTAAGGTTATCTTCTTATATTTCTTTTCCATTTGAGACTACGTTCTCTGTAGTACAGGATTTCTACCACCTTTTGGTTTTGCTGCACTCAACACATAAACATTGAAATCTGATTTTGAAATTCTTGGTGGTTTGCTAACAAAAATAATTTCTACAGTGCCCACTATGAAGCTAGAAAACTGCAAGGACCTCTGAAATGGAATCACTAGCTAACCACTCAAAGTATATTAAACCTGATTTGCAGCCCTAGCACTACATTTTTAAAACTCATGTAATTAGAGTCAGAAGGGCATCCTTCCTGAATTGCTGTGAGGTTTTGTTTATTGTAGTCTTGTTTTAAATTAAAAATATATATATATAACGATCATTAGAGACGCTAAAAGCAAGTGTGACATGCAGAATGAACATGTTCACTTATGTGTTAGAAATTATAGGCTTTTTTTACCTTTTTTTTCCTCTTGTGATAACATTTTGCTTTATTTTATCCTTAACAAATGTGATTATGGAAATAAATCCTTTCCAGAATGACCTACATGTTTTCAGTCCTTTTTTATTTCCTAAGTAACCTCTCTTTCTCCTACTTATTACTTTCAGAAAATATGAGTTTGGGATAGAGAGAAATGCAATCAGCTTAAGGCAATCAGAAAGAGGAAATTTTGGATTGTTCTGCTATCTTTTTGCCACAGGTCCATCTGGAAGTCCACATCACTTCTATGGTCTCTGAAATACAATCTGTTAATTTAAATTATCTTTAGAGACTATTCCCCTAAGTGACAGCATTTCATATTTTCTTAAGACAAGGAAGGTCTAAACCAGGAAAATGTTATTTGGGGTGCTTTATGTCTTACTAGTAGCAAGGAAGGTAAATTGCTCACATTTGGAGTGTGTTTGGAGTGATGGCATTTGTCTTCCCACATCACTCACACATGATCAGGCCCTGCTGTCCTGGAGATGGCTAAACACCTACACACCCTTGGGAAGCAGTGAATTAATTCCTCGTTTTGCTTTGCTTGCATATGCATCTTTTCCTTTCTCTATTAAACTGTCTAGCTCAACCCACAAGTTCTCCAGCTTTTTACCCTTCTGATTCTCTCCCTGATACCTCTGGTGGGATCTCCTCACGGGTGAGCAGCTGCGTGGGGCTTGGCTGTTGGCTGGGGTAAACCGTGATATTCTGCTATCCCACTTCTCATCCCTCCAGCTTCTGAAATTAAGATGCCATTCAAGGTCATGTAGGGATGAGGTACCACCTGACCATGCTGCAGGAAGCAAATATAGAGATAACAACAGTTTTTCTAATTAAAATTAACTCCAAAGGGCAATTTTCAGTTCACATCAAGACCATATAAGTGCTGCCTCTAATCACATTTCAGTGAATAATCCTGAGTGTAAAATGCTATGATCTAAATATTGTCAAATATCCTTTTCCAGAGATGAGAGCTACTTATGAAATAAGTTGTATTTTTCTAGGATTTTTTTCTTCACAACTCAGAGTAACATTTATCATGCATTTAAAGAACACTTTATTATCAGGTCAATTCTGAATTTTAAAACTGTAGAAAAGTACAGCCTTGTACAGTTAAACAAATTATTTATTGAAAAATAATTTTACAAGTAAGTGGATCTAGTTCTCATGGGTTGATCTAAAGACGGATTAACAGGGAAAACAAAAGATGCATGTGCAAGCAAAGCAAGGAATTAATTCACTGCTTCCCATGGGCAGGTTGGTGTTCAGCCATCTCCAGGAGAGCAGGGCTTGATCATGTGTAACAGCAATTTGGGAAGACAAATGACATCACTCCAAACCCCACTCCTCTTTCTTCTTTTCACAGAATGATCTCATCTGGTATGAAATATCCCTTTGGTAACCCCCTGGTAACCCTAACCCTAGGTGTAGCAGGAGAAGCATCGTGGGGGTGAGGCTGGTGCCAAGGAGGGAAGCGTGGAGGGAGCCGTGTTGGGGCAGCTCCACACTCCCTTGGATCGCCTGTCCCAGCCGTGTCCCCTTCCAATCTCCCATGCACACCCAGTTTCCTCACCACCATGGCAAGACAAGAAGAAAAAAAGGCCTTGGCCCTGTGTAAGGCCTGTTCAGCAATAAAGAAACCCCTCTGTTTGCAGTTCATATCCAAACCACAGCCCCACACCAGGCACTGTGAAGAAAATCACCACAGCCAAGAGAAGTATGCCTAAAAAACTGTCCATATCCCGAAGGCAGTACAGCTTTTTGACCTCACTAGACAGGAAGTGACAAAATAAACAAGACAGCTTGACATGGCCTAACAACTAGATAACTATGTTACTTTTTAGATGGCAAAGACCTTTAATCTCCTTTGCTGGCCATCAAATTTAACAAAAAGCAATATTTTAACATTTGACAACAGAATGAAGACCTATAGGCAATAAACAAAAGGCGGATACAAGGAGCATCAGCTGCCAAAAAGAATCTGTGCAGGGCAGATAAGTGGAATTTCGCTGGAGACCAGTTATCATATATTTAAATTATCTTTAATCTCTTCACCCCCACATAAAGGCAATTTATATGTTTTTAAAAGCAGAAAAATTTTGTGTTTTACATGATATTCAGGACTAATGAAATTAGTTCGGCCCATAGTAAAGGTTTAATTCCAGTCACTTAATAATTTCATCCTTGTCAGAGTTAATGCACAAAATTCACTTTACGGCTTACAAGCAATCACTAACACATTATGAAACTGGAGTATTGGCTTGAAACCTAGTAAATAAAGGAAAACTGCAGCTTTTATGGAGAAAGGGATGTTACTATTTGTCAATCAAATGAATTATGCCAATGCACAGTGGTAGGCAATAAAGCCCAAAGTATTCTACTGTTGGATCATTTCTCACATATTACTGCCTGGCTCACAGGCTCAAGAGCCTGATAATGCTGAGGGAGGCTGTGAGATAAGCTCAGTTTCTTTTGTTAAGGCTCAGAATGAAGACAATTTTTTAAAATTCTAATTCACTTGGAGGTGCTTCTAAAGAAACTAGACTGTAATTAAAATCCGAAGTGAAATTTCTACCATTGACTTATAGACTTACAGTCTGTGACAAAATTACTTGGAAATAGAAATGGATTTCCATACCCTGAAAATTATTTTCTCATTCTTCCTCATAATTAACCTGAAGTGCATCAATTCCTCTTGTGAAAAAGCAGAAAAAATCCCTGTTCCAGTTACTACTTTGACAGGCCTTGGCATAATGTAGAGTAGCTCCAGTTCCTCAGACATCAACTTCTTAATGACAAAAACGTTTCTTAGTAAATTGCCTTTGCCTGTAACTGAAGGGGAAAATAACTTTTTTTTCCAGAATATTTCTATCCATTTGTATTTGAAACTGTCTTGTGGTTGTCTTCAAACTTCCACACTTGGACTGCTGAACTGTGCCCCATATACAACCAGATTTGATCTGGATTCATTTAAAAGGAATTTACTTACAAAACTAGCCAGAGTAGCTGACTAGAAAATCAGATCCAGGCTGAAAAATAATACAAAGAGACTAAGATTTTGGGAAATTTCACTAAGATTTTACCAAAAGATAGACAACATTTTCTTCCAATTCTGACTAAATTTGACCTGATCACAGGTAAATCAGTTCAGTTTAGGTCCAAGTATTAGTTATACTTCTTACAAATATGTAAGAATGTATTAATGAGGAAAAAAATCCTTAGAATCAGGAAAATTAAACACAATTGGTGCATCTCAAGTAGATACACAAATTCATTGGCCTCTTCTCAGCAAGGTTTTAAAAGAACCTGCTGCTTGTATATTATGCAAATGTGAGCTCACTGTTTAAATTACCTATGGTGATCTTCAGCCAACAGTGAATATAATGTGGTAATTATATCATATTGATATGCACACTCCAAGAGCAAGAGTTATTTTCAAAGGTTAATTATTTACCTAACCCTCTCTCTTCATCTTTCCTATTCACACAGCTCAGTCTCTGCAAAAACCACATGGAATAAGGCTTATTTTCCTTACTAATAAAGTTAAACCATCAAAGAATACATTGTGCATTCGACAAAAAGTTATTAAGGATGACTATTAAACATGGAATGTATTCAAAATTACGCAGGTGGGAACAGTACTTGAATTTGCACATGGCCTGGTAGCATCAGACATTTAAACATAGGCTACTAACATAAGGTACTGAAATTACCTGTGTGTTTAACCTATTAGATACTGCATCTATGAATATATATCCAGTTTTTGCATGCACTTTTCTGACACTAGCCTGAAAGAGTATTTAAAAAAGTGATGACAGGAAAGCTGCTGTCTAGGAAACTGGAATTCAGAATGTATTTAAGACAATTATCAGAATTTTATTTCCACAAATGAAGATTTAATATTCACTACTTTTAGTCAAGAGTTTTGACCCTAAGACTAAGTATTCTGTACTTAGTCTTATGAATCAATGCTCTTGTGAGTTTTTTTGTTTTTTTTTTTCCTTGGCATTTAAGATCATAGGATTGTAGAACAGTTTGGGTTGGAAAAAACCTTAAAAGGTCATCTAGTCCAACACCCCTAGCAATGAGCAGGGACATCTTTCTCTAGACCAGGTTTCACTAGACAGCACCATCCAACCTGACCTTAAATGTTGCGAGGGATGGGGCATCCACCACCTCTCTGGACAACCTGTTCCAGTGTTTCACCACCTGCATAGTAAAAAAATTCTTGCTTATACCTAGGCTGAATTAACCCACTTTTAGTTTAAAACCATTACCCATTGTATCACAGCAGGACCTGCTAAAATATATGCCTGCATCTTTCTTAAAAGCACCCTTTAAATATTTGAAGGCTAGAGTCAGGTCTCCCCAGAACCTTCTCCTCTCAAGGCTGTAAACCCCTACTCTGTCAGCCAGTCCTCATAGGAAAGATGTTCCATTCCTCTGATCATTTTTGTAGCCCTCCTTTGGACCCACTCCAATGGGTCCATATCTTTCTTGTACTGAGGACCCTGCTGGATACAATATCCCTGGTGGGGACTCATGAGAGCAGAATACAGGGAAGAATCACCTCCCTTGACATGCTGTTTTGGATGCAGCCCTTTCTGGGCCTATGGTTCCCTTTCTGCACTTTTGCACGTGCATGCACATTGCCAGCTTACATCCAGGTTTTTCATCCACCAGAACCCTGGTGTCCTTCTCTGCAGGGTTGCTTTTAATCCCTTCATCTCCCAACTGGTATTGATATTGGAGGTTACCTAACCCAGGTGCAAGACCTTGCACTATATTTGCATTGAGGTTACAAAAGCAGATGAAATATGAAAGACATTTCAACAACAGTGAAGGAGAAGAAGATTTGAAGTATTTTGGACTTATTTCTATCATTTCCAGAAAGCAAATGAACAAGGAATTAATTTCTCATGGGCAGAACTAATGTATATATTGTACATATCTTTCCCAAATTTCAGAGAAGGGAGAAAAAAACCGGTTTTCATTCCAAGAAATTAAGAAGATGAGAAGAAGACACATTAAACTTTTCAAAAACTTCTATTCCCAGAGGCTTACAAGAGTGAATCTCTCACTAGTTTGGCGCGAAATAAATCTTTTTTTTCCCTCTCTTTTGAGGGTAGCAGATGGAACATCAGTTTATTTTCTATGATTCTGTATCTTTTTCAGTCTATTTGGGAGGTGTTGGAAGAATAGCTCTTCAGGATTTTTTCTCATGGCTCAGCATAGTTCCAATGTTCTTTTAATAGTTTTTGACAATTACTTTTCAAAGGACAATAAATTTAAAGTAACTTTTCTCCTTACAAGTATGTTGACAAAATGAGCTCAGGGATTCTGGAGCTGAAATCCATGCTAGAATTTCACAGGCAAGAGTGGAATTTCGACACTTCAGTTTCATTGAAAGTCCATAAGAGTTAGTTACCTAAGGGCTATTTTAAAGTCCATCCTGTAATCTTAATAGAGACAAACTACATCATGCAATCCCTCCTCATTTTCTTATCATGCAGATCATTTTTCTTCCACATCAATACGTTTAAACCTTGGTAATACCACTCCTGCAGTATATATTGTGTGCAAAACCTATGCTTTCTCTTTTAAATCTCAGGCTAGATTTTCAAATATGTAAATGATTTCTAGTAAGCCAAGCAAAATGCAAATAATATCGATATTTTTGCATTTGCATTGATATTTTTTTTTTCTGAAGAATCTTAATTAAGGCCAATATAAATGAACTGACTTGCAGTTTTAGAAGTCATTTAGTATACTTTAGATGTTATTAATTTAAAATGTACATTTCTCACAATCAAAGTTGTCGGACCAAACAGAGAATATTAGAAATACTGACTGGAAGGGAGCTCTGCAAACTTCTCATCCAACTTTTCCCTTTAAATATGACCATGTCCAACACTAGAACAGATCAGAATGGCTATGTCTATCTGGGTGTAGAAAAGTTTTGAGGACAAAGGCTCTGCAATCCTCTTTCAGGAGCCTGCCACTACTGCACTACTTTGATTCTAAAAAGTAGATTGACTCCATCCACTTTTTAATGCACATTCAGATACTTATAGACCCTGTAGGCTTCTCTTTGCCAGATTAAACAATCTACCTCCAGATTTGCCATATTCCCATAATTCCTGATTGGTTTAGTAGCCTTCTGGTGAATCCTGCCCAGTTTCTCAATAATTTTCGTAAACTAGGTAACCAAATATTGGCTAGCTTGTCCTAAATGTTCTGTCACTACCTCTAAGCAAAATGATGTAATATAGTTCTTTGTTCTGTTAACCACATTTCTACTAACATTTCCACAGCTGGGGTTGCCTTTCACATGTTGGTTCGGTTTGTTTTTCACCCCAACACCTGGGTCCTGTCTCCTGTTTGGTCAGTTGCATCCCAACTGGTATCATCAATATATTTGGGGGTTTTCTACCTCTCCTACAGAAATGTTCACTTTCTCTCTTGAGCTTTATGGATCTTCTGCTGGCCTAATACTCTAGTATTGCAAGATCCCTTTGATCTGAAGCTCTGCCATTTGTTGCAGAGCAATCTGTTTCATCACACAGGTCACTGATAAAGGTGTTGAGAAATAAGGGCCTCCTGGCTTTTCCCATTTATTATCAATCATCAGCTGGACATGGAGTGCATTTTAACTGTGGGGCATATTCTGTATTTACTAGTTGTCTGTATAGTTATTACAAGTCTTGGCAAACTCACCAAATATCTTCCTTCTGTTCTTCTCCCTGTTTAAAGCCAGTTGATCTCATATAGACTTCTGGCAGAAAGACTATGAGTATTATCCAAATTTCTTGGAGGAATCTCTTCTTCCTTTTGAATAAATGTTTCCAATTTTCTAGTTATTGGCATGAAGGTTACCAAGTAATAGTCCTCCTACAAAATGTTATTTGTTTTTCACTTTTAAAGGAAACTAATTAGGCAGAAATTATGTAGAAAAATCCAGGACAACATGACCTTGTGTTTGACTTAATTATATAGACACCAAAGAGAAAAGTTTGAGAATTTCTGAACTTTCTTAAAGCTGATTAAATTTACTGAAGAAATAAAATGTTACATATACTCATTTCCAGAAACCTAATAAACAGAGCTGAATCAATTCAAACTGATTTGTCAAAGAAAAAAACATTTTTAAAAAGGTGAAACACCTCAAGAATAACTGAACCAACTGTAACTAGTGATCTCTTTGATCATATTAACTATGTGGTTTATAAAGGGAAATGAAAATAAAAACTCATTTTGTTTCCCAAGAAGTTGGACAGGTGAGACCTCAAAATGTGAACAGTGTGCATGCTCCACATGAGGATTTTAAAAAGCAATTTACACTAATAGTAGTTTGCTTTCCCAAAATGGACAGAGACTGACTATACAGAGGCTTGCCAGAAGGGATTTAGAGAAAGCACAAAAATTAAATATAATAGTGGTTTATTTTCAGAGAGATAAAAGCTTCATCATTTAGTGTCTCATTACGAAAGTCAGAATTAGAAGGGCAGTGAATTTGCCCTATAATGGCACCTGCAAGTATTAAGAAAACCTTTACTACCAGCAGACATCCTTGTACCAGAGGACAAAATGAAAACTGTCTCTGAACTTTTATAATTAAGGTAAAAGCATATAAGAACTCTATTAGGAGGTTTATAGCCTAAAGAATTAAAGATATGTTCATTATAAGCTTTTTATTTTGATGGATTCTTCCAATATTGCTACCTCTGAATTTGCAAATAAGAGACTAATTTACTAATTATTAGGTTCTACAGAATGAAATAAAGAAGAAGAAGATATACTTAATGTATTTTCTGTTATCATGACTTTTAAAGTTCAAGGATTCAAGCTTTTAATCATCAAAATTAAGGAAATAAACTTTGTTGAAACTGAAGGTCAGCTACTTAAGCACCTGAATCTAAGCAATGAGGCTTTAAGAATCTACATTGCAGCATCATAGTGGGGTCATATCTGCACAAGAACTCATAATTAAGATCAAGGCTTAACTTGCCTTGGATCAAATACTGATACTGATCTCTGTCATTAAAATTCTACACTTAGTGCAAATACTTGTGCATATATATTAAGTTCATTGACACTGTAATATCTTTAACCAAACAAAGTGATGTTCGTGGCCACAATTTGCATACACAATTTTCTTGATAAAAGGACAGAGATATTGCATTAAATAAATGAATCATTCATTAATGAATCTATCTATCAGGAGCGTGCATGATACAAGAGAAAGAGAACAGATGGGCAACTTCAAGTAAGGAGAAAGACTGAAGAACAGATGTGAATTCTTAGGTTACTGTTACTCTGTGATACACCTGATATCTGTCTGAGGAACAGAATAAGGAAGTGTGTTGGACAAATAGTGAATAAATGGGAATAGTCAGAAAGGATGACTGAGACTAGTTCCTGAAATTCATAAAAATTGTCTAGGGAGCAATGAGCCATGAGACAAAGCTTACTGCTCCAGGTGGAGGTGGGGCTACAAAGCACCAAAAAAAGAAAGTGGGCTACACCCATAATTCTTTCCTGACAGGAGCTTTCTCAAGGATCTGGCTGCTTTCATCCCACCCTGAGACTTAGGGATAGGATTAGCTTTAGGGTCATGCCTAGGGGTCAAAGAGAGACAAAGCCTGGAGCTCCAGTTACAGTGAGACTGAAAAAGGGATGCCAGAAGAAGGGTGAGCTCTGCTAAGAATTCTCTCGGACTTCTTCCTCTAGTTTATGGAAGCTGGTTTTGGATTAAGCTTCAGCTCACCTGAAGTCTTTGGGTTAGCATTAACATTAGAGTGATACAAAGACAGAAGTATGGATGCAGTGGGATTGCAAGGCAGTTGCCAAAGTCAGGACTAGATTGCATCAGGAACTGTCCTAACAACTTCTGGGTTATAGTTTGTCTTGTGATTTAAATCTTAGTCTGGATCTAAATTTGAGGTAAGGTTTGAGGGTTAGAAGTGGGAAAAAGATTAGAATTCCAGGTGGTATGGGCAGGTTAAGAAGTTTCTAGATAGCAAAAATACTTTGCACTATCATCTTACATCTTTAGAAAATTACTCAGATTACATTTAAGACTAATCTAGAGCTCCAGGTGAAGTGGAGCTGAGAGAAACCCTACAAGCTAGGGTTTCTGCTTGACTTCGAATTTGCCTCTTCACTAAGGACTTGCTGGGGTTTTACTGTACTGTTTGTACACTGACTTCCATCCCAACATGGGTGTTCCATCCTTGCCCATTGCTGTATTGTGGGTCTGGGCCCCAGCTGGCAATGCTACTGCCCCTCCCTGCTTGCTATCACACTTAGCTTCTGTCTCCCCTTAACTTAATTAACTACTGCTCAGTGCAGCCCCATGAATGTCTTGAGGCTTATCCCAAGGCTAAGGACAGGACCTCAATGAATGTTTTCAAGTACTTTTTGTACCATTCTTCATGGATCTCATTCCCTCCTTTGGAAGATCTTTTGCACCACCATTGCATTTAGAGCAGGCAGCTTTCCTTCAATCTCCCAAGATTGCCCTCAGGTGGCAGCTACAGCCTGGAGTTTCAGTAACAGCTGCTGGACCATACTGGGACAAAAAGATGGTTTGGACACATTAGTCCACTTCCTGGGTCGTTAGGGCACACTAACCATTTTGACCCTAGTCATGGCTGAAAATGTCGGCTTTCTGCAAAGAGGTACAGACAAGAAATAAACCAACCACTGAGCCTTCTCAAAGCCTGCTGAAGTGTTGCCAGACTCGCTGAAGGAAGACAAAGTCTCCTTTGTCCTTTGCTTGCCCTGGTTTCTCATTAAGTCCTAAGAAGTAGAACAGCAATGGAAGAGTCACATAGAGTACTCAGCTAAGCTTAAACAAGGAATCAAGAACCCAGGAAGGGATAACCAAGCGTTTTGTGATTTGTGAGTTCCCCTGAGGTGTCCAGTGATAGATGGAAGGTTTACAGTTATCAGGGTAGGGCAGACCTTGTGTCCTGAATATCGATCCCCACTTGCTTGAGAATAAATTGTGCTATAAATCTACAGATTCTCTGCCTTTTGCATGCTCAGCAAAGGTACACACTGAAGAGAGGAAGCATGAGCAGGAAACTAAGAAGAGAATGGAGCATCTGAATTAAAAAATCTGCTTGAAAATAATTTCAAGCAGCTTCTCCATCCTCCCCTCTAAACATTTTAAGTGTATTAATGCAGTAATTAACAGTAGAGAAAGAGAATATTCCCCAGGCACATATGACAAACCATTCACATTACTGAAGAGGAAGAAAAGGTGCTGTAGCATGCATTTAAACATTTCTTTTGCTGCTCTCTGTTCACTCACAATTTAATTCTTTACTTTTTTTTTTTTTTTTTTTTTTTTTTTTTTTTTTTTTTTCCTCTCCCTGGCCTCCAACCTATCTAAATAAGGTGTCCTTCAGAACAGTATTTATTTTACTGTGAAGCCTTTATAGATGTTAGCATTAGTTTCTCTTTGCAAATGGTTTCAGTTTAAAACTTCAGGAGAAGTTTTATTTCAGTGTGGGGAACTCCTTTGTATTTCTTTTTCTGAAGGATATATTTGGTAAGGGGCAATATATGTGTGAAATTAATAGACTTTTGAGCTGTCTATGATATGTTATCTATCCTGTAGTATGCACGCCTTTGCTTTTGCCATTGAGCTCCTCCAACCAAATAATTGAGTGAGAAAATCATGATAGCTGTGCTCACAGGAAAATAATCCACATTTAAGGCCTAGTGGGAGAATTTTGTTGCTGAATAAGCAAAATGCTTAATCTCAGTGTTCACATCAAAGTAGAAATACATTTAATAATGCAATTTTGTTATAAAACAATGAGAAAATCACTTTGAAAATTGAATAACTTCTCAGAAAACTCATATTTTCAATAAGGAAAATAGAACTAAAGTCTGTGACAGAAATGAACAGATACCTGATGTGATGGTTTGACATTGGCTGGATGTCAGGTGTCCACTAAAGCCATTGTCACTAACCTGCTCAGCAGGATGAGGCAGAGAAACTATCAAACAAAAGGCTCATGGGTTGAGATAAGGGCAGGTAAAGATCACTCACCAATTACTGCCACAGGCTAAACAGATTGGACTTCTTGGTAATAAATAGAATTTATTACCAACAAAATCAGAGTAGAATAATGAGAAATAAAACCAAATCCTAAAAATACCTTCCTCGCACTCCTCTCCTTCTCAGACTCAACTTCATTCCTGTTTGTCTGCCTTCTCATCAGCAGTGTTAGGGGTACAGGGAATGGGGTTTATGGTCAGTTCATCAAACATCCTTTCTGCCAGTGCTTCTTCCTCAGGGGGGGAACTGCTTCCTCAGCTCCAACATGGGGTCCCTCCCATGGGAAACAGGCTTCTGTTATCTTCTTCAATGTTACTTCTTCCCATGGGCTGCAGTTTTTCATGAGCTGCTACACTACAGGTCCCTTCTGTAGCATGTGGTCCTTCAGGAACATACTTCCCCAGTGTGGGTTTCCCAAGGGGTCACATGTCCTGCCAGAAAATCTGCTGCACTGGGGCTTCCTGCAGAGTCACAGCTTCCTTTGGACACACCTGCCAGCTCCACCATGGACCTCCATGGGCTGTAGGGGCACAGCTGCCTCACCATGGTCTTCACCACAGGCTGAAGATAAATGAGAAATCCCTGCTCTGGCAACTGAAGTATCCCCTCCCCTTCCCTTTTCATCAACCTTGTCTCTCAATATATTTCAGAGGAACAGCTGTGGAAGCTCTCCTTACTCTGCCCCCAGTCCCAATGTGCTGGCCTGGCACAGGCCTATTAACATTCAACTATTAACATTCAAGCTAAACTACTTTAAATTCACAATTTAAATTCAGATAAAATTTACAAGCCACAGGGACAAAAAAAAAAAAAAAAAAAAAAAAAAAAAAAAAAAAGAAAAATCTCTCATGTCTCTTAATTCCTTTCAAAGACATGAAAGACATGAACTTCTTTTTGGAGATGCAGAAGTACTTTCTCATAATTTGTAAGTGCCTGAATTCCTGGCAATACTAGAGATATTTACTAAAGAAAGCATTTAATTTTCATGATTCTTTAAAATTATTATTTCATTAAAATTACTAAATATGCAAGTCAGAATTTATTTTCTAAACAGTTCAACCATGCCAAAAAGAATTCTGTGGGGTAGAGGGTAGGAGAACAAAGGAAAGGAACAGTCATTTTGATTAGTAAATGGAAAGAGCTGTTATACATTGAATATGCATGGAAAGTAGGACAAAAAAAGATACTCCAATATTTTGGTAGTCTACTATAATATCATGAAGAAATAAGATACTAATAAAGTTAATATTGAAGGAAATTGAGAAGTCCAGCTACTACAGTCTTCCACTCATAGAGTAAAATTTTTAACAACTTCTAGAGAAACTTGAAGAGTACACAGACCTGACTCTGCTTTACAAAATACCCCATATTTAATGGGTAAAATACTAGGGAAATGGTTTGTGTTCTCTTGAAATACAGAGTGGTCTTTTTCTTGACATAAAAACCATGCTGTTTTCCAGAGTATTTTCAAGCTCCCATTTCTGTTTGATTCAAATAGCTCTTTCTATCAGTCAGAATCAAAGCTAATCAACGCTTTTCTAATTCAGTAAGAGTTATTCCAGGACAATATTTGGAGAGAAAATAAAAATGAAAATGCAGTTATTTTTGTTTTTAAGGCAAGAGAGACTGGCAAATATTCATTATTTTATATTTTTATTTATTTATTTACTATGACAGCACTTATTATATTCATTGGTTGGTTGCGTGAAAATCCTCCCAGACCCTTCAATTTTACAAGGCATTACTTCTTACTGATTTCCTGCAATCAGGTATAAAACAAATTCTATGATTTCTAATAATATACACACTAAGGAAATTTGGGCAATAAAAGGGCTGATTGTGTTGTAGTATGAGGAATGAGACTAAAAGGATCTCAATTAAATCATAAGGGTATTCCCAATATAACACCTATGGTAAATCCAGAGAGGAAATAAAAGATTAATTCATAGAGAGAAATGGCATTTTGGCAGCAGCACATTATTGTCAGATTGTTATTTTTGCAATAATATTTTTTGTTATGCTTCTGCACACAGGCTTGCATTTGCATGAGGTTGTTGCATTGCAAATGGATTCCCTGATCTTCTTTTACTATATTTACTGGAAGTTTCCTCTCATCTAAGATTAATACCAGCAATAGTAATAATGACAACAACAATAATAATAATTAATTAAATTTCTCTTGCCTCTTTCATATAGAAAGTTCTCAAGATACCTTTCATCACCAGTGGAATGTGGAATGATATAGAAAATGAATATATCTTTCTGCACAGAAACACAGAATAATTTAGCTTGGTAGGGGCCTCTGGAGGTCACCTAGTCCAAGTTCCTGCCCAGAACAGATCTAGAAAATCAAAGCCTTGTCCAATCAAATCTTAAACATCCTCCATGTCAGAGACTATACAACATTTCTAGGAAAATTTTCCTCAGCCTCCTAGCTTTCCTCACCACAGCAGCTACCCTGCTCCTTAAACACTTGTAAGTCTATGGGGCTGGGCAGGATTCACCCAGCAGGTGGAAGAGTTCACCAAGCCACTCTCCATCCTCATGAGGGGAAGCAGAGGGGCAGGTACTGATCTCATCATTCTCATGGCCAGTGACAGGACTTGAGCAAACAGCTTGAAGCTGAGCTGGAGGAGGTTTTGGTTGGATACGAAGAAGAGATTTTTCATCCAGAAGGTGGCTGAGCACAGAAACAGGCTGCCCAGATGCACTCTTCAATGGGTTAAAAACTGTCTGGATGGCCAAGTCCAGAGAGTGCTGGTGAATGGAGTTACCATTCCAGCTGGTGGTGTCACAGGAGAGGTTCCCCAGGGCTCAGTGCTGGGGACAGTCTTGCTTTTTGTACCAGGTCAAGTAAGTCAGGAGCACATAAACCATTGGCAGAGGGGGTGGGTGGCAAAGAACAGTATGAGTGTACCCACAATCTTTATCACTTCCATTCCTATTTCTTATCCAGCTCAATCATGGTGTTTTCCAGGTAGCTGAAGTGAGCTTCCAAACAGTAGAAATCAATATTGAAAATGAAAATAAGGCAAGGGCCATCCAAACTACACCATGCATTTAGTTATTTAGTTGAAGGAGGGCAAGAGAACTGCACAAATCTCAATCTTGGCGATAATCCATTTGCCACCATTGGAATATGGAAAAATTGAAGACCAGAAATTTGGAACAAAATTAATCAGCAGAGTTAATGTGAACACCTCTTTCCTTGACATGGAGGGGAAAGCAGTGGCTCCTCAATTGTCAGGCCTTCTATCATTACATAGATAGAGGAGGAACTGCAAGATCATAGGTATAGGACAGCAGGGATGGATGAAGCAAGAAAACATCTTTCCAAATTCATATATTCACAGAAGGAAGAAAGGAATTCACAGTAGGAAAAAAAAGATGAGTGGAGCAAAGACACAGGTGAACATTGCTCTTGATGGGGTAGCATCTGGCAGAGCAAAGATATAACAGGAGTACCACTCTGATTCTGGAACAAGAGCAGGGAGAGAGAATAGCAGAAAAGCAAAACTACTGCTTTCCCCTTCACACACACAGCTGTGGAGAGTTACCAGAGGGTGTTAAGAACCAAAAGAAGGGCTGCTGCTGTGAGCCATGAGGGAAGGATTAGCAATGGAGAGTTACACACAGTAAAATACATGTCAGTAACCATCTGCATGCTGTAGTCTATGTCAAGACCTCATTGCACAGAGAAAATTACACATTCTGAGCTAAGAAGAGCCACATCTAGTGTTTTCCCCACACACACTATTCCATCACAAGAGTCAGAAACTGTCCTTGGTCTAAAGCAAGGCTTGACATTCAACATACTTGAGAGAAATGCCACCAACTTTCTGGCCTCAATGTTCCTTTAGTATTGCAAATTTTTGGGGCTTTGATTCAGCCTGTTTAAAGCTTGGAGGTACCTCTTTGCTTATTGCTAGAATTGTGAAGCCAGCAAGAGGACTTACTGTGGGATAGGCCTGTGAAATAAACCAGGACAGACAGACCTCAGTAACAAAATGTATTTCACCCTAATTGGCCCAGCAAACCTCCAGGAGTCTTAGTCTACATTGGGGAATTTGTAAATCTGATAAATAGCTAGAGGTAAAAGCATAATTAGAATATTCAAAGCTAAAGGTTACAGATATTCAGCCACTGAATTCCTGCTGGTTTAGGAGATTACTGACATCATGTATAACATTTCAGAAGTCTTTCTGGGGTAGAAGATTAGTGAAGGAATTAATTTTCTTTCTTTGAAATTATTTAGCTGCACAAAAAGTGCAATTTGGTTTCTTTAGGTGGTACTGCAGCTGTCACTCTCAGGAACACTAAATTCCAGAGCAGCAGCAGCAGCTAGCTTGAGTTCTCAATAAGGAACATATTTGATCTTTAATGGCTTTTTTCTTTCCTCACCAAGACTGATCTTGATTCAACAGTTCTTTTAAGACTTCTCACTTCCTGGAACAAACATGTAGGACTGTGTGCAAAAGTCTTCCTTCAGTTTAGTTTGCAGCTTTTTCTTATGGCGTCTACAGATTTGACGAAGGCGACAATTTAGGATGAGGCTTGACAATGCCCCACTTAGTAAATAAAACCTGGGATAAATAAATACTTAATTTTACTTTACATGGATAAATTGGTGTACTGGATTTTGACTTGTTTGGTGCAGCAAAAATTTCTGCATCTTTTGAATTTTAAAATACATTTCAGGATATTTAAGACATATTTTAGGAAGACAGCTGAGAGATGAAACTAATTACTTCTGGGCATTATAGACCTCTTTAGCTTTAGTCTTTTTTATATTATGTATTTAAAAGCACATACCATAATGTTGTAGATGCAGCTCTGCTGTCCATTATATGTATAATATATGTCCATTGATGATGCTCAAGTTATCTTTGGCAAGTAGTACCCATTGCTGAAATAATATATTTTCAGGAACATAAATATTTTCAGGAACATAGATATTTCATTTTCTGTCCAGTGCTCATTGACAGACAAAACTGGTTACAATAAGATGTATGTTAGAGCTTGAGACAACCTTAAAGAAAGACATTATTGATGGTAACATGCTCACTAACACTGTTGGCACAACCTAAGTAACAAACCAATTCTAAACCCATCTCTTGTAAAAAGAATCCTATATCATTAGTCCTTTATCATGGGGATAGAAAGGACTATATTGTTGAAAGAGAAGAGCATGAATTGTCACTTGTCCTGTTGATAACCTAAGGATGACTGGCAATATAAGGACAATCTTCAGTTGTCTTGAGGGTCTCAACATTTCAGCACATTCTGAGGATGGATGGATGGCTGGTCCTTTTACCATTCCATGGGCATTTCTGGGATTTCAAAATTTCAAGATATCTTGTATATCTGTGATAACTAAATATTCACCCTGTGTTTTGCTGCAGCACTCACCTGGGAAAATATGATGTGCCTGGGTCAGGTGTAGGTTGACAAGTGCATTGCTTTCAAATCAGACAGGATCAAGGGATTTCATGCTGATTTTGCAATGGCTATAGGAGGCCAGATGACACATTATTCAGATTCACTTTAAACTGGCACTAGGAAGGTTAAAAAATGGACTTACTATACCATTTATTAGAGCCCAGGTTTCCTAGGAAAAAAAAGTCTTTACTGAGAAAGGCATGCTGCAGAACTGCTTTCAGTGATTGTACAACTTAGTTAGCGAATTCTAGCTCTCTTTTGCCACGTGTTGAACAGGATTTGATCCTCATTTCCACACAAAGAAGCTGAATAAATTACCTTCAAACACATTTGTTATTATGCAATAGATTTTTTTTCAATCTTCTCTGCTAGAGTAGCTGTGTTTTACATGAATATTAATTGACCAAGCCCAAGAGAGTAAGAAAAGAAGGGTGCAAAATTGCCTATATATCCTAGTGTTTATAATACCAGGAATTATGGTTCAAGACTCTTTCAGAGGAAACTCAATTATTCAATGTAAAGTGAAAACTTTTCAGTACTCTCTGGAAATTTCCAGCCAGTTCTCACTTAGTTTAGTATTTCTGCCCTCTATATTATAACAGTATGCATTAAGATTAAAAAGCATACATTGTTTTTTAAAATAAACCCCTTACCTACATTGCTTATAATGTGGACATCACAAGTAGTTAAAAATCTTTTTCTCTCATGTTATTATTGTTTATTCTGCAAAAGTCTCTATGCTCACTTAGGTTGTGTACAAATGCATCATGATAAAATCCAGTCAAATGAGGGCATCATGGAAACAATTCCAGATTAGTCAGAAGGAAATACTCAAATATGTGTCAAATCCTACTTCTCTAGAAGGTTTTAAGGACTGTGAGATATAAATCATAACCTTCCTCCATAGCACTAGGTTTCTACAATAAATATTTCATATGAAAATGCTTTCCCTCTCAGCATTCATGAATACATTCCCCAAAGAATGTTAGAGTAAGTGATGAGCAAGAGAAGTTTCAGGTATATTAATCCACTAAACCACCATACCATGACTGCTACTCACAGGATGCCATCAGTCTGTGTCATTTACCTGCTTTCAAACTTCCAGCTGAGGGACTCCACAACTCTCTCCTGAGCTGTCCTCTCTTTCTGACTTAGAACCTATGCAGTTTTTCCTGATCTGAGATTAATTCTCAGGTTACAACCTCTGGCACCCTAGAACTGGATTTTCTTCCCACAGCTAAATAAAATTAAGTGTAATAATATGTTATGACAAAGAACTAAAAGGAGCATTGCTCTGTGCCTATACTCACATATTTTACCTCTCCCTGCTACTGAATAAAGCCAGTTCCTTCTGCCTCAGAAACCCCATGCACAAAACAGTCCCTGCTGGAGTGTATGGAAGGATACTTCATTTGCTCAATGAACAGCTGTAAGCCCAAGACTTCTGCCTGGCTTTTTAGTGAGCCTTCTAGCAGGTAATTCAAAATTGTAGAAATGAATACAAAAATTTAATTTGTACAGGATCCTGATAATTATGAAAACAACTTTTTCTCCCAACACTATGTCCTGAAAATAAATGCAGGCCTATTCAGAGCTGCTTAAACTAGATCAGATTTGGACTTCTACAGAACAGAATTCCAAGTTTATAACACTTTAGATTCCAGATTATAACACTTTAGATAGTGCTTCATAAGTTTATGGCTCTTAACTTTGGTGGCAAATAAGTAAAGAAGTTGGATCACAAGTCTAGATATTGTTGCTTAACTATCAGCAACTATATTGCATTTAAGTTCTCAAACTCTCTCTCAGTCTAACCTCAATAAAAATAAAGACATAAAAATAAAATATAATTGGAACACAATATTATTCTGGTATTCAACTATTGTGGAGGTCACAGTAGACTGAAATTGAGCACCTTCTATATGGAAATACAAAAGAAAAATACATAATATAACAGCATTACCTGCTCCACTATGGTGCTCATCTGAGGAAAAAAGAAAAATGGATCTGTTGGAAGAAAGTGACACAGAGAAAGAGGTAAGTATGCATAAAGCCATACAGCAAAACAGACTCTAATCTTCTGAGTGCTTGGCCATGGTCACAGTGTTGTTAAACATCACAGACACCGCAGATCAAGTGTGGACTAACATCCTGTACCAGGGTACACACACCCTGTGACACAGAAGACATTGGGGAGGGGGCTGTTATTCCACTGTCCATGCACCTGGAATTGTATGCTGTGTTAGGCAATGTTAACTGTGAGGTTAGTGCTGCAAGCCCTATTGGGGTAAATACCCAAGACAGTCTGGGACAAACTCTAACTAGACATTCAAGTACAAGCACCATTTCCTTCCTTCCCTTAGAGATAGATGTTTACAGTTTTTCGACACAATAAAATGAGATAAAGCTTTGTTTAGAACTCCATATCATTTCCCAGTGACCAGATTAAGGTTATAGTGTATTTGTGACCTGCAAATGCTTTGAGACCTTTTTGATACTTATTTTTAAAGTATAAAATTGTTGTACTTTTGTTGGGATTTGTGTGACAGGGCAACATTTGAAGGTAGTATGAGGTCTCTAAAAATGTGTTTGTACAACACGCACGTCTCAGGCTAAATTTGTTCTTTCCTCTGAAATCATTAGTTTTAATCCCTCAGCTTTGAATTCATTGTGGGTTTGCTTCCAGGACTGCATTCTTCCATTATAGACTGGTAATAATAATGCTTGGTATTTATAGAGCACTTTATATTCTCAAATCTCTGTGCAAGCATTCATTATTTCATCACTATAGATTTAAAATAATTCAGTCCTATTTTAGAAGAGCCAAATGGAAGGCATTGAAACACTGAGGACTTCAATCTCAAAACAAGCAGTGACAAGCAGAAATGGTAAAAATCAGAGACCTCTGACTTCTGGGATCATGGTACCTACTAATACATAGCCCTTATCAAAAGAGTTACTAAAATTAATCAAACGGAAAAAACCAAAGCAGTAAGCAACTTACAAAGGTCAACATGTGTCATAGACTAAACCATACCATTATTACTGAGAGTTCAGGGCAATAATGGAGTTGGAAATTTTGTGACATTTATTTCGGATAAAAGTGAAAATGCAAGTTGTAATTCTGAAAGCCACTCATGCAATACCGGTTTGAGGTACATTTTTGCAAAATTATTTCATGAAATAATTTTATTGGATTTTGTTTCCCAAGATTAGGGACATTTAAAATAAATCAATTTATTTAGTTTGTCTTCCACTCTTTTTCCCCCTGTTTTAGATTAAACATGTTTTCACATCGGATCAGACCACTAGACAAATTTGTATCCAGTGACTAACATGAAGTTGTAATATCCAATGTGTGAAGAACTGGAAAAATATAAAATACATCCAGCTAATTTTGCATTTGTTTTCCAAGAAAGATGTAATTCTGCAGAGGTTATTTCCAATAGCAGATTTTAATGAAATAAAAGCAATCTGTTGACATTTTTTTTTGTCTTGGGTAATTGAGCTGAATTACACAACACTCATAAAATAGGCAATAAATATGGAAAGTTAAATGCTCCCCCGTTTGTCCGTTCTTCCTCATTAGAAGACAATGAGACATTAGAAAGTGGTTAACCCTCTGCAAGTCAAAAATCTTTATGAAAGCTACCAATAAATTGCAAACAACCAAGTTACCATGTCATAACAAATTACCTTTTCTCAGCTGACTCTTCTCAATTGATTCCTCACACACCCCCTACTCTTCTGCTATTGCAAAGTAATTTACTTCACATTTGCACATTTGGTCTGGAAGCAGATAGATAAAATGATCTTGCTGAAGTGGTGAATCATTCACAACAGTAGCAAGTTTGCATGTGAACAACTGTGCTGGAAGGACCCTGAGCAAATCCTCTCCCATCATGGGGTTTTTTCTGCCTGAGCGCAGAGCCAACTTTGGCACAGTGCAGCTGGTGACACTGGGAGAGGTCCCTGCAGCTCCAGTGGAAGGCTTACAAGGGCTGACCCATGGGAGCTAATTTCAGGCAGAAGCTCTTGAACTTGGTCCCTGCCCGAGTTACAGCTCCCACCACAGCCAAGCTTATTCCTCACCATGGAGTCTCTGGTCTGGGACCCCAAATCATGGACAGACTTTTCAACTGGATGTCAGTTGTGATCAGGAACTTGCCTGATGCTCTGGTCTGGGGCATCCCTCCTGATTGTAAAGTAAATATTACTAGCTCTACCTCTCAATTTTTGGGTACGGCACTTTACGATATTTAGAAACACATCAGATAGTAAATGTGACCCAGAAGGAGCTCTAACTGATTCAACAATGTGATCCATGTAGTCAGCAGCTTTAATTTTCATTTCATCAATGTAAACATATTTAATAAAATGGCAGATGGTACAATTCACCATATCACTGCCAAAAATTATTTGATCTCAACATGTTGATGATCAATTAACCTTTTACATTCCCTCTACTTTATACAAAGTGCGCATTGTACACCTAAGACACATGGGTTTATTCCCATCTTTCTATTAGATGATTAAAGTAATAAATTGGCATGTAATAAAATGGAACACAATAAACATTTGTGTTTATTGCTGAATATGGAATTGTTACTTTCCATACATTATAGAGAACAAATATCCACTTGATCAATATTTCTAATCATTATCAGAAAGCAGTTGTGAATATAGGTGACTTGAATAGCAGTTCAGACTGGAAAACAAACCTGAGGGGAGTTTTGAGGAGATTGTGTTTGAGAGCATCGCACCCCTCCCCCTGACACCCTTCCCATCTGAAAATAAACCCTCCCAAGTTTCAGAACACCTGCTGTGAAATCCGTGAAGGAAATCCTGCAGTGGTAAGATGTACTATTAGCAGTACCTGGTATTTTCATGTTAACGGCTGAGGAATCCATGCAGTGCAGGTAGCTCGGTTTGCAGGGGCAGTGCGAGCTGCAGGCTGGGCTCTGGGTGGGGGGAGCCCGAGGCAAGGGGCCAGGAACTGCCGGCCCTTTGCATAACAAAGGACGTGGTGGGCAGCCAGGTGAGAGACACATTCAGAGACACCGAGACACGGCAGGAGCCAATGACCACTGGGCTTTTGTAGGCTTAAACTGTGGGAGTATAAAAGCCCAGGTAGCCCTTTGCTCAGGGTCCTTTCTGAGACACCTGGCTCAAGCTGTTATTCTGTTGTTGCATCAAGATTGAATTTTTTTAAGGATCCGGAGGTCTGGTACTCTGTTATGAGAAACAGAGTTGAGCTGTTAAGGAAACCTTGTCTGACTGTGTGAGTGTGGGGTGTGTAGGAGGTCAAGTGGGCCACCTGTCCTGTCCCTGGAGCCACATGCTGTAAAGGGCCTTCAGTCCCAGCAATGAAAGTCTCTGATTGTGAAGTGTGACCGACCTGGGGGCTCCTGGATGCAGATAGGAATGCTTCCTTAACACAGTTCTGCATTTGCAACATTCACAGAAAACATCTGATTCTCTTTCCTGTATTATCACGTCAGAATCTCCTAGTTATTTTAACTTTGAAGATAATTCCAAGCCATATGAGCATCCCAGTAAGAGGGAACATGGAGAGATTCAAAGTTAAAGCCTCGGTCTTCTGGTTTGAAAGCCTCTGTGGGGTTGCAACTCACAGACCTTGTTCAGATGTTAGTCTCAGCTTAGCTTCTGATGGAGGGCAGTGAACTGCAGAAGGTTTCTATGCTATTTGACATGCATCTGGGACTTTCTGCAAGAAGAAAGGGATTGAAAACTGAAATTAGTTTTCTACCCTGGAGAAATTTGTTGGTATAGAAAATAGCTGTCTCCATGTCTGTGCCCCTGGCTTTCTTAGCAGATTCCTGTGTGACTTGTCATTGGCATAAAGGCTTTCTGAGAGCTCTGCACACTGTGCCCCCTTGCATATGTAGCTGAATTTTCAGGCTTGAAATCCTCGAACATGGAGGCAATGTGAGGGTCAAGCAGGCTTTTATTAGGTAATAACTGATTGATTGCCTCTATAGAAGCTAGTATCACGTACAAATGCTATGGTTATTAGTCTTGAGGAGTTTTGGTTGTTGCAGTCTGCTCCCCTACAGCTGAGGCTGGTGCTAGTCATTACAGAAGAGAAATCAGTATCTGTCTTATTTAAGTATTCCTTGTCTAACATCCTTCATCTCTGGTTCCCCTGGAACTGATGAGTTCACAAAGAAAAATATCCCCTCAGACACTCACCTCAGATGGGGTACCAGTGCATTTAGCACTAGCATTATCAACTAAATATTAATGCCTAGCTATTGAGCCTCAATTAGAAGTCAGTATATAATAACTGTAGAGGTGTATGGAGAGCTGCTGAACTCTGTCTCAGCTGTAAATGGTGTGAAGAGCACTCCCTGTCTGTCAGGCTTGCAAGCCATTACCAGCTCTGCCATTTTGGCTTTGCATACTGGGAATGTTCACATGGCTGAAAGCTACCTCAAGAGGGGTGGTTCCTCAGGCCTGGCCACTAGCTGAAGCCTTGTTCCTGTCCCTTTGCATTCATATATCTTAAAAAACAAGTTCAGTTTCATGATGTGAGCTCTTGCCTAGGCTATATTCTGCCTAAATGTGTTTTATTTTGATTTAAGTAGATCTGAAAACATGTGAACGCCAGATTTCTTGGCTGCTAACACTATCTCAGAATCCGAATAAGCTGTCTATGTAGATAAATTTTTGGAGAGAGCATTGAAAGCAAGTTGTTTTCAACCCATGAGATTTTTAATAAACTGAGTAGCTTTGTGTAGCATATAATGAGATGGCTTTCAATGTTTCTGGCCATTCCAAGTGGGAGATTATTCTGAAGAGTGTGTTTCTTCTCCTGGGAAAAGAGAAGGAATTCTTCCAGCTACAGAATGGGAAATGTCATATTCTCTTCCAGTAAAACATGGAAGCCTTATGCTCTTAAGTAAGTGTTTGCCAGGGGATTCTGAATGACTGCAATATCCTATAAGTGAAATGTTATCTATGTGTCCAAGGAAGAACAACTCAAATAATTTACACTTTGTTTTAAACTACATTTGCTAATATTTATGCAAAAAAAAGACACAAATTATTTTTAACTTACTCAACCCCCCAAAAAATCTTCCACACAAGCACTTGTAATGACCTTTCTTGATGATAAAAGCTCCACACCAGAAAACCAAAATGTTGGTTTTGTGCAAAAGTTACTGTTCAAAGTAAGAATCTTAAAAAATAACTTTTGGGTTTAATATCTGTTCACAGTATCTGGACAAGCACTAACCATACATGCGAACACTTGAAAGACACTAAGGACACACTTTTCTACTCATGCACTTAAACCAAACACACTATCAGAGTGCACATAATCTATTTTGAGATGTCCTCTCTAATTATGCATTTTCTTCACCAAGGTTCAAGTAAGATAACATAGCTGAAATAATCCTGCAGAATTCATAGCCCTGCAGATTAAGGCCTTAAACAGCTATATAATTCTGTGAGTTTCTCGTAATCTACCTTTTTCCCCTTTTTACCTCTGCCAAGGAAGTGCCAAAAAAAACATTAAAAAGTCTCAAAGTCCTCAAAACACTGAAATCAAACTTAATTCTAAACCCTTCATATAAAATATGATGTTCTGCTGAACAAGCAAGAATGAAGGAATGAAATTCTTAGGAAAAGCTTCTTTCATTTTTTTCCATCTGGAAAGAAAGAAAACAATATCCCATAATGTATGTCTTCTTAAGTGTTTTGTAACCCAAGTCAGTTGATTGAAGATACTTGAGTAGTTATAGCATAGTTCTGTCATTTTTGAGGAAAGCTTTTATGCTGGCCCATTACATAAATGAAGTCTTAAGAGAATTTTTACACTGATTTCTGCTTGAGGTTCTCATTGGACATTAGTTAATTAAACAAGTCCCAGTCCTACAAAAACCTGATTTTACTTTACTGGTCCAACTGATGCAAAATGATCTATAAAAGTCTGAAAATTCCTTAAATTGAGCTCTGAGTATTTCCTAAATACATAAATAAACAGAGACACTACTTTGAAACCATGCAGAGCTCTGGATGTTCAAAAACCTTGCTGCATTAGACCTTTACTGGTATTTATTAATGTTTCAATTTTCATTACATTTAATCTGAAATGTAAATGGCAAACTGTCTTCTCTGCAAACATCAGTGACAGACACCAAAGTCCCTACCCCCAAATGATTTAGACTATACTTAGGTTTTTGCTTTCTGTAAATTGAGTTCAGAGATGGAAGAGAATGAAGCGACAGCTACAGTGTGTTCCCTCATATTGTGGTAAAGATTATGCTACTCAGTATTTGCAATTAGATAGCTGCCTTCAGCTTTAATAACTCTTCTTCCTTCTTAATTATTTTTGATCAGTGTGATCTTCCCAGGCATGTATGAGGCAATTTTGTTGGGTATGAGAAAGGTGTTCTCTGGCATCAGCAACTCTATGACTGGTGTGACTGCTAATAAAATAAATTTTAAAAAATGGCAAGCCTGCTAATTGTGAATGATTTCCTTTCTCATCCCAAGCTGATGGAGGAATAATTTTGATGAAGGATTCAGAGTCAGGAAGCATCAAGTGAGTTCACTCCAGATTAATGTCCCTTTCCAAAAGCAAATAGTTGCTTCTGAAGTATGCAGCTGAATTTTATCTGCCCTATTCATGGTGGGATGAGTAGGCCATATATTTGTAGACATTTAATTTAATCAATGCAATTTAATTATGTTTTGATGCAAAACCACCTGTGACCTTCCATCTGCTAACAAAATTCACTCATCCCTGCACATATGCACAGAGTCTTAAAAAAACCAAAAATCATTGTATTCCTGAAGGTATAAAGGAAATAAGGTTTCTGACTATTGCAGCTGGATGTATCTACTCATACAGTCTTTCCAGAGAACTGGTAGACAGAAGCTTGCTACCTGGATTGCCTTAAAAGAAAGTTGAGAAGCATCCATTCAGAGAAAATTAAAATTGCCTAGGTGAGCTGATGGAAGCCAAGGTGATGAAAATGATGTATTTCAGTTTCAGTGATGAAAGTGATGTATTTCAGTTTGAGCTGTGCAGGAGAGGAGATGTATTAAATGTGGCTTCAGGAGTATAACTTCTTTTTTCCATAGAAACTTTTTAAACTACTAAGCAAAAACAAAATCTTGTATGGTCTCTTTTCAGGAAAAAATGTTGAAAGTAATCAGAGAGTGATGGCTTCTGTGCCATCCCTACCTGCCAACAGAGACCAGGAGAATAATTTCTTGTTAAACCAAAGGATGCACAAATTGATACCAGCCCACACCAGATAGGTAATGTGTGGGACTGAGAGTCTGATCCCTATTTAGTCCAGAGTGAAACTGGATTCTCAAGGGTCTTCTCAGGTTTACTCTTTCACTCTGAAAAGCTGTCCCTAATAATTATTAAAAATTAAAATTTAGAAGGCCATTAAAAAGATAGAACTTAATTTCTGAAAAAAAAAAAAAAAAATCAAGATTTTGGCGACATTTCTTGTTCCGGTCAAATTAAAGTCAAAATAGGGAGAATTTGGATGGAATATAAAGTGATGCATATTTCATGCTGATAATCACCAAAGCAAAATGTTGCTATTTGTAATGTCAGCAAAAGATTGGACAGTTTTAGAAGACATTTCTCATCGATCAGCTAAGTTATAGTGCTCTTTACTAGTAGTAAAGATTTTGAATTAATTAAAAATTTTGATTTAATTAAAAATATTTCCTAATTTACTTACCTGCTTGTATTAAAATCATACTTCCAAGAATCTCAAAGTAATATAATAATTTGGTAAGTACCCTGCTTTTGGGGGAGGAGGTTGTGGGAGGTTGTTTTTTTGTTTGCTTGTTTGCGTGTTTGTTTTGTTTTTGTTTTGTTTGGGGTTATTTTTTGGAGATTGCAATATAATGAAGTTACTGGGATCTCACAGAAAAGTCTGTGACCAAGATTAGGAGAAAATCTGAGTTTCCTGTAAGCCAGTCCTGGGACACTCAGCCAGTAATTATAATTCTGAAACAGAAAATAAAATGAGTACTGGATCTCAAACAAAATTCCTTTCCTCAGTATTAAATAGGAAGGAAGTCCAGGCTCCTCTGGCTGTAGACAGAATGGGCTTTTTACTACTGAAACAGAATTGTCCTAGACTGTTGTTTCTTTCCAACAAGGTGTAAGCAGAACTCTGCCAGTTAAAGAAAGTCTTTTCATACTTCCTAGTTGGTGTCATAGTTACTGTTTTTTTCTTCAATAAATAAGAAGTAAAATGCTCCATTCTCATTTCCTATTGATATGTTCTCAGACACATGATTGCCTCTTTCAACTAGAGAACCTGAAAGTTTTTCAAAAGTACATGTAACCCACAGACTGAAATAAAAAGAAAAATAAAAATAAAGAAATCTCCACACCTTTCAATACAGAATTTAAAAAATATCAGTGTCTCTTGATAAAAGAAATGCAGCTTTTGAATTGAATGAGGCATTGAAACTGAATGTTCTCTCCTTCTTTCTCTCCCTCTCTCTACTCTCCCCCCCGCCTCCCTTTTGCTGTTTTGGGGTTTAGGTTTGGGGGTTTTTTTGCTAGGTTGGTTGGGTTTTTTGTGGGTTTTTTTGTTTGTTTGGTTGGTTGGGTTTTTATTGTTTTGTTGGTTTGTTGGGGTTTTTTGGTAGTTTTTGTAGGTTTTTTCCATACTTAGCTAGATCCCATTAGTAAAAAATAGAGGGGTAAAAAAAGACTATCTAGATGAATGAGAAAAGATAAAAATGTTTAAAAGACATTTTTAGTGACAAATAAGAAGATGAACTGTTGCATCAACTTTGTGATTTTTTGAATACTGTCTATTTCTAGGGTTTTTGTTGGATAAAGAATAGCTTTCATTTGTGAGATAAAAAGGACAAATTCATCTTGAGCTGTATTCCCCTGCAGCTTATATATTTTCATATACTGATATAATTTGGAACTACAATCTAATCATAATTCAGTTCCTGTCTTTAGTAAAAGCATGTGCCTCTAATTTGCAATCAATTTCTACACTTGACACATGGAAATAATGAATGTCCTCATCTAAAGCTGGAGACAAAGGGAGAAAGGAGTGTGCAGCACTTTGTAGGCTGGAAAGTCTGGGTATTTGCTTCTCCTAGGCTTTGGAGCCTGGGCATCTAAATCATGCTAATATTGTGATATAATCATTGTGTGAATAAAGAATCTCTGTTTAAAGTTTTCCCTTATCTCCTTTGAACAGACAACATGAATAATTGCATAAACATGAGTGAGAATTCAGTAGCACCAGTTGATGATGTGGGGTCTGACAGTGTGTAAAGTATGAAATGTTATGCAGTTTCCAAAAGCAGGTATTTGTGGACATATTCATCTCTACATGTGTGTCATAGCTGCTATTATTTTTCTCATGCTTGTCTTTTACTGAATAAAAACGTAAAAGAAACAGTATCTGGAAATAATAATTGTCAAAAATAAATATGTTGTTTTAATTTGCATTCTTTTCAAGAAGTCTCATGCCTGATTTTCAAGGCATAGCTGTAAAACTAATTTCCCAGTGTGTAGAGATCTTGGTGAAGGCTTTCTCTGCTAAGCCACTGAATTTAAGAAGACTACATTACAGTGCATCACAAAGATGTCATCTTAAGTTTTTGTTCCACTCCTTTGTTTTAGATTGAATGAGATAAGTTTATGCATTTACCATGGCTTTTTAATGTGTATTTTATTCTGGTAATGGCTGAGATCTCCAGACATGACCAGGATCCTCTTTCTGTTAAGCCAAATATAAACAGAATTATGAGCCTCGCTTTAAAAAGCTTTTAGATAAGTATATCAAGTAAAGAGGGAACAAATGAACAGAGCACAATGCAATTGAAACAATTCTGTGCTAGGGATGTCTACCAACAGAATACCCTCTGTAGTTCTAGGAAAAGAGGATATGTTTTCTCACTTGCAGCTGTGAAGGTCTAAACACCTGCTGAAGAGGAGGAAGACAGAGATGATATTTCTTGACCATTTCGCCTGTCACTAATGAAATCACTGCTAGGTTGGAACATGGAACCTGCTTGACAGCAGCACCAGATTATAAAAATGAAAAAGAGAAGTCCTGCAAGGAACTGGTGCAGCAAACACACTTGAATTAAAAAAAAAAATCTGCAGCTACCTCCACTAAAATCTGGCCAGCTCACTACAGCTGACATCTCTGCACTTGTGGCTTTAGGATTTCCTCTAATCTCTGCAATAATATAACAATAGTAGATACTTAGTGCTACACATCAAGAATTTTCTCTAGTCAAGAATTGGTCAATAGCAAGGGCATTAAAAGGAATACTCCACAGTTAGTACAAATCATGATGGCTTAGACTTCCACAAATAAGATTTTAAACTGTAATGAATATTAAAAAAAGTTTTGTAAGAAGAATCCTGAGGCCTTTCTGAATAATTTTTCCTACTGCAACATAAATAATCTTATAGTTATTCCCCCTAAGAAATATGTACAGGTTAATTATGCAAAAGCTTACAGATGCCTTTTTTTTTTTTTTTCTTAATAAGCACGGTTACTAGCTGGGGCTGAATGCTATGGGATATAATTTATAGTCATAGAAGTCACTTCCAACAAAAGCCTGATGAAAGAGAGGTGGCATAACTGCTCATAAGGGTGATGTATTGTAATATTAATCAAGAAAATAGATGCCATATAAAAGCAAAAGGTCAGCTACTGTGAGATGTAGGGGAAAAGAGTGCATCATAGAATCATAGAATATCCTGAGCTGGAATGGGCTCACAAGGGATAATTGATGTGCCTGAGACCTTTGTGCAAATGCTCCTCGAACTTTGTCAGGTTTGGTGTTACAGCTGCTTCCCTGGGAAGCCTGTTCCAATTTACAACCACCCTCTGGGTGAAGAACCATGTCCTAGCATGTAATTTAATCTCCCCAGTCACAGATTCATGCCATTCCCTCAAGTCCTGTCACTGGTCACCACAGAGAAGGGATTGGTACCTGTCCCACTACTTCCCCTCATGAGTCTCCTCCAAGATGAACAAGACTGACCTCAGCTGCTCCTCATATGGTTTCTCTTCCAGACCCTTCACCGTCTTTGTAACTCTCCTTTGATGTTTTCTTCCTTCCTAATATTCTTATATTGCAGTGCCCAAAACAGCACATAGAACTTGAGATGAAGCTGCATCAGCACAGAGTAGAGCAGGACAATCCCCTCCTTCAACTGGCTCATAATGCTGTGCCTGATGCACCCCAGGATGTAATTTTCCCTTTTGGCTGTCACAGAGCAGTGCTGACTCATATTCAACCTGCCATTGGCCAGGATATAGGCATGCTGCTTTCAGCTGGGCCAGAGTTAATTCTCTTCACAGTGGCTGGTATGGGGCTGTGCTTAGGATTTGTGCCAAGCACAGGGTTGATAACAGAGAGATGTTTTTGTTATTGCTGAGCAGGGCTTACACACAGCCAAGGCCTTTTCTGCTTTTTGTACTGCCACACTGGTGAGGAAGTTGGGGTGCAGGGGAGGTTGGAAGTAGACACTGCCAGAACAGGTGACCCCCACTGACCAAAGGGATACCCCAGACCAAATGACATAATTCTCAATATAGAAAGTGGGGGGAAGAAGAAGGAAGGGGGGAACATTTGAAGACTTTTCTTGACTTGTTGTTCCAAGTCAGTGTTACCTGTGACAGGGAGATGAACACCTGCCAGGCATGGGAAGCAGTGAATTCCTTGTTTTGCTTTGCTTGTGTGTTTTTTCTTTCCCTATTAAACTGTTTTATCTCAGCTCATGGGTTTTCTAACTTCTACCTTTCCAGTTATTTCCCTGGTTTCTCTGCAGGGGGAGTGAATGAGTGGCTGCCTGGGGCTTGGCTGCTGGCTGGAGTTAAACCACAACAAAAATATAGGAGGTGAGCATTTAAGACACTTTAACTGTATATTACCTTTCAAGGAAGAGGTTCCTGAAAGTATGAACTAAAAGCGTGATTGGTATCACTAAAATTAGTCAGAATTTGAGTCTTTTTTTTTTTTTTTTCTTTGAAAGACAAGAAATTCTGCCAATGGCTAGGGCAATATTAACAATTTGAGCAAGTGAGAAATCAAGGAGAGTTTAGAGCATAATTTATTACTCACAATCACAGCTTTGAAGCCATTGCTGTCTAACTATTCAGAGGATAGGAGAAATGCTGTAGGAAGACCCATTCCTTCCATCTTTCTCTTTCATATAGGTTACAAAGATAACAATAACACTGGGAAGAGAAGATTTCTTCAATCTTAGGCAATGGTTCAAGATGAAAAAAAATCAAACCTTAGTTTTATCAGCTAATTCTGTCAGCTATGTCAGCTGTGTTTCTTAGTCACAATATCTTGAAGTTTACAGACCTCATTTTGAAGAGTAAACCTTGAAAAAAACAATTTCTTCATTGCTTCATGCTTTGCCTCCTCTGTTCTAAGTCTACCTTAAATTTTCCATTCTCCACATGCCTATTCTGAATCCTCCTCTCAGTTTCTGTGTCTGAATCTGCATTTTGCTTGGTGCTTCTACACTCTTCCTGTTTATCCCACTGTCTCATATTTGGACTTGGACTAATCTCCTATCTGTTATCTCATATCCCTTCACAACAAATCCCATTTCATTATAAAGACACTTGCATCCATCTTCTTCTTGGTGTATCTACTCCAAGCAATTTCTACCTCATGCATTCATTCTCTGTCAGTCATGAATTTTGAAGGTGACATCAATACTCCAATGGAAATGTTTGAGATGCTTTGGCAATGCCAGCCAATGTGGAAATATTCCCTTGACTGTGGAAGATTAGTGAGAAGCCCTCACTGTTCTTCAATATTAACTTCCAATCTCAAAAGTGCTTGAAACATATTAGGAGAATTTTTCTTTATTTTTCTCCCAATGTTTCTCTATTTATTTATGTATTTACTGGCATCAAGTAATTTCACTTAACCTTCAGGGATTTTTGTTTGCTATCATTTCAGAGGTGGGAAAAGAAAGACAGGTTTAAAAATGCATATGTTGTCCTTATTGAGCTGTAACAAGATTGGCATGGTACCAGTGATGTTTGAATTTCTCTCTTAGGAAGACTAAGATAGTTCAAGCAGCTGCACTGAAATTGCATTGAAAATGGATACTTTGCAAATTCTCCCCATAAATGAAAGTTTAAATTACAAAAAGCAGTCTGACCGGTTATCTCTTAGTAAAGTGCTTTACAATTTGCATATAAACTTCATTTATTTTTCTAATTACACAGAGTAAAATGCATTCATTTTGCTTTTGATTACAAGCAGTCGTGCCAAACACCTGTGACTACCACAAATTCTAATTTGTTATTTATTTACTTCAAAGCAATCTTATCATCTAAATGATTCAAAGCATCAAAGACCTTAATTATTGATAGTCAGTTTGAAGGGTTACACTTTCCATGTCCTTGGGCTGAAGGCACTTCTCTGTTTTCTTCTCCTCAAGTACACACTTGGCTGAGCAAAAGGACATATGATTCTGCTAAGAAGTGTTTTGGAAATCACATTCTTTTTTGATTGCAACTAGGTTTAGACAATACCAAAGAGCCAAGACTGACAACTACAATCTGGGATCTACTAAAGGAACAAAATTTTAAAAAATTAGTCTCCTTTTTACCTTGAAAAAAAGTTGTGATATATATCACGTATACGGTGCAAGTTTGATCTGTCTCCACAACACTAATGTTTTGTGAGTACCTTTTATTTATTCCAGACAAAAATACACCAAATTTACACTATTGCAACAAATGTGCACATGGTGTGTTCCTGTCATGATGATTTTTTTTTTATTTTCTTACAATTTAATTATAAAATTTAAGTGGGTTAAAAAACTCTTATACAAGTCAGAAGGGAAAGGATGAAAAGGTCCTTCATAAAAACAAGACACGAAGCTAATATGCTTGTTTTAGGGTGCAAATTCCTAGCTCCTCCACACGTTTGGGTATCACAATGCAAACCTTCAGACAGATTCTCAGTTGCTGCTGTCTACAAACCATGTATTTTCCAGAGTCTTAGATCATCATAGCTATTATACTCTCATAGTGCCTTGAAGGTGTGGTGTATTAGATCAGTTTTCTGGGAGCTGAGAGTACTCAGAGCTTCAGATAATTCAGATAATTTTTAATCACTCCATTCTCCATTAGCCTCTGCAATATTTTACCTTTGACACTTAAGGCCTTCAATTATAAGGGTCATATTACTCATGAACCCTTCATAAAACTGATCATGAGGCCTAGTCTGAATGCACAGTTTGAAGCCTAAGTTCCTCACCTGTATCATTTTACTTTTAAACAAATACCTTAAGATTTATTTCAGCCATGGATTTCCCAGGGTACACAGAAATAGGATACAGTTTTCCCTGTTCTTGAAACATATTCATAGAGTGTCCTGCAATCTGTCTGCCAGTACTTCATTACCCTGGTCCCATTCCTTTTAGACTGGGCTAGCACCCACTGTTTCATTGTTTGATTGGAAAAACCCAAATTGCCTTGTTTGACTGCCTGTCATACCAGACACACCACATTTGGTCAGGTGTTGCATCATGTAAAAGATCTGTAGAGAATCCTGTTCCATAGGAATCAAGGAGTGAATTAAGAAGGATATGCACAGTAGCCAATACAATGCCAATGCATGGATACAATACATATAAAGTCCATATGGATATATACATGAACCCATGATGTAGGTTAGACCTGTGGCTGTACAAACCATACCAATTCCACTGGCTGAGGAGTGAGGCAAGGGTGTGAACGGATTATGTGTGTCCCAGCCATACGGTGGTACATCTTCAGAATCTGATCTCCTGTTAGTGCAATGCTGATGTTTTAATAAACTATTTGCATATTCCTCAAATGATTTGTTAAGCCCTGAATTCAAGGTTCACCTTCTGTAATATGACAGTGGAAACTTTTTCACATCTAGAGTTCTATGGTTTTTGTTTTCCTGTCTTTTTATTCATGATAACATTATCTTCCACAAAAGAACCACCAAATCATCTGTTCTGCTCTCGGCAAATTTAAGAAAAGTCTCAAGAATTCCATTGCAGTAAATAATAGGCAATATTTTCAGTATCTTAATACTGTTTGCATATTTTCAACAAATATGTTTTGCTTTTATTTTTAAAATAATCTAAACCAAAACCAATGCATTTGATATTATAATGCTAAAAGTAACACCTACATGTTAACATTTTGCACATCTGTGAAGATATTAAACAATAATCTTCCTGGAAATGCAAAAATATTTAAATATATAATCTGTGCATGCTTTCAGCGTTAATAGGAAGAGAGTAAAAACTAGTCAGAAAATGTAATGCACTTAATTGTTCTACTGACTCTTGACTCTCTAGGCTGCACCATCTCAGGATGGTTTGACTGTCTCATAAATAATGAAACATAGCAGCACACAATTGTACAGTCAAGGTGCAAATTGTGTAACAAAGTTGTACCTGCTGTTGTTAGGGCTTAATAAGAAGCAATACATGAATCAGAGCAGAGAATACTTGAATCTTCAAGCTAAGTTAAGACTGAATAGAGGCCAATATGAGCCAGGATAATTAACATACTACTGTAAGATTCTACATTAAAATTTTTGCTCAGCCATCAAAACATGATCTGCAATTCCATTATAAATCTATAAAAAAGAGCTTTTCAAGAGTCTATAAATACATATGTGTATATATATGTATATAAGGGTATATAGAGATGCATATAAGTATATATATAAAATATCTTTTAAGAAGTAATCTCTCCAATGTGTTAAAGTACGTAAATTTGTGAGCTTCAGATCTTCAGTTGAGGAAAATAAAGTTGACTACTCAGGTTTCCCTGCTGAAGTTAACATGCACAAGCAAACAGCATGTATATGAAAAGTATATTAGATTCTTAAATGATTTTCATCTGAACAACCTAATGTCTTATTGTTAACTGAGGGAAATAAAATTATTTAACTCCACTGCTTTCCACTTCTTTAAATCACTCCTTAATTAGATTTTCTAGGTAATCGGTAAATTGATAGTTCCAGTTTCTCTCTTTCTTTCTCCCATTTTCCCATCTATGACTTTTCAAATACTGCACAGGTACTGATTTGACTGAAATTGAACATCTGATGCAAAGCTCCCTGAAGTCAGCGACAAAGTATCCACTAACATTAGTGACACTTGGATCAAACCCAAGTAGCAGCTTGAAATCTCTACATTTACAGCTGATCCCTGCAAGCAAGAGAAATTGTTCGATGGCCAGTGGTCAAGATTCCCATCCAATATGAAAGTAGTTTTCTTAATTGACCTCTACAGTCTTTGCTACTTGGCTTTTTGAATTATTAGTACTATTTCACTTTGTGATTAGTTAAAGTCTTTATGTATTGGTAACATTACTTACAGAGCTTTCATTTATGGTAGTGCTCAGCGTGGACAAGAGGAATTGTACTACATTAGTACAAACTCCAGTATACTACCTTTCCTCTGTTGCAAAATTTACCATGAAATTGAGTTTATTTGTTTCTACTGAATCATCATTATATCGTCAGTGACCTTCCACTCTGATCAGCATGATCCAAATCCACCTTACAATACCTCTTTTAAGAGAAACATGGATTGCCTAAGAAAATGCAGAGTAGTAGACTGGAACTTGGACACCTTGCATTAATTCAGAGTGCAGGGCAAAAAAATATTCTGTACTTAGTTTGTTTTTAGGGAACTAAGGAATGGTTTACAGTGGAAGACATGACATAATGGCCTCCTTTGCCAGTCCAGCTCTGAAAGGGAGCGGAGTTTGGTTGGAGGCGTGTCTCAAGTGAAGCAGCACCCTTTTTCCTAGTGAGACTAGGCCTGTCTCATTGTAGTGCTATCTTACTTAAAAAACAAACAAAACAAAACCAAAACCAAAAAAACAAAACAAAACAAAAAAAAAACACATGCCCACCACATGGCATTTTTATTTTTAATGGTAATGTTTCAGTAGATTGTGGACCACAGAGAGGACAGCACAAGCCATGCTTAGTGTCACTGTATCAAGGTTCCTAAGGTTCCTCTACAGGCAGCTGTCAGAGTATGTGCAATTCTACATTCACCCAATCACTTGTGAAAACACTTTAGGATACAGCAGCATTCTGGAAAAGAAGCTCTCTCAGGAGACAGCCCTCCAAGCAGAACAGTCAATGTAGTGGTATCATTTGCATCCTTTTTCTGTCCCAATAGGAAAAATAAAAAGAGAGAAAGGGTTTGCTGTCAGTACATAAGCTGAGTGAAGAGGTAAGGAGGCTTATCTTTAGCCTGCAGTAACAGCCCACAGCTTCTCCATTTCATCTTGGAAAGTGCATGAGAGCTAAAATAGTTCTGAAAGGAGCTGTGAATGGCAGAGAAATGGTTTGCCACTACTGTTATGTTTGCAGTGGCTTTCACATGATCTGCCACAAGTCCACCCACAGTGATTCCATGATCAATGAAATGCTTTGTTTATGCTCAGAGCTGTCACTTGCTAGTGGTAAAATCTTATTGTGTGTGCCTCAGAACACACACAACATGTACATGATGTGGCACTCAATTAAGTACACATATCAATCAAGAGATGGCATGGAGATCTCTTTGTCAGTTTCATTGCTCTCTGCCTTAGGTAGAGTCCTTTCATTAAAGCTGTTTACTGTGTTTTTGCTCATTCTGCATATCCTTTGGGCTGCTTTTGGAGCCAAAAAAAAAAAAAAAAACAGCAAGAGGAGAGCCTACAGGTCCAATATATGCCTGAAATATGAATGTTTTTCAGGTTCTCTTAGTTCCCAGAATTTTTTACCAAATACTTGAAAATAGTAAGGGCTTTCAGCCCTCTGGCTTAGAGTGAACACAAGTCCTTTCCTCATCCTTTCCTTTCCTGCCTCCAGTCTTTGTTTGCGGGCTCACCAGGGAGGCCAGTGACAGGTAGGTTTACCCAATAACAAGTGGGCACCATGAGGAAAATTTGCTCCCCAAGAGCATCTCTCTCAGCCTCATTGAGCATTTCAGTCTCCACCACCATGCAATAATTTTCAGCCCAATTATTTTCACAAAAACTTCTGTGGAAACTATTCCACTTTTGCTCTTCACAGTTTCTAGTTTGGAAATTGCAGAGGACTGACATCAGTGTTTTGTTGCATTAAAACAGCCATGAAACGCTCCTCAGGATATGAAGTATCACGCGGGCAGCTGGGCACATAGTAATGTCATGATGTAACTCGCACAACATGATACAGTTCAAGCTCAGAAATTAGGTTTTAATTTGCTGCAAAATTTAACACTATTAAACAGGGATTAACACTGAGGCAATTAAAGTGCAATCGGAAAAGCTCTTGCCTATGAGGTGGGAAGGGATGAATTAACTTCAGGCAAACACCGGGAAGCTCTGAGAGCATAAAAGAAATGAAGCATGGGAGAGAACATACAGGTGCAAAATCTCTTCCTGCATTGGTAAACCATCTCGACTACACTTGCCTCAGGGAAGTATTTTGGAAATCGTTCCACACAAATACAGCAATACTCTAATTCTGCTAACTCAAGAGTCGGAAGCAAAGGACCAATGTTTTGCTATTTCTACTAAATCTGGCCTTTGAGAGATTCTCCTCCTTCTCCTATAAGACCATTTACAAGCAATACCAACAGAACAGCTTTCAAAGGTTTGGTTTTTTTACCTGAAGGACTACTTTCAATAATAACCTACCCCTACATTCATCTAGTAGTATTCTTGTGAGAAAATATTTAACGGTTTTTGTTCAGACATCATTATTTAAACCTCCTGCGTCATGCTCCTTAATAACTACCTTAACCTATGCATTCCCTAGCTTTTATGTGTACTTTTGGCCCTCTGTTTTCTGCCAGCTTCCATTCCCTGCCATGATTTTAATGTTTTGCGCAAAAAGGCTTTTCTTTTCCTTCTTTTTGTATTATGTTCTTACTCATTTCCTAATCCTTTAAATGTAGTTGATGATTCTATATCAAAGCAAAAGAAGGTTTGCATCTTTGGCCTGCAATTTCTTTACTACAGATTTCTTTAATTTATTAAATTTTATCTATGGGAAGATTATTCCATATGGTTATGGCAACTATTCCAAATGTTCTTGCAGGTAATCAGATATACCCTCCTCTGGAGGAGCTTTCATATGCTAACCCATGAGTAAGGAATCCACTTGTAACCTTATTTGTGCATCTGTGTGGAAAAAAAAAAAAAAAACAACAAAAAAACCACCAAACTTCAGAGGAATACTACTGACAAGTACTAGGCCTCTAAAAGAGCAAAGAAGTCATCTTAGGCTGGTTCTGTAGTCAGAGTAGAGAGAAACCTCCACACAGCACTGATAAAGGTCTGAATTTACAAAGTCAAAGAAAATGCCCAAGGGCACTGTTAGCTGACCCAACTGTACAAACAATCAACTTAACAATGCCTAAAAACTGGACCAGACACTCCTCATTTTTATATTCATTCTTCTGTCTCCTTTGGCCTAAAAATATGGCTGAAGTTTATTTGTTTTATCTTAAGGAATGTTACTGACTTCTTTGCTAGCATAGTACCCAACACTGTGCTTCTTCCAAGATAATTTGCATAGCTGATCTAGTTCTTCTATAGTCATATTTACTGCAGGATACAAATACATTACAGAAAGTGGCAAAGGAGAATCCAAGGAGGAAAGCAAGATCTCGCTGCAAAAGGAAAACAAAAAAAAACCATGAAAAATTTAAAGCACTCTTCAGAAATGTGTTTTTATTGAGCGTCACTGAAAAGAGGATGGGTAAGGAGGTAAAGAGCTCAAAACCCATGGGGTCTGCATTATTGACGGGATAGAATTTCAGTAAAAGAACAGAATGTAGTGAACTGGGAGCCAGGACTAAGTCTTCACTGCAAATGAAAGTGCAGATGTAGCTTGCTTTGTGGCAAGGGAGTTTTAGGGCCAGATTTTTCCTCTCCTAAGCGCACTGCCTGTGCTCAAGGCTAGCTCAGTTACCTGGGACAGCTGCTTAAATTCAGTTCAGACTGTCATGAAGGAGCTTTCTTTTAGTAGAGGCTAAAGGAAGCCTCTGCAGACTCATAGTAATGGTTTGCCCAGGAGCTTCATTTGTGTTGAGAATCCTGTCCTTAGTTCCTGCCTGTTTGTATTCAAGACCAGCATCCTTACCAGCTTCTGAGCTTTGTTTCTATCCATGTCAGAAATCACATCGCTCCATTTATTTGATGGGGGAAATTGCTGTTAATCAATTAGTTCAATTCTACCAGTGCTGTAGAGCAAATTGAACCCTTTGTTTTTCATTGTGCATATGGTGAGAGTGCAGGTTAAAGGAGATAGAAAGTCTTTGCACTAATGAAAATGAAATACCCTTCAGCCTGGTCTCCTCTCTAATAGCTTTTATATTCCTCTTGAATCTATTCCCATTTTCTCCCTGCAAAATAAGCTAAAATTCAGCAGCAAACCCTGAAATATAATAAATTTCTTTTATGGAATTCTGTCCCTTCCCTGGCTGAAAGAGTTTTCAGGCCAATAGATGAAAAAGGCATTTCTCAAGCTAACATGAGAGCAACAGTCAGGTGCAGTGATACAGAGTTCACTTAAAGGCTCCCTACAAAGACCATATTTGTTTTATTTTAATTTGTTCAGGCTGCAGTGTTTCCTTGAAAAGCACCCAGGAATTGATTTTTTACTAAGATTTCGCAAATTAAAAATACTGGAATAACATTTTATGATTACTTTTCATAATTAAAATATTTTTCAAACAGTGCTGTGAGCAGCATCACAGAAAGCAGATCAGTCAACAGACACACTGCATTTGCAGCTCTTCCCTCAGGGCAGCACTTGTCCAAGTCCCAATTCAAATGTAAAAGACTACTCTCCATAATTCTGATGGTAAAAACAACAGAAGTAATCATTCCATAAGCAGACTTTGATGATGTAGCATGAAGTAGATGAGGAAGTGCCCTCTCTTCCTTATATCCTGTGGCTGGCATGCCCTACAATGACGTTTCTGTGGTCTGAGCCCAGGGAACATTGCACAGAATCTGTAGACCTGGAATGATCTTTGTGATTCAAATCCCTTGCTGTCACTTTCAAGTCACAGAGGGCTTGTTTGGATAGGCCACTGGATCCCTCTAAATGAAGTTTCTTCAATGAGAATGGCAGATGCATGTGTTGCAGAGGGAGAATTAATTTCACAGGAAACATGTTTCAGTGACACACCAATGTTTTAAAATATTTTCATCTCGAAATAGTACGAACACTAGAAATTTCAAAAATTTCAAGACTGAAAAGACATATTTCCAAATACTTTGGGGCATAGAAGAAAGCTTACTCCACCCCTATCTCAAAATTAATCATTTTAATCACAACAGTTTTAAAAGACACAAAGTTTCCTTCATTTTCTTAACAAAAGTAATTTTAAACTGGAAAAAATTGTTGAAAAAAACATTGAAGCAATACTGAAACTAGTTTTGAAAACTTTTCTAAAACAACCTATGAGTTAAAGTGTCTTTGATACCAGTCTTTGGCCCTATAAAATCTTGCTTCAATAAATCACCAATTATAGTGAAAAAAGGTATTGCAAAAGTCTGACCAGCTGTATTCCCTATTACTATATACTGAAATGTGCTCAACTGCCATATAATTTACTTTTACACCCCCTCTTAACCTATTTGAACTTGCCTCTGTTTTTGCAATTCTAATCATTGGTCTTTACAGAATAAGTTTCCTTTTTTTTCTCTGAGACACAACCAGCACAATTTCTAGCATCCCAACTTTAGATTGAAACAGACATCCATATACCCTCAGATGTAAATTCTCTAGCACTTTCTAAAAGGATTTTTCTTTTCTTTTCTTTTCTTTTCTTTTCTTTTCTTTTCTTTTCTTTTCTTTTCTTTTCTTTTCTTTTCTTTTCTTTTCTTTTCTTTTCTTTTCTTTTCTTTTCTTTTCTTTTCTTTTCTTTTCTTTTCTTTTCTTTTCTTTTCTTTTCTTTTCTTTTCCTTCCTTCCTTCCTTCCTTCCTTCCTTCCTTCCTTCCTTCCATTTCTTACTTTCTTTCCTTTCTTACTTTCTTATGATGTGGCAACTACAAAAATTCAAAGTTCCAGTTGCTCTTTCCCCTGAGTATTTTCTTCCTATATAATTTAACTTTTCCTGGCATTTTTCTTCCTTCCCTCTTATACTACAAATTTCCCCTAAGCAATGAGAACTTGTATTTGCATCTTTGACAGCAAAGGGGAGACTGACGGATGGAAGCAATGCTCTCTTTGAATAATGCAAAATGTTGTGACACTGACAGTAATAAGGAGTCCTAAATAATAGGTCCTTCTTGATACAATTTAAAAATATGCAGCCTATTGTCTCAGCCACCAGCAAACCAGCTCATAACTACTGCCTCAAGAGTAAGCCTGAGTTCTATCCATCTCAGTGACAGCTGACAACAGGAAACTAATCTCTCCTAAAAATATTTCCCAATCACTTTTTGTCGTAATTAAATCAACAGTGTTCAACTACAAGTACAAGAAAATAGCTCTCTCTTTTATGACATTTTGGAGCAAGCAGTGGGCTTAAGTTTTACTCATCACTGCCCTGAGGGAAGTCGGTTCCAATTAGAGTTGTCTGCATCACCTAATCCCAGTCAAGACCCTGTTCACTCTTGTGTTTTCATTATTTTTTTCCAGTGATGCCCACAGATATTAACAAAGAGGAAAGAAATTGTGATACAATGGTAAATCTTATAGGCTTAAAACACCCGTGAGCATAAAACTATCTGAATCCTATAGCACTGACACCACTGGCTGAACATCTCATCCTTAGGATTTTATCTCTGTGTCTTAGTGTCTATCATTTTATTTGGTAGATTATTTTCCACATTAAAAGAAATCAGAAGTGACTTGGAAGTTCTTTAAAAGGTGAAAAATTGTTTCATTTCAGTTGTACTTTTAATTATGCTTGTAAATTGATATAACTTATATCATTAGAGAGGCTTTATTAACTTTTATAGATTTTGAACTACAGTTTCAATGACATAATTTTGTAATTAGTGGCTCATAGTCTTTCATTAATGGGATTTCTGGAAAATGCTGTCAGAATTAGAAAGAAAGAGAGAAAGATGCAAGAAGGGCAAACTGTATTAGAATATAGTTAATTTTTTATAGAGACTTACTCCCCCTAACAGCCAATGAAATTTTCATATATGCTAATAGTTAATTGTGCCCAAGTTCGGAGTTACATGGAAGATTTGGCATGCAATGAAAGTTTAAAACAACACCAAAAGCATCTACAGTTAGCACAAGAAAAATAAGATCTAATCAAAAACAAAAACATGCAAACTACCCAGGATACTTTTCAGAGTTACAGCTGTGGTGAATAGAGTATATACTTTTATTTATCTTTGGTTTGGTGTGGTCCTGGCATACCTGAGACAGAATGTCCAGTATGCCTCTACACCTCAAACTGAAGCATGTTATAGACTCCCAATGCTAAGCATTATCTGTTACTGTGCAGCCATAGCAAAATTAAATTCAGCAAGAGATTTGCTAAACTGTAGGTTTACTAAGCTGTAGAACAGCTGATTAAAGTCTGCTTCCATATTTTTCTATTACATTGTCATTGACAGTGCAATCAGATTTTAAGTTATAGCTGTTTTTCTATTTCTGTCTTTGTCTGGTGTTGCTGAGAATAACTGCATGCCACCTGCACTAAACAAACCCTTCCCCAGCCGTGCCCATAATTTCTGTGGACATAGGTTATCACATCAGCCTTATTAGCTGATGTATAAAGACAGGCACAGCAATGGAAAAGTCATCTTAATGTTATCTTCCCATGCAAAGAGCCAGTATTATGAATATACTGTGGCTTCAGGACTTTTCTCCATTGCAACTGCTTCCCTGATGTATTGCAGCTTGGTAGAGATAAGCAAACTAAATATATAGTTAGCTAAAGCTGTTGTGCATTTTCAAAGGTATATGAAAAATATCCAAGTTTCCTTTTATTTCCTAAGAAAGCAGTGTAGATAAAAATACCAAGGGTATATTTCTCCTTCCATAGGAAATCAAACATCTATTTGAGACACTAAAGTTATATCTTTTGTTTAGTTTAAGATAGAAGTGAAGACACAGGTCTTATTTCAAATCTTAAGAGTTTGCCAAAATGTCTGAACCTGAACTATATTCACTTTAAAATGATGACTACATGTCACTGGTTATACTATATAATGTTGTGAATACACGTAGGAAAAATACTTAGAATAATATGATGGAAAAAGGCAAAATAAAGCAAAATAAAATTCCATACAATTGTACTCATGGCGAATACCTATCTATGGTGCAGGAGTTTACAGGGCTTCACTTGAAATTGTAGAGAAGAATGGTTCAGAAATAACCCTACAATTGTCTTCTGCCATCTCTGCACCGCTTGTGTGTTGGCATTCTCTTAGGAGGAGACTGGACTTCTGACTTTTATCAGACACTGCAGTTGTGCCTGGAGATACAAAGTTATACGAACTATACATGGATCTTAATAGAGTCTTCAATACTTAGTGGATGTCAAAGCCACTTTTGGCACAGTGTGAAAGCCTCCTTCCAAGGTCAAGGGAGAGCTGGTGACATCTAACATGACACAAAAGATCACCACCTCCTTCATGCTCTTGCATTCAGCAGTGTGGGAGATGTGACCCTGTATGTGTCAGGACACTCCAACTTTCCTTTTTTCAGGTGATGTCTCAGCAAAATCTGCTACTCAGTCTAAGGAATTTGCTCTTAGCAGATAAGGAAATAAGAAAGGAAAATTATACTGCATAGATACATCCTCGCTGGACTTGTGGAAAAAGATCTGCAGTCTTCTATTGATCCAGGTTATTCCATAAACATCTGGAAGGCAGTGTCTTATTCTATCTGCCTGTGAAGGTGTAACAAAATCAGTACTGAAAAAAAATAAGAAACAACAGAAAAACAAATTTAAAAATCTATAAAAATTATATCCCTGACAGAATGAAAAGAAATATACCAAATTTATAAGACCTTGCCATTTAAGAAAAACATAAATTATTTTTTTGCATTTTAAAAAACAGAGGAAAGACCTGTTTGAACATCTGTCTCTGATTTTTCCAATGTTTATTTAATTCTAATACTCACATAACACTCAAAGTAATCCTGACAGATATCTGATAATGAATCTGCTTTGAAACTCATCCAGAGAAGAAAAACGTGTTCAGGGAATCCAGTACTCTATCTCAAAGGGAATAAGTTTAGATCAGCCTGGAACCAGTTAATACAATTACACTTCTACAATTCCTTACTTGGAATGTTTACTAAGCATTGTGAGGCAATAAATGAACAAGAATTGGCTAGGCATAACTTTAAATCCATCTCCTGCCTGCCTGTGAGCTAGAGTGTAACATGATTTTTCCCCTCTGGGGAGAGTGGAGATTTGTGACTGTAGATTCCTAACTTTAAAGGAATACTCATTTGATCTAAAATTTCAATTTAAAATTGTGGCAGCTGCCTGTGACTGAAATCTTCTTTTGTTTCATCCACGGAGAGAATTTTTATTTTGTTTTTTCAAAGTATCTCACAGTTCTCTGTAAAGTTTATTCATTGCACTACCAGATGAACGAATGCTATAGCCATTCCATTTGGGTTTTTTTCCTAATTAGAACCACAGAAGCAAATGCTATAGGTGTTTGAAAAGCATCATATCTTTATGTCTTTGAGGTACTACCCTATCATCCTATTACAGAACTTCCTGAAGAAGCAGCAAACAGCAATCACAAACCCTTAAGTTTGTGGGCAAAAGATACAATACTTTATATTTCTGCATCTTCTTTTTTTTTTTTTTTTTTCTGCCAGAAGTCACATTCACTGATCAGAGAATTCCTGGTCTGCTTTTACACCACAAGAAAGAGAAGGACAACTCCATTTTAACTTTCCTAATGTTAATGTTTTTTGTAGTTCACAGTTCTAACCAGGCTTCAGTCACAACTGATAGGGGCTTACCCAAAAGCAATGAGAAGCACTTATCCTCTCAGTCCTTTTCAGGCTACTGGAATGTCCAGATGACCTTTGGATGTAAACTTCCCCACCCTACTGACAAGAGCAGCACAATCCTTCTCCTCTGGTAGGGCAGCCAAGAGCCCATTGCTTGTCACTCCACATCAAAGGAAAAGCAATGTGGAATTAAATGTGTCTGCTGAGGTGGCTAGCTCTGTGAGATTGAAGACACTCTTCCTTTGGGAGCTTCAATGGAAAAGACAGAAGGAATTTAATCAGCTTTTCAATAAACACTTCTGAAGTAATAGGACAGCTTTCTGACTAGGATAATTTTATTTACAAAGGCAGTGCAGTTTGCTGTGTTTGTTTAGAAGAAAATATTTTAGCTCAGCTGCAGTAATGAGCTTCCTCAGGGATTCTGCAAGAAGCATTTGCTCTCCAGGCAGGTACAGCAGGCAGGTTGGAATTGGAGCAAAGCACTTTGGGGGAGTCACCACGCCTGCTTTGATTGCTGCTAAGTGCCTAGCAGTCATGTGGCTTTTTGACTACATGTTTGGGACTTGAAAGCTGAGATGAACGAGCAGGTAGGGTAATAGTTAGCTACAGAAAATCAGTTTGTAGAATTTGCACATCAGGATTTTTTTTTTTTTTAACCAAGTATAAGTAAAATTCTAAAAAAGTCGCCTTTCTCATACTATGTTGTTATCCTTATTACAAACTCTCAGGATTTTTGATGTCCTAGAACTCAAGGAGAATGAAACACAGTGAGAACAACCTGGGAGGAAGCTTAAAACAGAGTGTAGGCTAACAGCCATGGATGTGTCCATTGATGAAGATTAGAGTAGGTGACTCTTCTGGTGTGGAATGAAGTCCTTATGAACAATAGAAAGGAGATTTGTTTGTGTTACCTGGTAACACAACCGAGTACTTGGCCATCCAAAATGACTGAATAAAGGGCTGGCTTTACATATCTTTTAAGACCATTGATAAAATGGTCATATCAAAGCCATATACCACAGGAAAAATAAATAATACAGGTTTTATCTAAAATATAGAAAATTCACACAACAGGAAAGGCTGTTATGTTCTGTCTGGCCATCATGCAGGAAGGAAACAGGTTCTTTATGATTTTCATGCCCTTATTTCATACTTTGTTTTGATTTGGGCTGTGAATCTGTATACTGCATGAAAAGGATGATAAAGTCAGTATGCTGTGCAAGACATTAAAATAAAAGAAAACCAAGTTTCAGTCAAGGCATCTGCTCCCTTTCCACAAGAGCTATGTGTTTAAGGAAAAAAAAGGAAAGTAAAAAAATAACTAAACAGAAATAATGCTAAGATTATAGGGGAAAAAATGGTGGAAAAAAAAAGTAAAAATATTTTCATTATGTATCCAGTTAAAAAATCTGCTTTTCTTAAAAAAAAATTACACTTGGATTGCAGGTTAAAGGATTAAAAATAAACATAGGGGAATTTGAAATAGTCTTTGCTCAAAACATTTAAACATACTGAAATGGTAATTTTTTTTTTTTTATTTCTGTTATGGTGAAACCACTAAAAATAATTTTAAAAAATCAGAAAACTTTATATATTCTGAAACCTATACTTTTAGCTGAAAAAATTAACCAAAAAATTGTTTCTTATTCTATGTGGTGTAAAGGAGCCTAGGAAAAAATGTAGAGAGAATTTAGAAAAACAAACAAAAAATCTAAAACCCCCCTTATCAGATGAACTTTAACTTTTTACTTGGATTTCTTTTTCTTTCTCCACCTCTTCCTCAGCTTCATATCTTACATTTATACTGATAGGCCAAATAAATATATTTCCAGGCCAATTACAACAATAAGGATAGTCAGTTATGAAAAATTATATTATTTAGTTCAATTAAGTTCCATAGAGATACAGTTGTTTTGTGTATTACCAAAGTGCAACAGCAGTATTGAAACATTAGATCCAAATATTTTGTCTCAAGGTTGAAGTTACAGGAAACCATTGCCCTAGGCTATAGACATTGAAAGGTACCTGGAAATAACTGCACTGGAGAGACACAGGAGGGATTGGGTTTTTTTGTTTTCGGGGGGTTTTGTGAGCTTTTTGGGGGTTTTGGGTTTTTTGTTGTTTTGTTTTTTGGGTTTATTTGGTTTGTTTTGGGGTTTTGTTTGTTTGGGTTTGGTTTTTTTGCGCAAGATTCTGTTTATTTTATACACTGTTTTAAATAGTTTTAGGCAAAACCACATTTCCAAAGGAGATGCATCAAGTTTTTCATTAGAAAAGGCATTATATTTCCACCAAAAGATTTGTAGTACTTGTACCTAATAACAGACGTCAGGCTATTTACCTCAAGTTTCTGTACTTTCCAAAACAGAAGCCACAGTGAAAGATGGATTCTTAGAGTCAAAGTAGTGTAGCTGTTCAAGCAGCCTTTTGTCCTAAACTGATGTGCTGTTTTTGAAACCACTATTACAAAGCTCTTTAAAAAATCACTTATAGGGGAAACATGTAGCCATTTCCATTCAAGGCTGTTGTTCCCATAGACCCACTAGTTGCTGTGTTTCATTATTAGGGCTCTCACATCAAGTAACCATTTTGCTGCCATTTTGTATTTACTGTTCACTAATGATCAAAACTCCCTGCCAGAGCTCAATCAATCACCTGGTGGAGCACCCATGTCCTTCAGCACCTACAGGAAAGAAGCAGTGTGCTAGCAGAAGTCCTACATTTTTCTCATCAGAACAAAAACCAGATCCTCAGCTGTTTTAAATCTTAGACTTTTAAACCAAGAAAAGCTCTAGCAGTATTATAACATGCAAATAAGATCTGACCATTCAGGCTATTCTTTATTTCCCATCAGTTTAAATAGAGACATTAAACCAAGCTGTGGTTCTGAGCATGCTGCATGAGTCAGACGTGCTTGACAGACAGAAGGAGATACTTGCTTTGTCTAGCAGAGGAACATCTGAGATGGGTCACTGAGCATTCCAATATCACTGTGCCATGCAACCTGATAGCATCAGCACCCGGCCCCTGACACTCAAAAAAATATCTACATAACTCTGACCACTAGCACAGGCTTTTGTCTGTGAAAGATTTGCAGATATTTCCTCAGATGTATCTTGATATTGCCTCATCTTATAGTAGAGCCACATTTTTGATTGTATCTATGTATTTGTAAAGGCATGGGTAAAAAAGAGACAAACCCGAGCTACTTTAGAGGATGTGACTTCTGCCAGAGAAGAAGGATTCCTCTCTTAGGGAGTATTTTCAAAGGGAGATTTAAAAAAAAAATAAGACAGCTTTGCCTGAGAAAAGTCAAACTTCAGGCTGTGCAGGATAGACAGGAATATGAGCAGGTAGGGTGGCAATCCTTCCTTTATAAAGTTTTATGCTATTTATTTCACTGATTCTGTAGCTATCTTTCTGTTCCCTACTTTTAGAGACATCAATTATTTCATTCACTGCTTGAGAAAGAGGGCAGCTGAATCAATCAGTCAAACAAGTAAAGTAACTGTTGATTAAATCTGGTTCTCAGTGTACATTTCAGCCAAGTAAACCCATTTTTTATTGAAAAAAAAGGAAGAAAAAAAAGTACCTTAACTTTATGTAACAGCTTTAAAACCAAAAGCATGTGATCGTTTTACAAGTGGCAGGAAACATGACTCAAAACAGTAACAAAATGCAAAAATAATCTGTCTAGTCCTCCCAAGGGAACTGCAGCTAAGATTACCCTATATATGGTTACTATCTATACAATGATTTTCTCAATTTCTGAAGGCAATTTCATCTCTTGTATTTATCAGGAAATAAAAACAGCTATAATAGCCATAACACTAGTATCTATTGCTCTGCTGTGAGTACAGCAAAAATAAGATCACCCTGATCTAAGCTTGACTCTTGAGTGATGAATTCTGAATTGGTTTAGATACATCCAAGACATAATGAATGGTTTTATAATAGTCCATCAAGTCAAGGCTCACTCCCCAAATTGAGGAAAAAACTTTTCAGATGAGTAGATTTAAAAATGTTACTGAATTACTAAGGACAGCAATACTTATTATTGTTTTGAGTCATGTTTTCTGCAGCTTGTGAAGTGATCAGATGCTTTTTCTTTTAAAGATGTTATGTAAAGTTAAACTAATTTCTTTCTTTTTTTTTATTAAAAATATGCACTGAGATATTCATCAGTCCATCAGCATAAATGCAGATCAAAGCTCAGGGTTTTTTTTCTCTAATGCTTGTTCCTCTCTATTCCTTATAATGTATTCAGGAGATTTTCAAAGCACTGGGAAAGGGACAAGGAAGAGACTGACAGTGTTGTGGTAAGAGACCATGTAGGGATGAACACAAATCCTTCTGAATTTCATTTTCCCAAATATCACTCTTCATAGAACAACTTGTTCTTTGCAGCAACTAATACTTTAAAGCCATGTAGATATCAATATCACCTGAGTGAAATTAGCTTATTTCAGCTTAATTATGTTAAAAAAATTACAGTGAGTTTATAAGAATAAAGCATAAAGATTACATTAGTCTCAAACTGCTTGAGTTTTGATAACCCACCATTATTTGCAGCAGATAGTATTAATTTTAACTTTGGAATACATTCTTCTATATACAAATGAATTAAATAAGAATAAAAAGGTAAATTTTGTCATTCAAGTATGGCATAATAGAGAAATATATTATATAGAAAGGTCATATTTTAATTTTAAAGGCTGTGAATTAAATCTTTTCCAGCACTTTGCTTAATTTACAAAAATAGTTTCAGAATTACAAGGATTTCATAATGTCAGGCCTTAATTTTAAAAACTCTGATGCATTTTTAAAAGTTGTATCCCTGTATAAAAATACATAAGGTTGTATCGAGATATATAAAGGATAATTATATGGTAATCTTGTTTTTAGACTGTCTTCATATGTTCACTAGTAACAGAGACTATTTTTAAAGTATTTTTTAAGGTTTTTAAGTACAAAAATGGCAGGGACAGACTGACATTTTTAGTGGAAGAATACTAGTTATGTTGCTCTCACAATACATTTTCTGAAACAGACATAATTACAAAAGCTGATCTAGATATAGATTAAAAAAAAAACCCCTGCTAAGTACAGAGCATCTTCAGACTAGCTGTGAAATTATGATTAATTGGGAATATACATGTAAGAGTTTTGTGACCATGTTAAGAATTATGTAGTGAAATAGAATAAAAGTGATAATAAGAGCCGTTTAAAACATTTTACTGCAACTCATTATGAATGTCCATTTGAAATTAACAGAATGTTACATAACAGGAGACACATTATAGGCTGGGGATAGTGATTTTCCTTATTGATTCTTCAGGTAAAGTGTGGGGGGTTTTTAATTCCTTTTGAGAAAATTGTTCACTACACAAAAGTCAGGAGGGGAGTTGGAGCACTTTGTGCTAATGATACAGAGTCTACTATTATGTTTCAATTGTGGGACCATTTCAGGGATATTTGGCTTTTTTGTGCTGATCTTCCAAGAAAGATTTCAGCTGATATCTTCTGATCCTCTGATTTCAGCTGCATATTACTGGTGCTTCCAAAATAGTAGTAGTAATGGCTGCATTATCCGCAGTAGCAGCATTATTATCAGTGATGATCTAGTATTGGGGAACAGGACATTAAAAGGCTATACAAAGCCATAGAAGACAATACATTTAATAAACAACATCAAGCAAGACAAGGTCTGTGATTCTAGGCATTAGGTTGATGAACTTATCCCATCTAGTATGTAAACTTATAAATATTTAAAGTGAGTGTAAGACAGTACTTAAATTTTCCCTATGTAAAGAGAAGCTATTTGCTTTGAATCAAAAGTTGCTTAGGCTTTAGGGCTAGAAAAAAAAATTAAAAAAAAACTTGAAAAAACTGCAGGAAATCTTAAAAACCCTCTCAAATCCCCCCACTTTTTAATGAAATTGCAGTTTTCATCTATAAACATGAACTGTCCCGTAAATACAACAGTTCTCATGAAAACTTCAGTGAGTGTAAGAAGGAGAACAGTATTAAATAGATTTCATTGAGATCCCAAATACCAGTAACCTTTTTAACACCACAAAATTTCAGCTCAGAAAGGTTTGGTGGATAGAAGTTTTCTCCAAACAAATCTCTGGTTTTCAGTTGTTTCAAAAATCTGCTTGAGATATTTTAACAATAAAAATACTTCAATGAGCTTTAAAACAACTTCTGATTTTAAACATGACAGTCTTACTTGGGTGGAGTTTTTTATGCTAAAATTTAAGGACAGTCTTCAAAATGTGTGCAGAATTGATTCACCAGCAGAATTCTATTTAAGAATATAAAGATCTTATAGATACTTCTAATTTGGGGGAAAAAAAGCTATTCTCAGAGAACAATTCCAGCAAAATATTAAATCACCTATTCCTGCCTGCAAATTCACCCAACTAGGAGCTCCGTGGCTCCCAGATGAGTAATCAGTTCCCCTTTACAATATATGTCATATGACTTGATGGGTCATTGCAGGTCTCAGGTAAATCTCTCTTGCATCATACAGCAGCACATGGCAATTAATTGTGCAGTCCTATGCCTGCCTTGGAAAGTTTTCCGGTTTGCTCCTAGAACCTAAAAGATAACAATACTGCAAAATTCCTCCTGGCAACAGGACAGACTTTGGGTTTGAGAGAAACTTGGCTTTATTCTTTCCCATTTCATGTACAATCTGAATATTCAGATTTTCCTCTCAGCATGTTTTTTTTATATGCTGCCTCCCTGAATTTGACCTGCACCAGCCATTCCAAACTTGAACACTAAAAATGACATTTCTTCAGTGTACTTCTGTATTAACCTGTTATACCATTTCAGTATGACAGTCTGTGCATGTGGAGAAAGACGGGAATTTGCAGGTTCATCCTTTGTGGTTAGATTTGCAGCAGTGAAAGTCCAGAGCATCTGGCCTCTGTCAGCTAATGTGTTAAAAAACCATCAAATGTGACCTATTTGGAAACACTCCTGTGTTAACAAACATTGAGATCTGCGTGTAGAACTGCATGTACATTTAGCATTTTTAGGGTCTTTAATGCCATTGGGAGCTCTGTTGGCTGCTGGCCTCTATCTCCTCTTACCACCTTATTTATGTCCAGTAGTATTGCTGGAAATGGGCATAGAATTGCATAGAATGGGCTGGAAACTCATTATCTGGACTTTTTGGACCATGGCAATGTGGCCAAGAGGAAGTTCAGTTATTAATACCAAGAACAGCATGCTTCTCTACCAAAGATGTACTAATATCATGACCAATATCAATGCTGCAGGATCATATATAATAATAATAAAGTATTTGGATTCATATTTAAGCCTCAGGATTTAAGCCTCAGGATCCAGGAAGATCAAGTCTTTAGAAACCTGCCTTTTGCTTTGCCACAGATTAGGGAAATGATATGAGTCAGTTCAATAACTGAGTTAGTCACACAGCAATGAACTACAAAAAAAAAAGGAAGTTTTGTAACAAACATTGTCTTTAGATGAAGCATAGTTTTAATTCAATAAATTAATGGCTGTTAAAGCCAGACATAGAGTTTGTGTGAAGGTAAAAGAAAGAAGGCAGGCGAGGGAGAAGGAGCAAAATGTAGAGTAGAAAAATATTCTTTGTGGAATAAACAAACACCTTCACATGGTCAAATGCACTGTCTGAAGTTTTTGTTTTTCTTGCTCCACTGCACTGATGTATTTTGACAGGATATTTTGTTCTGCCTCTAGGGTTTTTAGGGAAAAGGAACTCATGGGCTATTACTGTTCCCGTGAAGAGTTTTGACTGAAATGTTTTGGCTCATTTCCTTGAGCTATGCATTAGCCAGATGGTTTGATGCATGTACCATGCCACCCTGTTTGATCCTGCTGTTGGACTTTAGCTCTTGTTCCACTGTCAAAGGGAAGGATTATTATGAACATTCTCATTAATATTCACACTGAAGAGTGATCTGACTGCCACTTCACTGGTACTGCAGGTTGAGGGTGCCCTGTCAAAACAGAGAAAAATCTTTACCTCTACTAATGCAAACCAGTCTGAGAGAGGATTTTGAGCAGAAAATTAGACTCCAGTATTAAGGGCTTCCCTCTTCTTTGACAGAGATTTACTATGACAAAATCTCTTCTTCATTACGAAACAAAAGTATCAAACTCTTTCAGAGGGCGGAAATACATATTTTACAAGGTTTTGTGACAAAATACTTGCATAAAAACTGATAGAATTATGAGCTTATTAACAACATGACTAAATTTGACACAGTACTTAAAATCCCTGCTCATGGGCAGGACCTATTATGTGAGGTATGTATACACATATATATCACATAAACCAGAAATTTCTTATGGATGGGTATCCAAAGAGCTAAAAGGTGCAGAGAGGACTGAAGCTCCCTGTCATCCATCCAGTCCTAACAGAAGGTAACATCCCACAGGGCTGAGGGTAAACACACCCTGTGACACTAATCTTGGTGTCATCTGCAAATCTGCTGAGGCTGTACTTGATCCCTTTGTCTGTGTCATTATTAAAGCTATTAAATAACGCTGGTTCTAGTATGGACCCCTAAGAGGAACCACTTGTCAGCAGTGTCCATTGAGCACTGAGCTGTTGATCAAAACCCTCTGGATTTGACTCCTCAGCAAATTTATGCATCTTACAGTCAACTCATCAAATCCATCCCTTTCCAATTTAGAGAAAAGGCGTTTGTGGGGCACCATGCCCAAGGCTTTACAGAAGTCCAGATAAATGTCTTTTGTAGCCCTTCCCCTGTCCCCTGATGTAGCCACTCCACTCAGAGAAAGCCGTTGGGTTGGTCAGACAAGACATGCCCTTGGTGAAGCTGTGCTGGGCTGTCCCAAATCACCTCCCTGTCCTCCTTGTTCCATGATATTCCATAGCACAGAGGTGATGCTGACAGATCAGTGGTTCCCAAGGTCCTCTTCTCTACCTTTTTAAAGATGGGTGCAATGTTTGGTTTTTTTCAGTCAGCTGGGATTTTGCCTGGCTTCCATGACTTTTAAAATATTATGGAGAGTGGCTTGGCAACTATATCAGCCAATTCCTTCAGGACTCTGGGATGCATCTTAATGGGTCCCATAGACTTCACTATGTAATATACCTTCAAAAGCTCAGCTCAATTGCATTTTGACAGAATAAATGACTACTACAGATAAGCCAAGAATTTTTTTTGTACGTGGTCTGCTCTGTCTTTCTGCTGGCAATTTTGGTGGATTCTCAGGATTGGCAGAATGAGATAAGAACCAACTCCTCAGAGACCATAATTTACAGGGAGTCATAGAACTGCAAGGCCACCCCCACTGCCCTAAATTAATAAACTGAATTGTCAGACACACACATGAGGCTGACACACATTTGTTCTTCCGCCCTATTTATCTCTGTCCAGGACAGACTGAAAGCTGAAGACAGCACTTTGGTCATACCAGTTTAGCAGTTCGAGTGTCAGTTAACTCTTTATTCCATTCTATCCTGCACAATTTGGTGCTGATGTCCTGTTTAAACCCCTTTAGAAGTCACAAAGTAAACATTTCACCGAGTCTCTCTCCTAAAAATAATCCTTCATTCTTTGGGTCTTTTTTATTTCTCTCCCCAGCCCACCTCCCACAGAACTATGGTCAGAGCAGACTCTATAAAGGAATTTCTGTGTGAAAAAATTTAGGAATATAAAGACTGCAGTTGAGTGAAATGTCTTCTCAAATGCAAGAGCATAGGACCTGAGGATGTTTTCTGTTTGCTGAGGCCTTTAATTCAGAAAAAAAAAGTTTGGTTATCAATTTTTCTGAGTATATTACAAAACCACTGATTTAGTGTTGAGTGATCAGGAACCTTAAGGTTTAAATGTGACTTTGAGTCTTACATACTTAGGATTTTGCCTGTCCTGAGGAACCAATTTCACTGAGTAATAGAAGTGTTTGTAAAATAAATTCTTCTAGCAATAGAGTATAGAATGTTAAAGATCAGAGGTCGTCTGTCCAATCCTGGATTTTGAAAGTCTAAACTTCTGTCTCTAACATGAAAAAAATATAATATGCAATGATATACATAATGAAAAAAATTACCTGTTTTTTTTCTTGGTAATAGGAGTGCTGATCACTTTGGATTGTAATTAGAGGAAAACAGAAGACAGAAGATTCTTCCTGGGGGAAAGTTAGCAGAACATGCTACAGAGGTTCATCTTTGTTCATACAGTTTATGGAAGCAAGCCTTGCTTCTAAAGGCCTTCCTTCAAGCCTTAGATATTTTGGGATATGTCTGGTTTGTCAGCCAGACTGTGTCAAACACAGGTTAGTAAAAACACAGTATATTGTTCTCAAAATGTTTTTCTTGACATTAAACCAAAATTTTCCCATAGTTACTACCCATTGCTCTTTGATGATTACCTCTTCAAAATTATGTTAAGTGACGGTGATATATTAGTTATAAATGGTAAACACAATTTTTAAAGGGCTGGGTTCCCAAAGCAAGATAAGAAGGCAGGAAGAGACTTTACAAGGTCTACCTCTACCAACGCACAGCCAGCACAAAGCCAGGAGCAAAGAGTCTCCCTGAACATGCAGCAATGAGAGGTGAGTTCAATGTCAATGGCTCATTCAGTCTTTTTGCTGCTCTGCCAATGCTTCCAGCAAGTGCCCAATTAGCAGTGACAGCGGTGATGGTGTTTATGAGAAGCTAGCCTGAGACTGTCATTTCTTTAAATTTGAAACTGCAGAGAAGTCACAGGGTGGTAAAGCTTTTAAGTTCCTATTGACATGCACCAGAAACTGACCTCAAACTGGTGACTTAGAGGTGAAAGTCTTTATTTGCTAAGTCAGTTTGCCTCTCGTAGAGTGAATTTGTAAAGCAAATTCCCATTCCATTCCAGCTTATTTTATTTCTCTTGAGATGAACGAAGCTCTTTCCTGCACAGCAGCTTGAATAGTACTCTCCTGTCCCCTCCTCTCCCAAAGGAAAACTGGGCTGTGGAGTCACATAGGTCTATGTTGGTCAGTGCATCCAACACTGAAAAGTGAACAGTAGGAGAAATGCAAAATGGAAATAGTAGTCATTGGCTAAAAACACAATAGATTGTCACAGGAGGCATTGCCTAGAGGTGTTACTGAATGGGGTGTTTCAGTAACTACGTTTAAAGGTTCAAAAAAGAGATATGAAAGAGAGAGGAGAAAAAGAAAGAATATGTATTAAATACTTTTAATAGGCTGAAACAAACACAAAAAATTAGAAATTACTGAAATATTCCCCTAAGAGACAGTCTACTAATTTGTTGGCTTGGCTTCTCTTGTCTGCACACACTGATGGGCTATTAAAAAAATAGCAGTGTGCTTTAATTTTAAACATGTGGGCTAAACTGCAACCATAGTTCCGGGTTGTCAAACAACTTACAGTGCTCCTGAGTCCATTTCAGCTCTGAATCCCACTGCCTTAGAGTTTAAAAAAACAATTTTATTTCTGTGTAGAGTCTGAATATGTGGAAGTTTTTGCTTTACTTTGGTTTGAGGGTCCAGGGATTGACTGTTACTTATTGCTTGGAAGATCTAGGCAAATTATTGCTATTTGCATCTCCTTTTTCTGTTCTCTTTTCTATCATTTCTGCTATTGTCCATTGTAATAGAATGAATCCAGGATTAGGCTATTTTTGATCTGACCTGATAAAGCCCTTTTTCTCTCTGGCTGTGTAGAGAGCCAGTCCCTTTTTGTATTAAAAGAATACAGAATTCTCATCTGATATTATGGATGCTTCACTATCTCCTTCCACAGGTGAAAAAGACAAAACAGATTGCAAAATGTCAGGGAACAGGACTTGCATAGCGTGCCTGAATTGTGGACCTGAGGTTATTCTCTGTTCTTGTTCTCTTCTTCCTAGCGTAGCTGCATGGCAGACAGCTACTTCAGCACCTACAGTGTTATTCCTTTCCAGCTCCTGATCTCTTGATAATAAAGGGCAGGTTGAGAGGTGATTTGACTGAGCTTCTACCAGCCAAGGCTGGCATAATGGTGTCTTTCCAAGATAACATGAATCAGAGCAACCCACAAAAATTATCTGACGTATTCTGGGACTGAGGCAGCCTTAGTGATTAAGGCATCACGGAGTTATTACAAAAGCATTTGTGGCAGCTCTCTCACTGTTCAAAATTCTGAGTTGAACTTAAGAAAGCTTAGCAAAGATACACTCTTGAATCTTGCATTTGGAGACCCATGAAACTTTTAATTAAGCACCAATAATATCACCAGTCCCTATCTTTCTTTTTATTTTTATTAATATGGAAAGACTGGGAGAGAAAGGATAACAGAGGCAAGATAGGTACTACATGCTTGTATGCCTCACTCATCTGTACCTGGGCAGCTGTAGCTCCTGTATTTGAGGCAGTGAGGCAGTGATTCCCACTATATGTTTGCTCTGTTGTTTTACTGAGCTCAATTTGAAAAGCCCAGCTTTTTTAACCTCCTTTCAGAGACTGTCTCACACCCTATTTGACCCCAATGCAAAAGAAAAAATATCCTAATATTCATCTTTAGTTGCTTCCTTCTACTAATTCACCTTGTTAAATTTGCAAATGCAAGAAAAAAATCCCTCTCTTACATACAAACATCTTCAAGACTATTATAAAATTCCAAGGTATTTGCTTTAGTGTGTCTTTATATTCACAACTAAAAATTTGTTCTTCTCCACAAATAAAAATTCGGTGTCTTTATATTTAACCACATTGTGGGGAATGATTACTGGGATGTTTCTTTTTGTTGTCATTAACGCTTTGAAATTTAATAATCATATTCAAAACAAAATTCTTCTTCCAACTTCTAAGTACATGTGTATCTTCAGTTATACTCATCTAATTAATTATGAATGTTTGAACAATCCCATGCTTTCATTAGTTAAAAGCCCATCTTAACTCATTAAACATAATTGAGGAGGAAAAAGAGAAACCCACTACAGTTGTCTGTATTTGTCCTAATTATAGTGATTTCGCAAACTTAAAGCCCTGCTTTGATTATTTGGTTTTAGCATTTTCTTTGTTACTTTAACAGTTTTCCAGGGAGGCTACAGAATGATTTCTCTGTCCTTGTTGAAAAGAATTATTAAAATTAATGTGATGTAATATCATTTTCCTTGATGGTCATGACTGTGACCATCAGAAACTGTGCTGAGGTTTGGAGTTTGGTTTGCATTCAGAGGAGCTAGAATGCAAACATTATTGAGCTTTCTGCTTATGTTCAAAATGGTCAACAAGTGAACAACCCAGTGCAGACCGCAGAAAGGAATGCATTAGGAGACCTTCAAAAAACAAGAGTCTCTGAAGAAGGCACCCTTTGCATAGTTCCCATGATTAGGAGCTTTTTAGTCTTGTATTAATTAGAGATGGTAGATCCTACAATGAACTGCCTACACCAGCATGTAAATATCCAAAGTAATGCAATGCAGACCTCTGAAATAAGTCAAACAGGAGGTAACAAGTGCCTATTTCTTTTCCTTGCAAATGGTGGCTAACTTGTTGTTTTATGCTGCAAACTGCATGAAATTAGATGACATCAGCTGTGCTCCCACAGCCTGAAGTTTGGAGACTGGTGTTAAAATTAGATGGTTAATTAATTTGTAAAGTAACATCCAACATATTTTTTTTTCTTGAAAGCAAGACAACATTTGCTATATGTATTATGTATGTCCCAGCAGAAAACTGCTATGTCATCCTTTAGGAGAAGTGTCAGGGCACTGTTTTCTGCAATCTGAAAATAATGTGCTGAGTTCATAACAGACAGTTCCTTGGTTGTTTGGGGGGGGGTTTTGTGTGTTTTGTTTGGTTGTTGGTTTACGTGAAGCATAATTTTGTTTGTTCAGTTCTCTGTTCTTAAGAGCTGGCTGCATAACGAAAGCAGCCATGAATTTCAGTGGGGGATTACATGCAGCGGCCACTGATTCATGCAGTGAGAGGCTTTGCATATCTTTCATATCCCTTGTGTTCTCACTAGCTGCCAGCCTGCCCATGTGGAAGTTCACAGGCAGGCTGTGCTTAGAGACATTGAACCTGCTCATATGAAGCCAGCCACCACTAAAGTAATAGCTTACTTAACTATTACCAGTCCCATGGGACACTGAAGTCTTCAAAAGAAGTCCCTGGCTGTAGCCAGAGCTGTGCTTGCAGCTTCTCTTTTTAAATGGAAGCTGTACCTAGTCTTATGGGCAGCTTTAGAACACCCCCTGAAATATCGTAAGGGATGAGAAACTAGCTTTTCCTCTTCTGGGATTCAATCTCCCTACAATCTTTTTAAACTACCAAGTAACCAGTCTGGTAACTTACCATCTGTGTTCCTCCACTTCACTGCACCTCTTAGTCTCAGTTCCTCAAGCCCAGAAGAGCTCATTACAGTCCACTGTTGAATCACTGGACTGCTTTTCAAAAAGACTTCATTACTAGTGGAGAAAGAAAAGATGAATGCCCACATAGCAAGCTTATTTTTCAAACCTTTACAGAAAATTCAAGAATTATGGGCAAACTACTAGCCTTGGACTGGAGTTCCTAAATCTTAGATTACCCTATAATGCTATTATAGTAAGAGAGAGGTGCTGGAGCTTTAAGTTCTTCCTTAAAACTGGAGAAAAAGAAAAGTTTCAGACCTCTCCTTGAACACAAGGACAGAGAAGACAGCAATTCCAAAAAACCCTGCAGTTGAAGGCAATAGTATGACTAATGGGAACTGAACATCTGCTATGGGGGAGGTCGATACGGGCAAGAGAAATATAGGACATCCAGCTTTGGAGTCATGAAAGATTCAAACAAGCAAAAGAGAAAATCCACAAAGATACCCAATGTCTCAAAAGCTAATTCAGAGAAAATCCTCAGTATCCCAGGGTGCTCTCCTTGCCTCCCAAGAGCATCACTTGATGATAATTTCCTCTCTGAGAACTGCAGCCAGCCTCAGGTACCAGCTCCTGAGGGTTTCTACTGTTGCAGGAAAAGACAGAAAAACAAACAAAAAAACACAGAGCTCTCTATTTGGCTTTTGTATGACTCTCATAAGCAGTAAAAAGTTTCATGAGCTTTTGAGTGCAGAAGAAAACCAAACCACCAACAATGCACATCTTGTATCTGAGTAGAGCTTTTGAGAGATACTAAATTAAATACATTTACATTGACAGAGAAAAGTGGTAATAATTGGACTTTATGCTCTTTTTAAATTTTTATTAACTTCTGTTTTAGATTTATTGTATTTTTTTATTTTTTATAAGATTGTGAAAGTAAACCTCCAAATAGCACCACAGTCTTTATTTCTTTCAATCTCCTGTGCTGTCCAACACTCCCTGCCAAAAGCACTCTTGAAATTTGTGGCAAAATCTCCTAATCTCAGTCATCTCTCTGCAGCCAAACTCATAGTCACCACTTTCAGCAAGATTTTAGCTGAACCTTGTGATAGGCCACAGTTGTCACTGCAAAAACCTTACCATCTAAGAGACAGTAAATGGCCGTGCTGCATCATGAACACCACAGGAATTGGACTCTGGGAGCCATAAAAACAAACACACACAGAGGAGACCTGTAATTCTCTTATTTTGAAGGACAACCTTATCAAGAATATATTTAGTGCCCCACACTCTGACATACACAAAAATGTATCTGGTATAGTCTCCCTCCCATCTTTAACCACCCCCCACCTTTACCTTCTCTATTTTTTCAGTGGACATTTGGAAACCTGAGGCAAAAGGAAAGTGTCCCTTGCTTATACAGCTACTATAGCAGCAGCAACTGTAGAAGAATACAAGCCATAAATTAGCTCATTTCATTGCCTTTCAATGACCAGCATAAAAAACAACCACATTTTTCCTTAATTTTTTATGAGTAAAGCAGCAACAGAGGAGGCCCATCTCCCTCTGTTCAGTGTTTTTCTTCTCTGCTCACTGTTAACCCCTCCACATGCTGAATCTTTGCTGCAATTGGAGATGGTGTTACACTTTGCCTGATCCTTGGGATTTCCCATGTGGCACAGAAAAGTAAATTTTGGAAATTATATCAAGAAAAAACAGTAAAAAATCTCTGTCTTCTGTAACCAGTCTGTTAAAGATACTGTTTGATGTACAAACCCAGCCCTTTTTCTGTGTTCCACCATGCCTCAGAATTTCTGATTCCCTAATATAATTGAGGTTTTCAAAGGGCATTTGCAGATCATAAGAATTTTAGAGGAAATCTTCCAGGGAAAAACCCTTATTCTAGGAAGAACCTCAGCCACCTATGGCTTTAGATATAATTTATAGATGTCAAAATGACCAATTTATGCAAACGCTATAAATGAACATTTGAATATAAAATGTGTCCCCTTTAAAGGGGCCAAAACCTTTCCAATTATTCCATTTCATCTCAAAGAAAAGCACTTCAAAGATGCATGGTATGACATTTACTGCCTGATAGACTGTTGCAGCTGAAATAAATTTTAAAAATTTTATAAAACAACACCAATAGTATGATTCCATTAACTAAATGGACTCAAGAAATGGTTACCATTAGTCATCGTTACTGTCCTGAAAGAGAGGAAGACTAATTATGAATGGATTTGTTTGTGTCTTCGTTTACAAACTTCTGCCTCTAAAAGAATAATTGTGAACTCAAAGTAGGTCTTCCTGAAATGCACCACTTGTAAAAAAATAACCACTCCAGAATTCCAACTAACAACAAATTGTTCCTCAGAATTAAAAATCAAGTTAATAGGCTCACAGTGATTTGTCTTGGATTATTGATTAATATTACATTTGGTTTTGCTTCCCTTAGTGAAATCAATCCCATTCCTCAACCCAGACAGCTTACGCCTTGTCACTTCGGTGTAATGAAATCAGCTATTAGACTCTGCACACGCCGACCTGATTTGGATTTATTGATGGCTCAATCAGCGCCCGCGGTCCGGAGGCTCAGTACTCGAGAGGGCAGTGACACCTGCAGGGAGGCAGTGGCCCTACAAATAGCTTTCTGGCAAGGTACCACTGAGCATGGGAATTCTTATTAACCTGATGGACTTTTAAAAAATAACGATAGAAACAAAGCGCTCTTGTTGCCTCCTAACCTGCAGCCTGTTCTGAGGCGTATGAACATGCAGCAGTAGGCACGGATTTTGCTTTCCTGCATCTGAGCCACAAAGCCTCTCATCTATTTTGAGATGGGTGTTTAGGATTGTGTTACTTTTTACTGCAATAGAGAGAACGTCTCTTTTGCCAGAGTCATCAGTGAGAAAACAGGATGAGAAATGGAAAACATTAATAAAAGCCATGGAGGCAGCTGTGTGAAGTGCAGGGTGCAGCCGCCAGGAGTGGCTCCAGCTGCTACCGCATTGAGAGAACAGGAAATAATCCAATTGGACACAAAAAAGGGAATATATTCTGGGAGAGGCATGAATTCCAGTGACAGATTTCCAAGCTACAGTGTGAAAATCGTGAGACCAGTTAAAATTTTCTCAAAGTTAGGGAGATTCTAATGAAAGAGTATAATTAATTATTGCATCACTAATGACTGGGTGTAAACTATTTTTACATGCATCGTGCACCATTATGCATGGTCCTGAAAATGTATGTGAAAATGGTATAAAAGGTAGACTGCATACCGCATAGGATGTAGCTGACCAAAACTGAAGGCTTCCTAAATCTGGATTTAAATCTTAATTATCTGAAAATCCTATTGTTCCCTATTATTCCTTATTATTATTTTTCTTGTTGTTATCTCATTCCTATTATTATTGTTCTTGTTGTTGTTGTTATCATTTTATCCAAGAATTATTTTTAAAAATAGACTCAAAAAACCAAATTAGTGAGATTCCATGACTTTTTTTTTTGTATATGCTTTATCATATAGAATTTAGGAGAAATATTTTAAAGCATAAGATGTTACCCACCATGGCTCCATATGTCCCAAGTAGTTTGTCCCATAGATTAAGGGTGAAGTAAGCTGCAATCATCACTAAGAAAAAAAGAAAAATAGTAAGTCACAAATTTCATTTTGAAGTAACTAAATATTTGCCTTTCCCTTTCCTACCTAACTCTTTACCACTTTCCACTAAGGCAGAAATTGGTGATCACAAATATGTCATGGATCACTGACCCCCTCAGTGTGGAGATAAAACATGTATATATTCAGCAATATTTTGAGTATTTTTAACCTATAACTCAATCATGGTTTTAGCTTTTTAACTTTCTTCTGCTTGTACTCTTACATGACAAGCATAGTGTAGTTTCTGCCAGATTCCCTCTTGCTGCAAGAAATATATTTCTGAGCTGTTTGCCTTCAGTGGCAGCTGGTTTCTGGGCACATGTCTAGATCTATTGCAAGCTACAGAAAACTGGACATTTTGATATAGTTGGCTCCTAGTAGCTGTGGAGTCCCATGTTCCTGCACTACTCCTAAGGGGAATAACTGGCTCAGGAGGATGAGAGTAAAGGGGAAAAAAATGTTCAAAAATTTAACTGTAGATGTCATTTTAAGCAATACAAATTCAGTTACATTATTCAGCATTGCTACATTCATAAAGTCATACTTACACTAATGTTTACAAGTTTAGAATGTGATTTTAAAGTTTATCCATTTCCTATACATATTTCTTTTATAAACCAGTTGGTGCAGGGGACTTTCACAGGCAGCAAAATAGCTGAAATAAAAGGAGGCAGAAAACACAGTTTCACAGAGAACTGCTGTGAACAGTGAGCATTCTGGACTATGTGAACACCTGGACTAAAGCTTCAGCCATCCCCTCAGGGAAGTTAGAAGGCTTTCCGCACTACAGAAAGGTACAGAGTGCTACACAGTTACAGCTTGCCACTGATCATGGTGCCAAATCTTTCCCTGAGGTAACTTGTGCAGTTCCAGGGGATTTACTCTAATGGTGAAATGGTCCCCTAGCACACAGAAAGCTGCTTACAGAGACAAGCAGCATAGCAGAGCGAGAAAGTAACATAACCCTTCAGCTACCAAACTATCAAGTGGGATTTAGTAGGTTCATTTTTCATGGAGACATTTTGCCTCTTGTAAAATGGCATTTCTCCTCCTTCCACACTGCCTCAGTGTTACTCAGCCACCCTGAGTACACCCATCAGGCAGTGATGCCAGGAGTACCTCAGCCTCAGAGTGAGTTTGGCCAGTTCCTACTGCTGGCTTTGGCCAGCTGGGTTCCCACTGCAGGTGGGAGCATGCAGCAAGGAGACCTGGACTACACGCAACACGGAACAGCAAGCACCACTGTCACACCTTCACGGTGTTTGTCCTCCTTGAGCATGCTGAGAGCACCTGCTGCTCAGAGCCATGATGATTTCAGTTCCCCAGACTCAGGAGCTCCATGTCTGACCCAGCTCATCCTTGTGCAAACAAGTCCTAGGAGGTGACTCTCAAGTTACTTGATTTTTTTGACCAGAGTACTTGACAGTAAGAATAACTGTCTGACTTTCCAGGTGGGGTGAGGGTTTTTAATATGCATTTTCAAAGTTTTTGTGGTGACAGGAAATATTCCAATTTCGCATCATTTTACAGTGGCCATCTTGAGGATATTTTTTAAACTCCAGATGAAAGGATACATTATTGTAAAGTGGAACCAGTGAGCAAGCAGGAAAGAGAAGGTTCTGATGAATTCAGAATAAATAGTTATAGAGTTGTTGCGAATGAATGTATCTGCTTGTCATATAAATTCAGCTGATTTTCAGGATTCATTCAGATACATTTTTTGATATATGGGGTGCATTTATTGATTTTTTAATTTTAAATCATATTGAATTTGGTACTGCAACAGCCATTATTTCTTAACATCTCAGCAGGACATGCTGATGCCTGTGGTACTGTTGTAGTAGATCAGACATTGAACAGGCAATTAGTTGTGCTCCTTATTTAGCTGTGCAAGAGTCTGGGAAGGGGGAATTGCAAGTTTGAGCATTTTGAAATTGATAAGAATGATCTCCTCCCAGTATCATAAACATTGACCAAGACTTAAACTAGACATCATACTCTGCTATTTTTGCTTCTCTCACAAAGATCAAACTAATAAGAATCACAGCTCCCTGAACAAAGAAACTTTGTGGGGGCAACTCTTTTGCCAGTTGTCTAAAGTAAAATCAAAGGTGAACAAGAAGGGAAATGGTTGCTGGCATAATTTTGGTTTATTTTCCTTTGCTTTCCTATGAAGAGTCTGGGGTCACTGTGAGCCCAGGATATTCATTATATTTTTTCCCTTGGGTAGTTCTGAAAAGGGCACAGAATGTCAGTAATCATCCCCTTTATGTCTTAGTGGCAAGTTTATGATTGAAGGATTACCTTGCTAATACACGTTTAAATGAGGCTTTGGCAATGTTAGTGGTATTTAAAAGAGCTCTGGCATTTGAAACAGTCAACAACAAAAGATTTTGCTAATAAACAGCAAACAGGTCCGTGTTAGTCTGGCCCTGAGACTGAGGACTTTAACATCAGTTCTGTTCTGACACTTAGCATTTTTAATTCATAGCAAAAAATGATTGATATCAAATGTCGAACAGAACATCACAGAGGCTGAAAATTATAGAAAAATAAAAACTATTGTCAAAAGAAAAACCACATAAAAATAGTTGATATGTAGCATATGAACTTATTTATTATTATTATATATCAAAGATTTAATTGAACTTTTTGCTATAGGAATTCTTTTAAACTATCAGGAAGGAAAACAGAATCCAAACAGTACAGTATCTAGTTATTTTCATTTACATTTATTACAGTTCTAGGTGTGTCAAAATTCAGCTCAGCTATAAGTCACAAGCAGGATCATACATCTCATGCTTCCTTGCACTGGAAAGGTCTTGCTAATTCAGTTGGATTCCCTTAGATTGGCAGGTTCTTTTTTTCACTTGTAGAAAGCAAGCAAAAATGGATTTCTTAAGGGATTTTAAATCATGTCCTTTCAGACTATGAAAATTTAGTCTGTTATTTGTGAAGTCCTTTTCAGACTCTCAGCTGAAATGCAGTATTTAAAAGATGGACATAATTCCCTGATGTTTCACGATGAGGATGTGTATGATTTACAGACAACATGACTTCTTTGGAACGGCAATTTTTGAAATTAGCTGACAAATCAAGCCTTTCACCTTTCTTGCCAGCTGCTTCTCTTTCTTCTTTTTCCATCATAGCTGAAAATCCCACTTCTGCCTTGTTCACTTCTTGAATTGTCTCTTAGTTTCTACTAAATGGTTTATTTAATAAACCAAAAGTAGTAACTGCAAAAATCTGCATTTCTTTCCATCTCTACCAAAACAATCTGGGATAAAATTTCACCAAGTCGGAACCCTAATCAGTCTCCACTCTTGGATTCCTCCACTCCACTCCTCAATTCTTGGATTCTCAGCAAACCACCAGCACTCCAGTGTGGATGTTACACCTTGAAGAGAACAAAATTCAGGACCAGAGCCAGACACATTGCTTGTTATAAGCAGGGAGGGAAGTTCTGTTTCAGGGTTTGTTTGTTTGTTTGTTTGTTTGGGTTTGGGTTTTTTTAGCATTAGCAAAGAAGGGGCAAATTTTGATTTTGTTAATTTTGGGCTGTCCAATGGAAACTGATGGAATGGTAATGTTCTTGTTGCACCACAGGATGCTGTGTAGTCCAAAAAATCAGCCGGATCTGGAAACCTGAATTTATTGACCACAGCACAAAAGCAGCATAATCAAATTTTGTGTAAATGAAGGAGATCCAATACTTAATAATTTCTCATTTGACTTTGTCATCAAAATTGCTTTTCTATTCTGAGTGAAAATCCTGTATTAGACAGCTGACTAGAACTAAGAAAGTGTCTGTATGACCAAGTGCTGTCAGAATATAGATAAAGGGTTTCAGATTTCAAAATCTTACTAGATCCTTGAGGTTTCTGGAAGGAGGAGGTTACAAAGGAGTCATTCAGCATTCTCTATTGCATTGTCAATTAGTTTCCATTTGACAGTTGCTCCTGAAAAAAAGTGAAAACTTGGCAGTGCAATAGGTGAGGTATCTATTTTTAATAGTTTTTGGTTTGCAAGAAGAATGCCCCTCAAATACTGTTTTGGACAAGATCTTGCATGTCAGTAACTGTTTTTTAAAATGATTTTATGTCTCAAAGGAGATTTAATATGGTCAAAGGGGTAATTTTTCACATTTTACAAGGGGGGGTGGGGGGTGGGGAGGGGAGACACCCACCAAGTTTTTTTCTTTACTACAACTTTTGAATGAAAAGAAATGTTTTCAAAATTAGCCCTTATCAGCTTGAGGTCCATACACCCCATTGAGGCATTCAACATGTACTGGCAAGGTGCATGTACCTAAATTTTGTTTAAAGATATGGAGTACACTTCTGCTATAAGAAATCACTCTGTGACTATTTCCACATTAGGAAGGTTTCAAAGGTAAATAGAATTAATTGCTTCTGGAGATATCCATCTCTTCACTAACCATGGAGGAAATCTAGATGGCTAAACTGAACTAAACTGATTCACCTGTTGCTTTAAAGAGTATATTTATGGTGGTATTAGTCATCCCAGCCCCTCACTTCCAGGTTAAGAATGAGATGAAAGGAGTTGCCTGTGGTCATGAACACCTACAAACAGAGATAAGAGCTGAATTCAGAAGAGCAAGTTTACCCTAACACTATGCAAAGAATCACCATCCTTTAATGTGCATGCAAATGCTTTTGCTTTCCCAATTTAGAGGTTAAATGTTAGTTAGAAACTCAGAGGATCAAGAGAGTTGTTTCTCACTGTTTCATTTACTTCAATAGAAAAAAGTAACCTTCTCAAACTATGGTTTTCCTTGTCTTGTTTTATTTTTCTGTAACCAATACTGTCTCTATTTTCCCATTTATATTGTGAGCTCAAGTGAAACTATATCCCTCTTCTCTTTTGTTTCTAATTAAACTTACTTAATACTTACTTAAGTTTCCTTCCTGCACCTATTTGAGATAGTAAGCAGCAAACACTACTTGCTTTTCCAAATTAAAAAGTATGAGCAAAATGTCAGTACTCCAAATGACACATAATTATTTCACTGTAGACTCCTGAGGATGAGGAAATTATAGAGTTAGGAGGCAAGAATGAAATAATTATATCTTTGAAAATATTTTATGAACAAAAGCCTTCTCTTGTCTGCATTCCTCTGCTGAGTTTAAATGCTTCACTAGAAATTAACGATGAAATTAACTGCAAAATTATGAATTATTTTTTTTAAGAATCAAGCAAGGATATAAATGTGGGGTATTTTCTTATAATAAATCTTGCACTTGTACAATTTATGCATATGAGCAGGTTTTCCAGCTGAAAACTGCTTTAAAAACTATATTTCTGAAAGTGGCATTTTCTCCTAATGCAACATTAAGAGAAGGCAGCTAAACAAAGCAAAATGTAGAATGCAGGCAGTACCCCTAAAAAGGAAAATTACAGATACTTGAATTTATAAATGACTGAAGCTACCATTCTTTGCTGAGTGACTCCTTACTGGATCAGGCTAAGGAAGCTGAGAGAGCAAAGTTCAAAAGAGGCTAACTCATGAAACAACAAAGGTGAGTATTGTTTAAAGATGACATATATTTGACCAGTTCTTACATTCTCAACAAGTTGGAGACAAGACACTAATTGAGATAGATCTTCAGACTGACTCATAACAAGAATATGCTTCAGCTGCCTGTTTCCTTATAACTTAATGCTGTTTAAGTTAAAGTGAAGATATTAGTGATATTATATAGCTCACTATGAAGCTTTGTAAGAGCAAAGTTGGCAAAGCTTTTTTTGTTAAAAAAGTCCACACCTTTGATTTTTCTCTGAAAGTTCCAAGTATGACTTATATAATTTAATGAAGCTACACTTTCAGTATCTAAAGTATATAAGCTACTTTCAACACTTGAAAAAAAAATAGGCCATATTACAGCAGTCCAGAATAACTAAAGAATGTGTAGGAGTGTTTAGTTCTATCCTATCTTCTTGGTGACAAATGACATATGGAGAAGTTAACTACTACTCTCACTATCTCTCAATTTCTCTTATATTAAAAAAGTTGGCATCAGGAGGTCACGATGAAAATGTAGAAAAACAACACGTTTACAGCTTAAAAATATTTTGGTTTATTTGAAGAGGAGACAGGATCTAAAACTACTGAAAAAAATCTGTTACAGTGGCTTCATAGGTAATAAACTTGGATGCCTTGCCCCAAAATTAATTATTGCATTCATGGCAAACTCTGGGGCCCTGTACCTACTTAAAAAAGCCTCTGCTTTTTAATTAAAAATTCTAAAGTTAAATGTCACTCTTGAACTTTTGCCAGCTCACAGAAATCATTTTGCAAGGGCAATAGTGGAATAGGGGGGTGTTTGTTTGTTTGTTTGTTTTTAATAAAGACTTTCAGGACCCTCCAAATAGAAATCATTAAGAAAAATGAAAATATTGAAAAAATCTTACCAAGCTATGAATTTTGTATTTCATCCCCATTAATATTTATTTAGCAATAAGAAAGAAAACTTTGTCTCCTGAATTAAATTTCCTTGTGTATTTGTCTTCTGTTAATGCTCACATACCTTGGCCGTCTAAAGAAATACCCCCCAAATATAAGATCAGAAAACTGAACAAAATAAATGTGATATATTTTATTTTCTGAAAAAATTATTAGAACATCCAATTAAACAGGTTTTGTTATCTTACAGATCAATAACTAAACCATGACAGAATTGCTATTGATAAGACATGTATAAACAGATTATCAGTTCCCCAGTCTTGGTCTATCCTTTTTGCTGAATTGGAAATCACCTGAAAACAATGACGATGTTTTCAGTGATTTAAACTTCACATCATTTCCTGCTATGAATGGATTTAGATGCATCTGTTCCAAGCAAAATGCAAACATGCAGAAGAAAATGGAAATGAAAAGTAAAGCAGACCAAAAAAAGAAAAAAAAAAAGTTTCTAAGCATTAAATGGCATCAGATAAAGCTTAGTTCTCAAACAAAAGAAACAAAAAACTGATAAAACATACACATTGAAAAAAACCCAAAAAGTACAAAATTATCTTAGTGAATATAAGAGGGATGACAGTGTTCCCCCGAGCTGAAACACTCAGATCAGCCTAGGCAGCACATGTGCTCCTCAAGAGCACTTCTCGGAGAGCTTCATGGGTCTCCGAACAGGCTGGAAATGTGAAGAATGAAGTGGCCCTCAAGTCCTGCTTCTTCTCCTTTTCATTTAAAACCCCCAAGTGGCATTTGCACAACACACATGGTCCCTACAGCTGAATGAGCTCTTCAGCAAAATCAACAGCACTAACCAGCAAATTAAAGAGTTGTGGGTGAGTCTGATCTTGATTAACTTCTGCTTAGTATCTCTGGTTGGCTATGGCAGAATTAAATTTAGTCTGTACAGGGTTTTAATCACAATATGTTATATTTGCGTTCAATTTTGACCACCTTGAAGACCTTACTTTTTTATATATCTCACCTCTTCAGCAGACTACCCACATCCTCATTTTCTCCTCTCCTGAAATAACCATTAGGAACTTTGTTATAAATCTAAAGAATCATGGTGCATGAGAAATTTACCTAAAAAGGACATTTTAAAAGCTTTTCCTTAAGAAAAAGAGTAACAAAAATTCCCCCATATAGAAGGACTTTTTTTAATTTACACTTTTTTTCATTTTCAAATAATTAATCTGAACATCTTAGTCACCTAAAATATTTTGCTTTAGTCTTTTCTGCTTTCTTATATTCTCAATTGGGTTTCCCCATTTTTTCTTTCTCTTTATACCTCTTAGAGTCAACATCATTTTAATAGTATTAAGAATGCTCAGGTAAATGAGAGCAGGAACAGGTTATTACTGCTGGGATGGATCATTATAAACTCACTGTGCTCTTCAGGAAGGGTGTGTAATTTCTGTACCATTTCACCTTTCAGGCACATTGTTTAAAATAGCATTTTAATAACAAATCCACAAGACAAACAGGGGAGAAGAGTTTGGGTAAAGGCCAGCAACTTTATTTTTCATCTCCATGGAAAATGTGAATGTTTAATGCCTGTACAGGGCTTTAATGATTGGGTTTAAGCTATTCAAACCATGACTTCTCGTTCCTGTTCCTCAGCCAAGCAAAGATGAAAGAACAGAGGTGATCAGGTAGAGGTGCAAGTCCTAATCCATTAACTCTCTTGCACTAGACCTTATCCCATTCAATTTGTGTCTGGGATGACAAGGGTGCCCATAACCCAGTGTAGCAAAAAACAAAGTATGCATACGTTATTGTATTTCAGAGGGAGTGATTTAACCTATGCTAACATCTGCTCTGCTCCACTGTTTTCACCTGTGTTTTTTTCCTGAGATGTGGGAGGTGCAGGTGTCTAGCATTACTTTCTTAATTTCAACATTGCTGTCCTAAAACAGGGCAACCACCTTATTCACACAGGCCTGTAGAGTATAGGAAACAGCCTGTCAAGTGCAATTTCCTCAGAGAAATTCCTGTTGGACTCAAGTGCCACCCACTGTCTACTTTCTGAACTGGATTTTCCTTTTTCTCTGTCAGCATCAACTCAAAGTAATTCATTTGAACTGTGCAATTACACGAGCTAAGGGATGGAAAGTCATTCTTGAAAGCCACTCTTCATAGCTTCTCACTAACCCATCTGAGAAAATGCCATCACAGTCTTTTTGCACAAGTGCACTCTTTCAAGGCAATCAGGGGAGAGGGAAAGAAAAAGTGGAACAGTTTGAAGTGTCATCTACATACACATAAAAGGCAAGGTAATGAAGTAGATGTGAACTTTTCTCAGAAGATCCTAATAACTAATTCATCTTTCTTGAAGTAGTTCATGCACCTTATGGTTTTGTTTATTGCAGCATATTACAAACATCTCCCCAGGAACCCTCTGGTTCTCTTCCTGGAAACAGGGATTGGCACCAAATGAAGTTTCAAAGTGCCTCAGAAGCATAAGATGTAAGCACCAAGAAAGACTTTTGGGACCAAATCACGTACAGGCTGATTAAAGTTGCATTACCCATGCCTTGAGGAGCTGAGATAGACTTGTAAACCAGGCTTAGTGTTGTCAGCCTCAAGAGGAGATTGGGTACAAGTGATGTCACTTCTTCCCTGGGCCTGTTTTACAAACCAGTTCCTATTTCCTGACAAAGAAAAGGCAATGTTTTGTCCTTCTTGTGTTCATCTGAGTACAAAGCTACTCATAAAAAAAAAAGTATAGATCAATAAAAATCTAACATTAACTCCACTTCTCTTCTCTGAAACTTCACTCCCCTTCTCTTTGTTGTTCATTTTAAAACAGAAATAGATTATTTGAGCTAGATTTATGTTCTTTGTAATAAATTGTTGAGGTCAAGCTGGTAGTCATCAAGCTGGAGGGTGAACACAACCCACTGGGGTGGGTTTTGGTATGAAAGCAAAAGCAGCCCCTCACTGCCTGATGCAATTACCTGGTTAGATCTGCTTTGCCTTCTGATGCCGCCCTACAAAAAAGAGATATCTCTAGAATAGGCCGTGTGCATATCGCCTCTAGTCACTGGCAGTATAAGATGAATAGGACCTGATCTCAATCCAGCATCAGGCTCTATCTTCCCCACACACACAATGTGTCATGGAGGCAAACATTAACTCAGCTCACCTCAGCCAGCACAGCAGTGCACAGGAGCTTTAGAAAGTGTCGGGCAGGGTATTCTTACAACACACCTTTTGTCTCAGGCAAAAAACACACATTCTTAGACTACATATGAGCAAGTTCAGCCTCTGGAATTGGTGGATGCTGACTGCTCCTTTGAGGAAAGTATTCTGCTCTGTCAGGGGGTACATCACATATTTATTACATTGGTCAAAAAAGAGCAAGTTTAACAGTGGTAAGTGGGTGCAATTGAGCTTAAGTGAGTGTGAAGGAGTCTAAAGCTGGCTCATTTTACTTGGCAGAGGTGCAGGTTAATATAGAAGACTTCTTTAATTTACACCTTCACACCTCCACACATCCTCTTGTGTGTTGCAAAAGAGCAATTTCTGAAACTCTTTTAACTCACATGCTGCCTGTGATAGTGTAATTCACAGTCCTTTAGCCACCACATCTGGGTCGTGCAGGCTGTAGTCTAAAGCCACAGCAAGGCCAGACAGCTGTTCCCAACTCACCCATAACAGCTCCCACTCAATGAGCTCCATCTGCACATTAATAGGAGATTATTAAGGACACAAGGCATAATATTTGCATTTGTTTTTCTTAAACATTTCTTGTAAACCACAGTGCTGGTAGTTGACAAGTTTATAAACTGAGGTTAGAAAAGCAGCCCCTTGTGAATGCCACAGATATGTGAAGGCAAGTGTTAAGATACTGGTGAAATCATGACAATTTACCCTGATGTCTGGTGAAAGTCCAAGTTAACAAATTTCCTCCTCCACATCCCTATTGCTATTTTTAATTCTTTTCAAGCTAGGTGAAACAAACCCCCATCTCAACAACCATATACCAGTTTGTTTATCATATTTTCATGACATGAATGGCCACAGACTAATAAAAAACCTTGTGAAAAACAGTTCCTGACATTGTTGATAGAGGCTGTCAGACCTTAGGTCCAGTGATGAGAGGTTCTTTAGGGTAGTTATTTTTTATTTACCTTTTTACTTTGGGGGTTTGGTTTTTTGGTGTACATATTCCCACAAGGTGGGAAAGATGGCAGGCACAGAAAACCTCTGTTTCCCTTCACTGGATACTTTGCCATTGTACCAAGTGTTTTTTTTCCTTACCGAGTTGGTGTTCTAACGTCACAGGGCAGTAGAAGCATTTTGGAACACATAAGTTACAGAGCCAGCACTGTCATTGGGTAAAAAGGGGTAAAGGAGGAGACATTAAACTGGAAATATCCTAAGGACAATTATTTAATTCTGGAAGGTGGTTGCTTTTTCCTGATACTAAATAATCACAATGACAGTTCCCACCAACTTCTAAAAATGCGTTCACTTTTACTGGGATAATGACATTTTGAACTTACATCACCATTCATACCAGAATCTCAAGCCCCTCAATAAATGCAAAATGAACTCTCTTAATGCATCTTTTTGATGTGGTTCTGCTCTATCCTTCTTTGTAAACAAATTGAAGCACCAGATGACTACAGTTTGCCCAATCACACATCTAGTGAGTCCTGGATCTCAGAATTAGAGCCAGAAGTCCATTTTGCTAGTGTCTATCCATAATGTAATTATTAGATTTTTTTAAAATCTTAAAAAGCTACAAAAAAAGAAGAACGTATATGGCATAGTCAAAGTATTAATTATATACCTATATTATTAACTATAATATATATATATTAGAAAACTCAGTAATATAGGACTGGTGATGAATAGTATACTTTTCTCCTTGTTCTGCTGAGTTTCCTCCATTTGTAGTTCTTCTATGATTTTGACAGCAAGTTCTTTAGAAAGTCATCACTCTAAATACAATGTACAGCATTCATTTGTTGTGCCTTTCTCTGTCCATCAAATCTGTACTTTCTGATTCACTTCCTGACTCACTGCAGTTTTACTCTACTAACACTCAATTGAAATCAATTTTGTCTGTCTGGCTTTTTCCTGTCTCCAGTGAAAAGTTGCAGTTAATTCACCAAAATAGAGTCTGAGGAGAGATGGTGTGCATGTATGTGTATGCCTGTGTGTGTGCAGGAAAAGAGGAGAAAGAGAACAGAAAGATCCTTGTATTGGATTGAAGAATTTTCATTTAATTGTTAACATGGAAGCATGTATAGATGAGAATTTTATAGATGATTGGTTTTTTGAGTAGCTGACTTCAAATTCAGGTCAGATTAAGGCCAAAACTGGCTTGATGGACTCCTTGAAAAGGTGTTATTTTGCATTACACAAGCACAGAAGCCATGATTCCTGATAATCCATAGCAGGCAACCCCTGTCTTCAGGAGCCTGATCCCATGAGTAGGACAGAGGAAAAAAACACAGGGAACCTCCAATGAAGCTTATACCCTTATGGTTTTGACAAATAATTTAAGAAGTATGCACCTAAAAAAGGAAATAACACCTCAGAGTGAAGACTACAATTAGAAGAAATTATGCTTTTTCCAAAGGTTATCCAGGACATGTACTTCAAAACATAAATCACCTGAAATCCAGTTTGCTGATCTGAGTCCAGGACTCCCCTAGATCTTTGTCCAGTTCCTACTCCGACTGTATTCCTAGGAACTCCATGATTGCCTACAAATAAGAGCACATTACATGCTCTACCTGAGTCCAGAATGATAATAAATTCATCTGGTAAGAAACTACATAATCCTCCTCTCTTCATCTTCCCCAGGTATTCCTTTGAAAGGTCAGAAGCCACAGAAGTCCAACCTCTGCATTTGCCAAAGGTCCATTTGGAAGGAATAACCTTCAGCTTTGAACTGGGATCCTGCTGTTGCACAATGTACAAGTCAAAGGAGGATGAATGGCTGCTGGAAAGGCCTTTCCTCACTGGTCATTTCACTGCTGAGTCTCAGTGTTCCTCTAAAACTAATGGTGTTAGCCTGGTCATTTGCTGTGGCATTGGAACAGGAGGATCCAAACTCCTCTCAGCCCAGATGCAAAATCTGAACTTTTCTGCATTAGCAGAATTTGCCTGTGACCACACTTCATGTCCCCTCAAAACAAAAATCTGAAATCAGATAGCTTTGAATATTGTTTTCTGGTTTCCTCCGAGGTTGTCCTAGTAGGAATGTGTTCACTGACAAACTGATTAAAGTCTGCAAAGTGAGGAAGGAAAAGTGGATCTCCTACAGGACTGAGTTGATATATTTTCAGATATATGGAGCTTTAGTGAACAGAATCTGCCTCTTTTTCTTTGAAGAAAATTAAATTTTTTTTTTTTTATAGATTTGAAGAATTGATCATTCCAGATATGGATAAAATCAGAACCTGATTCTCCTTCATGCTGCTTAATTTTTCTCCAAATTTAAAAAATAAAATAGTATACAACAGTGGGAATTAGCCTGAATCATCCACAGAAAAAACCTCCCTAACTCAGCTGCACCAAAATTTAATCCTATGCACTTTTAAAACTGGAATTAAAAGTCATGCTTGTAATGCAAATTTTGTAGGAATACTGCAAACAGAACTGCTTGAGTCCCATACACTGGTACTTTTCCATGCCCATATCAGAAGAAAATAAGTTTTGCAAAAAAATAGGAAGTAAAAAATATCCCTAAGAGACTCTTGAAATGTTCCTCCAGATACGTGTATATACAGATGTGACAAGTATGCAAATGTACAAGGAAGTTTTCCCTCACAGATGTGAGGTTCTGAGAATAAACTGTAATGTGAACCTTGCTCTATTGAGAGCTAGTGCCCTTAGTGCTGAAAGCACAAAATAAAGATGTTTTTGTGTAAGTGGAAAAAAATCATATATTATCATCCAAAAAATTTCAAAATTGAACATAATGGTGGCACAGGAGAGTATTAAAGAAATGTGAAAAGCATTGTAAATATTTTCACAGATTAGCATCATGATGATAGTAGAAATGAAACACAAGACTTGGTTTGCAGTGAGGTAAACTTATACCAGCTGTCATAGAAGGCATTAAAAATTAACTGCTGGATATTGGTGGAAATGCTATGAAGCTTTTGATTCAGGATGAATTCTAGCATGAGCTTTTGTTAATCCACAATTTCACACTAGAGGAACATGACACATTTATCTGTTTCATGTTATCCGATGCACTACAGATCAAACCACACTAAATGCAGCTGAAAATCATTAAACACAGATGGAAATTGGTGGTGATAGTGACAAGAATTTCAATTTTTTTTGAGTAGACATTAGAATTTTAATCAAATATTTATCATTTTCAGTCAACTCAGTAGTATTCATAATGATTATTTGTCATAATTCTGTTTCCTATTTTAACCAGACAACCAAAGAACAGATATATCACATGATCAACTATTTAGGGAGAACAGTGACTAATTAAAATGAATAATTCAAAGGCAATGCATATCAAAACATTTTTAAAGTTCTCACAAGCATTGCCAAATTAAAAACAAGCAGATAACCCACAGACAGCAACCATTGTAATGACGTCTTCAGTAATGTTTTTTGGTACTACATAACCACTCAAATTTTGAGGGTCTTTATCAATGTCTATATACTTTTAGAAATATGTGAACACACTCTAAATGCTCTAACAGCCCTTAATGCAATGGATCCAGGAAGGATTCCCTGTATTGTGAAAGTCAGAAGAGCATTTTCTTTCAGATTTCCTGTAAACAGCTCTTTGAACAATCTAAATGTGGTAATATTGCAATAATGCTGTGAAGGCATGAGTTAGGGAAGAATTCTGAAGAGGGATAAGGTGATGAAGGCAGAGCCTCTCCAAGTGGATGGCTTGCTTATTTTCTTTTGAAATAGACCCTTGTGTTGTTAATGAGGTTTGTAGCTGTTTTCTTAAAGATAATCTCAGAAAAGTGCCTCTTAATTTCCAGTCTAAATATAGAAAACTAATAGCATATCATGAATCAAAGCTCAAAATTGCACAGAACAAGTAATACTTTTTACAAATTGACTATGTTTACCGGCCTCACACTTGTGCATGTACACTCCAGTATCTAAATATTTCTGCATGTTCTGTGGGCTCACTATTCATGGGCAGAAGGAATTTGCTGCCTAAGTACATCAGTATTAATTATGAAGTTATTAATCACACAGTTCAGTGTTAAGCATTCCAAGACTAAGAGCAAAGCAGGAGCAGAAGTGCAATTTCTTTTATGGTCTTATAGTAAGAAGGCACTTCACAATGATGGAAGATGTCTAAGGACTTACTCTACATTCTGTACTTTGGCCAGGTCAAGTAAAAACAAACTGAGTGAGAAGTAATCCCAAAACCAGAAGAAAAATTGTTTAGTGTACACTGTTCTCAGTCTTGTCTGCCTGAATTACTAGGTAGCTTTGAAGTTTCCTCACCCTATTAAATTAACTATAAAAGTTTATAAGAAATTAAATGTTATTTGTAGTACAAAGTGCTGCTTGGAAGTTAGCAAGAGTTATTTGTGCCTGTTGGCACAACTGTGATAGCCATTTCCAGTATAAGCTTGCCTCTTTCCTTTATCCTTCCCATAATTAATACAGGAGTTGATTGCATCTGGTTTGCAACTCACAGGAGGAAGAGTAATAGCAACATAGCTGCCCACCACTATTATCCAGCATAGCAGCACTTCATTCAAAAATGATATGCACTCCTGCATGGCACAAATCTTCTGCAGTGTTTAGATAACCAGCTGGTATTTCTAGACTGTAGTCTTGATGATGTGATCCCTAGATTACAGGAATGAATCCTTGGGGGCTGCCAATACAAACAGTTAACAGTTTTTCCCTGCATTGGTGTTTCCTTTTGGTTGTAACTCCATCATATCTGCCTCCCACGGCATGAAAAGAGATGGCAACAATGTGATTACTATGAGTGAATCCCTCCTCTTCACTTAATAATCTGGCAAAGACATCAGGGCTTTTGAGATGATGACCACAGGAAGTGCCTCTATAGCAGAAAGAAAAAAAAAAAATTTTTCTCTGTTCTTGATATCCTATAAAACAGAAACTGCAAGTTTGGGGAATTGTGCAGGATGCTTTTGTGTCAACTGGACACTCAGTAAAAGGACAAAGTAGTAATGAGCTGTGGAAGACTGGAGTTAAGACCCTTGATTAAAACATTCAGAAAATATGTGGCACAGGTAAAAACCAATATATAGTTTAACAACAGGTTTCCAGTGCAGAAACTGGGGAAGTCAAGTACTGCATCTTGCAATCCCCTCCCCCCATTTCTGTGTGCTTTTTATAACTTTGCATCTTTTTCTATATTTTATTTTTAGCCTGCCTCCACCCACTGTTGAATGCTATAGAAATAAGGTCTGAAGACAGTTAGTGTAGGTGTTTGATGGTTTAGGAGTAACCTACAGGGATTTCCATTACATTTCAGTGAAGGAAAACAAGGTAGTATCCAGAGAATATGAAGAGATGAACATCACCAGGGACCAAGGAGGAAGAAATTGTTGAATCTGTACTTGATCCTCATCAGCTGCTGTGAAATGAGCACCTAAAGCCTTAACAAAGGCGGCACAGAAGTAAATCTTGGTATTGTGGTAAAGCAGAAATCTTCTTTATAAGTGCTGTGATTGACTAGCAGTGAGGTTAGGAGAAATGTAGGACTGAAAAAATTGAAAAATCCCTTTCTAAAGTCAGCAAATACTACTCTGCTTTGTGGCTGCAGCTTTAGGTGAAAGTCTATATGACATTGGGATTACAACATGGAAGGAAAACCACAGGTCTTATCGCCAAAGCAGATGTCACCTAGAGAAAGCTCAGTAAAAATTTCAGATGTTTCTAAGGAAAGGACTTAAATTCTCTATGCAAATATTAGTTGTAAATGGGTATAAAAACAGTAATGAGATCATCACAATGAACTTTGGAAATCAGCTTATTATTCGTTACATTTCTTGTTTGTTTGGGATTTTTCTGTGTTTTGGCTGGTTGGGTGGGTTTTGCTTGATTTTGGTTTTGGTCTTTTGCATTTCTCTAGTCTTTCAGAATGATTTGTTTCCTTGCAACACTAGTAGTTCTGAAATTAGTGCTTCCACACTAGTGGCTCATACACAGATTTTGAAAAAAAATTTCAGCTGAAGTTTACACTTCTCTATAAATTTCATTTACAATTACAATTTCAATTAAAATAGATTACTGCAACCAGCACATGAAAAAAACCCTTCTGTTCTACAAATGCAGAACTGAGGCAGGAGAGTTGTTTCTATATTGTGCCTCTTTTCCAGTAAAGTATTATTTGTGTCTCTGAAAACAAACTTTCTTATTGTAGATTGAGGCAGCAAGTATAAAATAACAGGCTGGTTTTACCATTGTTTAGCAGTGTGCTGTTATTTTGCAATAGGTCTAGATTCTGCCTCCACCTCAGCCCCAGGGCAAATAACTGTGGGCTGAATTTCCTTCTTGGAACTCAAAAAACCCCCTACTTTCTCTGCTTACTGATCAGAAATTTCATTTTCTTTCAGGATGCTCATGTGAGAGCAGATTAGTCACCTACCAGATCAAAAGTATTGGTGCTCACATCATTCCTCTTGTTATCCAGCTAGAGCTTCCACGCTCAGTCTCCAGAGTGAATAGCATGTGAAAACACATAAAAAGACAAAAACTACTCATTGCTTACAGCTGGCCTTCAGGACATATCCATCACCAGATAACAGGTCATGTTTACTGTACACTCAGCTGTACATATAGCAAAATGGGATCTAGAGCTCCTGAAAAAATAACAATCATGGATTAAAAGGAAGTGAGGACTGGGCCAAGTTCTGAAGAAATTAATTACTCCTTATTCAATCTGCATTATGGCTCCTTTTCCACTGAAGTCAGAGGTTTTCCTGTGAAAGCATTAACAGAATAAGTAAGACCTGGAGTGTTCAGCCACAAGGTTCCTCATCAGCCACAAGGTTACTATCTGTCTACTTCAGGATTACTGAACTGACAGAAGAGGTCAAATGGCTCACCTAGCCAGCCTAGGAAAGTTATCCTAGCAGTAATGGTGTTTCTGTTTCCTTTTCAGGCTTTGAATACCAAGTTGTTGCAGAAAGGAGGCTGCTTTCCTAATAAAGATGTCATAGGAAAAGGGCAAACAACAGACCTAGAACACCCTGGGATGCTCTCAGTTGTTAAAACCACTTGAGAGAAGTGAGGGTAGCACTGCTGAAAGGACTGGCTCAGGCTCTCCCATTTGCAGATGGGTATGCAATTATGACTGTTCCGGAGAGAATGAATGTGAGCCAAGTTAGGACTTTGCCATGGTGGCAGCAAGGAAATAAGAGACATGGAAAGCAAGTTAACGCAAACAGAATACAAAATGAGGGAGGGCTTCAGAGACTCCATGTGTGACTAGGGGAGGTTTAGAGCCTCTCAGCATTTGTTTTACTGTCACATTTGAAGGATTTTTAAGTATCAATGGATTCCAGAGGTGGCCCAGTCAGCCAATTAAATTTATGATTCATTGCCATAGAGCTTATCATCATGAGTCTGTAGTATCATTCAGTGAATGCCTCCAAACTAAGAGGATACACTGATTAGCCATAATTAGCACTGCACCATAAATTCATGTAGGGCTTTAAAAACATTAAGAAACAGTATGTCTCCTCCCCAGAGAGCAACAGCTTATAACTAAGCCATTTTCTCAGACACAGCACAAGCATGCTTAATTTAGCTATTAGCCAACAAGGACATGATAATTATTTTTCTCTAACAGTGACCCATGTCCTTGTGAGAAAATGCAGTTTTGAGGACAGAGCTAGAAGGAAGATGCCAGCTTGGAAGCCATAGCTTGTATTGCAGTTGCTAAAGAGAGAGCATGCCTCAGGGTCACCTATAGAGGAAACTCTCACCTGTACTAGGTTATTTGCCATGCAACATCCCAATGATTGGCTTCAAAGACAGAAAATATTGGCGTACACTATGTTTGAGGTTCATATTCAAAGAAAAATAATTAATTGTGGTAAATGGTACAGGTAAGCAAAGAAAGCAAAAATATTTGGTCTTTTATCAGCCCCTTGGTCTTACTAATATTTTTTTCCTCACTCTATACTACTATACCACAGCTGTACTAATTTAAGATGATACTTTGCCTCTCCCTTGTATTTTCCAGTCCCATGACTTCCTAGTGAAGTTGATCTTGTTCCAACCACTTTTCTTACAATATCTGATCTCACTACTCATTAAGCCAAGCCACTGCTTGCCTGAATTTCAGTTCTACCTCAACCTGTTACAAGGCAAGAAAGTCAAAATAATTTTTTCCACAGAAAATACAGATCTAATCCTTGTGTGAGTTCAGACCTACAGAATTCCAAGAGGAAAGTTGTGAAGAACTGGGTATAGGAGACATTTTTCTCTTGTAAAGGTGTTTCTGGTCCTCATTCCCTTCTTTTCTTCAAAGGTTATTTTCTTTTAACTCAGCAAGCAGGCCCTTGCAGTTTGGAGTTCCAAGTTCAGGACCAATTCTATTATTGGTACATTGAGCCTCCTGGGTCCCTGAGGTAGTTTGGTGAAATCAAGCTACAAAGCTACCCACGGTTTATTTCCTCTCTGTCTTGCTTGCCTTTGAAATAGTGTTTAGGTAGAGATCCCACACGTAGCTACTACTACCATGACTTAAGAGCTGAAGAGGTCCCTTTTGTCTGCAACAAAGGACAAGCATTCAACACCAGAAAGCTTGTGAAGCTGGAATAAATTGAATCTCTGTCAACATAAGTAGAGGCTCAGCAATTTTCTGATTATTAATGTGCCTCAGAAATCTGCTGGGGCTGATTACAAATAACCAATGAAATACCATTGGCCTACTCAGCTTTCAGTTCCTTGAGAGACCAGACATCTTTACCTCTGGAGCCGTCCACCTTCTGCATTTAGAGTAAGCAAAACAAATGTGGAGTGCATGCAACCATAACCACACGGGAAGATTATGCCTCTGCAAATTATCCCATCAGATATTCACATATCACCAGTACTCATGTTTGCTGAAGGCAGAAAATCTAAATTTTGCAAGCATTTGTTGAATGCTGAGATTACTGGAGTGTGAGAATTTTTGCTGCCAGGAGTTTTTCAGTAAATCATGTTGAGAATTTTTTTTTTATTATTTTTTTTGATGAAAGAAAAAAGGAGCTTTCTAGCCTCTCCAACTGGTTACGGGTGCCTCATGCTCCTTCCTTCAGAGCTCAAAAGTTCATGCTCTAGACCTTTCTTCTCTAAGCACAGAGAAAAGTTCCAGAGCAGATTTTGGAGGCCTCTTATAGTTTTCTCTTTGCTAATTTATTCTAACTTGATTTGACAACAGGGTTCCATTGGTAGGAGACCAGCCCATAGTTTTCCCTTACTCCAGTTTTAGAGCTTGCTTAAACCCATAGATTCTGTGCACTACAAAGCCAATTGATTTCTCAACACTCATGTTATTTAGCTTGATAATACTGAATCCTAAGGAGTGTTTAGCCCTTTGGGGTAAGAAGTTTTTCTGTGAGAAGAAAAATTCTTTGCTTTCTATGCCTTCTCCAAATCAGAAGGGTGTTTAGCAGAGTGGTCAGTAATCTCAGACACCTCTGCTGTATTATCTGCTAACCTCTTGGGGAACACAGTCTGCTTATATCCATGCCCACCACGGGCAAAGCAGTAGAGCACCCAGCACAAAATGTCACCAGATTCTCAGGCACCTTCACATGTATGCAATTCAGGAGTGAATGCCTCTGATCTAATATTCAGAGCCAAGGAGTGGGCAATCCTATATCCCAGGATGGGCAAGGATGAACAAGGACAGAAAATGTAAAGTACCAGTAGAAGTGGATGCAGAAGACTCAGAGTGTTGTATCCCTCTGGCATTGATCTCCCCCGTAAAACCCTACCTGCCACCTGACTCTGACCTATGGCCTTCGTAACCATAGAATAACCAGGTAACCCCACCCCCCACCCTGAGAGAAATAAAACCCCCTGTTCCCTCATGTTCGCCCTCTTTGGCCCTGGAATCCCTTCTTGGAATAAACCTTGGAATATATCTCAGGGTAAGAGCCTCTTTTGGATTTACTTCCCTATACTGAAGACCCCCTCACCCAAACCTCCCTAAATTCTGAGCTAGCAGCTGGCCTCAGGGGGAAGAGGGGAGGGGTAAACTTCATCAGAGGGGCTTGAAAGTGCCCCATCATGGGTAAATGGAGAGCTGAGATTGTTACTCCACTGATTTTTTTTTTTCTTTTTTTCATTTTCAATGAACATTAGGCAGTGAGCAAATTAATAGAAATCAGTATCATATGTAGAATGGCCCACCAACAAGCAAAAAGGAGCTGCATTCTTCAGCCACTTCATTTCCAGAGTGTACTTGAAAGCCACTGTGATCAGGCAAAACATACAATGTCTGAGTAGCAATGGATTGAAAACATCCTTTGCAAAAGAGGCAACCCTTACATATTAATCCAAAGTAGATCAGCCTTCAGTTATGACAGATTAAAGAACTGTGCAGCACAACTCAGCAGTCATCAATGTCATCGGTAGAGGCCAGTAGTTATCATAAAAACTAGTCAGTTGTTTGGGTGTTTTTAATAAATTTATTTAACAGTGATTTTTCTTCTGTACATAAACATCAGGGTAAAAGGAGGTTTAGAGAAAATCCAAGCTAATTTTTTACCGTGAAATAATTCAGGTTAATTTTTTTAGTGGGCTTGTCATCTCAAACAACCAACCCTAGAGGAAGACATTTATTTGACAAGCTGAATTATTTTACTAGTATAAAATCATACAAAATAAAAAAAAAAATCCACAAATAATCTGAAAAAGGATTTAATATATATATTTTTTCCCCAAAGAACTTTTCCATGTTGAAAGAAGATTGGATAAATATGTGATCTTCTCAGACAAAGTTAAGCTTTTGGAAATCCAGTGTCCCAAGGGATTGTTTTTTGGTGGGGTTGCACTTCAAATTGAAAGGAAAAAATACTGAAAGGAAAAATATTCTCTAAATAAGTTTTGTTAGAAGTCAAACACAAGCTATTTTTAAGCTCAGGACTATGAAAAACTTCATTGATTGAATGGGTTACCTGAGTCAGGAGGTTTCTTATTCTTATTAGACCAAGTCCCTGGCTGTTACAAAGTAATGTATCTCTTCTTGTTCTGAGGAGCTAGATGAACAGTGACCACTGGAAATATTCACTAGATCAAAGTGTAAAGATGAAGAATATCATGGCAATTAATCTAATCCACAAGACTGTTGCTTGAGTAAAACCAAGGAAAGAGGCAAACATTTTTCACAGCAGCCTTTATATTTCTCTATCTGTCTAATTGATTGGAGAGCAATTAAAATCTAAATTAGATCATCAATCAAATGAGGCTGTACTAAATACTGTCCCTGCTGCCATATACTAGAAAAATTTACTTTGTTTGCAAGCCTGTGTCTTTAGTCATGCATTTCAGATTAAGGGTTGTGAGGAATTCATTTTTCCATACAATTTCCTGACCATAATATTATTCTAGATTGTTCGGGGGGGAGAGAAAAGAAAGAAAATTAAAATCCATCACAAAATAATTTTAATGGTTTTAAAACTTTTACTTCAAAATTCAAGTGCTTCTGAAGTCTGTAGCTACACTGGTGTTTCATGGTCTCAGTGTTAGCACCGAAGTCCTTAACCACAGATTTCAGTGCAGTTCAAGAGGCTCCTTGTTGGAAGTGAATCACTTCCACATCACTGTGGGGTTGGAGAGGAAAGGCTGGCTCCACACTAGTCATATGAGAAAACACTCTGATTACAGTAGATGAAAGATAAATCATTGAAACCAACACACTGAAACCAACAGCTATTCCTGGACCACTCTTACAGCCTAGTTGTTTGCAAAATATTAGATGGATTTTTTTTTCCTTTTTTGATATGCAACATATGACATATAAAATAGGTCCTGTGAAATATTAAGTTGACTCTATATCCCAAAAAAATTGTCTGGGTGAGGGGTGAGTTCTACCTGTGGGTTTACATATCCTTATAACTTACTTCCCCAAAACATCAGGTTTTTTGTTTTTTTTTTTCTTTCTCTCTTTGGTAATTTTTTATTCCTTTTTTCTTCTTCTCCTCAGCTTTAGTCTGAAGATTTACCTCTAACAGATTTTTATTTTTTAAAAAATTAGTAAGTGAAAGATCATCTCTTTCTTTTCATCAAAGCTTTCTTCTCACATTTCAACAAGCATGATTGTGTACTGCTTTTCAGAAGAGAGAAATGTGAAATAGAAGAAAATAAAAAAAAACTGTCTTGTGTTACGGAACCAAAAATGTGTATTCTATTTCATTTGTTGAAAGTAGTTGGGGAGATGTTTTTCTTTATCTCTTGTAACTCTGGGGGGAGGGTGGTAGATGCCTTTTGATAATGGGCCAGCTGTTCAAACCAGGTGGGGCAGTGTTTCTTATCTCTTTCATCACCTGTCCTCCCTCCAGGGGGATATTTTTTGCCATTAAGGCTCACCAAGGACATTCTATCATCCCATTGTGAGATGCTCCACCCAGTGGGGGAAGGCAACCATTCCTACCTAGATAAATTTGGATCACATTTGGAATTATATAGGCAGTGTCATTATCACTGTCCTGAGACAGGTCAAGGGAAAAAGTTCAGTGTGTCTCATCAATAGAAGGAAATACTGGGATGAGTTCCTTGAGAATCAGGAAGGGCATAATCCAGTAATGGAACTAAGTAGGAATAGCTGGAATTCACTTGGGATCAGGAATGAGGGCTCCACTAATCTCAATACCCACAAGGGAATATGTCATAACTCTTCTGCTAAAAGAAAAAAACCACTTTTATTGGAAAAACAGTTACTAAACTATAGGGAGTTCCTGTAGAAAGATCCAAGTTAGGGTTCTAGGACAGGTATTGCTGTACATAAACCTTATTATGAAGAATTATTTTATTAGGTACCCATGTTTCATGGGGACAGATGCAAGTAGTAAACCATCAAATTGAAAACAACTTTAAATGGCAAGGTAGAAATGCCCAGAGTAGTTGTGTATAAATCACTCCCTGAGACAGAGAAACACTGAGGAGTCATTGACCAGTGGTAATAGAAGTTGTTTATTCCTCTGCAAAATCATGTTTTTCTTAGAAAGAAGAATCAGTGCATAATAATGGAAGGAATTAATGATTTTTTTTATTATAACAGGTCTGACCTTACTCTGTTACTTATACTAAATCTGTGCTGCACTGATGGCACCTGCTGCCTTGTATTAACACACTGCTGCACTTTGTTTACTTGGATGAAGGTGGGAACACCATGAAGACTTAGGCTCCTGTATTATGCCTTATGCCTCTTCATATTTTTTCTTTTTACTTACACATGTGATGAACAAATTAAATATCAAAGATGTAAGTTAAATTCAGGCACACATATGTAAAGCAAGCAGTTGCAAACCTCTTAAAATCTTGGGACCAATCCCTTAGCTGTTTATATTCACACCATCTCTACGCTATGATTTCCAGCAAAGATTTTTTTCCTTGAATATCAAATTATTTGGAGGATGACTCTTTAGAAGGAAGGTATCTTTATAAAGTACTTTGCACATTTACAGCCTGTTGTGAATGCTCCTGTTATTGACAAATTGCAGTCTGTGAAGTGCATGTGAAGTAATAGATAAGACTGATTTTACCACTTTTCTTTAGCTCACTTATTTCAGGGATCTTATATCTTACTTCTTACTTTTGTGTTAGGGCTGGTAATGCTGACTACAGTACCTGACAACTTGTTTCAACTTTGCTTGCTGCTGGCTTAGCAAACCAAATTCAGTAACAAATGTGAAATCAATTGCAGTTAAGGACACTTTTGTAAAGATAGACGAACAGAGCAGGAGTTCGGCAGCATCGAGAGGTGTGCAAAGAGAAGTATATGCAGGAAGCATCAGCTGGGATTTTCTCTCTCCAATATAAAACAAAAGTAAGTGTCTCGATGACTGGATATTTCATAAAAGCAAAATCTGAATCATCCCCTTCATCTCAGGGTGGCAGGCATTTGAGATACTGGTGACTGATGGAGTAGTTACCAAGCTTTCAGTTATGATAAAGGTGAGTAATGATTTTTATGTCATTCTTCACAGCCTATCTTCATACTGTTCTCCATCCTGCCAAAACAAGTGACCTGCTTTTCCACATAGCACCCAAATGCCTCAGTGCTTTAACAATAAAATAATATGAGCTGGCGCCACTCTTCTGTCAGCCCGTGAGAAGCTGTCTCTGGAGAATCTGTGGGTTCATGTGGCAGACCTTTAGGATGCTGGTAATAGCAGCAGGGAGCCCTGAATGGCATGTTCTGTCAACAGCAGAGCCCTTAGGACCACCGAGGGGTTCTACCCTCTCCTTCCTATCTGTATTTTATGTGCACTGACAGGTAGAAAGCACCCCTTTCACCTTTTCTCACAGCCTAACTAGAAATGAATGGTAAAATATTCATGAGAAGAGCATAAAAGGACAGAGAAAATAATACCAAGTTATATCCTTATAAAACACCCAAAAGAAGAAAAGGTAAGAAAGGCAGATATAGTGGCATCTCTCCTAACTTATCTCTCTCAAATAATTTCAGATGCCTCCTGGTCTGGCTTATCCACATGAATGCACAGAGCAATGGAGACTGAAAGGACACTGCTGAGTGTGGTGAGCTCTGTGTCACAGGACATTAAACAGGACAAAAACACTTGGTCAGTGAAAGTGTCTCTGAAGCTGTTTTCAGGCCACACCTGCACCTCATACAGAGGAAATGCCTTGTGTCAATTTGCTAGACAACAAAAGATGGCAGCTACATGTTTGAAAACGTTCCAGTTGTTAAAGTTGCGCTGTGGGAAATGGTGTACAGAAATGTGTAGCAAAGTGATAACGCGATGCAATGCGTTATAGATCCTTATAGAAGGATCTTGAATGAAAAATTATTTCAAGATATGTTGGAAGGTATGTATGTGATATACGTAACAAGGAAAATCTCTCCTTTCTCACCCAGTAAATTGGTGTTAACATCAGTGCTATACTAAAATTACTAAGTGCACAGAGAGATTAGGTGTACTGTGAGTTGTTAAATATATTCATTCACAGAAAATGTACAGATTAATACACTAGATATTCATAAATCCACTGCATAACTTTTTAGTTCTTTGGTTTACATATTACCTATATATTATTGCTCCTTAGAGTCAGACAAAAATTACAAAAGGAACTCCGCCTTTTTGAAAGGGCTTGAAACTTGACATTGATGTTCAGAATTTGGTGGAAGAATATCTCAAGTTTTCTTGTGCTGTAAGGATGTTCAGTCAGCTCACAAATGCCTTGTATCAGTGCAGACAGCAGGGAGAACTATCCACGATCAGAGAGAAAATGAGCCTTTTTCAGGGGCCAACAGCACTTCCCCTGGAATTAAACCTCAGTGTTGTTAGATCCTAATACAAGGAAGGTACTGGATTTGAAAGAGAAAACACCTTTTCTTATTATTATTTGTTTCTACCCCTCAATCCCATGAAGAGAGAAGGAAAAAGGCAGTAATGCAATTAGATTATGATGTGATACTTTACAGGGACTGGAAGGTGAAGAAAAGATAAAGAGAGGGAGGATGCTGGAGGAATTGAAGAGCTCAAGCTTAGAAAGGGAAAAGCAGAGCCTTTGTGACTGTTCAGCCCCTCAGCAGTGCTGTGCTCTCAGCAACAGCTTTGAAATCCACACAAGAATGGGTCTTGGAGATGAGAAAACCAAAAAGCAGATAATAGGGCATAGCAACAGATACAGAAGAGGTCCATGTTATGAATGTCAAGGACCTAGTTGGACATTACTGTTTTGTTTTCTTGACAAAGGCAAATTTGTGAGATTGAATATCTTTCAGGGCAACAGGATTTGCTTTGAGAGTGTTCTCACAAAGCGATAAGTTTGGGGAAAAAAGCTTCAAAATGGTAGATGCCCACACTGACCTTTTCAAAATTGAAAATCTTGGGTTTATTGTAGCTTTCGTTTGAAAATCCAAGCTACTGTGATTGAGAGACTAAAATGATCTGGAAAAAAAAAGAAACACTTCAAAATTATATAGAAGCCTGTTTCAATTGAATAGGAATCTGCACTTAACTTTCAGTCTATGAAAAATGTGACATTTCAACTTCTAAGCCTTATTTGTGGTGAACACTTTCTTTTAATTGGGACAATTTTCCTAAATGGGAAAAAACCATCTGTTTCCCTCTCCTTCCAGCTGTGGCTTTGCTCTTTCACATTTCTCGACTTCAGATCTATAGGCACTGGGTAGCATTTCAATGGGAAATAGGGGAGGATGGAATAGAAGGGTTTCATTTGCTTTTTTACTAGAAAAATCCCTCTATTAAATGTTATGGTCATAAAATCAGGGGCCCATAATACATGAAATGGCAGAATTTGAATGCCTTTCAGCCTTAACTCAGCCATCTTTGGCTTATACACTACAATGCACTTCTTTCTATGATCACCTGCTTCTTTCCCCAGAGCCTCATACCACATAAATAGGTAATTTCTGAGTGAATTTTTTATTGTGTGTTATCACCATCATTTAAAATGTTTGCTTTGACACTGTGACTGAACTGATGCCCTAAGATCCTATTTCAGTTTTCTGTCCTTCGAAAGATGGCTATTTGCTCTGTATTGTTTGTATTCTTTTAGTTCTCTAAAAGAAAAGGTATTCTGAAAGAATAATATTTTCTTATATGTTTGTGATCAACCATCATCAAATTTAGCTTTAAGCTCTGATATTTGAATTGCAGACACTAATTCAGCTGCTAATGTTCATCTTGTTCAATTAAAAGTACAGGCCAACAAATTAAGTAACTGTAACAGAAGAAGCTGGATTTTGTCTGCAAAAGGTGGCCACAAAGTTTTGTTGTTGTTCTGCAAACCTTTGGGGCAGTCATCTAAGCTAAGTTTTTGCTCTGGTAGTTGCTGTTAGCACTACAATAATTTTGCTTTGAATTTTTTGCTTTGCTTGGCCACTAATGTTAGGAAACTTCACCTTCCTTTTATACTCCAAAAACATGAAATATCCAATAAGAAATACATAAAATGCATATCCAAGAGAAGCAAACAGACTTTTCAAATAACAATAAACCAGAATATTTCAACCAAAAGAATCAAAATACATAGAAATATGTGACCTGATGGTGGGAAAGATTTTACACAACATTCTCACAACATATATATACACCAACCTCCTCCTTTGCCAGTTTTTTTCTCCAAAAATAACCTGTATTTCATTTAGGGTTTTTTTGAAGGCTTCCAGATAATGTAACCCACATATTCATCTGCATTTGGAATGTAGTGGTTTGTGAATGACCTTTTCATTACACTTACTAAGCAGGATCTTGATCCAAGTAGATTTTTTGGCTTGGGCTCATTCTACCCTCCCTTATACTTTGAACAAACCACTTCCCCAGGCTCACAGGGCCATAACTTTCATTGTTTGAAAAACTCATTTACCACAATTTATTGTGGCATTCTCTCCCCCTTTCCCCTGTCATAACTTCCTGATTGCTGTTCATCTGTACCAGATGTGCTCTTTACATTTCCAAGTTATATAAACTTATTACCCAAAATGGTTCTCCCTCTTTCCCCATCTGCTGTATATTTATATTTACAGTAGCATACTAACATGTATACTGTAGCACACATTTAACTACTAGGTCTGGAAAAGCACAGGGAATTCCTCTCTTTGAGGTGCAGTTCTAGTCATCTGTAGCTGTATCCATCCTGTCTTCAAAAACATCTGATTATGTAAGATACACAAGGCAGCCTTAGATAAAGCAGCCTCCAAGGAAAATTGGAGGTACTGCACAGAGTAATAGTCCTGAAGAAGCAGATGGCACCCTTTAAATCAGTCCTAAAGCCATGGTGTAAGGGTGACATTCTTCTAATGAAAAAACAGCAGTGACAGTTGAAAACTATCATTTAAATCCACTACTGAGTATAAAACTGAGGGTTTAGGTGGACTTGTGTGCGTGCATGTCTATTTCCTATTACATTTCTCTTGAGAAATATTAACTGGGAGCCAAAAATACTCATAAAAACAAATTCTGCAGAATCAATCTTCTTCAACTTTTCCAATTTAGTAAAAAGGGAATTAATTTTTGCTCATCAAAAATAAGAATTTTATGCATTTTCATGTTCAGAAAAGTGATGCTTGTCAGTGAAGACACTGCCCGTGCATGCACAAAACCTCAGTATAAGTACAAGGACTTTTTTTTCCTCCTTTATGTATGCTGTAGAACTTATCCTTAAATTAATTCCAGCATTTTTTACAAGTGTAAGGGAAAATTCCAGTTCCTGGATTTATGGGATTATACTAAATGCTAAACCAAAGCATAGCAACATTCACCTCATGCTGAATTTCCTCCCTTTTGCTCAATTCTGAGACCCAGTGTATCACCTTAAACCAAGACAGTAAAATGTGATAGTTCATCCACTTCAGTTACTGCTGTGAAAGAGCTTTGGCACAGCAAGGTCCTGACTAGGCCAGCCACACTATTCTCAGTCTGGAGGAAAGAGAGGGATAGCAGATGCTGAAGCATATATTTTTGACAGATAATTTTGTCCTGAAAACACCTACTCTAAGCTGAAATTCTCCCAAGATTTGCATCTCTTTTTTCACTTTGGTGCCTTTTAATTTTTTCAAATGTAGGAAAAATGATCACATTCCCAGTGCAGAATAGAAAACAAGAATGATTTTTTTACTGCTTAGAATTACTTTAAAAAAGAGATTTTTAACAGTTATATTTCTCCAATAAGATCTCCAAGATTATTGAATGTATTTGTTTTGAAATAAACCAAATCCTTCATTTGAATTGTTAGTTAAATTATGTCCTTACTTCGGTTCTTCTTCTCTTCTGCAATTTAATACATTTTCAGCCTTGTCACGAGTGCTGTTTTTTATAGGATTAAGCACACTGAGGCATCATCTCAAAACCGCAGCATAGAACAGTACAATAACAGGGCTATGAAAACGCTTTTCACTTTCTAGCTCCATTTGTTCCACCAAAATTCACAGAGTATTGTGTAAGCCTTCACACGCATCTGTATTTCTGTGCCTTCATCGCTTGAATCTGTAAGTTGCTCTGATCTGGAAGCAGAACAAAGCAGCTGCAGGAGGAATTTTATTCCATGCAGTCTGGGGGTTCTGGCTGGCTGTGACGGGGGTGGTGTGTGTGGAAGATGACTTAGCTGTTATTTTCCTTGCCTCTTGATCCAAATTTGTGCCGCTCTGAGAGTCAGAAAACATAGTTCCAAGGGACAGTGGGATTTTCTCAGCTTCTCAAGGAAAGTCTAGAATTATTTTTAACTATTAGTGGTTTTTATTTTAACTATGAGTGTTAAGTATTTCTCATAGCCTGAGATTCTGCAGTGCTGGTGAAAGAAGCTAAATCCCACCCTGTGCCCTCCTTTTTGTACAATCGCTCTTCAGCAGTGTGAAGCATCTGTATACTTTATATGCAAAGCTCAGCAATAATTTATTCAAAGTAATTTACCTCCCATTTCTAAAACAACTGTGAGCAACTTAGCATTCAAGTGTCTTTGGAAAATAAATTTGCCAATCTTTCCATGGAGAAACTGCTGCTAGTGTAGAATCTTTGAAAAGGGAAAGTATTAATTCTGTGCCAGTGGCACTGAAGGAGTGCATGATTTAGGTCACTTCATTTTAGCTAAAAATTTGACAGATCCAAATCTTTGAAGAATTAAAGAGTGATAAAAATGTTTAATCTTTATCAAAATGTTTCATTGAAAACTGGTGAAAAAGAAGGATTTGTGTAATAAATATGGACCCTTCTATGACTAATAATTGTAAATATAGAGATGTATGTTATATAATTTTACAAGTGGGTTGACTTAGTACAGCATAGAATTCTGACTCAAAACCACATGATGTCCAATATCAGCAGAACACAGTCAGCAGATTAACAATTAGTTTAGTGACAAATCCAAACATGACTGGTCCAGCGTGGGTTCTAATCAAACACAGCACCATTATCCACAGGGGCCTTCTGTGGATGTTGTTACCATGACAGGTGTTATGCAACTTTTTCTTGATTATCTCAAAAAACATGAAGCTCTCAATGACTAAATTTTCAGATGACATAATAATAGGCAAAGCAAGAAATAATGAGAAGCTATTAGTGTCACACAGTAGGCTGGACACTGATAGAATAGATTATAGAAAATACAGTCTTTATAGAAAGACAGAAATGCCTCAAAAGTGTTAGGAAATCAGCTGTAGTATTAACTCTTTAAATGTTCAGTTTTAAAAAAAGAGATGTCTTAGTTATTTCTACTCAGGGAAGAAAGATTTCACATAATCTTCCTACATTTGCAGGCGAGACCCTGAATTTTGGGAACTATAAAATTACTTAAAACAGCCTTTTTCATTTCTCTTTACACTATACCCCTCTTTTAATCAGTCCCCCAACTACTCTTTCTACCTGGCCTTGTCACTGAAGGAATGCGGTTCTTTAAATTAACAATACAAATACCTGACACTTCAAATTTAGTTTGCCTTCTTAGAATAAAACCAGTTTTAGAAGAGGGCATTTTGTGTAACTGAAATATTGCTTAAGGCCACACAGCTATGTAAATACTTAAATAATCTATCCACATCTCTTATGGTCCATTAAAACTATTTAATTTTCCTCTCTTTTTCTTCTACCAAAAAGTAATTTCATAAAAAAGTTGGGGTTTGGGTTTTTTTGTTTTGTTTTGTTGTTTTTTTTAACCTTTTCTTAATTTATTTTAATTTGTGGAATTATTGTGACGGTAAAAGAGCAAAATTAGAAGGTTTTAGATAAAAACTCAAAAGAAATGTTGATACCTCATTTTAAAAAATAAATAAATTGGTAACATATCTCTGTAACTGTTATTTTAAGCATGTCAGTACAATATTGCATTAAGTTTCTATGAATGGAAAATTAAATGCTTCTGTGTAATTTCTTACACTGCCCTTAAGCAGTCCTTTAATATTTATTCAAGTTTACTGATGTATCAAGAATTGTAATGGAATTTAAAGTTTATTGGCATGGGTCAAATATGCAGTTTGCTCTTTACTCATAACCAGAGGTCTTTCTGCTAGTGGTTGTATATTGCAGAAATAAATGGCACTTTCACTTTTCTGCTATTCATCGGTTCATAACACTCAAGGTTAATGTGCTATGGTGACTTATTCACAAAAACTGTTTGCAGATCTTGAAAGTTCCATACATTTTAACACATGTAATTTATCCAAAAGTTCCTACCAGAAGGCATGGCTGTTCTTAATTCATTCTTTCAAAACTTTCCATTTTGCCGATGCATATACAGCACACACATATACAATACAGCATCTGCCAAAATGACTGTCACATGTTTATGACTAGACAAGAGGTTAAATTGTTCTGTAACACCATCAACCAATATTTTCCATGCCCTAAAGAAGAAGCAAGAAAAATAGAGTACTAAGCCTACCATACTGTTTATTCCAAGCGAATAGTTTGGGTTGTTCTTTTTAACATATCTCAAGAAGTAGATTCTGGATAGATGAAAATATGCATTATATTTCATGACTACAGTCATGGGGGCTGTAACTCCTACAAAGCACAGCTACCTAGCTGTTGCAATAGGAATGAACTAACAGACCTGCTAGTCATAGGAATTGGCTGTGTACATCTATCTATCCCAAATGTATTTTTCCCTCTTAATCAAAAATTCAGTGATGACTTTGTTTTATTAGTGGTGAATTCTTTTTCTCAGTTCTGCTCACTATTCCTGAAAATGAAAATATTCTTTCTAAACTTTTTCTTGCTCTTTTCTGGAAAAAAATAATAATAATAGAGAGGTTTTGAAGGTTTTCTCTTGCCTGAAGGTTTTGACTAGGAACTTTATGTGAAAGCTAAAGATTCCTAGAGCATTATTCAAAATAAGATAATTTCACATTCTCATCTAGGTGCTTTTATGTCTCTCTTCTTTTTTCTTATATACCTTCTTACCTACTGTCATATGAGAACTGCTAAAAGGGAAAAAATTATTCTTCATTTTTCTGTGCAAAAAGTGTGCCACTAGTATCTGATTCTTTTATTTGAGGAAGTTAGAGGTACTTTTTTTTTTAGTAGTATCAGCCACAATGATTTCAGCATGCCTAAATGGTGCAGATATTTGCATAAAACTAGAACAATCAGTTACTGATCAGGTTTTATTATTCACCAACAATAATTAACCCCTCCCCACCACTCTTTACTAATTTCAACCCTCAATGTTTGTTTGCCTGCAATTCCATGATTATACACAAAGTTTTGTTTAGCCTTAACACTGCAGGGAAAATATAATTTTCCTCTGGGAAGTCTGAGTTGCATTGGGTTGCTTAGCCTGGAGAAAAGAAGGCTCGGAGGGACCTTATCAGTATCTACAAGTGCCTGTGGAAGGAGGTTTTAGCAAGGTGGAAGTCAGTTTTGTCTCCACAGTAACAAGTGACAGGATGAGAGGAAATGGCCTCAAGCTGTGCCAGAGAAGGTTGAGATTGGATATTAGAAAACATCTCTTCACTGAAACAGTGGTCAGGCACTGATTGCATCTGGCATCCCAGAGAGTGCAGAAACACTATCCCTGGAAGTTTAAAAAAAATGTGTGGATGTGGCATTTGGGGACATGGTTTAGTCATGAACACAGTAGTACCGAGTTAACAGCTGAACTCTATCTTACAGGCCTTTTTATATCTAAACAAATCTATATGATGGCAGAAAATTTGAATTCTGCTGCTCTTACTATAGACGGGGTATTTTACAGAATTAGAATGCTTTATTCAGGAGAGAATTGTCAAAGTTGTAGTAGTAACAATAGTAACAAGAGCTGTATTATTTAAAACGCCCTAGGGTACTGGTCCAGATGGTTAAAATTATTATAGAAATACAGTCATCAACACCTAATTTCCTACATAACTATAGAAAATCCTTCTATGTCAATTCTTATATAATAAATATTTATTTCTATTGATGACATCCTCAAATACCCAACCACTAATAAGTAATAGTGGTTAACTCAGAGACCAACACTTGAAATATTAAGTAAGGAAGTTTTTTCTCTATTGCATCAATTTATATACCTACATTTGCTATATATTGTCTTTTTACTAAGTAGCTAAGATACAAGTGCCTTTCTTTACAGTCCTTCTGCCCATATCTTTCTTTCCCTGAATACTGACTCTTGAATAATTTATATTGTTAGCACATAGTTTCACATCAGTAATTCTAAACTTCTTAATATCATTTATGTGTCTGTTAAAAACTTCTGCAGAGAAATTTATTTTGGATTCCAATACTGAGTTCTCACCAATATGAAAGATAATCATCTATGCCTCATCTTTGGTGAGATACCAGCACAAATAGAAATGGTAAAATAAAGTCCTTCATCAGTGATTTTTGCCAAGTGTAAATTGACAAGATAATGTAATTATCAATGGTATGCACATATACATATTTACTAGCACTGGGATGGCCATATCAGACCAATGTTTAAGCATTTTATTAGGTGTATGAACAATGTGATCCCCAGATATAAATATATATATTTATGTGTTTTCACTGAGATCCAATCACATTAAGACAAGAACATAGTATCTGTTAAAGTTCATTATATTAGAATATTACATTGTTTCAATATTGTTTTCTCTCCTTTTCTATCTGTGGCAGTTCTGTAAACACCTTACCACTGTTTGCTGTTTTCCCACAGTATGGAACAAAGGATTGTGCCACTTTGCACATACACATGAAAGCATCAAATTTGCTTCCATCTCCAGACAAGCTATCGGTTCCAGTCTATGTTCACCACTACCACTAGAAGCTGTGACTGGCAGGCTGGGCTTATGTTTGGCAGAGAGGGTATACTAAAAGCAGGGAGCCTGATATACAGGATGGAAATTCTCTCCATGGCAATTTCTCAGATGGTCAGATCTGCACATTGTCCTGGAAGACAGCTTCAGCTAGAAGCAAAAGAAAAGCAAAGCAAAGCCAAGGAAAGAGTCACAAAATAATCTCCAAGAATCCACTTCACATACTACTCCAGCCCCACAAAAGAGCAATGCCTCCTGTCAGACTATCACATCCTCACTCATTAGCTTGCCACTGACAGAGGAGTTCAGCAGCCATAAATAATCCGTACCTGCTGCGCATGTTTATTTTTCTTTTGTTTGAACAATGAGAGGATATACATTACATCAATTCTGAGTTTATAGTGCTGATAAATCACACTTAAGGGAACAATGAAAACAGCACCTATTTAATAAATATGTGTTCATATCTCATATCTAATTGCTTCCAACGGGATACTAAATGCATCCCATGGAGAGAAGGGAGTACATAAGTCACAAAAGGTAAAAAAGTCTCTGTGATGCATATATTTTTCATGAGTCATAGATAAAGCTCAAGAGCAACAGTTCTTTTTGTCGCTTTGCTAACTAATGCTGCTGTCAGATGAATGAGGGAATGAGAGGAATGAGGGACAAGCCCAGGGAGCAAACCAGATAGAAAAGCACTACTAGGAGTTAATATAATACAAATTAAAGTATAAAGGAGATTTCCCATTTCCCACCTGATAACTAACTCTTGGAATGACCTACATGAACAGAAAGGGTATTAAATCCCACTGTTCCTACAGGAACACATTTTACTTATGCTAGGTCCACCTACAATTAGTTTGTTTACTTATTTATATACCTACAAAAAATCTACTTTTAAACTCTCAGGTTCTTTATCTACATACTATCGACAGTGCTATGCCACAGGCTTCTGGGAATGCACCGAGTCCCAGAAGTTTGATCTCATGCCAAGGCTAGTGCACTCAGATTTTTGACTTTAATGACATTTGTGTTTCTCTTTAGCAGAATTTGTGAAAATTCTGCTAGTTTCACCATTTCTAAGATAGCTGATCTGAACTGGATCTTATACGGTTCCTCACAAAAGTGGTAAGTATGAGTTCCTCACCACCCTCTAGTTCCAGCAGCTGTACAAAAAAGGTTTGTATCAGAAACTGAATAGGAGTGAAGAAGACCTGGACCCTTAGGTGAAGATAAATATTTCTGGAGAACTTAAGTATCTACAAGTTCTTGGGTTTAGCAAAAAGACCCTGATAAAAAGAATAATTAAATAGGCAATATTTATCTTATACTGTAGCTCTCAAACACAAGACTTCACACAAATCTGTCTCATGCACTTGTAAAATGATCACTAAAAATAAAACTGATTTTTTAAAAACTTCCAATCACAGAGATAAGCTTAGTATTTTAAAGAGAAAGCAATTCATGTCTGTTTGGAATTCTCTAAGGAAAGGTCTACTTTGGCCATATAAAGATGAGGCAGGCTTTAGTCTCCCATCTGTAGCAGTAGAGTCCTTTTCTCCTAGGGAGATCAGCTGGTTACAGAAAATGAGGCTGACTGACAGACAGCTTGGGATGCACAGGGCTGAGATATTTACCATTTTTGGATTCTAACGTGAACTAAGGCCAGAAACAAAGGTAAGGCACTCCTGGTATCCCACATCATCCTGTTTATGCATGCTGGGTCCTGATAAGTAATTTAAAAGCTTAGCTGTCATATTTTTAGGGATAAAATCTTGCTGCTCAGGTACCATGAGTGCAAGACTCATTCTAATTCTGAGATCCTCCATGAAGAATCTAGATGCAAGCAATATGCAACTTTATCACGCAGGTTTGATGCCTTTTGGAGGCAGACAGAAGGTTAGAAAAGAAAGTCCTACCAAATACAGAAAAAAAATAATGTCAATATTTCTGGGGTTTAGGATCCCTTTAGCCTGAAGGATTTACGAGTGTCTTAGAACTGTGTGAGGCAGTCCTGAGTTACTTCTTTCTGTTACTGTTTTCATTCCCTTCCTCACTTAACACGGCCCATTTGCCAGGCTGAATTAATGAGTGCAGAGCCAGCAAGTAAACTTCCTCACCAGGAGGTTTTGTTCTCAAGACCTCTCAAACCAAGCAACACAGACTGCTTCTGTTGAGTAAACATGTAGGCTGATACCACATTTATCTTCATTTGGTAGCATTTAAAGCCTAGCAAAGGAATACAGCACTACTCTAATCAGTAAGAATGATGCTATCATTATGTTGTTCCAGTGGCTACAAGATAATTAATGTTTAGTGATAGACACATTCAAAATAAAATTAATTATGTCATTAATGATTTTAATTAACTTCAAATGCTTCTGTGTTTTCCAATAAGTTCCTATATCTAGGAATAAAGCTAACCACAATTTGTAACTCTTAATCTCTTCCTGCATTTATTTATTTATTGAGCTCTGAAAAGGCACCTATGGAAGTTAACTTGAGATTATTTCTATTAACTGTTTTATTCAATTTTGTTGGTGGGGTTTCTGGTTTTTTGAGGGGGTTTTTTTGGTTTGTTTGTTTGGGGTTTTTTTTTGTTTTTTACTTCATAATGATAAAATTTGAATAACAAAATAATTAGATGCATCTAATGTGCTCAGTATGTTTCACCATAACTCTGGTCTACTGCATGCAGTCAGCCCTGAACAGAATTCTTTCACCATGAGCAGAAAATGAAGTTAAATGCCTCTCCAATAACTTTAAAGAGTGATTTAATGGTCTTGGGGAGGATTTATTTTCTTTGTTGTTGCTAGAATCAGGCTGAAACTCCCATAGTCTTACTGGATTACTTGTCTTTTGGGAAAGAAAGCAGATACAAATTTTCTCCTTATCTTCCCACCACTTCTCATTTAGAAGTACTTTTCTTTCAAAGTAGACTTTTTTGTTGTTGTTGTTGAATACAGTTCTGACTCTGACAAATACTCTTCTGACAGTACCATGGAGGTTATTAACTGATGCACAAAGAAAAGCAGAGTTCATAGGCAGTCCAAGCTCCTTTGTAACATATGCCTCAAACATGAGAGCCTTAAAGAAAGACAAAAAAGTCCTAATGTTGTGTCTTCTGATTACGGCTTCTCTTGTAAAAGCTATTTCAAAATTTAGATAATTTGGGATCAATTAAGAACAGTTTAAAATCACTGTGATTGGTGATGGAGAAGCTTTTAAAGCAGCATTATATTTGGACTTGCCAAAATATACAAATAGCTGAATTTAATGCTTAAGACTAGCTCTAATACAGTAATCTGAGTTACAAAAACTTTCCTTTCTGTTGCTATCCATCATCTCATTTTTAATTAATAAACTAATATATAAAATTAAATTATTGTATATTATAACATGTAATATGTAAAATTATATAATATGTAACATCGTATATAATATACTTTTTTCTTTGTAATCTCAGGACTCCTTGAAGATTGACTTATATTGTTTGAAATTGATAGGTCATGGAAGTCAGGTGCAAGATTGTATTGCCTTTAATAAAGGTCCTATGCATTGTTATTTCAATTCTGTGCAGTAAAAAGGAAGAGCTAAATACCTGAGCTTTTGTACCACAGAATCCAAGACTAGAATTTTATCACACTTAACATGCTTAATTATTTATATGGATTTAACATGACATCAGTAGTAAAGATGAAGCACATATTTATCCGAAGAAGACTAAAGCTAATGGTGAGAAGTGTCAGAGACATACTTGCTGCAGGAAATAAGCTCTGGAAGGCTTCTGAACCACATTCCACAGTTATTGTAGTTCTGTGGGCAGTCACAACACTTGTCACAAAGAAAAAACTGCCTGAGAAAAGTTCCAAAATCTAGATGAAGACTAAAACAAAGATTGGTTTCTGAATCCCAGTTAGGGTCAGGTATGCAACAATAGACCAATTGGTTTGTTTGTCAAACTGAAGAAACAAGACTTTCAAGTGGCATAGGAGTTTTTTTAATCACCATCTGCAGCGTTCAGAAGATATAAGGACATCCTGGGGGAGACAGAGCTCTGAAAGCCCAAATTTGGGATAGGGTGCCTCTATAGGGTAAAGCAGTGATCATGTCTTTCAGCAAATGCACTGTGGGGCGAAAACTCCATTTAGGTTTTAGGCCAAAGTTGGGGACAATTTCCAAGAAAATACTAATTTCAAACTGGGCAAGACAAAATAGTGGAACCTATCCCACAAAAGATAGAACTGCACTGGCAGGGATGTGAAATATTTCTCATCTTTCTTCAAGATGTGCAAAGGCAGAGAGTATAAAGGAAAGCTCGGCACTCGGGGTGTCACCCAATCCAAGTGAGGGTTCCTTCTTCGGCACTCTTGTTCTAGCAAACTAAAAAGCCAGGCTTTACTCTGTTTTTGGGTCTTCTTCTTTTTTTGGAAAATGTAAGCTCTTGATACAAGGAGATGCTTCATTGTGTGGGTAAGTGATCAGAGAATTTGGCAGGAAGAACAGAGCTGAAAATTGCTCACCCAAAAGCAGTCCAATGATCAGAAGTGCAGATTCACTACAAATATCACTACTTGCTTTTTATCCCCAGTTCTTAAAGCTCAAGTAGCACACCACTTTTCCCTTAGTTACTATCTAACTAAAAACCTTGTAAATACACCTGCCCCACATCAACTTGATCATTCTGGGTGCAAGATACCCTTAAGTGTTCTTTCACACCTGGTCTAGGAGGTGCCTTACTTTTCCCAGCAGAATAATTCAATAAGCCTAAGAAAGAAGTTCTTGACATAGGCATCTTACATAAGTGGGAGAGAACTGTATAAGAAGTTCTGAGAGGAAAATATAATACAGGAATTATATCATCTTTGAGAATTTTGTGGTGATAATCTTTCGTACTTCAGCAGAACTTAATTTTTTCCACTGTGTACAGCTAACACAGCTATGATAAGGAAGATTAAAACTAAATTACTTTCATTAGTGACTCTTTTACCTCTCATTGGTTTTCATATCCACTTCTCATGTTTTGTCTTAATCAAATAATGATTCTTTGTGTTATCCCCTGCAAACAGAGCTCTGCAAAGAATTTCAGTGAAATTAATGATTTCATTTCTATAAAATAAAGAGGCAAGGTCTGGTACTTTTAACTGCTTGGAGACAAAGTCATGTAAAAGGTCCTGCAGTGGAATGGAGAACATGCATTTTTCAGTAATGTAAATAATAAGTAATAATAAGAAAATGAACCTACTTTAAAATCCTCCTTTAATGATGTTGGCTAGGAATTCATACTTTGCAGCTTAGCCATGACAACTGATGAAATCAGTGCTTGCTTTTCTCTCCCATAAATTCATTCTTAGATGGTTATAAGTTTAGCATTACATTTTAACACACACAGCAAAAATAAAAGACTTCATATATCCATCCTGACATGCTTACAATATTATTTTAATGTGTCTATTTTAATCTTATCAACCTCATCACATTGGTATTTAGAAACTGCAGTTTATATCTGAAAAAGCAACACTATGATGCTTCTGTCTGTAAGACTTTCTCTACTGTTTGAACTCAGCAGTGTATGTTAAAGAAAGACCGAAACCATTGCAGTGTCCACCTTGTTAGAGGGTAGAAATGAGCCAAGACACAGACTCCTTCTTTATCACAGCATGAAAAGGGTTCTGGTTTACTCCTCTTTACAGCTCAGCCATCCTGACTCCAATCAGTCACTGACTCTGGCTGCAGCAAGCTCCTACTGTAGGTTTCCCTTACAGCCTCTGACTGCTGGTTATTTCCTGCTAAACTCTGACTGCATGGGTTAGTTTGCAGACTCTGACTGCAGGCTTTTACCCAGCTAGACTGTGGCTGCAGGTTCCAACAACAGGCTCTAACTGCAGACCCAGATGGACCTCAAAGCAGTGATTCTCATTCTCTCATCCTTCTTTTCTCATCTTCTCATTCCCTCCTCCTCAAGGTTCTTCCTCTATAATCCACCCCTCCTCAGCCAACCCCCTCCCTTTTATCACACTTTATTGGACATAGCTGTGACTCATCAGGGGCAAGGCTATATTGGGTAATTAACACAGTTGTTACTTAACAGGGGCAAGGTCACCTGTATTCCCTTCTCCTACAGAAATCACTGAAATCTCCGTAAACCTGGATTTTACACTCCTGTAAGCAGACACTGTGCATTTGCTATAGTCTTGACAGCATACTTCAACGTCCTACAGATGTGCCATCACACCTCTCCCAGCACTCTTTGAGGTTGAAATACTCCTACCTGCAGCCACAAATGCTGGGTTAGTGGCTCAAATAATTCTGTTTTCTCATAAACCGGATTCCTCAGATAAGTCCAGATACACTTTATTTTGATGACGGAATCCATTACTGATCTAAAACTGGGGATCTGTAAAAAGTCATTTCTAGAATATGGCAAATAAAATTTTTACCTGTATCTTATTAGTCCAAACAAAATCAAAATATAGATCCTTATCAATTTACTAGCCCAATTCCTTCACCTCTGTTTTCTACAAAACTTTAATCTCCCCATCCCAGGGCCCTTCTTAACCTGTCCCTGATTAAGGTCCACATTGTTCTTCTTTGGTATACTTAGTGCAGTATTTTATTCCAGCTGGCCCAGCTCATTACACTCATCAGTGTTCATGTAAAGATAGCCATATCACAAAGGGACCAATTTTCATTGCATCATTCAAATCATTGTTATCTCCACTGCCTATCCATCACTAGAAAATTCATCACCCCCAATTAGAAGCCCTGCTGTTTCTACATCACACTTTATGTTTGAAAATGACATTATTCATAATGTGCTCCCCCACAACTTTTGGCTAACAAACAGGCTCTCAGGGGAAACCAAATTGACAGGGTTGAAACCTAGACAATAAAAGCTTAATTATTATAAGCAATGATGGTATTTAATAATTGTGATCTCACTGGGAACAATTTCGAAGAAGAATCACTTTTGCTTCATTACAATGTGTGAGTGATGATACTAATAAAGGCTCATATGAGGAACTCCCAGCCTGCTTCCCACAACAAACATTAATTATTTTTCCACAAAATGCCAAAGCTGGGAAGCCAATGAGCAAGGATTTAGTTGTGCTTGGCTGGATTATGCATTCTCTGTAATATAAATAATAAAGAAAATCAAGGGCTACTACATACAGGATGAGGGAGAGTCATGGATGGTCCATTCTTTCAAAGTAAGGGAAGCAAAACCAGCCTAAATAGACCTGTTCTCTGGAAATTATGAAAGTAGCAAGCTTAGCAAATTAATTGCCTTAAAATTAATACCTTCACACTTCCTTCTTCCCTTTTTCCCCAGCTCAGCAGACATGTGACTAATGATGTTTTCTCCCCCATCAAATTGGAGAGTAAACACAAGTCCTTTCAGTGTGAGATGTAGGCTGGAAATCAAACCCTGCTATTGTGAGTCTTGCCTGGAGGCAGGGAAAAAAGTCAAACAGGAACAGATAGGACTTACTTCAAAGACTGATTCAAATGTCCTGTTAAGTAAAGTGGAAGCTATCACTAAATTGGAAGCTATCTGTTTCTTTCCTTGATTGTAAGTAAATTTGGCTTCCTTGGTAGGGAGTGACACAGGCCTACCTAAAAACTTTTAGTTAAATTGCCTTAAAAAATATCAGGCAGATTTCTTAATGCAGTACTGGATTTGTTAGTTTTGAAATATTTGTTTTCTTCTTTTCTTTTCTTTTCTTTTCTTTTCTTTTCTTTTCTTTTCTTCTCTTCTCTTCTCTTCTCTTCTCTTCTCTTCTCTTCTCTTCTCTTCTCTTCTCTTCTCTTCTCTTCTCTTCTCTTCTCTTCTGTGGAAAAATGCTTATGTGAAATCTTCTGCCAAAAATATTTTAAATGGGAACAAAATATGTAAAAAAATTTTTAAACTGCAGTATTACATGTCAAAGAGAAAAAGTGAAAAACTGTTTTTTACCTCTCTGGGTGAGGTTGTTCTGTGGCATTTACTGGGTCAAGATGATCTAGGTGGTCTAGGTTTCTACAGCTAGAAAAAAGATAACTAGCATTCAAAAATTCAAAGGCACCAGAGAAAAAGAAAAGGATGTGCTGCAAGACTGATGTCAAATTTTTGTTCTAATCAAACTTTGTTGATCATTATATCTGGTTCTTTTATTCAGCCTAGTGTAAAAATAGACATTACAATCATTTGTTGATCTAAAAGAAATCTGCTCCAAACATTAAATGAGTGAGAGTGACACAAGACAGAACACCTTTCTTCACAGGGCACAGGTTAGGAGAACAGAGCAATGGGGAATTTGCTCTTAATGGAGATGGACAGCCTACAACCCACAGAACAATCATTCAAATTCTATGAGATTCAGTACCAAAAAGAAATCTTTTATCAAAAATTTAACCAGTGCATGAACCAGACTGTAAAATGGGAAATAGCATTTGCACAAAGAAGAACTTTTAAAGAACAGTTGTTCTTTATTGAGACAAGACATTTTGTGCATTTTGAATGCATACAAGCACTGTTGTAACCACCCATCATTTTGAAAACAGCTATAAGCAGTGGGGAGGAACTGGCCAGGCACATGCAGAGCCAGAAACCTGCACACTATCTGGAGACTATGTTTATGCCCATACCTTGCTTTCTAAAAAGAACAAAAAATAAAGAAAATCATACCAATAAAAGCTTTTGAAGGTGCTTTTGATTTTGCTGAGAAATGTGTGAGAAAGGGAAATAGTAAATGAAAGTGGACCCACCACCTCACAAGGATTCTCAAAAAGAGCTTTTTTTTAAAAAAAAGAATAAAGGTGCAAGAGGATTTTCTGCATTTGTAAAAATACATTACAGTCAGTGCTACAGCTTGTTCTTTAAAAGAAAATAAACCCTGAAAAAGCCTTATATATAATAGATGGTTTCTCTTTTGCATTGGAGAATCACTGAAAAAAAATTATAATTATTTTTAAGCAAAATTCTTTTAATGTGTCATGCTCCTGCAAAGGTGTAATGGGTCCAACCTAATAAAAAATACTCTGTGTAGACTTCCATATTTTTCAAATCATTATACAAGAAACAGACAATTATCAAAATTAGCCGAAATTGATAGATGAGGGGAATGCTGTATTGCTGTATACTCCACCATAAGAGACCGGCATATATTACAGTGGCTCATGAAATCCCACAGGAAAGATTAATTTCAACTGCACTGGATTTAAAGCTCTTCCATAAAAATCAGAAAGTGGTGGAATGGCCATAAACAAAGGTCAGTGAAAATGCATAGAAACACAGTTCATCACAATGAGCTGGATGGGTCTAGCAATTACTGTATCGATCACTACTATTCTCATTTACAACTTCATCAGCACAGGGAAAGGAAAGCCAGGAATTTGCTGCATTTGTTTTCTTTTTAACTTATTTAGACTCTTCTTATGGCCCTGTTGCATTTGCCTCCTGCAAATATTCTAGGAAATTAGTTTACTGGAAGAAGTTTGCATCGTTCAAATAAAAAATTTTAAATTAAGATAAATGTTTACGGAATACAAATCAATAAAAAAACCTGGGTATTTGCACCAAGAAAGAGATTCTAGAATCACTGCTAATCCAGTCCAAAATAAAAATAGCCTGACCACGAGAAACAGCTTTTCATATGATTTAGCAAATAACTTAAATGGAAGGAATTAAATGTTTGAGCAGTTTAGCTCTCCTCAACCAACCTAAAACAATAATTACTAGGAAATTATGTCTGAGAAAATATTGTCCTATTTGTTCAAAACATTGTATTTTGGAGTTCTGATAGATCTTTCCTATTCACATGAAAAAAAAAATCTTGAAACAAAGACAGCAAAAAACAGAAGATATTTTTCCTCTAGACCTGTTTCGTTAGTGTACTCCTGCGCTTCAAAGCTTAAAGAGAAAGACCACAAAGTTTCGTTTCTCACAACTACTAAATCTACTCTTTAAAAGGTTTTGGCAGAAATTACTTCTATTCCTTCACAGGGACATATTTTTCTTTCTCTTTAATTTCTGGTACATTCATAACTTACAGGTATTACCCTTTGCCATAGTACTTGTCAAACTTAACACCAAAGTCTGGATTTGCTTGTTACTGTAGTAATGCTTTGAAGAGCCTTCCTCTGTTTTGTTACTGAAATAGACTAATTTATTCTCCAAAGATCCTAAAAGAAAACTGCATTGCACATTTTTCAGCTCTAACCAGGTCTGTAACTGTGAATAAATCAAAGGCCTACCCTATGGTAGTCATGAGTAATATCCAGAATACTTACTTCCATGGATAATTCAGAAGAGAAAAAAAGACAAAAATCCTCCAGTAAATTATTCACTTCAAATTATTCTCCCACATCTCATTTCCATCAGTAACTAAATAATCTACCTGTGTAAGGCTATTTTATTCTAAACCCACCACTGTAGTTATTTAAGAGCTACAACAAATGATGATCATTGGAAAAATAATTTAAGAACAAATTGTGCCACATTGAATCCTACCTGGCTGAACATAACAGCTAGGTTTCATCCTCTTTAATTTCCATTTCCTAGGTAAAATACACACTAGAGATCCTAGATACTCTCTAATCAGTAGGGCTGGAATAGCAGTTCCAAACTATTTGGCCTACCATCTGAGTTTCCAAAAAATGTTCCACAAAGCTTCCTTATCACCCTAAACTCACCACAATATCTTGCATTATGAGACCTCTTCTTGACTCTATGACATCTTCAACTCATCTTATTGTTAGATTTGTGAAAGAAGATGTTAAATCAAGAGTTTTCACCATCTGCTCAGGGAGGATGGATCCTATATGCATGATAACTTTTTCTAAGTAAGAATAAACTGAAATATTTGCTGTATCTAGTACAGAACACCAAAAAAATTACATTTTCTTTCTGATACTCAGACTTCCATAGACTGGATCCTGTGCACTGACTGCAATGAATGGTGATTTTTTTCATTGCAGGCTTTAGCTGCAGAACACTTTAGTAAAATGAACATGGACTCAGACATCACACTCAGGAAGAGTGCCATCTCTTCCTCTGAACATCACAGCTTGGCTCCAGGTAGTAAGCCTTGTAGACCCTAGTTCTCATGTTCTTTACTAAGTACAGTAGGAGTTTAGCTTCAGCCATATTTTGGAAACACCGTGTTACATGTGAATAACACAAAGTAAGGAACAATATGATTTGGCTTATACAGCAGGAATTTTGAATGAAAATTCAACAGGAAGGATTGGAAATGTGATATTTTCTTACAGTGTTAAAACAAAAGCATCTGACTTTTGGTTTGCCATTCATAGTTTAAGTATGTGAGATTTCAGATACAGCCAAGCCAGATACTTCCTTCTGGTAATTCAATATCAGCTTCTATTTGGAATCAAATGCATTTTCCAAAATGATTTTATTTTAAAATTTATCTGCCAATAAGGTTATTCTCAAGGCAAATTCTATAATGAAATCTTTTGCAGCTGTATTATTCCCCTTTCCTTTCCAATGATTGTATATCTTTGTTTTTAAATAGAGTATGTTTTTTTCCATAGTTAAGGTTAAGTCTGCTGGAAGATTTTATTCTCAGCCCTTTATCTACCATTTAAATAAAGTTTTTGTAGATTATTTCCAAAATACTCTATGAACAGAAAAATGGTTTTAAGCAACTGTCATTAAAAACTGCACAAAAAATAGTTTCTATCTTCACTGCTAAGCTAAAATATAACCTCTACCAATTCTTCAATGAGCCTCTTGAAAAGTGGAATTCGTTTATCCTCCCTATGGTATAGGAACCATGTTTCTTCTCAGCTCTGCCCTGAATTGAGAAAGCTTAATTTTCCTTTAGGCCAACTCTTACTACTGCCTCTCTACATAATATAGGCAGTACAAAAGTAATATTCAACTTTATGCACTTGTAGCTACATGAGTCATGTAAAAAACAATATCTTTGATCCCAGTGTGGGTACAGCTGTAATCATGCAAACATAGCTAATTCATCATAGCCTTTCCCCATGATAAGTAGGATATATTACAGCAGCCTAAGAAACTCCAGGTTACTTAGTCTGAAGAAGTAAAGGCTCCAGGAAGACCTTACTGCAGCCTTTCAATACTTGAAAGTGGCTTATAAGACGAGAACAGATCTTCATGAAGGCCTGTAACAATAAGACAAGGGGCAATGGTTTTAAACTGAAAGACAACAGATTTAGATCAGGAATAAGTGTGAAGACTTATAATGAGAGTGGTGAAACACTGGCAAAAGTTGCCCAGAGAGGTGGTGGATGCCCCATCACTGGCAATATTCAAGGTCAGTTTAGACAGCTCTCTGAGCAACTTGATCTAGTGGAAGATGGCCCTGCTTATTGCAGAGTTTGGATGAGATGACCATTAAAAGTTCCACCCAACCCAAACTGTTCTACGACCCCATGATTCTACAGTGGTACATTCACAGCAGGATTTGTAGTGATCTAATTATTATAATAGAAAGCAAACAAACATTAAATATTTCACTAATTGCCCAGCATCATCAGATTCCTACAAATTCAGTGATCCTTAAAAGTATTATTAATTTTTTTCTGGTTTTTACTATTGGCAGATAGGCATATCTCATTACCTAAATGACTGTTTCTAACTCTTGGGAATATGGGTAATCAACACTATTAATAAAAACTAAGGGATGTAAAACCTAATGTCAGCTGACACTTTTGTTAAAGGGGGCAGTGTTGTTTAGTCTAACAACTATGTTTGACTTTAAATAGCAGTTCCCTTGGTAGAAAAAGGCTTCCCAACATATTATCCTCACACAAAGTTATCTATTAGCTTGATGATTAAGACTTTCAGGTCTAAAACCTGATAACTGTCTTTTGGGATCCAGATTGCTGGGCATTTGACAAAGGTCTGGAGCTATCATTTTGTTGAAGGCTAGCTGCAGAAGCTGCCAAGAAAGTGCATCTAATACTGAGCTGTCATCCTGCCTGAGTAAGACTGATAGTATCATCAATAAATCCATACTGTAAAAGCAGAAATATGCCAATCAGTGGTCCTAGTGAGGAAAAGGAAAGAGCGAGAACTACAGGCAAGAGCCACTAAGGAAACTTATTATGAATTAAATTGCTGATAAATGTTATCTCTGGCACTAAAAAGAGAATAGGCTATGCACAAAGCAATTACTCCCTTCATAAGAAAAGTGGATATCGGTGACAGCTCTTCTTGAGAAAACTAAAATGCTGTGCTGAGGCATGTGACTTCACTAATAATAGAAACTGTTAAAATAGGAACAAGAGGGGTGAGGTACAAACACAATTAAACAATGCAAGTCAAATATTTTATATTCTTCTTTTTCTTGCTTTCATAAAAAAAAAAAACACAACAAAATTCTTAGCAGCTGAAAGAGAACACTTGAAATGTCCACACGTTTAAAGTTTTCCTTACACCAGAAAGCAATATTGAGTAACATCAGCACAAGTTCTGGACCTGGAAACAAATACTTTAATGTGAAACTGTCCCTGAGTTAACTAATTTTGCTGCCAGCCTAGTCTTGCTAGTGCAGACATAAGGAGGCTCCACTAACATGGCTGCCTTTCGTCATCAGAAATACTTTTTGTTGCAAAGGATATAGACATTATACCTATTTAAAATGGATGATTGCACCAAGCTTCATGTACAGCATGTAAATATTCTCACAAATTATAGGATTTTTAGTCTCATCCAGGGAGAGGATAAGGCTATAACATTTTTGGTTTATATTCTCTTTGTAATCACTCACAGTGGCAAACACTGAATTTGATAAATATTTCAACTTCATCTATAAATTCAGTTTTCACTAATCAACATCTTTACCACACTTTTTCAGTGGTAGCAGAGAAAAAGAAATAACAGTAGCTTGATATTTGGTTTATACAGCAATGCGCACACACATTTACATATTATCATTCCAAGCAACTGATATCATCATCAACAACATCTTCCCTTCCTTTCTAGCACATCTCTCTGATTCACTCATGATGTCCTACTCATATTTTGTAAACCCTGCAGTTAAAAAGAATAGTCACGATTATTACTGAAACAAAACATACAAGAAGCCCAGAGACAATTCTTCATCGCTGTCCTTTCCTCTCACTGTAGGAGATGTCCCAGTAATCCAGATTGCAATCCCTGGCAGGAATTTGTAGTGTATGAAAGTGAGACTCACAGGCTGAGAGCAAAATGAACCTGTTTAATTGCAGACTTCAGACAGTACTTATACACTTAGTGTGAGAATCTTTAATCTTATCTGTAATAAATCCATCAGCCTGACTATTCGTTTCCTCAAGGTTTACAGGCTTTTGAAGAAACCTTTCCTGTTCTCAGGTAGTGTGCAATCTACTTTCTCTCGTGCTCCCCAGGAGTTTTCTGCAGTCCCAGACTGCTGTTTCCGTATAGGAATTATCTCTCTATCTGCTACTATAAAACCCAAGAACAATAAGACCTATGACAATATAAGCCTTAAAAAGTTGGATAAGGAAGAGAGGGAAGTTATATAGGAAAAGAGTGGTAAGCCTATCATTTAGGGAACAAGTGTCATATGTTTTCCATGACGACCTGCTGTTAGAAAGAGTCCAAGCTTCATAAACTGTAGATATGATAAGATTAGGAAAATCTCACAAAATATGATTTTTAGGTTACTGAATATTTCACAAAAATACTGTAACCAACGGACCAATTACTTTGAATGAAAGGAATTAAGGAATATAGTGGGAATGTCAGCTCTAGAAAATACCAAAGAAGAGAGAAATCTTTCATATGTCAGATGCAAATGACAGAGGAATGCTGAACAATCACATCTCTTACTCTTTGACCAACTTTAGATGAAATTTCTTGTACCCTAACACTACCTATATAGTTTCAGCATCTGAAAAGATAGCCTAAGGTGATGAGGTCATATAAAAAAGTCTACTCATGAACAGGAGGTGAGAGGACAATCACTCTTGTGGACTTCATAACACAATAAAATTTTCAAATTTAGTTGAAACTCTGTCTCTTTGTTATCCTGCTGAGGAATTCTCTGGGGGAAAAGACTAGGGGCTAAAAAGATAACAGTACCAAAATTATAGGGGAAAATACAGTTGCTGCTCCCTAGATGGAACACCGTCAGAACATACAAGTTCCCACTCAGGCGAGATGAAACAGAGGGTGGAGCAGAGTGGAGACAAAATAGCCAGGCTCTGGGAAGTTTGTTTCAGTGTTTGAATAGCCTCTTCCTGAAGATATTTCTAATATCCAATGTAAACCTATCCTGGTGGAACTTGAGGGCATGTCATCTCATCCTATTGCTTCCTGCTTGGAAGAGACCAAGTCCCACCTCAGCACAACCTCCTGTGATTGTTGGAGAGAGTGGTAAGGTTTCATTCAGTTAATTTCGGTCCAGGCTGAACACTCCCAGTTCCCTCAGCTTCTTATACCAGAGACAGTTCAGCAAAAAGATAAAAAAGCTGGAGCATCTCTCCTATGAAGAAAGGCTGAGATAGCTGTAAATGTTCATCTGGGAGTGAAAAAGGCTCCGAGGAGGAGACTGAGACTTGCCCACTGCCTTTCAGTCAGTCAGGTAAAGCCTAGCATGACTAAGAGTGTTTGACAGCTCAAATGAAGGTGATGCCTTACCAAGGCAGACAGTCATTCCCAGAGAATACAGAGAATTTCTACTAGCTGCTCATTTGATTTAGATACATTAAAAGTATTTCAAATTGTATCTCCACTGTATCGTAGAGTTTCTATTCTGGCCACAAAGTTAACTTTGTATTTGTAGAACTGCTCAGAACTGTGTTTTTAATCTATTTTAAATCCTTTTTGGAAAGGTGTGAGAAGAAATCTGCTAGCTTTGGCAAGGGTCCTCTGGAAGGAGAATACACTGTAGGGGTCATATCCCTAATCCACAGGAGGCTGTGTCCTCTGCCCTTTGCTACCTGAAGAAAAAGGTGGAGCTATGCGATACCTTAGAGCCACGGTGTGAACTGGTATCTGAGAACCTGCGTGACAGTAGGTGAAAGTGGGGATTGTATGATCCAGCCCACAGAGTATGAAAAAGTCACAGGAGGGGTATGGTGGGGAGAGGGGGTGTTGGTGGTAATACTGTGTTCTAAATGACATAAAAGTGTTCACAATGAATGTGGAGAATGTTTTTAAATAACCGCCTCTACTCACATGTTCTATGGAGATCTATTATTAAAAAAATCATATTTTAATAGCTATTCCTATTAAACAAACAAATGAATCAAGAGAGAGACCTGTGTATAACTGGTGGATCCGTTTATGTTGATTGCTTTTGCCAAGTTTGGAATCCAGCCATTTAGACACATATACACTGCAGCTCTGTCAGCTGCCTGGAGCACCACTTAAAAATGCAAAGAAAAAGAAAAAAAAAATTAAAAAAAAACAGTATCTCTCACCAGATGCACAGGGAATCTGAAAGACAGGATTTTGGCAAGCCTAGCAAGAATTTAGCCTGGCACATGAGGTCAAATGGTCTTAGAATATCAAACCAAAACTACATATCTAAAAGATAATGATCTAAATTCATCTATTCCCAGAGACAAGTGTAGCATTACAGCTGAGGAATGACTATTTTAGTCTTTTTGGATGATTAAGACAGTCTCTAGATCCTCTTACAGCTGCCTGATTACATTTTTCAGCTAATGGATACAGTACTGTACATGCTGAAGGAACTGAGCAGCAATCTGGGAGGTAGAGAGACATTGTCTGGCCCATTGCATTTCCTGGAATCATTTCTGTCTCACAAACAACTGATTGCATTATACAAAAGATTTTGTGATCACATTACGATTTTGTGATTGATTCTGGTGGCTAACTGACTGCACTGCACTTTGAATTCTTCTGAATATCTCCACAAATAAGTGGTATGTGCAGACTTGAGCCTTGTCATTCCTCCTTTTTTCTATGGCTGTCAATTGGCCTTATATTCAAAGCACGAAAAATATTATCTCTGTTCTGCATGTCCCACGTTTTTGCAACATCATACAATATATCAACTATCTTTCTTTCACCAGGTTTTTTTATCATGGGATCTTGGTGCTGACTTTTAATCTGGATTACCATAAATCAGATGGCCCCATTACAGCAATGGACTGAGACTGGATATTACAAAAGGTGTAAGAGTAATGACTTATATTGATAATAGAATTCATCCAAAAGGATTTTTGAAAGGGAAATGAAACTGTCATGAAGAATGCAGGTGTTCAGTGAAAAATGAAATGGTGGCATTATTTTCTCATGACTTGTCTTTTTTGGGGCAAGTAACTGCTGTTGACACCAGCATGTCTCAGATGATGCCCTGAGTCAAATGAAAAAATGTATCACAAATTCACTTGAAACTACAATAGAAATAAAGGTTAATACACTCTTGGCCATGTGGAGTATGAACATTTCAGTTTGTAACCTGTGTTGGGTTTTTCTTTTTTAGGAAATAAGCTTTTGTACCAAGAATCCCGCTCCTCCCACCTACGTGTTTTCCTTCTTATATTAGATCTTAAAAAACAAATTTTCTTTAATTTCATCAGAAAGCTCCATGTGAACAGAGACATATGTGAAAAACCTACACAGTGATAAAAAGATGGAGGTGGCTGAATTTGTTTTATTAGAGTAGAATGTCAATGAAAAATCAATGGAGCACCAGGGGAGAGGAGCTGGTATGATCTTTTAATTATCAGAAGTTAACATCACCTTTTTTTTCTTTAAAGATCAAAAAAGCAAACTAATAAGAACATTCACTGCAGCAAAACCAAGATCACAGTTTTTTCAGCACATAGCATCGAGTTTAAGCCATGATAAAATGTGAAATTGCTCCTATCATTGCAAGTACAACCTAACTGCTCCTCATCTGCTCATTAGACCCTGAAAGTATACAGCCACACTCCAAGTCAAAGTAGGTCACAGTTCATGGTGGATTTTGGCATTCATGTCAGTCACTAAAACTGAAAGTACGACAACTCCTGTTTCCTGTTCCTAATAACAGAATTCATCAGGAAAAAAAAAAAAAAATCTGAACCCTTGAAAGCTGATGGAACAGATCCAAAGAGAGATCCCTGGATAGAACTCAAAGTGTGCAATGGTGCTCTGAGCCCCCAAGAGCCTGCAGTTTGTTAGAGGTGTCCTTTGCTATACTCCCGAGAGACAATTTTCCATCCACAGCTGAGTAAGTACTATGCACATGCTAATCTCTTGTACTCTCCCTTCTGCTCCTGGGAAGAGTCCTTTGTGAGACCAGTGCTGAAATGAGAAGAACTGGCAGCTCTGTGATTTCTAGTCAGAGGAAGTGGTAACAGACAGTTATCCTTTGTGCTTCTCACATGAGGCAGATACAACAGACACATTCAGTGAACAAAGCCATCTCATGTGTTGTTCATTTGTTCCCTTTTTTTTTTTTTTTTTTTTGAGCTGAAATTTTCAATTCTAGCAGCATGTAAATTTTGTGAGTTTTGACATAAATTATTGGAAGTTACCATGTTGTCATGTTCACACAAATTTAGGACAGCTTTCATCCCATGTACATTTGCAACTTAAAGAGGGAAAATATAAGTGATGAAGAAAAGGTGCTCAGTCAGGCCTTGGTAAAATGCATCTTTTCTGATTTTCAAATTTTATTTATTTAGATAAGTATATAAAGGTATCAAATGAAGGAATGTTACCATCTTCTTGAAGAGATCTGCCTACAATATTTCTTGCTGTGCAGTGGGATGGGGAGCCAGAGAGCTACATCATTCAGGAACAGCAGCAGGAAAATGGCTGAATGCATGCTTAGCACACTCACATGAGGCCAAGTTACGTGTGGCTAAATGCCACTCCAAAACTTTGGAGGACTCCAAATCACTTGTGGTAGCTGTTGTTGTTGTCTACTGGGACTCTACAGCCACATATTTAAACTATTAGAATATTTAACCAGTTAAGGAAAAGGACGCTTACAAAACAGAAAACTGCCTACTCTATATAGAAAAAGAATTCCAAAGAAAATATGGACAATCAACTGGCCAGAAGGTTTCTTTTTTAGGATAGATAGACAAGCTTAAGCATGTCAATAAATAGTATAAACAAAATCCATAAGAAAAACAGAATTAGAGTCGCCAAACTTGTAAGGATACCAAGTGCCTAAAGTGCGCCTTTCATATGTGGCTTCAAATCCAAGCAAGTCCAGAACCCCAAGACAGTACACTAAAAACCAAGATTTAGGGGCAGCAAGATATTGGGCAGATGTCTAGTGTTTAGTGACCTGGGTTTCTACAGAGTTAGACATACTGGCTACATGCAAAGCATCTGGGAGCATTCCCAGGCACTGGAACTCAACCATCCATAGTAGAAACTATTAAAACATTGCCTGTTACAATTTTGGCAGGTCATAACTAACTTTCTCCCAAGGACAGCTCATTCCAGAGACCTTTCCCAAAAGGCAGTTCGCATGCAGCCAGCATGTTCTGGAGTTTATGAGAATTTGTTAGCACTGTCAATGGGCCATTGTGTGCCAGTTGGCCTAATTGTCTGGGAATGTTTCTGGGAATGTTTAATATAACAGTTTATTTGTGCCTGGTATTTTAGAGCCAATGTAGCAGCTCACCACTATCAAAAGGAAAGGATTTGTTCCTTCTTTTGACTACTTCTAATATCCTCCATTATATCAGTTCTGATGTTTGTCAGGCACTTTTCTGGGATGTTTCAACTCTGTAACCTGGAGAAATCCATTTGTTTCCTCTTGCTGGAGCAGGTTAGATTTCTAACTGCTGATTAGAAATTTGAATCAGGTCACTGCTCAGTCTAACAAGCACCAACTCAGCTCAAGGAATGCATGGCTGTGTCTGGAAAGGGGACCAGAGTGAAACACCAGGGTAAGTAGGATCTTTGCCCGAAAGTGCCAATGATGCATTAGGCTGTGCCTCGTGAATTATTGAGATTAATTCAGACTGTTATGTTGAGAGCAGCCTGAGCTGATGTAAGCCCTCACTGCAAACAGAGGGTCACTTTGGCTGCCATTTTTCAAAAGCTCATTTCCCATATCTCCTCCCTCCCTTGTGCCAGCACAGCAATATATACACAGTCATGAGTGAGCTGAACTGAGGAAATGGTCCTCAAGAAAAAAAAGTTAATCCTAATTCGCTGTAGCTCCTTACATAGGAACAAGTGTTTCTGCCAGAACAAGGATCTTGAGTAGGAGAAACACTATGGAAGTAAAACTATCAGATTTAAGTAAAAGTTGAGGGCAGCAACATCAGGATTTATCAGCTTAACCTGCTTATGGAACTGCAGTATTGGGTGTTTCAGGAGGCATCTAAAAACCATGATAAGGTGTTCAGATTAAACTACAACAGAGATTCACTGAGAGGAGAAAGGGGCTTGTAGGCATCTAAATATAGATAAGGGTTCAAACACCATTGTAAATGAAAGATAAATTGTAGAGATTTTCTTTCTGGTTCTTTTTATTTCTGTTATAAAATTCATGTTTTCCTAACAGCATTAGCTGTCAGCTCCTATTAAAAAACTCAAACAAACAAATCTATATCTAACAGGATATGAGGCTGCAAAAAAAATCTTGAAAGTTGTTTTGTTCTTTATGACAATCCAGAAAGAGTTACCACAAACAGCTTTGAGGTGCAACAACCAAATTCATGCCAGTGTGACATTTTTATTGCATGCATGCTTTCTTTCAAAGTCTATTCTGAAGATACAAGTTGGAAGAGGTGATGGAGAAGAAGCATTAGTTGCCTCTTGCTGTCAGATTGATCTAATTGGTAGCATCCCTTACCACTAATTACTTAAATAAATTTTTGCAACACAGACAGGAGCCATATTAGATTCTTGGAATTCTGATCCAACTCTAGAACATCTCATGGAGTACTTTTTATTACACACTTGTGTAGGCTTTTAAATGGCTTGAAACAGTTAAGTACATGTTTTTAACAGACATAGCATCATCTACAGAAAAAGCTTTTTATTTTTTTTTTTTTTTGGCCTTAAGCCTCCCAGATAGCTTTTCTACTGGGAATTTTAAGACTTGATGCTCCTATTTGATAACTTAACTTTTAATTTTTTTCCAAAACCTTTTCCTCTCAAAGAACTTCCCAGGCTATTTAAAATAGTAGCCAGTGAAAATCACTACAGTTCTGTTGTTTTAACTTGCCCTATACTGATTTAGACCACTTGGGAAACTTGTCAAGGACAATCCTCCAGTGCTTGCCACCCAGAAGTGGCAAGTGCTTGCCAGTTGTGTCATTCACTGCAACTGGAACTGTGATGCAACTGCTTGAAAATAGACTAGAGCTCAGGACTTCACAGCACCCACCAACATGCAGGTTAATTATCTTGTAGGTTTATAAGTGAAGAAGGCAAAATCTGTAGGCAGAAGCAATAGCTCCTGTTAATCCAGCCCATAAAACTGTGAGGGGAAGTGGAAAAGGGGAGGCATGAAAGTTTTCAGGAGCAAAAGATTTCTTCAAGCCTTCTTCAAGCTGACCAATTATATTGTTTATGTATGTGATTAGATTTGAAAGACATTCTTCCATACAAAGCCTTTTGTGTTGGGATACCAACCTTGAGATACATTTCCCATGGCACACCTAAGAGTATTTTTGGTTTTAAAATTGCATTCCTATGTGGATACTAATCCTACAATCAATAACATGTCTAAAAGTAACAGAATCAGTCCTTGCATTTATATTTTTGAGATCAAAATCAAAATTATTGCTTTCCTATTTTTATTCTTCTTTTCTGTCTTTTCTTTTTCTTGTCCTGAATTTCCCTGCTTCTATCTTCCTCTCAGTTTCTGAGATGATCAATATCCATCTTCCATTTACTAGTGCAGCTGAATGTGCACCCAGAATAGGAAGTAATTCAGTTTTCAGGATATATCATGAGAAGGAAAGAGTAGTCCTAGAAGGGATCTTAAGATGGGGATCAACTTTATTGGTCATTGTATTTCCTTTGTGAAAGCATTGCCTTCCTGCTCAGATAATTTTGCTTCATTATTTATGCATATAGAAATAAATTCTAACAGTAACTTAAACAGAGCAAGTATCTCCAACAGTTCCACCAGAAAGCACCACTTGGAAGCCTGTCTCAACACAGCTCACCAGATGTTCTGCACCAGCACCTGCTGTGCCCTTCAATCACTGCCTGCACTCCTGCTGCCATGTGGGTTCAAGCAAGGGTGAAGGATAACAGCACCTCGTATTCATTTATTTGCAAGACAACAGCAATCAAATTTACAAACTTTAGCAAAGAATTGCTTTATCTTTTGCTGAAATGTAATCATATCTGAACTGTTGCAGGGGTAACTCTTTAACAACAGATTAAGGAAGATAAATTGTATTTTGAACATCTTGAATTAGGACAATTTTATTGGGTAAAGATCAGCTATCCAAGTTGAAACAGGACATTAGATCTAACATTTCTGTTTTAGGAAAAAAAATCAACAGCTCTTCTCTTGCAATAACTATCCAGCATATCATCTGATGTCAGAGCACACAACGATATGCCAGGCATACATAATTAGAAAGCATACAAAATTCAAATGTAATGACAATCATAAAATTTCTGGGGGGAAAAAAAAAATTTCTGCTTTCCCATTATTAATAATGTTGCCATAAAGATGAACCTAATTAAACAAGCACAGAACAGTTCCAGGTTGATTCATCTGATCCCAAGGTTGGGCATGCATTCATCTATTCCAGAGCTCTGGAAAGGGACAGGCTATGCCCTTTCCCTTCTGTTACTGATACCTGCTGCCTTGTGTGTCTCAGCAGCAGATCAAGATGCACACAAAAACACAAGAAAATTATGTCTTCCAGCTTCCGCAGAACCCCAATTAAACTCCATTCAGCAGCTGAGAGCAGCAGAGGAAGCAAAACTTGCATCTGTTACTGTTGCTGCAGTTGGAGGTGTGAGCTACGCAGGAGATTTGCCAGACTCCTCAGCCTCTGAGCAAAGCAGAAGGGAGAAAGATGAACTCATGCCAAGGCATGAGCTGTTTCCAAATGCAGCAACCTGTGCAGAACCAGAAGGTCACAGTCTGCAGCTGGCCCAACTACAAGTGAGACAGAGGGAACGGTCTTAACAAGCATCAAATTGCCAGACAGGAAAAAGAGGCTTGGGTGCTAATCTGTTCAGAATGAGGAGCTGGTCTGGGATAAACTCAGAGAGAGGGTGAGAAACATGTGGGAGCTGTTTGTTCCTTTGTCTGATAGACACCCTGCTTCAGTATTCTGGTAGACTACTTAGTCTGCTCTATACATCTGGGATAGATTCACCTTACACCTCCTCTGAAGAAGGGCAGGGTGTGAGATGATAGGGACTTCCACTGCTTTGTTTCCCAGACCCCTCTGTTCTGGTTTTCCAGAATGGCCTCCATCTGCTCCTCATCTGAGCTTTTGGCCCCAGTTTGACTGTAGCATTGCTTTGACTGTCACTGACATCACTGGATCGCAAACTGTAGTCTCCATGTATTTCCCAAGGCACTGCTTCTATTTGTCTCTATTTCTTGTAAAAAGCTTTGCAATGAAATTAACACTTAGGAAACTAGAAGGTATCCTCCAGTTTCAGGGGTCACAATAGGTGTCTCTCAAGTAAATATTTGTCAGGAGTAGAACCTATTATTCCTAGCCAGTTGAGAGTTTTACAAATTCCCTTCTATTCTTTCACCTTTAGAATTAAAATGTGATGGTCTTTCAGAGACATCTGAAGTTCAAGAAGAGATATTTTATTCTCTCAAAGCCCATGCTGAAACTTCAATAAAAAATAACTCAGAGGAAAAAAAATTTAAAAATAAAGAGAGAAAAAAAATCTGTTAAACAAAACTGCTTTCATTCCTCTTTAGGGAAGTTCTAGAGTGAATCCCAGTCAGCCTTTCCAGAAGACTAGTACCAATGTTTGCTTTTAAAAAAATCTGTGGAATAGGTGTGGAGAAGCCATAGTCCTGAAGCACAGCTGCTTTTTTTTCTCCTTCCAAAGTAGTTTTATTCTACATTTTGAGACTGATCAGGTCTAGATTTTTTGGGTTGATGACCATTCTCTGTTGGTCTGAAAATTTTAGCTATGACTTTGGCATACCATGCTCCATCACAAAAGCTAATGAGAGTTTGGTTGATGTCTTCAGTGGAACATAACCATATGTTAAGGGAGCACCATGGGTTCTTCCACCTCCACCTGGATATATAAATGCCATATGATTTTTGTGGTCAGGACAACACCAGGAATGAGGTCATGAGGTCAACTCTTAAGGAACAAGCAGTCTGGTTTGAGGGAAGATGATACTAAAATGCAGCAACAAGTAAGGATTAAAGTAAAGGCAGCAACAGCAGGATTTATGACTGCAGACATATTGACTAAATGAGCCATAAAATAATGACTCAATATTCCTCCAAGTAACAATTAGACATTGCACTTTAATAGGAAAAGGCAATCAAAATTCACAGACACAGACAGTCTAGGAGAGGCAAAGCTGGACCCTACCCAAAGCCTCAGTGAATGGAGTGCACAGTCCCTCACTGAAGATCTCCTTTGGGACCTTCACTGCAAGAGAAACCTCTCATTAAGCAGGCCTTTGTTTTTACATCTTATTAGAAAAGTTAGAAGTCTCGCATCCAACTCTTTCTGACTCTTCTCAGCCTCCTGAACAGTCTGATTTCTTGGCTCTAGCAATGGAGCCAGTGGAGCCTGGGTATCCAATTTTTCCTATTAAGTGTATCTACCACAAACAATACTGTGGCTGAGGAAATAGTGGCCTCTCTCTGCAATTCAGGCTTTTCACAAAGGCTGATATACAGATGGCAGATAGCAATATCATTGTGAGCCTGCAGTGAGAGGAAGCTCTTTTGTCTGCTATGAAAAGTTGGTGAGTGCCAATGGGCACCTTTTGACTGAGAAATATACAGATGTTCAGTGAAAATATCCAGGGCATTATATTGATATGCAGGGATCTTACTTGGTTTCTCTGGATCAGCAGCCAGGCTTTTGGCTATCTTCTCATTTCCTCTTTTAAGCCAGACCCAATTCCACCCAGTGATTAGTGTAAGTCTTCTCTAAATCCTAGGCTCACCTCCTTGCTGCAGCTGCATGCACATGTCACTGCTCTTCCTTGAAAGAGCAGTGAGGCTGCCCACAGACCCAGGGTGGGTAATTAAGGGTTTGTGGGAATTGCTCCATTTTCAAAATAGTGTTGTTTTACAGAAAATAAAACACATCTACCTGCTGAGAAAACAAACCTCTTTACCAGTGCCCTACAAACATCTCATGTAAAAAACCAGAGTGCATACAAGCTTCATATCTGCATACTGTCAAGTTCTGTCCTCCTTTTTTATACCAGGTATGTGCCAGTGCACCTCTGTTATTGTAGCAGAGTCATTTTTGCAATTAAGTGGAAAGCTGAAGCCAAACTAAAATGCCTTAAGAATATTTTAAATTACTGGGATGTAACCACATTGCTCTCTCCAAACTTTGCTAAAAGATTAGGAACCATTTTAAAGAGTTCGGCAGAATCAGAAGGCAACTGCAGATCTCTGATCTACAGCCTTCTCATTCTTCCATATCTCTCCCAGCAGCAATATGTTTTCACCACTGTTCTTTATAAACGCCTATATGTGGTGTTTTTACTTAAAAATAAGCAATGTATGGCTTCTCATTTTTTAACTCAAATCCAAGCTCTATATTTTGATATGTAAGACATGTTTCAAGTAATGTGCTTCACTACCTTGCTGCAGCTCATTTTAAATATGAAACATGGTTGTGAGATTTGTTGGGCTATCAAGCTGGAGCATTGCTGTCCTTAACAAATTATGGGTGTTTTTTCTCCCCTAGTCTTCTTTTTTATCCATAGGCCTGTTTGATACACCTACGACATTCTGCCTCAAATTCAGCTTTCTGGAATAGGGAATTTGTTACCTAACAGTAAAACTCCTGACATAACAGGGTGCCAATGTTTGACTGATTTCTGAAGTATTACCATGTTAATGATGCAGCCTATAAATGAATGGCATAATCTGAAATATAAATAATGACCAGGTAGAATTCTGTTAATGTAATCCAGTACTTTTGAAAACACAACATGAAAACATTCTAAATGGAGTCTGGTATTTTGTTTCTTTTCTGATTAAAAAGAAGTCAGATTGCTCAGTGCTCTTTCTGTTGCAGGCTGATTTGCAAGCATCACCACCTTCCCAAACACTCACAGATTCTGAGGGTGATGGACCTCGTCAGGAAAGTGCAATGTGATATTGAGCTGCATAAATTGCTTTTTGCGTCCCCTCCCCTGAATGTGTACAATTTACAGAAGGAAAAAGAAATGAAGAGAAAATTCTGAAAAATGTTGCTTTTCCTGGGCACATTCCTTAGCACATTTCCGCTGTATGCACTTCTTTCTCTCAAACAAACTCTTTTCATTTTGCTTATTTCCTTGGTTTATTATTATTTTTCTCCCTACCCATTTTAATTTCTTTTCTTCCTAAAGAGCTGTTTTTAACAGCTGCATCTCCAGCTGTCAAGTGAATAATTCAGGGGAAATTTCTCACCATTTCAAGAATTGTTCCACAAAATACTTTAAACAGTCTTCAAGTTCGTCAGAAAAAGCTTCACATGACAGCTGCATGCACAGAGTGCTGTATTAGTGGACAATACAGCTCTTGCAATGTCTGCTTAACCTTTGCTTTAGTTAAAGCAGGCAATTTATTGCAGACATACTTGCCACTGCTGACAAAAATCCTGCCCTTGAGGACTTGGGTTTTCAAAGCATTCTTTCCAAAGGATCTTTGACACTTTTCTGACTCTCAATGAGATTTTAAAAACATACCATCCAGCACCACATACCATGATGCAATGTAAATTAATGTAATTAAAGAAGTCTCTAGATTAGATATTACATCTGATCATGGCTCTCTAATCACATGGAATCAGCTGTAAGTGTTCAGTAAGCTAGAAGGTTTCCAGTACCCTCTGAACTCATTTAGAGCTTAGAGCAGGGTTCTGCAGCAGTACTCTGTGCAGTAGACCTGTATGATACATCTGCCATACACAACACATGGTTTAGAAAATAACTTATTTTAACAACTGAAACACCTCAGAGATATTCAAACCCAAGGTATCCAAGATCTCCTGATTTAGCAGAGAAGTGTGGTGTTTTCTGTGTAAATGGGACTAGGTAAAGGATACCACATAGCACGCACAGTTTTGAATGCTTGGAATTCGGTTTGAGAGGCAAATGCAATAAGTTTTCCCTTTCTTTTTGCCAACTGACCCAAGCACGATCCTCAGATCTTTGCACTCACTAAGTTGCAGAGGTTTTCTTTTATTTGAGAATTTTCTTTTAAAATCTAGGGGACTCCTAAGAGGAAAATTTTATCTTCTATTCAGACTTTGCAGATACCACTTCTGTATCAAATAGGCCAACATTCAGGATCTGTCATTACTGCTGCCATTTCCCTCAAATGAAATAGGAAACTTAATAAAAACACAGTAAAAACAAATAAAACTCCACTCAGATCAGCTCATCAACAGTTCAATATGATTCTAGTCCTCATTTCCTGAGACAGTCATGTTTTGGGCATTGGCTTGAACTTGACAAACAAAGGTTTTACTACATCTGGTGCTTAGCATGATAAACCTGGGCTTTATGTTTGATTCTGATTTCCTTCAGGAATATCTGCTCAGAAGTTCAGAGCAGATATTCCAGGAGGACTATGCTGTCATGGACACTGTTCACTCCTATTTCAATGGTTACTTTACATGGACAGTGAAGACTTCTATTTCAATGGTTATTTTAGAACTATACAGCAAAGGCTCCTGAAGAAACAGAGCCACACAGTCTTTGCTTGTGCTTGAATATCTACTGTACAGATCACAAAAGTGACCCTGAAGGCTGATAGTGATACATCATCTTACAGCAGGTGATAAACTTTGCCTGGGAAGATGGACCTTCAGCTACTTTTCAAAAATCAATGAGTCATAGGTACTGTGAGTAAGACACTGCACGGCATCTAAAGCCAATATTAACAATTCTCTGTTATCACATGGATGGTAACCAAAACAAAAAGCTATAAATTTCTTCTCTGCCCCTCTTCTCCAGCCCCACGCTGAGGCAAAAGCTGATCATTATCCTATTGATTCTGGCCAGCAATGGTGTAGAGTAAATCACAAAATCAGATAACCTTGTTTTCCAACCTTTGTAAACTAATTATGTCTATTAATCACAGAGACCTCAAAACCTGTCCCTCACACTAAAAGAATTTCTGCAGCAGAAACATCTTCCATTTTCTTTCCAATTTTGTATTGCCTTGCTAAAGGAAAATACACTTCATTATCTTTTCTCAGCAGGTTAATGAGATGCGTGAATCTATCGCTAAATTAGTTAAGAAACTCATGAAAAAGTTTCAAAAGTATCAAAAATCAAAGCAGTCACCCTTTTTTTAGCAACAACTCACTAGAATCCACTGGAAAACATAACACATAGAAAGAAAAATTATTAGTCTCAGCTCTGTTGATTCACACTAAATGAAAGATCATCATGGGCATGCTTCATCTTTTTCTCAATTGTTTTATAAGTCAATAAGCCCTATTTCCTACATGACAAATTTCGCTACAGAAAAGATTTTTTTTCAAAGCAAGTTCAAGCACCTTTATTTGGTGTACAGAATTTGCACAGGATGCTAATCTGAGAGATCAGAAGCTTTGGTAAGTAAAAGACACAGGTTCACTGCAGTGCCTCAAGCAGGTTCAGTATCAGACAGACAGATGGTAAAAGTGCAGTCTTTGCTCAAGGTCGACGTACATGGACCAAATCTTGCAATGGAGAGCACAGGAATCTCTTAATGGGTCTCTTAAGCAACGTTCAGTGGTGCACTTGGCTGTGACGTGGGACCAACCATGGAATAGGAGTTTATGAGGCGACAGAAGAATAAAGGACACAGAACATAGACTAGAACATGAGAAATATGAACTCATTTAAAAAGACAAAGAGGTGTCATTAGTTGGAGATATTCCATTCGTCCAAGTGTGTTTTTTTCCAATTAAAACGTTGTCTTTTGCTAAATTTCAGTTGGATAACTTTTGCCAAAAATGAACAAGAGAAAGAAAAACGGAGGGGAGGGGAGGGGAGGGGAGGGGAGGGGAGGGGAGGGGAGGGGAGGGGAGAGGAGAGGAGAGGAGAGGAGAGGAGAGGAGAGGAGAGGAGAGGAGAGGAGAGGAGAGGAGAGGAGAGGAGAGGAGAGGAGAGGAGAGGAGAGGAGAGGAGAGGAGAGGAGAGGAGAGGAGAGGAGAGGGCAATATGTTTAGAGAAGGATTTCTCTGTACGTAAGTCCCAAAGTTTATCAGAAGCATAGGAGTCTGTACTTTAACAGTCTCAGGCATGCTCCTTTCTTTCTTCTTTCAGAAAGTGCTGAAAGGAAAATCTAGCCTGACCATCTGTGTCAGTTAGGCTGCCAAGGTACAATTTGACCCTCTCAGGTATATAGGGATAAAACAGGTGACTCTTTAGAAAGTTTTCCAGCATTTCTTTCTATGGATTTTAGATTTCAGGATTCTTACCTTAATTTTTGAAGTCCCTTTATGCAGCTGCAATTGCAGTTATCTATTAATATAGCACAAACATTTCTGTCTTTTTCATTTTGACCATAAAAATAGATAAGATTATAGCACACTATCAGAACTACCAAAGATTTCTTGTATTTATCTCACTCATGTATTTTTTTATGTGCTTCATTCAGTCTGTGAAAGTGTGTGCCTAAGGAGAACAAAGCAGCCTTACTACTTGGCTTCCTTACACTAAAAGTCCTTTTTCCCTTTTTAAGTATCAGTAAAGAATATCTTGATTTTTGTGTTCTGTATCCAGAAATATTTCAATTCAAGTGAAACACAATAATATTTTTCCACAATTCATTGAAGCTATTAGCAAAGTATAACAGAACATCGTGTAATATAAATGTAGTTATTTTACAACCATGAAGGCAGTGAAGGTTATTGAGGTTTTTCTAACGTACTCAGAAGAATAATTCAAAAAACCCAAGCCAGGGATTTTAAAACAGCAATGGAAGTTTTTGGCCTAGCAGTATCATTTGCAGGAATATAAACATAAACTTGGAAATAAGTTAGTGCACCATATGTTGAATGAAGGTTCACAGTTAAAATTTGGGGGTTGCATTTTGCATACATTCTTATTTTAACAGAAATTTCAGTAGACTGATACAGAAACAAGCCACAGCATTATCTTTGTGTCTAGTGATTTATTGCAAGTTCAAATAAACAAGAAAATTTGATAACATTTAGAATTTGTTACACTATCCATGTTCTTATATGTTAAATATTTTCATTAACTATGGGCCTTATATTAAACTGTCACCATTTATTTATGTATAATATATTTGTGCAAAACCAGTATCAATGAACTCTGTAGTTCACTTTTGGACTGTGCTTAGTATGCTGAGGAGTTGATCCACAGTGTTCTCAGGCTTCATACAATCATAAATAAATAATAGTATATTATTTCTATACTCAAAATCACTGAAAAATAATCACTCTTAGGTCCTCTACAGGCTCTTATAAGTCACCTTATACAAACTTTTATCTAATGAATAATATAAAACACAGCAAAATACAATAAAATTTATTTCTCTCCTCGTTTAGAACAAGACTGGGATCATTAAAATACTTCCATGGCAAAGAAAAAGAACCAGGTCAGAATGAAAGGTAGCCACGTGAAGTGTTGGATCTGCCTTGTCTCTCCTGGCACCAGATTTAAAGGGTGGATAACCAAAAGATGTATCTATGTTAAAAAGAACTGGTTGTCAGAGGAGGAATGAGATGTTTGTGGCAGCTTGCAGAGTGTGTGATCAACAGGTTATATGTAATTAATTCCTGAGAGGATGGAAATGGCTCGGAGAAATCACATCAAACTAGAGCCTTGAGGCAGACACAGGTGCACCTGCAGGTCTCTTTAGTATTTCACTGCAGGGCAGTAGCACATCAATAATCATTCTACCTTTAAAGTGGCTTTAAAATATGGTTTTTTCAAAGTAGAGGAGTTCTTCAGGAGAAATTCTTTTTAAAATCATATGCTCAACAAAGCCTCTCTCAAGGCTATCAAAGGAAAAGTGTGGAAAAGTACAAAGCTTACTGGGTTTGCCTGTTTGCTTGTGTTACCAACCAATAACATACTGTATATTAATGGTACATTAATGTCTTTACCTGAATTACTTGAATTACAGGACTGAAAAATATCTGTCTCTACTCAGATAAAGTTGTGTTCTTAAGGAAGCTTATTATAGTGAATTAACCATTGGGTTGGAGCTTCCCTGTGGTCGGATCTCTTGTACTGTGAAACGTATTCTGCTTCTCCGTAAAACAAAAGCTTCAGTAGACTTACTGCAGAGGGGAGAGAAAAATATATAGGAAAATAAATTGCTTCTTATTGAAACAAAAGCTGGGTTTTGAAGTCTGAAATCCCGAAATGAACCAATGCCTGTGCCTGATGTTTTTGAAGAGTTGGCTTTTAGGGTTTGGGTTTGTTATATGATGGGGGTGTTATTTTACCATGGTGCTGCAGGAATCATAACCTTCAACATTTTTTTTTTTCCTAGATACAAGAAAATATCAGATTTACAAGATTCTGCAGCAGGAATCATATGTTTAGCTTTTAATAACTCTATTTCACAGCTCCATAATTACTGTGTCTGGAGCATAGTCTCACAAACATGTCTGAAGTTCTTGTTGATTTCTAAAGTATTTTCAGTATGCTGAGGAAAGGCACTGAGGGACAAGTGGGCAGAACAGAAGCATGTGTGCAAAAAACAATTTATACATAATATAAATTATGTATAAATTCTATTTACAGAGATATGTATATCTCTGTAAATAGAAAATTCTCCATCATTTCTCTGAAAATGCACACCCTGGGTGGCTTTGACCAGACATGGAGCTACTGTGCAGAACAGGCATCAAGTTATTTCCCCTCCTGCATTCTGCACCCACATATAATGTGCAAGAAACCTGTCATTCCAAATTCACGACATGATAAAGATAAGAGTTTTGTGAAAGACAAAGGGACCAAGACCAGGGGAAAGAAACTCCAAGCCAAATCAAAAGCAAACAAACAAACAAACAAACAAACAACCATCAGGAGGACTCTGACCTGGAAGTAATGAGAAAGGCAAGGCAGTGAACAGTCACAAAACATGGGATATAAAAAAAGGAGCCAGGCAGAGCAGGACACTGGACAGAAGGCAAGAAATAGTATCTGGAATTTACTAATGATGCTCATTATCTCAAGCTGTACTGGAAAATTTTCTTCCTGAATATTAAACACCTAGTTCCAGTGTGACAATCACCTGGCATTGAATTGATCCACAGCAGTCTATAAAGTATTGGTAGCAGAGCAACTGTCAGCTGTCCCACTACAAAGCCTTTGGGACTTATATTTACCCAGCTTCCTGAATCTGAAATCTCGTAAATTCAAAGACTTAGTATAAGTTAAAAGAAAAAAAAATTGATCATAATGATGTAGTGATGCTGGTTGTTTGAAAGGAGTATTATTCCCTCCACTATAGTAGCATCACCCTATACTGTGGTCCTGGTAAATACTATTCAGATAGATTTTAGTGGCTTAAATAACTTTTGCTCACCTAAGTGTCAATAGCACTTCTTCTGAGAAGAACAAGGACATTAATTCAGCCCCTCAGTTAATGCCCAGCTAGAGTACTATAATGCCCCCTTGTCCCTGATTGCTCATACAGTTCAAACTGCTATTTTTCATTGTCATGAACTGTTGCACACATTTGTGTTGTTATAAATTGCTATAGAGGTAGCTGAGTTTCAGTAATGCAGAATAAGCACACAAATTTCATAGAGCTAATTTCATAGTCACCAGAATGCACACATGCTTTCAGTACAGCTGGGCTACAGCATTCCATCAAAACCAGCTACAGTGTCCTAGGCACACACCTGGAACAAGTGTTACTGACCCCCATCTCAGAGCCTAACGAAAGTAAGTTGTATTAATTTCCTTGTGAAGTGTGCAAAAATACCAATTTGGATCAAAAATCAGATTGGATCAAGATTACTAAACATTAGATTAGAGAGGTTTGAAAGATGGGAATTTTTTCAGCTGGTGATTCGTTCCATGTTACAGAACCACAGCACAAGGTCTACAAGGAAACTGCCTTAAATCATCTTGCATTTACCATATACACAAGCTTGTTGTTCTTACTGTTGAAGTGCTGTAATGCAGGGTGATTTATGCAGTCTTGCCCCTTGGAGAAAGTCTATTCCCCAGCTGATGACAACATGATTCTGCAGTTGTTCCATAGTAATTCTGAGATTATTTTAAGTTATTTACTCCTGTGTGAGAACTTGAGATTTTAACACTGTTAAGGATTAGGAAGGGAAAGAAAATTACTGTTTCAGATGATGGAAAATTTGGTGTTATTCACCTAACAGTGAATTCTGTCACATAAACAATAACAGAAGATGAAGGTTTGTTCATTTATAGCTGACATAGCTTTCTAGAGAGAACACAGAATCCTTCAGAGAGAGGGAACATTAAAGATGAAGATAATAGCTGCTAAATTAATTTTAGCCTAGCATCATCTCACTTTGCCTACAAGCTTAGACAGATTGGTGTATCAGCAGACAGTGAATCGCAGACAATTTAACCTCAGGGAAAACCTTTGGACTCAAACCAGTTGAGTCTCATACTTTCTATGGCAGATCCCAAAAGGGCTTCTAAAAGATCCACAGCACAAGTGAAAAGTGAGGCAATACAGAACTAGTGATAGAAGAACTCATTAAATAATTTGCTTGTTGAATTCAGATTATTTTTCATTGTTTAAATTTGTTAATTCTTTAGACACCATGGTGAATAATTACCCCAGTAAGATACATTTCATGCATGTAAATATCAGCTAAGTTCAGTGTTTGCATTATAGCATATCTGCCTTTACTCTCTCAAGAAAAACATGCCTGCTTTCCTCTTGTGCCAAAAGATGGGGCGGGGGGGGGGAATAACTGATTTAGCATCAGATACACAGTTGACAATGGTTCACCAGGGGGATAACTATTCTAATATACTCATGGCTTTTATTCTTTTTATTTAATTTATTTAGTTTTTTCTTTCTAGTGGGAGAAATTTTTTATCTGAACCTCCTCAAAACCCTTGAGTTTTTATTCTTTCTTGAAAAAATGACAATATCTTATTAATTAAGTTATACAGAATCACAGACTATTCTGCAGATGAGACCCACAAGGATCATCAAAACGATTCTTAAGTGAATGAATGGCCCATGCATGGATCAAACCCACAAGCTTGTTGTTATTAAAACCATTCTCTAACCAACTGAGCTAATCTCAGGTTGTGCTCATTATATCAAATTAGTTTATTTATTTGGCTCCTACTCCAAGCCCATGCATAGCTAGTGTTTTAGCATGTCCCAACATGTTCACAGACAGATATGTATTTGGAGGTCAGGTGGGCTGACAGGAGGGTGTCCATTTGAGACTGACCATCAGCTGCAGCACCACCACAGTCCTCAGTGACCACATCAACTCGGCTCCAGGGCACAATGGGGAAATTGTCTCAGCCTACACATGAGTAATGTTGTTTCCACACCTTTCAGGTGGTAGCTCAAGGAGCTTCAGTGTATTTCACACAGGAGTACATCTTTTTATGTTCTCACTTGTCATGTTTCAGATGGCATTTTGACAATGTGGTGCCAGCAGTTTGACTACTGAACACATGCTGAATTCTGCACACCACGCCTCCAGCTGGAATCAAGGGTCGTTGGCAGGTGACACCACAGATGAAATCTGGTTCTCTATACCTAGTCTTGCAATTGATGAGAGGTTTCATGTCAACACTAATCTCACTTCACTAAATGTGTTTATTTTGTAATGCCAGCTTTTTTTTAACAAATTTCTTTAACTACTTATTATGCCCTTTATGGCTGTGGTGCACACTGCGATAAAGGATGAAATGTTGTTGCTGCATGGAAAAGGGATCTAACATGATCTAATGATCCGTTTTAATCTAACATGAGAGATCCAGGGTCATTTGGATACCACAGATGTAGAGATTAAAACAGTCTCATGTAGTAAAACATAATGTAAAAATAACTGTCTTCTGGAGCCAATTTCCAGATGATCTTGTGACATCAGCAAGGGTCATTATATTTGTAATCATACTGAGAAGATGTTAATTCATGCTGTTTGCACTCTGTCACTTGCTGAAAAATTAGTATATGCCTATCAAATATATCATCAAACACATTAATAAATTCAGATGCATTAAATACATAATTAATATATACAACTTTCTGTGAAAAGCAGAAAGTGAGAGTCTTTCTTCAGCTTATAATAGATGGCTGCTAAAGAGGTAAGAAAGAAAGATGGGGAAATCAGGGTTAAAAAGAGAGGGTACTATGAGAAGTAAGAGAATGTTTATGTATTATAGAACTCTGAGATCATTAGAATAACTGCAAAGCAGAAGCATCTGAAATAACTTCAGTGCCACCAAAAGATAGCTAAATGCAGTATGAGCCTGAAATCATTTAATTCATTTAAATGGATTTTTGGTTTCTAAATTTCTAGCCTTTGTATACGAAGAATAGCCAGTGGCTGGCTCTAGTTGCAGTTCAAAAGGAGAAAGCATTAAGCAGAATTTTCCTCCAGTTCTTCTCACCACTGTGTGTGAAGGACAGCTACAGTGCCAGCCTTTAAACTCTCTGGGCTCTCAGAAGATTTTCAGCTGAAGTAACTTGGTATTGTGCCAATGACTGTAATGAAGCTATTCTGATATCTACCAGATGACAATTTGGCTCAGAAAAATCAAAGTCGGTAGAAGTCCTAGCACTTCCCTAAGGAAGCTGAGAAACCATGACTGGCAGGTTCAAGCTGGCATAGTGAGGACTGCAGGCTGTATAGCTTTGATGCATGACTTCAGTTTCACTCTAAGTGACACATATCCAAATTATTTGATGGGCAAAGGCAGTTTTGTCTAAATACGCAAATGATCACTCTGACTTACATCCAATTGCTTGCAGGGGTTTCTAGCTAAATACCACTCAAACTTCTTTTCCTTGCATCCCCATGCTCCTTAAAAGCCATCATTGAAGCCCAAAGGGAAGTATTCTTAGCAGATACTTAAAGATGCTCTTTGTAAGTACGAATTTCTCATACTGTTATTTAGTGTGGAGAAGAAAGGCCATTCCCCCTGTTCTTTGCAATGAATTAGCTGTAGGGAGGCAGTCAAGAAAGCCATTTGCAAAAGACCTCTTTGCTTTTCTCCATGCCTGAAGGACTTGGCTTTCCTTTTTTTTAAGTGAGGAAGCACATTTCTACCCATGGTGAATATAGCAGGAACTCCACACTTTCCAAGTGCATAATGCTTAAGCACATAATCTTCTTATGCACATTAGCTTTTAGTGTCTTGGCTCTGTTCCATTAAATGTGAGTGCTGTTACAAGAACAATCTTTGTATCAATTGGCTACATAATTCAGTGAACGGACCAATCTGAGGCACAAAGGCTTTATTGATGGATAACCAAAATCATCAAATGAAGGAGTTCTGTTTATCTGCAAACTCCTTTAAGAACAGTAATAAACAGCTAATAAATGAGAACAGAAATGATGCCTGAAAAGGAGTTTGAGGATTGGAAAGAGTGGTTGTTGGTTCCACTTAAAGAATTTCCTGAGAAATTCAGTGCCCACTGAAACATCAAAGCACGTACATGCTACAGGCTGGGTCCTACACGGCCAGCGGCCTGGCTCCAGAGCTCAGTTGCATCAGGAGAACACAGAGGCAGAGGTGTAAGCTAATTCTGGCAGGTAAAGCAACACACTGTGCTGTCCTGTTGACAGGACTCAGTCTCTCCCTGAGAGTGTGGCAGCTCACTCAGACCTGACTTGGGTACTGCAAACAGGGAAAAATGTTTGTAGAGATTTACCAAAAGATTCACATTTGTATTCAGCAAAGGTCAGAGTCTTATTTTGTGTTCCCTGAAGTGTGGAATTCCAACTGAAATGAAAGCAAATTTAGGTTTTAAATATTTTTAAATATCTATGATTTTTCTGCTTTTGAAAAATCCTATTTCAATGAATAATATTTCAAATATTGTGATACGTGCAGCCTAAGAGTCAATATAAATAAGAAGAAACACTCAGAAAAGGACAGAGAATTACATTTATCAAGTTTTTAGGAAAGTGCTTACAAGTCTTAGAGTTTAAAATGGGGAAATTGAGTGTTTCTGTTATATGAACAAATCCCATATCATTTGCTGTTGAAGTCACCCACATATCAGCTATGTCTGGGCACAGCAGCCAGCTGAAGTTCAGAAACCCTTTGAAATTAGACCCTCACAAATTTAATGGCTGCCAGACAGTTCTTCATTTACAGAACAAATACAAATACAGAGAAATACAAATTATGAATCACTAGAAAGTATGATGAACAAAAAGCATGTAAGTGTGCCAGGTAGGAAGAAACTATTGAAGCAAGTCCCAGCTCAGAGGACAGCAGTCTTGAAGGGTTCCCAAGCATCTGCTGTGCGTAACCCCAGAGCACACTTCCATTCCTCCTGTAACAAAATACAAGATTATAGCAAAATTCAAAGCTACAAACATGCCATGAGGAGAAAATACAAATATTGCCTCTATGAAAACAGTCCTCATTGGTGTGTTAACCCTGAACATACAAATACAATTTATCAGCCAATCAGCAGATAATTATGTTGAAGAGATTATTTATCAATAATCTAATAATTTTAGATTATTGCTAAATGTGTCCAGTGTCTAGAGCCCTAAAACAAATCTAGAGCTTAGTTAAATATCCTGGGAAGCAAAGGGGTTTCTTCCTTGCCTCTGGCAGGCAATATAAGCCCACGTTACCATTTCAGTCTTTTTACATTCCTTATTTATCCACACCAAGCCAACGCCAGCTGTGCTTCATTTTCCTACTGTAAAGTGGACTTCAGCTGTAATAACTTCAAACTGTAGACTGTAGAAAAAGTAATTGAAGACTGCACTTTATGTTCTTTCTTTCAATAGTTTTAACTATGGTGATTTGTCCCAATTTAATTTGTGTTTACTGCAAATTGGACTCCACTCAGGTTAATTTTTGTTCACTGTGGTTTTCTTTGGTCTAGACACAATATGAGTCTTTGGCAATAAACCTTCTAAGCTCTATTTCTTTATGTGGTTGGCAAGTTTGCGTCATCTACAAAAGCTTAATAACACATCCATCATAATAAAGTCAAAGAAAATGTAAAATTAATATTTAATATTAATCTTTTCATGATGTTGATGCCTCTCTAGCATCAACATCATGAAAAGATTAATATTAAATATCATATAAAGAAAGTAATTTTTCCTGACCAAAAAATTATTATTTAGCATACCTGTTTGTTTGCCAAAAAGAGGGATTTTTAGAACTTGGCCTGAGAAGAAATTACCAGAAATTGAAGGGTATTTTATGTCTTGCTCTTTTGTTGCCAGCCAACTGTGTGTTTGCAACCAGGGATTTTTTGTGAAATTACAGGCAGAATCTTTCCTGTCCTGGGATGCTGTACATTGCATAAGATGTTCCTGGGGCCAAGTGACCAGGTGAGGGGTGACAGATGGAGTGCAAAGAGGAGGCCCAGCAGGCTCAGGGGCACTAGGAGCCTCCTAAGACCAGGAGGTAAGTAAAGTAACCAGGAAAAGAGAACTCTCTCACAATTCAGGATTTATCACAACTAGGAAGCTACTGAAAACATGTGAAGCGCATCGAGACCAGAAATGAAAGGGTCCAAGTGGCAATGACACAGACAGGAGAGGAAAGACTGAACCTCAGATCCTTAATTTAAGTCTGTCTCAGTTTCTAGATAGACCTGAGATTTTTTTTCTGATTCTTCCAAGAATCACTGTGTTCTAGTTCATTGCTTTTTGTTTCATCAAAATGCAGGTTTAGAGACTGAAACTCTGAGATTTTTGCTGCTATTCTCTTGTTAAGGGAAACATTCACTTCAAAGCTCTTACTGAGTTCCTGTCACACAATTCAAAATTTATTTTGACAAGGAGGATGGACAAAATGAAGTAAAATTTTCAAATAGGTAATGTCATTAAAGCACTGATCAGTGTGCAGACACCAAAAATAAACTGGTTTACATGTCTAAGGTGCTCTTGCTCTAAAAAGATCTCAAAGGACTTTGAAAAAAGGACTTTGAAATTTTATCTGTGATAGTCACCCACTGAATTAAAATGCCAGGTGCATGATGCTTAGAAAATGAACACGGAGCTCAATAACATTGAATACAGATACAGTGAGTTGAACCAAGGTAATACTTATCTCCATCAGTCCAGAAAGCAACAGCTGGGAATTAATGGAACATCTTTGCTGCTTTCCTGCTCCCATTAGTGTTTCTCCACGTAACTCTGGCTTACATCAACAGTCTCCTAGAGATTCCGAAGTTGTGAATTGCAGTTTTCTTTCAAGCCTCACATTTCTTTTACACAGAAGACTCTATTATTTTAAGTATCAATATTTGCATTTTAAAAGGCTTGTTTATTTGTATGACTGAAAAAAACAGATAAAAAAGAAGACATGGAAAAATGGAATGTAAACATTGGGACTATAGGGTGCTGGGAAAAATCATATAATAATATATTTTCACATATATCTTGTTAAAAGACCTGGAAGAATGACATGAGGGAGATATTGTTTGTAGTAGCAATACCTACTTACAAAAAATTGAAGTACACAGTATACAAATATGCTTCTGGGAAACATTGAGAAAATCTTTAAACTATTTTCCTCTCTTAAACTTTATGAATATCACACTGCTATCATGACCATTCTAGGCAGGTTTTGCTAATACTTTTAGAAAAAAAATTAGTTGTGAAAATTGAAGATAAAAGAAGCAGGTAATACTTACCACATTAATGCAAAAAAACCCCAAAAGATGGAGTGCCATAGGAAAGAGATTTTAACAGCAGGATTTTTTTCTATGAGCAGAAAAGTCAAAATAATAAACAATTTAGAATGTCAAAATAAATGTCTATGTATATTCAATTAATTGTCTTTGAAAAGTGGTCTATCCAACAAACCAACAAACCATAAAAAATCTAAAACTCATCAAAGGTATTATAATTGTAATGAATACTGTACCAAAACCAAAACTGAAAGATAACTTGTATATAGACTGAAACTGAGCTAAATACATGACCAATGAAGCAGGAGACATTGGTGTTATATTCAGAAGCATGAACACAAAACTTAAAAAAATCATACAATTTTACCTTGCTCTTAAGAGTATTATTTAAATACAGTTAGGTCATGCAAAGGACAGATGAGTTCATACTGTTACTGATATTACAGTCAGATTCTTTGCTATTAATTAGTTCTGCAGAATTTTTTTATTTTTATTTTTATTTACATCATCATTATTCCTCAGTCAGTCACAAAGTTGCTTTAATAAGAAAGGAAACAAGCATTTTGGTTTTTAGAAGGGACAACTGAACATTCTGAATAGCACTGATTCATAAATTCTTAAGGCTTCTTTCTTCCTATATTTATGTATGGTTAATTCAATTCTATAGCTACTATAGATAAATTCTACAGCTACAAGAAAAACTAGCCTTCTGAAATGTCCAGAATAGAGATCAAAAATTAATTTAAATTAATAAAATATACATGGAGATCATGAAAAAGAAATCAAATATTATGTTTTGGATGGAAAAATATTTTAGTGGCTCATGCATACTGTACTGCCAATATTTCTAGAGTCTACTCCCAACCTTGCTGAAGACTAAAATCTATCCCAGGTCACCTCATTGTCTCTATCTGAAAGCATATGACCCCTCTCTGATCTGTCTGCCAAACCTCCCAGTACTTAAAACAAAGAAGATACTTGTAGCAGCTGATTCATCCCTTCCTTGTGGCAGCTGATTCATCCCTTCCTAAAATAGAACGAGCTGCCCTCGGAAGATAACTATTAACTATAGAGGACATTCAGGTGATTACTGTTGGGAGTTGTGAAATCCATAGTCATGGCATAAGTTATTTAGCTCCTCTGTGCTTTAATTTTCTGTCACTGGAAGGGATTAATAGCATTCCTTGCTTTTCAATAATCTCTTGTCCAAGCAGAAAAACAAATGAACAAGAACAAACAAACAAGCAAAAAGAATTGAAAACCTGCAAGGAGATTAGAGCTGTTTGTTTTATCACTTCGACATTGAACATGACTTCAACTTAATTTACAAGTGAATCCCTGTATATAAAACATAAAATAAAATACATTTTTCCTGAACTTGTAGTACCCACTTAGAAATTGGGAGGGAAAAGACTGCTCTTGCTTCTCTTCTTCTCCTGTCTAAAGAGCTCCTGTCACTTCCTTTGACTGTAACAGAATTACAGGTAGTCAGTTATGGGCCACCCGTCAGGCATTAATTAGTAGTTTTGGCACTTGAATCAAACACATCTAAAGAGGTAAAATAGGAAGCTAAAAATGGTGCAAAAGTTAAAGCAGACGCAGAGAAAAAATTGTGTGTATTTCTAGAATTAGAAAATACTCCTACAGAGCTTTAAAAAAAAACCATGGGAAAACTTTATTTACTCTCTAGACTATATTTTCCCTAGGGATCAGGTTAGTAAAATGATATTAACTGCTCTCTCAGTTCCGAATATAGAACTCAATAGAGACTTTGACAAGATGACATTCAGACCCATAGTCTCATGTTCAAGGTGAAAAAAAAATCCTGATTTATCTATAGTAATAGAAACCTATACAAACTCTGGTTTGGCTGAGACTGATTTGGTATTTTGCTTGTAAAGAAGGGAATTCAGAAGAGAACATTTTAATGCTGGTCTTTGTCTTCAAAGGTAAATAAGATGGTCATGCTGTCCTCATAAGCATTGTCCAATTCACCCATAGCCTGTGGTCCATCTATGCCTGTATTCCATCAGCTTTAGGTGATGCCTGGTCTGATATTGAGTTCTCAGTTACTTCAGCAGTAGAGCAAGATTTCACAATCAAAACAAAATAGAAATATTCAGAGGTCGAGTTTACTGGTGTGGTGGCCACATATAATCTGATTCTCTGCTCTTTGAAGCACCAAATATATTTCTCATACATACATTCCATCATCTCTTATTGCTGAGGTCTAAGGATCCTCGTTGTCCCCAGCTAACATGATTATACAGCTTTTTCCTGGTGTGTACTAAACACTGTTGTTTTTCGTAGTACTGATCTAATATTCTGCTAGGTGCATAATTTAAAAAAAATGAATTCAAATAAATTGTACCAAAATTGTACAAATTTTTGGTACAAATATTGTACCAAAAAATCATCTTAATCTGTAGCAAATAGCTTGTCTCATTTTTGGATCATCATAGACACAATTAGAAGCACTTCTTGTTCTTGGCATTTCTGCAAATGGGGCTTAGGGTTGCAGGTTGGAATCAGGAATTAAGATCCAGTTGTGTAGAAGTACTAAAAGGAAGACTAGTACATTGGTGCTACAATTCAAGCCTGAAAACCGAAAATTCATCTCATCTGAAACTCATCTCAAACCACAGGCTTTGGTTGTGACTACAGTATGATCTGATTTTACTGTGCAAGCACTGTCTAATTTTTATCATATCACTTTTGAAGAGGTAGAGCTCTCCAGATCAACACCGTGCTCTTCTTTCCCAAAGAAATGTATAAACTGCTTCTTACAACTCATAAGGCCAACCTGACAATGAAAAAGAAAACTTGTATAATTCTGTATGACAAATAGTTGCACTTCATAACTAAAATGTACGGACCTAAAAGCACACCAAGTGTTTAGGTGAACACATAACCTTCAGGCTCAGATACCTTTGTAACACAAACACGATACCAGAGATGTCAAGCTCATAAGCTGAAGTGATTTGACAAAAACAGAAAAGGGGAAAGGGGAAAATGTGAGACACCTGGGTGAAATTAAGGAAGTCTGGGCTTAGAGCACCGAATTCCAATGCTTCTTGTGTGCTATTCAACATTTTCCTGTCCTAAAAGGCCACCCTAGATTTATAGCATATGAGGGTGTTTATAGTATAGACTATAAACTGCTCTCTGAAATATTTGGCACAAATGTATTTCCAAAGATGAAAAATGGCTTACAACCAAAAAGAAATTTAGGCATTTGAGGTCATTGCTTTTACATACCTCAGCGTATCCTTGGCTTTAACTAAGCATGGGCTTGTGAGTAACATCTGAGAAAAAGCATATCAGATTTTAACTATAAAAGTTGATTTCTGCTAGTTTATTCTCTCTTCTTTATTTCCATTTTTATTTTCTAAAAATAAAACGAAAAGCTTTGTAATATTTTACCTTCTCTTTTTAGTTCCTGTAAATCAAAGCCTATAGAGGCCTAAAAAACTAGCACAAGAATTTCTCATGCTTGTCCTGGGAACAATTAAGAATTAAATATTGAAATAAAACTGTCTAATTTAAACACAGTTCAACTGAAGAGTTTTTTCCAAGACTGTTAAATGATGGTTCTGTTAGGTCCATCACTTGCCAAATACATCACTTGGAATAAGATGTATTGTGGGTGGGACAGAGCTATGCAGCTTGAAATGAAAAATATGATTATATGTATGGTGATGTTACATTACAAAAGAATTGCACTTTATGCATCAACTCGTTTTCATGCAGATTCTGAGGTTCTGTATTTGGAAGAATTGTTTTAATTATATATATGCAGATAATATGTACCAAAATACACAATAGCAATGAAAAACTTCTTAGAACTTTTCATCACAGATTTCCTGGAAGTACTCAGCGAGTTTAAAGTCTGATCTAGATCTTCAGGTTGCTCCCTGCAAGCAGCAGCCTCAAGGATAAAATGCAGCAAGTACTTAAAAGGCCCAGGAGAGTACTGGGGTCTAGAACAGAAGATAAAATACACAAGCTAGAGGGCCAGGCTAGGTAGCTGCTGCCCTGGGAGTTTGTGCACAGCACAGGATTTAACACTTGGCTGCTGCAGAGATCCCATGGGCTGCCATCACAGGTCCTCAGTGTCTTTTTTGCAGCTTTTAGAAACAGTCCAGGTTAACACAATAAAAATAGCAGATTCTTTCCTATCTATGCATCAGCCATGTGTTTTCTATTTAATTTTGCAGTACTGTGGCTAGGCTGGTTTTCCTACTAATATATTCATTAAGAAGAAAAAAAAAAGATAGATGAAATAAGAGGGCAATGGGAGTTCTTTGTAAGAATTTTGAACAACCACCCCTTTGTCAGATTCTAACAGATGCCAGGTTATCCCCCAGTAGCAATCTGGTGGCTCCGTTCACCATTGTAGCACACCAAAAAACACCCTTGTTAATCAGACTAACCAAATTAATGCAGTTCTGTTATGACTTGCTGTGGCTGGATTTTTTTTTCAAAATACACTGTGTATATTCATTAAATATGAAGAAAGAGCCCACATGAATATTAAAGTTATGTCATTAAGGAGGAGAATTAACATAGCAAAACCACTATAGTAAAATTTTTTATAGACTATTTTAAAATTATATGTTCTTTCATATTTAGAGTTGCCCAGAAGGTACATGAAATACCAGACTCATAGATATTAATATTGTTTATAACACTCCTTAAGTAGATTATAATTTCTCATGTCTGCTGTACTGGTGTAAAGAGCTGTTGACATAATTTTTAGGCAAAACTATATCTAAAGATTTTAAAACATTAGAAGGCTGACCTTGGGACAGACAAATATTGATCCTGAAAGAAGCTTAGGATGTTTCTGTTCCCTTATATATGATTATCAAAATAATTTTCTCTACAAATTTATCTTCTCAATATATTTATTTATCTTGGGGATTGTGGGTCTGAGAGAGGGTCAGATTTGGTAACCAGTACACCAGAGCTAATCCAATTAATTCTGCCCCTAACGGTGATTGTTGGTCACTATTTACAGAATGTGATATCTGTGAATGCACCATAGCTAACCCTTTGTATAGAAACCAATGTTAGCTGGTGCAGGTGAGAGCTCTCTCCGTGTTATGTAAAAAGGTTACATTTCATAAAGAACTGCAGGCCAGTTGAGAATGTTCATTTCTGCATTTCCTTCATTTCTCCAAAGTTTTACCTTTCTTCTTTATTAGCGTGATGTCTTTCAGATTCAGGATCAGAAGCAGTTTGGAGAAGCTGGATTATTTTCCTTGATAAAGGTGTGTTGCTGTCATTGAGTTCTGAATACAGAAGATACTAAATGAATGTTCTATCAAGGCATTTAGAGTCCCAAGCATAAGCACAAAGATATATAAAACTCATTCATATGAACATCAGATCAATCAAAACATTTCCAGTGCACTTTTTCAACCTGCATTCACCCTCTCTAGGCTTTCTCTTGAGCAGTATTTTGCCCAAGCTATACATGGTGATGCTTAATCAACAACCCTGTTTTATCCTGTCTCCTGCCTACAGGGACATAAAACTTTTCAGAGCAGTAACTGTCTGTCCATTTCAGATGCTACATTTTATTTTCAGCACAGAGTGTTTTAGCTGAGAAAAGAGATTATGTATTTCTTATGAAGCTGCTAAGAGGAGCAGGCTTACACTACCCAGTTTATTGACCACTCAGCTTGAATTAGTGCAATCCACACCAACAACAACATAGTCACTTTTCCAAATACTGATGTGATATCTCTTTAGCTGCCAGTCAGCATCAATAAGAATGCCAAAGCAGTAGGACTCTTCACCCTGAGAATCCTTATAGAGGAGGTATTATTACTATATAGAGTTAACTTCCTGGAGATGCCAACCTGTACTGTAGAACCCCTTATGCAATAGTGCAGGGGAAAGCATAGTGTCTAACTCCTGGTAAAATGAAAATGCCATCTACGAAAAAAAATGCTTTTGTTCTCTAAATGTAATATGAAATTCTTGATTCATTAATATTTGTATAGACATTTGAAATTTTGTTCCAATTTCTATTGACTACAGTTCATATGATTTCACAACGACTCCATCCCAATTTGTCTACTACGGATTATTTATTCAATTCTGCTCATGTGGAATCTTATGTGTAGTCTCTGCTTTTGTCTGTCTGCTAGCACAGGAATATTGTTGGAAATCGATGGTGTAATCAACCTTTTGTTTTTCCTCATGTCTGTGAAGGTTGAGACTTTAGTCTAAACCAAAATTTTAGATGACTGAATTAGAGGAAGGGAGAGGAAGGAAAGAATTTTCAATCTGAAATAAGATCTAAATGAAATAGAAAAATAGCATTTTCATTTCTTAATTACTTCCAATTAATAGTCTTGATAGCTAGAGAAGATTTTTAACTGGCACTAGTAAAGCACTTAGAAGCAATTGCACGTGTCCTCTAGCAGACCACTTTACTACTTAGTTAAAGATGGATTCCTATTTGAGTTTTTGATGTATTCATTCCTGCTACTAAAAATCATTGCTGCATTTAAAACAGTCCAGGTATAATGATTCGTATACTATTTTTGTTTCCATTGGCCTAATTTTATATCCCAGAAACATCCTGTCCATTTTGACTGAAATGTGTCATTCCATACAAAGTTTTATCCTGACGTAATTAGTCGAAATGCATTTCAGTTTGCAGAAACAATCTGCCAGTGCCTGACTGTGGAGGTACATTGCTCAAGTTATGGAAACCAGGAGAGGCCCATACATGGCATAATGCATTCAGACAGGACACTTTAGAGACTTGATGTTCGGATTATTAGCAGAGCAGATGTTAAATGAATATTTTAAAATTATGTTTCCTAATTTGTAAATATAATTTTTCCCTTGGTCTTCAGTATGACAAACAAAACATTCATTAAGTTGGAATCAGAAAATTCTCTTTGTTGCATAATTTCTGCTTTGCTGTTGTGCAATTACCTGGCTCCACTAGGCTTAAAATTGCATGGCTGCTGAATTTTAACCAAGATTATATAAAGATTTTAGGTAATGACATTTTAAGCTTTCAGATGCCTAAGAAGCATATAAAATACATGGTTTAAAATATTATCTTTCAAAAATCCTAAAATTAACATCATGCTTATGGTAATTGTCATTCGAAAATAAGAAACAGGTACCTGATGTTCATCTATCCTCTATCCCTGCCTTACCAAGAGTGTCATCTCCAGGCTCAGGGATGCCAGGATATACTCCTGCAGTTTTCAGAATGAAAAAATTATTTTGTAATCAGGCAACAAGCATTTTCAGACAAGAGGATAGACGGAGTGGCACAAGCCTGTCAATGGAATCATAATTTCAGTCAGCTGCTGAAAAACATTTATTCAGACAAAAAGGCCTCATCATATAACCCATCTCCTTTTTGTGCAGTCCTTTTTTTAAGTCCACTCCTGGGATGACCAAAAAGAGACACTGGGTACAAGCTCACCCGATAGAATCTTCCTGTGTAACTCTATCACTTATGGGCTAGAATGGAAAAAGGAAAGGTGTATGAAATGTTGGGACAGGCACCAAGGCTTCCCAGGTCACTTGCTGTTCCTGAGTAACAGCGACAGTTTATGTTTTCAATGGGAGTTGCTATAGCCAGATGTGGAAACACACTTTCAAAAACAAATGGATTTTTTTTAAGTAATTGAATATACAAAAGCAAAATGTAGGAAATTTAGATTTAGCATCTTCCAGTTTGTTCTCCTGGTGAATTTATAACACAGATAATAAAATATACCGACCTTGCAGTAAAGCAAGAACTTTGAGTAAGTCAAAATATTACCCATTAGTAAGAAATAGAAATAGTTAAGGAGCATTCAGAAATGCACAGTAAACTATTGGTTTGTGTTTCTCATGGATTCGTTGTTTAGTTCCTAATGTTTGATGGATACCAAAATGAAATGGGAGAGATGGTCCAGAACAGGTAAGAACAAACCTTACCTCTCAAGTTGTGCTTGAGCTTTTTTAAGGTTTAGAAGATGTTGGCATAGTGCTGCAAAATTGGGGATTAAAAGTCTACTTTAAATGGGCTCCATGGGAAAGAGGATGTAATGGTGTTTTTTCATTACTACAGCATATTCTGGTTTTTTTATCTGGATATGAAAACTTCAAAAATAGTGAAATGAGCCCAGCAATATTTTTAAACAATCCAAAGACAATTTTTAAGACCTGGAGTGGAACTACAAATCAAAGGAATAAAATTAGATACAGCAGAAGTTAGTCCAAAATAGGAAAAGATAGAATGAGAAAGGGTGGACCATGCTGGCTTTTTGTTGTTGGTTTTGGGTTTTGTTTGTTTGTCTGTTTGTTTTTAGTTTGTTTTGTTTTGTTGTGTGTGTGTGGTTTTGGTGGTGGTGGTGGTGGTGGGTTTTTTGTTTATTTGGGAATTTTTGGTTGGGGTTTTTTTTGTTTGGTTTGGGGTTTTTTGTTATTGTTTTTATTTTTATTTTTTCTAAAATTAGAAGACAGAGGTATTGGAAACTGAAACTCCAGATTCCTGGAGGATCCTATGGCAAAGAAAGAGATGCTTTCTTGTTTCTTTGCACAATCTTTGGACTCACAAGCCTTAAGGAATGCAGTAAGTTACTGAACACCCCTAAGAATCTTCAATAGATTATAACACTGAAATCTATCCTGATTTGTCTTCCTTTTTCTATTTTTTTAACATATTCTTGATAATTGCATGGAGTAAGGCAAACCCACAAAAATGTGAAAGCCCACTTCAGCTTAAAAAATGTCTCTGAAGGACACACATCCAAACTAAGCGGGGTGTTCTACACTGGGGAAGGTTTGGACCTACTGTGCTTAGACTACTTTGATGATCTCCTCTTATTCAATAAATTCAATGGTTTGGGGACATACAAAAGATGTTTTCCACTGTAAGCTTGCCTAACACCAGTAAGTTGATGGATGTATGATCTATGCAGACATCTGAGATCTACAGGTGTGACATCAGGGCTAGAACTACTGTGTGGTAAGTACATGTCTAGAAATCCTAAACCAATGTGGAAAAAAAAAACAAACCTCCAAATTCTTTTAGATAGCATTTCATGTCAGGGAAAGAGAACATGCCCAGAGTTATTGTGTTTGTTTCTCTCCCTGGTTTGTCAGAAGCTGTAAAGCATTCTTATATTCAGATGTCTGAAAAGGACATAAGCTTTTGGTTTTTATAGAGAAAGATTCGAAGTCAAAAAAGGAGTTTATTTGAACATCTCTATCTAGGAAAACACTCTAAGATACTTTGATTTTATTTTTTTTTTAATAGAAAGGGTGTATATCTGTGTTAGATCCCTGTTAATGCAGGGAATTGAACTGCATTACAGCAGTTCCAGGGATAACTGGGAGAGGTTTTTTTGTGATACAGATGCACCAATTAATATATAAAATTTGAATTTGCTCTAGTACTTTCCAATTATTTTCCCTTTTTCTAAGACTTGGGATTACAGAAAACAAACCCCAACATAATTTCAGACAGCTCAATAGGACTTTTCCTTTATCCTCCCTATCTTTTCACAAAGTTATAGTTTTTAAAGTGAAAATGTGTATCAGCTAGTGTTTTAAAAACAATATGACTTCTCCCACTCTTTATATAACTTTTTCTGTGCTCAGACTAGCACAAGATATTTCTTAACAAAGTTTGCAAGCACACTTACTAGCTTTAAGTAACTTTAAATTTTGCTCTGCATTTACAAAATCCTCTGCATAACGCACATAAGTCTGTACCATGATGTGATTTTTCATGCACTGGTTCCACAGACTGAAGAAAGCAAGGGCTGTAGCTCTGGTTTGGATCTTTCTCCAGTGAGAAAAACTATCCTACTGAGAATCAAAAGGACAGTGCCAGTTTCCTACTTGACTTAAATGAATTCAGCTCCTTCTTAAAAACTTTTTCTTCCTATAAAGGGATTTTATTAATGGTCTCACTTACTAAAACCTGAACAATTTAGGGGTTTTTCAATGTACTGTATCATTAAGAAACTGTAAAAAACAAACAAACTGACAGACACATGAGAAACAGCACTTTAAAAGAACAGATTAATAATATTTGAGGTTTGGAGAGTTGTTCTGTTCTCCTTCCAATACTTTAAATGACATTTTCAGGCCAGAAGGGTTATTAGCAACTTAGTTTTAAAGCTCTTAAAAATCCAAACACTGACTGGATTAACTACAAGGGTGCAGAGGACACGTTTCTGACTTCATCCACTCCAATGTCTGTCAGCATGTCTGAATTAGGGCTGAATCTGATTACTCTATTAAAATGTAGAGTAACAGTAGAAGCAAATAAAATGCTGGCTCCAGGTAGTCTCCTGGGTTACAAATAAGTCTGCAGTCCTGTCGTTGATTATCTGTTGTTACAAATCTCCACCAATGTGAAAGAATCAGAAGTCCTCTGGCTACAGCAATAATGGTTTCAATAAGTTGTTTATGCTGATCCTCTACAATAACTAAGAGCTGGGAAAATCATATGCATCACCAGCACAACCACCAGTTCAGTGATGAGATCAGATAGAGAAAAAGGCCTTTTCTCCACTGATGCCTTAAGTTTTAGCTTTCATGTTTTTCAGATTCTGTGCTGCCTAGGGGTGTAGTTCTGAGCCTCATATTAAGTGTTAGTAAACTCTCTTCAGGGTAGGTAGACAAAACAAATCCTTTTCCAGATGGAGACCAAGGACAACTGTTACAAATATTCAGACCCAAAAGCACCAACAACGGTGAACTGAGGAGTAATAATCTGAAGCTGTAATTGGAGAATTAAACCCAATATGCAAATGGACCCGTAGGAAATGAGCCGCAGTGGGGTCCGATGAGAGACTTCTGGAGGCCGGGGTGCTCTGAGGACATTTGTTTATTGGTCGTGGGAACAGGCAACCTGATCAGCACCAGCTGAAGAGTGGTCAGCAAAAGGAAGGGCAGGGAGCAGCAGAAAGGAGAGTCTAAGGGAGAGAGAGTATCCGAGAGAGAGAGCTTACCTAAGAGAGCGAGTTTCTTGTTACATTACATTTTATCTCTTTTTATGCTGAATATTCTGGTTAGCACCAACCAACCAGTACAGGGTACAAAACCTACAGAATCTACATACAGCTTATGAGAACTACTACATTACCATACTACCCTACATACTAAAAACCTGAAAAACCACCTTTTTCCTGCTACCTGGCAGGGCCTAACTCCCTTTTGCATCCCCTTGTCTAGAGAGGAGTATTGCTCAATTACCAAGGTCTTGGTCTTCAGCTAACCTAATCACTATCTTCCTGCTTAGCATTCTATAGCTCAAATCTTGCTTTTAACTCTATCCCTTTTGCAAGTTTTACACTCTTAAAATCTTTCACTAATAAATCATCTCTGCAGAGTCTTCCTGCTTCATCCTCCCCAATATGGACCAAAACTTATAAAAGTGAGAGGCCTCGTGACCGGTTGTGACCATTTTGGGTCCATCTTGGGTGTAGCCCTGGCCAGGCTCTTGTACTGCCCAAAGTGTATCCTTAAAGGCCTTTTAATAAAGAGACTTTATTCTCTTTAACAGTCTCCTTAAAGTCTCTTTAATAAAGAGACTTTATTCTCTTAGCTCTGTCTAGTCTCTGTTCCAGGTCAGCCTTCGCAAGGCATCACCACCGGCTTCTGATACACCATGAGCAACATGCCAGAGTTATCAAACTATTAGCTAATATTATGAGCAGGGTTTTTTGGGGGGTTGTTTGTTTGTTTGTGGGGTTTTCTGTGGTGTTGTTTTTGTTTGTTTGCTTTTTGGGGTTTTTTTTCCCTAAGGATGTTTTTTTCACTTTGTAAACTAGTCTTTCCAAGTAGATAACAGGAGGTCTTTGCTAGGTTTTTTTTTTTTTTGTGGGAGTGGGGGGTTGGGGTGGTGGTGTTATTCTTTGTCTTTTTGCTTGTCCATTTGTTTTGGGGTTTTTTTCCACAGAATCCTACTGAAAAGAAAAAGTTTGCAGGATTCTGACATTTAGAGTCAGCACAGACTGGAACATGATAAGTCACCCTGTACTTAACTCCTGCAGTGGAGAAAATAGTGAGATGAGAAATTAGCAAGTCAGGACAGGTGAGGAAAGCCCCCAAAGCTTTTTGACAAAGGTGATAGCATATCCTAAGTCAGATTTTTTTTTTTTTTAAGTATTGGGCTATACCTATATGCACGCATGCAAGATGAGAATTTTTTAAGGAGAGCTGATATTAGATTGTCAGAATGAAGAAAAGACAGATTTTCTGGGACACAAAATCACTTTTCAGGTTTTAGAAAATGAAGAGATAAAAGTAGTGAAGAAAAGCACAGTTGGGAACTGCTTCCTCTCTGGTTACATTATTTAAACAGAGGTGCTGACACAAAAAGTTGTCTGGTACCTATTGATAAGAGAAGGATATTGCTTAGGGAAGGGAAGATAGGGAAGGAAGCTACTGTATGCTAGAATTAGGAAATATGCAGTTGTTAAAAATAAAGTCCTGGATATAAAAAGCTTCACACTTAAGGGTTAAAAATTCAGAATTTGATTCAGCAAATCAAATTCTTGCCTGGACCTCAAAATCTAGAATGGACTATAATCCAAATGTCCTTGTTGATCACTCAGGATCCTGTTCATATATCCATATTTTGTGCCCTTTTATGTCTGTATTGAAAATGAAAGAAGGTAAGTGTCTAAATAGCCATCAAAATTTTTCTTGGTCAAGAAACCAAGAACGTCAAGGAAGAGACTGAGTGGAATAATTGTAATTTAGATTTATTTAGAAAATATTAAGCCTCTGGATTTGAAACATCAGTAAAATCTCCCCATTGCCAGATATTTTTTGGTCTAAGAGAGAGGAGCAAATCTGCATAGGAGACTTCAGGGATAAACCAAACCTGACCTAGATGCTGAAATATATGCTTGTTTCCCCCTTCACCAACAACCTGTGACAAGATGATGTAAAGCAGCATTTACCATCAAGTTGTAAGAGATTATTCAGTTGTCATAAGAGATGTCAATATAGGCTTCAACAATTGCTTCCTGAAAGATATTAGAGAGAATCACTAAACTGCAGCTGGATTTTGACAGCTCTTTACAGCTGTGCACATCTGGGCAGACGTTGCGCTTATCTGTATCTTTAGTTTGGTATGGAATGGCTGCCATGACAGTGAGGTGTAGCAATCACTTATTTTCTGTATACATATGATTTCAGTGTCATCCATTATGAACTACATGATCTCTCTCATTTTTCTTCATAACTGTATGTTTGGATTAAAACCATAGCTCATGATGCCTTTGTTTAACATGACTTAAAATTGCAATAATGATTATGTTTTCCTTGGTAACTCCAGGTGCTTACTGCTGAGTTGCAGCTCTTCTGCAGCAAGCTTTCTCTGCTTGAGACATTCCATCTGTAAATTAAATATTTTTCTACTCTATAGCAACATCAAGAAAGTAGAAAACCAATGCAGTCTAATTTTTCCAGATTATGTCTGTAATCTTGTAAATGTTTTGGTTTACGCAGTTAGTCAAAACTTGGTGTCATTTATATGAGGGGAAATGAATGATACAAGATAGTCTTTAAGAGAAGGACATTTATTTATGAAGGAAGAACACAAGCTTCTATTTCCCCAAACATAGTTTTTAAAAGTATAAAAAAGTCACTTGGTGTTTTATTCTCAGATTTTCTGTGTCTTGGTCATGTTCTTCAGTTCTGCCTGTCCTATCAAGATCTGTGACTGCCCCCCCACCTCTAGGATTAAATCTTCAACTTCTCTGCTGCTCTTCTTTCCAGTTTCCAACTTCAGGTCATGAACCACTTGCCAAGCAGTCCACTACTTGTGGTATCCTAAGTCTCAGGAAAAAAAAAATAAAGGTAGGGCCAAGCCAAAATAATCATACTTGAAGGAAAAAAAAATTATATTTTATGATTCAAGCATAGATTCAAAGCCAAAATTTTGTCCCTGTTTTTATTAGATGCCCAGCCAATATTCTTAAATATCACATTCGCATGTAGCAGGGATGAAAGAGCCAGAAACTGTGTTCCAAGTCTTCTTCTAATGCCTGCATTCACTAACTCTGTAGTTAAAGCACTAGATGGGTTGTCCTGTAACACAATACAGCAGAAGAGCCTGTGACTTCTGTCAGCTTATTTTAAATTCAAATAATCCAACATTAGATAAGAAGAAGTTAAATGTAATTCATTACAATTTCATTATGAACTTTGTCCCAATTTAAGGAAAAACATTTGCTCCTGCATGAGATACTTGTAGACTAAAAAGCATATAGCAAAAAGTAAACAATTTGTAAGGGGTTTTTGGTTTCTTGTTTGTTTTGTTTTGTGGTTTGTTGTTATTTTGTTTTGTTTTGTTTTTTTTTAATGAAGAACAGATGAGTTGACTTCAGAACCAAATGTGGTACATGCATATCAAACTCTGAAAAGGACACGGGGCAACTTCCCAATTTCTATTTCACTCTATTTTTCCTTCCCTTCTCTTTTCCTTTTCCTATTCCTTGTGTTGTAATTGAGAAAAACACCCTCAATTTCTCTAAGCTTTTCCTGGTTAGCCTGTCCTGTCTGTGTGCAAATGAACATCCTGTGAGGGGGAAGAGACACACCTCCCTCTCCTCTGCAGACACAAACCATGAAGTGACTTCACAAAACCTTGTAACTTTGATCCATCGTCAGAGAAGTTTTTAAAAGGCTGAGTGGCTGTGTGCATGGAAACAGCAGGGAGAGAGCAACTCCATATAACCCTTTGTAATGCAAGCCAGAACATTAATTTCTTGCACACGCAACAAGACTCACCCCAGAAAAATAACAATTTGGAAGTTCAAAATTACACAGACAGAAAATATAACAGATTTTTTTATTATTATTAAAAAAAAAAAGAAATAAAAGTGTGGGGAGTTTTGACAGGTTTTTTTGTCACAGCATCATCATACAATACAGTTCCATACATCTGTCTAGCAGTACGGCTATGGGTAAGCTAAGAAGGAAAGAGATAAGGGGAGGCTTTTTCATTGCTGTGTACCTTGGCAATTTATTTTCAGTATCTGTTGACTTGGGCAAGATTTCAAAGAATGAATTAGATCCCAGCTTTACAAAGGATGCACTGGCACTGTTTAAATTGTTGCTCATTAATACTTTGTACTACACAGTTCCAGTTTTATTTCTTAACAATTTCTATTTTGCCTTATAGCAGTGGTATTTTGCCACCCTTCTTGGAGGAGGTTGAAATTAATCCAGTTATTCAATTACCACTTTCTGAAAAGATCATTACTTGTGTGGGGAGGAGTGGGTACAAATCAATCTCCTCACTGATTAATTGAAGGTGGGTTTTCTCATGCAGCACTTTTAGAGGGCAGAGAAGATCAGAAGGACCTTAGGGAAGTCGGCATCTTCATCATGTCAAAGTGTCTGCTCTCATACCCTGACAGAACTGAATTTTTAAGGAGTGAGATCCTGTTGATTTATATACTTTTTTTTAAAAAAAGTGAGTGCATCCTATCCTTTTATACGATAGGATTGTTGGTTAATATATTGAGATTAAATGTATATGTTTTTCTGGTTTTTTGGAAAAGACAAATACTTGACTGAAAAGACTTACAAACAGTTGTTCACATTTTTAGCTGAAATTCATCATTTAAAGAAAAAACTGAATTTAGGCATGTGTGCTTTGTCTATAGTCATAAAGTGAATAAGCAATCCAGAAGTGAAGTGAGAACTTCACTGGGATTTATTAATCTTTGAAAGAGCAATATGAATTTCTCCTGTCATTTTGTGAAAGAAAGCTAACATGGATTATCCTGACTCTCATAAATGCTTCAGCAAATTTGCTTTTTTTCTGATGAACAGGCACTTTGTTATTTGGGCTCACATCTTCCCTTCTGTTTCATGTGTAAATTCTTATCTATTTCTAAAAAAAAAAAAAAATGTCCAGATGTCTGAGAATATATTTCAAAGGACTCCATAACAGTTATTTTGACGCAATACTCTGTTAGTGAACACAATGGTTTGTCTGTGTAGTTTTAATTATCTTCTTGTGAAACTGATCTATATTTTTATTTATAAACAAAATATAGAAAACTAAATCCTATAAGCTTAACAGATAAAAAAAAATTATTTTTTGTACTGTTCTACAATTATCCTTCATTGATACCACAATGGTGTCATTTATGTGTTAGCCTTTTACAAATTGTTAATGTGCCTTGAAAACAAGATGAAGAGCTGTAGGCAAAGCAACTCATTGAGAAGAATTGACTGGTATTGTAAAACCAAGATTCATTTCAAGGAAATTATTTTCAGCAGTGGTCAGACCTTGCTACACATAATCAATGCTCCCAGGAAAAATGAGGGATAAAGACCCTGCTGTGGTCATTGAGAGATTTGCTAAGTAATTCAAAGATAAGAAAAATTCTACTAGCAATCTTTACTCCCTGTTTTCTTTTTTCAGGAATTGGATTTTATCAACCTGACCTAAAATCAAAATATTCATTGCTGTTTTTCTCTTAAGAAGCATATTGAACTTGACTGTCTGACTGTCAGAAGAGTTAGTCTGCATCACAGCAATGCAACTGGGTGAAGAGAATTGAAATCTCAAACGGTCTGGTTCTGGTACAAAAAGGTCATTATCTATGAAATTAATCTAATCATGACTGGACAGCTACATTTTGGGTGCTGAATCTGACAGGTAACCACACCAATTAGAAAGGTAAGGGAGTTGTCTTGTTAATATATTACAAAAGGATAGTTACAGATGGTACTTCTATTTTCTTATTTTCTTGCTAACATAGGCCAGAATAGTACCCATTAATGAAAATAATACTCTTAATATACTGTATGATAGTTCATTTTTATAAGCAAGAACTCTCTACTCATTGTATGTGAAACCGAGAAATTACACAAAAAAAAAAATTCAGATGTTTGGGTACCCACAAATATATGTTATTATAAAATTATATTATTAAGCAGTCTTTTAGATAATACATTATCCTAGGGTTTTGGATTGTTTTATTTTGCCTGCAAGACTTTTTAATAATTGAAAATATATTCAACAACTTCTAGAAAAAGTATGTGTAGTGAAATTGAAAATAGAGTCACCAAGCAACACTCACCAGGACTTAAAATAAATATTCATCATTTCCCAAAGAAGCGGCTTTCAGTAATATTTCACGGATAACTGACAAGCATTTACCCATCTAAGGCCAAACTTCTGAAGAGGAAATTGTCTTAAGCAGATAGCCTCCTCATGTTCTCAGCAGACCTTAAGTATGTGCTTTAAATTTATTCATATAAACAAGTGGTGTCCCGAGGGTGAATGTTTTCCTTAGCTGTCAGATGTAAGAAGAGAACTTGTGGGTTTTTCCTATCTGATTTGTACAACCTCTAGCAAACGACAACTGATATTTCAATTCAGACTTTGGATATTAATGCAATGCAGCTTAAGGTACAAGGAATACCACAGCTTAGGACAAGAAAAAAAAGAGAAAAAAAGAAGTCCGTATAATTCATAGTATAGCCTAAGTATCGCAAGCCTCACATCCTCCCATCTGATAGCTAAAACGCAAAACAAATAGCCTATATAAAGAAAAAAAATATGCTGAAGACATGAATGGAATATGCAGAGTAAGAACTGACAAATACTGGTCAAAGCAAAAAGATTTTCCTGGAAGCTAATGACTGACTGGGAAATCAGAATGCCAAAAGATCTGTCCCAGTAACCTCCTCCAATCCTTATTTGCCTCAGGAAATGGCTTGTTCCAGAGGATGTCAATCCTGGAGCCTGTTTTGGTTTGAGTTTCTTTTTTTTATCTAAGATAAAAAAAATTTATATGAATATATTTGATTAGTAATGGCAGTGTCACAAGGCCATTTACTCAATACAAAGTTTCTGGGTGGAAATTTTATCTGAGAATATGTCACTTTTCCTTATTTACCAAAAAAGCTAGCAAAATTGTTTGTTTCAAAGAGAATAAAGGAGAGGAAAGCAGAGCTTTTATCAGTGTTTAATCATTTCCAGAATAATTCTGGTGAGATAAGAGGATGGATTGTTGATTTTACTTTGAAGAAAAATGTAGTCAGAACTTGGACCATCTACTCAAAAAGTCTGGAATCCTGCTTCCACAAACTAAGCCTCTGAAAGTGAATATATTTATTTATATATATGCATGTATGTCTGTATGAAAGACTCTATTTTACAGAATAAAGGACACATTTCTGAATTAATTCCACTGTGTAGCTTGAGGTCAAAAATCCCTTCATAATTTCAATAAATGATCAGTTGGCTCCATGGATTTACTCTCCTTTTATCTTTCACAGCTTCCCCACAAACAGCTCTGAATGTGCCAGATCTTGGAAGCAGGCTGAAATCTGGCTGCTGACAGTAAACTTAGATTACTCCTGACAGAAATATTCTGCTTGGGAACAGAATTGAATTGCGAATTTTGATTGTGATCCAGATTTGCCAGTGGAAGGAAATAATTTTTATATAAAGACAGCAATTTTGACACACTGTTTTCACACGCCTTTATTTAAAAATAAAACAAAACTACATTTAGTCTTAAGACTTTACTTTGAAATGAATGCCCAAAAGTTTTCACTTGGAAAATACAAATACCTTATCCAGCCTTTTTTGCAGCCAAGTTTTAGTAAGTGATTCAACAATCTCCCCAAGTCTGTAAGTTCCACATATTGACTAAAAATCACTAAAAAATAATAATAAAAAAAATCTGAATTTCAAAAATGCTTATGGCAATTAAGTAATAAAACTTTCAGAAAATACTAAGCAAGGGAAAAGAAGCAGAGGAAAGATTGATAAAGATTTTCTCATCTTCTTATATTTCTCCTTTTTTTAGTTATTTACAATATATTACTTTTTCCCCACTAGAAACAAGTGAAAGTAGAATTCATCATGTAAGAAAAGTGAGCTGACAAGCCCTAAATTTTTTGAAAACAATGAGAAGTTTGATAAAAAAAAATAAGTATATGAAAGAGCTGTTAGTAGTAGCTCATTTAAGTACTGTTAGCTAGTAGAGCTAACAAGTAATATTAGCAAAGATAATGTTGGCAAAAATGTATGTGTGTGCTTAAACATTTTAATAAATATATATTAGATAGTAAAATTACTATAAAATTTTAGTACATTAGGAAGCATTATATAAATGTTAATTATTATGTCTGCTTCAGTACAACATAGTCTCTTCTAAAGCTCACTCTTTCAAATATTTTATACTTTAAATAGAAAAATCATGCCAAAAGATATATTAATATGCCTCATACATATAATAATAACATGTATTAATATATTAATATTAAGAAATGGAAATTCATCTCCCCTTACTGGCTATTATGTATAATTAGCTTCAGAGATTATTCTGTTTAAATAGTTTTGTCCTAGGATTTTATGGGTTTTTTGCCCTACTAAACCTAGATCATACACTGAATGTAATTAAAATATAATGTACTTCAAACTGAGATCTAACAACAGGAATTTAGTCACTGACAATGCAGTATGGTGTTATCCTAACTGATGAGGCATTTTGTTTTAATTTTAAGCGATCAGTACACAGGTGAAGCATGTTTTATGGGCAGTCCTGCAGAGGGAAAGCGTCTCTCTTTTCCCAGAACACACATAAAAGACATAAAATGCCATATAAACATTTTCCACATCATCATGTTTCCCAGTAGGAGCACTTCTAAGTGAGAAGTTTTGTCTTCTAGTCTTGTTTAATCTTCATGTTAAATTTTCCTGTAATAAAGGGTTGCCTGCTGTAAGTTGTGTACAGGTGGGGTCTCTTCTTTCTGGTTCATATAAAGTTCACTCATTTCTAGGTCTTTTCACATTATTGTGCCTCAAGTTCCTTCGTCTTCCAAATCCTTCTCAAATAAAAGACTTCAACAAAAATTACTTTCTAGGTTATCTAGCTTGTTTTGATCCTGATTAATTTTAAAATTTTAATTTAAGCAAATTAATTTAGATAAACATTTTAATAGGACTATCTTGTATAAGAGTATGTATCTTGCCTATTATTTAGCTAAATAATGAGGTATTTGCCTCATAGTAATACCTACCAGGTGAGCATGGATGTGAAAGATTAGACTTGATTACCTGTCCAGTAGACAAGACACAAAGCTTTAGCAACACTGTGAGGATTGTACTGCCTTCCTCTTCTGGAGGCGACTGAGGCATGTTCTGACATGTATGAGTAGAACTCAGTAGCTCTCAGATCTTACTGCTTGAATCACGAATAGCACCAGCTGCATATGACAAAAATATAATTGACAGCATTAGGCACCTTTGGTGAGAAACCAATCCGAATTTTCTTTTCAGTTTCTTTTCAATTTTCGAGATTGATGATCTCGAAGTCACACAAACCCTGTTAGCCCAGAATCTAAGTGATGCTCCTCCACAATGCTACAAGAACTACTTTGAATTGGAAAATAATTTGAAAGAAAAATGTATCTTTCTTGATTAGAATACCCAGGCAGACACCCAGGGATGGATCTCTGGATGAGTGAAGCTATCTATGCACATCTATGCAGTAAGGAAAAGTGCTGACTTAGCTCTTTGCTCTAATGCTCCAAGTACATTATTAGGCACAAATCCTCATCTGCTGATCTTCTTGATTCCTGCAAATCCTTTAGGCCTCATTTTTTGTTCTTTTTTTAATTAATTCTTCTAAACATGTTTCTATATTGAAGAGTCACCCATCTATATTCATGTCAGATTGTATCTGAGTTTTTTCCCAGTTTCCTAGAACCAACATATAAAATATTTATACCTGCCAAAGCATATATTTTTATGTCCCCAGGTAAAAGCTGAGGTTAGAACTGAAACTTTCATGGAGAACAAGGCTGAAGCACTCACCCTACACAACAGGAAATAAACTGGCTCATGCATGAGACTTACATTCCACAGTGATAGGGGTATTTGCAAGTCTCCTTAAATTAAAATATAAAGATTTTCTCAGGTGTGTACTGGGGGCAGAATCCTTCACACAAATATGGCTGTTCCATTCATATACTTATCACCCAAAAATGTAAAAAATGGCTTTAAGGATTCTTACCACAATGATTATTTCAGCATCTTCTTACCTTTCATGTATTAAATAGCTATGCATTCTTTCATGGCAATCACTAAAATTTTAATAACAGTGACTACTCATTTTTTCTATTACTCTTTCTTTACTTTCTACTTTTTATTTTCCTGCAATGGTATATTGCTACATCCTCCAGGTTAACAGGAAAATAGATGAAATAAATCTGTAAGATAATAAATAATGATTTTTTTGGTAAAATTAAGCCATATTCTGGAACAATACAATTTGAAAAATACAAAATATACTACTGAAGAGTCTGGATGACAAGGAATGCTAAGAATTTTAGCCACTCTTTAGTAAGTTCAGTGAATGTTTTACAGTAGTCTCACAGGATCTAAATTTAGGCCTGAAGAGAAAAAGTTAGTAATTTTATTCTATGACTCAGGATGACTAGTCATATTTCTGAATTCTGGGCCTTTCCTACAGCACAAAAACAAAGGAAAGTGTACTATTAGGGACACAGAGAATGCATTCTATATTTTATTGGCAGGACAAAGTACCAGTCTTTACCTTTCTTCACAGAACGGGACTTCCTTTTTCCCTGTAGGTGAAATATAATATCCACTGCAAAAAAATCCGAGACTAATCTGATTTGGTAGTCAATCTGCATGAACTGAACCAGTCTTGACCTTCAAAAGCCCCACAGTGCCAAGAGAGTAGAAGACTAATGAACCACTGGAAACCCATGGATATCTCAATTTCTCAGTAACCCAGTTTTCTTCAGAGTCCCATCAGCTGCCTGATCAATGCAGTACAGCTTTGTGCACTCAGTGGCCAGGAGCTGATGGCCATGGTTCACAGGACACCCAGCAAAGGGTGTCCTGAAGAGTGGACTCCTGCCAGAACATAGTCTGGGATTTTAGCCACTGCCATGGAAATGGAAGTTTAATGTGGATGGGAGCCCTTTAAGAAAAACAACTGAGCCTGGATCTCTCACATCCTTGGCAACAACAACAAAAAAAAACTTGACCACGAGTCCTGCATTGCAGTCTGCAAAGAACTAGATTTGAAAACTCAAAGCATGTCACTTCATATCTGTGGAATGGAAACAATCTGTTGATATAATCTAGGACTTAATTTTTTTTTCCTTCTTTGTGTCACTATAATCAATCTCAAAAGAATTCTCTGTGAAACCTTCCTGTGAACACAAGCCTGTTCCAAGCTACATTTCTCTGGACAGAGAACAGAGAGACACCCTACTGACCCTCTGTTCCTTGGGATTCAGAACACCCACACTTCAGTGGAAGAGGAGGCAACCTCCCTCAGGAAACCTCATCTGTGTTTTAAAGGCAAACAGGAGCTGCATTACATTTTGACTGAAGCATCTGTAAGCACGTATTAAGAATGCCTTCCAGAGCAAATCCACTGGCTAGAGAGCTGAGAGACAGAGCCCAGGGGCAGCCCTGAGTTTAGAGAGAAGCCAGATGTTCAGACTAACCAACAGTTCACCAACCTCATCAAGCACCTAGGCACACACTACTTAAAAACTAAGGTACTCTTGGAGTCTTAGCACCACTAAAGTTAGATAGAGTTGATCAGATTTAAAACTTCCTGGCCTAAATCTGATATAAATTTCTTGTGATTCCTCTTATAAACCTGCATCCAAGTCCACAAGGTTATCCAGGAATTCTGTTGCAGAGCCAGGAACTAAATCCCAAGCTCTGAAAAGAAATTATGTAAACATTGGATATTTCAGCTGGAAAACTGAACATATTTTTCAGTCTATCCTGATAGCAAAAATAATTGCTAAAGGTTTTCAGGGATGCAGATGGCTGTGCACTATATGTGTTGAGAGAGAGTACATCTTTTGCTGACCCAAACACTTCTTTCAACTGAAAATTTTTTAACCCAAATTAAATGTTATTTATCATGTTTTATGATTTCAACTAATTTTAAAACTCAAAAATATAATTTAAAAGTGCCAAAAGATTTTGCTTGAAGCTATACCCACAAACACTCTTATTTTCTGAAAACTGCTCCTCATTAACTTGGTGTTCCCCAAAGAAACTTCACTATTCTGTGAGTCTGAAGATAGCTTCTTACCCACTGAACTATTCTTGTTTGCTAATAAGTTTCTGATAATAGCATTATTTTCCCCCCAAAAAGTTCAGCTGTGCTCCCATTGCAACTATTGGCCTCAAAGGCCTTTTAACGTTTAAATTAGAAGCTTTTTCTTCTGAAAAGAAAATGAAAAGAAAATCACTCTTTTGTGCATTTGAAATTTTCTCAAGGAAACCTTATATTAATTAAGAAGAAAAAGTTCTTTTCTTTTTTTCAATCAAACCTAATTATAGTGTCTGAAAGCACAGTTTCTTTGAACTCTTGTTTCAAGAGGAAGGGAGGAGGAAATCCTCAGTACTTTCTTCATGTGAAAACAAGTTTTGATCTAATCACATTTGGTTAACCAATTTTAGTGGATTTTGTGCTTTTTACATGTTCCTAAGAGGTATAGAATAAAAATATTTGAGCAGCAGGGGAATTATAGTAGTATTTATTAATCTTAAAAAAACCAAAATACTGCATTCAAATTAGGACTCTGAAGTTCCTGTTTTTCTAGGAAACCTCCTTGATCTGGTTATCAAGGGGATAATCTCAAAGGAAAAGTGTTTAGTCTTATCTGAAACTTCTGGACCTAGTCAGAATTCAAGGGTGATTAGAGCCTTCCTCTGCTGCTTCTTTGCTATGTGTATAATTGGCACTATGTTATCATGGCTCACAGATCTGCACAGAAAAAGTAAAAAAGAGAATTCAAAGGGCAACACCTAACATGCTAGTCGTGCTTTGGCAGAATCTATTGCTCATCTCTGTAGAAGAAGCACCAGATTCAGAGTGTTGTGCAGTACTTGGTGATACTTCAGGATAAGGTGTTTTATGACCATTCAACCAATTGGTTTCTTTATATTCATCCCTGGAGCAATGTCCCTTGTCAATACTGGTCTCTCCCCCTGCTATATATCCCACCTAACATCTTCCAAGACCCTGTGTAGTGGTGCTCTGTCTTTATCCCCATCAGGAATATTCTCAAGCAATGCCACTAGGTCAAAGAACAATTTAGGGCTCTCCCAGGGAGCCACCATGGGTTTATAACAATGCCTATACTTTGTACCTGTTAATAATATAAACGAGGGCTTTTACTGAGAGCCCTGTCCACACCAAAACCTCCAAATGAGGGAGCTCACTGTTAAAGTGTGAGAGGAGTCAAACAAAATAAGCTGCCCAGTCTGAAACATGCAGGTGGAGGAGGGATGGTCTGGGGCAGAAAGAAGCCTGAACTGGTGTAAAGTTGTGGGGTCATTTAGTCCCTATAACTGACCTGTTAGAATCTGACCTTAGTCCAGGGCAGCAGTCTGTGGCCCCAGAATGACAACACTTCCAGTGCAGACACGAAGGAAAAGAGGTGTGTGGAGAACTTAAGCAGGGCTGTACCTGCCAACTGCAAGGCTGCCTCTCTGAGCTGCAGGTATGAGCTCAGTGGGAGTCAGAGACATCTAGTCATGTCAGATAAACAACTGAACAGCCTCCAAACTATAGACTTGAGCTACTAATGAACTTGAAAGTCAATTAACATATTCCAAGTTTAGAAGAAAACGTTGCATTTTGAGTTGTAAATGCCCCAGATTAATTCTCTCAGTGGCTCTTCCTGCTGAAAGGGAGCAGCTACCTCACCTTTGCCTGAGTTTCCTCATATATGTAACAAGGTTGATGATTCTCAGGAACATATCCCACAGCAGCTTGGCAATACTCTTTTAAAATAGCACAATGCTGAAAAATGTCATTATAATAATTCTCATGACTATGCCCACCCCAACTAATTATCACACTGCAGGAAAAAAAAAAGTGCTTGCATTGGAATAATAACACAATTTATTTATGAAGGGATTGTTTTCTGTATATGTCTCAGTCTTCTCCAAATATAAAAATTCAGTGAGCTGAAGTTATTTTATATTTATCCAGTTTTTAATTTTAATAAACAATAATACCATATGTCCATGAAATTTTTAAAACCAAAAGATGAATTAGATTAATCCACTTCCCAGCCCGTCATGTTCTGGAAAGAGGTATTGTACAGACTTCTGGGTAAATAATGTTTAATTTAATTTAATTATTTAGCTATATAGTGCATTCTTCCCAGCTCAAGAGAGAGAGTGATTAAAATGCAGAGTCTGGGAATCCTGATATCACTATGCAAATTTTCAGCATATCCTTAAGCAAACATGTTAAAAATCATATAAACGACCATAATTTTCCAAAAAAAGTCTGAATTTATTTTAATTTATAAGTGCCAAAGATAATCTTCCAACATATATGTAGTTCCTTCTTCAGTGCTGTCATATTCCTGTACTACAGAGGCATGACACTAAGCCAATACAGCAGCTTTTGTAAGTTCAGAGGAATTGCAAAAAGATTCAGTTGCTGATAGGAATCCTATCTAGAATAAAACTCTGGGTGGAGGGAGGATTGCACTAACCCTATGGCTGGAAGAGCAGAAAATATAGAAGGTGAAGGGGGTTCTAGTCCATTAAACAGCTCAGGAGCATGAAGGTTAAATACTTTGATGTGCCCTAAGCTAGTGGCAAAAGTGGGCTTTCAAATGAGCAAATGAGGAAAGTGTGAGCGCTGTTGGAAGTCCACTGGCAGTAAAGATGCTGAGGGGCCAATACAGCACTGGTCAGGCCACTGCCCACTGTCCACTGCCCACTGTTCCACTGCCCTGTGTCCCACTGCCCACCTTCCCACTGCCCGCTGTCCCACTGCTCTGTGCCTTCTGTCTTCTGCCTCCGTCCAGCCCTTTGTTTTCATGAGGAAAATATCCACCCATTAAATCCTAATTAAAATCAAATTCTTTAACTACATCTTCACTATCCTGACTCCCCATCTACCCAGGTTCTCATGTTGCTTTCAGCCCTTATGGATTCTTCTCTCATCTCCATTTTCTGCCCAAAAGGTGAGAGACCCCAAAGGCTTTGTTGCCTCTCTTAAGAGCGATCCTTCTCTCTTAGAATACTTCTATCAATTTTCTCACGTTCTAGTATTTTTAGATGGCAAGCCAGAAGTCTCACTGCACAAGCAAAGAAAGCAATTTACAGCTTCATGTAGAAACTTATCTGCTTCTAGTTCATTTGTTTTTCATCTTGATTATGAACACGTTTGTCATCTCTCTGTAATTTATTCATTATCTTTAGATGAGGGATGTGAAAGGGAGGGGTGGGAGTGAAGAAGGAGATAAGTGTGCTTGTCAAAATGGGAAACAGATGTTCTAACAATGACTGGAGACAATTAATGTTCTCAGTAGGTATCAACAGGCAAGGTCCATGGATTGCTTCAAATTTTTGCAGCAAACAGTCTTCTGGAAAATGCAAATACAGAGCCTTTATTTTCCAGGCACGTGACAGCATGTCTTGTTTGTAATGAGCTGTCTTAGGGAACTTCACATCCCTTCTTGAAAGTGTGGCTGTCGTGATGATTGCTGGCCTAAATAATAGCACAGCGATGAAGGGGGAGCTGGGCACCTGGTAGCAGAGCTAAAGAACCTGTCACTGCTCCCTCCCTCTGTTTCAGACACAGCATGCAAAGCAAAGCATTTAGCACATGTTTAACCTTGAATGGCTCAAAGTCAATAGCACATAAGTATGCACCTAAAGCAAGTGCATACTTTGTGATTGCCAGGGTAGGCACGCACCTACAAAGGTCTCTGCTGCACTGGAGTTTTTCATTTCTCACTGAGGAATGACCCCCCTGCTACAGCCCTTAAGGGGCAGCTCTTCATCTGGTCTCCCATCCAGTACCAAAACAAAAGGTTAGTACAGCCAAGGCCTTAGGATCAGGCTTTAATCTGTATCACTCTGGGAAATACTGCTGCGAAAGCTAATTATAATAAATAAATATTATAAGACAGAAAAGAAAATCTATAGTGAATAGATGTGATCTGATTACTAACATTTGTAACAACAGTTTATTGTTCTATGCCACATGTAGATTTCATCTTCTCTCTCTACACTCTGTCAGTTTAACTTCTGTTCTCTTATCTAAAATGATCAAACACCTACTATGCCCTGGAAAGTATACCAATTAAGAGCTACGCTTAAATCTGCATGAACGGGCCTATCATAAAGTTAATTGGAATAAACACATATTTGATATTGTTTGAATTCTGCTTCAAGCCTATTGTTCATTACAAACTTCCTTTTAAATTTATATTCTTCTTTTTATCACTTTTCCTGGATTTGTTTCATTACTGATTGAGTAATGATAGCAAACACCAACCTTAGAAGTTTTTCCTCTTCTTTTACCCTTTTCTTCCCAGCAGCCTCTCTTCCCAGCTGGGTAAAACAGGCAAGGCTACCCAAAGGGCAGCTGCTGATTCAGATATCCTCCTGGGCACCCCCACAGTTGTGGAAAAGGCTTCCTTCACCATGGGCCACATTGGGCTTTCAGATTTAAAAAACACCAACGAACCTATCCAAAGGCTCGTTATATATAATATATGGCAATGAGTTCTACATTAGATATAAAATAGTACTTTTCATATGCTATGAAAAATAGAACACTGTTTTCTGTTTGCCTCATTCCTGCTGCCATGTCTATTATAAAAAAGACTAGTGTTTACTTAGTGACAGTCAGCAAATGTTCTGATTTTCTTTACAGTGCAATGACTTCAGCTAGGCATCAGCACTACAAAAATGGAAGACACTGACTATGGTAGTCTGTGGTCACTATTTCATAAAATCTGGAGAGATTTACAGTCAGTTGGTAAGATAAATTGATGTCTGTAGCAACAGGAGCACTAAAGTTTGATCAGCATATAAATCAAACACTATTTGAGAAAAGCACGGCAAAACAGAAATCCTTGTCATTCTACTGGGGTCACTGGGATCAGGGTCTTGGGGTTTTCTAAGGTTACAAGACTTAACTAGTCTAAAAGGAGCTGGAAGGCTAATTTCCCTCTCTAGCTTATCTTCTGGGATGAATCAGCTATCCAAATGCATGGCTGATTAAACTGCACTGCTATCACTAGACCTATATCAGGAGCAAATTTTATTCAAGGGATGTATTATTCATTTTATTGCTGGGGTATGACATCTTTAAACATGCAAATGTGACTGAATAATTTTTACAGGGAAGACATCTGGGAAAGGAAAGAGTTTCATTTTTGCCAGTCATCATGATATTGTGGCATCCATGCGTGGTACACAATATGAAATCAGTGTGAAAAAAATCCACCTCACTGTTCATAAAGGACATGGCAGCTCCTCTTCATGCATGCAATGTGTATTTCTTCTCTAACTGTAGTTCAAGTATTGAGGTAATCTATTTTTCATTTCTAGTACAGACACATTTATTAGCAGAGTTAATAAGACGGTTTTTCTCAGAACATATTGTCTGTTGTCAGGATCTGAGGATTAACATTGTATTGTGTGTCTGAATAGAATTAACTTTCCCGTAAGACTTGCTAGACCAAGTTAGTTACATGGTCCAGTGGGTCTGGTACCCTGCCAGATGACAATAAATAAATTTTCAAAGAGAAGTTTAATTCTCATACACCAACTCACTCCAACATACATCATGTACCTTGTTAATTGTTGCAGTACAGCATATGGGAGGAAACCTTTTCTTCTGACCTCTGAGGACAATTACTCAATGCCCTAAAACCTGGCATTTGATTAGGGTTATCTGCCAGGCATAGCCACAAACACCATTATCAGAGATTTTTTCAGGATTACAACAGCCTTATCACATCTCTGATTATGATAAGGAACAGTAAAGCATCCACAAACCTCTGTGGTAATCCAGGTGAATTAGATTTCAGTAATAAGATCTTGACAGAGGAGCATGTTCTCCTAGCCCAAATCACTGATAAATATGTACACTCTAATAACTAATTATCTTCGATTTTCAGGAGATTATTTTCCTGGGAATCTGTCAACAGTAATTTTATTTTAGTTGTGGTCCTAACTTCTCAGACACAGTTAGTTCATAGTTTCCAGATGCTTAGGAAATGCCTGGAGGAGGGTCTTTTTTACTTGATGTGTCTCCCTCACTCTGAACTAATCAATTGTTGCAAATATGGAAAATATCTATTTTTCTATGGCATTGAACTTTTTAGATCTTTTTATTTGAGAGATCAGAAACAATCCAAATAAATTTTTTACCACCTGGCTCCTTCAGGTCATTTTTTTGCAGTGGAATTATATAAAATTACAATTTCCATTTTGAAAATAAAAATGGAAAACAATAGTTCAACAGCGGCCTGGATGGACCCTTAATTAGTGATTTATGCTTGCCTAAAACACAGCTGATTTGATTTTTGCTGGGTTTATGCTCCTAAAATTGGCAGGTGCTGTGAGCTCTCTTGGATAGGCCTTAGGAGAGGGGAAGCAAGTAGGATTGGCTTTTTAACCCAGCAGCATCCCCTACTGTTGCTTTTAAAGGTGGTAATAATTCCCTTCCAAGGCGCCTCCCGGCGGTGCCCAGACGGGAGGGTAGGGCAGCTCCCAGGGCTCGACAGTGGACCTGGAGGGGCAGCAGTGAGGAAATGGAAAGACTTAGTGTCCCCGTGGGACTCACAGGTGACTCTTTAAGGGAAAGCTATTGCCCAAATAATTCAAAATAGTGTATATTTCAGTACCATAAAAATATCAATGACTGGAATAGCAATTTTCTAAGGAGCCTCGACCACAAGAGACACTTGCTAATTTAAAACAGACTGTCTTGAGCTGTTGTGGTTTCTCCCAGTGAGCCCCATTCCCTCACAGAACATATGCCCATGTTTCTCTTAGTTATGTGACAGCTGTCAGCCTCAAATTGGCTTCCAGGTGTTCATAGAAAAAATGAGTCTTTGAGTGTACTTTTTGGTTTTTTTGTTTTGTTTTGTCTTGCAAATACCTATGTATTTGCATAGGTATGCCTATGTATGCCTACTCATAAATTTGGAATGTTTCTAGACGCCATAATACTGAAATTTACACTCATGAAATTCTTTTCTTTCAGAGGGAACCTGTAAGGACTACTTTCAGTTTGTGTTTCTAGGGGTATTGAATTTTTTCTTTATCAAAAGTTTGCAAAATATATACGCAGGTGAGGCAGGAGTCTGAATATACATCTGCTGATTTCTCTGCATCTTGCTTTCTTTATCTATTAAGTTGGGTTAACAGTACTTCAGCACATCCCAGGAGTGTCATGAAAGCTTTCTCATTAAAGTTTGTATAGTATTTTGAGATCCTTGATAGCAGATGCTACACAAGTGCAGAAACATATCACTTGATAGGTACAAATGGCAATTTACTCACAGCCTCAACAGTGTTCAGTAGGGGAGTAACTGAAGGATATCAAATGCTGCAGGCTCAAATGAAAACAAGCTCATCAAAATAAACGATTTACCAGAGGCTTCCAAGCACCCTGCTTCTTACAGATGAGATGAAGAGTTCATCCCCTTCTCTGCTTGACAACAGAGAACAAACCATAGCATCGCACATCACTAACAGTGGTAGTAGCATTATTCTCTGTTGGAGAATTTCACTTTATTGTAAAGTCCCATTAACTGATGAATTGAGGTCAGAATGGTTCATCTTATCACTGTGAATACAGAAAAAAATCTTGGTCCAAACATGGAAATCCCACTGACTTTCATCATGAAAAAAGGCTCAGGGACAGAGAGATAGGGACACCTGTGAGTATTGCCTTATAAGAGTGTCTTTTTTTCAATCTTTTAGCTAGTCTAGTCAAAGAAAAAGCTTGTGGAGTACAAAAGGAATAAAACAACCCCCGCCCAAGTTTTGAATATGGGGAAAGGATCCACTTGTATTTCTGTGTGATCTACAGACGGAAATGTTTCTGCATCTTCAGCAGAAATGTGAAGAGCAACCAATGTGAACTCTTCTTTAATTTTGAGGGTTTATACTGACATAGTTACATGAGCCCCTTCTGCACATAACCTAACTCCTTGGAGCAGCAATGTCTCTGGAAGATTCATGAGTCCTCAGTGCTTCTCAATTTCTGGAATTAAAAACTTCTATGAGATAGGACTTTGTTTCCATCAAATCTTTTAAGAATTTCTCTGCTTACAAACTTGACACCTAGTCTGCACAAAGTGACCCAATTTGCCTTTTGAACAAAAGTCTGATAATGAAATTTCTAAAACTCACTGCAGCTGGACTAGAACTAATTCAATCACATCTGACCTTGTGACAGACCAGGTATCTTATACCTCAACCCAAGTAGTAGTTTTATCTATGTAGCTAGAAAATAATAGGGGAAAGAATTTTAAACCAGAACATGGAAATTTTGGAATCAGTTTTTCTTTTACTCTGAACCAACTAGTCCAACTCCAGTACAGCCTTGTAACCCCAGACATGTTCTGCGGCTTGAAATCACTCTTAATCCTGAGCACCACTGTAGTTACCCAAGAGGGAAATACCACTGTACAGCTTAAATAAGGATGCTGGTCTCAAAACCCAATCCAAAATCCTTTTGTATCTATGGCAACTTTTTAAATAGCTTTGAACCAGAACTTTAAGTTCTAACCCATTTACTATACTGATGGAATTTCAGATGCCAAAATGACAGATAAGAGGTGCAGCTTATTTCCTAAGCACCTTCTACTCCTATTGATTTTCTCAGATCCGGCTGAATGAATGCTTTCAGTATGTTTCTTACTCAAAATGCAAGCTGTCTTAATGATGTTATTTCCACAAAGCTGGTATAAATGATTTGTAGACAAAAGTTATCTTGAAAACTGACGAGAAAGATAGCATTCACTTTCACTTTAGAGCCTGATGTTAATATTTTTTAACTTTTCACAATTCATGATCAAGAAACTTATTCCTTTTTAGTTCTTTTTTTAAAGGAAATTAATTATTCTCATTATTAACCAAGGGATTTTCTTCTAATTAAAAGAAATTATAGGGCATTCACCAGTGGCATTATTCTAGTCAATAAACTAATTATGGTTGTGGCAAATGAAGGAAAAGCTATTCAACTGATCTAAATACCATGACTTTAAAAACATTAAGTGTTCAATTTTCACATTTCTTGAAAAAACAAAGTGGATCTTATATGCACTTTTAGCCATTGTTTAGACTGTACAGAAAAAAAAAAAAAAAAAAACTGAAATGAGCATATTGCCTCCAGAAATTTCTAGTTGTACTACCTACATTCACTTGTATCCTTGTAATGTCACTTTGGTTGGAGCAGGAGAAGAAGAGCACTGAATCTCCCTTTCTTATTTTTCTGCAGAAATTTCACACCAGTTGAAATGAAGTAATTCCAAATAATGAAAGTGGCATATTTTTTCCTCCAAAATAACATAAAAAATACATTTAAATGCTATAAAGACTTTATTGATTTCTCCCTCAAAAATACTGCTATCATCATCATCATTACAGCAATGAAAAATGTTTTTCACAACTTGGCAATGGGCTAAAAATGTTACATGAACTCTATATTACAAATAAAAATTTGATAACTAGCATAGTGTGGTGTTTATCTGAAAACTAGATATAAAGTCACTATCCAAGTCAGACTTCAGTTCAAAGGCAGGGACTTTACCTGCAACTTATTAGTTCTTTTGCTTCTTGTACACTTTCAAGACACCTTTTTGACACAAGTTGAATATATGAGCACAGCTAGACATTTCATAAAAACTTGTGATTTTCCTCAGCAGAATACACCAGGTTCCTAGGCACAGACTTGTAGTCTACTGCAACATAGAGCAAAAGTGGCTAATTGACGGGTTTGTCAAATCACAGAATCGGAGATTGGCTTGGGTTAGAAAGAATTTTAAAGATCATCTAGTTCCAATTCCTCTGCCAAGGGGAGGGATACCTTTCACTAGACCACATTGCTCAGAGCTCCATTCAACCTGGCCTTGAAATGCAAACTGGGATTGGGGGTGTGGGGAGGATGTTTTTGTTTGGTTGATTTAGGTTTAAGTATTGCAGTGCAGATATTGGGATAGTCCATAACTCCTCCTCATTTGTGCTGGTTCCTGTTTTGAAGCCATTGTGACAGGGCTAGAAGTGTTAACATGATCACATCCTCAAACTTGGGGATGTAGAAATGTTTTGAAAAGGGATGTGATGAAACAAGAGAAGAAAAAATGTTTATTCTGGATTTTGAAGATGAATAACAAAAACTTTGTCATAATCAAAAATTCCAGCCATGCCACTAATACTTCTGCCTTCCTTTTTGATAGCTTGCCTCTCTCATGTTCACATGAAAATCTTACAAAATCAAGCTGCATTGGAAGGTACTTTGAGGTGATTTATACAATTAAACTGTGCCAGATAACAGTAAAAATACATTAAACCATCATTAACATTCAATATCTATTTGATAATTTTTGCATCAAAGAATAAATTCTGCATTTACGTTTATTTATGTTGGGGCTTTCTGATAAAGATTTAGCATTCCACTTTGAATCAACCATTCAGCAAAGGGGACTTATAAAAGTTCAAGAAATTTGCTAGGTAACAAGCATTTCTGAAAATCTTTTGGGTTTTTTAGCACACTCTTTGACCTATTTATTGATTCTGCAGCTATATAAAGTTTTGAATTGGAGAGGAAACTAGAACAATTGTTAGCTGAAGAAGAAGACACTGCCATTATGCTATTAAAAATGCAAAACAAAAGCCAAGTTTTTGCTGTGCCAGGCATCTCTTCCATTTTCTGGGTTATGTACAAGACCAGTTTGGATGGCAAGCTGGAGAAAAATAAGTTAAGGTCTAATTTATTTTCACCATTATGAGTAAAACTGCAATGAAGATCAGACTCCATTATTCTCACACAAGAAAAGAATTAGGGGAGCTAGGGGAAAATTTTAATTTTGGGGTCTTCTTCACAACCACTTCACAAGCACTGACCCTTCTTCAGAACCACAGAGGTTCTGTAGTGAAGTTCATAGAGCCATCAGTGGCTGCTACGTGTCTGGTCCAGCTCTGAGGGAAGACATCAACAGCAGCAGTCATATTTACCCGGATGCTCCAGAAAATGGTGAGAAAAATATTTGTTTCTTTCCACTTTCCTCCATCCTTTTCACTTTCCCATTGCATTTGTTTTTCCAGCTGTATGGATTAATCCTTTTGACCATTTCTCCTATGCCCACTGAACTTTTAGCAGTGACCAAAGTGATTTTTCTGAAGCTGTTCATCATTGCTCACAATTTTCCCTTACATAGACTACTGTCTGCAATCTCAAGCTGGATTACTGGCCTTATTTACCAGGTAATGGCATAACACGTGGCCTTTGATATTAAGTAATTCCCTTGGAATGCCATCAGTGAGTGTCTTTCTCCATATTTTTATTTTCTTCTTTTCCTGCTACCTTCAAGTCACAGCTCAATTCTGACCCTTTCTGTACCTCATCTCTCATCTGTTTTTCTGTTCCTTACCACTGTTTGCTCCACCCGTTAATCCTTAGTCTCTTCTTACTGACAATCTTTCACATCTCGCTTTTTATACAGCCTCCCAGACTTTTGACAAAAACCTGTCCTCTCTGTCCTCAGTAGTTATAGCTTTAAATCCTGTCTAATCTAGTTCCCACTGACACAGCAGATCTCATCTTTGTCCTCACGCAGTTGCCAGTCCCCTCCCTGTTGTGTCTCAATTTTCTCTCTCTTGACTTCAGCAGGGAAGTGCAGGGACCTCACAAGCAGAGAAAGATTAACTGGGATTTACATGTCTAAGTTCAGACATGCTTGTCAAAATACCCAGCCAGTTGAGACTTAACTTTGGAAGAAAACAAATTCCTTGAGTGCCTCTGAATTGAACTGTGCAACTTCCCAAGAGTTAGAAGCTTTATGCCACTCAGATGAGTGGGTTTGCCACTAACTATGGGACGATTCACATATTGGTTATTTCTTTTACCTTTCCTGCTCAAACAACTTTGATATAGTTGACTTTCTGATAAGCAGCTGGCCAGATCACAAATTCCAGATTTTAAGAATTCATTTTAAATAAAGAAATACTGGTTTCTCATTTTTATGTTTCATTTGGGATGGGTAGTTTGTTTGTTTTTAATAATATCAGCAGGTGGAATAAATAGATTAAATTTTGTCCACTGTCTCAAAGAATACAAAGCTACATCTCCCAACCCTCAGAAGCTGCTTTAACAGAATTTGTCTGTCATGAAGACATGAATGCTTGCCATCAGCAGTCAATCTGCTGTATAATTTAGGAAGGACGAAAATCTTGTCTGAACAAAGACAAAGAAAGCAAAGATAGTGGTTGTTTTGAGTAATGGTCCTTTTTGCAGTGCAGCCCCACACACGTTTAGAGCACCCAGCAGAGCAAGGCAGCCCCTTCTGCTACAGAGATAAAATGGAAGTGTTGGAGGAAAAGGGAGACGCACCCTATAGCTATGGCTTTACTTGTACAATGCCACTCTGTCTTTAAGCTATTTTATGTATATATTGCCCGGTTCCCTGACCATTTTTGTAAAGGGGAATTCCTATAGGCACCAGAGTAAACATGGAACAGAGAAGGCTGTAATGGCAAAGTCTCTGCTGATGGTTTGAATTACTCTGCCAAAGTAGTTCAATGAGCAAATGAATGCACAGAGAGCATTTGTGACAAAAAAAAAAAAGCGTCCCCCCAAAAAAACCAAAAACAAACAAACAAAAAAACCACCACCACCAGACAATTAAGCCAGTTTTATGGAGCAATGCAAACTAATAAGAGCAAGGACTGGGATGAAATGACAAAATCAAATTAGGGTGCAAAGGTTAAGGTTAAGAGAAAAAGCTTAAGCTCACACTTGAGTATGGCCAGATGGGTGTGAAGAAATGACAATCTGAAAGACAGCATAGTGAAAATGTCCTGGCTGCTCAGGAGCATCATTATTTGTAGCACACTCCCACCCAGAGGCTTCACATGAATATCAGGGCCCTATTGTGTTACATATTGCACGGCAAAAGTCCAAAGTCATAATCACAGGAATAAGCAGAGAAAAAGCATCAGCACAGCAACATGTAGGAGGCAGAGCTTGGATGCACAGGGAGCAAAGTGAAAAGGTTTAATGCCAGAATGACTCTGGGTTTGCTACAAAGGATCGTGAACCTCTCAACGAACTTGCAGCCCAGTGAGTTCCATGTACTCCCAGGTGCTGTAATGAATGTTCCACAGAGAGATAATTAACCCTCCTCACCAGAAAGCTCTGCAGTGCTAATGCTTTTCAGCACAATCTGTCCATGACACCATGGTAGAGTGCAGAGCCAGCTTTATTATTTCAGTTTGTTCTGCTCCTTTTTACTGCTACTGCTCTCTAAGGTTAATTGTACTCCCTGTGCTGATGCACAGTAATATCTATACATAGACCTCACTGTATGGATTCTTTCTTTTCTTTTTTCTTTTTTTCCCCTTTTTTAATCAATAAGAAGTTGAAATGCCATGCAGCTTTCTCAATAAAATGCCAGGAGTCATCCAATGAAGTGGGAAAGGGCAAGAGTAAAGGAGCAAACCCTTGACCTGACTCATCCCACCTTACTTTTGGGCTAGAAGAGGATTCAAAGTAAATGAAGGACAAGACACAAGATTGTTCAAATGCAAGCCTTTTCCTTGTGAAAGGTGTATAGCAAATGACAGCAAATACCATGGCCTGGGTTTCTGTATCTCAGTCTGCTCCCAGACCAAAGTCCAAGATCCAGCTAAATGCCTAGGCCGTTCTTTCTTCAGACTACTAAATTCACATCATTTCAGAGCTATTTGGGAGACCAGATCAGTGGGAGTCTCATCAGGGATTTGGAGATATATCCTTTTTGGGACAGGCTTCAACCAGAGACTCCTTCAATATCAGGAGTAGAACACACATCTGATCTTTCTCTGTCCCAAACAATCTTGTAACCAGTGGTATGCAGAGAAGCAGAAAGAACAAGTCAAGTCCCTTGTAAATGTCTTCTTATTTCAGTAGCTAAGTGAAACCCCAGCTTGGGGTTTAAAATGGAGGGTCAGCTTCATCACATGCTAATACAAGTATTCTGCTGGTTCAGCTGTCTTCCCACATTGGACTCACAAATGCACTCATGATCACAGTGTGAGATAAAGAGAACCAATGGTGCCTCTCAAGATTCAGGACAATCAGAGGAACTGAATCCTGAAGTCACCATTTCCACAGCATCCCACAACCAATAGAGGGGAGGACAAATGTATGACTTTTATCATCTTGTTAAATGAGAGGAGCTCTGTCTTAAACAGCAGCCTGTCCACATGGCTGCTCACAGCACTTGTTCTGCATGGGGTCACCTTGCCTCAGACATGACATCCTACAAATCTGCAGCTCTAGCAGGTGTTTTGCAGTCAGTATGCAATTTTCTGTAGATCAGTTTCTCAGGGGTCCACAAACAAGCACAGGCATAACCAAGTTCATGTGCCAGAGCACAAGTCCCAAAATGTAAAGATTATGAAAGATGCACTTCAGCACTGAGAACACTTAGCCAATTAGGTCTGGAAAAATTATCTTTCTAAGGTACACTGCAAGAAATTTATCCCAGTCTCTAATAAAACTGTCATTAGAATCTGATGAAAGCCAAGTGTACTGTCAGATCATTCCATGCTGATGTCTGTTACAGTATGTTTCCAAGATAACCATTTAACATTGTTCAATCTTAGCAAGTAAATTTGAGTTATATTTTAATTTCATTTTGTGAGTAAAAAGATTGCATTTTAACAGGGATCAGTAACATATTATGGTAATTAGCAGTGTAGAGTTAAATCAGATTAATAATTTCACTCTGAAATCAACCTATGCTGAAAGTAAACAACCACCTCTGCTTTCTTTTGGATGATCTTGCTTTTTCCCTTGCTTTGGAACAGTTAATACTTAACTTGAACAAATCTCTGCTTGTTTGGAAGTTTAGATTTGAGGAACAGACCAAGACAGATGGTTTCTTTCTCTGTAAGCTATTGATTAATGGATTGTACTAAATGGTGTGACATGCCCTTTAAATGGAATTTACAAGTAATATATTGTATGGCAACTGCATTATTAATGATTTTGATACCTGGTATTTGTGTCTTCCTACTGTGAATTCTTCTTATTTATACTGGTGAAGGTAGAGGGCAAAAACTGATTTTTTCCTGCTTGGTGGAAGTCAGTCACATATATTTCTAGGTTTATTCCCCTTATTCACATTACATCTAGCCTGACAATTTTCCTAACTGTATGCAATCACAAGAACAAAAAAATAAAAAATCTTCTCTTGCAAGAATATTGCCAAAGCCTCTAGATAAATATATCTATGTAAGAATTCATAATGAGAGAGTTCACTCATCATTATTAAAAGATGCTTACTGTCCTACATAAAAAAGAAACAGAGAGAATCAATCTTGATTTTTGTTTGGGGTTTTTATTTAGTTTAAACTTTCTCTTCTTATTTTTCCTATCTTTGAGAGGCAGCCTGCAGTGCAAATGTGCTATTACGTTTATCAAGAGGTAGACATATATGGAAGACGGAAATAAATGGGACAAGGAAATTAAAAAGCAATTAAACAAGAAGGAAAACTTAAACAACAATATTGTTCAGTTCCTATTATTCAGTCTTTTTAGGAGGAGAGAATTCTGAACTCATGGAAATGGAGGGATAATTCACAGAAAATAAAGACATTGCAGAAAAAAATGCATTTGCCTTCACATGCAAAGGCATGAGGAGGATGTTTACTTCAAACCTTTTCCTGAGTTGTTGGAAGAGAAAATATGGTATCAACCTAATGAGTCAAACAAGAATGAATCATACGAATCTGGTTAACCTGCTGGGGAAACATCTTAGTAAAGTAACTTGCAAAAGCAGAAGTGGCACAACCTGCTCATTAAGGTATTTTGTTGTCACCATTAAAAGCTTAAACAGCCTGGAATGATCCAAGGAATGACAGATTAGAGCTATCATCTGGAATGTGTATCTAAATAAACATGATATGACAAGGACCAGAAGTAATCGAAAGTTGGAAGTGCCACTCAGGAAAATTTGAACTTGTAAAAACAATTTACTTATTTCAGAATGAACATTCTAGCTTCCAAAATGAGAGAACGGGAAATAAAATCCATAGGATATTGCCTGAAAAAATTAAAACATCCAGTGTTGCAATTTTCCAGGAAGTCTCAGACTCTCACTTGGGCATCGTCTAAGTTTATCTCCACTGCTGCTTTTCCAATGCTGCTGGACCTAGGGAACAGAGTGGGAATCATGTGGGCACAAGCTCTTTAAGGAGCATCTATATATAGACACAAAGCTCAGAAGTCAGGGACCTCTCATGTTCATCTCTGCAGCAGGAATCTGGCAAGCCTGATCCCTTGAGCTTGTTTGAAGTGGTAAATTTGTCTCAGAATGGAAGATGCTTGAAGCTCAGGCTCTGGATTGATGCCTTAAGTTTTAGCTTTCATATTTTTCAGATTCTGTACTGCCTTGGTGTGTGACTCTGGACTTCATATTAAGTGTTAATAAGTTCTCTTTCCAGGGTAGTTAGACAAAACAATCCTTTTCCAGCTTGAGAACCAAGGACACCATTACAGCCTCAGGCCCAAATGCATCAACAATGAAGAATTGAAGAGAGCAAACCAGGAGGATGGCACTTCATAACCTGAAGCTGTAATTGGACAATTAACCCCAATATGTAAATGGACCAAAACTTACAAAAGTGTGAAAACTCATGACCAGTCATCTATGTTGGGTCCATCTTGGATCCATCTGGGCCATAGCCCTGGCCAGGCCTTTTAATAAATACCTACTTTATTCCTTTAACTCTGTTTAGCTTCTGTTTTCAATTAGCCTCTCTAGGAATCAGGATGAGGAAGCCAGACAAGTTAAGCATTTTATTGAAAATAAAATTCACCTCCTACCATGCAAAAAAATTAAAGTTAGCTTTTTTTTTTTTCAGATGAAAATAGCCAGTGTTATTGAAAAACACATTGATCCAAAAGAGAAAGGAAGAGAAGTAATTACCATTGGTGACAGGAAGGTAAAAAAAAAAGTGGATGTGTTTTCTGCTGAGCACGTCGGTATACAAATTTAAACCCTGTGTAACAATTATATTGTTCTACCCTATGCCATAGTGTGACATACAAAATCTCAGTATTTCAAAAGACCACTATAAGAAGAACAAATATCAAACAGTGCTGTAAAAGCTTTGAACAATGAAGTAAAAATAGATACAATTCAATATTCATCAAAGTAATTTCAGGGACAATTGCTGCATTTCAAGAATTAATATTATTTATAAGCATTTAATTCATCTAGGGAGAATTTTTAAACCTTTACTGTCTCAGAAAAACTCATCTGAACTACATATTTTAAAAATTAAATCAGAGAAAGGAGCTTTTTCTCCACCACTTCTTTAGTCTCCAAGCAGTGTTTGAACAGTCCACTGAAGACACTGGAAACATTTTCATGAACTGTGGAACTCTTCCTATCTTGGAAGAAGATGGGTTTTTAAGCATAATCATCTTCTCAGGTGTTTTCATGCAGAAGTTGAATTTTCTTGAATCCATTTATGGAGTGGAATGTATTGAATTTCCTTGAACTAGAGATTATTTTAGCCTTTATTTTTGCATCATTAAACAAGTTTGTTTTTCTGTTTAACATCAAGGTTTACATCACTTTCAATGTCATGGTACATGTCTTCCATGTTCCAGTCCAATGTCAAACTTTCTGAGATGTGAGCTGTGCTTAGGTGCACAAAACTTCATTTCTCACACATATATAGCTTCACAGTCAAAATGAAGTGTTACTCACACAACAAAGTACATTGGAGAAAAGATTCCCATTATAAAAGAGAATTATTGTTTTTGTAGACTCCATAAGAACTGGACAAAATAAGAACTCATCTGACATGTAAGACCAGTCTATATAGAAACTGATCCAAACGCTTCTTCAAGTTTTAAAAATTAGTTATAATCTGTTTTCCAAGTTATATTAATTGATTTCTTTTTACTATCTGCTTATTTAGACCCCAATTATTAAAAACAACAAACAAACAAACAAACAAACAACTTAGGGGTCTTTCAGTCCATTTGAAGACAGCAAGTATCGGAAGTTTTTCTAAGAAAATAAACATGGTATTGTGAAATTTTCACATCACTAATGAAAATACAACACAAGCCACAATTTCTAATCTAACAATGAAAAGAAAAAATAATTTAAAAAAAAAAAAAAAAAAAAACTTGCAAAAATCATCTATATAACTGAACAAAATTGCTAAGCAGGAATTCTGTAACATTTTATCCACTTATCTGCAGGGTTTTTTTACAGTAAGCCATTATCTCAAATGGCTTTCATTGACTTCTAAGTTGAAGATAAGTGGTAAAGTTGAAAATCCTCTATTCCTTTTTCAACTGAAGTAATGATACCAATTGAGGACCATGACAATTTTTCCAAAAGTATGTTATTTCCTTATAACTCACAAGATTGTTATAACAGAAATTAAACTGATAAAGAAAAGCATGGCAGAGAAATAAAGTAAATTTACTGATGGAATCACTTTCAGAAAATGTGTAAACAATCAGGTGTATTTAATTATTTTTCAAAGAAAACAGAGCAAAGAAATGTATTTCTTTCATTAACCCACCCAGTCCAATGTTTCAGGTTACTGCTTAGGAGATGCTAATACGTTTGTGTGTTGAGTCCAGCACTAGCAGATGCCCATGAATAAAAAAAAAAAACAACAGTCTACTCTATCAAAAGTTTTCTCATTTGCTTATTAAAACAAAGTGAAAAGTCAAATTATTGTCTTCAAAAAGCTAACTGAAAATATTTTCTTTCTCCTGGTTTAACAGCATTGCAAGTTGAACTTACATGCAAATAAAACAAAATTAACTGTATGTTCTCCTATAATAACTTGTTTCCATTCACCTATAAGTCACCTCTTTGACCCACATTATTCCTTTCTGAACTGATTTTTTACACACTTTCTAAAGATTTGTTTTTCAAAGGACAAAACTTGTAAAGGAGGGGAGATTTTCTAAAGCTCACCTTACACAAAGACAAGAATATAAATTCTACAGAACTATATACGTAAACTCACATATATACAATCAAAATACAAAAATCAGAGGTTTGTGGATGCTTCACTGAAGAAATAATGGTGTCTAAAATTCAAATTCCTATCTTTGGACCTTCTGTGGGCAAACTCAATGTCCACAAAAGCAGAAACCCCACCATCACCACATCTGTGATGAATGTGATACAGGGTAACCACAGTTCTCATTGCCCCAATGATTTAGTGGTGAAACACTTGCAGCATGTCATATATTCCCAGTACTATTCCCACTAAACAGGTAGCTGTTGTTGTGTCACAGTAAGGCATGGCCACGATCAGCATCCTAGTGACAAGATCTCCTGGTCTGTGAAGTGGCCATGGCAACTAAACTACCATTCCTGTTCTACCTCCTACATTGCCAAAAAGTATTAGCACGAAAATATTTTCTGTTGTACTTTTTCCCTGATAACAGTGTCAATTTTAAAAGGATATAAGTCTGAAGAGAAAGAAGTCAACATCCTATATTATGAGAATGCCCTGTTTCTTTCAGCATCTCTAGAAAGGTTACCTCTTTTGAATTAATACATTTTTGTGTACTTTTGGGGAAAAAAAATCAAACAAAACACACCAATCAAAGTGAGACAGAGACAGTCATCTCTCTCATGAGATAGATTAAAAAAATGCATGTATATATGTCTGTGTGTGAAGATAATAAAAAATAATATATATTTCATCCCTTTTGTGAATGGGAGAAAACTATGAGCAAGGATAATGCAGGAATGAGACAACAGACAAAGAGACAAAAAGATGAGAATTTAGAAAAATGCAAGCCTGATAATCCCGAATACACTCTCACTGGATTGTACCAAGCTCTATATTTAAGAAATGCCCAATCGCATTTAAAACTCAAGCTGAGTCCCATCTACTTGAAGACCTGAGTCAAAAGATGTTTGGCCTTTCCTCCACTCCACACAATGAACCCCTCTACATGCTGACTGCCCAGGCTCTGGTTTGTACTGACAGCCAGCAAGTTACTGCAACACCATCACTGTACACTGCACCAGCAGTGATGTGTCTGCAATGCCAATTTACTGGAGGAATTGTGCTCTGACCAACCAGTCCAGAGCATTGTCCAGCCTTGTCAAAATACCTGCTATTCCCAGGGATGCCTGAGACCTTTTGCTGGGGTGATAATGGCCCCAGAGTGCTTACAAAGACAGGTTGTCCTCCTCCTTTGACTTTAAAAAAAAGGAGTGCTCTCCCTTTCCTCAGGAAGCAGAAGGTCAGGAAATATCTGCATTTAAATGGAAATAGTGCTAACACCAGCAGCAGCTCATAATTAGGGATTATTATCCAGCAATATGAAATGATTGATACAGAGTTGAAGCTAATGACTTTAGAGATGATCGGGTCATTTTGTCTCCAGTTGTTTACTCTGTCTATAGAAACAAAAATCTGTTTACCTTAATCACTGCAGAGCTCTGCATGATGGGTAGGAAAGTGAGTATAAACTTTGATGCTGTAATACACTATGATATAAGCTTAGCACATGGGAAAAAAGCATTGAAACCAAAGAGAAAACTTGGCATATGCTTTGGTAAGAAAGCTGCAGCACAGCTGAGGATGGGTTTGGCTGTCTTTCAGGAATTTCTGCATCAGACTTGAGTGCCACATCTGAAACCTGTGAGGTTTGAACTGAATTTACCGTTTTCAATAGTTCAAAAAAAGAACTCTTTTTTTAATTCCATTTTTTTTCATTTGAAGCAAAGTTCAGAAAATGTTTGGAGACAAAAATGTGAAAGCAAAATCACAAAAAACATTTCTAGGTGAAAATGTCTGAATATACCCAAATGAGGTAGTACAGATGAACACACCTGTAAAAAATCCAGTCTTTCGACCTAATCCAATACAGAACAGGAGAATCTACTTGTACTTTTAAAGGCAACAAGCCTTAATCACCTACTTAATCTATGTTCTCACATGCTTCCCTGAATGGAGGGGAAAATATCCTATCTCTCTAAGTGCATTGCTGAACCAAATATTCAGCAATGACCTTTGAGTCATTGCAAATGAGTCCTGAGTGAATGTTGAGTCAGCAGAGCTGCTGGGACTCCTGGGCCTGCTTCTTCGTAATCAAGGCAAAAACAAGCAAAAATGAGCTCTTCTCCCTGTGCCCTCAGAGGTGGGAGGTATCTCAGCAGTCTCACCTATGAACCCTTCATTGCTTAACACGTGCAACACACCCCCAGTTGCTTTATACCCCGATCTCAGGAAGATACATGAGCTGGACACCTTCATCACTCCAGTAATGGGGAAATAATCAGAAGACATGAGGCACTGGAGGGCAGGCCCCCAAGGGAGAAGGGAAGAATCAGGGAGGTATCAGGAGGCCATGTCTGATGCCATCTGTCATTAATGCACCTGCCTCATGGAAGAAAACCCTGTAACAGAATTCTACTAATTTCTTTGTAAAGTATCTCTCTCATTAGTCCCTCCCTTCCTGAACTGCCTCTCTATTAAAATGTGATAAATTAATTCTGCCATTCTCAGTTCCAGCCTGTCCCCTTACTGAAATGTAGATGAGTCATGCTGGCCAGAACTCAAGATAGAGATAATTATACAGGGGCCAGGGAAAGTATTTCATTTGCTGAATGCTGAGCTGCCCTATCTGTAGTGGAGATGGGATCTCTCATCCGCCCCTTGGCCCTAGGAAACTCTGGACAGAGGATAAGAAGATATGGAAAATAAATGTTCACTCACGAATATATACTATACACAGGCTCTTCCCAGCATAACATACATCTGACTGACCAGGAGCAGGGAACCTGAGAGGTTTGATACTGGGACCAGATTTCAGTGCTGTGCAGGTCTTCCCTGTTCAGTTCCCAGCTGTGGTCAGGCAGTAACCCCTGGGTGCAGGACAGTGTCTGTCAGTGCTATCCAAAGATGTACACACTGGTATGAGTGCTCTCTTTGCCTCCCATGGGGGTGCCTGCCTGTGCCAGCTGTGCAGAAAGGACATGCTGGAGGGCTGCAGCCAAGGCTCTGACCTCCCCCTCTGCAGTTGTGACTGCTTCTGAGAGGAAAACGTCCCCCGCTCTGTGTGCGGTATTTCTGACTTCCATCACACACACTCACACACAAGTGCACTCTGCTGACTTCCACTGGGCATTCCATTTCTGGCAGGCAGTTTATGGGTCATAGTGAATCTGAGAATTTGACTGATTTTTCTTTTAGCACATTGCCCTCTTAAACACTGACAGGGTCTCAGAGGCCCTGCTACTCTTCACAGCCAGCTAAGTGATGCACTGATGTTTTGCCAGCTACATTTGAATTCAGTTTTGTGCAAGACAGAAGCATCTTCTAGATGTGCTGGATTTTATTAGGGTAAGGAAAGAAAAGCAAAAAGCTATGAGTAATCTGAGAAAAAAACAAACAAACAAACAAGCAAAATCCACCTTATTTTGTCCACCCTAACCTTCATTAGCAAAAATAAAACAACCTTCTTCACCACCATAATTACTGTCCTCACCTCTTTTTTTTTTTTTCTCAGAAGAAGGAATAACATGATTTTATTTTTATTGTTTAAATTTATATGTTATGTTTCATTTACATCAGAACAACAGCCACCCCAGGGAAGGGCCTCATATTTTCCACTGTTCTGATCTGTAATAGTTGAGAGAAAATTAAATTAACAACAAGTGTTGTATATGCTTGAATAATGTTCGTTCCCCATACCTCCCACATTTTAAATGTTGCCCTTAAACAGAAGCAGAGTCGTTCTGCACACATATGCTGCCTATAGCAGGCAGGGCCACTATCAAGTGTTATACTGGATACCCAGAAAGAATCTCCCAGACTAGAGGCTGCCCAGGATACCTGGGCTTGTAGGAACTTTCTGGTAGAATTAACACTGAAATGTATAACCAAGTAATTGAAAAAAATTCATAAGAGATTAAAAAAAAACACAAAACAACAATAGTACAGATGTACCCCCTCCATTCTTATCTGTCCAAAAGCCATTTTTTTTCTTTTTAATTCCTTTTTTCTTTTTTTTAATATATTCTTTCATATACAAAGTGTTTTCCGGCTAACAGTGCATTAAACAGGAGGATCAGCATGGATCAGCACAGAGCAGAGGTGATGATGTCTCTGTGAGAGAGCATGGCTCAGGTAGATGGTTCACCACATAACAGAAAGAAACAGGGAGAAGAAATTGTGAAGGCAAATATCTCTGACCCTCTCAAAAATGTCTCTCCACCTCTCTGTCAATCTTAATCCCTGCATTCACCATCCAGGCAACTGCTTTGTGAGCAAAGAGTAATTCTGCAGCTACAAAGAGTAACTGTACAGCTTTCCCAAGAATTTGTAGAGGTCAAGATCTTCCAAACATCCATGATAGCTTTCCCACATCACACCCGAACTGGCTGTTTGCTGGGTAGCTGAAGCAGGGTCACAGCACAGTGACTTCATTGTTGCCATCTGTAGAAGCAAAGACATGGCTAGTGAATCCCAGGGAAGGGAAGGGAATCAGTGTCTTCATGTCTCAGCAAATAAAAAATATACAGTTGTGTAAATGATATGCAAAACTGAGAACAGAAAGGACATCATCTATTCAGAGAAAGAAGGGGAAAGAGATATCAGATGGGAGGAGACCACAACCACTAAGACGATTCATCTCTTTTAGAGCCTTGAAGTTTGTCCTTAACATGAGCACAATAAAGACAAATTGTTCCATGGCTTACAAAGTATTAACCTCTGGTATTCAGATTCAAAGTAGAAGCCATAGCTGGCAGAGGTCTGCTGGTTTCAGGTTAAGATTTGAACAGTTTCTACACTCTTCCAACATAATACCCTAATCACTGGCTTCATCTCCAAATCTGTTCTAAATGGTGTGAAATAGCCACTGGGGTGTAGAAGTGAAATCTCATTGTTTCAGTTTGCTAACTCCCCAGCTGCTGAGCTCTCCACACTTTCTTTCTAGGTTTTCTTTCATATTGACTTTCTAGAATATTATACAATAAGTCTTTTCTATGAATACCTGTAGAATTCATTCATCTTTTTGTGTATTTGCATGCTCTACACTGAGTGTCATGTGCTCACATTTACCAGTAGAAAGTGAGGAAAGTGGGAGGTGATTTATTATCACAAGGTATTCTCTAATTTGCACATATGTTGAATATTGAAAGGGGCTGCAGACAGAGGTGTTAAAACAGTGTTGGCTTCTAAGTGCTTTGGGAAGTTTGCAACAAAGACTTGCTTTTTGATCTCTTCTTGAAATCTCTTTTCCTTTTTTAATAAAAGCAAAATCAAGCTATGAATACAGGTAGGTGCTTTGTGAATTTCCAGTACACTGCTGCCTCTGTAAAACCTCTACAGATTAAACCTCCAGACCTGCAATTTTAGATTCTCTCCACATATTAACATTTTTAGGTATATGGCATGGCCCACTACTCATGTTTTCATTTAATAATTTCACTCCATATCCTTATTAAAATGTTCTGCTTAAAAGACATGTATACACAGCAAACTACAGTTTCATTTGTCTGTCTCAGGAGGGTGAAGAGCCAAAAAAATTATGAAAAAATATAACTTGGTGCATCCAGAGAGGCTGAATATTTTGAATCAGATTGCTGAGACACAGGTGCCAACCTCTTTATTCAGAAGAGAACCTCTGCATTACATTTGGGCTGTACACTTTGCTTTTAGCATCAGCTGCGCAGAAAATATAATTAAAGAGATGTGAAATGAAATATTTTTGAATGAAGCTTTTATAAGAAATTAGACCTAAGAATTCAAACATTGTTTCTCCAGATGCCACATGGTCAAGAATATGCATGACCTGCGTCTCTTCAAGCTCTTCCTCCCTGCCTGTGCAAGAGACCTGTGATGGTGAGGTAGCATAAAGGGGCTGTATGAAACACCCAAGAGCAGAAAATTCTTCTGTTCATAAGAAATGCTCTTTCAGTCCCAGAATTTGCAAGCTGATTCTTGCCTTGGCCTGGGAAAGGTGATGTCTCAGGGCCAGTGGCTGTGACAGAGAGGAGTTACACTACACATTTTTGATGGCACAGAGGTTATTAAACAATGTGGAATTAGAGTAGCACAGGTGAGCAACATCTGAATTTGGGCTAGCTCTGCTCATAAAAGAAACATGAATGGGTTTATCAAAATTGTATTAAGATTACAGAGGGTGGGTGATGTCAGCATTCCCTGATGTGTTAAAGGAAAACTTTCTCTTTCCATTTTTTGCCCACAATTTGCATCAGCATTTATAAGCTATTCCATTTTTTATTCTAAAATATTGTGACCAATATTCTTCCTCCATCTCTCCCTACATTTTACATGGAGTAAGCTACACTCAAGTGGATATGCCAACAGAGAACAGGCAGAGAATAAAAGTACAGTTTATTTAAAAAAAAAAAAAAAGTTTTCTGCTGTATCGTATTCTGTAAATGTGTATATAGTCAAGAACTACTAGAAATGAAGCACCGATCCTCAGGAAAAAAACAAAAAACCCTTACATATGTATGTGTTGGTATTTTTATATGTATAATATATACACATATATGTGTGTGTGGGTATCTATTTATACTATAAAGAAACAAACTATAGTTTGCACTGATCACAGACATTTCAGGTAGAGTTCCAACCTGTGACCAGCCCTATGCCTGGATAATCTTCAGATATTGCCACCTTGAGAAATTACCACTGCTACAACCAGTAACATATTTTTCCAATTAGTTACAGGGAGGAAATTAGACATTTTTCTTTGTTAATGCCTCTCTCTCTTCCTCTGCTTGCCCATCCATTTTATGCTTCCTGATGGTGCTCAGGAGGCTGTCAGGTTCCCTCCAGCACACTTCCTGCTTCCACCCAGCAGGAATAAACTGTTAGTGCTTTGTTTGAAATGATTCCTGAGAAGTCTGATTCCTCTCACCAAAATGTGAATAATTGTTGCATTTGACTCTTGGCTTCCTCCTCAGGGATCCTTCTGAGTTAAATAGTTATTGAATTTATCCTAACAGAGATTGCCAAAGAAAACTTTATTTGAAGGACAGAGGGGGGAACAAACTATTTGCAGAACTGAAAAAAGTTTGAAATACTATAAAGGGAGAGAAAAAGTCCCATAATGGAAGGTGGAAATCTAGGACAGACAAATCAAGCCATAAAATGTAAGATCAACACAGCAGTGGGAAGCAGGAAAGCATACCCTGCCAAACATACCAATGGAGACTATTACACACAGTGACCTCAGATGTCATATACAACATGCATCTGCAAACCTCCTCATACTCCAAAGTCCCAAATTACATACACCAAGCTCAACAAGTCTGTGCTGGAAATGAAGAGGCTTGTGTCAACAACAGTTAAGTGCTCAGTGTATGAATCTAAGATACAGATATCTTCAAACCCATGTATGCAGTCTTTCATTTCTAAACTAAGGCCAGTGCTTTTCCTATTTTAAACACCAAGAATGTGGCTCTAAGCAAGGAAAAAGTGGTCATCCTTCTCAACACATCTGCTTAGTGTATGCCTTTTAATTGCACAATATCCAGACCAGTGAAGAGGCAGAAAAGCATGGCAGAAACAACACAGCTCTAAGAAAGGGAGCTTATCTCTCTTTGGACCCATGAACCAGGAAGTACTAACAAGGCTCCTTGAATAACAGTAACTGTTATTCAAGTGAAATGCTAATGAGCTCCATCCAAGACAGGTGACTTCAAACTTCCCAGTCACTTTCAAGTGCAAAGCTCAGATGTGATTTTCAACCCTTCTGGTTTCCATCTGAAAAAGATGAGCATAAGTACTTGAAAGAAAGTTGCTTTCCAGGTGTTCTAGCAACAGTCATCTGTAAAAGGTTTCAGAGCAAAAACCTGCTTTCTGTTATATTTTTAGCTTAGCTGTGAAATTGATAGGTGGTCCCCTACATGGAGTAGTAGCATCACACTTTGGCTTGCACATAAACTCTGTCACTCACCAATAGTAATGACATGGTACCAAAGCCTAATAGAGGATCCCTGTTCTGATTTGTTCTATTCTATTCTATTCTATTCTATTCCATTTTTTTCCCCAAGTGAACTGGTCAAACAATGGGAGATAAGATACAGTCCTCTTGCTTCAAGGCACTGAGAAGCACAAGACTTTCAGCTTTATCTCAGCAGCTCATCTTTTCAGCAGTTTCCCCACAGCCACAAAATGTGCATATATGCAACACTAGGCTGTAAGATTTTTTCTGCTTGTGCAGGAATACCGTGATTCTGATACATGTTACCATGTTAGCCACAAAAGGCACTGACTGTTTCAGATTTGCTTCACCACAGAATCTGAACAGCTCACGAACTGATTGAAGTACATATCCTCACATTTTTCTGGTGACATAAAGAAATGTCATCCTTAACCTAATGAGAGGAAAACAATGCACCATCAGACACAGGCCCTGTCACCTGCCCCACTGTGCATACTGGAACATCAGAGCCCATTTGCAAGACTCACAAGAACCCTGACAACAACAGCTATTGTCTCCATTGGCAGCCAGATGTTTTTTGTGGTGAGAACCAAGAAGAGCATGCTTCTGGTCACCAGGAGAGCATGCTTCTCTCATGGCTTTTCAGAGCTCCAGACCTGAGCCCATAACTTCAAGATAATATAAACTCCTCCACACTCACAAGTAATTTTCCTCTGTCACAAGAAACTATTAATGGCACAGCAAAAGTCTCTGCAGGCAAAGACTCCCATTTTCCCTTGAGTTTTCTGCCCCAGCTGACACAGCTCATGAGAATTCACAGATTCTCTGAGAGGCAACAGAGAAAGCCTGGTGGTGGGGAGACCCATCCTTGCTGGCAGAATTCCTGTGCAGTTTAAACCCACCATAAGACACAGGGAGGGCAATGGAGGACCAGCAGATATGTGCTAGAGCTGCTAGCCTGGGGGTACCTTGTGTCTTCACTGAAGATTAACTAAATAGTAGGATTGCCAACTTGTCATCAAAGTGAAAACAGTGGCAAACATTTTAAGTGCAGATGAAATTTCTTCTCATGCTTACCTGTGGGCTTTAAGTCTCTTTACTTAGAGACAAACCTTACCTCATTCTTCTGCATTCCCTTCTTCTGTTCACATCATGTAGACCTTGGAAACACTACTCTATTGGCAATAGTTAGGATTGTCACTAGTGGAGTGAATCTCAGAAAAGAGAAAAGGAAGTATTAACACCTTTACTGAGACTGGAAATGTGAAGCTTTTACAGAATATGAAATCTCTTAGTACTTTTTGGAGTTATTTCTTCTCTTTCTACTGAATTGTAACCAGGGTGCAGATAAGTAAAGAGCAGGACTTTGTAAGTAACAGAGTTCACAGTTCTGTTTGGGGCATATTTCATCATTGTTTTAAAGGTTTATCCTAGGATCTCAAGGGATCTCTACAAAGAGTTCTATTGGTGTCTGGGAAACACCTGTGACAGTGGTCAGAAAAGGGAGGTCTTACTAAGGGAAGGAAGGGAGGCAGGGAAATGCTAGAACAGTTTTTTTATGGATTACAAAATCAAGATCAGGATCATACATGTTTTTAGGATTATTTCATTCCATACATAGGTTATACTCCACTCATAACCAGGTGCTTTCCAAAAAATAGTCTCCCACATTATCCCTTAAAATTTGGATTTTCCCTCCCATGTTCATCTGGGAGAATGAATGAGAGTGCCAGTTGTGCAGAGGAAAAGAGATGTGTCCAGTCTGTGTTCGTGGTGACTTTAGAGAAACCACAGGTTAAGGATCACCCTCTCACCTCCCAAATATCCATGAACATGAAGAAGGAAACCTGAATGGGTGATCTCCTGAGCAACACAGTGAAAACAGAAGGAAAGAGAGGCCATAACTGCTGTCCCCCTAAACCACAGCATTCTCATGCTGATCAATAGAAAATAAGGAGTGCTTTTTCAGCAATGGACATTCAAAACCAGTCCCTATTCTATCCCAGAGCAATCATAACTATACACAAATTTATAAGAGCAGTCATGCTACATCAGATGAAAGGTCATTCTCTGCTAATACCTAGGGAGGAGTATAAGAATGCAGCAAATGTGATTTCCTCAGTGCCTCTTGCAAGCTTTTTGTAATGTGAGACTGAGACCTCTGAAGCCAAATAGCATTTTTGTGAATCTGATGATTCTCAATGGACTCCTTTTGCAAGAATCCCATCTTATCTCCTCTTATCTCAAACATATATAGACATCCAGCCTGTGGCAAGGAGCTTTTTCTCTCCAAGGATTTAAGACCCAACTCTGATCTGACACAGTTTTGTCATCTTGGCATGGAGTTCTCAGGAAATCACCTCTGGAAAACACTGTGAGAAAGTCTTCAGAAAAGAGACCCTAAAGATAAGAAAGGGAAAATTAAAAATTACCCCTGGGCCAGGGATGGCAAGTAGGTCAGAAATTCAAGCCAAAAAAACCCAAGAAAGTGGAAAGGTATAGAATTCTAAGGAAAAACCAGGAAAATGGCACTTCATCATAATAGAGGATTGGCTTGAGGGAACAGCAGAAATCAATTCTTCCCCTTCTGACCCAGGCCTGCTTTGTCAGGAAAGGTTCTTCAGGTACTTTATCAGGGGATGATGAGCCTGCCAGCATTTTGCCCTGTAGTTCTCTAAATCCTCTCTCTCCCTCTCAGGTGTGTTATCTAATAAATATTTACTTTATGTTTTTAAGTCTGCTTACAAAGTCTTTTTGCAGACAACTAAGGTACCAAAATGAAGTATCTCAATCAGAGAGGTTTGCACTGTTCAAAGCATAAGTAAGGCATTCAGAGATACATGCAGTACATTAGCAGATGAATGTGCATGACCCAGGCTTTAGCACTTGAAACTTCTAAATGAATAAAGCCAGTATGTCTTCCTACTCCACAACTTTCACCCAGTATTTATTTTTTGTTTATTTTTACAGACTGTGCACAAATAAGAACCATATTCTTGGGCCAGTACCAAGATTGACAAGAAGGATGAACAATTTTAAGGTCAAAGTCTGTTTGCGGGGAACCAATACCATTATGGAAGCAAATATAGTACTCTGAGAATGAACATGATGCCTTAAGTTTTAGCTTTCATGTTTTTCAGATTCTGTGCTGCCTAGGGGTGTAGTTCTGAGCCCGGTATTAAGTGTTTAGTAAGCTCTCTTCAGTGTAGGTATACAAAACAAATCCTTTTCCTGCTGAAGACCAAGAACAACTTTCAGGCCTAAAAGCATCTTGTCCTATCTGGGCCACCAGAAACGGATGCCTTGGGAAGGCTGACCTGAAACAGAGACTAGACAGAGCAAGAGAATAAAGTAGGTATTTATTGAGAGGCCTTTAGGGTACACTTTGGGCAGGACAAGAGCCTGGCCAGGGCCACACCCAAGGTAGACTTAGAATGGTCACAAAATGCACCACCAGTCATGAGATCTTACACTTTTATGAGTTTTGGTCCATTTGCATATTGAGGTTTAATTGTCCAATTACAGCTTCAGGTTGTGAGGTCTCATCCTTCTTGTTTCTCCCTTCAGTCCACCATTGTTTATGCTTTTAGGCCAGAAAGTTGTCCTTAGTCTTCAGCAGGAAAAGGATTTGTTTTGTCTACCTACTCTGAAGAGAGCTTACTAGCACTTAATATGAGGCTCAGAACTACATCCCTAGGCAGCACAGAATCTGAAAAACATGAAAGCTAAAACTTAAAGCATCAAACACTATTTTCTCAAGGACATAAAATAGATGTAAGACACAGGGAAACTGTCAGTCTAACGTACAACATCATCAGATGGAAATATCTCAGTCATTTGGGATGAAACAGCACTGTCAGAGGATCAGTGTCTCCTACTTTGACAGTAGATGCTTTGCCTTTTATACAGCAGCAGGAAATTACCATCTCTCTTGAATACATTTATGCCTTAGTCCATTCTCATTATTTCTTGACTCACAAAGACATTAGAGTTCGCTTCATGGTGAAAGTCCTAGTTAAGTGTCTGTGGTAGACAGATACATATGGGGCATGATGGCAGAGAGAGGGGAAGGCACAGTTTTGTATATCAGCAGGAGAATTATTTAGTCATGTAGGCCTCACAAATGTGGTAAATGTTGCCATAAAAGTCTCTTTCAGTTAATAATTAATTTTCTAAACACAAACACGTTCTTATCTCACAAGAGAAAATACATCACTCACTGAAGAGCTCATGCTTACTCTGAAATTTCCCCTTTATCCCTCTTGTACATCATGTCTGCCCAAATTACTTTTTAGCAGTAGGCTTTAAACAAATACGCATGAGCTGCGGATGTCCCCATGTTCAGGAAGGATCTCAACCACCTGTTAGCCATGGAGGGCATGTACCATGTAGGATAGGCATAAAAGCATTTGGCAATTCATTATCATATCTGCCAGCTTTCTTTAATGTAATTGTCCAAAAATGATTGTTGAAGACACCCCTTGGACAATCACTGTGTATAGTCAAGAGAGAAAACCCACAGAAACCTGAATACTAGCCTCTCTGCAAGCTTGAAAACACTTACTCTCAGTAAGTGTTAGTAGTAATTCCAGCGATAAAAGAAAGAAAATCAACATTGTATTTAACAAGCTTTTGCCTCGTGCAAAAGTACAGGACTGCAGATACTGTGCATGGAGATACATGTGAGACAAGGCAAGCTCATGGCATCCCACTTGGGGTTTCTGGTTTTGATGGAAAGTAATGAGAGTTTGGCAGCTTTGGCCAAGTATTTAAGTGTTCTTATAATTGCCTCACAACCCTCCAGTCAATCTGCTACAAATGTGTGCCTGGAACAGCAGAGTCCCAGAGCTAAAGCAGCAGGGTTGATGTTAAGTCAAAATTGACTTTCACAGCTTCTGGCTATAGTGACCCTCATTCTTGCAGCCAAGACTCAATACCCTAGCAATAAAAAGTATAAAAATTTATCTTCAAACTGTTAATACAAACTGAGGAGGAAATGCCAACACAATAAACCCTAGGATCATTAAAGCATACAAGAACATCCTTGACACGCTCCATGTACTTCAGCTAGTGATCTTGTGATGGTTTAAAAGCAGCTGGGAAGTAAGCCCCAGGTAGACACCCCCTTCCCCTCCACCCCTCTCTGGTGAGAAGGACAAAGGCAGAGACTATAGATTGAGATAAAAATTTACTGAGAACAAACAGCAATGGAGAGTAAGGATCGGACAGTAAGAGCAACAATATTAATAACAAAAACATGTGTAAGAGAAGGTGCTTTACACACAAAAGGTGTTCATCAACTTAGTTCTGCCCGGCCACTGAGACAAAAACAGGATGGCAATGTTCCTGCAGCTCAGCAGTGACACACATTTATTCCCAAGACAGAGACAGGACAGCAGATGCTCTCCATAGCTAGTGCCACATGGTCTCCTGAGACAAAGACAAGATGGTGAGTTCTCTCCATAGCTGGCATTTCCCAACTCTAGGCCTAAGACAATGAAAAGCAATGATGGATAAACCCCCAAAAGGCCAGATCATGCATGTTGCATCTCTCACTTTCCAGACCACTGGGATTGGCTGTGGTCAGCAGCACTTGGCTTGGCTCGGCTCCTTTGCTGCTGGGCTTGGGCTGGGCCAGTTCACAACCCAATATCAATGATCATCTTAGAAGCACTTTTTCTTCAGAGCTCCAGTTGCCTGAATATTCCTGAATGGCAGGAAGCAGAGTGAGTGAGCTCACCCACCACCATGAATTTGTGAGACTGCTTTGGCTGGGGCTGCATTTAACAAGCTCCCTATCCCAATGATTTTTAATATACTCATCACTGTGACATGGAGCACGCTTTTTGCTTCCTCCATTGTTGTGCAGGTGATACTTTCCTTGTATGAAAGCCCTGATGACATTTATGGTTTTGCACTGAGTGGAATAAGCAGGCACACTATTAAACAGATCCCATTCAGAACGTAAGAAGAGAGGAAATCTGTCTCCTCCGACACTGTTCAGCTTTCTGGGGATTCATTTCTTTCTTCCAAGCCTAAGCTGAAGCATAAGCAGGTACTTGAGGCCTGTAATACAAATGGTTTGCACATAATAACCCAGTCTCTTCCTTTTCAATTTTTGGACCAAGTGCAGGTGCCAGTGAATGCTGTTTCCCACCTCTCTTGGCATAGTGTGGCATCACAAATCATAACTTTCCCAATTCCAGTCAAAACTGTCTTGTAGGCTGTTGGCAACAGAAATAAGAATCCTAGGGCTCTTTACATAATTTCTCACAATGTCAACGGAATGTTAAGAGACTGAAATAGTATTGGACTATTCTTTTCCAGCTGTGCTGGAAGCCTATATATCCTCTTGATGCATTAACAATGGAACATGGGGATACTAAAGAAATCCATGAATCACAATTGTCAAAATGAAACTGCTTTCAGGCAATGAAATGGAAGATCACGAAAAGCAGCCAGACTAGTTAGAGTCAAAAGAAAATGTACACAAAACTTTTTCCCAAATCAAGGCTACACAAAGCTGTGGTTGGTTAGCAAACACTAGGAACAGGGAAGGTGCATTAGGGCTGCCAGCACATCATGGCTTAGCCCCAGCAGCCCCACCAGTCTACACAAGAGACCCTAGTACATCTGAAAGCCCTGTTTTAAATGGGGCAAGCAATAGGTCTAATTTCACAATCCCAGTAAATCTTGACATTAAAGACTGCTTTCTAACCAGCACAGCGACTTCTCACTGGCCTTGATCTTCACACACACGAGCAAGTTCACTTAGCCTTTTTTCATTCTTCTCTTATACAAATCACTGCAAAAACAAGCAGAGGTTGTAAAATTCTTATAGTAAGGGGTTTAGAGCTGAATATTTTTGTTTCTTTTATCCCACAAAAATTGAGATACTGTGTCTTTTTGACCACCCTCACTCCCATATCTTTGCCTTTAAAGTCCACCAAAGCTGTCACATTTTATTCTCATTTGAGTGACGTCACTGTCATCAGCCTTTTACTTCTTTATCCCGTTATTACCCACACAGCTTGGCTTTAATATTAATTTTTTCTTTCTTTTTTTTTAATTTGAAATTCTCTGGCCCTTTGAATAGCATATTTTTTTTCTTATGTCGTTATTTCCTTGTAAGATCATAAACCTTAATCTCCCTTAGTGTATGGCATGTACATAATCCAGTACGACACAGATAGATAGATAGCATCCCAAGTTAAGACCTCCCCAGTGACCTCCCATGTAATTTTCCTCTGTAAATGTATTGATTTTAAATATCTTCCTTGGGTACATTATTTGTAGCTTCCTGGGGGTGAACCTTTTTTTTAACTAAACAACTAACTTTATAAGTGCAGACAGTAAAGTTAGACTTTTAAAGAAAATGAATGCAACCAAATTGTTGTGGCTGCAATTAGTATTTGTCTGGGTGTCACGTGCCTGTCTCATTCCTTCTTTATTCTAGAAGGGCAAAAGTAAACAGAAGCAAGAAAACCAGATAGTCTAGTTGTTTCTGGTACTAAAGCCTTTGCATTTCCTGATGCATGCCTTTCTTCTCTTGGTTTATTAAGAATATAGAAGGTAATATCATTTGTCTTGATGTCACCCAAAAGAATCTGATTTTATATATGTTCAATTACTCCCTATCTTTCAGTCTTCCTCTGCACCCCATGAATGTGTTTTGTTGACTCTAGTCAGGTTAGACCCAGAGTGTCAGCTGAAGGGGGGGGAATAGGAGCTACCACCACCTACTTGGAAAGGCTTTAATTTAAAGCTTTAATTAATATCTGAGCTTTAATTTATAGTTGTCAACAAACATAACAGCTTTTCCATAATTTTGCAACTCTTCTTCTTGTAAATTTCTCAGTTATTCTGTTCTCATTTTTTATGTACTCCTTTCAGTGAAATTGGCAATGGCTTAAAAAGAAGTCTATTTGATGTTTTGTGCTGTTGAAACAGAAGAACAGATGGTAGCAGAAACTAACAGGAGACCTCTGAAGACAGTTTTGAAAAAAAAAGGGCAAAAAATGTTGTTTAAACCACCAGTATGAAAAAAAGAAAAGAAAAGAAAAGAAAAGAAAAGAAAAGAAAAGAAAAGAAAAGAAAAGAAAAGAAGAAAATTTACTATAATCTGTCTCTAAAATAATCTTTTCTCCATAGAAACATATGCTTGTATTGTATTACCACTAATTTTATGGTGGGAAAAGCTAAACAATCTCAGATCTGACACAGGCTAAAAGCAAGATTTACCATGGTTCAGCTGTCTTTTAGGAGCTTGTTCAGCTGCACTAAATAATATATTTAAGATCCTACAAAGATTAGTTAATCCAACAAAATGTTTCAGTCCATTGAACTGTGCTGGGCTATAGCAGAGCAGAAGGGAAGGAGCCATGTTGACCTCCATAACTGATTATTCACTAATGTCTTTAAAATTTTCTGCCTAATTTCTTGCTCTGTGGAATGCAGCTCAGAAATCTCTGACTCCAAGACAGATTCCTATTAGTTAAGTGCAGCAGGAAAACATTATTGGTAAATGAAAAAAATACCTGCTCTCTAAAAAAAATAATTTAAAAATTACATACCTATAAGATGATCATTCTTCCTGTATACCAGACTGCCATACTATCCTGAAGTCGCTTCTTCTTGTCCTTATTGCTCATTACAAATATCATTTGAGACCCAGAAAACTTTTCATTACAGTTTTCACCAAATCAGATAACTTATCAGAATGTTTATTTCAAAGATTAAGCATTTTCTGACCAGCAGAAGAGTTTTATTGGATTATCTGTGTGTTAGCATCATAATTTTCCAGCCAAAAATTGTGAAGAGGCAACATATCTGACCTCACATTGTGGAAAAACATATGGTTGCCCTGCGTAATAGAAAGAATAGAAAAGAAAGTTCAAAAGCTGACAGCCTGGGAGCAACTCACTCTGTCCCTGTTATGAGGCCATAACAGAGAGTGATACAAAGTATCATGGCACACAGAACTTTTCTCTCCAATTTTTGAGGTAACTATAAGGAAAAAAACCTCAATAATTAATTCAATTTTATTACTGTTTCTTTAATTTCCACAGGACAAGTTATTTTGCAGAATAAATTTAACCACACACAATGACCCAGGCTGCTCTATTTACTTTCATTTCCAGTCAACTTTTAATCTGCATTCCTATTACCAATAAATACAACTAATTGCACCTAGCCAGAAGCAAATGATAATTTTTCAGCTCCTCAGATCACTTTCTTTGAACTTTACCAGCAGTTACCCAAGGAAGCACACAACAGATAACATCCAAATTCCAAGGGAGGACTCATGAACATGTAACCTCCAGGCATCTAATGATTTCCAGGTGCACATCACCAAGTCTCTCATCTTTAATTAATTATCCAGCTGGCCTGGTAGGTCAGGAGCACTAGAACAGCACAGGCACATCTTGAAGGTCTGCTGAGTGGTTGAACTTCCAGTTCTACCTGAGATTAGAGAAAACACACAAAATGCTGCTACAGAGAGAGAATTTCATACAAGTAGGGGCAAGCTGAAAATCCAATTACAAAAATCCAGTGTTTTCCATGAAAAGTACAGCAATAGTCTTGTTCAAAGTCAAATGCATGAGTTTTGTCGTATCTCAGTAATCAGATCAAGGAACATATAAATTGCAATAGGAATAGCTGAATAGTCCTCAGGGTAAAAAAACCACATCCCCTGGCAGAAAACTCACTTTTCTTTAGAATGTGATAAATGAGACCATTTTAGAGTTTCTTCCTCATTCAGTTTGTTTGTTTTCTTTAGCTTTAAAAGTACACATCTTTATTTTTTTCTTCATGATACAAGCTGGAGCTAGAAGGAAATTACTACCACTTTTTAGAGACATTAAATGTTAGAGATGAACCACTTGCAAAAAAGGAAATTATTGCAAATCTCTCAAGAAAATGCTTTGATGATCCACTGGAGCATGAGAATCTAAAGTAAGGATAGAGCTTATGTAGATATAGGCTTTGAATATGAGAACTGGAAACATCTCTGGATTATTTAACCCTTCAGGGATTTATTCTTTTTTGTTATTAGTTAAGAAAACATCCAGAGATTTTGAGATAAAACATGTGACAATTGTTTTGTGTTTTTACCAAAATAGAACATTTGACTGAGGCCCGACTGTTCTGGTGCCCTAGGGTGTTTAGTTTACAATTAAGTAAATATACCTGGTTTTAAACTGAGCTGGACTGGAGTGGATCCCAATAGATTTTTCTTTTAACTAAATCATATTTTGCTAAAGAATCATCCAGGAAGAAATATAGTCTTGCTTTTGAGACATCAAGGAACAGAGAATCTACCACTGCTCTTGGTTAAGTTTTCTTACTCCTCAGATCTTTTGTTTATATGTTATTTGATTCAATTTCTTTTTCTCCCATCTTTAGCTTATACTTTCTGACTCATTATGTTTTTCTCCATTAGATTAAAGAACTATTTACTACCAGGCATTTTCTTCTCAAGAAGGCACTTACATGCTACAATCAAGTCACTCCTTTAGGAAAGCCTCTTAAGGCCCATGGCATAACATTTTTCTCCAGCACTTCAATTATGTTTTCAACGCTGTCCTTAAAATGCAGACACTTTGGCTAGACTCAATATTCTAGTACTGGCTCTCACTGCACTGTGTACAGAGTAAATCCCTCTTTAATCCTACTTGTTGCTCTTTCTTAAATTTCTGGGGATGGAGCATTTTTGCTGCTTGGTTTTATTTTCCCTGTAGGAGTGTTCTGGTAGTCTCATGTCACATTGCATTTCAGGACTAAATGCATGTTTTTCCAATTTCACTACTTTCCTGAGAACAGAGCCAGATTCTGTTACTGCTGCATGTATTCAGTTTTCCAGACAGAAGCATCTGATTTAGTTTAGTTGAACTTTTATCTCTTAAATCTTTAAATTTGAAATTGTCAAGGATTCATTATTTCCTGCTAGAAGATTGCAAAAAAAATGCAAGTGGCTTCCATCTAGTACTGATCCTCACACATCCCCACAGGAGATCTGTAGATGTAGGCTACAGATGGGATAGTGAAAAATAGTGTCCTATTATCCCTTTAACCTTGGAGTGAATGCAAGGCAGAAGCAGAATTTACTTTAATCCATAGGAATTCACTCCTGTCAACTGATTTCACAGCCCAAGTAATCAAAAAGAAAGAAGTAGGGAAAACAGGAACTGTGCTTCTTCTTGTGTCTCTCATTACCTCAAAAACATTTTCTCATGAAGATTCTTCTCCATTGCAATGCTTCTGAATTAGTTGAGGGTTCAAAAATTTATTTCAGTATCTTGCACTTTGCATGTTTTCGTCTAAAGCTGAATCTGTATACCATTTGCCCTCCCCTTTTGAGGGACCAGAAATCTGGATCTTTATTTTGCACCCCGTAGCAAAGAAAGGCTGAGACAGAATAAAGTGAATTGTGAATTAGACAGACAATAACTGAAGGACATAAATTTACCTCCATCTCTTTAGAATGAGAAAGTGTATATCTTCTATATGTCACAAGACTCTGCAACTCAAAGGTGATTCTTAATGCAACTGGCTTGATCCTGGGATAATTTTGTACGAAAATTTTAATGCTTTTGAAAAAGGTCTCAGTTCATGGTAGATAGAGATTTTGTAATTTCTTTGACTGTAATAATTGTAAAAAAAAAAATCATGCAGAAACAAGAAATACTTCTTTGGTTTGCCAACTGCTTATAAAAGAGGAATTTTCAATATGATATTGCTTCCAAAAGAGAGAAAATAAAACTGGCTTTTGCCCAATAACTCCATTGCATAAAATGTAGTGTCCTGGTCTCAAGAGTCATCATTCACCTTCAAGTCTTAATGGTAAGTCAGAAAGTGAGAGCTAAGACCCCTTCAGTTTGGCATCCTACATGCAACTCTTGAAATTGGTGCTGGTATATTCCCCTAAGAGCTAGATCTTGTTCTTTCCTAAATAGTACCTTCCATAGTAAACCCATCTGTTTTTATTCTAAATTATCTATCATTATAGAATAACATAGGGAATATTTTTATTGGCTTTGTGAAGAAGATTAAAACCACTTATTTCAATGGAGACCTATCATATATGTTGGTACTTTGGCAGCTTAATTTAGAACTATTGAAAGACTGAATTTGGAAAATATGGATGCAAGATTCAATTTTCTAGACTATCTTGAAAGGGTTTTCTTGTTTGAAGAGTAAATTAAAGATACTTCCATAAAGCCCAAGATTTCCAAGGGATGGAAATCCAGTCTGGTTTACTGTGGAATTGCTTGTTCAAACATTTATCTTTAGTATTGTTAGAGAAAACAGCTCTGTCATTAAGTAAAAGAGGATATTTTTTTTTTGTGATTTTGATTACTCTGTCTTGGCATCTCACTTTAAAATAAAAGCCTGTGGGCTTGGTTTACACAGGTCAATTCCAGTTTCAGATGCAACCAATTTCAGCTGATAAAATGGTCACTGCATTTCTAGAGAGAATATCTTTACCTTCTACTGTAGTGAACACGATCAATAGTCCTGAAAATCTGGCACTGAATTCTGTGAAGATGAGCACCCAAGACTGAACCATAAAATTTTAGTGCCCTTATTTGAAACTCGTCTTAAGTTTACCTGTGTCTTTCATTCTCCAACTACAAAACCATGTACTCAGATTGTCCATGGCCTACCTTACACTCAGCTTCCCCAGCCTGGCTAACTTATCATTACAGGGTGTCACAATACGACACGAAAAGAACGACACTCACGCACTGAGATGTCCAAGACAAAAAAGGGGAAGTTTGTTTACAGACCTTGACATTTATAGATTTCTGCATTTGCCTTTGTTGAATTTCAGACAGTTCTTCTCTGCCCATTGCATCAGCCTGTTGAGATCCTTCCGAAAAGCTGCACAGCACTCCAGGGCATCAGCTACTCCTCCCAGCTGTGTGCTGTCAGCACATTTGCTTGCCTCATTCAAGTCATTGATGAACGAGTTAAACAGTACAGGGCTCAGTATTGAACCTTAGGGGACACCACTAGTGACAGGCCACCAACTATCCTGGTTCACTGATTCAGACCCTCAAATGAGCAAATTTCTGAGAAAATCTCAATCTTTCCCCTATGCCCTGATCACCCAAATTTTTTGAAGTCCTCAAATTCTGCAGTGGGATTTTAAGCTCTTTTTTCAGGTGTGGGACTCAGCCCATAATCAATCTGTAATAATTTTTAATGTCTTCTTCTAATATGCCTTCTTGTCTTCAGAGCCTGGCAAGTCCTGAAGAGACAGATCTCTGGCTTATCCAGTAGGAGAAATCCACCTCATTATACCTTCAAAGAGTTTTAGTGATCTGAATAAAGCTATTTTCGATCCTGCCATTAAGGGACACTGAAAAACAGAAAGAATTTCTTTCAAAACCTTTTTTGGGGATATGTGAACACGTGCCTGCTTGTGAAACTCTCTCAGCCCTGGGGAGGGGGAAGCATAAGCCTTGATATCAGACAGCATAAAAACGTATGTCAGATTTCAGGCAGATTGTATTTTTCTGTCTTGTTAAATCTCTGCTGGGGGAGAGAATGGAGATTTGTGCCTGAATTGTTTGCTTTCCTCCTTGTCATTACCCATATAAGAGTTTAAACTCTTCCCTTCTTAATCTGAGGTGACTTACAGAGGTTTCCTATCAAACACAGACACTATACAGCACTATATTAGATTATACACTTTGTCAGAAAATTGGCACTTTATATACTAAATGATAGCCTGTGCTCTGCAACCATGCTATCATTCTTGCTCTAAGATCTTGTCAGAGCCTATCAATTAAGTGGGATTTGGCCCTGGAGTTACATGAAAGGGAGGGCTGTAGGAAACAAGAGGATACTGCCTCAACTCACAGGGCTTATTCAAAGAAAAATACTCTTCCATTTGACCCAAGGCTATCATCTCACCACAGGCTGCCTATTTTAACCTATACATTACAGAATGAGCAGCAGCATTAGGATACCACCTCATGCTATTCCCTGATGATAGTATTGTGGATGCCTCCATCTACATGAACTGCATCTCCTACTGCAATGCTGTGCTATCAAAGCTAAAAGAGATGCTCTCCAAGTATGCACCAGATATGAAACAATAGCCTTGACTGCAGCTCATCTCCACAAGGCAGTAGGTCACTGCTTTGAGAAGCTGAGACACCATTGCTCAGAAACACCACCCAAGTTACTGCAGAAAAAGGAGGATACAGTGAGCCAGATCACCCCTCTATCACATTGCCATGTACATTTTTACCCTGGGGAGGAGAACTGAGAAATCCTTGCACTGCAGCTCCTTGCAAGCCACGCCTGAGGATGTGGAGGAAGCCCATTGACACTGTCTGTAACTAGAAAGATTCAATCAGAAAATGCACAAAAGAACAATGCTCTGATGCAATGTTCTTGGGACCCCTAACTACTTTCATTTAGCAGTGAATATCTCACAGTAACTGGGATAACTCTGACTATAATTTGGTCTGGCAGTCTCCCCAGAAGGAGAACTAAATGCTGTCTTCACACCTGCAGGTATGTTTACTTCAGGGTCAGGTAGCTGAACCATCTACAGAGTTCTTTGCTATTCTAAAAAAAGGACACATCCAATTTCAAAGTAATTATTAGGCTTGCATGGTGCATTGGTTTCCAGAAGATAAGGTGCATGCAAACCACATGAATGATCATTGAAAAACCCAGTAGTGCTGTGCTCCTGAGTTGTTCAAGGACTGAAAGCGTCAGTAGCTTTGCTGCAGAATGCAAGGGAGGCTATATTTGTGTGCAAAATAAAGGCAAAAGAAACACAAATAAGTTATAAGGAACACACAAGTCCTTCTTCAGGCCTGAAACAGAAGCAACAAGATTTTGAGTTAATGACGGATAAGGAATATTTTGAAGTAAATGAAGTCGGTTTGAGTGAAAAACACCTTGTAGACAAGAGGGAGCAGGGTCTCAGAACTCTCTGGTTTGGGGCTGGGCTCAAGCCCAGCGCACAGGGCTGTGCCAGCACCTGGCTGCCCTTCGCCAAGGCAGAGCGCTCCTCACCTGAAAGCCCCTGTCAGCGCGGATTCACGGGGCAGAGCAGAGGTAAAGGCGGCACAGAGTCTTCCTACGGCGGGTCTCCTTTAAGAGCCTCCCTGCCGCCGCCAGCCCGCAGGAAAGCCGGCGCCGGCAGCAGCGGCGGCAGCGGCACCTGCCCGCAAAGGCACAGCGACAGTGACAGAGTGACAGTGCTCTCTGGTGGCGGCTGCCACCCGCGCCCGCAGAAAGCCGCCACCTGCTGCTCCCCAGCCACTCTGCTCTCTGTCAGCACCAGGTGAGGAAGTCTAGGAGCACACGCAAGGATTTAGGCAAGCACAGATATGCCTTTTAAAACCTACGGGCAGATAAAACTCCAATTAGAAGTCTCAGCGTAGGAACGGTGATTATTTTCTAAAGCTTTGTGGAAAACGGGCTTTTCTGCTCTGTCATACTGGCACGGTTTGTTTGTTTGTTTGTTTGTTTGTTTGTTTGTTTTACATGGAAATGGATGCCACAAGCTGAAAACAAATGCTTTCCTGGCTCTAAGTTAATGCCCACATACCAATCTCACCAGCATGAAAATTCTTTGTACAGCATAATACAGAACAGGGACTCCCATAATGCCTGTAATCTACAGATCTCCAGACACTTTATACATCCCTCCAACGAGGTTTAGAGTATCACAGTACAGGAAATATTCATATATTTCCTTTATATAGTTTCCCATATATCCTGGGACAGATGTAGAGAGGCCAAGAGGCTTGTAAGTTGAAATATAGCAAGGAAGAGTTTTGTCTCTGCCTCCTACAGGAATGACAGACATTAGGATACCAGAAGCCACAGTGCCAGACTCAGATTTTCTTCTAACAGCGTCATCAACTACAGCTCCCAAAGGGTTTATCAACACAGGATCAGAGAATGGTAATCCTGTGTTGGAAGGGAAGGAATCTCTAGAAGTCATTTGGTTCAACCCCACTGCTGCTCAGGCAGGGCCACTTAGAGCTGGTTGCCCCAGGACTGTGCATTCTCTGTTACTGCTTCATCACCTTACTGTAAAAAAGTATTTCCTGATGTTCAGATGGAACCTCTTGTGTTTCAATTGTGTACCCATTGCCTATTATCCTGTCAGGCATGTCTTTCCATGTTGTAATGTACACCAATATTCCACATTTCATGGCACACAAGCCTTTTCTGCATCCAGATCCATCTGTACTGGCCATTTGGATGCTTTAATCTAACACCCTATTGCTGTGTGCAGAAGCACAGCCTGCTAGAGGGAGTACCTATCCTTCACGAGGGGTTAGTATGTTTTATTTTGTTTATATGGGAGTCAGGCAAGCAAGAAGACTTTTCAACAACTTAGTGAAATGTTGTTGTGAAAGCCCTCTTTGCCAGTGGGATGGTTTCTAATACATTAATAATCGTAACTGTACTTTCAGTTCTCAGTGTTTGCTCTGGCACCCCTGCCAGGGCTTTGCTGGCAGACCTGAGCTTGCACTGACAATGTACTGAATCAAGCAAAGGAAAGTGGGGTCAGAAGCAGAGGCTGCATATATATATGCTCAACACAACCTCAGCAAACAGAGTACTGCCAAAGGAATGTGATGACATGGTATTGCCGATTTGGAGGGCAGGCAGGTAGCACCTGTCAAAAGACTTCAGTCTATACAGAATATAGAATTAGGCATTTTAAAAGTAAAAAAAAAAAAAAAAAATCTGCTACAACGCAACAAACTAACAATTCTTGAATTCAGTCATGTACATTTTACACCAGAAGCTGAAGCCACAAGAAACAGGCATCATTTGAATTCACAAGCCTTAAACTCAATGAAGACCCTTACAATCCCCTATGAGGGTGAGATTGAAACAAGGTGGCTGGAGACCTAAAATAATAAGAATAGTAATCTAAATACACAGAGTCAGTTCAGACTTAAGCTACCACATGGCACCTGAGTCCCACTGGCTGTTCAGGTACAGGCTCACAGCTCAAAGCCAATGAGGAGACTTCAACTTACCTCACAGTCAAAAAAATGGATGTTATACCAAAAACTTTTCTTGCGGGCTAAAAGAGTACATAACCCTAACCTTAGCATACATGTGATTTTTTCTTTCTCACCAGGTCAGTAATATTCCCACTGAACTCCCTGAAGTGGATCTAATTAAGCCAGGCAAGCTGTTTTATATTAGCTGTATGTCCTTTTTTACTCTCTACAAAATACACATACTTCTTCAAGCATTGGTGCGGTTTGCTTTGAATACCCAACATTAAAAATTAAACATTTCACACTGGTTTCTTTTAAATAAGTAATAAAAAAAATTCACAGCCAGTGCATGAACAATCACAGAAAAGGAGAACAGAAGAAAATTGTGTTAAAAGATATCTGTCAGAAACTCTTCACTTGTTTTTACATTGATCTCTCCAGAATCAACCTGGCAGAGCTGGGACAAGGACCTTGATCCCCAGAAGTAGATATCAGCAACACTTCATGCTGTAAGATTCACAGCAGGTTTTACTGTTGCTATGGTTATTCAAATCTTCTTTTCAACAGGAGAGAAATAAATTCTCCAGGTCTCTGCAACACACAATAACACAGCCATCTCACTGTCAGGCTCTCCACATGGGGGTGGGCTTCAACAGCATCACCCTGAATCTAAACATCAAATAAAGATTTATTTAAATATTTAAGATAAAAAAAGAAGGAAGGAAGGAAGGAAGGAAGGAAGGAAGGAAGGAAGGAAGGAAGGAAGGAAGGAAGGAAGGAAGGAAGGAAGGAAGGAAGGAAGGAAGGAAGGAAGGAAGGGAGGGAGGGAGGGAGGGAGGGAGGGAGGGAGGGAGGGAGGGAGGGAGGGAAGGGTTCCTTGCAACTAAGCTTATTCTGTATCAAGGTCACTTCAACATGCCATGTTCAGAGGGCTGTCTTGTGCAATGTTTTCACCTCCACGATTTAGGCTCAACTCCCAAATGAGGGATGCATTTAATGGATTCATCCAGACTCCAAAATACCCCATCACTGTTAGGGTCATACTCTCCGCTTTTCTGTTCCTATTCAGCAATTTTCTGCTTATTCATCTGAGGTCACATTAGTTTTCAGCAACAGAATCACACTGAGAGCTCTTGTTCAGTTAATTATCCATCCTGACTTCTAACTCCTTTCAGGGTCACTGTTTCTCTGGAAGCAAGCTCTGCATGTGTAGCCTATTGTCCTTGTTCCCAAACACACAACCTTGCCCTTGTGCTGGTTAAATAAGACCCACTTTCCAAATTAACTAGATTGATCTGTCAAACTGATTCAACTTTACCACTGTTTACTCCTACTAATGATGCGTCCTCTGCCCATTTTACTGGGCATTTATTTCACTTCTAAACCATTAATAAAACCTCTGAATTGCATTAGACTGAAAAAGATTTCCGTGGAACCCTGCTGGAAATACCCTCTGTGGATGATGATTCCTCATTTACAATTCCTTTTTTTGAAATCCATCAGACAATTACAATCTATTTATTATGTGCTGCATTAATTTTGCATAGTTCTAATTTTTTAATTGGAGTGTCATGTGGTATAAAGTCAAATGCTTTTGAGAAGTGCAGGTAGATGTCAACACAGCTCCTCTTATCAGCCTATCTTGTCAAAAAACAAAGCTGTGTTTGCTTAAGCAGATCTGTTCTCCATAAAGTGAGATGTGCAACAGTTGCTGCATAAGACTGTGGATTGAAACAATTCTGTATTCTTAATGAGCAATGAGGAAATGTAGAAGCAGAATTTTAAATGGAGAACAGACCAGTTGCATTTTCTTACTGCCAAGCCCAAAGGTTTTCAAATCACAGTTCACTGAATTTTTCTGTAATATATACTATGTTAAAACTCAAAGTGTATGTGGATAAAGGACTCATTTGGGATCTCTCAGCACTTCACTTACCTACTCTGCAATATAAGGAGATGAGATGGACTGAACATTTTCTTACTCCCTCCTCATTCTGTTTAACTAGTTCCTGTCTATCATCTCTAAGGAGACCTTGTGGAAGAGTCTATCTCAGCTGTTATCACTGTGTAGAAAACATGTCCTATAAGGCAATAGAAAATATCTCATCTTGATGACATTTGATGAGAAATCTAGAAGATAGTTTCAGCTTAAAGGTATAATCAACAGGGGAGAAAAAATATAATGTAGGGTTCATGGGTTGAGATGAGGGCAGGGAGAGATCACTCACCAAGTACTGTCATGGGCAAATTAGGATAGAATTGGGGATATTAGTTGAATTTATTACTAACAAAATCAGAGCAGGATAATGAGAAGCTAAATAAGACCTTTAAAACACCTTCTCCACACTCATCCCTCCTTCCCAGCTCTACCTACTCACCCAGTTGCACAAGGAGACAGGGAATGGAGGTTATGGTCAGTTCATCACATGCTGTTTCTGCTGCTGCTCAGGGAAAGGAGTCCTTCCCCTCCTCCACCATGGTGTCCCTCCCATGGGAAACACTCCTCCATGAACTTCTCCAGCCTGAGTCCATCTCACAGGTAACAGTTCTCCATGAACTGCTGAAACATGGTTCACTCCTCCATGTGGTTCAGTCCCCCCAGGACAGGCTGGTCTATCAGGAAACCTGCTCCAGCATGGGCTCCTCTCTCCATGTCTCTACAGTTCCTGCCAGGAGCCTGTCCCAGCACAGGCCTCCCATAGGCTCACAACCTCCTCTGGCATGAGTCTCTGCCATGGGCTGCAGGAGGATCTCTGCATCTCCACCATCTTCCATGGGATGCAGGGCACAGCTGTCTCACCATGGTCTGCACCACACAGACTGCAGGGGAATCCCAGCTCTGATGCCTGGAACACCTCCTGCCCCTCCTTCTGTACTGACCTTGGTGTCTGCAGAGGTGTTCCTCTCATGTATTCTCACTCTGTTCTTCTCTGGACACAGTTACAACCATGCAATCACTTTTCTTTTCTTCTTCTTAAACATGTTAACACAGAGGCATTACCACCATTTCTAACTGGCCCAACTTTGGCCAGCATCTGTCTTGGAATCAGCTGGAATTGGCTCTGCTGGACATGGAGGAAGCTTCAGCAGCTTCTCATAGAAGCCATCCCTGTAGCTCCTCTGCTACCAAAATCTGGCCACACAAATCCAATACATGCTTAATTTGTTTTGGGCTTCTTATTGAGAAAAGTAAAACACAACTGAGTAGAAATGGGGAAGAAAACAGATTAATCATATCGTTTATAATGTTATAAAACATTATAAGCAAACTTGAGACCGTCCCCCAGCTAATGTTTCAATACCTGATTAAGGTTTCAGATTTCCTGGAGCCCTTTAGATAACCAGGTTCCTCTATTGTATAGACATTTGGCAATTATCACTATAGCTGCTTGCTTAAAAAAAGAAAAATATTGAAGTAGATAAATAAGGCCTAGGATAACAAAATATATCATCCACCCATTATCCCTTCAATGTATGCATCCTGCTGGCACGGTTCAGAGTTCATTTACATGATAGATGCTTCTACTTCAGCCTAAAGCAAGGCTGGTCTTCATGTCATTTCCTGCCAGGAGTTGCTGGACCTCAATTATTTATTTGAGATAAATGATGCAATAAAAACACACTTTGCAGTCCAAAAGCCACCTTCATCAACTGTAGAATGCTTGACTTACTGTTTCATTCCCAGCCCCCACAAGACACTTGCCACAGTAAAATAAATTATTCTGGTACCGAAGCAACACAACATCCACTTATTTTGCTCCTTTTAAACAGCCTAGCTGCCTCAGCCATCACAGCTGCTTTCATGTTCCCACGAAACAATCCTGGCAAAAGGTAACATCAGAAAGGAAGGTAACTTTTAAAACCCGTGGCCAATGCACCAGCCAATGCACCATTGGTTAGGCCTTATTGAACTGGCCCATGTTACACTCATTTCTCCGCTTTGCTGACTGGGGAACAATCTAAGGAGGAGAGAGGAAAGGGGCTAGAAAAATTTCATAACAGTGACAACTTCTTTACCTTCTTACTTTATCCAGACTGCTGATGAAGTGAACAAGGCCTCACAGGACTGGCTAAATTCAGAAAGAAATTAAAATCACCAGAAATTAGTTCTGTCACAAAGCAGTACTCAGTGAGATCAAAAGCTGTATAACAACAAATTAAATTCAAGTCTGTGTGCAGTTTCTCAGTTTATGTATGTAGGAAATGCAAAGGAAAATACCCCATGGGGTGTGGCAAAGATTAATATATTAATGTGCTGTATTTGAAAACCTAAAGTACTGTTAAGTGCTAGACTGATTATTTTAATCAACACTGTTTTCACACCATCTGCAGTTCTATGGCTACAAATGTAACTGTGAAATTATATTCCAGGTATACAGAATCTCTCTCCACTTCTCAATTCATATTTCATCATTAGCACAGCATCCAAATGCTTAAGATGAAATCAGATTCAACTGCAGGATGAAACAGGAAAGAAAATGCAGTACTATCACATTTCTCCTTCTGAAGGGCCCAGACGGGTGTTGTCAGAGAGTCAATTGAACATGAGACAGTTTTGATGTACATAGTCTTGATATTCTTTTGTAGGAGCCACAATGAGGGGGATGAAAAATGTAGGCTTTTTAACTTTCATTTTCCTCAGCACTACAGCAACTGGGAAAAGCAAAGTTTAGACACAAGACTTTCAGCTCTGAAACAACAGAAAGTCACATACTTCCTGTTTTCTATTTACAGGTAAACACTTTAAAAATAAAGAGGATGAAATGTTTTATAAATTACACACACTAAATATCTTTTGTAACCTTAAGAGAAAAGCAGGCAATAGATAAAGCAAAAGAGAGAGGGTTTAGCAAGAAATCTGACAGTGCTTGCTAAAGAAATCACACTGAAGTGCTAAGGAATTGCATCCTGAATTTTGTCTGGTGTTGCTCTGCACTGATAAATAGCTTTGCATCATGCTCCTATATGTTACAGCTGTGGTAAAGATTAGCTCTTAACCTTGATACTAGAGGGTTATGCTATTTTTTATAAAGCAATCTACAGATGATCTACCCTAGCCCTTTTCTTTTTATTTCTTTTCTCTCTCTCTCTTTTTTTTTTTTTTTTTTTTTTTTTTTTTTTTTTTTTTTTTAAAGTGGTTTTTGTTGTTATTACTTAATACTGTGGAATCCAATATGGATTTCATCCCTGACTGAAAATGACACCTGCCATGGACAGAATGGCACCTGCACCAACTCTTTTCATACAGCCCTGTCTGCAAAGCCACTGCAGCTACAGGGGAGAGGACAAATTAACAACCAATCAAACTATTATGAAAGATGCAGTTACAGGGAAAATAAAACTCTTACAGGGGTACAAAAGACATAGCTACCCCATGCCAGTGTGAGCAAATAAGGGGAAACAGGGTGCCAAAGAGATGTCAGTTTTTTCCCTTCCCCTCCCTTCTCTCTTTCCTTCTGCAGTAAGATGTGTTCAAAGTTTCTAGAGTTGGATTCCTTTTTCTCAATGGACAAATATATCAAACAGGCTGGAGATTTCTAGCCAAAAATGCAAAAAGTTTAATTTGTTACTGAATTTACATCTGCAAATCTTCAGAGGAAGCAATCTGTGCAACCCCTTTGAATTAAACATACTACAGTCAAAAGCCTTTGGCACCAGCTGGGGATTAATGACCAGCTGGAAAGATGATGGCTTGAAGAAAGTTCAGCCATCATTAAGCCCATGTTCTAATGCCAGGGTTATTGCCATTATAGGCCTTTTTAAAAGCACAGAAGAAAATAAATATTACAGAGCAAGTAATTTCTTGTATTGAGCCAATATCCCTCCTAAGGGTTTCTGCAGTCTTGAAGAGTGATGCTTTTACTCTTGACACATTTTTCCCAAAGTCTTTAGGAACCAATGCCTAGATTGCCTCATACTTCATATGTCTTCCAGAAATGCTGGAGGAAGGACCCCAGAAAAGAGCCAGCACTTGTTTTGGTTGAGATGGACCACTGTAGGTTATTGCCAGTAGGTAATGGTTGGAAAATCACCACTTCTGAACCCATTTTCTCATATCCAAATGCACTATCACAGTCTAGAAAGTCTGTTTCTTGTTTGGAATGATTTCTGGAAATACCTGCGGGTCTGTATAAAATTTAATGATGTTATAAATGCTGAAAGGCCAAGCTTTTGTAAATGGCCCAATCTTGGCTATATGGAGAACATTTGGCTGGATGACCAAATGGAAAATACCTAGTGATGTTAAATTACAAAAGAGATGATCAAAATGTTACATCATCTTTCTGTTGGCATAAGCGTAAGATAATTATTGCTTTTTTACACCAACACAAATGAGAAAAATTTAAATTCACATACATTCAGGCTATTAATTTGTAACTCTTTATGGGAGCACTTTCATCTGTCACCATTCCAAACTCTTGCATGTTGCAGTAAGTAGTAGGGAACAACAAAACGTGCAAGCGCAGGGTCTGAGGGAGCACAGCAGAAAGTCAGTGGTACATCAACAGAACTCCTGTAATGAAAGGTTCTCTTACTGAAACAACACTTTGGCTTTAAAATGAAGCGATCCACTCTTACTAAACAAGTACCTCACAACACTGTGTTCCCTGTTACTCACTTTTGAACCAATTATTACAGCCTCTGGCTTTGCTGCTCTATTGCAACCTTTCTGAACCCGTATCTGAACAGTACCATGATTAAATGACAGGATTACAATGGTACTTCTGGAGCACTGAATCCCAGTTCCAAGAAATTAGGACTCATATACCATAAAACAATTTATGCAATTATATATTAATTTAAAATTACAATTAAAACAAACAAACAAAAAAAAAACAACACCAGGGAGTGATAAAAAACAGTAGCTGTATATCAGTCCAAAATGTTGAGCCTTCCTACATGCAACCTTTTCTTCAAACTCCTTTTTGTCCTTTTTCTTATGTTACATGTAGTCTCCCAAATTTAGAGAAGTTAGAAGAAAATGTGCCTCATTCATGGGTAATATGGCAAGACCCACAACAAAGCAAGAAATAATATATGCTTCTCTCTTTTGAAGAGTTAAAGCCATATCAGAATGAGAATACTTTATCTAGAAACAGCTTTGTTATCCATGGTTAAATGAACCTAATCAAATAACTGAAGAAGATAACTTAGGTCTTTGATGTGGGAGAAAAAAGATTTGACATGCAGCCTCATCTGCTTTTGGGTCTTCTGGCAGTTGCAGTTGCTACAAAATTCCACAACACCACTCACATAAGGAATAAAAAACTTGGTTTAATTCAGAAATGAGCCAATTCTAAAGCTTCCACTAGCATCTTCCCACCACTTCCTCACATATATATAGTACCACTCCTTTTTTTCAGCTACTGGAGGCCAGACAAGGGCAGAAAAAGAAATCATTCTAGAGAGCTTTAGAGTTTTTCTTTTTTTTTTTTTTTTTTTTTTTTTAATATTTTTTTAATTTTTTTTAAAATATTGTAAGGCTTGAAATGGGTAGGGATAGGAGATGAATCATCTGGGATTTGCTCTGTTTGGAATATGAACAGGAGAAATTTTTCTACAGGAATCAAAGTAAAAGATTCATCTGAAGTAAAAGATTCATCTGACATGAATTCAAGCTAAAGCACAATTTAGATTTCTAGAGGAAATGGACAAGTTTGCAATATTTTACATTTTTTTAATAGGCCCTTCATTGGACATGTTAGCTAGAATATTCTTCTATATTATTAATCTGTTTCAGTCCTTCTCACTTTGCTTTACAGATATGAAGAAAAATGAGTCCCTCATTAATCAGCTTCAGCCTAGTAACTAGTAAGGCAGAAATTTCACTGACTAGATTTTGATGTGTTGGCTAGAGAAAAAAAGCAAATGTAAAAATAAGCAAAACCAAAAATCATCTGATGTGTAACTCCTCCCAATAAAGGCAACTAAGTAGTCTTAATCATTATTAATTACTATAAACATTTCAGCCTTGTTTTTTTCTACATAAGAAGTCCTGTAAAATTTTTATCTCTTGAACACAATAGGGATTTCACATTCAGTCAAGGTATGTTTATGTTAACAAGTGATAGGCAGAAATTCTGTACCGGTGATACAAAATTAAGGAAAGGAAAAATCAAGGTTTGGGAAGTTCTAGCTGGCAGTGGAACCTCAAAGGGCTGCACCAGCAAAGAGACAGGTTTATCCCATTCCTACCCATTTACTTTGCTTAAGTCAGCTGCTTAAGGAAATCACTGCAGATGCCTGTGGGCAAATAAAATATATTCATAACAGCTAATTTCTGAAAAACCATCATAACAATCACAATAGCCACAAAAATCATTAGAAAAATGTATTTCTCAAAAATCACCTTTTGAGATTTTCTACATATTTGTTTCTTCATCTTGGATTAGGCATGGTTTTCATGACATGGAAGTTTAAAATACCTGCTGCTGGACTTGGCAAGTTACTGAAAATGAAACATTTAAATAAACATCTTTTACAAATGTAAGGTATTGCAGCAAGATCATTTAATGCAGCTGGAATCCGGCGCAGATTCTTCAAAGGCACCAGGAAGATAACACTACTATAGAAATGATGCAATTATATTTTACCAGCAGGATTCCAAAGACCAAATTTATCTATTTCCAGATCCATAGTGGCATCAGCTGAAGAAGACAATTATCCTTGATGATATATTGTACTTGCCTGTATGTCTCTGACAGGGACAAAACTGTTCACTTACAACTTTGTGAAGTGGTTAAGCACCATCTACCCCAACTTCTAGAGAGGAAAAATAAGACACAGAGTTGGGATAGTGAGAGAAACAGGTGTAATGAGTCAGTAGCTAAACTGTGAGAAGAACCAAGCACATTCTACTCCTAATTTGGCCTCTGTCATCTAATGAAACATGAAAATATTACTGGTAGGATACAAGTGAAACAATATAGGTACCAAATAAATACTACATAATTACTACATAGTCTATGTCTCCAGGTTCCATTCTCTAAAACCCCTACTGTCATCTCCCCCAAGTCTTTCTCTCTGCAGTCAGAATCTGAATAAAGACCTAAGAAATCTATTTAATATTCTTCCCATTTCTAATCTTCTATTGAAAATATTAGCTATTTGACATCAGTGCAGCTTCTTTCAATGCAAACTTCTGTCATAACAGAAGAACAATAAAATCATTACATGATAAGATAAAAAAATCACTGACAAATTAGGAGCCTTTCCATTTTTCTACGTCCCTCATTTTCTCATTCCCATTTTCTATTTTTTCCCTGTTGAATGTCTGCAAAGAATCTCAACTATTTCTATTTTTAACATATTACTTATTCTAGTCCATTCACCTCCCTTCTCAACCTTTTTTTCATGTGTTTATTATTCTTTTACATAAAATCACATCCTCTGAAAGTCTGTTCCCAAGTTTCTCATTTTCAGATGATTTTTATCATGTTTCCTGCCAGTAACAGAAAATTGTCTTCCTTATGTCACGTACTAGAGTATGCACTTCATAATTTAAGTTAGTTCATGCAGGGGTCACCTCAAAATTCCCATTGTTTCAACTGGAAGAGAGTCTAGAGCTGATCACACCTCTTCCATATTACTCATGTCTTTGTGATTTGCTGTCATTCTCAAACCCTCCTATTTTAAATTCCCTGCAGGAGCAATTTTTTCCTGCTGTAGCTGCACAATCTTATGCCATCCTGTACTAAGTAACATTAATAACACTGTTCACCTGGGGAAAATTTTGAGATTTTCTGTCTGGAGGAAAAGCTCTCTGAGAAACACAGACAAATTCACTTGACTGCAAAGAACTTACATAAAGTCATTTCAAACATACATCACAGAAACAAAAGAAGGCAGAGTTGAGTTCTTCTTTACTGTGTCACAGGTCAGACTAACAGTTATCTTGGTTTTTTTCTAGCCCTTGAGAAATGCAAAGTGAACACAATGTGTTGTAGGAAAAAAAAATTAAGCAGTAGATGTGTGGGCTAACTATAGGATCATTCCGTTCAGGCATGAAAATGTTTCTATTTTACCTTTTCTTTTGGTTCAATAATTCTGAAAGCCTCCTCTACCTGAAGACCCTTTGGAGACCTCCATGATGAACATACATTACAGAGTGCATTACAAGAGGTAAAAACATGAGCAAAGACAAAAGATATGATAGCATCCATATGAAAGCGTCAATTGATCTACAACTTTAAACTTCAAAACATACAAACTATCTTTGTACTCTAGTCAAGAGAAACCTTCCCTTTTACAGCTCTTCTTTCCTGAAGCAACCTATCAATAGGGCAGCAAGGCAGGTTATCAGTGCAGCACTTTCCTGAAGAATATAGGCAAATGTTAACTACATTCTCAGACTCTATAGTATCTCAAACCTTACTACAGGAGAACTAGCAATAGTGGCTGAACTGCTCTAGTCTGTATCTCATTGCCAAGTTTGGATGCTTCTGCAAATACAATAAAAACTGGTCTTATTGACCATCTGGAATTAATGGAGAAGTATTGTGGAAATTCTGCAGAGTAATAAAAGATAATTCAGTGTTAGAAGAATCTAGTCCAACAGCGTAAGTATTTCTCAGTAATCACTCAGATCCATATATAAGGCATATATATGTAGTACACCAAATCAAGCAGAGTATAGTCCAGAGCTGGGCAAATGGAAGTTGAAACGCATTCCTTTAGGAAGGGAATGGAGCCATAGTATTCAATATATTCAAGCAATAGTATCCTTTTGATTAGTTTGTAGAGACTTGTCATTTACCGACACAACGCAGAGCTGCCAAGGCAGCACAATTGTTTATACCAAGTCATCATTCATGTCCCTCACATTTGAATGCAAAATGGAAATCACAGAATCAAGGAATCACAGAATGGCTTGGGTTGGAAGGAATCTTAAAGATCATCTAGTTTCAACTCCTCTGCCATAGGAGCAGGTTGCTTAAAGCCCCATCCAACCTGGCCTTGAACACTTCCAGGGACAGGAGTATCCAATACTCTTGGGGCAACCTGTTCCAGTGGTGCCTCACCACCCCCACAGTAAAAAAATGTTTTCCTAGTATTTAATCTAAACCTACCTTCCTTCAGCTTAAAACCCCTCTCCTTGTCCTCTCTCTTCATGCCCTTGTAAAAGGTTTCTCCCCATCTTTCCTGTAGGCTCCCTACAGGTACTGGAAGACCTAATTAGGCCTCCCCAGCTGTTAGGATGAACAGTTCCAATTCTCTCAGACTTTTCTCATAGGAGAGGTGCTTCATCCTTCTAATCATCTTGGTGGCCCTTCTCTGGACTTGCTCCAACAGGTCCATGTCTTTCCTGTGCTAAGGACCTCAGAGCTGGATGCAGGACTCTAGAGTTAATGAGATGGCTTTAGTACCTACTGTCTTTTCTGTATTTGCACTATCACTCAGGTGAGTCACACTGTGTAAAAAAAAGAATAGAAAAAACAATCAGTTAGAATGAGTATGAAGAGTATGAAATTTTTTGCTACTTCTTTGCTTTCATTTCTAACATTTATTTTAACAGAGTTATAAAAAGTGCTGCAAGGTGACAATGAAGTACGTAAAATGTGTTATTGCTTATATACCATAAATAATGTCTGGAATTTATCTCCACTAGGCAGAAAATAATAACTCACAATAACTCATAATTTCAAAAGAAAATTGTCATATCAAATTTGAGCTATTTTATATATTCCCTAATATATCACAAGGAGGAAAAAGAGATCACAAGTAGAAACCTTCTATAAGTGAAGGTTAATTCTCTCAAAACTGACTGATCAAAACATGCTTAAATTAGAGTGAGATCGTTATTAATCTCAGGAGACCAGAGGAAGTCAAAGAAAGGAACAATTACTGCTTCCTTATCTAAAAGCTATAAAACTTTCCTTCTGTGCTTTTGTAATTTCTGTGTTGAAGACTGTGTGAAGAACACTGAAGTTAACCCCTTTCCCTCAGCCCCCCGGAGACCCGGTCCAGCTCAGATTTAGGGAGGTTAGGGTGGGGGAAACTCCAAGATAAGAACATACAACCAAAGGAGGCTCTTACCCCGAGATGTGGTTCCAAGGTTTATTTCCTGAAGGTATCCCGAGGCCAAAAGAGGACGACCCCGAAGGGAAAGGGGGTTTTATCCCTTTCAGGGTAGGGGGCGGAGTTACCTATGGCCAAAGGCCATAGGTCAGTGTCAAGGGACAGGTAAAGTTTCACAGGGGGAGGAGATACCAAAGGGAATACAACATCTCACCCTTTCTTGTTTAACAAAATTAAAGGAAAAACAATAAGTTACATGGAGTGTGGGTTTTCTCTTTCCCACCACTTACACCTGGTGGGGAAATCAGTTTGCTTTAGATTTGCCAACTCTGTGTGGTTGACTTCTGAGGTAGGAGATATGAGACCATTGATAGCTTTGAAAACTAAACGACGCAGGATCCCGAATGCTAAGGTTACAAGGAAAAGGATAGCAAGGAATAACAAAATAGTTTTAACTATAGAAATCCACCACCCTGTGACTCCCCAGCCTTTGAACAGTTCATTGAACCAGTCCTCAGATTCTTGCTTCACTTGTCCGATCAGGTTGTTCATGCTCCGAAGGGCAGCGTGGACGTTTGGTGCTTTCGACGTCAGGTTCATGCAGCAGAGTCCTTCAAATTCCTGACATTCATGTCCATGAAGCAGCAGGAGAAAGTCGATTGCTGCACGGTTCTGCAGCGTGGCCTGTCTAGTAATTCCCTCCTCTTCTAGGAGGGCACTGATGGCAGTTGAGGTCAGATTTGCCTGTTTGACTACCCAGCACTCTAGGTGACCCAATTCACCTAGAGCTTTGGCTGCTGCGACCCACGGAAGAAACAGGGACACAGCAACTCTTTTTGACTTTGCCCAATGAAAAATGTCTGAATTACAATTTGAATCCAAATTGTCAGCACTTCTCTTATGAATTTTGTTTGTCGAATTGTGTTTATGAGTCCATTCACCAATTAGAGTTTTGTTGGGTGTCAATACGGACAACCGCCCTACCGTACATGGCCCTCCTAAAAGCCGAGATGGAATTCCTGCCCATGCTCGATCCCCACAAATCAAAAAGAATCCCTTAGGGAGGCTTTTGGGACTTGAGTGATGTGGATTGTCAGCTGCAACATGGCTTAGGTTATGACACCACCTGTTTGCAGTAAACTCCCCACGATATTGTTTTATATAGTGGTATTCATCAGTGCTAGGGGGTTTTGGATAGACAGAGAAATGTACACAGTATGATGCAGGGGAGGAACCCAATAGTTCTAACTCTTGGGGTTCCTGGGCCATCTCAGGCAGGTTTGGTAACCACTCCACTAAGGGGTTTGCAGTTACCACAGCTTCCTGCTGATTATTTTTGTATGGTCTTAGGAGAAATGACTTTGGAACTTCATTGGACATGTGAGTGTCCAATCCCGCAGGAAACTCTCCAGCCTGCAATGGAATTCCTACCAGACAGGTGGACATAGGATTCTTTGCTGACGCAGTGGACAAACATATGTTTTCCTGCTGAAGTGTCTGTGCCAGGGTCACCCAGACATTTTGACGTGGCTGAGGGACGATCCATGCAGCTGCCAGACTGTTCAGCAATAACAGGATGACACTTTGACTGAGATTCATCACAGGGATAAATGGGAGGAGGGTATTCTCTAAAAGGGAAAAACAAACATTTCAAAACATGTTAAAAGTTTCTGTTAATTCGGGAAAGAGTCCACACCTAGGAAGATTCTCCTTCCTCCATTCGACGTCGTCTCCTCTTGGAGGCATTGGTGACTTGCTTTCCATCCCCTTCTGCTGGAGCTGGATTTTTGGGGACAAAAGGCTTTACCCACTTCTGGGGGATCCACCGAGGGCCTGAGGGCATTGCTACGCACGCATAGCCACGACCCCAGGTTACAAGCTCATAGGGACCCTTGGTTTCCCAAGTTTCAGGATCCCTGATCAGGACCGGTGGACGATGGGACAGTTTAAATTGATTGCCACTGTTAAAATGATGAACCACAGGTGGACTCATGTTTTCAAAAGAACAGTTAAGAAAATTGATGGTAAACAGGGCTTTGCAGAGCTTCTGCTGTGGAGACATCCACACAGTTGTGCTGCTCTGTTTAGCCAAAACCTGTTTGAGTGTCTGATGCACCCGTTCAACCACAGCTTGGCCTGTGGGGGAGTGAGGGATGCCTGTCTTATGTTCCACTCCCCACTGCTGGACAAATTCCAGGAACTCCTTAGACACGTACGCTGGGCCATTGTCTGTTTTAATTTCTTTTGGGATCCCCAAAACTGAGAAAGCTTGCACTAGATGTTGTTTGGCATGCACAGCTTTTTCTCCTGCATGGGCAGAGGCATACACTGCACCTGAGTGTGTGTCAATACTTACATGGACATATTTGAGGCGACCAAAGCTAGGAATGTGTGTGATGTCGGTCTGCCACACCTCACAACTGCCAAGGCCTCGGGGATTAACCCCCATACCCATGGATGGCATGGCCTGGAGCTGGCAATTGGGACACGTGGCCACGATAGCTCGAGCCTGACTCCGTGTTAGCTGGAACTGACGGATCAGACCTGGCACATTTTGATGATACTGTTGGTGACTCAGTTTTGCCTGTTGGAAGATGTCAGGGAGGCATGCCTTTTCTACTGGTGCAGCAAGGGAGTCTGCTCGACGATTCCCTTCTGCAATTTCACCTGGCAAATCGGTGTGTGACCTCACATGCATCACGAAGAATGGATGTTCCCGATTAGAAATCAAATAAATCAGCTTTGAAAGCAACCTGAATAGGTGCTCATTCTCGATCTCTTTGAGCACAGCCTGCTCCGCTCTGGACACTACCCCAGCTACGTATGCAGAGTCAGTCACCAAGTTAATTGGCTCTGAGAACTTCTCAAAAGCTCTCACCACTGCAGCCAGTTCAGCCACCTGAGGCGATCCCTCCACAAACTCCACATCAGCTTCCCAATGCTGAGTCTGAGGATTTCTCCAAGTCATCACCGACTTGTGGGATGCTCCAGAAGCATCGGTGAACACCGTGAGAGCCTTGAGTGGTCTCCGACTCTGTTTCTCACGAGGAATGAGGTGGAATTCCTCATTGAACAGCTTGTGGGATGGGGCATGGACTGATATTTGTCCCCTGTAGCTGTCCAGAGATAATTGGAGACTGGCATTGCTCTGGAGCAAATGCTCAAACATCTCTTTGGTTAGTTTCTTTGGAGAGTTCTTTCCCTCCTCTGAGAGTTTGATTGGGAGGTGAATACATGCAAAGTCACAACCAGCCAGTTCACATAGTCTTAACCTTGCCTTTTGAATCAATTGAGCTATCAACTCTTGTGGCTCAGTGATGGTCTTGGATCTTTGGTGCGAGAGAAAGACCCACTCTATGATTAAGAGTGAATCTCTCTGCCCCTTGATCCATTGGTAAATCAAACCATGTAAGTGTGGCAGCTTTCCTAGCACAATGAAATGAAAAGGTAAGCTTGGTTCGTATCTATGAGCTTGTCTCTCTGACAAGGCTTTCTGTACCTTTTCGATTGCTGTCCTTGCCTCTGGGGTCAGCTCCCTGGGGGAGGCCAGCTCCCTCTCCCCTTTCAATAAACTGAAAAGAGGGTCTAGGTCCTCATTTGTGAGGCCTAGCCAGGGTCTTACCCAATTCAATGACCCACACAGGGAGTGGAGATCCGCTAAGGTTTTAGGATTACAGTCGATTTCCAATTTTTGAGGAACAACAGTCCTCGCTGTAATCTGTAAGCCCAGGTACTTCCAAGGTGGCATCCTTTGAACTTTGTCTTCCTGTAACGGAAATCCAGCAGAGGTTAAAACCTTAACCACTAGGTCAAGCGTGTGTTGGAGTATAGAGTCATTGGGGGCACACACCAGCACATCATCCATGTAGTGGAGGATGATGGCATCCTGTCTCTCAGCACGAACAGGTGACAGTAAAGATGCTACATACTGTTGGCATATGAAAGGAGATAATTTAAGACCTTGAGGTAATGATCTCCAATGATACCTTTTCATAGGGCCCTGACGATTTAGGGTAGGAACCGAAAATGCAAACCTTGGGGCATCTTCTGGGTGTAGAGGAATCTGAAAGAAGCAATCTTTGATATCTAATACAGCCAATTTCCAATCTCTCGGGAGCATTGTTGGAGAAGGCATACCTGGTTGAAGTGGTCCCATGTCCTCTATCATTTTGTTTATCTCTCTGAGGTCATGGAGCAATCTCCACTTGTCCTTTCCCGGTTTTTTTATTACAAAGACTGGGAAATTCCAAGGGCTTGTTGTTTCTTCCAGGTGACCCTGAGCCACCTGTTCCTCCACAAGCTCCTCAAGCGCCTTGAGCTTTTCTTTGCTCAATGGCCACTGTGCTACCCACTTTGGGGTGTTATCCAACCATGTTAACTTTTGGGCAGGGCGCGCCACAGTGGCTATTTCTAAAAATCCTGGGGTGTTTTAGGAATGACCAATTGAACTCCCCACTGAGACAAGGTGTCCCTCCCCCACAAGGGGGCTTTGTATTTTGCAATAAATGGACGGACACTTGCCACTTTTCCATCAGGACCCTCTATTTGAACTATATTTTTTGATATTTTTGCCAATGTGATTCCTCCTATGCCCTGAAGTTTGCCTGCAACAGGTTGCAATTCCCAGTTTGATGGCCACTTGCTCTCTGGCAGAACGGTCACGCTGGCTCCTGTATCAAGGACCCCCTCCACATGGAGGCGCTCTGACCCATTTGCTATGTTGCATGCCATGGAAGGCTTGTCCTCACCCACCACCTCTGCCCAGTAGACTTCTGGCGATTTTCCCTCTGCTATTACCTCTGCCGGATCAGGAATAGCCTGAGCAATAACTTGTCCTTCTGTCAGGTAGAATGGTGGGTATTTGCAGCGTGCCAAGAGCATAAGGCCTGTCATGTTCCCCTTAAAGGACATTGGAAATACCTCAATCTCCTCTGGTGTGTGAGAAGTATCCCCCATAACAAAACACTCACTGAACATCTCCGTGTGGTTATCCTTCAGATCCTGTGAGATGTCTGATGGATGCACTGTAATTAATATCCAGTCTGCAGATCTGAAATGAAAACCTTTGGTAGTCACAAGCCTGTACCGGCCTTGCGGCTGCCAAATTTTGTTAATCAAACATTTACTATTTACATTTTTCTTTTCTCCCACCCCCTCCCCCTTTGTTGTTAAGAGAGAGGTGTCAACTGGTGGGAGACCCCTCATATTTGTTTTTACACGCGTGAGAGCATTAACCATGGGGACGCGCTGAGAAGCTAGTTTTTTTGTTTGTTGGGCTTCCTTTGCTGGTTCTGGTTCTGGTTCCGATTCCGAGGGCAGGAAGCTGCAAAATGTCCAGGCTGTCTGCAGATGTGGCAGATGATGTGCTGTAGGCGGTCTGGTGACAGTGGTTGCCGCCGTTGTTCAGGTCGTACCGGCGCTGGTGTCCTGGGATGAGGCAGTCCAGGATCTCTTTCAGGTGCGCTGAACAGCTCTGCTTTCCTGGTACAGGCCTCGATCATCTGAGCTAGAGTTGGTTCTGATGGGAGACTAAGGATAATTCTGCGACAAGTTTCATTAGCATTCCTCTGAGCTATTTCTTTAATCAGTTCGTTGTGTATGGATGATTGTGGAACTTGTCTTTCAACCTGAGCGCGTAAACGGTCCAAAAACTGCAAAAAATTCTCTGAAGGAAATTGTTTAATACTGGTATAGCTGCCCTTAGTTTCAGGTGACGGTAACTGGTAAAAAGATTTTTCTGCTGCACTACAAATTTTATCCAAAATTTGCTTTGATAATAATCGGGTCTGTCTTTCAGGGCAATGCAAATCACCTGTACCACAGAGATGATCCAATGTTATATCATTCCCATCCCCATCCTGCGCTAAAGCAGGAGTCTGTTGAATTTCCTGTAATATTACATTTAAAGCTTTTTTCCACATGCATTCCCATAAATCATATTCCGAGGGTGTTAGTAAACATCTGAATAAATCTTTAATATCATTTGGGACCAATTCATTGGAGCTAAAGGTTGCAGTCATCATGCTTTTAAAAATTTCACTGGGTCTTCCAAATTCTCTTTGAATTTTGCATAGCTCCTTTTTATCTTGGTAAGAGAAAGGCTTGTATTTTTTCCTCCCATTTCTCTTACCAAGGTATTCTACAGGGGCAACAAAAGGGATGTTATCATCAGATTCAGTTTGGGTTAGTGAAGGAATAGCATGCATCAGGTCCGGAGCTGTGAGGGAATCGCCCCCCCACCCGCGGCTGGGGGGAGGCGGGGGCCCCGCCCCGCCCCCGCCGAGAGAGGCACCGGGCGCCGCCCCGCCCCTGCCGAGCGAGGCAACGGGCGCCGCCCCGCCCCCACCGCAGCCGCCTGTGCCGGGGGGGATGGGACCGGGGCCGCCCTCCCCCTGGACGGGGTCGGGTCCGCCCCCGCCCGCGCTGGGGGGACTCTCGCATGCGGCGCCCCGCGCGCCGCTCGCGGCGCCGCCCACGGCACCGCCCGCCGCCGCCGCCGCCCCTCCCCCGCCGCCGCCGCGCGGGCACGGGTCTCCCGCGCCGCCCGCGTGCGCTGCCCCGCCGCCGGCGCCCGCGCCGCTCGCGGTTCGCGTTGCCGCGGTTTGCGTTGCCGCGGTTTGCGCCCCACCACCCCCCCCATGTCCCGTGCCGGGCTGAGGGCTGGGGAAAAGGACGCTACCCGCGTTGTCAAGACAACAGGGGGCGGAAGGAAGGCAGGGGGCGGGGTTGCATGGCACGGGGTATGGGAGAGAGACGGGACTGTGGGAGAGGAGGGGGCTGAGGGGAGGGGGAGCCACCACGTGTTCGTCGCCATGACTCTCCCTCCACGCCACCGCATATTGGGGTGGCTGAGAGGTTTTCTCGTAGGGAATAGGGGACTGGGAAGGGAAAAAGGAGGATGAAGGGGTTTTCTGTGGCTGTCTGCTGCGTTCTAATTCCAATAGATGCTTGCGTGCTTTTAAGAAAATCGGGATAAATTTTGAAGCTTTTGTGTCTCCATTTTCAATTTTTAAGGTGAGTAATTCTCCAATCTCATCCCAAAAAGCCACGGATTGAACATTTTGGGGGTTAAAATTTGGAAACTCAGCAAACAACCAACGGATAAAACTCATTAATAAACTATTAGGGATTTTAAGACCTTTCAAAGCACATTTAAGGTGCTTTAAAAGGCTCCTTTGGTCAGTGGAAAGGTTAGAACCCATATTTGTGATGTTAAAACGTTAAGAAAAAAAACACACACACACACACACACACACACGGCTCTGTCCCAGCCCCTCTCTCACTGCCGAGAATTCCGGGACGGGGGGGGGTGTAATCCGGGCGGAGAATCGGCACCCTGCCGAGCTTCTCCGGCTCCGAGGGCTGTGAGGGGGTTACCCCGTCTCCCGGGGTCCTCCTCAAAGCCCGCAAACACCCCGAAACGCCGTGGATCTCTGGGGCAATCGGCGCCTGACCCCCCAAAGATGAATTACAAACACCACTTCTAAGATGTTAACTGGATCCTAAAAAGGGTTTCACTGCGTGGCTGTGGACTCAAAGCCCACGTGCAGCAAAGGATCTTTCTTTTTCCCAATCACACGGGACTGCCCACCCCCCGTCTTCTCCTGGGGGACGGATCACGTGCTTTTTTTGGGGTGCCCTGCTCCTTTCCTATAACAGTTCCTATCAAGTCGACCTGTGTAACTACACAGGCTGCCGACCCTGTTTCTACCACCCCCAACTGTGCAAAAAACAGCTGGATTAGTGGAGAAGAGTTGAACAGTCCAAAAAGCTTCTGAGATCTCAAAAATAAGACTCCAGCTCCTGCGTGGTTTTGAGGCCACGTGGACGCCAACTGAAGTTAACCCCTTTCCCTCAGCCCCCCGGAGACCCGGTCCAGCTCAGATTTAGGGAGGTTAGGGTGGGGGAAACTCCAAGATAAGAACATACAACCAAAGGAGGCTCTTACCCCGAGATGTGGTTCCAAGGTTTATTTCCTGAAGGTATCCCGAGGCCAAAAGAGGACGACCCCGAAGGGAAAGGGGGTTTTATCCCTTTCAGGGTAGGGGGCGGAGTTACCTATGGCCAAAGGCCATAGGTCAGTGTCAAGGGACAGGTAAAGTTTCACAGGGGGAGGAGATACCAAAGGGAATACAACAGAACACCAAACAAAAACAGCCATAGAATCACTTCCTTGGTTAAATGCATTTTTTGAGGAAAGTTTGTCAGCTGAATCACTAGCAACAAGTGGGGCAATTGTGCAAAACCTGAAACCTGACCTTTATGCTTTACACAAATTCTCATTGTCCCATCATTTCTCTCTCTTTAATGAATAAAATTGTGGGCTGGCATATAGATACCAATTATCAGAGAAAACAGTGAGGTTGTGGAACAATATTAAATACAGAAGTACCATAAAACCCCCAAAAAACTATTTCTAAGAAGCAGCTGATAAACACTTGAAATGGCAGTGGCCAGAAGTAGGTACCCTCCATTCAGCTTCATATTCTCATTTTGTTCACATCTAGCATATCTACCAGATGTCAGATATTTTTCAGTCTGGCATAGAGCTCTTAATAGAATATGATTCTCACTTAACACGGACATTAGAATAAATTCTGTGTAGCATATTAGTGTTTATAGCTGTTGATTCCTAATCAATGCTTTTCACTTAAGAAGTCCATGATTCTGTTCCACAGAACAGTCCAAAATGTAATAATAAACAATAAATATGTCCACAGACCACCTACAGTTCTCTGGCGTACTCTGCAATTTTTTCTTGAATATTTCCTATAGCTATTGAAAATTCAAGGGAAAAAGCACCCCACAAAAAATATTTTCCACAAGTCAGATAAGAGAAGATTACTTCCAAGCAATTTTATTTGTTCTAGAAACCTTTTCCAGATTTTTTGTGCCATGCACTTAGACCCTTACTCAGTGAAAAATTCTGAAGAGTTTATCAGAAATTTACCTTACTACATAAGGATCTCAGATCCTGATTCTGAGAGACTACAAAATATTTAGTCCTTTCACTTTACAATGGTCTTCTGAAATTTGACAGTGCATTCACATGACAGCTTCTTATTTAGATATTGAATTGGAACTCAATGCCCATGAAACCTGCTTTAATTATCATAGGCAGAGGATGTAAAATTTAGAGGTTAATTTGATTTACCAGATTCATATGACTGATTCAAGAGGCACCTGTCTTTGATCAATATAAATGATAATAATTTCTTAAAATATTTTGTTCTTCATCTTGTGTTTATTTAAGAGACTAATTAGATGATTCTAAATTGACTTTGACATTCTGCCAAAAGTCAGAAAGCCAAGAAATAGGACAAGACATAAGCCATTAAGTGAACTGGTTGGTGAGACACAGACCAGTCACATAATTGGACATGGTGAACCTTGTGGGTCCCTTTCAACTCAGGATATTCTAAGATTCTATGATTCTAATCTCTTCTCAACACATTTTTTAACAGACAGCATTGCTTCTTTTCAGTACTTGGTGGAATAAGTAGCAGTTATATCAAGAAGAGATGGAGCTATATCTCAAGCCTTCTTCAGTACTGATTATGTCAGCTTCTAGGTTTTATTACCTGTCTAGTTCGTATGATAGCTGCAAAATCACACATGGATGAATGGTCTTTAAGTTCTTGAACCTTTAAGCTCTGGGGCCTTTAAACTCTGGAACTTTTTTTCCCAGACCACAAAACTAACAGCTTTCTTAAGCTTAACACTACTTAACATAATGCCTGTTGATTATCTGGTGGCTCCATCAAAGCGAAAAAATTCCACACTGTCACTCACTGGTATTTTGTTGAGAGTATTACAACTAGAAAACTAAATTAATGAGTCAAACTCATCAATTCCCTCATTTCTGAAAACTCATCCTTTGACTGAAAGGAAGAACATCTTTATAAAGACCATAATTTTTTTAGTGTTTTTTCACTCACAATAGTGAGACATTTTGAGGAAACAGTTTCCACTGCCATGCTCAAAGATACAGTCTACTAGCACCTGAGTCTAAAATCTCAAACTTGAAGACAACTGGAGAAATGTCTAAACTGTTCATCATTCCAGCCTGCCACTCATGCAAATATGAAAAGCAAAAGAGGAAATGGGAAGAAATAAAAGTGATAAGTTTAGAGTAACCTAGAAGTTTAGAAAAATCTAGAAATTTAGATAAATAACTTATTATTGAATGAAGCAGTTTTTCAAGTCATAGCTTCATAAATAAAATGAAAGCACTGAAGGAAGATACACTACATGGGAAACAATCAGATAGGAATCATGTTATCATCACATATATATACTAAAATCCTTTGATGAAAATGCATTTTGGGCACTGGAAACAGAAGGTCTTACTGAGCGATTGTTTGCATATGTAAATTATGGACTCTGGCACTATAGGGTTGAATGCCACATGGACACATTTCCCACTGGGGATCAGAAGAGACCAGTTAGATCTCCCTTGGTTCCTGTTTTGCCTTCAAGCATTCCAAATGAGTAGTGAGCAGCACTAGTATGCCATTCTGCAGGGCACCTGCAAGCCAGCATGCAGTGCAAGAGAGGGGGCACCTTGATTTAATGCATTATCCTGGTAGCAGTAGAGAGGACTGAACACAAAGCAGGCAGGCCAGCAGCAGGTGGATGCCTGAGAGGAGGCTGTGACCCTGTGGGAGGCCTGTGCTGGAGGAGGCTCCTGGCAGGGTACTACAGACCAGGGGAGAGAGGAGCCCACATTGGAGCAGGTTTCCTGGTGGGACCTGTGACCCTGTGGGGGACCCACAGTGAAGCAGGCTGTGCCTGAGGGACTGTACCCTGGGAAAGACTGACCCACTGTGCAGCAGTTCATGGAGAACTGTGTCCCATGGAAGGGACCCTACCCTGGAGCAGAGGACTCCTCTCCCTGATCAGCAGCAGAAACAACAGGTGATGAACTGACCACAACCCCCCTTCCCTGTCTTCCTGTGGCACTGCAGGGAAGACAGTAGAGCTTGGGAAGGAGGGAGGGAGACATATTTAACAATTATTTTACTTCTCATTATCCTGCTTTATTTTTATTACTAATAAATTCAATTAATATCTCAAATTTGAATCTTTTCTGCCCATGTCAGTATTTGATAAGTGATCTTTGCCAGACAACTCATGATCCCTTCGTTATATTTACTCTCTCAGGTCTGGCTGGGGAGGGGAGCAAGAGAGCAGCTTTGGAGGGTGCCTGGTATCCAGCCAGGATCAACCCCCTACAACACCTCAGGTTCCTAAGGCTGGAGATTTTTCACAGTGTATCATAATCTCAAATTTCAAGAAGAAAAAAAGCTACAGGAAATACCAACTTGGAGTAGATTTTTTTCGCCTAGAATGTGGAAAACATTCTCCATTAAATAAGAAGTTCAGTCACATTCAATTTACCTGTTGAAGAACTTACTAAAAAAAAAAAAAAAGTTGCTTTACCATCATCTTTATTGCCCCATGTATCCTAAGTCAAGCCTATGAGCAACCAGAAAATAATAGGCTTTGTCTAGAAGGTTGATGATATCATAATTAAAGATTTATTTTACAATTTTGATCTCAATTTTCTGAATAGCTCATGCTATTCAGACGTCTTTTACACGTGCAGCCACAGCGAAATAAATTTATTTACAATACAGAGAAACTGCTGTCTAGAAACATGCACAGCTTGTGCTGGTCCATTTCTAAATATTGGTTCATTCCTAACAAATTTTTGAAGCCTTGTGCAAGAGAAAAAAAAAAAAAAAAAAGCTTCTTTCAAATATCATTTCAGTTCTTCCTCAATGTGCTGTATAATTGCAGTCTGTTCTCCTCCCCCTGCAATCAGCACCTGAACATTTTCTTGTACTTTTATTAGTATTATTAAACAAAATAATCCTCAGTGCTCATATTCTAAAACTTATTTAAGAATATTAAATGGTACTTGTGTCCATTAAGGACTGATCTGGGTGATATTATGGTGCTTATATTTGTTATCACTGTATGAAAATTATTATAGTAATAAACTCACATAGTTTTCCAAGTGATGCCATTTAATCTCAGCAAAAACAAATAACTTGTCATGCAGAGTACTTTACATTATTAATCCACTGCCGATAGATAGCCAGAAAATTCATAACTGTTGTTCCTCGTTTACTCCTTCATGCAGATTGATCTGAATATTCTGCCTAGAAAACTGGCATTGGGTGAGCCCCAGCAGACCTGGAGGATCACTTTGAAGGCTGTCAGGTGCTCAGAGCATTTGAGAGCACTATCCTAAAAAGACATTTATAACTCTGCAATGAGAACAGGGATGACAGTTCAATGATTGGGCGTAAAGAGTGCTATGAATAAACAATAAGGTGGTGCAACACTTTCACAGATATCATTATTCTCATTTTATAGGCAGACAAAGCAAGGCATGGCTTCTTATGTTTTTGGTCTTGCATTTTGTAGCAAGTCTGAACTAGAACAGGAGATTTCTACACTGAAAAACGGAAGTTGTGTGTCCAGCACAGTGATATGTAGATTTGAATACCTGGGCATTATTAAAAAGAAGTTTTGTTATTGTCATATTCTTCTGTGCCCAAAGATACTTAATTTTTATGAATCCATGTGCCTGATTTTTTCTATACCATATCACTAAGAATTTGGGAGTCACTGCCTAGAGCTGTATTGATCAGTTGTCTGATAAACACATTTATAATACTGGCCAAGAATTGTGTTATCTAAACAGAATTAAAGTTTTTTGTACTATTACTATCTACGTTTAATTCCGGATGGTGTTTTCACATTAGTGTGCTTGGAAGGAAATGTCTTTAAAAGACACCTCACCTATTATATGACAAAAAGGAAAGACTTGTGTAATTTCTGATCCAAAGCCTGTGGGCAGCTATAGCTTGAATTAAGGTGAAGAATATATTTGAACTGTACAATTTTGCACAGCTTTACATTTGAGATAATAAACTATGCCTTTTGCAGTATATGAAAGTAATAAACCATGCCTTTTGCAGTATATGAAAGTGTGACTTTCATTTTGCATCTCATTGTATAGAAAAGTAGGGCAAGATTCTCTCCAAAGGCTGTCTCTGAGAAGGTTCTGCAGAAATGAGTTTTTGATGAGAAGGAACTTTCTTTAAGGCCATGGGTCACCACATCAGCAGAGACAACATGGGAGCATTAAGACTTTCTTCCCAGTACCTCATTCTAACCAGTGGACCATAGTCCCAAATTTCTGCAAGTCAGTTGGTCCTTGTCTGTCACAAAGAATTTCTTCCTTTCATGAACTGCTATCTCATTCCTACACTAATAAGAATGGTTAGAGTAGAGATAGTAATCAGAATTTATGACTTGTGTACGCTATTTTACCACTTTTCTAAAGACTCATTAAATCTCTTTTATGTGTATTTTCCCCTGCCTCATACTTTCATTAACTGGTAAAAAAGAGAATAAAGTCCCATTTACAACATGACTGCAGCCATGCAGGATCCTTGCTTGACTGATGTTCTTCTAATGAATTATATGTATTGTAAATAAGTACCCAAAACTAGCCCAAGGTCTTCACCATTAATTTTTCATTAATGAAATGCACCACTTAGCTTGTTTGACACTTAAGTAATTCCCATAAATTTAAAATAGAGGTCACCATAAGGAAATAATTTGAAAGTGTCATTGAGGGAACAAGATAATGAACTATTCACCCTTCCCCAAGCACTTCTAAATTCACAGGCTAGTCAGTTGTAAAATTTGAAAATGAGTACTATTTTAATTCTTAAAGTAGAAGCCAAGATTTAATGAAAAAAATAAGTACTCTAATAAGGGATTTTTTTGCTAAGGGGCTTTTTCTTCTATTCTGCTTTCTGCTTTTCTCTCATTTTACGTTCTACAGCAGGAAAATTCTTATGCCTTATTTAGCTGAGTATGTCATGAAAAAATAATAACACCTATATAAAAGAGAGGCAAAGGATAGAGTGGGCTTGGGGTTAACCTGTAACATCCTGCTTTGGCTGATTGCAATTGATGGTGAGGCTTGTGAGGCCATTGCTAATAAGCAATATCTCTTCCATGTTACAGACAGTGGAAAGCTCAGTCATAAGCTTTGACACTACTTTCTCACAGCAAATACCTGGAATACAGGCCTTGATCCAGGCATCACTTTCTGCTAGTCAGCTACACAATGCTAAACAGTAGCATTTCTCCTAGCTACAAAAGCCAGGTCACTTTATGATGTTGTTACAATAGCACAAATAGATAACGGATTTGGAATTGCAACCCTCTGGGCCTGAAAGTAAAGCTGAAACATTGATATTTCCCTCCAGATCAAAATTTATGTGAACAGCCAAGTTAAAAAACCCAAACCCCATAACCAACAGTAATAAAAACAAAAACTACAGCAAAACAAAAACAAAAACAAAAACAAAAAAAAAACAAACAAAAACAAAAACAAACAAACAAAATCAAAAACAAACAAACAAAATCAAAAACAAACAAACAAAAACAATGACAAAAAAGGAGCAACAACACAGAGGATAATACAAGTAATCAGAAACTCTCTTTGGGGCAGAAATAATACTGCCTACCCTGAAAGCCTGTCTGCTTATCAAGGCTGTGATGTGAAGGTTGGTATGTCAGAGCACAGCCCACTAACAGGCAGTCTGAGGCACGGTCTGTGCTGTGCTTGCAGCAACCTGGTGCTGCAGTAGTGATGCAGAGATTGGCCCCCAGGAGGCAGAGAGGACCATTTCACTGAGTTGTTTCTTACTTTCACTAAGGATCTGGCTTTGGCACAAAGTAAAAATGATGGATGAAGCCAAAACTACCATGGTCCTACCTGTGGATTTTCTTTTTAAAAAACAAACAAACAAACAAACAAACAAACAAACAAACAAAAACAGAGAAATACACAGAATAATATACAGAATACAACAGTTCAATCGTAAGGGCCCTACAAGAACCTTCACTCCCCCATTAAACAAATGTTTCTCAATGTTGTCTGAACCTACCCTTTCACAGTTTTGAACCATTCCCACATATTTTGCTGAAGGATACCAGGGAGAAGAGCTCAGCACCGCCCCAGAGCACAGTGAAGTTGCTCCTCAGGCTACTTTCTTCCAAAGCAGACAAGCCTAGTGTACCCAGCTGCACCTCAGAGGGCCCTCCTTCCAGCCCTGTCACCGGCTTTGCTGCCCTTCTCTCAACTCATTCAAGGACCTCCACATCCTTCTTAAAGTGTGGAGTGCAGAACTGCACAGAGTACTTGAGGTGAGGCTGCACCAATGATGCAAGCAGTGGGATGATCACCTCTGCTGGCCACCTGATTACATTGTGTGGGTATTATTTCCAGTACTTTCGAAATGTTAAATTTGCAATGTAAATAGAGATCTGAGGTGTCTGTTATATTGCCATGTATATCTATTGGATTGAAAAGACACTGAAATTTTGGAAGCATTCCTTATCAAGAGTTGTGAAATTGGGATATTAAAATGCTTGAAAGATTATGTACTCTGGATCACTTACTAATTCATGTGAAAAATAATAATGTTTAAAGCATCCTAATGAACTACAGCCTACATAAAACCTCTAGACTACTTTCTTGACTTTTCTTATATTCTCAAAATATTCAATCCCTATGCAAAAACATGTTTTACGCTGCTGCTGAGTATTTGTCATCTTCCATCCAAAAGAATTCTATATTGTTGCACATTTTAATTGTTGGTTGTGAGATTTAAGAATTCTGAGATTAATTTCTAAGGTGTATAAGATACATGACTTATAAATGAGGGAAAGAAGTTTTGATGAACTCTTATTCAACTCTGATCAGTTCATATGGTTTACTTCAGGTTTATTTGCAAGAACTGCAGTTCAAACACCATTAATACATTTTTCTCTACAATCTGGAACTGCTACTCTCTTTTTAGTTGTGTGAAATATTGAGAGAGAAAAAGCTGAGGAAAAAAATGTGCTCTCACTCAAAGTTTTTAAGGTATTTTGTCATCCACAGTAAATGTAACACTATCCAAAGGCAGAAATTATTAGCAACTAAAATCTAATGTCTTGAGAAGTTTGTGTGTACAAGAAGGATCACAGCCACAAAAAATTGGGATGCTGCTTTTGCCACAAGAGTAAGATAGTAAAAGTGCAGTCAGCTCTCTGGGGATGCATAAATTCTATCTAACAGTGAAGTCTGAAATATAAGGGCATGACAATATGCATAGAAATACAGTAGGAATGTTTGCCTCTCGCATTTAATTGTCACAAATTAATCTATCTTTGGCTATTTTTAAAAAATAATTGAAATACATTAAAATTATCAGTAATTTCAGTGGCCCTTGCAAAAGCAGCTCCTTGTTCATGGCTCATTTTCTTTGGACAGTTGTCCACCAGTACAGAAATGCCAGGACTGTGACTGCTAATTAGTTCTCTTTTCAAGAATCTCAGAAATAAATGCATGAGGCAAGACCTCAAATCAAAGCATTGTCACTTTCAGCCCTTCAATGCAGGATTTAGGCTTTCTGATAACTTGGATGGTGGTAATACAGTCTTTGCTCAGTCTTTTTAGGGTTAATAAACAAAAGTGTTCATAGCCCTGAGAGGCACTTTTGCAGCAGCAATAAATTCTGAAGGCTGTATAGAGATGGTAATATCTATTACACGTTTCACACTTGTGTAAATACATAGCAGGATGATGGAGGCCAATCATCATTTACATCATCTGCTAGTAGCCCAATTCTGTGTATGAAATGAGCGGGTAGGTCTTGGCCTTCCTGAGGTCTGAACAGGTGAATCCATAAAAAGACAGACCACAGCTGCAGCCAGCACTTACTGGTTCCCTTGTTGACTCTTTTAGTAAAAACAACAACTAATGAGCAAGAATGAATGCTGAACTTCTTAAATACAGCTGCTGGCTAAGGCTTATTTATGAACAACAGATACTGAGCATACAGAAACAACCTGCCCTGCTACCAAGGACTCTCCTCTTTTGGGCTGCCCTCATTGACATCAAAGGATTTAAAACTGAAACCACTCACACTATTGGAGCAGAGGTATGTCTCCCGAGGTTAATAAGTAGGGATGTGGTGACATTGCTAGTATGCAGCAATGAAGAAGGAAAACCTTGTTTTAAATTACACCTTAATGCAACTTCAGATAAAAACAAGTAATACTACATATTTTAAGTACATATTCTGCCTCTATCCATTTACCTCAGAGTTTTATAATAAATCTTTCATTATCGTATGAATGTCTGTTTACATCATTCTAATTTCACATCTCTTAAAACCAACATTACCTTGGGAAAACTTGCCATACAAATCACAGTATTCCCTCTCACAGTTCACTGCACAGACTTAAAGAGAGATATTTCTGAATTAAAGCCTCATACTACTTTGCTTAAAGCTGATGAGACTCAGTCTGCATATTTGACAGAAGACTACAGAGCAACAGATTATTTCAGCAAGTGCACTTAGTGATGAAAGCTTGCCTATCCATTCTCCAACAGTGCGCAGCCAGCTGGAGGTAAAGATGGCTGTCATACAGCAGATGTTGGGCAATTTTCATACACAGTAGTAGTTTCTTCAGTCTCACTAACTGATGCAGTAGAAAAGAGCAGCTGAGGCACACAAGTCTTCCCATTGTTTGCTGTGTGCATCTTCGTCACCACTCTGTAACACCATTTAATACGAGGTAGTAAACCACTCCAGTGAGGTTTCACCAGCATTCATCTCCCTTTAAAATACCCTAACTCAAGACATATGGCAAAAGAAAAACAAACTTTCTGGTTTTATTTTCTCTTTCCCAAAGTGAGACATATATTAACTGGGATGGCCTATGCTGGTAAAGCAGAGAAATAGTTTAAAGGTCACATGTTCAAAAGTTATTTTTAAAACAGGTCTAAAGTAAGACATAAGTAGCTGCTTTGTACAGAAGGGAATTTTCTCTGAGTTTATGGAGCTGGCATATTCTTCAGCTGTTTCTCATTTGTGAAGCAAGAACTTCCATCTTCAAGGCATTTAATTCAACATTCTTCTGCCAATTTCATACTCTACATTAAAAATAAAGGACTATACCCCATAGATTTGGGAACAATGTGGAGGAGCAGAAAGTTAGTGAGTGCATCCCCCAGCACTGCCTTAAAGCTAAAGAATAAAGTGTGTACTGTGGAACTTCTTACACGGAAATGAAGACCCACTTGCATGTTAGAGTGGATCATGCATCAAAGCAGCTGACAATGTCTGTGAAAGCTGGAGGGATTACCCTTAGTACTTGAAAGCAACACAAGTAGGCTGACTACAAAGAGGGGAAAAAAAAGGCATTGACAGAGTAGAGAGGTAAGATCAGAGTCTAAACATAAAATGCTTCAGCCTACAGACTTCATTGAAACAAGCCTCTTCCTCAGTAAGGTACAAAAGACAGACAACAATAAGAACTTCACTGGAAGGAGGGCCAACATATACACTTTAATGAAATTCAGTTCATTCTGTAATTGGGTCACATCAGTAAAAATGAATGCAAATTTATGGGCTCACAATGTGTTTCTCAGTAACTAATGCCTAATAAATCAGCTTTGAAAAACAATGGGTTTGTATTCTCACCCCAAACCTCTGTCCTGTCATAAACCAACCCTACAAATGCCTCAAGGAAATATGGTATCAACTATCTACAGCATACGTGCAACAGAAATCAGGGTCTAGCTCAAAATTTGTTACCTTTTTAATAAAGAGTTTATGTCCTCACCTCCTCCTATCAATGCAGGCAGCTCAAATTCAAAAAAGATGAGTACTTAAGAAATCAGTGCTTTGGGGTGCTGATGTCAGTAGAAAATTCCACTGGAAAGCCAGGCATGATGTGGGTTCCAGTAACACAACACTATAAAAAGAAGCCCCAGTCCCACCATCTTTTCAAAAAGAGGAAGAAATCACTCAGAGGCCTTTTAAAAGGATTTTATTTTAACAAGAAGAGAGAAATCCATTTCCTCTAGATTTTGGAATGTAGGTCTCAAGGAAGTAGAAAGTGTTTTCTAAGATGATGGAATTACTTATAGGAATGTATGTTAATTGAACAGGATTAAAAGCACATAATGTAGAAGTCACCTGCTCTGCCATGTTTGCAAATAGAAGATGAACTATGTGTTTGAATTTCACAGAAGCACACAATAATCTGAGCTGGAAGAGAACCACAATGACCATTGAGTCCAACTCTTAAGTGAATAGCCCACATGGAGATCAAAGCCATGACCCTGGTGTTACTAGCACCAGGCTCTAACCAACTCAGCCAAAGTTTATTCCAGTAGAGACCTCTCTACTACTTAGAAGGTTCCAGTCTTATTATTAGAACACTACTTTCAGAAAAGATCACAATCATTTAGGTTGGGAAAGACCTCCAAGAGCATGGAGTCCAACTTTTCCCATTGTCAACTAGTCCATAACATGAAGGGCCACCTTCAGTTGTTTCTTGAACATCTCCAGGATGGTGACTCAACCATCTTGGGAAAATCTTCTGAGGTTTCCCCAGAAAATTCTCAATGCTGACTCAAAAGCAATTAAGTCTCCAAATACTGTTAGGGTCAATATATCATATTTCAAACACACTTGCATTAGATTTGGGTAAAAAGAGATCTTAATTACAATTGCTGTTCCTTTGGGAGTTTGGGGGTCTCAGGCTAATAATATAAAATGCTAGACACATGAAAAGAGCATGGAGACTAAGATCATCAAAAACTTTTACCTTTCCTTGGACTGCAGAGGAGCCAGCTCCCTTTAGCTGCAGTCATCTTTCTTAAAGCAAGATTATTTAGTCCTGCTGCTGCATCTACAACACATTTGCAGAAGTGGATGGCAGAGGAATAGTAGCATGCTTCTGTGCTGCTAATGTGAATTGAGTCCTTTGATGCCCTACTCTGCGTTTATTTTTCAATATGTACGATATGAGCTTCACTAAATCACAGCAATATTCTGTTATCCCAAATTTGCAGCGTAAATAAATATTTACACAGCTATTTTATCTTGCTATAAACGGTATGAGTCCAATACATATTTTCTGCTCTTCCAGCAGACCAACATCCAAGCAGGGTCTTGGGGTTGTGCTCTTTGCTCTGACTTGCTGTGTCACTGGGGAGTAATCTTTTAACCTTTCCATGCTGTGTTTAATCTAAATGTAAAATGAACTGATATTATAAACTCCCCTGAAGTGTTTCCATCCCAGGTGTGTTGTAAGGCTTAATTAATTAGCATCTGTGAGGCACTTCGTGCAAAAGTTCTTCATGTGAAAGACAGAGGGTATACTGAGGTACTGTGATTGCTCATCATGCTTATTAATGCTGAATAGCACCAGAAAACCATTTTCAAAATATATTTTCCATGTATTTTAGAATCTAGTTAGGCAGAATTATTATAAGGAAATTTACAACTGCAAGACTAATTCACACCTTTTTCAGACTCCTGTCTCAGCTCTAGAAAATCTCCTTGTACTTGGCTCCCCAGCTGGCTCTCACAGATCTGTGCACCTAAAATCCCCTAGCACTTGAGTCTCAATGGAATCAGCAGGCTGACTATTGCCAGATCTCAAGGCATTCTCACAGGAAACTGTCCAGGTCACCTAGAGAGCTGCTAGCACCAAGGGGTTTTACTGTTAAAGGGCAGCTTTCCCAGAAAGAAGGATACTTTGAATTCAGTTATGTTTCAGAGTATGGAGATGGGCTGCTGCAGCATGTACCACTCAGACATGGGAAAGGATTAAAAATAATAATAAGAAACGGGTACTGCCAGGGACTAGATGATCTTTAAGGCTTCTTCCAACCCAAGCCATTCTGTGATGATTCTATGACTAACCTGGTCTGACTTCTTGCCCAACTTTCATGATTCTCTCTCTATGCTTAGATGTTTCCTTATGTTGTTGCTGGCAATCTTCTAACTGCCTCCCCAGCAGGCCTGCTCTTCAGTCACTGAGTTATTTATCATGGCTTTTTGTCTCTGACTGCCAGAGATGTTCTGGACTGTCCACCAGAGAAAGATTTTACTGTCCATCAGAGAAAGATTTTGTATCCTTACAGAAAACTCCATGGGATATTTTTATGAATGACAGCACAAAATCTACAACAATTTATAAGAGGTTCATAGGCTCCCTCAAATCATCTCAGCCCTATCATAATGTCTTCAGATAGCAGAAACACAAAACTTCCATTACTGAGCTTTCTGTTCCCTTTTCTATGGATCTTTCTATGATCTTTTCTATGGATCATATAATTTTACTCAGGGCAGTAAACAAACTTAGAAGAATAAGAATATTAAAGTACGTAAAATTAGGTAATAAACTATGTAGTACCACAAAGGCAGACTGCAGTTCTATTCACTGAAGAATCAGAGATTTAAACCTCTAATAATTCTGTTATGGTGTATATATTGATTTTAAAAAAATGTTTTGTGCATTAAATATTCACAGATATGTGTAGATATAGTCTAGAACTATAGAAAAATTTAATGAGTTTATTAATTTTTACAAGAATTTTAATACATACAATACTCCCTTTTGCCTAAATGATGTCATTATGTTAAGAATTTAAGAAAAGAATGGCACCAAAGAAGAAAAAAAAAAACTATGTTTAAATTTCAGTTGTTGTTCTGAACAAAAATATTTGGTCTCACAAACATGGAGTCGAGAACATCTCAATGATTTTATTCTTTTATTTTGGAATAAATGAGACCTCAAATGTGAGCAAGTGTTTAGTCCATAGTAATTAGATCAAGGGATATTTGGAAGAAATGGAAAGTCTCCTGAAACTATCACCATTGTGTCTATTTCATCTAAAATTGATAGGACTTTACTCCAACAAGTTAATGAGCATTTCAGCTCTTACTACATTATGAACAAACTCATTCTTTTTAATTATATATGATTAGATTAAAAGCTCCCCAAAATGTTCTACAATGATTAGCAAATTATTAATATGGCAAATACTTTAAAAATGTTTTAGGCAAGCTAAAACTAATGGGTTTTCATATAGCATTTTGCTAAGCTTTTAATGGTGATATTTCTTTGTGTTTTTACCAAAACCTCAAATAGGATGAATATTTGCTGTGTTAAAAGAACTACGTATCTGCAGTCATTTAACAAACAGTACCAGCAACTGAGCCCCCATGGAATATACAGATGTGTATGTGCAAACTCTCCAATGGAAACTGTCACAAGTTGGCAGGCAGTGATGTACCAGTGCCTGAGCCACGGAAGAAGACAAGAATCCTGATCTGCAATTCCTTATCCAAGCACAAACACAACTAAGTCTGGCAAATCCTTAAACATCTTTTGAAGGTCACTGCTTTTAATGTCACCCAATTATTCTATTAATATGGGTTTATTTATATGATTGCTTCCTTTGTGATATCCAAAACTAGCCTAGATTAAACACAAGAATTTATATAGTAGTTAAATATACAGCATTAGCATTGAATGACCTATGAATATGACACTTTTTAATGGAACTAATTCTCAAAACACAATCAAACTTCAGAGCTGCTATGTGTTACAGTAGTTCCTATAGAAAGGAAAAAGCAGTGTTAGGTTTAAGGTTTCAATTACATATTTTATTTGTGTTTGAGAAATCTGTAAAATGAAAGTGTTTCCCCTTTCATGGGATAACAATCTGACCTCCTGTGACCATCCAAACTCCTTTTCTGTACTGCAATATTTCACATCAGAGGAGGCATTAAAGACCTTTTGTTCTCTGTGTCAAATCAAAACTCCTGTGTTATATTCTGGGGTCCTGTTCCTTAGGCTAAACTGCTTAATTCCCATGTTTCAATTGGGGAAAAAAAAAGAAAAAAAAAAAAAGAAAAAAAAAGTAGCTAAAAACTCAAGATGAGAATTGACATTAATAGAAAAGATTTTGCTGTGAAAGTGGATAGTCTGAATCAGCTGACATTCTGTAAGCTCTGAGATGTTCAAATGAAAGTTGTCAGCGCTAATACCAAGTACAAGCTCTATTACTATTAATGCCATCTAACAAAAATTGCTGTTTTAAGAAAGAGGCTTTGCTATTTTTACAGTTAAGCTACTACTGCAATTGGCTAAGAGAGACACAGCTAATGGTATAACAAATGATTCAAGGAATTACAAGAAAATAATTCCACTGAGAGGTTTGGGTGACATCTTTAACCACAAGAGATCCACCTACACACAATTTCTAAATATTTATAACAACACAAGGAGGAAATTAATGCTATGTAAATCCCTGCAGAATACTTATTTTGCTGGAAATTATTATATTGGAAGAAGAAATTCTAATTTACTTATGTGAATATATGAAAATTAAAGCATTAATTATTCATACAAATAAAATGAGAAAATTAATATAGGCTGTATATTACAATACGATATAACCTGATCCCCTCCTCCATAGACATGGAACCTGCTGCTTTCCCAATTGTGCAAAAATGCCACACAAAGTTGTATATTTTCAAGCTGTGAAAATTTTCTCAACAATGCAGGATTTGGATACAAGGTTTCAAGAGTCCAATTCATTTGTGTGTGCTAAGGTTCAAGAGCGAACTGCTACCCTTTCTTCTAGTTCTCATATTATCCTGCTACTTCAAGGTTTAATTGAAAAGCTTGACCTCAAACATGTCACTTTAGAAGAAATAAATATTTGCAATATTACCAAAGCTTGAGGTTTTACCACAGTCTTCAGTAACATTTCTTGTTAAGTTGAAGCATCTGTTAAGTTTGCAATTGCATGTGAATTTTCAAGTTTAAAATGAAAAAGGGAGAGGAGAGGAGAGGAGAGGAGAGGAGAGGAGAGGAGAGGAGAGGAGAGGAGAGGAGAGGAGAGGAGAGGAGAGGAGAGGAGAGGAGAGGAGAGGAGAGGAGAGGAGAGGAGAGGAACCAAAAAACCTCTCATGCATTTAAAAGCAAAAAAATGCACATAACAGCACTTTCTTTAGAACTTCAGAAAGCCAAGGGACTCCTTAGTCCCTGCACCCATTCTCAAAGGCCTATACCTCAGTGAACTGCAGTGAGACAAGCAACTCAGACAGTGGCCTTTGACCCCATGGTAGCTTCATTAAGCAGCACTCCAAATCATCAGTGAATATTTAGAAGGAAAAGGAATCCCCATAGAGATTTTATAAACGTTGGTTTCTCAGGCCTTGCAAGGGTTAGAAACAATGCTCTGAAAAAAACATTTTCTCCTACATTTATTGTTTCTATCTCTGGGCAGATTCAGAATAAAGCTACTAATGATGCCCTAAAAACAGAGCCCTTTGCCAAACTGTCTGTGGCTCAAGCCCTGCAATACCAGCTGTGTTTTAAAGGTCTGACTCCTATGACAAGCTGTGCAGCAAGTCTGCATGCAAGAACAAATTTTCAGTGATGGTTCTGTATTCCCATTAAGCCACATGGAAGGAAAACAGGACTGATTCAATGGCTCAGGAATACTGCATCTCGTGAAGACTTCCACCACTCACAACTAACAGATCACCCACTGCTGTCACATCTGTATGTTATTTCCAACACATTTACATTTGCTCTATTAACAGGGTGAACTACAATTTTACTAGGTGTGACTCAGGTGGCACATTCAGCATTGGAGCTGTTATTGTCTTAAATGGTTGATGGCTAGGACCTGCCTGGTTCTGTTACAGCAAGCACCTTCAGCTGGAAAGGTTACCAACAATGACTGCAATGAGAAGTCATCACTGTACAGACCTGTCACTCCCTCTTGACTCTGCAAATGCTGGCCAACACTGCTATCATGAGTGATGCTCCATCACAGTTCAGCTGCCTCCCATCTGCTATAAACACTATATAGCAGTATTAGCATGAAGCTTCCTCAGCACTCAGCTTAGTTTTCCATATTTTTTTCATACCAGATATTTTAGTTTAAATGTTTTCCAGTGGACAGACGTATGCTTTCACAAAGGGTCAGTAGTAAGAGCAGGTTTCCTTTTCCAGATTGTGTTGGCCATCCAAATAGTGGTGTTGTTTAAGCTGGCTCCAGTATCCTCTGCTTTTCTTCTTGTCCTTCCATTATCCTTCAGGTGATGGTGATAAAAACATTTATGTAATCAAGCTGCAAGGAGGCAGGAAGTCTGGTCCAGCTGATAGATAACCTAGGTGAAAATAATGATTATACTGTTACTAGTGTTACTCTTTTGCAAGTGAAGCAGTTTTCCAACCCAGCTCACAGAATGGCTGCACAAATACATATGCAGAACCAGGACAGGGCCAGTAGCACACTGATTAATAACTACTCAAGGCAGAACTGTGGCTGAAAACCAGTTCCTTAGACTGCCCTCTTGCTTGAAAAGTTGCAATCTGGAAGTCACAGTGTACATACTAATACAACGCCTTTTAACATGGCATGGTCAAAATCTCAAGGAAAAAACATCCAGTTGCACTTTTTGACATTCGAGCCATATGCATTCCTAAAATTGATGCTTGAGACAACACAGAAAACAATATGCATGATTTAAACACTTCTTGTTATTCACTCTGTGCTCCCTGCTTAGTAAGGAAAAAAGGGGGGGGCAGGGAGAGAGAGAGGAAAAAAAAAAAGAAATAATCTTACTAGCTTTTGTTCTGTTTTGTTTACAGTGGATTAAAATTATTTTATCCTATGCACTGGGGATTTCATCTCAGGCAGCTGTACGTTTTCACGTGCATTAAAACATTAATGTGTTCTTAACAATTTAAGACCAGAATTGTGGTCCCTCAGTAAATAAAGAGAATTAAATCCCATTCTGTTGTGGTGCAGCATGCTGAGTAAATCTCCAAGTAGTTGAACTGTTAATTTTTTTGTTTTGTATACCTTGCCTCTATTAAACCAATTTTTTCAATCATGCTGAGCAGTCACCTGCCTCCTGCACTCTGAAGTGTCATGCTTGCCTTGAATGGTGAGCCCTCTGTTGTACTTTGCTCACAGCCTTTCTAACAGTGGGGTACATTTCCCTTTGTGGCATTTTTACTTGCTTCTAGAAATACATCTGAAATCATTGGATGAACATTTTCCAGCTTTCTGCCAGGTCCCCTCCAGCCCTCTTGTAATACTCCCAGATGAAAAGGACCTTATTGGAAAAACCTTATAAAATTAAATAAAGACAAACACTCCCTCTGACCTAACGTGAATTTTAAAAGACGTAGTGCTACCTGCTATGACATTTTCTTTCAAATGCACTTTAGACCAGGCCATGACAAGAAATATATATTTGTACCAGTGCGTTTGAGACAGTTCCTTTTTTTTGAGCCAGAAACATTTCAGTGAAAATAAACAGAGCTAAATGAAATTAAAACTAGGCTAACAGGGTGAAATTACTGTGAGGAAAGCAGTGACAAAAATACAAGGGTAAACCTTTTCTAATCTTCTAAGTTCTTACAGAGGTTTTACACCACCAAAGACTTTAGCAAAATGTCACTATGACCAGAAAGAAAAACAAAACAAGGGAATTTTCAATTCCCAAGTTCTTGAAACTCAACCGCTCACACAAACATCTGAGCACTAAGAAGGAGGTGAATCACAAAAGGTTTACTGCTATAGAAGTGACAAGTGTCTAAAATTGTTGCCATCACTTGTGGACCTGATATTTCTGGGTCTGAGATATTTTAGCCTGCTAGCAGCTGCTAACTTTTCCCAAGGAAAAAATTCTCAAGAAAGCTTCTTCTCAAAACAATCTTGGTAAACAACTTTCCTTTCTCAAAACAATCTTTCTCCAGATGGTGTTTTGCTGTTTCTCTAGTTTAACCAATGGGATTAGACAAGTGTCATTCCCATTCACCAGTCATGTTAAGTCCATATCAGAACCCCTTATAAAAGGTAGTAAGAATTAGACAATAAAGCCTTTTTTCTATGCTCTTTGCCTTCTGAAATATTTGGAGTCTCTCATCTTTCTTTCGTGTCCTACAGCGACAATCACTCACTGGTCATCAAATAGACAAATTCACTGTATTCCCCCAGAAAACACTGAAACTCAGTAACCAAAGTACCGGAAATGTAACTGGCATTATTTTAGTCTCTGAAGGAGGTGAATTTTTATATAAGATTTGCTTTATAAAGGAGACATAACCATACTCTCTCACACAAACAGCCCAGTATTTAAATCTTTTAATTGTCAGACTACAGCTTTTCTCAGTATTTAAAACACATTCATAAGCCTATCCCTGTTTTCTAAGCATGTATTTACCCTCAGATTTCTAGGTATTACACATAAAGTTCAGTTCACACATAAATATGTAATTTCCTAGAAATTCAGTCCTACTACAAACCAGTGCCTCATTTCTGCTGATTCTCCTCATTCTTCACTTTCTTGCATCAGGTCTATTTATGATTCATTGCTATGAACTCATCAGTATCTTCTCCTAAAAATTGCCTACTGTTTATGGTTAGTCCCTTTTCAAGGAATTGACCCTGTAATGTTGGGCTGAACTTTACCAAAGTCTAATTCAGGTATAACTGATCAATCAGAGAAGTTGCTGCTATTCTACCATTCCATTGCACCCCTTGCAAGGATACAACTTGATAAAACTTCCATTAGTCTAATCTTTCAATGCTTGGTGCCAAAAATACTATGTCATTCCTCTTCTTTACATACCCTTGGACAACTTCAAACAAAGTCTCTCCCTACATGACCTGTCCACCTGTATATTTACTCAATAGTGCATACAAATGTGTGGGTCTCCAGATAATGGTTTTTCACATTTAATTTCTAGGGAATGTCAATTTCCATCAAGGGATACACAAACTGCATGTTAATCAAATTCAATGTCTGTAGGGACCTGAATGTACCTACCTCATGAATATGCAGGCAGCTCTGTTTTTTGTGTAAGACATAAGCAAATTTCTTATCAGAGACGGAGTAAAGTTATGTGTATTTATTTTCTTCATCCTTGTTCTTTTTTGCATAAAGCAGATGAGATCCCATGTTTGCCAAAGCAGACATATTTTTTCCAAGGTACAACAACAGCCTAGAGCTAGATGATAAAACTTTGCATGCCATCCATATAATGCAACTGCAGTTTGAGTGTTCTAGATTTTGTGGTTTTGTGTTGCACAAGCATAAAGCTGAAATCACAGGCAGGGTGATAAATGTTAACAATTTATTCAGGGTTTGAAAACACTGAGAATCAGTTCTCTCCATTGGTCTGCTTTTATTCACACATTTAACACTAGAATGGCTATCAGATGCCCTTGTCTGACCTTCCATGTAATACATGCCCTAAAATTTTACCATCACCTGTGTATTGAACTGGCATTTTTTTTCTTTTTACTGAAATATATAATCTAAATCTGTATTTTGTATTGCTCTTTTTTTGGAGGCTTCAAGAAATAAGGACTCCATATCCCTTAATATTTGTTCCAATGGTTAATCAATCTTACTCTTAGAAATGAGGCACTAATTCTTAATTTTAATTTCTTTGGATGAAAAATCCAGCTATTAGTTTTCTTCAGGTCTTTCCCTGCTAGATTTACAGGGACATTATTATTTAGTAATTTTGACTTTTGAAAGTACTGATGTCTTGCAATCAAGTCTCTTCTCAGTCTATTTTTGGTTCAGCTAAACAGACCTTGCTCTTCAGGCTCTTTCTGCAATGAAATTGTCATTTGTTGTGGTAAAGACTTATCTTCTGTATTGCTTAAACTAGGGAATTAATCCTTTAAAAACAGTATTCTTGTAACATGCTAATGATACAAGACAGTCTATGTCCTGGTACCTCAGTTACAGATGTATTACAAGTTAAGGCCTGTACAAATGCCTTATTTACATCCACAATTATGTTCATTCTCCACATACATGAAAGAGCTGAGCTTGCAGTTCGAGGAGTAATTCTTCAGTTATAAACACTCCTAACACATTCATATTGTACCATGCATTCATTACATAAATCAAACCTGAGTGTAGACAGAGAGTGAAGGACAAAGGGATTATGTACCTTTTTCAAGAGTCAAAGCTATGGAGAAACAGGCTTAGGACAGTGTTGCATCCAGTAATGTAAGCTGCCTGCCTTTCCCAGACCCCATCTGCTCTTTCAATAAATCCTTTAAATGCACTTAGTGACACAAAAGATTCTGGAATCTGAAGGGTTCTTCTGATTTTAACATCCATAGAACTGGTGTAAAAGGGGTCATATTTCCATGAAATCTGCTAGGTATAATTTAGACAATTTGCAAGAAGAATATTTCAAATCATTATCTATAATGAAGAAATGTGTGAGGATATCCTGCCTGTAACAGAAACTCTGACTGAAACCCAATTACTTTTGAATCTTAGATTTCTGCAACTGGCTTACCCTGTCCATGAGCTTTAAAGGTGGGTATTAGTGAATCTCTGCTGTTTTCCATACTTTCTATGTTTTTTCAGAGGCAACTGACAGTCCCATATTTAGATAAAGGTGACACTCTTACATGTTCCCTATTGGCATGGTATATAACCTAGCTGTCAAAAAATGTGTTCAACTAATAACCAGCATAGAAATATTTCTCATTAGATGTCTATTTTTTTCTACCAGAAAAGAAAGTCCTCACTTATAAGAGAATTAATTTTTTCGGCTTTTTAATTTTGTTGGTTGGAGCCTAACTCTATGGCTAAAAAGAGAGCATAAAATGAAATTCCTATAAACACCTAAGCCAATAAAGTGGTTTAGATTTGATCTGCCCTGGCCCAAAGAAATTCCATAATGGATGACTAACATAAGCGTTCTGACAGCAAACCTGACCTTAGGTCTCATCTCAGCATGTCACATTTTGCTAAGGAGGGCTGGGAGGCACTTTTGCTTATCTGTCATTTTCTTTAATCATGGGCCTTGATCCTTGACAGAGAGTGCTCAAAAGGACCCTAATGCTATACTGGAGCTCATACAAGATACACTTTTAGCTTGTGAGGACTTTGAGTCCTGTCCTTTGGTACTCTCCTTTGCCAGATTCAGAGTCCAAAGAGTGGTCATATGGTAAAACCCCTTTTCCTCTGATGCTTTTGGACAGGTGAATAGCTCGGTTTCTTTCCACAATTATCACATTATTTTTTTCTTCTTTTTCAAACTTTGTACTATTTAAGCATGTCTAGTTTCACTGGCTTTGTACTATACAGTGCTACTAGCATCAAAAGGAAGAGTTGTAAAATAAGTCTTCGTCTCACTAGGTGAATTTATTGCTGTCATAAAAATAAAGGCCCCCAAGGTTCATTGCATCCAATGTACTGAAGACACAGAGTGCAAGCTTGGAGAATTTACTGTAGTACACCACTGTGTCATTGTACCTACCTGAAAACCTGGCTCAGCTGACATCTGAAACCATTACTAAAGAAAATGCAACCTAAGGGGAAAGAACCAGAGATGTTTGATTTGTCAGAAGAAAAATGTACATTATTATGCAGTCAGAAAGCAAGTTACAAGCCCAAGTGAAGATGTTAGCTGGGCATTATTAATGCCTTCATAGATAATTTGCTGAAACAGAGCCCTTTTACAAATTGCATACTTATTTATCTGGTTTGGGAGTTTGCCCCTTATGGGAAGCAATACCATTTGCGCAGGAATTTGAAAATGGTTTCAAAGCTAGTTTTTTAGAGGTGGTTATCCTGAAACTTTCAGGAAGAGTGTTCTGTCCAGTGAGCCGACGAGAGGCCAATAGAAAACCCCACATTGCCTATAGCAAGAGAAAGAGCTGGAGAATAGAATGTGCTCAGGAAACCTCCCTGTCTGACCATCTGGGAGCCAGCCTGGCAGTCACATTCACAACACCTGAGCTGGGACTAAAACCCCAGCAACAGTCACAACAGCCGACACTCATACAGTGAGTCAGATCAGCTTTCCTCACTAGCTCTACTTTAGGTTTCCCAGGGCAGAGTCTCAGAAATTTCAGTCCTTTAAATAACTTAATCATGGTGCAACCACAAAGTGACAACTCAAGCTGGGTACCTCCAAGGAGGGAGCCCAAACAAAGGAAACCCTGGCTTTTTATACCCTCCCAGTCTATGCACACGAAAGTCTGGGGACATCAGCCCCATGAAGTGTCTGGTCACCTGGCTGGGCCATGGGTCCCCACGCCCCTTGTTATGCAGAGGGTCAGCACCAGCTCATGGCCCCTTGCCTCAGGCTCCCACCACCCAGAGCTCAACCTGCAGCTCACACTGCAGCTACACACTTTGCACTAAATTGAGCCACTTTGCACTAAATTGATTCCTCAACAGACTGCATCAGATGAGGAAATAGTAGGTGGTAAGAAGCTTTAGGATATTCAGCAAACGGTCTTTGCCACGCATGTTGCAAGACTGGAAATGCTTGCTGAGTAAAACCTGTTTGCAAGCAATACTGCAATACTGTCCAGGTTGCTCTGTTGATAATGTAGAACACTGGAGGACCAAACAGAAGACAAGATCTACATATGCAAACTGCTGCTCAGTCCCAGAAACAATTCCAGCTCTGAAGATACTGCAGCCTAAAGAAAATGGGAAGGAATTTTAGGGAAATAGAAGTAAACATGATAAAGTGAATCTCCCACAGTTGTATGAGAGGGCAGTGGTAGAGCTCAAGGAAAAAAAAAAGAAAGAGACAAATCAAATCAACCTGCCTGCTGCCTGTACAACACAATACTATCTTCTAGATCAGCAACAGTATTAGCTTGAAGGACTAATCCTCAGTTTAAGGATTCACCCCATCTAATTTAAAGATCTACTTCTGAAAGCTTTGGCTACATATGTCCTTATGATAAACAGACAATAATCAATAGAACATCTCCTAGGTTTTTCATGCATACCTTTTTCTAGGAGGAATCACAACATAGATGTCTCCAGGGTTTTGTAAATGCAACAAGAAGAGACCCACTCAGCATAATGAGGACAAGCATTACTGGAATCCTTTGATTCAATTTGTGGTTGAACATGAAGAAAAACCACAGCTGATTCTACAATTTTAAAAAGGCAGAGAGAAAATATTTTAAAGTTAAAAAAAAAAAAAAAAAAGGTATTCTGCTGACAGCAGTTGTAACTGTGCAGAGAAAAGTCCTAATTCTCAATGGTTTCATGTGATCATGTGTACTATCAACAAAGGGAAAATAAGGATTTTCACTGATCTTCCTGGGAAACTTCCCCAATGATCCTAATGTAAACACAGCACTACTTTAGATTCTCAAACATACAACTCAGCAGACTGATCATACCACATGAGAACACAGCTTTAAAAGCCTGTGTGTTCTAGACATTTCTGGCACGAGAGACTGCTAGGATAGAAATGGGGAGGTAGATGACTTTGCCAATTGTTTCAAACTTGCTGCAGAAACATAGCCTAGGCAGAGATATACTTGTATAATATCCTGTGTATATATGAGGGAATACTTTCCTTTTCTTTTACAGTGTTAATACACATTAAAAATTTAAATCCCTTTTTTTTTTAAATTAGACAATTTACAACCCTGAGCACATGGGTTTACTTGCCCTCAAAACAACTTTCTCCTATTTTCCCCCCCATCCATTTCAAGGAAGCTTTCTAACAAAGATTTCTACATTATTCCACATCTTAAAACCTATTTTCAAATAAAACAAACAGAAATGTTCAAATAGAGATCAAAACTCATGGATTCCTTATGCTAAGATGGCAAATATATGAAACACATAGCTGGAGTCATGCTGCAGAGGTGAACTTCTGCAGAAAGCATGTGTGAGTTATATCACTTAATGGAAGAACTACATTGCCTTTCCATCATTAGTTAGCTGTAAAAGATGATCCCAGCTGTCATATGAAAGTCCCACAGCCGTAGCAGCACAGCTTTGCCCAGCCACTGCAAAAAGTCTACGTGTTTCCAGGGAAAAAGAAATCATGCACATTGCTCAGCATCTCACTGAAGCTGAGGAATGGGCTGGAAGCACAAGAAAGACTCATAGGAGCTGTGACAGGTCTGGACACCTGGCCATCTCTTTCCAGAGCAGAAACGAACTAGAGTGATTTCAAGCAGACATAACGATAAACCAGTCAAAAAGCTAACTTGCTAAACCTATGTGTTCACAAAGTTACTTTAATTTGGTGTGAAAGGAACTACTGCAGAAGTAGCCTTGTAACACCCAGAGAGAAACTCAAAGTATGTGTTGTCAGCTGAATTTTCATTGCTGCTTTGGTGATAAATCAGAGTGAGCCTGTATCAATTCAGCTGAGTGTGTTGCAAACCAGCAGGACTGAGATTACCATTGTGCTCTCATGCTGTGGATCAGACATCAAATTTTGTGCTTCCTCTCTCCTGCATTTGGTCAGGACAAAGACATCTCAGACTGTAGTTTACAGTCTGGAGTGCTATAAAAATGAGGTATAATGAATGCCACAAAAAAGCATGTGAGAACAGAAAGGCAGCAATTTGAAATTTTTCAGCATTAGTCAGTAAAAGTAGTGATTATCTTCAGTGGCTAGAAAGAGGATACTGGAGCACCTGTCATGGGCTAGTTGTGAAGCTTTTTCTATTAAAAATATCTTCTTCAAAGAACTCCAAAATCTGCATGTTTTCTTAAAATGCACCTACATTAGTGTTTCAGCTTCAGCTCAGGAATAGCTTCGATTCAGCTCTGCCACCTCCCTGCCTTCTGCAACCATTTGCCTGTCACTGATCTCAGTTTCTGAGCGGTTTTGGTGCTTGCATGCTAAATTCCTGTCAAAGGAAACCAAATGAACATCTGTGCTCCACATGTGCTTCATCATTTAATTGGGTACACAGAGCTGTTAACGACCCTATAGGCCACACTACTGCAAGATTTCCCTCAGGGTTACATAGCACCCATCTACCACTGAAGCACTCTTGAACCCTTAAAAGATCCTGTGACAATCTGTTGCATTTTACAAAGGACCTAGTTCAGTGCTTCCATCTGGCACCAACTGCCAGCACACCACTGACTATTCTAACTGATCTATCAGCTATTCCTAAAGATGAAGACACATTTTACAATTTTGCCTAGTTCTTATCTGGTTTCTGAATCTCTATTTTACTCCCCTTCTCCCCTGCTTTTTGGGGTTTTTTTAAAATTTTCTCAGCATGTTGTCACCTACTCCTTTCTCCCAGCAGAAAATCAAAAATATTGCAATTTGACTAACAAAGGAAATACTCACATAATTTGCTTGAAGACTGGAAAGATTTCCTTAGAAGTTAGCATTACATGATGTCAGCCTCCTGCGGATTGCTGAGATAAATGGTGTTCAGTATTCACTCATATTTGGACAACATAAAAAGAGAAGGCAGACAGGGATGCAACATACTTGAAGGTGGCAAAATGTGTGCCCATTTGTTGGGAGCTCTGTGCTGAAACTGCACCTCCACTAGATTTACTGTTCTCTGCTGTCACAACTGACCCCATGACACCACCACCAAGAGTGGGCCACCAGCACTTCCCATCTTTGTGACCCCAAAAAACCACTTGCAAGGATGCAGCCCAAGGTGCTACTTTATGCCACCCAATCTGCCTCTTCAGCACCTTTAACAGCTCCAAGTTGGACAGAAAAGCAGCTTCTGACCTTCTGTTAGTTGAGGCTGGGATGGAGAAATATTTTGTAAAATAATAGCACTGTGCTCCAAAATGTAGAAAACTGCTACATGTCAGAAAGCAGAATGATGGCAAGAGCTTTCAAGTTTCTGAAAGCAATTGTCCCAAAGCCACATAGCAACTACCTGTGTAAGGAAATATCTGCCCACTCCCTACCCTCTCTGAATTCCAAGCGTAGTCTCAGCATCAAAAAGAGCCATGAATGTGGTGTGCCATGATAAAAGAGCCCAGCTAGATTTCAACAATAGCCTGTCTTTGTGACTGCCCTATCTCTTGTAGGAAGCCGTGCTGAGACCACTATTAAAGGCATAGTGTATACCTCTGCATTGTTTTGTACTTAATCCCTTAGCCAGAAGGATTAAGCAGGTTTAAGGGAGCAGGAAAGGTTCTGCTGCTCCTGAATGCCTGTTGTGTGAATGCAATGTGTTGACCTCTGAGCACGGCCTGCAAGCATTGTGTTTTCCCAGAATGTTCGGTTGTTTTCCTTGATTTTTATTTCTTCAGTTGGGCAAATACAACATTTTCTGGAACGGAGCCCTGCTAGTTTTTTCAATCAATGGAAAAGGGATTGAGTTGTCTGAAAATATAGCAATTTGCACAAAGTCTTTGAAAACACATGAGGATGATTGTTCATATTATGAGGCAAAATACAGCACAAATTACAGAAGCCTACAGTGACTCTCCAAATCCCAGTTGTTATGTTCCTAGGCCTTGACTGCAGGACAAGGTGTGATTTCCCACTCAGAAGCTGAGCACAGTAAGAATGCTACTGGTAATCTGGAAGACAGAAATGGTAATGGGAACATGTGGCCATAATCAATACTGGACTCACACACCACCACGTGTCACAGCCATGGCTCTGACTGTCTTCTCCAGCTAAAATTTGCACCATTCATTACATCTTCACTTACCAGAGGTACCCTGCTACAGGGAAATGAGACATTACCAAGGTAATCCCAGTAACTGTTGCTACCTCCAGGAAGAGAGCTAAGATTCACTTAGAATATTTTCATTATGTCTCCTGGTTGTCAAAAGTTTGTGTCTGAAAGTATCTTAACTTTAGTTTGTTTCCTGATTTTCATAGGTGTAGTTCTTGCTGAATTTGACATTTTAGAAGAAAGTATATACTACCTGGGAACTATAACCTTACACTGTTGACATTTTTCAGCAACATGTAGACAAAGACAGAAATTGCAAAAGAGGAACTCATAACAAGGAATAACTCCAAAGAGGTCTGTGCATTTTGTCATTATCAGTATTACTAATGATGTGGATAGCTTACAGAAAAACTGAGGTTATGTCGTAGGTACAGGCCCTCAGAATAAAAATTTTGAGAGAAATTCTGAGAAACAAAATAGTCCACAGACCTCTGTGCAGCAGTGGTCACTGCTTCTGTAACCTATGAGAGGAAATAAAAAAGATAGAAGAAAAATCCAGTCCTAGTAAATACTCTAAATGATGTTCCAAACCTAAAAGAAATAATTTTAAAAGCTATTAAAAATTTTGGTAGATGGATTTTCATTAACTAGTCTTAAAAAACAAGTGAAAGCAAAACAAAAACTAAGGACTAGAAACAAAATACAAAGCTGCTCAGACCTTTACATGGAGTACTGAGGATTTTGAAGTATGTACATTTAGCACACATTGCAGGACAGGAATGCAGAAAAGAAGGATAAAATAAAATGAAGAAGAATGGAAAGATTAATTTATAAATGAAGAAAGGGAAAAGAGATTTGTCAGAAACAAAATTCAGGTGCTTGCAAGCAGCAGGGGGAAGCAATAATACGAAACAGAACTGATTATTTCTGAACAACCAGAAAGGACTTTCAATTTAATAAAGACTGCAGCACCTAGAGAACATTCCAAGACATTCTGCAGCCCTATCAAGCATCTGGCAGGCAATTCCATTACACTTGAGACAGGAACCAAAGACATTACAACACTGATAAAGGTTGTTACATACATTAGGAGACAAGGGGCTAACAGAGGTTCATGTCATGCTGAGACATTTTGACAATAATGGAATTTCAGTAATCAAACCACTCTACACAAAAATAAAATGTCCAGGCAGTTTAATATCCCACGTAGAGGATCAGCACAAACTGCAGCTACACCAGTTTTTAAGGAAGAAATGCTGCACTTATAAGAGGCATGGAAAACAAGGCATAGAAAATAGGGCACATCTTGTTCCACACCTGGTTATCTGAGGTCCACGGTAGGGAAGCTGTCTTACTTCATTGGCTCCTCTTCTTCATTCCCCTTAAAATCCAGCCTGCAAGCCTCCTCTAACCTTGACTTAAGTGAAGCAGAGTCTACCTTAAAGGAATGAAGATTAGCAGAAAAGTCCAGAGTTTTTGAACTACTCAGCATGCAAAATCGGCTTCCTGAGAAATAGTTCTCACCTGTGAGCTCCAGTGAATGATTACAGCATTTAAGAACAAGAGAGACAAAGTGTATTTTTAGCATCAATGTACAAAGAGTAAGGCACATGCCATTCATTGATAAGCAAGACAGAAAGGCTGTACCGGAGCTGTGGTGCTGCAAGATGTAGTGCTGCTTTGCCAAGCCTCTTCTGTTCATTTTCCCCTCTACTGTCACTGATTCAATGGCATTATCTAGTCATTGCCTGCAATTCATATTAAAAGTATATGTTTTTATCCACTGCACATTCTGCTTGCACATGTATAGCCTGTGATTGAAAATAGTACAGCTGAAACATTTGAAAACCTCAGAAAACTGAGCTGGCTGTAGCTTGTGAGGCTGGTTAGCAATGTGTTTCTGTATGTATTTTAAACATTAGAAAACATTTTCTCCCTATTCTAGAAAAAAAGCAAGCAGTCATCCATTTCCTCTTTCCCATTTTCAAGGCCATTCTTGTGAGGGGAAACAATGAAAATGCAGCAGCAATTCCGTGCCTAGCAAGGCACTCACACGATACAGCAGCCTGTATTACTAAACAGGGTAGCTGATTCTTGCAGAATCCCTTTTCAACCTTTTTCCAAATTAAACAGTGAAGTTGACATGTCCCTTCTTCAGGCAGCCTGGGCTTGCTGTGGTATATATGTAATAACAGTGCCCTTCTTCTCCTAACGAACAAACACATACAGAAAAAAATATCCCTTTTCTTTTCCAAACTCTGTCTATTCCTGAATCCAACACAGAATTGTTTGTACTCAGTCCCAGGCAAGCTAATTGTGCTTTTATTTGTTACTGGACTTGGGAGCAAGTCCAAGGTTTATGAAGAGAAGAATTCAGTAAAATTCCAGATTTAGGCTAGGAAAGAACAAACGAAGGTTTAGTCACTAACATGAACTTTCCACTCCTTAAATATGCTGTATGAGACTAGAAATGTCTCAACAAGCAACAACTTCTCCACAAACCTCTTTGCATTTGTCCATTAGCTATTACCCAGGAATATGACTAAAATTTAAGGTCTGGTTTTCTTCATTTAAAAACTGAATATAAATCCTTCAAAATCTTCAAATGAGTTTCCAATTTAATTTTTACATACTTCTACTATCAATTCAGTATTATTTACTATTATCAGTCTCCTTTGACAACTCTAAGCAGTGTTTAAGGTAAAGAAAGCTTACTATGCTAAACAAAAAAGTCAACAAAATCTGCCATATAAACAAGTGTGAAGACAACAGACTTTGCAGTGAACATTGTCACTCATAGGCAATAATCTTTTACCGTGGAGATAAGAAATTCACCTCTCCAGTATTGAACAAATTTGTGAAATACTCACATAGTCCTGTTACTGATACAAAGACACATTCATCCTTTATTGTTCTGAAAAAAAATAGCTCTTGAAACAGGCAACCTCCTTCTTTTTTTTTGTTTCCACGCATCAGTAACACAAAACTTCTGCTCACTAGAAGATATTTGTCATGCCAGCCTTGATGCAACAGCAAACTGTATTGCTCTCCATAAAGCACCCCTAAACCATCAGTACAAATTTAATGCTTCCTGTCACAGATTTAAGTAGTTGAAGGTTTCAGAAGCTGTTAAAACCTGTTTACAGATCTCGATTTGACAGTACATCCATGTAAATGCAAACTGCTTTATAGCCATTTTCTGAGTGATGCAGAACCAATGAAATATGCTTCATTAGCAGCCATTCTCACCTCAAAGAAACACAAGGTTGGAAATGGCTCTGCGACCTTTCATTGCAATTGGCATTTTGCTTATAAAGAGTATAAAGAGTGAAGCAGAAGTTGACCTTTCTGTTTGGCATTAAGTTCTCAGCTGGGCACTCTGCTAAATGGCACTCTAATGGTTGATGCAATACTGTTACCAGCCAACCAGCTGCAGGTCTGACTTAAGCCATCTCTTTCATACAGGTCAGTGAAAGGCTGTCAGGTAACAACATTTGGTTATAAAAGTGGATTCATAGACATGGAACGTCAGTGTCTGAAGAACTTCATATCCCATTTCCAAACTAGTGGGCTCACTGGGACACAATATATTTCACATATGATAAATATGGGCTATAGCAGAAAGTAAAAAAAAAAAAAAAAAAAAGCTAGCAACTGAGGAATCTTATCTTAGCAAAAATGCAGAAGTGCCACTTTTAATGAACCTGACTGTTTTATCAAAGCTGGAAATGGGAAAGAAACTCTCTGTGACAAATTTAATGAGACTGCATTTCAGTCCTTACAAACTACTTCAATAAGGTAATTTTCTAAACTACTTTGTCTTTTCATCTTTGTGACTCTGGACGAATTATGGTAGGCAACATGAGAGAAAAGGAATTTTGTGATCCCATTTCTAATAGAACACATTGCCTGAAGACATCACCGTTGAGCTCTGTTTAGCAACTGAAAGTGTGGATAAACCACACACAGAAGAGCTCACCTAACCCAGTGTAACAGTAAGGAAAGTAAGAAAACTGCTCTTTACAATCAGGTTTCAGCAAACATTAAGAAACTTCAATAGATTTATTAAGTGAAACTCATGTTAGTACATGAAGTTAAACCTGCTACTTCAGGATATGTGGAACCATCCGTGTTTTTCCCACATCCTAAGCTAATACATATTAAAGATAAACCAAGGGGCAAGCTTCATGTTCCTGAATCTCTGGCAAAGCTCCCATCAAATGAGAAATGAATACTATATTCTGGCTTTATAGGTTTCAGTATGCTAAACTAAATATTTGGCCCAGGGACAGCTGAAGTCTCTGTCTTTGCATTAAAAGGGTAGCTTGATGAGTTTTTCTCCCTTTTACAAAGGCTAGGAGCTTTGAATCTAAACACACTTCAAGTTGACTAACTTGAAGTTAGAAGCCCGAAAGCCAGCATAATATCAGGAAGAATATATTTTTCTTAGGCAAACCTCTCTCTCTTATGACATTCCCATTTGCTTTTGTTTCCGTACTTTTCAAGAATGGCCTTGAAAGCTCTCTCTCAAGTGTCTCTGAGGCAAAATGACACATTTGTCTGAAATTCCTTGAACTCAAATCTGAAGAGCTGACTGCTCCTTTGAGGCTAGCAGAATCATTCTTCATTTCACTGCATGAACTGATTTTCATTACAAATACCAGCACACTTTGAAAGAAGACAGCAAAGGGAATAGTTGAGTACAACCAAATGAGAAGCAACAGGATGCACACAGGTGATGGAAGGCTTGGTGTGAATCAGCAGTTGAAAAACAGATACAACACGCTATCTGAAAAAAATTTAAAAATATATGTGTCAGAATTCAGGTTTTCATGGTTGCTTCTCATTACTTGAGCTACCATGACTTCAATAGGAAGCAATGAAAGACAAGTTGAAAAATAGCAGGTGTTTCCTCACAGAGAGAAGGAGAAAGTGTGAAAGAAAAGCCAAAAATCACATTGCATACAGTTATGTCCAACCCTCAAAGTAATTACTGGACTTTATCCACATAATATTCTAAATTCTGGAGAAACATCCCTATTCTTTAAGAGGATTGTCGAGCAAATAATGCAGAGAGCTCTATATGATGGACTATGTGGTGAAAAGTCATCTTAAATACAATCAGCTGATGCTCAGCAAGATGAACAGAGTTTTGCACTATTAGACTAATTCCAGAATGACAAATAAGAATTTTGGCAAGGAACAAATCAGGAATACAGAAATCATGTGTATTGTTATAGTGACTTGGAGAACAGCTTGGTAGCTATTACAGGCCAAGTTTCAGATTAACTGGTTCAGATGAAACCTCACCTTTCTCACAGGCTGGCAGTGGCACGGTACTGCAGCAGTTCTGGAGAGAGTCTCAGCCTCTGTACAAATGCATAAGCACATTTTAACACACTCTGTAGTCCATAAACTCAGAAGCTGCAAAGAAAGAGCAGAGCACCTCCAAAAAAGCAGCACTGCTGTGCTCTGAAGGTGGCCACACCTTAGACACTGCAGCAACACAACCAGCAGGGCACAGTCCCCCAGTCCCAAACAGGGTAAAGAGAGCAGGGGTGGTAACTGCAGCAGCATCCAACTACAGTATCAGGAGCCCAATAATCATCACACAAGATAGTGAGTCAAAGCCAAGATCAATCCAGAAAAGCAGAACAACAATTTGGGAACAGCAGGGAACATGATCAAAGGTAGGCACACCTACAACATAGCTCCAGCAAGGATTAGGTGCCAGGGCCTGGCACAAGGATCAGAAGGCATGTCTGGGTAGAGGAGGGAGTTGTCCCTGGTGAGGCTGACCAGGGCAATGAAGACCCAGTGGTGCACTCAGGATCCTGACACCTCCTTCTCTCAAAGCATTGGGGGCAAGAGCAAAACCTTATGAAACAAAGAAAGACAAAAGGAAATGAAAGATAGTTTTTGTGGACATCTGAAAGAAGCTAGTTCAGGACCAGTGAACTTCTTAACATAAATGAGGTGATAGCAAGGACATGTCTGGACACAAGATGGCAAATACTGGTCCAGTACTGTTCAGCTGTCTTTCTCATGGCAAATTGACATTCATTAACCATGATTCAGCTGAGATACTCTGGGTCTTTAACTTAAGACGTGCCTGTTCTTCCTCTTTGACTATATCTAGGCAAGGAGGCAAACATCACTAATGGAGGTTGTTTTCCAATGCTGCCCCTTACTACTTTTGTCACCAGGCCTATGGTGGATTCCTGAACAGAGCACAACTGCAATAAACTCTAGTGACTCCTGAATTTGACTTTAAGAAACAGGAAGGAGAGTGGGCACACAGACATATTTTCAGACCAGGGGACACCAGATCCTTTGACAATGGCATCATGCACCTAAATGACACAAAAATTCAGAACTGATTATCACAACATCCATTCTGTCCCTCACGGTTATTTATCCTTGAAGTCAGGCTGCTGAGTGCCCTCTCAGACCCTTCAGGGCTGCAGGAACTACATGGAGCAGCACAGCTACTGGGCAACAGCCACATCATTTAGGACCATACTGGCATGAAGCAGGGTGGGGACACTCAAAGCTCACAATGCCTGATACACACTGGTAGGACGAAGATCCACCTCTCCCCTCATTAATGAAAAGTATACCAGTCGTGTAGCATGCTGTCAGCATAGCCAACCTGCATGTGTCCTGGGGACACCACCAGAGACCTCCTTTCTCTGCTTTGTCTCTTAAACACTGTGAATTTGGCCATGGGTACATAATCTGATTAATTGCCTCAATGACTCCCTCAATTTATTGTAAATATTAGCAGTACTTTTGTTTTTCAACTGAAACTTTAATAAATATTCAAGTTTTGACACTAACCAACATCACAAGTATTAATAAGCATCACATTACTGATTTTTTTTTTAATTTCTATTTCTTGAATATGAAATCTCAAAGATTGGAACATGTCAGTGAATTGGCCTTTGCCAGAGGAAATATCCACTGAGGTCAGTATAACACAGACATACCTCAAGATGGCCATCACATTTCTCCTTCCCAGGCTGTCACATAAAAAAAAAAAGTTTATTCAGGAGAATGAACAATTCCTTGGCCTATGGCCCTCATTGCTGAGTCAGAAGTAACAGATATTATGTCATTGCCTGGTGCTGATAAAAATTAGAGTAAGTGTTGTCATTGCACCCTAAATCTGAAGAAAAGACAGTGAAGACAGCATGTGCCCTTTCTTCCAAGGACAGCAAAAGTGAGACAATGCAATATATATGGATAAAATAGTGGATAACTGTTCCATAATATGTTTTTTCCCTTGGATTCAGTCAGTCAAGTTTATTTAATTTTCTTTTCATTGTTGACTAGAACAATAAAGAAGAATAAAATATATGAGCTTGACAGGTCCAGTAATAAACCCACAGTCATTAATGATCTGTTCTGGTTCTAGCAATGAGACCCTGACAGCTGTCAGGTTTCAAATATGTCAGATGCCTCTTGTGAAACATTGTAGAATATCTAAGGCCTGTTATCATTCTTGATGTTGCATACACCTGGCCTTGGGAAGTCTGACAAGCCCTTTGGAATTATGCATCATGCATTAATTAAAGAATTGTTATAGATGGGGAAAGACCATCTTCTTGAGGGATCTGCATCCTTCCTGGATGTGCAGCCCTCAGCTTTATGTCTGCAGATTCTTTCTGTGGGACACTGAGACTACCTCCAGGATTCAAATAAGGATTTTATCTATCCATCTGGTTGGAATGCGGTATGAGAGCACAAGGAGTACATAAACAAGTACCAAAGGACCTGATTCTGCAAAATCTTTCATATGTGTGTAAAGAAGTATTATGAATTTCTGTTAACTTCAGAAATGCTCAGACACAGGCTCCCATCACATGCAGGACATACAAGGATAAGCACTGTGGAAGTAAATGAATTCTAAAGTTCGCACTTCAGGAAATTATGAAGTAGACCTGGAAGCAAGCACACAGATATTTTTTGAATGGCTAGCAAAAAAAAAAAAAAAAAAAAAAAAAAAAAAGGAGAATTGAGCTTCAGAATGAGGTAACAGTAGGACTATTTTTTCTTTGGAACATATTTTGGGTCTGTTTGGGACCGGCAAAGAGATACAGTAAATCAAATCCCAAACAAGCCATCATATCAATCAAGGGCCAAATTCTAAACCTCATTCTTAATTCCTGCCTCAATGAGAGTTAAATGATAAAGAAGAATTTGATATACTGTAACTATGTTAGAAGCACATCCTCTAAGTAGTTTCTCCATACTAGGACAGAGTAAGGCAACAGTTCCCTCTCATCGCTGGTCTCTCTGTATTTTGATCATGCCGGTCATTGCAGACTGTATTCCCAGCTTCCAATATCCTTCAGATTTTTTTCCTTTTTATCAATTTACTTGCATTGCTGCCACAATAATATCAATTAAGGTGTTAGGCAGTTATGAACTGATTCTTGTGACTACTTCTCTCTCCACTGTCTTCTAGGTCCCAAAACACAGAAAAGCAAGTCCTTCTATCATGCTAAGGCAGAAGTGAACTGATACAAACAACAAAATCAGCAAGGACAAACCTGAGTATGCAATCTGAAGAAGCAATCTATCTGATGCACTTGCTACAGAACTGTTTATTCCATTGCTGGAACAAGCTATTAGTGGGGCAGGGTTCCTGGCACAGTCTCAAATCACTTAGGCTCATAATGAAGGCCACTTTTAATGCTGATTTCATACACTGCATTCTCATAAGAGCTGCCAAGAAAATGAAGATAATTTCAGTCACAAGGTTCTCAAAACTCTTCTTGCTCTTGTGAATCTGTCTATGATGAAATCCATGATGAAAAGACTAAATTGCAAGTCTTTCCAAAAGTTAGCATGACACTGATATTTTTTAAAGAGTACATGGAAAATACCTATTTTAAAATAATTCATGGAGATAGGTATCTGTTTTCTCAATGCTGCCTTATCAACCAAAATGTTGCAGCAATAGATTGAAAATTGAATACTTGAGGGTGGCCTGTGTACAGTACCTTGTGCCATATAATTATGGTCAGTGTCCCTGGCTTACCTTAGGCCCCAGTTTAATGTCAACAACAAAAGGTATTAAAAAAATTATGAAATCCTAAGGAAAAATAGAACTTCTTCAGCTGATCAAATGGAGTAATATTTAAATATCAAAAAAGCTGTTTCTACTGGCAAAAATCCTAACTAGATAATTAAAAGTTAAAGATAATAGTCTAAGCGACTGTATGTAACCTAAGGGGAAAAAAAATGTATAAGATTTTAACTTTGTGGCTAACTTGGGCTATAGCAAATCACTTCTGTTCATGTGGGAAATACCAGAGCATGTGATAAAATTATTAATGTGTTTGTTTACAATATATATGTGAAAGATAAATTATGTATGCTTGTTTGTATGAAAAAGTAACACAATCTTTGTTTGAAACAAATTATGTAAGCTACAAGGTGCCTTAGCAAACGTATTTATGAAATTGCCTTTAAATATAGGTGGATTAATGAACAGTCTTTAAAGATAAACTGGATTATAATAAAGATATATTTTGAGGATCTTCTGAGAACACATTGAGAAATGGGGGTTCCAGGTGTTACAGTGTTCCCAGAGGACACATGAAAGAATAGCTTTCACACAGCTAACACAGCAAACACTTTATAGAGCACATAATGACATTTCTTTTCAGTTACGTAAACATGAAGAATGTTATTTAGTGTCAAAATGTTAAAGTGAAGTCTTGTCTCCAAAACCTCAATTGACTTGTGGTTGAATAAGATTTCACCTCCCTGAGTGTCTTGGGGTTGCAGGACAGACACTGACCTTGGTGAAGCAGAATGAAGACTGGAAGAGTTCTTTTTGAAATGCAACAAGAAAATAAGGGTTGTATGGCAAATTACAACACAAGACAAAGGTCCATCTAACATTACCAAATCAAATAGATGTCAGTGCTATGCTAAAAAACAAAGACTAGCAAGCCTACCACAGCAAGTCTAACATAGGTAGGGTTACTCTCAGCCTAGGAACATCCTTGAAGAGAAGGCAGGATGAGTAAGAAGTGAGGTGGGCAAGGATGTTCAATGAAAGCAGACAGATGGGAGTTGGAGAGAATCACCCAATAGGTTGTCCTGGACAGGACCTTTAATATCATCTACTTCCCTGAATGTCTCCTCTAAGAGTGACCCAGAACAGAATAATCCTCATTTCTTCATTTTAGAACGTCTGTAGAAAACTGCTGTCACCAGTATCTGGACTAAGATATGCAAGCCTGGCCCTCTCCTCTCCAGGAGGGAAGCAGGTTAAATGGCACTGGTACCAACTTGTTCTACACACAAGTATAGAATTGCAAACATAATGTATCCTTGCATCTTACAGCAGCTGTGGACCTGTTACCTTTGCACTCAACTTGGAAGTATGGCACATATATACTGAATTCAATTTGGCCTTCTCTGCTCATTTAATTACTTCATTGAGAGAGAAATAGCTTGAAAAGGATGAGAATAACAATGTGCCCTTTCTACCACCACAAAAACCCTCATAGCTAGTTCATCAGCTACTTGCCTTAAGTATAAGAAAGGTAAGTTCAAGTCTATTTAAGACAAAACTAGATTTCCCTAGGCTGGGTTACTGCTAGTACCTTAGCAGCAGAACTGCTGGGTAAACTTTCTTCTCAGATGTCCTGTGCAGAGTCCAGTACTTTAGATTATATATGCTTATAACAGCAATGTTGAAAAACAGAAGTACAACCCTAAACCTGAAGACACCCAAAGAAGGAACAGATATAAAGAAAAGTGTAAGATCACATCATCACTGAGATGCTTCATGATATGAATTCTGTAAGAGCATAAATATTTTCATGAAATCCACGAAGAGTTAGTCACACTCAGGATTATGTAGCTCACTGATATCTCTGATAGTTTAATTTTACACTGTCAACCAACAGTGCCAGACAATGCATTCCTGAATCAGCTTTTCTGCAGACTAATCATGCACCAGAGATTATAGTCCCATGGAACGAAATGGGATTTGAGAGGCTAATTCTTGTAAATCAAACCATCAGCTTTGCAAACTCTGGGCTGAGTGTTTCTGCTGGAATTTTTTACTAGGCAATGTTGGACCAGAACAAATTCTTATCCATCAAATCAAGAGCACCATTATATGAGCATCCACTTCATTTCTGCCTCCAGATACCAAGAAAAAAAAAAAAGCAGCAATCATAATTAAATTAAAATAGCAAGACATATACAACCATCCCTTTTTAGACCAAACCAGCTTCTAAAATGACAACTGATGCAAAAATAATTAAAGCAAGACAGATGGGGGGGAAGGAAAAGGAGAAATAATGTATTTAGAATTTGAAGAGAAGTAATTAGTTTTGGCAGGTTATTTATTTATATAAATTGAAAAATTAGCTGTAGCAGATGCAGGCAGCAGATACAAATTTTGCACTCTACTCACATAAGAAGAAGAAAAAAGTTAAGCCTACTGGATTTCAAAGTACATATACTTCCTCAGAGAACATGTAAGAGTGTTTTCCATAATGAAACACCCCTGGCCAACAAAATAGAGTATACCAAGAGACATTCTTGTGTTGTGTCTCAGAGGGCTTTAGGATTGGTTTTGTTTTGTTTTTCTTTTTTTTTTTTAAAACCAGTGACACTTGCCTCAATTCCATTTTTGCAGCAGTTTTTCAGTTCTTCAATTACCACTGCAGCGTAAACTATCTTCTCAAAATTTCTTACAGCTCAGAAAATAAGCTGAAGTGTGACTCATTAATATAGCTCTGTGAAGGGATTAGTATTGCTGTCTGGAGAAAAAAATAGATAGGTATAAGACTTTAAGTTTTAATGATGATATAGCCTTATTCTTATATCTCCCACCCCCTTTGATTAATGTGTCCTCTGGAGACAACATCAATGCCAAAACGAGAAAAGTGTTTAACTTCTTGGTGTCAGGTGCTATTCTCTGCATGTTTACAGAGGAACAGTATATTTTTAGCTAACATTAATAAGCAGAACTGGAGAGGTTGCTGTTAAACCAACACACAATCATTTTGTGGTAAATTATCATTCCCCAGTTTCACAGAATCACAGAATATACTGAGCTGGAAGGGACCCATCAGGATCATCAAGTCCAACTCCTGGTTCTGTACAGGACACCCCAACAGTCACACCATGTGCCCAAAAGCACCGCTGTGATGCTTCCTGAACTCTGCCAGGTTTGGTGCTGTGACCACTTGCCCTGGGGAGCCTGTTCCAGTGCCCAACCTCTGGGTGAAGAACCTTTTTCTCATATCCAACCTAAACCTCCCCTGACATAACTTCAGGCCATTCCCTCACAACCTGTCACTGGTCACCAGAGGAGACCAGTGTCTTCCTCTCTTCCCCTCACGAGGAAGCTGTAACTGCAATGGGGTCTCCCCTCAGTCTCCTCCTCTGCAGGCTGAACCAACCAAGTGACCTCAGCTGCTCCTCACACAGCTTCCTCTCAAGGTCCTTTACCATCCTCATTGCCCTCCTTTGGACACTCTCTAATAGCTTAATGTCTTTTTTTTTTATTGTGGTGCCCAAATCTGGATGCAAGACACAAAGTGAGGCTGCACCAGTAGAAAGTGGTCCTTTTTTTCCCATTGTTCTTTTCTTGCATCTATGTGAAGACCTATGCACACCACCACAATCAGATGGCATTTTAACCCTCTATGAAGAGTTTAAGACACCATCTCCTTTGGCAGAGGTAGGATCAAACACCGAGAACAATTCTGTCCCTTTTTTCAATATATTGTGCCTTTGTTCTGACTCCCCAGTGTGACTATCCACTGAACTTCAAATTTAGTTTTGCATGGAAATCTTCTAGTTCATCCAGATTTACAAAGACTAAATCTGAACTATTTAAGCAGCACCTTCAGACAGACTTGGGGACTTATATTCTGCTTTCAGCACCACAGTCTGGTAGGTGATATAGCATGTCACCTCAGCACCTCTGTTTCCTGATTTGCAGATTTAGAAAACATGCATGCTCCAAGGCATGCTTAACATCTGCTCTCCCCAAAGAGATCAAAAGCCCAAAGGCAAAGCTCTAAATACAAGGTAACAAAAAAAAAAGAATAGTTATTACTGCTATTCACATTTCCAGGTCACTTCCTTTGACTTGGAAAGCCTTTCAACCTTTGAAGCACACTTGAGTTGCATTTCAATTCATTGCAGTCCACTCTTTCTGCTCAAAAGCACAAAATAACAGGCAACAGAAGGACTATAAATTTCTTTATGGATGCTATAAATACAAATAATCCTTACCCATAAAGTTACATTGGCATTACAGAGATCTAGTCATTTATTTAATGCATGGCACAGCCACGCTGCAGCACTTGGAGGAGGCTGATGATCATGCTGTCACAAGGATTCCATCTTTAGCATGTGAAATGTCTCTCTGACTCACATAACATATGAGAAAAAAAATGTTGGGAATGCAAGCACTAGCAGTCCACAATAGCCTTAGAATCATAAGAAGTAATAAAGAGTGCTCCTAAGTGTCAGCACTGAACCTGGATAGCTTCATCCTGTGATTTCTATACTATCACACAAAACTTGTGAAATCAGTACTTAACTGACTTTGTGTTATCCACCATTTTGTCTGGATTTTCACTCCTGCCTACAAGTGTATAATCATAAAAGTCAGGCAAGGCTTCTGAAAAAGCAACTTGTAGAATTCAAATAACATGCTAATAACTTAGATGATTCCTGTGGAAACTAAGTTATCATTAAGATTTTTGGATAAGTTATATTAATACTGTTAATAACTGTAAGTATTAATATACAACTGTATAGTTTTATATATATTTAACTATACATAATTATATATGTATAATTGTAAGTTGTAATAATTCAAAGAGCTGTACATATAGACACAGCCATTTTCCTAGGATTCATAACTGATCTATCGTAATGTTTTCTAAAGTATATTCATTTTTTTTTGCTTTATTGATAAATTAACAATCTTGAGAGTCCTTAATACCTATTATGAAAAAAATGCCCACATCTAAAAGGATACTTTCATCCTGTAATGTTATATTCACAGCCCTGGTGGTGCACACAGCAAGTGGTCCACCAGAGAAGGCCAGTAAGCAAGCCCTTAATTCAGCATCTTTCCTGCTTGCTTTTATGAGCAATCAAGTCAGTTAAACATGGAGCTCTGAAAAGAGAAAATAATATTCCCCTTGAAACTCACCAGTCCTTAGCCCGTACTCCCAGTAACTTTCTTTTAGGGGATCTTTAGACACATCTCGTTTGCTTTTTACATTATTAGAAGTTATATTTAGCCTCCAGGGAACCTAAATTAGGCAACAATTAAAAACATTCTGGCACTTACTTTTACGACTGCTAAAAATAAGCAATGAGACTACTACCCAGAATAATTCAGAGCGAGTCACTTGGGTTCCCAAAATTACGAAGTACCTAACTACATAGCCCAACTTCAAATGAATAAACTTCAACATTTAAAGAGGTAGCACAAGGAAGAGAGACTGAGATATAAAGTGACCTTAAATTCTTGAGTTTAGGATAGTCCTGTGGCTGATGAAGTTAGTAACTAGAAGGTGAGCATGGGCATCTCCAAGTGGCATTTGGGTGTCTAAGGCATTTCATGGCTCTTGCTTCTGATTTGTTAAGAATCCTCATCCAGTATTCAGTACTATTCAAATATGCAGTTGTGAATATTCTCCTAGCACCATTTCCACAGTCCTTCCCTGCAACCTGTCATTTAACAACTCTTCTGTGAAATTACTGAGAGTCTTCAATCAAGGCATTCTGAAAGTAAAATAAACCAAATTTTCATTATTCAGACAAAAGTAATTTGCTTTGAATCACCTAGAAAGAGAGAACCACTTCCTCAGGTAGAATTTAGCTGCCATAAGCAAGAAACCATGCACTGTTTTTCCTGCTGTCTCCTATCTCTTCTGCCCACCACCTCCCACTATTTTCAAAGTTTTACAAAGAAAACTCCTAGGATAAACTGCTGAGTTCCAAATGAGGCAGAAACCTTACCACCAGAGGTGTTTAGAATCTTGTCTCTGGTGCTGACATGTATCTAACCAAAGGAAATTAATTGCATGGACAGCTTTCATTGCCTCACTTCCCAGCTGCTTATTGACTGCTAGGCTGCCCACAAATTAATGTTTTAAAGTCACTTCAAATGTTTGCATCAAGTGTTTGCATTTAGACATGACATTGACTGCAGCATTGCAAAGTTACAGTCATAGATAAAGTTCTGATCATCTCTCACAGGTACACTCTCACTGCAGACACAGAATTCAGCTGCAAATTTCTATGCAGAATCTGTGGAAGATATGCAAACATTTCCAAGGATTTTCTCAGAAAGCCAAACACTATTTTCTGAGTTCAAATCAGAGTGGCATTTAAAACAACTAAACTACACTTTCCCTATTGTCATTCTCAAGGAACACAGAGATATTTAGGACTGTGTATTCAAGAACTGTACCTGCATCAAGCTGACATTCAGCATGGAAACAGCTCAGGCCACATCGTTAAGTCTGACAACTGAAAACCTATGTCTTTTAAAGGAATTGACCTTTAAATAATACATGATCCTCAACCTTGCAGCTGCTGCAATTGGCAGCCCAATCAGACCCACGTACAATACCTGGAGTGCTAAGGATAAATGTGATTTTTTTTCCCCCTTGTTTTCTATATGCCAATGCTTTAAACTCTTATCACTTGAACAGAGCATTGAATATGAAAAAAATAAGCAAACCTGAACATTATACATTAGGAAGGAAGTAAAATGGGAATCTGAGACATGAAGCCCGTATATCCCATGTACACTACTGCAAAAGGCCAGTTTGTCTCTAGGCTACCTGCATCAGCCTTTATGTAAGAAGTCTGATGACTTGGTGAGCAGTCATGAGCAGAACATGCTGTTCTCTGCATATTATTCCCACTCCAAAGGGTGATGCCATATTTTTTTTATCCCACTTTTTAACAATTACAGGGGAAGAGAGTTTTCCTGCAGTGCTTTCCACTACATTTGGATCAGTTCTGAGGCAATTTTTAAATGGCTATCTGCTGACTTCTTTCCATCTCAAGGGAACATTACTTTAATATGCCCTTCTAGAGAGATCATTTAGATTTAAAAAAAAAAAAAATAGATACAGGCTGGTTAGAAAAGGTTTTTAAAAAGGCTGGAAGTTCAAATCAGGACTTATACACAGGCCCAGTCAAGATCCAGATCTACTGAGTGTTGCAGTCAGAGATGCATAAAGAAGTTCCTATGATGAAAGGCCAGCTCACCTGCTAAGGGAGGAACACAGCTGCTGAGAACCAAAATATGGCTGTAGAGGACAATGAAAGGAAGAGCTGGTCAGAACAATGTACCAATAAACTCTAGTCATAAGCTGAGTTCCTCAGCTCTGATGGTTTTATGCTGTGAAAAAGGTTCAGCATAGTGGAAGAGGACCCTAGTAAGTGTAGTTCCAGTCAGAGAAAGACTTCTGTAATACAGCTGCCTGATGTCAAATTAAAACACTGTAGCAAATCATATTAGGGCTAGGCTTGGAAAAAAGCTTTTTCCCTAGGCAGAATCTCCATGCTTACAAAACACTGCTAGAAAACTTGCAGAGGGGTAAGCTGTTCTCCAGGGGGTATTTTTGATCAACTCAAACCTGAGAAGTTAAAAAAAAGGGGAGAAGAGTTTCAAAGTGAGCATGCGTAACCCCACAGTGTTTGCCTGAGGCCAATCAGCATGTGTGTGTCAGATTTGTCAGCAGAAGTCTCTGCACTGCTTGACACAAATGGCAGCTGCCTTTCTGCAGAGAAATGGCATGCAATGCCAGGTTTTGCTCCAAGTCAGGACAGAGCTGGGCACTCCCAGCACCAATTATCTTCCTCCATACCCCTAGCTGAGGGAGAATTCCTTCCCCTTAATATCTCTCTACCGTAACAATTTATGAAACACCACTGAGAGATGCAGCTCAGCCAACAGCAGAAAGCTATTATGAGGGAATTGTAATGTATTAAATGTAGCTCACAACTGCAAGGCTCTTAAATGATAGTAGCATTTGTTTTGGGACTTTTGCCTGGAAATGTTAGAAGATCTTTTAATAAATGTACTAAATAAGATGCATAATTTAGCTTCTCTCAGCAGAACACTGGCTGGCTGCCAGATCCACTCTCAGGTTTGACTCAATGTCAGGGCTGCCCGCTGGCCCAGTACAAATAGACTCATTAAAAAATGTTTGCTGCTGTGTGCTCAGGCTCTATTTCTCCCACTAATGGCTCAGTTTATGCCTCCCCCTCTTGAATAAATAGAGGAGCAGCCTCCAGAGAGGAAAATGTTCTTCTGTACACACATTCTGCACATTTGAATGCAGGCAACATGCTGGGAGGTGTAGGAAAGCAGAAGAGAAATGGCTGCTCCATGCAGGAAAAGGAAGACATTCAAAGCAGTTATATCACAAAACATGGACTCCAAGCCATCATGATATTTCTTAATCATAACACAGACAGTTCATTGCCCAGATTTGGTCTGTATTTCCATTGTGGGAGACACATCCAGAGCCCAATCCACAGGCAGAGCCTGACATCTGAACAAGCAGCACGGACACAGCCAAGATAAGAAAAAGTTCCTGAAGGAGGCAGCTGCCCAGGGGCAACACTCAAACGCCTCTGTTTTCAAGTCCCATTAAGCCTTGTTTCTTCTCTTGATTCAAGAAGGTTTGTGACTATTATCAAATCTAAGAGAGTTTCTCAGCAGTCACTCATTTTCAGATTTGCTCTACTAAATTTCCTTTCAGATATGCTTTCTGGTTAATAGCAAAACCAGTGGTACAGGTAAAACTGGCTTTTCTGACATTTATATTAGGAGAGGAAAACTTTATATTAACAGTATGGGAGTTGAGGGATGTGGGTGGTGTTATTTAAAGCTTTTGGGTTTTTCCAGTGGATTGCAAAAGGCCTTGCACTGGAGAACACAACATTAGCAGCATGTTTTGTATGCCAGCTCTAAAAATATATCTTAGTTTAAAAGAGAATGTAAATGCAAAGGCTTAAACAGCCTCAAAACACCTCCACCTCTTCACCAAAACTAAAAAAAAATAAAAATATTACATCTAAAATTCTGTTTCTGTTAACTCTACAAGCACTGGAAACTCCTGAAACGGCCTTAAGACACACAAATTCAAAACTCAAGCTAAAAGAAATTAAAATTAGTCTCCAATCTCATCCACTTTCTATTATTTATAAGAGTCATGTTCGGCCAGATAATTGGAAGCACTACACACCCACACAGCAAAATAAAGTAGTTTCAACATTTAACTCAGTGGCTGAATTTCACAAGAGTGGATCAGATCTCTAACTGTGAAGCTACAAAAATGTCATCATCCCACCTTCTCTGGCCCAGAAAATCATGTCTTCTTTTCTCACCAACAGCCAGAAGCACCTGCTGTGTCTTCCCACATTGCTGCCTCCTAGAGTAGCCTCTATCCCCACATTCCCTCCACTAGATTAGTTCAATAAAAAGGCAAGCACATGAAATTAAAACTATGTTTTGTTTTTGAGTAGCATAGTAAGAATTATCAAGCAGAAACCCAGATAGGCATGCCTCACCTTTCAGGCACACCCTTATATTTAGTGTTTCCTAGTTACTCACTCTGGACTATGCTCCATCACCCAGACTATGCTCTGTGGTGCTTAAATTCCTTTGAGATCCTGCAAAGAATCCAGGAACCCAAACCAGACATCTGTCCACAATATTTTAAGTTCTAGGTGTCACTTATGCAGTGACACCTAGAGTCAGTGACAGAACAAGGGTACTTCTTCATACTTAAGCTCCATTGCTCTGCTCAAGCCTGCACTGACATTGCAGCATGCTGAATTTCAGAGCTGGAGTCTTTGACTCTATATTTTAAAACACTGCATAGAGCTTTTAAAAGCTCTGCAGTTTAAATCTAGTATACCTGAATCACCACCCTATTAATTCCACTCTGAGAGCATTACAGCTCTGTTGAACTAATTTAACACCAGACTGAAAGAGCCCCTAACTTCTTAGGTTATTTCTTCTACAGCTATACAACTCCCAAGCAGACATTGTTTATTTACAATCCATTTCCCAGGCCTCCATTACCTCTCTCACACATCTTAACCTTTGCTGAAAATATACTGCTTAATACTCCTTCTGTATTTTCTTAATATAAAAAGGCCCTATTTTAGTTTTAAAAAGAAGCTGAATGGTCACACGTGCTAAGCATTAGTACCTTTTGATTACATCCTACCTTCTTCTTTTAATGGAGCTCAGCTCCTCTGAGATTCACCTAATCTATTAAAAAAATCAAACCCAAAACATACTATTATGGTAGTTATAGACAATGGCTATGAAGATGTTAAGACAGTTATTTATTTTTCTGGGTGTGTTTTTGATTTAGAACATGTCATGAGAGCAATTACACTTATAAAGACTTGTATATGGGATGACAGACTAGTGGGTATATAGCGGGGAATAGATGTTCTGCACCTTGGTCACCACACACTGTAATGTCTTTGCCAGTTCCATACAGCTAAAATAGAAACATTTCAAAAGATAACCTTCAGAAGTGAGGTAATGTTTTACAGAACTGGTGAGCTATCTTGGTGAATCAAAGAAATCTGGATAAAGCATAGTTTAAGGATCTTGTCTCTCAAAAGACAGTGTTTCCAACTCAAGACAGTCCATTTTAGTCCTGGAGGACTGATAGTCATCATATAATTGTGCAAACTAATTTACCCTTTTAATGTATGTAAAAATGTTCAAAACTTTTATAAATTCTGCTTGATTCCTGTATAGCTCAAATTAAGATTTTAAATTCTGACTGGAATCCTGCCACAACAAAAGCTTGTCTGTGTGCCATCAGGTACCAGTACTTCATTTTAAGAATATATAGTACATTGTTTCCCAATTAGATGTTACACCAAAATCAATGGAGTCCTTCTTTGCAGCAAGATAGTAAAGCAATGTTCCAAAGCCTTATTGATTTTAAAAGGGTTTTGCTAGCACAGAGAGACCTATTTGTGTGAAATATTTTGTTGGAGCAGAGACTGGAGTTTTGAAAAGGTCTAAAAGGAAATGACTTTTCTCTACGGGTTATATGCATTTGTGGGGAGTGCAAAGGATGCTTTGTAGCTCGAGTGTTACTGCTGCAGCTATCTTATCCCATTTGTCACTGAGAATTACAAGCCTTATTGACAGAAATATACAGTGTTTCATAACTAGGATTTCAAAGCTGAGCATACAAAAGAGAGGCAGGCTTTGACTGATGTGTGCCCAAATGTCCCCAATTCTCAATATGCTAAACTTGCTTCCTTCATTCTCTCCTCCAAGGGATGGAATCTTTGAGTCAAGTTGTAGAAAATTTCCTCTTGTCCAAATTGCATCAAATTATCCACAGTGATTCGGAGAGAAAAAAGTTATACTTCTGCTGTGCCAGCATCTGGAAAGCAGCCTGATTGGCAAGACTAAAGAGCAATGCAATTGCATGTTCAAACACTTTAACTCTGCCCTTCCATATGGAATAAACACTCAGTTAAGAACAAACAGAAAAAATTCCCTGTGAGGGAAGTGTTGGAAAGATCACCCTTCACCAATGTTAGACACCCAGGGTAAAACTGTGTTGGGTTGAAAGCCTGTAGTCTTACAAAGCTTTTAGATTCAGAGAGGCTGAGTTTGAACTATTTAATGAGATATATGTGCTGGCACTGATTAGCTGAATAGATTGAACATGATGGTACGTACTCAAGTATTCACAGAAATAATTTACAACCAGAAAACCTGCAAAGTCTTTTTCATTACAAGGGCATCCTGGGACAAGTCCAAAGAGGACAGAGCAACAGCAAGGCACTTTATTTTTGCCGAACACTGTAACATAGTCATAGGAAATCCGGAGTTGCACAGCATAAAAATCCCTCATCATACCCTCATCTCTGATTAATAGGAAATGAATGACAGCAGTGGAGCTACTCAGTCTAATTATCAGTTTTGCTGAATTTCTAATAAGCTCTTAAAATCTAATTTTGGAAGCAGGAGTTTTGTCTCCTGCAGGGAATGGCTGATAGAAATGAGTAAGATTTCGGTTTGTCAAGTCTGGTCATTTCTCTGGCATTTAAGTGCCACTACGTCCTCAGTGAATTAGTAGGTTGGGGATAGAGCAGAATTTGTGTAAACTCTAATCCACTTTACCACTCTTTTCTTTAGCTTTCTAGGGATGCAAACCACTTCCACGTTTAGACATGGCCCTGCCAATTCCAAGCTCCCCTGCTAAGGTTGGGGCATTTATTAGAATGATTCCATCGCTTCATTCATGCCTGTCGATTGGGAGATAGACTGGCCAAGAAATAATTTCTGACAGCCACTCTGCAGTAATAGTGAAGATCAGAACTTTGACTTAGATAGCAAATTAATGTTTCATTAAGTTTTAGGAACCATTCAGAAATTATTTTAAGTATGCATTCATAATAACACTTGCTGTAGCAACAAGAATTAGGCTTCTGGCTGTTCTTAGCTCTAATTTCTCTTCCCTCAGGCTATTCTTCATCACTGTGCTAGCATGAAAAGCACCAAGCCTCTCCCCTGGCCAGCGACAGGTCTTGGAGAGATGTGTCTGGGGACACAAACCACTACATGACTGCTGATATGGACTAATTTCCAAAGGCTATTTGTGAACTCATTCACTATTAAAAGTGATAGGGGAAGGGGAAGGGGAAGGGGAAGGGGAAGGGGAAGGGGAAGGGGAAGGGGAAGGGGAAGGGGAAGGGGAAGGGGAAGGGGAAGGGTCAAAATATCCCTTTTTTCTGCCCTGCTTTTTTCTCATATTTTATAAAGCTGTCCAGAACACACAGCAGGGTTCTGATATTGCAGTCCTTGGGTTAAAGAGAATGGGAGAATAGTAGGTGTTGTCGCTTTTCCAGTCACCACCGTGGCGGCCTGGGTTGGGTGAACGGCACGGCTTCCACAAGCTGTGTGTGGAGCTCAGGCTAATGACACAGCAGACACCAATGTGGTGGATCGTCAAAAGCGTTTATTACCTAAAGCATAGGGTTTAAGTACTATTTGGGTCTCACTACGTCATAGGGGTCTTACTACGTTTCCTAGGGGTAATGGAAAAGTACTGGTATGCTTGTGGAGAGGGGTTTGTGTGCTTGAGATAAGGTTATCTCGGGGGTGGAACGTGCCTTGCCCTTACCCGTGACAAACCGATTGTCTTCCGAGGCGCCTGTCCCTCTCGAATTTACATCTTCCCCACAAGTAGGAAGAATTTACAGGGCAGGCCAGGCCCTTTTTCAGTCTAAACTGGAAACTCATGGCAAGCTCTGAATTGTTCAGTATTAATGGAGAAATAGTGGATAAAGACCTGTATGTAAGAGGTACTGTTCATGTTTCTAAAGGCATATCTCAAAAGCGATTACATGAGGGTAATAGAAGGATAACTCTGACTAGAAAAGACATGACCAATGCATTACATTCACTGAGGAACATATTAATTGGCACTTCCTCATGTTGCCTCATGTCAGGAAAGAACCTTACTCATGGCTTAACTGTGTGCAAAAGACAAGCTGCACCAGACTGCACTTGACCTGAAGTTTTGGATGGAAGATGTAGTCAGGCAGCAGAATGCTGATGAAAAATGAACTTATCTGTAAGATAGACTAAATACATTTTCTACATTGATGAGAGTAATTACCTCTTACATAAAATTAGAAGTGAGTAGGAAGAGGGATTGCAACCCTGAAGAGAAAAATGCTGATTACAAAATATTTTCTCTTCCAAAATATTTCAGTTTGGTAATTGCAAGTTATCATTTTTTTGGTACTTTACTGTAATTAAAATTGACTTTTACAAGTGGAATAAGTATTTAAGAAGTAAAATGGAAACCTTTTCATCTGAAAATCTGAAAAGAGGTATTTGAATTTCTTAATATCTATTTTTAGGAACACATGAACCAGAACAAGCAATTTCCCCCTTCTCAGTCTCAATGAATTTCTGTTTTAAGAATCTCTCCATTCTTACAGGTGCAGGGGAGAAGATAGGCATCTGAAGACTTCAAATCACCTCAAGGAAACATAAAAATCCATCTTGAAAATATGTACCTTCCCACAGGGAGAGAGAAAGTATATATAGGAATCTCTTTGCTTCTTTCAGCACACTGCCATTTTCAGGTCAGTGTCAGATACTGCCAGCTGCCTTATGATCTGTGCCTTGTGGGATTCAACAGCTAAGTGACTTTTTTTTTGCCTTTTACTATAGTTTTGTAACACTGAAAAAGAATGGGATTACTTCCTCCTTACTCCTTTCTTCCATGTTCCAGCCGAACTCTCCTCTCAGGGAAGTTTGCTGCCTTCCTGAGGTCCAAATTAAAACCATCTCACTGCATCCAGCTCTCAGATCCTCAGCACAGGAAAGACATGGACCTGTTGGATCAGATCCAAAGGAGAGGCAGAAAAATTAGCATAGGGCTTTCCTCTCCTATGAGAAAAGACTTGAAGAGTTGGGGTTGCTCACCCTGGAGAAGGCTTCAGAGACATCTTATTACAGCCTTCCAGCACTTAAAGGGGGCCTACAAGAAAGCCAGGGACAAGTTTTTTAGCAGGGCCTGTTGAGGTTTAAAGTAAAAGAGGGCAGATTTAGACTAGCTATAAGGAATTACTTTTTTATGATGTGGGTGGTGAAACAGTGGTACAGGTTGTCCAGAAAGGTTGTAGATGCCTCATTCCTGGCAACATTATAGGTCATGTTGGACAAGGCTGTGGGCAGCCTGGTATAGAAGACCTTTAAAAGATCCCTTTCAACACAAAATATCTATTTGGAGTAATCTAGAGGGTTGTGTCTGATTCTGTCTCTTGGTGGGATTACAGAGTCTGATGTCTTCAGTCCACAGACAGTAGCTGGAGGGGAACTGTCACAAAGACCCTTGGTGAGAAGAACTTGTTGGAGTACTGAAAAGTATTTTTTTAATTTCATATGTGGTTTTTGTTTTGTTTTGTGGTGGGGTTTTTTTGTTGTTGTCTTTTTTTTTTTACCCTGACCACTACCATCTCGAAGCAGAGCTGTGTCAGTACTAAAGCCATGTTGTTCTGGAAACTTCTAAAACAGTCTTATTGTCAAATACACTGTCTCTACAAGATTCAGGCTTTTTGATGCTTCTCAGAACCAAAGTTCCAAATCATCCAGGATTCTATTAATTTTAGTTTTTTGCAGCAGCAAAAATAAAATTGGCATAATAATAAAAATAAAAGCAAATTGGTATTATTTTATTTAGACTTCTAAGATTATAGAAAGCTAAAGCACTGTGATGTTTTGATGATCCTAAAAGCTTTGAAGTTGCTGTTTCACATGACAACTGTCTTCCCTTCACTTCATCCTCACAGTCAAACTATGTGTTCTGCTTTTCACTTTGAAATACAGCAATGACTGAGGGGCACAAGCTGAGGATTTCTCTTAAAAGGAACTGAAAGGGATATGAAATGAGGACAGAGGTATAAATATAAACCAGCTATTTTTCAGAATGTTCTAGACGTACAGCTTATATAGAAACGAAGCTGTGTGGCTACACAGAAAACCTCCCTACCTCCCTCTTTCATGATCATACAGCTTTTCCCAGAATTTGGAAATATTACTGATGAAACACTTTAAATCTCAACTAAAATTGGAAATAAATGTGAGCAGCACTGAAAAACAACAACAAACAAACAAACAAACAAACAAAAAACAGAGTGTCAGAAAAATTTGGGAATCAAAAATGAAAGGGAAGTCTGATGCAACTTGAGGATAAAACTCCTATATTTACCCTGTATCTTTTCATTCTAGAAAATATTGGCTAGGTATCTTTGCTTTTCTGAATACCCGAATTCAAGCATTCTTCTAACAGACCAAAAAAAGGGACAGTGGTGTTAAAGTTATTCCATTTTTTCCTCTTTCAGAAGTATGGCTCCCACTGGAAATCCAGAACTTCATTCTAAGTACCTGTCTTTCTCTAAATATTAAATCTGAGGCCCGGGATGCTCATTGGGGTCAAACACACACCAATCAGGACAGCCATTCAACGATCAGTTCTTCTCTCATTTGATATGAGAACTTTACCTCTGAGAATTCCTGTTGTGTTTCTGGAAGCATGCCTGGGAATGCCCATTAAAGTCAAACCCTAAAGTGATGCTTACCTCCTGAAGCCTGAATAGCCTTACTTTCAATCTGCCCCTTTCGTTCATGGCCAATGCACCTTTTAGGCATGAAGAGAGTGACATCAGATGTCTCAGTAATTGAGAAGCAGAATATTTAGAGAGTTCAGAGACTTGTGAAATTAAAGGGCAGTTGGATGGGGTTTTCAATACCGCAAGCTTGAGCTTCATTGTAGGATCTTAAATTTCATTTTGATGCCTTAATCTTACTCTGGACATTGATATCCAAAAAAATAAATTTTACACTAAAACACTAAGCATAAAATTAAAGCATTAAACACGAAATAGTGGCTAGCAAAGAGATGCAATAAGAATGGCAGCACTAAATTTAGTAAATGGGGAAGGAACAGAAGTTACTATGATATCTTTATTTAAAATCAGTCCTGTCTGATTGATTAATGTATTTCTTAGGTGAGCTGAAAATAAGAAATGTATGCACTTAAAGTACAAATTAATCAGCACTGCACCACTGTTATCTATACCGTATTAATTAATTATACCACATGACAGATGCAGATTTAATCACTCTGTCTGAAGGATTTGGGTACGGAGAGCAGTAGAGAAAAGCTGCATTTTACAAAATTTATGAACGTTCTACAGTCACTTAAACTGTTGAAAGATTCCTTGAGATGCTTTTTCGGACAGATCTTGAGGAAAAGTCTTCAGCAATAATTAGCAAAGTTTGTATGTGCAGTCATTGATTTATTTCAATGCAGTGTTTTCAGTGGGTTTAATTAGGAGTTGTTCGTGTTATGACTGATAAGTTAAAAAGTACGGTGAGATGCTCCATAAGATAAAAAGAGATCTCTGTCTAGATCTGTCAAAGCGACCCTAATTTGCTATAAAATTGATTTTATTCCAGAGTGTAACAGGGAAAATAAAACTTTTCAAAAAAGCCACTTGAAAATCTTCAGGTTTTCCTACACCTTTTACAAAGAATCTGAATTCCATACCATTCCAAGTATCTCCACCTGTGAAAAATGCTACACACTGAAATGAGTACTTCAAAATCTTTTTCTAGCTCAGTCCTTTTACCTTGTTCTCTTTCCAGACTTATCTCCTACTCTGCACCCAGGCTTTTCATAGGGGCAGGAGTTCTACGTTAAGAGTCAGTAATTTATACTTTTTACAGATTTCTTCATTTTTTTCTCTTATATAAAACAAATCCATGACTGTTACTGAGTAGCACAGGAGCCATTTCTTGCCTCAAAACATGTTTAGTTCCACTCCTCCTGATTCAGTAAATCAATTTTGTATCAGTTGAACTCAAATTCTGATTTCTATCTAAAAAAGATTTAGAATTTAGGAAACTTTGATCAAAGAAAACCTGTGATAGTGATGGACATGCATTTAATAGTATTCATTCTCTCCATTTGTGCCTTTAGAAAATATCCCAAACAAAGGCATTCAAGAACAATGAAAATTCCTAGTCTGTTTGTTCAAACCTTTTCCCTGGTCTCTGACTGGCTGAGAAAGCTTCTCATTATACTACTAAGTAATAAGAGAATCTTCAAAACAGATCTTAAACTACCTTCTGAAGGGGGAGAGCTGCAATAAATTTCACTGAGAGCTGAAAATGAGCCCCTAAAGATTTGGAATATATTCTCCCATATTAGGCTCTGTCTTTATTTCCTGCCACTGAATAGAGTCTACAGCTGAAATGAAAAACAGGAATGTGAGAAAGAAAAGGACACATATGCAGAAATTTTGCATTATAGAGCAAGGAGTTATTAGCTTCTTTATCTCTTGTTTCATTGATTGCACTGAGGATACAGTATTTAGCCCCCACTGCCTAACACCTGACCTAAAAGAATAAAGAGAACCTAGGAAAAGATGAAAACTAAACATATAGAGAGACTGATTAAAAATAATGTTATGATGAATGAACTACTATTGGTGTTAGGATTCTTGGAACTGTTTTATTATATATCAGTCACAGGCAAAAATACTCCAAAGAATATGCTGACAAGTCCTCCTTTTTCCCCATTTCTGATTTGACAAGCAGATCGTGATTTTGTGGAATTAATTTGCTATTCAAGTTTATTTCCAAGTAAAATATAATGGCTCATCCACAACTACTTATCTGTAAGGATTTGCTATTTGAAATTCCAGCTGTGCTGTTCAGATTTGATAGGCTACAGCAAACACATGGCGTGTGTTTGTTCCTAGGAGGATGCCTGTAACATCTCTGCTGGCAAGTTTGTCTATTAAAGTATTTTTGGAAAGCAGGCACAAAAGGGGCAATAACAGTGACAGAAGATTGTGTTCAGACATGCAGAGCATGTTCTCAGGGGATAGTTCTATTTCAGGATCCCGTCTTGAAGCAAAAATATCCCTTAGGTCAGGGAAGTGTCAAACAGCTGGCACACAAAGAACAGAAGGCCCTGAATGTTAACCTGCCAGTGGCAGAAAGGCCCATATGGCCATGATTAAAGGGTAACAGGTACTGGTCATAGAGTTATCAGCCATATGGCAACTGAAACTGATGAGAGACAGTACACGGGCATCAATAATAAACACTAAAAGTGTTGGGACAAAGACTCCTTTACAGACTACAAATAAAAAGATAAATTAAGCAAAGTAAAGCTAAATAAGACAGGAGGAGTGTAAAAACTTGCTATGTACAGGGCTAAGGAATTAGCATTTTGAGGAAAGGTGTCAGTGCCATTACTTCAGAAACTCAGAGCAGATACACATATTGCAAGGAAATACCTCTTTTTTATTAATTGTGAGATGGATGGGCAAGAGATAACAAAGTATCTATGTACCAGATTTGCATTCAAGTATTCAGAAGAATCAATATTTACAGGTTTTGTTTTTAGGCTTCTTCTCTATTTTTGTTACAGAGAGAGAGTGAAATTTGCATGCAGAGAGTGTGTTTAAATAACTTGCAGCTCATTTCCATTTAGAATGTCTGTTTAAATATCAATTTGACCTCTGGCTGTCTTTGGTGTTGGATAATATGTGTAAAATGGTCACCAAGAATTGTGTATGAAGAACAAATTGAAAGGAACATACTGAATTTTCTTAGATATTTTTATCTGATTGTTTTATTTTCTCCTCCAGGATGTCAAAGGGAGAGAGGATATAGACAACAAATCAATAATGCAGAGAAGAATCAGGATATTTGCAGTAGAAGATGATGGAAAGGAAAGCTGAGTGGCTCATTTCATCATGTAAAATATGCCCTTTCTGAGCACCCTCCTGGAACCAAGAATTTTTGGTGCTCAGATACCATGCTGAGGAAGTAAATACAGTCTTACGTAGATCAGATCTAAATGTTTTGTACAAAAACTGAAGTTTTACTACAAGAGAAAGAGATGTGCTCTTTCTTTTATCATTATTATAAAATTTGTTTTCTTTAATGCAAACTTCCCCTGAAATACTAGAAACCTGAACATAACAGGAGGATTTGAGAAGTGACTATGTCCATGAACAGCAAGTGAAATTCTGTGGGCCAAGTACCTCATGAAAAGTAAATAAGTTTTTGGTTTCTGTTGGTTCATTTGGGGATTTTTAAGTATTTTTTAAAAATTTTTTATATTCTCCTTTCTTTAAATTCCTCTAGCTTTGAGGTTTTTCTGGTTCTTCTTTTAATGTAAGACACATATCAAAGTAAGATGTATTCATAAGCATCTTGCAGTACAATGGTGGACATGTAAGACTCTCTCTGTTGTGCCCAGAGCTACATACAGGTTTGTGTAACACAGAAAATTTGTGTTAGGATTCCAAATGCAGTGCAGAACTCTCAGTCTTCACAACATTCCATTTAAACTTTAGCTGAGACATAAAGGTTTTTTGCCCACAGGAATCAACAACTTCATTTAAAAGTAGAACTAAATTGCAAATTTTCCTATATGAGGCAAATCATTAACCTTTGCCAAATCATTACCTCAAGAGATAATTAACAGAGATCTTGCAGAAAATGTAACTAATAAAAAAAGCTCTCAGAAATTAGTATGAAGAACAAATGTGGTCTGCCTCCCAGCTAAGAGACTTGAGTCCCTGGAGAAACTAAGTTTCTATGGACTTTAAAGAAGGTCAGGTGAAGAAAAAGAGAATTATTCTAATCCACTAAACCCCCAGGTACTGGTCATCTTTAACTCAGCAGTGATGTTAGAGTAGAAATTTTATCTTGATATCAAATAAACTCTAGGTTATATTAATTAGACTATAATTCAATTAAAAAAATAAAACTTTTCACTAATTATTCAGTAACTAACCTGAATTTGCCTAGTTACATAAGAAGGTTAAAGGCTTAACAAGGGAAGCCAATGCCCCTGGCTTGTCTGTTGACTCAATTGTTCACTTCTTCTGATTTTCTCTTTTATTGGTCTATAAAATATGTACATAAATATTGAATTAATTTACAGGAGTGTTGTGAAGATAAATACTTGCTAGTAGAGTCTACCAGGTATAGCACACCTTATGTTCTCTCACCTCCTGGCAATTGCATGAGCTTTATGAAGTTGCAGGGAAAATCACTGTGATTTTATCACTTCGTGCAATCCTTCTATACATTATTTATAAGAATCTAGTAATATGACACATTGTTTTGTTATATAACCCCATAAATAATTAAATAAAGTATAAAATTATATGTGCATCGGAATCAAGCAAATTGAACCAAATACTACTGTCACGAAGGCTCAGGAAAGTAATTTTTTCTAAGAGATGACGGGATCTGGTTTCAGAATAGTGTCACTATGGCCTTTTCTTCCTAATGAATTAACTCAAGGAATACGGACTATGATCTCAAGAAAAAACAAAAGTCTCAGCAGTCTGTCTGTCTCATTTAGTGTGTGCTTTGTGTTACTGCACCTGTCAGTTCCTGAGTGGAAAAAAAATGAGTGAAAATTGGGCCATTCATAAAAGGTAGGTCATTACTTCTCAGTAATACCACATGCTGTTATGGGATCCTCCGGGGAGCACTATGAAACTTCTCCCATAGTCTACCTACTTGATGAACCCCTTGTCCTTCCTGTATTTAGAATCAGTCACAGCATGTAAGGTGACTGCAGCCAGGTATTAGCTGGGCATCTGGAGCCTCTCTTCTCAATCCAGTGTGTAGGACTCTGCTCTGTGCAGTGCTGATGAGGCTAAAGGGAGCAACAGGCATCCTCCACACGGCCTCATGTCTCAATGAAACCATGTCAACAGAAAACAGCCACAGCCAGGAATATGCTATGTGTTTATAGGATTGTATTTTAAGATAATGTGAACTGCTGAGTCCTCTGACATTTCTGGTTTAAGCAAATCATCTTCAGCAGTTATTGGCAAGACAATATCTTGCACAATTAGAAACAGCACACATCATTTGTAAACCTACACAATACAAAATAAAACTTTGCTAGTGACCCAAGCCTAAGAAACATGTGTTCTCCACCTTTTCTACCACTGACTCCTCTTCCTTGACTAAGACCCTGGCACATGGTTTTTCTCCATTTAGTACATGGCTGCCTCAATGAGACAATGACTTGGGCAATGTGACATTGATGTCAATGAGACTTGCAGATATGGGCTTCTTTCCTCCATGTATTGCAGCAATGAAATGTATTTCTGTGCTCTGCCTTTTGTATTGTTGGGCCTCTTCACAGGTAAATCTAAAAAAATACATGGAAATGACTGCTTTACTACCAAACCCCTCTTGATAACAGAAAGCAGTGACCATGAAGTCACAGCATTATTGAATCTGTTAAAAAAAAAAAAAATTGTGTAATCAATAACTACAGATCATTCTAGCTCCTTAAATTGGGCCAAGTAGTTTTCTACTTGAGTGAGTATTTTAGTATTTGCTATAGCTACAAATGAGAAAACTACAATAGATTTTTGAATTTGGGATTATTCACACGTGCAAGGGGTTAAGATGGGACTTAATGAGTGCTGACTATCTAATTCTTCTCATAAGCTTCATGAGGTCTTTGTTCCCAGACTGGAAAAATATTTACATACTTCTGGATCAAAGACTTGCATTAACAAATTTAACTTTAATTTTCTTCTAAAGCTTTTACATGTAATAAGTTTTACATGTAATAACCCAGTTCCTTCATGACGTGAATCTTTAGGATACTCCCTGAAAACTGGCAGGAAATTCCTATGATATTTTGCTGTTATGCTTATGGTAGAAAAGGATATAGTCAAAAAAAGAAAAGGGCAGAATAAAAGCAAAGGAAGTATCAAATGCTGGAGAGTCATATTGATGGATTGAAACAGAATGACCTGAACTTGAAAAATAAACCTAATGATCAGATAGGAGATGCATGAGTACACTGTACTCCTAACAGCTAGAATAGAACAGCTAAAGCAAATTGAAAAATCCAGAAGACTTTTTCTGAAAATTTTTAACTGATGTAACTTCTAGAAGTGGCCTCATAACACACTGAATTTGCAAGTGTTATGAATAATGTTCTGTGTCTAGCCTCCACCAATTTCAGGTGTCTCTCCCTTATTTCTTTGCCAAATTATTTTATTTTACTCTCAGAATTTGATTCAATGCTACATCAACAGGTAATACATAATTAAGAGTGCAATCAATGTCAATATTGAAATATATAAACTCATTAATGATAAAGAGCATCTAATGAAATGAATATGGAATTAGGATGGAAATTGATACATTCAGTAGGATTTAAGAGATCAATCAATCAAGATCAATCAATCAATTAAGATCAATCAATCAATTAAGACAATAATAGGAAAACAAGGCTGAAAGGAAGCTCCAGGGACCAGATATTCCATCCAGTACAACAGGAAGAATCTTGTCACTGTCTGGCCTCCATTGAAAAGACAGTTTTCCCACACCACAAAATTTCATAAGAATTTTAAAAGTAAATTTATAATTCCTTATTGTCCTGAAGATCCTCAACATTTTCTCAAGAAATAAAAACCAAGATTCTCTGAGCTGATAAAGATATTATTTGAGCCATTTATTCACATTTTGTTTAATGATTAATTTGTAACAGATCTCCATCAAGTTGTCCTATTTAGTTCTGGTTAATTCCCTCATTACATTGCCGTGATACTGAAGATGTTTGTATCTTCCTATATCTTTTCCACAGTGTAGAACATCATCAATACAATAATGTGTTTCAGTCTGAATATAAAATAAACTGATGCTTTAGGAAATCACTAAGTTTCAAAATGAATTAACTTCTTGGTCAGAAACAGGCAGCAATAAGGCTTGAACAAGACTTCCTTTTTCCTATTGCCCACAAAAACTAACCCTGTACTTAGGAACACCTTTCCAAATCTAACTGTTATCCAACAATCTAAGTTTCTAAGTGAAAATGCATGTTTTTACCAAAGAACATTTCTCTGATTCTAATATTTCATCAAAAGCACCTTGAATTTCATTGCATCTCTGTGTTATGAGTTATCAAACTTGAAATATGCCTTCCCCAAATCATCAGAACCACTATCATCCCAGAGAAAGAACCTCCCTGCATTTTTTAATTCAGCACCTTTTGGAGGCACTTTTCTACGTCCTCTGTGTAAGTATATATTTTACGGTTGTACTGTACTTCTTCTATTGTTAAGAAAATGCCAATTTTTTAAGTTTTAAGGTACACAGAACTGTCTATCCAATCTAACTAACCAGACCAACTCTGAGCTAGTGTTCTCAGGAATAAACAACCAAAGTAAAGTGAAAGTTATTCTCTCTGTATGGAAGAAGATAGTGCAATCTTCTTCAAAACAACTGTGAAATGACCACACAACACATTTAAGGATCAAAAAAAAATAAGACCACAGACAGGGCTATGTTGGAAGTAAACAGAATCAGAGAATTGTAGAATAGAATATTCTGAAGACAGAAGTGCACTTGTGCAGAGAAATGCACAATGCACACAGCAACCTAAAGACAAACTCTACCCACCAAAGCCATGTTCTATCAAATAGATTACTTCTTTGAAGAAACTTCTTGTTAGGTATACAGAAACATACCATAAGCAATATACAATCCTCTCCGGGAAGATGGGCAGAAAGCCAAACTATAAGCTATCATGGATGAAGGTCATAACATGAATCCATTTTTCAAATTCTCTTTTCTCCTCTTCAATTCTCCTCTTCCTTTTCAGAATGCTCAGAAACAAATTTCTGTATACCCACACACATCAAACAGTGTCAGACTGTGCCTAAGCAAGAAATGCAAGATCCTACAATGCATTTCTCACACTCACAACAAAGAATGTTCACCTTGTCCCCATTTCATAGGACACCCAGAATGTAACCCACTTCCTTCAGTGCATTACATACCGTCGTAGAAGCTCTGCAGATGAAATCAAACAACTGCTTATACAGAGAATAAACTTTCTCAGAGCAGTAAGTCAGAAATACCCATTTACAAGGAGGATAATACTCTTTTCAAATCAATCATCTCATCTAGCCTCTCAATCTCTGATCTTTCTACACAGAGTGGCAACAGAAATGTGCAGAACACCCTCAAAAGACAAGACTAGGAATGAAAATTCATGACTAGTTCACGCATGCTTTGGTTTTAAATCATGGGTTTAAGCCATCTACCTGGGTCCATGTCCAGATGCAAGTGATAGTGTACATACTCATGGGAAAACTGAGCTCATTCCATCCTGATATTAGAGTGACAGGGTATTGTTTATCATCTACATAAAAGGTAAGACTGGTTCAAATGTAATATTCCTAAATTGACTGACCTGGACAGCTGTCAGTGCCCAAGACTTTTCAGTGAGCAGCAAAGATCAGATGCTGCACAAGGAAAGGTGAGCCAGCAGTCAAGTGTGATAATGAAGTATGTGGGAGTAGTGTCCTAAACACCAAAAGGGCAGGCTGCAGAGCAGTGAGTGATTTAAGGTCTGAAAAGACAATGATCAAGGCTGATCAGGGTCAGGCACAGCCCAGCGACCACCGAGCAAATCTGCAGCAGCCAGGCAGGTCCAAGGCCAGGCCAGGAAACCTAACCAGCAGGTCCAGGTCAGACTCACAGAGGTGGGAGATTAGGCAGAGTCATAGTTGCTACACAGATCTAGTATGGCATGGGCAGAGGCAGCACTAAAGTCTCAGCTAAAAGAAACTCCCAAGAGAAAAATATGGCAGCCCTCACTTCCAAGTCTATTTGCAACAGCTCTTAGAAGCTACATTCACCAGCTGAATTCCTAGAAAGGGGTCAGGCTACAGGACCTAATAGTCTTACCATAATCAATTGCTTTCTAAACCATAAATGCCTATTGGTAACCATTTCTAAGAGGCAGAGAAATGTCAAAGAATGGGAAACTTCAACTAACATCTCAATAAGCAGAAAGGGAATTTTTGACCAGGAAGTCTCAGACATCCTCACTGAAAAACTAGAACACTATGATATAAAGACTTTTGAACACAAATATGGAGTTGTTTTGAGAAGACAGAATTTATTGCAAAAAAATTCTGCTTCCTCTAAGTATTACTAGGTTGGTTGCTTAAGGGTAAATGAATTACTATAATATAATTGGACTTTTTGTCAGCATTTGATTTAGCACTGAAACAAATTTGCAATGTAAGATTTTCTAAATATCCTTTTCAGAAGCAAACTTAATATTGTAAAGTCTTGCACATGCACTTAAATAATCTTAAAGAAATATGTATGAGTAAAATTTCTTGCTCCAAGAGAGCTGGGTTTTCTTTGATACTTTTTAGAGAAAGAAATGCAAAAATGTGGAAAAGACACATATATGAAGCACTTCAACTAAAGCTACTTGGTTAAAAATTTAAAAAATATATTTTGTCTCCCTTTCTTGAAAGATTATGTATTCTCCTTTTTCATTTTCATTTATTTCACAGTTTTTCAGAAGGACATATGATATAGTCACCCCACTGTCACTTCCTTCTTTTTAACACAGTCTGGCAGGTGCTCATCACAGGCGTGCAATAGAGGCATTTGTTTCCACAGCACCCCTTTGAGACATTCAGTCTGTAGCCATGCACATTACAATATCATATTTTACCACTCAGGGAGGCTAGAATTCAAGTTAATAAGACCAGTTGCAGTAAATATTTTGCAATAAACACATTTCCAGGGTAGCACATAGATACCATTGTTGAGTGAGAAAGATGCAAATAAAAAGCCACCCTCATTGAATCAATAAATGAGGTCATGAGGGAGAGCTAAGCTGTGTCTCACTGGCAGCCCACTTAGTTCAATATCCTCCTTCTGGAAAGAGCCCACACTTGGTACTTCACAAAAATGAAAAGCTATTGACAGAGCCCATCATTATGTGACAGAAGACTCTTGTCCGACCTGTTTAAACAACATACTTACAGATGGATGCTGATCTCAGCGTGAGAGAAGGGCAAGGTTCAAAATGCTTCAGGAGTTTGCTCGTTCCAACTGAAACTGCTTGTTCCATTGTTCTACTGTCTGTTTTTTGTTGGTTTTTTTTTTACCATTTTTAAATACTTATGAGCTCATATAATGAGGCATTGCAGCAAATGACTGCAGCTCCTACTGGAAAAAGCAGTGAGTGCCAGCAACCAGAAAGCCTTAGAGGCTTCTCACTCTTCTCTGCTTGCAGCCATATTGGTCTGGCACGCAAATTAGTGCACTCCAAACTGCAAGCTTGGTCCTGTCAACATATCAAACTGGAGTGCTAATCATTAATAACTTATTCTGAGACAATATTGACAGCTGCTTTGTTTTATTACCAATGCCATCTGTGCCCAGCAACCCACAGTCTCTTTTCTACTATTTCTTAGCTTGCACTCCAAATGCTTTTCAGGCTACAACAAGCAGAATGGAAATAACAGCTTGAGCTTCTTAAGAAATATCACCAGCCAACTCAGGGAGCCCAGAAGATAAGGAATAATATGACTGTAGCCTACTGAGTTTTCATCATAAGCCAGCTTTAAGAATAACATGCAGCAAGATGCTTTTTCCTACTAGTGATCACTTCTACTGTTTCCAAAGACCAATATTATGCACTTGATATTCAACTGGTCTTTTCCTATTTTGAGCAGTACTAAAGCCTCAGTAAGACTGATTAGCAGATGACAGTATCTGAAGCATTTCTGAGCCTCCGTATTACATTTATTCAATGTTTGGATACAAAAAGAAGTTTCTGACCAAAGCAAAAGTATTATTCCAATAATACTATTGCTTTGGTCACAAACTTCTCTTAGCATCCAAACACTAAATAAATGCTGTAAAAAGGCAGCTCCCAGTCTTCTGCTGGGCCACTTGAAGATTTTTCATTTGTGAGTTCCCTAGGTGTTTGCACTTCAGTACAGAATTAATAATAAGACTATTCCTTGCTAACCAAAGTGCATTCCTTTGAACAAATGAGAAAATTTAGATTTCAGATGTAAATTTAGATTAAGTCATCAAAGGCAATGCAGTCTTAAACAGACACCTACCAAAAATATTTTAAAACTTGTAAAGAAAAAGAACTGAGAGTGTTCATCCAAGCCCTTTTTGTGGATCAGCTCAACTGGGATGAAATTGTTAAGATAAAATGTATAAACAGACAGATATTCGCTTGTTCTGTAGTAACAATTTGGAAAAAGAGGGGAAAATCAAGAATTTTCAAAAGACCCACAGATAAACTTTTAAGTGTGGGTAGCTTTTTAAAGTACACGTGCTTTTGATTTTTCTGTAGTGCTATTTTGGGAAGCGATGGAAGGAGCCCAGAGATCTACCATTTTCTTTGGAAAAAAATGTCTTTTGTCTAAGTGAATTTTATCATTTGAAATTTTTAAGCCAGAGAAAAGAAAAAGATAAACTGTGCTCTTTTTCTCACATGTATGTATGTAAATGTAAAAATTCAAGTGCAAACTCAGTCCAAAGCAGAAAGGTCTGGAACAGATGGCTGTAAGTCTTTGGAATGTCAATTGAAAAGAGGCTGTCAGTGGCAGACAATGATACCTTCACTGAAAAATAAAAACTCTACAACAAAGAAAGAGTTTAGGTAACTTAAGAGCACTTGCCAGGAAAAGAGGGGAATGCTTCCTAGCTGAAGATACATCATCCCTATCTGAGGAAGGGACTGGGAACTCAGAAGGCTTGTCTGCTCTTACCAACCTTATCACTGATCTAATAAAAAATCCTATCTCTGCAGAACTTGCCTCTATTAGATCTCTAGAAACCGTAGGTTCAGCAGCTTCACTACTACCATGTAAGAGTCACAAATCAGCAAGAAGAAAGGGGCTTCAGAAGGTTGATTAGAGGCTGTCACTTCATGGTGAGGGTTTTGCAGGCCCGTGGCGACTGAGCTGAAAAAGATGAACAATAATTACTGCAAATTCAGTGTATGTAATTGCCTCACACAGATGACTTGCCAGGACTGATAACATGCTGACAAATCCGACACAAAACTTTTTTAGCTTGAATAGTGGAGGTTGGCATCTGTGGTCTGCAGTGCTCCATGAATGACCGCAATCGCCGTTCGCGCATTGCTCATTGTGCTTCCTCTGCACACTTGACCCTCGGCCGTTCCCATTAGCAGTCAGCAGAAAGAAAACTGATCAGAGTGACCCTGCCTCCTGTGGTATCACAGAACCAACCTCAATAGAAACCGAATCTGCTGCAGGATTATAATGCTTTCAAAACTGGGCGGTGTGTCTCTACCCATCTGTAACAAGACTGAACCCTGCAAAATCAATGTCTGTTTCATGTTACCCAAGCTCTCTGGATCACAATAGGGGATGTAATGAAGAGGGAGCACACAAGAGGAAACCGAGCTCTCTGATAAGAGCTAACAGCCTATCAGGGCACAAAGCATGCCCAGGAGCTACTCCTCTCCAATCCTGATCTGGGATGGCACAGGAGACTGCAGCTGCTGGTGAACAGTGTGAGACCTGGCAGGTCCACTTTGAAAAAGAAGCAGAAGAAAGGCTCTTTTCCATTTAGTCATTACTCTGTCTGTCACACTGACATTGCTCCCTTGGATCATGTTTTCAATACCACACACAGAGTCATAAATAGTTACTGTTAATTTTATAGGTTAAGTCCAGGGAGCATTTGATATTATCTCTCAATTCTCCATCCCTTTTTGCCATTCACAGCATTAAAAAAATTTCAAACCAACTTTCTTTTTCCAGCACCTAAAGAAAAGAAAACAAAAGTAATTGATTATTTAAAAAATACTGAGGCATAAGGACCAAAAAATCTATCATTAAGTAGAATTCTAATTAAGAGAGTGATTAACATACTAATAACCAGAGAGAAATCTTAAGCATAAGGGTTTTGTAATTATTGTTATCGTTGCTTTGGTCTATTCTAAATACAAGAAGCTTTATTTATAAATTCTCTGATGTACATACATTTAGTTACATTTCCACTAAGTTATCCCTTTATTTCATGACATTTGCAGCCTCAGATCGAACAATTATCCTCTCCCTCCAGGCACAATTTTAATGTCAAAACAAAAGGCTGTATCAATGGTCTCTAGGACTTTAAATCTGTCTTTGGAAATGATATTGTGTGCCACGTATGGAAAAGAGAGTGTTAACTATATCTGCATCTAGTCTAACCCAAATGGTGTGTTAAGGATGTGTTTATTGAACTTGAAATGTGCCAAAGCAGACTGACATAAGGTCCTCCACCAGGTGTCAGATAGAACAAGCTGAACTGCAAAGATAGAAGAGGTATTTTCTTTTTATTTTAGGTAAAAAAAACCACAAAGCTCATTGACCCAATTCAATTTTTACCTCAGAAACAGCAACTGAAAGAATTTCCACGTTTTGCTGGAGAACATTTAAGGAGCTCCGTGAAAGTCAGTCTGTCTTGGCCAACAAATACTGGATCAAATATCGACTGAATAATCTCCAAGTCACTATAAGCAGTCTCTTCCCTATACAGATGTGTTCTTTGATGTATAGAAAATGTGAATGCAGGCAAATTGACTTAATACCAATACATAACAAACCTGAAGTCTCAGACCTGACCAGTCCCAGAGAACTCCCCAGATATGACATTTTGCATCTCTACTGTCTTTGAGGCTCCTTAAACCTGGTCTGTGCTCAGAGTGGTTAGAAACTCCTCCTATCTTTGTAGAAACTGATGCTGACTCTTCTAGGGAAGTTCACAGCATCATCTGGCCTGCTGGCAATCAGCCATGTAATACCTCTCTGAGAGCAGATGGATTAGATGGAAGCTGCTCATCTAGGCAGAGCCTGGAGCCTATGTGAACAACATCCAAGTGCATCCTGAAGTGGTGTGTCCTGGGAATTTGCTCTGGCTTGCTCAAGAGACAGCCCTGACAGCATACATAGCAAGAAATTCAGTCACAAATTATGTGGGTCATTACTCGATATCACTGTGTGCTTGGTCTTAGGCACAGAAAAGTGCCAATGCAGTGACTACTCTGAGAGGCTGAATCCTCTCATTCCTCCAGCAGTTTCAGACTTGCTGAAATGTCCTGGGCTGGGTCATGTACTGGATAAAATTATAATAATGATGATAGAAAATAGGTCTGGAAGGAACCCCCAAAAATACCTAATTCAAAGTAGAAGTAACTAATATTTCCAGTCCTACAGATTTCACAGTTATTTTTCCAGTGTTTTGCTTTCCAATATTCCTACAAATAGAAAGCCTCTCATACTGCCTAAATTCTTTGTCCTTTTTCACCATAAATGCCAGTCATTAGCTGACTGTATTTTTAAAATTCTAAGTATTTTTAATTTTCCCAAGTAGACTTTCTCTCTGATTAGAACCTTTTGGTCAAATGACTGAACAGGGTTGAAAAGGGTAAATCTACTCTACATTTAAGAGCACTACATGGATCTCATGAGGAGGGACAAGGTGAATAACCAAAGATCAGTTATCACACTGTTTTTGTCTAAGCGGTAATAAAGATTTTTGTGGAAGCCTATTGATTACAGCCATGGCATAAAAGTCCTCCTTACATCATACACAGCTTTGTTACATGCAAGAATGGCAACGGCTTGCTGTTTGTTCCAGCTTGCTAGTGAACCTATAATTAGTAACTCTTCATCTAAAGGCTCTGAAATTCCTGGTCTAGAAAGGGTTTTACAACCATCTCTCCCATAATCTGTGCCACTAATGTGTCTACCCCAGAACTGCAATCAAAAAATAAACCTAATGCAAATGCTCATATGTAACTACATCAAACTTTGCTACCATTTGATTACTGCTTGGTCGAGAAATCACTAGGCAGCACTGAGTCTGGAGACACTGAAGCAAGAAACATAGGGATATATAAGTCCAGGTACAAAACACCTATTTCCAAGCACATATCCACCTGCAGAAGCTGATCAATTATCTGTACTAAGACTATGACAAAAAAAAAAAAATCTATGCCTATCATGAAAGTAAATCATTCCCAAACAAAATTTAAATGTTATTGTTAATCTGCTTCAAAGTCAAAGGAAACATATTAAATGGTTTTCATTTAGTAACAGAAGCTGTACACAGACATCTGGGAAAATGACTACATGGAAGCAGTTTTATGCCAAGATCTTCTGCTTATTTCCACTGGCATAGTGGCCTTTCTGGTCAGGATGCCAAGTCTGCTATAATCAGCAGAGTTAAGGGCTCTCAGTGCTTCAAAAGATTGGGATCTAATTGCTGCAAATTTAGTTAATGCCAAGGGAGAAAGATAGGCATCAAGATTTGGGCCTTTGCCCCAAAAGAGAAGAGCAAATAACATCCAGAATCATTAGACAGTTGTCAGGAGAGTGCTGAGAACTGGGCTGTACAGAAGCCTGCCTGAAAATTTGATGAACTAAAAAAATTAATGAGCTTTAGGTTCAAAAGGTTTCCTTTGATGTGCATCAAGCATTTTCATGAAATACAAGTAACTACACAAATGTGCTATTTAGCAATAATGGGTCATATCAGAGCTGGATATCTCTTGATCTCCTGCTGAGATGACAGCATGCCCCACACACTTCTGCCAACACAAAACAAGTGTTAGCAGATTTATTCTTAATGAGCTCACCACACCAAAGTACCAGTTAAAGGGAGTAGGTCACAGATTATGTTTGTTTAGTTGTCCTGATGTGTCTTGTTAATTCCACACACAAATGTGGTGTTGGGGGAGGAAGTGTCCCCAATCCATAATGCCTGACTATCTTCTGCCCTGACATGTGTAAGCTTTCTATCTGCCTGAACTTGGGGTAAATTGACAGAAATTAGTTTGTTCTGTGCCAGCTTTGAATCTAGCCCTGCACAAGTGTACTTTCTGCTCTTAACGCCTTTTCTGACCTCTCTCTCCACTGAAAAAGATGTAAAACAAAATTGGACTTTTTGGCCTTTGTTGGATTTGGTGATCTTAGAAGTTCTTACCAACCTTAATGAGTCTAAGTTTGAGGTAGGGAGACAATTTCCAGCCTTACTGGACTGGTATTTTCAGATCATATTTCTGTTTATGCATTTATCCTTCTCATGCATATGTAGTAGAAGCCTCAGTCATGCAACCCTTTGAATTCAAAGGTAGTTCGATGAAGGAAGATTAGGAATGAGACGATACAGTCCTGTGATGCAGGATACCACAAAATCTGCCCAAAGACCACACTACATTCTCTTCTAGGTACATAAAAAACCCTGGGGTCAGCAAATGGGTATTACTACAGCACTGAATGACATGTACAGCTACATTAGCAGATATTTATGTCTAGAGGATGCCACAATCCTTCATTCTCCACTCTTCCACTCCTCCAATGAGCCCATGCCTACCTACCTTTTGTTTTAATTCCTTTCTGCACAACAGAACATCCTTCATATGAGAGAACTTGCTAGAGGAAGATCTTAAAGACCTTAAAGATCTTAAAGAAGCTCTGCTGCATCTCTGTATTTTATTGTGTATGGGAATGAGGTGTACTGGTTAATCCAGTACTTCATTTCTCTGTAGGGAAATGCTTAAGGTTTGATGTGCAGTCTTGATCCCTTTCTCCTGCATAGGAAGACAATGTCCAGTACTGCATTCATAAGGTAAGGCACTGGTTAAGATGAAATAACTTTATATAACAATTACATGCCAGTATGTTAATTTTCTTGAAGAAGCATCAACTCTCCTGCTATTCTTCTAACAACAATCTATTATTATGAAAATCAATATTTAAAGTGAAAATTTTTCTGTGTTGGATTTCATAGAAGAAGCAGTACATGATAATGTTGTATGAACACTTAACAGCTAATGTTATTTTCACAGAAATCAATTTTGTGTCATTGCCCATTAGGTACTCCAAGGCAATGCAACATTTGAAACTACAAAAGCTTTAGTAAGGCATATAAATTACACAATAGACTCTTATCCTTGTCAGCATATGCTTAAACTGCGAATTTGATGGTGGGGAAAGCTAAAAGAGCTCCTATTCTTCCCTTCTCTTCAATTTTGTTTATAGAGCTGTCTTAGAAACCACAGCACAAACTGAGTTTTGGAGTAATTCATCTTAAAAATAAACCTTTCTCCTTTTTTGGTAAAGAGGGGCTGAATCCAGAATACAGTGGAGTAACCCCACTAGTAGGTGTACTGGTATGAAAAAGAGACAACAGTGCTGCTGAAGAACACCAAGGAGAGCAGAAGCTCCTTAAGACACTTTGAGTGCCTGTAGTTAGTGCCTTGTTACTTCACACCCAAAAACTAGTCCTATCAATGACTAGCTCTTGCAATTCAAAGAACATTTTGGTCAGTAATCAGCTTCTCTGATTTCCCACAGGTTTGTTCCCTGTGATTCTAAATGTATACAGTGATTTTTATTTTTCATCAACTAGGAATAAATTATACTCCACAAGAAGCAATTATTTGGAATGCAGATAAAACATAAGAAAATGCTACATAATAATGGTGTCAAAGCTGGCTTCCTTTTGAAAGCAAGGAAGTTTAGGCGGGGAGAAGTTGGCATTACTGGTAAATGATCCACTTCCAAAGCAAAGGCATTCCACTGATAGAAAGAATCAAAACACAATAGCACACCTGTGGAGCAGGTTATGCAGGCGGCACAAGTCAGAGTTCAGTAATAGTAAGAGCAGAACAATGAGAATAAAAGTAGCATGAAAGCTCTTAAGACAAAAAACATAAACTCTCTCATCTGGAATTACAAATTGTACACAAAAGATGTTTTGAAAACAATATTTTTATATCAAGAAAGCTGTAGAAGCAATACCACTTACCAAGTGTTGCCTCTGCTTCAAACATGATGGTTGGATCCAAAGGGTCTATATACCACCTTTACTTTAGACATAGTATGAGACTTCATTTCCCACCTCCATAGTTTTCATCATGGCTATTATTCCAAGTATTTTTCTGCTCTCCTTGCCCAGAACTGATTGGCTCGACTCCCAAAAGGCATCTTTGGCAGCCCTCAGTTTGCTCTCACCAAAAATCTTCTGCACTGCTGCTTCAGACACCACAGCTCATGCCCTGTCATTACCTCACCTCTTTCCAGATGTCTTCATTCTCCTTTGTTTATATCTTACTTAATGTCAGGGACTGGATTAAACAAAAGCATTCACTGTTTCCTTCCCCTTTGTATACCTAACCAATATACACATCACTGCAGTACAAACACGTAGGTTAAATCTGTGTTTATCAAATAATTCTTGACAAAACCTGAGGTGTTTTGTCTGTCCTTACAAACAAATGAAAGAGAACTTGGACAGCTTAGGAGTGAAAACTGAGTATTAAAGGTAATTGAAAAATACAGGGTACTGTAATTCATTTAATGTTTCAGCATCCCCAATTGCTTCATATTTACATCAGTTTTGATGTGTTTCTTTAGGGCAGCAACACTTAGAAGTATTTTTACGAGCATACATCCTCCTTAGCTTTTGCATACTCGTTACCTACATCAATAACCAAGTAATTAATCCTACACTCAACGACTTAGGCATCCTTGCTGTCTTTTATCTGTAAACACATTTCCTGATCATCTCCTTTCTCTAATTGCTCTAAGGATCTCAGGAGAGACAACATCCACCTCCTTTCAATGCCCTTCATTCCTACTCAAACTGTGTCAGAAGTTATGCTGTTTCTCTTACAGACTCAGACCTCTCCAGGACACACCATCCTTTTTGGCTCACTTTCTTTGCGGCTTTTGGCAGCTCCTGAATTCTATTCAGTCCCTTCATGTTTTCCAGGCTTGTCTGTGATTCTATATGAATTCTGTATATTTCTCGGAAACAAATAACCACTTCATTCTGTAGTTTTGTGCTATATGCTTCAAGAATTTGTCTGAAATATATTCACATTGTACTTTGAAATTAAAATTTACATTTAAAATTTATATATTATAATTAAAAAATTAAATTATAAATTTACATTTATAAAATATCAATTTGAATGCAGAGTACAAGAACCTAAACACAAGAAAAAATACCTATATGAGAAAAGACCAGGACTCCAGACTGGGATTTGAAATATCTGGGCTTACTTCTTGGTTCAAAAATTCTGTGTGTGATCATCAGTTACAGCTGTATCATAACAGAACAGCGGTCTCTAAAGGGATAATGAAGTTCTGCCTTCACTCATCCTCTCTTCAAACCATCGCCTTGGAGATGAATTGGAGAGACTCTGTATGCCCCAGGGTGTTAATGTATTGGCAGGATATTTGAACACCCAGATGTTTGAACACATTATTCCTGCGTGCTTCAGAAAGTACAGCTTAGATCTATATTTAGTCTGCAAATTTGCAATCTGTATTTGCAGCCTTTTAGAACTTCCTTGACCCACCCTACTCTGTGCAAAAAATTCTTAATAATATAATATTAAGGGGGTACATATAAGTAACACTAATTAAGACTGCAAAATCTTCAGACAAATGCCTTATATTCTGCACAAATTCAGTGACTAGTTCCAGTATGCAACTGACTTTCACTTCTTAATATTTTCAGTTCAAATTTACAGCCTCTTATGTCAAGCTTTTTTTTACATTCTTCATCTCTGTTTAAACATAAGTGTCAGGAAAAGTTTCATTCTTTAAATTATTTTAGAACTGGAGCAGTCTGATCCCAAAATGTTTTCCATTCCATCTTACCTTCAGAATCCACTATGCAGTGTACTGTTCAAACTCACTAAACATCCTTAGAGCTGTGCTGACACCAAAATAATCACTCCAAGCCTAAGCAGAAATTTGGTAACAAATGAGGACTCATCTGAACAGACCCCATGACATCCACATGGCAGGAGACAACAAATAAACCTGCATTAATGATCTCTTGGTAGTGTTAGCATTTACATTAGTATTAAAAAAAAGTAAAACCAGAACCTCCTTAGCCCTTTGTTGTTTCTTTTAATTGGAGAATGGAGTTGAGAAATATACACTAAACAAGGCACTTGGGGCACATCACAGGATCTACAGGCATTTGGTGATCAGGACATCCCACGTCGGCCCTAGGGGACTTCCTCTGGGTACGCATCAGACAGTCCAGCACAATGTGCCCTGGCACTAAGGACACAGAGTTAAAGCAGGCAGCAGAATCTGAGTCCCTGGAATTCATTTTACTAATCGACTTAATTAATTTAAATGGATTAATTTAATTAATTGATTGTTTTAATTAATTTAAATGTCATTAATCACTTTACTTCATTTTTCCAATGACAGAACTGCAGTGAGAGCCAAAGAAGCACAAAGCAAACAAGCAATCTAGAAATTCAAGTCAAATGCAAGGCAGTTAAAGCTAAATTAATGGTGTAAACACAGCACATTAATGTACTGCAAGGTCACGGCTGCTTCGGCTGACGAGGGCTGCATCCACCTTAGCTTTTCAACACTAAATGAAGGATAAGTATTCTGAGGGGATGAGAACCTGTCTCCTCTTGGCTGCTATGAGACACATATTATGACTGAATTTAAGCAATTAATTCAGAACAAGAAATACACATTCCAGCAGTGAGTACAGCTTTGCCTTGGGAGGTAAGAAGTGATTACTTATGAAGGACAGTTAATGGTCAGTCCTGTCCCTTTCTGGCTTCCCTGGCCTATTCTCACATCCCTGCCATGACTGGCTGTGTCCCAGCCCCTCCTCACTGGGCCTGATCCTGATTTGCTACAACTTGGCCTTGGACCTGTCACCTAACCATGGACTCCCTGATTGCTGAGACTCTGAGCTGACTCTGGCTGCATCTCCAGCCAATCTTCTGCCTGATGCCTTGTGTAGTGCCTAAGCTGAACCAGTGAACAAAGGAAGTTACTTCAGATCTACAGCCTTTTCAGACATGGATCAGGAGGGTCTCAGCTTACCCAGGATGGAGCCCCACTGTCCTGAAGGAGTGGGATTTTGGTTTCTCCACAGAGACTTCAAAAGTCTGCTGTAGTCCATGTCCTGCCACAGTGATGTGCAGAGTAGCAGCCTCAGAAAACTGCAGGATCCAGCCACAGCAGTCCTGTTACATGTCATTCCACGGATACATAGGTGGTAAAGAGGCAGGGTGGCATCCAGGTATAGTCAAATGACAGGATTTTGGGAATACCCAGAGACTTCATAATCCAGTTTTATAAAAATTCAGGTGTTTCTCTTTTAACTAGTCTATATAGATTTTCCCATTCCTAATCTTCCAGTGACTAGGTGACACTTACTAGTTTGGAGACACAGACTTTTGGGATCCCAGCAAATCCAAACCAGTACTATAAATTAAACTAAACTTTTTGTGAGGTTTATTTGTTTGCTTGTTTTCTCTAATGGGATGCCAATCCTGACAATATTTGCTACACTGTTTTCTTCTTCTAACCCGTCACCTGTCCCGGCTACAAACCCATGGTTAGGTGATACTGTTGCTCTGCCAATGTCTGAAGGACCACAGGAAATGGAGAGGACACAGCAGAAAGCTCTATGCCAAACCTGTTAAATGAGTCCCAAAATCAGTTTCCTTCAGATACTTTGGTTCTGTAAGAACTGCACATTTGCATCATCTGTTTCAGCTCACTTCTGTGACTTGATCTGTGACTGCCACTCCTCTGTATGTAGAGTTTACTCTCTTCCATAATCTCTTCCGTGAGCTCTATTTCAGTCTCTATTCTAGGGATTAAAGTTCTGTAGCTGATTTTTAGGAACCCAGTACACCCATTTAAATATTTTTTAAAATATATGTGGACCGTATCTGCCACAGCAACTTGGTAACTGCAGTGTTATAAAGTCCAAGTCTAAGCAGAGATTTGCTTCATCTCTCCCACGAAATTTTCAAATAAAATACAGACAACTAAAACTGGATTTTTAAATACAAGGCACATTCTCCTATTACCCCCCCACCTTTGCCTTTTAATTGCTCTCACTAAACTAATCATGTCATTTTAATGCCTGATGAATACCATCAAAACCCATTAATAAGTCATCTCAGAAGTCAGGTAATCTTAATTTGAACACAAAAAGCAGATCTCTTAGGATAGTGCCATCATTCTTCAGCACAGACTCACACTTAAAAGCTTTGGACACAAAATAATGATTTTTTTTTTCAAAAGCAAACAGCCATAAATATGCTAATACTTACTATGTTACCTTTGTAAGTTTTCATTCCTTTGGATTGAATTCCATTCCTGCCTTTTGGGTCAAAAACAGTCCAGGAGCTACGCTGCTCTGAAAAATAGCATTGTTGGTTCTTGTGTGGCCTGTACCCTACACACTTGCATTATTAACTTTAATCATTTAAATAACTACATGACAATTTTCTGCACTTTGGAGAAGCTTACAAAACTGAATCTTATTATTTTTTAATTTATTTTCACATAAAATCATAGCTGAATTTTTTTTCTCTCTCCTTCTGTTCCCCCTCCTTTTTTGGTTAGTAAAACCAGTACTCAGTTTAACTTGAGATTTGATGGAAGATAGCCAGCTGGAAATATCTGTTTGGATTGCCTTTAATTGTAACTAAACTTAAAAACTGCTTAGTCCTACTTGTCAGAAGCACAATTGTACATTATTTACTCCAGATTAAATGAAGATTAAATTTTGGATGTGGAAATCAAGGAACATCTTCAGCATCTAAGTAAGCACCAGGTTTTAGTCAACAGTTTGGTACATAGCATAAGTGATCTTGACAACACACTCTTCTGCCTCTGTGGAAGGACAATGAAATTGCAGCTGACAAGGAACACAGGTAGTGGGAGCTTTAGGTACCACTTGTAAGAACAATGAAGTCAAAGGACTGAGATATTTAAGTTTGAAGACATCAAATTCTTTGTTCAGATGTAATTCTGGGCAGTGCATGTTGCCAGGAGCTAGAGTGAACTGTGTGAAAGAAGCAAGGAGCAGATCCAAGCTCCATGAGGGCTTAAATCCTCCCTAGCTGCAGAAAACAGGAAAATATCCAAACAGCTTTGTGTGTTGTACCTGCAAGGAATACATGATAATAAAAAACATTATACATATCACGTACTTCACAATGAGTGATCTTTGAATCATCTGATGTGGTTTAGCAGCTTCAATTAACTCAAAGTAGGCTCTTTATGAAATCCTAATACAGAATCATGAATTCCAGGCAAAATAAAACACAAAGACTACAAAAACAAAAGAGGAATACAGGAGATTTTGTAACTGAGGGGAAGCCAAGGAACAGATCTTCTTCTTTCTGAGATTAAACATTAAAGAAAAATCATCCCACAGCAGTAATCACGAATATGGTCCCAAAGGAGGCATACCAACTGTTGACAAAGAATTTATCCAGCACAGATAGTCACCCAGCCCCATAATAAAGTGGTTAAGGGGATAGTAGCATTTTGGCAATATAGATAGGAACTATAAGAACTGTAAAAGGGAGAACAAGTGAGAGCCCAAGGAAGCACAGCAAAATGAGCTGCAAAAAAGACCAAGGTTTTCTTTTGCATTGTTAAAACAGATATTCCTGTTAGGAGTGAATGACTGCTGTCCATCTCACTGTACAGTAGAAATCCAAAGCAATTAATAGAAAATCTCACAATGTTTCCGTGTATCAGAAGTGGTCTTACGTTGAGTCTTGCTAAAGAATTAGTAATTTTTCATGTGCTTAAAAATCAAGTTTTTGTTAAAAATCTCCACTGAGATTCTCTAAGACTTCAAAGGAATGTTATCTGGAAGGCAAGTACAGGTGCACAAGAAAAGAAAAATCTCTTGATTATTATATCTTGAAACACTACATTCAATCCATCATAATGAATAAAATAACTTACAATTTAACAGCATACCAACAGCATTCTTAAGGAACCAGGTGGAGAATCTACAAGCACAGCTGAAAAGTTGTGTGGCATGTTTCATCAGGATTGCTCATGAATATTCATATCACATATTTAGACTAATGTAAAAGGCCACTGTCAAGCAGAAAGCATGAGTCAGATCCCAGGAGCCTATTCAAAGTTGCAGGCTTCTTTTTCATTTTTGATATTGTTTACTTTGCACCTTTCAGTCATCTCGATATACAACCCTAGGCTCATCTTGTTCTGCCCACAGTACAGATGGCCAGAATCAGCACCTAAAATTCAAATTACATTTGGTAGACATAGGATGGATTAGAGGTAATTAGGGCCTCGTTTTGTTGCAGTAATTATAATTCTGACATGCTAGAAAATTCTATCGCTTTTAAAGTCATTTTTATTCCTAAGGGGAAATAATCCCCACCCAATGATTTAGTGTTGTCTCAAACAATTCCAGCTTGACTCATACCTTTTTACAGAATCCACCAAAAAAAAAAAAAAAAAAAAAAGGAAATCTGTATATTCAGTATGGTGTTTATCTTGACTACTGAACTATGGAAGTTCAGTAGAAAAAGAGCTCAGGACTTGTGCCATTGCCCCATAGGTAGCTGGCAGGAAGAATACTTGTGCGGCGATGCAGAGCTGCATGGGGAAATGAGCAGGTAGACTGCAAGCCTGGGGATGACTCCACTGACATCATTAGACAAACAAACCTCCTCCACCTGAGCAAATTCTGGAGCAGAGAAGATTATAAGTTTGGAGACAGACCAACAGGACAAACCCCAATCTTTCTGCTCTAGAGGGACCAACTTAAAAGCACTCCTGTATGGCTACAGAGAGAATCACTGGCAGAACTTCCTGCCCCTTCTTATGACAAAAGATCACAAGCCAGTCCACTTTATCTGAAGAACGATGCAGTGGAAAGCAGCAGGAATATCCAATAAAATGATTATATGGAAACTATTTTGGACAGGACCACAAGCACACACTAGACAGTCTCCATGGAGCCACTCCCTAACATTGTTTCTTAAGTTGATAGTTGCTGGCTGCCTTTCCATCCTCTGATTTACCTCAGAATTATACAGTTGTAGAACTGTTTAGGTTGGAAAAAGCCTTCTAGGTCACCAAGACTGCCAAGTCCACCATTAAACCATCTCCCTGAGCAGCACAGCTACACATCTTTTAAGTACCTCAAAGAATGGTGACTCAGCCACTTCCCTGGGCAGCTCATTTCAGGGCTTGACAACCCTTCCAGTGAAGAATTTTTTTCCAAATATCCCATCTAAACTTCCCCTGGTGCAACTTGAAGCCATTTCTTCTTGTCTTACTAATTATTACTGGGGAGAAGAGACTGACCCCCACCTCACTGCAACTTCCTTTCACAAAGTTGTAAAGAGTGATAAGGTTCCCCTGAGCTTCCTATTCTCCAGGTTAAACAACCCCAGCTCTCAGCTGCTCCTCATAAGACTTGTGCTACAGACCATTCACCAGCTTCATTGCCCTTCTCTGGACACAGTCTGGCACCTCAAGGTCTGTCTTATAGAGAGGGGCCCAAAACTGAGGACAGGATTCAAGGTGTGTCCTTACCAGAGCCAAGTACAGGGGGGATGATCCCTTTCCTTGTCCTACTGGTCACACTATTTCTGATAGAGTCCAGGATGCCATTGGCCTTCTTGGCTACCTAGGCACACACAGACTCAGGTTCAGATGGTTGTTGACCAGCACCCCTAGGTCCTTTTTCACAGGGCAGGTTTCCAACCATTCTTCCCCAGCCTGGAGCAGTGTATGGAGCTGTTGTGACCCAAGTGCAGGACCTAGCACTTTGCTTTGTTTGCCCTCATACAATTGGCCTTGGCCAATTGATCCAGCCTGTCCAGATCCCTCTGCAGAACCTTCCTAGCCTCCAGTAGATCAACATTCTCACCCAGGTTGGTGTTACATGATACTGACTGAGGGTGCACTAAATCTGCAATCAGATCATTGATAAAGAAATTGAACAAGACTGAGCCCAACATTGCATCTTGAAGAAACCCACTGATCAACAACCCCCAGCTGGATATAACTCCGTTCATCACCATTCTTTGGACCTATCCATCCAGACAGTTCTTAATCCAGTGATGAGTGCACTCATCTTAGCCATGGACAGCCTTTTATTATTATATTTAAGAAAAGAAAGTTAGCTGCTCTCTTTTACTCTCTTTTTTGTTACAATGCTAGAGATTAAGCACTGATAAGACAGACAAATTAAAATGGCTCTGTAATGCATTTGATATTCTGATGTGTCATGCTGTAGCCCTTCTCTGCAGTAAGCTGAGTCTACCACAGTATTTCCCATTCTTCACTGTAGACAGCTTGTAACTAACACAGTGATTTTCATTACACATTCCTCTGAATACAGCAAATGTATATGAAACTAGAAACACTAGCAGCTTGCTTGGCCCTAGCATAAACCACTGCTTGCTTAATTCAGCACCATCACAGCTGCATGGCAATAATAGTCAATAGTGTTTCAAAAAATAAGAAGGAATCAAGGCCAAATCCAATCAACGTAACTGCCATATCTCCCAGGCACCTTCTAGGCAATGTACCATTGAGCAATCCCTCTTTAAACCACTGCACAAGTTTTGATTGTCCCTGACAAAAGACAAGTTTTGTGCTGCTCACTTTCCACACAGGGTCAGCTAGTAAACCAGTCCCAAAAAAACCTAAATCTGCTTCCAACACTCCATGAAATTTGGAAAACCATGGAGTAATCTTCAGGTGGAGACCAAAACTTATAAGGCAAAGGAATTGCTCCACCACAATCTAAGCCTTGTGCTAACAGAGGACAGAATTCTAGCTGTTCTAGCTATTCAGAAAGAAATAATAGTGAATAAAATGGTAGTAAGGAAGGGGCTGGGAACCTCTGCTTAGACACTGCAAGCAATCTAAGCATTTCCCATAGGTGTTGTTACGGGCTGTTCATAATCTGTTTTATTTCCCTGATGAAGCATAAGGAGAAGCAGAAAGATAGTATTTAGGATAGTAGTTGTTCTAATAGGAGAGACCATGCCAAGTACAGTGTTCCAGTCAATTTGAATCTCATGGCTCTTCATAATCACAGTGAAAATATCTGTACTGTTACTTCTATCTTCCAAAAATGATTGTTCATTTGCTTTTCCTGAAAAACTCAAATATAAATTATGGTAGTTGAGCCCAAATAGAATCAGGGAAGAACTTCAAGGGAAGAAATACAGTTACATGTTTAGGATTCAGTCTTGCTACAAATCTTTCTACCTTACATTGCTCTTCTAAGAAAAGTTCAAAAATGTAACATCCAAAATTTGGGTGCTGAAGTTCTACTTCATTTCTCACTTTTTTTTCCAATAATGATATTGAAGCAAAGCAGCACCTTATGAATCTGCTGCAGTGACAAAAAAAAAAAAAAAAAAAAAATATTGGAACAACTGTTGGCATCTCCACGTTTCATTGATGTAAATTATGTGAAATGAAATGACAAATGTTTTAATGCAAAGCTCCACTAGGGAGAGATTGAATACAGACAGATCCAACCCCTCTTCTCAGTTACTGAACAGCCGCACTGGTTCAGGGAGCAGACTTATGTTCTGAATTTGATTCACATAGAGAAATGCAAGGAGATTGGAATTGGTTTGTTTGTTGCTAAGTGTGTATTACTATAGATGAACTTGATGAAATTTATTTGCCAAAATCCAGTGATGAAGAAAAGGAGCCGCTGAACAAGCAGTGTAGAATGACTAGAACTTACAGAGAGGTACAAATTGCAGCCAGGTTTGTTATCTACATTATTTTGCACAGTTCTGATAGGATACACTAGACAACAGTGAGTTCCATTCTCTGGCCTAAGATGATGCCTAAAATATCTCTTTAAATCTTTTTTTTTATCTGTGAATGACTTAGTTCCAGAGTTTAACAACCCTAGAAAGCAACAGCTTCTGTATGCTGTAGAACAAGCAGCACCAGCCAAATGCAATGTAGGGAAATACCTTTCTTGGCCTGTGAGTATGCATAGATTTCTCCTTGGAGATACTAATACATGCCAAAAACCAGAATAATCTCTTAGTGTTAATCTAAATATTTCTTTCCTAATATTCAAATGGAAATGATCCATTTGATCCCATGAAAGACTTATATTGATCTAAACAGATCATGCAAAGTGGAAAGGTTGCATAAATCTCAGACACAGCCCTGTCTATTTTTCAGTCAGAAGCATTTTGACATGCTACTCTGGACTGTATTTCATAATGAAACATGCTGTGCTTTTGGCAGATGATAGCTTGTACCCATATGGCAAAACATGAATCACAGTCAGAAACATAGCCTAACTCTTGTCATGAATTTAGGACAAGTCAATGAAGCTTTCAGATTTCCCCTGGATGATCTGGTCTCCTAAGCTTCAGCGTGTAAGCTCAGGCCTATATTTATTATAGGTTGACTTAAACAGTAATAGTAAACATTGTGGCACTCTCGAGTTTTTAGCAGTCAGTAGGGAAGCAGAATGGAAGGAAGCAGAATGCAAAAATAATTGCCTTTGAATCTATTCAGTGAGTAGAAAACCCCATTTGTTTCTTCAAAGCCAAAACAGGCCACAGAATTATAGAAAAATATTTTCATATTATCTGTGGGGTTTATGGCTTGCAATTAGATACAAATGTGGAAATCGATTAGTTTAAATGGAGAGGAATGGTGCAGATTCCTAGTGGCTTTTGAATAAGGATTTAACCCAGAAGGTGGCTGCCACAATCCATATCTGAGACAAGTAATAGCTGACCAGTATCTTTTTCAGCCATTTCAAGCATGTAAAGGGCTTGCAGTTCATTTTTAAAACTTTATATCACATAAAAAGAAATATTTTTTTTCCATCTATACTATCTCCCTGGTTATTTCTATCAATGATGATATAGCAAAATCTGCTTTTATTTGCTACAGGAGGTGGCAGACTGATTTATCCCAGAGAAAGTTCTTGCTTTCTCCAGTAAATTTATCCCCTGAGTAACATCACAGACTTTATAACATTATATTAAGAAAAAAAAAAAAAAAAAAAAAAAACTGGCCTATCCTCATATGATATCATTTTTTTGGTGTCTTGAGTATAAATTTAATTTCAGACTAGTTGCAAAACCAGGATAGTGACACAAAAGTTAATCGACCATTATTGGCCTTTCACTTTGGCACGTATCTTTAAATTTTTGAAATTATTCCTCACTCAAGAAGTGCAAGAAAATAAAAATGTTAAAAATTAAATACTTCTTGAGTTATGTGTATTGACACCACACGGCAATGGCACATAGTAAAATAGTAGTTTTTTCACAGTAATTACACATCCATAAATGTTTTCTGAGTATTTTGCATAGGATGTCTTTCTTCTAGTTAGAGCACACACTAGTACTTTGAACAATAGCAAAGAATGGAACAACAACATGGGAACTTGAGTGTGTTGGTGGAGTTCTAAACTTACTTGACTGAAATACTCAGACTGAAAGTATATCCTACCCCTACCCTTATAGAAATGGACTCACTACTGAATATGGTTTGACAGACAACAATCTTTTAAAGAAAGAAGACTGAAGCCTAAAATGAAGGAAACACAGAAGCAATTTACCTTTGTATATTTAATAGGATGTTTTCTCCAACTTAAAGACCATTCTGACAGGATTAAACCAATTTAAAATGGATCAGAACTAACATTTTCAAGTCTAAAATCAATAATTTGGAAGCCCAGAAGTATTCTGTGCATCACAACAGGAAGAGGAAATTTGGTGCAGTCAGGATTCAGACTCAGGTGATATTCAGAAGCTACCAGTGAAAAATAAACATGGACTATTACTTATATAGCTTGAGCTCCAAAAGCTAAAATTCAGCAGAAAATCATTAATAGCCTTGAACAGTAAAAAGATTTGACTCCACAGGACTTGGCCACTGGAACTTTCACACCCAGATGAACTGCAGTCCCTAGTTCCAGAGAGGTTAAGCTTATTCTTTACTTGCTCAATTGGGTATTTGAGGTAGAAAGAGTTGAAGGAGAATGCTCCTACTTTCTCACATGCTCTTTTTCCCACAACAGGACTAAACTCATAGCTTAATCATGCTGTCCATGCACAAGTCTGTAAAGAGGTGAAGTTATATGCGAATCTTCAAAAATTAATGATTCAATTCTGCCTTTTTTTCCCAATGAAATGTCTAATTTTTCGTTTGAATATATTATTGTCATTGCTCTTACCCATGTATTTGCACTGTGACTTGGTTTTAATTCTAAATTCATTTACTTCCTAGGATTTTCTATGCATCTTATTCCCCATGCTCAGGGGCTGTATTTCTGAGAGTTTTAAAATTCTATTAAAATCAAAATAATTGGTTACTTGTAGTATTAGAGTGTGCCTGTAGGTATAATCTAGTACAAGTTCCAAACCCCTAGAAATCATACAAATTGAATCATGTACGTACTGCTAAAATCCTCTGAGCCATTCTAAGTGCTATAAAACAAAGCTTTACAACATCCTTTTAGTATATGCAACAATGAGCTGAATTCTCTTAATATTTTGCCTTGAGATTTAAAAAATAATAACCGAAAAGGCTGCAGTTTTGCTTTATTGGGTACCCTTTCCACCTGCAGGTAAGGGGCAGTAAAGCTACCCAGGAGAGCAAGGAGGAGCTCATTGAACAGTCACAGCAACACAACATCCTTTTAAAGGATTTTGCTTCAGCAGAGGAAGCCTAGAAGATAGATAGGAGCAAATAAAGCTCTTTTAATGTAAAGACCTCCATTAAATGCTTGAATGGTCCTTCCTAATGAATAAAGCTCACTGGGATGGAGTAGTAAGTCAGCAAAGCAGGTGCTGTGCTGAGGGGCAGACACTGGAATGCAATTGCCAGTTAGGTTGTCTTTTTCTACCCATTCAAGATAATCACTTCAGCACCCATGATGCATCTTTGTGGAAGTTACTGCCACAAATCAAGAGTTTTAAGCCCTTTAGCAACAGCTGAAATTGCTCGGTTTGGAGACAGAATGAAGAACACTGAGGAAATACAAACAACAGAACAGAGGCAATTCAGTTCTGATACAGTTTTTCTGAGAAACAAATGGGTTAACCAGGATCAACAAAGCTAATATTACACAGCGCTTTGTCCTTCTCCAGTAGTTTCCATGTGAGGTTCAGCATTTTCTTGAGGAAGGAAAGCATTTACTTCCCTTTCGTTTTTGGACAGCTAAAGAACAAGAAATAAAGGTGATTTGTTCAGAGCTGCACAAGTTTCAAAATTAGCTGAATTTGTAACCCTCACATCCAGAAGGGTAGCACTAGTATTCTTTTCATACCATATACACTGTTCAATTAAGAATACAAAAATTTGATTTTTTAATGAAAAAAACCCAAAATCACAAATATTTGTGAGAAGGGAAGTGTCAAACAATTTGTTAATGCTTAATTAAACTAAATGTCTTGGTTTGGAAAGAAAGGTGTCTGCTAGGGAAAGCCAGAGCCTCCCTTGGAATGGAGAACACAAACCCTCTCCCTCCAAATTATTATAATTTTCCAATTCAGGGCTTTCAGGCAAAGATATGGGAATAGGAATAACAGTTCTTTACCACAAATATTAAAAAAATACAAATACAGTAGAAGAAACAAACAAAACAAACAAACAAAAATCCCAGAAACTCTGACACAGCCAGAATATGACCTGACACGCTGTTGGTCAGGGTGTTGGAAGCAGTCCAAATAAATCCTCCTGAAGTAACAGATGTAGCTCTGTTGGAGTAGTGATGATCCTGTAGAAAGGGGCCAGGGGTGGCAAGATGGGTCCAGTCTTCCTCTGGGATCCAGTGGAAAACAGGATACCTGGTGCTCCTGAGTCTCAGTTTTTATCTGGGTAGGAACAGTTGGCTCCCCCCACCGGGTGGGGCACCTCACAATGGGATGATGGAATGTTTTCAGTCATGTGCTGAGCCTTAATGGCCTATTACCAGTAGATATCCCCCTGGAGGGAGGACAGACATAAGGAACATTGCTCCGTCTGGTTTTAACAGCTGGCTGCCCACCGTCTCCCCCCACCCCCCCACCCCACCCAGGGTTATGAGGACTGGACTATACAAGAGATTAAGAAAACATCTCCCCAACCAGTTTCAACAGATGGAAAAACAGAATAAACTTTTTCTTTGGTTACATAACCCAAGACACTGAATTAAACCTTAATTTCATATTGACATTAATATTTATAGGAGGGATTTATTTGGGTACTTTTTTGGTTTTCTTAAGGGTTTTTTAAGTGTTTAAACCTAAAGCTGATTTTTCCACTGATACCTTGAAGACAGATGACAGATACCTTTTAATTAAAATCACACCTGGTGCATTAAAGTTGTCACTTTCACATTTCCTGCATAAAAAAAACCTCACAACATGCATTAGTTCTCAGAAATTGTTGGGTTTGTACTAAAAACTTCTTTTAATTGCAACTATTTTTTTCAATAGGAAAACTGGCATCATGAAAGAGCCCAATTCCTGGTGCCACTTTCTCTTTTGTTTGGATCCATGCTCCATAAGTAGCTCGGTAACTCACCAAAGCAATGCCATAATGCAGTTCAGCAGTCTCATCCTAGCTTTGAACATGAAGAAGCTATGGAGCAAGACTGACACTGAGAGTCTTTGTCATAAGCCTAATAATTTCCAAAATTAAATCACCTTCAAAAAACTCTCAAAACAAGGCTCTCACTGAAACAAAGCACCCCTTATTCTACCATGATGGCAATCCTGTTCACAAAGGCAGAGAAGCCTGGTGAACTCAAAGCCACAGGATGCTTCTCACCTTCATATACACAAACCATGGCCCAAATATTTCTGTAATCAGCTTAAAGTTAGCTGGTTTTAATTTCATATTTCTTAGTCTAAATTAATTTGAATTTGTGCTAAAATGTATCATACAAGTCTCTGATAACTCCAGGTAACAACATGAAGCAGGATCTGACAGCAGATTAATCCTTTGAGAATCAATTAATACTTTCTTTTTTGGTTCTGTTTATATTTAGAATGGTTCAACTGCTGCTCCTTGGGGAAAAGAAATAATTCCACTCCTCTAATACATATTAGAAGATAAGTTGGATAAGAACTTAAATTCTACCTCAGAACATCTCCTACAATCTGGGATTTATAATTTTACACTGTATTTTCATTCCTTTGCCTCCAAAATGTAAATAATAAATGTGACTATGTACCTTGTGTGGATTTATCAGCATACAGAATGCTTTGGGAAATCCTACTGAAGAATCTATTTTAAAAATACACTTAAACCTTTTGAGCAATTATTTGATTACCGCAGAAGAGCTTGTATGCACTGGTACGAATTCTCTGTGACATGCACATCCCTACTCTACCTGATCAGAGCACTATACCTATGTGCTTTGTTGATACCTGTCACTGTATCAACAATTCACTTAATCTGGCTATTTTCTCAAACCATCATTTTTCTCATCAGCTGCTACTCCTTTCTTATTTGGCACCCTGCTGTGTGCATAAATTCTAGTTACTGTCTCCCTTGGCACCTCAATACTTTTCAGACGTGATGGAACGTCTCCTGTCCCACCTTCCTTTTTAAAGCATAAGGTGGTTATCTCATCACAGATGAAATCTTTGAATGCTTTTAAAAGTAAATAATATCCTTCAAGCTTGGAAATGGAGAAAGTATGGCAGTGATCAGTGATTCATCATGTGGGATTTTTAAACACTTCATTTTCACCTTACTTGAAGTATTTTATGTCTTTGATATAAAGAAGCTAACATGAGATGAATTACCTTTCTGCCTAAGAGCAGTGTGTCTTGCATTAATGACCAATTACACCTACATCCAAGAACAGACTTGAGCTAAGAAAAGTAATAGGATTTAAACTTGAAATTACTCTGAACACAACTGTAGTACTTTTGCACCTCTTTTCATTTATATGAGATCTTACAACTGGTATGATAATTCTGTATTTAACACAAGGCAACATTTTCGAAGTTTATAGCTGTATTCAATGATCTTAAGGGGTTTTTCAACACTAAATTAGTCTATGATTTTTCCAAAAAAAAATGTCAAGTAGTGTTTTTTTAAACCCATGACCAGCTAGTTTTTTCTGAGCATCAACCACAGAACCCAAGAAACTGAGCTTTTGGCTTCTGAGTTCAGTTTTTCCTTAGACTCATGTTAATTCCCTAATGTCACTTAGTGTGTCTCTTTTCTCCTCTGCAGAAAGAGGACACTACTTTATCTTTGTCAACACAGTGCTACAAGTCCTACTCGATAGTATTGGTAAATCACTCTCAGTATCTTCAAGTGCAAGGCACTCAGAATACTTTGGCCAACAGTTTGCTGTTACACAGAATGTACACTGCAGCTCCAGCTGCCCACTGATGTACAGACTTCAGTGATTTTTCTCCCTCACTGAATCACTAAGTGTAATACAGACTTAAACATTTTTGAAATATTGTGTCTTTCTCCATACACAGGTGGAGTCTTTATTTCCTTTTTAATGCAAAAATACTTGTCTTCTGTTAGACAATACTTTGGAAATATATATTCCTGAGAAAGTAAGGACAGAGAAGTACTACGAGAGTATTAAACTGGGAAAAGGGGCAGTTTTGTGCAATATAAAAATGAAACTAAACTTATTAATGATATTATCATGATATTATCATATCAGTAATTTCGATTGTTTCACACAGATTCCTACAGGAAGATGGTTCTTTTTACCATAGGATTCTTTCAGTCTAACTCAGAAAGACAAAATAAGAAGTAGCAGATTGCCATTTTTTTCATGAACATTTTTTTGAGTTAATAAACTTCATTTCAGCACAAGGTGCTAAATTCAATACTAGGAAACTCTTGAAAGCCTAACTGTCCCATGATATACACAGGGATAGATTGAAGTTTGGAAGGGGAGCTGAGGAATTTCATTTGCAATCAGAGAGTTGGTCTTTCTGGACCTTACAAAAACTTGTCATTTAGTTAATAAGTCTCAGAAAAACTGAAGCTGTCATTCTCAGCAAGAATGTATTTAAGCAACTTGAAATTTCCAAAGGCCCAGGTTCTAAAGAAAAATGTCCACTGTCTTGGAGGGCCTTCTGCTAAGTCTCTGCCCTGTTCACACACCCCCTGCTTGTGGGTTGTCAAGCAGGAGAGCTTAGACTACAAAGGCACCAGAATATACCTGATGAGGGCATTTCCATGTGTTTGCTCACCACAACATTTGTAATCTTTCAGTGATGTGCTCAGAGAGATTTAGATTCTGCTCCTTTTTCCTCCAGTCACACTAATGAATGAGATGGTATTAAGTTCCCAATACATCCATGATTCCTGAAAGATTAAAAAAAAAATCTTTATTTAGAAAATTGGTAACAAATCAAAAATCCTAAAATATTGCTGCTTCCACAGTTATTTATCACTGGAATAAGAAAGGATGAGAGTAGTTTAGGGACACTTGAGGAACCACTGAAGATTTGAAAAAACAAATATGTCAACATTTTATCTTCTTACAAAAATGAGCCATTTTCAGCACTCACAGGTGACTCCTAATATTTTCTCTGAGAATGCTTTCTCTCTTATTTGCTTTTCTTCACCCTTCTCCTCCACATCTAGGTTATGGCCTTAAATGGTCAAAGCTGAGTAGCTTGGGTTCTGAAATCTGTTTCTGTCTGAGTTTCAGCAATGGAAATGAAATTATTTTGGCACTCATAAAACTATTTCATTGCACTCAGAACAGTCTCACGGATTCACCACAGACACATTCCATACTTATGGTGCAAAGAGGCAAAGTAAACATATATCTTAATCCTGGGACAGAGATATAGTAAAATCAGTTCCTCAGGTAATTATTATAGTGGTCAGTCAAAGCAATGGAAGATTCATTGCAGTGCAACTCAGACAATTTACATTGCATGTTTGGGGACAGAACATTTTAGTTTTGAACCCAGTTCCTGAATCATACTTAGATTTTAAACAAACACCTTAAATATACAGGCATGCACAGATGTAGATTTCATTTATGTGATTACCCTTCTTTTGTATTACCAGAACCTACAAGCATGACATATCAGCCAAACTGCTTCTACAAAAGGTGAACCTCGCAGTACTTTTGAAGGTAGCACTTCTGCTACATCCTCAGTGAGACATTCACTCGGAATGATTGATTCCATGCATTCCCACTACTTATGTGTGGTCTTTCCCTGACACCAGTGACCCTACCTTCTTTCACACTGGTACCACAGAGATTGAAGTCCAAAAGGAACACACTAAGAATTCAGACTTTTGTGGCACCAGAGGGCAGGCTGAAACACTCCAGACAACTCAGTTGAAGGGTGAAAAGCAAGGAGACTAGAAAATTATCTGAGCAGTACAATTCTGAGCAGTCCCTGAGTCCACCATTAAATCATGTCCTTAAGCACTACGGTTTTAGTGCTGGACTCCACAGTGCTGGGTTAGCAGTTGGATTCAATTATCTAAAAGGCCTATGATTTGATGATTTTGTTTCCTACTGTAACATTTGGACAATTGAACTTAACACCTACAGTACACCATATTCATATGTTTTCAATGTTTCCAAAGGGTAAACACATAATTCATAACAGTATTTATTGATTCCTGCTTGTGGCCTAACCATCCTTTCCTCACTTACTTGTTAGTAAAGTTTTTAAGGACAAATTCAGCCCCAACATAAACAGGGACAGGTACCTGTTGAGCTCAGCCTGGCTATTACATTTTATCCACACAATTATGGTTTCATGGAGACCTGGCTATTTCTGCCTCAGATCAGTCTCTAACACAGGAATCCCTGAAAGAAATGTCAATGCTAAGAAGAATATGTTTTGACTTTTTACCTTCAGTTATTCTGCAGCTGCCAATCTGTTACAACTTGAAACTACTGATGATACACAAACGTGAGAAAGAAATAGAGCATCAGAAGCTAATGGTATGAAACATGAAGGTAAATGCAAAAAAAAATCCATTAAAGAGCATTTTCATAGTGATCACAGAATTGTTTTCAATGCTGATCTATCTTGTGTGATCCTAATACTTCAACATCCAGGAAGAATGAACATCCAAGGTTTTCACTATAACACACACACATTTTTGACAGACTACTTGGACACCCTTTTTGAAAAACCAATGTCCTCTCATTTTAACCAAACACTGTTTTGTAGCCTCCTGTGCTCTACATCTACTAAACAGATCATTTGTAAGTTTCCTGCTGACACCAGGAGGCATAACACAAAGTACCACTGAAACAAAGAACATGTGTCTGGTTTTTCCTGTGTCTGCAATCTAGCCCAGCATTTTCAGAATCTCAGCCTTCCTATCTCCAATTAGCAAGCACACCAACAGAATTATCTCCATTAAGACTAAAAGATCTAGTTTGATGGCGAAACTAGATTTACTAGATTTTCAAAACAGTATTTTTCTAAAACCAAAGTACTCATATGCCTGCTTGTGTGAGCAGATGGAAAGCACATCTGTTTTACTTCCATCAATGACCTTATTTTAAAGCAATTAAATATTCCTGCATAGTATGTGTGATGCAAGCAGTAGAGTTACATGCAAGTGCACCAAAACAGGGAATTAAAACCAATGATTAATCAACAGGCTGACCATTTCTATTGCTGAAACTATGCTATAAAAGAGCTATAAAAGAAGGAAATAATTACATAAAGATGAAGTTTTTTAACCATTTTCATCACAAAAAATGAGATACATTATAGCTTTATTATAAACAAATATATCTATATAAGTTTGAATAAATAAATTGAAACATATTAATTTCTTACAGCCTAAGTCTTGCAATTCCACATGTAAAAACCCAATTCTCAATACCAAGCCAGAGTACCACGAAATTCCAGTCTTCTGGGAAGAGCCAGGCAGACACAATTCCCCGTTATTTTTTCCTAAGAATTCCAATTTTTCTTCATTTTCATGAAGTGCTTATGATCTGATTCTGACAGTGGGCAATTCTTGTGATTATATACATTTTACAGAACAGAAGTGTTATCACTTAGCCAATAAATCAATTACACAAATATGAGAGTGGAAAGTGAAATTTTATTCTCTGTGACACTGAGTGTTCAGAAAGGAGCTAATGATACTGCCCAAGAGGTAGGCAGGCTAGTAAGAGAGAGTCATAAAAGGACATAAAATCTTGAACCCTTAGCTTTTCATTTAGTCTTGCTTTCCTGGGCTATTTTCCCACAATTAACACTGTACAGCATCAAAGATTAGCAATTCTTATTCTCTTGTTCTTTTTGCAACCTTTATCTCTTAGACTGAAGAGGAATTTAGACAAGTTTTCAGTATACTTAATGGAGAATAATACACTTCTTGAGACAATTAACAGCATCACAAGAAATCCTTGTAAAAACACATGCCTGCTTCTCATGCTGAATTTACTTTTCCCTCAGTATCCTTCAGCAAAGAGTATGCTGAGCATTAAATGAGTTTCTGATCACCCAGGGCAAGGTCAGTGAGACTGTCACTGGTGTCTCAAGCAGAATAATAGAGCTATCAATAACAGTTAGATCAGGGTTAATAAGTGGAAGATAATGAGAGGGATTGGGAGGTCACATTGAAACACACTGAAAACGCCTTGCTTTACAAAGATGTTCTCCAGCAGGGCTGGCCCTTATTTCCACCTTGTCCGTAAAAAGAACCTACTTTTTAGTATGCTTTTTAAACGATTCAATCTTCATCAGACATTCATTTTTCTGTCAGCCTCAGGCAAATAAGGGCCAAATCCTGCTGTATAATTGAGTTCCTCCTGTTCAAAAGAGAAGGAAATCTCTTTTCAAGCCTCCCCAATGCGCTGCACATAAGAATAGTGACAACTTCAGCAAAAAGTTATTTAGGTAGTTCAGTCTTAGTGCTGCATTGTTGTTTATACCCCTCATTACTGCATTTGCAGTGAGCTCTCAGATACACGAATCTCCCACATGCCAGTCAATGCAGAGGCAAGAGGAGCCCAGAAATAAAAAACAAGATTGGCAGCTGATTTATTGGTGGAAAGGAGAACAAGACCTCAGTCAGTAGTGAATACAAAGAAAATAGCACTCCCCCTTACACATACATATTAACATACAAATCCACAGCTAAAGTGTGCTGCTCTTTGCATTAAATACAAATCTGCAGTACCTTTGAGAAAGTGTTTTTAATCAATGTGGGGATAATTTACTTCTTTTAGGCCTACATGTAGTTTAGATAGACATAAAATTCCTCAACCCTACCTGAACCTACTTGTTGAAGATATTCTCCTCACTTGAGTATTTTCTAGCAGACCTTCCTGTTCCTCTCACTTCCTGATAGCAGTTCATGCAATGTGCCCAACCTTCCACCTAAAACCTACCCTCTTCTGTTCTCATATCACATGGCACTCCATCCTGGTTTCTTAGGGGGATAAAAACACAAAGTTAGAAGCACCAGCTGCATTTTCCTGAATCAATCTTTGGTAAAATTTTCATACCCAGGAAAGATGTAGCAGGGTTGCTAACTATCAATAGCTTTCAAATTACAATAGCAGGTCTTTCACAACTAAACAAATCAGGGAGAAAATTCTATATTATAAACAAGTTCATAAAAATTTATAAATAATTATCACATTTTGTGTCTAAATCTTCATAGGCCTGGCAACTAACTGGTACACTTATGAACAGTCCTTTCAAAAAAAAAAAGAAACTAAAATGCTGCTTCAGACCTGGCTGTCTTCCTCTTCATGATACAATGCAACAGATGAGATAGCAGATACACAGCAGATGAGATGACATAAATCTGTTCCCAGAAGATCTGAAGTCTAGAAGTGATACAGAGGCACACTGGATACAGGTAACACACACATCAAACAGCTAACTGGATGGACTTAATTGTTATCAGCATGGAATGTTTAATACAGGTATTGCTGGTTTTATTTGGTTGTTGTTTTGGTTTTCGGGTTTTTTTAAGGGAGAATGAAGGAATTCAAGTTTTAAAGTTCTACTTATGGTGTAAAGGAATTTATCATAAATGCATAATGTGGTTTCTGTGCTCACATTGTACCTCCTGCTTTCTTGAAAATGTATTTTCACTATGGTGCATTACCTTTTTTATATATAATAAACTTGTGACTTAAAAGTCACAAAAATATTACTGGAGAGGATACAAGCTGGTGTTTGCACGTATAGACAAACACACAAAGACCAAATGTACTCCTACACAGAATATAATGGGTTTGTTTTTTTAAACTGGCAATGCCAAAGGATTATAATATCCCCACCCTGATGCCACCTGGCTCAGGCATCCTCTTCTCCCTGAAAAGGTCATTCTGCAACACACTTCCATTTCACTGTGAAAGTAATTTCCCCCAAGAAACATTTCCCAAACATGGCCCCAGTTTGCATGGTTCTAGGACTGCACTGTCTTTGGCCTTACACCAAGCTTACTCAGATAATCAGTGGACCTTTCAAACATGCATTGCCTTCCTCTTTCCCACACTAGTCTGGATGAATTAGAATGACAGCTTTCCCTTGACAGGGAAATTAAACTGTCGATCCTAATCCTGTAGAGCTGTAAGGGGGCACTTCTCCACCAGCTCTCTCCGTGATGCTGTCTACGCAGCTGGAATCTCTTTTCAGAAGAGAAAGAAGAGCAATCAATAGTGCCTCTGAAAAAGATGCCATCACCAGCACGGTAGCACTTAGCCACTGCAGTGAACCACGTGCTTCTGATTAAGATGCCCAGGCAGGGGCCGATTGATTTGTCTGGCTGCACAGCATACAAACCATGAGTCTTTAAACTCAGCAGCTTCCCTGCCCTGTCACCCTCCGCTTTCCTCACATCTCTCCTCCTTGGAAAGGATGGAGCACATATTGGTGAACACAGGACTTAAATCCATACATTGGCAGAAGAAATTCTGATAGCTGATCTCACTCTGAACTCAGTGACTGGAAGTAATGAAGCGCATGACTACGGCTCCTGGAGACACATAAGGAAGAGATAAAAATGGCCTGGTAGATTACACTTAGCCCATCTCCCTGGACACTACTACAAAACAGTGTGTTCTTAAAAGTGACTAGAGTAATTCCTCAGAAGACAATTCCAGACCCTAGCAGGTTCCGCTGTTGGTAACATGGGGTTGTTTTTTTGTCTCAGTGCTATTCAGTTTAATCTTTCCCAAATTTGATGATGTCATTATTGTCCATAAGATCCACTTCACTGGGCCACACAAAGTCACTATTTTATTACAATCCTTAGTGGTGCTGGTGGTGCTTTTGGTCTCAGAAATTTGCCACAGAAATAATTCTAATTGTCATTAGCTATTTTCTAAGCAATTTAAGAAATAAAAAAAAAAAAAAGTAGAAATCAGAAGAAAGGGATGATTAAGAAAGGTACAAAGATGGTAGGACCAGAGACATAGTACTGAAGAGCAGAACCAGCTGAGTTGTCTGATGTGGCAAAGGTTCTATTTAATTTCAGGAGGATATTTCCATGGTGGAATGCAAAAAGCTCAAGAAGGGCTATCATTTATTTTACTGAATCAGTTCTGTCACAGCCTTGCAATCAAGACTCTAATGCCTCTTAAAAGTCTGCGCATACTATTTAGCTACAGCCTTGCCTAAGAACCAAGCAGAGTAGAAATTGCCCAGAGTATTCAGGAAGAAGGCAAAGGATCAAACAGCCATTCTGCTTATTTTGCCTGGGCTGACTGCTGCTGCTGCTGCCATCACTAATTAAGAAAAATTAAGGTTATAGGAGCAGTAATTTTGGAGCTGTAGTCAATACAAGATTGATTTCCCCCATCAATCACTCATAGGAACAGCAAACATGACCCTCCACAGCTGTCTTCCCAGAACAGCAGTTTCATTATTTTCTCCCTCAGCCTCTTTATCTCGTAACAGGAACAGTTCAGCCATAACGTTGTGCCAACAGTTCATCTTTCTGGGAGCCACAACTTAGTTTTAGTAGAATGTTGAAAAGTGCCAGAGCATCATTGCCTCTTTCCTTCTTAACTACTTCAAATGTGATCACATCTTCCTGATAGCATAAAGGAAACATAGTTCTTCAATGCAATCACTTCTATGGCTGAAGCGGCTGGTGCCCATACCAACATCCATTGCGTCACTTAAAAGCAATCAAATTTCTTAAGCAAAACCTAGATTATAGGTGTCTGGTCTGTTGTCCCCTGTGCTCTTTAAAAAGATGGCTCAGCATGCGTATTTCCAAATCTTTTTGCAACATACCTCTCAGATGCAATTTCAGATACGACTTACTACTAGCCATATTTTTTTGCATTACTCCTTTCCATAGATTTGCATCTTTCAGAGACTGTGTCTGATTCCTTCCTACTCTACATGTTAGGTTCTTTTCCTTTTTACAGGATAACTCTGTGCATGTTGCCACGTGCCTGGCAGTAACACAGGTATCTATGGAAATGACTGCCTCTCTTACAGGCTCCTTTCAAATCAACCTACCATCTCATAATCAATAAAACCATTTTTGCTTTACGTGCTTATCAAATCTTGTTCTTCTAGTTCAGGAGAACTGAAAGTGACGAAAGTGGTCTACATGCCACCTCTCTCTTCTTTTCCCTTCAACCTGTTTTTCCTTACTTGTCTTACTAGTCTCAAAAAAAATACAGAGAGATATGGGCTTTTTAACTGGTAGTATTTGGACTTATTTTAATAATATTTAACATTCTCTGTATTGGCAGCACTTTTTAGATCAGCAATGTCTGTCTCATGTAAAACAAAGTTAGTGCAGCACTTAACTTGACACTATCTCTTTCCAAATTAATACATTACTGTTCACTATTATCGTTTCTGTCCTCTGCTCCTTCAACCATACTTGATTCCAGAGTTCACAGCCCTCAGCTCATATAGACAGCTAAATCATAATTAAAACAGGCATCTTCATCAATTAGAGAAAATACAAAGGAAAATAATGCCACTGATTTTTGAGAAACATATGAACTAAATCCAGAGGCAGAACACATCTTCATATCAATACTATTAGAATATCAAAAAATAGTTTATAATTATACACTTGGGAGCCGTCCCATATCTCAACCAGCAGGTGGCAATTTCATCCCATTATATGTTCCATTAAGTAGGCAATGGCCTAAACGGTGTGGAAAGATGAATATGTTTTCAGTTAATGTAGTCTGTAGAGGGACTGAGAGATTCCCATGGCAGGCAGGAAAAATGGCTTTTCATCATAGAGGAGAGCTGATATCTTCACATAAGTGGAATAGTCTTCCTTCTTTTATTTGTGGGTATCTAGTGAAAATCCCTGGCTTCTCACCTGGGAACTAGCACTACATAATATTTGACAATCAAAATGGAAGTCCTGACTTCACTGAAATTATAAGGAACTTACCTCCCATTCAATAGGGGTTTTGTTCAAGAGAACATGAAAAGAAAACAATTCTCAAGAAACTAAACTAAGTTCCTTACCAGTCCCTTTTCAAATGGAAGTAAACCCTCACTTTTTTGTATTACATGGATTTTGAAATTATTACACAGATATTCCCTGACCCCTAACATTTTCTTTGCTAACACCATATTCCCTGAAGTCTTTGCTGTCTCTCTTCAATGCCAGTAATGTTTGTCTTCATCTCTTTCCTCCTCAGTAGATCTTCTAGGTCTGGGGCTGAGCAAGAAAGAGAATATATCTTCATAAGCCACATCAAGGAGCAGATTTCATCCTCTGAATTATTCATTCTTGATCTTTGCACAGTGCATAACGAAGTAACTAATGATATGCTTTAGCAAATCCATGGGAAAGCAGTCAACTGTTCTGTATTGCAGTGCCTCACATTCAGCTCTGCTTTGAGCCCATTTCCAAAAACAAAAGGAAACACAGAGACAAATTTAACTTTTTTCTGAATTCAGTAGTGTAGGTGAATTACACTGCTCAAAATTAGTAATGAGTTATATTTCCTATTTTGTTTACAAAGCACACTGACTAATCATTTATTTCTGATTTTTGACTGTTTCATATTCAAAACTATATGGCTTTGATATCAAAAAGAAGGAAGATTCATGTTTTATAGACATCTATACATAAAACAGAGCTTTGTATATAAAATATACAGACATTCTAAATCTTTGATACTTGAGTTAAAGCCTGCATGCTATTTGACTGTGTTCAGCTGCCAATTTTAAATTCTCCAACGATCTGGAAGGGAATAATTAATGTACCTATTTCATATCAGTGTGGAAGTTTTGATAAAAATACCCCACACCTACAGAGGAAAGGGTACAAAATAACTCACTTCTTTTCAAGACTCTTTTTCAAACAGGAAAAGGATATATTTATGTGATGAAGGTATTTTCATATCTTCAGCAATTACAGATGATTCATTCTGCACTTCCTGAAGTGTTCCTGATCAAGTTTATCAAGCAGAAAAGTTGTTTAGGAAGCTGTACTCTGGCAGCGATTAGGCGTTTTCCGGTGATGTTGAATAGCCAATATTATAGAGGTAGTATGTTGGTTGAGGTTTATGTGTTTCCCTTTGCTGCAGATATGATTTGAGTATTCATGTATAAACCAGCTCTGTAGAAAGCTAGCCTGGGGGGAAATCTCTTATCCCCTTATTATATTGCTCCCATATTTGATGTCTGAAGCCATCACCTATGACAAACACCTGCAAGCTGAAAAGGGAAGTATTCTTCCAACTTCATTATCTCAGGAATACTGTCACATCAGAACAGATTAGTTTCTTTCTGCTTTAGTAAATTGATCCACAAGCTTAACCTTTGTTTGAAGCCTCTAGGGCTGTAACAAAACAAGTGCTGTGCTTATAGCAGAAAAGCCTTGTCAATGTATTTTTCCAGTGGGGCTATTACACAGCACAGACTAAGAAGGCCTTTCCCTAGGAGAAACCCAACAGACTGACAATACCTGTCACTTCTTTAAGACACATGCACCTTTCTTGAAAAGTAAACTTAAGATGTTTAAACCTGTATTGGGGTTACGTGGCAAGGTTTTAGTAGCAGGGGCTCTGTGAGAAACCCCAGAACTGCTCCCATATTGTACAGAGCTGGAAGAAATGGTGTTTTTAGTTTTGTCTCTGTTTCTCACTATCTCACTCAATTTTTAATTGGCAATAAAATAAACTGATCTTCCCCACATGTTTTCCAGACCACAGAACGTCAGCTTGGAATGTGATTTCAGAAGCTCCATCCCTACTGGCAGAAGGCCCACAGAGTCTCTGTGGAGTTTGTTTCTTAGTTTCCAGCCATGACACCCTGGTGACTCAGTTTTTGACCACCTTACTTGTAAAGACACCTTCATTTGACAAGCAGCAACCTCCTGAATGACAAGCAGCACCATGGCTCTGGAAAGACATGGCTTAGTGGCAAACATGATGGTGCTGGGTTGGCACCTGGACTCAGTGATCTTAGAAGTCTTTTCCAGCCTTAATGACTCTCTGATTCCACGATTCTATGATTCTATGACAAGCCAACCTAACAGCCCACACAGAGCTGGGAAAAAGCAAAAATGAAATGGCCCCATATCAAAGAACCTTCTGTATAAATGAGCGATGCATTTGGTCAGTGTCAACTGCAAATATTATCCACTTGCATTTTCTCAAAAGCCATGAAGAACCTACAGATGTCTCTTACATCTGCTTTGGCATACACAGGTTTGCCTGCAGCCATTGTCTGCTACATCATGAACCAAGACTGATGAAAACATTTAGCAACCCAGTGAGTAATTGAGAAAACTTACTCTTGAGATAGCTCCTTTAAAAAGTTGTTACTAGATTCATGAAATATTATGCCTGTAGCAAGGACTGCATTATAAATCCCTTCAGCTCCAGACAGGTGATATTAATTTTTTCACACCAGTGGCACATTAATGGAGAAAAACCACTTCCACATTCCACAGATCTGACACTGACAGCTGTACAGAAATATATACGCACCTGGGTCTCCTGTTCAGTAAATAAAAGGAAGATCAAAGCATGCTCACTAATTGAGAGGAGCTTGCCAAAGGATATATTGTATTTGTCTTCTGATCAGACATGTGCACTATTCACTTACTAAACAATGAAACTTTAAAGCAGAAACAAACTTCCCAAAAAATTAATCAATCTCTGCTTAATGTTGATGTATATGAAGTTTTTGGCACTAGTATAGAGAAGAAAATGCTTTTTGACTACATGCAAAACTGAACCACCACCACCCACCACAAAATTCAGTGTGGAAAGTTCTAATGTGTAAGTCCTGATTTTAAAATGGTTTTGATTCATAAGAGCATCCTATTTTTGTCCCAATCTTGTTCTCAGTATTCTATTTTAGAAAGACTGAGAAATGCTTATACAGGATTACCCTGAGAAATACAGGGTATTTCAACCTAGACTTCAAAAACTTCTGTTTTGTGGAGCAATTGCTGTGCATGTTTGTTACTTCACAGAAAGAAGAGTTATCTTCTGGATGCATTTTGACAGCATATTCTGATCATTCAGTATGGAAAAAAAGTAATGGTGATGCCACTCATAAAATATAAATAAAAAAATATATTAGAGATGTAGTCAATGTACCTATACTAAATATATATATAGATACACTTCCTATGCTCTGTGCTAAAAAGAGTCTTTGACAGTCCAGGGAACTTTAAAACCTGTTTCAACAAATCCACCCATGCCTCTGCAGTTTTCACATTCTTAAAAAAAAATTGCTGCAGTCTTGTGTTATTTTTAGACACTTACAGATATCCTCTGTAACAACTGGGAACATGCTAAGAAAATACGGAAAGGTTTTACATAAACACTAAAATAATTATTGAAGTTTGAAAAAAAGACAATTTCTATCTTTTAGTTGTTATAATTGAGAATTTTAGTATGCAACTGAAATTTCAGGTGTATTCTCAGTATATTTTGTTAAGCAGAAGATGAGCTCTTCAGTCAGACTAGTGCTTGCTTCATAAAAGCATCCACAGGATTAGGTGGGTTTTAAAGACACAGACTATAGTCTGGAAGTTACAACAAACTAAATTTTGCATTTTATAGCCATTAACAAGAGAGTTCTTCATTATCCAGAGACTAAATGTCTGCTGATGCATATTCTTGAGCAGTCTTCTTTTCCTAAAATGTGTTTCATACAGCACAAGGCTTTCTGACTTACAAGGTAGGTATTAAATTTGTTATGGGTGTCTATTTTCTGCCTGTTTTACTTGAAAAGTATTGACTTTTCCTTTATCCACATCATCCTGCTCCAAATGTCAGACACCTCTGAAGCATAAAGAAGCAAGCTGTAGCTTTCTCAAATTCATTTAAATGTAGTCTTTAGAAAACAGCCTTCAACAACACAGCCAGGACATGCCCTGCTACAGTTCTTATGTTCTCTCTCTTTCCTAGAAAAGTTTTCATTCTCCCTCTTGTGACTGAACAACAGATTCATTTTGGTGTGTGAACCCATTTTACTGTCATGGATTAAAACAGATAAGCAGCAAATACAGCAGAATTTAGTAACAATCTAATTCACACTCCTTACCCAACTGTTTCACTTCTATTGATTGCTTCTTTTAAGAGAAAGCTTTCTACTCCTCTAACTTTTAATGAGGTTCTTACACAGTTTTAGGGGCTTCCTATTTTGATTCCCATCCAAAGAATGTTTCCTTTTAAGATGCTACAAGTTTTTTCTGAAATAGTTGCTATTCAACCATGTGAGAGCAAAGGGCATGTGGCTTTTGCTGTTGGAGGGGAAAGACTGGATGAGTTTCTTTAGAAGTTTGTTTCTCTTCACACAGCTGGACATGTCTTCCTTCAGTAAACTCAGGCTTTAAGTCTGTTCTTACATCTCCATTTTACACCCAGCAGTAGCTCTTTTCAAAATATAAACCACTATCCAGCCAGACAAAAAAGCTCTATTCAGTCTAAAAGCTTCCAGTATAAGAACACCTAAATTCACCAGTAGTTAGTCACAACATTTTTGAAAGCATCTTCAAAATTTTCTAGAAACAGTTAAATGCTACCAGCAACATTAGTTTCTCTGTAGCTGCTACTTGCATGCTTACCCAGGAGGTTTTAAAAAGAAAGCTATACTTTGTGTTTAAATTATTGTTAAAACTTTTTTCTATTTCTTTGGAGGGGTTTTTTGGTTTTTCTCCATGGGACTATGTTCCAAGTGGGACTACCCACTTGCAATTCAGTTGCCTATGATGTCAATCTTTCCAGTTTCATAACTTTCACAAGCAGACCACAACAAATGATCTACAGTAACTCATATTTATTTCATGACCAGAGAACAGCTGGCTAATCAAAACAAAAGATAAGCCCTCCACAGTATTAGTAAAAGGATATTTATAAAACCAGTCTTTATACAGAGTTGCCAATTATTATAATAGTCTAGTCTGCTCTTGGACCTAACAATTTTCACTTGGCATTATTCTGTACATTTTCTCATAGAATAACTTTTACCAAAGTTGGTGGTCCTTGTAAGTTTTCCAAAAAAGGGGTATTTCCATTGTATACTGATTTCCAAAAGCCATCAGGCTGCAATTTACCTTTCTGGCTTAAGCCTCTAATCATGAATACTGCTAAGCTGAGGATTTTTCTGAAAGTGTTTTTGTTTCCATTGCCTGGTAGTGTTCTTCCTAACAATTGGCACCCGCAGTGGCTCTCCAGCTTTTTTAAAGCTTGTTTCCCTTAAGAGCTGCACCATAATCCGAGACTGAATTGTTCAAAATGGCCCAAATTGATTTTTCCTGACTCAGAGTAAGCCCTTTGCTTTATATACACACACCTTTCTGCCTGACATTTACCCCTACTTTTTCAGTCCTGCTGACACACAGGGCATGACATGTTGATTTTCTGGGATCTCATTTATGAGTTCTTTTAAATAATCACCCACTGGATGGTTCAAGTCTCCCTTATGATTCACGAACATCGCATCACCTGTCAAGGCATGGGCAATGATCTTGCATTTCTATAAAAGAGTGCTAAGTGATTGTAAGCAGGGTGAAATGGGCTATGAAAATGTTTTTATAACTAGCATGTAACTGTCTTTGGCATGCTTCAAAGGCAGGCAAACCATTTCATCACATCTACAACTCTATAATGAACCCTGGTAATTACTGGGAGGGAGAACTGTAAAAGCATTTACTGGAGTCAATGGCAATCCTAAAAAAAGATAATACTTATTCTTTGGCCACATTTACTTCATGAAGAATTTTAAAACAATTTCATAATCTGGCATTTTGTGGAGCTCACTGATTAAATCGTATGATTTCGTTATTTGCCATTTTGACCATGCAAGTGAAAGGAGATGGCACATATGTTAATGCTGTTATTCTCAAAATAACAGAGGGAAGGAGAGGTGTTATCAAAGTTTTAGGATGTCCAACATAATAACCCCTGCTTTTGCTTAGAGAAAGGAATAGAATATTAAAAAAACAACAACAACAAAACCCATGAAAAAACCCAACCAACAAAAAAGAGAATAGATATCCTAACCAGTTTGAATTTGTAGCACAAAAGAATATAATAACTCCTTTTTGCAGCTAGTACATAGCCAGGCACTAAGGGTTGTGACAGTGTGACAGCCAACTCTTTTTTAGACAAATGCCCAACTTCCTGCTCCAAACCATGTTCTTCTTGTGCTCCCAACAGGTTCTACTGGCACATTCCCATCTTTTGAGATAAATGGCCATCTTCTGTGTTTTGTAATAAAGTATTATCCCACATCTCTTTGAAGTTCTGACTCTGGTTTAAAGTAAGAGGAGAAACAACCATGAAAAAATTAATAATTGAAAATCTGTGTTCATTTAATCATCTAAAAAGTACTTGCTCTCAGTTCCTCACCCTGAAATTCATAAAATACCTTGACTCTCTTGTCTACAATACACACCGTAGCCACTGAAAAGCTGGAGATGAATGCCAGTCTGCTATTCCTGCTCTGAGGAGGATGTACTGTGATGCTCTAAGAACATTAAGCTGTAAATAGCTGTGAAGATAGATGCCTGGGTCATGCACTGAAAGAGATTATGGTGTCTTCTTAAGAACATAAATCTCCAGTCCCTTCTTTTTACGAAGCTTTTATATACTAAAAAGGCCTATGCCTTGTGTAAGTCAAACATTTCATTTCAACGCATTCAAGGTATTACACTTTTTCTCCCCAGTACAGATGTCAACCCTACAGCAGCTCAGATTCTTTCCAAGCACACTGTAGAAGCTCCACAGTACCTCAGACTGGGTAAAGAACTGCCAGTCCATGAAGATCTTCATAAAGTCCAAAATGTGTTGCCTGTCTTCTGCAAACCATTTAGTCATGAAGAAAATTCCTTTCTACTGAAATGCATCAAAGAATCCATCCCCATAAGCTATAAGTGCTCATAAAGTTCCCTTTCACAGGTATGACTGCTAGCTCTGTAAGAAAAATGACGTAACTTTCTGTGTGGTTATCAGACACTTAAACTCCCTGCGTAACCTAAAAAAACTACAGCCAGGGACGTTTGAAGCAGTTCTTGTTACTTTTTGAAACAAATGGCACTGAACTCCGCACATGCAGTTATAGCTGCACAGTTTTTTGTGTCTGGCATAACTTCGGAGATCTTTTCACATCTGGGCCTTGATAACTAAGGCTACCATGAACCCAACTTAAATTTGGGGTATAAAAAAATTCCCCTTTTACAGAATCACTGTAGCTTTTGATCAGAGAATATTTTCTAAATGCAGCTGTAGTGCTGATTGCTGTATATGTATCTATTTTTTTTTTTCTGTCTAGCTACTCCAGTGTCTCCTGCAGCTGCTGTTATTTCTACATTCATTGCAACCCCAATAGAAAGAGACAGGACAGAACAGAAAGTATGTGTCACTAAAACTATTATTTGTATCTGCTGTATCTCCCTCTTTTTTGTGGATGAACATGTTAGAGGGGATGAGATTTACATCTATGAAACCTCAACTACAAAAAGAGGTAATTTCAGATTGAGTTGAATTCCTTTATTCTTTTGAAGATACATACTGATCCAGTTAAAGAAATCCATGACAGAAAAATCCCCTTTCATTTATTTTCAATGAAAAGGTCAGTCAACATTTTTAAAAATATCCCTGTAGAAGATAACCTTGCAAATACTCATTATGTCTAGTCTTCAGAAGGCAGTTGAGTCAGTATATGCCTCACACTGATACAGTCTTTAAATTTAGAATCATAGAATATGCTGAGTTGGAAGGGACTCATCAGGATCTTCAAGTCTGACTCCTTGCTTTGTGCAGGTCACCCCAAGAGTCACACCATGTGCTGAGAGCATTATCCAAATGCTTCTGGAACTCAGACAGACTTGGTACTTTGACCACTTCCCAGCCTGTTGCAGTGCCCAACCACCCTCTGGTTGGGCACTGCAACACTCACTTTTTCCTGATATCAAATATAAACCTCCCATGACACAGATTCATGCCATTTCCTTTAGTCCTGTCACTGGTCACAACCTTGAAGAGACTGATATCTGGGTCTCCTCTTTGCCTCATGAGGATGTTGAAGACTGCAGTGAGGTCTCTCCTCAGTCTTCCCTTCTCCAGGCTGAACAAACCAAATTACCTCAGCTATTCCTCATAAGGCTTTCCTTCCAGACCCTTCAACATCTTCATACCCTCTTTTGGATGCTCCCTAATAGCTTTATACCTTTATTATATTGTGGCACCCAAAATTGCCCCCAGCACTCAAGATGAGGCCACCCCAGTGCAGAGCAGAGCAGGACAATCCCCTCCCTTGCCCAGCTGGCCATGCTGTGCCTGATGCACTGCAGGGAAGTGTTGGCCCTCCTGCCTGCCAGGGCACTGCTGGTTCATGTTTGATCTGCCACTGATCTGGACCTGCAGGTCCCTTTTCACAAGGCTGCTCTCTGGCCTCTCATTCCCCAGCCCATGCACACAACCAGTCTGGCCCCATCCCAGGTGCAGAATCTGGCACTTTCCCTTGGTGAAACTCCACATGGTGGTGATTGGTCTCTCTAATTTGTCAAGTCCTTCTGAACAGATCCCACATCTTACCCCATTGTAGGGCCACTCTTCACTTCCAGCCTCACCAAGCTTTTTTTTATGTCATGAGGAGACAGATCTGACCTCTCTCCATTTTTATGCTCCTCAGCAGGCTGTCTGCCATTATTATCAACTAGGAAGACACTGTTTTTCAGAGGGGTTTTCAGATCATCCCCTTGTCAGCCTCCCTCAGGACATGTTATGCTAACATGTCATCTTTGGAGCCTTTCCTACTGTATTGGGGGTTTGGCCAACAAATGCCCCCTAGCTTTTCTCACCCTTGCAGACAAGTTCCAAATCTTGGCTTTGTGTTTTGTTTTGTTTTTACCCTACAAGAGTTGCCTCCTGAGGCCTTCACCAACAGTATTGGCTCTGTTTAAAAGATGAATTATGTCAGTTTGAAGCTTCTAGTCTTGCTGGTGTTTAACACGTCTAGTTATTTACTTGCCTGAAGTTAGTAATTCACATAGAATTGTCTTCCTTGTTTCCTCTCCTTTGCCCATCCTTGGCATATTTTTGCACAAAGCTGCATAGTCTGCCTTGCAGTGGCTTTACTATTATGAATAACGTTGAATGGCCCTGAAAATTTCTTCTTCTTTCTTCAAATTCTTATCATGGCCTGTCTCAACAAATATTAGAGCAAATATCATGCTGTATATAACCTTTTATTTAGCAGTAGCTGCTAAGCTGGGAGTCCTGGGAATCTTATCCTCAGCCTGGAAATAAATGCTTAGAAACTGAAAAACTTAACGCACACACATGCAAAAAAAAAATTTACTTCTTATCAAGTTCTGAAGTATCTTAAAAAATGAAAGCCTGAAATCAAGTACATCTAAAATGTGGTTACTTCAGCTTGTGTATATATTTGTCCACAACATTTCAAATATTTCCCTTTCTGAGGTCTCGTTTTATTTCTTTACAGCTTCTCAGCACCTTGAGAGGAATCTGGTTTTGACAAAACTATTATTATTACACTTTTATTACAGATCTAAGATAGATTTTGATTTGCAAGCAGTAAGATGCACAATATGGTTAGAGGGTGTTTTTTTTTAAATATGTATTGATTAAAACATTTAGCAGAGAGGAATTTAGAGAAAGCAAACACATAGAATGTAGTAGCAGCACACAGACTGCAGATATGCAACCTCCATCATAGATTCTCCTGCAGAATTTTAGAAATTTTTCTTTCTACACTGCTCTTAGTCACAGATGGTCCCTGGAATTCCAGAAAAAAAAATGGTGATTTTGGTTAATGAGCAAATAAATGTTAGTATGGAGTCCTATATGACAAATACTAATAATAGCACTGACACATCAAAGGGGCGGATTTTTCTGGAGAAAAGTATTACAAATATAAATTGTAACACTGCTGATGGCAATATTGCCTTGCCTCAGAATTTCTTAAGGATTTCAATAATCCACTGTTAGGGAGAAAAGCCTTAAAGCAAGAAAGAAGCACTGATTGGTGAAGGTAGCCATGTAAAATTTTTTGTGTCTGAACACATATAAATGTAACTGTACAAGTAATTATAATCAGCACTCAAGCTTTACAGAAACACATTTACAGGATTTTCAGATAGAAGAGAATAAATGAATTTAAAGGTTGAGTTTTCCCATTCTGCAGGAGGAAGGTTGCTTTAAACCAAGGTGCAGTGGAGTGTAAAAATGTGAAAAGTCCCAGAAACATTCAATGAATGGATGGTGAAGATAACAACCATCCCCCATCACCTCTGCAAGCACATTTTACTGTGAAACTCACAGCTTTTTTTCCTTCTTTCTACTAGCAATTGCATTTCACAAAATGTACAACTCTATACTTCTGTGTTACTCTGAAATGCAAAATAAGAATTTACGCTTTTTTCTTCCAGACAGGTACTAGAAATGTGATGGTTTTAAAAAGAGAACAGAGACTCTCAAAATCACAAGATGGCAGAATCATTGGTAGAAGAAAAAGCCTTCAGCTATAGCTGTACTCTCAATATATCTGTTGCAGAAGTAGCAATAGGTGACCACTTCCTGAAAATTAATATTAGGTAGAAGTTGGTTGGAAGGGACCTCAAGAGCTCTTCAGTCCAGGCTCCTGATCAAGGCAAGGTTAACACTGAAACCAGACCAGGTTGCTTAGTTGGTGTCTAAAAACAATGGGCTGGCTTCCCTTTTCAGTTGTGGGAAGGCTTCAATTTGGGATGGCTTCTTAAAATTTGAACTAAAGCTGCCATTGTTAGGCATGGGAATCAAATCTATGCAGATTCACATTGGGTACAGTTTAAATGCTACTTGGCTATCTGGTATGGGGCTTTTAAAATTTAATTTTATGTACCTAATGCAGACATGGACAGAAGACAATTAGAACTGGATAAATGTATGTTTTCAGCTTATTTTATCTCAAAAGTTAAGCTTTATTACAACTAATATATTTGTTTCATTAGCACCTCTACATTTTCCTTCAGTTAAATGCTTTTTTGATAAGTCATTTATAATCTCTGTTACAAAGTATTCATCCTTCATACCCTGTTAAGAGTTCATCAATCAGCTCAACAACATTAATTAAAAATCATAGTGCAGGAATTCATATTCTTCTATGACTTTTAATGATGCATGATGTCAGTTTTTTTTAAAATTAAACAACCAGCCTGTCACAAAGTCATATCCTGGTGCTAAAATAACACTAAGAGCAGTTTCCAGGTTTAGTTCAGCATAGGAAAACCACAGGTTTTGTTCCAGGTTTTCTTGGTGAAGTGTAAGTCATGCAATTAAAAATATATTGGCCCAGGGCATTTATCCCACAAGCATCAGGACACAGCTAAATATGGTGTGCATGGCAAGACTTTTCTGGAAATATTTCATAGCTATGAAAAGCAAACATTCTACAGCTTTTGAAGTACTTGAAATTACTTTTTGTTACCTGACCCAGGTGCAATGGACCTTGTTTTATCAACCTTTAGCAAAAATGTTGGGGTCACTCAATCTCTAATATAACTGCTATCACTACAAATATTATCTGCACTTCAGAGGTAGGTCATGTGCAAAGACACATTGCAACTTGCTTAATGAAGCTGCTAAACCAAGACTTGAAACCAGATGTCCCAAGTCAGAGCTGTTGTCTGACTTCTTTTCACTGTCATAATAGGTTTTATAGTTTCACTGCCACACTACACCTCACATGTACCATTGGCATCTGACATACCAACTATCTCACTTGGCCTGATAATCAAGATGTACTCAAGGAACAATTTGTTCCGTGCATTTGTCACTAGCACGTGTTTTTTTCTTCATCTGTATGGCCTGCTTCATCTAACTTCACTGAGAAAAATTTCCCCATCTTTCCATTCCTCCCCCTGCTTTCAGACAGCAAAACAACTGCTGCAGGTAATATGACAGCAGATGATGAATGCGGGGAAGGGCAACTTGTCTTGCAAGGATCTGTAGGTAATAAATCCACTCATGTTTTTCCCTTTCTTTGACCAATGAGTTTAAAATTCATTAGCTTGAGCCCCACCCTTTCTAAGAGCAGTCTCAGCACAAATTAAAGAGCCATCCATCCTCAACCAGAAAGAGGGGGTCTGCTCAATATTCAAAGTCATAGTCTCCACAGTGACCAAAACAGAGGACTGTCTTACTATACCATGAGTACAAGGGGTGTTCATAGAGTCCAAACACCATCATATTGTCCTGTTTGCTCTGTCACTGTAAGTTCTAATTTAAGCCTCACAGGAAATTCACCAGCAGAAGGCATTTATTATAAACTAAAAATATTCACAAAGTTATCTGAAACCTTCAAGCCCAAACATTGCATTTCTTTCCGTGGCATGCAAGGGTTTCATACCTTAAGACAGCAGGTAGAATAAATGGGGCAGAGTTCCCATGACTTGCAATCATTGCTTGCAATGGAGCTTTCTCCAGTATCTCTTCCACCAGATCATATTTAATTAAGATAAAGGTCTTCCTCTCATGTTAAATTAATAAAAGGTAATGCAGTTAGTTTTCCTGAGACACATCACTTGTTAGCAGAAAGCTTCAGTGAAACAGTGGCTTGCAAGCTCCTGTGAGGATACAATTCTCATCTTGTACCTTTTAACTGTCAGCTAAAGCACCTACAGTGCTCCTGGAAAAAAGATGTAATTGATAGTTCAGCTGGGTGAGCTGTTCATTCAAACCCACATCAAGAGGAGACATATTCATCCCAAGGACTCACAAAGGTCACAGATCATGCTGACTCCCATCAGTCTCTCCATTTCATTCTTCTAACTAGTAACACTACTGCTGCAAAAGGGTGAATGAATCAGTCTGTGGTTCACGTCTCCTGCCTCTCTTCATCTGGTAAAGAGGGGGGATAGCTGCAGGGATTCCTGCTTTCTGGGTCTACATGAACGTGATCAAGTCCTGAACAGCAAGGAGAAATCAGCTCAGTATTGACTCCTTTTGGCTTCTGTTGGACTTGTTCCTGGGATACATAACAACCCCATGTTAAAGGGAAGAAAATTGACTTGGAATGAAAGATGGCATAAGAAGCTGCTTCAATGCCTTGGGAAGGCTGGGGAGAGAATGGCTGTCATCACATCCTGCTTGTCTTTACACAGATACACTACCTCTCACTTCCCATGAAAAATACCCTGACAGCAATATCTGAAGGGCTTTACAACAAGCTTGTTGCAAAGCACAGCTATCCCTGCTTCCAGCCAAAGATCCTAACTAATTCTTGCACCTGATTTCCTTTCCCACTGAGAGTGTTGTGAATCTGACATGCTGCCATACATTTGAAATATCATTATGGAGTTCATCTCCCCACCTGCTTCTCTCTCTCCTCCCCCAGACACTTTTTTGAACTGATCTGTTGTCAAGTGTCTTGTCTTATATTTGTCTTGCCTTACCTTAGGGCAGGTAACATGTCTCTCTCCATGCTTCTAAAATGGGTGTGATTTGATCCCACTCTATAAATGTTTTAGAATAACAATAGTACCAAAGGATGCTTGCACATCTCAGCTGTCAGGGAATCAAAGAAGAACATTTTCCACTCTAAATATTAACTTTAGAGTCTTCTATTTGTATCATAATTGAAAACCATTATCATAATTGGTTAGCAAAGCCACCAAAGGCACAGGCCTAAAATGGAAATGAATGAAGCAACTATGGAAATGACAGCTTAATAAGAATAATGAAATTCAAACCCCTTCTGCAAGTACAGTGTATAATCCATTACATGGAGATTAGATGAGATATAAATACCTGAAGGATATAAGATGATTGATCTGACATGTCATCTGGTTTTGCAACCATAAAATGTCAAACAACAGGTATCTGAACACTGCAAATTTCCTAACTACAGCATTTTCATGGAAGGTGAGAAGGGAATATAACAACTTGCACTTTCAGGCAAGGGCTTATTCTGGGTGCAGCATTTTAGATGGGTTTTTTTTCCTCCTTTTAATCCAGAAAGGACTGTCAGGGCCTGAATATTTTTTTTTATTAATTCCCTGTATCTGAAACTCAGTGGATAAAGGTTCAATTCCCAGTCTATCCATAGTGTTAACATCTTTATAATTCAGTTGCTTGTTCATGAGTGGTAGCAATAAAGTTGGCCTTTACCATTTAAAGGTGAAGGAAACATTTGGTAATTTTCATAATATGTAAAAATATTGTATCAGTTCTGAGTACTCTCATATTCAGACCACCTCAAAAACATAGAAAAAGGAAACATCAAGACTAGATTGAAGAGCATGGGAGCTGGGGAAGGGTTGACTCCTGAAAGAGTTTGCTACTCCCAAGGTACTCAGAGTAAAAAGCCAGAGTTTTAGTAGACTTTTTAGAATCTCTAGAAATTCCATGTTTCTCATCGGTTTTTAAGTGAAAACAATGAGGATTGAAAAGTCTTCTAAATCCCCTCCTGTTGAACTAGAGAGAAATCTTCATCCAAACGTGAGCTATTCCAGTGGAAATGACCTATCCTGATGTTTGCATCATTCCTATTTTTGTTGTGGTCCTGAATCTCAGGATATGAACACATATCAACCATGGAGGCAGCCCAACACAAAGATAGGACAGGCATCTGAGAATTCTGAGGGTGCCAGAATCAGAGATTGTTTATCTTCCTTAACAAAGCTCCCCATTCCTCACTCATGCACTAGAAAACATGCAACAGAGCAGGAGCCCCGATGTTTAGACACTAGTCAGATATTCTTGATTTCACCCAAATCATCCAAAAGCTCCAACAGCAGGTGGCTGTAAGGGCACTTTGCAGCAAAGCATGTGTCAGTTACAGATACTTAATGCTCATAATTGAAGGAGACATGTGATCAGTGTAGCTAAGTTTAAGTGACAACAAGAAGGATGATGCTCCTACTATGCATTTTCTTTAGCCAGCTTTTAGCCTGAGCCACTCATGCTGGTGGTTTCTGTAACACAAACACCAACTGCACTTTAAGTGCAGGCAATGACTGAGCATAGCTGGGGAAAAAAGTCTCAACCTTAGCACAGGCTCAAATACACACATGGGTTTTTTACAGAGAACATATTTTTCAGTTTAACCATGCTATATTCTATCTCACCAGATTTGGGCAAATTTCTGTCTTGTCTGGGTTTTGTAACACATCAGTCAAAGGCTCCTGATTAGAAGGATCTATTTCATGAGCACAGCAGAAGACTGGAGGACAGCTGTGATAATTCACAGAACTTGGATAGCTGTGTACAATACCCTTCAGATACATATAGATTGGGAGTACTTTGCTAAATATAATGTGATAATCTGTAATAATCATTAATGGTAACACCTGAAATCCACAGTCTTACTTCCTTATTCAGTGGTAACTAAACCCTTTGATGTCCAAGACTGTCTCCTCTACTCATAAAAACCTTACAAGCAGGTTTATAGCCATAAAGTAATTACAGGAATGAATTAATTATTTGGAAGATAAACTTGCACCAAGTTACACAGGTTGTTTTAAAGACACTTAGAGAAAAGAAAACGACTACTTTATTTTCTTGAAGTCTTTCTAACTTTACTCCAAGCCCTGGCTGTTGTGCAATATCCTTCCACAATGACTGGAGAAGTGCTTAACATTATAGGAAGGAGCAATCTACTAAAGTGTGGTCTGCTTTTATGCTGTTCATTTCAGGCTGTCCCCACTTAAGCCATGTGCACTTTATACAGATTTCATTAATGTCAGAGCCATTACATTTGTTCAGCAGCTAATGGGAAATATTAAGTGTACTGGAATAAATAGGGCTAAGTAGAAGCGACTTATAATATTTGGCTTTCAGCAAGCTCTCTTGTCGAGCTGTCACTTTTTGCATGTTATTGTCCATACATATTCTAGAGAACAGGCTGCAGGAAGGCTGGAATAGGAAGATACCAGGACACCACTCCAGGGTAGCTACAGGTAACTCCTAGGTAGCTGTGTCAGCAGTAGCAAATGGTCACTTTCAATCTTTCAGTGTGGTACGTGTAACTCTTAAATAGCTTGAAGGCAACTAGGCTGAAAATTGCCTCAGCTTGGAAGCCTTTTTTGTGTTCAAGAGATTAAGGAGAGATTGGAAAATTTGGGTTTCTATCCTTGGCTCTTTCAATGGGTAATGCTGTGTGATCCCTTAATGGAATTTTTTTTTCACCACAATTACCCACATCACCACATCCTTTCTTCTGCCTTCTCTAGTTAGATTATTGCTACACAAGTCAGATGCTACACCCTCTGCCTACCTGAAAGCTTACTGAGGTATTTTGGATCCTTTCTGGATAGACAGTCAAGTATCAGAAGGCATGAAATAGGAATATTCCTGATTCTCAGAGCTTTTTAGGCATAATCTGATTAAGCACCATGCACCAGGTGCAGTCTCAGTAGAGCTACCTGCCAGCTCCATTCCTGGCTGCTCCAAATTTTGCTTTGCTGCTATATTACCCTCCTACCTAATTAGGATAATCTCAAGGAAGTGAGGCATTGGGAGGAATGAAGACTTCAGAAAATATAATTGCCTTTGAGAGAAAAAGATTCCCTTGTGAATTCAACTTTGTCTGCCTGGTTTAAATGTCATAGCATTTTATTTTCATCCCCCTCACCCTACCTCTCAGCTTACAAGTTCTGCAAACTGCTTGAACAAGTAGCACATGCTGAGACACAATAATGTTGGGTCAGTTTTTATATCTTTGACTCATTCCCATGAATGTTTTTCTACCATTGCTTTGTATGATACTTCTAAGGTATCAGATTAAAACAATAGGCTGGCCCACTTAACACACCCAACTAGCTGACAGAACAGACCAGGCATGTCCCCTAGAATTCCAGTCTTTTGCCTCTGAATTTAACAGATAATGAAAATAATTAAAACCCAGCTGCTGTGCTTTGTTGGGGTTTTTTTGTTATCCAGCATTCTTAGTGCAGATAACCAGACCAGTGATGTAGCTGCTTGGAGTACTAAGAGAGTTACCCCTGTATTTCTACTATTGAGCAAATGTAGTTCATAACCAGCCATTCTCTGGGCCATTGAGGTCCATTTTGCTTGCAGATTGTTGTATGTATCAATTCACTGTTACTGTGAGCCTGGGACCAGCCTCACAGTCCCCTGAGCTAACCACTTCTGCAAAACTTTACATGCTGCACTGAACCACCTCTCAATAACATGTCCATGACAGAGGGAATTGATACTGCTTTTAAATGTTTTGACAACATATTAACTGATGTTATGTAAAATTTTTCTCCAAGCAGCCCCAACCACAAAATTTTTCTTCAGTGTCAGCTGTTTAGTACTAGTGCTACCCACCCTATTCTTCATTTTCTTTGGCTCAGTCATAACAGACTTCTCAATTCCTACTCCAGTTTTATTTAATCTCACCTTAATGTGGGGAGAAAGTCAGAAACTTCTACAGACATGTACACAAAAATTCTCATCAGTAGCTTTCATAATGGGACTAATACTTCCCTTCTTCTTGTGGAAATGCATTGATCAATATCCGTCAGCTTAGTTGAACCTGGAGTTTACTTCAATATGTTTCCTCTGTTTCTGGTTGTGTATATATCTTAAGGATATTTCAGTTAAAAATGTTATTCCAATATATTCCTTCAGATGTTGGTTCCTCAGGGAACTCTTTCCACTTTCCTCATAATAATTTTTCTCATAATAATTTTGTCTAATTTTCTAATTATCTACATCCAACATATTGATTCTTCATCAATTCAAATTCTGTTGCCATCATAAAACAAATTAACAAAAAACCAAAAACCAGAAACAAACAAAAAAGCCCCACCAAAAACATAATCTAGAGTAGAACAGCATGAGATGTTTGATCACATTTCCCACTTCCCACATGTATTTAATTCTGATCCCAGATAATATTTTTACTAATAGTCTACATCTATTGCTCATATAGCATTCTCCCACTTTTTAATTGTTTATTTTGGTGGGTTTTGTTGGTTTTTTTTCAGGTGTTTGATTTGAAACGGAGACTAAAAGTCTCCAGTACTTATTATTACAGTCTTCCAACTGAAATATTTCATGCTCTTGAGTTCTGGTTTTAACTCAGAGTAGTATTTTCAATTTTTATTTCTTCATCCTTACTAATCTTTGTCTGTACTCTTCAGATCAACAACTCCATCACTATTACTACTGAAAACCTGCAGCAAAGTATTCTGTCTGTTTTGAGGAGTATCTAAATTACTCAGTCTCATCCTCATTGAAGAATGATTCAAGTTTTCTTTTTCTCATTTTCTCTTAATGCTTTAAGAATCTGCTGCTGCACTGTGCAAGACCTAACTCAGCTTGACTTCTCCAATTTCCCTCTTTTCCTGCACTTACCAGATTGTTTTGCTGATTTGTGGTTTATTCCATGTATTTTTAGATATGTTTCACCGGTTTGCTTGAACACACTTCGAATGCACATTTATCTATTTTCTTCTTATTTCTTCTCATCCTAAACTGTTCTCTGTTCCTTGACAAATAATATCCAAAACTCAACACTAAAATACACCACAGAATAGTTGTGCTGATGATCATTTTAGGTGACAATCAGGTCTAAGCCCTCTTTTCCATGCCTGACAATCAGAACCACTATTGTTTACACTACAAAGGCAGATTTCTCTAGTCATCTACAAAGATCCCTATTTTGTGTAGAGGAAGAGGTTGCCTAAGACTAGCAGATTATTTTTTTATTTCTGCAATGAATGTAGCTCAGTGTTTCCTGTGCAGATCTCAAAGATCTCCTCAATGCAGTTGTTACCATTCAGGCAGACTTTCTATCTTCCATCTTCTTTGCACATTCAGCTATCTGTCACTCTCTTTTATACTTGTGTTTATCATTTTTTAAAGGCACTCCTGGGATGTAGCAATGTAGTCAAGTTTGTGTATATATAAACCAAACTCAGATACTTTGAGTTCTAGGCTTTTTGCTCATTTTAAAATGTTTCTTAACATTTTTTCCCCCTTAAGTTGCTAAGCAGTAAGAAAAATCAAGACTAGGATCTGTTATCTTTTTAATTCTGTACATGGAGAATTTTGTGGATGAGTTACACACGGTAATGTCTTAGTACTGTTGGAGGACTAATTCCATTTTTTACACTCAGGCTGGTCAGTGCAACCTTCACAGATACTACTTTAACTTCTCACAAATTTCTTTTTCAAAGTGCGTATTAACAGGCATTTTAATCTGTAAGAGATAGTCCAGATAATGAAGATATGTGGTTAATTATGATAAAGGTCCAGCCACTGTGCTTAGGGTAATGCACTGGGATTTGCTGGTTATTCTGCCTTAAGGAACACTTTAGATTCCATTTAATTTTTAATATTACTTTCAAATCCCCTTCAAAGTTGTTTCCAATAATCTGAAAACTTTTAACTGCAACCGCATGCTTTACCTCTTGGCATTAGAGTACAGATACACATCTCTAAGTGCTAACCCTCTGAACAGGGTTAGAAACCTACAGCAGGCTGCCTTCATTCATCATTGTAAGCTTGTGAATGAGAAGCAATACATCCTTGGTGGTAGCAGCTAAGAACAATAACTTCTATTAAGTCTAGAACCAATATTCATGTTCTGAGATTAAACAACTCCAGATTTCTGCCAACCTTTGGAATCATCAAATGCAATTCAGAGTTACTCTTGCTGAGAAATACATTTAGGGCAGGTAGCTCTATTTTCCATTTTGGTTAAGTCTTCAGTCTCACTGTAGCACTCTGAAACACACAGTTCTACAGATTCATGAGCATTTCTAAAGCTCAGTCAGAGAATTGTAGGTAATTTATGCATCTTTTTCTTTTTATGTATGCACTCCCTCAACAACAGGCTCTGTCACACCCTGCAAAAAAACCACAATTTGCCAAGGAAAGGTAATTTTTGACTGCAAAATCATCCACAAAAGTCTTTGATTATGTGAGACAACTGGTCCAGAAGCCACTGCCTGGGGGCCAGGAACCACTCTGCTTCAAGGAGCTGTCTTTGTAAGATAGATGGAGTAGGGTGCTCATGGCAAGGGCATAAGCTTGATGAATCAGGGACAAACCTGCCTTTCTGCAGTCAGACAGTGGCCTGAGTCCAGCAAGAGTAAAAGATCTTGCACTTACTTTGTTGTTTGTTAAACAATTTCTCTTCTGTTTGTTTTGTTTGGCAGGTAAAACACTGGCACTGTCCTGACTCCTGCTCCCAGCTAATGTCTCTGTGTCTCTGATTCTCTGTGTGCAGCTGTGTATATGCCTGACTTGCAAAGTTATTAATCAAAGAGTCATAGAAACACAGAGTGGTTAGGGCTGGAAGGGACCTTGAAGATCATTTAGTTCCAACCCCTGCAATCCCCAGGCTGTTGTTTTGTTGGGGTTTTTTTGGGTGGTTTTTTTTTTTTTTTTTTTTTTTTGGAAGCATGTGTTTTAAGTGACAGAAGAGTGAAGAAAGCAACTCTTGTGAGTTCCATACCAGGTAGAATATGCCTGGGCATCAATATGGTCTGGAGCCTGGAACAGTGCCTGAATCTAATCCTGGAAGATGCCATTCACTTGGCAGGTTCAATGGCTAAATCCCTTGCTACTGTGGTCACTTGAGAAGGCAAAGTGACCATGCTTTAAAACTCTATATTAGCTATTAAGATTACAAAAATGCCATTCTTTTGTCCTGTGGGATCTGTTTTACCATATAAATAAAGGAAACTAATTCTCCCCTTCATAATAAGCCATGGTGCTGAGCTACAACATTTTAAAACAACAAATAAAAAGTATTCAAAAGGGAAAAAATGAGTTCTTCCAGGTTTCTCTGCTCCAATTCTGAACAGCAGCTTCAGAGGAACAAATAATCAAGTAAGGCATATGGAAACACCTTGGTTTGTAAGCACATATGCAAGGAGAAAAGTATTTGGAAAACCAAGAATAAACTCAAGTGCTGTGTTTTGCAGGGAAATCTTCTGAGCCTCCCAAACTCTCTTGTGCTTTTATTTTGAGGGGTGCATGTACAAGGCTTCTATCTACCACCTATGTGTCAAAATGTAACAGGAAATAAAATGAGAAAAGCCTCATGGGCAATTGATATAGAATACGTAGGCGAACTGAAGGGAAAATCAGAACAGAGATGTGCCAGGGAACCAAAAAAAAAAAAAAAAGAAAAAAAAAAAAAAAAAGATATTTAAAATGCCAGCCTCCTGTGAGCCCGTCTGCTTCCTATCACTTATTTTCTTATTTTGCAGCTCTGGGTTCCCACAGTGGACTGCTGCTGCCATCTACTGCCACCAGCACTGCCAAAGGCTGAGCTCCCCTCCTGCAACTTGGTCACAGGAATCAGGGCCAGGGAGGACGGCAGGGCATGAAAGATTTTGAATCAATAAAGGAAAAACAGTTTCCAAGGAGAGAAAGCATCACAGCCAAGATTAAAAACTCAAGCACAGATTTGTCCATTAATGGTATAATGGACAAATAGACATACATAATGGTATCATACTAAAAATATCTGTGTTCTGAGGAGGGAAACCAAAATGGAAAATCTTTTGCTTTCAAAAGGGAAGGGAAAGCCACATCTGGATCCACACTTCTGTCATGTATTGACCTAAACCTATAGTCAATGTCCTAAAGGTTATTAGGTTGACATGGCTGACAGTCTGTGTTCAGCTTCATTAGATGATAAAATGACTTGCACAGCAGAAAAGCTAAGGAAGGACAAACAGCATAGGGGTAAGTCCAAGTCTCCTAATTCAGCCACCTGTGTTACTCCTGTTCTAGGAACAGAGGGCTTCAGATGCTGGTAATGGAAATCCTGTACCTGACCTTAGCTTAAAATTCACATCAACAAAGACTCAGAGAACAGACAAGCCCCAAGTTATTGCAGGCATTTTCTAAATGAAATCTGGAAGGAAAACATACTTCACTAAAAGACAGACTATGGAAAGAACAGAAAAAAAAATTTGGCAGGGGACCTATAACATGTCTGTTACCATCCAGCAAGAGATATGCTTGATTTCATAACCTCTGAATTTCACATACTCCATCGCAGGTGGCAGCAAAGATCAGACCCAGACCTCCCTGATCCCAGATCGTATTTCTTCTCTGTTGGTGTTATATAGCAGTCTTCATTAGCAATACCAATCTACACAGTGGTTGCAGAGATCTGAGAAGTGAAATAAATTAGCCTTTCCCCTTCTCTGTGCAGCTCTTGTGAGACTGCTCTCAGCGTTTAAGTCAACTGAGTTTAGTAGTCTCTAACTTGAATTTATTACATTACCTGAAATGCAGAGTGGAATAATTTTAAGTTGATTTATCTAAGCACACTGATAAAGTCATGTTTTTAATCCTTACACCATTTGTCTTTGATAGCTACACTACACCATGTGAGCTCTCTCTATTTGGATTAAAATATAAGCCAACCTGTATGGCTAGTATGCATTTCTGGTACTATGAATTCATAAGAATTCAATATCTAAGCATGTAATTATCTTTATCATACACAAAGAAATACTAAAAGCTAAGTTATAATAGCAAAAGGGCTGTGCCCTAGCAGCATGATTGAAGCCAAACCACTGTCCACACTGACACAACATTGAAGTATTCCCAGGAATATGCTCTCTCTTCCCTCATCTCCTCTAGGAGCTGATCTACCAAAACATGTCTGACAAGAAAGGCCTTTGTAGACCTGCCTTGGTCTATATTTCAACAGCCAGATTCTCCATAGAGTGACTCTGTAATGAAATAGGAACTAAAATTCTACAGAAGCTTGCTAGGTAAGAGAGAAGACAGAAAACACACTGGAAACCCCCAGGGTTTGTGGTGGTATTTTTCTTAGAAATTCTCCTTCAGGACAGAAGTGTTTCCTTCTAAATCAATTGGCTGAATATTTCATTCTTGTATGGAAGCTGATGAGGGTAGGTGGCCTTCCTTAAGACACTGTCAAAGGCTGATCAAAGAGTAACAAGTAAATTGACTGAACATCTGAGGCCCAGCATTGTTTTCTGATAGTTTCTTCTTTCTCTTTCTTTCTGGAGTCTTTGTCTCTTGCTCAGGCTTTGCTTTTCTTTAGATTCCTGATTCAGTGTGTCTCTTTCTCATTTCACAGTCGTCAGAAGTTCCCTCCATCCAAAGGACTTAGTCCTTCTGGAGGACTAAAGGTCATTGCATCTCTTTTTTAAAAAAACCTCAATGTTTTGCAGTGTTTCAGGAAGATGTATGGGGAAACTTTGTTTTCTAATAGTTCATGTGAGCAAGGAGAGTTTTGACCTTAGCCTGGCATAAAGCCTAACTCAAAAGAGAAGAGCTCCAAACCCAGTCCTCCATAGATGCTTGCTCCCTCACAGAGCCCACAGAAGTGAGAGGGTTGTCTGGCACTGCAGTCTTCTGGCAATTTATCTCTTGGCCACACCACGGAGCCACAGGGACAATAAAGCCAGACCCAAAGCCTGCTTGCAGGGTGCAGGATAAATCCAGTAAAAGAGTGGTACTACCCCAAGAGCTGTGCAAGGTAAATTGTAAAGATGGGCTAAGTATTATCAGCCCCATTTACAGGTCAGAAAGGAACACAGCTTGGGCCTCTGCCTTTCCTTAATTACACTTTTGCTATTTGACAAAAACTACACGTGCACTTCCAGGAGACTAATACAGATGCTCAATAATGAACTAAAATATTATGTGGCAATGAGCCAATAATCAAAGATGAATAATATAGCCAATTAAACTTGCCAATAGATTTAGGACAGCTACCTTAAATTATCCCAGCCATAATGATGAGTATTCACTGTTTATATCTGGACAATATGTGTTACAGAGAGCCTTTTGGAAATTTCACTAAATGTTCTCCATCACCATGGAAGCATCTATGTAGTATTAATTTTCTGCATGGTTTGAAGTTTTTGTCTTGGCTTGCATGCACCTGAGAGCTGAAACAACTCCTCACCACATACAAATACAAATACATTCATACACAGCACATACAAATGCAGGAAAAATATGTGATTTGTGCTTACATGATGTACAATTACCCCATGCACATCCACTAGACCATCACAGTTTTCCTAAAAAATGAAACAAATCAAGGGCCATCCAACACTAAACCTTAAGATCAAATCAGCAGAGAGGGGGTCTTGCAGGTGTTTTAGGAACCATGAATAACAGAAACAATTAGGGGAATCAAAACACCTTGGTTTTCCTCTTCACACCATGGTGAAAAAACAAAAACCCATGGACTATAATCAAAGTGCTCAGGGCATCAACAGAGTTATATTTTTCAAATAGAATTTTTTTCTGCTGTTTTATTAATCTGTTTATGCTGTTTTGTCACTGCATTTACATAAAACTGAATGCATTTATAAAAGGATGTGTGAAACAGAAATTGATTAATGGGGATACCACAGATCTACTTCTGCCTCTCCTCTCATATACAGTTTTGACATTTTCAAAGCCATTTCTAATACGATCTGGTTTCAGGAATAATAAATTTACGAATTCATAAATTCAAGAAAGGTCACACTCTTATGAGTTACCAGTGGTTTGATCTTAGGGTGCACTTTGCTGCCATATTCCAACCACCTACAATGTTTCACAATTATGCCTTTCTTAAAAACAAAGGGGTATTCCCAACATACTAATCCTTATTTAGTAATATTACTTCTGTTGCTTTTCTACTATATGATGGGCTCTTCATCCTATCTCACGCTACTGCTGTGTTCAGTGAAGCTCCTGCTGTGCTTTCAGATATGGATGCAATTCATTGATAACTACAATGATTCCATAAATCAACATTTCTGCCTTTCAGACAGTCAATAAAGACTGCCAAAACTCTGAATGCTGAAAATGAAAGAGCACAGCATATTCAAGCAAATGTCAAAAACAGGCATAAAAATGAAATAGTCCACTTCCTCCCAATAAACTTTGCAGCTTCCTTAGAGCTGCAGATGTCCAATAGCCTTGTGTGATGACTTTACTTCACTGCAAAAGTGATGTGGCAATAACCTATTCTCTTCTCAGCACCTCCCTGAACTTCATTTTGTTCCATGTCACATTTATGAAGGTTGTGACCCCATGCAGCAGACATTGGGAGGTTGTCTTATTTGATCAATACTTCAGACAATAAAAATTCTGGTGAGAGCATACTACCTTAACACACTTGTTGAATTTAACTTGCATTTGATGCAACCATTCCCAAATGGGACGGTTTATGCCAACTGAGGATCAAATCCAGAAGTCTTTCTCATAATCAAAACAGCCATTGTAGTGAAAATAAGGTCTGAGTAAACCTCAGTTCCCTCTTTGTGCAGCCAGTTATCTCTGAAACTCTAAAAAAAGTTGATGATAAGCTTTAGGATTTATCTCGAAACCATCCATTCTTTATATGTAATATTTAAATATCTATGCTACACTAGCACATATTGATGGGAAAAACCCTAATTTCTATCCAAGCATTGTGTTACAGCTCTGTAGTTGGATGTGATATTCAGAAGCTGAGTGGCTGAAAAACAAAAACCACCCTAAAACTAGTTTTATTGCAAAACTTTCCAAAATAGTTTCCTTTTCCCTGAAGTATGCTCTCCATCAGATCTTTCTGCTGGCTATGGGAAAAAAGCCACCTAGTGCATGAAGTACTTTAAGTCAGCTTGTAGCACAATAACTTCTAGCATAGAAAATGCCTGTTAAATATACTATTCATGATAATTAATCTCAGCCTCAGTCTGCATTGAAAAATGGGCAGAGAGAAAAGGAAGATGATCTGGTAGCACCAAATCCCTGACCTTTTCTTATTTTCTTAGATAAAAGAAGTGGTCTGAGTGGTAAAGACCAATTCAACTTCACTGGCTTCAGCAGTAATTGGGTGGTGGGGATGAACCTGGTGTTTCAAAGAACATGCAAGACAGACGCCTTTCTGAGTACATTGATCACTATTATTTTAGGGTGGCATCATGTAGTGCTCACTCAACTATTTAATCTCATTTAAAATTATTTTCCTTCCATGTTAATATCCAAAAATCTGATATTTTTAATATTTTTCGTTTTCCATGATACAGCTTCTAATCAGAAAACTGCAATTTTATTTAGGTGTAAAAACATCAGTATTTATCACAATGAAGCAAGATCTCTACACAGCACAGAAACGTATCTCAGAGGTACAGGTGAGAAATCTCTCCTAAACATCTTATTTACAGAATGCAAATAGGATGGATTTCTTAAGCTGACTGGCAGAAACATGAAAATTTTCAAAACCTTAACCAGCTACTTAAAAGTTCTGGTTTTGCCACTGACTGTCACCAGCTGCTCTAAAGAAGTCTTCACACACAGGACATTTGCCTCAAGCCTAAAGGTTCCTGGTGAAAGGCTGAAATGTAAAATTGTCTCAGGTTCTGAGAAGGCTTGCAGAGCATTTCACAGCAGGACAGTAACAGGACATGCAGTACTGAGTACTTTTACTCATTGCCCTGCACCTCAGCCTTCATTTCTAACTGTGGTTGTTTGGTTTAGACCTTGACAAAAATGTCTGAGGAATCTCCCACAAAAAAATAAACCAGTGAAACTTCTGGGACTTAAGAAAATTTCTAATAATTTTACTCCTAAGATGAATATTCTATTCTTATATATTGAGAAGCTATTGCCTTCAGTGATAACCTGCCATGGTCATTTTCAGGGTGTAATCACTGGTGTGAAAAAAAAAAAAATCTCTGCTTTGAATTTCTCAGTATATTTCTCTATAAACACTTAGATAAGTTTTTGTATAGAAACATTAAGAAAATTGATACTTAGGACAAGAAGAAATATATGCATCAAAGCACTGGAGAGGAATGCTTTTGCTGGTTATGTGTTTTTCCCAGAGACACTGTTCAACAGTGCATATTCTATGCAAGACAGAGACAGATTCCTATACAGCTCTTCACTGGCTCATCCCTTATTTCACACTCGACCAATTTTAATCTCTTTCAGTTGCCACAAATAGTAAAATAGACATTATTTCCTGAAGTTATATTTAGGGGGGTCTCATCTTGGTTCTTTCCAGTGAAAAGTAAAGCAATTAAAATTGTGTTGGAGATCTATACTCATGTGCTCTCACTTCAGACATAAAAGCCCAGGAAAGCAACCTTTTTTTTTTTCTTTATACATGGCTGAAAGTTTATTTGGTTTGAGATCAAAGTTATGATTTGTTTTTTGCTAGTAATTCATAGCCAACTGCAGTCTGCCAATCCAGTTGGTATTTGCTCTTCCTCACCTCATCACCACAATAAGCATTCTGCAAAGGAGTTTGAACTTCAAACTGATCTCTGTGAGGCAGCAAGGATTCAGCTCCTTCTGCTGTAGCTGTGTTTGGGCTACAGCAAAAAGAGAAGCAGAAGCACTACATTAATCAGCACCTATGTCTTGAAGAAACTAACAACAGCTAAGTTAGAGAGAAATTGCTGTTCTATAGTCACTTTTATGATTATTATATTTAAACTTCATCTATAGTGTTTTGTTCTTTGATGCTAAAAAATTAAATAAGAAACCTGCTTTTCTGCAAGTCAAGGGACAGTAAGGTTTACATAAAAAATGAATAGGCAAATTGTTGCAGGCAAAAAAGGCCTAGCAGACAATCAAAATGCATTTAAACTAATAATTTACAGCATTAAAATTTGTAACAACTGAAGTTTCGTTTCTTAATGCATACATGGATGTGCGTGTGCACTTGCACAGGTGTATATAATATGCAACACAGACATGCAGAGACACAAAGTTGCATTAATTTTCCAAACTGTGAGACAAATGAATGGACAGAATCACCTCAGTCTCTTAACAAAGAGGACCACTTTTGATCTCATGTTAATTCACTCAAGTCAGGGGAATTACACCGGAGAGAGGTTTGACCCAGAATGTCAACAATTTTGAGAAAGCACGGATTTATTTATTATGCAATTATTCACACAGAGGGACTTGCTTTCTCTTTTAAGAGGATGTGTCATGCAATTTGATGTCTGCTGCTTCTTTTTCAGAAACTGCTTTCTCAGTTCAGGCACAGGCAGAACAAGCAGTGTCAGGGACTTACATATTCCATTTGCCTGTGTTCACAGTAGGAATATAAAGTTTGCAAGCCAGCCCTACTAAGACATGTTGCATGTTCTAGGACAGTGGAGAAGATGGGATTCCTCCTGCCTGGGTAAAGAAAAATCGAGGTGAATTGTGATGCATCTTCCCTGCACCTGTTTCCTGCTCTTTTGTTAGATCTCATCCCTCCCTTGACATATTTCAGTTTGTTTGGCTACCAGCAGCACATCTTCCCTCTAATTCGTATCTAAAGCGCAGTAAAATGAAATCAAGGAGTCCTTTCCCACACCAAGGCAAATAGTTCAGGCTGACTTGTATGCCTTTGATTTAGAACTGCCTTCCCTCAACACATACTGGCCACACACATGTTCCATATTCCCCTTTCAACTGTATATGACTTCTCTATGGTCTCACAACTTAATTAGAATTGGTTTGTGCACTCCTTCCAGTTAAGCGCCCAAGACCAAAGAGACACATACATAGTGGGGATGGTTGGGTAAAAGAAATGCTTTAGTTTCTTCTTTGGCCCACATTTATTTAACACCATGCACATACTGATTTTGACTATTTTGCATTCCTACAATTTTAAGTAGCTTTCTGGAACAGATTCACTAGATGTCCCTGTACCTTCTTGTGCCCCAGCTGGCAGCACAGCCACCTCTAGCTAGTAGTTACTGCAACTCTATAACTGGATTTCCTTTGCTCAAATATAGAATTAATTCTGAGGAAAATTACTATCAGTGCCTCCCTTTCTTGTTTCAAACTGAGTTTATTTCCTTGTTTACACATCTAAGTCCAAGCCTGCCCTACTTAATCCTAGACATTCAACCAAATTTGCAAATCACCCTCAGCAGCCCCTGTGTTTAAAGGAAAGAGGTGAAGAGATTCCTTTAAGCAAGGTCATCTCAGAACTGCACTATTTATGGTAGATATCTGCTTTTTCCTTCTAACAATATGGATTCCCCAAAACAATCTTATTTGATAATAATACTTGATTAATAAAACTCAACCCCTAGCAGAAATCAACAGACTCCCACCATGTCTCCCAAAGCAGGTAGTTACTCAATGATTCTGGATCTCTCCAGCAAATCTTTTCCCCAGGACCAAAATCCAAAGCCCATATAAAGTTCAAAATCAAACTCTTCCTACATCCCTTGGCAGCCAGTTTCTATAGGAAGAGCCTCAAGATCCCTGTCATCACTCAACATATTACTTAACTTACATACCAGGCATTTAGAGTTAAGCATTTAGTGCAAAAACTCAAGAAGCTTGTAACAAATATGACTTCAGAGATCAAACCCTCAGTGGGACCAAATCCTCCTGTAACAGCTCTGTGTCTTGGTAGATACCATCCCTTGTTTGCTGTCTTTCAAAAAATGGAGCTATTTAACAGTGAGCAAAATGCAGGATATATGCAGACTTGCAGACACATCATCAAGAGACTCACTGTCTTGAGACTCACTGTCATACCTCACAGAACTGTTAATGTGCCTCTCGTGCATAGAGACTAAGCAAAGTGCATGCTCTTTAGACTGGGGATTTCCAATATAAAGAGCAGGTATCAGCATTCCCCAAAAATGAAATTATGAAGAGAGTAACAGTCCTGACAGTAACATTGCTGATGAGCCTTGACAAGACTCAACATTCTTGAGTCTTGTCAGGACTCAGGAAAACACAGCACAAGATAGTCTCTAAGGAATTCTAATACAATCTTCACCAAAAAAAATGATGTTGGTTTGGAGTTTAATCAGTATCTTAGAAATTACATGTAAATTTACAAACTACTAAATTTATAATTAGTGTGTTATGAAACTACTTCTTCCCCTTTCTAAAATGAGAAACAAGTCAATTTACGAACTGTACAATCAGTATACCAGCATAAATAGGGATACTTCTGATTGTGCCTGCCCATGTGTTAAAAAAGAAGGCCTTTTATCTTTATGTGATAAAAATTTTAAATAGCAGTAACCCTTCATCCACAAGCTCAGGGACAGTATGGTGCCAATCACAAGATGAGGTTAGAGAGAAATTGCTTACAGAAGTATTGTGATGAACAAATTTATTCTCCACTAGTGCCTCTGGAATATATATCACAGAAATTATTGGTCTACATTGTCAGTTCCAAACTTCCAACACAGTACTTACATAATCCTTTAAACTGTCTGGGACATAGATTAATCTGACCACAGCAACACATAACAATCACTGTGGTCACCAATAAAGCAAAGAAAAAGAAAACAAATAAGTTTAAAAAAGTTATCATTGCATAAGGACTGAATTGATCCAAAGGCAGCACCTTTAATGCACTGTCCACATGGAGCATTTTACCTGTGATTCTGGAGCATTTCTGTGTACCAATCTTCTAAAAGGAGACACAACCCCCTCCCCCCGCCTTCAAAACGTGTAGATACTCTCAGTGATCAAATCCATTTAAAAAGCAGCCCCTAATTAAGATTTTTTAAAAGTTAGATTTTGTATTATTAAAGCATAATGGGGTCCCCTAGGTTCCAATTAGGAAACTGATTAAAAAATCTTTGAGCTTAAAAAGCTGCAGGTAGGGAGCTCTGCTCTCAGCTGCCTTGAATTAGCATATTGATGGCACCACAGCCCTAGCTGGAAGGAAAGGCAGAGACCCTGCAGACGTTTTGCCAGGCCAGCACAGTGCTTTGTGAGCACTCCTGCTTCAGCCAAAGGAAAGAATTACTTAGACAACCAGGCCTGACCAGCAACAAAAAAAAAGTTACAGTAAGAGAAATGTACTGGGCAAAGTATTTGCTGGTAGTGATACTTCAGGGAAAAGGTATTGGGGATTGGAGCAACATGAAACAGAAAAATTCTAAGGCAAAACAAAACCCGTGAGATTTCTGGCTTGGATTTGGAAGGTCATTAATCTATGACCTTGATCCATAACAGAGCAATGGCTTCAGTTTCAGCACACGGCAAAGTTCTGGCACAAACCCAGAAATTTGCTTTAGAAGCACCTTTGAAATTTGGGTAAACTTTCATCCTCTTGAAAACGTAAGACAATTATCCACACTTGTTCCAAACTGAAACCCAAGAAAAGGGGGTTTAGTAGGATATTTAATGTTTTGTTCAGAGCTCTTAAACTTTAATCTGATGCTGGTAGAGTGCTTAAACCTAGTTTCATCCTAGAAGTCAGTTCCCAGACCACTCAGACACTTAATGAACCCTAGAAACCCTTGTGAGCACAGTGGCCCCCATCAATGGGAGCAGTGGGAATTTCCTACCATAGGCGCCTGGCCTGCTGCTCTACCTGTCCCTTCCTAAACTAAACAAGTGTTCTTCAACCAGAAGTAAAGGAGAAGCTTGCAAGGCTCTGCAGTAGCAGCTGTTAAGGAAATTGCTTAAATAAGGTGGTCAGGAGATGTAGTAGAAAGTTGGTGAGATAACAGAACAGAAAGCATGGGAAGGGAAGGTCTGACAGTCTGTCATAAGAGCACAGAACTGATAACCTGGTGAAACTTATCAAAGCTTGCACACTGAAGACTATTACAAGAGAAGAGGATGAAAGTGAATCATGGTTTGGTGAAAATGGGGTATTTTTATTTTAAGAACATCACTTTCGCTTCAGGCAGTTCATTTGGCAGGAGACACTGGAGGGTTTGCACATCATCAAAGATTACTCTGGTGGATAAAGTTTAAGCAATTACAAAATTGTGCCAAGATTTCTGATGATCGAGGTGAGGGAAAAATAATTGTGATTATGGGTTTTTTAGTATCTTGCTTCATTGCTAATAAAAAAATTAATAGCTCTGAAGGACCACCTTGGCATTTTCTTTATCTTGGGTAATGTTGCAGTCTTTAGGCTCATGAACACAATGCGCTGCAGAAACATGAGCCCAAACACAGAGGGAATCTACCTTGGTTCTGGTTCAAGGACTCCCTGTTCTCTGTTGCTACTCAGGTTACAACAGCTCACTTTCACCTGTAGTTTTTTTTGCAAAGAAGCTTTTTTCATGTTTTGAAATGGCTCTTCTGCCAAAAAGGATGTGTGAAGTAAAGGAATAAAAATGCAAAGCCAAGATAGGCATGGTTATAGCTCCCATGGCACCTCTAAATCAGATGTCTCCAGCACATGAAGTACTTTGTAATATTGAATTTGCTGCTAAACTTAGGTCTTAACTGCACTGTATGTACAGTACTTTCTAGTGGGTTTGACCAACTAGCTTGTAGCTTGTTAAATGCTATGGGCCAGCTTTGCATCTGTTTCCTTTCTGTTAGTCTCTTGACCCTATTCTCATCTCCATCACAACTTCTATCATAGGTCCTAGACTAGATCCCCCTTTAATTCCTCCCCTGAGGAACTAACCAAAATCCACAGCTAAGACAGCTGTGGATTTTGGTTAGTTCTCATCTGCTGGATTTTGGTTGGATCTCATCTGCTGCTTCTTTTGAGAAGTGTTCTTCCCATTTCCTAGAGTAGGATATACCTGTGCTGAGAAATGACTTTGTGTCTTTGTGAAACGCTTTGCTAAGCCTGTTATAACTACCAAATACCACACACTGCATATGTGGGCCAAAACAAAGCCATTTTCTGCTGAACACTGCTTATGAATCCTGAGTTTTGTAGATGCATATTCAAAACTGTTCAGAGACTACCTAAGTGTTCTGCACATCAACACTTTCTGTGGAAATGCCACCTAAAAATGTCAAGCGATGCCAACAGCTTTAATCCAGACTCTGAAAGTTTCTGTATATGTGAACTGTTTTCATGCATGGAAAAGGAAATGAGTGCATGAGTTCTTTCAGATCCTGTCATGCAAGGGCACACAGAGACCCCATTCCTTGTACCTTTCAGGGTGAGATTTAAAAACAAACAAAAAACAAACAAACAAAACAAAACAAAGCAAAACAAAAACAAACAAACACAACAGCCACATAGTGTTGCCTGCTATGCTGCAGACAGCAAAGGTAACACAAGAGACCCTTCACATAGCACTGAATATTCAGGGAAAGCCCATTTGAGGAAAAGCAATTCTTTGTGAAAATCTCTCGAGTGTTGCTAACTTCTATAATGTATGTATGATCTGAAGAAGATGCACAGAAACAAAACAGTCATCCTGGTCAGACAAAAGGTTAGTCTAACTCAGCATTATGTCCCTGGGCAATCTGTAAATGCAAAGGAAAAAGTATAAAACTGGGCAAGCAGATAACAATGCTTTTCTAAATACTCCCTCATGATTCAGATATTTGTAGCTTTGAAATTGTGCCTTTAAAACATGCAATCCATCCCTCAAGAGGAACTCAGGTCATGAAAGGAGAATGAAAAGAAAGCTAAGAGTGGATGTATATATTGCCACAGTAACAGCAGCTGAACTCTAGAATCTATGCACAGGGGAGTTTCTGTTTTGAGGCAGGAAGAGACAACACGCTCTGGTGCTAACCTTGCAGAGACCCTCATGGTTAGGTAGGCCAACAGCAGATCTTGACTATTTCCTTTAGACTTATGAACTCACCTAAACTCATAAACTTTTTTTTCTAGATCAACCACTAAAGTGAGGCAACAAGTAGTTTCCTCAAATGTGGTATATTCACCTATAGATTATCATTTTGGATAAAATGCATTCATGTCTTAAGTGGAGTTAAGTGTTGACTTCTTAGAATGCCAACCACCACTGAAGATGGTAAAAAAAACCAAGAAAGAAATTATTTCAGAAAACTGTATTACAATAGTTTTGCATTTATGATGCAAATCAAGTAGTCATCCTAAAAATTTCAGTGAATATATATAATCAGGAAATGGCAAAACAAAATAATTACTTAACAGTCTTTGCAGTCAGTTCTTTTAAGGTTTATAAATTACAAGAATTCAGGTACAGTAACAGTTTCCTTTAGGCTAATTATATAGAAAGCCAAGGAATACCCACAGTTATGCAGTTAAATAAGGATGTAGAACAATGCCCTTCTATATTAGCAGTATTGTGCAAGATTCAGAATGGAAAACACATACAGGTTAAACAGAAAGAGACAGAAGAAGAAATCAGAGTTTATTCAATTGGCTTTTTACAGTTACTTAAAAACAGTTCTGCAAAACAATCCTGAGAATGAGTAGCTGATATTTTTCTATGTTGCATCCCTGAAACTTATATTTTATTTATCATAAATAGACTGTAATAACTGCAGTGCAACATGGCATATGTAATGGCAGCTGGGTTATCAAAGAATTAGGACTGCAGTTAATGATATTTATGGACACTGGAACAAGTTCTTAGCAGAAATCTTGTCTTCTCTAACTGTGCTTTTATAGCAGTAAATAATGTTACAACCATGGGATAGTATTACTAATTTATCATCCTAAAGATGATAGTGCTTCTAAAAATCACTTGAGAGGGCACACAGAAATCCACAACCCCTGTAGCACAGTGCCAAGGCACTGACTCAAAGGGAGAATGTCCCACATCCTGCTACACTCACAGGAGTGAATCCACCACACACCCTACAGGCAGGCCTGCAAACCTAACAGGAAGCAAAATCAGTGTGATGTCCTCCTGATGTTCTGTTCAAGGCAAAATATTTGAAATTACTGGAAGCTGAAGAACTGTATTAACAGACAGAATTGTCTTGGGCTGATTTCTGAAGAGCCTCACAGGGTATGTCCTGTGGGAGCTTGTGAAATGCACTGAGGAGAGCTCCAGAAAAAGCAATCACTCACCTGAAAGAGAAAGCAGAGGAGAAATATGCAAGAATTGTGCAAGGTGAACTGGGGCCACTGAAGCCCTTTCTTGGAGGTATATGTGTATTGATTTAATATTGCAGTTTATTTCCATTGCATAAGCACTGTTTATCTTGAAAGACTACCCTGGGGAGGAGCAGACAGCTCTGGCTGCAGGCCTGTATTTTAACTAGGTTTCTTAAGACTTCCAGAGCAGAGTCAGACTATTAACGGGACTCATCTAGAAAGCTCTGATGTCCTTGTCTCAGTGCAGACATGCCCCCACTACATGGAAACACAGAAGGAGAAAATCTCATTGCTCTATTTGTTTCTTCCTCACAACCTGTCGTTCACCAGATCCATTATATACCATGTTATCTCAAAAACTAAATTCTTAACACTGGGGAGTAGGAACTACATTTTGGTTCTGTGTTTGCACCTAATGCAATGCAGTAATTAGTAGTCTACACTTTAAAGCAGTCATTTTGTTCCTCAGGCCACTGCTTCAAGCTGCTATAGCTTCATTTTTGCCAGCCAATTCTGTTGAAGTCGTAGTCTGCTTAATATGCATGTTTGCTCTGAGTCAAATCACCTGATATGGGAAGAATCACATCCCTCCCAGATGCAATTAATTGTCTGTTACTGTCAAGTTATTCAAAATTTTGCAATGGCAGCACCACTGCAAGCAGCTTGTTTTATTAGTTTCCAATTTATATTAATTTCATATGCTGCTGTGTATTAATATCTCTCATCTCTCTTGCCTTTAGAAATAAAAAATATGATTTATCAGCAGCCTCTTTATACTGCCAGTGTATAATTGCACATGGGCTAATTGTTAAAGTTCTGAGGGAGCTATACTAAGGAATCAATCCTTTCATTGCTGCAGTAATGAGCTTTTAATGGCTGGCTGGCTAGACCTTCTGGCCTTCTCAGGGAGGCAAGCTTTAGCCATATCCTTTCTTTCTGCCCATTAATCATTGGTCTCCCATAACAGTGTATTAAGGCAAACAGAACTGCACTATTGAAAACGGGGAGCAAAAACCAAGACTCACTGCATCTCATTATCTCCACTAATATATACATATAATAACACTGCAGATAATTTCCTTACATTGTTTGAAAAGAAGCCCTGGATGGCTCATGGCCATGGTAATGATACATCAGGCTTGTCATCTTTAGGTCAGTATTTCACATCCTGGCCCGTGTAGTAGTGACCTGTAGTCATTAACAAGTGATGACATGTTTAAAACCTCACACTCTGGGGAAGCTGCCTCACATCCCTGACAGCTGTAACTCTCACAGCTGGTCACTGGAGAGCAATAGCATGTTTACAAAGAGCAGAAAAAACCTTGGCTCTGTGTAAGCCCTGCTCATCAATAAAAAACCATCTCTCTATTACCAACATTGTGTTCAACATAAATTCAAAATACAATCCCATACCAGCCACTGTGAAGAAAAATTTACTCTACTTCAGCCAAAACTAGCACTGTACCTTGTCTCAGTTCCTGACAGCAGGACAGTGGAAGAGATACACATACTTCCAAGTGACAGATTTATGGATCCAGTAAAAGGGGAAGTGATCAAGCAAGCTGCTTTTCTCCAGCCTCTGGGCAGGGCAGTAAACATGCACTATTGACAAACCAACGGCCATGCTGCACAGCTGTACATTCTGTACCAAGGAAAGTGTTCTGCATAGTCCAGCCAGGATGTTAACAGCATTTCTGTGACCCTGCTCCCTCACTTCTCCATCAACTATCAGGTGAGGATTCTGCAGTTCAGATCATTTTTGGGCAACATATTTTTTTATCCTTTTGAAGGAACCACACACTATCTTGCAGGCAATAGCAGCACTGGATTGGGAGGTCACAAATCTTTTATGTTCTACCATAAAAAACACAGGCCAGGCTAAACTAGGCTTACTGCACACAGAGTAATTATACCAGCATGTCCTGTGTCACATATTATTTCTACCAAAGAGCAAAGATTTGGAAGATGGTAACTGATGAGCATAGTGTGTTTGAAGACCTGGTGTTGAGGGAAGGAAACAGCAATATGACTGTTCAACAGGCAGAAGTAACATCCTATATTTCCTTGCAGTTACCTCATCCTCTAACACACAACACATGTACCACAGAATCATAGAATGGTCTGGAATCAAAGGGGCCTTAAAGACTAGCTAGTTCCAACCCTCCTGACATGGGCAGACACCTTTCACTGGGCAACTTGCTTAAAGACCCAACCAATCTGGCCTTAAACACTTCCAGGGATGAGTCATCCACAACTTCTCTGGGCAATCTGTGCCACTGCCTCACCACTCTCAGTAAAGAATTTCTCCCTAATATCTAGTGAATTTCTCCCTAATACCTAGTCTACACCTACTCTGTTTCAGTTTCAAGCCATTCACCCTTGCCTCACACTCCATGTCCTTGTAAAGATTCCTTCTCCAGCTTTCTTGTAAGCTCCCTTTAGGTAATGAAATGCCTTCTCTTCAGCTTACATGTAGCTATCCTTCAAATGGGAAGACATGAAAAAGATATTTACAGCCTATTTTTTCAGAATAAAATCTCTATTTTGAATGCAAAGACTATTCTAAATACTGCTGAGTTGGAAAGAATCTGGAAAAAACACAGTGATTACAGAAATCAAATAGTTCCTCATTAGAAAAGTTACATTTAGAGAAGCTAAAACTGTAGTTAAATTTCCTGTCTTATGTGCTCAAATTGACTTCTTGGTGCTACCTCTGCACATTTGCTCTTGCCTCTGACACACATCACTCATGCTCCTCCCCACCCCACAAATTCTAAACAGTTACAGAACAGCCAAGTAACTAGCACAGGAGAAGGCAGAGACCACTTGTGAAAACCTTTTTGAGTATTTCATCCTATACCTCTCTCACTGCCCATGTAGTCTTAGACAGATATTCTCATCCCAATCCCCAGAACTCTTCCTCAGACAGGGAAGGATCAAGGAAATCTGCCTGAAGCCACTCAAGAAAGGTAAAGGCAAGGTGTTGTGAGGACAGTGAAGGCACTGCAGTCCAGTGTGACGGCTTCAGTGTCTCTATTTCGGATGCAAAAGTACAAAAACAACCCTTTGCATCCTAAGAAGATACAGGAACTTCATGCTCTACCTCTTCATGAAACAATGACAGCAAAAGACAGTTCTGAAATTATACAATTACGTCTAGTTTGTACACCCAGAGTTAAAATTTCTTTGGTAACAGACAAAATATTTTCCTTTAGTTTTGGTATGTGAAGAAAGGTCATGATAGAGACAGAAAAGCAGAAAAATGCAGTATTTAATTTTAATTCACTGACCTGAGCAGCACTTCTGCCAGTGTTACTGGTTTGAACAGCAGACTCCTGCTTTTGTGGTAATAAGCTCTTTACCTATTGCAGCCATCTGCTGGCTTTCCTTACAAATGGCCACAGTGCCTGAATCAGAGTTTGGACTCACTGTTCTTGTAATCAAGAGCCAATCCATCCAGCCAATCCATGGTCTGTGTGCCTGTGCACAGTTAGTCTGGGTTGTCTGGAGATCTTCTACACATATGTTGTTTTTCCCAAAGGAAATATGCACAATACTGGAATCTGAAAAATATATTTTCGACTTTTACACAGATTATATGTTTGGGCTCTCATGCTTTCCCTTGCACTTCTGGAAGAGGACACACTCACGACCACCTCCACACTGAACCAGCTGTTCCCTGGGGTTTTTAAAGACACACAGAAATTCAAGGTCTACACTGAGGGGGACAGAGGGTTGAATTCACAGTAATTTTTTTCTTATTCAGTCACAAAAGACAAAACAAAGTATATTAATTTTAACAAAAACACAAGACTTTGGCACTGTGAGAGACAAGATTAGCAAACAATTTTTGCTCTAATTTCCCCCCTTATCATTCAAATTACAAGTACTAGCAAAATGCAATTTTTTCCTTTTTGTAGTTTGAAGGATAAGTAGTAGGAAAAAATCTTTTTGCAAGGACAACTCAATTGGATATTTTAAGGTAAATACTGACAAACATCTGAAAGATTACTTCATTAAAAAGTTCTTCTGTTCTTATTTACATGCTGTCTTAATTTGCATGAAGTTTATCTCTTGATTTCCCATTTTGTATTCCAGGATAAGCATAAAATCCACCACGCTCCACCACCCTGAGTAATGGGACAAACTGACAGGAAGCCACTGCTAATGAACCAGATTTTGGAAATGAACACAAAGTTAACTGAATCAGAATTATCTATGACCCAGTTCTGTAACATATTCTACCCTTGTCGTTTGCTGCAGCGCAAAAAGCACAGAAAATGAAAACTACACCAGATGGGAACTGATGTACAATGTTTTGCATTATTATTGTTAGCAACAGCATAACAAAGAATTGTGCTCCTACTTTGTAATTTGTTGGCATTTTCTGACCAATTTTTCTGAAGTGAAGCAACTCAAGGAAAGGCAGCATCCAATCAAAGCCCTGTCATCTATAGGGCAATCTGTCCTGGCTGTCAGCCATATAAACGCGTGGCTGGAACGTCTGTTTAGTGAATCAGCCACGGACCATTAAGGAGGCAGAGCCTGAAATGGGAAGAAGAGCAATGTCAGCCCCTGCCAGTCCTGAGCTATGGAGAGCAGAGCCAGCCTAAAGGCAATGAAATACATTGTTAGTGGAAGCTGAGGGTTGAATAAACAAGTCCTGTTCCATCCAACTTTGCTTCTTAAGCCTGCTACTTATTGTGTAGTAAATTGGAAGTCATCAGGATTAAGCTTTCTGAGTCAGACGATGGAACAGCTGGACACCAAGTGTAAAATGCTGCAGTTTAGAAAGCAACATCTGAGCCCTTATCTGACCTAGTAAATTAAAGAGTCATACTTGCTTTCAGAGCACTCACTATGCATCACTTGAGGACAACCATGTCCCCCACCCCAATTTCAAATACACAAATATCTTAAAACCATTAGCAATTAATAGAATTGACATGCAGTGAAGCAGCAGAAAAATTAGTGCCATCAATCATCTTTCAATATCCGCTGCAATATCAAACAGAAATCTCATCTTCATATTATGATGCAGTGCAGAAACTGAACTAGTATTGTTATTAACTGAAATAAAACCCAACCTACAGGATTTCAAACCTCCCTCCAAATTTAGCTTATTAAACACATCACCCATTAAGCCACTTTCATTATTTAAACATCATGATGCAATAAAAATATCTCAAGATTAAACTTGCCATCTAAGTGATTTATTTGTAAATCACAAGGAAAAAGGTCTCACATGTCGCTTCAAAGCACAGATTAACAAAATAATATTGTACAATTCGGCATGATTTGCACTCTCTACTTGAGAGGAGTTTGGTCCTCATATATAGGACATACATTTCAAACTAGGAATAAGCATCATTATACAGAAGAGTCTCTCTTAGCACTGATTCTTCTGTCACGCATGGGCACAGTGAAACAGTACCCACTGAAAAGGAGAACATGGCACGGATAGTGCAGACTTCTCATCATCCTGAGCTCATGTAACTGGTGAGTTACAGGTCAGAAAAAAGATGTAATGACAGTATTGGGCTCATAGGCCTGAGGATGATGCACATGGAAAAAAAAATTCTCTCTTTTCTAATAGAACCAGAGAAACCACAGGAAAATAGCGGGTTGCAGGTGCAGAAGAAACAGCAGTTTTTTTCTTACATAGTCAAGCTTCTGAAGTCACTGTCACGGAACACGACAACTACTATGAATTTACAAAGACTTAGGAAGCAATTAATTGGACTAAAAATCCCAGAATAGATATCTATAATGATTTAAATAAATACAAAGATACTACTTTCAGATTATGAAGTTCTTGAGCCAAATATTGTTGGATGCTGGAAGAGTGCACTGGGGAGCTTTTACTGCATCTAAGTTAACCCAGTTTTTATAGCCATCCCAGCCACCCAGATATGGCTAGTACAGGCATTTTAAATTCCTATTCAAGCACTGAAGGGATAGACACCATGTAAAAACTCTGGTTACTTAAAAAAAAAAATGTTGGGGCATTTATACTCACTAACACGATGGGAGACAAATGTGTTTAATTCAACCTTTAAATTCCACCGCCAAATTAATTTTATTCTGTGTCTCAGGGACACGTCCATCCCATCTGCAAAGACATCTACTCTTACAGATTAACCTATTTTTTTGATGTATATAACCTGTTGGTGTTTATCATAGCACTAAATCCAAGACAAATAATTACAAAGTTCACAGTCTTTCCCACTGAGAGAAGTGGGTCAGTTTTCAGTTCTCCAACTTACTTTCAGGCTTTCTGCAGAATTAGACCAGATTAAATTGATTTCCACGTTGCTCACTTGCAAATATGCAATTAATAAGTAATAGAAATACAACTGCATTAAGAAAATCTGATACTGAAATGTATGGATGTATGACAGAAAGTAAATTCTGTGACTAGAGAACAAGATGCAATTATGGTAAATTAATTTACCTTTAAAGAAATCTAGTGATGTTTTAGATGGGTAACTGTAAAACAGAGTGCTTGAAGAACAAAATTCCACCTATTTCTCTAAGAGGCCTTCTCTGTTCATTTTAAAATGTGCAGCCCTGTTTCGCCCTCTCTGTTAGAAAAACCTTTTGCTATAACCCTTTGGGGCAGTACATATCAGTTTAAGGTCTGTTCCTGTCATGGACTCTTTTAAAGATAAACAGATAGAGCTTAGCAGGTCAGCAGAGTAGGCTGGTGAGGAGAAGAAGCATCAACATTCATGTCAAAGAACAACTTAAAACCATTTTTTGCTTAATCTAGCAAAAATCTTCCATGTCAGGGAAGGGACTACCAGTGCCACCATGAGGTTTGGTCCTGCCTTAGTTCATTGATAAGTCACAGAATTATACACAGAGAGACTAGAACTGCACATGCAGATTATCTTGCTTTTCTCACAAATACTGAATTTATGACAAAATTATAAAGAAGAGACAGAGAAACATAGTATCTGTGAACAGTATCAAGGGAGTCTCCACAGAAAATACAAACTATGTCTGTATATTTCTGAACATGAAAGAAATTTTCTTTTTAAACTTCATTGAGAAGAAAAAATCTATTTTAGCTGAATGACTGGATTTTATAACTGGACTCTAGAAGAGCTCCTTAAAAAGGAAAGTCATTAGTCTATTTTCAAACCAGTAGTAACAATTAGCTTTTAATGAGTGCTTGTGATAAGAAAAGACAATCTGTTTTAAACGAAGGTGATTTCTGTACCTACTCCAGCATGAGGCCCCTGTGCAACACATCGGCTGCCTGAGGAAAGGTTTGCTGGTGACCTGCAGCAAGGGCACAGATAAATGGCAGATTTCAGAGCTCAGTTAGAGGTGGTATCACCTCTCATATTTGCTTTGCCAGTGCACATCATCAAAGGCCTACAATGAGGAAGTGCTTACTTATAGTCTGTAAAGGGAACTGTCATTTTTCAGCCAAGATCTGAGAGCACTTGACAGACCTGAAGGGTTTGCCCATTGCACTACACTGCAATGCACTTACTGAGGAAGGCTTTCAGGAACAAAAGGAGACTGTAGCCACATGTGGCCATACCCTACATGGGACAATTCTGGGAGAGGCCCAGCTCTGTGTGGCACTTCTAGCACTGCCCATGGTGACAGACAGATGGACAAAGGGCATTTGACCTTAATAGACAATGCAGATAAATAGAGAAAGGAAACTAACTGAAACACTGAGTCAGGCTGAAGTGAAGCCTCGTTTCCACACATCCATGAATGCTCCCCCTGATCCAACATTCATGGCTGGATCCAAGACATTTAATGCTGCTTCAAGATACACAGTTAGCACAGGGCAGCCTAATACCTGTGCTGCTTGAAAAGAATTACTAAATGGTTTCATTAACAACTTTTAACAATCGCTCTTCTAATTTCCTCATTTCACTGGTGTTTATTTTATTCTACTCTTCTTCCTTCTCTTGACAGGCAAATATAAGTAGGAGAGTTCTAATTACCTAAGGATATTGCTTTATAAAAACTTTGCTAATGACTTACTCCTGCTTTTAAACCTTGGGACATCAACTTCTCATGTGTCAACAGCTTCCTGTGAAGTCTCATAATTTTGTCTGTAAACTTTGGTTCATACTAGAAAATTACCTCATCACCTCATATGAGAACTTTGATAAATACTTGAAAATTAATGACTGACTCATATAGCTTAATGTATCAAAAGAAGAGCACTCAGAACTAGCTGAAGAGATCCATTCATTTTTTATGGATTTGTATATGTATTTTTTTAAGAAAAGGCCACACAACTTTATCACATGAAAAACTTTCCAGTTAGGACTTTTAATGGATTTTTTTTTTTTTTTTTTTTTTTTTTTGGTCAGTTAAGCTGTCTCACACTCAGCTGCCCTTAGGTCTCTTAGGGTAGAGCTTTAGGGCAAGCTTTTTCAAAATGGGCCAAAGAAATGTAATAAAACTCACTCTGCCAGTTGCTCTGTCAAAAGCATGATTAGCATGGTGTTACGTATCACAGAAGTTGGCCTGGCTTGAATTATGTCCTTTGGTTGCATTTTTCTCACCATCTCCTCTAATTTTATTACTTAAATTATTATTCCTAAGAGGTATTTTGCTACAAATGTCCTAAATGGTTCTACTATATCTTTGCAACTTACATTGGAGCAAGAAAAGCTTTGCCAAAAGAGACAAGAAGGTGCTTTTGTAGGCAACAGCTTTGCCTGTGAAACTTTCTCTGAAGTCATATGAAAGGGACTCAACCAACATGATTAAAAAAATCTAAAATATTGGAAAACATACTATTTCTCAGTAGTAGATATCTTATACTTTACAGAGTAATTGCAGATACTATGGCGTGCACATCAGCGTGATCTGCTGAACAAGCATTCACAACCTTAGAAAGATGCCAGAACACAAATAAAAATCTTTATGTGAACCAAAAAAATTTGTATTTTTAGTCAGGTTGTGGTTTTCCTTGTGTCAAAGCCTAAAGAGAGGAAAGATTACTATCTATGGTGTACAACACCCAGAAAACCATAAAGAAAGCTGTTGCTGCAGACAGAAGATCACACAATGGCTTTCATAAGCTTTCAGTAATTCAGGAACTACATAAAGTGTCCTTGTCTCCAAGATCCTGTGTATTATTTCACCTCTAAGACTATATTGAAACTCAGGCCAAAAACAGACCAAACAACAGCTTTCAGCTTACATTTGAGTAAAGGATGGCAAGCAGGAAATCTGGTTCAATGTTCTTCCTCCAGGATGTAGTTTTTTAACCACTATATCGTTGATCTTCACACTTACCACACTATAATAATTTTTTTTTTCCAGTGATAACCATGTGCAGCAAAATAATGTAATACTATTTTTCCTTCTTTGTGAGTGGCTACAGCCTCACCAGTAACCAGTACAAACTAACTGTCAAGAATTGACAAGACCTACAGGCACAAAATCTGAAATTTTACCTGTATATATGTTTTTATAAGCTCTACTGGCAGTAGCAGATTGAGAAAACGGGAACAGTGCATTTTAACTTCAAAAAATGCTTACCACAGTTTCATTATGTCAGACAGTAACTGAAAGCTGAGCTTTGGGGAAGACACAAATGGGAACTTTTAAAGATATAATATACACAACTGACCTTTAAAAAGATAAAAACCAAACACAGAGAAAAGGGAGCTAATTTAATAAAATAAGGGTTTGGCAGCAAATGTTTATTTGTATTGAAGGACTGTTTTTCTTTTTTTAAAGAGCACCATTCACATTGTTCATTTTCAGTCTTGGTTCATCCCTGATGGATTATTTTCTAATTACTACCCTTATTAAAAAATACTAGACTATTTCACAGCAGTACTCCCAATCACTGTAGCAATACAATCCTCTGTATTATGCTATTCATGCTAAAAATGCTCCATAAATATTGAACACTAGATCACAACACTGAAATCTACCTTGAATAAAGGCAGCCTGCAGTTATTTCAGCCAAAGAACTTAATTATCTCTACCCAAAAACTGTGGGTTACCTGTTTGCATCCTTCTTGTTGCTAAGGGTTTAATGTAAGTAGAAGCATGGTTTTCCCTGAGTTTTGATTCCTTATTTGTCATCTATATGAGAGCTGAGGCCTCTTTAGAAATCTCAGTATTATAGTGAATGCCACACCAATGAAAACTGGAATTTTACTTTCTAAGTTGTCCTTCAAAAATCTTCAGCTGGAATCCCACATACTAAAATGGTTTTCCTGAATTTGGAAATCCAGTACCACACTGAATTATGCTAAAAGCTTTAGAAGTATCACCACGCAAACACATGTCAACACATAGCCCTTAAAAATGTTTTTCTCAAATAATTTCCTAAGATGTTACATCCACTTATGAAGTTTCAGAAGAGGAAGCACAGAGAAAGGATAAGAAATTAAAACCTTCTAGTCTGAATGTTGTTTCTAACACTACTCGAAGTAACCCCACCCCGCCCTCCTGGCCCCGGCTGCTAGCTCAGATTCTGGGGGGCTTTAGGCAAGGATCACTTCAGGATAGGGGAAGAGACCCAAAAGAGGCTCCTTACCTAAGAGTGTTCCAAGACTTTATTCTCGAAGGGATTCCCAGGGGCAAAGAGGACAAACAAGGAAGAACATGGGTTTATGTAGACCCTCTGTCCGAGGACAGATAGCTGGCACTGAGCCAGCTGGTCAGAGATAGCGGGGGAAGGTAGAGTCACACCACACAGTTACAGCTTTGGGGCTCCTTCTGGGGTAAACCATCCCCAGAGGGATACAACAACTACTCTTTCATTCCAAGAGTGCTATTAAGAGGTTATTTCTCATGAAGACGAGTTCCTGTAATATTCAATCTGCTTCAGCTTGGTTAGCAGCTGCTGCTTACCCAGGACTTTGGTGAGGGACAAGAGGGTTAGCAGGCACTTTCTTTCTGCACTAGGTTACAAGCAGACATTTTAAGGTGGAGAGAAGAATTTTGGTATTGCTCTAATATTCCATTTGGTCTACATAAATACATTTGGCATCAAAGATGAAGATATCATGTTTATAATTCATCTATCATCACAAGATATATGATCTTGTGTCATTTAGATCTCTACTGTATCTTCAAAAAAAAATAGAAGAAAGTACAACTTCACTAATATAGTGTTTATTTTAGTGTGGAAGCACATACAATTACATAGATGCTAAATAATCACAGCTGACAAACTCTGTTTAGTTGTACATTACAGTTAAGCACAATTTTAGGATTCATTTGAAGTTAATTATATGTTCTTTTAATAATGAACATTTTTTATTTTACAGAACAGCTACCATGAAAATGCTTTTATGACTATTAAAGCCATGTTGATGTCCAAGAGATACCAGGTAGGTATCTCTATGAAATGGATGCAAAGATTCCTTCTCTCAGTTTCAAACACTAGAATAGTTTCTCATAATCAAAAAATGTCAAACAGAATTTTTCCGGAATTCAGACACAAGTAACACTACTGTTGTGTCTTCTCTTCTGATGACTGAGCACTAAGAATGGCTTCACAACATTATTTTACTTCATGGACAGCCACAGCTTCAAGGTCTGGTGCATTCTACTCTTCACAAACCTTGTGTTACATTAAGCAATACAAGTTATAAACAATTAGATGCAAAACCAGCAGAAACATTCTCTAGACACTCCCGGTAAATCTATGCCTCCAATAAATGTCAAATATAAAGAATAAAGCAGCAAGATGGCTCAGCTACCTACTGGTTACTAATAATTTTATGAGATCTATTTGTGTGAAAGTTGTTAAGAGGGTTTTATTGATGGCTTGGCAAAAACAAATACATATTGACTTCAGGAAAAACAAAATTATAAAAACATTGCATCTGCCATAATTTATCATCAGCATGACCTCTCAGAAAAGTTAACCTGACATCTAAAATTACTTCTCTTTATTCTGAAAGTGTATTGCAAAATAATACTTCATCTTCAAATTCATCTCCTTTCTCACCTATCAGCTTTGCTTGTATTCAGAATTTTTAATTCATCCTCTTCCCACTCTATGCTTCCATTCTGGTGAACACAATAGCTTCTGTTGTCAACACCCGTGAGCACCCTTTTTCTAGATGATTGTGTCATTTAATTGTTTTGGTCAAGACATAAAAGCAAGAAGGACCCTTTCTTACAGAGATTTGGAAATCTCAGCCCTCAGGTGAGCCTCTTGAGTCATTCGGAAAATAAGACTTTGGTTATTCTGAGAAAGAATCAGAGGACTGTACTTGCAAGAGCTGTACTAAAAATCACTGGACAACATTAAATACTTTGGTGGGTATTGTTTGGTTGTTGTTTGGTTGGTTGGTTGTTGTTTGGTTGGTTGGTTGTTGTTTGTTTGGTTTTGGTGTTGCGGTTTTTTGTTTTTGGGGTTTTTTTAGGTTTGTTGTTTTGTTTGGGTTTTTTTTGCAATCAGCAGCTCAAAACTGTAAATGTGCAGGAAAAAGTTTAAATTATGGAAACTCATACTAAATTACATAAAGTAAGGGCAGCAGGGAGTGCATCGCAGCACTTGGGATCAGGTTACAATCATCAAGCAGAGAGACACCCTGGTATCAACAGTGTGAAAGAAAGTTCAGTAACCCAGAAGTTTAAGTGGAAGCAAAGTTGAAAGGCAAAGCAACAGCATTGTTAAGTGTCAGAAATTAATCACATATGGCCACAAAGGCTGTCTTGCAGGAAGTACAAGATTGCTGTCAGGAGTCTGGCTCCAGAAGAGAAGGGAGGGAGAAAGAGCAGAGAAACAAGCCCCAAATGACTGCTCAAGCAAAGGAGCAAGGGTCAGAACTGGGACTCAGACAAGACTCTCCAGATCACATGGAAACAATGAGCAGCCCAAAGCAAATTATGGGTTTGATCTTACACCTATTTAGAGGTAGCAGATCACACAGCAGTTTTATAGATTGGTTCTCAAGTGGTTAGGATTGTTGGACTGTTTGCTGCCCAAGCTGAAGCCCAGACAGTAACAGAAGAGTTCAGTTGTGCAGCTGAAATCTAACAGACTAATAACAACCTTTAAATAATTCCTATGATTTTCAGAACTGCACAACAAACACTAGTTCTTGTGACTTCATTTTTACTCAGTCATAACTGAAAACTTGCTCCACGTCCCAATGGAGGTTTTAGAGTCATGATACAGACCTGAACGTTGCAAAATGAATTGCTGTGGGATATGAAATCCAGTTAACCATAACTAGTTCTTGGGACACCTCTGAAAGTATTTTATATGTTTCTCATTTCACAGCCCCAAACAAATGTGACTGACAATCTACTAACAAATAAGATTTACTTACAGCTTTAAAATCCTGTTGTACGGCATTTTTTGATCCAGCAATTGCAGGAGCAGGGAGAGGAAAGCCAGATTAAAATTTGTGTAACAGTAGTTTCTTGACTTTGATTATAATGGACAGAAGGAGATTTTAGGATGCTGCAACTGCCCTGTGCATTTCACACAGAGTGTGAAGTGCTGGGAAGAACACTGTCTGAAGGGCTAGGAGGAGATGCAGATCTGTTCCCTGGATTTCAGATAACTGCTTGTTCTGCCTAGGAATCTCTGAGGTAGCACTGGCTGCCTGTAAGCTGCCTGCCCTGCGTGACCTCACTGTGAAGCATAACCTTGTCTACTGCTATCACCACTGCCTCAAATGGAATTATTCCATTTAGAATTTCTCATCCTCCTAGAAACAAGTGCTGCAAGCATGATCTGCTTGGAGGTGGAGTTACACCTACACAGATACTAATCATAGATTAAACTAGACAGATGAATCATCAGAAGTCAGTACCCTCTATAAACACAGATATTTAATGCCTAGATAGATGACTGATAATTATCTGCTGATAATCTCTGTCAGTTTGATGCAATAGTATAAAGCTTTATTTTAGCCTCTAGCCAGAAGTACAGGATAACCTCACACTTACTTAGCAACTTTTAGTTCAGAAAAAGGCAGGAAATCGTAATACAACTGCTGGTTCATTACCGCAGCACAGGACAGAAAGCAAACTCTGTATCACAGGTGGACAAAGGATAAACTCTGAGATGGAGTAAGGAGATCACAACACCCTCTGAAGGCACACCTGAGTTTGAGTAAAACAGTTCTTTTTAGCAGTGTTTTAAAATTGTGTCTCCAACTTCAACTGAGTGAATCTTGGTGTAACAGGAATACAGTTCAGAGCAACTCAAGTGACGAAGTGCCAAAGGATATTTTACATAGCACTCACATCAAGGAGATTTGCTAAGAACTCTGCAGGAAGAGCTCAAGAAAGAGATGAGCAACTTTAATAAGATCAGGGTAAATTAAAGAAAAATTAAAAGAAAATAAGAAGAAAAGAAAGGCCAATGTAATAGAAATCTTTTCTGACTACAAAGACTGAAGAGATGAAAGGCAAAAGGAACTTCATGTGTTTTCTACCTTCTTGTTTTTGGACTTAGATGCACTGGCACATCTCTGCAAATGTCAGTGAGTCAGAAAGAAAATCAAAAGAACAGCTCTGATCTAGGGAGTGTGCTTTTGAAAGGGATACTTCTGCTAAGAGTGCAATGTGGCACATCAGGCTACCTGGATAATGAAGGGCAGCAGATGAGAAGGAGAATGGATTATGTCAGCTCCGAAATGAGAAGGCTGATGGCAGAAATAGGTCCATTTTGCTGGAGCTTTCATAGGGAATCATTTGTGTAAAAGCATTTTAGGCCTCCACTTTGGAGCACTCTTTTCTGTACAGAATGGGTGCTGTTGGACATAAAATTTCAAGAAGGTAATCTCTGGCTTGGAGCCACAAATGACCAAACTCTCACCTCAAAACACTTCCAAAAACCTTGCAAAACACTGAGATAAAGTCCATTTCTGTCTACATTTTCCTAGACCTTCACAGAACATTATGAAGTTAAAGGAAATTATCTAAGTACCATGAACTGCATCTAAAAATGTTGATTTATCTTTTAAGATTGTTAACTGACTCAAGAATTGCTTCAGATGTCCAGAGATTTTTGTTATTTTAACAAGCAAGTGATATTCATATACAAATATAATGACAAATGTGATTTTTCTTTTTCTAGAAAAAGAAAAGAGTAATAATTTAACAGAAGTTTAAAAAAGCTTTTGAGGTTTTATTGAAAAGCTTTAGACAGCAAGTTTCCAATAGAAGTTCAGGAGAAATGTGAATAAGTCAAATTATTCTAATGAATAAATAAAGGCCTCAACAGAGTAAGTTGAAAATATCATAAAAAGGAATAGTTATGGTGTCTTTCATTTACTTTTTAGCAACACATTCCCTTGACATATTTAACATTACTGTGAAATAAAATAGGATGAATGTGTAATCAAGAACTTAGCTTGTGATAAATGAAGAATTCATACTGTAATGCTATTGCCATTGCTTTTCTCATTGAATTTTTTGTTTTACTTCCACAAATATGTATTCATAGGAACATTAAGATTATTCTAAGTGCTGAAGTATTTGAAAAGCATGATCTGATTTAATTTATAAATAATCAATGAAACTTAAAATAGCTAAATAACAAATACAGAAGTATATTAAATCTTTTTTATTACAAAGGCATTTGGTGAATTTGGTGAGCTAATTTAGAAACTGGCCATTGCCATGTTTTTCATTACAACAAGTTCTCTGCTGTCTGACCATGATTTACAAGCACATAACAAACAGGACAAGAGAGATGACAGGCCAAGTCAGGTAATGATCAAGCATCAACATTACATTTTGACCAGTGCTTGGACTAGCTCTACTATCTGACTGTCTCCACAAGATTAGGTTCTTTTTCTCATGAATATTTGTATTATTCTGCTATAGAGTTTCACTCAGAACTACAAATGGAAATGTTGGGGGGAAAAGCACACTTGAAAACAAAGCCATGAATAATGCTGTTTCAGAGCCAACCAGGAATGCAAGAAAATCAAAGGAAGTCTGTTCTATTGAGATTTTTCCTCCAAAGATTTTTGGATGCACTTGGATATATACTTGAACCCTTCAGGGTTTATCTACTGGGAAATGAATTTCTGGGCAATCATCTTATGCTCACAGGTCCAAGTTATGACCTGGAATGCCTTGTTGTGCTAGAAGCGATAAAGCAATGAAACTGATAGCTTTAGAGAATTAAAAGGTTGGAACTGAACCAGGAGGAGAAACACAAGATAATTAACTGGAGCCCATTAACTTTTTCAGGGTGCTTGATACCATATCACAAATGCAAAGCATTTCTATAAAAGAAAAATAAATATTTCATATTATAAATGAGGGTGCAATCTGTTTTTATCTGGACGCATCCACATCAGTGCTGGCTTTCATCTGAGAGTGCATAATTGAGATGGCAACAGAATGACAGAGAGTCCTTAATTTGAGTTGTCCAGGGCAGAGTGAATTGTTGGAAATATACAGTTTTGCAAAAAGAAAAATGCTTTGCTGGCTGACAGCTTTTAAGCACATCTGCTTTCTGGGAACTAGGGAATTGCACATTTTGCTGTAGCTTTGGTATGTTGCCACTATAGTTCTTTGAATCTCTGTCCAAGACAGTAAAGATTTGTGAATGAAATAGTCTAGGAATATAGCTCCAGAACACATTTTTCCTGTCTCAGAAGAGGAATAATCTACAACATGAAGGCAACCTGTTAACCAGAGTCCCTGGTAATATCAAGGAGTCATGAGTGCCATAGATGGCTCAAAAGTCTGTTCTTCTTCTGACCCAAAAGCCCCAGATGAAAAGAACTGTGGGATACTGAAAATGATTAAGGATAAAGATTTTGGGAACTATTGCATGTTGAGATGCAAAGAAAGTTAGAAGAAATCTGGGCATACAAATTTGGTTTTACAGGGTTACCAACACTCAAGCACAAATTTGTTTAATGAAGGGCTGCTAGGAGTGAGGGAAATTTCTCCATCACCTTTATTCTTTTTCTCTTCTGAGTAACAGTAGGAGATAGCCCATAGCAGCAGAGAAACACACAGCAGCATACCTGGAACATGGGACTGATTTGCAGTTCCCATGAAGATAAGCACAGTCACTAAGTCATTGTGAGAGAAGGGTCCTTTCTCTAAATTTTTTGCTAGCCTTCTTATTTTTCAAAAAAGTCATTTACAATTCCAGACCAGGTGAAGTGGTTTTAAGGATTGATTCTGTCACTGCCTCCTTATTGCAATGAATGGAGAGAAACAATTAAGGGCACAATCTGCTTCATTGCTAGCAAAGTTCAAGGGCCTTCTGCAAAGAAATTCAGGGTTGTGTTAAACAAAAAATTAAAGACCCAGTCTGACTTTCTCTTCTGTGTATTTGCAACAGTCTTCCTATGTACACATACTTCCTTTGCTTGCTAAAACAACCCTTTCCATTATTATCAACTTTGCCTTCCTGAGCAGCATTCTGAATTTTCTGAGCCAAAGACAGTGTACTTTGAAAGCAATCCTGCATTTCTAGAGTATACAGGGACTGATAGCATTTACATAGATTTGTTTGGACAAAGAACTTCATATGTTACTTCAATGACAGCAGAATTTTTTTTTCTTCCGATGTGTTCCCCATATGTTACTTGCCATAAATTTTTAAGGCTGAGAGCATAAGCCAAGAGCAGCTTTTACATGGTTTTCAGCAGTGATTTCATATTTTCATTAATTAGAATTAAGAGAAGAAAATGCAAAATTAAAATAATCCAGACATACTATTTGGATTTTTACATTTATTCCTGTGACTGTGGACAGGATTCAGAACAAGACTTACACACAGAAATAAGCCATGAAGGAATCAGAAAAACATAACTTCTGCCAAAACTTTTAAACATTATGGGTGAGAGATGCTCTGAAACCTGTATTCATTTTAACAGACCATGCCGAGCAGAAAGGCTTTGTAGAGGATCAGTTGAAGGTCTAGGTCCTTAATTAGCTCAATGGATTTTTGCACAGTGATGAGCAAGAGCCAGAGGGATGCCAGATGGGAGCAGTAGCCAGGTGGTTGATACAATTAGTCTGATAGTGCAAAACTCAACACCAAGTCAGACACAAACAGCTGCTGTATTTATCACACAGAACAAAGGCAACAAACAACTGGAAGGAAGAACCACAAGTCCTGATGTAGGACATGAAACTGGAAGACAGTAAACATTAAGGAAAATACAAAAGCATAGTAAGCATGACTGGACATTGCATAAATGATGGAGATGACACTAAAGAAACAGAAAGTGATATGGAAACAATTCCAGTTCATTGCAAATCAGAGGCAGAAACATGCAAATCAAGAATCATAAATATGGTTGCTTTATTTACTAGAGCGGGGAAAGCGATATTGGCAACTACAAGGCATGATCTCAATCAGGAAAAATATGAACTAACGAATATCATACATAAAATACCATGGCAGATAACATGATCTTATTTGCCAGGTAGGTGATTTTCTAAGGAAATTAGGTAAAATCTAATCCATCAGGCTTAAGGAAATCGATCAACATGGTCTCAGATGAAAAATGAATTAAGGTGAAGAAAATACAGAACTGTAAAGTGGGTAAATAGCTATCTATTCCCCATGAGGGGAAGATTGCTGGGGATTACAGTTCTACAGGAGTCTAACATAACATTTGAATTGACAGGACATAAAGAGAAGAAAGTTATTTTCTAGTGCCAAAAATGGAATTGTCAACATAAATAAAAGTGTGGGGATTTTTAATAGGAATACCATACTGCTAAGTTCCAGAAGTGTTGAAAAAACAGTGTTTCATAGCACTATGCTTCTAGGCCCTGTACTAGAATTACAATTTCTGCTATTAAGTGGAGAATCATATTTTTAAACAAACAAAAAGAAGGCACAACAGTTGCAGAGTGTTACCACTGTATATATCAATGTCTCGGTTTGGAAAAACAGGTATCTGACAGGGAAAGCTGGAGTTTCCCTTAGAATGGGGAATGTAAACCCCTCACCCCTGCTGAATTATAATTTTACAATTAAGGGCTTTCAGGCAAAGATTTGGGAATAGGAATAACAGTTCTTTACTAGGAATATTTACAATACAAATGTTTCTAGGAAAAGAAACAAAACCACCCAACCAAACCAGCAAACAAACAACCATTTTGGAAAACCCTGACAGAGTCAGAGCTGTTTGTCAGGGAAGCAGTCCAAAAGTGAGTCCTCCTGGAGCGGCAGATGTGGTTCTGGTGGAGTAGAGATGATCCTGTAGAACAAGGGTCCAGGTAGTGATGAGAAGGGGTCCAGTCTTCCTCCAGAAATTGGGTGAAGCTGGATGCCTTCTCATTCCTGAGGCTCAGTTTTATCCAGGTAGGAATGGTTGGCTCCCCCCCCTGAGTGGAGCATCTCACAATAGGATGATGGAATGTGGAATGTACTGCTTTGGGGAGGGTATAGTTTGGGGATGTGTTAGTCTGGGGAGGTGTTAATGGCCCATTAGCAGACAACTATTGCCCTGGAGGGAAGACCTGTGGTGGAACAGATAAGAAACAATGCCCTACAGTTGGCCCATTGACAAAAGGCACCCGCCCTACTCCTCCCAAAGTAAAGAACAATGCTTTCAGGCGATGAAAACAGAATACACATTTTTGTTTTCCATAACCCAGGACAATCAAGAAATGTGACTCTGAGCATGCTAAGCTCAATTCATGGCAAAGTATTTCCAGTGAAACAGACTGGTATTGACATTTACATCATAAAATGTTATACCAGAAAAATGTGATTCTATTCAGTCTCACTCAAGAAAAAAAATTATTCAAATTTGATCAAAGAGTCTTCCTGAAGGGAAAGGAACAGTTTTCTTTAGGAAACTGATGACAACTGTTTGTCCAAGCAAAGTGCGCATGGATGAAGGTTATGACTGCTCTTGTAGAAATAGAGGGGGAAAACTAATTATTTAAGCTCAATAAAAAGGAAAACTTACAAAGAAATTTACAAAACAGGAACAAATACAGGCATTCTAATCTCTAAAACAGAGGGTACCATAAAAATTGCCTAGGTTAACGACAGAGTTAATATATTAAAAATATTTTTTCAAGGACTTGAAAGATCAAATACCAGATCTTTGTCCTTGCTCAAGTGTGCCACACTGCTCCCCCACTGCTCCAGTGGATCCCCTCCACAGTTTGCCAGCAGACAACAGGTAGGTAGGTGCTCTCTTACATTGAGCCTGGGCCTGATGCAGTGGCTGCTCACCTCAGTTCTGTGATCAGGATCCTCTCATCATGCAAACAACCTTTTTTGTCACTGCTCCCTTAAGTATTTTATATATATAAAATATGTATATATATAAATATATTATTTCATTATTTAGTATTAGTATTTAGTTATTTATTCATATATATAAATATCGAGTAAATAACTAGCTGTTGTATAGAAATCAGTTTATAAATAAAAAAATAATGATTTAGTATTTCATACTAGGAGATACTCTTGAGCATAAGTAGGGAAAGGGCTACACTGGAATCAGTGCTGTACTCTTCCCTGGAGCCACCAGAACCCAACGTGAGACAGATGTCTCCACCAAAAAGCACAGAAACATGAAATTTTAATATTTGAAAGAACACAAATCCATCCAATCTCAAAGAAAAGACTCTGACTTCTAACTGAAAGCCTATTTCTGCAGCTGAGGGTCAAGGGCATGCAGTCTGGGTCCCTCCCACTAAAAGACTTAACACTATGCACTGCTTGGGGTGCAGTGAAATTGAGACTGATGACTGTCTGCTAACTCCACTGACTCAGTGACAGCACACTTGAAATTTTTATTATCTGTTTCCTGGTACATTAACTGGGCTGACTTTCACCCCCAACTGCCACAGCAGTCAGAAAAGTTCTTCTTGTGGCCATTATAAACAATTGCACTGAATTCTTGCTCATTATTTCTTGTGAAAGAAAACCACTATGCCTGGATTACTGCAAATCTGTCTCCATTGAAGCAGTTCTGTGCGAGCCACTGTCTGTGGCAGTGGATATGCTGTAGTTCTCCAAACAGCTCTATAAAAATCTCCATGGAAATAAGGCTCCTTAGCACTGAGAGAATGTGACCTGCAGAGAGCTCTGTCCCACGTATCCTTCTTGCTGTGTGAGCATGGTATAAGTAACCTCAGACAGCAGTTTGGAAGCTCTCTTCTCAGTAAATGGTATTAAGCACATTCACCTTAGCAGCAGAGCCTACAGGGAGCCAGAATGTTCAGGAGATGATGTATTGATATCTGCTGGGAATAAATGAAGACTGCAAATCTCAAGAAAAAAACCAAATTGATTAGATGCAGAAAGCATGAAAGTGCAGTCAGTATAACAAGTGCCTCCAAGAGTTTCCTAAGGCAGGCTTAGTTTCTCACAGTAGCTGCTTTCTATAGATCCAATATGACAGTCTTGTGTGTATGCTACTCTTCCACTGCACTGTGTTCTGACTCAGAGAGGTGACATGACATCAACATAAATTTTCTAGAAGCTGTGTTTCAGGCTTTGATCATTGACATCCTGACCAGAAAAAAAGTGGAAGGTTCACCTCTTCATTTCCTCCCTATGCAGTGTGGTTATCTTATTTACAATAACAGATCAAATTCAGACACATATACTTAGTTATACTGAGTCTCATACAGAAATGATCAAAGAGTTCTACTTGTCAAGATTTTATCTGATGAGGATGTTGCATAGGAAAGGATTCCCTGCTGTTTTAAAGTCATAAGTTTCACAAAGTAGAAAAACTTGGTTTTTAATAACTATAATATAAACCCACACCTTGTCTTCACTTTCTTTTTTTCAATAAGGTAAGAGAAACCCTGTAATGAATTCAAAAATGTCATTTTCTTGTTAGAGATCTAAATCCTGAAAGGCACAATTATGACAGACAGAAAGAAAAAAAAAAAAAAAAAAAAAAAAAAAAAAAAAAAAAAAAAAAAAGGCATTCCTCTCAAAAGAATCAAATGTCTTTAAAATCACCAGTGCTTTGCTAAGACTGGCTGATAATGCAGTTGCAAGAGAAGTTCCCTTCACCTTGCACTTTTATTATCTTATTGTTGTATTATGCATATATTGATATCTGAGATTTTTCTTGAATCCACCAAAAGCACAGAAACATGAAATTTTAATATTTGAAAGAACACAAATCCATCCAATCTCAAAGAAAAGACTCTGACTTCTAACTGAAAGCCTATTTCTCAATTCTAGAGACCTCAAATCCCTAAGGCATTCTAGAGGATATAAAATAGAGTCCATTTTTTTACATGATGATTTTTTCTGAGTACTCCTGATAGTATGAATATTAATTTGCTGTAGTAAATCAAGATTCAGATTTTGGGGTTGGCAATTCAGCCCAAATTTCAGGATCTAGGCACCTCTTTCCTTATCATTTCTTAGAAGTGTTCTCTCTTTTCACCCAGAGACATAACTTTGTTTCCTGCATCGTTATCACAGTCAAGCTGCTGCACAGACAGGCTGTAAGATCCACCTGACTGCTTCACAATGCTGTTAAAAGGGATATTCACGCTCTATTGTCATCTCTCAGGAAAAGTTTTTTTGACACAAGTCAGCCCCCTTTTTTTGTCAGTAAGGAAGAAGAACCATATTCAGAGAGGGCTTCAGGCCACCGTGGTGCACAAATATTCATGTTTCCTTCTACTGCTTTCAATTTATGATTCTTTATGAAACCCATCTGATGAGTCCAAATGAGTTAGGGTTCAAGGGCTACTAGAGGAGGTTATTTGTCAACCTACTTGGGAATAGTCCAATTAAGAGGTATCTAGTTCAAATATAAATCATATTCCTGTTGGGCCATCTCTGAGCTCTTTACAATATGGCATCTGCAGTGATGCACAAAAACAGTAGCATAGCTGACAGTTGTAATAATAGATCCTGTATATTAGGAGTGGATGCAAATTCAACAGCTCTACCACTCAGTAGTTACATGCAGAATAACAGATGACATGTCTAAGGACTCTTAGAGGGATTTGGTCAAAGTAAAGGAGGCAAGACAGGAGAATTCTCCATTTCTCAGTAGTGATGTCACAGAAGCTAGCTGGCTAATTAGCTAGTCAGATAACATGACATTCAGCTAACAACAAGACCACAAGGTAAGTAGCTACAATAGCTAGATTAGATTCCTTCTGTCGGAATAACACTCAAAACTTCCCTGAGAGTGCTTAGAACTGTGTGTAGGTGACAATATATTCTCTGTCCTGAAATCTGCAAAATCAAGGTCCTGAAGACTCTAAAATTCTTTGAAAAATTGTTTTTCTTTATTGCCCTCTTACCTTCTAAGTGACTTCATCTAGTACCATATAGAGCTGTGACTTAAGACTTGAAAGAACATCCATGTTTTCATATTCTACACCTACTACATACAGCAAAAACACTGATTAATAATGTCACTAAACTCTGTAAAATTCTTACTTAGTTGAACAATTATTTTAATTAGACAGAAGGTTAATAAAAATACCCTTTACTGGAAAATAAGCTGTGCTGACTTATTTGGTGGTTTCTGATTCCACAGTTCCCATAACACACCATTTCTTCCCAATCAACATGCATTCCAACATAATTGGAGGGTGAAGAAATATGTGAAAATTACATTAATTGAAAAGCATTTTCAAAGGCAGTCAGTGCTAATGAGACCAACCAGAAAAGTGGAGCCAGCTATAAAAGTAAAATACCATGACGCTTAACCCTTTGCTAAGGATGGTAATTAGCAGGAAGGTTAGGCTCGGTATTAATGAGGTACTATTTTTATTTCATTGAGATTAAATTTAACAAGGCAATTAGTCTAGGCTAGGAAGGAACAGTTGCTAAATACCATTCAAAGCAACATGAAGAGTCAGATACAAAATGTGCCACTTAGAAAACATAAAGGAAACAACTGTTACATGTGGAAACCTACATTATGGGATACCACTGGGTATTTTAAGGGTGTATGAATGATTAAAGAGGCCAAATCCTCAATCTTGTAATCTGAAGTCACTTTATAGTGACTAATAGAATCACAATTACAGAATGGGAAAGGTTGGAAAGGACCACTGTGTGTGGCCACTGGTCTAACCTCCCTGCTCACACTGGGTCATCGTAAAGCACATGGCACGGGATTACATCCTGTTCCTGAAGAGATTCTCCAGTGAGGGAGACTCCACAACCTCTCTGGGAAATCTGTTCCAGTGCCCAGTCACCTGTGCAGTAAAGAAATTCTTCCTTATGTTCAGGTGGAACTTCCAGTGCATCAGTTTCGGCCTATTGGTTGGCAGTATTGAGAAAAGCCTGCATCCTTCCTCTTGATATCCTCCCCTCTCAGTCACTCCTTTTCAAGGCTTAAGAGGTCCAGGCCCCTCAGACTTTCCCCATGAGAGAGATGTTCCAAACCCTTAATCTTGTTGCCCTCCACTGGACCCGCTCCAGGAGCTCCAGGTCTCTCTTGTACTGAGGAGCCCAGAACTGGACACAGCACTCCAGCTGTGGCCTCACCAGGGCTGAGTAGAGGGGCAGGATCACCTGTTGCAATGCGTGCCTGCTCTGGCCCCAGCTCAGGGATCAGCCTAGGCCTCCCGGCAGCTCCAGCACGCCTCAGCAAGTCACTTTGTGGGGTCTCGGTTCAGGCAGCTGGGTAACACTGCTAAGGCTGGATCAAAGAAAGAGGGGACTCTCTCGAAGTTTTCAGGGAACAGAGGCTTTATTTGGGGGGAAAGGGGTCAGGAAAATCCCCCCAGCCACCAGGCTGGTGCCTCTTGAGAGAGACCCCAAGCCTGGGGTGGTGGGCGTTTTAGTACTACATTTCTGGGGTGGGTTCAAAGTCACAGATACCAATAAAACAATTCAAATACATCATGCCAAACTAAGTCACTTAAGTTCTAACAAATCCAACACAGGTTTGGGAGTGGCCTGAGGGAAGTCCAGCAAAGTTAGTGGCTAAAATTACTGTACTTCAAAGATAAGGATGCAATGATGGACAAGAGGGAAATTATGCATGACAGAGGGGGTGAGACAGGGAAGAACCAATAAAAGAAAGGTTCCAGGCAGAGGCTAAAGCTGTCCTAGAAACTCTTATCGAACTACAAGAAAGTTACATACTAATACAAGAAATACATCCCAAAACAAAAGGGCTTTCTAGAGTTGTGCAAGCTATGCTAAACTTAACAATAAAACCCTTCATACTGTATTCACAGCTAAGGCCTGTAAACTATTTTTTTGCAGACTCACAATCACCCCCCTTGACATGCTGGCAATGCTCTTCCTAATGCACCTCAGGACACCACTGGCCTTCCTGGCCCACAGGGCACACTGCTGGCTCATGGACAACTTGCCCATGACGAGTCCCAGATCTTTATCTACAGACCTGCTCTACAAGCAGGTCAGCCCCTAGCCTGTGCTGGTGCATTGGGTTATTCTTCTCCAGATGCAGGACCCTTCATTTGCCTTTGTTGAATTCTAGATGGAACAGGCTGCCCAGGGAGGTTGTGGAGTCTCCTGGTCTGGAGACATTCAAAATCCACCTGGATGAGTTCCTGCATAACCTGTTCCAGGTGACACTGCGTGGCACGGGGTTGGATTAGGTGACCTCCAGAGGTTCCTTCCAATCCTAATGATTCTGTGCTTCTCTGAAAGAAGGTCCTATTAAGGTCCTTCTGAAGGGCTGCACAGAACTGCGGAGTATGGGCTGCTCCTCCAAGGTTTATGACATCAGCAAAGTTACTGAGGAGGCATATGCCCCTTCATCCAAGTCATTGACGAGTAAACAAAGCTGGCCTCAGCATTGGACACTCTTAAAACTCCCAGCTTAAAATCTGTTTTCTGTCAGTAGTACATAAATGCACTATGTGGAGGCAATACGCGAGGAGTCATCCTTTTCATCCAATGCAACCAGTTCAAAACTTTCCCACAGCCTTCAAACAATTCACATTGCACAGTACAGTCTGATGGAGGACATCACACACTTCTGCCCTTGGCCTCATAGTGACTGTTCAGCATCCTCATTTCTGCAGTTATTTTATATTCATGAGAATGCTATTTCTCAAACTACCTGCATAATGTCTTGTCTCTTCAATAGAGTAAAAAAAGAATCCTCAGGAGACAAGGGAGATACTATTAAAATGAATCCTACAGATCATCTCCTTCTCTATTACTTTTGCTCCCTTTCCAAACTAGATGGGGATGGATTTGAATTCTCTTTGAGGAGCGCTGAGGAGGAGATTACATAGACCATGCCCACCACTTCTGCCAAAGCAACTGTGTGACTTGGGTTGTGGAGCCAGGGGTGTGTATTCTATTTCACTTGTTAAAAGCAGTTGGGGAGATGTTTTTCTTTATCTCTTGTAACTCTGGGGGGAGAGGGGCGGATGCCTTCTGATAATGGGCCAACTGTTAAAACCAGGTGGGGCAGTGTTTCTTATCTCTTTCATTGCCTGGGGAATATTTTCTGCTAATGGACCATTAAGACACCCCTAAAAGCACACATCCCCAAAATAGACTATCCTCATTCCATCATCCTATTGTGAGATGCTCCACCCAGTGGGGGAAGCCAACCATTCCTACCTGGATAAAACTGAGACACAGGAACACCAGGTATCTAGCTTCACCTGATTCCTGGAGAAAGACAGGACTCCTTCTCACCCACTGGACCCCTTCTCACCACCACTGGACACTTGTTCTACAGGATCATCTCTACTCCACCAGAATCACATCTGCCACTCCAGAAGGACTCACTTTTGGACTGCTTCCAGCACCCTGACCAACAGGGTGTCAGCTTGTAGCTCTGACTCTGTCAGGATTTTCCAAAATTGTTGTTTGTTTGCTGGTTTGGTTGGGTGGTTTTGTCTTTCTACTACATTTATATTGTTAGTATTCCTAGTAAAGAACTGTTATTTCTATTCCCAAATCTTTGCCTGAAAGCCCTTAATTGTAAAATTATAATTTGGCAGGTGTGAGGGGTTTACATTCCCCATTCTAAGGGAAACTCCAGCTTTCCCTGGCAGATACCTGTCTTTCCAAACCAAGACAGTGACTTTAACTGGCTTTGAGTCTTAAATTTTAACACATTGTATCAGGCTCAGAGTCCCTGTTCTTATTGCATGATGAAGTGTCATGCTCAACTTTTACCACTAAGCATATCTCTTGCTGGGTGGTGGGATCAGGCAATAAAAAGCACAAACTTCATTCTTCACCCCCCTTCTCCTATAAGGATTTCTGTTCTTCTGTATGGGCATGAGTCCACATGTATATGGATGACTGCAGAGCAGATGCAAGTGCACACCAGTGAAAGCAGTGTTAAAAGTAACCTATGGCTTTGGGCCAGGGATTCATCTTGCCACATCTTGTCTATGTCCTCAGCATTCGGCAGAGCTGTGACTTCTCTTTGCTCAGTGCCTGTTTCTATGCCATGAAGCATGCACCACTGCCCTGCTTGGCATCCACTTTGGAATTAAGAGGATAATTAACAGGGAAAATGATGAAGACAGAGTTTGTTTAGACATATCAACAATAGAATCTGGGATACCAAGTAGCTTTTAGCTAAATTGTTCTTTGCCTGTCTCCTTTAGTACCTTTGAATGTCTACACTGGGCACCTTCATTTTCATACTTTGGCAGTTGCTCAGGAATCTTAGTAATTTTCAAATACTAAATATTATTATTAAATAGTAAGTCCCATCTATACCGAGATTACACTTCTCATTATAGTTCTTAAGAAGACCTGAGTGTTTGTAAACTTTAGGAATCAGACATCTAGAGCTGTTGGATCAACCTCTTTCATCAGCCCAACCACAACAGATTTTTCTCCAACATTTCCAGGTACTTAAAACACTCCAGAAAGCCTTGTGAGCAACAGATGATTTTGAGTAAAGAATAATGCCATATGTATGGGCCTACTGAAGTACTGCCAGATATTTCTTACAGTCAGGTTTGTGAAAATCCTCCCCATTTTTCCAATCCAGAAAACTGTAAATGTCATGACACAAAGGGATTACTGAAACCTATAAAGATTGAAAAATTGATTATCTCTGCCAGTTCTCACACAAGACTCTATTAATGCAGGTTAATGTGGTGATAAGCCATTTGTTAACAGCAGTAATTGGCCAATTGTGAGAAAATATGCTGTATTTAATGAATAATGTCAGAAAGACAGAGTGCACAGAAACCTGCTGGCATTGCTATTCATATTTTTGCTGTCTGTGGTAGTGAATATTTGTAAATGGTTGCTTCTAATGGCAATTTGCTCTCAGAGCCCATTACGCCATGAAACAGCAGAACTGCACTCTGTGAGAAACTACATAAAAACAGGAGTTCAAAGTAAACTCAGAAGTTCGCTATAGCAACCTGTTGCTCCCCAATGGCTAAAACTTCATATATGATCTCCCCTGCCAAGAAGATTCACTGGTCTAACAGAAGAGCTAGGTTTTCCAAACTGGTCAGCAATTCCTCTGTATTAAGCAAGACTGGAAACAAGTCCTTTGGGGCTCTGCACTCTCTTTTCTCAAGTCTTTGAAACTGCTAAAACATAATGTGGAGAGGAATTGGGAAGAGACAAGTATTTCTGTTAAAAACTCCCCAATAATTTTCCTATCTCCAAAAGATAAAATTTCCTGTCAAGCTTGTCCCCAAAACCTAACAAAATGTGCTTCAAAAGATTTTCATTACTTTTATTGTCCCTCCCCTTCTCACATTTTTCCTGCAATTGAATGCAACATACTAAATAGCCTTCAGACTTCTTTCATTGCTTTCTTATCACTTTTCTCTACTCCTATCTGACAGTACAGCTTTTTGGAGGTAGAAGTCTTGAAATGGCATTGAGAAAGAAAAAAGCATAAACAAAACACAAACCCTCCAGTGGTTTGCTTCCACTATAAAAAAGCAAGGACAATAGAGAGAAAGATAAAAAAATGTTATGCTAATAATTCACCATCTCTAGTTTTAAAAACTATATGGAACTTTTAAGTTTTAGGAAACTTTTGCAAATACACTTTAAAAACTGGTGTCTAGTTCTATTTCTATTACAAAGACAGTAGTGGCTCTAGAAACAGTCAAAACCAAGAGCTATGAAAGCGTGTCAGTACGTAGCACTCAAGCAGTAGCCAATCTAGCTAAAGACTCTCAGCTTGTCAACTCTGCAATGTTTATATGAGAACAAATTAATCTTTTCAGATATTCCTAATGAAACAGGATTATCGCAACTCCCGTCATTACAGCAGGAATTAAATACTTTATGTCAAAGTATGAAATGTCATCATTCCATACTTTTACTGAAATTCGGTAATAAAAATCAACTTTAGCTTCCATTTACCTTCTTTCTTTGCAACAATTCTGGAAACAAAATTCACGTTTCATGGGATTCATTGGATTCCAGTAAAGAATTGAGGATTTCTTTAAGAGTACACTTATCAAGGAATGTGCAATGGTATACAGTGGAAATATGGCTCCAAATTAAGACAGTTTAATCCAAGTAAAAAACTATTCAGCATAATTACACCCTAAATTAAACAAACCCATGTTCCCCAGTTTAACTCTAAAAAGTACCAGTTTTAAAATACTTGATTCTGGAGGCATTCTAATAAATCTCAGTATTTCCCAAGGAATAATGAATGGCTTGTAATTTAATTTTTATTGAGCTATTACCAAGTCCTATTCTAATTAAATCAAGACATCGATACCAATTCCTCTAAATCAAGATCTGGAAATATAAATATTATATTAAAATAAGTAAAAAAAATACCATTGTGTTGCCCTGAAAAAAGACAAGCCATTAACACAGAGCAAGAACTAAGGAATTTAGAACTAGAGAGAACTTCTGTATGCCTGTCTGTCTCATGTAGATTTGTTCAGTATTTTATAATGCCTGCTGTATTTTGCATGTATTTCACACCAACAAATGTCCTCTTCATGTACGTGTTACGGGTTGACAGCTAAGGTGCCTTCTTTGACCAAAGGGCTTGTGAAAGAACCTTTTCCCTGGGGATGAGATGAAATAAAAAGTGCAGAGAGATGAGAGAGGATCACCAGACAAAAGAGCTGCCTCCAAGGGCCCCTCTCCCCATGCTGACCAACCTTGCTCCTGCTGCACCAGGAGTCAGAGACAAAACTCCAACTGACTGCACTGAGAAAGGGACAGACAGAGCAGAATCTTAGGGGTGTGAATGTCACATTTTAGGTGTGGACATGGCAAAGTTTAATGGATGGATCACATCAAAAAACAAACATGGAGGGAAAGACTGGTGAATCTTCCTCTGTCTTCTCTGCAAGTTATTGATATGGATTTTTTCCTTTATTAGAATAATCTATAGGGATATCAATCAAGCTTGAAATCCACTCAATTATTTGTATGGAGAGAATCCTGGAATATTTTACAAGTTAAGGCACAAAGTTGGGAAAAGCAAGAAAAAGGTGGTTTTGTCATATTTTGGATATCAATTAATGCCAGAAGATTCCCAGCAATAGCTCTGGTATTTGCTCATCCACCTCTTAACAGATAATTTGAGCATGCTAATTGGATAACGAACGTGAAGGGCAAAAAGTCTGAAGAAATCATCCAAGCTCACATGAGAAGCTGCAGGGATAGCAGTAAGTAAATCCCACTATAATAACACTAGTTCTTTAGAGTTTCAGAAATACCTGCCTCTCAGGAACAGTTTTGCTTCCATGTTTATTAGGGTGTGCCAGTGAGACAAAAATACTGAATCTGAATATCTGGTCAGATATACTAAGATTCAGAATCCCAGTGGGGGATGATGCAGTGTATTCAAGTAACAGGAGATGCTAAAACATTCTGTCTTGAAATTAGACTACAAACAAAATAATGAACAAAAAAGAAAATACACTAAGACTATTTGAAGAAATATTTTCCTCTGACTAGTGGCCATTCTTGGTATATAAAGAGCCAAAACCAATGGTGTCAATGCATGAACATGAAAGCTAACTGCAGCAAGAGAGAGTCCCTGCTCACTGTTCAAAGTGTAAATACTCTGTAATTGCTCTGTAAAGACAAAGTGTGCCACATGCATGTTTAATATTACGGTAAAAGTGGAATGCCCTTCTTCAGAAATATCTGGTGGATTGAGCCTGTTTTTACCTTTTAGATATATATATATATTGAGATATATATATATATTTGGCTTTGGATTTTGGAAGTAAGTTCCAAGAGCTTCAGCAATATTCTGTGTTTGAACTCTATTTTGCTTTGGTCTGAATACCAGCACATTTCTTGGCATTAATTCTGCCTGCTTATTCTACGTACATTTGTTCATTCAGTTGGCTTAGTATGTTACAAGGTTGCTGAAAGCTGAGGCTTTTTTATTTAGTATTATTAGCTTTTTTATTTCTAAAGTCTCACTTAGCAAAACTTTCACCCTTATATTAAAATGCACAGAGCAATATCCACCAATTAATGCAGACTGTAGTAGTGAGCATGCAGACACCATGAAATAGGTCTAATGAAGGAAATGTATTTTTCTAGTGCTGAACTTCCTATGACATTTTGTCTTCTAAAAGAAGAAAAATGTTTCTGGCCCTTTCCAAAGTCATGTCCTCTGGTAAATTACAGGATGAACATGCAGCATATTCACACACATGCACAAGCTCATTGAAAAGTAGTCAGCTTTAAAGAAAAAAAGTCACCTTTGTGTCCAAACACCAGGTATTCCCTCAAGAAATAAGAGCGAACCCAAGATGCCAGTAAAATCAAAAGCAGGTATCAGAGCAACAGCTGTTCACAAAAGGCAGTCCCATGACCCTGCTTTCCTGTACCTGTGACTGCACAGCTTCACCAGTACATAAGATACCTCCCGCAGCAGCTGCAGAGTAAGGATCCAAAGTCACCACCAAACCCCCCCCCCCACCACCACCAAAAAAAAAAAAAAAAAAAAAAAAAAACACCAACCAAAAAAAACAGCACCAAAAAAAACCACACACCACCACCACCCAAATATGCTGGTTAGCATGGCTCTGTAGATGTTTACATCTACTTTTCTCCTGGCTTGTCCCCTCACTCTGAGTGCTGCATCTGAAATAAATCTGTCTGTGGTGCAGTGGGGAGTCCAAAGCATTACGCAGGAGAAGAGAGTGCACTTTCCCAAGGGACACCAAGCAGAAGGCATTCACTCATTCACAGTTCTCTTCCTTTCCCATGACCCTGTACAGGTTGCTGAGGTAGCCAGGCAACAGAGCCCAGAACCATTTGTTAGACAGTGTCAAAGATAAGGAAGAAGAGAGGCCATGGGAACTATGCAGCAAATGTAAAACTCACACCGAGTGTATGACACTGGCTAAGCTAGACCTAAGAAGTGTGGGAAAAGGCCAGCTGAAAGGTATTCTAACCCCTAAAGACACAGGAAAGGTGTAAGGGAATGTACTGCAGACAATTCATCCCAAAAGCATTGTTGTGGGGAAAAAAAAGAAGTCATTAAAAGCATTTTAAAACATTTTAAAGGGCATTTAGGAAGAAATTTGAACATTTTTAATAGTTCTCATAAAAAGGGAATAAAAATCAAGTGGTCAGCCTTCTTTTAAATTATGAGGAAGGAACTGTAACCATGGGTGGTATTGTTCAAGTTTCTCCAACACTGCAGAACACTCAGGTATGGAACACATACTAGGGTTACAGCTTTTGGTCCCCTCTGAATGTAGAGTTTATGTTGACTGTTGTGAAGTGTGTGGGCTTGAGGCAGGTTTGCTCCCTAGACTTTTATAGACTAAATGTCTCTTACAGATTTGTGTGAGAACTGGATGAATTCATTGACCCTGGTGATACATTCCTATTCTATGAATCTATTTCTTCCTGCAGGGTTGATGAAGATCAAATTCTGCACTTAGAATGATTGCATAGAGGATAACTGCATAAAAGGTAGAACAAGATTTATCATGTCTGGCCATCACATTAAACATGCTTCTGCTATTTTACCTACATACCATGAGCATAACTTCTTTTGTATTTCTAATTATTCTAAGTTTCATAATAAAGGTCAGGGTTAATACAAAGCAGGCATGCAATACATCCTGAGGTTTCTTTGGGTGGGTTTAGAGGTGGTTTTTAATGTCAGAATGCTCTACTTATCATACTTCAGCATCTCATAAATAATTGTGTGCACTGCATTGTAAACCCTAAATGAAAATTCAGCTATTATAAAGAACCTACAAAAACCCTCATGTTTGGAAAACCAACCCATCCATACACACTTCTTTCCTCATAAAAATCTCTAAGACATTTTCTAATCTGTTTTAAAACAATTTCAAACTTTATTCAGAAAACAAATGGTTTGTACATTACACAATATAACAGAAATAGCCACCCAGAGAAACCTCTTTTGCCCCTAGACTGAGTTTCTCAAATGCTTGCCAGCAGGTTAAAAAACATTTCTTATAAAGTCAATTACAAGTAGGGCCACAAATAATCATTTCAGTCCAGTCTCCAATAACACAAACTTTTTTTTGCCAGGACAATAGTGCTTAAAACAAATATTCCTGTGTGCTCCCTCTACTTTGCACCTTCACTCCTGCAAAATTTCACTTGCAATAGTCTCCATGTGTTTAGCTCTTACCGAAAAAAAAGAAAAAGGATATGCATTTCCATGAAGGACCTATCAGTCAGATTATTCTTCCTGCTTCTCCTCAGTAATTCTTACTGTTACCATCCTTTGAGATGGCACCTGGACAATTACCCAATTCCCTGAGAGGTGCTTCTATTTAATTTCAGCAGGAAACATGCACAGAATAAATTCCAGGTCTTCACATGGGCAAACACTGGAGCTGCCCCAACCCATGTTTCTCCCCAGCTCTGCTCTGTGGCAGCTGCCAGCCTCTGCTCCCCATGAGGCTCCACACCCAGGCACCACCTGCTGAGGTCAGCCACTGCATCAGGTCCTTCTGCTTCTTCCTTTCCACCAAGTAAATTCAAGTTCCAAACAGATGGATATATATAGTACAAGAAAGCAAACTACTCTAAAGCAATCTGAGGATAGCAACCCATTAACATGACCATCCCTTTTGAACATGCCATTCATGGTTTCCCTGCTCCAGAACAGCACAAGTTCTATTTAATAGCCACATTTAACCTTTATAAGCCAAGCTTATGCCATTGTGTCAGCTTGCTAAACAAAGGAAGAGCAATTTTGTAGCCGGAGAAACTGAACACTGAAAAACAATACAATCCATCACAGAGCAAGATCCTGTTGGAAAGACTGGATTCTTCTTTGTTTTTTCACTCTCCCCTCCTGCACTGCTACATGTAACAGAGAACAAGAAAACTACCATGAGTATAAGAAGAGGGAAAGTTTAATCTTACTTCAGCCATATCTCTAGAACGTGGGAAATTGGAAAGTTGTATTTTAGGCAGAGTGGGAACCTGCATCTGAGAAAATCAACTTCATGTATCAGGCATCATAAATCAAAATGCTCCCATACAAAGAATTTTTCTATTCAAACTCACTGATTTATTGTTATAAAGCTAGACATAATTAATATAATTAATTCACCTTTTAGTTGTGCTGATAAGTCCAGAAAGACTAAACTTGGATTGAAAAGTGGAAGAAAACAATTTTTTTAAGTTATATTTTTCTACCTGTTGTGAGTTTTGGATACCTCCTACTTTGCACAATTCTTGAGACAGATTCACAGATTCAAAAGACAACTTTCCATGAATGCCTAAGTGAAGGAGAGCCTGTGATAATCCACCTCACTGCATCCCCTTTCCACACAGGATAGATATTAAAATTATTTAGCTCTTTGCCACGCTGTAAGGTCATGGGGACCCTTTCCTTTGAAAAATTCATTCAGTAAGCACTCCTGCTCCTAAAGTTGCTCTTCTAGCCTCCTGCTTACAAAATCAAAAATCTATATGAATAGCAATGATCTAAAAGCATTTTCTTCATTACTGGTTAAACATTCATGCTTCATACAATTCTAGCATTTATTACATTATGTGTAAATGCTTTGTAATGTAGAGACAGGTAGGTCTGTCTTATCAAGCTGGCACTGAGTGACACTTATCAAGGTGACACTATCAAGGGTACTTGCAGTATTTAACAATATTATCCTGCTGAAAGCCTTTGTGGGGCCTGATTCATGGAACAGAGGAGCAAACTGAATTATATGGAGAGATCCTCAAATGTGTCAGATAAGGAATACCAGTGCAGGAGACCCCTCCTTCATGGTACAGCTGCCAAACCTCGCACCAAGTCAAATCAGAGCCGTACGTACCTCAGAGGGCTACAGCCTAAATTATCAGAGGACTCATTACAGTCCATGGAAGGGATAACTTTAGTGCAGACCACTACTTCTGACAGGTATCACTACCACGAGCACCATAATTTTCCCCCAGAGACAGAGGAGATACTGTTTTTAAAACCAACAGAATATAGCTGAATTTGCTAAGCCACACACTAGATTTTTAGTGGTAAGAGCAGATTTTTAGACATGACATATGAAAGAGGCATTTATGATCACTCATTAAAGAAAAAATGTAGCACCTCAGGAATACATGTGAATATATTCTCCAGCTCACCCACAACCATCAGTTCCATTCTATTGAAGAATAAAGACCTTCAAAAGCCGTTAGTAAACAACTAATTTCTTTGATCTGTTATTTTGATTCTGGAACAAAGAGTTTCTGAGCAGCATAAAAAATTAGTTCACCCATAATGCAGTATGTCAGACATACTGTTGTCTTGAATGGTTTTTTTTATCTTCCAGCTCTGTATAAGATATGCAGTACCATCCACTTTTTTTCTGAGCAATCACATATGGACCCTGATCTCTCTGCACAGTACAGAACTGGCAGTGAGAAACTGCAAGTTCCAAGGAATTAATGCAATAAGCCTCACATTCTACTTTTTTATTATTTTTAGTCTCAGCTAAGTCTATTATATGTTCTTAAATAGAAACCAATATCTTTTATTTAATTTTAATTTTTATTTGAACTCAGTCCAAACCCCTTCTATTTTCTCCAAAATGCTGCTATGTTAGTAGGCATAATACTTCATCTGTACATTAGAACTAACATGTAGTGCTCTATATATTGAACCCATAAAGCACCCAGCTGACAAGTACTGACATTAAATATCAGCAGACCTGCAGGAGACACGAGTGCCTGAACTCTAGTGACAATGATTTCTAATAGCAGAAACCTTCTTAGCATCATGCCTCATTACTTTAATACTTTGTGTGAAGTATTATATCCATTATAGGTAGAGGATGACATCTTTCATTAACAGCTCTAAGACAAAAAGCACTTAACTTCTCATTACTCTGAAGAGAGTCATATTCCAGCACTAAACTTAAGAGCCACTTACAAAGCATTCAGCACCTCGTGCTTTCATGTAGACACTTGCATTGAATTTAGTCCTCTCTTCTGCTTACAGCAAAGATGATGCATTAGACACTTTCACTATTGTAAACTGTCATGGAAAAAGAGTTATTAATATACTGGAGTATTTATGGGGTATTTTGTCTCCTCTCCTTACTACCCATTACTTTATCCCATACTTGTTCCTTGAGTTGACTTAGGGAATTTATAAAGACTTTAATTGAAGTGCTTGAGGTTTTTTGCATGAAAGAGATCCTTCTATTCCAGACAGAAAAATTTCAAGAAAACACATAAATATTTCTTAAAAGAAATGAAAAATCAAACTTTTGGAGAGCTTGTTTTGATTGTGCTTACTTTATGCCAAGCTTTATGCTAAAGCAGATGATCAAACAAAAATTCATGGGGTTTTGTGTTGCAGGGCAGCTATTCTAAAACTGGAGACAGTTTAGAAAAAGGTAAACCCTTAAAGAAAAATGTAAAAAAAAAATAGAACAAACTTATTTTACTGCACTTATTGGCAAGAAGAAAAGAACTGGCAGATAAGAAGCATGAAAATTCCTTTTCTCCCCTACAGAACATTATGCTTTAAAATACATGCACACCAGTTGTTTCATTTTCTAATCTTGTTCTATTTTCTGACAACATCCTGAAGATTTGATTCCTGTACCCTTTACTTGCTTTGTGAGGTGTTTTACTTTGTGATTACTTCCAATCAAATTCAGAGAAACTGTTTTAAAAGTGATTGCTAGCCTGATTATGGATGACAAAACTCAGTCTGTATCTTGCCAAGGTCATCAGAGAGGAAAAATGTGATTTGGCAAATGCCTCTTTTTTCTCCCTTTTTTTTTTTTTTTTTTTTTTTTTAACCTCTAAGAACAGAATCAATAAGGGAAAGAAAGCAAAATATCTGGTTCCCAGTGCAAGCTCAAACAGTCCAGATAACAGACCTGCATTCTGAATGCAGCTGTCCTCAGGCAGTTGTACATGCCCAGAACCTTCAGAGCATCTCTTTCCCTGCCCCACTGCATTACGTGGCTATGGGTTGGTAAAGGGTTTGGACCACACCTTTCACACGCAGACTCTTACTGAAACTGTCAAGAGTTGTGAATCTAACCTGTTGAACTCAATGCAGTACAGCCATTTTTTTTACTAACTTGTTCATTGCACCAAATTCTACCCTTGTATCAACATCCAAACTACCTTAACAGCTGAGGCAACTGAAAGCCATTTCAACAGGCTCTTCAGCTTTTGTTCACATAATATGAAAAAGTTTCAATAAAAGAGAAAACTGAAATTTACAGTCCTAATAAAAGTTTATTTCCTTATCAGCAGCAATAGCTACTATATTTTCAGCTGTCCAGTAAGTTACAGACTTCCTTACTCATTAACTCAAGAAATAGACCAACTCCTTTGAGCTCAGGCATTGTAAATCATAAACTATAGAGCTTTTCATCACTTTTAAGCTATGTAACCTGAATTCTCTCTTCAGTTAAAGCAGCTTCCTCATTACCTGTCTGACATTTTTTTCACCTCAGTTCTTATCTTCTTTATTCCATTCCCATCAATTCAGACAGCATTCTGTTTTCTAAACTACCTCCTACATTTTTAGACACCATATTCACTGTGCAGGTATGCTCTGATCACAAAGGCTGAAAACATGATGTATACCAGTATTATCAAAATACTTTGCATTTATTGAAGTCTCCTTTTCTAGCTAAACATAACCTGAAATGGGAAATATGGCATTCTAGTAATTCAGTGCTCTAGACAGAAAAAAAAAAAGCCTTGAAAGACCGTAAAAACTGCAGGGCAGGGGAAGGAAAAACAGGAGCACTGCCTTGGGGTTGAGGGGAGAACAACTGAACTGGATTTACTCTATTGGATGTATTGTTCTTCCAGAAACTGTACATGAATGATTGAAAAATGCCAGACGGAATATAATAGCACAAGTTACAAACAGCAAAGCTTGATTAATTGATAAAGAATTTTTTTCTTAATATTGTATCTATTTAAATTTCTTCATAAACATTAAAGAAAATGGAGATAGCAATAAGGTGTCAGGTAAAATAAGAATTGGCTAACAAGCAATAGGAAAGAGCTCTTGAGTATAATATTCAGTTCCCCTCACCAGCATGTTGAAGCAATGTGAAAGCTCCCCATTTTACTCCATTGCTATCTATCTACTTTTATCACCCTGCCAAAGTCAAAGAATCACTCCATTTTTTTAGAAATTACAGCTATTGATTTCTCTTTTTTTCCTGTTCTTGTAGGAGAAATATGCCTTATGAAGGGTGTCTCTGGTTGGTTTGGGCTTTGTTATTTTTGAAAGAAAACTTCTCATTCTTCCCTCCCATTTCTTCCTCTCTGTATTCCAAAGAGACCAGAACTAAAACCAAGAAGAAAGAGACACTGACAGGCCTAGTATTTCTAAGGTCAACCACCATAGTAAAGAACACCCTTGGTGGTTTCCTTACTCTGCTTGAAAAAGGGCACAGACAAAGCTCACATGCTCTTTGCAGAGACAGTGCACACAACTGAATCCCCACAGCCACATCAGACAAAATTTATTTGTACAGCAGGAATCACATCATCAGCCTAAGGAAAAAGGGATTATTTGGGAATTAAATAAACCTAAACCTCTGGATCACAACAAAAAATGAGACTACCCTGTAGTTCCAATTTCACCACCCAAATACAGCTATTACATACTCTTTAATTACTAATGACATCTCCTGGTCCCATGGAAGAAGCTGTTCAACTGGCTTACGGATCATCTAAGGAACATACCATTTACAAATATTGATTCACTCTCTCTGCTTAGTGGAAGCATCCACAGACAAAGAAAGGTTGGCTGCTGCACATAATCGGAATTCATTTTGGTGGGATTTCTCTTTTCTACTTTCCTAGTTTGATTAATATATCCTGATTTCAAACTATTTTTAACAAGTCATTTTTATTCATTCAAAGGAAAAATGCTTTTTCAAGAATGTCACTTATCTAAATTATCCATCATTTTATAGTTTCCTGAAAAGCCTCAAGAGACTCTACCATAGAAATAAAATCTACAGCTGAATTAACTTAGACTGTTTTACAGGTGCCTACTATTATGGCAGTGCACCAAAATCTCGCAGATCATTGAAGGCTGTGGTCCTTAGCACTAACTTTAGTTTTTGTATAATTTTCCATTGTACATGAGAATACTGGGACTAGAACTTAACTTTTGTTGAATCTACATAAAGCTGAAAAGATTCTAATACTATCAGTGAAATTATTTTGCTTTTACAAGGGTAGAATTGAAATAAAAACAATCTTAGCAAGGATAAGAAAACCCTTTTCATTTTAAAAATGGGATAAATTGGCGAATTTGAAAACACATAGATGGCCAGTCAAGTGTTTGTGTTTTTACTGAATTGCTCTGAACATGAAATAGCAAGAACATCTAATTTCTCAAATTCAGGCTCTCCTGAGAGTGCAAAACCACCACTATCAGCCGAGATTTCTTGCTTGGCTGATGGTTACCAATCTTGACACTTGCTGGTACTCTGTGTTGTGAATAATTCAGGTATGCTGAGTTGTTCAGTGACAAACTATGGAGGGTAAAATGAGATCTGACATTGCTGCTTACCTGTTTTTGCTTCATGGCAGAATTAATAAGCAAGATCTCTCTGTTAAGCCTTGGGATTACTGAGAAGAGATCCGAATCAAAATGCCCCATAAATACTCCCAAGTGTTTGCTCCACTCCAGCTGAAAGGAAGAAAGCCAAGAGGCTCTTTGCCCAACATTGCTCAGGAATGTAAAGTAATTGTCCAATTGCTGTAAATAAAATATTTGACTGAATTGCAAACACTGCTGTTTGCTTCTAAGCCTCAGAATTAGAAAGAAATAAATTTCTTCTTTGGAAAAGAAGGAACTGAAGATCACAGCCACTCTGCTAGGTCCAGATATGCCACTGCAGAAGGGAACAGTTACCATGCTCTGCTCCACCTTAGTATTAAGAGTCAAAAACATCTACAGATATATCAGCTGAGCCCTTCAACACTTCTTAATTTGTTCACACAAAATCACTTATGTCATTTTGGGCCTGGTTTAAGTTGACATGCATGGATTTAGCTGACCTGCATATCCTGGATTAGAGAGCACTTTCAGCACCTACTCTAAAGGAAGTTGATAGGGTACTTGATAAACTGAAGTTAAGCTCCAAAATGGATCATGTCTCCTTAGGCTAAGAGCATTTGAAGAGAAGGAATCTTGATTTACAATTCATGTGGCTGTGGGGAATCAGTTGTCTGCAACCAGTGCTGCATCCTGTCCACACCCTACACTGGGCTCTTTTTTCAGTAAGGTTAAGAAGGCCCCTGAGTGCATTCTTTACAGTGTTACGTGACCTTAAAAGCATCAGCAGAAAAACTAGAGCAATGGAGCACAAATGAGTCAGTACCTTCTTCCACATACATAGCTGGATCTAGAAAATTATGTATATGAAGGGCCAAGAAGGCCAAGAACCTGTAGTCTAACCTAAGAGCATGCAGCCAGGCCATTGTTGGAGGTTTTTTGGGGCAGTTACAAGTCTCAGGACTTTTGTAATACAAAGGGTTTTTGCAAAGAAAAGATTGGCATGAACTGAACCCCAGTCAAAGTAAGTCTGTACAGCTATTGACTGATAACACTGATAATCATGCGGAGGAGTCTGGCCTTGTGTGCCTCCAGCATTAAGGGTTTTTCTTTATCTCAGTAATATTTATGTTGACTTTACATTTTTAAGGAGTGGAATTTAGGGACTAGAGGCATCAAAACACACTTAAATAAAAAAAAAATGCAAATCCCTGTAGTGCCTTGAGTTTTGGCAACACAAAACAATTGTTTCATCCCTTTATTTGCATAACAAAGACACCAAATCCCTCTTTTCTCTAAACCCATAGGGAGGGTTTCTAATGCACTTGAGGCACAGTAGATTCATCCAGTCAGATGGAGAAGCAGAGGGCATTTATACTGCTAAGCTTTCTATAGCACAAGAGTGTGGTAGTAAGCACTTATTTTCTTTAAATCAAAAATGAAAAGGGTATGCTAGTAAAAAGCCTAAGCTTTACAAAATCAAAATGCAGTTCTATAAACCTTAAAGTGCACCTGTGACTATCAAGCATGAGTAATAGCTCACTGCTAAAGACCACTAAAACTTTCCCTGAAGGGCATCAATTTATCTGCATCAAAAATTTTCTCTACAGCATTAGAAACTCAGTATAACTCATGTACAAGACTCAGAAATCTTAAGCAAAAACAAGTGTCAGCCATTAATTTGACAATTTTCATTTTACTGCCACAGAGGCAGTAAAATGAAAATGGAGTGACACACACACACAAAAATCCAGCATAAAGAATGAAAAATAAATGAGATTTATAACCTGTGTTCAGTTTCACTGATCTGCCTTTTCATAGTTGTACATTTGCAGCTTGTTGTATTTAGGGGCACCATGTAGTGTCTAAAAACATGAGTGTAACAGTTACTGGACCAACTTCGTCTCTTGATATGAAAAACATTTTGGTTAGGTTAAGAGTACTTTCAGTAACAATAAAAGTTGTCTTTATGTAGTATTTGCAATTTTTTTTTTATTTTTCCCTTAAATTTTTATTTCTTTGTTTATTTTTATGATAAGGAGATGCTGCTGTTGTTAGCACTTTTTAACACTTGCAGTCTTTGTAGGGACACCAATGAGTAGGCTGAGTTTATCCTATGTGTTTGCTCCCATATACCATATGCTGTACACTCTCTTGTAAGCATTTAGTACCTAGGAGCTCTCAACCTCACAGAAAATAACCTGCTGCTGAAGAAACACTTCTGTGTGCAAGATGACATTCTCTCATTTTTATCTTTATGAACCCTGGATTGGACAAAGATGTTTTTAGTCTCAGCAGAGTCTATGGCAAATTAAGCTGGTTTACCACATACATTAAACTTTATGAGTTATTAGAATTACTAGATCATTGTGGAGGGAGGTTCTCATGGTTTATCCACAGCCAGCAGCCAAGTCCCAAGCAGCTGCTCACTCGTTCCCTCACTAGAGTTACTGGGGACAGAATCAGAAGGGTAAAAGCTGAAGAACTCATGGGTTGAGATAAAAACAGTTTAATGTGAAAACCAAATGCCGGGTCCACAAGCAAAACAAAACAAGGAACTAATGTCCTGCTTCCCATGGCAGGCAGGTGTTCAGCCATCTCCAGGAGAGCAGGGCCCCATCACATGTAACAATGACTTGGGAAGACAAACACCATCACTCCAAACATCCCTCCCCTCCTCCTGCTTCCCCCACTTTCGATACTGAGCATGATGTCACATGGTCTGGGGTGTCCCTTTGGGCACTTGGGGTCACCTGTCCTGGCTGTGCCTCCTCCCAGCCTCCCCTGCACCCCAACTTCCTCATCAGAATGGCAGTATGGAAAGCAGAAAAGGCCTTGGCTCTGTGTAAGCCCTGTCCAGTAGTAATAAAACCATCTCTCTATTATCAACCCCATGTTTGGAATAATACAAAACATAGACCCATACTGTGAAGACAATTCTACCCCAGCCAAAACCAGCAGAGGGTAGAACCTTTTTGAAAAATTTTGGCAAAAAAAGCAAGCACAGCTGTATCCTTTTTTTTTTTCTCACACATACAAACATGGTACATATTTATTTATTACTATATATTCCAAAGATAAAAAACTCCAGGAAACGCCATTTATTGTCATGCTGATGTCTAAAGCTGAAAGCTTGAAGCAAATGGTTAGGTTTAACAAATATCAAGGGAGTACTACCTATGGATCAGCAGTTCTGAGCTGGGCAATAGGGCTGACACTTCGCACACCTTGTGCCTGCTGAAGGTTCTCATTCTTTGCTTTTCTGAATTTTCTATGCATATTTCAAATAGATTAAAAAAAACCCCAACCATTAGTAGAGAAGATTAGATGAAAAATTTGTCCAATTCCCCCCTTAACTCTTGATGTGATACAATGTTAATTTTTCATGCCCAGGAAGAAGCCAGCAGTCTGTCACACAGAGGAAACATTTTTTCAGGTTGAAGAAATGAATTTGAGTCATTCTTAGCAGTAAATATTTTATACCAAATAATATTTGCAGAAAAGCCCTATACCAAAGACTCAGCCAAGTGCATTTTGAATTTTCCATGTTAAAACTGTTTCCTGATCTATTTTTATTCTGACACACTAAAACTACTGACCTGAAAGTCAACTTGTTGGGGTTTTTTGGTTGTTTGTTTTTTTTTTTTTTTCCCTCTCTCAGTTCTGACCTGTTTTGTGCTCCTGGTATACTCATAAATGAGTAGATCAAGGAGGAGGGATCAAGTATCATTCCTGCAGCTGCAGGAGTACTGAGCTGAGAAGAAAATCCTTTCAAGACCATTCTTGACCCAGATTCATCCCCAGCTCTGTCATCTTCTCACAACCTAGATTTGAGGAAGAACTGTTATTGTGATGGTAAGAAATGACTCTCAGAGGCTTATTTTGAGCAAACCTTCAAGCAACCTTTATAATGCAACAATGAAATATGAAATATTTACATCTTTAAAATAAATTACAGTTTCCTGCTTCCTGCCATGAGTCAGATTGCACACCAGAAATAAGTCAACACTTTGTAAAGGCAAAGTCAGACAGGTTCTGCAAAAGGTAGAGGAAAGTGCTACCTATAATCAGGCCAGAAGGTCATTCCACTTGCCTGCCAGTGAAAGCTCTGTTAAAGCTCATATATAACAAATTGCCTAAAGTCCTTTTATTTTTCATGGGACTGCATGCAAAGTACATAAGATTTATGTATAATTACATTTATATTTAGCAATATGGTGCATTCTTAAAGTGCTTCTCTGCTGTTGTTTCAAACCCACTGAATGTTAGCCTGGAGATACAGCTAGATTCCTTAGCACATGTCATGCTAACATCCCACAGTGCTGTTGCTTCAGTTATGAAAATGATCAAATTAGTATAATAAATGAAATAATATTCTGTATTCGAGGGCACATGACAGTAAATACAAAGGAAACTGAACTCCAATCTCTCTCCATTTTATTTTGTTGCCTTTGACTACTAAATTAGTCTAAAGACATCATGAAAACTGACATGGTTCCTTGAAATGTATCTGAATTGTTCTGACTTGTGACTCTCAGAAATAGCATTAGCACATGTTCCCTTCATAAGTTCACAGCTTATGATAATATGAAAAATAAAATCATAAGACCATATGAGAGTTACTGAAAAAATGAAGCAAAAGGAGAAATATCAGTTTCCCATTGGTAGAAAATAAATAATGAAGTAAAAAAGACAAATATGTAAAAGCCACTGCCTACATACTTCTGATATACCACCTGCTCTGACAGTAACTTTTAGATGTCTCCATATCCTATAGGATCCTACAGTCTCTGAGGTAACTTTTCCTCTTTCTTGGGACTACACACTCCCTGAGAATTTTCTGTACAGCACTGCATGCATGCTCATATTAGAACATGAAGTTAAAAATGCCAAGGTCACAGGTTCAATCCCCACATGGGTCATTCGCTTAGCACTTGAACTCGATGATCCTTGTGGGTCCCTCCCACCTTGGAATATTCTGTAATTCTGTGGAAATGGTGTTTGCACTATTAATGTTGTCTACATAAAGAGCAAAACAGTCCTCAGAGGCTTAGGCAACCTTATTTTAAATAGAGAAAACTCTACAAAAGGATGAAGAATATACAACAGGATAATTTTGGAGTATTTTCTATTGTATTAAGACATTGCATTTTCTATCACAGAATCACAGAATTACCACAGTTGCAAGGAACCTTAAACATCACCTAGGTGCAGTTCTCTGCTGTGGGCAGGGACAGCTTTCACTAGACCAGGTTGCTCAGAGCCCCATTTAATACAGCCTTGAACACTTCCAGGGATGGGACATCTATATCTTCTTTGGAAAAGCCTGTTCCAGTGCCTCACCATCCTCACAGTAAAGAATTTATTCCTAATATCTAATCTAAAGCCACTCTCAGTTTGAAACCATTCCACCTTGCTCTATCACTACATGCTCTTATAAACAGCACCTTCCCATCTTTCATGTAGGCAACCTTCAGGTACTGGAAGATTTCAATTATGTCACCAGAAACCTTCTTTTACAGGCTAACAATTCCAATTCTCTTAGCCTTTCACGTGGTATTTTTTCCCTGTAACATTTCCCATCTCCCAGACTTCAACTGAAGTTGCAAGGAAAAAAATCTTTCATAATGCAAAAACTTCACAGAAAACTCAGCTGAACAAAAAAAAAAAAAATCAAAACAAATTGGACTTTGGATATTTATCCTGATTTGAACTTGCTTAAAATCATTTGGTATTTTCTCAATCCAAAGATTTCCTTAGAGTACAAACAGGGAACAAGAGCTATTTTCTTTTACATGCTCTTTAATACCTGGCTTCTGTATTTCATACATGAAAATGTTTGCAAATCTCAAGTACTCATAAATTTGTAATTTAAAGGTGTATAGCAAGTAAATAAAGGACATCTGACGGTAGGATCCTGAGTAATCACAGCATCTCCTATTTGCTTGAAGAAGATCCTTCTTGGATATCTCTATTTGCTTGAATACAACCATGTCAGCAAGAACAATGTGAAACTCCAGTTCTTTGAGGTGTTCCTACATCACACAAAAAGTTCACATGCTGATGTGTTCTGAGAGGCTCATCACACAGGTTGCATTGGCAGAATGATAGCAGAAGCCCTTGACTCCATCCAAGTTTTCCAGGCAGAGCTGTGGGACATAACACTTTCCCTGCAGACTGATGGGTATGACTGTTAGGTCAACTTCCTAAGTTTTACATCTAGGTAATTTTCACAGATAGACTACTTTTCTACCTTCTCCATCCATGTTAGCCCTTTCATAATCTCTTTCAATACTGATTATCTGTAGTTGTCACTTAAAGTGTGAGTAGAACAGAAAACTAGCCAAGTTGGCAGCTTGTAAATCCTTGCATGTATAGCAGCTTCAATGGCCTTTACATTATTTATCTCACTTACATATACTAATGATCTCAAAAACACTATTCAACCTGACCAATGAACAAAACATAACGCTCTCTTTAGCGGTGTATAACAGCAAATAGTAACTGGGTGCAATACCTTAAAGAGAAGTGGCTAACAGGCTACCTTCTTAGAGGGTAGAAATGAGCTGAGACACGCTTCTTGTTTATCACAGCATGAAAAGGGCCCTGGTTTATTCCTCTTTACAGCTCAGCCATCCTGACTCCAACCAGTCACTGGCTCTGGCTGCAACAAGCTCCTACTGTAGGTTTCCTTTGCAGCCTCTGACTGCTGGTTATTTCCTGCTAAACTATGACTGCAAGTATTAGCTTGAAGACTCTGACTGCAGGCTTTTACCCAGGTAGACTGTGACTGCAGGTTCCAACAACAGGCTCTAACTGCAGACCCAAATTGACCTCACAACAGTGATTCTCTCTCCTCAGGATCCTTCTTCTTCATGATCCTCTCATCCCAGCTCCCTCAAGATCCCTCCTCCTTCATGCTTCTTCCCTCACCAGCTAACCCCCTTCCCTTTTATCACACTTACCTTTATTGGCTATAGCTGTGACTCATCAGGGACAAGGCTGAATTGGGTAATTAACACAGCTGTTACTTATCAGGGGCAAGGTCACCTGTATTCCCTTCTCCTACAAGGACACAGGGAGATTTTACTGCACCAACCTACAGCAGTAACATTCAGCTGAACCGCAGTGTTCTCCTCCTCCCATGGCTTCACTTGGCAACATTTAGAGGTGAGGCTAAAGTTGTATCTCCAGCTCTACAGTGTCCAACCAGCACAGCTGTAGTCTTGGTTCTCTGCCCTTCCTGACAAAGCATAAGTCCTTACTAAAAAAAACAGAGATTCAAGCTGTTAAGTGCAGCCTGGCAGCAACTGATTCTACTACAAATTTTGGCTCTCCTTACCTCTCACAACATCACTCTCCAGGGCACACCATAGCCAATGGGAAGTGGCAGAAGTTAAAGCTCAGTAAGTGTTAGAATCTTAATTGCTCAGGCTAGTACAGTTGATGTCATATCCAACACAGGCAAAACAGACTCACGTCCTTTGGCCAGCACCTGTTCTGCGTAGTGTCTTGAACTGGCTCCAAGAATGGTTTTATGCTCCAAGACTAAACCCTTGACACAGAGAATATCCAATTTCCTAGAAATGCTGATATTTAGCTGTACTGTATCTGCAGCCTGGTACTAGTGACATCCAAGAAGGCAGATGACCTTTCTACTTATAATTGTCTTCAAATAAAATTAAAAGCTCAGATAGCTACAAATTGGCTTAAATTTTTAGAAGTTACTTTCAAGCTTGGTTGACAACTCCAGCTGGAGACTAAGCACTTCCATCCACTGGTTAAGTAAAATATAGCCAGTTGCAATGCTGTCTCTCCAGTGAGATGAGACAAAATGATTCTGTCCCTCCAGTGAGATGGGACCAATTCTGTAGATGACAGAGGAGTTCATAACATTTAGTTTATTCTGTCTTATCTCTCAGTTGACAGTCGGCCAGGGCAGGCAGGAGAAATCACCAACAGTGATTTCTCCTGCTTTCTAGTAGCTCAAAAATTGAACAATACGCACTAGTGACCTGGGCCATTTGAACTAGAATTCTATGTTGTACAAAGAGTCTCCACAGCTGCAAGCAGTTCCTTGTACTACTCAGAGCTAAAAATCAATCTATCCTGCACATAAACTTGAAAGTTTACCTGAATTGTACATTGTCCTGGTTATTCTTCACATGTTGACAACAAAACCAGATGAATGAAAACTTTTATAGACAGAGAGTCAAAGCGCAGTACACAGGTAGAAGTATGGAATTACCTTAATCATCTATAGAAGTATCCTCTCACTAACAAATACTCTGACCTTTGCAAAAAACCAAAACAAAACCAAACCAAAAGCATGGGCCTATTACAGACATAAAATAACCACTTAGAACTCCTCTTGTCAAGTAGCTTATATGAGAAATTGCTTTGGCTCCTCAGCAAATCAGATGTGTGAGAAGATATCAATTCGGAAAGATACTGGCCAGCCCCACTGTTCTCATAAATATTTTGCCATTGCTTCATTCACCATCCTGTACTTCACAGGAAGTGATTGAAAACAAAAACACAACTTCAAAAAAAATACCTCCCCCTCTGAAAGCTATTCCAAGGTCAGATCAGGTATAACTTAAGCCTTACCCTGAAAACATAGAATTCCAGTACAAGAAGATGCCAAAGATGTTTTACCTCAGAGTCGCTTGCCATGATGCTGCAACAAGAAAGAATACTTAATAAAATACGTGCTTTATAGACAATTTGTTCTGGCCTGGCTAAATAAGAGGTGTGTTATTTAGAGCAGTGACAATTACACCTCTTCAGTAATTACCCTCTGTTGTTTTTAAAACTTTTCAACGATTAATTACTGGTGTGCTCTCCAGAGAGAAGTGCATAATCCTCTTGCTGTGCTGCAAAATGCCCCAGGAGCACCATATTGCTGAACATCCTGCAGGCACCAACTGAGACAGCTGCCAAGTGTTCTTGGGGCTCAGGGCACTCCAACAATACAACTGCCTGTCTAGCAGTAGTTGGATTCAATGCCAAAAGGATTTCTTTACATTCACTCCTGTTGAAACAGCTTCCACAATGTATTTCACCTTCCAAAGCAAGAATCCCCAGAAAAATCAACTGCCATTAAAAAAAAAAAAACAAACATGTACACATTAAGAGAAAGCTTTCTCTGGCACAATGGAGAGCTACTCTCTTAATATAAAAGTGCAATATCAGATAAGGATTTGGCCCATCCAGTTTGAATTCTATAATATATGCATTCTTTAAAATTAAATACTTGAACTGTCATCTCCATCTAACTGCCTCATTACTGTTCATTCATTTCCTGTCAGCACCACAAAAATACTTAGGAGAAGGATTTTCCATAAGGAGAGAGCTCACAACGGAAAGAGGAGGTTTCTATATGGAAAAAGGAGAGCATATAGGCAGCAGAGAGATGAGTGCAGGGGAAGCGGATCAGTGGGCCACTCAGGACTGAGGTACAGGATCAAACAGCAGAAAAATAAACCATACCTGGGGAAATGAGGCTTGGGAGGTGGTAAGACTGCAGGTAGCTATTTAAGTAGTTTAAGTTAAAGGGGTCATTATGTACCAGGAAAGACAAATTTCATGTTCCCTGTGTCCTCTGAGTTGTAAAAAAGGTCCCTAACAAGCCAATTCTCAACAGTGTAAGGAGACTATACTAATGCATACCCTCTAACCCAGTATTATCACATCTAGAGATCTCCTCTGTGCCACTTGCAGAAGAAAGCCTCACAGGCAGTATTTTGTCATTGAAAGCAGCACTGAAAACTACCCACTTGGCATTCAATGAATAGGTCCTTATTTTCCTGCCTTTCTTATGCTACAGGCTTGGAGACAGTCTGATCATCAGAATTTCAGAGCAGCTTCTGCATGAAAAAAAGGCAGCCTAAAGCCATAACACCTGCCTAGCTGCACTAGTAGTCACAGTAATCCCTTATAGTACCCCCCACCATGCGGGAAGGAAGACCAGTGCTGTCCCCCTTCTCTTTTCAGAAGAGAACAGTTGGCAACAGTGTCAGCTGGAGAGTGAGAGGACTTCACAGTTTAATGCTGAGCTCCTGCTGAACCCCAGCTGACCTCTCTTGCTGCTCTCTGTTCAGAGGAGAGCTGAGGCGAGAGAACCTGACAACGACAAACCAAATGGGAACCATTCATGCTAACCAACCCTGGTCCTATGCCTTCTAGTACAAGGGCATTTATCTCTGTCCTTTGTTTTACAAGGGCAGTACATTAATGTATTTTTAATAAAGAAAAAATAGCTTATAGCCACATCTCTACTGCACAGTGAAGTGCAGTCTTTTCTGATACTAAGCAGTCTTGCAATAGCTTTGCCTTATACCCAGCCCGGAGAAATGCCATCCATCCATCCATCACTGAATTAAACTCAGTATAGCACGTGAATAATTGTAGACCTTTAAACCACCAGTCAGCTGCAAAATTTGATCTTCTTGTGTGGATGTGTACAAAATTTATGTATATATGCAAATCAAGTGATCACAAGAACAGATGTCAAAATAAACAGTGGAAATACAATTGATCACAGAACTATAGCAGCTCTTTGTTTCTCTCTTCCTAAGTGCTGACTACAAGAGTAACTATTAAATTTCAACCATCACTGTATCTTGATTTGGTAATAGCACTTTTCTGCATTGTGCGAGTTTAAAAAATGGAGTAATAACTCAATTATGTCTGATTATGAGACTAATATGATTGATTTTCTGACTAACAAGGATACTAGAGGGAATTCTCTTGGTCCAGAGAAATCAGTGTCTAATGACACAGTCATGTATTGGCAGAAGCACCATAAAGGTGTTTCACATAAAAGCCTATAGTCTAGCCAGCTTCAAAAATCCAAACTCAAATCCAAATATATCAAGTTGATAGCAACTTTTCCAGTACCACACAATAACACATGTTCATTACATATTGCTATTGTACAATGTTTTCATACATAGCTTGTTTCTGTCTCAACTGCCAAAAATCTAATTGTAGTAAGTGACTACCATATATCTAGCATGAATAGTACCCTGTTTTCCTTGGGCTGGATTTTTCAAAATAATGACTGCAAATCAGAGTCTCATGCTTACCACTTACTCTCAAATTGTCAATATGTGCCTGTATAAGCAGAGACTTCCAAGGGGTTTCATGGTGCAATAGATATGCCAAATTCCTCTTCAGCATGTCTATATAGGGAGGGTTCTTGGGAAACATCTACTCAAATAGTCAGGAAAAAAAGAGATAGAAGGTGATGGAACATCTCAAACATAAACCACTGCACTTTATTTATAAGCATTTTCACTGTAGCATTTTGGCCTATATTATTCTCCACCTTAAGTGCCCATTTAAATTGCATTTTAAGCTTTTCCCAGAATTGTGTGTAGAAACATTGTGTCTCTCACATGGTTCTTCCCCCTTTTCCAAAAATTATCTTTTCCCCACATTAACACAAAGAACTCACTTTCTGTTAATTGCTCAGTAAAAGAGAGTACCTTGGGGCTTTATTAAGTAAGATTTCTGAGAGACTGAACCATGTGTGACCTAAATTGGCTACATAAGTGCTTTCTGGAGGGCATAGAGCAGTATTCACAAACATAATCGTCTTTCACCTTGATGTTAATTATATGCTTTGCCATTCAAAGTAAGTTATGGCCATGAGCTAAAGCATTTGTAAAATAAACATGTCAGGAAAGCAAGATACAGGAGAATTAATTAAAATAGTAAATTCATCACTATTAAAAACGCCTTTTCTTTTTACTTTCAATCTCTAGTGTGGCCTAAACTGTGGCCAGAAAACAACCACTGGTTGCTAAAAGGAAGGTAGCAAATTTTCACCTCTCTAGGTTGCTTTGTTTAAAAATAAAAATATAATGCACAGATCTTTTCCTTGTAATATGAAAATAAATGAGCCTTCCTGGTTAACAACAATTTGACGAGCTGGAAGTGCTTCAGAGTCTCATAAAATAACATTTCCCCTAGAAAAATGAATGTTTTACACTACCTATCATTTTCACATTTCATTTTCTGTTTGAGGTTTTTTTCTTCCCTTTTTTAAATCAAGGATATTTATACAAAAACAGATTCTTTATTTCTGAACTGTGCTCTACTCCACCAAACTCCATATGAGCCATTTTTGAGAGTGAGTTTTGTGGTGGGTTTTGTTGCATGCTGTTTAAGGGAGGACCATAAGAACAAAAATCACCATGATCCAGAAAGCAAAGTCTCCGATCAAACAGAATGGCAACAAGAATTTACTGATTGCCAACAGCAATTAGTGATGAGTTTAGAAAAGCATATTCCAGACCTGGCCAACTTTAAAGCACTGGCTCAGCTGAGACAGAAGTACTAGATTTTACAAATAGATTTTTGAGGCATTTAAGAAAGATCATAAAGAAGATGCTTGAAAAAAAAATTTGGATGTTCTTTGCTTTAAATTGTCATCTGCCAGACTGTTAGCAGGATACAGTACAGCTGAGGATACAGAACAGAGATAAAGGTTTTTCCCTATAATTTCAAGCTTGAAACCACGCTGCTCACTTCCTACTTCCTACTAGATAGCCCACCTTAGTCCCTCAGAAGACCCACAGGGGCACTGCCTCTGAATTCAGGCTGTGCTCTCTTCTACATTGTCTCCTACATCAAACTCCAAAATTCAGTGTAAAGAATTCCATTTCTCATTTGACTGAAGTCTCCATTTTCACTCTCTTCTCCATCCACCTTTTTTTTTTTGCCTGATACCTAAATGCTAAGTCCTCAATGTTCCTCTGTAAGCCCACAAAAGCCAAACCAAAATATAAAAACAAATGTCTGTAGCTTCAGAAAAATATATAACAGATATACAGAAGATGAATCCACTGAAAGGTTTAGTACCTGGGACAATATTTTAGGGAAGTTTATTCTGTTTGTCTTTATGCTTTCTTTCTAAACCAGTGCTGATGAATTGTGTTAAATCAGACTGTTGACACAAATAATCCTTTGATCTGAGCTAGCATGGCTGTTCTTATGTCTGCACAGTACCTCCATTCTCTGTTCACTCTTTTATGTTTCTTTATAGAAGCTAAGACTAAGCTTCTTTCAAAACAATTTTGTTGATATCTGACATACTTTATAAACTAGGTAATATTTCATAAGCCTGTAACATCACCCATTTGAGTCATACTGGATATTAGTTACAAGTATAATACATTAAATTAATACTAGAAGTATCATTGTGAAGCCCTTTCTTTAAGATTACAATAATAAAGTTTAGATAAAGAGTTTCTCACCTCCTTCAGGATATTAACTGCAGACCAAAAGGAATGATGAGGGCATGGACTAAACACACAGTAGAATAAAAAAAAATCAGGGAAAAATTTTAAGCCTCTTATACATCATCATTTTCACTGATCAAGTTTATTTTTTTTTTTTCCTTTATAGGCTACAGTTTAAGTCTCAACTCAAACCTCTAGAAAGTACTGGAATGCCCCTGTACTGGGCACTGGTGAGACTGGGACCACTCACAACAAGAACATGGAGGCTCTTGAGTGTGCCCAAAACAGAGCAACAAAGCTTGTGAAGGGTCTGGAGCACAAGTCTGATGATGCACAGCTGAGGGAGCTGGGGTTGTTTAGCTTGGAGAAAAGGAGGCTCAGGGGTGACCTTATCACTCTCTACAACTGACTGAAAGGAGGCTGTAATCAGGTGGGGGCTGGCCTCTTCTCCCAGGAAACGAATGTTCAGATGGGAGGAAATGGCCTAAAGTTGTGCCAGGTAAGATTTAGACTGGATATTAGGAAAAATTTCTTCACCGAAAGGCTGGTCAGGCATTGAAATAAGCTGTCCAGGGAAGTGGTGGATTCACCATCCTTGGAAGTATTAAAAAGGTGTGTGCATGTGGCACTTGGGGACGAATTAGTGATCAAGACAGTGGTGCTGAGTTAACAGTTGGACTCAGTGATCATGGAGGTCTTTTCCAACCTTAATAATCCTATAAAAGACATTCTCAGTTTTCATTTCAAATCCTCATCTAAAATCCTCTGCAAAATGCTCAGAGATTTCAGTGCTTTTCTCTTCTTTGTAGCACTTCAAGTGATGCATACTGCCTGAAACCACACTTAGTACTACACTCTCTTAATGTTCATGAACATTTTGAAGTATTTTGAAAGAAGATGCAAAATTCTCCACTACAGGTTATTTGAAAAATTATAGGCCACTCTTATTTCTCTTCTAATTTCACTGATTTCTATGTCCTTTCTTAGAAAAAAAAGTGTCAACACCATTACCCAGCTGATCATTTTGTTGGCACTTTGGATAAATATCCTATGCCCCATTATTAATAATCTTTCTGAAATGCATCCTTTTTGCCAGTACTATGTTCCCCCCTATTTTCAAATTTTTAAATAACAACTTATTGTTGGAATCTTATGTGCTGCAGTTGATTCTGATGGATTATGATGTTCAGGCTGCACCACTGTACTTTAAGACATCACTGATTGATCTGGAAGTCAGCCTTTGCCAGGTGTTGCCATAAAAACTGCTAGCTCATAGTACACGAGAAACATTTCAGAGATGATGCCAAGCCAGTCTCCTAGTGTGATATTTTAATTATATAAATCAACAACCACCAAGAATAATGATTCAAGGTATCAGGTTCCTACAACAGTGATGCAATTTATTAATCCACTCACTGTTACTTGCAAAATAAGCAAAGTTGAGCTGAGATAAATAAGCTTTAAAATGTCATAATGAGGAATAGTATCTGAAAGAGCTAAATTGTTCATAGTAGAACCGAGACAGAATGGACAGTATTAAGTCACAGGCAGACAGACCTTCACCTCATTTGGCAGAGTTGCAGGATCATTAACAGGATATAACATTCTTAAGGTTTTCTAAGAGATACGTTACTTATTTTGAAATACTTCTGAAGTATTCTTTACTTAGAAAGTATTTTACAGAAATTACTCTGTGCATGTCATGAAGCATTAGTGCAACAAATACATCCTAACCAACCTGTAACTGGAAAAAAAAAAAAAGGAAGAAAGAAATAAATTACTTGGAAAAGGCTTAAATATCTACACGAGAGAGACAAGGATGGTTTGTGCAACTGAAGATGAGAGAGATATTAGTAATTTCTCAGTATTTATTAGTATTAGCTGTAGTAAATTATTTAAAACATTTCTGGTTAGCTTCACCTCACAAAAGTTACAGATCCAGCAAACTATTTCAGTAGTCATTCTTAAGAGCAACTTTATTCCAAAGAATAAGAAATCATAAACAAATCAATACTTTCACTACAGTTGTCTGAAGTACAGATAAAAGCCCTGTAATTACATCTTGATATGAATATAGACATCTGGATATGAATATAATCACATCTAGATAGAATAACATTTAGATGAATGTAAGTACTATGTAAAATATTACATGGAAGGTAGCAATAGAAACTAATCCTACACTGATAAAGGAACACCCTTTAAATTCAATCCTTTGCTCTCTTCAAGTTTAAGTCTCCAAAAAGATTGTCTAGGTCACAACATTCATTAAATATACCAGTCCTATTCATTATCAATCATAAAGCAGTGTTTTATTTCAGGTATTTACTGGTACATCTAATATACTTCAAAAATTATTATATGTCTTTTTACATTTTGATCCCATTAAATTGAGTGGGAGCCTTTCTATACCCTGCCTTAGTCCTGAATGGGATTCAGAGATTCTCCAATGAAAGAATTCAAGTAAAATCAATACAAATAATTAAAGGGTTTATGCAGCAAATATATGAAATATATAAAAGTTAAATGAGCTAACGTTAGGCTCAGGTTTAGTATTCTGACTTTGGCAAAAGGAGAGCTATCTTCAAGACTGAAGAACCAGATTTCTCTCTGTTCTTTTTCCCAGCTGATAGAATTTACAGCTCTGTGAGAAAAGTTTAGTTCCCACAGGTCACTTGGCCCCTGTTCCCCTGCTCAGAACACTAGTTGGCCTGTAAATTAAAACAACATTTTCTATAACAGAGTATATGCCCCACTAAGACTACATTGACACTAGATGGTACAATCACCTTGGGGAAAATTAGCAAAGGTTACCAGAACAATCACATACTTGTTGATATCACTTACTGCTCTTGGAGCAAAAGCCTTTTGTACCACTAACTGAACTAAAACTTTCATTCTCATTGAAACATAAAAGAAACTATACTGATCATTTACAGTAATACAAGCATGTTTCTAATGTTACAAGATATTGTTTAAAAAAATACAAACCAATGACCTCTTTCACATAAACCATGAAAAAGCACATTAGATTCTTTCACTTGCAGCTATTTTTTAACTGATTGGGACTGAGATCAGTTTCCAAGCATTAAGAAACTGCCATCTCTGACCACCAAACCAGAAATGTTTTCTGGTTAGCACTTCTATTCTTACTCTATTTGAAAGAAGATAAATTTATATACACTTCCTGAAAACATCATACCCCAATTCTTAAGAAAGAAAACTGAAAAAAAAATCAGTAAGCATACCAAGAATTAGCTGATTGTTCAACAACATTGTGAAATAAAAAGGATAAGGTAAGAAATAAAATAAATAAATGTTCCTAATAAAATAACTCTTTGCATCACCCTTTGGATGATTCATACAGTTTTTGTGATTGCCCAGCCCTCTAATCTGTTGAGGTCTCCCTGCAGGGCCTCCCTGACTTCAAGGGAGTCTACAGCTCTTCCCAGTTTTATATCATCTGCAAACTTGCTTAGTATCCCTTCAATCTTGAGTCCAAAACATTTATGAAAGTGTTGAAAAAGGACCAAGGATGGAGCCCTGTGGAACCCCATTAGTGACAGGTCACCAGTCTGATATCACCCCATTCACTGTAACCCTTTGTGCACAACCTATGATCCAGCTGCTCACACATCACATGATGTGTTTGTTTATCTAGCTGTGTGCTGGATATTTTATCCAGAAGGATCCTGTGAGAGACAGTATCAAAAGCTTTACTGAAATTCAAAATTATAGCATCAGGTAGCTTCCACAGATCAGCTAGGTGGGTTCCCATAAAAGGAAAATGAAAGTTCTGATAAGCAGACTTTACCCTTTACGAAACCATGCTGGTTGTGACTGATAACTCTGTTGTCCTTCAGATGTTTTTCAGTAACTCCCAGGATAATCTTCTCCCTAAGTTTACCAGGCACTGAAGCCAGACTAACAAACCTGTAGTGTCCAGGGTCATCCTTCTAGACCTTTTTGAAAACTGTGACAATGTTAGTCAACTTCCAGTCAACTGGGACCTCTCCAGATTCCCAAGATCCTTCAAATACAATCAAGAGAGATCTCAATCTCATAAATACCCATAAGAGCTAATTCACAGCATTTTCATTGTCAGTCATCACCTACAGCTGAGAAAAACTAAAATAGAATCAAAAGAAATGAAATTATTTTACCACATAGACAGGGAGCTGGTGGCAGATCTTGGAATGCAGCAGCCTGGTTTGCTCTTGAACCATGAAGCCAAACTCATACATAACACTATAGGCACTATAGTTGGAGTGTTTTACAGTAGTACCACTAGAATTTTGTGCTGCTCATGTCTAAGATAAGAAGAAATAATAAAAAACACCAGGCTGAAAAGCAGACTTCATTCAATTCTCAGAGGGTTTTCCTCAAGTGCAAATTCCAAATATCCTAAACAGTTTTCAGAAGCTCCCTTGAGGTCTTCCACAGTATATTTCTCCCATAAATGATAATACACTTGAACCGAAGCAGTGTTTCTGTCAACACTTATAAGCATTGCTAGCAGTTCATTATAAGCCATCATGCTATGAAGTCTGAAGCACACCAAGATATTTCATTTTCAAGTAGCAATGTCTACTAGGAAACAAGTGCAAGTGACCAGTTTGTACTTATTTATTCAGCATCATTTAAGGACTGTTAAAGACTTTTAAACTTCTTCTACCAAGACATTAGCACCAGCTTCTTCTTTGAATAAAATTATATAAAATTATAAAATTGGCAGAAGAATAAATTGCCAGTACATGGCTGTAGTATAAATGCCAGTGCAGCACTGGATAACATCTTTAAGAGTATATGTGAGAAACAGTCCTGCAGAGGCCAGGGCAAGAGAGAAGAAAGAGAGGAGGTGCTCTGCAGACACTGAGGAAAACAATGGTTTAGCAGACTCTCACCCTCCATTTTGTACCATTGGCAAGCAGATGTGCCCCTGCTCCCCTTAGGCATCCACAAGGGAGGCAGGTAATGCTTTAACCCCAGCCAGAAAGAAAGTGCAACACAGAGGCTCACTCTCCCCACCAGCTTGCAGGGGGAGCAAATTGGAGGAATAGAGATTGGAAAACTTGCAGCTCAAGATAAAAAAGCCAATTTACTAGAGAAATTACACGCCAGACATGCAAGCAAAGCTAACAGCACCATCATCATGCAGCCATTGTGACACCACTGGTGAGGTTGGCTCTGTAAAGCGCCTGCATCACAAAGGGCTGCAGCCCGGCCCCCCTATAAAAGCAGGGCAGCCGCTCTCAGACAGCACTCAGTCAGCACCACCATGGCTGGCTACAATCGGCGGCGCAGAGGGTACAGGAGCAGGAGCCGGAGCCGGCGGCGCCTGCGGAAGACCCGGCGCAGCGGCCGCTCTCGCCGCCGCAGCACGCGGCCACGACGGCATCTCGCCTCACGTGCTGCCCCAGCCGTCAAGCGCCGGCCCCCCAGGAGGCTCAGCCTTCAGGAAGAAGACCTGCCAGATGACGAGCTGGATGACCTGGGAGACTTTGATGAGCCAGTAGATGACTTTGAGTTGTAGAGCCAGAGCCCCTGAGAAGACCGGCCACCACACAGCCCTGGCTGCAACAATAAAGCATAGCAAGTTTGCATGATGAGAGAGCGTATCTCTGGTGTACTGTGCACTTGTAGTAGATTGCTCAGTGTCCACCCATGTCCCAGGGGTGTGGGTGGCCCACACGTCAGTGTGTCCATGTCCATGCCCAAGAGCAGGATGTGTGTGTCCAGGCACGATGTTCCTGTGTGTGACCTGTATATCTGAGGATGCTCATGCGTGGCATGTGCATATCTAGGGTTGTCTTTGGGATGAGGTGTGATTGATTGTGTCTGCAGCCCAGGGCCTGTGGGGAGTGCACGTGACCAAAGACAGACAACATCTGCTCCTGCCACTGGTCCCTTGGGCTCCTTTTTTGGGTCCTTCTTATTGCCAGGCCCCTAGAGGCTAAGCAGAGCCCACAGAAGAACCCTCAGTGCCTCATGCCCTCTCCCGTGGCACTGCTGGGATTTTAAGGGTAAAGGCCACACAAAGCAGTGCAAGTTGCTCTGCCCATCTATCTCCTGACTCTCACCCTGGCCAATCCTCCACTCCTGGAAGGCCTGTCACATTGCCCTTCACAGATCTCCCTGTAGAGAGCCCCCTGACCCTGCAACACGCTTCTCAGTGCTGCTGTGCTTTCCCCCACCTTCCCCTGGTTCTCTCTGCCTGTCTTTGGCTTGGGTTACTGAGGGCTTCAGAGCAAGGAGACAGTGTGGAATCTGGGAGAAGATGCCATCAGTTGCCCCATGTCAGCCAGCGTAGTGCCAGCCATGTCCAAGAAGGACTCACCACTGGCCAAGGCCGAGCCCAGTCTCAAAGGTTGGGAATTCATTATCCCATTATCTCAGGGATAATGTCTTTGGGAATATAGAGGCCAGGGCAGGGGATAAGAAAGAGAGGAGGTGCTCCAGACAATGCAGCAGGAGTTCCTCTGCAGACACTAGGGAAGACCATGATTTGCAGGCTCTTACTGTGCAGCCCATTTTGTGCCATTGGTGAGCATTGGTGTGCCCCTGCAGCTCTAGGACATCAATGATGGAACTGAGTCGTGCTTTAACCCCAGCCAGAAAGAAAGTGCAACACAGGGGCTCACTCTCCCCACCAGCTTGCAGGGGGAGAGAATTGGAGGAGTAAAGATTGGAAAACCTGTGGCTCAAGATAAAAGCCAGTTTACTAGAGAAATTAAACACCAGGCATGCAAGCAAAGCTAACAGCATCATCATGATGCAGCCATTGTGACACCACTGGTGAGGTTGGCTCTGTAAAGCGCCTGCATCACAAAGGGCTGCAGCCCGGCCCCCCTATAAAAGCAGGGCAGCCGCTCTCAGACAGCACTCAGTCAGCACCACCATGGCTGGCTACAATCGGCGGCGCAGAGGGCACGGGAGCCAGAGCCGGGGCCGGCACCCCCTGCGGAAGACCCGGCGCAGCGGCCGCTCTCGCCGCCGCAGCGGGCGGCCAAGGCGCCATCTCGCCTCACAAGGCCCCCCGGTCGTCAAGCGCCGGCCCCCCAGGAGGCTCAGCCTTCGCGAAGAAGAGGAGCCGGAGGACGAGCTGGGTGACCTGGGAGAGATCACTGAGCCAGTAGACAACTTTCAGTTGTAGAGCCAGAGCCCCTGAGAAGACCAGCCACCACACGGGCCTGGCTGCAACAATAAAGATAGCAAGCTTGCATGATGAGAGTGTGTATCTCTGGTATGCTGTGCATTAGCAGTAGATCACTCGATGTCTGCCCAAGTCTTAGGGGTGTGGGTGCCCCACAGGTCAGTGTGTCCATGTCCATGCCCAACAGCTGTGAGTGGCACAATACGTGGTAGAGTTTGGGATCAGACTAACAGACCATGGACACATGCACACCTCTTCCTGGATGCCCCTGACTTTTATGTCAAGCCACAAGTTTTCTCAGTTTTAGTCTTCTGATTCTCTCCCCCAGCAAGCTATCCTCAAAATCCCAGCAGCACCATGGGAGTGGGCACAAAGCACCAAATGTTATTCTCTGTGTGGGCTCTGTTAAGCCTCTTGGGACTTTGCAAAAACAGGCACCCAAAAATGGATCCCAGGGGACAAGAGAAAATAACAGAGACATCTGTGTGGGCTTGGTCACATGAACTGCCCAACAGGGAGAGACTACATGTATTGTTTATATTCATCTATTCATCCCTGAACACCTTCAGAACTTCTGGCTGAATACCATCCAGGCCTAGGCATTCTTACGTATCTTTTATAAAATTTATGTATATTTTTACAATAATCTGTAAGGGTATTAGCATAATATAAATGTTCTCTCCCCTTAAATCTCAGAATGTCATTCTAGCAGTGGTATTCCACTTAAATATGCAGAAAGCAGTTTACTAATGAAACATTCCATAGGTTCTATAACTTATAAAAGTTTGCCTAGATTTAAAAGCAATTAGAAGGATTAATGGAAGAAAATTCTGTCAGAGGCCATGAAATATAAAGACTTCAGGCCCAGAAATACTTGGGAGTATCCTCTGAGGTAGTATCATTATAAGTTTGACCTGCTCTGTTGGCCACTGTTGGGCATTCTTTTGTAATTGTGTAATAGTATGAGAAGCACAGCACCAGACAAAGAGAAAGTTCCATCTTTTGCCTAATAAATGTCAGACACTCAGAAACACCCATAAGTAAGAGCCAATTCTCAGCCTACAAAAGAAACATTTATTTATTTATTTCCTTTCTGTAGCAAAGAAAGATGTCCTTATCAGCCTGCTACATTAAATCACCTCTGGCCTGGCATGCACTTCAATAGATGCTGTTACCATGGTGCTGATGGACAAGTATCCTCTGCATACAAACAATAGCTTTAATTTGAAGTTCGGTGTGCCTAAAAGACTCTCTGATGAGTCAGTAAGGTACAGAGACTGAACTTGGTATTTAGTTTTCTGAGGATCTTGAAGGTGTGATGTAAAGTGCACTACTGTATGTTGTGCTGCATAAGCAGAAGCACGTAAGGCTTCTGGATGAAAGCATTCAGTGCAAAATACCCTTGCAGGCTCAAGAAAAGAAATATATATGAAGGATAGGAGGAGTGAACAATCCAACACCAAAGAAAATTGCTAGGAATAAAGAAAAGAGCTGTTTAGCATTTCAAAAGGTGTCTTTCTTCTTATGTGTGTTCACAGTATTCCAAATATGTCAACATATCCAGAAATCTTCAAGCTAGAGTAGTAGCTGGCTTGTTCCAAAGGAGATCACCCTGATGAATGGTAATATATAGAGCTGGTATGTCAGTGTGGGCTAATCTGAAGCTACAGGGGTGATCTGCCAATCCTAACAAAGATAAATACAGCTTCTGCTTCACAGTGTTTCACAGTGCCAGGTACTGGCCATTGGTTTCCCTAACGTGATGGATTTTATGGTCAGGTGTGGTGACATCTCATGACCTAAATAGCTTTCAGAGAACAGCTGGTTTGTTTTCAATGATGATGGATTATACTCCAGAACTCCCCATGAGAAACGATGTCTCATGCTTGCAAGTACTGTATGGATATGGGTAAGTCCCAGCCAGCTCCTGGACTTAGTAAACATCCTTGTGTTTTTATAGCAAGTTTCTGTCCATATTTTTCCCATGCTTTTTAGCTCCCTCCTTTGTTTCTCAATCATCCTAGACAAATTGATAATCACATCCTCCTCAGTACATCCTTGCAGGGTTACATATGGAAATGTGAAGAAGACACTGAAGTCAGAAATACTGCTAAATGAAGGTACTACGTAACATCTGATTTCAGCTACAGATCATGAGTTTTAGCCATAGCAGCAACAGTGACTGCAAACCAAATTCTTACTTTCTTGTGGCATGTCACTACAGAGCTACACCAGTAATGCCTCTCCCTGTTGTGCACCAGTCAAACCTGCACAGGAAGTTCCACTGGTTATGTGCTCCTATACCTGCTAGAGGAAAATACTGTAAGCAGGAATGTTGGGCAGAAAGAGCACAAGAGGGAAGTTCTGAACATGATGGAGCCCACTCTGCACAAAACCAGACTGAATCCAGCAAATTTCTCTGGTTATGCAGTATATACACTAAAGCTAAACTTAGCCTTGTATGCTTTACCTACCAAACTAATGGGAAAATTTACTACCACAGAGTATTAATACTGCAGCAAAGAAAAGGGTCCATGTCTGAATTATCTGGAACAACAGTTCTCAAGCTACATATATATATAAAAATTTAACTGAATTATGGACTTTAATAAGGATTAATATAGTAAGCTTTCTTGCACTACAGGCTAATGCACACCAGTAATTTCTGGTTTAAACAGAGAGTGTTGCTATTTTCGTTCATTTTCACTCTTTTCTTTAAAGCATTTCAGTATATTGCCTATCTCTTTGTGTTAAGAATGAGCAGTTTCAATTTAAGACTCTTCTCTCTCCGAATGCTTGAATGTTTTGGATATCAGGCAGCATGGTGGCAGCAGGGGAATGCAGGGAAGCACCCACAAGCAATGCCTAAGGGAGAAGACAAACACCACCAACAGCAAGAAAATAAACAAAATTCCAGAATAGTCCTTCCATCTGTTTGCTATACTGTGAAAAAGTCCATTTTTAGTGTAATAGCCAAAGGGATTTTAAAAATGCTTCAGTACTGAAGGAACACATTTCCACTAAAGTTACTGTACTACAGGCAATTACCTCTTTCCTGTTTGAAGTAGATTCAATACTGCAGTTCTTCAGAAAGTGAGGGACTGTTTGTGGGCACCAGATGAATCCAGGTGAGCACTACATAAGCTTTTCATGTACCTATTTTTGGAATACCTGCCTGTGACCTGCAGTACCCAAGCTGCTCCAGTCCTTCCTCAGCCTCTCACATTAGTAACATCTCACATCTGCATCCAGATTGTTTTTGTATCATAGAATCATAGAATCACCATGGAATCCTAGAATCCTAGAACCACAGAATCATAGAATCATCATAGAATATTAGAATGGCCTGGGTTGGAAGGGACCTTATACATCACCTAGTTGCAACTCCCCTGCCCTGGACAGGGATACCTTTCACTAGACCAGTACTGAATATCTATTGAACACAGCCCAGCTTGCGCCAGACCCTTCATGTCCATACCCACACTGATTTCTGCAGATAAAAGATCCATGTTACCAGAGCCATTTCAAGCTCCTTTATAAACTAACTTGAAATAGAGCTGAAACCAAAGCCTACCATTGTGATACAGACATAACTGCAAAAGAAGTCACTGACAATAATTCTCAAGCAATGATTTTCCGTCTAGATATTATGGCTCCTAGTTCCTACTGTTTTGTTATTTGAAGTGTGGGTGTTTTACAGGACTGGAGTTAAAGGCACAAAATAATCTGCTTTCTGTTGGATTAGTAACTCTGCAGGCTGGAATTTTATCACTGGAATCAGAAACACAGGGAATGCTGGAAGACAATTTTTAAGCTCAGTCACACACCAGCCAGTAATCATATATACAGTTCTCACTGGGAATATCCAAATTCAGCCACGGACACACTTCAACCTCAGGCTAATCAACTGTACTCCAATCAACCCTGCAACTCTGCTGCAATGCAGAAAGTATCAGATCCATCAACACCAGAGGCATTTAACATGACATAGAGACAAAACAAGCCCTAGCCCAAATCTTCCCCAAAGAGGCAGTTCCTGTGTCATAACTCCAACTAGCAATTTACATGTACTGCAGAATCAGACACGCTCATTTCTTCTTAATTTGTTTAAACAAATACAGTCCTACCATCGAGTAAAGGTCTCACTGAGAGCTGATTATGATCACTTATTCTTGTTCAGGATAACAACCAAAGCTTTTCTTGATATCTGCTCCCTCTGTAGACATCAAAACTGTGTTTAAAAAATTCCCAAATCAGGCCATGGGAGCATATATTTCACAGGAAACAAATACGGTAAATCAAGCCAGTAAATTTATACTAAAGATGTAAAGATAAGTGGTTTGTTTACAGGATTTTTCACAACCTGACATTTAAAAACAGTTCCAGAAACTTTCAGGATTTTTTCCTTAAGGGATTGGGAGTATTTTACAGCCAAATTTCTCTTTACTAACTCATGAAAACTGCAAGGAAAAAAAACCACACCATTCACTTTTGTTACAAGCAGAACTCTCACTGCAGGATGTTTAATATATATTGGAATCCTGCTATATCATCCTCTGTGCATGAAGAATAAGGGCAATTTCAAAAGAGCTTCCTCCAACTTAACTAAAAAGAAAAAAAAAGGGGGGGCGGGGAAGGGGGAAATGAGAAAAGATATGTTTGTTGCATGCCTTTCTAAGAAAAAAAAAGAGATAAAAGCCAGTTTCCCAGTTGCCAGTGTGCAAGATATTATAGAAAATCCAATGTACCTGATGACAGAAGGGGAAGAAGACTAATCCTGCCTTATTCAAAATGCATAGGTTATTTGAGCCTAAGAGAAATTTCCTCAAGCTATTTCCACTGCAACATCCATGAGATTCAGTAAGCAGTTCTTATTTTACTGATAATCTTTGTCCCTGCCCAGAACTTGTGTATGGCTTTATTAATCTAAAAGACTCAGTAAGTGGTTGTCATGCTGTAGGGTTTCCTTAAACATACTGTATCACCAGAGCTTTCTAACATTCAGTCTCTCTGTTAACAGAATGGCAACTTCTGTCACTTTAACAAGGGACTTCTGGTGTACTTTATAAATTATGTTGCATTAAAAAAAGAAGGTGGCAGAAAGTTTGTAAGGATATTTGGAGAGTCTTCTAGTTTGCTGATGTTCACATTCCCCAAATGCAATACTCCTTATGATTTCTGGACCACAGGCAGAGACAAAGGAAAATAGAGGATGAGCTGAAGAAAGCAAAAATCAGCTTCAGCAATGCAGGCAGATGTCTAATGGGAAATACGTCTTCCTGAAAGGGTAGTGGAAGTCTCATGGAAGTGAAAATCAAATTTACTCAAAGATAACATCAGGACTGAAATTTTTAGTAACATCAGTAATTCAGGCCCAATAAGGAGGAAGAATTATCTATGTCTATTTAATCTCAGCATAACTATGAGTTACTGATGTAACATGAACATTAAAGAGCCAAACATGATTCTGGGATGTTTCAGGTAAATATTAAAAACAAACAGGCAAATAAAAATGTCACTAGGATCTCAAATATTATGAAGTTGCTATGTAGGTCCTCTGACTATTAACCCTGAGATTATTAACCCTGAGATTAACCCAGCTGGTTAGAGCATAGCGCTAACAATGCCAAGGTTACAGGTTTAGTCCTTGTACAGGCCATTCACTTAGGAGTTGGGCTTGATGATCCTTGTGGGTCCCTTCCAACTCAGAATATTCTGTGATCTATACAGGAGGAAGGGTTTTCTCTGTTATTCCCACCTCAAAGAACAAGATCACAGAAGTAAAGGTTCAGGAAAGGGTAATAAAAATTTTCAAGAGATTTGAAAAGATCACAGAGAGAGAGAGACTGAAATGGCTTCAACTGTCTGCTTTAGAAAGGGGCTACAAAGGATGGACAAGATAAAAGTACATCAAATAAGGAACCATAGCAGTAGAGAGAGATGGGGAGTTTCTGTTTTCTGTTGCATAATACTGTAACAGGAAGATGTGCAACAAAACAGTGGAAAGTGAAAAATGAAAACCAGCAACAGGAAATCATTCTTCATACATGTAGACACATGGCAGAATTTATTTTCATTGGAGGCTGAAGATGCCAAGAACTTAACAAGATGTTGAAGGAACTGGGTGTTTACAGGACATAATACCATATTCTGAAACCACTGAGTTGCATGCACTCATGAGAAGACATTTCTTCCTCACTAACATTCATGTTATCAACCCCTAAACCTGCCCAGACAAAAGAAAAACTGCAGGCAATCCTTGGGTGTTACTTTGTATTCGAGAGTCTGACATTGCAAGAGTCTGACAAGAGCAAACTTTTGTCCCAGCTAGCCTAATCAAAATAATCAGAAGATAGCTCTGAAACCAAACTTAACCAAGCTAAAAATGAAATTAATCTACTTGCAAAATACAAACATGCTGTTTCACACGATTTTAAAATACAAAAGTAACAGTGAAAAAAATAAGAGAAACATTTGTTCCTACCCACCCATATATGTGTTGTTTTTACCCAGCTGACAAGCAAGTCTGAACTCCTACTTACCCATGCAGCTGAGAGATTTCCTTTGGAGAGATCTTTTTTCTTTTTTCCTAAAATTACTGACCACCTCAGCACTGTTAACAACTATTAGAAATTATTCGCTTTCTGTGAGGTAAATGTGTACTTTTATGCCTGACCAAGAAATGTTCAAACCTGAAGATGAAGATTTTTCACATACTAACATTCACACTGTGACCCTTCACTTTGATATGTACTGAGGTCTTACAAAGTCTTGCTAACACACACCAGACTCCACTGCCATTCTGGGAACAACAGAAGTGTTTCTGAGTAGGTTGCTTGCTGAAGAATTGTATTAAATCCTGTACTCATTGTGGCAGGAAGACTGTGAGGATAGATGTGAATGACTAGATGGGAGGCTGACATGGTCCAAGGAGAGGAGGTCAGTTGCAGAGCCAGACTACCTGAGCCATGTTTACTGTCCATCTCAGAATCTGACCCCAGACATGTTTCTCTAAGATAGATGTCCCCATGGGAAGAGCTCCTGGTGCCTCTACTGCACCTTGCAACCTCTCCACCGCTCAGACAGGAGTTATCAGTACATGAGAGAGAATACCAGAATAAAAGAGTAAAAATAATCTCTTGCCTGCACAATTTCCTTCTCACTCAGACAAATATTTTCTGCTTTCCTACACAGAAAACACAGTGCATGCAAGATAGCTGCCTCAAGAGTGGATACTTAAGTGACAGGACAGACATTTGTCTGCTGTATCTGTGGGTAAAGGACAGACCTCAACCCTGAAGTTTACTGGCACTTCTCTTTCTAGTATTTTCTGAACTTCCATTAATTTAATTTCTGAACTTCCTACACAAACAACCTCCCTCTATATCCCTCCACTCCATTGCCTGTCAAACCTAGCAAACATGAGCATCTCAGGCACCAAATACTTCTGCCCACAGCATGACTTCTTCCATGCTTAAAACTTTACTCCCAGCAAGAATAATAGAAAGGGAGCTTCTTGGGCTGTATCCATAAATTTTTATTAAGCATGTCCTTCAAAGCTGTGAGGCTACTCATTCCCCCATCTAGTGACAGCAATGCTCTGATCTGGGGAAGTGCTGAAAGGTTTGTGGAACAGAAGATGAGAGCCAACAACATGAACACAATCACCAAAACTTCAATCTCACCCAAGGCTATTATAGGATACATTGCTGGTTGCCAGGAGTCACACAGAAACATAACTGCTCTGCAGACTTCAATATACCTTGACAGAATCAGATTTTTGTGAGCTGCAGATTGCACTTTTTCTTCTCCCTCTTCCTAATGGCTTGTTTTAGGGTTTTTTTTCCTTCCCTTCCCAGTGTACTCCACACCCATTTAAGCAAATTTTCTCACTGTTTTGCAGGCAGGGAACACCGTACTAAGCATATTAGAGGCCTGGCACACTATGGACTGTTGGTAACATTTCAACAGAGTTGTGATGTACACTGCAGGAACAGTTTCAGTATTTGATGAAGACGACTGAAAAGCCAGTAGCTAGAAATCAGTGTCAGTCTAAAGGGGAGGCATAAAAAGAACACATTACCTTTTATGTGCTTTCAACAGGGTAAAGTAATGTCCCCTGAGCCACTCAGGGACTCAAGATAGAAGAGAGAATGGACTGGACCTAGACCTTGATTTGATCTGTGATTTCCATACCCTCAGAAGAACCCAAGAGGAGAAACAAGTGACTTGCTTATTTAAGTCAAAGGCAATATCCTTGCCTTTCAGGAATGTAGAGCACTCACTAGAACTGACCCAAACTGAGCTGTTCTGAATGGTCTCATGGCAGTGGTGACAGACCTAAAAAACCTCTAACTGACGTCTTGTAGGCAGAAATGCCCTGTGGACAGCAGAAGACAGATTAGTGTCTTCCACCTGACCTGCTAAGCAGCAGTCACCTGAATCTAATCTTTGCATGGGTTATCCAAGTATGTCACAGATACAAAGAAAGTTCAGGTCCAGATGGATAATAAATTAAGGAACAGCACCACGAACCTGTTCAGACTCTTTTTAGCATCATCTTGGTTTCCCCTAATGGCACTGAAGAACAGCCCAGAGCTGGAACTAATGAAGCCGGCTAGGATTAATCTGGCATTATGCTAGCTCTAGGATTTGGAATGCACAGATGTCCTGATGCTTTTCTATGCACCAGCCAAAGGTCAGCTGCACTTCCTTGCTTTAACCTGACCTGACTCCACAAAGACATTTCAGCTACTCTCCACTCCCAGTCTCCAGGAACCATGTTTTGAGCCCAAGCTGTCATATACCAGCATCACTCTGTGTTGAGACTGATGAGCCATACTTGAAATCAGTGTACCAGGGAACATAAGGAAGAAATCCTCCAACTCAGGATACACTAAACATGGTCCACAATTAACAGTGATTAGAGCAGTGGGTGCCAAGCCTTATTTATGGTGGGAAGCATTAAACTCCATAACACATACTATTAGACATGCTATTCAGTTTTCTCTGTTTTCTTGGACAGCCCAATCATGGAGTACACTGAGTTCTGAAAAGCTTTAAAAGTATGTAGAAGTATACCAGAAGTGGCATCACATCTGTCGCTTCCAAGGTTATATCTGCTAAATGTCAATCGTTATTGTTCATCTCAAAGACTGCTGCTATAGTAAATTGAATAAGAAGCTAAATTCAAGAAATTTCAGTTCCCACTGACTTTCAATAGAGTCAAGGTAGGTGCCATTTCAAAATTTATAAAACTCCCTATGAAAGTTGCTTAATGCCATATTTTAATATATATATAGGTCGTACTTAGAAAATAAAGAGATGGGAAGGTTGTGATCTGTGTACTGAAGTGAGAGATTTGTTTACCTGCAGGAACAGCTGTGTAAATTAGCTTTTCCCTAGTACCACCAGAAACCTGGAATATACCGCATGACTCATGAAAGTTGCATCCTTCTTTCTTCTTCAGATCCTCATCTATATTGCAAATTATATCTGGGAAGGAATATCTGTGCAGCAATATTTAAAAGAGAGTCCTCGATGACAAGATGAGATTCTGGCTCTACTACCAGTCATGACACAAGGTCTGACAAGATTACAATTGGATGTGACAGGCTTAACAGAGGATGTTTTTGGTTGTTTCAAAAACACATTCTATCTGGTAAGACTGTCAGACCAGGACTCTTATCCAAAGCCAAACTTTGCCCAAACTAAGCAGCATTTGATTCAGAAATTTGCTCCTGTCCATTAGTACATTATGTAATTCAGAAAGCATTAATTAGAAGTGCTTGTGCAGGAGGGAACTGCTTCAAGGCCTGCTATAAAATGGTTGCATGTGCCTTGCCAATTACTGGTTTCTCAATGCCTTGTTTTGCTCCCCTGAAAAATAGGGGTGGAACACTTTGAGACATTATGTTAGAAAAGTAAAAGAGTACAAACCAAATCTCCAGATGAAACAAAGCAAAAATATTCTCTCAGTTGTTATCACTCTACTAAAATTGTGAATGAAAAAAAATTAGAACTGGAAGCACCACTAATATCTTGCATTCCACAGGATATCAAAGGAAATCAAAAGGTTCAGACCCTTGCAATTGTAATGAAACAGATGCTGAATACACAAATGTGAAAAACTGAGGTCTAGAACAGAGAAGTTATTTGCTTATGATGGTACTGTTGGCAGGACAGCTGACTGCCACTTCCTCTTTCACGTCCATGTGCCTCAGACTCTGAACTCTGTCGTATCACAAACACCATTGGATACTCAGACCTTCAATTCAAGACCTTTAATTCTTTGCAAGCACTTCCGATAGGCCTGATTCCCTAAATACTCTGCTCAGCTACTTCTTCATTTTGTGCTGTTCATGTGCAATCATAAAGATGCAGTGTACTCTTCAGCTGCTCAGGTTCTCAGAATTCAGTCACACTAAACTTCAAAGGTGTGAAATTTAAGCTGGGTCACAAGCTCCAGAGACAAGGAAATTTCTCATTTCAATGGGACAAAACAGTGGATCTTACTGCCCACTCTTATGAGAACCTTCAGAATGACAGCTCCTCACATTTTTCATCTTTAATTATCCAACTTTCTGATTGTGTTTATCTCATCTGATCTTTCTCCAGCATTTCTCTGGCACAAAGTGAGCCAGCTTCCTGCAGCTGAGATCTCTGCCAGCCTTAATCCTTCAGCTGTGTCCCAGTGAGAACTCAGACTCTTGGCCAGCTGGAACAAGCATTCCTTTCCCCCATCTCCTAACACCAAGCACAGATTGTGGCTGTAACCCTGACTGGTATGTCAGAGTTAGAGAGTGAATGAGCAAGCATCAAAACATGTTTCAATAGAAAATGCTACTCATCCAATTTACTTAGTAAATACATTTATGACATCACAGTGGGCTGTGTTACCTTACCCTGCATTCCACCATAACAACCAGGGCAGAATTTAATTTCTTTACAGCCCTTTTATTACTGCTAATTCAACCACAGTGGTATGGTGGTGAGCTGCATCTAGAACCTGGCCCATAACCCAGGCACTCAGCACAGCTCAGGGTCAAACAATTACTGTTTCACAATCTCAGCAAATTTATCCTTTTCTAGCAGCAAGTTAGTTAAATCTCAACCTCCCCACAAGGAATTGAGAATGAATGGTCTGTGTCCAGCATTCCTTGCCGGAGGGCAGATTCATTGTAGTCACAGTTACTAGTTCCAAGATCTTGCAGAGAAAGAAGGCATTAATGAAAAGACACTGAACCTCATCTTAGGCTCCCAGCTGTTTTGTGATGTGGGTGATGAAACAGGCTTGTTAAAAATATCCCGTCAGAAATATAATCTAACCAAATATAGCTATAGTTCCTTTATGTGACTTTAAGAGAGCATACACAGAGAGGTGAGACCTCTTGGCATACAAGCTCAAAGGCTGTGCTATGATATCCTTCCTTTAATAATGCCTTCTTGCAGCCATGTGCAAAAGAGAACTGTTGAAAAAAAAAAAACAAAACAAGCAAACAAAACAAGCAAACAAAACCCCCCTATAAAATGTATTTTTGGCCCAGTAAGTATAAAATAAATATAACTGCAGTGACCATCAGGATTCTGATGAAGTTTTTCAGGTATAGTTTCATAAATTATACTATCTTCTTCCACAACAGAAATTTTCTTCACTGAGAACTTTAGTGAAGCCACTTTTTTTGAAGAATGCATTACCTGCTAAGCTGCTACAGCAACAGCACATAGCTAGTCAAAGCAGGAGGTGAAGGGAACTGCTCTATCCCTTTGAGCAAAAAAAGGGCTTTTTTAGTTTATGAGACAGAAGACTTGATATAAGTCAGAAGATTCCATGTACCAGCTTTAGACTTCTGAAATGTTTGAATTATAGACTCCTCTAACCTCTAGTAGGGATTTCAGCAACAGTTTGTTTCTAAGGACTTTGTATTCTTGCTCTCAAATGCAACATTACTGAGGCCACTGATGTGGGCAGTAAGCATTTGTCAGATGTTTTGGTTGTGTTCCAGTTCTGTCTAAAACTTGGGACAGAATATGAGAAACTAAGAGTTACTTATATCTTTCATTTTTAATAGGCTTCTCTTATTCTCCATGGAAATATGCTGGTTAAGATAATGTCAGCTATAGTCTGCTTCAAGGTCTCCACTCCAATACAATGTCTCGCTGTATTCTATATGCACAGCAATAAGGATGCTATGCAGCAAAATTACTGCTTCTTTCCCAAAGACAAATGTCGAGTTCCCTACTCCTAGCAGGATGCCATCTGCTTCTGCCCTCAATGTGTTCCTGCTAACCCTCAAAACACCTGCTTTGTGACACACAGAAAATGCAGAGCTGCCAAGCAGGAAGAAGTAGAAGTCAGGGAGCATGGAAAGTCTTCAGGCATCCCTCTTTATGGCATCACCATTCTTCCTGCTGGGCCCAATATTTGCATGGTCTCTCTTTCCACAGGGATGGGGTCAGATGCGTGACCAAACCAAGATGCAGGCAGCATAGCTGTTGTCATTTATTTCAGGGAATAGGCAGTACATATTCATTCCTGTCACACAGGACCACTTACAGAGAGCTTCCTGTGTTCCTCCATCTGTTTAGTTAATACCCCTGTGTTGTATCCCTCTGGCATTGATCTCTCCCGTGAAACCCTACCTGCCCCTTGATTCTCACCTATGGCCTTCGGCCAGGTAAGCCCGCCCCCTACCCTGAGAGACATAAAACCCCCCATCCCTCCAAGTTCTCTCTCTTTGGCCTTGGGATCCCTTCTTGGAATAAACCTTGGAACATATCTCAGGGTAAGAGCCTCTTTCGGATTTACTTCCCTATCCTGAAGATCCCGTAACCCAAACCTCCCTAAATTCTGAGCTAGCAGCTGGCCTCGGGGGGCAGAGGGAAGGGGAACACTTCATCCCTGAGCCAGTGAAGGCCAAACACAGGCATGGCCAATATTAGGAGATAGAGTTTCCTTGCTTGGTAACCACCATGCTTTTACCACCACTCAGTCTTGCCCCAAACAACCACCAGTTTATTCACACTTAATGCTGGCTCTGCTCAAGGATGTTTATATTCTACTTACAGCATTATGATCAAGCTGGATTCCAGGTAAATCAGAGTAGGACTCGAAGAGACAAGTGAGAGCTTTTACATTTGAAATTTTTATGGTCAACCGAAAGGATATAAATTGTGTGAAAATCAAAGAAAAAATATCATATTATTAGTTTAATTAATAGTCTAACAAACTAATACAAAAATAAGAAAATACTTCTTCAATTCAAATGGTCCCATTCCTATTGTGGATTATCACTAATGTAACAAACGGCTAAAATGAAGTACAATGTCAAGTTCTCATCCTTTTGGTGCAGTAAGTTGTTGACTGGAGGAATGATGCTGATGGTGAGTTTCTTCTTTGCAGGTCTTGTATCCATTCTATGAGTACTTTTGGGTGTTTATACTCCACTTTGTAAATAGGTTACACTTTTTCCTCTCCTAATGACTGTTAGCATTAGCCATGATTCCTTCTCTGTACAAGGTATGATACAATAAAATGGGGCATGTATTTCTGGGAGAGAACCAAACAAGTAAATAAGTGACATAAAAGTGAAGTAAAACCCAAGGTAAATCAGGTAATAATATAGCTAAAAAACAAGCTCAAAACAACAGAATAGGCAAAAGCCATCTTACCACTGAAAAGTTATGCTATTAGAGTGGCCTATTGGCCTATTGGGATAGGCCAGTCAGTAGTCATCTGATTTCAGAATTAGATACAGTTTAAGTAATTTTATACACACTACTAAAGTTAAGCTGCAAAGACCATATAAACCCAGACAAGACCTGACAAGTTTTACAGACTAGTATGGTTATTTATTATTAAAAAACTTGAAGTCTGTTATCAGCTCTAGAAAAACCAAATTTCTGGGAGACAGGACTATAGAGCTATGGACAGGAAACAGACAAAGCCAGGAAGGCACCATTTCAGAAAACCAGAAAAACACAAATATTAAGTCCTATTCCATCTAATCTGCATGGATCAGTCCAAAAGGACAAAGCAAAGACACAGAGACCAGACTGCAAATCAGATGGAACACAGGAAGGCCAGGATGAGGTTTCGACTAAAATCACAAATCTGAGTAGGAGCTGAAAAAACCACTTGGGAACCAAGGATTATCATGGAAAAGATGGAATTGAGTAGAGAAGTGCCTTACTTTGTTACAGCTCATATGGAGTTTTTGTGTAGATCCCCATTTCATGCCAGCATAGGACTGTTGGGTTTTGGGATTGAGCAGTTCAACACCTTCCCCTCTGCTTGACTGCAAATGCAGATGCTGTCTCTCCATGCATTCACTCCAAGTCAAGAAAACAAGAGCCAGACATTACAGTGGGTCTCCACTAAACAAGCAGGCTTTTGTCTGGTCTCTCAAGCATTCTTTGTTTCTGGATACTGTTGGAAGCACAAGTTTTCAATTTAAAAGACAAGGAAGGCACAGCAGTTAGCTGAGGACGTTTAGTCATAAATATAACCACATTATGTAACATGCCTCCTAACTGGAAGAAGCCATAAGGGCAGTATCTCTTACATATACAGGTCTCACAATACATCTGGTGTGGCAGCTCAAGCACAGACGTCAAGAGAGAAAAAAATTCTACCTTACAGTTTATCAGGAGTAACTTTGATTTTTAATCCTTCCTTATACCTTTGTAAGAGCAGAAGTAAAGCCAGAAACCCCTCAAGCAAAGTGGGAAAGAACAATGCCTTTGAGCACCTTTTTCTCCTAACTGGCAGACATATCTATTAACCAATCTCCTCTCACCACTAGGGAAGGGACACGGATCAAATCCTTCAAGGCAACATCAGATCTAGTTGTGCTCCTGACAGGTAAGAAACACCAAACTAAGATGGGCTGCTTGTCTCCACAAGACACCAGTATTGACAATGAGGAAAATATAATCCCAGCAACCATTAATTTTACTCCATCCTTTCAGCTCGTACTGACATGTAGAGACTTGACAGAAGAACATGATGCAAACACATAAAGTATCAGAGGAAAAACCTGCTGTAGATAAACTTTAACATAAAATGCCCATGCAGTTATTATCAGCAATTATTTCATACTCTTAGTAAAGATAGGAGAGATCCCTACATCTTGTTTTATGATAAATGACTGTGTGAATTGTAATCAGAACTATCTGTAGGCCTTGAGATCCATGAGAGGAAAAGGGGGAGGAAAATGGGGCTTCAGCGCTTTCTTGGTATTTTTTGTTTGCTTTGTATTTATATTTTTCAAGACAAGACAGCTCTACTTGTTAGGCATAGGATGGCTTTGCCTCAAGGTTACAAGGTCTTCAAAAACCTAATAATGAAGCAGACAATGTGCAGAGAAGGACATGTCTGGAAAGCAGGAAAGCATTGTGAAATTCAGGCAAAACCACAGAAAAATTAATGCATCTGCTCCTTGGAATTTACTGATTTAGAAGGTGATTGAAAGAGAAAAGTATTTATATTCAGAAAAGTATGCCCAATTCCTTGAAAGAGCAATTATTAGTCTTGAAGGTTAAAATAAAATATTCTCTACTTGCTTTAGTAGAGCTCTAATTATTTGAAGTGTGAGTTTAAAGAAGTCCGTACTACTCAAATGGGTAATTTTTGTTCATATTGTAGATACTTATCAATACAAATAGGTTCACAGTTCCCTTTCCTGATCACTTTCACATGCAAAAAAAAAAAAAAAAAAAAAGTTTCTTGTCCTGATATTGCAAATTATGCAGGAAGATCTTTATTTAATGTGGGCTCAACGGTTTTCTAAAGCTTTATGCTTTTTCACTTCCCAAGACATTCACAACCAGTGATGGCCCAAAGAACAAGAATGAATCCCTGAATCCAAAGAAATTATTCAGTGCTGATGGGGCATTACTGTGTAAGAAGCTCAGAAATTCTCCATACAGAGAAGATAAACTTTACTCCTACTCAGATTTCAGAAAGAACTCTGGAATTGGTGTTATAAGACAAGTTACAAAGTGCATATTTCCACCATCTACCTTTTTTGTGACAAATTTGATCACTTTAGCCCTATGTCATTTCCTTGTCTTATTAGGTAAGTATAGTACTGTTTGTACCATATACACATACTCACAGCTCAAAATGCTCCTGTTTTAAAACTGCATTCCTTCCCCACTGCAGATGTGAGTGTATTAACTCACTCATGTGAGCAGAGTAGTAGTCAGGCTAAAGGGAAGTTAAAAAGAAGTACTCATCAAAATTTGCTGAAATGCAAAGAAATCTAAGCTGGCACTGCAGCCCTGACAGCCAGGAAGCCGCAGTGCCCTGTGCTGATGTGAAGCACTGCTGGCAGCAGGGACAGCAGCTCTGGCAGCACTCCTGTGCCAGGGATGCCTGCAGGTCTCTGGTGTATCTCTGGTGCCTGCTCAGGTGCACATTTGAATCCAGGCAGCCAGTCCTTGAAACTAAAGGCAAAGTCAAGAGACAAACTACTGAGTGCCTTTCTGCATATGGATATGAGGAGAAGGGCTATGGATATGGGCTTGTTTATTGCTCCACCAGTTAAGAAATACCTCTGGTAATACCCATATCCCAGAATTCCCAATCCCATTCCCCTCCCTAGCCAAAAAAAAGTTCGTATTCTCCACTGTTTAACCATCATCCTGATCACAAGATTTTCTCACTGTGGGTAGGATTTACTACTATTTTAATACAGGCTGGAGGAAACAAGGTAAGTTTAGCAATAAGATTTTGCAAAATAAGATGTGGGCACTGCTTCCCTGATAAGTGCTGGGCATGTGTGATCAGCCACACTACTTGCTGGGAGAGGAGGCAGGCTGACAGGCTGGTGGGTTAATCAAGGATGGGCTGACAACACATGAAGCTCAACAAGAGCAAGTGCAGTGTCCTGCACCTCAGGAAGAACAACCCCATGCAAAAGTACCTAATGGGGATGACTCAAATGAGGTTTTCCTGCTAGAAATAATCCAGCTTTTCAAATTATGTGAGCATAAAGGGCTTCTCTGTTATTTATTTTTGTGAAGCAGTGCCCATACCTGCCATTCTGTAAGTAGTCAGGGAGGAGGAAAAAAATCTCCTTTTGTTGCTCAGGAAGTGGGATAATTTTCTTTATGATGAGTTTTTTAGTCTTTGGCACAACTCACCAGCACATATTTGTTAAGCTTCTTGGCATTCTGCTCATGTCTCTGGCACTAACACCTGCTTAGAGCTTGTGGAAAGTGTTCTCCTATTCCTAAAATTTCATCCTCCTTCTTCTGTCCACCCTCAAATCTCAGCAGATCTCACAAAAACTGGCTGTGATACCCTTTCTCCTGCTGATACACAGTGAGCTCTTCATCTAATTTTTCCTCAGCAACACATATGCTAATTCTTCCTTGGCATTGCTTATAATCAGATATTAACAGATCCTGTGAGAACCCAAGAGCCAATGATTTAAAACAGGCAAAGAGGGAGGACATAGGAAAGGTAACTTTTACAGTAGCTTGCCACATATCAATTTTGACCCAGTATCAACCTGTTTCCCTCTCCATTCCCTCTAGTGCCTGGAGCAAGGAGCGAGCTGCTGTTTTACAGGCAATTTTCTGCTTAAATAGCTTTAGGTGAGGAAATACAAAACCAAGGGGTCACCAACAGATGCCAGTGTAAGCCACAGGAAGATTCCCAGCCATACATTTTAGGACACACTGCACATGCACACACTCAGTGCTCGTCCCTGCTTATGGCTGAAAAAGTGGAGCATCTTTAATTAATATAGGAAATGGATCCTCAATGAATCCTCCCTCCATTCTTTCCCACTCAGGTCCCTGCTGCCACCACCTAGAATATACTAAAGGCCAGAACTCAATCTGGCCCAGCTCAGGAAAGCAACTTTCAATATTTCTATTATATTCTAAATATTTCAAGACAAAATATGTCAATATTAAAAGTCATTCAATTTCTGCTGACTCAATTCGGACCATTCAAGCTGCTGTTTTCATCTCTTCTTTCTAGGAATAAAGGCTTCCTGCAAAATAGTCAGCTAAGATCAGCTTTTGTATATATGATATAAAATCATGTACCTCACTGTCCTACAGTTGTATTGAGTCTACAGGACTAGCAGGGAAATCACTGAACTATTATTTCACTGTTTTACTACAAGAAAGATGATGTTCTAGGATCTTAGGGAGCTGCTGTTGAGACCTGATTCTATTTATGCCAAGATTTAAACTGGGGAAAATAACATCAAGAACTGTGAAAAGTATCAGCGAAGTATTTTGTTCTGATGATGTGCTACCATGATTTTCAACATTAGTAAGTGACAATACCAAACTGGATAGTAGGGTATAAACAATCTAACTGCCTGTTGAATAAAACTGGGCAATTTAATGATGTGTTTTCAACAGGAGACGCAGTTTAGGGTAGGAAGTTATCTCTTACAGCTTTGATAGTTGGCAACATTATTTGGTGTGCTGTATGTTTCCATGCAGGACTGTTTTATGTGGTTATGAACTAATAACTGCTCACAAACAGAGTAGAGCATTGACATTACATCACTAATTGCAGGTTTGCCTATATTTAAACTTGTCAGGAAAGTGGCAATGAAAAGTGTGGCCTTTTCCTTGTGGCTTTCAGGCACACAGGAGTTATTTCTGTTTTGGCAGACAGTGTTCATTTGCTAGGTTTTTCTAGGCCTTCTTAAAATTATTCAGGAGCAAAACCGTTTGCCAATCACCTTGTAAAGAAGCGAGAGCTCCTTCTAAAAGACACTGGGAAAGGTTTCAATTCCCACCAAGCTGGGAATATAGGACCCCCTATTAAACAACACAGCAGAAATCACAGTCACACAAGGGATTGGAAGGGACCTCTGCAGATCACCCAGTTCAACCTGCCAAGGTAGGGTCACCTAGAACAGGTTATACAGGAACCGTTCCAGGTAGATTTTAAATGTCTCCAAACAGGGATACTCTACAACCTCCCTGATCAGCCTGTGCCAGTGCTCTCCCACCCTCAATATAAATAAACTCTTGTTCAAGTTGATGTGTTTGCCAGTTATCCCACGAGGGAAGATTTCCCTTTCATTTACATTATTTTTACTACTGTGGAAAATTGGGCCTTGAAGTGAAAGCTAAAAATTGGAGGCCTGTTTTTTAAAGGGAGAAAGAATACTCCGCCTACTCCATCACAAAGGCTAGTCAGCAGAGATTAGAAAAAGAGGTCCCTTCCATGAAACAGGTCTCCAGATGCAGCTGGACCACAGCCATCATGAGGGGATCCCAGCACTGTCCTTCAGCTCTTGGACTTCACTTAACAGGTGGCAAAAATTTAGCTGAAAGGAGGAGGTAGAAAGAGAGAATTCAGAGCTAAAGACAAATTGCCAGTGAAAATGCACTACTCAGATGTATTGCTGCAGACTGGATTATTTCAAACTCTGAACAAGGCAGGACCAGGCTGCAGAAGCTATTGGCACAATCCCCAGCCTACAGACTGGCCATTGTGCCCCCCAGCACATAGCCCACGTAAGACTGCTGTGCATGTACACTGCTGTAGCTGTGTATAAATTACATGCTATTTATGTCACCTCTGAATTTGGCTTGTTGCTTTTTCCTTTTAATACAAGTTGGCTTCTACATATGGCAATTAAAACTAACCTGGCAAGTGGGAAAACACCTGTACAAACCTCTCATTATTCTGGCACTCCACACTGATCATAACACATTTTAAGAATTCAGTATTGCCTGAGGTGGACAATTTTTGGGACGTTTTACAGCCAATGAACTTCCACCAGAGGAGCTGACACTTTCCCTGATCCCACAGCTTTAACATTACCAAATCCTGATTAGCTTTGTGGATTAATCAGGTTTCAGACCTAACAGCCAAGATGGATTTTACCTAAAGCTTTATTCACAGTTGACTAGGCAATACCTGTTATAATTTACAGGCGCTGGCAGATCTGCTTCAGATAGCTCCTTGGAAGTAATTATCTGTCTTGCTTCACGGATGCCACGTGTAATATATTCTGAAACACTAAGTTACATAGAATTTATTGATGTCTTGTGTTCTTTTATTCAAACTCAAGACTGATCACATTCATCAAGAGGGCCACAGGCCTGGAACTAGTTTCCACAGAACTGCAGTTTGTTTATCATGCAAAGGTAGCGACTTCACTCTGCTTTGCTGAGAAAACAAAGCAATTTTGATTTGGAATGTGTTTTGCTTGGGCAATCTGAGACTACTTAATCCTGAAACTACAAAATTCAGATCAACTCTTTGCCTGAGTTTTGAAGAGAAACGTAGCTTCACAAATCCTGTTATCAAGGCAAATTCCTTATAATTCAAAATAATCTGTTCTATGTACAGGATGCAGTTATAAGGATTGAGAAATACAAAATTCTTCTACAACCCCTATTCTGCTCTCCTTGAGGTTAGCAATATTTTGGGCAGGCAGAAGGCTGCATGCTGACAGAAAGGAACAAGATACCACAAAAAGGGTTTACCTGTGTTGACACCAAAAGGCTTACTATATGGAGATTTTCAAGGCCAGGCTGGATGGGCCTCTGGGTAACCTGGTCTAGAGGTAGGTCCTCTGCCTTCAAGGGGCTTCAAACCAGATGATCTTTAAGGTCACTTCCTACCCAATCCATACTATGAAAACTTTGTGCTGCTTGCTCTTTTGAACCTTGAGAACACTTTCTACATGACCTTCCCAGACCAGTGATGATCTCCATATTGGGAATAAGGAGGGAAACAAGTGATTCTGTGAATATCAAGAAGGGAAAAACCTCTAGTCTCAGTAGTGTGATCCTAAGATACTCAGCTATTAATGAACTGAAGACATTCGAAATAGTCCCTGTTAGAGAAAAAAGGGAAGAGCAAAGGAAGAAAAATTGCAAGGCATGCTGTTTCACTTTTTAGTAGCCGAAATGATGCAAGAACCACATGCAAGGGTATTATTAACCTCAAAACAGTGAGAATAAAAATAATAATAAAAAGAAATGTATTCATTATTTGTGGTTTGACAATTTCTTCTATCTGTTAGAATGAAATACCATGTGAAATTAGTAAAACTAGAAGTTCAAACATGATACCCCAGAAGAAATTTCGCAGTGCCAATGCCCCTAATAACCTTGGAGTGTTCAAGTATGCAGTTGAGCAAGGCTCGGCTATTTCAATAGCAGAAGGTATTCGAGTCCAATATTTTCAGTAATATCAACTACTGTCCTTTTGCTCTCCTATCTTGCCTACTTTCCTTTATTATTTTTTCTTATTATTTTTATCTCTTTTTTTTTAATAAGATTGGCCAATTATGGCTTCCTGCGGAAAGACGGACATTTCAAAAGTTCTAATTCTAACGACAGGTTTCTCATCCGAGTAGTGCAGCAGATGACTTTGCAGCAGTTACATTAGATATCTGGAAACGAGATGAGAAATCAAAACCCCCAAATCTTTCATAATCTTTTTGCTCTCAATAGTCATTTCTTTTAAGAGACTCTGAATCCTCTTCTTAAATTCTCAAAGCAGCTGGTAATGGCTTTGGGTTTGACTTGGTCCAAAAATGTAAAGCAAATTCAATCAAGTTTTATGTAATGGAGACAATTAACAAACCTCTGTAACCTACTCCAGTTTCACTGACATCTTTTAATCCAAATTCTGTTGTGGGAATTTTTAACAATATAATCTGTAAGGTCTGAATTCAGATCCATTTTTCCCCTTATTGCTCAGACCCAGTTTTTCAGTGGAGCCTGCTACAGAAATAAGAGTATCCACAAAAAAGCTCTAGAGCCTGATGCATTTTAGTCAGGTGTTTTTCAAAACCTATCTGTTTGAGAATACATACCTCATACTTAGGAATCTTTGGAAGGCATTAGTGAATGTCATCATACCTTCTCCCTTTGAACATTTGAACATTTGCCTTTGTACCATCCTGTCCATATGGAACTTTTTCTTTATTTCATCAACTTCGATTGATCCTGTTTTGCAGGCAGGCCTATGTGAGAGTGAAGGGCAGCAGGAAAGGCTAGGCAAAATGAAGGAAAAAAGGCAGCATGATTACAGCTCCCAACAAATCCTGGACAAAAATCCTGAGAAGGATGCACTAGCATGCAACCAAACACCCATCCTTCCTTGGCTCACTCAACTCTCCTGTGAGACAATAATTTAAAAAATTGAAGGAAAATAGCTTATAGATGAAGTTATTGACAATTTAATAAGAAGACCAAAAGCTGTGTAAGCAAAGCAAAAAAGAAGTTATTCACACCTTACTGTTGGCAAGCGGGCAGATGTTGAGCCACTTTCTGGGAAACAGTGCATCCCCACATTTAATAGTTGCTTGGAAAGAAAAATGCAACTTTTCCCTGAACTTTTACTGTTGAGCACACCATACAGCATGGAATGTCCCTTTGGTTAATTCAGGTCACTGTCCCAGCTATGTCCCCACTCAATCTCTTGCCCACTAGACTATCCACAGGGAGAAACCTTGACACTGTGCAATCAACATGCAGCAGTAGTCAAAACACCAGTGTTATCAACACTGTTTTAGCCACAAAGCACAAGCTCCTTGGGAGCTGCTATGAAGTCAAGTGCATAACTTCATCCCAGCCAGGACCAGTACAAATATACACACCATGGCAGGGTATAAACCCAGTCTAGGGTACTCCACCCTAAAAGGAGTTTGGTTTTCTTGTTTTTAAGGAGGGTACCTCATGTATTTAACTCCACCTTTCTGTGGCTGTAGGATAACTAACAAAAAATGCAGGACAGAACTTTGGGATTGAGCACTTATCTGCTGAGCAAGTACTACAAAAAATGGTTAGTATGATTTCATTAAATGAGAAGAAAGAAGTAAAAGCAGGGCAACCTCTCATTCTTGCAGATATTACTCTTAGGCTTTAACACTTCCACTTCTTAGGAATCCTCACTTTAATATCACTCCTCACTCAACCCACCTCCTTACAATCCCAAGAGCTCAGGCAAGTTAAGGTTGGTTTACCCATGCTCACACCATCTTTTTTCCTTTAATTTTCTGCCTTAGATGGAAATGCTCTCCATAAGTGGTTCTGCTGCCAGTCTTACGCCTGATTGCTTTAATTAAAATGCTAGAAGGGATGATTTAAGAGTCTCATCATCAGGCTTGGCATAATTAGACTCCCAGACCCAGTGTCAAATGCTCCCAGGGCTGCCCCAACCTTTCATCCTTCTAAGGCAGCTGCTGTAGGCAGTACTATACAACATGCTTTGCACCAAGAACCATTTCTGAAAAAAAAGCTTTGGAAGAAAGGTTTTTTCTTCTTTCTTGAAACATTAAAAAATCCCCCTGGCACTTTTGCACAGAGTCCAGATTTCTGTTTATAACCACAGCCAAAGCAGCCCTAACATCTATGCCAGAAGTAGGGTTTTTTAGTAATGCCAAGCGTATGAAGTTGAAAATTGCCTGGTGATCCTCTGGAGCAGAACACGGTATGTAAATAGCCTCACTATTTATATCCTATATAGGGCCAGTTTCGAACTAAAATGAGAAAATTAAATGGGGAAAAGAGGTCAGTGCACTCAGATATTCTCCAGCACTTGTCAGCATCAATTAAGCACAAAAGATCAAAGCATCAGAAACAGAACAAGACTGTTTTCAAGGTGTCTCAGATCCTACTACGCTGAGTTGACAGCTGGCTATGTACCACAAAGGCTTGCCAGACAGAGCCAGAAGTGAGCCACTGTGGTTATCAATATGGGTCTAGTCTCTTGATTACTACCTTTCCTTTTCTCTTTCTTCTTGGAGATTAGGTTCTAGCTTTTCCTGAACTATGAGTGTTGTTTTACATGCTCTGCTTTCACAAATTAGAGAACCCTGGGGCATCATCTTAATTGTTAAAAATTCTAGCCTGATGTATAAAGGTAATATTACTACAAATGAGCAGCTAAAATGTTCATTTCTGGAAGACCGAGTTAAGCAGGACGTACACATTACTAAAATCTCACAGCTGGGGCCTTGCAGGAAGAACTTATACAGATGTATTCAGTTTAAACAGGGCACATAGTAGTTTAAGTAAGCAGTTACCATAAATGATGCATTTTCACCACTGCTGAGGTCCAAGTCCTCGAGCTTTTCTGCACTCCCTGTTTCTATAAGTGTTGTTGTACTGCCATCTGGTGGGAAAAACTCATAGGAAGAAGGATAGTCATAAAGGTATATGAACAGAGGCACATCCGTGAGTGAGAGTAAGAGAATCCTGAATTCCCAATTCCAGTAGTTGTATTATAGGATCCAATTCCAAAGTAACATGCAGATACACGGATAACTGCCATATAGTTTCTATACAATAAAGAAACAGGACCAGGAGACTTGGGCTGAGTATCAGTAAGAGAAATGCCACAGGCACCACAGACAGTGACAAGACCACAAATCAGGCCACAGGAATAGATACTGACATTGTAAGATGAATGGCCTGATGGCCCACATGAACAGAAGTATTTTCTAGGGGAAAGATAAATTTACATTCAGCAAATAAGTCACGAACTGGGAACTATTATTAAAATTACTCAGAAGTGCACAGTGCTCAAAGGGCACATGTAACTTTATGGATGTATCTCTTCTTTGGGTTGGTCTAGTTTTACAGCCAAATGCACTTAACTAAAGGGCAAATTATGGCCTGTTTTAGTCAACTAAAGAAATTAGTGCCTCACCTTCTGCCACTGTCTTTAATCAACTTGGGAATGCAGTCCCCATTCTAACTTAGAACCTGTAAAAGGATTTATTTACCTCTTATTTCCTTGGTAAGGTTGTTTCAGTAGGGTCCAGAAAGGACCATCTATCCCTCTTTAGAAGAGTCAAAGGTCAACTGGAAATGCTGCTAAGTTTTTTTCTCTGCAATGTCCAACCCTAATACAGACGGTGCAAACAGTTCTCTGTGTCTGGCTCTGAGGAGGAAAAAGGAGGGATATTCCTGGATAGACAAGTATGCCCTCTCATTTCAGTGAGAGCCAACTTTCAAAGATGACAAGAAAGTCTTTTGAGATTTTGAGGGGGTTTTAGGACAAAATATATTCCATCAGTTGCCTTTAGCCAATGAATTTCAGGCAGGGACTTGAGATAATGGCATGGAAATATGACTGATCTATCCATTAATACAGTATGTCACCACCAAATGGTATTATTTATGTTTTATGAGTCTAAATGTGTTTTGTATGTTGCTGAGTGTGCTTCCATTAACTCTCAGGCACAAAGGAGTATGTTTGCATTTGGCAGCAGATTGTAGACAGTGTGTGAAAGCAGAAACTGGAAGAAGTGCAGCTGAGAGCTGCCATTCTCAGTAACAGGCACTAACTCGATAGCAAATCCTTGCCTACACCCTAGGATGGCATGGTAGAATTTAAGAGGTCAATGTTTTCATAAATACAAATTTGCTATTGCAAAAGGGCATAATTCAGTTTACACACAGAGAGTTGCCAATAGTAATCAAAGCATTCTTCTTCTCTGGGTCACGTCCAAGTTGAGAACCAGGAATCTCTGGATCTACTGCCATGATAATAACCAGACAAACATGGTTCTCTGGGTAGGTTACAGGCTGTGCTTGACCACAGATTTCAAAGAGCAAGGGACTGATTCACTCCATCATCCTGTGACTACAAGAACACACAGAGTTACTGTGAGGTCTTATCCTGAATCACTTTTTATGATTCTAGGAAACTAACAAGTGACAGACCAGGGGATGTACATCTCCTTTGCTATTTGGAGGACAAAGGGATGGCCTTCTCAGGCTCAGTACTTAAGATAATACAAGGAAAACTATACAGAAAACCAAGGATATGCCACAGATTTTGAATAACATCCTAGCTTTGACAGAGTACGAAGCACTTCAAATAGTAGGCCCCAATCTAATTTGGCTAATTTCTATTAAATCAGTCAGTGAACTGATGTGCATAATCAGTATTTGTCCCTATTATTATTTGTTCCATAAATTGTATCAGTTGAGTCCAGGAGAATTCACTGTGAGTTTGGTTCTACGTTCCTCAGAGATGAAATTTATTATTTTTTTTTTTTCCCCAAAAATGTGATTCTGCAGTCGCTGAAATCCACAGACTCTCCCAGAAGGGCACCTTTTCATTTAACAGGAGAGATGGCTGACAGGCAAAAATTCACACTATAGTAGGTAAGGGAAATGCGGAATTTTCAGAAAATGGCAATTAACTCCTCAGGAATATCACACAGAGTATCTGCTTAACCAGACAACAATGGATAACCTGAGAAAAAGGCCAGTAAGAAATACCCGAGTAAGAGGGAGGTGTAGAAACAGACCAGTGATGACAAGATAACAGTGCTGTTATTGTTAGTATCTCTGTAGCTTGCCCGTGTCTTTACTTAGAAGCAGCTAAAATGCCTACATCTAGAACAGTGAAAAAGGTAACTGAGCAAATGTCACATCAACAGACACTTCAGGAAGAATCATAAAAGCACTGGAAGGAAAAATGGAAGCAGATGCACTACTGGAACAGAAAAGAACAAAATACAATGAAATTGTACTTCAGAAACTAGAGGGAGACAGACAAAAGAGTAAGTTTACTGAAGTCAAACATGTATCTCCTCCATTGGGAGATTGCTGGTCCCAAAAGAGGAAAAAACCAATCAGTAAATTTACGTTTCTTGATTATCGTATTTGCTCCATTATAGCTTCTGTTAAAAAAAAGTCCCTCATAGAAAGGAGGGTAAGCAGATGAATTAACAGATAACTTTACCCTGCAGTTCCACTGGGGGTGTGATGGATGTTTAAGTATTATCCAGTCACAGTGCCAGAAAAACGCAAGGAAGAGTCTTGCCTCTTAACTGCAAATGCTTGGGAAGTTTGCAAAGGTCAGATACCATTACTTAATGGGAATGAAATCATGACAATGGAACAAACCCCAAAACAGCAGTGATAGTCCATGGCTTGGGAATTTTATAGGTTTGGAAACAGAAACTGGGCAGACTCAAAATGCCAGGTGTTAACCAAGATCCAGACCTTGTATTACTATTCAGACTTGTACCAAATCAGCCCACTTCTGAATTTCTCAGCAAGGTTCTATGTTTAACAACTTAAATCCAATAAACATACATTTTGTGTTTAGAGAGCAGACAAACCAAAACCCAGATCTAGATCTAAACTACGGAGAAATAATCTTGGAAATATCACCTCTTCTTCCAAGAATTTCCAACTGAGTAGAATTCACAGAACCACAGAATCACAGAGTGGGTAAGGTTGGAGGACACCACAGTTGGGTCACCTGGTCCAACCTCACTGCTCAAGCAGGGTCATCCTACAGCTTGCAGGATGACCTTGCATAAGGTTACATTCAGACTATTCTAGAGGATATCCAGTGTGGGAAACTCTGCAGCCAAATCTGTTCCAGTGCTCAGTCACCTGCACAATAAAGCTCTTCCTTGTGTTCAGGTGGAACTTCCTGTGCATCAGTTTCTTCCTGTTGCCTCTTGTCCTATTGCTGGGCACCACTGAGCAGAGCCTGAATCCATCCTCTTGGCACCCTCCTGTCAGCTACTGACAGACATTGAAAAGGTCCCCTCTCAGTCATTTCTTCTCAAGGCTGAACAGGCTCAGCTCTCTCAGACTTTCTTCATGAGAGAGATGCTCCACTCCCTTAATCATCTTTATTGCCCTCCACTGGACCCGCTCCAGGAGGTCCAAGTCTCTCTTGTACTGAGGAGCCCAGAACTGGACACAGTACTCCAGCTGTGGCCTCACCAGTGCTGAGTAGAGGGACAGGATCAGCTCCCTTGACCTGCTGGCAATGCTCTTCCAAATGCCTCTCAGGTCTTCCTGGCCCCCAGGGCACACTGCTGGCTCATGGACAACTTGTCCACCAGGACCCCCAATCTTTCTCTGCAGAGCTTCTTTCTAGCAGATCAGACCCCAGCCTGTACCAGTAAATGAAAGCTGCTTCCTTCTCTGCAGCAAAATGAACTAATACATGGACAAACCCTCAGGTTCTCTGGATTTAAGTGCCCCTGTCCCTAAGGTAGTTTCAGTCTCTGGTGTCTGTGATCCTTTGAGCAGGGCATCCCCTCTTAGACCTCTGGACAGACTTCATATTCTGAGATCCTTCAATCAGGGACCAAAGGTGATAGCAAGGTAAAGCCTTCTGTTCCTCACTTTTAATAAATGAATGTCTGCTAGTGATAAAAAGCACTGGAAAACTATCCATAATTCCACTGTGAAATTAACTGGGCACTTACAATTGAGTTGAAACAATTTCCAGCTATTTTATGCTACTCATTTAACTTCAAATATTTCAACTTTAAGATTTGTTATAAAGAGAAGGTACTAAAGGCAAAGAGTCGCTAAGTGGTTTCCTCCAGTCTTCCACCCACCAGATGGTTATTATCCTTAATAATGCATACAGAGCAGAAAGCACTTCTCTTCCCACCACTTGATACTGGATGCATCTTTTGGACATAATAAGCTGTTCCCTATCACAAACCTATCATGTTTGTACAAACCAGCTTCCTCCCTCATTGTCCTGGGCATCAGCAGTGCTTTTGAAATGGAACCAAATTAATTTTCAGGGAGCTTGCTGTAGTTGTATTTTATTCTTGCGTTGTCATGTCACAAATTCAGAACTATTTTAGCAGTCTATTAAAAGCTTCTCTGCAGAAATTAAGTTACTTCAAATGAAAGGAAGGTATAACCAACAGGTACTGTATTTTATTCTTACTCCTTGTTACACAGACCTCATTTGGCGATCACAGCCTTGCTGCACAAGGCAATCAGGACGAATAAGTAAGGATTCAAAGCAGCGCAACATTACAAGCAAGCTTCACAATATAAAAAGCCTCATCAGTTAGTGTCAAACTACATTGTTATTGGCCAGTGCCTGCACAGCTCCATTCTCCTATCATAAGACTCTTGCAAAACAGCATCTAATAGTGTGATTGTATCATGTCACAAGAACCTGCTTGGTGACTGTGCCACAAGACTACAACTGATGCTGTCACACAACACTGTGATATCTTAAAGGGACACTCCTGAGTCATTGTTGCTTGATAACAGCACATTTCTGTCATAAATGCAAATTATCCCTGGGCTGCAGCACATGGGAGCATTAACATCTGATATGTATCCAGATACTGCAGCATATGGGGAGAAATGCCAAAAGCAAACAGGTTTTGTATCATCTGATTTTGGGTGCCTAAATTAGAAGGCTAATCACCTCATATCATCCAGGGACAGAAATACAAACATTCAAAATACAATTTATAGCTGCAGCTTAAGGAACATTGTCCTTAGCTGCCTCCTGAAAGAACACACTGCTACCACTAGGGAACCTAGAGAAACTAGTCTAAGATAAATATCCACATTTAGATGTCCAGTGTTTGACACAGACTGGTTTGATTTAAATAATTGTTTGCAACATTATAATGCATAGGGCACAAGAGGACCCACCAAATGCAAACACAAGTAGTGAGCAAACCCTTGTATCTATAAGTTAACATAAATCCACTTATATCAGTAGAGCCTCACTTGTTCCAAACCGTAAAAAAAAAAAACACAAACAAACAAACAAACAAACAAAAAACCACCACCCACAACCAAACTAACCAAAGTGAATGCTGCTGCATTCACTTCCTGTTACAAACAGACAGGCAGTATCACAATAAGGTATACTCAATAAGTAATTAAAAACTTTAACACATTAATGCAAGAAAAGAAAAAGCCAGAGATAAGTCAGTGCTACATTTGTTTCTATAATGTTTCCTTCATTTCTTTCAAAATGCATTTTTAACAGTGTAGATGTGCACTTTGTTGACCTCACTGAATGCCCAGCTACATTATCACCATTTTAGTCCTGCTGTTACAAGGAACTGCATCATTTATACATGTCTAAAAAAGCTTATCAAACCAAGTTTTCAAATCAAATAGAATAATTTCTTTGCAGTACTCTTGAAATACACTGCGGTCCTCCTTCCTTTGAGCTGCAATTCAGAATTATCAAGATCTCACATAAGGCTACATGAAAAAGATCAACAGCAGGCAAACCAAGCCAAGTGCTTCCCCAGCTCTGCCAAGAATTAAACACTGTGCTCCATCAGCAGGAGGGTTTTCTTTGGTAACAAAATCTGTCTCAGCCTGTATGTAAAAGGTTTCCTAAAGCTGCAAATTAAAGCTTAAAGACCACAAGAAAAGCCTCAAGACAAAGAGAGCTCCTATAGAAAAAATACTGTATAGAATTTCCAAAAATAAATAGGTAATAATTACTTCTAGTAACAACAGTAATAGCAACAATAGTCCCTCTTTTTAATGATTCTCATTCCCTAGAGATCTCAGCATGTTTTATAATTTGTATAAGCAACAGTGTGTGGTTCACTTAATATTGAAATCCAGCCATCTCTGAGCACAACTGAAAAAGACAGCATTGAATTACATTTCATTATGTAAGGAAAAGAAAAAAAGCTGTATAAATTTGAAATCACAAGGGAAGTTTCACAAGACATTTGGAGACAACACCAGGGCTACAAACCACTCCCTGGAAGAGTGCCATTGAATATTTAACAAAATAGAATGGTCAAGACTTCTTGCATGTCAAAAGAAAAAATTAGACTGCGCTTCATCCCCTAACCTCTGCCAGCACTGCTCTGAAACAGGCTGGGGAGGCAGTTCATCAGTGATTGAAAGGGAGAAGCCCAAACACCGTATGGGAGTGCTCTTAAGAGCAGCTCTTTAAAAGGTCTGAAAAATGCGCAGGCACTACTTGCCCTGGAAATGGATTTACTGGGAGCATGAAGCAGCCTGCTAGTTCTGTTCCATGGTGCATGTATGCAAGCACAGGCTGACATATGGACCACACATCTGACTGATAATGTCATATTAGTCTGATTTGTCTTAGCACAGTATTAAAAACAAAGGTGCAGTACGATGAACGAAACTGTAGCAATAAAACAGATTTCTGAAGGAAATTAGTCTGATTTAACAAGAGTGTGCAATCCAAAGATAAGTATCTTTCCTACAGCAATTCTGCTTATTAATTAGCAGCAGTGAAGAAGGAGACTGAGCATTTCACTTCCATCCCTTTTTATTAATATGCACAGTAAGTCTAAGCTTCTGTCATACAAAGCGAGATGGAATACTGTTAGTCATATCCCAAAGTAACACATGGACCTCCTATGATGTAGCACATGCAAAAACTTCTAACTCCTTCTGCTCAGCTTTTCCATCACCCATCATTCACTCTCATCACTGAAAGCAACCAAGCGTGTGGTACTTCTCAAGTACAGATCAAGTGTTACACTCAGAAAGTAACATAAAGTAAATTAAAATATATAACTGGAGGTAAACAGAATTAAACCAGAAATTTAATCCTGTTTTTCTTTTAAAATTATCCTTATGTTCTCACCAGACCAGAAACACTAGATTGGAAATCCTACATAAGCTGTCTCTTTGAAACTCCTGTCATCTTGGATGTAACTAGATTTTACGGCTCAACAACCCCCAGCACAAACATATTTCTAAAAAACACACAAACAAACAAATGAACAAAATATCCCCAAAGCAAAAAAAAAAAAAAAAAGCAAACCCAAAAAAAAAGCCAAACCAAACCAAACAACACACCCCCACAAAAAAAAAAAAAAAAAAAAAAAAAAAAAAAAAAAAAAAAAACACAGAAAAGGAAAAAAAAGGCAAATAAACACATCAGAAACATACCTGGGCTCATTTCATACTGTGGTACTGTGGCCAAAAAAAAGGGCATCAGTCCCAGTGCTGATAATCTAGTAATACCCCACGATGATTAAAACATGCTTCATTTACTTTAATATGAAATAACTAAAGCCAGCAAAACAGAATTGTCTTTTCCTTTTAACCTGCTGTGATGGCTCAACTGGCCTGTGATTACATGCAGCTTACAAGTCATCTGAACACATTAGTATGCAACTATTTAATAACACTACAGTGTTTAAGTGTCTAAAGTTATCTTAACCAGTTCAGTGAATATCTAATACAAAGTGAGCTAAATTTACAGTGGAAGTGCAAGAGCTCTGATTATGGAAAGAGTATTACAGCCATTTCTTCTAGTCGTAATCTCCTGTCAAATTGATGCTCATAGATATTAAAGATTCGTTTAACAATGAAAAGTGGCCATACTGTCGCATTCTCAGAAGTCTTGTCAGCACAAGGAATGGATCACAGAGACTTAAACTACTCATTAATGCTCATAAAGAGTCATTTTAAAAGGTGAAGCCCTGATACTGCACTGTTTTGCAAAGTTTTGCTGCAGAAAAGACAGCAATTCGTGCATCTTGTTAACTTCAGAAACCTGGCAAGGAACAAAAGCCACAGCTTTTAGTAGTTTGAGAAGATCATGCTGAACATGAAGAGAAGTGTCTTTTCCAGGAGGGTAATGTAGCATTGGAAGATATAATCCAGAAAGATGGTGGAATCTCCAAGCTGCCTCCAGACAAAACCACAGCTGACCTTGTCTATCAGAAAGAACAATCCAGAGACCCCTTCCAAACAACTTTTCCAAGATTCTGTGATCTTATGGGCAGATGCAAACCAAGACAAAAACTAACTGCAGCAGGAAATGGCTGCAAGAGCCCCTAGGACAGCAGTAAGGCCATACAGCTGGACAACTCTCAGGTAAAGGCTCACGGAAGTTCTTGTGCCGAGGCCTTTGTCAGCAGCTGCGGTTTTTTCCAAGACGTTGATTTTGGCATTGCCTTCCACCTATCAGAAAATATTTTAGCTGAATGACTGAAGCACACTAGCCACCTCCTTGTCTTTTCCCTGAGAAACACTGTTTTGCCTATCAGACATGCCTTTGCTGAAACACGAAGATGTTCCACATGTTCGAGTTAGAGGGGAAGTCTGGCACACCAGGTTCCATTCAGAACAGCTGGTGCTGGCACGTAGCTGGTTACAAATGCACGAAGAACTTTAGCATAGCAATGGGAGTTCAGTAGAGGAAAAAATGCTCTCCTCTTTTTCTGTTACAGTCTTCATGGTTTAACTTTGAAAAAAATTCTCTGCTTCAAAAGCCTTTCATGCATATGAATGTGATTTTCAGCTTGTCTCTCAACTTCACTGTTACAAAGACTTGTTAGGAAAAAATAGTAACTGGAAGGACTCGAGGGTAAATGAAATATACAAACTGACAAACCTTTCTTGTGTCTGGTTGCACCCTTCACCCCCACTGGTACAAAACATCATTTTTCACATCACTTAAAAATTGTGTGCATTGGACGCTTCTGTATATGCCAGTAAACAAACTTGCATCTCAAGCTTTCTTCTAGCCACTGGTATGATTTGCTCTGCAGGGGAAGCATAGTTTAAATTAGCTGATGCAGTTCCCAAGACAAATAAATTTATTATTTTTTTGCCTTTTATTTAAGTTTTGGCCCCAAGACCCTTACAAAGAATCTTGGGGGGGGGGGGGGAAGTAACAAAAAAAAAGCTGTGGGTGGCATCCAGGGGATTGCCTTTGACTGCAAAATTTTTACTCAATTTTTAACACCTGATATCCTTCTCATTTCAATAGTAGAAGAGGGAATTGATAACAAATACAGCTCTTGCTATGATTAAAAGAGTGGAAAATCTTTGAATCAAGCTAGCTGTCGGATACTGTAAGAAGTGCACTACGAAATTCAAAAATCTCCAAAATATTTATTCCATAGTCCAGAAATGGAGTGAGCTAAAATTCAGAGTCCTAAATTCTTATGATCTGCTGCAAAATTGAAAAGAACTCCCTTTAGCCCATGTGAACTAAATTAAAAGGGAAGTTACTGAAATGACCAATAGATCATATGTGTCAATCATAGTGAGGTCTAGTTCCCAAATGAAGCATTTTATTCTTCCCCATAATGAAAAGATTTGAAATGAAAGCCCTTCCCCATAATGAAAAGATACCTGGTGAAACTAATAAGTAAGGTATAACTAACAGGCATGAAGTATGTACATGCTAAGACTGGGGCATCTGTTTGGAGTGGTTCATTCTCCAACATTTCTTTTCTTCTTAGCCTGTTCTCCAGTTTGAGAGTTTAGTGTTTTCCTCTTACCTAATACTTTTCTCCCTGTTACTTCAGTTTCATCTTCCTCCCCCTGAATCATGGCTTTACATTTTACCCCACACTCTTCCTTAGAGATAGTTAGGATGATCATTAGACAAAGTCTTGACTAACTCAGTCAAACCAGCATGCCCCAGCAAACCACAAATCCTCACAGATTTCAATAACTGAAAACTTCATCTAGCATGATTTCTTTTAATTTTAATACAGATTTCTAGTAATTATATTTAAGTATGCTTTTTAATAAGAACATCTTAAAATGTTAAAACATCAGAAGTGAGGCAAGTCCACCACATTCTCAAGTGAACTGCTCAAAACAACCTTCACTTGAATACTACATCTCTTTTAGAGTAAACTCATCTGTTTCATTGTGCTATTGCAATGAAGACTGAAAATTTTCTCTCCTAGGGCACCATGTTCTCATCTGGATTTATTAGTATATATTAAGCCAACTTTCAGACTCCAGAGAAAGAAGAGAAATATATCTATGTATTTAAATCTATCACCAAGCCAAGGATCATTTTTAAGCCCTTCTCTGAAGTTCTACCAATGTTGCTACGTTGGTTTTGGATAGAAAGTTCTAAACTGGACACAAGAATATAGCACTCTTACTAGTATTTCATGCAAAGGTAAAACTACATCTGTTTGTTTACCTACTATTCCGATTTTCAGTAGAGTCCCAGTGTTCATAGCAGAAACATTCTGAACATCAATTCAGTAAAAATCTGTATCATGATAGGTACTTACTTTCATAATTACTGCTCTAAGTTACTCTCTTTCAGGAGTTTCTTCAAATAGGCATGGCCAGTATTCTCTTAATCCTACACATACTATGTTTTATTTATCTGTAAAGAATGTGATGATTTTAATAATTTAGATTACGCTGTAATAATGCAGTATTATAATTACAGTATTATTTGCTATTTAATAATTTAAACAACATTTCAGAACACTGCTAAAATGCTAAATAATATAAAGCAAACACGACTCCTGAGGTACCTTGTCAGAAAACAGACACCCTGTTTTCTTCCCAGTAGCAACTTTTTAGATCTGCCATGAAGCCAGATTTTAATCTAATATATAACTTCTTAGAGCCAAGTTTCATTGGTTTCCCCCATCAAGATGTTACAGTGATAAGACAAATGCCTTTGAGAAATTCAAGTATACTATATTCATTCTGCTCTCTTTATCAGCCAGATCTATGATCTTGTCAAGTGATGACAGTTTTGTTTGACAGAACACACTTCCATAAAACCATCTTGACTGACAATAATAAGCTCTTCGTCTCTAACCTTTTATAGATGGCATCCAAACTGTTCTGTTCTGTTGCCAAGACTTCTGAGAAAGTCAGTATTCTGTTGAGTGGTGGATAGCTCCTTATAATTCTCCTAAGTATTTGTATTACAATGGCACTCCCGCATTGTTACAGAGCTTCTCCACTCTCCAACACTCTTTAATATTTAATTAATGGCTCAGAACACAAATGGTAGATTTATTTATCTAGTATGATTTCAGAGCTGCTGGTCATAACATGCTTACTTTTACCCAGTGCTCCCCATTTGCACTTTGACTACGATGAATAAACGTATATTATTTATCATAGGAAAGTTGAAAAAGAGAGCAGAAACAGCTGCTGAACATTTTTAGCTGCTCACTATTTATAATTTTACTTTCAGTTTAACAACAGGTAACCCAATTTACATCTGTCAACTGGAAACTGATTCATAATGTATGTTATTCATAATATACTTTCATAATCTACCTTAAAAATGCCATCTTACTACATTAGATTTTGGTATTCACTTTAGCCTCCATGGCTTGCTTTAACATACAGACAAAGTACACATCGAGTTAGACAAAAATGTCCTTATATCAGTTTTACACTGAAAGAACTGGGGGGAAAAGCAGTACAGTAAGATTGTCTAAGTAACACTGTACATGGAAGAAAACATACTTTATTGAAAAAAAAAATCAAATAAAACTGCAAGTAAAATTTAGACAACTGCTACTTCAATGCTTTTCACTTGACTTTAAATGTGGGCAATTACTTTTTATTATTTTTACAAGATACAGGGAAATACATAAACCTAGAAGACTCTTAATTGTTATACAATGTAAAAATGGAACTGTTGCCTGTAAGAAACACAGCCAAAAGAAATCATTTTTAGGAGAACCAGAAAATACTTCACCTTGGATACCAACAACCCTGACATACACTCTCCATCTCATGGTTTTGTAGCAGTGTACAGCGAGTTGAGAAACAGAAAACTCACCAACCCTAAACTTTCCCAACACAAACAGAAACCAAAGGTAGATTCTGAGCTGTAGTTAAAAAGTTACCATCAGAGCTGGACAGACACAAAGGTGTCTGACTCCTTCTCTTGATCAGACCGTTGCTTATGGGTTGGTAAATTTCTAATACAGTTTTTTATTCCATTCTGTTTCTCTGAGGAGTGGGAGGAGATGGTGGAGAGGCATCCATACCTCTCCCAATATGTTCGGTGCTGTTGTGCTTAGTTGCACATATGCCAGGGACACAAAGCATATGGCCCGGGGGCTGGCACTGTCCCGTTTAGCAGATGTCTGCAATACATTCTGCCATAAAAATCTTTTGGGGGACTGGTTGACTGCTTTTTACCAGACAATTCTCTCTCTCTAGTTGATAGAGAGTTATTCACCTTAAATGAAATCCTACTAAGCCCCTTAAGAGAAGTTGTGTAGCTTTTCATATCCAGCAACTAGAAAATAAGCTTTTACTACTCTCTCAAATTAAGTCTGCACCTAGCAGATAGACTGACTGCAAACTGACTACCAGGTGCCAGAGGAAGACATAAATCTTACTAAAGTAGTTATGCTGCTTTGGTTTTTTGGACCAAGGAATCAGAGACAGGAATCAATCTTCAAAGGCAAGCCCTCTTCCCCTTGTGGCACTACTCCAAAGCAGCCAAGGCTGAATACATCTGTAATTTGTGCAGGCTAGCCATGCCAGCAAGTAAAGAGGAGGACTCACACAGCTCACAGAAAAAGCAAGAGAGCAAGTAGCTATTTGGAAATCCACTGTCAATTAATCTTGCATGTTGGCATTGTAAGGATTTACCAAATTATTCAAATGGTGAACAATATTTAATCCTGTGGGCTGTTTACAAACTCTGCCTGAATTGTTTTATGGGCAGTTAATTCCCACTTCGGGTTTGTGCATTTGACAATCCCTTCCCCATGGGATCACTTCCAGTGTTTGGCACATCCATCAAGAAGATGGAAAAAATAATCCTGATAGAAATTATTCCTTTTTGCCTTTGTAGAGGAACACCAGACAGTGGAGTAATGGCTGGATGGGAGAAGAAAATGCTGTTGCACAATATCAATGCCCTATACCAAATCACATGACAAAATGAGAAAGTCAAAGCATCAAAGACAATTAGCTCCAAGTCGGTGAGCTCAAAGGCAGAAGAGTACCCAAAACTGACTTGATTTCTATTCGTTTATTTTACTTCTTATTGTAAAGGCTGGACACTTTCACGAAGTATCATGATCTGTTTTAGCTGAGCTCAACACCTAAATCACCCTAAAAATTCTACATCCTCACTTACAAATTAGAAGGGGAAAAGTGCACACTTTGTGATCCCTCATGAAAATGCTTTACAGAATAAGACCCAAGAGAACCCAGAAGAATTGCCCTTCAAGTGTCTCAAACTTGGAAACTGATGTTCCACACAGAGCATCCTCTTCCCCACTGTCAGTTGTAGAGCGTTCCTGTTCCCTAGCTGGTGATATGAACATGCCAGGCTTCTACCAGGTAATTTTTCTGATAACACACAAACAACTGACACAAGAGACCTCTTTATTGATTCCCTTATCAATGTGGTCAAACACTCTGACTAAAAACAAAATTAGATTGCCTCAATGAAGTCCACTCTTCAGTGAGCAAGGGTCTGCATTAAAAAGAAGAATGGGAAGGCTTTTATAAATGACTCAACAAAATAAATAGCATATTTTCAACCAAATTAAAGAAAATCTGTATTATTTCTCCTCCACCCCTTCTATGATCCCCTAGGGCCAGATTCCTTGTATCTAAATCACAGATTAATCCATCCTTTAAGAACAATAATGAGCTTAGCTCCCCAATGTTTTCACTACGCAATTGTAAATACCCCAACAGAAAAACTTCTCCCCTCTTTGGGAGGCTATTCCCTAGCTTGATACATTTTACCATACACTTGGGATTCAGTACTCCACAGATCACGAATTCTGAACAAATTAAGGAAAAAAAAGTGTCTAATTCTCCTGACAAGTTACAGTCTATGCAACCTTAATGATTTTTCCTGTATCCTTCTCTGTGAAGTTAACCACCTAACTTCTGAGACTTTAACTAGTGCGTTACCATTTTGAGAGACAGCATAAGAAGAATATATGAAGAGCTATGTTTGTCAATTGCTGCCTAATCTTTAGAAACATTATTCATTGGCCCCTACCTCGCGAAGCACGTACAAGCACATTCTTCCCCAACTATATGCCCCAAAGTCCCAAGGAAATAAAGCATGCTTCATGTTTTCAATTCAAGCCAATACAGACAAGAGTATTACACATAACTGAACTATTTCAGTCTAGTATGAGCCCAACCTATCTGCCCAAACCACTCAAACATCTGCTGATGACTCGACTAAGCAGATTAGATGAAGAATTAATGCAAGTTTTACATGATTACCATCACCTGTTCAAATTGAGGAGTGTTAAGTGTCCATGTAGCCATGGCTATCTACATAAACCATTATGTCCCTGTAGCCCACGAGCACTATGGGGCTATTGGATCCATGATATGACCACAATCTTTACTTGGATATTAGGTCTATGATAAGATCACAATCTATGAACAGTCTTGTCTTCTGACTCTTCAGCTTTTCATCTTTGCAAAACTGTAATAACTCCATGATTTGACAATGGTAGTGCAGAATGATTGCTTCAGGTGACCTCAGCAACGTCACCTGCATTTTCATAAATTAGAAACTACTTCAAACATTTCTACCCACAGACTTGTGATTAGCCTGTTAAATTGTCTATATAGATAAAAAGCAAAACCAAAATAAACTACTGCCTTGACCAGGATTGTTAAAAAAAAAATGAGGGTAGAAAAAGTGATTTTCTTAATGCAACTCTTCTAGAAAGGCAAATTACATTTTAAATTATACTAAAAAGAACAAAGTATGATCTCTGTAGTGCATGTGTAGCTTGACACCAACAAAGAGAAGGAAAAGGAAAGCAAAAGAATGTCAAGCATTGCCCATTTGTGTATTTTCTGTGGAGAGAAAGATGCATGCTAGTAGTAAATGTAACAGCATGTGAATGGAAGTGAGGCAGTGGCACAGCACCAGACTGGTTTGTTTTATTTAAGAAAGCACTGATCACTGATGTATGAGATCATTTACTACAGAAGCTCGGAGAGCAACTCACAATAAATAATTTAGTCTCCAAATGTACCTCTTTTACTATTCAAACTGTCCTCAAAGACCAAGCTATTTCATAGATGCTTGCTGTTTGTACTTATCCAGACAAGTATTTCCTTCCAGTCTATACCAATTCAAGTCCTGGTTTAAGGATTCAGCACTCACAATGACAGCACTGTGACTGCTCAGGCAAGTCAGATGGCATTTCCATTGCTCCAGCTTAGCTGCATATGCTAAATTCCTTTATACAGAACTAAAACTTCTGAAAGTTCTATCTCAACATCTACATGTCTGGGGTTATTTCTCCCAAAACATAGCATAAAAACCCCTTCTCTTGCTGTACACTTCACAATGGATGTGAAGAACATGTCACCATAAGATTTTATTGCAAGGTTAGTAATTTTTTTTTACTTATTTCTGCAGCTCTGCTCTAAAGCACACAGAGAAAAAGAGAATTTAGTATACAGTCTGAGAGACAAGACAGGTAAAATTACTCCTTTTTGTCGTATCCGCTCTGTCCCTTCCCTCTATCCTTTGAAATTCAATTTCTTGTTTGCTGATATAGCATCTCATAAAAGCTTAACCAGAATACACATAAAACATTTCTTCTGTAAATTTGAAATTTATCTTTTCAGAAGGTATGTATAAGTGCAAAAGAATCAAACAGCTACTTTTCTAAATGTAACTTGATTACAGATCTCATACAACTCCCAGAATTATGGCATAGTGATGTCACATATCAGGCAGATAATTTTATATACATTCACTGTCGTTCACATGCATACTCTGCAGCTGTTGAAGTACTTATGTTTCAAAAATAAAACTATTTGGGGCTATGCTCTGGGGTTTTAGGAAACTGATGGAAAAGAAATGGGGTTTTCCCCACAATGAATCTCAAGAAAAATACATCCATTTTCCATGAAGACTGTGGTTCTTTGGGATAGTACAATTCTACATATATTAAAAGTCAGTGTTAGCCACAATATTCCATAATAAAACTGGACATACTGCTTCATAATATCATACTTCTCTGCTTTCTGTAAGACACACAAAACTAAAGGTACAAAATACAAAACAAGGTTTAAACATTGTTCAAATCCTAGGTGCTGAAACAGAAAAAAATATTTGCCGTAATTTTGCATTGGAGAACAGATGAGATAAGAGGTACATTCAAGTAGCAGAAGATTAAAAGAAGGCATCTGGAAGAGTTCAAGAAGGATTGTGCTGCCTCAGAATTAGAAGGTTATCAGTCATTAGACACCATGTATCCCCTGACCTAGGGGAAAAAAAAAATCAGAGAGCACTGTACTCTGTACTTGCTTCTGGTCTAATAAATTTTTCCTCATAATCAGTTTCTTTTCATAAAATCTGACCCAGTAAAGCATTCATCACACTTTGGTTTTAGGTACAAGTGATATTGTGCATTTCTAGGACACTATTCACATCACATAAGAATTCACAGAGTTCAAAGTTTGCTTCAGAACATCAAAATAATTAAGTTCTTGTAGGATTAAACCCATTAATAAACCTCTAGGGCACATGATTTCACTGGCACAGTGCTAATCATCACAGAGCTTTCTAACATGATGCTTTCTGTCCCGAAAAACCTGTCTCACTAATTTCATCTTAAACTAAGATTTTTAGCAGTCCTAATAAAAATTATACAATTACTTGTAATTCACATAAACAGAGTCAAAATGTCTATTATGTTTTTCTTTCTTATTCAAAAGTACAAATAAACACATTAGCAAGAAGGGAGACAAATGTTTGACTGCAACACCTACTCTTCTTAAGCTATAAAGAGATTTTTAATGCATGAGAGGTTTTAGAATAATTATATTTCCAAGAGATTACTCAAGGATTACAAGTCTCTTTCAAATATACTAATATTAACCTAATTAACATTTCTAATTTTACAGACAGGGTAATTGACATAACTGACATTTTCAAATTAGGTCTCCTATATTCAAATTACTATATTCACATTGAGAACTGAAGGAATGCAGGATCTTTGAATGTCAAGACAATTTTTTAGGAACCTATGCATTGACTAAGCTAAGAATTACAGGAGTTAATTTTTGGGAATTGTCATCAATATGATGAGACCATGGATATCATTACGAAGAAATGGATATCTGACTAGTGTCTGATTATAAAGCTAATAGATTTGTGGTCTGCAGGTCCAACTGAAAGGAGGGCTAGAGGCTTCTGATCTAAAGAAGTTCCTCATTAGCTCGTAATACTGAGCCCTGGAACATAGTTGTTGTGCTTATGGGCAGTTAGTCACACCACAGAAGAAAAGCCACTCTCCGTCCAAGAGTGAAGCCAAGGCTCAGTTCATTAACAAATCCTGGAGCCTAACTGTTTCCCCATTAACTTCGGGGAAATCTGAGTTTAAAGCAAGGAATCAGCAGGTTACACTGCTTTTCAGTCACTAACTTTCAGCATGGTAGAGGAAACAAACTCAAATGGCTCTAGTACATTACATCCAGAAAGGTGTAGGACATGTTTGCAAAGCAGCAGTTGCAGCCACTTAACCATACAGCCTTAAATATCTAGGGCTGTCTCCAATCCCATTTTGCTTTATTTGAAATACATGATTGTAACACTCATGCACAAAGAAACTCTGACCTCTGGACTACTCTTCCTCCTGAGTCACTAAGAAGATACTGGTATCTCTACCTTATTGCTCCACACAATAAAATATTCTGGAAAATACATATAAAATAACAGTGCTATCTTGGTATTAATTTTATTTATTCTCTTTAAAATCTCAGTGTCTTTTGCCAATGCTCTCCACTAGCACGTTTTCATCAGCAAGTACAGTATACATTAAATGCTGACCTATTTCTGCCCTCACAATATGCTGGTTCACTTCAGCAGTTAATAAGCAAAAGAAACAAAGGCATAAAATTTGGGATAAAAACAAACACTAATCATTACAAAACTGGAACTGTATGCACTTGTAATATCAAGCTTCAGCTATATCTCCAGCAATACTGAAAGACTAGTTTTAAATCAGACAGCAAGACTTAGCAACAGTTCCAGTTATCTGGAATACGTTATATAAAAATTACATCATTTCATCTTTCAATCTCAAATCAGAAAGGTGTGCTCTTTCAAAATAAAATTGTTTTGAGTTATAAATTGCCTAAAGTTCAAAAGTGAAAACAAAGTTACCTAGTTAGTCCCATTTAGATAAAACAAACAAAACCATAAAAACTTTAAACAATAAATAAAAACCTCACAAGCTAAAAAACATCAAAGTAAAAGTAGAAAAAGAATAAAAACATAAATTGTTCCTCATGTTTTTGGACATATATACTTCAAACATGTTTAGAGATTAAAATGTCTTAGTCTCTCAATGGTTGTTTTCATGATGAAGAAATCAGCTATTACTCTACAACTTGGTGAGGCACATTATGCACAATGATGCCACATGCTATTTACGGTACTGAAGTCAATTTTGCCTTGCATTTTCTTTCTTTGGGTGTTTACCAGATTTAAATACCTTTATTATTAAAATACCAGAATATCACTCCACAAGCAAGTTCTTGTTCAGTAGAGAAGGGATGCATTACTAATGCCATTTCACAGTTGAGCTATGTAAGTCTTAAGAGATTAAGGCAAGACTTCTCCAAAAGTGGACTCTGAACCAGAAAAGCTTTGCCTGTTATTTTTACGGAATGACAGAATGGGGTTGAAAGGGATCTTTGGAGACCGTGTCGTCCAACCCCACTCCACTTGCTAAAGCAGGTTCACCCAAAGCAGGCTCCCAGGATCGCATCCAGGCGGCTTTTGAACGGGAGATTCCCCAGCCTGCCCGGCTAGCCTGTTCCAGTGCTCAGTCCCCCTCCCATCCAAGGACCTTTCCCTCATGGCAGGACGGAGCTTCTGTGTTTCAGCTGCTGCTTGGTGCCCCCGCCCTGTCGCTGGGCACCCCGTCCCTTGGGACAGCCAGTGGCCCCGCCGCAGCGCACGGCGCTCCGCCCCTTGGGACCGCAGCAGTGTTCAAGGTGTTTTCAGACACTCGAAAGGAGACGCAGTCGCTAGGTGTAAGCTGCAGGAACACCCTGAGATTACCTGCAGAGCCTTTCCTGCTCCCTGCCCGGCACTCCCGACCCCGCGCACGCCGCACCGCGGCCCGGGCAGCCTCGCGCGGCCTCAGCCCGGCGCCGCAGCGACACCTGGCGGCTCCCGCAGGCACCGCGGGCGGGCGGGCGGGGAGCCGCGCTACAGGCCACGGTCACAGACATACACAAACACACACGAACAAGCGTACACGAACAAACACAACAAACAAACACAACACACCCGAACAAACGCTCACAAACACAACAAACAAACACATCTGAACAAACGTACACAAACACACCCAAACAAGCACAACAAACACACCCAAACAAACGTACACGCAACAAGCAAACACAACCGAACAAACATACACAAAGAAATACCCAAACAAACACAACAAACAAACACATCCACACAAACACAACAAACAAACACACCCAAACAAACACACAAACACACCTGAACAAACATACATTGCAGGCACGTGTATCGATGGAACAGATGTGCATACACCTAATATACCTATATGGTATAACAACAACCTTAAAATACGGTTTGTAGCATCCAGCTGTCACAGCTTTCAGAAGCTTTGAGGTGTCTGGGTTAGTACCTAGCAGGAAACTACAGTAGAGTTTCCCCATAAAATTCAGGACAAATATAATCTACATCACAAGTGTGTTTCTTTAAATTGTTACTTTACTTCAATGTTTAGAACAGGGACTGCTGAGGAGCAACGCCCAATTGCTAAACCAAATGTGACATGTATGGCAGCAGCAGTAGTACAGACAGCTTTCTGCTCAAGCCAAAATTATTCTTAAGCCTGAAGTCCTCCTGCACAACAAATGGATAGTTGGATCTCTAACCTAGTCAGTTTATAGCTGAGGATACTGAAGTTTGCAACATGAATACTGAGTTCCATCAAAACTGTTCATATGCTGTGGCTTACAGATCAGCTAAGCAGACAAAACCCAAGATCACAACAGAAGTTAACTGGTCACAAGTGTCCTGAGGGAATGTTAAGGAGTCAAAAAAGACTAATATGCCAAACATTTAAAATTCACAATCACACCAGAGAAAAAAAATCTGAAGTGCAGTTTGTACTCCTTTCCAATGTCAGAATCATTTGTCCTTCCATGGCGTGAACCAACAGATGGTTGCCCTGAGCAATCCATTGGAAAGCTCAGACTCTTGGTGCAGTAGATGAATAACCTGCCTGAAATCACATCTGACTGGCAAAACCTTAACCTGAGTGCCATAACTCTTGAAGCCGTTTGTAACACCTGTGTGTCCTTTAACAAGGTACAAAATTTATGAGACACATAGCAATAAGAAAAAAATAAATCCAATTTATTTCCCAGCCATTCTTACAGAATTTTCTTACATTCTTACAAACACTCTGACAGCCATCTCACTTTGTAGCTTATACTTTTAAATACAGTTAAACCATAAACAGAAGCAGCTAAAGCATTAGAGGAAAGAGCTTTTTCACCAAAGCAAATATTTTCAAAATAAAAGAGCTTTGATACTTCTCCATTATTGTCTCTCTAGACATATGATCACTAGATTATTGTTAGTGCATCAGGGGCTAGACGTGAGAAACACAATGAAACTGATAGCAGTGGAAACTTAGTGTGAATCAGTGTGACAATATCATTTGGTGGCAAAGTGCTGTTCCATTCCTGAGGAGCAGAGCCCAACTTACACACTTCAGTCCTGGCTTTCTGCTAGTCCCATTTTTTATGCCCCAAGTTAGTTCTCTGATGATGAGCTTCAAAGAATCTTGTTGCCATTTATTCTGAATATACTAATATCAAATATTAGGTTATTTTACACAAAAATTATTTCTACACACATTTCTAAATATATACAATTAATAATTTTTACCATTCTCTGTTCCCAAATAACCTAAAAAAATTCCTCCAAGCATGTTCATTATTTGCAATGTTTGTGTTTGTTTGTTGAACCATTTTTCTGAATAAATTACACTTTGCATGAATGACAAGACTGTTTATTTATGGTTGATAGTTTAAACCTTGTGATTGTTTTCAGTTTTTTCCACCTGAATGACTCAAATTTTCCAAGCAAACCATTACAAATACTAACTACACATATTTAAGAGCTGAAAACTCTGAGAAAGCTCAAGAAATTAGAGTGTTGACATACCATAAACACAAAAGATACCTGAGAGTTCACAGAAAGCTAGGGCATAGTTAATATAGCAAAATATGATGTTTTCAGAGGTGCACTTTTCTTCATCTGGCATTGTGTACCTCCCAGAATTACAGCTCAGGAGATGTTTCCCAGTTAATACCCAGCCCTATTACTGTAATAAACATCCTGCTCCTTGCCTGATCACTGAGCAGAGCTCTGACTTTGGTCTTGAGCCGGCAGTCTGCACAAAAACTTTCAAGGAAAGAGCTCACAAGCTCAGAAGAAAAACATCAAAACCAAGTCCCCTTACCCTTGAACCATTTCCATGCTGTACTTGTTATCTTGTCCTATTTTTCCTTGAAAGCTTTCAACCCCGTTGAGGTTTTATTACTTTTAAGTAATTTAGGCTACTCTAGAAATTGCCACTAAAATAACTGACACTGCTAAATCCATAACCAAAACCAAAGTGCAACATATATGAAAATTTTAGTTTGCAGGCAGCATAAGGTTTAATTTCATCTGCACTGCAACTCATAAGACACTTCTCTGAAAGTCATGTGAAAAACACACTAATCTACAAAAATTCACATGTATTGCATGTTTCAACTTGTTTATCAATAGCCTGGAAAAATGAATAGAATGTACCCTCAGCAAGTTTGCTGATGATTCAAAACTGGGAAGAATGGCTGATCCACCTGAAGGCTGTGCTGCCATTCCGCAGGACCTTAAAAGGCTGGAGAATTGGGTGGAAAGAAACCTAGTGGTGTTCAACAAGGCGAAGTGCAGGGTCCTGCACCTGGGGAGGAAGAATCCCAAACAGCAGCACAGTCTGGGAGCTGTCATACTACAGAACAGTTCTGCTGTGAAGGGCCTGGGAGTCCTGGAGGATGACAAGGTGACCATGTTCCTTGCATGGGAAGGGACATAACAGTGCCCTGGCAGGCAGAAGGGCCAATGATATCCTGGAATGCATTGGGAAAAGCATGGCCAGCAGGTAAAGGGAGCTGATCCTCCCCCTCTGATCAGTCGTGGTGAGACCACATCCGGCCTGCCATGTCCAGTTCTGGGCTCTTCAGTACAGCAAAGAGAAGGAGCTACTGGAGAGGGTCCAGCAGGGACCACAGAGATGATGAGTCTGGAGCATCTGCCCTATGAGGAGAAACGAGGGGAGAGGGGAGAGGGGGGAGGGGAGGGGGAGGGAGAGGGAGAGGGAGAGGGAGAGGGAGAGGGAGAGGGAGAGGAGAGAGATTTCACCAATGTGTATTAGTATCTCAAACACAGGTGTTAAGGAGATGGTGCCACACTCTTTTCAGTGGTGCCCAGTGATAGGACAAGAAGCAATGGCCACAAACTAAAATACAAGAAGTTCACCTCAGTGTGAGGAAGAACTTTACAATGAGTGTGGCAGAGCACTGGCACAGGCTGCCCAGGGAGGTTGTCAAGTCTCCCTCTCTGTAGATACCCAAAACTCACCTGGAAAAATCCCTGTGTCACCAGTCCTAGGTGTTCCTGCCTTGGCAGGTGGGTTGGGCTAGATGATCTCTAGAGGTCCCTGACAATCTAACAATTCTGTGATTCTATTCAGTAGTAGAAAGGGAACAGACCACAAGCAGAATGTTTGTTATAGACACTTAACAGTTAGACTGTTTCTTCTTTTCTTCATTTTGTCCAGTTTCTGAAAATTAGGGGCTAGAATACAATTCTACAGATTTTATGCAGCCTTAAAACAATAATCTGTATGTTTTTCAAATTATAAATACTATATTTTCACCAGACTTGTACACAGGTCAGCCTGATGTCACTATACTTTATCTCTAGAACAGGCTAGCATTTGTTTTGCTGTAACACCTGCAGACTCATTTGTGCTTACTATTCATTGTCATCTAAAGACAGGACCTTGAGCACACTGGACAACTGGATAACATTATTTTTAGTGCAAGCACACCAACTGTTCTTGTTGGAGGGTTCCTACATTAGGCACCGATCTGAAGCTCTCAGCACAATTTGTACACAGAAGAAATCTATATAAGCAACTCAGCTATGCCTCTGGGACTCTAACATTACAATTGTGGTGAGCATGTAATACTCAGGTTTTGTTAAATCCTATAGGAAATCTCATTGAAGATAACTGGAGCTCTTCCCTTGAGAAAATGAACAGAAAAAAAGAGCAAGTGATAGCAGTAATTCAATAACAGAGGTAAAACCAGAACCAATACAAAAAGCAGCATGATTCCAGGACCTTAAATAAACAAGAGTATTTTTCCTCTATGCCACTGTAAGAGTACATAGACTGTAAGAGAATCTGGTTCATTAAGCTATCTAGTTAAGGACCATTCAGTGTAACAGAAGAAACGAGTAACAAGGAAAACAATAAAGCAATAAAGGAAATGAATACACAAACATTAATGAGCAGGTAATAAGGTAGACAAAGACCAGAACTTTTCAGTCGCTGATTGATGGGCCTATAGAAGGAACTACTTAGACAGGAACTACTTAGGCAACGGCAAGGGCGAGCAGGGAGCAGAGGAGGGAACAGAGAAGAAATCATGAGTATGATGGCATATTTGAAAATCTTTGTGAGAGTGTACCAAAACTACGGAAACGTAAAAAGAACTTGTGGGGATTATGTAAAAAATATAGATTCTTTATGGAAAGTGAAAAATGTAAGGAAAGTTAGAGATATGGATGGATAGCAGAGGAACAAACATAGGATACTTGTCTGAGCCACATGATCAACACGTGATCAACACGTGATCAACACAGTGTATCCTTTCTTCTTAATAAATTCTATTACTGACTTTGCCTTTGTAACCTAGCTCTAGCCTAGGTGAGTGCTACAATGTCCAATTGCCAGCAGCTGGAGAACACACCACGGGTCACCAGGTTGTAGATACAGGTGACAACAGAAAGACTAGAATACAATGGAGATCTGAGTTCTAGCAATAGGGGAAGGGATCATTCCCTCCTGGGAATAGGGTGTGTATTGGTGAGGTCTAAATGTCAGCAACTGCAGCAGAGACTTGGCTCACTGGGCCCATATGTTTAAGTGCCAGCAGTTGGAGACACCAGACTATTTGTATTTCCCTAGGGAATTTAACTGCGCATACACCTGTGTGTATGCACATCTGTGAGAACACATACATACACTTTGCTAGCCAGTCTTAAGCTGTAGCCATGAGTAGCCATGAAACAGAAGATCTGTATCTGGAAAGACTCCAGGTCTGAGCTGGCAGCTATATAAGGGACACAGTGTGTGTGCATGGACATTGGATCACCACCCAGGGGGAGATCTAATATCTGAGCAATTGTACTTGTGAGAACAATGTGTGAGTGTGTGCATCTGTTCTGTACTGAGGATCAAGCCAGACTTTCCTGGTAAGTAGGGAAAGCCCCAAATAATGGGTGAGGGCCATGAGTCTAGGCATGGATACTAGAGCCCACACTGATATTACAGAGATCTTGTGAATGCTGGTATATTTGGAAAGCTAGAAAGCAAGAGCTGATGTTTTCACTAATGAGCTTTAACCCTTACCATTTGTAGAGGAGAAACAGGCCTGGGTTACCTGCATTTCTATTTTTACATGAATGCTGGTAGTTCACAGTGTTGTCTGACCTCTACAATTTGTTACAGGTCTAGATTGGGTGACAGCTCTTCAAGCTACATCCTTCTCGTTCCTTTTGACTGCAGTCTTCACAAAAGCCTTGGCAACAACCTCTTTTCTAACATACACTGGAAGAGTCTTCTTTCGTCTCTTCATCAATGCTTCTCTCTCCCTCATTCCCTGTGACTGGGCAGCTGATCACAGACCAGGTGATATTAAACATGGCAATTTCCACCTTTTCTCCCTTAGGTTGCTTAAATAACACCTGTATTGTGTCTCTTACTTAGCATATAGGCCTTGCTAGAATCATAACCCTCCAACTCCAGTGAACACTGGAGATATAGAACTGTTATTCTCCTGGTAAGTGTTTTCTCAGAAATTAGTATGCAAAAGCTTTAAAAAATAGTAAAATTATTTTTAAAAAATCATTTTAAAGCTATGAAAATTAGTCTGCCTAAAACTATATATTTTGTTCACTTTAAGAAAATAAGAGAATGATATACCTTTTTACTAGAAAAATCTGTCACAAAGCCAATGTATTTTAGGACAGAAATCTTCCCTGAGAGATGTCTGAAGCTTTCTCCTTTTAATTTTTTGAAGCAAGCTGACAAAACTTTATGAGAACATTCTGCAAGGAGAACTCTTGGGAAATTGCTCTTCAAAATCTATCAAGCTTCATACCTCTCCCACTTGTGCGGTTTTTCATTAAAAAGAAAATACAAGAAGGTTTCTACAATCAAAGTAAAAAGTAATGTTGGTACAACACAGATAGTTGTATGATCAAACTACAGAGACAGAAGACAAGAAAGAAAGTAGAAGAAATAATCATAAAGAATACATATCACTAAAGTATTCCTAACTTTACTCCCGCACTCCTAACTAGAGAACATCCAGTATTACATCATGCCACACAAGCTAGGCAGTACTTAACAGATAAATTAAAAAATCCCTTGAAAATTTAGATCAGAAAATAGTTTGAGAAAACATAGCTAAGAGTACCTAAAACACAAAGGATGAAATTTGGGCCCTTATCATTTGTCTGGTCACTTGGACTGCTGTATAAAACACCACAACATTTTGGCACAGAAAAGAGAGAAAGAACACTGTAAAAATACCTAAGATTCTATTCAAAGCTTCATAAAGAAAATGCAAAACGGATTAAGAAAATTGATGGGAATTTTATGGCTGCTGCACACATAAATGGAAAGGCAGCAATCAATTTACCACACCCTTAGAGTACAGAATATACTAAATTAATCAGAACTAACTCAATCCGCAATATTATCTAATTTTTTTTTGTTGTTTGTTTGGAAGGTTATTAATTTAGAAAAAAAAAAAAAAAGAAATCTGTTTCCCCCATTGCATTTTCCACTTGTTCCTCCAGTTCACTTAACCCCATACAGAGCACTTTAGATGTAGAATAAATTTTGTTAGAAGTGACCTTCAGAGGTCATCTAGTTCAACCCCCGCTCGCAGGAAGGCTGACTGGGTCAAGCTGAGGAGAGATTTGTTCAATGGAGTCTTGAACAACTCATGGGCAGGGAGTCCATAAGGGCATTGGGCAGCTGTGACAGGTTGACCCTGGCTCATCACCAGGTGACCACCAAAGCCTGGAAAAACGAGAGAAAATATAAGGAAAGGGCTGAGGGTCAAGATAAGGACATAGAAAGATCACTCACCAATTACTGTCAGACTGTCAGAGCAAAACAGACTTGACTTGGGAAAATTAATTATGAATCTAATCAGAGTAGGGTAATGTGAAGTAAAACCAAATCTTAAAGACATCTTTTCCTTCTTCCCGGGCTTTATGCACAAATTTTTTCTCTCTCCCTACTAGTGGTGCAGCGGGAAAGGGGATTATGGTGAGTTTATCACTTCCAGCTGTTCCTCACAGGCAGGACTTTTCACACTACTGCTGCTTACAGCATGGGCACTGTCATAAGGAAACAGTCCTCCACAAACTTGTTCAACATGACTCCTTCCCACAAGCTGCAGTTCTTCACAAACTGCCCCAGTGTGGGTACCTTGCACAGTCAGTCCTTCAGGCACAGCCTGCTCCAGCGTGGGCCCTCCACAGGGTCACAAGTCCCACCAGCAAGCCTGCTCCAATGTGAGCTCCTCTCCCCACAGGGCCACAGGCCCTGCCAGGAGCCTGCTCCAGCATGGAGCTCCCATGGGGTCACAGACTCCTCCAGGCATCACCTGCTCTGCTGTGGGATCTCTGCTCCTCCATCAACCTCCAAGGGCTGCAGGGACATAGCTGCCTCACCATGGTCTTCACCACCCTCCATGGACTGCAAGAGAATCTCACCTCCTACACCTGAAGCACATCCTCCCCTCCTTCTCCCCTGACCTTGGTGTTTGTAGAGCTGTTTCTCTTGCATATTCTGTCCCACAGCCAATGCCATTGTGCAGTAACTTTTGCCCCTTCCCTAGAGGTGCCACCACTGCCAGTGATGTGCTCAGCCTCAGCCAGTGACAGGTCCATCTTGGAGTCTGGCATTGGCTCTGTCAGACATGGGGGAAGCTTCTGGCAGCTTCTCACAGCCCTGCAGCCCCCCACCATAGCTATCTGTCATGGTTTGATATTGGCCAAACATCAGGCACTTATAGAAGTTGTTTGTTTACCCTCTTTTGCTATAGTTGGGCAGAGGAAAGGGGGAAAAAATTAATCAAGGGCTCATTAGTTGAGATAAGGACTGGGAAAAAAATGCTCTAAGGGCAAAACAGGTTCAAATTTAAAGGTAGAAGGTAAATTTATTATTAACAGAGTCAGAGGATAATGAGAAGTAAAATAAGCCCCTTTAAAACATCTTTTTCCCCCCTCAGTCCCTTCCTCTTTCTTATCAATAGTGCAGGGAGACAGGGCATGGAGGTTTTGATCAGTTCATCACTCAAGGGTTTCTTCTGTGCACTCAAGGAGTGGAATCCTTTTTCTGTTAGGCTGTGGGGTCCCTCCCATGGGCAAACAGTCATCCCAAAACTCTTGTGGCATAGGTCACTCATTCACAGGGTGCAGTCTTCTAAGGATAGGCTACTCTAGTTTGGAAACAAGGGCCCTCTCTCTCTATGGCTGGAAGCAAAGGCCCTCTCTCCTTATTTTAGTCTCCCACTGGATCAGAGCTTTCTCTGGCATCCACCCGCTCTGGACTTGACCTGACTTTTCCCATGGGCTATGAGTGGATCTCTGCATCCTCCATGGACCTCATGCATTACAGGGGGACAGTTTGTTCTATCATAGTCCTCTCCAAGGCTTGCAGAGGAATCTCAGGTCCGATGCTTTGAAACACCTCTTCCCCCTCCTTTTTCTCCAGGGACCTTGGTCTTGCCATGTTGTTTTCCTTCACGTCCTCACTTCTTCCTCTTCTCTGACTAGAAGAAAAAAACTACTGCTCGTAGGTACTGCTGTCAACAATAAAGATTCCTGCAGGATCCCACAGCACCGAGAGGCCGATCTCATCTAGGTTCCATGTTGGAGACTCGCTCTCCATGTTTTCTCTGCCACTCATGTGGCCCCACCACCACCACCAAATGGGCAGTGGCAGCTGCTGCAGCGCTGGCCCTGTTTAATGCCTCCCCTCAAATGGGGCGCTGGGAAGGGGAAGCCGCTTCTGCCTGCAGCGCGGCTGGCTAGGGGCGGCCAGGCAGGAAAGGTTTGCCATGAGCAGCACCGAGATGGCAGCGACCGTGCACTGTGCCAGGGATGGCCCCTGGTGGCAGCACATCGGTATTCCTGGAAAAAAACTGCATGTGTGCTGTTTTGATTTTCTTCTTAAATGTGTCACCACAGAGGCATTACCAACCTCTCTAATCGGGCCAGCAGTATATTCATCTTCAGAGCCATCAGTTGGACATGGTGGAAGCTTTTAGCAGCTTCTCACACGAGCCACCCCTGTGGCCCTCCCCAACTACCAAAAAATCAGCACAGTACCCAAACCTGCCCCCCTCACCCCTGCCCTCATGCCCTCCGGGCAGCACAGAGCCATCTCCTGCAGTACTGCCAAGGCTTCAGGTCACCTCATGGTCCCTCGTGCTGGTCCTTCCATCTCCCCTGAGCGCTCTCACTGCCACACGCAGGGGGCTCATGCCACTCCCTAGACAGAGTGGGCTCCCCTCCTCTGCTCCAGGGGGTGACACTCCCAGGCAGGGGGATTTATGCTTTTCCATTTACCAAAACACAGGTTAAACTTAGGGCTGATCCAAGCACAGAAAAGCACCCTGGTGAAACCCTTCAAGACCCATTCCAAAATGGCACTCCCACACCTGTGCAGCTTCGTTCTGTCACTGTTTAGCCATGTGGGCTGTTAAGCTCTATGGTAGCTAGAAAAAATTGACTGGTACTTCAGTATTCTCCTACTTGGAATCAGAACCACTGGTTCGTTCTAGCCAAGGCGCTCACATGCTCTTCAGACACCTCCTGTCTGGAGTGCAGCAGTGCAGGCATTCCGTTGCCTGCAGACCCTGCCCTAGCAAGCAGAAAATCCCTCAGCCAGCCCTGGGTGGGACTGCACTTGCCACAGCTTTTGCTACTGTGTCCCACGGGAGAAACAGCCGCTGGTGGCCACTCTCGCCCTGCAGAGGTCCCAAGTGTAGCGCTGTAAGGCTGAGGTGGCTTGACACGGCTGAGACAGTGTGGGGGAAAAAAAAAAAAAAACCACTTTTATAATTCAGCACAGCACTGTGTAACAGTACAGTCCTGTGACCCGGTGACATTTACCACCCAGTCATGTTTCAGTCCATTAAAGGCTAAGTTGTTAGTTCCCCTCCTCGTTTGCTTCTTAACTGACCCACAGAAAGATGCAATTCATACGAGAACCGAAGAGTTGCGTCCCACAGCGCTACACCCATTTCTAGAACTGATGCCTTTCTGATGATAAAGTTTCACTACACTATTTATGTTTCACTTACTTCATCTATGCAGGTTTAGGCATATACTTAATTTACTGCTGCTTCCATACTCCTAGTCAACGAAGGGTATCGCAACCCCCGGAATTCTGCGGTCTGGAATGGGCGGGGCTGCGGGCGGCAACGCCACGCTCGCGCCCTGCGCCGTTCGTCGCGGGGAGTTGTGGGTGACGTAGTCCCTGCCCCGCCGCGGGCCCCTGGGAGCACACGCTCCTAGGCGGCGCCGCGGCCCTCGCAAAGAAATATGGGGGCTGTAGGAACGGAGCACGAGCCAATGGAAGGGGCCGTTTCGGAAGGAACGGCTCGCGCAGCGGCCCTCGTTGAGATACGTGCGGCGCTATTTGCTAACGGGAGGGCGTGACGAACGAGCCGGGCCTCCGCCGAGCCAATCGGAGTGGGCCATGTAGAGCCAGCCGTTCCCCGGGGTTGCGTGTGCTGCTGCCAGCGGCCCGTAGTCGGCCGTCAGCGCGGCAGCTGATTGGTGGCGACGGTGCTGTGGGCGGGGCGAGAGTGCCGGAGTCGGGGGCGCTCGGCGCGGCCCCTCAGAGCCCAGCGGGATGGGGCGGCGGGCGCGCTGGGTGGCCGTGGTGCTGTGCCTGGCCGCGCTTTCGGCCGGAGCGCTGCCCGCGGTCGGAGCGCTTCCCGCGGCCGGTAAGTAGCGCGGTTCCGCCTCCCTACGCCCCCCTGGGCCCGAGCGCTGCAGCGGCATTGCCCCCCGCGGCCTGTGGCGGGGGAGGGGGGCGCAGAGGTATCTGTGCGGGTCCTGACGCCTGCACCGGGGCGCGGAGGCGGCGACAGCGGGGCAGGCGACCCGGTGCTCTCTCTGGGGCTTTGGGGTGCGTGGGGGTAGCGCTGACCTCGCCGGGGCGCTGAGGCGGCGGAGCCGAGCTGCGGGGAGCGGGGCTCCTGTCAGCTGCATGGCCGCGGGTGGCGGGACCGGGCTGGCTTAAGCTTTGCCACACCGGCGCTGCTCCGTAGGCCTGGTAGGGATAGACGCATTGCTCAGTGCGGTGCCTGCCTTTAAACAGCTCGTTAGGAGCCCAGTTTGTAGTGCTTGCACCGCTTAAAGCCGAAGTGAGGCGTATTTTCTCCCCGAGGCCTTGATACTGCTGATTTCAGCCTTATCAGAACGGTTTTGTCACCTCGATATGTAGAGAACATTTATGCGCCCTGTTTTATGTCCCTATAATACTTCTTTCCCTATCTCTATTTTTTTGTTCTGCAGCTCGGGTTTTGTCTGATACTTATGTTTTGTCACCTACTTCCTTTTCTGAGGTTTCTACCTCCCACACCCTGCTTTCCACCATGGGCTGGCTGGGGGGATGTGCAGTGCATTTATTTATAAAGCCAGAAGCCACTACCTTAAAGACAGCCATATGTGGTGCTTCTGGGGATTTGCTTTTCCACTATTTCAGGAAAGTAACCTAACGTTTTCTCTAGAGGTGAATTCAGTACTTTGGAGTTCATTTTCCTGTATGCAGTAGAAAGTTGAAATTTAAAGTAATATTACTGTACTTCAGATTATATGAGCTTTGTAGGTAATTTTATAAGCCAGCAGGGCACTTTTGAAGTTATGGAAAGGATCTATGAAAGTTCTGTGAAACCAAAGAGATGTAACCAAACTTCTGAACTATGTGCTGTCATTTATAGTGTATATGAAGAAAAAACCTAAGGTGAGATGAGGCTGTGAATGTCAGATGAACCATCTGTTGTGTATGTGGAAGTTAGGTGGTAAGGGCTGGTCAAGTGTGCATCAGTGGCTGTACTGCCAATGCAGCTCTTCTGTCTTGACCCTTTGTCCACTACCACAAAGTTGCTTGTGAGCGTGAATTTCTGATAGGTTAATTCAGCCTGTATAAACAAAATGTTTAGATTCAATCTAATACAATTAATAATCCAAAGAAAGCACAGTACATGAATGTAGGCTTAGGAGCTGCTTACAAAGTTAAATTGCTACTGTGATATCAAACTGTTGATTGATATCCACAGTTAATTAGGAGAGGGTATTTGGAGTCCATCTTTCGGCAGATCTTTCTTGCTCCAATTTTTGACAAGAATCATTCTGAAGGTTGTCCTCACTTTATGCTTTGATTTCCCACAGTAACAGTATGACTTTCTGTAGTAGAGACTGGTATAAGCCTTGGGACTGTGTATTAAATGCTTCCTTGAATACTTAATTGTTTGTAGTGTCTGGTCTGGAAAAAGTCATCGGGGGTATGAGTATAGTGGGAGGGGTTTTAAGAAGAATGAGTAAAAATGGTCCAAGTATTATATTTCCTAACTTAAGGAAGAGTTTTTAGTGAGGAGGGGTTTTTTAGTAGTGAGTATTTTAAATATACCTCTATCATCATAAACTTTGTTTAAATCAATTTATTGAAAACTTGAGTTGAATGCAAGAAAATTCAGGCCTAGGGAAAAGGGCACTATATTCTTTTAAACATATGATATTGCTGCAGATTATGAAGGCGTTTAAAATTGTGACTGGGGAAAAATAATAAGAAGCGTTGGCAAAAGCAGCTAAAAAATGCTAAGCATGTGTGTGTTCTCCAGACAAAACTAGCTGTCTTCTGGTCATTGCAGCAGTGATGGCCTTCCCCTGCTGATCGCTTGTTAAGAACATTGAAAAAATCTTTTTGGGGATTGCTGGTATTATTTGATTCCTGGGATTGTTTCCTCTTGTTCACATACTAAGGGGTAAAAAGAATGTTCTCATTCTGCCTGAAGAGAGGAAGTGGTGCTTCCTCTGACTCTCCTACACATTCCAAGGCTAACTTCAGCTGTAGGCAAATGTTTTTATACTGAACCACTGATTGGTGGGACAAATGAGCACACCCATATACCTGTAGGGAGCTTCAGTACCTACTCTTCATAAGACAGAGCTCAGTGGTTTTTCCTGACCTTTCTCTTTTCACTTACTTGATAGAAAAATATTCCCTAAACTATTTGCCTTGTTGGGAATCTCAGATCCTACTGAGGAACTGCTGGAAAGTAAGTTCTGTAGCTAGTTAGCCAGCAATTGCAAGGACACTGGAAAAAAGATTTTTATTCAGGGTGAGGATTGACCTATATCTCAATCTTCTAGTTGAACTAAAATGAATATCTTGCACAGATTGTAGCTGGGAACAATTTACTTGCTGCCAAGGATACTTTGGAACTATTCTTGCTGTGAATAGGTGCCACTTAAGGATTTTACTTAACTCACTGCGTGTTTTAAAGCTTCATGTAATGGGAATAGCATGTATTCTGTTGGGTCTGTTTCTGTGCTGAATATATCAGTCAAAAAATTGATGAGAAGCAGTCTGAGGTAATTTTTTTTTCTTCAGATATCCTTTTTTCCTGCAAGAACTGGATAAACAAAGTTTGCATTTTCTTTCAATGTCTATCTAGTCAATTGCACAAAAACAACATTGAAAGAAATTACCAAAAATACTGCAGAAGATCTCACGGATGCTCTAAAACAGTCACTGCCAAACCATTTCTGTTCACGCACCCCTCTCCATAGAAAGATTTTTGAGAGTGCATTTTACATGTATTTTTGGTAACTTAAATATTGATGTACTCTTGTCCTAATGTATTATGTACCTCAAAACATGAACGAAAACACAAATGAAAAAAAGAATGAAATAAAGGTGGAATGACCACTGTATTTAGAAGAGTTTTGTGTTAACAGTCCAAAAGGTCTGTTATTCCTGCAGCCCCGGTGGGTTGGCTGGCATACTCCCTGAGGTGTGCACACTCCACTTGGGAGATCCCTACTCTCAGCAGAATCCCACTAGTTGCTTTGTTGTCTTAGTGTTTGAGGCTTGAAGAGCTTGGCAAAAACTAGAAGGAAACTGACAACAGTAAATCAGTTAGGGATTCATCAGAACTGTGGGAGACTGCTTCACTTACTGAATTTTTGGCTACTTCCTGGATGTGAGTGACCATTTTAACATGGAAAATTTATTTCTTGGTATTTCTTCTCTAGTAGTGGTATTTCTTGTCTGGTAGTAGCAGCCCTTTAGCTTTATGTGATGTCAGTTGATCTATTCTTCTAATACAGCAAAACTTTGGGACTGTTGAACTCCCTCAAGCTAATGACGTTATTGCTGAATCATACTGCATAGCTCTTCTGGTTTCTACCCTTTTCTCCTTAGTGCTCTCTTGAAAACAGTAATTCTCACAAAATGGTAGGATCTTTATCCAGCATATGGTAGGATCTTTTTCTCCAACATAGGCTGCCAGAGTACTTTTGCTATATTTACATAGCATGCTTGAACACTGGCCTTTCTAATTGAGGAATGAATACTTTTTAAAGCTGATTTTAATGATATAGCAACTGGTGTATGGTTGAAAAAAGATTTTGGTTCTATGAAGTGCTTTAGAGTTAGCTGTGCGTGAGAGCACCCAGCAATGTCTACAGCTCAGCACTGTTTGTAAGGGAAGCATTCTGTACAACATTGTCAGCTGCCCACTTGAGCCACAGGTATTTTTGCCTACCTTTTCCTTTTAAGAGATCATTGCACTCCCTAACTTGTTTAACAAATTGTGAGATTAATTTCCAAGTGGCCTTGATAGAGGAGGTTTATAGAGTTAGACAGCCTTGGTAACAGATCTGAATAATAACAATAAAAAAAAAACTTAGTTACTATTTTTTAATTGAACTGTGGAAAAACAAGCTAAGCTATCAGCTTTAATCTCTGAAGCAGGTGCATAAACTTAACATCTGTGACTGAGTTCAATAGCTCAGCCTTGACTGATAAACTGTTCTTAGGTCTAACTGTAACCTTTCATAGACCTTTCATTAACACTTTCAGAATAGTTTTCTTCACTGTTTGGTAGGAATAAACACACTTCTCTAAGTAGTGGGTGCATATTAGTCAGCAGTTCCATGAAGCAACAAGGCTGTAAGTGATCCCTCCTTTAGTCATACTATTCATTTATCTCTGCAATATCATCTGCCTACCTTAGAAAGAAGTCTCAAAGCTAAGAAAAATTAAATTAATATTTGGGTTTTGCTTTAGTGCCTTTTGGAACCACTGTTTGAATACAATTGTTCAAGTAGAACTTCTCAGTAACAAAGCTGGTTTCTTCAGAGAAAATTTAAATGATGCAATAGAAAGGAAACAGGTTTATTTACTTTCAAGAAAGCAGAGCAAACACTTAGTGAGCTTTGCCTTACTTTGCTCAGGTGTCTCTTGCCTTTCAGTTTAGTAAACCTTTTGCTTTGCATATGAAGTTATAATAAAATTGTCCTTTCATATGTGTGCATAGACAGTATAACCTATTTATATTTGTTCTTGTGTAGTCTTTGACGTGAAGTGAACCTACCACCACAGATTGAAATCAGTTAGTGAAGCCTTTTCCAAAGTGTTAGAAAGCTCTAGTGCTGTCAGGATTATAGGCTGGTTTTGTACAGAAAAAAAAACAATCACCCTGGCTGGTGTAGGTGTTAAAAAAAAAATCATGTTTTCTGCCACAATAACAGGTATTTTATAAGTGTTTTGTGTGTATTAGAAGGAGCATACAAGCTACTGAGTAGGTTACCCATAGTTTTCCCACTCTCCAGAAGCATGTCTGGATGTCTTTACAAGCTCTGAAGTTTGAAGGTGGCATTTGGTCTTCGGTCAAAATTATTTAGGATAATAGAATGTAATATGTGGGAAACATGGTAAATGACAACTTCTTTCATAATTTCAAAATAGAAAAACCAGCAAGTATCTTAAATATATGTGTACTTCTACACATATATTTAAGTTTAAAGACCAATTGTCATATCATGATCTGGAGTGTTGAAGTTCAGTGGTAGAACTTATTATGACTTACCAGAGTCACCCCTATCTGTTAGATTCCTCAAGCTGCTAAGCCCTGAGGTCTCTGCCAAAAATCCAGCTAGCCTTGTTTTATCTTTATGCCTCATAATGGCTTTTTTTTTCCAAGTTGGTGTTTGTTCTTGTGCTGTCTTGGTTGCTCCTTGCAGGGTCTGTTTCATCTGAAGTGCTCTTTGCTGTCTCCACAAGCTTTTCTCAAGTGCTCTACACGTTTTCATTTTCAGACCTACAGAGTACAGCTGCTTACCCGCATCAACTGTTCTACATTCTTTTTAATTCCATGTCTGCTGGCACTCAAACTCTTTGAGCTTTATATCCTCTTCATCATGCTCAACAGGCTCTTATTTATATATCTCAGTTGTACTCTCAATCATCTCATCACCACAGTTTTGTAGCTTCACTTACAAGTCTTCGCAGTTTTTCTTAATTTCTATTACACTGTTAAAACTTAAAGTTGAATTCTCCCTCATCTTTTTACTTGTTCTAATCAAAGATTGTACTTCAAGTAACAATATGGAATCTAGAGTCCAGAAAGGGATTTCCAAGATTAACCCTTTCATTGCAAGGGTTATAGAAGTAGGCTTCAAAACATGACCCAATGAAAGTCATGTTTGGAATTTGTTGCTTCAGAGATGATTTATCTCTGGTGAGTCACTTTACTTGCATGAGAATGAAAATTGTGTAAGTTTTGTTTGCTAAGTGCTTACAAGAGTCAGCAGAGTTCTATAAACTGTAGGAAGTGTTTGTGCTGGTAGCCTTTCATGGCTAACCTTAGCTTACTAAATGTATCTCATGTATGGAGTATTAACTTCTATCAGTTTAGACACCTTTTGTAGTCACAGTGCAGGTCTCCAGCCCATCATTGCTTTGCCACTGCTACAGGACATTGTGCACCCCAGAGCCTGAGAAAGCAGGATTTCTGAACATAGGAGGAATTAGTGGCAGCTTTGCTAAGTGGTCTGTTTATGTTTTCAGCTTTTATTTCAATGTGAGTTGTGTAGCAGAGAGAGAGAGGCCTGTAGCATCTTCTTTTCAAATGTAGGGGGAATTGTTTGCTGAAATTAGGTGGTATCAGATACTGATGACTCTGAACAGTCACATCTCGGTGATGTTGATTTTAGAGGCTTCCTATCAAAGTGATAGCACAGGCCAAGCTGTTAGAAGCACAATGAGTAGCCCATTTTAGTTAAAGGAACAAAACAATTGTTGCAGAAACAATTCTGAAGAACAATGGTAAAGCTGTCATAAATAAGCTTTTCTGATTTTCTTCACATTTTCACCTGTATTCCTTTAGGTGTCTGCCTAATAGCCTTTTTTTTTTACCATTTCTTCTCCTTCCAGTCTTTCTAATCAGATATGCTATAGATTTTAGACAAGAAAGATTACAGTAAACATCTCTTGAAGAGTCTCTTAAAGACAAATTAATTTTGCAAAGTTTTGAAAAGAAACCTGTATATGAAGGTTTGAATATGCTGGTCAGGCAGAATGAATTGGTATTTTATAAAGGACAATGTTTAGTTACAAGTGTGGGGTTGTGAATACGACTTTCTGGTACATACAACAGCTAATGATGCTGTTCATACTAAAGCTGATATGGTGAAAACCTTATGTTTCACAGGCCTTTTTCACTTGAGGCAAACCTTTTTAAGTAGTTTAATTGAACTCGAACCATTCAGACTGTGATTTGGGTTTAGAAAAACCACACTTTTTTCACTATGGAGCACACAGCTGTGTTGGCATAATTTAAGAAAGAGGACCACCTGTGAAACATTTGATTCCTCCTCATCACAGCAATAAAGCTTTTCTGAAGTGTATTGGTCAACTTAGTACATTAGTATATTTCAGAACCAGGGTACAATATTGTAATTAAAGGTTTTATTTTTGCGGTAGTTACCCATGGAAAAGCATTTTACTGACTTACAATGTCTCTTCTAGATGAAGAAGGAAATCAAGATGAATCATTGGAGTCAAAGGTGAGGAAATAAGTTTCTAGTTATTCTGTTTTACCTGTGGAGTGCGAGCAAAGGTCTGAAATTCAGAACAATGAATTGATTTTAGGTTTTAAGCTTTTCTGTAGCTGTCTCATTAATTTCTTCTGTGCATCAGAGAAATGAATACTGTGTTACAATTTTGAAACATTTTTGTTTAAAGACCTGAAAGGGATGGAGGCAATGAGAGCTGATAGGTAGCTCAGCTTACTTTTGATTCTACTGTTTAAGTTAATTAACCATATCTTTTAAGAAGTTTTTAAATGGACTTTAAGCCAGCTGCTGCTTCTCAGTTTCGATCTTCTAAATTATGTGGCTGCTTTCCTTCAGACTTTATCTGCAGAGGACCAGGTAAAGGATCATTCCACCGGAACTCGAGTGGTAGCAGGTCAGATCTTCCTGGAATCTGGGAAATCAGACTCTCAATCAGAGAATGAAGAAAACTTTCACAGTCAAGAAGAGGAAAAAGAGAATTCACTGGAAGAGTTGAACTCTCTAGAAATGTCAAATTTATTAAATAAGGATTTGGAAGAAGCAGAAATACAGAGTCCAGGTAACTGCTCACAGACTTTTGAGAAGTGGCAATGTAGATGCATCCGGGTAACTCCAGCATGTGGGTGAACACAAACAGTAATTTTGAACATATGAAATAACTAGTGTCCTAACCTTTCTACAATGGAATGGTAATTGCTGCCTTTTTTTTTTAGAAAGTAGCATCAAAATGTCTTGAAATGTATTGTAATTGAAATGAGTAATTTTCAGATGCATTTGAAAGTATTTTCCATTTTTCTTATTGTTTCCATCTTGCTTGAAAACTTTAATTATCAAATAGAGAAGGCCCTGATTTCTTCAAGTAGAAGTCAGTTACAGATCCTGTGCTCTGTGTATGTACCAGCAAATAGAAAGAGAAGTTTGCATCAGTCTCTTTTTATTCCCTGGCTGTTTGCCCGGTGAGTCAATTGACAGAAAAGGAACAAAAGTAATGTAAAGACAAGCTTCCTAGAACAGCATTGAGAGCCTCAGGGCAGCATCAAAATTCCATGTAAACTTCATGAAATTTTTAAAAATAGGTAAAACCTTGTCTTGGGCCTAAGTTCCCAGGGAATTATAATATGGGGGTTTTTTTACTACATAATTTTATGGTTTTTTGATTTGCAATTAGTAGTTGATGATAACTAGATGGCACAGTTGAGTACCTTAACCTGTGCAGCAGGCTTTTCCTTTTTACTTGTCCATAAAAAATAAATCTTCTATATTACTGGAAAATACAGTGGTACTAATAATATTTGTCTTCTCAACTCATATTGAAATGTCAAAAGGAAACAGGAGTTATTAAATGAGCTCTATCATGTAATGGCTTAGTGTTTTCTAAGCTGTTTCCTTATTAGAGCAGAACTAATATCCATTTGTGAAAACTCAGTAATAGGCTTAACTGTTGCTTTTGATGCTGTGTTGTACAGGAAAAAAGTGTATAAATCCACTAAATATTTTTCTGCCACAAAAAAGTGAGGTAAGCACCATATTTAGTCAGTGCAGTCTATTTCAAAAGTAAACTTTAAGATACTTTTAATCTCATACAAAAATAAGTACAGCTGACTGGGTGCTCAGGAGCTAAGGTTTTTAACAATACCTATCAACATACTGCAAGCTACTTTCAAAAACCATAAATTTAAGTTTTGCACAGTTCTTGGAACATCTTATGAATTAAGTAAGCAGTGTGAATGAAGGGATTTTTAATTTAGAAAAGCAATTCTAAAAGGAAAGTACACGTTTTCTGTTAGGAGAAAAGAGTGCTAAAGGACAGCTTTACAAACGCTTTAGCTGAGCATCTATCTGAGGTTCAGGTGTTACACCTACAGATGAACTGGTGGCAAGACTGCATGAAGGGACAAAAGCTTTTCTACAAACAGTTTAACTACTCTGTGGAACGTTGCATGGAACAGAAGAATATTCTGCAAATTTCCGTATCTATTTTGTAAGATATGGAACAAAAAGTCACTAGTTTAGAATTAGTGCTAGTAAAGGTTTTAACTTTCTAAGAAGATTGTCCTGCTCTCTTCTGATTAGTTGGGAGATGCTGTGTATAGAAAATGTTTTTTTATTTATTGCTAATTCGTGTTCTAGGGTTTTATAACTCTAAAGTTCAGTTTTTGCTGAAAATTTCTCACAAGTTTATACATAGCTGGCAATTCCTGTTGCATTTATTTTCCAATTTGTAAGAACCTTACAGTAATATTGCCAATATTTCCAAATAATCTATATTTGGGTTTCCTGCAGCATAAAGTATAAAAAGAGACATAAGTAAATTAGGACAAAATACAATGAAATACCACATATTTTATTCAGAGATAGTGAAGAGGTAAATTGCTTCTGGAGCTTTTGGTTTGACAAAAGCTAATTTATTCTCTGGGTAAATTGTTTGCCTCGCTTGGTATTTATCAATGTCTAAGTATGTAAATAACTGCCATGAGCATTTTGACGTGTAATTGCATTGCTGTGTTGCTCTTGGGATTAGTCTTTAGTTAGTTAATTAGTTATTATCTGGGAGCAAGTAATTAATTAAATATATGGGTTAAATAATTAGTTATTATCTCAGAGCAAAAACAGCATTATGGTTAAATTTAGGATTAAAAAAAATGCAAAGGGGGAGCATTGGGGCAGAGTAATTTCATTTAGTATGCAGCTACATCTCATGCAGAGCACTGTGTAAAACAGCTTTCCACACAGGAGACAAGGTACAAAACAATACAAGTAAAACCATGAGTTCTCAATGAGTGCTGATATCCTGGACTTGGAGCTTTTCAAATGACAGTGATAAGAGGTCCCATAAGTTGTAGTTACATGAACCCTTAGCTGGAGTTTGTATGTTACTTTGTAGTTAACAAATGTCTGAAAATATTCCAGGCTAATTGCATCTTACTGCATTGTTTTTGAGTGCAGTTACTGAAAATTACAGTTCTCCTCTTGTGCTATAATTAAATTGGAGTGATGTGGTGGAACCTGTGTCAAGGCATCCGATTATGAAGAGCAGTTTGAACACGTTCAGCTATACCTGAAGACGTTCTTTTGCTTTAAAAAATCAACATGAAATATTTAAATTAGTATAGTGCTTAGGCCTTTCAATTATAGATCCTCAAAAAACTAATTTTCTGCAACTACAAAAATTACACAGTTAACTTGAAAAACTCTATAATTGACATTATCAATTGCATGATTTTGCAATTGTTTTCAAATGAAGCTGAACCCAACTGTTGGATTTAGCTTAGTGAAAGAGGAAAACTTTATACAAGTCTAACTGAAATAATTCCATCTTCAAAGCCTAGGGATTTCTTAGTCTTCATAGAAGATTGATTTTATTTTAAAATATTGTGATATTGGAATCAGTAACCTTTGAAGTTTTAGTGCATAAGAAGTGATAAATTGTGCTGTTCAAAGCCATTTTGAATGCAACTAAATATATTGGCAAAACGAAATAATGATTTTAATCTAAGTATTTTCAAAAGTAGAAAATTACCAAACTGATAGTGATGAGACTCCTTTCATCTACTTGGTAGTGATTTCACTTAAGTCTTTCCATATAGTTGTATGTTCCAGTACTTTCAATATAGCATTTTGTGATGTGTGGTGTTCTGTTGTGATTGTGTCCAACCCTGGGGCTAAAATGAACGTGCCCTGGAATGCACTTCTAGCGTGCATTACGAGGTTTTGTACAGAGAAGAGAAAGTGCAAGGAAAGATTATTTATTTTGGTAGGCAGTAAAAATGTAACTGAGATTTGCCATCTCCAGTCAAAATGATATTTTCTTTGCTTAGAACTAAGAATATAAGAAACCACATACCTTCTGCTTGATTTCATAATCAAAACTAAGAATTACATTTTTCAAGTGCTATTTAGAAAAACTGCTTTTTCAAGCTTTTGTAAATTAGAAATTTTACAGAAAACTTGATTAATTGTAATTCATAGAAATTCAAACCAACCTAGGAGTACTTTTCTGTATGTAATATATGATTTTAATTTGGGAATAAAGGAGAGTAGTCTAATTGCTGGGTGTGTATTTTCAGTTTTGACAGCTATTGGAGGCACTGCAGATGGGGAACCTTGCCACTTTCCGTTTTTGTTTATGGAGAAGGAATATGCAGAATGCACTGCCGATGGGAGGGAAGATGGCAGGCTTTGGTGTGCAACAACCTATGATTACAAGAAAGATCAAAAGTGGGGCTTCTGTGAATGTAAGCAACCTTTTGCCTTGTTCTTCGCGGAGTGTTTTTTTTAGGCTAATGTTTTTAGTCCTCTTAGCAGTCTTTATTTCAGGATGTAGACGTTCCTGGCCACTTTATACCACAATAAACAAGTAGTTATAAAGGCAAAGTTTTCATGATGGAAGAAGTCTTAAAAAATGCCCGTTCCCAGACCTGATATGGAAACCTTACAGTGAAGGCATTTATAAAACTGTTTCTGAGGCTGTAGGAGGTAGGGGTTTGATAGTGTTGCCCATTATACTTACTGCTTTGTTGCACAGAGGTAACTCTTCTCTAGGAAGTGTCCCTCTGAAGGAGGAACCTGCGCAGCTTGCATTTGAGCAATGAATGAAAAGAACATTTTGTCAGCAAACTTGTACATGAGATACATCACACAAGAAGAAAGCATCTATTAATATATCAAACACATCCATTTGGCAGCTTTTTGTAATCACTTAGTTTCTTTATTGGTCTTCAGAAACATGTTTCTGGCTGTACTTACCTTTTAGAACCAATAGGAATTTTGAGAAGATAGTCTTGAGTGTATAATTAGAGCTCTTTATGTATACTTTTATTTTTTTTAGCTGAAGAGCAGTCTAATAAGAGAAGGCAGATGCAAGAAGCTGAGGATGTTTATCAGATTGGAATGAAAATCCTTAATGAAAGCAGTAAAAAGGCTCAGAAGAAAGTGTAAGTATACCTCATCCACCCCCACAGAAGAGGGATGATATGGCTGGTGAATTTTGCTTAACTCAAAAATAACTTGAATGAGCTGCCCTGAGATTTTGAGCTTTATTGGGCTCGGCATCAAACTGTGCAGTGATGGAAGATAGATAATAAACTCAGGGTATTTAGAAAAACAAATTTATGCCTGCATTCCTTTGAATGCAGTAAAAATTGTGGAAGATTCATTCCTGAAGAGTGGGTGTCATTGAAACGTTGACTTAATGCAAGACAATTCTGCAGTTCTCTAGCCACAGTTTATACATGGCAACTCTCCAGGAAAAAAAATAAGGAAGTGATACAAGATAATTGCCCTTTTTCAGATCTTTCTTACAGTCTGGTTCTCATTCTGCCTTAAAGACAAAGTGGGAAAAACTGGCATTTCTTGTCCTGCTCTGTTATTTTTTTCTGCTTTCTGATGGTTTTGGTCACCATAAAAATAGTATTAAACTAAAGCTCAACAAATGATTAAAATTCTAATAATGAATGTTGTTAGAAAAGGGTAATGCTTGTAGACAAATTAAAAAATAAATTAGTGTTCTGTTAATTCTTATCTCAGCTTTCTCATCTGTATGCATCCAATTACTGATTAAATAGCTGTGGACTTATCACTATAATTCAGAATTGCTGTGTTAATGTACATCTTCCTCCTATTCATGTTGACAACTTCCTCAGTAAGTGGTGGCTTCTGCTGATTAATATGTGAGGACTATTACTATTTTAAATTTGTTTGTGGAAATAAGGGAGTGTATTTCTATTTTTTATCAGGGAAACTGAGGCACATCTAAAGTTGTCCACACCTTGGCAAAGACAAAGGGAGGCAATATCTGTTGGATTCTGAGTAGTATTTTTTAGTATAAAATAGTGTAAATTCTAAAGCAATATTTGGTGTTAGTTCTCATGTACACCTTAGGCTTTCTTAGAAGATGAAGTTCTCTAAGGAACCAGGTATGCCTCGGTCTGTCCTAAAGAGTGAGCCTGAGAATAGAGAGGAGAGGTAAATGATCATCTTGGAGTGCTATCAAAGATCCCTGAGGCTAAGCTGAAGCAGGCTTGCTGATAGTATGTAAAATGTATAAGGTTAGAGGGATTTTAATTGCTGTGAAACCACTGGCTGTGAAAATACTTTGAAGTAATTTCTGACATTCTGAGACTGAAATAAAAGGAGGAGTTTCCAGAGGTCCCTCTGATTGTTAGCATGACATTTTTAGCACAAAACTGATCATGTATGCAGTTGTCTTGGGCCTGGGGCTTGGTGTTTTCACTGGATTGGTTTTGTACTCAAATTGTAGAGACTCCCTAGTCTTTTTCAGGCTGCTTCTTTTATCATAATATACAAGATTGTTATGGGAGTGGTTCTACTGGATACTTACTACAGCTATCCTGTAAAACCAAACTAAAAATTATTGCTACAAAATGCATACTGCTCTGCTTATGGAGTAGAGCAAACATTAAAATTCAGCTTGTCCATTAACTAAATCATGAGTGGTTGCTTATGTTGTTGATTTGTAGCTGGAATAATTACTGTAGGCAGTTGACAAAGAAATTGTTTTCTCTTAAGAGCGTATCAGTATCTTCTGAAAGCAGCTGACATGAATCATACCAAGGCCATGGAGAAAGTGTCTTATGCTTTGTTGTTTGGGGATTACCTGAAGCAGAACATCCAGTCATCAAAGGAACTATTTGAAAAACTAACAGAAGAAGGTTCTCCCAAAGGACAAATGGTATGTATGTTCTTAGATTAGATTCTCCTAAAGGACAAATGATGTATATATCCTTAGTTTCTACAGATGCTTCTGTAGGTTTGTAAATGGTTTATGCAATGTACTTCCTCTTGTTTGCTTTTATAGATGGCACCTGCACCCTCAGAGTAAGCACAAACATATCTTTTGTTTGAGTTTTAGAAAAATGTTTAACTACTAGGAATATGGGATGGTGGTGATGCTCAAATTTAATTTTTTCCTGTTATGTGACTGACAATACTGGATGTACAAGTCAAAAAACAGGTAGATATAGGTGACTCCAGCCAACAAACCTTCTGAAACTGTGTACTTTTTATGTGTATTTGCTGCAATGTTGTGGCTTTTCATTGGCAGTTTTATCTGAGATGACACCAATTTATAATCTAGGAAATAAAAACTAGGAAACTTGACATGTATTTAGTAGATTGGGACTTGCTTTGCCCCTTTACCTTTGGACACAGAATTATTCATACTTACTATTGAAAAAGGTCATAAAATATGGATTTTACTGATTTTAATGTCTTTAATTTTGTTTATTGTTTTTAATGATTTTAATCTGCATATACTTATTGTTTAGTTTTCACTTGTTTTGGAAGTGTCAGCTTCTTAAGGAGCTATTAACTTTCTTCTCTTTGGCTACCAAATCTCCAGCTGTTCCACGTTTAATGGTGGAGTACCGATTTACAGTAGAATGCAGGAACATGTTTTTCTCTAGAGATTTATCTCTCAAGGATGACCTTGACTTCTGTTGATCTAGAATTCAGTACTCTCTGCATGAGAATTTTCGTGTATTCTTTCAGATTGCCTAGAATAGTTTTAGAACACTGTGAAATATAGACATCTTTACATATACCCTATCTTCAGTGCTACTAGTTTCTGTTCTTAGCTACCAGCTGTAACAGGTGTGATAGGTAGAGAAATAACTATGTAAATCTTAAGAACAAAAATAACTTCTGAAAGAACCTCAGCCAAGTAGCTCTGATTCTGATTGTTTATAGTCAATCACTTACAATTGCAAGTGGCAGAACAAATGCAAAACTGTGAATTCATAGGATCTGTGAGTCAAATGGTACGAGTGTTCTATTGAAGACTGTGGTTCACAGATGTTTACACTGGTGTCTGAGGCAAACTGGGTACATGAATAACCTGACAGATACTGCTTAGCTCCACTTGAGGTCTTTAAACTGGAATACTTCCACTGCTTAGGACCTTTGGATCTATACTTGATATTCAGGGAAGTAGTAATTCACTCCTTGCATTTGATTCACTCATCTGTATTTTGGTGAAACACTAATTTATGTTAGCATCTGAAGCAACTGAATAATTTGGAAACTTCATACTCTGAAAGAGGCAGGGAAGACCATAGATACAAGCAGCACCAAACTGAAGGTACAGCTTGGTGTAGTCTTTGTAGCTTTGAATCTTTATGCCTATGTATTCCAGGAAAACTGATCCTTGGTTTTTTAAAAGGTGTGCTGACAAACTTTATTTTATTTCTAGGCTCTTGGATTTCTATATGCATCTGGCCTAGGAGTCAATTCTAGTCAAGCTAAGGTAATTCAGATATTTTCAGTGTGTGGTCTTGTATTTTCTCTTGAGGGCAGATTTTAAATAACCAACGATTTTGTTTTAAGGCCCTGGTGTATTACACTTTTGGAGCTTTAGGAGGAAATCTGATCGCTCATATGATCTTGGTAAGTAAGATGGTTAATAACTTTAAACATGCAAGGGTGATTTTTTTACTCCTACATTTTCAGTGTTAAGATTTCCTTTCATATGAATACCCTGTCCAAATACTGGATCATTTTGCATGCATTGGGTGGGCAGTAGTATCTTCCCTGTTAGTAATTTTTAACTCCAAGATGAGTTAGCTTAAAATGAGCTAAGTGCTGCTATGAATTTAGATGGACCATGTTTACATCTCTTAACTTAAATCAGAATTGTCAGACTTAAAATTTTTGTAATCTAGTGGGAACTATGAAAAAGGTCTTTACAGAAAATGCTGTTTTAATCAGTATTGTGAGATTTAAGACAAAGTGCAGTATGTAAATAAAAGGCTTTACATGTTCATCCTTAAGCATCATTCTGCTTATTTCCTTTTTCTTGAGTAATATCCAAGCTCTACTGGCCATGTTTAACCTTTAGTAGTGTCAGTCAGTAGTTTTTTAGGTAGCTACAATGGACTCATGGCCTTTGTCCAGCCTATTGTCTCATCAAACCTTGATCAAGTAATGTGAAAAAAGTTTGTAACATGGCAAGCAGTATGTTCTCAAGTAACTGATAGTCCCATATCTACATCATTTCCTTTCTAGGGTTACCGGTACTGGGCTGGGATAGGAGTCCTTCAGAGTTGTGAATCGGCTCTCACTCACTACCGACTTGTAGCTAATCACGGTAAAAGCTTTTTACTGGGGTAACATTCTTGACTTTATGTACTTCTGTATCATTCAACTAGAAGATACTAAAGTACTCACAACATTAATAGCATAAATAGAGAATTCCTGCTATTAATCAAGTTAAGCATTTGGCTCTGAATTATAATAGGCTATTTTTATCTCTGTTGAAATGGCTTAGAGGGTATCAAAGTAATTAATTCTCTCTTGCGTTACAGCTTGAAGTTCTGTAGACATCTGGTTTTACTAAGTTATGGTGTAACTTCTGCATTGAAAAAACCTGTCTGAAAATTTATCTCATCTGTTTTCCAGTTGCTAGTGACATTTCATTGACTGGCGGCACAGTGGTTCAGCGAATTCGCTTAGCAGATGAAGTAGAAAATCCAGGAATGGCAAGTGGGATGCTAGAAGAAGACTTGATCCAGTATTACCAGTTCTTAGCAGAGAAGGGAGATGTACAAGCACAGGTAAAATTCAGTTCATCTGATGGCATTCAGACATTTTCAAGAATTACAGAACTGCTTTATGAAATATGGAAAGACTTCGGAGCTTTAGTGTTCTCTTCATCCAGAATCAACATGTTAGCAATTTCCCCATCATTATGTGAAGAGACTTATATTCTAGTGTGTTTAAGGTAGAACTTGGACAGAAAATGCAATTTTTTTTTTTAAATAAGTCCAAAATGTTAAAGTTTAGCATCTTAGGAATGGGACTTGGCTTTCACTAGAAACCAGAAGACTACTTCAGAAGAATAGTTTCAGTTGTTTTGGAGAAAAGCTAGGAAAAAAATGGCCTTGACAAAGGATTTCAGTTTCTCACTGCTCCTGCTCTTGTGTGACTTCTGCATGCTTCTACACACAGTGCGGGGGGGAGGATGCTAATAGAGGGAAATTGTCCCAACCCAACTTGGTTATATATGACTTAAGACTTAGGTAGGCAGGATTCAAATGAACAGTTGTTACTTTACATCTAGGACAGTATGTTGCTTCTATCTAGGATTAATTTCCATTTAGGCTGCTGTGAAAAAGTAGGATAGTACTGTAGTTATTGAAGCAAATCTGTGCCTTCAAACTCTGTGGCATCTTTGATATTGTCTATCTTTATGCATGTAATTAGCTCACCTGTATCTGTAGTGCTGGAAAAAGGAAGTCCCAAGAGAAAAGTGACTTACTTGCAATGCAAAATTTATTTTTAGGTTGGCCTTGGACAGTTGCACTTGCATGGAGGAAGAGGAGTAGAACAAAATCATCAGGTACCTTTCCTCTGTATCTCTGATGCGTATTACACTAGGCAGAGGGGGAGAAATTATAACTGAGAAAAACAGTGATGCAGAAGTGTGTGAGTACAACTGTATGGTATGTAGCAATTTCAGTAGCCTTGTTCAATAAAACTTCATGTGACTAGAAGATGGACCTGATTTTTTTTTACATAATTAGTTTAAGACTAACCATCTTAGAAATGGGAATGTCAAAAATAAAAACTTTATCAAGTAGTACTGGAGCTGGCTGAACTTTTGTAAATGTGGTACAATCTTCATGATGAAGTGGGCATGCATTAGTGATGATAGTGTCATTTCTGGCTTGCAAGGATATTTTGCTTCTGCAGATAAAACACTGCAACTGTAAAAACTAACGATATTAATTGTGCTTAGAAAATAGAACTTCTGCTAATGTAAGCCAAGCTAGTTACCTTGCTTATGGAAGTTAAAATAGCTTGTCTTGAAGTATGTATTGAAAAAATACATACTAAGGAGTGCTAAGGATGTGCAGTCCTGAGGATTATTACATTTAATAAAGTAATTATTTAACAGAAATTATTTATTGGTCATCATATTTAAAATACCTCAAAATGACTGCTTCAAGAGGGTTCAGAGATGATAGTGAATGATCAGAAGAAGTATAACCAAATTCTGTCTAAAAGTAGAACAGGAATTGGCAAATCTCACCTATTCTAAACAGGGTTTGATGGTACACTAAGAAAGTAAAATTTGCCAGTATAGCTAGTGCATAGTAACAGTTGTGGTTTGCTGGTTTTTCCCTTTCTGGTTTTTGGAATACACTGGTTAGAGGGATTGCTGCTTAATATTGCAATTATATAAGTGAAGAGCTCTGTCACATATATTAAATTAAGTGGGATTGGTAACTTTTATTCCCTGGTAACTTGGCAAATAAATCTACCTACCTCTACTCCATTTGCAAGAAAAGTTACTCAAATCATAGTGATGGTGGTTAACACACTTGTTCTCTACAGCGAGCATTTGAATACTTCAATCAAGCAGCTAATGCTGGCAATTCCCATGCTATGGCTTTTCTAGGAAAGGTAAGATACAATCACTCTCAAAAGTAAGAAAACTGCCTTGCAATGAAAAAGAGCGAATGTTTCCTACTTTCTGATATCAGGCAAACTAAAACTTGAATTCTGAAATCTAAGTATTGCCATTTAACTCCTGTGAAATTCTTCCAATTTCATTCTGTGTAGAGAATTGAGGCATCTGAGTCAGAATTGCCAATAGGCCTGTACTTACTTTGCACTAAGGCCTGAATCTACATGCAGAGTGGGCCATTGTTTCAGTTATCTCACATTTAAGGCCTTTTTGTCTAGGGGCAGAAAGTCTGGTTGCCTTCTATGATGGAGTGGAAACAGTGGTCATCAAGGGAAGAATGTCTGATATCAGCTATCTAGACTTCCATAAGGCTTTTACCATGGTCCCGTACAACATCCTTGTCCTCAAATTGGAGAGACATGGATTCAAAGGGTGGAATATCTGGAGGATAAGGAATTAGCTGGATGGATATAGCCAGAGAGTTGTGATTAATAGCTTTATATCTGGGTGGAGGCTGGTGACAAGTGGAGTCCCTCAGGGCTCTGTCCTGGGACTGGTGCTCTCTAATATCTTTACCAGTGGCACACAGTGAGATTGAGTGCAGCCTCAGCAAGTTTGCAGATGACACCAAGCTGAGCAGTGCAGTGACACAATATAAGGATGGGATGCCATCCAGAAGGAGCCTGGACAAAACTTGAGATGTGGACCCATGAGAACCTCATGCAGTTCAACAAGTGCAAATGGGAGGGCTGCAGCTGTACAAATATGAGTTCAGATTGGAAGAGGAACTGGTTGAGAGCCTTGCAAAGGACTAGGAGGATCTCATGGATGAAAAGCTGGATGTGACCCAGCAGTGTGCACTTGCAGCCCAAAAGGCAAAGAGCATCCTGGCCTGCATCAGAAGAGGAGTGGCCTACAAGTTGAGGAAGGTTGATTGTCCCCTTCTACTGTGCCCTCATGAGACCCTCACCTAGAATACTGTGTCTAGGTGTGCAGTCCTCAGCACTGGAAAGATATGGACCTGTTGGAGTGAATACAGAGGAGGACCATCAGGATGATCAGAGAGATGGAGCACTTTTCCAGTGCAGACAGGCTGAGACAGCTGGGGTTCTTCAACCTGGAGAAGAGAGAGCTCCAGGGAGACCTCATTGCAACCTTCCAATACCTAAAGGGGTCTTACGAAGAAGAGGGAGAGCAACGTTTTGCACAACGGATAAGTGATAGGATAAGGGGGAATGGTTTTAAACTTAATGAGGAGAAATTTAGGTTAAATGTTAGGCCAAAGTTCTTTATTCAGAGGGTGGTGAGGCAATGGAACAAGTTGCCCGGAGAAGTTGTGGACTTCCCATCCCTGGAAGTGTTTAAAGCCAGGCTGGTTTGGGCCCTGAGCAACCTGGTCTAGTGGATAGCATCCCTGCCCATAGCATGATAGTTGGATCTAGATGATCTTCAACCAAATCTGTTCCATGATTTTTAATTTAAAAATGATAGGCAGGCTGCGGGCACTAATGATAATCGTTACTGCTTAGAAAGGTATCTAGGTCACTTGTCTGAGATCTGGGTTGCAGACTACGTAAAGCCTGTGAGGAGCTAAATCCTTATTACTCCATTTGAGTATCTTCTAAGGTTAGGCTACAATAAGCACCAGCTTTAGCTCATCTTTTTCAGGCTGCCATTGTAGTAGAAGATGCAAAATCAATGTCTGTAAAGCCTAAAAAAATAGCATAATGTGCTGCTCAAGGCACTGACAGAAGAAATTGCAGTTCTGCTTGCACTATTGGTTGAGTGTTTTGTTGCTAATTATTGTTGAAGTGAACTGTGTTTAGTAACCAATTTTTGCTTTGTTTTTGCGAAGTATTTTGACTGCCAATACAGTTTGATTTCCAATGGCCTCAGATTTTTGCCTGGTGGTGTGTTTTTCACTGCACATTGGTAGAAATTAAAAATGAACGGTGTTGTCATGAAAAAATCTTAATTTTATGGGCAGTTAATTTTCCATTAGAAAGTTAAACCCTCTGAATTTTACAGCAGATAGATGTATTTTCTGCTTCTGGACAAGTTTTAATGATTATTCAGTAATGCAATAGTCAGAATAATCTAAGTACAATAGACTCCCTCTCAGTATGTAAAGTGAAGATGCTTCATGGTCTTTATGGTAAACTGTCTACTTTGGCTGTTCTTCAATAATGGTTTTATCTTTCAGATGTACTCAGAAGGAAGTGATGTTGTACCTCAGAGCAATGAAACAGCCCTTCAGTATTTCAAGAAAGCTGCTGATATGGTATGATTATCTGTAAGGTGGACCCTACAGCATGTGCACTAAGAAGTTGATTAGCTCTGAAGTGCTGCAAATGCTTCATGTGCTCTTCCATGAGCACACCTCCTCCCAGCTTCTGTCCCAGATTAATTAGCCCATAATGTTGCTTACCTGAGATGTCAAAAACTGCTCTGGCCATGGTGCTTCATGAAGTTATGTTCAGCATAAGGAGCCTGACTCTCATCAATAGAGTAACTGTATTTCCTCAGTATGAAATAATGTCCACCTAAAGAGTCTGCAACTCCGTGAAGTGCTGGCGTTTGTTAGTTTGAAGTTGTCTTCTCACAGGAATTTACAGTGCTTCCATTTTGTGAATATATAATAGTTTTATACCTCTCATTTCACTAGACTGTTTGCTTTTTGGGATGATGTTTTTTGATCACGTTAATCCCTCGTATCTCTCTTTGACCTGTGCCTTAGGGTAGTGTTTGTACAGTTAAAGCATGAGTAGTCCTCCAGGAAGGGGATTTAGCATGTGAAACACAGTAGATTAAGTTCTGAAGGGACTGTTGTAAGATAACTGCCTTCATGGTTCTTACATTCCACAATCAGAATGCTGTTTCCCATCTCTGCTAAAGTGAGCATCTCTCAATGTGCTCATTCCCTGCATGCACTGAAACTTTCTGATGTGTCCCAATGCCTGTCCTGGCACTGAATGAGTGCCATAGTGCCTGCTTTTGCAGGGGCAGTGGTTAGTAATGTAGCCCACAGGACAGCCACTATTCTACCCTTAATATAGGTTCTCAGAGTTCCTGGTGTTGTTTTGGGAGCTTCTGTAGTACCCAAGATATTTTGAAGTTGGGAAAACTAAAGATGAGTAAGTTATTAATGCCCCATCTTTCTAGGGTTTAGGCTCTACATCTTGTATGACACTGTAAAAGTACACAGTAGAATTTCATAAATAATATTGAAAGTTTTTTCCCTGTTTGTCATCTGTGTAGTCACTGAATGAAAATTGCTGTAAATGCTGTTTCCTCCCTAAATAACATCATTAAAACATATAATATTCAAGAGAGATTCATCTTTTGCTCCTCATAATAGTTAAAGACATACAGATTTGTAAGATGTAAGTGTAGGTTTTGTCTTTCTTTGCAGAATTGTTTTTCTGTGTTTTCAGGGTAATCCAGTTGGACAGAGTGGATTAGGAATGGCTTACCTCTATGGAAGAGGTGTTCCAGTGGTAAGCTTTTGACAGTCATCTTTCTAATCATAGGTGATTGTGTGACTTTTTGTTGTCAACAGATTTTTTTTTTTCCTCTGGAGGGAAGTACTGTAGAAAGCTTAATTGTGAAGATCTCTGTTAAAGTGAAAATTCCTTGAGGAAACCTGTAATGTAAAAAAAATGCACTATGGAATTAGCAGCTGTGAAAGAAACACCCTGATTTTCCTCTCACAAGTTTGAAAATGTTGTTTAAGCTATTAGAAATGTATAGGAGTGTGCATTTTAGCAGGAGGTATGAGCTTGTCTATAATTTTCTTGGGAAATAAAACAAATCCTAGCTGTCCCCATTTTGTGTCTCTTGAGGGAGTGGAGGAACACTTTGAAACTTTTAATTAGTTAATTTGCTTTATTGCTTTTCCCACTGGAAGGTTTCTTGTCAAATGTTTTATATTTAGCTATGCAAACAGATACTCAAAAGTTAAATTAGCCCAAAGTTGAGGAAATAAGTAAGTGTTCTAGAAACAGATCAAAGCTTCCATTCTGTTAAGCATAACTGTTCATAGCAATGGTGTGTGGATGCCAGCTTTGAGATAGCTGCAGAATTAAAACAGGTTAAATATCGTTGTAGTCTGTTTCATTTTTTGCTTCCAGATTTTGAATAGGGGAATATTTTCACTGGAAAATCTTGCTGTAATTTTTCTGTCCTTTCACGTATGCACATGCATATTTTCTCTCTTAAACTTTGGTGTATTGCAAGGCTCTAATGACTGGACCAAATCTTCCTGCAGAACTATGAGCTAGCACTGAAGTATTTCCAGAAGGCTGCAGAACAGGGATGGGTCGATGGACAGCTTCAGCTAGGTTCCATGTATTACAGTAAGTGGCGTCAAAACCATTTGCAGGTTCTAAGCACCTGCCCTTTCAGTCACTGTTCACTAGGTGGCATTACAAGTGTGCATACACTGCATGTAGAATGGGCTTACTACATTGAACTTGTATTTCATTCTGGGTTTTTCCTAACATTTTCACAAAGCTTTTGTAGAGCAATTTTAAAGAGAAAGTACTGTATTTCATACAGCACTGCTTTTGAAAAGGAATGAACAGCGATGATTTAATCTTTCTTTTAGATGGCATTGGAGTCAAGAAAGACTATAAACAAGCTTTGAAATATTTTAACCTGGCCTCCCAGGGTGGCCACATTCTCGCTTTTTATAATCTGGCTCAGATGCATGCTACTGGCACTGGAGTGATGCGGTCCTGTCATACTGCTGTTGAGGTAAGGTCACCCATTTATTAAGATCAATAATACTGACTTGCAAGGGATTGGCTATAATCACATCAGCCTGTGTAGGACATTTCTAGCAGTGACTGCAAAGTCAAGGCTATCAAAAGGGAAAGTGATATATTAGCAAACTTGCTTGTATTTCATGAGAAAAATCTTTGGCTTTTATGTTTTGTCAGGTTTGTCTTTCCTTCATTAACTTCAAAGAAAATCAAAAGAATGTAATACAAAGCAAGCAACAGTAAATTAGAAGTACCAAATTCTTCTTTTATACGTGTAACAAAACTAAGATACTAAATAATTCCAAGTAAGCATCTGAATCTTACAAGTTACTAACTTTACTTACTAAAAATCTTACAAGTTACTAAGCATCTATCTGCATAGCAACTGATATCTTAAAGTAAGCCTGTCTTACACAGTGGAGTTTGCTTGTCATGTTTTTCATGTGAAATACAAATATTTTGAACAGGCATCAGAATGTTAAAGTGTTACTTCTTACAAAATCGTATTTTTTTTAAGTTCCTGACAACCAGTATCCTCCCCCCTCCTTTTTCCTCTGCAGCTGTTTAAGAATGTATGTGAACGGGGGCGTTGGTCTGAAAGACTGATGACTGCCTACAACAGCTATAAAGATGGTGATTCAAATTCTGCTGTGGTTCAGTATCTTCTTCTGGCAGAACAAGGCTATGAAGTTGCACAAAGCAATGCTGCTTTCATACTTGATCAGAGTAAGAATCTGAATATGTACTGAAAAGGGTTTTTCTGGAGGTGGCATGTTAGAATGTTGATGAAGCTTTTATCCTCTTTCCTGCTTTTCACACTGGAAAATAATCAGTTTTCATTTTCACTTCTAAGGATGACTTTGTAGACTAAAAGTGAAAATGTATTTAATTTCTGACTTCAGGATTTTAAAATGGCATGGGCAGTCTTTAGAAACTTGCACAGTGCAAAAAATTCTCTTCCCTGGATTTCCTAAGTACAATTGTAAAAGTAGGAATTGCATTAGGTTTGCCTTTGACCTATACTATGCATGGAAGTCCCAGTGTCCTTTGTTCTTTCTCTTGTAATGCGTTTTCTCAGCACCTTCTTTGTCTGACTTTACTGATGCTGCTCTTGAAGCAGGGATAAGGAGCTGGACAGTCTTAGATTTGAAAAAAAACTTGTCCCATGTGTCTTACTGGAACTAGATGGCTAGAACTTGGATTTATTAGAGTTTGAAGTCATTGGGAGACAGTAGAAGTACAATGGCAAATCTTACTAGAAACTGCAAAACCCAGTATTTTAAACTTTCTCTATACCAAATTTAGGTCTCATTGCCAGCTTTTTATCTTAGTATTGAAAGCACCTATTGGTGGCTGATTGGCTGATCTGACATCTTCATTTCCAGTTTATGTTTTTGAAAGATGTCTGAGTGAATCCTCTTTAGATAAGGTACAGTAATGACAGTCTTAGCTGGAAGTGCATGCGTGCAAAGAAACAGCATTTTTCCTTGCCTTAAAACTCTGATCGTCTTTACTCAGATATATCTGAGTTTGATTTAAAATTACTTTATAAGTTTTATACGGAAAATCTTTGTGTCAGCTGTGGGGTAGTACAGCTGAAACCATAATTACACTAGCAGTTCAAGTTATAAATCCTTTAAATTGTCTGAACTCTGATAGTTCATGAACCTTCAGATTGTGACATGAAAAGCTTCTGAAGTAGCCGAAGCACTGCTGTGTGAAAGAGACTGTAGTCTCTGGCTGGTTAAGGAGTTTAACCCTTCGTTTTACCTGACTAGTCCTGGGTTTCAGGTGGCCAAACTATAACAGGTTATACTTCAGCCTTGTATTTGTCAAAGTCCAAATTATATGCTCTTAAGACTTGCATTTTCTGTCATTCCTCAAGTATGCATTGGAATCTCCTACAGCTGCAGTGGGAGAGATGCTTGGTAAGCCATAATTCAGGGTGAAATTATATAGTTTGTTCCTAGCTCTCTTAAGTGGGCAGATAAATGGAAAGGCCATATAAATGAAAGGGGGTTTTATAAGTTTCAGATGGGTTGAATCTTGTTTGTTCTATAACAGAGATTGCTTCAAGTTTTTAACTTATTTCAGCCAACTGAAGATAAGCTGGGGGTTTTTTGTGGTTATGTGTGCATATACCATGGTTCTATTTAACTGGATTATTTTCTTCTTTAGAAGAAGCTAGCATAGTAGGAGAAAATGAAACCTATCCTCGAGCTTTGCTTCACTGGAATAGAGCAGCTTCTCAAGGTATGTCTACCTCACAATTCCAATCAGGAGTACATTCACTGTAGGTTTGCTGCTGCAGTGTGAGCTGCAGGTTGGGCTCTGGGCGGGAGGAGCCCAAGGCCATGAACTGCCAACTCTTCGCGTGGGGGGAAACAAAGGGCATGGGGACTCATGGCGCAGCCAGGTGAGAGACACAACAGGAGCCAAAGACCCCAGACTTAAGTGTGAACAGACTGTGAGGGTATAAAAGCCCAGGGATTGCCTTGGAAATACAAGCTCAAGCTGGTTTTTTGTTACTGTGCCGTTATTAAATTGTTTAAAAGATTCAGCCATCTGAGACTCTGCTTTGAAAACCCAGGGTCAAACCAGTAAGGAGAGCTTGACTGTGTGAGAGTGGCACAAACGGGGAGTCAAGCACCCATCATCCCTTGCAGCCCCCCACTGCAAAGGGGGAAGGAGGTTCAGTCCCTGCCTAACAGTCTAGTGGTGGGAGTGTGATGGCCAGATTGCCTCTCAGATGTTCCTTAACATTTAGTAGAGCCATTAATGTGCATTTTCGTACGTTTTGCTATGAAACGTGTAAAGAGGGAGAGTTTACTTGCTCCTGTTCAACAGAAGTTGTATCCCAGGTAGGGTAGTTGGTGTTCTTTGTTCTATTATTAGCTATAGTGTCATTACAATATCCGTGCAGGTCTGAGCCTTTCTGTGGTTCTAAAGACTAAAAGGACTAAAATACAAATATACTGTGTGTTTCTTTTGCTATCCCATATGGAATTGAGCAGTGTTAAAGAACATTAGTAATGTTTACACTGACTTTTCTAAAAATATATCTGCTTGGAAAAGTAGATCCAAAACCCTTAAGAGTTTTCATCATTTATAAGAAATACAATTTCCTATTCAAAGTAAGCAGAGTCCAGTGATGAAGAAGTGGCCTTGATGTCCAAACAACACAAACTCTGGTGTTTGTGATCCTACCCTAAAATAAGCAAAAAATAAACTTAATGATGAATTATCTTGAGGGATTTAACTTCCAAATGGATGTATCTACACTAATATCTGTCTACTAGTAGAGCAAGAGTACCACGCAAATTCAGACTTGCAAGGCTTTTAGTTGAAAGTTAAGAAATTGAAATGATGAAACACTATTTTTCAAGTTTCCAGGGTCATTGCTTTTAAAAAAAAGTTGAACCCTTTAAAGGCCATATAGCAAATGAAAAGTATTCTGTAATAAATGATTTGATTTGTGAACATGTTACGGGTTTTTGGCTGACACCACTTCATAGCAATAAAAATTGGTAGGATTACTAGAAAAAGGTCTTACCTGCAAATAGAAATTGGGTGTGTTTTGGTTAGCTTAACCAAATTTAAAAACTAAGAGCTGTTTATGTCAGGGGGTGGTGAAAGATAAACAGTTTGTACAAACTGTGAAAAGTAATACTAATGCTCCTACTGCATCTTCATAGGAAGCCAAAAGGGAGTTTCTTTGCTTAGCTGTTTTATCCAGTTTTTGTTGTTTCTTTATTTCTAGGATATACTGTTGCAAGAATTAAACTTGGAGATTACCATTTTTATGGGTTTGGTACTGATGTTGATTACGAAACTGCATTTATTCACTATCGACTGGCATCAGAACAGCAGCACAGTGCTCAAGCAATGTTTAATCTGGGCTACATGCATGAGAAGGGATTGGGCATCAAGCAGGTGAGTAAGCTGTAGACTGAGAGTCTGCTTTGTTAGAGTACATTTGCTAATTAATATTCAGTTAAGTCCATAACTACTACTGGGCTCTGGGTGCTATATAACCACTTCATTGGAATTAGCATGTCTCCCAATATATTCACCAATAGGCAATGGACAAGTATGTTGACTTCACACTTAACTATGTGAAGTAATGATGCATAGACAGGGGAGAAACATTTGCCCAAAACGGTGAGTATTGGCAGAGAGAGTGCCATATGCTTCAGTAATGCTTTCAAGACTTTGAAGTGTAGTGAAATGAATGAAAATCCACTCCAGGCTCATGGTATTTTAGTGCAGGATTATTCTGGTCCTCTGAAACACTGGTTAAATTGTTTCCTGTATCACAATATTTTAAAAACAAGGTAACAAAGCATAACCACGGCCAGCTGTGGTTTTTCAAGTTAGGGAAGCTATATCACCTAAAGAAGACAGTATATTTGGTTCTCCTAGGAGGCCTGTGGTGTTTTGCTGTCCATGAGTTAATTCTTATGAAATCCCGAGCAATGTATTTCTATATGTGTCAAAATAATGCAATTGGCAATTGCATACTAATTTTGAGCAGCCTACCTTAGCGTAATGTATGAATTTAACAATACCTTGACCTGAAACAGTAAGAAATGGCTTTATTTCCTCTATTTTCAGTGATCTTCAACTTTTTTTTTGCCTTTATATGCACTTTTTAATTATTCTATTGGTCTATTAAAAGACCAGTTTTTGCTTCTTGACAAAATATGAGAACTATGTAAAGCAATTAATAGGTCAGTATTGTTACTTTGGCAGCATGAGGCAATCAACACTTGAAAAATGCTTAATGACCTAGATGTAGGAGTGACAATACAGTACACAAACTGCATTTTTTCTAAAGTTTATGTTCAAATGTTACGTTAAGATGGTTTTCCCTTGGTAACTGAGCCCTCAAAAGCAGTTAACTCCTGAAACTAAGTCCGCGGCTAAAAGCAACAGTTTAAAGTTGTAGGTTTTCTTTAAAAAAAATACTTTCAGGCATGGGCCTTTTTATTTTGCTTGTCTTGAATACAACAAAATTCAGATCAAATAATAAAAGGTTTGAAAAGGTTCTTGCATCGTGTTCAGCATGATGAGAAAAATGATTCCTAATGCTTTCATTCTCACCAAGTATTCTCCAGCCTAAAGCAGAGATGGCTGCCCACAGTGCCAAAATGAGTGCACAGAGGCTCATGATGAGCATATGAACCCTTGCTTATGCAGAGGAATAACACTTTCCCTCCTTCAGATCCATCATGGAATGAAATGTTGAATTGCAAGGGAACTAGAGATAGTTAATATAAATACAGCAAAGGAGCACTGAGAATGTCTAAGCAACAAAACTGCATGTATAAAACCAGTTTTAGTAGTTCTGAATATGTAATGTCTTGGCTTTTTGTATTCTAAAACTTTACAACTGTAAGATGAGAAGATGGAAATTTAGGACTAATTAGAAAAGGCTAGGGGCTGGGCCAGGATATTCTAGAAAAGGCTAAGGCTGAGTTTTTTGCATGAAGCAGAATATTTGGCTTTCCTTTCACAGAATGGAAATTGCTGAATTCTGAGCACATTTGAAAATGACTAACAGTCGTATTTCCTGGTGTAGTAGGATGTCTATCACTGAAATGTGGTTTCCCACTGGAGGCTTCTGGATGGGACATATAAACTGTAGTAGCACTGTAGTATGTAACAAAATTGGGAGGTTAGTGTTGAAGAGAGGAATGTGTACTTTAAACCTCTCCTCACCTACATCCATGTCATTAAGATTGCAAACACTCCAGAGCAAGGGAGAATGTTCCAATACAGTGGCCTGCACAACTTCAATTCAGGTCACTGTTCATTCTGGATAAATGTGGTATTTCTTAATATGGTGATGATTTTTTTTTTCCCACCAAAGAGCTTTTGCCTTATTCTCACTTCAATTATTGAATAAATAGTCTTTTTCTCACATATAGGATTTTATGCTACACTTCCTGTACCAAGAAGGTTTTCAAACTCAGACCAGGTCAAGGCCAAATGTTAAGCCCTTTCAGAAATCTCACACATGTACACTTAGACACTTTTCATAGTTTAATGCTTTCAATCCCTGAGGCTACATGTCAGGATGAAGACTGTTTCCATAAACTGCTCAAAATTAAGAATGAATTCATTTTATTACAGTATCATATTAAGATTTGGTGTGGTTTTTCAGTGCTATTTGTGTGTTGTAGCTCAGACTCCTACAGTTTGCACTTTTCTGTCGAGTAAAGTATGCATAAGCAGAATGAAGTGCTTACTAATTAGAAATGAAGATAAGCCTTTATTTAGGCTCTCCTTTTACACCAACACTAGCACAGTGCAAAGGAGGTAAGGAAGCTCTTTTAAATAGTTACACAAAAGATAAACTTTTCGGCCTCAATGAGTATTAAGGGTTGTTCTATTAAATTATAATGCTAAAATGTGAGCCACTCCATCTCATTCATTTAATATGTCAATTTTCATGCTTTTATTTCCACTGTATCAATGAGCAGAAAACCTTTATGGTATTTCATCATCAGGAAACTATTAAATGAGCATGCAGCACGAAGTCCTGGAGATTTCTCTTAAGTGTCCAATTTGAAACTTTCAGAAGCAAGTCTTACATGAAGCCTGTTCTTCACATCATTGCTAGAACAAAGCCAGTTTGTATCCAAATATCCTACCATTGCACAGTATGTATCTGAAGCAGAGCCAAAAAACCAGTGAACAAACATGGAAAGTTAAACTATTCGGAATATGTACCCTCAGTTCTTACGGTCACCACCTTGTTTCAATTGCCACCAAAGAGCACTAATTTAAGCTCTTTCTTAAATTGCTCTCTGTTTGTGCTCGTACTTTTGCCAGGCTGCTCTCACTAATGCCAGTTATGTGCATTATGGACAAGTAGTAAAATCTAATTTGTGTATATGTGCAGAAATGATTAGAAGCTGCATTATGCAGCAGGCATACTGTAGTATAACTGAGAGGAAATGCTGCTGCATATTCCTCTGAAACTTGGGTTTTCTTAGTTTTTTATATTTCTTCTGGTGTTGCAGATGTTAGAGTACTAGAGTCCCTGAAATATTTGCCTTGGTTTACAGTGAATAGGTTGAATATGTTACTACTAACCTGATTGTGAACTTCAATTCTAGTATCAGTTAAAATAGCTTCATCCTCAAATTGAAGCTTCCATTTACTTGGATATTGAAAGGTGAACATATCTCAGGAAAAAAAACCCTATGGTTAATTTTTCAAGTTCTTCAAAACTGAGCTTTGATTTTTCTTCACTTTAGGATATTCATCTTGCAAAACGATTCTATGACATGGCAGCTGAAGCAAGCCCAGATGCTCAGGTTCCAGTCTTTCTAGCGCTTTGCAAGCTTGGAGTGATTTATTCCTTGCAGTACATACGGGAAATCAATGTAAGTAATGCAGAATTAAAAGAAAACAGCCAATGTGTTTTCCATTTTTAAAAGGAAATTTGTAATCTTACTGAAGTAGAAGTATTGCTTGAGCCTTCTGCAGACTTAAGATAAATTTGTTTTCTAGTGTTGCATATCAAGAAATCACTGAAGCTTTCATTCCTCTTCCTTCTTTGTGCAACTCTGTGAAACTGAAATGTGCACAGGCAGTGCTCTTCTGTGCTGTTCTTCCCTTGAAGAGAATTTCTCAAAACCATTTGACTGTTCTAATCCATGAGCATCTGCTATCAAAATGAAGCAGATTTAACTGACATAATTGTTCAAGGGAAAAAAAAATGTATCTCTAATTCTCATGCTATTTATATTCAGCTGTAACAACCCCATTAGAGTTGTGTTTGATTTCTGTGGGGGGATAAAGGTATTTGTATTACATAGTTTAGGTATTTTGTAGTGTTTCTACTGGATGATGGCCCTGGAAAAGAAATTGTCTGGAATTAAAATGAAGTCTTTCCAATATTTCTCAGTGTTCTGATATCTTACTGCCTTTTTGGATTAGTTAACAAATTAAATTGTATGGAAGTTACTGCCACTTAGAGCAAATGCAGTTTCAGGCAATTCAGCAGAGTCTGATAAATTATAGTAGTCTGGAGGCTGAGGACAGTCAAAATACTCTAAGTCAATTGGGCAAATACCCACATGGCACTCACAGAAGCTAGTATGCAGAACACAGCTTTTCCTAGTTTTAAATTGGCAGTGACTGTGTAGTATCATCAGATGCAGTAGTGAAGATTAGAAGTGTGCGTTGGCTAATCTTTAGGCAAATGGAGTCTTATAAAAAGGCACTTCAATCAAAACTAACAGTAAGTCACTTTAATTTCCCCATCCATTACCTGCACAAATCTCAGCATTGTACCACAAGTGTCCTGAGGATTAATGCTCTGTCATTCATGGGAAAGCCACAAAACTTCATAGTGAGAACTTTGATCTCTAAAATAGAAAATAGAGTACCTCATTGTATATAACATGCCTCTTCGTTGTATTTTAGTTCCTGAAAACTAAGAATGTCACTGATGTGGTGCTATTTTCTCAGAGAGGAGAGGAGCCACTAAGTTTGAAGACTGGTACATGAAAAGTGTTACAAGTCTAATTAAAAAAAAAAAATCATTTAATTTCCCCTTTGTGTTCTTTGACATGATGTGGACTTTTTCTTTCTTAGATAAGAGAAGTATTCTCACATATTGATATGGACCAGCTGCTGGGGCCTGAGTGGGATCTCTACCTTATGACTATCATCGCCTTGCTCCTGGGAACAATTATAGCTTATAGACAAAGGCAACACCAAGCAATTCCCAGACCAGCAGGACTGCGGCCAGCTGTGCCTCAACAAGAACCGCCCCCAGAGCATCAACCACCACAATAGCAACAAGAGCCTCTGTGAAAGAACTGGATTTTTCCAAAAGGAACAATTTTCATTGTGAATTAGGACTTTGGATCAACAGTCCCTCCCCCAAAAGAGGCACAAAGAAGTTTAAAAAAATGTTTGAAAGCTGCTTAGAATGATGCCTTTTTTCAGGGATAAGAAAATTATTTTGAAACTGATTTGAATGTTATTTCAGTGCCAATGGAATAACACTATGGCTTTTTTTCATGGAAACACAAGAGTGCTACTACAAAAATGTTGCCTGCTGTATCTAGTTCCTCTTTATTCAGAGTCCTTTTCATCTCCCAGAGAGACAGAAGTCTAGCAGTGGAAGGTTTTTGCCTGCTTGATAGCAGTTACCCTTTATAAAAGTAATAATAATAAATTTATGGCAAATTTAAGTCCTAGAAGCTGAAACTATATTCAAATTCTGAAAAGATTAGAGCTGTTAAGAACTTAAATTCTGACCTTCATCCCAAGTACTTCTATAGTCCTTATTTCATTTCTTTTTAGTATTTCTTACACTTTGGTCTTTTAGGCTGTCTTGGATGGTTTAACACAGATTATTGATAAACCCTGTAAAACTAAGCCAGCAAACATGCCACTCTCCATTTGTGCTTTTTTTTGTTTTGGGTATCTTCCTCCATTCCCCTTAGACAGTTCTCAGCAGTCAGTATGTAGCCCGTGAGGTAGAATGGGACAGATTGGGTCTGTAGAGCTCGTCAGTTGAAAACTGCCCACACAGCGCCCAGATCTCACATACTTCTAAAACTTTTCAGGAGCCTGTGTAGTTTGCAATCCTTCATGACATGAACCCATTATTGGTAGTGTTCCTAAATTTTAATTTGTCTGTACTAAGAGGCTGAGTCTAGACTGCAGAAAGCACCAGTATTACTGCGCACACTGAAGAGAGAGAGCCAGAAATCTCCGTGAGTTAGCTGACTTGCTTTTTAGAGTTGAAAGTTCTATGCTTAATTTTCACCAATCCTATTAGTGATTTGCACTGCAAGAAAGAAATGTGTTTATCTTGTGCATGCATCTGCTTAATGCATCTACAAAAAAGAACCACGTAAATGCATACTCTCTACAGAAGGGCATGGGCTTATGTCAGTGATGCTACTTCAGAGCTACAGGAGTGCTCTGGCTGTCGCCAACCTCTCTTGCACCTGGCATAGGTGAAAGTAACAGTAATGTCTCTGGCTGTGCCATCTCAAGGACCCCTTGTAACAAGAAAATCCAAAGAGAAAGAAGACTAGTGGTTTCTTGATGCCACCAGGTCAGTGTAAAGGCCTTTTAATGAGTGTAAAGAATATGACCTGTGGACTGATGATTTAAGACTGCAAGAGGAATCTTCACTTAGAGACGATTTTCATTGAACTATAATTTCCAGGGCTGGGGGTGGGAAGCAGTGGGGGAATAGTTTAGAAGCACGAAATGCAGAAGTGTCTGTTCTTATTTACCAATGGTAGTTAAATATTGGTTTCTGTACTAGCATTAAACCCTCTGCATATACTATCATAAAGCTGAATGAATACAAATGAGAAGGCTTTAGCTGCTTTCTGACAAAAGCTGTTGTGTTTAAAGGGTTAAGGGCTTCTTTTCGTGCAAATGTTTTTCCAGTGTATTGGCAACAACATATCAATACACTTTATTTTGGTATGGTTTCATACTTGGTACATTTTTAAGGAGATCATTGCACAATAGATCTCTAGTTTGGGATAGAAGATGAGCAATCCCTTTTCTAAATGGAAATGTCACAGATTACTAGTATTAAAGGTACTAGTATTATAGGTAGAACTCAGTACTTCTCACAATGCTTATGCTGGTCATATGAAGACAAATCTTTAATTTTAGTGTAAAGGGTTGCAGCAGGTAGTAGAGGAATGTCTTGTTCAGTCTTAATCATCATTAGCAGATGAAACAGTATTGAACTAAAATGTAGTGTCTTATATGTACAGCATTCCCCAGCTGCATTTCTAAGATATCTGTGATTTCTGAACACTCCCTCTGAAATATTTTGCCACTGTCACTTAATAACTCTTTTTAGCTTGGCATGAGTAAATTAAAGAGTATATGGAAAATGTTTTTCAGTTAAATACCATTGGTTCATTGGTATTGCTTTCTTAGGAAATTTAACAATTTTGTTACTGCATTATTAAAATGTTTTGGTTGTTGATCTATTAGAACTAAATTCTAAAAGCTCTGTTCTACTTGCATGATAATCTCTCATCACTGCTGCTATATGATAGTCTTATAGATGACTTTTAGTGAATCTGATGCATTTTTACATCCAAGAAATCAGCAGAAGAAAACAATTGAAGATCAGCAAGTTACATAATTAAAAAAAATGCTTTTTGAAGGAGCAATAAGGAAGTCTTTCTCCTGCTTTTTTCCCTTCCACCAAATTACTACCACTACCTTTTCAAATGATATTCATTTGAATGTGGTGGTAGAAGAAAAAAGGTACTTACCATAAATAATGGCAAGTTAACTCAGGGATTAAAGAAATGAATAAGTTTTCTAAATCAGTTATTACAACATGAGTTAAGTTTTTGTGACAATCCCTTACTACTCTGTTCTGAAACTTGCATTTTGAGGAAAGTATATCTAACTCTTACTAGCAATATGTTCCTTGTTGTGCACTCAGTTAAATCAGGCATCTTTTTCCTAAAAAAGCTTGAGTTGCTCCATTTACTGCAGTGAAGTACTTTTCCCTTTTGGTAGCACACAGGTTATCTTATAGTTTATATGCAGGAGTATTTTAGAAGGGAAACTTGATTTAAGAGAAGCCTTTCTGGGTGTGTTCAGCATGATTTGAATGGAAAAGTTGTATTCTTTGTGTGTAGTAACGTAGGCCAGAGCCTGCCTATTTGACCTTCATAGATGTGCTCTTCTTTCCGTGCACAGAAAATGGAACTACAGAGCAGTAAGTGTTCTTGGTGGTATTTTTATATGTAGGAAAACCGTGGGAAAATATGGAGAAATGCATTATTCTGCATCTCAGATTATTAATCAAAGACATTGGCTGTTCTTGCTAGTTCAAAGAAACACTGAACTGTTGAGAAAACAGGATTTTAGTTCATCACTGGTGAAACTTGTCCCAGAGCTACCTGTTGAAGTAATTTTCTTGCTTTATATTGTCCATGATGGGACAGTGTAATAGAAGGTAAGGCCTTCGAAACAAACATCCCCGTGAGAGTCATGTGAGATCGTTTTTTTCACTTTTTAGTCATGTTCCATAAGTCAGCTACTCTTATTAAAAAAATAAACAAAACAAAACTATCAAATGTTTTAATTTGGGGGAAGAACATTAGGATATGACTTGTGAAAGGACTTTTTAAGACTATGCATTATCTAATTTTCACCTATTATATGCTAATTTTGGCCTATAAAAGGGGATTACACTCACCTTTGCAAGTTGCTTTCCTATTAGATAGGCAACAATGAACTGAAATTCTATTTTTGTTTCAGAGAATATTAAACTGAAAAGATTTAGTTTGATTTGAACTACTGCAAATGCATATGGCAAATAGGGACTATTGGGGGGAACCCTTTGTTTTTATCAGCTACAGTTCTTTAAAGGGTCTTGTAGGAGTTTTGTAAATTTATTTTGTATTTAAAATCAGTATAAAGGCTGGTCAAATGTAATATAATTGTGTAAACAAATTCTGTTAATAGAAAGATGTACAGATTCATTTTGTACTGTATCTTTAATCTTGTGAAATAAAGATACCACCTGTGTGGTTACCCTCAGTGTTCACAGTGGTTATGGTAACAGAAGATGTGAATTGCTAGTCATATGCACTGGGATACGCCACTGTTCAATGCATCCCGTCCTATAAGGATTCTCATATTTTCACTTCCATTTCTTAGGAAGGGCAAAGAAAGGGGGAATGGATCACTATGCATTTTGTCTTCAGTTATGCTATAAACTTGCCCTGTGTGTGTGTATGTGTGTGACAGTGTGTATAGCATTTGTACCATGCCTGCTAGAGACAGAACTGCTGTGTGATTCAAGTAACTTTAGACTTACTGCTGCATTTTCAATACCCATACAGGGATAATTCAGTCAGTTGGAACAGACACTGGGGGAGGGACTACTCCAAGCTGACAAATTGGTGTGGTTTTTTGAACCATTCATCCCTTCAGGCTTCATCTGTTGAGACCGTCATCCCTTGTTAAATTCATTAAGTTGATGGGCTTTCCTTGGGTCTGCTTGTTCACTGGGGAGAAGGAAAGTAAGGACAGTGAGGGGAGCAATAATGGCTAGGAAGGGCATCAGTAGTTAAGTGATCCTGAGCATCAGCCCAAATTAATAGTTTTCTGAAGTATTTGGAGACTTTCCATGTTGTTTGTTCCTGCCAACAGCACTTGTTGCAGGTAAAAGCAGAACTGCAGGTATTAAAACCCGCTTGAGTTTGACTAACAAAGCTCAAGCTTGGTGAGGTCATCCCTCACATTCCAAAAAAGTCTATTGTTTAAGATGTGATTGCTGACATACTCAGTTGAGGTAGATACTTTATTTTATTTGTAGCCTGTAGTCAATGTGAAGCTGTGTTCTGTGGAGGGAATTGAGTACCAGGTAAATAAATATATGATGAGGTGTGGGGGAGTGTTGGGGATTTCTGTTACTTGTTTGTTTATAAAAGCTTCCAGGATAATGTTCATTGAAAACTAGTATACTTTGTTTGGTTTTGATTTTTATATTGCTCTATTCTCCATATTTTAGTCTTGAAACTGAAACCAATTAAAATATTATGAGTATAGTTTCTAAGCCTACAAGGCCTATTTGATCAGAATGTGTTATTTGGTATAATGACAAAATGTTCTTCCTCTTCTCTGAATTGTCATTATCTTCATAGATTTTCTGAATCATGACTTTGATTACTTTTTTATAAAGAATAGTTGAGGAAAAAAGTCACTCTAGCCTACTTACTGTCAAAAATCTTCAGACAACTGTAATCAACTCCTTCTAAAGCCAAGGATGGGGGAGGGCAGTGTACCATCTATCCAAATAATGAAAACTGTAACCTACAGTCCTAAAGTTTATTTTCAGAAAGAAAAGTAAGTGGAGATGGAGTGCCATTGTAGTTGCACTTCAGGTAGTAAGAGAGAGATAGGTCATTTAGCTTTCACAGAGATGGGTTGCTCACATTTTTATTTCTTTGGTATGCAACTTTATGAGCTTTCTATGTAACATGGGTTGCAATTCCAGGTTTTTGAAAATAGCTTTCAAGAATATCAGTTTTTTGTGTTGCAAAATACTGAAATTATAGCTCTTCAATTCTGCTGTCAATCTTTTTTTTTTGTATTTCCTTATTTTTTATATGCTTGTTTTTCTTCATTCTTCCTCCTAAACACAGGCTGTTCTGTAAAATCAGTTGTTCCAGTTCCCATCTGTTACAAATGTGGCTCCATTTCTGTACAAGATTCATACCAACTTCTTTTATTGCTTCTAATTAACTGCTTTTGCTGGAGGGGAAAAATGTACCTGGGATGTGTGTTGTAGCCACAAGGGGGTGTTAAAAATAATGGCAACTTGGGCTTGTTAAATATTTGAGGTCTTAAAGATTGGGAATGGAGTAACTTCCACACTTTGAGTCACTGTCGTATCTTGAGAGAATGTCTGTATATCTGTGAGAGTGTGTGTGTGTGTGTATACACACACACATAGATACAAGAAGTCGTTGGTTGCAGGAGCTGCAGAAACTTTACAAGATTAAATAATTCAGTACTCTTATTTCTCTAATAAGTACTCTTATTTCTCTAATATTTGTGGAGGAAAAGTTCAAAATTAAAAATCACTTTAGCTTCTGGGAAGACCTGGTAAATAATGACCTTCCCATGACTATTAAAACTTTTGTAGTATGTAAATCATTCTAAAATGTGCCAGACTGTCTTCCAACACTGTTTGGCATATTCATGTGCACAGCTTCCAGGAGAATGGCCTCTTTTGCAAAGTATAATCCGTATTTTTTTAGAGTACAAAATCCTTCCCACAAAAATAAGCGAACATGTTTAGCAACAGGTGATGAAGAATTTTTTTTAAACATTTTACACTGAGATCAACTGGTGGAATATTTGAGGTATTCAAATAGCTTGAAAACTGTAACTAAAAAGATTTTACGTTACTTGTTTCTGTCCAATCTTACTTTAATGTTTGTTAGGGTCCAGACTTTGCTATATACTTAAATTCTATTAATTAATGACATTTAGGCACTTCTAAATAATTTATTATTATTGTTATTACTACTATTTGGAAAGTTTCCCAGGTCTAGTCAACAGCAGTTTTAAAGGAAAAGCCAAGTTGCTAGTATTAAAAAGGGATATATGATAAAATCAAACACACTTCATAGACTTTAAAGTCATTATTATAGCTGATGTTAAAATTACTAAAGAAATATGTGGAATGTTCCAGTTTAAGGAACATTTTACAATTGCATTGTAAAAAAGATACTTCCTGAACAATCATCCAGCTTTGAATTCAAAGGCTGAAGGCCTGACAATGTACATGTTAGTTTTCTAAAGTGATTTTGCTACCTTCACTACTGGGGCTGTGAGATCAGGAGGACTTGAGTTAATTCTTTTCAGGTTGTATTTAGTTTCATCTCTAGTTTTCATCACATTGATTATAGGACTGGACAATCCATTAGGAAGAATAGCAATACCAAAATATGTATACATTTTCTTGTGGAATCCAGTGCTATGTTAATGTTCGGCTGTGATTGGAAAGGTAAAGGATTTCATATTTTTTACAAGTAATTCTGTGTTTGACTTGGTTGTTGAAATCTGGGAAACATTGCACAGAAGGGAGGTGACTCCAGTAAGAGAATTCAGACCCAGTGAGATAAATGTGGTGATCTCACTGCACACAGCTGTGTTGGCTTTTCCTGTCTCTGCTAAACTAACAGCCTGAGTTCCCTACTAGGAGTCCAATTTTTTGGAAGGCAAAGGGTGCAAGTAGGTAGGAACTTCTCAAAACAGAGCAAGAAAGAAGGATTTCTTCATTGATGTAATCTCTCAGCTAACAAACTGAACACTGTGTATTAACTGTTTGCCTACTCTATCTTGCGTATTCAGTGAATAGCTCCATAGAGACACAAAACATACTTCAGGTTTTTTGCACACGTAATTTCAAAAAATGTTTGGGTTTACAAGTCCCAAAGAGTTTACTCTTTGTTACATATGTCATTCTTAGTTCAGTTCCAAAAGATAGACTGATAGGAAATACTTGGAAATGTTTCTGGTGATACTAGTTCAGCATCATAAAACACAGCTCTCATGTTCGGAGTAAACAGACTGCAAATAATCCTTCAGCTTAAAACTGAAAAATTCTATGGTAAATAATGAAAATTAATAGAAAAGTAAACTAAAAATAAATCCCCTCTAACATTGCAGATCTAGTGTCTGATTAATCTGGCACTGTGAAAGGTGCTAGAACAAACAATATTCTTTGTCATTTTAAAATACTCTTATTTAAATACAGCAAATAAAATATTCATTTCTACTGTCTCCTTGGGATTTCTAAATGCAAAATCATAAAGACTTTCTTGCAGTTACAGAAAAGGAAGCTTTCAAATTACATAAAATGAGTATGTTTGATAACTCTTTAGCTCTCTTTATGTTTATATTAAGTATTTGATGCTTCCACATTTCTCCACTAACCATTACACTCCTGGCACTGCTATTCTACAAACTCTTCAGTTGCTCAGATTGCAGGCAGAACAAGCTCTGCAGGTACTGGTAATTTGCTGTGCTGTTAGATGGCAAAACAAAGGTGCCTGGTCATTGAGAATTGTTCTTCTATGGGGAAAATACTGTCTGTGAAGGGGAAGTGAAGGTGATGGGCTGCCATGCTGGAGATAGTGCATTTGTCCCAGCAATATTCGTTTTACACTAATCTTGCCATTACTGAGATGTGCAGTTAAACAAATCTCTCCTGAAGCACGTGATTTTCCAGGCTGGGCTGTGGCAGCTGGAGCAAAGACCACTCAGGTGTGTGCACATGGTCCAAGGGAAGGGAGCTAAGCAAACAGTCTTTTGGCACTACACTTTTGTTTTCTCTTACTGCTCTGTGTGGCAATATCAGTTCACTGGCTGAGAAGTAGCACTCCTGTGAAACTACTTTTCAATACAATATAAAGAAGTATGTGAAGTACAGACTTAATTGTGGAAGCAAGTCCAGATAGGTAAAGAAAATCTTGAAGTATTTCCATCACTTCTGAATTGAGCCTCTGTTGGAACACCACTAAGAGTTAAGTCACACCGCCTCATTTAATATGATGAAATATATTGAATTCTGTTAACTGACAGATTTAATTAAATTTGCAGTAAAGCTTGCATGAGAATTATGGTTTTGTATTGGAAGAAAATAGCATCATTTTCCAGGCTATAATGAATTATTAATACCTTTATAATGAAATATTAACGTTAAAAACCCTCGTTGGCTGTCAAGTTGAAAGAACAAGAATCAGGTGATGTGTATATTTGAAATAAATTAGAATTTGGATCATTCTAGCAATTATTTATTCAGTACATGTGTTTATGGTTATGACTTCACACATTCTAACCCTGTAGAGTCGTATCATAAATACATCTTCAACATCAGTCAGAATATCAAGAATAGAATGCTGTATTTTTATGGTTGATATGGTTAATATTGTCATATTCTAGAAAATGGAAAAATAAAATCTTTGTTTTTCAAACCCAAGCTATTTGAAGAAGGCAAATCAGACTCTCTGGAGTACATTTGACGGGGGGTTTTTTAGATTTTTTTTTTTTTACTTTTGCATTTTATTTATGTTCTTGCTTTGGTGGCAACAAACACTCAAGTATATTCTAACTTCTGTTTCTATTGTAGGAATGGCAATGTTCTACCAGAAATTGAATATACATATTTAAATAGAATAATTTTGGGTTTGACTCTCTGATGTAATAAGAGTATTTCAGTAGAAAGAACCTATAATGACCATTAAGTTCAACTGCCTGACCACTGCAGGGCTGACCAAAAGTGTTTTCTGTGGTTTTGATTCTGAGAAGACTCAAGAAAATATAAGAACCTATATCAGGTATGTTAGCTCCTACTCCTTCCATTCCAGATCTTACTAGTAAAAGAACTTCAGAAATATAAAGCAAAAATTTCTTGCAAGTCCAAACAGAATAATAGTATTAAACAGAGTTGTGTGCTGTTGTGGTAATGATGTCATAACTTGGATGGAATAAATAGTGTAAGAGAATCAAACCTTGCAAAACATATTTTTGCTCTCTCCCCCTCCTCCTTTTTAAAAGGATGCTTCATACAGGGACTTCAATTTACCTAATATCAGAAAAAGTAATTGGTGCTAGAGCAAATTTAAGCCTGGTAATCTGCATAAAAGAGGAAAAGGTGCTAAAAAGCACAATATATTATATGCAAGCCTTTTTTCCTTCCATGCTTTCTGAAATGGGGAAACATCCCTTTCCTCAGCCCTTAAACCATTTAAAGGCTATCAGTAAATATGCTTTGGAGTGAAAGGAAGGCAAAGATGGAAAATGTATTTCTGGTGCTAAATCTTAATTACAACCTGATTGATGACATTTCATGCTTTGTGCTTGCTTTAGCAATGCAAGATACAGCAACCACTGCCACTGCTGGACTGTTTGTGACAGCATTTGTAACTGCCTTTGTGACTGTAAGTTCAAATACTTTTGTGAAAAGTTACTCTGTAATAGCTTTTACTTTTATTCAGAAGACAAAGAAGAAAAAGCAAAAGAAGAAATGAGGTTCAGGACTTGACCAAACCAAGGAAGGATTGATAGCCTTCGGGTCTCTCTCTAGCCAGGATCATTCACAGGACAGTACATCAGAGGTCAATAATGTTATTCTGGATCCTGGATTTATTAAAGATGGGGAAGATAAAGGGAAACAATCGGAAAACTAATCTGTAGTTCTTTTGACTCATAAAACTGTTCCTGAGAAGAAACAAAGACACCAGTTGTACCTGAGTAGAACCATCCATGTCCTTGTTGAATTCACCCTGTACACATGTAAATGAGTCTGACACCCAGCCTAAACCCATATGGGCCCAGGGGCAGATTATTCAACTAAACATCTTCCAGGTGATTTGCTTTGTCTGGGCAATCAACGTCTTCTAGTGCTGGACAAGACAGGATCTGTTTGGGAAAGTGCGAGTTGTGTGCTATTTCCTCCCAGCCACCTCTAGCTGGCACTCGTGTCGGTGCTTTGGGACACGCGATGTCCCCCGCTTGTGCCACGGGGGCTCTGGGCTTCGGTTCGAGTGTTCTCTGTAGTGTCTGTCCCCACACCGCTCTGCACCGGGACCCCCTGGGAAAGCCCCTTCGAAACGATCAGGTGAACCAGACATGCTAAGCTGCTGAGTGTAACATCAGTTGCAATTACATGGTTATCTTGCACTTTGCATTTGAGATTTTCCCAATGGTTTTGCACTTTTTAAAACTCTTAGTTCACCCAGAGAAGAATTAAACTGCAAATTTTTTTTCTTTCTTTTTACAGTTAGTCCCCATTACTAATTAAGGCTGTTATTATAGTGTTTATTGCAAATGTTAAGGTCATTAACATTTCTCAGCTTGCAAGTTTCGATTTTCTAGAAGGCTCTTTGGTGACTTGCTACTCCCTCAGCTCTGCAGAGTCATTCTCTGAATCTGCTAATGGGTGTAAATGTACACATCTGTGCTCACGTTTGGGTTAATGATGCACATGTTCATTTGGCATAAGCTTCCTTTCAGCTGGTGTCTCGGAATTGTACTGAGGTTAGAAATTAATTCCTCCATAAAGATATTTCCATATGCAAATTGCTCTCGGAACTGTTTAAAGGCAGAAATAAGATTAATACTACCACACAGTTTACATTATTAGGTTTGTAATACGCTTACAGTTCAACAGTTTAAACACAATTTGGTTCACAGACCTTGTATTAACTTTCTTATAACTGCCTAATCCATAATCCTCAAAATTCATCGGGGTCCAACAAAAGAAGTGTGGTGCCTGTTAATCGGTGTTAAAAGCGTGTACACGAACTCACCAGTTACAAATAAATAGCGCTGTATTTAAGCATGTAAAATAAAAGCATATAAACAGCGTTGAATAAGCCCGAGCAGAAGGATATTTTGCTTGCATTATCGATTGTTATTTGCACATTGCTGTTTATTTTTGCCCGTGGGTGCGCGGAGACGGCAAAGTCCGTTGCCTTTGAATCGTGTTTAGAAGCGGGCCCTAAGAAACTTCGAAGAACTCAATGCCGGGACTGCGGGACCAGCCGCCCGAGCCGCCCCTCCGCTGCCACCTGTGCGCGGGGCCGGGCCCTGCCGGCGAGCAGCGCGGACAGGGACAGGCTCCGTGAGGGACAGGGACCGGCTCCGTGAGGGGGCCGAGCTGGGGCCGGCTCCGTGCGGGGGGCGGGCCGGGCCCGGCCAATGTGGCGCGGCCGCCGCCGGGAGCGCCCAATGGCGGCGGGGCGGGCGGGCCTGGCCGGGTCGGAGCCGCCGCCGATCGCGCCGGGAGCGCGGCCGCAGCGCCCGCGGAGCAGCGCGCCCGCCGGTAGGTGCGCGGGGCCGGGCAGCTGCGGGGAGCGGGGGCCGCGTCCCGTGTTCTGCCTCCTGGGCGCCGGGGAACGGGGCCGCGGCTCGGGGCTGGCGCGGGCGGAGGACATCAGAAACTGGAGCTGAGGAACCCTAAAGCGAAGGCAGGTGGCCCTGCTGGCGGAGCTGGGGTCGCCGCCTGCCCCTCGGTGTCTGCGGAGCGGGGCCGCCCTCGGCTGCGGGCCCTGGCGGAGCCGAGGTTCCCCTCCGCGCACCAGCCCTTTCCCCGGCCGGGGTCGTGGCACCGCTCCCAGCCGCGACCCTCGGTACCGAGTGTGGAGCCGTTCCCCTCGGCGCTCACAGCCTCCCTGAGGGCCGCTCTCCGCGGAGGGTGTTGGAGCCGGGCAGCCCAGCGCCCTTCGGGGTGCGCGGCTGTGCCCGTACGAGCGGGTCGGTGCTCTCCGGCTGCGGAAGGGTTAAGGCTCATTAGCAGCAGCACGGGGAAGCTGCTCGTATCCACCTACCCCTCAGCTGCTCTGTGTAATTACTCATGGTTTGGATTTTGTTCTTGCTTGAGTCCGCTGAATTGTGTTGCTTTTGAAACGTTTTTTCTGCGGTTCAGATACTGCAAGGCAAACAAAAATCGCTCGCTCGTCTTTCTGTTTTCGCGTTTGAATACGCTGTGTAAATTGTAGGTTTAAAATGCTCAAATTACATATTTCCATGCAAAGGGGGTTTTTGTGTTGATATGCGATCAGACAGCCTTTTTTCTGCCCATTTGTTTAGTTCATGTGTTAAATATTCTTTCTGTACTGCATCTCCACTTTTCTCTATTGATTTTTTAAATTGTTTTGTGGATTAATTGGTCGTAATCAGCCTCGACTTTTCTGATTTTTTCTTTCCCGTGGCTTAATCTTTTTGAGACTTCAGTTTTCCAGAGACACAAAAGTTTAAAAAATTCTCGACTGCTTGACTAGATCGGGTGATGCTTTGCAGCTCGTATCTTCTCATACTTTAGTTGCGCCTTTTGCTGGGAAATATCCGTAGGATAGTATTGCAGTATTGGTTTGAGGGCACTTTTAGTATTGTCAAGATAAAAATTTGGCAAACATTGGCATTTCTTTACTCGTGAATCAGATACGAATCATTCTTGTCTTCTGTGAAATGTGTATTTTGCAAACTTACTAGTCTGGGCAAGTAAATTTCAAACAACAGGAAAATGATTGTGTTTGCTAATTCTGGCACATGACTCTGATTTTGTTTTTTCTCTGCCAAGGTGATGGAAACATACCTTGCATTACAGAGACAAGTGACATCTGGACTTTGCCTTAATATTGTCTAGATAAACAGATTTATTTTAATAAAGTTTGCGGTATCACCAAAAAGCTTAAAGAGCAGTTTCCCACATCTTTATGAAATTACGTGGGATTATGCAACACATCACACTTCCCTAAATACTTAGTTTCTTAATGGCTAGGTTATCTCTTCTCTGAGAATTTTCAGTTTTGATTGATTATGATTTAAAGCACTGTTTGCTATGAATTACTTTGTTATATCATGCTTTTTTCAGGTGTATCTCTTTCTGACTTTCTGACTTTTGACTTTTTCTGTATATTATTAATGGCTTTTCATTGTATTCATATGATGCTTTAAAGTACAACGTGAGTAGCAGTAAGTCCCTAGAAGATCTAAAATACAGGTTTCCTTATATGTAGGAATACAGCTGGCAGCTTTAGTAGTCTCTGCTCTTCTATAGTTCTGGCTTTTAACTTTTTTAAAAAATATCAGTATTATCAGGAGCATGACCATCAAATTTTATAGTAAGAGAAAAGGGTCAGATTTTTTTTTCTCTCACATGATGCAGTGTATCTCAGTTCTGACTAGTTGTACGCTCTTATAATTTGTGTCTTTCATTATCATTAAGAACAGAACAGCATGCCTAGGTCTTTAACTGCAGAGCTTTCCTTAACTTGAGTTCCTTGTATCCCTCACTCCATCACTGGCATAATTAATACTGTGTAGTTGATTTAGATTACAGTCCAAGGGATGCAAGGTAAAAAAGTAACAGCTACATCTCAGTAGTGGCCAACTGCCCATGTCAAGTCCTTGTTTGTGCTGCCTTGCCAGCTGTCTTGTTAAGAACTAGCAGCTGGTACAGTTCCCTGGTTGAGAAACGCAGACTGTGTGTGGGTTAAAACCATATTGTGAGTGGGCTAAATACAGCATGTGTGTAGAGTCCGTAATTTTCAGCTGTCTCAAGTTTGGCATCAGTGAGTGAAGATGAGAAGTGGTATCTAAGTGTGTTACAAACCTCTCAAGATGTTTTGCTCTGCAAGGCTTCTGTTGCCCCTGAAGCAGTGACTTTTCCCGTCAGTGAGACAGTTTCCAAGGCGGTATCAGCTGTAAGTCATGGCTTGTGGATTCTCCTGCTCTGGCTCTTGGCTCCTGGTAGTAACTTTCTTCCTGCAGCTTTTAACTGCATGGTATTGCTCTAATATTCAGGTATTGCACTGAGCTAAGAGAATCACTTTTGAATTGCTGAAGCCCTGTTAAAGGCCATCTTTGCAACACCATGAGCTTTCTCTTTGGAAGCTGGAAAACCAAAAAGATCATTAGGAACTAAGCTGTAGAGCTATAAGGATTCATGTGGTGTTGGCAGTCTTCTAACATAGTGTTTGCCATGTAAAAGTTGTGTTTATCTAAGACAATCACTTACACTCTGCTGGTCAGCTAGGAAAGGACAACCTTCAAAAGGCAATTCTTGGCCAATTTGTCTGAACCCTTAGTTGCATTACAGGAAAAAAAAAAAAAAAAAAAAAAAAAAGATAAAGTACTCAACTGCAAAACCAGATTATTTTGTCCTCAGCTGTCTTAGTACATTTCTTTGGAGTCTCTCTTGACGGATGTTGTCTACTGGATTGTGAATTCTGCTAATGGATGTAATAACTTCACAAGTGGTTAACCTCAAGGAAGGAATGCCTGTCTTTGTACATGTCGGGTATGAGCATGCATTGTCCTCAAGACTATAGCTGTAATTATGACCACAGGAATTTGAGTCCTAGGAAATTAGAAGCCTTACGACTCAGCTTGTACATCTGAAAACTTCAAGGATTAAATCTTTGCACGTTATAGGTGGTGAAAGGTTTACCAGGACCTTAAACAGGGCCAGAAATCAATCTACAGGTGTCTATGTGGGTAAAACTGCTTCCCAGGAAAGGATTATGTATCCCCTATTGACTTCTGCGATCAATTTTCACTGTCTTTTAAATGTTCAAATAAGGTCAATGGTGTGGAATGTCCTATTTTTTTCAAAACTGAAAGGGGGGTAAAATCAGAAATTGACTGAAAAAATTGAAAAGATGCAGTCCTGTGGCAAGACCAGGGAACACACATCAGTGTTCCATATTTATTATCTTTTCTGAAAAAAACCTATGGATGCAAATACATGAGCACATTATTTAGAGCAGGAATGCACTTTTAAAATTAATGTCCTGATCACCTGCATTTCTGCAGTTCAGTTTGCATCTCAGAGCACATAAACTGGTTCTGTTTGGGATAAAACTGAGCAGTAGGAGGAGCTTATTTAATGTACTCCAAGTGCTAATGCAAATTCAGTCTACAGGATCATTTTGGAGATAATTGTAAGTAAAAACCACAAAAAAGATATTGTGAAAATTGTGCCCTTGATGCTTAGTATTTCACTCTACCACTCTGCTCCTACTGGTAAGGTTTTATGCTGTTTACTACTGTAAACTTAGGATATAGTCTCTTGACCAATTTGACAACCTATTTTTAAGTTTAGCATAATCATTATCATATATTTACAGAAAAAAAATAAAACAAGAAAAATAATAAACATCGTAGAACAATGCTAAAAGAGTTAATAGCAGATATCAATGCTAGGACAATGTGTCCCTTAGATAAACATAGAAACAAATAGTACTTTTAAAAATAGGAAATAATCCTAAAAGAAGTAACTTACTGGAATGTATAGCTTTCTTACACAACAGTTCTATAGAGATACAGTTTCTGAAGGGAAGCCATAAAATTAAAGAGCTTTTGCTCTCATCCATCCTGAAAATCTTTCAATATGTACTTTATTGACAGGAGATATTCCCCATAATACTGAAAATATTTCTCATTGGTGTATGTTAAGGTCTGTCAGTCAGCTGCAGTGAAATGTCTATAAATATGTGTAAGACTTCCTTGAAGTTTACACCTTAGGTGTGAAAAAGACATGCGAGTCTCAGTTTGTTACCACACTCTTCTTGGAGGGGGATTACCTCATTTGGAAATAGATCAGGCAAAGGACCCCCTGGAGGTGTCCTGTTCCTTCTGTTGACTATAAGCAGAGCATCAGGTGACTATCTCAGATGTCTGACTGGGTGTCTGGAGTTAAAGGAGGTGTGATTCATCTTGCTTTATTAGGGTAACTGAACTAAATATCTCAGCACATCTCCTTCAGCTTGAAACAGAGGGCAGAAATGGCCATTGTGCTTCAGAATCCAGCAGAGGTGCTCTAGTAGTTCAAAACTATGCTGGTATTCAGAAAGCAAACAGTGTGCTCCAGAGCTGAGATTCAAAGTGGAGCTTGTGGTCCAAGGGCAGCAGACCTGCCTGGTGACTTAGAGAGAAAGGATGTCTTTTTGCTGAGCTGTTTCTTAATTCATTATGCTCTTTTAGGCCAAGTTTTAGTTGGCATTTATAGACATGAATATTTATAGAAACCAGTTCTCTCTGTGGGCTCTTGGGTTTGCCAGCTGTGAAATGAAATTAAAGAATTATCTTCAATTTACTTTTGAAATAGGGGGTGACTATACAATACAGTAATTTGCTGTCTGAATCAGGGGCCTCTGGTGAACAGAAGGTACGATTTTGCAGAACTTCATGGTGGTTTTGTGGTTGTGTAGGTGATGGAAATCCATGAAAAAAACCTCTGCTAAGCATTTTTGAAGAGAAAAAGTGTTACTAGCTGCAAAACTGAAAGTAGAGCTGGTCAAGCTCCACAGCACAAGGCCTGTTTATTTTCTAATAGAGCAGTTTCAATTGAATAGCTGTAAGGAAGAATTTGACCTATGAAGTTTAATGATTAGTTGCTATTTAGTTGCCAGCTGCTCCTAATGACAGAAACTAGCCAAGAGAAATGCTCCTTTCTCTTTGATCCTTGCTAGGTTGGTTCAAGTTCACCACAGTTCAAGTATTTACCTGGCTAAACTTTATATTCTGTGTATAAAAATTATACATGGTGGAACCATCAGGTGCATGCGCCCAAATTTATCCTAAGTTATCCAGTACATGCGTTTAGCATGAGAAATGAGATCCCAGTTGATAGGTGCATGGATTCTTTGGGGGCATTCACAGCCAAAGTGTCACTGAAGAGTATAAAACTGAAATAGAATAGATTTGGCAGATGTGGGCTTTCCTCTCCTAAATAACATACCTCTGCAATTTAATCATCCAATCTCTCTGAATGGAGGCAGCTTTATTAGTTTACCCCACTACATGTGGGCTCAGAGGTTGACACCAGCATTCAACTCTTTTTTTTTCCCTGAAAAGTCTGCAGATTCTCCCTGTATCCGGTCCAGGCTATTGATATGAATGTGCTTGGAGCTGAGGCTGATTGAGGGTAGCCACAGACCTTTGGGAGCTGCAGCTCCAAACAGCTACATTAGCTCTTCAGTGACACTGAAATAGGCACTAACTCTCAAGAGATAATCCTTTCTTTTCAGGAAGTCTTTCTTAAAAAAAAAAAAAAAAAAAAAAATTCTGCTAATTTTTAGTAATTTCTAACATGCTTTTGTGTCTGTTTGAATTATGTTTCAAATTTACAACTCTGACACAGTGACTCTTGGTAACAGAGTGTCCCTGTCCCTTTGTGGGTCTGTGCCTTTATGAAAGAGGAATTAAATACCTCAATTATTTTAAAATCTACTTGTCTGTATCCCACTGCCACAACTTGTCTGCTGGATAAGGCAGCCTTTGCCAAAGGTTAGCTGGATTCAGCCTCCCCAGAGCTGCCAAGAGAGCAGTAACACTCCATTAGGATTGCCATGAACTGGTATTTCCACATCATAATGCTGTGCTGCTGAGATTTACTGTGGGCTGAGGAACAGAATAACCATGGTCACTTCTGGCTGTGGGAGGTGGGGTGACCTGAATGCACTGCTTCAGTTTCCAGAGCAGCTTCAGAAAGCAGCCATGCTGTCAAACACACTGCACTGCTGGGAGTGTTACCTAGGAGGGGTTGCATGGGCAGGATATTCAGATTCCAAACCTTTTAATGAAGAAAGGCCTTGCTGGTATGACCTGAGTGCCCAGCATCCATCTCCAGTCCTTTATATTGTTTTGTTCAACGAAGTGAGTGAAGTCTTCATAAAGTTCTTTTTCCTTTGTTTTCCTGGCTGCTCTATAGAGTTTTTAAGGCAACAGTAAACCTGTCTTAAACTTGTGTGGCTTGGATGGAAAGGGAATCTTGGGGTTTCTTGGGTAACTTTTGATTTTGTGTTTTTGTGGGTTTTTTTACACGGTTGCTCTACTAAAGCACTTGCATAACACAGAAGAGGTCATGCATTAACCAGAAAGAAGAAAGTTATGCAATATCTGACAGCACTCAGAAATGTAACATGAATTAAATTCTTGTCCAAAAATTTGGATACTGCATTACCCAAGCCCAGCTGAGAGCAGGAATATGTTTGATGACTTCACTTCTCTTACCATGTGACTCTCATCTTACTAAGTCTCTACATGCATAATGCAGAAAGAGAGCATAGTTCTAGCTATGTAGAGTGGTTAGTCACCTGCTGCAGTTAAACTTTACATGATTTCCTCTTCATTAGGAACTGTACTGATAAGACAAGGAGTAGCAGGTACAAATTGAATTGAAATAGGGGAAATTCTGGATAATTAGATACTAGGCAGAAACTCTTTACTGGGAGGATGCCGAGACGGGTTGCCCAGGGAAGTTGTGGATGCCCCAACCCTGGCAGTGTTCAGGGCCAGGCTGAATATGGTATCCCTGCCTATGTCAGGGGGTTGGAACTAGATGATCTTGAGGGTCCCTTTCAAGCTTTAGCATTTTATGATTCTATGATTAAATGATAAAATAAATCTCAGCTGTTTGAAACTGAAGCATTAGGTTTTTTTGAGAAGGAAAGAACAGGGAAATGTCTTGCTGTGCATTTATCTGCTTTTTCCTTTCTCTTTTCCTTTCTCTTTTCCTTTCTCTTTTCCTTTCTCTTTTCCTTTCTCTTCTCCTTTCTCTTCTCCTTTCTCTTCTCCTTTCTCTTTTCCTTTCTCTTTTCCTTTCTCTTTTCCTTTCTCTTTTCCTTTCTCTTTTCCTTTCTCTTTTCCTTTCTCTTTTCCTTTCTCTTTTCCTTTCTTCTTTTTTCTGAGTATTGATTAGTTTTATCCAACTAAATTATTATATATCCTCAAAACGTGGAATTTTGAAGGATTGAATCACAGTCCTATGCCTGTGTGAAAACTGGAGATTTTTTTTCCATGTACCTATAAATAGTGGTTTGTCCAGTTTTGGTTCTATGTAGCCTGTGCATGTACACACAGCTACTGAACTTGTGTCCCACTGGCTCAAGCCTGGCAAGAGAGTGCCACTGCAGAAGCTTCCCCAGCAAATGGTTTGGCCTCCAGGAAACTTCCCCAGAGTGTCTGCACAGCTCTGTCATGCACACAATATGTGTGCAGTGCTTCCTGCTCTTCCAGTTTTGAGAGTTTACTTGGACAGTAATGTCCCTACCATTGAGTGATTAGCCATTGTCCCACTCTGTGGGAGCTGGTAAATATGAATTTTGGTGTATAATACTACACATTTTTTAACACCCTGCATGCTTTGTAACTGGGCATTTGTGTCAGATTAAAAGATTGAAAGATGATAGAAGCCAAGCAATAACATAGGTATTAATTATCTGATGCCCTCTAGCATGAGGTGCAACCAGTCCTTCTTCCTGCAATTGGTATCAGACTTGCATTTTTTCCCTGTTGTAGCTTCTCCAGCAAAATACTAAGTGTAATAAAATACAAGTGATTTGCTTTCTCCATATGCAAGAGAGGCCTGCATCACTCACACCAGGTACCTCTGCCTCACTTAAAAGATCACACCAAGATAGATGGCCACGTGTCTTGGATTCCTCTTTTGGAGTGCACAAGGTTGCCTGCTGTCTCACAGGCTCCATCATCGGGGTACTACCATAGAGTACCACTTATTACTGTGTGTTAGTAAAAACAAAACAACCCAAAGCCTCAATAAAACCGAAACCAAACAACAACAAGTGAAGCATTTTCTCATACCCTCTGTTCTACATCATGCTAGTATATTATGCATTCTTATGCTTTCACAACTAAATAAATACAATTAGACACAAAAGCATTAAACAGTACCATTGCAAACATACTCTTTTGTACTGTGTATGAATTTGACTTGTCAGGAACTTTGTTTCTACTTCAGATTTGTTTTTGGTAATATTATATAAAATACTGGGTACCTTTAAATTCAATCTTTGCACAAGCTTTTTTTTTTTTTTTAGTGGAGCTGTTTTTTCATTCTCTTGAAACAGGAGTAGCCATGCTAAAGGAATAGAACCATCATGTCTAATGGGCCTATATTTAGGCTGTCTAAAATAGAGGGTGACAACAAACATGATATTTATGAGTTGCCCTGAAGGACTGCAGTGTCCTGGCATCACATTGAGTTGCTTCTGACACTGGAAATGAGGAAAGACCTGTTGGATCATCAAAAGAATTTTCTGCTAGTGATATCACTTCCAGAGTATTGGTTTTTGTCTGGCTTTAAATAATCAAGCTGGGTTTCCTTAAGCTGGGAGACAACTTCACATTTTAATATTACGTTTATCTACAACAATCAAGAAGGAGCCCCTTTATAAAAAAATCCCTTTTAAAACTTTTAATTGGAAGGGTGCTGCTGATACAGATTAGAAGTTATAAAAGATGTCACATAGAAATACAATTATAGAGAAATTATTTACATGTAGATAGTTGTTAGCTATATGGAAATGCAGAGAAGACTTGAACAGAAGATGATTTTCTTGCTCAGTGTTCCTAGTCACCCTTTTGAGCCAACATTCAGTACAAGAAAACTTCTTTGCTTTCATTCAGGGCTGCATCGCTTCCTCAATAGTTCTTGTCTTCCTGATGCTTTCACAGTTGGATTCTGTGTTTTTTTCTGACTCTGAATCTGTTCTCCCGTTCTGTGCATACTCACAGCTCAGAGAGATCAATGCCCATCCTCTCTGTAGGCATACAGCCTCCAGTGAAGCATCTCTCGACAGAATTCAGTTCCTCCCTTGTCTTGAATGTGGCTAGTGTTTGAGGGCTTGATTTCTTTCTTTCTTGGAGTTTTTCTTTGTTAGTTTTGGGGTTTTTTTGTGTGGTGGTTTTTTTGGTGTCTTTTTTGTTGGGGTTTTTTTGGGGGGGCGGGGGGGGGGGTGGGTTCTTTTTTCCTCTTCCACCAGCTGTCTTAGTCAAAATGAGAGTTTAACTGATGGCAAATAATTGTATCCACCATCTTCACTGAAGGTGTTTTTATCTATCTTCTAGCATTTAACTTACTTGTAATCAGAAAATAAAGCCCTGATTTCATTTGTGCAGGTGAAACTTGAGGCACGGGAAGAATTCTATTGGCTCTCCTTTTACTCATGGAAGCAGGATCAGTTTTTGAGTTGTACAATGAATACTTGAAATGCAGTGATTTGTTGCAATGCGTATAAACAGTGCTGGAAAGTTAGTATCTGTCAGAACAGAGTGGCATTTCATACAAGCCAGGTTGTGTGTTTTCTAAGAGCGTGTTTATCATCTAGCATGATATTCCAGTAAACTTATAATTGCTTACCCCTTTCCCTGTTTCTTTTGTCATTAGTCCCAGTACAGAAGAAGGACAGGTAGATAGGATTTTATGATCTGTGTTCACTTCTTGATGGCTGTCTTCAGTGATGTCAGGCTGCGATGGCGTAGTTGGTTCTACAGTGATTAATTGTAGAACACTGTGCTTTTTGTGTTAGTGAGATAAATTTAAAAAACAGTTTGGTATTCATCACAACAGCAAATAAAGCACAGGAGCTTTTGGGGGAGTTGGTAAATGGAATACATCTGGCTAGCTTGTCTGTGCAGAATTTAAATGAAAATATATGAAAGCATCAATATCAGGTGTGCAAACCAGGTCAATCAGTGGGAATTTTCTTTTGAAACTCACATTCCTTGTATGACTCACTTTTTGAGGTGTGAAAGAAGAAATCAATTCTTAAACACAGTTCTGTCCACATATGTGGATTGGAGCATCAATTTTATAGTATTGTGTTGTGCAATAGTTGTGACTACTGTAAATTCACCATCCTGAAGCAGAGAAGAATCTGTGACACACGTAATGGGCACGTGTTGAAGTCTGGGATCTCAGTGCTGCTTTGGACTTCTGCCCTGTGGAGGCCTTGAGAAAACAAGAAAGAGTAGAAAGGACCCTGTACCCACCCTCTCCTAAGGGGATGTTAGCAACCTCTCCTCCCTTACTGCATTTCGATTTCCTGTTGCCTACTATGATTACCCACAGAATTTTGCTGAACAAAGTAAAACCTGATCTGAATTATTCTAGTCTTTGGGAAGAAAAACCTTAAATTAGTGGGGTTTTTTCTCCTGTTTTGTTTTCCTGTTTGTACAATACTGACTGGGGAAAAAAAAAATAAGTGACCCATTTTAGAGATGCAAATGTTCTGCTAAACAAATCGACACGTTGCCTCTTTCCTGTGATCTTGTCCCAGTCTAGTCTTGTTGCAGTGTTGCTCTGTATGGTAAGAGAAGCATTTGACTGATTGTTGCCTCAGATTCTAGTTTGAGTTGAAAGGTTGGCCGTTTGGGAAGTTGTCCTTCAAGTTCCCATGCAATTACATGGCTTCAGTTGCACTTTGAACGAATCATTTACCCAGAGTGAGCTATACTGAAAGTCCTGAGATGCAGAACTTCTATTTTCCCAGTGTGACCGGAGATGTGAACTATCACTGCCAAACATTTTGTCTCACATCCTCCCTTGGTTTTTGCCTGCTGTATATTCTAATAGTAAAAATAAAATGAATAAATAAATAAAAATTCCTGTTTTGTTTTGCACTGCTAGTCTTCTGCAGTGTCTTTCTACATTTCTTAAGTTTTTAGGAGTACAAGGAATAGAGGAGGTTGTACAATTTTTCTCCAGCATCAGACTTTGAATCTCTGTCTCTCATTATGAGGCATCCAGAATCCATGAAGTATTTCTGAGGCATGGCCTTGACAGGAGAGACATTACTGCCTTCTGAACTGCCCAAATATGCTGGTATTGCCTGCAGGAGAGCATTTTAGATGTCTTCTCTCTCTCTGTGGAAAACAGAGGAGCTTCTGTGGCAGATAAATTTTGGTGCAGAGAAAACAGCAGCTGTTGACCTTCCAGATATTAGCTTTGACGCAAATATTCCTGAGGGAGATGCTTGTGACTTTCTTACCAATGCGGCCTGTACAGACTCTCCTCTCTTACTGTCATGGAATTGTGAGCTTCCAGGAAAGCTGGGATGTGTGTTTGTGGGGTATGGTTTTATGTGTGCTTGTTGTGCCGGAGAAAATAAGGTCATTCCAAGTCACCTCAGCTTTAACACTGCTTTTGCCAGGGACTTGCAGTGTGGATTTAGGGAGATCGCTTGTGTCTGTTGGAGTAATTGGGAATGATCATTAGTGTGGCTGCACTGGGTCCTGGGCTCAGGCAGATCACCAGTCTGCTTTTCTGTCATTCAGTGTGCCAGATAGCTCTAGTCACCTTCAGTATCTCACTCGTCCTCACTCCATCTCTCTAAAATTACCATAAGACAGCACTAGTGACCTACCTTGTAATGGCACATGTGGATTTGCTCTGGCTTTGCAGACACAAAACTCTCAAGGCTCTTATTACCATTCCCTTGGATGTAATCCATAATGGGAAAAGCCATCCTTTCTCCCAGAGAGGCTGCAGGAGTTTCATAAGGCATGTGCATTTGTCTCCCTTTGGGCCCTAATTTTTCCTTTCACATTGAGAGCTTTTATATTACATGCACCAGGTCGTGACTAAGCTTCTTAAGCTAAATCTGAAGTCATGGAGCTCAAATAAAAGCATGTATTAGATTAAGTAAAACTGGTCTAAGATCTAAAACAGAGTTTTACCAGAGACTTTCTCAGGACAATTTACAAGTTGGCAGAGCTGTATACATGGAAAAAATATTGTCAATATTACCATTACAATAATCAACCAAATATAACTTTATTCTTGTCATCATCTTGTCATTCATAAGGTAATATTACTTCAGACATTCAGGCAGAGGTTGGTAAAATGATTTTTTTAGTAAGAATGATATACAAATCCACTTCCTTTATTTCACTGGATTTTTCAAGTTCATTGTTTTGTTTCTTTCCTGTTGTTCGGCACTGTGTTTTGTTTATGCTGTAGCACCTTGAAGTGCTTGGGACTTGGTTTTGATGCTCGAGAACAGAGTTCCAATTTGGAGTTTGTTTATTATTCAGATCATGATGTGCTGATGGTCAGTGTTTATTTACAGGCCAAGCCAAGAGGAAGAGCCATGAGCTCTCTCTCACTTGGAAACTTGCCCAAGGCAGCAATCATTCCTCAGTTCATGCTACTAGAATAGTTTCATCTGTACAGGTTTGCCAAACACATGGTCAGGATAAAATTACTTATTTTTCCTTGAGGCTTTCCTGGTGGGAGTGAAGCTTGTTTGTTACAAGAAAAGCCCTGGTCAGAGACTTTCTTTTCTTACTGTCCCTTTGGCTTAGTTTCTTTTCTCTTCTATGTGGAATTTAACAGCTTGTCTAGTTGTTTCCCCACAATGGTCTCCTACAATACCAAACCACTGTAACCAGTTAATGTTTCAGTTCCTGGGATTGTAAGGGAATGTATAAGCAAGAAAAACAGAATCACTCTATGGATTACAGGATTTTTTCAGTAGTGTTGCCATGTAAGGCAATAGTGTCTATGCACTTAGCACAAGCTTGCTATTGATATTGTATTTGGAAAACAAGAAAGCAAGCAATTGAATTTTGTTCTCTGTATTTTTATTCTGATTTTTTTCTCTTTTCTTTTCTATATAACTGTAACCTAGTAACTGAGTAGTGACCAGCAAGCCAACTGCAGCCTCCATCATATGAATGTAACTTGAAGAAATTAGTGCTTAAAATTATTAACTGTGCAAATCTGTTTCTTCTAAGCAAGGTTGAAATTTACTGAGAAACTTTGAGTTTGCTGTCCAAACACGAGTAATAAAATACTTTGAATGGCATGCTTACAAAAACACCATGCAATTACAGATACTTCTGAAATCCATTACAGATACTTCTAAACCTCAATAGTGCCACAAACATTTCTACATATCAACATTACAACTGTTGGTGTTTGTACTCACATAGTGTGTAAAGTTCCAACCTAAAGTGAGGGCTCATTGTACAAGGTGCTGGGTGTCAGACTTCTGGCAGAGGATAATTATGTGTGTCTTTCTTAAATACATGTTTCTGGTTTACCCAGATAAAGGGAGAAGGACAATGATAATCCTTTTCATCTGTTGCTAGAGTGGAGTTGTACAAAAGGACAGATGGGTAATCGTGTCACAAGAAGGAATGGCTGTAGGCTGTGAATTTACATAGTTTTGAAATGAGGGGTTTCTAGTTATCAAAGCAGTTTTGTCATTTTAGAATGAACATTCATCAGTTTTAAAAAGGGCTTGTATAATGTGTTTTATCAAAACACTGGGAGGACTAAAGAGACAAGGAGTTTTGTTCCAGCTCTATGATCTCTACCTTCTGGAGAACTGGAAATAACTGTCACCTACTTGTCACTCAGATTTACATGCACCACTGTGAAACGGTAATGTGAAAAAGGGATACCTGAAGCAGAAATTTCAGCTTCTTAGAGGGTTTTTTGCCTCATGGTCAAGTCACTGCCTTGAAATTGATGGTAAGGATCATTGGGGTGAATAGGTATCACATCATCTTTACCTTGTATTTACTGTATAATAGTAGGAAAAAACCAAACTTCTGATTCACAACTTTTTATCAAAAATCTGATAAATTAGCTTACATTTTTTTAAACCAGTTCAACACCAAAAGCTTAGTGTACATAATAACAAAAAAATCCAGAAGTAACAATCTAAACATTCCTGTTCAAGCAGAGAGAAATAATGCTGGTCTGGCCTGGCAATATCTTCTTCCAAGAAATGTGTTTCCATCTGCTCTTGTTTGGGCTGTGCAGCATAAACTATTGCTTTAAGTGTAACTCACTTGGAGTTTAAAGAATCCATTTGTTCTTAGTCATAGTAGGCTCCAAAATGCATTCCTCTACAAATAGCCAGAGATGTTTAAGAAGTCTGAAGAACAGGAAGGAGCACTCTGAAATTCACTTGCAGAGTACTCGCTGCAGTATTTAAGCAGTGGTGCTGATTGCTTTGTTACAGAGAGGATTCATGTTTACCCACAATCAAATGGTTCTTCTGGAGAGTTTACCTCTGTAGTAGTTCTGCAGATTGCGGGATGGTTGTGTTAACTGAGTGCACAGTGGCACTGCTGTTGTGCTGGCTGAGGCTCATTGGTCCGCAGTGGGACTGGCTTAGGTCTTTCTTGAAAGATGATTTTGGAGAGTGAATGAGAGGTGAAGATTAATTTGTGGATGAAGTATTTTTTCCATGTAGTCTGCACAGGTGTTAGCGATACATGATACATAATTCTGTGCAGGCATTTAGGTCAGGGGGTGGGATTGAGGCTTTTTTGTGAATTTTGAAAGAATGCAAAATTATATCTTTTTCTTTTCTTTTTTTGTTTTAAACCTAACATATGCATCCTCAAAATGCCTCTATTCTGAATATCTTTGAAGTTATTAGCTATTCAGACTGCCTTTCCTCTTTTTCAGGCTGCTTGTCTAAAGGGTGTGATAACCCTAATAAGTCAACATAATCTCTTTCATTTACCAAACTGGGAAGTTTCTCAAAAATCCCAGTCATGGGAAGTTGTATAACCCTCAATGCACAGTATTCTGATGCTTTTCTGGGCTTATAGTGCTCACTTTCCATTTTAAAGTGCTAGTTTCCTCTCTGGTACTAAGTGGATTTTAAGAATTATGTTTGTCACAGCACAGTAGAGTACTAGAGGAAATCCATCTTAAAATAATGGTATAATTCTCCCATGTATGTGTACTGCTGAAACAGCCCACTTTCCTGCCTCCTTTCATATTTTTATTCTTCTTCAAATTAGAAGGGAAAAAATTAATTAAAAAATGAGCTCTACTGCAGTCTCTGTGCGTTAAAGACAAGCTAAATTGTTTTCTTTTTTCATTTCCTGCCACTTCATGCTTCTGTCAGGCCTTTTCCAGGAGAAAGGGCAGGTCAGTATCCAGTTGTCTGGGAAAAGAAAATTTAGCTACAGATATTTAAACAAGCCCCAAACAAACAGCTTAATTGGTCACATGAGGAAAACAAGATGCCAAGGTCATCCTCTCCTTCCCTCATATGGCATCCAAATGACCCTAAACATCTGATTTTTTTTTTCTCTTAACTTGCTTCTATGTTTAGCTTTGTAGTTTCTATTAACGCCACCCAAAATAGATGTTATTCAAGGCAGGCAGTGTATCTGCCCACATTGCATGGAGACAGGGTTCCTGCCATAGCAGTGGAGGAAAAGGGGTTCAAGCACTACTGTTCCTCCTGCAGCAGGGAATTGCTTGTGTAACAAGGGAAAAATATGCAGGGTGACTGGTCAGAGGGCCATAGGCTCTGCAAAGTGACAGGGGATCAGTCTTATGGCAGATTGCACTTAACCATCAGGATTATCCCGAGGAATCCTTTTATGTGTTTGCAGGAAATTGTACATTTTGCATTCTAATCTGCTCAATAAGATTCATCTTCACACACTGAACATGAATTCTCTCTAGTTGTCAGGCAGGTTTGTGACTTCCAAACTTTTGAAGTTTTCAGCTCTTTCTTGATTGCTGATCTGCCTTTCAGCAGACAAATACTGTGGCCCTGAGGAGAATAATAATACTGGAAGCTATTTGATGATCTGTCTCTTTCAGAAATACTTAAAGATTGAATGCATTTAAATATGTCTGCTTTTTAGGCCCAGATTTTGTTAATATAGGATAAAGAGAAGTCTCAATGAAGTGTCTGTTCTTGTACACTAACATGAAGTTTCACCCTGAAAAACCCTTTAGTTAGGTGAGAGACAGGCAGCCAAGAAATGCTGCTTAAAGCTCTTTCAGATAGTCAGGTCTGAGGTTTAGTATTTTCAAGTACTTCAATGCCATGGCAACAAGAGCTTCAATGCTTGAGATAATTGGGGGCAGAATTAGCATATTTCCCTAGGAGGAGTCTTCTGAGAGTTTTGAAGTGGTTTGCAAAACTGAGGTGGTCATGGGTGCTTGTCAGAGAGAATTTCTCTGCTTGGACCTGACTGTCCCAGTTACTAGCTAACAACCAGAGCATTTTCCAGTGCTCCATTCCATCTAGCAGGTTCACAAATCTGTGTGGGGTGCATACCATTGGAGGGCCTACTAAATTCAGTTTCTACACCTGTGAAAACATTTGCTGACCTACAGCAAAATCATGCTTAACTCTGGACAAGGTCTAAGACGATTTTTAAAATTAAAATGTGAAGTTCCAGTCAAGCAGCAGAGTGGAAAGTGCAGCTGGATGGTCTCTATACCCAGACCATGATAAGAGTCATTGACCACTCATCCTCATTTCAGAACCAGCTACATAAATGTTATTGATAATCAAACGTGCAATTTATTGCTTGCTCTGAAGAGGGATTAGACATTGTAAGCACCAAGGTGGGCAAAGGCATGTTGACAGCTTGGAGTGGGGATTAATCTACACCATAATCAAAATTTGCTAAACCTGGGAGAATTTCCTCATCTGCTCTTGCTGGGATTATGAGAGGCATGACTCCTTGAGTAAGGACTAAAATATTGGGTTTGGTGATGGACTGTTTTAACATGAAGATGTTTCAAGACCCTCAGTTGCTTTATATGAAGGTGTTGCTCAAGTGTAGCCCTTCTCTAGACACAGGTGACATTCCTGTCTCAAAGGTGGTTGTGCTTTGACAGTACTATGACTGGTACATAAATTGCTTTAACATTCTATATTGTAAACAATGGTGGCATTAGTTTCTCCTGTTTAATTTTCTAAAAGACATTATCTATTTCTTTCTTGTCTTAACAGCAGTTGGAAAGGAAGTGCAAAGGAAGTGTTTCCCTCTATTGGTTCATCTTCACCATCCCTCTGCCATTCTGTTTCCTCTTCCTCATGATCCCCAAGGGAAGATGAGTGACCTGCTGTGAATATGACATCTCTGACAAGTGTCATTGCCTCCCACCAGTCTGAGTGGGTATCCTTCACTGATGACCTGCTCCTGCCTGTTCACCCACGAGGTAAGCTCTCTGATTTTCTTTGAACTGGTGAGACTTCCTTTGTTTGACTTAGACCAACTACTGTCATATATCTGGCATGGGAGAGCTTGCCTTCTATGTGGAATCAGTTTGTGCAGAGATTGTATTATCCCCTGCTACCCCTATGTAATAGGAGAATTTGGGCCAAAAAGGCAAATTATTCTCCTTGTGTGGTGTAATGTGGATCTACTACAGGTTTTGGATCTGTCCTTCAAAATTCTAGACAGTAGCCAACCAACAACTGAGAAAATCTCACCTATTATAATCAAGTGCAAGATTGCCCAGTGTTAATCCAAAAACTGTATTAGGTGAAGGAAAACTTCCTACGTTTAATGGCAAATTTTAGATGCTTCAATAAAAAACAATGGAATAATGTTCAATCCAGTATATCTTTCTATGTTGTCTCTATTTTAGGTAGTACTAAGGCTCCTCCGGTGAAATGTTTTAATTCCTCAGACACATCCTCAGAAGAGAACCACAATGCAAATGGAGAATTTCAAGACCTCTTCTGCACAGAGCTGGAAGAGGCAGCTGAGCAGCCCAAGGTGGATTCTGCTGTGCTTGGTAACCATGATCTGTCATCATCCATTAGTGCTTGGGTTCAGTTTGAAGATGCACCGTGGACCAGTGCTTCATCAACCCACGCACAAACAGGTGAGGCAAAAGCAGTGAAAAAGTCTGTTCAGTAAGATAGCAAAGTACAATGAGAGTGTACAGGATTTTTGCCTTTCTCTTTGGCTTCTCAGGGGTTTGAGTAGTTTGTATGGTATTTTAACACAATTAATGTTATGAGTTTCAAAAAGGGCTCACTATCCTTCTGAATTGAACAAGAAATTTTTTTTGTAAAGAAAATAAAAGCGTTTTGTGATTCACTCCACCTGTGTCTTGACTTAGTCTTGGAGATTGCCAAAATGCATTCATGGGGAAAGAGCATAGAGGTGTTTTCAGTAGTGACTTTTTTACATAGAGGTAGGAACAGTCATTGAAAAAGTCTGAGCCATATTTGCCTCTGTAATCTGGAACTGAAAGAATAGTGATCACCTCTGTGATCATGGCCTTTACCTGATCATAGTTCCCCTATGTTTTTTGCCAGCAGTTCATTGATACGAACAACTAGTGTGCCAAGTGCTCATCAGTACTTTCTGCTGTCGTTTGATGCTATGATTTAGCAGCTGGAGAATTACAAAGACAACAGAAGTTTACCTTAATTCCAGCACTGCATTCATTTTTCTTCAAATACAGCAGTTCTTTCTGACATACTTTAAACACACATGCAAATCCTCTGGCTTGCCTCATCAGCTTATGGTAACTGATGTGACTCTATGAGCTTCTAGCTTTTCTGCATGGACAGATTTCTGTCCGTCCTTGCAGGAGGTTGTAGAGTAATTGCCCAAGAAAACAAGAGTTTGCTTTTTCATGTTTAAATTGAAATTCTCTCTTCTTAATTCCACTTTATGTCTGGTATTTATTAAAGTAGTTTGAAGAGTTATAGCTTTCCTCTGCTCACTGAGTCCATCAAATATTCCCGGTAACATGAATAATACTTCTGTCAGAAAACTTGGATTGTCAACTTTGGATTGGATTTTGGGTAAACCCCATCTGGTTTTCCATCTGCTCTTTTGATGGGTGCTACAGACTAATCCTTTTGAGACAGTGTGGTTAGATCTTTGTGCAGAAGTAAGGGAATCTTCAGGCTAAAAGAGATTTATCTGACCTTCTTTATATTTATTTGTTGGTTCTTAGTTGTAAATACTTATTTATCCTTGTGATGTGGAGAGAAGGAAGAGCACCCACGAAGTGTAAATATGTAAATCTGAGGTGCTCTACCTCTCTCTCTGGTTTCATGGCTATGTGATCCTTTTGCTTACTCATACAGCCGCACACTTTTCAAATGGGGCTCTTGGTTGCTCTGACTTGGTATTTCCTTCCTAAAGTTGTTATATCCTTGTTAACTGAAAAACTCGTAAATGCACCTTCTTAAACAAAAAATAAAAATCTTGCTCAACCTTAATAAAGCTAATCATAAGAAAAAAAACTTCCATAAAACAAATTCTGTGGTATATTACTTGATGTCCTATCCTTAGAGGGATGTGGCCCAGTCTTAAGGCGTGTGCTTAGCCAAAGCACTGCCTGTTGGTGTGTGCTTTCAGTCACAGGGGACATTAGTCTGGAGGCAGAGGTCTAGGATATTCAGATGAGGAGAGCAGAGTAGACTTTCTGAAAGCATTGCAGTTTTAAAGAGGACATTCATCTGTGCCCCTGTAGAGGCTTGTCCTGTGTGATCCGTGTCACTGAGGGAGGATATTTGCACACTAACTTTGTCATCTGACTGAGGTTCATGGAGGAGGGTGGTTCCCCTAACAGTCAGACCAGGATGTACTCCATGTAATTCTTGCATGGGAAGCTATTATTCTGTGAACTATATAGGAACCCTAAGGAGGTGTTTCCTAAGGATATTTTAAAATCCTTCCTTATGAGCTGGTCCTGCTCCTTTTCTGGACCCTGTATGATAAACAGCCAGACCAGTGCAGTTGACAGCCTCTAAAGGGATGCAGAAATGACAGTTCTGTTTCTGGCCCTTTACTTTGAGGGACATTTGACAGCAAGAGATAGGATAAACTTCAGCCTAGTTGTTCTCCGTTATTGTGCAGATGACAGTTTTTTTCTATGGGCGAGAGCAAAGCTGGAGATGTTGTGTACGCTGACACCCCCAGTGGAAAGCCCGTGGTGACAGCAATTATTCATTTCCAGTAGCAAACGTTCTGCATAAGAACAATAGCAAACACCCAGACGGGGGGGGGGGGGGGGGGGGGGGGGGGGGGGGGAGGGGGGGGGGAGGGAAGAGTATAAAGGCCAAGTGCAAACAGAAGGATTGGTGTGAGAAGGATGGACACGTTTGAAATCTGTTTCCTGTGCAGGCAGCTGTGAAGAGCAATGTCCTGGAGGCTCAGCACCCCCGGTTGCGCTCCTGTCAGGGCTCCAGCGCTGTTAGGAAATCTTCTGTCTGTCTGTCTGTGCTTGAGCAGCTGCTCAGCTGACTAGAGAATTACCCAGGCCGATGGCCATGCTGCCACGCTGCCTGGAAACACATTTTGAAAAGGGCTTGCAAAGAGGGATTTCCAGAGTGCCATGAGAGCAAAGAGGATGAATCCTGGGAGAGAGAGAGATGCCGTCTTGCTCTGACATTAGGGCTGCAGTATTTTGGCACAGGTTCCCCCAAAAGCAAATGTTTGTCCCAAAGTGCTCAGAGTCTAAAAAAATATCAATTTAGAGACAGCTAGAATGTAGTGGCTATCCTGTGGGAAGTACATTTTGAAGAAAACCAAGGCTAATGTGTGACCCTTGTTGTTCTGGGAAAAGTGAAGACATTATTGAGGGAGCAGAGGTCGGTGGATTGATAGCAAGAAACAGGCTGAACAAACAGCCAAAGAATTTGGAAGATGAAAAGAAAGGTCAAAATCTGAGGTACAGAAATAAAAAGCACCCACAGTAAGCCTCACAGTGAAAACTATCTTTATTTAAGATGTGCTTGTAAACCCGTCCTTCTACCAGGTTGAGGCAGAGTAAATGCTAAGCAAAATGTTTGTTTCAAAATATTTCTTCATTTGGGGTTTATATATAGTTAACTGACAGCTGCCAAATCATGTGGATTTCTCCTCAAGAAGCAAAAACTCTTGAGTGAGGCCATAGAAATATTTAGTCACAGAAATTAGGTACTGTGGTATCCCCTTCTCTGTTTTCCTTTTGCTGGGAAAAGAAGAAGATTTTTTGATTTTTATTATGATTATTATCAGCCTAGTCAAACTGTTACTGCCAAAGTGAAAAATGAGATTTTCAGGCTGACCCAAATGTTGCTGTCACAAATGCTACACAATCTGTAAATGATCACAGCCAGCAGGTGACAAAACATTTGCATTTGTTACACAATGGGCATACAGCTCACAGTCTCATATTCTATCAGTGTTAGCTGCACTCTTCAATTCAATGAGGTATCCTTAGTCACCATAATTAGACTAAGGCAAGATGTGTTACATCATCCATCCTTCTCAGCCACGCCCACTTCTTTCCAAGAGCTTTTGTTTGGTTTTAAATGGCTCAAATTACTTGGACTCTTACCACGTCCCTTGAGAGGCTATCCAACAGCATATCTGAGTTTAACTACTTTGTGCTGTTCTCTCTGAAAGTAGGCAATAGTCGCAGCACAAGATCAGCAGCTGAAAACTACACCTATCACTAGAAATTGTGATGCTATGCTAAAATCAGAAAAATCCTATGTAATAAGAAAGGGAATTATGCTAACATGGTTTATTGTAATACAGTGTAGGGATCAAGGAACAGGTCCTCAAAACACCAAAGAGGAATGAATGCTTTAAGGTAAATCTGCATATTAAAAGCCAATCCATTGTTTTAAGAATAAACATGTCAAGAAAAGTAAAATGCATGTTGAAGGAAACGCTTTGGGAGACAATGAGGTGATTTCCAGTATCCAATGCATGCTACAGAATTTGCATTTTAGGGATAGTTCTGGCACTGGTCTTTCAACATTAACAGATTTCTGAGAAATTCCTACAGCAGAAAGGCTGTGACTCTCTGGCTATTGGCATTAGAGACTGAATTAAAATTTTCAACAAAAGAGCCCTGCCTCATTTAGGAATTTGGCTGCAGCACTTCCAGGAATCTGAAGAGCAGCAGCAGAAGCATCTGAAGAGAGATCTTAAACATGTGTAGATGTTTACTTTTGCTTGTCTTGCTTTTTGAGATTGCTAGATGGTCTTTTGGCTCAGCATAGGGGAAAATGCACTTCTGCTAGTTTTAATTATTAGTGTTGGGGAACTTAGAACAGTCACAGGTAGAAGTTGAATGTAGTAGGAATTTAAAGAACATCTGTTGCTGAAAAAGCTGCCTGTGGTTTTGGCTTTCCAAAGTACAAGGCTCTTTTTAGGAAAAAAGCAAACAATTGTGTTCTTTCAAGATGGTCCTACTTACCTGGAATAAAATTGATTTGCCCTTATATAGAAATATTTGGCAACACTACGCCAGCCAGTTACCTTCTTAGATAAAAATTGAGTTTGGAAAGCATGAAACTAATTGGCAGTATTTGAGTTATTATATCCTGCATGTTTCTAAATTAGCCTGTTTTTTCATATTGCTGTGACTGACTTAAAACAAAAAAATACTGGAAATCTAAGATATTTTTGCTATAAAATAATTTCACAGTTCCTAGGATATAAAGCACACTTCAAAAAAAATTGGCTCCTGTTAGTGATCCATGTACAGAGTTCAGCTTTTCAGTTTGTCTCCTATGTCCAAATAAAGTTCTCTGTCTGTCAAAGCAATTTCAGCTGTAGTTTTAAGTATGCCTTTTGAGGTGCCTTATGCCATGTTTAACAAAAGGACTGAGAGAGGTACTGACAGAAGACAATCATCCATTCATCATCCTTTCTCTACAGGCACCAGCACAACACAGTGTGCAGTGACTGGAGGAGGAGGGGTGGGCTTTGGTTATGTGTCTGACACAACAGCTGTCAACCTGTGCAATAAGGAGGCAGATCTGACTTGCAGCTCCTCATCTTCAGGAATGACTCTACTCAGAAGCCACTCAGTGTCAGTAGGCTCACAGCTGTACACATATACCACTGCCTGCTTACCTGAGGCTATCAGTGCAGGTATACAAAATAAATTCACACTTCTCCAGGGGCAAGGCAGAGAGCACAGTTTGGATATTCTGTCTATGCACACAACTGGATTTCTATAATGAGGAAGTGTCCCATCACATCTCTTGGACAGAGAGAGATAAATCTTCTTTAACATTAATCTGTCATTTTTTTCCAAAGTATCTGTCAACCTAGCAAGTGTTGTTTGTTTATTACATACTGAGAAGAGAATCTCTGTGTTAGTAGTTGTTCATTAACTGCACGATTTAGGGAGCATCAAGATCTTTGTTGGTTTAACAGCTAAATATAGATGTACTAATGTAGAAAACAGCTATTAAGCTAATATTAAAATAGATCTAGTCTCTACCCATACACTTTTCCTTAGTTCCTTAGGAAGACTTTTTAACCATAACTTTTTTTTTTTTTTTTTTTTTATTAGTATTATTTCCTCACTAGAGTCACTCATTGTTCCTAGCATTCAAGTGATGTTGTGGGCAAAGAATATGCCATACAAAGAGTACACAATACACGCTACTAGCAGTGGATGTGTGTGGTTGTGTTCTAAACTCTGGGTGATGGTTAGGCAAGACTGAACTGTTTGACATGCAAGTCTGGCAAATGAGTGGAACAGGGTTTTTGGTCTGCACTGAGCAGAAATGTTATGTAGTATATTCAGATTGGGACTCTACATTCTGCATGTCCAGAAACAAAAGCAATTCCTAGTGCACATCAACAGTCCCATTTCAGGTTATTTTTATACTCCCCCTCCATGCAGAGCATTCCTGAGATGATGACTGCATTTGAGTGGGTGTCACAGATAGGGAATGCTTAATTAAATATAATAAAACCACTTTAAAAAAATCTGTGGCTCTGTAAAAACACTCCACTGTGTTGCACAACAAACATGTTCAGGTCTTGTGAACAGTGTCAGAAACATGAAATCTTGTTCTGAAAAGTCACAGCTTCTCCAATACTTGAGCAACAAGAAAGTATATATGGCTGCCTGCAGTATGGAATCTAACGCAGACAGCTGAGTAGTGCTGGAGGGTAACAGCGCCAGCCACTAGCACTGCGTTGGTTATAAAATAACTGTGTTGCTGTGGGTGTTGGAATTTGTATTTACAGAGCCCCAGTGCATTGATCTAGCAAGTCTTTGGAATAGTTGTGATCTTCAGGTGGATTGCCCTGCATGTTTCTAACCAATACCTGTTTTCTGCAACCAGTGTCTGCATCAAAAGCACCCAGCTGGACTTCCCCCTCTTCCAACTCTTCTGAGAGGCAAGCCCGTGCCTCAGAGAGCAGCTGGACAACCAACTCAGAGGACACCAGCAGCCCAAGCATTGCTCCCTCCTACACAGATCTGCAGTCACTTAATACTGAGGACTTGACCAGTGGTAGAACATCTGCAGCAGAGTCAGCTGGTAAGAGGGAAGCCTTCAAGCTTCCACCTCAATCTTTTTGATGCTTCTCAAACTCACTTCAGAATTGAGCCACAGGGAATGGATCCAAAGCAGAACAAACTCAAGGATTAGGCAGACTAACATTTTGTTCTACTCTAATTTCAAAAAAATCACACTTGGATTTTACACAGCAGTGACATGTACAGTCAGTGTACTGACAACTATGTATCTGCTGATAAACTTGGAGCATTTCTGGTTTTCACATGCCACGTCAGTTTAAGCTGATCTAGGAATTAGTACGTTATGGGAGACGCTGGATGCCTTTCCTGAATTTCCATGCAGAAATTTTCTCACCAGTGTATGCAGCTGAGGCAGGCCCAGTTCTGCTTGCTCCTCTCTGTTTCAGTGAGTGCCAAGACACAGATCCAGTTTGCTGGAGGCATTCTTTGCATAGTGCTTTGCACTGTTACTGAACAGTAAATGCAGACAGAATGTAAGACATGACATAAGATGGTTCAGTAGCAGATTTTAACCTTTTAAGGATCTTACATCTGACCTCGTAGGGCTCTATTCAGACACAATCATGATTGTGGAAAAATATTCTACATGGCACTGTAGCTCTTTGCTCCTCAGTTGTACTCTGGGTAATCTGAAGCAGGAGAAATAAAGCAGAGTGGTGCTAGTCATGTCATGGAGAATGGGAGCTCCCGAATGACAAAGCTGACTTTCACAGTGCATAAAAAAGCTGACATGTCAGGACAGAGAAAAAGATACACAGCTCCAGGAGGAAGCACCTGCACTGTGTTGGAAGCTGTTCAACCCAAGCTGAGGAAGGTCAGTAGCTACCCAGTTTGGTGATGAAAACTGATTCCCCGGTGTCATGATAGCTCAGACCTGGGAAATACTTAATGTGTTTTCTTTCAGGTGGTGAATGTAAATATACGTGGGAAATGAGATCTGTTTTGTGAGAATGGGCTTCCTAGGCCTCACTGAGGTCTTCCGTAAGAAACAAATGCGTACATCACCTACAAAGAGCATTATTTGGTGATTCAGTGAAGCTGGGTTAGACTTCTAGGCAGGTTTATAAACAGCATTATGATAGGTGCTGGCTCAGTACTTTAGACAAAGGATTTGTGGAGAAGTAGTAGTTACTTTGGACAAGTAGAGCTGTTTCTTTTTTCAAATAATGAAGTTACCACAAATCTCTCTGACCATTTTTATTTTGGAATACTCTACTTCTCTTTACCTCTGAGTTTGGAAACCACTTTTTGGTAGAAAGGTAGAATAGGCAAGATGAAGTATGTGCTGGATATTGCTATTTTGTTTTTTTGGTATAGGCTGTTGCCACTGGGGCTTTCTCCATCTGAGCAAAGGGAAAATGAGGGTTGCCCAGTCTATATGTAACTTCACATCATGCATGCAAGTCAAAGACAAAAGGACTGCTGCATATACCTGTTGCACATATGGGAGTATATCCTATATATGGCCCAAAGTGAACCTCATTCTTCAGTAAAAGCTTTGTGAGCAACTTTCTTACTATGTCTTTCTCAGTCAGTCACAAGCTGACATATTTATTAGCAAGATGAGTACAAAAACTCACTCCATTCACCTAAAAATGTTTACAATAAAAAAGGAGGTAATGTAAGCAAGACTATGCTATTAGTTAAAACATAAGCTACACTAATCATAAACATAAGATACATAAAACATAACATAGACTTCCAGTACCTTAGTGATACTGGAACTTGAAGTGTGAAATACACAGAGTCTTCCTGTCACAAGGTGTAGAGTTTGCAAAAGGGCAGCATGAACAAAGTGCATCTATTTGTCCTGTTCCTGGGATGCCTCACAGTCCCTAAGGTGTCTGCTGGCATCAGGAAGGTTTGTGGAAGTGGGGAAGCTGAGGAGCTAGTGGCCATGGAATTGCTGTGCAGTTCTGGCTGTTTTTCTGTTGTTCAGTCCACCATCATCCCACCATAACAGTGCATAAGTGGACAAAAAAATGTGTGAAAATTTTCTTCTCTCCATCCATTCCTTCTCCAGAAATCAGTCTGGTTCTTTAAACCTAACTTGATTCAAGTATTTGATTTGCATTTCTCCCCTCAAAGGACTGGCTGCCTCAATCTATAGTGAAGTTTGAAGGCTCCATCAAGACAATGAAATGGTATGTATTTTGCCATGAGAGAAATCCTCATGCTCTGTGTGATGATGAAGTCGTCACATAGAGCATGAAGGTCAAGGCTAGCACCTTGACTGCTAGCCAGGATGGTGACTTCAAGATCAAGCTTGCTGGAGGGAAAAAGAAGTCAGACTAATTTCACTGCTAAAAGCACTATGAAGATAAAAAGTCAATGTTTGATCTACTTAGTGATGGTAAAGTATCAGGTCTATAAAACAGTCTGGGTTAAATACTGTTTCAAGTGAGAAAAACCTAGTGATGAGAAAAGCATGAAAAATTCTACTCTGTGGTCAGATGCTAAGTAAAATAACTGTTTTAGCCATGGTGAATTTTTATTGGCTGAACAGGATAAATTGTTAATAAATTATTCCATAATTTCACCACTTGTGTTGAATTTATCCTGCATGCAAATGCTTAAACACCAACTGCCTGTGGTAGTTCAGGGCACAGGGTTTTGTGTGGGAGCAGATTAAAGCCTGAGGTAGGTGTGACTGCAGGCATACACAGAGACAAGTCCCAGCCATAAAAATGTACATCTTGGTATCCAGGGCTGGTAGGCTCTAAGCAGGTAAAATTGGCTGGGAATTAACTTTCTCACAACTGACACAAAATTTGAGTGTAAAACCAACGGGTTTGAGCTTATATAATGCATATGTTTATGCAAGATATGGCCTAGGAAGATATCTAAGGAAGGTGAGAGAGACCTGAATGATGCAACCTGAAAGTTTACCCTTGCTATGGGGGACTGCAGAAAACCTCCCAACTGATGGAATTGGGATAAGCAGACTGATGTCCTGTAAAGGCAGCAATGTTCACAGTGGTGAAGGTAAATGCTGCATGAGCAGACCTGAAAAAGATTTGCTTTTCTATCAAAGTGCAGCTAAAAGATGCTGCACTTCCTTTGCCTATGCTTGTTTGAACTCGGGCACCAAGAAGCCTTTTGTATTATCCTCATCTTTGTCAGCACAGGGGACTCTTTAGCCTGCAGCAGCTAGCCAATAAATGTGGGTCAGGTGAGAGCAGACTGCCCATTTAACGTGGGCATGTTTATGTGGTTATAACAGCAAGCACGTTGCCACTGCTGGGGTTTCACTGTGTGTGTGTGAAGCTGTTTTTGGTGCTGGTGAAGTGCCCCTTGCCTCAGAGTTCTTATCATGCCTCACCATGTTGCTCAGCTTGGATCAATGAGCATGAAAAGAAGTGGGAACTTTTGGCCTTTGTGCTGTGCTCTGCAAGATAAGTAACACAGGACATCTCTGTTACTGATACAATACAAGTATTTGTTCCTTCTGTAGCAGATGCCTGTCTCAGCTTTCAAAAAAGGCCAAATATCTGCGAGACAGAGGAGCAAGGGAGAGGCCTTCTTGTAACTGTGATTATGGATCTGTTCTGACGTTATGCCCAAATACCTCACAGCTTGATTTAGATTTCTGCATATCACCATTCTTCTTTAAAATAATTTTATTTATAAAATTAAATTTATATTATATACAAAACATAAATAATTATATAGTCAGTATGTATATAATAAAGATTATATATAGAATATATAATAGAATATATAATAGAATCTCTCTGTATTATATACTAAAGCTAAGTGTGTCTATGTGTAGGCATAAGTTTCCTCATAGCAATTTTAGGTGCATTGTTGCTAGTTGTGTTCTTTCTGTTGTGATTTGCATCTTAGCAAAGCTGCAGCTATGCCATGTTTGATGTTAAGTATTCAGTTTTCAGTTGTTCTTTTTGGCACTTTCTTGTATCTCTGGGACTACTGGGATACTGAGGAAATTGCTATGTTATTATTTTCTGAGAACATCTGCATGTTTGGAGATAGAAGATTGCATGTGTGACTCCTTCTCAAAATCCAGACAGTTCATAAATAGCACAAGGAATTAATTCTGAGAATGTTGTTACTTTCAAAGTAAAACACATCATTTAACAGGATTCTGGTGCTTCTATTCCAAAACTTGGAAATGGCAATTTCTGACAAGCTCAGCTCCACCTATCTCTTGAAGGTAATAGAGGGCAAGTAGTAACTTCTCAAACCTTTTCCTAATGCTTTTCTTCAGTAGTTCTGTTACATTTCTTCTGTAACTGTAGCCATCTAGATACTGAATCCCAATATGATGACTGCAAGAATGGTGTTCTGTGAGTTTCAAACAAGCATCTTTGAACAGATTATATAGCTGTGCAGTGTGGTTGCACTGAATGCCATGAACAGGCTACAACCTCTGAAATTATTCCATGTTAATTACCATGGCAAGGAAGGAAATAATATATGCTGATGATTGCCACCTTCCATCCAGAAATGCATTTCAGTTATGCTGTGTAACTATTAACCAGCTTGTGCTGGTGTCCCAGTCCCAGACACATGAAAAACTTGTACATGAGAGCCTGCCAAAGCCAGCTGGAGAGGCTGCAGAGAGGGACATCCAACCTTTGCTTCAAGGAGGAAGGGACTCCAGGGTACCATGAACAAATAGCACCTAAAATATACTCTTAAACAACTCCAACCTTTAAGAGCTAGATTCTGCACCAGAGGCAGGGTTTTTATTTTTTATTCATGTCTGCAATTAGCAATTCAAGTGTTTCATATCCTAGTTGTCATCTCAGCTTTTTCTTATGCATTTTTGGCTTCTTGAAGAGTAACGAATTAGTGGGATAGATCTGGGAAGCTAGGTCTAGATAATTCATAGCAGTAGAAGTGTTGTGATCCCAGGATAGACCTGTGTACTGGGAATTAGCTTGTCTGCAAGGCTTCCTGGGCACAGTATCCCAATGACCTCTGCAGTAGAGTTCAATCCTCATCCCTGTTTTGTAGTGGGGAAGCCTGCAACTTGATTGTGCAAGCTGGACCTAGGTGAAATAGAAACAGCTTTTGCCATATAGACTGACAATATTGCTCTTTGATGAAGGCTGCAGGTAAAAGCAGTGGACCAGAGTCTCAGTCCCTCCTTGTGGGAGGAAGGAAGGCACAGAAAATCTTTCAGGAGGAAGGAGAAGTGTTAGAATGAGGAAAGAACAGGTACAACAATAAACAAATGTTTATTTCTATCTATTCAGTAGAGAGAATTACAAAATAAATTACAAAATAATCTTGATGTGCAGTCATCTGATTCATCGGCTTTAAGGCCAGAAAGGAGGACTGTGATGTTGTTATTATTGTCCAGTCTGGCCTCCTGCATGTCTCAGGCCAAAGAACCTCAGCCAGTCATTTCTGCACTAAACCCTTCAGTCTGAGATAACACAGCACAGCTGCAGGCTGTGCAGAGAATGCATTGAGAACAGCCCTGAGGAAAAAGATGTGGGGGGGTTGGTGAATGAAAAGCTCAACATGAGCTGGCAATATGGAAGAAATTCTTTACTGTGAGGGTGGTGAGGCACTGGAAGAGATTGCTCAGAGAAGCTGTGGATGCCCCAATCTTGGAAGTGTTTAGGGCCAGGCTGGATGGGCCTTGGATGGTCTAGTGGAAGGTGTCCCTGCTCATGGCAGAATGGTTGAAACAAGATGATTTTTAAGGTTGCTTCCAACATAAGCCATTCTATAATGCTACCATATCTGGAGCAAATATTTGCATAATATCTTTCTGATTAACATCAGCTGCAGAAAAGTTAGTCCCTTTTTATATATATATATAAAAAATAACTTTGCTGTTTAATTGAGTGTTTTCTTGTCTGCTTGCTAGCATAGAATCAGTTCTGATCTCATGCATGTCTTTGGCTCTGTGCTGCAAACCCCTAAATGAGCATCTCCTAGTTCAGGTGGTGAGATTCCTTCTCATGGTTATTTGGAAGTGCAAGGTACAGTAACTGTGGATTTGTAGCAGGGTTATCTTTATTATAGAAGAGCTAAATGCTGAGCCTACATGTTATTCTTGATGAAGTTCACTCTTTTCACACCTATTCACCAATGTTGTATGTAGTCAGATCAGCTGAAAGTACAGCAGAGAGAAGCTCAGGGCGAGTCACAGGACTTTCTGATCTGCTTTTATATAGGCAATATCCTGAGAAAATAGATGTGATTAGATGCTTTGTAGTTGTCTCAGGCCAGTGAGGCAGACTAGGTGGTACTAAGCCCTTTATTTCTGTTTGTAGGGCTGTGATTCCTCAGCTGCAGTGTTTACCTTGGCCCCAGTTGGTCTCTAATGCAGAAAGCCACACGCTGATATGATAAGCCTGAAGAGTTCAGCAGGAGATTTTGCAGCTGGACAGGACATTTCAGTGCTTAATTGGAGATGGAATGCTTAAGTGCAGCAGCTATCTGTGATTGCTGTGTTCACAGAGGAACAGCTTGGTTTATTTGGGCCAATTCTGCAGAATGCTTCCAAGTGGCTATGTGGTTTCCAAGCTTAAAGCTGCTGGGAGAGAAGAACACCAAGATATCTCCCCACATCCAGGTCTTTCAAAGGGGAAAACATTAGTGGCAGTCTTCAGTGACATCATCTCAGCTGTTGCATTCAGTTCCTGGCAGCATGCTGCTGTACTGCTGGCAGGAGGCAGGAATGGCACTGTAGCCATAGAGCAGCTCTGGAGAAGCACTGTCCCAGCTTCGTGCTGCTCGGCACCACAGCCAGTGCCCTACAGCACTGGCTGCACCCCAAGGAACACAACTCTGCAGCTCCCAAACTACAGTGGGATTCACCACAGGGAGGAGTCACCCACCTGAGAACTGGAATTTTCCACTCTTGATTCTACATGGAGGAGAAGCAAGCAAGGCTTCAGCAGTAGTACCAATTAACAGGAGTTGTAAATCACTGCATGTGCTCTTGATTAGAGATCCCAGTTCTGTGTGGAATTTCCTGTCTGATTATGAAGGGGCTGAATGGAACTGGCAGAGTAAAACAGCCAGTGAAAAAGCTGGCAGCAGCAGAGAGCAAGTAAAAATGAGAAATTTCGCAATACCCAAATGCATGGATTTGCTTGTTCCTCTCTTGCTGTGATATCATCCGAAACCTAAGAAAGGCTCAGGGGATCACTGGACTACTCATCACAGGAATTGGAAAGGTGATGATGAACACCTATAGGGGATCAGTTATAGAGTCATCTCCTTAAAGAACAGTGTGGGATAAAATGGGAAGCAGATTTGCCAAAATCATGAATCGTAAACAGAATAATTTAAGCAAAAACTTCAGCTTCTATGTTGACAGCTTATTTTCTTGTGCCCACTTAGAAACTTGTGATAAATATCCATTTTTATCAGGACTTTTGCCTCCTGTTTTCTTTTACTCAGCCCTGGTGTTAGGGAAAAAAATGTAACACTTCCTGTTCTTTCAAGGCAGAAATGAACAGGGTTGGATGACAGTACTCTTGGGAAATTGCTAATTTATGTCTTTAATTCAATATCTCTGGTTTTTACCTCATCTAGTCTTGATCAAACTATATAATAGTGGAGCACAGATATGACATGAATCTTAATAACCATGTTCATCTGTTATTAGAAGCAATTTGGTCTTAATTGTCCTCATGTTTCACAGATGAGACCAAAATCCTCTGCCTATATAAACTGGTATTTGCATTATGACTGCATATTACATGAGAGGAAGAGGAGACTTCATGCTATTTCATCATTCTGACTTTGATTAGCAAGAATGAGAATTGTGATTCTGGGTTTTGTCACATGGATGCCAGTCCAATTTACTTGTCAGTACCCTTGTACTGGACACTGATTTGAACTAATCACTTAGCAGTCAATTTTTTAAAACTATTAAGAGTACTCAGTACTTTTTGTGAAGAAGTCCAGATCTGGGTTTTACACCTAAAACTGTTTCCAAGATTCTCATGTCCCAGCTATTCTTGTTACAGTTGAACAAAATTTTCAAACAGCTTCAGCTCAGTGTGTTCCTCTCCAAACCTAGCCATTTAATTTAGTGTCTAAAAGGAGATTAGAGATCCTGCCAACATACGTCCTGTAGCTCTGTGTTCTCAATCCCATTACAGGCTTTGTAGAAATTATTCAATTTAAGTGGAGACTTTAGTCAGTGGTTTATTGAAGCTGCTGTATTTTCACATGTAGACATTTCAGAGAACTTTAAACATGATTCACTTAAGATCATAGGAATGGAATCTATTCCAAGGTCCTGATGTAAATGTATTCATGACCATTTCCTATCCATGTGTTCCTGTGCCAATATTGTCTTTCAAATAGCTTTTTGCCCTCTTCAGTGTAAGCACTTTAATATATTTATACAGGGTAATTATCTCCCTCTCTGTGTCCATTTACCAAACTGAATGAGACAAGCTCTTTGATACTCTGGTTCTCCATTCTCCTCCTCATCCTAGAAAGCTTTTCTCAGCTCACATTGCTGTTTGAGTTAATCTTTCGGGTATGTGGTGATCAAAACTGTGCAAGACTGAGGTCTCACCACAGCCTGATATCAAGATACTAGTTTTCCCATCTTCAGGAATTGTCCCCTTGACACATCCCAGGATCTTATTTCCCTTTGTGCCAGTGCATCAGGCAAGTACCCTTGCAGTATATTCAAACTGGTTGTCTATATGTGCTTGCCATGTCCTGCTTCTGCTACACATGCATTTGTATGCTTGGTGGTAGGCATGAGCCTTCAGAAGGGACTGGGGTGGGAAGGGAGCACATGCCAGCACAGAGAGGCACATGGTGCACCCAGCAGAGCAGACAGCTGGAGGGTGTTGGTGCATTTGTCACGCAGCCACAGTGCCAGTGTCATCGCTTCCTGCGCTCAGGGCTGCACAGCGCTGCCTCCAGCACGGGCACTTGGCTCCACAAGTGGGACACGAGGTTGGCCCAGGGCAATTCACTGCACCTCCTCTGCAGCAGGCCCTTCACCAGCCAGCCAGAATTAGGATCTGGGTGGGAAAGTTTACATAAAAGAAGTAAGGGGGTGCTTTCCTGGAGGCTTTGCTTTCATGAACCCACCACTCCTCCTCCCCCGGACTGATTTGTTTGTTCAGGCTCGGTTGCCTCCAGCAACACATTATTAGTGTGAACTATGGTGTATCCTGGGAGACCTGTAGGATTCCCTGCAAATCTTTTGAGTTTTTTGTCTCCAAGGAGGGAGAGACACAAAGGCATTTCACTCTGTTGACGCAGTTGCATGTGCATTGTTCCCTTTCTTTGAGTGTTGGTGTGTCTCTTCAGCAAATGCTGTAATTGGACTGCACAGTCTTCATCCTGCATCTCTGTCTCAGTAAGTAGATTATGCTTGTCTTGGTAAAGCCACCAAACTGCACTGCTTTGAAGGCTGTATTTGAAAGCATGCTTACCTGAAGAGGTTTCAGCAGAGCTGTGTGCTTATTGTTGCACACACAGATCTGTCTTTACTGATGGTAGACCTCAGGCTTTCAGAGTAAATCTGGCCTTAAGATAAATACAGATTGTATTACGCATGAGCAGTTTTCCTTGATGTAGCAGGGCTGCAAAGGCAGTGAAGACACAAGTGACATAGATTAACAACATGGGTATGTACTCAGGGCTCTGATAATACCATACATCTCTGCTAAAATCAATGCCACTGCAAATTCTTTAGATATAACAAGTGTTATGAGAGCTTCCCCACGATGTGATGAAACTCTGTAGGTATGCTTTTGATCTCTGCTTGGTTCAAAATTACAGGACTCAGCTTCAGCTCCTTTGGCTGTTCTGTGTCCCAGGCTTGCAAGGACCAGCCTATGTGTCACAGCACAGTTCAAACATTATGAAGAACACTTGATTTCCTGATTAGTCACGTATGTGTCCAGGAATGGACAGCATCAGATGAACTGATCTCCCACAAAGGTCAAGGCAGCTTAGCTAAGGGAGGTCAGTGCCCCAGTAGATAAGGCATCAACAACAGATGGCATCTCAGTAAGAGAGCAGTCAGAGGCAATGGACATGAGGGTTCTCACAACAGTGATGCAGTTGGTAATGGGGCGCTATTGAGAGGGCAAGGGAGGTAGGGAAATGCAGGGAAGGTGTTTTGAGTGTGATCTACTTTCACAAGGTGATTCAGTTGCCAAGAGACTCAGATGTTAAAAAGTGGTGACTGAGGCTTCAGCCCTGTCCTCTGTCCCTCTGGCAATCTGATCCAGATCTGCCAGAGGGTGAGGGACTGCTGGGGCAATCAAAAGGGTGAGCTGTGCTCTGATGAGATTGACAGTCCAGCTGCATACACAGAACAAAACCAGTTTGTCTCATGTGTCTGAATAACCCAAACCTGAACTAATGGAACAAACAGGTGTGAAAGGAGAAGGGGTTTGCCAGAACCAGTAGCTCCTTGTCTGCTGGATGAAAGGAAAAACCAGGTCAGTAGAAATCAACCCATCCCTCATCAGATGGCAGGGAGAAGAGTCACTCTTCAATGAGCAAAGGCACTTGAGATTAGCCTGATAATTCCTGGATCCATTCTCAAGTCAAATAGCAAGGGACCAGGACCCAGAAGGCTTCTCCTGCTAGACCTGGAAACCTACCTTATGTGCCTCTTGATAGCTTTCTCCAGGGAGGAAGTAAGGGGGAAGAAAATACAAGGATGGATGACTAGGCTGTACTTTTTCCACATTTGAATTATTTCTTAGTGAACAGCTTTAATCCCCATGCTCCAGCCCATCTCCTGCTTTACAGGGAAGTTTCAAGGTGGCTCCTGAGCCTCCCAACTGCCAGTGCCTCAAGAAATGCTCTTTAACCCACATGGTCCCTTTTACCTTTCTTCACCATAGGATTTTCTCTCTTCCTGCCCATTTTTTATATTCTGGGTGCTGCTCTACTTCTATTTCTTTTGAATTTAAAATTATTTAAATACTTAAAAGCTTTGATGCCAATGGCATCACCTTGTTCCTAGTGGGTGTCCTGCTCCATGCTGCATTCCCTTCTGGCAGGAAAGGAAAAATGAGTAAAGGTACTTTCTTTGCAGAAGGCACTTCTGCATGCAGAATTTCTTCATAATCTGCTTCAGAACTTAAATTTCTCTTTGTTGACTGGATAATTGAAGTAGCATTGTTGCAAAGTAGTGAAGTGGTGGTAGTCTTTGAGAAAATACACACCAATTCTAGCAGTAGCTAATGCTTTACTGGAGTGTCCTGAAGTGTCATTTAAATTTCATCAGTGGCGATAATTTCTGCACCTTACAGGAATCTGAAGCTGCAATATTTCCCTAGACATTTTCTATTTTGTATGGTGCTGTAGGAGTTTGACTCTTATACCTGGGTTTCTACAATTGCTACAATTTCTACAATTAAAAAAGCAGGTTATCTTTAAAACTCAATTTTATGGAGGAAAATTTTGTGGGTATTTTCATTTTTCTAACTTTATTAAATCATTCCTCACCCCTGAAAAAAAAAATCTTTATTTTCTATACTCAAATACTATGAGTAGTGTTTGAGTATAGAAGTCTTCATTTAAATTAGCATAAACTGGGAAAACACCACTCAAGTTGATGAAAAAGTTCTGGAGGCAAGTGGTCTCTATGCTTATCATAACCACCTAGAATCCCCATGCAATAGTCTAAAGAGACATATAATACAGCCAAATTACTAAAGTCACTCTGAGCCTGTCACCTACCTGAAATGGAAGTGTAAAATATGTTCTTGTGCCGTTTTTAATCTAATTGCCTTGTAATTATCAGGAGGTCAATATTCCTCACTATCTTTCCTGAAAAGTTTAAGAACTTAACACTCCCTATATATTTCTTTAGTGTTTTGTTTCAAAAGCCTTCAATCCAAGTTCTGTTTGGTAAATGCAGGATTTTGTATATTTTCTTATAAGTGGAGCTGGCTTTGCAATGTGTTTAATAAAGTCAGTTTCCACATTGACTATGTGCAACGAAAAGGGAAAATGTTTAAAAAGAGGAAATCACTGTGGTGAATATACAGTAATAGTCTCCAAATTGTATGCTGCATCTGCCAGTGCAGTCTACTTTAAAGTAATTTTCAAGTCAACACTTGTACAAAACAGTGAACAAATGGTAAAAATGGTGAAAATACAACTTCTGTTAAAAAATAACTGCTAGACTCCCTAAGGCAATGAACTATGACCATGGCATGTTTTGTGCTATCTCTGTCTTCTGTGATGAATGGCTGGACTCTTGAGCACTATAAGGATAAAGTAATTTATAATTCCTGTGGTGAGGTAAGGTGCTGGGAACAGTGAAGATCCTCCAACATAGTTTTCTACTCTGTGTTTTCTCCCACAGAAATTTGAATACAAAGGCTGCCTTTATCAACTGCATGGGGTTTTTTCCCCTCAGTTTCTCATATTTTATAATTTGGCTATGAATTTTAAAGAATGGAGCAGAGATTAGAAATTAGCGCCCTTTGTGTCCTGTTGAAAGCATATCAACCCCTCCTCCTTAGACACTGCAAAATTCCTTGCTAATAAGGCTCACTGAACAAGTCTTCATTAAACTACATGTTGCTGAGCTGGAGAATTTGTCTCCATCAGCCGTTCAGACCATGACCTGGGCAAATCAACCGTGATGCTTCAGATGTGAAAAGCCTTTGTTTGGCTTCTCACGTTCTGAACACAATTAGTAGCTCTGCAGCTCATCCCTTTGGCCAAGGCAGAGTCATGCTGTCCCTTGCTGTAACTACTGGTCTTGAAGTAAGTCACTCTGAGCATTCCTCAAGTGATTCAGTAGAAGGTGATTTTAACCGTGTAACTCCCAGTTCCATGGAAATGAGTGGCAGGTGAGAATAAAGCTGGTTACACTCAGCATAGTCATTCTGTACTGTCTGTGCTGGCAACCTAACAGGAAATGTAAGTGGACAAAATTTCCCCTAAATTGGGGTAAAGAAAGTGATTTATGCAATATGTCTGTCATTAAGGTGACAGAGGCTTCTCTCAGCTTCCAAATCAGGAGTAAGTAATAGTAGATGTGACTTTTGTGTAACATGGCAGAATACACGAGTCTTTCATTAAAAATCACCTTCCACTTGAAGATAAAGTTATTATAAATTACACAAATAAAGGAGACAACTTTTTGTAATAGTCATTAAAGTCTTAGGAGCCATTTCACAAATATGTAACACCTTGAGCATGTCAGAGTTTGCTTTGCTCCAGAAGAATGAAAGGCCACAGTTTTAAGCTGTATTTCCTCCTCATAAATCCTGAGGATCATACATTTACTTTGGCACTAGTTTTGCTGCTTCTTCAGATTATGTCTTTTTTCCCTTCAGTGCTACTGCACTGGAGAAGTGGTATGCCTTCTACTCATTATGGTCAGGAGCTAAGATTTCAGATTTTTTGCCTCAGGCACTGGTTGAAGCCTTTCTCTCTTATGTGCCTGAAAGTCACAAGGCAGCAGAAGCATGCAGCAGGTGAGCCAGGGTACTCTCTCTTTCTGTCTATCTGAGCATATAATTATCTGTATTTCTAAATATGTTTGGGGGTGTGCATGTATACATACTGTTATTTGTAAATTCTTGCAAGACTTCGAACAAAAATCTCAGTTGTGTTTTTCATTGGAAGGGATGGGTGAACATCAGACTAACCCAGTGAAGTGGCTCTACAATCAGAAAGGTCTCAACAGTGTCCTGTGTTCTCCCCTGGCTTCCTTACCCATGCCATCTCTCTATGCACACAGATCCCAGTCTCCTCAGCCATAGCACAGATTGCTTTGCAGTAGCAGGAGAAATGTTTTCTGTCAGTTGGAATCCAACTAGGATGTGAGGAAAATTGCATTCTCAAGCACTTCTGACCCAGCCTTGTCTTGGAGCACAAGCTCCTGCCGACAGCTCAGAAACCAGGAAGGGCTTGGTCACTTGTGACAGGAGGTATATCTGAAGGGATCCATTTCAAATGGATTTAAATGGCAGGCATGGTTAGGACATCCTTAGGATTGAAGGAGGCATCTCTCAGAGTTCTCAGCATGAGAACTGGACCAGCTGGGCAGTGGTCTGTGACCTGTGAACTTTGCCACATATTTTTCTTCTTCTTAAACACTTATTGGCAAAATGCTGCTTCAGGCATGTGGATTTATGTAACAAGCAGAAACTCGGCAGAGACTATATCTCATAGATTTCTGAGGTATCAGTGGGTTTGGCTATTCATATTTTCAGTCATGAGAAGTTGTATTTAGCTCTGACTGGTGCCTGGATTATGCCATGTGTTTATATAATGGAGGAGTATCTGGCTTTCAGTAAATCTTTTCTACTAATGGATATCGAAGCTTTTCATTCTCTGTGTGGTGGGGTTTTTTGCTTTGATTATGTCCTGGCCTAAACCATCTTGTCCTGCTAAGATGATACTACAGAAACCCATTTTGGACTACTGAGCTTTAATTTTGCCGTGTTTTCTTCCCAAGGAAAGGATCCTGGAATAGCAACTGTTCAGAATTCAGTGGTTGCAAGATAAATGATAAACACAAGCCAAATGCTTGTGACCGAGGATTGTGTTCAGCCTGGGCTTGAACAGGTTTCTTCTCTGTTTCTCAACTGCTGCAGGATAAATACAGGCCAGCAGTGACAAGGTACTGCTCAAGAGCAAGTCCTTATCTGTTACCTATGCTTCAAATGCCTCAGGAAACAGAGTTGAAACAGACTTTCATATAGCTTTCATATTTTGTAAGGATGGATAGGAATAAAAGAAATATGAATGTGAGGTGTGATGCAAATTACAGCTTCTCAAGGGTGGCTGGGAGAATTTAGAGGCCCCTCAGCGATTGGCTCTGCAGTGAGATCCATTAGGCTGCCAAACAAGCCCTAGCAATAAAAGCTCCATTGGTTAGCTATCTGCAGCACTCTCTGCCAGAGAGGTGTCAAACGTCCAAAGGACAATCTTAGAAGTGCTGAACTAGACACACAATGTTTATCAGCTTTTTTGGGTGTTTTGTTTTGTTTTTTGTTTTGTTTTGTTTGGTTTTTTTGGTTTTTTTGGTTTTTTTGGTTTTGTTTTTGTTTTTTTGTTTTGTTTTGGTTTTTTTGGGTTTTTTTAGTTTTAGTTTTTCTGTAGGGGTTGTTGGAAAGGTACTGTGGACACAGTGGATTTTGACTGAGCTTTCATCAAGGTCCAAGGTAGAGGTTTGACAGACTGGACCCAAACTGGCAACAGCAGGGTGGGTAGGATCCTTCTATAGGATGAGAGGCATGAAGTTCAGGTTGAGTTCTTGTGTAAAGAAAAACAGAGTTGAACTTAGGTTTCTTGCAGCCAAGCAGAGGCTGAGTTACCAGCTTAAACAGGTACTTTGGAGTGAATTTATCCTTTACATTTTTCACAAAGGCTGTTGACAGTTTTTGAGACATTCTGCTTAGAGATAGTAACAGCTCTATAGTGCATTTTAGTGCATAGTCTTTTTTAAAAACCAGATTTTATTTCTTTCCCCACAAATCTGGTTCTGTCCCTAATTTGAGTTAATTAATGTGCACATTTTAGAAGGGTTTTTTTGGTTGTTTTTCTTTTTTTTTTGTGGGTGTTTTTTGTTTGTTTGTTTGGGTTTTTGTTGTTATTGTTGTTTTTTGTTGTTTGTTTTGTTTGTTTTTGTGGGTTGGTTGGTTGGTTTGGGTTTTTTTGGGGGGTTGGGGGTTTGGGGGTTTTTTTGTTTGTTTTGTTTTGTTTAGTTTTTTTTCTTTTTTGTGTGTTTTTGTTTTTGTATTAGAGAAAGGTCAAGGGACTACCACCTTACAAGAAAAAAAACCGTTTCCTGAGAAACAAGTTTGCTTCAGTATGTCTGTGACATCCCAGCACCCCATGCAGTGCTCTGTCGTGGTGGCCAGATTAATTATGGACCCTAATTGGGAACAAGAAACAAAAGAGGGAGTCTAGGGAAAGATGACTTCATCTCCCTGCTCATCTTGCATTACTGTTCCAAAGAAAGATTGAGGCAACAGACAGAACAGCAAACAAAACTATCTACACAGAGTTTTCCCTTGGCTGAGGAGAGAAAGGATAAAATGAGAAAAGAAACACTGTTCACCTGGAAAGTCACAACAGCGGATCTGAGTTTTCATCTTTTCCAGCCAGCATGTTTGTTTAAGCCCACACCTTTAAAAGTTTTTGTTCAAGCAGATTGTCCTTAGGCTAATTTCTTCATCTCGTTCTGCTTTAGCCTCAATTTGCTATAAGCCTGAGAATTTTTAGCCTCTGTGAAAGAAGCTTTCTCTTACACTGACAGACAATGCCTTGTCTGCTACATGAAGTTGTTACAACAAGGTGTGGGAGGGAAGTGAGGCATGACGGTGTTGCATAAGGGACAGCTTCACGCTTGGCAGACCTGCGGGGATTACAAAACAAATGTTCCGGTTCTTCCATTAATTATTTAATTGCAGATGAGTAGTATAGGCTCAAATTGGCAAAGGCCTAGACAGATAGGTTGGCACAAGTAAAGACAGCATGTGGCCATTCCTAATTTATTAGTTGTTTTGGGGTTTTTTTCTGAGGAAAGGCATCTAACCACTGGTTCTGACTCCTTGCCTATCAACACATGCATATCCCTATAGTAAGGCAGTTGTGTCGCTTCTGCAGGCTGGCAGGCACCAGCTTTGTTTCATGCTGTTTGGCACCTTTCCCACAGGAAAAGATTCACACAGTTGTCCCTGCAGTCCCTGATCACATTCATACCATCACCTACCCTCACCCCCTTTCATCATTTAATTCACAATCACCATTGTACCAACACCCAGAAGTCATAGCTTGGCCTTCTGTTTTTGGTTGTGTGCTGCCACACTCCACCATTCAAACCATAAAGCCATTTACCTTCTGTGGTTCATTTCACGAACTTAAAATTAATTCTATACTGATATAATTTGATGGGTAAATGGCAGATCAGTAGTTTTTCTGTATGCCAGGTACTTTTTGGCATTACCTCCCAACTATCCAGATAACTTTGCCTTCAAACAATCTGTCTGTTTTCCTCAGTGTGTCAAAATATCACATGTATTTTTTTGTCTACATAGTAATCAATAAGGGGAAATGAGATAAACCTGAATAACCCAAGGGGTGTCACAGAGGAGCAGAAGGATGTTTCTCAGAGGCACTGACAGATTGTTCTTGTGGTTTTCAGTCTTACAAGTGGACTGCTTGGGGCAGAGGTAAGGGCAAGGAAATAAATAAAAAAAAATACAGGCTAAAACAGAACTTTTGGGACTACCTAGAAGTGTATTTGGCAGGTGGAGCACTTGTGTTGGTGGACCTGGCTGTTTGGTACCTAGGTTGGGTCTCCTCCTTCCTTTTATGGCAAGAACTTCCTGGATCATTAAGTCTAATTCCCGCTATCACAAATGGGCATGTCCTGTTATTGATGTCATAAATTTGTTCTGCTTGGTGTTTAAAAACAGGTGGTTTATTTAAAACAGGCCTCCATTTTCCATCTGTAAGACTGCACTGGAATCTCACATCCTTCCAATGGTCTAAAACCACCCTCGAATTTCTGTCCTTTCGTTTGAGAGATACTGGTGTCTGTGATTGAAAAACGTAGGAAAATGTTGCCAAGGAGATTAGAAATGACTGGCTGAGTTCTTTAAAATGCGGTATGTGCTTTGCATTTAGAAGTTATGTCTATATTTACCCAGCCTGCAGTAAATCCAAACCAATTCACCTGAGAGGACAAAAGGAAATCCCAGTCCTAAAGCCAGTTGGTGACGGCGGAGTTAACGGGACCCAGTGGTTCCGCTGCTGACACGGGGAGCAGCCTGCTGCATTTCTGCAAGGTGATCAGCTGAAATGTTCGGCAGATTGGTTTAGTTTCGAAAAAAAAAAAAAAAAAACCACAAACAAACACAAACAAACAAAAACCAATAAACCAACCAAAAAAAACCCCCAGTATCTTTTTTACCAAACTTCGGGAGTTTTGTTCGGCGGAGTTAGTTTAACGTGAAGTTCCGCCCCCCGTTTCGCCGGCTGCTCCCTGCCTGCCTGCCTGTCTGTCCCTCTCGCACCTCGCGCGTTAGTGGGTGTGCCAGACCTGCCCCCAACCTGCCGATTCCCCACCTCCCCGCCCTGCCCAGCGGGCGGGCCGGCGCGGGAGCCGGCCTGAGCTCCGGCGGGCCGGGCGCCTTCCTCCGCCGGCCCGCAGCCGCGGCAGCACGGGCACGGCCGGGGCCAGCCAGCCCCGCGGGAGGGACCCGACCCCCGGCTGAGTGCAGCCGGGAGAGCACCCCCTCATCTCGGCCGCCTCGGGTTGGTCTGTGTGCTTCGGCGGGAGGAGGAGGAGCAGCGCATGAACTTCTTTTTAGAAGCAAGGTACTGCAGCAGCGGGGCCGGTGCGCGCCTGGGCGGGCGGAGGGATGGCCGATACTCCAGGGAAAGGAGATTGGGAGAAACATCTCCAGCCCATGAAGTCCAAGGGAACTTTCAACACGATGTTATTTGACTTGGGAAAGTTTTATTTACGGGCTGAGTTTGGTGCTGTGAGCGCTACTGGTAGGATAAGGCAGAGAGTTGACGTTTTGTCCCCTGAGAACAAGTGATTAAAAAGAGATTTGTACGTTTTATGTATGCTGCTAAATCGGCATTTGATTTCCTCCCGTGCCTTATTCACAGCCCCCACTGCGCGGGTACGGGGGCACCAGCGCACCGTGTTGTAGAGCCGAGCAGGATGTGGGGGAGGAGGCTGGTTTGGTTCGTGAACTTTCGTGGGACGTTCTTTCTCTTCTGATCAGACGGAGGAAAAGTTGGCCGTTTCTTTGTAGTAGAAGATAAAATGAAACATACGAAAAGAGCTATATTAATTTTCTGCAAATATTGCTGAAATTATAATGAAAAATCTTGTCTGTGCCCACTGAGATGCTCAAGAAAGGGAAGGTTTGGAAGCAGGTTTTGCTGAGATTAACAGCTCTGAGCTGTTCTGTATAGAATTTCAGTGGGTGAGTGAGCAATTCAGATTCGTCAAGGCTGCATTGTTAGGGGATTTCAGTGCCTCGGTATTTGTTGAAAGCACAAGCAGTGCATTGCTCTCATGTATGCAGGAATAAGCAGCTGGATTTACACAAAAGTGTACATCAGGAGCTGAGTTTTGAAGTGCAAAAAAGCAAATTCCAGCTAAGTTGTGCTCTATAAGAAAGGATAATCTCATGCAAAACTTTTTATTTCCTGTTGTTTTCAACATCATTTAGTACTGCAATATCATGCGTAGGATCATGTATGTCCGAGTACTTTGAGAGCAGGTTGTGTGAGGACATCCTCACAGACAGGTTTATATTTGGCCTCCTGAATATCGGTCTGGCTTTCTTTGTAACTTGAATTTTTTATTTCTTAACAGCCAGTTCTAAGATGCTCAATTTGGCATCAACTCTCCACATCTAATTTAGTTTTATCAATATTTTTCTGTGAGGGAGCAGCACTAAAATTCATTCAGCTGTTTTGAAATTCATCACACAACGGGGGAGTGAGATGGAGGGTCTTAAATAACCATTGCTCTATTTTTCCCATGCAGATTAAAAGGTCAAAAAGCTTTAAAGTGATCATGTAGCTGGAGCTTCTGCATATCACAAGCCATAGCGCATCCCTGACTTAGTTCCTGTGAGAGCAAGAATAATCTCACCTTCCTAAAACACTCCTGTGACTTCACTGAGCAGGGTTTTTTGTGAATCAGTTCAGTGGTTAATTGCCTCTGCATGGTTTTTAATCTCAGTTTCTCCTAGTTGCCTACCAACTACCACATACCACTTATTAAATCACAGCAATTTTTCTTTTATCATTTTCTGTGTAGGTGCTTACAGATTGATTGTTCCCGAATCTCCCGTAGAGGCAATTAAATAGGTTGAGCTTTTGTCTTTTGATGTGTGGTAGAGTTTTTATCCTTTTATATTGTTGTGAATCTTTTCTGAACAGTTCTCAGCTTTTCTGTGTTCCTGAGTTCTAGACAAAAGATCAGGTTCCACCAGGAATCAGACCATCCTACATACACAAGTGAAGTTATTTCCCATCCCCTTCATGTTTGTCTCTTCCTAAATCCTATTATATTGGTTCTTTTAGTCTCAAGATCGCATCAGAAGTGATAATCATCCAAATCTTCTCCAGAATCACTGCTTCCAAAGGTGCCATCCATCCCATAATGTTGCCTACTTCCCTCTGACCCTCCTTACCTGAGGGAAATCCATGCACATTATCCCTAAGTACATACTACTGAACATGCCATTTATGGTAAAACACCTTTACATTCAACATAAATGAGGTAGACAAAATTATTTCCATCTAAAGGTGTCTCCTGCTGGCTCAGTGTAGCAAGAAAGGCTCCCTTTTGCCACTTCAGCAAAATTGCTGCTCGCAGGATATAGGAGTTCTGCTTTACATATCTTTTATCTGCTGCATCGTGCAAGTGCAGACATCTGTGGAATATATTCACTGGGTAGTGCAATCTGCTTGGCATCTGGCCATCCATGGGCAGACAGGGCAATATCCCCTTTCCAGGTGGTCCCTTGTTAGGAAATGAATGAAGTAATGTAAATGAAAAGAACCAACCTGAGCTTTCTCCTTCCCATCCTTAAGCTGAACTCCAGAGCTCTACTAAAGCTGGAAGCTGTTCAGTTGAGCTTATTGTCTGTTCTGCAGCTGCCTCAGCATGTACAGGTTCCAGCTGGGACCAACAGAGAATCACTGAAATGTTGTCAGGAATGCTGATCCAGGAGACTCTGTCCTGACCTGAAGTTCATATACTCTCATGAGAGCTCCTGTTCTCAAGAGATTTTCAGCCTGCTTTACAGGTCAAAAAGACAGTGAAGAAACACTCGGACTTTGGTGCACTTACATAAAACTTATAGTTTACAGACTGCTGGAGTGGACAGCTGCTGCAGGCAGGATCCGTGTTCTTTCAACCAAATCTAAAGTATAGCTGGTCTTGGCTGAAAAGGGAATTGCTTTGTCTGCTTGATGTTGTTTCCTCAATTTCTGTACCCAAGCATTAGAGTATATAAGAAAGGAAATAAGAAGGGAAATAAGAAGATAACAATAGATTTATTTTCTTTTTTTTTTCTTCCATCGAAGATCATTGAGAAAAAGGTCTTGCCTATCACAAAAGCAACCAGAACTTTTTCGTTTGGATGGTGAGACTCAAGTGTGGATTATAAAAATCTGCATACTCTAGAGCTATATGTGCATACAGAGATTCAATGCTGAGAGCTAACAGTAGCTGTCCTCCTGTTAAACTCTACCATGTGTTTACATAGGATAATGCTACCAATGCTATCTGTATTTATTTTTTATGTTGGAAAAGTGTTGCCCCTTCCATTGAATGACTTTCTAATGGTTCTTACTGTAGCCTGCTGTGCTGGAGAAAGAGATAAAATATGTAGAATTAGTTCTTGCCTTATGTTAAAATTGCAAACCATCCACTCAACATCCTTGATTGGCCAGAGCTTCTTGTGAAATGACTATAGCCAGGGACCTCCCGTGTTTTCCCAACTATTTCTGGTGGACCCTGAAGGATGCCAGTTCCAGGCACACAGTGCTTTTTTAACGTGTTTGGCGCATGTTATTTTGATCTAGTTCAAATTCTGTAATTAGCGCCCAGGCTTGTCCGTACACGCCGGTTCTGCGGAGGAGCTTGTCGCGAAGGTCTGCCCGCGGTGAGCGCCGCGCAGCCCCTCTGCTGCCCTGCTCTGCCCTGCCCTGCCCTGCCCTGCCCTGCCCTCCGTACGGACACCCAGCCCCTCTGCTGCTCTGCCCTGCCCTGCCCTGCCCTCCGTACGGACACCCAGCCCCTCTGCTGCCCTGCCCTGCCCTCCGCACGGACACCCAGCCCCTCTGCTGCCCTGCCCTGCCCTCCGCACGGACACCCAGCCTTGTGCTGCCCTGCCCTGCCCTCCGCACGGACACCCAGCCCGGTGCTGCCCTGCCCTGCCCTGCCCTCCGCACGGACACCCAGCCCGGTGCTGCCCTGCCCTGCCCTGCCCTCCGCACGGACACCCAGCCTTGTGCTGCCCTGCCCTGCCCTCCGCACGGACACCCAGCCCGGTGCTGCCCTGCCCTGCCCTGCCCTCCGCACGGACACCCAGCCTTGTGCTGCCCTGCCCTGCCCTGCCCTCCGCACGGACACCCAGCCTTGTGCTGCCCTGCCCTGCCCTCCGCACGGACACCCAGCCCGGTGCTGCCCTGCCCTGCCCTGCCCTCCGCACGGACACCCAGCCTTGTGCTGCCCTGCCCTGCCCTGCCCTCCGCACGGACACCCAGCCTTGTGCTGCCCTGCCCTGCCCTCCGCACGGACACCCAGCCCGGTGCTGCCCTGCCCTGCCCTGCCCTCTGCACGGACACCCAGCCTTGTGCTGCCCTGCCCTGCCCTGCCCTCCGCACGGACACCCAGCCTTGTGCTGCCCTGCCCTGCCCTCCGCACGGACACCCAGCCCGGTGCTGCCCTGCCCTGCCCTGCCCTCCGCACGGACACCCAGCCTTGTGCTGCCCTGCCCTGCCCTGCCCTCTGCACGGACACCCAGCCTTGTGCTGCCCTGCCCTGCCCTGCCCTCCGCACGGACACCCAGCCTTGTGCTGCCCTGCCCTGCCCTCCGCACGGACACCCAGCCCGGTGCTGCCCTGCCCTGCCCTGCCCTCCGCACGGACACCCAGCCCGGTGCTGCCCTGCCCTGCCCTGCCCTCCGCACGGACACCCAGCCTTGTGCTGCCCTGCCCTGCCCTCCGCACGGACACCCAGCCTTGTGCTGCCCTGCCCTGCCCTCCGCACGGACACCCAGCCTTGTGCTGCCCTGCCCTGCCCTCCGCACGGACACCCAGCCCGGTGCTGCCCTGCCCTGCCCTCCGCACGGACACCCAGCCCGGTGCTGCCCTGCACTCCCGGGGCCCCGCACGGACACCCAGCCCGGTGCTGCCCTGCACTCCCGGGGCCCCGCACGGCCACCCATCCCCAGGCTCCCGGCGCAGGCGGGGAGGGGCAGCCCGGCGGGGAGGGCAGGCCGCTCACCCCGCTGCTATGGCAACAGGGCGGGAATGCCTCTGTTGCAGCCGTCCCGCTCTCCGCTCCGAAGCGCCTGCTCTGCAGACAGCTCCATTGTCTGCCGGACAGTTGTCTTTCCATCGGCTTCCAGCGAAATAGCCTCTTCCCGAAGACAAAAGGCTCGACACAAAGAGACTGAACAGGGCTAACACTTTAAAGGGGAAAAAAAAAAATCCCCTTAATTTATGTTTTAACTGTAGGGGAGAGAGGAGAAAAATAATTCTGGGTTCTCCCAAGTGATAGTTGGTGAAGAAGGAGAGGGGTCATAACTAGGTTTTGTTGGGATTTGGTAATTGCTTCCTGATGCATCCTGAAACTATTCACAAGGAGACTGGCTCACCCACAAGACTGTGGCATGGTTTTTATCCCTGCACAGTCAGGCTGCTGCCAGTTGACAACTGTTCAGATCATGTAATGAGAGATCTAGGTTTCAATATGTTTTATGGGTGAACCAGTTTTCATATCCAAAATCATCAGAGTTGACCCCAAGAAACAGTTTTGTTTAGATTCAGCTCAAAGAACTCAAGTGCAGATTTGCTAAGTTGTTTTCTAGAGTTTCCCCCTTATGTTGTGGTGCGGTGATGATGGAGAAATTTAGGGGGGAGGATACTGCTGAGTTAGTAAATACAGGATTTAATCTTGCAAGCTCTGTCAGCATTTCTAGAGCATTAAAATTCTGGTTCAAATAAACACACTCCCAGTACATTCTCTTTTGTTGCCTCAAGCAGAAACATGCTTTCCTGAAGCCAGTTGGGAAGGCAGAATTCTTCACGACTTCAAGTGTTCAACTTCAAGTGAACAAAGCCTACGAGAAATGCCATTCTATGTGAGAAGTTAAATTCAAACCTTTCCATAGGGTGCACATCCTTGTCCACATGACTGGCCTTTTTGTTTCTGCAATTTGACCTTGATGTGACCTAGATGAGTGGTACAAATCTGCAAACTGAAGAGATGCAGTGCAAAAGATCAGAATGCATTACATTCCTAAAAGAGTTTAGATATTTCTTCTAGACTTGTTAACCTAGTGGAAATCCGCTGGTGGTACTTTCTTATCTGCAGCTGTTTCTGACATTTTATGTAAGTCCTTTGTCCAAATAGACCAGTGGACAAAAAAAAAAAACTTCTCCCACCCCCATTTTCATAACATACTGAAGCATTTTTTCAGCATTATCTCTTTTCCTAGGACATGATCAGTTCTTGAAAGGTTAGAATAGAATGCTCACCAGTGAACTGAGCAGTCATTCTTGTCCATAGCACTGCTGTTCTTCTTAGGTAACTCCTGTCAAATTTCCTCCGCCAGTCAGTGCCACTGTGTAAGACACTGCTTTTGGGTATTTTGATTATGCATTAAGTGCTGCCCATTTATTTCTTGAATGTACATTTGATCTTTTTGTAGGAATACATTAAAATGCATATTTTATAACCTGAGTACCTTTTGTTTAAGCTCAGTAAAGTCCTCGTTTTATTATCCCATGTTCTTAATTTCTCTAATCCCTGTTGTTTCCTTTGGGCAGACCTCAGCTCTTTCAGGACTCTTCTGCAAAATCTCACATGGCCCTTCAGAAAGCTGAGCTTTGTTTACAGGGCACAGCAGCTGTGGGGGCCTTGTTGTTTTCCTTCGCATTGGTCACATTCTGTGCTCAGCTCTTGTCTCTCTGGTGCCACCACCAAACCAGCTACGCAGTTTGGTGATAGAGGCAGTAAGGCTTCCTATCTCACTGTTCATACCTGTTTTTCCTCCCTAATCTTGTCCTCTACCCTGAAGAGATCTGTTAGGTCACTTTCACATTTCCAGAATGCAGAAGTCTATTTCCACTTAGCTTTCTGTTGTGTATTTTGTGCAGGGATTGTCCTGACACTTTCAGAGTTCCACCCTATCCAGCCCTAGTACCCTGCCTAGTTCCTGCTTCTGGTGCCTCAGGACAGAAATTTTCAGGATTCCCTGTTCTTCCCCTCTCTGCATTCCCAAAAAAGGAATGGTGAGCATCATTTGGGGATGAAATAGGACTCGCAGCTGAGGTGGTGATGACGGTCGCTAAAACTTAAAAATTATAAAACAAATCAGTTGTCTGGGAAGTTATTCAGGACAGCACACAGAAATTTGGACCTTGTATACTCTTGTTTTGCCTCCAGCCAGCGTACTAGCTTGGATTGAAAATGCCTGTTAAAGGTAGAAAGATGGGAAGTTAAAATCAGCACAGAGGACTGAAGTATAGGTTCCTTCTTCACTTCTCACCACAGTGCTGTGATAACATAATGAATTACATCATTCCATTCTTCTCACGTGGGTCACTTTTGCTCGAACTTTTGCACCTAACAGAGTCCCATGCCTTTCCATTCACTGTAATCACACCAACATGGTCCAAGGCAGGGAGGAAGAAATTGCTTGTTGGATCATTTCTGTTTGGCTGCTTCTGTAGAGTGACCCTGAATAATCCTGTGTACTGTGGCAGCTACACACATACGTACAAAAGGGAAAAACAAAACTCCAAATGACATAAGATAGGCAACAGCCCAGTATTTGGTTCTGTTGATTTCCTGCAATTGTGACTAGCTGCACAACAGCTGGGGTTTTATGGTGGGAGCCTGGACTGGTTGTGCTAAGGGAGTCTCAGGCCTGGAGCAGATGAGTGTGGAAAAGGGAGAATGGCCTCATCAATCACAGCAATATATCGTAAAACGAGCCAGTCTGTTGTAGCAGCCTCCCAGGCTGGTCAACAGCTGCCTTGAGGTTGGAGATGACATGCTGATAACACCACAGGATGATAACAAGACTTGGACACAGGGTTGTATAGCAGGACAATGAATTAAAACTTACTTGGATGAACAAGCTGACAAGTTTTCTCCCTTCCACCCTCTTTGGGAATCCTTTTGTTATATGTATACAATGGGTGAGCTGGGTCAACTCTGTTATTGTCCAAAGTTGGCTGAAGTTGTCGATGGTACGGTTGTGCTCATCAGACTGGCAGGGCAAGCACAAACTCTGATGGTGCAGCTGTGCTTTTCATAACACTCTCCAAGACAACCCCTGTAGCATCAATTTTTTTTTTTTTTTTTTTTTGGATGGGCAAAAACAGAGATCAGTGTCACTATAAAGGAGGCTGGAGTTATTCACCATCAGTAGTGGGAATATTTTTTCCTACTGTGTTCTGTCTCTCTAAATTGTCGTGCTCAACATATATCCAAAACACATCTTTAAAGGCCTCGAGGTGAAAACCGGCAATGCAGCATCCTGACTCAACCTTGCAACCACCTTAGCAACAGCCCAACATGAATTTTGAAGACAATAACAGAACAATAACCAAATAAAGTGGTGACTATCTGACTTCTAGTAAGAAGAACGTTTCACAATCTGTTGCTGCATGCATTTGCTTTCCAAGGTCTTGGTAAGCCTTGCCTCCAATATTTTTGGTTTAATCCTCCTTGCCTCTAAATAGTGTGGACAATATCCTGTTTCTCAGCCTATAGGAGGAGCAAACAGGAAGAATCAAAAGCCCAGCATTTCTTCTTGCAGTTCACAGCCAGTCTGGTATGTAAACACTGAACCTTAGCTGTTTACTCCAGTTTCTCCACCTTTTTCTTTGTTTTCATCCAGATACACTTGCTTGCAATGGCCAGTGCACAAAGAACTACCTTGACATACATAAGTTTTGCTCAGCCAAGGGCCACAGCTTCTACTCTACAATTGTTTTATTCCCTACAGGAGCTTCCTTGCTTTTCCCTTTTATCCTCTATGGTTCCTAGAAAACCCACAAACTTTCATATGACTTATGATAGCCTGTTTATCAAACACACATGGCAAGAACAAGAAGGATGAGACCTCACAACCTGAAGCTGTAATTGGACAATTAAACCCCAATATGCAAATAGACCAAAACTTATAAAAATATAAAATCTCGTAATTGAGTAGCCATTTTTGTGTAGCCATTCCTAATCCACCCTGGGTGCAGCCTTGGTCAGGCTCCTGTAATGCCCAGGGTGACTCCTGGAAGCCTTTTAATAAATATCTACTTTATTCTCTAGCTCTGTCCAGCCTCTGTTTCAAGTCAGCCTTCCTAAGACATCACAACCATTAACACTTCCCATCAGTAATTTTGCTTTGCTACAGAGAGAAAACTTGTGGAGCAGAGGCCATAAATTGCTGGCTGAAGGTCACTTAGACAGTCACATGGTCCAGATTAGCACCTAAAACTTTTGCAGCCCATTCCTGTGCATATCCTTTGCATCATCCCGCTTCTCAGGCACCTTTAATACTTTTTATTGAGGGTGTGGGTGTTGAGCTGGCAGGTGCATCTTCAGTGATATCTATGTGGGTCAGGCATTGCATGTAGATCAGTCTGTCCTTTCTGTTTTCTCACACTATTTCCAGCCAGTTACCTTCAGTCCTTTGTGTGATGTGTCAAAAATCCCTCCAAAATTTTTTAAAAAACAACAAATTCAGATACATGTGGCTTTGTTACAGCATTTCTCACCTTTGCATTGAGCACCTCACCTGTTAGCTCATAAAATTTGCCCATAGCCTGGAGCTCACACATGCTTTGAGTCAAGAACTGGCCAAACTGGCTACTCTCGTGCAGTTACATGGTCTTCTCTGAGTTTTAAACAGAAAGTGTTTCCATAATAAGTTACAGGGGTGAAAAGTATTAGCGTTAGGCAAAAGTTGAGCGCTGCTGTCTTCCACAATTTATAGCTATGTGTCAGCTGTGTTGTCTGTGAAACACATTTGTCTTCACAGTTCACCTGGTAACTAAATTATTAAACTACGTAACTGAAATTGAAGTTTCCACAGAATCTTACATTAGAAATTTCTAAATGGGTCTTTGGGTTTGTTTTAGGTATCAGCAGTGACGTAACTTGTAAATCATTTTGATATTGCTCAGGGTAAAGGTAGTGAGTGTATAAATATGAGATTACCTCTTGACCGCGTGACCTGAGATATGCAGACATATCTGGCAGACAGGATGTGAGCTGCTGACTTGATATGATATAAAACTTGATCCTGGGAAATGCCTTGGGCACAGGAATGAGGAAGTTAGTGCTACTATTTTTAAATGTTGTGAGGAGCCAGAAGTGTTTGCAGTAGTGCATTTTGAAGATGTAAAATATCCTGTCTCTTTCTAAATGATGTGCAGTGTCTATTTTTGTAAGCAGTGGACTGAGCACTGGTACAGGCTTATTCAACATCCCTGTGTACTGACTTGTCTTTTCTTGCTAAAGAATCAGCACAAGACTGAGCAAGATAGTTGGGGTGACACTTCAGCTGTGCATGAACTGCCTACCTAGGAATCAGAGAACCAGTTATTTTGCATTGACTACCAAGCTGTCATCAGCTGATGTTATTGTTTGTGGCCACTACCAGTACAGTTTCCAAACTGATGGACTGGCAATAGCAAACCCAGAGTGTTTCAGGCACTTAACACACAGGATGGTCTCCTGTCTTGGATTTTCCTGTGGCTGTGGGAACACTTCTCACATTTATTCAGCAGGGCTAGACCCCTCACCTTTGCAGTACTGCAGCAACCATTTGAATCCATAACTCCATGCATGAGACCCTAGTGTGTTGCTTTGCTGTCAAAGGTTATGCTGGGGACCCCAGATTCTGAGTGGATCCAGTGCTGGCACATTTCCACCTGCAGTCTGGAACTGCAAATGTCAGGCTTGTTCCATGTACCTCAAGTACTCAAGACAAAACTAAAAAGGTCTGCAAACCTCTGTATTTTGTTACTGGTCCATCATATATTGGTTGAAAAGTTACGGCATAATGAAGTAACATATTGCTTGTGTATGAGAGCTTTATGTGATTGCCTTTTGCAAAATAGAGCTTGTTCAATGGGTGGTCATCAGCTCCTCCAAGATAGACTGGGATTGTCTTTGCATTTATAGGGCTGGCTAAGATTTATTCTGCTTGCCAAATACCAATTTCATGAAGCATCCTGGGCTTGCAGATACATTTCTCTTATTCACACTCATTTCTTCATGAGATCAATCGTCTCATCTCAGTGGCAGTTCCACTACTGAGGGATATGTTGTATGTACTGTGGATTAAAATCAGAGAGGGAGGCAGACATCTGTGGAGAGAATCAAAGTCCAGAGTACATTGAGGAAAACTGTCTTCATTTATCTTTGCCAAAGTACTTTTAAAGGAACTGCTTTTGAAAAATGTTGTGCATGTCTTCTTGTTCTTCTCATTTACTCCTTGTTCTCCTTTTGGATGAAAGATGAAGTAGCGTGATTCATTCTTCTGCAGAGAATCTTTCATTCTCTTATTGATCTCTCTGCTGAAACAGGTTCAGCTTGGTTCCTTCACACACAGGCTTTTTCTTGCCTACCCAAACTGGGAGTGTAAGTACTCCCGTGGCAGTAACAGTGACTAAGTCTAGGGTGTAGTCACTGTCTTGGTAACCTCTGGGCTGAGCACACCTTGCTGAGAGCACAGTTAGATGACATAGTGGTAAAAATATGTTAGTCATACCTGTGCCATGTCTTCAGGGGCAGAAACGAAGGTGCTTTGTAATGAATCATGTAGGTATGCTTACTTGCTAAGACATTTCCTTTATGAATATACCTGCTTGTTTAATAGAAACAAGTTCTCAGGTGGAATAAAGAGGTTTTAATCTTTTCTCGGCCACTTAGGTGAGATCTGTTCACTGCTTGGCTTGAATTATAAACAAACAGTATTTTGGCACATGTAGCATGTGAATTCTTTGAACAGGCATAGTCTTGTCTAGATATTGTAAAAATCTTGAACACTTCTTCCAATTATATCAGTGTTGTTTATGTTCCACCTTCTGGCCAGCTAATGGAAACACACGAACTGATCTTCAGGAGCTTTCCCATGTTTTGTAGCTCTCAAATGGGCTAACTCTTTCTTCTGTAATAGTTCTGGGACCTATTGACTACCATTGTGTTACACAAGAGAAGAACTCCACTCTTTTAAGTATGTAAAGAGAACAAAAAGTGTTTACTTCAATTTCTTTTTAGAGTAGCCATCATTACTGAAAAAAAGCCCAACAAAGCAAGCTTTGTTTAAGTGATAAGCAGTGCTTTTACTTCTAGTATGAAATGTTTTCTAGCTATGACTAGGAGAATTTTTTTCCTTTTAAAAGTAATTGACTCTAACATGTAATTCCTGCCTGATGTAAAGATGTTTATTCAAGACACTAACAACCTGGTCCATTACTTGCATGAACTATATCTAATCTGGAGTCTACTGTTCAAATGATAAATTGGTATGAAGAGGCACACTTCAAAGCTATATATCTCTCTTTGTTGCAATGTTCTGGTGATTTTTGGATAGGCTGTATGCTTGTTCTTGACTGTAATTCTGTCAGAGTATTAGTACATTAACTTTAAGTGTTTAAGCAGTAGATCTGGGAAAAACATTTTCTGAATATGAATATCTTCTGCACAAATGTTATTTATCAGTTTTGCGCACAGTGTGTTACAGATGCTTAGTTTTGTCTTAAGACTAGCCAGATACATTCTAATTTGTTAGGGCACTGCAAAGTACAGACTGCAGAACACATAAGCAACTTCTCTAAAACTGTAGTTGTAGCCAAGATCTGTACAAGAGAAAGGGGAGTTCACTGTACACAGACTATGAAGTGCTGAAATATTTTTTCAGTTATTGCATACTATATCTGACAAGCTGGTGGTATGGAAATGTTTTCTTTTATGAACCAGAGATTTTAACTACTCAATAAACATGACACAATAAAAACATTGAGTATTTTTAAATTAAATCACACAAGAAAGTTCTACATTTCAAACTAATTTTGTTATCTTGAACATTTTCTTTATTCAAGGAAGAATGAAAGGGCTCTGATTGAATTAATTAGTTTCTCCAGTTGAATAAAGATAAACAGAGAAGAGGAAAATGATTGATAGCTTCCATAGCATAGTGCAATAAGCCATAGAGCTGCAACTACTGCTCTTCTGGTAGTGTGAAACCAGTGTCTTAATGGTTAGTTCAGTCTTGTTTGTTGGGAAGGTGCTCTGTTTCTTCTCCAAGCAGCAAGGGGTGGTGTGAGTGGAGGAGACACAAGGCAAATAATTCCGGGCAATGAAGCGCTGTAAGCACAAACGCCTGAACTACAGTAGTCTTCCTTCTCATAAACACAGACTTCTGTGTAGGGAGATAATTGTTAGAAAAAGTCAAAATATCAATGGAAAAAGTCAGCAAGAACTTCTAGGGTCTTTTAAGATAGTACATAAAGGACTGTCCTTTTCAACAGTTTTCTTGCAGTATGGGCTGCTGCAACCTAGCTGTGAGGGCTGAGTAATCATTTTCTTGTATTTCATCTTCAGTTTAATATCTGCCTGATTACATTTTAAATAAAATATAGCAGTTCTTATAGAGACTCATGGGGATAAATTAATTGAACCTAGATGAAGTGCATTGTGTTTTAAATAGATCTGGGAACTCCATTATATAATTTCTTTGTAGCTTCAGATGATTTAACTCCTTTTGACAATTAAACTTCTTTTAGGATTTATGATGAATTTGCAATAGTTAACCAGGCAACAGGCATTGTATTTAAGTAGTCACTAAGCCACTGCTGGGAACAGTCTATGCAGTACTAATGTAGTATGGTTTTGGCATGCAGCTACACTAGGTTGAAGCAGGCCAGATTTACGTGGCCTAAATTTAGACAATTGTGTTCAAAGAGATGTTGTGATTTGGCTGAGTGTTATGAATTGCAAAGTTACCTAAGGATAAATCCATTCAACATGACCTGAGAAGTCAGTCAGTTGGGAGGAGAATGAGTAAGAGGAAACCGCAGAGATCAGATCTGTGACATCAGTCTTTCATCTTGCACCTTCTCCTGCTGCTTAGTCTGAGGTGATTTTGAAATGTCTCTTAGCTGTGCCATAAAACCTAACTTTTGTACTAACAATTCAACATGCTGGAGAACTAAATTGCTGTTAAATTTTTGCATGTGGTGTGTTCAGTAGCAAGAGTAGAGGGCACGGCATGTGTGAGCAGTCACTTCTTCTACATGCCAGAACTTGCAGAGATACTCAAAAGTCTGAGGAATGCTTACTAATCTGTCTTGCAACCTGTTGCATGTTGGTAGTCAAGAGGCTTGGGATTTTCCAGCTGCCCTCTGTAATCTTTGCAAGAGAGGCAAGGTGAATGCCTCCTCTTCTGTCTCCAAAATCTGTTCTGAAGCTCATGGGGAAAAAAGTGTCCTGCCAGGTTGTGAGAGGACATTTCTTAATGTTACCACATCCTAATTGATAGCAAAGGTACCTAGGAAGCACCTGGATGTAATAACTGCTATCCTCACAGGGATTTCCTCCATGCAGAATAAGCAGGTAGTACCCTCCTGTTGACAAGAAGTCTTCTGTGCTTTGAGCTGTATACTCTTGTAATTGGTTTCCCTGCACTTTCCTACTGTATGTTTATGCTGCTGTCTGCAGCAGTAACAGGTTTGACCTTCTACCATTAACAGCTGTGATAAAAGGAAAGCTGACAAAAACAGGCCTGGCTTCATGGTTTGTACTAAACTTCAAAGTCTTTTCAAGTGCATAGATGCTACAGAACTTTTAATTTAATCAGTTTATAGGTTTATATCCACTTCTGTGGCATTTACCTACTCACACTGTGTTCTGTGAGAGTCCTAGAAATGTGCTGGATACTGAGGTACAGAGGAACAATGTTCCACATGTAACATCGTTATAGTCAGAAATTAAAAAATTTAGAAATTAGAAAAATTAGAAGAGAACCAGAAGCTGTGATGTGATGTGATGTGATGTGATGTGATAGTGATGTTTTCCCAGAGCCATGTATGAGGTTGGTGTCAAGGCTGGAAATAGGAGTCCAGTTGAATCACTTCAAAGTGATGGCCCACTCACTTTAAATGTATTTCAGATTACACAGTCTCTCTTGGTAAGATCAGAAACGTGACAGACTGCCCAAAAAAAAATTTTGCACAGTCACAGTTATATTAACTTGGATATGGAAAAGCAGGAAAGTGACCAGATATGAATGTTATGGAAACTATGTGGAAGTATAACCTTTGTCATGGAGACATAACTGCACAGCAGCCTGGTCCTTGATTTCTTCCAGATTCTGTCTACCTGCGTTTTCTGCTTTTCTATAATTGCTTATACAGACACCACAGGTTTTGTTGCTAGCATCCTCATGACCTGGCTGATCTTTAAAGACCAAGTCTGTATACCAGTGTCTGGTGAACTTTATGTAAAGAGCCCTAGAATAGATCCAGTTATGCCAACAGAAATCTTAGCAGTGCTTCCTTTGTCAAAGGGACTGCTGTAGACTACATCAGGGAAGTCAGGACCCCTTTGGAAGGTGTGACGTTAAGGGTATGCCTTTACTACAGACTTAAGTTCGAAGAGCTGTCTGAATTATACGTAAATTAATATATGCAGGTAACAGGAACAGTCGTGCCATAAAGCTCTGAGCTAATTTCTCTCAAGAGGCAAAATGGATGAGTACTCAGAAATTTGAAAATTCAGGCATTTGCCCAGGTCCCTTTCTGAAAGTTGTCATCTGCTTTTCTTTTTGAAAGGTACATAATACCCTCAGATGATCTTCCTACTTCCATGGAACAGTTTTGATGACAAACACTTTGCAATATCAATGTCCTTTAGCACTTGGATGGCTGCCTTTCCCCCAGGTACAAGTAACATGATACTACCTGATGGTTTTGGCCAAAGTAGTGGTGGTTTAGCAAAAAGAAAAATGAAAAGATGTTAAATTAAAGAGAACCAAAGCTTTCTTTCCTTGTCACAAGGAAATTGTAATTGCAGGCAGAGAAGAGGAGGTCTGCTCTAAGCCACCCAGATCTTATAAACACTGGAATTTTAGAAGTCCTAAAAGAAACAAGAAATGTTTTCCTGGAAATACCAGAAAACCTTTGCTTCAAGGTGGTACATGCTGGATGACCAAAGTCCTGGAAAGATGTGAGACAGCATAGAGAGCACATTGATGTGGACTGAGGATCAGAGCTGTCAGATTATTCTTCTTGGGTTCTTTGTTACTTTCTTACTCAGGGTGTGATTGTGGATAATAGTCAGTTGGGTTGTTGTTTCCCTGCCCCCCAAATCCGTTTGTAGCCCTGTGGCAATACTTACCAGGTAAGGAATCCACCACTGCATCATGTGGTGTGACCAGTAGCAGGGGCTACAGGCGGCACTGCACAAAGCTGGGAGTGAGACAGCAGGGTAGAGAAGAAAATCTGACAAACTGAGGCAATGGCACTTTTGTTCATATACACTCTGCGATGCATGGGTAGTCTGTAAAAGCTGTCTGTTCTTGTTATTGCTTTGTATTACTGTGGCATGAAAAACAAAAGGTATCGTTCACCTTCGTATATAATTCTCAATTGTAATAACCCTTAGAACTTGGTTGATGTGTTTTGTCCTTAGATCAAAAGGTTGGGTTGAACTTACATATTGCTGAGTATGGCAATGAGAATGAGAGGGCCAGAATATCAAGTTAGCCAAGACATTATAATGAGCTCATGGCAGCACTTCAGCTAGCATGAATATTCCCTACTTCAGATTCTAAATGGTAGCTGAAATAAAAATTCAAATTGTCTGTTATGGTTGAAGCAGAATGGAAATCAAGCTCATCTTTTTGGAGAACTGGTGGCAATTTAAATAATGACTTAAAATAGTTTGTTGTTGTTGTTGTTGTAAATTATGCTCAAATCACAGGTGTACAGCTATACCACAGTGCTACATTTTACATTTACTTCTCACTTGTACTGAAGAACAGTGACTTGTGTAAAACATGGGATGTCTGGGAGGAGCAAAAAGCACAAATGCCAGCACTGCTGTATCATGTAGAGCAAACATGGTGCAGCTAAAGAGTTTCATTTCATGCTGCTCATTTTTAGGAGCACTCTGATTCATTAGCTCAGAAGGAGGAAAATGGGAAGAAAATAATTAAATTTCTTAACACTGAGAATTTGTGCTTGTTTTGGAGAATACCTTATTACCACTACAACAGTCCTGGGAAGAGCTGGGACTGAAATAGTGCACTGTGATTAAGTTTTCTACAAAGTGTCTTGGCAGAGCCTGAGACTAGGAAAATAGCAGTCAAAGGTGCCCTGTCGTGAGAGAGGATGAGGACAGCTTCCACAACACAAGTAAAAACATGTTTCTCCTTATCCTAACATATATCCCTAGATCACAGCTTCTCCAAGAGATGTTTCAGAGACATCCAAGGACTGTCAGACTCTTGCACACTGGGTACAACAGAGAGTCTCTTTACTGAACATATCCTGGGGAAAAATGACACCTGGGTACCTTCTACAGTGCTGTCACCATAACGCATATGCTTTTGTGGTAATGGCAAATACACAGACAAGTACATGGGGACAGATTGGAGATGTGCTCTTCCTCAATGTTCATTCATCTTCCTACTGGATTATCCTCTAGAGCAAAGGGTATGGGGACAGAAGAGGGAAGAAAATGATAACAGGAGTGAGGGAACATTCCAGGCAAATAACAGAAGATAACTGTAGAGAAGAAATGCATCCTGAAAGTTTAGAGGGGGAAGTTTTAAAAAGTCACCATGACATTTGGTTTCTCCTTTAGGTCATTATGTTGGGATGAGATCAGTACAATCATTGCTATCATTCCTTTAATATTTCTTTCTGGATTACTACTCTGTGTTGTACTGTGTATCTGTTAATTAATTCTTGTCAGACTCCTCAGCATGTTAGCCAAGTCTTTTGACATCTTATTCTTGCCCAACACATGAATGGGCCTTCCTTGAGCGTGCAGACTCTGGGGGTTTTTTTGAGGAGAGAACTAGGTAACTTCAGAATAATTAGCTGATATGTCCTCCCCTCCCCTCTTTTTTTAAAGACAATTCCTCATCTCTCCAGGAAGATGAAGAGATAGATATGGAGGCTGTCAACTGGCAGCTGAACAACACCTCCATGAATGGCCATTCATCTACCCCAACCACAGTTCGCTTTCCCAGCTGGGTGACTTTTGATGACAATGAAGTCAGTTTTTCACCACAGAGCCTTTCTCCCTTGAAAACAGATACCCCACCTGCAGAAACACAGGCTCCAGATGTTAACTTTAATCTCACTACATCCTTAAAGAAAAGAGAACGCCCTAAAAGCACATTGGGAGACCTCTCCAAAATTCAAAAGCTAGATCTCTCCTCTTTAACCAAGTTGCCTTCTGTTGAAACACCACCATGGAGTGCTACTAATCCCTTTCTGGATGAATCTCTTCGAGATGTCCAGCCCTCACCCATCAATCCGTTCAGCTCATTCTTTGAGGAGCGAGAGAGGCGTTCCAAAAGCTCGTCTGTCTCCAGTGCTCCAGGCAAAAGCGAAAGAGACTCTCTCATTATTCTCCATCAGGAGCCTGATACCATCAGTTCCCACGAGGCAAACAAAACTGTAACCCACACAGATGCTGTAGAGCAGCTCAAACAGCTCCAGATTGGAGACCCAGATCGTGTCAGCAGTCCTACCTTGCCTGATGATGACCCCATGATGCCATATGATCTGGATGCAGCTTTATCTAACGTGGCACCAGCTCAGCCAAAGGATGGATGGCCAATGATGCTGAGGATCCCAGAGAAGAAGAACATTATGTCATCCAGGCACTGGGGACCAATATATGTCAAGCTGACCAACAGTGGATGTATACAGCTTTTTTATGAGAAGGGACTAGAGAAGCCTTTTCGGGAACTCAAACTTGAAATCAATCATGAGATTTCAGAGCGCAAACTGCAGAACTACGATGAGAATGGAAGGATACACAGTGTGCGGTTGGATCGCACAACATACAAGGAGAAAAAGAAGTATCAGCCTAAGCCAGCCATTGCACACACTGCAGAGAGAGAGCAAGTTATCAAGCTTGGGACTACAGATTATGAAGACTTCCTTAGCTTCATCACTGCTGTGCAAGACACACTGATGAACTTGCCAGCTTCATCAACAGATCTGAGCACAGTGGGACTGAATTATCAAGAGGAGGAAATCACTGTGGATGTCAGGGATGAGTTTCATGGCATATTGGCCAAGGGAGATAGTGTGATTCTTCAGCACAGTGTGCTGACTCATATCTATGTTCTCAGCTTCCTTTCTGGCCTGGCAGAGTGCAGACTGGGCCTTAACGATATCCTGATCAAAGGGAATGAAATAGTTGCAAGGCAGGATATTATGCCCACTACTACCACTAAGTGGATTAAATTATACAGCTGCCGGTTCCATTCATGTGTGGATGAGGATGTGTTTAATAACTCCCGTATTATCCTGTTCAACCCCTTGGATGCGTGTCGGTTTGAACTGATGAGATTCAGGACTGTCTTTGCTGAGAAAACTTTGCCTTTTACTCTGAGGACAGCTGCCAGCATCAATGGTGCTGAGGTGGAGGTGCAGAGCTGGCTGATGATGTCCCCGGGGTTCTCTTCCAATCATGACCCTTTAACTCAGGTCCCATGTGAAAACGTGATGATCCGCTACCCTGTGCCACGTGAGTGGGTGAAGAACTTCCGCAGGGAGAGTGTCCTGGGGGAGAAATCTTTGAAAGCCAAGGTGAACAAGGGAGCCACTTTTGGATCAACCAGTTTGTCTGGTTCTGAGCCAGTAATGAGAGTAACTTTGGGAACTGCCAAATACGAGCATGCCTTTAATTCCATCGTATGGAGGATAAACCGACTGCCTGACAAAAACTCAGGTGAGTGGCACATACCATCTCTGCTATGAAAAGTTATATATTTTCAAAGATAGGAAAAACTGAGTTTAAATGGTGAGAGATATAACATCGTCTGTAGTATACCAGAGGGTATAAGTTAGCTGCATGAAGTATTTGTCTGACCCTTCATTGTAATAGTTTTACGTATACTACAAATATAGCTAATGATGAAAACAGTTTTAGGTTTTCTAGATGCAAAAATATGTGTTCTGTCTCTGCTTGGAGGTATTTGAAAGAGGAAATGGTTTAGTGGTAGGCTAGATTTGTGCTAGTTTAGTGGTTGGACTTGATGATCTTAAAGATATTTTCCAATAAATGGTTCTGTGATTGTTTGATTAGAAAACCTAGGAATCAAACATCTGTGTGCTCAGGACTGTTATTGGAAGCAGGGCTTTTTCACGTAACTTGCAAAAGCAAGATTCTATGCTATGGGACTGGATGGCAGGATCAGATAAATTGCTGTAGCTCCAGCACATGTGATATATTTTCCATGCATTACCAAGCACACTGGTCCAAAGCTATATATTTGAATGCTTATGCCACAATTAATGCCCCTGAATTACCTGAAATGGCGATTGTAAGAGAACATAAGAAATTGCTCAACCATTAAAAAAAATAGAAATTTCCAAACACCATTTTGTGGCTGTGTTTCTGTAATCAGACAGGGAATTACAGCTTAAACCTGAAGAGAGAATAACATGAAACCCACTTTTTATTTTTATCCCAAGTCTTTGTATTTCTAGTAACATGGTTGTAATTAAACGTTAAAACAATTTAGGCAAGTACTGCTCCCTTTGGCCATTTCTGCCAGTCATTCTATTTGCTGCCTGTCATCCATGGTGCACAATAAAGCTGGAAAACTCAAGTTTATTTTTATTTGTAGTGAATTCTACTTCTTGACCTCTCTGATCTAGAATAGCTTTTTGCAAATGAGATGGACTTTTTAGTATTAAAGCTGTAGTAATGCATCTGGCTGACTGGGAGAGTTTCTGTATTCAGTGTTCCCTGAAGGAAAGTTCATTGTGCTACCAGACTTGGCACTCTCTATATGTTTTTCCTGAGTCTGAGTTATAGTGTCAGCAAAACAGTGATCCAAGTGTCCTTATCTTTTGAGTCATGTTTCAGCCCAAGGACACTAGTTTGCACCACTGGTTACGAATTTGGAGGGATATCACTGACAGAAGGGAAGGCTCCAGCTTTCCTGTAGACTGAGGTTGTAGAGAAGACAGAGCTTGGAAACCTGAGAAAAATACAGCAATGAAAAATTAACCCCAGGCTGTTTATCAGCATGTGAGGAAAATCTCAATATGTTGTCTGCAGAAGCTCTGGGAATGAGACGCTGTAAAACTGGGCCTTCTGTGGCATCTTCTCTCCAAAGATCCCAGTGTACCATATAGGCATCACAGCTGAGGAAACAAAAGCCCTCAGACTTTAACACAATCACAGAACATGCCTGTAGCAAACCAGGAGAAGAGGTAAAGCTCCTGTCTCTACTGCCTCCTGCAAGGTGATCCTGCCTTACCTGTTGCTACTCTGAGGGAGATACTGATCTGTGCCTCGTTTCCTTCTTTCCCATTGTGACTCTTTATTGTATATACACTGTGACAGGGGGAAGGAAATACATTACAGATTTGTTGCTGCTATTGGACCCCTGCCACAGAGCATCTATCCATCAGTGTCATCATGCAAAACGCAGGGCAGTTGGTATTTGTTTACATCCTGAGAGGAAGAGAGTGTCCTCACCCCTCCGGTCAGATCAGATGTAATTTCAGGGAAAGGAAGAGCCTTGGAAGCACTGTCTTGGCCAAGACACATGAGGTATGTGAGAGGGAGGGAATCCCAAAGTGATGACAGGGCAGGCCAAGTGTAGTTTAAATCTGACCTTGCCCTTCAGGGACTATTTCTGTTTATTGGTGGTACTTCATCCCATGGTTCTCCTTTCTCAAAGTATATGGCAAACAAAGAGGTATGTAAGTGGTACTCAGAGGCATTCATTCTCACTCCTCCTTAGATTTGCCTGATGGACAACATACACTTTTGTCCAAGTGATATTCATGTGGGATCTCACTGTCAGCCTTGTGCATGTTTGGCTGTATCCAGCCCTATCCACAAGTCATATAATTATCCAACTTCATGTATTTGCAAAGTTATCATAAATGATGCAATTCTCAAGCACTAAACATAAAACTACTCCACTGACTCACACTTTATGCTCTTTTACTGTCATACCTGTAACTCACTGTAAGAGCACTCTGGGTCTTTTGTAAATATCTGGCCTGGTAATGAACTGCTTTGATGCCTGGGACTCCAGAGCAGGAGAGAAGTAGTGGCATCACACTGGAGCTGAGGAAAGTGCTGCAGGTGGCCACAGCCTGGAGCTCCACCTGCTTCCAGAGACCACACAATGGGTCCACACCACTTGGGGCATATGCATTGCATGGGTGCTTCAGCACATGTGCCTGTCTGCCGGACATGCTCACAGGAGTGCATATGTAGGTACACATTTGGGGACTTTTTGTTCATCCACAGTGTGTACTCTGGCACACAGTGCCTTGCAAACACAATCCCAGAACTCCAGAGGTCTCCAGATAGCCAGCTGGACTTCCTGTGCTTCACTCCATTCCCTGAACGTGGACTGGTGCAGTCTCTGTGTAGAGCTGAGGGCCATGACCCTCAGCCCTGCCATCCACAGGAGAGCGTGTCCCTACTGAAGCTCACTGCTTGTATGCAGGTTGTAGCATCCTAAGAACCCAGATTGTTGAGAATTATTTCAGCAGCTTTGCACTCTTATCTAAATTTTTTCTTTCTGTGCTTTCTAATGGAATGGGGCCCTTTGCACTCTAAGTCTAGGAGACAGTGTTATCAACACTGTTTGTATTATTTTGTAGCCAAATTATCTGCTTATGACTGAACATTGAAAAGCATGTGACACATGAAGGACAATGCATACTCTATGATTTGACCTAAGGAAAAAAATATGGACTGAATTCTACTAAGCACATTGCTGAAATCCAAATAGCAAATATTTGTCCATTTTTACAGCTTAGTAAACTTTATTGCCCATCTCATATTTAAAATTAGTATGAATAAAAGAGTTGATGAAGAATGCCTGTTTGCAGGCTGTTTACAGCTCCAGTTGCTGGTGGCTGGGCTTCACATGTTCTTTTCATTTTTTAATCCACCAGTAGAATACTAGGGAAACATCCAAATAGTCTTTGATTGTGGGAAAACACTCTTTCTGTGACGCAGGGATGTAACATCTATGCAGAGCCTTGGACCTGAACTTTTCTCTAGTTTGGCTGTGGATCCCAGACATGCTGCCTGGAATGCTTTCTGAAGTAAATGATTTCTTTTAATCCAAACATGTTGGGACATTTGGAGTGTCATGAGTCATTTGGAATAGATTCTCTCCAGTAGCTGTGATACTTGCATATATATGAATTATCAGATCCTTGATTGTCAGAACAAACTGGTAATAGCTCAAGGAAACGAAAGATGCAAAGCAAAAGCAGTGTGTTGATTCCTGCTGGTTTTACTAAGAAGGGCACCTGTCCATCAGAGAAAGAGCTCTGAATGAACCTGGTGAACAATCTAGAGGTGGTGCCTCGTGAGCCTCATGCCCAGGACAGTAATGAACACCAATGGGCTAGTTTATTTTGCAATAGCTTCAGTGGAGGAGTTGCTTTCTTAATCTATTTACTTTGTTATCTACCACACTGGGCTGGTTTAAATTAAAAACTTCCATAATTTGTATTCATTTGGGGGGTTGTTACCAAGTGTCCAGTTGAAGTTGTGAAGACTTCAAAAGCTCAGCTGTCCAAAGCACCAGGCATGCAGTGTGCTCAAATACAATTAAACACTTCCCAGTGATACTTTTCCATGTATCCACCCCAAAAGCAGCTGAGCACGTGTCAGCTCAGGAGTGTCACAGCACAGGCTGAACATTCTGCAGCTGTGGATGTGACCTGCACCAGAGCACAGAGCCTCTCTTCCTGGGCTGCTGGTGTTCTCCAGTCTGAAGGAGGGAGCAACCCACAGCAGACTCGAGAGGAAAAGCATATCAAAGCAGATGAGTAAGGATTACAATGAGGAGTCTGCTGAGAGTGATACAGTGTGAGGAAAGAGATACAAAGGGATGGGGAGCCTGAGGCTGGGGGTTGGTTGCCAGTACTGAGTGCTGAACACAGAGTTTTGGAGCCAGTTTTAGGCATCTTCATAATGCAGTACCAGAGAGCAGTGCTGTGTCACCCAGGGGCCCCGTGGCAGATGCTGAGTTGTGCTGCCACCATGGCTGTGCCCACCACAGCCGATCTCAAGAACTGGCCAGAAGCAAAAGCACTGCAGCGCTGGAGGGCATGGTGGGTCATCTCCCTGAGAGCTCCTGGGGCTGCTGCTCTCCTGTGGTGAGCGGGACCAGCAGGAAGGCCTGCTGTGCACAAGAGCTTTTGATCCAGAAAAAGCATGTCCATGTATGAAAAGCCAGGAAGGACTGTCAAACAGAGATCCTGGCTTGCTCTAGAACCAGCACAGATGAGTCAGTACTGTGCTTGGGATAATTAATCCTGATGAAAAGCAGATGTATTTTAATGCATGCAGAACTTGAGCTTCTATATCTGCTCGATACTGCACCCATTCATTCATAACTTGGCTCCAGCTATGGTGCTGCATATCCCTGGACTCTGCTGAACTGCAAGCCTCTCACTGGATTTGCTGCACACACATTAGTTCCAGCAGTGAGGAGGGAACTTTAGCTAGACCATTTTGAAATATGAGTCTGACTCTAGATGAAATTTTTACCCAGACTTAGACCGAATAGAATTTTTTTCAGCTCTATTTCAGAGGTCAAATGGGATGTTGCAATGCCTAAGCCCTCTAAAGACTGCCTAATTTCATCCTATTGGGACAAGTCATATTTCAAAATCCTACATCTTGCTTTCCAGGCTTCAGTGTAACAAGGCTGGCTTTGGGCTAAGCAGGTGTATTATTCCTGCTTTTCCCAGTGGGAACTTCTGGGCTTTCCCCACCCAGTTTTCTTTACTCTGCCTGCCTTTCTCCTTCCTTGTCTCTGTCCTGTACACCTTGCTGACCTACATGGAGAAGAACTTTCCTAGTCAACAAGTATTCAGGAATCCTAAAGCCTATAGTAAAGGCAGGCAAGGATTCCATTCATTTACTTTTACATCCATTTAGACATACATCGAAAACAGGATCCTTCCAATCAGAAGGCCCTGTGTTGCTGTGAAGGCTTTCATCCTCGTTTTGCAAATAGAGAAACTGAGGCAGAGACATCAAATTATTTGCTTAAGAGTTTAAGGAGTTGGCAGCAGTCAGAGAAAAAGCTTCATGTGACTAGAAGTTCCTACTTTAATTTTTAATTTTCCTACTTTAAATTTTAATTTTTAAACATCAATGCTGTCCAGCAAAAGAAAGAGGAAAAAAAAATAAGGGTCATTTACATATGGCAGAGCTAAACTTTACCTCCTCTCCTTGCCATCCTTAATGACTAGCTACCTTGTCATGGGTTCGAGTGAAGAATAAATGGTTATTCCGAAGCTTTGCACAGATTTGCTTTTTGAACACGGGAAAGTTATTATCCAGTACATTTTCTTCTGCTAAAAAGGGGGATAACAATTTCAAATAAACATCAAATATTTCCAAATTCCTCATTTCCTTACCATCATTTCATAACATTTCAGAAGGATGTGCCACAATGTACTTAATGTGACAAACACTGAGGTAATCAAAAGAGGACAAATACCTTTACCCTGCTGTGCTTGACTTACTTCTTATATTTTCACGCACTAAAAGCGAACTAGAGTGATTAACAATCCTCTTAGCATTTTGTTTAATTCCTTTGGTAACCTCAACTGCATTGAAGCAGGTAAGACATTTGCTATGAACTAGTTCACTAGGGAGATTCTCAGTTGCCTGCAGCTTCATGATGCTGCTTTCTCCTAGGTGTTGTGTTTTGATTTCTCTGACACAACTCTCATGACTGTTTACTCTCTTTTTCCAGCTTCTGGCCATCCTCACTGCTTTTTCTGTCACCTAGAGCTTGGCTCTGATCGGGAAGTGCCTTCTAGTTTTGTCCGCTATGTAGATGTGGAGTTTGACATGCCCACCACTTCTGCGTCCAAAGCCACCGTTCGCTCCATCTCTGTCGAGGACAAGACCGATGTGAGGAAATGGGTCAACTACTCAGCACACTACAGTTACAAGGTAAAACTGAGCAGGGCTAATCACCATGGTCACTTTGCATCTTCATTGTCTTGAAAAGTATGAGCAGACAAATAAATATCACGGACAAAAGAGGTGGGAATTTGGCACATGCCAGGCTGTGTGCAGTAGCTACCCACGTGCAGCTATTGATTCATTGCAAATAAGCAGTGGATTATCCCTCAGCAAAGATGGAATAAATTTGCTTGCAGTTGCCTGTGGAAGAGTGTGCACAAAGCCAGCTCCTGGGGATTAGCTGATATGGAGAGTTTGAGCAGGGAGTTTTGCTGCTCTTCATAGTGGGAGTGCTACCTTGGGAGTCCTACTGCAGACGAAAGAATCACATTTTTTCTCCATTTAAATATTTCTTCCTCCTGCCTGCCCTAAGGAGAGGGGCAGATATGAAAGTGCACTATGTATAATACCTGTCAAAATATCTCAGTAAATTTGCGTGTTAGCTGAATACTCAGCAGAGAAATTGGCATCCTACCTTGCCTTCTTTGAGAGCAATGATAAGAGGTTCTGACAAGACTCTCATGGCAAATATTTTTACTGGTAATTTTAGTTGTATTTTTAGTAGTTTCTTAAATTCCCTGGAGATGGTATTTGATCTTCCTAAGTATCCCTTTTAAGAATTAAAACATTGGATTATTCCTGAGTTTTTGGAGATGTGGAAATTTAGAACCCGAACATAGATCCCCTTGGCCATGTCTCAGTACAAATTGGTATCTGTAGGCCAAAGCACCTCTGAGCCTGAGGACAGCAGGGAGTGTGCTGATATTTGAGATAGTGTTAGGCACTGCTTCAAGAAGCAGGGAGTTGGGTTTGATGATCCTTAGGGGTCCCTTCAAACTCAAGATCATTTAAAAAATCTCTTTGCTTTATATATCAGTCTTTGCAGAATTTATAATTAAGGCTGGGTTTCTGCTGTCACGTAAGAGGCCACCTATCATCTGCAGATTTGGTTCTGGGTTTGTATTCAGAGTACAGCTGGGAATGGTAATGAATATAAAATCGTGTGAGTTCTCTGCATGACATTATCTCTTCCAGGAATTATTTCATGACACTGCTGAATTGTAGAACTGCTTAGATTAGACTGAAAATCCTTATAGTAAATAAAATCCAATTTCCCCAGATCCTCAGTCTATTTTTCCTCACAACACTCTCAGTTCACCAACAGTTTTTCACCTGAGCACAAGAACCATCACTGAGGAAGATTTGTGAATCTTTTGTTTTCCTTTCTCATTACAAATTTTCTTCCTCTTTTTCTTCTATCAGGTCGAAATAGAGCAGAAAAAAAGCTTGAATGAGGATCTGAAGGGAGAGTGTACTGCAAATGTCAATGAATGTGCTACACAGTAAAGGAAGATCAGTCTGCAAGTCCCAAGAGGGGTGGTCAAATTCCAGACCTGGAAGAAAGGACTTGCAAGGGTTGGGTGTTTTTCTTTCAAAAAAATTAGGGACTACTACTTTAAAAATAATGCTCTGAAGAGTATAATTTTTTTTCTTTGTGATGATCCATACTTTGAGAAGAATGTGGTCAGTAATTTGTTTGGAGGGGATCCACGGGCTTTTGCTGGAATGGTAAAAGTACAAATGTACAGTCAAGCCTGTCTTTTCTGCCTTTTCACCATTTAGGTTCTGCACTCAAGTATGGTCTGGCAACCATCACAGCCACACCAGAAAATAGCCTTTATCTCACAATCTTGCCCTCCCACATGAAGCATTTTGTTTCAATGCCTTTTGGTTTGGCCATTCACTGAACTACTTCCTTCAGAACTGCCAAATAAAATTCAGGGAGGATCAAATGAAAAATTATATAAAATCTCTCTTCTGAAACGGTCCACAGAATGAAAACCCTGAGGATCATTCTGAAGAGTCAACACACTCTGCATCTTAAACAAAGAGAATGGTCTCTGTGTTTAAGTAGATGAACTACAGACAGGAGAGCTGATCACAGAGCTGTTCCTCTGTTCAGCCCTTCCTGTCCCATCCCTCGAATGACAGCATGTCACTGTGCACATTTTCACAGGGTTTGCACAGGTTACAGGAAAGCCTCTGCAATTTCTTTAAATTTTTACTTTGTAGTCTGAGCCGTTCTGGTATCTTGACTGAACATGGTCGTGGCTGCTAGCAATAGGGAATGTGTGTTACAATAGTGGAGGTACCAGAGGGACTTTGCTGAGATTAGATCATTCCTGCCTAGAAAGGTATTTAAGGGAAAAACATGGGGGTTTAGTTTTGGGTTTGGGGTTTTTTTGTATGTTTTCTTGGATGGGTGAAATGGGTGGTTATTGAAAATGTCAGAACACCATTACTTTAACAGACAATGTTGTTTGTTTTCCTGAAAATCCTTGGAAGTCTGTCTAGCACTATATTATTTTCATGTTCTATCTTGAACCTACCTTATAAGTAACTTATATCTTTATAATACTCCCATTAACTGGGCCCCAAAATTAATAAGCTTCTATCATGGAGATTTTTTTATCCCCACTTAACTGGAAGTAATAGCAAGTCTTAAAACCTCTTTCTAAATAAAAATGCAGAAGACATAACTCACTTACTTACACATATTTTCAGATAAAACAGTGTTAAGAGTACCCATTTTTAGTTGTTTCTATGGCTTGTGTAATATTTTGTCTCGTAATGTTAAATGTAAAGTAAGTAATTTATTAAATCGTTTATCTTTTGAAAGGTTACTACTGAGTACAAAGTACACATTTGGAAAACTTTGGCAATATAATTTAAAATCATAATGAAATGAAAGGGGTTTTATAAATTTATTTCATTTTACATTTAATATAAAAAAATAATACACTCTTGATTTACCACTTTCACTGTGACTCCTATAAAAATGACTACAATGTTAAAATCCCAAATAAATAATGAAATTAATTTCTTTGAGTCTGAAACTGGTAGTGGTAGACTTTAAAATAAATTGTAGGGAACTTATAAATGCCTTTTTTATATGCACCTACATTTCAAGCTTGCATCACCCTAGCGACACATACTTACACAGATACACCACTTTCAAATATGTAAAGTTCTTCTGGGACTCACTAACAAGCTTGTAATGCTCCATTGCAGGTCGCCTTTCTGGGCCCAGGATGCTCCTTGGAGCACACCAGTTAATACTAAGCATTTGCAACATCTCTCTGTAAATGGAAGAATGCTGTTAACTTTTATAAAAAATTTTGAGATCAATGGATTAAAATTTCTATTATTAATGATAACTTGTATACATTGTGAAGTATCTGAGAGCAGGGTGCTGAATTTTTGACTGATTCTCAGCTCTGGCACAGGCTGGCTGTGGTGAATTGCATGGCAACTCCTCTACAAAATTCATTCCTGTTCAAAGGCAGTCAAAAAAATTCTGGGTGATCTTCCTGCTTTTCACTCCAGCTCCTAATGTACAGTTTCTGAAATCCCACCATCAAGAAATAAAAAAAAAAAAACCAAAAAACAAGCTGAAGCAGTGCTGAGATGTTACTGAGGAAATGTGAGAATGTTTTGTGAAAGAAATGGAGATTTTCTACTCTGACCTGCAGGCTCAGTGTCTGATTTTTTTGCCTTTTGCCCCTCAGCTCATGGAAACACAAATATGTAATACAGGTTAGCAAAGTTATGTTGTACACCTTAAGAGGGGAGAAAATAACAGGAATATAGTTTTCCATCGCTGATGAATTGTTAAACTATTCAGCCTCTATCATCCTTGCAGCACAGAACAATCTATATTCCAGAAGCTGAAAGATAAACATATTGGATTTACTTAATTTCTTTACTTAATTTCTTTATGGATTTACTTAATTTACTTATGGATTTACTTAATTTCTTTACCACTTCATCACTGGTTTGTTTGTTTTTTGATTTTTTTTTTAAATTCAGAATTGACTAATGACAAAACCTGATTCTCAGCTTTCTAGTGTAGTTGTACACAGAAGTATTTCTTTCAGTCATCATGAATTTATGCAGGTAAAACTGGAAAAGTGTTCTGGTTTATAGGAAAGCTATTTTAATCCATTCTCATCTCCAGGGAGTGTTTTTAGATGTACCTGCTACTGAATTTTCAAGAGTTTAGGATAAATACCTCAGCCAGAATTTCAAAATACCTTATTTCCTAAGGACTGGAGTAAGTAGTTTGATTTTTCAAAAGAGTGCTAGTAACCAAAATCTTTAGTAAGTCTTTTGTTAGTGTCACCAGGTGCCTCAATTCTTTTTTCAGTCCAGCACCATTATGAGCATGGAGAATTTGAACACTGGGATCCTAAGTGTCCTTACTGAGGTTTCCACTGGTTTTTATTGATTAAATAGTTCCAATTTTTCAGTGTTGCACACTGTCAAATATGTACTTTATGTACATATACTCTTCACCCATGTGAGTATAGTACTAATTTGAACAGACTGTGGATTGGAGTGAAGGGAAAAGATCTGAGAAGTTTGTGAGTTTGAAAGTAGCAGAAATTATTTCAATATAAGCAGTGCCTGTAGTGGGGATGATTCTTTTTTATCATGTGGAAAAATCTCTCTGACTAGTTCATGCAGGAAATGTGCCTTCAAGGTAAGCAGACGTTTACTCCCTGAAGCGATTCTCACTTTCAGTCCCCTTTCTATTTCTCATTATGATTTTAATAGTTGTCCTGTGGAAGACTTGAGATATTGTATGGAATTTTGCCTAGAAACATAAAGTGTCTTTAATCACAAGGGGGAAAGATGAAGAAAATCTCCAGGCAGCTGAGCTTATTTTAGTTAATGTCTCTTACATTTATTAACTATGGACACTCTGCTAGAAAAGTAAAATGGGTGAATTCAGATGAGAAATACTAAAACTGACTGATGTTATTTTTGTTCTTTCTTTTATTTAGATTTAAATTTAGTCAATCTATGAAGGAGTCAGATATAGCAGTATCATTACAAACACTGCAGAAATAGTTTTCCTTCTCTGGTGGGTTGCTGGCTGACAGTTACTTGACAGGATGTCCAACACCTGTCCACATTATTTAGTAGCTGCTAAAACTCCTTCTTGAACAGTCACCTCCCAGGACAGAGAGCAATTGCATGCAAAAGAGCATGAAAGCAAGTGGAAAAGGTGTATAAAGTTCAGCCTGGAGGTGCGTGCTCTTTTGCTTGCATAAAATTCTCAGTAATTTCCTAGGCCCTTCAGTGAACTAATCAAGTCCTTGATAGGTAACCTGTGTTCCAGATGGTGAAGAATTTCTTTCAGTGACTCTTAACTGTTTGTGTGCATAGCTGTACTAATCTCTAGAACTGAGCAGCACAAGAATTTGCAGCACACAAAGATCACTTATGGATGAAGTACTTACCGTGTTCTGCCACTGAAGTTAAATCTACATCATGGCACGTCCAAGATACAAAATTTTGTGTGATAACATGCACAGCTGTTCCTAATGTTCCTGTTTTGTTCAGTCAGCCAGCCACCCCTCATACATTTAGCCATCCATCCTCCCATCCATCCTACCCTCCCTCTCTCTCCATTTCATACTTGCAATTCATTCTTTGCACTATTGACATTGATTGGTTTAATTATTATTTTGTAACATGTTCCTACCTTTTTATTTTGTAAAATAAGTCTATACACTGGCTAACTTTGTAGAAGTGGTTTATTTTTTTTCTTTACATCAGTTGAAACGGGATGTTGTGTTTTGTTTAAACGACATGAAAACTTAAATAAATGTTAAGATGAAACAGCATATCCACATTTTCACTGTGAAATTGAAGTCATATGTGCTGTATATTCTGATAAATCAGAGGTCTTGAATTCAGAAGAGGAAAGGGAATATTTTGAATGGCATAAAGGACAACATAAATTAGAAGTAATGGGACTACATACAGAAAAGAGATTACTTCATTTGATCATGCAAGTTGAACAACAGACTGCAAAGGAAGTGGAGCAGCCTTAGAGCTTGAGCCACATAACAGTTTGGAGTAGTACTAACATCATATGCAAGATGGCCCAGCATTTGAACAAATCCATCCTGAAACAAAGTAATTGAGGATTGAAGCCTCTGCTCAGTGGTCTCTTTGAACACTAAAACTAGGAGTACATGAAAGGATGGTTATCTTCCTGTGATTGGAATGTTTGTTTGAAAAGCAAGTATAAGGTCTAAAGTATGTAGAGTCCTCTGCTATGATTCTCTGTGTTCTTTCAAAGTTCAGTAAGCCATGTGTCATTTCATACATCTTGCCACTTTTCTCAGAGTCACTGAGACCCACTTCAGTCTGTTGTTTTTCTCAAAAGCATTCCTTGTATCAGACGGAAGAGCTAGACACTTCTCTTGGCCAAATAAAATCAGATACTCATCATAAGGGCTGTTCAGAGTATTGCTCTGAGCTCAGTTCAACAGTAAGCCAACCATTTTAGAGTATCAGAAAATGGAAGTACACAAGGTACAATGCCTCATATTTGTTATTTAAGAGTAAATCAGGTCAGCCAGAAGAAACAAGGAAAGTTAAGATTCAGGGGCTGCTAGTACTAACAGGTTTTTTACTACAATTCAGATACTCAGTGACTTTTGGAAATGAACGTATAAAATTGGGAGGGTAGGATTTTTTTAACCCTGATAGCTTGCTAATATGCATAATGTTTTTAAAAAGAAAGACTTAAAAAAAATTAAAACCAAGGAGCTCAAAGTTCCTTGGCAATAGTGTAGTCCTTCGATATAAGCCAAAATAACATCCTGTAGGAGATGGGGAAATCAGTGCCAGTGCAACGTGTACCCAAGCAAAAGGCATCACTAGAATGAGATAGCACAATTTGGAGAGGAAAAAAGAGTTTTCTTTCAGTGCCCTTAGTTGCCATGATTGCCCACCCTGACTAGTCCAGATATGTTGTAAATTTTTAAGACAAAAAGTGCTGAAGGTCAGCTGGAGATGAAACAAAAAATGGAGGAGCAGCCCACTTTTTCAGCTTAGGTGAAGGTGTGGGTCACAGTAAATGTGTCTGAAACATGAAGTGCTTCAGTCCCAGAAAAAACTCTTGTCCTTTTGGTTACAGTATCAGAAGCCTAACACCCAGGGGAGTGCTGGTGGCAAAGTGGGATAGGCTGAAGTTACAATCTCAGCAGAGAAAATTGTATGCTAATACCTCATGAAGCCCTGTGGCAAGTTAGGAACTATGCAAAAAAAAAAAAAAAAAAAAAAAAAAAAAAAAAAAAAAAAAAAAAAAAAAAAAAAAAAAGTGACTTGGGGAGTCCCAGTCTACAAATACTGATCTTGGGAACAAAGGAACAACAACTGTAAAAATTAATATGAATATTATGACAGAGTGTAAGACTGTTCTATTTGAACAAATAGAATTAGATTTGGATCTGAACCACATTGTCAAAATCAGCTCTCAAATTGTTCAGGGCCAGCAGATACAGCATGATGAAATTTTGAGATGACTGACATTTCTGCTTGGTAAGTGGGGGTCTGTGGTATGGGTCCTACCTGGAGAAATGAACCACAGATTAGAAGAACAAGGCACTTGGCTGCGTGCTCACACTCCATGCATTCTCAGAAGTGAAGGGACTGTTGCTCTCTAGTGGTTACTTCCAGGCTCTTGCCTGGACTACTGACCTGCTGCACCAAGCAGCCTCAATGAATCACAAGTCTCACTGGTTTTCAAGATTGAACTCCATGCAGAATTTGGCCCGTTGCAAAGCAGCTGGATCTCAAAATTGGGTGTAAGAGTTGACTACCTCAACTGATTCCATGTTTCACTGAGAAAAGGACAATAGATGAATTAATTTTTCAGTGGTGTTGACTAGCCTTTTCACCCAAGTAGTCCTTACCTGTTTGCACACTCATGCACATACTCAGTTTAAATTTACATCCATAAAGTACTTCAAATACCTCCAACAAAAAATGCTGTTATAAGATAATGTTTAACTATTGTCTATAAAAAACAAAAGCATTTGTGTGTATTGTATAGGCGTGCAAGGATATACACAAATATGCATTGATGGAAAGAACAATTCGGCAAAAAGGTTTGACTTTTTTATTTTTTGGACACTTTTAAAAGAGACAGCCACTCCCCACCACCCTGAGGTAAGCCACTGTGGCTCAGACCAAGTCTGAGCAGCCAAGTCCACTACTCCTATCTGGTCAACCCCCATGCAGCTGCTGCCTCATTCTGGAAGTACAAAATTCCCAGAAGCTCTCATAAATTTGTGTGAATGATGTCTGCAAATACCAACTGCTCCTGTATGTGACCCAAACTACCACAGTTCTATACAGCCAAGTCCAGCGTGGGTTTTCAAGCCAGGTATTCCCCTACTCTGCCTCTCTTGAGGATTCCAACCTGCTGCTGTGCTCACAATGAGCATTGTGTACTGTAAAGCTGTGCACTTGTCAGAACACTGCACTGCTGGGAAGTGAAGGGGTTTGGGATCCCTTTCTCCTCCTTGTTTGATGATACCTAGAGCATCTGTACAGAGGTGGAGGTAATTAAAGACTGAAAAGAAGGATTGAAGACTTTGAGGGTTTAGAGTACTGACCAGGTTTGTCAATCCTTGACTGCAGTTTATGAAATTCTGTTGAGTATATTATGGAAATAGTCCTTGGAGCAGGAATTAGACACCAGACCTACCCTTTCCCTCCATCCAAATGGTCTTCTCTTTTGAGCTCCCTGAACCTAGAAGGCCTGTTGCCCAGTGAAAGTACTTAATAGGATAAATAATAGCACCATTTGAGGTTAGTTCCTTATGTGTTTGCTGAGGTGCTATGAAAATGGAACTGTTTAAATATATCCTTACCCTGTATTTTCTAAGAAACAAGTTGTTACAAAAGTATTCTTCCAGAAAAAAAAATTCTTTCTGTATTAGAGCCTGGCACAAATACTACTATATTCCTTTAAATAATAGGGACAGTTTTCTTTCCCATCTCCAAAAAAGCACGTGACAATCAGTTTCAATCTCTCCTGAAGTAGTTTCTTGCCTAAATCTTAGGTTTAAGAAAATTGTGTATTTGTTACTAATTTTCAGCTTGCATTAACCATTTAGTATTTACCATGCATTGAATCTACATTCATAGGAGTTACAGCCAACAATCATTTTTTTCAACGCAAGGGCTACTGGACAGTTTTAGCTCAAAGAAGGAAATTTTCAAAGTGTATTTCTCTGATTTGTTTTGTGCTGGGGTTACTATACTGCCATAGGAGTTCTGCCTCCCTCTTGTGGCTACCTTTTTTACTTTCAGCTTGGAAAAGAAACATTCACAGTGCAGCCATGATCAGAGTTCCTTACAATTGCCTTCCTGATATAAGTCTCCTCCTTAAGTTTAGTTTAAAAAGCCCCATTATGTCTGGATTCTCCTATACAAAACAAAACAAAACAAAACAAAACAAAAAAATTTGTCTACCTAAGAGAGATTCTTTTTCACATTCATGTGGGAACAACTGAAGATTTTTGATAAAATCAGTGGCAATTCAGGCTGGTTACATTTTGTAATTGGGTCTGAATGTTCGGATTCAAGTCAGCCACATGTAGGAGCTCCACCTAGGAGCTATGAAGATATACTTTAGGGGACATGGTATTTTCAAGTCATGCAAAAAAACATGTCCTATATATTTTAGGATATCACTTTGTTCTTTCCTATCTTCTATTTAAATATTACATAGTCCTTTTCAAACATTAAGAAATCAAGCTATCTGAAGAGTTAAGGACTGTACCTCTAAGATGATAGGAAAACAAAGATGGCATTAAATGGCTGCCTTGGAATGGTAGAGCCACAGCTGAATGCAGATCTAATGTTCATCCATTGCTTCCCCAACCCAGAACAACTTCTCTCTTCAAAGTCTTTAGCAGACTTACAGCATTTGCAGGGTGACTGACCTTGAGTATGCCTGGTCTGTGCATTCTTTTGCAATTTACACTGATGTCAGTATAGCACTTCACAGCCTGACACACCATTCAGAAAGAGATGAGAACTTTATCTTGAAAGCCATAGCTAGAAAGGGGGCAGGAGGGACATGAACATTTGCAGCACAAGTCTACAGTAATGGAAAGAGAATAAGCTGCACAGTGCAAACACTACTGCTGGTCATCTTGCTTTGTCAGGTCTAAAACAAAGCATCTTTCTAGTTCTACACCACTTGGTTGCATCCTCCAGCTTCAGCCCCAGCTTCATCTGGCTTTGGTGGCAGGGCAAGGGACTTGCTTTGACCACTCATATATTTATGTAACTGTTCAGATGATGTGGATAGAGACCTTATCACTTTGGCTTTAAAGTGATTTGCTTCACATTCGGTGATACCCACCAGCACCTCCTTGACAGCTGCCCAGTGAAAAACATTCATGGGAGCTGAGCCCAGCTGAGCTCAAAGTACAAACTACCAGGGGCTGGCTTCAGTGACAGCTAGAACTTCTTGGAAAAATCATCCCTTGTGCCTACAGATCACATCCAATAAAGGCAGCATTGCATCCTCACCCCATAACTTTAACACTGTGTCTGCATCTGAACAGATTGGGTCAGAGCACGAGTTAGTGTCTCCAGCAAAAGTGCAGCTGTCTGAAAACTCTACAAACTGGAAGTTCTGTCTTCTGCTGAGCAGGTGTTCTGTTCATAAAATAGTGCAGGTATTGCAGATGTGATGGGATGCCTCACTAGAAATATTTTCTTTCAACAGATACACAGCCACACTGACCACTAATCTGCCCAGAGTCTCGGTGGGAGAAATAACATGGCTGATGTCAGTAGGCCATATTGCAAATCTAGGAACATCAGTAGGGGAAGACGATGCTTAAGATGGAAAAACTCCCTTTTGTCCAGAGCAGCAAGGCAGAGAGTAGGAAGCAGCTGAGGGAAAATGTGAGTTCCAGTCTGTAAGTGCAGCTTCCCCTTTTTTAACATGTTTGCAGCTCTCAAAATCTTGGTGTGCCAAATACTCCCAGGTTATATATCAATTACCATGAAGACTGGAGCAAGAGAGGAGCTCTGGAAATGTGTCACAGGTTAGGAATGACAATAAATGCCTAGGGTCCTATAGCTCCACTACAGGATGAACAAGGCTGGCTCATTCCTGCTGTTTTCCTTTCTGTTAAAGCCAGGGACTCCAGCTGCCCAGAAGTTCTCACGCTAGTGCAGCTTTGCAGTTAGATAATTTGCCTCAGAATGAGAACTCCACATTAACTACTCATAAGCCATAGGTTGGTTCCAGCTGAGTTTATGTTCACTGTTCATCACTGTGAAGACTGAATTCAGCCAAAACTGAACTGGAGTTGTTTTCTACAAATTCCACCCAATCCTGTGAAAAATAACCCTAGGACTCACCAAGAGGAAAAAAAAAAAAAAAAAGAAGAAGAGAAAAAAAAGAAGAAGAGAAAAAAAAAATTCTGCTTGTCTGTCTGATGCCTCTCATGAAAGCTGTAGACTCCTTGCCCTTAAATCTACGAAATTCCCAGCAACCCAGAAGCTGGTGTGGATTGCAAAGCCACTCACCTGGGCACAAAGGACCAGAAAGAACTATTAAGTGGGAGGCAGTGAGCATCAGAAGTGGAACAAACCTGCCTTGCAAAAAAGCGTTTTTAGCAGACGTGAACATGTGGCCGAAGGAAAAACCACTGAGTAAAATACATCACAGCACATCTCTGCTTGGTGGCAGCAGCCTGTGTGCTGTCTCCCACTCTGCCAACTGTGCCAGGGAAGCCGAGGCTACACAAACACACACACTCCCAAAGGAATCACAGAGTTATCACTCACACAGCCCAGCACCATGCCATAGTTACTCACTGTGTATCTGTATTCTGGCATACCCCAGGTGAATTACTCTATCTTAGGTCACCACATGGACCCTGAGGTATGCAAGTCTTCCAACAGCACACTATATAGGTCACTGCAAATTCTTTTCTATGGATATTTCATCCTCTGATGCTTGTATATATCAGGAGTAACTTTGCTGAAGTTAATTCAGTTCTGCTGTGGACCTCTGCACATCATAGCTGCTGGCTGGAATATATGGCAGTAATCAGTAAAAACATTTATTGGCATGTTATGTACTGCTTTGCTTTGTGTCACTAAAGGAGGACATTGCATATGAGGAGACTAATTGGTATTTTAAGTCGGGCTTTCTTTTATCTGACTTCCTTGTTGTTTGGGTTCACAGATCAGAGGCAGCAATATTTTGGCTGTTGCTGAAACATCACCACAGCTGAGTAGCTGTGAATCATAACAGTTACAGTCTGAGTGAATAATATTACCACTTTAAAAGCACTTCAGCAAGGTACTAATGCAGAATGTGTAACTCAGAGGCACTTCTTTACCTCACACCCTTTCAGAGAAGCTCTAACCTTCAGAATTTTAGGGACTTTTTTAAGCTAATTAAGCATTGGTACTCTGTAATCAAATTATGAATCATTCAGTTTGTGGAGATTTCAGCAAACATGCACACATGTGAAAAATGAAGGGGTGGTCTATGCTCTAAGACCAGTAATCTTCCGCTACAAGCATGAGAGTTTGATTACAGCAAGTGGGGTGTGCATTTTAGTAATGGCCAATTCTTATTCAATAAAAGGAAGCCTGGAGACTTTTCTACATGACAAAGCATTTGGCAACAATGTTGTTTTGAAGCATTTCCTCCTCTGGTCTCTTATTTCTACTCCTGTCAGCTCTTTCAGTTGCATTAACACGTCTTTTGTAGGGCTGCCCTATGAACCAGATCAGGAAACTGATCCAGGTTAAAAATTAGCCAGCACAGGAGGGAAAAAAAAAAAAAAAGAAAAAAGAAAAAAGGAAAAAGGAAAAAAAAAGACACAGCACCGAACTGGCAAAAGCAGAGCGTGGTAGCACAGAGACAGAACGAGCACACAGTGGTATGGGAAGGAAGTACGAATGCCTGAAATCCTCATTATCACTGAATACTTGGGGGTCGTGAGAAAAACTGAGTCAGTGTCTCAATTAAGCTTTGCCTTTGCAAATTAAGTGCAGTTTTGTCAACCAGAAACATGAAAAAAACCCACAATCTCTGGTCCACAAACTCCACGATGGCAAAAACCTCTGCTAAGTTATAAAATAAATGTAGTATATGGCAAGAGCCTGGAAAAGACCTACTTGTCTCTTCCAGCTGAAGCTGATCATTTACTAGAAACAGCTGTTGTAAAGACCACGGTGCACTGGTGGGAAATGATTCCTTGAGCAAAGTCAGTTTCCTGAGCAGAGGAGGCACAAATGGTCCTAGAAAAGAAATAGTTTTGCAAAACCTGACATGGAGTTTGTGCTTAAGTCAGATAGGGAACTAGAATTCTGCTAGAAGAGAAATCCTGGCATTGACAGGAGAGGGTTGAGCAATTGCTAGTGGCAGCTTTGGAAGAAAATCTCTGATTGGTCCCCTGGCTTTTGTGGTGCTGTTCTTCAGTCGTTGAAGCAGTGAGAGATGTGTTGAAGACAGATGGAGACAGAAGGAGCTACAGTAGTGAACAGTAGCCTGTCACCTGCTCACGTAGCCTTCTGTGAAGTCACACCTTGGGTATTTTGCTTGGGGCAGGGAAGACTGCTTAAGATGGTAGCTATGTAGCTCTGACTGGATAACTGAGCACATAATTTTATTGTCCAGTTTAGACATGCTGTAATGAGAAAGGGGTATATATAAGTTGTTATCAAAAAACTATATGTATTCTGACAGTAAACAGTCTATATTAAAGAAAAAAATTATTTTTATTTCCTACTTTGCTTCAGTAAGTACTTGGCAAGAGCAGGCCTGAAACTCTACAAATCTAATAATGAAATAAAAGCTTAATGTGTAACTCAGAGGGACTCCTTTACCTCACACCCTTTCAGAGAAGCGCTAACCTTCAGAATTTTAGGGACTTTTTTCAGCTTTCTTGAAGGCCTTCCCTGCTTTAGCACTTCAAAGATGAGACTTCACTGAAACATCATCTGCCCTCTGCAAGATCATGAGATGCAAAATACATTGCTGTAGGATGGGAAGGTTTAGCTCTCTGTGGGCTGTGAGAAGGGCTGTTGAATTGTACATATACTAGATCCTTAAAACTGATGTTAGTGTGCTTTGGTAAAGCATATTGCTGTGCTTCAAACTCTAAATATGAGAGCAACCCAACTAGGACTAGTGGTGCCTTGCAATAAGAGTGATATGAGCTATTCCATTTCTGTCTTGCTAAAAATACCTTTTTGGAAAAGCTCTTGCTGAAGGAAAGAGGGAGATGTTTATTGGTTTTGGCTTCCAGCTACTAGATCATGGTGAGCAGGCTGTTAGGAGAATGTCAATTAAGATATATATTTTATGCCATTTAATTAGGGAATTTTTATTCAATACCTGAACACTATCTGAAAGTCATATCATGTTAGTTTTGGTATGTGTCAGCCTTCCTTCTGACTCTTGAGGGCTTGCTGCAGCCAGAAAAGCTTCATTATGATGTGTCTGCTTTTAACTTCTGCCTGTACCCAACATTTTGGATTGTGGCTTGGGCCACTTATTTTGTTTTTAGCTCTGTATGAACACTTAAAAACCCCAAGGAAACAAAAAGAACAAAAAATCCACCCCTCACAAACAAAATTTCTCAAATTTAATTTAAGATTATATTCTCTCTTTGGCAGAGTGAATGGAAGCAGTGAGAGAGACTTAGAAGAGAAAATAAGCTCTAATCTCACCATGTGTGAACATAACTTCAAGAAGCATTTTTCCTTAAGAACATTTTTTAGACTGCCTTAGTTCTGTGTATGTTCCTGTTTCATCCTTTAACTCACACTATTGCAATTTGAAGTTTAAATGTGTGTCTCATTCTTCTGGAAACACACCATTTCAGAGACTGAGTGAGAAGGTTTATTTTTGGACTAGTTAATACTAGTGTGTTGCCAAAGCCTTCTGATAAGTGTTCAACTTAGCCTGTTTTTAAGGTAAGAGTGTAATAAATATACTGGGTGAAAAATTGTATGTTGTCTTCATGCCTGAAGCAGGAGACTTCACCAGTACAAATGGTGATTGGTAGCAGATTGGTAATGTAGACAAGACAGTGATGATGACTCTGGAAAGCATGCTGACAGTGAGCATCATTCTGTCATCCTGTAATATAGTTAAGACCAATTTTTGTTTTTCTTGCTTGACCACCCCCCCTCAGAGGGAAGAGGAACTAGTAGACATAATCAGAAGTCATCAACAAAACAAGTTTTGTTTTGTTTCAAGAGCTAGGAAATTAAAAACCACTGTTGTCAGCAACATCTCACACTAAGTACTCTATTTTTCACTGTATGATCAGAAATTATTTCAAAGAAAAATGAGTGCATGCTGATACTGCTCTGGTAGTGATTCCTCCAGGTGTAGGAGATCAGGCATACTCATAATCTGTTCTCTCTTGGGGATGAAGAGCAGTTTAAATTTTTTTTTCAGATGAATCAAAAAAACCTTCAATTAAAGAAACAACTAAACAACAGAAAACAAGAGAAAAATAGAAATTAAGATTGCAACTTACACTGAATGTGTTTTAACTTAGCATCAAAATTTTGTGGTTCTTTCCTCCAGCTCAGTTGCTAGCTGGTGGTTTTGTGTGGCAATCACAGATGCTTTGCATCTTTGACTTTCTAGATTCAAGTGTGTCCCATCCCTCCCCCATTAGCAAATACTTATACATCAGTTATCCCTTTGCAAATGTCTTCTTGAAAAATATGCTGTGTAGAACAACCCATTAGTTTTTGCCAAGAATTTTAAAATGGAAGGGTGGTCAACCCAAAAATCATACTGAAGAAAATGTATTTCTCCTTCCCCACTCCCTGCAACTTCCTACTTACAAGTCCAAAAATCTCTATTCTAAAAAAAAGTAGTTCCATAATGGACTACAAAGATGATGAACTACAGATATCCCCATATCCTAGACCCTTTGTATTAATTTAGCTACTATTGCAGTGGTAAGTAATTTGCCCTGCTGAGGAGAAGCAAGGGATGCTTCTGAACAGGCCAGGAATCATTCAGGGTACTCAATGTAGACCGTGTGTCTCTGAGTGAAAAATGTTTGCCGTAAAAAGATGGTTTGTCTTTGTCTCAAACATTTGGTCAAGAAAGAAATATGATTGTGTCTAGGCCTGAGTGGGAACTTTTTTATATTATTTCCTTCTCTAACACACCAAGGATCAGCTCTTGATCTTGTGCACAAATTGGTTTTTCCCTACACTACCCCATATTTAGCACAACTTTTGCATTGAAGGAGAAAGTTTACCCAAATGTCATCATCTTTGCTCTTGATGTAATGTCCATCTTCACTATGGGGCTCAAGTTTAGACAGCCCAATAGCTAAAACAGAAGTGCCCACCCAACAGTGCAGCTGATGTTATTGCTAAACCTGGTGAAGCCACTGAGTTGTCAGTGGTAGAAACCTCAGGGAGAAAGATGACAGACAGGGTAACTCACAAACTCAGGAAGATTCATGCTTGCCCAGCAAACAAAGGAGAATGTCGGCAGACAAATACAGATAACTGTAAAAGTAATGCTGTTATGTGGCTTATGCCTTCTGATGCTCCCCAGATAATCAGCACATAGTTGCTCCTGCACTATACACAAGCATGTATGTTATTCCAGTCTAATAAAATGCTAAATGAAGTAGAATCCCCTAACATCCATACAGCAGGCAGCCAGGAAGTGGCCAACTCGCTTGACTCCCCAAGCAGCAGCTGAATTGCCATGAATTAAATGGATCATTAGTCTGACTCAATGGGGCATTTCTCATGAGGGCTTGATTTTGTTCACAGCAATATTCTTCAGAGGCACTCAGGGGTTTGCAGTGCTGTGCTACAACTAGATATTAGTGCAGAGAAACTGTGAGAGAGGTGTGCATACAGGCCTTGCCTTCTGGGAAGGCAGTCTGATGAAATATGGAAAGGAATATGACACCAGATTGAGGTAGTACTGCTAACAGGCTCACGTGTTAAATTTTACAACTATTTAGTAAGCCATTCTGAAAAAATTGGGAGGGGATTCCAGGGTAGGAAACTGTAGCCATGCAATGCCTTTTTTTGAAAAGAAAAGGGATATGAATGGCAAACTGATTCCTTCCTGGCAACATGCCAGTCATGTCAGCAGTTTTGTTTCACACTGAAGTACAAACTTTTTGCAAGACCCTACTACCTTCCTATCAGAGGCATCAGAAGTCAAGTAACACCAGTATCTCAATCCCAGTAATTCATTCATCAGACCATGAATTAGGGCTTCTGAGTGGGCAGATCCTCTTCAGTCCTGTTGGCTGTGCTGTGCAGGTGGAAAACTCCAGCAAAAAGATGAGGTTGGACAGGTGAGAACGGTAGAACTTTGTAAACTCTGCTATTTTTTTGGCCAGGGCTTCAGCAATGTGCAAAGTGAATACTGACTTAATTAGCAGACCCACTCTGAACCAACCAGTCACGTCCCTAAACAAAGTCTGCACTCCAGCAGGGAAGGTAGTGTGTGTTACTGCAGAAATGAAAGATTTTGAGATATCGGAGGGGAAGGCCTCCTGTACCTGCTATACCCACAACAAACTCCTCCCCATCAAAAGATACCAGACAGGAGTTCCTGAACTTGTTTGTAGGGCTACTTAACAGAGAGGACTTCAGGCTGAAGGTTACATAACAAATGTAGCTTACACCACCACAACTGTTGAAGAGATGCCTTGTGTATGCCAACTCAGAATTCAATGTTATTTTTCATTTATGCTTGAGCAGACTTCACAAAGGTGAGTTGTGGAGTTAGTGGAGATCTAAGGGATGAGTGCAGTTCAGAAGTTGTGCTAAGGACTGAGCTAAAGCGGGAATGGTTTACAGTGATGGAACAATGCTCAGAGTTGAGAAGATTTTCCCATATTACACGCCTCTCATAGGTTACCATAGAGAAAGAGGATAAAGAGGGAATGGAAGAAGAGACAATAAAGAGGGGAAAATAGAAGTTAAGCTAGCTGGCAGACCTCTGACAACCTTTTGCACAGATGAGAGATCCTGTTGCCACTGACTCGGTGAAGAACTGTTAAAAGCAGCAACATTGCAGATCAGTAAGCACCTGTGGGCCTTGATGAGACCCTGAGGAAGGACATTTGTAAATTCTTAGGTTGTGCTGCCTCCCTCTTCCTAGCCAGCTCCAGCCTCAGCTACCAGCCCAGGTGGTGGCACACAGCCTACAACAGTGGCACCGAGGCCTGGCAGCCTTTAATCAACTGCTTGTAAGGGAAGGCACCAGCACTCACAATGCCGAGCAGGGCTCAGAACCCCTTTCCTGGGGGCCCAGAAGAGCCATTTCTGCCTTGTAGCAATTACTTGTGGCTTTTAATTGCCTTGGAGCAACCTTCTGGGGACTGAGGTGAAGAGTGTTGATTTCTGCAGAGCCTGGCACCAGTTGTGACCACCAGCATGGACAGCAGGGCCTGAGCCACCTCCTCTGTGAGGGCTGCCAGCCCTTCTCCCAGTGCTCTGCCCTGGTGTGGCCACCACAGCCCAGCCCTGGTCAACAGCAGGGAGTCAGTGTGTGCCAGGTAGCCAGGAAGGCTGATGCCATCTTGGCCTGTATCAGCAATAGTGTGGCCAGCAGGAGCAGGGCAGGGATTTCCTCCCTCTACTTGACACTGGTGAGGCTGCACCTTGAATCCTGTGTTCAGTTCTGGGCCTCTTAGTTCAGGGACAGCATTGAGGTGCTGGAGCCTGTGCAGAGAAGGAGAGTGAAGCTGGCGAAGGGCCTGAAGTACAAGTCTGATGAGGAGCAGCTGAGGAAGCTGGGGTTGTTTAGTCTGGGGAAAAGGAGGCTCAGGTTTTTGCTCTCTACGACCTGAAAGAAGGTGGTAACCTGGTGGGGATTGGCCTCTTCTGCCCGGCAATCAGCGACAGGAGAGGACGGAGGGGTTGACGTTGGCCATCAGGGTGAATTTCTTCACATAAAAGGTGATTAGACGTTGGATGGGCTGCCCGGAGGTGGTGGAGTCAACATCCGTGGAGGTGTTTAAGAAAAAACTGGACGTGACACTCAGTACCCCGCTCTAGCTGACACGCTGGTGTTCGGTCAGTGGCTGGACTTCATGGTCTCACAGGTCTTTTCAAAACTAAACGATTCCGGTTTTCCGTCCAGCGTGCGACCACGGAACACTCGGCCACCGCCTACCGCGCGAGCCCCGTGACATCACACGCCGGGCGGGGACGGCGCTCCGGAGAGAGGCAAAGGCACTTCCGCCTCGATAGGGCCCGGCCGCGCGGCCTAGCGCAGCCACTTCCGCCTCGATAGATGTCATGGCGGCGAGGGCGGGGTGCCCCACGTGACGCCTCCAGGCCCGGCGCGGTCTCGCGGAAGCTCTCGCGGTGCCTCGCTCCCCCCCGCCCGCGTCCCCCGCTCGCCGGCCGCTCGCGCAGCGCTCGACTCGCGCTATATAAAGGGGCGAGGCGGCAGCGCGGCGGCTGCAGCCCCGGGGCCGCGAGCGAGCCCGGCACAGGCCGCGGGGCCGCCCGTGAGCCGGGGCGGAACGCGCGGGCGCTGGGGGGACGCAGCCGGGCAGGTTTATTGTTTTAGGGGCGACTCCCCCCCCCGCGGTTGGGGGCGTCCCGGGGGGCTCGGGACATGGCGAGCTCGACTAACACAAACCCCGTGGTAAGGACCGGGTCGGGGGGCGAGGGGGGCCCCGGGGGCAGCGCGGGCGGAGGTGGCCGGCGGGGCCCGCCGCCCCCTCCCCCGCACTCCCTTCCCTCCCGCCGCCCGCCTCGGGCGGTCCCGGCCCCCAGGCGGGCAGGGGCGGCGGGGGGCGCGGGGCAGCCTCGCCCCCGCGGCGGCAGCCAACTTGTGGCGCCCGGCGGCGGGGCGAGAGAGGCGGCGGGAGCGGAGCGGTGGGGGCGCGGGGCGGCGGCCCGGGGGCGGCCCCGCGGGGAGGCCGGGGGTCCGGCGGGGAAGGGAAGGAAGGGCCGTCGGGCGGGGGGCGCCGCCGCCGCCGGCGGGAGGCGCCCGGGGAAGGGGCGAGAGCTGGAAGAGCGCGAGCGCTAACGCCCGCCCCGAGACGAGGGGAAGGGGCGCCCGAGCCAGGTTTCGGTTTTGCGGTGTCGGGGAAGCCCGCCTGGGCTCCGCTGGAGCCATTTTATGTTGCTTTGTAAGAAGGAGACGATGGTTGAAAAGCACTTATCCCAGTCCGGCCGGATCGGCTAAGCCGAGCGAAAGCCCTCAACTCTGGCCAGCGAGGCAGTATTTATTTTAAAAAGAGAGAAATTAAAAAAAAAAGAAAAAAAGAAAAAAAAAAAAAAAGAGAAAACCCCAAATCTCTCTCCCGTTCCCTTCTCGTGCTTTCTGCACCTTGGCGGGTGGCTCGCTGCTGCACTTGTACTCACAGAGGTTTGCAACAAGCAGTCACACAGACCTGCGCTGCCACCGAGCCCCCCCAGCCGCCGCTCCGCTCCCCGGCGCGCCCCCGGCCGCGACCCCCGCCCCGAAGCGCTGGAGGAGACAAACCCGGCGTCCCGGCGGTGGGCTCGGCCCCCTTGTTTGTGGCTCTCAGATCCATCATGGCTTCCCCCTGCCTTTCTGCCTCCCTGCTCCTTGTGTTCCTCCTCCCTGTGGCTGCCCTGTTTATATAGCGCTATTGCCGCTCTCTAATATAGACTCTGCTAGGATGGGAAGGTGCTTTCCAGCCCCACGTCACCGCCTCTCCATTTAAACACCACATCAGCCTTTAAATAGGGAGCGAGCCGCGGAGCGCGGGCTGGGAGGTGCATGCGTCCGCGGCGGAGGCTGGGAGACGGGCGGCTTGTCCCTCGGATCCCGACCGGCCTTGCCCACCGGTTTCTCTTCCGTCCAGGCCGTCGGTCCCCGTCGCCACTGAGCTGCGGAGCGGTGGTGCTTTGTGGGGGCGAGGGTGTCTCCTAGCCCGTGTAAATGGGGTTTCCTTTGCTTCTACGCGTTGCACAAAGACAGATTTCATCTGTTCCTGCATTTGAATCTGTTTTACTTTTTCCTTTCTTTTTTTTTTTAATTTTTAGTTGGTTTTGTTTTTTTTTTTTATTTTTATTTTTCTTGGTTGGTCTTGGGTTTTGCTGTGGGGATTTTTGTTTGTTTAGGGTTTGGGGTTTTCTTGTCCTTGGCGTACAGCTTGCACACGTTCCTGTGCTCCTGTAAAGTCTTCAAAGTAGCTTTTCTGCTGCTTGAGGAAAGAAGTGTTTAAACGGTTCTTGCCCAGTGTATCAAGGAGAGTTGTGGTATTTATTTTATGGCACTTTGCCAAGGTCTGACCGCAGCTGTCTCCCCAAAAGTGAAGTTAATATTAAAGTGTTATGCATGGATCATGGGCTGCAGATGCTGCTCAATGATTTACGTGTGTTTCTGGTGCCTAAAGTGTACAAATATTTTATTGCAGTCCAGGCAGAGCAGTGGTTTTAGAATTTTCACTGTTTAGTTTCATTACAGTATTCAGTATGCTGCAGAATATACAAAAGAAAATGTAAAGTGTCTTAGTTTTCATTTCCTAATCTGAAATGTTAGAGACCTGCTTGTGAGTTAGGTTTGTGCAATTGCAAGGAAACATCTTTGAGTTGGTATTTTGTCAGCTTTTTACCAGAAAATTTTAGGAAAGTAGTCAGCTGTTACACAGAGGGCACTTACTCAGCAGGATGCATATTGAATGTGATTTGAATCTTAGTTGTCCTGTTTATAAACTTCTTGATTTGTGTTTCTATTGTAGGAAAAGTTTTTATTTCTGTGTAGTAAATTAGAGGTTTGGCTTTTCTTTCTTGACCAAGGTAGTACTGAATAGCAAAAAATACGTATGTTGAATAATCTCCAGGGGACTTGTAAATATTTTTGACTCAACAATTTACTAAGACTTGTTTTCTTTCACTCTATTTCTGTACTGGAAGTTCTTTTGAAAGGTGTCAATGTTTGGAATAGTAAAAACCAAGCTTAAAATGAGCCTGCTTCAGATAGGTATGCTTTAGGTTAATTTTCAATTAAGTAGTAAAATCTTAAAATTTTGTCAAATTGGGTCCCTCATTCAGTAGTAAGAAATACATGGCTTACCCAAGAGTTGCGAAGATGTGTAGGAAGGAACACTTTGAAATGCTACAACCACGTGAGTTTAGGAAGCTGGTCTTGGAGCCTAATGTGTCAGTGGCATCCCGTCAGCATCTGATCAAATCTGAATTGCTAGAAATCTGTTCTCTGTAATAAAGGACAAATATTAGATGTTAAGTGTTATATATAATGTAAGATTTTAGGGGTGATAAAGGTGACTGACTTGTAAAAGTCCACGACAATATAAAAAAGCTCAAATTGTAACGCTTTCAATGTAGATTATGTATGTTACTTTTTTTAAGCATATCTTTGAAGTAATTGTGACTAGAAGTCCTTTACACTGTGCTCTTCTGGCTCCATGTCACTGGCTTACAGTGCGAACTGCATGGATGGGAGAAAGATCAGCAATGTTTCTGGGAGAGCTGCAGAAGCAACCAGGGACAAACTGTTGTCAAATGTACAAAGCATGCTGTGGTCTCTCCATAACGTATTGGTTATTGGAAACCCAAATTGCTGAAATCCCAAGTGTTGTATTGTGATAATAATTACTGAGTATTGCAGTTTTTGTACCCTTGAAGCGGAAGGAATGTAGGAAGTGTAAGCCCCCAAAGGCAAGTGGCATTTCTTAAAATAGCTTGCTGGTTGCTCCTGGATTTGGAGCGTCTGTGTAGCTGTGTCACCATACTTACAGGTTTCCTTTTCAAGATGCACAGAGAAAGTAAAATATAATCATTCCCTTGTGTTCCTGGAGGGGGAAATAGTAGATTCCAAATCTCTTCTATGTGTTTGTGGTTGTATCTAATAAATCAGGAATTTTAATTGTTGTCTTTAATCTGTATTAAGTGCTTGGAATAGTGTTTATTGAAGAGTGATTTGAGTATTTTGCTCTTAAAAGAGCTTGACATTTACAGCAATGTACTCTTTATGAGGGAGACACGTTAATATAAACCAGATGAAAGCACAATTATTTTAATAGCAATCTTTAAAGTTTCCACTTTTTTTCTCATTGCTTCCTCTGACTGAATGCAGCAACTTCCTAGAAAGCCTACTATCCCATCTTTACACTTATTCAGTAATTGTATTACCGTGTTTATTTTTTGAGTAAGCAGTGTATGCAAATTGTTTTGTCATTCAACTCCAGAGTCTTACATGGCCTATATAAACAGCTTCAGCATCATGTAAATAATGTTTAAAGCTAACATTTAGTCTGTGTTGAAAACAGTACGATGTGCTTTCTTTTAAAGTCTGGTACTTAAGACTGTTTTGTAAAATTACTGGATATGCATGCCTTTTTTGTGGTAGGAGAAGAGCATTTTGTGATACTCTTCAGAATTCCACTGTGAGTGTCTCTTAAAGGCATTCCTGCCCCCAGCATGGGGAGATGTTCCACCTGGACTGACTGTTCAGTAGGAATGTACAAAAGAGAACTTCAACTGGACAGGGTGTTTCTGAGTAGTATATAAGTGTTTGTAGGTAAAATCAGACAGACACTACTGTTTCGTTAGAAGCATGCAAATGTTTTCTCTCTTTTCTTTCCCCCAATCACAGAGCCGTGAGTGTATCTTGTGTATTCCTGTGTGGTTAGAACAGTGTCTGAAAATTCTGACCCATTTTGAGATCCAGTGCACTGTGAGGTTCATGCAGGGGGGTACATGTATGTACAGGCTGCTGGTGGGCTGGTTAACCCACATAGCTCTCAGCTTGCTCCACCCCTGCAGGACTGTCCTGTTCTGGGCGGCTTACCTGCTTGCTTAGGCTGGTGGAAGTAATGCAGAAGGAGCCTGTGTCAGCAGTGACAGAGTTGAATATCTGTGCTCTTAACCTGCCTTTCTGAGGTCTTGCTAAGCTAATGTTGGACACTAGAAACCAGTGTCTGTGTGAATTTGTTTTTTTCTCTTACCTACCTAGAGAAAAAAGGAAATTCCCTAGCAGACTGTTGGGCTTGGAATCTGTTGTATCCTGAGTGTTGGTATCTTTCTTACAGGGCTTTATAGACTCAGAAGATTTTGTGAATAAACCTTACAAAAATACCTGACAGGGGAGGTAGGAGGAAGTAGCTACTGGTAGAAATTATTAGAGACTGTTTGTGTAAAATCTATTTTATTAGAAAAGTAGGCCTAATAGATAATTTAGGGGAGAGGAAGATTAAAGGAGAAAATGCAACGTCCATCCTGCAGGAATTTGGATTATAATTTGAGGCATACAGGTAGTTCTTTTGACTTAAATAAAGTAACTTAAAGGCTTGAGGTTAAGCATGTTTATTTGCAGAATGTGGTTTTGGCATTAAGGAACAGATGCTTTTAATGTAATAAGGAACAATATATGGAATAGGTTAAATAGTATTTCCGTGCTAGCTGAATCGTATAATCTTCATGCAATTTGTTTGATTATGGAAGTAATAGGACTTAATGTTATTAAGTAGAATGTCTTCTTGCATCTGTTATGAATTAAGTGGAAAAATAATACTGCTAATGGTGCTTGGTACTTCTGAGTTACTACACAGGTTGAAAATACTAGCACCCAGGAGAGGTCTGGCTTTGAAAGTCTGTTTCAATGTTTATAAGCTCAGTTAGTGCAGTATTGCAAACCTGGATAAGAGAGCATGCACTATGGTATGTTTTGTTTCTTTTGGAGAAGTTGGACGTAGGTGCTGTAAATGTAGTTGTCAAGGATGGCAGGCTTGCTCTGTTACTTGAATTTTTAGTGGTTTTGTGTTTTTTGTTGTTGTTGGTTTTTTTCTTTGAAAGACCAGTAACAAAAGGATGTATGATAACATTTCAGCTACTTGATGTGCAGCAGCATATTTTAAAGCTAAAATGCAATCAATAACATCGAGTGGTATGTTGGGTTTTGTTGGGGTTTTTTGGTTTATTTGGTTATTTTTGCACTTTTTTTTTTTTTGTGGGGAAGAAATGAGGCAGAGATTGTTAGCATGCCCCAGTGCGGAGGTTTTTTAAGCAGTAAGGGCATAATGCACGAAGCAGCCATCAGACTGGTTTCTTCCAGGTTCCAGATATGTTCTTTTATTCGCCTGTAATCTTTATGCGTTTCCTTAAGTTTTATTTTCCTTTCCCCCCGCCCCACCCCTACATATAAAAGTAAAGATATTCAGCTTTTTTTTGTGCTTATTGACCACTCAGATTTTCCTCAGATTAGTAGAACATGGGCTACTAGTCTCCCTACATTATTCCATAATTTAGGCATAAAAATTCCGTAACATGTAAAATGCAATTTTTAGCATGTCTGCAACAAATTCAGCACTTCTGGAATGCATTAAGAGAATGTCTGTGCATAAAATAAATGTTTCAATGCATTAAGTAAATTTGCGTAGTTCTCACACCTCTAGACTCTGCTTGTGTTGGGTGCAGATTTCCTGTGTGTGTGCGTTGGAAGCACAGCCCTCCTGGAGTGCCAAACCCACTGCACTGGTACAGGATGATTATTTTGCATATATACAACATACCTGATGTGTGTGGCATCATTCAGGATTTATTGCTTAAGGGAGTTAGGCAATGAGCTGAGGAGGAGAATGACAGTTTAGAGCAAGTTGTGGCTACTTTCTGATAGTTTAAAATCGATGTACTCGCAGCCCAAGGAGCAGCGTCGGGCAGTGAAGTGTATGTGGTTTGCAGGCTGCAAGACTGATCAACCATAATTTACAACTTGTAGTGCTACCTTGCAATTAGATAGCACAGATATTTAAGCCAAAATCCCATTGAGGCTCATACATATGAGGAGAGGTCCTAGCTGTACTATTTAAAAGGTTCAGCATGTGCATCGTACAGTTCTCGTGTGGTAGTATGAATTAAATTTTGCGCTTTAATTGATAATGTGTTAACATTCTCTGTTTGAATTGTACCTTCGTTTTAAAATTCACAAAGTGGTTGATGTTGGAAAGGATCTGTAGAGGTCTTCTTGTGACCCCCTTGCGCAAGCAGGGCCTACTCGAGCCCAGGATGATGTCCAAATGGCTTTTGAGTGTCTGCAGGAATGGAGCCTTCAGAACCTCTTTTGGCAACCTAAAGTGACCTGACAAATCACTTTCTTTGACAGTTTAGGTGTGAAAGCAGTGTAATAATAACAACATATTTTTAGTATTTCCCCATAAAAAATTTGAAATGAAAAACCATAAGTGGTGATTGAAAACAGAAGACTGTCTAGCCTAATAACGTGTCTTAAGGAGTTTCTGAAAACAAATACATAAGGAAGAACAGGACATTCACATGAATCCTTCCAGTTTTTTGAGCATTTGGGTGTTTTTCATCTCAGGATCATTCTGAGCCATACTTGTTGCCTGTTGAAATAGTAAGCACTAAGAAGTTTCTTTTCCTGTCTTTAATATACTTTGGAACTTTGAACATTCTTTAATGCACTTTGCACACATCCGGGCATTTTTGCATGTTTAGGATCTACATTTGCAAGCGGAAAACAAATTGACTGAATGGAAAACAATCTCCTTTTTCTCTGTTTTAAATTGTACACTTCATGGCTTGGTAACTCTTGGGCTGTAGTTATGTCACAGAATATCGTGAGCAGTCCCTTCCCTTTTCACCTTGTTTGAGCTGTTCTTCCTTCCTAGATATTTCATTTATACTTTTGGATATATCAGTCACTCAGAAACATGTGGGTATTCTGAAATGCAGTTTTTTGTGGGGGGAAATTTATTTTAATGTTAAAGTGACAGATTTTTTTTCTCAAAACAGTGCTGACTAGTTACTGGTTTTTTTTTAAAGCCTAAATTGTACAGGTCTGTAATTGAAGATGTCATTAATGATGTCAGAGAAGTTTTTCTGGATGAAGGAGTGGATGAACAAGTTCTCATGGAACTCAAAACAGTAAGTTGAACTTAAAAGTTCTTTTTAATAGACGAATACAGCAGTTAGTTTCCAAATCTGGCTATTGCTCACAGTAGAAATAGTAATTTTTAGTTAATTAAGCACTGTAATCTGCATATCTGTAACCCCGTATCATTTGAATTGCGCTGTTGTAGAGACAGATCTGCTCACCCTGTTATTTTCCCTAATCTGACAGCAGTCATCTGAATGCACTATTACTTTGATCCCCAAAACACTACATCTTTAAAAAAGGGAAAAATATGTTTATTTTATAGACAGACAGTTCTTAGTGTTTCTCTGCAGGAAAAATAAAAATGCCTGCACTGCTTGATGTTTTCGTCTTTCTGAGGAGTTGCATTGTTGGATGCATTGTCAGATTTTTGCATGTATGGTTTGTCGTTTGCAAAAGTGTTGTCATTTGGGGGGTTGGTACGTAATAAATGACACTGTATGCATCACACTTGCCTAAAGCTCTGATTCAGAGTCGTTTTCCATGGAGTGGGTTTGAATCAAAGGTCCAAAATAAAGGCAGGATGTTAACTTGAGCTCTAGTGGGTCTCCTATGGCTTTCTTCAAATTCTTCAGGAGTAAAAAAGCCCTTTAAAGGAGAAGGGAAAAAGCAGGGGAGAAAAAAAAGGCAAAACAAAACAGCAAAAAGAGAGGAAACTGGGAAAGTAGGTGATTTTTTGTCTCATCTTCTTCAGTGAGCATGGTGTCCCACATACAAAATATTTTTGAAATATTAAAAAATGGATGGAATGGGAAACAGTTTTTGAATTTGACTAGACAGAAACAGGTGAAGACTTTTCCCATGACCTGTCTTGGTGGAAACACAGTGAGCACTAAAAAAAAGTGCTTTGGTATTTGTGTCACAGGTGTGTTCTGCAAATGATGTCAGAAAAAATTAATGAGGAAAGGGACAACAAGGAAAATCAAGTATTGAAGAGGAGGGGAGCCCTAAGCAGATTGTGAAGCTATGAGGCTTGGGTACCTGTAGTCTTTTAGATTTGGATGCATTACAGAATACTTATGTTGCTCTTTGTACAAGAGTTGCTTTTTTGCATCTCTGTCTGTCCTTTGGAGACATGTCAACTGACATAAAGAACCATAGGGCTGAAGAAGATGAATTTGATACTGTAGTAGAAAACTGTATAAATGATTGCAGAGTGGCACTATCTTAGGTATACTGGTAGCTTCTGTTGTAGGAGGCAGTAGTCTTTTAGGAACTTATACGGATGAGTTCCAAGAAGAAATGGAGCTGTAATAATTATTTTTGTGATTAAAGAGGTAAGAGGGAATATAGGGAAAGGGAAAACTTGGAAGTCTTATTTAAAGTTACCAATTTATCTCAATTCGTGCTTCTATTAGGGTTGTTGTGAATCTTCCACACTTGGAAGAAAGAAAGAATGTTAAAGCTTAATCTTGGACTGACAAAGAATATTTGATTCCTTTTCTTAACTCTGTGGAGTTATCTTTTGTCTATATCTGCCTGAAGGCTTTTTGGACTTCTTGCACAAATTAAACAGTGAAACTCAGTTTTGGAGTACTGTCATTATATTGTTACAAATCCTGTAGAGTAAAAATTACACACAGATACTTTTCTTTCCTTTTCCAAACTAGCTGTGGGAGAACAAGCTGATGCAGTCTAAGGCTGTAGATGGCTTCCATTCAGAAGAGCAGCAGCTTTTATTGCAGGTGCAACAACAGCAACAGCAGCAGCAGCAACAGCAGCATCATCACCACCACCATCATACACCTCAGCCGCAGCAAACTGTGCAGCAGCAGTCTCAGCCACAACAGGTCCTTATTCCAGCATCTCAGCAAGGTCAGACTTGATCTCTAAACACTCTGGCAAAACACTCTGAAGTTAGTCCAGCTTCTTCACATATTCTAAATCTAGGGCAGGATGCTTGTCTGATGGTTAACTTTCTGTCTTTCTACTTGGCTTCTATTCACTGGGTCAAGAAGGCTGTCTCGGTGAAAAGTGTTTCGGTATTTAAGTCATATTCTTTGGAAGATTTTGAAAAAGCTGAATTCTTCTCTTATCACATAACATGCTTTCAGAATGCTCAACTTTCAAATTCCATTAGCAGCTCTAAGTTCAAGCCAAGACACACAGGCAGTTGACAGTTTAGTCACAAAGTGGTAATGTCATTAGGAGTAAATTATTTCAAAAAACCATTTTTGGTTAGCATAACTCAGTGCTAGGACATGAAGAACACTTGCATAATAGTCTGAGTATATGTAGGTATTTTCTTGCTCTTAAAAGATTGCATGCTGTGTAGATGTGGATGTCCAAGGTATATTTTAACTAGGTGTAACATTGTTTTTTGTAATAACTGTCTTATGTATTCATTAATAATTTAATGAAATTTCTTTTCAGCAGTTAGAATTTCATTTGAAAACTGAGATAACTACTGCTGGATTTTAATGCACGTATGCCGAGTAAACATATCTGCCACCTATTAAAGGCCTGAGTTTTCAGTGTATTAAATTTTGTGACATAAAATATTTATCTGTAGTAGTCACATAGTTCAGTTTTCTTCTCCGATTTCATGAATCAGGGAACCTGTGTTGTTGTAGGCACGAAAGATAGATATGAGTTGATATCTCATTGTCTCCCCCCAAAACCCAACTACCACATATTCAACACAGCATAGGAGTAATGTGACTAGTTTTCCATGGTGTCTTTTTGGTTGTTTCTATTTGTGGTTGGTTTGGGGCACTGTTTTGACAGGGAGGAAAAGATGGGTGTTGGTTGCTTGTTTTCTTCTTATAGTACTTTTTATTTTGGCTAGACATAAATGAGTTTTGTGTGCTGGGATAAAACTAATTTTGAGACGAAAGCCTCTTCATAAACGCGGCGGCTGCAGAGGCTGGGGGCCTCCGCGGGGGCGGCCGCTCACCGCGCCCTCTGGCGGCCCCTTGGCGGAGCAGCCGCGACTCCGCTGGCCCGCCTTCCCTGCGCTGGAACATGGAGGTTGTTCCCTGTGCTCCCACGGTAGGCAAGATCCTGCCCATGGGAACGCGTTAAAGGTGATTTATTGTTGCCCAGTGTTGTGGTTTACGATTAAATGACAACACGGAGACTAAATTATATTAGGATATCAGAGATGGAGTTTTATGAATTACTTGACTTCCCTGTTCTGTGGTGGTGATGGTATAGTAGTTCCTCACGTGACCGGCTGCACTCCTAGGGAGGGATCAGGATGATCAACATGGTGGTTCCTGCTGTCCTTCCTGTGGTCCTGGCACAGATTCACGAGATTACCTTAATCTTTTGCCATCCTTCATTTCCCTGAAAGTTAGAGATTCCCTCAGATCTCTGTACAGGTTGTGAGGCTTCCTTACCCCTCTTTTCCAGAAACTCTTATTCCTTATATTCTTAAGTGTCATTTGTTTAAAGGATTGAATGGAGAGTAGTTTGTCAGTGATTAATTAATTCAAATTGCTCTGTCACTTTCAAATTTACTGTCACTGATAATAGCAGTGGCAACTTGCTTGTTCCATAGACTTGGATATATGCACTTCCAGGTGATCAACAAGTTGTTGGTATAGTTTAGTTGTCTCTTTCCTTTAGTGCACCAAAACTGCTTTGTTGTGTGGGAGAGGTGGTTTATCACATTTTGTCTGCTTCTGCTGCGTTAGAAAGACAGTGAAGATCATGAGCTTACAGCTATGCTGACTATGCATAGTTCAGGCTAACTGTAGCATCCTGTTACTCTTCATCTTGGAATAATCCTTGCTTAAGTCTGTTTTAAGAGTTAACTGTTTTTGTTTTTGAAGAGCTCTGATATTGGGCATCATAAATTTTACCAGCATTTCACTAATACCTTTAATTTCAGAAATACATTTTCCGTCTTGCTTTATCTAAATTCAGAATAGGTAACTGGAGCCCTTGAAATAAGATCTGTAAAGGCAAAGTAGTCATATCACCCCTCAGAGCTGCTGTTAAATATTGTCTTGAGAGTAAAACTTACTAAGACCAGAGACTGCTTAGTATTTGCTTTTGTGATGAAGCTCAGCTGATATTTAGGTGATATTCTTTCTAAGTTACTCTTGCTTGGATGTTATTTGGGCAGATGGTGTATTTTTTGTTAAATGCTGTTTTTTTTTCTTTCTAGCACCTCAGCAGCAAGTTATTGTGCCAGATTCCAAGCTGATACCACATATGAATGCATCAGGCATGGTAAGAGAAGTTCATATAGGCTTACACTGTCATTATGTAAATTGTTTTGATTAAATTGTAAATACAAATTTGTATTAGTCATCAGATGCTTAAAAATAATTTAGAACACACTGTAAATGTATCTGCCACCTTTCTGAGTTTTGCTGCTGCACTTAGAGTCTAGGAACAGTAATTTATAACTTCAGTTCTGCTAAGAAATCTGGGACTTACTTTGATTCTCTGCTTAAATATGTTTAACCAAAATATTTTTTTAAATCAGAAATTGGAATACTGCTGGTATGAATCTCCATGATGATATGCTCCGATACCAATACACCCCTGTTAAATGATGCAAGCATAATGTGTTTGCTAGATGCAGGAAAAAGCATTAAATACGCTGAAACTTTATGTTGAAATTTATGTTGAATGAGAGATGATTTAGCATTTCACATAGATCTTTGCTGGTCACATTAATTTGATTCATTAATTATGTAACAGCATACAGAGCTGAGTCGGGTCGTTTACAGTTTTATTGCACTCTGTATCTTTAGGGGTTACTATTGCTTATCTTACCTTGCTTTAAAGGCTCTGGCTTAATTTAAAGAAAAGTAAGTTGTTTGCAAAGCTGTGAAGACAACCTCTAATAAAAGTTTAATATGTGTATTATGGGCAGAGTTCATTACATTCTTACCACTTAGTTTCATGATGTAACAAGTTTTGAAGCTGGCACAGCCTTCTCTTACCTTCTACTTTTCCATTACCTGCTGATCTTGCTACAGAAAAGAGTCTGAACTTTACTTGAATACCATGATTTACCCACAAGCTAAGAGCAATTAAACATTCACCTCTTTCTTATCTTTGACAACCATTGCAATGGGATTTGTAACTTTACAAGTCCAACAGTTAAATGTGGTTTTGTCCTGTCTCAGTTGTCTCAGGGTACAGAAAAAAGGAGTATGCCAAGCTTTTTATGCTCCACTGCTGTCAAAATGTTGATGCTTTGTGTACCACAGAGAAGTAGTGTTCAGCTAAGAGTTACAATCAATTTGGAAGTATTGTTTGTGTTTGTTAGAAACATTTAAGTTGATATAGAAGAGTGGATCTGACAGACTGAGTATTTTGGAAGGCAGAGAATAATGAGAGTTCATTCATCTGCTTTGTCGGGGATGTGAGGATGTATACAAGCATGTTTTAGTTCTGTGTGGTGATCTCTAATCTTGGCAGATGTAACTATTACATTAGCTAGACAGTATGGGGAGATCTTGTTTTTCTAAACAGGAAATACGCACTCTACCCAGTAATGAAGTTTAAATCTTTCAGTAACAAAAGAATAATTGGACATGATTCCCCTACTTATAAGTAAGGGAAGGGAGGCTTTTCCATAGGCAGCTGAAGTTGGACCCTTGAAATGGAGGGGCTTCTAGAGAAGCCCATCATCCTCTGCAAGTTAAGGACTTAATACAGATTTTTGTGTTTGGAGCTCCCATAATTGTGTTGGAAGTCAGTTTCCTTGCAGGTTCAAATAATTACTCATTGATAGTTCCACTTTCTCTTTGAACCAGCTGTCTTGAGAGAAAAAAATCATTCTGTGAACAGTCAGTACACAGCCTGTGTAAATTGTCTCTTAAGGAGCTATGTGATGTGGGGCTTGACATGCAAATTACTTGCAAATGAAGAGGAGTGCAAACCTGATTACTATGCCTTGTGAAAGCAAGACAGGTGAACATAATGATTGCTTCAGTACCTTACTTTCAGATTTGTAGGCCCATAGCCTTAGCTGCTTTGGAAAAGTGTAACTACAGTTGCCACAAGAGCAGTGCAGTGTTGTGCTGTATTAGTAGATCAGCAGAGAGGGCAGAGGTTTATCTGCTGAGCTTGCAGATAAACCAAGAAACCACACGGAGTTGCATTAGGGTGTGATATTTAGTGATTTTGCTTCAGTCTTCTTACTATTAAGGGAAATAAAATAATTTTTATATCTAGTATAATGTACAGTTGAAATGCCTGCATTTCAATAGCCGCAGGAACTTGTGTGCAAATACTGTAAACAGCATTAGAAAGTTAGGTATGTTCAGGCAGCTTGTTGTGAGATGGAACACTGTTAATATTACGTGTGTGGTTAAAAAGCTTTTCTTGTGTTTCAGAGTGCTGCAGCCACTGCAGCTACATTGGCTCTCCCCGCTGGTGTTACTCCAGTTCAGCAGATACTTACAAATTCAGGTAACTCTCTTAGTATTGAGAACTAACTATAGTTTTAAGGGAGTGTATAAGAGGGAAGCATTCTGGGCCTTACTTCTTGTTATTTACTGCTAAAAAGCAGGATCTGGGAATCCACCCTAACAAGGTACTGCAGTCTCTTTACTTGAGTCCTGCACTTTTTGCTCACTAACTTTCTTACAAACCTTGTGGTTCTGCCCTAACAGTGTTGTAGGTTATGACCTGTGTAAGTTTTCCCCACTTAGAGAAGTTCTAGACACAGAAGTATTGGGGTTGCTGTCTTTCCCCTTTGTGTATTTCTGAGCTTTGTGATGCATGATCCAAACTCAGGTACTGTGCTGGGTATAAAAGTAGGAACACTATTTCTGTGACTTCAGAAGTGTAATGTCCTAAGGTTTTTCATATCTGGCAAGCATGCAAAGTGGAATTTCTAACTTTGCTAGAAATGCTACCTTTATTTCATATTTATAGTTTGTAAATACTGTTATGCCATGCATTTAGCATATAATTAAGTGTTACTTCGATGAGTGGCAGATCTGATATTTCATGTACTTTCATATTATGTTGATTTTATAAACCTGATCGTAGATCTGTACTGCACAGGAAGTAAAGAAAGGACTGAGAAAGCTCAGAATCACCTGGGACTTGACCCTCCTGTTTTAAACACTATAATGTTCAATGATATATAGTTATAAAACCTAAAATGTGCAGCTGTTCTAAAAATCAAAATCTTCCTAGTGTTAACGAAGTGCATCTGTGTTCGTTATGCCACAGAATAATCTGCAGCCTTAATTTGTTACTTTTCTAGTAATACTTCAGTTTTGAACACTTATAGTAATTTCTTAGACTAGGGTTGGGGAAGTCCCTTCTTTCAGGTACATTTAGCTATTTCAGTAAATAGGGCTTTGCATTTTGTTGTGAAGGGAGAGCAGGAAATCCATCTGAGGGAAACGTATAAAGCTCAGGATTATCTAATTTAATTTCTTCTCTCTTCTTACTCCACCTTTCTGATAAGAAATGTGAAAAACTGCTGTTGGAATGTACGTTAGCTCTTACTTTTCAGAATTTAAAGCCATTTCCAGTGTGCTTGTATTGGATGTATTTTGTTAATTGATGAAGGGTATAAAATGGTAAAGCTAAAGGATAGCAAAAGGAAATGAAATACAGGCGTTGTGGGAACAGGAAGGAGAAGTGGACAAGAAGTGTGAGAATAGTTTTGGTTTTTTCTTTTTTTCAAAAAAAAACTTGCAAATAATACTGTAAAGAAAGTTATGGACAGGAATTTCTTGGAATGTGGCAATCTGAAGGGAAAAATTCTGAGGAAAGGTCATGATTTCACAGGACCCTGGAAATAACATGGTGTTAGCAGTGGATAGAATTTTTATATTGCGAGTATCTGTACTTCTATTTTGATTTCCAAAAATTTGTCTTTCCAGCTGAAAAATCTGTCTTTTAGAACAGGAGGCATGCTCCTAAGAGGGAGCTATTACTTAAAATACTGTGCTGCATTAAAGGATTAGTCTGTGGCCTGCAAAAGTAAATCTGTTTTTTGATTGCATATCTCATGATCATATTTAGATGGTAAACAACCCTATTCTTTGTTTCTGGCACAGCTGCATTTGCATTCTGTCCTTCCACTGATGAAAGGGAATCATTTTAGTTTTTCTTTCTTTTAATTGTCATTGGTATTCTTCCAGGAAACAAGCTTCTAAATTAAGATTATTTTAAAAGTGAACTTGTACATTTGATTAATCTGATACTTATTTTACTACAGGCCAGATCCTCCAAGTAGTTAGAACTGCAAATGGAGCTCAGTATATTATTCAACCACAGCAGCCAGTGGTTCTACAGCAGCAGGTTATACCCCAAATGCAGCCTGGTGGAGTACAAGCACCTGTTATTCAGCAGGTAAAGGAAACTTTTTTGAATAGGTACACTTGGAAGAAAAAAATGTGATAGTAATTACTAAAGAGGCTTGCATTTTTGTGAGCAAGTTGAACTAGGACACTAACAAACAGTATAATTTAAAAAGAGAGGGTTGTATCAAGTGTGGTGGGGGTTTTTTTGGTTATTTTTTGTGTTGGTGTTTTTTTTTTTTTTATGAACAATCTTGAAATGTTGTTTTCAATGTCATTTTATTCTTGCCAGATACTGACTGGCTGCAGTTTAAAATTTCTTTTGTGCATCTCCTGATGAGGTATATTATGTGCGTAATCCTAGTTTACATACTTGTAAATTAATTTAAATTACTCTGAGTCACATAATACGCAGAACAAAATACCTAAAACTGGCACTCCTTGGTTATTTTAATAGTGAATGCAGTTCAATTTAGTCCAATTTTAGAAAGATTGGTGTTCATCTACAAGGTCAGCTGTATGTCCAGACTGTGTTAGCATTGAATTTAGCGAAGTCACATTGCCATAGTGTCACAGTTCTACAGTTTAAGCATGACTAAAAATTTGTAAAGAGTTTAATTTTTTTAATAAAGAAGATTTTTAAAAATAATCTTTTACCTGAATTAAAACATTCAAATGTTGTATTTGGAACTTGGGCGTGGTGGTAGTGCTCGTGTTTTAGAATAGATAGGCTTTTAAAATTTTTTTTCTTAAGTTTAGCAATGCAAAATGCAGAAAATGAACAACAAGTAGTTCAAGAAGGTATGTGATTAAAATTACGTACCTGATATAGGTGGAATATTTGTAACTCTTCTGTAATTAGTTCAAGTCAGATTGATAGGCTTTGATTGTTTCCTTAGAGTCTGTGATGTGGTAGTCTGTCACATTAGCAGCCACAGTACTTACGATGATACTCCATCAGGTTTTGGCTCCTCTCCCTGGAGGGATTTCCCAGCAGACAGGCGTGATTATTCAGCCTCAGCAGATCCTGTTTACAGGAAATAAAACTCAAGTTATACCTACAACGGTGGCTGCCCCTACACCAGCTCAAGCACAGATTCCTGCAGCTGGTCAGCAGCAGCCACAGCAACAACAGGCACAACCACAAGCACCACTTGTTCTCCAAGTTGATGGAACAGGGGACACATCATCTGAAGAAGAAGATGATGAGGAAGAAGAGTATGATGATGATGAAGAGGAAGAGAAAGAAAAAGATGGGGGTGAAGATGGCCAAGTTGAAGAGGTAAACATAATGTTATGGTTGGGTTTCAATTTTTTTGTTGGTATTTTAAAGAAAGCTATCTATGCTAAATAATAAAATTACTTCAGTAATTTTGAGAATATAACTTACCCTTGTATTTTGTTTGTCTAATATTGAAGTTGTGGAAATGGTGTGCATTTAGTAAAGCAATACAGCTGGGGTGACTGTGGGGGACACAGCAAAAATTAGCTGTGACCAACACCATTTAAAACTCTTCAGTAGGAATATTTTTGATGTTATGGAGAGGTCAGTCATGAAATCGTGTAACCTTTGTGAGCAAACAGAAATAGTCAATTCTGCCTGGAGCCAAGTGCATACAAAAGCAGGGTGTTAAGATTGACAAAAAGGAGAGCAGTGCTTGGTTCAGTGGTAGCACCAACAGATGTGTTCTACCTGTATCGTTAGCTATTCCATTGCTTTCCGTTACACAGGAGCAAGCTTGAGAACTCAAATTTGCTTATAAAGCATCTTCTAGAAATACATCTTACCTTGAGTCAATAAAATAAGGGAACGGGAACAGGAGTGAGTTGTTGCATTCCTAATAGTATGTGCTTAATTTAGACTTTGAGTTGGCTTGGTTTTGGATTTCAGCCAGCAGTTCTTACTGAGTTTTGGTGTGTTGCATCAAAAAGCCCTACAAGAATAAGAAATTGTATAAAGTGGGTAGAGGGTGGGGAAATACTAAGTTAAAAGTGCTGATACTTGGTCTCAGACAGAAAGCTTGGTACTCCCCAAATCTATCCCTAAAATGCTTTTTGGGACAGACTGCCATATTTCTTCCAAACTTCTCTACAGCCTTTCCAATTATTTTAGATTCCATTTAAAATGCCATATGAACAGCATTTCACAGTCTGTATCACCCATGCAAGACATGCAGGTAAAACTTGTAAATAATCGTATTTTCTGTAGTACATTTCCAGTGGTACCTTAACACTGTTTTTCTGTTAAAATTTACAGTTTGGGTTCGCATCACTTTTCCATTATGTCATTCAGCACTGATGTCAGTTTGAATGTTTTAATATTTGCCTTATTAAGTATAAGTCATCATTTTTATATATTGAGTGTTCCTTGACCTTAATGCTAGCATTCTGGAGAGAATTTTTTATATGCTGAGATTTCATTATCAGCATGTCAGCAGAAATCTATTTCTTGCTTCCTTTGCTCCTCAGCAGCTACTTTGAGTGGATCACTTCCTTAAAGATTTTGAACTCAGTTAAGCATAGCATTACTTTGAATGGAATTAGTACCTCTAGTATACCTTCTTCTCTCACTAGCATCTCCTCCATTTAGCTTATATATTTGGAAATGTATTTTTTGTCCTGTGTTTATTGGTGGTTGTTTTAGCTGCTGAAGCGTTTATTACTCACGTAAGACTGTGAGGTATGGTGAGGTTTGTTTTCAGTTTTGGTACGTCAAATAAGCCATGGAGTTTTATTTTTATAGTCCCATCACTCCTTATGTGCCCTTAAAAATACAACCTCATGGCTTATTCACATTTGATGCTTTCCAGCACTTAGATGCTTTACAAGAAAAGAGAACCTGTGAACATTTTGTGTGAACATTTAAAGTGAAGGTGCAAGAATGGAGTAGTTGTGGTGACAAAAGGCTGCAGTGCTCAGAATCTGGCCTGGACATGGAAGTTCCAGACTAAAATTCATGAGAGTATCTTCTCAGGATGGAGGGTAGGAAGCATCAGCACTCTGTTGGAAAGCCTAATGTTGCCTGCCTTAACTGCATTTTGGGTTCTGTCGTTCATAGACAGCACTATAGCCTCGTGTTAATAATCAAAGTAACAGCTCTAACCTTGCCAGTCATCCGAACTTTATGCCTGTGTTTCTTCCAGGAGCCTCTGAACAGTGAAGATGATGTTAGTGATGAGGAAGGACAAGAACTGTTCGATACAGAAAATGTTGTTGTGTGCCAGTATGATAAGGTAAATGTCTGCGGAAAACAGTCTGAGAGTTTTACTTTCTCTGTTCTTCCTATCAAATTATAAGTTTTAAGTAGTGTCTTTGTTACTGTTAAGTACTGGTAGATCTGTACAGGCTACAATGCGAATGGAAATGTAATAATTACCTATTGTTTTTAAAACAGCTTTGTGTACTGTGTTTGTACTAAACTTGGTAGTGAGTAGAGCTTAGAAAAATTTGGCTGCATTTTATTTTTCTTCTTAGTGTCTTCTTGTGCCCTTTAATTAAAAGGGCAGTCTTCTGGGACCAGGAGAGATGAACTGCTGTTAAACTTTTATGTTTATTATGGCTATAAACAGGAAAAGTAGTCATCAAAATTTAGACTTGTGGAAAACTGTTTCTTGATCAGTAAAGTATCTTTTCTGGATGATAGGATTGTTACCAGAGGAGAATGCTTTTTGTGTGCTGTGCATTGTGCTGTATGAAATGGCAGTGTGGAATGCTTGTGCTTGTTACGCTTTAACTTCTGCTGAACTGTCTTGAAAGGATTTAGTCATTGCAGGGGATCATGTTGTCCCTGGAATATGCAAGAATTCATCTGTGCTGGAATCTTTTTAAATGTGTCTAGATGATACCAGAACCTTTTGACTGAGGTAGTACACAGATTATTTGATGCAGATTTTTTTTCTTTTCCTGTACTCAGTTAATTGGGCTACAATGAATAGGGGTCCTTTTTAAAGCAGAAAAAAAAAAGCTGTAAGCTTGTTGAATAAAAGCTCCTACGTTGCAAAGAATGGCTGTGTTAGCAAGTCTTCCGTTATGCCCAGACTCTGCTTAGACTGGCCATCAGATTCAATATAGAATTTAAGACCTACATCCCAGCCTTCTGTCTTCTCTATACTGTAATTCAAAACTGTTTTGAGGCACTTCGTAAGGAGTAGTGAGGGTCCTCGGAAAAGCTTTTTGGGAGCTGCTGAAGATGAGCAACAGGAACTACTCTGAAATCCTCACCCTCTTGAAAGTTAGGAATGGGAACTTGGTAGGGAACAGTGTCCATCATTAGCTTCCAGTGCCACATAGTCTGAAAGATGAAGTCTGAAAGGACTTCATCTCTTTCAAGGAATCTTTATTCAGTTTGCCTCTAAAATACATAGGATCGGCTTAGATTTGAGCAGTTCCCACCTGCCCAGTGTCCTGCATCAGCTGATGGTGGGTGCTTCTGGAGCTATGAGACAAGAATAGACAGGTAGCAATGCTCAAGTAGAGCTTTTTACCATCCTTCTGTGAACTGTCTCTTGAGGAAGACAAAGTGCCACCTTCTCAAATGGCCAACAGAGGATTTTTTTCTTCTGCTTGTTAGAAATTAATTTGATTATTTCTGAATCCTTGAAAACTTTGCCCTATGACAAGAAGTTTCATAAATGTATTGTGTGATGTGTGGAGGATCACCTCCACATTTTTAAACCAATTAGTTTCATATGATACTTCCTAGTTCTAAAGAGTCTTTTCTTTTTTGGTTTTTTTGGTGCTGTTTATGATATTGCAGACCATCATAACCTTCCTCAATCATATCTTTGAAGTCAGAGCTGCACTTTGTTATTTGTACAGCTGTTCAAACATTTGATTGCTGTTACTTTCATTCTCCAGATCTGTTTGATTTTTCTGTGTCTTACTGATAAGGGTAGATAAGGCTTAGGGAGGAACACAGGTAACACTTCAATTTATTTGCTGGTCTAGCAGTATTCTGCAGTAGGCTGTGTATGCTTTTGGCCCCACTGGACACAGAACTGATATTCTCATGGGAAAGTCTTGGAACCCATTCCCATTGAAATCTCATTCCTGAGTTGTAATTGTTAGTTCAAATCCACCACTTGTACTATCTGTGTAAATTGAAATTGATTTTTTCCCCATTGTTACCATCTTTGTATGCCTTGAATGCCACCATTGTTTTCTTAAACAATGAAGTTAGGGCAGTAACATCGTTCTGTAGCTCTTCAGTAACTGCTTTCTTGGTATCATCAGTAGGTTTTGTCATTTTTCAGACCCTTAGTGAGCTTGTAAACTGTGTAGACTCCAACCAGCACAAATCTTCTCTGGAATGAACTCATTTTGCTGTAAAAACTGTTCTTATCTGTGTTTTCTCATCTTTATTCAGTTACTCATCTGAGGACCTTCCTTCTAACCTTGTGGCAGCTCAAATGCTTCTAAAGAGGGATTTTTGTGGAATGCCATTCAGTAGGGCAAGAACTGTATATAAGCCAGACCTTTCCTTGTTCATTTACTTGCTGACTGACTTTTGCCACCATCTTTTTTTCCAGCTTAAAGTGAGAACAGATCAATCAGTACTAGAAATAATTAGTAGAGTGATATGGTCATAGCTGTTTTGGTGCTATGTTACTGTTTCTACAGCACTAATGGTGAGTGAAGTGGTGAGACTTCCTATGCTTGATAAAAACTAAGGCAGGGTTTCCTGTTTTTATGACTTAGGTAAAATGTTAACTTTTTCTAGACCATCTTTGGTCTAGAATTACATCTTTGTTCCATCTGCAAAAGTTTATCGTGAACTTTCTTTTAGACAGCATTTCAGCTTTCTGAGAAGTCTTTGCTTTCTTTGAGTATCTGCTTGTCCGGTGATCATTTGCTCTTTCAGATGCAGTTTTTGATAGATTGCAGGTGTGCACTGCTTGCTCTCTGCTTACAGTATGTGGTGGGGGGTTTTGTTGTTTCTTATTTAATTTTTCCAAAGTTTACTCTTCTACCTTTCGGACTGAATTTTGTTCAGTTTTCTTTAGTTTCAACGTATAGGCTGGACATTAGGAGGAATGTCTTCAGAGAAAGGGTTGTTAAACATTGGAAGGGGTTGCCCAGGGAGGTGGTGGAGTCAGTGTCCCTGGAGGAGTTTAAGGAAAGACTGGATGTGGCGCTCAGTATTTTTAATAATATAGTAATGTATGTCTAATAGTTATTTTTCTTGCCCTTGTATTTTACCTAAGTGTTATTACCTATTTCTGATGCAGAGTAATAGTTAATGTTTTTGCCCTGCTTTTAGATTCACAGAAGTAAAAACAAATGGAAATTTCATCTCAAAGATGGCATCATGAATCTTAACGGAAGAGATTATGTATTTTCCAAAGCCATTGGGGACGCAGAATGGTGAAGTTTTAAAAGACAAAAGAACTCCCTGTAAAAGGAAAAAAAAAAAACAAAAGCAGGAAAGGTTGAGACTTGGATGTATACTCCAATCAAAATGTGTATCTGCACATCAGAAATAAACAAAAGTATTGGAACAAAGGTAAAATGTGGCAACAAAGACACTACTTCAGATGAGCAAGCCATGGACTGTAGCAGCTATAGCATTGTCTGGGAGCTGGTTTTGTGTGTTAGGAATACCTTAATTATCAATTCTACATACAGGTACCTACAGCTGGTATATAGCATGTAAGGCTTTGTCCCCCCTGCCCTTGATTTAAGATTTTAAAATACTTCCACTGATTGAAGGAACTATTCCCTTTGATAGATTATTAATCTGAAAATGCTTATTGTATGTACAAATCTTTGCTTTGAACACTTCCTTCTGGTAGTGAGAATGGTCAGAATCTTACTGAAGCTGCGTGCAAGCTTTGTACAGAAGGGTAAGAATTAAGGTGTTAAATTTTAAATAACTTGTATAAGGAAAATATTTTTAATTCTGATATGCTCATTAATATTATATCTATTTGTTGTTTTCAATGCAGTTCCCCATAAAACAGGTTGTTGTTCCTAGCAGTTAAAAAATGGTAAAATGATGATTTATATTTCAAAATTGTTTTAATTTTGTGTGATAGGTTTTATCTAGGGCTGCATTTTTCAAATTCGAAGCACCTCATCCCCCACGGAAGTCAGATTGTTTAATTTGTTAATTATATTCTTGCTGTTTCATGGTGGTTCAGCATCACTGAATTGAAACAAATACATTTCCCTTGACTTTTTTAAAAAAGCTTTTTTTAAAAGGATTTTGATACCTTTTGAATCCAATATCTAGGTAATGCCATAATAGATGCATTCCTTTTCCTGCTTACTATGTATGTAGTCCAGACACCCACAAATAGTTCAACAGGAAGGACTAAATTTTTAATACAGAAAATCACATAAAAATTCTAATAGCCTGACTGCAACTCTTAATCAAAGATCTGCTTTACTAAAAAGTATAGCCAGGAGTTACCTGCAACAGTTAATCCCTCTAAAGTTTCCAGATGGTGTGTGATTTCATGCAGAGAGCTGCACAGCTTTTGAGAACACAAATTTTGTTAGAGTATCTTTAGGCTGTCTTGGTAACAGCAAATCAAGCAGTCAGATGCACTAAACCTTGTGTAGTCACTTTTTCACTTGCCTTTTTAATTGCTTGTTTAGGGGGTTTTTGTGTTCAGGTTATGAAAAGCAACAAAATTATTTCCCCCTCCTTCCCTTTCTCACCTCAGAAGTTGAAGAACTTCTTTGTGCATAGGGTCATTCTTGCAAACCCTGCTTTTGGAAATGCAGTTACTTTTGAATTAAGAGAGGGAATGGGCATTACACTTCAGAAACTGTTGAGGAACGAATGTTCATGTGGCTCACCATTTCAAAAAACTTCACATTTTGTTGGGTGCTTGAAAAGATGATAAAAAAAGGACACAACAAAGATAATTTTTACTAAATTAGATAAGACCATGAGAAGCAGACATGATTTCTGACTTTATTTTTTTGCTTGAATGAGACATCTTAAACATTATTTAACAAAATCACGAGTGTATTTTAGCAGGATGGAACAACTGCTTTAATTTTCATTCTCTGATTCATTTGCCTCCAAGTGCATTTATAGTCTCAGTAGTATGTAGAAAAATCACAACAAATTGCAAAGAAGGTTTTATTGCTGTGATTTTGTACACCTGCTCTCATTGATAATGACTAAAACTGCCTGTAGGCTATGTCTAGAGCCATATGGTTGTTAGAAAGCCGTCTACATTCATAAGCTTTATGATAAGTTAATTCATGGTTCTTTTGATTCTTCAGTAATGGAATCATCATTTACATTGCATTTTTAGCTTGGGGCTTTCAAGGTATCTCCAACTGATTGGTGTTTGCTTTCTTTTGAACAACGCAGATATTTTATTTTTTTACCACTGTTGACACTTCTATGTACAACTGCAAGGAAAAAATCAATAATATACCAACTAATTCCTTCCCTTTTCCATGTCTGTTACCAGTAAGTCTTAAGTAGTGGACTTCAGGAAAATTCCCATAATGCTGCACAACCAAACCAATAAAAGGAAAACCATCCCTTTACCTATAGATTCCTTTTTATACTACTGGAACCCAGTTTACTTATACAACACTTTGTTTTCATACAACTGAGTGATATTTCTCACCCACATACATATACTAGAAACTGCATAGCCTCTCTATTTTTAAGGGGTAGCTGAGCTTTAAAGGTAATTAAGCTTAGTCTGTTCTGAAGGATGTTAGAAGCTTTCTGTACTTGCACAGCCTCTTGTAAGCTAATTGTATGGTATGCTTTTCAGATAGGTTGTCTTCAAATAGAAATATCTGTGAAGTTTTGGGAAAGCCAGTCAAACCATGCACATACCAAACTGTGCTCTTATTGCTACATCAAGTGTTCCTTTTTAAGTCAAAAAGCATGTTTTAATTTCATTTTATTGTAGCAGCTTGCTGTAAGAATGTAGTTTGCTTAATTTTATTATTATACTTGAATTTTTAATCATGGTTTTAACTATATAACTGAGCAGACCATTTCATTAGGTTCAAAAGAAACCATTCCTTTCAGAGGGCAAGGGATTCCCATGTTTGTAAGTGATTTTTTTTCCCATTAGAAATAGCGCCTTTTTTTTTTTTCCAATTTAAATAGTTCAGTATTATGGAAACAATTAAAGGTTTCAAGAGGGCTTATGTTAAAATTTGCACAGATAATGGAGCACCTTTTTTATGATGGAAAAAAAAATGGGGACGATAACTTCAGAATTATAACCATGATGGCTGATGGAAACTTGTAGGGCAACTGGGCAAAATTGAGTCTTGTGCCTTTTCAGTTTGCAGAATACCTGTTTTGCCAGTATGACAATGATTCCTGAGAGAGTAAATTTCCTGCAGTGCTTCAATCAGAAAAGCAACTTTTTTGTGCTAATTCTGTTGGGTTTTAGTGTGTGCAATCATTTAAAACCATCTAAGTGGAAAACGAAATGTTTTCTTCTAAGGAGATAATAGAGTTTAGTCACATAAGGAACTTTATTGGACTATTTAAATAAAATATGTTTTATTCCCCCTCAGTTGCTGGTTAGCAACAAGATTTCTTTCAGATTTCATACTCTTTGTTCCTGCATTGTACTCACAACTTGCATTTGAACATCATTCCGTTTCCTCAACGCTATTTAAAGTGACAGTTGTGGTCCGAGTTTATTTCGAGGATTGATATGTGATTCTGAAGCACATTTTCTAGAAAAGAGCAAAAAAAGTGTCATGTAACCAGTTTTTTTAAATAAATATTTTCTTATCTTTTTGCTGCACAATTAGGAGTGATAAAGTAAACTTCATTGAGTCTGTGAAAATAATTTCACCTCTTCACAGTTAGCAGTAATTATGTCACCACATAACACTACCAGAGTAAAATTTCTTAATTTCAGTGGAGTTAAGAGACCTTGTTAATGAAAGTTCATATTGATTTAATCTCTTCAGTTTGTAAAAGCTCCTTTAAAAACAATAAAGCCCCCCAGAATTTCCCCCAAAGCAAAAGCTTCCTAATAGAATGCAATAAGATGTCCAGGAAATGAACAATGGTTTTAGGGCAATGCACACTGGATTGATACTGGGCTGCCTTACACAGCACCGTAGGGTTTACTGTGTGCCATCCCACACCACCCATGCACCCCCATTTGATACTAGAGTTCTTCTCAGACTTTGAGATTAGTGACTATACAAGATGAAGAAACTTGCATATTGTTCTGTATTGGTGTCTGGCATTTAAAGTCTCGTTTTCCCATTGCTGTGATTGGTTGGGAAATGTGTAAAAACCAGTACATTGGTTTCCATGTCGTCTACTTTTTTCAGGCAGTTCATGCAGTGTGTTTTTTAATTATTATTTGGTGGATTAGATGTTGTGGAACAAAAGGAGCTTTTTGAAACAGGAAAAACTACCTTGGGTTAGCTATATGTACAGTCATCCAATGAGACATGTTCCAGAGTGCATAGGGTACCAATAGATTATGGAGTGGGGGACTATCCTTTTTTGCTGTTCTGAGCTACTATTGTCAACTGCTGTTGTACATATACTGTTATGTGTAAGGGGGTAAATATATTTATTATGTTTGTAAAATTCATTCTGTACAATTGCAGATCAAGGTTGCTCCTCTGTGATATACAGGATATTATGTTTCAAAGGCCATGCTTGGAATACGATTAGAGAACTTAGTATTTTGATGTACTAAGACCTATTTTAAGTTTAATATTTTGCCTTTGCAAAAACTTTAATTAAAGATGTTATTTAAAAATGTTTGCCACTTCATTTACTATCTTGCATGCGCATTTGTTTCACATATGAGGCTTATTAGTAATCCATAATAATGTTGAAGATTCTGAATTGATTTTCATCACATGCAGGTAATTTCACTGTCACTTACTTGTTCAATTTGCCATGCAGACTTTCCATTTAATACTATCACAATGTTATAAAAAAATGCATGGTTTAATTGTGAGGCCAGACTTGGATATTTGTTTAAGGATTTCTTCCTGTGGTAACCTAAGGCTTACGTGTTGAGGTAAGATTGGTTGAACGACTTTGTATTAAGGCCAGTGGTATCCTGAGATGCATTGGGACCAATGGTCTGTGGATTGAGGGAAGTGATCCTCCCCCTCTACTCAGCCCTCGTGGGGCCACGTCTGGAGTGCCATGTCCAGTTCTGGGCTCCCCAGTGTAAGAATGGCAAGGAACTACTGGAGAAGGTCCAGCAAAGGGCCATAAAGATGGCCAAGGGATTGGAGTATCTCTCTTAGGAAAGACAGAGCTGGCCATGTTTAGTCTGGAGAAGACTGAGGGGATCTTATTACTGCATATAAATATCTCAAACATGGGTATCAAGAGCTAGTGCCAGACTCTTCCAGTGATGCCCAGCAACAGGAAAAGGAGCAATGGCCAAACACAAGAAGTTCCAACTCAACATGAGGAAGAACTCTACAGTGAGTGTGGTAGAGCAATGGCACAGGGTGCTCAGGGAGGTTGTGGAGTCTTCCTATCTGGAGACATTGAAAACCCACCTGGATGAGTTCCTGTGTCACCTGCTCCAGGTGACACTGCCTGGCAGGATGTTGGACTGGAATGCTTTCCAGAGGTCCCTTCCAACCATATTGATTCCATGATTCTGTGTGACATCTTGATATTAGTCCTGTATGTGGAAATGCAAGAAAATACTGAGAAGTAAAATGCAGAGTTCTTGGATGATAACTGGCCAATCAGTAAGGTTTTATCTTCGTCAATTAATCTCATCTGACAGAATTGATTCTGGTGTATCTAAAAGCAGTATCTTGAGACATGACTTGCAATTTATTTTTAAATCTAAATTTTGAACTTGAAACTCTAAAATTATTAGTAAATATAGGCTATATTGCCTGTATGGGGGGTTGTATTTTGGAATATGATGATTTTGAAGTAATTTTTTATTTACAGTGGTGTAAATGTATAACAAAGCAGGACTCATGAGGAGTGATGTGTTTTTTTTTCCCTAGTATTAAAGGTTGGACCCCCCTTCTCCACCCCCCAGTACTCCTCCTTGCTCTTCAACCCTCAACACAAGGAAATCTAAAAAACAATACTGCTTTTTTCATAACATCTGCCTTACTTGAAAGGGAGTTGGAGTTGATTCTGGATAAATAACTATTTATTATTAAAAAAAAAATCCAATGTTTTTCCAAAGAGATCATTGCTGTTGTAGCTTGCATGTAACAAACAGGTCAGAAAAATGGCCTGTTGTTTTAGCCAAAAGGTTTTCAAAAGGACCCTGACAAAAGAGGAAGCAAAATAGAATGCTGACAAATTAGTAGCAAATTTATGTTAAAACACAAAAAAAGCTAGATTTCATTCCTGTGAGGAAAGATGAGAGTGTTATAACTGAATGTTAATTGGGCTCTCCTGAGCTGTGGCTGAGCAAAGTATTTCAAGGAATTTTTTGGGTTTTTTTTTTTTTTTTTTTTTTTTGTTTTGTTTTGTTTTGGGGTTTTTTTGGTTTTTTTTTGGGTTTTTTTTTTTTGTTTGTTTGTTTTTCGTGTTTTTTTTTGTTTTGTTTTGTTTTGTTTTTTTAAATTTTTTTTTTTTTTGCAAAATCAAGTATATTTAAGAACACATGATTTTCTTACCTGATTTTTATATGGCTTATTTATTGTCATTGCAGAGGTATGAGAGGATAAGTATCCTGGGACATAGCTTTCAGTAAATCCCCATTTATTTTCAACTATACATTGTTCTTTACAACTTGTCTTAATCTGCATCAGCTTTTGAGCATGTATTCTTTTTTTCTAATGTGGACTTCTCTTTGTAAAATACTCTGTTAAAGACTTGTCCCTTGTTTTCAGAGCACTCTTTACCACTAATGGGATTATGCCAAAATATAATCCTTTCAGAGGTAAGGACATCTGTAGTACACTCAGATGAACTGCAGTTGAACCACGTTTGACCTTCAGTGTGGATATATAACATTCAGAAAAATTGGTCAGGACCATTTTTTTCTTTAGAATGAAGACTTTTCCAGTTATTTTTGTGCCAAGTGCCTATGTAATTACACCTTTTTACATAGTATAAATATGTATGCCCTTGTGTGACCTGAAAGAGGGTTACCTGAAATAGATAATACAGAGTGGGAATAAATGCAAGTAGTGCTTTACATTACAAATTATGCTGAATTGCCCATTAACTTCCATAGGTCAAAAACTGCTCTCTGAAGATGGATATTCATGAACTGCTATTTTAATATGCTTTTTAATGATAGATATTTAAAAAACTCATCTTGTTTTTGTTTTCCTTTTTAGTTCATTTTGATAAATAAAAATTTACGGAAGGTGAAGACATGGTGTTTGATTTGGATAAGTATATTTCAGTAGCAAATCCAAAATGAGGACTATCATTAAATTGTAAAAATAATAAATAATCTCATAACAGCAGAAAATGTTATGTGTGGATGTATGATTCTGTCAAGGTAGAAATGTCTTCCCATTGCTAGAGGAACCAGTTGATGGAGAACAGTGTTGTGGAAAAATCCCTCTAAATGTCTGGAACAGCTGGAACCCCAAGAGAGTCCAGACCCTGCTTTACAAGTATTGGAGCTGCTGGATTTAATGTCAAGGTAAAGAACAGCCCTTTCTTGCTTGTGATGGGGAAAATCATTTTGACCAGCAAAATAAGGAAGGCAGTCATTCCTTTCTGCTAAGGCTTTTGGCTGCCTGAATTTTCCTATTTCTCCTAGGAATCCTGCTGTGAGCCCCCAGCACGTTGGGCTCCTCAGGGTGTCCTGCTGCAGTGTCTGAGTATTTCATACAGACCTTCCCCTCGGAGGAACAACTGGCTGACTCCAGGTGGGCTATCTGGTTCCAACAGGTAATGTGTTCTGGGAAACGTGTTGTGGGAAGTACAGCATCTCTAAAAAAGGGTTTATTGTGGAATTCACTTGCTGGGAATAGTGCTTGTAGGTTTGGTTTTGGCGCAGATTGCCTTTTGTTTCAGAAAATTTCAAATTGTTGCAGGATTGAAGCCCTTTCCTCCTGAGCTCACCTTTTTTGTGGTTTTAATGAAGAAAAAGCATTAGTGCTGGGAATAATATTTCTGATGTCCTGGTTTTTGTGGGCTGAATTTGTCTGTCTGATTTTAATAAGTAGTTTTAGTCTTAAAACATGTATTGGCAAAGGGCTTGATAAATGTGATGATCATACTGGTGTTAAAAATCAGGCAGCTAAGGGTGAAGTATACTCACGTCACAGATGTTTTTGCATGTATCACTTAAGTTGGTTTTGAGAGGGAGCAGAGTGAAAGTAGAGCAGTTCTTGAATTTACCACATCAAAATGCTGTTAATCTTTGTTCAGAGTGTCTTTTAGCTTTCATTTTCTGCCCTAAATGAAATTTTCATGTCCTTAAACATCTTTGTTATTTCTCTCAGAGGTTCCTGTGTTGCCAGGTAGCCTAAATCACTTCAGATAGTAGGTGGGAAACATAAAGTAATTCTTAAAATAGAGTGTGTCGTTTTGCAATAGCAGAGGAAGGAGATGTAAAGAGAAACAAAAGAGGAAACAGTACAGAGGAAAAGAGAAGATAAAACAATGCAGCCAGTCCTTTAAAAAAACAAAAATCAAGGAGAGATTGCAAGCATACTTCCATGTCAAAGGAGAAGTGTATGTATGAATTGAATTTTTTTTTTTCCTTCTGGACTTTTCATGGGGAAAGTGCGTATGCCAGTGTGTCAGATGCTCTCCTAACTGCTTTTTAATGAAAATATTGTTCTTGCTGCTTTATACTTGACCGTTGGAGGGTTTAGTTAGAAGTCTATAGTTGGCTAAAAAAGAATTCATTTGTTGTTTCCACAGCTTCCTCTAGGCAGCAGCAGTAATCCATATATAGCTTAGGGAATTCTTACTACAGTCAGACTGAAACCAGCACAAATACAGCTTTGGTGCTGCCTGGTATTTCAGTGCTATCCTGTGTATGTCAGTAGCAAGCCATGGGGAAGACAGACATTCAGGTAACCCCTCAAAGTCTGCAGTGAGAAAGTTTTTGTTAAAACTCATGTTCCTGCTCAGGTTTAATTTGTTGCAGCTTTGCCTTTGTAAAAGATATGAGTACTGTAGTTTTTCGTCACTTCTCGAAGAAAAGCCACTGTCATTTTAGCTGAAGCTGTAAGATAGCATGGGCTTGGCAGTCCAGCCACTTATCAGTCTCAGTGTTTGAAAGAGAGGCTGTTCCTGGCAGCAAAGTAGGTCTTATAAAAAGTATCACAGTATATATGTGAGTAACAATCCAGTCATTTCAGTCACTTTCTAATGACTTTTTAGTGAGCTCTTAGATACAGATTGTTAATGAAGTTGATGTTCACAACACATTTCTTAAGAGGGAAGAAAAATAACCCAAAGAATACTCTTCATCACAGCTGCATATTGAATAGCTGAGAACCAGAATGAGTGGGTTCCTTCGCCTTGAAGTCATTACCAGAGCTTCACAAGCTTCAGTGGAACTGCACAGGTGTGCTGCAGTAAGGATGTGAGAACTTGAGATGGCCACAAGCACAAGCCCTGGTGTTGCATATAGTTAGGACAGCAGAGAGAAGTCGTCCCAAAAAGGTGGGGTAAGAGTCAAGTTGATTATATTAATTCCATGGAAGTCAGACTCTTGAAAGGAGTAAGTTCAGGATGGCCTCAGTGAGGTCCAAGTCTGGTGCTATACAGTTCATGAGACTTTCCTTTGCAATAGTTACCCAATATATTCAGGGTGGAAAGTAAGGCTAGACAGTTATAAAACTACAGAGGACTGGTATCCTGTCCGAAAACCTAGAAATTTGGGATACTGTGGAAATTCATACCAATGTGTGTTCAAGGGGCCACAGGGGGGACAGGTGTGGAATGGGGATAGGAAGTTAGAGGTGATGGCTTCTGATGAAATACTCTGTGTATTGACCTCATAGAGCCTTCATTTTGTTCACTTTCACATCATGATTTCCAGTCACACAAAAATAAGTCTGGTCAGATGGAAGTGACTAAACAGATGAGAAGTATTCCAGCTTCATGGAGGTGTGTTATTGAGCAGTGTGAATTCTAGGTTGACGATGCTGTCAGAATCTCCCAGTGTGCGTCACTAAGACCTCTTAACCATCTTCTGTTCCAGGGCATGATGAGGGCCCTTCAACATCTCAAGCCTTAGTCCACAAAGCCCACATGTAAGTGCAGTATAATGTCATATGTTTTCACTATCTCTGCAAAGGAGGATAAGAGTGCCTAAGGGAAAGGCATAATATCCAACTAATTTTGTGCCTCACAGTCCAGTTTTAACAGCAACCCAGAAACCATTTAGTTATTCAGTGGTTTTAGAGTGCAGATGCCTGGCATCTCTTAGAAAAACAATACAGATTATGCTGCTATTACTCATCAGCTTGCCCAAATAGCCTGGGAGGGAGGGTTTGGTTCGTACTGACACATAAGCATAGGACTTCTACTCAAATTAAGCTTTTCTTTCTAAGGAGATTTTCTGGTACAGGTTTTCCTGTACCGTGAGCATTAATACTTTATTTATAGATAAGAAAGGAAGCAAGAGGGCATTTATGTTAATAAACCAAAATGCTACAGTAGTGATGTGAAATTTATCTTTGCTTGTGCCATTTTCAGAATCCAAATATCAGTAACAGGGCAGGGTGTGCTTTACTTTGACTATAACTGACCTGTTGCAGATGATGTCATCTAGAACCAATACTTGCTCTATAAAAAACCCACATCTCTGTTGGAGGGGGAGGAGACTACCAAAGGTCACCTAAAGCTATTAAATTGCTCAGAGAAAGTTCTAAGTGTTCATAACTAAGGCCCCATCTCAACTTTACAGCTTTTTTTTTCTTTTGGATTGTCTTGGATGTAAGGAATGATGGTTGTGGAAGCCCTGAGCTCAGCATTACTACTGCTGTTCCTTTCTATCCCTACTGCACTGAGATGGCCATTTAGCACATCCCTCTCACACAGCTAGTGATGGAACTAAAACCCCCAAACCTGCATCAGTGTGTCATGGGATAGGTCAGCCAAGGAGAAAAATTAAGTTGAATGCAAAAGACATAGTATTAACTTCTTTTATAGGGAAAATATTTTAAAATTTCCCCCAAAAAAACTTGCTGAGCATCTTCCAATTTCGAAGAAAACATTTTATTCCCATGCTTTGCATTATTTCTGAAGTGTTCTAGAAAACATACGTACTAAATGCCAGAAACAATACAACTTGCTGAGACAGATTTAAAATAGCAACTGTTACATAAAGATGTGTGCAAACCCAAAAATGGCTCAAGGAATTGATCAGAGCATGAATAGGAGAGAATATCTGTAGGATACAGACATTTACAAGAAAAGGTCTGGCAAATAAATTATTTAAATTCTATTTGCTTGGACCTTTCCAAGATCTAAAATATTTTTATGAAGTTAAACACAAGAAGAGACTATGCAAGACAAACTGGAAATATCAAACTTTGTTGATAAAGGCAGTATCTCGGAATTACTTTAACAGGCATATAAGGTACATGCAGTGATGAGAGACAGAAAAGTTAAATAATGTGTAAATACATCTGTCATCCATTAGTAACAGCAAACAGCTGCATTAATTACAATCAACCTGCACCAGTCCAACATACCACATCTTTCCAAAGTCCTACTAGTTTCTGTGAAAGAAATATTCTGGTTTAAGTTCCATGTTACTTTTAAAAACACTTTGATTTAGTCTTTCCTCTCTCTCTGAAAAATAATACTATTTCATCTTGGATTTTCTTTTCCACTGGTACAGTGTCTCTGAAGTCTGTAGGATAAATGTCCATTAGAACTTGATTCTCTTTGCTGCTGCTGAGATACTAAATAAAGGCACTCAGGAAACTTTTTCTCCCTTTAATCCAGTATCAGAAGGGTGGCAGAACCTGGCAGGGAGGGTGTTGCATCTGAAAAGTCCCACATTTGTATGTGACTCTCGGACATGGCAGCTGTTTCAAGAGTAAGGAATTGTGCTCATCTGCACACTTAAGAAGCTGTCTTTGTTTCTGATGTAACACTGGGCAACTCCAGATTACAGAAGAGGAGGTCATAAATTATTATTTGCATGGGTTTCAGAAGTTTTGCTTTCAGAGTTTGCTGAGAATCAACCTAAAATGGAAACATGCCTCTCCCCCAAAATAAGCAGCTAATTTAGTCTATACTGCAATATTGTACATTTTTCTAATGGCATTAACAATGATAGATTATTTATTTTCTGTAAGACCATCTTCATGAATCTAGGCCCTTGCTTTCGCTCACTGAAGCAGCCTTCATTTATAATCAGAAATACAGAATTGAATTGAGTTTTAAATATTTGGAAAACACAGAATCAAATAGAGTATGTACATGGTATTTGCAATCACCCAGTTTCCAGTTGTAGTAGCCAGCAGTTCAAAGGGCTCTATCTACCATTACGGTTTTTTGAATACTACTGGCCCACATTATGTAAGTTCTGACTATTGTCTGATCAATTTAATTATAGTTCCTCAAAGACTGTAATTCCATGAAACCAGCATAGATATTGCAAAACTAATTTAAACATACTTACCTGAAGGCAAATATTCACACAATATTTTCTATTCTTATGCCAACACTTTCAAATAGATGAGTGACATGATCCTTGGTAGCAGTTCTGCAGAGCCAATCTGTGGAGCTGGCTGGGAACAGGTGTGATCCTGCCAGCAAAGCCAGACCCTCAGGCCACTCAAGTGTTAACAGTGCAGCTGGTGCAGAGCAGCTCCTACCCCGAGTCCTGATGTCTGCAGGAGGCATAGGGGCCTCCGTTCATTTGTTTGTGGTGTGTGAATGAGCTGGGCACAGCCAAGTTTGGCCTTGGTCTGGCCCCATCTAGCAGCAGGTATGGAGGGAGGATGCTTTAATGCTTTAGACTGGGGGTTGTTCCTTGTGTTTGAGCATGGATTTCCTTAAGCACAGTGTGGAGAGCATATGTCCCAGCTACAGCCAGGCTGTGGTCAGCCAGAAGATAACTTTGTGATTCTTCTAGTTGTGCTGCCAACATTACAGAGGTCAGGTAACAGATCTCACTACAAGATAGATGTTCTTAAAACGTGTTGGAGGAGCTAGAAGTCAGCCTCCAATGCAGTAAATTGCATGGCATGAAGTAACCTAAAGGTGTGATCAATTCCTATGGTCTAAGTTGAGGTTTGAGGCAGCTCAGCATAGAAAGTGCTAAAAGGAAGGTTCTACCCTGTAAGAGAGAGGTAAGTAGGGACAGCAGAAGTGGTAAGAAAGCAGGAATTGCAGGGTGTTCAGAGCAATAAGCATGCTCAGATAAAACAACACTGAAATACGGTAACAACTGGATCAGTTATCCAAAAAAACCCAAATAACCATAATTTAACTTGACTGGGTAGCCTGGTCTTCAAAGCAAATTCAAATAAACCAGCTCCTAAATAGGTTTATTAAAAAGTTAGAGAGTGATAGGAAGGGACACAAATGCTCTAATGTTTCTTACCTGATATCTTATGAGCAGCTGCAAAATCAGTGATAATTTGCCTTTTACCACTATAAAGGCAGTATGAAGAAGCTTGTTTTTGCACCTCACCAAACTAAACCAAGAACAGTAAACAAAAGACTAGATTTGTTTTAGGTCAGGATGACAGAATGAGAAGAAATTTGTTCCATTTTAGGCCTGGTGGAAGTTTTAAAAATTTGCTATTAGAAAAAAATCCAACCTTTTGACATGCAGGCATTCGAGAGCTTTAACCTTTAATTTTTTAAAATATTATTTTAATTATTGAACTTAGTCCATTTTTTTCTTCAGTCATATAAGTCTTATTGTTGGTCTCCTGCTTCTTACATTTTTTTTAAGATGAGGGAATATTTTATATTTGCCCAGTTTATATATTTTTATATATATGTGTGTGTGTGTTTGTGTGTATATATATATATATATATAAATTTTCTTGTTTAGGTAGAACATTCACATCTACTTCTAGAATTATCATCAGGACCATATGTTTTGCCCTGCACTGATAAGAGGTTCAAATAAGTGGTTTGTCTAAAAGAAAGCCAGTCCGGAGGTACTTTCAGCTGTAGCAAAGCATAATCTAGGGGAAAAGGATATGGAGAATATTATCTTCTCACTTGACTCACTGTATGTACAATCACCTCTTGGCCAGGTTTTGGCTGTGATACTTTGAGCTGTTATAGCTCAGTTTGCTTGCATTCTTCCGTGAGATTTTGGTTCTGCATTGTCACAGCAGGAAGGTAATCATTGACTGGGTCTTGAATGCTTGTGAGAATCTGACCTATCCCTCGGCTGAGTCTCTGCCCGTAAGACCCACTGCTGTTTCTGGCTGAGACTGTCTGACCTCTGTAGACTTGAGCCTGGTGCTCGCATACACCAAACTTGCTTAGCAGGATAAACACATCTCTACGGAAGGCTTTGGTGAAAATAGCGTAAAGAAAGGGGTTGGCGCAAGAATTGAGCGGGTAGAAAAGTACCAGTAAAATCTTGGAATTGGAGACAGTTATCAGTGGTTTGTTCATAATGGCAGATAAAGCGTGGAAAGAGATGGGAGCCATGCACAGAAAGTCCGTGAAAATCAGCACAGCCATCCGCTTGGCAATTTTGGTGTCTTTGTCCCCTGACTTGTACTGGGGGTTTCTCACAGTGACGTAGATTTTTATGTAGCAGGCGCAAATGATGACAAATGCAATAATGTTACAAATTAAAACGAAGACGATGTAGGCTTCAGCCACTGGTGTTTCAGTGTCCATAGGCAAGCAGATGCTGACTTTGCTGTAGCTGCTGACACCAACCAGTGGCAAAAGGGCGAGCAGGATGCAGGAGAGCCACCCTCCCAGCATGATGAGCACGGCGTGCCGGAGGCGGATCTTCCGGTCAGGCCGCATGGCGAAGGTGATGGCATACCAGCGCTCCAGGGTGATCACGGTCAGCGTGTACACAGAAAGTTCACTGGCAAAGACCGTGAAAAACCCGGCTGTGTGGCAGCCAGGTCCAGTCTGCCACTCTATGGCATGATTATAGTACTCTGACCTGGTGTAGAGATCCACTGAAGCGATCAGAAGGAGGTATAACCCCATGCAAAAGTCAGCAAAGGCCAAATTGCACATCAAAAAGCGAGGTACAGTCAGTTTATAATGACTGGTGAGAAGGATGAAAAGGACAAAAATGTTGCCTAGGATGGCAAGCAGGTTCACAAACCACACCACAATCCTCAGAAACTGATATCCCATTATATCCTCACAGGGATTAAAGTCATCAGGCTCTGGCGTGCATATTACATCTTCGTTGCCTCCGCAGACAGGATAGTCATAATGACTGTCAAAGGTCTGGACATCTTCTGTTTGAGGGTTCTTGAGCTCTTTGCCAAAGCCAAGATTTCCTTCTCCATGCTCTTCCAAAAAAATGTAATAATGGGGATTTTCATGAAAACCTGTGAACTTGGTGTTTGCATCATACACAGCATTGGTGTGGTCTGTGTATTCTTCTGCATAATCTTTGTAAAATGGGTCTCTGGGAGTCTTGACTGATCTCTTATGAAAGCTGTGGCTGCTCTGGTTACACATCAAGTACTCCAGGATCCTGAAAGAGTAGAGGGGGAAGTCACTGCTGGCATTTACAGTCTGACTGGTGCACAGCACGTGAACAAACGGAATGCTTCAAAAGCAAATCATCCTGAATGAATATGTAGCTATAAAACTGTGATTGGATATATTTTTGTTAACAGACCATATAATGTACGATAGCATTTCTGAGCTTTTTTTTTGAATTGTATTTTTCATTTTATCCTCAGTAGTAATTTTACTTGTTTGGCAGCCATAGTACATCTTCTTTTTTGAGATCTACATTCTTAGTAGGTAAGAAGACATTTATCTACTGTTTATAACTTCTTGGATAATACATACAGTAGTACTTGCTTTTTCACTGTTGCTCACTATTCAATTTCACCAGAACTTACATGAGTCAAATTTCTGTTCAGTAGCTCCTTAACAGCTAACTAGCAGTGCAGCAATTTGGAATCCTTTACCTCGTGGTGTAATGCAGCTGTATTTGCAGTCAGAAAATTTTCAGTAGTCAACAGCTTTTCAGTTAGAAAACATGAGACCTGAGGCTATAACCTTTCCAATGCTTTTTTTCCAGGCCTTGCTGTAATTCTGGGCTCAACAAGAGGAGGAATTGTTGCAAAAGGTCCTAAAAAATTCTTCTGCCAGTTTGCAATTGTAATCTGTTTCAAAGAACATTGTCTGTATCTAGAAAAAGTGGTTATAAAAGTGCCAATAGATGTATTTTTATATTACTAATAAAACATTGTCTTTGTTGATCTATTTAAAAAATAAATGCCAATTAGTGAAACTCACCCACTTTTTTTTTTCCAGCTCTTGAAGGCACAGCAGTGACTTGGATATGATAGGTCAGCTCGCATTAGCTGAAGGAATACCTTTACAGCTGGTAATTTCTTTAAAGTCCATGTATTTTTGGCCATTAGTTCTTTTAGGCTTTCCAATCCTTTGGCTGGAAGGTTGGCAACAGCTGTTCTGGAGATGTCCCTAAGAAAGAAAAAGATGATTAGATCAGATTTTTTTTTTTCAGGTTGTTACAGTTCTTCAGGAGTTTCACAGAATTCTGCAATAAAAATCGAATCCTAAGGAGGTAGAGATTTCATAGCACCATGCTAAGTTCTGATGCCATTCAAATTCAGGTAGGCTATTAATTTCTCTGTGATTTTCACTGTATTTTAAAGATCTTGTCTTTAACATATTATAGCACAGAATATGAATCATAAAGAAATACCATGACTTTTAAAATTGCACATTTAAAGCCACCCAGATACAAATGCATATGCCACCACATAGTTTTAAAAATCCTTTAAAGAAATTACATCTTTCACTGGAAGACTTATATTCCCTTAGACTTCTTTAGATTCATTTTAACTGATTGGCACACTTTAATAGAAAGCATTGCAATTCCCAAAAGAATATTCTCTATATACTGAAATTAAAATCTTCTATCTTAGTCCATCCTGTATCTCTCAGAAAACTGAGTATTATGTTTATTGCTTTCTACTTATCTGCTGAGATGGACTCATGAGAGAGATGATGCACAGTTGATGGGGAGGTGGCTTTCCTTTCAGACTGCCAGGTGAATGTTACCTGGTCTTGCTAGTGTTTTCTACACAGTTTTTGCTTTGTCCCAAAAACCTCTTCTAGTGGCACTTCAACTTAGGATGTTTTTAGAGTTACAGTCTGTGAGGAAGTAAACCTGTAAATAGGGTTCTAGGGTAGGAACATTGTTTCAGCATTGTTTTATCATGAGCCCTCCTAATAAATAAATAAATAAACATGGGGTTTTTTTTCATTTTGGTGGACGTTTCTACCAACAGCCTGAACTGGCTCTTAGAAGAGTCTGAATATTGCCTGCTATCATTTTACCTTATCAAAAATCACAGAGCAGTTGAGGTTCCAAATCATTCAGTCTGACCTCCTTGATCAAAACAGGGTCACCTGGAGCAGGTTGCTCTGAGCTGTCCCCCATTGACTTTTCAGCATCTCCAGGTCAGGAGATTCCACTGCGTATTCAGGAATGTGTTACAACATTTGACCACTCTCACAACAAAGAAATTTTTTCAGATGTATGATGAGGTCCCCTCTCAGTCATTTCTTCTCATGGCTGAATAGGCCCAGCTTCCTCAGCCTTTCCTCATGAGAGAGATGCTCCACTCCCTTAATCATCTTTATTGCCCTCCATTGGACCCACTCCAGGAGCTCCAGGTCTCTCTTTTACTGAGGAGCCCAGAACTGGACACAGCACTCCAGCTGTGGCCTCACCAGTGCTGAGTAGAGGGGCAGGATCACCCCCCCTTGACCTGCTGGCAATGCTCTTCCAAATACCTCTCAGGATACCATTGGACTTCCAGCACTGGCTCATGGACAAGTTGTCCACCAGGACCCCCAGGTCCTTCTTCACAGAGCTGCTCCCCAGCAGGTTGGCCCTCAGACTGTACCAGTTCCTGTGGATATTCTTCCCCAAGTGCAGAACCCTGCATTTGCCTTTGTTGAATTTCAGACAGTTCTTCTCTGCCCATCCAACAGGCTGAAGTCCTGCTGAAGGGCTGCACAGCACTCAGGGGTATTGGCCACTCCTCCCAGCTTTGTGTTATCAGCAAAGTTACTGAGGAGACATCTGCCTCCTAATCAAAGCCACTCTGCAATTTCATGGTCACTATAGCCATGCCTGCACATCTCCAGCAAGGCTTCCATGTTTCTTAGTATAATGTCAATCAGCACACCATTCCTTGTGGGATCCTCCACTTCCTGTGACAGGAAGTGTCATCAGTGCTTTCCAGGAATCTCCTGGACAGTTTATGCTTTGCTGTGTTGCTTGTATTGATTGTGTCAATATCCCAGAGAGGGTGCAAAGGGATGCCCCATAGTCCTGTCTTGTGGTTAAATCTTTGCTTGTATTTACTGGAGTCAGCCTCTCTTAAGTCTCTCTTTACTCTTTGGGTAGTTGCTCTGGCTCTCCCCTTTCCACACCTTATCTATGTTGAGCCTGGCTACGTCCTTATTCCCCTTCTAATGTAGTTCAAAACTCCCATAACAAGCCCTGCTAAGTCCTTTTCCCCTTTTGAGACATTTTATAGAATTCTTCTGCAGCAAAACATCTTGGTAAATTAGATCTTGGGATAGACTTACCAAGACAAGGCTAGCCTTTCAGCACCCCTCATGGGTCTCCATCAAGCCCTCATGGTGGTGGCAGCTATCTGCAGGTAGGTTAAATGCTCTGTGGTGAGAGATGCTAAGTCTCTTTGAAAGGGAAATTGCAACTCACAAACACTCGAGAGTTCTTTGAAAATGTACTGGTGCAACTGTTGCTTTCTCCTGCTGGGGAGGGGAACACTTCATGCAACCTTATGGAGAAAGATGATCCTGCTTGTGCAACAAATTGGGAATTCTGACAAGCCTTGACAAAATCAGGTACCAAGGGCTGTTGAGGTAACTGATCTGTTATGTGACAAGGAGAATGTCTCTCCTGGATTAGAACAATAAAAAGAGTGGGGTAAAAGCCTGAGAGCAGATGACAAGATTTTGCACTAGAGGAAGAATGGAAAGTTAATTGGTATCTGAATATTCAGGTCATTGCAGCAGGGCCACAGAGGTAAGGCTGGTACTGGTACTACTGAAATACTCATAAACAGACTGGGAAGGAAGTGAGGGTAGCTGAAACAAAGCTTGTTTCTGATACAAAGTAATACAAGGTAGTGAGAGCTAAACCTGATGGTCTAAAGAAGCAGAAGGCTCCTGCAATGGTACATGACCGACAGAAAAATAACATGCTTCAAAATTAATGAATGTAAAGTACAGGTAGGAAAAAGAAGTTTTAACTTTACATGGATGACAATGGGGTCTAATTTAGCTAGCACTCTGGAAAGTTCTTGGAGTCCTCTGCAAATGTCAGGTCAGTGCTTTTAGTAATTTTGAAGGGAAATAGAATGCAAAGAATTCTAGGAAAAGAAATAAAAAATAGAGCAAAAAAAACTTAGTAAATCTAGTACAACTGTAACTTAAGTATTTGCAGTTCTAAAAATACTATATGCAGTTATAGTAAGAGCACGGAAAGCTGCAGCTAGGATGATAAAAGCATCAAGTCCTTTATATATGAAGTAATAAGGTACAGATGGACTTTTCTCTTAGGAAAAGCTACACCTGGAAGCAGCAGTAGTAGACTATAGTGCCATGTAGATTGTAAAGAAAGTGAATGGTAATGATTATTCACTCTTGTGAGATTAGTTTTGGAACACTTAAGAATGTGAGGCAAGAGACTTAAAAATCAGAGAAGGCATAATTTTTCACACAACTGCATCATTGTGAAAATCAATGCTATGGTTCATCATGTAGGCCAAAAAGCTAAGTAACAAGAAGGACAATATATCTCTTTGGTTTGGTTTTATTCACAGTTGTGTAACATTCCCATCAGAAATGTCTGGGTCAACAAGAACACTCTGGGGGACAAGGGCTCATGCTTTGGAAACAGCTGCTGAGAGGAGCTTCTCTGGATGTACAGGGAATGGAGTTGCAGCTCCTGGAGAGCTGCAAACAGAAGCCCAGGGTTCCAGTAGTGGAAACAATTTCCCAGGGAGCCCAGGTGAACATACAAAGTCTCTAGCAACTCAGAGTGTTACCAAGTGATGTTAAAAAGTCTGAAAGAAACATCTGCTCAGTGAAAAGGAGGGCTTGAAAGAATTAGTTTTCAGACTATGCCATTTCTGTTCTATCTTACCAAATCCTGTGAATTCTTTTATGTAGGTGCCTATGGGTGTATATTTAAGCAGACAGGTATTGTAGGTTTTGTTTTCAAATACTCTATGCTGGGGAGCTTGGGGAAAAGTTACAGGAACAGATACCTTGAAGTTCTTGTTGATTTAGGATTAGTTCTGGTGCAGGGCTAGCAATAAATACTTTGTCCCATCCATGGGCCATATTAAGCACAATGACTCAGAAGTTAGAAGCTTCCAAGAAGTTAGAAGTTTGGGAAGTCCCTAAACTGCTGGGTGTATGTGGTGTCTGCCAGCAATAAGTCTTGAGACCTCTCTGTACCACTGCTATCACAAATCAAAAAGCTTCCTGGGAGTCTGGTGATAATTTGTCTCCCAATGGAAGATAATTTCTTAGTTGCTCTGCCTAGGTGCACACTTTGGTGTGTGTCAGCTGGCCAAGAGGAAAGTGTGGGATTCTCAGGGGATTTTTTTACCTTACAAATCTAGTCTTGATGATTATCGGATTCACAATCTACTTCAAGCAGCAGATTGAAAAGATTTATAAATAATGACTAATCCTCAGAGCCATATGAATCTAAATAGTTGGAGTTTTCAAGACTGTAGTATCTGTGCCTGCATGCATATAGAAGACACATTTTCCTGAATGATTTTTTTGTGTGCCAATGTATAGAATCATAGAATCATTAAGGTTGGAAAAGACCTTTAAGATCATCAGTCCAGCCATCAATCTAGCACCCGCCATGTTCACCACGTCCTCGACTGCCAAATCCACATATTTTTGGAACACTTTCAGGGACCGTGACTCCACCACTTCCCTAGGCAGCCTGTTCCAATGCTTTGCAAGCCTTTCTGTGAAATTTTTTTCCCCTAATAGCCCATCTAAACCTCCTCTGGCACAAGTTGAGGTGATTATCTCTTGTCCTGTTACTTCTTGCCGAGCCCTGATCAGCCAAGTATGGTCAGTCCCAATCAGTCAAGGATGATAATTCCTGATTTTGATCTGCTGAGAAAAACGGCAACTGACTGCAGTTATATGTCTGTCTCATTGGCATCTAATCATATTGGTAACTAAGATGATGTTTAAACACAGCAGTGCTTATGTTGCATGAAAGAAGTGTCTTGCTGGCACTGCTAAGCTATAGCTTGCGCCCTTAAAGAAACACAAGAGAATGGGCAAGAGGTCTGATGGACTTGTCAAGAGGATCTGTCTCAAAAAGTGACTATAAAAGAGGCTAGGCAGGAAACTGATAAAATAAATAATAGCAAGACACAAGGACTGGATGGTTTTCACCAGAAAAGTTCTGAAGCAGCTAAAGGAGGAAGGAGTTGAATTGGTAAGAGTTGTGGAACCTTTAGCTTTGCTGTCCTGCAGAAAGGCAGCAAACAAGCCACCACCAAATATGATACACCTGGGGAAAGTCAGCGTGTAAGGGGCTTTTGTAAAAATAAGTCCTGCCTTGCAAACATCTCTGAGTGTTATGTTTACAATTGGCTCAAAGTCTCCTGGGACTTCTACAAGGCCTTTGACAAATGCCCACAAGGCTGAGTGAGACAGAAACCGGGCAGACACGCTCTTGTGGAAGCTGTCAAATGCTCAGGATTATGGAAGAGGCTAGCAACATCCACAGCTGGCCTAGAGCCAGACAAGACCAGCTTTTAAGTAGCCATGGTCTAGAGCCCACTCAGGTACTGGAAGTGGTTGCATAGAGTTCTACACTGTGAGGCGGAACAGCAACCAAAGTGCTCTCAACCACTCTTAACATTTTGGTTTGGTAGTGGTTTTGTTTCATCCTCACGTATTTTTTTATCAATACCATGTGAAGTTTCTATGCTGTTGCTTATCTCAGCTGAAATTTATACATTATATTGATTGTTAAAGAGACGTTGGAGAGGTTCAGATAAATGTGGGAATAAAACATAGCTTGTGAATTCAGAGATGTTGTTTTCTGAACCAATTGTATATTATAGAAGTGTTAAACAGATATAGTTGCTCAGATTTTTTTTTCCTGGGTTATTAAATTTTGGTCTAATTCTTTGTTGGTTTTTCTGAAGTCAGTATTTCAGAACTAGATCTAAGTGATAACAGCTTTTGTCAATAATCCTTTTCATTGCTGGAAGCATGCAATTGTAGTGTGAAATCCAGTAATAGCAATAATTTAAAAGACAGGTAATTAAGAAGAGGAGATTGAATGCATCATAGTGCAATTGAGAATTTTTATAATTCATAATCTTATACAAATTTCTGAGTACTGGAATAGATAAAGCATAAGATATATAATAGATGGGGTTAAACTACAGATACTATTTTAACTCTACTGAAAGATTTTTTAAGTTTAAAAATTAGCATTGTTTGATTAGCAAAATACAGAGTGCTCCTTTTACTCAAAGACTTGCTTGTATCCCATGGGAGGAGCCATTCCTAGATTGTGAAATGATGCTTCAAAGAGCAATTCTGCATTCTACAGATAATTAACTACTCACATGTATCTCATGTGACTGGAACATTTTCAGTTTGGACTGTGTGCTTTGTAAAAGCTAATTGAGTAATGAGCCTGATTGTATTTTTGTTGTACTCTGTTGAACTTTTGCTCTAGGCAGCAGCCCTTGTCGCATTTAGAAAATCAGGTCCACCGTGTTGCTGAGTCCTTGCCAAGGTCTCATTTTGAGGTGAAGAACAATGTACTGTCATCATACTCTTAAAATAGTTTTCTAAAGGGAGCAATCTGTGACCTCTCTGTACATCCGCATACATCTGAGTATGCAACAGTGACAAAGGAACCAGAATTGCTGACCTCTGTTTTCCCCTATTCAGTGATCACAATCCCTGCTTCCTCTGCTGTTGTAAACTGCAAATTGGAAAAAAAAAATTGCCTAGCTTTTAAGTATTAAAGTATGTTTAATTAGGGGGTCTGAGAACATGGCCAAACTCACACAACATATAGTGAGGCACAATTATTTGTAGTTAAATCTTTCTCACTGGGTTTCTTTAAAGCCAAAAGGGGACATTACCCCATTAGGGTGGATCTGTGGTCTGTATTTCAGCCTTTAAGTTGCTGTTGCTGCTGAAATCCTGATCAGAAAAAAGCACAATCTGTGGGGCACATGTTCCAGCTACCATAAATTCTTATCTCACTTAAAGAGTGCATATAGGGAACTCCAGACATTAAGTTCTGCCAGCTTGATAGGGAGGCAAGACAGACTTTCTCTTTAGAGCTCCATAAATGTTCCTTTTTTATTTTAATTTTTTTTGTGCATAGTGCTGCCACTATAAGCAATGTCATTCATTGTCCCAGGAAAAAAGCAATATTCTCACAATCATTTTCCATAGAGTTAAATTTCAAGATGAAACAGTTTGGAAGTAAGACTTTATTTTAAGGGAGATCAAATGGTCAGCTAACAACACCAAGGTGCCTGAACAAAAATGACTTAACAAACTATTTCTTATAACAAGCAAAGTTGTTTACATTGCCCAAGGGAATATGGAAGGGCTGTACTGGTCAGACTTCTCAGACTGTTACATGAGTTAATAAATCTATGATCTCTCTGTAAATAACTCATTGGTCACCATGGTATAGTGGGTGTGTATACTAAGGCACCACTTGCAAGGACATTTTTGTCTCCTGTGGGAGTTGTTAATGGCCATTCACATGACAATGGCCACAATTTTTCACTCAGTTTTCATTTTTTGACTTCATCCCTCTTAAGGTAATGCATATGTGGGAGTTTCAAAAACTGTTCTGTTCCTGTTAAAATAATTCTAGTTCCTGAAGGTCAGCTAAGAGATCTGTCCAGATCTGTGGAAGGATTCCACTTTATGTTGTTGCTCACTTCATGGCAGGCCTTTTCTACATCAAATATGCAGAATAATTCCTGGTTATCTGTGGGTAACATAATCCTCTAAGCTGCTATTAAAATTACATTAAAATAAAACTAAAAGCTAATAACTTGAATTATTTCTGGACTGGTTTTGGTTGGTATAGTGTTAAATTTCTTCACAGTAGCTAGTATGGGGATCTGGTTTTGATTTGGGAGTGAAAATAGTGTTGATAATACAGGGATGTTTTACCTGTCCCTGGGCAGTACTTACACACAGCCAAGGCATTTTTTGTTTTTCACACCATCTGACCAGCGAGGAGGTTAAGGGTGCATGAGAATTTTGGAGAGGATAGCCAGGACAGCTGACCCCAGCTGACTAAGAGATAGTCTAGGCCTTATCAAATCATGCTCAGCAATAAAGATTGGGTGAACGTTTGCCAGGACTGCCATTGCCAGGAAACTGGCTGGGAATCAATGGGCTGGTGGTGAGCAATTGTTTTTGTTACATCACTTGTTGTTCTTGGGTTTGGTTTGTTTTCTTCCCTCTCTGATTTTTTTTTCAACATCACTTTTTTAATTTTTAAGCTGACATTATCTCACCCCATGATTTTTCTCATTTTTACCACTCCAATTCTTTCCCTCATCCCATTGGGTGCAGGGGCAAATATGTGGCTGTGTGGAGCTGAGGTGCAGGCCAGTGTTAAACTGTGACACCATCCTGGGAGCTTTATCTTAGGACTTGCATGTCAGACTATCATGATGTGAAATACTCTGGCTTTTTAAATCCACTGTTGATTTACTGTGCTTACATGCCATTTCTGGCCTTCTGCCTTTGAGAAGCAATACCTCTCTCTGTAATGACACTATAGTAAGTACCACATCTCTCTTTACTTATAAGTACTGCTAGGACTCTTATTAGCCATGAAGTCTATCATTCTAAGAGGAGATGGATAGCTGGCTGTTTAGACTGCAAGTATAAAACATGTCCTGACATCAAGGATCAATGGTAGCTGGGATAGCACAATAGTTATGGAAGACTAGAAAAAATTCAAGTCATTTGAGATATCTAACTTGAAAACAGGGTAAAAAGGAACTTCTGTACAGTTAGATATCTGCATCCTAGGAAAGCATCTCTAGCTCCTAAATCAAGAGGTTTTGTGTAGCTGACACATCTCCAAGCTAGCCTTTGCTCAGGAAGCTTACCTGGCTCTTACAGCATACAATTAACCACTCACAACCTTTTGCAGCATATCGTGTTTGCAGCATAACTTGTTCAGCATAACAATACTGATGCTTTAAATACCCACAATAATCAAAAATCAAAAATCTGTACTTCTGCATGCTCTCACCTGCTGGAGCCAGACTGATTTTCTGGAGCTGAAAAGATTCTGAAAGAAAAATAATGGCTTTTGCACCTTTTGTTATTGCAGGTAGCTGCTAGGATTCCTTCCAAGAAAATACCATTATTCTGCTATGTATAAGCTGTATTCTTGAAGAGCAGAAAATAAAACTTGGTCTTACATGGACTGAGCACTGCTGGCATCATCTGGTTTTGCAGTGGAGGAAGAAATTCCCCTTTCAGTATTTCAGTTCTCCTTGTGATCAGTCATAGGCACTATATTACATACTAGACAATTTGAGTCAGGGAATGTGATTCTTCTGGAAGTTCTTAACTTCTTTAAAGTTTTATTTTCATTCTGTATTATGATTCCTAGTTTTAGTGAAAAGTTCTTTGGAGGATTATAAAATCAGACTGTAAGCCAAATAACATGAGAAAAAAGAAGAGCATCAGAAGTAACTATTTTTCTGTCTAAAGTTAATTCTTTCCTCTCTTTCAATTTCCTTTGCATGTGTGGTACAAGAGTTCTTCTTTTGTATTAAAATTGTATAGCCATAAGACAGGTCCTAGTACAGAATCTTCCATAAGAATAATTGGTAGTGTATATGTCATGTAGGTTGCAAGCATTTCATAAATCAGTTCCCTAAAGCACAGGTTTTGTTGCTGGTATTAGTTTTGTAAACATGCCATTCCTGTCCCTGCTGCTCTGATGCTGATGGTTGTAAAGAAATTGTAAACTAAAACAGCATTATTTTTAAAGCTTTCTCTACTCCATTTTCACCTACTTACAGTAGAGTTGGTCCACTGTGCACTCCCAGAAATGCATCATCATTAATAACTTTGAGGTATTTGTTCTTGTGCAGATAGCTGAAGAAACAAACAAAATACAGTGATTTGGAAGTAGTTATCCATAGGTTACTGAAGATCTTGAGCTTACTTGCCTGCACAGATGTACAAAAGCAGTATGTATAAAGGGCATCCTTTCCCAACCATATACTGAAGCACAATCAGTTACTTCATTTTCTGTGTATCCAAGAAACAAAACACAGGTTTTCCATTTTGAAAAGCAATTAAATTCCTCAACAAATACTTTATTTTGTTAATTTATTTATTATCTTTGTTCCAGTTTTTCTCTCTCACTGTCATACTCATAAGGGCACATGCATACACACTGTATCTTCCAGTACAAATGTGTGAGGATGAGGTGAAGTAGTTCTGTTTTCTTTTGCCAGAATGGGGTGTGAGGAATTACGTGATGGAACACATCATGAACAGACAGGAAAACAATTTCCTCCACATTGTGAGTTCAATAAAATTTTTAAATGCTTTAAAATCTCCATAGTCAGGTGAAGGTTTCTATATACAGGCCAAAAGTTAAGATCAAAGTTTTTTTATAAGAAGAGCAAGGAAAGAGTAGAATGTTTGGTCTGCCATTATAAACATTAACAAGCTAGCTTGTGATGTAGCTAGTAAGATAAAAAGTGCAATGGGAAGGTGGTCACAACAGATGTCAGAGGGTGTCTGTGAAGTTCATAGAGTCACAGAACATTCTGAGTTGGAAGGGACCCACAAGGATCACCAAAATCCAACTTCTGGCCCTGCAAAGAACAGCCCCAAGAGTCACATCATGTGCCTGAGAGTGTTGCCTAAACACTCCTTGAACTGGTGCTATGACCACCTCCCTGGGGAGCTTGTCCCAGTGTCCAGCCACCCTCTGGGTAAGAAGAACCTTTTTCTAATACACAGCCTAAACCTCTATGACACAACTTCAGGCCATTCCCTCAGGTCCTGTCACTAGGTACCACAGAGAAAAAAGTCAGTCTTTCTCTTTTCTTTCCCTCAGGAGGAAGTTGTAACTGCTATGAAGTCTCCCCTCAGTCTCCTCCAGGCTGAACAGACCAAGTGAACTCAGCTGCTCCTCAACATCGCCTCTAGGCCCTTCACCATCCAGCCCTCCTTTGGACACTCTCTAGTAAGTTTGGTATCTTTCTTATATTGTGACCAAAGCTGCTCACAGTGAGGCCACACCAGTGCAGAGCAGGACAATCCCCTCCAGTGCCTGGCTGACAAGCTGTGGTGTGGAAAAAATTAAGATTCTAATCCTGTCCAGGTTGAAGTCATTGGCAAATTTTTCATAACATTCACTGGATACAAGCTTATATTGATCACCATAGTGAGAAATGAGAAGTAAATGCACTTCATCTGGGTTACACAACAGAAAGTCTTAGGGAGCCAAATAATGCTTCTGGCATGTTATTCATTGGACATTACTCATGCCTTAAGCCTTGTTTCTTACAGAGGAAAATAATTTACATCACCTTCTCAGCTGTTGTTTGAAATAAGGTTTCATTCTTTGTAAATACATGGCATTCTAGCATCACCTGGTGTTTGTGTTTTCTGAGAATTGATTTTCATATTCTGTAAATGGCACACTATAGTTGTGAACATTTCCTTTAGTGTACAAATTTCCTTATGATTTTGTCTGCAAAATGAATAGAAAAATTAAAACTAGAGCAACAGTTAAGAATTAATCCAGGGTTTCAACATCTAGGTTGTAGTGTTGAAGGACACAAAAACCTGCTTAACCTAATAAAACCTGTCTGTTTTAGTAACTAGGCACTATTATACAACCAGTTAATTGCTTGTCCAATTTTGAAATATTTTCCCCTGATGTTTGAGTACCATAGTGACTAATAAACCTGAAATATAAAAGCTGATATGCCTGATAAAAATCTTCAAAGTTACAAATAGAAACAGCTAGAGACTTTGGGAAGTACAGAACTATGTGTCACTAAGGAGGGGCTGCGATGTTAGCTGCCAATTTTCACATCAGTGAGTCAGGCCCATCAGAATGTACAATTTCCTGATGCTAATTGGTTTCAGTTGTTCAAGCCCTTTTATTTTGATAGGTACTGCTTTTAAATTGAAAGAATAAGGCTTTGGCAAATATTAATTTGACAAAGAAAGCTTGTGTAGAGTCAGTTCCTTCTGAAAGCGCCATTAATCCTGTTGTTACTGGTAGCTAAATGATACAGAATGTCATTTAAATTCCCTGCAGAAGAGATAACCACAACAGTGATATCAACATGTCCAAATAAATCTTAGTTGTTTTAGAAATCACATAGTTGATGTGTAATATCCAGCCTCAGTGGGGACACTAGAATAACTGTAATTTTGGAGAGTTGATGGATGGCAGTCAGATACACATGAATACCACAGGGCAAACTGCAGGAAATCTGTAATAGTACATGCGGAATCTGGAGTAGGAGATGTTGATGTTTTTGTAGTGCTGTAAGTAAATGAAGGCCCTTTTTCATGTTTTTCAATCCAGTCAGAGCAGTAAACCACCTGTGCTTGTGTCAAACAGTCTCTACAGACTCAGGGTCCAGGGTAAGTGGAAGAATATTGCATTAAGCCTGAACCGCACCAGAAAACACTGTGACTGCAGGATGCTGAGCAGGACCTTCTGAGGGCACAAAACACTAACAGGGTATTTCAAGTGCTCTGTAAAACAGATCTATCCAGCTGGATTATGAAATGAAGGTTAAAGAAAGGGAGAACAGACAAAAAAGATGCAATGGTAAGTGAGCAGTACTAAGGATTCATCATACTCCTTTTCCACACAATTGTTTATCTTAACTCTGAGCTGTGCCAAGCATTATAAGTGAACCCTGAAAGTGTATATTAAAGTATATATATTCTTTTGGAGTTTATTTTTGTGATTAGATTTTGAGATTGTACACTTTCCACTTTAGTAATTTAGATAGTTCTGTAAAAGCTCATCACAAATATATTTTGCCATTCACTGAAAATATCTTTTAAAAACTCTTCTTTCCTCGCCTTACAGAAATAAACATTGATGCAGCAGCACTACTTTGCAGGAGTAAAGTTTATGGACTTTAATGATGGGTTAAGATGAGGGGTTCAAATGTCAGATGACTGCTTTTCAGTAAAAGTGTCATTCAGCCCTTGGGTCCTGGTTCCTTACTTCCCTACCCTTATAAAACTTACACAGCAATACTGTGGTTTGCAGTTAAACAGCGATTCTCGTTGGATGACAAGATCAACTAGGTAGTGCCACGGTTCCATATGATAATGGAAACCCTTTATCCACAGTTTTTCACCTATACCTGCATTAATTTTTTTGGCTCCCTTTAATTACATAGGCATTTTAATACTGCAAGAGTAGTAGGAAGGTATAGTGCATAGTAGAAGATAGGCTCTGAGATTCCCAAAATGTCTTCTGTTTTATGGAGGGAACATGAAGTCTTTGAACAATTTGCCAAAAATTTATTATTGTCTTTGATTGTTTTGCTTTGTTACTTATTTTTGTCCTTGAGATAATCAAAACACATTCAAATTTCCCTCACCCTTTTTCTATTAGTTTATTCTTGCTCCTATTTTTGTTAAATTCAAATGCTCTTGGATCAGATCCAGAGAAAAACAGGTACTTCCTTCACTATACAGTGGTAGATAAACAGGAGTTCAAATTAGAAATGTCAGAATAGAGAAAACAAAATATTTGCTTCTTACATTAATTTAATGCTGCTGCTAAAAACAACAAATCTCCAAGCTTGCACTTAGCAAAATTATACTTTATCCTGTCATATGGTAACCAAACTACTTCAGAAAATTAGTTTAGAAACTTCAGTGTAGTTTATCAAACAGATAAAGCCTCTAGCACTCATGTTCAGCTCCCTAGTTTACCTTGTACATCTAGAGTAGTGCTCTGCTCCAAGTAAATGTCATATGATTTAATTTGGAGAAAAGTGTTTGTTGTAGTAAACCATTTTTACAGCTGGTAGATAAACCCATGAACATAAGTCTAGTTTTAGTTATTTTGTTGGTTGGTTGTTGTTCGGTGGTTTTTTTGTTTGTTTTTGGGGTTTTTTGTTTTGTTTTGTTTTGTTTTTTCTTTCTTTTTAAATTTGATTGATTAGTGCATCATAGCCAGTTTCTGGTAGGATTCACTTAGGCTCATAAAACATAGAACATATAAGGTTGGATAGGACCATAAGCATCATGGGATCCAACTCCCTAGTCCTTGCAGGACAACAAAAAACAAATTTGTGACTATGACCATCACTCAGATGCAATTTGAACTCTTGACAGTCTTGATGCTGTGACTACTCCCCTGGGGAACCTGTTCCAGTGACTGACCACCCTCTTGGTGAAGAACCTTCACCTACTGTCCAATTGAATTTCCTCTGATGCAGGTTTATTCTGTTCTCTTGTGTCCTATCACTGGTCAGCAGAGAGAGATCAGCACCTGCCCCTCCACTGCCCCCTTTGAGGAAGCTGTGGGGTGCCATGAGATCTCCTCCTCATGCTCCTCTTCTCCAGGCTGAGCAAGCCAAGTAACCACAGCCACTCCTCACAAGTCTTGCCCTCAAGGCCTTTCACCATCTTGACTGCTCTCCTTTGGACATACTTAAGGGTCTGACAGCCTCCTCATATTGTGCTGCCCAAAACTGCCCCCAGCACTGGAGGTGAGGCTGCCCCAGCTCAGAGCAGAGCAGGACAATCCCCTCCCTTGCCCAGCTGGCCATGCTGTGCCTGATGCCCCCAGGGCAGGGTTGGCCCTCCTGGCTGCCAGGGCACTGCTGACTTGTGCTCAACTTGCCATCAACCAGGACCCCCAGAGCTACATCTGTGGGGCTGCTCTCCAGCCTTCCACTTTGTATGTATAACCAGGATTACACCAGGCCAGATGGAGAATCCAGCAACTGTTCTTGTTAAATTTAATATAGGTGGTGGTTGCTCAGCTCTCAAGTCTGTCCAGATCTCTCTGTAAAGCCCTCCACTCTTGGCCTTAAAAAATACTTATGTATCTTTAAAGAATACTAATTACAATTTTTTTTTCCTAAAAATAAGCAAACAGTATCTACAGAGGCTAGTATGTGCTGCCTGCTTCTCTACTTCCCAGTTCAACAAAGCAGATTTTTAGGACTCCAGGTCTTCTAAAACTACATTTTCAATTTATTCTTTAGTAATAATGAGAATTCCAAAGAGGATAGATGCAATAGCAGCTGTCTACTATGAGAGAAGCATAAAGAAAAATTGCTACAAAATAATGTCCAACCCATGTTCTGCCAAAATGAAAGAAATGGAAGAGCCAACACAGTTTATATATTGGCTGAGGCTTGAAAAGTTTCTAAGTATTGCTGCATGCAGTTTAGAGGGATTCAGTCAAGACACTGGCTTTATTTTGCCATATTTTACATCTTGCAATTTCTGTGGTCACTACTACAAACACTGTCTCATCGTGGAAAACTGCCTTTTTCATGTGAAACTTCAAAGTAACTGAGCTACTGTGAATAAAATCAGATCAATTCCAGATCTTTGGTTTAACTCAAACCTTTCAGACTTTGAGAAGTCTGGCTAGCTGCTAAGCTAAAATAGGCAGTTTGGGAATTTAGGACCATGTGAAGGATGCTGTTATGGAATTCTTATAGAATTTAAGCCTAATTTAAAATAAAGTACTAAAAAAGATATCTATCCTCATGTCTCTCTGGTTAATTTAAGAGCCCATGATGAAGAAATCTCTGCTCATGAGAATGACAGACTCTTCAGTCAAGCCTCTCTAGGACAAGAGTAAGCTCTGCCAATGTGAATGGAGTCTCTAGAATTGAGATTTATTCTGTCTTAAAGACTGAGGCAGATGACTTTGGGTATGGTGTGAAAAGGATATTCACTCACTAAATATTAGTTTTTCAGAAAATACAATAAGAAGTTGCAGGGAAATATTAAATGGTTGATTCATGCTTTTGAGATGTGCATCTCATTTCCAGTGTAAGTGGCTGGTTCCTCTGAATTGCTCCCAGCACCTTACACCACTCTTTTTTGCTGGTAAGAGATACCTATGAAAGAGCTGCTACCATTATCAGTGCTCCGGTTACTAAAACAAACAGTCTTGTAAAAAACAGCATAATTATCTTCCAAATTGTCTTAGAAAAGTTACTGATCAAACTAAGTTTTACTGCAGCTTCAAACCAGAACAAACTCACAATGGAATTACTTGCCATGATTTTATTTCTGAGCTATAAATATACATACTAAATGAAAGCACACTGCAAAAGACATTAAGCAATGATATTGTTATTGCTGGCTGAAATTAACACCCTCTCTTTGCTCTCTAAAAGTAATTAAAATACATATTTCAGAGCCTCAAATAAGCAGAGAAGTTTGGATTTTTTTCTTCTGAAAGAAGAGAATTACCTGCTACTTACATAGCATCCAGATTTGTCCCATTAAAAGCATGGCCTTGAATACTGGTAAAACCATTATTGTAGAGTTTACTGCAAGCAAAAAACCAATTACATCAGTGCATTTTGGGCTGCTTCAATACATGAATACCTTACATCTTATACATCATTTTTCTTTGCAACAGCACATTTATGGATGGGTTAATTTTAATCTCTTGAGGAAGCAGTAGTTACTGTGCAAGGTCAAACAAATGCCCAGAAGCATTCTTGAGTTCACCTGAATCAAGGATACCATGTGGCAGGTGTTGCCATCTTCTACCTCTTTTTAAACCACTTTGCTATAATTTTCCCACACTTAAATAAAAGCAAGGAAACAAAATCCTGCTAGGAGTGATTAAGGAAGGCTAAAAGAGCTAACAACTAGCAAAAAAGGACTGCTTTTACTATCAGGGGTGCCTTAAAATTTTAGAATCCTTTCATTTACTCCCTTAGAGCAAAATATTTTTTTTTTAATTTCTTTAGAATTCATCCATTCACATTCATTCAGTTCAGGTCATCATTCATTACAGAAATTTCACTCCCATCAGCAGCCCTTTCTTGTGGCTCGTGTTAACTGACTTGCATAACTGAACTTTATTTAACAATTTTCTTTCAAATATGACTCTTCTGATGTTTGCCATCCTTTAGTTTCCATGGCATGTACCACTTAGGTTGCAAGAAAAGTTAGATGCAGTTATAACCCTGCTGTAGCTTTACAGGGGGAGAACTTTGCAGACTTTCTCCTTTGATCTTTTTTTCAACTATAACCATTCACTGGCACTAGGGTCATAGAAAAAACCACTTTAGTCAAGCCAGTTTTAAGAAAAGAGCAGGACTGATTCAAATAGCTGTCAAAGTACAGAACTTAAGCAAACTCAAATACGAACACCGTCTGTCTGTGGTGCTTCTCTGCTGCAAACTGCTAGAGAGTAGGACAGGAATAATTTTATTTTTAAACATTTTGCCATATGCATTACTAGAGAGGTAATTGCCTTGTGACTTAAGCTGGAAGAACTTACAGGGTTAGAGATTCATTACAAAGCCCATGGAAAGCATTTGCAGGCACTGAAGTCATATAAGGATTATCTGCAATTTCACTGAAAAAGGAGACAAAATATCACGATCAAACATCTGCCCAACAGAGCATCTGGAGAACAGCTTTGTTATTAATTGTTCTCTGCCTTGATAATAAATAGAAGTTTAAAACATAATTATTTAAATAAATTAATTTTAATGCATTTTAGTATTAATATAAATAAATAACATTGCCACATGTATTATATTATCCATTTAAATTTATTTATTCAAATAAATAAGTTTAAAAGAATAACCTGTTCAGTTATATCTAAGGCCAGAAGATACATGTAGGATGAAGAATTGAGCATATTCCATCATCCAGGAAGACAGCATGAGGTAAATGGGTTTTATAGTTCTGGTGAGGTGTGCCAGCCTGTGTGACAATAGTGGCTAATGGCACAGACAAGTCCCTGGTCTCACAAGCCAGAGAATTAGTAGAGTGAGTAAGCATTAGCTGCAGTGTCAATTGAACAACCTATGTGGCTTTAGAGCTGAAATCCTGCTCTCTAAATTCAGATATCAGATAATATATTATTCACAACAGAGGCATTTTACTTTACAGAAGTGCATCTAGTACATCTCTCTCACTCGTAAGCGAAATGACTTACTGATTCTTCTCACCTCTTGTCCAAAGGAGTGTTTCACTACTCATTTCTTAAATACTTTTTTTTTACTCCTACTCTACAGTCTTAATAAGTACTATGTATCTTCAGACCAAAATTCTGTTTTTAACAAAAGCAACAGTTGTTAAAAGGGAGAAAGAAAAATGAAAGAGATTTACTATTACTAAACTGGGTAAAGGAGAGAAGGAAAAGCTGGTAGAAACAAAGGGCAGAGCAAAGTCTTTGACTGCCTTTTTTCTGTTTCTTCCTGAACAATATTATAGTCAGGAAATGAAAATACTGTGCAAAGTTTTCTTTTTCTTCAGCTTGTGGATTAGGTGTGGCCTAATAAGGCCCATGCATGAAGTCCATGGGCTGAGAAGTCCTAGCAATTACTCATGTGCCAGAAATAACTTCATTCCTTTTCTGTGCTCCATTTATGCATATATATGTGCTAACAGTGAACAGTACTACAGCCTTTTTCATTCCAAGTAATTTTCACTGATAGGTGGCTTCCACCACAAGTTATTTGGGTTTGACATTTTGCAGATTGGTTCATTTTTTTCTAAATAAATGTTTACTTATAAGTTGCTTGACCTCAAATGCAAATAGTAATATAATGAATGAGTTTCCCCCAGCCAGACCTTATTCATTATTTAGAAACTTATTATTTTTCAAGAGCATTTTTTTTTTCTTGATGGAAGAAACAAAAAGTCTTTCATTGAATAACAGTATTTAGCAATATGTATTATAGAACTATCCTCCTTGAAAGTACAGGTCTATTCTTTAAAAACTCTGTGCAGAATATAAGACCTGTATTTATCTTTTGTTAGTTATCACTATCAAAAAAAAAATCAAGGCAGAAGTAAAACAATGTTTGGTTTTCTGCCACTTAGAAAGGCACTGAGTTAGTTGGAAGTAAGAACACAGATGGTTGTATAAACTGCTTTGTTTCATCTAGCCTGCTCAATTCTTGGTTCTCTCTGCTATGTAGAAATAGATCAAGCAGAGTTTTCAATCTAAGCTGAAGCCCTTCTGGTCTTTGAGAAACTCCCTAATAGTTCTTAAGATGTAACTACATCTCACTCAGAGCTCTGACTGACTCAGGTTTCAATCTTGGAGGCCTACAGCCAGGGTGAACGTGTTAGAACAAAGCTTATCTTTGGTCTCAGAAGATCCTTGGAAAAGAAGATCTCATTGCTTCCTACAGGTCTACACTTTTTAGCAAAGCAAGCTGCATTTCTCTATTGCTCTGAGGTTCATCTTGCCAGTGGCAGATCATGAATGCAGTGGAAACTGACCCTTCTTGACAAAAAATACTGCTTAGCAGCACTGAAACAAGGCCTGCAGTAGATCATCATTCCCATCTTTGCAAATCACCTTCTAACATAACACTCCTCATTTTTGATTGCCTTTTGCCTAGCTCATCCAGCATTCAAGCCTCTTCCAGCTGAAAACTGCTACAATATAAGATTTCTACCTCCTCTCTGGGACAGAGAAGTGACCAAGATACTTTTACCTTCTGTCAGCCTTCAAGTCTTCTTCTGAGCTACTCTTCCTCCTCGCTTGATTAGAACCCAAAATTCCAACTTAGATTAACACAGGTGAATGTTGTCTGTGCTTTTTAAATAACAAGAAACTCCTGCTTATTTTAGAGTTCAAAGCAGAGCTCTTTGTTTCTGAAATAACTTTAAGGATAATAGTGGGAAAACTTGTCCCTGTTTGCATTCCCATTCTCTTTCTTCAATAAATTGTTCTGCAGTTTGCTTCACCATGCCAGCACAAATTTGCTAGAAGAGTTTGGTAAGGATGACTTGATGTTTGCAGGATGTACACTGGCTCAGGTCCCTGTGTGTCACACTATTCTGACTTCATATCAATTCAGGTATTGCCCAACCATTGCAAAACCAAGAACAAAATCAAAGCAAAGGGCCTGTAGAAGTTGTGTATCATGAATGTGCCGTGTGTCCATGTCTCTAATTCGGGTCAAACGTATATAGTGCTAGCTGGCCTGGCATTTTCCAGATTTGGTGCTAATTATCACTGAAATATTGCTTCAGGGAAATCACTTTGTCAGACTTAAATGATACTTTTCTCAAAATCAGAAACCTTCATTATACATTTTCATGTGGTCTGAGGATGACAATTTCTAACCAGCTGTGAGGACAGATACTTACAGCAAAAAATTTACATCAAATGAATAGATTTTGTTGAGGTCTGGAAATACTTTGAGTCCAGTATTAAAAATACCACTGAAAGAGAGGAGAAACAGAAAAAATTAATGCATCACTGAACAACAAACAATGTCTTTAAAGTGTTCAACAGGGCAGGATGGTTATTGCATCCTCTCTATTGTCAATCAATTCATTTATCAACTGTCCAAACAAAAGGATGCAAGAAAAATAAAAAAAATTTGAAATACCAGACTTATGATAAATTATAGAATCTAAAAAAATGAGAACACAGAGTAATAAGACAAACAGGAAGATCTGCAGAGGGAAGCATCTTGTGAGGTTGATAGGAAGAAAATAATTGAAACTCTGGTTTATTTTAACTTGAGAGATTAAGGCTGCTTCAGTTAATAGTCTGGAGCCCCAAATCCTCTGTCTTTGATTGAGGCTAAGAGCTGTTCATATAGCTCTAAAAAGGGAAACTGTCTTAAAATGAGAAATGCTTAAAGCCTCTTCTTTATGAACTCCTGTAGAGTAAAAATAATTGTAGTTCTTAATTTTTAAAACTATTCTCCTGAAACTGAATTTTTTACTACTTTCTTTTTTATTGCCTTCACATCTATAGGAAAAACCTGGACAAATCTTTCCTCCTTGCCACTGCCCCCATCACATACGCACGGAGGCCTTTCTTCCAAATATTAGTCAAAATCACAGAAATTTCTTCAGAAAATCATGGGAAATTTTCTGGATTTCTTTCTGCCATATAGGTCATATGAAATCATGTGTCTGTGTGTGAGCTTTTCACATTTCGCTGACAGGTATGCTTTAAAGCCCTGTGTAAATGTCTGGTAAATACTAAAGATACGTATATATCTGTTGGGTCCCTTCTTCCCACTGTTTTCTACAAAAATAGGGTAAGACAGCACTTATCATAAGAAAAGAGCTCTAGCTGTGGAATTTTTCCAAGGAATATTAGTGTATTCTAGATATTTAATGATAAGACAAATAGGAAAACTACTGATGAATTGATGAATGTTTTCCTTTCTCACACAAGTAGTAAGGGTTCCAACCCTTACTCTTGCTGGCTTTCTGTCATTAGAATAAAGCAACAGGAAAAACCATGGCAATCAGTTCCAAAATCAAATGCAAACTAACAAAACTGCTATAATGTCAAGAGTCATCTGTGAGATTTAAGTACCAATTTGTTACAGGTACTAAATACTTACAGGTATTTCAGAAGTGGGAGGTTCTTAAAGGCATCTGGATCTATGTAATCCAGGTTTCTAAGATTTCGAATTTCACTGTAAAAAGGGAGGAACATTGATAATTAGTATTTAATAACTTAGTATTTAACAACTTATCACAACAGAAATCAGCAATGTTAAAATGAAATTTCAGGGACCTAATTCCTGCAACAAGCTTTTTGTACTGGCCAGCACTAGCTCAAGACCAGAGCAATCTTACAATGATGCATTATCATCTGGATAGGTGCCATCCTGGGGACTGGCCTTTTGAAGCAAGGGGGTAAGAATTACCTAAGATTTGATTCTGGATCCTTTGTCTGCATGGTCCTAAAACCAGAACAAATACCCTGTGGCAATGGCTATTGAACATGGTGATGATTTTGTGTCTGCAAAGCTGAGTAAAAAGAAGAAAAGTAAAGCCTTCGGTATTTGTATATAATAATCCTATCAAATGACAACCATCTCTGCACTTTATAATTTTATGTGCATTTTTTCTGCTTACTTTCAGCATGTGTCTGACAGTATTTAGCATTATTTTTTCCTGTGTCTTTTACAGAACTCAAGAGATGGCTCAGTCACTTAAATAAACTTTGTTCTGAGACCTGAAATGGACACACCATTCACTACATAGCCATGCCCAGCAGTATAGAGGATAGCATATCTCTTTGCTGTATAAGGCAAGACATAACACAGACTTCATTCATTATATCTTCTGTCCACAGTTATGTCTTTCAGTACTTCTACCCAAGAGACATGTTGGTCTGCAAATGGCTTTTTAGTCTGCACATGTTGAAAAACCAGCCTGACACTAATCACAGTAGCCATGGTGGTGCTTTCTGTAGGTCTGTTGGTGGGCCTGCTGCCCCCCCAGCCAGCACCATCATTGCCAGAGTCATGACTCCTCATTTTTCTGAAATGTTTGTCACTTCCCTTAGTACAACTTCCCTCAATATTTCTCATTCCTCTATTTTCTAGCAAATTCCTTTCTTTTCTATCTATAACAACAGTCAGCAGTCTGGCTGCACCAAGCAGACTCTGCCAAAATTCTATTGTATAGTATTGAGGTAGATTCTATAGACCTACCAATTTTCATCTTTTATTAAAAAAACCCTCCCCCATCACACAGACTTTAATTTCTTGGACTCTTTTCTGTTTCCAGAAGGACATGGATGGTTTTGCATGTTTGCTTATATTTCTTTACCTTAAATCAGCTCTGGACACTAGTCTCATAACACTCTGAAGCAACTCTCAGCCTTTCTTAAAAGAGAAACCATATAGAAAGAATGGTGCCAAGGCTTCCTCCCGATACTAGCAGTAGAGCAATGGATGTGAAGAAAGCATTTCTAGCTACTTACATAGAGAAATTTGATAAAGATGACAGATTTAGATGGCATGGTGGTGCAGGTTATGTGGGTGATGTTCCAGCCTTAAGTCAGTAAAAGAAATGCTGCTGCTGGACAGAGACCAATGGGCAGAGACCAGTAGTATTTAATTTACCATGGCCTAACTGTGCCAAGTAACCCATATAAAATAAGAATCAGAAAATTGGGATTTACGACTACCTCTGCCTCTGGAATTGTTTTAATGGGACTAAAATCAACCCAGACAAGCCGTCTAAGAAATAGAAGTGGGAAAAGAGACAGAAGTTAGTAGATAAATCACTATGTAGACACTGGTGCAATCACTTCAACCTCTCCATTTATTGTTGTACTGACAAAACAGTTCTGCTTCACCTTTCAAGTCGTCAGTTTTCACTCTGTTTACTAAAACACTGCAGAGAAATGAGGATTCACCTTTTACTTGCTTGTTAAATCAATGCCATTAATTGCTACTGTACTGCTACTGTAGTGCTACATTCAACTATTCTTCACATCTGTTACCTACTTTGAACTGCAGCTGTGTTTCTGTATTTAAAAGAAATCCTCTCAGTGTCAGTTTCTTGCTTCTCTCTGATTATTTTATTAGTTATGTAGCTATCACATTCCCAGAAGTGGAATTTGCTTCATAAACACTAACTGACATGTTTTTTCCATCACTGACTGCTTTCAAAATGTTGGACTCATGAGCTTCCTGGTCTGATACTCCTCTGTGGACCAAGCATATTTGCAGGGAAAGAGAGTCTTCAGTTCAGCCTTTAGCCTGGAAATGAATAATGCATTGGAGTATCAAATAGTCATCAGGTTTTGGTTTGTTGCTATTCATAGTATTCTGCGTAAATTATTTGGATGAGGGTACTGGAAGTAAGAATTCAAAATCAGCAGATGGTACTAAAATTTAAAGAACAAAATAATGTAATGAGATACAATTTTGATTTATTAAGTAATTGGGCCATGAGAGGGCATTTGCTAATTAAAAAAAAAGGCAAATGAAAAACTAATTAATTTGGGAATAAAATATTTTAAACAGACAGATGAGACAGCACAGTAATGGGAGAAAATCTTAAATAACGTGAGGGAATCAATATGATTCAACTTAACATTGGGAAAAGGTTTATATCCCTGCTGTTCAGTTTTCTTGAGCTGATAATGTTAGGGTTAAAATAGAAGTATGCTTTAATATAAACTGCATTTATACTTGCATTTCATCCTACACTTTGTATTACAGAGGTGTCTTAAAGCCCAAAAGGAAGAATAGGGCCATTGTGGAGCAGACAGCCAGGCTTAGAAGGGTCTAGTCAAAATAGATGAGACAGTTATAAAAATAAAAGGTGATTGGGCAAAAGTGAGTGTTACACTTGATAAAAAAAGAGGATGGAAATCCAGCTTTCCCTACTTCTAGTCCAGTCAAATGTGCCTCCTGCATTTGAGTGGCCTGAATATGTGGCTTCTCATTTTATCTGGGTGAAAAAGAGAAAGATCTTAGGATAAATGTAGGTAACACCAGGACAACCATGACACACAGCTGAAGTGTAAAGAGTAGATTTATTCCATCATCTTGCTGGCTGGAGGAATCAAAAAATGCAAGTAGACACATCGCCTGCTCGGCTCATATTAGCAGGGGCAAAACACAGTGAGGCCTGAGTCCTGCCCTACCTATCAAAGGGGGCCTGGGACATGTGCAAACCTCCACCAGGCTGTTTTACAGTCTCCACACTTCTTATCTCCTTTCCCTGCTTACAAAGAGGCCCCAAGCCTGTAAGAAGAATGCTTTTAACTCTTTCACAGTTTTCTGTTATCTTGTGAGAAAAAAATCGCTTCTTTAGTAGACAAAAACCAACCAAAACAAACAAAAATACATTAATTCACTGACACTGTTTTCTAACATCTCCTCAGTGCAAGATTGGTCTCTGAATGAAAACAATTATAATCCAATTTATTTTTCTCTCTTCTTGTCAATCTCTTTTCCAACCCTTTCCTCCCTACAGATCTTCAAATTCATTTCCATTAATGAACTGTGCTGCTATCCTTGTTTCAAACATCCTTAATCTTAGAGTACTGGAAGGAATTCCTCCCTAAAATCACAGATTTAAAGGGTATCTATTGCTTCATTGATATTGGGGCCTATGAAGTTAAGCCCATAAGGAGGAAAGATACTGGAATAGTTCTGATCTCATCAATTAACAGGAAAAACTGCATTTCACAATTTCTTTTACATTAATCAGTCATGAGTAATATACTCAAAGGCACATAGATGTTATATAATCCTAATTTTCAAACTGTAGTCAAAAGACTGCTGTGGTGTAAAGATTAATCCCAAAAGGTCCATAAAGATAGAAGAGCAAATTGATTATCAGTAAATTCATTAAGCAAGGTTTGCACTTTTACCATTTATCTTCTATGAATTGGTGAGTTGAGAATATTGAAAGTTGTGAACTTAAAAAGTTATGGTTCTTTGAAAAGCAGTTTTCCTATTTAATTTCCTTTGAATTAGGAAAACTATTAGTAGTTTAAGCTGCCTAAAATGCAGATAAAGCCAAAGGGAATACTTAAAATACCTAGTAAGCTAATTTCCAGATATCTGTCTGTGAGGGCTGATTTTAAATTACTTTTAAATTGCAACTTTGACACACTCTACAAATAGAACAACCATGGCATACAGCAGTTAGAATTCTGAGTCCTTCAGGGCATTACGTGCTTTTAAGATATAAGAAAATTTGAGACCGTTAGTAGGCATTTTTGTTGACCGTTGATGCAAAAAGGCAAAACGTGCTGTGAACAAACATTTCACTTGGCAGTCCTAATTACAATTACTTAGAGATGCTCATAAAAAAAAAAGGATGCTGCTACTTAGCCACAAGCTAAGAGAGTTATTTGTGGAGTATTTACAAAAGTATTCAAAGTTGCTTTACAAACTCTATTATATTCTTGGAAGTACAGAAACCATTTTAAAACTGGCTTATTTGTGCTTTAAAGACATTTGATGTTTGAAGTTTTAGTTCTGGCACTCAGACTAGGAATTAAAAATGTACTAGGTTCACAATCAAATCACCACCTGATTGTCCAAGAACAGCAATTCACTTTTCCTTTTTAATGAAAATACACAAAAAACTTTATCACATCAAGAATGGATGTGCAGAGAAAGCATCACTTGATGTTATAAAGATATGTGTCAAGATTTACAAATAACTATGGACTTGTGTTTAGTTGCAAAGCTATAACTACTTTCAAATCCAAGTGAATCTAAAAATTATGCTAATAGTAAGAAATATTCAAATATTTGGCTAATTAATTAATTGAGACATATGTTTGCCAGCTAATGTTTCAGAAAGGTTAATATGCTACTTAAAATTCTATCTGAATTTGGTAACATTAAAAGAAGCACAAACATTTCCATATTTAAGTGGAATCTAAATTTCATTTACCAGACATGTTTTCATACCTGCCATTCAATATTGATGCATTCTTGAGTCTGTTTAAGCTCAGAATTCAGAAATTGCAGATCTGGCTTTAGAGAATCAATATAATCATATTATGCTGAGCTACCTACAAAGACTGAGGATATCCAGGTCAGCAATTGTGAAATGTTTTAAATAAGCTTTTTTTGCATTCTCTTGTAATAACCTGAGCCCCCCTCTCTACCTTCTGAGACTTACTTTGTATCTACCTTAGCTTCTCTCACTTGTACATCTACTTCCATGTTTTATTCTTCCCCTGCAGCCAAACCATCCATGGTATTTCATCTGCATGCATCTGTTTAAGCCCCTGCACCACTGGCACCAGAAAACTGGCTTAGGCTCCCAACAGTCTACTCCCTACCTTGAGACTGCAGATTTTAACAAGATTTTTTTGCACAGCACTTATCCCAGCTCTGAGATTCACTGCAGGTACACAGCATTCTCCCATAGATCTCCTCAGTCTTCCTCTCCAGTTGTTTCTCTCTTCTTCCTGCATTTCTGTATCCCATGGCCTGGCATCACAAGCTGTCCAAGAGAAGTGCAGCCCTGGCCCAAAGGATGGTGGGGCTGCCCTGGCCCTTGGCTCCATCTCACTGCAGAGCTGGAGAGTGGTCCCCCACCAGCTCTCCAAATGACGTCACATATATGAGGGCAAGCCACTTGAACCATAACCTTTGGCTTTGTTCCCAAATGCTGAGAGGGCTTTTTATGTGGTTGTGTAAGAGAAGAATGCTTTACGAGTTAGGAGAAGAGAGTAGAGAGAGACAAGGGGAGGGTGAGCCAAGACACAGAGAAAGGAGAAAAAGAAAGAATGAATTTGCAGGAATGTTTCCCTGAGAAACAGAGACCTAATTACAACAGGTTTTTTATTTAGTGTAATGTTACCAAGCTTCAGCTCTACTAGTAAGGCAACTACACAGAGACACTGATTGCTAATCAGATCCTTTCACAATTACATTTACAAAAAATACATACTTCCATAATTGTATGAGAGAGTTCTGAATCCGTAAACAGACATACTTAAAAAACGTAAATACAAAAGGAGGAAACAAGAAACCATTGTGAGGCCAATTCAACACAATTGGGGAGCAAAAGTTTGTTCCTTATTTACATCTTCATAGAGTGGGAATTTTGCCATTAATTACCAGCAAAATGAGATGTGGCTCATTAAAATACAGAAGGTGATCAGTATCCTTAGGTTGCAGAAGTTGCTCAGTACTTGAAAGGCATGGATGCATAAAAATATGACCTATGCTTAAAGAGCTGAGGTCTGGAAGGAACAGAAAGTCAGGACAGAGGCACATGAACCAAATAAGGACTGAGAAAACGTTGCTGAAGATCAAGGCTGAAGTGCACTAACAAGCTTGGCAGACAGATCATGATGAACACAGGATGCCTATTCACATAACACTTGGCTTAAAGCAAAGCATTAGTATCTCCCTTCCATAAACACTGAATTTTCTCTTAAGAAGTTCTTATGTCTATAAACAAATGTTTTGAGAACGAAACTGTGTGTACAAGTTTCAGTTAGGGTAAAAAGATTATTTACATAAAGCTGCACTTTATGGAAGTTCAAAGAAAAACAAGCTATAAAAATATAACTGTGTAATGACTTTTCCAAACTGTTAGAGTAATCTAACCTCCTTTAAAATACTTTGTGATAATCTTAACCTAGTATTATTTTAGCAGTAATACTTTAAAAATACTGTGTAAATGGAGAACATTAAATTCATGTATAACACAAAATACAAATTTATCCCTGTATAATCCTGTTATTTGGAAAGTAAATCAAACTCAACATTGACAGGTTTTAACAAATCAGGAGTTATGCAAACAATTCATAAAAATTATCAAATACATAAATTGCTTTCTTTCACAGCTTATATGCAACTGTCTGACTTGCCAGATGCCTGGATATTCCCTGATTAAATAATAAATGTGCCTTACTTCCAAACAGATTTTATATACTTGGTAAGCACTTTTGAGTGGTAGAGGTGACCCTTCTTTGTGGGTTATCTGCAGAGGCTTGGGGTTTTCCAATAACTTTTGTGAGCAGAGTTCTGATGTCTTGTCCTGGGTAGTATTTTTGGCTCTCGTGCAGAAAAAAAAAAAAAAATCTTTTATGTCTGTGTACAGTTTCTCTTTTGGTGGTGCTTTGCAAGAAATCTAAGGGGTCCCATACCCTTGTACAGTGGAGCAGGAAACATTTCCTCCATGCCCTTCCCACAGCCCGTGCCAGAAGTGACGTGGGAGTAGGTGCCTGTGAACTCTGCTGACTCCTGCACAGACCTGCAGCTTCCCAGTCATGGACAGCACATCCAGGCCTGGAGGCTGGGGTGGGTGTGATAATGTGGTGATTTTGGAACTTTATGGAGCTTTTTATCTTTCATTTCTAATAAGGTGAACCACAAAAGAGGTACCATGTGAAGAACTTGCACTGCATACTGGCAGATGCTTCATTCATTGCTGATAAAATGTGCTGCCAATAAATGTTTCATTAAATGATCATTTGTGTTAAACAAGGAATTTTAAAGACGCAACAACGATGAAAGAGGAAGAGAGAACCTGGACGCAACAGGCTTGGAAAAAAGCATGTACATGATAGGGAATGGTATCAAAACCAAAGGTAAGCACTGATATCACACCAAAGCCTTGCTGTGAAACTCAGGAATACTACTGGAGCATGTTGTTGGCCTGAAGTAGATCTCAGGATCTTGCACTCTGCTTTTAGATATGCCAGTCATGTTCATGTTCTCTGAGAGGAGTCACTTACACTTTCCAGCATTAGTTTCTCTCTTTATCTTCATTAACAATAATTATATTTTTCTCCTGTAACTTTGTTAGTATTTCTGATTCTCACTGTGTAAAGTAAAAGGAAAAAAAATCATAGAAAATAAAGCAGTGTTAAATCATCATCTAATTCAACCTCTTTCTGAGTGAAGATTAAACAGACCTATGGAATTTCAGATCATGCAACCTTAGAGGCCTGCAGTGGTAGAGACAATGTCTCCAGCAAAACAATTCTAGTGTTTATTTACACTAGCCATAGAAATACATTTCCTAGAGGCTGACATGAGTCTCATCTAATCTACTTTAACATTATTATTACTTTTTCAAACATTAGCATGAAAATGGGTGGTAGTTTTCACTTCTTGCAACAACCTTAAAAAAATCAATCTGCCTCTCACATGTTTTCTTTCTGGACCCAAAAGACTTTTCTCTCTGACAATGTTTTCTGGATCCATGGTGACCGACTGTGCTCTCCATTGGAACTTTTGCAAACAAAAATCTCTGAAATATTCCAAACTGTAATTCAGCTGAGCTTTACAACAGTGGCACATTTTCCAGTCCCTCCTTTGGATCAGTAACAGGAACATGGAAGAGTACCAGATACAGGATGGATGCTATGGAGCTGTCTGTTCAACACATTACATTCTCATTTTGGCAGGGTCCTGATGGAAGACAAGAATTCTCTGGATGCTTCCTACCAGTTCTGTAACTGCCCTTAGAGCATCACTTGGTGCAGATTGGTCAGAACATGAGAACAAAAAGGTGTAAAAACCACTTCCAGAAGAAGCCTTTTCCCATATTATTCTTATTCCATTAAAAACCCGTATAAACACTCTTCATTTTATTAGCTGCACTTTCAGAATGATAACTTATTCTTCATGTCTCCAGCTAGTGCCATTTTGCTCTGTGTTTTGGTCCTTCTGATTTTATTTCTGATGCTTATATTACTGTTTTACACTTAGCTGCAGTTAATTGACAGAAATAATTCTTAGCTACCATTTTATTTCAACTTGACATCAAGTTCATGATGAGTCTAGTTTCTCATGACATTTACATACATTTCTGTGGGAAGATACAGAAGAGCAAGGGAACCAAAAAGATGTATGGAAAACAAGCACAATAAAATAAGCTCAAAAAAGAGACTGACTTGTTGCTACGCTTCGTGCCTACCATGTTTTGGTTTGGGGAAATTCTGTTCCTAAGCACTCTTTTGGTACACAAGGTCACATATTGTAAACTACTTTGTTTTTGCACATACTTTGCCAGAGGAGGGATTTCGCGTAGTGGTCTCTAGAACTGACCGATGGTTCCCAAAGGTCCCACCTCTAAGGTGGGCACATCTGTAAAAGTATAAAAGAAGCCCGAGAAATAAACGTGTGGCTCCTCCCTGAGGAGTCCACTGCAGCCTTCTGTGAGAAACTATCACTCCCTGCCTCCATTTATTGTGTCCAACAGCGACATCGACTCACTCCACATTATGGAGAAAGGAGATGAGAAAAGAAATATTTAGCTACATCGGAGACAGGAATGACATCATCATGTATGTTTTTTCTACACATTCCAAATTTATCTCATCACTATATTCATTTATTTAATTACAGTACTTACATGTGAGTGACTTTGCTTAAACTGTTGAAGGAATGGGCCTCCAGACTCTGAAGTGTTTCATCTATAGAGATGTAACTAAACACCAGCAAACAGAAAAATAAAGAAGTTTCAGACCCTGGGAAGACACAGCTAGTGCCCATCATGCCACTTCATTTGCTGTCTCATTATTTTTCTCATCCAGCTACGATGACACTCAGAAAGAGCCTGAGAATGCACAATTTAAATCAGATCAACATTTGGCAGCAGCCACAAGGCCCTCTCCCAGCCCTTATTTTCTTCCTTTTCCCTCTCTCCACCTTTCTTTGCTTTTTTCCAAGCTCAGCATCCCCTGTATTGCTGCCCACCAGCTGCCCTTGTTGTCCTCTGCTGCTGATGGAGAGCAGCTCGGTGACACATGGGGCACTTCAGGAGAGCACAGCCAGGAGCAGGTGAGGCAATGGAAACTGAGTCGAGGCCGTGCTGTATCAGCGGCGCTGGGGAGCGCAGGAGGTGCAGATACGGGTGAGGTGTGGGGAGCTGTGTGCTGGCACTGGCTGTGGGACAGCATTGTGCACGGGGCAGGAAAGGCACTGTGTTGCACAGGGAAGTGTGCACAGGAGAATTGTGCTTTACACGGGGCTGCTGGCAGAGAGCACTGTGGGATGCTCCTTTGTGTGGAGAAGCTGTGGAGAAATCACTTAGAGGAGCTACAAACCGGGTGTTTGTGAGGTGCTCATGGACGTGACCCCAAAGCATCATCTCAAACCCAGAAAACATGTTCCTTATCCTTGACCTTAAAAATACTGAATGTTCAGTATGTCCTTAAGTCAGCAGAAAACGCCAGGTGAAGTCCTTTTACCAAGATTTAGTGTATTTGCATTAACAGTGGAAATCACAAATTTCTCTTGCATTTGAATATCCTATAAAACTTCTTTATTCAGTGATGCCTTTCTGACAGGAATTAGCTTTGCAATTAAGCACGTAATTAAAATATTTTTTCTTTAATTCATGTGGAAAAGCAGCACGAGGGAAAAATATCAACTTCTGGCTATCAAGAGTACATAGATATGCATTCATTTAAGAGAAATTGTAGCTCTAAAAATTTTGTTTGAACAAGGTTCATAAAGAGGACAGCTAAATTTTCTATTCAGTGCAGATAAAAAAATGTTTATTTGTAGAAATCATATAGTAGACACCATATAGCAAAATAAACTGCTGTATTTTGAATAGTAAATGCAGTATATATTCCCCTGTTGAAACTTCAGGACATTTTCTAGATGAATTTGCAAAACCAGGAATGGTCTGGTAATTTTCATTGCACAGTTTTCCTTGCACGAAAATTATGGGCTGGGAGAGGCAAATGAGACGTGGTACATTAGAGGCCAAGACATACACATAAAAGTTGTAGTAAAAGCACAGGTACTGATTCTCTAACCTGAAGTTTATATCAAGAAGGTGGGGGTTCATGTTTTGTGGTTATAGTAATGCTATAAGAAATACCCAGCTGGGCACTGACACTATTCAAATTTAAACTGTCAGCTGGAGCTTTTAGAGGCAAGGAAGGGCTGACACCCTTTTATATTGAATCAAACTCTGTTCTAAACTAAGTTTATCCTTTTATATATTATACTAGACATCATGTGAGGGATATTCCTCCCACTCCAAAAATCCCCCAAACAATACACCATCTATCTGATTAAACTGAGATGGTAAATGAAGCTGCAGATATCCGAAAACAATTGCTTATAAGAATTTATAATACTTAAAATTACTTATAAAGACTAATAAGTCTTTATTTCAACATATCTGGATGAAACTATAAAATATAATAGGCAGACCATGTTCCCCCAAAGTCCTTTTCATGAATTCTAAAATGGTAATCCTCAGCTATTCAGTGAAAGCTCATATAGAATTGAGACTTGCAAGGAACATCAAGGGCAAGAAGAAGAATTCTTATTGCTACATTAGTAATAAAAAACTGAACAAGAAAAAAGTGGGTCTGTTCCTGAATGAGGTAGCTTATTTATTTAACAGTGGCCACAGATAAAGCTGAGCACCAGACTGAGTTACAGCCCTGTGCATTCTGGTTGGATCCTATGAGCAGATTGTGGACTAGAGCCCTGCTGAGGTCCTTTCTAAATTACACGGCTCTGATTCTGGGGAGTGAGCTGTGAAGTGGCAGAGAAATTCACTGCATCAAACAGACATGCACAGGATCACAGATTATGGGCCAGCGACAAACAAACGTGGGACAACTTTTTGCCAAGACTGGTGACATCAGCAAGCACTACAGTGCAAGGGCAGCTGTTGAGGAATCCATGCAGTGCAGGTAGCTCGGTTTGCAGCTGCAGTGCGAGCTGCAGGCTGGGCTCTGGGTGAGGGGAGCCCGAGGCAAGGGGCCAGGAACTGCCGGCCCTTTGCATAACAAAGGGCGTGGGGAGCCGTGGGCAGCCAGGTGAGAGACACAACAGGAGCCAAAGCCCGAAGACTTAAGCGTGAACAGACTGTGAGGGTATAAAAGCCCAGGGATTCCTTTGTTCGGGGTCCCTCCTTGGAGGCACCAAACTCGAGCTATTTTGTTACTTAGTTATTGAATCAAGATTAAACTATTAAAAGATCTGGGTGTCTGAGACTTTGCTGTGGGAAATGTGGGGTGGAGCTGGTCATGGTGCGAACGTGATTCTCAGAGTGGCTCCGGGATGGTCGGACAGGCAAGTTTCCTTAACGTGGCCACCTTCAACGGGACAAATGTAGAGTAGCTGGTTCTGCTTTTGTAGACTGTAACCATGCATATGTTTGCACACAAAGGAAGTGACACGATCTGTCATATCGCACAAATATTAACGTTTTAGTGAAAATCCATCTCTAGTCTAGAAATGCCCCTGGTCTCCAATGAGATGTGCTACAAATCATGCTGGCAGCTGGCAGCAAATGAATATGTTAATTTGATATGAGCGAAATTATTTCCTGTAATTCGCACACTAAAAAAAATGTTTTATAGCTTTATCACATTGACCTCAGTAAAAAAAAAACCTTGTTCACAAATGCACAGAATGCCTTCCTATAACTGATTCAGGTTATAAATATATATAAATAGAATTATTACCTTCAGTTCCAAAATGTAAGTGGTGAGGTAGCAAAGGTACACAAATATTTTCATTTCATAAGCTTTTATACACAAAGACAGAATTTTGGAGAAGGAAAGTAATTTTAAACAAAAATTTAAGAGAACAGTATCAGAAACTGAAGAGAACTTACATCCTAGAGATGTTGGGGAGGTTGGAAAAAGCATCACTTGGAATTTTTCTTAGATGAGTCTCCAGAAACCTCCTACAGAAACAAAAGTTTGGTGGTAAATATCCTTTGGTAAGTACAATTTAACATTAAAAACTCCTACAGAGCTTCAGCTCTCTCCAATATTTTTGTTCTTATCTTGCCTTTTCTCCGTGTTGCCATCTTTGCCTCATTTCTATTCCTGATTATGTGGCTTGTTTTGTTTAGTGTGCTCCATCAATCTAAATTGCAGCTTTCTGCATCATCCCTCCCAAGAACTCAGCAGTCAGTGGTGATGATGAACCTTCCAAAACTCCAGAGCATGACCAGTAGAACAATTTGTCTATTGAAGTTAATGAAATATTAAGAGAATTCTTTTAATCATTTCAGGCTCCACAAAGATATCCCATCCCTCATTCGAAGCAAGAAATTCAGGTATGTCAGCCAAAATTGAATTAGAGCAATTGAATGCAACCTTCACAGAATTCTCCATTTTCTTTGTAATAAATACTACATTCTTCCTCCCCAGACATTTGATGCCAGGGTGGCATGTACCTTACCCATCTGCAGGAGACTTCAGAAAACCCCGCAATATTTAAGGGGTTTCTTAAGGTTGATACTTATCAACAGCCAAGCTCTTAACAGAATCAATCTCCAGCAGACTCACTCCTCTAAATAAGAAAGGAGGAAATGCTTTTGAAAATCAGTCTATGATAGCTGTTAAACTTACTGTTACAATATGTTGTTGTTGTTAATCTTTCATTTTCCAATAAAGTTTGGGAAAAGATTTATGGAATATCTAGTCAATGAATAGTTTGAAGAATAATTAAGAATAAATGATAATTTTTTTCCCTAGCTGATATTTAACAACAGTTAAAGAAGAAAATAAATCAACAAATAAGGATGATTTCCTGATTCTGTTTTGTTTCATAATTCCAAGTATCTGATTACTATAATTATATTTGATTTACACAGCCAAATATATTATCATCTTGAGATTTATCAAGCTTCTGGAACTTGCATACAAGAAATAAAACTGTAGAACTAGAGTTTAATAATAACAATAGATGTAGAAATTCTTAAAGATTTTGTCTTGAATTAAAGTATAAATTAAGAGACTGTACATTCCTATAATCCCAAGGGAAGAATCTACTTCTCCAGCCTACCTTCCCTACTCCATATACTTGTTATGAGAATGAGTAAAGTCTTCTACTTTTCCAACAGTAGGTTGATGTTTCTCCTGACCTCAATACACCTGGCTCCAAACAAGCCCCCAGCCACGGGAATGTCAATTGATCCAGAGGTTATGTCCATATAGATGTTATTTTAACATCCACAGCACTATCAGTGATATTACTTCAGTAAGATACATTAGGGAAGTAAATATGTATTTTACGTAGTTGCCTCTTCATTTTAAAAGAATTTTTAAATGCATGTCTACAAAACACAATAAGTAAATCCACCCAAAGAAGTTCAGATAGAAATTATATGATTTATAATTTGAATAATATCCACAAAAGCTTTATGTATTTTAATAAACTATTCTCCACCAATACAGGGGAGGAAATTTACCATATGTCAGTATGAAACAGAGCTTGTCAATTTGAAACAAAGCAAAAAATTTTACATCCTAATTTCATTTTTCTGAGAAAACTATAACAAATGTAGTTTTTTATATTGGAGTTTTTATGTAGGAGAAATATTCTAGTTTTTATATAGGAGAAATAAACATGTCAACAAAGTAATGGCTAGGTAAACAGCTATTGACACATTAGTTTCTAGGTTTTTATATACAATTAAATCCAACACAAACAAAAATATATTTTTCAATTATTCTGAAATAAATGCATTGTAGTCTTTCAGTGGTGCAAAAATAGCTATAAAAAGGCATTTCACATAGTGAAATTCATGCTGAGCTTATCAGAGGCTGATTACCACCTAGTGTCCAGTGCTAGTATTACCAATGTGGCAGGAATGACAGAAAGATTCACACAGTAAAAGAACTCTGAAAGTAGGGAATCACTTCTGAATATGCAAGACTACATAGCTGCTTTCCTACAACTAGCAGTCCAACAGAATAACATAAAGTATCCCTCAAAACTGGCCCAGCCCTAAGAAATACTAGATTATTTCAAAATGAAATTGTACAGGTCAGTGTTTGGGACAAGTAGTTATTCAAAGTGAGCTCTTACAATGTATCCTCTTCCTACAAACTGAGGTACATACAGTGTCTGGACACTGTCAGACTGACAGGCAAGAATTTAGGTTGGTTACTTGCTAATTCATAGCAAACAGAAAACATCAATCCATAATGTTGGAGATTATCCTTGCTCAATTTGTGATCACCCAGTGCTTCTGACTGGATTTGAGTAAAAAAAAAAAAAAGATTTTACACAAAGGAATGATCCCATCCTCAGTCAGTTTTCAGATGACACCAAGATGGGCAGGAATGTTGATATGCTGGAGGGCAGGAAGGCTCCATAGAGGGCCCTGTACAGGCTGAAATGATGGGCCAAGGCAACTTCATGAGGTTCAACAAAGCAAAGTGCCAGCTTGTTGTGTCCTCTCCCAGCTCCTTGTGCACCTCCAGCCTGGTGGGGTAGTATGAGAAGCAGAAAAGGCTGTGACTCTCTAAGCACTGCCCAACAATAACTAATATATCCCTGAATTATCAACTCTTTTTCCAGCACAAATACAAATCCAATCCAATCCATAGCATCATACTTGGTACTATGAAGAAAATTAACTGTATTCCAACCAAAATAGGGCCACTTTTCTGCAACTTTTCTTTTCTTTGTTTGTTTGTTTTGTGTGCTCCCTGGCCACTTAAGTCTTTTACGTGGCAGCACAGTCTGAGGAGGTGGAGCATTACCTGGAGTAGAGGATAGACCAAAGAAGCACTGCAGTGTACTGGGCATACTGCAGTCTATGGGACCAGACGTGTTGCACCTAAGGGCAATGAGGAATATTATCATTCTGAGGCTACCCTATAATCTTTGAAATATCATGGTGATGAAGGGAGGTTATATCTTAAAAAGAAAAGCAGCATGTACATCTTCTAGTGAGGCAAAAAGGAGGATCTGAGGAAACACAGGCTAGTGGCTGATATGTAATGTTTTGTCTGCAAGTAATTTTATACATTTGGATGTCCTTTTGCAGGTGCTATGTACATGATCAGAGGCAAAAAAAAAATTAATCCTTTATTTTCATCTACATTTCTATATTAATAATTCCTAACATTCAGTTTGACTTTTTGACCTCTGCCAAGCAGCTGGCAGCAATTATGGGCACTTAGTGGTTCTCTGATTAAACACAATAGGAGCCAGCAATTACAGCCTGTTCCTACTCTCTTTCCCTGTAGGAAGTGAGCCTCTTCAGATTGCTCTTTTCTGAAATTTCATGGTCCTGTTTGAACTTTCTTTCCCGCAATTTATAGGTTTTTAGTTCAATACTTCAGAAACACAGCTCTTCTCTGTTGTAGTTAGAGTACATTTTATTGCAGGCCATCATAAAAGTTTAAAGTTCAGGGTAAAAAAAATAACAGTACTGGTTTTACGTCAAAATCAAAATTTAGTTCAAAAATAACGAAATAGGTACGTCTGTGATCACAATAAAAGAAAATATATGAGGCTGTAGTGCTTTAATATGGCAACTGGGTGAAGTCCCAGGTGACTGGAAAGGGGGAAGCATTGTACCCATCTTTTAAAAGGGTAGAAAGGACGACCGTGGTAATTAGTGACCTGTCAATCTCATCTCTGTCCCTGGGAAGATCCTCCCAGAAGCTATGTTAAGGCACATGGAAACCAGGGAGGTGATTTGAGACAGCCAGAACAGCTTCACCGAGGGCATGTCCTGTCTGACCAACCCAGTGGCCTTCTCTGATGGACTACATCAGAGGACAAGGGAAGGGCTACAGATGTCATTTACCTGGCCTTCTGTGAAGCTTTTGACACAGTGCCCAACAACATCCTTCTCTCTAAATTGGAGAGAGATGGATTTGATTAGTGGAATGTCAGATAAGAAATTGGCAGAATGGTCATACTCAGAGCTTTGTGGTCAATGGCTCAGTGTCCAGATGGAGAACAGTGAAAAGTGTTGTGCCCAGTAGTGGGCAAATACACAAGTCTTATGCCCAGCAGAGAATAATATCTTCATCAATTAGATAAACGGTTGGGTCAAGTGAACCTTCTGCAAATTTGTTGATGACATGAAGCTTAGCGGTGCAGTTGATACACCTGAAGGATGGAGTGTCATCCAGAAAGACCTGGAAAAGCTCAAGAAATAGGCCCATGGAAAACTCGTGTAGTTGAACAAGACCAAATTCAAGGTGCTGCACCTGGGTCAGGGCAACCCCTGGTATCACCACAGGCTGGGGATGAACAGATTGGAGCAGCCCTGCTGAGAAGGACTTGGGGATGCAGGTGAATGAGAGGCTGGGTGTGAGCCAGCAACATGCACTTGGAGCCTGGAGAGCCAGTTGTATCTTGAGCTGCGTGCAAAACAGTGTGGGCAGCAGGGCAAGGGAGGGAATTCTGCCCCTCTCCTCTCGTGAGACCCCACCTGGAGTACTGCATCCAGCTCCGGAGTACTAAGCACAGGAAAGATGTGGACCTGCTGGTGTGGGCTCAGTGGAGGGCCATGAAGATGATCAGAGAGCTGGAACCCCATTCTATGAGGAAACATGGAGAAAGCTGGGCTTTTTCAGCCTGCAGATGAGAAAGCTCCAGAGACACTTTATTGCAGCCTTCCAGTACTTAAAGAAGGTTTCTAACAAAGTTGAAGACATGCTTTTTTGTAGTCCCTGTTGCAATAAGGCAGGGCATTATGATTCTAAGCTAAAAGATGGTCAATTCAGACTAGATGTAAAGAAGACATTTTCTCAATGACCGTGGTGAAACCCAGGCACAAATTGCTCATAAAGATGGTAGATAAATCATCTCTAGAAGCATTCAAGGTCAGGCTGGATGGTACTCTGACCAACCTGATCTAGTTGAAGATGTCCCTGCTCCTTGGAGAGGCGGTTGGACTAGATGATCTCCAAAGGTACATTCCAACCCAAACTATTCTATGAACCTATGATAATTTATAATATTAGGTTTCATTTCAACTACCTTTACAGGCTTTTCAGCCTCTATATTTATGTATCTACTTATTTGTGAGAAAAAAAATAGCTCAAACTTTTCATGTTGTGTGAGCCAACCTTTCTTTGTAAAGAGTGCCATTTAAAATGTCTTTTTCTTTAGATTCAGATAGGCCACACTCACCAGCTGGAGTTCAAGAGAGAACTAATCTTCTTTTAGTATGTGTCAGGAGCTCATTGCCTAATTTAGGCTTAAATTGTAATGTTTACTGCAGCTGCTCTTATTGCTTCACCTTGAGTCCATAGCATTGCACTTAGCAAAATCCTGAGTATCGTTTCCCATTGACTTGGGTAAGGTATCAGGGCACTGACTGGATTGCACAATGTTAAATAGAATAGAAGCTCTTGACATAAAATGGCCTTTTGCAGATGGCTCCTCATTTTCAAGTAAAACAAGTTACTTTTTCTACTCTCTAAATTTTGGCTACCACATAGTAGCCACCTAAGTGTGGTTAACAAGCCACTATGCTATTAGCAGCTTCACGATATATATTGCTAACTTTTTTGAGACTTTTTAATGTATATTCTGTGAACATGAATATATAAACAGACTGTATGAGTCAGACTTATGAAAACTTGCCTCTTAACTTATATTAGCTATTTGCAAAAATCTGTAAATTATTCCTTAGTGGAATTTTTTTTTTTTTTTTTTTTGTAAAGGTTAAGCTTTTTCTTTCTTTTACAGATGTATCAATAAGCTGTTTCCCAATTCAAGAGAACGCTGTTGTGTGCTTCTGAAGTGTAATGGGTTGGAAATGTTATGTCAAAAGAAAACACTGTAATGAAAACTGACTATAGTAGCAATTCAAGATTCAGTGTAGTGTAACACTTACAGAATCAGTCTGTTAAACCACTGTTGAAATCAAAAATAAGAGTTTTTTACTTCTGGTATAAACTACTCTTTTGCTACTATGATGATTAAAATTTGTCATCTTCTCAAACAAGGAAATGATCAAATGAATTACTACTGCCTTATTACCAGTGTCTTCTGTAAAAATGTGTGGTATTGTCATTGAGGTTAATCTATTTACAGCATTTATGAAAGAACCACTTGCAGACATTCTGCTTTCTGTTGAGCAAGCTATGTGTGTAGTTAAAAAATGCTGAAGTTTCTTCTAGGAACGGCAATGGCTTTTTTGTTCTTCTTGTACAGTTCCTGGCACTTGATGGGTTTCTGTGCCACAACATGGGAAATTTAAATGTTCCAAATGTACAAGAAATGTTACAGATACAATAATTGATAAGGAATGAAAAAAATATTGTATTCAGTGTTGAAAAGATATTATTTTGGTCTTTAGTAGTTTCTCTGTTCCCTTAGTCCCTCATTCCTGTTCTTCATCTGCTCACTTTGAGTTGGCCTGTGTATGTACAATAAAGCAGTGCACAGTTTGTAAGTTACTTTAAGAACCCTTAGAACAGTGCTTTAACTTACCATTAGGATTATGAACAAATCCTTTCACTTTAACCTTTCACTTTAACTGAGACGTTAACACATACTAATTTTTCAACCTAGTATATTGGACCTACTGATGTCAAATGCAGGATTGTTGTATGCTAACAGCAGGATTATAGAAGAAATGCCATGCCTTTCTAAGCAAAATATGTTGGTAAATATAATAACAGGCATCAGAATTGACAAGAAAGTATAGTTTTATGTAAAATATAGTATAGAGGAAACATTTTATGTTGCAGCCATGTACATAGAATTGTTTAAATCATTACCTGAAAGACAATTGATAAAACTATTTCATGGATTTGGTAAGTATAATGGTGTTTGGTAAAAAAAAAAAAAAAAAAAAAAAATTAAGAAGGTTCAAATCTGGCTTTGTCTTCAAAAATACTTTTACCAATGGAATAATGTTTTTGGAAAATGAATTAATTGCAATTAAAACATTATTTCAAAATGTGTAACCATTCTATATTCTATATCTACAGAATATGCAGAATATATGAGCATTAATCAAAAGGCAGTATCCTACCTATGGCCAATATACTGGAGCAAATGTAGAACTGTAGCTTAATACTTAATGTAAAGAGCATATTCTTGAAGACTGTACTGGTTTTGTGTCTATATATATACCAGTTCCACTGTCCTTGCCTAACATCCTCTTGTTCAATTTCAATCAAATTTGATTATGATGATATGAAAATAGCACCTGGGTACAGGACAGAAACAGGGAAGGGAAGGGAAGGGAAGGGAAGGGAAGGGAAGGGAAGGGAAGGGAAGGGAAGGGAAGGGAAGGGAAGGGAAGGGAAGGGAAGGGAAGGGAAGGGAAGGGAAGGGAAGGGAGAGATTAAGTTATTTTAGTAAGTGAATACAGGAGATGTAATGCACACTGAATAAGAAGCAAAACTTTATTAGTTTTATTGTCAAAAATAATTAAAAGCAACTAGAAATAGATTTATAAAATGAAAAGAATTTAGAAGTGCATTGAGGTGATGCTGGGATAGTGATATCTGAATATGTCATCATAATGATGCCAAGAAGAATATTACAATAATGTAATAATTATTATGCAATTATATCTTTGGAAAAATGTTCAGTGGGGTTTTGGTGATCTGTATGTGTAAGTAAACATAAAAAAAAAATACAACTTATACTGAAAAAAAGACATCTCCAAGATCAATATCTGTGCATTCAGGCATTCTGGATAAGCACCTGCATTAACTGTATTTGGATAAATAACAGTTTAAAATAAACACAATTTTCTGGCTTAAGTTCATGTCACTTTTCCACTAAAGAGTTAGAAATAAACTTGAAGAGTTAGAAATGTATTGGAATTTCTTATAAGCATTTATTAAAAAAAGGTTTGCCCCATTCTCTTAAAGTAGGGTGGGGAAAGGAGAACAGTTCTGACTGAATAATCAGAATGAAAGTTTAATTGGAGTTTCAAGATCCTGTGCACTGAAAAGAGCTCATCATCTCCAAAAGCTGGCAAAGTGTTCCTAGACTCACCACTCTCTTAGTTCTACAAACCCTACAAAAACTGAATAGCCACACAAAAAAGTTTTTAAATTGGCAATCTTGAGGTTCACACATTACCACAAAGAAGCAGAATTACTCTGCCTAAAGTAACAAACTTGCTGCATTTAGGGAATATTGTAGAGAGTTTCAACATAAAATGTGCAGATACATAGAGCTACATATTTCACCTCAAAGAAATGTTCATTTGTTCTTAAGGTTAACAGAAACTTGAATTATTTTGGAATCTTTTGTCTTTGATTCAGAACTGCTGCCTATTTTACGGCAAAAGGATGAAAACGTAATGGAATCAGGGGCACACACTTTGCAGTCTCTAACAAAACTTTGTGTTAACTGCCATGTGAAAGTAATCCACTCTGAAACATGTGAAAGCACTCTGAACAAAAAACACATATAGGTAACTGTTATGACTCCCATTTAACATATGGAGGGAAAGAAATATTAAGACATTTGCAGAGAGCAATGACTACAGAATTGGGTACAGTCCACCAGACCAGTATCTCAAATAAGAGAACACAAGGAAAATAAAGAGTTTATCCAGAGAGAAAACTTCAAACTGAAGTAAAAAAGTGGTGTTTTTTTGTGTTTGATTGGGTTGTGTTCTGTTTGTTTGTTTGGGGGGGTTGTGTGAAAAGGGCTGTCTTCCTTATTTCATCAGATAATTCTCCCATTTGCTTTCAAATAGAAGACTATGCAGCACATGTTCTACTGCTTCTGCCATACACTATAAAAACACAATTGTCATTACCTGGAATATTTTCTTGATGTGGTAGGGAGTACATGTCTTGAGAAGTTTGCAACGGTCACTCTAATAGGTACACATGATTAAATTTCACCCCAAACAAACAGAAAATATTTCTCACTTGTTATTGTTAATTACTTTTCCCATGGAAATAAGATTTTCACAGGGTGTTTTTGTCTTTTCAAAACAATGGCTTATTATTTTACATCCCCCATTATTATAGGTGTTTAAAACACTAGAATTCCAGTGGGCAAAGTACTTTATTTGTGGAGCTGTATGTAGAGGGGTACTTCTCAGCCCTCAAAGCAGCATATTTCAAGGAAAGTATCAAATTTCATTATGTGATCTCATTGTTTCTATTAACTATTTTGAATGACTGTACAAAGGCATTTTCTCCTATAAACTGAAACTGCCATTCCTAAATTGTCATGGTAGATTTCAAAGAACATACTACTTGCTGCATGTTTTAACATTACTGCTATTTCAACCTAAATAAACTGTATAAAAGTATAATAACAAAAAACTTGTATAATTTAAAATCTTATTAACTGAAATACTGCAGTCTAACCTTCCAAAAAATTAAAGGCAAGAAAATAATGGAAATAACACAAACATTTTTTTCTTTCTTCCTAGGCAAGTGACCAATTTAAGCTTTTACTTTCAGTGTTAAAAAATCTGAGAAGTATTCAAATAAGTTCAAATAATTTAATGGTTCTTATTTATATAAAGTCCTGAGAATCATTATCAAGACATAAACCAATTAATCCGTTACTGTTTTACCTTGCAATTAAATCAACTGAGTCTGACTTAATTTACTTTATCAGAAAGTAATCTATATTTAAAAATGAGCCTTCCCATAGAGACTATTAAACTTTTGTACCTCAAGAAACAAAGTAAAAAGCCAGGAGTGATTCATCTGCTCAGTTTTAGCTGACAGGTGCCAATTCAGTCTCACTACAGTATTTAACTGACAGATATGACACAAGATGCTCATCTGGATTGGCAGCAGGAACCCAGACAAGATCTTCTACTGGGCCTGTAAGATACCAAAACTTAGGCTGAGGTACCTGAATTAGTCTACCACTTTAGCAAGCTCTAAATTTGCTGCTTTATCCCATACTCCACATTTTCATCTGAAGTACTCTGTCTCCCAGACAGTATACTTGGATTCCCAATTCCCTTGGTTTTTTTTTTTTCACAGCTTTGACAAAGAAGCTGAAAATGGACAGATGATTTAGTGGAACTCTTTGTGAGGTGACACATCCAATTCCTATTAGTTTTTAATCACAAATTTGTGTTTGATCTACCTTTCCTTCCCCTCTCTCCCTAAGCATTTGCCACACAGAATCCAGCCTACTGCTCACTTTGCCCACAAACAGCCCAGTTACTTATTTTCCCATATTTTACAAAGAACTCTTAAGATCCATTGAACCATCTCTTCATAGCTCTATAAGGTTTGAGAGTCACTTTTCCTACCTCCTCCTGCCACAGTGTGCAGAGTCTGCACACTGCCGTTCTCGCTATCCTGTACCGCCCAGGTATTCTGCAGCACTTCACCAAACCTCATCACTTCTCCATCTCATAGGACATTAGCTCAGAGCATCTCCTGTCTACAAAGTACGAATACTCACAGCTGGCTTCCCTAAACCATCCCAATGTACTCACAGGGTCTGGGTGTCCTCCGGAAGGCTGGGGATAAAGTAGATGTCCCTGCAAGTGATTTTGTAGTCCTCCCAGTCAGAGCACTCGCAGAATGCTGAAGGACACCTCTCTGTACCCTGGCTGCACAGCACCAGCACCAGCACCAACTGGAAGGCTACCGTGAGGCACAGCATCTTCCGCCGTCCGCTCCCGCTCTGCCCCTCGCTTCTCCGAGGAGATCCCAGAGCTGCAGGGGCAGACCACGCTGCCCCGCCGGGAGAAGCTGCCGGGGAAAGGCGGCACCTGCGCTGGACAACGCCGCCTCCTCACTAAGCAGGGTCAGGAAAGGTCTCAGCAAGCCCTGCGCGCCATCGGGCAGGGTCCCTCTCCTCGCCCCGGCCCCGCGCCCATCCCGCCGGCCAGCCCGGACCTGGTGCCCCGCTCCTCCGCACCCCTCCCGCGGCGTGCCCCCGGGCCCGTCCCCCGGCAGCGCCCGTCCCCCGGCTCTCACCGCGGCAGCGCCGCGCCGGTCCCGGGACCCCGCCTCTCCCCGCACTCCCTCCGCAGCCGGCGGACCCGGCACAGCCTCGGGGCTCCGGGGCCGCCTGCCGCGGGCGGCCGGGACTGCGCGGGGCGAGCGGGCCCTCTGCCCTACCCAGCCCAGCCCTGCCCTGCCCAGCCCGGCCCTGCCCGGCCGGGGAGAGACCCGCGCCGGCAGCGGGACCGGCCCGTTGAGCCCTTTTCAAAGGGCAGCGGAGAAACGTCGGACCCCGACCATTCCTCCTGGCATCTTTGCGGAAAGGAACAGGAGGAAAGGAGCTGAGTAAGAGCCATAGTAAATCTCCTGTTAAAGCAGTGAAATTAAAGCAGACCTTTACAACAAGCAAATATTCACTGACTGCCAAGTTAGACATGCACTAAATGTGAAGCAGTTTAAAAAGCACTGGGAATTCAAAATAGTGATTTTGAAAATGACAGGATAAAGCAAAAGATGAGAGAGTAGCATTTCCCACATTGTCAAGCAAGATAAAATCCATTCACTAAAGAAAACAAATGGGGGGGAAAAATCTAACCTCGACAGAAATAAAATGGAATTATTGTCACCTTAAGTAGGAACACAACAAGAAAAATGTCAACATAAATATTAGTAATCTTCAGAGGAGGAAACTTGAAAATGTAACCTATGCACAGTATAAATTAGATTACAATATTCTTGGATAAATAGTCCTCCTCAGCTACATTAGAGTTATTCAAACGTTTTGCGTACAATAAATCAGACACTATTTTGACATAACTCTTTCAAAGTACTTTAAGTCAGTTCACCAGTATGTGTTTCCTAAATGTAATGAATCCCCTCAATACATCTTTTTAAGGTAAGCAAATGATACTATGGCCATAAAGAAATATAATATAAATCCTGATCTTATGGGCTCATGTTAAGCAGTTAGATCTTGTGTGAGTGAGAAATCCCATCAATTACACTTACCTCATTTAGGATGGGGTATCCTTAGGGGTGTCCCAGAGAGGGGACAAGCTGAAGCACCCACAACAGTGTCCTAGAGAACTTCACACTGCATTGCATGAATTCCCTTAGAAACATTGGCTGTCCTATGCCCTCCTCAGTCATGTCCTTCTGACACACTGCTCACATATGTAACTCACCTGCAGCCTTAGGAGCCACCACTCACCACCAAATTTTGGTGTCTGTACCAACCTGACTAAATAACAACAAAGCCACAGGCAGATCACTGAATTTCAAGGAAAATGAACAAGAGAGATACACGCTCCACAGCGGCACAGATGAGACAAAAGTTGTGATTCAGTCTTGCCAAGTCAGACATGGGGCTCTCTAACTGTTCACCACTTTGGTCAGTGCTAAGGGAGACAACTCCAGCCTGGCATCAGCCAGACTGGCTTGCTTGAGGCTGCTACCAAGGTGTTCAAGGTTGCCATCTCTCAGCAGTGGGATCATATTCTTTCCCAGCCAAGAGCTAATGACACGTTTCATGAAGAAGAAAGCCACAAAGCAGTACAGGGTCTGAGAGTGGAAACATACCTACTTTTGTGCTGTTACCCCATCCAGTCCTGTCCCACCCACCTTGTCCTCTGTGGAAACTAGACGCACCATATCCTGTTTGGCACAGCTGAGAGTCAGCAAGTACAACATTACCACAATTGCTACAATCTGCAAAACCTACAGTTGTCCAACACATTCAGGATAATATTGCCTGGCATTCATGAGGCATAGCCTGTCTTCCTGCTTTCAGAACCACAGACAAGATAAAAATTCTCATCCACCTACTGTATCAGTTGTGGGACACAACTGTATTATTTCACAATGATTTGAAGTTTCAGTCACCTCTGAGGGCAAATCGTAAGAATGAGGTAATGGGGCAAGCTCAGGGTTCCTTACTGTGTGTGCTCCCTTCAATCCCACTGATCTTTCCCAGATCTGGAAACATCACCTCAGTGTCCACCGTAGGGAGGCTTTTGCCATGATCTGTGGGACTTGGCTTCTTTTTTCTTCTCATGCTGTTGCATGGTTTTCATGGCCACAATTTTTAAAAATTAAATGCAGATATATCAGAGGTCAAGCAAATATAAAATTTAGTGGATTTAGGCTAATCCACTACTAATTGGATCCTCTACCCAATGGGAGTAATCCGTCACTTAAACTTCACCTAATGTGTTAATGTCACAAAAATCATGCTACACCTGCCTACAGTCTTCTCTGGTTTTCTGCTTCTTACTGCCAAAGTAACAGCTTGTCCCAGGGACACTGTACACCTTATTAAAAATGAGAAATGAAACTCTGCTCCTTTGGGCTTTGGCAAAGAAATATTTTGGTTGACACAGGCTGACACAAAAGCATACAAAACCATCTAGCAAAACAAATGTATCATCAAAGAAATTTCTGTTGTCTTTTGGGCCTATCTCTAAGCTGTCATGAGCCTATTCTACACCTGATTTCCAGGTGCAGTGGTACGAGTTAAAGTTATTTCATCCAGCAAACAATATTGCCTGGCACTGTCTGGAGGCAGCTTGCCAGCTTCAAGCAGAGCAAAATTCTCTTCCAGCTTAATCTCTGTTTTCTCACAACCAATTTCAATGATGTAGTACAACACTGGGCACAACAGAGGAGTTCTTACTTCTCACAACATGACCTAGTTTGCTGGAAAAGACCAGAGATGTGTATCCCATCTCTAATTACAGTGCTGCTGAAGTGATTTGAAGCAGTATCTTGTGTGTACTCTCTGGCAGCCCACCTCGCTCCCACTTTTCTTTTGACTTCAGAGTTATTTTTTATGTTTCACTGTGTATGGACAAAGCAAAGGAAAAACCGATTTATTGGTGGGAAGATAAGTAGCCCCAAGATTTGAGTCATTTTAAGCAGGTTAACATAAACCAAACACTTACTTGTCTGGAGTACTTACCTTAACTAATAGGTTAACCTGCATTAGTTACTCCGTCGTAATTGTGTTTCAGTTCCTAAACAAGAGGAAGGATAATTTGCTTCATTGCTCTTTGACTGAGAGTAAAGTATTTTGAATTACCTTTTATTTATTAGGGGAAAGGAGCATGCATATAGATGCTGGCATCAGAAGCTTTGGCATGGCAACAGCTCTGTGGCAGTGGTGATAGTCCAGAAATTCTTAAAGGAATGAAAAGGATCTTCCAAGCTATCTAAGGGATCAAAAATGGAAACTATAAAAGACTGTGTACTAAAAATGGCAAAGCTGACACAAAGATGTTTGGAACAGATTCTAAAATAAATAAAAACTGGTTAATATATGATTTCTGGACTTGAACCATAAATGAGAGAAGCAAGGGACTCCTTGCTGTTGTTGAAGGCCTGATAGCCTTGAAGGAAGCAAGACAGAACACGTACCTCCAGCCTGGGAAAAGCTCCAGGTCTGGATGCACCTCCTTCTGTGTTTCAAGACTTGGCTTGCACATTCTGAGCCAGGAACATCAACAGAGCTTGGGGAGAAAAATGACAGTTGCTAACTCCATGGTGTTTCCATGGACACTGGCTTCACTCAGAAAAGTCACGTTCTAAGCAAGATGATGTTTGCATTGTAGTTTCTAGAATGTTTAAGGAATTTTCTGGTTACAAGTCTGCAATCACCGTTCAGTTGTCTGCCTCTGTCAGGGCTCTGCCCTGGCCAACCTGCCCACCCCAGCATCATGTACCCTCTCTGCATCAGCTCAGGCCTGAGCTATTCAAACATTGAACCCATTCCCAGTCTGATTCCCACAGCCCTGTCTTGCTGACTGGTTTTCCTGCATTTACTGGGGACCAATGTTGAAGGTAGCATTGTCTCTTGTCTTCTCTCCAGTCCTGTCTCCTTGACAGACCTTGGACCTACATTGTAGTCTTGTCTCCAGGTGTCTCTTGCTCCTCCTATCTGGATGCTGAATCTATTTTCATTCCTTGCCTTGCTGTGACTGTCAATATCACCAACCCAGTCCTGCTGAGATGCTGCAGGACTGTGTCCTGTTGGCAAGGTCACTCTCTGTGTTGTGGCCATGCTTGGCTCACAGCCTGCAGTCCCCCCTAGAGCAGCCTGTCAGAGCTGAGAGCACTGATGGACCTGACTGCCCATGTCTGGCCTTCACTAGGGCCTTCCCCCAGCCTGCACAAAACCCAAGACCATGTCAGCCTCCAGGGCTATCAGTCCCTGCCCCAGCACCACCATACTGGGGCCGGTCTCCAGCTGTCCTGCCCGGCCATGGGCCCTGCTATGCCAGCCCTGAGACGCAGGCTGCCATCCTGTCCCAGCCTTAGCCTGTTCCAATTCCTTGAGGAGGTGACAGTACCTGGGATTGTGGCTGCCCCAAAAGCCACCAGCTGCCCAGACCCTGGCTGGGCTGGTGGGATGGAATGGGCTGCCAGGTCCTGTCTGCTGCTCTAGGAGGATACCCTGTGGCTCCTGGTGACTGGCCCTGAGGGAGCTGCTAGCCTTGCATTGCCATGCTGTGGCTTCTTCTAGACAGTTCCTGGTCCTCCTGTTCAACTTTTTCAAGAACAGGCCCAGTGATGGGGAAACTAAGAGCATATTTGAAAGTCTACAGATAACTCCAGGCATAATATAGGTAGCCACATGCAATAAGACACATCCTGCATGGCAGAAATACAGGAACATGTCGCAATTATTCCATTTCATTTTGCATTTATAGTTTTCTGGAATACTTTATCATCAAGAAATAGACAAACAGGATTATTCTCAGGATAGTAAGGAAAACGGGGGGTTTAGAAAGCGACCTGTATTGAAGGAATGATAGAACACAGTTGTTTAGCTTAGTCAAGACTGCAAGTGTTTTAAGCTGTAAAAAAACCCAATAATCAAAAGTTCTGATCACATCAGTTTTGAAAAGTGATGGCACCTAGCAGCTTAGAGTGACTGGCAACTTTTCAATGCTGTAGAATATTAATAAATGTTCTTCTTTTATATACAAAAACCAGTTAATGTATTAAAAGTATCACCAACAAGTGCACCTCCACAATTATAAATATAATCCTAAGAACAGAGATGCAAAATCCTGTATGCCCTAAGGCTAGAGAAATTAAGTAATTTTTATCAATTACAATGTCTTGTGCTGTGATTCAAATAAACAAATAGGAAAGAAAATCACTTTTAAATCACAGTATATTGCAGATTTTTTTTTCTCGTTCTTTTTCAAAGACCCCTGCACATCCCTATTAATTTAAACACAACAAGAATTGACAAGTGTCTTTTTCCACTGTTACAGGCACTCCCTCTAGTGACAGCTACAGTTTCTCATTTAGTAGGTATCATCTCAAGCACTGTAAGGCTACAAATTCCATCGTTTTTGTGGTGCTTTCTGAAAAAAAAAAAACAAAACCAAACATTATTATGATCTGCCAGTTTTGATGTGGTTTCTCACTTATCCTTTCACTGTTTATATGGTTTATACACAAACCAGATAAACCACAACAGATTCTAACAAAGAAGCAACTAGGTCTAATTGGCGTTCCACATAGATCACCACGTATCAACAATCACATCTAGGAATATCTGCATGAAATGTTTAAACCCAGAAAATAAATCAGTAAAGAGTAGACTAAACGATTTGGTGGGGTTTTTTTTCTGACTAATCCACATGTTTTGCCATACTAGATGCTTGGAAGATATGCCAATTCCTACCTGTTCTTATTTCAGTATTGCATATAATTTCTGGCCTGTCAGAAAAAAATACATTAGACACGCTGCTTTGACGCAGCATCATTCATCAAGTGTTTGAACAACTCTATGAAATAATTTTACTGTAGGTTCTTGAAGATTCATGTCCATATAAAAAAATCATCTTCTATTTCAAGGTAGTTTTGGAGTTTTATGATTACAGGATATTGAGGAACTCTTGTGCTTTGCCTTACTGTAAGAAAAATCCCTGAAAAACTGTGAAAACTGGAATACCCAGTAGGCTGCAGGATAAAGAAGAGGTACTGCTGTGTAAAGCCTTATAAAGCCTGAGGCTGTCAATTCTGAGTGGTCAGAAAGAAGAGCAAGATGAAACTATCTCTTGGCCTTAAGCAATTACTTTAGGTAAGAATGTTGAGGGCTGTTTTCAGGCAGGTATATTTGTCTACAGAAAGAGTTACTGAATCACTGAGTCACAGAATCATTGACATTGGAAGGGACCCTGGAAGCCATCTGCCCAAGCCCCTGATCAAGCACGGTCACCTAGAGCTGGCTGCCCAGAACTGCGTTCAGACAACTTTTGATTATTCCAAGGATGTAGATCCACAACTTGTGTCACCCCCAAAATTGAAAAGAGTTTCCTGATGTCCTGCTCCATTTGTGTCCATTGCTTCTGGCGTTGTCACTGCACACCATCTTATCTACACTTTCCCTTAGAGTATTTATACACAGTGATGACATCCTCCAAGCCCTCTCTTCTCCAGGCTAGACAGCCCAGCTTTCTCAGCTTTTCCTCATTGGAGAGATTAATTATCTTGGTGTCCCTCATCATGTCAGTAGCTACCTCAGCATCCATGGCTGCATCCCAGGGCCTATGGACTTACGTCTCTTTTTATATATATATATTTTTTTTCCCTCAGCCTTACATTCCCTGTGCCTCTTTATCTAAAGTCAGCTTTCTAGCCATGTTTGTCTTCATTCTGCTCTGTCTGCATCTCTTGCATGGGCATCCAGGCTTAGAAATAACCTCTAGCAAAAATGGATTTGCCCCTATAATTAAGACTTCAGAGAGATCTTGCACTTTTCTTTTACTTGGGTCATGGCACATACTTTTTTTAATAAGGAGACCAGCATGTTTAATAGAAGAGTTTGACTGTTTATTACAACAACCATAAATAAAAAATGGCTTTTACGCTCACTGACAATTCATCTATCACACAGTGCTTCTCCTCTTTTATGCATTTATGATAGCTGTTCATAAAAGAACTCGTTTTCTGAGTACCATGAAAGATGAATCTGCAAGACATTTATTTTGTGTTGTCTTTTTTTTTTTTTTTTTGATAGCCTTGTGAAAGAAACAGGGAAACAATCTCCTGAAAGCTACATGAATAATGACTTGTCATAGAGGACAAGTAGCATAGCATGAAGAAGTATCACTAGTGACAAATACAAGAATTAAAAAAATAAATTTAAGCTTTAAAAAATTATTTTTTAAAAAACTTCTAGTCCTGGATTTTCTGCCCTTAAGGTCTGTGTCCTCAAACTCAATACACATTTATTTATATATATGTAGTAATGTAGTGGCTCAGAATAATATTTCCTTTTTGGTTTTTTTTAGGTTTTTGCCAAGATCTATTTTTGTATTATATATTTGTATTAGTCAAAGGGCACAACAGCATTAATCAAGCAGCATTAACCTGAAGTAGAAAGACCATGCTGGCCTCTCTAAAAGTGAGCACTATCATGTTACTGCCTCAAAACAGGATTTCAGGTAACAAAATGCTGGGATATATGTTTTCAAATACATCTAATAAAATAAAAGGGTTCTTTTCTTGTAAAGTTAAACAACTTCTTTATAATTATGTCTAGTATAGTGGTTTGTTGTGCACAGTTAAATCAGCTCTCATTATCCTCATTCCAAACTGAAGATGTTCTGTAGCAATCTTATGCACATATTTAATATCCTTATGACAAAAACAAACAAACAAACAATCATAGATAGCACTGTTCAGCTTCAAAAAGAGAATTCCAGAAATATGAGTCTGACAACTGTAGTGGGTACATCAGTATAAACTACTAGGAAGAATAAAATTAATATATGCATCCTCTTTGAAGGAAGAATCAGAACAGCTCTTTTGAAGGACAGATGCTCCTTATATGTTTTGAAAGCCTTCTGAAGCTGTCAACAGAACTCTAGATAGAGTTTATTTAGATTTTCAACCTGCCTTTAGCACAGTCTTCAGCAAAGGCCCTTAAATTATGCAAAACCAGAGAGTAGTAATCCAGCAGCTTTTCACACACTCAGAAATAAGCTTCCAGAAAGGAGCTTGGGAAGGCATACAGGATTATACAAACTTAGGGTCTAAAGGCCTGTAAACAGACACCAAAGAAAACAGCCTTCTTATAAACATACTCTAACATGACAAATGTAGGTTCCAGAAGAAACTGCAGAGGGTTAGATCATGGTACATAGCCAGGTTCACGTGCTCTCTCCAAATACAATCTCCTGCTGCCACTGATGAACACAGTATGCTGGACCAAATGGACCACCAGGGCAGTGGACCCAGTGACAAATACATGCACACTAATCTTAGGCCTCTCCCTGCTCTAAAGAAAGGTGCAGTAAAAATCCTCCAATACATCCATCTGCCCTGGAAATCAAAATGCACAGGTACAAGGAACACTCTTTACTGAGCTGACAGTTCATTGCACTAAATTAGCAACCCTCATGAACAACCCTATCGCACTTACCTGTTCTTTCTTTCATTCCTTGAATTTCGAAGAGAACAGAAGCACGACACCAGAAGTTGGCACCAAATTCGTTGTACAAAACCCACAGGGCACTTCAGGCAGTTTGTTAATTTATACTGATGTTCACCGAATCAACTGAGTTTGAAAACATCAGTGAAATGCTGCATTCCTCTCCGTTGAGAGTGGTGGGATCTGGATGGCTTGCATCTTTTTCAGCAAAGATACACAAAATCCAGGATGTCAGGACAGGGTTTATTTTAGTAGCAACCAGAAGTGGGCACGGTAAGGACCTGAAGCTCATTTTATACCACCTAAGGCATTTGTCAGATGCTGGGGAAAGGGAATCTCTTCTGGAAAAAGAAGCTCCTTCCAGCTAAGGAAATGTAGTGGAGGGAGCCATCTGGTATTGTCTATTATTGCAGGGCTATTTTCCATGGATCGTTTCTTTTTTTATATCCAATGTAATTAGTACTTTTGCTGTTCCCAGTAAATTGTTCTTGTTTTAACCTGTGATCTTAATCTTTTGTGTCTCCAACACTCCTCTGCAGCCCACTGTGGGGGGCAGGGTGGAAAGGTAGAGGGCAGTGAGAGAGCAGGTTTGGGTTTTTTCAGTGGAAATACTAAATTGAGGAATACCATTCCAAAACCATGACAGAATCTTGGCATATATATGCCTGCTTACATATTTTCTGTAACAGTTTTTACCTCAATTTTTATACCAAGCAAGCCTTAACTTGACGGGGATGAGTAAACTACGTCTTACTCATTGGCATAAGCTTTATTTCATACGCATATGTGAAAGAGAGTATCTGTGCAATGCTGCAGTTGACAGTGTAGCTGTGTGCAGAGAGCCCTTGGAAGCACTGGAAGCATCTGTTGCTTCTGCTACAACCTAGCAAGTGCTCTTTGCCAGCTAGCTACTTTCTCAGTCCGTGCATGCATGGCTAGCCTGGTCTTTAGAACCAGTGGCTGTGCCTCGTAAGTCGATCTCAGGCACTGGCATCAGCTTCCACTGGAACATTGTGTTAGCAGTAAGTCAGATGTGCTCACATGCAGCTAAGATGTAAATACACTTCTCATATATGTTCCAGTCACATCCAGGACACGTTACTTACCCCTTCATCCTCTCTGTGATGGCCTGAGAGTCATTACTAGGGCAGGAAAAGACATTTGTTCATAGATTAATTGTGTTGAGTCCATGGAGTAGCAAGTGCACTGCCAGGTGCAAAACTGAGAGAACATCCCTCAGAGAACTCAGGAAAATTCAGGGCCTGTCTCCCAGAGACTACCACAAGCAGAAGACTGACCAGAAGCCCTGACTCTAACCCTGCGTTTAAACCTGCAAACACAACCCGACTATATTGCAGTTTGCAAAGGAAAGGCCAGGACAATGCCCAGGTATTGAAGTTAGGGAAGACTTATTTCTTTACTACTTACTCACTAATGCTTCAGTTCGCAGTGAAATAAGTTATATTCTTACACTCCTGCACTGTGTCTCACCTGCCTTCAGCGCAGATGAGGTTAATGTGTTTTAAGCATGACCACAAAGGCACAGGGGGCAGCAACCAGTGCCTGGACTGCTGGTGAATGCTGCCAGTGTGGGAGACCTGACTTACACCTGAAGTGTATAGTAATCATATGGGACTCAAGCATGCCTGCTGCATTGTGAGCTCACGAAACAGTCCTGCAGGACAGGAATGAAGGTATGCACGATGGATTGCCAGCTATGCCTTATTACTGTGCTCAAAGGCTAATAGTCACTGCCTAGAGTGGATTTCAGAGGCAATAGATAGAACATGTATTAAACCCCTCATCTCACTGTATTTACCTCGGCTGGAGTGCTCGCCTATAGGTGATCAAATATTCCAGTGACTTGGCCTATTCTAAGCTCTACCCAAGTTTCAGGTGACATTTCCTGTAGTCAGTCTCAACACTCTTTATCCCTTTTCTCTTTTCAAGGCCAGTCAGAGTAGCAGTGTGTAATATTTGGTCGCTTTTACTGCACAGAAGGGCAAAGGATACAACATTCGGGAGCAGGGAGGTGCGTGGCTTAAGGAAACAAGAAAAAGCCGAGTAACGGGAAGGGAGATGCCTCCTTGTAAGCAACAGCTGCTCTCCGTAGCTCACACGCCTTTTCACAGCGTATCAGCCGTCTGCTCGGAACAGACTCGCCGGTTTTACCAGGGCAACAGCTTTTGTTTCTGCTCTTCGGAGTCGTTTAGCCGACATGTTTGTAAACACCAATGTGTATTTTGTAAATATTTAGCGTTTCACAGAAAAACTTTCATGAACACCAGGTCACTTGCGGAACCTCCCACTGCTGCCACCAGCGCTCTCCGCAGGCGCAGCGACCTCTCAGCAGGGCGAGGCCCGTCCGTTCCTCACCGCATTGCCGCCGCAAAGCCTCTCGGGAGTTGAAGTCCCTCACGCTGCCTTTTCCATGGCGGGCTCGTGGCTTGTGGACTCCCTGTCCCATGGAGCGCTGCGGGGAGCCCGGCGCCCGGCCCGCGGCCCCGGCAGCTGGCGGCAGGGCGGCTAGTTCAAGTTGCCATAGCGGCGAGGTGAGGCGGGCGGAAGGTGCCCGGGGACGGGGCGGCCTCGCCTCGGAGCGCTGTGCGGTGAGGGTTGGGGCCGCGGGAAGGGCCACGGCCAGGGCGGTGTGCGGGAGGCGGCTGTCCGGCTTGGAGCGCAGCGGGAGGACGGGCGGGGATGGGAGCGGCGGCGGGAGGCGCGGGGCGCGGCCGTGGGGTTCCCCGGGACAGAGCGGAGGCCCGGCCGGCGGCGGGCCCGGCGACCTCCTGGATTCTGCGGTCCTGTCTGGGCCAAAGAACCAGGAGACTCTCAGAGCTGGTGTCGGGTGTTAGTGAAGTTCCCTGCGTGCCCGCCGGGAGGAGGATTTACAGAGGGCATTGCTTGCTTGTGAACGGTGTGAAGGAATTGTTTTCTGTGTCGTGCTGCTGAAGTGTGCTGGGAACACGGTGTGACAAATTGATAATAAAATGTGGTCCTGATCCCTGAAGGCACAATGGTGAAATATCACCGTATGGGGTCACCCTCCTGTCGTTTTCCGGGCTCAAAAACAAGCAGTGAAGGAAAGGGCCGTTCAGTTATCATGCTAATTTTTGGAATGACTATATATTTTATTTTTTTTCGTCGTGCTCAGTCTTAGCTATAAGGCTTCAACCATTCCTTTAACACTAAGTTACCTAGTGATAGACTAGTTTGTGTGGAGCTGAACAAATAAAACACTTGAGGAATAATCAAGTTGCGTACACTGACTTTATCTTTCGTTTACTTGAGCCGGAGAGCTTGACGTGATTGTCAGCGCTACTTCTTACCTGGCAGATCTCTTAAAAAGGGTCCTCAGTGAAGCTGAAATGCTCTGCTTCCTACAGGAAAGGAAAATACTGAGTATTGATGCTTTTCATCTGTTCAGCAAAGTTATGATCTGTTTGGGTAGAACTAAAAAAACCAGTAAGAGCCAAATGATTCTCACCGTCAAGTAGGTTATACAATCATGTGCTGAAATTAGTGTAGCTTTTTGGAAAAAGTGATAAGCTTTTTTGTTTGTTTGTTTCAATTGATAGGCAAATGTGCATATGGAACATTTCTACAAATTTCTACTTTGTGATTTTTATTTTTTTTTAGTCTAAAGTGAAACTTGCACAGTTCCTCTAAAAATGAGGATGTTGCTTCATGTGAAACAACTTCTTAAAAGTACTTGTGGTTCCTTTTAGGTTGCTCATGAGAACAAAGAGGAATGCTTAAACATAAATAGTAAGTTTTCTTCAGATGAAATGTCCTCCTTATCCTGTGCTTTCTTTTATGTTTACCTTGGTTACTGACTTTTCTTCTGTGCTTTTGTTAGTATGTGTCTTAATAAGCCTATTTTTGGACAGCTGAAAATAAGCCCATTAATCTTTTCTGCCGTAAATCTTTATTTCCCTTTTTTTTTTTTTTTTTTTTCTCCAGTCTTTGCTTTTCTGTAGTTGGGAATCTTCTGTTTGAGTCTTGTTTGTTGGGTTTTGTTGAGGTTTTTTTTTACCAAATTACAGTAAAACCAATATTATTCCATGTTGTTATTTCTACCAGTGTTTATTTTATTTTATTTTATTTTATTTTATTTTATTTTATTTTATTTTATTTTATTTTATTTTATTTTATTTTATTTTATTTTTCTTTGTCTTTGAAAATATCCCATAATTCCTGTTTTCTAGTAGTTAGTGTTTATTCTTTTTCAGTCTCATTAAAACTTCATTGCAGCTGAATTCTTGTCAGTGAGGCACTGGAATAACAAATTCTGATACTGTTAGTAAAATTGTGCCTTAGTGAGGTAAGAGGAGGAAAGACGAAGTAAATTTACCAGTTCAGAAAATATAAGGAATACTGATGTACTTGAGCACAGACTGAATTTACTCTTCTTTCATGTTTGAAAGGTTTTTATCCAAGTCTGGGGGAAACAAATCTGTAACCTTTTAAAAATTAAATATAAGGACCTAGAAGAACATCAAGTTGCCTCCATATAAAATAAAAGATTTGTATCTATCCATGGTTTCTTTTGGAAATTTCAGCTCTCATGGCTAGAAGCATGACATCTTTACTGTGGCTTTTTTTGTTGTTGACTACAGGGCTTCAAGAGTTTGCCAGTCCATTTCTTCTTTCACCAAGTCATTCCATGACCTTAAGGCAAACTGCTTCAGTGTGTAATAGTTTAAGAAAAAATTTCAATCTAACCTACCTTTTGAAGGTTGTTATTTTAATCAGTTACTATATGACTTTACTATACTAGACATAGCTGTCTGTATTTTTTAAAAATTTCACCCATCTTATGATTGTTGACCTATTCTCCCTCTATCTTGTCAGCCTTGAGATTTAGCAATGCCCACTCTATGAAGACAGCTTAGTGAGTAGTGTGAGTTAAAGGAGAGTGGTTCTGCAGACCAGGATGATTGATAAAGCATTGATGTCTCTACTGTATCTTTTGGAGGAGGAATTTGCTTTGGGCTGCAATTTTGTTATTGGTACTGAACACTTGGAAGCAGTGAGAGTGCATATTTTGATTTAATTTGCTCCTAAGAGGCTCTGCCTCCTGCATCGTGACCGTGCTTCACAGTGTGAGCAAAGGTAATAACTGAAGAGCAGTTGGAAGATCTGCTTCAAAAGTGCATCCTGCTGACCCAAACTAGAACGGCTAATGTAAATGTAATCTGAGTTTATGAGGTTGCTTTGGGAATATTGTGCAAGACTGTTCAGTTACAGACAGGAATTAACATATGTTACTTTTTCTGGCCTTCCTGCCTAGGCTTCAAGATACTGATGGCAGATTCATCCAGTGATTCAGACAACTTTCTTACGGGTCGGATTGGAAGGCGGCCTTTGAGAGCATCCCACAACAGAGCTCAGAACTATGGTGCTGAAGAAGTTACAGAGAAGATCCATACTTTAGCAAGCACTTTGCAGGTTGTTGACAAAATACAGTTTTAAAGTATTTCTAGAGCTTGCATTTTTTTAACACAGGATCAAATTTTCATTTCTAAAGCTCTGGAGTGTACTGTACAGATGGGAAACATTGCTTTCTGTGCAAACCAAAAATGGTTTTGGGAAATTGATCATACTGCTTTTGAGCTGGAAGTGTGTGGTTTGTTACATTTTTATACAGGTGCTATTTCAGACATAATAGAATGTTGTTAGAAACAATGATGTGTTGGGGAATACTATTTATGAAGTTCGCAAACTGAGTAAGGCCAAATCAGCTTTGTTAGATTCTCACAAGAGGCATTAAATTTTCTAGCAGAAAGTTTCAGCCTTGTCTTTTTTGTCTTTGTACTGTGTAAAATTTCCAAATTTCTGATAAGTATGTAAGTGGTCAATTCCTTCAGGATAAACTTACATTTCAAATATTTTCTAGATGTCAAAAAGCACTGTGAGTAGCCTTATTTCTAACCCTGTAAGAGATACATACCCGAGCAAGGAAAAGTGGAGGGTGCAGAGGGAATATTTGAATTTGTTTTGCAAGTGGGAGGAGACATTTAGCTATCCTGACACCATTAGTGCTTGACAATTTATTCCCATTCTTCTCTAGCTGACAGTTCTGAATACCTAGAGTGGGTGGGTGTATGTTTTATTACTTACTGTTTGGTCAGCAATATATTTTTTTCTTTTAATATATGAGAACAGAAAAATCAATATAAAATGGTAAATTTAAATTTCAAAACTTATCTGGAAAATAAACACCAATCTAGTAAGAAAGGATAATAAGTTAATAAGAATACATTTTTAAATGACTGGTTGTTTTTTAGAAGGGATTCTTTGGTATTCTGATTCTGTCTAATCTCTTTCTAGCTACTATTCCGAAATTCTGATTTTAAGCTATTTGCTTTTTGTGGACTGCTTTTCAGCAGATCTTCCATCTGATCCATATGTTTATCTGTTCAGAGAATACTCATACAGTATTCTTACTAGTGTGTTCATCTTCAAAAACTTCTTATTTCTCAGATAACTATTTTTCCACAAGCAGCTAATGTTAAGATCTTTGTATTAAAAAGGTTTTTCTGGCTGAAACTTAAAAAAAAACGTTTTATTTGAAGCTGAGGCCTTACTATTGTTCTGAAATTATAGCGTTTGGTTTTTTTTTTCTTCTTTTTCTTCATTTTCCTCCCTTTAGCCTTGCTGTAGCCCTTCAGGTTCTGGTTACTTGAATGGGATTTTGCATGCTTAGACCCTTTAGAAAGCACTTGTGTTTTCAATTTAATCTTAGAAATCAATAAGGATAAAGACAACAGTAATATTTGATTAAGAGGAGGTTTCTGTTTTGACTTTTTTCCTAAAACTTTTTTATTTAAGGATACCAACAGAAATCTAAGACATGTTGACCATTTGCTAGGACAATACAGAGAATACAACAAGGAACAAACCAAAGCAATAACAACTGTGAGTAACTTTCACTTTATCTTAACTTCTTAGGTCTTTTTCATTTGTTGAATTCATAGCTGAAAACTCGGTATTAATTGACAGAATAGATAAGGAGTTAAGTAGCTGTAAACAGATTTTTTTAATATTTATTTAAGCTAATTAAATCATAATATAGTAATATGTTATATAATGAAATTCTGACAGGTTTTGTAGGCTCATTACTGTTCTGGTTTGGAAGCACCCAGTAGATTATGTTATGGTACTATGCCAAGTACAAGATGTGTAGCTGAAATAGAGTATTAGGGAACATGTTTCTTTTGCGTGAAGAAGTGATAAGATAAAAGCTGAATTATAGCATGGAATGGGATTGTGATCATACTGGTGTAGCTTTTTTCCCTGTCACCTGTCATTCTGCACTAGTTTTTGCATCTGTTGACCAGCTTGCTCTAAATTTCAGAAAGGATGAAAATTCTAAAATGAGTCTTCTACAAATTTGAAAACAGGTGTCTTTGAGAAAGCAAAACAAATTAGTGCTGCTAGGGCAAGAGAGGTTTACAATTTGGTTACAAAGCTGCAGCAGGCACTGCCTTGAAATAGATACATGTGAAATGTAGGAATATTTTACATGTGAAGGTAAAGAGAGCAAAGAAGCAAATGTGTAGAAAAGAAACTTCTCTTTTTCCTTCAGAGAAAGAGATCCAACCCAGTGTATAATTCTGCAGGACTAAAGCAGCAATATAACCATTGCTTAAAAGCTTCTCTTGGAAAAAGGAGAACCTATAGAAACTGATGTTTTGTGGATTGTCAAATAAAGGTGTGACAAAGCAAGTGGCTAAGAACCAAAGTTAACAAATGCAATTGTAAAAAACAAGATGTAAGTTTGAGCTAACTTTTGGATATAGCTGGTTCTGTAGTCTTAAAGTGGGAATGGCTTCCTTTTCCTCAAAGTGAAACTTCTAAAAATGGGGGTTTCTCTAAAGCTGCTTAGGGGAATTTGATAGCCACACGTAAGTGATTCCAGGTAGGGCTGGTGGAAAAATTCCAGTGAAAAATAATTTCTTCAAAGTTATTTTCTGGATTTTGCAGGACTGTTAATGAGCATTGCTGGCAAATAGGTCTTATTTTGGTTGTAGGAGACAAGCTTTTGAGTTTTCATGGTGATGCACCATGTGGTGCATCAGTGTTTTAAGAAACTTGATATTTGAAGCTGCCAATGTTGGAAGCATGTTTTGCAATAATTACAGGAATGTGATATATGAGATATTGAGGAAAAGCTGTTATTAATTCATAGCTGTACTTGGCTTAAAAATAGCTTTTATTCTCTTAATGACTTTTAAAGAAATAATATTTTCCATGCTTTTAAAAAAACAAGTTTGTGTTCATATTTCAGTAAATTATAACTTTTCTGCAGTTAAAAGATACACTGGAGCAATCTATAGGTCAATTAAGGAGCCAGCGACTAACACGAAGCTCTGGAATGAGAAGTGCATCTCTCTCAAGCTTATATCCTAGTGACCTGGATGGAGAAGGAACATCAGGTAAAATACTTAAAAGGCTTGAGTATGCTTGAATTATGTCATATAGCTGTCTTATGCAAATAGGAAATTAAGAAAAATGTGTAGAGATAGTCTTAAGGAAAGTCATCATTGATTACTTCAAAGAAACTGAGTTGAGAAATTTGGGACACTTTCATTAAGTTATGCAGTTTGTTTTGTTTTGTGGGTTTTTTCTGTATGCGGGGTTTTTTGTGGGGGGGGTTGGTTTGTGGTTTTGTTGTTTTTTTGTTTTTGTTTTGTTTTGTTTTAATGTGGTAAATTTTTCCAGCTTTCTCTTTCTGTTAGTATTTTCTGCTGATATCCCAAGAGATCTAAATGAAACGTTGATTCTTTCAGCTGAGAAAATTAATTTTCCACTGCATAAGTTGTAGCTACATACAAGTTAAAGCTAAATCCAAAGGATACTGCAGCTTTTGAAGCTTGCCTCACAGTTAAAAGGGAATTTAAATTTTAAATGCATGGGATTATGGATGTTTGAAAACAGTTGAAAAGAAAAAAACCAGAAATTATTTATGACCCACAAAAAAGTAGGGTTTTTTTCATTTGTCTCAGAAAATTAATTTTATTTTGGGAAAAGGTATATTTGGGAGGAGCATTCCTTTGAGACGTTGTATTTAATATATTTTAGTAGAAAGCTCTAAAAATTTCATTCTTTGTAAAAGCTGTGAAATATAATAGTTTGAAGCTGTGATAGATTCATGTAGAGGAAAAAGTGGTTGGTTGGGCAAACAAAATTTGAGGAAAAACTACTTCTTGGAGAAACAATTCCTCTTTCTGGAATATTTGTATGTCATGGGTAAGAAATGTTTAAATTGAAGAGGAATCCTGAGAAGAGCTAAAAGAGCATGTTAAGTAATTCAGTAGTTGTTTTGTCTGTAAAGTGACCTTGAAGGATATTGTTAAGATGAAATATGCATTTTTTGTGAAGCAAAATGAAAAATTTCCCACACAAAATTTTGTCTTCCTACTTATTTTTTTATCTCCTACAGGCAACCACCACTTCCTGCCCACTTCTCCTCTCAGGGATTATGGAGGCTCACAGGGCAGTAAACATCGGCGGTCTAGGTCTGCAAGTGTTCGATTTGTCAGTGAGGCAGATAATGTGCACCAGGTACAAGCACTGTTGGGAGTTGCTATTCCAAACAGACTATTATGTGGTTGCTAGACTCTTTGCTTTTACATTACACAAGATGATTCTGAAGATGCAGCTAAGGATGTTTTAGCTATGATTTGTGCTTGCATTTGTGCTTGTTTCATTAGGCTGTCACCTCTTGTATCTGTCATGATGTTTCATGCCAATCGTTATAGCTGAGAAGATGCAGATGGTAGTGATATCAAAAGTAAAATATGAAAATAATTTCCTTACTATTTAGGCCATCTAATGACAAAAATAAAATAAAAGAAAGCTCTGAATAGCCTTTTTAGTGTGTAGAAGACTGAGAGGAGATCTCAGTAATGCATATTAATATTTCTAACATGGGTGTCAAGGGGATGGTTCCAGGCTGTTCAGTGGTGCTCAGTGACAGAACAGGGAGCAATGGCTATAAACTAAATCACAGTAAGTTACACCTCAGGGTGAGGAAGAACTTCATATTGAGTGTGGCAGAGCACTGGCACAGACTGCCCAGGGAGGTAATGGAATCTCTTTGTCTAGTGACATTCAGAACCCACCTGGACAAGTTCCTGTGTCACCTTTTCTAGGTGACCCTGCCTTGGCAGGGGGCTTGGATAGGATGATCTCTAGAGGTCCCTTCCAGCCAATTAACATTTACCTTCGTGCTGAAGTTCAATAAGGCTGTGAAGGGAATTAGTGTGCTTTAGTTAATGGTGTAGTTCTTAGTGCTTTTGCTTTTACTGCAGTGTAGCCTGGATTGATTTTAAACCAGGTAGTTCTTCATCTTAGTTCTTAGGCTGACCTGTGAGTGGGATAGTTTGAGCTTGTATTTTACGCAGGTGATGGGAGGAGGAGAGGATGTGTGTGCCACAGGTAGTTTTCATACCCCTTAACTTGTATCTGCTTGCAGACTTCAGAAAAAATAAATTAATTACCTTAATGGATAAGATTATAGTGTTTCTGTTGTCCTACAGGTAGAGAGATTTCACTACCTGCTTTTGCTTTTTCAGACAGGGCAGCTAGACTTGCTTGGGTGAATCTGTGTAAACTAGTATTAAAGAAGCTGATTGTAAGGTATTCATGTTGACTTTATTAAATCAGTCTTGGCGTCCATGTAATCTTAAACTTAACTACAACAAGTTTTCACAGTTGACTTTTTGGGAAGCTATAGAAATTTTGGACTTTTATTTAACGTCTTTTCAATCTAGTTCTCCCCTTGTTCCTTCCTCCCCCAAGATAAGTGTGGAAAATAATCCTTGGAAGGAAATAATGTTGTATGGAAATCTTTCATCCCAATCATCCAAAATCCTTAGGACTATTTTAGATTATTTCTAGATATTCTGTAAGTATCTTGGAAATTTTATTCAAGGGAGCTCCTGCAATGCATACAAAGTTCTTTATATAAAGTAACTATGTAGACAAATAGCTTTTTTTCCCCAGTTTTGATGATAACTGCTGGTTCATTCCTTATTCTTGCTTTTCAGTGAGTGAATGTAGCTTTTTTCTTTTCATTAACTATTTTGTGATAAGAGTATAGTGCTTTGAGGAATGATGAACTAGAAGTAGCCATTGATCATGATTATAGGTAGAAATTAGACCAGAGATAAAGCAGTACTGCTTAACTAAAGTTGTGGCTTTTTCTTTTTTCTGTAACTACTGTCTCTTTCTTCCCTTTCTAACTTTTTCTAGCTGAAGTAATTTTTCAGCCAAATGATCTTTTAACACATTTAAGTCCCTCTCCTTCCTTAGCACATACATTTTGAAAATATGATGTGTTATTTCAAAGTCTCTCAGGTCAGGTTGAAATTTCTGGTTAATCACACAGGGGAAGTAGTAGTGCCTGTGTCTGAATGTTGAGGGCAGTCAGCTTGGTTGTAGAAGATCCAGGTTGAAATCTAGGGCACAGAACAAAGGGATATTATAGATTAGGGTTTTTCATAATGATAATCCTGGCTATGCAATTGTTGACAGCAGTAGGTTGCATTAGGAAATGTCACTTTCTATCCCATGAAGAGTGAATGACCTATTCATTTTTTTTATTTGCTCCCTAAAACTTTGATGATAAATTGGGAGCCTGCTGAATGGGGAAAATGGGAGGCTTTACAGAGGAAGGTAGATGTGGGGTTTTGTTTTTTGTTTTTTTCCCCCCCAAGATCTGACAAAACAGTATGTAAAGTCTTGGGCAAGGTAAAATACCTATTCTTGGTAGTTCTCAAATATATTATACTGTTCTGATTGTTTTGTTTCATGCTCCTACATAATCTATTTATAGTAGCATATATAGCTGGGCAGAACTTTGTTTTACCAATACTAGTATCTAGTAACATGAAATACGTCTCTCCTGAACATTACTTTTTCAGATGTTTCAATTTGCTTTGCATTAGGTTAAAGAGGTGGTGTAGTGTCTAAGCTCTGAACCACAGAAAAAACCCCACATAGTTAGGAAACTTGGTTTAGCAAATAAAGTACTGAAAGTTAAACTACAATGAGCAAGTGTTGTCAAGGGTGGGTTGAAATAGAAATGCACAAGCCTCATCCAGTTATTCAGGCTCAACCACAGTTGATGGAGTTTTATTATTTGTTAGGTTATTTTTATCTGCTTTGTTTTTAAAAGTGTGTATATGTGTAAATATCTATTTTTGGAATATCACAGAAAAAAGGGCTCCTAAGGCTTAATTTGTGTGCTTTTATTTACAGCTGCATTCTTTCCATCAGTCTCTTCGGGATCTCAGCAGTGAACAAGTTCGCCTGGGAGATGACATCAGTCGTGAGCTTTCAAGAAGAAATCGGTATAAACAGAGTACAACTCCACATGAAGAACAGTGTGGAAAAAAATTCTCAAAGTCTTTTATTTCAAAAAATAATTTTGGGGAGAATGAGGGATTGTGCAACATGTAGATGAAAGCAGGATTATAAGCTGCTTGTCTTCAGTCATCCTCCGCAGTATTTATAATTGTAAATAACACCTACCAATTCCAATTTTTATAATATATGGGGCTTTCCTCAGCTTTTTTAAACATAGGCACAAAATGACAAGGGCTAGGGAATTTCTCCTATTACAGCTTTGCTCCTAGTTTGTTCTCATTACTGGAGTCCCTTCAGGGCAAGCTCTCCTGCAGGCCATAATGTATATACTTCCTCAACATGTGGTGCTTTGTTCAATAGCAATAACAGGAATTAGATCTTTAATTCCTAGTAGGAAACTACTGTTCAAAAGGACTGTGTACATGTGTTCATAATTTTGTACTTGTTGACCTGATACCTAGCTGATACTCAGGTGCTCTCTTTCTTCACTTGAGGAATGGGAATTTATAATGAATTCTTCACTTGAGGCTTGTTTCTAATTATGCTATAAATCGTTATGAATAGGCTATGATCTATTATAAATAGGCTGTAGAACACACTGAAGTAGCAAAAAATTCTGGAGGCTTGTTGCTGCTTAAAATTATCATGGGTGTTACTTAGCTTTTGCACTGTAGAATATTGTCTTACTTATATTTTTATATGAAGGACTGATGCTGAATTAAGAAAGACATTAGAAGAATTGTCTGAAAAACTCACTGAGTCCCAAAGACAAGAAATGGTGAGTGTGACTAACATTAAAAGGATTATTTCTATCTATTATTCTAAGCAAGATGTGGGCTTCAAGTTTAACATGTATGTTAGTAATTAGTATCACATATTGATATGTATATCTGAACATGATCTTATTTGCTGCTATATTGGCTGCTATAGGTTGTTGAAATGTCACCCTTCGATAATGCATTCAGCAAGACAAGTTTTATATTTCAGGTGCATGTTTTCCGTAAGTGTTTTACAGGTGTGTGTATTGTGAATTTTTCTGTTTCAACATTTACAGCCTTGGAGAAAGCTGCTTTTTAACTTCAAACATTGATTTGAGTGCTATTAGAATTGTTGAAGGTACCTTTGGAAAGATACAAGCTTTCTCATGTTATGGTGATAAATACTATTGTTTCTTCTCCCTCCCTCCTTCCCTCCCTGTCCTTGTCAATCCTTATCATCTTTGTATAGCAAAATGGAGGGAGTCTCTTTGGGCTGCGCTCTTCTCTGAAGGCTTCATGACAAAATGTAACAAGGGAGGCAGGACAGCCATGACAGTCTTCCTTTTTGTCTTCTGTATCTGCTGGAAGCAGACTAACTGCAGTCTATGTTACTTAAATCTGAAGGAGATCTGCTGTTGAGAGCAAAGTCAAACAGCATATTGCTGTAGGAACAGAAGTTGAGAATCACCCCAGTCATTAGGAGGTGAGAATCCTGTAGGTAGTTCTTGACACATAAGGCTTGAGTGTATGCTTTATGTAAGCATTTACTGTAATATTAGTAGCAAAGGTGACTTTTCAGAGCAAGTGTTATATGTGCATATTTTCCAATAGGTGATTCATCTTGCTCTGAAATTGCATGAATTGGTACTGAATGCTCTGTCAAGGGCTGTAGTGATGTGTTTGTCACTGATAACAATATTGTTGGTAGGGACCACTTGTTGGTAACAGCAGACTTAATAAATGTACTTGTGTAAATTCCTGACTCTAGATTAAGTTGGACAGTGATTCAAGAGATATTATCTGGACCAGTTATGTTCTTGATATGATAAGAGTCCATCAGGGAAAGAAGACTTGCCTTGTCAGCCTTTGTAGAAAAATATGATGGGGTTGTCTTTGTTAGAATGTTAATTTTGATTTATCCTAGTAGCCTGGTAGGATAAAGTAAGTTTATCTGAAAAAGAATTCTTGATACTTGCAAAATGCTGTGTTTTTCTTATAGCAGACTTCTCAGTAGACTGTTGTTTTTTTTTTTTCTTTCATGTACCAGGAAATTAGCAAACTCAGTTTTAACCAAGGTGGTTATCAAGAAAATAGCTGCTACAGCTGGCTACATTACAGTTCCTTTGCATGCAAGAAACAAATCTTTCTCAATCCTCTGGAATGGAGGCATCCACTGTCTGTTCATTAATGAAAGAAATAACTAGCTCTTTGACCTCCTACGGTAGGGTTTCAAGATGTGAAATTGAAGGTTACAACTTTTGACCTGAGAGAAGCAAAAAATGAGAGAGGTGAGGTATAACAAGGAAGTCTTCTGTAGTTTATTAATGGTAAGGTAAATATCAGAAGAATAAATCTCTTAGTTGGGAAGAACATTATCATGCAATGAAGCTACGAAAACTGAAATATTTACTGATATTCTTTTAGTGTAGACACAAATGCTGCAGTAAGCTGCAGGCAGATGCTTTTTATGTGTAGGACTAGTACAAATTCACCTGGAATATTCTGCTTATTGCTGATTACTGACTTTATGAAGAACATCGGCCAAATGGAAAGAGGACTGGAAAGAGGATGGGGGAAAAAAGGGGAAAAATACAAAAGACCACTAATTAAAAGACTTCCTTGAAAAGATAAAAGAATTGCTGGAGTTCAGTTTGCAGAAGAAACAGGTCATTAGGAAAGCTCTAGCCATGTATGATATGGCCAAAAAGTGGAAGTTTAGTGTACAGAAAGTCATCTAATGATAATTCTGTGTAATAGAAGTCTCATTACCTATGAGTGTAGGAGCTTCTTGGTTTGGAAGTGATCTGTCTGCTTTCTGTACTGAGTAATAATCCCTTGGTGGTTTTCTTTTTTTGGAACTTGTCCAGTCTTCGTTATAACTTGTATATCTTTATGATCTTGTCTTATAGCAAGGAGTTCTCAAAATAGATTACATATTGTGAAAGGAGCTGCCACTTTTTTGGTGATCTGAGTTTTTGGGGGTTTTTTGGTTATTTGGTGTGTGTGTGTTTTGGGTGATGTGTTTTGTATTGGCTTTTTTTTTTTTTGCTAGTTGTTGTAGGGTGTTTGTTTGGTTTTTAAATCTAACTACTTTTTCATCTCTAATTTTAACTTGGGAGGTTGTTCAGTTTCTTCAGAGGCTTTCCAGAGTGTTACTTTTTGGGCTGAAAAATTCTGGCATAATGCACTGTTGTGTCCAGCCAATTCCCCACCACTTAAAAAGCCTGATGGTAGCAACACTGTGCACTGCTGCTTTACCACCAGTGCTCTCCAATCCCAGGTGTGGATCCTTTGCCCTTGTTCAAAGTCTAGTGGTCTATTACCTGATGAGGCTGGCAGAATCAATGAGATGAGGTAAATGCAAAAGAGTGGAATTTAGTATGGATGTTAAGAGTAAAAATAACTCCCATGGTATGCATAGCAAAGCATGAGATTAGACTGCATGTAGAAACTAGGGTCTGTTATCATAGATATTTGATGGCCTTTAGTATGTGTATGCATTTAGGAGTTCTTCTAATGAGATTACTTAATTCAGAATTGATTGTCATTGGTGAAAGTGAACTGGGTAAGATGAAATACTTTTTTTTTTCAAAACTTCCTTATGCAAAGTTGTGCAGGAACTTTTGTCCTTAGTGCCTTTATGACTTCACTTGGGAGTGTTTATCACCTTGAGCATTGCCATCCTTGTATTTATATTCTGCTCTATGATTCTGGGCAATAAATTGTCAACTTGAAATCGTGATAATTTTACGGGATGAACTCACGGTAGAAACATTGTTTTCAGTTCAGTGTCCTGAAGTCTTTATTTTTTTAGAGATGTATATCTAAATTCTTACAGTTTGGTATATTCAGGGCTGCTTGAAATTTGTCTGTATGTAGATGTGTGATGATAAAGGTCTAAGTCAGTACAGTTCTTCTGAGTCACTAGTGCAGAATTTATTTTTATTAGAGTTTATGATGGTTAGAGCCTTTTTGATGCTGAATTTGAATACTTTGAGATTCACACAACACAATCAAAGCACACTATTTTACTTGTAAAAAGAGCTTTTCCATCCCAATATAAAAAACAGGTGACATTGAAGGTGGTGACTCACACAGAGTTGGATGCCTGTTTCAAGTCAAGCACTCTCTATGGCCTTGTACTTGAGAATCTATGTGCAGTTTTGCTAAAAAGCCTTTCTGGTTCTACAGTTCTCTATATCAAAATCTCTTTCTTAGCTAGACATTTTGTGAGATTCCTTTGTTCTTGAAAAGCCTTTAAATGTTCACTAGACAGGCACATAAGCAATTGAAAGAATATTTACTTACTTTATGGTTACATAAGATAGCCCTCTTGGCTATTTTGTTGCAATTGCTTGGATAGAAACACATCCCAAACAGCACAAGATGCTGATCTTTATACATAAAACACCACTTCATTGGAGCACAGTTTAGTTAAGTAGATGCTTAATTGAGATGGTGCTGTTATAAAATGATGGTAGACTATCTCTGGAAAAAGAGAGCAATGTCAAGTGAAATGGGTCTTACATGGAGTTACTGTGGTGATGATATCTCAGAGGGCCAGGATTATTGTCAGATCATGAACTGTCCCTCAGAAGATCTGGTATAAGGATTTTTGGTACTGCACAGGTGACTTGTAAAAGGTATGCCACATATTATCATCTGCCATGAAGGAAAAGTTTCAAGTTATATCTCTGAAAAAAGTTTGCTCTTTTTGTGATTTTAATACTCCTGTTTCAAGTATGCATTGATGATAACATGGGTCATAACAAGAACAGCAGTGAAAATCTGTTGAAATAGATTTCTATTAGCAGGACTTTTGCACCAGAAATAACAGTGGAAAGCTGAAAAACGGGACAGAAATTCAGTAAGTAAGGTGGTGTTTTTTGTACAGTAAGCATCCAGCATCTTCCACAAGATTATATTTAGCTGCATGACTTAAATGTCACCCTAGTTTTAAAAAGGACATTCTGTTCTTTGTGTTTAATTGCAGGGGAAGGGAGGAACTTTTTGATAGCTTAATCTGTTTTCATAGACTGTGCTGCTACCTGAAAGCTGTATGTGGAGACACAGCTCTAGTGTCATCATTATTATTCAGATAGTCTGTGTTGCCAAAAATGCATGCTTGAAATCACATTCTAATATGTTCTGAATGCAGTAATTTAGTGCTAGTATTTCATGTCATTGTGTAGAGCCTCCATATTCTTTGTACTGTCCTTTGGTGAACCACTTTTCTACACTAAGATTTTTGATAACATTCAGAGGTCAAGACACATACTTTCATGGTAAAAATTTTGTCCTGAGTCAGGGTCATTTGGGACAAAGGAAGACAAGTATGTTTTTAGGTTTACTCTTCATGTACTAATTAATAAAATAACACTTGACTGTTTGTCATTTTTTTAAATCCCTATTGTTGTATGCCACAGGCTTTGTGACAATCTAAGGAAGGTCAGAGAGGCTACAAAAACAGGGAACATAATTCTTGTGGAAGATTAAAGCCTTCCTGAAGTGTCAAGGTGTTACTAATACCATAGCAATGTACAAAGTATAGGAAGCAAATAGGAATTATAAGTAGCATCAAAATGTTTGGTAGTTTGTGTTGGTTGTGGGGGGTTGTTTGTTTGTTAGAGAGGATTATGTCTGTAACTGAAATTTCCGTGACAAATATAATGATACATAATCCATCTTTTTTAGTACCTGGTTAGAAATAATACAACAATTGTATTCTGGAGTGAATTGAAGGAAGTCAGAGACAAGGCAAATCACCTCATAAAGTTACTTTCTTACTTGTTCTGAGTTAGTGATAGTTTGTAATGAAATCTGAATTTTGCAGGAATCTAAAGCCTGTCTAATGCTGCCTCCTGTCATGTTATCTGCTCTGCATGCTAGACCCATGACAGTGAAGAAGTTACTGAACTCTTCTTTGGAATGTCATCTTTGGGGGTGATGTTACTTCTGAATCTTCTTGTCAAGTCAAAATTGTATGTTTTCTTTCTTAATAGCTTTAGTGCTATTAAGAAAGTACTTCATTGAACAAGGTACATGAAAGAGCTGAGAAAGCTTCTGTTTTCTGAAACACATAGTCAAAACTTTTAAAAAAAATGTTAAAACATTACCATTTCATTTCTTCATGTTAGGTATGTATGAGGAAAAGGATGACAGCCTACTTCCTGGCTTTCAGCAAAGATAGAACAAGGTTAACGACAGTGTTATTTTCTGTACTTACTACATAGTGTCTTTGTTTCTGTTAGCTGGAATATTTTATGAATTCCAAGTAAGGCTAAGCAGTACTTGTCAAAACAAACATCATGATGTGACCTTTATCGTTTATACATTAGTTTTTAATAAGTAATTATTCTGGATTATGGCTGCAGAGCTTTCATAACTTACTTTGTGAAAGCGTGTGGTTTGAATGCAGTACCAGGCATCTCCTGATGGTTTTAGGAAAAAATACAGTATTCCAGACTGTAAGCTGGCTGTTCATCTGGCTGCACAAACAAGAAGTGTTTTCTGAGAGATATATTCTGTTGTAACGAAAAAGAGTGTTTTGTTCATTAAGCCTTGTGAAACAGAACATAAATGTAGCCTTAATTGTGTTTGTGTTGCTACATAAGTTGTGTTGCTCATGGTAAAATTTTCTATCTATGCATAGGTCTAATGCTAATAGAAGTGTGTTTAATGAAGAAAGATGAGAACTTACCTCCACATAGATCAAAAGCTAATAGTTGAATGGTGTTTTATTTTTTATCTCCTTTTATCTCTTTCTCTTTTTATCTAAATATCATTTGGTAATGGATATACTGCTTTCGAATGGTTGCTTAAAATAATTAGTTTTAGGGTAGGGAGGAAGTGATACATATATATTTTTCTTGTTAATCTTTAACAAAATAATTTGCTGCCTCAAGAGGGTGCTGTCTGCTAGCAGCTTGAATTGCAAAAATGAAGTAATTCTGGTATTCTAGTCTGATTGAGCCTTTATGTTCATAATCCAGGTTGCTTTAATAAACATCTGTTGTTGTTTGTATTACTTTGAACATGTATTCACAAAATATTGGGAAAAAGGCTTACAGCAATGTCATTATTTTGTGTTGTTACAGTCATTCTCTTGTACTTTGTTCTTGTTTACTACTTTTTACTCACAGATTTTGGATCATGAAAGAGGCAAATGTTGGTCTGTTTTGCAGGCTGGAGAAGTGAAAGAAATGTCCCTCCAGAGGTTAATAAGGCTTGTGACAGAGAAGCTAAGACTTTGTATTGCAACTTCACATTAGGCTGCTCTAACCTTGATAATGAGATATTTAAGGCTTGAGTAGAACCACCACTGTAGAGAAAAATATGCATACACCTAAAGGAGAATACTGCCAGCAAGATAACAGTTTTGTTCTCTGCTTGAGTACTTCAGGAGTACTCACTGCTATAACTAGTTATTTTCTCTACCATTCTAAATCTGCTTTAATAAAATACAAATTATGTTCTCTTTTCTTTTTGCCCCATACTCTGTTTACATTTTTGCCGTTGATATTTTCACATGTATGAAGAGGCACACTAATTTCCTACAGCATGGGTTTTTCCCTTTTGAAGGTATCAGAACGGGTAGAGAGAAGACTTCAGGAGATAGAAGAAGAAATGCGTGCTGAAAGGCAGCTTGTAGAAAGGCGCCAGGACCAGCTGGGACACGTGTCTCTTCAGTTACAGGAGGTATGCAAATGAAAGCTTCCCTTGTATTTAGGATTTAGTTAGGAATGTATTGCATTTGTGAGCCTGTACCTGTCAAACTGGCAAAAGTGCTCATATCTTTGGCACATTTTTTAACTCTCAGTCTAGTTCACGTTGTTTTGATGACCAGAAGCACAGTCTCAAGTCCTTCATTATATGATCTTGACTATATGTAGACCTTTTCAGTAACTGCCACAGATCTTCTAAGAACCTACCTCCTACGCCCTTTCTGAAAACCCAAGCAAACAAAAGTGAGTCATTAGCTGGGGTTTTTCAATTAAAATGTAAACTTTGCTTGCTCATGCAAATGAACACTTTATTTCAACAAGCAATGAAAAGCGCTGTAGTCCCAGACAACATTTCATTGCATTTCAGTTTTATTCAACAATACCTGATGAAATATAAAATACTGTTTAGGAGACAAATAGAATGTTTAGAATATAGATTAGAATTTGAGACAGCTGTTAGCTTTTTTCCTGCTTGTTTTAGAAAACATTTGAAAAATGCTTATTTCTTTTTGATTTTACTCCTATTTGGAAAACCTGTGTCTTAACATAGTGTGACTTTTTATTTCACTCCACTGAAGATACGATTTGCAATGTTATCTCCATGCAATCAGGTACTATAATTGAGAAGGAATACGCAGTTTCTTGGTTTTTACTTTTAGTGTTTGCAGCATAGCTTTTGGGAAGGTGTTATACTGTGCAGTGATACTGAAGAACCTTGCTCATGATGCTATGTATTTCATGTAAAGTTACAGACTGTTCAAAGACATCATATTTTAGAAGATGAGATTTTTTTTGTGATATAGATAAAGAGTAACATTTATCAAATGGCTTGGAATCCTTCTGCCAGTATTTCAGAGAGACTTACTATTTCATTTTCCCCCCAGTTGGTGCCCTAGTGGATGAAAAGAGCTAGAGTGCTGAATTTCAGTTTTCATTGCTCTTTAATATGCCTATGTCCACTTCTAGATTCTTCAGTTGTGCCTTCAGGCTGAGGAAGGGATGCCTAATGCAATGTATTGGTGTGATTTGATAGTGTTATCTGCAGAATGGAACAATCTTTATTTTATCCTTTTAAAGGGTTGATGGCTTGTAATCTTGAAAGATACATTGACACTGCCATAGTTTCCTTAGAAAGAAAACTTGAATTCAAGTGAATGAGGTCAAGTGTAGTTAAAAGAATTTTCATATGATCTTTCATAGATCATATGAATGATCACAGTCTATGTGATCATGAGCCTTCAGGCTAGGTACCTTTATTCTTGGTAGCTCATCTCTTGAATTTCGTGCAAAAAGAATATGAAGTACTAAGTACATCCTTGACCTTCTATTCCCCTAGGATGTCCAGCTGTGAATTAAGATGATTTAATCCTCTCTTCTGTAAATTCTATTTTATTTTAGTAAGTTATTTTTTCTGAGGAGCCCCTTTCTAAAATACAGTTTAAGTTGCTGTATTTTAGAAAGAATGTACTTGAATTGCCTTGTGTACTTTTGCATAGCCTAGTGTGAATAAAGTAAATAACTATTTTGCTGCAGTTGTTATTTGGATGAAACATGTTTCTGCATAATTTTGAGCTTGTTATTTTGTTATTCTGTTTCTTGTCCTTTGTAATTCAAATTGTGAGTTAGATGGACTCTTAACTCTGACAGTGGCCTCCGTAGTATTCATTGCACAGATGTAATGTTTTATTGAAGTCTACTTCTGTTTTCATTTATTTCTCCAATATGCTTCCCAAGTAACATTACTGGAAAGGAGGGTAGGGTTTGGACTGAATTTTGAAATCCTGAATTTAATATGACCTGAATGATTTACAGAGAAATACTATTTAAAGCATTTGTGGCTGTTTAATGATATAATTTTTTCATTAGTTTGTCTGTTACACATTTCAAACAAAATCAAATTTGACTTTTGCATGTGATCACTAGTTGGTCTAATTAAGAAATCTTGTGAAGTTTGTGAGGATTAATGCTATTATTTTTTCAGTAAAGTGCAGTGCCTGTAACTGACCACTATTTGTCAGTGTTTTACCGTCTTAAGAGAATCACCATCCTAAATTGCAATTATTAAATTATATATTTACAGGATCTAACAGAACATGATGATACATTTATTTTGGCCTTTCTCTTGTCTGTCTTTTCTTTCTCTCAGTTTTTTGTATAATATGCAAACTTTTTGCATTGTAGTATTACTATAATCATAGACTGATTATGAACCAAGAAAATATTTAGGTGTATACTGACCATTAAGAAAGTTTGACATATAAAATTTTGTATCTTTAAGTTTTAAATTTACATTTTTACTTTGAATCTTTAGCGTGTGTGTGCTGTGTGTAGTTGTATAAAAACTATTTTCTGTACAGTCTATGTATCTTTTACCTTAGTGTGTATTGGTACATTTAAACAGCAATTACTGCAAATAAGAAAATAGCAATTAGCAAACAAATTAATGCAAATCATATGTCTTAATTTTTTTTCTATATTCCTGATATAAACATGTTTCTGATTAGAAAGAACAACAAATATTCTTTTCTTGCCAGGGGTATTGACATGTATGCACGAATTGCTTTAACAACTGAATTTGTTGTGTAAATGAAAACTGTTTTGAGATTCCTCAGTGCTTCTTTTTCTTTAAATATAAAGACACCATCACCTCTTTTTGTTTGCATTTATACATCTGTTTTCTAAAACAAGATCAAGTATCATTATTAAAAATGTTTGCTTTGCATTCTTTTCTGTGCGTTGGGTGTCCTGGATGGCTTTACAAAATTGTGTGTTTAGCTTCCTGGATTTTGGTGAAATGTGTCCATGTGTTCATGCTTGGCATGCTTTAGGTGGACAGAATTACCTTTATTGAACCTTTTGGATCCACTGACTGGTAAGGCAGTGAATACAGTTACGTCTTAAGCTAGTAACTTGAGCAGGCCAGGAAGCATTTCTTAGCTTTCTCCTTAGATTCTGTTTGCCTCCCACTACAAATACTGCAAAAAGCTGGTGGATAAAGAGTGGGATAAACTGATGGTCAGAACTGTTATTGAACATCGTTTTTTGCATATCTTTATCACTGATCTTTTTAGACAAACATAAACTTGATCGGTGCTTTGAGCCACCTGGATTTTTTAGTGCATTGTTGATACTTGCTCTTTGGCTCTGTGCTATGCCGCCTGTGGCCAATGCTTTCTGTTTGGATTGTAGTTTGAATCTGACTCTTGCTTGGATCATGAGCAAGTCTCATACATATCTGTCATTGAAATAGGTAGGTAGTCTCTTTTAACTGCCTGGCTGGTATGTTTAGGTAGCATACTTGGAGCCGTGCTAGTCACTAATGTAGCAAGTTAGGGAAGGTATTTTCATTCAAATTAGGATGTGGTACATGTTTGCCTTACTTCAAAATGTAGTGTGAGGCTATTCTGCTTCTATGTTTGTGATAGTATGAAAAACTCACGGATCAGTCTCACTTTGAAAAAGCAAGTTTCGGTTTGTGGTCTGTACATAGCTTTCATAAAATCTGGTTTTGGTTAAAAAAATAAAACAAACAACACAGCAAAACCAAACTGAGACCAAAACCCAAACCCTAAGAAAAGTTAGTATGCTTAAGTTGCTGTAAATGTTATGATTTGCTCTTGAAAGGTTAACGTAAGTTGAAAAGATTGAGAACTTGAGTTGTTCCACAGTCATCCTTGAAGTTTCCTCATGTATAAGAAAAATCAATCTATGAAGCCCTAAGTTATATTTTTGAAGTTTTGGGGTTCAATAGATACTGTGTGTATGTGGATGAGGTTTGTTCAGTTGGGGTATACCAGTTACATTTGTATTCTAATGCTGTTTATGCTAGTGAACTCTTTATAAAGATCTGTAAGAATTGCTCTCCTTGGTCAAACCAGAAGTTCATTTAGCCTGACCACCTAGTCAGGCAGTGGAACATGTAGCTGGTCCTTCCCAAAGCCATGCTGTGAAGACCTTTGTACATGGAAGTTCTCTGTCTCCTTGCAGCCTCCTATATACCTGCCTCCGAGGCCTCATCAACCTCCTTGTCAGTCTCTTCCAGACCAGCCTGGACACTAATGCTTTCAGAGGAGGATCTTGGTAGGAGGAGAATCCTGTTGACTGTAGGCCCGTTCCCATTCCTTGGTGCTTCAGCTTCTCTGGGCAGTGTCAGCCTGCTGTTTGGGAACCATCAGGGAGGAGTGTGTTCTTGAACTGTTGTCCTTAGCATCCTTTTCCTAGTTCCCATTTTTGACATTTGAATTCCTCAACCCCTTCTTTGGGGACAGCAAATGAAATCAAAGAATCAGTTGGATGTTTACGTGCTTATATAGTGATCTTTAGTGCAGAAAGAGCAAGTGTGGCACAAAACAACAAAGGAGAATTATTTAAAAAGGAGTACAGGAAGGAGGCAAAACATGGTATTAACTATTACCTGTACAATTTCTGTATTGTCAGTAACTGTTGACGTTTGTCTGGCTGTGAGTGACTAGATGTTTCCATTTCCTTATGACATTTTGATTAACTGCTTATCTGGCACCTACTGGTACAATGCATGTTTCACAGTCCAAGCAGTGCCTGTGTCGTATGTGTCATTTACTGTAATATTTCTTCTTTTTTTGCAATATTCTAACTCTGGGGTATCTATCTATATCTATCTATCTGTATGAGCTGGTTTTTATCTTAAAATGAAGTGGCTATGGGCTATTTTTACAATATGCAGAAAATAAAACTGAAGGGTTATATTTGTAGTATAGGATGCATTTTTGTTTGAAATTATTCCTATTTAATAGTCTGACTATCAGTCAATGAAGTTGAGATGCGTATTTATTTCCATGGTTTCTTCTGGCAATCAGGATGTGCTACTGATGCAGAGATATTTTTTGCTTTCAGCAGGAATAATCTTCGAAAATTTTAGTACTATTCCTGAATCCACCCCAGCTGTAATATTTTCTTCATGATTCTGACATCTCTAGCCAAATCTGCACATGAAAACATGCATGTTTGATACTATGTTAATTATTAATTTAGTGCCAAAAATAAAGTTGGTCTAAAGTTGACTGTCTATAACAAAGCTTCTAATTTTGTAAAACCGATGGTCGATTGCAGTTAATAGACATCATATATTCCAATTACGCTGTTCTGAACTGGTACTTCTGGTCATTAAAAATAAACAAAAAAATGAAAACTAAAACAAAAACCCAGTCAACTTGGGTAATGCAAAAACAGCATTAGCTGAAGAGATGATCTTAGACTTTTGTTCATGTTGCTTTTTGGGACTTCTCCCAAGAGCCTTTTTGAGTAGAATGTGTATAGTGTTGAGTTTTATAGTTGACTGGAATGATAGATTTAAATCTCTACTGAATACTTAGGAAAATACCTTAAATGTGTTACAGTCTTCTATTATCTGATTAGGGATCAGTATGACTAAAAGTATAACTCTTTATGTGGCATAATATTTTCAGTGGCATAGTGATGATTAATAACTATGATTAATGACTGTGTTCCACGGTCTCAGATTTTAATGTAAGCTGTTCAGGCAGAAGAGTAATCCAAACTATACTGAAAGCCTTATGTTTACTGAGGTGAGGTTATAAGAGTGAGGTAAGTATGTAAAACCATTTATTTCCTCCAGAAAGCTACTTCTAAAGCCAAAACTTCTGAAGCTGAATGCCTGGCTTCACTGAAGTTGATTAATATCTTGTATTGTTTTCTATTTTCATACACTGAAATTGCTCTCCACTATAAAGTGAAGAGAAAGTGTTCAAAAACTGAATGAAATAGCACAATTTATAGGGACAAATTTCAGGGGTATTTGTTAAAGGAGATATTCCTTTAAAATGTAAAATGAAAATGCTGCTTGGAAACGACACACTGGGAAAAAGACATTTTTTTTTGGAAAGGATATTTTTTTGTTGTTCTGTTGTTGTTTTAGCATGTAATTATGAAAGGAATAGATGTACTTAGGCTTCAAGATATGGGATGAAAGTAAAAGATTTGTGCTAAGGTACCTAATTAATTGATTTGTAAAAAATGCTTGGTCATGTTGCACAGATAAAGACTGATCTATAAAAAGTTACAGAAATTCATGGCAAATTATCAGTATATGGCTATTGAGCTCTTTCAGGTGATGTTTCTAAGTGATGTTGAAAACGAGCCAATGATTTTGCTGTGGCTTGAGATGTCTAAACTTGGGTTGTTTGTGTTGCAAATATTACATGTCATTAATATCTGTCATGTCTAATACTTGCTTTGCCAGTGATTGGCTGTGTTTTGCAAATAGTGTTGGTTTGCAGAGGGACAAGATTTTGAAATTGGTATTTAATGCACTTTTATTTTTGTAAGATGGTTTAGGAAATATACACATGTGGTTTTAGATAACCTCAGTCTGAGAGGGAATGGGAAAAGTCCCAATGGATTTGTTTTATTTTTTGTTATTGATGTTGAGGAAGGGCACATCAATGTTGGTAACTCTCTTTTGATCAAGAGAGTTTCAGTTGATTCAGTTGTAGTTCTATGGCTCTAAGCATCTGTCCAGATTCTGAAGAAATAACTTTTTCCTTTTTTTTTCTTTTGACTTCTGACACAACCTTATGGTAGTGTTTTCTTGACTACAGTTCACTGTATTTCATAACATGCACACTTTATATTAGAGAATATATTCTTTTTCTCTGATAACTACACAGCTAATCTGTAGGGGATCTCTTGAGTCTTTTAGACCTTAATCTAAAGGTGTTTGGGGTCAACTTGAGTGTCTGGAGCTCTATACATCGGAAGGATGTTAGTGCTGCTTTAGACTTTGTGTTTGTCCCTGTTCTCTGCATGGGTGTGTTTATGTATGCATGAACTTATATTTATCTTTGCATGACAATATACATTGGCTCTACATGGAAATATTAGATGCAGAGAGAAAGCGTTTGTCTAGATCTTCTTTCTTAAATGTATCAGCAGATTCTTTAATTTTCACAGCCTTGGGATAATGGCTTCTGTAAATTTTGTGATGAAGTTTACAATATATTTTTCTCCTCTAAAGGTTTTAAGGAAGCAAGATGCTAAAGCAGATGAAACAGAAGAACTCATGAGAAGAAAACTTGTGAAATATGAAAGCGAAAGGCACCAGGTAAGACTTACTTTTTTCCTTTTCGTTTGGTTTTAATTGTGTGTATAGTGTCATCTGTTGCAGTATATGCTTCCTTTTTCTGTGAAACCAGTAGAACAAAACGTCCTTTACTCCTTAAGAATACAAGGTGTGGGATTTTTTCTGCATCAGAGATGCTGTGAATATAGCTGTAGTCAGCTTGTCTCTCCTTCAAAGCTCATCAGTTATAGTATGTTACTTCTAATGACTCTTCCATCCTGCCAGCAAACAGATTTAAAACTTGGGCATTATCCTTGATTTCTTTCTCTGTTTTGTCTTTGACTTTGTATGTAGTCTGCTGTTGCTTGTTTGCAGCTTTTCTTCATCCCTGCAAGTAACTCATGCTGGTTATTTTGCACCACAGTTATTATTAATTACTCTTACTGAACTGTTGCCTGCCGTATTTCACTTTCTTTTCATAGAAAACAAAATTTCTTATATCTCTATTCTAGCAGAATTCTAGGGCTCTATTACACTTCTCCTAGGTTTTTTTCCACTTGCATCAAGTTTAGCATCTTTCAAAGTTATACCCCTTTATGCTAAGCCTTTGTGCAATGTGTTATGTTATGTTGTTCTCTTCATTCCCTTAATGTTGGTCCTGTTTACTTTGCCCATTTTCCAGGCTCTCAACATCCTCCTTGAGATTGCTATCTCAACAATAACAATTTCTGCTGTCAAAACCTGTATTTATTTCCAAGTGGATCGTTGAACTATTTATGGAAGAAGTCAGAAAATATTTTGTAGCTTTTGTCTTTGTTTCTTTTTTTGTTTGTTTGTTTTTTTAAGTGGTCATCAGTTTGATGACTACTTCTGATTACACATTTTGAATATCATGTTTTTAGGAAACCTTTCAGTTTTATGGAAGTCAGGGCACTTCAATTTTTTAGTCATCTTGTTTCCAGAATAATTCAAATACACCATCTTGCACAACACAGAAATCCCACAGGTTTTACCAATTACAGTTCTACCAATACACGTCACCTTTAACACTTCTCAGAATAAACTATTTACCAAAGGTGACTTAAAATATTAAGTCATTATGAATTTTGAATTTTGAGTTTCAAATCCAGGGACAATGTTTTGAAACTTCCATTTTTTCACTTATAACCCAGTAAAAATTTGCTTTTTGATTTTTGTTCTGGATAATATAATTGGCTTTGTATCTTTATGTGATACATAATATTGTACAAAAATTATAGACTGTAAGTAAAATTCTCTTTATGTAATTTAAATAAATATTGCAGGGATTTAGTACAAATTTAGGTTTTCTTAACATTTTGGACAAATAAAAATACTGTGTAGATTATACCGCATTTAAATAGATGCTTATTTGGATGAATTTGTGTCAAAATTAAATGTTAAAATACACTTTTATGTTATGATGCCTACATTGCTTTTCTTTCTTCATCATCCTTTGAAATGAAAGCTTGAGCAGGAATTGGAGCAGTCCCGGAAAAAGTTGAGTGAATCTGAAGGCAGTAGAGAAGCTCTTTTGCATCAGGTAAATGCTTTAACTGTGTGGTAAAAATCCTAAGGTGTTCATATTGGGTTGTGTCTGAGGTTTTTTGTTTAATATTACTATCTCCTCCTCTGATAACATTGTTTTATGAAAGAAAAAATGAAATATAGAAGGATAGGTTTAAGTGTGTATAATATGTGGACAGAACTCGTTAGACCTTTTCTGCTTTCCAAACTTTTATATGTATATGTTCATATATATTAATTATAGTAGTGATAGTAATGGTATGAATCCAGTAGATAAACACATGTGAAATTTCCTTTCACAGTGTGCTTTAGAACAACTTCTATATTAGTAATCATTGTTCTGCAAAGCATGTGCTGTAATTGGTGAAATCAAATAAATGAATGCCCTAGAAGTATTTGCTACATTGTAACATGCAATAAAAGTAAATAAACAAATACCTGAAAAAGTAACTAACTGTGCTTTAAACAATAGCTATTGATGCATATATGATTAAACTTAGAATTTGTAGGAATTTGGATTATAGCTTTAGTAAAAAGTCCTTTCTCCTAAACATCTTTCTTTTAGAGGGGCTGAATAAAAAGACTGAAATAACTAGAGAGAAAGCAACTGGCATTCTCATCTTTGAGCATTAGTTGTTTGTGTATTAGCTATGTTACTGTTTTGAATTTAAATCATTGCAAATGGAATATAGGGTAATAAGAATTAGAGGTATTTTTCTTCAATTCAGCTTTAGCATTTTGGATTTTCTTTATTTTCCTACATGCTGTCATTTTTGTAAGTGCTGTACTAGATATGATAGGAAGGAAAAATGTGAAGAGGCCCTCTGTCTCTTATGAATAAATACATTGCATTTTTACGGAGCACAATTTAAATAAAACATATTGTATATTAAATTTGGGTAGATATTTTCACTAGCTATGTAAAAAGACAATTGCAGCATATATTATGGTGATTTTGTTTGGTCTAGAGAAATTAATGCTCATCTGTGGTCAATACAAATTAAAAGATTTCCTTTAATTTTGGATAATCGCTTTGTGGCCTGTAATTAGGAAGTAGTTTGTCTTATTATTTACCATCTACAGTACTCTCAAGATTTATTTATAAATATTTTTGTGTAATATTTTTTCTAGCGCTTAATAGAAGTATGATATTTGCCTTTTTGTTCTGTTTTTCATTAAACTTTTGATGCTTGTGGGTATCTTTTAGATTGAGGATCTTCGTTCCCAGCTTTTGAGAGCAGAAGAAGACCGTGTAGAATTGCAACATCAAATTTCATATGCTGCTATGCATCGCCAGAGCTACCAGGATGTACAAGATGATGACAGGAGAATTAGAGCAGGTACAACTAATATTTTGCACTAGAGACCTGCAAACTAGTTAGTAGGCATGGACATTAATTTTACCTTAGAATTGCAGTCTAATTCTTCTAGTGTTCTAACAGAGCCAGCCAATTAATTCCTCAGATTTAGGTTAATACATAATGGCACCTAAATATTAACAGACAAATAGCAATGACAGTTAATTTATGATAAAATATTTTGATTTACATGGTTAAAACAAAGGAGACAATTTCAGCAAACTGATTAGTGTTTTTACAGAAGAAAAACGTGTACTATTTTTAAGTAATAATTTTCCAGAAAACTTGCATTTCAGTCCATTTGCAGTTTGAATTCTGCCATCTTGAAAATCATAACAAGACTAATTGACTAGGTAGTTAATAAGGCTGATGACTTTCTGGTAGAATTTCTAAGCAACATGTTCCTGAGAGGTTAAGAAAATTTTTCAGTATGATGCAGTCAGGGATTCTTTTTGCACTATGGTAGAGTTTTAGAGTTGAAATAGTTTTATTTAGAAGACAAATACTTCAAACAATTTCAAGATATAATTGCATATTAAATTACCTTACCTAAATTACATTAGCAAGGTCTTCAGTTAATTGTTAGTTATGTATCTGTATTTAAAATTTTCAAACATAGAGGAGGTATGTTTCTCCTTATTAACATAGAAATGTATAACTCAAGGTAATAGAAAAATAGTGACTATTCTAGAGTTCAATGTCTATGGGAATGTTTAATTGGTTTGGCTAATGCAATATTTTCATATTTTTGTACTTCAGCTTCTGAATTATCTTGGTTTTTAAAATAGGACTCTGACTCCTTATTTTACAAATCTCGTACAGAACACTGGAAATGGGCTGAATTTTGTATGTGGCTTAGCTTCAGAAATGTAATGCTAAATAATAATTTTAGTTTTTCTCCAATCATGTTAATGTATCTGCTTAAAAGTTAATTTATTTGAAACAAGATGCCTTTTATGTTAATAAAAGCATATTTTAATTTTCCTATTGATCTTATAAATCAAAACAGCTGTAAAAGATAAAAAAATAAAAATGCACTGTAGCTTAAAATACATGCATACATTTCTATAATTTTTGTTGTTGTGTTTCATCTTGCTGTGTTATTTCTTCAAAGATATATGGAAAGAAGACAAATAGAGATTTTTGTTTTCTTTTTCCTTGCCTCCAGTAGTTATTTATGACTAAAGACCTTTGAATTTCTGATTGAGAGAATTTATAGCTTATTCTTATCAAAACTTTTGGTTGTAGTTGCAGGATTTACTCATAAAATTCACAAATAATGTGACTTTCAAATTGGAAAGTATTACTCTGGTGAGATAAGCCTTGAAGCTGATGTCCAAATTTCATTTACACCAGAACCTTCCCACTGTTTCTTCCATCCAGTTTTTTTTTTTCAGTTTTGTTGGGACTTTGGTTCTTTTGTTGTTTTGGGGTTTTTTTTGGTGTTGTTCGTTTGTTTGTTTTGTGGGTTTTTTGTTTGTTTGTTTGGTTTTTTGGTTTTTTGGTTTTTTTTTGGGGGGGGGGGTGGTTTTTGAGGGGATCAGCTGTGTGCAGGGGGAAGAGTGGAAACCCCTATGAAATGACTGAAAAATACTGTTTCATGCAGTAAAATGTTATAGGTATGCCATTTTTCACAGATATTCTGGTCAATATCAGTAGTTGTAGAATAGTCTCAAGTAGAGAAGCAAATTGCCAAAACTTAAATGAGATAGAATTAATTTACCATGAGCTGGTATTTCTGTTGAGTCTATTGACCTGTTCTTGCTGTTTTTACAGTAGCTGAAAGATATGAGAGAGAGAAGCAAGATCTAGAGAAACATATTTTGGAACTTAAAGCAAAGCTGAATCATAATGCTGTAATGTCAGAGGTAGAAGAACTGAAGAGATGTATAGAGCGTAAGGACAAGGAGAAAGCACAGCTTGTAATGCACATACAGGTAAGTTGGGTTTTGTCACTTTTTGCTTGGTGGCATTTTTGTTTGTTTGTTTGTTTGTTTTTTAAATAATTTCTCATGTGTTTAACATTAGGTGATATATCACATTAGGGATTAACCTTTAAAACTAAGATGCTCGTTTAACCTTTAAACTGTCATGCTCATTGTTACTGTGTAATTTTGAAAAGTGATTTGAGTTTGCTGACTTTTTTCCTTCCCATGTAATATCAAAAAGGGTATTTGCTATTGCCCATGATTTCATGGTTTGGATTACTTCTCTTTCCCATGTGCAAAGAAAGGTTGATATGATTTTATCAGGACTTACCATTAATAATGGTTTTTGGAACTACTTTCATAAGGTAGTACTTAGGTTCTTATTCCCTGTTCCATCATTCCTCAGAACTAAAGTTCAACTTTAAAATTGAGATACCTTGTTCTATGAGAGAGTGCACTAGAGTAACATAAGTATGTCACAAGTTCCCTTTTTTCAGTAGTGAGATGCAATGTAATAATATAATGATAAGTATTAGTAGTCTTCTTTATGGTAAGCACATGAAGTTTAATGGGATTCTCTTTCAAAAGGATAAGAGCAGCCTTTTGTACTGGAATTTTAGCTAGAAGACTTTGACCATAAAATGAGATCTAAGTAGGCAGTAGCATTCTTATTTAAGATGGGAAATTTCTGTATTTCTTGCTCTTGTCTATATTTGTCATTGGTAGTAGTATGCCTGAACAGTAAGAATTTTCTTCTGTCTTCTCTGACTCTCGGGACAAAAGAGTTTGTTTGCAAAACCATGTGTATCATTTCAGTAGCCAAGGACTTCACTTTTTGTTCTGCTTGTATTTTAACATTCTGTGTGCAAGGGATTTTGTATTTTTTTTCCTAATGAAGGTACTTATCTTTGAAATGATATTGCATCACTTTGAAAATTCAAATGTAGGAATTTATTTTTTGTCTTTTTGTAGCTTTACAGGACTATACTGTTCAGTTTACTTCTGCTGCTCCTTTACTTTGTCAGCTTCTCTGCTGATTTAAATCAAAGTTATGCATCAAATTACATTTGGAAAAAAAATGGCTTTCTCAAAATAAGTTCCTACATGCTTTATGAAATTCAGTCTTTGAATAAGTTTAAAAAGACCCTAAGTGTTTCTATAAAGGGTAAGACAAGCAGGACTCATTTCCTGGTGTCCATCAGCATTTGTATCCTAGCTGGTTCAATAAAACCCATAACTAACTGAAAACATTCTAGTTTTTTGTTTTGTTGTGCCTGAGAAACTAATTATTTTGGTGACAGGAATTAATGGGGTAAAAACCCACAGAAAAACAATTATTTTAAACCTCTGCTTGTAGAACACACTTTCTTAAGGGTCAGAATGATTTTATAATACTTATTTCCTGCCCTGAAAATACTCATGCAAGAGAGCTCAGTTGGGGTCATTGTCATTTCTCTGAGTTAGAAATCTTTGACTTCCCACATTTTCTCAACAGAAAATACTTTGTTCTTCTTATCTGCTTCCCACTGCCTTTCTCCTAAAGGGGCAGTAACAGGAAAATAGCTAGTATGTTTTTCTTTTAATGAGACATCAAGGAATGTAAGGATGTGAATTTCTAAACTTGTGTACTAACAAAGCATTTTGTCAAGCCTGTTCTAACAGCTGCTCCTATCAGATAGTCTGATTCCCAGTTGGAAGTGACCAGTCATGTTTGACTTGGGTGTAATTTATCTTTGTTTAATGGGGAGGATCTAGCTTGCCTCTGATGTACATGTGATACTAGAAATTTCTTTTGATTTATTCAAATGTCATTGTTTGCAACAATTCGAGTTGTGTGCATTCAGCCTCCAACAGCTGCCATAAAATCCCAGTATGATGTAAAATGGAGAGGATGAAAAAGATTAAAACATATTTTTAAGCTCATGTTTAGAAGTGAGTTCAATCCTAAATTAATTTTTAAATTTAATATTTATTTCACCTACTGTAGTTTACATAAGGGTGCAGCTGTGAGATCTTCCAAATGTATACAACAATCTTAAATACATTTTTCTGCATGAAGCCATATAGATATGGCTGTTATGGCTAACTATTAAGATTTAACTATTATGGCTAAGAAGTAAACAGTGCACAAAGTGTAAAGATGCAATACCCTACTTTCTCCATAACTGTTTTTAGACTCTTGTGCCTGGGAACTTGTTTGATTTACTAATTACTCTTCATTTGAATTTGGTGTTAGTATTCTTGTAGTATTGTCCAGTACAGCAGTCAGTTTGTTAAAATATTTCAGTTTTTCTGAGGGAAAATTATTGATGTGTTTATTTAATGTTAGAATTCTTTGGTAATATAAGTCCTTCAGTCTTAAAAATATTGATTCATATTGTCACTAGAATTTTTACTTTTACTTTTTCTTCTACAAATGAAACTATTAGCCAATTAAATGCCAATAGCTCAAGCCGTTATAGATCAGACAGAATTTTGGCAACTGCACCCATGTTAACACAGAGATACACATTTATTGTACATCAGCTAGGAATTCAAAAGATCAGTACATTTGGGACTCCTGTTTTGATACAGAAAGTGTGTGGAGGTACCTTATCCTCTTGAGTTACAGGGTTGGCTGTATGAAATGTTGATTTGTTATGATGCTGTTTTCCACCTATTTTCAACTGTTGGGTCTGTATTGGCTGAACTCTTAAGCAAAGTGGAAACTCTTTGCTAAGATTTATGTTATTGACACATTTTGTAAAACTGAAACATTAAAAGTCACATTTATATTGGTACATTCATGTCAAAATCCAATTTTCCTCCTTGTGCAAATAATTTGTGTTGATAAATTAGTTGCGCTTCAAGGTAAATACCTAAAACAAATATTCCTCATTTTATTATTATACTGTAAATCAGTAAGTTGGAGGTTGATTTACTTCTATATAGTAAGAGGAATGTTTACAGTTAATTGCACATTATTTTCTGTGTTTAAGGTTAGACTCATATTTCATTAAAAAGTTTGTGGGGGCTATAGTTCTGTTAATGAATGAAGTATGTACTCTGGGGAAATTATATATAAATAACTACTTTTTAATGATGCAGCATTGAGTACTACATCAATTTAGTCTGATATCCTCTGTGGTGTCTCCAGAAAGACATGAAATGGGAAGTGATAATAGCATGTGTAATCACATGACTGAAAAACTGATGACCCATTTTAGAAAATCTGTGGAATGGTAAATGTAATATCTGATTGTATTTTATGAGGCTATTTTTAACTTCTGCTATACTCAATTTGAATCTTTGTCTTTAAAGAAGAATTATAATCTGTTTTTATTGGAAATTAAGCTTGTTTTGATTAAAATTTAGCTAGTTGTAGCTTGTGAGATAATTTTGATTATCTTTTTAGTGCAGCAAATACTATCCTGAAGAGATTGGTACAATTTACTGCCTCCCAGGAGCTGTTGGCCTGGTTTGGAAGGGGAAGAAAAACCCACACTAATAAACTGACAAGGAGAGACCCTTACCAACAAATCCAAGTCTCTCTCCTTTTCCCAACCTTGTGGAAGGATCTTTGTCTAGATAGTCATTCCATATCCATCTGTAAAGTAGGCTATTCTTTCATACATAAAATATTTTTCCCTTATCCATTCTGAAATGCAGTCTGTTTATTTCAGGCTCCATCCACAGTTTTCTTCAGTCATTCTTAAGTCTAATCCTCTTCTCTAAAGTATTTCAATCCCCTGAGGCTTGATAATATTATTGACTGGCTATAGATCAGATCTATCAAATTCATCTTTCATTAATGAAAAGACTGAATGGTATGAAAGCAGTCTAAATAGTTCCAAAATACAGATTACTAATGTGAATTTCTGCATGATGATCTTAGTAAAATACAGTATTGCTAGTGTATCTTCAAAAACTGATTTATGAGCATGTCGTTCCAGAAGGTGTATGGACACTATTTTTTCTGAGTTTCTTATGAGACTATTCAGAGAAATATGATTTGAGAAATGCAGCACCTTTTATTTTAAAAGGTGTGTTTTCAATTTAATTCATTTTTGAAAGGCTTATATATGCCTCCTACATTTTCAAAAATCTTTGCAGCTTGTTCTAGAAGCATTTACCAAGCTGCTGTGTTCTCTTTGTATTCGGTACTATCAAATATACATTTATTTAGCATATTGCTTTCATAAAGGTAACCAGCATAAAACTGGGTAAGAACTAGCTCATATACTATAAATAACTGTGGTGAAAGCTGTTTTTCCTTTCCAATTCTCATTTGCCTCTCATCTGTTTACATTAATCTCCTTATATCTTACTATTGGGTTTATTTCTTACTTGCACAGTGTGTAATATACGGCCAATGATTGATCTCAAACTTATAATACAGAAAAACAACAGGAACAAGCAGAAGAGGAACAAATGCAAAAAGAATTGGGTAGTAGGTATTTTATGTCTTGTGTTCAAATTCTTTACCATTGCAGAGGCAGCGATTCTCTGGGCCTAACAGGGCTTTCCTTGATAGTCAATCAGATCTTTTATGCTCTTCATATTTTAAATAAGAAAGTGATTTAATGTTGCTGTATGTTGTTTGATGAGGTTTCATACTGGGTATCTTTAGAGAATGTTTGTATTTTCCTGTGATGATTCCAGGTGTTAACATCTGACCTGGAAAACAGGGAGAAGCAGCAGGAAAAAATGCTGGACCAGCTAAAGGAGATACAGAATTGCTACAAAGCTTGTGAGAATGGACGCAGACAAACTGAACTCCAGTCTGCTGAGTTAGCTCAACAGGTTGAAGAGAGTACCAAGGAAGCAGAACGCTATCTCACTGAATTCAAGCATTCAGAGGCACTCAGGCTGGAGATCGAAAAAAAAAGAGAAGATTTGAAGGTGAGAGCCCAGGAAACCATCCGCCAATGGAAAATGAAGTGTAAGAAACTGGATCGTGAGACAGAAAAACAAAATCAAACTATCAGTGAACTGATGGACAAGAATAGTCAGGTAAGATTAGTAGGGGGTTTTTTGGTACCCTTTCCCTTTGTTTTAAAAATGAAGAGAAGGAGTTTATTTATGCAAACTCTGACTTAAACTGCTTTCCTCCTTAGCTTCTGGACCTATTTTGTATAATTTTCAGAACTTTTTCTTTGAAAAACCAATTTGAAATTTGATTCTGTAACATTTCTGGGTTATTCATTTGTCTTTGTTCAGTATGGCAGACCACTTATTCCTCTCTTTTTCCTCCTCTAAAGTTTCTCACGAAAAAACATGGGTTTTTTGGTTTTGACTTAAAAGAACTCCTTTATTTGTTCAGCTGCTGACACTGTTTTAAAGACAAGCACTCACATCAAGGTTAATGCTTATCATCCTGTATTGGAATAATGGTATAAAACATAATTCGGTTGGCAATGAGTCCAGTGGCTGGGTCAAGGTTGCTTGTTTCTATAGTGGTTAATAGAGTGCTTAACTCTATGCTGTGAGCTTTTATCTTAAGTTTTCTCTGCTGGTGCAGTCCATCATATTGTATGGCTTTTGTTTTATAGTGCTATACCCTTTTCTCATGTATTTTTTCATGGCATCCATATAGTTTAGGTTATAAATCTGATGGGCTTGAGATGGCTCCATCCTCTGCTTTGTCTTGCTCAAAGACTGAAGTTTCAAGGGCTATGTGGGATGCAGTATGGGATGTCTATTAATCCTGCATTGTTTCTGATCCAGTGATCTGTTCTGAGATTGGTACACGAATACGAGCATGGTGAAAGCACAGGAGAAGTCACATGGGGCTGAGTAGAAATTAATAAACTCTAGCAAATCTAAGCTATGATTCCTGATGTTGCTGTTTCTCTTCTGAATTGCCTATCATACTTTTTATTATTATTTCCTCTATCCATGCTGCAACAATTCTTTCTATAGTAATCTTGTATTTGTTAGCCCAAGTGCTTGTCTGGGCAAGTAAGATTCTCAGACATTTAAGAAGTTGGTCACTCTTGCCTAAGAAAATAGAGATTGTAAGCAAAGGAAGAAGACCTGAATAATTTCAAAATGATGTGTGTCTATCAAATGGATAAACAAGAAGCAAAAAGTAGAGATGAATTGTGAATAAGAGGCAGTAGATTCCAAAAAGGTTCTGAAATCACTGTTCATGTAAACACCATGTAGGCTGGTCTTTGTAGAGGCACTTGATAACACTGTCCATATTGAAATTTTCTTTGTTACATAAGACTCCTTGATGTGGATTTTACCACTTTTTATGTGGCAAATATATTCACATGCTAAAGACAGTGCTTAAACTTTGGCTTAAGCTTTGGATTAAGAAATACTATTGGTATTTGTTCTTACTTTTAAAGTCGTGACCATCCTGCCATCAATTTTGAGGTAATTGTCACTGGTGAAGAAAGTTTTTTTTTTTATTTTAAGATATGGAAGATCAAATAAATTGTGTTTCACTGTGAAGGAGAAAGAAGTACAAATGTTGTTTCATGTTCTCAATATAAAGTTGGAAACAGCTTACTTATAGGGATATAATCGATCTAGAAGCAGCATTTGGTATAAACGAGGTAATAAGATGAACATAATTTAACTGGCTTTAAAATATAGAAAATTAATATCTGGGACAAAATTCTGTAAAAACAGTAAAGAAAAGGAAGAAATGGCAGTTTGTTGTCTTTGATTTCAGTTAGAAAACTTCAAAGAGTTGATGGAAAATTTTCACAGTTGGGTTACAATCATAGCTTGCAATTTTGAGATTTTTGAAATATTGTCAGACAAGGGATGGGCTATAGAAAGATTGTTTAGGTTTCATGCTTTTGGAGTTACTGGAATAATTTGGTTGAAGTTTTGCCCATGTGGTTGTCCTTACTATTGTTTGATAGCAGAGTTTCTAACATGTTTTGAAATGTATGTTAAGTAATCTAATGTAGAAAACATACTGAAAGCAAATAACTTATGAGTTGTAGCTTGAAATTTTAGTGGAATTTTGGTCTTGTTAAGTTTTTGGTGGTGTTTTGGATGTTTTTAGCCAACTCCTTCAATTAGAATTACAAGATAGGTTTAGGAGGGTGTTTTTGCTTGGTAGGTTTGTTTTTGTTTTTTTGGGTTTTTTTCTCCAAAGAAACCCATGCTGGTTATTAGCCCATGTCATCAATTTATTATATTTGTATTTTTGCAATTCTTATTCTTGATGTAATTGCAAATAGTTTCATTATTTTTAACTCCACACTTTTAACCCTAATTGCCTTTTTGTTCTGCATTATTTCAAGTAATTCTGCTACATCTGTAAGAAATGTGCGTTGCTGTGGAATTGGTAAAAATGCTCAGTAAAATTTAGTATAAAATTTATTAAGTCAGTTTAAAGAATCTGATACACCCGAACAGATTGCCCAAACAGGTTGGAGAGTCTCCCTCGCTGGAGATATTCAAGAACCATCTGGATGCAATCCTGTGCCTGTATTCTAGGATAAAACTGCTTGAGCAGGGAGGTTGGACCAGATGACCCACTGCGATCCTTTCAAGCTTACACATTCTGTGATTCTGTGGTAATTTTACCATGAAATATACCAGTGTTGGAAGAAATACCCAAAGCCTTAAGATCCTAGGAAAACAGTGGAATTTTTATTACATTTGATTGATTTTTATCTGGGAGATGATTTAGTTATTTCTTGGCATTGATGCATAAATGAACCAAACATTTAACTGCTACTAATTAAATTACTGCGCATAATTTCAAAAGTAAATTAAAGTTGGTATACTTCATATGTAATATTTTAGAAAATAAAATACATCAGCATATGGAATGGACGGTAGGTACTGTGTCTATATCCGGTAGTCATCCCTGTATGCTGCTGCATTACTCTATTACCTCATTTTCTCCATCTTGCTATTTGGAGGAACCAATAAAGAAACACTTCTCAGTCTGCAAAGAGAGGATGTGAGAAGCAGGGAATTAATTAAAACCATCCCCGCTTAGAAGGCTAGATAATGTAAGGACAAGTCCAAGTCTGAGACTGTACATGATCTGTGTGTGAATTTAAAGAAACACTGAGTACATTTAAACTGAGTTTGTAGCAAGCAAAATTTTTATATTTTCACATATATATGTTAATTGTTCCATAGACATTCCTGATATCTGAGGACATTTTTCCAACAATTGCCTTTCTTTACTTCAGATCAGAATGGATTTTTTTTTTTTTCTTTCCTAGGCTCTCAAAGAAAAAGATGATCTCAAAAGTCAGCTCCTCTCAGCTATAAACCAAATAGAAAACCTGCGGAAAGAGCTGAATGATGTGCTTACAAAGAGAGCCCAGCAGGAAGAACTCCTCCACTGTAAAGAAGTAAAACTGAATGAAATGGAGTCACACCAGGTATCTCTTGAAGAAGAGATTAAAGAAGTTCAAGGTACTGTAAAAAAATTGGAGAATGAGTTGAAAAAACAAGTCTTTCTACAAAACCAAATGCAAGCTGAGAAGGAACACTTGAAGACAGAACTTGCAACTACTAACTTGTTTCATAAAAAAGACCAAGAACGACTCCTAGAAATGCAAGCAGATGTAAAAAATTTAAGTGCCATACGTGTGGAACTAACAAACAGAATAGCAGAAGAGGAGAAGGCAAAAAAGGAATTACTTAAGAGCCTCTCAGACCTCCAGAAACAGCAGGAATCTAGTCATGAAGAGATGATTTCAGCTAACAGGCAGCTGAAGATGGAAAGAGAAATTCACCAACAGGAGTTGGCAGATCTTAGATCAGAGTTACAAAATGTGAAAATCAAACATGAACAAAATGTTCAAGAACTCACGAAACTCCTTAAACAAGAAAAAGATGATGCAGAGGCTCAGATTAGAATGCTAAAGGTACTTATTGTGCAGAATTCCAATGTCAGACTTCCCCCCTCCTCCCACACACTCCCCACACAGCCCCTGCCATTGAATGACTAAGGTAATAAAGCATGAGCTTTAAAGCACTTAACACACATGTTATTGCAGGCCATTGTAAAAACTTAAAGTTCAGGGTAAAAAATTCAACAGTACCAGTTTTAGGTCAAAATCTTAGTTCAAAATAGTAAAATATATATGCCTATGATCAAAATGAAAGGAAATATATGATGCTGTGGTATATATGGCAGGCAGGTGAAGTCCCAGGTGACTGGAAAGGGGGAAGCACTGTACCATACAGTCACCCCAGGACAACATCTTTTAAAAAAGTGTAGGAAGGAGAACTGTGGGACCTACTGACCTGTCAACCTCATCTCTCTTCCTGGAAAGGTAATGGAACAAAACCTTTTAGAAGCTACACTAAACCACATGGAGGACAGAGAAGTGATTTGGGATAGCCAGCTTCACCAAGGGCATGTCCTGTCTGACCAACTCAGTGGCCTTCTCTGAGTGGAGTGGCTGCATCAGGGGACAAGGGGAGAGCTACAGATGTCATTTATCTGGCCTTCTGTGAAGCATTTAACACAGTGCCCCACAACATCCTTCTCTCTAAATTGGAGAGAGATGGATTTGATGGGTGAGATAGATAAGAAATTGGCTGAATGGTCACATTCAGAGGGTTGTGGCTCAGTGTCCAGATGGAGTCCTAATGTACAGCAGTGACGAGTGGTGTCCTTCAGGGATCTCTGTTGGTACTAGTGTTTAGTTATTTAATGTATCATTCATGACTTAATAATAATTCTTAAGCAGTTGGTAACATAGAAACCGTTAAGTGAAGACAGCAATAAAAAACCTAGGTGGTTGTTAGTAAAAGGATCATTAAAGTCAAGTGTTTTGACAGCAGTGCTTAACATTGGACTTACTTTTACTTACTTGGCAATGACATTGAAATTAAGAGTGTATATGTGATGTCAAATGGAGAGAAGAAAAGTGTATTTTAGATGCTAATAAGAAAAAATAACTTGATTCTGTGTTTCTCTATGAAATGGCAAATCCTACAGTTAGGACCTTTTTATTTTTACTGATTGTTGAACCTAAACAGAGGATTAAAAGAATTCACTTCCATATTTAATTTGGAGTTCCATGACTTCCCCCTAATTCTACATGTATTTTTTAAGAGCAGAAGGTTTGAGGGAGATGAATTTTCTAAGATATTAGGGTAGGCAAATTTTTTAGAAGTATACCAAATGATAATGAATAAGATTCTGTTGACTGAGAGACTGTAAATGAAACAAAATAGAAAATCATATGCATTTCTAGGAAGTTCTGATGAGAACATGTCATCCTGCAGATGATTTGGTTAATTTTTGTCTGAACTCATCATTACATTGCATTTGGATTTCAATTTTATGGACGTACTTTTCTTCCAAATTAAGGTAAACTTAGCATACATTTTATCTTTTTTTTTCCCCTTTTTTTTTAAAGTATTTTGATGTTAGGGCGGTGTTTAGGGAAATCCAACAGAAAGAGCTGGGGTTTTTTAACCTATTATTATTAATAGTCACTCCATTCAGAGAAGGCCACTGAGTTGGTCAGACAATAGTATTATTTTTAATACTATTTTTCAGGCTGCTAAGATTTTGTGTTTAGCAACCAGCTGTCTTTTACTTTACAGTAATAATTGACCTTATTTATGCCTCAGCTGTGTCCAAGCTTTGTAACTGTTTTTGGGAAGGAATATACATATCCTGTCCAAAGATGGTTAAAGCTTTAAAAATACAGGTCGGCTGAGAGAGACTTGAGGAGTGAAGGGAAATTTAATATATTTGTAGGATCCAAAGCCTTAAACTTAAAAGAGGATGCATTTATGAGTTGCTTCCAGGAAATCAAGGGTACAGAGTCCTGTGTTTAGAGGACTAACTTCTAGATTGTAAAAAGAAGTGATTCTTGATTTTTGTTGTTCTTCCCTCTCTTGCCTCTTCTGTATGGTACTTTCTGTAGTGCAGCACTGGATTGAAAAATTATTAAGTAGTTAAGGATTTTTTGGGGTAGTAGGGAAGGTAACCATAAAAATATTATATGATGCAATAGAACTGGAGAAGAACATAGAGATTTTGAGATAGTTTGTTGAGATACCAATGTTAAGAAGGATCTTACAACATACAATCTCAGTTTCATTACTGAGATTCTGATGATTGAACTTTTAATTTGGTTTCTCCTAGAAAACCCTAAATCGTTCCCAACCAATGCCTCTATGACGTCTTATTTTGTATTTAGAGGGATAGATACATTAGGCATAGGAATTCACATGGTTTGCTTAGTGGTCTGCATTTGGCTATGTGCTCAGAAGCTCTGGATCTATCCCCTAATTTTAATGTACCATCATTTGCTTTAAAAACATGGTTATTTTCTTAGAATGATGCAGAATTTCCTACTGCCTGATAGTATGGAAGTATTTGAAGTATTAATCTTTAATCTAAGGTTATATAGAGATATGTATTGATACATAGAAAACTGTCTATATGTGTATATTTCTTTTTAAATTGTTTTCTATACGTTTTCCAATTGTGCCATCCATTTTTTCCTGAAATTATTAAATTTTCCTGAAATTTCCACTATTAAATGTTGAAATTAGATTCAATAAAAATCAATTAAATTATAGTCATATCTACCTTGTCCATACTGGAAATTAATAAGTATTAACTTCCTCTTCTGTGTCTCAAGTGTAATGTAGGTGAGGAATTTTTTCCTGGATTGTCTCCATCTGCATAGATATTATAATGAAATTACCTTTAGTAGGAACTTAAAAGTTGATTTTTTATAATCATATTCACAGAAAATGTTTTGTTCATTGCAGGCATGTCTTTGTGTTCTTAAGTCTTTGTAGACTGTGGATGCCAAAGTTCTTTCTCAGATTGTCCTTTGGAAGAGTTTTTGTAATCTGTTTAGTGTCTAAATTAGTGTCTAGATTTAGTATCTAAATTAATTCATAAAATTTCTCTTCTTACCCTTCTTCCTCAAAGAAGTTATGTTTATAGTGTAATTGGGAAATAAAATTTTTGCTTTTCCTCAGAAAGAAATTTACTTTGCAAATTTATTTCTGTGTTTAACTGCATGCCACACTTCATCTAGCATGAAACTGGTTTTGAGTAATGTGTGTGTTCATTTGCTTCTTTGTTGTATTTTTTAAAATTTTCTAGATATTGTAGGGCATTTCTCAAAACTTTCAGTAATTTTTTTCACTGGAAACAAATATACATTATTTACTCATTCTTTTGGGCCTTTCTAGATCCTTATGTTTTCTTCATTTTTCTCTGCAAAGTTTCATGAGTAGCATTAATTGCACAAAATGATAGCACTAAACCCATACAATTCTAGAACATAAAAATACCAGATCTTTGCTGTTGCTTCCTTTCAGATATAAATTTAGTATTGGTTCCTGAAATTAAATGATAGTTTTAGACTTTCTGATTCCAAATTATTTTAGTAATGGAAAAGCTGCATAAATACTAGGCTTCTCAGGATGATGTCAGCTGATGAGTGTAGCAGAGCTGAAATGAAGAATCTGAGACTTCTATTTTCTGCTTTTAAAACACTGTGTGGTTCTACAACTCTGTGATGCATGTTTTCCATGTTCAGATTAGTAATTGCATTTAGTAGGACTTAATTTTTTACAGTTATCATCTGGCAATAGTGTTCCACTGATTTAAAACTTTAGAGTTTGGGTGTGTTTTAAAATAACCCATACAGTGACTTTGTGATCTGTTTTTCCCTTTACCATCAGATGGAACTTTTAGAAGAGAAAAACATAGTCAAGACTCAGTGTCGACAGCTGGAAAAAATCAAAGTTGAGCGTGATAAATTGATGGAAGAATTAACCCAAAACAAGGAAGAAAATATAAAACTAAAACGGAAATGTGAATTTGTAAAACAAGAACTGGAGAAAAAGGTAAAATTAACTGAATTTAAACATGATGTATTTCTCTGCTGATGAATACCCAAAAGAAATGATGGATTATAGAAATAGATGGTAAACCTAAAAAACCCCAGGTTGTATGTATTAAAGAATATACCCAGTCATGCCATAGTACACGGTTTCTATATTAATGAAGGAAGACAAAAATGCTTTGCCTGGATTATGAACTGTATCCCTCCAAAGATTCACTAATATTATTTAGGACTAGAAATATAAATCCTGTTGCTTGCCTGATCTCTAATATAGGTAAGTAACAAATATTTAATCAACCACTTCTAGTTTTCTTCATATTTTTCTTCAAGATGCAGTGGGGTTATGAATAATTTAGAGGTAATTTGGAGTAGATATGCAAAGTAAGCATAGTAAAAGAAATTCTAACTAATGTTGGGGTGGAGGATTTTTGATTTTGGGGGGTTTTCTTTTATAATATAGAGAAAAAAAATGTTAAACCTGGCATTTCTTTAGCTTGCTGAACTATCAGGAAGTGGTTTAAAAGCTCAACTTGTCAGACTAGTAAAAAGTACTTGAAATGAAAAGTCAAAAATGTGTTTTTTCTGTGTTGGCATTTTAGTTCTATAATATCTATTATTAAGATGATGTGTTATAGGAATGTACATGGCCTTCTGTAGTCTGTTGTGAATTAGCTCCAACCTTACCTAATATTGGGAAGACAGATTTTTACACCAAAAATCATCTTTTATCTCTAAATTGAAAAAGATCAGAGAAGTTTTTAAGCATGCAATCCTGTTGCATGCTTAACTTTTGAAGGTAAAGGCAGATGGAGACTTCTATTGGATTGCATTCATGGTTAACTCAAGAGAATTATTTGCTCTTTTGGTTTTGTGGATTGTCAAAAGGGATGTCAGGATGGCAGAAATAGTATCACCTCTTGAGAAATCCCATTCTAACATACAGTTGTGGCAATGCAGCAGAAGCTTATTGTGTTACAGAGTGCTTTCTTTTCTTTTCCATGCTTTTTATGCTTTTAATATTCTGTTCTTAATGCGAATACTAATTCAAATAGACATAGGTATTATAGCTAGCTTAGATTTTTTTTTTCATGAAAGGTGAAAGAGCAGAGCATAATGGGAAGTGATTGATTTATTTTCTTTTCCTTTTGTGCACTTCTGAGTTATTAGTGACTTTTTTCTCCTTTAGGCTCTGGATATAGAGTGATAGGGAATGTTGGCACATTCAGGAAATCAAGCAGATAAGAAATAAAAAAATAAAGTTATGTATTCTGTTTTAGTCATGGTCTTTGGAAATGAACATGTGATGGATATGTGAATCAGTGAATTGTAAGATAACAGAATACTGATACTGGAAATAGATACAGTGCAATCTTACTGCTTTCAGAATACTAATCCAGGTCAAAATTGTTTCAACTCCCGTCTTTGTAGTACAGAAATACTGGAACCTGTCCATCTTAAAAAAAACCTTATGATTTCTTCAGTTTGAAAGAACTACTGTCTCAAGTGTTTTTGTACTAATTAAGTGAAAAAAGTCAGACTTCTTATCAAGTACTGGTGTTTCACATTTGTAGGCCACCTGTATTAAAAACACCTGTATTGCTAGTAGAAGTAACACCTATACATAAATATGTATGCAACCCCCTGAAAGGAGGTGGCAAGGTATATGTTGGTCTTGTCTCCCAGTTAGCAAGTGATAGGACAAGAGCAAATAGTCTTAAGATGTGTCAGGGGAGATTTAGTTTGGATATTAGGAAAAAATTATTCATGCATTGAAACAGGCTATCTAGGGAAGTGGTTGAACCACCCCCCTGGAGGTTCTCAAAAGACATGTACATGTGGTGTTCAGGAATGTATTTTAGTGGTGGACTTGGCAGTGTGGGGTTTTTAGTTGGACTCTATGATAACTGAGTTCTTTTCCAATGTAAATGATTCTATGATTCCATATATCCTGTTCATGGAACTTGGGTGTTAGACACTGCCTCACTCCACACTGGTGTCTCATAGGAGCACTGCATGAAGTTTTCCAACAAATAGACTTCAAACAGTTGTACCTTGTCAGTGTTCAGGTCCAAAATTAATGAATTTTTGAAATCCTTGCTCTTCTCACCATTCTTGGTATAACTTACACGCATTGGGATTTGCCTGTTAAAGTGTTTGCCATTTGCTGCATTACATCCTCATGATCTCAGCAGCAGACAGGTGTGTTTCAATTTCACTATTCTCACAAGATAGGTTTTTCTGTATTATTTATGATGCATAATTCAGTATTTTGTGTAATCTAGCAGCATTTGGTTTGGTTCTATGGTGGCTCTATCATATATTTAAAAGAAGAGAATCTGAATTTAAAAAGCATATGTAACATATTTAGTCAACTTTCTGACATTAGAGATAGCATAAAATACTTTTCCTCAGTGCCACTCACTCTGAGAGTGAGATATTCTTTGAGTAGTTTTCCTTTGAGGGCACACTGACTGCCTATAAAATTTTTCTTCTGGGATCTCTTTTCTGAGGATAGAGATTACATGCCTAGAACAGATTCAGGGCAAAAGATCATAATGGGAGTATTTGCTCTGGGCTCTTTTTCTACTCCTGGAGGAGATTTGTTATAGAACATCTATTTTTGACTCTGAAAATAGGCTTTATGATTGTTGAGTTTGGATTTGGTAGCAGTTTCTTCATAACTGATTTACAGGATAATAAGGAGAATCAAGGGTGGAACTTAAGAGTGCTATTATGACATGACAAGGAATTGAACTTAGGATGACTGAGTATGGCCTGATTATAAGATTGAAAGATACATGGCTAATGACCTATGTTATATTAATAATGCAATTATTTCTTTGTTTTGTTTTTCCTTTTTCACTCCAGGAAAAACAGATCAGCAATGAAGATGATCATTTGAGAAAGATGAGTGAGGCCAGACTGCAGTTTAAAGATCAGCTTCATCACTTAGAAATGGAACAGCAATCCATTCTTTCCATGATAGGAAGTGAAATTGATGCTGCTTGTGAAATCTTTTCTCGTGACTCCATGGAGAAATTCAAAGTAATTCTAAGTTTTAAGTATGCTGCAGGTTTTATTCTTTTCTTAATGAAAGTTTGTAGTGGAATTGATATGGATTGTAGTCACTGTTGCATAGATAACCATTCTATTAGAGTTACGAATATTTAGCTGGTACAGAGGGACATTGCCAGGTATTAGAATGGGATACCATGAAGAACTGTCCATGCATTAATTGGTACTGCTTACTTTTGCCTTTTTTTTTTTTTCTTTTCCGATGAGTAGTCCTCCTTTTCCTTATGTGAAAGGACCATTTATTAGCCAAAGTTTTGAGTTAGGTTTTCTTAGGCCATGGTCCTAGAATTGGGAAGTCCTTAAGAAAGACCTAAAATACTTTTAAAATTGGGAGAAAATTAAAGAAATGTTTTGTTCAAAAATCACTTGGATGCTGTGATTTTTATGTAGAGAACTGAATACTGAAAATGAAAGGAGTTTATAACCCTGTTTTGAGGAACATCTCCTTGTATGCAGAAAACTCGGACTCAAATTTTCAGGAAACTGGTAGCTTGCTGTAACTTTTTTTTTTTTTTTCTATTTATACTTCTCCTGCACCCCCTGTCTCCCTTTAGCTCCCTGTAGCTTTCCTTTTGAGCATTCTCATTTGCTCCTCAGGTACAGAAACCACTCTTCCTCCCTGCCTATGATTCTATGGTGATTAATCCTCTTAAATCAACATTGTATGTTTCTGGGAATAAAGAGAATGGACTGTCTGACTCAGCTTGTTGCCACACTTAAGGAGTGCTTGACCTAGTGGCTTTTTAGCCTTAGCTGCAACCCAGAGTACACTCAGATTACATCTTTTTTTTGTCTCTCTGTTTAAAGAGAGAACACTTTGTAGTTCCTCATCATTTGACTGGGCTGAGCTGCTTTTGAAATGGATTTTTTCACAATTGACACCATTTCTACTCTTAAGTAGGGAGATGGGTTGTTGCAGCACAGAACTATATGAGAATTCTAAGAAAAATGTATTTGACAAACAAGCTTTCTCCTCCATATCCTTCCAGACAGGTCTTTTGTTTTATTAAGTTTTGTAATCTACTGTAGTTGCCAGATTTTTGATCATTGAGCTGTGCCTTCTTGGACTTGCTCCTCACCTTGTGCAGAGTTTTTGGTTTCTGGATAAAGTTTTGCAGATCCCTGTTTTTACAATTCTCCTTGTTTTTATATCACTGGCAAACTTAAGCCAATTCTGAATACAAAATTTTGACTAGACAGCTAATGTGAAAGAAAAGTTAGGTTTGTGGTCCTGGTATGAATTTTTTTTTTAAAGGTAAGAAGCCTTCTTTATGATGTTGTTCCTCTGCCCAGTACTTCAGGTATTGCCAAGGTTTCTAAAAGGTTTCACCCTTTACTTCAAGAAGTTTTCGCTGCAACTTGGGTAAGCAGGAGGAATTTGATGGGTAAATATTTGTATTGAGAGAAGTCAAGCACTAGGCTTAATCTTCCTTGATAAAAAATGTATTTCTTTCATGAATTTCCAGTAAGCAGTGTCTAATTACCATTTTGTGTCTGTTATATCTTTGTCACCTGCTTTTTCACAGGCAATATCCCTTACACCAACAGTACTGAATGATCCTCATCGCTGGTTAGCAGAAACAAAGGTAATAGTCAAACCTCCTGAAATTTTACTGAGTAAGCTAATATTCAACATTTGATGGTGTAGTGGGAGGTGTCCCTACACATGGCAGGGGGTTGGAACTAAGGTGATCCTTAAGGTCCTTTTTAGCCCTATCAACTGAGTGAGGGGGTGAGTCTGTAAATGGATGGATCTGATTTAGTTGAAAATCCATTTAAAATGGCACTTCAAGGGTAAAAGCAAAAATACAAAAGCATTCCTTTGGCAATTATTGATATTTCCAGACTGTTATTTCAACTGATGGAATAATTTTCCAAATGTATCTATCAACAAGAAATAGCCATCTCTATAGCAAAATAAATAGCAATGTTGTTTTCACAAAAAAAAAAGGCATTGAAGAAAGAGCAGTGATAGCCTTTAGATCTGGTTCAAGTTTTTCAGACAAGTAAAGTGAATGTAGGTAGCAGGTTAAGTTTCTCTTACAGCATTATCCCAAGGCTAGAAATGATGTTACATTAGGCTGGTATTTATTCAATCTAAAATATATTAGATCGGATTATTGGAAAATGAATGATTTTTCTTTCCCCGTTGAAGCTTTCAAATCCTATAATGAGGGGGCACACATGCTTGAAAACATCTTCAAGGTGATGACTGCAACTCATAAATCTTGCCTTTCGTTTTGCAGCTTTCCTCCAACTCACTCAGCTCACACACAGCACGCTTCTTTCCCAGTACCTTTTAAAAGAAGTAAATTTCTCATGATCAAAATAGATCACAGACTGTGGAAAACAACTGGTGTTTTTGCTTTATGTAGAAAGGTCAAAGCCACAGGAGAATTGACTTAAGGAAAAAAAATTGCAGGTGTTTGCATGTAAGAGAAGGTTATTCATGGTGTGTGGTCTGTGTAAGGCTTACAGACCAAGAAAGACTTGCACTGTAGATAACGGAGATGAGATTGGAATCAAAGGAGAAATGTTATGGAGGAAAGATTTCCTTCATTTGAAAAAGTGACACTGACATATTATTAAAAAGGACTTTCAAACAGCACCTAACAATACTTTGCATACATTTCTCACCTAAATTTTTTTAGCTGCTAGAGGGAAGTTTAGAATGAAAGACTGCTTAAAATGCCACTTTTATTTTCTTCTGATTTTAAATAGATTGTGTGAAAGTATTCGATCTGATCACTTCTAGATTTACTATATTGATCACAATCTTATCAGTGAGATCTTTTCTCCCTCTGAGTGAACCTTAAATATTGACTTTTGCTGACTAAAAAGGATTGATGTCACTTTTTTAGAAAGGAAAAATACTTTAAATTCTGTCAACATATAATAGAGAGGAAAAGGTAATCTGAAAGGAAGGCCTATCTCTTGGTGCCTATGTGCAGTAATTCAGTGTAAATTTCCATGTCTTGTGCTTCTGATTTAAAAAAAATAGAATTATATAAAAGAAAATCACTTCTCACATATAATTATCAACCAAAATATGTCTTTTGGGTCTCTTGGAAATCAAGTTATATTCTCTTAATGTATCTGAATGTCCTCTATTATTATTATTATTATTATTATTCAGCCAGCTACAAATGAGTAATCTGTGACTCCAAAGATAATTTGATCAGTGAAGATTTATGTCCTCTTATTTTTATTAGAATTCTTTACTTTTTATTGTACCTTTTTTTTAAATGTAGACTAAGCTTCAGTGGCTGTGTGAGGAGGTAAAGGAAAGAGAAAGTAAGGAAAAGAAGCTACGATGCTACTTGCTGCAAAGCCGAGAACAGCTCAAGCACTTGACACAGATAAAGGAGACTGAACATCAGTCTCTCTTTAAACAGATAAAAAGCCAAGAAAAACTTTTGGAAGAAGTTCACAGAGAAAAAAGAGGTATGTTACTGGTTGTATTTTAAATGGAATAAAAAAGGGAGAAATAAAAGGGAGAAAGAATTTAAAATTCTATTTATTATAATTTCTATGGCACATTCATTTTATCAACTAGTTTTTTCAAACTGCAGTGGGCTGGTGATAACCAAGAATAAGGTTTCATTTGTGGATTTTTGTTATCCCTTGCTGACAAAAAAGGCAAATGCAATGAGCTGTGTTTCAAACCAATACGGTGGCTGAATAACACATGAGTTTACATCATGCACAGTGGATATAGAAATTATTTCCCAGCTGTACCATCTGGGACATTGCACGACCTGGGCAAAAAGGGATTATACAGGAGTCTGAGGCAGCCTGAGTTAGACTGCTATTTGCACAGCTTGCTGTGTCATGGTACGATCTTTCACTGTATTCTGTTCTCTCAGTTTTGAAGGAAAGGTATCACCTTTTAGGTTTTCTACAGAAATCTTGTTCCGGTCTTTATTCAGGACTCCATACTGATATAACTGGACAGAATAAGTATTCTCTTTTATTATTTTGTTCATTGTCACTTTGTGCTGATTGATGTAGATTCAGATAAGAGTAAAACTTTTAGTAAGTGTAGTTATAGCTTCTAGTAGCTGACTTATTATTGAAAATGTTTTGTGAACTGTAGCAAAAACAAAACTGCCTGGTTTTGGCAAGAACAGAGTTAATTCTCTTCCTAGTAGTGAAACATGCTGTAATTGGGATTTGATATGAGAGTAATGTTGATAGCACACTGATGATTTAGTTGTTGCACCCTAAGTCAATGACTTTTCAGTTTTCCACTCTCTGATAGTGAGAAGGTGCACAAATAGCTGCAAGGGAGCATGGCCAGGCCAGGGGAACTGGCAAAGGGATATTGCATATATTAAAACATTATTCCCAGTGTACAAACACAGGAGAGCTGTCTGGAAGGAGCCAATCACAGCTGGAGAAGGGGCTGGACATTTCTTGGTGGTGAGCAATGATATTGTACATCACTTGGGGTTTTTTTGGTTTTATTTCCATCATTTTTGACGTGTGCAAGTCAGAACAGTGCATGTGACAGTGTATGCAAGAATAATGGACTTACAGTCTCCACGTGAATTTAATTGATTTGTTTTACAGTCATGTCTACTTAGATTTTTCTTTTTAATTTGAAAATTATGACCTTCATTATACCAAATCAGTTATTTTTTAGAAGTTGTAGAAGATAGAGAAATAATAGAATGTATATCTGTTAATGTGAGTTTTGAGTACTGTTGTTCACCAAGGGATACATTTAAATGTTTAAAAAAGTTTTTTATTTTAAAAAAAGGGTGCAAGGCAAAATCTGACTGGTTTTATATCTTGAACAAATACTTGTTCATACTGAATGAAAAGCCCAGCCTTGATTATGATGTAAGTAATAGAATGTAAACACATAAATAGTTTAATGGATAAATGACTTGAACATGAAAATTGGAAAAGCTACTTTACCAGAGGGAAAAAAGAAAACACAGCTAAAAGCATAAAAAGGTGTTCAACAGAAAGGAGAATGCAATCCATCAAAATGAAAAAAAATACATAAATTAAGGATACAGGCTTATCTTACTATGTTCCTTACAGCCTATGTTGGTAGGCTTTTCTTACTTAAACATAGAAAATGGAAGTACTTACGCAATACTCAGGCACCCAGTAATGAAATTATGGGCAAATCTCAGGTGCAGGAAGAAAGACAATGAAAGCAGAATGTATTCTATTGATTAAAAACCCCTTCACTTTTTTTTTTTTTTTTTTAATACGGAAGTATCCTTTACATTATTGCTAAAGAAAATGGATATTCAGTCAAGTTTGATCACATGGATGAAAATATTTTCTGCTGTAATGATGCAGATTTTAGATGGAGCATTTTTGTCAGATTCTGTGAATTACCATGAATATCCATGGATGTGGTTGACTGTCCCCACTGACACAAACCGCTTGTCTGAGTACCTGATATAATCTGAAAATACTCCATTAATTTAAGTTCACATAAATCAAAACTTATGAAAATGAGACAGAGAAATTGTATTCTCAAGAAACTAATTTGTTTATTTTCTTTCTGTGGATCTGAAAGTGTAGTTTACTCATGGGGATTTTGGGAGAAAGAATAAAAAGAGAGATCTATGGTGAACATATCAAAAGTAAGCGGCATAAATATTTAAATTGCTTTGTGGATAAACATGTTTAAGGAAGTTTTATTAGCTTAACTAGGTCTACCGAAACTTGTAACTATGTATTTTTTGTCTTTTCCCTTCACCAAAGCATTTGTAAATACCTAGGATTTTGTAGGCTTTTGAAACCTCCATATGAATCTCTGTAAAAGTGTTAGCATTATCACAGTGGTACCTGTGGTGATATCAACTGGCTGTCCATGTGGTATAATCCTGAGCAAAACAAGTGAGCTAACATAAAGATTCATGAATGAAAAAACAGAATGAAGCAAAATACGGTTGTGAAACATGGAGTTTCAGGATTGTATACAAAGTAGCAGAAGTTTCAAAGTTATCTGGTGATGCTTCAAGATCAGCTACATTTGTCTTCCGTTCTTGTTAAGAGTATCATGATGGAGAGTTTAGAAATTCAGAAGTCTAGCAATATTTATAAGTACAGAAGAACTGAAGAAGATGTGAGTTCTGATTTCAGGTTTGTAAATTGGTACTTTGGATACAGTTCACTACCTAACATCTAGCATGCTACACAATGGGATATTTCAGTAAGTAACAACTTGGATTCAGTTTTTCCTCTTAGAGTGATTTTGGTCTTACAATCAAATTTATTTCACTAGCATTGAACTAGGTATTCACTATGTTAACAAAATGGGCAAAGGTCTGAGGAAATAAAATGCGTAAGTTCCGGTTTCTAAACTAAGAATTTAATTTGCATTCTGGAATCACTGAGCATGCCATGGTGTTCTTAAGATCAATTAAAAAATTACTTTAAGTAACAAGAATTTTATTTTTATTATTTCTTAATGTCATTGTCAGCAATTGTACCCAAGATCTGGCACAAATTTGTTTCATTTATTGCATTTCTATATGATCTAGTCAGACTGTGCAGTCTGAAAAGCTCATCATTCAAATCAGTGAAAGTCTATATTTGATCCTGGGTGGACCCATTGGTTTTATAAACTCAAATTTACTTTAATTGCCTTTCCAAGAAAATCTTGGAATATATTGACATGTATATAAGCTAGATATAATGTGTTATATAGTGGTGGACATGAAGTCTGCACAGTTCTTTTGTTTCAGGATGACATACTACTACTTCAGAGAAGACACAGATAGTCAACAAATAAATGTTTAGCAAAATAAGACCTGACATATTTGACCGTATCTGGTGTTTTTTACAATGGAACAATGTTAGTATGGCTGTAGTGATGTAAGAAGAGGAGATGCATTGCTACTATTTACAGACTGATTTAATTTATCTCAAAATATTCTGCAAATACAGTTTTGCACAAAGTCCTGGGTGATGCAGGACATATTCTGTACCAGTTATCAGTGTCTACTGAGATAATGCTCTATTATCACATTTGATTTATTACATAGAGTTTCTCTTATATAGATATAATATATATACCTATACTGCTATATATATACTGCTAGCTAAAGCATAAGAAGGTAACAGTTGTAGTCCTGAGCTGTGATAACTAATGTTAGATGCTTTTGTCACAAGCACAAAACTGTATTGGTCAAGTGTGTGGTGTTTTTCTTTATGTATTAACTTTATCACTCATGCATTTATCATTGTGCATTGTCTTAAATTTGAGGATACAAAAACCAAATTTTGAAATACTTACATTTTAGCTGGTATTATTGATGGTGTCAATTCTATGAATCATACAGTTACCTCTAATTTGATTACTTTAAACAAGTAAAATTTACAAAGATTTTGGTGATTTGTGAGGCAAGACATCAGTTTATTTTAATTTTTTTTTTCTTCTGTTAGGTTCAGTCAGGATTATCTGTTATTCAACTGCTGTGGATAACGTAAACTCAAAAGAGCCTGTTATATTAAAGTAGATTAAAAATGTAGGTAAAACTTTGCTTTGACAAAACCTTATCTTCCAAATTATATTCCTGTTTTTTCTGTTTTAAAGTCAGTAGGTCCAATTTTTGTTTGAGTCAGGAACACTAAAGCAAAAAGAGTAAAAATTTAAAATAAGAAACAGTGTAGTACGTTGAGTGTAAATATACTGACACTGGGTATTAAATTAAATTATCTGTTATTAAATTGAGGAAAAGTACGAGATTGGGAACCAGTGAAAATCAGAATACTGTAAAATCTTTCTATTATGACCTATTATGTTTCATTTAATAGTAAAGTACATACGCTGTTTTGAAGACAACTTTAAGCCTGATTCTGCCCTTTCAGCTTCCTTACTTTTTTATTAAATTTCTTTTTCTCATATATTGCATGATACTGCCCTTGTATGAGCAAGAGTCCTTTCTGTGGCAATAAGAAACATCACAAGGTATTTTCAGGTCATCTTTTATTGAACAGTGAATGGGAGCATCAACTAGAGAGAACACTCTTTTAAGCATACATACAGGAAGGAATCTGAAGGATTTCAGAGAAACTCTTCACAGTACTTGGTTTTCATAGTGAGCTTCAAAATGCATAGAGTTGAAATATCATTACTATTAAAATGATATATTTCTTCTTAATAGTGTTCTTGCCCTTTAAATAGTGCTTGGCTTTTTTAATGTCATGGGGGAGGGAGGAGGGAGGACTTCTAAGTTATTTTAAACTTTGCCAAAATGAACCTGCGTTCAGAGTCTTAGAAGAATGGAAATAATCCCAAATCATTTAGAAATCTTGCCCTGTGGACTTTTTTTTAATAAGAAAACTGGAAATATCTGACTGGACATGCATTGCTGTAATTATTTAGTATTTTTTCGGAGCCATTTTAATTTGACATTATCTTTTTATGCACTCATAAAAATATGGCTGCCATTGTAAGAAAGAGAAGGTAAGAGGTGGGATCAAACTATAGCTAAGATGTTTTTAAGACTTCCTTTGATTTCTTTTTTCTTTCTGAATCAAATACTTTAGATGATTACCTGAAACTTATGTACAGTTTTTTTGGTTTGGAAAGCATGATTAGTCCTTTAAGTTACTGAGTTTGTACTGCTCATTAACAGTAAGAGACTAAATTTATTAGTTTTATTTATTAGTTTACCTGCACATACTGGACACTAAATCAAAATTAAGAAAAGTAACCTGGAAGATGGGGATTCAGTGTATATTAAATAATTAAAATGTATTATTTAATTTTTTCTTTATTTTATGAATTATGACTTTTTTTCTTTAAACCAAGATAAAATATCTGATGTTCTGTGAACTAGTGGTTTTTTTGTTGTTTTTTTTTACTGCTGTTGAAATGATGGCATTGCATTCTTTATAAGCATAATTACAGCTTAGCAGTGATATAACACTGTATAATAAGGAGAATCTTATAATCAACTGTACAACTTTATCAGGACTCCTTGAATTAATATGAAAGGTGCTGCCATGCTTTAGGTTATGTACTATGTTTTTATACCAGACTGATATCACCATTTTAAACCAGCTATTAAATTTAAAAAAACCCAACCAAAAAGCCCTACCCCAAGCAACACAGGCACTTCCACACTTGTCTTGAATTTAATATTTTTCTGAAAAGTATATAACAGAAGCATGCTATCTCTCATTTATTCTTCTTTAGGTAACAATGATGTCCTGAAGAAACTCTATAATATCTGAAAAGATGTCAGTTCATGTAAATAATATGCTGTCTTATATGAAATAAAACTGAACCAAGGGCTCTGTGTTCCTCTCCTGTTGTGCCTATTCCCTTGGTCAAAGGCATCTTAGTCTGAAATACAAATGAATCATGTTGGAAATTTGAACAGAAATGAAAAGAAATGCTATCTAAAATTTAGTATAGTAACATTTTTGAAATTAAAGGAATACTTAAAATCTTGCATCTTGCTATATCATAGATTCAATATCTTTCAAAATGAGAGCTTGTTGTAATGGTTTTGTCTAGAATTTTTCAGGCAGTAATAGAATATGTTTGTCAGTGTAGTTCATTGCTATGTTAATAACTTTTATATCCTTTCAGCTGATGTGCTATTTAAAAATCATTTTTTCCCTAAAGTGAGTCCTAATGATATTGTGTATTTGGGGAATTGAAGTTTAAATCCTTTGTCAGTACCAAAAAATTCCTCACTTTAAAAAGAGCTTCAGTCATTAGTAAAACCAATTCTTAATGTTGACTGTATACAACAAAATACTTTTAATTACAGAATATACATTTTAAGTGAATTCTTGGAAAAAAAGGAAGTCTAGCTTGTTTTGGATTTTTCTACATAAAGATTAAGTAAATAACATGTAATCTGTGCGCATTTTTTCCTTCTAGTGGGTTAAATATGACAAATTCCTAGGTTGAATATTTACTCTGATCAGCATGTTCAAGGTAATAACTGTCTGTATCCAACATCTTTTTTTTTCCTTCTTGGTTTTGGTTTAAGAAAATGGGAACTGTGATTGGTACTTTTAAATGCTTTACATATTTTGTAGTTAAAGGGGAAAATCCTTAAAAATGTTTTAGAGCCAGGCAAGACAAGCAAATTAACTATACAGTTCAGACAGTATGAGTGATTGGAACAATAAGCCACTAATTCCTTTTTACTAATTAACAACTTCTTCTATGTAGTTTTTTAAAAATTCACAAGTAATCATGGGCCCATATATTTGAATCTTCTTTAGAGTGGGCAGAGTTTCTTTTTTGCATCTATTACTACTCTAGGATAAGGTCATAACATAGTCAAGGGCACGATTTGGATACTTCTGCCTATTTTAATGGACTTGAGTTGCAGGTTATTAAGTACTGTTAATAAACATTGTTGCTGTAAAGTTGTTTTTTTTTTTTTTTTTTTTGCTTAAACAGATACATTATCTGAGTCAAAGAGAATGTGCTTGCTCCTGATTATGTGTTAAAAAAAAAAAGAGAACTGAGTGTAAAAGTTGGTCTCCTGTTCCTCAGTTGGATTTCTTAATTCTGCACCACCTTTCTACTCTGAGAATTATTTTTTAAAATACACATGTTCATATTGCAGTACTTCTTTTTGAGTACTTGAGCAGTACCTTTGTGCAACATTATATATTGCTAGTATGTAAATCTCTGTTTAGTGGAAAACATTTAAACGTAAAATTTATCACTTTGATTTTTGTTTCACAATTCTAACACTTAAATTTTGTTGTGGATATTTTGGTTTGTTTGTTTTAGTATACCTGGTGAATTGAGATGCCTACCACTAGAGAAAGAAACCAAGTGCAAAACCAAGAAAACAGATTCATTGAAATATATATGTATGTCCTTCATGCGTATGTACATACTACATCAATATCGTACATACTTCAGCTGTCAGGACAAAACTTTGTCTTCCTGGTTTTAATTATATTTGATGACTCAGCTGTAGAACATTACTTTATTGATTGATTGAAATTCTAGGAGCAGCATTTTCTGAAAATAAGGCTTGAATGCTGTCTGTATGGAAAATTGCTTCTACTTGCAAAATCAGATGATCAGACAGTATACCATTTCTTGCAAGACACGGTAATTTCTTTAAAATTAAGAAATCTAGTGAAATAATTCTGTTCTAATGCAACGTGCGTAAAATCCATGGAGCACATTTTTATTAAGGAAGAGCTGAAAGGATAGAATTAAATTAGGACAGTATTGAATATAGTGCAATGATCTTATAGCTATTTGGCAATCCACAGTTTGCTTATCAAGTTCTTAATGTCTATTACAAACCAGTTTATTTTTTAGCAGAAGCATATTTAAATTGGCAGAATGCTGAGTTTTTCAGATGCCTTGCTTCTGTTAAGCCATGAGACATGTCATGGAACTTGGGAGGAAGTTTGATTTGCATAGCTTCAAGTCATCCTTGTGTCTGAGGAAGACGGGACTTTCTTCTCCAAGCTGTTGGTAATGTTGAGCTGATGTTTCTCAAGTGTGTTAAAGGGATTATAAGTATGTTGGGCTATGTTTTATTAAAGTGGCTTCTTAAGTAAGAGTGGAATGTGAATATTCTGCTATATACATCCTTATTCTCGTAAAAGCTGGAGAAATATTAATACTTCATTCTTGGTCAATGAGACTTACTTACACAGACTGGTTTAATGACTTTGTACCATGGACTATACATGTATTACAGTGAAACAGAGAAAATAGCAAAGAGTAGGATAAGATCTGAACTTTAAGGTTGGAATGTTTCTAACTTGTTGCAAAAACATTTCTGGTTTGAAAATACAAAAATACTCTATCCTTTCTGATATATGTATCTTATATACAATATGTGTATGGTATAACATCTTCAAGCTGGCTTCTGATAATTGTGGGAAGATTGTGTTGTGAGGCAAATAAAAACTGAAAGCTTTCTAAGACTTCCTTTTCGACAGTTTCAAAAATTATTGTATTTTAAAATCTAATATGTTTACAGGACACTGCAATTCCTATTTTGATCTGATCTTAAAGCGCTTGAAACTTAGAACTTGATTAAAGTAAGTATTTTGTAGTCTTGCTGTAAGCAACAGATTTTGCTCATTATCTAGAAGGAATTTTGATTTCCAAAGAATTATTTACAATAAGGACAATGTTATTATTACTAAATTATGAAAATTTCCATTCTTACTGTAATTGAGAATCAATGGTATGATTATGTGGGCCATTCAGCTGCATGATTATGCATTCTTCATGCTTTAATCTGTTGTTACTATAAGAATGGCAATATAAAATGCTTTTAGTTCACAAAATTAGCATTTCATGTTTTCTGAAGTGGTAATGTACAAATATAGTGTGACTGAATTTGAGCATTCTATTTGTTGCTACTAATAAGGTTTTTGTAATTAATTTTTTTTTGTTCATTGGGAATTTTTTTGATGATGATTAACTAACTTGTAATAATCTGACTTACTTGAGTAGTAGTATAACATTATTGGACAGATGCAGGAACCACGCTGGATCAGGTTAGGAAGAAATGTCAGTACTCAGAGTGTCAATTCACTAGGATAGATGCTGGCTGTAATCAGGGCATTTTTACAGAACTGTATAAGCTCTGAAGCTGGGTAGTCTCTTTCTCCATCTGAATCACTAATACAAATAATATTTTATGACACCAGGTCAAAAAAAAAGTAGTATCAGGTGTCTTGTACCTTAAAACTTGTTGCACGTGTTCTGTTGTCATCTGATGTGTACCCTGAAGTATACAGTGTGCAAGTTGCATGTGTACTCTGGTTCCAAGTTGTACATCTGACATTATTCTTTTTCCTGAGCAGTGCTTTTAATTGGTGTCCTGTAAGAGATAGTTCTGGGTTTTTTTAATGCTCTAAAGACTTTGTTTGCATTGCCTTAGCAGAGAAAACAAGATCCAAGAGAAAGAGTTTATTCCAGAAGAAGTTGTATTTTAGCTCAAGTAAACTGGCTTGCTAGTGTATAAAATACACATCAAGACAGCAGAAGGACAGACATTTACAGTAAACCAAGTTTTTATTAAATGGGAAAATATCTGTTACTGATCATGCTTTGGGAAAAATTAACTTTGAGGATCAAGTGTGTAGAGGAGAGTGTCTTGCACTGGGGCATTGTACTATGTGTATAGTAGTGTAGGTCTGGAAAAGATGCTGTCAGAAAGCTTGATAGAGCAGAGAAATCTGGCATGATTAATTTTAAATATTACTTTGAAGCTGAAGGTTGTCTGTGATTTGTATCTTATTGTCATTATTAAACCTCTACATTGTCATACAGAACAAAAAAATCAGATCCCTGTTTCAATTAAGAGGCCCTTTGAAATAAATATGCCAGCAACAAATGTTGTTGCAGCAAAGCAAAATTATACTAGACAAAGGGGTAAAATTATAGAAGCCACAGAAAAGCAAGCAAACTTCTGGGTAAGAAGTAAAAAAACAGTTTTTGAAAAGCAAACTCATGTTTTCATTTTGATTATTTTCTTTTTTCCTGAAGAAAGTTTAGAACCACATTTTCACAGTAAAAACATATTTTAGAGCTAAGGCTTAAACCTTTACTTTTGGATTCAGGAGCTTTAATTTTTGTAATTATATTTTGTCATACATAATATAAAGACACAAGGGAAGAGAAATTTAGCCCTTTAATAAGATTGCTAGAGGATATAAAAACCTTAGGTAAATAGTATGAATTTTCAACATTGGATGTACATTAAGAGAGTAGTTTTCTGTTGTTTTCTCTGTTCTCAACAGGCATTAGCAGGTCACTGCACATTCTAACCTATGTCTCATAGCAGTTATATCCTTCTGGGGCGTTTTCAGTGAAGCGTGCTTACTGTTTGCTTGGTACCTCTCCCTTCCTAACCTAGGAGATGATGCCCCAGCTATTGAAAACACTTCCCAAGGTTCTGTTTGCCAATATGCCTTAAAATGTGTGCTGCAAGAGGCATCACATAAGAACATATCAAACATTTTTACACTTCAGCAAACTTCAGTTTGTTCCTTGCATTTGCATTGCTGAGATTAAACAGATCTGCAGCTATAATATAAATAGGTAAAGGATTAGGTGTGTAGAATACTCAGTGTATTCTCCCATTTACAATGGTATTTTTGTGGGATTTTGACAGTCATTTTGCCATTTATTTGATTACTATTTGAATGTCTCTACTTCATGAGTTGTTGTACTGTAGATTTTTGCAAATAACCATGCGGAAGGAATAATAAGTTAGTGCATTTAGATAGTGTTATTTTCAAAATAGATTTTTAGATATTAAGTGAAATGTTCCATTCACTGAAAGTTAAAATGTTTGCCTGCTGAGCTGGTAAGTCTTAGTTGTATATCATCAGTTACCGTGGGACAGTACAACAACAGGATTGTCCCACCAAGGAATAAACTCAAAACCTAACTGCAGCTGAAAAAATTAGAAGCAAGCATTGCTATTATGACTTTCTTCATAATTGCCAACTCAGTTTATTGCATCTTCCTCTGTAGCATGTGTATTAGACAGGGTGTTATAAAATTTCTAGTTGCATTATGTTGGGTGTCAATGAGATGTACTGACCTCTGTGCACGTATGTTTGTTTGGTTGAAGTAAATGTTTTCTTAGAAGCTGTTTGGGTCCTTGTGATACATAGGGCCATCTAGTAGAATTAAAAGCTTTCTTACAGCATTTATCAAGGAGTGAATCCCATGGAGGTAGGACTTCTGTTGTGTGTTTTACCCTTCTGACAAAACATCCAAGCTGCTAAAAGATCCTTTTTTTCTTGGTAGGGATGGGTAGGGAATTGGTAGGGAAACTTAATTTCCGGCCCAGTATATTTGAGCTTCCCATATTATCCATTCTCCTATGCTGTGAACATTGCAAATGGACTGCTTAGTTCTGATCTTCAAACAACCCAATTAAGAAATGCACTTCTAGGCTTGGGAGAATTACTCATCTCAAGTAACAAGTGACCTTGTCTAGAAAACTTTTCTGTCGTGCAGCTGTTGGCCTCCTTTGTTTTGCGCAGTTACTTCAATTCAAATGAGCTGCACTAGCAGCTTCAAAAACCTGGATACCCTTATTCGTTGGCCATTCCTTAGCTGATAGGTCCAAGATCAGTTCTGTGTATATTTGCATCAAGATCTGCAGCTGCCCTTTCAGATGTAGCCAAAAGGAAATTTTCTGATACGCATAAATATGGTTGGGATGATAAACATCAAAAAAAGAAAATCCTAGGATATTAAGAGAGAGAGCTCGCTGAAGAAAGTGGCATTCAATTTCCTGTTTTGTCATTTACATATGCCATACCATAATTTTTATGTAGCTACCATGCCTATAAACATATCAACATAATTTTCTAAAACAAGAAATGACAAATTATCTTTCTAGCTTGCAGTTGGTAAATGAAATCAAATTAAATTTCAATTTCTTTCTGTGTGTTCCTAGAATATTTTATTCATTATCAGAAAGGAAATGGTTCTCCATTCAGGAGAGACTTGTGACAATTATATATTATATGCAGTGATAAAACAGTGTTCAACTACATTTTCTGTTTGAGGTGTCAGCTATTATGAGGACCTTGCTTTGAGACATTTCTTATTATATTTTCTTTTATATGATGCTGATTTTCTCTTTTCTTTCCAGGTTATTTAATAGGTTTGCTAATCAAAACTATGTTAGAAAAAGCCATTGTTCAGTTTCCTTGCATAGATTTGTGCTACAGACAGGTGTGATGATAGCTCACACACATGAATCCAAGATGATCACGAGTTAGTGGGTCAAATTGCAGTTTCCCATTCATGGAGACATTTAACATTACTGCAGACAAAAGGCAGAATTCGTACACTCCCATCGATGCTACTTTCTCCATCTTTTCTTCCATGTCTACTCTTTGGACCCCTCTAAAATCATATATTACTCAATATTAGCCACATAGGACTGTCTGGTTTTTGCCAGTATGCAGTTCTCGTAATGAACTAAGAGTTTTTGGAGGTCCAGGTTTTGCCAAAGCAGGACAAAGTAAGCAAGAGCAAAGCAGAGACCTCCCTGCATTTTGGCAAATGCAGCTGCAAATGCCACCTGTGATGTGATCTGAGCACATCTGGTGGAAGTGGAGCACTTGGTTCTAGCACCATGTTAGCTGGGTTGGGCTGACTTCTGTGGGACTTGAAGGAGTAATTACATAGCCATTAGTACCCAAACTAGATTATTTGAAGCTATTAGTAAAGAATTTCTTTGTAGTATAGATATGCTAATAGATTGAAAATGGATGACTTCTCAGCAAAAATTGTTAAGTAAAATCTGAAGTGTTAATTCACCCCCATTGTGTGTTAGATTTTATTTTTAAAGTCTGTTCTTGAGATTTATTTCTAGTAGGAACATTATTGCCTGCATTCCAGCACTGGTTGGCTATGCTACTGCTGCATGAATAATCAATACCTATATATATGATAACAGTTTCAGCTAGAAGTAGAATCAAGTAATTGGCATTTAAGGCTTTAGAAACATTATTAATCATCACACAATGCTTAGTAACAGAAATTCAGAATGTCACTATAACTTGTGTTTTGCTTGAGTTTCTAGTGTCAGAATGATTTCTAAATTCAGTAAATCTCAATTATTTCCTCAATTATCTTTATTTTTAGGGTTTTAAATCTTATTTTTCCCCATAAGAAATTCTGCATATTTATAACTGAAAAGAGACTTATATTATTTTAGTCAAGTCATGCCACCCTAATGATAGTCTTAAAGAAGAGCTGGAGTCTTTTGATAGATGTTTCAGTAAATAGTGGCCAAAAGAAAAGCATAGCAGAATACTCCAAATCTAGTGTTTAACTGTTCAAATACCATGTGTATGTGTGTTAATGAATTCTCTTTGGCATATGTGTCTTTGATAATAAGCAAGATGAAATTTGAAAGGACTTTCTCGGTTAACGAAATTAGATTAATATTTTATTAGTACATTTAATGGTACTAAAAATTTTGCCATGAGGGAAGTTTGTTTTGCACTGAAAAACATTTTGCTCTTTTTGCCTGCAAATAAAAGGCACAATCCAGAATCTGTAATGACTAGAGGTATTTCACCATTATTATTGTTTGAGGCTTGGATTTTGTGTTTAAAGTGCAGTTTTAAGGTAAATGTTCCTTAACTCAAGTAAGAGAAGAGCATAACAGTAACAATGCTGGCTTTTCCTGCTGTATTCCTATACTTTTTTTATACTTAAGCATGTTAAATGGAAAAAACCCCATGATATCGACACAAAGGATATTACAAGATGAGGGTAACTTGCAATTATTAGGGTTGTTTTAATATTGTTTAAATCACTAATTTGAGCGTAGATTCAACCAACACCTGTATGACATATTTTAATTTTCACAGCAGCCTTTTGGTTGCAGCAGATTTATGGATGTAGTTTTTGTAACTAGGAAATTCGTAATCCGAAAATGTCAACATCCTGAAACTCCCAAGCCATTTTCAAACCAGATATCCAAGGCATTAATTAAAAATAATGGGGAAAAATTGCCAACTGCATTTTTCATATTTGGTGTGTCCCATTTTAATTTTCATGGCAGAAGCCATGCCTTTCAGGTAAACTCTTTGCTTTACTGGATCAATTTTCCATGATTTTGTTCATGTTTGGGTTTTTTTTTGGTTGTACCATTCTTGATATTGTGGTTTTTGTTTTCAGACAAGAAAGTTCTTATTTCTGTCTAAATTATTAATTTAGTGTGAAATACGTATATTTAAAGAAATTTTAAAAGAAATTGTTAAATAGAGGCATAAAGAAAATTCTAGCCTGCAGTGTTTTTTTCTGTCAGTAGAATCGTGGTTTAGTAAAGGCTTCAATAAGAAAAGCTATGGTGCTATCATCCTACAGCAATGAAGCAGATTAAAGTCTGTAGTGCAAGGACACTCATATAGATTTAGTATTCCTGGCACTGAAAAGTGACTGCTGAAGACTGAGACAAGTTGATTGATTAATGAGTCTGCCTAAAACTGAAATTCCAGTGGCCTGACTTTATATGTTTTTTATATGCTTTTACATCTCTGTAGAGAACAGTTGAGCAAATAATGCAAACAGAAGGCTTTCTATAGCTCTGCAGTTGTGACTCACTGTGAGTTAATAGCTTTATTGCTATCCCAGCTGTGTTAATTCTGATGTAGCAGCTTTCTGGAGTCTAGAAAAGACCCTTGATTCTATTCTGGCTGCAATTCAGCTTGCTTATTTGCACAGTACTTCAGAGAAGGGTTACCACCCTGAATTTGTGATAGTTGGCAGCTATTTAGAGATGACACTCATAATTCTAGATAAAAAAAAATCTTAGTAAAGATTTGTATTAACATACAGACTCTTCCTCTTGTATGTATAAAGATGTGTTTGGCACTTCAAGATTAGTTGTTACCAATCACTAGTGGCTCAAAAGCTACAGTAAGGTCCCAGATATGATCTGCTGCTTATAGGAGAGCCTCTATTTGAATAATAAGGCACACAATCTTGTTCTGTCCCTTTACTGTAAATAGTTCTAGTCCCTTCTTCTCTTCCTTATTCTTCCCACAGTTTCTCTTCCCTTAGACAGCCTTCTCATTAGGCCTTGTTCTTACTTGAACTTTGCTCTTTTTCCTCTCAGTTCTGTGTGTTACGATGTATGCTGCTTGACATATAAAGGAAAAAGAATTTTGGAGTAAGAGGCTAGAAAACATTTCAGCTTTATTAAAACTAAATGCCTTTATTGAAAAAAATCAAAAATCAAATTCTGAATGCTAACTGCCAGCCATAGTCTGCTTACTTCAGAAGTGAGATTATTCCCAGATTCTGGATACGGAGCGCAGTCTCCAAATTTTATTGATTGCATGTCCTATCAGTAAAAAATTTGTGAGCATAACCCCCTAATATATGTATATTTATTTATTGACAATTACTACATATAAATATACAACTTGTTCATAAATAAGTATATACACCTTTGTAAGTTCAACCCCACAGAGCTAAAAGACCTGTGCCTTGATCACATTTTTATAATGAAACCGTTTTTGAACCAGAACAAGATATATTTATCACTTCAAGGTTAGCCTTCTTATTTGTCTGTGTTACTGTTTCTTAATGAAACTTTCTGGAACTTACTAAAGCATCTGGGAAGTGATGCTTGTTTTGGGAAGTTATTCTTTAGTGATTTTTTTTTTTTTTTTTTTTACTAGAAATGCTAAGGTCCCTCAGGAGCTTTTGGAATCCTCTACAGCATGTCTGCTGGTACATAAGTGTCATTCAAAGGAAAACAACAGAATGCTTATAGCTGTGCTTCAAGATGGGTTAACTGCATCTATATTTTCAACCCTCCCTCATACTCCCGCTACCGTAGTTTCAATTGGGAGTCAGTATGGTCCTTAACAAATATAATAGACATAGTCTCTCTCCCAGCTCATACCTTAAGCAGTTGCTAAGACTTAGTGAAGTCTTGGGCTGTCGTCACCTTTTGTATTCATAAGGAAGTTAATAGGAACATTTTGTGTGGATTTCAGTACACTTTGTTTGAGCTTCACGTCAGAAGATAGAGAAATATTTTCTTTAGGCATGTTGAAATGAAGCACAGAAAATTTCCCAGGAATAGAGGGGAGCCAGGAATAGAACTAAAAGATCTCATGTAATCTTTGGGAAAAAAAAAAATCTCATTCTTTTGATAAAGGCCTCTTAAAAAGCAGCACATTGGGACCTATAATTTTTTTGATTGGTAACCTTATAGTTTAGTTTTTTGTATATATTTAATCTCATATTCAGACAAACTATTCCAATGCAATCATGTTTGCACTGTAGAAGAGGTTATAGCAACTTGGCCAAGTATCTTGTGTACTTAAGCTGTGTATTTGAATATATATATGTATCCACTCTTGAACTTTTGAATTCACTGTAAGGCAGACACTGTAATAGTTCAGGTAATGACAGGTTATAAAACTGATGAGGAGAATTTTGGATAATTTCTTGGAACAAGTGAAAAGTTGAAAGAGGTTTTTCTAAATGAAGTGTGGGACATATAAGTGAATTATCCACATCTAATACCAATTGAAGTGAAAGGGAAATAAAGAGAAATATCAGGACAAAAAACAAGGAAGACTTATTGAAAGAAGCAAATTAGAAGTAATAATTACACATTTAAAAAAGTCATGACAGTCCAGGCATCATGTAAGAGACAAAAGTAAACTTTGTTTTACCCTGTATATGCTTCAATTATAGAAACTCATTGTCCCAAAATGTTCTGGTATCCGAAACAATAAATAGGTTCAATGAATCATAGATTATGCTGAGTTGGAAGGGACCCACAACGATCACAGAGTCCAACTCCTGTCCCTGCTCAGAAGGACCCTGAGAATCACACCATGTGGCTGAGAGTATTGTCTAAACACTCCTTGAACTCTGTCAGGCTGGTGCTGCGACTACTTCTCTGGGGAACCTGTCCCAGTGTCCAACCATCCTCTGGATGAAGAACCTTTTTCTAATATTCAACCTCAGCTTCAAGCCATTGCCTCAGGTCCTGTCACTGTCACCACAGAGAACAGATCAATACCTGTGCCTTCTCTTCCCCTCACGAGGAAGTTGTAACTTCAGTGAGGTCTCCCCTCAATCAGCTCCAGTCTGAACAAAACAAGTGACCTCAGCCACTCCTCATGCGGCTTCCCCTCAAGGCACTTCACCCATCATCTTTGTAGCCCTCCTGTCTTTTTTTATATTGTGGTGCCCAAAAATGCACACAGGACTCAGAGTCAGGCTGCACCAGTGCAGAGCACCTCCCTTGCCCAGCTGGCCATGCTGTGCCTGATGTCCCTCAGGACAGGGTTTGCCCTCCTGGCTGCCAGGGCACTGCTGGCTCATTTTCAGCTTTCCATCAACCAGGACCCCCAGGTCCTTTTCAATGGGTGCTGTGGTCATTCTCTCACCCACCTTGAAAACTGGCATAACATTTGCCAATTTCCCAGTCAACTGAGACCTCTCCAGATTGCCAAGTCTGCACAAAAACCATTGAGAGAGTCCTCTCAAAGATATAAGCCAGCTCTTTATTCTTGAAAGAATCCCATCAGGCCCTGCAGACTTCAAGAGACCCAGGACCAGAAAATCCCACACAAATTCAGAATTGGCTGGGAGTTTATTGATCTCACAGCCATGGTTCTTCTGCTCAGAGCACTGGGACCCCACCTCATCACTGGTGCTGAAGAAACCATGTAACACCTCTGTCTTGTCTATCTCCCTGTTTGTGCGGGACATATCCTGTAATAGACTGGTGTTATTTGTGCACTGCTTTTTGCTGTTAACATATTTCTAAAAACTTCTTTTTAATAAATAGTCAAGTTTATGGATGCCAGCTAGGTCATGGATGGTCTGGATGTAGTCCTGTTTCTCTCAGATCTTAGGTGTTCTCTCAGATGCTTATTTCTGGAAGCTGCCAGGGTAAATAATATTACCTTTTTTATCCTGTCTGCTCATGCATTTTGTCTGAAGTGAGATACAGACTGCACAATTTTAGGTCTAACACAGTAATGTATCACTCATTCCTAGTCTTCTAAAAGACGTGAATATAACTGAATAGAAATTCTCTGAGAATATTATATTGCACTTCTCTGTTGTCCCTTGCAGCCCCTAAATAATCACATTTCCGTTCCATAAGCTATCTTTTTTTCTTTTTTTTTTTTTTCTTTTTTTTTTTTTTTTTTTTTCTTTTTTTTTTTTTTCCCGATAATAATTAGCTTCTTTGCAAATAAAGAAATATAGACCAGGCCAGACTGGAGATGCAAATGTTTAAAAGCTTTGCTACAAAATATCAGATCTCCCTAAGCCTCAGGAAATAGAAAACAGTATGTTCTGTTTCCTATATAGTAGTAAGTATCTTAGGGAATCTGAACAGTGAATTGTTTCCTTCTCTATTAGCTTTTGACACATTTCTTCTATTTCTTCTGTTATGGTTAGGGGTGCTGCATCAGGTTAAGGTAAGCAAATGCATCACTGTAGGTTGAAGAATCTGTTTCGAATTTATACAGTGAAAATACAAGTGTATACCTAAAAGTTACCAAAAGAATGAATTAATTTAAAAAATGTTCAAGTTTTGTGTGAAGGATGTTCTTTTGAAATCTTGACCACTTCTTGCTAACAACTACAGCAGCTAAATTATTGCTAGGAGCAATAAATTGCTAGGAGCTAGAAAGGCAAAGAATATTGCAAAAATACCCTTTTTAAAAATGGTATTCTTTTAAGTCTGGAGCTCTTTTTAAATGTGGATGAGAAAACTATTGATTTATATACAGATAAACAGCTGTTTTGGTCTTGGTGATCATGATTATTGTGTTGCTTGCAATGGTGGAAACTGAACTGAAGTCTTTAAAGACAGTGGAATGTGCTCAATGTTAATATAACAGTTTGCTAATGAACTAGAAAAACTCTAGTCAGTATTAGAAATCACTTGAGACTTATTTTTTTAAATCTTGCTTGGGATTACCTAAACACATTCCGAAATACAAATAATTTATGGACTTTGTTCCACACTAGCGAAAATTAATATTGTAAGAAATACCTATTTCTCTAAAATTCTTTTTAAGTTGATAATAATATGGTTATGTAGAAATTCCCTTTAATGGCTTGCATGTGTGGCAAGTTCTGTTTCAATTAAATTAGTGTGAAGCATGCGCCAGTACTGTTTTAGATCTCAGTTGTTTTAGTGCCAGGGTGATTTGTGGTGTCTGGCCTGACAGTAGGAAGCCTCAGCCTCATTGAAACATCCTTTAGTATTGAGTGTTTCTGGACTGTATCAGTTGTGACAGAACTGTGAAGACATTCATCACAGCCTAATGCAGGTACGGGGCAAAACTGCAATTGTTCTGCCTCTACTAGCCATGAATATGTATGTATATATGTAGATATATATGTCTATATATATCTATATCTTGTGAAACACTTTGGTTACACAGGTTCAGCTAGAAATATCTTGATTCACCCCGGAATTAGGGCCTTCATATCAGATTCATTGTGTGAAGGGATGAACTTGTAACTGGTATAATATATGTGTAGTATAGATATGAGCAAAATAAGTAATTTCTAGCTGAGAGAAACTGATGCATTCAGCTTCTTGAAAATTCCTTCATACGTGATGGAAACCTGCTTGGCTGCCTTGTGCATCTACAGGAATGCTGCAGTATCGGTTCAACAGTTTTGTGGGAAACATATCCAAACGTTGACTGAAAGCTGTAGGATATGTATTTGAAGTAAGAATGATGGGAAATACTTGAAATTAAATAGCCTTACAATTTTTGATCAAAGCAAATTTAAAGGTAATATGATCAGGGTGTCTAATTAAGTGATTTCCCAAGAGTTTGGTATATACTTATATAGCTTAACACCTCAATGTCTAGGGTTACAAACCTGGGGAAATCCAAAATAGTTTTACTAATATATAACCCTGACTTGTGTTTTGGAGAAGAGCTTTTCTTAGCTTGATGATACAAAAATTATGCTGACATTTTTTTTTCCAAGCTGCCATTCTTTTCTGGCAATAACCTGGATTTCTTGCTTTAATGTCACGTAGTAGCTGTATTTTTTGTACTGTGTGAGTTGTTCCTGTGTGATCTGCAACTGCTTCAGAGCAGTGGGAGTATTCAGTCAGATCTACCAGCAGCCTGAAGATATCTAGGATAGTTTACAGCATATTACCTACAAATGCAAAACTGAATTGCTGTGTGAATGTCAGCTTCAGAGCGTTCTGAATCACATTTTAAGATTTTTCACTGCATGAGTAGATATCTATGGCTATGAAAATTGATTCTGTGTGCACTTCTGTATTTGTTCATTCTCCTTGGCTAGAACAAGGTAAACATAAAAATGTGCTGTTGTTCCAATTTGTAGATTTTTCTCTTCAGTTTCTAGAATGGGAGGTCATGCAGTATTTGAAATGAAGAAATTGATGCTCCAGTTAATATAAAGTCAAATGTCCTGTTTCGCACCTTTGTTGCACCCAGCACAGAGATAAAGGAGTTGAACATTTTAGTTCATGAAGGAGTTTTGATCTTCTAGTTAGTTATTGGCATATTAATGGATCAGCTAGGATAAATAGGATAGTACTGTTGCATTTTACTCATTTCAGTCAATAAATATCTGCTCCTAAATCTGTTTTCTGATACTTTTCACCAGCAGTAAAAATTACAACTGGGGGCTGGTTGTGTCAAAAATCTGTTCAAATAACCCTTTTTTCCTCACTTGTCTATCGGGTATGATAAAATATGTAATCTTCATCTCCAGCTTAGTATTTGCAGTGTTTTGCAACATACTGTGGTGGTTCAGTGTCAGGCAAACTGCAAGAGATAATAATTCTGACAGAATGTTTTCAATCATAACCTATATTTTTCCTGTAAGTCTGATTAGTCAAATCTAAGTCACTGTAGTGTAACTTCAAGGACACTCGGTGCATAGCTCAGTGAGATACAATCTTTACATGATTTGGAATTCAAGCACTGTAAATAAATTGGTTTTGTATAACTGCACAAATGTATGATCCCTAATTTTGCAGACAATATCCTGAGCTTGCTGTTGATTTTGAGTGGTTTTAAACATCTGAAATATATCTGATTTTTAAATAATTTTAGTTTATGGTTCCTTATTGGATTGCAAGCTTCATATTTAGCTAGAAATAAAAAGGGAATATGTTGATGGATATCTTTATTTCTCCATCTCATTTCTCTTGTTGTCTTTTCCCATGTATTATTCATCTTTAGAAAAGAGCCATCAATGCCTAAAGGTGCCTTTTTCAATAATGCTATTTCTTCTAGTAAATTTTTAAATTGATGTGTTCTGTGCCCCGTGAGAATAATGATGTATTGCTTTGAAAAATCCCCACGTACCCTGTGGTTACATTAGGCCATGAAAGAAGATGATAGCAGGATTCTTGTAGCAACCCATGCTACTGTGCAACTTCATTTATGAACAAAATTTTAGTCGGAAAAACTTAGAGACTGTTCATAGAATGGATGAAAGGAGCCTTCACTAGGGCCAGTGACATATTTGCTGTTGCAGACACAATGCATTCTCTGTCTTAACTTTGTTGCAACATTATTTTCTGGCACGTGACATAAAACATATTTAAGTTTGCAGAAGAACTTAAATATGGAAAGTGTTGTACAAATGATAAAATAACAGAGCTTTTCAGATCAAGTAAGCAAAGTTATTCTGTCATGGTAAATGATGTCCAGAGGAATGATATAATATGCTATATATGACTTTTTGTATAGCTGTTTAATATATATTGCTTTGCAACATTGCAACGTACTATGCAAATTTTTTTTTTTTACTTCAGCTTTGGAGAAAACATGCCATTATTTTACATGGAATACTAAATGGAATCATGAGTTGAAATGCAGAACTTGATTTTTAAATGTATGTTCATAAAGGATGACTCTGCATTGGTGTATATTTTGTCAGTTAACACCACTTCAACACCTTTTTGTGAAGTGTCCTGCGGGACAACTGATTTAGGCAGGGGTGGAATAAAGTAAATGGATTCTAGATAACCCTAGTTTGAGATGCAGGGTTTTCAAATCTAGATACTGTTAGCAGAAATCAGTTCAACTTATTTTACATTTGTAGAAGATGTTTGAAAGGAACCTTGTAATAGCAACCTTTTCACCTTGTCACTTAGGACAATCGTGTCTGTACAATAGAATCTTAATTACTACATTGGAATGAAAATAAAGCCAAGTCAAGTATAATAATTGAGAGGTTTTGGTCAGATGGAACATGGGGATGAATTTGTCATTTCCCACCCTTTTCTCATAGACTTATTCCTTGCTCCTAATTTTTTTAAAAGCTAGTGTTACAATACAAATTTTTATCAACTTACATTTAATACTGGAATATACCCAGAGAAAACATACAGGACAGCTTCAATCCAAAATTCTTGTACTAATGTTGATGGCAGCACACTTGTCTACAGTAATTTGTGTGGCAGTTGGATCACTGGACTGAAAAGCATACCAAAGAATAATCCAGAAAGTGAAGAAACAGTAATTTTACTAATTTTAAGAAAGGATTTGGAAAAAGTGGCATAGAAGCTAAGAAGAAAGTATAGCAAGTCAATCTCTCAGCTTGCGAAGGAATTACCTAATTTTTTTCCATGTTATCTACATCTCTTCTAAAGGACTGGTGCTTGGAAATAAGTCTCAATCCACATGCAATCAGAAATAATAAGCTAAGAAAAAAGAGGGTTGGGGTGCTCACAGGGAGGTTTCATAGCAAGAGAAGGAGAAAAGTAAAAGAGTTCTAAAGGAAATATGATAAATCAATATTAGTAGAATATTTTATGTAGTTACTATTGTAAATCATTGAAGCTTATCTTTATGACTATGTAAGTATCAATAAACTTCTTAAGGAAGTAAACACAGGTACTTTCAGTTAGCTGTTCTGTACTTGGATGCTGAGGGAGTTGACAGTCAGAATTCAGTCCCCTGATGTTGTCAAGGCAGTTTCATAATTTCATAACTTTCCTAATTGCTAGCAAACTGGAGCATATCTGAATTCAGAGTCAGTCTCTGGCTTAGATAAAGCAATGGTCTTCTCATGCAAAACTCATGAGTGAACTTCTGATAGTTAAAATAGCAATAAGCCTGCAGCATGTTTTTTGGGTTTTCCTGCTCTTTATGAGGTTATAATTTTAAGGTTTCTGAGAATTCTAAATATGTTGTAATTTATCTAAAACATGATTTTAATCATAAAACTATGCGAATGAAATAAAAGGGAAAAACAACTCATGATATAAGCCACAGAATTCCAACAAAATTAATTTCTAATGTGAAATGTTACATATAGGAGTATATGTGCCAATGTCTATAATTGTCACACATAACAATACGAGATATTAGGATTTTATCTTTTAAAGACTATAAGAAACTTTTCTAATACTTTGTCACAGTAAAGTATTTTCCTTAGTAAAATTGTTCCCTTTTAGTGAGAGGAGGTAATTATTTTCAGTCAAAGTAGTCTGCAGTATTCTGCAGTCACTTTTCATATATAATTGCATAGCTTTGACAATCAATTTTTAGTCAATTTTTAGAGAGAATCTTTGATTTTTTTTTCATTCAATTCTAAAAATATGTCAGAAGATTTATTCCAGTATGGAAAAGTTTATCTGTGAATCTTAAAGCTTTTTTTTTTTTCCTCCAGTCAAACTGTCTTTCTGTGTTCTTGCGGCTGTTTTTTAGTCACCTCAAGAGCCTATGCTTGGAAACAACCATATGACTGACACATTTCGTCTATTATTTAATCAGCTGAAAGGGGGTGTTGTGAAATCTGTAAAATAAAAACCTCCATGAGTGTTTTACACAGTACTTTTTCTATCAGGCTGTGAGACAGGAAGTTGAATTTACAGGTTCCATTTTTCATTTTGCAGAGCTACTAGAGAAGACACACAGAAGAGAGGAAGAAATGGGAGCTCTCCAGGTATATTTTCTGCTCAATTAACTAGCTACATTTTTTGTTAAATTTCTTTAAACTACCATATTGTATTACAGCATTGTGATTTTCTGAACTGCCTTATAACTTAAAATCAGATTTGGAAATATATGCAGCAAATACAGACCCAATAGCTAGTAATACTGCTGAATTTTTTCACTGGTTGGGTTAAATTCTCTGGACAGTGTTACTTACTTTTGTAAAACTGAGTCAAGCTGAAAGTAAAGTACTCCAAGTAGGTACTTAAAGCCTCTGAAGCACTAAATCTTCGTAGTCACCTTTCTGAGGAGGAATGGACCAGTCAGTATTTGCTAGGACCTGATACAATATTCTAAATCCTTACTGTATGTCATCTAGCAGTAACACTGTTTGTGCTAAGCACTTTAAATTTGCGCTTAAAAAGTCAGATTTACACTAAGTTCAGCTTTGGAATAGTACTTAAGCATTACAGTCAAAGAAAACATACTCCTTTCAAATTGAAATGGCTAAGAAAGCAAAAACAGGCTGGAATGTCTGAATTGTGAGGTTCAGGAGGCTATGAGGGATGGTAATTGTGTATATTCTTTAGAATATAGAAAGAAAAAAAAGAAATTTTTAACAACAAACAGCTGCAAACAATACCCAATATGAATATAAAATGTTTACGTACAATATGAAGAGTATCAGTGATCAATGACTCAGCATTCTGTAAGTGTACTGAAAGCAAATTAATTTTGTGAGGGAATTGATGAAGATAAGGCTCATAAGGAAAATGACCTTATGTATTGATCTGAGTTTTGACCATAGGAGTTTGTTTGAAGTTAAGCCTTCTCTTCTCATACAATAAATAGAAGGCATTTTGAGGGCTAGAGGTATCAAAGAAGTTAGTGTACAAACAGTTTGATCCAGTAAGAAGAGACAAGTTGTAAGACCCAGAAGTTACACAACACACCAATCCAGCTGTTTCCTGTTCAAACAAAAATCTTGGCCTGGCTTTCTGGCAGCTCAAGTTCAACAAGGCTGAGAGCTTGTCTGCGCAAGCAGTTTACACAGGTGCATATCTAGTTACATCAATGTAAAAAGATCTTTCATGTGAAGCAATTCTACATCTGCTTTCATGTGAAGCTTCATGGTTGACAAATTGTTCTAATGATATTACTTCTGATTGAATGAGGAGTAATTTTAGACTGCAGGAAGTTGCATCATAGTAGTGTCTTGCATGGCTGTATGTGCCTGCCTGACTGTCATGTTCCTGATTAAATTGCTTTATTCCTTTCCCTAACTGGCAGTTTTGGTAATGTGTGTGAATTGTAGTGCTCTGGCTGCTGTTCTTATATTCAAATGCTTGACAGCAGTTTTTTCTCCCTTCAGATATCCATGCTTTCGCATTCTAATAGTGTATAAAATTATCTATTTTATATTTCCTAATACATTAGATGCTAGTCTTCAGAAAATTATCTGCTGAGATCTTAAGATTTTTTTATATTTTTAGAATTTGGCAACTATATAATGCACTTTATTTAACGCATGAGTCATTTTGAAAACACTCTTTATTCTATCATTGGAACCATTCTCATTCACTCTAAGACCTTTTTTTCCCAAAGTTGTCATCTTTAACTGAAAATATTTATATCTGAATTGCTGTTCATTATCACCAGAAATTTATGAGATCTGTAAATACCATCTTTTTTATGAGTATGTGTTTTGTTGCTGAATCTTTAAATAAAGATGAGTGTTTGCCACTGCAGTTTTGTGGGGGAACAAACATCTCAGAATAAAAATATCTGAGTTTTCAATACAGTATTTTTTGTCATAAATATGTTCTGATGTGTGGAAATAGTCTGTATCTCAGACCTGCTTCTAAGGAAGAATAAAGACTTTAGCATGTGATACACTACCTTGCCTGAGGAAAAAATGAGTAATATTTGAGTAAGGTAAGAGTTCCTGTAATGTCTTCATGGTCACATACTCTAAATGTGGGCTCAGCTAAACACTTGCATATATGTTTTGTCAAATTACTTAAAGTACCATACCTAGTCAGGATACAGTACCAGAGTACACTATCTTAGTTTTACTAACTTCATCTTTTCTTAAAAATACTTCGCAATGGGAAATGAATGTTAAAGTATATATAGTAAATTAGCTAATTCTGGGTTCTCTTTATTTTGTGCTGGATTAAAACTGACACAAGTTTGTTTTATTTGTTTGACTAATGTCATCCTGTTATTAAAAAAACATTATTCAGAGCTATTTCTGGATGAAAGAATAATGATATAGAATTGACTTTTTAGTTTTCTAAGGAAATGCGTAAAAGAAAACTAAGCTGGATACTAAGATTACGTGAATTCCGAAACATGCTACATTTACAGTCAGAGATGGTCAAAAAACAAATCATGCTTTGAATACGTAAGAGTAAAATCAGCAAGATTGAAAACCTAATGCACTAACTGAAAAAGAAATATATTGTAATTTTTTTCAGATCCTTTCTCACCTTGTTTCTGGGTGGTTCCTTATTCTTGGGGCAGATTTCCAAGTGGGATAATGTGATAAAGACATCCAATTAAGTACAACAGTTCCTACTCAGTGAGGTTTTTTACAAAAAACTGTACATATGAGACCACCAAAACCTCAAAATGAATCCTATTCATCATTCTTTGACTGACACTGTGTTTATATTCTTTGCTTTCTAATGGCATCTTGTATTTTGCTTTTAGGAACGTATTATGGCATTAGAAATGGTAAGTTTCTTAAATTAATTTCCAAGCCAATCCCAATTACATTGCTGATAATTCATTAATTCATCGAAATTATGAATATATTATTTATATTTTTTTTTTTTAAAAGGTTGCATTTCTGGGTTTTTAACTGTCATTTTACGTTTAAGGGAAGATGTGATAATTTTGCACTACAGCTCTGTGTGTGGATTTTACTACAGTACTTGTGTACTTTTTATATGAAATACAAAGTGGTGTATTTCAGTATTGTCATTTTTCTGTACAGTTCAGTCCTCATCCTATCACTGGAAAGAGAAATGTTGTAGATTTTATTCATACAAAAGATGTTATTTTTCTAATATTTCTAGTGTTTGAGGTCCATGTGATAGATCTAATTATTTCAGTGACTACTCTGCATTCTTATTTGTTTGCGCTGGGAGGTGCAGGACAGAATCAGTTTATCTGCCTATATCAACACTGCAACTAAAAGAGCAAAGGAATGTAATTTCAAATACTAATTAATATAATTTAATATGATATTAAGTTGGAAGAACAAAACCTTATGTTTGTACATGCCTTGAATGCATTTTCAGATGTCCCAAGGTACTAAGTCCGTCAGGTGGAATAGCTGGAATGAGTTTCAGCTTGCCCTGTAATTTCTGAACCATTCTTATTTCCCTTCATGTAGCAATGTCCAATAAGACATCACAAATTGTATCAGGCCCATAGTTTTTTTTTAATGAGAAATCCAGAAAGTTTCATCTGAAGAAACCATTACTGAGACAATATCAATGCTGCAAGTATAAACTTCTAAAATTTGTTTGTGCAAATTATTATTTTATTCTTTCTGGGTAGTCTCTGCATCTCTGAAAACAGTTTCTGGTTTCAAAAATACATTTTAAATGTATTCAATCTGTTAAAAATTCTTTCATTCAGCCATGAAAGGCCCTTTGGAAATCAGAGTGCTGTGCTGCAACACCTGCCTTGTGGAAACAGGAAATTAATGCTGACATTCAGTGTCCTGGTATTTCACATGGTGCTGTGTGACTGTCAGGTGTTGACAGGACATTAATTCTGTTCAGGACCTTCTCTTATTCATGGTTTGCTTGCATGACAACCAGTCAGGCTTGCCATCCATTTCTCACAAACCATGAGTTAAACGGCTTGCAAATTCCTGATCCTTTCTGCTCCCAGAGCGTTTTTGACCCAGGCAGGATAGTTGCTTGCAAATACTCCAATGTCATGTAAATTCAGTCTGCATTTTGTGACAAATGTTTCTTTTTATTTTTTTCTGGAGCTTTCCTACTTTTTATACTTCCAATGTCTCTTGCTTCAAAAAGGAAGACTTGTAATTTATTTTTCAGATAGATGGAAAGGCTAACCTATTTATCATACTACCCCATTGTTCTCCCTTTCTCTACAATCTACTAATTTCTAACTCCTGCTCTTGCCAGTAAAATTGTTGTAGTGGCCATGTGATGAACTTGCCAACTTAGATAATAAAAGAACTTGTGAAAGAAACATAACATGAACCTTTCAGATTCCATTCAGAGCTCTGGGTGAATTAACCTTCCAGGCCTAGCTTAATCTAACTCTGATTTTGTGAGTTGCTGCAAACAAGGAGGTCCTTTGCCTCTCTCTGAGCCCTGTCAGCTCCTTCTCAGCTCAGCAGTCTGTTTGAGCTGGAAACTCCATCTCTTGTCTACAGTACCAGGCAGTTTCTTGGGTCTTCTATGTCCTTAGCCAGCTCCTGTTTCCAGAGGAAGGTGCTGTTACTAGGAACCTCCTTCAAGATATTACACATGATCTGATCACTCCCTTAAGGAGCCTGAGAACAAATAGTACCAATTTAGAAGAAGCTTTTGGATATTTTGGCTCTTTTTTTCAATCAGATCAATTTTGCTGTATGATTCAATAGATAGGTACACCACTTTTTGCTCCAGCAAGTTATACAGGTCAGGAGCAGAAGCTGGAAGGTGAGGAAAAATAAGGTTTGTTAGACAGATCACTAGTGGATAAAAAGGAGCTGAAGAAACTAGATGTTTTCTGGAATAATCCTTCAACTCTTGAGAAGTGCCAGAGTAACAAGTACAGGCAAAACTGAGGTTTTGATTATCTAGAGATTATGTGTTTTGTTTGACTTTTTTCTTTGGTGTAATGTTAATTAAAGTGAATTTAATTATTTCATAGCTATTAACAAGTAAATATCCTAATTACTTTAATAATCAATTATTTAGTCTGACATTTTGAGAGAATGAATGTGATTTGTCTTTAAATAAAATTAGCTTAAATTCTTGAGTATACTTTAGTTATTACATGCAAGATTTGGCTCTGTATTATTTATAAAGAAATGTGTATGATTTTTTGGGAAAAAACATCTGCATTGCATTCTCAGATAAGGTTACAATGGAAAGTGTATTTATTTCTCATAAAGAGGTCAGGATGCATTTTATAGGTGCACACTGCTACTATGCTGTGCTTGGGATTTTAGTGGGTTTCTATAAACTACATACTGTTCTTTATGAGCATAAGCTGCAAGTCCTTTTCCTCTGCCTTACTAGGACTAACTTGACGTAGAAGATTGTAGAATTTAATTTGAAGTCAACCACATCCTGAAGTTATTCCAGTGAACATATGCATTCTATACTTTTTGATCAATAAAACAGCTTGTTGCTTTCAGTAAAGAACCCAGAAGTAAGGTTATCACTTTCTTAGAATACTTGGATCAGACTTTTCTGGACACAATTCAACTTTTTGTTACAATGTCCATAAATTTAGGTTAACCCCAGTAATGCTGTAAGTATTCAGCAAAATTGTTATTTAATATGAATTTTCTCTTCACTATGAGCGTTTATGCATTTTGTTGTAATGCATTTTTATGTTCAGGAAAGTGAGGTTTTGAATACCAGGAAAACAAATTTCTGTCTGCATCCACTCAGCAATGTAAAAGCTATTAGATCATTCTCCTGTAGTAGAAGGCTCAAATTTGCATCAGTTTTCTGGTTTATCATCCAATTTAAAAGAAGAATTGGAAGGATAACAATACCAAATGCATTTTGCAGGGAGTTTATGTGACTGCCTGACACCATCCATTTTTATGTGCTTGTTCTCCCTCTCTGTCTCTCTCAGTGTGCCTTCCATCAATAAGTATGTATTGCTGTTAGCTCTTGAGATTATTTCATGATTTTCATACTTTGCTTGTATGAATGTTGAGGAAATACTGAATGAAAGGGTTAATACTTTATTTTCCTTTTGCTTTGATTCTGTGGTGTCTTGCTGAAAGTACCATTACATCAAAGGCTTTCTGGTCCTCCCAGAACACAGCCATTCTTTGATCTTATAAAAATGACCAGGAGCAGAGATCCTCTGTCCTGCCTGCCTCGCCCTTTCCTTTCCTTTCATCAGCAAGCCAGTGTGTCACTTCCCTTTGCTGGGCTTCCCAGAGTCTTTCCTCTGCTCATTACCACCAAGTAACTTCTGCTTCCTGAGGGTGCTGGCAGCCCACTATTTCTTTTCTCCTAATGCTCAGCTTTCTCTTCCCTTCTTCCTTGATGTCGTCTTCTCACCCTATGTATTCATTGCTCTTGTTTAATACCCAGCTACTTGTCCATCCTCTGCCCCCCACTACACTTGTTCTTTCAGTTTTTTTTCTAATACAATCACCTCTAGTTTTCTAACCCTCAGAGTGAAAAAGCATTTCCTGTGTTTAGACAAAACCTCCTGTGTTTCAGTTTGTGCCCACTGCTTTGTCACAGGGCAGCACTGAAAAGATCCTGGCTCCCTCTTCTTTACACCTTCCCTTCAGGTACTTGTGCACATTGATGAGACCTCCCAGAGCTGCCTTTTCTCCACACTAAACAGTCCCAGCTTCTTAGCTTTTCCTCACAGGAGAGATGCTCCAGTCCCTTAAAAAATTTGTTGTTCTTTGCTGGACTGACTCTTGTATAGGAGAGCCTTGAACTGGACCCAGCACTCCAAATGTGGGCTGCCCAGAGAAGAAGGATCACCTCACTTGACTTGCTGGCAGTGCTCCTAGTGGAACCCCTACATGATTTATCTAAGCTCCTTTCAAAATTATGAAAGTGTGTTCCACATGTTGCAAATATTGAACATTTTTGCCAAAGTTTCATAAACCAAAATCCTTCAGTTTTTAATTTGAGAATGTAAAAATCTCAGGAAAAATCCTTATTGCAAAAGACTTACGTTATCTAACGTTATTTATTTCAGTTGAACTAGGAGTAGTAGTATACAGTGTTCTCAATTTTTTTAAGATACTACCTATATGTATGTAAATGTAATTTTAGAGACATCTTATGAGTTCCATCCACAGGATTCTCATGAGAAATCAGAGAATCATAGGATCACTGAGTTTGGAAAAGACCTTTGAAACCATCATGTCCAACCTTTGACTGAACACCACCTTGTCAACTAAACTACAGCGTTAAGTGCCACGTCCAGTCGTTTCTTGAACCCTTCCAGGCATAGTGATAGTGACTCCATCCCCTCCCTGGGCAGCACATTCCAATGCCCTTTCAGTGAAGAAATTGTTCCTAATGTCCAACTTGAACCTTCTCCGGAGCAGCTTGAGATCATTTCTTCTTGTCCTGTTACTTGCCTGGGGAAAGAGCCGACGCCCACCTGGCTACAGCCTCCTTCCAGTCAGTTGTAGAGAGTGATAAGGTCCCCCCTAAGTCTCCTTTTTCTCCATGATAAACAATTGCAGCTCCCTCAGCTGCTTCTTATATGAATTATGTAGGCCTTTCATCTGTGGAATATGCATCTGACTTCCACAGAATGTAACTTGGTAAGACATAGATATGTGCTTTCTTTATTTTTCTTTGTTTGGTTTATATATAACAAAATAAGTTAAGTTTTGTTTCACAGCAGACTATTGACTAGTTGTTTCTAATGTGCTGCTAGATCCTTCATTTCAGATTTAAATGTTTTATATTTGATTTAGTTATAACTGTAGGAGCACAGGCATCAGTTACACCTATTGATGCCGCCACAGATTTTTTTTCTCTCATTATTGTGAAGGTTTTTATTAAAATAGGGAAATCCATAAGGAAAACTTCCAATTCTTTTCCTACTCTGACACTGATTTGCTGTGAATCCTTGTTTAAATCACTTCTCTTTGTACTTTAATTTTTCTCACCTGAAAAACTGAATGATATTTCTTCTTTCCATGAAGGCTGTGTTAATTGAATTCTTGCAATGCTTTCTGGAAGGTTTGATGAAATACTGTTAGCATACAAAACCTTAACATAAATTACATGTAAAGATTTTTAGACTGCAATGCTTCATAATTTTAAAGATGAGCAACAAGGAAGACTTTACACCTTTTGAGAATGTGTTCCCACTAACATTGCATTACTTTACACATTCTACTTCTTGTGTTATTTTTTTTAATTTCCAGGAATTATATCTGGATGTCTCTAATCAGAATCTTGGTAAACAATTAAGAATAGAGTCTCAAAAATTAGTCTGATGGACCCTCAGAATACTTGGAGCACTGACTGATGATTCACAGAAAGCTGGCTTGCCAAAATGCAAGTTTCCTCCATGTTTTCAGTTGCTAGTATGCATCAAACCACTGCAAATTCATCAAATACTTTCCTAATATTTTCCCATGTTAACAATTCCCCTAGTTAGCGCAGGGATGTCATGTGCTCATGAATGAGAGAAAAGGCAGTCCATGTCATTGCAAACAGGAAAGGAAGCACCATGAAGTTCCTTTAATTAAAATGTGGTCCACCCCATGCAGAAACATCTGGAATCTAAATTAAATGTTCAAGTAATTTGACATTGGCAATGCTTTGTTAGCAAAGGTCATTTGTTTTTCATTAGTGTTTTCTTTAGTTAAAAAAAATCTTACTTGTTAAAACTCTCATGAAACAATGTAATACAGAAAAAAAAAGCCAGTTGGGCACTGAAATTATAATTTGATAAAATTATATGTGTTGCTTACCTTTGTATAGGTAATGTGACTTCTTGATATGCTGAAATCATCAAAGCAGTGGTATAATTGGAGTCATATGTGGAATATAAAGATACAAAATACATTTTTCAGTTCAGAGGGCAGTTAAATACTGTTAATTTTTTTCCCAGAAATCAGAAAGCTGTATGCCTTAATGCATACAAATAATCCTAAACAGCAATCACGTCTGTCTGCTTATGTATAGTTTCCTCTCTACATATGATGTAATATTCACAGAATGCCCCAGCTATCATGGAGTTTGTCTGGCATATGAAAGTCAGCAGAGCACCTCAGGCCTCTTGAGCAGATCCACCTTCTTAAAAGAAAAGTGTATGATTTATCAATGGAGAGCTGGAAATTGAAGCTGATAGTGCATACTTTTACAGATCTTAGCAGGGAAAGCAAAGGATACTTTTAAACATGCTGGGTACATCCTATTCTTGCTATTTAGGTATTCAATACACTAAGGTAATTCAAAAATAAGTAATTTTAGGTCACCTCTAACATTGTATCTGTCATTTGAATTGTAACTGCCTGCTGATATGCATTGCAGTCAGTTAAAAAATGATGTTGCATTTAATCTTTTTATGGTTGTTCTTTGGGGATTAGCTAACTGGTACTTAAATCAACTCTCATTAAAAAAAATATCTGTGCAATACAGATAGCCATTTGTTTTTACCTACCTCAGAAAAGAAAGGAGTACTGTACTTGAAAGTCAATGAAGTTTGGTTTCTGGTTTATGTTTATGTGTTTTCAATATATCGACTATAAAGGCAAACTTCAGGAGTACTATATACAAACCTGCTTTGATTTATTTGCATTTAGCATTGCAGCTTTGAGATTAAAAATAAAATGTGTCTGATTTTGATTCAGATCTGTCCCTTGAGACAATGTGAAATGGTCTAATACCGAGAATACATCAGTATAGGAGGATTAACTGTTCACATGCAGTTTAAACATCAAAGTGTTTGTATGAAGTCATGGAAAATAATTTGTTTTGTCATTCTCTGTAAAAACATAGAACACCCCTTTCAAAAGTAAATAGTCTTTATTTTAAAAACAGAAAGATTAAGTAGCACTCAGTCTATTGAAGAGAACTGCTGTTAAATAAAATGCAATTAATTCTGCCTCAGTCAGTACAATGGGCGCTTTTTCCTCTTATCTGTACCATCGGTGCACTGGTCAGTACCTGCTGTTGCTTGTTATACATAAGCAGGCAGATATGATTGCTGTTTAGGATTATTTGTATGCATTATGGCATACAGCTTTCTGATTTCTGGGAAAAAATGTAACAGTACTTAATTGCCCTCTGTATCAGGTGCTTCTAACATCCTTTTTCACATTTTATCTCTGTGGCTAAATCTATCTTTTAATAGAATAGAGTGTAGTCATTAATGATACAAGTATGGCATTTGAATCATCTTGAGGAGGTTGCTGTGATTTTCATTAATTACCAGACCAGTTCCATGGGCCAGCTAAGAGCTCTTTTGTCATCTTTCCTTCACATTCTTCAATTTATTCTTTCATTGCCACCTTCCTTATTGAACCTCCCCTAACAACAAACTTGGCTTTTTTTTTCTCTTTTTATTTGCACATCACTACCATTCTTTTCATTTGCTTTATGGAAAAGACACACATTTCTGTCTCTGAAAGTGTTAGTGTGTGAGTTATCCTATTCAAGTCCCTCAGACTGCTGAAAAAACTGTGGGAATTTTAGAATATAAAAAGAACCATTCTGGTCAAGACCAAAGGTCAATCTAGCCCAGCTATAGACATCACAACAATGGCCAAAGTAAAATGCTTAGGGAAGACCGTATGAACAGGACTGACATGCATTTTGTTTCCCATTCATTCTGATTCCAGGCGTTCAAAGCTCAAAAGCTTATAGACTTAGATGCAGTTTCTGTGAATTTAGAACCATTCTGTGGTTTCTCATTCATGATCTTACCCAGTTTTCTGTTTAAAGCCATATAAAATTTTCTATCTTTATCTGACTTCTGATTTTATGCACATTGGTCATTAGTCCCCTCAGGCATCACTCTTCCTGGCTTAAGAGTCCTGTTCTTTAGAGTATTGTGTTTATAATTTCTCACTTGGAAACAGCACTCCATGGCTTTGGAAATTCTTGTTCAACTTCTCTGACCTTTAAAGATCCACATCTGCACTCAGCAGTCACGATGCAATTGGATTAATGATCTGGGACAGTTATGTTCTCTGCCTTTTTATCCTTTCCTGATTATATTAAGTGTTGATTTTGCTTTTCTGATTGATACTGAGCACTGCGTTAGCAGATTCTTGGTAATAAGTATCACTACCCCATGATCTGCTTCCTGAGCAGCAATGGTTACCTTAGAGTAACCATCATTTTGAATGTGAAATTAGATTTAAGCTTGAGGAGTCAAAAACACCTTTCAGAAATCCAAGTAGCCTATACCATTCTTAATCCACATGATTCTCAATGAAACTGAAAAAACAAGGACTGAATATGCATCTAACACAAAGGCTGGTCTTCTGCTTTCAGGATTATATTTAATAATGTAACTAATAAGGACTACCAGAGAAACAGCTAATTTTTTTTCTGCTACAAAAAGTGCATGAAATAGAGGAGATCTATTTAGGAGACACTTTGAAAGAACAGATGATTAATATCTTCCTTAAATCCATTTACAGTGTTGACACAATGTCTTGGCATTAAAATTAGAGAAGGAATTGAAAAATGGGATGGCTTAAGGCATAGGCTTGCACCTAGGGCCTGAGTTCCTTTTTTGATGAGAACAGGTCACAAGTCATCTGTATTAAAAGAGGGTGGGTAAATAGATAGAGAAGTATATCTAGATACACAATATTATTGCATAAATTCAATTCAGAAACAGAAGAATGAGTCTCATATCCTCTACCTAATTTAGTTTATTGGTACTGAATATTGACTACAAGCTCAGTCCAAGTTAGCTGCAAATGAATCCCATTGTTCATGAAATTTGACCTTTGTCTGTTATGAATATTTCTTAAAACCTTAAAAATGGAATGTTTGGAACAAACAACAAGGCAGATATCATTGCTTTTAAAGAGATGGTGTGTCTTCATTTAGGTTACCTTGTTCATTTCTGATTCTCCACTCCTCACTCCAAGTCTCCATCTTTTTGAAGTCGATGCCACTTTTGCAGAGAGGTTCCCACTGATTTTTCTTCTCCTATTGTGACTGAAACTGAAACTTTTTCTTCAGTTCTTAAGTCTGGGGTCTAAATGGAATGTTTTTCATGGTGGTCAGATTGACATTTTCCAGAACTAGTAATAGAGCTTTTGTAGTTAAGGGCAAGTTAACTCAGTTTGCAGAGGATTTACAACGTAATACTTGATTTCAGGATTGATGGATTTTATTTGTTTTAAGATTTTGCTTTAAAGTACCAAGGCAGTAATATGGTTAATGAAGCCCATTATTGGTGGATTGAATACGACTAGCAGAACCTTATTCAAAGAAGTGTGATTTTTAGAATTGTGGAGGAAATACTAACTGTTGTTTGGAAAGTACAAATGGTTCTGGTTTTACTTGCTCTTCAGCAACTAATAGAAGGGCAGTCTTTGAGAAGCTGCAGAGGCATCTGGTCTATGGGACAAGACTGTTGTTTGTGCATGATTTACCAACTTCATCTGCACACAAAACCAAACCCATTATATTTATTTTCTTCAGTTCTTTGCAGTTTGCAGTAGACAACATTTTTTTGTGGGATGGGTGTGAATGTGAAATCTTACTGTTGAGTCCAACCCTAGCTCTCCCTAGAGTGGTAATTCATTCTTCAGTAGTACATACCATATGCCTAATCTGAAAATAGGAAATTTGACTGTTCTATATTTAGCTAAGTGCTCACTGCATGTATTTTTATTAAAAAAAATCATAGAATCACACAATTATGCTGATTTGGAAGGGATTCACAAGGATCATTGAGTCTTACTACTGTCCCTGCACAGCATCATCCCCAGGAGTCACACCATGTGCCCAAGAGCATTGTCCAAACTCTTCTTGAACTCTGTCAGGCTTGGTGCTGTGACCACTTCCCTGGGAAGCCTGTTCCAGTGCCCAACCACCCGCTGTGTGAAGAACCTTTTTCTAACATCCAACCTAAACCTAAACCTTACGCAACTTCAGGCCATTGCCTCGGGTCCTGTCACTGATCACCAGAGAGAAGAGATCAGTGTCTGCCCCTCCTCTTCCTCTCATGAGGAAGTTGTAACTGCAATGAGATCTCCCCTCAGTCTCCTCTGGGCTGAACAGACCAAGTGACCTCAGTCACTCCTCACACAGCTCCCCCTCAATGCCCTTCACCATCTTCATTGCCCTCCTCTGGGTGCTCTCTAACAGTTTAATATATTTCTTACAGTGTGGTGATCAAAACTGCACACAGGACTCAAGGGGATCATAAAAGGAAATAACGTTTGATAATAATAAGACTTTCCTGTCATGAAATCAAGATGGCTGTGAGCAATGACGATGTTGTCTTTCAAGTGTTTTTCAATACCTCCTAGCATAATCTTTTCCATAACTTTACCAGGCACTATAGTGAAACTGACAGTCCTGTACTTCCTAGGGTCCTCTTTCTTGCCCTTCTTTAAACTTTTGACAAGGTTCACCAGCTTCCAGTGAGCTGGAACTGCTTCAGATTCCCAAGACCACTCAAAAACCATCAAGCGAAGTTTTGTGATGACATCAACTGGCTCTTTGAGAAGCCTTGAACAAATCCCTTCAGGCCCCATAGATTTATAGGGATCCAACTGGAGCAGCAAATCCCACACAACTTCAGGGCCAACTGGGAGTTAGTTGATCATTCTCACAGTCATGGTCCTCCTGCTCAGGGCACTGTGATTCCCTTGGTTGATCATCCGTGTTGAAGACAGAGGCAAAGAATGCATTAAATTCCATTGCCTTGTCTCTGTCCCTGTTTGTGAAATTACCATCCTCATCCTGTAAGGGGATGAGGGTTTTTTTTACTCTGCCTGTTGCCATTAATATATTTTTAAAAACTCTTTTTATTGTCCTCCACATTTCTGACCAGCTTCAACTCCAGTAGAGCTTTGGCCCCATGAATTTCTCCCTACAGTGACAAGCAGCATCTCTATATTCTTCCCACATCAGTAATGTCTCTTATTCTAGTCCCTGGAGACAGCAGACTTCCCTGTGAGCTGGGTCCAGTCTGCATATTGGGCCCTCCATTTGCTTTAGAAGAGTGTTTCCTATTACAAATATCCTTCATTTTCCTGTTAACAGAGGTTTTGGTGCAGAGGACAGGTGGTGTTGTTTTAGGAGGCCTCACTATCCCAGAAAAACTTTCACCTACCTCATTAATAGTCTGGCTTTCTGCCAGAGCCTCACATGTATTGTGGAAGATGCCAGTCCTTACCTGTCAAACTCTGAGAAGATGGAGGAACCTTCCTCCTAGTACGTGCTGTGACCTGCTTCCAGCCTTCATCCTTAATGGAACTTCATGACTCCTGAGAGTCTTGAGACTGTGAGGCTCTGAAAATGATCAGTCTCTCTTTTGCTTGTTTGCTCAAACACTATGTAGCCTGTTCACTTCCTCCTGTAGCTCCTTCACCTGGTGACCAGCTCCTCAAGCACAGCTCGCCCTTCTGCAAAAGAACTGTCAGCCCCAGCCTCGTGAAGAGGCATCAGGCACTTCTGGCAGTTTCTGAGCTGGAGAGCTCCATCTCCCATCAGGTCTGGCTGGCTGGAGCCTCTGACATGGCTGCTTCAGTGAGTCCCACAGCTACACGTGATTGAGCTTTAGGGCAAGTCAACACCCTGGCTGAGGAAGCCTGAACTAGTAAGCTAATAAGACTGGGGTTTTTAATGTGTGTGATGGCTGAAAGAATGGATTGGTTTTTAATGTGTTCTTAATTTGTTTTAACTTGTGTTCTGTTCTTTAGAGTACCCGAGTAGCTTTAAATCACCTGGAATCTGTGCCTGAGAAACTGAGCCTGTTAGAAGATTTCAAAGATACTGCAGTGAGAAAGATTTCATTTGACTCTCTCAGTACTTCTAAAATATTTTGGTTAATTAATGTTCTCTATGGAAGTATAGATAAGTTGTTTAATAAAATATTAATAGTTGCCTATGTACATATTATATAGACAGAAACATACTGAAATATATTTTCATGTTTATATGAATCTTTTTGAAATTATAAATTTAGTTTTAATTATTAACACATTTCCATAATGTAGGCGAACATTGATAACTGGACATAACAGGTCATGTGTTAATTACTGTTTCAGAATATTTTTATTGAGTGGTAAATTCTGATATTACATGTTAAAAAATGAAAGTTTTATAATTAAATAAATTATGCCAGAGTTTTCAATATTTAACTTAATGAATGAGGATAGATGATCTTTACAACTTTTAGTTTTGTTTTGACATAATGACAATACTTGTCACTTATTTTCTGAGCACCACTATCCAATTAAGATGTGTTTGGACACAGTAGGACATATTGACAGTAGTGGTGACATACTGTCAAGAGTGATGAGGCTCAGATTAGATTTTCAGTGCCTAAGTGGCTAAACCCCTGTACCACAGTTACTTTCCATTTATGAAATGTGTGGTTTAATGAAAAAGAGTTCATAACTTCTTTGCACAATATAAATTTTAAGTCAGTGTTAAACCACAGATCAACACATACATAATGATTTGCATTTTGTTTGATGTATAAAATTTCTTAATCTCTGGTTGTCATAAACATTTCAAAACATACTCGTTTGGAGCATTGCTTATTTTTTGTTCCTGCATGGTCATGAGTTAATCTACACCATTTTACTGTAATCATCAACAGAATTGGTAATGCAAGTACTGGTTTAAATGTTTGGGTTTTTATGAACAATACTGTTGAGATGTATAGTTTTAATTTCACATTCCAGGTATTTCCAGAAGAGCTTTTTTGCTCTGATGGAGATTTGTGTTTGCCTTCTGTTTCTACTAAAGGAAAAATTTTGTTCTCAGCAGGCATCTGCAATCTCCTTCACACTTGCTCTCTCCCGCTTAACACTGCTATGAAATTACACTGTCATTTTCTGGTTTGTTCTAGTTATAACTTAGCCAATATTTGTGAGATTGGAATGCAAAATTTTTGGTTTCAGTTGGGCTCTGCCCTTCTCCATCATGTTTAATTTTTTAAAGATGATTTTCTGAAGATGGGTTCCTATCAACATAGCGTTTTGTTCAAGAAATAATTTATTATTCAAGAGAGCTAAGCTTTATACCTTAGCTTTGAGAAGGATGTCAGTGTGCAGCTTCATTACTGTTCCTATTTGCAAATAACATATTGGAATTTTTTGTACAATAGCTAGCAAGTTCTTTCCTCAATGTTTTCATAGGAAGGGAGAAGGAAAGAGGAAGTAAGTTTTGATTAACCTCTCAGGTTGTCTAGGAAGGTTGTTAATTCAAGTGAATCATTACCTGGTTCAGGGAAAAGCATTATGTTTCCTTACTGAAAATATTGTTATCTCCATATCCTTAGAACCTTATTTTTTCACGTGCTTGTTTCTGTAGTGTTGTAATTAATTTTTCACTGTTACAGAATTTTTGTTAAAAGGTATGATATTGCTGAAGTTTGGAAAGCGTTACAAGAAATCATTCACTAGTTAAGGATGAGGCCATTTCCATTTTAATCTACATGTATTTTAACATTATTTTTCTGTACAGAACATTATGCTTTTGTATGGCCCCTGTAGTTCAGCTTCTGAAAGTTAATTCGTTCTTGCTGGGTGGAAATCCTTGATGAAACGTGTTTACAAAAGTCAGAATTTCTAGCTACTTTTCATGTTAAGAAATCATCTAAATCTTTAAATGCTTTTCTAGGAGTCCCGTTGCCAAAGGGAGATGATTGAGGAGAGGTATATGAAGTATAAAGACATAGTGAGTTCTTTGCAGAAACAGCTGGAAGATTCAAAACAAAGAGTCAGGCAAGTCAAGGTATGTGTGTGTACTCCACTTTTGTGTCCCAATTACTTTCAATCAGTAACATAACCTTACCTTCTGATCTCCTAGTACAAACACAGACAGAAATCATACGTGAATGTCTCTGTTTCAGATAGCTGCCATGGCTCATGGCATGAAATTTGATGAATTAAGGGTTGCCTTCATTGTAAGTGCCATGGATACTTTCCAAAAATCTTTCAATTTTCACAGAAAGGTATCTTACTACTCTGAAGTGTTTACCTGCTTTGTCAAATTGCTGTCTTCAGCAATTTTTAATTGTTTTGTTCAATTTTCTCTTGTCCTTTCAAGTAAAAGATATAGAAACCTGTTTCCTCCATAAAAAGATTGACTAATTTACAAATCACATACAGTAATTTTTCAGTAGTAGATATTTGCATTCTTTGCAAACAATTCTGTATGATGTCTCGTTCATACATAAATGAAATCCAGGTAAACAGAGGGGAAGTGATTTGCTGAAGGTCACTCACTGGACGTACAGCAGTGCTAAGCATGAATAACTAACTGCCTACAATACCAGTCCTCCTCTTTAGAAACTTTGTCTGTTATGAGTTCAACTTTCCAATTATTTATATGCTTTCTTTCCCTTATTAGCTTGTTCATTGTCCCATCACTGTCATTGTGATAGCAGCTTACTTCAGCAGAACTACAATTTCTTATGGAAGTGACTGAAATAAGTGATCAGACCTGAAGAGTCATATTAGTATTTCTGCTGCATATCTCAATCAAATCAGTTTCTTTGGCAGTGTATCATACCTGTGTCTCTAAGCAGTTGAGCTCAAATCAAGGATCACACACTATCAAAAACGTGTTTGTGCTCCCCAACTTATTTGTTCTTCCTTCTGTAAAATGAGGACATATTTACAGTATGTGTTCTAAAAAGTGGAAAAGGTAAAATAAATACAGAATATTTTAGCTTAGTAAATTGCTGTTGTAAGAAGGTATTAAGTTACTTGAAAAAGCCATCTTGCTCTTCTGTAAGAAAGAGTTGATACGAGATAACAGGCACGATCAGTCTGTTGCTGATGATAATATTCAGTATCTTGAATTTCTCTTCCCTCCACACAAGCATTACTAAATCACTAGCTATTGAAATTTGGAAGACATTGAAAAGCTAAGTGGAATGCAATCAGCTGACAGTAGAACATAACATTACGCTAAGCTGACTGAACTTACCGAGCTTGTGTGATTTGAACTCAATAATCAGAATCCAGTACAAAGCTCATTCCAAAACAATTCTCTTTCTTTAGACAACCGAGAGCATTTAATGGCTTCCATTTAGTCAGGCCTAATTGGGTTTTTGCATGACATACAGTGCGCTTTGCTGTCACGGCCGTTGCAAATAGAACAGAATGTTCAAAACCAAGTAACAGACGGGTGCTAATCTGATTTCAGTGATCAGGCTAGCTTAGACTAAAAAAAACCTTTTTAATGCCTGCCTTTCTTACCCTCCTTTGAAACTAGCTCAAATGCCTTTTTCAAATTTTTTTTTTCTTTTTTATTTTGCTGTTTGTCAGTTGGGAGTCTCTAAAATTGATTGCTGGAAGAGTGTAGGTTTGAGGACATCAAAGTTGATTCTGTCTGATATTTTTGGTTCAGGCTGCCTACATAGTGCCCCTGCTATACGAAGTAGACAGATATTTGATAAGTGATAAGAAAATCCATGTTTCCTATAAAACTTTTACATTGATCATTTTACATGAAATTACTTCTGAAATTAATCTTTCTCCTCTGTTATGTTTTTCTTTCTAGCCTTTCTTATACACTTGTTTCAGCTTGCTTGCCAACATTGATCTCAGACAGGCATTATCTAATCTTGTGTCCCAGCCTTTTTTCATTTTAAGGAGGAAAAATTAAACCAAAGTTGAATGTTCCTCTAAAACCTCTAAAGGTTTTTTTCTTCCTTTCTTATGATTTCTTTTGCCACCAGTCAATCTTCCTACTCTGCTGTAGTTTTGTCAGATGGCTTTAAAATGCCTTTTGCTAAGAAGCCCAGAAAAATCATAATTTCTATTTGTATGTGTTAAAATGGAAGATTTCCAGTAATAAAAGTAGGCAGTAGGCTGGCAGAATACCATCAGGTACAACAATCTTGATTTTACAACTAAGAAAGGGACAAATAATAGTAGATAAAGATGAAATTGGGGGGAAAACCCATAAAGTATTAAAAGAAAATAGCAACAGAAGCAAAATCAAACAGAAAACTAGAGATAAATATTTTGATGTAGAGATACAAATATTTTAGGAGAGTTTCCCTGCCACAGACAGTTGACCATCAACTCAAACACAACATAGAGATGTAATTGTCAGTGAAGCGCATGACAAAAGACACATTCTATACATTAATATTTCTGTAAAGAGCCATTTTGCATTGCAGATACTGGTAGAAGCACCTTTCTTGTTTAAATCTCTTCTTTTAAAGCATTTCTGGAAGCAGAATTGAAAGACAAAACTTTTTTTATTCTTTAAAATTTGTTATTGTGCTGTGAACATGTTAGGTATTAAGTCTCTCATCAGCACATAAGGGGATTAATATGTATAATTCCCATTAGTCTTAACGGGAGTAAATCCTTCTTCAATGATGGAACAAAAGCTCATTGTATCTCTAAATTAATGTAGAATTTTATTTTTTTCTGTTTAGTTTTTAAATCTTAGTATCAGCATGAATGATAAATTGCAAGATGTTTTAACAAAATTCCCTGAGGCTGATAAGAATTCAGCAGTAAAATTGTGTGGTTTATGAACTGATGCATTTATTCATTAAATTTCTCATTTCAAGAATTTCTCTTCTCATTTCAAGAAACTGAGTAATTTGGATGCCAAGCTTTTAATCTTATTTTGGATGGTGTTGTAACTGGGGACTACTTGCTGCAGAGCTAATAGGGTTTTTCAGGGATTTTTGTTTAAATGACCTTTTTAAATTTATCTTCTCTTTTTTAGCTTATAGACCAAATGACTTTCCTCACCAAGAAGCTATGCTGTATGGGTTTAACCATAAGTAGTAACATTGTATTTCAGACTTTATTTAATGGTTTAACAAAAAAATTCAAAAGCACCTTTAGGTATTTTGATATGAGAAATCAATGAACTTTAAGTTTCCTCAGTAGCAGGGAAAATAGATTTGTATTTATTACTACCTGTGGAACTTCAGTGAATTAGTATGAACCATTCATTGATGAGGAAGTCATCATTCACTGATGTCTGCCCTGCTGATACGGGCATACACAGTCCTGAACTGTGTACATGATGTGAACAGGAAAGAGCATTTTTCCAGCTTGCTGTAGTGGCAAAGACTTGCAGTGTTGCCAGTACTTTTTTCAAGGCAAAGCAGTTTTTTGCAGACATTTTATAGTGGTGAAATGGGGATAAAACTCGTAAGCAAATTAATTTGAACTTAACTGCAGTACTGAGAATTCAGAGAATTCAAATCAGTCTTTTCCAGTGTGTGTGAATCACAGCATGTGCCTGTATGTGTGCTACTGTATGTCTTTTGTTAAAGTCTGCAGCTGCTTGATAGTAACAGATAAAATTATTTTTATTTGGTTCCCATAGGATGTGAAAAGGGATGCTGAAATTTCTGATATAGAGGTGGCTGCTCACTCTTCTAGTTGGCGAACTCAAAACAGCTTTTTGTGCAGCTCACTGCTTTCAAGTTCAGGTTGTAAGTATTATATCACAGAAAAAAAAATCTACTGATAGCATATTTTTTTCTTCTGAAATCTTTTTTATTTGAAAGAGTGAAACACTACTTTTCAAAAAAAAAGTGCTAGAACCATCTTAACTATCCTTGCGTGTTTTAGTTTTAGATGGTGGATGGATGTCTTTGCCTAGAAAATACTTAATTACATCCCACCGATAGTTGTTTGGGTTTTTTTGACTGGGACATACAATATGTTTTGTCACCCAAACCTATGCCAAAGAAAAGGGCTGCCCTTGGATTCTGAATCTCTGCATAACAAGTCATACCTGTGTAAGCTGTGTATTTTCTGAGGGACCAGAGATATTCTCAAACATGGATTCTTTCCAGGATCTTTCATGTGCACCAGTTAGTCTCATGCTTATATAGCATTTTTGCAGTGAAAGTTGAATTCACTAATTCTACTTCAATAGTGTTTTTAACTTTTTTTTCTGTAGCCCCTTGTGTATATACAACTTGTGTTTGTGTGAAGTCATGGGATCTCTGATTGAGGTGGGAAATACTCAGTGAAACACAGGACATATTAGGTCTTGATTAGGTATGTAGGCACACCTTTGTACGAGTGTCAAAAATAATGTAAAAACCAGGTTTTTAAGGGGTTCTTTTTGAGCATATCAGTACATGGATATCAAAATACTTCTCTTCAGAAGGGTATCACCTTCCATTTCTTTTCAATACAGCCAGTTTGTGTACTGGGAACCAGTTATAAAGTTGCATTCTGTGTAGCGATTAAGTCCTATTTCAGGCTTCATTGCACTTTGAAAGCGTTGCATCTTAGAATGAGTGCTGTGGTACATGACTGCTCATCACTAAGTCCTGAGCTGATCTGATGAGGTTAAAGGTAATTGGTTTCTCTTCCTTTCAGAATCTGTGGGTTGGGGTTCGTATCTTTTTGCAGCTCATACTGAATAACAATAGTGGGAATAAAACATAGGAGCAAATACCTCTGTATCATCTGTACTTCAGGAACACTTTACCTTGACTCAGAGTTGATTTTTCCATTTTCTCAAACCTCATCCCTGTCAAAGTCTTGCAAATCAAAGTACACCTGAGCCTGTTTTGGGTGTAGAAAAGAAGGAACTGATGCCTCACGGCATGTTCAGATAAATGACCTCCAGCAGTCCCTTCCAATCTCAACAATTCCAAAAGTGATTCACTGTAAAAGTTTACTGAAATTTAAAAATGCAGCATAAATGTTCCTAAAATACTACAATGTCTTTATATTGCTTAACCCAGATTAAACTAGCTAGGACTTCGTGGCTTTAAAACTTTTCAATAAATTTTAGTCAGTTTTAAGAGAAATAGGATCCATGTGATCTGAATACCAATCTGATGAAACAGTTCTGTATATTTATTCTCTGATGCAACTGTTTTTTACCAGCACTCAGTACTAAATTTTCTGGAGATAAAAAATAAGTGATTAACAAAAGACAGTGGTGATTCAATTCACTACTTAGTGCTTATGGCACTAAAATATGTGGATTAGTACACAGACTTTGGTTTGTGATTGATTCTCACTTTAAGCTGAAACTGATGTCCACCAGTCAGATGTGTACTTTGAAGTTGTTGGTATAGTTCTTGAGGACAGTGAAAATTGGTATTAGCATTAAGGAGATTTTCCAGTGACTTGCAAATGAAAAGTCAGCTACTTTAGTCATGATAGTCACAAAAACATCATAAACTTTTAATTTCAGTAATGATATTAATTAATTATCATTTGAGACTTTGACAGCAAAGTATAATTTGACATCTTTGCTCCCAAACCTACTGTAGCTTTTAATAAATCTTCCTATACATGTCATCCTCTATTTTCTGTGATTAATTGTCTCCTTCAGAAACAGAAAGATGGATTTTTTTTCTTTCATTTAGCTTTTGGAGCAGTTTGCAAGCCTTTGTGATTTATGTTTCCTCATTCCATCTCTCTTCAATTCATGAAGCTTTACAGACTATAGAGTCAATAACTAGTACTAGAAGCTTCCTTCCCAATGTGGGTCTCCTATGACTTGTAGAGAGCACCTGGAAGGAGAGCAGAGTCATTTGATATTATTTAACTAATCTGTGAGGGAGATTGTGGGATTTAAGTTTAAAATTGGTTGAAGAAAGGAGGACAAATAGTATGGGAAAATACATAAGGGAACAACAATCTGTTTCCATATATATATATTTACTAAAATTTCCCAACACAGCAAGCAGTTAAAAGGAAAGTAATTAACATCAACATGGTATTTTGTTTCTGGTATAATTTCTGCAATTATGACAGCTTTTCCATTACAAACACATTTTAAAGTATGTTTAGAGAACATGTTTTTATTTCTGTACCCGTTTTCTTAGAAATGAAGATGTTTAAATGAGAAAATAATTTATTCAGGAAACATTCACTAGATGTGGTTTGCAGTCTATAGTGTTATCAGACCAAAATGGTTGGTTCAGACAGTCACTACTAGTTGTTATCTAAAGAATAATCCTCAGAAACTGCTTTTACAGCCACTGTATTTTCCTGAAATATTGAATATAAAAGTCCTGAGAGTTACACATGCTTTGCATTAGCTTTGTGAATTGAGTCCTGCCCTTCTCTTGCACATTTCATCACTTTGAGGTTTTAACCTGGATGGTTTCCCAGAAACCATATGTCTTAGAGGCTTTCTATTGTTGTTGGGAATTTATGCTCCAGGGCTTCATAAGTTGTGATAGACAACACTCTTGTGTGGACATGGTATGTAGCATGACTGATACTACAGCGGAATAAAACCAAATTGTTCTGAATGTAGGCTTATTGTCAAAACAATTAACTCTTGCACTGTATTGCTGATGCCTGTCATTATCCCTCTATGTATACTTTTTCATAAGTTCTTAAGACTATTTTATTGGCATTTATAAATAATTATATAAAAAATGTAATGTACTTACAAGTAAAAAGACATCACAACATCACTATGTCATGGGCACCCTTCTAGAACAAAACCTAGGGCTGCTTAAGCATAAGAACTTGGAATGACTGGAAACTTGACATCATCACTTAGAAAAATGCAAATTGAGTTAGTTAAGCAATGAACTTTATGATTTTTCACCTTGCTTTGAATACTGTCCACAGGAGGTACCACTGACATAGCATACAGCAACAGAGCTTTGGACCAATTCTGAAAACTTTATTCTAAAAACTTAGAATTCAGTGTTATACCTATGTCCTAAACACAATGATTTCATTCTTCTGAATGTGAAAACATCTCACTCCTCCTAACCAAAGTGTGAAGTCTTGCTCCTTGTTAAATAACTTTTGGTTATGTGCTGCTACAATTTTATTGGATCGTTAAAAATTGTGCTCTGGATATTCAGTAGGACCACTTTTCTAAATGCTTGTGCTGTAAAGAAGGCCATTAGAAGAAGGGAATGCTGTATAAGCTGGTAGCCACTTTCCTTCCCTTAATTTCTACCTTTTGCTAAATGTTTGGATATTGGATTTTTTTTTCTTCAGCATTTTATTATAAGATGTTTTGTCAATTCATATTGTCTGGATTTTGATGCAATATAATATACTTAAAAATAAGTAGTATATGTGTACCCTGCTAAGAAGGTGTATGACATTGTATGAGCACCTGTTCAGTGTGACTTGGTGACTTTAGTCCATGCTATTGGTAAAGCTATTCCTTCACAGATTTTTGAGAGGTTTGTCTTATCTTATTTTAACAAAAAATCTGGAAACATAAATGGAAAATATATCTTAGTGAAATAATGAATTTTTTTTAAAACAGTTTATATTTCTTGTGTGTAAGAAAGCTCTTGGCTGTGCCTGTATTATAGAGTATTAAAATCTATTTCTCTAGAAAAATAAGTCAGTTTCTCAATTGATAGCCTTATGAATATTATTTATTAACACCATATTACTTGCTGAATGAATTATAATATCATATACTGAAATATGTATTTTAGATCAAAACTAATGGTCAGTCAACCAAATCCAAGAATGATAGGTTTGAAAAGGCTTCTAAGATCATTGAGTCTAACTGACAATGTGTGACTGTGAAGATGCTTAATCACTTTTTTTTGTGTGACTTACTTCTAGCACTTACAAAAGGGATGCTTCCTTTGGATACAACTGCCATCAAGGAAGATTCTACTAATGTTGCTGTTAGTGAAATGAAGCTGCAAGCAGAAGGAGGAAAGCAGTAGAATATTTTAAAAAACCACGCCAGTTTTCTCTGTGGTAAATTCCACTCCAGGTTTTTTTTTTGTTTTGAACAGTAATAATTCCATCTGCTGTAGGAGTAAGCACCCTTAATGATTCAGCAATTGCCAAACACTCAAATGGAGGAGCACCAAGAGTGATTCTGATGAACGCATGTGATAATTTAGGTGACTTGTACACCAAAGGCTTTCTGGGATTTTGTTGCTCTCTTGTATTTGTTTCTGCAGTCCTCCTAGACTAAATTTATTGTATTCCTGAAATACTGTGAAGTCAAATACCTGTGACATTAATCTTTGTGATGAGCTTGTTTACCCCTATACAGGAATTGTTCTGACACTTGGTTTATTATTATGTCTAATAACATTATTAATAATGAAAAAATAATCAGAAATTGCCTATTAATGTGAGACAGAGTCATTATACATGTTATACAGACACATTTGTGATTTTAGGTCCCTCCGTTTGAAAAAAATCATTTAAGGAAGAAGTGATAAAATTTTCTCAAAGTGAGTGAAAATTCACATCTTGGTTTCAGGTTCAGCATATATGTATATATATTATAAGTTGTTTAGAATTATTCTTTTGGCCAGAGCAGTTTTAAAAGGGTGGGGTTTTTTGGTTTTATTTTTTTTGTTTGTTTGTTTGTTTGGGTTTTTTTGGTTTTGTTTTTTTTTTTTTTTTTTTTTTTTTTGTTTGTTTTTTTTTTTTTTTTAAATTTATTTATTTTTTGGGGGGGGGGTTTGTGGTTTTTTGTTGCCTTTTTTTTTATTATGGCCTCAATTAGGCACTTTAAAGAATCTGAATCTCACCCATTTGTGTCAAGAATATTGAAAGGCATTTCTATGTAGCTGTGAAAATTTTAAAAGCAGTGTTTAATGTTCATTTATTTATTCTGTTTTGCTCTCTATTAGAGAAGATGTGTCATATTGATTGTAAAATACTATAGAAATACAATATTGGACATTTGTATTTGTTCAGATATCACTGTTCTAAAGAAATTGGACACAATTTTCCATTACAGCGGTCTCAAAGAGCAAATCACGGAAGAATTTTTTGTTGTCTAAAGAAATGCAAGTGTTTCTGATGGTTCTTGTTTTATTCTCCTCTCAGCTACTTCTGACTGGATCATTGCTATAGTGCCTAAAATGATTTGCCAAAGCTATCGGAGTACTGTAGCAACATTAACACCATTCAAACAATTTTGCTTTGTAGACTTCTGTAATATTTAGGAAGCCTGTTTCTTCTCTGAAGCACTGTCATCTTTTAGCACTGTATGTCTCAGGTATAATTCACAGGCCATGATGTGCCATCTCAAAAGAGGACTTTAATACTCTGGTGAAGTGTTCTGTAGTCCCAGTGCACTTCATTGACAGTCACCTTGTGTTCAACCTGTTTAAAACAGAACAACATGCTGAGAACATCATAATCAGACACAGAAATCAGAAAAAGATTGAGTTTATTCTCTGTTCATTTTCCATGAACTTAAATTGCTTAAAATTTAAAAAAAAAATCTGAATTGCTTAAAAAGTTTTCTTTACCTTTTGTTGTATATTATGCTGTGCATGCTTGCGCTGGCATTGGCTTTTTGCAGACTTCTGGCATCTGCTCATTCAGAAGATCAAGAAAACAAAACAAGCACATCCATCTGTTCCAGGCCATGACAGGGACAAGAAAAAAAATCAACAAATAAACTTCTGCCCTCTACAAAGAGTGTGGATGTCATGAAACAGTGTTTAGCTCAAGGCACAGCTACTATAAACTAAACTTACTTTAAGTGGATCCAACATTTTTAATTTGTTTTTCTTATTAGATCAGAGCAGAGGTGGAAATATGGCATTTGAAATATTTTAACTGGTTTGGTCTGCTGAAACTTAAAAAATTGCAAAATGAAATGTCACGAGCTTGCAGACTTTACGGTACCTAGAAATTATGGCCAAAACATAGAAAGGTCACTTTAAAATTTATTATGAAGCAGTAAATCATGCTATCAAAACACCTTATGTGGTAAGGAGGTCTGGTGCATGGATTCCTGATGGATAAATGTATACCCTAACTGTTTTGGTAAGTTTAAGTGGTTTTTTTGACATGAAAGTGCCTGTAAGTAAATAAATGGGGCTTTAAGAGTCTTAGCTGAGAAAATATACCAGAAACATAATGTCCTCTCTTTTTCCTAAGGAGTTTGTAAGGATCTTACCATTTTATGTATTTATACTTTTTTCCTGACTTGTAACTTGAAAATCTGTATTCTTAAAACAGGATCACTACTGCTTTATGTTGTTAGAAAACTGAGGATAAGCAGTCTGATCTCCCTCAATATTACATCAAGTATTGAATCCAATTTTGTACTGTACATGACAGGAATTACTACTGGGTGAATAGTTTTGGCTTTAAGACTTCAAGTATGTTCAATGCTTAGTATATTTGCCTTTGCCCATGTGACTGGGTTTTCATCAGTTTTATATCCTTTTGTAAAATTTTCTAAAGGGGCTGGAAGAACAGGAGAGGTCAAACCACACACACAAAAAAAAAGGAAAAAAAAAAAAGAAAAAAAAATTTACTGAGTAGACTTAAGGACTCCAAAGCCAGGAAATTCTTCTTAAATTTACCCTCTTGGCATGGCAGTCTAGATAGCATGTAATATTTGTCTCTCTTCCACCTTTGATAGAGGTTCATATTACAAAGTGAATTTTGTTTCCTCTTTACTGAAGGCTGAAGTTCCGTTCATGATTATGTGAAACTGTCCCTTTGTGGTTTAAACAATATTTTTTCCATATTCGTCTGAAATAATACTCTTCTGCACAGTTTCAGTTTTTAAAGTAGAAAAGCAGATAATTTTTAAATAAAACCTTTTTTATATTTCACGTCTTAAAAAATGCTGTCCCTTCTGGTAGCCAGATTTTTTTATACTTTAACCCTTTAATGACGTGTTACTCAATTCTTGCCCAAAGCAGTGGTTTTCAGTAATTAAAAATGTGGTATCACACACACACAAAATGATGGTTTAAATCTTTGTTCTGTTTAGCATTTGGTGAATCGGGCAATTTTTTGTGTATGTGCTAAGTACATACAGGTTTTGTAAGCTAGTATCAGGCATTCTTGTTTTTTAATGCTGTACTGAAATACAGTGCTTCAGTATTGTGCTTTCAAAAATAAATTGGCCCTCTATTTTAGCATCAAATAGTTGTCACATGAATAAGCTATAAATTTTATGCCCTTCAGTTCCTAATGTTTTACAGCAGACTTGAGAGTACTTAATTACTTTTGAGATTATATTTACTAAGCAGACAAAATAATTTATTTTTATTGTGTAATTATGTCATCCTTAGAAGAAATGTCAAAATAAAAATAAAAAATAAAATTTACAGTGTAAAACAAAGCAATTTTCTTACATTTACTTCTCAAATTTTTGATGGAAACCAGTCTTCAGTGATGGTGAAAGTACTCTTTGGATATTCAAAGCTCAGCCACGTTTTTACTAACTATTACAGCAAAGTAAATAAAACATATGAAAAACCTGTACAACAAAGAAACTACTATTCTAAAATCCATTTCTGAGCTAAGGAATCTACATATCAGTTGATCTCTGGGTTGCAAGGCATAGTCTCTGCACTGGGTAGCACTGAATGGTTTTTCATGAATGAAAATGCCACTATTACTCTGAAAGGAAATCATTAGGTTTTTTGTAACACTGATGTCACTTTTATGGCTAAAAATGAGAAGTCTGCGACTTGGATGCATTCTTATACCTATAACATGCAGAAAAATTTTTTCATAAATTTTTGTGGCGCTGCTTGTTACAGTAAAACTGGAATTTTACAGTACCAGTGTTAAACTCCTTGTGACTGCAGTGTCTTAGTAACAAATTTATGTCTCTCTAAGCCCTTGTCCCCCCGCAGAAGTAATTGATACCGAAGTTAATGTGAGCTGCAGGTCAGTATCTGATGATACAGTCTTGTCAAAAATTAATGTGTAGGAGGACATAGCTCAGAGTCCTGTGATTTTGATGTAATTGTAGAATTTAGAAGCAGTTGTGAGGAAAAATAGCAGTAGTGGGGATGGAAAGCAATTCATGATTAAATTAAAATTTCAAAACACTTTTATTCTTGATGCCTTAGCTTAAAAACTGCCTTATAGCTAGTATTTATAGCTGAATAAAAGTGATTCCTAAATAAAGTTCTATCTTGGATAATTTTTTTTCCTGCTTAACTACTTTCTACTCTAGCACAACTCAACTCTTTACTGTAAGCGTGTATAGATTGCTGTGAATATGAACTTATTTCCTTTTCTATGTAAATAACTAAATTAGATTTTAAATCTGAAGAATATTTTAGTGCTCTCTACTCAAGAACAACACAGCAAAATCCAATAACCAAGTCATTCAAAAATATGCAATGCTTCTGGGAATGTTGACAGCAAAAATGAAGGAGATTGCTGTGTTTAAAATCCAGCAACATCCAACATTGATCATTTGTGCTAACAATAGCTCTCCTGTTTCTAAAGCTGAAATTGTACATCTATCATTCCTCTGGTTGAAATAATGAGATTTTTTTTCCTCTTCACCCGATAATGACAAAATCTGTAGTGTGAGAATATGCAGTGATGATATTTTTAAATTTCGAGTAATTTTATTTAGGAATCTATTGGTTTGGAACTAAATATCTTTGTAACTTGGTTGTTTACATGTTTTTGTTAAATTATTACATTTAAAAACAAGAACTGTGTAGAGATATCTCTTTTAGGATAATTTTGCTGTCTTTTTTTAGGGACGTGGCTCCTTGATAGGTGTTTTGTTTGAGTAAGTACAACAGTTGTTCTTGAGTAGTCTGTTATTTTCATCTCTCTTCAGACCAGAGTTGTTTTGATCTTAGACTGCTTTTCTCATCTCCCATCAACAATGCACTAGTGTGTCAGAAGACATACCATGATTTCTTCACCTACCCTCCATCAATAGTTTTGGTTGTTTATGTTCCCATGGAATTACATTAGTGTTGATGGTGGTTGTTTCTTATAAGTTCTTTTCATATGAACTTTGACACCCTTATTTGTTTACTAAAATAAAAGCTACTTAGTAAATGGACTAACATCAGGTCATATGCTGTCTGATTTTAAAGATTATTCCACAGTCCAAACTAAATGTCTCTTACTACATTTGTCTAAATCTTCTGATTGCCAGCATTGATTCTACTATCAGTTTGTAGAAGGAAATGGTAAAGGATAGACTTTGTTGCAATAACTCTGAAATATTATTGATTTGAGGCAAAAAAATGAGACTACAACGAATTTAGGGCATCTGTCTAAGTGCTTAGTCTAGAACCTAAAATACTCATATTACAAAGTGTATTTCTCTTCAGTGAGTTAATATCAAATCATCTTCCTTGAAAACAGTTGCTGACACCTAAATATTTTTGAAAAGTGATACTAAAATTTGCTAAAGATGATCCAAAGGATTTCTGTGTCACTCGCACTGTTAAACAAGCATGGAAATGGGAAGCAGTCCAGTTTATGTTTCTGGCATGAGGCTTTTCACAGAAATCACCAGTGATACAGTTTTGTACTTAGTGTGGAAAAGGAAGATGAGCTGTGTTTTGCTGCTGGCCAGGAGAACCGTTTGCATCTGTGGCTGTTTGGTGTATGGAGTTCAACACGTGCACCATTTTTATTGAGGCTTTCACTGCGGGTGCAGCACTGACAGCACCATTTCACCCAAACAGCTGCAACCATGAAGACATCATGGACCTGGCAGAACTTTTGTTACATGTTTTGACTAACAGAATGTCAGCAAGCCCATTAAAAACATTGGAGTTGTTTGTTTTGTCTTCACTGGGGCAGTCTCCAGTGCAGTCATAAAGCTAGAAAATGCATAATCCTTTGTTCAGTGTGAGCTACATCAGCGGGGAATGCTCACTAGCCATGGAATGTGAATCTGTTTGTATGTTGTCCATTGATTGATTAGAGGTCTATAAATTAACAAAAAAACTAATCTAAAAAGGTTTTAGAAGTGAGACAAAATATTCTTATTCAATAGTCAAAAAATCTCTTATTTTTGGAATATGGAAAAATGAAGTATCAAAGTCAAGAAACACTTCATTTTTCCAGAATGTGAGTAATTTCTTAAATTTCAGTAGAGTGACAGACTAAAATGAAGCTCCTGAATATGTCAATCAACAGACATCAATCCCACTTCGTGTCATCTCTTAACATGTGAGACTTGCTCACTTTGATTTAGACTTAACTATGTTCCATACTTAGGGAAAGTCTGTTGTGTGTGCTGTGCACTGGATAGCAAAATTGAAATAATTTCACTGAAGGCAGCTGATACGCTACAGAAGGAGTATTGGCTCTTGCAGTGTATTTTAATAAATAGCTCAAATGTTCAAATTTCTGCTGTGGTATTACATTACCATAAGAAAGCAACAAATAGAAAAATATTTAGATTGTTGGTGAGGATGTCAATACAATAACTGAGGCTTTAAAGGTGTATCACTTTTAAGGCTGACATTTCTATATGAGCTTATTAGAAAATGCTGATATTCTATTTTTCTTTTTCTCTTGGAGCATATGAGAAGAAAATATGGTGTTCGCATTTGATTTCTGGAACATGTTTCACCACTTCATGCTGCCAGTTTCTGTTTAATTTGGAGTTAGCTAAAAAAACAACCATCTAATTCTGATACTTCATTACAAGCACTCCTAATTAAGTTAGCTGATACATGAGTCACTTGCCTCCAGATCTTTTGTTTTCATTTAATTTGAATGAAATACAGTGGTTTTTAGCAGTTAGTGTCCTAAAACTGGAACAAAATTATTCTCGTGAACTAGCATTTTGGTTGGGACATTCCAAAACTAAGATTTGCCCAGGCACTTCATACATGCGACACTGAATGTATTGCATTGTATTTTCCAGTCCACCATTGTCACTGCAGTATAGTATAAAGTAACGACAAAAAATCTGAAGAATTTCAGCAGATAATATAGACATGAAACGCTTCTGTGCTGGTGTGAAGTCAGAAAAGTCTGTTTAATAGTTCTAAACCTTACTGTATTGGTTAAGATCATGGAAATAGACATAGTGGAATGAAATTCCTCAACATTGAATTATTTCTTGAGATAAAGTCCTTGAATGTTTAGCAGGGAGTCCAGCTCTTCATACGTGTTGAAGTTCATCTTACTGTAGTAACCAGAACTCTTGCAGTTTCCTTCAGACTTGATTTCTGAAACATAAAGGTGTGTTCAGATTTCTAATAGCTGTGTAGGCATCAGGTATATTCTGTCCACATAATTATGTCTCTTTCTTAGAAAGATTGACATGTATAAACACGTTCGTACAGTGTAAAATTTTACTGTTCAAAAAAGGAAGACTTCCATTTCTGCTTGCAAATCCTGACTGCAGTAAAACTAGCAGAGGCCTTGTCTGTAATATCAGTGGAGTTACAATTTTGTGCTGAGTTTTAGAAAAGGGGAGAGAAATATTTATTTTGTCTATATTTTCATTGCATTCTGGAGGTCTGCATATGTGTTGGTCTGATGAACAACAAATGCTTGCTGAAAAATACATGATCTTATAAAAATCGTATGGTAGCAAAGTCCAAAACACTTGGAATAATTTGACACTATCTCATTTTTATATTTTACATTTTTTTGAGAATCTGAGAAATGAGATTTCGAGTTCAGTTAGGTTTGCTTATTTTTTTCAAGAAGGCTAAATCAAAGTTAGTTATGTAATGAAAACCCTAGCACTTCTAAATAACATCAAGCTTATGAAATTTGAAAAATTCTGAAATGTTGCAGCTCTTTATTCCACTTTAATGTGATCTACTACAGCTTTGTCAAAATAATGAAGCCATCTCCAAGGAGAGATGGTTCATCTTTTATTATGTATCAATTGTATTTCACATTCATGACTAAATGTTTTGTTTCATAACAGTTTTTCAACTGATCTAGTAATTCAATGAGTACCCAAAATGCAGATTTTTATGTGTGTAGGGAGAAGCTAATTATATATTACATCTAAATTTCAGCACTATTGGTATTCTTTTTTAACAAAAGACTCATGAAATAAAATCAGTTTTGCCTTTTTTGTCCTATGATATTTTTGGTGCAATATGGCTTCACAAGGTATTTGCAGTCCACTTTCTCCTTTATCTGCCATCTTCAAGAAGGAAAAAAAAATCCAACTTGACTATCTTGAGAAGTATGTAATGAATTAAGAAAAATCTAGAATCATAGAATCATTTAGGTTGGAAAAGACCCTTTAGATCAAGTTCAGCCAAACTACTGCTTGCCTGTTACTTCCTGTAAATCGCATGGATGCACATAAAACTAAGTCTACCAGTTGGATTTTCAGAACACCTCACGCAGGTTTAGGAACAATGCATTGTAGAAATATAAAAGGAGGAGCTGTTACCATGTTGGCTTGATGCACAAGTCCTTACCAAACTCTGAAGTTTGAGGTACATGATTACATAGACCACCAGTTTTATTGTTGAGTTGCTGCTCTGACTTCAGAACACCTGTGCCTGATTTACACCAATATGAAGCCAGAATGAAATCTGATGCATAAAACCTAAGTACCAATCAAAGTACTAAGTGCTGAGATCTTGTCAAGTGATTGCAGTATGAAGTGTATGAAAGCTGCCTTGTGCTCTGAATATGTTGCTGCAAGCTGAAAGCTTGGCACAGTCTGCAGGTATGTTTAAGTTTGATTAAGGCTTTACTAGGAAAGTTCATATGTTAATTTAGCATCAACATTTGTACTTACTTTCTGCAATTAGACTACAAAATGTTAGCCAATGAGGCAGTAACAAAAATATCAAACTACATTACACTTTTGCTGACTTGGGTCTTACTCCAAGCAGTTCGTGAAGGCAGGGTTGCAAGTCCTCATTGCATCTCAGGAGATAGTTGGTACCTTTGCAGGATCAAAGTTGCTAGCTGTACTTGTAATTTAAAGTATAACATAAAAACTTGTCATTTTTGTAAGGTAACATCATAAATTATTTTTCCAAGCAATGCATAGCATCTGTATTCACTTACTAAACATTGCCAAACTTTTGTAAAGGCCTGTTTTATGTAACTGATCTTTTTTAGTTTTGTGAAATGTAGATGTGTGATATGGAATTATGTTGCCTAATTTTCTTCTTGTCTCTAGGAGAAATTGGTGTTTTCTTTCTTCTACTATAATATTTGTTTAAAAACTAAGATGATAGTTTCATTATGAGGATAAGTAGTTTTCTTCAAAAGTGTGTATTCAAAATACTTACTTACATTGGCCATTATTGATGATCAATGATGACCAATTGACCTATTGATGACCTGTTTGCAGAGGTGCCCTTAATTAGGACAGGCTGTTGTGCCTATAGTCTCTTAGTGTGAACGAGATTCATCTGATTGATCTTGAGTGGACAGAACACATGCCTCCATCTAAATGAACCTGCCTTTGTGGTCAACAGGATCAGTAGCATCTGTCATTTCAGCCCAAAGTAAACGGTCAGGGTTTGATCAAATTGCAGTGAACTGCTCTAACTATAGTTTAGATCTCCATTCAGGAAAAAGAATCAGGCATCTGCTTTAGATGCTTATTGCCTGCATTATAGGCACCATTCCACCCTGGAGTGGGGTCTATCCATGTGTGCCTTATCTGGATTCCAGAGTAAATTCTTTACTACCTTAAATAAGAGACACCCCTGGAGGCAGTGAAATGGGATGCAGTTAAACAAGCAAAGAGATTGGGCCATGACACTACTTATTGAAACAAAAATCATTGTTGCTGGGGAGTTCCACACAGCTAAATTTCTGTGGAAGCATTTAATGGAAAACAAAGCCTTGCATTATGTTTTGAAACACAAAACAAAACCAAAACAAACCAAAAGGTATTGCATAATTCCATATAATGAAGTTTTCTTATTCTGGTTTCTCACAACAAGCTGACCAAAATATATTTTCTTTATATACTGAGAAATCAGTTATTGAAAGCCTGTAATTATTTTACTAATTTCATTCTCCTCAATTGCATATTCCCTTGCCTTTTGAAATTAGGAGGCTTTGCATGTATTTTACATAGTTTTGTGATCTGTAGTTGTTTTATGACAAACTTACTTTTCTTTGGACCATTTTTTTTCACTGATGATAGCAGAGTTGTTTGTTTCCCACATGCTTATTCTTCCAGCAGCTGTTGCACAACACTTTTCCCTCCTTTAATCTGCTATCCCAGAGGCTCTACCACCATTGCTGAAGGGCTCAGCCTTGGCCCTGACAATTGAGCTCTTGTGATATAGACAAATATCCTACAGCCTCTTTTACAAGTGAAAACAAGTAGTTTATTCCAGTTCTTTTGGATACCTTCCGAATGTGATCCTTAGGTTGAACTTCAAAAGCAGTACATGCTACTGCCTGGAAAATGCTGCCTGAAAACTACTGCTGGCACCATCAATGGTTCTACAGGAGACAGGATGCCTGTGCAGACAGGTCAATCAACATCTCTAATGCTCTTGACGATGGACACCACTGCAGCTCAAACAACTCCTCTCAATAGGTAAGGAAAGTAAGTTGATAAAGGACAAACTGGTTTCATAGGAAGTCTAGTTGTAGTCTCAGAAAAATGCATTTGTTGTGATCTCAGATAAAAGCCCTAGCTGGCCCTCAGTTAGTAGTGTGGACCTTAACTTATGCTTGTTTTATAAGCCAGGAACCCATGGAACTATCAAGTCATGGTTCTTTCTGGTCTGACCGTGTGTACCTCCTGGTGCCTCAAATTCAGATAGGAACTAAACCAGAGTATAGGATTTGGTCTACAACAGATTCCCCAAAACTTGTGAATAGGAGCAATAGACAATGCTGTAAATTACAATTTGGATTTTATCTCAGGAGCTGAGAATTTTTAAACAGTCTGTGTACAGCAAAGTGCAAGCCACAGTCAATTTTGTCAATTTTATATAGTAACTTTCAGTAGTCAGTTTTGTGACAAGACAGGCAATGATATATCTAACACTGAATCTAGCATAGACCTCCAACCAACAACAATGACAGAGGGCAGCTTATGATTTCCTTACTGTCCCTTGGAAAAAACTATACTGTGACTTTACTAAAAGATGGTCCCAAAAATTCTCCCACATATATCCCATGTAGAAATGCAGTGTTATTTCTCTTAGTTTATTGTGAACTCTGTTTTGTGGTAGAAATAGAATAAACTCAACTTCTTAGACATCCACCATATACAGGTGGACACAGACATACACCAAAATAGCAAAATTTGCTAGCATAATTTAGGCTAGGAGAATATATTTTTGGATTTTGTAGCCAGGATTTTAGTAATTTTATCAGAGTTTCTGAGAGTTGTTCTCTTGAGATCCCTTCTGTTGGTCTTACCCTCAGGGTATATGCAACCTCCCATTTCCCAAATCCTTTTGTCTTGTAATCCCCATGCAATGAATCACATTTGCTTTATTTGTTTGAGACTGATGGGGTCAGGAACCTTTGAAAAAAAGGCAGGAAGATGACTTCTCCCTGAGGAGTAACTGAATGTGCTTAGGCAGAGAAGTTTTCATGTGTGAGATGGGGCACTTGGACAGGAAGAACTCAGCATTAGGTGAAAATAGGACATTGCAGGGAAGAGAGAACAGATACACAGCCATACCTGAGCAGGGATGGAAGCAGTAATTCTGGGGAACCTAGGAGGCACTGTGCATCATTAGCTGTGTCTCAGAAAACCATCATGTTGATCTAAGATGAAGCCTGAAAGAAAGAACTCACTTGTGAGCAGGAGATAATTTTTTTACAGATACTTTTAATCTTCCTCTCTTTTGCTTAAACATTTGTTAAGACCTACTACCCCTGAGGCAAGGCAACTGAGGTTCTTGCTAATAGATCTGTTGGGGTGCATTAGAGTGAAACGACACTGAATGACCAATGTGTGTGTATGTGTGCATATATCTGTATATCTGTATCTATATATTTTGGGGCAATTTGGTTGCAGTGGAAAGGAGGTATGTAGCCATTTTGCTTATTGTCTATAATAATATAACAATGTAAAAGTATAAAGATAGCACATAAGGAAAAGAGAAAGGACGAGAGTAGAGAGTGAGAGGAACCTCTGGGTCCACAAGTGATATTTGGTTGATGCAATTTAGATGTCTGTAAATAAAAGATAAAAGTGATGGTCACTGTCTTGACCCATTGAGAGTATGGGGAGCCTGTAAAACAAGAAGTTCAATGGGTTCAAAAGTTCAGTACATTCAGGTTCAGGTAGGAACACCCAGAAGGGTGGGGAACGCCTTGGTGGGGGAGTTTTAGACTGTCTGATGCAACACTATGGATCATGCTTAATTCTCTGGTGGAAGGCCCCAGAAATGAGTTTGGGGCACTTCAGGGGTCTTTGGTGGTTGATGATCCCTTCTAAGACATGATGGCTGTTTCTCACACCTGCATAATTGAGCCAGCTGTGCCTTATCAGAAGAGATGAACACCTTCAGCCTTACATGTAAATGTCTCAGTGCCTCCACCCGAGGGTGGAGGGAGGGGAATTTTACACCTGAGGCCCATGAGGAGGAAAGTTTTACACCTGAGCCTCATGGGGAAGGAGGACATTGGCATTATGAAAAACATTTTCCCACCTCGAAGGGATCTGCTGCTTGTCAATGTTTTCACTTGCCTGGCTCAAATCCCAACTTGTTGCTAAACAAAGGTTCATTTGTTGTGATCATCCTCTGGTGGTGGGAGGTACCCTCTCTGCACCTGTGCTGTTCTTACGCAGATCAGAGGTTTTGCCACAGCACACAAAAACTCTCCTCCTCCCATTTGGCTGGAGGGTGCAAACCTGGCCTTAGCAAAGCACCTGCTGCTTTTGCAAGTGTCCAATTGTTTAAGTCCTTTAACCTTTAACATTTCTCTCACAATTACCAAAAGCCTCCTGCTCAGCAGGACTATTTACATGCACCTGTCCACTTTTTTTTTTTTTTTTTTTTTTTCATTCCCTGGCTGCTGTTCTAGTCTGTCCCCTAATTCTCCTTCCTGTTTCATGTTTTTAACTCCAGCTTCTGTCCTTGGAGGAGGCAGCTATTCTGGTCTTCTACCAGAAGGCTGTTAATTAGTCACAAGCTGACTAGAGATTTTTCTTCTTTTTGATATTGTGTCCTTACTTAACATGCACATAACTGTCCAGTAAGGAAGCTTATTCCTAGTCCTTCCTAGGGCAAATTATATATTCCAGCTCCTTTGGGATCTTTCCAGTTAGACTCATGAAGGAATCCTTTCTTGCTCGTTTCCAGCCATTCAACATATTCCATTACTGCCAAGTTGAAGTCTCTTGAGGCTATGGCTGCAGATATCACTGGCTGGCAGCAACCCCTGATTTAGCCAACTTTCCCCATTCTTTATTGGCAAAAACAGAGCTCAGAGGATTCTACCTAACATGCAAATGATCTGTTAAAAAGGAAAAGTACCTGAATGCAAATTAAGGCAATATTTTTGGGAGTTTGTAAACCCAAGAACAGGGGTATCATTTCAAACAAAATTTCATCTAATCTAGAATTCTGTCTCCAGATATCAAGAAAGTATTGAGAATTTTGAAAATACATGATGTGGGTTTTAAAGGGTATGTTTCCACCATGTAACAAGTTTCATTTCATGGAATTCCTGAACCTGTGGTGATAGTTTACTAGTTAATGATAGCCTTGAGGTTTCTTTTTGCTTCCATGAATTTGTGCTGATACTATTAGAACTTATATGAGTTTTATCATCTGTAAGATTCTTTAGCAGAGTTCTGTGACATAATCATGCAGTGTGGATGTGGTCATTTCTGAACATGCCTCCTGCAAGTTTGCAATTCAAGTGACCTAATTCTTAGTGCAATAAGAGAACTCTGCCTTCTGAAGACCCTTCTTTTATCATGAAAAGTGCTCTTCTAAAAATAATGTGGAAAATCAGAGATTCGAGTTGTTTCTTTCCTGGTCAGTTTCTGCTGTGGCTGCCTGGTATGTTGCAAGTGCTTTAGCAACAAGGATCCCATCTGGATGGGATATTTTTTAACAAGGAAGAAAGATCTGTTGGAGTTGTTAGCTACTCAGCAGAGGTTGGAATCTTCTGGTTTTATTCTACAGCATTTTGCAGACAACGTGTGAAACAAATTCTGTGACCTCTGATGGAGGGTGTGTCCCTTAGGCACAGCCTAGTTTCAAGAGAACACCCTTTTTTTTTTCTTTTTTTTTTTTTTTTCTTTTTTTCTGAGAAACCAAGGCTGTTCTGCTGAACAGATAAGACTGGCTAATAAAATAAATGAGACTAGCTCATTTTGATGGTCAGAGGGAATGGATGGACAGAAGATACCTGGGGCATGGCAAAACTGCTTTCTTCAAAATGGAGGTTTTGAATTAAATAGGGAAGAATTGATGTACCCTGTTCCCTCAAGTAGCCTAGACTAATCAGGTATTGGCTAGTAACTGTAACTGTGTCTTTTTCACAGGAGAAGATTATTGTTTCATATTGGATTGAAATTGGATTGGGTTTTTTTATACTGAAATTCAAAGCCCATATAATCTTTTGTTGGATCTCAACAGACTGCTCTAACACAGTGTAATTAAGAATCATAGAATCATTAAAGTTGGAAAAGATCTCCAAGATCAAGTCCAACCTTCTTACATCCAGTTCAGAATGTACCATGTTACAAGGTGTTTCTGCAGTCTCCTAGACAGCAAGTATCATATTTACTGTGATTTAAGATAGAAAGTTTAATTCACAGCTTTTTTCTCCATGCTCATTTCAAAGTTGGGAGTGAGTGTGCTACTCCATATTGCTCTGTAGCAAAGGGCCTAGCTCAGTGTACTGTCTCCAACATGGGTAAGGAATAAATTGCTAGGCAAGAGTTTAGGCAAGTATCTGGCACTGCCTCCTCAAACTATTCTCCCAGTTTCTGGCAAACTGTATCTCAGAAACCTCCTAAACCAAAACTTGCAATTTTGTTCTGTTTTTCTGGTTAGACATGTGGGGAGGCTGATGCTTTTCTGCAGCTAGGAAGGAAACTTCTTCCCTATTAGATGCATAAAAGGAATTACCCTTTGTGAGATAGTCCAGAGTGCATGCAAACCTAAAATTTTTTTCAGGCACACACAAAATTTAATCTGCAGAATAGCAGCCACTGCTGAACACAACTGGGCTCTTAAATCAGTTCTCATCTCTGCCTATCTGGAAGTGTTTTCTGGAAGGACACATTTTGTCAAACTTAATGGTTCTGGGGAAGTCCATTGTTTTGTGGAATATAGGAGTGTTTCTCCTTAACAATTCCTCTGACCACTGGAGTCTTGACCTACTTCTAGCCATGCCTGTGCTACAGGCAGTAGAGAGGTTATTGCAGGGAGGGGCTGCTCTTCAGTGAAGTCGGGGCTGACAGCGGTATCTGCTCTGGTGCCAGAAGGACTGATGTGGGTGACTCAACAGGGGTTGTTCTTCCATTTGTTTCAGTACTGAAACAATGTCACAGCAGGGTGCTGGAAGCTACACGGGGGATGAGATGTAAAAGCCTACTTTTCAATGCTCCATTACTCTATTTAGTGTTTACGTGCCTTCTCTATTGTGTATTTGATGAAGTTTTAATTATTATTTATTATACTGTTAATGCTACATGCCTGTGGATGCAATGGAGACGGTTGGTAAAGTAATTAGTATTATGCTTGAGAATAATGGCCCCTTGCACAGTGAATGGCATGAGTGAGCTGGTACTTCTGCAAAATGTTTCACTATTCATAGTCTTTCTGTACCTTTTCTTCCTACATGCTAAGTCTTGTAGTTAAACCTTCCTTCTTGATTCTCAAGGTAGATAAGGAGTTATATCTACTTTGAATTTTCACTTTAATTTCCAGGTATCTGGAGTGTCTTGGCCAAAGCTGCAAACTTGTGGCTAAACCAGAAAGAATCCTGGGTCCAGAAAGGTCTGGAGTGTCCTTGCTTTACCTGAAAGACTATGCACTAATGTATTTAGGTATTTATGGGTAAAGGTCTTTATCTGCACTAAAAATGACATTAAATAATCTAACAAGCTGCCTTTGTTAGTAGGCTAAACAGAAAAAGAGCACAGTGGCACTTTTTTCATTACAAAATGTAAGATATCTTTCTACTCTCCAGTTTTGAATGTTTTAAAACTTGGCAGGAGCCTTGAATTATGTCCATAGATTTTGCTTTGCTAAGTTTGTGTAAGTGAGCAGTTGAGGGTAACAGCCATGCCATGCACAGAGGAGAATTAGGTATCAGTTGGAAGAATTGGGAATAAATCAACACAGGAAGACCTTTAAAGCAAATGCACGAGTCATGGAAGGAAAAAAAATACTTCATAAGGCAGGAGCCTGTGATTGTTTACAGCTGTCAGGAAACATCGATCCTGCTGCCAACCTTCTTTGTTATTTAAGGAAAGAAAAGAAATATGAAGAATTTAATTTTAATTATAAAAAATAACATTCTAGGGAAGTAGGCCATGCCAGGGCCTACTCTGTATCTAATATTTCTTGTAATTTGCTTGCTGCCCTGGCTGAGAGCTGGTATACATGCCTGTCATGTGAACTGCAGTTCCCCAGGGCTTTGGGATTATTCAGGTTTGTACCATAGCACTCTGTTGCTATTGCTTTAAACCTGATTAATGAATTGGAAGTTGAGTTGATTTAGTACTTCAGGTACCAGCATAAAATTAATGGTTGCAGAAACTTGTTCAGGTTTTTTTTTCAGTAAAAATTGCCTTATTATCCCTGTTTTCTTTAAAGAAAGGCTGTGAAGAACAGTAGGTTAAAGTTCAATATAACTGTTTCATTAAGCTCTGGCAACTCAGATGTGAATGAGGGGGACAGAAACTGAGTGTAAATTACCCCTCCCAAAAAAATCTCCAGGCAGTGTTGGAACAGATACTTTAGCTGTAAAGACATGCAAAATTGCTTCTCTTTTGTTCACCTTGAGCTAGGAAAACTCTCCCCACTTAACAACAGCAGCAGCAAAAAATATACAAACAAACAAAAAAAATCAAGGGAAGGATCAAGGTCTGCCCAAGTAAGAGCAAATACCTTTCCTATCCTCCTTGGGGCTGCCTGGCACGACAGTAGTCGGAGTGTCCTGCTACCCTGGAGGGAGTTCAGAGCATAATCTGTAGTACACCGCTGAGAACAGGAAGGGTGCCTGGGGGGGGGGCAGCACACCCCTGCTGCTATGCTAAAGTGCCACAGAGCACTTCTCTGTTTGCTGTGCCCCCAGCTCAGAGAGGAGGTTTTGTTTCTGGCAACTTCCCAGCTTCCCTTGTAAGCCCCTGAAACTGAGCTGTGGTTGTGTCACATGGGATGCAAAGGGCAGGAGAAACTGGGTTGGGATCAACAACACAAAAATCTAAAAACACAAGTGAATCTAAAGCTCTACCAAGCGTTTAAATCCATAGATTCATGAAGACTGGAAAGAATCCTGCCCTTTGCATAGGTGGAGCAGATAAGAATCAGCAGTTAGAAAAGTTGCTCCAAGAGTACCAAAAGTGTGCCATTGGGGTAAACTACCAAGAAGCCCATGGGCCTCCTCCTGGGAAAGCTGTCCATGCCTAAACCTACCCTACAATGATGGAGGCAAGGACAAGAAATTACAAAGCTACTGCCTCTGGAAAACAAATAGCATTTTCTAATCCTTTCCACCCTTGCCTCTCCCTGTTGATGAAAGAAAAGGCGAGAGTGTGTGTAAAGTTCTTCCTGGTGCAAATTGATAAAAAGGCTACATTACTGGGTCAGACTCTATTTTGGTTTTCAAAGATAGTGGTATGGATTTTAGAGCCTCAGGTTACTGATAGCACAGTATTAATATGCTTAAATCTTGGGTTTCTCATGCAGATTTAGCACTTCTAGTGAACAGAACTAAACAAACCCAAATAATCCCACGGGTTTGCGTAGGATGATGTCTCAGCTTCAGATGTTTCAAACTGTGGGTCTTCATTTCCTTTAGTATGGTCTCCAAAGGTCTGCAGTTCAAAGGCAAAAAACCCCTGAGCATTTGCAGTTAAATAACACTTTGTATTGTTTATTCTATTAGTGATGTTGATCCAGGTGTTTTTATCATTGTTTCTATCAGATTTTGACACTTGTATGTCTGCTGTTGGATTGGCTGATAGTTACAGAAGGCTATTGCTTCAGTCATTGCTTGAAACACTGGAATGACGCCTGGCCCTCTTGGACATTTTAAGTAGCTGGTTTATTTGTCTTTCCAAAGCAATTTATCTAAATAGGCCAACACAATCAAATTACATGGGATTCTAAATACATTCCACTGCCCAGTCTGACATCTTAATTAGAACTTTTAAAAAGTAATGATTACGTTTTGGCTCCCAAAATTTCACTAACCTTTCTTAAAAATTGGCCAGTGAATATCACTAGCAGCCACATAAAACTATTTGTTTTTTAAAGTTGATCAGACTTTCCATTGGCACATATCCTGGCCAAAAAAAAAAAAAAAAAAAAAAAAAAAAAAAAAAAAAAAAAAAAAACCACCAAAAAAAAACCCAAAACAAAACAAAACAAAAAAACACGCTGAGAGAAGAAATACAATTTCTGCTGGTTCAAAAACACAAAAGCAGGGAATAAGTGATAGGGAATCTTGATCATGCATAAAGCCTTTTTTATCCACCTTTGATTAAAATACTGCCTTATAAAACCATTTATTTTCCAATATAGTGTAACATGCTTGTGTTGCACAATATTGTGAGTAATTTAAAATACCACAATGATTGCATTGGCTTTCCCTCGCTGCTTCCAAATTTTTTTTGCCGCAGGGACTGTGGAAGTGGAGTTACTGCTGTTAAGTGTCATTTTGAGTTTTTCTGTATTCATTTATAAATTACCTCATGTGTCTCAAAGTGGACTATCATCTGTGAATGAAGGAGGAAAAATGTCTACTTAGACAGGGACTTTGCATGAAACTCAAACAGCATCAGAGCTCAGAGATGAGGACTTAACAAGATGCTAGCTAGCATTTTTATTTCCTTTAATTTTCTGTGGGTTATTAAAGTGAAATAAATTTTGGATGCTTTACAAACTTCTTGAATGTGGAGTCAACTAATTTACACCAATTTTTCAAATAAGACAAACACCCCCCGCACACACACACAAATTTCAGTTGTCAGAATTGTAAATGATTCTCTTAGTATTTTGTTCCAGGTGCTTTTCTAGATACTGAACTTGAGAGATTGATGGTTTCTTTTAAGATAATTATACCTGACCACAACTTACATCAGAACTCCACTAGTCAAAGTAAAGAGTACAGTGTTCTAGAGATTAAAATAAATTTGTTAAATATTAGTTTCAGTTATCAGTTTCGGTGCGTAAGAACAAGGTTGCATTCAATGGAAATTAAATTAGAAGTTTTATTCCAGCATGCCAAATGCAAAGCAGCCTCTGAGAGACACCAGCAGCAAGAATTGTGCCTTGAGACCACTTCAAACCATTTTCATGACCACTTTCATTCTAAGTAGCCAAAAGGAACCTAGTCTGACATGAAATTCCATAAAAAGCAGACAGCTGAGATGTGGGAGCTTCAGAACATACTGCATTGATCTACAGACCTACACGTATTGTTGCTAATGTAGACAGACTGTGACTGTGAAGTTTCAGCTTTCTGTGAGCACTTTGTTTAAAGCAGTTGGCAGTATTTACTGTTTTCTTGAATGTCGCTTTCACCTCCACAGGTATATGGTACTGTCCATTTACAAACAGGAAGGAAAATAGCTGGATAACCACATCATGTGATATGTGAGCAGCTGGCTCATGGGTCAGGCACAAAAGGTTACAGTGAATAGGGCGACATCAGACTGGTGACTGGTCACTAGTGGGGTTCCACAGGGCTCCATCCTCAGCCCTGTGCTCTTCAGCATCTTCATGACTTGGATGCATGACTGGAGGAGATACTAAGCAAGTTCATAGGTGATGCAAAACTGGCAGGAGCTGTTGACTCCCTAGAAGGCAAGGAGGCTCTGCAGAGAGACCTCAGCATATTAGAGGACTGAGCAGTCACCAAAATTAAAGGGAAATCAGCAAGGGAAAGTGATGGATTCTGCATCTGGGATGGGGCAACCCAGGGGGATGAGAGGCTGGAGAGCAGCACCGTGGATCCTGGTCACTGACAAGTTGAACATGAGCCAGCAGTGCCCTGGCAGCCAGGAGGGCAAACCCTCTCCTGGGGTGCATCTGGCACAGCATGGCCAGCTGGGCATAGGAGGGGATTGTCCTGCTCTGCTCTGAGCTGGGACAGCCTCACCTCCAGTGCTGGGGGCAGTTTTGGGTGCCACAAAATAAGAAAGACATTGAACTATTAGGGAGCATCCAGAAGAGAGTGTGATGATGTTAAAGGGCCTTGAAAGGAAACCATATGAGGAAGTGGCTGAGGTCACTTGGTCAGTTCAGCCTGGAGAAGAGGAGACTGAGGGGAGACCTCAGTGCAGTTACAACTTCCTGATAAGGGAGAGGCAGACATTGATCTCTTTTCTCTGGTGACCAGTGACAGGACAGGAGGGAGTGGCATGAAACTGTGCTGAGGGACGTTTAGACTGTATATTAGGAAATGTTCTTCACCCAGAGGGTGGTTGGACACTGGAAGAGCTCCCTGGGGAAGTGGTCACAGCACCAAGCCTAGAAGAGCTCAAGAGACATTTGCCAGTACTCTGGGGAATGTGATGTGATGTGATTCTTGGGGATGGTGCTGTGCTGGACCAGGAATTTTACTCAGTGATCCTTGTGTATCCCTTCCAACTCAGAATATTCTGTGATTCTGTGAAAATAATGAGCTTCAGAAATTTGACACTCTGTGTGTAGAGACCATAATACAAGTCAGTTACTATATTCCTTATTTGCTTGTGGCAATTCTGTGGACATATTACTTTAATTGCACTGAAGATTCATACTACATTTCCATTATCACAGCTAGCATTATGTCTAGTGTTTTCCATTAAAATTTCAGATTGTTCTGCAGTGTAAGACAGTACATTTTGATTTTATGATAGATTATACAACATACAGAAGTTAAAAAGGTCGGTACCATGTATTTCTGTGATTTCTGCCTTGTAGTTTAGTTGCACCAAAAAAGAAACTGGCAAAGAATCAGCTTCTTAAGCAGAGCACTCACTAATGTGGGCTGGAATGGGTTCTCATCCTGCCTTATTCAATATAGTCAGTCTTATCTGCTTTGCTCTCTCTGTATGAAGAGAGTAGAGGGATGCAGTCAAAACTATGGGAATCTGCCGTGGTGAAGCCATTGCTAGTAAAGCATGAGCAAAAATTGACAAGGGGATGGATGGAGGGATGGATCGATGGACTCCAACAAACAATAAAGCTATCAAACACCGAGGCATAGAGGAACCTGCATGAAACAGAGCGGAAAGAATTAGGAGCATCAGAGACTTGTGAACAGCAGAACTGTTGGCAGGATGGCTGCAAAATGCTAGTTAGAGAGACAGTGAAATACAAATTCATCAAATATAAAGTGAGAAAATGATGCTAAATGAGAGAAATTGTGTGAGGACAGAAATTTAGCTTGTATGCTCTGCATACATCCATCGTCTTGTGTTTGTGCGGTAGTTCTAGAAGCGATGCTTCTTGCTAAGGAATTTGTAGCCAGTTGGAAGTTCTAGGGGAAAAATTTAGAGATGAAAACAATTATACCAAAGTGAGAAGTCCTTGCTAATGCCAAGAAAATATACATGAGACAACAGGTAGAAAAACTTCACATTATCAGTGATAGAAGAAGAAGTAAGAGTAACAGAGATAAAAAAAATATAAGTGAAAACTGAAGTTGAGTAAGATGCAGAGAAAAGAGACGGAAGAGATTTAAGATCTAATATAATACATGACCCAATGCAGTATCTCAGTCAAAACCAAACAGAGCATGCTGAAATCAATGAGACGGCTTAAGGAAGAAATATTTATTTTATTAGGAAGAGGAAAAAGAACAATTAGATTCTTATTTATCTTGCTAAAAGAGTGAAAAGTCAAGTATGCTGAGATAAAAAAAACCCACTGCAAACAGTGGTTCTTGGCAAACAGGTAAGTGATAATGCAAGATTATGAATAATAGATCAAAACAGTTTGCAGGCTGTTTATGGAAAGCTTTCTGAGAAACAACAACCAGATTCCATTTCCTGGAAATGAAAACTTAGCTGTTGTGCATACTAAAATACCTTCTCTCATGTTCCTGAATGAGCCAACCTTCTTCAGAAGCACTCTATATGAAGGACAATGCTTTGCTAGCCTGCATGGCAGGATTTTCAACTTTTCCAGGATATATATAATCTGTACTTCTGCAGCCGGAATTCCTCCCAAGCAAGGTAACTCAAAGCTTGTCTTAGTTTCCTTTCTGAGTAGAATAGCCTTGCCCACAGCTACTGAGTTGCTGGTAAAAGAAGAGCAGCATTTGTTAACTGAATTGTTCATCTTTGATGGCATACTTTAAAGAAAAATAGGACCAGGTCAAAACTTTACTGATAATAGAAGCATAACCAATTTTCACAGCAGAGAATGTGGAAGAGAACAGTATCCTTCCAAGCATTAAAGATTTTTTTTTGTTTTAACATTTTCTTTGGGAATTCCAAATACCTTTGGAATTTTGTCAACTTAATCTAACCAAGCAGTGAATGCTTGCAAAGGTACTGAATAAACACTATGTTGGAGATAACTGCACGTTTTTAGCACCAGTAAGCACAAAGAATTAGAGTTTCTAAGCTGAGCAAATGTTAGTTTTCCAGTTGAGTGAATAAAACCTGATGTGCTTAATCCAAACTGATTAGGCTGTGCTTGAGCTTGTACTTTATGTAACTTCTTTATTAAGGTGTTTCTGTTGGCAAATGTTTTAAATACCCACTAGTTTGTTTCTGAGATGCTGGATAATAATTGCCATTTGAAAAGAAGGAAAAGAGGTCTAAGAAATCTAGGTAGGAAGCAGAACTTCCACTCTTAACAAAATTAGCTAGAAATTAAATTAGAGACTTAAACCCTCTGCAATCAAAGGGAAAGCAAGATAGTCATCAAAGTTCAGTTTCTGGATGTCACATTAGGGTGAAATCTCATCACAGTAAAGTACATTCCAAAATTAGCATCAATTTCAGGAAGGACAAGCAACTAGGATTCTCTATCTTGACTATACCCACTTGAGCCATTGAGGAGCCTTTCAGTCTCAGTTTTTTGATTTGTGTAAGTCAATAAGAATGGAACCCTAACACTTCTTATGTGCAGGACCACCTTCCATCTATGACCATACAGGCAGGGTTTTGGAAGTCTCACAACAACAACATAAAAATCAGTTTTTCATGCTGCAACCTAGAAGCTATTGTCAAATTACGAGCTTTTATTCTCTTCAAACTTTGGCTATCTTAAAATCTTCAGTATTTTTGACCCTGAAACCTCCTATAATTCAGACATATCACAGTCCCAGTCTTGAAGATCACTCTACAATATAAATATGCATCTTGGGTTTATGTTTTTTAAAAGGCCCTGTAAAACTATTCACAGGTCTAAGTAACTAATATCCATAGTGGAATGGTCAGTCCTTTAGGATAATGACTCAGTTTGCAGAATTGGTATATTTGACTTTAGATGCCTTCACATAATATTAGTAAAACTTTAATTCATTAATCATAGCTTGAGGTGTTCTGAATATTGTAATAATTTCTGCTTTACTTTGTACTGCAGTACAAATGGCAGGGGGTTTTTGTGTTATGGAGTAGCTTAGTTTTGAGAAGGACCCTGAAGGTGGTTGGAAAAATGGCTGCATATGGTTTGAATCAGAAACAGCCATCTGAAGGGAGAAGTAATAAGCAAATCAGCCAGCCAGCTAAACAACAGAATATAATTCCTGCTAAATCTTTGGCACAGAAGTGCCCTCCCAGTGCCCCAAAGCATCTGGGAAATGAGTATGAGATTCAAACCCTGACAGATGGTGAGAGCATCCTGCATGTACTCAGACCGTGCCAACTGAGGATACCTGATCTTTCATGGTCCAAATTGCACTTGAATGCAAAAAACAAAAAAAACCAAAAAAAAAAACCAAAAAAAAACAAAACAAAAAAAAAATTCAATCTTCTTAAAATTGAGACCATCTAGATGAAAACAGTGTCTGGTTTTGCTGGATTTTGATGAGAAACAGAACAGGTTAGATATTGGAACAGAACACTGGAGGCTTCAGAGTGAAAATTGAAGCTTCTCTCTGTGAAACTGGAATGTTTTCTGATCCATACTCTTCCTTAAATGAGCTCGGGTTAGCAACGGTGTGTTAGTGAGATGTTAACTCTTTTGGAGACAGATTTTTAATGGAGGATTCTCCAAGTCCTGTTTCTTCTGGAGAGCAAACCGAGATCTCTTGGAGCAGGAAACAAATTTAAGTGGTGTTCCAAGAAGTTTGGCTCCCTAGAGCATAGTTGAATAGGATAAACAATACATGTTTGCACTGAGCAGCCAAGCAGCCTTTCAGAAGGCTGGCACTTCCACAAGGTGGGCAGTCTCCACAGGAATATTAGGTTAACATTGGCATAAAACATGTCACCTTCCCATCCCTAGTGACAAAGCTCATATTAAACAAGAAGCTACACTACATATCTAGCTATTTTGCTCCAAGTTTTTTTAGTTTTTTGAAAATTGTTTCCAACATTGGTGTCTTCAGCATGACGGTTTTCATGGTGTTTTTGAACGTATATGAGTTAATTTTGCTTGGTTAGGGTTTTTGGATAACACTTAATTTTTCTGAATTTACTAATTATGTGTATCAGCTTTCTACTTTCTCATGTTGGTATAATTTTGCTCTGTCATAAGGCTTCCCAATAGTCAGTGTGCATTCACCATGTGCCTCTTTAGGCACCTTTGGATAGACACCGTACTGCTTGAAAGGTTTTAACTCTCTTAGATGTTCCTTTCAGCTGTTTTTAAAGGAAACATTTTTGGTCTTATGTGTTTTTTACTTTTGAAAAAAATGCAATTTTGAAGATTTTTTTAATTTGTTTTCTTGTTTTTATTCTTTGGTGGGTGGTTTTTTCCAGTTGTTTGGGGTTTTTTTTTCCTATTTAATGGATATTGAATCTAAGCATATTAAAGCTGATGCTGCAATTCTTTAATTATAAAGATTTAAAATATGGTTCTGAGCACTACTCAGCAACAACTAAGGGCATCTTCTCTTGTGGGATCCTTAATCACACCCCCATTAGCCATTTGTTGATTGTATGTCAGAACATAGGACCAGTGTCAGAGGTGTGATATCCATTCTATAGACATGGAATGTGTTCAAGTCTAGAGTTGGCCCTTGCAAACATGATCAGTTGTTACTGTTGAGGCAGCAATTGACACTATTTTCAAAGAGCTGAACTGTCATGTACATTTCACAAGTGATGAACTGTATATTTATAGGAAACAAAGAGCTTTTCTTCAAGTCATAGATACAGGAAAGAAAGATGTCAAATATTTCTTTAACCTTGAAAAAATTCATTGGTGAGCACTTCTGATTTCTATTCCTAACCCACCTTTAAAAGCTTCAGTACTTTACCAGCTCTGCCATCAAAATCATTGGTATGGATTGCTGTTGAAATCAGGCCACCTTCTGAACATTATGACATCGACACTGAACATGGAAAGGTTGTAAGGTAAGAAGCAAACCTTCCTTTCCCATTATTATAATTTCTAATTGGTTATGATCTGAAAATATGGTTCATTTCCCTTCTAGTGTGTGTACCTTTTTTCTAAATTGCATTTACTTTCTTTACCAGAAAGTTTACGGAACTGTTACAGCTTCTAAGTAGCTCTGATTAAAGACATGTTTCCTCTGTGCATATGTACTTTTCAGCACAAATTTGGGAACTAGAGGTGGCATCATGGCCAATGGCCTTGCCTGAGCAACTCATACTTAATATCCCCAGGTTTTTATCAATAGAGCTACTAAAAATTTGAGATTTGACTGATTATGCCACAATCAGGATTGTAGGCTGAATAGGACAATTAAATAGAATGAAAAATCATAGCTGATAACTCTCAACTAAGATGAAGAGTTATTGGTAGGGTGCACAGATATTTGTTTTATGTTTGACAGAGAAAATGTCCTAAGTACTTTAGGTAGTACTTTTCTACTTTCTTCTTTTAAGATCAGAAAAAAATTACTTCAGTAACTTTGTATCAGAAAAAGTGAAAACTAAGAGTCAAGGAGACTAATATTAGTATGGCAGAATCTGGATAGTTTTGTTTGCATTCTATAGCAAAACTTGGTATTACAGCTTTTGCTATCCAGATGTATTTCTAATGAACAAGAGTCAGGAGAACAGTCTCTTCTCTTCATTTCCTTTGCATGGAAAAGCTTTAAATGAAATTACAGCCTGCTTTCTGTAACTTGTAGGCCAGCCCCCAATAACTTGTATACTACCTGAGCTGAGGGCTGAAACAATAGTTGAAACCCAGAAGCTGAAAGTAACTTTTGCTGTGTAGCTGGTAGAACACATCCTGCTTAGGAGGATTGCGTTTAATTTGCATTGTTTCATACCCTGTAATGGAAAGGAGTCCATAAGATGCTGGAATCTGGACCACAGTGTCTGCTTCCATTGTTGTAGAATTCAGTCCTGTGGAGACAAATGCAGTTGTCCTCTTTGCTTTAGTGTTAAACAGTACTCCATAATGACATTTTAGAGCTGCAGGCACAATTCTGAGCTGTGACTGCAAATTGTTACTTGGCTGGTAAAAATCAGTAGGGAGGTGTAAGAGCCATTGTCTGAAGTTTATTTTTGAATGCCTTCCAACTAAAAGGAGAGATGCCAATTTCCTTTGGCTTCTTTTTTTCTGGGTTTCCCTTGGCTTCCCTAATGGATAACTGTTTTCTGATGCTAACAAAAATGTTCAGCAAGTCTCTGTTTTGAAGTTTTCACTCTCATTTAAGACATGGTGTAGGGCCTCCAGCGACACACAAGTTTCACATACACAATTATATATGCTGTAGGAAGGGATTTGGTTGTGCTCACTGATGAATTTGTGTTGAGGGAAGAAGAACTTATACTAAATATCTCAGATTTAGCACATGCCCTTATCGTCACATACCTGCAGCTGCTATTGATATTTATCCAGACCTTGGCATGACTGATCACAGTTCATTTTTGAATATCACTATTCATTTCTTCCTGAATATTCACAGGGAGCAATAGTGCACAGCTGCCCCAGTGGGAGTAATTGACTTTAAATATGAAGTTCACAAAAATATTTTGTCTGGCTGCTTCTGTCTTCTCATCTTCTGTGCAGTACATGCCTTCTTAGGCTAAAACTTTTGTAGTGCAATACTGCCCTAGCAAAGATCTGTGTTCTGTTGTGAATACGGTCAGTCCTAGTATTGCCAGAGACCTCAGAAGGGTGTTACAGTCCATATGCTAAATACTAATATAACAATATGTTGATAGCTAGGAATTATTTCCCCTACTATTTAGCCTAAATTTGTTCAAAAAGGAACAAAAAATTTAGTGTGTTTTTTCAACTTTAGGTAACAAGCTGCAGATATGTCCCTATTTGGAACCTTTAGCTCTTTTAAGTAGGAAACACCTTTTCTTACTAATGCAGTCAGATTGTTTGATAAAGTAATCTTAGCTTCCTTGCTTTTACTTGCACCCTGCAGATATTATTAGGTTCAGTATCAATCTGTCAGTTTAACTGCTTTGTGCTACTAGTGCCCACTCTGATAAAACATTAATGACTGACATTTATAATGGCATCCAAGGATTTCAAACTGTTTTCTGCCAAAGTTTACTTTATTAGTCAATCCATCTTTCATCTCCTTTAACACTTTAACACTAAAGACATCAGTTACAGAAATTATAGTGTAAGAACATGTGAACAGCCATTGAACAGTCTGACCGGTCATCTATGTGATTTATCAGCCTGTCCGTGAAACTGCCCAGCAGAAAAGGCCTGGAGAGGAATGTATTGAGTGAAATCTGTATTCAGTTTCCCTTAAGCAGTGGTTTAGAAACTGCATCCAGAGCACTTTCAGCAACAACATTATTCTGATTCCTGAACCCTTTTTATTTATTTATTAAGTGCTCAATTCATATCATAATGGTTTCTCCATTGTAATCAGATGTCGAGTGTTGAAAAATGGTTCCTTGTTTTTTTTGAGTTAAAACCTTCTGCCAGATCACCCATTTTACTTCCCCAGCCTGGAAAGCTATGAAGAGCAGCAGAACAGGATCTGAAGGATCCAACCCAGATCCCACTAGGACAGAAGGTGAAGAAGATAGCAAGAATGGCCATGACTACCAGACTTCATGTATTGCAACATCACTTGCAAGTGTCAAGGCCCCTTTGTGCTAGCAGTGGTACAGACTTCTGAGAGAGGGTACAATGCAAAGAATTGATACTCTAAACAGAAGAAGCTGTCAAAGTGGAATAACAAGAAAAACAGGATTCTCATTCTTTATGTCTGTTTGGAAAGAGCTAGAAAGTCACAATTAATGCCGCTGCTACATAGACAGTAAGCTGGGAAATATCCTTGTTCACCATCCTCCCACTTTTACTCAACTTTCTTCAGCTACTTTAGGCCTTTCCTGCTTGGACTCATATCAGGAAAAGAAGCAGAAGTTATACAAAAGAGCCAAAATGTGAATGGTCAGCAGAGGAGTGGTTCCCTCATATGTCCTGAACCTTATTGCACCAGGATCTCTGAGACTGGGATGTTCAGAAACCACTGCTCCCTGCACAAGACCGCAATTAGTGCAGAACATGTGCTCCAAGATGACAAGTATTGATTGCTACTCAGGGAAGCAAGGAGCTGCAATGGGCAGGAGAAAGTAGAGAAAGTTCCAGATGAAGTATTCTATTAAGATTTATAAATTTAACAACTTTATGCCCACACCTATTATGTTGATGCTCCCTTACATAACACTGCTGTCAAAAAAGGCGCATTCAGACCTTGAATACTAATTTGTGATGCCAAGTATGAAGCTGAGGTAAAATTTGAGAAAATGTAAGAACAAGCAGTTATCCCAGAATGTGCAGTTCTAAATTTGTAGCATGACCACACCAATGAATGTCTTCAAACCAAACCAGAAATATTACATGTAGACAGGGACAAGAGACAGTAAGTACAGGCAATTGTATACTGATATTTCCCCAGAATATTCTTCCACCAACCAGGACTCTACACATCCCTCTAGGACTTTGATGATTTTTTTTCTGTGTGTTGTCCATTTCCTTTTTGAACCTGCATGACCTTTGTCTTCTATGGCCATATGTTAAACAACACAGTAATCAAGAAGTATTCCTTCTGATACTTTTGAATCCCTTAAGAAGCCCTTATCATCTTGCTGTTTTCTAGTTATTATATTGAAAAGGATACTAAAAATTCTTCCACATTTTACACTTTATCTTTTAAACCACAACTATATTTCAGATTAAATGGTTTAGTTTCAGATTGTGGCACCTTAGTTAAATAGCATTTTTCTGGTTTGGGCTCCCTACAATACTACTACATGTCCCTTTTGATATCTCTTCCAGTTCTCCTTCTTTTGGGGAAGAGACGTCAGATGTACTCACAATTTTCACAGTACCAATGAGTCAGGGAGTTATACAGTGGAATAATCCTGTTCTTATGACTGCTGGTGTTCTCCAGTCTTTTTCTGACTGTTACAAATTATTCAGATTATGTTTTCATCAAACTGTTTAGTAAATCCTCAAGATTTTCATCCTGCCTTGAATTAGTCATCCCGGAACAACAGTTTATATGTGAAGTTCAGGTTTTTTTCCCCATATGCATTTATCTAAGCTGAATTTCAACTGTCATTTCTTTGCCAAGCCACTCATTATCATGAGGCTTTTCTGAAACTGTCTCTCTTCTTTATTGCCTTGAATAGTTTAGTGTCAGCACCATTCTTTGTCACCTCAGTATTCTTCCCCCTTTAATTCATTTATGAATACACTGAGGGTCTTAGGTCCCAGAACAAAACCCTATGGGACTCTACTGGCTTTTTGTTCTTTGGTTCTTTTTCTGATCTCCTAAACAGTTCTTTATCCATCCAAGGACATTCCTATGTTGCTTAGATTATTTAAGAGTCTTTGGGTGAGGAACAGTACTGAATGCCTTTTGAAAATACAAGTAGACCATATCAAAGGGATACTCCTTGTCCACATTCTTAATTGCTTCTTCAGAGAAATTAAATAAATTTGCAAAGCACTGATTTTCTGTAAGAAAACCCACAAGAAACAAATAGTGTTGACTACTCTCTATCCATATTCATCTACATGTCCATTAATTTTAATATGTAGGATAAATTCCACTAGCATTTCAGAGGACTGGGAGGCTCAATTGTGAGGTCTTTCTTGGGTCTCTCTGAAGCTTCTGAAAAAGAATCAGCATCATGTAGGCCATCTTCTAGTACCAAAGCAGTTTTGGGTACAAGATGCAATATACCACAAAGAGTGCCTCACTACTTCATCTTGAGTTACCTTTGAGCTTTCGGCTGAACAGAAGTTGATGATAGCTTATAATTAATTTCCTATCTCTTTTTCAAGTTTCTTCCCATGCTTTTTTTCTTCTTCTTTTTGACTTACCTTACTATTCTATTTTTTCACTTAGCATACCAACACTGAAATTTTCTGAAAGGGGTGCTTTCACACTTTAGAAGCTGATTTTATTCTGCTTTCTTTTGGTACTTTCTGAGATTTTATGTGCAGTACTGCTTTGTCCTGAGAGTCAAATAAATGGTGGCTATTCCAAGCTGTGGTTGGAAGCTGCTGATAGGAGGAGTGGCTGTAGAACAAAGTAAAAAGAAAGAAGCAGTGAAGAGGAAGGGAGTATATTTCTAGTGACTAAGCATCTTGATGTGGCTCTATTTAGAGCAGGAAAATGTTACCTATGTTCCACCGATGGAGTTTGTATAGACTTATGATATTTTGCTAAAAGGCATACAGGATGTTTACTGTAGAGTAGAAAATTGAAGTCAGACCTTTAGGGTCCAGGATTATCACGCAGCCTCTTATTGTAAGAGCAAGATCTCTCTTGCTCTTGTTATAAGTGCCATTGCTAGGATGATCTTAGTCCTATTAGCAAGTCAGCATTTTCACTAGAACAGTGGCTTGAATAATATTACAAATGAACTATAAAGAAAGGAAAACAAAAACAGAGAGATCAGGGCCAGTGGCTTTCAAGGAGCATGCTTCTTTTCTTAAACATTTGGCTGGTTGTTCAAGAGGCAGTTGTAGGGAAAGAGGATTAAATAGGGGAATACAAAAGATGCAACTAGGATGTATACAGCTTCTCTTGAGAAAGAAAACTAAAAGAATGTGGGGAAGAAAAAGTGCTTTATTCTGCTAGTTTACAATATCAAAGAAAAAGGGGTTTTTTTGGGTTTTTTTTCTGAGGATTTAATTTTGCTAGATGCAACTAATAGAAAAACAGGCATAGAATGAAGGGAACAAAATATCAACATGTTCTCCTAAAAAATTAATTGTATTTTAATGGAATTTAAGAATACTACTGCTATATGTGAAATTATGGAGCATTATAAGCAGTCAGCTAAAGAAAAATGTTTACTTTTTCTTTATTTGTTTGTAGATGTATTTGTTCTTACCTATGTTTTCTGTATGGTTCTTACCTATGGTCATGCTATCTGCTGATTAAAAAATGAGGTGCAGAGTTAGATACTTTTTTTCTGCTCCTGGTTCAGGCACTGATTAGTTTGTAACCTCTGGCATGTTACTTTGCATGTCTCAGCTGTAAAAACAATTGGGAATTATAATACAACATGAAATATTTTCACTGTATGTGCTTGTAACCATCTTATCTTTAGATGATTGGTGTCATAAGTCCTCAGCATGTTCAGATTTCAGTATATGTTGTGTATTTTTAGTTTCTTCTTTTTCAGAAGTTAGTCTTTATATGAAGGTAAGCTATCTGGACCCACTTTGACTTTCGTAGTCTATTTCCTCAGGAACTGGAAACTCCCAATTACTATTTTGTACTCAAAGCAGTTTCTTATGTACATTTCTGCTCATTCTGGCTTAAATATGGCTTGTATGCTTACTTTTAAAAGCATTTAATTAAAAGTAAATAAAGGACTTTAGAATTGTATGCTATTATAAGTGTTCTGAAGTTATACACATTTAGCATTTAGTTTTAATACAAAACATTTAAAAATGCCTCATACCCATTGTTCAGCTTTGGATCTACTGTGCCTTGGGCCCCACTGAAGTACAACGTAGGAATGGATAGGAAGTTTAGATACAACTCTCTGATATAGAGAATTGTCTTTAAAACCTTGCTGCTTGTGCCATCTGTGCCTCTGCACAAGACTCTTTAGAGGAGAAAGGAGGTTGAAAGAGAAAAAAAGAAGGTACTTCAGGTAATTGTATGTATGAACTTTTGCAGCACAAATATGAATCCCATTTTTAGTTGTTGTAGTAACTTGAAAATGATTAGTCAGTTGTGAAATAATATTTATTTTGTATTGAAGACAGCTGAGCTAGATCTTCTTCTTTACAACTCAGATCTCGGAAGCACCTTTTCTTTTAATGAGTTTATTCCTGTTTTTGTAGATTTATTGTGACATTTTATATGCTACCAACTTTAGTGTCGTGAATTTGTAGTTACAATCCTCTTTAAAAGTTGTCCATCCTGATAAGCTATCAGAAACAAAGAAAATAATTTTACAGTACCTGGCAACATAATGTATTCAGTTTAGCTTCCATAATTTTCTTACCCTGAAACGTTTAAACATGAAACAGTTGTTAAATATGCCCCTGGCCTGATCAAAGTGATAAGGTAATACTGTGAAATGTTGGGAGCTTCCAGGTTTTCCCAGATAAAATATAGGACCTTCACCTCTTTCAATGTTCATAATAGGACTCTCTTGAATCTATTCCAGAAATGTAAAAATAAATAAAAAATCAATACTTCCTGGAACATAGTACAAAGTTTGGAAGAGCAGCAGAGATAAGATAAGCTTCCCATGTGTGAAATCCTTTCACTTTTCTAAAGGCTTTCCTGTGTCATGAATTTCCAGTGAAAATAGTATCAGGAATTGATATAACGTCCTGAATGAAATGGGGTAGACCTCTTTTCCTCTCCTCATTTCACAAGCCCCTCTAATGGACTGTGCTATTCTGCACACTGAAACCACTGACAATATGGGAGTTGGAGAAGAAGGAAGTAGGAGAAGCACAGATATGCAGCCTTGAGGCTTTCTGAGGGACCTACTGCTTTTGATGGACAGAGCACACAAGGACAGACAATGGACCTACTATAACGTAAAAACTTTTAAATGGAATAAAAGTGGTGTTGTTGAGACAAATTAAGATATAAAATAAAACATCTAATATAAAGGCCATGAGTTTAAAGGTATTTTGCTTCTTGCTTTTTGAATGTGCTCCCAACAGAAAAAAAAAAAGCCAAAACAACCCCAACATAATATTTAGTCTTGTCTTTATCTATGTAACAGGAGAATGTGTTGCATCATTTGTCTACTGCTTCCAGGTGCTTAAAAAAGCTCAGTGGTTGCTCTCACTGAAACTTGAGTGCTGTCCAAATGTTAAAACTAGTTTCTAAAAAGCTTAGTTCATTCTAGAAGGCGATGCCCTATGGGCCAAAAACCAAAGGACCCACTGCCCTACTTTGTCGCTATCATTGGCACTTCCCACTCAGTTTTGTTGGCACAAATCTTTCTGAGACCATGTAATAAAGTGGATCAAGGGCTGAAAAAAACACGCTTCTGATGGGTTATTTTGAAACCGGATAATTTCCCTTTTTCAGTTTAAAATGAGATATTACAAACAGTTGTGCCATCAGTGAAGGGATACTGCACTTCTTTCTAGCAGTGAGTGGTGTAGATGGGATATGTCAAAATTCATTAATTTTGGATGGAAAATTTGTTTTGATCTAGGTCACCTGATCACTGGTTAGATAAAGCTGTTGGACTACTGAAAGACCGCAGAGGGCATATAGGCACCAATATCCTTCATGCATTGAGTTCAAAGCCTAGGAAATCTCCACAGGGAAAGGACCTGTTATGATGTCTTCAGAAAAGCTGTGCATGTTTGTTAATAATAATAATAATAATAATAATAATAATAATAATACAACTGGAAAGACATGTAAATAGTGGTCCCTCCTCCAGAGACTTCACAGTACAATTTGGAAGAAGACAAAATGAATGCAATAATTAGAAAGAGATGTATAGAAATTATAGTTTTGAGATCAGATCCTGGTAAATTATATCAGGTTGTTGTATTCATAATCCATCAAGAAATTTGTTGTGGTTTAGGAATTGTGCTTCCCCCTTTAGTGCTTCCACAGAAGCTCTCCAAACCAAGCTGCCACTCGCTCACTCTCCCCTTTCCCCTCTTCCTCTCCTCTTTGGGAGGCCGGAGAGGAAGATTGGAGGCACAAAAGGTAAAGATCACGGGTTGGGATAAGGACAATTTACTGCAAACAGCAATGAGATAAGAAAATTAACAGTATACTAATAACAAATGTACCAGACAGACAAACGATTCACGTGTGATTGCTTGGAGCGGGTGTTCCCCGACTCCTCCCTCCACCCGCTCCCGCTGCCCCCGGCAGTGATGTGTGAGAGAGCGAACAATACCAGTGCTCTGAAAAGAAGGTGTAAACACCAATCCAGGCTATATGTTGATGACTCTTGCTCAATTTTCAGAGGTGGTGGTGAATATATACGCTGAAAATCTATGTATGCCTCATATTCCGAATTGTGTTTGTTCTTATTTCTGAAAATATCCAGCATTCTTCCAGGGCAGGGAGCAGGCCCTTTGGCAAGAAGCCGTGGAGTAAGCTTTCAGTCCAGCTTCCTGCACTGTACGTGTTCTATGAATAAATAAGGCTTCACTGGTTTAGGCTCACAACTTTCATTGAGTCAATTTATTTGAGACTGGTCGTAGTGTTTGGATTTTGGGGTTTTTAAGGTCTGTAGGACAAATGATGTTGAAGGGAATTGTTATAAAACAGCACCTGAGCTTATCTTATGAGGCTTGGTTTTTCCTTCCTGATCTTCAGTTAGCACAGCTGGGGTGTGGCACTAAGCAGATAATCCCCCCCTTCAGCAGCACAGCTGAATGCTGTTAATCTTTCAAACTGTCTTTAACACTCTTGTTGGTTAGCTTTGCATGTGCTTCATTAGTAACTAAGTACATTACTAGTGGAAGAAAAGAATAGTTTTCTTTCCTTAGCTGAGAGTATCAATCCTTGAAAAAAAAAAAAGTGAAGTTGTGATGATGCTGATTCAGGTACCACCTAAGGTATGAAATGCAAGTAACTTGCTGGAAGTATTTTTTTGAGTTTGTGGGGTTTTTTTGTCTTTTTTTTTTTAATCTTTACTAGGCCTTTAAAAAAAATTAGTACCTAACTCAAATAACTGGTGGTTTAACAATACTGAATGGGGTAAATTTTTAATCTGTCTAGGTCTCATATATGCTTTGGCTGTTGCTGTGTGTGTAGCAGCAGAAGGAGCTAGTCTGGTGTACTCATGTGTACCAGAAAAGTTCTTGCTTGCAGGCACACGTGCATCTGGAAAAGGGCTCTGAACAATAAGCGTAGAGTAGCTGTAGTTAAGTACAAACTGCTCTGTAGTATTTGTTCCTTCTCATTCACCTTTGTCCTTTTCTTCTTTCCCCTTTTCATATGTAGTATAGTATTTGAGCCAAATTTCAAGTACAAGAAGTACTCAGATGTATATCAGTGCTGATAATATGCTAAAAATTATGAATTATGTCTGTAAAGGCATCCTGCTTGAATGTGTAAGCCAGTGTTTAGTGTTCAGTTCTGACAGGTTTCTGGATGTACTCTGAGGACTAGTTATTCTTGAAGAATAGTTCATTATGGTCTGATTTTCCTCTGGATTTTTTGTTTGTTTTCTTTATTGTACTGGAAGCTCATCTCTGCTGAGGGAGGCTCAAAGAGGCAGACTTGTCCAATGTTATAAACGGACTTTTAAGATGAAAGGTTCTTAGTTAGAAATTTCCCAGATCAGAGGTCTTTACCACAGCTGTTCTGCAAAACTTTGGTCTGATTTCCTTGTACTATAAAGCATTTTTTCCCTTCATCTTTTTAAAAATATTCTCAATATGAACAAACAAAATTCCTTTTCATGGTCTCTTACTTGCTTGAGTGGCATCATTTGTCTTAGACTCCATCACAGCTTAAACCTGTTTATTTTATAGTTTAGACTAAGGGACTAGGATTATATTAAAATTTTTCACCAAAAATGGAAGCAAGAACAGAAAATAATATAGATGCAAATGTAGCTAACCTTTCCATTGGAATTTCCTGATTTTGAAAGTGGTTTACCAGACTTGGATCACATTTTGAAACATTTATGCCTCTGTATGACTTTGTATATACACGGATAACATTAGTCATTAGATAAATGTCTGCAAGAATATAACAGTGCGTTCCCTTTATTTCTTTTCTCGTTGAATTTTCTACATTTTCCTTTAAGAAAAATGAAATGCTTGAAACTTCTCATAAAAGTACTCCAAGTAGGATTACCAAGGCTGAGGGAGGTCAGTAGATGGGAACTTCCCTGAGACTCACTAATCACTAGGAGATAAAATAATACCGTGGACAGATGGCACATGACTGTGCTGCTGTTCTCTTGCCACTCACTTATTTCTTGCCAAGCACTGAGTACTGGGATATGGGAGACTAAAAGTCTGCAGGACAATGCTATGGGTGGAGAGGAGGACTTGGGGCATTGGGAGTCTTAATTGGAAATATTTTGCTCCACAGGTTGGTGGTTGTATAGCGTGGGAAGATGGAAAGTTCATTTTTGCGAACTTTCAGAGACCTGGATTGCTATGGGAACGGTTACTTTTTGCTCCTATGAGGACAACAAAATTCAACTATTTTCTTTCAAATGAGCTGATCAATTTTCATCTTCTTTGCTTAGAAATTTTGGGAATTTCTCCTGTCTCCAAAAATGAATCTGTCTTGCAAAGACTGGATCACTTGAACAAGCTTACTAAAACTGAAAGCTTTTACAATTACTTTCACTATGTGCAGCAAAACATATATCACAGACCTGACATTTCCAGTACTGCAAAATGTATTTTATTACTTCCCCTTGTCTCAAGGCTTCCTTTAACCCAGCTCTTCCAAACACCAGAGGATCTCTCCCCTCTCACAGCAAGAATTGTGCAGTAAGGTCCAGTCCCCTTTTCTTTACAGCTGCTGAAGCTATTCTCTGCTCTGAGATCCTCAGATCTCAGAATGACCCTTTGGGACCAATAGTAGCAGGTGTTAATTGGAACAGTCTTTTGGCTGCTATGATGCACTCTAGGGACAAGCTAGGGTTTAAAAGCCATATGTATGCATGCCAGATCTGAACAGTTAAAGCAGAAAATTTGATGTTTCACATTTCAGGCTTTTTCCCGTGTACTGATATTTAAATGTACAAATGGAATTTGTTTTAACAAGGATCCTGGGCAGGAGCCACAGTGTTCATTCACTTCAGGGTGTTGCAGATAACAATAGGAATAAGAAATAGTTTATTTTTCTCCTTTAATAAAGCTTCTAAAAATAGTTATCCTTATGTATTTAGAATCAATATGCATCTGTGTCTTTTCAGCATAGTTTGGATAAAATGGGGTTCGCTTGGGCAGTTTTTCAAAGATATGACTTATTCTTCACTTATTATGGTTGCATTGGTAGTTTGTACACAGCCACTTACAAAAAAAATTCAGTATATTTCACCATACTCCCAGTACCTCCCTACTTGATTGTACTTTCTGTTCCTGAATAATGAGAACTTGGTACTTGAGTTTGGCCATCCAGCATTTTTGCTTTCTCATAGAGATACAAAGGGATGTGTCTTGTATTCAATCCAATAAAGATTGGGTTTTGACTTATTTTTGGATGCTGGCAGGAGATCTGATGGAATGAACAGTGTTTAATTATGGAAGTCTGGGCTTGCCTCTTCTACCTCTAAGCAAAACCTTTTAGACTAAATGTCACTGTGGAGCCTAATCTTTGAGGTAGGCCATGAGATGACTAGTGCTGGAGACTCTTACACCTGTAGGATTTCTATCAGCCTAGGAATCTGATAAGAATCTGGTTCTACACTAAGGAACAACTACATACACAGAGTAGTAGTGAATGTATTCATTTTCTATGAAAAAGGTTTTTAACAACTAAACTGAGTAAGTCAGTAAAGCTTGAATTTTAAAAGCACTTAGTTAAACTTTTAAAGGTTTGATATTCAACAACTTTTTATCAGAGAGCTCTATGAAAATTTTAATGTTTGTGTATTTTGGGCATCTTTGGGTTTTTTGAGCAAAACATTGAAAATGTTGATACAAAAGACTACTTTTTGTGGAAATTCAATTTCAGTGGCAATTTTTTTTCATTTTGTCATTTCTCTTTTAATCTGCATTTACTGTAAGCATAAATTCATCACTTCAGATATTTTGTTTTGTTTTGTTCTCCCACAGATATAAATGACCAAAAAAGTACAAGAACTGTTTTCTTCTACCATATAGCGTTTGTGATTTTCCTGCTTTTTTGAAAAAACAGCATTTCCCTATTGCTTAGTTCAGGATAGGGATATCAGGCTTTTCTGGAGACCAACAGCACATTCAATACAGCAGCAGAAAGCAAAAAAAAAAGAAGTAAATCTGCACAATTTGAAATTATTTCAGTCTTAACCCTCCCCACCTTTTAAAAGATCTTTTCTGTCCGTTTACCATGTGTGCTAACTTTTCTAATGGAGTTTATACGGTTGAGTACTCTAAAGAAGATCTCACAATGAGCTGTAAGCCTTTTTCTAAGCCTTTGTAATGTCCACAACATTTGATCACATCTTACAAGCAGCAGTTGTGACCATTTGATGATAAATAATTTACTGGCATGTAAGGGTCCACTGGGCTTTGGTCCTACTCTTTCATATTCAGAAACTTTCTGCACAGAAATATTTTTTCTTACTAGAAGTTCAGTGCCATGGGTGACATTTTAATTTTATTCTTGGTTTTTTTCCCCCCTGCTTGTAATAAATATGATGCTGAGTAGATGTAGATTGCAGGGACAGAGAGTTAAAAATGCTTAATGCTGTGTGAATTTGCAGGCTCTGATCTGTTAAGCAGGCAGCAATGACTTTGCTGTCAGTGGGGTTACAAAATTTTGGCATCAGGCTACCAGAGAGACTTTGCCCATCCCACCCTGTCCCCTATTTCCAAGGTGAACTTTGATTTGCAGAATTGGATTACCTCATAATTGCAGAACAAAACCAGCCTTTCAGTCATTGCACCATTTACATTTGCTAACTTCTGCTAAGTTAACACAAATTTCTGTTTTTATTTTGCTTTAAATGCATAATATGAACTCATGATTCTCATAAATCCTGAGTTATTCAGAAAGTAAAATCCCCAGGGGACAGTGGTGGCCTATGATTTATGATAAATTTTCATGGGTCATGTTCTTGTTAGTCGTGAGGAGGTCATTTCTTCAGACTTACATTGAAGACCACTGTGAGCTTGGGCCGTGGGTAAGAATAAACAGATCTGATAGGCACAGAGACTAGAGGCTGGTCTCCCTTTCATTCCCTTTTCACTGCTGCTGTGTTAAGAGGAGTTGGGGAAGCAGTCAGGTTTCTCTGGCATAGTGATGCTTTCTGTGCACACCTCCCATGTTGGATGTTTTCCTGCCTCATGCTTTACACCAACCTTAAACATGGAGATTGCAGCAGGGAAGAGGGAGAAGGGAACCTGACCTTTGTGTGCTGCAGCAAGTCCTGACCAACATGAGGCTTTGGTGAAGCAGCTGGTATAGATTAGACAAAGCCTTGGGTTGCTTTCATCTATGGAAGGGCAGGGCTGGTGAAAAACTGCCCCCAGGATAGGAGGAATGCATTGGTTTTTCATGGATCTCATCCTCAGTCTCCTCCTTAGTTACATCTAATGAACAATGGTACAGCTGGGAATGTGGCCACACACAGTTTGGAGAATTTCTTTTTGTAACTAGATCTTGGGAAAGATTTCCCTTCAACACAGAATTTCATGGATTTCCTTTGTGTGAGTTGTGAAAATAAACAAACAAACCATGTCCTGCAGTTGGAATGTTTCAGATGAAATGAAATTTGAAATGAATTTGGTTTCCCTATCTGATAGTATACCAGGGCACTGCTTGTAACAGATGCTCTAATGAATCTGAGTACATTTAGGTGTGGTTCTTCCAGTCAAGTGTCAAGTATCTGGAGTGAAAGTATATACTAAATAGGGAATGTTATTTCTGTATATTTTTACTGTATTTTTAATTTTTATTATTACATATATATATATATTTAAAATATTTCTTAAATTAATAGGAATTTGGCCACCAGAGCTAATTTAGTGGCTCATGGCACCTGTTTTTAGGAGATTACCAGCTGTTTACCATTTATTGTCCACAGTAACTTCAGCTGCTCAGATCTCAGTGTGTTTCCCACAGCTTTCCTGAACTGGCTGAGCCAGTTCTGCAATACTGAAGTGACACTGACGAATGTTGTTACTTGATTATTACACCTTGTTCAGTCATAGCAGGTTTGCATAAATTTTATTTCTTTTACTGGATTTGTAAGAATTTATTTATGATAATTTAATTTGATGTCCATCCCTTAAGTTTCTTTCTTTAGAATGACTCTGCCAGCTGGTCTAGTAATACAAATGTAGTATTTTCTTTAGTATGTATAGTATAGAATTGCATGCTCCCACTCCTAGGTGTGAAAAAATACTTGTGTCCACAGAAGATGCACGAAAGAACAAATACAGTGTTTTGAATATTTACTAGATATGAATATTGCCAAATATTACTCCATTCTTTGCAGTTGTGAAGGTTATTCTAGTCTAATAAAATGCCCTTAGTAAATAAGAGAGGAAAAAGAGGAAGACAGAGACATAGGTATGTGCAGAGAAGTTAAGTGTAACAATCCATCTGGTTAATTCAGTTTTGCCCCAAGGCCTTTCAGCTTTTTATATTACATTTTTCCCTCTGTCAAACTGGCACAAAGGGGTTTTATGTAACCTGTCAATATCTAGCAGTATAGGGCTATGGAGCAGAAAGCCTTAAAGAAATTCACATGGTGGATGTATTTGAAAAGAGGAAGGACACAAAGAGGTTTCATGAGAAGGACCACAAGCCAGAAGAGGGACAGTGAACACGTGTGCTTATTTTCGAAGTCCGCAGAACAGAACTCTGCAAGCATCAGAAATGCTCCAGAGACAAAAGACCAGGTGGTAGCATGCAGGTGATAGTAGGGAGTAAAATGTAGTATTACTTCTTTCAGCATCCACATCCCATTGGAGCAGCTTAAATAACAAGTGTAATTTCTAGTAAGGACATCCAAGCACATCACAGATGGCTGAATGCCAGTGCAGAGCTGCATTACCTTTTCCTGTTCATGTATACCCAGGTCTGGTCACATCTCTTTCCAGAGTGAAAAAACCAGCTAGAAACAACATTGTCACGTATGGCCTTTGCAGGATGTCTGAAAGAATTTCCAGATATCATTTGACCTTCATCTGTTTTCCATGGCTTGGTATAAAGCATGATTTTCCATTACTTCCTCATTTTAATTTGTGGTCAGGCCAGCGAAAAGATTACCCCTTCAACTTCCTGCTTTAAAATTATTATTTTTTAATGTTTGGAAGGTGAGGTAATGTGGAGAACTGATATGGAGAACTTTCCTCAGAAACTTGCAAATCACACTGGATACCAAGATCACAATGTGTAAATGAAATACTGGCTTCAGGAGTGACTAGGGAGTACCAGACAACATAAAAGGATTAGGCTGTTCATTTGCAAACATGTGCATATACAGTACCACTAAGCATGAACTTCAGTGACACAAGTAATTTTAGACCCTAATTTACCTCTGCTGTGGTTTGCTGTTACCTAATCTTAAAGGTGTTGCTGGTAAAATTCAGTCACCACTGTGCTTTAAAATTCTTATACACATAGTAAAAACTAATCCTGTGTTTATAGGTAGCCACAAATAAATCATATGTGCTGTAATGCATTATTTTGCTGACATCCTAGCTTTCTGACTGCTTTTGAATGGCTGAGGAGCCCCTTTCTGATGTTTTTCTAATGTTTTTAGATTACATGAGAGAGAGGGTAGCTGCTCCCTCACAATTCCACTGTCGTCTATGACCATGTTAGAGCTGTTTTAAAGTGGCTGGTCTCCAAAAAGATGTCCTGATGCCTAAACTGAGGCCTTTAATAAAGACTAAGTGTGACTGCACTGATGTTTTGGAAGTTAATGTCACATCTAAAATAAAAGCTGAAAGGGGAAGACCCTCAGGAAGGGGGTCTGCTCTTGCTGTTCTTAATACTTTGAGCAACACAAATGCACTGCAGTACCCAGTATGGCTCCTTCATGGTTCTTATGGAGACTGAAACACTAAGCACTGCTTCCTAAATGATCAAGTTGCAGCCACTCTCCTGTTTTCTCCTCCCGTGATTTAACCTTGTGGACTGCATCTATTTCTCCAGTGTGAGAGTTGTCAAAGGCAAAAACCCTTTAAAATCAGTGAGTCGTTCTTCTGGCTCTTATCAGGCTTTCTGTTCTTTGGTGTTATGGTAACATATGACCCTCAGTTGACTTGTAATTATACACTTGAGGAACAAAGAGATGATAGAATGGAGCTGATGTTTCATTCCAGTAATAAGCTGACTGAATTGGGGAGGATTTACTGCAGCTGGCCAGAGCTAATGGCTGTGAGTATTGTGGTGGCTGAGAGTACCCTCTCATGTGCGTGGAAATTCTGAGGAGAAGCTGACTCCACCAAGACCAAAGTATATTTACTAGTGGGAATTAAAGGGACCATGTGATCCAAGGATGTGTGTCTCTGGGCTGGGAATGCTTACAGACAAGAGATGAGCCAACTTATTGGAAGTTTGGGTCAGGACGCACAAGCTGCTGTTGAAAGGGCCTGTCTACAGTTGTCTTCTGCACATCCAAACAGGGGATCTCCTCTAAGAGGGAGAGGTTGTTTGTTTGGTTGGGTTTTTTTTTTTTTTTGTTGTTGTTGTTGGGTTTTTTTGTGTGTTTTGTTTTGTTTTGTTTTTTTCCCATTACACTTTCCCATTGCTGGCCTTCAAATTCTTTGATTAAGTGAGCAAAATGGGGAGCCTACTTACATGCAATGATCAGTTTGATCCTTTCTGAAATGGATTTGGTGCTGGGAACTCCCACTGAAAACTCCCTACAGTGTGAAGGCTGTCTGTGTCCTTCCTTTTCCAGCATGCTGTGATCTCTTTATTTGTACAGAAGGCTGGAGTAACTTAAAAGCTGCCTTGAAGCTTAATAAAACAGCATGAAACACATAAGAGCCTCTGCTCTTCACCTTCATCCACTGTATGTTCTCTATAATCAACAGTGATTATACAGCAATGCCTGTTTTTTCCCTACAGGTAAAAATGGTAACTATGCTGAGGCTGTAGACTTTCCTTGTAGATTTTGAGGTAAATTAATGTGTTTGACACGTATGTCCATGTATATTTATATTGCAGTATCACCTAGTAGTGACAGATTTTATTGTCTGAGAAACACAAAAGAGCCTGAGTGTTTACACATTTATAAGTCCTATAATTATTTTTGTGTTTCTCGTAGCTTTGCTTTTGTTCTGTCTCAGATCAAAAAGCAGTGTATTAAAATTGAAGCATCATCCTATCTGTTTCTTTTGTGAGGGATGGAGGAGTAAGAGAAAGAAATAAGCGCCCATACATAAGCATATAGGGATGAATATCCATGTAACTTGACAGAAAAATACATTGGATGTGTGAGAATTTAAGAACACCAAATATTCTATGAAGCAGTCTTCTTCATGCAGTACTGTATCTAGGAGGCACATGAATACCTGAAGCATAGAAATCTCCTTTAGGTGACTTGTTACTCCTTTGGTACTTTTACATACACAAGTAGCCCCAGTAGTTGTGGATGTGCTTCATTAATGAATAGACATATTTTTTTTTCACTGCCTTAATCAGAGATAAATGAACATTTGGATGAGGACATCTTGCATGATTCAGATAACATTCTGGAATTCCACTTTGATTTTTCAATGTTAGCTTTCATTGAAAATGATACTACGTTATTGTTCTTTCCCATCATCAGAATTTCCCATAAGAATCTTGCGTAAAGCCAAATTCAACTCTCATAAACTCCAGAGATTAATTTGGCTCATCATGCTATGGGCAATTACTGTTATATGGATTTTTAATCTTCTTCCTCTACATTTTTTTTGAGTTGGACTTTGTTCTTGGACACACTCTCCTTAATATTCTATTGTTATAATTCAGCTGTAGTTACCCTCTGCTGCTTTTATTTCTGATTCTCATAGATTTAATTCAGAAAAAAAAAATACTTGGTATAATATGATGAATTTTGTCACTAGACCTATTAGATATGAACTCATATATGCCAATAATGTTGTGAAGTAATTTTTTGAAATGTCTACATGCAATATAAAAATTAACTTCAGAGCTAAGTAAAAAACAAATCTCTGTAGTTACATAACTCTGATACATTTTCTTTTAAAAAGCTCAGTAAGAAATTTGACTGGTTCCTCTATTTGGAGCTCATTAACGGTTCATATTTAGTTCTATTTTGTTTTTATAAAAAAATTGGTTTTATATTTAACATTAATACTTTAATTGCCAATAGCTGAATGATAAGGAGCTACTACAGTCCAAGTATTGTCATTGGAATTTATTTCTCTTCTGTGCAGTAATCTATTAATTTTAAACATAAAAGAAGGAAAAAAATTAGTGTAGGGAAGTAGCACACTTCTTCGATTCCCGTAATTCCTTCCTTTTCACAAAAAATCTTCTGATTGATAGACCTACTGAAAAAAACCTGAAAAAGATGCCTCTATCAAAGTCATCCTTAGGTTTCCCTGCTTTCCTCAGTTGTTACCATCAGTTGTGAAGAAAAGTCATTTAGACCAATAGAGCTGGCACTCATTCTATCAGGGCAGAATTTGGATTTTAATTTTGGACAACGACCCTCTGTTGGACAGATAATTGGAGTAAACATTTTGTCATCCCAGTGGACTGTCCTTCACATTGTCTTGTGGAACGGTGTTACTTCAGTTTTTTATAGAATGTATGTGGGTAAATTGGAATATAGTTGGAAATTCCAAGTGTATTTTGTTTCCCATTTTGCTGCTAAAGGCTGCAGAATTGATATGCACTGTATTTTTTCACAGAATTGTTTTCTTTTGTCATTAACCTAGTCTTTAAAAAATTATTTTTACACTGAGAATGAATGGAAGGTTTAACAGCTTAGAAAACCAGCATTTCCTTTTCTGTTTGATAATTTTTGCTTAGTCCATTCTGTGTAATTTACTTTCCCTACATACTCAGCAAATACACAGCATATCTTCTACACAAGAGTGTTTCCCTGAGACCTGTCTTGCATGTATTTTTTTTTTCTTTTATTTGTTTTTGGTATTCACTCCCCCCTGAGTAGAGACATTTACAGCACAGAGATAGCTAGTACAGGAGGGCAAAGTCTGCCTCCTGAGATATCAGTGACCTGGGAGTAGCACCTTCTAAATATATTTTTATGGCTTCAACCTTCCTCTAAAGATAAAACTTTATCAGTTGGAGAGGCTGAATAGCTGTATCTGGTCCTAATCATGCAGGTGGTAATGGCCCTGCCATTGTACAGTGTTTTCTTCTTTCCTTTGCTTTCATTTTCCAATTCTGGTTGCCACTGCTTGAAGCAAAAGGCATTTAATGATGTGATGCAACTTGAGGTAGGCAAGGGACACCTGTGTCTAGTTTGATCTCCCTGCAGGACTTCATAATGGAAGACATAGGCAGTTCATTACAAAATCTGAATTTATGCTTGATCTGTAAATATGCTGGGAGGATATATGAAGCTGAACAAGGAAATGAGAATATTTAGGAAATACCATCTAAAGATTTCTGGTCTCATCTTTGGATTCTCTTAATGCTATATAAGCACCATCAGTTGCAGACCAGCAAGTGGATTGTGCTGAGAGTATGGACAAGCTCACAGGAGCAGATAGGCCAGTCTGCTGACGTTCCTGAGCATGCAGATGCTCTGTTACTGTGTTGCTGAACTCCAACTCCACCCAGGACTTTGTTTGGTTTGGAACTGCTAGGTCAGCAATGTGCACCTATCTGGGGGATGTATATTGTGCTATATATACTGAGGGGAATGAAGAGAAATGCATAACTCAATTTGCATCTGCCTAGAATTGACTGGAAACGCTTCTGAAACGGAACTGTGGCACTAAGTATGAGAAGACAAATTCTGATTTTCAGCACAGATTCTATGTGACCACAATGAGAGCAATTGCACTAGATTTGCAAGCAAGGACTCAAGTAAAAAGCAGGGTTGTTATAACTTAAAAATATTCAGAGAGTGGGTCTATAATGTCATTTATCTACCATGCTTAAACAGTAGCACTAAAGAGAAAATTATTTTAATGGGGAAATATGATAGTTCTTTCGTGATTTATTCTCTGAACCTGGCTCATTGTGTTTGTGCCTAGTACATTTTTCAGTGTAATCGAGAAAGTTAAACTTGGCCTGAAGTGCTTGCAGAAGACCAAAAAGTGAAATAAACAACAGATATGGTAGTTTTATAATTCTTTATACTTAGTTTTTTTCAAACTAACATAAGTGTTAGAGTTTAGGCACAGTGGCTGTTTAATGAAGTCTGATGCTTTTAAATTCAGTATTTGTCAAAGTCACACTGCAGAATTGTTGCATATTATCACTTTTTCATAACTAAAAAAAAATTGATTCTGAAACCTTTTAACATCAAACATAGTCCTGCTGTTTATCCTCATCTTCAAAAGAAAAGCAATATGGTACTCCCTTCCTCCCTTACGTACGTGCTAGAGAAGATGTCAGCATCAGTGCTGGAAGGAATCTTAGAGCAAACAGACCCTGTTATCTTTTCAGGGTCCACCTAAGGAGGTGGATAAGTTTCTGGGAGTGAGAGTTATGTGTCAGGAAGGTTTGCCTAAAACAGCCAGTGAAAATCTCCAAATTAAGTTAAAGCTGGGGAAATTCTCACTTGCTAGGGCACTTAGTCTACCTTGGTTTTCCGTGTACCTTCAGGGAGCAAACACGGGAAAGGTTTAGCATGACAACAAAACATCCCAAAGAGTTATTTGGTTTTTTTTAGTCTCCACAAGAAAAGAAGACAAGAGTTTGAGGAGGTCCCACCCTTAAATAGGATTGAGAGCCAGACCTCATTTTAAAGATTATTTGGCAAAAGAAACACAGACAAGAAAGTTCCCTGCAGCTAGTTCATTTGAATGGTGACCTTTATCTTTCTCCAAATGAAAATGAAAACTCTTCCAACGCTGCATGACCTCCAGTGAGGTTAGTCAGTTGCATCATGATGAGATGATGTTATATATCAACATCTGTTTCTACTGTGTCCTTTCCCCATATGTGTCTTCCGTGTTAAGAAATTTTCTTTATCTCTCTCCCATTTTTGCTCCTTTTTTTTTTTTTTTAAACTCTACCACATCTGTCCTCTCACTCCCTGGAAGTATGACAGTGAGAAGAAAGCTATAGGCACAAGAAAGAAATGAAGATGCTTTTGGTTTTGGACCAGTTTAATAATCTTTTGCAGTTTAATGAGTTACCTCTGCTGCAAGGGACCTCTGTGATAACTTTGCCAAACTGCAACTGTTATAATGGACTACAAATTAAATGAACTTCAAAACTGGCACAGAAAGCATAGCTTTACATGTGTTCCTCCTCAGAATGGGTCAGGGAAGGATTTTTTAGTTACAGTTCTTTAGAATGTTGGCTAGGAAATCATTAACTGTCCATTAAGAATGAATAAACTTTTAGTATGAAGTAGCATGCCAAATTCAAGTCTGAAATGTGATCTTTTTCCTGCATTCTCTCTCTTAATCTAGATTTTTAGATAATTCTTATTTCCAGTAGCTGTTTCTCTTGGAAAACACTGTGCTTGCAAAAGCTCTGTTTTTGTAAAGAGCTCTGATTTCAGCTATTATTTCTGATAGTTGACTAGGATATAAAATTCTCAAAGTTAAACATACCATGTAGAGTACAAGCATAGCATATGTAATTTGAAAACAAGTCTTAAAAGATACAACTTATGGGAAACATTGAAACTGACACTTAAAGTTAACATCATTGTAATTAACCCTTTGTGATCCCTCTTAAAGGGATCTTAAGAGTGTAAGGACCTTTGCTGCACACTGGCTCTTCTTTACCAACAAAACTCCTTTCTGTGCAAGTGATTTTTTTTCTGAATTGTCATTTTGATACTTTTTCTTGTGGACCAGGTCCTTTTTTGCTCATCATGTGAAGGCCTATACATCCTCTGCCTTTGCAACAACTGTTACAGAATCTGTCCTCTAGTCATGACAAATTTCTGAATCTAGTTCTGGGAAGGTGGGGGATTTCTTACCTGAATCAACAATGCTTTTCACTATAGTGATACAAGAAAGACCAGGACAGTAATTGAGCACACTTCCTTCTTACCTTTCCTGGACAAGGGCTGTCTACTTGCATACTGGACTATTTGCATAGTCCAGTAAAGCCCTAATTCCAGGACAGACTTTTTGGCACTGGTTATGAGTGGTTAATAGTAAACCTGCCATAGAGCATGACACAGCCTTGGTAGTGAGATAAATGGAAAAGGTCTCTTCAGTCTCAGGTTTATGTATGCTGCTGATTCAAGCTGAATTCAACCCTGAACCATGATGTCCAAGCAGGAATATTTCACCAGATCAAAAGATTGGTGAGTCACAAACAATCCACATAGAACTGAAGTTAGTGTATAGAAAAAATTATTTTCTAAAGATTGGAAAGAATCCTGTGAAACTTTGAGGTATACAGAGAGATTTTAATTATAGATAAGGTAACAGCAAAACTGGTTTCATGATTTCTTGGGTTAAGAAGTTTGTGTCTGCTAGGGTCCTTCAAAATGTTTGATGATAGCCAAGAAATGGAGTACTATGCATCATGACGAGATTTACAGGAAAATGGGATCTCAGTGCTGGTGCCAGCTGGAAAAACCTAAACAGCTCTGAAGAACTGTCATCACAAGTACCCTTAAAATGCAACGTGAACTCATTGACTAGAGGCTTCTGGATGCCTTTAGATTGGCTCTTCCTGATGCAGTAAGAATTTGTTATAATAATTTTAGAAAGGAAGGTGTGTGAAAGCTGTTACTCCTGTGAAAATATTTGGTCACTTCCAAGGCTATGCAGTAGACAGCACAAATGGGTAGAAGGGCTGGGGCCCCTCTTCCTGCAATACTTTATGGACAGAAGAGGCGAACTATCTCAGGACTGATTTCATCCTTTTTATATCTTTCTTGTCCCCCAGGAATATGCTAATGTGCACAGAGCAAAACTGAGCACAGAGCTCTAATAGGACACACATTAGTTTCAAGACATACAGTCATTGAAAACCTGTACAAGGGAATACATTTTGACCTTTTTCATACCCATTTTCAAGATTGCATCTCTTCTGATGAGCAGTGGTGTTAATGTTTCTTATGCTATTTTGCTTTTTTTCAGGTGATGCTCTTACCCCTAGTGCGAGTATTTATGGTGGAGCAGCAAAGAGGTAGCAGCCTCAGTGTGACACAGCTTTACTCTCACAAAGGCAGAAATGCTGAGTCTTGCTATTCAAAAGGCTGTAAAATGAAAATTGCTTAATGTAGAAGTAGCAGTGCTAGCAACCTTGGCTGTGCTTTTATTAATATATGTGCACCTCATTTTGGCACAGATTACACTGCATTTAAAAACTGCTGCAGATGCTTTTTGGGGATCTAAGCCTGTCCATGTGGGTGGTTTTCTTTTTTTTTTTAACAGCAGCAGGATATTTCAATCATGCTGCAGATTTCACACTTGAAAGAATCCACAAAAGGTCCCTTAGTCTGCTGAGAAGCTATAAAAAGTTAGGTTTAACTGGTCTGGTGCTGGGAATATATAAAAGGATATTCCATCTAGCAACCAAACAAAGGTACATCAGAATGAAGAAAAAATTCACATCTAAGGAAGACCTGGAAAAAATTGTCGTTTTCATCTCTTTAAATCAGGCCTTGGATGAGACCCTCATCCAAACTGAGTCTCTAGGATTAGGAAGTAAACATCTTCACTTTTCAGTCTATTACAAGATTATATCAGAGCTCATGATGAGTTGTTAAGGTGATGAAATACCTAAAGTTCAAGGCGCCAAACTTCTGCTGATGACTGTATTTAGTAGCTGTTAATCTAGCTTCTTATTGCAGATTTAGACAAATGAAGTGTTCTGACTTAATCCTCTCCCCTTGGAATCACCAGAGGTTCAGAGATTTGTATGGTTTACCTCTCTCAATAGCTCAGTACCATCTTTCCATCTTCATGTGTCCACTTGTCTATGACAAATACATGAATTAAGAATTAATGCTCTCTCTCTTCACCCACCCCACTCAGTACAGTTTTGCATCTTACTCAATAACAACAATTGCGAAATTTCAAACAATGATCCATCAAGTTCATTCTCAATGCCTGGGGCTTCACAGAAAGGCAGCAGTCATGTCACATCTCTTTGCCTTTAGTCCACAGTTCAGTATTGTGGCTTTGGAATCCAGAACTGGATTTCATCCCTGGTCTTTGATGATGTGCTGAAATAATAATTCATAAATGTTGTTAACCCTCTAGTAATGGATAGAATTATAGAATCTGAATGCATGAGTGTTTTCTTCCCAGACTTCACAGCAATCCATCTCAGATATTTTCCAATATGTGCTTGAAAAAATATATTGAAAAATTGGATGTGTTATCTGTTGAGAAAAGTTTCTCCTTTGCACTCCCTCAGTATTTCATACACGCTTTTCAGTAAGGACATTTATAAATTAACAGTTTCACGGAGGGAAAGGAGGAAGAGATTCAGCAAGGTGAAAGTAATTTTCATTTAGATTTCTTAACAGATATCTCAGGAAACTCCTATTCCTCACACAATACTACTGTTTCTGTCCAATTCATGTCCATGTGCCTCAGATTTTGGGTAGGAAGAGGCAAAGATGGACCATAAAAAGGTCTTGTACACACTGATAGTTCCACTGACTGGGCAGAAGAATGGGTAGGAGACAGAACAGGACAAAATGACCCTCAATTCTCTATCTGGACACTCGCTTCAAGAACTTATTCCATCAGGTACCCAATCTAAGCACCAACCTTGTGACCTGTTCAGACTACCTATGGAGGTCTAGTAGACCCTCTTGACCCCCTTTCACATGAAGGCTGTTCCAGTTTTAGACTCCTTCTTTAATGTTTTTGTTTCTAATTTATGTAAATCAGAATGCCTTCATTACTCATAGGGGCACTTCATCTGGTTCTGAATCCTAAAAATCTCACAATATGTTATAGCCCTAAACCCCATAAATACTATTTAATTTAAGACAATTCATCACTAAATTCTTTCCAACTCTTGGTGAGACATGGAATTGCTGGCTTCTGAACAAGCTGACAAATCAGACCACCCTATATTCTGATGTGGAAAGGACCCACAAGGATCATTGAGTCAAACACCTGTCCCTGCACAGGACACCCCAAGGATCACACCATCTGCCTGAGAGCATTGTCCAAATGCTTCTTGGGCTCTGTCAGGCTTGGTGCTGTGACCACTTCCCTGGGGAGCCTGTTCCAGTGCCCAACCACCCTCTGGGTGAAGAACCTTTTTCTAACATCCAACCTAAACCTCCCCTGACACAGCTTCAGGCCATTTCCTCCAGTCCTGCCACCTCTCTTCTCCAGAAAGAAGAGATTGGTGTCTGCCCCTCACCTTCCCCTCATGAGGAAGCTGTAACTCCCTTCAGTCTCATCTTCCCCATGCCAAACAAGAGGATAGAAGGGAAGTATCTTTTCACTGTATTAAATGTCTTGAATTCTGTTCCTTTAATGCAAATTTTTTAAAATTTCAAAGTGTTGCAGGATTGAGAATCAATACACTTTACCTTTATCCTTAGTTATCTTAATGGTACTAAGGTTACATGTTGGAAAGATTTCCTGGAAATTTCTCTCCCTCAGATATTTCCTCTTTCACCCAGTTTGCCAAATCCAGCCACAACATAAAAAGAGTGACTGGAGATGATACTGTTTTCCTTTTGGCTTCTTGTGTGGCAATATGACTCAGCAAGAGGTGAACTTCAGATAAATGGTGCTAGTACACATTTAGAAATGTGCATGGGTAGCTGAAACTGAATCAGCATTTTTAGCACTTTCTGTGACTCCCCTGATTTTCTATTGCTTACAGGAAAGCACTGTGGTAGAAAAGAAAGCTGGTGAGAGAGTTGTAATAAAAGAGCTGTGACACCTGTTTTGTGTAGAAGCAGCGGCAATAGCATGTTTTATGCAACTGCTTCATCTTCTTCACCTTTTCCTTTGACACATTTGCTCCTTTCTTCACATTGTCCTATCCCATAAAAACACACTTTTTCTTTTATAGGAAAATTTGTTTTGTTTCTCTCTTTCAATTCTTTTGTTAATTATATTTAGGGGAATTGTTTATATCACACATTCTCCATAGGCTTCTCCTTTATGTGCCCAGCCAGATGTGAGATGAAATTAGCCTTCACGGGTTGTAAATCACTTTTAGAGCTAAATTTGGGGCTGGGAAGGAGTGTGGTATTTATGCAATGTAAACAAGCAATAGAAGTCAGCAAGGCAGAAAGGATGATTGGGAAGCTGGACACATCTAAACTGGCAGCCCAGGAGACCATTTAGGGTAAGAGTAAAGTATGCAACAGCTGCTAGCTAAGGAAGCTTGGATGTATATAGCTTATAGCCTCTGTGAGGGGTGCACTCAAAAACCACCTTAGATCTAGTCAGAGACAAAAACCTAGTATAAAAGAAGTATAGTTCCTGTTGTTACAATTTTATCATGAGGTCTGTTCTCAGATGTGAGGTTGATTTTTTTTTTTTTTAGATCAAGCTACTTGATCTACCTCTTCCCTAGGCTATTTTTCCATGAAGGAGGTGGTAGCTTATGTCCTTCTCACTTTAAAAACGCTTTGAAACTAATAGTAGTGAGGCAAAAAAATGCTAGTGATAATTTCAGTAGAGATTTGTTGAACTGTGGTAAAGGAGAAAATATTTTCAAAGTATCTGAAGAAATGGACCACCCTGTTCTCACATGGTGTGAACTGGAAAGGATCCAGCTTGTGTCAATGGATCTGTCCTAATCTGTGCATCAGCTGACAGTCTGGCTCACTCTTTATGAAAACCATTTCATAAATGGCTGGAAAAGTAACACACAAGATCTCTGCCTCACCATAAGCCCTCCCTGCTAGAAGCACACAGTGCTCTAGGCAATAAATGGGCTGCTGAAATCAGAAAAAAAAAATGGCACAATCAGGACTCTGACATCTGAGAAGCTGTACTTCTGCAGAATTTTCAGCTGGTTTGTAATAATGTTTCAGGACTGGCACACTAACAGGTTTAAATGTGTTTTAATCCGCTTATGTAATTTAAGCACCTCTGGGAGTGGTGAGCATTCATTAAATTATTTGTTATGGTGGGAGTTCTATCATATTGAGCCAGATGCTGCTTTCCATGAGATATGCTATTGTGTCTGGCCCAAACTAAGCTGAATAACTCCATCAAATTCGATTAGGCTATAAAATAGGTTTCTGCTATGTATTAAAATGCATCAGAGCACATCGTTGGCTCTTCTAAGCACCTGAAAAGTAACTTTATCAGCCATGCTACAGCTGACAGTTTTCCCCCTTCCTTTGATATTATTTTTAACTCTTTCTACATCATTACCCATCCTACAGACAAATGTTCATAACCGCTGATTTAGTTGAGAAGGAGAAATACAGTGGTGTGAAATGGTTCAGGGGTCTCCTTTATTACTGTACACTGAAGGACGTTATCCAAATTAGAACAAACTTGATTTTGTAGGGAACAAAGAACAATTGTTCAAGTCCATGTTCCGTATTATTTATTCTCCCTTCATTTTGTGAATTAATACGCTTGTGAGCAGCGTAGCCCTGCATAGTTTGCAAGCAAATTTTCTGTGTTTCTCCCATGCCCAGGTTGCCTTTGATCTGGAGAGGAGTTTGGCATTTGCTAGGAACGTGAAAGCAAACCATCATATAAGGCACATTCTCTCTTGTCATGGGTTACGACTGAGGTAAGACCAGACCAGAAATCTCATACTTGTAAATAATGTACACAAGTGCAGTAAAACTTCTTTTCACTTCCTTTCTGAAACATTTTCTCTAACAACTCTACTTAATTTCTTTATAGTTGAAAGTATAAACAAGTACTGGATAGGCCTGAACTATATTTTCTGTCTTAAACTCTCTGTTAGCACCTAAAGAAGGATAGTTGTATCTGTTTGCAGAGCACCAAGCACTGTTCCTTTTTGACCTTGTGCTCTGTAATCTGTGCTTGAACCAGTTCAGTTTGACTCTCTTGAACTGACTGTTTAGATTGATAGTATCTAAAGTCTCTATTATAACTTTGTATAGCTTTGTGTATTATATACTCCAATGTAGCCTTTTCTTTACATTTTACTTCTCCATCTTCCAGGAGCATAGCCTGGCATTCTGCTTCCTGTCATTCTGCCCAAGTTCTGTATCACTTCTTACAGTCTGTGGGCAGATGGAACCTCATCTGTCACACTCTGTCCACCCCATCTGAGATACTGATGTCTTTGTCTCCTTGTTCTTGAAGATTCTGGATCCTATTAATATCCCTACTGCTGCTTCCCATAGTCCCTACACTTTCATTTATTTAGACAGTAAAATATACAAGAGACAGTGTGCCAAGTCAGAAATCATAAAACACAATAACTGCTAAATAATGTCCCCTACAAGAGTGGTGTGTAGGTTTCTGTAGGTGTCAGCAGCTGCAAAATGTGTTGGGTTTGAGTCCTATAAATCCTTCCTTGAGAGAAACATTTATGGTTTGAGCAAAAGCCAGGGATATATTTTTTTATGAGTTAAATAAATAGAAGCATAAGTTCTTATGTCACATTTTGAAGATTACTCTTCTCAACTTGCAAACATTCAGACATCTTTTGGAATAAATATAAAATATTTTTATGGAGTGTGGAGGAAAACAAAAAACCACAAGAAACACGATAACCATGTATATCATCTGTGTGATAAACTGAAAGCTAACAAATAGTTTCACTGGAAATTTGGCCAGCTTCAGGATTCTCAGCTGCAACTATCTGAAATGAAGCTGAAAACTGTCACAGAGCAACCCTGAGCCTCTTCAAATCCATTTGTAAACCCAAATAGGTTTAAAAGTGAAGGCCTCTAGGATGTGTTTTTCTGTACCACTCTTCCTCAGCTGTGCAACCAGGCCTCATTTGATGAGGAATTCCATGGTCCAGCCCTGGCACCAGCACTGGGGGCTCCCACTGACCAAGAAGTTTGGTTCTGTGCTGTCTTCCTCTGTGTGGCCATGGTGAAATCAACTCTGGCCACTGTGGTTCTATTAGGTTCAATTTTTAATTAATTTGATATCGTCTGCTCAGCAGTGCTCTGCTCATCTAATCTGGACCACTTCTAAGTAACCTCCAAGTGGAGAACATGGTGAGGAACCCACCCCTGGAAGGAACCCAAGCTCCCTGGCACAATGTCAGACCCACAGAGAGAGAGAAAGAGAAAGAAAGCATGAGCTCTGCCTTCCCTCTTGGACCTGTTTCCCAGTCTCAGACTGCTGAATGCAAAAACAGGAGCACATGCTTAGTTCAGTGCCTGTTTTATGCAGCTCCTGTGTCTTTTCATTGACTTTATCAACACCAACACTCTCTTTACATTTATACTACTGGAATACAGACAAATGAAAAAAGAGCAGCAAATGTGGTTCATAGAACATATGGCTGACCTGACATAAGATTTCACTGGCTCCCTAGATGTAGTCATTACATCCATTAGACCATTCTTCTCATAAAACCTTTAAAAATGAAAAAATCCATCCTGCTGGTGAAGTGATAGGGTCCGATATCACCTGTAACCTGTGAATGACAATTTAAACAATGTGCCCTTCTAAGGTAACTACTTGCATTGAATACATTCTCCTGCAATCAACCTTTTAAAAGTCACAGAATTTAAATAAAAAATGCTTATATGCACATGGATTTTTATCACATGCATCTGGAGCCAGTCAAACATTTCCCTAATGAAATGCATCAGGGCAAGGACAAGTTTTAATAATACACAGAAATTTTAAGAAATGTCTTTGATGGAAAGCCAGTTTTTCAACTTGGGCAAGCAATAAGCATTAGCTTTGAGGAAAGGTGGCACATGTTTTAGTAAGCCATTTAAAATGGGGTTCATCTGCTCTGAAATAAGTATTATCAACAGCGCTTGCAGGTTTAACAAAGGTGAAAGTAAAGGATGTTTCTGAAATGCCCAACTCATTTAGGGCTAAGAAAAGTTAATGAGCTCCTGAAATGGGAGGACTTGTACCAATTAATTTCTCAGAATAGCTGGAGTATATTATCCCGGTTCTTTTCCCACTGGAGTAGAACAAAATACCATCATTGCCCTGTTCAGGAGCAAGACTAACCCATTATTTACTACCTTATGGTAGCCAAGATGACAAAGTATCTTGAGCTCCTTTTGTTTATTTTGAGATTGTAGATGGAAAGTTGTAGGGTTCATTTCTGTTTTGCTGTTGTTTCTTACGATTGTACTAAAATATAGTCAAAATGTAACAGTCGAGTTGTTTTTTTTTTTTAAAGGCAGGTCATCAATGCTTTTGGCTTACCTAAAAGGAGAAGAAATGTTGTTTTGGCTCTCCTTTACTGTTTTGATACTGAAAACCATACTGAGATATAAGCAATGCTTTACTATTAATAGTTTAATCAAATGCAAAATATTCCATTATGACGTCAGAAAAAGTAGTTACATATTACTAGCTGAAGTATTTTTTGCCCCGTGTATTGGGTTCCTTAGGTAACTTGGAGGAAATGTGGTTTCATTGATATGTGTGGAAGCAACAACAGGACTATGAAGAGAATTTAATAGGCCTCAGGGTAAGTCTTGTTTTCTTGAGAAGTGTTTTATTCTATTAATCCTTCTCATAGTGAATTTGATGGTAGTTAAATTCTCCTGAACAGAAATTCTCTGCAGCCAAAAAGCCATGGTATGGTAGAAGTAGAAACAGATTCATCTTTCTTTGCCAGAACTTCCTTGGTCTCTTCCATGTGTTCAGATGTTGAATGAAGCACCAGCTTCCACAATGAAATCACTGTTTATTGTTATCTGTAGAGCTCCTATCTTGAAAGAATGCATTATTTGGGAAAAGTTGAATTGCCATCCCCTTATAACTTAAGCCAATGTAAATATGCCTTTTGAAAAGCACTTGAATGCTGACACTCACATCTGCAGATCTGTTCATCCCTGGAGGTTAGGTAACTCACACTGATAGGACAGGTAATAGAAAAAAATCAGAAGAACCAATTGTAAATACTCCTCTGCTACTCAGTAGGGAACAATTTTTCCAAACATAGTTTTTTGAGTTTAATTTATGTTGTTACAAAAATTCTGTCTATGTAAAAAAAATAAATTACATGATTATGTAAAACGATACAGAATAGAATTATGGTATAAGAGGCCTAATGCAAATTCTGGAGTGTGACTGAGTAGCAGAACTGGCAAGAAGTTGCTGTGTAAATGATATATGCCATTACAGAGCCTGAAGGGAAAAACAGTAATTCTTTGCTAAAGTGTGTACATGATAAGAAAATATTTTTATGAAGAAAATATCAAAACTGTTCACAGAGTTTATCATTCAAGAAAGGCACAGTTTTAATGACTGAACAAGAGAGTACAAATTACCTGAGACTAAGACAATTCTAGTGTAGAACATAAATGGGGTCATTTAGGAGTGTTCCTAACCTCAAAACTACTCCCAGCATAGGAGGAACAGCTCAAATGGACCAAAACAGTCATGGATGATGAGGTCTGAATGGCAGACACCTGCTGACATTTTTCTATCTGCCAATTTTTTATAACCTTATAAAAAATCGTCAGGTAGGGCAAACACCACAATTTCTACTTTTACCACTCACACCAAAGCAATTTCTCTGTAGGAAGCTCTGAGATATAAGAAGCTCTGAGATTTCTGGTGAGCTTGGACTGAAAAACTAATCTAGAGCCTCGATTCCTTGTGGTTACCAATGTTTCCATGGCACTTGTGCGAGTGTTGGCACAGTGGGGGTCAGCACATTCTGCTGACCTGAAAAGACTCAGGGCTTTTTCAGTTCTGTGCAATATCCTCACAGATCAGAAGGCCTTAGCTTATGCTTGGTGCAACTAAACAGCTGCAAAGTATAAGCTTCACTGTTAGTAAAGCGAGGGCTGATGTGATTTGAATTTGTTAGCTGCAGGGAGATACACTTCATTGAGATATATAGAAAAAAAGCAATGTGGATGTGAACAGCCTCAGAACTATATCATGCCCTCAACTCACAATCTGCATAGGTCTCTGGATCCTTTTCAATATGAAAAGGTCCAGTAGACCTCTGGGAGGATATTCTGATGTGGATGCTTGTTTTAAGAGGATGGAAGAGGAAAAATGCAATGGAACTGGCATCACAGCCCAAATCATGCTAATGGCAAAGAGCCCTATGATTTAAATAATTTAGAATATTGCCTTTAATTGGTTCTGGTTACATAATCGTCTGTTAATCTCTTTCCTCCCACTGTTTCTCTGAAGGAATGTGCTCTAATGAGTAAATGTTCTGTCCATTTCATTAAGGATGGAGTGCTAGCTATAAAGAGAGTCCCTATAAAAATCACCACCCAGGAGTGGATTATGACAAACACCAAGGCCAAGGGCCCCAGTGGCTGGAGTCATGTCACTAGCAGAGAGCTTAAGCTTCTGTCTTTTGTTTAGGGGAAAAAAAAGGGTTTAAAAACACAACTACTGTGTAGTTGAGGAAAGTAGTTTTTGAAAACACAAACATGCCTGAGAGTTATGTACTGTATCTTAACAGAAAACCAATTCCAGATTCAGTGTCTAAGTCAATGCAACAATGCTCTTCATTTCAAAAAGTTCCTTACAGTGCTTTGCAAGCACACATTACCCCATCCTCCTACTCCTGCCACCAACACACCCCCCCACACATCCAGAAAAAAATAAATCTCATAACATAACTGAGGTGCTTCAGCTCAGGCCATGTTATGGGTATTGACCCAGGGGTCAGGACCAAAGTTCTTGAATTCTGTTCTGTGGACACTAGAAGTAGCCAAAATTTTATTTCTGATCAAATGTTCTTCCCTATCATGTTTCATACTCTGAAATCAGGCAGGCACGTGCAGTTGTCCCTGCTTAGTCCAGTTAGACTGCCTTCAGAAATCACTTGGAGTGAACTGTCACTTCACACTTCAGTTTTAGAGTGTTGGCTTTGCATGGGTTATGAGTGAAAAAAACAATCAGTCAGCAGTTTTGCAGCAACTGAATCCAAGGTGCTTACTTTTTTTTTTCTTTTTTCTCCTTTTAGGATATTTTGTCTTTATTTAGTCTCCTTTTGTAAAAGCAAGTCTTGTCAGCAATTCAGTGTAAAGAGAAATGGAAGAGTCAACTAAATGACTACACTGGATTGTCACTGATGGCCTTTATGGGCTTAAGACAAGAAAATAGAAGGATTTTCCAAAAGTATTTGTAGCTTCCTGTCATAACCTTTTTACATCACTTAAGGGTTCATCTATGGGAAGAGACTGATTAATAAGAAAAGGGAAATTACAGTAAATAATTTTGGGATGAGGGAAGTGATAGGAATATCTTCTTTGTCATTCTGGGGAGGGTTGAGGACTGGGAAACTGACCTTTGTCATCACCTCACTAGGAAGAGAGGACTGTGATGTCCTGGGGAGTACAGTGACCCTTTGCCAGTATGGTTCAGCGAGAAGAGAACAGAGCCTTCTTCTACCGCTGTCTAGGACACAAGCTGCCCCTTCCAGGTGTGCTGGGCACTCATGATGAGCAGTTCTATTTTCTTTCTGTCATGGTTTAGGAATGGTATTCTCCAATGTAGTATTTCCCCTGAAATCACTCCAAGCCACACACTTTCTTCTTTCCACCCTTCCCCTCACCCTCCTCTGTGGCAGAATGGAGAAGAGAATTGGAAGCACAAAAGATAAATATATGGGTTTAGATAAGAACAATTTACTGGAAACAGCAGTGAGATAGGAAAATGAACAGTAACAGAAACAAAATAGAGGGTACAAGAAAAGAAACATTGCTCATCCCGGAAACTCCAAACAATAGACAATACCCATCTGCTCTCTCTTCCATGCCAGCCCCACCACCCCCACCAGCTCTGGAACAGCGTTACCCAACCTCTCCCTCTGGTTTGGAACCAGCATTACCCCACCACTCCCTCTGACACGCTGATTCCACTGGAAGGAGTTCTTTCTCCTCCTTTTCGTCACGCCAGCAATAATGAGGTGGTATAGGATAAACCTCCATGTGCTGGCCATACCCCCTTCTAACTACTGCAAAAAATTAACTCTGTTTTGGCTGGAACCAGGACACCTCCCCACAGGAAAAGATTAAAGCACAAGTGTGCTCGTTTCCCCAGTAGGAGGGTGAATTAGCTTACCTGGTTCTTAGAACTGGAGTTTGTTTGTGTGCTTACATCTATGTTTGTGTGCATTTTTGTGATTACAGAGCATAGTTGACATTTTGCTGAGGAGATTAGAGTCACATCTGTAGAGAATTTTAGGATACCTATTTTTACCCAGGCATCTCTGCCTTCTCTGCAAACACTGCACATAGTAGATTATTGTTAGGTGAACTTCCGCCATGAATAATAATTTCAGCAGCTTTCATCAACAAGCTGTAGACACTGAATCTGCTTAATGGCTTATTTATTATAAGGGTCCTTAAGATCTTTCTGCAGTCTCTCCCTGGTGCATTTTGGGATATGTCCTTCATGATACTTAATGTCAGCCTTCTGGGAAATATACTGTTTGTGTGTTATATATGGAAACAAATATGCTTTTAAGTCATTCATCTGCATTTCCTTATGTATGTATAGCCCTGACAAGGGCTATGAAGGCACAGGTGGCTTTGCGTTGTTTCACCTTCAGAACAGCAGGTTTATTCTTTTGAACATTTCATCATGTGAACATTGTTCTCTAATACTGCTCTTTGAAAATTGGATCAAACGTCTGAATATGAAACTTGGAAATCTAAGTTGGCATCCAGGGTTCTGTAAACATGCCTTGCAATTTTGCTTTGCGTGGCTTAAAAATTTGAATCCACTTATTTGCCAGTGAAGTGTGATTCTGATTTAAGTTTTCCATCTTTCTGATGTATAGGTCAGGAGTGCTCTTACTTTGGAACACACCCTTGTCAGAAGACAAAATGAATTCTGTTCCCCAGCATCGCCTGTGGTTAGAGATCAGTGTGTCAGGTCCTGCAGCACTGCAGTGATTTTCATTCGGAAAGGATTTGTTTGAGGTGACCATGTAAAATGAGTTATTGCATCGCTCCCAAGCAGTGCCATGTAGGACCCTTTGCCAGGGATAAGCAAATGCTTTCCTCTTGCTCAGAGTTTCTGCGGTAGAATTTTGTGCAAATATAGTGAAAGAATGAATGTTCAGTGGCACTGAACACAGCTTTGATATTGATTTTTGTTGCTGTTGCATAACATTTAGGGACTCTGTAAGAAGCAGGGTCAAATCAATCTACATGTGTTTAAATACTCAGAAATAAAGCAATGGAAAAATTTTGGGAAAAAAATCAGATCTTACCAGAAAATAATGTTTATTAAGGACTGAGCTAGACCAAACTCTCCTGGCCTTTAACAAAGCCTTGAATTTAAGAGCTGTTTTAGTTCTGGAGCTGTAAGAACATTCAATGAGCATTGAAGTTAGCAGAAAGTCAAGGCACTGTACATATCAAAATAAGCTTTGCATAATTTGATTTTCACTTAGGAAAATTAATAATGGGATCAGTAAAAACCTACATGCTCATGGCTTTTCAATGTAAAAATATATGTAGTCCCAGCAAATGTGGAGGTTTTCAGATTTTTTTAAAATAATACATTTATATAATTTTGAATTTACACATGATACGAGGCACAGAGAACATAAATGCCTATATCACCTAGAAGATTAATGACCAAAGTGAGCTACCATCAACCTGTCTTTGTTCCCTGTCCAAGGGAATGAGGAACAGGGACTGTGGTCAGTAGGCAGATAGCATGATGTGAGGCCCTCCTGCTTTGCCACTCTACAAGACTTTCATTGCTCTATAAGTGTCTCTTTCACTACAAAAGCTGTGGCCCCTTCAATCCAGCTAAAAGTGCTCTCTTTCACCCAAAGAGACAACCTCTTTATACATACTTGGTTTTTAATGTTGGGTTTGCATGTGAAAGTAGATTCTGATGTGACAGCAACTTAGGTTTATATATGTGACAATATATATGTTATACATGGCTAGATTAATACATTAACTGGGAGGATAGGGACAGCTGTAAAGATTGTTTGTTTGAGATTTGCACTGGAAATAAGAGCCCAACATAGGTTCTATTGCTGTATCTAAACATCCTCAATATTGAACTAGACTCAGATATAACATTGTCACCTCAGAGCTATCTCCATGTTTTTTTTTTTTTTTACTTAATTCGTGTATATTTTTTCTTGGCTTTTTTAATTAGATGGTTTTTAATCATGCCTACTGGCACATGAAAAAGTAAGTTTTCTGACGGAAAGAATATATTTCTTAAATAGCTGAAGTTACGCTCTTTTAAAATCAGCTTTGAGTCTGGAAAAAGCTGTTTTGTGAGGCTTCCAGAGGTTCCTGCCAAAATGCCACGAGACCATTACTTCACATTTACTTGCACATTTCTTTGGAACCCAGAAGTGCAGACACAACACAGAAGAGCTGGAAGAAGCAAGAGTTCATCAACTATTTCTGAACTTTCAAAATGAATTATTTCTGGTTTAGTCTGAGAAAAACAGAAAAGTTTGGGTGGGGAGGAAGTTGACTTTATTTCCCAACACTTTTCTGTTCTAAAGTAAATCCTCTTCAAATTCAAGATCACTTTGATTAATTAGAAGATAATTATCCATTTGCTGACTAAACAATAGGTTCTTCTGTTGAAATCAAGCAATAATATCTTCTTGCTCATCATCTTTCATATATTGGCAACAGATCTTATGTACATAAGAAAAAGGTTTGGTCCCTCTGGGAATTCATGCATGTGGAGGAAAAAAATGCACTCATTTGAGAAGGGTGATTATAATGCTGCACACATTACTTCAGGTATGTGCAAGTCAAATACCCACTGACCTGAAGCAGTCATGGTTCAGACAGCCCAGCATGGTTTCCTGCCTGCTGTGATCTGGCATAGCCTAGGACAGCGCGAGGTTGCTCGATGCTGGCCTCCACTGCTTCCCTAAGAGTGTGGAAACTTGAAGGCTGGTGATAAAAGGAAAGAAATTTTGCCATTCAGAGTTAGCTTTTTAAAACCATGATACAAGGTAGGCTCATGATTTCAAATTAGTGCTTGCAGGTAGTGGTCATCCTTCCCTCCCTTCCACAGCTGAGTGGGGATCACTTTCCTAAGCTGAAAAAACATCTCAATGCTATTCTGAGTGCTGGGCAAAGACCAGCCCTACTATGGTGCTAGTGCAGTGGAGGTACCAGAATGCCACAGAAGTGATGTCTAGTTTTGTCTGCCTCTTCTGAACCTTCCCTCAACTTTATTCAGGAAGATCTATTACAAGAAACTTGATTTGTGTAAGAAAAATACTTACTAATTTCTGGAAGGGGAGCTAGTTTAGACAGACCTTCATTTTTTCCCCCATGTAAATTAAATTTTTGTCAGTAGCACAGAAGTAGGCAAATCTCAAGGAAACTCAAGCTCTTTTTTTGGGTGAAGGAGAATACAATAGCTTGCCTGCTTTATAAATGGCCTAATGCTCCTAAAATTAAGTTTCTGGAGTATGCCCAAATATACTACAAAGAAAATATTTCCTGTAGTATTTTGGTGCTCCTGTTTGGCTCCAAGTGAGACTGAGAAATGTAGAAGCCATTTCAGACATGAATAATTGTAATAGTTTGCATTTGTAAAGTGATCCAGATACTAACAATAATGGACTGCAGTTGGAGTGTGAGCATGGTAAAATGGCTCTGTTACAAGCACAGTTCTTTAAATGAAGTGGTGAAATGAAGACATTAATTTTACTAGGTCTGGTATACTTTGACTAGAGGTGTAGCAGCCTGTGAAACTGAAAAGGCTGTTAATTCAATCATTGAAATGATTTAGCACCAAAAAAAAAAAGAATGTGTGCTAATTTTAAAATAAAGCCAAGATATTTTAATTGCCTAGAATTTGGGCTTGCTTGGAACTGCAGAAAAAGGGGATGGGTGGGTGCATCACATCTTATCCTTTTTCATTGTATTTTACCCACAAAAATAGAGACAATGACAAATAATTTAGACAGATTCCTTTAAGTCATGTGGTGACTTCCTCTTAACACTTTAAGTGATCCTACTGTTCTCAGATATATTTCACCTTCAACTACAAAATGGTCTAAGTTTTCCTAAGTAGGAAAACATGAGCACTTCTGTCACAAACAAAGAGAAAGGGAGCAGGGGAAGCTTAGATGTGGTTGGCATGATTTACTGTGTTTGGAAAATACATATAGGCCTAAATGTTTGTGGAGATGAATTGATGCTTTCCCTTTCACTGAGGATTCTTAGCAGCATGTCTAGAATCCTGTTCTATATATATTCTTGGCCTGTACACTCAGGTAGAATACATGTCAGTTGTTTGAAGCTCACTAACTCATTGGTTGCTGCCTATTCAAAACACATGGTAATCAGACAATTACTGGGGTTACCCCATTGAGAGTATCAAAAATCCCCACCTATTTCTATAAAAGCAAGTGGAAATTCAATTTCCAGTACATTCAATTTCATAAACATCTATTTAAGACAACCAGGATTGAATACTAGTCTATTCCATGCTAAAAAATACACACAGATATACAATTTGTCCTTTAACAATCCTTGCAGGGTCATAAAGGAATGTATAAGTTAGTGTTCACTTTTTAAATGGTAGTATTAGCCTTGCATCCCAGGAAAACTAAACAACAAACCACATTTATGCAGTACTCATAAATCAGTAAAACACAAAGCTGAGCTGGAAAACTTTTACATGACATCAATCACAAACTGTGAAATACCCAATAAAATTTCACAACATACCTGTGGAACAAGTTTTGCAATGTGCAAATAACACAGATTCCCCACTACCAGGAAGAAAAAAAAAAAAGTCTTTCAACACATACAATACAAATTCTGCAGTGTACATGAAAAACAAGTTCCACTGTATGTATGGGGGTTTAAGGAATAAATATAGTATCTTAATAGTCACACCACCTGAAGTGACCCATTGTCTCATGTTGAATTGGTATTTGGTTTTTTGGTCTTTCATTGCTTCAGGGCTTTATAATGAAGGTGAATTAATGTGAGAACTGGTCTTTTAAATGAATAGTTATATTTCTGACCTGAAATGCCATGATCAGTCTAGAACCTACCTAGTATTGGACCCAAAAATGGATCCCTAACAGATGCATAAAGCTTCAGAAAAGCAGAAACACAGACAGAATGGAAAATAACCATCTGAAACATAGAAATGCTTGTGCTTGGTTTTAACTGTGTAAGGTAAACAGATTAAAGAAGTTACAGGAAGAGGGAGAAGGAAGGCAGACAGGCAAGTAGTAGTGTGGTATTAGGAGGTGTTTCTTCTAGGAGACCAGTAAAACAGCACTAGAACAATGGATGAGAGATAAAGTTAGGGGAAAACATCCCTAAAATACAGTGACCTAGACCAAAAAAACCCAAAAAACCCAAAAAAACAACACCACCAGAAACGCAAAAACCAAAAAAAAAAACCTATAGCTTTTAATAATATTCACAAATTTATAATTCTGTCTAAAGAGCAGAAGGTACATAAAGAAATTGACACTGCGAGTATCAGTCTGTGAGCTAATTACCACTGCCTTTGAGTTGGAAAGATGCATCTCTTCTTCATCTGTGTCCTGGTTCCAGCCAGGGCAAGGTTAATTTTTGCAGTAGCCAGGAGGGGCATGGCTAGGACTCTGAGGTTATTCTATACAACCTCACACCATCTGCAGGGGGTGTTTGAGATGGGGTTTCTTCCATTCAGGAAACGTGCTGGAGCAGTTGGGTACTGCCAGTTTCCATCTAGTGGAATCCTAGTGGAATTAATGCACTTGTGCATTAATTGCTCACCTCTCTTGTACACTCTATTATCAATATTGTTGCTGTGACTGTTCAGTTTTGTATCTCATTCATGTTTCCAGTAGATTACTCTTAATTCAACCTGTGATCTTTACCTTTTGTGCTTCCATGTCTCCTCTCCAGCCCACCACATGGGAAGGAGGAAGGGGAAGTGGAGAGTGAATGAGCAGCACATGGTTTGGAGTGTTTCACTGGGAACTCTAAATTTGAAAATACCATTCCCAAACTACAACAGTTATTCATTCCTTTTCAAATTCTTTCAAAGTATTTGGCCTTGCAGCTATGGAGGCACATGGATGTTGCTTTAGCCTTAGAGTCTCTGGTCACAAAATGTGCAAAAGCTCAGCTTGAACAATAGAAACGTGTGTTTTTCTCTGCTTTTAACTGAAGCGAAAAGGAGTGATGAAAAAGAAGACCAGGAAGACAAGGGCAGGCAGGTCATAGGGAGAGAAAAGAAAATGATAGGAATGGAGATGTGGAGAAAGCAGATAAGAATTATGACTTCCATATAGTTACTTGGGAGAGTGTTACAACATGAAGAGCTTGATTTTTGTTTGGGAACAGGTGTAGAGTTCTCTGCAGCTTTGAGAAGGGGCATTTATATTTTTCCGTTTTAAGCAGTTTCCATGTGACAAAATACTTGACCACGTAATGTGTAATGGTGGAATGCACAAGCCCATCCAGGTGAGCAGTACTGTACTTTAGGCTATAGCAGCTCACTACCTCAGTAATATTACCAGTGAACTGATGTGCTGCTGTCACTGTTGATTACAATGATGACAGTATTCCTGTGCCTACTAGAAATCCTCAAAATCAGGCCAGAGAAAACAAATCCCTATTATTTATACAAACTGTGGCTTCTCTTTGGCAAAAGGTGAGAATTCATCAAAGAATGACCAGCTTTGTTCTTTTCAGATTTCTGTGAGATCTAGTCAAATTAAATCCAAAAGCCAATAGACAGCTACTGTGTATTTATATATTTTCTTCTCAGTGCTGCTTATTAACAAAGTAATTTGAGAAACTTGTAGTGAATGAATACTTTTCATGTGCAAGTAGGAATCAGAATCTTGTGCCTTATTCCAGCCACATCTTTCAGGTTTTCTATCTGGCCTTCAAGTATATTCTCCTATGTATTTCTTTGTTCCACTCAACAAAAGAGACTCATGTTGAAAGTAGGGCACCTACTTAAGTGTTTAGTTGGATTAGGGTTCTTCAGAGGATTTCCTAATCTCTGGAAAAAAATGATTAATTGTTGAAGCATTAGGCCTTCAAGGCCTAGACTTCCAAGAAATTCAGCTCTGAATCCTGGGCTGACTGAATTGTTTTATGATGGCCAGAACTAGGACTGGAGGGTACTGGCTTCTGAGTGCAGACAAAAATAGTAAGAGCTGACTGCTGAACCCCCTCCTCCCCCACAAAAAAATACCCCAAACAACCCAGTGGAAGAGAATGCATACTCCAGTTACAGTTTAAAACTTTCTTGGGACATAGTCATGGAAGAGAAGATACTGTCTGCTTCTGTCTTTGTATTTAACTTTGTCAGACCAGTTTTCAGGTTGAGAAAAACCAAAATTGTGTGATGACACTAGATTTTGAGATGCTGCAGTTGACTGTGAAGCCTTGACCATGTTTGTGATGGCAGTAGTTTTCCAAAAGTGCTATGCCTTACAAGGTAAATCACATTAACTTCAGCTAAGTAAAAAAATTGGAAGAAAAGCCCCTGATATGGTTAATTGGCAAATACCCAGTTTTTTTCCCATCTGAAAAGCATCTGTGTTCAATGTGATGAGATTTTCTTTAATCTGATTAGAAGACTTGAATATAATTAAATGTTCCCATACTTCCCTATGTGCTTGAAGACCTTTATGCATTTCTTAAACATTGCATAAAAACTAAAATTACTTTCCTACTGGCTTGCACACGCTTGGGTTAATGTTAGCCAGTAGTTGCATGTCTCATAACCTAGTCCCTCAAAGTGTCTTCTTTTCAGAGTTTGCCAAAGGGCTCACTTAGAAATGCTAGTTCTTACAACTCTCACCTCACTTTGTTGTGACTCAGCCCTCCTGAAATGCTATCTGTTCCACAGGGCATTCTTTCTGCAGCTGTCACATGCTGCTGTGCTTGCTCTGTACTTACTGAACTGCCTTATACCCACATCGGACTCTCAACTGTTTTTTTCAGGGGAGAGTGTCTGTTCTGTCCTGTGCATTTTTCCTTCATTGCTAATACCTTATGGTACTCTACAATGACAGAAAAGCTGATAACAATCTTGAGTAGGAGAGATCAGCCTGTCTGAACGCTGATATAAACTGAAATGATGGTATGAAATATGTCAACAAATTATCTTGCAGTGCATTTCAAACACATTTTCTGCCAGTGTGAGTAAGCACATTTGCTGGGATGGGTCTGACCTGGGATAACATGAGTTTTTCTAAGAACTAAGAACTACATACTAAGATGGTATGTACAAGTCCTTTGTAAGTTTAACCTGTCATATCTGACTTCACCTTCACCCTAACACCCTTTTCCCCAGCTCACCACCTTTTAATTGCCTCTGTGTTCATGATAATACAGAGCTCTGAAATTTCACCCAAGGGGAAACTCTGCCAATATTTTTTACCTGGAAAAAAATGCTTTTCAAAAAGAAAAGATAAGGAATAGTCTTAGTTGTAATCTAGAATTGCACAAATTAATTGGCTGCTCTGAGGCATAGTTATTTGGCATAACCTGTTGCTTTGGAAGCTGTTTCCAGGTACAGCATGGAGCAAATCAATCTCTTTCTTGTTTCTGGGAGTTCCCTGTCCATGCCATGGAATTGCAATAAGCAGTCAGAATGCTGTGGTCAGTGGCATAATTGGGTTTGGTCCCGGAAATAATGGGAATTCAGCCAAAGCCTCTGAGGGAAAGAGAAAGGACTCTGTAAACAGTTGTAATTGGGTCTGACTGAAAAAAGACCTTTAATGGTGCTGCGTCTTTTAAACTGCTAAAGCTGCTCTTATACTCTAATTCTCTCCCTGAATGTCTGTATTTTGTGCCAGTTGTTACCCCTATGACTGTATGGAAGATATAGTTCCCTTCAATTCTATATTCAAGAGGCAGGTTGGAAGCTTACTTTCTTCCTGTACTTTTTTAATCTTCTGCCTCTAGTACGAGAGGCACAAATGCTGCCAGAAGTTTCTGCTGCCCTGTTGGGCAGCTCCCCCTGCACAAGAGGAGTGCCATTGCAACTCCCCACTTCTACCAATACCCATTGCCATTGTGGCTGGATGTAACTCTGCTGATAAGCAGGGTCCCCATAGGCTGCCTGAACATGCTGAAAACACTTGAATTGTTCTCTACAGTTCAGAAAAGACAGGGAGAACTGCACAGGAAGGGAAGATATCCCCCCAAAATCAATCAAGATATCTCCACTGTGAAAGAAATAGTTGGGAGACAGGAAGAACTGCTGGATGGGTGGGAAAACAGCTAACTGCTGGGAATAAAACTACAACTTTGGTGTCTTTTTGGTAAGAGAGAAAAGTAATGTTTTGTATATACGCATATGCTTTAAAGAAATTCTCAATGTAGGATGGAACAGAACAGACAAGGCTCATAGATTTTCATGTGAGAAATTTCTTGTGCAAGAAAGTGAAAAACTGTGCTTAGTGCAAGGGTGGTGCTCCCCCATTATACAGCTGAGCACCATGGGCTGGCCCGCTTGTTTCTCAGCATTTCTAAGGTTCTTTCATAGAGAAGTGATGTTTGCCATGTTTTCATCTTTTTGTCACAGTGGATGGCAGATGCAGCAAAGGGAATGACTTTCCTGAGAAGTCTTTTTTTGTCTGTAAGAAATGAGTAAGTCAGGTGAGGCCTACAATAGCAGAGAATGAAAAAAGAGGCAGGAAGAATGACCTGTGTGCCTGAAAATTTGGGTGCTAGTTAACCCAATAAAATATATTGGGTTCGTCTACAGACTTTGTTCCAGATAGAAATAAACAAGAGTCATGGTCTAAAATCTAATATCAAGACAGAGTTTTGTTCACATGAAAAACTGACAAAACTGAAGTGCAAGAACCAGAGTGCAGCCCTACCCTGTCTGTGTTGGCTCACACTCAGAAGCAAAGGCACTCCAGAAAGGGGCTTTATTGATATCATTTAACTAAAAATCTTGTGTTAGACTTGGCATGTAATATGTCTAATGGTCTGGAAAATATATGTTGGATATTCTCCCTGTGGTAACGGACCTAGACACAGAAAGACAGCCGTATTTTTCAAAAGTCAAGATTATTGCTCAGCTTTCACACAATCTGTACACATTTAAACTGGCACTGTTTTCTAACTATTGAAGAAATGCAAAATTCAGTGGAGCTGGGGACTTACTGAAAGGCTGTAATACTTTTGAAGCCAGACCCACCCATATTTAGGTGGAAAAATGCAGTGGAAGTAATACAACCCCAGAATTATTTTCTGATAACTTCAACTTGAGTTCTCATCCTAAATTCAGTGATGGACTTGTCTAAATTTCTACATATCTCCCTGGCTTCATCACACAGCATCTGAATGTTTAAGAGTGCTTGGAGATCTTTATGATGCTTGCGAGGCAGGAGAAGTATTCTTGTTTGCCTTTTGTTTTAAGGAGGAAAAGAAAGATGTGAATTGCCAAAAGGCATGCAAATATCTGTGCCAGAGCCAGGAAACAGGTACATGTTTTCAGTGTACCAGCCCAATACCTGAAATGGCAGATTTTTTTCTTTTTTTTTTTTCCCAGTCATGTCTATTTATGCACTACATAAATAGCTAGATGTGTAGTGTAATTATTTCCTACCATGTGTTTGCTCCATAGGTGCTTTATGTAAGTGCTGAGACATCGGAGCAGGCCTTGGTCAAACACACCCCAAACTCACATCCTGGAAGACTCTTTCAGTGATGTAATATGTACAGAAAAGTGGCTCTAATATCTTCTAGCTTCTTGGCCCTGATTCAGGGTCAAGGGGATATTTCTAACAGTTGCTTTTTTCAACAAAGAGTGCTCTGAAAACGCAGGCTCTGTGAACTGAGCAAGTGCTCAGAGCACACACTTTATAAGAAGCTTGCTTGCCTACTAAGCAATTCTCAGCAATGTCTTTGGCTGCAAGCTATTGTTATTTGTTTGTACAGTGGCAGTGCCCAGAGGCTGCAGTCATGGATCAGGGCCCCATTGTGCTAGGTATTCTAAAGACAAAACAAAAAGGTCTTTGTCATACTCTTAAAGCAAATCTGAGGTGAGTCTGGGAAAAGAACTTTCCCAAATCCAAATTTCTAGGGCCAACTTGTAAGCAGTTTACTGCTCTCCACACTTTGGGTTTATCCTTGGTTTTCTCATCTGCATTGTTTATTCAACACAGATAATAAATGAACTCTGAAAACACAATGGGAAATGCAGAAATTTGATATAGCTACCTATATTTCCTACTGAACTCTAAAATAAATAGCCATCCAGTGACTGACAGAGGTGCCTTGAGGACTTAGTTGCCATCTTTGGCTTCCTCAAAGTATTTTTTTTTTTTTTTGTGGTGACTAAAGTGACTAAAGACTGAAGCCTGAGGCAGAAATAACTCTTGCCAAAACTCAACCTTTTTCAGTATTTCAGATGAGTGTATTTCAATTGCTTCATGCATATGGCATTGCTGGGGGTATCCACATCACAACAGGATTTTTGCAGCTCAGGCATTCACCAGCTGCTGGCACTTGAAGTCACATTCCTTTCTGTATCACATCACATTTAGTTGCTGTGGATACTCTTGTGATGCCAAAAACAAAGGATTAGGACTTACTGTAGCCCTTCCTCTCCCAGAACAAAAGGTTCTGTTTCTAAATGTCCTATCTGCATTACAGGCAAGTGGAGCACTGAGAGTCACTGAGGAGGGATGGGGCTGGAGTTCCATAACCACTCCCACCCTACACGTGGCAACGATGCCCTTGTCTCCCCAAAAGGCTTTGAGTGAATAGAATTGGGAACTGAACTTGTACTGAAGTTACTAAAGTGCAAATACCCATAAAGTCAGCACTTTGGCTTTTTATCTTTTCTGGATGTCCTCTATATACCTCTAGTCTCAAACTAAGAATGAGAATAAACTTTCCTAGGTTTTGGAGATACTGTAGTGGTGTATGGGATAATAGAACCCACAATCACAGGAAAGAAGGTCTGGAAAGTCCCTTGAGGTGGCTCTTCACTTGTTGGGGAATCACTGTCACGCAAGAAGATGGTCTGAGGCTGTAGTTCATATTTTTCTGACCCACAAAAGCAGCTCTGTAGGAATTGAGTCTATTTCAAAGTCCACATTCAGCTAGCAAAAGAAAAAAATTTAACATTTCTGGCAAAAAAAAAAAAAAAAAAAAAAAAAAAAAAAAAAAAAAAAAAGAGAAATATAGTATTCATTCTCAAAATAATTCAGCATTTAACACACATAATTCTTGCCTATTTTCATCTATATGCTGATTAATTAAACACCTTAAAACCCCTGCTTTGGACTATTTTTAAAAAAACATACTTATGTTCAAAATAAAAGTTAAGTTAATGCATTTAGCCACTGCTAGTGGGCTTGTTTCATTAGCCTTCTCTGCCATGGATTTAGGAATTGAGAGAACAAACATTTATCAGCTGGAATAAAGACTTTTTTTTGGTTTCTGTTTGTGTCTTCTGAGATGCATTCCAGGCCTTCAAAGAAGCCACAATAAAGCTTTAATTTTCTATTTATATGCTCAAAGACTATTTTCATTCATATATCTATAACCAGATAAACATTCTGAAAATTCACATTGCAGTATAATTGCTTTGTTCTTCTTTTGGGATACTGACTCATAATTAAATAGATGCAGCTGAAAGACAAAAATGTGGCATTGAGACTGTACTGTTACAGCAAGGAGAAAAAAAGGGATGAAAACAGAAGTTCTAAGGTCAGCAAAGCAGACTGGAGTAGGAACTCAAAAAATCAGGTTAATGCTCTGGTGCATCCACAAATACTCTTTACCAACCATGTACATTACAGCCATTGTTTTGTACTTTGGCTTCAAAATGGGGATAAATATTTTCCTGTGTTAGAGGCTTTTGTGAGAATATCTATTAGTGACTGTAAAAAAAAAATCTGACAATATGGTAACACTCACATAGGTATCAAGAGAAACAGGAAGCTTAATTAGCATCTCACTAGAGACTGATAGTCTCCTTAGAAAGAGCAATAGACTGAGTTACTGAAGGTAGCCAAAATTCAATCCCTTGCTGTTTATATAATGAGCTAACTCACAGTTGGTATTTGTTGTGAATTGCACAGTAAAAGAATTTACTTTAAAAATGCCTTTTTGTTGAGTCTTGAACTTGTTGTCCAAAATGTCTCATTTTAAACAAACTTACAAAGAATTTGAGCCTGACCTGGATTCTGAACCTGGCCAGATTTAACACTGCCAGGCAGCATCTGCAGCTCTGGGTTAGGTAGCTGCAGGAGCATTTCCAGGGTAGGGCTGCATACTCCAGGTCTGCAGCCTGACTGGGCTTTGCCACCCTGCTGGAAGGAGTCTCAGGCTCCTACTGTGAAGGCAAGACTTCCAGGATTGGAAGTCTGGAAAAAGCTTTTTGGATCTACTGGGCAGGCCTACGCCACCACTAAAGACAAGCTAAATGTAGGGTCTCCCCTTTTCCAGGGCACAGCCCTTTCATGGCTTGCTGTGGAGATAGGGGAGCAGACAGGAGAAAAAGTGTTAGATTTCTTGTTTTATAAGTCCCTGCCTTAAAGGAAACATTTCCTTCTGGGGGCAAGTTGTTCCTTAAATAAAAACATAGTATTTCTTATAAAATCTGTTAATGCTGCTGAAATGACAAAGATCATGACTGTAATTATTGTTTTTAAGGTGTCAGAAATGTACATGGGCATATCAAAACACAGTATTGTCTACTTAAAATTGATCACATGTAGCAAGTAACAATAGTGTCTAAAATGTTGTATCTAATTTTTTAAAAAGTCTTTGTTTAAAAATAGGATTTACCCATGGATTTTTAAATAATTTAAAACAATGGGGTCATAAGAAAATTTAACAAAAAATGTACAAATGAGGTCATAAGAAAATACAATTGTATTATTTTATTTTTAGTCCCTTTTCTTCAGGAATAGGATAGCCAAATTCCCTGAGTTCTTTGAAATGTTTCTATTAGGCTTCAAGCTCTCATTTGTTCATGGGATAATTTTCCATGTCTAACCTCAATTTTATTAGAAAGGAAAATTTCTATAACTTGACTCAGTCCCTGTTTCATGCTGCACTGCAAAGGAAAAACAGCTGTTTTTTCAGACATCTCTCAAGCAAGGTGATGTGTATTTCCATGTAACTCTTGCAAATACAGTGCTACCACTTTTACAATAAAAGGCATTGAGAAATAGTAACATCCTTGAGATATATTGAGGGTGTTAGGAAATTAGTCTTAGCCAGACTGAAGGTGGACTCTTAAAATAACTTGTAGCATTTTTGGCTTCTGTAGCATTTCTGGTGTGGAAGGTCTGCTAAGAGTACAGAATCATAGAATGGCTGGGTTTGGAGGGGAGGTTTAAAGGTCGCCTAGTCCAACTGCCTCTGAAACGAACCCCATCCAACCCGACCTTGATTCCAGGAGCAGGGCATCCACAATTTCTCTGGGTAACCTGCTCCAGGGTTTTACCACTCTCATAAAAAAATTCTTTCTTATATCTAGTTTAAACTTACCATATTTTAATTTAAAACCCCACTGCAACAGGCCTTACCAGAAAGCTGTCCTTATCTCTCTTATAAACACTCTTTCAACTACTGAAAGACTGCAGTAAGGTCTTCCCAAACCCCAAACTCTTCCAGCTCATCCTGAGAAGGGAGGTGCTTCATTTTTGTGGCCCTCCTCTGGACTTGCTCCAACAGGTCCATGTCTTTCCTGTGCCTCATGAGGATCCAGAGCTGGCTGCAGCACTCCAGATGGGGTCCACTCATGAGAGTGGAATAGAGAGACAGAATCCCCTCCCTTGCCCTGTTGCTCAGGATTTTTTGTTGCAAGCCAGGGTATGGTTGGCTTTCTGGGCTGCAAGTGCACACTGTTTGCTCATGTTCAGTTTCTCATTCACCAATACCAGCAAGTCCTTCTTTGCAGGATAATAAATGACCTATCAAGGTCATTTGTTCTGAAATTTAAATTCACATATTTTTCAGGATTTTCCCGTTTCTTAATCTTAAAATTTTCTTGTTCTACAGGAAAAAAATTCCTTAAAATTGACTATAATGTGTCTGAAAGTCCTTGAGTTCAGATAGCCAGAGGACCTTAAGACAACTGTCTCTAGCACATTTCTCATGACTTCCAGATTCCTTCACATGGGACAAATCTGTAGGTTTTCTGGACTATGAGAACTTCAGAACATCCATCTGGGTCTGTCTGGGTTAGCTGATGGCATTGCAAGTATCAATTTCATTCAGAATCTGCAAGCTCAGGGAAGATGCTTTTAGAGGCAGCACAGAAATTGTGTATTCCAAAAACATTTGTTTCTTGAGGTTTAGAGAAACCAAAAATATCAGTTTTAGTGTGGCTCAGGTAAATATTATATATGAAAAGTATCAGATTTGAACTAATTCAAAGTCCTTCAATCTTTTTGAGTTTGCACACATCATTACAAAAATCATTGTTATAGGGTAGTGTGTTATCTTTAGATAGAACATGCTAAAAGATATATAATGTAATGCTAAAAAAGGTATAAAATAGGTTGCTGCTTTAGAGATCCTAATCTAGTACATCCATCAATGACTGATCTCCAGCCATTGTTAGAATGGTAAAATGTCATTTTTGTGTGTCATTTTGGCTGCTTTTCTGTGTATCTTCAATGAGTAAGACCCACTCCTTCTGCCCTTGGCTGACTCTGCAGGTGGTCTTTGGAGGAAAGCTGGTGCATGAGGTGCTGCAGGTTGCTGCTGAGTTCCCAGGCACTCAGTGGGGACCCATGTACTCCCGCTGCCCACAGTAACAACATGGTCTGTGCTGGAGAAGACCAGGCCTGCAACAAACAAATATAAATAAAATTATTATCTTCCTACTTTATGAACTTCTACAAAATTAAGAATTCAGCTTTGAGAAAATTGCAGTGGCAAACTCTTCTCTATTGTGAGCAGGATCTTGCTATCTTCATTCAAGGAGAAGTTTCATATTCTGGCCCTAGCTTGCATTGTTAAAGAAATCTGGACATTTCCTCGAAGCCAGAAGGTTTTTGGCTACTAGAAATGCTAGAGATTTCCTCATGCTAAGAAAAACCACAGACTTCTCCAATTACAAATATAATTGTAATTCACAATTAGAAGTTACAATAAAATAACATTTCCTGTAGAACCAAAGACCAGTTTAAACTTGCAGTCATTATTTGCAGGGCAGGGAAGATGGAACTAGATTGTAACTAGGACTATGTATGAGGCTTATACATTGCCCTTAGTAAAAGAAACATTATGCCCAATTTGGACACACTCTTGAAAGGCAAAGTTAAGCATTTGAAATAAGAAAGGCATTTCTCAAATGTCTTTTTCATCTTCTCCATCATTCAGTCCGAAAGTGTTCAAGACACATTGTTGTCTGTCAGACTAGACAGAGAAAGGAAAGCATTATTCAATTCTTGAAATATTTTAGTGCCCACACATCTTCAGTTCTCATGGCTTTTTTTTTTTTGTCCAGCCATTTGTGTCAACGATATTATCTATTCAGAGAAGTATGAGGCAATAGGATAGAATGTTAACTTCTATAAAGCCTTTCATTCCACGTACTTCCCCAAACAAATGCTTTACCAAGTTAAATAACATAGCTATAGAATTAAAATGTTCCAGAGGGAGAGGCAAGGAAAAAGCCAATGTTTTCAGTTGAAAGTGGAAGACTGATGGCAGTTTCTAAGGCTTGTTCTGGGATGCAAATGAGGATGTTCTTATAACATCCGTTCTGTATTTCAGGGACTTTTTAAAGGGCAGGGTGCTCGAGCAGCATTTGGAAGAGGGCATTTCCAAGGCAGGAAAACAGGGCAGAATGGCATTTCAATTATGTTTAACCACTTCAGGTCTATCCTGCTTTCATGTTTTTTCTGACTGAGTAAAAAGCTTAAATGGATAGAGTTTTCCAGAGCAGCTGGAAATCAAGAATCGGTGATGTGATTCTTAATTCTACGGTGTGATGCTGGTTTACATAAATTAGAGGTGTGATAGATCAAGAAAGTGGAAATACTGGGATTTTGTGAGGTTTTGTAATTATGAGCTGAAACTTTCTTAAGACAGCCTGTGAGTCTGTGATATTTTTGATACACTTAGGTAAGATATTCTCTTTCTCTTCAGATAGAGCTTAACTTCCAACACACATTCAAACTTCAGTTCTGGTCTGAAGTTTTATATTAATCAGGTCTGAATTCTGCATCTTTAGTGCGTTTTTCTCTCTTTTATCCTGTCCCTTCTGTATAATACAATTTACAAATATTGTCTCACTACTTAATCTGTTACTGATGAATCACTGTCTTGATAGAAATGTATACAAAAGTAAATGCTAAACTAGAATAGAGCATAATTATATCACAGCAAACTATTTGGCAGCTGACTCATTAAAATAGTCATGGAGATAATTTTTAAGTCTGTATAAATATGAGGAGTAAATGCTATATCTTTGTGCTTTCCAAGGAAAGTTGTATATAATCGAAGTGGTAGACTCCTTACAAGTATTGGATTAGTCACATTTAGTGATTTATGAAGGTAGACTGGTCATCCTCATGAGAGCTAACAGGTATACATTTTCACTTTGAGATTTGTTAGTCATTAAAAGCATACCTCAAAATATGTATCCTTGACTCTGAGACTAGCATAAAATTACAGTGGGAAATGCCCTGAAGTCTAAATGCCTACAGAAAGAAATATGTATTTTTATAGTCACCTGGACATTGTGAAGAAGCAGTGATGAGCATGTAAATTCCTTGTACAGTGGAAAGAATTTTAAGTTTTATACTACTAGCATAATTCTCTGAATGAAAAATTATAAAAATTATATGTAAAATAGAAAAATTATACTTGCAAGAGGTGGGTTGTATTTGACTGAATCTTTAAAAATGAAGAGGCAGTATAGATGAATATATTTGTTTACATTTATGCATTAAATAAATCTTCACATAATCCTGTAACAGATATTAGACACCTTAACAGTCTTCCAGTAATTTAGCAAGGATGGAACAGCAGTGTAGGTAATGGTATTTAAAAGTTCTTAGTAATTGCTTGATGTTTGAGGTTCTGCAATCCTACATCGGAATTTATGAATATATTTGTCAAACAGTTCTATACTTTAATCAAAATCAAGGATTTTTGAATTAACAATATAGCTTTGGAAGGAGAACTCCTATAAAAAAAGTTGTGACAACAGCAGCTGGCATGGGTCTACATGACACCTTTTAAAAGAAACTTGATATGGGAATGTCAGGTGGTCAGCAGATTGCATCTGCACCTGTCTTGAGCTGCAGCTAGAGGAATATGCAACGGGAGGGTGAAATAAGTATTTGCTGCAGTTTTATCCCTGTACTATTTGCCACAAATTCCATTATCACAAGCCTTTTTTGTGTTATTTGTTCATCCCTGAAAATATTCATCAAAGAAAGGTCAGGGAGCTATAGAGCTAAGCTTAATACTGTTTTTGAAATATACTATAAAGTGCTGCACACCAGAATCTAACATGGGAGATGGTCTGACCACTCCCACTTACACAAACAGAAACCATCACATTGACTACTGACTAATTAGGTCCAGCTGGAATCCTTAGGCAAATTAGTCATTTTCAAAGGTAGTAAGCCCTCTGAAATAAATTGTGAATGCCCTGAGGAATTTAAAATAACTGATAGTCCTCTTCATGTAAAACCTCATTTAGTTTTTCTTTTAACATTGTCAGAAAATCAAAATCTAACACACTGTAACCATTCTCAAAATCTGGGCTAAGTACCCTGTGCTGTTGCCCAACTGGAGAAGTAAAGAGGAAATATTTCTCTCTCTTACATATTACAGTGTGTAGCTATTCAATGACAGCATTCTTCAATTAAAGAAAAAAAGAATTTGAATTAAGTAGATCCAAGTCCTTCTGGTATTTTTCTCTACTGGTGTATCCATGTACAAGCAGTGATACTGTTGCTCTCATCATCCCAAGAGCGTCTCCTATAAGGGCTGGATATGTTTCAGAGCTCACCGTATGATATATTTTTTGTGATGAAATAATGAAAATATTTTTTAAAATCTTAGTGTCATGCCTCTAAACAGTGGCCAGATATGGTTGCAAAAAGAATAATAATGGGGCCAATGTACAGATATTTCTACATCACACTTTCCTGACATTCTGGGATTTCCTGATGCAACAATAATGTTTCTCCGTTAGAAATATAAATTATGTACCCATTACCTAGTTGTGAGCACTTGTCTTAGAGAAAATAAGTATGTCCAGATAAGCATGTTTGCACACACATATTGTTGGTTGTTGCCAATGTCTTAATATATATGTTAAATGATAATTTCCATTCCAATGCTAAAGTGCATCCTTGCTTTATGTGGGCCATGGCTGTATGGAGGCCTACTGTACATCAGTGTGTTTAAAATTTTCACTGACTATGTAGTAAGTATACCCTTGCTGGTATATGTGTACCCAGCAAGGTACACTTATATGGTATAAGTACCTTGGTACATCAGTCCTCCAACACTGTGGATACTTGAAAAAACCACAGAGTCACACAGAATCACAGCAACTTTAAGGTTGGAAGAGACCCCCATGATCATCTAGTCCAACCATCAATTTAGAAGTGTAATCACCCCTAAATCGCATCCCCAGGTGCCACATCCAGACACCTCTTGCACACTTCAAGAGATGGTGACTCCATCACTTCCCTGGGAAATTTATTTTATCTAATATTTAATGTGAATATCTCCTGGCATGACTTAAGGCTGTGTTATTTCATTATACAAAATAGTAATAAAAAATAGCAAGGGAAATTTTCATTGTCTTTTGAGCCTTAGGTTTGGGGAATGTTTTTTGACCCTTTTCCCCCCTCAAAGATTTGAAAAAAAAATTTATTTCCAGTCTTGAGGTGTTATGTAGCCACATCTTCAAATACTCTGAGCTGTAAGAAAAGCAGCAAATATAGCTAGCATTGACACAGCAAGTAATTTTTAGGTAAAAAGCTTCAGTCAGGCTTTCACAGCCACTGCTACATTCCTTCTTTATGATGTTTTAGAAGTTCCAGACAGAAGAGGAAGTGCTGAAATGCTCAGAGAAAGGCACTTCTCTGGTCCAGAATGGAGTCCTGTCTGGAACTCAGTGTGAACCACTGGACCTCAAACAAGAGAGTGTCCTTGGGTGAGGCTGATTCTGGCTTCCACAAACCTATGGCAGCCGAAGACTTGAGCTAAGATGCAGGGCAATAGACTCTGACCTTTTGTGTGCATTCTTCCCATAATTATACAATAAAAATGCAGACTGTTATTTCTATCTTGCTAAATATCAGCTGTGAGTTTGAAACTGTCCGAGATCCAAAACAACATACTTTAACTTAAAAGCTAAAAGTAGGCAAAAACCACAAGCTGGAGATCAGGGATAGCAGCATGTCCTACAAAAAGAGGCATAATATGACAATATTGATAGGAAATTGTGTTTGCCTGTTGGGTAGAAAATGGAAATTTTCCAAGACCTTCTAGGAAAAGGCAGTATGCAGTTCTTTTGGGATGCCAGAAAATGTTGACAACCCTCAGGTGGGATAGCCTCTAGAAAGGTTGGAGAGACCCCCATGGTCATCTTGAGGGAAGAATTTGAAGAAAAAGAAGTCATCACTGGACTTTCCATAAAGAGTGATGTAAAAGCTTAAGAAATAATAGCATAGGGACAAGAAATTTTTTATTTACTGAAACCATATTTGCCAAACTGTTATTCAATGAGAACAGGTGATAACAATTCCTGAGAAGATATCATGAGTCTTATGACAATTTAATCCTTGCTCACCTGTGCACCTACAAAATCAGGGTGGGAGAAGAGCTCTGGGGTCAGTCCAGCAATTGTTTTTTTGGCATAAACCTGTACTTGTCTTACAGATGATCGGAGAAACTTATTGAGCAGTGTCTTATATTGAGTGATGGTGTAGAAGGTATCATAGCCCTTTCTGCTATGTAGTTGGTTTTGTGCCTCCACCAAACCATGGCTGCTGAGGTAGGTGTGCGAAGCTCCACATCACGCTGGCTGAGTTTTTCCTATGGAATACTTGCATAAAGTTGACCCAGAGTAGATTATCTACCTTGCAGCTATGTGGAGCTTCAGAAAGGCCTCGAGCACTTGAGTAGTTAGTTGTTTTATGTTTACCCTGGGTCCTATAAACCAGAAGGGAATTTTCTTCCCCTTCTGAGTGCTTTCTGAAGTATTTGCGTACCATGTACCTTTCCTGCCACCTCACTAATTTCCTCTGGTTCTCAATGTATCTTGTACTTCTATAAAAAAGGCTGAATGGTGAACTTTGTCTCATGATAAGATAAGAATTAACAGGCACAGCAGATTTAAATGAGTTGGATTAAAGTCAAGTCTGTCAGCACAGTCCATTGGCACAGAAAAACGATGAAGATGTGAGTTATGATTATCTCCTGTGTGTTCTAATCTTTTGCATGTGGAATAGTTAAGGAGAAATATTAATGGCAGTTTCAATGTATTTCACTCTGATATATTATCTAGAGTTCACATCTATTTTTGAACAGGTGACAAATGGAGATGTTTTGCTCCCTGGTAAAGACATTACTTTACAAATTAATTTCTTGTAATCGAAACCTTTTCCAGGCTTAAGATACATTCTGCAATAATTTTGTTAGGAAGGTGTTGTAGATCCAGAATAGAATTTCTAGTGAAGATTAAATGCAGTCGCAGGGCCAACTGCCTAATTCTAATGAAAACCCTAAAGTTACCTCTCCAACATCCTATACACTGTTAGCTCTCTCTTTTTCCCCCAATTCCCTCATGACTAAGCATCAGAAGTTCCTTTGAAGATTTATGTTTTCTATAGAATCTGGTGATACTTAAATGTATTATGGTTTAAAATAGATGTGAAGGAAAAAAAAAAAAAAAAAGAAAAAGAAAAAGATGAATTTTCAAGTATTTTAAAAGAAAATAGAACTCAAGCCCATGAATTTGGGGAGTCACAGTTGTGCGATTTTCCAAGAACAGCAAAATTAATCAAAAAAGTTTTTTTTTTTTTTTCTCAGTCATCCATTTTAAATGCAAATGCTCCTATTTCTGCTTATGTCAACACAGAAAATAGAATAATCAGGTTTTTAATAGTATTTTACTGTGGTGAGAATCAAATCCAGTATTATCCAATGACTTTGTGAAGGAAATTATTAACTCTGGAGAAGGGACTACAAACTTGGAGAGGGCCAACAGAATTATAAGCAAAATTTATGTCTATCCATAATGTTGTTTTTGGCACAAAGGAAAATGAATTAGCAAGTGCAAGAATAGGAAATAGTTGAACTTTGGCAAATATTTTTAGGTGTTCTAAAGAGAGTTGTGAATAAATCAGCAAGAGAGAGAAAACTCTGAGGTATGTCCATGAAATTACCTCCCCTTAGATGAAGGATGGTGAACTGTGGCTCTTGGGGTGAGTGATGGTTACAGCTAAAGCAGGTCCTGCTTTAGGCAGAACTGGAGAGCACTTTGGAAGTCAATCTGAGTGTGAAAAACAGGGAGATGACAGTAAGTGAACAGTAAAATAGGGAGCAGCAATAGTGACACATTGAATACATGACTCCTGTGTGATAGATGAACACGTACAGCACAGGAACACATGCTCTGAGATAGGGACTTGCTTGCTTTGCAGGCTAGAAATAGACCTGCACTTATTTTGAATTGTCCTTGGATCTGGCCACGTCATATCTTTCCAAGAAAGGGTTATCTTTTCATTGCTTCTATCACCTTTTCTGCATCCACCTGTGGTGATAAAGTGAAAGGGCTGATACAGTAAAGCAGAAATGTTTCCTTATGTGCTGGTTTCAGTTTTGAGCTTTAAGGTTGCTCCTCCTTTGCACTATAAAGAAAGCAGAGCAATGCAGAAGTAAGTAAGTAGGTTCTGGGTTGCCAGGTAATATAATTCCCTCCCAAGATAATGAGAGGATGGGCACTCAGGTGAGATTAGCTGTGGCTGTGTAATTGGTGGTGATGTTTTGTTGGTGGTTTTTGTTTGTTTGTTTGTTTTTGTTTTGTTTTTGGTGGTTTTGTTTGTTTGTTTGTTTTCCATGTATGTGCAAGTCTGGTGTTTTTTAATACCTGAAAGTGCAGGGATTTTTGCTTTGTTTCTTGCATTCACTATTTTAACATTCTTCTTTTTTACAATCAAGAATCATTTATCCTTTGGTAATTTTGGTTTTAAAGCAAATATTGAAACACTTATTTATTTTCTGCTAAACATGGGCCTGAAAAAGCATGTGTTTAAAAAATAATTTTGGGGTGACATTGAGAGTTGTGGAGACAAGAAAATCTAGATTGAGTAGTATCTTCTGTGAAAATCACATCTTTGAGGAAAAAAACCCTCAATGTTTTCAGTTTCCTGCAGGTATAAGATGAAAGACAAATCGGCTTCCACAAAACAGCTATGCTTCCTTTCATAATAGAGTGGATAGAAGGGCTTTGATTTTGGCCAGATTAAAAAAGGGACACTGGTACTTGTTGTTAAGCGTGATTCCTATCCTCCTACTGCAGAAGTAGGAGAGCTGCAAAGAGAGCCTTTTTCTCTGCACTGTGATACTCAGCTGGACTCAGTACTTGGAAACACGAGTCTGCATGTGTTTAACTTTCGATGCACGAATAATTCAGCTGAAGTCAAGCTCACATGAGATTCCACACACCCTTCTTGGGAAAGTAGTCATTACTGCTGGGAATATTCCATGGAGCTACGTGTATAAGGGCCACCTATATCGAGAACAAACACAGACAGTGTTGCCAGGGAACCCCAGGAGATTTGAGAGCACACGACAGCAAGAACAGACTGAGAGGGTCTGTCCTGTACTGCTTACACTGCAGAACTACACACTCTGGATTATAATCAGCCCCTTGAGGGCTGCCAGTTTATCCTGCTTGTATTTCACTGCAAATCATTCTTTGCTGCGTGTATAGCTGCTGTGACACTGCTGAGGTCATTTTACTTGAGCCAAGGTGGCAGTCATTACAATGAAGAACTTCTTTGGCAAAACACTGACAGTTTTATGGTGAAAGTAATTTCTGAGTACCTGGAGTCCAGCACGTCCTTATTTATTTTTGTGTCAGAGGTTTTTAAGGTTTTGGCTGCACCATTAAAACTAGTCATTCAGGTAGATCGTATTAACTAGCCAGCTTTCTTTTCTCTGTCACTGTACTCAAAAGCCTATCCTTGCACAAGGGTCAGAATGTTGCTATTTACATAGTTCTGGTTGGTTTTGGACCATGCCACCACTTGTTTTCTTCTTTTTTCACAGCTTCTTGGAAATTAAGATTTTTGCCTTTGCGCTCAGGGCATTTCTTGGTTCAACTCATCTGCAGAGGAGGACAGCTGTAGTTCTTCAGGAAGAGAGCCACTGAGCTCAAAGACCAGCTATGCAAATTGTCTACTCTTTGCACCTTATTTTATTTTCATGGTGTTGCCTCTACCTGTCTTGTCCGAGCATTTCTTTCACCATTTTGTCACCTGCTTCTATGCTAAAATGTAGGATATCCTTTCTGAACAAGACGAAGTACTACAATACTGACTCTTAGCATCATAAATTCATAGAATATTCTGAGTTGGAAGGGACCCACAAGGATCATAGAGTCCAACTCCTGGCCCGGCACAGAACAGCTCCAAGACTCACACCATGACCCAAGAGCACTGTCCAAATGCTTCTTGAGCCCTGTCAGGCCTGGTGCTGTGACCACTTCTCTCGGGAGCCTGTTCCAGTGCCCAACAACCTCCTGGGTGAAAAACCTCTTCCTAATATCCAACCTAAACCTTCCCTGACTCAGATTCATGCCAGTCTCTTGAGTTCTGTCACTGGTCACCAGAGAGAAGAAATCAGTGTTTGCCCCTCCTCTTGCCCTCTTAAGGAAGTTGTAAATGCAATGAGGTCTCCCCTCAGTCTCTTCTCCTCATACAGCTTCTTCTCAAGGCCCTTCATCTTCACTGCCTCCTTTGGACACTGTCTAATAGCTTTATATCCTTCTTAAGTTGTGGCACCCAGCCCCCAGCTGCCCCCAGCACTCGAGGTGAGGCTGCCCCAGTGCAGAGCAGAGCAGAGCAGGACAATCCCCTCCCTTGCCCGCCTGGCCATGCTGTGCCAGAGGCACCCCAGGACAGGGTTGGCCCTCCTGGCTGCCAGGGCACTGCTGGCTCATGTTCAGCTTGTCATCAACCAGGACCCCCAGGTCCCTTTCCATGGCGCTGCTTTGCAGCATCTCCCAGTCTGTCTGTACATCCAGGGGTGCCCCATCCCAGGTGAAGAGTCTGGCATTTGTCCTTGTTAAACTTAATACAGTTGGTGTTTGCCCAGACCTCTGATTTATTCAGGTCTCTCTGCAGAGCCTCTCTACCTTCTAGCGAGTCAACAGCTCTCCTCCAAATTTAGTATTGGCAAACTTACTTAGTGGTTTTGTTTGGGGTTGTTGTTGCTGTTGTTTAAAGGACTCTTGTGTATTTTGCTGTGTACAAGGCTTTAGTCAATGTATACAGTAAAAGGTATTTCTATACTTGGGGATTTGTGAACATAAGTGTACACTGGCAGCTGCATTGCTTAGCCTTTGACTGTTGTGTGATGAGCTCTCTGGGCTTCGTTTGTGGGTTCTTTAGACACTACTTGCAAACTAAAAAAAAAAAAAGGCAGGACCATGAATTCACATAGCTTTGTCTCTTGAAAATTATGGATACAGTCCTCTTAAAAGCAGAAATGAAACCAAATTGTTAGGGTTGGTGGAAACAGAACATCTCTTGTTTCAGACACTAATTTAAGGCCAGGAGGTAGAAGTGAGGGGTAACTAGGAATGTCTTAACACATTCCTGCCCTGAATCAAGGCTTTGAATTTCAGTTCCTCTGTTTCAGTCTTCACTGCTTCACAGCAGTATTATAGAAAGTAATTAATTTGCGATTGTTTGTGGAACTAGTTTCTAACTGCAAATGAAGAACAGTACAATTTTCTCAACTTTGGCTGAGACGTTACATTTTGATTCCATTTCAGTGGGTCTAATAATTTTCTACTTTGATCTGGCTGTTTGCTGAAAGGGAAATAGGTGTGCAAAGGAATTTTTGGAAAATGCTGTGTAGGGAATTAATGGAAGAGATTGGTATGAAAATTAGACAGATGTTACAAATTCTAGAATATAACCAAGTTCTGGTCAGTGGCAGTAAAGACCACAACCACCTTTCATAGACATGATCTGCATTTAAGCAGCAGATAAATTTTGTTTGGTTTGACCTGTGACATCTAGAAGAAGTAAAGATAATGACACATGTTTTCATTAGTTTCTTCCATCAAGTTTGCTATTTAGGCCCTTAATCAAAAAGTAACAGCAGTTTTATTTTATTTAAATTGTTATCTTATTTAAATGAAAAGAAACACTACCTTTCAAACATTTTCAAACCTTTTTTTTCCTTCCCCTGAGATACCAGAGTATAGGTATAGATATACAAAGAACACGTGTGTTCAGGAAATGTGTTGTATCTCATTTTTATTTCAGAAACTTCAGCAGTGGACTCCCTCAATAGGCAGTAATCTGCAATACCAGATATTCCTAATAACCTGACAAATTCAGGTAAGTGCAGTAATATATTTAAATTATTTTGGATATACAGGATCACATCTTACTGACTTTTTAAGAGGTTTGTTCTTTCACATACTGGTACAGAAATGAGTTTTGAATGAGTTCTTATGAGCTTTGAAATTTTACAAAACCACATAGTATTATTCTAAATTTAAATACTATAGGAGGCTTTATCTGTGTGAACGGCTGACAATTGAAGAGTGTGTTTCCATAGTATGTTACAGAGGCCTTGGGAAGTGTGAGAAGGACAATAAAAGGTGCATGCATGCAAGTTTATTTTTTTTATGCTCTAGTGTCTGAACTACTCTTTTGTATTATGTGTATGGAACTTCAAATTTGTAAAAATACTGTCACTGGAGAGCTTGTCCCAGTTTTATTAGCATTTTGTGTCCCAAAAACGTATATATTTCCAGTACCTTAGTGACACAGAAAAATACTATCATTCCCATTAAGTGCAGAAATTGTGCAATTTTCCAGTGTGACATAGTCTCTCTTTTCCAAGATGAAAATTAAATACACAGGTGCTGGATTCAAGATCAGCTCTGGCATGATCTTGCCTCCATCGGAAAGGGAGAAATTGTACTTTTTCTAGTCCAGAATTAGAATTCTTCTTTAGCCTGGAAGTGCTGGTTAGCTTTTAATGTATGAGCAACAAATACACGACTAACCAGGTGCTAGAAAAAAATGAATTCTAAAGGCCGAATCCTTGAACTCTTAAATTTCTTCAAGTACTGAGCTCTGTGACCTTCATTTAAGGTGTTTGAGTTCACACAGCACAACCCTTAACCCCTCTTCCCTATTTGACTTTATTCGTTCTTTCAAATAGTGTTACCTTCAAAGAATTTGAATGAGCCTCCAGAAATCTAGGCTTAGCTCCTGGTCTTGCCACAAGCCTCCCTCAGCCAACCCTTTCTACTCCCTGATTTCAGTGGGTTATGGATTTAGGACTTTTGGCCTGGTGGTGAATATGGGTGAAGGGACTTTGATTTTTCTGTAACTCCCCTACTACTACAATGCAACTAGGGATATATTAATACTGTTTTTGTATACATAGACATACACTAAGTCTCTCTCCCTCACACCTGTGTCATGATTTGGGCACATGGAAAGAAAAATAAATAATGCAAAAATGTAATAATTTAGGACTTGTCAGGCTGAGGGATGCTATCTCTCTGCACAATCTCAAGAAATCATGATGAAGTGCCTAGGCAGGGAAAAGACAATACCCTGGAGCTTGTTTCCCATGTGTGTTGGGGTGTTTTCTTCTCCACCCCCTCTCCTGTTTTACTGTTCTTTCTATCACTGCAAAAATTCTCTAAAAAAAAGATGCCATTAACCAATGCATATGCAAGTGACTTAGTTAAAATAACTTCAGTTATGCCGAACACAAGAAATTAATGCTATCCATTTAAACAATCATTGTTGCCCACATTGAAAAGATTTTAACAGTAGGACAGGATACGTAGATGAGAACCACACAGGTAGCAGAACATGATATATATATTCTGATAATAAAAAAAAATAAATCAAAATTCCCTTTGATCTCAGTTTTAATTATCCTTTCATTATCCTGTCAATCAAACAATTGCTCAAGCATTTTATTTCTATTGACTCTGGAGGAAGAAATTCAGTGAAAATTATGAAAATATTTTGCAAGTGATTGGTAAGTTACATGGTTACGCGGTTCTCGCTGTTGTGGTGGTTGTGGCTGTGAAGGCAGTGAAGTAGAAGCAGCTCCTTTTGTATTGGGTGCTGCACAAATACTGTGTGAGGAGAAATCACAGCAGCGAGGAGAAACAGCTATAAGATCTCTAAAACAAAGGCAGAGGAATCTGTGTGTAAGTGCTGAAATTATTTCTGTACCTCCAGAGGTAACTGAAGAGTAAGAGGCAGAGTTAAAGCAAAAGACTTAACAGTGATTTAAAACCAATTAAAAAAAATCCAGTACTTAATGAAAACTTGTCTTCCATTTTTGCACTAGGAAAACTTAGATAAATGGATAGAGAGGCCACAAAAAGGAATTAGTAAGACACATAAACTAAAGCCTGTCAAGGCTAGGATTAGACCTTTTAATGACTCACAATTCCTTGCAGTAAGTAAATCATACTGCATGAAATTAGTTGTTGTGTGTTTTAGTCATGCATTCTCTGATTGATTAATTTTGGGGAAATAAAACATCATCATAAATAATTTTAAGTCAGTACAAGCAATTTACTTAGTCTTACAGGGTTTTATTTCCCTAAAAGTCTGCTTCTCTGAATTCCCAGATAAAATGAAACACCTCCAGTAAACATGATCACTATGCTTTTCCACATTTCACAGATAGTAGAAAATCCCTTAGGCTGTATGAACACTGTCTGGCTTGCCTACCTTTTGCAGAAGTCTGAGTATTCAAAAACAAGTCAGTGTTTCTGCACAAGACAGTAAAACAGAGATTGCCTTTGGACAATAATTGCAGCAAATATTTTTTATGGAGTTCAATGACCCTGCCCTTTTAGAGCAGATGGTGTCAGCTGCAGGTAGTTTTACCATGGCTTCTCTTTTTTTTTTTTTTAATTTCTCTCTAAAAACTATTTAATTTATCCTTAATCACTCAACCACTTCTGCCAAAAAGGCTTTTTAGTTTTTTATTCCTCACAATGGACAGAGAATGGTGTTGAAAGGTATTGTAGCTGGCATAGCCTGAAGGCACTAAGAAGCCGGGTAAAATATTTTGTCTCCTTCTCACTGTTCCATCTTGGCTTACACTCGCACTGACTTATTAAAACAAAATGGAAAAAAACCCAACCCACCCAAATATCCCAGCTTGATTTTGATCATCAAAAGGCTTCTATGCCAAGAAGACACCTGGTTAGTTCAAAACTGTTGTTTTCCAACACAGCCAGATTATTAATTGTATTTCTTTTTAGGGGCCAGGTCAGAGTTTAAAACTCTTAAAATCCTTTACCTCTCCACAAAGTGAATATATAGGATGGCTTTTATTAATTAACCCATCCTGAGATTGCAAGATGCTGACAAAAGGGCACAATTGTATTAGAAATTTGGATTTCCAGAAGAAATTTGGAATCTTCCTGAGCTATTATGGCTTTATCTTTTCATCAACATACCCCAGGATCTTTACTTTCTTCATTTTTCCAGTATAATTTCAGTCTTCTGCCAAGTCTTTATCAGATATCTCTTTGTTTCTGACCCTGAATATTTCGAGGTGAACTCCTGAACTTTCCAGTTCCAAACCCTATGATCATAGCAATGATGCAAGAAGTCAGGAGCCAACTGGAAATTCAGTTGCAAAAAGTGAAATTCAGAACTACAAGCATATAAGAAGCCCAAAGAGCCATTTCCAGGAAAAAACCAACCAAACAAACTTGGAGGCTGCTATCCTAGAGATCAAGTGGTGGCTGTCAGCTGCTGTCATTGTTGGCTAAATTATGACAGCGAGCTGAACACTGGAGAGCGACACGTGCGAGTACCTTATGTGATCTTGCAACAGGATATTTTAACTGCAACCCACTGGAGTAAAAGGGGTACCAAAACTGAACTGAGAGGTATCTATGGCAGAATGAGATTGAAATACTGCTCTTCAGTGTTATGTTCCAGCAAGAAAGACACTGAGGCTGACAGTAGGCTCCCCACCTGGTATTCCCAGTGAACTCTGAATGTACATCATATTTAGATCAGCCCTAGGGATATATTTACTTGCCCAGGCAGTCTCTAGTTTTTCAGTTGCCTCTTTTCTTAGCTTTGGTCCGAAAGCAAAGCCTGATAGTTTCTTTTATCATGATTCTGATGTTGCTTACCATAGACACATATGGGATTTATAGTGTAATTTGAAACTGAGGATTTTGTGTATCTCTCTGGGTCATACGATTAGGCTGGAACACAGAAGGTTCCACAAATGCTCTGTCACATAATGTGGTCGTAAGCTCTAAGAGCAAAGAGTATGTTTGCATAATACTCATTGTAAACGAGGATCTCAGAGTATAAGGTTCTTTGTTGCCTTTTGTTACTTGTTCTTTCCATTGAAACCATTTCCTTTATTCACCATGAAATTCATCCTGACCAGGATCTGGTATATATTGTCTGAGCCATTTCATTCTATCATTACAATGTATTTTTCCATTATGACATTCTAGTTAGTATGTTGTTCGGTCTTTAAAATTAAGCAAGTATGAGTCTGGGTGGTAAGTGGATGAATGACTTCCAAGAAAATATCAGGGTTACACAGGAAATATCATTAGTGATTCATAACAAAATTATGATTCTTCAATTTGAAGTATTTTAGAAATAATAAATCTTCTGTATTTTGAAGAGGTAAGAAAGCTGAATTATTCTCTTCAATATGAACCTCAAAGGTTTTGATTTTTATAGTTGGTTTGAATTATTTTCTTTGTGTGGGAAGCCTCTCTGTCTTATTTGAATTGTATGGTGCTGCGTTACTGTTGTCCTTTAGTAGCCCCAAAATTATTCTGTAGTGGCCCTACCTGAGTGTCTCTTGGATATTTGTCATGTAGGATGTATTTGGTAATAAATCCTTTGGCCCACAACTACTGCACTTGCTGCAAATGTGCAAACACTTTATACTTCCTTCAGGGCGCAGTGGGTGCAAAAGACTATTATGTGCATAATTAACTTGCTGCTTAAGTGAGCTGAGTAGTAAAGGCAGGTGGCTTCTTTAATGTGAATTAAACGTGCTGCAGGAAATATTGCTGCTAAAAAAAACAAATGCATTCACTATTGGGAAAATTACTTGACCACTCATAGAAGTGGAGGATATGGGTAGGATATGCTCAGGGAATAAGATTTTAAATGTAAATTTTCCAGTAAGATTGCTATTTCTAATTACAGTAAGAAGCTGTTTCTCACTGTGCCCACTACAAGAGGGCATGGACATGCTGGAGCAAGTTCAGCAAGGACCATGAAGCTTATTTAGGGAATAGAGGATTTCTTATCCTAGGAGAATCTGAGTGAGCTGGAACTGTTCAGCCCAGAGAAGACAACTCAGGGGTGCGTACGTGGGTCATATTGTCACCTATATTCACGTGTTCAGTTCTTGACATGGGCTGGGGGGGAGGTAAAGAGTATGAAGGTAGACAATTCTCAGAGTTGCTCAGTGAAAAAGAGAAGAGGGAATTAGACACAAACAGAAACACAGGAAAGTCCACTTAGCAGAGAAAAAACCTTTTTGTTATGAAGGTGGTCAAATAGTGGAACAGGTTGCCAAAAGAAGTTGTGGGGTCTCTGTCATGGAGATTTAACACCTGCCTGGAGAAGGCACAGAGCAGCCTGCTTTAGCTGATCCTGCTTTGAGCAAGCAGATTGGACTTTTATGATCTTTGAGGGTTCCTTTTAATCTCCACCATTTTGTGATTCTGTGTAGCTATCTAAAGGTAACTGAACTGTATAAATAGTGGGGAAAACTTGCTGCCAAAATTTGCATTCCTCAACAAAACTAAGGTGCCCTGGAGTGATCTTTTGAGAAGAAAATAAAGAGGCCAAAAGCCTTTTGAATTCTAGAAACTGTAGGTTGGTCAAATCTTCTGAGATTTGAGAGAAGGGGTAGAAGTCACATGTCTTGAAACTTCTATAAATTGAGACAATCCTTTCAGAATAAATGTAGAGAAAAAGCCTATTTTGGCATGGGGTGGACTGCCTGTGCAGGTGAATTTCTGTGATTCAGGTATTTCAACACAAAGGGACACATGTTACTAAAGCAGTATTTTATTTGTATTATGTAGATGTACTTGTACATGACAATGGCTCAAAGCAAGTTATAACGTACTAGGAAAAAAAAAAAAAGAAAAGATAATCATCAAGGGGAGGTGATTTGATTTGTATTGTTGTTACCCAAACCAGTTTGAGCTAACTCTCTTATATTCTAGATTGTGTAAAGGATTTATCTGGGTAGGCAAGTAGGATGCAAAAAAGAAAAACATGTGAAGCCAGGTTTGCCAGTCTAGCTGTGTCCTTCCTGATTCCTGCAATGCTTACTCACTCCTTACATCTTTTGCCCATCTGCAGGACCTGAAATTGGAGGTTTTGTTAATTTTGGTGTGTCGTTCATACATTTAAATATGCCTAAAATATTTTTAAAAGGCTGATTAAGGGTGCCTTCCCAGCAAGGTGTGGGAGTTCATTCAGATATTGCTTACCTGCTACCTCTCTTACTGCTTACAGCATAAAGGATTACCTTCTACTGCATGGTCTCTCATTAATTTTTATTAGTTGCTGGTCAACTCCTTAACTCAATCCACTCTAATAAATTAACGTGATAAGACACAATACCCTAATATACTTATTAATACAAATGAATGGAATCAACTTTGCTGCACACCTGTTCTCAGTAATCTGCACAAATACTAGTGAATTATCATTGTCTCTCAGAAATAACATCTACATCTTGTTATTCTTTTTTGCTGGCCTGTGAAGCTCATGTTATTGCATTGTGCAGGATGCTTTGGAAAATAGCACTGTGACTGTGAACTGTGGCTGAACTTTATACATCTTGAAGAGACAGCTCTAATTTGCTTGTGACTCCATGAAAATTGCCTGCCTTTATGGCTGGAAATGCTATAATACATAAGTATCTCAGAAATATCCATGTATTAAGTATTACTAGAGCCCAAAGGGCAAAATCAGAAGAGACAAAGTAGAAGTGGACTTGAGTCTGTCTGATGGCTGTAAGCTGATCCTCTGTACAAGGAATTATTTCCTTGAGATCTGCTCTGGCTCACTCAAGGTCATACAGGCTATCCATGACAGAGGGGATCTCTAGCTCTCTATAGTGGTTTTAACCATAAAGTGCCTGGAGCAGAGGTGCTAAACTTGCAACATACCTGGCCTTCATTAGAGATTGTGAAAGAGGAAGAATATGCAGATCATGTAAATTTTATCTAGTGAAAAACATTTAACATATTTTGTCTTGTCTCAAAACTGTTATACAAATTTGATTTCTTTTTCTCCCCTTCATGATAAAAATAGTAATTGCAATACTTGTATCTTTTTTAATTCTGATTTGAATCAGTTATTGCCCATGTCGTAAAGTGGGGACAGTGACACATACAGGCGTCTGAGAATCTGTCAGGAAGTTCATTTGAGATCATGGACTGGATGAAAGGGGTTCGTGTTTCCAATTTGGGAGCATAAGGTACTAGAATATCTCCCACTTCCCTCCCTTCTCACTCCCAAAACTGTTTAAAAATCTTTGTCTTGTTCAGAGGTTGTGTTCCAGTGGTTAAGCTTTGGTCCTCTAAAATGACTGCATTAAGCTTAAGCCCACAGCCTTGGCATTTTGCATGTGCTGGAAGAAGCAGAACTGAAAAATTGAATAGTTTCTTCAGCCTATGGTCATATGAAAATTACCCCTAACTGTATGTAGGGTACAGTTACAGGGTAACTGTAACAAGCCATTCCACGAAACACTTTCACCCAGTTTTGCCCAACATTACAAACAACATATCTTGGTTTACAAAAGTAATCCAGAATTAGAGGTTTTTTAGTATCTATTCTTCTAGTTTATGTGTGCTGCCACCTCTAATTTATACTCTGCTGTCTTCTTGATATGATACTTGAAAAGTCATGTCAACCAGATGAAGCCCCAGCTGACTGGAAAATGGAAATCATTGCACCCATCTTTAAAAATGAAAGGAGGACCCTGGGAACCACTGATCTATCAGCATCACCTCTGTGCTAGGGAATATCATGGAACAAATCCTCCTAGAAGCTGTGCTTAGGCACAAGGAAGACAGGGAGGTAATTTGGGACAGCCCAGCACAGCTTCACCAAGGTCATGTCCTGTCTGACCAACCCAGTGGCCCTCTCTGATGGAGTGACTACATCAGGGGACAAGGGAAGGGCTACAGATGGCATTTATCTGGACTTCTGTAAAGCCTTGGATACAGTGCCCCACTACATGCTTCTCTCTAAATTAGAGAGAGATGGATTTGATTGGGTTGACTGTTTGGTGGATAAGGAATTGGTTGGTGGTCACGTCCAGAGAACTGTGGTCAACAGCTCAGAGTCCTGATGTATGGTGTCCATCAGGGATCTCATTTAGGCAAAGGGGTCAAGTGTACCCTCAGCAAATGTACAGATGACAACAAGCTGAGGGGTGTGGTTGATACACCTGAATAATGGATGCCATCCACAGAGACCTGTACAACCTCAGAATGTGGGTCTGAGAACCTCATGAGGTTTAACAAGACCAAGCAACTGAGCTGGGGCAACCCCCAGTACCAGTTACTGGGGATGAACAGATAGAGAGCAGCCCTACTGAGAAGGACTTAGGAGTGCTGGTGGGTGAGAGGTTGGATGTGATTTGACAGTGTGTGCTCAGAGCCCAGAAATCCAGTCGTATCCTGGGATCAAAAGCAGCTTGGCCAGCAAGTGCAAGGGATGGGATTCTGCCCCTCAGGTGAGATCCCACCTGGAGTGCTGAATCCAGCTCTGGGGTCCCCAGCACAGGAAGCATATGGACTTGTTGAAGTGAGTCACTTCATTTTCATAAAAACTGCTGACCAGAAATCAAGATTTTGCTGCCTTTGAACACTTACAGAATGTCTGCTAAAAACATTCAGATGTCTGTGTTTTACCAGTGACCTCTGAGAGCACAATAAGAAGAAACAGTTATATCTCTGAGAAACAGAAAGGGATTTTTGTTTTATATAAATTTACTTAAAATATCTTTGGAAGAGATTGCTAAAAATGGTTAGAAAATTGATGGAGTTCACTAGCCAGAGGGATCTTTTCCTGCTTCTCAGTAGAGGCAGAAATGACTGGCTGGGATTATTGTAGCAGTGGGTGGATCTGTTAGATCCAAAAATGAAATTGCACTAAAAAAATTACCTTTGCCAGTTTAATGGATTTAACTTTAGTATTTATGGATTAAAAAAAAATAAATTAGTATGCTTGAAAATGAAAAGCAAAGTTAAAATGCATCTCAAGTCTACACATATTTGTTACTAAAGCAGAAAATGTGTCGGAAAGAGGGAAGGGTGAACAGTTGTATGGGAAAAGGGATGGAAAATTTTTACTCAATATGGTATGGCCTTTAGCTGTGAGAAACTGAAGTTTAGTCTTGCATGCTTGCTGCATGCAACCCAGACAATTTGGCTGGCATGATGGGGAAAATGGCAGCAGGTATGAAACTGTCACCCTAGAGGAGCAGCTCCTAGCAAAGTGTGAAAAAACAAGTAAAAGGAGGCTGTGAAATTCAGTCAGAGAAGCATACTGCCCTTTTACTGGCCACCTCCTTCTTACAAAGAACAAAATTAAGGTCTCTGATGGGAAGTGCAGCATTTTTCTTGAGGGCAGGAGTGCTGAGTACAGCCCTGTTCTTAGAAATGTAAGGTGTGGTTTTGCACAAAAAAAAAAAGTTTTTTTTTTTATAGCTATGAGTACCAATGCTGACATGAAAATGAACAATTCAGGAAAGGCAAACAAGTTAGCACATAAAAATTGCTAAGGGACTTCTCCTGGTAAATCACTGGGACTTTTTGCCTGGTATGTTGAAACGTGGAAACCTGTGAAATAAAGAAAAAGAGAAAAAAACAAAAAAGCTGTGACGTATAATTTAGGGCTTGACCTTACAGCTTTGTTTGTGTAAGTAGTTTCACTCTTTTCTGAAGGCTTATTCCATGTGGTGAAGCATTATTTTTTTCCTAGGTTATGTTGCTGTATTAGTTTCGTAATTGTTTTCAGACATAAAGGTATTTGGGGATATATCTTTCCGTTGTTGAAGTAATGACCAACACTTCTCACTTATTTCAAGGGTCCTTTAATCTTTTCAAGGCTTTTTTAATTAAAATGAATTATTCAGCATGTGTACAGCACTTTGAAAGTACACATAGCTACGTAAGTGCTAAGTGTTATTACTATTCAACTCATTATCTTTTACATTTATCATAAAACTAGCCGTGACTTAGCGGCTGTTAAGCTTCTTAGTTCTCAAGGAAAATTAACACTAGAAAATGCTTCGACTTCTTTCTTTTTTTTTTTTTTTCTTTTTTTTTTTTTAACCATGGAAAATTACTACTACCACTGGATTAATTACAACAGTGATGACAGTGTATGAGCACCAACTGAACCAATGCAGAGATCAGCTGGTGCTCCACTTCTGTAAGGAGCTGTACGCTTATGAGTTGCTGTGCTGCACTTGGTCATAATGGTTCTGGTTGGAAGCACGGACACATGACCATGATTTGTCATGGCTCCATTCTTTGTACAGACACAATACACCCTTTGAAATGGTAGCTATACACCTAACTTGTGTCAGTGGTCACAGGAGGTACAGGGCAGTGGAAAGTCAGAAGTGGAAGACACCTACAAGGCACTTGCATTATGCCTGTGCATATGTGTTTCCAAGAATAGGACACTTCAGCTAATGCTGTCCTAAGAAATTTGTTTCTGTACAAGTGCACTTGAAAATGAAGGCTTTTGTGGTTTTATGCTGGACCAGATATGTCTTGCCTAAAGTTAGGTGTGTGTGTCAGTTGTGGGTTTTAGGAAAATTGTCTTATTTTGTCAGGAAGAGGTAGAACTTTACCTTTATTTCATGTGAAATTAGAATTTCGCTAGCACCCTAAAACAGGCACTCTGTCATGTTTGCCACTGAATAATTATAGTAATAAATATAAAAGTCTACCACTAAATATGTCAATAAATCTGTTTTTTCTCAGTGTGTATATGCACCTTATCCACATACATTCAGAATGTTTTGATATAAAAACCTGAATTTTGCTGTAGGGATACATTGCGAATTAATAGGAGTGGAGTAGAATAATATTGTGGATACCTCTAGGGTAAATGTTATATGGCATTATTTAGACTACAAATATACTTCTTGTACTTAGTTGTTTTTGGCTTGGTTGTAACAGAAGGACCAGAAGAATACTTTAGCTCTTGGAGTTTTTAAAAGAAGCAGACTATATCCCATCTGTTGCCATACAGCTTTTTTATTTATTAAATTAATAGTGTTAATCCTTCCCATACACACTGAAGATGAGGGCCCTTTTTTCACTTGCAATGAGACTTCATAAACAAAATCACGTAAAACTTGATAAGTTTCTTGGTACTTTGAGCCTGAGGGAATAATAGATTACTGCCTAGGTAACTAAAGGTATAATGACACCTTACAGGTGTCATGGCATTATTTTGTGTCTCTGCTGCATTATTCTGATTACTGCTGTTAGTAATATGTGACACCTACACATCTTTTCTCTGAAGATATAAAAGCTTCAAAGCTTTGAAAAGCTCACTTAAGTTTCATAATAATCTGTTTAATGTAACTCTTTAAGTAAAAATAGGTGTATGGGGAAAGCACAGAAGAGGTTTCCAGTGGCTCATTTAAAGGCACACAATGAGTTTTTTGCTGACTGGGGACAGGATTTTTGACTCTTAATCTACCAATCCATCTAAAAGGCTTATTTCTACCAGCACAATTTTTCTGATGTAAAGGCAATTACATTTAACTTTTTGAATCACTACATTTCCTTTCAAATGCCTGTTCAAATATTGTTGGGAGGAAATGAAAACTGATGTTCCTGGGTATATGTTCACAGCATTTATTGAAATGGTCTGTCAAGCTGAACCTCAGAACAAGCAACTTTCATCATCTATAAAAACTTCACCTTTCCCAAGAGAAGGCTAGCTGCTGGGAAGTTTTTTTTTCTTCAGGTTGGGAAGGCAGCATAACAGACCTCACAACAGATATTTAGGCAACTATAAAGAGCAAAATGTACTTGAAGCAAAGAACATGGTAAGGGGGTGCAAAGCAAATTAAAAAGCAACTTGAAAAGCAAAAATCCTAGACCCTGTACTTGTGATACATTTATTTCCAAGACAAAGTTTTGATTTTTTTTTTTTTTTTATTGAATTGCCCCATTTTATAAACTTGTTTTTTGGGGGTGCTCTAACATTAAATCATCAAAATCTTCTTTACTTGGCCCTCTGTTGTTGAACATTAGTTGTGGCAGCATCAAGTAAATAAGGACCTGAAAATTAAACCTGCTATTTTCTTTCTATTTCTGGCTGGAACGATTCTTTGCCTTGATAAAAGTGGTAGAGAGATATACTGAAATAAAAGAATTACAGAACCCTGAAATTCAAGTTCTGGCTTGTGACTGCAAATTGCTGAAATTCTCTGAGGCTCTGCCCCTTTCTCCACTTTATTTTTTCAAACTTTTCTACTTAAATTGAAGCTCTTCAAGGCAGGGATTTTCTATGATATATACTAATTCAAGGCTTAGCATAGTTGATGATTTAACTTAAGCATCATATTTACTAGTGAAATGAACAAACCATAAAGAAATTAAAGTGAATCATGACCCTAATGTGGGGAACGGTGGTAGGAGATGGATGGGGGCAGCCATGGGATTATAAAAATGTCACAGACTTCTAACCACAGAAACTGAAGACTGAAAGAACATGCTTTTATAAGGCATCCCAGGCCTAAATGATTTCTAAAGAAAAAATGGTAATGGATTAAAATGAATTAAAAACAAACAAACAAAACCAAACAACAAAAGAACTCAACGTGTAATGGAAAAGTGAAATTTCACTAGAATCAAAGCAGAAATTTCAATAAAGCTGCCCTCTCAGTAAGTCTGAAGTCAGTGTCAGGTGAAGACAGAAAGTATTCTTATTTCTTACAATGCAGAGCTCTTGAGTACTTTGTACTGCTCACATTGTTGAGTATGTATCCTGTCCCTATTATCTGTGGAAATACAGCTCAGAAATTTTCTGGTTTTAATATAAAAAAATGAAACATTGAAACAGTGGGTTTATTTTTGGAGAAGTGACTGACTTGAAATATTTTCCTCCGTTCTGGAAAATGTGGCCATGGGGGAAAAAAAGCACAGAAGTTTATACATATTTGACATCCCTCTGTAAGAAGCACAATGGGCACTTTTTGCATTATCACTTAGATTGTTTTAGGATAATAAAATAAACTTCTTCTAATGCAGCAAAGAAAATGTTCAGTATGGACAATTTTTCAAACTCAAGAAAATATCATAGAAAACCCTACATGAGCAGATGATCTGAGTAGTTAAGAGAAGCTAGAGCCCTGGGCTAAGGCAGACCCTCAAGCAGTATTGTTCCCATATACATTTAACAGTTTTAAACAAAGCCATGAAATTGAAGGAGTTTATTAGAGTAATGCCGGTCTTCAAATGGCCTGAAAGCCATTATTTATACATGTGACTATATGAAACCAAGTGTTGCAAGGAGATTTGGACACTTACAATATGATTTCATTCAAAGATTTGTAATTTCTGACATGAATATTGAAAACATTGAAATGACAGAAGAAGCCTTGGCTTTCCATCTTTGACATAAGAAGTTCCATGTCCTCACTTAAGGAAATAAATTGCCCGTGAAGTCCTTACTGCCTCATCCAAGAAGACCTAGGTATTTTCCTTTTTCCCAAGGATGAAGAGCTACAAACTCATGGATTTCCCAGAAATACAAACTCCTAGGATATTTTGGCTGCAAATTCATGCTTTCTAAAAGGCATACAAATGATGGTAATAGAGTATTGACAGAACTGAGAGAAGCAAGGTAGGAAATTAGAATCCAACTGAAAAAAAATTCAAAGTTGTCTGATCTGAGACTGAGCATTGATGGTATTTGGATATATATAGTTACTAATCTCATGCATCTAAGATGCTGTTCTTGTGATGAAGGTCAGTGGTTTGCCGAGAAAAAGGAAATAGACTCTTCTCAACTGGAAAAGGTGGGGCTGAGGGCTTTTCTAGAGCTTTGAGCCAAATTACTTAGAAAGGGCTACAGAGATGATAATAAAATTTTATACATACTCTCCCTCCGCCCCCCACCCCTCCCCACCTCTCTGGTATTTAATACATTAACATCATAACTCATTAACAGTTAGCAGCTGGTATACTCCTACATACATGTATTTCACGTGGATAGTCCCAGGAAAGGTAGACTTTAAATTCTAGTCCCAGCTTTTTGGGGAATTTGGGAGGTAATTTACAGAACCTACAGATTCATATATTCAAGATATGAAAGTCTCTTTTGCACTTCTTGTGTATTATTCAGAATATTTGAGCTGACTAATTTTTCCTCTGACAAAGTCTTATTATCCTTGTTTATAAATCAACTTTCCTGTTTTCCTTTAAATAAACTACCTTATCTTTTAGGGTGGATAGGGTGTTTTGTTTTGTTCCAAAATTAAGTCTGACTCAGCCAGGTGTGTTTTAGCATCAGCTTTGTTGAAACAGGGAGACAATTTTTGTTTTGCATAGAAATTTGGGGATCGTTAGTGAAGCAATGTGAGGAATTCTCCTGGTCTCAAATTTGTGACTATTATACAACCACACCCATGAGATATTTTTTTCATTTTGCCATCATACAATGAGTGCAGGCTCTTAAAAGGTGCCAGTCTGACAGCTTTGAAGTTTACAGAACAGGTTTTGCAGACGCATTAGCAGTCCCAGTTCTCCTTGTGCACTTCGATCTTTCTGAATAGCTGCAGCTCGATTATAAGACAACCTCAGTGATCTTCCTGATGTATCTACTTGCTATCTCAGGATATTCTGTTCTTTCCTTATCCAGAAGTGACCCAGTTATATGGCCTTCTTCTTCTTTAGTTCATTTGAATACTGCTCCAGTTTGGCCCCTATTGGATGAAATGACCTCTGATTGTAGCACTGCTTTGTGGACTGAGTGGGCAGTGAGGGTAACGTCCTTTATCTGCTTCAGGGGCTTCACTCCAAAGTGCCATGGACAGCTGCTCCTGTGGGCAATTTGCATTCTTCTTACCTGTACTTAGCCACACTGCAGATAAACTTAAAGAATTAGGTCTCTGGGGTATTAAATCAACAGCTCTCACCACTGCCAGTTTCACAAAATAATCAACTCTCAATTATGCAGCATAATGGCAATGGTAGAGTAACCCAAATAAAACAAACCCAAGGCTTATACAAAAGGTAAATAAATTAAGCAGTAAGGATAGATTTAGTGTGCTCACCTTGGAAATGCTGGTAAGCAAATTCCTGTAAAGAGCAGAGGCAGCTTGAAGCAGGCAGAATGGGGTTGGGCATGAATGGCACTCCATTCAGATGAGGTGATGTGGCCAGGAGTCATGGAGGAAGGTAAGGCCTGGAGATCCACTGTGGATAGATTCAGATAACACTGCAACTTGTGTGGAAAAAAAAATTGTCATTAAAGATATTATTTCTTTTAAGAAAAAATGCTGCTGATGCTAATCAAAAAATGTAAATAGACGGTGAATGCTCAATGGCATTTTAAGTGAGGGAATTGTTACTGAGAGATGGGGGTGACTTTTCTCTTTTGGCAAAGAGAAAAAAGTGCAGGTTTATGAGAGGTACAAATTTGTTTGGCTTAAGTAAGCAAATTTTGCCCAGGGCGGCAAGGCTAAGCTAAACTTTTCTCTTCCCCATCTCTAGCTGTATCACTCTGCAGCTGCACAATTCTCCAGGGATAAGCTCATGGACACACTAACTAGCTCTGAAACAAAAAGCTTCATTCTTTGGTTTTGGCAGTGGAAGCAGTGAGAAGCAGCAAGACAGGCACACAGGTTGTGCTGAGTCCTTTGGGATGATCTCTCCCATTAACCTCCTGGGGGTAGGATCAAAACAGCAGCCTTGCTTGCCTGTCACTCTGAGGTACTCTTTCACAGCTGTGCTGCAACGAGTAAGTTCATTCAAAATTGTCTTTCTTGGAGAAAATAAGGCTGAGTAACCAAACTATCAATCAGTTTACTTGGTTTGTACTCTAACATTTTGGAACAGTGTGATTGAGTGCCACAGTAGCTGACACGGGTAATTAAACAACAAGCAAGTAAAAACCTAGACAAAAAAAGTGAAGATTGTAAAATACACCCCCTGACATGCAGAAAGCTAGTATGGATGCAGTACAAAATGAGATTAGGTGAAGTAGCCTGAGCTGTAGTAACTCCACCTCAAATTTTCTGTGTCCAGATACAGTTATCGAGAGTTGCAGTAAACAAACTGACTAGGGACTCATGTCCTAATCTTCATGGTTCTGTGGTTGAAACTGGAAAGAAACATGATGCTATGCATGGTTTCAGTTTTGATGGCACTGATTTTTATAAACATTACAGAATATGAACATCTATACCGATACTGTTGACTTTAGCCACATACAAGGTTTAGTAACAGTAAATGCTTTAATGTTGTTGGCTCTGCTCATTCCACCTTGACAAATTATGGATGATATGTTTAATTTCCCACTACTGAACTTGACTGCTCCTTAGATTACGAGAGGACTTTTATTTTCTTTTGCTGAAGAAGAACTGAGGTACATTGTAGGGCTATGCCCAAAGTATATAGGAAGGTATGGCAGAGCAGGTAACTGAAATGAGCTTTAGCTGAACCCTATCTCAGTTTTTTTCATGTGTAAATTCAACCCTGCCTAATTCTTCCTCATGTACCAAATTCATCCAGTTTTCCTTCAAGAAAGAAGGCTTCAAGACTTCAAGGCTCTCTTAATGTCTCAAGGTCCGAAACATCTAGCCTTTTTTCCTTGTTTCATGACCATCTGCAGGGAAATAGCAACAGACTGTTGGCTTCAGAAGTGAGATTATGCTCTACATACCCGACTTTCACAAAAGATGTAAATAGTGAATTCCCTTGTATTTTTGATGTCTGAAAGAAATAAACATGGGGATCAATTGTTTCAGTCAAGAAGGAGAAAAACTATTAACTACTGTCAAGAAGTAGGGTTAAGCTTTCCATCTCTGTTAAGGGCTGCTCGACCCTACTGTCAAGCTGACTAGGAGCGCCTTGTGCCCTGCAGAGACAGGCTACTTCTGAAGACAGTAATGAGAAAAAACTATCTTTTTGCATCTATTTACTCAAAAGATTTTTGACTTTACAGATGTATTAGGGAGTTATCATCAATTTTTTTGACTGAAGCTCCCGAACACACAATCTGTTGTAGTTCTGTTTAACTCTATCCACACAGTCTGCTTTATAGGCAAGAAAGGTGACACAGTAAATAAGAACTACCATCTCACTCCAGTGCTCCCATGGGCTCCCTGCTCGGCTCCCAATGCACTTCAAAGCTCTCTGTAGCTGTCTGGTCTCCAGCTGTCTTACAAACAACCTCTTCACCCATGAAGCATGCTGTGGGTAGGGGCAGTTGTTTCACAGGAACCCAGAATACATTGTGTTCCCAGGGTAAGTTCTTGCCTGACTTTACCTCCAGGGAACAGGAAGAGCCTGAGCTGGACTGTCCTCAGAGCTGTTTGCAAACTGTTCTCAGAAACAATGGCTGATGATTCATCTGGCACTGTCATCGACAATCTCCAAAGGCCTGCCTTTAACAGACCTTCCCAAAATAAAGAAAGGGGACCTTCCCAGACAGAATCATGTATTTTTTTTAGTGGTGGATCTACAGAAGAGTAACTTAGGCTTAAGAGTGCTTGTAATCAAGTGATTACATATGCTAGCCCGAGGTCAGACAGTAAGCGAGTTTAGCAGCTCTGGGGACCCTTGTTCCTGTCTTGTGCTCACATGACATGAGCACACTGACTCATCCATGTGTGGGGATATATAAATGCCTTCTTATAACGTGTTTTTGCAAGTTTTAGTAATAAAGCCAGATCTGTGAGGCTGCAATCCCTCTATGGCAACAGAACACTGTCATCACCAACATTTGACTTAAAAATAGTTTAAAAAAGAAACTCATTTTTTTGTTTGTTTGTTTTGTTTATGCTAGTAATGCAGAAAGTCACTGTTTTAATGTGTGCAACCTTTTAAAGTTATTTCTATGAGTAAACATTTGCTGGAAGATATCCTGTCTGGGTGATATCTTTTGCAAATGCCTAAAATTAAGCTTCCTAAACAAACTTTTCTTTGGTGAGAACAAGACAAGACATGGGGTGGCTTTTCTAGAGGTATACATCCTAGTGTAATGACAGGCCAAGTGATATTACAATGTCTGAAAATTAAAGACCCCATAATAGGGAAGATTGATGGTGTTTACCTACTGCATTTGCTAGCAGTAAAAGGATAGTGACGACTGATAAAAACTAAGATATATTAATGAAGTCAGCATGTATTCCTCAAGGATGTGAGTTGACAGAGGCTAGATATCATGCTTGCATCTCTGGGAATGAAATGTATCTGGTGAGGAGAACCTATGCAGGCACATAGTGAAGGCATCCACTAAACCCCAAAATTATGGATGTCTGCAATAGGAAATACATGAAATATTTACCTAAGGGATTTAGAACCATGTTAAAAAATCCCAAACAAACTTGTCTACTGTAGCTCCCCAAAAAATCATGTGAGAGGAGAACTAAATATTGAACTATAAAGATGAAACAAAGAGAAGTGCAAATGAACAAAAAACCTTCAGCATGGGGCTGAAGGAGATACTTGCAGTTGTTAAAGTACTAATGCCTCTGCTAGAGGAAACTTCTTTCTCTGTTTTCTTTACAATATTTTAACCAAAATTTGGTTAAACTTAGTAGACTAGTGAATGTAAATAGCTGTCATAGGGGAATATTGAAGTCCTTGAAGCTCAGTTGATTTAACAGCATTTAAGGCTGTTGTATATATTTTTAGGCAAGGAACTTTAGCTTCAAAACCCCAAATCCATAAAAAACTCATTTACTCTCATTCTTATCTTCTTCTCTTACACATCAGTAGATGAAGTCAGTTATAGGTGTTCACTTATGTTACCAAGGAAACAACAAAAGATATTTAAACATTATACATGTCCTTCAGGCAGGTGGGAGAAAAATGTAACAGAAATGTGCCCTTTTGGGGATGCATCAACACACACACCTTCCTATAAAAGAAATAAGGACAAAGGGAAAAAACCAACCATGAGAAAAAAACTTATCAATAACAGAAGTCTGTGTTGCTGTGTCACTTTCCATATCACATGAAAATACTTCTTCCAGAGTTTGGAAGTATGTTGTAAGAACATTCAGAAACATATTGGTTTTTTTTTCTTCCTTTTCAAAGGGAAGCAAAGTTCCACCCTTGCTCTGTGTCTCTTTTTTTCTCTCTCTTAAGGGAGAAAAAAAAAAAAAAAGTTTTGAGAATTTCATTTTTTCTATTCACTGCAGTCCTGGCCAAAGTAAAGCCCTCTTTTACATTGACGTCAAGATCTTTACTAAGATTAGGGTTTCATTTCTCTATTGCAGCAATTAGCTAGGGAATGTATAAAAGGCTTCAGGGAAGCAAGCTAGGACTCCAGAGGGGAGAGCACTTTGCACCATAGGCAGATAGCAAAGAGAGAGTGCGGGAGGAGGAAGGCAGGAATACAGAGACGCGGAGTAGGAGGGGGGGACGGGGGAGGCAGAGAGGGAAAGAGAGGGAGGGAAGCAGGGAGGAAGGAACAGAAAGTTTATGTACATAAACCTTTTTTTTAAAGAGTATTGTTGCACCTAGTAGCTAGCTTTACTGACACAGAAATGAGAGGTCTGTTCAGTGCTTAAATATCCGAGAAACAATGGGATAGTGCAGGAAAGTTAACAATTAACAGTCTCAGCTTAAATTTTGTAACTGCAGGGAACTGGAAACACAGCTGCCTCTCTCTTCAGCAAAATCAGGTCTCCTGGTTAAGAGAAGAATTTTTGTTAACATCTGAATTTCTGAAAAATAAGCAGCTTGCAGTTGAAAGAGTATCGTGCAGTTATGGTTTTAACCAGCCTGCTATACTTAACTATGTCTGCTTATTTTAAATAGAGTAGCTGTGAAAGGGGTAACGAGGCTTTTGAAATGCCTTCTGCTTTACTCTTTTAAATGAGGGTGCAGAGCAATAAAGAGAGCTGAAGGTATCCGGCTGAAGAGAAGCAGCAAGGAAGATGGGTCTGCTAAGTGTGGATTTGTTGATCACGCTTCAGATCTTGCCGGTCTTTTTCTCCAATTGCCTCTTTCTTGCGCTCTATGACTCTGTGATTCTCCTGAAGCACATGGTTCTGTTTCTGAGCCGCTCTAAGTCTGGGCGCGGTGAGTGGCGGAGGATGCTGACCTCGGAGGGGCTGCGCTGCGTCTGGAACAGCTTCCTCCTGGACGCCTACAAGCAGGTGAGTGCGCGGGGATGGGGACTGGCAGCATGGGCTGGCTGAGCTGGGGCGAGCATCCCGCTTGTCAGCGGAGAAGGGAAGGGAATGACGGCGTGGTGCAAGCTATCCCCTAGCTCGTGTTACGTTTGATGGGAGAAGTGTATGCTGAAAGGAGCAACACTTCTAAGTCGGGGTTAAGGATTCATGAAATTCTGGAGCTGCTGGCTCCCTGCGTTAGCTCACTGTGCAGTTTTGGCCATGTCACTTAGTTTAGGTGTGCCTCAGTTTCCCCAGCAGCACGAATAATAATCTTCATGTTTTAAAAGTATTTCAAGGTCTTCGTTTAAGAGCAATTGTAAAATACTCTAGATGTTTTCGCAGCTGTAGTTTATTATTGCCATGTGAGATCCTCAGATACCATCAAAGATTTCAGATAGAGCACTACATAGATTGATGTTAGCTGTGTAGTTAGAGTTGTTTTACTTTGTGTAAAATATAGAAATTAACCATTGTCATTACACTGGCACTTTCTATTACTTATATATTAACTTCTATATTGGAGGAAGTATCCAAGTAATAGTAAAACTGTGCACAAATTGAAAAAGTGACCATTTTCCTTCATGCAAGCAGTGACAGAGGACATGTCAGAGATTAAAAATGAACTTGACTAGCTGTCGGACAGCTGCCTGGTCATTTAAGTTAATAAAGCCAGTAACAGTTATGCAACATGTGCTTTTCCTTTTAAGATTTCTTACAAGCATTACCCAGTGGTACTACCCAGGTCTCATGAGGTAGCTAGAATTCCCTTTTATTGGTTGAAAAGGTGGACCCAAACCCATGAAATTTCTTGCACAGGCCACCCAAGTTAGTAAGTAGAACTGGATTCAGAGCTCCGTGGCTTTCAAAACAGTGCTTAGTCTGTTAATTTGTTGTCTCATTTAGACCATCTAATTTAACATACTCCATCTGATGTCATAGGGGTCCTGTCCAAATTATATGCTTCTGAAATATTTCTTTTTGTATTGCCTTCCTCCCAATTCGCTTTCACACCTCTACAATAGCTTTTGTTTTTGCTCTTATCTAAAAATGTGAAGAACTGGTGATGTTGGTGTTTGCTGGCTTTGTGATATGGAATACCATCTGCTTAGCCTGAAACTCAAACCGTGGGGACATTAATTTTCAGTGTAAGACAAATGTAAATAACTAGCTTTTGCCAAATGGGTCAACCTCTTACTGCCACCCCAGGAATCATCCAGCTGGCTACCCAAATAAAATAATGCTGAATGAAGCCCACTATTCTTCTAGCCCTTCTAGTCTTTGTTTTTATTCTCTTCATAGACATTAAGTAAGTACATTTTACAGTGGCCTTGTTAAATGGGTCACTGAACACAATTGTTCCCATTTTACAGACAAGGCAAGGCAGGACATTTAACACATGACTTGGTCAAGGCTCCAGTGGAAGTTGGTAGCACAACTCTGCAACAGTCAACTTTTGAGTTCTTGTATTTGCAACCTGTATGTGGCCTGGGGTCTGGAGAAGTTGTTAAGCTGTAAGAAACCTTATATCCATGTGATATTTTCAACCTCTTTTTGCTTAAATGACACGCAGTTATTTAAAATTAAGATATTGCATGATTTTCTGTAGCCTCCAAAGTCATGCTTTGCCTTTCTTTCATTATCATTGATGTTAGCCATGAAAGCGTCAGGTATGGTGACTGTGCTATTTTTGGCATTGGCAATGAAACTCATACCTTGAACTTTGGTAATTTTATTCTCTCCCTTATCATGATTAAATCACCTGAGTTGCTCAGGTCAATCAGGCAATAAGGTTCCTAGAATGAACTCTGTTGCCTCAATGAACTCAGCAGAAAAATGCATATAAACACAATCAAATTTTATCACCTTGTTCCAAAAAGAGGGGAAAGTCCATTCATGGCAGCTATCCTTGAGATAAGTTGACCAACAATTCATGGACAGACTGTTTTACTTAATTGAATTATGCACCATGAGGACAGAAGATCATTGGAAACTCTTGGTTGTCACAGAAAGATTGTTAAGTATAGAAATCAAATTATAAAGGGGACAAAATAAACTGAGGAACAATGTTGGAAGAAGACTCATCAGCTCCACAATAGATGAGAATTTTTGCTCCCTCTGTAAGGAAAAAAAAAAAGGAAAAAAGTTTCATCTGAAAAGCTGTACTAATAGATTTGAAAAAGATTGAAACATACCCTGCTTTGCAACATATTTAAAAAGTGTGAGAAATAGTGAAATATATCAAAGAATGTCCTACAAAGCAAATTTTTCCTTAAATCACCATTTTCTAAATCCTGAATAGAATCACCCTGTTGTGATATCCTACTCTGAGAAAATAAGTGAGAAATTAAAATGTTATAGAAGCATGTCAAAATGTAGCTGATAACATAACCATGATTGCTTGTTGCTTTTTTACCAGCTGAAGCCAGGTATTAGCAAATGACTTAAAAAGGTACTTAAGCTCATTCCATTGAGCAGTATTTATGAGAAAATCACCATTTTTCATATAGAATAACAGAATTGTAGATGTTTGAGATATCCAGAGCAAGACTGCCAGTTAGCAGAAGATTGGATCAAAGAAGTAACTGTGCTTGATTTTACTGTATTTTGTGTCACTCACACAGAATTCTTCCTGAGTACATTTCATAATATTTTTCACAAAATTACTTTTCCTTGATGTAAAATTTCTATTCAAAGAGAAATTTATGGGAAGCTATTCCAGAAAAACACTGTGGGTAGATATTACATTCTGAATTAAGGTAAATTTATTACAAGAAAGGACCTTTGCCTCAAAAGCATGCATTGTCCCAGAACTGATTTTTTTTTCAAGGCTAGTGTGTACAAGATATGATCTTGTAATGGTTAGAGTATATTTCAAAAAAGCTGTTCTGATTTACTTTCTCATTGTCTAGAAAGCCTTATTAATATCTCATACAAATTTCAACTTTTTGCTGATTTTTGTTGTTATTAAGTATTATTGCACATGATTTTTGGTGAGAGCAATTATTTCATAGGCAAGATTATCTAGCAGCAGTTGAAGATTTTAACATCATCAGTGGGGAAACAATGCAAAGTTTGTTGTATTGTATGTAGAGTATATTCTTTTTTATTGGAACATTCTATATGACTGGTTTTCTCCACATTTTAAAATCCTACTGGAATCAAAATAATTGTGTTTTTTGCTTATTTTGATTTTTAATTTAAATTTTACTAATGAATAATATATTTCTTTTTACTTCCTTAGCTCTGAGTTCAGTATCTGTCAGATTCAGTGTTGATATTGTCTACACTGCACCAGCTTTGTGATTTATAGACCATCCTCCTATTATTTTCCAAGAGGCAAGTGTGTCTTACATTACAAGGGAGTCTTTAGGACCAAACTAATCATCATAACAGAAATAAATAGAGCTACTTGTCAAGTCAGATTAACTATCTGTAATCAAAAGAGTGCAATGTTTTAAATTTTATTTTTATATATGTATGTGTGTGTAGGTATTTACAATTCTGTGTGTTTGCATGTATAACTATTTATATATACCCATGTCTCTATATATGTACATACATACATGTATAAAAAGGCAAAGGTACACATATGTAAGCATACATTTCCAGGAATCAGTCCTTTCATTTCTCCATATATGTATACACATATGTATGTATGTATGTATGTATGTATGTATGTAAGCATCCATTCAGATATGAATGCAGTCACAGCTATTGATGAGAGAGAAAAACCAAGTCTTTTTGGGAGGCTGTTAGTATAACCATGGTTTACCTAGGCCATTTCTACAAGTGCCAATGAGGTATTTGTTTTAGCTTAAAGCATGTATACTGAATGTATCACACACCTGCAAAAATCCAGAGAAAAGGATGGAGAAGTTTTGGGGAAAAAAAAAAAGTTTAAAAGCTTTTTTGTACCTGCTAAATTCTATGCTTTATTTAGTAGTGGGATGAATCTGTTTTCTAAGCTACCAAAGGTGAGAATTTGTTATCTCAAAATGCTTTTAAAACAGGTTAAAAAAAATGTTTGTACCCATTAGAGATGCCCAGTGGTGAGGCCTTGAGGCTCCAGCTGGGAGCTTTTCCAGTGCCAGATATGAGCTCTGTGTTTCAGCAAGGCAGAGCTATCATTCATGGTCTCCAGTAGAAAGCTTTAATGTTACCCTTGAAGAAATCATCCCTCTTCTCCACCTCAGTGTAGGGTAGTTACAGGAAAGACCTTAATGGCCTCTTCCTGCAGCAGCCCAATATTTAGGAATGCTGTGATGTACCTATGGGGGCAACGTGCACAGGGACATGTGTAACTGTGCGTCATGGGCCTCAGAGGGATGCTGGTATCCCAAGTGATGGATGGTGGTGGGTGTGTGTGTACTTGTACAGCTTTTTACTGTCTTTACAATGGGCCAGCAGCAAGCTCTGGCATGACAGTCCCAACACAGGGAAACGGCTGGCACAGGATCCCAGGCTCATGGCGTAGACCCAGCTCTGGATGTAGCAGCAAGTAGAGTGGTTCAGTAAACACCCAGTGAGATTGTCCCAGGTTTTCAGACAGGCAATTAAATTACCTTTGGCTGCTTTTTCCTGCCTGGTAGGTACATCATCTAAAATCAGCATGCAAAGCAAAACAGTCCCAAACCTTACACATTAAATGCATGCTGCACAACATTAACACAAAGATATATGTGAAAGTAATACAAAAGCATGATCCTTTACCTTCTCTTTGGCTGTCCAGTAATTCTTTCCTTTTTGGGGAAATGTTTTAAAGGTTTAAACAAAGACACAACCTTCATACTTAACTATTTGTATTTATTTTGTCTGACAAGGTAAGGAAGTGTCTCTATCTGCATTTGACAATTATAAAGGGAATTTGTAAAAGAAAATGTATTGTATAATTTCAGAACTACACATTGTGTGGTATTAAAAATACATTAATGGTTTTACGGTGCTCAACTGTAGCAGAATTGTTTTCATTGACATTTGCAAATGAAAACAAATGAGAAAAACAAAGAAGGGAGAAAAACAAAACTGAACCAAACCACAATTAAAACTTCTCCTGCAAAGCTGGGAACATAAATTCAACAGAATTTAGTCTTGACACTGTAATTACGATTAAAACTTTCTCATTATTATTAATATATAATCACATTTTTTGTAGTTGTGTCTGAAGATCGGTCAGGGACCCATTGTACTAGGCAGTGTCCCAACAAGAGGATCAGACAGCTGGTCCCATGGAACTTAAGAGTTCAAACATTCAAAACAGACAAAGAGTGGAAAAGAAGTACTTTTATCCCACATAGGGTCTCATCCCATTTCATTTTACATATCTAAATTCACTTCTTCTACACTTCTTTGCACTGTTCCATTTTCACCCTTATGTGTGAAAAACTGACTGTAAGGAGTGCTTGCCTGGTTGCTGAAGCCTTGTGAAAACCCTGTTTTGCTGTGATAGACACAAAAAATTAGCTAATGGGCACTACTCAGGAAGAGGATTGTACATGGCTCTTGAGTGCTGGCTCTACCTCTCTGTCAAAACCTCCACTGTGTAGTTCATACTCATAAAGCTGAGTAAAAAAACCCAACAAACCCGTCATCCAAATTAATATCAAATTCCCTTCATGTGCTGAATAACAAAATCTGGTGAAGGCCTCTGTCAGGTGTAGGTAGATCCCAGTGTCCACAGTGTGGTAGGCCATGCTCCCATCTTGAAGAAAACATAAAGCCCTTAAGAAGTTTGCTCTTGGCTCCCCAGTCACAGGAACTAAAATTAACTGTAAGAGTGCAAGGCAAAAGGCTCCTTTATGCTTTCCTTGTACCATGCATACTCATTTGTGGGACTGGTGGCTTTTAAATGGAGAGAGCAGCATTTGACTAGTTATTTTTATCTGGACTGTGCCTGGTTTGTTTGTGTCCCACTTTCCTTCATCAGCTCCACATACCTGATCCTTAATAAAAGACTCTGGGAAAGCCTGAGCCATTTCTAGTCTCTACTCTCCAGTTTGAGTAATTCAAGTTGCCACCTTCCCAAGACAAACGCAGAACTTCTGCCCACTTACTCTACTCCAAACAAGGGCCTTCTGTGGTTCTGTCAGCTGCACAACTCTGGGCCATGAAATAAAGGAAAACAATAGTTTGCAGAACTTGCCAAACAGAGTCAAATTATGATTTGGATGAAGCTATACCTAGTTGAATGGGATCAAATCAAAGCAGAGAATTTAAAAAAAAATGCTGAAGGCTGCAGGGATTCTTTACCAATCACTGCACTCCAGTCTCAAACACAACATGTATGTATTCAAATGACTAATATCATCAACTGTTCATTGTCTGGCAGCACCTATTTTTTTTTAGGGGGTTGACACGGCCTGATGAGTCTGCCAAACTGTATGAAAATCCCTGACACAGGGAATTAAAGCTGTATTTCAGTGCACAAGATCCCAGAAAGGTTATGATGAAGCTGATAAAAGCAGAATAGGAAAAAAGAGAAGGTGCATGAGGAGATAATGTTTTGTCCATGGGGCTTTACCTACTCCTTATGGAAAATGTACTACAAACTTAGCAGTATGTGCTATTTCTAGCCTGCGGTTTATGAATAGGGCTTTCTCTCCTTCTCCTAAGTCTCCTTCATTTTGCAGGCTGTGTGCTAAAGCATCAGCAATCTTGTTCCCTTTTCACTCTGCATTCAGACAGAACAGGCTGTCAGGCAAACACAAAATTCTCACAAATGATGCGAGTCACTGCTTTGGTATTGCTGCTTGCCCCTGCTGATGGCTGGGCTGGCTGGCAGATTTGGTTGGCCTACCTTGCGTGTCCCAGGCAGGCTGTGTGGGAGGGGATGCCTGCGGGCTGCTCAGTTTCTACCTCATTCAGAAGGCTGGCACCGAATGGCCAAATATTCACGCACAAAAAGTACGTGATTATGGAAATGCTGGATTGCGTGTGAGGGGAATTCTGCTGGTTTGTTTCTCAGAATTTATATTTTGCCTGCCTTTGTGTAAGATTTCAAAAGCAGCTTGGCTGAATACATGCGTGTTTTTGTTTGTTTTCTCATTGTGTTGATTTTCTTTTCCAAGAGCTATTTTTTCTTTCAGTAAATAACAACAAAGAAGATGGCCAAGGCCTACAATGCAGATGATCAGCAAGGATGATATTGTCATCCTGTGTCAATCGGTTCAGAGTCTGGTGAAATAAACAGTCCCTTGGGAACATCAGTTCTTCATCAAGACCAATTAGTGGATCTGCTGCTGCTGCTTATGTTTAAGCATTAACGACTGGGCAGGGCTGCTTTTTGGAGTGCCTGACACTGGCATGGAACAAGGCACCGACCTAATTACTTCTCTACAAGAGCAAAAAATGCCTCGTGAATGCCTGCTTGGCAAGGATGTCTCATTAAGGGGAAAAAACTCAACACAAGCACTCCTAGAAACAAAAATTAAAATGATAGGTAACCTGCGGCCATGAGACTTTCTTCATGGCTGTGGGAAATGAAGAGAAACTGCTGTAAGGTGATGTATAGATGGATAGAGGCTTCTTTGTACTTTGTTTCCTAACTCCATATATTTTTATAGTCCATAAGAAGTATGAGAATGCAAACTTGCATTGTTGAAGAACAGGAAATATGTTGTCATCTTTGGTATCAATGTTAAATAGGATTTGAAGGGCACATTCCCATGTTAGTGTGTGTTGGAAGTTGTTTTATTAGTCTATTTCTTCAGGGTTTACAAACTGGCCTGGGAAATTAAAGGGTTTGGTGGACCTGAGTGAGGAATTGGTAATAAGGAGCTCATGATATCTAGCCTCTCTTTCTGCTTAAAACGATCAAGAAGCAAACTGTGGTTTCCCAGTCAAAGATTGGTGGCTAGATATTTTCAGTCATAATAATTTTGTTAAAATAAAACCTGAGGAGTAAGTAGAAACAGCTGCTTAGATATTACATTGGTCCTAAGAAGCTCTGTTCATTCCTGGCTTATAGGTTCTTATTTTTACCTTTCTTCTCCTCTGAAGAATAAGAGCAAGTATAAGAATTTTAGAGTGTGTTGTTTAATTATGGTTTGTGAGATAAATTACATGTCACTACTTCTTTTCTTTGACTGGATGAGCACACACTATTAAATACTAAGGTCCATTATTCATCCAGGGGGTTGGGTGAAGCACAAATACTTATATGTCAGGCTTTGCCCAAAAGGCACATTTTGAGCAAGCTAGCTCTGAAAAAGCATGTATTGTGGTTCAGGAACAGTTGATCTTTCTAGGTAAAGAGGGATCTAGTGTTTGTGTAGATATGCATGTGGTGTGTTTCTTGAGATGTCCCTTTTTTGGTAGTCACCTATTTATCACAAATTGCTGAATTGTTCAGGGTGTTCATGTGGATGCCACATGAACTTGGCCTGTGTATTTCCTTGTTCAAGTGCAGCCCTTTACCTGACTCCTGCTTTACCTATCTTACGTCACAGAATGGAAGAGAGAAATTATCAACAATTAGAAAACTACCTGCTAAGGTGTAGGTAGCCTTAAATGCTGTAAGATGCTTAATGCCCCTTAAAGGCAAGAGCCTGAGTCTCTGAGCCTGCCTCTCCAGAAAGATCATTTCTTCACAAAAATGGGATGTAGTTATTTTCTTTCTTTGAGTTCAGTGGACAGCACACTCAAACATCATGTCCTCAGCTGTTTCAAGCCTCTTGCTTTCAAAGGTCAAGCATGAGGCTCTTTTTAAACTGTTACCAGTGCTCTAGCAGGCAGCAACACAGCAGATGCAGGTTTACAGGGATGGGGGAAAAAGGGGCTTTGCTTTCCCAGAGCATCATTATTGCTCTTGACTGTGCTGCAGCTGCATATCCTCTGCTTCCAGTGGCATGATCACCACATACTTGGCCTGGTGAGATTTGTGGGTCTCAGGCCATCTTTCTCTCTGTGGTTCTCTTCCGTGCTGATCTCTGAGTGACAATGGTGGCATGGTTGTATTTCAGTTTGCCCTATTGAAAAGAGTCAAAATAATGCTCACAATCATGTACCAACAGGCTGTGAGACATTCTCATATAGCTGTGAAGTCCAGAAGCATTAATGACTGTGTCTTACAAACTTTGATTAGACTCTTGCTTCTAATGTTATTCTGATGAAATAGTGCAGAGTCATGAATAACTGCAGTTTTGTTCAAGATAGCCAGGTTTCTGAGGGAGAAATGGAGGATCCAGTATCAGCAATCTACTTGCCTTTGGTTTTATGTTCAGCAGCAACTGCATGAGTTCAGTGTTCAGCTGTTCACTCAGCTTCTTAATGCATCTGACTCCTATGTTGCATCTGATACCCTATAATGCAATGTAAAAGAGAAGTGCACCAAAAATCAGTTATTTATTCAGTTTTTACACAGTTCTCATGTAGTGTTAACTTCTGTAGACTTTAATTGCAGTGTAGCTTCAGAAAGAAATACATAAAATGTAAAAGACTACAGAATTTGGCCCTGTGTGTTTCCTTCAAAGCAGCAATTCTGAATGTAATCAAATGTCAGGGGGCAGAGATAGAAGGAGTCAGGAAAATACAAAAGGATAACTTTGCCTTGCTGTACTAGAGGTTGATGTTAAAGGCAAGAATTGCTGTGGCAGAGCTCATTAAAAGTTAATTGCATTATGCAATAATGTTTTGTGGTTCTCTAGTAGTTATCAGCTAAGGAACTTGGAGCCCTCTGCAGGCTCCGCCTTATTCTGGCATTCCCTCCTATGAGTTGCTTTTATTCTGTCTTTTTTCCTATAGACATGCAAAGAGAAATAGCCAGGCAAAATGATCTTTCCATCACTGCCTGGTGGGTCTGAGTTAGATCTGAATTTGGAGCTGAGAGCAGTTAATTTTCACCTCATCCTACTTCAGCCATGATGTAAACTTTCCCCTTTTTTTGCTGTTTTTTTCCCCCCAATCATCTTGTAAAGAAACATTGCAGTAGAAAATGTGTCACTCCATCGCTGATGAAATTACTGCAAAAGGGTTAGAAGAAATTTTAGAGAGCACAATCTTGGATGATTCACTGTCGAAAGAGTGTATTTATTTAGTAGGCATCTGCAGAGATCTCTTGTGTTTGGTACTCTTGAGAATTTTCATTCTTGAACTGCAGGATGGAAGAGGATGTACAGAGACAAAATCATACTTTTGCAGATATATATAATCTGCAAATTTCTCAAAATTGAGAGGCACTTGTGTGTGTTGTGAAGATCAGGAATATCATGCAGAATGATTTTTGAGAACTGGAAAAACATCTTGAACTGCAGGTTGTGTGCTGAAAAGGGACCTAGGCTTTATAACACCTTACTAACTAATCCCTAATCAACAGGCTACTGTTTTTCCAAAACAGTCATGGTGTCTCATAAAAAGTAAACATCTAGAATATACAAATAGGAGTTGTCTGTGAGCTACTTCATTACACAAAATAATTGTCTGATTTTACTGAAAATTAGTGAAAGCACTGTTGCAGTTTTGAATAACGAGCTTCAAGGATGATGCGAACCAACTGGAGAGAGCTCATGGAAAATGCCAGTGGAAAAACCCCTGTGTGTCACAGAGGAAAGTTAGAAGAAAATTGAGGTAGCCTGTCTGAAAGCAAATACAAGTCTCCAAATACATAAGGGTGGACAGAACCAAGCATGTAGTGGACAGGACAGATCTCTTGAGTATTTTCTAACATTATTGAAGATTGTCTAACATTAATGAAGTAGCATATTTGTCAGAAATGCCACATTTTCCTGAACTGTGAGTGCAGGTGCACAAGGTGACCATTTTGAAGCTGCTGCTTTTGATGATTTGCTCTGTCCCCATGTGACTCATTAGGTGTACTCTGAAGAGGTGACTATTTGGATAGTAGTCATAAGGATACTGCACAAGCAAGTCACACTAACTTGCCATGTTTTAATTTGTTCTGCCATCAGGTCAAGCTGGGAGGAGAAGCCCCAAACTCCAGTGTAATCCACATAGCCAAGGGCAGTGATGGCAGCAGTGGCAGCTGGAAGAACGTTGGTAGCAAGTGTGGAACCAAATGCCGCCTTCTGGACTTTGCCAACTCAGAGCGGCCACTGGTGGTCAACTTTGGCTCAGCTACCTGACCACCGTTCACAAACCAGCTGTCAGCCTTCAGCAAGCTGGTGGAGGAGTTCTCTGGTGTGGCTGACTTTCTGTTGGTCTACATCGATGAAGCTCACCCATCAGATGGCTGGGCTGCGCCTGGAATCTCTCCCTCTTCATTTGAAGTTAAGAAACACAGAAGCCAGGAAGAGAGATGTGCAGCTGCTCACCAGCTCCTAGAGCACTTTTCCTTGCCACCTCAGTGCCAAGTGGTGGCTGACTGCATGGACAACAATGCCAATGTGGCCTACGGGGTTTCATTTGAGAGAGTATGCATTGTGCAGAGACAAAAAATTGCTTACCTGGGGGGCAAAGGCCCATTTTTCTACAACCTTCAAGAAGTCCGGCTTTGGCTGGAACGAAACTTCAGCAAAAGATGAAATCCATTCTCCACAGGAATTATGTCAACAGATGTGTCCCTTTAAGGTGATGCAAAAGGGAAAAAAAAAAACATATGCTACTTTGAATAAAATCTTTCAGATGATTGCAGGAGAACACATTTGATAACAATGTCAAGTGAATGTTAACTAGGAAAAGAAAACAAAACAAAAATCTAGCTCCACAGAAACATTGTCAAGTGAAAAAAAAATCCCACTCCTGCTCTTGCTATGGGACAGAAGAGGTGAATAGGCTTCTCCAAAAAGGTGCTGCTGGCAAGCAGGTAGGGTGGTTAGATAAAACCTGTTTCCCAGAAGCCCCTGTCCTGGGGTGAGGCAGAGAAAGTGTTTCTGCTTGGAAGGCATTCCATGGAAAGCCAATGCTGTACGTTTCATCAGAAACACTTCTTTATGCCTCTGTGGCAATGCAAGGAACCTGGGAGGAGCAGGGGGTTTGCAATCACTTTGCATACAAATGCAATGCAGTGCGGCAACTTTCCTCTCTTGGTAGAAAATTTTTGTTCAGAGGCTTCGGGAGCCACATGCAATGCATGGCACAGACAGACTGGCTGCTCAGAGCAAGATGAACCTTTGCTGGTATTTGTACTCTCTGTGGACACCTCTGCACAGCATATTAACTACACAATGCTACCTTACATGTTTGTGCAAGCCTGTGCCTGCTGAGAAAGGTGTTAAAATCTATGGAGTTGGACCAAAAATACAAAGGTGATCAAATAAGCCTGTTACGATTTTAAAACTGAAATACCTGGACTAATTATAACACAACATTGAGAACCATCTAAAGCATGCATCATGAGACAAAACTCAGCTGATGCCAGCCAAACCCTTGGTTCTGAGAGCTGATGACAAATATTTATAAATGTTCTCTGGTTCTCATCTCTGTTTCTTTACCCACCTCCATCTCTTTCTGTCTAGCAATAGGCTTAAAGGCAATTTCACTTTTAACTTTTTCTTTTTTTAAAAAACCCCAACAACTCATTCCTCTCTTTTTTTTTTCAAATGTGAGATAATGACCTTGCAGGTGTATTTTGGGGACAGGGGAACTTATGCACAATTTTACCTCATTGAAATGGAAACCTATTCTGGCATTTACCCTGTTAAATGTAGTCTTAGATACCTGAACCTAGTTTATGGCTATGTTAATCTGAAAGATATTTGCAGCCTTAGAATTGATTAGCTGCAGTTCTGCTACTGGATGAACTCATAGTCTGTTTTGCTCATGTTTTTGAAAACCATCCCAGAAGAGAAACAGGGAGGACAAATAGCTTGAATTAATGTCACTAAGTGTAAAAGATGGCAGAATTTTCATATGAATTAGTATGAAGAATTGATTGTTGTGTTGAAAGAGATAGTGTGAACTAAGAGTATACATTAAGTTTATGTATTTCTAAAACTAAAATTATTTAATCAAGCCTGATGAAGAGGCAGATTTACAATGAGCTAAGCTATTAGTGCTGGTAAATGAAAACCCATATGGAGATGGACTATCCAAGTTTTCTCTCATCTTTGGCAGAAACATGAAAGAGATAAACAGAAAAGTGTCAAAAATCAAATTAGTTCTTTTAATTTCTCATCCTGCCCATTGTCAGGAATATGATGTGTTGATACTGACATAGGAAAGAATAGAAAATACGTGTTTTACTTTCACAATGCCCCATTAATATTTTGTATTTGCTCTAGCTTGGCTGTTGGTCAACTTAGCCAATATAGGAGGAATTAGGAAATGTGTTTTCAAGCACAGATCTGATATCATGACAGTAACATGGGTAATTTCTCCCATACTCAGGTTCATGCTTCCCATTTTCTCACATTTTCCTAACACTGCTAAACACAGACATACATGCACTTACACAGTTGTTAATGTGCATTGGAGAAGGGTGTAAATAGTGGTCCTCAGATCTCCTGGTGAGCCCCACTTCTCAGAAGGCTGTGTCTCTGTGTGTGTGCATTTATATATGCATCCATATGTATATAATTCATTTTTATGTATGTGTATACATATGCATGCACATATAAATGGTGTCTAAGACCATTAATGATAATTGTCCTGTCCTACCATTCATTAATGTTACTGTGAATCATTGCTCAGTATGGAAGATGGTTACAGATCTTCATGACTAACTGGGATATATAACTGAATTTTAAAGACCTATTAGCATAGAAAGAGTAATGTAGCCAAACTACATGGTTTATTTAATCCAGTGTCCTACCTCTGACTGTATCAGATGCTTCAGGGGAAGGTGCAATAATTTTTAACTTACAGAATTTTTGTTAGCTTCAGCCCATGTTATTTTTGCCTTATCTAAAGTGATTGTTGATGTCTCATCATCCCTCATGAGAGGCTGATTCTGGGTTTTGAGATTTAAATATTTTGTGAGGTGGGGTTTACGAAAATAAAAAAACCATCCTGTTTAAGTTCAAAGAAAACCAAATGAAAACAATTTTTTTCTTTCATATTTAAATAGGCTGCTTTTCAATGTCATTCTCGTCTCTTGCTGTTAAATGCTAAACCACTTAAACATAAGCCATCCCAATTTTTCTTTCTTCAGTAGTTGGTCATTATACAATCTATATAGAAATTTGCATACCTTTTGTTTGTTCAGGACAAACAATAACTCATATTCTTATACAGGTTCATACTCTTTTCTTGTCTCTGAATCTTTTCTGTTTTTGCTACACTGTCCTTTTACTCAGGTGAGTAAAGATATAGACATTAATCCAAGTGAAAATCTGTATTGATATACCCAACACAGTACCTTTTCCTTATTATATCCTATTCTTCAGTCATCTGAAATTTTTAATCCATAGCAACTCCACAGCCTTTGTAAAACTTAAACAAGTAAGTCTTTTCTTCTTTTCCTCATTATACCATTGAAGTCTGAACTGTTTATATGGGAAATGCTAGCCAAATGTTTAACACAGCTGTTGAAACATACCTTTAGTTCAGAGAAAAGAGCTGGAATTAGTAATTCAGTTTGTTAACACCCATTTGCATATCTAAAGTTACAATTATTTTTCAAGTTCATTCTCTCCTTTTGAATTTCCATTCTTTTTTTTGCAGTTCATAGATGCCTCTTCATCACATAGTATACAGGAATTATAAAATTGACTCCTGTAAATGGGAAAAACACATTGATTTTCCACAAATAAAAATTCACAATAACTTCATTTTTTTCTTGGCAACATGTATGACTGTCCTGCCTAAAATTTAAAGATGTTCCAGCCTCACTGGCTATCAAGACAAAAATATATTTTGCAAACCCTTGGGTTTCCCAGAAAACTTCTGGTCAAAAAGCAGGGCTTCTTTAAAGTAAAATGGGCATAAAGGAAAAAAAAAAAGGAAAAAAAAAATTTCTAGGAGGCTGGCAAAAACACAATTTATTTTTTTTTACAAAATTAAAACATTTTATTGACATTTTAAATGAAATGTCATGCATTTCCCTCAATTGATAATAAAAGTGGCCATTTGTCAGATACCCCAAATTTTTGTAACAGTTGTTTTGGGTCCAGGTAGAGATTTTACTACCTTGCTAGCCTTGTCTAGTCTGCTGTGAGACTGGATTCGCTTCTGTCTCATTCTCACTGGGTCAGGGCACTATTCCATATTACTTGATGTGCTCCAGTGTGACATATATGTTGAGCAACAGCTCAGAAAACAGGTGCCTGAATGCATTCTGGAAGGCTACTGTATATAATAGAAACCCCAATACTGTGTCTCAACATTAGTATGGGAAACTTCCAGTATTTTTCATTTTCAGCGACGTAAAAAGGTATTCTAGGCTATCATTCTACATTGCTCTGTGCTTAGCATCTGTATTTAGTACTGTATAAAAGGAATGTAAAACGTTTCATGCAGATGAGAAACTATAGCATTTTGCTCTTTCCTTGTGTAGACAATGACATAGATTTAAGGCAGCAGGAAAACGTGTCCCTTCTATTAAAAAGAAGAAAATATATTATGATATATGTTGTTGAACAACTGTCTGAACACTTTGAAAAACAGAATGCAGTGATTTTTAGGAAGGTGATCTTGGTGGGGAAACCTACAACACTTCTCAAAAAGGTATTTGTGCTGTGCATCCAGGTGTGTGCGGAGGGAAGTCATGTTTCTGCATGTGTGAAAGTGTCTTTTCTGTGATGTGGAGTATAGATTTAAGAGTTTTTAAGACTTTCATTCAGTTACTTACTATAACCAAAGCAATAAGAGGTGTCAGGTAGGGAATATTGGCCAGTTTTGTACAACTCAACACCATGTCTGTGACAAATCCATAATCAGTTGGGCCCAACTTGGAGTCTTCAGTGAAGAGAGATTGGGGTGAGACAGGGGAGGCTTGTGTGCTTATGAAGATCGCTAACAAAAGAGTGATTAACTCAGTTAGCGTTCAGATGCCCTCACACTGGCACTCCTCTCTGCACCTTAGTGTGTCTGTATTTGCAAGAGGCATCTCTTTGGGTCTGTTAATAAGATCACCGTGGTGTAGGTGCCTGTGTGTACTCTGTGTGTGTCATTGTTTAAATGTCAAAAATACACTGCAGGAGAGCCAGCAAAATTTTGTTACAATATGGTGCTCCATGAAATGTGCTTTCTAGATTTGTTTTTCTTGTATTATAATAAACAACAAAAGAAAATATATCTCTTCTGTGTTTTATTCTGATTATAATAATACAATTAATACAAAATGGAATCTTGACGTTTGACCAAGGAAACTTAGAACTATATTTAATACAAAAGCTTATGCCACCCTGACTAGATCTTAAGCAATACAAGCAAAGTCCCTTATAGGTGGTGGAGCTAATTTACTATCTGACTACTCTCAACTTTTTAGAAAGGTAAAGGGGGGGAAAACAGAGCTACAAGGACAGTAGTTGAGTCTGCACAGAATTGCACTGTTCAAAAAAAAAAAAAAAGTGCTTGAAGAAAGCATGCCAAGCTCTATACAATACAGAACATGAAACCTGGGCAAATCAGTTATGAATGCATCAGCTATAAATGCCAGTCCTATTAAAATGTACAGCCAAAAGATCAAAAATAAAATTTAAACCACAGCTGAATAGCTGCTACAAGAAAATAAAATCAAATGAAAAATGTGCCGCAACTTTTTAAACAAACTCACTTTGTGATATAACTGTATTTTAGAAATTCCCTCTTCTTTGTCGTCTTTTGTTACAATAAGTTTCATAGGACTCTGCATCTAAAAACTGCTTATGAATATAGGTGAGAAAGAACAAAACAAATCACCAAAAGGAAGACCATGAAAAAGATTATATCCTAACTCCCCAAACAGAAATGTTCATTACAGTATACTTTATAGCTCTTGAAACAATCAGATAAATAACTCTCTCTAGATTATCTAGTTCATATCACAAAAATAATCCCCAAAAATACTGAAAGGGGAATTTGGAGTTGTGAGAATTTTCCTGCAGTCTGGCTGTTAGCGATTATGACCACTTATAATCAATTGTTGCTATACAGAGCTACTCAGTACTCTGGAAGAAATAAAAATACCCTTCAGGTCTTGATTCTTATTTCACTGTGTAAATCAGGTGAAGGCAGATGTGATGAAATAACAGTTTTATTAGAAAATAGGAACATTAATAGATACAAAAAATTAGACAAATTAGTTAACAAAAATTAGACTCTGGATACTCCTAAATATTTGTAAGAGTGTTTTGTTTTGTTTTTCTTTTGGAATAGATTATATACATGGTACAAACAAACAAACAAACAAACAAGAAAATAGATTATCTATGGAGCTGAACAGGAGCGACCTCAAGATGATCACTTGCTGCTCAAGTTCTTGCTTTCTAGCAGAGAATTTGTGAGGCATAATAAACCTTTCCCAAATATAGTCTTCAAATAAATTACCTAAATCTTGGTTAAAAACTTTGATTACAGGCAAGTCAACTCACTGTATATGCCTGTGTGCTTCTAATGTTCATGCTAGTGAATCAACGAGCTTAAATATGTCTTAGAGGTCTAGTGTGAAATGGAAACACATTGAATGGGCATCCTGTTCAAATCCTTAAGGCCTAAGGATTTGTAAGCCTCCTTACGTGACTTGACTAGAGGAGGAGAATACAATATAGGTCATGTGTATGAAACATACGAATACACCAAAAGTTTTAGTTGTCTCTGAGTGCCTGTTATATAAAATTAAAGAAGTAGCAGGCAGGAAAAATGCTCTTTTAAAGTTAGTATTTCCCATATTTTCAACATGTATGTTTTTGTTTTCCATAGAAAAGCTACTGTGACTTAGGTATTAAGTTCAGATAAAAGGAAGGGAGATTTTCTTAAAAGCCTTATCTTCTTTAGGAATTGATCAGGTTTTGATGTCTTTCAACCCTGTTCTTTTTTTCCTTATATCCTTCCTGCACCTGATTTCCCATATTTCTTGAACCTGTCTTACCACTGGTGATGTTTCCCCCATTTCAGTCTTTGGTTTTGTGGAGTTAAGGCTACAGAATAGCTGAGGTCTTCATTTCAAGTATGTTGTCAGGATGTCAATAGTCAGAAGGTCAAGTGAGATATGGGAGAATACAGTATTTTGGTCTCTTTATCTGTGTATTCTCAGTACACATCATCTGCGTGTGCGCTTGTTCTCAAACATAATTTTTGGCATGCCAGCCTGCAGAGCTGAAACTGGCTTTCTGGACACAACACAAAAAGGCTTTCTGCAGACTGGAAGTGAACATACAGATTTTCAGCTCAGCCTTATCTACCAGACCTTGAATTTCCCTATGTCTGCCAGCCTTTTTTGAGAACTCACAGCAATGCTCCAGCCTCAGGCAGAGTGAGGGTCTGAGCACAGTGACTCCCATACATTAGACCTGAGAAGATGTCTTATGAGACAAAGCTTTCTGAGGTTTTCTCAGAAATTCACAGGAAATTAGACCAATCCTTCCAAATCAGGAATTTTAGACTATACTTGGAAATGAAAATCACTTGCTTCATGAGAAAGGAAATCTTGTAGCTGATGCTGCTATGGAAATAGCAGCAGATTTTTGCTAGCTGCAGAAATTGTCTTTTAAGTGATCCTTGCATACCTTCACAGAGGGGCTGAACAGCAGTGCTAAAACTGTCCACAGTAGTTCACATAAAGACTGAACACACCTCATGGAAAATAACACAACTTTGTCACCTGTGCTTCTCAAAGCACCTGAAAAACAGAAGTACATCTCTACTACAGACTACAGCTAGGCTGGATGCCTGACTGAAAGTGCATGTAAACATTAAAGCTGTTTTCTCAGGATATTTCTCTTGCTGTCACCAACATCTGTATACCTCAGTACAGTGCTTCTTCTCTGTTGTCCAATACCATGGCAAGCAGTCCAGTATCACACCCAGCTCCTCCTGAGTAGATTGTAGTAACTTCTTAGTTTACTTAGTGTGACACTGGTGCTGAGCTCAAGTTTAGATCATCCTGGTTTTTGTTGGGATGGATATTTTCAAGTCAACAGATCAACAAGTTTCCCAGCACTATTTTCAGCAGTGGAAGTATACAGTAGGTGAGGTTGGAGGGAAGAAAAGTTCCACAGATCTTTGTTATTCCAATGGGACTTATTATTTAATGTTGATTGCAAGAGTTTTCTTATTATATGTTTAGTTATATATGAAAATATGAGGCTTCCACTTGTATTTACTTAGAACATCAAATTCTAACTTCAATGGAACTTTCAGTATCTGAACAGGAATTTCACAAGACAAGTATTTTTTTGGGGGGTTTAAGAAACTGTAACTGACAAAGTCAGGAGATACTCCTTAAAGTTCATGATGGCTGCTTAGAGTTTTTTTCTGTGAGTTGTTAAGGGAAGCAGAAAAATAATCATTGTCCTGTATCATGATCCATGTCAATGTGAGGCAAAAGGAAGATTTTCAGGCTGCATGGCAGTCCTTTGTGGCTTCTAAAGCATTCCTTAGTGTTATTGCCTCTGTTTTGGATTTGCCTCCACTCCTTTAGAAAAAGCCTGCTGGGGTGGCCCAGTGGTGCAATGAGATGTTTTTCTTTAAAAGACAGAATTTCCTCTCAACTGACCACTTCAGAGCAACAACAGGAAAAAAAAAAAGTCCATGAGAACTAGGTAAGTTTCCATTCCCAAACTGACTGCGGAGGAGGAAGGTCTTCCTGTTGCATTTATACTATTTTAATCAATTTCATATTTTCTCCCACTACAGAAGTGAATGTACTGCTTCAGTGATTTGAACATTTACAATGCCAAAGCATTGAAGCAAAGCAATGCCAGGCTACTTGAATCTTTTTGTGGTTCCTCCCTCCTCCCCCTTTCTTTGTTTGAGGCCAGGTAAATAGATAAGTCATTACTGAGATTACTGCAGACTGGATCATTACCCAGAATACTATCTGCCAGTATTTTGTCAAGCTTCCTTCTATTAAAAAGCCATTAGATTACAGCTGACATTCATCTATGATCAGCAGACAAACCAGTTCACTTGTCAGATAAATAGGAACACAAGTAACTCTTTTTTTAATTGTGACTTCTACCATATGTTGTCACTCATGATATATTTAATCACTGATCATGCTCTAACTAAATGTATCTTAAACCACTCTATCTTGTCAATAGAAGAAAAAAACAGATGGCAATACTTTGATGTGGCTTCAAGTTTACTGTTACTTCAAGACTTATATTTTCATTGACATGCAATAAAGAATTCAATTTGAAAATATATGTTATCAAGATGTAGCATGCATGCAGGTTTACTTCTGATATTTAGAGAACAAGTACAGTTGTGTAAAGTTGGTGATACTTGAATTTTGAAGAAAAATTAAGAAGTAATAGTATTTTTATTCATGAAAAGGACTTTTACATAATGTCTTAAAGGTTTTTGTGTACATTTTTTGCAATACCTATTTTGAATATAGTGGGCAACAAAAAGAAAGGATATTCCTGTTAAGTGTGTAAGTGTACTTATACAATGCAATTTTTAGTTTTAACAGAATGAAAGAAAACAGTGCTAAGTTTCAAAGTTAAAGACTGCTTTGTATCACCTTCTTTTTATTTTTCATATCTTAGTGTGTTAAAAGAAATGTGGTGGAGTGTCCTGAGGATAACTCTATTGGAAATTTAGTCACTACATACTACTTAGTTTGTTTTCTGACTTCTGGCAGCCTGAATCAGAGATGCACATGAGTCACAACAGAATGCAACAATTAGTGTCTCCTTCAGGGCAGTATGTAAGTTTACAAGTAAGTCCATCATGTGATTAAAATTTCTTAAGCATTTATGGACTTTAAAAAATTAAATGTGGTTAACCTAAATACAACTGATATAATAGGACTTCACAGTTCATACTTTCCATTATTCATTACTCTCTTTTGAAACATAATCTTCTGTGAATTCTTTCTCGCCAGAAACATTCCAGCCATGAACTCTTTCCAAAGTTGTTGGGGTTTTGTCATTGCTTTTTTTTTTTTCTTTTGTGGAAAATGTCAAGATATTTTACATTGCTATTTCAGAATGTGGTAAAGAATAGAGATATATTCACACAGACATGAATTTTTCCCATGGTAAAAAAAGAAGAAATGATCACACTTAAACAAAAGGACATGGCCATACCAAGCATGACTGACATTTTTCACCTGATATATTGTGCATAAAGACTAAAGTAGAAATCTTCAGGAAAAATATCACTCATGTAAGCTGTTAAATGCCTGCAGATGATTTTTTTTTCTGAGATAGCAACCACATAATGCAAACTGTAATAGTACTTTCCACAGGCTAGGACTTCTATCAGTTTTCTAATTATAAGGATGAAGGCATTGATGAACATGGAGGATGACATCTTTAAAGGAAGTATTCCATAAGAAGCCAGAGCATGTTAAAGGAAACGTGCCACATAGTGTGTCTGTATTTTCAGAAGATTTTTCTTACCATGGGTGAAATCAGCCCTATGGCCAGCCAAACTTTGATTATGACTATCTATCTAGTTATTTCTGTAGTATATTGCAGAAACTAACTTCCCCCCCCCCCCCCTTTTTTTTTCTGTGTTCTCTCTGCATCCCTATATAGGCAAATAAATGAAGGAATGAGTGAAAGAAAGGAAAATCCTACAAGTGAATGTCTCCTTCATGAGAATCCATGAACTCTGGCTCCAGTGGTATACAGTAAGCCTACAGCCTCACAAGATTGTGAGCCTAACTGAACATAGTTTGAGAAGAGTGTTTGTACACTCTACACACTCAAAGTGTAATATTTAAGGAGGACATTGTACATTGACATTTTAGACAACAAAACCCACGTAATTGTGACAAAGTTAAGACAAATAAGCCGTAAACCACAAAATTTTTGGAAAATCCATCTGACATTATCATAAGTTTTAGCTATATAAAAATAGAAAGTCTGAAGTTTAGGCAAAAATATTTTAGTGATTAATCAAAAATACTAACATGATTAGTAAGGTAGCATTAATTAAATGCTACTAAACATTTCAGTGAGAAGTAAACAATTTGATTATTTTCATTATTTTTGCAAAAAGTTTGTCTGAATCTTTAAACAATTTTAAATTTAATTTAAAGTGTGGGCACTGAGATAAAATTTAGAGAAAAAGATAAGAAAGAAGCAGAAAACAGATGAACTTTATTGGCAGCAGTCATCAAAATGCCATAGCTTTACTTGCCTTGTTCTTGCCTTCGACTGCTTGGAGCTTGTGTTGGTCTGCATTTTAAGAGGAGAGTAAGCATGACAGAGGACCAAAGAAGGAAGACAGCCTTGGGATCAGCAGTGTAACAGTAAAATGTTAAAAAAATTAGCCCTTTCTTTACCTTAAATGATTTAATGTCACACTCTTGCAGACTTATTCCTGAATCTTTGGAGTGTCTCCTTTAAAAAAAAAAAACAAACAACATTGCCTCTATAATGGGCAGCTCTCCAAGCATTTGTCAAAAGATAAGACCTTTGTGCGCGCACACACACACACACACACACACAAAACAATATCTGAATGTGCCCTAAGTAGGTTAACCATTACAGGACTTATTAGGTCTCATACACCCATCCACATAGAAGAGCAGGTTTGGGAAAACAGTAAAAGAACTGTTTTTACTCTTTCCATAATACACTGAAAGAATTTTGTACCGCTTTTTTTTTTTTTTTTTTTTTTTTTTTTTTAATCATTTGGTATCAGTGAGAGGACAAGAACACTCAGCTGACTGATTTTTATTCATATTGTTCCAACACTGCTGCAGTCAGAAGTCCAGCCCTTCTAGGGCATCCTGTTGCAAACTGACACAGGAACACTTGGTGGATGAAGAACTGGCTGGATAGTCTGGCACAAAGACGTGGTCAATGGCTCCTTGTATATGTAGAGACCAGTGACAAATGGTGTCCCTCAGGGGTTGGTACTGGGGCCAGTACTGTTCAATATCTCTGGTGGGATTGAGTGCACCCTCAGTAAGTTTGCTGACAGGACCAAGGTGAGTCTTGCAGTTGACACATCGGAGGGAAGGGGTGCCATCCAGAGGGAGCTGGATATGCTTGAGAGGTGAGCAGAATCAAAATTCATGAAGCTCGAGAACGCAAAGTGCAAGGTCCTGCAGCTGGGTCACAGCAATCCCATACAAACCTACAGGGTGGGCAGAGAAGTGATTGAGAGCAGGCCAGTGGAAAAAGGTTTCAGGGTGATGGTTGATGAAAAACTCAACGTGAGGCATCAGTGTGTGCTTGCAGCCCAGAAAGCCAACCCAATCCTAGGCTGCATCAAAAGAGGCATGGCCAGCAGGATGACAGAGGTGATTCTGCTCCTCCACTCTACTCTTGGGAGACCCCTCCTGGAGTGCTGCATAGAGTTCTTGTGCCTCCAATAGGACGTGGACTTGTTGGAGCAAGTGCAGAGGAGTGTCACAAAGGTGGTAAGAGGACAGGAGCGCTTCCCCTATGAAGACGGGCTGACAAATTTGGTGCTGCTCACCCTGGAAAAAAGAAGGTGTCATAGAGACCTCATAGCAGCATTCCAGTATCTGAAGGGGGCCTACCGGGAAGCTGGAGAGGGATTCCGTGTCAGGAACTGCAGTGATAGGACAAAGAGTAATGGGTGCAAACAGAAAGAGGGGAGATTTAGGCTAGTGTTAGGAAGAAACTGGTTGCCCAGGGAAGCTGTGGATGCCTCAACCTTGGCAATGTTCAGGGCCGTGTTCAATCTGGTGGGAGTGTCCCTGCCCATGGCAGCAGCATTTGGGACTAGTTGATCTTTGCAGTCCCTTACAACACTTAACATTCCGTGATTCTCTGATTCTAGAGAGAATTCCCTGGAGAAGAGTTTCTAGGGCTTTCTCCATTCCAGTTTTAAGTGATGAGACACGTAACTACTTTCCATTACTATTTACAAGTTCAGTTACCTTCATATAACTTTTTAGGTTTGGGCGTTTTTTTTTCCTCTTGGAAAAAGGTTTCTTTCCCTTTTTTGAATTTTCTGAGACACCCAATCTCCCTTGTTATTAACTAAAAATCATGCAAACAAACCACAAGCCTTTATCCAGGCTTTCATCCAACCCAATTCTCCCACATTTCCTGTTTCTCAGCCCTTTCTTTTAAACCTTAGACCACACTGACTAGTCCAAAATCTATTTTAAAAATCACTTACATATAAATAAGTTTTAGAGTAGTTGTAGGATTTTGAAGATCCCAGGTAGGAAAATCAGTGGCCAGCATTCTGTCTTGGTCTTTTGTAAATAGATATTTGCAAATATAATTGAGGGGTTTTTTGCTTGGGATGCATACAAGCTGACATTTTGTGGTAGTCTACCCTCTCTTTAAAGAAGAAAAAAAGAAGTGTTAAAGTTGCCTCTGTAGGTCTTTGAAGGAAAGTGGTAATTCAGACAACAATGTATACTAAATCCTCACTGAATATCTTGTTATGCTGTGGAAGTTACTTGTAGAGTGTTGGTTAATACTGATAACATTTACAATAAGAATTCGGATTTTTGGACTTATTTCCATAAAAGATTAGAATCTTTCCTCTCCACCACCTCTTCAATATCACGAAGGGAAGCAAGGGAGCTGTTCCTTTGGATGACTTTTCTATTTAAAAAGAAATTTTTATTTTTTCCAACACCACATAGCTGGCGACATTATTCCCGGACAGTTCTTTATGCATTTATGCAATTACAGATCTCTACCTTTCATGGAAAAGGCACAGGTAGGTCTTGTTGCTTAAGCAGCATTCTGATCCAAGGGCATTCTTCTCAGAGTTAGAGTTTGTTTTTTTTTCTGAATAGCTGGGCAGCTGCAGGATGTCAGATGATCAGTGGCCCAGCAGTTGGAACTGTGCTCTCTGAATTGGTATTGCACTAGAGATCCTCTAACACATGTCTGGAGACTGCTGCCAGGTGGGCCTCGGTGACCCTGGGCACTGCTGCATTTCTGTTAAGCTTGCACAAGCGGAGCGGTATTTCCCCACTCTCTTTCAGAGTATTGGTTTTGCGCAAATCTCTTTTTCTTCCTTGCATTTGCCCAGCTCTTGCCAGGCAGGGACTGAGTTGTGCACATTACAGCTGCGGTCCTGGCACTCTGGGCTTTCATGTGAAGCTCAGACACGGGCTAGCTCTTGCTGCCCCTTCTGTAGCAGGTGGTCAGAGGACAACTGCTGACAAGCAGCGTTGAGCGCTGCCTGGGTGGCATGTGCTGAGCTGTGTGTGGAAAGAGGGTCAGATCAAGTGGAACTGGCCTAACCCTAACCTAAACTTAGGAGAAATAGTGTATCAATTTGCCAGCGAAGGGAAGGCTTACCAAGTATATACCCTATGGCTTAAAAACAAGAGGTACTATCATACCCTGTGTTCACATACAGAGAACAAAGTACTGCTGTTTGTTTTGTTGGCCCTCAGTTTTTAAGACCTACAGATTTCATTGTTTTTTAACTGACTCTTGTGAAACTGCCTCACAGTGCTTCTCTTTTTTTTTAAATTCTGGACACAATATGTTCAAACATTGCTATCCTTTACTCCTCACCCTAAAACACATGTGCACATCTATACATGAAAAGAAATCTCATGGTCTTTGTATGTTAAGGAGCTGAATATCTAACGAATTCAGCTGTCATGCAGCAAATTTCATAATGATCAGATTCCCAGAAGAGGCTGACCTGCCAGTTTTGTGAACTGGAGTAAATGGGACTGAGATTCTGCCATTAGTATTTTGGGAGGCTCTCTGAGTATGCAAAATATGAGACTTTTGCTTCATTGCTACATCAAACAGACACTAAGCTGAAATCAAAAATATTTGGAAATTATGTTAGAAGAACCTTGGTTTCATATGTCAGGCATTAAGGAAAAGCCTCTAGACTTATTCTTGTCTTAATACAGGTTAATGCTTCTTGCTTGTCTTTGAATGGCAGCATGCTCTGGATGGTTCCCTTTTCTTCTTTATGCACTGGCAGGCCTGCTTTCAATTTCTTCTAATCTGCAGCCCAGAACAAGTGGAAATCTCATCAGACCTGTTAAATCCTCGCCTTCCTCTGGGTTTTGTCATTCAGTGAATGCCCTCTCTTTGAGCTCTCCCCAGTTAACTGAATTCTTTGTTCAGTACAGGAAAGTTATGGGCTGTTGTGTGTTTTGTTTGTTTTGTTGGTTTTTTTGTTTGTTTGTTTTTTGTTTTAATCAAGAGATAAGGTGGCGATTATACTTAGCCAATAAAAAGTAACTGCTTGTATTAACCTACACCTAGACCTGATCTGTCTTCTGCTGGTTTTAGTAAGTAAAAAGATACATGTATGCATTAGTTGGAACAAATGAGACATCCTCAGATGCTAATGATAAGGGGTTGTTTTTGTTAGACCGAGTAGAAATGTGCAGTTCACCACAGAGGAACACACACTTCTTGATGCTGGTCAGCTTTGGAAAAATACTTGATCTTTGACTATTGCTTGTGGCTGGGCCAGTCATGATTTTCAAGAAGGAAGAAAAGTTTTGAAAGAAAGTGGATTTTCACAGCATTAGCAGAGTTGAGAATGGAACACACTAAGACAACTTTGCAAATGAAATCCCTTGAATTCTACAAACCTACCCTAGCCTGTTTGGCACTCTTTGAGGTCAGAAATAGCACTCCAGTTCATGTAGCACTCAGTTCTTCTCTTATTTAATAATAGCCTATTTTAAGAGGAAACATTCCCACCTTCCTTAATTTACCAAATAATTACTAACTGCTAAACTAAACCTGAGGCAGGTGTAAATTTACACCGCCCCAACACAGCAGGCACAAAAGGACTCTGATTCCTATACTAGAGCTTCTAGCTGAGAGCTTGGCTGTGGAGCTGCCTCTGCAGAGACATGCAAGAATAGGTCTTAGTTTTTTAGTATTTTTTTACATAAAGGTCTGGACACAGTGCAAGGTATGTACTCTTGAAAAAGTCTTGAGCTGTTCTTTAGGGAGAGTGGGTGGTAGTGAGTATCTTTTGGGTTTATGGTTTCTTTCAATTCTGAAAGGTCATATTGCTTATACCAAATCAATTCCAGACAACATGGTGGCCAGGACCAGGAAATTTAAAGAAGATAAAAGCTTTTACTTCTTTTCATATGCATTGCCCCCTAGCCTATTTCTACTGCATTCTGTAGGAGAACATTTTTTTTTTTTAGCTCAAATATGTTGGTACTTTCAGTGCTGATGATCTGTTCTACCCTGTCGAAGGAGCTAAAATAACAGTCTTTAAAACAACATTTGGCATTTAAGAAAATATCCCACAACAGAGATGATAGTCACTTATCCCTTGTTCCAGGTTGATGGCTTTCAAAAGTTTTCAGCTTAAATCTGAGATGGTCATGGCTTGGGGTGTATCATAGACTTCCTGGCTTTGTCCTCAGGGTTATTGCAGCAGTCGTGCTGTGAAGGAACAATGAGGTAGTGGGAAAGGGATCTCATATCTGAGATATGACTTCTTTGCAACTGGTACTTAAGCTTGGAAATTGTGTGTGAGGAGACTTGGTAATGTGGCTACAGTTAAATGAGTGCTTTACCTCCTAGAAAGTAGAGTACTCTCAGAGATAGTTGTTGGCTTTGAGAGTTCCTAAAGGACTTTAATAATCTGGGAGACTTGGTTTGCATTAGCTAATATTCTGAATATGTGTACAGGAAAACCTGAGCACAGAATCAATCACTAGGGATTTTGTCAAGATTAAACAATGAATTCGTTGTAGTGATTGATTACATCTCACCTCTTAATTCCTGAGCAATTAGAGAATCATACTGTCTTACAAAGTAATTCCCAAAGCCTTTCCTTTACTCCTCCACACTATTTTCCCCCAGACCTCTTTGAAAGCTCAAGGGTGGACATGGTGTTTTCCAGCCTTTAGTCAAGATCTGCAAAGAGTCAGCTGTGCATTTAATTTCTGTGGTTGTTCTGAGACAGCTAGTAGCTGTTTAGCCTGGAGAGCCAAATAGCTCTGGGGCAAAGTAATCAGTCTCTGTGCAGGGTTTGTAACTAATGCTATTGTAATACAGAAGAAACATGAAGCACTGAATGTTTCTTTCCAATACTATGGCACTCAAGTAGGATATGTTTGAGACATACCAGCTTCTTAATCCAAAGAATCTACATGATAAATATGAAATAGTAGGCTGCAAAGACATCTCCTGCCTTCTCCTTATGATACAACGCTTTCACACGTGTAGAGAAGCAAATTTCTATAATGTCATGCATCTGTCAGAGAGAGGGGATTTTTTTCCCCTCTGTTGTCAACACAAGAAAAGGATAAGAAATTAAAGGGTAAAAACACTTTCAGGTTTGTGTGTTCAAATTGAAGTTCTGCCTTTTCTTCAGCTGGCTAAATTCTGTGATTTGCTCTTTGGAATTTCTCAGCATCAGTTTATTAATGTATGTTTTCGTGCAGAGAAAAAAGGCAGGAAATGCACAGTTGAAATTACAGTTGTTTGACCTAGTTTGTGAAGTCCTAGGCTGTGAGTTTGTCAACCTCTCAAGTCCAGCTCTGTGAGAGGAGTCACCTTTAAGAGATGTGTTAGTTGTTCATGTTGTGTTTGATTTATGACAGAAGATTCTAAATCTGGTTTAATTTTGGGATGCTGAAACAGAAAGATGTTAACAGTCTGAAAAAATTGTGTGACATGAATACCAACAAGAGAGGGGTCGGGGAAAGGAAATATTTAAGAGGGTAGGTAGGATAAATATAAGCAAAGGAAAACTGAGAAGGAACATCATAACAAAAAATCCTGAAATTAAAATGTGTTCAGCTGAGTTGCAAGTACAGTTGCATTATCCTAGATCTTTAGGATAGCCTACTCTATTTTAGAATAGAAATACAGCAGATACCTACCTACTTATCTATCTGTAGACTATCTAAAGAATCTGCCTACATGCATTTTAAAGCACTTCTCACTGCACTACTAGGAAGGGGATTGAGGGTCAGCCTGCTGAGCCAGGGAAGTGGTCTACATGGCCTAGGTACTCGTTCTGAGCAAAAAATCTGGAGCCCAGTTCTCTGGCTTTATCAGATCACTGTGAGCACTTTGTCATGCAGATAGGTGGGATTTCCTGGGAACACATCCTTAAAAACTTTTCTTTCACTCTTTCAACCCAGTGCTTCCACATTATCTTACAGCTATCTGAACTTAAACTAGATTTTCAGATCCCCAAAGCTAGCTGAACTTGAAGGAAAGTGGCATCACTTCCCTCTGCCATGTACAAAGCACTCATGGGTCATCATATTACAAAGCTGAACATACCACTTGGTTTTCCTGTGTAAACCTGGTGTATGTATTAAACTTGATGTATCTTTTACAATGAAGGTTTGACTTTTTTGCATTTTATCTAGTGGGGGCAGTAGTATGAAAGTTAGCTCCAGTACTAGTGGGCTAATTTTCTTTTAATTATTATTTCAGTTGTCTACAAAATAGTAGCTTTAAGCATCGAGGAGAAAGTAAATTTGTTTCCTTTACATCTTTGGAGAGTCAACAGACTTGCTAGGCTTGAGTAATTTTATTTTGTTAAAGTTATTAAAGCTTTATTAAAGCATTATTCAGCCATTACCAAGGCTTTGTGTAATGCTTCCATTCCCTTACACACTGCCAGTTGCTAAGAGCACGTGGACCTAATCTGAGCTTCTGGAGTCTGCAGGCTGAATTAGATGAAAAGGACTTAAGACACATTGCCCAAATGTGAGGCTTTTTTTAGATGGTAAGTCATCCTTGCAGTTTAAGGCTAGAAATGGATCCAGACAAACATCCCTGAACTGGAGAAGAAATATGGATACAAATTTTGAAACTAATATTTTTCTCTACTGGAAAAGAACCCCCTAATTTGCTATTTATCCTGTTCCTCCTTTCCCTAACAAAGCAGTATTTTTCTGATCATGTGAATTTTATTTACTGACTACCAAGTAATTGCATGGTGAGTAATTGGATGGCTTTGCAGGCCTGGAAGTGGAATGCTGACTGCTTAACCTGTAGGTGAGTGTCCCAGCCCTGTGCTGTCCCAGCAGTGAGGGCAGATTGCTCTCAGACGCCGGCTGTGACGTGGTGGGATTCAGCCCAGCGGAGTCGAGCGTGTGCTCCGCAAGGAACCACTTAGCTCTGCTGGCAGCCTTGGGAGAGGAGCAGGACAACACGGTTCTCAGGAAGAATGTCTCCTACTGACTACCCATTGTCTGGACAGACTGTATCTGTGGCTGGGAACACAGAAGTACTTGTAGTAATCGAAATCTCAATTTGATCATGCTGAGTACCTGCCGAGCTCTGTTATCTTTCCCTGACACTAGATGAAAATTAAATATTTGATTTAGCTGCAGGACCTTAAGTAACTGCCTGAATCACTGCTGGAAAAGTAAATAAGATTTTAAAAGAAAAAAATTTGTAACACAGAAACTGCCAGAAGGAAGCAGTGCTCAGCACCACTTTAGTTGAAAGAGAGGAACAATTCCTGTTGTATCTCAGCAGTGGATCTTTTCTTTCTGACCCAGCAGCAGTTGATTAGTTACCCTGAGCTATTGTAATCTGCACCAGGTCCCACTAAAATCCCTGAGTTTTTGATTAAGAAGGAATGGTGAAAAAATGCAGCCCAGCTGTTACATGGAAACCTATGAGAGCAAAGCTTGTAAAAAGAAGCCCAGCACAGAGAGAGCTTTTATTCATATGGATAGAGTTTTTTCTCCTTTTCTTTTTCTTTTCTTTTCTTTTCTTTTTTTTTTTTTCAAACTCCATGGAGGTTTTCCCTCCTATAGTTTTTTTGTAAATCTTCTTCCCGTTGTTGCTGGGAGATTTAAAACAAACAGCCAAACAACCAAGAGCATTTAATGAACTCTGAATTGCCTTGCTATTAACTGAGAGAATTTCTAGGTTTCCCACTTCCCCAACTGGCCTAAAATCACAAAAATAACCTCATCTTGTTAAAATCCTGTTTCACAACTGCTTAATTCTACTCTAGACTGGATTTTTCTTTCTTAGCTCTCATTTTTCCCCTATTACACATGTATCCACTCCTCCTCTGTCACAAACAAGCTTGCTCACACACCCCCACACATCCATGCTCACATACACTATGAGTGGTTTACAGCTCAATTTGAAAGATGTTTCTTAACAACAACAAAAAAGCTTTCATTGTTTCTGATGTGGAGCACAACTAACAAAACAAAGGAAACCAGAGTGGGCAGTAAAACTCTTGGGGTGTGCAAGCTCAGTTGTGGGAAATATGGTGTTAATTTTTCTTATTTTAAAATCCACTGATGCCTCTCACAGAACTCAAAAGAACATTTTGTTTACTTTAAAAGTAAAAAAAAATAATCTGATGACTTCGTTATATGGGATTTATTTGGATTCTTTCTTAACTAGGAAAGTTTGTAGGAAAACAGGATATTTGTCTGTAAGGAGGTTTTCTGCTACTTATTTCCTGCATAAACTTCCTGCTGTTGCTACTTCAGAAACTACTGTCTAATCCGCTTGTGTCCCAGGCCTTTAACTCTGTTACTGTGCACCTGGTCCCCAGACCATGGACTTCCAAAATTAATTCATTCTCCCATATCACCCCTGTCCTTAATTTCTTTAGCACCTACTGGCTGGGTCATGTGACAAGTTTTTCTTCACTCTTTCTTTCCTTGAATAACCATTTTGTTCACCTCTCCTTCAAATTTCCCTGTTTCCTCACATACAATTCTTCACAGTACTTAAATTTGAACCATCTGTTGAGGCCTGTGGAAAGAAGGTCCTTGCTTTTGTGGATGTTTCAGCACCGTCTCACTGCACACAGAAAACACTGACAGCCTTGCAAATATCCCTGGAAATTTGATTTCCTGGACTTTTTGACTTTGTACCATTCCTTTCATCCTCTAATTAGTACACTTGTTATGAGCTTACTTTAGTTTAGCTCTGTGGAGTGTGGGAGTGTGGCGATACCATGCCAAAACTTTTTTCTTTTTTTTTTTTCTTTTTTCTTTTTTTTTTTTTTTTTTTTTTGTGATAAAATGCCATTTTCTTCCACCAGTTTACACAGTCAGCTGTGTATAAAAGGTCAATGTACAAAAACCTTATAAAAGTATCGACCAGTCTGGAAGCTAGTTGTTATTTTTGTAATGCCCTGGTGACACAATGATTAAACTGATTAAGCCATAAATGATGAAGACATCAACTTCTGTCAGTTCAGCTCCTGGAATAGCCCTCCAGCCCCCAGTCTCCCAGTGTTCTGGATAAATGTGCTTTGAGTTCGTTGTAAAACACTAGGTCAATGGACTGCCGAGTACTCAAACAAAGCAGAATGTCCTGACCATGTGCAAAGCCAGCTCTCCTGCCTGTGCTGCCACAGGTGAAATCAAGGCAGGGAAATGTGAGCAGTTGGCAGATCTACAGCAGTTGCCATCTCAGTTTGTCTGTGATGAAGGTGAGCTGTTCCTCTCCACTGGTGACATGCTTTCCACTTCTGCCTTGCAATTTGCCTGGCTGCTCTTCACTACTTATTATCCAGATTGTCTTAGGTCTGATATAGTTTGCTCTGGAAAAAGTTTCTATCTAATTCTTTGTAGAACATAATAACAGGGCAAGAGCTTCAAAGTGAACCCCTGAATATATCCAGCACATTGGCTACTCTAATTACTTCAACAAACGAAGATAAACATTGAGAGCATTTAAAGAGTGTGACAAGTGTGCATGGTAGTGGTGGTAGTGATTGCTTATTACGCATGTCACACCAGGAACACTGCACATCAGCTTTCTGCCATCTCAGTGGTGTGCCAGGACTTGGGGCCAAAACTTAATCCTAGCTGTTTAAGGCACTGATTACCTGGGAAATGCTCCTTTTTTGCAGTGTCACATACCCAGAGCTGGTGACGAGGGAGCTGAAGTGGGAGTGCGTCAAGACGACGTTTGTGGCAGTGCACTCTGTAGCACAGCCTCCGTTGGCTCACTTGCTAGGCAACCTCTGAATGCTGCCTTTCTCAAGTGTTTGGGAGGAGGTGAGTTGATCTCCTTTTGAGTATGGCTAGAACAGAGCAGCTCTGATTCTGAATCATTATTCTGCCACTGATTAATTAACAATGGGAACAGTTTATTCATTAACTGAACTTGTCTCTCTTCTCTGCTTTAATTTGGAAAAAGCAATTAAATACTAGGGCTGATGAACCAGAGTATAAATACACAAACAGCTAGTCCCAAAGCCCTGTGCCTTTCTTTATATAAGGAGAATGCTAACACCTGTTTACTTGTAAGGTAAACTTCCTGCAACTTTCCTATTAGAGCTTGCAGGGATGACGCTATGGAGAGTGAGCAGTGTGGCTGCAGTGTTGTCACACATACACAACAGAAGCTGGGTTTGGGACCAGATCAATGTGCAGATGCAGCTGGTGCATCAGGCCCTGCATGGATTTAGCAATTGCTATGCATCTGTGGAACCAGTAATGGTGCACAACAACCTTGCATGGAAGGAATTTCATTTGCATTTTTTAAATTTTTACAAAAGCCCTCTTGTAAATGCAGCTACTTGTACTTGTTGCAGTAGAAAAAGGACTTCGTGCTATGTATTTAACGATCACTAGATGCATCACTGATGTGTGTCTGCCTTCTGGATGGAAGGCAACAGCCTTTGTTACCATTTCCTGTGAACTTTATGGCCTTGTGGTCTCCTGCCCCTCTCCAATTCCTAGTACTCAGAAAGGATGAGAAAAACACTACCAGATCAATGAGCAACTGGTGTAATCCTGCTGAGACAGGATACCACTTTCAAGTGGTACGTGATTGAAATTTGTGATGATTTCCACCCTTCTGGGGATCTGCTGGCAGGCTATAGGCAAAAAATGGTTCTGGGTTTGAGATATCTTGGCAGCTGGAAGGATAAGCTCTTGAGCGATCCTTAACTGATGCAGGCAGACAGAAGCAAAAGGAAAGCAACTGAAGGGGAGTGACATTCATGCTTTTCTTTGAATTTATTTGTTAGCTGCTGTTTCTTACTGTGGTCTACTGATTCTGTAGTTAATTTTGTAGTAGAGATTTTGTAGTTTCTTTGTAAGCTTGGGTCTCATTTTTTCAGAAGTGAGTTCAAACATTTAGTCTTGGTCTTGAGTTCTCATGTGACAGATTAGGCACCTGCATTATAATTATGACCAGACATTTTCTATTCCCAAGGGCTTTTGTTATCTCTTTCTCATTGATGCCTGGAAGAGTTTAGTATCAGCCAAGGGAGTTAACAACTGAGCTACTTACTTCTTCATTCGTTGGTGAGATGGGCTTGTGAAAGTGCAGACTTGTATCACTGTTACGTATTAATGGTTAAGAGTGTGGTAGCACCTAGAAGAGAAGGCAAGAATACCAACTAGGCCTCCACAAATGCCCTCCTTCTTTGCTGGACAAATGTGTGACAAAAGGAAAGAAGTAAGGCAGAAAGAGATGGAGGTACACAGGGAGACAGCAGCAAAGATGGGGTTGGGAGCTGAATAACCATCTTCCAGTCCCCTCTGTAACCCTTTTTCTCTTCAGTCCTTTTGGAGAGGATCTTGTTGGCAATCAAATTAGAAATGGAGGCTGAAGACTGAGCATGCAGTGGGAGAAAGTAGCAGCTTGAAACCTCAAGACACTTTTCTTCTGTCCTGCAAAGGATTGTCACAGAACTGATGTCAGAAGAATGGATATGGATTGGTCTCAGAGAACCTGTGCAAAAGGGTGGAAGATGAAGGATCTGAATCTCAGTGACACTTTTGTGTCTGACTCAGCACAGAGAAAAATGGATTCTTGAATTACAGGAGAGTTTAAATTACACAAATTGCTGGTGCAATGAGTGGTCAAAAGCCTGTATGGCATAGGTCCTTCAGATTGCTGAGCATGCTTTCAAGACAAGATATTAAGGATAGATGAAATATGATTTGAAACTGTCTGGTAAAGAAGCACTACGGTCATTTTGCCATGAGCCAGATGAAGTTTGTTGATGGGCAAGGACTGCATTGACTCTGGTCTCTCTAAGACCCTCACTAGAAATTATTTTGATTTGTGACAGCTACAAGCTGAAGTAATAAAATAAGCTTAATCCTGACCCTGCATGGAGCCTATTAACATCTCTCTTCTGCCAGACAAAATGCTTTCAGATGTCTCTCCTCTAGGGCAATTGATTATTGAAAAGCTTTAAAAAAAAAAAAAAAGAAAGAAAAAAAAAAAAAAGCTGGTGACATACCATTTGCATAGGTAAGATGTTTCTCTTAGATCTCCTCTTCCCATCCTCTATGTTGTTTATGCAGCAGTCAGCAGCAGTGCTGCATGTTCCCTCCTATCCTGGAAATCCACTGTGTGGAATAAGTAGAGGGAATGAGCAAAGGGAAACTTGAGGTGTAACTGGGCAGTTGGACTTAAAGAAAATAAAGAATAAGTGGTTGTCATAGAGCCTGCATGTTAATGATCAGCCAGAGCTGAGAAAATATCAAGCTCAACACTCATCAGGTGTGACAAACTCCTCTTCAAGAAGAGAATTCAAGACCTTACTTTGTTAGGATCAGTTCCAGACCAGCATTTAGGCATCATGACTTTCAGTAGAGGAATTCCTTCCCTCCTCCCCAATTCAAAAGCTTGGTTACAGCACATGAATGTACAGGGCTGACTTTGGATCATTACGTAATGAATTTAGGTGTCTAAGAATAGCAGTCACACTGAACGGAAGGGATGAGAGAAAGTCTGATCCAGCCAACTGGCAATGTGATGACATCTCTCTCTATATTACCTGGATTTAGAGAGTGATCTCAGAGGTGGCATTTTGAAATGAAGATTCAGCTTCTGACACTGCTTCTGGCAGATAAATGCCTGGCCTGTATGCTGCAGGTAAAAGCTGCTATTTTTTCATAGAACTTGTTTGAAGGAGAAGCCTTCAACAATCCTTGTTTCATACTTAGATTACTCATTCAGGATGTGTTAAAGATGAGTATCTTTTGCCTGCAATGATGCCATAGTTAACTCTCATGTGGGAAAACTTTCTGTATTTCTTGAGCCTTGGTCACTGTGCACAAATTCATGGGAAAGCAAGTAGAAATGCAGTATAGTTGAATAGTACAGGGCTTGCACCTTGAAATTGTTCATAATTTTCAATTATTTACTTTTCATTTTGAAGGCAAGAACTATAAATTCATACAATTTAATGAAAAAATATGGATAAGAAGCTATTGGATGCTAGTTAACAAGTTCAGATGACATCCTCAATGACAGGGTTGCACTTTGAGTGTGAGAGTAAAGGATGAGTGCTGGTTTTTCAACTAGTATAGCAGTAATGGGACCCCACTAATGTCTCTAGTGGCATAAAATGAGACAGATTAAGGAACAGATAGCATAAGATATAAAAAGGAATAAATATGTTAATTTTTCTGAGCAGGCAATATGACAAAGGAGAATTCAACAGGAGAGCAATAGACTGGCATGCAGCTAGTTGCCACAATCAAATAGACTGAAAACCATCATACCCTCAAGAGGTGTATTTTTGCTCTTTTCCTGTGCCCATAAGCAGGGTCTACAAAGGCATATTAGATTTTTTTCCATGTCCTTTTCTCTCTTAACTTTCACCTTAGGGATGACACAGACACTTGATCATTATGATTTCCAATGACTCATGCTCAGCAACACAAAGCTAAATTGATTACCAATCCATCCTCCAGGAAATACTGGTGGGTATCCTCAGGAATCTAGGTTAGGTTCAGGTAAACATCCCTCACACTGCTTCTTCTGATGACTAGAGCAATTTGGTTTTTTCTGCTTTCTATTTCTAACAACAGAAGTCTTGTTCTCAGTTAGATTAAAAAAAAAAAGTATATGCTTGGTAGGTAGAAAATTCTAAACAACAACAAAACCCCCACCCAACAAAACCTTCCAACAGATGCATTAAAATCTCTTCTCAATTTTCCAGAAGGCATCCGAAGCTCATTAAAAGAGGCTTTATTTTAGTGTGGTTGTGGTTTTCATTTTCTCTCTTCTTAAAACAGCTTCTGTCACAGACAAATCACTTTCTCTGGCATTTTCAAGCACATATTTCCTAGCAGTCATGCTAATACCATCACAGGAGGGAAGCATTTAACTGTTGCTGTTTCACCTCTATCTCAGCAGTGCGCTATTCTGACTTGCAACTGCCATTTGAATGCATTTTTTTTCTGCAGGGAAATGCAGCCAAAATAGAGCCCTTGCCTTAAATAATAAAACCAATGAACTTACACAATGACTGATTTCTGCACTCTGCAAATCTGCTATTTTGCATGGTTGAATTAGTGAAATACAAAGAAATTAACTCAAGTAACTGTGATGTACCCAGGTTGCAGCACACAAGCTTGAAATTTTGTTGCAGGTTATGATAAGGATCAGAGCAGGGCAAAATTATTCAGTAATGGTATGTTTGCACCAAAGTGGTTGCTTTTACCTGAAATCTGCTTCTATTTTCTGAGTGCCAATCTGTAGTGGCATTATCTGCAATATTTGCTATGTAACAGCCTCATTTAAAAAGTTTTAAAGTCAGTGCAGGGCTTCTCATTACTTTTAACAGTTTTGTGTAAGGCTCTGATTTGAACACATATAGGAGGCCTCAATTACAATCTTCATCTCCCTGCTTTGAAAATGTGGTCTTCACCCAGCATGAAGAAGGCTCCCTTGGTGCCAACAGCTGGATTTTTTAATTGTTGTATTCCTTACAGGCAATGTCACTCAGTAGAGTCTGATTTAGCAAGGTGCTTCAGATGCATTCTTAATTTTAAATGACCTTATGAGCCTGTGGAAATCAGGGAGCATTGTTTGGGTGCTTAAAATCAGGTTCTTAAAATCTTGGGTTCTCCCCCAAGTCCTTAAAATGCAGAATCAGAATAGCCATACCCACGTCTAGCAATCATCAGTGATACTACATAACTAACTACTACTGTAGTATTGTGGAATGAAGATGGGACTCTTTGGCCCTGAGGCATTCTGTTGAAGGATCTGAAATACTTATTTGGCAGAGAAATACAAGAAAGAGATGGTGTTGAAGGGAATACCTGACAGGAATGGTGTCAAGTTAGTCACTGGAACAAATAAGCCCACTGATGGAGAAGCAGTTGTTAAAGAGGACCAGCAGTCCCAGAACCAAATATTACACCAGAAGTCTCTGCCTGAGTGATTGCTATAGATGCAGAAAGTTAATAGGGGGCTGGAGCTAAATTCCCTCCTTCTGTTATGGCATAATCTGACCAGTTGTCTGTGATGGCTTCAACCTTAGTGCTTTCTTCATGGGTCTCCTGATCTGTGAAGGTGTAGCAGCATTCCTGACAGGGTCAACCTGGTTGACTTGGCCTTGATGTGCATTTGAGGCACACTAGGGTGAAATTTTATAGGACACTGAAGCTGACCTGATATCTCAATTCTTTTTACAAGAGGTGAACTTGGTACTTCATTAGGTTTATTATTAGCTAGTTTAGGAAGTTGAGTTAGCTCACAAGATAAACAAGCATTGGAATGGGTGCACAGGAAAGTGCAGAAGTAGCCCACAGCTGTGGCAGGGGGGTGGACTCTCTCTCTCTCTCTTTAGAGAGGTAATTAGACAAACGCAACCACTTCATGCAAGGTCAACATTTTTCATACTTCTTGCCCCAGTAGTACCACCTGTATTTTTAGAGCTTAGTGATTTACCCTGGTTCATGCCATGCTTCCCGACGTAGGATGGTGCTGCAGGACTGAGACACTGAGGATTACCGTGCATTTGAGGGAAGGTGATAACTGCAGCACAAGTGATGAAACCTGAATAGATGCTGAGTAACAAGAAACTCCCCGTTTACTCTGTCTTATAGACCCCATGTCAAGTCACCTTCATGACACCCTCTTCTAATCTCTTTACAGGAAAAGAATAGTCCTCTGCCTTCTAAAAGTATTGCAAGGCTAAATTCTTTATTTTCCAGAAAAAATAGTAGGTTTCAGCTTCAGACCTATCAAACGTTCTCATGCTTCTTGTTTGTATGCTTATTTTTTCAAAAGTGTATGGGAGATGAGAAGACTGAAGGTTAGTGGTCCAAAACAAATTTTAGTGGTTATTACTGTAGCAAATAGTTGGATTAGGTAAACATATGAACAAGAGCTTTTTCTTCTCAGCATTTTTTTTTCCCCACAGAAGAATGTGAGCCACTCTTTATTAGGTGTAAATTGTGTATTACTGCATCAAGAGATTGATGTTGATTTACATGGGATCATGGCTTGGCTTACTCAAGCTCTGCTCGACTTTGCTGGACTACTTTGTGACTGCAATGAGGCATCCTGCTAATTTCTCCTGCAACCCTATTCCTCACATCTTAGAGGCCATGGTGTTTGTGTTTCCTGATTTTAAAGCACACTGTCTTAATTATGGTCAGAAAAAAAAAATAAGGGAAGGGAATGTTCTGATCTGTCTTTAAACTGCAGTTCTTTCTGGTATTTATTTCAAAGTAATTATAGGAATGAAAATTGCTATGAAAAGATGGCCTTTTCCTACTAACAATCTCAGACACTTATGTGTATTTGAGACAAATCTGCAGACCTTTGTTGACACAAGTTTTATTGCAAGCCATATTTATTTTCCAGCCACTACTGCGAAGTAGCCTTGCAGCAAGGGCTGTCTTCAAGGAGAGAAGGGTAAAGAACCAGAGGGACTTGCAGTGCTAAAGTCACTTTTTTTCTCTTACTCTCTCATCACAGGCAGCTTTTGCTGCCTAAACCGTGAGCTTCTCCTGCCCCCTCGTGCAGACATGTGAGCACTGCCAACAAGTCTCTTTCAAAAGTCTGCTCAGAGAAATAGCAGAATAGAATAACATGCAAAAGAGCTTCGAGATAAAGCAGTTGTGCTGAACAGTGTTTTAGAAAGGATAGTCGTATGAAGACAGCTATCTAGTCCTGCACTGGAGTATCTCTCAAGCCATTAACGAAGAGAAGTTGTTTCTTGAAAACTTGCTTTTCCAGGCTGTAGAACATATAACCTTCTGAGGATGGCAGAACTGGTGAAAGTCTGTTTATGTCACGTTCAGATTTGACAATAACAGCGTCCAAAATTTTAATCTGAAGGAAGTTATCTTCAGGAATTAACTGTGGAAACATTAGTTAAACTTTTCTACTCTACTGCTTCTCTCTTCAGGACAGGTCTCGCACGTGTGTTAAGCCTTTGCTGGCAGGTTGCTGGGTCCTGCTTCCACCTGGTGCTTCTTACACCCTCATCTGGTACCCAGATGTCTTAGGCTAGACATCTGTTCTTCTCACCTGTGTCTCTCACTACACTGAGTTCTAAAATACTTTTGAGTGACCTTAACTGAAAAAAAAAAATCAAGATAAACATCAAACAGTTTGTCAGAAGTGGCATGGTGATCAAAGGGTGAGAGAAACAGCAATACCTAAGCTTTGCATTCATATTTCAATGCACAGTTTTATGTACCTGCACCAATACTGGACCATATTTAGAAGACTAGCTGTTTTGTTTTTCTCAGTGCTAACTTAGACAAAATTTCACTGAGGTTAATGGGAGTTCAGCTGAGCAGAATACAGCTGGAATTCAGGACTGTGGTATTTGGTTGTTTTGGTGTTTTTTTTCCTAATACAGTCAGGGTCAGAGTGGATTGGTCTGTGTTCCAAAAACATCTTAGCAGAAGATATTGAATTACAGCAGCAGCTTCCTCACCTTATTTTTGAGGACCAAACTAGGTTATATAACTACTGTTGTTGAGCAAACACATACTGACATTGTCTGTAGTATTAGACACCCTATTTTGGGTGCAGCTTAACTGTTTTAGGAAAAAGAACAATTAGTAATACAGGACTGATTAAGCACAGAGAAGATATGTGCAATGGTCAGGAGTACAAATCCTCTAATTCTTTTTCTAGGTTCCTGTAAGGTTTGGATCTTTTTCATCATCTTTCTTTGCATAAAAGAAATCCTAACATCTCCCCCTCTCAATTCACATCAAAAACCCCAAACTAAAACTGAAAGCCAAAAAAAAAAACAAAAACAAAAACAAAACAACAAAAAACCCAAAAAAAAGAAAAAAAAGAAAAAAGAGAAAACCCACAACAGAAAAACCACCAAACAACAAAGAGAGGAAATTGCTTCTGTGATTACTGTGAACAGACTCTTAAGACCAGATTTATAAGGTCTCCTAGTCTCTAAACTGACTTTGCTTACTGGAAAGCATTATTGCAAGCAGCAGGGCACCATCATGTTGTACAAGAGAGGGGTGATTTCAAGTGGGCCACTTGAATAAACAAAGTCACAGAAGAAAAATCCACTAACAGTTATTAAATATGTGGATACAGCCTCTGTGTCAAGAATTCCCTAAACTGTGGCTTGCTGAAGCCCATGTCTTTCCCAAGGGAAGTATAACAATAATCTTGCTATGCTACTTTCCTTCCTAACAACTGATAGCCACTGCCAAAAAATAGATAATCAGGTAGCTGACCTTCAAACTGGTCCTACCATTCTATTCTTAAGGGGTCTCTTAGTCTGAAACCCAATGAGAGCAAATAAGTTGTGTTTTACAAGGAAAGAAATTGAATAGAGAGTAATTCACACATTCTTCCCAGTACCCCGCAGACCTGGCTGCAAATGTACAAGTAACTATGAAAATAGAGAATTGAAAGCCACGAAGAGCCATAAATGGATTCGTCAGATCCAAATTTTAAATAATTCAGCTTAGAAAGATTAAGTGGTGGTGGTGTTGTTATTGCAACTTCTTTAAGGCCTCAATTAATTCTAGAGAAAGAGAGCCAATGCACCTTTAAAACTTTCTGCTTAATCAAGTATAGCGAATGCTCATTTAATGATTGTCTTTTTGTACCAACAAGAAGTAACAACGCTTTTAGCAAAAGAAATGGCATGAGAGAGAAATTGCCTAATCAGCCCTACTCATGCAGTGCTTTGTGAGAGAGATTATTGAATTTTCAGTCTCTGCAGAATTTTAATGAAGCTCTGTCTTGCTGGAAAATCCAGCCCTTTGTCAATAAAGTTCAATAACTCGACCACCCATGTAATAAGATGTACTGCCTGCAATCCTTCACTTGCCAAAGCCAGACTCTCCCTGAAAGTTGGAAGTACTCATTTGTGCTGTGTATCTTCCTACAGTCTGCATGCAGTGGAATTTGTATTTACTGTAGTGGAGGTGTTTATAGTGAGGTAGAGAAAAAATTCAAATTTGTCTCAATGTGCTAGTTGCTATCCTAATAAGAATATTGCCCTGCTGAGAGGGAATACAATTAACTTGTCTTTAGGACCATATCTGTCACAGCAAAACTCTTCATTAAGTTACAAAGTAGGAAACAAGGTACTGAGGAAGACAGAACTATGCAAAAGGAAGTGAAAGGTGTTTCAGTAATGTCTGAGCTGAGGTGAAAAATTAATGGGCAGAGAAATTCAGAAGGTCACTAAACAGAAGAATACCCTTGCACCACTGCTGTTGCTTGGTATCAGAAGAAAAGTGATACCACTGATCTGCCAAACTAGACAGAGCAAATTTCAAGGGATATTCACAAAATCCTCCAATAACCCAAACCCAAACAAAACCCAAATAAATAACAACAAAGCCACCACAAATACCAAAGAAAGAAACTAAGTTAATTTGGCTGGATGTGTATGGAGTGAATGTTATGTACACACCAAATTTTAAGTTTAAAAATAATCAGGAATTGTAGGAATGTGAGCAGGCTTTTTTCTGTGGATTAACTGGCCACACTGAGGTCCTCTGTGCTGCTAGTTTCAAACAGAATTTCCGTTTCTGGATTTACAGGACTTTTGTTGATGAAAATTTCATTGTGGCACTAGCTTATTGCAGTGAGAAATTGTTTTTATATTAACTGTGTTTTTTCAGTAGAAAAACTTTTGCTGAAGCAACTTCTATACCAATTGCTCTCTAACTCTGGACTGTATTCCAAGATGGGAAAAAAGGGAATTAAAACTTCTGAAGAGGAATTTGTGTAAAGGAAAATCCATAGGCAGCAGTGGGGAGCTAGGATTTGATAAAACCAGGAGAAGACTCTGATAAGAGGACACAAAGTTATTGGAGATAACGTTATCAGAAATTAGTGGAGTAATACTGAGAATACCAAAGAAGCAGATTATCCCCAGCAGGAGAAAACTTAGAATCAACCCTGACATCAAGGTTGTTATGGAAGTGAAGAAACCTGTAGCATAGATGTCATAGGAGAGCAGCATAGGAAGTGTGAAGCTTTTCTTGTCCCAGCTGCCCATACATGTCTTTCAGATAATGGTTTACATTAAATAAAGCTAATATGACAAAGTCAGATGAACAGAATAGACAGGGAAGTGATTAGAGATACCCAAAGAGTGAAGAATAGGCAGCCAAAGAATAGTAATGCAATGGATGGTGTTTGCTCTGTAGAGACAGCAGAAGATCAGAAAGGTTTAATGAAGATTCTTATAAGCTATGGAAATCTGTCAATTAAAATAGTGTGAGTAGCTGGAAATGTTGCAGACTACTTTAGAGAAGAATGTTTGTCTGCTGCATAATAACAAAACCTTGTGGAAGGATGCCAAAAACGCATTACAAGTTTCACAGTGATTGCTCTGGAGGAAAAAGGACTAAAGACTGGTGACCCTACGTTTGGGTAGCTTTTAAGCTGGATAGGTGGTGTTCTGGAGTTCTTGCTACCCTGGCCAAAATACTCTTTAAATCATCCAGATTAAAGAAGATATGAATAATAAAGGACTTCTTTTCCAAAAATGGTCACAGGTAACATTATGATCCTCTGGGGATTTTATGACACTCACTGGTAGAAATGGGAATAAATGAGACAGGAAACAGGTAAATATGTTAATAAGAAACCTTAAGAAACACTGCTAAAATTGCGGGTATTTTAGTCAATGAAAGAATTAACATGGAAACAGAAAAAAGCAGACAGAGGGAGGCAAAGAGAATGGGTAAGAGGAAGGGAAAGAGGAAATCATTCTGGGAGGAAATGGAGATGATGGCACTGCTGAAGAGCAATTTAATAGAATGGAGCTGTCCATCATAATGAAAATTAATATAAGTAGAAAGACAGATTATTAAGTACTTGCAGAAGAATTGTTTTCATGTCCAGCCAGAGCTAATCCCAGAGCAGGATAAGAATATGAACTGAATTTTTAAGATAAAGAGTCTTCTTTCCTGAGTGCTTGCTGGTAAATAGGTTGGAATTGGAGTAGCAGATAATGTATTAGAGAAAGGAAATTTATAAATAAGGTCTTGAAGACAGTAGGCTTTTGAGGCCTCAGAAACTGGCTGTTAAAAAAGTGTGAACAAAGCCTCTATTTTAAAGGATGCTTTAAAATAGATATACCAGGAAAGATCTAGCTACCCGAAAAGAGAAAAAGAGAGAAAACACCAGAGGAAGAAACACGTGAAAGTAAAGGTTTGAGGCATATGATGTGTCCTAATAGCAATGAAAAGAGAAGAAAGGATTGCCAGCAAGACTAGAAACCAAGAGAGGGTGTGGCAAACAACGAACTTGCATGTACCAGTGTTTGTTTGCTGGAGTCAGATAATGGCCAGAGCATTTGTGGTTTATGTCTTAGAACAAATGTCTGGGAAGAGTCCAAGCTTTGTCTTACTGAGTGTACAAACCAACTGAGATTAACTGATTACTGATGAACACAAGGTAAGAGCAATTTCCTCTGTACTTGCCAAGTGAGGCTCTCCAAAGTTGGGTGTAGGTTAGCCAAACCTTCTAAGAGTCATTTATTTTCCACCTCATAAGTTATTTAGACAAGGTAAAATGTGCCATTGAATGATACATTAAAGGAGGTTGTGTGTTGGTGCCCAGGCTTCCCTGAAGACCCACCTTATTCATTCGTGAGTGCACATATTCATTCCTGTATGCAATTCCATACCATAAAAGAGACAGCAAGTGGAAGCCAGTAACATATGAAATGCATGGGTTTCTATAAAGCAGCAATTCCTGCCAACACTTCCAAGACTAGAGTTAGTTCCAGTCTTGCATATGACACCTATGTAGGTCATTGTGGCTAATGATATATCCAAGAGCTATTTTCTTTCCTGAAAATGTGTGAATAACTGTGAATAGCTGGATACCTCTCTGAGTTGAAATGGCATGAGATAAAAAGATTTAATTACACTAAATGCAAGTAATTTTGACCTTGCTAAGAGCTCACATGAAAGGTAAGAAATATTCCTATTTTTGTTACAGCATTTCCTTCATTATGAACAATTTTTAAATTTACTCTTCCTGACTACTGTTGTGTTTCAGTATTTTGCATGAAGTGAAGCATCGCTGTATGGGTTAAGTACGTGTTCTTTCTTCTCCTGTATGTGTCATTTTATGTCTGTAATATGTGGCTTAAGTCCTTAATATAAGATACTAAACAAGCACAAAGCTTAGTAATACAGTAAAAAATTATGCTAATGAATACACAAAGGTCAATCTCGCTCTGAAAATAAGCATATGTGATAAAACATAGCTGACTAAAACTATGAAATATATATGAAACTGATTGTTCTTGAAGTTGGTGGGAGTGGTTTCAAGCACCATCTAAGTGCTTGGGTTATATAATGACTTCTGGCATACATCATCACAGATATTTCATGCCTTTCATTTCCTTTGTTTCTGTGAGTATCAGCGATTTCAGAGTATACTAAGTGACGTATGTGAGCTCCAATACACTGATAAAAGTCCAAATTGCAAACTTTGTTCTTTCTTTCTGAATGCCTGTCCCCACCTTCACCACATTATATAAGGATCTTCGCTTTCAAGACACAAAATAAAAGAGTGCTTAAAAAGTTAGATGCTATAACAATGACAAAAATCCTACTTGTGAATCCACTTCTTTAAACTTTACTCTTGCTTCTCTTTTGTATTAAGCATATCTATATCTCCAGTGTTGTTTAATGTCTGCAGCTATGTTTACCCTTCAAGAAAGTGTGGGAGCGTAGGTTGCCTTGTGAAAGCGGATGGCAAGGAACTCGGGGTAGAATTCTGTTATCTTTTTTTTTTCTGTATTATATCCCAACTTTTCTTGATTAATCCTCTGCTAAAGCTAGAGAAGGATCTTTTATTTACTTGGCCTGACTTCCCCATCCTAAAAGGCACTTTGATTTGCATGGAAGGAATGGCACTGGAAAGATTAGACAGAAAGGGGCTTATATGAGGGAAAGCTGATTGAGAAAGCTTATTTTTAAAAGTCTGGTCCTTTTAGTTTTGTATTATACATTAAATTAGTTCTTTACCCTTTATACTTCTGTGCTCTTGGTATGAAATAAAAAGTTAAAAAGAAGCATTTTTAATGTACCATAAATTCTCGGACACATTTTCCCCAAGAATGTGGAGCCTTAAAGCTGAGATCCAAGGAAGAGTTAGATGTCCTGTGGAGAGCTGAGGAAGGGTTAGGAAACCTGACCTCATTCCTGCTTCCCCCCTGGGTGTTAGAGCAAAGGACAGCAAGAGGTGGAGTGCATAGAGCAGTTGCTCTCAGCCAAATTGTTGTGGTTTTAGAAGGAGGGGTCTTGATGGGTGGGTCCTGAGCCATCCCCATGGGAGCAACATATATTAGTAGAAGTAGATAGACTCAATTTTTATAAAAAGCAGTGATAGACACTAATGGTAAAATGAGATAAATGACCCTCAGCTGGAAGTACTAAAGGTCATTTGTGATTTAGTACTCAGAGCAGCTTTAGAAAGGCAATCCTATCCTCTTCATTAATCATTAGAAATCCTGTATTGAATAGCTTCTTTGTCTGCAAAAATTGCAAGATGCAGAAATTTTTATATTTTCTCTCCTTGATGTTATTTAATTTTGTATTTTTCATGTACAACGCCCAAAGGCATAGCTTGTCCTTTTACTAATTCTTTCTCCAAAGTCTCTTATTTCTGATGCTGTAGTAGGATGACACTCTTGCCTACTCCAACCTCTCACTGTATAAATGACAACGAGAAAAGAAGAGAAAAAGTGATAAAAGGAATAGGAAGCATTTTGTGTCCCAGCTTTGCACAACACTGAAGTTCAGATCTTGTCTTGTGTCTAGCAGCAAGTCTTGTCTTGCTGCTAATGAAAAGCCTTCTGCCACAGAAGACGTATTTGCTGCCTCAGTGGGCCAGTGGCCTTCCTCTAAATTCATTGTTGAAGGACCCTCTTTCTTCAACAGACTAGACTGCCCCTAGCTGGGTAAAGTATATTTTACTCTATGGGTAATGTAGGAAACATATATATGTATACATTGATATGTTTTCTGAACCTCTGGGAAAATGAGAGATTCATAATTATCCCACTAGTGTTAATTTCTGCTTAACACTGGAAACCATAATTAAAAAAAAATTAGTTTATTCTAATGAAAAAAAAGAAAATGAATTAGCTATCAGATGTGAAAAATAAAGAGAGGATGTGAATATCAGAATTATCTGAGACTTAAGCAGAGCTTTTGGTCTTCTCTGTTAAGTTCATTTGGTAGAGAAAAAGATCTAATTTTTACAACTTGAGAATAGGGGTCAATTTCTTTCCAAAACTTAACTTTTGTCTAGAGCTCCATGTTTCCTTGGATAACCCTTTTGTCAGTCATGATAAATATATTTCCAAAGACTTCTGAAGACTTTTAATTTTCATGAGCAGTTCAATCAACTTACTCAGTTATGACATGACTTCTAATGGATTAGAGCTTTTTTTTCACATACAATTGGGATGTGTCTCTTCCTATAAACAGGTTAGAGAGAATAAGCATTTCTGAATTGTCACGACAATTTCATCTAAGTCTGTAAGCTGTTATAGCTTACAATTTGAGAACAATTTAATTATGTGAACATTGCAATGGTAATAAGGAAGGCCTCTTATTGCTAGCTCACAGCAGAGATTATACATGATAGGTAATGAGACAAAGCTGGCAGACAGCAGTAAACTTGGTCCTGGCAATTCCCTAGTCTGAAGCTGCTGGTTTTGGAGAAGTGTGGGCATATAACTGTTTTCATGGCCCTATGGGTGCTTGTAGATGGAAACCATTGGGAGGTGCCAAATGATGCCATGAAGTCCATGGATATTGAGTACACTTTGTGCCTCTTTGACCCAATGGACATAAGCCCTCAAACCAGTATTTTTGTAGAGGAATGTTTCACCTGGTCTTTGTATATACAGTCTCAAAGAAGTGACTCACTTTTAAACAATGAATTAGAAGAAGCACAAACAGAGGGCAACAGAGGAACTGTACGGGATTTCAGCAGGAACACATTTGGGTCATCGTGTGCCTTTTTGGCCCATTTCTCTTGCTGCTTATGTAAGACCTTTCACTATTGTGATAAATAAATGGCTCAATAATCCTACCCTTCTCCAAGTGGCCAGGATTATTTTTTTCCACACTCCTCACTCTTCCTCCACCAACAATATGTAAATAAGGGTATTGCTGGGAAGATGAAGGAATGCTGATCCTTCTGTTGCCCTCTGATTTGATCCATTATGCACATCATTGTCATCCAACTTTTTCTTATGCAAAAAGTGATTGATGCAGCACATATGTTACAAGGCTCAATGGTGAGCCTTTTATTTGCACTCCTCTGCCCAGCTGCTGGCTCTGTAACCCAGGGTGGACTGTCAGGACACAGACATTTAAATGTATATTTCATAACTGTATTTTCACTGGTTGTGCCTCAGAGCAGCCCTTTTGACTCTGGTGTTATCAAATATCATTTGAGCTTTGCACTCCTGGAGTGTGACATTGCCAACTCCTTCATAAAGTAACAGCTGTGCTCCAAAGTCTGCTGGCCTCTTGTTCAATTTCTTGTATCAGTAGATGTCTCTGCTTCAGCAGTGTATGAGAGTTGGGTCTGACTGTTTTTATTTCATTCTGTCATTGCCTGTTGCACTTTGGAAGGTATACAGGGCATGAGACTATGTGGCAAGCATGCCACTGCACCACAAGTTTCCATTTTTCTTCTGCTTGATGTTAGCTCTTCATGAGCTGTTTCAGAAAAAATAATGTGCAATGGAAGAATACTCTCTATTTGCAATATCATATTCTTGTTTGGGATCCATCTGAGGCCTATGCCTGTGACAGTTTTTCTTGCTAAATGAGAGAGAATTCACCTTTTTCATATTTTCAGTGTCCATTTTCTTTTTCTTTTTCTTTTTTTTTTCCTTATGTTTTGATGATTTTCAGATTAGGCATGTTTTAAGTCAGCAGTGAAATTCACTGTGCCCTGGGGACCGCCATCTGAAGGTAATTTTAGGCCCTGCCACCCTGACTTAGCAGACACAGGTGTATGCAGCTGCTGTGCACACAAATGTTAAGCCTCTTGAGAAACAGCACACAAAGCCAAGCAAGAAGCCAGCACAACATATTATTCCTGCAAATGCCTGAACTCAATAGAACAGTGGTTGTGAAGATGTGCTGTGTGCTGATTGAATCTGTCTGAACGTGTGTAATTGCACCCATTGTTCATTCAATCAAAATGATGAAAACTGGTCCATTTTTTTCCTTCTTCCTTCCCTTTCTCTCCTTTTGTAATATGTGACTTTTTCTGTACCTTTGTCTTTGTGTCCTCCTTGCAAAATGAAAATGCTGCCTAGCATTAATGGTTATACTCTGAAATAACATTGCAGGCTGTAATAACATTCCATGAGAAGTAAGCTGTTATTTTTGAAAATGTGTGTTCTGTATAAGACTAGATAGTTTGTCAAAGTTCTTTGCCTCCTTGAATGTGGAACTCTGCTTCTCTGTTATCTCCATAATGCTGAAGCAACAATGTGTTGCCATTGTTTATCAAATTTTCAATATATTTTGAATATATTTTTTAATTTTTTTACATTGAAAAATGCTTCTTCCTCCTTTTTATGTCAAACAAAAGTGCCCAGAACTGTAAAATGACTGAACATGTGTTGCTGTTGTTGGGGAGGAGTTTGGTTTTGTCCTCTACACTGCTTCTAGGTTTTAAGTTCCTCTCAACGCTCTCTTACTCAGTTACATTATCTCTCAGTTTTAAGGTTTAATCGTTAAGGCTTCTTTAGATAGCTCTCTGGTCAGACAGAACCTCCAACAGAAACCACCAGCTGTGTTATTTAAATTTTCTTGCCTCAGAAAGCTCATCTTTATAACAACTGTATCAAAGACTTTATTAGCCTGAACTATGCCACATTTTACAAAATATGCCAGACAGTGGAAATGCTATCCAAACGGAGCTTTTGTAAGTACAGTTGGTTGAATTATGTCTCTGGGAACCTTTTCTCACTTAGCCAGTTCTTCAGCCATTCTTTCTAATTTTTGTGCTGTTCACAGTGTTAGTTGCTGGAGTTTGTAAACACTTTCTAAACTTCCTGATGGAACCACAATCCCTTTATTTCGTATCTGTCAGTGTTGATGCAAAACTCAAGTGAAGCAGGTAACAGGACTGGGGAACTAGTGTAGACCCACTGCTTCCTTTTTCTATGTCAGAGCTCTGTAAAGCAAGATTTATTGCTGCTGATGCCACTAGGGAATGGCTGTCACCTGTGGCATCACAGGTATGAATGCTTGTGAGGAGTTCAGTCTCTCCAGGGAGCCCAAATTACCCTTCCCAATAACTTCATTACTTGTCAGAAGCAGAAAGTGTGCTCTTTCAAGAGTGAAGCTAAGCCTGAGGGGCCTTTCACTCTTGCCTGCCAAGCAGTGGTTGCCCAGGCCTGTCCCTTCACTGTGAGACCACAGAACTCAGTGTCATGCTGCCTGACACCATGACCTGATCACCACACTATTCTGTGCTTCCATAAATGACTCACTTTTGACAGCAGGCAAGTCACATTCTCAGTGCCTCAGTTTCTCTGTGAAGCTCACTTCCCTTTTTGAGGAGGTAGTGAAGGCTGGGTAATATTTGATTAATTCTTCCACAAACAGGGCTAATTATAATCTCCATTCACCCCTTCTTTCCTGTGAGAGTACCATAAAAAAGCCTTAAAAGGTAAAATGGAACTATTGTGTATGCTGGAGACTAAAAGCTTTAAGAGGTGGAGTGAGCTAGTTTGGATAACTATTTTTTGATTATGCTAGTAGCAAAATTATTCAGTACATGCAAATGGTAAATGTAAACTTAAAAAATGTAAACTCTAAATCTAAATTTTACCTAGGCTTATCCCTAGGAGAAACATGTAATGGAAAAGGTCTGTAAATGTCTATCTTCAGCAGTCCTAAGAAGATGACACTGAGGAGGATAATGTAAGAAGGGAATTCTCACACTCAGAATCAGGGCTGCTTCTGGTGGTGCACACGGACACTGTTAGTCAGGGTTGGATGCCCTGTATTTTTAACTTCAAGACGAATCTGTCCTCTGAATAACAATTTGTTTTTCATTTTGGTAAAAACCATCTAAACACATGTAATTAAGTCACAATTTAGGATCCCACAAAAGGAATCTCAATTATTTTGAAGCTCTCTTACTGTGTATCCACATGACTATATGTGAAGGAAAACACTGTCCCTTGAAATGAATTTTGTGTCAATAGCATGTGTACGGAAACTCAGAAGATATTTGCTTATACAATGAGGTGGGTGACAAGAAAATACTTATGATTTGATGGAAAAAATGTAAAAACCATTTGTCAACTACTCAGTAAGGTAAGTGCTGGATATACTTAACAATTTGCTTTGATGCTAGTATGCATTTTCTAATTTATTGGATGCCTGCTTCCTTCATAAAGTAAATTATGTATCATTAATCTTGCTTGAAAGCTGCTACCTTCAAGATAATTTAGTGATTATTTTCTTAGATAATCTACCAGTTAGGAAAGTATGATGTGATCAATATAGAAAAGTAATCTAGCTATCAATGATTTATGTGTGTACACGTACAATATATGCCACACCACACTTGACCTCTCCTCTTAGAGGCATTCACATTTGTTTTGGGGAGTGAAATATTTTATTTCACATCTTTTGGCTCTCAGTGTTGATAGCAGCTAAGATTTATAATGGCAAAGGGAGTACATTGATTGATTCCTACACTCATCTACCTAAACATTTCTAAAATGTGGGAAATTAGCACTGATTCTTCAATAACCTCTATGAAGCCAAAGCCATGAATCAGTGTGCACTGCAAGATCTGGGCCATAATCAGTGTTGGGAGGACAGATTGATTCTTGATTCAAGAAAGCAATTAAGCATGTGCTTAACTTTGAGCACATTTTATGCCTATGGCAATCAGCTACCACAAAATCCATGTGCTTTTATAGCACACCACTGGAGCCCTGAGAGGACAGTCCAGAGCTCATCCTACTCACCTGGAAATCACAGGAGATTGCTGCAAGAATGACTGAAGTGGGTGTAAGGAAGTGAGTTGGTGCCTGTTTGCCTGCTGGATAACCGTGTCCATGTGTGCTCCTGCAGCGCGTGGATGCGCTGGAGCTTTGCCTGGGTCTGCTGGGCATGGTGGGGTGCTCCAGTGTGACTGCTCAGTGAACTTGTTCTCAAACAGAGCCTGGAGGACACTGTTGCAAACACTACAGGGCCAGAAATTATGCTCTAAGGATGCAGAAAAGAGGAAACTCAGTGTTTTCTTGGAGGTGGAGTCTGTTGAATCAGACCCTGTTCAGAAGATGCTCAGCTATCTTCAGGGCACGAAATGTTCTCTCCTTCCAGCTTGCTTGCATTTCTAACTTGATATTCCTGTTAGAGTAATAAAAAAAAAAAAAAATAAAGACAGGATCTATTTGCTTTTGGTGGAAAATGTAGCTTAATGATACAGTGGTTTGAAGAAAGTATGGTTCTGCCTGTGTTGTCTCCCCAGATGCAAGGTTTTGAAAAAAACTGGGTAAATAAATGTATCTTTGATGAAGTCCACTTCCACTGCCTTCTGTGAATTTGCTGGTTCAAATTAGAGCTGGAAATACAATTATTACTACTTTCCAGTGGCAAATATTTCTATCATGGCTCTAAACCATGTCTAGATGTTTTGGTTGGAAGTCTGTTCTCAGGAGATGTTCTGGCTGATGAGACAGATAAATCAACGGTGTAATGCTGCTGAAATTAAAAGGCAAACACCTGCTCTCTGTTACATTCATTCATACCATAAATGACAGTGGAGCATGCTTGGCTTTCTTTTTCCATGGAAGAATATAATCCAAGAGGTAAGAAAAATATCTGAACTTTGGATTGTCCAGCTAAAGTTGTGATTTGAACTTTTAAGGTTTACTTATCACTGAAGCTAATGTGTTCCAGAAAAAGCTGTCTCACTTTGTGACCTTCTAATGACTAACTATTCTGCTCTATTTCATTTTTTATTTCACACCTCTCACCTTTGTATTTGGATGCCACTGAGACGAACACCTTGAAAAGTGATTGAATTCAAAGTTTCTCCTAAGTTCAGTTTTATAGAAACCTATTTTTTGCTCCAGTTAGCTGGCCCCTTGGAGATTGCTTTCTGACAGTAACCTGGGAACACTGCAGCCTATTATCCTACAGGTTCAAAGGACAAGTTGTTGTTTTTTGGGTTTTTTTTTTTGCAAGGGAGCTTTTTCCAATCTGATATCAACCATAGTATGAGAGAATCTGCACACAGACAGTTGAACCCATATGGGCTTTAGGACGTAAAGGGTTATTTCATTATTTTTTCACCTTAGAAAATGTAGCTTGAAAGACAGCTTGAGTCATTTCACGAGACATAATGGGATAAAAATGTATACATCACTTTGATATATATAGACAACATAGAATTGTAGAATAATTCAAGTTGGAAAGGACCTTTAAAATCATTCAGTCCAACAATTTACCCAGCACTGCCAAGTCCACCACTAAATAATGTCCCTGAACACCACATCTACACATCTTTAAAGACCTCTGGGGATAGTGACTCAACCACTTCCCTGGGCAGCCTGTTCTAATGCTTGAAGACTCTTTCTGTGAAGAAATTTTTCCTAATAACCCATCTAAACCTCTCCTGGCACAACCTGAAGTCATTTCTTCTTGTCCTATTGCTTGTTACTTGGGAAAAGAGACCAACACCCACCTTGCTACAACCTTTCAGATAGTTGTGGAGAGTGAAAAGATCTGCCCAGAGTCTCCTTTTCTCCAGGCTAAACAACTCCAGCTCCTTCAGCCACTCCTTGTAAGGGGTATGTCCCAGACCCTTCATCATCTTTGTTGCCAACAGGCAGATTTCTAGCCTCTCTGTCCCCAGCCTGGAGCACTGCATGGAGTTGCTGTGACCAAAGTGCAGGATCCAGAACTTGGTCTTGCTGAACTTCATGGAGTTGGTGTTGAGTATATAAGAGATGTTATCTGCTATATAAGAGACACTGTATGGCCACCTGCTGCCAATTGTAAAGAGCATGGGGCAAAGCCTTTCATTCAAAAAATGGAAGATTTGCCTGGATGCATACAGGATCAGCTTGTCTTTGCTTATATCCAACATCACCCAGATCCTCCTAATTTCTGTTCACTTGTTTTGCGTGTTTAAATTTTCTGTAATGAAGTTTTCTAGAAAACAGTATCTCCTGTTGGTCATGCCTAGAAGTGCATTGAGTGGAGGGTCAACAGTGCTGAGATCTGAAGTACAGCTGTTACTTCACCTGTCTGCTCCTTAATGGCTAATGGGAGACGTTTTTGGACTACAGCAAACACATGGATCCCTGCACCAAGGTGAATGTTTTACCCTGCATCCTTTTATTCACTGACTCAGTCATAAGATCTGTCACTTCAGAGATGGGAGACTAAGATTAATTTTCTCTCTGCCTGAGAAGGTTTGAGGCTGCATCTCCCACACTAACGGTCTGAATATCAGTCAATTAAACATCATGGGGTGAATAATCTCTTTTTCCCTTGAAACTGTACTAGCTCATAGAGAAAAAATAAGCAACTGAAAATCTGGATGGGGAAAAGATAAGGACATTACTGCTTCAGAATTACAAAGCTACAAGGGAAATGGAAAAAATATTTGGCTTCAGTAAACCTTATGTGTATATTCACTGAAATTATACAGACACTGGAACTCAGGGCTCCCCTTTGCCAGATGGGTGGCGCAACCATCTGTGTTTCTGTGGATTTCAAAGGACAAAAAAGGTCCTAAAATGTTGATGTTGTACAATGCTTGATTCTGGTTGCAGGGGCCAACTACCTTTGAGAATCTAGCACTGACTTTTTGCAATAGCTGGGGTGTTTTATAGTTAGTAATTATGGAAATTATCTATTATAATTTGCATTTTTATATACTTCATTCACTTAGCTGAATAATTATAGCTTAGGATTTAATTATCCCATACACATATCCTTCTTGCCTCTAATTTTAGACTGTTCTACTACACCTGTCTCTCATCTGCTGTGTTCATCTCAGTCACAATATGATAGGAAAGTATTTCATGGAATCATGGAATGGATTGGGTGGGAAGGGACCTTAAAAATCGCCTAATTCCCACCCCCTTCCACTAGACCAGATTGTTCAGAGCTCTATTCAGCCTGGTCTTGAACACCTCCAGGATCCACAGCTTCTCAAGGCTTCTTCTGTGCCACACCACACTCACAGTAAAGATTTTTTTACCAAACGTCTGATCTTAACCCACTCTCTTTTAGTTTGAAGCCATTCCCCTTGTCCTGTTACTACATGGCCTTGTAAAAAGGCCTTTTCCATACTTCTTGTAGGCCCCCTTCAGGTACTGTAAGGTATTTGTTATCTACACCTTTCTGATCCCTGTGTACTGACACAGTCAAGAGTCATTGGACTCTTTTGTTCTCTGAGCTGATTCAGTTTGTATGCCATTCTCAAAATCTTCTTAGAAGCTATTCTTTTCCCTTTTTGATGCTGTTTCCCTCTTATTTAATATGCTCTTAAAATATAAATAAAACAATATTGTAGGTACACTAATTTTAAGCAATATCTCTTCCCTCTTGAGATCATTATTTTTAATGATATTAAAATCTATTTTGTGATTTAATGATATAAAATCTAAAATTGTATTAATCTATTCTATATGGACTATATAGAATAAATATTTTTAGAATACAATGTGAAAAAGTCAGAAAGGAGAAACTGCTAACAATGCAGAACAGAAATTTTGAACTTCTTCACTTGCAGCTCAGCCAAACCTGTGGTTGAAAAAAGAGTGTTGAAAAATATTCTGATGACAAGCTATGCCATTAAACTTCCTGGCGACTTCTTTTCTTATCAATGTGGCAGTCCTACAAAGACAGTGTTTTAATTCTCTCCTGTTTGATTTTCTTGTGCTTGGCTTAACAGTGCTGACTGATACACAACTTATGAAATTTTTATTTTGAGAAGAGACATTCCACCCTCAAAATAGCTGAGTATTTTGAGCTCTCCAAAATATATTGAATTTTGCTATGTTGTCAGTTCTTGCTGAAAGCCAGTAGAATAATCTGCCTCTGGCATGGTTACGGTGGTGAAAGTAATGTTCTTGAGATCTGAAGGTAAACAAAAACTGGTTGCAACTGTTGAGCAACATCTGCAGCTCTTGGAGAGTAGAAAAAAGAAGACAGCAACAAGAGTAATATTACTTATTTCCCTTATACTCCTTTGTGAAACCACAATATACATAAAAAGCTTTTTTTTTTTTTTTTGTAGGTGGTATCCATTGCAGCTGCCAAAGTATAAAATTATGGAGCTAAACCTCTTTGCTGAAATGATGTCCAAGGCTAATTTGCCTGTCACATGGCATCCTACATCTGGACACACAAAACCTATTTATGGGAGAGTCCCCCATGGGTAGGATCACTGCAAGTCATTGGCATATGGAGAAAAGTCCGACATACTAAAATTAGGAAATACAATCTCTGTGTAGAAGTTATTGCTGGGAGGCAAATGTCTCATTCTAACCTGCTGGGCTATATACTGTTAAATCTGGAAAAGAACAGGAGTGTGATTATGAAAATGAAGTTAGATACCTGCGAACAAGCAAGCAGCAATTTTCCTGGGATATGACACTGTAAGTGCAGAGCACTCAATGCCAGCCAGGTGGAAGGTTGTAGTAGCTGTTTAAAATCAACTGGGTTTAATCAGTCAAGCAGCACATTTTTGGGAAATGTGATTTTGTTTTCAAACTAGGTTGGACAGCAGGTTCCTCTGTAATGTATTCCACAGCATTGCCAGCCTCCAGCCATTAGCTGTGGATGGATTTACCCTGAATCACCATGGTGAGCCTGAGGTTCAGATTTCAGCCTTATGTATTTATTGTGAATAAGATTTCAGAATTTTGGAAAATTTGGAGGTGGGTGTAGTGACATTGGTAATTTGAGTCACTGTATAAGCCCAAGCTATAGTATGTCTGCATAGAGGACAAGGACTGGAAGGAATAAAAAAGTTCTTGAGGTGATGCTGTATCACTGGGATCTTACTCCATGCCTTTGCCTTTGTGAGTTGTTGATGAACAGTAATGATATGGGCATCACACTGCTGATACAGACAAAACAACCTGTGCTGTACTAGAACAGAGCTATGCTACATTAGATTCCCACAGAATGCCAACACCTTCACTGTCCCAATTTCTGATTTCAAGATGCTCAGTGATCTGAACCTGATAACTAAAGAGTCACCTAAAACTTCAGGACCAGAGTGCTCAAAGACTTCTCTGTTAGAGATAAGTTATACACAGCAAGAGTGGAACTTGCATGTGGTGGAAGTAGAAGGGTTGCTGCATCAGACTGTGATCATGATGGATTTCAAAACTCTCAAACACCACTAAAATTTATAATGGTCTGTTTAACTATCTTTGGTAATTGGCAGCTGAAATATAGAAAATGTTCAATAAGTTACTGAACAATAAACCAACATGAAAATCTCATCTTTGAGTAGTAAAGCGAGAAGCAGAGAATCCACTTTGGGGAGTATCAGTGATGTGCAAGTGCCAGCAAGGTGCTTCTAAAACAAGTAATAACACTATGGTAGAAGAGGGAATAGAACAATCTGAGCAATATAAAGTCTCACGTTTCCCACCTATTTCCCTTTTCAGTTTTTAGAATTAAATTCAAGAGATGATCTGGTTGAAAAGTTTTTAAGCAAGACAGTCCCTTTCCTAAAATAAAGTTGGGGGTTTTTCTAGGATAAGTCACTTGACTTCTATTCCATCTCCAGTAGTATCCAGACTGTTTGCTATACTGGTAGCTGGTAGCAGGTCTTTGTAAGAAGTAACAGAATAAGCAGTTTCATGACTCCCAGTTGAGAAAATCTGCAATAGGAATGGTGCAGTGGGGAAAAAAAATCCTTCCAGAAAGCATAATTCCAGATTCTGAGATTTCAAGATATTTGCATTCGAAGAATGCAGAAGACATCTCTTCACGCAGCCCCAGACTTGGAAACAGAGTCAATGTGGTCCTACACATGACTATGACACAGCAAGAGACTAAGCTGCTGTGCAACAAAGAGAATTGCATATGCAGAGACTAAGAAATCCTGAAGAAAGTGCTGACTCTCATGATTGCATCCTGGGATATGAGAATGAACCCATGCTAGATTCTTTCCAGTTTGTAATAGAGATGTCCAATAAATTATTTTCAGAAGATCTCAAATCCTGTAAGATCAGGGCTAGATTAGACAGGATCCAAGCACAAAAGACACTGAATTAAAAGGCAATTGAAAAAAGAGCTGAAGAATACGAAGCTGAAGCCCGAGCCCCAGCAGAAACCACTTTTGTTCTTATAGCTGGGGGCAGAGTCAGTGATCTTTCCTGACTATAAAAAGTAAACAAAATAAAATGTGACAAGATATTCCTCTTGACAGATGGTTTAAATTTTAATACATCCTGCTGATGTTTAAGGGCTAGGAGGCTTTTTACTGTTTCAGCCACAAAATCAGTGTGAACTCTTAAGCATATATATTTTCAATTTTCAGTTTTCCCAACTGTAAGATGGAGACAATAAAATTATCCTTTTACTCTGTTTTTCTCAGGAGCTGAAGATAAGTGAAGATTTCTGTGGATCTTGTAAAATTGAGCAAATTGAATGTAAATGCTTTTCATGTTCTTAGATACTTACATTGCAGGTCAATGGAGACTTAACAACTACTGAGTCACTCTGCTCTGGTACAAGAACTGAGAAAGACCGCTTCTCAGTCAAGCTTCAAACTGTCTTCAAGTGCTTGTGACATGGGAGAGAATTGGACTCAGGTTCTGGATCTAATTTTAATGTAATAAACTTTTTAATGTAATAATTTTTTGTCCCAACAGAAGTTTGTCTAAGAGACATGAACATTGAGCTGAGTTTCAAGATAACCAAGCAGGGGGAAAGGTACAAAACCAAGTCTCAATATATCCTTTATCTAGTTACTCACACAGCTGTAGAAAAGAAACCCATGTCTCTGCATTCTCCTCAGTCTGCCCCTCAGGCTGCATGAGATTCCTCCAATTTTTCTGTCTCCCTCAGTAGAGCTAGTATTGCTCATCTTAACTGAGCTACAGACAAGCTTCCAAGCTTTCAAAATAATACTTGCAGCAAGTGCAAAGATGCATTAATAGCAGGTGTGTCTGTAGTTATGTTAAATTTTTGGTGTCCTGTATTAACTTCAGAGTAGCAACACTGTCAGTCATTCTAGGATATTTTCTGTGTAAATCATGGCCAGCTATAAACTAATATCCTGATAATTAAATCTTCCCTAAAAAATCTTAGAGAACTTTATCTCCGTGAAAAATGGGACATTACGTTCCATTCATTAGACACATTGCTTTGCTTTTCTGAGTTCTAACATAGCTGATGTGTGACTCAGAAAACAGATACATGATTTGCTTTTGCTGTCATCAATTTCTCCAGCACATGAATAATAGGATTTAATCCCACTCTTACAATGCTAAGAAAATTTCTGCCAGTTAGGGCACGTGGTATGAATCTACTTTCCCCTATACTTTTTCAGAGCTGCAGGTACTTGTTTTACTTTGCCACTGGCAAGTTTCACTTCAGAAACTGTAGGTATCGACTCAGTTTCTATTAGCAATACATGAGCCCAGCTGGCACAAGAGGTGCTTAGATCTATTGTGTAGTAACAGTTGAGATTCTTGGGCTGATGTGACCTCAAAAAAGCAAGATATATAGATAGATCTGAACCTTTTGTACCACAGCAGTTCATTCCTCACACCACAAGCTGCATAGTCAGCATGATGCCACAGGGAATATTACTTTTCTGTCAGAATCCCAGTATTTGTCTTGTGGTGTATCCTCTCAGACACAGCTGCTGCATTTCACTTTACTTGTCTCCCTGGCACTTTGTTCTTCCAAAAGAAAATTCAGATTCCTTCTGATCTTACTGACAGATGGGGTGTCATTTTCTAGTATTATCAGGCATATAATCTCTGTGGCAAAATTTCTCATTGATTTCAATGGACTTCAATATGGCTAATTCTTCTGTTGGAATGTGTTCCTGATTTTCAGAATTCCAAGTGACCAGTTACAGATGGGAAATTTTCCTGAAAAGGTTTTTTAACTGCTCATGAAAATGATAAGCTAAAGTTTGAGGTTCTGGAGTAAAGTCTATCAAAGTGGAAAAAATCCCCAAAGTACCCCATCAACATTCAGAAGGCTCTAGATCTGACTCATTAAAACAGACAAGCCAGATATGTCTTTTCATTTCAGTGATGAAATGAACTATTGATATTTGAGCTCAGAAATCTCAGCTGGGGTAAACAAAGGTCTTCCATCAGATCTTCATAGTTCATATTCTCATTTCTGAAGGACCCATATGGGTTTGAAACAAAACAACTAAGATTTCTTATGCATGAAGACTGATTGAAAATGTACATGTATAAAAATACCAGAAGAAACAATACAATCAGAAGAACGGGAGGAATTGTTAACTAAGAAAACAGTGATTTTTAACTAAAATCTGAAAACTGTGTATTTGCATCAGGACAAGAAAGCTGTTGCTCTGATAAGGCCACAGCAGAGATGACTTCTCAGCAGACAGCTTGTGCTCTAATAGCAGAAGAAAGGCAATAAGCTACAGCACTTGGTGTGTCATTTCTTTCCCTACCCTTTATCCCAAGAAGAACTTGGTCTAAGATTTGTGGAGAATTAAGCAAAAACATACCTTGAGGTAAAAGGTTGTGATACCTAGTGTTGCTCCAGCTGTGTCTGAAATAACCCTAGGTGATGATGCTTCTAGACTTATTCCTTGGGGAAAGAAACCAGTATTTAAGAAGCCTGTCTTTATGAGGATTTTTTCCTTCTTACTGCTTATAGTCCCCTGAAATCAAATACAGTGGCCACACCATAATATTTAAAAATCACTAAGACTTTCATTGAGGGGAAAAAGCCCCATAGAAACCCTTTGCATTCAGAACAGTAAAATCATGCCCAGATCAAAGTTAATTATTATAATTATTATGAGAACATCTCCCAATTTTACATGGGTCTAAAATTCAGACCAGAATTTTTTTTATCAAATAATTGTTTTACTGAAGGTTCTTTAGATTTGTTTGCTCTCTTTATCTCTGTGAACATGACTGCCAGTATAGTCACCACAGGTCAGTGGGTGACCTGAAGGGAAGATGTTTCATGGGCGTTTTGCACAGAAAAAGCGTTCAATTTTCTCTTCCAAAAATGAGATGATGACTCTGTCTGCAAGACTGGGAGCTCATTTTCACCAACCATTTCTTTAAGGGATAAGTAGCCATTCAGTTGAGTGTCTTTTAATGTTGTTAATCCAGTTAAGTGCTTGTGCAAAGGAGCCTGACAATAATGGCTAACCCATCTGAAAGCCACCCATAATTGTCAGGATCTGGCAAAAGGCTGCCTCAAACACACTGGTTCATACCCTGCAGCTGACATGTCTTCTTCCCTTAAAGCTCCCTTTTTGCACATCTTTCTGACTTGGTTTATTTTGTCATGTCAAGTAATGTCATAGCTGTGACAATCTTGTTTCCAAAGTCTAGCACTCATTCCTGACCAGTTTATCTCAGAAAAACTCTTTTCTTCCCTTTCAATCACTTATTAACTATAGCTGGTGTCTTCAAAAGCTGGTTTTTCACAGTGTTTAAATATTGAATGGTGTTTTTATGGCCATAAGCTACAAGACAAAGGATCATGTACTGAGAATGATTTTTTTTTGACATGAAAATCAGTTTTTGCATAATTCAAATGTTCTGAAGAAAAAGATGAGTAAAAATTTTTGTTCTGGCTTTGCTCACCACCAAACATATTAATTACTGCAATGTAAAAGTAAATGAAGTAATTATTGTACATGTAATATGTATATTATATTGTGAAATATTTTAAATTTATTCAGTGGGACTAAATTGAGTCATTTCAATAGAACTTTGAACTGCACTTTTTATTGCCTTTTGGCTGTTGTATCTTTCATTGGACCCATTACTGCTAGAAATTATACATGCTGTATAAATGTATACACGGACCCTTTAAATAAACTTGCTTATTTTAAAGACCTGGTTGCAGCTGAGTAATTGGCAATAAACTCTGCAATTCACATCCTGCTCCTCTCCTTGGGTGAGGCCAGTGTAACTGTGGAAGAGATGGTGCTGGTCAAGGTAGGACTGTGTAACAAGCCTCTAGAGAAAGGTTTTCTAAACCATGTTTCTGGATACAAGTATATAACATCTACCCAAGCTCCACACCCCAGTACTGGTGACTTGGGAACTGCTTTTATGTTGCAAATTTGCTTATAGCCTAGCTACCTAAAATGCTGTATTGTGTAAATGATGTTGCTTGCTATCAATATCTTTGGATGGGTACAATGTAGACAGCTGCATATTAAAAAGGCCCTGTTATGAGCTATTTGGAATGGATTGCTGTTTTACAGAAGTGCATCTTTGCTGTGCAAAACTGAAATAGAAACTAGACATGGAAAAAAGGAGACTTGTTAGACTTCTTAGCTCCTATGATTACTGGACAATATACCCAAACTCAAATACCGTGTCAGGAACAAGGGATTGTACTCATAAATTCAAGTATCTTCCATACCTGAGCTATCATATAAACTTTTATAAGTGTGTGATCTGAACTGAATGTGGAGCTTAGAATTCAGTATTAAACTGAAGGCTGTTGGCAAACTATTTAATCAGATCAGCCACAGTGTAAACTAATGAGTGTAGACGGACAAGATTTCCAGTGATCATCAGGTGTTTCCAGACAACACACAGAGATGTCAACATGTGTTCAACATGTACCTAAGTTCCTTTGCTTCTTGCAAATATGTGTATATTTTATGCCAGATCATAAAATGCAATGCTGACTAGATCCTTCAAAATTTTCTGGAAGGCTACTGCTTATATTCATCAAAGGATTTCAAAGAAGTTTGCAGGCACATACTCTGGCTAAAAGCATTATCAGTGCCATATGACTTGAGGTAAAATCTTCAAGAGGTTAACATTACAACTATTTACACTGATGCAGTTATTGGAACCGCACACAAAAGCAGAAAGCAAAACGACTTAAACCAGCCCAGATAACTGTGTGTAAGTCAGAGTCTGTGCTGTCACATCCCTGTCCTTGGCAGCTGTAATGAGATGTCGTAGGAGGACCACAAGGCTGAAAATTTCTGGGGTCAAATTCAATATAGCCTCCTTCCAGCAGTCCTTCCCTTAGTTCCTTTTGGTTCTCTGGTTTTTAGTGCAGATGTGCAGTTTGTTGGAGCCTCTCCGGGCAGCAGATACATCCTGCAGCTGGTCTTTCTTGCACAAGAATTTATTTGTCATCTGCGTGCTACACTGTATCAACTTTTCTTTTGGTATGCACTATGCAAAAAATCCTCAGCTCTAACAGATCACAGAAGGTAAACAGTTTCCTCAAAGGCATAAAAGAAAGTGGTTACAAAGCTGAAAAAAGGACTGAATATCCAAGCCCTCTCATCCCTTTGCAATAACTTTTTGACAGCATTCTTTCCAGAAACTGCTCCCATGCCACAGTTTTTAGGAGAGGAGCTGTATGCCAGACTTAAAAAAGTTCAATTGAAAAATAAAGACAATCAGCTCTTTATGATTTCTTGCAGGAAAGCTTAATGACATATCTCAAATTTTCACATTTGTGAAGCTGAAACCGGTTAATTTTTCTCCATATAAAACAAGATATCAAGAGCTTGACAGTAATGAAACATTCATTTTCTTTATCTTTTTGCAAGACAGACAATTAGTAATTTTATGGTTGAAAAAGCTCATTTTTAAACCTTGCATGAGGATGTTACTGCTAGACCTATTCTGATGTCAACTTTGTTGAAAAATAATGAGTGTGACTTATTCCAAATCTGCTCCCTTCTGAAAGGGGAAAAATCTTTGAAAACAAACAAACTGAGAAACTGTTTTCAAAAGGTTTTCAAGTCTTGTATACTTTCTCTTTTGATTTGTCAAGGCAGCTACAACATTATGTTTTCACACTAAATTTATGCTTCACATAACTGGCCTTTCTCTGGCCATCTTGAAAGTCTTTTCCTCATTGAGTGAAAAAGCTTCTTTCTTAACATTTCTCTTTTGTGCTGTCTCTTCCAGTGCCGTGCTGCACTGGAAGTTCATCAGTTCTGGTTTGAGCAGATTTGTTTGCAGTTGATAGATAGCCAGGCATTACACAAAAGTAGAGAAATGACTGTTCAGTTGAAGACCTTCTTTCCCTTAAATGCTATTCATGACTGTTGAGGCCTTGTTTGATGTCAAGAAAAGTGTTAGATTCAATCTCTGAGAATCTCTTCTTCAAAGGCTTAAGCAATTTTTACTTGGGACCCTCTCTCCTGAAGGGAGAGCAGTCCTGAAATTCTCTTCTAAAAACCTGAGAAACTATATCCTCCAGGATTTCATAATAAGCCTTAACTTTTTTCCCTGTCTGCTTCTATGCCAAGGAAACAAGTCCAAAGGGATGCAACATAAAAAATGATCAGAGGAAAAGAAAAGGAATAAGAGTAAATAATCATGATAGAAAAATAATCATGATAGGATTAAATTCCTCCCAGGGCATCCTAAACTACAGAGTCAATGAGGTATCTGGCTATTATTACTTTTCTGGCCTCGTATGTGAGGTTTCAGGGTTGATTGCTTCAGTTTGGAGAACATCAACCTCTGAGCAAATCTTAAGCTGTAAACGATATCCAGAACCCAGTGCCTTTCAATATTTGAACAGTCAGCTGCTCAGGGGGAGCTCAGGCTGCTTCAAAGGTGCTTGTTTTGTCTCCCAGCAGATGGTTTTGTTCTCCTTCCTAAGCTAAACAAGCTCTCTAGGATCTTTCAAAAGACAAATATTTATTGAAATTGTATCTGCAAACTGAATGTAATTTAGTAGCTTTGCAGATTTTGTTGACCTGTGCTGTGCAGTCATTCTTGCCATGGAAAGCAAGGTTTACTAGTGTGTGTACTCTCTGAATAGGAGTCAGTGCTCCCTGTGTTTGAAGTGGGGGCTCAGTCACATCGAGAGTTTTCTTATGTAAGTTAAGGCAAATCTTGCTTCTGAAGTTAAAACTGAAAACTTCAATTTCCAAGTAGTAATTGAATGCTTAAGCTGAAGGAGATTGTTCCTTAACTCCTTGCAGACAAATTTCAAAGCTAAATTTTTATCTTAGCTATACTTGCACACCTACAGTCTTTTAGCAGAATTACAGTATGAAAAAAACCTTTTCCTTGTTCTTCATTTTGACATGATGCCTAGCCCTGAGCTCACTGATGTTGGAAGATGTTTGAGGACTGTGCTTTTCTGTTTGTTTTCCCTGTGGTCTGCATGCTCACAGGCCCAGCCTGACAGATGCTGTTGCACTGTTAGTATCAACTACTCACAGTTGATAATTTAGTTTTGAGGGTGTGTACTTGAAACTTTGTGGGTTTCATGGGGATGTAATACCAACACTGTGAACCCCAAAATGAGAGCAAAGGAGTTAAAGTCTTTTTTTGGCCAACAACCCCTCATGCAGTTGTCAGCTCTATCATAAGCCACAGCATACAGTGCTTAGTCAGACAGTTTCAAGTTCACAAAAATAATTTCTATGATGACCTCCATTAAAGTGATTTGTGGAATGTTTAATTTTTTCACAGCTTGGACATATCTTGTAAATTTCAGGAGTCAGGACCTGTTATATCATCATAATGGCTTTCCTGTAGAGGGAGTTTTGAAACAAATCTCTTCAGTGCAATGGGGATCGTTTTATGATCACGAGCATCAGCATGTAGTAGGGTCCTTAAAATAACATTATGACTTTCATGATTTTTCCTTTGTTGTTGCCTTTTAGTATTTCTCTGGACTTGCTTGGCCTATTCCAAACTGCTACATTTTACAAGGGTCTCATGCTGCCCCCTCCAAGGGGTGACGTACAGTGCTCCTGCTATATGTGCTGCTAGCTTGTATTGAGCTCTGGTTTTGAGTTTAGAAGAATGCCTGCTGTCTCTATTAACAATTTAAAAATCTGTCTCCCTCTTGCATCACACCTCAGGGGAAGGAAAAAACCTTCAGTTTTCCACGCAATACTCCCTACTCCAAAATGGTTAAAAACCTTTTTACTATTTTGGACTTTTGGTGGTGGTGGTGTTTTTTTTTTTTGTTTTTTTTTTTTTGTTTTTGTTTGTTTTTTTTTTTGTTTTGTTTTTTTTTTTTTTTTTTTTTTTTTTTTTTTTAAGTTTTTATTTGTTTTTAATTTAGAAGCTGTATCATGAGGAAAAAATATAACTGTGGTAGGAACTACCAAGACCTACCTGACAGCACTGGTATTTGCCAGCCATTGCTTCTATACTGTTGAGATGAGGATTTTAGTTATAATTTTAATGAGCATACAGAATTTTGTAATGGTCTAAAATAAGATCTCCACTTTAAACAAAGCTGTCCATTATATACAATAAGATATCCATTTTAAGCAGTTCTCAGGACACAAAATGTCATCAAAAGTTTAAGAACTAGCAGTGTAACTGCTCATACGGGAAAAATGGAAGCTAAAACTGACTAAAAATTTGGGATGTTGACTGAGCAGCATTCACTGTAACAGTAAGGAATTAAAAATGTAAAGGGATAAGAAATAAAAATTAGATGAGAAAATCTCCTTATTACCTTTCATGTTCAAGTCATCCACCATGACTTTGAGGTGCTGTATCAGTAGTGTGACAGATATGAAAGATGGTCATCCCAGCTAAGACTAGTATTTTTAGATGTCTGAAGCCATTCTTAGTTTGTCACTGACATACATCTGGAATAGCCACGCAGATTTTTCTGGATTTGCTTCAAATTCATACCTGTGTTTCACTATGAACAGGTGTAAATGCCTCTTTTGGAGAGGGCAGCTGTGAAGTCCAGTCTTTGGCTGCACCTTGTGCAAAGCAGCTCTCACGAGCACGCGTGTAAATGGAAGTACTGAGCGTCTGTGGCACGGCCTGGTGCGTGCAGAAGCTCCCTGCTCTCAGAATAACAGGCTGTCACACTCTCATTAAGTGGCTGCCAGTGCCAAGGATCGTGATGGGTCTGTGGAGTGCAAACTTATTATCACCAACAATTGTGTCTGCTTATTTCTCGCATGAATGGGTAACATCTTCAGCAGAGCTGGCCACATATCATCACTCAGGTTTAAGGGCTGTTGATTGGACAGAGGATGGTTTGTGGCTATTCATAAAGAGGAAGAGTGAAAATATGGCCAGTTTCACATTTTATAACTGCATTTGCTGTTCCAGGGTAATTACCTACTAAATACACTCCAAAACCTCTTCTTCTAGATGCAGCAAGTGAAAAGTGCAAAATGTGGAGGATGCAGAATAAAGAAATGCCTTCATGCTTACAGATGTTTTAGACATATCTTCCCATAATTAAAGCAGCTCTCTGTCAGGGACTATAAAGGGCTGCTCACAAAAAATGCTGAGTAACTGCTACAGTTAATTTTTCACCTTCCAGTTTCCAGACTGTTCATAGGGCTCGGTTCTGCAAGGTACTGTGCCTGCTTGGGACAAGCTGATTCCACATAGACTCAAAGGCACGTTCTAGAATTGAGCAATGAGCATAGCAAAGATCACCAAGTGTAGATGAGCACACAGTGAGTGTGGGAGCAAGGGTAGGAATTGAAATGGGGCTTTTTTCCCTTTCAAAAGGGAAATCTAGGACTAGGTAGGAATCAGTTACTCTGTGACTAAAAGCAAAGGCAGATGGTATCTGTGACATATAGAGGATTCCTAAAGACAAGAATGAGGGATATTTAAGTGGTTTCCTGCGTAGTAAGAAAGGATAACTGCAGTCCAGGAAACCTGGGAGCTAAGGGAACTTGCAAATATATATTCACTTACATTTGTCAGCTTACAGAGGCCTGCCTTTGGAGTGATGGTTAAAGCTGAGATACAGAGTGACTGCAGTGAAGAAAGTACTGGTCTTAATGAGCTATCACAGATAAAAAGCCAAAACAAAGCAGAAAGATGGCAGGTTTTCCTACCTGATATAAACTCCTGCTGAGAAAATATGGAACGATTATTTGACTTTTGATTTTCTTTTTAAATTTATACACCTAAGAGCTATTTCATAGCTTCCTCAGGATGTATTACCAAAGTCACTGTCCTTGAGATCAAGATTGTGCCCAGAAGGCTGGTGATAGTAGTAGTTAATGTGAGTACCAGGTTACTTTGGATAAAGGGGGAAAGGAAAAGAAAAGCTTCTGCCACTGCTGACTACATTTTATAAGAGTAAAGCACTTCAGTAAACATTTCAACACTGTAAGAAAATTCCCCATTTCAAACATTTCTCTCATCTCTCCCTCCCATATGTGTTTTTGCATGATAGCTCCCAAGAGTATTGTCACTGGACTAAATCCAGTGAAGGACATTTCTTAAGGTGTCCTGCTTTCATTGTAAAGTCATTCTTCCCTGGGACTGCTGCTCTTCTCAAAGAAGTAAAGTGTTTTGAACTAGGAGCTCATGATTGTGCTGGAGCCCAGGTTCCCCTGTGAAAATGCTCCTGAATCAGAGAAACATCTGGATGCTGGATTTGGCTGGTCCTGACTGTCAGTTCTTTTTATGCATTTTGCTCTCTCCCTCTTTGCTTGCATGTCTGAAATAGGATTTAGATGCTTTCTGAGTAGCTGGTTTTTTCCTTGCATAGGTCCTTGTTGTGGGTTATGAGAGTGGCATTAATGGACAGTGCTGCCTGCTCTCTTAACTGGAGGGCTCTCAATGATGAGATACCATGAGGGAAGGGGGAATGGAAAGCCCTGAAGATTTTGAGATCAGTGAAAAAAACACCAGAAATCATAGAGGAAAACCATCAAGAATTTTCTCTCTCCTGCAGAACAAGCTGCTTATCAGAATACCACTATTTTGCTGGACCCTTCCTGCCACATCTGAAAATTCTCTTTGGTTCAGGTTCATGATCAGTGATTCACCTGTAGCTGAACCTGCTCTGTAGGTCAGCCTTTGGGACATAGAAGAAAGGCAATGCAGGGAGGCATTTCCCTGGAGGAGCTCTTGAGAATTTCTGGTTATCTGGTGCATTTTTTTATGTGGCCTTGTGCAAGGACTGGCCCTCTTTTTTCCTATCTCTTCCACTCATATCTTTGATGTTGCCTCTCCTCGGGGCTGGTGGCTGATGGCAGTGCAATAAGTGGGCTCTGTGCAGTGCATGATCCCATGCACATATGGAAAAGGGGTTTGGCTACAAAAAGGTTGTTGTTCAAATATCACAGTAACCTTGCCTCATGGGACAGGCACTCAAAGCCAAGGCAGCTCAAAAACCAGGTAGAAAAAGTTCACCTGAAAATAATATGACTTTGAAATTCTCTCTATGTGAGAACCTGCATAGAGCAAAGCTGTAGAATGCCTAAAATAATGCCAAATTATGAGTTGAACTGAAAGAAATATAAAGATGATGCTGAATGGTTAGCACAATTTATACATACACAATAGTTCAAATATACTGTAAATATACAATAAATACACAATATAAATGCATAAATATATGTAAGGGGGACTAAGCTGCCTCTTTCAGAACATTACAGGTTACAGTAGTGACAGCCAGTGTTAGTGCTGAGAAGCTGTAGGCATTCTCTATGCTAATATTTACACCCCTGTCAAAGGCTGTATTGTTTTAATGACCAAATGCTCCTTATTTGTGAAGAAGTGCAATTTTCAGGCTTAGTGATGCCAAAAAGGTATAGTCATTTTAGGAGCTTAAGATTTCTAATTCTTCATCAGGAAAGGAAATAATAGTTGGACAGTGTCAAAGAAATCATCTGGGTTGAGGCTGACAGCTCAGATTCTTGGCATTTTGCTCAGTGATTTCTAGGAAAATATACATTTTACTAGAGAATATAATCTAATGAGTATGAAAATTTCTAAATTGGAATTTTACTTCTCTCTCTGTCTTCTTATGTCCTCCTAGGTGACTTGGTAGAAATCAGTTGCTGTGCTTCAATTACCCCATTTATATGGCAAGCAAAATACTACAGAACTTGAATTTCAATACAAGAAATAAACTTGACTCTGATCTCTCATTTAGACTTCTAATTTCCTACTGCAATCAATCTGCAGCATCTCAATAAGTCTCATATTCAGAACAAGCTGTCCTCCTGTCTTCTAACTTAGAGTTTCTTTTAAAGTTACATCAAGCTGGTTACTTAATTCCACTAATTCTGAAACTTGTGATCTCTGTTTTCATTGTACAAAATGACAAACTGAAGCAGTGGCTAGCTGGCTTATCTAAGGTCACACACAAAGTAAGCATCAGTCAGAAGTCTGACTTTGAGTCCCTGTTTGAAAGCACAAGATAAAAATACTTATCTTGGGCATGATTTAAGAACAGCTTGGAAAAAGAGCTTTCCTAGGGGAAAAAAACTAGAAAAGTCCAGGTATGGCCCATGCACTTGAGATCCCAGGTCCTCTAAATACCTTACTGAAGGAGGAGAAAAGGGTGAAATGTGAAGGATATTTATGTAGCTTGCTAAGGGTACAGCAAAAGGGAAAAAGAAGAGGGTCAAAAAGATTGATCAGGTAAGTCAGTGAGCTTGACATAAAGGTTAGGACTTGTGACATGGATTAAAGATTATCTTGGAGACTTATAGGACACAGGGGGTGTACGTGAAAGATAAGAGTTAGAAAAAGTCAGCAAGACGAGGGAGACACTTATCTTTACCTTGGGTATAAGGGATCCAAAGAAACATGCCATTTCAAGCTGCTGAAGTTTGCAGATGTTGCCAAGAATGAGGACAAACTTGGGAAATGCAAGAGAATGCAGGCCCAGATTTCTGATTCTTCTGACTGTCTGGATTTACTGTCACACAGGCATGAATTTAGAGCCACTTGAGGTATGTAACTGTGTTCAAAGGTGTTTTGAAATAAAGAACACAGATATAATAATCAAGTGTTGGTAGTAGTTCTGTAATGTTGAAATCAGTTCTGTATTATTGTAACAGCTCTCATATAAATAGAAAAAAAAAAAAGTTTCCTAAGTTTTTACTAATCTGTATTACTTCCCTCCAGGGTGAGGTATAGTAACAGTCTGCAACAGGGAGCAGGAAGCATTTAGAATGGTTGTCTGTGTCTGAGCAGAAATGAGAATCTATGTTTATAACTGCACCCACTGGAAGTGTGACACTAGAAATTACACATTTTATGGAAAACTGCTCAAGGCAACTAGTGATTAAGCCATCAAGCAATCTGAAATCAAGGGATGCTCCTTCTCAGTAACACAGTTAAAATCAGGTAATTGTTAAGGGCTGTATCCAGACCACACTGTTTAGGAAGGGGCGTTTGTAGTCTCTAGAATTAAACAAAGAAACTGGGCTAGGATGAAAGTGGAGAACACTGCTACCAAATTTTCCATGGTTCTCTTCAACAGTGTACCCAGCCCAATGGGGCTGCACTTCTGCCCTTTGCTGAAAGCACAGAATGACAGTGCAGCTCTGTCCAAGTTTATGATGTAATTTTGTAAGTGCTCTCTTGTGTGTGTGTTTGTTCTCAGTAGTGTAGCTCTTTCATCCAGTGCCACCACTGTCTTGGTATTCTGAGCACATTCAGAAGCCAGTCCAATTTAAATGTACCCCTGTTGTGATACCTTTATTTCTCAAACTCATCTTGAGTGTGTGGGAAGGAATCATTGTGGCTCTTTGTTTTCAATGGAATCTGATATCTGTCAAGATCTCTGCTCTGGGCTTTGCATTAACAGCATTTAGTTTACTAATCACTTCTTTTGAGCTACAGGCATTAACCATTTATGCAATCAACCATAATACCTGGATAGGATCTTTTACATGTTGGATTGCTGTTGTTTGCTAAGAGTGAAAAAATTGCTTGTTAAGTGGATGCCTGATGAGAGGATAAATTGCCAGCACAGGAAGTAAAAACAGCCACGCTGTAACATATTCACAGCCCATTTAGACTTTGACAGCAGCTGGATCTGAATGCTTCATCAAAAAGTGTAACATTTCCCCAGCATAAACAATTGTATCTCTGTGTTCCAGAAATTTTCTTCTTTATTCAAACTGATGCTTATTTTATGCCAGAAATCTTGAATACTAATAACCTTAATGTTCCTTGCAGTAATATTAATTAGGCTAACATTTTCCATCTAGAAAATAAAACCAATACAATACAGAACTTTACAATTTTAATAAGAAAATCAAACAGCTAGTGGGACACCAATTCTCACCCCAGTGCAAAACCTGACTGGCAGGATTTTTCTGATTCATATACATCCAGCACCCAGAGAGCTGTTTTGATTTATTTAGGTGGTAGGGTAACAACTTCTGCAGAAACATTGGAGGTGCTCCTTTGCTCAGCCTGCTTATGGCTACCACAGGTGTTGAAACTTTGCTGAACACATAATTTTCCTGTTACACCAACATGTGTGTGCCTGTATTAGCTGTTGCCCTCTGAATCTTGACTGTAGACATACTGAAACAGCTGTTCATGGAAACAGCTTGCTTCCAGCAGTAGTCTCTTCTAGTGCTGATTTTGCTGGGCCCAGTGTCTCAGTGTGATGTTTCTAAAACATTTCTGTGGACTTCTCCTTCACAGAGAGTCTGGGAATACTTAATCATCTCTGAAATGATTAATAGATATCTGGCATATGTTATACCTGAGATTAGACAACCACCTCCATTTCAGGCACCATGTGTGTAGGGCCAATGCTGACACAGATGTCTGCCTGCACTTATTCTTTATTGAAGTGAAATCTGTCATTTTTGTATTGTGCTTTGGGATAGTCCTCTAGAACTGGAATTTTCCCATTTCCCAAAAAATGTAGAGCCACAGAACCACAAGGAGTACTTCACAGGTAGAGAAAAGAACAGAAGTTACTCTTAGGTCTTCATGTCATCTCCTCTACACATGCTGCCTACCTGTAGAGGTACTGGGGTCCCTCTATGTAGTATTTCAGTCTCCTGCATTGTCTTCTAAGAGAGACAGTGAACTGCTCAGTACTCCTCAGCCATTGGTTTCCTTATATCTTGCAGTGCCTCCATTTTAAATACAATTTACTCAGAGTACCTTAGAAAAAGTCAGAATACTGGTCTTACATCAGTAATCAGGTTTACAAGAGACTGGTGAAAGTTTTCAGCAAGGACAAATAGACTCTCGTCTCCTCTCTCCTTCACTGGAGCATGGAGAGTGAGAAACATCTAAACACAGATTCTATGCTTTCAGATATTTTCTGAGGTCTGAAACATCATATAGAAGAGTATTTACTGTTAATTTAGCACAGACCACTAGGGGCAAAATCTTTTGAAAATCAGAAACAAGATGACAAAATTACAATACAACTTATAGAGGAATCTAATGTCTAGGATGAGCCTGGGTAAAAAGTCCCAAGATTAGAATTTTAGCATGTAGCAAACTTTTAACATGTAATTAATTATAATTAAGGAATGGAATGCAGCACATGAGGGTGATTTGCTGGCCTAGGGCCTAATACTTAGAGATTCTAGATATCTAACTGCTGAGTTCAAGATCATTAAATGCTGCAGAAACCTGTTATCCCTAAGTATGTAACTAAAATGAGTTTAATTTCATCTAACACGCCCCCCCCCAATTGAAATTAGTAATAAAACTTATATTATCATCAAGAACTGATAATCAACAGATAATTCTGTTTTATTACTTGGTAACTGAGACAGAGATTAAAAGTAAGATTTTCTAAGTGTTGAGAACTCTCCCAACTCTTGTCCTTATGAGATGTCTGAGAATTTTACTGCTGCATTTTTCAGTGCCAAAATATTTTTGAAACCTCCCTTGTCTGTGAAACCTCCCGTTGCCTTAAACTCAGTAGGTGCAGATCACCACAAAGTATTGTGTTTGTGTCCTCTGTATGACCTGTGCAAGATTTCTGTCTCTCAGAGCACACACTTCCTTGGGTTGTACAATGTTGAATACATTCCAAAGGATACAGATAAAACAGTCTCTTCCACATGGATTAAAGCCTTTTGCTTCCTGCTTTCACCACCTTCAAAATTTCAAACCGGGAAAGAGCAATCGGAGAGGAACCAGACATACTTTAAGGGAGATTCTTTTAGTGGGTACAAAATAGGATAAAATAGATACTGATATGATTTCGAATAAAAGTAATTGAAAAATAGTGGCAGCGAACTGAGGAATTAGATTAAGAAAGTATGAGAGCAAAAGATTGTTTAATACAGCACATATGTGCTGATGCTGTGCTTTATCTAGTAGAAATTAATGGATCATATGGAAAAATAGCTACCCATTTGCAGATGAATATATACTTCAACAATTAAAAAATTGTTATTGTTTACCTACCGCAGTAGTAAAGAATAAAGGCTATGGAACCTAGTCCATGTGGGGATGTCTGTGAGTGCATCAAAAGCAAACTCATGGACATGTATTCTCTCCAAAAGGAAGGGCATTGTTTTCCTGTGAAATACAGTTGTTACTGGAACTGCTTCAGATCTTCTGCATTTCTTCACATGTTCCCAGTCAAACAAGGCAAGACTTCATAAATACTTAGATGAACTGTGATGCACCACAGAAGAGGGAGCAAACAGAATGCATTGTGTCTCTACCCATCTGAAGACTGGTGGAGCAGAAGAGGACCAGGGAGTAGAGGTATAGCAAGGCAGTTCTCAAATCTTTAGTAGTCTTGGGTTCCTGCCTAGTTTTTGACTGAGATAAAAAGGATTTGTACAGAAGAGCACCCAAGCAAAAATAGTGAGACCGTCCCTTCCCTGTGACCACCTGAATCTCAAACTACGTAAGAAGTACTGCAGAGAGCACCTAGTGGCTCAGCCAAGTCAGAAATAGTCCTTTCCTTGGCCACTTGGCCAAATATTGAAATTCTTGCATTTAGCAGCAAGACCAAACCCTGAAAACATGGAATTCAGGCAGGAAGAAGACTGGGAGTCCCTGCAGAGCTGGAATGTGAGAGATTACTCCTGCTAGACAACTGGGAGGATGACGGAAGGGTTTCATCTCACAGCACTTTATGAAAGCGAACCTATTAATGCCTTCTGACTATTAATTCTGTGAAATGTCAGTGAAACATTGAACACCTCACTGTCCTAGCAATAGCAAAAGGGGAAACATATGAACATGATTCTCTTTTTGTGGTTCTTACCCCAAATTTTTGACTTTGCAGCTATAATATCTTACCCTAAGAAAACTTCCAACCAGACATGGGGATTTTCATTTTAATTTGTCACATTCTTTTTGCAGATTTTATTCAATTATTTTTCCCATCAATTAAGAAGATTTATGAATATGTTTTCCCTTATGTGATGTTTGTCAAGTAAATTATTCATTAGTTTTCCCTCAGCCAGCAAATTATTTGTGAACCATCATTTCCCCTTTTGTTTTTCAACCTGCTTAGATTTCTAAAATGGTGACAGAGTTTATGTGTTTGATGAATGTGGTTTGTTCTCTTCATAATTTTTACATAACCAAATACACTTTTTATAGGCATTCAGACTCACAGCTTACTAGTTGAACAGTTGCTCTTAGGCACTAACACGTGTAAGATCTGAGCTTTAGTCTAAGTTATTAGCCTATACTTTGTCCTGCAAAGGTGAAGTGTGTTAAGTGGCATGTTATTGCTCAGTGGTCTAACCTTAAAGATCTGAGATAGCATTGAGGAAGCAGTGGACCTTAAATCTCAAGTTGCATAATGCTCACCCTCACGCCAGGCTACAGACAAGACTTTCACTTCATGACTCCTAGAGCTTTGAACAACAGAGCTGAAAGGCACATTCATCTGCAATACTGTGGTAGTTAAGGTAATCCTGAATTTTTCAATATCCTTTGTTGCTGCCTCAGACAGGTGGTGGAGGATCTTGTAGCACAAGTTACAGCTACAAGACTAATATCATTGGATTGTTGGTAACAATGAACCAAAATGTCCACCCCTAGGATGCCTTTAATGCAATTGTTGACCTACTTTGTAGAACTCAGCAATGCAAGTTAAGAGGGGCAATAACTTTGTCAATAATACAGCCAAGGTTTGAGTTTGGCATACAGGAACTGAGATTAATGGGTGTTGTTATTTATCTTCATCACCCATGTGACATTAGGTATTGGCCTCCTGTTAGGTCCTAGGGAACACGCACTTGACTAGAACGAGATATGGTTCACACTGAATCAACACTGAATTGCTGGCAGTGGAGGAGCCATATGGGGTGATGGTGGTAAGTCTAATTTGCCCTTTGCATTGCTGTAAACCATTCTGAGTCCCCAGGCAGTGGTAAGGTGCTACCCAGCTGGCAACAGAGGGAAAAGGTGGCCTGGTACAAGTGAGTCAGAAGTGAAGAAAAAAAAAATGGCTGGAATCTTTTGTGCTTATCTACATTTGATTGATTTTCAAAGTGTGTCCCATTCAAACATTTTTTCAATAATTTAGCTGTTTCTCTTGTTCTTGCTACAGCTATTGTTTTTCTGCTCCTTCTTATTGTACTGGAGCAAGTCTGTTTTTAACTTCTACTGCTGTGGAGTTTATCTCCAGTGCTCATATGAGAACATTAAAAGAGCATGACATGGGTGTGCATGTGGAAATGATCAGTAATCTTTACCCTGCAATAGCAGAACTCTCTTATCTCACAACGAGGGAGGAGGGAATGAAATTGGATTTCCTGCTCCTCATGACAGTTTCTATAGCTGTACTGTGGTAACCCCATCGGGTATGATACTGCACAGTGAACCTAAGCTGCTTTTCTCATTGGGAGCAGCTGCCAGTTTCTCTTCAAAACTGTGGGATGTGAAAACTATGTATAGAATTGGTACTTGCCATCTTGGTTTATAATTTTCTGACTCACCTTATGTAAAGTTTTCTCAACATTTGTGCCTTACAAAGTAATTAAGAGAAAGGCCCCAGTTCTTTACAAGAACAATTAAAAAAGCATTACTGCAATTGGGACCTTAGCTTTTGTCTGGAGAGATAAACCAAGAGCAGATGTTCTGTTTGAAAATAACTGACAGTGAATTAGACACATTAGAATGTGTCTTGAAAGTGCTGTAATGCAAAACAGACACTGTGTTCACCACAACCCTCAGCAACATGCTCACTGCATTGGCATAATAGGAGCAACCAGATATTTGTAGTGGTAGAACATGAGACAGGGAAGCTGCAGCTTGCAAATCTACTTGTTGGAGGCAACTCTCATTCAGGTGCAATCCATGGGATTATTCTCCTTTCTGTTTCTTGAGGCCATGTTTTTGGGGCTAGGAAATGTGAAGAATGAAGAAAGATCAGCTCAATCTAGATTATGACCTAAACTAATCTATTCCCTCATTTCTTCTTGCCTTCTACTTAAATCATCCTCACCTTCATTTCTGTGAGATGAATCGTTTGGCTTATCCCTTCTGTGTCATGTTTTTTACTGAGAGTGAGAGCCTTCCACCCGTTTTACTGCTTTTTGTGTTGCTATGGCAATGGTGAGGTGAGGCCCATGCTTCTTTTCTGGTTAAATGTAATTTTAATTGCTTCAATAAATGTACTTTAAAACATACAGGCTAATGTTAATGTTATGGTTACATCACACGTAATAAAGATAAAAATAAATGTTAATGTAAACTCATCTTTAACTGGTTTTGAAGCTGGTGATTTAGCTTTCAGCACTCTACCTTTCAGGCTGTGGCAGGGCTGATTGCTTTGGGTAAACACTTGTCTTCAGCTGAAGCCATGGATAAATAGGATTGGAAAGATGTGCCTGTGCCATTGAATTCAGTTCCTTAAGATTGCAGGTGACTGTAAAATAGGTATTTAGCCTAGAGTGATGCACAGAGCATCTGGATCACCTGATGTTCTAGAAAAACCCTTGGAGCATACGTCAAAATCCTGTAACAGAGTTAAAAACTTTGTCCACAGAGTGCTGTTAGGAAGAGAGCAGGAGATAGGGCATATTTCCATGATTATCCTATCTTACAGAGCACTGGGAAATCATATGTCATGGCAATGGAATGCATTTTAAAGGCCTTTGGGAGAATGTTTTGGTGGCAATTGCTTTTGTTCTTTTCACAGGTGAAGACTGAAATAGGCGTGGCAGCGTCATCTTCTGACAAGATGCTGAAGACTGGCAGTGGACTTGTACACTCTATCTCTATATCCCATATTTTTTTCCTAACAGTGAGTTGTGGAAAGGGATAGAAAAGAACCAAGCAAAATTGGTTTGAAAGTAGGAGAAAACATCCTGCAGCAAAAAAGCTACAAAATCGACATGTTTGAATTATTAAAAAGCTTTAGAGGAAGCTTGGACAGAGTGAATAAATATCTTCCAAAGAGAAAACACCATATACCAAAAGGGCTTTTTATTTAGCAGAGAGAGGACTAGGCACATCCAAATTGGATATAAACCAGGTTAAGCTTGAAGACAGATTAATCAGACACAAAGAGAGTCTCCAGCAAGATTTCATATGAGGACTAGCACCTTTCCAGAGAAATTGTTCCAGTTTTACACAAGCTGGTGGTCAAAAAGGGACAGCAGAGAGGGAAATTCTGTAACATTTTATATACAGATATACCTACACTGTTTCTATGCTCACATAAGCACACATGTGTGGCAGAAAACATGTGGCAGAAGTGATGACTTATTAGGCATTTCTGGCTCTGGACTCCAAGGCAGTGATCTGTGTGGCAGTACTGAACTTGCTGTTTATAAAAACTTCTTACAGAAGTCTTCTTAAAATAAGAAGGGTAGAAAGCAATTATAAGTTTTGTTGAAACCAATTATAATTTTTGTTGCTAAAGCTCTGTAAAATTCTGAAGCAATTATAAGAGAATTTGAATTATAATGCAAGTGTACAGTGGTTAGCTTTGATATGTGAAGGAAACATGGTTTCTAGTAATGGAACAATGTCGGCAATTAAACCTTGCAGTGCACAAAATGTTTGTAAACGAGATAAAGGATGTGTGTTGGTTGCAAGGGTCTTTATATGCCATTAGTGAAGTCTCCTTGAGTTTTGAAAAGTTTGACATAAGCACTTTTTGTGGAGAATATATAAAATACAATTTTTAAGTTCTAGATTAAAGCATATCATGTAGATGAAATAACTAACCAGTGGACAGAGTATACAAGTGTGTACTTAAGTCTCATGTTCTAGAGAAAAAAACCCTTACAAAAATGGTTTGTAATCAGAAGAAATTTTACTATTACTTTGGCTAATATCAATATTTACAAGTATAAGAATGATGCAAAGTTTGGTTTTGTGAGTTTTATTTGACTTATTATTTACTATAAATAAACAATATATTGATACATAAGATATAAATAATAAATTTATATAGATAAAGATTTTAAATATTATAATCTTAATTTCTGCAACATGTTATTTCTTTGTCTTCATCATGCCCAAGTTTATTAACTGAAATTGTTAAACTTTCATTATTCTTCAGATCTGCACCATTTCCTACAATAATTTGGTCGTTTTTGTGTTTTCCAAGGCTTTAGAAGTGTTAATTTTGAATAGTTCTTAGGGTCTGGTGATAGTATAATGTAAAAACAAAGTTAACCAATTAAAAAACGTTTTAATGGAGAAGTATACATCATCTATTATAATTTATTATTTTTAAATCGGCAGTTAGAAGAAGAGACCTAATTAACGAGCTGTTTTAGGTGGCTTGCCAACACACAGCCTGATTGTGCTTTCCCCTGGTGCTGACTGCAACCTTACCTGCAGCACAGGAGGTGATGCATGGCATCCTCTGCTCCTGTGGGAAGCATAAATACCCTGGAAGTGCAGGGCTCACAGGTAAGGGCTGGGACTGCCAGGAAGAGCCATTTGTGACCCCCTCCCTCACCCCCCTTCCTGAATGCCCAGCATAAAAGAGATGTGTGGGGATGCAGAGTGTATCTGTCTGTTAAAATGAGCTAACATGAAGGTTTCAAGAAGTTAATGTTGTATTGAACAGCACTAATTTGATGAGTATGACATGAGCTTCTTAACTTGCATTGAGTCATTGCCTTGCAGCTGCATCCTAACCCCTAAAAACGATGGGTGTCTAATAAATCACAGGAGTGAAAGTGGCAGGTTTAGAATTTGCAGTAACTCCTAATCCTAGTAGAACAGTTCTGAAGTAGGCTGAATGGTGAAAGATTTTGAGATCTATTTTATCTGTCTTTTAGTTCATAAATAGCCTATGAAAACCTTTGGAGTCTTTTAAACTTGTGTTTTATTACCAATTATTTCCTGATTCTTTTCTTCCAGTAATTTTTGATCTGTCTTATAGATGAATTTGCAGATCTTTTGATGATCAATTCAGAAGTAATAGAAGTATATATGTATTAAAGTAAAGTATACCTTTAATTATGAACAGCTCTTCCTGGTTAAATCTCTGCCTTCCTCTGAATTATGTTAATCAGCTTCTTATTAATTTTGGAATAACTGCATCTGCTTATTACAAGTTAATAAAAAATGAATATGGCATATTTATCTAGGAGTAAAGCATATGGACAAAATCTGCGGATCACAGATTTGGGTCTAGCCTGGCTTCTGATGTTATCCAACTGCAAGAATGCACAAAGACCATTTTTTTAATGTCACTGCTTCCTCATATGTGAGATGAAAAACTCATGATTCTGCCATCTTTTCTCAAATGCTTTGAGATTTTAAAGTGGATTACATCCACTGTGATTTCTACCTGTAAATGATGATCTACATCATAGCCTTTGGGACTCAACTTTATCAATTTGAACCTTTTTTTTTTTTTTTTTTTTTTTTTTTTTTTTTTGATATCATATCTTCATTGCTACTCTTATAATTTCTTGTTATAATTTCCTGGTGCATTCAATATTTGTCAACTGAAATTTGAAGCCTGATACTAAGCTTGTCTGTTCAAAAATATTTCTTTTTTGTGAGGTTTGAGATGTCTATCTCAAAAGCAGAAAACGAAACTTGAGCATCTATGTCCAGTTTCTGCTAAAGACATTAGAAGAGTCTGCTCTTGCTGTGGGGTTGGTAAGTGTAATCAGATCAGACAATTTGATGTGCAGTTGCTTGGATACTTGCAGAATACTTTTACAGAGCTGTTAAATTACTGAAGAATATTTATTCATCAAAATATTCTGTAATAGAAGACTTTGACAAAGTCAGAGATAAACCAAGAGCACTGAGGTCTTCATAAGCTTTTAACTACTTGGGAGGTGTTACTTAGTGAATCTCAGCTCACTTGCAGTGGCTAATGCCCCATGTCACAAACATATTACCTGCAAGATGTAGGGGTCCCAGTTCACTCTCTGTGATGTTCAAGAGAAACGTGATTTAAATTAGGTGAATACTAATAACCTGGTCATTATTATTCTAAGGCTGACAAACCCTGAAACAGCACTTGGTCACAAAAATATTGTCCCAGGTGACTTGATGCCCCTCATCCTTTCACCAGTTTAGAGAAATCTGGTGTTACTGTCATGTGTAGATTCTAGTGCAGTATCTATGAAAGGAAACAAAAGAAATGAACCATCCCCCTCCCCCCAAACATGTCTCTATTACATCGTTAAAGTTCACTGTCTTTGGCTGAGACTTGAGACCCAGACGAAAACATCTATTAACATTCTGAAGGCACATTTGTTAACTGCAGAGCTATTTCACTCAGTGCCTTGACTAAATTATCTTTGCACAAATTACATTTTTTCCCTAATCACCTCGGGTACTTCACTTGGAAGGCTTCCTACTTTTCTGCATCCAACTGTCAGGTATTACTTAGAAAAGCTTCACACCAAACTTGTTTTGGATGATGTCTGGAGTAAAGGGCCACTAATTCAACCTGCTGCTGTGAGCCCACCTCTGGGCCTTTAGCTGTCAGGAACCTTGCTTGTTTCTTAGCTCATATTTGATATGATGGAAAACTTGTGAGACTAGTTTGTGCATTTCTAGCACCTGAAGCACATTCAGACTGGATTTAGTCATTATCCTGAACCCTTGCCTATATCTTATATGGAGATGCAAATAAAGAGCTCATGCCAAAATTCACAGGGCTGTTATGTTAAACAGGTGCTGAGGTCCTGGGTGGGGTGTATCAAGGCAGATCAGTTTATATGGCTTACAGTATGCATCATTACCCTCTTACTTAGACACCATGGCTTCAGGCAGGTACAAGATTTTTCTTGGCTTCAGGCAGGAATGAGGTGTTTTCTTTCTCCCTGTGTTTACTGACTTGCACAAACTTAAGATTCTTGAGTTATTAAGTTAATTTCAACACAAGTGTCCTGATTTCTGGATAAAAAACTCAAGCACTAAGGCAAAGCCTGCAGAGATTAACCTATGATTTAACAGAATGCTAAACCCTCTCTCGCTTGAGGGATACATGGAAACCCAGTATCCCAGAAACCCAGACTTGATTCACTGTACTGCTGACTAGGCAAGTGGAGCTAGCATAAAACAGCTGGAGCTGTTTTTCAGTAAAAAACAAAAAATGTGGAGCAAAGCTGGAAAAAAAACCCCTGAGGCTACTAAAATATCTGTGAGAGGACCTAACCTCCAATTCCTGACCTACAGAAATCTCTTCCATCATATAGTTTCTGGATAAAATGCAGAACAATCCAGGGAATAAAGACCAGATGGCAGAGCAACAGGTCAGCAAGAAAACCAAGTCAACAGCTTCCTCAACATGGGAGCCATTAGGCACCTGTGCAAGAATTGGACACCATGAGTGGCATTCTCACATTTAAGGTACCTAAAAAGCCTAGCTTTGAAGCCATGGGCAGACTGTGAGGTGGATTGAATACTGGCTTAACAGCTGTACCTACAGGATGGTGATCAGTGCTGTGAGGCCAAGTTAGAGGCCAATGGCCAGCAGTAAGGGAATGCTAGGGGTCAGTGCTGGGTCTAGTCCTGTTTTCATCAATGTACATAAATACCAAAAGGGAGGTTGTAAAGAGGATGGAGCTGGGCTCTTTTCAGTGACAGGACAGGACAAAAGTGTGTCAGTTCATCTGAATTCAGACCGCACTTATCAGACTGGGCTCTGTAAGGGTTCTAGTTGTGGGGGATGCTTGGCTCTGCACATCAGGCTTAGTAAGAACATAGAGATGGCTGAAGCCAGGTGAGACTGCAGAATCTCAGCTCTGTTTTAAAGGGAAATTTAACTCTTGACAGCAAGATGTCAGCTTGTACTTTTCCCCCCATCCTTTTGTTAAAAGACACCTATTTTACACACCAAACAAATTAAATGGCCTCAAAGCCTCGTACTTCTAAAATCACAGTTGACATTCCTGCAGAAAAGCATGTTTGAGAGGCCAGATTTCCTTCTCACCTAACCTTCAGCTACTTTAACCATGAGATGATTCAGCCTCTAACCCATTCATTGCCTAAAAAACCCTACAGCAAAAGTTTTGTGTTAATTGCTGTCCACAAGTACTGAGATCTGAGTGCTTAATGTTTTTTTAAGGCATAGCCTACCTACATAGGCCTATCAGATGTCTTTGGAGATTTAACTTGGATATGGAAAATAGGATAGTCTAGGGATCTGGGCTGGCCCATTTAGGGAATGAAAATAATTTGTGATTGAGAGATGCACATACAGGGATATAAGTATAGATCTGTATTTTAATGTGAACAAATAAACAGTCAGCACTATAATAATCTGTAAGGCATTTCATCCCAATAAACCATCTTAATCCTTAGGGCTATTCTGGCAGTAAGAGATAACTGCACAGAAACAGAAATGTTCTTAGCATAAAGCTCACATATCCATGTTTACTGTGTGTGTTAGACAGTTTCAGACCCTTTTCCCCTCCTTCCCAAAACTGATGAGCACTTCATCTGTACGGTCTGCTAGTTCCCCACTTCACTAGCCCTTCAATTTGGATTTGTATTAATTCCAGAAAGGGCCAAGACAAAATGAAAATCAAGTAATAAATGCTTGAGACTAATGCTACTCCACTGGCATGCCCTCTGCTTCAATGAAGTTTCCCTGCAGATTTTGGTTTCAATAGCCATACATGTGGTCCTGCACTTTGTGGGAGGATGCGTTTCCACATATCTGCTCTTAACAAGCCTCTGAGTTCAATGTTTTTGTGGCTGTCTCCTGGCTGCTGCATTGTCTTCATTGTTCTCTGCATTGCAGACAAAGGGCTACAGCTTAGAAATGCAGAGGCAGTGAAGTGCTAAAACTTATTTAATTTGTTGTCATTACTAAAGACTGATGCTTATAAAAGGGTAGGAGCAAGAGCACATTGCACCTCCAAAAATGGGTAGTGCCACTGCAGGTTATGTGACCATAATTTTTTATAATCTTCAAGTCAGCACTTGCTCCTCTACTTTTGGTGCCCTGGCATCTAAAGACACTTGAGATCTGGCTGGTATTTCATGAACGTACAGACCTTGTCAGCAGTGCAGATGTGTAGTGCCTGGTGCTACTGGTCTAGTGCTAGTGCTCTGCTGGCCTAACCTGTGTGGCAGGCATAAAAAGGGGACAACTACTTGTAGCTCAGAAATCCCCTGAATGAAGGTGGAAATTGTTCTGTAAGTTTTTTTCATTGATCAATTAGTTTGCAAAATCTTTCTAGGTTAGATGGGTGCATGGCCATTAGGTGCCAGGCTTTGACTCAGCTCAAGGTTGTTTCCTAGGTAAGCTGAAGCCAATTTTTCCTCCCCCCACAAATAACAAGCTCAGGTTAAGACACTGCAGCATAAATGTTGCCATGTAATGGCATTAAAGTAATACACACGTATTTGGTTTGTGGAGCCTTCAAGGTCTGGAAATGGAATTTGAGTTCCCTCTGAGTTATGCAAATACCAGCAAAAACATTAAGCTAGCTGGGAACTGCTCTAACTGGGGCAAAACAACCATTTTGCATCATATTTCATATTTAGTGATAGCTTTAAATTGCTTTTATAAACAAGAATTTCTAATTCTACTTCATATTGTTTGACAAGGATGCGTAAGAATTTCAGCTTCCACAAAGCTGCACAGGTGCCACTGCAAGAAATGATCCTTAGTATATGGGATACAATAGATCACACTATTGATTGAGAATTTGAGGAGGGAAGTATATATCCTTTAATTTATGTAAGGAAATCAGGAACTGGCTTCCGATTTGCACATAGTTTCCCTTTATATGTTTTCTTGATCAGTGACAAAGCATTTCCTAGCTCCAGTAGCAAGTGCTCAAGTGGCAGTACGTCTTAGTGCTAAATAGTATTGTCTGATGTTCACCCTGGACGTGTATCTTAAGTGCAAGAGCCCATGCTTATGCTAAATGCAACAGTCCTGTTGATGGATTTGATTTACATTTACCCAGATGTAGCTTATTTTCCTCCATTTTGCTAATCAAATTAGTCAATGAGAAACCAATACTATGAAGTGCAATCAACTATGAAAAAGAAAAAATTGTAAATCTCTTTGTAGGTAAAATAAGAATTGTAAATTTATTTGTAGGTCTCTTTCTGTAGAAGAAATCTTGATATTATGACCACTTAAAAATGAATTCTGTTTCTGCAGGCCCAGAAACATCAGGAGAACAGAGAAACTTCTGAGGCACTAGAGAGTTTCTGTACTCTCAATCCTTGTGTTAAAAGGCTTTGAGGATGCAGAAACAGTCCTTCAGAAACTTTTCCTGTAAGCCTGTATAGTGCATACCACAATTGTTATTCTTTATGATCATAATATGGCTAATATTTAAAAAAATAAATCAGTGGAACACCATGAGGTAAGGTAAAAAAGGAAAAAATCCAAACAGTTTTTACAGCAGAACTTGCAGAGATTCAGAGATTTATAGAAAGGGAGCACTCTGTTTACTGTCAGAAAGCTTTGCCATTAGCTTCAAAGGAAGTTTCAGTAGGTTCTGAATGTTTGTAGGAGTTATGACTCAATTTATCCAGATAACAATATCTTTGTTATCTAAAATCTTGGCAACACTATATATTTCAGTGCAGACTGTGAGAGATAACAATCAACTTCAACTCTCACTGACCCAGGAGGGCTGTGGTATGGCATTTAGTCTTACTTTCTATAATTACATGTAATAAAATTGTGTTGTCATTGGTGTCATTGTAATTGGTGTAAAAAGTTGTTTATAGCAAAATATTACAGATGCAGGCAGTGATTTTCTGCAGGAGTCCGCAGATGGCAAAGCTAGACTCTGGCAGGTTAGTACTGCCAGAATAGAGTACTTGCACAGCACAAGTAAGCTCTAGTTCATAACACACATAGGAGAAAAGGGCTTGACAAACAGATTAGAAGCTGCATGCATGTGCCTGTGTATTTACCAGTATGTATAAATTCAGGACATTTAAAATAAACAGTTAGAAACCTAATAGTTTCCAATTTTAAATGGTTCGTTCTTCGTTAAAAGTGTTTTATTCTCTTTTTAGAAGCTCCTGCACTTACACCATTTGTACAAAGTTTTCTTAGCCAAATCAAATCAAGCCAGCTCTTGATTTGGAGAAGCTAGTGTTAATGGGAGAACTGCATATGTTATACCTCAGGCAGCAACACAGTGTACTTTGGAGGCATGAGTAAAGTGGGAGAGTCGGGAAGATTTGAGGGCTAATCTTTTTACAACCATGGATTTTCTATATAACCACAGGCAAGTCTCTTTGTCTTAATTTCCATCCTTGCACAGGGGAGATACTAGTATCAGCTCAGGAGGGAACTATGGATGTAAATTAATGTTTTTGACCCAGAGAACAGGCAGAAATGAATAATCATATGATGTAGAAGAAGTGGTAGAGATCATATACTTAGAGAATTCAAATAGACCTACTGGAAGTGTCCTGCATAGTACAAGTAAACTCCAGTGCATGATGCATGTGGACAAAAGGGCTTGATTCAAGTTACAGAAAGAGTTTTAGTCCTGGCACAGCTCAGCTCAGCATTCTTGGTTTTGGAAGTCAAAATCCTGTTCTTCACCTGCTGCTTTACTAGGTGCACGGCTGTGCACTGCATGCAGGCTCTGTTTCTCCATCTTCATGTGTTCTTAAAAATAGCTCTTGGAAACTGTTCCTCAGAATGGGGGACCTCATAACCTTGTGAGTGATCCTTCCATTTATCTCTTTCCCCCAGTAACTAAAGACTTGCTGTTACCATCACTTGATAGTAGTAGCAACTTTAAATTACTGGGCCAAGCTCTAATACTGAAAACTGTGGGAACCATGTGCACCAAGGTCATGCAGATGCAATTACAAATGGTTTACAGAGCATTCACTTTTCGAATTTCCACTTTTGTTTCTGTGGTGTGATTCAGTCCTGTTTTGTTGTTCTGTGTTTTAACACTTTATGTAAGTATTCTTGAAATCCAAATGCTGAGTGAATTTTTTCATAGTGTTACAAAGGCTTTGGCAGCATTATTAAATGTATATATATAATTCTTTTCCAGTGAGTTTAATTTTCCATGTGCACCAGCCAAAGCTGTTAGGCATGGTGCCCAGCTTATGAGCTACTGAAGAAAAGCATGCCTTAAGTTTTTCCAGCTGCTTGTTCAGGATTTTTCTGACCCATGTGGACATTGTCCTTTTGTTGTGTTCTGTAAACAGGCAGACAAAAGAGATGCATTTCTTGCTGAGTGGCTTTAGACTATGCTTGGTAGCAGAAGTACAGGTTTGGGCTTCTGTTGGGTTTTTACAAGATATGTAAATAAGACAACGTTGATTTTTTTTTTTTTTTTTTTTTTTTTTTTTTGGTCTGTTTCAATTGAATTTAAGGTAACAGCATGCTCATGCAGCTTCATCCCAACATGCTGAAATGGATCTGTCTCCAGGCAATTTACAACATATCTAAACCATCTCTCATTTTAACTCCCACTCTGAAGGCAGGTGAGTTATGTAAGCCTCATGAGAAAAAGCAGAACCTTGTCCACCACTTGCCTACACCATTTGGTACTGCAAAAGCCCAAGCAATTAACACTAGCTAATTAACTTTATCTGACTACTACACTGAAATGGCCTCAATTTTTAAAGGTGTTTATGTAGTTGATTTCCCCTGTTTTCAATAAGAATTAGCTAGCTTAATACGTTTAAAAATTAAGCCTTTCTTTAGCTATATGCAGCCACCATAATCTCGAGTGTGCTTTTTTCCTTCTCTCATGCAATCCATGTGCCCAAAATTATAAACATCAAATCCCTGCAGGCCAACGTGTACTGAAATTTTTCCTTGAATGGCACTGTATGTACTGATGTGTGAAAGACAACATGAACAGGCACTCCAGAAAAATGTGATTATTGGGAACTGTTTGGGGACAAATAGGAGATACAGCACTGTGCAATGTGTATTGTTTGAAAACTGTGTGATCGCTTACTTACAGTGTTTTACCAAATTGAATAAGAGATTCTGATTCTTTTTTTTCTTAAATAACCCAACAGATGTTGCTGCTGTGGGAAAACTTTCACCAATAAAGAGTAAGTATCAGCCAAGACCTTGCACCCCAGCCTCCTTAATTTATCACAGTGCCCCTGGTTGCATTACCTCTATACCACCTCGGCAAATGTGTTCTCAGAGCTCAGCCAGGGTCTGCCCAGAGAGACGAACAGCAGGCAACAGTCTTTCTTCTCATGCTAGTATCTCTACCAACCCAAGCAGATTGGTGAAGCTGACAGCTGGAAGGCAAGTCTTGTTGCTGTTCCATTTCTTTGTTATCGCTTGCATGTAGGAAGGGAAAGGCAGTGATTTGTTCTACCATATGAGAAACATCTTCTAGGGAGCCAGTGCCAGCCTTGGCAGCTAGGGAGGGTGTATGATAAAATGGCAACAGCTGCATGCAACTTTATGTTCTCACAGGGCCCGTGACAGAACTTTGTGATCTTGCAAACACCTTACAGACTGATAGCATTAAAAACTGCATCTCCATAGAAGTAACATGCTTAACTTTGGCTCTAAGTGTCAAGTCACATTCATTAGTTATTGTATTTGCCTTCCTTAGGAGTCATCACCATCTTATGATTGAAGATACTTTCACTATGGAATTGACAGGAAGAATATTTGTCTTTTAATCATTACTACCAAACTGTCTGATCAGTATGTTCTCACTTCTTGTGGAAGAAAAACAGCCTGGCATGGCAACTGCAGAGGAGATAAGCATGTCCACAGACAAGAAGCATGGACAAATGTCTGGAAAAGGAACTAGAATTGACATTGCTGCTCACTTGTCCTTTTCTGCGACACCAGGGCTGGGAAAGCTAAAGCCCATTTGTGCTCAGATCTTCATGACTTGTCTCAGTGAAGAACCTCTGCAACTGTGCAATAAACAGATTTGCTGAACAGTTTTGGAAATACAGAACTAGGCATCTAAGAGAGGGATCTTCAAAAAGTGACACAGTAAGTGGGCTTTTGTTTATCAGTAGAAGATGGCAGGAAGAGGAGCAGCTGCCCAGCCCTGGTCCTTGAAAAGAGCTATATTACCTAGCTCAGTGATGCTGATAAAGCAATTTTGTCTGCTCCAGATACTGGAGTGAGTCCCATAGAGACATGAAGATGAGTAAGTGATTGGAGCATATGTTGTACAAGGAGAGGCTGAGGGAGCTGGGAGAGCTAAGCCTGAAGAAGCAGAATCTTACTAATATATATGAACACCTGAAGGGAGGTTGTAAACAATAGAGAGCCAGGATCTTTTCAGTGGTACCCAGAAAAAGGGAAAAAGGAAAGGGGAACAAATGAATTAAATGTCATCAAACCACAACAAAAAATGTTTACAATGAGTGTGCTCATACAGAGCAGGCTGCCTAGAGATATCGTGGCATTCACAGGTGGAGATATAAAAAACATTAGACATAGTCCTGGGCAAGTTGCTGCAATTGACTCTGATTTGGGGTGGTAGTGCTTGGACTATGTGATCTCCAGGGCGTCCCTTTCTATCTCAGCAATGTTATGGTTCTGTGATGAGCCAAAGACATAGAATAATTCCAAGCCTTTTAGGCAGCAATGAAATCTGCTTTCTGACATTTTCATTTAGTCTAAGTAAAAAAATGGTCATTAGGTGACAGAAAAAATGAGAAAAAGCATGACTATAGCCAGAGGGTTAGGGTAAGTCAGGTTGAAATTTCTTGTTTCACATAATATTTCATAATGATATGAAGTATAACAAGTTTTGAGAGAAGTACCGAGGAAAAAAAAAAAACACCTTCAGAATACCAACTGCTTGGTGATAAGGAAACTTTCAACAATATTAGAAGAGATATTTAGGTTCAGATCTATATCTCCCACATGCCAGCTGATTGCTCCAGTACTGGAAATGTTAGGTACCAGTCATCACTCAGGAATTTCATGATTTTGGGAGAGAAATGAGTGAAGATTAGACCAGAACCTGTGGGTTTGATACATGTGGGAATTTGTAAGTTGTCAGAACATGATTCACCAAAGAACTGAAAACAGTACCTCACATGTATGTACACATACATATTGTCACCTGTGCAAATGTGAGCAAGAACAATGTAGAAAATCACAGGCAACACGTGAACAATCATTTTATCCTAAGACGAAGAATTTGGTTGTAAACAAAACCTGTGGAAAATGCTGCTCAAAAGCCCTACAGAGTCCACCTATGGAAAAAAAAAAATGAAGTCATTCCCAGTTAAAAATAAAAAGGCTGTGAATCACTCATTTGGCTGACCTCCAGATGCCTGTAAAAAGTTAAACACCTGGCAGATAGCTTGGGAAGTCTGAATCTGTCAAAACCCCACATTACTGCTGTGAACTGAAGTTCTGCACAACTTGCTAAACAAGACAGGATATTGGCAATTTTGCACGATGGCCAGAATCAAACTATAATGCCCAGTAGGACAAGGAAAACTCAGTACTGTAGTTGGGAAAGAAGTGAACACTCAGACCATCTACCAAGTCTGATCCATAGCACCTAGCACCCCAAATATATAATCTATGTTCCTTAGGTAGTACACGGAAGGTGATAGACAAATTCAGAGGACCTAAGCTAGATCCTCATATAAAATGATGTGAACATTTTTCTGCATCAAATTAGCTGTCTAAATTCCAAAAAGAATTCACCTGCTGCAGCACATCAAACATAGACTCCTGGCCAAAGATGAATCCAGAATCCCATAAACAGCATTGAAAGAGCTACACACTTCAAAGGGAGCATGCAAGAAAGGGCATACTAAGTCAATGTCCTATGTCCTATGTCCTAGGCTTTTATCTGAGATAACTGAAACCCATATTAAAGAGAACTATGCAACTGACTGGTGGGGGTGGTATGAGATAAACTCCAGACTCAAGTTTAATTTATATCCCTACAAAGGAAAGAAAAAAGGTTCATTGGACTAACAGAAGAATGCAAACATGAACACGATTTTGTAATTTGGTGGCTAGACACTCCTGTGGGATGGAGGATACTTACATCACAGAATATTTTCACCTTTAAAGGTCTGGAATTTCCCTGAAGTCCTTTAGAAATAAAAACACAGCATCATCCAGGGCTTTGGGAAGAACATTTTATTGCTAAGCATATCTTTAAACAAAATGCAACTAAGAAAAGAAAAAAATCAAAAAGAAGAAGAAAAAGAAAGGAGAAAAAAAAGCAATAACATCACGATAACTCAAATAAAAATTCTCCAGGTTGTCCATAAAGCAACAGGGATATGGTAGTAGCCCACATACAGAAATGCACATGTTCCCAAAAACTGTCCAATAGAAACTTACACAAAAAAGGAAAGTGTAAATATTTTTCCTTTAACTTAAAAAAGGAAAGCAAAAAGGAAAGGAAGAAAGAAAGCAGGAAATCATTTCACAAGACTCCAAGACTCCAAGAACAGCAATCTTTTACAGACATCAAGATATAATCAACTTTTATATAGTTTCGGCCAGTTAAGTCATCTAAAATCGTGCTTTCATACCTTTTTAAAACCTGTCTTTTTTTTCTTTTAGTATAAAAAATAAAAAAGAAAAAAGCTCAACCTCACACACGCGCACACGCACCACACACACGCACACATACACGCACTGAAAATATTTGTTAACATGAAACTGCCTTCTCTAAATGTTTGAGAAGACTGTTTTTTTGAATTTAAGTTCCCATGTGCGTGTGTGTATCTGATGAAACTTCTTCAAAGTCAAATATTCATGCGACTTATAAACACCAGCAAGAGTAGATTTCTAAACCTAAACAGCTGATTAGTTTTCATCCGCATACAGCAAAAGTTTTCATTTCTGATATCCCAGGGTTCTCAACCTGTCGTGGTTTTTGTTGTTTCCCTCTCTGTCTCTCTCTCCCTCATCTACTTTTTTGCACATGGTAGGCATGGCCGTCAAACCACCTCACTATTGTTCTGTACAGTAAGATAACCCTTTTCACAAGAACTGGGAAAATGTAGAAACCAAACAACCAAATTAAATAAGTTAAATAAAACATAAGACATTCCCAATTTAACCATAAAACAGTATATACACCATCAGGGTATCCATATAGAAATTATACTAGCAAAAAAATAGTAGTAAAATATGTAAACAAAATTTCAGATTTTTTTTGACACAGGTAACTGTGACAAAGCTAAAACACACGCTCCCTTCACATTTTAAGGTTTGCTTTTGTTGTCTGTTTCTTTTTAATCTGTTCTTCAAGAACATTCTCATTCTGCATTAAGACCATAACAGAACTTCTGTTCCAGCCGTCCCATCAAACATACCATGATAAATATATCTGTGTGTGTATATATATTATATTATTAAATTAATTTTTCTTTATTATTTTTTGTGTGTCACAGCAGCTTATTTTCTTTTATATAAAAGAGAAGGAAAAGGGAGAATAGGGCAAATGGAAAGACAGAGATGATCTGAAATGTCAAACTACAAAATTAAAATATTACATGTGAAAAACAGTTATATGTCAAAAAAACTACGTAATTTGCATTCTTTTACAAGCGTTTAGCTTTTCTGACATTTATTGGTCTTGTCACAAGCTGAACTCCAGTGGTGTCTTTCTGATCTCTTTATTAAACGGATTTATTATTATTTTTTGCATGCATTGCAATGTCACAGAACCAGAACCCAGAGGAAGGCTCCTTTATTTTTGCACATATTCAACTCAGAATGGTTAATAATTTTTAAGCTTTCTTTTTTGAATCTCCGAATCCCATTAACCATTCTTTGGTTGTCTAATGCATACTGAGTGCTATACTCAAATAAAGCCAATGACTGAGCAGAACAGACCCAAACCCATCTGCTCTTCAGCTCAATTGCAAATACCGGAGCCAGATCCAAGAGAACCAGCTTTCCATGACAATTTTCCTCAGCACCACTCATCAGACACTTTCACTGTGTTGTTAGCAAACAACTTACTACAAGATGACGGATTTTAGAGACAATACAACCAGATATGCAGAGTAAACACCATGGGTAGCTTTTGAGTTCATATACGGTAATAGTCTCTCTTTATTTATTATGGATTTTTTTTCCGAGATTTCTTCTCAAGTCATGTCCTGGGTCACCCCCACAACATTCCACTCCACTCTTCCCTCCCTCACCCAAAAGTAACCAAAGAAACCAAACAAAAAAACAACCCAAGAAACAAACCAAAACCAAACCAAAAAAACCAACAATCTCCAAAATCATTTATTCCCCTCCTCCAATCTCGAAAAATTGTGTGTATGCTGGACACAGCCAGATCAGTTTGTTCAATATTTCTTTGTTGTTTAATAATGTTTGTATTTTTTTTCTTTTTTCCTTCTTTTTTTTTTTTTTTTAGTAAGTAAACTGAAAAATTATTGATACAGTCAAGGATCACGAACATTGTTAAAGACTCACTTGGAGATATGAAACAAGTAAGCCATGAAGTCTTCTACCTTTGCAGAAAGTTCAGCGGAGGAGGAGATTTGGAGATGTCCAAGTTCACTAACAGAGCAGAGCTGTGCGCGCCATCTCCAGAACGCTAAGTGTGCTTTATAATACATTAGGGCAAAGTTTGCTGACTCCAAGTGATGACTTAGACATTAACAGTCACTGCTGAAATTTTTTCCCAATACTTTTTCCCACAAACGATATCTCCCAATCATCTCATTCGCTGCAATGGTTCTGATATCTCAGTTAAATCTCATTAAGTATTTATATATTTATATATAAATAATTATTCTTTTTTACACATAATACTCTTTGTCCTTGTTTTTCTGCTTCTTGTGGCCGCTCTTTGAGCTCTGCTGCTTCTCCTTCATGAGCGTGCCGTTGCTCTGGGCCGAGTTGCTGATGTAGTTCCGCGTCTCGTCCACCTGATAGGACCCCTCGTCCCTGTTCCTGTATTTGTACATGGCGTACAGGAGGATGAGGATGCAGAGGGCGGCAGCAGCCACAATGCCGACGACCATCCCCGTTGTGCTGCTCGACTCACGGACCACCTCTGAGGCCCCCGGAACCCGTCTGATTCCCGGCTCCGTGGGGTTTGCTGTGGGCACATTACGGAACATGGGGGAAGTGATTAGCGGGCTCTTCAGCTTTGTGCTGTCTAGCTCATAGGCAGTGGGCAACGGAAGCAAGACTATGTCAGGCTGGGGTTTGAGCTCACGGTTATTCATTTTGCCGGCTGGCAATTTGGGAACCATCACAGTCGAGGACGAAGCTGTGGAGCGGATCAGCTCAGGGGACAAAGACGTGGTAGTAGTCCTACCAGTTTCGGAGACTTTGTTAGGTCTAAAGTCCTTGGATTCCCACTTGGGTGCGTGTGCTTTGTAGCCACCTTCGAAGATTGAAGTGGAAAGACTCTTATCTGTTACCAAGGAGAAGGTGGTGTAAAAATCTTCATCATCAGTAGGGGGTAGGTTAGAGTCAAAGGTTTCCCCTGAGCCATACCCAGATATCACCAAGCCATCATCATCACAACCATCGCTGCCTTGGTCCGACAAGCAAGGTAACCCCGCCTCAGAGGTCATGGACAGGGAATCTTTGGTGGTCTCAATAATGGTGAGGAGGGGGCGAAAGGTAGGGGGAAGTGTAATGAAAGGTGCACGAGTAGCAATAGGAGGGATATCTAAAGGGTCTTCTACAAGTAGAGGAATAACTAATTCACCTCCTGGGATGGAAAAGAGAAAAAAAAAGAAGATTAGTACATTTTAATGACACAATGCACCATTTTCAGTTCGTTTAAGAGTGAGAGAGGATCTGGGCATTATGAAAAGGTGTCAGGGATCAGCTTTCTCTCTCTAGCTATACCACCAACATACTTTCATGGGGCTGCCTTTCATTGTTCCCTCCCACCCTCTCGGACATTAGAAAAGAGCATGTTCCATTTCCTACCTATGCTAGGTATGTACAGTGAAATGCCCTGAATTTTTGCAGGGCCAAATTTTTTGGTTTTTTGGAGATACTCTCAAGTGACTCTGTGGTCATCAATTTTTAGTATTAATCTTTTTCAAGCATTTAGTTAGAAGACTAGTTAAATCAATTACTTTAGACTGCCATAGACCAGTGTTCTCCTAGATATATTTTCCACCACTCATCTTGCCATTTTTTCTCTTCCAATTATTTTCATTTAAAATAACAGTAGTATTTCTTCTCTGCCATTCTAATATGCTCACCCTTTGTAGCAGTATGTAAGTCCTTTCCCTAAGGCATTTTCCATTCATCCATTTCTTCTTGATCATTGTCTGGCTTTTAAATTGTGGGAAGGTTCATGAAAGTGAGGAATGGAATAAGAACCAAGTACTTACTGGGTCCATGAAGGTACAGAGCTCTACCCAATGTTGATCTCTTTTTTATCTTTCTTTAGCATTCTGTTTGACACTAGGAATGTCCCTTTCCTTGCATCTTTTGGGGCTACTAGTGCCATGCTATCTTCATCTTCCATTCTTCTTCATATTCATTTACTATAATTTGATTAAAAGTTAAGATAGATTTTATTGTGAATAACAAAAAAAAACTAAATAAGGATTTTGATGAACCAAGTTAGCACTTGAGCCCAGGACTGCACCGCAGAAGTTGTCTTCACACCTACTGTTACCTCTTGACAGGCAGACAGCTGCAGCCAGTTCTACTGATTTCTAACATGATGGTTACCTGCCTACAGAGGGCTGAAAACAAGGTGGACTTATGATCTCCTCTTCAAGCAGCACAAGGAAACTATAGATGTGACACTTGTACCTTACAACAATATAAGCTGCAAATGAAACAAGAAAATCAGTGCATCATTTTTATGATTTGGATTCTGAGCAGCAATATTGCTACTTTTAGGGTGATAGCCCTGTGTTGTCTCTGTACTATAAAGTGACTGCACCTCTATTTTTGAGTGTATGGTAGTTAACACTCCACTGTTTTATAATGTGGACTAAAAAAAAAAAAGTGTGGAATCTTATTAATTTAGTTCTGATTATATAGTCTTCTGCTGACATACAGGTCATAAACAATATTTTTTAGAGTGCATTACATTGTTTTTGAAAGTTTGTGTATAAATTTTCCCTTGGTTAATTTTTCTTTGCCTAGCCATTTATGTAAGCAGCTTAAAATATAAATCAAATTGTTCAGCTGACACTATGAGAATCATCTAGATCTGTTCAAAGGAGTGCAACTCAGTAAGAAGTATTCCTAATGCATAGGAAATTTTGATTTATACTCACCATTGCTTAAGGAGGATGCACAAAACGGATTATAGTTTCTAAATAAACAAATATGGGGTTTAGTTATGTATTAATAACTGCTAATGAACAGTTTGGCATTGTTATAATGCTGAATACATCAGGGTCAAAAATTCTACTCTCTCAAATCTACCCTATATATTTTATTACACGCACTTGTTTCCCATTGAATTCTGTCAGTAATGTCCATGGAACGCCTGTAAGGAATATGGTCTAAAATCAAAATACCTCCTAAATGTATTTGGAGAGCAATATATTTGAACAAATTACACTTTGAAGACAGAAATATACAGAAAAAGGTACTTAACAGTATGATTATATCTGGGTAGCTGAAATAGCAATATGGCTTATTTTTTTCCTTAATGGGAAACTAAGTGGTGCCACAGTTTAATCAATTGAAACAGTCGGAATTCTCTCAGAGGTACCAGGGTAGAAATTATGCCCAAATAGGAAATGCGGTACTTTGCATACTTTCATGCAAAGCTAGTTTTAAGTAAGATACAAAGGGCCAATTTGAACATTTTGTTTAGTTTTCTGAGCTTCCTCAGTATGTTCATATATCTCTTTTGTTACTGCAGAGAGAATGAAGAAATAAGTAATAATGTCTCCCAACTACATGCCTTCAAAAAAATTATGTAAAAAAGCCTAAAGTGTAGTCTGCCAAATGGCTACACTGCATTTTGTGCTCATGCATCTGAGCTGTTTTCTGAGCAATGTAGAAACTAGAGCATGTAATATGATTTATATGTGTCCAGAAGGCCTATCCATGGCTTGAGTACAGCATCTATAATCTATGCAAACAGGTGGTTTCAGGATGAACTTGCAGTATGCCTTGGGGGGAAAGATAGTCTGTGAGCCTGGTAAAAAAAATGAACAAAAAGAACAGTATTTAAGTGAGGATTGCATCAAATTGCATGAGTCTGGAATTTAGGTTCCAGAAAGTCAGGGATAGATAGTGTCTCTTTAAACATTTTTTTAAGATCAGTGTTTTGCTGTTCAATTGCAATACTCATCTGTGATTTTCATTCATCATCTGTGGTACTCAACTGGAATGTCAGCTTTTAATTGCTCATCTGGAGCCTTGAAGGGCCTTTGTTCTTAAAAGCTATTATACTGGCCTACAGCACCAGTATGTAGTTTATCTGCCACCCAGTGGAGCAGTGTTTTGGGTAGTTTTTGTCCAAAGAGAAATTATTTTGGTCCTGTTAATGATTAATTTTCTGGAAGGAATCAGACATATCTTACATTTAATATGAAGAACTTCCTTTTGCTTCAGTAACCTTTGCATTTATAACCAGGTCATAGTTATATAGTTTTCGTTACTATTGAGGACTTGGGATAATGATCAAGACTACTGGAAGCATCAAAATGATCACAGCCATCTTGAAATATTAAGTAAAGTTGATAGACTTGCTATGACAAGTGGACTTTTACATAAGTGATGGAGAAAATAAGGGAGCTTTTCAATGCCAGCAAGTCTGTTGGCTGGAAGGCAATAAGACAGAGTAAGGACTAAGTTTTACAAAGCTTTCATCTCTCAATGTATGTGAGGAGAGAAATAACTTTCATACCAGGAGCACTGGATTAATTTTGATACAATTATTTAATATAGTCACTAGTTTTTATTCCAAATTGTCCAGTGATCCACATTATAGTTACTTGCATACTCAAGAAATAAACAGACTGTTTGTAAGGATAACAGGGAATGTAAATCCTGAAAAGTTTCTAGGAAATTGTTAGATATATGATCACCAATATCTATGGAGTCAGTGCAAACTTTCATGTCATACCTGCAAACAAGTCTGTATGTGGTACTACATTTCTACATGTAAGAGACATGAGAGGGAGTCTGATGACCAACAGATTATGAGTGTATGTAGGGAGAACCACCTTTCACAGAAAAAGGGCTGAGGGTGCAGGAAGCTGCCTGGAGCCAGTGGTCCTTTGATGGTGGAGTAGTGGTGCCTTTTGCCCAGGGCCCACATCAGTTTAAAAGTAAACACTGAAAGATTTAAAAAAACTAAACAGCCTAAACTAAACAGGGTGTCAAGAATATCTTATGCAGGATTTGGATTCTGAACGATTTGCTGGGGAAGGCAAATGTTTTATAGATTTAGGCCTCTAGAAAAAGCTAAAGATGAGCCCCTGAAAAACCTTATGTGACAATTTCAAAGGGAAATATGAGAGAGGTTTTACATCAGTCAATTTTTCTTTTCTCCTCACAATATCTACCCATTTTCCAATTGCAAAATTAAGGCTTTGCAGCCTTGAATAAAATTTACAGGTTCTATTTCCAAATTGTTCTGTGCTATTTAAAAAAAAAAAAAAAAAAAAAAAAAAAAAAAAAAAAAAAAAAAAAAAAGCAAGGCTGCAACCCAGTTTGGGCCATGGCTTTCAAACAAATATTCATGTAAGACTTAGATTCTGCTTGTGAATGATATAGACTATTTCCTGGTAGTTATAGATTTCCCCTTTTTGTTCTGTTGGCTGTTAAGCACCTGTTAAAATGTTCAGGATTACTTTAGCAATCCAAAGATTTCGCAAGCATTTTCCAGATTTATTTTTCACCTGCTTTGTGCTTTCTCCCCTAAGCAGGGAATAGGTGTTCTCGAACAGAAATACGTTTTTTAAAAAGCTCCTCTTGATGACATAATGCCAAAGAACTAAAAAAAGGAGAAACAGATAAAATTGTTTCCTCTGCAGTGACATAGACATAAAACTTATTTGCTCATCGACAGTGTAGATGAAAAAAAAAACCAACAAACCTCAAAAAATTTAACACCAAACTAGAAGGACCTCTGAGAGAACTGAAGTCAGTGGGGTGGGAAATCTTATACCAAAGAGCCTTGGCTTTCTCGGCCTTCTCATTCCAGAAAGTGAGCATATATTAATTAAAAATTAGCCTTTTAATCTAACACATATACTACTTTCATGGAGTTGTGCTTTTCTTTAAACTACCAAGAGCACTGGGGATATAAATGGTCTGCTTAAGCCTTGGAGCTGCCCTGCTTTTTGCTTTATGAGTGTATTTATAGATATATAATTCATACCTCTGGAGCTGAGCTCCAGTCAGAGTCCTCTGCCACTGGAAAAGACAGAGTGTTTAAAATTTAATAGAAGCCTTATGAACTGTGAGGATGATGTGGGCAAGCCAGGAATGCAGAGGGCACCAAAAAATACAATAAATAAAAGAACATGAAAATCTAGCAGCCGCTGGTTTTCTTCTTTGGAGCCGCAACTACTTCAGTGGAGTTTCAGGCATCAAACTGATACAGGACAAAAGGCACACAAAAAGGAAGCCTGAAAGATTCATCTTCTTCTTCTGATGATAAGGAACACACCTTATAGTCAGCTGCAACTGAGAAGCTTTAAAATGTCACCCATAAAGGCTGCAGAATTCATCCATTCCTGCAGGTACTTGAAATTCTGGATCCCAAGTTTGCAATTTTCATTCTATTCTTTTGATGTTCCTCTGAAATCTGACTCCATTTTTAATATGAAATACTTGCCAGAGAAATAATTCCTTACCTTTTCCCCCTCTGTATCAACACAGTAATTCCTTATTAAAAGACTGAGTTCATAAATTTCAGTCTAATGGTATTTAGTTAATTCTGCTTTGAGTCCTCTGAGGATAAAAAGAGGAAATTATTCAGACTATAGTCTCTGATTCAAAGGAAAGATGATGCTAGCACAAAACCCCGTATATGAACATTCTCAATATTTTCTACTCTTGCAGTCTGAATTAATTGCAACTGACAGAGATTAGTAGAGAGAAAACCATGATTTCCACAATGGAATACTGCAACTCTTTATCTCAGATACCTCCTTTTCATTTCAGAGACTATATAGTCCTCAAAGTGATTTGATAAAACTGTATTTCTGGTGGAATTGGTTGAAAAGTGTTCTCCAAGCCCCTCCCTCTAACTATGTTAAAAGACATCAGTGAGTGCAGTGTTTCCCAACAGACAAGCAACAGGAAGGCACAGAGTTTGGGAGGTCATGCCAAGTTAATGCTGGGCTGTCTGTTACTGATGTAAATTATTGGTCACCTTTGCAGAGTTTCAGTGAAACAGAACCTTCCAGAGAGGTCCTGACATCACGTCTAGAAGCAAAATTCTAGAGCAAAACCAAGTATTTTGGTGCCCAGGCACTGAGCTTCTCTGAACCAATTGAGACACGCCCTCTTCTGTCTCCCACCATTATGTTAAACTTTTCTGATTACCTGGTGACAGCTTCCTATTCAGTATAATTATTTGTTGTGTTTTCAGTATCAGTTGTCCCAGGGACTCATGGTTGAACCTAACACACCTGCTGAGCACAGTATTACTATGCAGAAATGGTAGAAACATATGTACTTAAAAAGAAGTACAGCTCTCTCTTATTTTAGTCACTGCTTTTTGAAGAAACCAATGCAAACCTCTTTTGTAGTAGGGGAATTTTAGAGATTCAGGATCTGTCTGCATCATTTCTGGAGGATGCTATCAAGTCTGATACTAACAGTAATATGGTAGGTGCACTAACCTGGCAAGAGTACACTTGAGAGTATCATTTAGACTGGACATCAGGGACATAATCAGCAATGAAAAAAATTGATAGAAATAAAATAGTTTTATGGGAATAAAGTAAGAATGGTGTAGAGCTTTAGTAGGAAAACCCTGAGAGCTAGCAAAATGCTAAAGAATTCCCATAAATTTTGACTAGACATGGAGGCTACACCACCAGGCTAAATACAATTTAAGTAGCATTAAAAGTAACATTACTGGTGATTTGTGTGGGGAAAGGGAAAGAAAGCTTCTAGAGGGGGACTGAGAAAGAATAGAACCAAACTGCCTCAGACTCCTTCACCCCGTCCTATGCACAATACAATATGGCAATCAACAATATACAAAGCGCACATAACATAAAGGCAAATAAAAACTGATAAAAAAAGAAATAAACTTAAATATATATTCCTAAAACAAAACCATACACTAGAAAATAAAAATGCCACAGCAACAAGGTCAGAGAAAGGAAAAACAGAACAAGTAATTCACTTTATCAGCAAAAGAAAGATCAAAACCTATGAGAACTGAAAAAAATTATGAAAATCAAAAACATTATTTCCTTTAAAAAAAGGTAACCAAAAATACATAAAAATATTTAGAAAGCATACCACATTGATTTCATAACAGTCAACTTACATCAACAAATTGCCCGCATGTTTTTTGGCATGAAAGGAAAAATTTACAAAAGAAAGTTGTGTAAGAATGCTCTTGGACAAGTAGCATTGCCACATTCTTGTAACTTGCTTTTTTTGCGTTGTTTCTTAAAAACTTTTTTAGCAAAATGTTTATTATTTCTTTTTAAATATATTTGTTTTACAACAAAGGGCGATACAGGGAGGCAACAACACATACATCCACACCACATAACATGAAAAGAAAAAAATCTTGCACCTTAACAAATTTGAACTTGTTGGTTTTTTTTTTTTTTTTTCTGCTGTTTTTGGTTGTATTTTTTATCTTATGTAAAGTTGTTAGCATATTGCAGTTGAAAAATCCTGTACAATTTATTGATTTTATTTTTGCTTGTTTGCATATCTACACATATAATGTTTTTTGAAAAGCAAAGTTTGTTGCTTTTTTGCCTTTTTGGTCAATTTGATATATATTTTTTTAAACATTTTCTTTTTTTCTATAATTTTTGTGTGTGTGTGTTTCAAGGAATGGATGACTGCACATAAAATTTTAACAATGCTAAAGAAAGGGGTGGTGAAGGGGAACTTATGGGAAGAAAAAATGCTTAGGGTGGATGGAGTGGGAGTGTAAAAATCTATGAGTGTACTACACAGGAGATGAAGATGATGGGAGTGAATGTGTAAGTCAGTTGCCATGTCCATGTAAGGGCGGTACGGAGTGATCTAGCAGCATTAGAGCTTCTGGCTGTAAGGAAGGGATGGGCAATATACAAAAACAAATGAGCATATTCATGCCCATCAACAAAAAGAAAGAACAGAACTCTAACATTGACAATCTCACAAACCCTAAGCTGCAACTTCTTCAACATGCAAGTTACAAAAAATTAATAATTATAGTATTAATATTTACACTTTCATTAAAGGTTCTCAAATTATAAAAACAGTTAAGACTTTTCCCTAGTAAAAATAGCAGTAAAAATACATAAACTAATAATAATAATAATAATAATAATAATAGTAATAATAATAATAATAACCAGAGAGTAAAACAAAAAAACAAGGAAACTAGTTTTATGCATTGGAATAAGAACAACTTCATCTGTAGCTACCCACAGCCTTCTTGTTCTAAGAATCATCTTTTCTGAAGTCCATCAAATTGACATCAATATTCTCAGTAATTTGAGACAATAATTTCTTGAGTACATCAAATGTACTGTTTCAAATGTAAAGATTGTGTTTGAACACCCCATCCCCACTGTCAAATTAGACTGCTTTTATACTCAGATTCTCTAGAGAATCTCAAAAATACAGCTGTAGGATTCTGCCAGTGAAGTAGTTCCTTACTTAAAGACAGAAATAGAGGGAAAAAATTGCAGAAAACAATTCATAACTCTTTTGTTTTGTTTGTTTGTTTTTCATTATTAGATTGGAACAAACCGAATCTAAGATAGAAATTCAACCATTGAAAAGAAATACATCAAAATATAACAATGTAGAGATATACTAAAAAAAAAAGCAAAAAATGAAAAAGAGAACTTTGTTCCCAGGAAAAAGGGAGATAAGAACAATTGCTGGATTTCGAAATTTTATTTTTAAAGAAAAAATTATTCCACACACTTTCAAAGATGGACAAACCAGATGCACACATTGAAAGGAACAGACAAAGCAGTCTAGGGACACTTTCATAATTTGAAATTTTTTTTTAATAATTGGATTCTCTTTCCTCCCATCCCCTCCCATTGAAATATATTTTCAAATGTTGGCCAAAAACCCCACCACCCTTGAGTGTTGCTTTTTTTTTTAATACATCTTTTTTTTTAATCACTTTTTTTTTAAAATAAACATGGAAAGGAGAAAAAAAAAAGAGACGTGCAGTCTGGATGTACGTCATAAATAGACATAGAAAAAGATAGAAGAAATTGGCTGAGATCGACAAATGGGTTATATAATAGCTTAATTTTACTGTAGGATGTTAATAATAATGCATGCTTAAAGTAAGTTGCATTTAGGGAAAGTAGAAAAACAGAAGAGCAAGCAAGGATTTGGGGGGTGGGCAGGCAGAAGGGAAGGGGTGGACAAGGGGTGTACCATCCATGCCTCTCCAGAAAGGGCAAAGCACATTCCAGCGGGATCTCTGCATTTCTGGGGGAGGTCAGAAGGGGAAAAGGGTGAGGAGAAATTATAAGCTATGCTAGGATAAACTTTTCACCCTGACTATGACTTATTTCAATCCACTCAAAACACCAGACTCCATCCCTTGTTCTGACTCTAACTCTTCAAGGCCTGAAATCAGTGGCATTTATTTTTCTGCCTGGTGGCAGAAAATGCTGCCACTACTGGCATTAAGACAGCTAGCATTAATACTTTCTCCTATGCAACAAAACTATTAAAAGTTCAAGGAGATATTACTAATTGGTTCTTTCCTAAAACTGTATCCCAGATCCTGTATGTCCTAGAGGGGCCCTCAGCTTCCTCTGACTTCCTTAATGACACATATGATATCTGCATTTTTCGTGTATAAAGACCATCACCATAAGGACCATCAGAGTCCTTCCAAGAAGGAACTCAGGACCACAGACAAACTGTTTTGTTTGGTGTTTTAGAAGACAACAAAATTACATATAAAGCTCTGGACCTTGCCCAAGACGAATCTTTCCAGGAGGTGGAAAAATCAGGCTGTAAGCACTGCATACACCTTAGCTTTCCATCAGGAATGTCAGCAAGATCGTTCCATAAGCCATCATAAGGTCATGCTCCCACCAATCAGTTGAAGCGGGAGCTATCTTGAGATTGAATTTCTGGGAATAATGGGGATATCCTCCCTGTGGAGGTGGCCAGGGGTACTTTTGTGTAGATATGATAACAATCAGGTAGGATGTTTTGTTACTTATTAACATGAGGAGCAATAGCACCTCTAAAGCCACTGACAGATCAGTGTTAGTTCTGGAGAATATTAAATAAGTATAAACCCCCCAAAAATTAAATAACCTGGTTTGGTTTCAGATGTATTACTGAAAAGTGTCCAGTTCTGATAGGAGTTATAGAAGGGCTCTACTGCAGAAGTGATGAGGTTGCACTGACTAACAGCACAGTGCAGCTGTAGCTGGAATGTACCATGCCTATGCTGGGAGGCTACACTGGACCTATCGCCTACATCCCTTTGGTAAACATGTTAGGAAGGGAAGAGGTCAAACCACAGAAGAGGAAACCTGGTCAGGGTTATCTCAGGGACAAAACATGCAGGTTACAGAAAGCAAAATGTTGGTCTACATAGGAAAATCTGGGGATTCATTTGTGGATTGGAAAAAAAATTGGTTAGGAATTGGAAAAAAAAATTGCAGAAGTGAGGCCTTTTCAGACCTCAGTGGAGATTTTTGTTTGGCAAGGTTACAAGGCTAGTGTCCCTGGACATCACTCCCCACCAGGATTCTGAGCCTCTGGTTTAATTGTACTTAGGGAGTTTCACAAAGAGGCATTTAAGCTTTGAATTTTAATCAGTATTTGTCATGACTTGCAGCTGGATTTTCAGAGCAGTGAAATATCCCCCTTCAGCACATTAGATAGAATTGAGTGCCTTCTCTTTGATGCAAAACAGACTGTAAGGCATGAGTCTGGTTGCCAACTGTGCAGTCTATGTCAGGCCTCTCCAGAAAATACTTATGCCCTATTTGACGATAAATGCCTAACTCACTGCATGAGGGTCTGCAACAGCCTTTTACCGCCTGAAAGATCAAAAGAGAGAACCACAACTGGAGGCAGAGATACTTAAAAAGATGACAAGATTTTGTAAAGGAAATCTTGATGTTAGCCTTACAAGAGGATTTGAAGGGTGCTAAGCAATTTTTTATTTGGTCAATACAGACGTGCTTGAATAGAAGTAGAGTTCTTCAGAAAATCTGGGTCCAGCAATTTCTGTTCAGGCTGGAAAAACCTTCAGCCTTTAAAGAAATTCTGGCTGTTAATAGTCAAAACTAGATGTCCTAATTTGAAAATTGGATGCTAAATGCTTCCACAGGAAGCTACAAGATGCTATTTTATTACTGAACACCTAGCAAATTATACCTCAGAAAAACAAAGACTAAAAAGCATAAGTGGTGCAGCTTTTTAAAAATTTATTTTTAAAAACTTAAAGTAGATCAAAGGACTGGGAGTATAAACATCTGTATTATCAAAGCTTACAAGTTTCTTGCTTGAAGCACTGAGCTGATAGCCAGTGTTCTCAAACAAAAAAAAAAAATCCATATATCAACAGGGAAACAATTATACAAAAATCCCCTTGTTCAGTGACTTCAATGATAAAGTTTAATTATACTATTTTTTGTTTTCAAGTTGCATTTTAAAGGGAAATGAAAAAAGTGAAGGTAATGCACATCTCTCTGTGTGTGTGTGTGTGTTAAAGAGCAATATGAAAGATGGATGGTAAATTAGCATCTAGGGCTGCTCTACTGTACCCAGGTTCATAGTTTATCACTCTAGTCACAGAATCACAGAATTAAAGAATCACAGAATACGCTGAGTTGAAAGGGATCCACTAAGATTATCAAAGTCCAACTTATGGCCCTGCACAGCATCATGCCCAAGATGAGTCCCACTATGCACCCGAGAGTATTGAACTCTGTCAGGCTTGGTGCTGTGACCACTTCCCTGGGGAGCCTGTTCCAGTGTCTGAAGACCACCTGGGTGAAGAACCTCTTTCTAACACCCAACCTGAACCTCCCTGACACAACTTCATTCCTTGTGCTCCATTAAAGCTCTCTTCCCTAACACACTGAATCCCACATTATTTGAGTTCTGTCCGCTGCAACACAACGCTGGTTCTTCCTGCTTGTACTAGCTCCCACAACAACCTGTTCATTCTTGCATGCTTTCATTTTAACCTTTCATAGTGTTTTTCAGACATCCAGTCAAATTAATGCTTAGCATACAACAAGCAACAGATTATAGATAAATAGGACTAAATACTAACTTTCAAAGCAAATCCTCTTCCCTACACTCGGCTCAGAATAAAAATCTGTTCCTGTGATTCCCATCAGCTATCTGCACTAATTTAAACTGCAAGTATTGAATTAGCTGGTCCACTACAAAACACAGAGATAGGAAGAGCCTAGGAATATAAATTAGTTATATCACTTCCCTTGCACCAGATGTTTGTACTGGTAGAAAGCTCTCTCATTCTTAAGCCCACGGGCATATCTGAAGCTTAGAAATAAAAAAGCAGTCCACGGTAAGAATATCTATATGAGAATGACTGGCAAAGTCCCACATGCTGTTCTGTTTGGATTTGTGCATAAGAGTTAATTAGTTGGGCTTCTTTATAGCAATGAGCTAAAAAACTATCATCAGAAATGAAAGTACATTTATAGCTCTGAGAGCTAAGGAAATCATAGGGCTAAACTGCCACAGCAATAAAGAATTTTTCAGGTGTTTGCCATAAGCTTATTATCTTTTCACAGTCCTCCAAATCAAAGAGTATTTGATGCTTCCAGTGCTAAGCGGCCCAACCAATATCACTGGCCTGAAAGCATTCTTCCCATGCATCTCTAAACTGCCTCTTTCTCCGGGGAGAGAGATCTGATGTGGGGTTTTTTTGAAAGACTGAAGATTGATATTTGTAGTCAGCCCAGTTAAGGCGTGTTTTTTTTTTTTTTTTTTTTTTTTTTTTTTTTTTTTTTTGTTTTTTTTTTGTTTTTTGTTTTTTGTTTTTTTTTTTTTTTTTTTTAAATGTAAAGCCAAACTTATTTAATCCTAGAAATCATTATAATGGAAAGAAGTCTTTCTGAAGGGATTTTGCAACCAAAACACAGATTCTCATGCTGACAAACTCAGCAGCAGAGTGTCATCCAATAATTTGAGTGAGAGCAGGAATCATTTACTGTTTTGGTCTAAATACATAGCAAAAGTTTTCTGCATTATTTATGGACTACTAAAATGTACATAATTTTCTGCTAATCTGCAAATACAGAGCAGCAAGGCTATATTAGTGTCTTCTCCTTTCTTCAGTATACAGCTATGAAGCAGACAGGTAAAAATACATGTCATCAGGTTGTCCAAATGCTAGCAAACACCTCATGAATTTTGCATATCTTCTCAGTAGTAGTGTCCTAAGAAGTCATATGCTGTTGGACAGGTTGGATCAATGGGCTGAGATAACCTTACGAGGTTTTACAAGGCCAAGTGCTGGGTTCTGCACTTGGGTCACAACAACCCCAGGCAGTGCTACAGGATGGAAAGTGGCTGGAAAGCTGCCTGGCAGAAAAGGGCCTGGGTATGCTGGTCAACAGCTGCTGAACACGAGCCAGTGCGTGCCCAGGTGGTCAAGAAGGCCAGTGGCATCCTGGACTGTGCCAGATATAGTGTGGCCAGCAGGACCAGGGCAGTTGTTGTGTCCCTGTGCTGGTGAGGCCACACCTTGAATTCTGTGCTCAATTTTGGGCCCCTCACTGCAAGAAATATACTGAGGTGCTGGGACATGTCCTGAGAACAGCAACAAAGCTGGGGAAGGGTCTGGAAAGTCCTACAAGGAGTGGCTGAGGGAGCTGAGATTGTTAAACCTGGAGAAAAGGAGGCTAAGGTGACAGCTTATCACTCTCTACAACTACATGAAATGGGGCTGTATACTTCAGAAGTAGGCAGAACCCTTTTTCAGTGCAATATTTTTAATAACTTGCATATTAGGCTACATTTGCCATTTCTGTTGAAAGTTCCTACAAAGTAATCGAATTAATCCCTAAAACAGCATAAGCACATTACATTTTCAAAGTCTGCAGCTAATCCAACTGCAAGTAACTCAGTGAACTTCCTCCCTTGCTTTGTGAAACAAGAACTCTAAGCATAGTAGAATCACTGGTAAAAGACTTCTCTTGCAATGAACTTAAACTTATTTTCTGAAGGAAAAGTAGTGATTCTACTTCTGCTCACAATAACCCCTCTTCTTTTAGTATTTCCTATTCCTGTTACAAATCAATGCTGGGAAAAACCTGCATTTGCAGCTTGTATCCAGAGATAGATACTGTGCTTTTTATCTTGGTGTTGCAAACAAAATCAAGCAAAGAAAAACCACACAAAGAAGAGTGGTTTTGACTTCCTGAATGGCTAAATAATCCAGGGATATTCCAGGCATTACTTATGTCTCTGGAAGACATTCAAGATCTAGAGCATTCCACTTTAGAAGTCTCCACTGATGTAGCTACACCTTATTCTTGGGAATCAGAACAACCACAGACCCTTAACAGCGTACACACAGGAACAAGGAAAGTGTCATACAAGCTCTAGAAAATAACAGGGGTGTTAATGTGTAAGTTGGACTACACAAACATGGTGATGAATTCCAACTAACAACAATACACAATTTCCTTGGTAATTATATCAAGGTACATAGTGCAATTACTGAGAAGAAATAATGAACCATGTCTTTTCAGCATTGTGAACATCAGTTCTTTGTAAAATGTAGAGTGAAAAGAATTTACAGTGATGAGAATTTACAGGTTGGGAAAGAGGCTTATTCCAGTAGGCCTTGAACAAGATTATTTTACCTGTGCCTTCACACCTAAACTTATTTATTTTATTAATCATAGGGCATGAAAGGGATTCTTACAGGCATGTTTTATTCTACTAAGTTTGAGTAATTTTGAGTTCCCTCCTAGAGTAATTGGGGTGTAAGAGCTAAGAATTGAAACAACCTATTCAAGCACATGTTAAAAAACTACACTCAATCAGGGATTAATAAACTCATCTTCCAAATGATGGAAGCAGTACAGCCCTGCTCATAATGTTATTTTCCTCATGTTACAAGAAGCCTTTGGAAGTCCAGAACTGAGTCCTAGGACTATGGGACTTCAGTCTCCACATCAGACAAAAACAAGGCAAAATAGTCCTCAAAATTAATACACAGACTGCCCCATAGCCATCCTAAAAGGCTAGGCCAAAATCTCCATCAGTAAAATGAGCTGATGTTGTATACACTAAGGCTTTAATCCCCAGTAACCTGTAAAGGAAAAATGCTACATGAGAGACTGCTACTGATGAGAAGTTCACTCTCAAGCAGACTGCTGACAGGTTCTATAAAATTACCACTGGGAAGTGGTAGAAAACCCTAGGTAGAAACCCTGATAATCTGCAAACAAAAATAAATAGAACCCAAACTCTTCCTTTGGAAAGGAAAAATGGAGTGCCAAGCTTTTGAGCAGTATGTTAGGTGTTGTTCTCTCAACCGCTTCAGACAATGTGAGATGATCTTTCCTTTTGATTTTAATAATGTTCAAAAGTACGAGAATCCCCTTGAGATCTCAAGCAGAGGTGTTTGGAGATGGAATGGCAAATGCCTATTAATCCATGCTTTGACGTCAATTCTCCTACTAGGCAGCACTTGTAACTGCATCAGACACACAATAGAGCTAGCTAACATATGAGCTATCTAGTGCTAAAGCACTGCAGGGGAATCCTTTGTATAGGAGCCTTCAACATGTGAGCTAGTTCTGTCTATCATTTAGAAAAGACAAGAGGGTATGGTGCTGTGACTCAGGCATTTGGGAATGGATTTTTGGCAGGACTTCTTGTTTGTTTGTTTTTACAGGCAAGTTTAATACTAGCCATGCAGTGCAGAAGCATAAAGAGAGGGTGCTGTTTTTGCAAATTTTCTTTTGAAAGTTCAGGATTACAGCAATGGAAGGCTGCTGCAGGCAAGTTTGAATCCTCTTTTTCAACATCGTGAATGACTGGAATAAATTCTACTGTGATTCAGAAGCCAATGCTTTAAGCTGTTTATCAGAGGCTGCATTACAGCAAGAAAGTGGCTGGGAAGGGTATTTGCTCTGTTTTCATAAAAGATTGGATTAGAAGAGAAACAGATCTCATTCCAAAAGTTAACTTACTTTAGTATTGGTGATATTAGTATCTGGGGCCCCCAACATAAGAAGGACCGGTGGAAGCAAGTCCAGAGAATGGTCATGGAGCTGAGGGCTGGAGCTTGTTTCCTATGAAGACAGGCTCAAAGAGTTGGTGCTGTTAGGCCTGGAGAAGGGAAGGCTCCAGGGACACCTTACAGCATTTTTTTTTCCAGAACCTAAAGGTGGCCTACAAGAAAGCTGGAGAGGGACTTTTTATAAGGGTATGTAGTGATAGGACAACAGCTTCAAAAGGAAACAAGGCATATTTAAATTAGGTATTAGGAAGAAGTTCTTTACTGTGACGATGGTGAGGCCCTGGAACAGGTTTCTCAGAGAAGCCCTATCCCTGGAAATGTTCAAGGCCAAGTTGGATGGAGCCCTGAGGAATCTCAGGTTTAGTGGAAGGCATGCCTGCCCATGGTGAAGAGGTTGGAAGTAGATATTTGAGGTCCTTCCCAACCCAAACAATTCTATGATTCTACACTATGATAACTGTATCTATTTCAGAACCACAAGTAAAGACAGTATGTCCATGAATAAAGCTGAGGAGATGGACATCCGAATTCTTCAGGTCCATACAGACTTTTTAAACAAAAATTCAGGATGACTGCTTTTTGCTATTGATTAATTCTGCTTACCTCATTTGTAAGCTGGGAGGCCTTGGCATTCTTTCTCCTTAATCTTCACACCATGATAAGATAATGTATATCCCACTATAACAATAGTTTGTTTTCTTTTTTAGAGAAGTTGAAGCACTACCTTTCAAAATGGATGGAGAAGGGGGGGTGGGATGGGGACATGAGGGTATGCTGTGTATTATTTTTTTTTTGAAACCAACAGTTAATATTCATAGACCAGGGCAGGTCAGATTGCTGTGGAATCAATATTTAAAGGGATGTATAGTCATACATTTGAATATATTTTCCATATGATTGCTTACTGTATTACTGGATGTATTTACATTTAAATTTCAGGGCAATTGTTAGAAAATCAAGTGAAAAATGACTGCATAGCTATTAACCATCATGTCTGAGCTTCATGGTTTAGTAATTCTCAGGAGCATAAAAATCATGAATACCTGTGAAATGAAAGTTAACTGCAGATCAAGTCTAATAGGATGGAAAGTTAATTAAAAGAAGCTAAAAAAATCTTATCATATTAGGCTTTCCTCTGCTATGAACTAAGACATTGTACAGTTAGATTTTAATAGGAAAGTCTATTACTTTCTCATAGACTCTAATTTCCTTTATCTGTATGAGCCACAAAATTTTCTCATACAGAATTATTTTTCTGATGAATTCATTATTTCTATTCATATTCTTAGTCTAATTGATGGTCTTAAGCACAATCAAAAAAAGAGATGGAGCTGGAAACATTATGTTAATAGAACAAACACTTTATTTGAGCAATTCTGCTATTGGCAAACTTGCAGCTTTGAACTTTGTGAATGAAACAAAAAAGTGTTCAAATTCTAATCTTATTGCCCTGTGATTTATTGCCTTATTAGGGTATTAATGAATAGCACTGTTTTGAAGTTAGAAGAAACATTTCACCTTCAAAAGGCTCATTATAGACACTTGAACCTGTTGCTTGTCTCTGCAAATGACATTAAATGAGAACACATGGACCAACATTATACTGAGTAAGAACTAGCAGATTTGCCAGTTATTTCCAGTGCCTAAACAATTCTTGCTAGTCTTTCATGGTAAATTTAAGTGTTTAATGCAAAATGGCTTCTTTTCACAACCTTCAAGGCACTGAATTACTCATCAAAATGGAAGCATGTCAGAAACCAAATTTTAAGTTGCTATTGCTGTATTATAGCTCCATCACAATTCATTATTATTGTCTTATTTCACTGTCTGGTAATTTAGTAGTGGTAACCTCAGCTGAAAAATACCAAGAAAGGGAAGCAAGTGAAAAAACTATAAAGAGCAGAATTCAGCACAGTAGCACTAAGCTTTGAGATAAGATGACAGCTGTATGTGCTCTGCCTTCATAGGTAGGGAGGCATAACATGGAGTTAACTGGAAAAACCACTTCATTTCTGCTCTTTCCTCAGGTTCACCTTTCTCTTAAAAAAAATACATTCCACTTCAAAACTCTACCATGGTGCCTCCTGCTTATTATGTCTCAGTGGATGATTTTCCAACCTGAAAAATATCTACTTCCAACTCTAAAGATATTCATCATACCAACTTGCTGCCAACCCAAGCCAGGATCTGAGAGATGAGTTCAGGTCTCCTATTATTACCACTCAAAAGAAAAGACTGTAGGTTAACGTATGTACTCAGCAACCTTGTAGCTACACTATTGCCTTCAGTGATCTTACAGAAATATGACTGACTGAACTTTTAAATACAACACAGGTAAATGACTCCACAGGAAAAGTGAGGGACAGATTGGAACCCATTCCCTAACCCTAGTGCTGCATGGACTTTACAGGGGCCATCAGGATACAAAACCTTAAGAGTCAGTGGACTGGGTTCTAAAACCAAACACACAGATCAGTGAAGAGGAGGAAACACTTTCTGTTTGCTCCTCTATGGCATTCAGGTATAGCTATGGGTGAAATTATTCCTTTTGCTTAAACAAATAACGGCTTTTCATAATGAAAAAAAAATACTTTATTTAGAAACATTTCCTCTCCTTTATTAATGCAATTCTTCTTTTAAACTCAGCAGTAGTTTATCCTCTTTCCACCTCTGCAACTGTTGCATGGCTTAAAAATAATTTTCTCCCTGCATTGCTCCACGTTTCTTTCAACTAAAGCTTGTTAGTGAGACAACTAAGGAAGCATCCTTTTAATGTCTCTGATTATGATACTTACAAAAAGCAGACAATAGCATTCATCACTCTTACTAAAGGTCTGAAAAGTTTCTCACTTTTGCAAATGCAAAACACATTTCAAATCTGAGATAATGCCACTGAAATCGTAAGACTGCATTTCTGGTCAAACACCTTACCTGACATATAGGGCTGGGTGCTATGTTAGATAAGATCAAGAAGATCCATAACACTATCAAGTGCAGAAATAAAAATGGAAGTAGCAATGGCTTACTTTAAAGACAGAAAAAAGCAGGAGGGTTTATCCCTGTTCCCTTCAAGAATATTAATGTGCAGAATACAGATGCACCAGCTGGGCTCAAAAAAGTAAGTGGAAGTCAGAAGCTGCCTGATCTCAGAAAACCAACAGGCATTCCTTATGTATTCAAACAGTGTAGAATAAAGCAGAGCATTGTAATGAAATACAGTAAAAAATGTAGATGATACGCACCTTATGAAAACAAGCTGTTATATTTGACAGCTGAGCTTTGAAATGCTCCAGCTAAAGACTCTTCTCTCTGTTAAATCATCTGGACTTTTTTTTTCCACTCTGTGAATTAAGGTCTAGCTTACTATGTAGTGATTTTTTTTCCATAAATAACTATAAAAATTTAGTCCTAATACCATAAACAGCTAAATACTTTCTACTTTCATTAATCCCAAGTCACTCAACATCTCATTGGGCTGCCAGTTTTTCCAGCCATGCGGTTAATGTAATTAGTAAATATGCATGCACATGCATATATACAGGAATCAATTCTTTTTGCCTTTTTTTTTTTTTTTTTTTTTTTTTTTTTTTTTACTATGAAAGTATTTAATTTGCATCCAAATTCCTAACTGCTATAGAGACCCAAGTGCTGACTCTTTCCTTTCCCAAAAGAAAAATCAATATCCTGTTCACAAATGCTGTGGACAGACAAAAGCCTTGGAAGAGAGTTCTACAACAAGGAAATATTCCTGAGGAATGCAGCAGAAACTTTCTGGTCTTGGTACTTTAAGCCTATTACCAAATGTAATGTCCCAGGAGTTCCTTGTACATACAGCTGGGTTTCTTTTTCTATATATGCTTATATATATTCTATATATACCAAATCCACTCTTTCTGATCTAATGTTCAGTTCTGGCAAACAATCCTACTTTTGAAATTTAAGAGCCTGATTTGCTACTCACCTGCAGCACTTTTACACTGAAAATGCTTATATGCATTATTGCTAACTTACATTAAGAGTAAATGAGAGGTACAGCATGTGCATCGTTTCTTTCAGTGGCATCAGAGAGACCTAAAATATGACATGCAGTTTATCTCCTGGGGACAGGATATTACCAGCAGTCTGTTTTCACACCTAAGGTATTTGCTAGAACTATCTGAAATCTGTAATCATACTGTGTAACTGAACAATACTTACAGGTTTTTCACGTATATTTACTATATATTACATATGTATAAATATGTTTATACACACATATGTATATTATTTTTTTTTCTTTTTCTTTGCTTTCTATTTCCAGCACCTTTCCCAGTGCTCCAGTCAGAGCTGTAAAACTCAAATTTATTGGATTTTATAAAAGGAAACTGCATTTGCTCTCCCTTAATCCTTTCTTGCAAAGAATCTCCTGCCTCCGCACCAGTTCCCTATGCTTATTAAGCTTCCCAACTACATTCAGAACTCAGGCGCTGTATAAGCAGAGGCGTCACTGTAATGGAGCAGAGAGATAACAGTGCCTCTCTGCTCGCCTTTGTCAGTACTACCCCTGAAATTATGTGTACAGTTCTATGCATTTCATTACCAGAACAGAACAGCACTAGACAATAAAAAAGAGAAAACCGATAAAGAACTGCTGTTCAACAAGGAACAACAATCATTGCTCTAAGTTGATGTCTAAAATCTTTGTCTTCACTGTAGATAGCTTCATCCTCTTGGTTTGCACTTGCTGAAATCTCCCTTGAATTAGAAAATTGATGTAGTATGACACACACAGTAAAAGCTGTCATTGCTCTAACATCCCCAGAAAAACGACCTCCTGGTGTGTGTATCTGTCTGAAGATTTAAGAAATCTGAAGAGTCAACTTTTGTTCAAAAGTAGAGAAGAGATTAACTAAGGTTGGAAACTGAAAGAAGAACCATGACTCCAAGATCTTATTTCAAGTTCTGCCATTCAGATAAACCTTAAAGGCCTGGTCTATAAAGGATTAACTATCTCTTCTCAGAGTATAAATCTAAAATTTAGATCTTAGAAGCAAATGCTCAGCTGCCGTAATATCCACAAAGCTCTCCTTAGCAGCTAGAAAAATTATGGCAATATAGCTATAAAATGTTGTTGGGGCTGCTGGACACTCACATGTGCAGCCATCCCCAGGATATAATTACTAAAACTCATTTAAAATAAGCATCTTAAATGTGCAGCTGGCATCAGAGATTAAATACCAACAAAATACAATAAACAATATTGCTTGTATAGGGGCTTTAAGGCAAAAGCCATAGGTATCAATAGCAATTGATATTCTGAAGATAATCAAAAATCTGGGCCTTCACAAAATGTCTGCTATTACAGTAGTCCAAATGGCTTTGACCTGATTTGCTGCTTAGACTCCTAATTAATAAGCTTTAATGAAATGTAAGCAAATTTGGTTTGGAAAAAGAAACAAAACTGCTCAAGTTCCTCAGGATACTTTAAACATTTCATGTGAATATAGTGTTCTTACATGAGGCACGCCAAGCCTGGCAGGTCTTAAGAGTTCCTTAAACTATCTAAATTGGCAGCTTGTGTTTGGACACTTGCCACCTATGAAACAGGCCAACAGAAAACTTGCAGCTTGTCATGAGGAATGAAAGGTCATCTGAGAGGCAAAGGAAAAAAAACTCACCAGGAGAATAGAAAATCCAGTGGTTCCATAGTAAATGAGGTATAGATAACTGGGCTTCACTTCTCCTATACTATCACATCTTTGTGTTTGCTGGAGACAGCACTACCAGAACACTCATTCTTCAGCAGAGAACTGTGTAAAATCTTTTCAGAAGAGGGAAGATGGGGAAAAAACTGCTGTACCAGGATTCCCCACTATTCTTGCATGGAGGAAGAATTACTAACAGAGTGAGTTAGACACACAAATGGCTGCTTTTATCTTTCAACAATCCCGTTATTAGAATAGAACTGCTGCAGGCACAACATCTGCAGTTTGTTTTACCATCTGTTTCTAAAAATATCATCTCAGTGAAGGAGACTTTTTTCCTGTATCTCAAAATCATTTTTGTTTGCTTTTTCCTTCCAAGGGAGAAGTGATAGATTTGGAAAACAGCATATGTAGGAAAGATCACTCAGCTTCAGGGATGGACTTTACCATTGCTATTCAAAATACAATGAAAAGCTGTGAACGAAACAACTGAAAATTTTGAAATATACTGGCTCAACTCCTTTGATAAATGTAATCAAAGGGTTTAGTCTTCTAACATAACTCATACAGAGCTAGTGACAGATGTTTCCTATGGAGGAAAGTATGGTTTAATGATCTGGGGAACCTAATGGGTGAGAAAAGAAATTGAAAAACTGAAAAGAACTTTAAGAAGCTCCAAAGTTGTTTACAGGTGAAGTTTAGTAGTCATATTTTCAGAAACCAAAATAGGAGACAAATGAAGTGGGGGTACAAAAGAAGTCCCCATAAAATGCTTCAAAACTTAAGTTTACTTTGTTTCATAATTACAGAATTTGTTAGAATGGAATTTTCACTTTCTTTAAAGCATCAATTTCAAAATGAAAAAGAGGTAATCAAACCCAGCATTTTAGGGGTCAAGGAGCCTTTTCTTGTTTTGGATATGATACAGACAGCTCAAAAAAGACTAGATACACTCCCTACAGTATTTTGACAGCACCCGATCTTCATTTTTTACTAAAAAAGAACTAAGGTTTCGTATATAAGGCTTAATATCTTCAACTACTTTTCAGTCTCTGAATTCCTTTGGGGCTTATTTGGCATGTTTAAGCATGTAATGTAAAGGGTGTGAGAGACTGAAATGTTAAAGGTTAAAGACCCAAACAATTGGCCATTTGCAAAAGCAGCAGGTGCTTTGCTGAGGCCAGGTTTGCACCCCCACCGAAGGGGCAGAGGAGATATTTGGGTGGGTGCTGGCAAGACCTCTGATCTGCATTAGAGCAGCCCCAGAGCCAAGGAGGGGCCTTCCACCAGTGACCTGCATGGGATCCACAATGTTCCAGGGAACGCCACCCATTAGCCATGGGAATAAGGGCAGATGGGGTAGGATGGCCAGCTTACCGAACAAAAGAACATTTTATTTTATTTCAGATACATACATACTCCCACTTCACTGACTTTCTCTCCAGCTGTCAAACCTTTTTAATCCTCTCCACAGGTCTCTGAGAGTCCCCAGAACCCTGGCAGAGCTAAATGATTCAGAACCTCACCAAAGCCACCTCCCTGCTGTGAGTTCAGATGCGTGACAGGGATCCTCTGTTTCAGACTGTGCCCATATCTCAAACCTGAGTCACACTTGCTCTCACTCACAAAACACCTCCCCCAAAATGATGGGATGTACTAGCAGCTTTCTGAGTTATACAAAAGCCAAAGGCTTGAACTAACAGAAAACAGCAGGAGCATGAGAAAGAGAGCAAGGCAAGATTCAATCTATTTGTTCCACATCTGCTTATAAAGCTCCTAAAGAAGTTTATTCTACTATTTCAGTTCCCCAAAGGGCTTCTTTTAGCCAGGACATAAACATGGCATTAACAGATACATAAATATACATACATGTACAGAGAGAGAGCAGCGTGTGTGCACGTTTTGCAATATATTTATCATCTCTGCCTTAGCACTAGAAAAACTAGCATACAGGAGAACCATGGATTCTAGGGGAAATACTGGTCTCCAAGCACTCCGCAGCAGACTTGTTACTGAATGGAGAGAAGTCAGAGGGAAAGAATAAATTTATATTTTGATACATTAGCAAATAACCTGAAGTATTTACAGGAGTATTTTTGCTCTTTTCATCAGTCAAATACAAAATTTATGAACTCCCCAAGATTTCAGCACTGAAATCAGCAGTTGGTAAAATTAGTATCTAAAATCAGTCATACTGGTGTCAGTACTAGCGAAAAATCCTGAATTATGGACATATATTAAAAAAAAAAAAAAACCACCTCAAAATTGCTACAACTACTTTGCATTTCTGTTGTCCCTCAAAGACAGAGCAACCTTTCCCCCCTTTTTAATGCCACTGACATTGACTGTTCTGACACTGAGTTGGAGTGAAACCAGTGGAGATAAAATTTGGTGCATTTTCCTGTTGCTCTAAAAAAAGCTAATTTTGAGATTTTGTAACTTTGTAAAATAGTTGTAGTTCCTCTTGAATGTCAAAAGAAGAGCTGATGATCCTTACAACACCACCCATGGGACCAAAGAACTTTAGTTTTTATGATAATCAGCCGAAGTAGAAAAAGAAGGTCCCTGGTGGTGGCTCTTTTGCAAGGTTTTAGTAATGTATTTGTTAGTGCGAGGATCAAATGGGTTCTCAAATTAGTAGACATCTGAGATTTCAAATTAAGCCAGTCTAATTTATTTTGGTTTTGTTTTTTGCTTCTATACCTTATTTCAAAACTGATATGGCCTTTGTCTTGTGCTCTTCACAGAGCATGTAAGCTAAGCATTAAAGAAATACTTCACGTCCCTAGTCACTGGGATCGCCTGCTTCTCACACTTGGGAGAAAGCACTGATTTCTACAACTTGTAAATAAAAAATTGGAACTGAAACAGAGAGGCAGAATGAAGACAAAGTAACAACCTCTTTGATGCAATTATAAACTTTGGTTTCTCATGATCTACCTGGATTGAAAATAGATCAGGTTTTCCTGCCCTGCTATTATTCTAGGTGTTACAGTTCATGTGAACATCAGTACCATTGAGCTTCTAAGTACATAAGGCACCCTTAGGTCTAGGCATGATGATCAAAAGAAATTTATAAGAAAAACCTTTAGCAGCAAAAGCCTGTCTCTGTCCCTCGTATCTGTAAATGCTCAACATGATTTCTCTCCAACAGACATCACTTATCTTTCAGAAATCAGATACTTTCTTCTTGTTTAAAGGTAACTAATCAGTTGCTATAGACATTTAAGGTTCTAATAAATAAACATTTGCTTTTGATGCAAAATCTGCTTCTGAGTCATGTGCTAGCTCTTCTCTTCCACTGAATGTGTCATTGGCTATTTTTATTTTCTTTCCCATATATTTTATGAAGCTGAAAATCAAAGCTAACAGGGACAAAAAGCAAGTCGCAGCAGGTTGAAAATATCATATCTTAGTATTTTAGACATGTGTCAGCTTGATAACATAGGCACAGCACTAGAGGGATTGCCAGAATGTGACAGTGCACATGGCTTTGAATTTAGAGAACACGCTTTAAAAAAAGACTGGAAGGCAGCAAGGGCAAGGTAGCCAGACTGTGGGGCCGATTCTGATCTTTCCTGATCTTAAATGCAAAACCGGGGAAACTTACACCAGCTAAGTTAGGCTGGAGCAACTGTTAAATTTTTAAAGGAAAATTCTTCAAGGATACAAGTCCAAGTGACTGAAGTGCTGGTATTTAAGATCTGTACATTGCTGTCCACTCACAACATTAATTTATGTAGCCTGAGCATGGTCCATTCCAATGCATGCATTTCTAAAGGGAAAAGTGATATTCAATGAAAATAATGTCACACCAACGATCCCTGACATTAAAATACTTGACTTTTTTATCCCTCACTTTATTCTCTCTGCATTAGCATATTAGGAATTGTACCTACTTTATAAAAATATGTGATAATATTATCACTACTTCTCACAGCAAGTGAAGATAGCATATAGTACTAAAAGCTTAACAATAACACAGGTTTTTTGCACATTTCTGGTAGGTAGCATTACAGAACCATTTTGGGGTGTTCAACAGCAATTTGCACCTGAATATCAAAGTGCACTAAAACAGTAATTAAATTTACTTTCCATTCATCTTTAACTCATTTAGCTAGAAGTATTTAATTTACCCTGCCTTACAGGTATGAACGTATGAACAATATACACACAGAGTCGGAGAAGGAATCAACAGCAGAACTGGGAGTGCCACACCAGAGTTCAGGCTTGGTTCAGGCTTCTTTATTCTCGGCTTAAACAACTGAACTCTCAGCTCTTCCCCTTGCTCAGTGACAAATGTCACAAAAGCTGAAGCCAGCAGCCTGCCCCGAGACAGAAAACAAAAATAAGAACTATTTCTAGTGTCAGATATCCATACATAACCTTACTGGGATAAAACAGAGCACGATGGGACCTTTCACAGCATTTCCTGCACTTAAGTGAGCCCCTTGCCCCTGCAAAAGGCTGGTCACAGGCATAGCAGAGGCTACATAAGGCAAACAGAAGTCAGCATTCAGTAGGACACAGCAGCTCTATCACAGCCTGCAGGTTACTGTCCTGATGCCTGGACAAACTTGACCGTCACATTATTCCAATCCGAAGGTTACCTTGGACTTCATGATGCAGGGGGCTAAAACTCTAATTGTTCTGCTCCAATAACCTGCCACTTGTTCTAAAAAATTGGTTTCTTTTGCTGTTTGCCTCGTAACGGGACTGCTCTGGTCTCTCTGCCAGAGGGCAGTATTACACAAAACTATAAGCTTGTTGATTACAATTTTATAAGCAGTTGCTTTACTTAAGCAATTGCCAAGAAAAAGCTTTAGATTCAGTAGGAATTACTAGTTATGAAAAACACATGAGATCTAAAATCTAAACCAAGACAGCTTTAAATATTGATTAATTTTCTGTTGTAATAAGTACACTCAGTAATTTTTCTCAGGTTACGTAAGAATTAAGAAAACTAAACCGAGAATAAATCATTGGTTCCCACTGATGAAAGAAAAGTGAACTTTTTATCTCTCTGCAAGTACAGGACACATATCTTGGGTAAGTTAAAGGAAGTAATTAAATAATTCCATGTTGGAAACCCGAACATATCCCATCACTTCCCTCTTCTGGTAACTCTTAGCCTAAAAAGGTATTATATATATCATGATCCTGTGAGAAAAGTTCACAGATTTCAGTGCCTTCTCTTCAGAAAAAACTAATTCCTACAAAACAACTGGAATTTTAGCTAGGCTAAAGGTATGTATAAGTATGCTTTTTGTGATGTTGTGAACATTATATGTGAACATGTGAACTGTCTGCCTTTTCCTCCATGAACTTGAGCTGATCCACCTATGCCAGCTGATGTACCCCAATGTACTGAAGCTTCCTGTGCCATTAATGTGGCTAGTACATTCACAAAGAACTGAATTAAGGTACCAGGAAATGAACCACTGGATAAGCCAAACTATATTTTTTCTAAATAGTGTTTCTTGTCTAAGCAGATGCTTGAAAACTCAGCTTGTTTTCCTCTGCTTTACGCATTATTGCACATTTATGATGCATATGGCAGAAGACACCCCAGATGCGATTCCGGAATTGTGTTCAAGTTATACAAGTAAACATCAACAAGCCAGTTTTCACCAGCATCTTTAAGAGGGAGACATCACATACTGACAGACAGAAGACTGACCCCACAGAGTGAAGACACACTACTCTTAGAAATCCTAAGTACATCCTAAACTTTAGTCTGCTAACTAAAAACAAACTATGAACTCTGGATTTTAAAAATACACTCACACAGACATCCTTTCATCTGCACGTGCACAGTGATATTCCTTTCCCAAGACTGCCTTTTATAAAAAGTCCTAGGTACATCCCGTTTAACACACAGCCTGCATCCTGTGCGGCATTGTCTGGTGCCTAAAGCACATATAGCAGGAATTCTTACTCTAAGACATCAGCAACAAATCCCTTAAGAAGCTGTATAAGCAGTCACTTTAGCATTATGTCAGTAAACCACTTCTAGGAGTGAAATGATAACAGAGTTTGAAAACTATTGAAGAACAGCTGCAAACTTGGCCTTATGAAGCTCTGCGGGCATCTTGCAGCATCCATCCTGAAGCCTCTGGGGGACACTCAGAACATCATTCAAAGCTTGGTGCCTCTTTGTGGACCTCCCTCAGGTAGGTGAGGAAGGGAAGTGGGGAAGGGAAGGGATGAGGGATGACAGAGTGCCAAGGAGCTAAACACCAGCTTACAAACAGAGAACAGAATCACATAACAACACTGGACCAATGGACTCCAAGACACAGTGACAAGACAGATGGACACAAACAAGACGCAAAATCACTACTGAGAAATAAAAAAAAGCAAAGAAACCCCATTTAAAAAGTAGATCTATAACTCTGAGGCTGCAAGAAGCAGCCAAGGGTACCGGCATAACTCTTCCAAAAAGAATAGATTATAATATAAATGAAAATTAAAATCAAAACAATATCCCCCCAAATCATACACTACAGACTTGCTCGGTTAGCCTGAATGCATAGCTCTGATGGAACATACGATGGTGTCATCACAGCCCATGCACCGGTTAATGAAGGCCATGGTTAGTTACATCAGCTAAACTACAGCATGCCAGAAAAATGATCTTGCACTGACCCAGAAATAAAAGATACGACAGACACTCTGCATTGCAATAAAATTCTTTTTATGCCATCTGCAGTTTCTAGGGCTCTTTACATTGGAAGAGTTTTTTCCTGGGAATGTGCAGGGTAAAGGGGAGGGTTTTTTCTTCTGGGTGTTTTTTTCTTTGAACTCAATTTAAAAAAAAAAAAAAGGAAAAGGAAAAAAAGAGGATAGAGACTTTGCAGAAGTTTAAAAAAGTAGGAAAATAAAAATAAAGGAGGGGTAATACTCTTCATTCTTTTGCACACAACTTTCTTGGGATGTCTGAAAATGTGGATTTCTTGAGGATGGCAAGAAAAGATTTTGTTGCCTTTATTGGTTTGCAGATCAATATCTCATTCTTGAGATGATTAAATCATTATTTTGTTGGAAGAACTCCAAAAATATAAATTGAGAAGTACAGCGATGATTTTAAAAATTAAAAAATAGCAGTATGGCACGATTACGAGCCAAAAAGAAAAAAAAAAGAAAGAAATATAAAAGAAACTAAAATATCAATCACCAAAAATTCATGCGGCACAAGATGAGGTGAAAGGACAGAAAATGTTCTTCAAATATATACAATGTATATATCTATCTATATATACACAGAGTATCTGTGTATATATCGATTGATATACCTGTATAATTTTTTTGTTCTCCCTGCCCCACCCTATCCCAAGGCTAATTGGTAGATGAAATTATCAATTAAAAGTAAAGAAATAAACAAAAGGAAGAAAAAAAATTCTAACAAAAAAGAAATTAACGTGCTTTGTTCACCAAGAAATAACAATATCATGCATTTGTCCACACTAGCAGATGCCAGGGTTAGATGAAGGCATGAATTTCTGTGTAAACATGTGATTGGATGATAGGGGCTACTGCTGATATTGGTCATTTATTACTTTAGCATATAGATATATATGCACACTTTATCTATAGTGCATATATAGACAAAATATCCTCATTGGTGGGGCCTTTGGAGCTTACAAAGATAGAAAGACCAATATGCTGAAAACCAATCTCAGTATTCCTAATGTAAAAAAAATAACAAACCAAAACCAAAAAGAAAACAAAACTTCCTGTAAGCCATCTGCATGATCGTAAAACTTGCTCATTTGATTTTGTTTTGGCTGTAAGATTGTAGCTAGGAAATTCCATCAAACAAGTGATGCTGTTACACCCTGGGAGGTGTTGTGCATGAACCCCTGTCCTTTGGGTCCATATAGTATTTACCTTATGAGATGGGAAGTTATTTTTATGAGTACTCAGAAGCACGCACACAACTTTAAAGGCCATTTCCTATTCACAACATGAGAAATGGGCAAGCATTCCTGTTTGTCAGAGGGAAAGACTGGGGGTAGGTAACTGAGCACTGGATTGTGGGGGGCTGCTTCTGTTAGGAGAACAATGAAAACTCCCTGGGTGCTTCGGGAAGGTTGATGCAGTTGTCGCGGACAATAGCCAAATCAACACTTCTTTTGGTTTCTTCTGTGAAGTCTTCACTTCCAACATATTGGTTTTTGTACTGCGTTGGCTGTTTTGGAAGACAGATTATGCTTGTTTTCTGCAAATAAATCTCTGACCCAGGCACCCTGCAGGTCAATACCTACAGGCCAGTAAATTATAGATACAGAGAGCATATCTGCTAGATATGTGTCTCCTGTGTGTGAATAAGTGTACAAAACACGGTGTAAGTTCCAATGCAAAGAACTGCAGATTTTGGCATATCTACTGCTGTGTCCAGTCCCCCATCAGAAAGGCTTACCAGTCTGATTAGACAATGACAGCCTTAACATATAGAAAGCCTTTTGGGAAACACAGAGAAAATTTCCCTGGGGGGAAAAAAATCACATAGGAAATTGATGGGCTGATAGGAAGAAAAAACTGGCAACTGTACCAGGGGAGAAACACACGATGTGTCAAGCCAGGGAACATGGATTAAGCCATACAGACCATTTTGTAGGGCTGTATTCTGGGCTTCAGACTAATTGGTTTGGGTCTCACTGCTTTGAGTAGTCCAAGGAGCAGCTTGGGCTATGATCCCAATCAGCTGCCTGGCCACCAGCATCCAGCCTGCCTGGTGCCAGAGCTCCACTAATGGACATCCTTAACAAGAATAAGGGCAATGGCATGAGGAGACAGAAACAGCTGTCAGAAAAGTGTAATTATCATCCTCAAGGCTTTGAAGTTTCAGTAAGATCAGAGTGTAAGGGTGGTCCTCCTTCCACAGAAAAGAGATAAATGCTTTCTTTCTTCACAGTGCTTTCTAGTTATTCCTTGTCAGAAAAGATGTTTTCCTTACAAATCTTACATTCTCTGAGAGCAGCTGAGTTACTAAAAACAACCACAGAGCTGTGCTCAAAAGCACAGACTCAGGACCTTGGCTTGAGTTTTGAGAAACTCGAATATTTGAGTCTTGGATCTCCCTGGAGCAGACCAGAAGACAGTCCTGTACTCATACCAGAGAAAAGATTTATGTTTTGGCACAGAAAAGAGAAGTTTTTTGGCCATGTACTGGGACAAGCAACATTTTCATAGAGATAAAACAGTCTCTTGACTGTTAAGTAAACACTTCTTTAGGGCAGATGAACATATTTTTTGCCCCCTGTATCATTTAGATTAAGTCTTCTGGGGGATCTAGAGATCTAAGGGTATCTAGGCTTGTCTTCAATAAGATGAATAGGGGGAAATTTCTGTCAGTGAAACTGCAGTGATTTCTTTTGCATTACATAAAATACAAGGGGGTTCTGGATCCACAGCTTCTGTCACTTCGAATAATTCCTTATATACACATACATGTGTACAGGTGGTGTCTGTAAGCTACCTCAGTCAGAACAGGTCCAGTGACAGCTCCTGTTTTTTAAATGAAGTTTTTCTATCAAAATTCCAAAAGAAATCTCTTTTGGAAGAGGGGCACGAAGTGTTAGCCAGCCTGCTACAGCGACTGTTTCAAGCCAGACTGGAAAATCCTAAAGGGAGCAGAGTTAGGGAATCACCTTCCTACTGTCTCTTTTTACAGAGATGTGAGTGTTCAGATGCAGATCATATGTGCATGAGATTCAGGTCTTAGATTCAATCAGACTTAAGCAGCAGTAAGACCTTGCCAAATGGGTCTCACATGATATTTAGCCTCAAAGAGGACCCGTTTTTCAGCCTCTGAGAACACCAAAGACAAAGGCTTCAAAAGGACTCTATGTAGAGTACTGCCTCTGATTCAGGACCAAGACCAAAGTAATATCTCTAGATATTGGGATTTGATTCTGACCCATATGGAATCTGAATACTTCTGATTTGCAGGGAAATATTCTCTGCTGCCTTGTCTTGGCTACTGCACAGCAGGTTCATAGTGATGTCTATCATACCTCACAGCTGCAGCAGTGAGTTCAGTAACCTTTACATTACTAGACCATGGCACTGAGGGTGATGGAAGGCCAAATTTGGCAGACACTCAAGAGCTTTAAAAGCTACACATTATCAGTGCAACAAAAAAGAAGACTGTGCTGGGTTAGGTCATTTAATTTTCAGTCTGCTGTAAAAGGGATCAGGCAAGGCAGAAGGCAGTGACCTGTCAACAGAACAGGATGAAGCAATTTCAAATGAGCCTAATTAAAAAAAACAACCCAACATGAAGTTTTTAAAAAAACTGAAGCCACACACTAGAAAACACAAGTAAGATAATCTGGATCTTTTCTCTCTACAATGTACATATTTAAATACCAGATCTTGGCATGTGGCCAGAATTCTGACTTGGGTGGTGAAGTGTAAAGGCAAACATATCTGCTCAGCCAAGCCAGCACTACTGGATTTTGATAAGCTGGCTCAGATTGCTTTAGTGCTCCAGAGCAGAATGGGCTGAGTGAGAGCTTTGATACTGACTGTATTGCAGACACTGGATGGACTGAGAATGCAGACAATAAGATATACAAAAAAAATGAAAAGCCCCATAAACCTGTTACTTTTCCTTCTTATTATAATGGAATGAATTAAGTTTATGCAAAAAGGACCTCCATATTCCTCCTCCTCCTGGCAGTTCTGTACACCAGCACTTCTGAGAGCAGGAAAACTCAAAATCTGGAAGTGCAGATTTCATCAGCAAGGACCATCTGGGAGACCTATTTTTACATAAAATCAAGCTAACTTTTATTCTCAATGTCATAGTAATTCCCTAGAAAATAATCAGATTTCAGTGGCTTATTTGTCTACCTTCCTATGCAAGAGGAGTAGGGTGCAATGAAAGATACTGAGTGAAATTTGCAAGAATGTCTAGTAGTTTAGGAGAGAACATTCAGCAGATTTTCAGTGAATCATATTATTTTACACAGCAGATATTCAAACGTCTGTAGGCACTTATATCTATCAACTGTAATGCTTAGCAGGATTTTCAAAAGCAAGTCATTTTTACAAATCCAGTTTGTACCTGTTTGTAGCATTAGATTTCTAACTGTGTCAGGAAGGAGGTATTTTTAGTCTGGAAATGTTGCTGTACAGCACTATAAAATTTCATGCTAAACATGCTGTTTTACCAAATTTCTACTCAAACTTCGATTTTTCCACTGGCAGCACAAGCTGAAAATATTGTTGCTACAATTTCTAGCTGCTGAAATTATTGTGATTTTTGAAACAAAAATTTACAAGAGGAGGAGTCTGATAAAGACATCATTTTGCCCTTTAATTGAAATATATGGCAATCAGAATATAAATTAAAAAAAAGTCTTCACATATTAGTGAAGCTTTAATGAAGTCACTTCATTCATTTGCATATCAGTTGCAGGACCTTTGTCTTTGTAACATGGTCCTATGAATCTCATGCCTCACTTTCATTACAATCACTGTGCTGGCATTTCATTACTACCCTTATTTAAACTCTCAGTACCCCCATTGTTTATACTTCACAATCTAGTAATATTTGGACTGCTTTTCCTATAGATTGGGAGTAGAAAAACATAGAAATCTGTGAAAAAGGAGATGGGAAGTAAGCTGAGCTACCTGTTACCAACAGTCTGTGTCTCTGCCTTCACTGCCATCACAGGGAAGTCAAGAGTATGGGTGGAAGTTCCCAGCTACAACACAATGCCAATCTCAGGTTATAGCAGGACCAAGTTCTACTAAAAATGCAGGTACACCATGGCAAATTGAAAAGAAATGTGAAAGCACTAGCCTTGGGTGAATTTTTATGTTATTATTGTATTACTCAAATGGTTTCAGGAAATTAGAAACAGAACATTTATAATATTTTCTTGGAATTTTTTGCAAGGAAAAAAAAAAAAAAGTCATCCCAAATAAAACAAAGCAAAACAAACAAAACAAAGCCAAACAAAAGAACCCCCTGAAACTATTTATATGTTTCATTTTTAAAGACAAAAATTCTAACCAAACTTCCTCTTTTTCTTTTAAATGTACACAGAAATTCGATGATGTCTGTTCTCTATTATAGAAATGCTTAACTCATGGCAAGCCTCAAAAAAGAAGACTTGAAAAAGCCTGTAAGAAATAAAATAGACTGCAGTTGCCTGCTGGATACCACATAATATATCTCACCAGAAAGAAAAGCCATCAATTTATCAAAATGTATCTGAAAGGGAGAAGTTGAGTCAGTTACACATGGCCAGTCCTTCTGACTCTTTAACGGATACATTTTGAAGCATCACTGCAGATAACAAGGCAAGAATTACTACTAATTTTGTTATGTTAAAACTATATTTTGGTGCTTCCCAATTTTTTTGGGGTCCCAGGAAACAAAATTAGTATAAACACATTACCATGTTAACTCAAAATCCCATGGACAAATGTATCCCTTAACATCCGTCTTCAGAGTAATTAAGAAAGACTAAACATTGCTAATAACTGATTTTTATTTCACTTTTGTTTCTCTTCTGTTTTCAAACATTCACCATCTCTACTTCATAAATTTTCATTATTTGTCATATTCTATATTGATTTTTTTCCTACTGTGTTAATAAAGTAACATCTAGAAATATGTGAACTATTAATTAGCTGGAATCACTTTCAGAAAGTTTGCCTTTCCATGCGAACAACTTTATATAAACCAAATAGTGACTACATGTCAGTGTTTTGCTGTTGCCAAGTCCATGGGATCTGATGCTTGGCTGTATAGTTTCTTATTTCAGTGTATATATACATGAGTGTATATATATATACATATACACACACATAATACATATATAATTATATATGTATACATTCACACACATATAAGATATATGTATGCATTGTTTTTTGCAAATGAAATCAGAAAGCAAGCGAAACACAACTGACCTGACTTACCTGTACTGGGCTCACAGTCAATGAAATCTTCATCATCACTGGAACATTCAGCTGATGAAACGATGTCATCTGTTGTCTGGCATGTGTACAGCAAAGGAACAAAAGAAAAAGTAAGATATTTGCAACTCAAGAAGCTATTACAGAGGCAGCTAAACATCCAAGGGAAAAAAAAAAAGGGTTTCACAACTGTTACTTTTAAAATATTTAAATTGTACCAAGCATTCCATATATGCCTGTGTAAATGTGTCTTCCATTGAGTTGGAGTCTCCTGTAGGAGGAACAGTGCTTATCCTGTGCTGTTGAATATTTCAGGTGTGCACAGGTGCTGTGCACCTGCTGGGCTGTTTAGGGGAGCAAGTGGATCATACTGATGCTGTTGAATGAAGTACAGTGGGCTACAAAGCCTGCTTGGCTGGCAAACTGCCCTCCAACAGCCACTGTAGATGTGTCTGCTGGGAGGAGGCTTAGCTCCTCCATAAGTACCGGTACCATGCAGAGCCAGCCAGAAGGCACTTCCTGAGAGATTTACCATGTGAGGTATGTTCAGACTGAACATGCTTTCTGCAAAGAAAAATATACAAGATATACCCAGATAACACATATCACTCAGACAGCTAGTAGTACTCTTTGCTGTGCCTGATGAACCACTCTGAGGCAGACATAATTCCTGCTCTTTTAACTCACCTCTTGGGCTGGGAATCTGGTGTTTACCCAGATAGTAAATATCTGTGCAACTCACTTGTTGCATGATGAAGAACTGCTGCATGTATCAGGTATGCCCAACATGCAACCTCACCTCCTTGCTTAGCAAGTAAACAGGGATGTGGCTGCAATTAGTTTGACCAGCTGTGAAGTCTGTTTCTGAAAGGGTTAAACCAAACTGTGACCATTCACAACCACTACAGGTTTCATCACATTCCTTTGCATTTCCAGCTGGTGAGATTTTTTTTAATTTCCATTTATTTGTAATTTTTCTTTCTGTGTGTGTACTGCTCTAATTAATGAGCAGCATGTACTGCAGCATGTTAGAGACGTGTACTGGTGTCTCTTCCCAGCAGCATCTCCTGCCTGTAATTGCTGCAATTAGTTGAATTAATAATGCAGACCATTAGGGAGAGCCTGTGGCAGCCTCTGGACACAGGTTGTAATGTTCCTGTGCACAATACAAAATTACCCCAGCTCAGCAGCATTGGCTCAACCACGGCGTCTGATGAAAGTGCCTCCTGTAACAGCTCTTCCTTGCAGAGAGCTGCCTACTCTGCTGAGCAGTAGGATCAGTGGTGTGACTCCTGAAACAAAACCACTGAAATGCTGCTCACCAGGCAGGAAGCTGTTGAACTCAGGAGCAGGACAGCTGCACTTAGGTACTCTAGGTGAATATTTCTGGGAATCTCACATCTCAACAAGCCTTTCAAATCCTTATTCTTGAAAAAGACTCTCCAGCTTTAAATAAGGTCTCCTTTACATTCTTATGTCTGCTATGGCTGCCTCCAACATGTCCCCTCTTTCTCTTACAAAGAGGCCTCTGCCTTTTCTTTAGCCTCCTGTGCTCCCAGCACTATGAAATACCTCTGACTCCTGCCAGAAGTTCCTTGCTCTCTCCCTCTCTGTATTTGAGCTAAGGGGAGAAAAAGAGAACCAAGAAGTCAGTCAAAAAGATCAGACTGAACCTAATGTTCCTTCAGTCTTGATTTCAGTGGCTTAGACTGAGCCAAGAAAGAAAAACTAGATAGGTCAACTGCAAGTAAAAATTATAAAAATAGAGTATCTGTAAAAAAATCCCAGTAATTAAGTATTTTATGTGTTACTCAGTCATATCCAGCATAGTTATTCGGCAATGTTTTGTGGAATGCTATCTTCCACTAGTTTCATGCTTAAATATTTTCATTAAATACTTTTACAATCTTGCTTTCATGGGGAGTCAAGATTAAAAGGAACTGAAGGCAATATGTTCCTGCCTTACATGTCAAGGTAATTTTTTTAACATCTTCTTTCAGTCATAGAAAGTGGAAGAATTCTGTTGAAATCCCAGTGACTCCCTTAAGCTGGCTCTAAAATTTTGTCTGCTCAGTGAGGGGACAAGAAAAGAGGAATGCACAAAATAGAAATTTACTTTTTTCAATTCTTCTGGTCCTGTCACATACATTTTAGAAAGTATTATTTATCCCCAGGAACTTTATAACTTGTATAGTGATCACATCCTCAACAGTGAAATGCATCTGCCCCTGGGTAAAAAGATACTAGTTTTTAATTGCACCAATGTAAAGTAATTTAGCACAATTTAGTAAAGAAGGCTATACTGCTAGAAATTCTTAAGCAGGGGAAATGTAGTTAGTGAAACTGGAGAGTTATACTGTAGTTGTCTAAGGGTAAGGATGGCACTTTGAATAAAGAATAAATTAAGGATAGCACTGTGAATAAATAATAAACTGTCCATGACTACTAGAAGACCTCACTCAGACAGTGCTAAAACCCTGGCAATTGGTTTTGATCTCCAGGTTAAATTTAGAGCATGTGGATTTTGCTCTTAGTTGAAGATCTGAAAACTTCTCATAGAAAAACAATGATGATTTGCTCCGGTAGGAAATAAACATAAAATTATAACAATGTGTTGTTGTCACTGATCAGCTGCTGTACCTATTTGATTACCCACTTACTTGCTCAGATCTAAAGGCTTCATGCAACATTAACATGGAATCAAATCCAATTGAATTGATAATGTGATTTAGTATTTGTAAAGAATAAGGAATTTCTTTATAACTATTTTTTCCTGTTACATATTAGGGACATCATATGAAACCAGAAAGGTAACAAGGCCTTTTTTTTTATAACTGGACACCTCCTTGCAAGAGGATACTGGTAGATAATGAAAGTTTATAGCATGTTGGAAGTGATCAGCCAAAATGAAGGTCAAAACATCCTTCCAGAGCTATTAATTATCCTATATCTAGTTTGTGAAGTCCCTGTACCAGAACCTGAAAAGTCATGAAGCCCGACCCTTGTTCCTGTTCTTGTTCAATTTCCCATCTCATAAGCAGCTTAAGGCAGTACACGCAACATATTTATGCTACACTCTGATATGTGTGCTAGATTTCCTGCTATAAAATCCTCCTGCAGCTTGTGTTGCTTCTGAACAGAGAAGGGCCCAGTAAGCCAGACCCAGACAAAATGCAAATGTGTTATGTGCAGTACTCACCAACCCTGTCAGCTCCAACCTCTATTTGTACTTTTTCATGATTGGTTCCACACATGATTTTTTCAATTCATCTCCATCATTTCTCCCCATGTCTACTACATGCTATTTAACCTGGTATTCTATTTTTTTTTTTGCTTTGTGATTGTTCTCTATTCCATCCTGCTGATTTTGTATGTATAAAAATGAGGGTTAGGAAAAGAAAAAAACCTCCAGAAGTGGTGTTAGATTTAAGTCAAGGTCATTAATGAGATCTCTAGAAACCACAGAAAAGATAAGTACACTAATCTGTCTCGCCATTTCCTATCTTGTATTTTTAATCTCCTTACTTTCCATCACAATTCATCACTAACTGATTTTCTAGTCCCACCACATATTGGTTTTCCATACACCTTCCGCTCAGATACCAACCTCTGAATCATCCCAAAGGAATAAAGCTATTTCAGTGAGAAAGAACAGCAAACTCCTGACCACAGGAACAGGGTCAAGGAAACATCCAGAAGACCATTCCTTCTTGTAACAGGAATTGGTACCTTTCAAGACCCTCCTGGAGCTGAGAATTTTCACTGGATGCTTATTAAACTTGATGCTTCCACAAGACAGGAGAAGCTAGTGAGCAGAGACCCTGGAAATCTCTTCACTGACATAATTTCTTCGCATCAGAAACAGCTCACTGTGAGGCAGTAAGCAAAAACACTACCCCATTTCTGGTCCCTTTTCCCCATTTTTGAAATGGTTCTCATTATACTCACCCACTGGCTCCAGGGGATGTAAGTGGATTAATGCTTTAGTGTCTGCCCAGTGATCTAGGCATAGTAAATGCTAAACATTCTTATGTACAGGCAAAAGGATAGTAATGAAATTTCTCCATATGCTGTGATGGAAATGATGTTTGTGTTTTCATTGGAAAGAACATGAGAGAGAAAATATTTTTCCCTTCCCTATATTAGCTAAATTCTTTATTAAAAATAATAAGTCACACTATACTATTTTAAAATATGTATTTCATTTTTAAAGAATCCCAGCTTTGAAATTACTTGGCCTGTATTAAAGGCCATAAAACTAAAGATAGGTATTATAATAACTTTCAATAAAATTTCTCTCTGGCAGGAACCCTTTTTATTCCTTCCTCTGAAAGATTTTTTATGGCATTTATATTATTATTTTTTCTCTCCCTCTCTCTAGTGTTTAATGAAATTGCTTTGGAATAAAACCAGAGTAGGAGAAAGTGCTAAACTCTGAGTCCACCCCAGAGGATTTATGGGCATATTTACCTTCAAATTCTTTCAATTTCACTGAATTGGCTCCCCATTCCTTTCCATGAATTATTAGTTCTGTAATCACCTCCTCCTAATTATTCACTCTAAAGGCCTCTTCAATCTTGACACGGTGATGGTTCTACAATCTTTGTTCATTACACTGTATGTACTGGTGTGGGATATATAGTGCAAGGAAATTTGGCATGGTGCGGCAAGACCTGCTCAAGATGACTCCATTCCTGTCCAATCTTTAAACTGTCCAAAGCCCTAATTTATGTATCAGATCCATAACCCTTGCTCCTTTGTTCTACACAAAATGGCAGGTGCTGAATCTTCCTTTTCCCAATAGCAAAGGTTTTTTTTTAACATCTTCCTGTTTGGGTACACCACTATTCGAGAAAGATTAAGCATGCTGGATAAAATAAGCTCTGTCACAGAACAGCTTTATGAAATTATAAAAAACACACCCAAGAATGATGGAGTTCTCCTTTCTAGAGGAAGAGAAAAGACAAGGACCCATAAATTCAACCCCCAGACAAATTCCTGCAGAATTACAATTGGCAGTTGCTTCACTCGGTAAAGTAGGATTCAATTTTCCTACTTGCCCTTTTCTTGAAATTCTTCTGCACACTATACATATTACTTCCAATTCAACACCATTATTTGAAAAGCAACACTTAACACTTTGTTGTGAGAGAAGTGTAAATCTATTTGCCACCGAGGAACCACAATTTACAGTACTTCTTGAAATACGACCATCACAAAATGCTAGGCACAAATATCTTCCCAAGAGTGGAGAAATACAGTTGTATTAACGTGGGCACTGCATTTGCCTTTCACACCTAAAATGTACAGAGCTGAAAGTCAACAAACTTTTTCTAAATACAACCACTTGATTCCCTCCATTGCTTCAATACTTCTACATTTTCTATATATCTTAAATTTATTATGTAATATGGGCTACATATTTTTTCTATGCATAACAGTATAGAGTATAGGTGCTCCCTTTAGAACTGCAAAAAGGTTAGTGATGCTGTTCAGTCTTCTAGATACCAAGATGTTTCTTGGCAAAGAATAGGCTTAAGGGATTTGCTGTTTTGCCAAAAGAAGATAGCAGATGAAGTTCCTCTCTCATTAGGTGCCATTTCTAGCTTGAATACCTCCATCTTTTATACTCTAGTAACTGGGCTTTTTAAAGAACTTTTTGTATTCTGTTCACACTATTCAATTAAACGAGACTCCTTCATCTGTCCTTTCAACACATTACATTTGTTTCTCACTTTTTAATTAATCTTTATTTGCAAAATACCCTGGAGGTCACTACAGTATAGCAGACCTGAGAGACTCAGTCTGGACAAACTGAAACTACTACATACAGATAGAAATAATCTGCATACAAATGGGAAAATATCAGAAATGTTGCAAAAGTCATAATGAAGTATTACAAAAGAAGCTGCAATTTGGGACTGTATAAACTTTTAAGGAGAGTCTTAGGTCTCCTGTCTTTTGCTGAAATGTATTAATCTCCTTCTGACTCCCAGAGAGAAAAACATGTATTTTCTTATCATGGGACAGACATAACCACAAATATGTGCAAGCCCTTTGCACCCCCACATACTAATGCTGAGGTTGTACCTGCCTCTGCAGAGGCAATGCACCAAAGAACACAAAACTAATAAATTTTCTTCATATAGCTCATTTGCGGTAAATGCAAAAACAAGAGGACCAAATCCTTTGTTTGTTTAAATTGGCATTGATTTCAACCTGACTGCAACAACTTGCAGCAAGAGAGAATGGCTCATTACATTTAGTTTTGAACAATTCAATGCCAAAAGATTAGGAATAATTTTAGTCAGTTCAAAGAAAGGCCACTGAAAAAAGGAAAGAACTTGAGAGATGTATGAATGAGACAGGCTAAACATCAAAACTCAGCAAGGACTTAAGGTATGATAAATTTTTACAGGTGCCACAAAGGACATCAGGAAGAATGATGAAATGTTTAGAGTGCTTAAAAAAAAAAAAAAAAAAAAAAAAAAAAAAAAAAAAAAAAAAAAAAGGTGTTATTTTCACCAAGAAAAATCTCAGTAGTGATCATTACCAACTATGGAGAAGTCTCAAAGAAATACCAGAAACCATTAGCACTGAGGTCAAGCAGTTACCTAAGCCATCCAGATATGAATACCATTAGTGTATATGGCCTAATGGGGAAGAGCTTGCTCCATCTATCTTCAGTCCAACCTAATTCACTCTAAATCAAGTCCGTATTTGCATCCTCTCCATCACTATGTAATATAAACACATTACAGATTTCCCTCTGTCATTGCAAAGCAGGCAGCAAAGCTATCCAGCACAGGCTTTTAGTTAGCTGTGCTCAGAGCAAGAATCACAGAATATTCTGAGTTGGAAGGGACCCACAAGGATCATCAAAGTCCAGCTCCTGGCCCTCCACAGGACAGCTCCAAGGATCACACCATGTGCCTGAGAGCACCGTTCAAATGCTTCTGGAACTCAGTCAGATTTGGTGCTGTGACCACTTTCCCTGGGGAGCCTGTTCCAGTGCCCAGCCACCCTCTGGGTGAAGAACCTCTTTCTGATAGCCAACCTAAACCTCCCCTGATGCAACTTCAGGTCATTCCCTTGGGTCCTGTCACTGGGGCTGGTGTGTTACCTACTGAGAGGCTGGTAGGTAACCAGCAGGCACATACCCTTCAACAGCAGCCCAGCAATAATGCATCTCCTGGCTGCATGTTCCTGGCTAGGTATAAAAGCTGATTTGCTGTCAAATTATACCATTAAGTAGGGATCATGAGAGAGCTTGCCCTCAACAAAATCATTCATTTGTCCACTACTATGGCAGACAACAGATTTAGGAACTAGGCAGTTAAGTAAGAGAAAGCAAAAAATAATCTTCCCAATTGTATGTCAATCTAGATTCATGGGCAGTCATGATTAAAAAGAGCTTTGAAAGCTTGAATTATTCCTTTGAAAGCCAAAAGCCTGTCTCACTAAAATCAATAGTTCATTAGGACTGTAAAGTCTGACTCTTCTGGACCAGGTTTGATGCCAAATTTCAGAGACTTTGTTGTGTGCCTGAGCTGTGGAAAGTCAACAGGGAAAAATCATGTTTCTGCCTTTTGTCTATGTCTGCTGGCAGTGGGAATGGTGATGATGTTGTGAGGCAGTGTGAGCAGAGAGAGAGAGAAGGAAAGGCAAAGAGGGGAGAAAGGAAAGTGGGGAGGATTAATTTATCTGTTGTTCAAGGCACCCTGACAGGGGAAAGAGAAGTATTGAACCACAGCAGCTTAACCCAACTTCAATGTACATTCCCAAAAGCATAAGGAATGTAATTCTTCATGGTGTTCTGCTGATAAGCAAATCCTCCTAAATCCTTTCAATTTATTTCTTGGCCTGAAGAAATTACATACTATTTAGAAGCTAAATAAATAAATAAAATTTCATTTCCATGAATCTAAATTGGTTGTTTATTGATTACATATGCCCATAGAGCCCCTTGCTTTTCTATTTCTTTCCTTTCCTGACAGAACAGGCTCTTTTTGTCTTGAAATAGGAAAGCATCAGCTGGCAAGTCTTTTCCAGACTATTCAATGTAACCATCAAGATTTGCAAGAGCTTTGAACTGGCTGTAAAATACCATTTATTGGTTTTAATACAAAAGATACAGCTTTGGTATGAGACAAAACTCTTTCTCCCCTCTTATCAACCAATTTCTCCTTTCCATGTGACTTTTTTTTCTTCCGAAGAAGTACCATGAAGATGAAAGTTGTGTGTCTATATACACTGAAGACAGAGCCTCTTGGAATAACCACAGAGAAAGAATATTCACATTAAGTATACTTTTCATCATTTGATGAAGGAGCTTGCTCTCCTTCCCTATTATATTTTCATTTCTTATTGAAAGAAGCTATTACTTGAAACAGAAACAATCAGTCCTCTGTTATATAGCCACAGTTATGCAGACGGTGGTGATGCAGGCGAAAACTCCCCAAGAAAGGTACAGAAGGTATACCCATCGTGAAATAAAGTAACTAAAAAGCTTAATGCTGAAAATCTAGACACTAATAAATCAAGCTGACCCAACAACTCCCACTCTGAAGTCAGGGAGAGCTACTGGAAGGACAATTTGTTGAAATTCAAACACTGCTCAGGAATGTGACTTTCTGAATATCACACCAATCTACACAATGATGTTTCCCAAACCGTGCCCAAAAGTCGTCAAATGGAAGACATTTCTTTTAGGAAATGGCCTGAAAATAGATTCAGAGTGTTCTCCCATCTGCCATTATCCCACTCAGAAGAACCAACAACCAGCTGAACACATGGGGCAGCATAAACTTCAACTTCCTGCTTTTAGCACGTGCTTAAAGCAGGACACAAGAAGCAAAAGCTGAATAAAAATTCTTATAGCTATGTAGGAGAAAACCATATTATTGACAGAATTTAGCATCCTGCTGGTGTGGGCTCTAGTCCTTTAGGTACACATTCTAATGTATTATCTTAAACTGTGACAGAAATAATTTTATTAATATGCTGTGCTATGAACTACACTTGCTGAAAAATAAAATGTTACATACTTCAGCAGAAGAAGGGCAGAGCAGATCACTGGGATGCAGTAACTTTTTAAATTGCCCAGTCAAAATTGCCAAGGACATTGAATCAGAGCCCACATGTTACTTGATATTTATTTTCCTGATATCGTCATAAATTTGCTATCTGACAGCAGCAAAATTGCCCCCTTTCCTTGTGCTTCTGTTTCTATTGCCACAAAATGGGGAGAAAACAGCTTCCCTGCTTGCTTGTCATACAATCAGAATTTTAATAAACATTTTTCATTCCCAAAGCAAAACCTAAATACGGAAGACTCCTTTACACTTAGTAAAGGGAAGCCTATGTTTCAGGAAGTTAGAGACTCAAATGATCTGAGATGAATCAGCTGCCCTTTGAAGACTCAGCCTCTAGTAAGAGTAAATGGGTTTTTCTTTGCGTGCTAGCTGGCACTTAATAACTGTGTCAGAAGAATATTTTTCATTTACACTTTGCTCCTTTGCTGGAAATCAATATGTCGTTTGCTGGCATTTTCTCCTGGACATCTTTATTTAGCTTGTCTTTTTTTCCTCAGAGGGGAGGGAGTTGTATTTGATTTTGTTCTGTTATTGATTGGATCACTCTTAGCAAGAAATAAATAACTAAGCACAGCACAGAAGCTTTAATGACAATCTCTTAAGCCTCAAAATCTGCACACTGTGTTGCACTCTCCCCTAACGCACGATTCAAAAGAAACAAATCTGTAAATTACAGTTACTGTGTAGAAAAGAGGTAGTCACACGAGCAATTTAACTGGCATTTCTACATATGGGATCACTTAATAAAGTCCTGTTTCTATTAAAGCAGTAGTCCTACTGCTGTAGCATCTACTGCTGGGATCTCATAATCTCTTTCAAATGAGGCTTAATGAGAAATTAAAGATATGGGAGATCTTCTCCCAGCAGACATCATTCCCTGGAGAAAAGAGGTGCATGTTCACCTATTAAACACTGATGGCAGTACAGCCTGATACCTGATCTACAAGAGGCCAGTGAGTGCTGGTGGAGGGGCAGTGGCTGTGCCCTGGCTGCACCAAGCAGCACCAGCCACAGCAATCCTGCCAGAATCCAACAGGCAGTGATGGGCAAGCCAGCCCTGGCGGCTGCACAGTAATTGCCTTTTTTTTTTTTTTTTTTAAAATTTTTTTTTCTAACTGGGGAGTTCTTTACCTTCTCCCCTGCTTCTCTCTTAATTTCTCTTAGACATTATTACATTGGCCACAAACAGTTGGCACACACAACTGTAAAATTCATAAAGGAGAAAATACCTTCGTACGATCCAAACTGTGGCACTTAAAATCTAATGTGACAGGGTATGTTATTCATAAAGTAACAATAAACGCAGTCTGAATAAATGTGCCTTAGAACAACTTCTGCAATTATTATAAGTACCTCTGAGTGCAGTAAGATAAACAACTATCTTTGAATATTCACATTAATGTGCTAGACTATTCTTGCCAGACAAATATTCCTCTTGCTCTCCAAACATTAACCCACACTTAGAAAATGGCATTTAAATACTGTTACTCACAGGATTCACACATTAGCTCACAAGGGGAAGGCAGTTCCCACACATTTAAATGCAGAATAAACATAATGCAGAATAAATCCTGGCCCACTAGGTACTGATCAGTACCTAGAAATGCTTGCTGAATAATATTGGAGAATACAATATTTAACAAAGGAAAATAGCCACTAAATACCTATATGTAAGCACATATACAACATAAAAATGGTAAAAAAAGGCTACGAATGGTTTTAATTTAAAAACAATAAGAAGTTTATAAACACAAATGTCACAAAAGTGGCTGTGGTAGAACTCATATTTCCCAGGAACAATGATAGCCTCTCAACCACAAGTCCATCCTTCCTCTGTTAATATAGGATGCAAACAACTGTCAGCACTAGTATAGAAACACCTGTTTACTCAACAAAGGATATATATATTACCATTAACCTATTAATATACTGACATTATCATGGTCAAATCTAATAAAAATTAAGTCAAACAGTTCCAGACAATATTTCACCCAGAAAGACAACTGCCAAATAGCTAATGTTTAAAAATCATGCCTTTGTATCATTAACATTTTTTTTCCTTTTGAACTATGAGTAAACTAACACCTTTAATGAGGGAACAGGGAACTGAGTTCACACCACATGTTGGCAAAAAACATGTAACAAAAGAGTAAACAGGGAAATGAAATCATTACCCCCACCACGAGGGATCATGGGGGGAAAACTCAAAATAGGGCCAGAAAGTTGTCTAATCGTAACTTTAACAAGGAACAAGATCTACTCCCATCAAACATATACCCATTAGCTCAAAATACATACTTGGCCCATCAAGTACTGATAAAACCAGGTAAACTTCAACCTCATGAGTTGCGAGTGGAACATGACAAATGTGTACTGAGCATTAAATCTGACGTGAACTTCACTTAAATGGCACATGAAGTGGTCCGAGCTGCAAATGGTTGTTATGTAAGAAAATTTTGCTGTTGAGTAAGGCAGACTCCCATGCACAACAAACCTGATAAACACCTTATTGCCGTTGGGTTTCTCAGCAGCCCCTGCCTAATCAGAACATTTGCCCTGTGAAAGATAAAAAGACCATTTTCCTTCTTATTTATTTAGTTTTCTAGTGAGTTTGATTAACTGTAGTAAAGACAAATCAATCTTTTGTGTTTGTGTAAAATGGAAAAAAGGAACAAAGTTAGCTTTAATGGCCCCACAGATGCTCAGCAGGAATCCACTTACTAAACAGAGAGCTAGACAAAGGAATTCAGGCTTTAAACACCATCAAGAACCAGCTGATATCATCTATACTTCTACCTGCTTAAAGGGGAAACAACAAAACCACTCCTCACACAGTGAAGAGACTTTATTTTTCTCTGCAATTCTGTCTATAAAACCATCAAGTACTACAAAGTTCTTCATTGTGTCCTTCACATTTCCACAGTGTAATTTGGGAGATATTAGGAAACAAGGATCCAAAGGAGCATTGTCAGAAGAAGAGAGAATTTGAAGCTCTAAATCCATAAGAATGCTTCTTTCCCTGTCAGTAAACTTGCTTCTCAACTCATTTTTTTGGGCAATGTTGCATTTTTGGGATCAATAATCAGTTCTTGTAAGAACTGAAAGATAGCATGAAATTCATGCCCACTATGAAATGAACAAGCCTCTGCATAAAGAATTTGAATGAGACACTTAGCAGTTGAAAGTAGAACTCTCAGAATTTTTTCCTCTCATATGTTCTAATTATAGCATTGACAACAGTGGAAATCACAAAGGAAACGATGCCATTTTAATGTAATGCCCATTAAAGCCTTTAATAATACAAAGAAATACCTGGGTCTTCCAGACTATAGACAGCCAAATTTTAGCCCATGGAGGATTTAACCTTAGTCTTAGCAAGGCATAGAAAAAGACACCTTCACCAGGATGGAGCCAAAACATGGCAAGAGTCCTGATATCCAAAATATTCCAGTCCCTGAATAGGCAGATGAAAGTGTACACTTAGGTTTCTTGCTACATCAGTTTCTGCTTTTTTTCATAAGAATTAAAAAAGCAGAAAGAATCAGAACTTCTGTTCTAAGAAAAAATTCCACCGTCCATTGCTATAGCACCTACAAAGCAACAGCTTTGGGATGATGGTAAGTTTCTGGTCTCTCCTGGGAGGAAACAAGTTCAGTTTCCCTTAAAATTCCCTTTTCAATGGTGTCATTATTGTAGCTTCATTTGTACCAGCCAGAAAGAAGACATAACAGCCACTGAATTTAAAAAGTGGTGCCTCTGCATTTTCAGATGGAGGCCCTACTCACACTAAAGAGATTACTGGCATTACAGGCATGAGGGAATATCCAAGATGGTAGAGCTGCTCCTTTAAGGTTCAGCAATGCTGATTGAAGAAGGCTTTCTGCTGGCAGAGTTAAACCACTTGTGAGTCTTTCAAATTGAGCTGACAATAGTGAGCTGGTATAGTTATGCCTATATCAGGATTTTGACTGGCAACAGCAGGTAAAATCAAAGCACGTGCTTTTCTGGACTGTGGGACGTGCAGTGACGTTTTCAGAACTCCAGAGTATGGCACTGTACTGTACTCCTCTGAAATGCTTCAGGATGGCAAAAGTGTTTCTAAAAATCCTGTAATTGGCTCCAATTATTAGCAACTGTTATTAACAGTCTCACAGTTACTAGCAGGCATATAACTTAAGTCAGGGTTTTTCAAGTAAAAATCTGCAGTCAGTGAGATTTCTTTTGATTCAGAAATTTCAGAAGGGTCCATTATTTTCACCAAGTCTGACTGCCCATTTTAGACAACTGTGGAATTACTCAGAAGAGCTGAGGGCCAGGATGCTTCTGCCACTGATTTACAATGACCCTTTACAGGGCTTTTAATGTGCCAGCACACCATGGCTTAATTTTTAAGATAATGAAGACATAAGTATATCTCTTGGAAGTAAATATTTATAAGTTGCTCTGACAGTACCTTGAGGACAGTGCTGTGTAAAGCATCTGAAGAAAGATTATAGAATTCCGAAATTGTTTGGGTTGGAAAAGATCTTTAAGATCACTGAGTCCAACCATTAACCTAACACTGCCAATTCCATCACTCAACCATGTCCCTAAGTGCCACATCTACGTATCTTTTAAATACCTCCAGGGATGGCGAGTCAACCACTTTCCTGGGCATCCTACCCTGATTGTATCCAGTTCTTTATATTTTGTGAGCAGAACGACTCACACTGTCAAAATGGAACTCCCAAATGAACTGTAACAAACTGTTATGCAGGGCTGAGGTAGGAGGGACATAAGAAACTTTCTGCTCTCTTTAATGTTTCTGAAACGAAATAAAACATTGCAGGTGGCTGCACAGTTCCTACAAACTGAGGTTCTTGCAGACAGGAATTTCTTGGGAATTCTCCTCATCAGGGGGAAAAGCTTGCAGTGCACATCTGTAGAAACAAATGGCAGCAGAGCTTAAACACCAAAGGCAAATGACCCTCAGAAAAAGAACCCTGCCATAGTGGACAACAGAAGAAAAAACTTGCTTTCAGCACAACTTTTCCAACAGGTGCAGAGTAAAGCACTGAAACTTCTCTACCACGCAGCTTTGAACCTTAGCACCTCATAGGTAGTGGAACAAATTACCTGGCTGGTCCCAGGATATCCCTTTTACCTAAGTCTCACAGTTGCCCAGAATGTGCAATTGATCGAAACAAACACTGCAATCTGACACCATGGAGCTCTTGACAGCTGTCAACTCATTAACTTCTATTCACTGACTTCCCACCTCCTTGCAAACGTATTACATAAATTGCATTTTAGCTGGCAGCCTTTCCCTTTGCCTGAAACCATTTTCTACTGAGCCTATTTAAGTTCATTGTTTTTTTAAAAAAATGCATTTATTCCCTTCCCTTTGGTAATTTGCCTTGCCTTGCAACAATTTGAATGGGCTGCAGGATACTGTTTCATTATCAAGCTGCAACTGGAAATGAATATTTTATAGCAGCTGAACAGAGGTTTGGCTGTAAATGACTATATCCTAATTACACAAAACAAAAAGAAAGACAGAAAGAAAAATGAATTTAATTAATGAAATATTGATGCAATTTACAGACAAAGGCCTTCCTATTTAGAAGGGAATCCCTGCATTGTGAATTTTATAAAGAGCTGGAGGTTCACTGCCTCCTTGTTATTTATCTAGTTATGTGTCTCATACTTAATTTTTGCTTCTTTCAGTCGCTTTAAAATGCCTAAAGGTATGTCTGGTATCTGTCCATACTAATGGACAGATGTAAGTGCCATACATACCATCACAGATGTAAGTGCTTCAAATACAAATATATACCTATAATGACTGTGTTATAAGAACATGTAAAATCAGAGCAGAAGTGCAGTCATGCTACCTCAAACTCCACTGAAGCCTTGACTCCTGCCCCTGGCATTAGACATTTTATGTTTGATACAGGATAAACACAAGAGAAACCAGCAGAAGTACTTATCTCTCACAGACGCTAGTTGGAGTGGCAAGCATCACTTAGGAAGTGGTTATACCTGCAACTCAGTGCTGCATAGATTTTGTGTTTCATAAATCTTAATGGGCTTCTCGACCACATGCTGACATATTAGCCTTTAAAATCTATTTATATTTTTTCTACAATATCACAGGGCACTGACTTCCACATTTCATGTAAAAGAACTTCCTCTTGTTTGATCTCAGCCTGCTTCTATCTTATTTCACTCCTCAACCTTTGTTTCATAGGAAACTGTGAGCAATCATTGCCTAGTCACAATTTCCATTTTGATTTTAGAGACCTCTGTTATCACCATTTGGTTACCAATTTTTCATCATAAAGAATGTCAGACTATTTAACTTCTCCTCATGTGGAAACCATTGCATACTCTGCAGCTTTTTTATTCATCATAGATTAGTTTTTGAGTGCTGATGGCCAAAAGTGAGTGCAAGGCAGAAGGCAAGGCACAACACAGATTTACACAGTGACACAATAATAGTTTAGCTTTTTTCCTCTGACAATTTCTAAACTTTGGTTTGCCTTCTTGAATGCAAATACATGTCCAAAAGTAACCAAATCTGGTCATTTGTTAGCATACAGACTAATTTTCAATGTTCATTGTGGTTAAGAAGATCTATAAATCAGTGCCAAATAATGCTCTTTCTTTTTTTTTTTTTTTTTTTTTTTTTTTTTTTTTTTTTTTCTGTTCTCAGAACAGTTTCTGACAAATTAAAAGCCCCACATCAGAAGTGATTTATTGATTCCTGAGATGCCTCAGAATGCCATCTGTTGCTTTGACAGTACATTGAGGACAGTGCTGTGTAAAGCATCTGAAGAAAGATTATAGAATTATGAAATTGTTTGGGTTGGAAAAGATCTTTAGGATCACTAAGTCCAACCATTAACCTATGGAGTTAACTGTATATGGAGTGTGATCTACAAGGAAGCAATAAAGCTTTTAAGAGGATCCTGCATTTCTCAGTCATTCTAAGTCCAACAAGCTGACACCTTTTTGGGGTCACAGAAAGCACCTGAATAAGCTCCAGGGATGCCTGGCTCATAGTAAGCTCCAGGTTCATAGAGTCAGGAGGCATAAGGAGAGCACTGTAATGTACAATCATTTAAAATGGACTGGAGCAATTCACACAAGATCAGTAAGAGACAGAAGACTCAGTACCATAAATAGATATGTAGAATGTATTATACATTCCAAAAGTGAGGACACACTGTAGAATCTGCTCCAACTTGTTTCCTTATCTCTTTTTGATGGTAAAAAAATGGGTCTTTATTATCATGCATGTTGTAAAGTGAATTAGACTTAAATATAATGTCAAAATGCTGCCTGAATAAAATCAGAAGATGAGAATAGACCTGAGCCTTAAAGACAGTCACACGCAGCTGTAGTTTGTAGCCCAAGAGACAGTTAAAAATGTCTTTTTAACACAGGAAAAATGATTGCATATGTTTGCCCAAAATAATCTTTTCTCTTCAAGCCATTTGTATCATTTTGGATGAGCATGACATTTCACCCTGGTGTAGACTGTATTGTCCACTGGGGATCAGTAATGAAATACTTCAAAGGAAACTGCTCTGGTTTAAAGTTAGTAAGGTCAAAGAGAATGCAGACTAATAAATCCTATAACTACAGAACCAAGCAACCACAGAATCTGGTTCTATGTGAAATGCAGTCTTCAGAAACACGGGCGAGAAGCTATTGACTCTTGCCAGGCCAATCAATCTGGTACCAGTAAACAAATCTTTGCAAAATCAAGAGAATTCTTTGACCTGAAAGTATATAATCTAGAATTTTCTACAGGCATAGTTTCCTTAAATTCTGTATAGGATGTGAATGTAAAAGACATGAGTGAAAACACAATTCCTATACAATTCCGTACCTTCCCATTGATTTAAACTAAATATAATTTCTCATCCAATTCATCAAAAAAAGAAAAATATACCAGGAGTGAATGAATGAAATAAATGGATAATTGACAAGTTTGGAAGGGAGACAGGTACCTTTCACAGACTTCAGTTACATCTCTCCCTGTGCTATGGTTTGTTTTCTAGACTTCAGTCTCCATTTCCCACTCATTGTTCCCACCTTCAGCCCAAAGCTGTCAAAGTCTTTCTGCTCCTACTGTGCCTCTCCCTCCCCTGCAGTATTACTGCAGCTCAGGAGCTTTGGTCTTCTACTTTCAACATTACTCCTCTTTTTCTCTGCCACTCCTTCTTCTTTCAGACTCTGAGGAAAAAATAGAGTGGCTCTTTAATACCAGCAGAGAGACTGATCGTAACTCAAACGCAGGCTTTTAAATTTGCAAAGGAAAGATTTCTTTAAATTACACATTATCAGAAAGCATAAAACTTATATGTGAAGATACAACAGCTATTACCTGAATTTTGACAATAATGATATTACACACAGCCTCAAATCAGATCAAGAGTCTGTTATTTAGATACTACAGTATAAACAGCATAAAAGAGACCTGGTTGCAAGTACTGCTGTTTAGGAGAAGAAGCAACATATTTAGTACAGCTGACAAGGAAGTAACAGCTCAGTTTTACAGTGAGCTATGATGTTAAAAGATTAGCTTTTCTTCTATGCTTGAACAACACCAAATGCCCTTTATATACAACCTCAAAACCAGAATGATGTCAAAGTACCAGGTTTTGAATACTATTTTTTTTTTTTTTTACTTGCACCTAAATTTCAGACATACCATTCAGTGTGTGCATGACAGCAAAGCACCCACTGGACACCTTGGAGGGTGCAGCCCTCACAAAGGGATCTAGGCTTGATATCTGTTAACCTGAATAGCTAAAAGCAGGGAAATGTATCACTGCATCAGGAGTGTAGGAACAAGAACCTGCAACATCTCCTTCCCACAGCAGTGCCCCGACTGCAGCCTGCTCTGGTGAGAGAGCCTCCCCCCTCCTCGCATGGCAGAACAGAGAGCACGACAGAAGACAGCCTTAGGAAATACCACTTATAGCCAAGATTAATGAAAGTGCAGAGGAAGTATAGGCAGAAAAAGACTGTTTGGATAAACACGGATTCCTTAATCTGGTTAGCCTGGGAGATTTCCAAACGAAGACTTTATTTAGGAATGCAGTTAGTGCATGTGTAACACTAACTGAGATTATACCTTAATAGTCTACAAAATAACATTACCAACGATTATACTTATGCTTGTAGGGCCTTCTGACAAGAACAACTTCAGGAAAAAAAAAAGAAAGAAAAGAGAGAACAAAAATGTAATTGCCTGCCTATCAGCTCCACTATCATAATTACTTTCAAACTCTTGACATGGGTTGAATCAGATGAACACCAAATCAATTTTTGCAGCCAGCAATCATTGCATTCTTAGCTCATAAATTAAAATGTCACTGGTAGACTGAGTACAAAATAATGCCTGTTTCAGTATTTTACCCTGCAGAGAGAGCAACATCTTTCTCCTCCTGTTTGAGTGTAGCTTGTATATCTTTAATCACTGTACAGAATATTACACGTCTCTGATTCAAACCAAAGTTTGCACAGCTGGATCCCACACAGGAAAACACAAGAAATTATACTCTACCTACAGAGTGGGGTAGTCTTATCCCCCTGGGTATCCAGAGCCCCATTCTAGATCTGGGGAGATGGTGACACAAGTTTTTGTCTTGCATGTGCACAATGGCAACATTGCAGCACTGGGGGTTTGCTGGCTGCACACTGGTTCAGAGGAAGTACCTTAAGCCTGCACTGCACTGTCCTCCCCTTCATCCTTTTCTGACCTGCAGTGAACCTCATCAGGCTGAAGTGAGTAGAGGGCTCCCAATACAAAGAAAATTCTCAAAAAACCCTCAGATTTTAAGGCCAGAAACTATTCACTATTGTGGTTTCTTTAAGGAATAAAGCAATCAGATTAAATTTATGAGTTCAACAGTGTATGTTGAAACCTGACCCATAATAATTGTTTAATTTCATATTACCTTTTGTGTCTCATTTCTGAGTCAGAGTAGACATAATTTAATGGGCTATTCTGTGCCCAGTACCTTGCCTATCACCTTTCCCTCTCTATTTGTAACCACAAACTCTGCAGCTGAGGGTCACAGAACCAGGCCACTGAGTTTACTTTTAATGTGACTAGAGTTACCATGATACCTTGTTGTTTTCTCCTTTTTAGGGGCTTTTGCACTTAACCTTTAAGTGCATTATTAACTTAAAGCACATTGCTTAATCTTTATATAATGATTGAGATAATTTTTTCTCATGTCATGTGACTAGCCAAGTCCCAAATAACCTGTCTTTACTCTGAACTATCTCTAATATCATTACTTCCCAAAAGATAGAACTTCAAGCACCTTACTCTCTCACCCACCCCCGCAGGCAAGGAGCCACGAAGACCAACACTGGTTGAATTCCCAGTTACTCAAAAATTCTCCTCCAAAGCTTCACCTCCAAATACCAATGAACAAGTCATTCAGCTGTACTAGCAAATCCAACTGATAAGTTTAAATGCATTTCTGTAACTGCCAATGCCAGTATTCAGAGTTTTGCCTCAAGGGATGTCTTTGAAGAGTTGAGGATTTTTCTTCTGCTCCTTCTAGCCTTCAGAAGCTGAGCTATAAACTCATTGAAACCTGAATATAAAGTACTTCCTTATTTAGTAAAAATAGGATTGCCTATCACTTCAACCCAACCAGCAGCCAGCACATACTGGAGTGTTGCATTTAGGAAAAGTCTCCTCTCTTCCTTACAGTTGATTACTTTTCTGGTTCAGAAAAAGAAATTTACTCCAAGTGAAACAGTTGACTCTTTACCTGATCAGTGGAGTAATTTGACTTCATAGGATGTGATTTGGGTTGGACTTGATGATTGTTTTGGGATGACTTTATGAAGTTGAAGGTCTCCCCCAACCTAGTGACTCTGTGATTAGCTAAATGATCAAAAGGTCTTGTATGTTTGTAAGTTGCCTGTTACTGTCTGCCATGGAGAGCTCTGCATCTTTGTGCAAAACTTTCTGCTCAGCTGTGCCACCTAAGAGCTGACAACTGATCACACTGGAGCTCAGCAGAGCTGACAGCAGTGGTCTCTTATATCTATGATGTTGTCATTAGTACAGTACCAAAATGGCAGTAGGTGCAGACTCATCAGGTACAATAATCACAGAAAAACAAGAAACGTGCAGGAGCCAGTACTTAGCTACTTCAGTTCTACATCAAATGTAGAATAAACTTACTTTTCTGGACCTCCTCCTATTTTTACTAAATAAGGAAGTACTTTATATTCAGGTTTCAATGAGTTTATAGCTCAGCTTCTGAAGGCTAGAAGGAGCAGAAGAAAAATCCTCAACTCTTCAAAATGATTCCCATTTTGGATAGAAATCCATTTCCAACTTCCAGCTGTAGCTTATTCACAGTTGGGTAGCAGCCATTTTGGGCCATGCAACCCTTTTGTTTAAAATAAATAGTTTTCCAGTCTCCTCTTTGTAAACACAATACACTCAGAGAGCAAGAATCTCTCTTTTATTCTTTCAGTATGCAAGCTAAAGAAGCTAAATTGTGAAATATTTCTTCTACTGAGACTGACTCTCAATTCATAATTTGTCCCTCAAAACCTTCTCTGTACCAGTGCCAAGTCCTGCCAGTCATTCTGGAACATGAGCAGATATGCTCTGAAACAGCACTGAGCAAACTTAGTATTTTTTTTTTATCAAATACTTTAAAGAACAATTCGGCTGCAGTAAAATAGTGGCATGTCTATGTGAAGATGTTTACAAGTTCTTTACTTTCACAAGTAGAGGAATACAGATAATTATGTTCTGTCAGATAGAAAACCAGGTTTGCTGCGAGTTTTAACTCAGTTGCCATTCAGACTACCAAAAAATCTGACACCAGTTCTTAAGGGAGGGATTTCTAGTGGCTTAAATGCAATGACATTTAAGGATCAGCCAACATACTACTGAACAAATTCAATTCAGACCATCTACAAAATGGCTGGAAACAAAAACGTGTGCCTTGCTTGAGCACAGGAGGCAGTAAAGAGATCAAGCTGAGAAGAAAAGGCAGTTACTTTTCAAACTGCCATCTTTTATCTCTGAAGAAACACAAAAACTGAAACTGATAACTGTCTTGATGCATTATCAGTTATAATAACTACATTATGGAGATGCAATATAGAGTAAGTCCTTAGAAATTCCAAACTTAGAAATCAAATATAATGAATAAGTGAGAAAGCCCCACGTTCCATTTCAATTCTGCTCTCCTTATCTGCCATGCTAATATTTAGAAAGTAATTATTGCTCTTGATGATTAAACATTTTTTTTTTCTCGTCTTGAAATTACTGATTTTTCTTTTGAAGTCTGCATCACCCTGAAGGGAAAATACGTTTCTCAGCAGATTTTTTTCCTTTCTGCCTAAGAAGGAAAGGAGATTAGAAAAATTAGAAAAAAATGACAATAAAAAGAAAAAAGAGGGAAGGGCAAGAATGAGCAAGGAAAGACAGGAATTTTTTTTTTTTTTTTTAATGAGGATTCTCTTTGGGAATTCACAAAGAGAAAGAAGTGAAAAAATATGAGCTCATCACATAGGGTATGACGCCTCATGCTGCAACCTGGAGTTCCTATAATGAGGTGAATGGGCATTGCTGAGAGCTCATTGCTGGGGAGAGGTTAAAAGGAGTTCTGCATCACCAGGCCAGACATTTTCATTGTACCACAATACACATAATTTTTTTTGCAGCATTATTGCAGCTGGGTTAGTTCTCTAAAGGGAGCACAAATGTATCTTATCCCAGAGTCTAAGTGTCATGACCAAGTTAATCTGGGCTGGAGGGAAAGGAATTCACACTGTAATGATGAAGGGAGGTGCATGAACCTAGCTGGTTGTATACTCTATCAATACAAAGAGATTAAACTATGGAAGTTTAACTACAGACTCATGTATCCCCTAAAATAAAAGGCAAATTAAATAAAAAATTAATATACTTATATAAGTATATATAGTATATACTTAATATACTATATACAAAATATAGACATACGTGGTTTCTCATTCTGTAAACTTCTCCCACTAAAATGATGTAATGAGACATTGGGATTTTTGGATGCATGGTATATTGAAGCCATGAGTGAAACTCCCTAAGAATCAAAGACCACACATAGAAATGCACTCATCACCAACTCATCCTCCTCTGGAGTTTCAGCCTCAACAATCAGTGTATGCCATGCAAATTAACTTGGCCAACCTTATATAGAATCTTACTACACAATTTTTGAGCCTGGCTCCACACTGCTGCAATGTGAACACGCTGGTACAAAGGTAACAGTTGGACTCGGTGATTGTAGAGGCCTTTTTTAACCTGAACAATCCTCTGATTCTCTGATTACTGCACTCTGCTCTTGCAAAATGGCAAGCATAAGATGTGCACTATTATAGATGAAAGACACTTTCTCCATAGCCCCTGCATGAGGCTGAAAATGTTGAAACTAATACTTCAAAGCACTCTTTGGTAAGAGTACCCAAAATACCACATGAAAAAGAAATCTCTTTTTTTTTTTTTTTTTTTAACAAACCCTCAAACCCCAAACTCATATGTGGTTGTTTCCAAGGGAAAAAAAAGAGAAAAGAAAAAGAAAAGGTACGAGGTCTCAGAAGATGACATACTGACCGTGATTCCCAGCTAAACTCTCCGATAGCTGCTGAAGCTGCTACTCAAGCCAAACTATAATTCACAGAAACAAGCTGGAGGAGAGCCAGCTCTGGGTGAAGTGATTGGCTTATTTTGGAATATGAAGTGTTTCCTCTTGACAGCAAGCCATTCTGACTGTCCTTGGGGAGATGCTAAGAAGAAACCTTGATCAGATGTGAGACAAAGCATCAGTGCTGGGTTGTGTAATGGATGGCCATTCAATGCCTTTGTATGTGCAAAGCAGCTAAGTAATATCTGCAATAAAATAGATGGCTTCAGTTGCTAAAGAGGCTAAACATACATTTCCCGGCATTGTTAGTGCTTGGTAAATCATCAGCAAATTTTGTCATTGTCATCTTCTTTATTTTAAATACACTGCTTTTGAAGTTAATAAAATGGCTTGTTTCTCCCTTGTGCTGGACCATTTGCATAATTATAAAGAGGGTTCATGAAAGAGAGTCAATGAGATAATTCCCACACGCAAATTAAAGATCTTTCAATTAACATGGCAGGACGTGTGTGAAAACCATGCTAATGTAGCAGAAGATATCCCTAGTGGCATTTCAGTAATCTGCCTGTATGCTAAGGCATCTCTCTGTCTCACTCTGCTTTGTCACTGGTGGCCTTTGCTTGGGCAAGAGGGTGGCGGAACAGAGCAAAACACCAAGGTTTATTAGAGATCTTTACTCCAATGTTACTGGTGGTGTGGGAGAGCAATGCCTTAATCTTTATTCAGGCAAAAGTCAAGCTGATTGATTAAGTAACTGTCTCTTCATATCAGGGAAAAATTTAAGAAGAGTTTGATTTCCATAAAGCTTTTTCATTCACAGATCAATATGCTTGTAGTTCCCCCCGTGAAAGGTGACTTCCCTCTCTTGTCTTCAGTAATAATATATACATTACTTTCATAAGGCTTCCCTTGTTTCTCTGCTTACAATTAATGGCCCCTCAGAACAACTACTGAAAAGCAAATATGAGTAGAAAAGGACACTGGATACTTGGTAACACCTTAGCTTATACTTGATAAAAAGCAATGAAATCACACCTTTAGAGCTCATATATATAAGCTGGTGATTAACATCAAAATCAGAATTTAATACTTCCATGAGCATAAAGATGCTAGATGATCCTTTATGGAAGTATTACATCTTTCTCTCAAGCTTGGGAAACATTAAAGAACAGATACCAGAAGACAGATGCTTGCTTGCTACTGTGGCACTCCGCTAGCCTTCTAACCACTGAATAAATTTTCAAAAGCAGCTCTTACCCAGGAGAGATGACGTCTCTGTGTCTTCCAGCAAAACAAACAGAACTATGTTATTTTAGGTGCTAGTTGCTCCTTACCTCTATATTGGGACCTGAATTAGGAGTGTGCAAGTCTGGAAATAAAGAGTCCCTATGTGAGCATGTCAGAACTCCCCCATGAAGGTATCTGCTTTCCTTGCCCTCCCTGCTTCTCAGGGAAAAACTTACTGATTGCCTTAAAAAAAAACAAAAAACCACCAAGCAAAACCCCAAAACCTGAGGTTCGCTCTAGATAGGAATAATTCAGCAAGAATGCACATTTATGTGGATGATGAAGGCAAGTAACAGCAGTGACTGTCACAAACTCAAAACTATGTTAAAGAAAGCAAGAAAGTTATCTTTGCTGAATGCACTTAAACTCTGTTTTGTTTTGTTTTTAACCACAGACATTCTCTAATTAAAGGAATATGACTTTCACTGACAGTGAAAACACTACTTTCTCATAGTGGCCTTGGTATTAGTGTATCTCAGTTTCATGAATTTTATCAGCCCACAGGTCATCCTCATAGGTATTCTGTTTCCTGCTACTGAAGTATCGTGGAGCACAACCTAATTTCATGGAATAAGTACAAAATTGGGAATCATGAACCCTTATTGTAAGGCCAATGCTTTTTCCTGTCTTCTGCACCATACTGATGGAGCAGACCTAATCCCTCTCATCTCCACTTAGGGGCAAATCACTTTCCCATTCAGATCTTAGTGTTCAAAACTCACTGTTGTGAATGAACCCAGCTGAGACACAAGCCTTGCAGAGAGACAAAGTTTGCAAGGAAGCAACTGTAGCTCCCACATTGTGCATATAACTTCCAAATCATTGGAGTTTTCATCCACCTACCAACATTTAAGAATAAAAAATGATCATTACAAAAAGCTGCTGTATTTGCATTCCTGTGTCTCTGGATTTGACCAGTGTATAGAGTGGTTCAAACAGATCAACAGTTTTAAATGCCATTTTTGTGGTAGCAAATAAAAATCAGGAGTTTATCTCAGTAGGCTATTAGTTTTATAATTATTATGAATACTAGTTGTTTTATTATGTAGCACTAACAAAGTAAACTCAAGCTTTTGGAGCACATTTTAGCTTTAACAAAACAATTACTTGAGTCAAAATCATGTATCCAATTGAGCAACTTCTAGCAAGAATTGTATTTCTGTCTTCAAGTCTTTGTTTTTCAAATAGTAAGGCATAATAACTTGAAGAATTAGTAATCAATGTGTCACTCCTGTAAGTAATTATTTTACTTGAAACAAGTAATAAGCCTGTGTTCCCATTTGAGGGCACATGTAATTGCAATGTATTGTTAATTCTGCAGTCTTTTGTACAGAATGAATACTCAACTTTAATAATCATAGGAAACTATCAAACTATCTCTAGTGTACATTCTCTAGAAAAAAAGGAATGAAAAAAGTTAGGGCACTGAGTACCTTTTTAAGTTTCAAACTTCAGAGAAAACCACAATTTACTGAAATGCACTGTGTGTGGTATTTGTGTGCATACTCAGCATGTCCTAAGGTTTTGTTTGTTATTTGCTTTGTGAAAGAAAACTAGTAGAACTTAGAATCAAATAGGCCTGTTTCTTTATGCTAGTCTCTTCAATTGCATTTTCTGTCATACAAGGAGCAGAGCACAAGGCTCTTCTCTGCCTCAGCTTCACTGCCTTCTTCAAAGTGAAGAAAAATAAAACCATCTGCAGTGAGCATTATTGTCATGAGTGATTGTTTTCTAAGCGCTTTAAGATCAGTAATACGCATTCTTAGCATTAGTTGTTTTTAAAAGGTAACAAATTAAAATTAAATACTATAGAACTTTTCATCTCAATATTTGTCTTAGGACACATTAGAACCTGAAGTTGCATTTTTGAAATGAATTTTCACGTGAAATGAAACAGATATTTTACACACTACATAAACACCATACTTGAGTATAAGACATGACTTCCACTCACAGAAGGTGTTCAAGAGCTGATGGATATGGCCCTAAGCCAACTGATATGACCAGACCTGCTTTGAAAAGGCTGTTGGTGGAGCTCCTTATTAGTAAGAGCCTTCCCGGACTGGCCTCACTATTCTGCACTACACAAGTGAGAACCTCGTATGAGTGCACAAATGGACAGGAGAACAGTGAAACCTGCAGTTGAAACAGCACTTGGCAGCACACAGGATGCAGCCAAGGCTGAGCTTTGAGCCAGTTCTGGTCCCAAAGGTGATTATACATATTTCCTCACGATCCTGCCTCTGCAAAGTCTTTCCTCACAGCTGGAATTCATCTGTGGGCATTGTCCTGTGTTAAAGCACACAGATGGCTTTTCTACTGCAGTGAGCTCAGGGAACATGCACAACTGTCCCCACCTGGCTGTGCAGTGCTGCCTGTAATGTCTCCTGCCACTACAGAAAAGCACCATTCATCCCAGACTCCCAAAGAACAGGTGTCACTGCTGTGTCTCTGTCACCGCCTCTCACAGCCCTGTGCTTTCAGCACTGTGCTGGGGCTTGAATTAATTGCTGACAAAGGGAGAACTGCAGCTTGTCAGCCATCAGGAAAGCCCGTGATCACTCATTATACACCACTGACACAAGACTGAGATGAAACCGGGTCTCCAAGCTGGACGTTTGTGTTATTGCTCTTATTATGCCTGTTTGTTGGTGGTTTAATGCCTATGCAGTTAATTTGAGGGCGATAAATAGCTTTTTGAGAAAACTAATTTGTACACAGCTGCAATTAATCAGAGTGCAGAGAAGAGTGCACCAGAGCTGAACGCCCTGCTGAAACAGATGGTTGTGCTGCCACCACACACTCCTGCATTCCTGTGAAGGTTAAGCCAAATTGCAGAGCCCTGGGAATTTGAGCTTGCACACATGCTGGCTCTCCCCACATCGTGTCTGTTAGGGAAAAGCTTGAATGATTTTCACCTGGAAGCCTCCTGGGGCTCACAGCCATTAGTTGAGAAGTTTAATAACCGCTGGCAGGGGAAAAAACACCCACCAGAAACAAGCAATTCAGCGAACTTTTCCAACTGCACAGCTAAAATTTAGTATCTAGTCCTGTTCCTGACTGCTTTCCTTATATTGCCTGATCCTCAAAACTTTCATGGTATGGGAGCAAAGAGACAGCAGCCAGATGGCAGCTCCTGTTTACAACAGAGCAACCTGATAAGAATCCAGTAGTTTTAGTTGTTTCTACTGGATTCCATCTGAATGCAATAAGAAGTTAATATTCCCAAGGATGGAGAAGCTGAGGTGCACAGAGAAAGGTGTAATATTTTTAAGCTTCTGGAGTGCAGAGTGGGTTCCTGCAGACTTTGGGGACTGATCTGCAGTCGTACTGAATGATGTGCTGACTCAAGTGAAAATTTTAAGTGCTGATGCCAAACAGAACTTCTCTGAAATGAAAGAAAAATTCTGCTTGGTAGCACCTGTCATGCTTGGGGCATGCAATGGCTTGTAAGATGGTTATTAAGGTTATTGATTAGGTTATTCACCATTTGCCTAAGGTTTATCCAAGAGTTACCAGGAAGAGGTTCAGCATTCACTATAAAAATCTTGTCATTTAAGACAAAAAACTCCCAGATGAAATCCAGAAAGATTAAGTTTGAAACCTGAACCTCTTTCTAATACATAGATGCTCTACATAATCACTAGAAGATGACTAATATCCTTTAAGTATTACTGCTCAATGATTCTTAAATGCAGAAGAACAGTGATTGTGCAAATGCCACAGCTATTACAAGTGATTCTTCAAAGGTCAGAGTAAAAGGTCCTCCCACATGTGCCATTATATTATGGAAGATAGTCCCAAAAGAAACTACTGTGAGATACACCAAAAACAAGACCATGCAATCTCTGCTTTAATGTTGTTGATTTCAAAAGCGCTAGAATCAATTTTCATGACTTGATTGAGAAACAAAAGGCAACATGGAAGCCAAGTTCTGACTGTATAGGCTTGCTGCAGCTAAGGGAAGAGAATTTCACTTTCCTACCCATTTTTGCATTCCTGTGCAAACACACACAGCCTAGCAGCAACACCTTGAATAAGGGAAGCACTTCAGCTAGGGAGTAAAAGCAGGTGGCCAAGGAGTTAAAACCTATAAATGTTCCTCCAGTAAATTCACATCAGATAATTAGTGCCCATTTTCTAGTTCTTTCTTCTTTGCAAACTCTTCAATGGCTTCAATAATTTGCCATTATCTTGAAAAGGAGGGATGAGAAAAAGGGCACTCAAAAATGGTTGCTTAAAGACATAAGCACTGCAGTATGCACTTGGGAAATTGTAGTTGCAGGGCAGAAAAACATCTACATAGATCTTTAAGGAGACTGAACTTGTGAACCCTGGAGTTTTAAGACTTTTTATGATTCTGCACAAGTTGTATGTGCTTTTTCTTCTGGCCAGAACCTTGCTTTCCTAAGAAGTAAAAGTAATTAGAGTGTTGATTCAAATAAGCTCACAGTGTTATTTCTCTCCTTCACACAAAGTACATGCAAACATCTTCAACAGGTTATTGTCCTTTTGGAAGACAAGAAAAAGGAGACACCATTTCAAGATTAATCATAACAGGAGGGATAAAAAAAAAAAAAAAAAAGCCAGGCCCAGAGTTTGATGACTGACCATTCTGAAGGTAGTGAGGTGTAGTTTTGGGCTGAGAAGCTGAGAGGATTTCAATGTGGGCAGTAACAACTGCACGTGCAACATCAGCTGAGAAACCAGAACCCAAGCAGGACTTCCCATGGCACTTTAGCAAGGATAAAAACTGTGTGATTGCAGACCTTACAGAACAGTAGCATAATGTCTTCAGTTATTAAAGCCTGCAAAATACAAAGCTACAGATCAAATAAAATTTGTTATTTCAGTCAAAGAGAAAAGTCCAGACTTCTAGTTTCTGCTGCTGATTCTCATATTAGACTTTACTTTATAGGGCCACCACTACTATAGCATCTGATGAAATTTTATGTTTTATCCTCATAACCGATATAAAAACTATTATGCTCACTTTCAGAAGGCACTAAAGGCACCAAAAGGCTATCTTTCCTAAGATCATATGGGAAATTCGTAAAAGGAATGGACTGACGCAGTTCTCCCAAGACTCATGTTTTGAATTTTCTTCTTTGCTCAAATCTACTCAAATGTCCATAACCTCAGTTAACTCTGGATATAATTGTATTTTCACCAAGGTGGGTAAGAAGACTGAATCTTAAAGCCTTCTGAGTTGCTAGAATGAAAGGCACTACGAGAAATTCAGTGTACTATAATAATTGGCCTCATGCCTTGCAGTAGTAAAACAAAATAACATCACTACAGCTTATTATTCTTTAGATAAAATGCTGTTCTTATTTCCACTATACTTGTAGATCTGCAGTGCTCAACTCCATAACACTCAAGCTCTCCTGTTTACTCCTCAAGATCTAAGCCATAGTTAAGATTTGCTCTGCAGTGCCTCACAGTGAAAGCTCTGGGTGGGTACCTGTGGGCAGCCAGCAAACAGTACCAATAAAACTGATCTCAAAATTTAATGCTACAATATACTGATTGTCTTCACTCCTACTGTGCTGAATGGGCTGGAGATAAAAATTCAGGGATATCCTACTGGGAGTTATATATCAGCATTACAAAGCAACCTGATCAATGCCTACACAAGCACATCAGCCAAAACCAGCACAAAGGCATAGCAGTACGGTAAAAACCAGCAGCCTTACTGTGACCACACCATACTCTTACTGCCTGTAAGGGGACAGCTGATGCAGAGTTCAACACTGAGCCTGGAATACTCTGCTTTTATGTGACAGTGGTTCACTCAAGTGAACTACAGGGGAAAAATCCCCCAGGCTAAGCTAGCAGGAGCAGCACAAACACCTATTTGAGATGTACTTGTACAGTAATAGAAGAGGACTGCTGCTACCAGCTTGTGAAACAAGTATTGGGAGCTAGCACATGGCAGCACAGCAGAACAAATACTCTCATTAAGAGCTATTTCCATTAAAGCTAATGTGGCCCTCTGCCTGCAACTTACATGAGCTTTTCCTATCCACATCAGAGCTGAAAGGAAATAGTATGAAAGGGAAATGCATTGGTTCGAAATAAAAGTTGCACAAAATTCCTAAACCATATTCAAGTGCTTTCTGCTAGATCAATTAGTGAATTCCTATTGCCTCTTGTAGAAAGGCTCCTTTACAAGGTTTATAATTTCCCTGTACTCTCCTATAACAGACAAAGAAGTTGAGATTTTCTGGAGGTGATCCTTCTGCCTTCCTGTGCATATCACAGAAAGCTTTTTAAGAGGGCTGTGCTAATGTGACCTGACCATGCTTGTGTGAGTGCCTGGGAAGCTGTATCTGCAACACATGCCAAGTGTGAGCGTGGGCTCACGCATGTGTCTCTTGGTGCCTACGGTTTGCTGAACAAGACTGCTACTTGTGGGAAGGAGTTTGCTGTACCTGAGAGCACTGACGTGTGTAGGTGAGGAACATGATGTGGGAGGGTGTAGTACACAGACACACGAGTAGGTGTGTGGGTCTGAGAAATAGTTACAGCACAGAATGACACGATTGGGAACTTTCCTGTAACTTTTTGGAGTACATGAGTGTATATAACCTCTGGGCAAATGGTATCTATATGGTCATTTAAGGTGTACTGTGAGGCATCATATGTAGCTATGTACACTTCGATGAATTTATTGAATTCATCTTTAAGCATGGTTTAAACTTTGCCCTCCCACCTTGCATGTTAGACAGTATGGGTGGGACCAAGGCCATACTAGGACAAGGTTTTTTTATGCAATTAAATAGAACACCCCTTCTCTTCACTTCTTGGTCTTGTCAACTCATCCAGCAGCAGATTGTTGAATTACTACCTTTGCAATAGTCTTGTCCATGTAGTAGATGTTTTGGGTTTAATTCCCATCATGTACCTGGAACATGCATGAAGCATTTAGTTCTTTGGGATATAAATCATGGGAAACCTTTCCAACACCAACAAAGCTGTCCTCTCTGCAAGAAGTAGGCAGAAAGCTGAACTGAGCTAGACAAGATGCCTCTACCTATTTCAAATCAGATCAGAATTGAAGTCTCCAAAGGCATAGGTATGAATCAATTTATGTTTTAAGTGGTTTTTCCTTCCTGGCGTTGAAAGAAAAGAAGACTGTCATTCATATTATGCTTTCTCTTCCCTCTAGTCCAAAACTTCTGCTTGATCCCTGAAAACAGCAGCCTGTGCATTCTCTTTTTGGTGACTGGCAGTCTGTGAGGCAGGAAAGCAATCCTTGCAAATGAAATTCACCCAGCGTTTACAAACCAGACAAGAGAAAAGAAGGCTGAAGTGAAAAGGAACCTTTTGTTTTCAGCAGGGAGCAGAGCACAACAAGGAAATAAAAAGATGAATAAACCTGTCATAGACTTTTTCTTTATGGAGCAGAGGCACAGTTATTAGGTACCCACAAAGAAGGCATTCTGGATATATGACTCCAAATACATCGTCCATAATACAGCACTGTGCAGAAGGCATACAACTTTTCAAACAGGTGTCAGAGACAGAAATAAATACAGTGTCTTAGTGGAAAAAAATGGCCAGAAGGATTAGAAGTGAGCATTGGGGTGCTGCAGGCTGAAGTCAGAGAGCTCTCTCTGACAACCTGTTTCCATACACGATACTTGTCAGGAAGAAAAGAAATTATTAACCTATTATTATTATTTTTTCTCGTACTAATTAGGGTGAGGTTTTTACTGCTCATAAAATGTGACAAATTGATAGTGCTCACTAGAAAGGAAAGGCTTCAAACACAGAGCTCCCCCAAGCATATCTCCATCCACAATTGTGGCACTCTTTATTAAACATGGGTCTTACCACCCATTTGAAACCTGTGATCTGACTCATCTGAAGGTCCAAAAACCTACTGCTAATCCTCCTCACTGCTAATTGGTAACTTCCTACCATTTCATGTCTTCCTACAGTTCTGACAAAGTATAGATCTTTGTATCATACTTCTCTTCACTTTTCTATGTCTGGTGTCAACTGCACATGCCACCATGCTCTGTAGCATTCCTTCTTATCCCAATACTGATCTCCTAAAAATGAGCAGAATGTCCTAATATTTGAGTTATGCAATTACTGTCAGATCTCCTAATGCAATAAAGCTAAAATGTTTGTCATACACCGACTCCATTGCACAGTCTTATCCACCTGCTTATCTGTCTACTTCACCAGCATCACAGACTTGGGGCAAAGAAGTATCAGAGTGTATAGGTCTGGATGCAGATGGGTGTATTAGGAAAGATCAGGTGAGAAATCAAAGGTGGTTTGTCTGCTGTTACAAATGCTGAATGGAGGATGTTTTGTTCTGTAACTTTCTGCCTTATTACTTTGAACTAAGTAACAGCCAATTTTAGTTTACATATTTATACTGCTAAAATGCATTTTCTGGGTTTTGTTTGTTTGTCTCTTTGTTTTAACATTCAGATAGTATCAGTAAAAGCTTCAGCTAGCAGCAATAAGAAACATTTACCAATTATTGTTTATGCCTTCACAATGACATTAGATCATGAAACTTGGAAGATATTTTCTATCTTTGTTCAGCAGTCTGCCATTTGATATACCACAATTCAAAGAGGAACTACTAGAATACTATTGCATATCCTAGCCCAAATTTCTTTACAGACAGCCTCATTTAAGACCTAGGCCTGAAAAAGAAAATAAAATTATTTTCAATGATGGATGATCTCAATAGTGAAATTTTGTTTGACCTTCTGCTAGAAGCAAGAAGCACATTGCTAACTTAAGATAAGTTGGTTAGGCTCAAATATCAGAAACTGCAAAGCTTTCAAACGAAACTAAACTTGCACCTGAATAGAATTTTTTTCTCAGAGATTTAGATAAAGGAGTTTTATTTTCCTTATGCACAAAGCAGTGTTTATAAGAGCTCTAGCTGAAACGACAAGTGCCCTACCACTGTCGAAGTAAAAAAGCTGACAATCCAACAAGGTTGGCAACACTTTTCTCAGTTTCACTGACCTACCTGTCTTTCACTCTCCCTCCCCAGCCTAATCTCTTTCTCTGATCCTTCTCCTCCTTGCATCCCACATCCCCCTCTGCTCACAAATTATTTCCAGTTTTAAGGAAACAATAGAGCATAAAATGAAACAGCATAGCACAAAACCCCACTCCTTTCTTACACTGCACTAAAATGTTATGAAAGACACAAGTAACTTTATTCTCTCTATTCCTAATAGTAAGCAAGAAACTCATCTCTGACCCCAAACCTGGCAACTGGTGATCCCTAGACATGATTTACCAAAAAACAAAAATGAAGTTCGAGTAGTAACAGCTCAAATTACATCGAAACAAAAAGTTGCATTGCTTTCTGGCTGGCTTGTAACCAAAACACAAGAATATGTAAAGTAAGGCCAGTTTTTATACCAGCCCTTCTCTTTGTCATGGTACTGCTACAGACATTATCAGCCTCCAACTTTGAGCTTCTTTCTTCAGTATCCTACTGTGCAGTGAAATGTATAAACATGCAACTTAGCTTTACAGACAAGGCCAGGGCAATGAAGCAGTGATTTGTCCTCTCAATAAGGGTGAAAGACAACTTCATATAATTAAGTCCTTCATTCACTCTGCAGTTAAGCATTATTCACATAATTTTTAATGTAACATAAACAAGTTTTATGGGTCATTACTCAGACAGGTGTGCTGCATACTGCATCTTTTAGATTTCAGGCCAGGAAAATGAAAACAGGAACAGCAAAATTACTTGGCTTCAAGAATTCAGGGAATGTGGTAAAATGTGTAATGACAAACATTGAGTTTAATTTTCTATCTTCCAACAACTCTTTTGAAATTTGACATTACATTTCTTCACTCCTTCCCTCTTTCCTATCTTTTATACTTTACTGAAAATGGCATCTTTCTCATACCAAATTAATTCAAAATCAATTAATTGCTCTCCTAACTCCATAAACTAAGTGCTGCAAAGCTGAAACATTCACTTCCCAAATATATCAAAAATCTTGTTAATTTGCACCCTTTATAATACAACACAATATCTACAAATATTTGTACCAGGTGGGTAGGGCTTAGGCAAGATGCTCTTCTCAGCACAGTGATGACTAGACCACTTCCTTGCTAATGTGTAATTCCATGAGGAAATAATATCTGTTGGGCTAATTCTAACTTCTGACAGTGGAAATGAATGTGCTTCTGCAATTGCATATAAATGGTCTATGGCACTGTTTTCCTTTAGCTTCTACATAGTGCCAATAGGCTTCTCTTGATGCAGTACCCACAATTTCCAGAGAATTTTTATTCAAAATAAAAGCAGGCTCACTTAATTACCTTCACTGATGGCTTTTATCAGTGCATTTTGTATTGATGTAATCAATTCCTATATCTTAACCAGGGCTGCTAATTTCTTTCATCATGCAAACTAATTTGAACAATCATAATTACATCTTCAGCATTCTATAGGACCTGTCCTATTTCTGCAATGAAAGTGGACAAAGCTCTGACAACCTGTGTTCAAAAAGTCACCTACCTGAAGATAAGATCAGGTAGATAACAATTCATCCCATAAGGTAACTGAAGAAGTATCACACCACAGGAGGTATTCAATGTTTCACTTTCTTGGACAACCAAGAGTCTTGAAATTTCCAGGGAAGAAGGCCTAATTTCTTTATAGGATCAGTGCCTACAGAAATCTGAACTGGATATGCCATTCCTTCCTTTGTTGCTTTCCAAAACAACACCACCTCCCCCCCTCCCCCCGATCTTCATGAAAATAAGGATTAAAAAATGCAGCTTTAGGAATGAAGTGGATTTGCACTTAAATCTGAATCAACAGCCTCTCCTGTTCTAAAATATTTCTGCACATTACTACATCGCTTTAGTACTCTGCAAAAGATAGATGCAAATGAGAAATGAGGGAAATGAAGCATGAACACACTAGAAAGACAAATATGTAGCCTGTTAGGAATCTAAGACATTTAGTGTTCCGCTTATTCTGAAGGATTGTAAAAAGTTAGAAAAAAACAACCTAGAAATGCAGAAATATTTTGGGGAACATTAGCTTCAAACTGTATCACAATGGATGGGCAGATTAACATTCACATACCTACTTTCTTTTTGAAAAATATTTGTCAGTGGCTTTTGCAGATTAAGAGATACAGTTACAAATATACATTCTAGGTTTTTTTTTCCCTAGCTCAGGATCTTGGAAGAGATGAGATGCTGTGTTTTGACTTACCTAAAGAAACTTTTAATCACAGAACTGTAAAGAACAGAGACAACTTTGACTCAATATTATTTCTGCAGAGTCCTAATACTGATTTAAAGCCCATAAAGGGTGAGAGAATCCCATCCACTTCTGAAAACTCTTCCCACTCTGAAATTTGAATGTGTTACTTCCCCACCAAAAAGAAAAGCCAAACTATTCTGACAAGAAAAGCGTTCACATTGTACTTCACTACCCAGGAAGAAAGTATTCCATCCTAAAATCATGCTATTCTGAGTGCAACTATTTACATATTACAGCTTGAACAGAGAGGGAAACACAAGGTCATTTTGCAGACACATTGGCCAATTAAGTATACGGAATTAATCATAACTACGTCCAAGTATGCCAAGCATGACTAGAGGTAATCACATGGCAAACACACCTTTGTTCAACTGACAACAGAAGCAAAATTTCCTGTAAAATTCAGAACATTTTTATTATTGCTATCCAGTAGCAGAAAGATTCTAGATAATTTGAATGCCCATATTTTACTATATCAAAACTAACATAATTCCACGTCAGTTTTACAAGTTTGTGTATATAAGAATTCAATTACTGTGAAATTTGGAGTAATAAACGTACAAGCAAAACAAAGCGTGCATTAGAACAGTATATGTATTTAATCTACAAAAGTACCTATTCATACAGAATAACATATTATATTTGGTAAAAGCAAATATAGAGAGAAATGTCTTTTAATAAAGCTAAATGGAAGGCTTTAAACCAGTACGGATTTGAAAGACAAAACTGTTTTTTTCATTTCCTTCATTAATGATCTCTTGATCATAGATTTACTAGTTATTAGTAGGAGCTATTGTACCATTTGGGTGTGCAGTGCTCTATGTACAATGCTACCTACTGTGTACTTAAATTGCACAATGCTGTGAAAAAACCACTTGCAATCTAAATTAGTAAATTTGGATACTAGAAGCAATAAAGCCATGTGTTGCTGCATACCTCATTGGCTGATTTTCCCTGTTTCTCAACCAGGTAAAATTATCTGCATGGAGCTCTGAGCTGCCGTGGTTAAACTGCTCCCAGTATCTGTGCACATTTGTTCAAAGCTAACTTGCCTATCTCTGTACAGGACTACAGCATTCTGTGCAGGTATTTGAAATGATTTTACTTAGGGAAGAAGTCAGAGCCCAAAAAGGTAGAGTTAACTGATGTACTGTTTATTAGACTTGGTTTTAACAGCAGTCAATAATAGCTCAGAGCTAGTGTTTTGTAATGTAACAGGCTGGGTTTGGAGGAGGATGTGAAGGAAGACCGTCTGCTTTGTTCTCTGTTGACGTGAGCATGCAGCACCTGGTTATGCTGCAGCTCTGAATCACACAAGCCATTAAGAGAAAACAAAGTCACAGAAGCAAAAGACAGGAAAGCCACAATACATCTTGGAGTCAGTCCCAGCTAGAACAGGCTCCTTGACAAAAGTTCAGGATGAAAGTGGTATAGTGCAGATACCAGCAAAAATGCCAAGAAGAAATTATTTGCAGAGAAGGAGAGTGAAAGATAATCTCTGCATCACATCTGCAACATAAAGCTTTAATTAACATTTCACAAGCCCTGGCACACTTGAAATGTCAGTTTCTGTTGGGTATGGAAAATCTGTGGGGGGTTTAGAACCACAGCTATGGATGAGACACAAAGGCGGGACTATGATTAGGACACAGCTGAAATAAAATCAAGCTGCCCTTCCTTGTGGCCACGTGAATCATGACAAAAATAGAAGCAGCTGTTACTGTTGGTTTGGTCGCTCTGGGGACAGCTATTGCCACTGGCATGAGTAACTGGCTAGCTGCTAGCATTGCTGTAGTGGTTCGGCTGGCACAGATCACCACTTTCCTGTCTGCAACAGCTTTATGAAAATATCACTGTTCAAAATTTTCCATTTGGTTCAATTTCTTAACTGATTGCTTTAGAAACAAATACTCTAAGTGTTTTTGGGACTAAGCCCTCTCAAGACACTGTTATGTATAAACTAGATCACAGGCAACAGAACTGAAAAGTATGTATTTCAACATGACTTTAATTTGTTAAGCAAGGGTATTTTCAATTCTTTCTTGGGGAGTCTACTCCAGAGTTTACCAAATCTTGCTTTTATGAATTTGCTTCTGCTTTCAGTCTAAATTTATTTAATCTTAGCTTCAGCCCAATACACCTAGTTATATGCACTAAATGCATCACTCTAAAGCATTTATGCTCTTTGAATATGTAATGTCTATCCCAGTTCTCTTGCTTCAGTATAATTTAGCAAACAATGCACATTCAAAATTTGTGTAATTTCTTATCAGCTCAGCTTGTGTTTTAATTTTTTAATTTTTTACCTTTTTTTTTTCTTTCTTTTTCTTTTTTTGCTAGTTAGGCATCTGAAGTAGTATGCAACAATATCACAGGAGAGGCAATTCTGTTCAAAGCTAATTTTGAAACTCTTTCTTTGGGCTTGACATGCTCTGCAGACAGGCAACTTACAGGGTCATTTGCTTTTTACATAGCAGTATGGTATCTTGGCACAAATGGGTGAAAAAAGTGCCTTGTGTTCCTGTTATCATCTACAGCATCATCAGCTGACTTGATGAAGCATCTCCATTTCCTGTGTACACAGCACTAGCTAGAGACTCTAAGTCACCTCTTGCTGCACTAAATTCAGAAGGAGGAGATATAACTATTACTATGGCTACCTAATTGCTCCATTTTTTTTTGTTGATGTGACTCATGCAGCTCATACTGCACCATCTCTGGAACATCCCTAGCTCCCTTTAGCTTATGGCTTAGCAAACATACCTCATGCATCAAGATTCAAGAAGTTCTGCGTGGTTTCTCTAACAGACACTTCAAAAAGTTAAAAGTCCCATTCCTCTGAGAGTGTTATAGAGGTACTGTTTCAATTTCTTCATATAAAATCGTTTCAGAGTTTCCAATACATAAGATGTCCCAAATGACCTTTATCTAGTTTTCCCAGAACTGCCAAGACCATACCCTCAGAGATACAGCTGAACAACACTTCAAATCAGGATAACATAACTTCTGACCTCGACAGTTACTCTGTGCTTATCTTCTGTCCCAGGAGAAGAAAGCTTTTTGTCTCAAAAGGTGTAACAGGAGGCAACATGGATACAAATTTCGTTTCATAACATCAGAAGCAGCTGCCTCTTTGCACCAGTGGGTGTATGTACCATAAATTAAAATATAAGCCCAGGAATGTACAGAGGAATTATTAGAAAGTGGAAATGGATTTTACAGCATTTTAGCTTGTAGATGTTTGATATGATCAAGACCTGCAAATATAATTGACTGCAAGTCAATGAAGAGAGGCTCTGCAGAGAAACCTAGACAAATTAGGAGGGCTGGACAATCACAAACCATATGAAGTTCAACAAGTGAAAAAGATGATTCTGCATTTGCCCTGGGATGGGGCAACCCTGGATGTACAGACACACTGGGGCATGAGAGGCTGGAGAGCAATACTGCAGAATGGGATGTGAGGGTCCTGGTCACTGACAAGTTGAACATGAGCCAGCAGTGCCCTGGCAGCCAGGAGGGCCAACCCTGTCCTGGGGTGCATCTGGCACAGCATGGCCAGCTGGGCAAGGGAGGGGATTGTTCTGCTCTGCTCTGCACTAGGGTGGCCTCACAAGATTAAAAAGACATCAAACTATTACAGAACATCATAAGAAGGGCTACAAAGCTAGTGAAGGGTCTGGAGGGGAAGCGGTATGAGAAGCATCTAAAGTACTTTGGTTTGTTCATCCTGGAGGAGACTGAGGGGAGACTTCATTGCAATTTCAATTTCCTTGCAAAGGGAGGAGGAGAGGCAGGCACTGATCTCTTATCTTTAGTGACCAGTGACAGGACCATTGAGGAAATGGCCTGAAGCTGAGTCAGGGAAAATTTAGGTTAGACACAAGGAAAAGGTTCTTCACCCAGAGGGTAGATGGGCACTGGAACAGGTTCCCCAGAGAAGTGGTCACAGCACCAAGCCTGATCTCCCCTGACAGAGTTCAAGAAGTGCTTGGACAACACTCTTAGGCACATGGTGTGACTCTTGGGGAAGTTCTGTGCAGGGGCAGGAGTTGGTCTCTGTGATCCTCATGGGAACCCTTCCAACCCAGGATATTCCATGATTCTATGAATGTTAAATAAATGCTTCAGAGAAGAACCTAATGAAGCTTTACCCTTGTTTATGACTTTTAACTAACTACATCTACTTTACATTTCTCTGTTGTTTATATTTATTCATTCTTTTTGCGAGGAGGTTAGAATTTGTATTTATATTCTATGCATCTAATATAATTTTGTATATCTTCATGAATGCATGTGAATAAGGATGGAGGCAGGACACTGATGTGCTAGAGTGGGTCTAGGGAAGGGCAAGAAAGCTGGAGTCTGCAGTATAAGTCTTATGAGGAATGGCTGAAGGAGCTCATGTTGTTTAGCCTGAAGAAAGGGAAACTCAGGGGGAGACATCAGGGGAGAGGTCAGGGGAGACCTTATCTCTCTCTATAACTGCCTCAAAGGAGGTGGTAGCCAGGTGGGGATTGGCCTCTTCTCCCAGGCAGCCAGTGGCAGGACAAGAGGACATAGTCTCAAGCTGTGCCAGGGCAAGTTTAGGTTGGACATTAGGAAGTAATTCTTCACAGAAAGGGTGATTAGATACTGGAATGGGCTGCCCAGGGAGATGGTAGAGTCACCATCCCTAGAGATGTTTAAGGAAAAATTGGACCTGGTACTTAGTGCCATGTTCTGACATGACAGTGTGCAGTCTCAGGTTGCATTTCATGACCTCAGAGGTCTTTTGCCACCTGATTGTGTGATTCTGTGAAAAACTTTATATTTTGAATGTGTGTAAGGATAAGCTCTTCTTGTGCCAGTGTATGAAGAATTTAGACACTTATGTGTGCAAGGGTAAATGTGAGCAGCAATGTGCAATGTGTGCATGTAAGGTGCAAAGCTGAATGAAAGACAATCATGCGAGTTCAAGTATAAATATAAATAGTCAGCTCCCTGTTCGAATGAAAATCCTAGCTAGGCAGAAGTTTAGAAAGGCAGTGCAATTCTGTTTTCTATTGTGAAAATTCTTGTGTAAGCCCATCTCTTAGGTTTTGAAGGTTTTTGGAGTACTTTTTATATTCTTGGTCTTCCACATGCAGCAAAATATGTTCTAAAAATGATAGTTATCAGTGAACTCAGCAACTCTGTCAACTAGAAAAACAGCTTTCAGCCCCACAACCCGTTTGGAGCGATAAAGAATTGCTGTGGTCTTGCACTGAAATGGACTGACTTCATTATCACACTCAATGATGGTTTTAACTTCATATTTCCTCAGCTCTGCCTGAAGGAAAAATGATAGCTCTGATAACCAAAGAATATTATTAAAGCTAGTTTCCCAGGGAGTTTAATGATAACTGCATTATTTCTCCTTAAGAAAATGAAATTGTGAAGCTAGTTATGTTCAGTGTGCTTAACATTGGGAGACTTTGTACTACTGGGTTTTAAAGGGCAAGCTCACTTTTTATACCTATGTGTGCTGGATTATTCAATGGAAGTGTTTTTGGGGCACACTTGGAAGGAAAAAATGAAGTCCTCCTAGTAAGTGATCTTTTAATCAGTGTGTGGTCTTTTCTTTGGTGCTTGTAAACAATGAAAATGAAGTCTGGATATAGCTATTCATCCACTGTGTATTTCACAGTTTGATCACATTAAGGATTTCAAGACAGAGAGAACTTTAATTTTGCCAGCCCCTCCTTAATTTTGGCATCCATTGTACACTTGATCTATGTATAAGATTAGTGGACTTTTCTTTTGATGAGTGTTGACATGTTGATGAGTGTTCCCAGGCTCAAAACCTTCTTAAAATGGTTTCTTCAAACATAAGGTGATGAATTATACAGAGGTGATGATATATATATAGAATTTGTTATTCTATTTTACAATAAATTCTTGTATTTGAAGAGATAAAGGGATGGTTTCTTTCCTTGGTTAAATTTCACTAAAATGGTAATTATAATCTGGTATACTACCATTACTGATATAACAAGGGCTACATTAACATCCTTCCAGTGATAAGAAATGTCCCCTGACTTAATGAGTTCACATTCTAAGTAGCAGATACTTCCATCTGAAAAGGGAAGGCAAAAGTAACTCTTTATTCTGAAACTGCAATATACTTTATAAATTTTCTTTCACCAGATTTAATGTCATGCTTAGGGAGATAATAATTACCAAGCAGATCAGATGAGTGATCTATTTAGACCAGTATCACACATTCCCCAAGGCAAATGCCAGCACCTGTCTCCAGAAGACTACACCCACCATTTCATGAGGTACCATGAGCCACAGCTACCATTTCTCTACAATTTCACAGTGTGTTTCTCTTAGTGCCTTGAAACCTCCTTTTGGAGTCCTACAAAATATTACTGAGGACTTCCTCATTATTATACATTTGTTTAATCCTCTTTTGAGCAGTGATAAATTCTTTGGTTTAGGCTCTTTCTTGTAATTAGTTTTATAGGTTAATTATCTTTTGAATAAAGCACATTTTCTTCTACCATCTTCAAAAATATCACCTTTCAAATCCTCTGAAATCTTCCTGTTCTTGCCACTTGGGAAAGGACAAATAAGTATGTTCACAATTTCCTCACCAAATCATTCAGGAATTTTCCCTGTGCCTGCCTTTTTTGTGACAGCCACAGCCTCCTAAGTATTTCCTGCTGTAATTTACTCTTGTGTCTCTTGTCAACATTAGCAGCTGTTTTTTGAACTTCCTTTGGTTATACTATTTCATGATTCTGTGAACAGAAATAAATGCTACATCCTTGGTAAGGATGTACCACTGTTTTATATAATGCTGTGATCAGTGAAATTTTCTACCCCATTATTCCTGTATCACAGTGTAATACTTGCTTTTTGACTTCTGCTGTGCAGTGAGCAGATGTTTGTACTGAGCTTCTGGCAATGTCCCCTAGGCTTTTGTTTTTTCTCCCTGAATGGTTACAGTTAATTTAGAACCTAGTAATGTGTATGAACAATTCAAATTATTCTTTGCAATGGGCACTACTTTGTAGTTGTCAACAAAGGATTGCATATCATGTTCTGTTGACAATACAACCTTTTTTATCAGGTGCCTCTGAAATTCCTCACTTGTGTCTTTTTAAACAGAAACTTCCATAAATAATCTCTCATTACCTGCAGATCTTGCAACTACACTGACAATTTCCTTTTCCACATCGCTGATTAAACACAGTGGTCCTCAAACAGAAGTTTGAGGCACTCTTCCATTAACCTTTTGCCATTTTTCTATTAACCTGAAAATCAAGCATCTATTTCTCTTTTTGGTCTCCTGTCCTTTGCTGGTTTCAAACCATGACAGACATTTACCTTTTCCTATCTGACAGCTTTGCTTCCTTATCAGCTCTTACAAGGAATTTCTGAAAGGCTAAATAAGTCCCATTTATTTGTTTCACTATCCCCACTATATGGATGGCAGAGAATTAACACTGGCAGATTGGAGAAGCACAGTCAATCCCAGATTCTCACTTTCATATTATATTAACTTAGGTGCTGGTTCGTACAGTAAATTACAGTAAATTACAGTAAATTAAATCTAATTACCAATCCAAACAACTATTCTAAAGTCACAATCACTAAGCTATATAAATACGCATTGAAATAATGTGTACTCTGCTTCTGCTCTACAGCAGTTATTTTCATGAATCTTTTTAATTTTGAGTTGTTAAAGATTTGCTCCTCCATTCCATCCGAACCCTCTTTTTGTAAATCTAACAACCCATCCCTTTATAATATTCTAATCTGTCTTCCTGAGAAGAGCAGGCTTGAGGAATGTTCCCTCTATCATAGAACAGCTTCCAAGAAATTATTCAGCAGTGCTCTAATGCTTTCTAGGAAGTGTAATTTCTCTCTTTACTCCTTCATTGTCAAACCAACAGAGGGACATCTTATTGAACCTTCTGATTCTGATATCCCACCTATAAAAATCATTAGCCTGTTACTGCAGACAGTTAACTAAGGACTTGCAAAACAATTTATGTGTTAAAGCCAGTGACTTAAGAGGTAGTAGAGAGAGAAGTCCAGGATCATGAACCATCCTGTTACTTTTCTATGACATTATCAGTTTCAGTATTCAAGTGGCAGAAAAGAGGGGAAGAATATTCAAACTGAAAGTGCCTGGAAAACAACATGGAGGTGAATAACAAAAGAATTGGATTTTTCAAAACCAAACTCTGTCAAAACAGCCAGGCTTTTTCCATGGATTGTTGATGAGGGTAGAACCAGAACTTCATACCTTGAAAACCCTTCAACAGAGTTTTATGTGCCACAGGAAAACATACTTCTACACAGTGTCACAAAACTAACTGAAGAAACATATTTTGAAAATAATTAGAAGTAATTCTGCATGAAAATGGGAGGTTATATTATGTCTGTTTGTCCTGCTTTTGGTATTAATATTTAATTTATTTATGACCTTGAGGATAGAATATAAAAACAGGCTGATAACATCTTCATCTTAATCAAATTTGGAACTTGCCACAAACCTGAATTTACTTCAAATTGATTTTAAAATTTAAAATATAGGAGGTGCAATGCAATAAAATTAAACATGATTTCTACAGTAGTTTAGAATAAACCTGCCTGACTGTATAATGAGGAGGGATCAGCCTGGCAGCAATTGTGAAGAGGAGGACCTAGCAGGGTACACAGCAGTGAAAAAACTCATGCTGATATTAAAATAGGGAACAAGGTGTATAAATATAGCTATAGTTTATTGCAGAAATACAAACCAGAGGTCTGCTATTGCCTCCTGTACAATGTACTCGATGTTGGTAAATCTTTCCCTAAAACACCATATTTGGGTGCTACAAAGACTTTGAAGTTACAGGGCAAAGAGCTGGAGACTACCCAGGATACAGCAACAAGAACAATCAGACCTCTAGAAAACAGAGACCAGAAGGAAGGTGAAATAACCTGTTCTTTAGCCTAGAAGCCTGGGTTGGGATATGGCACCAGTACTAAAATATGTTAAAGAGTGCTGCAAAGAAGGTAGCTTAAAAGATGGACATGACAAGAATCATGAGCTTAATTTAAAGAAATGGAGGTTTCAGATAGAACATCTGTCTAGATTGAGCAGGTGGTTTTATGAGCTTCTTTTCACCCTCATTATCTACAACACTTGCTTAAAAGGAAAAAAAAAACAAAAACCAAACCACAAAAAAAAACCAAAACCCCACAAAAAAAAAAAACCAAACCAAAACAAAACAAAAAACCCCCCCACAAAACAGCTGCAAGAAAAATGCTGAAGGTATCAGAAATGGCCTTGGGCAATTGGGAATAGGCCATGACACTGAAGAATCAAGTTAGTACTATGCTAGTTAAAATACCTCTTGGCTCCCTATTTTAAGCCATGAGCAGCAACTGAAATGACTGCATCCATCAGAGAGAGCACCATCTAGTCACAGTAAGTGAATTGAGTCATATACTCTGGATTCATCCTGTGGCATGGCACTGACTCACTGCGCAGCCTTAGGCAAAACACTTGAGCTTTCTGCACTTGCTTTCCTTCTCTGAGGGAAGAGTACATAACCTACCTCAAAAGCACATCACAAGCGAATCATGGTAGAAGCCCTGGTTAAAATGGTTCATTATCAAGGAAACTGAGAAAAAGCTTGCTTCCTAGAACACAGATTCAGATAACTTAAGGGCACAGGATCATTGTTCTCTGCTACTGTTGCTGATGCCTGTGTAACACAGGTTGTTTTGATCCTTTCAGGCAGGCTGTCAGAACAGCTGAAATAGCTCCCAACGAATACACAGAAAGATATCAGCAGATGGTCACCATGTATCCTTTCAGCCTCTTTCCCTGCTTTTTGCCTGCCTTTTTGAGCAGAACCATCACTGTTCCTAGTGCACTCCTACTGAAGGCATTTTATAATGTACCACAGTAAAACAAACCATTTCAGTCTAAAGTTGTTCTACAAGACACTCCTCTCTGAAGTTCCTGGGCAGTCCCAGGTCCTGTGTCTCCTACTTGACATCACACTACCCTGATTTCCTCTGTGCACTTAATTGTCATTCAATCTCTAGGTGTTTTATGACCATTAACTTAATGGACTATTATCCTAGGACAGATACATCTCACACTTTACAACCAGAAAGTTAGAGTTCAAATGTCAAATTCAACATCACAAAGCAGGGCAACAGCTGAACTGAAAACAGGTTCAGGATGGTCTGATTTCCAGTTCTGTGCTATGATAACCTACATATATGTATAAATCACTATGCACAGTTATATATGGATCCATATTGCATGTATTTTATGTTTCCATATGTGCATGTGTAAAACAGTTTGCTTAACTGTGAAGACAAATAGAAACATATGATTCCAGTTTCCCTTCAATCTGTAAAAGTATATTCCAAACAGGTTCTATTTCAAAATATGCATGAGACACCTAAGTGTTTTAAACTATATCTTCCAGGGAATAATGAATACTTCTAAAGGAGTCTTTAGGGGGAAAAGAGTAGAATTGTACATGTTGGCTAAAAGCCTTTTGATTACTGTGTGCTGTATGTTAAAAAGCTAAGTCCGACCTTCTATTTTCTGGAGAGCTTGCATTCCTAATTTTGGCTGCTTCTTTCTTTGTTGACTACAGAACTGATACACTTTGATTTTCATACATGAGTTATCCAGCTTCCATGTGCTTCAAAGCTGTCCAGCCTGAAGGCATCTATTCTGGCCTCAGTCCAAGCCAGACTTCAATACTTAGTGGCAACTGGGGACAGGCACGACAGCGGAACACTAGTCCTCTGCTCTTAGATTTCTGTATTTAAAGGAAAAAGCTAAGCTGTCAAATACAAAAAATGGAAGCTGTGACAGGGTACAATGTAGAAGTCACTATATAGAAAAGAAAAAGAAAATTGTTTGCCTTTTTGAAAGACTCCAATTGATAACTGACACTCCTGTTGCCTTCTTAAGTCACCTGATCCAATTTTCTACTAAGCAGTTCAGAAAAATCTATAGGTAGCACAGCCTTTGCCAAAGCAGACTGGAGCATGAGTCAGTCCTCCTAGTTACAATACCCTGCCCTTTCACGTGCCTGGAGAGAACAGTAGTTTCTCTCATCTCCTATTCAGTCCTGAACTGTAGCAGATCAGATAACCTCACTCAGAATGAGCCCCCTGTATTCATATCTAGCAGCAACCACATGAACCTACATCACCATTCTGTTGATAGCCACTGTCTAATACACAGAAAAGGGGCAGTGAATTTGTTCTGTATGAGAAAGCTCTTGTACTGCACTATTGCAATATCCGAGCATCTTACAGCAGTATTTTAAAGGTAATGACTGTATAGCTGGAAAAATGGCTTTCTCTCACTTCATCAGTCTAATCTGTTCACCTGGAAAACATATTTTCCTTTGGCAGAGAGGAAGATCCTAAGCTTTTTCCTGGGTTCTTCTCTCATAGAAACAGTACTCTTGGGTAAGAGGTAGGCTATAGAGAAGCAGGAAGGGAAGAGAAATTTCAAGGTGACAAAGTGACCACTAGCTATTAGAAGAGGTGAGAGACAGGAAGTACTTTTCCTCTTGCAGCTCTGCATCATTCACAATAATGAGGGAGCAAAGAGTTCGGGAAGCTGTGATGTGCAGAGCCTTTTGTAGAGTCATGATTCACTGCAGATACAGAAGCACACTGCAACTTTTCTTTACAGAAGTCTGGTATAAATGGTGTTGATTTCATAGCTGGTTGCTTCTTACAGAAGAGCAGAGCACAAAACAGCAATGCTTCAGGAATACATTACGACTAAAATATGTGAATGCATATGCAAATTAAGCACAGCTTTCCACTCCTGCAACATTACTGAGTATCCCCCTGTGTCAGAGAGTTTAGGAGTGCCTGTTGTGCAGGCATCAACCTACACATCAAAGCTCTGCTATTTCTACAAGGAATAGGGGGGTAAGCGGTTCTTCCTTCCTAGCCAGTGATTAATCATTCTGCACTGCAGCAGAAGCCATACTCCATAGGCTTCTGACTGGCAATGTTACAAAAAACAGAAGGATGGCCATTTGATGGAAAATCGTTATCTTCCCTCTCCTGTGTATGACCACACTGATAGCTGCACAGAAGTACATGAACAACCTGTATAAGTTGCAGAGTTGACAGCACACTTTCTTCAACTCAGCTGTCTAAAGCATCACCCTTGAACTGCAAATATTCTTTAAAAAAACCCCAACCCTTTTGAGACTTAGAGAATCTCTCTTTAAAAAAAGCCTGGCAACAGTGAATTTCAACAGTGCCGAAGGCCAAAGATTTCCCATTGCAAATATCTTTCTGCCAGAAGGTCATAATCCCATTCTGTAGAAATAATATCCTTCATTAAGAGTACTTGTTTCCCCTAAAGTCCTATGTCTCTGGCCTCAGCATAAAGGTGCCATTTAAGGGGAACAGTCTGATGCCCACTCTGTTTACATTCTAAATGTGTACACATACAAGAAAGAGCAAAGAGGGTATTTCAGTGATCAAGCTCATGATTTTATCCCCGAGCAGAAGATTTCAGCTAGTGATTTCAGATTTAAAGGCTTTAACTTTTCTCCTCATGTTAGGAAACTTCTCAGGTTATAGCTCTATCCCTTAGATATTAGGATCTATCAGAAAATTACAGAAATTATGCCCTCAATTATAGAATATATTAACATCCAGAAATGGGCTTGTTAGTGGAATATACTTAGTAGCTACAGAAAGTGTATTTATAAAAAATTCAGTGTACTACAAACAATAAATTAATAGTTTTGTGCCATTGTGACAGAACTTTTAGGGACTGGATCAAGATATTCTTCAATAAACTAAAACAAATAAACTAGATCACCCTATTTCTGTTGCTGATGTTCATACTATTTGTCTAAAAATACAGGATCAGTATCCAAAGTGTAGTACATTTCAGTAATACTCAATTCATTAGTCATTAAATCAAAGACCATATAAAATTCTCTCTTTAATAATATATGCATCTGTTTAAAAAATAAAATTACAATTTTTATGGAAAGCTTTTTTATCCTCAGTTAGAGATGAAGAGAATTTGCATAAACTAAAGAGAGAGAGAAAGGGGAAGAGGAGAGAAAGTGTGTGAAAGAAAAGGAGTGTAACTGATTGCAACACAATTTATTAGCTTCAAAGGTCAAGGCAGCCAGTGTTTTTATTGGATCTGTTTACCTAGGGGCATTTGCAGTGCCTTGACCTGAAACAAACAAGTTACTGTGGCAGTGCTTCCATATATTTATGTCATTCCTAGGCTAATGCAAGCATTTCTTGAAGTCCTAGTGCAGCAGAGCTAGCTCTGTGCAGTCATTATCCATTGGATGAAAATGCCAGGCAACAAGCAGTGGCACAGAACCATCAAATAAGTTTTTTCAACCTTCACTTCATTGCTACTGGATCATCTTTGCCCTTGGGTTGTTCTGGTGGCAAACATCCTCCATAGGCAGGAGATGGCAGCAAGGGGTTGTGCAGAGCCACTTCACTGAGGAACATGCCTATCCATGCAGAAGGAGTGTTCTCTGGAGAGTTACTCCTTGCCAGGGTATTTCAGATGTGCTTTAGGATGGTCACAGCAGCAACAGTATATAAAAAAAGGCCAATAACTAGGTAACCAGCAGCTTCCCAGATGATTTACTTTTAGTTGCATTTTCACTTGAATTTCCAGGCTTGTAACTTTTTTTTGAAGAGAGTGGCTCACCTAGTTAAAAAGGAAAGTTCAGAACACTGGAGTTTTCCAATTCACTCCAGTTAAGACTATTAAATCTTCTGTAGCAATGGCTCAGATGTCAAGTCTAGTGGAAAATGGCATCCTGGCTGACATAGCAGATGTTATGAAAGACCAGCTTTTATGTTCACCCCATCTTTTATTAGCTGCACTGGCATGTGGGCTGAATTTTTCTGTCTTGAGAATATAACCCTGAAATTCCTCTTAATACTTGTGCCAGCCAGTCTTCAGCCTCTGCAGCTGGGTTGCTGAGTCTCCTCCTGAGGGAAGCACCCAAAGAAGAGAAGATGGTACCTGAAGATGCTTCGATTATCCTAACTTCAGAAATGCTTGCTACAGAAAGGGTTGCAAGTTCAGTCTCTGAAGAAGTGACTGTAAAACAGAGATGTGAACTGAAGCTCCTCACATGAACTGAAGAAATAAATGGCAGATATCAATCTTCTCTGCAGCTGGGGGCTCCACAGTGCCACACTGAACAAATGAGGGATCAATTCTACCAAACTACAGGTCAGTACTACTACTCGTTCCTGAAAATGTGCTCCACAGTTACTGAAACCTGAACTTGTAGGTTTACCAAAGGCTTCAGCAGCTGAAATACAAAGCCAAGTGCAGTAAAGCAGCTATAAATTATGGCATAATATAATACCTGCCCACTCATTTCACATAAGCCACAGAAATCTTACCAATTATATTGACTCTGAACCACTAGTGATTTACACTGGATGTGTTCTGGAAATCTAGAGGCAGTAAATATGGTCTATTTCTTATTCACATGACTTATTTACAAACATTTTACAAAATAGTTAATTTTTAAGTTAACCTTCAAGAGGTTAAATTGAAAAACCTATATACTAGCAAAGTTAACCACCTTTTTCTTTTAAAATATTCCTTGCATCTCAGCGAGAGCACAGGATCACTGATGCTTACACATGCCAGCAATGCAGAAATTTGTTATCTAATAATAGCCAAGGAAGTATTTGAAGTTGCTGTGATGCTCAAAGTCTGAATCACCTTTAAGGTCCTTCTAGCTGGGGATAGTCTGTTTCTGAGACACACATCTCGATAGAGAGAGGAAAGACATTTCAACATTCCAGCCTCAGGGTTTCTTACATACACTGCAAAAATTAGAAAACCAAGAGGTAAAGCTGTCTTGAGAGCAGTCCTTTCATGGGATGACAAAACTAATTGGAAGTTTTAGGTCTGCAGTGTTAAAGGAGAATTTTATTTCAGCCTCTAACTAAAATGAAGGCCCCATAGAGGGAAGTTTTTACAGAAGCTAAGATACAAACAATTATCCATGCATTAAAAAGTACTGCAAGAATTAATTTAAGGACAGCAATAATCCTTTTCCTGTATGGTGTAGATACCAGACATAAGAGCAGGCAAAGGCTGATAAGAGGTAGTTAGAACTCACTATAAAGTGTCAGAAAGTCATTTTCATACAAGAATGACATGCTGAAGAAATAACATTGATTGAAAATTCTCCCCATTCCCTTTAAAAGTTTGAATGAAATATTTTAATTCAAGCTGATATTATTTAGTTATACACCTCATTTCATTTTTCAACACCCACTTGAGCACCAGTCCAATGTTTATACTCAGTTTTGACAGTTCAAAGAGTTACTAACAGCACCTGGGAGCTGTTGGTAACCATCATAATGTCATGCTGGCACAATACTGGTATCTGCAACTATAATTTTACGTAGCTCAAAGAAACAACTTAATTGTACAAGTGGGTACTAGGAACAAAAAGACAAAAGATCAGCTGGACACAGGCTTATTGTAGTATCACTGTTATAATTACATGATATATTTGTTTGCAATACACTCTAGCAATGTATTAAAAAGAAAAACTGTAAGGTTTGTAACATAGCCTGCCTGTGTGTAAAAATGGGCCTAAGGAGACTGATATGACATTTTGTTTGACAGTGTTAAGAGTTCAGAATCTCAACCTATCATTCTTATCTCTGACCTAAAGCTCTGGCCAGCCTTTCTTCTTCTACAAACACTCATTTTAATTAAAGTTACACAAATGTGATGATCCAAAGAAGTGACTGTGACACTGCAGGATGGAGAAACACAAATGGTTTTCCAGTGAGAAAAAAAAATCTCAAGTCTGAGAGTGGTCACTGGCATTTCTGATCAATGCTCTTTAGGCATCGTTGGCCACATGGAGAGAAGAGCTGTATGGGCTCCCTGCACCAGAATAATTGTGTCAGGCAATACCCATTTGGAGATGCACCCAGTTGCTCTCAAAGACCTATGGTGTCCCCTGCTTCTCTGTAGTCAAAGTGGAAGCTTGTCCCAGAAATGCTGACAAGTTTGTGCTGGCTTGTGTAAGGTTCTGGAAGAACAGTGCTGGGCAGGACCAGAAGACAGCACTCAGAAAAGAAAATGGAAGCTATTTTTGCACAACTCAGAATAGGAACACAGTGCAGCTCATCGTCTGCTGTGGTTACCTTCAATCCCTGCAGTGACAAGTGCTGGGCTGTATGTGCATTTTCATTTATCTCTGCAGCTCCAGGCTGAGGGCAGACAGCACCCATTTCACCACAAGACCATGCTTGTGAGACAGGACAAGTGTATTTTCAATTTGCAAGTAAGCAGAGTCCTGTCAAGGGCAATATTAATTTCTACAGGGTCTGAAAAGCAGCTCATTATTCCTGACTCTGCCTCTGGGTTATTAGTGCATTAAATAAAAAAAAAAAAACAAAAAAAACCCAAAAAAAACCCAAAACACCCCGAATAAAAGAGTTTTTATTGCCAGCATTCTGCATTGCTCTCCACGAAGATGTGTCAGCTGACTGCACGTTTCCTTAGATGTAATATGACAGTACTAATACAAACAATTAATTAGTGTTTTTCAGCTATACATCTGAAAACACTTTATAAAAGAAGAAAAAGAAAAAAGGAAATACTAATGCCACATCACATAAAGAAGGAATCTGGGCACACAAGGGCTTAAGTGCTTGGGGCAATATTTTGTTGAAATGTCAGGCAAAGTCTGGAAACAAAATGTTATTGAAGAGAACAGAGAAAATGGTGTCTGTAACAGCTGGAGTACTTGACCCAGTGATTCACGTAAGGTTTTCCTGCAATGGAATCCTATAACTATAGTTCAGGCCTAAACAGTTGGTTCTGGTGTCCTATCTACGGGACTGTGCTAGAGAAGAAGACTGCACAATTTATGTATTTACTGGTAACAATTAAATGAGCACAATGTCAAACACAAATTTGTTCACTGAAAAAATTGCTTAGTGAACTACAGAAAATACCATGTGGTTCAGAACCACTGAGAAGACTGGTGATAACAAAAGGAAGTTTTGTGAGGTTATTTCAATTTATAACTAGCTATACCTAGCTACAGGTTTTCACAAGTCTATAGTCACTTCTGTGACTACATTGATATGAAGTTACATGTCACTTAGCCTTGAAGTTATCTGTTACCAGGTGAGTGAGAACATTCTAGACAGAAGCACAGAGATTAATGAAGGCTGTCTTAACCTGTTTCACCCATATACACTGAATCTTTGGCTGCCAATTCTCATGGACTGGGTTAAAGCAAACAATAGGTATTATTGACCAGAGTGTCCCATTTGTGTAGTTTTGTAACACCAAACCAAGGCTAGGCAAATATAAAAGCAACTGGTTCTAAACAAATAAATGCCAGTATTTTACATTTCGTGAAATGTACTGCTGTATTACCATGGCTAATTGAGTAATAAACATCCTGAGAGGATTAAGTATTTTCATAAACAGTGTTTGCAGGAGTCATAGCCACAATAGTAGTTTAAGGCAGTTACTCCTCATGCTCTGGGAATCAACATCTAGAGATGGAACCCAAAAGAAGTATAGCACACACATACAAAATACATGAGCAGGTGCACTGGTGCTCAGGCCCTCAGAAACCTCCTGGCTGTTTCATGGGCTCAGCCACTGTCTGTTAAGCCCATTGATCAAATTAAGACTAAGCCCTACAAGACAGGTGCCTTCCATTGTCCCTGGAAAGAGCTTCATCCTCTTTATACTTTGCAAATTTGCTGGAAATGGAAGGCTGCACCCTGTTCAAAGGGGATAGAGATGTTACAGAGCCTCTAGCATTTGTGAGACTCTTAAAAGTAACTCCATCTGAGGGAGTTTGTATCAGTTTATTAGGTTTGTATTCAGCTGGCATGAAAAATAAACAAAAGGTGGAAGCACTGAAGAAGAAGCAAGCAACTATGAAAAGCTAACTTCCTGAGGAAGGAGAAAGACAGTGTGGTGTGATGTAATGGCAAGACAGTGGAGAGAAAAAACAAATGCCAAAACCAGAACATGCACACTTAGACAGAAAAGAGAAAGTCTGAGCCCTGGCAGTCTACCAAATTTACCGTGAATTCTTTGTGGGGGAGACAGCTGCCACTGAGTGCACATAAACACTCCACAGCAGAGCAGCTTCAGAAAGCACAGCAGAGGTCATTCAGAAGTGCTCCACATCTCAGAAAGCATTTTTTATTTTAGAAGAAAAAATCCAGAGTTTGACATGAATGGTTTGATTTGTTTTCCAGGTCTGCAGAAACAGATGACACAGTAAAGCCTGGAAAATACATGTGAGCTCATCATTTTTTACAGAAGCCTTAAACAACACAGCAAGCATCTCAGCCTTAGTGAGAGGTCCATGCAGGTGTGCCTGCCACTCAAGGTGTATTTTAATAAAAAACTTTCACTCCTGGAAAAATAATGAGTTTCACTTGGCTCTTCTATTTTAAAGAGAAAGAAATTCCTCAGAAACCATAAGATGTTAGCTTGGTACAGGAGTAATGAATAAACCATTTTCATGGGATGCCAACATAGGGTGTGAAATAAGAGGTCAAAGCCAAAAAGTAAGTTTAATGAAAACCCTTGACAACTAATGAAAATCTTTCACTGGTTCAAGGACTTCAAAGTGGTAGAACTGTCACAAAAGGAAGAGCAATCCAAGAAATAAATTATTAGGTGAATACACTTAAGGGAAAAAGGATATTTGTCTGAAGCAGGTACTGTATTCCTTTAAAAGGTTTGGATCTGTGTCTTCATTAGGCACTACAGAATGTAACGCCATGCAGAGAAACTTCAATAACACTTTGCAAGGGCATTGAAAAGCTTTGCCATATTAAGAAATAGCCTCGTTTAGAACAAAAGTTTCTGACTGACATCCTGTTTTACTGTTTCGGCAGTGGTTGAAGACATTAACATCCCCACCAGAGGTTACTGTCCCTGCAGCAAGGGCAATGAAGAAGACCCGTGTGTCCATTCCTCCACAGCTCCATTTCAGGAACCAGCATGCAGTCTAACCTGCTCATCTAAAGGGGCTGGCACTGCAGTGCCTGCTGTGACCTGCAGCAGCTCAAGCACAAGCGTATGTCCTGATCTGCCAGCTCTGCCAGGAGGCAGCTTAAAGGAATGATCAGAGACATGTGACTGATGACCTACTAAATGGCAAAATTCAGTAAGGAGTCTGTAAGTCTGAAACGATGAATCTTTTCCATCTCTTTGATTCTGCCACTGAAGCTGGCCACTTGCATTGTCTATTCATTTGCTACCCATGAACTCCAGCTACCTCTGAAGACAGCTGCAGTATAACATCCTATAAATCAAGTCAGGTCATGTGTGAACCAATTAATCTTAGACAATATTCCCTACTTTTCAATAAGCAATGTGACAAGTTAACATGGTAAATATTTAACACTGCATAAACTGAGTTAATTTAGACTCAGTTTGGACAGTGCTTCTCTGTTGTCCAGATAAACCTGTTGTTGCTCGACAGAAAAATAATAAGAAAAAAATCAAAACTACCTGCTGCCTCTACAGATGAGAAAAGCTTGCATGTGTTAACATCATATACAAAGTACAACCATGAAATGCAGATGGGGAAGATTCCCATTAATCAGTGGATGTAATTTTGCATGTCAGAAGGGACCATTGTTGAGGTAATGGTCATATTTGATTATTCAAAACCCTTTCCTTAAATATCAGTTAGGGGTGTCCTGATGTAATGACAGCTTGGTTATTTATATCCTGCTTTTGCTTTTGGTTTGTTTTTGCTTCATGGTCATGTTGAAAGCATCCTTCATTGCCATTCCAGACTACTGCTAGCTTAGCTATGCATTATTAAACAATAATTAGCTGCTAGCCTACAATTAACTGTGTATCTGTGATTATAACAAACAATCCTTAGATACAATTAGTAAGGTGCTTCATAAAGAGATCTTGTTAACAGCTGTTTTCGTTACTGTTAGCATGCATACACAATGGTCCAGCAGGTGCCACAAGGTCTATCTCAGAGAATGAACCCTTTGGGCAAGCAGGTTTGAAATCAACCTGTTTCCCTTACTACAAAAGAAAGAATCACAGTCCTACCCAGTAAGATTTGGCTGAAGGGATTGTTTAAGTCAACTCCCTCTACCTGGTACTATGTCAAAGGCGTCAACTGAATTATGAGTTTTCCCAAATTACACACAAGTAGGAATGCAAATTCTGTATCCAGAAACAGGAATGGCAGAACTTCTGCATACAGTCTGATGCCAAACAAGGTCAATCAAGTTAAAATTGGCTTTCTGATGCTGCCATGTGGGCTACAGCCCAAATTTCACTGCCCTGTGCAAAGGAAAATCATGCCAGATACATTTAAATAGAGCAGAAATGCCACCTGGAACAACATGATCTGGTTAAATCAACAATGACTGCAAGGAGTGATCAGAAAAGATGCAGTCCTTCTACAGACACCATACCAGACTTATGGGACAGTCCACACTTCTCCGTATCTCCTTCAGGACAAGCGTACAATTTCCAGTAACAACTACTTGTGATCACAGTCCTCAGTGATGTGAATTTTCTGTTAAAATATCGCTTTGCATTTTCAGAAGGCAAATCAATGTTCACAAACACATCCTCCTTTCTATTATTCTGTAAGTTTTAGAACTGGCCACCAGATTTTCTTACATCAAGATTTCCAATAAAGAAAATTTGTTTCTAGTAACAGAGAGTATGGCCACTCCGTTCCACTGACATCTTTGACAACTTTGAGGCCATCATTCATATTACGGTTTTTATCATAGTTTTTATCTGCACAACTCAAGCAAGTCAGAAAATGTTATTTTCTAGACCCCACACTTTCATGCAAGTAAAAGTGAAAAATTAATTGATGAATGATAAGAAAAAAAAAAACCAACCCAAACAAGTTATTAATTCAGTTTTATTTCTGCAAAATAAAAACCAGGCTTCCTCTCTTTCAGAAATTACTTTCTTCTCTTCTTTTAAAGGGTCTACCTGGACATCAAAAGGGAAAAGAAATGGCAGGGGTCTGGAGTGATAATTTTTTTCCTAAAGTCTTTGCCTTCTATGAATGAATTTGCATTAGACTGCTGAATAATGCCTTGAAATATGATAAAGTTATGATTTCATCCCAGTCTAAACTCCATATTGTTCAACAGTAAAATGTATCAGTGATAATAATAAAATATACTAATAAAAGATGAGAATTTCTGTCTCAAAGAGATCAAATAAACAAGTGGATTTCTGAATTCTAGGTAAAGTACGTAGGTGTTTTGAATGAGTAGTCATTATTTCTCCCCACATCCTTAGTCTGAATTTATGGACCACTGCAGGTGGATGGCTCTAGAGCTGCAAAACTCTCAGATGTCAAGGCAATACACATGAGAGGTACTGCAAAGGTAACTTGCCAGATGGAGCTTAGCTCTACCCATGGATAATAGGAATCATTTCTCTTGATTTCTCTGTAATGTCCTATTAGGAGAAGTGGGGTACAACACTGCCTAACCACTGTCACCCTTCATTGCCACCAAGTTTTCTCTCAGCTTTAGAAGGACAAAAAAACAAGGGAAGAACAGCTAACAACAGGAAAAAAGTTTCAAAAGCTGAAATCCCCAAATCCTCCTGACCTTCGGCTACAGCTGCCATTAAATCAGGTTTGAATAGAAGAATCTGAACAGAGACCTATCTCAAACAGTGTAAGAAACCACCATAAAAGAACAAGTCACAGACTGCAGGGAGAACAACTCACTCCTTTTGATACAGGGTTTCCTAAGGCCAAAGCAAACATAGCAGATCCTGGTCCTTAACAATCCATTGCCTGGCTCCCACCTTCCTGTCCAGTTCATGTCAACTTCCCTCCTTCCTCTCCTCCAGGAATCACATGGTGCAGATGTGAACACCATTCCCATGGCTTCAGTTAAGAAAGGACAAAATAAATAACTTGCAAGCATTGGACATTAGCTGAGAGGCATTCAGAGAGACACTAAGCCTTTTCACAGCAGATTGTAAGTGGTCCTTGCTTCTTGCCAGGGCAACAAATGTTACAGCCAAGCAAGCAGAAATTCCTCTGCTGTGCTTGAGTCCATAAACAGGACAACGTGTAATCAACCATCTGAGCACCAAAGAATTATTCATCTTCAGGCAAGCAACAATACCTCAGAATGAGTCAGATGTGGGGGTGGCAGAAGTTCTCTACGTGAGAGGCTCCCACTGCAGTGGTTCTTTCTGAGGTATATACACTACACACAGTCCTCCTTCTTCCTCCCATCCATCTTTCCTTTCCACCTTGGCATACTTATTTATGTCTAGCAGCTGGAAATCCTGCTGATTCCCAGCAACCACACACAGCTCTGTTACAGAGCAGGACCAGCTGCCTTCCTGGCTCTGGAGGAAGCCCATAAGCTCTGCTGCACAGATCCTCCCCTAGTGCTTGTAAAGCTAGATGCCTTCAGGGACTCCAAAGAAACAGGCTGTACATTCTGACCTGCCTACCATATCTACATTTCTAAATATCATTCTCACTAATTGCAAAATCTCCAGACAAGACAAGCAGGTCACAGCAGTAGTCCCTTGAACAGCCGTTGCTCACAACCTTAAGAGCATCAACTAATTACCCAAGTCTGACAGGTGACAGAGTAAATGGCAATGCATTAGGCACTTGAGACAACTATCTACAACTCAAGTAGTATATGTAAACATATATGGGACAAATAGGAGTGGAAGAGTGACACGTATGAGGAGTGCAGAATCCGTTTTATCTTGCTTTTCTACAAATACCTCTAATGAGGCTATGTTTATAGCAATGAAACAAATCTACAAATCTGGGCACTAGAGATTCAAGTGCTCATATAAGTTTTAATACAAATGACAGTGCTCTAGTAGAGAACAAGAGGATTAACTGCTGCCTAAATATCATCAACTGGGAGCTAAGACAATGATGCATAAGATTTGGGCCCTAAACATATTTTCAAGTCTTAAGCCTACTCTGAGAGCATTATGCTAATACATCCACAGCAAAGAGTAATCAAACAGGGTCTCCAGGAATACTGACCCTACCAAAAAAATGCTTCCAAAGCATAGATGTCACAGATCACAGAATGACTGGGGTTGGAAGGGCTTTGAAGGTCATCTCATCCAACCCTCCTCCTAAAGCAGGCTAACCCTGAGGAGGTGCAAGGATCACATTCTTGGATTTTTTGAGTATCCCTAGAAAAAGAGACGTCACAACCTCTCTGGGAAGCCTATTCCAGTCTCTGCCACCTGCACAGTAAAGAAGTTTGTCCTATTCAGATGGAACTTCCTGTGTTTCAGTTTGTGCCTATTGCCCCTTCCCCTGTCACTGGCACCATGGAAGAGTCTGGCCCCATCCTCTTGACAGCCATCCTTAAGATGTTTTGTATGTACTGATAAGACCCCAAACAAGTCTTTTCCTTTATTACAGGTATTCCTTTCTATATTCTTCTGCTCAAAGTGAAAACAAAATAAAGTCATCTTAATTACCATATCTTTAAGTCCTTTTTCTTAAGATCCCAAGCAAACAAGACAATTGGAAACCAATCATACTCACTCATAAGACAGCCCTCCTGCTTAAATCTAAGTAAAACACATTTAAAATACCCATTTCTGTTTTTACCACAGCACAGAGTAAATTTTATGCTCTCTGCTGTACACAGCTTTAGAATCAAAGCAGAACTTCAGGGTCTTAATACCACTACAAAAGACTTAGGCCAAGAACCAGGGAAAAGGGAAAGGAAATACACCACCCGATGGAATTTACAGGGTATTATTACCCTGTGTACCTGGGTATAGTGTTAGTATACCTATGTATAGTATTATCTATACTATCAGAACAGTGCCTGTGAGCTTGGTTGTGAGCTGGACCAAGGATGCTTATTATACTACACAGGAAAGAAAAAACCCCAAACATTTAGAGAGTAGGTTTCTAGACAGGTGCTGAATGAATACAGTAAGGATTAGAAAACAGTAGCTCCTGGCTCAGGCCTGTATCCAGCCTGGTACAGCCTTTTAGCTTTCTAGCTAAAGCACTGCAACCCCAAAGCAGCTTGGCAGCTCACCTCCCTTTGCAAGATGCTTGTTTCACTTGCTGTGGCCTATCCCATTAATCTTCTCACCATCAAATTTGCTCTTACCTCTTGCTTCCTGCATTAAGCTCTTCTAACACAAGGATAATATATTAAAGGAATAATAACACTGATAACAATAGTCTAAGAAATACATACTTCTTTCTCCGTATTTCCCCTCGTTTGATTAGTCTCCCAGCAAGAGCAGCATTAATCACTGGGACAAGAGATAAAAGATAAAGTCCAATTTGAATTTTGCTGTGTGCTACTGAGAATGTATGTGAGTGTTCAGGCAGCAGGGAGGGAGGCCGCAGGATAATCTGTCATTTTATATATTTATGCTGTTGGAGGCAGTCAGGACTGGTTCTCCATTGTTACCACAGATTAAAATCATTCATGTCCTTATACTTTCATTGGAGGTCATCTTTCAGGAAAAAGGAGATATTATGACCAAGTTAAATTCAAGCTATTTCTGCAAAGCTCTGTGTATGGCTTGGACACTGAGGCTATTGCTTGGATGTTAGAACACAACATATAGTATTTTTTGTCCTTATCTGACCTGACTCTTCTTAAACTGAGTCTTCTTGCTTTGAAATAGTTATGGGAAAATAACTGTTGCAAATGAGAGGAAGAGGTGCATTTTAAATGATCTTAGTTCAATTGAGTGATCCCAGCTCTGCCTGACTTCAAACTGCCATGGAAGAATCCATGGATCCTCAGATTTCACTTCCAGCATTTCTACTGAACTGAGTCTCAGCCACATAGGCAAAAATAAAAGAATTTATCCTTAGGGAATATGGAGTGTGGAACCAAGCAAAAATTAAAAGTAGAAGAGTGGTTACTAGGCCATATAGTGCAAATTTGTCTTTTCCTAAAACTTTTGTTTTCCAAAACAGAGTTCCTAGAACCACCAGCCTACCAGTTACAGCCAGGTCACTCTCCATCTTTAAATCATGGTTCTTTCCCACATCTCCGTGAGAGAGATGTATCTGATCCTTTGGATCTTACTTCCCATCTGCTCCTCAGCACTCATCCTTTCTGTACCCACTTTAACACATTTAGCCACTAAAGCATTTTCAGCATTTCCTACTCTCTCATTCATGCCCCCTATAAAACTGCTGGTATTCCCTGGAAATTGTCCTTACTCACAAATCAATTTCCTTAGAACACCTAATCTGAGACACAGTAAAATGGGCAATACAGCACCATTTGAAAACTCTAGAGGTAATTATTAGGGAAGAGGATCCCTTTATTAGTAATTTTAAGGGTGACAAGCCAACGTATTCTTTATGCAAATACAAATATCAAATACAAATACCAAACACTAAATAACAACTTTTCCTCCAAAAAGCCACTGTAAGAAAAAAAGGAAGCATTTATATCCTGTGCAATATCAGGAGAAACTGAAATCCAGTTTTTCACCCCTCTGGCTTTATTTTTCCTTGGAAACTTTGTGGAAACACGTTCTTATCTTTTGGAATATAATGGAAGTAATTTTGCAATCAAATGAACAACATTCCACCTACTCATATGCCATTTAAGGGAGGAGATAAAGAATTGGTGGTTGTATAGCCTGTCTAGCTAATCACTACTTTTACGAGCTGTACCGTGACAGACATATCTTGCAAATCAGTGACAACTCATCCCACAGATGAAAAAGAAACTAGCAAAAACCCTTCTGTTTCTGTTAGCTAACAAAACCATCATTCTGCAGAAAATCCAAGGCATTAATTAGAGGGTTTCAGAAAGCAGGTCTGTCACAACAGCATGAATGTGTTGCCAATTTTTCTGCATTCACTGAAATGAACAATCTAGGAAAGGTAAGAGGTACATTCCCACCTCTCTGCCAGTCCTGTAAAAAAATAAAACAAACCCAAACCAAACAAATAAAATGGAACTATATGTTCGGGAAGCATTCTGGCAGTGTCTGCAGCTTCTAGGCATTTCCCTGAAGTATATAAATAGCAAGAGGAACAGATATGCTATAACAAAACATGAGCCAATCCTCCAACTATATTTGAGCCATAACCATTGATTCTACTCCATTTATTTCCAATTAGTTGCTTTTGCAGTATTGGATTCTTCATCATATCTTGTCGCTGCACTACCATTCTAGAACAACACACTTGTCCTATTCTTTCATTTGGCTTGGGATCAAATGTATGGTCAACTAGAATAGCTTCAGTTCCTGAGTACTGTATTAATCAGATTTTGAAAATGATCTTTCACGTGACTTTCAAGAATCCTTTTTGACAGGGTAAATGACATGTTTAAATGCACAAAGGGATGCTGTGTTTTGGAAAAAAAGTGCATACGGATGTTATTAATGTTACTTTCTGAGAAATGTTTGCCTGCCTGCCTGCCTGAAGAAGGCAGGTATCAGCTTACTACAGCTGTTACTTCAGCTTCTTATTCTTTTATTCAAGAAAAGAGTGTGCTGCTGGTTGACCTAAAGGCAAGTAAAAATTTCAGTAGATCTTGATTAAGACAAAACTAAGTATCAGAGTAAAATCTGAAAAGATTCCGAAATTTTAGAAAAGTTCTAGACCTGCCCCCTTTTACCTTCCCTTTGCTCTTTGATGCTGGGCCAAATCTTCATTTCCAAAATTGACAGGAGAACAGAACTGGGTACATGTGTCAAAAATATCAGCTGAGATACTGCTGCAAGACCCAAATGACTGCTCAGACATGTATGTTAAGGGAATGTAATCTCAACCCTTCCAGAAATTAATCAGCCAACTCCGACCTTCTGTAAGCAATTAGACTGAAGAAATAAAAAGGCAGTGTGGATCCTACCAATACACACAGAGGAGTGGCTGAAGTGACTATTTGCTAATTTTACTATATAAAAACAGGTTATCCAAAGAATTACTGTAAGCTATATTTTGAGAAATCATGCTATATGCCAACTTGTGGCTCTCAAGTTTGCCACACACATTCAGTCAAACCCCTCCCCTGGAGTCACGTGACAGACATCTCCATTTGGAGCCAACAATGGCCAAGTTAAATGCTCCAGTATTGTTGCTGCTAATGTCAACAAATGACAACATACACCAGCATATGCATGAACTAACTGTTTTACAAGCACAATGTTCTTACTGTAATTGTGCTTAGCAGAAATACAAGGCTGAGTTTACTTTCATCATCAGTACTTGTCAGCACTGGGGAGCACAGGCTGGAAAAATAGTATTATAGCAAAATCACATTATTCTTTTGAATGGGCACTGTACTTGTGACTCACTTATGGCACTTCCAGAAAACTCGTTGCCTATGGCACTTTCAGAAGTGCAGCACAACTGTCTTCTGCAAAGAGTGGATGAAACCATGAAAATCTAAGATTCTGTTTTAGATTATATGAACACTACAGGTAATTCAGAGTGTCCTGAATATGACATCAATAAATATAATTGAAACACACCATGCCACTTGCACATCTAATACTCACTTGGAAAATATTTTTGTGCCTTTCCCATATAGAACATTATCATATCCATGCTTCTGGTTAGGTAGCTACTACATTACACACCAAAGATTCTGTATTTCAGTGTGCACTAAACCTATTTCTATATTACATATTTATAAAGTATTTAGAGGTCATTTGGCATTATTGAATTAGTAACTGTAACCTACATGAACAATAGCCTGCATGAAAATTTTCAACATTTGGATTCTTGCTTCCAAACTCTGCTTTCTTTCTCTGCTCAAAGCACGATACCATTTCATCATTACAGAAGAGATGTGACTACGAATAAATAAATGCCATTTTGTGAATGTCACTGCAGCAATGCAGGAATGTAGTATAGGAGAAGGTATTCCACTCTGATGCACAGTAAAGTTTGGAGCTTTGGTCTCTTTAAGAAGAAATAATGGAGGAAGAAGCAGATACAAAGGGATAAGCACCAGACTGTGTAATTCTCAGCTGTGCCAATGAGCCAATGAAGTCAATCTTTAAGGCACAGACTCATCAAAAGCTCTTTTTTCATTAGAGTTTTGCAGTCTTGGGATGAAAATGTCACTAGTGACTTATAAGAAGCAAAAACCAAATTAAAGGCCAATTTCTTTCCCTACCAAATTATTATCTATGAGTGTAAAAGAAAGTACCTAGGCAAGACCAAGGGTGAGACAATTTTATTTATCTTACTGACAGTGAAAGTCTAATTAGACTGACAAATCTTCTGTGCTATTTTCCTTTGTGATATATACTGTAAGGAAGGATTTAGCCTGGAGCTGCATGTTATGGAAAGACATTAATCAAGATTATTGGACCCTCAACAGAAAACACAGTTAGAAGGCTGAAAAGCCTAATGGTCAAAAATAAAGGTTGAGAACCTTATTCTAAGGCATGCCAATGGGTTGGATTCTCCATATAGATAATGGGCAGATCCCTCTCTCTAGAGAGAATAGTCTGCCTATAATAAATCATGAACTGTCATTCTATGGCTCTAAAATCATAGCTGAAAACATCCACAAGTAATTTCGTCTTGTCACCTACAACCTATAGCTTGAAGAGTTAGGCATGTGTCATTTTCCACATCTCAAGCAGTAGAGGCATGCCCTGGATAGGTAACAGAGCGCACAGTCTCTGGTTCCTCATGAAGAGCATAAATCCATCTGTCCTCCCAGAAAGGTTCTGATCTCTTTTCCACAGAAAACTGTTTTGATCTTGGGTCCTCAGACATCCATGCCATAGGCCAGACATACTAGGGACCTGCCCTAGTGCCTCCAGAAGGTTACCTGGTTCTCCACTTGGATTTGATGAACTGAGTGTGTTTTGAATGGAAGATGTGTGTCACGATGAACGATCTCTAGACTAGCTTTAGTAATTAACTTTGCACAAATTGTTTGAAAACTGAATGACCCAGCTGTGAATGAAGACAGAATGTGCCACATAAAAGCATATGGACAGTCTCCTAAAAAGCTTTGAACAGCGACACATAAAAAAGAATTCTGACAACACAAGCACCTGCCATGGACGCAGAAGAAAAGAGAATGAGTGTCACTTTAACCTGTTTTCACACAGGTCTCCCAAACAAAAAAAATCCCAGTAGTACTTCATTAATAACTGAAGCCGTTCTTTATATAAGCAAATAGGGACATGTGGGATTCCAGGACCTCTAACTAATGAAGTAGCCCTGTGAGAAGCATGATAGCCTTGCAAGAATGCACTGTGGCTCAGCACAGTGACTCTCATTCAGAAGCAGTCTGCATGGCCTCCCTCTGTACCACACACAAAAGCTAGCAGCTTGTCTTTAAGGCCTTTGTGGCTAATGTGGCCAAACAGAAGTCTCAGAGAAGATATTATTACCACAGGAGAGTCTAATGTGCCAGGGCCCTGAGAGGCAGCAAGAAATTAGTACAGTAAATGCCATTTCTGAACAGACTGTACTTAAATACAGGATGAAACCATGTGTGAGAAAGTCAAATCAGTGCTTCTTCTTCGGGCAGCAGAGCACAAGCACCATTTGCAATTCACTGAAACAAAAACAAATTGAATCTTCTTTTTCTCCCTTATTTTCAGTTAGCAAAAAAGGGTCAGCTCTTGTTACTTCCTTCTCTGAATCACAGGAACATTCCTAGCAGTATAGAATACAGGTATATATCTCAACTGTTTCTCACTCAAATCCTAGCTGTCCACCACTGATTTAACTGCCTTGCAGAAATTTAGTATGAATTTATAGACATTTTGAATGCTAATTTCGGTGCCACTGGGTATTTCCAGCAATATTTTTTCTCTCAATTCCCTTTATTTTGGTTGTTTGTCCAAAACTATATACCATGTCTAAGATCTTCAAAAGCTGATGCATATCATTTGTCTGAACATCTACTCTATTTCTAAGCCTCCTCATTTTCCAGCTGTTTTAATCTAACTGTGCACTAAAATACTTCTGTCAGTTCTCAGACTACCTAACTGCAGGAGGTGTCTTGGTGTGTGTTACAAGCAGAAGATATCTTTGAACTTATCATGCTCTTCTGTAGTTTCTTAACAAGTGATGTGTAAATCCAAGTCCTTCTGAAATTCCCTTGGATTTTGTAACATTTTGAGACTTGATATTCTGCACAAGATGTATATGCATTTCAAAAAGGAGTAGTTTAAGTTACTTACATATGAAAATGAGTAATACAAGTAGCACAGATACTACAGAGTAAGAACAGAAATCCTTTATCATGATTTGTGCCATCGTGCATTAGATGTTTCACTTTTATTTGTATCATGCTTGGTATTTCTACAATTGGCCAGAACTGTTCTGTGCCAAGTGCTGTGCACACCCAGAATAAAAACTACATTTTGAACTCAAGAAGTCTGCAATCTTAGCCTAAAACAAGCTATCACACATGGAAACAGAAACATGGATAATGAAACAAAAAAAATGTGACAACATTGATTGACTTGACCAACAGTGGTCTTAGACCATCAACAGCCTAACCTTTTGACAACTTTTTGGCATGCATCATGATGACAAAAGTTTTAGTGGGATTGGAAAAAAACCCCGCTGGTCTTTTTGTATGGTATCAGGAAGCGGTAAGATTCCTATGATCAAATCTAAGAGGTGAGCAAAAAGTGCTTGAATCAAGCTGATCGGAATCAGAAGAGGCTAAACTTCAAACAGCCTTGAAAGCAAAGAAAAACTGTTTGTTTCTGAGCAGAAAAGAGAAGAGAAAGCTGGAACAAGGTAATAACTAAGTGTATTTGTACCCCTCATAGCCTTAGGTATCTATATTTTATGTTTCCCAAAGAGTAAACTTGTTCTATTAGATTTTTCCACCACTTAGATCTAAAATTGTAAGCAGGCTTGATGATGGTGATGTCGAACACAAGCAAGATAAAATAACCATTAGGCACCTGAAAAACCATGGCTGGAGATACTGCCCAAACAGTAAAAGACAATTTCTTCTCACTTTCACCACACAGATACTGCAGCTTAAGCAGACAGAATCAAATTCCACTAAAAATAAGGAAGAAAGCCAAGCTATCTGTGCTGCGACAGCAATAAAATGGCCCAATATTGAAATGCAGAAAGTTGTAATGGAGGTACATATTGACCTTTATTTTTCTTTCAGCGGGTAGCATGAAGTGTCAAAGAGTTATTGCTTTAATATCAGCTGAGATGAGGCCATTTGTTGTGGTGCATGTGTATCCAGGAAATCGCTGCTCTAACCATGTTTTTAGAAGCACGTTGACACTTTATTAAATCTTCTTGATGCTCTTTCAGCACACAGTGGTCTCTGTAGGCTGAGTGAACTGCCACGTAGGCTAGGCAGGAAGCTCTCAGAAAGAGTTCCTTTTCAGGCAAGCCAGCATAATTTCCAGCTTGACCCAGCCCATAAAGGCCCAGTGCTGCTTTTTGTCCACTGGTATGGCTAAACACAGTTCTGCTGCCTTTAAAAATTATAGATGATACATAAAAAATATATAAGAACCACAGACTTACAGGAGATGTAACTGTACAAATATTTTCTCTAAAATTAGAACTAGTCACTGTGGAGAAGGAACTGTAATTCTCACAAAGCTTATGACAGACCGTGACCAAACCTGGGGTAATTTCCCCTTATTTAGCTGAAACTTTATTAAATCATCTACTGGTGTTTGAGGCTAATAACTCAATTAATCCCAGTCCTGTTGCCATCTGGATTTACAGACTACCAAAGCAGGCACTGTTAGAAACTCAGTTTGGAATTAATTACTCTAATAGTTGTAAATTCCACTGCAGCCAGACGTACCTCACAGAATCACAGAATAGCTGTGGTAGGAAGGGACCTCTGGAGGTCATCTAGTCCAAACCTCTGGTCACATAAGATCATGCAGAGTCAGCTGTCCAGGGCTATATGCAGATGGCTTTTGAATATTTAACAGCCCGGACACTCCACAACTTTTTGGGGCAACCTGCAGCCATGCTCAGTCACCCTCACGTTACAAATGTTTCCTGACAACTGGAAGGAAAGTCCTGTGTCTCAGTTTGTGCCCTGTCTTTGGTCCTGCCACTGGGCACCACTGCCATCTTTACACTCTTCCTTCAGGTACCCCTACACACAGTTAAGATCCCCCCCGAGTCCTCTCTTTTCCAGGATGAACAGTCCCAGCTCTCAGCTTTTTCTCATACGAAAAATGCTCCAGTCCCTTACTCATTTTAGAGGCTCTTTGCTAGAGTCTCTGAGGTAGCTCCATCTCTGTAATGATTTCAAAACAAACGTTTCATTCTAGATAACACAATAACATGATAGCATACTGCTGTAATAAATAATCCAAAACTCAGATTGGTTATTCACATGATTCTTTTCTTTGCACAGACAAGGAGAGCCAATAGAAGGTATTTATTTCTAATCAGTACATATTCTGGCTGCCACAAAAGTGGTCCCAAACCCACTGCATTTTAAGGGTTGAAATAACCACTTTGGCACAATTAAATCAGATAATATGAAATAATTTTTTTTTTTTTTTATTTAGGAATGATTTTTTACCAAATAGTTTGAAACTGCTCTATGTTGGAACATCTACATTTTGCAAGAAACTAATCCTGATAGCATTCCTTCAAAATCCTCTGCAGGAAGGCTATAAAAGGGAAAGAAAAAATGACTCCAACTGGAAGTAATGCTCCATTGCTTTTCTCCTCATTATGAACTTCAGTATTGCAGCAGTTCATCCTGTCATAATAAAAAATAACCATACACCCACCCCCCCATTAAGCCGTGTAACTCTCTTCGAAATACATTTCCCCACATATGGAACTTCTGAAACAGAGTTAAAACCTTGTTCTTGTTCACATTGTGACAATCTCACACAAATTGGCTTGCACTTGATCAGGAGCACAATCCATTCCTATTCTTACATATATGTGCCACAGCAATTCAGCCAGCTGTTTGTCCTGTCTCCAACACAGGAGGACAACATTTTTAAAATAGTTACATGGGGCATCATTCAGAGAACATAGCTCCTATGAATTTACAAACAAGCAGCAAGATGAATTAAGAACTGAAGGAAATGGAGAAGACTGATTGACTCACCTGGATGCTGGGTGGTGAACGATTTTTTCGGGTGGTGGTGGTTGCCATCGTGGTTGTGGTCTCCATGACTGTAGTCGACATTTCCGGTGGCACCGATGTTGTGGGTGTTGTTCCCAAGATGGAAGGGACCTCCCCAACGAGTCGGACACTTCCATTGATCTTAATGTTGGGGTTGTTCTCTGCTGCCATGTTCAGCACTTTCAGGCCATTGTAATAGAGACCGGAGAGCTGGCCTTGGAAGAGACGCCCTCTGTCCTTCCCTCCTATGGCTATTTGCGCCTGGGTGTTGAAGATCGTTAACTGTCGTCCTAGTGAAGGGGGGTGAATAACATTATTGACAGACATTTCCTTCAATTTGCATACTACACTGAGCCCTGGCCCGAAGTGATGGACAAAGGGAAAGTAGATTCATTCTTGGGACTGTTTATGGTGACTGTAGAGAAACAGTATGGAAATGCAGTGCCTAAAAGTTATTAATAAGGATAATTAGCCTGAAAGTATGAATACATAAAACTGAACCTTATACCTCAGCATCCACTCACACATCAAAATTCTGGAAAACTGGATGAATTTTAGGACTGGATGAATTTTAAACTACAACATAGCTATTTTTCTACTATCCATTTAGACTGCAGTACCTGTCAAGATTTAGCCCATACATAAACCTCCTTTTGGATTGGTTAAAGCACTGGATTAACTCATAAAGCCGCTTCTAATAATGCAAAGGTTTCAAGGGTTGGCTCAAAAACAGTAAAACATCAGGTAAAAATGAAGCGATATAAGAATTGAGTAAGGAGTGTTATGGCAGGATCAGTCATGATCTTTCACCTTTGTGTTGTGACTTTGTGTAGACTTTGTGTTGTGACTTTGTGCAGACTTTGTGTTGTGAAGGGTTGCAAATCTAAACCCAAGAAAGAACAAACACAAACATTTCTGATGTCTCTGAAAGAGCAAAGCTTTTGAAATAGTGAGGATAACCGTGCTTCAGATGGTTAAGCCCCAGAATGCCTTACTCTGCTCTTACAGACAGTGAAATTCAAATGTAGGCAGGTTATATGGTTTAGTCAAGGTCACATCTTGAGTGTTAGAAGAAGTCCAGTATCATATGTAATAAAAAATATAATTATTAAGAGTAAATCTAGTAACAATTGCCGATTCACCTAATTCTGCAGGATACTTACATCACATTCAGCCTGGACTGCTCTATAAATGCTGTTTATGTCCCAGGCTACACTAGGTTGACCATGTTAAGAAATAAATTGCTTCACGAAGTGCAAAGACAGTGTCTATAATTTTACTATTTCTCAAAAGATTAGGGGCATGCCACCTTATATCTGCTGAATCAGCAGACAGTCAGACTGGACATTGCCCTGAAGGGTTATCAATGCTGCTTCAAGTCAATCATAATTTAAATATCCTGGGCTTTCCCACTTTTATGAAGTTTGAAATATGTTTTCCAATCCCATTCCCACTCCCCAGTTCTCACTCGCCACTTTCTGTCTAGTCCAGCCTGATGAGAGGTGCAGAATGCCACCATGTAGGAAAGCACAGCCTATGATCCACTGCTCATTCCTTCACAGCCAGTGGTTAGAGTAGATCAAAATACATGGGGGAGCTCACCAATTTTGGTCGTCGTGGCAGGTCTCGAAGCCAAGTGGTGATGCGGTGTAGCATCATCTTATGGTGACAGGATGGACCATGGGGAAAAGAATGGGGACAAGAGAAGAAATGTATCTGAAAGTAGTTCCTGTCCCCAAAGAGGGCCCTAGCTAACTAAGCAACAATATATGGAGAGGTGTAACACACAGACATGTGGAGGTGGGCTGCACAACCCTTGTGCTCCTCACTCTCAGATTTGTAAATGGAAAATTAGGACTTGATCAGGGTGGAGTAACTGCATTGATGAAGAAATGAGAAAAAAAAAATGGGGGGGTATCCTTTCCCACATGGAAAGTGTTGAAACACCTGATGCGATATACTGCATCTCAGGAGGTTTTAAACTTGCCAGAGGCAACATACGTCTATTAAAACATCAATAAACATGCACTGAAGCCACACATCCTCAGAATGTAAAGAGAGCCTTTAATCTTGTCTATGACAAAAATAGGGCCCAGTAACAATATCTATTAAACTATTCCTCCCTCTCAGTCCAGTGCCTGTCTGAATTAGAGGAAATGGCACTGTACACTGTAGAAGCTCAAATACTGTCCCATACCATGTCCTCAGAGGTTGCTTTTCTTTTGTCATGTTGTTCTTTGGGTTTTTTTAAGGGATATGCTGTAAGAACTTCACTACACCATTTTCCCTTCACTGAATATGTTCCCTCCCTCTAGCATACAGTTCTGTCCATACTGTCCCTGCCCCTACAAACTCAGACATGTCACCCACTACTGCTACCTTCTTCCCATCTCAGTCGTGATAAGAGTGCCAAAGAGCAGAGATAAGATGAGTAAAGATGGGACTTCTGAGTAAAGGGACTTATTTCACTAATCTTGAGATGTTATGTCTGAAAACAGATGGAAGATAACTGACAGTTCAGTTTTCCATTTGCATTTCCATTCCCTCTTCCCTTGAATTAATTTAGTATCTTTTTTCATCTTTTGCCAAGGGGAAGAAGGTGGAAGGTGATGAGAAAGGAAAAATTTTGCCTGCTCCAGGTAGGAGAGCTCCCAAACAAGGACAGGAGAGGGGTTCTCTCAGTTTTATTGAGCTCAGGATGTCAGCTATTCTAACCCAAACTCATAGTATAGCTTTACACATCTGTCATATCTCTTGCATTATTTGCAAGAATGAAGAGTTAGTATATTAAGCCTGAAAAAAAGAGACCATGTCTCCAATTCTGGGCCTTCACCTACATTTTTAATGTTGAAAGAAAGTGTACACCAAGGAGGTGACCCTATTTCAGAAAAAAAAAAAAAAAAAAAAAAAAAAGGGAACTTTGTGCATTTTGGAGTCTTCACTGTAAAATGGTTTTCCAGACCAGGATTCATGCACTGCACCATACGCTTAATGCTGGAAACCACACTAAAAATGTGTTTGCTAAAAGAACAATCACTTGTTGCAGTCACCTAGTACCTGCAATTCCTCATTCTTTGCTCTAAGATGGTGTACACGCGCATGGTAAACACACCAGGGAAATGAATATGGAATGAGAAAAAACTTTGGAAAGAATATTCACTTCATTCTGCCACCATATGTCTCTTCTGATCATTCTTTCAATGGAATGTAGCTGAAGCCTTTACTTCCCCTAAGTAAAATTTATTTGACCACTGAATTTTATTGAGGAACTATTTACATTAGTAAACTCTACTAGGTGTGTAATTCAATTCTGCAGTCCTTTTTTTTTCCACAGAGAACTCTTCCTACTGCTATATTAGTGTCATACTAAAGAAAAATTATGAGGTGTTTTGTAAGTATTCTGAATAGTTCAGGCTCTTGTTTCTTTGCTCTCTCATTGACTTCTTCATTTGGAAAACTGAATTCTAATTAAAAATACCACAGAGGAATCTAAAATGTAACCTTTCTGTAGCACTAGAAGAGATTTTGGGCCTGATTTTGCAAATCCTAATTCATACTAATAGTTCTTGCTTCAAAAGTACAGTCGCTTACATCAAGGAGACTTTACAGGTAAGAGAGATTTGAATAATTAAGTACTTCTGGGATCAGTCCTTTTGATGAGATGCTTCTGGGTCTTTATTAGCTCATCCAATTGCAGAACAGGTAACATCTGTGCCTTAGCAGACACCGAGTATTCCGCTAAGGAAATCTGCTGGATTTATGACTACTGAAGTTGAACAATTTAAGACTAATACTTCTTTTTATATTCACATACATAATCTCAGTGAAGTTAATAGCATTTAATATTTTGCTTATTACTCATGCAATTCAAGACTGTAAACCTGGGCTCTTAAAATTATTTTAAACTAATTTATAGAATTTAAATGCCCTTCAAAGCCAACAGTTATTCCATTTCAGAAAGATAATGTGTTATATTAGTTTTCCAAGAATGAACTATTTCATTATTATGACTACCATAGCAGTACCAAAGGAAGACCAAATCTATAGCATTCAAAAATACCAATCAAAAAGTGTTTCATCTTACCCAAGCCAAGAATTCACATGGGCAAGACAGCTATTCTATATGTTGACTCTTTGATGAATCTATTCCTATATCCATTAGTTTGTCTTGTTCCATTTTGATAGGAAGCCACCCTTTCACTCACCATCTTTATAAAGTCTTGTGAGAGAAGGTTTCCATGTAACATTAATTGTTAGATGAATGACCAGATGGATGAGCAGGCTGGTCCCCTCTTTGGGGACAGGAACAACTACAAAAATTATTCTTGTATTTTTTAAATTTGAGTGGTACCGAAGTTGCTGAAAATGTCTGTCTACTTTGGAATGAAGGAACCAAGTTATATTGTCTCAGGTGATACACTGCACAATGTCATTCCCTGACACAAAGTAGAAAGACTGAATTTACTTTCACTTTAGTAAAAACATAGATCTATCCTTCTAGCCTAACCATATCCAGTGCTTTGAGAATGCCTGAAGACTCAAATATTGTCTCTTTTAGACTCTAGTGCATGCGTGATTGTCTTTTAACAAAGCATCAATATCCACAAAAGGTAGACTTCAGTTCAAAATTTCAGGATGGATTACAAATGAAAGTGTCTTGGCATGCTTTTAAGCTCAAACTTGTAGAAGCTGTGACATAAAGTAAAAGATTTTGTGGAAAACCAAAAAGGAAATAAAAAAACCAAAAACCAACAAACCCACAACCAAACCAAATGAAAAAAAAAGATGGGTTTCTCAAGCACATGAATTGCATCAAGGTATTAGACATGCATCTGTTTTAACAAAATTGAGGCAATCATTGTCTTTAGTGTTAAAGGGACTTTAGCAATTCAGAATTACCAAAATTATTCTCTTTTTAGTGTTAAACTCTATTTATCTCTTTTAGTTTGATCATATGAATTAATAGGGCAAACCACTGAGACTCAATAAGCATTTTCTGTTTATTGTTATCTTAAAATTTATTTACAATTTAGCTGAATTAACTGTTTATGACATACTGGTGGTAAAAAAAAAAAAAATCGTATTTTGGTTACACAAATATTTTTGTCTCACTTTCATTAATACTTTAGCCTCAGTTTTAAACATTACACCTTTGTAGACCAAGCCTGAAAAGTGAGCAACACTGCCAGCTCTCGTTGAAGTTAACAGGAACTGAGTGTGCACAACACTTTGCAGGATCAGACCCTTCACATGAAAATATTTTTACTGCATTAAGCCACATCCTTCCTGACCTTAATTCATACTGGATAAATCAATTTGTTAATTCAGCTGAGATTAGACATTTGAAACAGAACATAAATTATATTTTTCCAATCCTACAAGAGATTATTTTTTCTTCCTGGAAAATGTGTTAACAACCATAGTCTAAATCAGCACAGAAAATGCAAGATCTGAGTTCAAAGGTCACCCCCTTTTTTAGCAGTACTTTCATAAATGGAAACAAGAGAAGATTGTGTTCTGCTTTGTCTAGATTTCAAGGCAAGGAATTAGTTACAGTCGTTTTTGGTTTTTTTTTAAGTAACATTTAGTAATAGAGGGAGAAGATCTTCCCGACTTAAACTCCAGTGTATTACCAAGAGCCTATTTCAAGCCCTACTGAAACCAGCAAGTTATTCTGTTACCTTCAACAGGCTTTAAAATGCGTTCTAAATCCAAGATTTTTTTCCTCTCCAAATTCCTTACAAAAAAAATAATTTGCTGTTCTGACAGAAGTCCCACTTCAAAAGGTCATGGACTGTATGCAGAACTTTCACTCAAGCCCTCTGGATTTATTCATGTTAACAAGTTTTTTTTTGTTGAACAGAGGCCAATTACTCCAGGCAAACCCACAAAATTAAGTGGCACTGCCTTAGTACACTAAGAATGTGATCCGTATTTTAGACAAATATCATTTGAGTGCTCAAACTGTGCTCCAGACATAGCATAAAAGCAACAGAACAATCATTTTCTCTGTCTCCCTCACTGCAATTTAAATGAAAATGTTAAAAAATGTTTTCTTTACAACATTTTTTAAAATCACTTAATTATCTTAATACAATTAGGAAATACATAGCTGATCAGACTCATGGGAAATAAAAAACAACTTAAAGGAAGTGGTTTAACAAATAGATTTGAAAATCTTTTAAGGAAACTTCAATAATAAAGATATAAATGTAGCTCAAGCCCAAATTAAAATAGGAAAATCATGCAGTGGTTAAATTGCCATAATACATGTTGTTGCTCTTCACTCTTCTTCATTTGGCTTTTTTTTTTTTTTTTTTTAATAAATCATCTCCTGAATTTTTGCTTGTTTGTCATTACTATTATAGCAAGCTTAGAATTTTGTCCCTTTAACTGCATTTTAATAGCAATGTATTATAGCATGATTTATCAACATATGGCAGGTGGAAGCTGACACAAATTATAATGAAAATTAAAACAGTCATTTATGCAGCAGGCGATTATCATTTAAGAAACATTTATTTGCAGGCTTTAAAAATGAGAATTTAGAACCAAATGGGTTTAAAATGAAAGTTTTAATGACTGTTACCTTTTTCCTGCAGCCACTCCTCTACAGGCCGGTTATATTTGAAGGGGATTTTCTGTTTTACCATTTGGAACCGTTCACTATCAGTGTTGCCTTTAAAGTTTAAAAAACAGCTTAAAAACAATCTGTAAAGTCAATGAAATAGTTAAAACATCCTACATTTTTCGGGTTTTTTATGACCTTATTTAGCTATAGATAAATAAGTGTGCATGTTTGTACATATATATATATTTGAAAAGAGAAAGATTTATCTTTAGTAGAGTGGAGAATAGTTATACATCCAATTGCCTGAGGTTCTGGAAGGTCAAAGAAATTAAATCCTACAAAAAAGATAACTCAGATTCTCCTCAGAGTATTTGTTTATCCAAATTGGTTAGAAGGCATAAGCAATTTGTCTGCAATGTGAGACCTTGCGTGAACTCAGTGCCATGAGTTAAAACACTTCAGTCAGACTCTGGATCTGATTGCATATGGACATGGCACAATGTGTCAGTCATGTAAACACACAGCAGTAATTTGATGAACCTTCTTGCACTGGTAAAAGACACACCTTAGAACTAGAAACCCAGTAAGCAGAGGAAAAAAAAAAAAAAAAAAAAGGAAGAAAATATAAGAAATCAATGCCAAAAGGATGTAATAGAAAATAGAATTAGTTTAACAAAAACCCAAACACCTAAGAATCAAAAGACAAACAGGAAAAAAGAGAAGTAAAATTTGAAAAGAGGGAGAACTGTTAATTAAGGGTACATTAAGACTTCTGTTCAGTTACCAAAGACTTGGGCCTGTTGCCAGAATAAAACAAAAACTTAGAAACTAATTTCAATAAAAACAGAAATAATCGGCCAAAATGTAAATTTTGGCAATTACTGTTCCATTGTTCCTTGTTGATAGATAATAGAATCATCCATTAAATTGTGCTGTGGTAGAAAGCTCCTTGCACAGAACAGAGAGGAACAGGATTCACACAAAGCCTCTGTCCAAATTCCCTAGCTACTGGAAAATTGTACAGGTCAGATGGAACCTCCAGTAGAGAGGAGGAGTTCAGTTTGATGGTGCTAGGAATGACAGTGAACAAGAGCCATCACTCTGCTTTTTCATTTTCTTCAGCTAGAGTCACTTTCTGATTAATTCTAATTTTTGCTTCAAGTATTATTTTTACAAAAACCCTTCAGTCAGACAGGCATAAGAGAAGTGCATTTTTAACATGCAAAATTATAATATTGTAGCAAAAGGATTAAGACCACAACTTACTGAAGTTATGCTACCATAAGCAGAAGTTCAGTAGATCAGTTGTGCTCCAGTATGCACATTTATTAATGGTGGCCCAAGTCAGCAACTGCTCTGCACAATTTGCAGCATTGCCTTTAAAGGCCCACATATAAATATTCTAATGGGGCTTCGTATTTGTTTGACTTTCAACAGATGCTGTAATCTTTTTTCCATGTAAAGAGATACCAATGAAAAAAAGCACAATTAAAAACTAAGTCATGTGAGTCCAGCCAGTCAAGAGCAGACACTGTGCTACTGCAGGGAGTATGGCTGGTGAATCTCACGTGTTCTGTCATCCTTACTGCATAGCTGCTGCTCAGAAAGGCTGCCAGTCTATGTGAGGTACCTGCTGACCACAGCTGTGCTCTCCAGCAGCACCTTGGCACTGCTTTCTGCAGCATGTGAGAGGCACTATAGCAACACACCAGATACCATCCCACAAGGATCCATGTGACCTAATCTTAAGGAGTATTTGTAAAAATTGTCATCTATATCGCAGTAAGCTTAGTGTAAGGAAAACAGCAACTTGCGTTTGGGTTCGTATCTCCAACTATAATGATGAACATTTAGGAGCCTTGCTGCTTATTCAGGGAACTAGGTAAAAAAAAGGCAAAAGCATTTAAGAACAACTTTACTGGCCCAATTACTTATTACCTTTTTGAAAAATCAGATGACTTTTTACCTTTTGTATAACTTATTAATTGTGGGAAACTGCTATTCCCCATTGTAGAAATATCTAATTAAGCACCAGCTGACACAAAATATTGCTCCAGTTTATCTGTTGCACCTCAGATGCCTGCCATATACATTTGGTTATTCATATAAACTAGAAGGAAAAGATAAAATTGAAAACACTCTCTCAGTAATTTGTCAAGTCATATTTAACAATGTACTGTGGTGAATTTGAGTCACTCACAAACTTTTAAGTACATTCCCAGCTCTCATAATTCATATCAGTACCACCAAAAAGGCAGCTTTGTACTTCTATGAGTACATATTCCTAAACAGAAAATTTTAACCCTATTCAATGCAGGAACCAAGAAAAAAATAGATGAAGAGCAGCTGAGTTAATATAAACAACAAAAACAAAAAAACCCAAAACTCTACCTAAAGCTAAAGAGACTAATTTTAACAAAACAATGATATTTGATCTGTTTATTAATAATAAACTGAAGACTACTGTAAGCTGAGGTCATGAAGATCAGTTGTTTTTCCAATTTCTTAACCCAAATGACAGCTTCCTTTCCTGCAAGCTCTGCCATTCATTAAGCCTAGGGGAAGCTCACACTCACAGGACAGGGAAGCAGACCCATTGGTTTGGAGAGAACAGAAACAAAATTAAGTCAAACTACAAAAATTTCTTTTTTGAGATCAATTAGCAAGACATTCAGCTTACATGTTTTCTCAACACACTAATCCATGCCTACCAAATAGCTAAATCTCATAAATGCAATCATAAAACTTCTGCATCGCCTTTAGGATTTTTTTTTTTTTTGTTTAATTACAGTGTGCCTGATTTTTGTTGTTGTTGTTGTTGTCTGTAAGGAAGGAGTACTAGGTCCTGAAAAATCCTCAGAAGGCATTTCAATGGCACTTAAAGACCTAAATTTTCTCTCAACTCAGACTTGAACACTTACAAAGAGGCTGCTACTAGATCTATATTGCATGTGATAGAGATAGACACAGTTTTGGTAGAAATGGGGTTATTCCCCGTTTTATAGAGTACATTCTGAGCTAGGACTAGTGGTTAAATGAGTGCATTGATACTGTAATGTCAATGGGCAGGCATGTTTTCTATAGCCCCAAGGAAATTCTGAAACACTATTTACAAGCAACAAGAAACTCCACTGTCCTCATCCAGTATGGGTGTGCACATAAGTAACCTTTTACTGGTGGCAGTGAGATCTTTCTCAGAATGAAGACAGTTCAGAGGAACACTAGAGTCAGCCAGGGGCTGGCATGGAGTGCTTCTTCCTCTGTGTGAAAGGCTGACTGTAGAAAGGAAAAAAATGTGGTGAATTGAAATTCCTCAGAAATAGGGTGTCTGACAAGAACAGGCCAATAAGATTGGAAGTAAAAAAAGGAAGTGGTACAATCAAAAAAGACATGACAATTAAAAATGGGTTTCTTACAGTTCTAGACCTTCAAGAAAGCCAGAAATGACAACTATTCCCCACCACATCTTTAAAAACTTTTTTTTAAATCAGGTTTAATTTAATTTTATGATGTTATTATTATGCAGATACATTCAGCAAGATTAAGATACATATAAAAATCATACCTTTAAAAGAGATGAAAAATTGAAGGGCATTAGAAAATTCAAATTGGTTTATATTGCAACATTAGTCTCTGATCTATTCTTTTTTTGGTTTGTTTTTAAATTTTATTTCAGACATAACTAAGAACGCGTTTTAAAAACATGTGCATGAGAATGTGTTTGCTCATATACCCAAATACAAGAGTGAGCTAAAGAACAAGTTTTTCATTGTTAAGAGCTTAGAATAGTCAATAGATACAACAAATAGAACCACACAATTACTAAATTAATACTGACTTGGAGTTGTGCTTTAAAAAATAATCACAACATTTGATATGAGAGCTCAAAAAGGAAATATCATGGTTTGCAACACAAAGTAATGTAAGTTTAGCATGAAGAAACCTTATAGAACCTCTGACAGCTGAGGCATGATGTGATTAAAGGTGTTTCTCATCCAACTTCATACACAGAAATTTTCAGTAACAATCCTTTTGTAACCTCAATGTAATTTTTTTCTATAGTTGAATGATATACACATTCAAACAACCTTTTCATGTAACTAATGTAGATTCTTCTCTTTTTTTTCCTTTTGAGTCCAGATTTGATTCCAGGCTGCTCTTCAGAACAGAATACACAGGACAGAGTGATTTAAATTTATTTCAGAAAATACTTCTAATTGCACAATTCTTCTGCATCAATGTGGGTCTCAAAAGTTGCAGGATGTAATTTTTTATAGTAAAATTGTGTTGATTAGTTTTGCTACTTGTGATTCACTAAATATTTTCCTCCCATAGTTTCTAGCTGCTTAAGTGATTCAAGTACCAATAGGAAAGGCTCATTTTAAATAAGTTTCTTCTTTTTTCCTTTATCCACATAATAATTTCCTGTATATCAATACAACTTAGATCTGCTCAAAACTTACCTTCTCCTAAAGAACTGTGCCTCATAAATACATTATTTTGCCAATTTTTATTCCTTTTTCATGTGAAAATTCTAAAGCTAAGTTAGGAGACTAGGATTAAAAGAAGTCTTTTGTCCCATTTAGCACTTATATGCACAATTACATGCACAATAGAAATTCTGTTGCATGTCCTAAGTTTTTCAACAAAGTGATAATCAGACTTTTATGACCTCAAGGATTTTAATGGTCACATTTTGAAACCTTCAAGATTCTTGAATCTTGGTTAACCTGAATATTCAAAATATTTCAAATACCACGAACATTCCTGACAACCAAATGCTTTGGAGATGAATAAGGCAGAAGTGCTGTATGTTTTGGTGGCTTTTTGCTTTGTTTTGTTTTGTCCCTCTTTTTTCCAAAAGAAATGTAGAATCCAGTCATAAAAATAAGAGCCTACTGGTAAAATATGATCAATTTCCAGTTTTCTGTCTTTTTTCTGAAGCCCTTGGTATCCCTGCTCCACAAACTATACTGATAAATATAGATCAGATTCACGTTGAACTTTGGCTTTTGATAATCTTCAATTTAGACCAAACTAAAATGGGGAAAAAAATGAAAAGAATTTGCTTGTGTTAATGACTACTGGCAGTTCCCAGAGGAAATGCTTTTTATGCAGTTCAACAGTCCAGGGGACAGAGTTTAAATTTGCTCATGGGCAAAGTAGAATCTTCTTCCAAAACCCTATAGTGCTGGAGGATATTTTTCTTTTCTGCTGGTGATTCCTTTAAGAAAACTAACAACCTTTATTGCATTAAGCTTACTTCTAAACCGAAAGGGAATCTTAAGCCAAAGAAAGTACAACAATTGAAGCTCTGAAAAATCTTGCTTCTTGGCCTGGACCAATCATGATGATTCAATACCTCTTAGGTGTGAAAGAGGGAAACTGAAAGGTTCCAGCAAATTGCACTGGGCAGAAAGAAAGAACTTGCTTTTAGGTGGAATATTAATCCACCCTAATATGTTGTCAAATCTGTGAAGATGCTGAAAAGTATACCATAAGAAAACACTCATCTGATCTAAATTACTATCAAAAGCTGTTCTATGAAGCAGACTTTTCTTCATTGCTTCTAAGTCTCTAAAAAGAATGTGGCATTTTATCTAATGAGCAGTTATTGAATGAAAAGATGCTACAGTGATACTAGTGATTTAAAGAAACATCTTGAGATCAATGTTCAAGCTTTAAAATGTTTCCACCATTTCCCCCTTATTGTAGATGGAATTTCCATAGGAAAAGGGCTTGTAAACAGCTAGTGTTTGATAGCTCAGTTCACCCAGCAGCCCTTAATGCCAGCTCCCTTTGAGATTTTATGGATGCCCATAATCTCACCAAGATTTACACGCACTTAATTGACATCATCATGGGAGAGAAGTAGCCTGCTACAGCATAAGAAGTGTATGTTTGATGGCTAAATGCTCTGCTAACATAAACTGATTCAGTTCAATTCAACCCCAAAATTCTCCCAGGGCTGATGCTGTGTGCTCTGGAAAAGAGACTTGCATGCATCATGGAGAAGCTACCATTTCACCCCCGATAAAGGGAACAAAAGTTTCCAAAGTGTACTTGTGATTGGCACAGACTAAGCCTCTTTAATCACTTCTGTTTTCAGACAGCTGCACTTAAAATCTTACAGTATACTGAATTGCCCCATTTTCACATTTCCTTAAGTACATATTTTGTTTTAAATACTATGAAGTACAACCACTATTTGTTCATAGCTTGTATTCAATTAGAAAACTGACACAAGTCTATTACTAAAGGATTAGAATCTATTTTTAAGACTAGATCTTCCTCCATATATCAGAAAGGAATGACAACACAATAAAGATTTAGCATCAGGTCTGTTTATGTATAGATGTTTATTTTGTTGTGTTACTGTAAGACCATATTGTCGTTTATGTTATATAACATAGTGAATGGTTGCACTAAAATCCAAACATGTAAAAAACCTCTACTTATAGTGGCTTTGGAAAACACTTGAAAAAAGTCCAAACCTGAAACCACAGATGTGGCTTATACAAAAATGAAACAGGATAGCCATGCTCAACCAAACAATTATAAGGCAGATGATCTGGAATCTAACTATCACAAGCTGTCTCTATAAAAATCCTTGTAAAGCTTCAGTTTTGCCTTGTATAACAGGAGCACTGTAGAAAATTAATTCAAAATTAGGATTTTATTTTATTTGAATGAACTGAAAAATAGACAAGTCTTAACCTTGTTCAGCTTTGCTTGAGTTCTTGGATATTATATTTTTTCCTCTGCCTTCACTGTTCAATAAAGTTGCATATTTTGCTATTGAATTCTCATTTTATTTCTTGTCCTCATTTTCCCCTTAGTCCTAGATGCCCTTGACTTTATCTTCAATTCCCTCTGATCACATTGTTTGCTGGGAGCAACACCTTTTATTCTGTTCATTTCACTGTGGACTGGAGTTAAAAGCTGACCTTCACACTGCAACCCTCCTCAGCTCACTGCCCTCATGACAAGAGACAACAAGGTCTTGGTAATATAAGTACTAAAAATGTGAGAGAGAATTAGCAAGCAAGACTCCAACAGTAAAAGTTATTCAGGCAACTGGAGCTGTTCCTAAGTCTCTAGTGCCTCAACCAAGAGCTTTACAATGCTATCACTCCCTATTTTATCTGATCTTTTTTAGTTGAAAAAACTTGAGGTTCTAATTTAAAGTAAAACACCATTCCCAAACTCATTGGGAAATTCAGAAGAAAACTAGGAGATAGGCGTTTAAACGTCTGTGCAGGAGGTACAGCTAATGTGAACCACAATGACACTAATAAGACTAAGAGACTTGAAGAAGTCATCTAATTCAATGCTCTGCCCCAGGACAAGACCAGTAGCATTTTAACCTCTCTTAGATTAGTCTTTCTATCCTGTTTTGGATGACTGAGAAAATAAGTGCCTTACCCTCGATAATCTAACACAGAAGCACAATAGGAGCAAAACGAAAGAAAACTCAGGCTAACAAAGGTGGAAAAAGGTTAATCGAACCTTTTCAAGCATGCAGAAAAAAAATATTGTGAAAAATGTGACTCAAGTCCTATTTTATATGTGCACACTATGCTGAATCACTTCAGCTCTGTGGAAGTTGAGGCCATGGGCATGAAATAACAGCAGTCTGCTTTAGTTCTCATTTGAGCTCTGTTGGAAAACTGAACCAGTGTACAGTACAGAGAAAGCAGTTACCAGTTCAAATGCTGTAAAAATATGAAACCATTTGTGTGCCTACATTACTAGATGTTTGAAATGTTTTGTAAGGAATGTGTAAATAATTGTGTTTTTTCACTGACCAGATCCAAATTGAGCCCCAGTCAGGCAGACAAGGCTGAAGCGTCTATTAAAGAAAAACCAAAACTAAATATTGATCACTCCATTTTAAGAAAACAAACAAACAAACAAAAAACAACTGAACTCATTTTGCAGGAAGAAATCAGAGATTGGAATAAAATCCACTGCTATTGTCCCCCCATCGCACTTCTTTGATTTCCTCGTGAAAGGTCAGGATGTGATTTATATTGCCCAGTGGGAACAAGCAGCAATAATTAAATACCAAAAGCACTATATTTGTATTGACACTTAAAATTCTATTAACTCTCATTATCTAGAGCTTGTTTATCTGTTTTGTGCATTAGGCAAAGTCAGGACAGAGAAACGCTGAATCTAATTTACATATTTGGGGTTAGGCATTGGGAGCTACATGAGCGTAGCTATTCCACTTCCAGGAGCAATATGAGACTGAAAACAGCAGAGATGCCTTTGTAATGCGCATGATCTAATGTGAGAAAACTTGTGGCTTTATACCTGCTTCTTGAAGGGTCAGTAGCGTGCTACCACGACCCTACAAACAAGAGCAGCTCAGTTCCAGCAGGCCTGCAGTCACTGCCTTGGTGCTGGTAGCTATGGAGCTGGATTGGCCCCACTAGAAACCTTCAGATATTTCTGAATCTCATTTCCCTGTGCACATATTATTAGGGAGATAATATGAGGAGTTAAATGTACAAATAGAGAGAGCATGTGCAGTTCTTTCCCATTAACACTGTGCTACTGTAGGGAAGCTGCTCAGTCAGTAACAATAATGAAAGTAACACTTTTAAGGCCCTTAGTCAAATGTCACTGATGAGGGCTGGAAAGCTAACCAGTTACAAATAACCAAATGGCAAAAACTCTATGGAAGGGGCAAGCTCTCTAGGGTCAGTTCCAGGAAATAATTAAAAGCATGTAAGAAACTGATGAAAGAAGAAATTTATTAAAAAGCACTTCCTATCAAGATTGCATATTAGACAGTGCTACAGTATCCTCAGGGAAATTCTTGAATTATTTAAAATTTTACTTGAAAAAGCAGTGGGGAATATGAGTTTATTACAGAATAGAATAAATGAGAGCAAACAGGCCTTTCCCATTTCTAATTGCTACAAATCATGAAATCAATTCTTCTGTTTGCATCAGTTTAGATAAAGGAAAAGAGAATTCTAGGATTCTGTAGTAACCCACTAAGTCCTCTCAAAGACAGATGCTATTCACCAAGTGCCATGACCAAGAGCACCAGCTACTCACTAAGTAGCAAAGATGTAAATTCATTGACCCAGAAAGACTTCCATCTTCAGTGAATTGTAGAATATCTTCTATTTAAGTCACTGGAGATAAGGTAAATTGGAGCTTTATCCTCTGTTTACTGATGGGAAAAACTGAGCTGCAGAGTGATAAAAGCTTTACCCAAGATCACAGAGAAAGGCATCTCTAAACACAAGGCTGGGATTCATGAACTTCTGACTCCCATTTCCATGGCTGGCCCCTTTCATTTCTGACCATCCTTTCACACAGTTGCTCTACTTCAGATTGTAGCATTGGATTTTAATGACTTCATGCTTCCCAGTGCCTTTAGCAAGCAAGGAGAAGGCTGATGCGGATGCATAAATCCCTTCTGTCACTGCATGTCAGCATGTCAACCTGGGATTACAGCTGGCACTGTTCTTTCTGCAGGCAATGTGATCAGAAAAGCACAAAGTTGTTCAAGCCTGTGATCCCTCAGGACAGATGTTTGTTTGCTCATTCTTACTGTGCACACATGTGTGTTTATGAGAGAGAGACCGGGGCAGAAGGAGAGTTAGGGAGAGGGAGAGAAGAAATAAAACATAAAAACTCTGTTTGTCCAGGAGAACTGAAATAGAACTAACCCAAGAGAGAAACGTAAATATATTAATGTCTGGGAACTCACAGCAGTGTGCAGTGCAGCAGGATTCTATTTAGCCTGAGTCTCCATCTGAGAAATATTTCTCCATCCTTCTCTGCACTACACTATACAGCTACATTTGATGTACCATCAGAGGCTGGATGGGGCTTTGACCAATGTGGTCTCGTGGAAGGTGTCCCTGCCCATGGCAGGGGGTTGGAATTAGATGATCTGAAAGGTCCCTTACACCCCAAGTCCTTCTGTGCTTCTAATTAATCTTACGCCAGCAAAGGAGAAATTTACCAGGAATCATTGTTGATAAGGTTTATACTTGGATCTCATACAATCACGGAGCAATGGACACAAACAGATGAGAACAGCTCAAAATATTTGAGGATTCAGTCAGGATATACATGCCTGTGTGAACAGCTGTATACTTAGGCATGGAATTGTTGGGAAGACCAAGCTATTAGGATATGCCTGTATCTCTTAGTATGTAATTGCTATTCATAGAAAATGACATATTCATAGAAAATGTCAAAGAAATACAGGGAAAACCACATGGATTGGATCTGTTTCGCACCGTAGTATCTCAGGGACTGGGACTCTAAGGCCTGTGGTAGGTGTATGGATGCAATGCCAATACTTAGGGATATTCCTCAGCCCAGGGTTCTTAAATCAGATACCAGGTGAGAACAACTAGGCAGAAAGATGTATCAGTGCCCTATGGATACTGTATCTTGGAATATTTTAAGTGATCATTCTGACATAGAGCAAATCTAGGACTGGGAAATCATAAAGCTGATCTCCTCATGAGTTTCAGTTTATGCCATACTACCATTGTCAAAGGTTAATACAAGCTTTCCTAGCCATTCACTCTGTGTTGCAAGAATTTATCTTACAAAGAATCCTAGTCAATAGAACGAAGCTAAGAGGAAAGAACTGAGATTTGAGAATCAATACCATCAATAGAAAAAGAATCAGAGAAATAGAGAAAATTACAGATGCCGCTAAACTACCTAGGTTTTGGTTTGCTATGGTTTAAATTTGGCTGAGCAATGGGGTCAACAGTGAAGCAGAGAAACTTCTCCAGCTGCAGAAGAAGTAGAAGTATTTCCACACAATCATGTTGTCCTGAATAAAATAATGAGGGGAAAAAAGGAATCATTTGCCTTCCAACTGAGAAATACAAATGTAATTACTTTAGATATGATACAAACACATACAGCTTACTTGACTTCATAATTCAGATCACAAACTAAATGCAAAAGTATGGCAATTTTTTTACAAGGACAACTTCTGGGGCATATTTTTGTTGTTGCCATGGTGGGTTACTGTAATTCTCTGGACCATCAGACACTTGACAGGTATCAGACTCAATAAGCTTGATTAGATGAACAATCAGGCTCTGGGAAGACAGAAGAGAATTCTAAATCCAGGACCATCAAAAAGAAGTGTCATCTTGACCATTAAAGCAAATTTTCTTCAAGTATTTGGTATTCATCTGTAGATTTGACATATTGGACATCTAGTCTGATTCAGAAAGACGTAAGAGTGTTGCTACACTAATTCAGCTAACAGCTGAATATATAATACATATAATGGTTTTTTGGACACCACCAAAATTTTTTTCCTCAAACTGTCACTACTTTCTGGTAATATTTTCTTCATCTAGTTTGTAAACAAGATAAAGTATTTTGGCTAAATTAAAACTAGTATTGCCTCTGTGGCATATATTTGCATTTCACCTTTTACGTGATGGCTATATAGAACTAATTAAGATTGCTACAGAAGAATACTTCTTATTCCTCTCCCCTCTCACAGATCTCAAGGATTATTGGTGTGATCTTGGGTGGGAATTAGATGGTCATGGCTACTTGCACGAAGATACTTTTCTGTATTTACTCCCTTCCTTAGGTAAACTCCTCCTTTCAACCCTACTGCTGTTAAATCATATTGTGCTGTTTGTTCTGCTTTGTTACCTTACATGTTATCATAAAGGCCCATGCATTTCCCTCTTTCTTGATGCCAAGCTGACAAATTCCAGTGCTTGAGAGACTGCCAGTGACATGGGCTTGAGGTATTTGGTGAAGTTAAAACTACAGCTCACTCTGAATGTAGTGTATTGCAAGAGCTCAGTTTTAAGAAACAAAACAGGAGCAATGGATGCTGGAAGCCGCAACATAACCACTTTTTGGTTTTTTGTTTGTCTTCTGTCTTTTCTCTCTTCTGTCCTCAAAAAACAGAATTTGGAAGACACCAAATCCCTACAACACTTCCATGAAACTCTTTGAGGATGGGGAAAGTCTGAAATAAACCACAGCTTCATTTTTTTCTGGGGAAAGCAAAACTCAAAGTACACGGCAGTTAAACTCTAAGCATAGTGGCAACATTTATGTAATTTTTATATCATGTCAGACCCTATCCCATCATCCAGTATGGAAACATATGCATTAACATGAGTATTTTTGCACGAATTCCAAAGTATGTTTGTTTGTTGATGACGCCATGTATGGAGGTTTGTATGTCAGTGGATACAGGGGAACAAAACTTGAGTGTTCATATCAGGTAGCCATATTTATCAGTTTTCCAATCCTATAAATATATTATAGATGCTATGGCCCTGCAGTGACAAGCTACAATCAACTCTTGATTTCATCAACTTGTCATGCTTTAATCATCCCTCTTGGCAGATCTTTCAACATATGTCACAGTACTGCCTTCAAAATGTGCTTCTCCAATTCTGTTTTATTAACCCTGTCTTTTTCTATGTTTTAGGCTAATTATAAAATGCAGTAAATCTGTCAAAGGCACTTTATATGCTGTCTCCAATTCATGCTGATAGGAAGCATCTGAGAGCTCATTTAAGTCCCACAAAATGAGTACAATATGAAAAGTCAAAATCCACAAAAAAGTATGTGACAAGAACCTTGGTGATCACATTCAGCCTACAGGGCTAATCAAAAATCACTTATCTTGTTCCTTACTCATTGCCCACTTAGAAGGACATTTGGATAAGAAAATATTAAGACCATGGTGGGATCTGGTAGCAACAAGAAAAAAAATCCCTTCAGCATGCAGATCAAGCAACACATTTTATTAATAATTCTAAGTCATTCAGCACATAATTCATGTGCCTTTTCATGGAGACAACTGGATTCAGCCAAACTTCCTACTATTAGGAACTTGGTTTCAGAAGTGAGAAGGAGATCATAACAGCCTGAAGTCTGAGGGATGGAAGAGATTGCTGGAGGGGCACAAGAAGGCAGAAACCAAAGTTTTTGTGGGGAGTTGAAGGGTAGAAAGAAGAGGAAATGACATGCCAAAATCATTCTGCAAGACAGTGAATTTGGGGGAGGAAGACCCAGGCTCTGCAAAGCACAGGGAACTAGCAATTTTCTCTAAGAAGGCTCCATTACTGAACATTTGTAAATCACTGAAGTGATGCAATATGAGCCATGTAGAGGTACTGTGCAGGGATAAGTACAAACTTAGCAAGAAAGAACTTGTTGCAATGACTCAGACATCTCAGTTAGATCTGCTTTTGAGTTTTCCTTGTTAATTTCACAATCAGCATTAAACTTTGCATCACTGAGCTCACAAGAGCTAATAATCACAACATTGCACATTATTTACAGTATCAGTGCACATGTCAGCTGAAGAAAGGATATGTAATCTTTTCCTAATTTCCCCAGTGATGCTACTATTAGATCATCTAAACTTACCTTCTTTTTCTTGTCTAATGCATTATAAATTAAATAAAGCAAAGTTGGTAGAGGTAATATCCCCTTGATAACAGTTAAAAACAGACAAGCTTTCAGAAGCAGAAGACACAAAAAAATTACAGAAGGAGAAAACTATAATGTCACTGATTAAAAAAAACAAAACAAAACAACCAACTATCAAGAAGAACTTATATATCCAGAAATAAGGCTGTTTTTTTCAACTGTATTGGGCTGACTCATAAAAACCATTAACCTTCAGTAATTCTGCCTTTATAAGTGAAGACTAATACAGATATCACACACTATTTCTCCACAAGTAAGGCAATCTTATTTCCTAGGCTGGTCAGCAGGTAGCAAAACAGAGCACAGAGAAGTCAGCTCAGCCTCCTGCTTCAGTCTTGGGAAATCTACTGTCTCCCCCTGCTCAGCAATAAAGCCACTGAGATGAACTCCAGCATGCACAAAGAATCTGGATACAATCTTGTGAGACCTTCTATTTCAAGGACAAGATGGGGATAATATATAAAAATCAGCAGTCATGGGTGGGAGCTGGCCTGTATGCTTTACATCAAACAAATCCTTGCTAAATTTTGTCTTTAACAACTACAACAACCAGTGCATTATCTGAGGAAATTCCTCATCATAACAGGCTCTTGTGTGTTTTGTGTAATTCCTTTACAAATAACCTTGAGCCTTCTGTATGTCCTCTTAATATCTCAGGAGAGGATCTCACTTTCTCCTCCTCTCTTCCTCTCCTGCCTGCCTCACCCAGCCCCCCCTCCTCAATTATCTCTTGCTGTCTTCTGGGTGGTTATGTTTAATCTCAGGATTAGGCAGAAGCCTGCAGTTTGCTTTGAACAGCTTATCAGCTTCCAAGAGACATTTACAGGGAGAGAAAGACTCCAGTTTTGATAGCAGTAATTGTATTTAGCTTGTAAGATACAAGGCTATTTATCTCACGGCTGGGAAATCACAGAGGGAGAGAAAGAAAACGTTGTTGATAAAAAACTAAATAAAGCCGAGAAGAGAAGAGAAGAGAAGAGAAGAGAAGAGAAGAGAAGAGAAGAGAAGAGAAGAGAAGAGAAGAGAAGAGAAGAGAAGAGGAGTCCCTTCAGTATAATGGGGTGGGAAATGGACTTAATTGAACAAAAATATTATGCCCATTGTGGAAGAAGACTGAAAATAACAAGGGAAAGGTAATAAATGTCTTGAGTAGGACAAGAAATTACCTGTTTCAAAGCAGACCATGAAATCTTTTTCAATAGTCACAGTTGTATAAAACTCATGGAATTTTCTTTGTAGAGATGGGTAGAACCATTTTTAGAGATACTGAGAACCAACACTGCATTTAAAGACAGCTGGATCTGTGGACATCCACAGATCTGGAAATGAAATCTGGTTTTTTTCACAGACACTTAAAATAATACCCATCATGGATGGTGGGGTGCCATGCAACACTTACTACTTAAACCATCTTCAGGTTCCTCACTTATAAAATGCCCTTTCCATTTCACATCTGCAGTATTCAGTCAGTATTCAGTCTGCTCTCACCAAAACATCTTCAAGCTTCATTTTCCCACATTGAAGTTCCTATAAAATCTTTGATGCTGGCTTAAGTTTTCCTACTGTACGATTTGATTTTTAAAGCATCTACAATAGGTTTGGGTGGGTATTTATGAAAAAAAAATTAGGATCTAGATATTTTGCCTATTAGCCTTATTAGGCTGCAACCAGTATGCTAATTTGGTACAATCAAACAAGCATACAAGCAGGGAAGAGTTAGCATCATCTCACTGAGAAACATATTCAGCACTTTGCAAAAGTATCAAAGGGGTAATGGCAATACAAAAAATGCCAGATTCCAATTGTTCCAGTACTTTTAACCTTAGAATACTTTTCCTCAAGGAAGAATAAGATGGAACCAAGCTTTCAATCTTATCAAGACAGAAACAAATACTTCAGGTTCTTTCCACCACCATAATTAATTCTCTACAGTTAAAACAGATGAGGTGAAAAAGACATCTACTTTTCCTATGTTATAGAAATGTAGCACATCATTTCAGCTGTCCCAAAACATGTCTCAAAATCCTGAAACTTTCTCAAAGATGAGAGATCATAAAGTAAAAAAAAAAAAAAAAAAAAAAAAAAAAAAAAAAAAAATTAGAAAAACTGATAGTCATTAGATTCTTTCTATAGCCTTTGTTGCATCATCTAACACTTAAACGTAAAACTATAACCTCTACCTGACATTCTCTATTTTTTGTGAGCATGTAGTTTAGACTAGACTAGAATATTATGAAAATAGCTACAATGATTATCTAGCTCAATCAGGGATGGCCAAAAGTCAAAGCATGTTCTTAAGGGTATTGTTGAAATGCCTCTTAAATACTTACAGGCATGAGGCCTGCTGACAATCACTCTAGAAAAATGGTTCTGTTTGACCAGTCTGTCAGTAAAGTAATGCTTCCTAAGATCTATTGTGAACCTCCTCCAGCATAGCTTTGAAACATTCTTAGATGTCCCACCACTAAGTACCATGGAAAAATAGCTCAGCACCTGTCTCTGCTCCCACTCCTCAGAAAGCTGTAGAGAGAAACGTCACCCCTAGCCTGCTCTTCTTCAAACTCAACAACCCCAAAGTCCTTAGCCACTTTCCATAGGACATGCCTTCCAGCCCTGTCACCAGCTTTGTTGCTGTCCTCTGGACATTTTCATGGATGTTCACATCCTTCTCAAATTATGGGGCACTATCATGAGGTCTCACTGAGGTGAGACTACACCAATGCTGAATAGAGCAGGACAACCACTTTTTGTCTGGCTGTTTGTGCTGGTTTTTATGCTCCCCAGGATACAGTTTGCTGTTTTCCCTGTCAGGGTTGACAGATGACTCACACTGAGCCGATGCCCACCAGCACCCCAGACATATCCCTTTCTTCAGGGCTGATCTCCAGCCACTCCTCTCCCAATTCATAAAAATGCCTGGTGTTGCTCTGCCCCAGGTGCAGAATCTGGAATTTGTTCTAGCTTAATTTTATCCCATTAATTTGTTTCACATACTATACTGGGCCACTGTTTTTACTGTCCAGTAACAGAAACTCTGGCACTTTGAAATGACACTAAAGATAAGAGATCATCCCCAGTAATTTGGATTATTTCAGTCACAAAGCAAACTTTAGCTCCAAGTTAATTTACTCCTGCACCATATTTCTCTAACTCTTTTCCTTTCACGAAAGTATAAAGTTCATGTTGCAGGTGACTGGAATGCAATTGGATGCTATAAAACCCAAAATGTCAGTGCTTGAGTTGTAAGTTTGTTGTCATTCTATTTTCCTTGTCTTTTATTTGAAGTTGTAAAAACAGAGCTTTGGAGCCTTTTGGTCCCACTGGGCTAGTTTCAGTTAATTTCAATTTAACTAAAGACTGTATTTTAAGTAAAGCCAATATCTTTCACTTTGCTCATTTAATGAATATCCAACTTTTATTTGTACTTTTCATTGAGCAAGTAATTATGAGTCTAATGTATAATCCTTCTACAAGTAATAAAACTCAGAGAGGAGCATGGAAATGCCATTCAGAATGCAGCCCTGACTGAAGATTGCACCATGTGTGATGACAAAGAAAATACATTAGATAGTTTATAAAATTTGTAAACAGTAGGCTGTAGCACTGTGTGGAAAACCAAGCACACATGAAATTGTTCATTTTATAGACAACGCAGTGTACCCAAGCAAGCATGGTCTACAAATGCAACATTTTTTAAGCACTACAAATAAGTGTGTTTCTAGAATTGACGTGATCCTATGTGAAACACAGAGGATTACTTAGCTACTATCACTCAAGTTTGATATAAATTTAAATTTTCAGCAGGTTCCAGTTGAAACACACTGGATTAGCCTGGGTCCATCCAACCACAAAGCTTTTACAGAGCTGAATCTCTGCTGAACACAGGTTTGGTCTTGCAGTTAGATCAAAACAATAAACAGTAAAAAACAATAATAGTGTGAGTTTGGTTTGTGAAAGACAACAAGTAATTAATTTCAAAAGCTCCTGTTCAGTCTTTTTTTTTTTTATTTTAAATCATTGACTGCCCAGAAAATGGGACTAATAAGTATTGGTTTCCCGTAATTATTGGTTCATTGAATCTTTTCTGAATCTTAGGCATTCATAATGCCACTCTATTATATGGATATTCTGGCATTTAACATGAAATGACAGCAAGCCACAATCCTTTCCTCTGGGAAGGCTGGAACATTGCCCTCTTCCCTTGGTTTTTTGTTTGTTTGCTTGTTTGTTTGTTGGTTTGCTTGGTTTTTTTTTCCCACAGCAATGTAGCATACTTTCTTCTTCTTTTTTCCTATTTTTTTTTTAATTTGGCCATTTTTTAATTTGTTTGAAAGAACAAATAAGGGAGAAACCTGCACACACGAAGTATGGCCCCAAAAGCCTCATTTTCACAGGGACAGGCTGAAAAATTCATCATCTACAAACAGACAAAAATTGAAATACATGCACAGAAAGGAAAAGGTGTCTGGAAGATGAGGGTGTTCTTTTCTCTTAGAGTACAACTGCATACACTCAATACTAGCCTAGAACATAAGATTAATGCTGATTCCATAAAACCCATACATCTTCTAATGAAAACACAGAAATATCTTTAGCCAAGGCAGAAGCCCAGGGTACTGAGGTAGTCCCTGAGTGTGATTTATTTTCCCGTAAAAAAAAAAAAAATCGCTACAGCATTGAGCTGAATATTTTGTTTCTTTACACCAGAGACTTACTACAGCAAGCAATATAAGAAGAAAATTTATTCATAGGGTTTGTAGTGACTGTAATTGGCTGCCAACTGGATTGGAGGTATTTTACAAAATAATTGATGAAAGGAGCAGAAGAAAGATCCTCAGCTGGACCTTTCCTAGCCCACTTTTCTCTCAAACCAGTGGATAGCAAAGCTAGAATCTAACTCAGCATATCTGTCATGGCATCTTCAAAAAGAATTTTTTACACAAGTAAGGTTAATAATTGAAATGTATCCTTTTGCATATACCTCACAAAACACTGACAAAGAGTGTGGTAGAGAGCAATACAGTATAGATAACCCACATTTTAAATCTGTCCTGTGTGCTTTCTGAGGGAATAGAAGAGATGAAGTTATCTCCTTGGAGTAACTTAATAATATAATGTCACATAAATTAGTATATAATCTCAATTTAGGATATTTCCTATACTTTAAGTTTCTTCTGAACAATTCCTACACAACTAGCTGATTCTAGCTACACAGCTAGCTGATTTCTAGCAAGAAATCTTCCTTCTGTCCTGAGTTACTACTGTACAACCTAGAAATAAAGATCTGAATGTTTCTTACACCCAATACTGAAAACCAGGAAGATTATGGCTTGATCTTAGGCAACATGAGAGTAAGAGGAACATGGTTAACACTGGAGATCTCTCCTTGTGTTCATTGTTCCTTTTATAACCATATACATCACCACACCTCAGCTATCTAATGCACTGTCAGCACCACAAAGAGCCATCTGTCTTTCGCTTGGAGTAAGTTTGATCCTTTAGCATGGTGACATGAAGTATCATGAGGCTGTGATTTACTTGTGGTGGGATAAAACATGTGACAGTGTACCAGGAGCCAGTTATTCACTATTTCTGGTGGATTAAGGGTAATAATTTCTAAAGACACTGAATTTTTTCCACTGCATTTTGACAGAAAGTCAACTAGGAGTTGTCAGTTTTGGTTAGATGGTGTGTTAACCTTTGTATCTGCAAACCTAAGAGAGAAATTGAAATTCAGATAAATTATGAGGCAAGCTTAAGGTCTGCTCAAATACTTGCTTAATTTTCCATGTTTCTTACATTTTTACTCTATAATTATACAAACAGTATCTGGGCTGTGGTTAGAGTCACCGCTCCTTTTCTGTTCAAAACTTTTCTACCTTAAATATTTAGAAAATATCACAAGTAGCAAAACCAAGTTTGTCATTGAATGGCTTTGTAACTCTGTGTAGAACCAAGATTCACTTAAGAGACCTCTGAAACAGCATGATCTATGTGCATCATACCACATGGTTGGCATGCTTATTCTTCCAGTGTAAAGGACCATTAGTTTGCTTTCCAAGAGACAGAATACGCATCACCAGGCTCAAGAATTTATTGTCAAGATGAAGGAACAAAGATTTATATATAGCAACCAGTTGTTATTAAACATTAGTTTATAGGTACAGATACACTCAAAGAGAAAAACAAAGAGAAAAATATATGTACCTGTGGGGTAGTGTTCATTCACTGGCCAGCTGTCAACCTGAAGTGTTGCATTGCCACCGTTCCTGGTAAAGCGTACTACGTGGTATTTGCCATCATTCACAGGTGTGCTTTCCTCTTTAATAGAGATGTCCACTGTGCCAATATTGAAGACTACACCAATCTTGCCTTGCTCCTAAAAGAAGAAAAGAAACAAATGTTTTTAAATTGCTGCAACTTAGGAGAATGTTTTTGGCCTGAAAGTCTCTAGTGGATAATTCTGCCGGTAGATGGCACTGAAGAATACACAGAAGTTTCATTTTGGGCTTTGTAAGGACACATTTCATTGGTTCTGCTTCAATGCAAACACTTTCACACTGTCCTTTACAGCATTCACCTGAAGACAGTGACTCATTTGTTCCCGTAAAACATCACAGAAGACAGGTGAGAAACCAGGCAACAAAAATCAGGAGATGTGAATAGTTATTTGAGCAACATCTCTACTGATTATTACTAGTCACTTGTGATAAAAAAATGCAGCCACAGACAGACTGTTATCTCAACACCTGTTTTGTTCTGTCATTCTTCTTGTGAAGCAAACAGTCCTCACCCCCCCTAAAAAATAATTGTGGGATCCAGCAGGAAGAATGCAGTTAGAAGATGCATGGAACTCGAATGGAGCAGAAATGTCATTAGCTGACTTTGAAAACCGGAGGGAAGCTACCTAAAAGAGAGCAGCAGCCCATCTTATTTTTTTCCATCAAACACACTTTATTAGCAGTGCCTTACCAACAAAGAAGTGTTTTTCCAAAACTTTCCACCAGTCACTGATTGAAAGGAAAGAGCAGGCAAAGCCTGTTGTAGTAGCCACAACACCTCCTTCTGCAGCTCCCCTCAGGAGGTTCCAAGTAAGGACCATGTTTAATTTAGGTTGTAAAATACACACCCAGAGTATACTCAGATTAGATATATGCATTTAATACTACTGATTTAAACAGTGACAGAAATTCTTATCACTGTGCAATTAACAGAAATGCATATTCAAACACTAAGTAAGGAGAGGCACAGTATGATGGTGTCAACAATTATGAAGGCATATTGTGTGCACTGCACAGACCCAAAACAGGTACAGACAGGCAAACTAAAATGTATCATATAGGAAGTCAATATATTTGCTAGCTATCCACACTATAAAATTGAAACAACAACAGAGAGTTGATGGCCATTTTCTATGCAAATGCATCTTCCTTGAAAAAAAACAGAGATACAACATCACGGGACATTTCTGTTCCATTTGCTACCTTACATATCTGCTTAGTGGGCAGAGGACCTCATCTTTCAGGGCTGTTACCCTAACTATACTACATTCACATTAGCAAATCTCAGCAACAAGAAAGAAACTTCTCTTGTACTTGATGGCCGCCTTGGACTCCTCTCCTGGATTTAATCCTGTCTCCAGGTGTCAAAAAAAATCTTTTTCTGAAAATTCTACCATGTTTCAATTTCTCAAAGAGGTCTTTCTGATTCCTGCTTTACCATACATTTCAAAGTACTCGTCACAAATTCCTTGTATCTTCAATACCCTTTGTTTTTGACATTTTCTTCCTAACACCAAGTTTCCTGGTGTCAGACTACAACATTGTTTTGGGAAAGAAAAGGAAAGAGCTGAAGAGATCATGAACAGTGGTTCAACTACTTGAAGTTTAGCACTGAAACAGTAAGCATCTTGGTTTTTCTCTCATTACAACAGTAAATTTTAGACTGTCTTAAATATATGCTGGATAGAAAGTGTCATGTACATTCACACTGTTATTCTTTGAAGGGACTTCAAGATATCTTCTTTCTCTTTTCATGGAAAGCTCAGGTAAGTGGATTGCTGCTCACAGCAGATGCATGAATTCAGATGCCATTGGAAAACAACCAATGTTTCTTATGCTAGCCCAAAAATAAATGAAGTTTCAGTTAACAAAGATTTATTTCAGATAAAATCATTGCTGGCACAGCTTTACCACTTCTTTGACATATGAAGTAACTGATCTCCCAACACTGTCTAAGTGAATATTTTGCTGGCAACCATGTGATTATCTTTACCTGCATAGCAATTACCAAAGAACACGTGATCAATTTTTCATCAAAGACTAAATAATATATAGTGACCAAGTAACGTGGCTACTGATATTGTGGTTTTGCAAGATACTGCCTAACAATCAACCTTCTGGATGATGTCTCGTATTGCTTTTTAATTGCCATCAATACATCAAGCTTCTTTGGCAAACTGTGGCTGCTCTAAGAAGAGTCCACTTTGGTGAAGGTATGGAATGAGCAGGTAATACAAAGAGCTGCTCCTTTTTTAATGAAACAGATCACCACCACCACAGAAGAGAAAGGGATTGAAAGGTATTCAGTAGAGTGAAAGCTGCATACTTTCAAGCCTACAGGCTCAATGAGGCAAAGGTAAAAACTTGCAGGTGGGGAAAAGGATGGTGAAAAGTTCCATTAATCTCCACATAATGAGAAAATGTTACTGATTTCTCCTCAGAGGAAAAGGAGATAGCACCTTTCACCATTTCCTTTCCCAGGGCTTGAAGGGAAAGACCTGTTTAAAGGGCTAGTGATTAGAGGGCAAACTGGAAAAGAGATAAGATTCTGGAGGCAGAGGACTGCAAAATGCCAGTGGCCTTTAGTCTGATGGAGAGAAAGGGAAATGAGCAAACTGGTGCCTTCCCCATCCCAAGAGGCATCCCCTCCCAGAGCCAGAGAAGACAGCCCTTCTAAAAGCAGTGTAACACTTTTTTTGCATTTAAGAAGTGCAAAAACTTGTCTAAAAAGAAATCATGGTTCTTATGGACAGCCTGTTCCTGCTCTCTTCAGACAACTCTTGGGCAGAGCTCCCTGTGCCTCTCTAACTCGTATTTTGCAGAATCACAATTTCTGAGACTCTTATTTGAACTAAATAGGAACTTGTAATGAAAATGGTTTTGTTCCAATTACCAGAATAAAACACAACACAATATGTCAAATATAGCAGGTAGGGCTACTGAAGCCAAACTGCACACACAGACCCCAAGGTACAGTTTATTTATGATATTTTATCTCTCCAGGGCACCAGACACTATGAAAAAATTAACAATCAGTTTATGCACTCCTGGCAGAAAAAAAATAATAAAGCAAAGAGAAAATCCTACAGCAAAGAACAGTGACCATGGACACAAGGGGCAAATCCACAACTTATTTTCAATATCTCTTCAATTCCAGTTTCTTGCTCTTCAACACTTCATTAAAAACAGCTTTTACCAAGACCTACCTTCCTTCTAAATCTGAAAGACAAGCTTTACCATTACGGTTTAACAGTTCATGAGGACATAACCTTTCATTTCTTTCCCCACACATTCAGCTGGAGGATTTTCCTTCCACCTAATCAAACAAAGGTATTAACTAGACCAGTAAATATGTGACAAAGAAAGATTTACCTTTGAGCCACTACCTATAACATTTATTTTGTAGCTATAGGAAAAAAAAATCCTAACTATGCACCAAGGAAAAAGGTGAATACAGAGCCACACAGAGCAAACAAGCTACATGGTCCAAAAGGGTTCAAGAGAATTTTAACAGACAGTGCAATTTTTTTCTTCTTTATACTGGTATTCACTGGGTGTCCCAAAAACTTTACATGAAAAGGCAACCATTAATTAATGTTTTTGAAACCTCCAAATGACATCAAGTGCTGGCACTATGTCTTGGAAAACTGAGAACCATTTTATTTATAAATAATGAAGTGAACTCAGCATTTAATCTATCTTACTTTTCCTCTTCTTTCTTTAAGGCTACTGTGCCAAAAAGGATTTTAAAAGTTTTTTAAGAATTTGTCTGGTGCTGATTTGTTCCATAAAATTGCTGCCCTCAAAAGCCACATTACCATTTCATTCCTTACAGTACTTCTGGAGATAAACATTATGTCTCTAAGACTTCAGAAATACAATTATGATCACATAATGGAATGGTTGTAGATAAATTATAAGAACAAAAAAAAGTGCAAAGTACTGAAAAAAAAAATTGTACAAGGCTTCTCCTTGACCTGTCTACTCTACAGAGACTCTTGGCAACAGTTAGTTATATGCACAATTACCAAACATTTTCAACATTATTAAATGACACAAGAGCTAATCTACAGGCTGGATTAGGAGATCAGCAATTTATTGCCTGCCCTGAAGCACTGGTTCACTTTGGGAAACCTTTTCTTTTACCTTTCTGTAAACCAGATTCTTTATCTGTGAGAGAGGAGCTATAGACACCTATCTTTCCAAGCTCTACAAGCCCTGAAAATCCAGATGTATTTTATTTAAACATTGATTATATACAGTCAATTCAAACATTTCAGCCCTGAGAGCAATCTCAGAGGAGCAGGTCCTAAGCTTTCCTCAGCTTCTACATTCAACTCCTTCAAAACCTGTTCCTTTCCTCTGATGGGACCTCAGAACAGATCTGAAGTCTTACATTTTAGCAGGTACATTCTAACTTCCATTTCTATTTGTTCAAGGATAAGTAGAGCCTGTCCTGTGTGCAAATTGTCAGGCCTTCGCTTTCTCCATGCCTTTACATTTTGAAGGTATCTGTCTTTATGTAGCAGATCACATAGCAAGAAAGTAAAATGGGGTTGACAGTGATTTTGTAAGGTGAGCAGTTAGAGTGTGTTAGAAGGCATACATACATGAACAGCCACATGCACTCTGTGCTCTGAAAAGGCCTTTACTCTTAGGTTTTCTTTTTCTTAATCTAAAATTTAAATTGTCCCCACAAAAAGTACATATTTGTTCCCTGAGTTCAGAAAGCATTTCATTTCAAAAACCAAGAGAGAGAAGTCCAGGCATTAGGACAGATCCTACTCTCAGCTGCATCAATGCAAATCAATAGGTATTCTGTTGAAGAAACTTAATTCCTACTGATGGAAGTGGAAGCAGAGTTTATCCCAGTATCTTTTTGTGTTGTTTTGTTTATTTTTCTGAAGCAAAATGTAAAATTGAAGGAAGCATTTATAGAACAAACCTGAAATCTGACTACAGTCCCAGGCTGTGTTATTTCACACTCATTTTATTGCATAATTTCTTAAATAGTGTGTACTGCACATACTGCCTCCTCCTCCCACCCTGGCTGGTTCCAACGTGGCTAGACATCAGCCCAAACCTGGCAGACAATACTCCTAGCTGCTCCATCTTGCAGATCACTGCTGGTTTTGCTGGTCTCACTGGAAATTGATACAAGCTCTTTTAGTAATACAACAAGCCATTTCACGCTGTAGGGAGGTTTTGTAAACCTTCCCTGCCCCGCCCCCGCCCCCCCCCCCCCCCCCCAAAATGCCCACACATACACTTCAACTGCAGTACCTTCTAAATTCAGGAAAATCGCTTTGTTTTTTTATAACCCTGAGAACTGCTCTTCCTGGAATGGCTTGCTTCTGCTTAGGCTCCTCACACTTGCAGTCTGTTTTTAAAATGAGATTGAACTTTTATTTCTTGCTCTCTGTTTTCACTTTACTCTTTAAGACTTTCTTTGCTTGATTTCCTTCGGGGTTTTGTTTGCCTGGTTGTTTTTTTTTTATTTTTTGCTTTGCCTCAAACTTGCTTCTGAATGTTAGTCCCTCTGAAGGATCGCTCACTCTCTGGTTTAGGGAGCTTTGCACAACAGTGCTAAATGTTGTGAGTTATCCAGGAGAACCAAAGGCATAGATCACAGAGGATACACATTTATTACTACAACTACAAATCACTTCATGTGAACTTTCACTGTAAACAGACACTCAGAAAGTTTTTTGCTGATTAGAAAGGTAGTGAAAACCAGCACTGTCCTTAGAGGGCCCCTCTGGGCTGCAGCTCAAACTGAGTGCATGGCTGGGCAGATCTTTCTGGTATACATTTATCAATGGATTTCAAAAGGGCAAGTATTAGAACCTGTACTCAGCACAGAGTATAAGGCAGTTAGTTCTACTCTTCTCTGGCTGGCCATATTTAGTACTGTTTTTAAGGTCACTGAGAGGTAAGTTCTGAAATCAGGATCCAATATGTAAAAAACTCCAGGGCTGGGTAAAGGGAGAGTTTACTGAATGAGGTCTACCTTTGCCCAAACAGTGACAGCAGGGAAAGCACGCTCAAGAATCATTATCGCCACCCTGGGAAATATGATAATCAACAAACACAGCAAATGCACTGAGAAATGACAGGCACTGAAGCTCACCTGACTTGGAAGCTTTTGATCAGGGTGCCAACACTTTACAGTTATCTTGAAACAAGTAAAAAATGTTGTTAAGGGGAAAGGAAGTATACAGGTCAGCTAATTTTGTTTGATTTCTAAAGGCTGTTATAAGGATCAGTAGGTTATTTTTTGTTCTATACTGTTACTGCTTCTTTAAGGTGCTCAACCAGATCTACTCAAGGCCAGTTAAAACCTATTTATCAGAAATAATCACGCACACACAGAGGATAAAATAAATAGAAATTATTATCCTTTGGGGGCATGGTTTTTAAAATAAGCAGTGCTCAGCGATACATAATTTATAAGGCTAAAAAGGACAATTGTTATAATCCACTCTCCTCTAAAATTTTATAGGAGGTCATATATCTTGTCTGAATTGGTTCTTTTTTAAACTACAGGATAAATTTTAGAGCAGCATTTGTGATTTGCAGCTAAGGGAAGAGGGCTTGGATTCATTATAGTTGCTACTTTGATGAGATTGGCCTAGTGTTGAACACAGTCAAAAAGGCAAGTGGAATTCAAGAACTAGAATGAAAAGGAACAGTATACAAAAGGAAAACCTCTATTATAAGTTAAGGGTGGACCTTTGACTTAAATTCTTGAACACAGTACACAGATCTTTTTGAGGCTATCTCAAAAAGAAAAAGAGGAGATATAAAAGTTTCCAAAAAGTAGTACACTTGAAACTGTGTATATAGTCATGAAGCAATGATTCAGCGCTAGTTCTTTATAACTCAAAAAACTACAAATATCTGAGAAAAGTAATTGACAATTCTGTTTAAGCAAAAAAGTTCCAAATTCATGGGAACAATCAAGAGCCATTGAATACAGCAATATGAACATAACCTTGTGCTCAGCTCTTCCAGAAAAGCAGATCATTTTTGCTTAATTGTTACTGCCTATACTGAAACACCATCTAGCATCATATCACCATAAATGACTTGTAAGTCATTTAAGAAGTGGTGAAGAAATGAAATTGGTAAATATTAATGAAAATCTCATCTTTTCCATTGAAGGTTTAGGAAAGGTAGCTTAGATAAACATCTGTCATGGCCACGCTGCCGCCTTCAGTCCATCCTCAGAGCAAAAAAAACCCACAACCAAACAAAAACAAAAACCAAAAAACAAACAAAAACAAACAAAAAAACCTAAAGCAAAAAACTTGGGGTTCCAGCTTCATCTCTTCATCTTTGCTTGACTGCAAACTCTCTCAGTTTTACAGAGTGTAAGAGAAAACCACTCATCTGAGTTTCTTACTTAAAAGCAGGTTTTCCAATCTTTCATTTAAACTTTCCCATGGCCTTGAAACTCCTTTAGCTTACTTATACTTTTTTCCAAGTGGAGACACCAGAAATTTTTAACTTTATTTAACAGAAGTGACACAATCTTCCCATGAGGGCTCACATTTGAGGCTTATTCACAATGATCAACAGTCTAATTCAGGAGTGCTCCCTGGGAGTGTTCCTTGTATTGAAAGATGATCTCTATTCTTTGGTTGGAGACACGTTACATGATCTGGCTAAAGTAAAATTTATACCAGATTCCTTGTTAAGAGTTTAACAAGTTTTCCAAACTACCCTTCATTTTTTGCCAGTTGAATGTTTATGTGGGACACAGACAGCAATGTAATACTTCTTTAATGGCCCATACTACAAGAAATTGCAGCACAGCAATACACTGCTACTAAAGTACATCTTATTCCTGTTCTTGAACTTTTTTTGACCAAACACCTTTGCAATATTACAGAAATAGAGTTACAGGAAATTGCCATTCTCTTCCTTTAATTTTACCTAATCTTCGTCTCTCCCTTCATGTTTCCATCTTTCAATCTCTGCCTTTTGTCTAGTAAAAGCTTCTTTTATAAACAAAACTACCCTGAAGACAAGCAAAAAAAAAGAAAAAATGGACAAGAAGTTCAATTCTGTGATATTTCTACCAGGGTCAGGAGTGACTCATTATGTACAACAACACACACAAGATATTTTCACCAAGAAGAGATATGAAACATAGAAGCTACTTATTTATTTATTTCAGTCTAGATACCCCACATCAGAAAAGAGCTTTACATATCATTGAAGTAGTTTAGGTAACATTAATACATAATTTCAGCAGAATTACACTTAGGAAATAATTTTGCACCAGAAGCTTACATATTTCATGTAAGGGGATAACATTAGTACAGACTGACACCTTTAAATTTTAACTCACTCAGAGGTAATCAAGATGAGTTAGAGTACAGGGTTGAAAGAAAAGATTTTTGCTTTTACTGCTGCTCTGCCGTACCTTGAAAAAGTCACTTTAATTTCTCTCTCTCCAGTTTGCCTTTTTATAATGTGAAGTCACATTATCAAAAGGCTTATCAAACATTATATTTGTATGTTATCTGCCCCAGTGGAGTCCTGGTATCCAGTGGAGCCTCCAGATGTTGCTGCAGTACAGATAATTAATATCAAGCAGGGTATTCTGATTTACAGTATCATCATTACCATGATGAGGCTTGTACTTATACTCACCCTAAACCTATTTCCTCAAATCTGGGGAATGCTGTGGCACATCTTGTTGCTCTTATATCTGACACCTGCCAAGTGATCAGTGATATTCAGCAGTCTTAAAAGGGAGGCTTCCTTCTGTGCCATTCAGTGCCTAGGACGGTATGCCCAATTAAGTCTTTTTTCCTGTTACCTAGGATAGCACCAATACACTGCCAGTCAATCAACAGGAAGTAAAAAGTCTCAAGAAACACATGCAGGTGGTGTTTAGGCCACACAATTTGTAAAGAACAATTGCTATTACACAGCTGGCGAAACTCCAGCCACGGGGCTGCTAAACTCCACTCATTTAGGGATTCACACTGCAAGTAAAGAAACACGAATAAGCAGCATGGTGAAAAGAGGCATTTCCTAGGGAAACAGAATGAAAAACAATTTAAAAAGGTGATACCTGATATTTGCTCACTAGTAAATACATTATTCAGATGGCTAATTTGTTCTCACAGATTAAAATATGCCCTATCTGATGGTGTGAACGCCAACTATTAGGACTAAATATTCTGACAGTGCCTTCTGAAAATATAAACAGTATATCCTGGAAAGTTTTGTGAAATTATACCTTGTAGATAATGATTCTGCACTAGGTCAGAAGCAGGAACCATTCTGAATGTTGACACCAGCTTCAATTTTCCCAGAGAAGGGAGCCAATGCATACTGTGTGCTGCATTTTAAATTTGAAGTATGCTCAAGCTGCTGCACTCTTCCAGCATTACAGAAGTTGGCTGATCAAAAGTTGGCCTTTACCTTTCTAAGAGCTGCTCTGCAACTCACTCTTCAGACAAAAACATGACCAGCTGCTAAAATGTCACATTCACTCAATAAAGAAAATGACTGCAGTAGCATGTCAGATTTTAGTAGGGCACAAGAACAAGGGACTTGCTCCAAAGCAGAGTCTTCCAGGAGAAAATATGCCCATCCATCTCACAACATCTCCCCTGCAGTTTCAATCCACTGGGTAACATTGCCAACAATTTGTGCCAGCAGAACCTAAAGTGGCAGTCACACTCCGGTGGTTTGAACCTCACTGGACATCAGATGCTCACCAAAGCCTCTCTATCACTTCTCCAATTTAGCAGGACAAGGAGAAGAAATAAAATGAAAATCTAATGAGTTAAGGGCAGGAAGAGATCACTCATAAGTTGCCGTCACTGGCAAAACAGTCTCAGCTTAGGGAAATTAGTTTAATTTATTACCAATCAAATCAGAGTAGGGTAATGAGAAATAAATCTTAAAAACACCTTCTCCTTGACTCTCCCTTCTTCCAGGACTTAATTTTACTCTTGAACTCTCTACCCTTTCCCTGCTGCCTGCCTCACCATGGGCTTTACCACAGGCTCTATCCCATTGCCATTCCTCCTTAGAAAATTTTCTCCCCTTTTGAACCACGTTTTCACAGAGGTTATACCACTGTTGCAGATGGCCTTGGCCAGCAGCAGGTCCTAGTCCTGGAGCTGGTTGGCATTGGCTGTCAGACATGGGGCAAGCTTCTGACAGCTGCTCACAGAAGACTCCTACGTAGCCCCGCCCATATCAAAAGCCTGCCACGCAAACCCAACACATACACAAAATGTGGAAATAAAGATCTGATACTTACAGGCTGTGTAGAATAAACCATGTACCTTAACTACTCGGCTTCCTTATCAAAAGCATTGGTACAATTGTGAGATGTCAGTGAGCTGAAGGCACGGCATATGTACTCAGTAATAGCAATCACAGCTGTCTGTCTCCACCCATAATCAACAGAAAAGTGAGCACTTGTCAAGAAGATGGCATTAAAAAAGAACACTGTGTTCTGACAGGAAAGGTGATCACAAACACCAACTTGCCACCATCCAATTAACCCAAGTACAATAGCTATAGAAGTGCAAGGGGTGAAGAGGCTTTGGACAGAATTAATCTATTTAAACTCAGTTTTGCTTTGAGTGTATTTTTTTTGCAAACTCTCTTCTCTTAATCATAAAGAATATCCTAGGGTTTCAGAGTGGTCCAAAATACGTATTTAAAAGTATTATATGACTAAGCACTATATACTACTAAACTTTCCTGTCTTAGTGTTTTCTTTACAGAATTTTAATAGAATAGAATTTTAATAGAATTTAATGAATCCAGAGCCTATATTCTATGTTTCTTCTGAAATCTATGAAACAGATTCCATGAGCTGTATAATATCAACAACCTATTGTAACCAAAGTAGTCTTCTTTACCAGACAAGCAAGAATTTTGAGCTAAGGTTCAATAGGTCTCTCCAATCCAAGAAGAAAAAGAGGGAAATGTGGGGATTTGCAAACATAAACAGTACATGAATTCATTAACAGCTTATTTCTAGTTTTTCAAAGCTTGTTTTCTTAAAATGGCAGATTTGTTTTTTAAGCTAGTATAGTATGGCTTTTGAGATGTGGCTGGACTCCAGCTGAAGGCCTTTCGAATCCTTAATAAAATATTTTTAATATAAGCAGACCATTAAAAATACATGAACATTTCAGTATAGGAAACTTATATTTCTAATGAAAATACTCAATTTAATAGTCTACAGATTGTATGACAGAGCAGTGATTAATGAGAAATAGTGGAATATTAGACAGAGATGGAAAAAGAGAAAAGGAGAACACAGTGGTTTGAAGACAGCTCACAAAGGAGGCCATCAGTACCATCTGCATGCTGGAAAGCAGAGACAAAGATAAATGATTTGACGAAATTTTGCAGGAACAAGAAGTTACAGGAACAGAGAAAATAACTGAAATTCCCTTCATTCTTAATCCATTACCTAGCAATTTACATTACCTTAACTTTGCTATGAAGGAACACTTCAAACACCCATGTTTTATATACACATAGGATGCACTAACTACTAAATAGGTCATAAGGCTACATCTGAAACTTGTTGGAAAAAGCACCTCTCACCAAGACTGACTTTTCCTACAAAGATGAGAATTTTATTAAATCAAGATAGGCCACTGGGAAAAAAATTACAACTTGGCTATTTGCATATTTGTGTTGCAGAATTTGCTTATTGTTTGGCAAAGCAGTATCAAAGCTGAGCCCCTTGCCAAGTTTGTATTATGTTAGTTAAACTAACTGCTGTCAAATGGAAACTTGCTTATTTGGAACGGATGTCACAAAAAAAGCTGAAGAACTTCCAGTACTGATTTTTTTTGCATAGTAGGTGTGGGAAGGAGTAGTGAGTAAGGAGAAGGTTAATGCCACAATTTCAGCTTCCATATTTCTTCCTGATATCTTCTCTGCACTTTCTAGGAAAAATGTTATGAGATGTAAAAGGACAGCCAATATATCAAAGGAAACTCCTGTCTTAGGACGGTGCTGAGATCCTAATCCTACTGTAATACCAGCAGTGCTTAGATGAGTGTCCTCTAGGTTCTAGAATACTTTGAAATCAGTAGGAGAGAAACACAAAAGAACTTAGCATAAGGATGCATTCCATTACTCGGCCTCCCTTGTCCCTATGGCCACACACTTATTCACATTAGCTTCCAGGGGAAGAAGTTATGTTTCACCAGGCCTACATTAAGGGACCAAGACCACCTTTACAGACAACCCTTCATTCAGAAATGAGTGTAGGTACCATTAGGAACACTGAGGTAAAGGAAGCTCAGGGTATGGGAGGTAAGAGCAATCCGGTTCATTCTTGATCAAAGATTTTTTTGTGAATAAACTAGAGCAGCCAAAAGAATTTAGAGATACAAGATTGTTGTGATTTAGACTATACAGTTTATGCTTACATACTGGAAAGAAAAATTTTCTAGCTTTTTTCCAGCACTTTGTGGTTTAGCAATACTCAGTAAATATTACCCAAGTGCAAGCACAGAGTTCCTCTGTTCATTCATTATTTTGTCAGCAGGCTGCTGAAATTAGTAGGTCAAACTCCGACATTTCTACTCAGGAGAAAGCCCTACAGAGGACCCAGATCTGAAAAAGGATTTAGCTTGATACTCTATTTTCAGCACAAAATAGCATAGCCTTTAAAAATCAAATTTTAAAGAACTGCCATTTTTTTAGGGAAATAAGAGTAATATGTGCCTTTACTCTTTGCAGTGATATGACCATAACCCCAACTCTCCATATTTTCTCCTTCCTACACAATTTAGCCATCTGATGAGTTGATTGGGAGAGACAATAAACTTGCAACAGGCTGATCTTGTAAAATGCAAACTGAAGGAGCAATGAGGGTGATGGATGTCTGTGGCTAGCTATTACAGTGGTTGTCTGTGTCTTCAGGCAGATGGAGGATAGTCCTGGCAGCATATGGCATGGGAGTTTGGGCTTGGAAAGCAGATACAGCAGACTTCTGATAAAAGGAATTAAAACCAAAGCAACATGGTGGCTAGCAAGCCAGTCTGACAGACTGAACTGTTGATCACCTTCCTCATTTCTGCACCTCTACACAGGGGCATATTCCAGTAGACCAAGTTGCTCCAAGCCCTGTCCAACCTGGCCTTGAACACTTCCAGGGATGGGGCAGCCACCATTTCATTAGATAACCTGTTCCAGTCCCTCACTACCCTCATAGTATAGAATTAAATACTAATCAGAAATTATACAGTATTTAAAACAGAGCCATTTATTATAAGAACAAGGGCTTTCACAAGAAAAAAAAAAATAAAGCTCCAGAGGACAATACACATCATCAAGATTCAAAGCATTATTTTGCGAATTGGTGGACAATGCTAGTGACACAGCCTTGTCAGACTATAAAGAAAATACCAACAAAACAAAGCAAACAGTATGTGTATGCATGTGGGAGCACTTCAAGAACAACAAAAAAGGAATTCTGGCATGGATTCCCTGTGTTTGTAGCTACCACGTGTTCTATATTTAGTCACATTACAATAAGAAGAAGATGAGAAAACACAACAAAATAGCGTGCATCTGCTTTTTGCAATAGTCCTGTTCATCTCTGTGGAATCCCACTGCTCCTCTGAATAAATATCACTATCCTCAAATTGCTTTGTACTTCATTACAATATTAATAATCTAACACTCTCCTTCAGAAAATGGATATAGTTGTTTTGGAATTAATAATGTGAAATTTATGCTGATCCACCAAACACCATTCATGCCTTTGTATCAAAGAAGAATAAAGTATACCACATAAGTGAAAGAAGCTCCAGGGAATTCATGTAACACCAGTCTGCATGCAAAGGTAACCTATACTAACACTTAAAGGATGGATAAAACAAACAGATTGCAGTTCCGAATCATAAAATCACAATGGTCTTTTTTCACACCAGAACACAAGTTAACCTAATTACAGTCTCCCTAAATAGATGGGTACAAAAGCCAGCTGAATGGACAGCAAATTCCTGCATCGGGGCTCTAAAAGTTTCAGAAGGGTTTGCACAGCTTCTCATTAATGAGCAGAACTAGCAAACGCTGGCAGAACTGTCCCAATGCGGGAAAAGAGAGCATCAATGAATGGCCAGAATGTATCAGGGAGCACAACTGGTTAAAAATTTCAGGTTTATTTAAAAAAAAAAAAAGTATCAAAGATTTTAAAAATTCCACCCCATGATGGCTTTTAAACTTCTTTGATTTTCCATAACGAAATGAAAAATAAAATAATTACAATATTTATATTTAATTACCCAAATTTTGTTAGCATTTTAATGTCTAGATGTATTACTTATTTCTACATTTGGTCTGTATTTTCATCCTCCCTTTTCCTTTGAAGAAAAAAAAGAAGCAAAAAAGATAACAAAATGAGATAAAGCAGAAATCTTCTTACCATTTATAAGCCTAAACTTCAGATATTTATTTTATCTGAAGACACAATTTTCTAATAAAAACAGCAACATTATCTTCAGTGGAATATGTTCAAACTGTAAAAATGTGTCCAGTTAAAATCTTGCTTTATAACATTTGTAATTTATTTTTATCTTTCCTAGACAATGAAGTATGTGGGTTTCTCAAACTGAAATTACATGCAGAGCATAACCACTTCAAACTGGTAGCTCATGCAGCTCACTATTACCTTCAGAAAGACACATCATAATCTCCTGATTTTGTACATACTGTATTTATTCTGTGCGGTTGCTCTTGCCAAAGAAGTTGGGCTTCCTTAAGGTCCCTGCCAATCTTTGGGAAGCATTATCTCAAGGGAACAATAGAAAGAATTACTATCAAGGGAGATAACACTGCGGTCCTTTTAATAATGACTCTACTTGACATTGAAGCATGTGCTACGTGGTGGCAAGGAAAAGTGTGTTTAATATAATTTCCTCACGCAAAGTTATTTGAAACTTATATTGGTTTGGTGCTTTTTAAAATGCAATTAGCAATTCACTTATATCATGATTCACTTTCTTCTTTCAGGTGACTACATCTCGGATTGTTTGGGGGTGATTTTGTTTTCAATGTTGCACGTTAAACACAGATGCAATCCTAAAATAGTGGGTTCAGTATCACAGTCAGTGGTTAACAACTCTACAGCCTTCAGGGTGGCATTGGAGACATGCACTTCCCTCAGGCCTTCAGAGCTATATTTCCTTCTTTCTTTGTGAAACTACGTAGGTGGTTTCCAGAAGAAAAAAGAACATGAAAGCTTTGCCGTCTTCTCTAGCAAGCACTTCTGCAACAGAATGATCTGAAATGGGAAGGAAGCATGAAAGAGGCTTTATTGTTTTTGCGAGAAAGGTTAATAGCAAGAGCTGCATTTAAGAAAGAAAAAGAAAGGTGAGGGAAATGAAAAAAAACCAAAACAGCAGCTATGTCTTAATTTTGATCAAAGCAATGAAGAAGTAGCTGAGCCAAGTGTCTCCCCATTTTTCTGGATAACATTATAGGCGAGCGAGACACAATACTTAATTAGTCTCTTTTTTTTTTTTTTTTTTTTTTTTTTTTTTTTTTTAACATCCAGCTACATGCAACAAACTTCAATGAAAACTCCCTATGTGGCACCTTCACTAACCAATGCACCTTCTGAGAGAACTCCAAGAAAAGGAGTGAGATTCAAACCCTACAACACTTCCTCTTTTTAGGACAGATGGACAGTAAGGAGTTCTAAATTACTCTGGGTGCATATTAAAACCTGACTTTTTGGGGGATTTGTGATTTTTCCAACCACTGTCAGCTGGGCTGAGACTCTAACTCATTTGCTGGAGACTACCAAACAGCTACAGAAGATTTGGCATCTTCTTTCATTACCTGTGTGGATTGAGATCAACTGCTAACTAGAAATTAAGGGCATTGTTTAATCTTGGCAGCATTCCTCAGACTTCAGTGTTGTTTATCTAGAAATACATTTGGCTTGAAAACTGTTTCTTTAAATTGATCCTCTGAGTCTTCTTAACCCTGTTAGCAGTGGAGGATTGGGTATACTGCATTATTTTCTGAGATTTGCCTGTGGTTTATTTGCAAAAGCCACTTTTCTATCATTGCATTGACACACCAATGGAACCTGCACTTAACCTCACCACATTTTCTAGCTGAACACAAATCAAAGATTTCCAGTCTTCACTGTCAAAAAGATGAACTATTTTCTGTCCAACTCAAACAGCCCTACTATATCCAGATCAGTCGCTTTCCAGAAACGATGTAAGCCACAATACCAGGTCTTGACCACTAACGTCTCAGAACATTTCCCTCTTTTGATTATGGGTTTATGTGTACTTTTCTTGCTGTGACAAGCAACTTTGAAAACAGTCTGCAGTTCCATTTGTGTATGTCACTGACAAGTTATAGTGCTTTTTGTCTGGTATACCAGGGTTTGAACAACGATCTGAATCGCTCCTTCCTGAAGAGCCTCTCACAAAACTATGAAAAGGAAAAAACGGGTGAAATTAAGGAGGAAGCAGACCCACAAAAGCATCAACACTGTGTACCAAAATACTACTGCTAGCACAGATCAGTGTCTCCACTGGATGTCTGAGATAGCTGAAAAAGAGAACAGATGCAATGACTCATGTTACTAAAGGTACAGTGCTTGTGATCAGAGCTGAGCTTCCTGGATTGTTAAATCAGCAACTTTCTTAAATGCTGAATTAAAGATGTTTTAAATAGTATTTCAAAGTTACAGTTGGTTACATTTGAGCATGCTGACCTTAACAATGTCACATTAAATATTTTCTTTTTAATTAATGTAATGGCTAAGCTCTGAAGATGGGTACTGGTTTTCACTTCGTTAATTTTACTGTTAAATGGAAAGTAAGACATAGAAAGAGATTAGCAGAATAGCATGACAGAAAGGCCCTTACAGCTAGCCTGACCTGTCACAGTGCCCATAGGTCCAGAGCCATAAATGTCAGGGCTGGGCAGGCTGTGTGTGCAGGAGCCCCAGCCTCAGGATGGCTCAGCACCCATAGCTCCACACAGCTCCCAGGAGCAGCCAGCACACACCACCCTGACAGCCACGCTGGCTGCTGTCCACACAACACACTTAAGCTTCTGCACAGATACAGGTGAAGCTTTTTCCCCAGCAGCAGAAGGGCAGTTCTGCAAGCCCCTTTTCTGTTAGCTGCTGGAGTTTAACACTGGGTATCCTTCCAGCATGACAAAGGGACAACTTACGTATGCTAGCAATAACTTAGGCAGCAGATGACCTACTTTGGCTACCAAAGTTTAACCAGACTGCAACATGATACAACTCTGTTATCATGTAACATAATCCTACAGTTTCAAGAGGATTACTTAGATCTGAATTAGAAATTAAAATTAGTTGTGCTATACAGAGACTTTTATAATAGGAAAGTCTCAAAAAACTCAAAGTACTTCAAACTAGGAAAGCTAGAAATATGAAAGTATGAGATACACAAAACAATGAAACTGAAAAGTTAAGTCAAGCACTTTGATTTGTCTTTTTTGACTAACATATAACTAATGAAACTATGTTATCCTTTTCTAAGTCAACACTAGTTCATAGACTAGGCACATGTTTGCTATAAAGTATTTTTGAGACCACTGCATTAGGAGTTAACATTCACAGAGATAACAAAAATTTATAAGGATGCAATTTTCTTTTCAAGAACCCAAGAATAAAGACTCTTGTATTCCAGAATATAAAATGAACTGATAGTGCTTAGAGGAAAACTTTTGCAAGAGTCCAAACCAGGAGCTGCTTCCTCTCCTTGTGTTGGTTTTCTTGATAAAAGTTACTGGCCAAGAAATTCCCATCTGGAAAACATTGATAATTCTTCTGTGTTGAAAATTATCAATCTGAATATAGGAGCTCTTAAAAGATTTTCTCGTGGATTTGGGTCCTGAGCAGTAAATATTTCATCTGATTTTTCAAAATTAGACCCACTCATCTCATCTAATATATGATTAAAAAAAGCTCCTTTACCCTTCATAATTACAAGAGTAAAGTGTTAACCGTTAAGACAAGTAAAAAGCTTTCCTCATACTCTCTTTTTGAAATTGTCACATTATTCTTGCTCACAGGATTTATTACCGAGTAAGGGGAGATTCTCATTGGATCCATTCTGAAAACACCACTAGCGTATCACTGCTCACCAGGTAAAGGACAGCTGGCAGAGCTTTAGTCCAGTGACTGGAAAACAGCAAATCATTTGTTTTTGTGAGGAAACTCATGATTTAATGAATCAGTTGGAGAGCTTCATGTCAGAAGATCTTAATCCTACCCCTTATGTTGGAAAGGACTTGTTGTGTAACTTGCAGGAAGCATAATAGCAATATTCCCCCTCTTTCCTTCTTTTGCAAATGAGAACATTTTTATTAAGTGGGTACAAGTGGGTCTAAGTCTAGACAAATGCAAACCTCACCCAAGTATTGTCTGGCCTCTTACTGAGATATTTACAGATTTGTTTGCAAGTTAAACAGTCCCTGATAGCAGGATAGCTTGTTTCCCTGCACAGTCCACTCCTCCTGTCTGCAGCTGTTCTCAGGGGACAGATGTAATCATCACATTTGTCACGATGGCAATGGTGATAATGATACCGTGTGCACTAATGAAAGGCAAGTACACATTTCACTTTCTGTGAGGGTCGGTGCTTGGGCAACACTGCCTGCCAGCTGTCTCTGTCCACAGCACAATCTGTAATTTAGTTAACAAAATGAGCCATTTCGGAGATCAGTCATTATCCTGCCTGTCTTTATCCATTTATTGTTGCTACCAGTGATAAACATAGTAGGTCTTACAAACAGGGCCTTTATGGCTGAAAAGGATGGAAAAATAATAATAGAAAAAAACGGGACTCCTGCCCAATCTGATCTGCCCAGTTAGATCTTTTCACCAGAGTTCTGGAACTTCTGCTCCTTCTCATCTCTAAAGTTAAGCAAAAGTATCTTGCACATAAAATTTATTCTCAATTTTGCATCTTCACTTCCAACTTGCTTGATACTTTACAGGTGTTTGTGTGGTAGCTGTGGTCTGACAAGAAATTCTCTCTAAAATTTCTTCCTATTTTATGCCTGCCATTTTTTTAAAACCCAAATGGATGCCATGGTTCAGTTAGTCTCCTAGCCAAACAAATTTTTAGGGGTCAAACAGCTTCAGTGGCCATAAAGAAACAATATTTGTCACTATTGATGTTTCACCTCCCATTTACATGAAATTTGATGAAAGAATTCAGAATATTTTGTTGATTTACTTTTCCCCTCTGTTGATGGGACAGGTATATCCAGATCCCTCTCCTAATCAGTAGTGGGACCCCTGCTTACAATTCAGTATTAGTGAAGTGCTGAGTGAAATTCTGAGCATAAATCATTCCACATCATGGTCTACAACTTCAAGGTCTCACTCATTTTCCCCTCAGTATTTAGTTAACATTTGGCACTGCATCATCCCTTAATTCAGCTGCCATTTACTTCACTCCTGTATCTCCATCAAAAAAAAGAGACCTCGTATCTTTGAAAATTTCAAGGATTTGTACATCACAAAAGTGGGAAGAAGGATTTGGTTTAGCCTTGAGGGCTTCAGAGCACTGTCAGAAGAGCCCTAATTCATTTTTTGAGAAGCCACTCAAGTCTCCCACTGTCACTGCTGATGAGGGACATGCACACTCCCTGCTCTCTGAATGCAATCCACTTAGGTCTTAATGACTCTCCAGATGATTTTAAACGTCTAGAGCCATAACCTAATCACAAGGATTTCCACTAAGATTTGATTCTGAAAATGGTAACTTGAAGAGAAACTTTATCTTCAGTCTCAACTTCACACAAAGGTACTGCATTGGAGCAAAAAAGGTTGAAAAGGGATGACATCAGGTCTGCATTTTCCCTATTCATACCACAACACTAATGCTATGCTACCATTTAATGACAGTGTTCTGCAGTTTACTTTGTAAGTAGTTGTTAAGAGCTGCAGTACCTATTGAAAGATAATAAATAGTTAATATACCTTATTCTCAGAATACAAAATATACTGTGGTGATCTTTCAAACATTTACTTAATAGTTACAAGTAAAGTGGATTTGCTAGCAAAATTATGCAACTTCTCATACACTATCCTATGGAGTACAGCCTCTACAGTACTGGAAGGTAACATAGACATCTTTGGGTTTTGGTAGTTTTCTTTGGTTTGGGTTTTTTTGTCGCTTCTTTGTTTGGTTGCTTTGTTTTGGTTGTTGTTGTTGTTGGGGGTTATTGTTGTTTTTTTGTTTGCTTGTTTTTTAATATTTATGATGCTTGTGACAATGAGTCACCTGCAAACCCTAGTTCATCAGTAGGCACTGTAACAGAAATAAATGTCACAAATTATTAAAATATAACAATATAAATCCAATATTGTTTCTATAAGCAATCAAATGTACCAGGACTCTTTGGATCTACAAAGATGTAATGAAACACCGCATAAAAGAAAACAGATGTCAGACAGAATTTCAAAAGGCCTTTTAAAAGAGCACTTTACCAAAAAACCTTATAAACATAGTAACAGGAGAAAAAGCACTGTAAAGGATTAAAAATGATAAAAACAAAGCAAAAAGAAATTAGGATCAGAATTGTGGGGTTTTTTTTATTATGATAAAACAATGCAGACACCCTACTTAAGCAGCCCCACCTCACCTAGTTGTCAGTACTGTGAAAAAGGATGTAAATAACAAAGAAACAAATCTGCAGCTGGCACAAAATTATTTAAGTTGTTTCTTAGTAGAAGATCTATGAAAATGGTCTATGCAATGGGAAATTAAATTTACTGCTGACAGATGCAAAGAAATGCATGCTGAAAATAACTAATAACTGCATGTGTACTGCCAAGTTCCAAATTAACTGGAAGCACCAAGAAAAAAGGCCCCTGTGCGTGCATCTCAACCTGTCAAAGTCTAAACCTGAGATACAACATGGGATGAAGATCCTAAATGAGGGACACAGCAAAACCACTCAGGCAGAAAACTTCAAATACTTGGGAATTTATTAAGAATAGCTTTATTTATTTTTTTTTTCCCTGAAACTGCTCAGTTGTTCTGTATTTCTGATACAGGCAAGTTTTGACACTAAAATTTGTCAGAAATCAAACAGCAACAAAGCATAAGTTAATCTGGGACCAAAAAAAGTGATATCCCTTAAAGAGACAGATTTTGAAAAATATTTCCACATATGTCAGCACATGAGGAGGCCACTGTAGCATCATTAACCCTGGATCCTATAACATGTCCAGATGGATGCTGATTAGATGAACCATTGGTCCAAAGAATATTAGTCACACCTATGGCATTGCAATGCAATCCAGTTTTGCCCTTGATGGCACTTGGTCAAGATGTACATAGGCGAGGCACATATTCAACCTCCTTTTCTTTTTTCCTTTGATTACAAAGGAATAATTTCTCAGGCTGAAGTCTTGATTTTTCCAGATTGTGACACATCTCTGATGGATGGATGATTCATATCAAATGCACCAAAGCCATGCACAGCATTACATCAGAGATGGAAAAATGCTTAAAGCACAAGCCAAGTGTGTTTATTTCTTAGAGGGTCCTATTCCAGGCAAGGCAAAAGAAAGCCTGCTTGGTTTTGTGGGTGATGCAAACAATGGAGGCAGAATTCACGTTGCATTAAGTGTTTTGTAACAACTTGCAAAGCAGAGAATATGATCTGACAAAGGGGTGGAACACGTAGGAGGAAAAAAAACTTACAAAGATTTGGCAGCATATCCATGGGTTAAATATGTAAAATGTGAGAAACATAAAAAGTATTTAAGGAATGTAAGCTACAAAAAAATTACTCCTCTCCAAACCCTGAGAGTTCCCTACTGACATAATTAGACTAAAAACCAAACCACATAGACAGGGCAGCAAACTCACCTTGGGATGTGATCTAGTTTAAGTAGACATGGTCCTGCTAAGAACTAAGGTAGAAGGGAGAAATGCAAAGGGGTTCCTGTTTTTTCCTTACCTTGCCCTTGTTCCAAGCAGTTATACTTGTGCAAGTCTCATGAGTTTAAAAATTTATTCCTTACCAGAGCAGGATCATTACATTTCTATCTGTCCCTGCTGGGATGAAAATAAGGTCAATGTGTCACAAGCAAGATGATCTCAGTGTGCAAAAAGGAAGAATATTACTAACAGGAAATCACTGAGCCACACATATGCCTCTCAGTCCTGCACACTATGAGAAGATTTAAAATTCTGAGATCAGAAAGAACAAATAAAAAGGAAAGAAGGAAAGAATAAATCAAATAAACACCTTTTCTTCACAGCAGTAGACATCTTCAGGTTCTTATTAATGCGTTCAAGAGGAGAGGATAAATAAGCCACATAAGTATCCCTAATCTAAATCTCTATGTTCTCCATACATAACCCAGAGCTGTTTGAAATGATTGTGTGTTTGCTTGTCCTCTACTGATCTACATTCTGGTCTGTAGAATGTACCAATCTAACCATTTACACAGTTTAAATTAAAAACATTCTGATCATCCCGTAAAATTATTATATGAAAAACTAGGATCGTAAGACAGTATGGCTGTGGATGAGTTTAATGGAGTGGTTAAGAAGGAAATCAATGTTCTTACCTATATCTACATTGAAAAGAGAAATAAAAAGTCTAATAGCAGGTGCAACCACCCTGTCTTCTCTTCCCCTGCCTCCATACCTTCATCTAAATAACTCAGTATTAAAGTACCAGGAGAAGACATTTCACATTTCTGAGAGATCAACCTGACAGCTTACCAGCTGTTTCTTTACTCTTCATCCCACAATGGCATGAGTAATCCAAAGAGCGTTCTCACTTTCTCTGCTAGAGGCATGGTTACCTGCTGTTCACTTCTCCTAGTCTATTCCCTGAGCAGTGAAGTACTGTCTCTTTTATATCCCATTCACTTTGCAAACCACAGAATTTGATATTGTGTAAGAGCAACTATTACCTCTTATCCTAGAAGTTCTCATGCTGGGAAAACAGCTTCCCATCTCTTTTCTCTAGCATCACTGCCCCAAAGATACATTGGTCAATTTTTGGTGCTTGTACAGTACCTTGGCCTGAAGAAGAAATGTATTGGGCCAACATGTATTTCAGCTGTCTTCTTGAATACTAAAAGAGCAAGACTACAAGTACTGAATAAGAGGGAAACATGATCAGTTTGGGGGAAGGTCCTTGTCTCTTACAGACACCTAGTGGTGTCTAAGAATCAAATACACTAGTGCAACAGGCTTTGAGGGGCTAGGAGTCTTGTACTCTGAAAATACAAAGCTCTTCAGAGAAAATGCTATAATAAAATCACTGCCTAGGACTTGAGCCAAGCCTTGCAGATATATGTAATTTATCCTGGGTTGCACCTGAAGTCTAGAAGTCTGAAGAAGGGACATTTATTGTCACAATCAATAGCTGGAAGGACACTTGAAAAGCAAGTGTGCCCCAAATTCTGAATCTTTTGGGTTAACACCTGCCGTATCTCATTATATCAGCTTAAAAACATGTTGGGGTCCAGCATGTGTGCAGTCTTACTCAACAAAAATCACCCCCATCTTCTTTTTTCTTTTTTTTTCTTTTTTTTTTTTGGGGGGGGGGGGGGGCTGGGGGGGGGGGGGGTGGGGGTGGTGGATATTTTTTCCTGTTGCCCGTGCCATTTACTGTTTTCTGAATAATTGTGTCTGTATAGGTAGAAGGCCTGTGGGATTTGTTTGCCCTTCTGGCAAAGCATGCAGGCATGTCCTAAAATGGAGAGCCAGACCTCCATTGTGTTTGCCAGTGCTGTACAACTGGCCTTTTCGAAATGCTACAAAACAGAAACAGACTAAAGGAGGATGGCAGTACTTGCCAAATGGCATCTCCTCTCAATACACACACTGGTCTGGATAGCCACTTGGGTGAAGAAGTAAAAAGCTATTAGCACTGGGATAGAAACAGACATCCAATATCCCCACCCACACAGATGGAGGAAAATAGAACACCTCACTGGTAATGGTTTTCAGAAGGGACACAAAGCAGGAAACAAAAGAGGACAGACATCAACAACACCTTTTTTTATTTTTTTTTATAAGAGGTTCTCCCCCCCCCGCCCCACCCCCCATCTAGTGTCTAATCCATAAAGGTGCTAAATCTCATCTTAAAAAAACCCTCTGTTCCTGGATGCACTTTACAGACAATGAAGTATGAACACAGGAAAGCACAGTGCTTAATAAAAAAGGACTTTCCTGTCCCATTCTCTGTAATCATATAATATTATCTCACATACCAAATAAATGGAGACAAAACATAGAAAAGAAAGAAGGCTCAGGATTCAAACTGTGAGGCATAGGTAATACCAAGTTTCTTTGAAGGTTTTGACTGTCTTTCTGCAGCTCTCTCAAAATAAGGTAATAAAATCAACAGTATTAATACTGATACTGCCAGCAGTGATAATTTATCCTGTGATAGAGCAAGAAGAAACCATCAAGAAAGTGGCCTTGCCACACTCAGTGACAGGACAGCATTCATAGTATAAAGGATACATGATACAAATGAGCAACACAATGGGATGCAGGACAGATAGTTCTTGGTTTGTCTTCAAACAAGGCTTGTTTAGCAGCAGATCAGACAGAAAAGATACTGATAGAGGAGACAAACAAGAGACAGAGACCAAGTCTCAGAAGGAGGGAAGAAGAGAAATGGATTAAATCACCAATCAACAGAGATGGTAGGAATTTTTCTGTATTTCTGTTCTCTACGTAAGTTCTTTGAAGAAAACAGTTACAGAGCAATACATTGAAGTTCCAGCAAAAGATATATTACAGTAGAGTCACTATTATTATCACTGTTCAATAAAAATTCCTTTTCTATACAGTCACAGCTTTAAGACCACCACAAAGCATTCTGACACACTTTGAAACCAGGACACGGCACAATGGTTAGCAGCTAAATAAAGGCACAAATGAAATTTGCAATAAAACATGTTTAAGCAATTTGGGCCTGGGAACTAATCCGCCAGTGGGAAGTCAGTCCACTCAAAAAACTATTAGCTGGAGAGAAATGCCATAATGGGAAAGTACAGGTTTAAATTTTAGGTGCCAAGTGATTACAGCCCCATTTGATCTGGGCCAAGGAAGCAAGGCTAGCACACTTTCTGCTGCAAAAAGCACACAGAGATATTTAAAGACTGTAAGCAAGTTGGAACGTCAGCTCTACCATCTGTCTTAAATTGATCATCTTCAATAATGGTTCCACTCAACACTATTTTGAAGCCCTATTTTTCTGTCAGCTCTGACAGTAAGACAATATTTTAGCCTACAGCCTTTAAAAAGGTCTTTAGCTCTCTTCACAAACTTTACCACAGCTTGTTGAATTAAGAAGATTACAAAACCAAATACAACATCCAGGATTTATAAGGGAAATTAACAAGAAAATCACATGTACTTGTTGAGTTTGTTTTGGTTCCATGTGTGCATGCTTGTTATTATTCAAGACTTGCCACAGAAAAGTCAAAGACAGCATTTTACAATCGGGTTCTTGCAAAAACCCCTGTAGTAATGGGAAAAATATAGGTGAAAACAGTGCTGATATGGCTGACAGTAATGCTTGCTCCACCAATATCCAGAAAGCTTCTTTCGCTTGTGTAGACAGCTCATTACACCAACTCTATTCACAAAATCAGGATCACTACGTATCAGAGGATAGACAAGTCAAATTTTAATGGTCATACTTCCTGAAAATGTACCTATTCCTTTGTAAAACTCTCTTATTTCAAGCAACAAGCCCCATGATTTGACTTCAGCAAAGCAGAGCTGATGGTTCCAACAAGATCTGTGGTCATTCTGCACTTTTATTATAGCACTTGATTTTAGCATAGATTAAATTCTCCACAGCTTTAACCAAGTGTAAATTTCCTAAGTTTTGAAACAGATAAAACTTCTCCCTTCATATTCCCAAGAAGAGCAACTGTGAGAAATGAGAACATACTAGAAGTATGGAGATGACATCTAACTGATACCAAATTATCAAATTTTGGAGGTTGCTATCAAATAAAAATCCAACTCACTTTTATAGAAACTGTTAATATTGATGTTAAATCATCCATCCCCTTGAACGGTTCCAGAAAACTTAAAAGTTACCACTGTGAGTAGGAGTTAATCCTGCATGTGAGACAGTGAGTACCAGAACCTCACACCATGAATTGCAAATACCATGCTCACTGTATGCAAGCATGACTCATTGATCTATCTGTACAGATGAATTGCATCACTCCTGAAATGAGAGGGGATGTTACATATCCTTAGGAGCTCATAGCAATGTCAAACATCACTTTAAACCAGGAAATATTTACTCAAGCAATATAGAACTTAATTATTTAACATAATCTGACCCATATGGAAGGCCAGTACATTTTTCCAATGTTCTTGACTTCCTAGCAATGTTCCTGCTTTTGCTTTGGGAATTGCATATGTAAGCACAAAGCAATGTAAACTGCCCTTAGCTGTGAAAGTTACTGAGATCACAGGCAGGCATGCCCTGCCTACAGCTGCACTTACACTTTGGTGTACTATGGAACAGACATACACAAGAACAGAGCACATCAGTCAGAGGACATTGCTCTGAACAATCAGCTCTCTGCAGCGGGACGGGTTCTCCAATACCTTCTCTGTACAACAGATGGGGTTTCTCTCCCAGCCTTAGTCACTACAATTCAGACATGTATTCACAGTTGACTAGAACAGTCAGTAGTGAGTAGGAGCACTTCCAGAATGAGAGTCTACCCATTTATCCCAGTGGCATGATCCGTTCACTTGGGAGTACCTATCCCTCTTCTGACTATAAACAGAACCCAGGAAACACCACTGGGCTTAAAATGCAAGATCACAGCTGATGATATGTAAGCTATATAGATCACATTACAATTGAATTACTTTTCTATCCATAGCTCTTTTTCACTGTTACCATCCTCTGACTATACCAAAAGAAATGTGAAAATTTAGCAGCTCTTTTGGCACACTGTTTTTAAGGAAGATGCATTATCTCAAAATACACCTACATCTGCCATCCTTTGCTATCACATAGCAATGCTTGTTGACCTCAAGTGGTCCAAGTATGTTTTTAAGTAATTATTTTCAATACATATATTTGCCTCTACTGTTTTGATTTGGATCCATCTAGAGGTATTTAGGTTTAAAAAAATATTATGCCAATAACACCTGAAAGAAGATATATACACTAAATATGTTGGAGTTACAAAGACCCCAATGAAATGACAGCACTCTGAATATGAGAAAAGTGGTCAAGACAGGGGTGTTTTCATCCAGTATGCCTTGTTTTCTCCTAGCCAGTAAGTCTTTAAATTGTGAGACACCTCCATAAACAGCCATAAACATGCAGCGTGGAAGTTGCCCATCTTGTCTTAATCAAAACACTGGGACAGAAAGATAATAACATTGTATAGCTTTATTACTGAAATACTTTCCTGTGTTTATTTTTTTAAATCCTAGTTTTTCCATGTACTGCATTCTCATTAGATTTTGAAGCAGTCAGCATCAATTTCTAAACAGCAATAGTAAACCTCATGAATCATTTTGGCAAAACCTTCCTTGAAGTGACTTTGAAAATGCAAGAACTTTTGCTAGCTTTATCTTTTTGTCTTTGAAAACTGGCACCATCACACACTTAAGTACATACTCCCCCACTCATAAACAGCAACATACTTATAGCTAACTTTCTACCTCTTGCAGTCTGAAACTTCAAAAAATCACCTTCCTAATATGTGCTTCTAATTAAATTTCAGTCCCTAACCACAGCTGCTGTGATTCATGCATACCCTGCAAGGTTCAGTGTTAATTAATGAGGGCTCTTTAAATTCTCTGAGCCGGGGTGTGGGAGAGAAATAGGGTGTTTGCAAGACACAAGGATTTCTCACAGTTGGTTGTAGGGTGTTGTGATGCCCCTCTGGGAGGCAGCTCAATTACAGTATGCATCCAAACAAGAATGAAAAAGGAGGTGGGGAACTGGGAACAGAAACCCACACAGTGTATTATTCATAAGCAAATATGTAATTATGCAGTCTCATGAATTAGGGATCTACACGTTTAAAGAAAGACAGAAAAACTGTGTCAGAATATTGCTTTGCAGTGTATTGGTTTAATATTCCCTTCTTCCTACAAAAATTTAGAGGTAAAGTGGGACACAGTCAACAGATCCCAAGGGCCTCTAGGCAATCCAGGGACAATTTCTGACAGGTAAAACCTGAAGTATTAATAAATTTCATGGAGTTTGGATTTCTACAATCCTTTCTGGGATTGTAATTTGAGGCTGCAAATGAAAGCACCCAACAGCTCAGCATCTCTACAGGTAAGAAATTTCAAGGTAAGATTCTAGAACTTTGCTAAATAAGCAAAGCAGTTCGTCTGGCTCACATGCATGTAAGTTCATAAATAATCACAGTTATTATCATGTATTTGTCTTATGCACAGGGCAGGCTGCTCAAGACACCACAATTCTTTTTTCAGCTAATTGTCTGCCAGTTGAGAACACATCTACACCTCACAGGTTGCACAAAATATTGATCTGAGAAGGCTATAATTGGTTGGATACAAGGATGAGCATTTGACCTTTTTTGACATTTGTTCTTCAATATTTATTTTTTACATAATTGCAATATCCTCCCTCTCCAAAGCATCTTTCATCCTTTATGTCTATTCTCAGCAATGCAGCACAGTAACTGTAAGACCCCAGTACCAGGATCTGAAATTAAGTAGCTGATAGCTAAATGAAACCTCAGAGGGTTTAGAGAAAGAGAGTGTAAATTAATGAGGAGGGATTTGGCCTTAGTTTCACAGTGCTTCCTCTTACAAAGTGTTCTTTGGTACATTTAGCAGTCCTGAGTAGTCATATCCTCAGTCTTCATCTTTCCAAAGGACTGATATTGCAGGTGCTCTGAAAACTCCAATCCCACAGGTGATAAGCATCATGCTTGCACTTGGGGCAGAATCACGTCTTTCTTTCAGAGGGAAGCTCGCAGTAAAGACATCAGCAAGCCTTCCCAGAATCAAATTCATGTTTGGTCCTCTGAGGACTTTAACTAATGATGGATATGCAATAACCACAAAGCCTCTCAAAACACAATATTTTCTCCTGTTAGTAGAAATTCTGCATAGGATAAAAGCAAAAAAAAAAAACAAAAAACAAACCCAAACAAACCCAGACTTTTTAAAACAACAGGGAAAACCAAAACTAATTCAATACCTATCTCAACCTAGCGCTTACTGTTCCTTGCTGGTTTGGAAACCCTAACCCAGGGATACACAGTTACTGTTTTTAATTAGTGTTTAAGTACCCGATAACTTAATCATTACTTTTTCAAGCAAAGATTGGCTCTGACTCTTCTGTACTAGTCTGAGCTAGGCACTACTCCCTTTGCAGGAGGCACACTGCAGCTGCTCACAACATGAAAAAAATACACACAAGAAGTCTGAAAGCAAAGCTAGCATGGTGTCATGGTCTAAGCAGAATTTATCCACTGCCTAGATCTAGCTCTAGATCTAGTCTAAGGAGAAGCCTTAAACAAAGCTCTTCAAAATTTTCAGCAGGCAGAGGAGGCTGCTCTATTAGTAGCTCCGAACAAAATGATTTAGCAACTGAAACGCTTTCAGGATACAGATTCTCAGCTCCAGTTAACATCTTCTGGATTTTAACACTTGAATCTTGCCTAGAGAAACACAGAAACTGCAGATATACTGCCACTGGAGCCTTTTTTATTATTTCAGATATCAGGTTGAAGCCAGCATCGTCTAGGAACAGCACATTGTCTTCTGTCTATTTCTGTCTCCAACAGGTGACAGTTATCAGCAATTCCTTCTCAGATAATTTTTCCATTGGAAAGCCTTCTATTTCCCCAGAAGAACTGTAAACTGTTTACGCTTGTTTCCTTAAGACAGAAATAATTTTTGATACTTAGATCTTAAAAGACAGGAGAAAAAGCTTTTACTTCTTTTTCCCAGTACACTCAGAAAAAGGTGCCCTACTCCTGAGAGAGCAGAATTTTTCTTTCATTTAGACTAAAGGAAAAATCCAAAAATCACATCAAGACTAGTGACACATGGAATTGCAGCCCTACATTGGCAATTCCTAAATATTATAGCAAAATATACCTTTTTAGCTGAAGTAGAGGAGGCCTAGTTTTCCAGAGTCAAACCAGATGGGCTCCAGTCCAATTCAAGTCTATAATCTCACTAGATATGTCACAAATTTTATTATGTTCTGATTTATCCCAGACTATAGGCTCATGTGGCTGCTATCCCTCAGAACTGTTCTCTGAATCCTTAGCTGCTCTTCATATTGAACTGTAATTTGAATGCTTCTTTCTACCAGTCTTTTTCCACTACAGATCCACTGCCTTTCTAGCATTCATTCATTTCTGAAAGGGTAAACTTTTAACCCAGTCATTTATTTCAGAGCTACAAGAAGCTACACACATGAAAAAAATCTGCACAGGTTGGAGGCTTTGCTTCATCTTCAAGCCTCTGATTCTCTAAAATACTCTTGGGTATAGGCAGCTCAGAAAACACAATGAAGAATATTATTTGTGCTTTCATCTGTGTCAGTTTTGCTTTTCTATATCCTTTTTTGACCTTTACAGCACATAGGAGGATGTTTTCTCACAAGCATTTCTCACCACATATAAGACAATGATGGAAGCAGCATAACCTCTTGTAACACTCACACAGAATACTACCACTACCTGCTATAGAAAATTTAGCAACAGATTTGAGATCTGTCATTAAATGCTAAAATCTTAGGCCAGGAGAGGCAATAGTTCCTCTACCATAAATTACAAAGTATCTATTCTGTCACATCCTTTAGGTCCACCAAAACAGCAATTTCACAGGGCTAGCATTTACTTCAAATAAACTGAAAGCCCATTTAAAATAAACTATCGCACACACAGACCTGAGTATAAAACTGCATTTGTATGTGCTTGTTCACAGCACTCAGCAGCAAGACACAAGAGAACTTTCCTCTGTCCTTCCACATCCCCTTGTTGTCTTAACTTCTATCAACATGGAGGGAAAGTAACATTGGTAGTGCTTCTGAGGCAATCAAACTGCTCAACAGAAAACCCCCTAGGCAAATACTCTATTATCCCTCAAGACAAATACAACAAAGAACTGACAATTCTCTGTAAAATACAATTATCTCCTCCTTTAAAGACATGTTAGAGTATCCTATGACACAATTCATCTGTCAATGAAATTTTCAGGATGCAAGAATCTTCTCTGTTCCTCCCTGGGAATCTGTTCCTCGCTCTTTATGTGATCAAATGGCTGAAATCTCCAGAAAAATCTTAGAGACTGAACTAACACTTGTTTGAGGACTACTGCTGAAAAGAATGTTTGCTATTCTCTCAATATTCTCCACAATGCTATGAAATAAAAAAGAAGGTATGTATGACTGAAATCTCAAAGAGCAATGTCAATGTGTAACAAATTAATTGAAACCTTGATGTCCTCACAAAACTGCCAAGAAATAATGAGTTTGTGTTTTCTTCTGGAATGTTGTCCTTCCAATTTTTATATTTAGAGAGAGGATTGCAGAAACAATATAAAACTATTTAAGGAATAGAACAGTTGTCTTTCCAATCCAAATCACTAGCAACACTTCTTTATTCAGACTTGAGATCACAAGGCCTAGAAGAACTTTACATTGAAGTGGGATTAGGATTTAACAAATCAAACCCTTCTTCCTAGATCTCAAAACGAGCCTGGCCTTACTGCCATGTGCGAAGATATTAAAAGCAGAAGAAGGGTAAGCTCTTCTAACCTTTAGTCTCAATGATATTTTAATGCTGCAAAATTCAGTAGAAATGAGTTCACCCTATTTCTTTCTTTTTTGCATTTCAAAATGTAATGATCTGTTGTTTTATGAATTTGCCACTTTTAAATGTACACACAAGCAATGTAATAGCATGATACCTAACTTATCAGTAAGTTTGAGCCCTGTAATCAATATTTCATAAAGATAAAGGCACATCAACTTCATTACAACACCCTTTAAGAACTGAGTATTGTCCATTTATAATAGCTGTAAGGCTGTGCAAAGCTTTGCAATTTATCCTCTGTAACTGTTGACGATTATAATGATAATCACGACTTTTCCCCCTGCAAGTTTCAAAGGCAGCAAATACCAAAGTTATCTGTGTTTCTCATTAGAACACTGGTGCATAAACTTTCAAAATAATTTGCTTCTCACTTAGAAATGATTTACAAATATGTGATTTAGAAATATATACATATGTACATACAGAGACACATATATACTATATATAGATATACACACTATAGGGGCATATAACATCTATATATTTATTTACAGTGCCATTCCCCAGTCTTTAGACCATGCATATGATTCTCTATAGGCTGAAAAACACTGGTTTTCATTCCAGTGTCAAGTCTTTCTTCTAGGTTTCCATAACTTTAAATAGGTTAAATTGTGCTGAGAAATGAGCCCCTAATATCTATGTACAGATTGTTAAAGAATAAATGACTTTCAGACTTTTTGCTGAGAACAAAATTAGTCAAAGAAATAATTAGATTTTAGCTGAAATTAACGTGGATTTACTTTACTGAAAGCTATGAAAATCTTACAAACTCCTACCCCTCACTATTTATAAATAAGACCATTATTCCACCAAAACACAATCTTTTACAAAACTGCTTCGTTCAGAAGACTGAAAAAAAAAGAGAAAAATAATTTGAGCTTTCTTCCCCCTCAGCTACTCAGAGTTCCTTCCATATAGTCCAAGAAGTTATAACACTGGCTTTCATAATTAGTCAGTGACCTCCTGCCCAGTGATACCTGGAAAGGATACAAAACTCACATTTTGCCTCTCACTATCTGGAAAAAAGTGAACTCTTTTATGTTTTTTTAAAAATAATTACCTGAAACTATTGAATGTGTCTCTCAACTTTTCAGGGATCTCTTAAAAAAACAGTTAATCTTTCTAAGTGTCTTGGAGACCTATGCACAGGACAACCTCATATAAATTTTGTTCTATTTAACTGGATGAGTTTTAAATGTCATGTAGTAGTCACTTTGAGAACATAACAGAAAACTACTTTTGATTGTCAAATCTTCATGATCTTGTAGTTGATTTGTAGTTAGTTTGCCCACTCTCTAGGTCTTCCAACTATCTAAAGTGCTGCCTGGTCTTTTTTTAAATCTTGGACTACAGAAAACCTATTACTGTTCCTATCACCTGTGACAGTGTTTTCCATTTTTGTCAAACTTTGGGGGAAATACTGACATCCCAGATATGAGCCATGTTCTCTGCTTAGAGATATACATTTCTCCTACTACTGTACTGGGAGCCTTCAGAAGATGATGTATTTGGGGAGGTAGTGATCTCAATCAGACCATTGGCTCTGTACTTGGGGCTCGAGAAACCCACTGCAGAGCAGCAGCAGCCACTGCATGGGAACCTGTGGGAGTGCCCTGTGCCAGCCTGTGCTGTGGACTGGTGGGTGATGTGACAGAGATAACCTCACAACTTGTCAGGATTAGTTACATGATTCTGTTTGCTACTCAAAATAAAATTGCTACAGAACAGGAGGGCGGCAGGAAACTCTCCGCAGACAGGATCTGGGCAAAGTGCTGTGGGAGAACACATCTGAGCTGCACCCAGGGCTGCACAAAAACAAGGTTCCCAGACCCTGAAAGAGTGTAAAAATTGCTCACTATCTACATCCCTCTCTTATTGAAATGACTATCTTATTAAGCCATTTGTCACCTGGCCTTTTTATTGAAATCCAGAAAGAGCCCTGCTTTTCCAGTATCATGACCCCTTCCCTTCTGCAGAACATCCAGCTGGTCCAAGAGGCCCCAAAATTTGCTGGAATAAAACACATACTTTACAAGTAGTTTTACCTTCACACACAAGGACAGCAAATACTCCTCTAAAAGATCAATTTGTTCCTCATACTAAGAGAATACTTCATTAATTGACATGACAAATACGGGCTGGGAAAACACACCATTAATCAATAAGCATTGGAATGATAGATGTAAGTTGAAAGCTTTGCAGCATCTATTGGCATTTATCTCATAGTTATGTTATTTGTCATCTGTTGTTCAGGTAAGGGCTCTTAGGCAGACTCTGGAACACGTGTAAATGGGACTGCCAGCATGTCAGAGGGTCCCATGTCACATATGGCCTGTGAGATGTCCTGGGGGAAGAGTGGCTGCTCCATGGTGCAAAGGGCTCAAAGTGATACCCTTACTTGTTCATTCATTTTCAACATATATTGTAATATTGCAGTTTCCAGGCACCTGGTTAAGTTGATTTATGGATTATATTAACTAGTTTTAACTAAACTAAACCTTGCAAAATGGACAACTGTCTTAAAAACATTCCTACGAAGAAACCCCAGCCTGAGAAGACTGATAGTGTGAGCAGAAGCAAACAACAAAAAATGGCAGAGTTAACACTACTTCTACTCCTAGTTCAAGCTCCTCATTAGCCACTTTATAAGGTAAAAACAGTGACAATCTGACCTGACAAGAACTAGGCCAAACATCTTTTGTAATTACCAGAAAACTATTTAGCAGTAAGTGGTTTCTTATTGCTAAAGAAAGAAAGTGAAAGAAAAAGAACCACAAAGCACTGGTGAAATGCTTGTTCCTCCTGCCATGGTAAAAACAATTGGAATAATACATGGAAAACAACATGGCAACAAACTTAAATGCATTCCTTAGTTAGCAAGACTTCAAACCAGCAGATTCTTTACAAAACTTGGTAGTGAGATAGGGTGGGGATTGACTGTGAAAATCTTTTGTACCACAGAGATGATGTCTGGTTATCTTGTGGCAAAGTGCTTTCACTGAGCTATCCAACCTAAGGATAAGTTACACATTTTCACAAAAAAACAAATGTTCCAAATTTGCTGACCTTTTTTGAGATGACAAATGGCTGTCAGCAGTCTGCTACCCAGAAAGTATATTGAAAAAAATAAACACAATCTGTCCCTTCAAAGACAGGTGACATTTTAAGGATGACTACAAAAAGGTTTACTGTTCTAAGAATAAATAAAATTAAATAATTACTTCAAAATATTGTTTGTCATCCTAATCTCAACCTTTTTTAATTTATATTTTTGTATACATTTAATAATACACACAATATATTAGTACAATAGTACATATATGTAGTAGTGCAGGCAAAGTTATGACTACATAAATGCACATATGTAGGGAGTGCAAGCTCAAAAACTTTTTTGTTTGAGGTGAGGAGGTGAAATCGAAAAAGTTTGGAGATCACTACTCTCTAGTGTAGGTAAGTCAGCAGTTACAGTGGCACATTATCCACAGGATATGCTGTGGGATAAGGAGTGGATCATAGAGTAAATGGAAATTGCATATAAGAATACCGAAACCCAGAAGAACTGTACCTTGCAGACAGTCTGCAAAAAATAGTTCATTGAGCTGGCAAAGCAGCTGGCAAAGATCAACCTGTGACAGAGCTGAGGAGGAAACAGGTTTAAAAGACAGTGCAGACTAGCAGAGCAAAGGGAATAGCCTATCACAGGTGCTTTACGCACTTGGAATCACACATTCATATATCACTGTGAAATGCAGCTAAAGCTGTGCTGCTTGTGATGAGATGCTGCTGAAGTGCATTTCTATGAGTTTCCTATGCTTATATGACACAATGGCTTTATCTCTGCATATAAACATTGCAGCTGCTGAAGGGGAAATAAAAGAAGCTTCTTTCTGAGCAGCTGGAATCATACTTTTAAAGTGTACCGATGCCTCTTTGATAGGTCCTTGTGAGACAGCTGAGAAATGATGACAGAGCTGAAAATACTTCCTTGTAAACTGCAGAATTTCATCACTAAGCCTATCAATCAAAATTCTATTTGTCATCCATTCTACACATGTAGTAATACTTATTACCAGAGGTGGGAAGCTGCCAGACTCCTACTTCAGAGCTAATCCTTGTTGTAAAGAACCATAACACCTATTTACACACAACTGATTCCCTTACCACAAGAGATGCACCCTTATTCACCATGCCCTCAAAGACCTTCAACTTACTCGACTAAAAGCACTAAAGGAGATGAAGGACTGAGTATCCTAAGAGAATGGAAGGTAGTACAATTAAGGATTGTTTGCAGGAATGATTTTCACAAGTTTTAGCTGAATGCACCTCTATCAGTATAAGGAAGATGAGTAGGGTTTTTTTTCCCCAATGTTGAGTATTCTTTCAATACTCTTAGACACAAATCTCAGTTAAACCAGTGCAAATTCTGCAAGCAGTGCATACTTCATATAGCAGGAGGTATGAAACAAGATCCAAAACTGGCCATATTTTTAAGTTAATCTGTGCAGCAAAAAGTTGATTAAACCCAAAGAACACAACATGAAGTAGAAAAACAGCAGATTCAGAGGAAATATTGGAAATCTACCATAGTATTGTTCTGTTTGAGGTTACAAAGAGCAACAAAGAGAAATTCATGTATTCATGGTAATGTAAATTGAAAATAATAACCACACACAGTAATTGAATGGATGGCCTCTCCCTTCCCACTGAAGCTAAAAGATCACTTCCCTCAGCAGTAAAGGGCCTGTGACTCACTGAAGTATCATCATTCCCTTCAGAAAGGTGTGGAAGTACCTCTAGCAACATAGCATGGTCTTTACTATCTTCTGATTCTTCTAGAGATGCAGTGCTAAGCCAGTCCTCTGACACACCTCTAGTTTGTTTCCTATTTCTCAAAGCAATGTTTTATTAACAGCAATACATGGTTCTAAAGGCAAAAAAGACACATGTAGCAACATATGGTCCAATTTTCTCCCTTTTACAAGAGTCCTCCCTTTGGTATTGTTAGGTATGGGATATTCAAACACCAAAACAATATTAGCTTGCTCAATTTCACCTTTCAGCTCTATTCCACCTTTTAAGAGATCCATCAACCGATGAAATTAATTGAAAATGAAAGCATGATACTGTGCTTGCACCCTTGATTCTTTCCTTATGGTTAAATCTTCTTCATCTACTCAAAGCAATTTTCCTTCAGTCTTCGCATTTTTCAGGGAAGCCAAGTGCAAATTAGCAGTATTTTCAGGTTTTTAAGTAGACAGAGCTTACTGAGGGATGGCACACTCACTCTTGGAACAGGAAACAACACATCTCAAGTACCATGACAGTTGTAGGTAAATCTGACATTGGTAGCTATTAGACTGACACAAGATTGACCAGCATCTACTGGAGACATGATTATCTCACCACTATACTCCCCTAACTTTTTTTGTTGTACACCTTTGTGAACACCACAAAAGCTTATCAGTTGGATTATGTAAATTCTTTCCTTGTAAATGCCTAACAGTTATTTGAAGTGACTCTAATAGTTGAATTTCCCTGTTCAGTATTCAGCACATTAAAATTTCTGTTTCATGATTTGTTCATTAATGGCACTATAATAACTCAGCACCTCATCAGCTGCTCTAAACAAGCATTTTTTTAAAGTAAATAATAAATAATTCATAAATATTTATAATTAATAAATTAGAGAGCAGAAAGATCAATTGTTGTGTATGCTGTATGAAAAGGGCATTCCATTAAGGCATCAATGGTGCTGTTGGCTGGAATATTAAGGAAGAGAGAACTGTGTGTATTGGCAGAAATGTACTGCCTTCAATCAAGTCTTTTCTTGTACCAGATTCTGCCTCAGTTTTTTACATTATTTATACTGATTCAAGCCTATGTTTCTACTTGATCTTGCCAGCTTACATTTCAACTCAACCTCAGTCTAGCCTTCCAGCCAGCTTGGACACAACATTTAGCCTTCTTGCAGAACGCTGGGCAAAAGGTTTCTGACTGTCTAATTAAATGTTAGTATGTCTGAAATGGAGCTACTCAACTCCCCTCTCCAAATCTTTCCTTTTACTATCACTGAACACTTCTTCCTACATTCTTCCCTATCACTTATGGGATTGTAACAATCAGAAGAAAGTGTTTCTATTCTTGTTGGCTATGCCTAAATTGGGCTGCTTCCCTTCTATATCTCCTTTGGAAATAATCCCCCAGCTTCCCTATGGACTACTATTAAAATTGCCTTTCCTGCTCAGTTAATACAATCCCTCCCTTCCAGTTTTCTCTCCTTTTTTTTTTTTTTTTTTTTTTTTTTTTTTTTTTTTTTTTTTTTTTTTTTTGTCATGGGTAATATATAAAAGTTTTTCAATAGACTGCAACACAACATGCAGTAATTCAGGCAAGAAGTGAAGAAAATTCCTTTAACTGAATTCAGAGAGATGATGATATTACTTCCAGGCATAGATGTACTGGGATACCAGAAGTAATATCTTTTATCTTGACAATCAAGTTTTGATGACATCATGTGGGCAAGTAGGTCAGATGAAGCAGCAGTACCATGCCTGTAGCTTACATTTCCTTTCCCTTACATCTCTCTCCCTTTCCCTTCTGTCCTCTGCAGCTAACGCAGAAGAGGGAAAAAAAACAAAACAAAACAAAACAAAACTGATAGATTTCTTGATGCACTTCTGAAAGGATTAAGTAATTAAACTTGAGAAGAATAGAATAGCATTTTTCCAATTATCGTTTTTAGACATTTTTCTGTTTTTCAAAAACTGGAAAACATCCTCAGAAGCTATGATGTGACTCCAACGCATGAGAAATCATGTGCCATCAGTCACTGCCATGGATTTTCTTTTGTTCTTGATTCTTCTGACTGATTGCACTAGACTTAACCTATTAAATATTTAATCGCTATCTTTCTTGGCCTCTGTACATCTGTAATACACCTCGAAGCAACCTAATTTTGTAATATGGTAAGATTAAATCCCTATGACTGTTCATTTTCCCATTTATCATTTTTCAAAATGATGCGGTCTAAAAGCATTTTTTAAAGGAAGATCCAGTAGTTCCATTTGCACATCCTATTTTTCCTTTAAAAGAACACAGGATGATGGCTGTTGTATTCCTCCCAGCTGACATCAGCACAAACAAAAACATAGTCCATTTTATTACAATTAACAAAAGATGAAAAAGGATAAACTCATGCAATAATCCATATTCTCTGATAAAAGCATAAAATGTTTTAGATCATATATTTTTGCCAGGCCTTTAAGAGCAGAGAAAAAGAGGAAAAATTAGAATCTCTTAGGATGTCTCCCTAAGAACAAATGATGGAAAGATGCCAGCAACTGCTACACAAGAGAAAACCACAAATAGTCACATAATAATTGCCTGGCTGACAGTTTCTTCAAAGTACCTTGATTAGCATCTGTTCTGGTCCCAGTACTGAAATATCCACAGCATGAAGACACTACCAGCTGTCACCAGCACAGTTCCGAAAACAAGTCTCAGGGACATTCAACCTGCTTTCTAATCTCCTGAAAGGTAACATCACCTGTTTCATGGATGAAGGGGAGGCAGCAGACACAGGGTTTTTTTCTGGGATTTAGTGTAAGATTTTTGATACCATCCCTCACAGCACCATTCCAGACAAGTTGCCCAGCCGTGGTTAGGAACCGGCTGAATGGCAGAGCTCAAAGGGCTGTGGCGGATGGGGCTACATCTGCCTGGCAACTGGTCACCAGAGCTGTTCCTCAGGGTTCAGTTCTAGGGACAGTTCTGTTCAATATGTTTATCAGCAATCTGGATGCAGGAGTTGAATGCAGAATTAACAGGCCTGCTCTCAGTAACAAACTGGAATGTGTTGTTGACTCTCTTGAGGGACAAGAAACCTTGCAGAGGGCTCTAGATAGATTTAAGAGCTGGATAATCATTAATGGTATGAAACTGAACAAGTACAAATACTGGATCCCACACCTAGGATGGAGAAAAGCCATGCACAAGTATCAATTGGGAGAGGAGTGGCTGGAGAGCAGCCCTGCAGAAAGGAATCTGAGGTGCTGGTGGGGAGCAGGTCAGTGTCAGTCAGCTGTGTGCCCTGACAGTCAAGACAGCAAACCATGTCCTGGGGTGCATAAAAACCAGCACAAACAGACAGTCAAAAGAAGTGGTTGTCCTGCTCTATTCAGCATTTGCATAGTCCCACCTCAGTACTGTGCCCCATAGCTTGAGAAAGGATGTTAAGGCCTTTGAAAGTGCCCAGAGGAGGCTGGAAAGAAAGCTGGTGAATGGGCTGGAAGGCATGTCAGGTGATCATACAGTTGGGTTAGATCATTGTTGTAGGTCTCTTCCAACTGAAAATATTCTAGTCCATTTTAACTGGCATAGAAACTTGGAGGAAAACAGCTTAATTGCAATATTTGTCTTGCCCATTCTAAATTTTTTCTAATTCTGCAGTTCTGACAGCCTACTCAACTTGTCACCACCTCACAGAAAGAATCAAGACTTGCTCAAAGTTAATGCGACTCAAGTTTATTAAAAGTACTTTCTTAAGGGCTTGGAGATAGTTGCAAGGCAGTGTAAACCAAAGACTCAAGCAAGACTGAGTTACCTTCCTGTTGAGATTATTGGAAGACAGATAAATGACTACAATAACGGAAATAATTTTATTGTTTTGGTATTGTCCTCATAACAGCAGAAGTGAGAGGACTATGAAATTAAAAGCTTCAGACTTTGTATTTTGTCACATAAAAAGGGTAAAAAATCCCTTAATTATCTCCAAGCACCATTACTGTACATCACAAACATGCCAAGAAATCTGGCATTAACTGTTATTTCTTTGTATTCATGGCATAACTGTCATTCTGCACAACTGTTATTTCTTTTTCATTCTAATTTCATTCACCATTAAATCTCCAGTCCTAATTCACAACATGCTAATCCATGGACAAATGACAAAATGGCAGTTAAAGTATTGGTAAAGAATCAGCTGTAAAACTAGTTCTCTTTAAACTTTTAACAGCATGGAGAAATGTCTAAAACTCTTATATCAGTACTTACTGGTCTTTTGTTTGTTCAATTTTCCTGTACAACCTGAGGAAATTAGCTCGTTGTGGTTGTGTCATAGACATTTCTCTCCTTTGCAACTCTTCTTTAATTTTGTCACAGTTGCAGTGGATATCTGCGTTTTCTTATCTTTGCCATATCTACACTACATTTTAAAAGGCTTCAGGCTGCAAAGACAGCTGATTCATTGGCAAAAACTTGTCTCTTGCTCACTTTCTTTTCAGGAGTATGTGCCTTTCAATAGTATTTTGAACAAATTATAAATGATATAAATTACTTAATCCACAAGAAAAAAATGGATCAAGGCAGCTAGATAGTAGTTATAGTTGGTAGTTTTTCTTTAAAATAGATTTTTAATTAAATTCTTTTTAGGACATCATGAAAACAGATGGGAACAGTATTTCCTAGTCAAGTGCTGACAACTCCTGAGTGTTCTAAGAGATGCTCATTGAAAATGTAGGGAGCAGAATATGCCATGAAATCTAACTCCTGCTCCTGAGATACAGGATCTCTTCCTAAAGAGAAGCCTGTGTGACACTTGGTTTTTGTTTGGTTTCCCCCACTCCCTTCTTCCTTTCGCATTTTTGAATAAAATTTTATCAACTTCCCGTTTACAAACACTGGGCTGAAATAACAAGAATATCCCAATTGTTTATGTACATGGCTCAATCCCTTCTACTGGCTGTAGTGAGAACAGTCCTGTCTCGTTCAGTGCACTGCTTAAAAACTGAGCACAATCTCTTTTTGATCAGAGGTTGACATCTTTAGTGTAAAAGCGTCAGAGAAATTCTGAGGGACATACATAACAATATGGTAACATGGTGGTGATGGCACATTACCAAGATGATCTTTATTGTGGGCTGATTGGGTCTTTCCACACATTAAAGTAACACAAATTCAATTTCATAGCAGCAAGCTTGCACATTTATGAAATAAAGAGTTGGTACTAATATCCAAAGTTAAAAACATTCAGAAGTGCCCTGTATTTACAGCAGTGTACATCCATTCTCAGCATACTCACTCTCATATTCTCAGTATATCATCAGTATCATATTGTTGCATCTTGCAACAGTGAACATGGCTTCCAATCCCATCCCAATACATCCAGCTTGCAGTGATGGATGGGAACCACTGAGGAGCAGTTGTTTCACAGCACTGTGATGGGCCCAATGTTCACGTAAGCAAATATCACCTAGAGGTTTTTATGACTTGGCTAGATAAATCAGATCTGTTTCAGTGTTGGTGACAGCCCTAATTTGACTTGGTTTGACTCAAGTCTCCCACAGTCCTTTCCATCCACAGTTTCAACTACTCTATTTCATTATTTCTTTTGAGTTCAAAGAATTCCATAACCCATTATAACACATTATAACTAGAAACAATTTTATAATATTAAAGTAGGTTTGGTTGTTTTTTTTTTGTTTTGTGGTTTTTTTGTTGTTGTTTTTTTTGTTGTTGTTGTTGTTTTGTTTTTTTTTTTTTTTTTTTTTTTTTTTGTTTTGGTTTGGTTTTTTTTTGTGTGTTTTTTTTTGTTTTTTTTTTTTTTTTTTTTTAATTTTTATTTTTATTTTATTTTTACTAATTGCTGCATCCCGCCAAAACATCACAACACCACAGCAGATTTACGGCAGGAATCCAGCCTTAGACAGAAGTGAAACAGTATTTTTAGGAATGGATAAATTTTGCTCACTGCAGATATGTTGTTTTGTGCCTATGGATAAGAATATCTTTTCGTAGGCTTAAATAGTAAGGACCTCGGTTAATTTTTACTGTTTAAAGTAATAATTCTCTTACAGCACAATCAAATGGTATGTTGTGTACAATATTTTATCAGAAGAAGATTACACACTGGAGTCAAAGTAATCATGAGAGTGCCACAGTGGTTGCTAATGGAAAAATACTGACCATTTTCAGTGCTGGCCAGCTCTTCAGAGAAGCGGTTACTTGTGACAATAATGTCAAAAAGACCAAGTAGAAGATCTAAGTTTCCTCCTTTGTTTGGCCATTGCCAGTATCTGCCAGTTTATTTCACATCACATTTCCAACCAATTATCACCTCTTCTTGTCCTTACATAATGGCAGGGATGGGATACTTCACGCTTCGTTTACAGTTCTAGGGCCTTACTGAGGAACACACAACACAGGCATGACATGGTCCTTTTTAAGACTTTGCCCTGGACAAAATGATTCAGATGCAACACACAGATACAGGTAGAGCCACAGGATGCAATGCCAAAGACTTCAATAATGAAATCCCAACAATGTGTCATAGAAATTCCATGCAATCTGGTCACCGCTGTTATTTAATATAACATTTCATTGGAGATAAGAGAAGCAATTAGACTTAAAAATTGTGTTAACATCCCTCATAATTCAATATTGAATTGACCATCACCAGCACTACAATATCTAGTAAGACTGATAACTAATTTTGTGTGCAATTCCTGTAATAGGGCAGAAAAAAAAAAAGTGATTGGAGGTGAAAGTGTTGTGGGATTATTTGATGAAACAAAACAGTGTTTCACCAGTTTGACCAGCTATATCTGTCCTTTATTCCTTACCAAAAAATGGTTCCAGTTTCATAGTAGCATAGGCATATTCACAGACAATATCATTAATTGCTCTAATATCAACGTATTTTGAGACTGAAAAAAACATATTCTAGTAGTTATTCCAGCAAAGCTCTCAGGATAGGGATTTTAGACATTACAAAATGCATGAGAATGAGTTATGAAATTGAGTTGAGAGGGCTAAAAAAAAATAGTTAAGATATTTGCAGCCTCTAGCTCCAAATTATACACCCTTTATACAACACCCTAATTAAGTCACACCAAACAAAAAGCCTTGACCTGGACACTGCATCAATAAATATACATCTGAGTAATAGAAGTGCCAACAGGAACAACAGAACAACCAAAGTTAATAATAATATTCCCAAGGAACATAAACTCAAAGCCTTTCAAGCAGCAATGCCTAGATGTAATAGTAGATTCAAAATATTCATCCTGTAAATCACAAAGATTCTTAATAGTGAAAGGTTTTGAAACAGCATATGTAGTACAAGCTGTGGAACTTCCACTTAAGTATTTTTAAAATAAAAGTAAGCAACAGAGAAGTAGAACAAAATGCCTATAAATTATGAATGATGAAAAATCTAAAAGAAATTTCTAGAGAAACTAGAAAACAACAGAATAAACAATTTGCTCAAGATTTGCCCAAGATGTTTGTGGCAGTTTTGGACATAAGGATGATGAAAGGAGGGACTGAGGAAGGAAGGACTGATGTCCCTAGTGAAGGCCACCCTGTACCTTAAAACTTTCTAAACATCTCTGCATTACTTGGTCTTTCTGTTTACGCTCATAAATAATTGAGTAGTAGTCCTTCTGCAGCCAGATCTTGTATACACACGCACTGTGGCCTGTATTGGAGCAAAATATTTACTCCAAACAGCTTCAATGCATTTCTTCCACCTGAAATAAATATGAGCAACTTTGAAAGCTGAAAGTTTGAAAGTTTCAAACAGGATGCATTTGGAGACACAAACCAAACAGTCCTGACAAAAGTCCTATCAGATTATATGTGCCTCAATTTATGGAGCATATAAGAATGCCATTTAAACTAGCTGTAGGCCAGCTAACTTGTGATTTTGTAAATACCTTATATATGGCCACGGGACAACGAAGCATGGGAGGGCACACACAGATGTGAAGTGCTTTTAAAGACCTGCTCATACCTATTGGCTCCAGAAAAAAAAAAAAAAAAAAAAAAAAAAAAAAAAAAAAAAAAAAAAAAAAAAAAAGAAAGAAAACAAAAACCACAAAAAAATCAAACCAAAACAAAACCCCACAAAACATTGGAGTTTTTTGTTTTTTCCTGGAAGATTTCTTTTTCAAACAACAATTAAAAGCAACTTCTTGTAGTATTTCTGTTGATGGACAGTATTGGATGCATATTACTATAAAAATATTTACCTTGCTCTCAGGAAAGGTGCACACAAGCATTAGTTAGAAAATTTAGCCCTGGTAGGACAGCTATATCGATTCACTGCAATAATTGCAGGCACAGTTCCTATTTCATCACTTGAAGGCCACTCTGTTCTGAAGAAAGTGCAAGAAAAGAACAGTTATCCCTCTCTTGGGAATGCCAGTTTCTAACTGATCTCTAGGTTTTAAGTGAAGTTACCTGTTCTCATGGTCCTCTCTGACCCTGGCTAACATAAATAACTAACTAGGAAAGCTGTCCAAGGATGATAATACTTGTGGTAACAATTTGCTAAACATACTGCATACATTTTGTCACTGCTCTCGGCCCATTTAGGTCTCCTGCATGCACTATACACAGCCAAACCCTGAAGGAATTCAGTGTCACTAATAATATAACAAAAGGTAAAAAATGGAATTGGAAATCAGGAACACATCAAGCATCACAGACTTTTCATCCTTAACTGGGGCTTTTTATCATTCCTACAGTAGATAAGTTGATACTGACTTGAAAAGTGTAGGAGTTGGGACTGTTACTGTGCTATGGAATTGGTATTACCTGGACTTGAATGGATAATAGTACTGGATAATGGAGCCCACTGAAACCTCAGAGAAAAATGACTTTCTCAAATGTCATTTACTCTAGTAATTTTCTGTTTAATACTTCTTTAGGTGGCCTTTGTAACGCCCACAAAAGCATAAAATTATTGGCCTTCACCCAGCTGGTGACTCTCAAATTCTCAGAGCTTTCCTGTTCTTATGTACTAGGAACAAAAGATTGCAACTGTTGATTTCAATGTTTTTGTTTCAGGAATAAGCTCTTTCAGGGATGTCTGTGTACATTTTTGTGGTTTAGTGATTAAATAGCGTTTACTGACAAAAGTTTAATAGAAGTGTAGCAATGCCTTGTATTTACAGATCATCTTTTGTTAAACATCTCAAAGCACTCTATGAATAGTTATGACATGAGCCTCTTAATTGGATTTTGAAAGAGGTAACAGGTCTATTTTGCAGAAAGGAAACCTCAGCACAGTAAAAGAGGAAGAAAAAAAAAGACCTTTCCAGGCAATATGTTCAAAACTATAAACAGATCTTATAATTCTAAATCTTGTGTTTAATTACCAGCCCACTTTTCACTTCTACATCAAATAGTTACAATTCTGTGCCACCTCTTCTTAGAAAGGTTGCATTGCAGTAATTCAACCAAGTAGCACTGAAGCATTATAACATCTCCTGCTTAACCTTTCCCTTCTCCCTGATTGCCACAGACTCATACATAATCTGCTGATGTCTCCTTCTGCTTTTTGACCTCCTACTTGACAAGCTGGTATAACCTGTGATTTTTAGTAGACTGACAAGAAAAAATGGGAGGGATCAAACATACACACCCATATTTAATTAGCCTTCAACATGACTGCCTCATGGAGAGCCAGGAAGTTCATAAACATCAAAAATAACTAAAGCCTCAATATAGATCCATATTCTTAATTTACTGCTGTCATTGACAGGAAGGCTGCTGTAGTGAGGGACTAGCCCTGCACTTATGGGTCAGAACAGAATGTCAGAAGTCTGACATGAGCAGATATATGCAGTCTATTATTCTAAAAGACCAAGTCACATCATTTCCCCAGCTCATTGCTTTTTCACAGTTTTACATCTTAAAGCTTCCAATAACTTTACAGCTCGTATCACATTTCTCAAGAGCTATTCACATTTACAAATGGGAACCTAAAGCCAGAGAGCAGATAGCTGCAACAGATAGCCAGAAGAACATGCTGCAAAATAGTGGCAAAGAAGAGTCAGTTCAGAAATGCTTGTCCACACTCCTTGAACCTCAGCCCATTTAATCTCAGTGGATTCCTCAAGACAAAAAGGAGCAGAACAAGTGTACTATACTACAGTATTTTAGGTTGCTGAAATAAACATTAAAAATGAGACTTTTAAGTGAAAACTCCAGCTCTTGATGAATACATGTCTTATTTCTAAGCTGATCTAGAGGACACATCAATGCCAAAAACTTTTCTGTGTTAAGGTGCCTGTTTAGTTCCCATTTCATTCTGGTAGCATATCAATCTACCACTAATCACTTTTTGCATTAGAAGTAAATTTGCACAATGACTAGGACAGAGATTTGCCTAACGTTTGCAGATGTAGGATTCACTGCTTAGAAATACCTCGGATAATTTTCAAATTTCTCCTCCTCCCCTTTCATTTAGCCTTCATTCATCATTCTCTTTTCCTGCCATACTCCTTTTGTTTTCATTCTCTCACCACAACCACCTTGGTTTCAATGAGGTGGTGATGAGGGAGAGAATATGTCTCTGCATTTCAGCAAGACTATTTCTCTTCAGGTAACAAAAAGATATTTGCTAATTTCTCTCTTGAGTGGGTCCTGGAGATTTTCCAAGGCTCAAACAAATATTTCTTTACTTCTAGAGCATCCAAGTATTAAAAAAGTATCTGCTTATAGTTCAGAACAATTTTATTATCCAAATGAGGCAATTCTTCCATCAGTTGGCATGATCCGCCAGCAAGAACTCCAGAGCATGTTTCTCCTGCATACCTCTTGTTCCAAGGTTTGATGTAATAACTGGCATCCTTTTTCCTTCTCTTTCATGCCTGGCAGCAATGGGAACAGTGCACACATGGTACCCTTCCCCCACCATCACAGTCCACCTGCACAGAACAAGGCTACTGCAGTGCACGGCTGAGGACACAAACACACCGAGACCAGCCCTAACAAAACAGGGCCAGGGTGGGCACTGCTGTTCAGAAGGGGATTGTTGTTCTCAGAGCAATGTGAAAGCAAGCAGTCAAGCCAGCTGCTCCCTGAAGCATCCTCCAGGCCACAGCTGCTTCCACATACGTACCCAGGATGCTGAATTCCAAACGCTGCTTGAGCACAAACACGTCACTGATGCCTGTTCTATATTTTCCTGTCCTCAGCTTGCTGAAGTCACACATGGCATTCAGGAAGCCAGCTGGATATTTCCTACTGACTTCAGTTGGATTTGAATTGTGCCCCTGCTGAGTGGTACTGCAGTGACAGCCTTTGGAAGAGCAATGACAGAATAGCTTTTAGCTGAGATGCTGAAACATCACCTATGACATGGAAGAACAAGCTGGAAGTGTGTTGGGAGCTTAAGCTCTGTGTCTGTCTGTGAGGACTGACACACAGTCTGAGTGATGTGCTACAGCAGCCAGGCTGCAACACACCTCACATATTTAAGCAATCAAGAAAGATTTATCTATTAAATAATCACTGCCACCCAAGGATATCTTTTAGTGAGGGTAAATATATCCTTACTGGCAGGTTCTAGACAGACTAACTGATGCCCATGGAGACAGGAGATGCTTGCAAAAGGCAAGGTTATTGTGTTGTTAGCCCAGACAGATACAACTTCTGTAGTCTTAACTAATGCAGTAAAGACCATCTGGGAAGAGAGTGATCTAATTCAGTTTTAGTAAGCGATAATACAGTAGTCAGAAGAGCTTCTTTCTACTTGTAAAGGAAATTATTTTACCTGCATATAAAATCCTTGTCCATAGCAACATTATGTGCATCTGTCATTACTGATTGGTTTGGCTTTTTTATTTTTTTTTTCCAACCCTCTAACCCTATTCTAGGCCTTCACAGGGCACTGGTGTACAAGAACTTTTACTTTAGCTGTTACTACTCCCTTACAACTGGACACCTTCCTCTCTTCCTTTCCTTCCTGTCTGTTTCTCACTGTTCATCAGAAATATTAAATCCACCACAGTTCTCCTGTATACTTTACAAAAAAGAGATATTACTCAAATTATTGATGACTGAAAACAAGTCTTTTAAATGGTGGTGTCATTTCACCTAGAACTACTCACCTCACCCTTGACATGCCTAAAAAACCAAAAAAACATTTATTTACTTATGAAGCTGTTATATCTACATCTCTATTGGCTTTGGCAAAACATGAAAACTGAGTTTTTAACCTGGCTGGTTGTAGTGGTTTCGGTTCACCAATTTGAGATTTCCTGGGCCAATGCACCAAAACCAGCACACTGGTCAATTCCTCAGGTATCTTCTTTCCTCAGACCAAACCTGCGTCTCTCAAGATTAGCTGCAAATCCTTTTTTAAATGAGGCTGCCTTTAAGATTATCACAGTTGTACAATCCTTGTTACTCAAGCGCAGTTACTTGCTGTTCCCAAGATTTCACCTGAACCCTAAGTCAGGAATCAGCAGTACAAAAGGTTGCAGATATACAAGCATATTGAGAGAACACTGACTATACTAGAAGTGAAAGAATGTACAAATAAATACAAGTTATCTTTGTCAGGATGAGAAAAGTTTTCAAAACAGAACAGAGGCAGGACAGGATCAAGCAGCATTTACTGATATATGAGATAACAGACACACAACTACAGAATCTACTTCAGTATTTCCCACCAGCAGCTCAGCATTCTGCAGTAGCAGCAGAATAACTTACACTTCAGTGGAATTTGAACCACAAAAAAGTTGAGCACTTTCTTTGTTCCTCTGAATAGGAAGGAATGAAGACTGACTCTCTCACAGGAGTGGCTTGTATACACAAAAAGTAATGTAAGTTATTTATCACTACTCTGATGGTCTTTTCTAATGAACGTTCTCCAGCTACTGAAAAATAACACAAAAATGTAACACACATTTTGCTACCTGAGTGAAAATGCCACTGACATCTTCTCTTTACTTAACTAGACAATACAGAACAATAAAGGTTAAACCATGTAGTACCTTCTCTGGAGTAAAACAGATTTTAGATTTATTCATACAAGATCCTACAATAAAAACCTGACTCCCCCTCCTCCCCCCCCCCCAAAAAAAAAACAAAAACAAAAGCACCCAAAACAAACAAACAAAAACCAAACCAAACAACAACAACACCGAAAAAGAACAAAAATAACCAAACCACCTCACAAAAAACCCACTGCAGCTAAGTTGCTGAAATAAAATATTAGATGAGTAGAAGGAAAAGAATTGAAACTTCTAGTCTCTGGCTTATCAGTTCAAATTTGATCTATGTAAAAAGAGGCTAAAAGCCATCATTTATCAGACATTAAGGGGGTTGCATTAAATCAGCACATGGAATTTTGTTCAGGTGACAGACAGGTCCATCTTACAAAAACAGTGAAGGAAACAATAATCACTTTCCCTTGCTTTTGACAATTGCACTGTAAAAAAAGTCCAACCCACTGACACCAACTGCCTCACAGTGAGTGCAGGGATACAGGGACTTTTCCACAGATCACACTTGGGACATAACTGCTAATCAAGTTAACAAAAATCACCATTACCCTTTTCACAGTTGTCATTAGCACCAAACTCAGTTAAGCAAGACCAAGCAAGACTATAACACCAAAGCAAAAGAACAAGTCTATAGAAAAAAAAACCAACCAAGCAAACCCACAAATGAAAAAAAAAAAAGCAACTCAAACCAAAAATCCCAAAATCTCTTCAAACTTTTCCATTAATATTGTTTCTAAAAAACCCACTGGCATTTGATAATGATCTATGAACATGGAAAAAATACCAGTTAGTAATTATTTCTGAGAAAGGTTCATATGGTTTGGTTTCTGCTATTACTTTGACTATTACTTCATTAATTATTTGTGTGCAAGTTTAGTTCAGAACTGCATTTTCACATGCCTTGTAGCTTGAAGTTTGATTGCTGCTGCAATCCCCCACTTCCTGGCTGTATTGAGCAATGAAGCTGTCCAGCTGTTCTGCGGTGCCGAAATAGTGATTCAGTAAGGAGGTGATGGCATCAGATTTGATTTGTTAGTTTGTATTGTGGTTTCTAGAACCCATGAATCCTTCTCATTAAATAACCATCCATCGTGTTGGAGATGATTAACTTCTGAAGTCAGAATTAAATCAGCATTGAATCTGCACTGCTATTAGTACAGTTAATTTTCTGTTTGATGGCTGCTATGCCAGGTGTCCATTGTTCAATGTAACTTGAAATGTGAAAAAAATAATTGCGTGCACATGCTCTTCTTATTTCAATAATACACTGAATTCAATTTTAAAGAGTGGGTGAGAGCAGTGGGAGTTATAATGGTATTGACCTTCCCCTCTGTGGAGGATGCTAATGCTGCAAAACAATCAATATACTAAGAAGACAACCAAAAAAATGAGGCCACATTTTTGCTTTTCCTCCTTTAAGATTTTTATACTGATGATGTGCCAGGAAACTCATTTTATATTAGACCAGTAATTCTTTCTATACAAAGAAGTTTTATATGAGCAGCTGACAATCCATCGGAGCCAAGAGAGCCTTCCTAAGAAGGAAGTGAAATGAGAGAGGTTGCAGAATGGAAAATTTTACTTTTTTCATGTATAAAATAAAATTCCCAAAACAATTGTTCCTTGTCATGAAAAATAACTAGATCAAACAGCAATTCTCTCCATCTTCCATTGAAACCACAGTTAGAAACCTATAGGCTGCTTCTAAAGGAGGAAAAAAAATCCACCACCTTGCCAGCTAAGCATTCTTTTTTCTGCTGTTGCCAGTGTTTTCTGGGCAGAGTACAACATTTATCCTTTTGTTCATTAGGCAACAAGGTCTCTGCTGGACATACAGTAAGAGCCAAAGTATCCATAGTCAGGATTTAGAAAATCAGCTTTTGCACAAGAACAGGAGATGGCAAGTATATCACAGACTGCTCTTCTAAGAAAAACACTGAAGAAGCTGGACTTTTGTTAATGCTTCAGTGTTGGGCACAGCTCTCTTTCAGCTCCCTTGTAGTGCCTAACCTCAGGCCACTTGTCTTTTATCTCTCTGCCTACAGAGTGCAAAGGAGGTTGAAAGAAAGAAATGGCAGAGGTGTGAGGAAGAGAGAGCTGAGGAAGGGGTCATGTCAGTGGCGTGCACCGCCGCAGCAGCAGCTTGCGCAGGTATGAGAACAGCCGGCCCAGATGTCTGACCCCTGGATGAGTGTCACTCACTGAGAGACAGCCTTGTCCTCCTGCCAACAAGCACCAGAAAGCTAAGCAAATCCAACCTATCTGCAACGTGGAATTGTTGTCATGAGGGAAACGGACATCTTGTAGAGGCCCATTAGTCTTCCTGGAATTTATAGACACTGTTGGTCTACAAAGGAATAATTAAAAAGGTAAAAATACTTGTAGAATATACCCATAGGAGCAAGTTTATAAGGCAGCAAGCACTAGTGCAAGCCCTTAAATTCTGTTTTAGTAGGTGTGTTTTTGTCATGATGGTCCTTGATTAATTCATCATTTAACCATTTAGAACTTACAAGCTATACACATATTTGTGTACTTAACAACACAATTGTTTTAGCTACTCCTTCCTCCTACTTGTTAAACTTATCAGACTGGGCACTGGTAAATTTTTAGAAGTAAGTCTTACTTAACAAGGCAATTAGCCCAACAATTAATATATACACATAATCTGTCCCCTCAACCCTTTCTAAATGCCAAAATCAGATTAATTACTTTTCCTGAAAGCAAAATCAGTCATGGAGAGCCATAAAGTAAATGAACCTACTGAACTAAATAAATGAAAGTACTTCTCAAAACCAGTTTGGCATCCACACACCAAATATTCAATAGCATTTACTTGATTTTTATTATAGCCTTCTGCCATGCCATTGTTGTTATTTTACTGTACAGTTGTAGACAGCTCATTTTCACCATCAGGGATTCATTAAGAGTCAGCAATTTGATGCTTAATGACTTGTTAACCCTGAGTAAATATATTAAAATAAATTCAGATTGAATTGCATTTGGCTTGTTTTTTCTTTCTCTTTCTTTCTTTTTTCTTTTGTGTTTTTGTTCAATAGCATCTTCTGTAGCAAGAGAAAGTACCATTTAAGAAGGATTTTTTGCTAAAATATGTTCCAGATTGTTCATATGTAGTTTTCAACACACACAATCCATCTTTCTATGGTTTGCACTCTTACATTTTGTGCTATTTCCTTTTGGTTTATATAGTTCCTTCAGCTATGGTGTTAACTCTGATATGGAAGAGATTTGGCCTATTCTCAAATGTCTTTTCAATACTTTAATAATATCCCCCCCTTTCTTCCATTTTCACCCCATTACAAATATGAGTTTAGAAAAATCCACTCTTTTTCTTTTTCAAGGTTTGGTTTCATAAGCAAGGCATGTGAAATAAAAACAACATCCAGACCATTCTACTCAGATTTTCTATGCCTAAGGACTGCTGAATCTCAAGTGTTCCTATACCACTCTCTTTTCATTTATGTCCTAACAAGAGGCAGTTACTAAGCTCTAGCTGGTTCAAATCAACAGGACAACAGAAAAAAAACCCCAAAAAATAAACATCTGCCGGACCTGTGCAAGTCTTAGTCTTTGTCCACTGAGTGAATCAAGTGTCTGAAGCTTTAAGAGGAGCTGTTTGATGTTTCTATTTTGGCCTGCTACAAAGCTCTTATGGCCAACTCAAAACTACCTGTGGACAATCAGAGATGTGGTGCTGTTCTACACCACCAGTTTTCAGGCACTGTCTGCAGGCACAGAAGTGAAAGAAATCAGACTTCCAAATTACATTATTCCAATGACCACCTTACTTCTTGCTCTGAACTGTTCTCCTGAGTTATGCTGCTCTTCTCTCAGGAGTTATCACTAAATAACAGAAGTTTCTTCTATTTTATTCACTAGAACTATCCATGCTTGACAGAGTACAGTTGGTGTGCTACACATTTGTGGGAAGCAACTCCCAGAGTTGGTAATGAAAAGATGTCTGCTAAACATCACAGTGCTGGGGAGTGTTCTACAATATCTATACCGAACCCACTGACAAAACTGGTGCTGAAATCTTTAATTCAGAAACAACACGACTGCAACAGAATGGGCCAGGTCTTATTTTTCCTTGTACATTGTACAAGTTTTGGATACAACATTGGCTAAGGAAAATCACGATATTCTGATTAATTGCATCATCAACTGATAAAAGAAATGAATGCTGTAAAAGTGAGTTACAAGAAAAGGTTAGTGGTGACAGGCTGAAATGTGAAATAAAGTTTTACAGGCAAACTGAAGGGTGTATATGTATTTAACTATTTTTATTGCTGAATATGGCTTAGTATATTTTCTAATTTACAGAAGCCATTACTGATTCCGAACTTGAAAGTTTTAGTTTTTTTTTTTTTAATTTTTCCTGTTTTTACATAATTCTGGCACCTGCACCTAACAAGTTTATATATCACCATCAGTAAGAGAAAGCACAGGGAACACAGATACAGATGGTCTTGAGTGGAATAGCTTGAATGAGAATTGTGATGGCTTTTCCCCCACCATAGTTTTACTTGGCAGATTTCACAGATGAGAAAGACAAAAAATGTCACTAGGCACCAGGACAAAGATGCTTTCTCAAAGTGCAGTGTTCAATTTAGTGGCTGTATGTTGCCCCAAAATACTTTCCACAAAATAAATGAGACTTTATGAGTAGGTGAAGAGGGTCTCTTTTGGATCTCTAGTCAACCATGAGTTGACTCAGTTGTAGCAGCCAGGGACAGGCGTTTCGGAAGATTTCGGGTGTACGCATAAGTGATAAGGTAGGGCTCGTTTATTGGTAAGTCTGCTGAGTCAGCCAATCACATCTGAAGGATGACCCAAGCAGGCAGGTGGGGTTTTGGTAATGAAAACTTATAAAAAAATCTGTGTAAACTTGAATAAACACCTTTTGCCATTCCACCACATTGGTGTTTTTTGAGCAATAGACCGAGTGAGCTAGAGTGTAGCAGCCGTGCCGTCTCCTCGAGTCGGGCCCCGCTTTGTGCCCGTGCAGCAACACTCAGTCAAGTTTTATACTTTGAATACTGTGTGTATTTTAATTTGAGAATATGGCTTTCATTTAATATTGAGAGACAACTCAAAGCTTCATCAAGTCTTATAGGAGTGCTGTTCCTTGGCTAGAACTGTTGAGTTCAGAAAAAGAATACCAGTTTAAGTTATCCCATATAATTAAGAGAAACAGATACTGCACACCCAGTCTAGAATTTGGTGTAATATGGCAAGACTAATACCACACTTTTTGGAAAGAAGTTATAGTGAGTGATCTGACCAAATGCAAAAGACTTGAGGCTGCTGCTTTACTTCTGTACAGAGCTGAGCTGAGAAATACTGCTTCAGTTGATTTTAAAAAACTGGTGCTAGGAAATTCAGGTATTTGCATCCAGGGTTTTGACCATTCACTTTTTAAAATTCCTTATAGACGGTTTCACAGATAAAATCCTAAAAATTGCTATTTTAATTGTGGACTATATTAGCAAAAGTAAAACTGAGAGGGTGCTTACAAATGACAGGCAATTGATATGCACACTTCTCCAGAGTGAAAAAGAGATAAAAAGAGCTCCTTCACTATTGTGGTAAATAATCAAATTATTTATGAAAATATGGTTAAAAGAAGGGAATACAGCATCACATCCTAAACCAACATTTCTGACCCATGGTACCATTCACTCAGAATCAGACTCATTTCTGAAAACCAGTGCCTAAACAAACAAGCAAGAGATTGGCCCACTGTGGCAGATCCTTGCAGTGAAGACAACAAAAATACACTCTCTTTTCCCTAAATAGTGTGCCAAATAGACAAATCAATGAAACGCAATCTCGTCAAACTTGGCTGGGGCAGCATAGACTGCATGACAGAGTACTGGCTGACCCAGACTCATACAATACAATGTGATGAGAAGTTTGTGCTGACACAAAGATGAAGCAGAGAAAAGAACACAGAAATTTGCAGTTTCCAATAGAAAACACACATCTTTCCACTGTTATTTTCATCTAGGGAAGCCTGCTAATCATTCAAGAGGTTAAAGCACGTTCTACATTTCTCTTACAAACAGAAGGGCCTTTATTTTATCCTTATGTATTAGAAATAATGAAGAAGTCTAAAGTCAATTTTTATCATTAAAAAGCCAGCTGAACTCTGAAAACTTTGTTTATCTACTTCTTCTGAGATCATTCTTTTTGTTGAAGAAGGATTAGCCTATTTCTATACTGTCATAATAAGTAAGGTCTGTATTTTTCTCTTTCATTCTCTACAATGAGATTTAACATGTAATACCAAGTAAGGTATAGCTTGACAAAACATCATTTTTAATGGCCTAAAAACCATGCAACTCCCAATGATTCCCTTATTAAACATATTTAGGCGAGTACTACCTCATCATTATTTAACAATGTTACCCATTGTTAAAAGAAAGAAAAAGGACCTGGGACTGCAGAGAGAACAATGTTTACATTTTATATGGGAAGCTAAATCCAGTAACAAAATCCCAACAAAGCAATCAATCAAAAAAAACCCCAACCCCCCACCCCCTGCAAGTCCCCCCCAAACTCCCAAACTAAACCAAATGCCACTAAAGAACTCACAAAACAAAAAACCAAAACCAAACCAAATCTCCACCAAAGGGAAAAGAGGCAGCTGGTGACAGCAGCAAGTTTTTCTTGAATTTTTACTTGTATATTCTTGTGGACTAGGTATATAAAAAATATCATAGGTATTTACTTCACCATCATTTGTTTATTACAACTCTCTCCCAGTGCAAGGTTTTCTCACTTCTGCTGGTATCTTAGCTGATCTATTATTAAGACAGAATACAATTCTATCAGCAAAGATATGATGTTTATGAAGTAATTTTATGAGGAAGCACTTGAAAGCCCTCAAGTGAAATAGACGACAGAAATTCAGAACATTTTAATTATTTAGTGCATTTCCTAATGCTTTGTCCCGCTTTATTTTGTAGTATTCAAATAATTAGCAGAACAAATGGAAATGGCAGAAGTCCCAAATCTATAGCACAAACATGAGAAATAATGCATTTAGGCTTTTGCACTCCCTAGTTTGCTGAATCTCAGCAGCAGGAGGTTATTCCTCTTCAGCACTACCTTAATTTTCCCTTTTTTGCCATCCTTTCCCCCATTTTATAACCTGTTGTTCACCCTATGAATTATTTTCCTTTCTTGGTTGTTATACTCAAAATGGTTTTCTAGAGAGGAGAGTGGATGAATTCACATCTCCAGTGGAGTTTAAGTCACAAGACTGAAATTAAAGATATTGTAGTTATTATTTTCATTATTTCAAAGATTCAGTGAGTTTTGGTCTTGCCTAAAATTTGTTCCAAAATCACTTTTGGATATTAAGATATTAGAATGATAAAGAATTGATTTCTGAGCAGCCAATCTTCTCCACCTACCTTCCTTCTTCTGTAATATTGTTGGCATTGTGCTACAGGAGGCAAATAAAAATTAAATGCCTAAAAGGTTAGAGTATAAGTAAAAGAAAATTCTCAAATGACAACAACAGTATTTGAGCATCTATCCATTTTTCCAGGTAATTGACTGCCTCTTTATGGTACCTTCAAAAACTTGTGACTAACTTCTTACAGAACTACAAGCACTACAAAGATGTAACCAGCTCAATCCCTTAATTTTACACCCATCATCACTGAGAGCAGCTGTCTCTCTGCTAAGACAAACAAGCCAGTAAATTCCAGGAGGGCCACAGAACAGAGCTACTGCCAGAACAGTTTATAGGCAAAGTTAAGTTCCAAGGAAAGCAAGTGCAGGGAAATCAGCATTTTGAGACCGACACTGAGGTGGGGAAGGCAGGCTGAGGTTTTGACCAAGTACTGCATTTCCTCCCAAAATAGTTTCCATCTATCTTTTTCATTTTTAAAAGAATGGAGAGGAATTGGGGGCTTGTGCAGGTGAAAAGTTTTTCTCAAATTACAGCTGTATAGGGCTAGCTATACAAAGGGCATATAAGGGCATATGAGCAATATGGCAATACTACAGATAGATGCTGCAACTTATTTACAGCATCTTTTGGTGTTCATCTCAGTCTTCCCCTCCAACACTGCTCATACAGCTTCTATTCACTTAATACTGATTGTTTTGTCTTGCATTGCAATCATTACCTCACTGCTACAATATTGCTGCGCTGTAATGCTCCTATCTGGGGCTGCTATAAGGCTCTGATAATGCACGTGATGCTGACCTGCCTGCCAGTACTTGATAATTGCTGCCTTAATTCTCTCAAACCATTCTGCTGTTTCAAATCTTCCTGATACCTTAGCCTTGCACCATCCTTGCTGTTGCATCCCTGCCTCATCTCTAGCCCTGGACACAAAACTCACCTTAGCCTTGAGTTCCACCACTACTTTTGTTTGAACATAAAAATAACTTTTTTCTAGTACGGTGCACTCCTTGATTCCTAGACCAAGACTTTCCTACTCAATTCACTGAAGTTTAAATGCTCTATGAAAGTTTACATTCAAGATCCATCTACCTTCAGGCATTAACTGTCGCTGCGAAGGTGGTCCCTTCCGAACTCCCTACCTTTCAGGTACAAGAAATGTCTCACTGTAACTCAAAGGCATAAAACTCGCATTCAAGGAGAAAAGTTGGACCTCTTACATTCCCCTGATCCCATCTGCACTCCCACAGATGCACAGCATAGGGACCACTACAGGTTCTGCTTCCTGAGTAGGTGACGCTAGTGAAGCTGTGGACTGTTGTTGAATATATACTGATGCATCTATTTCTCACAATCCTAAGCACATGTAAGGGTGGATCAGATAAAATACAGGTTATTTTCAGGTGAAATTATCTTATTTCTAAATTGCACTTAAGGGGTGTGCAAAGAGAAGAGAGTCAAAGATTTGTTATCTAAAAGCAGAAAGTTAATTTGTGTGATAAACAAATATAAAAATTTTTGATGAACAAAAAAATAGAGAAATGGTCAGTACCTTTGACATCAGGTATCTTCTGCATAAAATGGACAAATTGCTGATGTACCAAGCACATAGCTATATGGTTTAGTTCATGAATGATTACAAAACTTTTTGAAATCATTAGTTCAAAAAATTCTTGAGACCTAGAAATACTCAAAACTGACCCATTACCTAAATGACACAGCATACTAACCAACCCAGCAGCTCTGCCAGAGTTCAGAACAAGCTCTTTCCTTGTAGATCAGCTAAAACATGAAATGCTTCTACAGAAAATATTTCAACTCTTTGACTGACCATATACTGTTCTCAACTGCTGTCTGGCTGGGGACATACCAGACAAAAATTTGTTATGACCTATATCCTGATCAGAAAAAAAGCGAGCATGTAGTAAGGTTACACATACAAAAATATTTTTGTTTAGTTGTGTTGGTGGCCTGGAGCCTCTGCCTCACTATAATTTTGGAAAATACTCACTGTGGAAAGAAACAAACTCCAAATAAAGGAAGAAATCATTTCTTATGCCATCAAGGGATCTCAGAAGATTCTGAGATGTATCTGTTCTAGTCAGACCAGCCATGATCACAATAATGCCACAAAGTAGCACATAAATGGGCTACCTAAACAGGAAAAGACTAGTCATCTTCCAAGTATCTTCACAGCCTTTGTCAGGTAGCTCTTTTCATATCTACATATTGTCTCTCTTTTTGTCAGTAAGTCCACATACATCACCCTGCAGCATATGCTCATCTTTTTATGGCTGCCTATTTCTCTTTGTATATTTTCCCATTTGTGAAAAATCTGGTCGTATGTCTAGAGCAGCTGTACAAGTAATATCTTTCCCATGTAATTATTGCTTATAAGCTTTTAAGTAAACTTGTTTGAATAACTCTACAGAAACCTTGGGGAAAGTGAGTTTTTAAATTAACTACACCTTTCCCATTCCTTCCCTTTCCCCCTTTGGTTCAGTATAAGATAATGTCAGAGTGGGACAAATATTTTTCCAACATTCTCAAAGTGAAGCAATCCTTCATGCTTTTGCTCTTTTCCTTGAAACCGGCCAGAAAAGAAAAAAACTGTCTTTGCACTCTTTCCTGCTGTGTAGGTTTCTTCCTTCTCCTTCCTTCTGTGAAGAAAGGTAAGTCCATTGAAAAAAAGAAACGAATGAAAAAAGGCAGCTTTGCTGACTGATCCATTTCCCACCAGGCAGTCTATTGTGTCTGAATCACATCTTCCTGCTTGGACTGTGAGTGGATGATTGATTGAAAACATTTGTTAGTGACTACAAATAGGAAGTTAGTCTTGAATTTGAATAGTCAAGAGGTTAGAGCTTTTTCCAAAGGAACTTATTCAAATTTTGTGCAGCTGGATAGTCTGCTAGAGATGAGACTCAGAGGTGCTTTGAGGCCAGAAAAGATAAAGGTGGTAACAGCTTTCTAGATGATGGAGAGAGACATGCAAAGTCCTGAACAGATCAGCACCCATCATCTCCCCTCTTCCAGCCTAGCACTGACAATTCCTTTTCATCTGTTCAGGAACATCCTCTCTCACTACCTTCAATTCATTGCCCTATACTGAAGTGTAGTGCCTCTGTGCATTGCTAACCTGTTCCCACACCTGGTTTCAGTGATGACCAAATTTAGGTGAGGTGACTCAAGCTGATACAAAATCTTAATATTCTTTCTAAATTCATCAGGATGACAGGACTGTATGAGTAATTCTGTTAGAAGAGTATCACTAACGTGTTTGTCAGCATAAGACCCCTTGAAAATCTGGGTTTGGTTGCAGCACTCAGAGCAGTGGAAAATCAAAGATTTCTCTGGGAACTCTGTAGGAGCTGGGAGCTGCTCTCTGTCACAGCGTTCAGGTACCTCTGGGATAAGTAGGTGATTACCTGACTGTGACCAGGTGACAGTCCCTGACCTGTGTTATGGACTTCAAAATCCCAAGGCAGCAAGCCTTCGACTTTTGCTTTTCTGAGTGGAAGCAATCTTTGATACAATCTGACCTAGTTTACCTGTAAATAACCAATAGAGACAGATACCACTGATCAGCTACAGATTGCTTTTTGCTGCAATGAAATCCCACTGAGGTCCTGGGGACCTGAATGCCATACAGTGATGGCACAGTAGTGTTCAAGAGAAATAACACAGTGGACTTCCTAAATGGATGAGTGCATAGTTAGGAAGCAGCAAAGGATTACAAGTCAAGGTACAAGGTAAGTACAACAGACCTCCAGGGCAATGTGATTAGCCTGACTTTAACCCCTGTGCCTGGCCCAAAAGCAACAACAGCAGACAAAAACACTGGAAACTTTTTATGATCTGCTTCAAAAAGTGATTGGCAAAAAGCAGCAGGAAGGATGCCAGTGTGTCATTTTGAGCCCACGATGCAACAGACAGGATTTCATCACAAAAAAGCATTTCTACTTCCCCTACACATGCTGTGACACAGGGGACATAAGATGCCTTACTGAGGAGCTTCAGTATGGAAAGGAGCAACTTAGGAAAACCTGGTACAGCTGAGAGGAACCGTGCAGAAATTTATCAAGCAGGAAGAAATGCTATAGTATTTGTTATATCTAGGATCAATGGCTAACAGTAGGGAAGGAAAGTGCCTGTCACCCAAATACTTTGAATTCGTCGACCAGAATTCAAGCTGATCCTGGATTTAGGCTTTCTGCTTATGTTTAAGATGACTGTACTTGACTTCAATTCCTGGTCTCTGCTTTGAGCAGAAAAAAAAAAAAAAAAACAGTGTTAGAAACAATTAGAGTAATTAGAAAGTAATTAGAAAGTAATAGAGGGAAGAATTTCCTATTCTGTTTCAGTTTTTACTCAGTTGTCACTTGCCTATAACCTAGTCCTCACTCTTTCCTCCCAAAGCCAGTGCCCATTTTTAAGAAGAAGCTGAAGGAATACATCTATGAGTTGTTGTAACTGTATATTTATATCAGCCTCTTAACTTTTCATTGCAAGATGAGCTTATCATGAGTGAGAAATTTTTACAGTTCTGTGAGACGTTTTATTGTGATAAGGTAGTATTTTCTGTAGCCATTTACAGCATGGAACAGTGAGGAATACAAGACATCTTGGATGACCTACTGCACAACTTTCAGCCCTGGTTCTATTCTCAACTGAAGTAGAGAAATCAAGTGTGGACTTAAGTAACTTCACTGAATGGTGTGATGATAAGCCAGAATATGTGGCAGCATTAGCATTTTATTATCAAATATTAGGGACAGCTGACTATCTTTGTCCATATTTAATATTCTTCAGTTGTTGCCATCTGAAACTCATCAATTTTCACAGCAGTCAGACACCTGCACTCTGACAATCTATCACCTTATTTAAATACCGAGGCATGAGAAGCCTCTTACTAAGGTTAGAAATCCAGGTCTGTAACTTGAAAAAACACTCTTGACCATATGGACACTGGAATTTCATCATAGAATACTCAGTGACTGCAAGACAAAGCAGAATTGACATATATCAAGATAAAAAAATGAAATATGTTTGCTTATGACACATTTTGGATTTCATAGTTCTATTTTCTGTTGTCTTGGTTTTTTCTTGGGTGGGAGTGGGAGTTACAATTGTTACCAGCTATAACTTTTGAGACTTCGATTCATTTTGAAATGGTTCATCAGTGAACTGTGACACATTTGCCTCAGACCTGAACACAGTACAGTGGAAATTGTGTTCTTTCTTCACTGTGCCTACAGTTACGTAAAATCTTTATTTATATTGGTTTAGGAAGCAGGAGAATTAGCTCTAAGACACCAATGATCTCTGTGTAAATCTGAATTCATTCTATTTTAATGAAAATCTTCCAGTTCTTGTACTTAAAACACAGCACAGGATAACAGCAAAAAACTAAGTCTAACTTTTGGGCTGAGGATACAGTCACTGCAAAGGACAAACACCAGTTCAGCTTGAGACATAAGCAAATGTAAACCCAAAGTGAAATATGTTACATGGTTTATTTCATTATGCAATTCTTTCTTCCCTCCCAATGCTTTGAAAACACTAAGGCTGGCTGCAAAAAATCACAGGCACGGTTAGTGGCACAGCTCCTGTGACGGCTTTAATGTCTCCCTGAAATGCTTTTCAAAAATTGTCATGCAAATGTTAAACTTTCATTAAAAGGGGAAGAAAAAAACCCCAATTTTACCTCTTTGCTTTGGAAGGAAACAGCTGGCAAAATGCAAGCAGGTCATGTGACGGTGTCCTGTTAACCCAATTTTACAGAAACCTCTCAGCAGCTAGACAATAGCAACCTTTAAGATATAATTCAGCCTCCATCTCTGCCATTACTGTCAATTATAGATACTTTAAATGTTAGAATTGCAAAAGAGAAATTAAACAAAACTAAACTAAACGAACCAAACAAATAAAAAATAAAGGGCAAAAAAGCAATACCATTAAATGCAACCCTCCCAACATTTACATAGCACTGCTACACAGTTAGAAAAAGAGAGATTGGGGCTGGAGAGTTGTGAACATTTTCCTGAAGTGTTATTTAATACTAGTCTGCACCTCAAGTATGGCAATCTAAATTCCCCTACAGAACAAGTCTTATGGTTTTCGAGGCATAGCAATTTCTACCCATGCTTAGAGAAAGAGTGGGTGTTGTGAAAATCAGAAACTACTGCACAACAGAAGGTCTTATGTTCCACCTAAATATTTAGCTAGCAAGAGGAAGGCTAAATAGCTGTGCTTTTTCTATCCATAAATTTCCCTAGATTGAAGAGAGGTGGGAGAGACAAAGAAAAGTTAAGCTAGAGGATAACACTGGCCCCAAAAGAAATAGCAGTACATGGGCTAAAAGCACACCATAGGATGCCAATTAGCAACTGTGCCCCCTCATTACAGGATTTGGGTTCCATAACAACTTTTCAAAACACAGCAGAAGAAAAAAATACAATGAGTTAAGAGACAAAATAGTACTATTATTGAAAGGAATTAAATGATACAATGACTTGCACTAGCAATAGCTTGGGATCAGTGACCCACGGGTCTTTTGCAGCCCCAAGGCCTATATTGTAAAGGAAGGAAATTCAGCTATGTCAGTAAGAGAAATCATTTAGACCACCACCTAGATCACAGTGACAACATTGTATTCGTGCTTCCTTGCAGTGCTGATGTGCCTTCCTGCAGCCCTGCTGAGCACTCAGGCAAGGAGCTCCCACCTGAAATGGGCCAGGACCAGCCTCAGTGGATAACACCAGGATTCGTCCTTGTGAGCTAACAGCAGTATCATACACAGTCAGGGAACTAACTGGGAAGATTTACTGGAAGATGAGAAATAGATACTATGCTGTACCATTTATTTGCTATGAGAACTTGTTGGCTGTCCTGGAAAGGTATAATCTTCCTAGACAACCCAAAGTAACAGCTGTCTGACAATAAGTTTGTCAGAATAACCATTATCATGCTATTACATAGCAGGCCCTGTGAATCCAGCTGTCTTTTTAATGGTGGCAGCTCAAAATCTTGCTGTGGGAAACAAATTCATTCTCTCACTCCCACCCATGCTAAATGCCATTACAAGCCAACACATTAATATCACTCCACTTATACATTACGTATGATGCTTATGTTTAAATAACACCCTCAGATACAGTATGAGCAATCTGAAATTTCTGATGAGACTGAAAACTGGCTGCAGATTTCAGGTTTTTCTTGTAATGACTTGTTTTTCTCAGTCTTCGATGTATACAACAAATCTGGGAGATAAGCTTCTAAGTTTCTGGTTTAGTTTAGCAAAAATTACCATTTCAAGCCTTAATACATTACCTTCCTGGAACAAAATCTTCTCCCAAGCACACAAATGTCTGCTTTGTGTAGCAAATCCTACTAAATATATTTGAGACTGTAAGGAAAGAGGAAAGAACATGGCGACATATATGAGTGTTGCACAGCAGGACCAGCAAGACTGGGGGACAGCTTGAACATTTTAAGAATAGGATTCTGAAGCTGTTTTGCTTCCTGGTTGCAAAGGCACTGGAGAAACCACAAATATATACAAACTTTATGTCTCTCATGATACTTCACTTACTTGAAACCTGTCGTCTGTTTATGTCACATGCTGCCCTTCCAAGTTAATTAAAAAAACCCAAACAAACAACAACAATAAATCAGTAGTTGCAGAGGCATCCAGCTTACACCCCTCCTCCCTTATAAGCTATGGAATTTTTCCCACCTAAAAGTTTCAGTTCAGTTTTGGTTTAGGCTGGATATTATGTTCAAACCAAAATACAGCAGAAGTGTGTGCTAAACAGCTGGCTTTCTAGACTTCCTAATGCTTACATTCCTGAAAATTACCTGTGGCATGTATGCAAATGAAATAGTGCAATGAAACATGGAAACACTCAGGTCTCAAACAGTGTTTCACATAGCAAAGCACTTTCAGTCCATCCACTCACATCAGGGCGTGCATTACCTCACAAGGAGCACAGAGCCAGTTTCACTTCTACCAGTTTTCTACAATAGAGGACGGGAACACTATAGGAAGCAGCTTTGGCTGGAGAATTACATCTCAAAGTCTATTCAAGTTAACACATGAACTCCACAATATGATACTTCCCATGCTGTACAGCACGTGCCTTTAACACCAAACTTTAATTTGTAAAACCTTTACTTTCGTCATAAATAAATCTTGCAAATAGCGGGTAATTCCAAATCCCATGACTTTTGTGGAGTCCAAGAATATCCTAGGAGAAGACTGTGTCAAAAGAACACCCGTTACAGCATTTGATACTAAATTACATCCCAAACTTGAGAATAATAGTCCCTATTATGTAAGGCTTATAATTCAACTTTTCATTTGACATCTCCTTTGTGCACCGTGGAACCAAACAGGCTTCCTTTTCTGAATGGAACAACAGTTCTCATTTCATATGTCTCATTGAAGCAACACCTCTATAGAGCAGATGGATCTCCTTTGCACTACACTCTATGAAAAGAAGTGTCATTTAAACATGAGGCCTTTATATCAACTGCAATTGGAAAAATAACCAGCATGGCTTTCTGATCCTGCCAGAATCTGACTGCCTGCTTCTATTTGTATCTTTTGTGGATGAAAGTCTGAGGAAGAATAAATGAGGATAATTTTTAAAAAGCTAAAAGCCAATACTTATCCCCCCAATTTCTCTTCCTCCCCCTGACATTAGCTGGAAGATAGTGATGAGCTGTGTGCATGCATACAACCTGCATACAGACCCCTTGTAGGGGTCATCATTCCCTTGATGACCCCTTGTAGCGCTCTTTTACACAACTGTAGGAGAAAACCTAATTTCAGGAGTAGAGCTAGATACACAGAACTCAAGAAGCAAACTATATCTTTACATAATCCCATATTGCTTTCAACAACTCCAGCAGTGTTTATTGGACATCTGCCCTGGTAGCACAACAGTGCAACATTTACAGTCCCACACTCTCTCTACTGCACAATTCAAGAACTAACACACTACTTGAGCAATTGGGTTTTGTCTGGCTGCTGCACAATGCCATCTGGGTTACAGGGCTTTTATTCTCCAAGTTATGAAGTCAGCATGACACAGAGCTATTTTGGAGGATGGCTACTGCACACCGGTCACAATTTAAAACCATTTTCTTCCACTGATAGAAAAGAGAAAAGCATTAAAGTAATGCAGGTTCTTTGTGGAATTGACTATAGCTACCTAAATCTAAATGCCTTCCAGTTTGAGAGAAGAAAGGGAAGAAGAAAGAGATCATTAAATTATTATTTTATCATGCACATGGCAGCTGAACAAAAGTCTTGTGTGGTAAGAATGAGGCACTTTTTAGGGTCTTGAAGATAGAAGAGCATAATATGGACAACTAGTGTATACCAAGAAAAGTCTTCTGCCTCTCTGCTCTGAGGAAAATAAGGAACACACATATTTTAGTTCAAAACATAACCTCATTCTCACAATAAAGAGTAAAACATATACATTGAACAAGCTATCCTTATTCCAACAGAAGGAAGCACCCACCAAAACAGACTTTTTCTTCCACACAAAACCCCCAGACAACTATCAAGAAATAGAGCTGAATTGACAAGCTGAGATCCATAAGTTTCTAATGTCAGCTGTCTTTCAAGGAAATATCCTGGGATGTTCACAGGTCAGTGTGTCCCTTACTCTCTCAAAGAGTAAGTGTGGTGGTGTCCAACCTGTGCAGGTTCTGCAACTGCATCGACCATAAATGCTTGGGCCATTGGACTGCCTCTGCAGATACACATGGTTTGAGAAAAGGTGACTGCCAAAATTAGATGAACTAAGGAATAGACTAAACTTTCAAGCAAAGCTTGAGAAATATCCTGCTTTTTCCTAACAGAAATCACTATTTCTCATATTAGGACAGAGTTGGAGAGAGAAGTCTGCAGAAAGGTTTGTGAGAGCCAGATACGCCAGGTTTATGTGCTAGTATGTCCACAGAGAGGAGGAAAAGGAGCATGTAAAGGATTAGACAGATCAAATCCAAATTAGATTATGATGACAACTTCCTGAGGAAATATACTCTGGTGAGATTTCTAGGCCATCAATCTCTTACAGATTCTTATGAGAACTCTGAAAAGAGGTTCATATCAGGCTCAGTACTCCAGAGTCCTCTCAGCTGTCACTGTTACAGGAAGATGGGTTGCAGTAATAAATCAGCCAGGGAGGACAGGCTGCTTTTGGCTACCATGCAACTATGCTGGGACTGTGATCTTTGCTCTCTGACAGCTGTGTCAACTTTCCCACACTATGGAGTACCTATTTACACATAAGAAAACCTGTCTTCGCTCTCACTGTGCTAAACATTACCGAGATCAATGACACAAGTGACCTTTTTATTTCAGTAATATAGGCAACACTGCTCAACAGACATCTACAAATGACTTTTTGTTTTTTTTTAGTATGTGTGTACATGAGCCCCTATATTCACCAACATTTCAGAGAGGCACAAATACCTGTTTAAGAAGAACTGGTTTAGGTCTAATGATCAGAGATGGCAACACTCAGCCTCTCAGAAAACATTTTATTATGTCTCAGAAGCAGGCAGCTTGTAACAGTGTATCACATCCTGTAGAGGATGTCACCAGGACAATTGTTTATTCTATTACTCTTTTCTTTCCCTTATGGTGGGGGCTGTACTGAAGAAGAGGTTTTTGTCAGTGGCAGACCAATTCATAGTGTTACTCTGTCATACCCCACAGCCAGGTATCCTTTACTTTTCCCACTGCTACAGGTATCTCAGACCCCACATTCTACCTTCATTTTCGCTTAACATCAGATTTTGTCTCTTTTCCTCCTAACACTCCTCTCCACATTGCACATTCCTTTTCTTGTTTTATTTAAAACTAGTAAAGCTGTTATTCAGCAGCTGGGAGAAAAGAGATTTGATGAGACTCATCTATTGCTGAGACCATGCTGACCTGGATCTTTCACTTTTCTCTTTCTCTCCCCAGTGAGCTGCAGTAATAAGAGCTCAGCAGCTCTAAAAGCAATCGATACAGAGATGACGTGGGCAATTACCAGCCTGGACAACTCAAAGGACTTCCAGTAAATAAATAAAGAAAAAACAAGAAAGTTTTCTGAAGCCAAACAATTCCACCAGGAGCCTTTGTTGAGGTGAAAAGTCATGAGGGGTGGTGGTGGTGAAATAAATCAATGTCCAAGGCAGATGAGGAAGAATGCAAGGAGGGCATGAGAGGTAGTATGCAAGCTGCACAACAGAAACAAAGATCCAAAGACATGAGGACCAAACCTGAGCTTGTTCTAGCAACCTGTCTGCACCATTATAACTCCACTGACTACAGTGATACAGTGGAATGCCATCACTGACTTGTTATGTTTACAAACTCACAGTTGTACAAAGGTATACCTTGAGGACATATTAAGACAGCCATTCCATTTCTCCTCTCCATTTCAACCCCCATACAGAAAGCCTGGAGCATCACAGCACGCAGCTTGTACCTCAATAATTCCCTTTTCCTGGGGCCAAGAGTAAATCAATTTCCATGTGGAATGCTGAGAGAAAAAAGCTCCACGGCTATGGCAGGATTCCACATTCTTCCTTCACTCTTCAAGTTAATATAATCCTGGAGTGCCAAAAAGCTCAACCTCCCACATTAATCATCTCATTAATGTTGTACTTCCACCAGTCCCATTAATATAAAATAGTGCTTACTGAAAGAAATTTTTAATGGCTGTCCTCTTGAACATTGGTTGAAAGAAAAATTCTCCCAGATCAAACCATTTGCATTAGTTTTGCCAGAGTGATTCCTTTTGCTTTCCCATCACCCCATTTTTATTTATATAGATAATCCTTCAAGTATCTAATGTCTTTGCCCCTTTTTACCCCTTCATCTCTGACACAGAATGTTTGAGAAATCTGATGCCTCTCCCCGCTCCTATCAAAACCATGCCAGAGGCAGCAAACGAGATGTCGTGAGACTGCAGTGTAGCCCAATGGAACTGTTTTTCACGGCTTGCAAAGCTGTTTCACCACATGGTGCTCTGTATCAAACAGCTCTGTACAAGCCTCCTGCACCCTCAGGGGGTTCGACTCAGGCTTCAGCAGCAGCAGGCAGGTGGTCTGCAGGATGACTGACACTTCAATACTTACTATAGGACTGGGGGTGGCAGGAAGGCACATACATATTTCTTGTCTTTCAGTGACACTAGAAATGGAAAAACAAGTGACACCTGCTGCTAATGACAAATGATGAGCTCAGGTTCAGAAAGGCTCATTCACACTGCAGGCAGTATTCATGTGACACATGTGGACTCTGAGATCCAGAGAGGCTTAAGTCACGGGCAAAATCTGGATGAGGAAAAGATGAAGACGACCAGGAAAAAGCAGAGTGAGCTGCAGATGGTGCTGTCTGTGTTGACATGTTTGCACCTCTGTCTTGGGTTGTGGAGCTGGGTTTTGTGTATTCTATTTACATCTGTTTTGAGGCCTGATGACCCACCTTGATAGGCCATTGTTACCTTCCCCAGCCTGTGCGGTGCATTTGCATTTCTATACATCTCATGCCCTGGCGGTGGGGGGTGGGGGGGAGGGGAGGTGGCCGGGTGGGGTCGGTGCTGCTCTGCTGCAGGAGCGGGGTGCGCGGCGCTTCCTTCGTGGCGGTGTGGGAAGAGCTTCTTCGTCTCCTGTGCTCGCCATCCTGTCTCCCTCCTCGCCGTCCCTGAACCGGTTTCTTCGCAGAATCATCTCTGCTCCAACAGGATCACGTCTGCCACTCCAGAAGTGTTTGGACTGTTTACGTTCGGACTGTTATCAACATCCTGAATCACAGGGTCAGATTGAAACTCTGACTTTGTCAGGGTTTTCTTCTAAAATTATTGTTTATTTGTTTATTTGTTTGGTTGGTTGGGTGGTTTTGTTTCCTATCATATTTGTATTGTTAATACCTCCTAGTAAAGAACTGTTATTCCTATTCCCAACATTTTTGCCTGAGAGCCCTTGATTGCAAAATTATAATTCGTCGGGGTGCGAGGGGTTGGTATTCTCCATCCTAGGGGAACCTCAGTTTCCCTGGCAGATACCTGTCTTTCCAAACCAAGACAGATTTTGGCGCCCAAGGGTGGGGCACGAGGGCATTGAGAGAGAGGAATAACAGTTCTTGAGTATTAGATAAAAGCCCACTGGCCAGAATAATGTGGTCTAGCTTTCCCTGGTTTGGGTGGCACGTGGTGGTGGCTGTATTTCTGCCATTTGCTACTCCTTATGTAAATATGGGTCCTATGACTAAGGCTACTGTGGCTGGCATTCAGTTTATTTTGTGGATTAATAAGGTGAGAAATTCATGGATTTTTAACTTCCTCTGGAAAGCAAGCACATGGATTCATAGCTATCATAGGCTAACTCTGTGCTTCTGGGGTTACTTTAACAATGGTACCTATTGTAAGGAAATGGCACCGGGGGAAATTTTCTCCCAGCCCTTCACACAGTTTTTTGGGTCCACCCCACCAGTTTTTGAAGGGTTGAAATCTCTGAGTGCTAATGATATCATACAGTGGCTGGTGTTGCTGGTATGCCTGTTCTGTTTGGCATTCAGAGATAAGGGGAAATTGGCCTGGGTAAGCACCTTAATAAGTACCCCAGAGAATAAGAATGCAGCCCAAGAGTCCGCTCCTGCCCCACAGCCTGCCTCAGAGATAAACCACCCGGTTTGGGTGGGGGCTCTGATGAAGGAGATGCAAGAAAAGATGAGCCAGGTGCTGAGGGAGTACATCTCCCCAGCTAGTGGGAAATCCTTCCCCTGCCCTGACAAAAGAGAGCCTGATGGTGCAGCAATGAAACCCACAGAGATTACAACTGCTCAGGTCCCAGCTGAACCACAGGGGCAGTCACAGCCAGCGGCAGTTGCCCCTGTGGAAACAAAGAAATCTAAGGTGAAAACAGCAAACCCAGACAATAAGAAAGGAGGGCCCTCACAACCTGCAGGGGAATCACATGTTCAGATCATCACCGAGTCCCTGTCGTACGAAAGTCTCCGTAACCTGCAAAAAGATATCGTACGGCGGGGGCGTGAGGCTTACACAGCCTGGCTACTTCGGGTATGGGACCTCATGGGTACTGGTGTGCAATTGGACAGTGGTGAGGCAAGGAATTTGGGACCCTTGACCCAGGACTCAGGTATAAATCAGGTATTTGTAAGAGAGCCAGGACCCCTTTCCCTTTGGGAGCGGCTTTTAATGAGTGTGAGAGAGAGATTTATCCACAAAGAAAGAATGCAGGAGCACCACCATAGAATGCGCTGGAAAACTCTGGAGGAAGGGATCCAACAGCTGAGGGAAGTGGCGGTGCTGGAGGTACTTTTTGGGAGGAGTGGACAGCATGATAATGACCCTGACAAGGTTAAATGCACAGGGCAGATGTTGTGGAATCTGGCAAATCTAGGGCCATCTCAGTACACCACCTTTATTGCAACAATTAATGCTGAGGACAATCGAGAGACAGTGGGGTCTGTTGCCAATAAGCTTAGGAATTATGAAAGTATGATCAATGGCCCGATGCAGGCTCATATCTCTGCCGTGGTTAAAGAACTCAAAGAAGAGATAAGGGGGGTGAGGGAGGAGATGAGGACAAACAGTTCCAATGTGGCACCAGTGCGAGTCACAGGCCCCAGAGTTAGAGCCCAACGACCCCCAGCTCGAGAGAGAGGGTACACCCCAAGAGCTGACCTGTGGTTTTATCTGCGTGACCATGGGGAAGACATGGGAATGTGGGATGGGAAACCCACTTCTGTCCTGGCAGCACGGGTGCGTGAGCTCAAGGAGAGGAACAATCACCAAGGGGGATCTACGAAAATGAAAGTAGCCTCAGCCTCCTATAACCAAGCTGCCAATGCTGTGTTGAATCCCCTTGAAGGAACCTCTAGTATGTATGCTCAGGGAGGGGATAACCAGTGCTAGAGGGGCCCTGCCTCTAGCCAGGTAGAGGAAAGGGATAATCGGATCTATTGGACTGTGTGGATCCGATGGCCTGGCACATCTGACCCACAAAAATACACGGCTTTGGTTGACACTGGTGCCCAATGTACCCTGATGCCATCAGGGTATGTAGGAACAGAACCCATTTCTATTTCTGGGGTGACAGGAGGGTCCCAGCAGCTGACTGTAGTGGAAGCCGAAGTGAGTTTAACTGGGAATGGGTGGCAGAAACACCCCATTGTGACTGGCCCAGAGGCCCCGTGCATCCTCGGCATAGACTATCTCAGAAATGGATATTTCAAAGACCCAAAAGGATATCGTTGGGCTTTTGGAGTAGCTGCTGTAGAGACGGAAGAGATCAAACAACTGAATACCTTGCCTGGTCTCTCAGATGACCCTTCTGCTGTGGGACTGCTAAGAGTTGAAGAACAACAGGTACCAATTGCCACAGCAACAGTGCACCGTCGGCAATACCGCACTGACAGAGACTCTGTGACCCCGATCCATGAGATGATTCGTAAACTGGAGAGCCAAGGGGTGGTCAGTAAGGCTCATTCACCTTTTAACAGCCCCATCTGGCCTGTGCGTAAGCCCAGTGGGGAATGGAGACTGACAGTAGATTATCGTGGTCTGAATGAGGTCACGCCACCACTGAGCGCTGCTGTGCCAGACATGTTGGAGTTGCAGTACGAGCTGGAGTCCAAGGCAGCAAAGTGGTACGCGACCATTGACATTGCCAATGCCTTCTTCTCCATTCCTGTGGCAGCAGAGTGCAGACCCCAGTTTGCTTTCACCTGGAGGGGTGTGCAGTACACCTGGAATCGGCTGCCCCAGGGGTGGAAGCACAGTCCCACCATCTGCCATGGACTGATCCAGGATGCACTGGAAAAGGGTGAGGCTCCGGACCATCTACAGTACATCGATGACATCATTGTGTGGGGGAACACGGCAATGGAAGTCTTTGAGAAAGGAGAGAAGATCATCCAAATTCTCCTGGAAGCCGGTTTTGCCATCAAGAAGAGCAAAGTCAAGGGACCTGCCCAAGAGATCCAGTTCCTGGGAGTGAAGTGGCAAGATGGACGGCGTCAGATTCCCACTGAGGTCATCAATAAGATCACTGCCATGTCCCCACCAACCAACAAGAAGGAAACACAAGCTTTCCTAGGGGCCATTGGCTTTTGGAGGATGCACATCCCTGAGTACAGTCAGATTGTGAGCCCTCTCTACCTGGTTACCCGCAAGAAGAACGATTTCCACTGGGGCCCTGAACAGCAACACGCCTTTGCCCAGATCAAGCAGGAAATCGCACATGCAGTAGCCCTTGGCCCAGTCAGGACGGGACCAGAGGTAAAGAACGTGCTCTACTCTGCAGCCGGGAGCCATGGTCTGTCCTGGAGCCTGTGGCAGAAGGTGCCAGGTGAGACTCGAGGCCGGCCACTGGGATTCTGGAGCCGAAGCTACAGAGGGTCTGAAGCCAACTACACTCCCACAGAGAAGGAGATCTTGGCCGCCTACGAAGGAGTTCAAGCTGCCTCAGAGGTGATTGGCACTGAAGCACAACTCCTCCTGGCACCCCGACTACCGGTGCTGGGGTGGATGTTTAAAGGAAAGGTTCCCTCCACCCACCATGCCACCGATGCCACATGGAGCAAATGGATCGCCCTCATCACTCAGCGCGCCCGTATTGGTAACCCGAATCGCCCTGGGATTTTGGAAGTAATCACCAACTGGCCAGAAGCTGAGAAGTTCAGTCTCACTGACGAAGAAGAACAAGTAACCCGGGCTGAAGAAGCTCCACCATACAACCAACTGCCAGCAGAAGAAACACGCTACGCTCTTTTCACTGATGGTTCCTGTCGCATCGTAGGGATGAACCGGAAGTGGAAAGCAGCCGTATGGAGCCCCACAAGACAAGTTGCACACGCCACTGAAGGAGAAGGTGGGTCAAGCCAGCTTGCTGAACTCAAAGCTGTTCAATTGGCCCTGGACATTGCTGAAAGAGAGAAGTGGCCGAAGCTCTACCTCTACACTGATTCGTGGATGGTGGCTAATGCTCTGTGGGGCTGGCTGGAAAGGTGGAAAAAAGCCAACTGGCAGCATAGGGGAAAACCAATCTGGGCTGCTGATGAGTGGAAGGACATTGCCATCAGGGTAGGGAAACTACCTGTGAAAGTCCGTCATGTGGATGCCCATGTCCCCAAGAGTCGGGCTAATGAGGAGCACCGGAACAACGAGCAAGTAGATCAAGCTGCGAGGATAAAGGTATCCAAGGTAGACTTGGATTGGCAACACAAGGGAGAGTTGTTCCTAGCTCGGTGGGCCCATGATGCTTCAGGTCATCAGGGCAGAGATGCCACCTATAAGTGGGCACGAGACCGAGGGGTGGATCTAACCATGAACAGTATTTCACAGGTTATCCACGACTGTGAGACGTGTGCTGCCATCAAGCAGGCCAAGCGGGTGAAGCCCCTCTGGTACGGTGGACGGTGGTCCAAGTACAAGTATGGGGAGGCCTGGCAGATTGATTACATCACACTGCCCCAAACCCGCCAAGGCAAGCGCTACGTGCTGACCATGGTGGAAGCCACCACTGGGTGGCTGGAGACCTATCCTGTGCCTCATGCCACCGCCCGGAACACCATCCTGGGCCTGGAAAAACAAGTCCTGTGGAGACATGGCACCCCTGAGAGAATTGAGTCGGACAACGGGACTCATTTCAAGAACAGCCTCATAAACACCTGGGCTAAGGAACACGGCATTGAATGGATATATCACATCCCTTATCATGCACCAGCTGCCGGGAAAGTTGAACGGTGCAATGGACTGCTTAAGACCACCCTGAAAGCACTTGGCGGGGGGACCTTCAGAAATTGGGAAGTGAACTTAGCAAAGGCCACCTGGATGGTCAACACCCGAGGGTCTATTAATCGAGCTGGTCCTGCCCAGTCTACCCCTTTGCACACAGTGGATGGAGACAAAGTCCCTGTAGTACATATGAGAGGTATCTTAGGAAAGACTGTTTGGGTAAACCCCACCTTGGGCAAAGGTGAACCCACCCGTGGGATTGTTTTTGCTCAAGGACCTGGTAACACTTGGTGGGTGATGCAGAAAGATGGGAAAACCAGTTGTGTACCACAGGAAAACCTAATCCTAAGTGAGAACTGAGTGTGAGGGTTCATTCTGTATAGTGGAGTTTATTAATTTAGGTATGATACAGATGGTAATAGAATAAGGGGTGGAACGTTGTCTTGGGTTGTGGAGCTGGGTTTTGTGTATTCTATTTACATCTGTTTTGAGGCCTGATGACCCACCTTGATAGGCCATTGTTACCTTCCCCAGCCTGTGCGGTGCATTTGCATTTCTATACATCTCATGCCCTGGCGGTGGGGGGTGGGGGGGAGGGGGGGGTGGCCGGGGGTTGGCGGTTCGGCCCTGCTGCAGGAGTGGTTCGGCCCTGCTGCAGGAGTGGTTCGGCCCTGCTGCAGGAGTGGTTCGGCCCTGCTGCAGGAGCGGGGTGCGCGGCGCTTCCTTCGTGGCGGTGTGGGAAGAGCTTCTTCGTCTCCTGTGCTCGCCATCCTGTCTCCCTCCTCGCCGTCCCTGAACCGGTTTCTTCGCAGAATCATCTCTGCTCCAACAGGATCACGTCTGCCACTCCAGAAGTGTTTGGACTGTTTACGTTCGGACTGTTATCAACATCCTGAATCACAGGGTCAGATTGAAACTCTGACTTTGTCAGGGTTTTCTTCTAAAATTATTGTTTATTTGTTTATTTGTTTGGTTGGTTGGGTGGTTTTGTTTCCTATCATATTTGTATTGTTAATACCTCCTAGTAAAGAACTGTTATTCCTATTCCCAACATTTTTGCCTGAGAGCCCTTGATTGCAAAATTATAATTCGTCGGGGTGCGAGGGGTTGGTATTCTCCATCCTAGGGGAACCTCAGTTTCCCTGGCAGATACCTGTCTTTCCAAACCAAGACAACCTCTCACCTCACAACTTCTTTGAATTAAAATTTTGCCTATATACAAAAACTGGATGCTCAGTTTTGTTATGAAATCCCAGCATTGCTTGAGATCTGTAAAGTTCGGGAAGCAGCCATTAGAAGTGCAGATTGTTACACTGTTAGTGTAAAGACAAAGGCTAGGTCAGGATTAATCTGGGATGACAGAGATAAGCAGGGCTCTTAGCCATGGGAGTTCCAGTATCAAACACCAAATATGAGGGGTTTGCCTGTTCATTAACATCCACATATGATCCCAGCATTTCTGCAATGAGAGATTCTCCAGCAGCCATCACTGCTTCTGTGAAAACACTGTCCCCATGTGCCTGTGCTCTGCTAGGGGCATATACATCTGTTCTGAGGCTAAAAACAGAGCCCGGCCAATGTGATTTCTATAGTAACAAGACTCTCCAAGGGGGCAACTATTTCACCCATTTTTTTTCAATGAAACCTTCTCTAGTAGCAACTGGACTTGCTCATTTGTCAATGTTTTTTGAAACAGATGGCCATTAAACAGATGCCAGTGAGAGGGAAATACCAGGGCTCACTACACACTAGGCTTAGCCATGCCTTTGAAGACTGGGCCTCATGGCATGTATCAGCTCCAATGCTTCTTGGAGACCATTCAATGGACCACAGTTCCTCCTCCCTATGTTCCTTCACTTTTACTAAATCTGAGGCAAAAGTAGTGTGAATATTCCTGTGGGTTTTTAGGAGAGAATCATCAAAGTGTAGCTTGATGACTTAGGTTTGGATTATCGACAGAAAAGTTGACAAATAGTTCTGGCTTGAGTGATAAACTTGGATATCAGAGAATAAATCTAATGGAAAAGAAAAATCTATCTGTCATTCTTGGTCACATCTGTAGAGCCTGAACTGGCAACTGGGATTTATTTTCTTAATTCTGAGAAATTTGGAGCTCTCCTGTGATCCCTTGTATTACCTCTCAGGCCTCACATATAATACAGTAGCATGTTTCATTCTAAAGCATAAAAATTCACCTTGGATCACCACCCTTTCCAGGCTGTTTGGTTTTCCTCCCTTCACCATCACCTGCCCATCTACACTTACCCCATATATTCAGACTGCCATGTGCAAAGTCGTTGTTGTTTGACCAAAGTCTGAAAGGCAGATGCAGTTGAACTCAGAGAACCACCAAGCCTACTGAGCCTGTGCACCTGAAACCCTAAACCAGGTTCCACTTCAAGTCTGTACAAACACAGTTTGGTCTCTGCAAGATTTATCACAGTATGGATTGTAGGATCAGCCTCGGAGTATCTACTGATATCTTAAACCCTTAGCCCTTTTGCTTTGGGGGGCATCTTGAGCTACATTTGTTGATTAGTCTTGCAGTAATATACCCTTGCAGTACTAACTAAGCAGTCTAACTTCAGACATCTTAACAAACAATGGTCTAGCAGAATTGGGCAACATCCAGGGATTATGGACACTTAAGGCTATTGTAACTCACCAACAGTCTCCAAATACCTTGTATTTTCTTTCACAACCCACTAGCTCTCCTCCCTTGGCTGTCATCCTCAGACTTTTGCTATAAACACTATAAAGTCGCATTGATTCTTCAAAGCATTAAAGATGAGTATGAGCTAAGCACCTCCAAAACGCATGTCCTACAATGGCCAAGTACAAAAGTGAATCTTCTTTAGCTGTACTTTCATTTACCATTTAATTTAAAACAAGTGATCAGAAACTCTCTACTGCATCAAGAAGTTTCTGTGGTGTCAATCTTACAATGGCAAACAATTTTACAGTGTCATATAGAAGTGTGCTCTCATTCATACAAGGTAGGGTATGGTGACCAAGCCATGAAGTACAATCAGAATAAAAGCACAGGTTAAAGAACAAAAGCCTCGAGTCCCTTCTGCAAAGTAGAATTTTCATCCATAATAGTTCTACAGTATAATCTAACTGTGAGTACTGACTGCAGGAATACACATTGGCTAGTGGTTAGGGCATTAAAAACAGAAGAAAAACATATCAAAAAGTTATTGCATATCTTGACATTAAAATTTTAGTTCAGCCTAGCAAATAAAGTGGTGCAAGGAGTGTATCTTGAACCAAATCACCCAGTGGTGCCTACTTCAGAGTAAGCTGAAAGACAAGCTACAGCACCCTTACCAAACTACCGTGATACACAGTGATTTGTTCCTCAGCCCTACATGAGAAATAGCCCAGAAAAAGGAAATGTGTGCATTGCATCCTCAGAAATAACTCTTTCATTTTACATATATTCTCCCATTCTGCCATCCAACTTGCAAATGTAAAAATGCTGCTGCTTATTTTTTAAGAATTATCCACAATTATCCTGGCATGTTCAACTTCCCCAGTCATGAACTAATTTAATAAATAGTAGTGAAGTGTTTTTGTTGCAGAAAATCATGAATAAAACTCTCTAACACCCTTTGTAGTATTAGAAAGCAGTAATTACTTTAAGTGCCAAGAGTGCAGGGGATAGCTCCTCCTATCACACACTGCAGTTATCTAACAGACTAGTTTATATCTGTGTAACTAGCACATAATCATTGCATTTCCCCAAACTCATCCATAAATGCTAAACATTCCTGCAAATTCTTTTACACATTTAAATCATGTCTTGGAACCTCATTTCAATCAGAGTAGGGTTGTCTTGAGGGTCTCTGGTGGTTGTTTTTGGGAACATCCTATTCCTCAAATTACCCTTGTATGGTCACAAGCCTCCAAAAAAAGCAGTTTCTTCTTGAATGCATCCCAGCTGTGTGGTATAACCAAGACATACCTTCCTATCAGCTTTGCTCAGGCCAACAGTTTTTAGTCTCAAGGCTAAGATATCCACTTGCAACATTAATCAATGGTATGGGTGAACGCAGGACTAAGCATTCTGTTAAAGCAAAAGGAATTCACAAGACCTAAACACTATTCACTACAATTAAAGATTTTCCCAACAGCTTTCCAATCTTTTCCAAGAAAAGCTGTTCTTTGTCATGATGTAACCCTCTGCCCCTGCAACTATTGTAAGCTTTTTCCTCCACTCTCCGTAACAGTTTTGTTTGCGTATCAAAGACCCAAGGCCTGTCTCTGACACAAAATAGTTACTGGGATTAAACAGTTGAGAAAACTAGGAGAAAATCTGCAGAAAACCAGAAAAGATAAAAATTACAGAGAGAATTAAGTTTAATGAGAATAAATCACTCCTATCCCCAGAATTTAAGAGTAAAAACACCAACACAAAAAGCCAAGAAATGCTATGAAAAAATCAAGGAACAAGTCAGGCCTCTTGCTCTAATTGGAGACCAGTCTAGAACATATACTTGGATCAAGCTAAACATCACCTTACTCAGGATGATTCCTAAAGATCCTGGCCTTTACATGCTCTGCCTCTAAAGTGCATTCAAACATTTCAAGGAGATTGGGAACTCTCATGGCCCTGATGGCCAAACAGATGTCCTGCAAAGGAGGATATACAGCTCCCAAAAGAGTCACTTAGGAACAGAAGTAACAAAGAACTATCATCTTCAAAACCTACTGCTTATTGACTCTCATAGTGGCTGTTACTACCTTGGTGTCCCTGTGCATCTTGAGGTGATTGGGGCGCATGAAACACTTGCTTCGCTTCCCATCTCTTACCTTATGGCTACATCATAAGGCTGCCAAGGCATGGAATATCTTGTGGTCTCTTTTCAAGGCAGACAATGAAGTCTTTGTTTTATTATTAGAGTTCCATCACATTAAAGTGCTATTGATAAAAATGAATAAAATTATCCATGTGGCTCAGATGCGTCAGTGCTGCCTCATCACAAACTTTACAATAAAAATAAAGTTAGGGCACCTTCACTGGAACATGAAAACTGGCATGGAAGAAATTCTTCCAAGTGTCTAAGAACTGTCCTGAATATCTTACTAAGTGTAGAAACCCAAGTCTGCACATGCTCTACTAGACTGCTCCCAACCTACACAAGCCACGGTTTATTCAGCTTTTACCCATCTTAAATGATGTTTAAGTTTCGTCTTATGCTTTCATCAACTTGCAAACTCAATTGAGCTTTCTCCAATCTTCTATTTCTTCTACTGAAAGAATTTTACATACCTTGTAAAATTCTTCATTCCTAGCCTAAAACCTCCTTGCTTTGTGTCTCTTACACCAATCCCTTCAACACTCATTTCCTTGAACTGCTTTTAAGGTTTGCTGTCTTTTATAAACCTTCCCTATTTCAGACATACTGTTGTGATCAAATCCCCGTAACTCAATCTTGTTTTACTTCTGTCACTAATTCATTTAGTGATTTTAAAAGCAGAAGCATGTGGTTGTCTGTTATGACCCAAAGTCCCAGTATCTGGACTGAAATGGGACAAGGTAGTGGGAGAATGAAACACATTGGATCATATTCTGAGGAGGAAGCACACTTCAAGGTGTTTTCCTACAGAACATTACCACAGGGTAGGAGGTAATGGAACAAAAAACCTTGGAGAAATCACAAACATTAGAACTAGCATTGATCAGCTAATAATGAAATTTCTGTAACATACAGACAGGGTAATTGGTGGGGGGGGAGAGACGAGTATGATAACATTAAGAAGCTGAAAATGCTGGTGACAGCAGGAAATAAGCAAATCTGTTCTGACAGAGCAAGAATGGATGTGAACATCTGCCACATTAATGATAACTAGAAGAAACTAGGCAACTGGCTTTTCTTTCTCCCTCTTCCCCTCACTTTTTTTTTCTCCTTTTTTCCTGGTGGATGCAGTTAAGGGGGCAATGAAGAAGGCAAGTTATATAATGTGGACAAGATGACTGATATGTGTTGTTTGCAGTCCTCTTGGAAAGACAGATCTGATGAAATAATAAAAATACTAGCTTCATATTTCCCAAAAATCAAGGAATAAGGATGCTCTCTGTTGTTATTGTCATTAAATATTTATACTGCTGTACATAGAAAAGGACACAGGTCAGGGCACAAATGATCTGTGCCAATATTGCAAAGGATAGTCTAGACCCAAGAACGTAACAGCAAAAATAGAAACAAAACTCAAAAGATGCTGGAGGAAAACACAAATATAAGGGTCAGGTAAAAAGCTGCATTGAAAAATAAATAAATCTATCTGTTCTCTCTCTTTTAATCAATCCCATCTTCCCATCACACTGAAGAACCTGACTATTGTCCTGTCACCATAAATCCAGAGTTCACTGCCCAGATGAGGGGAAAAAAACTTCAAATCCCATTCATGGCACCTCCTTCACAAACTTGTCTTTTTAGCATAGATTCACCTATGCTCTCTGTCTGTATGACCTGAATTTCATTCTCCATTCCAACCCTCTCTGCTTTCTGCCACAGAAATGACCAAGAGTCAGAAGTGACTGGGGCACAAAAACAGGTGTGTAAAAGCAAGGTGTTCAAAGCAAAGAGTTCTGCTCTGGCACCCTGGCTACAGCACTCTTCCTCTCTGGAACTCCTCTAACATACAACCAAGGGATTAACTGGTTCAGATGATGTAAACCACCTTATGATTCTGCATTCCAACAGAGGTGTTCACTTCAAACAAATGCACCACTATACTAGGTTTAGCCCTGAAATCATAAGAAAAGTCAATATGATCTTTGTGGCGAGAAAAAAAGCAAGGTTAGGGGAAAAGGAAAACTGAAAACCCCCACAACCTCACCATCACCTACAGAAGCATTTTTACAGAAATTAGAAAGTATTTCACTTTAGAAACACAAACACTTTCCTGGTGCAAAAAGTATTTTTGCTTGCTAAATGAAATATGCTTCCCATTTCCCCCAGATGGAAATAAAACATACAAGCGTTTTCTAAGCATTTCTATATGTGATCCTTTTGTACTTCATGGCTCCAGAAACCTAAGCCACAAAGAAATTGGGAACCTTAGAGTCTATAGCTCTTCATGTCCCAGGTTCCAAACCAGGCAAGCCATTAAGAACATAACATTATCCCATACATCTGGAACATCTCCAAACAGTTTCTTCAAAATACCAGAAAAGAAGGGAAAAGAAGTGGCATAAAAGAGATGGCATGCAGGTTGCTAAATGGGTGCCTCCAGGAGGCTACAGAGGTTTCCATCCGAAACCTACTCACTTTTTTTTCAACTAAATACTCACCTGGATAATTGGATAATTTTTGGTTGGTTTTTTTTTTTTTTGGAAATTAACATTTCCAGTTAGAAAATTCTTGACCCAGATCCAGCACTCATTAATCAGTGTATATTACTGAGCACAGAGGACTAATACATCTGTGTATACACAGACATGCTCTTCCTTCCCTGGAGCACTTTGATGTCCAAAACAGTGGGCTACAATATTTCAGATATGTACATGTTGCACAGCCCGGGGCATACTGCACCTGCTGAATGGGTTGGCTAATTGCCAGGCATCTATCTTTTAGAAAAAGCATTTGCTTTAATATCTGCTAATTCCAGCAAGGGGGCTGTGCTCTTCTTGTTTGGCTATGTCTTTACATTTGCAATGAACAAAAGAAAGGGACAAGGCAACCATCTGTGGGTGCTTCATAGAAAAATAAAACCCCAGTGGGCTTCTTATTACAAGGAGGAAAACAGAAAGAATAAGAGATAAAACAAGCTGAATGAAACAAGCCGACACCCTGAGCTCACTTCTCTGCAGCAGACTTGTTAAGCATTCCAGCCCAGACAACCTGGAAAGCCTTTGAAATAAAATTTAAAATCAAAAGGTTTCCCCAAAGCATTTGCTTTTCCTTATAACAGTTTTGTTTTATCTAGTTTAGAGAAAGGGAATCTCACTCCTCCCTACACATTTTTATAGTCTTAAATGGAACACAGACAGGGCATCAGCCAGACACCAATGGTCAGATTTATTAGAGACATTTGCATTTAGCAACTAGAGATGATGATGAATACACTGTAATATTTTGAAAAAATAAGTATTTCCAATTAGGTGCATATGTAATTGCTATTCTATGATCAGATTCACTCAGCACTAGAATTCATAACATAAGGTAAACAGAATTTTCTAAGTCTCTTCCCTCCATGTGTTATGCTATTTTTGCACATAAATAGCACAGTTAACATCAGCAGAAAACAACACAACCTGCCTCCAAATACAGTCTCACATCTCTTAACTTTATCAGCATCTCAAGATTATTACTAGCATGAGCCAAAACACAATGCTTTTAGTATAAAACTAAGGCTTCACACTAAAACAAAAGATGAATCAGCAAAAGAAAACACAGCCTTCTCCCCATACTGAAGAGTGAAGTAACAGACTTCTCCCTGGAGATTTCCAGTAATGAATTCCTGTTTTAATTGAAGCTGCAGCCAATGCATGACATCCAAATGGGCCTCCCTCTCTTTCTCTCTCTAGGTGATGCTGTGCAGGAAAGAGCTTTTAAATCAGGCAGTGAGCATAATGAACTTCAATTTCCCTTTGACAAGGGCAAAATTACAAACATACACTTCACTTCCAGACAATTAATTAATTTGTTTACATGATTTCTTTGCTTTGTTTTACTTTCATGATTGTTTTTCCCCCTTTTAACTCTCTAAGGTATAGGATTAGCTTTTGACAACTCATCTTGGTCTCAAGCACGGAGATATGAAAACAAAGCAGATTTTTGCAGCATGGAAGGGAGGCACTTCCCTCCAGGCTTACTGCTAGCACCTAGGGACAATGTTAAAGCATACATGCCCATTCTGTAGAAGACAGCACCAGCTTTTGCCCCTTGTTAGCAAGGCAGACACAGCTGTTGCCATTTGGAAAATGTTTGCCCACTTATTAGCATGAAAAGATGGACTCTAAAACTGCTGGTGTGTGCAAAGACCACAGTCTGACAGTCAGAGATGGACGTGACTGACTTCCAGGGGCAAAAGCCTTGTCCACCAATGGGATGCAAAGGAGAAGGCATCGAAGTAGCCAGCCAGAGCCTGCAACCACAGGTATGCACACAAATGCAGCCTCCCAACACTGTGCTCCCACTCCTGTGGGATAAGGAAACCTACCACAAAAGCACTTGGGAGGCGTAGTAATGGGGAAAAGAGAAAAAGCACAGTGCACTCAGTGAGGACAGGACTGATAGATTTGAGATAGTGAATATAAATAATTTTTTCTTGTAGAAAGAATGTTTCTTCTAGATAACACCACAGACTAAATCCCTCTAGCAATATCAATACTGTCTACATTGCCACAGTGGTGCATGTTTAATTTAATTTCTGCTGCTACAAATATAGGCCAATAAATTTGACAACACATCTGTTATTTACTTGCACTCAACACAAGCATATTCATGACATTTACTTTGCCAGTTTTAAATTTAACAGCTTTCCTTTTATTTATATCTACTTAGTGTTTGTGAAAAGTGCTCTGGTGACTTTCCATATACATGCAGTAAGTGCAGCACATTTAGCAACAGAAATATTCCTTGGCTATGTACCACTACTGCACATATTTCTGATTACATAGAACTAAAATATTTGAAAATGGTACAAGACTGTTACATCCACTTGCTTTGAGTATAACTAGTAACTCTGTGCAGCTAAATCATGCCTGCAGTTGCACCATCAGCAGAGATCCAGGAACTCATTTCAGTGCTCACTGAGTTGCTGGCACACAGTGAGGTCCTTCATAGACTGTGACCTGCATCACAAAGGGGATTTCACATGAAATATTGACTCATTCCTATCCTTTCCATCCTTTCATTACTCTTTTAGAGTAAAATACGAGTAGGAGCTTAAGAAGTTGCGACCACAGATGTAAAAGAAACACCACAAATATTACACAGCAGATTCTCATAAGCAATGGGAGAGCTTTCCAAAGCAGTGTAGAGAAACGATGAGTGCATCTGGGTCAAGGACATTAGCATAGGAGCACCAACAGAGAATAGTGCCTTGCACACACTCATGTGCTCTCATGCAGGAACCAGGGACTTGTAGCACAGCTACACTGCCTTGCTCTTGCACTGCACCCGAGTTAGGTTGTCAGCTTTCTGTCTCCTGCACCACAAATCCAGTATTACAGTGGTTAAACTATATACATTCGCAAATAGTGTTAGACAAATTACAGAAGACCAAGGAGGGAGAAGAAAATTCAGAAATCAATACAAGAGTGCAGACATGAAATTACAGCCATAAGATTACTTTTCCTGTCTGACCTCTAGCTTGGAGTTCTCTGCATTTTCATTGTACTACCACTGGAACAAACAAACTCATTGACATTTGACAAAGCTATGCAACTACTATGCATTCCTGTAGTGTGGCCTTTTTCTTTTGGTATTAGTTATAGTTGTTAACTGCAGAAAACTGACTCCTTAAATAAAAGATCACAAGCATGTTAGAAAAACTCCATAACTGTGCTGCTTAACAACAAGGCAACAAGGCCCTCAGTCTATGGTAAGATTTTACAGATCCCTCAGTGTCGCTGTGGGACACACAGGAACGAGGCAGGGAATGATTCTGAAGGCTGCGTGGCCCCCTTGCAGGGAAGGGACCACTCTTTTACTTTCTTGACTCTTTTTGTACATTTACAGATGTGCTCACTCCAGAGGTGGGACCCTTGGGAACCACTAGTTGTTTTCCAGAAACCATCACTGAAGCCCCTCCTCTGGGAACAAATGTGAGAACTTCGGTATTTACAAAACGTAACCTTGTTTACTAAGACTAGTAGTGCCTAGGAATGAAATTTCCCAAAACCAAAACAAGCAGGCACGAAGCATAGCAACATCTCAGACTCAAGTATGGTCTGTTGCAATGAAAACATGCTAACAAATGGAAGACCATACCAAAATAATCTGCTTTTCTAAAGTACAGGGTATAGAGAACTATGTATCTCAATATACCTCATAACAGTAGGACTAGTGCACACACAGCATGGGGTCTTTTAGAATCTATTTTGTAGTTTTGCAGATGTAACTGCTTTGCAGAGAGAAAGAATAAACAGTGTAGAGGAACCAAGTATTTATCTACTGAGTGGATGTGGATACAGCAGCCAAACTGCGAGTGTGTGTGCTTGCATGTGTCTGTTGGGGAGGATGATGGGGGGAAATGGGACAGAGTAAAACAAGATAGCTCACCCCACCCAAACTTTCCATCCTACACTGGTACCTACTTCCCAACCTGGAAAAACCTCTGCTGAACACACACAGTTGGCTCCCAGCTTGTGTTTCTATCACGAGCAGTGGAATTGCTGCTGCTCCATATTCCAAATCCTGAGACAACAGTCACCTTCACCCTGTCCTACAGCTTCGTGATGATGTTGGTGATTCTGTAATGTTCATAAATGACCTCTACAGTTGAAATCATTACTTTATCAGTATCATTTTGGTTACACTCTCTTAAGTTGTTCAGAACAGAACAGAAATTACATTGACCACCATTTCAACTGCTGCTCTAAAAAGAAAGCATGATAAACAATAAAGCACCATTTTTGGTTAACTAGCCTTTGGTTTCATTATTAACAAAGAAAGAAAGTTGATATCTTCAGAATCTAAAGGGGGGCTGCAAGAAAGCGGGAGAGTGATTTTTTTGCAAGGGTGTGTAGTGACAGGATGGGGGAAGGGCTTTAAACTGAAAGGGGGTAGGTTTAGGTTAGACATTAGGAAAAAATTCTTTACTGTGAGGGTGGTGAAGCACTGGAACAGGTCTGCAAGCAAAGCTGTGGATGACTCATCCCAGGGAGTGTTCAAGGACAGTTTGGATGGGCTTTGAGCAACTTGGTTCACTAGAAGGTGTCCCTGGCAGGGGATCATCACTAAACTAGATGATCTTTGAGGTGCCTTCCAACCCAAACCACTCTATGATTCTTTGGAAATAAACATGCCCTTTAATCACTGCTATTTCAACAAACCCCTTCCTTCTTTCCAGGAGGACATCTGACAAAGTGTTATTTAAATTACACTGGAAACTGCTGAATTTTAAAACTAATGGAAATAACTCCTGCCCCTCATTCTTCCTATCTTTTCACAAGCAGTTTGTTTTTTCCTCCTTTGTTTTTGCTTAGTTTGTTGTTTTGCCATTTCCTTCTCTTTCCCATTGCTTAGAGGAAATTCCAGCAGCCCATTTCTCACTGCTTTGTACAACGGCAACCACGGCAGAAAAGCCTGTACAACTTGGCACCGGTAGCAGAGGGCAGAGGAGGGGAAGTGCCATTGCCTTGGAGAAGTGATACAGAAAGTGGAATTGCTCCTTAGTTACCTGCCCAAAAGCAATTTTCAAGAGGTGTGAGGGAAGTTTAGAAGAAGAAATGCACAAATACAAAGAGTAGTTTAAGGCTCTGTCCTTTGCTGGGTATCATTCACATTTGGAGGGCTATTTTACTTAAATAATCTATCATTTTTAATCTGCCTTTCAAACTCTAAGCTATTTTTCAGTTTAAATTGGAGTCTCTCATGATCATAGCAGTCAGAGAGCATATCATAGGGGCATATGTAAGCTGGTATCAGACATTATTACCAAGTGAGCCTGTTCTCTGTGCCTTCCCACTGGATCTTCTCCGGCCTTTAACCCCCATCTGCAGTAAGGCAAAACAGTTTTACAAGTTTCTTTCAAGTTCAGTTTCCTGTTTACATAGGCAGCCTAGTAAAAAGCTTTTCTGAACAAATATATTTGATTTATCTGAATGTTTATGTCACAGATAATTCATCCCCTCTTCTTCTAATTATTCTATCTTTGAGCCAAATTTTGCAACTGAAAATCTCCTGAAGACATTTATTGTGCCACCTGACCCTTTTATAGAAAGGTTTTCTGGGATAAGTACCATCAAAACCTTATTCCTGGAGATAGCTGTAAACCACACTTTGTTTCCCATAGCACCCTGGTAAAATCCTCACTAAATGTCAGCAAAAAAAAAGGTATAAGGCAACTAAACTACAAACCAGAGACCTAAAGGCCTTAAAGGCACAGGTCACTCCACCCCACAGCATTGGTGCTATACAATAGGAGCTGCCTCCAGGACAGCATAACGCTGTTATGATAATTATTTCCTAAACACAAACTGGACACAGCTTCCCTCAATTGCCTGCAGCTTGCATTTCTCCTAAAGCTCTGTAATAATGGAGAGCAAATTAGAAAGGTGTAAGCTACTGGTAGCAGGAGCAACCAGCACACTTCCCTTGAGCCTCACCTAACACTGGTGGTAGAAGCAAGCATAGACAGACCCTGTTTAGTGGTGCAAATCCAGGGTAAACACTCCAGTTTCCCTGGAATCACTAGAGGTTCACACTAAGCAAAACTCCAGGACTATGTTCCTAAATAACTATGTTCAATAGGTAAGACACTTAAGATACTTAAGGTTCACAGAACTGAGTAAGCAACAATGAGCAAAACTGTCAGATTTACATGATAGATACATTTTTCTTGCAGAGCATCTTTGAAAGGTGTTTAAGGTCATCCAAATATTCCCTCAGAGTAATGGAGAAAAGCTGGTTCCTTCGAATTTTTTCAGCAATATTAACATTTCATCAGTGCTATATCTGAACAGGTAGCAGCCCAACGCCAGGGTATCCACAGAACTTAAGACCACATTCACCTCGTTTCATTAGGAGCTTTCTACACTGCACAAAACAACAGTCAAGTCAGGTCACTCAAAAGCAGGATGACTGCAATGGTCAATTTATTTTCCAGAAAACTGATATCTATGCTACCAATACAGTATTTTGAAAATGGTAGCTTACATGCCTCTTAGAACATCTATTATTAGGAGTATCAACTAATCTGTGGATAAAAGATGCAGTCAAATTGGCTGACTTCCAATTCCCAAGATACCCTACAAGAAAAGACAGTCATAGTCAAGAGATAGTCAGACTGCCTTCACCTTGCCATGTGCACAAAACTATTACACATATTTGAGATAAACAATAACTGCTCAAAGTTGTCTGACAGATGCTCAGCCATTCAACACACAAGAATGGACAGCCAGCAGAAATTAAGACTGTTAATGACATTTAAAAGCTCTTCAGACATCAAAATAGGCTTAGGGAGATTTGAGAGATGCTCGCAAGAAGCATTTTGATTACACACCTGAAACTACAGGATTCAACTAGGAAGATGCATCAGCTCTGGGAAACCATGGGATCTGGTGTGCCTTTAGAACCAGGGTGAGTTCTTGTAGCTTTGAAACTGGGTTCCCTGAGAGATTACAACTGGGGTTCCAATCTCACCACAGGTTCTGGAGATGAGGCTACAGAATTTCCTCCCATATGAAGAACTTACGGTAACAGGAAGAAACAAACATTAAGGACATTTATTCTCTATCCTAATAACTCTGACAGAAACATTAAGAGTTATTCTTACCAGGTTTTGGGTGATGCAAAACACCAATATGCCCAGATTTGTAAACACACAGATGCAATATACATGTACTAATTATCAAGATGCACATCAATGACATGACTCATCAGAAATAAATGAAGCTACTCTCAGCAATATATTTTCCTCAAGGAAAGATACTTAAACAGGAAAGTGGAATAAGCTAATGCAGGCAGGCGTAAAACAAAACATGAGATTTCCCCCATCTTGCAATTCCTAAATAACCATGAGATTCAATCTGTCTCAAAACCCCTGCTCACAGCCATTAAACCAATTTATTCTTCTTTCCCTATCACATGCAGAAAGCCAGAGAAAAGCTGAGTTGAGGCTAACCCCTTGTTCACTGAAAACAAAACATCACCATTTCAGATTCTCACAATGAGCTTTGAACACATGGGAGATACAGGAATAGATACCAGATAATGCCCCACTTAATGTGATCTACTTCCCTAAACAACTGACAGAAGCCTCGCTTCTGCATGGTAACTAACTAATTCCATCTTTCCTAAGACCACTGCATGGTTCTGTATTTAAATCTAGAATTGACAGCCTCTTTACCTCAACTTCTACTTTTGATCTGCCTTAGGTAGACAGGCAAGACCTGAACAAAGAGTTAGTTCATGAAACCTGGCCCCAGAGATCCAGCCTTACCCTCAAGGGTTTTTTTCCCCACCCCTAATCAAAGTTGAATTTACATTTAAAAATACAAACTATTCTCTCTCTATGCACACGCAAAAATTCATAATATACACATTTCTGAATAAATACACATATAAATACGTATACCGGTTTATGCAAATTTCAAGGGCCATTTGTGTGTCAGGTATGGAAATTAATCATGAACCTTGCTTTGAAGGTTTTTCCATTGCTCTACAGAATAAAGAAGCCCCAAACAGTCCCAGAAAAAATAGGCTGCTGTTAAGGACTGCTGAAGCACCACGTTTCACTAGTTAGACATCAGTGGTATCTAGACATTCATCTGTCCACAAAGGTGTCTCCTCTTCTCTACCAGACTACTTACCCACACATAGCACCTGTGAGAACAAGGTGATTTCAGTAGCTTTTGGCACATTGTTCTTTTTAAATTATAAATTATCTGGGCTTCTACCTTTGACCAATGCATTGTGTGCTAGCAGAGCATAACTCTGTGACTCCTACTAATGATCTGATGTTGATTTTACTGACAATGAAAGGGGAAAAGTAGTACCTCAAGGAACTGTATTTGGTACTGTGCTGATTAATGCAGAAAAATTGGGGGTTATGTCACACCTTCTAATCTCTAGGTACTATAAAGTATTTAACAAAACAGTATAATTGGTGTTTGAAGTGAAATACCACCTGGGCAAGGGAAAAAAAGCAGCAGCTACAACATACTTGAGAAAAGCTTCCACAGTCTCATGGGTAAAAGCAGATGCTTTCACACAAGTTGCACCAACACGTTTTGATATTGGTTAAAGTAACCAGATATATCTGGGCAAGTTAAGTGGGCCTTTACACTGTCTTTGGTTTCCAAATAATTGACATTGCAGTGGAGTACTAACAAAGGGAACTAGGAAACCTCTTCTCATTAACTTTTTGGTGTGATCAATTATTTTGTGATCCTTTGAAGATCACAAGTAGGAAGAAACAGGAAGACTGTCAAGCAACATTCTTATAGAGAAATAGAGGAGGTGTGGGTATTTTTTTAATCAATACAGAAAGCCAGTAAGTGCTATGATCCCACAGCTGCACACAAGTTTATCAAATAATTATAATTTGAAACTGGCCTGTACTTGAGTGCCTGAAGGAAAATAGAACAAAGATAATTCTGCATCCATCCTTAAATTCCCACTGAAAAATCCAGGTGGTTACATAGTATTTGATTTTGCTTCTGCTGCTCCTGTCATATATCTGGACTCCAACACCTTGACCTCTGAGGCAATCTGTTGGAAGGCACAGTTAGCATCATTATGGATAATGCATTTACTCTGTATAATGCTAACTGTATAATGTTTAATGCATATAAAATGATACAAACGCCACAAAGACTTAGAGTTATTTATATCTGCATGATTCATACACAATACCACTAAGATCTGGCTAAGATTCCTTTTCCACAGTAAAGGCCAGCACTTTTAGAAGCCAGCCTTAACTCTAACCATACACTGTTATGTCATTGTAAGCACCCATGACATATAACTAGGTTACAAAACACAGTCAGTCATGAGACTGCTGACATTTAGAACTGTAGGGTTTTTACAAGCATCTGCTTGACTTGGGATATGTAAGTGAATGAATTCACTAAGTCCAAACTCTGCTTTCCTATGCTTTTTTAAAAAAGTCAAAAGATGACCTTGATCTTGCTTGACCCTAGTCTTTCAAGATTTTGTCTTAAGATTTTGTATACCTCTGTTAACAAAAATACAGAATAAGAATAAAAGTTATCAGTTTAAATTTATCTGAATTTAAGAGTTCTTATTACGAAACTTTAACAACCCACTAATTTTTACAGTCTTCAGATAGCTGAGGATAAAACACTCATTTCTGCTTGCACTTCACAGCCATCTATAATTCTGCCACAAAGATTATTTTTCTAATTTGTCACTGTGACATGGTCACACATCACAGCGATCCTAGCTCCGTATTGCTCCACAGATTTCCTCTCTCTGCTCAACATACATAGCCTGTCTTTATTTTCACAGCCTATCCTATCTAGTTTTTCTTCTTATTAAAAGATCATTTCCGATCTTTCAAAGATCTATTATTTCACTCTCCACTCAAATTTACACATAGGGAACTTTTTGCCAGTCCTGTTCTTCATACTTGGCAGGAGTTCCCAATTAAATATACATGAAGTACCCCAGTATTGCCCTGCAATTTTCAGTTAAAATTCTTAAAAGCTCTGGAAGTGTAGAAATCACCACCCATAGCTGCCTCATTGTTATTCCTGTCTTATTCCTTATTTCCTTCATCTGCCTATGAAGGTATATCTGTTGTCTTTTCTTAGATCACTAGTGTAACACTCTTGATAGAATAAAACATGTTGGGGTTTTTTTTGCACATAAATTCATTTACTTAGAAAATACCTGACACACAGTTCCAAGTTCTGCAGGTCAGTATCTTTTTATCATTTTCCTTCAAACCATATCTCCAATGTTTTCTTCTGAGTGAAGTAGCAGGTGATAAGCACAGGAAGGTAAGCAAGAAACTACTAGAAACATCAAATAGAAAGGCACTACACAGCTGTTTCTGAGCTAAAGACAATTTTGCACCAACTGTGATAAGGGATAACTTCAAACTGCTAAGTCCTCTTCCTCAAAGCCTACTCCCATCTAGGTTGAGCAGCTTCAATGTCTTCACAAGGGAATAGACATATTCAGCACAGACGCCCCTGTTCAACACATAAAACCTGAGAACCCTCACTTTTCTGCAAGTTAAGATTTCCTTCACCCTCCTCCTCTTTTGCAAGTGTATGTGTAGCCAACCATCCTACTGAAGAGCAGAGTTGCATCCTCCACAAGCAATGAGCTGTTCCTGCAGCTGTTAGCACAATGTCTCCCTTGAGAGTGCTCTGAAGTGCTAACAGTTCACCATAACTTCCACACCACTTCTTCTCACAGGGTTCTTTTTCCCCATTTCATTTAAGAGGTGAACTCTAAGACAAACAAAAAGAAAAAGTGTCTCTTTCTACATTTGGATTTTTTGAATCCTCTTGAAGAAGTTCCCCTTTAGAATTTCTTCTTAGAAATCAAACACATTGAGAAGCATGCATCCAAATTTTTATTTATATATATTTAATACACACATACAAGTATAATATATATATATATATATACATATATAAAACCAACCACCTTCAGATTGGCTGGATTCCTTACAACTGAATGCCTCTGCCCTCAGAAGCTGGGGACTCAGTCAAGAACGTAAAAACAGAAACGTGCAGGGAAACAGTCCCTTGCTGTTACCTACGTTTAATTACTCCTCACCACTCATCTATCACACTACATAAACTCAGTATGTAAGAAAAAAACAATACTTTCCTAAGCATGCAACAAAACAAATACCAAGGGGTTTAGTACAGGCTTTCAAACCCACTCCAAGCTAGCAGGGAAAAGGAGACTAGTTTTGCTTTCTGGCCAGTGGTTTTCTTGGGAACCTTTTAGTGGTAGCCTTTTTCAGGAATGCAGCAGGGTGGGTTCAGATAAAGCACTGCAATGCAGTCCTTCAGGTGCTACTGTGAGATACCACAAGGCTCCTGGATCCCATATCTGGCTCTAGCAACAACTCCCTGTGTGGCCTTGCTGGAGATTCATTTGCTATCTCTGTAAAACAGGTATAATAATACCACCAGTCTAATAATTTTCCTGTTGCCCCAGTCAAATTTTCTAAGCATTATTGATTTATCCAGTAGGAGCACTTCTTCCAGTGACAAGCACTGTGCAACTGTAGCTTCTAGGTGGACATTCTTGCCCATACTGTATTCACTCCTTCTTTCACAGGATATGACACTGGCTCCAAAGCTGAACACTATCCCTTTTAATTTTGTATTGAGGAATATTTCTCTTGAGACTGTACCTTTACAAGCCAGAACTACTGCACTCTGCCTTGCCAGTGATGTACTGTAAAATCCAAGGTAAATCATTTACCCCTTTATCTTCTTTTGCCTGTGTTATTTAATAGAAGCATTGCTGTGTTACTGGAAATATCTCCAAGGCTTTTCTTAGGGTCAGCTAGATATTCATTACCTCAAAGAACCCAAACAATGCAGACACACCTAATAGCCTGTTCCAGTGCCACAGTGCCTTCCGGGGGAAAAAAAAAAAAAAAAAAAAAAAAAAAAAAAAAAAAAAAAAATTTCTTCTTTCTGCTTGCAAAGAAAGAACTGCTAGAGACAAGCTGTAGATTAAAGCACCATCTTTTACAAACAACAGGTATGTATTGCCAACTGCGTATTTGAGGAAAATCTACTCATTTCTTAGGTCAGAGGGAACAACTCCTTTCTAGTATGAAAAAGAAATACCCTTATCAAGTAATAAATAAAAGGAAATAGTTTTAGCCCATATAACCATCGAGGCATACCACTGAAAGAAGAGAGGCTGAAGAAAGACTATCAAAAGAGATGAGACATTCATTGTAGACAAATAATACCTAGGACGTAATTCAAACTGCCATCAAAGCAGTTGAAAGAAATCAGAAAAAATACCAAGACTTACTAGATACCTACAGAACAATGCAATGAACACCTGGAATTTCCCTTTTTTATGGGTTTCCCATTTTTTTAAGCAGGAAATACATCATTACAGAATTGTCAGCCAAGGGATATGACTAAAGGCATCACTGCAGCATAACAGACTTAAACCCCTGCTCATCTGTTGGAAGCAGCTCATGCACAGCATGCAGACTTTAATGATGGCTGGAAACCCCTTCTAGGCTTACATCTATTTGCACACTTCGAGATCATAGCATGACTACCAGCAGTAGCTGCATTAAAAATAACTCCTAAATGTTCATTCTATAACTGGCTGTCACACTGTTTATGTGAGAAGAAGGTGATCACTAAGGCAGGCAGAGATGCCACAAAGGGCATAAAACGATGGGTCAAGTTTATTTGAAAATCTGTCACAAAGATCCTGTCTATATGTCCTGGATAAAAACAACAGTCTAAAAGCAACAGAGAAACAAGTACCTTCAAGACTGAATGCAGAAAGGAAGAACGTGTGATTCTATTATATATCATCACTGGGGATGGTTCTGGAAATAGCATGGATATACTCTTGTGGGGGCATAAAGGGAATTTTTTGGTTTTCATTTTTTGCAGGGTGCTGGAAGTGAGTTAGTTCCCAGACGGCTTTGCTGTAAACTTCAGCTGAGAGACGGCAAGTCCATTTTATTGCATTGTTACAACCAACTACAGGCTCATGCTGGTTTTGCATGGAAGTGATTTTTCTAAGAAAGCTGTGGCAAAACCAATCAGTGATTAGGTTTGCATATTGACATCTGGTTAAACTAGTGGAAAGCTGATATGCCTCTGGGACTACACACGTTTAAAAATCAGGAAAAATCCCGGGAAGTTCTCTTTCCTTCCTGCCTGAGAAGAGGTAACAAGCAGGCCTGGCTCTCTCCTTGCAGCGGGGGCCAGGCCAGGAAGGCCGTGCTGAGGGGCTGGGCCCTGGGTTGGAGCTGGGCCTGGCAGCTTCTAGGCAGGGGAGGGGAGGAGAGAAGGCCCCATCTGCAGGCAGCTGCTAACATCCTGCTGCTACAGCCACCCCCATCATGGCCTGTGAGGCCTATCGGGGCCAGGCTGGCCAGGCGGGACCCCCCAGCTGCAGCCAGCCAAAGGAAGGGAAGGGAGGAACCCCACCACAGGCATGCTGCTGTTGAGATCCTAGCTGCTGCCCCGCCCAGCGTGGCTTTTGAAGAATCTCTATCATAAACAGATCCTGCCACCCTTACTAAGACCCCTTGCTGAGGGAGTGGCTCCAGCCGAGTCAGAGATTGAGAGCAGGGGCACCTCTGCACTGCCCAGAAGAAACCATCATGACCTCTGCAGGCCTCGGGTGAGATACTCTTTCCTTGTAGAGATGAAACTTAATTTCATTAAGCATTAATCCTCTCTTAAGTGAAAGAAAAGGACCGAGTGAAGATATGTAGAGAGACAATATGAAGACATTAAGGTCAGTGAAGGAAAAGTTATGTCTTAGGTGGAAAGAGAATGATAAGATGTCTTGGTTTTAGACTGAAATTCTTTTGTTAGCCATAGTGATGGACTGTGATATACTAGAATATCCCTTCAAGTCATGGAAAATATGGATGGGGAGATGAGAGTGTTCAGATTGCAGATACAAGCAAAGGCATTTGTGGTGGACTAAGTAAATATTGAAGTAGTTGTGATTTTATGAGAAGTTTGAACAGAGAAAGAAATGAGATGAAGATCTGCCCCCAGGAAGAGAAGAAAAATTCTGTTCCTAGAGATCAGGATGATTTTAAAAATAGATCCAGAGAACCTTTGCTTTCAAACCACTCATCTTTAAAATGGTACCCCATGAGTTTATATGCCTGATAATGCAGCTGTGGGAAGGCTGTGTGACATGGGAGGGACTTCACAAATGCAGATTCCTGGGCAGCTGTTATTTGTGAGAATTAAAAGCCACAAGAGAACTTTTTTTTTCCCTTGTGGGGACGTTTCCACGGCATGACAAAAGAGACTTCTTTCTCTAATAGAACTGATGAAAGACTATTTTAGGGGTTGTAAACTAACCTTAAGTTTTGAAGTTTGTCTCTAGCTGTTATCAGTGAGAAGAAAAAGAAAGTTGTGGGAGAGGTGTTTTGAAGGTTTTATTCTGATTCTTCATAATTTTTTCTCTTTTCTAGTTTTGTTAATAAAGCTTTTTTCATACCCTTTAAAATTTGAGCCTGTTTTTCTTTTTTTTTCCTAATCCTACCTCACAGCAGAAAAAGAGTAAATAATTCTAGTGCAAACCCAAACCACTACAAGGCTCAAATCATGTGAATTCAGATGCTACCTCCCATCTAATTTTTTGTTACCATAAGACTTTTATAGCCAAAAAAGCACAAAAAAACCCAAAAAACACCAAAAACCCCAAAAAACACAAAACAAAACACCAAAAAAAACAAAAAACAAAAAAAAAAAAAAAAAAAAAAAAAAAAAAAAAAAAAAAAAAAAAAACAACCCAACCCCACAACAATCAGGAAACAAAGGTGGTAAGATTCTAGTAACAGAAAGAAAAAAATAAATCTATTACTTTAAAGGTGTGGTGTTCAGCATTTGCCACTTCAGTTATAATTCTCTATGCAGTGGAGGTATTGCTCATTAAAAGCTATATCAATTACTGTAACTTTCTCTTTTCAGATCTGCATAGTGATGCATAATGGTACCATGGAGGGTTCATTCATGCTTTCTTTCTTTTCTTCCTTCATTTGCTCTCTCTTGAAAATACAGCTGATCTTTTTTCACTTTAATTTCAGTTACTCTTACAGGGGAAAACTTCTCTCACCTCTAATGCCCAAGGGGCTATCTTGCATTAACTCTTCCAAAAAAATTCATAATCAGTAAGCCCATATGCAGGATTTTGAAGCCACAAGTTAGAATCAAAGGCAGGGATCTGGAGTTGCTTAGATAAAAACATTTTTTCTTCTACTGAAAATACAACTTTTGCCCTATCTGCAGGTCCAGATGTCAACCCTCCCCTCCAAACATCCTGCACATACACACAATCACTCCTCAAAAACCTTAGCATCCTAGCATAACCCCTCAGCTGGGGTTTAAATGCTCTTCCTTATTAAAATAACTAAGTCCATTGATCTCAGGTGAATTATGTACTAGGGGATGCATATGCTTAAGCATTTTGGAAACATGTTTAGGTGGAAGAATGATTTCTTTTTGGTTCCTTGCAGATAATATCTGCATCACCAAAAATCCATCAGAGTTACCAACAGAGCTGCTTCTTGAATTTTGAATGTCCAGTTCAGTTGTCCTCACAGCAAAAGACAAAATGGAAACACACTGGAGCTGACAGTAAGAGACTTCATCTTCCTATCCATGAAACAACTAAAGTAAATCAATATCTCTGGGTGTCTTTTTCATTAATCACTTTAAGGAGACTTGAAAATACTTTTCCCCACAAATGGTTTGCCATTATGCTCAAACAGATGATCCTTTGAATGAAAGATTGAAGTACTGATGGAAGCAATGTATACAACATGAAGTGGTCTGGTTATAGCTACAGTTAGACTTCATACTTGCATGCAGTATTACAATGTCCATAGTGCTACAGGGGAAAAAAAGTTCAGAAAAAACCCTTCACACTATGCAATTTTGCCTACTGACATTACAGGATGGCTTTCTCAAAGATGGTTGAGGTATTCTTTACCTAAACCATTTTTTGTCCTCCTATATGAGCCATCAATCTTGGAAGCTTCTATGTTGTATTTATGCATGCAACCAAGCCAACACAGACAAGATAAAACACTATGTTTTGAGGGCAAACTCAGATACTCAATTAATAAAACATCGACCAGAGACTGGATTGTAGCAATCAGTGCAAAGTGGTCCAAATTCTGCTAAGGGCATCTATAATAGGAGCATTAAACATGTGTGGTAATATGATACATACGGTTTTACAGACAATTACGCCACCCCAGTGAACTCCAGTCAAAGTTAGTCATTGTTTCTTGGCTGAGGTGCTTGCTTGTGGCCTATTCACTAATTCTATTTATGTATTTCTAACAGGGATTTCTGGTACATTTCCAAATAGCTTTATTCATTTATTAACAATGTGAACTGGGATATGCAGATATTTTTCTCTGTAGTCCCCTGGAGATCAAGGGGCACAAGCTTGCATAAAGCAAGAGCCAACAAATGAAGTGAGTAAATTAAAACTGTAAGAAGAGGAAAAAAAAAATTCAACCAATTGCCAGATATTGAAATTATTGTTATTGAGAAGAATAATTATGCAACCTCAAGGAATAACCGAGCCGTATTTGTTTCAAAAGTATTCAACCAGCTTCGGGCCATGTGTAAGCACACAGCTATGAGTGGCTCCTTCAACTACTAATTGCCACTTCCCTGCCCCTTTTGTATCAGTACTAATTAGCAACATAAAGAAATCTCCCCTGCCTTTTTGCCATCATGCTGTTCAACTTGCCTGATTTTTTGATAGCATAATCCAGTGTTTGACATATGCTTCTGCACGATCATATTATCTAAAACAATATTACCAAGCAACCTCTGAATGAGGACTACATTAATGAGGACTACTCAAAGCCTGAGTGAGGGGTAAACTGAATAACAGATACTTCTACTACATTAAAACCATTACAGAGCCAGCTTCTTCCTAATATAGGTGCTTGACATTTCCCATTAAAATAACTTATTTCAAGCTATTATCATTGCAAAAATGAAAATGTTTAGGCTGAAGTCACCAGTACTATCTGTTGGCCTTAAGTTGTTTGCTTCATGAAGTTTTTAGCCTCAAAAGAATATCTGCTTCTTAATACTATTCCCTCTTTAAATACAAGAAGAGCCCCCAAGACTCCCTAAACGACAACATTTCCATACTTTAAACAAACATTTGTGAGCAACTGATGCAGTCGTTTGTCTCAACTCACTCTAAGTGATTGCTTACAACATTAAGAACCTTGGGGAGCTTTACTGAGTGAGGTGACGTCTTTTAGTAGACTAATACACAGTACATCTAGGAAAATGAAAGGGAAATACAAGCCCTTTCTTCATGTCCCAAAGGGACAAAAATATTACTTGACTGCAGCTTTCAAAAGAAAACCTCAATTCCCCAAAAGCTTCCAGACATTCACCGGCTAGGTGGTCAAATAAAAGTTATTGCCAACATATAAACACTACTTTGATCTTTAGGATATTACAACTACAACAAAAACAACATTACTCCCATCAGTTACTGTGTGGTGTTCAAGTACCAAAAGAAAGTGCAGTTACAATTAATATCCTAGCCCTGTTGTTACCTGGAGATGTTCTATGGTAGAATCTTTTTGGGTCATTTGCTTATTTTAGTCAAAGCCAAGGAAGTACTACACACACAAGAGAAGAGTATTTGCATGGTCAGATACTTAAAACAGGTAAACAGAATTGTTTTACTATTAATTTTTACTTACCAGCTATAGGCCCCAGAATATGATTTTCAGAAATACTGAGCATTCACAACTTTAACTTAAAACAACAGGAACTCTATGTGAAAATATGAACTACCACCTGGTGCTAACAAAATTCTCAAAACAGTTTATCAACGTACAGTTTACTAAGGAGAATAAATTTTCTCCAAGCCCATGGAAACTCTTGACTTTAAGATTTCTGTTCTTTAATAATGAACTTTCAATATATTTATGTGCCTTGGTGGAGACAGTAGAGATGAAGATAGACTTTCAACAGATGAGAGCCCGACTCACTAGAGTACTGATGAGCTTATAAGCTTTTAACAGCAGTACATAATAATACTAAGGCATTGCTGTTGTAGTTTAACCCCAGCAAGCAACCAAGTACAAGATGCTCACTCACTTTTAGCCCCCCCACCTCAGCAGGATGGGGAAGAGAACTGGTAAACAGCAAAATCTGTGGGTTCATATAACAGGTTAAGAACCGAAATAACAAAAATATAAAAAATATTGTAACTTAACGAAAAGGGAGATAACAAAACAAGAGAAGAATAAACTCAGCAAAATGACTCCAGATACACAATACCATTGCTCACCACTAACTGATGGCCAACCTAACCCCAGCAGGAATTGTCCCCTCAGTTTATTTATTGAGTGTGATGCTCTGTGGGAGGGAATATCCCTTCAGGCATTTCCTGTCAGCTGTCCTGGCCATACTCCCTCTTGGCTTTTTGTGCACCTCTCCTCTGGCAGAGCATGAGACACTGAAAAGTCCATGATTAGGGTAAGTACTGCACAAAAACAACTAAAAACATGAGTGAATTATCCATGTTATTGTTACACTGAACCCAAAACACAGCACTGTACCAGGTACTAGCAAGAAAATTAACTCTACCCAAGCTAAAGAAAATCAAGCTACAACATCTTATCAATAATTTACAAGCAAAAGGAAACTTTGCTCCAAACATCGGATAATCTTCACAAAGAGATAAACTAGCCTATAGCAACAGAGAGTAGCATTGCATCAATATGCAAAGAGGCTGGATGTCAGAAGTGTTCTGTAATCCCAAAGAATGACCTTGCCTCATGCTCCTGAGTCAATAATGATGGCAACAGCACAGTAGGTATGAGCCCAAACCCTAATGCTGAATCAATAATCACTATGCTGGGTCACGGCCCCGCATCAATCTGAGACAGTTTTACATTATGATGTTGCAACAACTTGTATGATATTGCAAGGTCATCTTGCATTGCTTTGGTGGTACTAGGCCTTGAGGTTGCATGAATATATACAGATACTTGCCTGTGACAGCAAATGAGTATAAAGAGAGATGTTAAATTCTGAAATGACCATCAAGGAGTCAGCGTGCATGATATTATTGATAATGATTGGTGACTTGTATGTCCCAAGGTCACGTAATTTTCTCTTTACAGGACAAATTCAGTGTGAGACCTAAGTAGGTACGGTTTTGCCAAAGCTAGCAAAGGCAGCCCTTTACCCAAGCCTGTCCTTGCACATTTTCATTCCGACCTGAATGGACAGCAGGTACTTTGTTCTTGCACACTTTTTATCTGCTCAGCCATTTGACTGAATATGATTGACCTCACTACAACCTGTGCAGAGTAACAAGATTCAAAAGGAAACTACTGTGACAGGGAAATGGCCCAATTATGCTGAGACCAGCTTTTTCCCTGGCAAAAAAAGATTCAAAGGATAACACATCAAGACACAGAAGGAAGCAGGCACCCAGTGATTGCTGTTGAAGGAGGAGAACAAAGGGATGGCAATTATTTTAATAATTTTCCAAGAGGTGGCAATAATATTTCTTATAATTGCAGAGAGAAGCAGAAATGTCAATAGTTCCAACCACCCTTTCTTTCAGACTGGTGCCTGAATCAGCTCTTCATTTAGGCTATTGAAGCATCAACTATTTCCCATTAAATTATACTTGGGTCAGTCTGCTTTGGTGACACTCAGCTTAGATTGAATTTGAGAGTGATAATTACTGTGAATTCACGTCATTTTCCTGGGGTGAATTTGTTTCAGTTTCTTGATACTATTTTCCCATGCATGTTTCCTTATATTTCCCGTTTATTGATACTTTTTTTTTCTTCTATTTCCTTATTATTGCTACAGTGCTGATTATTGTTGAAGTGTTTTCCTGAGATCCATTTCATGAGGATTTATCTTTAAAAAAACCCTAGACATTAATTTATACTCATATTAAAACATATTAAAAAAAGGATTGCTTTTAAACCAATACAAAAACAGCCCAGTAAGATTAAACAAAAGATGGCACAGCAATTACTAGCTCTTTTGTCTTTGTTTTCAATGGCACCTAGTAAGCAACAACCCAAGCTGGCAGTAGCCCTTGTACTCCTCTATGTCTACTCAGTGTGTACTGGGCAGAAACAAGAATCCCTCTCTAAAAGCATGCAGTTAGAAAATGACACAGAAACTAGTCACATATGTTTCGAGAATATGCAGCAGAAGAACAAAATGTAAGAGGGAGGAAGAATGTAACTCTGCATACTCTGCTTTGGGCTGGACATGGAGTTTCATGGAAAGGTTTGTGCACAACGTAAGCATTCCAGCCTCTCTCATGGCACATCCAAGGCTCTTCCACAAAGGATTCCAAGATGAGTGAATATTCTCCTTTCTATCATTTACCCACCTGCTGTAACATTACAGGTGAACTGATCCAAAAAGCAGTTATACTAGAAGTATATGTAATGAAGTTGGAGCACAACTGTGAATTTTAAACAGGACTCATTTCAGTCTCCCAGTACTGCGTGTAACCTGTTCTGGAGTTCCCAGCCCATCACTTCATATTTCATTTTGACAGTTCAGTGTATCCCACCCTGAGTGCTTGACCTGAAAATGTAGACATGTTTCAGATGAAACAGAAGGTTAATTAGAAAAGCTGAAGCCATTAATGAAAGCTATCAATTATTAATCAGTTGGTCCACTGTTCTCTTTCCCTATATTCAGAAGTATTCATAAGTCACTGATAGGTTTTTAGGGCTGATGACATCTCTTAGCAACTGTATCACTCTGGATATATGACTAGACCCCACAAGCAAAGGAGGAAAACATCAAACACATTTCAAGACAGAAGACTTGTAAGGAAAAATTCAAAGTGATGAAAGACAGAAGATGAAACTGCTTCACCCCTCCAGAACCTTCCTGACCACTGCATTGCAGTGGACTCTGGCCTTGCATCTGAGTCACTGAGTGTTGTTAGCAATGAAGCACTGAACCATGAGACGCAGAAGATTTTAACGTAGGATTGCATTTTCATAGACAAAAGTTACAGCAACAGCTGTTTTAAAGTAAATATATCAGTAAAATAATATATGCATCCTATGACATAAAGAACCTACTGGAAGTTTGCCACAGGCAGGTAGTTTTAAATACTCATAGACAATGTTGAAAGATGTCAGAATACTAGCAGGGAAAATTACCTTCAGAAAATGAGAGCAGAGTTTCTATTAATTGTCCTCACATACATGAAATTTATTTCCCTTGCAAAATAAATCTATCATTGAAGAAAAATGTTTAATTAAGAAATGTTAATAGAAACATGCCTTTTCAACAATTTATATTAAGGTTTTATTGCCACGTTAAAGATGAAAGCCTATTCAGTTGTGAAATCATCAGTTATATGAAGTGCTAAAATCATCATCATTTGTTAACTGTAGAGTAAGGGAAAAAGACTTAGGAAATGTAACACGGAATCTGTCTTCAGAGGAAATGATGATTACCTTGGTCTTTTCCTTCTGTGAGATACTTCATTACTGCTAGATGCAGGGTATTTTTCCATTGCCATTTTTCAAAACTTAAAGATGCTTTTTTGGGTTATGGTTTGCACCATCACAGATCAATTTTAACTTCTAACTTGAATGATTATAAGTTTATTATATAATATCACATACTGAAGTAGCCACTTTACAATAAACCAGTAGACAAAATTGTCATCAACTGGCAAAACGACATAATGTTCCTCCCCTCTAAGGTCATTAAAAGTAACTTAAACCTACCTAAAACCCCCAAACTTTAATGTGCATTATTATGCCTCTTGCTTCAGAAAATTTTCTATTCCTTTTTGCATCAGAGATCTGCAGAACAAACTTTATCTTTGGTAATACTTAGTGTCTTAAAGTTCAGCTTTTATCCTCAGGAGAAAACTCACCCTCAGGTAATTTCAATCAATCACTGCTTGATTGTTCAGCATAGACAGAACATTTTCCAAGGCAAAAGTTTACAGAAATTTTATAGAAGATACCCCACCATTGTACTAATCTTATCTCTCTTTTTATTTTACCTTCCACTTTGAATACTTTTCTGTAGACCTTTGTCACTCTTCTTCAGATAAAGTTTCAGGAAGTCCTGGACCATTTTAGACATTAACTTGCAAGTTTTTAGTGGATCTTTGAGAAATGTCAACTTTATCCTCCTAAACATACCATTACCATGTCGCCTGTCGCCTCACCCCCATAATTTGAAGACTATACTCCATCTATACTGAATTATACTTTGCCTCAGTTTGGCAACTCTTCAACAAGCTTCCAAAGCATGAAGGAATCCCCCAGCACTCCAAATGTGGGGGTAGAAACTGACAATAAATTGGCACATACACAGGCTAAAAGGATATCCTTCTTCAAGCTGGTCTTAACACATTTAGATACTTCTATCAGTCAAACAAAGAGGACATAAGTAACAGAGAAATTCAACAACAAAAACTACCAGGGTTTTTAGTAAGACACTGTCATTACCAAGCTTCAGATCTAATATTGATCTCAGTGCATATTCTCAAAAGAATAGTCTGTTTCTATCCAAAATAATCAAAGCACTTTCAAAAAAGTAAGACAATGGAGTTACGTTAGCACAATAAAGCACCCTCTTTCCTTCAAGCAGCAGTTGTTTTATACTCTGAAAATTAATTCCAGATCCTGTGAGGGTTCTATTTTCTTTCAAACTTCTAAATGACTATAGCTATATTCCATGGCATCTTCAAAATTTTCTATAATCTATGAGTCAGTACTTACAACACATTTCCAAGCGCACCATCTATACACTGCTAACAGCTCTGACATAAGAAGGGAGGCAGGAGGCATAAATCATAAGAAGAAGCACCAACCTGGACAACATGAGATGCAGTGATGACACCTTGAAGACTAAATTTACTGTCTTTGAGGCAGACACCTTCAACTATCCTGACTTTTTAGATTCAAAGCACTCTTTAGGGTCAAATGTAGCCATTCCATATAGAGCACATTCAGGTTTACTAAGGAAAGAATGGAAGGAATTTTAGTCTCCCATTTGCTCAAAACTGTCCCCATACTGCTTTGTAGTGGCTTAGACCTGGCTGGCAGCCAAACTCTCACCCAGCTGCTTGCTCACTTTCCTTCCTAGTTTGTCCTCCCTTCTGCTGAAGACCAGAAAAAAGAAAGCTCATGGCTCAAGATAAAGGGAAATCACTTTCCAATTACTGCTGGGGACAAAACAGATGCAGGTGAGGGAAATTAATTTACTACTAGCTAATGTATATTTATCTATCAACTGGTTGAGCTATGAGGAAAAAAAAAGACCAACATTTCCACCCCCTTTCTCAGGCTCAACTTGACTCCTTCACTGCAGATTCCAGTCCTCCGCCTTTGTTATTACCACAAGCTACACACAGTCCCCTCAGTGAGACAACAAACATGGATGGGGTGGGTTACAGTCAGTACACAGCATTTCCTCTCTGCTGGTACTACTTTCTTACACTTCTGCTCTACTCCAGAGTGGACTCTCCACAGGCCATTTTTTTTTCACAATATCCATCTGTTCCTGCATGGGGTCTTCCACAGGCTACAGCGGATAATCTGCTTTGTCACGGAGCACCTCCTCTCACCTCAGTGTTGCCTCTGATGTTTATCACCCTCTCCTCAAACCCCACCCCCCTCTTGGCTTTTTCTGCCCTTTCCTGAATGTGCTTCCACAGGTGACACTGGCTTGGCTGACAGGCTCAGGTCTGTCCTGCAATGGGTCCATTTTGAAGCCAAATGAATCTGGCATGGGGCATACTTTGGTCTTGTCCCACAGAAGTCACCCTGCAGCTTCTACCTTGTCCACATTTACACTCACTACATGGTTTCACATATGTGATATAATAATTCAGATAGGATGTTTGTTCTTCCCAGTAATATTTAAACAAGGTGCATTCACATCTGTGGATACCTCAAATTTGAAGCAGATTAATTTATTTTTGCAGATATATGCCCACTTATGCTGTAATTCTTAGAGGTCTCTGTCATCTCTGTACCTAATTTATACACCTGAGATAGTGCCATTTGGTAGTGATGTGAACCACAGGCTCTTTAGTCCAGGCAAGAGAAACCCAAAGTACCAAATTATGGAGGAAGTAATTTGTTTTTGTGCTCATTTTAAGCAAGTGACAAGAACAACTTTTTTCCTTCTACTCTTCCATTTGTCAAAAATATACTTCAAGTGAACAGAGCCAATGTCACTAAGCACCACACCTGACAAAAGAGAATGCAACAATCCCACCAGAGAGCATGACCCTGCAGATGAACTCACTCTGCCCTGTATTTGCCTGGTTTCAGGAACTTATCACCAACTCCGGTAGGCAAGAAGCACAAAAAATGGTTCTAGTTGTACTCGAGTAAAAAAAACCATCAAGATTAATTTTTAATGCCTTTTTAAAAAGTACTGAACAATGCTCAGCAGCTTTGAGCTCTTTAACTAGCTCAATGTATTCTCTGGACTTTGCCTTGCCCAGGTGACATGAGTGACCCCCAAACCCCGAAACCACTTATTGTATTAGCAGCTCTGGGAAAGAAACAGTGAAACTTATTCTCCCAGGAAAAGAGTGGTTTTTGACACAGAAGTACAAATGTGAAAGCCAAAAATCTTCCATAACAAGCTAACTAATTTTTTTCTTTCATGTTCAAAGAACCAGAAACTATCCAGCAACTGTCAAGCACCACCTTCATGGGTAGCCCCAAATCAGGAATTTCTTTCAGCAAGCCCTGGGGAAGATGCATCATGAACCAAATACTACACTGCATAATGCTCTCAGGCACATAGCATTATTCTTAGGGTTGTCCTGTGCAGGGCCCGGAGAGAAAAATGATGATATTTCCCTTCCAGCTCAGGATAACCTATGATTCTGTGAATCCTATGAATGCCAGTGAAGGGATTTTATACTCACAATTCCCCTACAGAAAAAAGTTTTCCCCAACCTTGATATACTTAAAAATTGTTTTTAAATTACAATTTGCCACTTTCATTGAAGACAATGGAATTCAAAGAAGAAAGAAACAAGAAGCAGGCACCATGTACATCTCACAGTAGCAATACTGAGAAATCTACTGGATTATCATCACTTTGGTCATTATGATGTGTGTAAGAATAAGGCCAGGTGTTATGCAGAGAATGTTACACAGAGAAAAATACTGAAAGCACTTTGCAATACCTAAATGAGGTGGGCAAAGGAGCTCACATTCCTAGTTTTGATTATTTTTGCATTTTAAAGGCATTTTACTTCTTCCTTATGCCTCTATAAATCTCTTTCTTTCCTAGCTTCTTTTCACACCCAGTTTTGTAATCTAGTTCTTCATTAAGGGCAAAAATAAGCCTTCTAACAAATAGCTCTCCTGAGAGGAGGGGCATAGGAGTAGGACAAGCAGAGAATACATTGTGCAACTGATCAAGGGATGTTAAGACATGGCCGAAGTAAATCAATATTGGGTGCCTTGCTTCAAAATTGCATGCAACAACATATTACCTCTGTCCCAAAAGAGCAGCAATCATCCTTCAGTGCCACTGCTCACATTACAAGTGATGTCTTTTCAATTATCTCAAAGGCCAGATTTACCACTTTCTATTCACAAGCTCACAAGCCCATTAATAGCCATCTTGGGAATCACAGCAAGGCTGCAGATCACATGATGATCTCTCTGATAAAGGTTTTATAAACTGAGTCAACATGCCATCTAATGTGTCAAAATACCTTTTTTCCTAGACTGACAACAGGAAACGAAAGAACAACCCCTCTGCCTTCTAACCCAGCATTGTCATTTAATACCAGCTGTCACTGCAAGCTGGAAAAATAAGTTCTAGGAAAATAATTACATGTAATAAGTGATGACATTATAATGAATACCACCACAGTGGGAGGGAACTGAAAGGTTTTGGTTGAGAACACATCCTTTGAAGTCATCCCACCACTGCTGTAAAGGATTTTGGAACAGATGTGATTGGATGACATCTGTGTGCAGACACAGCCAGCTGTGTCTACACAGGCAACCAAGTTCAGAACCAAAGATACTCTGGATGGTTTGCAAAGACCCAACCTGGGTCTGCAAGAAAGTAGCAATTCATATTTGGTGCTGCAGCTGCAGGAGTAAATCCTCCCAAGCACAGCTGAATATTCAGGCATAAAAGCAGTGAAACCTGCCTGGAGCTGCAGCTTGCAGACTTGTATGTTTGAATTTACATTAGTCCTGGGCTATCTTCATGATGACCCATTATGATACAGAGATAGCCCAGGAGAGCCTGGGGAGATTGGTGGGGAGTTGCTGACACAAAGCACAGGCAATGCAATTCTCTGTAAATGCCACTGACAGGTAAACATCAAAAACCAGAGAGGAGCTTAAGGGCAACATTGGCACAAAACAAATGAAGGTTAGACTGACATGTATGAATACGTATAGGCATTAAAATAAGTTAAATGCTAAAACCTTAGGAAAAAAATTATTTTAGAATAGCATTTCAAGAGAAATAGCAAAACCAGAACGGATAAGGTAGATGAGGTAGATCTGATACAGCCAGAAAAGAGGATGCAAATGGTACAGCTACAAGGATAGAGGAGTGGACTTGATAACCTAGATAATCCTTTCCCTGTTATATGTTCTTAAATCAAGATGCTCATCCAGTCATTTTGAAAACCTCATCTATGCATGAAGCCCCAAAACCAGAGTCTTCCCATCAGAAAGAGGACACAGGAAAAACTCTGATCAGAACAAAAACTAATGAAGATTTTTAAATGTGTTTCAAGCAAAACAATTTTCTAACATTAAAGATAGTTGGAATAATATGCCTTTTTACCCACAGATTCCAGTCAAAATTGAATTAATCTCCTTTGAATAAAATTAAGGTAGTTAATAGCAACAATTGTAGGAGGACTATAGTTAATTGGGCTCCCCAAAAGTTAAGTTTTAAAGAAATATAAATGAGAAACCATAACCTCCTTCCCTGTTTCATCAGAAACACAGATGAGAGAAGACAAGAATATGGTGCAGGAGCACAACAGTAAGTGGTAAACATTTGCATTAAAAGAAACGAGAAGATTTGTACATGCAAAGACTTACAAGTTCTTCAAATACTTAATCCAAAAAGAAAAATTTCTAGTCTCACAACTGGACAGAATCAGTACAGTTAGATTTTCACACATTGCAGGAAAGCCCTTTCAGTGTAACAGAACAATGGACTAAATTCCTCTTGTCAAACCTTCCCAAATCTGTTAGGGTGAAAATGCAAGTCTCAGTAGCAATCCCTGGAATGATGGATGCTGCAGAGTAGAAACTTATACACAGGCTTCAGTACATTAGTACAACACCACACAGAAAGTCACACCCAAAGTGGACTCCTGCTTCTCCTTGACAGTCTCCTAGTCCAATAGCTTAAATATCTTCTGGCACATCACAATTTTTTTCCACATGTTGCCCAGCTCATTATAGAATGGCTACTCCTGAAAGTCTGTATTAACCTTTCTGTTCTGTAGGGAAGATACTGTTACTGAAGCTACAATGCTGCAGCATGTGCTGCCCACCTGAATTACAGCAAAAGTATTCTAGCAAAAGATCACTGTTCATTGAGGGCTTAGTAATTCTGAATACATTTACTGTACAACATAACCTCTATGAAAGAATAACCTGCTGATAACAAGACTGTAAGAACCGTTTAGCAATGCACCCAAAGACATGGAGCAGACCCTTCCTCCTTAAAAAGGGAGAAATGCCTGCAAAGTTAGAGGATCTACTCCTATTGCTATTTTAGATAGCATACTAGAAGCATGAATATGGTTCCCTACAAAACTGATTAATCCCATCATTTCTTTAAGGCTGAGCCAGTATCATACTAAAAGGGTTTCCTGATCCAAAACCAGAAATCCCGCACATGGTACTGGATTTCAGATGGGATTTTCTAAAAATAATACAATAGAAGATACATTATAAGATAGCAAAGGAAGCCTGAGTCAGTATAAGATACTTTTCTTTTTCATACTTAATGACTGCTATTACCCACCTTCTAGAAATTGCACTCATAACATCAGTAATTGACAAGAATAAAGAATAACCTAAAACAAGGGCTGTGTACACTGAAAGTAATTTTGGACAGTCAGAGCTAGTAATATACTTGATTATCAGGTATAGGTAAAAATATGCTCAGCTGATGCTTTGCACTGTCCCAAATTACACTAGATATACGAGGCAGCGTTTTTCTGTAAGAAATTATTTTAAAAAAGGACCAAGAATTTAAATGTAGCAGAAAAAAAGGTATGCCAAGATACTTAAGAGAATATTCACACTACATAAGCTTTACTTCAACTTGCTTTCAGACTGTTGAAGTCTTTACAGTCTCTTCATCCCACTATCCCACTTTTACATAAGGAGGTGGAAGAAGAAAATGCCTGTATCATGTATTTAAAATAAAAGCCTTTTAAACCAGCAGGAATCCTTCAGTTCAATCAAGCTTTATGTACTGAAAGGTTAACTAATGGGAGAGGCTTATTAGCACAAATAACACCACTTCTGCCTTGATCCCAACAAGCTAAGAAAGCTCAGGCTCCATGCGCACTCAGAGAGGAAAAACAAGCAACAACAAATACACCACACAGCACCTGGCGCTGTAAAATCAGTTCTCAGGTGTGTGGGCAACAGCAGCTTTCCCAGGGCACTACCTTCCCCCTGTTGATACTAAACCTCTCAGGGGTGGGAGAAGGGAGTACTTTGAAGACTCCTGATTTAAGAAAAGATGAACATGTGGAGTCAACCAGTTACAGCTCTGAGGCAACAGCCGTAGTTACGTCATTTGACCTCTAAAGCCTCAATTTTCTAATTTCATAAGCATGTTTAAACTACCTTTTAAAGAGATACGGTGATGTATTTTGTTTACACAGCGGTTCTAAAAGTACATGCAAAAGTATGTTTTTGGCATTATGATAACTGTTAGAACAATGTTTCTGAATAGAGTAAAGAACTGTGGCCTTTTCTTGAAAATTAATGGAGAGAAACTCACAAAGATTTGAATGCTAGAGATTTAACCAAATTCCAGTGCATTTTTCTCCTCAGCATTGTCTCTGTGGTGTTCTGGTAAAATAGGAAAAGGCAAAATTGCCCTTGATTTCCCATATAGAACTGTGCAGGACTAGTTTTCATGTTCTCTTGAACAGATGATTTTCATATCAGTTGGCTGCATATCAATGATCAAGTTATCTTTTCCCTGCATTGAATTTTGAAATACTCTTAAAATTCAAGTCACAGTGCAAATATTGTGTAATATTGCTTGGATTAGATCAAGTTTGTATTTTTTTCCTCATAATATGTTCCTGTTTAGGATGTTCTTCCTAGAGGTTTAATAGAGAAACAATTAATTTTGCTGTAGCTGATGTAGTATGAAACAGTTGTTAACCTTTGATGAGAAGGTTACATCAGATAGCAAGCTGGGGTAAACTATACTGACAATTGCCCTTGTTTAATTGCTTTTGAGTAGTACTCAGTATGTCTAAATGTGTGGTGAATTATTATTGTACCCTGCTGCTACCCATTAACAGGAAGATCAAGAATTTTATTTTACTTTTTTGATGCAACCATAGAGAAGGTGATAAAGGCTTTAATTGCAAACAGTTTTAATTTAGAACCTATTAGTGCAATTTATCCAAGCATACAGAAGATGGGTTGGTTTGAACAAGCTTGTAAGTTTAAAGCTTCTTATAAAAGGCAAAAATGCATATTGCCAATTGTTAGAATCTACAAATATAGAAGATTTTAGTCTCTTTTGGAATGAGTGCATTTATTTTCTTTGAGTCTTTCTTATTTCAAGCAAAGAACTTCACTGAAAATAGTCTTATTTCTTTGACTCAGGCAGAAAAAAAACTTCACATTACTCCAATTCCTTTGTATTTAGTATTTAAAAGAAAAATATTAAGAAGCAGAATAGGAATTGTCTCAGCATCTAAAAGAAGTATCCCTAATATTTCTTTGTTTATTCACTCATTAAGAAGACTGTGTGACAAAATTTGAAAACCCCAACTATTAGTTTTGAAATACTAAAAAAGTACTGAAAAACAGGAAAGGCAATTCATCTCAGGTTTTATTGAAATTATGATACATTATATAGCCCTAGATGATATATTCTACCTAAACACTACAGTCAAAAGAGAAAGTAAAATAAATATCAAACCAACCACAGTATTTGTTTGTAGTGTACAAGAGCAAGCAATAGCATCATATTTATTGCCATACAGGGTGTTTGGATAGATACTGTGAGGTACTCTGAGATTTGATTGTTTAACGTCTAATAGCAATTCACAGAACCACAAAAATCCTAAGACAAACCTGGACAAACCAAGCAAGTTTCAAGCTCCAGAATGTATTTTAAACAAAGGCTGCGTATTTAGGGACGAATCTTTCTTGTGAACCATCTCATTTGCTTCTAATTAGAAGCAACTTCTTTATTTTTGCACTTAGACTGAAATACTAGTTTCTGACTTTGCCAGATGTACAACACTAAAAGTGGCAGATGCGTATTCTGAAAAAATGCTGTCCACTATACCAAACCACTATGATCTTAGTAGATGCTTCTGTGACTCAGCAAAGCTCTGTCTTTTAAGTTATAGTATTTAGTTGCCCTTATTTTTAAGACAGGTTTCAGAAAGTTACCAAAATGTAACTTCCCACTGAGTGGCCTCTATCTCCTCCAATTATAAATTTTCATTCTGTTCTCCAGCTGAATTCAGTGGATTTGAGAGCCAAACTCCCCAAATTATTTTCAGATTGGTGACTCTAACCAGGCTAACTTATGATCTAATTAGCGATTTTAATATTCATGCCAACACTGCCCTACCAACTCTTTCTTCCATGTCTCCTATCAGCTTCACAATGTTCAATGACAACTGCAAAAACACTAGGATCTATGGACAGACTGTCACCGAGTGAGGAGTTAATGAATCCCTGTATCAAAGCACTGAGCTTCCACGCTGCCTGAATGGAGCTGGGGATCTAAAATCCATCATCTTTAGCCACGGGACTCAGCGTGCCATTTCCCGCACCGCTGCGCGCAGCGCCACACGTTCATTCCAACACCTGGTGCAGACACCGGTGGCAGAGCAGGGGATGGAGCACAGAAGGGCACGGAGATAACTGGATGGGGCACAGTGCCAAATGGTGCCAGCCATGGGCGGGCACACCGGGGTGAAAAACTCCCCAGTGTTCACAGCTTTTGTCTCAGCTCATGGCCTCCTACCAGAGACTCCTGCTCAAGACCTAGGAGATAACAATAAATGGACAATTCCTATGCACAATATGAACTAGTTAAAATACATTAAAATTGCATTATTAATCACCTTCTAAAAACAAGAAAAGAAGTACCAATATCACGTTTTAAAGTTGGCTCGAAAACTGAAAGTTCATTTCCTGTCTTCAAATTAGTTTTCCTTTACTAATTCTTGTGTGCTCTAGGGAATGATAAATGCAGCATGCACAAACACATGGGACTTCAGAGACCAAAAGAGTTTAGGAAAGGACAGGAAAAGACTGAGAGCATTTTGGGACAAGATCATTGTGTATTTAAATAGAATGCTTCCATTAAAAAAAAAAAAAAGTCAGGCTCTTTGGCAGTTTTGCACCAGCTGGCAAAACAGCCAGTGACATGCACATCTCAGATTTGAGATTCATTCAGATATAGCCTCTCTCAGCCAAAATAACAATGCTAAAACCATATATATTTGCTATGGGGATTTTTTTTAAATAAACCTGACAGAAGAGGCAAGCAGCTATATTATAGTCCATATTTTCTTTTTGTGCAGATGATCTGCATATGGTAGCCTATAATACATTCACTATTTTCAAAGTACATGATCAGGAACAGAGGCCTTCCTCCAGGTCAAGACTTTGCATAACAGCTTGATCCTGCCTAGTAACTAAGCACCCCCAATCTGCTCATTCACTTACTCCTCCCCAACAAGGATGCAGAGAAAATTGAAGAAGCAAAAGTAAGAGAACTTGTGGATGGATATAAAGACGGTTTGATAAGTGAAGCAAAACCATACTGCTTCCCATTTACAGGCAGATGTTGAGCTACTTCCTGGTGTGCAAGGCCTCAACATAACTTGGAAAGACATTTGCCATTAAAAAAAACCCAAAACATCAGCATACCCCTTACCCTTCCTTTCCCTGCATTTTTTGGCAAGGCAAGTTATCTTATGGTATGGAATGTCACTATGGCAAATTTGGGTTAGCTGTTCCAGCTGTGCTTCCTTCAAAATTCCAGTGCACTGACGGCATATTCACTGACTTCTGAATTCACTAAGGCTTGTCTTTTAACTTACAAATTAGCTTCTAGGGTTAGGGATGGTAATTTTACCACCTCCAACTCTTGTAATAAAGAAATAGAGTGCTCTTAAGATGACAGCCTCAGCTGAAGATGACTATCATCCTAGGGAAAAAGGAAGATGTTACTTAAAACTTGCATTTAATAACACAATTATAGAAAGGATGTAAACACTTGTGATGTGCTCTGTAAGACACTCAGAACCTGTCTGTCATGCTCAATGCTTGTTGTAGTCTCCCAAGTAATTCCTTGCTGCTAGGGAACAGTACTGCTATCCCAACTGCTATGGTGCCAGCACTCTATGTGGCCTACAGAGCTAAGCAGAAAACTGCTCCACTGTACAAAGGGGAGGTAGGACACTTTTTAAGGTACTCCAGTATATGTAAATATATGTCACATCTTAAATGAGGATTTTCTTGCCAATCCCAATTACCTTAAACAGAATGTAGCCTAAGTTAAGTTAAAGTTATCCACTAAATAGTCTGAACTCCAGGAGTTGACAAATCACAGTAACAAATGTTTATAAAAGATACACATGATGACCTGAAGGAGAGACTCCAGTGAATCTTCACATGCTAACGTTAAAACAAAACAGTTTTTCCAGTCCCTCATTTTGCTCGTTTTCCATCTTGCCTAGAAGGTTAGCAGTCATGGTTTCAAGCCTTCAAGCATATGTTAATTCCCAGGTGGTACCTATTAAATACAATATATTAAGAAGTCTCTGCCAGAGAACTTACTCCTATCAGAAAGCTACATTCATATAGTTTTTATATGTTAATAATCATAGGAAACCTGCAGAGCACTACCTCACGATGGTTGCTAGATTTGTCTTGTTAAAAATTGTCTGTAAACAATCTGTTCTTTTAAACCTTCTAAGAATCTGGACAATATATTCTTTTGCTTGAAAGCTCATCCTAATTCTCTCCCCTTACCAGCAAGCAGTCTAGTCACTCTCATGCACTAGCTGTTCACTTCCTCAGCTAAATGTGTTACACAAGATGTTGTCTCCTGTACTTAGCCATTTTATAAATAATTTCTTGCTTCAACAAAGAAGCCTTTGTCACATTTCATTTTTTGCTGATCCACTGGCTGCTTCACTATAAAACATCTTTGATTGAATATGTGTTCTACACCAATCTGTAAGGGCTCTTAATTTGTATAAACTAAATCAGGAGAAACATACACAGTTCTGAGCTGTTTCATGAAGGAAATGAGGCATGATGGGCATAAAACACTTTGGAACTGGTAACTGCTTAGGCACTTCCGGCATTCTCCAAGAACTGTATCAAAGACTTACTCTACACTGCTTGAAATCCTGGAAAGGCAAGAGTAAAAGCACTGTTCTAAATAGACATCAATGTAAACACAGTCGATATATGGTAGATAAAATTATTTATATTCACAAAAATTAAACTTGAACAAACGTAGGGCTCTATACAAGAATAAAAAAGGTGGTCTAACATGGTGAATCACACTAAGAGAAAACTGTAACTGTAACATCGGTAAAGGCAGCTAAAAACAAAGCAAAACAAAAGATAGAATATTGAAGTAGATCACTCTCTTTTTTTTCATTGTCTATGGCCTCTGCTGATATACTGCCTGCATAATAATGTAGGTTAGTCTAAAGGAAACCCTGTTCTTTCTACTTTCTTGGGTACAAAAATGTAACCCTGTTAATGCTCAGTCTGTATTCAACCTAGGAAAGGCTGAAATATTTTGCATCAAAGAGATTTTGATTTTAGAAAAGTAAAACACAGTTTCAGACAGTTACAAAAGATCTTGGTCTCATGAAAAGTTAGCATGCAATTTACTAAGGGATCCTAAATGGTCTTGAATTTTAAGTGTCATTTCAAGATGCACCTTTAACTTCAGATTTAACTTTTTTCCAAAATAATCCTGATGTAAGCTCACTTCTATTTCTTTGAACCATAAACCATATCTTATAACAAAGATAAAGAAGTCTTACAGACATTCAAGGAGTCAATAACACTTAAAAAATTCCTCTTCAATCTTCCTATTGCATGTCACAGTATGAATCTCAGACCACATTCTCTATTTGAACAGTTATGTAGAGTCAGTGATATGTATGTTGAACAGTAATACCATACCCAGAAGAGCACAGCAGCATGCCTTTACTCCTCATGAATGACTGGCAAATCCTCCTAATCCATCCTGACCACAAAAGAACAAGAGAAATTAAAGCTGGACTAGTTCTATATTTACTGCTAGTGAACAGCTTCAGGGATAAAATTGGCCAAACTACATACGAAGCACGTCAATGGAACTTTTAGCAATAATACCAACCACAATTAATAGATTTTATTTACATATCTGAAATTATCTGAAACTAGCATCATGCCATACAGAGTAGTTTGAAAAAAATTATGGGAAAGAAGCTGAAAATTTTTCATTGTTTTCTTTTCTAAAACTGATTGGAAAGGGAAAGCAATGATTTTCTTTTGTGGTTTTTTTTGGTTTTGTTTTTCTGGGGTTTTTTTTAATGAATATGCAGGCAATGAGTACTAGAACATTGTTTCTGGTTGTTTCAGAACCACCCTGCAACATACCCAGTGCTTCAACACGATTCTGAATATGGCAGACTCCAGCAGCAGATTAAGGTCCTTCGTCATTCACATTAGGTCTGTTTTGGCCTCCGGCATTCCTTCCTATTTACTTACATCTTCAAGGTTCCATGAAATGTCAACATATCCCCAGCTCATTCAAAATTTTCAAATGGCCCTATTTCCCTTCTACTATGAATTAATGCATAATACATTGCAAATAATCTGAACATCAAGTATTATGACCAGCCTCTACCTCTAGTAAACCTCTTGGCTATTTGCCAGATGAAAACAAAGCAAACAGCTTCTCCTCCCAAAGAATCACAAAGTAACAAACTCCAAGTGTTTCCAGTCCTAGTGTTCTCATTTGCTCAAGTAATTGAACTACCCTAATACCCTCTTCACTCACGTTTTCACAAAAGTCTATTTTTTCCTTGCAAAGGTATGTTGTGCTAACATCAAATTCTTATTCTTTTGATCTATCCTGCTAAAGCAAGCATCAGCTATATCAGCTTGAGGATCTGTTCAGTTCTCACTTAACTTTCTTCATGAGGAGAAACACAACAGTCTATCATTCTCTTTTACTCTTTGTCTCCCAAGAACAGTAATACTTCACTATAAATTCAGCTGCATTCAGGACTGTGCATATGAATCCATAGATTACCACTGATGCAGAATGTTTCTTCACTTTTTTGATAAATCCTACGTTGAATCATATAAGGCTTTTGAGTTTTGTTTTGCTTGCATCCTCCCTCCCCAATTACTTTCAGCATTAAGATTTAATTCTCTGTGCATCCTATTCAGCAACTCTACAAAACTCCAAAGAACTACTAAAGGCAATTTACTCTGATGAGAATTGAAGACATAGAAAGTACAGAATATGACACATGGTATTTTAGAGCAACAGTTTTCTTCAAACACACATCCAGTTAAGAGAAACCCAGGTCTGGGAGAGACATGGGCCTGTCTGTACTCACTATGTGCAGCTGCAGAAAATCACCAAGCCCAGGGGCACTGTCAATCCGGACAAGAATGCCATCCTTCACTGTTGTGCTGAAGCCCACAGCAAGACGGTCTGTCCTTGTGCTCGGTCTGTCATTAGCTGGCCAGGTGTACAGGATGAGACCTCCACTCTTCCCAAATATATATGTGGCACCAGCTACAAGATACAAAGCCAAAGAAAAATATATTAGTTACTCATTTGCCAAATCTGGTAGTTAGGACTATGTCTTCTGAGTGGAAAATTTAAGCAAGCGCATGCTTTCACTAGTTACAGGGGTGAAACCAAGGCATCCTGCTGGCCAGGCCTGATGAAGTACATTATTAGATCCTCAATAAAGACAAGCAGCATTAAAGACAAGTGAAGAATTTATCAAAAATTATCAAGATGGTTAATCAAGAATGATTGATTTAGTTAGTGCTAATACCCCAGACAAGGCTGTATAGGACAATGCTATTGAGGGGGAAAAAACCAGAAGCTACTCCTGTTTCAAAAGCATGGGATTCAATCTTATAAGAGGATTCAAAGGAAATATTCAGCATTTCTTCTTGAGGTTGGACTTGCCTTCAGCTAAAGACTATTCACACATAGTAGGAGACTATACTTTTTTCAAGACTTCATGAGATTTTTTGATATCTAGTCCACATATTTCCAGCACCATTTGTCTTGTCACCACTGAGCCTGGGAATTTGTTCCTTGCCCTTGTTTTTAAGGACAACACCAAACCTCTCCCATGCTGAACACTGTCCTCCCACATTCATGAGGGCCATCTGAGCTGAGGAAGGCAGAAACACAAGTGAGAAATTATTGTTGCAGACAAGGAAGCTGAGAAGTGAAAGCCTTTGGAGTTCACATTCTGACTTGTACTCAACAGTCTGAGTTAGGAGCAAGATTTTATAACTCAGCAGTTATAAAATCAGCCCCCGAGCTTCTTGAAAAACGTATCTAAAATTCCCATCCTGTCCAAATCTACAGGCTGGGCAGGAACAACACTCCTCCACGTTTCAGCCACTTATTGCACCTCATTTTTCTGAGCACTATTACAATGGTTACAGAATAGTAAGCTAAAATAACCAGCTTCATTACTGCAACAAGGATAAAACATATGTACAAAGTACAGGCAATTACTGGGTACATTTTCTAATCTGAAACTACAACTGAGGATTTTTTTCTTTTTGCACCATACCAATCAGCAACATGTATCATGCAACCCTGTACAGAGTACAAGTAGATACAGAAACAGGATCATATAATGGTAATTTCTACACTTGCCTACAAAGCTGCAGCTTCACTAAAGCTCTCTATGACCTGAATTCCAAATAAATGCTACACATTAGTAGAAATAATTGATACACTTCTCCCTTGCTAAAGAGGCTTCCTCTGCACATCTCAGAACACATTACCAAACCAGACATCAAGAACTCAGCCACAGAGGAATGAAATTATTTGTTAAAAGCTGACTCAATGACAGAGTGAAAATGAATCATGTTTCCTTCTTCCCTTCCAGGCCTGTGAACATCCAACAGAACATGCCCTCAGTAAATTGAGACAAATGTGTCCAAAGTCAGGGTTACATATGAAATTTCAGTCATAATTCTGAGTTACCAAAGAGCATATTCTGGCATTCTGGAACTCTGCACATACACTATCTTATTTTGAGAAAGAGTAATTTTACCGACTCAAGTCTCCTCGTTCAGCTTCAAACTCCAGACAGAGGGTGTATGACTATTTTCAGGTGTGTAGAAAGAGGGTTTGTCTGTTTGTTTAAACACATCCTCTTTGGTAAAACAGCTGGATATTAGCAGGTAGTGAATTATCTATGTCCTCCCCTCATGCTCAGGTATAACAACAGCTCCCCCTAAAACTACACTACAAATATACTCCTTCCATTTATCAGTTTGTTCTGTAACTTCTGTGTGTACTTGCACTACAGGCTAAAACTAGGCACAGCAATGTGGTAAGCAAAACTAAATTTACTCATTGTTGATGGCTTCACAAATTAAAACCCACTTTCCAAAATTACTCTTGCTTGAATTTCAAGTTCTCCTCCTTTTCTTTGTACTAGTTATCAGGCGTTTCAGCAGCAAAGACAAGCATGGAAGTGAGTTCTTCCTCTCTTTATAAAGGTTACTTTTTTGCCTCTTTAAGAGTCATTTGGCTGCAGGCAGACGATGTCAGTCCTCCAATGAGAGCCAATTAGAACCAATTATGTCCTCACAGGTCTTATATGAGACTTAACTACCTAAACAGCTTATTTTTTCCTCACAGAGCTTAGATTTTGCTTCTAAGCCTAACCTGATAGTATTTAGTACATTGATACTGTGGTACCAAGGTTCCTAACATAAGGATCAGAAACACTAAGAAATAACACAGTATAAATCTGCCTCTGTTGGGTCTTACTCCAAATTTCTCTGAGATGGCTATACATAATGCCTCATGAAGACATGTAGTACTCTGGTTCAGCTGGGAATGTTAACTCAGTTCTGGAGTTCACCTGGTCCACAGGCTGTCCAACTTTACCTTAAACATGTCAGGGGTTTACTGTGATGGATTTTGCAGTCATATATTCTGTCAAGGCACTGGGTTCTTGAAAGAAAGATAATTCAGATGCAACAACCAGAGCAGCACTAACCCAAACAAACCTGTAAGCAGAAGTCTGATGGTCAGTAGTTGTTCCCTTATTTTCTAGGTCAGAAAATATCTGCATAATGAGAGATGGGCCACTTGCTTTATCTGTGTGTAGCTGAATGTACAAGTATTTGCTGGATACATCAACGCCCCTTCCCTTCACCAACTTTTTGAGAACAAATAGGATATCTATTGACAATTTGGGAAAGAGATGCATATTAACATTGTGCCCGTATAATTTTTCCCCAAATTATGAACAAAATAGTCATTCCAGTCTGAAAACATAAGGTGCATCAACTTCTTAATATTTTTGTAAAGGCAGTGGAAGCCTTTTTATATTACATTCTGCTTAGTCCAGTGGTTCAGGTGAGTCTCTTAGGGTATTTCATATACTGGTGTAAAGGTCCTAACAAGTTTATTAATAATCATAACCTTCTGTTATTTAACAAGAAGCTATCAGTTCAACTACAGGAAAATTCAAGATGATGGCATTTTGCTCTTCTTTCTTGGCAGGAAACTGAAATTTAGGTAATTTTCAAGAAGCAATGTTGTCAAAGGATGAAATCAGTAACACATTGTTCATGACCACAGGTTACATGAGCAAATCAAGAGCCATTTTACATCAGGAAAGAAACCTTGGTAACACCTGTAATTAGCAGCCCTTTAATCATCAGGCCTCTTGAAAGCATATCTAAATAATGGGAGACCTGATATTTTATACAGACATTCAAAAAATCCTGCAAAATCTCAATAAGAAAAGGTAGAACTTTTCCTAAATTCACACAAAGAAAATGTTATGGTGACCCTTATCTTACCGTACCTGGACTAGGCAGTACATTTACTATTTCCATCACCAGAAAAGTCATGTAAAAGGAATGCAGGTTAAATTACTGGCATGAAAGCAAGTGAGAAGAGATCACTCAGAATGTGTTGCAGAAGAGATCACTCACTATGTCTGCAGAAACTAAGTAAGGAGACAAAATTTGCTGCTGCAGAAACCATCATAATTTGGTCATGTAATAAAAAAGCAGTTCCAAAAAACATGGTATAAAGAGAGCTATTCCACTCTCACAAGTGGAGATGAACAAAGCAACAAGGAAGAGCTGCTAAGATCAATTTCTGTTCTTAGAGAAAACTCTAATAACATAGATTGGAAGTTTTGCCAGAAATCTAATCAGACTGATTTGACGACTGCCCTCAAAATTAAGGTTCTCGGCCATATGTTTGCAGCTTAAGGTAGACTCCATATTTGACCATTCTGTTTCCAGTCAGAGGAATAATTATAGGGTAACTCCTCAGGTCTTTAATTGGTCAGATAGTTCAGAATCTTATTTATTTATGTTTGGTACACCCGACAAAAAACAATCCATGCTTTGACCACCACCTCTAAGGGGGAGCAAACAACACATCCTGCACCAACCAGAAAAGAGAACCACAAGTTTCAAATGACATCTATTTATTACTCCCCAATAGTTTATGACATCTCAATGCAAACAATAAAACATCAGTAGAAACATGTACAATACCAAAAGAATGCACACTGGCTGAGTACAAAATGAAGCTTCTAACAGTTGTTTTTAATACTTAACTCATTCTGGCCACATCAAATAGACTACACACATGCAGCAGAACTCCAAATTTCCGTGAAATTAATTCCTTAGGAGTAAAAAGAGTAAAAGAATGACAAAAGGATATTTCGAGGACAGTCAAAGAAAGGAAAGTGTCCATATGCATTAACAATAATAATGATGAAAATAGGTAAAGTTTTCACCTAGCCTTGCAATATATTCCCAAAGAGCATGGATGATTTAGCTGACTCTTCATTACTTGAAATCACTTCAACTGGGTCAATTCTAGGTGTGCTGAAACATCTCTATTGCCTAGAGATGACCTAATAGGTGTTTTCAATTGCCAGCTTCTGCAAAGTTACTCCTGTGCATCTTGTCCACTAAATGCACTGCATTCATCATAATGCAACTTCTTTGCCTCACAGTTATATTAGATGCATGATAGCATTTCCAGTCGCCATTATGAAACAAATTAAGAGTGGAGAATAGAAAAAAGACCAAGAACTGTCTCATTCCTTCTGCCCTTTTACATTTACCAAGGCATCAGTCTTGACAACAGCTATTCTTCTTTCTCCAGTTATAAGCTGTTATCTTGTTGCCCTCAATCCTAAACTTCAGTTACATTGTTATCCTAATCCCTCTTTTACTCCTCATCTTCCTTATCCCACTATATAACCAAATTTAAAAAGTAATTAGGCAAAAGAATTAATTATATCTCAGGAACCAAAACCAAGCTAGACATTGACACATCCCCTGCCTTCAAGAATATACACCAATATTCTTACATTATATGAATGATCTGCAATATCTGGATATCCCAGGGACATCTTGTGAGCTACTGTCACTCAATCACACACCAAGAAATGGAAGTCTCATCAAAACTGAGCATCATCAATCAGGATGAAAAGTCTTACTCCATCTAAAGATCCTTTCTGGCACCTGTATATCTCTGTGACTCAGTTGTTGTGTTTTCCATACCCTGAGTTTAAAAGGTCTATTGATAAAAAAAACCGCCTTGATTTAAAAAAAAAAAAAAAAAAAAAAAAAAAAAAAAAAAAAAAAAAAAAAAGAGAGATGGGGGTTGAAAAGGCTACAGAGGATCTAATCACCATCATCATATGGCTCATTTGACCATTCCATCATAGTATCCTTCCTGGGACAAAGAATGACAGACCTAATACTTTCTATGACACAACTGCTGAAGCACCTTTTTATTTATCAAGAGCTTCAAATTGCCTAAGAATAAAGAAAACTTAAATCCCTGGAAAATGCAAAGCTTCCAGTGTAATCCTAAAAAACAAACAAAATCAAAACCAAACCAAACCAAAACAAAACAAAAACAACAACAACAACAACAACACAAAAGAACACCAAAAAAGGAAGCTTCTGTGCTTAGAGTTCTCATGAACTAGCTCTTCTTCCTTTCAGGATGCTCACTCTTCCCTTGACAAACCCTCTGAGACTGAAATTGAACACCATATTCATCTCAAAAAGCAGGCAGTGTTTGACATGAAACTGAAATTCCTTTCTCACTTCAAAATATGAAGGAGCTTCTTCTATACAAAAAGGAGGAGGAGCTAAAAAAGCTGCAAGACTAACACAAAACAGAACCAGCAATTCAGATCACGCCTGCTTTCAGTGTTTGTCTTTTTTAATGACAGCAAATTAATACGAGTCACTTTCCTCCCAGTATGTGTGCATCAGCCAACAATTGGATCAGACAGTATGTTACTTCTTATTAGTTACACTGCATTAAAAAGACTGGAAGAGAAAAAGAAGTAGAGCAAGGGAGTGCTCCTAGAACTACTACAAGGTCCAAGATAATTAATGCTTAAAATATGGATTTCTCTAAATCTGGGATACCAGGAAGATTGAGGGTTTTTCCAAATATGAATTTGCCATGGGGTATGTTGGGGACATTTATCATCTCAGAAGGAATTTAGGGATTAGCTCCTGACTAAAACAGATGCAAGCTTAAAGGCACACAAGCTTAAAAATAAAATATTGCAACAGTGAAAATATTTCAGTAATACCCTAATTTCCATTATAACAATGGAAACTGGTCAGACAACGATCATGGCCATGTCTTTAGCATTGATCCTAAGTGGATACCCAGGGAAAACTGAGTAGAACAAGCCTATTTCCTTTAAGTGTGCACTCAGACCATGAGTCTTTTCATCAATTAACTCAGCCTCATGTGGTTTGCTTACACAGTAAGCCCAAAGAGATCTATTTTTCAAGTGCTTAATCCAGTCTCTCTTTGAATACATTTAGAAGTTTTGCATTCACCATAATGTCTTCCAAACCCTTTGCAATGACTCACACAAATCTGCCATTGATGTAGCAAGTTAAACATTAGCCAGCTGTGGACCCTATCAGCACAGGCAGCCTACAATATCTTGCACTCTATTAACAGGACCTGAGGCTGTTAGTAGCTGAAGTGATTATTCCCCTTTACTCAGTGGTTGTTAAACTGCATCTAGAATAATGCATCTGATTTTGGATTGACAAACTGGAGCACGTTCAGCAAAGTGCCACAAAGGCACTTGGGTGGATAAAGTGCCTGCCTTGTGAGGAAATGCCAGCAGATTGGGGCTTTATCAACTTGGAGATGACACAGCTTCAAGGGGACCTAAGGGCAGCCTCACAGCACCTGCAAGGAGGTTATGGAAAAGCCAAAGGTAGGCTCTTCACAGTGGTGCACAGCTGAAGAACAGGATGCGACTGCCGTACTTCCAAGTGAGAATCTGGCTGGAGCAAGGAAAGAGCTTTCTCCTCACAAGGACAGACATGCAAACAGGTTGCCCAAGGAGATTTTAGAGTCTCTGTGTGTGGAGGTTTTCAAGACAAAACCACATAAAACTCCAAGCAACTTGACCTGACCTCACAGCTGACCTTGCTCCAAGCAGGGGTTTGGACTAAACTTCTCCTAGTGTCACTTTCAGTCTGAGTGCAAAAGGATCACCTTTTTGTGTGAAGACTCATCTTTTTCATACATGCTCTTGCTAAATAGATTGGATGCTCCCTAGTTCTCATTCTGTAAGGCACAGTAATCTGTCCCTATATCTATCCTCTCAGTGTCAACTTTGCCTTGCAGACTTGTATCCTACCACCACTCTCAATCCTTAAGTAATTTCTTTCAGTAAAGAGGCCAGTTGTGTTATCAAATTCAGCTCCCACAGCTTTATGCAGCTAGATGAAAGTTATCAATCCAGAAAAAGTCCACAAGGACAATTCCTCCAGGTCTTTTTATTTTTAGGGTTTTTTTTCTACACATTACAGAGTAAGAAAAATATTACTGATAAAAAAAATAGAAAAGGAAAGGCTTAAAACCACTATGCACCAGAAGAAGAGACAAAAGAAACAACAAACACAACTGAAATATGAGTTTGCTGGCTAACAGTGCCAGGAAAATTGCGATCCTTGCAGAACAGCAGGATACGTTTACTAGGGTCAAGTTATCCACCACCTACAAAGAGACTCCATTACTTCATTACGTGCAGCTGTGACTAAATTCAGTAAAGGTAGACAGAACCTTTACTGAATTTCTTAGTTGCATTCTGCTGCCAAAGAGGAGGTAGCATCAGGAGGAAATTTCTTATTTCTTGGTATTTCCTGATAAAAAAGCGCACAGAGAGGATGTCCTTTGAGAAGCCCAGAAGGCAGCATGCCAGAGGAGCTGAATAGAGACTGCTGTTAGCAAGAGGAAGCACAGCAGGATTCATAGCTCACTTGGGGCTTGGAGGAAGAACAGTAATGTTAGTTCAGTACAGTTTTACAGAATCTGAATGGTTACAAAATGGCCTAGATACCTCTCAGGATGGATGAAGGCCAAAATGCTATTATTGATCTCAGCCCAGTCAACGCCTCTCTAGAGAATCTCCTTCTAGTGTTTATCCTCAGCAATACTTTATTTATTCCATTAAAACAAACTAACCCTCACAAAAAGATGAAAACAAAACAAAAAATCCAAGCAAATGAAAACCCAAAACAATGAAAACCAACCAACCCAAAATAATTCCCCAAAACCCAAACAAAAAACCCCACACCAAAACCAAAGGAAAAACAAAACAAAGCTGCAAACACAACTTCTGTTCTCTTAGCTTTATTTAGTCACTTCAGGTTTAAGTAGCATAACACCTTGCATGACCAGTCTGAGTCCACAAGGTTCACTTGTTTTAACTGTAGGCAATTCTTCACTCTTCCTTACCTACTTGCTCACATTCCCTTAGTCATAGATATCAAAACAAGAAATACAGTTTAAATTTACTGTCTTCACTGTCATCACCGCAAGAGACTGAACCCAAATTTTCAGTCTTGACAGCTAAAAAATGTTAGGTCAGAAATATCAGCTACTGGGTATTCATAAGAGCCTCAGGAGGTAAGAGTTTTACAAAATCTAATATGCTAAATTAGCAGAAGAGTTTGGAAAAAGAAGCAAGTTTTCAGGTATCTAACTTTTTTCTGGCTATTAGCATTTTAACAGTATGCTTTTGAAATAAACTTCTTGATCTATCACCACCAGCCATGTTTTGGTTCTCATCAGAGCAGTCTCAGAGCACACAAGCTTTGCTCCTTAAAATCTTCATTTTTAGCTTAAAACTAAACTGGAAGATGCAATCCAGCTTTTAAGAAGATACTAATCTATAGCACAAGACTAGAGCTAGTCCAAGGTAACACTTCAGACAAAAAAAAGGCTGCAGTATAGATCTCAGGTCCTTGGTACTAAATTTTTTTCTAAAAACCAACTCTCATGCTGGTTGTTTCTGTGTAGAAACATAGGCACAGCCTATGATGAAATGGGGCCCATTTTGATCTATCAAGGAAAGAAGCTCAGAGTTCTGAGCTTTTTGACCTCACCTCAAATATGTCCCTCACAATCAGTGGAAGGTCAACGATGAGAAGAAATGCATTTATGGATGCTCGCCATTCCCAAGGCTCTCTAACCTTCCCCAAGGTCACATAATGGGAACGTAAAAACAAAAAGTATCCAGAGCTAGTACTAGAGCATACAAACTATTCTGTAAATGACATGCAGCTTTTACTATTTATTCACTATTATATGCAGCTTTTCTTACTTTTTTTGCTGCTATGTCTTCTTGCCACCATGAAAGGATGTCCACCACTAGCAGAGATGGACATAAGTGAACTTGATACAGGCCATCTGTTAAAAGTACCATGCCAGAGTATAAGATAAGTGTAATGGTTGTTTAATCATTCTCACCATGAAGTGCCAATTCTTTAGTGTCTTATGACATTCATGAATGATGCAGAGGGCTGGCATGATGAATGCAGAGCAATTCCAACTGACAGATACTTTCAGAGAATTTATATCCTTCCCACACTCCCAGGACAAAAGGGCTCTTGAGCTGAGTTATCATTTGTTCCATGAGAGGATTTACAGTCTTGCCAGCAACTCCTTTTACCTTACTCTATAAAGCGTTTATTTTGATATACTGATTGTGATCATTCAAGAACAACTGTATCTGAAAAAAGTCAGCAGGGGAGAGAGAAAGCAGAGTGGTTCTGAATAACTTGCTCACCTTGACCTAGGACTGCATTCCCCTCAGCCAGTTTGCTTTGTCTTTGGTATCAGTTCTTTCCCAGCATCCTCTGCTATCCCATTGTATTACATTACAAATGTAGTATCACTCAAGGGAGACATGTAATCTCCCATGCCTGGCTACCCTTCCTCCATGGCAAAAGGTGAAGTTTAGCCTCAAAAGCCGTCTGCCGTAGTCCCTTCTTGTCATTTTACTAGAAAGCACCTCAGCATCACTGTTTTCACATCACCTTAGAGTGGCCTCTACCTTACAGTTACACATAGCAACAGCTCCTGCCAAGAGATTCAGTGGCAAAGGAGCACGTGGAGCACCTTATCCAGAAGAGCTGGGTGATACAGGCACACAGTACCACAGCCTCAACAGTACTTAGAGACCAGGATATTCCCACTGCCATGATGAACACATCAGTATCAGATGTGTATTGCATGAGGCAGTTTAGCTAATATGCAAAGCTTCTCCTATGGCAGAGGCTACCAGTAAGTTTTGTGAGATGATATTTAGCCACTCTCTCAAAGTTTTATCATCACTATTGTATTCTGAGAAATTCAACAGTTATAATCTTGACTAAAATACATCATCACCTAAGAGGCCCTGAGTCTGTGGCCTTCAGCTGCACAAAGCCATAGCATGTGTCACCCAAGTGAGGATAATGAAAGGTCTGTGGGCTGATCACATTGATCTAATGACAGCAGTGATTTCTCTACACTTCATTTTGAAAGCTTTAGGTGACTTCAGGCAGAGAAGCAATAAGCTTCTATGAATATTACAAAAAAATATCCATAATATCATTACAGAGAAGGATATTATCTTTTTTTACCCAATTTTAAATTGCTTTAATGCCACATTTTTGCACCTCTATACAGTACTTGATCTTAAATGCCCTGAAATGTCCTGTTCTTAAGGGGGCCTTCACAAACTAATAGGAGAAATTTAACTTGCTTGCCTTTGAAATTAATCATTCATTATATTAAAGGATAATACACCACATCAGCACACAATATAAAGGTAGACAAGTGACAGGTGCTACCAAACACCTACCTAGACATGTAGAAGGGACTTTCTAGAGCAGTGAATGAACCACATGGTATTTAATGGGTATTGTTAAGAAGTTCTAGAAAGATAAGTCAAATTAATAAGACTGAAGAAATAGCAAAACATAGGCAGGTCATGTCCTCAACCTCTCCTCCCACTGAGAAATTTTGATTAAAATTTATAAACATTTTCTTCACTCATATTTCAAGTGTGTATTAATCTCCACCTCTAAGCACTAAACCTCAGTATTCTTGTTTCTGTCTCTACCACTTTATTGTGAATTGTCAGCTTCATTCCTAATAAAGCATTTAATTACTACATTGTTTATTTGGGAGACAACATAGGGAAGAGTTGCTTTCAGGTACACCTTTCAGGGTGCCAAAGATATAAAATTCTAAATAAAGTTGATTTCTGTGCTCCCTTAAATGGGAAAAAACCCACAACTTTCTCAAATAACCTGGAAAAATAAACTCCAGTCTATCTTTTCTTTCTCTCCCATTCTGTAAATACAAACTATTGATTTACTTCTAGGTCTTTCATGCCTTTTGCACGCTTCAATAATACAGAGGATTTGTTCCTCATCCTTTCATCTCCAGGCCTGGAATGCCTCTTAAGCCCTCCGTTAAGGGTCACTCATTCTTCCTCAAACTGCAGCACTTGTATCCTGCAGAGCTCCAACAGGTGACAGCTAGTGAGACATTCAAGTAGCACATAATCACTTGCCTCCTGACTTCTTTGGCAGGTGAGACAGAAAGACAAATTTTTTGTAAACCCTAGTTATTCAAACTTTTGATCATTTACATTTGATCTTTTGTAAGCCTCCTTCTGAATGAATATAAAAACTAAAATATGGATAAAGAGTAACTTCCAATCCAGCACCTTGCATGAAGTTGAACAGGCAGCATTGTTCCATCAGGTCTATACTCCCATAGAAAACCAGGAATGTGTGGACCTTCTCACCTCAAATGCTTAGAAACAAAGAACCATTTGGAACCACTGGAAAGAATATGTAGAGATCATTCCGTTTACCCTCTCCTCCAAATCAAAGCAAGGTCAATGAGAAAAGGTTACTTAGGAACTACTTCAGTTTTGAATGTCTCAAAGAAAGGACATCCAACAACTTCTTCATTGGCAACCAGTTCCAGTATTTTACTGTCCTACTCTGTAAGTTACAATTTTCTGTATTCCATTCTTGTTGCTTCTCATGTTGTTTCTGTGGATCCCCAAGACGAGTCTGATCTATAAACTCCTAACCTGGTAATTAAAGACAACCATAATTTTTCCTCTCTCTCCTCCCTTAGGGTTCAACAAAACACATCTCGTATTTTCCAGCACTTTTACCACATTAGTGGCCTTCTGCCAAGTGAAGCCCAAACTTGAATGCAGCACTCCAGATGTAGTCTCACAACCAACTACAGGGTAGGAAAGCATTCCCATAGCCAGCTCACAGTATTCTTGCTAAGACAGATCACTATGTAACTGGCTCCCCAAATAAGGACACATTGCTGACACTAAGTCAAATGGTTAAACATCTTTTCTACACAGCTGCTTTATTCCATTCAGCTGGAACACACCCTATTGCACCTCTTGCACAGGAGTTCCCCATCCTAGATGACCTGGCATTTTCTTTTGTCAAATTTCATAAGATTCATCATGATGACCCCATTTCTCCCACCTGTTTGGAGGTCCCTCCAAATTGCAGCTCATCACAAGCTATCCCAGTTTGTTAATTTGCAAACTTGCTTGGAGCACAGGCAGTTTTATCACCCAGGTCATCAGCACATACACTAAAAAGCACTGGCATCAGTATCAACCCCTGAGGGGCATCACTAGCTATAAACTGCCTGATGAACTTCGTGCCATTGAGCACAGCCCTTTACACCAGCAAGTCCAGTCAACTTCCAACCTGCCTATCCCAAATCTCAAAGATTGATATATCGGGATACTGCAGGAGACTGTATCAAAGCCTTTGTAGAAGTGAAAATAAACAATGTCTCCTGCACCCATTATCCACAGAGCCAGTGTTATTGCAGAGGGCAACGAGTTTCGCCAAGCAAAATGGCCTGCAGCAAATACATGTGGGCTATTCTAAATTAGGTTTTCATTCTTTGTGTCCTTGCAGATAACTTCTAGGAAAATTTGCTCAGTAATCTTCTCAGGAACTGGTGTTAGGCTGACTACTCTGTAATTCTCTAGTAGACATGGCATACACCTTCCTCCCCCCCTGCCCCCACCCCTGCTTCCCCCAGTCATTAATAACCTTTTGACTGTTTTATTTGGTTTTGTTTTTCCCACCTATTTCCTCTCCAAGTATTTCACAATTTCTCACTGTATTTATTGAAGATCAAAGTGCCACAGTGTGATGTAGGCTCTTGGATCTTAATATTTCTTCCATCCTAGAAAGAATTTCCTCTCTTCACATATGCTGTCCTCAAGATGCCTGTTAAAAATAGATCTCCCCTCAGTCTCAGGACCTGCAAGCATTCCTTCATCTATTTAAGGGCCTGAAAGCATAATGAAAAGCTCCTGTTCCACTTAGTTCATCAAAGAGCAGGACCTGTTCCTGAGTTATGAGATTGTTTCATGAACACATCAAGTATGACCAGTGCTACATATATCATAATGTCCTATATTCCTGCAAATCCAGAAAAGTGTTTTCCTTCTTGTGGAATGGGTCTAGACTCACAGTTCATTATTCTGGTATTTTCTTCATTTTAGCAAAGTTGAACGGGCTTCCTCGTATTGTAAACTTGAAGCTATAGGTCAAATCTTCTGATTTAGGTATTCTGCTCCAAATCCAACTCCTAATTCTGCTCCTTTGCTCTAGAGGGTAAGATTACTAAAGAATTCTTCTGGCTTTTCCATCAGTGAATGCTGCTATAAGATACTCATAAAAGCTATGAGACCTGCAGTTTCTTCAGGGAAGTCCTTCCAACATGTCATTCTGACAGTTACATCTTCCCTTCACTGATAAATTGGGATGTGTTCAAAGAACAGAAAGCAAGTTCCAGGAAAAGCCAATTTTTTACAATGGTCTCAGAGGTGCAGACTGTTCCATGGACTCATTTTCCTTTGTTCAAAGGTTCACAAGTTATTTTGAAAGGTGGCTTCCATACAGTACTTTGAAGTATTTTATTTATTTTTACATTAATTTATTTCTTTTTACATCCAATCAGTTTCCATGTCATTTTTGCTAATCCTCAAAGTTATTTATATTTAAACAACAGCCTCTGGCTTTTATTATCTCCATTTGACTCTCCTATATGTCATAAAATGCTGAATTGATAAGCTGACAATAATTGCCACAACAGAACAGTAAGGTCACAAACATAAGCAAAAGAGAATGTCATTCTGACCTTGCAACAAGCGTAAATCTGAGTATTTCATCTCAGGTCAGTGATTTAAATACATTTAGTTATAAAAGAAATCATGTTCATTGCAGTGCTTCAAAGCAGTATTTGTTTGCATATTAATTTATATTCAAATATAATACCTTCTGTAATATATTGTATTGGGAAAATAATAGGGAAAACCAAGCATTGGAAAACTGAAGTCACTACCAGTGAAATCTTCCACTTTTTACAGAATGTATCAGAACTTCCTCCACCACTCACATGTTTCTGTGACAATGTATTATTCCATGAGTAGGTGGGATGGATCTTTCTTTTTCAAGGCAATCCTCATATAACACTGCCAAAATAAACCACACACAGTTGAGCAGAATTATAGAAATCTCCAATTTCTGTCCAGTTATTTTGGCATTACACATAGTCTATCAGTAGCCAGCTACTGTTATGGTAGAGCAAAAGGAAATTGAGGACTTGTTAGGGCTTATAAAGCAGCTAGACCATCCAGTGGAAAAAGACTAGAAACCAAATATAAAAGATATAAAATCCTCTCTTCTGAGTTACATCAAATTAGGCTATGCCTGATGACAGAGTTTAAGGCTTCCTGTGCACGTTCATTTGCCCTGGTGTATCTACAGCTGAACAAAACAAGGAGAGGGTATAAATAATGCCTTGCAGAGAAAAGAAGAGAGACCATGTGATAGTGGATGCCAAAATATGATTTTTAGTTGTCCACCTGTGAAAGACCAACCAATCCAGACACTGAGCAACTACAACCACATTGAACTCAGTCACCATAAGACCTATGGTCTACATACATTTCGGTATTCAGTCCTCAAGAACCAGGTAAATAACAGATCTGTCACCCATTGGTATCTCAAGAATAAATAATTATTAACTATCTAGGATAGTCACTATTTTCCACCATTTTTGCAGATACACTACACTTGTTTTCTATATGCAACATTACAAAACCAAGCTCTTCTGTGGGTAGAAAAGTACTGGGCTTTTTCATCACACCACTTAGCAATAATTTTGTAGGGAAAAAAAGAATCAAAATAGACATACTAAGAAAATACCAGCATAAAAAAAGAGAATAAAGAAAAGTTCCAAAAATCTCACACAAGACTCTCATGACAGCAGTAACTACACATGCTTACCCAACTAATAAAAACACAAGAGCCCTCCTCCACTCCTGCACTTTTAACAACATGCCAGCATCTTGCTTAGTAAGTTTGCAGGAAAACAACAATTTCTGTTGCTGCTTAGCTCTCACTTTCAGATGTGAAGATTTCCATCACTAAGCACTACACAAATCAAGATACTGCATTTCAGCATGCTTTCTTACTGCAAACATATTGCTCTCACTCATTTTATTAGAAAGGGAAAGGCTAAAGAAGTTGCTTCCTTCAATTAAACTGCAAAACTTGGTTTTACTTCTTCGGCAACATTAGCATCATAGATTATTGTGCTCATGTTTACTTCTCCTTCCAGCCTACCCTCTGTATGCAGAAAATAAAATAATTGCAATGTTTTCCCCTCCAGATCTTCTTCTGTGACATACATCTTCAACAAGACCCATGAGGAGTGAATTATGAAACGATGGGTAAAGCAAGTAGCATTTAATCAGAATGAAAAGTATTTGGAAGTTCCTAGTTACACATGTATCCCACTTAAGGTCAGCCATTGATTAGACTCTCTAGAGACTACTGCAACACAAGTTAAAGAAAAGTATTTCTGCTTAAAAAGATGATCAATCCAGCACCCTGAAATAAAATTATTTCTGCTTCCAGGCACACAACCCTATTACTGCAGCTCCCATTTATCCTTTGCTATTCCTGTTGTTCCTTAGTAAATTCATTTGCATCCAGTTTGACATTACAGGAGATCCTGACATACAGAAACACCCTGTATCTCCAGCTGAGGAATAGAATTTAGTGAATTGCTTGTTCAGCACTGGCCCAAGGGTATTTTGATGTAATGGAGGTATTTTGCCTGCTACCACTATAAAATAAGAAAGTCAACAACAGCATGTGTGTCAATAATGTTGAAGCACAGACTTCTTAAATGTACGTATTTTTCTGAATTAACTTAAACTCACCATATCAATCTATTTACAATTTGAAAGGAAAAATGGATGGAAGTATTGGCTAACCTCATCCCTTTCTGCTCCAGTCTGAATTATCCACATCTAAAAGGACTGACTGAGGAAATGGAAAAAAGGCTACGTACACTACACACAGCTTATCTTAGGAGCATGTTTCAAAGATTTCTACAGTGAAAAAGGAGATAAACTTCCTTAACAGCAGCAAAAAGGAACAGCTAGGAGTAATGCAATAAAAATGGAAAGGGAAAAAAAAGAAGAAACAGAGAAGCCAGCTGAATATCAAGAGCAAGAAGAAATTAATAATGATTATAGAACCATTAAGATTGGACAAGACTTCCAAGATGATCAAGTCCAACCTTTGACTGAACACTGCCATAGCACTAATGAAGATGAGCTCTCCCCATGACTTTATTTTCCCCTCCCAGTTGTGAAGCAGGCCTTCAAATAACCATCCTCAGTTAACTTTGACCGTAGTCAATAACTTTGACTACGGTCAAAGCCATAGTGCCTAGGCACCCAATCAAATTTTCTAGATGGTTTCTAGAGGACACACAAGAAACCTGTCTTCCTTAGGTGCATATGAGTCCAAAAACCCCAGGTACAGCACTACTGTTTCTAATGACCAATACACACTGCTGTATAATGACTGAAATTTTTACACAGAGCCTGAAATCAGCACTGTTCAGATGTGTGTACTTAAAGTTCTTTTCAATTGGCAGTTCAAAGAACATCACCAAGCAATATTTATTTCTTTACTTTCTCACCATATGTCTGGGACCTTTTACTTGGGGGCTTTTGTTTGACTTCGGTTTCAGTTTCACTGCTTTTTCTCTCTCCCTGCTGATGTCTGCCAAAGGCATCACCATGGTGACTAAAAGACCTCCTGAGAAGATAACAAACCCTCAAAGTTTTCCTTCAGAGCAGTCTCCAGCTGTTGCAAACTTTCCCCATTTATCTCTTCACAGTCTCAATTAGAGCAATTGCATCTTGGAACCGATTTCCTCCTCCCTCCTACTGAAAATGCTTTGGTCCACCTGTCAATTGGCATCCTTGCTTCATTACTTGCTGACAGCTCACAATACAGCTCCCTTCCCCTGGCAAATTACTCCTAATCAATTCCTCCTGCAACATTATCTCGTAGCTCTTCAACATACAGACACATACTCTCACACTGGGAAGGGGCTAGCTGGGATAGCTGCCTCCCTAAAGAGCTAGGATACACAAGGAATTTGGTGCATGAAATATTTTCCTGGGCTTGCTGCTGGTTTGTTTTGGGACACTGGATGAGCTTCATAGCCTCATTTTCCATCTATACAGGTGCTTAGAGAAAAGAAAGCTTGATTACTCAGGATGAAACAAAGAGCAAGGAAGTAAACAGTATTAACAAACACTGCACTACGTTATGATTGACTTTTTACCCACAATAAAGCCCCGATAATCTGCTGATTTTCAGTTAGTTGCCCTATCAGATAATGCTTTTGCTTTAATTCCAAATCCTGATCCCCTTTCCTTACACTAATAAGATAACATGATGAATACCATACAAAGACAGCTACCCACTCTGTAACCAGAGACAAAAAGAGCCTTCAAAATTTTGATGCATCATCTAGGGAACTTTAATCACATTAAGTGAACCAGGCTGTCTTAGTCAGAGAAGACAGAAAAGATAAAAATCATCACAAAATGTGACCCATAGTACCAAAGATTATTACAACTTGTTTTCCTGACAGGTGGTTGTTGCCTGATTCTGTTATTTCAATATTTCTTAATGCTGTTTTTTTCTTGATAGTGCCATACTATTCAATAGACATCAATCTAGAAGTGTGTTTGAAGAATTTTTATGCATACATTTCTATGTAAATGTATCTTTTGTTTTTTAATAGTTCATTAATGTAATAAAACCCAGTGAAAGTACCTGTGCATGTAGATACACTAAACTCATCAATGGACTGCTCCTAAAGGATGTGGAACACACAAGGGCACATTGCTGAGATTTTAAAGGTCTTTCTTTGCTAGCACATATAAAACTGCTGAAATTTTCTCAGTTGACAGGGCTCTGAATAAATGTGCTTGGCAGATTTATCACTGGGAGAAGCCACACAGGTTTTAACTACACTGTCTCCAACACTGCTGCTACTGAGTCATGAATTTCTAGGACTGAGGACTAAGTTCACCTTTGAATTGTTTTCACTCCTGGCCCTCCCAGGTGAGACTGCCAAGAAGATGTGCAATCAGAGTCATGAGTGATAATGGGAACTGCCAAGTGGATCCCAGATGCACCAGCTTCTGCCTCTGTTCTGCACAGACACAGCAGAAGCCTTTAAGGGCTAATGTAACGTCATGAAGCAGTGCTTGTTCAGCATCCTTATTATGTGCAGGGTAGCAGTTTTACTTTTGTGCTACAGAGTGCAGAACTGAGGACTGGACACAAAGATCAGAATTAGGAACATTGTTCTCTTTTCCTGTTTTTACATATGTAAGAAGTAAAAAAAAAAAAAAATAAAAAAATCAACTTACCTTAGAATAAGAAAAAAATCTTTCTGGGCACTTCATCATATTAACTGAAACAAGCTGCAACTTCTATTTTTTTTTTTTTTTTTTTTTTTTTTTTTTTTTTTTTTTAATTTTCAAGCAGTTAGTAGTCCAGAAGGCATATATTTGTGGGTATCAGTAAACATGTGACAAGCATAAAGGATTATTACAGGCTGACTGGATAAGCCATATGTCAGTCAAAGGTGGGGAAATCACATGCTTTATACTAATATCTCCAGAGACAGGAGCCTTTCTAGTCTCATTTTAAATTAAAGGAAAAAGGAAATAATTCATTCCTTATCAAATCTGTGCTGTCACGCAAAGAAATGGAATAAAACTATTAAGGGCAGTGAATGACTCCCAGCAACATGTAATAAAAACATGTTAAGAAACAGAGCCCGACCTTACAATTTTTAAGAAATGTTTTTTCTATCACTCCTTATTACAATTATCAAGAGAGCACGATAAATTTTTATAAACAAGATTTTTGAGGCATACTACCACACAACTAGCTCACAACAGACAAAAAGTATTTCTGATTTCTTTTTGCTCTCTGCTTGCATTTACTTCAGGCACCCAATACACCCCAAGGAAACAAATCCCTGCACTGCACGAAGCTACCATGTCAGCTCAGAGACCTTGCTCAGACATATTCTGTTGAAGCAAATTCCAAGAAAGACTGTGAGGTCATAGTCTTTTTGTTATTAAAATACACTTGCATGATGCTGGCTTTATAAAATGTGATGATAATTTCCAATATGGATTCTTAAAAAGACTGTCTAACTTAAATCCATTTTTCTTTCTCTGATTTCATAATGTTCAGAAACAGTAAATACTATTTGTATTTGACAGCCAGGGGAAAAGCACCTCAGTGGTCCACACTTCTGCAAGAGCCTGCAATTCCTAGTAGACTAAATCAAGAAGTGCAGTAGCACAGCATCTCTGTCTCCCTGTAATATACCAAGCACCCTAAAGTCAGTAGAGAAAAAAAATCAGGGATCCCAATAGGGGGATTCCCAAAGGTGGCCCAGGAGTCCATAAAGGCAATCTGAAATTGGACTGTGGAACCACATGACTATGTCTCTGTTTTGTTTCTGTTTAGAAAGTCTATGATGCATTCATGATATTTCCTGATAATTATTTTTGACAGTAACTCAATGCTCAAAAGTGTGAAAGCTAGAAAACACTGTCTGTTCCTTACAATAGCTGATCCATTTTGATAGGTACCTACGCTGATATCAGAGACTTACAGCTTCTGGCAAGAAAGAAGTTCCAATAATAGAAGTGACCAACGCATTTTCATGGAATGAATTGCACAGAAGAGTACCTAGTAATAAATTGCTAGGAGTGACAAGCACTGAAAATGAAAAAATGGAAAATCACAACCATGCCTTCAAAACTCTTATCCCTCCAAACATATACAACAGGACATCTGCTGCTCTTTAACCTCGCTTAAAAGCAGTTACATATCACTGGGAGGAAAAAAACTTCTCCTGACCTACCAGGGGCACAAATGCAAGCAAAGCTGATACAGCATTTTGATGTTTATGAGGTCTGTCTTTGTTTAAAACCAAGTAAAAGCATCATTTTTAAAAGTATTCAGTATAAATCAGAAGACAGAAACCCAACAGAATCAAAAAGATTTGATCTTAATCATTCAGTGGGACTAAAATAACTGCCATGCAAACCCCTAACCTCTGCTCCCTGCTGCTCAGACTGGGAGCCCTGAGGTGGTTTGCCACTGAAGCACTATATCTTACCACCAGGATCCACATTATGTTATCCTACAAGTACACTTTCTCCATAAGAATTAGTAGAAGCAACAAGCTATACCATAATTACAAAAATTACAGTCAAAAAGAGCCTACTGCTCAAGAAAAGAAAGGGTGCATACAAAAATGCACTGAACTGGAAACGATACCACAGAGCCCTGAAGCAGAATGGTCTAGAACATCTAATTAGCTATTGCTGATTTTTTTTTTTTTTTTTAATTCAAAGGTTTCCTTTTCAACTCATTTGTAGAGGTTTTCACAAGAGAACAACAAAATGGTTTCCAAATCAAAACAGACAATTAATTTGTGGGATGTCTGCAAGAGACATAAAATTCAAGCATCTGCACTATAACAAGTTAACTGCATGGCATAGAAGGGGCTCAGCCACTATCTCTTGCCTTACTAGAAGACTTACAAATACATCAAAGACAGTTCTGCTGCTGTCCCATTATCGGCCCAGAAAGGTTATCTAAATCCCATCTTCTTCCCAAAGATACAAATAAAGACTACAGAACAGGAGAACAAAGACTTAGTTCAGAGAGACCTCTGACAGTCAAAGGAAATATAACCCTGTATTTTTCACATGGGAAGTATAATCTTCTGTTGCTCAAGCATCTGCTTGTGAAATCTCTAAGATATGACAGGCCACTTCTGCACACGTTGTCAGTTTAGAAAAAAATATAACATGGAATAATTTCCATCTGTAGAAAAAAACTCAGATTCTCACATTTATTCTAAATGACCTAAAACTAGTTCACAAATACAGTTATACCACTGTGTGCAGGAATCTTCTTACCAGTAAAAGTAGAAAACAGCATCTTCAACCATTTGAACACATTAAACTCAAACAGATTTAGCTCAGAAAATATCCAAGGTACAGAAAAAGATGCACCAAAAGCAGCACTCCTTTTGCTGAAAGTTTTATGCGACCATGTAAATCTTTTCAACTTTAAAAATAATCTTCCTAAAGATCATTCACTTACGCTCTTGACTAGAAATGTAATTGCAGCATCACCTGGGAGTTTAAAAAAAAAAAAAGTTATTGGAAACAATAAAACGTTGTACTTACTGACATATTTAATAAAAGCAGAAAAGCAAGTGCTCAAATTACAAAATAAATACAGCTCTAAGCCATCTGGGATCCTTCCTACAATGTCCTTTCCTCCTTACCCAAGCAGGTGCCATTCCTGCTCTTAATGAAGTCAAATTAAGATCTTCCACAGAACTTCAATGCCTCAAGATGAAACACTGCTTCTCAGAGACTTCCTTAAAGCAAATCAAAAGGGTAAACGTCTATCACATCTTCAACTTTTTCATATGTACTGCATTTTGAGAATGCAAATAGAAATTCACTGCATTTTCCATCCCTTCAAGTTCCAGATACCCAAGTCACAAAATGATTGAACCTACGGTCTTTGTTTGATCCAAAACCTATTGAGATCAAAAGCTTTGAAACAGGATCTTTAATGTTTGGAATGGATTTCAAAGAAGCCTCTAATTAAATTTATTTCTTTTTATACTTTTATTTTTCGCAATGGAGTTAAAGTATAATGGGACAAAGATTTGAAAAAACTCTGATTAGGACCGCATTGATATACAGAAGAGCTCAAGGAATCTTTTTGGATTTATTATCTATTATCTGCTAGTATTCCCTTCACCTTCATTTAAGTTGCATCCACCAAAAGAAGATTTTAGCCAGAGGGTTACAGCTGCTCAGGATATCCTCAGTGTTCAGATCTCATTTAATTGTATATTATCAACCATTCCCTGGAGAACACATTTAATAGATGATGAACGTGTTTCATGAACAAACTTCCTCAAGAGTGTTGTGAGACTTGAAAGCCCTCGCAGAGAGCAATGATCTGTGTAACTTCACATTCCATGGGGAACACCATTGCTCTGTTTGAACTCTCAAATGGTGGAGGAAATGGAGCCCACCACTGGGGGAGGATTCTAAATCTAAAAATACATTAATAGGCAGAAAGTGCACTTGTTGTGTTGGATTGAAAGATATTACACTTGTTGGCTTGGTGCTAAATATTCCAGTTCTTCAGAGAGATCAAAATACACCTCTGTTCTGCCCCCCATTTTCTGCTTACTACCTTTTAGCTTTAAATCCTGTAGTCTCTCCACATGTACAAAATGAGGTGAGGACACAAAGCCTGAAAACAGGCATTAACTGAAGAGAAGCAGATGTTGCAGTCAGGGGTGTCTGTCAGATGTAACTGTTTAGTAACCAGAGGAGAGGACACTGAAGGGGGAAGTCTCTAACAGAGAACAGCATGACAGCAGGTAAAGCACAGGTGACATAATTGAGGGTATAATCAAGACACAAGCAACCTCCTCCTGCTGTGTTCATGCAATGTTTATTTCAGTAACATCTCGATCCATTTATAGATAGAAAAAAAATATTATCTATAGCTAAACACATGGTGAAAGATTTGGGAAAAAGGATTGTCTCTAAACCTGTTCAAGTGCACAGCATCAGCAGCCCTAACCACAGCAGTTTTCAAACATATTTCCATGATTAATCAGATTATAACAGAAAATTAAACATCTTTTTAAGAAAGCCTATCAACACAATATTAAGAGGAGAAAAAAAAGTCTTCAAAACAAATATGTATATTCAAAACAACCTACATATGTATATGTTTTGGTAAACTTTTCTTCTAGATTAAGTCTTTGTGCCTTACACTTACACTACAGCCTGCAATACACATTCATTTACCTGGAAATTAGGTAAATTTAATCAAATTAGATAGAAGGTTTGTTGAATTAGTTGCAGGGAAAAAAAAATAACACACAACTCCCCTCCCCCCCCCAAAAAAAACCCAAAAAAAACACCAAAAAAGAAAAACAAAAAAAACCCAAAACCAACCAACCAAACAACCACACACACAAAAAAACCCAAAAAACCCCCAACCAAACCAAACCAAAAACAAAACACAAAAAAACCCAAACCAAAACAAAAACCCCACAAAAATAAAAAACCAACAACAACAAACCCCCCCCCCCCCCCCACCAAACAAAACAAAACAAAATAAAACAAACCCCCAGAAAAAACGGAAGGGGAATTATGTCCCCAGCATTCCAGACAAGTACTTATTACAGCCAAGCAGCATCACAAATTTCGAGCTCTCTCATTGCAATCAGGAAGCTATAAATACATATTTCTTCCCATTTCACTGTTGTGAAATTTTTCTTCCATTAAGCAATATTCAAGAAAAGTTGAAAAATATTCCAAAGGTGCCATTTCTGACCTTCTGCATTTCTTGTCTTTTTTACATTGTTTTCAAAGAAACACAGATGCAAATAATACAAACTGACTTGGAAAACAAAACAGACTTGGAAACCTTAAAGGACCTTCTGATTCAGCCAACTGTGTAAAAGGCAATAGTGTTTCTCTCAGATCTATGTTTATCTCGTTTTAATGAAGTGGATAGCACCCCCTTATAACACATTGCTTTCTATCTATATATTTTTATTCAACTAGGAGAATCTAAAATCCCTCGAAAATTCATTAACACTGACATTTAGACAACACAAAGCCATTTCAATTCAATTAAACAAACACAGTGTGTTAACCTTCAGCAAAAGAAGTAGCCGTTCATTTTTATAGGCTGCCGTAAACAGATTTCTGGGCTTCAAAGCCAAGATCAATAAAGCTTCTGCAAACAATAATAATCTCACACAGACTCAATCGACAGCTGCTCAGAAAATATAGGCTGGTTCTAAAGGTCTTAGTGACTGGGTGCTTTCTCAGTCTTTTCCTCTTGCTCTCTAACATCAGAATGCAAATGCCAACCAAGACCTTAGTGCATTCCTTCAGACAATGAAGGGTGCTGCTTCCTTCTTCAGCAAGGAAGTCTTCCCATTGGGAAAAAACTTTGGGACAACAGTGAACCCATGTGTTGCACAACTACATAAATACCGATGAGATGTGTATTATGCTATAAGACACTATTTCCACGAAGCAGGTGAGAGGTAGATGAAGGCTTAATCCTGCCTCTTTTTCCTTTAGATCAGTGCTAGTAGCTTAACACTAATGGAAAACTTCCACTCATCCACAGAACAAGCACAATTCAGGAGCAGCTCTCTTCACAGGGACTTGCTTTTCTTCCCATAATCTTGTAATGCAAAGTAAGAGAAAACAATTCAGAACAGTAGCTTCTGCATTCCTTAGTCCTGCTGAAGCTGTCAATGCAAAGGCCAGCCTTATGCTCTTATCTACTCCAGTAAACATTTTACTTCTTCCTACTAACATCTCCAGAATCTTCTTGACTGAATGCCACACTTCAAGCCCGCTGATAACTGATAGCCAGCAAATACAGTAGCAGGGCAGTGCTTTATCAAGTGCAGTTATTATCACAATAGCCAACAGAGGACACTTAAATAACTGATCAGGAACACAAAATGCAAAGAAGTGGATGGCAAAGCATATCTTTGCTTTTCTAGGTACATTAGGAATATCGCAGACACAATATATCTAAAATTAGTATTTAACAATGAAATGCAGTATCAGTGCAGTTACATAATCACACATGGCCATCACTAAAATTATACCTTTACTGTGGCATAAACTTAGATCCTTATAATGTTTTTTCTTCTTTCTCAGCAAACTCCCTGTGATGTAAGGAGATGGGATAAATACAGAACAAGTACAGAAATTTGGAGACTTCCTCCTACCTTCTCTCATATGTCAGTGAAGGACTGAGGTGAGAACTCAAAATGTACTCTGTGATAGCTCAGAGATCAGGTCTCACTCAGGTCAGTGGATTAGGCTGCTTGAGAACTATTGAAAAGTCTTATCTCTGAATAGAAAACTAAGGCTTAATTTTGTGTGTTCAATATGAGGGTTTTGGAAGGTTTATGTAACTCCACAATGGTTGGTTCAGCTATTGCATTTAAAAAAAGGCACACATCTTCCCTTTAGAATACTTCCCTACAACACTACAGAGTTTCATAATGTATGAAAAAGAAGTTGTCACATGTATTTTTGTCAGACATTATATACCAACAAGGCACATTACATATATTTCATTCTTTCAGAGCTTAGGACCTCATACCTTCTCTGATATGATGAGATAAAATATAATTTAATCACAAACATCAGAGATATCAAAGGAACTTACAGGATGTGTAGTCCACCTTAATGATGGAAGACAAGCATTCCCACAGATGGCCAGCTATCAAAGTCATGGTTTAGCTGCAATTTTAGGCTAGCCCCAACTAAGCTTCAAGGTCACTCTATTTTCATAGTCACTCATTTCATTCGCTGAAAATCAGAACAGAATTGGACCTTCTGGAGGTATTTAGTAAGAAGGTACACAACACCATACTGGCAAATAAGTAGTGTTCTAATTCATACATACAACATATTAACCCTTGATGCATAGATGGTATTCTGCTGAATACCTACAATTTGCAGATGAGGTGGTTCTGGTGGTTGCTAGATGCCTCTGGTTTGTAGTTACTGTATTTCTTCACTAGAGTGCCAACAAATTAATTTTCTATTCATGGACATCTCAACCAGAGGAATACTCAGCAACACAGCACTTATTCAAGCAATAAAACAAAATCCAAGCAATAAGCCTGGTGGGGTATATTCCCATTTAGGTTGATTCCCAAATCACCCTGACAGATGGTAAGAAAAACTACTTCATGGACTACAGCAAGGCAATTAATTTAGGTCTTCTAGGTAGAAGTCCGTACAGCCTATAACAACAATATTTCCTTCCTTTCACTACTGCAAACTAGTGCCAGATTTATGATATGCCATTTCCAATGACGTTTATAAGAAACACAAAGTACTCTGGACATCAGCACTGTTGGGAAGGGGATGCTACTCTGCACAGCTGGCAAAATTATTTCTGCTTTCAAGGGCATTCAGTAACATTAGCTACATTCATTTTGAAAGCAATTGTGCTTCTGCTAGTAAACACCATTTGTATCACTGCCTAAGAGGTTGCAATGTATTTTGGTGGGTTTGCAAGTCTGCTTGGTTCTGTCCACTTCTGCTCTTACCCCTCAATTTATGAATGAAATCTACCTTCTGCTGTGAACGCCTCTTCGGAGGCAAACAAAGTGAATACACAGAAACTCAGCAAAAGAAGAGCTGTGAGGAGGCACTGGTGGGACTTAAGGGAATGAAAAGGAAACAGGTCAGGGTTACACAAAGCCCTATGGTAGAGGGCTCTCACTGATGAATTCAGTTTACCTGCAGAAACATATTGTCTAGTCACGTAGAAAGAAACTAATAAGCTTACTTCTTCCAAAGGCAGCAGTTCATCACACCTCCAACTTCAGAGGCTACAGGTTTACTCAGATGAAATCAGGTGACAGGTACCTCATTTTTATCACACCTGGCCAAATGAGGAAACCTGTTGGTGGAAAGGGCAGCTTTTATACCTCTCAGCACTAAAGATACTGACTGACCATTCACTTGAGAACTCATGTAGCTGTTCTTTTACTTTTTATCTCTCAGCCTGCATTGAAAAAACACCACAATTTGATCCTTGAAGTCATGTGGGTAATATAGACTATGTTCCTATATCAGTATCTTCACAACCATACTAATGTGAACAGCTGAATGAAACCTGTACTTCAGAAATCAAGTAAAACTTCCTTCACATCACATAAAATGATGTGAAGGATGAGACCAATCCTCATGAATCACACAAACCACTTCCTTGAGGCATTCAGCTACTTGATTCATCCTTCAAGCTTATCAGCAATTTGACCAAAATACCAGCAAAAAAAGCCTCACAACTGCAGACACGTATGTGGGTGTGATGGGTTGGCCCTTGTTGGAAAGCAGGAACCCACCAAAGCCACTATGTCACTTCCCTCCTCAGCTGGATAGGAAGATAAACTACAAGGAAAAGCTCATGAGTCAAGACAAGGACAGGGAGAAATCACTTGTCATTACTGTCATGGGCAAAATGAACAAACTGAAGTTGCAGAAATTAATTTATTACCAAATAAATATTAGTAAGATAATGATAAATTAAATTAAATCTTAAAAATACCTCCTCTCCCACAAACATCTTCCCAGGCTCAACTGCACCCCATTTTTCTCTACCTTCTCCCCAACAACCAGTGGAGTGGGTTAGCTCATCACACACTGCCTCTGTCAGTTTCCTCACACTCTTCCCCTGGTTCTGTGTGGGGTCCCTCCCATGGAAGAAAAACCTCCACAAACTTCTTGCACAGCCCCTTCCCATAGGCTGCTGCTGTTCACAAGCTGATGCAACATGAGACCCTTCCATGGGGTATAGTTTGCTCCAGTGTGGTTCCTTTATAAGGTCAGAAGTCCTGCCAGCAAATCTGCTTCAGTATGGGCTCCTCTTCATGGAGACCCAGGTCCTGCCAGGAACCTTCTCCAGTGCGGGCTTCCCACAGAGTCACAGTCTTTCAGGCACACACATACCTGATTCCTCTATGTGTTCCTCCATGGACTGCAGGTGGATTTCTGCTCCACTTGGACCTCCATGGACTGGTTTAAAATGTGACAGTGGAATAACAATATACCTACATGTCCGGGTTTCAGCCAAGACAGAATTAATTTTCTTCCTAGTAACCAGAACAACGCTGTGTTTTGGGGTTACTATAAGAATAATGTTGATAACACAATGATGCTTTTAGCTGTTGCTTAGTAGCACTTAGGACCCAAGTCCAGGACTTTTTGGTTTCCCAGTTTCTGCTGGTGAGCAAGTGCACAAGAAGCCAGGAGGAAGCAGCTGACCAGAACTGGCCAGAGAGATGTTCTATACTAGAGAATGTCACACTCAGTTTATAAACTGAAGGGATTTGGCTGGACATCAGTCAGTGAGTGGTGAGCAATGGTATTGTGCATTACTTGTCTTTCTTGAGTTTTACTCCTCTTGCAAGTTCTGTTGTCTTCCTTTTCATCATTATTATTTTATTATTATTATTATGCTTAACTTAATTTCAATACTTAAGCTGTTCTTACATTAACTCATGGGTTTTACTTTTTTTTTTTTTTCCCACAATTCTCCTCCCCATCCACTTGGGATGGCAGGGACTGAGACAGCACCTGCATTGTACTTAGTTGCTGACTGAGGTTAAGCCACAACACACATAAATAACAATTACATAATCACTTTTCAGAGGGAAAGTATTTCTATTCCCCCCTCATGGAACACTGCTGTATTAAATCCTACAACTCTGATCTGGCTGTACTGGAAGTATTAGCATAGTTTAGGGGGAGTAAAATGAGTTCACTAAACAGAAACTGCATTATTTGCTTTGGGGATAGCAAAAGGAACATACAAGGGCTCCCTTTTAAAAACCTGCTGTCGCTTTGCCTGTGTTCCATACAAACCAAATACACAGAGTTAATATCCTGATAAACAGTTTATGCTAAATTAGGATCTAACAGAGAAGACTATTTTACTCTACAGAATTTCCCACATTTGGTCAGAAAATATCACCCATGGCTTCCGCAGGGCCATCTTCTTACCATCCCATGCACTTTGCTAAAGTAAAGAATAGACTTTTATTGTTTATCACGTGGCATGAAAGACATAAAAAAATGCTATAACTTGACCATGTTGTTAACAGCTGTTCTCCTTCCCCACCGGCATTCACATCACCAGCATTTAAGGGATATAGTTAACGATGCTTCTGCTCAAGAAAAAAGTGTCCAAGGCAGCAAGGATGATAATCAGAAAGTGTTCAAGTTTTCAGCACAGAAATCGAAATCTGAAAAATCCAATTCCTTTTTTCTATCTTTCCTTTCAAAAGCACACATGCAAGATACTGATGACAAAATAAAAATGGCACCACACTTCATGATGAATCACTTTCTCCTCTTTCAACTACTCTATTACAATTTTCATTACTGGGAAGTAAAAGCACAACAAACATATGACAAAGTACAGTCCTTCCTAGTACTATGGTGCAGCCCCAGGACATCACAATTACATGCTTTCCCACAAGACAAGCATCAAAGGCAAGCAAATGTACTTGTCCAAATGGTACTACTCAGAGCAGATTTGTGCTGGCTGCAGCAAGCAATTATTAGGGCCAGTCAAATACACCAAATTTGGAAAAGGCATGTTCTCAGAAGGGACCGTGGTGTAGGAAGAATGACAGTTTGCAAGAAAAATACAAAAAGAAAAACATGAAGAATTGAGGCCGGTGGAAGTGAAGGGTGAAGAGTAGAGTTGAGAGGAAGCAACAAGATCTATAGTTAATTATTTCTACATATAAGAGTGAGGTAAATTAAAAGTTTTAGAACACATGAATACACATATATTATTGTAATAGAAAATGTATTTTCAGCAGCACCTGCCTGTCCTTCCCAAACAAGAAACATGCTTTGATCTGATTTCACCAAAATCCTTAATGAACCACAAAGAGCTCTAGAAATATAGTTATAAAAGTTCCACCTAAAATACAAAGGAAAGTCATGGCCAAAGCGCTCAGCCACAGTACTTTGGCATGCTTTAATGCTCCTTGGAAAAAAATCAACCAAAAAAAAAAACCCAAAAAAACCCAAACACTCCACAAAACCCAGCAACTATTATGTGGGCAAAGTCATTGCAGTGGGTTTGATGACTCACTAAGAGGCTGTGTTATCTTTTACAATCTCTGCTCATGCTGAAAATGCTTTCTTAAGTTGCTGCCTGACTGTGAAGCAGACAGCATGGGCTGGAGGTCGTTCATTTAATTGTCTTGCCAACTGGATCTTCTTTAGGACAAACCCCAAGGGCTCTCTTCCTAAAGCTCTCACTAAAAGCAATGGATCAGAATTTTGAGCACCAAGAGCAACTATAGCCAATAAAAAAAACAACCCAAAACTGCTCAGAAAGTCAGATTCGAAGAAAAAGATTAAGAAAATTAGAATTCAGTTATTTCAGCTGTTTGGTTCATCCATCCCTTATCAACCTGCTTGTAGATTAATCAATACCTAGATGGCAAATGATTTCATACACACAGTGACCTTGCAAAATACTCCAACGACGAAGTCAACCAGGCACAACAATAAGACTGTTTGCTACAGAGGCTGTAAATAGTGGGAGCCGAAATTAATATTGAAGTCACAACTGTATATTTTGCATTAATGCTGAGTACAACATATCAGCAACATATCTGCTTTCCACGCTCTTTGTGAGGAGATGAGGTGAGGGTTTACATTTCTGCCCCCTGTTCTTTTCTCCATTGTGCTGACATTAGTACTTGGAGTCAACCAAACCAAAAACTGTTTTCTTGAAGCATTTTTCTGGATCATTGAACTGGTTCCTCTCACAGATTTGGACAGTAGAGTCAACACCATCCAGGCAATAGCAATAGCAGTGGAAATGTTTAACTTGACATCACTGCCAAGATCTCAACACTGCCCAACAGTAATGTAGACAGTATCAAATGCTAATTCATTAAACATTCATTACTCTACTATTTTCAAAAACACAAAAACCATCACAAAAATATAACCTACCATGTGCTAACCTCAGTGACCAATTGCTCTCAGATCACAAGCAATCAGAGAAGGATTTAAAAAGCCCTGCATCTCATCTCTCCCCTGCTTTTTTATCATTAATAAATTAAAAAATATAAAAATATTGAGATTACTATTTTGTATAGAGTGCTTATATACTTCCCACTTACTGTTCTATGTATCTCTCAAGTATTGAAGCCTAGAATAGAAGATGGTTTCATTTGGATTGTTTTCCTCTTTAATGATTATGTAGTTTTAAAAATACTTTAGAGGAGCACTGACCCATCAGACGCCTTGAGTTTCAACTAGCATTAAAGTATATGAATTCAACTGGTGACACTTGCTTTCCCACATTCCTCTTCAGCTGTTGTTCAGCCCACCTGAACCTTGCTAACACAGCATTTTTTTTGTTTTCCACCCCTCAAGTGGTGTGTCTGAGAGGATGGTATTCCTGACACAGATGCCAGAGCAGCATCTGTACCATTCTCTACACAAACTGTTTAATCTCACTGAAAGGTAAGGTAACCAAGTAGCCTCTTACTCAAGTGCACAAGATCAGCTCTAGTGATCACACCCCCGTGCTATTTCAGGCTGGGTGCACACAGTATTTTTAAACTACAGCTCAGCTTTCACTTAAGAAAAACACACCATTAGAGAAGGAGACAGGGACAGAAAGCTTACTTTTGCTTTACTGGCAGAAACCTCAGGTAGAAAAATCCACACGGTTACAAAGATCTACGTGTCATAATTCCCAGTAGTCACAAGCTGAAATTGTTCTAACAGTGATCATCAGCACTTCAAACTTCATTAGGGAATACAGTTCTGCTTCTGCAGCCGGCAAGAGGAACACATCTCAAGTATGAAATTACATTGTGTTTGTCTTTTAAAGGTTTTGGCTGCAGAGGTGGCTTCTGTGAGAAGATGCCAGTAGCTTCATAAGAGTTGAGTCTGGTTTGGCCATCATACAGTTGGTGAGTGATCTCTCCCTGCCCTTACCTCAACCTAAAACCCCTTTGTTGCAGCTTTTTTTCCACTATCCGGGTGTGAAGGGGGGTGAGAGCAGCAAGGTAGGCCAAGGAAGGAAAGAGTAAGCAGCCCTCATCTTCCCACTGATTCTTTTTATCTGCCCAGGAATTATCCTCTACCTGCAAAGCCTCTCATTCCAGAAGGGGAGTAGGCAGGAAGGCCTTGGCTGCAACACACTAGGAGTGAACAGCCTGTTAAATTTCTTCGCTGTGAGCCACCATCACTATTTTGTCACTTCCATCATTAAAGGTGTTCAGTTTGCCTACGCCAATCCTTTCATAGCCTTCTGCTAAGGGAAACATTGTGCACAAAGATGTAAAGAAAACACTAAGAAGCGAGAAATGAGAGACTCACTGCAGTTAAGGATTCAAAGCTGATGAAGTAGAGGGTTTTAGGTTATTTTTAAACATTGATGCAGTACTCTAATGTGCTAAAACCTTAAAAGCCAGCATCATAAGACACACTGCCTCGGATTCTGTAATGAAGGAGTTGCAGCACACCAGTCCATGTGTCAATAACTGAGCTTCAGGGTTTTATTCTTCATTTTCATTTTTTCCCTTAAATAGTATGCTGATATTCAAACAAGAATATTAATTACTTCATTGAATAGAAGTGTCCTAGGGCTTTTTATCTTCTGCTCAGTGTATTATGATGTACTACATGGATTAGACTGCACCAGCTGCTAATTTTTTTAAACAGTGTTCACTCAAACCTTCTCTATGTGTGCTATTATGCAGGAATTGTCAGGTCAATTAGGACTAGTGCAGCCAAAGCTCAAAAAGTAGTTATTTCATTACTATAGGGATAAAGCTGAATAAAGGACATGGGAGATGCAATAATGCTAGTAAAAAGAAAAAAGGAAAATTCTTCTAAGGGTTAGACAGACATTACCTCATGGTCAGAAAAAAAAAAAAAAATTGTAACTAGTTCACAGCCCCAGTATGGATTTCTATATGACCTTGAATCAGTTCTCACAATTCTCACCAGGCATATTATGGGACCTGAGATCCCCAGCTAAGAGTTACTAGAACCATGCAAAATTAGGGCTTATTTCAGAAACACTTGCACCTTCCTTCTGGTTGTTTTTTTGGGGGGGTTTTTTGGTGGTTTTTTTTGTTGTTGTTGTTTGTTTGTGGTTTTTTGTTTGTTTGTTTCTTTTTTTTTTTTTTTTAATGCAGGTCACAGTCAGTGACTTCAGTAAGATCCTAAAACTTGCTTAGCACAGCCCTTCCACTCACTCACACTTAGGCTCATTATTTAACTCCCTCAAACACACACAAAGTGACCCATAGCTGGAAAATTTCAAGGGGCAAAGACATTCCAGAGATTTAAGATTTAGCAGTGAATGGATATTTATTAAGTACATGGAGCAGACACAGAGTGGCATTGGTTAGTCAGGTTTCACACTTCCCTGCCCCTCCTCCAGAGTTACTTTAAAGACAATAAACTTTATAATGAAGTATTGATAACATCTTCCCATTTAGGCTAACAGGCTTATCACGCACTCCACCACTGAATATGCTGTTTTAATTAGCAAGATGGATCTCAGAGCTGATATGTTCTGTTGTGCTATAATTTCTGCCTTTACAGTAATTTTCTCCTGTTTTTCACAGTATAATGTGCTATAAATCCTACTTAGGCTGCCTTGCTGGCCTGTTGCTGCTCAGAGTCAATCTTTCAGGCCCTCCGTTTCCATGACAACTTCCTGCCATCCTCCTATTTGCAGGATTATCCTACAGCCCCCTGGGGAGACTGTTTCCAGTCTGGATGTTCGATGCCCATGGGCTCCCAAATCTGGAGCTCCATTCAGCCCCCTCTCTGCCTCCAGCAGATTTGGTTTGCCCAGCCTTGCCATACTGTCTGTGCCTGGGGTTGCACACAGGGAACTGGGCAACCAGTCCTCTCTTTATCCCTCTGGAACGGGGGTGCCTAGAAGAACAACACTTACTTGGCTGGTTTAATCCCTAAACAAGTCACAAACAAATTAAATAACCTGTCCTCTCACTCCAGGGTGTTTTGTTTGGGTTTTTTTTTTTTTTTTTCATTTCTCTCTGCATCCTCTGCTCCCACATTCAGCCTCCATGCACGCATTTCAGATTACAAGCACATATTCTTACCTGTTCTTAATTTTCAGCTTTTGTCATGTTACCTCTCTCATATTCTTCTTTTCCCCTGTTTTATCTTGCCCTCTGTTCCTTTTTTTTCCTCTCTATGATATTTCCTCATATACTACAATGCTTTCTAAATACAGCTGTGATGATCCAGAAACCATTACAAGGTCATCCATCAACTGCTCCTGCTCCCCCAGGTCATACACCACATTCCACTAATACTCAATTAAATTGCAGTCTTTGAAAAGAAAAGCAGGATATTTCAAGGAAGAAAAAAAAACCCCTAGGATTGTCTGTTCTCTAGAGCTAAAGGAGAGATGGAAAGGCTGTACCTGAGATAGCAACTTTTCTGAAGTCATTGTATAAACACAGCAATTAGGATCCTCCAAACCTGCAGGCAGAGGGGAAACAGCATTTCTCAGATTTCCCTCTGCATGACCTATTGATTCTCCAACCTTATTTCTTTTTTTTTTTTTTTTTTTTTTATGGATGCAGCTCTTTATAAACAAAGGGTTCATAATTGTTAACAAGAAGAAACACTTTAGGGATACATACACCACCTAACCTTACGCATCTAATAAAACTCAGAGCTCACAGGTTTACAGTTTATGAATGGATAGGATGTCATACAAAGTTCCTCTGCACTTCAGCCTAGCCACTGAGCTGAAAGCCTAGGTTGGGTGCTCCAGGTAGGTTGGGTGAAGAGGGAACCTCCTTACAGAAGATTCTTCCATAAGCTTATAATTTCCACAGCCCTAATGGACATCTGCAACATGGCAAGTCTCCAGCTGCACTTCAGTGAGGTATGACAGACTTGGGGACAACACTACTTCATCATACCCATAGCACAGTTATAAAGCAAAATGACTTGCATAGAAAGATGGGATCATTCTCATCCTTTACTCTTCAAAATAATGACAAAGGAAACTCTACTATACAGCAAATGGAACCCACAGGTGTGAGTCCTACTAATTTGAGAACACACACTATGGTATCAGATTGCTGATAAAGGGAAATATATCTTAGCTGTAGCCAGAATATTAGCAGCTACAGAAAATGCTGGAAATCCTTCATAATTCAGTAGCATCTCTACAATCTTTACATTTCCACTCAGTCTAAATTTTTGAAAGGCAATCTGGGCTTCAAAACACCTGCTGCCCTTTCAGCTCTAGACCTAGTCCTTAACAGAAATCTTTACAGAGATGCAGAAAGCAGAAAATGCAGCAAAAGAATTTGGATCAACAAAAAATAAATTTTCCCTAGGGAAGCATCACTTGAGAGTTTTTTGGGCTTTCTCCCCCACTAAATATTCATGCTGTCATCAGTTTATATTCAATAGATCTCATGATTAATGTACATAAGACCATCCCAATATCTTTAATTTAATAAGTGAAATTCTTTTATTCACCTTGAGTAATATGGACTGTAATTCACCTTTTAGAATTTGGTTTTTATACAAACTGAATAGTCTGATTTTAAGACTAATAAAAGATTATACACGAAAGAGGTGAGCAAATATTAGAAAACACAGAATTAATTACCATTAAGAAAACGTACACAGAAGTAAGTATATTTTTCAGAACTTCAATGTCTGGAATTTTTTTTCCTCACATTAAGGACAATTTCTTGCTCTCGTGAGTCAGGATCACCTTCCATCTTGCACATGAGAACTTCAGTAGCTAAACGAAGCAATACTTAGCCTGTGTATATTCCATATTTCCTGCCAAGATCAAATTAAGTGCCTCGGATCACATACTTTATACAGATTGGCAAGTGTAACGTGTTTGTCACAGTTATCATCAGAATTTCAGCACCTTCACAAAGGTTTCTCTGAATTGGATAAAGTGCTGAGCTAAAGCCTAGTTTAAATTGTTCATTTCTCCTCAAACTGTTCCTTGTTTAGAACTAGACTTTGGACTCCCTTGACCCAAGCACCACATTTCTTACAATTCATACAACAGATCAAACTGTTGACAGGTTTTATTTGAATTGACACTGCTGTAATACCTATGTAATTATTAATGTTTGGTTTCAAATGGTACATACGAAGAAGGGGCATTCCATGCCAGATCTGCACTCCATCTACTTTGATGTTCCACCCCTGATGGTTGTCAGTACCAGACACTTCACAGTATCTCATTTAACCTTCTGGTTAACTCCTACTAATAGCCTCATTCCCCCTCTGAGTTACAGCTTAATATAAAATGACTTCCATCTTATTCAAGTGAACAGAAATGATTCAGATGAATCTCAGATTCCACATCTCAAGCCACTGACTCACTTGAGCATTAAACATTTAGTAATAGCTCCAGACTACTGAGCACACATCTACAGATACGTTTTCAGGGAGTTTGTTAATATCTCTGCTGTTCTAATATGGACTTCCCACCCACATGGTAGAAGGACTATCCTGCTTCTAGCAGGACTAGAGAAATTCCAGAAAGCTAAGCTCACAAGTACCATGAAAACAAAGCTTTTACTTCATTTCCCTCAAAAGGTTATTCCTTCACCAAGTAGGGTTTTCCCATATATAAATATACACACACATTTTCCAAAGTCTGCTTTGAGAAGAGATTTGATATTGATGTACCTAATGATACCCCCAAACACCTCAAAAATCAGTGACATGTTTCCATAGTGACATTACACTGTACTGAAAATGGCTTTGTCCCTGAGGGCAAATGACTAAGCTGTAAGTCAGCCCTCAAGCTTGTTGAGCCCACGACAATTGCCAGTCAAGACAGTCAGTTGATAGTCAGGGGTTCTATTCACTTTTGGTCAGTTAAGGTCACATGAATAACAACTTTTCACCTGAATTTCAATGGCAGCAAGGTTAGGTTAGGAGCAGCACCTGCTTAAGGTTAGGTTAGGAGCAGCAGCCTTCAGTAAAGGCTGGCTTATGTTGTCACACAACAACATCCTGATGCCTTCACCAGCCCAATTGAATAGCCTGGCTCATTTTTGAACTCAAGGAGGGCATAGAAATATCATGTTCTTATTAAAAAAATTTAGTTGAATAAATTATTTCTGTACACCTCACCAAAAAAACCCAACCAAACAAAACAAAACAAAAACAAAACACAACCAAAAAACAACCCACCAAAACAAACAAACAAACAAATAAAAACAGAAACGAAAAGCAGTGCTGCTCCCTTGTTGCTGTATCAGCAATTGGTTAAGAAAAACTCTCTTTAATTCTATAATACAGGTTGTACAGTGAGGTTTGAACTTTCAAGTACATTGGAAATAAAATTTACACTGCACCACAGATATGCATTTCTCCCACTGTTCAAGGCAAACAAAACCAAACCAAATTCACACCAAAATAAATACAACCAAAAGTCACAACTCACAACTTTCTCAGAACCTTTCATAGGTTTCAAACTCTTGAAAACTCATAGTATGATCAAATCTTTGTTCAGGACAACTCATCAGTGGTAAACTGACTCCATGCAAAAAGTACCACACAATTCCAGCTCCCTAACACATACAAACTGCACCTGTCAAGACTGTGATTATGTGAAAATTGCTCTAATACTCCTCTGACAGCACTCCAGCTGAGAAGTCTCCCTGAGCAGTGAACAGCTTTGTGTAGTATTTACATTTACTTCCTATCTTGGAGAGTGCTCTCAGTACAAGCTCTCCAGTACAACCTGAAAAAGAATGACATACTAATGACTACCTGAGGTCCAAAAAAAAAACCCCAAACAAACAAACCAACAATCATGAGCTGTACTGTGAAATACTATACTTTTTAAAAGTTTGAGGGCCAAATCAAGAACCTTTAAAACTTTCTTTGTGGACTCAATCATGCAAATTTCAGTCCAGATCTTCAGAGAAGGTTGCGACACAAAACCTTCTCTGCACTTTTTCTGAACCTTTCAATAAGAAACCAGGCAATGCCCAGAGACTGGACATCTCTCCATGAACATTTGAAGGCAGCTGTGCATGCGTGGAATAAGAATGAGGGAAGTTGATGGCTCTTGAGCAAGAATTACCCATATATTACAGATAAACAACAGGTTCCTGACTCTTTGATGTGCTCAATATCTCTTATCAACAGCTTGAATACATCAGTTTTTAAACAAGGAGAAGGATTTTTCTGACAACAGTTTGTTTTCCTACGTAGAAATGTATCGAATACCAAAATACCATGTGTTTTGGAAACAAGATTATCCTCATCAAAAAAGAACCAAACAAACAGGAAATTCAAGAAAAAACAAACAAACAAAATGCCAAGCAAACAAACAAAAAACCCAGAAGGAAATATTGCACTTATCTAAACTATGACATTAACCTGGGAAACTACTTCAGCTAAACTTGTTACAAGAGTTAAGTAATACCCCTGAGAAAGCACACATTTCTAGTAACAGCAGCAACTCAGTGATACTGGCTGGAAGAAAATTAAGATAAATATCTCAGTTTTCCCACCACAGCATTACCCAGTCTGGGGTGTAGAAAGGTTTCCTCCTGATACTGTTACTTCTCGCATGCTGTATATAGCATTATCTAGGGATACAGGTAAGATGCCAGTTAGCTGGAAGTCTATTTTGTTTGATAACAAACTTTATGCTCTCCAGACTGTATAAAAATTGGGTAATGAGCTTGCAAGCTCTGTTCCACTGCATTTTCATGAGAGGATCTTGGTCTCCTGGTACACACAAGAGCAGAGAGAGGCAGTTTCTCCATATGCAACTGCACTTGGTGTCACTGGGCCACATGATGGGGATGTGCTGCTGGGACCATATGTTGAAATTCAAAACAGACATTTCAAAGCACAGACATGCCAAGGCACCCAAGGTCAGAATTACAGTACTTCAAAACAAAATGTTAAAGTCTCTGGCAGACCAGGATTAAAAAAAAAAATAATAAATTAAAGCCTGCTATAAAACTTTCCATGACAGATTACACTGGTTCATCACAGTTATTCATTACCAGGTAAATAACAATTGATTTCAATGTCCCTGCACACATCCTGACTCAATAAACCGTTTTTCAGCTGATGAGCTACAGCTGTCCCTGAGATAAATATCACCCAATTTTAAAACTACATTAGAACACATCCATGTCAGCATGAGCACTGCAGGTTTTGTTTGGAAAAAAGGGTCAGTGAATGTCAGGAACTATTTTGCTTGTATAGCTAAGCGTGTATACATATTAGGTTTTCTCAATTTTAGTATCCATAATAATACTTCAGACATTAACTAATTAAGAAATAAGAAGTGGGATCTACTGAAGAAAATCTGAGTCAGGCCAGAGTTTTCTTGTGCGGGCCACATAGCCAATGCACTCCTAAACTGCCTTATATGTCTCAGAAGACAGAGAGCACTCTTGATGTCTTCCACATCCACCCACGCCTGACAGGACATCCCTTCTAGTCAGAAACAATCCCTTCTATCTCGGTCAAGAAATAGTACAAAAGAAAAGAGGAACTGAATGCCCCCTTCCATCCCCTAAAATAAAATGCCATGTCTTCATTATTTTGCAATATTATCAGACATCTCCTTACATGTCTATTTAACCCTCTCTTCCCACAGATACCACTTGAATCCCAAGATTCACACAGCTCATCTTGGACCCCGATTTCCAGTCCTGCACATATTCTTGGGGTACCTCACAACCCAGCTTCCCCAGCATTTTCAGTTTTTTTAAAAAAACTTTTCTTTCTTATTCCATCCATCAGCACTAGACATCCATACTCTTCCCTGTGCATTCCACTTCCACACTCTACCCCTCTTGAGCTTGAGAGCACTGATTGCATCAAATTGGGCATAGTTACATTTAGTGGTTCAGTATCCAGCAAGGACAGGCTCCAGCCATTTGAAATCTCCATTTAAGCTCCCTGCTGAGCTTGCAGGCTTACTGAGACAAGGATGCACTGAAAATTAGATGGACACTGTACTGCCAGCAATTGACTTATTCGTGCCTTGCACCCAGAGAATCCTTCAGATGCACATTCTGTGATAATGCACACACCAGTGTGACATGATGAGCCAAGCCAAGGCAGAGGAGGAATAGTGCCCCTCCACACAGACATAAAGAGCCTGCATGAGTTGTTTTCCCAAGTTCTGCAGCTGCTTACTCAGGAAGTCATTTGTGCATGGAAGCACTATAAATTAAAGAAATCTTTACTACCCTGGAGGTGAGAACACCTTTTGCATTCTGCATTATTTTTCCTAGACCAAGCAGCATCAGGCCAGGCACACCAATGGTCTGGGCCCAGTGCTCTCCAATTAACAGTTTGCTTGTACTGGATCATGGTGGCTGCAGGAAACCACTTTTGCTCTCCCACCTCTTCTCAAACACTGGCCTAAGATAATTGCAACACATCCAGACAGGGCTATATGGAATGATAAGCTGGGTATGTTTTTGAAGTACTTTTCAAAGCAGTGAATAAAGTGTGGCATTTCTTCAAAGTAAACAGGACAGGCTGTATTTCAACAAGCAGTTACAGCACAGATCATCCTTCTGTAAATTGTTGAATCACATTGGCAGTAACTGTGGAAGCACTTCCAGACAATGGAACACAGGTTTGCATCTTCTACTTAGCATAGGAAAAGGTGGTTCTTTCACCCACAAAAATATTTGGTCCTTAGAGTTGTTTGTCTCTGAAGAGAAGAGCACTGTGCAAAAAGAGGACAAGGACCATTATGCTCTATTAGTCATATGAGCACGGAGGCAAGAGGGACAAAAGGGGGAAAGCTTGCACAAGACTGGGGCACTGAACAAAAAAAAAACAAACAAACAAAACAACAACAAAAAACAAAACAAAACAAAAATTAAAACAAAAAACCCACAAAACAACAACAACAACAAAAACCCAAACAAAACCAACCAACGAACCAAACAAAAACAACAAAAAACAAACAAACAAACAAAACCAACAAAAACCAAAAAAACAAACAAACCACAAAAAACCCCAAAAACTAGCAGCAACAAAGCTTGGCTCAACACACTGGGGAATGTAACAGCTTGCAAAAATTTGAAGTGTGCAAAAACAAAGTATCTTAAATAACTCTTAAGTAGAAGAAAAAGATGAAAATAAGCAAATGAAATTGCAGTTTGAATGCCAAAAAGTATTTCTTTTGAAGAATTTCGTTTTGTGAGTTATATGTGATGAAAGACATTGAAGACTACATGCTGGCAATATATTGATTAGAAGCAATGCTAGAGTGGCCACTCTGAGTTTGTTACGCCTTGCCTCCCACTTCTCTTGTTTTTAAAAGGTTTGGCACGCTTTTTTCTTTCTTCACCTTCAGCATCAGACAGATGCCAGAATAGCATTTGATATTAAGCAAAAGCCTCACACTGGTACCTTCGGAAATGAACTTCAATGCCCTAATTAGTCCAATACATCTTTGGCAATGTCTATAACCCTTACATAGTCACAGCAGTGAGAATCATGCAATCATGAAATCTAAGCAGGAAAACAGATGGTCTTAAGTAAAAACTTTGTGTGCAATTCATTTTACAACATGGTGTGAGGTCTCCAACTTGATACAGAAATGGGAAGGAGCAACACTGAAGAGACCTTTGGCTTTGAATTCCAGTGTTTAATTTGGTTCATGGATTAAAATGAACCACACAAAGACTCAAATTCAAATTCAAATGAGCCCACGAACACATTAGTGTATGCCACAGAACTGGGATGCAGTTTAAGAAAAGTGGGATAGCTCTCAGAGGACAGCAATGCACTGATTTTCATTAGTGCAATTCATTCTCAGGAAGATGCAAGCAGTGGCACTTATGAGAAGGGAGCATTATGGACCTCTGTAGGAATGGGCCACATGAAAAAAGCTGGACATGTCAGCAGTTAAGGGTGCTTGAGGCCAGGACTGAAGCAAACAACTACAGTTTCTCTAAAGAGACCATGTTTGAACCATCAAAAAACACTTCAAATTCTACATCCACTGAGCAAAAGCATGCCAGGACTCTAAGGGATGCTGTGTCTTAACAACTGAGGTTTTCAGCAGAGCCAAGTACACAGAGCTATGTACATGCAGAGGGTTGCTTCAAGGTGAGGTGCATCCAGCATCTTGTAACAGCAGGGAGTTACAGGCAAAGGAAAATGTCACAGAGAGCTCACAGACATTATCTAAAAACTATCTACCCCATCATAAAGCTTCCAAATGAATTTCATCAGCACATCATTACTAAACTCCATTGATTTGGAAAAGAAAACAATTAATGCCAAAGCCAACATCTGTGACATCTTTTAATATGATACTGCAAACCACAGGAGTGTAGCTTAATAGCTAAGCATTTTGAAATACTCTACATTTTACTGGAGCATTGGAGGAGAGGTCTTTAAGATTTGAGCAAAAGTTATCCAGCACACAGACTGGTGCTATTACATGCACCTGTGCTCCTGTTACAGGAGTCCTCACAATAACATGAGCAAACACATACAAACTCCAAAGTCTCAGGAGGATACCTGCTACTAATAAGTGACACATCCAGTGAATGACAGAACTAGACTCTGCACACCAAATGCAAATGAGACTGACAGCTAATTGCATTTCTTCAACCTCAGCCTGTGTAAGAATTTGTCTCCTCAATAATACACACCTTCTCCCCAGCTTTACCTTCTCCAGCTTTAGCAACTCTCTTTGCTCAGTTACAGTGAGGCATCTTAGCAGTGCCATTACACCTGAAACTGATGGAATCTAAGTCAACCAGTAACCAGTTCTGTTAGGCACTGACAGCACTGGAACTGTGGGAGCTTCCAAGCAAAGGCTCTGAACAGGTCCAATGTTGCTTTGTCAGCGGGCATGCAGCTGTGCATTGCCTTTTTTCAGGCATCTAATGCCCGTTTCTCTCCTTTTAAAAAGTTTGGAAGTCACCTGAAGTATGTCAAATTTAATCACCTGGTTTCATATCCTGGATGGATACTCTTCAAAGGTTATAACGAAACCTAGGGAGCTCCAAAGAATCAGCATGGTGGTGATGCCAATGGGAAAGCTAACTAGGACAGCTGGATCAATTGAAATCCAATTCTTGTTTTGTGACATACCTGCAGAGTATTTTTAGGACTCTGAAAACACTACTGGAACATCGAAGAACACAAAATAACCAAAATTAGTCTTTCACCTGTGGGGTTTGCTGAGGTGGGAAGAAGAGAGAATAGGCTTGCAAAATACGCCCCATAAGTCTGGTAACCAAAACTCAAAAGTAAAGCACTCTTCCCAAAGTGTTCAGAAATAACAAGTACCCCTTTGACTTCTTTTGTAAGGAAGGAAAATAAATAAAAAAGACTCAGGGACAAACATGAAATATGTGTGCCTTACACATTTTCTTCTTACTCTTGTGAGTCATTCTTCTTCAAAATAAAAAGAAAAAGAAATTCAGGGGAGCATGCCACAAGGCGAAGAGAAGTCTGCCATTGAGATAACGTATGAAAGTCTGTCTTCATAGTTCATCATCCTAAAGTTCTGGGTAGCTTAGAGCCTTTGCATGAAACTGTTATTGCCTCTGAGGAGGAAGAAGGAAGAAGGAAACAATGGCAGGGAAGAAAAATGCTATTTAGCTCTGTGCATTAGTTTATTGCTGTTCAAGAAGAGAAATACCAAAACCAGGCTTCTGGCTTTTGTACCAGAACCCACTACAACCAGAGATATAAAGTCATAAAACAGGACTACAGAATTTCTGGGCCATCCTTTACTGCACAACAGCCCACGGGACTCAGACAGGTAACAACCAGAGAGTCCCTGCCACAAGAGGTGGCAAACTGCCCTGGCAGCTTCTTCAATCACTAAACAAGCACTGCAGTCTTACCCCAGAGGAAAAGCAATTGGATATTGCATGTCATCAGGTAAATTTTGTTAAGGCAGGTTTCTTTATGTGCCTTTTTCCTACTTTCAAATAAACATATTGTCAGCAGGGGAAGTGTCAGATCATTACACAGCAGAAACTAACTCTAAAACAAGAAGGTCAAACTCAGTCCCAGGCCAGGCTATATGAAAGCCCATGGAATGCAGTGGACAGTTTACACATTCACTTAATGGCCCCCTGAAAGTTTCAAGAAATAGCTTGTATCAATTTAGATCACCTATAGATTGAGGATTCAGACTGACCAAACTTGTCTCAAATGCAAGCCCATCCCTACCATTATAAGTTGATTATAAATCAACTTATAATAATAAAATCTTATTTGTGAGGGAGGAAAATAATGGCTGGTGGTTTCCAGCCAAGGAGAGCCCCTCTTTTTTCATATCCATCTCCAGCAGCTTGTAAGGCTGCTTGTATAGACAGCAGCACTAAAGAGTCAGAGTGGAGAAACTGGAGCTAGAGATTTGAGCAAGTGATAGGGATGCTTTCAAAAAGAGTGAATTTGCAGCAGAGAGCAATTACCCATTCAGTGCAGAATCAAGTGCCTGTCACCCTAGCATCCAGTTACTGCACATTTCTCTGGGGCTAGGAAACATCTCTCACTATTAATAAACTTTCACCATCTTTCCACAGCCAGGACAAGGAGAAACTTCTATGCAGGCCTTGCTTGCATGATTAGATTATCACTAAGATATCCATTGTCCTTTTTGAGCACACAGAGAAAAGGTCAACAACTTACTTGAATTATTTTTCAGTAGAAAGGTTCATAATTAAAACTCTCAAGTCCTTTCTAGAGTTGCCAGTCCACCAATCTAGACAATATTTATGTATGTTCAGGAGATTGCTTGGCTGGCATTAGTCTGTGGTCTGCCTTCAGATTCCTGCAGCATTCAGACTGCATTACTGCTACGATTCATCGAGGGATACTGTTTATTTTATTATTGTCTTTATGTGGGACCTTTTCTGCTTACAAATTATCTATGAATGTCCGTAGTTCTTCTCTGAATACTATTAATCTCTGTCCATTTAGTAATGCCTAAGTGTTCACAAATGGATACAAACCTGAATACCAAGCAGTCTTTGGAAAAGGCAGAAGTGCTTTGTTCTTGTAGTCAGAGCACACTGCTTCTTAAAAAATGTTTTAAGTTCCCCCTTGCACAAATGTGATACTTGACCACAAAATCAGTAACCTTAAAGCAAGGCTAGGGTACCTTTTCTTGTTCAGCATTCATTTGAAACATGGTCCTTTTGGAATGCCGAGAAGCAAGTAGAAACTCATAGTTTCTGTGGGATTTTCACATTATTACTGTAGGAAGAGTCTGTATTTTGTAGCTAATCTATCAGCTGGAAGTTTCTACCTCTATATTAGAGGTTAGAAAAACTATAGCTAGACCAGGAAATTATTATATATTTTAGAAGCTGTATGGAAGAGCTGACCTCAGAAGACAAGTGACACAAAACTCATCCACAGTCTCCAATTAAAATATATAGATACACACACCATCTAGACATAGAAATCTCAACATTGGACAGACTGTTCCTTTTGCACTGACCACAGATTAATCTGGGATATTTCACCACAACTTTGAATCCAAGATAAAGAAAGCTTTTTTCCATCTTCCCAAGGGTCAAGAGACTGATACTGTGAGCCAGAGCAGGTTTTCAATACCATTTCCACAAAATAAAATTTTTTAAAAAATCCCAAGTAATTTTATGAAGCAACTTTAAAGGGAACCAGTAAAACACTAACTTTATTTCTATCCTACTCCCTCCCTTAGAAGAAAATAACTACTGACTCCATTTCATCAGCACAGAAATATGCTCTTGACCAGATCCTGGGTGGTGAGCACTAATACAGCACTGTGCAAAATACCCAGTACAGTATGGGATCTTAATCTAAATTCTGTAAAAAGTTTGTCATACTTCATCTAAGAGTCCTCTTTACTCATGTTTTATGCATACTCAATTTTGACCTCAGGACACAGCACCTTTCGTTTTTTTTTTAAAGGTAAAAAATGCCCTGCAGTTGTTTCATCTCTGAAACATTTCCACAGAGCTGTCATTTGCAGATAAACTACACCTGCATATTCCAAGTTCAAAAACCTTTGCTGAGAATTCACCAAATGGTTATTTCAACACTGTACAATATCTGTTCCTATTCTGAAATACTATGAAACTTACAGCTCTTTATGGTAGGGAGACAAAGACACCAGAACACCAGAGCAGATGTGTTCATCTGTAGCTATGAGTTTAATTTTGCCAGAGAGACCCCAACACTGAAAGTAAGTTCTTCAAGTGTGTGTCCTAGTGACAGCACTACAACAACAATTTAGAACCAAACACATAATTATGTGCATTTATTTCAACCTTCCATTACTGGAGATAACAAGATGAATAGTGGAATGCAAACTTTAACAATCCTGTAATTACAGCCACTGAACCGTATGTTATTGAAAGAATTGTGCAAAACCCAGACGCAAAAGAATCAATGGGGTATGTAAATAGAAGTGAAAGAGTAAAATAATCAAGTGATAAAGAAGTAATGTGCAGTACTAAATAGCTTCTCAGCTTCTCTTGCTACAATGTTTAGCAAATACTTTCACTTTTTTTCTTTCAGGTTATCACTTTTTCCACTACCATATACTGTTCAGAGGTTATTCTTTTAAGTGGCCAGGCAGAAAATACCCTGATAGCTGCTGTCAACACCTGAATATAACAAGACTTATAGAAATGCTGTGGGATCTTCAGTTTACACAGATGAGAAAGGCTTAATCATTACAGTGACCAGGATTAGAACCAGTTCTTACAAGGACCCAGGGACTTCAGGCTGACCCCACGGGAAGTAGTACTCCTCTGAATTCCAGCAGCCAAGCTGCTGCATCCAGCAGCAGCTTAAGGGTTAATCTACCCCTGAGGTAGGCTAGCTTTAAGAGCCAAACAACAGACACCAAAAGAAGACTATTGTCCAGAGGCAAATTGAAGTTCCTGTTAATACACAGCATAGTCAACTGTTTTAGTAAGATTAACTCATTATTTTTATGATGGGTAAAGATCAGGAGGAAAGGACAAGTTGTTCTCTTTTCCCCAGAAGAGCTATTTTGTAATGTACAGATATCTGTATTTCAAGCAGTCTGAAGCTATTTTAGTCTACAGAAGAAGAAACATGCAACCTGGGTTTTAACAATTCTAATGCATCTTAGTCTCTTCTGAACGGCCTCTAGTCCATTTAACCATTATTATTTGACTTCCAATTTTGACAGCACAGAGTCAAGGGGCCTCTTTAACCCCAAGTGTCTCTCCCTTCTACACAAACACATCAAGGAAGGAAAACAACAGACTATACTAACATCTCACAGTATACCAAGAACCCTGGACCCTGTCCTGGCATTCAAAACACAGCCATTGAATCAAGTTACCACAGATCAGCAAAGGCAAATGATGTCTTGGGGTGTGATATGAAAGGTTAAAAATACATTACAGGCTTTCTGCTCCTGGAAGCAAGAATGTAATACCATCTCTACTAGATATTTGGAAGAATAGGAAAAATTTCACACCAGCCTAGACATTAACCAGTACCAGCAATCCAGCATTAATTCTAGAACCTACTTTGCAGGTTAGACCTCACAACTTGCAGTGCCCACCATGCTGCTTCTCAACAGCTTTATGCACCTAGAGTATTCTGCTTGTAGCAGCTCATAATATCAAGCTACCCTACAACATCCATTTTATTATTCTTGCCTTCCTAATGGTACAACTGGCCAGGTTTAGCTTAACAGTCTTTTTATCATTCATAGGCCTTTTTGATAAGACCATCCTTAGTAAAGCTCTTGGCTCACTATTATAGCCCAAATAGGAGACAATTAGGCAGCCCAATCTCTGACCTTCCAGAGCTCACAAGCTTCTAGGCTACTTGTTACCACCATAATTTCTCTTCTTCTAAAAGACAAATCCCCAGTCCCTTCTCTTATTGGATTTCCTGCCCTAAATAACTTAGCATTCTTACTACTCACCAATATCTCAACTATCTTTCCATCTTTATAATCCACACCTCCTCCCTGAAAAACAGGTTCATGGTTTTCCCATGCTCTGAGGCTGCCCTCTCCTACAGCACACAGATGCAGTTGACCACTGCGTCCCAGCTGGAGGGAATAATGAAGCCTCTTTAACCCCTGATGGGCTGCAGCTGAGATCTTTATCTCTCAAATACTTCAAGGCATTCTTTGAGTAGGGCCAAGTTTATATAAGAAAAGTTTATATAAATAAAGTGTACTGAAAGTTATGTATGGTGCATTTTACATCATGGTTGCTAGGTGGGTTTTATTGGAATCTATAACTCACTTTCTTGCAGGCAGTCACACAGCTCCACACATAGCAAAAGATCACCACAGTGTACCACTGAGACTCTTTCAACAGCAGAGAGAACAGCAGAGCAGTGAGCAGAGAAGAGCACTGAGAACTTGCCATTTGTTTCAGGTGTTGGCATGATTAAACCAAATATATAATTCTACATGTTTTAAGTGCTTTCTAATAAAGCACTGGCTTGTCAAGTTTCAAAACTTTTGCTGGAATTAAAAATACACAACCATCAGCTAGATATAGGCCCAGGAGATATTTATCAATTATAAAACTGATTATTACAATTACAAAATTCCAATGAAAAATAGAATAATTTCCACTTGTTCTCCTTTTGCATTTCTCACTGGTTAATTACTCATCATGTGTCAATTCAGCAGCATTTAATGAAAAAATTCTCCTGTGCTTTCACTTAAGCATGTTCTGCTAAGAGGTGAAAGACCACCAATTGCTGAGTAATCTCGACTCTACAAGAGTTGACAGTCTAAACTCCTTGCACCTCCCATTAATAGGTTTGAACACATCCATTTGATTAGAAATACAATTAATGCAGGCAGAAGAGAAACTCATACTTGAATAACTAAATGGGAAAGAACATAGGGAGCCCAACGTTAACCCCTCTTCCCAGGTAGTTTCAAATATACAATGTTACAGTCTGAGTGCAGACAGCAGACTCTGAGGTCCTTTAGACATTTTTTTTCTCGATCAAGTGAAACTAAAGGATAAATGCAAATTCTCTGTGTACAGCTAAAAGATCAGAAATATAACTTCATTGCAACAGTCTGCTTCTAAAATGTTATCTATAAATAGCAAACAATTCACAGACTGCTTCTGCCTTCAATCCTGGAACAGATGAAGTATTGGTTACCTCTTTTATATGCTTTCATATATAACTTACCTAGAGTTGGTACCATTATTGGTATTTTCTCTCCCTATACACTGGAGGAAAACTGATTTTCCCCAAAATCCAACAGCCTTTTGATATTTAGAAACTGAAAGCAAATGTATGAATTGAACAGCATGGGAGGGAGGCTCTCCCCGTATGGCTGGCCATTCCTTATCTTTCTCCCACCTGCTTGAACATGCAAATTTTATTTCCCCAGGAAATAAATGAAGTCAAAAGCAAAAATAATGTCCCAGACCTCTTCAGGCAGGGTTGACAAGTATCCCTCTTCCTCACATCCTCACGTTACTTTACATGGAGGTAGCACCGAAAGTCCCATCCAGCAGAGACTCACTTCCAACCATGCAATTTCTTCAGCAATAAAGTACGACACAGACAATTTTGAAGCTTAAACTGAGAAATGAGAAGATCAAATGACCCCTAAAGGATATATCTAAACCAATATAGTAAAGTCAGATGAAAAAGATGAAGACAGATCAACCATGATGCATATTAGGAAGCTAAAGTATTTCTGGTGGATTTCTCTAGTTGCTATGAAAGTCCAAAGAGAATTTTGAACTGTTCAAAAATCTAGGATGGTATCAAAAAACTGCCTATGCTTCCTAAAATCTTTTATGCCTTTTTTTCATGACAACAGCAGCCGGCCCCTTATATAAATTGCACTTTGTTAATAATTCTAGTAGCAAGTAAGACTGAATACTGACCTGTAGGGAAACAATAGACATAAAAACTACTGCATAGCCAGGTGCTTCCAAGCTAATTAATTTTTTGGTTGGACTAAGCTAAGACAAGTTGCAAAGCACCTATGCAAAACATACTAGGAATGAAAATGGAAGAAAACAGCTACCTATGGAGGGAGAAAAAGATTAGATAAGGGTGGGGGGGAATAGCACAGCAAGCATTTTAGAAATCTCTACTAAAATCACTGCTTAGTTGGCTGGGTGAGAGGAGGTTAAGATAAAGGCAAAACCTGTCTCTGAGCTCCCGTTTACCTCAGCAGATAAACAACTTTGGATTAAAGGCAGAAAAAAAGCTGAGATGTCAGCATACTTCAAAAGCAGAACATTTTACTCAGTACACTTTCCATTAGCTGGATTGCTTCTAGCTCTCTCTATCTCTCATATACTCCTCACTGATTTAGCTTACAATAGTGTCAATGACAAAATTGAAGTTACTGATAAAAGCCTCATGGAATCAGTCTAATCCATGCAGCACAGACATGGATTCTGTTCCGTAACTATACCAAGCATTACTGTTGGGTAATTTTCTGCACAAAATAAGAAAAACAAAAAAAATGCTTAGTATTTTTTCCCTTTCTCCCTCCATACATATTTTTTATAATCTGTCCTTATGTGGCAGGGGGAAAACTAAACTATCAAAATTAATTTGGGTGGTGTGGGTACCAGAAAGGAAAAATCCCTTGTGTTAAATTTGATGTCTACAAAGGAAATCTGAGGCCACATTCCTCTTTGGTATTAAAAAAAAAAAAAAAAAAAAAGCTATTAAAGTGAGTAAACTAAATAGGCAGGAACATGAAATAATCTAAACACAATTTTTAAGTTTATGAAGTCTGAGAGCTGTTCATCTCTCTTTCAGCTTTTTGAACACTCCTTTTTTCCATATATCCTTTTTTGTGCTGTTACCTTATCAGGAACAAACAGTGGGGAGACGTGATAATAGTCTTAAGTACAGGAGGCTGCTGCAAAGAAGGAAATAACCCACTCTCCTCATCCAGGGTGGATAAGGCAAGAAATAACAAACTTCAGCTGCAGCAAAGGAGATCCAAGTCAGATATATGAAAAGGTTTTCCATACTTAATATTGGAACCTTGGCTCAGACTGCCTGGGGAGACTGTTGAGTCTCTGTGAGACTGTAAGTCTCTACAAATAGCCTAGATCACCATCTATCCAGAAAGACATGTATAATTTATCTTGCCTTCATTTAGACAGATGAGATGGTTTCTTAAGGTTTCTTCTTATCCTGAGGTCCTGTGATCTCACAAGGTAAAAAATCCTTAGATCCCAATTAATTACAGTGGGTGTTTCAGGAGGCATATTGGAGAGAGATCTTATCTAAATGGTGCTTTGAAGTGGCCAGGAAATACAGAGTTGATCAGTAGTACAGGCTGAGGGTACCTTCCCAGCTCCAGCAAAAGCAAGTGGCTCAAGAACATCATAGAGAGGTGAAAATAGGGCAGACAGACATCCACTGTGCAGAAATGAGATGGCGAGACAGACAGGGATCCATTTGCTTGTCTAGTTTTGTACCAGTTGCAAGACTTGAGTTTTAAAGCCATATCATACATAACCAAAGCAGCTATTGCATTTTGCATGCAATAACTTCAAAAATCCTTGAAAGTTGAATAAGACAAAATAACATAACAAAGTTTTAATGAACAGAAAACTGTTTGTTTGTTTGGAAGCTATGTATTTTTACTGTTTAAGAACACTCCAATTACATCTTGAACACCTCCTGAAGCAGGAGGAGATTCTCTTCTCACTGTGATCTTTCTTACCTCCCTAGGTACACTCTCCTCATTTTTGTAAGCAACCATGCCATGATGAAAAAAAACAACAGAATTTTCCTTTTCAGGTTTTTAAAGCAGATCATTCTAAACAACACAGAAGCAAAACACCCCATCACAAGCAGAACAAAGGAAACACAGACAAGAATTCTATAGAAAAATCTCTAGAAATCAGTTTGAAAAAAAATGTTTTAAGAGTCCAATATAGTCCTTTCTTCATTGTCACAGAACACAACCTAATTTTGCATCATTGGATATGAATAAAGTATTCTAGAGATTATATGTCATTTACCTTCACCTGAGTTCCAGCTAAAAGACATCTGCCAAGAGAGGAAACAGACTTTGCTATGGTCCTTAGCTACCTTGAGGAAACCCAAGTGTAGCTGCTAAATGGCCATTACTGACCACTTTGGCTCTAATACCACCGTTGTGACTACAGGACTGAAGCTGCTCTATTCAGCTGTCCTGCTGCTAAACTTACAAAAAATATTGGGTACCCCAAGCCCATGAGAATACTAAGCATCATATGAAAATCAAAATAAAAGACGTCATTGGGTAGGAGTTTTCTTGTGCTTAGACCAGTACCATGAAATATTATCTCCACTGCTTACACGGGAGTTACACAGAAGAAAAATCTGTACGAGAAGGAAATCGGAAGCAATCCTGCACCAGAGGACTTCAGTAGCTAGACTGTTATCAGAGAGAGTGGGGCTCACTCAGTGTCTTACTGGGCTTCCCAGAAACCTCAGACAGTATTAAAAATGCTGCAAGCTACTCCTTCAGGATAGGGTCACTGGCAGGATCCATTATCTCCCAACGTAGCCAGTACCAAGAAGGAGCAGGGAGGGGAAAGATTGGAATAAACAACCCAAATATATAGTGTTTCCACACTCCCATTTACATAAACAGCACATGAAAGAAGGAAATGATGACTGAAGAGAATGAAAGACTGCAGTCAGATGAGAGGAGAGCACTCAACACAACCTCACAGAGACTAGAGCAAATGTAAGCAACCAAGTGGAGACATTAGAGAAAAGAAAGGAAGAAATTTTGTATTGCTTTTTATTTACAGAAGATGACGTAGTGTTAAGATTCTTTCAAGTGTTTTCTTTCTAAGCAGCAAAAAACTAGCAGCGTGCAGTTATTTTATTCCTAGCAAAAAAACATTTTAGTGCCTAGGCGTGGACCGGCACATTACTGGGTGACCAATATTGGTTGTGTCTTTACTGGTTCATTTTTCCAGGTGCAGACCTGTGCATTTCTCACTAGAAATCACTCTGATTATGTGGAGTACCTCATTCTTATTTATACTAAGGCTGCATTACTCATTCAGTGTAAAGGATCCTTATTCTGTGTTGCCTGTATACATCTTCTATACCACCATCACTTTGTGAAAAGGCCTTGGAATAAACGAGAATCACCTCTGTAGGTTATAATCAATTACTGTACTTTATATTTTTACTGTACATGTTATTTCATTTTATTACTGCCCTGTTTTCTCGTGAAGCCTATTGCCTGTGACGGCAGTGAGAGCATCACATGAATTTTATTTTCACCCTGGACTCATCAGAAGGCTGTTCCACTGACAACATAAGGGAAAAATCAAAAATCTATCCAGAGCAACTTCCCCTCCACAAGTTTACAGAACATAACCACGAGATGTGTCCATATAAAGTGCCCATACACATTCATGATGGGTATAATAGACAAATCCAGATGTATGTACTATACACAGGACAGCAGTAAACCAATTAACTAGAATTAGATGAATAAATTTCCAGGCTCTGCAAATAAAATCTACGAGTTAGAATACAAACAGCACAGCTATTTGCATTTACTTTTAGTGTGCTCCCAGGAAAGTACTAATCACCTCCTGAAATCCTTACATTTCATTAGAAAACACCATAAATTACTCTTCTTCTACCTCATACATAATGGAAACACATCTTTCAATATACTGCAATTATACCAGTTCTGGATCTGAAGTCTACAGTTCTAGAATTTACTCTGTGGCTGCACTGGTAATAATATAGTACATGCTTTAGCAGACTTCATACCATTTTCAGGGCACAGTGATACCACATACAGACATAAATCTGATAGGCAAGATGAAACTCCACACTTTCTCACCTAAATTTTTCCCATTTCTAGAAAACCCACACAATGCACCCTGCAATGAATATTTCAAAATTTAACTTTTTAAACTGTCTAAACTAGGGACAATATATTTGCCTGGGTGATCCACAATTATTCTTCTTATGGAGAAAAATATATTAAAAGAGAAAGAAAAAGGAGAAAAAAAACCACGAGACGAGAAAATGTGTAAGATGGTGTGAGAAAAGTGAAAAATACAGAGGAAAGAAGAAAATGTGTCAAAGCAAGTCTGCAATAAAGAAAGTTAAGAAGGGGCAGGAAGGAGAAAATATAATACATGTTTACTACATAATGATATATGTAAGAAAAAAAATACATGATTCTGATTGTAATCCCCCATTCTGACTGTTGACAATTCATTACAATACAGCACCTCAAGTGTCTATTGTACTCTTCAATCTGCTAAAGAATAGATGTTAAGAAGATAAATGCCTAAGTATGGTATCAACATTTCCCTACAGCCACAAACCTCACTATCAGCATGGATAAACCTTGCCAGAATACCTTTTTTTTATCAGAATATTAAAATGATATCAGATTGGAAAGATCATTCTTGTTACAGCTCTCTTAGAGCAATCAGAAGAGCAGCACAAACATATGTTGAAATCAAAACATCTTTGCCTCTTGATAGTGAGATATTAATTATGTACTGGGAATCAGCATTGAGGTAATGATTTCCCCTTACTGACCTCTGCCTGCTAAGATGCTGAGCTACAGACTTAAATAAAAGCAGTCTAGCCCAATCCTATCCCTTCTTAGACTCTGGGAATAGATAGATTTGTGCAAATTTTGGTTATCAAGACTTCTGAGGCCTGCAAATTGTATCTAATGAGAAGTGCCTTGCTGTTTATTCCTAAAAGAAGAAAAACTTGCTATTCACAGCAAGAAATATGATCTCTGCCCAACATTGCCACACTGAAGGAAACACAGTTAATTACAGACTTTTATTTGTTTATGAAAAATTCAAGGGGAGCAACAAAAGGAAAATTAAGGATCATTAGTGAAAAACCTTCCTGATAGTGAGCTCTATCTGGCTGCAAAACTGTCTCTCAGAGGAGAAGAATCCATTGGTCATTTTTAACTGGAATGGATAAAAATCCTATCAAAAGTAATGGAATTCAACACAATTCACCCAGAGCTTCAGAAATTCCTCATTAAGTCTTCTGAAGAGCTACAGCCTTAAATGCAGGATTCTACCAATGGTCTTAAAACCCCTAGGGAAAGACTGCAATTCTGAATTCACAGGAAACAATTCACAGGACTTTTCCCTACTGGAATAACATATTAATTCATCATTCATACCACACGTACTCATACCATATTTGATCTGGCTTATTAAGTCTTTCTCACTTCTAATTTACACACAAATATTCATGCAGCCTTCCATTTTTATATTTTAGGTTCATTGTCTGAATACCATTTATTGAGTTATACCAGTCAATAGTTATGAAATTGGGATCATTGTCAGAAATATCAGTATATTTTTCTGTAAATGACAACTTCGATTTGCTAGCAAATTCCATGCTTTATAGTTAACAGTCATAAGAATTACCTTTATTTCTTGGATTATATTTTTATGAAATTGTTATAGTTCTTCATTACTGCCTTGATTCTTTTTCTTTGATGGTTAATCTAAATAGTCCTAGGAAGCAGGACATCTTTGTTATCAGCTGTCAGGGAATTGTTTGCTCCCTGGGGAAAGTCCCATTTTTTTCATGCACTGTCCTTTCACCTACTGCACAATGCTGGCTGAAAATTTTCAAAGAAATCTGATAGGTTTACTTACTACAAGGCTGTCAGAAAAGGCAGATATAAAAAAAAATTTAGAAGCTGAATTCTAAATTAGAACCTGTTAAGTAGGTCCTAATTCCTTACCAGTTTAATTTTACTAAATTATATTTATTCCCACTCTAAACAGGAATATACTTCCTCCCAAATACCACATCATGGCACATCTTAACAAAAGCAGAGCAACAGATACAGACTGACTGATGCCATGGGGAGGATTTCTTCAAGTATTACTCCCTAAGAAAGCAAAAAATTTCCTTCTTCTATACACCCAAACATCAAGGAACTGTGTATAGAAAGGGTGTCTCAAAGACTGTAGTGCTTCTTGCTACAATTTCCTACTCATTCTTCCTACTCATTCTTGTGCCTTCAAATATACATGATAATGTTAGTGGTGGGAAAAGCGTATAAATTATTATCGGCTAAATGAGCATTCATTTTGCATGAGGACTTTCTGTTTTATAATCCAATCTTTTCACAACTCAAAATCCCATTGCCCTATTATCATCTTCCATACTTCCTGGGAGAAATAGCAGACCCCATCATCTGTTTCCAGTTCTTTGTCCCATCTTTTAAATATTTCATGCTCTTCTGGTTATGAAAATCAGGAGACAGTCATCACAGCATGGTGTGTCTAGCACACACTAGACACTAGCTGCTGGAATATTTCATGAATTATGATTTAAAATTTAAGAATGATGGATGGTCAGCATATGAGGCACAAGTACCCTTTTTGACCTGCCCCTTGAGAGATACTTTCCTGCTTTCATTAGTTGTAGAATCACGCTTTATACCGTTATTTCAATTATAAATAATTAGTGTTTAATCAATGTTGTCATAAACAGCCAAGCAAATACCACAGACTATACTGAAGTTCACTGGATGATAGGTTTTAATAGCTGTGGCTCATAATCACAATAAAATATTCTCCCCTTACGTGTTGTGAGTAACAGCAGTATTTTCTCATGATGCTTATTTGTCACATACGAATTCTCTTTAAACCATTTGCTATTCATTATAAATGAGAGCAGATAAAATTCAATAGACAAACATGTGAAAGCTCTGAAGAGACATAAGCATTTTCTGCTCTGTAGTCAGTCAGCTGGAGGTTCTTGCACAGAAACATATACATGCTGGCCTCTCCTTTGACCTGAAACAGAGATATGTACAAAATCTTGCTGATTGTAATTAGGAGATTATATATTCTATGTGACTCCTATACAGGTGAAAAAACTCTCATTATCTGATGAAATAGTTGTGTATACTCCTCTCTCGCTAGTCAGCCCCTTTTATGCTCTGCAAGAATAACAACCCTTCTGGTTTTCCTGAAGGTGACTTCCATCCACAGGAAGAATGCCAAGATACTTAATTTCTATATACTCCAATATAGTTTAGAATAACAAAGTTCATGCAGCAGAATAGCTGTTCCAGTGTCACATATGGCGAAAATACTCTGTAGATTAATACAGGCACTTAGCATTTTGGCTTAGGGAAATAGATCAAAATATTATAGAAGTTGCTTCACCCCATTCTAACATGGAGACTAATGTTATTATAAAAGGGTTATTCCTAAAACCTATATACTTATTTGACTTTCGTTAGCAAGTCAAGGCACTTCATTAAATGCACACTAGAATTTTATGGCATCCTTGGGTTTGTTTTCTTTTTCTTTTCAGTCTCCTCCATCTCTTCCAGTCTCAAGTATTTAGTAATTTACTGTTTCCTATGGGGACTTAGAGAAATGCCATTTAATTTCCCTGTATCTTTCTATTTTTCTGGGATGACTTACAGTTGAAAGCATATTTTTACATGAGAGCCCAAGTACTGTCATCTGATCAGGAAAAAAGAAGGGCTCAGAACACACATGGAACAGGAGAAGATTCGAATCCTAGGCCATTCATTCCTTCTGTAAAAGTAAGTATAACTTCCATAATGCTTCATGCATTAGTAAAAAACAAACACTGATCTTTCCAAAAGCCCAGCAATTATAGAAAATCTTAAAGGCTTTCAAACTTTGGGACCCCCACCTTGGAAGAAGTGAGACAGAGAAAACAGCTGGTGAAGCTCTAGGAAGCCCTCCCTCTTTTTCCTTTCACATAGGGAATAGCCTGCAGTCATGGGCTGAGAGGGGAAAAAAGCTACCAAGGTCCACTTCAACCTCTCCTATGACACAGGTTACGTCCTCTGAATTCCAAGGGTTCTGAACAAGGGCAAGGTGATGCAGATAAGGTTTTTTAAGCTGCATGCATGGTGGAGCCTGCAGGGGCATCTGCCAGGATGGGCTGTGGTTTGTGCACATCCATGTGTGAGCTGGGGTCTCCATCAGTGCCTATCAGATATGGCCAGAGGTGAACTCCAGGTGCACCTTTGAGCAACAGAGGGTAACCACCAGTGCTTGAAATTGGCTGCCTTTTTCTGGCAAGCAGTACATGGAACTGAATGTATTTCAAACACACATACTAGTGCTCTCTGCAGAGAAAATGATCCTAGCAGAAGTCATATCCACCTCAGCAGGATCCAACAGAGCTGAAGAAGGTAAGAAAATGGCAAAATGGGAAAGGTTTATGTGCAAGTAGAAATTAAACTAAGATTATTCAGCTTGGAAGACAGGATTAGGAAGATTTACAAGACCATGAAAGAGACAGAGAAGATAAATAGGGAATGATAAGTCACTACTTCACAATAAAGAAGAGAAATCAGATTAGCAAGCTAAGACTTTTTGAAAAATAAAAGGGAATATTTTTTCACATAATTCATAATTAAAATTGATATCACAAGTATAAATGGGCTGAAAACACCATTAGAACAATTCACAGAAGAAAATTCCACTGATGATTTAAACACAAAGATGTAAATAAAACCTCTGACCTTGGAAGACCTTTTTGGGACATGTATTTCAGAAAAGGGATAACTTTATTTTTGCTCTGGTTTTTATACTTTTTCTTCTTGTTATAATATTTTAATTTTTATTTTAACATCTGACCATGACTGGATATGAACAGGAATATCCAGCTGTGTATTAGAGCTAATTAACAAAGATTTCCCTTTGGTTCATGTAGCAAACAAACATATCTTTCCATTGTATCATTACACTATTGTGGACTTACAAGCAAGCATCATGTGGTATACTCCTTGGTGTAATGCAAAACCTGAAACACCTAGAGAAACACACTTTTTCAAAGCATATTTTAAAATAAAATAACAACCCCATGATGTCATCAGAATTCTGACTTAGTTCTGCCATTTTGGACAGACAGTTCCACTCGTACTTTTAAGAGCATCTAAGATTTAAGAGTAAAGGACTACAGTGTGTCATTGTATAAGAAAATGCATTTTTCATGCAAGGCCCTTGCTATAATGCTGACAGCATATTACGAATATAAAAGCAAAGTCATCTTCATAAAAAGCTAAAAAGAAAATAGATTTGCGGCACAAAGCAGAAGTACCCTAGTTGTGGTCTGTAGAGCACAAAGGGTAGATAAGACATTTCTTGGCTGTCTGGGAAGAACAGTTTCATCACAATGCTCTCCCTCTGTCTCCTTTCTTCCAATGACAGAATTGCATTAAAAAGAAAGATACAAATGTACACATTCCTAATCTCACTTTTCCTTGCAAGCCATTGATATTGCTGTCGTCAGGATGTTGTGGGTTGAGAACCAGTGAGGAGATGTCCCAAAAAGATAATGTATCTTTAAAATGTTTTGGAATCCCTGTAATAAATAATGCATATAACAGCATGAGAAATAATATGACTAAAACCTAAATGACACAGTTCAGGAGTTATCAACTCAGCTGGATTAAAAGTCAAACCTTTAGACCTGAATAACTCAAACTGAGCTCCAGATCTGAACAGAACTTCATATGTACAATCCAAACAAACTAATTAATTTTTAACATAAGCAATTTTGCTTCTGTGAGAAAAAGACTATCTAGTACAAGGTACATCCATCCCAAGAAAAATACCCTAAAGAATATGGTTTATGTGATCTTCTACATGCCCTCACAATAATAGCACTTTTTGAACTCTGCTGCTATGCAACTCTCATATCCAGTACTGCTTGAGGACACCAAGATACAGAGTGAGTAGCTGTGATGGGTTGACGCTGGCCAAATGCCAGTGCATCCACGAAAATAATTTATTCATTTACGCTTTAGCATAAACAAACAAGTTACATGTTAATAAAGGTATAGACAGCTATTACACAAAAAAAATGCTGTACGTTTCATAAATTTAGGCTTCATCCCACCCACTTAACATGGAGGATTCAGGTATGTAAGGCAAACCAGAGCCTTTCAGTTTCATTATCTTGCCCAAATGCCCAAGAACCCAACTTTGGGCCAAAACACCACAGTTTTTAGTACAAAAGGCATAAAGGAGTTACCTTCAAAGATATAGTTAACAATCAGTAGATAAAAAAAAAAATCTGAATTTAATTGTATGGGTTTTTGTTATTGTCATTCACTCATCCAATATGCAGCTATCAGAGGCTGCTGAGTGCAGTGGAGTCTGGCAGGGGCTTGTGTGATCAGGACCTAGCTCTGCATAATGACTATATTGGTAATGTTTCAGGTTGTCAGCTGAGGCACATAACTCAGACATACCAGCACCCTTTTTCTCTGTTCCACAGTTAGTGCAACTGCCTCACTCCAAGAGTGCTTTACTGGCATGGCCAGCTGATTTTTCCAGGTGGAGATAAAGTATGTGTATAATACCCTTCAAAATATTCAGCTGCAGGAACTGCAGAAATTGCAAAGGGTTTTATTAAATGCAAGGAGAACAAAGAACTCACCATCTCCTACAGTGTATTAAAAGAGTGGTTCCATGCATAAGCAAATAAATAATGATGCGATCACATAAATATAATGGATTTTTCCATCTATGGTTCTTTTCCCTCCTGCAATTATTTCTGAGTGAAGTGAAATTGTAAATAGCTTTACCACTAAATGATCTTGAGAAAATTATTTCTGAAGTGCCACAGTGCAGCTTGGGGGCTTTTCCCAATCATTTAGTGCTCAGATGATTAGCTTGAAGCAAATTTTTGCAACTATGCTCACCAGGGCAAAAACACATTGTGAGGAATGATGAAAGCAGAACCTAAGTCACATTTGATTTTCAGCAGCAAAAGGCTTTGAAATGGGACTGCAAAGATGCTGAAGGCCACAACAGAAGTGCTTGCAAGAGCTGGGGTTGTGAACTGGAACACTGAAAGCTGTAGTTATCCATACTGAACTAGCTAATCTACAAACTTCAGTTCAGGATAGAGATGCCAGGCTTAGACTGTGAGAGAGCCAAGGAGAGTGGTGAGCACTGCGTGTGAGAAATGAAGCACACTGGAAATACTGCCAAGTAAACCCAGGTTGGGACAGCATGGACGAGCGAGCAGCCCTGGCAGAGCTGCACAGTACCCCTGCATGGTGCCTGGCTCTAGCCAGTAATGCTCAACCTTTCCACTCAAAGAAAGACAGGAGCAAATCCATCAGTTTTACAGTTTCTTCAGAGTCTCAAGGCCCTTTATCTCTTCAAGTAAGGCATCAAGAAAAGCAGTTATCTACCTAGTTTGAATTAGTTCCTTCTAGAAAACGGTAGAGAAGGGCCTTTGAAACACCTGTATAAAACACTCCTGTGAATAAACTAACCTTCCTCACCATTACCAAGATTTCTCTATGGAAGTGCAGGAATGAAAATGTTCTTATTGAGGAAATGTACTGCCTTGGTCAGAAGGTGATTCTTCTACCCAGTAGGTTTCAAGAAAATCTACCAATTCCCCCCAACTTCTGTGAGACTCTTAACACCTGAAGAGAACTCAGCAGCCACAAAAAAAATCTCCTAAGTAGTCTGATTCTTGATTGTTTTCGTAACAAAGGAAATAATTTGCACAATATATCACTTTGAAAAACAGTTCATCAGCACTGATGCCTCAACATCATCTATACACTAGAAGATTGAAAGATAGTCAGAAGATTTTATTCATCAGAAATATGCACAGCTTGGGTTCCATCAGGCTTCACATCAGCCAAGAAGACATGTGAACATCCAAGGAAAGGGCAGAGAATAAGGATGTCCAAAGCAAGAGTTTGCTCTTGATTTGCACCATGCCCAAAGTTTCTCAGCTTCACTCTTAACAGGAAAGGACGTCAGGATGGCAACCCATGGTTCTGTTAGTCAATGATTGGTGCCCATCTGCTCACTACTTTTCTTCACCAAACACATGCACTGTTGTCATACTGCAGTAGGGCTCATGTCCATTCCATATATCCAATGCACACGAATAGGTTGTTTAGGAGGCTCGACAGCTGACTTAAATCATTGCCAATCAAAAACCATTGCTCATCAGAAAAAAATGTTGCCACTGATACAGGAGAGGTGTTGGTCTTGTTACCTTAACTGGATGTGGTGACAAGGCAATATCTCCTCGTCAAACACAACCCACATTACACATCTCTGCTTAAAGATTGTTAGTTGAAAGTGTGGTCTACCCTAGCAGAGTTGGTGTGGCAGCCTTTCAGATGAATATTGGCTGGTTCTCACCCAAGAAACCACTAGGAGTCAGTTCCAGGGGGCATCCTATTCTGCAAGTTCTCTGTGACTGAAGAAAGATCCACAATTATGCATAGCCCTAGATACCATGATTGGAAGCAATAAATGTAAGAAAACCATACATAATCTTCTTCATCTCCTATTTTGATAGAAGAATTAGCAAGCCATAAGATTGACTAGAACAGACTGAGTGTTTCTCTCAGAAACAGATTGTATAAGTGCATGCATTAAAATGGATTTTTAAATGTATGTTGGCCTGAGGGAAACAGCTTTGCTCAAATCTTTGTAAACAGCTATTCACTCTCCCCTTGCCTTTTGAAGTAGATGTTCATTGAACTGTGAGAGGGAAAAATACCTAAGTCCAGGATGTGTTAAAGACCTGCAGCCTCATGAAAAGGTTCAGGTACATCTTTTGTCACTATGATGGCTACAGCTCATCTCTGCTTACAGTAAATTAAACTGATCCCAGCAGCTGAGACCACACTGTGTCAAAGAACTAGGTGTGCAAGAGAGCAGAAGATACAATTGGAATAGTCATCATCAACAACATTTTGTCAGCTAAGAAATGACTGCTCTGATCTCCATCCTCATTGCTAACTTATTACAAAGCATCATCTATTAAGGATTATCATTAGAGGTCTTCTTGTCTTTGCTATTTCATACTTGCAACCAAAGTTTAATTTTTGATCCATGAACATGTTGTAGTGAGGGACAAACCCACCACAGAGCTATGCAGGAGTATCTCATCTGCTACAGTACCTTCCCCTGTAAATGAGTAATGAGCAAATGGCATGGACTGACCGTAGGAAAACAATTCAATCGCTTTTAGCTGGCCTCTAATTAGCACAAAAACTTAACAGTAAGTACACAACCATCTCTGCATTAAACCAGAAATAAACAGGGTAAAGGTGCTTCAGGATGCTAAAGACATCTCCTTAAAAATATCCTGGGAAGAAGACAAAGATGGGGAACTCTCTGCTTCTTTTGATATTTTTGTGTAAATGATCATTCACCCTCTCTATTAAAATTGTACCTGTTTTTCCATTTAAATATATTTAGATTCAGCTCCAGGTTACTGTTTTTCATTATATATTCCTCTGCAGATTAAAGATTCCATTAGTGCCTAGTATTTTCTTCCTGTAAACATGCTTTTATACTGACACTAGGTCACCTCAATTTTCCTTTCCTAAGATGTCTTTTAAAAAATGATGGAGTGGTGTTGCAGATAATACATCTGGGGACACTTTCAGATAGTTATTTCATTCTGTACCTAATTTTTTCTCTGATATTTCAGGTGTTCCAAAAGTTGTGTATGCAGGCTTCACATATGAATTAGTTAGGAATTTGATGAAAGCATGGAACTACAGATTGGCAGAGCTGCACTGCACTTTCAAAATAGAGAAGGGTTTTTCCTTCTGTCTTTCTCAAATCCATGATTAGAAAATGGTATTTCTTTTCTAGGTTCAACAGAGTACTGTATTTTTTCACTGTATCTTTGTTCTTGGCAGATACTTTCAATAGCTGCAATAGTTTACCCTAGAAGTGGCTGCATGTGCCTTTGGCTTGGAAAGTGCATCTGGAACACTGAGACATTACAGATTACTGGAGCTTTTTTCAGGAAAAGGAAAGTAGTATCAAATGCATTAACTTTTAATACAGAGTAAATGTCTGCTAGAAAAAGCACTGAAGTTCTGTTTTACTTTTGACCTTGAGATTACAGTTGGTATGTTTTACAGAGTCACTGTAGCAATCTGAAACCACACATGCTTTGCATTTAACCATGCCAACAATGATGAATCTGGCTATCAGAGGGAACACTTAAAGCTGTCAGTTTGAATTAAGGCTATATTTATCCTTTAAAATGTTGCTGATAATAATGACTTCTCCAAAGAGTCAATAACTCCTTGAAAAAGATTAAAAAAGAAAAGCACAGGGAGCAACAAATCAGATTAATATTTTTCACACAGTATCTTCCACTCTACCTTCTCTAGTCAGGTAAATTCGGGAGCTTTATAGTTATAAACCTATGACTTGAAAACATATGGAACAAAAAAGCAGTCCCAGGGGATCAATTTAGCAATCTCAGTGAGTCCTAAACAAATACAATAATTCATTGCAAGATCTCTAAGGGCAGGCTTGAAGTTAGGCACGTGCTTGTGCATTATGTTCAGTGAAGAAAAAATGATTTCTTAGATACTATCACCATTTTCAGAGTAAATCTTCTTCAAACCACCCTGAACTTTTTCCAACTCAGAATGTTTGGCTGAAGTCATTCCATGACCTCCCTTCTTCCCCTTCCCAAAGTGTTCCAGATAAAAATACATCACCCATTTTGATCCTTCTCACAGATAAAAAAGGAGTGGAGAAACAAAAGAGAAGTTGCAGAGGTGTTTTTACTTCATATATAAAAGAATAATTTTGTTTAAAATGTTTGCAGCATTAAGAAGCAGTAATTTAGCAAGAACTGAAAAAAATTTCTGTACTTTGGAAACAACTATTTGTTTTTAGAATGTGTGGGTGGTGTAGAGATGGCATGACTAATGTGATTTGCAAGACAACTTGATCAAATTGCAGTGACATCAGTACTGGTACAGAGTGCTAGACTGTCACCCCTAGAATATAAAGTCCACAGAGCAAATACAACTTGAGTTATAAAGGAGAGATTCCTATTGATCCCTGCAAATGTGTTACAGTGGGAGAGGCCTTTTCCAGAAAGGGGACTGAGTTTCCTTCAGTTTTTCAGCTGAAGATGTCAAAGATGTCAGAAAACTATCAGTGTGCTTTTCAAAGAGGGTGAACTCCTTGTCTACAGCCAAAAAAAAAAATCCTCCAAATGAAAAAGGTCAGCCAAAATCTCACAAAATACATGACAACTCTCTATCACTACAAAAGTGGACAGGCATCCACATTCTTTCTTCTGCAAATTCCAGTAGTCCTTTCTTGTGCTGAAACTGTCAGCAGAACCTGCTGAACACACATTCTATGGGCAAATAATGAATTGAAAGGATAATAATTATCTCCATGTGGAAAGTCAAGGCTCATATATACTTCAGGTTGCCAGATTGAAAATTACATTTATTAAGCCAAATAAATTACTTGTGTACTGCACTAAAGATAATCTGTAAAGGAATTTACTTCTTCTACCTTTGTACCAACCTGTGTTAATTTAGATAATACCAAGTGATGATTTGCCACATCAAATAATTGCAATAACTCTATAAAATTTTATCCTATCAATCGGCCCCTCTCAATTAAAGAAAGAACAGCATTAATCATTACAAGCCAAGGTTTCCTAGGAGATCTTCTCTTGCTATCATTGAACTGATAAGAGGAACCAAGAGGTCACCATCTGAAATCTACTCAGAGATTTCAATAGACCTGTAACCACTATTGCACCAACTGATAACAGTTTGTATGGTTTCATTCCAGCCTGCACACTGCAAACATATCTCACTAATACAATAACCTCGGTTTATTTCCATATGCTGGGTAATTGCCATGTACTAAGCGATAAATTAAAAAGATTAACCAAAGTACTAACTACAATAAAGCAGCTAATTTAAGAATTTCAGCTCTATATTATCTTCTCTTTATTGAAATTGAACTTAAAAATCCTCCCTCTGCTTCAGCTAATGATAAAATGTTAGATAAAGATAGGTTTCTGTATTCTCTATTGGTTGACAAATAACAGTTTATCCTCTAATTATGCAGCTCAAATAGCGTTTTCCTTGACTGCAATTCCACACTTGCATATGGATCTTTGCCTGCCTAAGTGGAAGACTGCCCCCACAGCAGTAGTTTTCAATCTCCTGCAGGTTAGAGGACAGAGAAGTTGTCAGCATGTCAACAACGGCATTTCCAGAAAAAAAATTCCTGGTGTGAATAGTAAAGACTAAGAACAGATCACCAGGGCCCCACCAATACTCTGGAGTTTATAGAGATTTTGCCATTATCTATAAGCCTTCCAATGCACATTGAAAAACTGTAGTTAAACAATAATAAAAACTCCTTCAGTTAACCAACAACTCTTAAATCTTTGGGGAGGATGTCTCCCCCTCTGCATAGCTCCCTAAATAAACAGTATATGTTGATGGTCAGGAAGAGATTCAGGCTATTCTCGTCCTTGAAGGTGGAGAGAATTCCAAACCTGGGTATGAAACCCAAATCCTGCACCCCCCAGCATGTCTCTGACTGTAAGCTGTGAAGTCTTCCATTACTATTCTGAACACGGGAAAGACAAAGTTTGTGAAACTGCCAGATGTATGCTCAGAAGGGGGGCTTTAGAATGAAGTTGTGCAGTTACATCTCTTTGAAATCCAAAACACGGATTTAAAACATGCTATCTTCATAAACATTGCTCCTTGCTACCATTCATAAAATGATAAAATCATAGAATCACTAAGGTTAGAAAAGACCTTAAACAAGTTAAACAGGACTGCCCCCAGTACTGAGCCCTAGGGAACCCCTCTAGGGACTGGCTGCAAACTGGATGTGGCACCATTTACCACTCTCTGGACCTGGCCATCCAGACAGTTTTTAACCCAATGAAAAGCACACCTGTCCAAGCTGTGGGCTGCCAGCTTCCCCAGGAGTAGGCTGTGGGAGACAGTATCAAAGGCTTTACTGAAGTCTAAGTAGACTACATCCATGGCCTTTCCTTCATCCACTAGTCAGGTCACCTGGTCATAAAAGGAAGTTTTGTCATAAACTGAAGATTAAGAGAAATCCTCTCCTCGTGGGCTGGCACATCCTGGGAGTACTGGGAAAGGCTATATGTTCATCACAAGTAACCTTTAGCATCACACCATAGTTTTCCCTCTTTGTAGTACAAAAGCAACACAAGACTTTTTCACTGAATTATATTTATTCTGCCAAACCCAGAGCATGTCCATAAAAAGGACATAACTATGTCTTATCCCTCTCTGTGCTCAAAGCCATCTTAAAATGAACCATCTGCAAATCTGCAGCTACATTACTGTGGTGCTATGCCCAGGCTAACATGTCCTGCCACTCAACAGGTCCCATTATCTGGGTCACAATGCCAGGCTATCACAACTCTGTACTTGCTCATGTCTGAGTAACTTCACAGTCAGGCAGAGTGTTCTCATATCCATTTCCATCTGTCCACTCTGTCCACATCAGCTCTGTTTGAAAAAATGTTCTCAAGCTGCATCTTAAAAACAGTTTTCTGACTCTCTTCATCTGCCTGCCTCTCTTTGGAAACTGTCTAAAAATCTCACCACTGTAATGGTTAAGAATTTCACTGTCATCTCCAAATTCCATTTATCCATCACAAATTTATACTGTTATCTTTTTTGGTAAAATTTGCCCTTCTGAGCTTAAAAAATGTTGCTCTCCTTTGTGCTTAACCGAGTGATGCAGTTACAGGGAATAATCACCTCCACTCCTAGTATTTGCTCGCACGGCTGAATAAATCAAACTGGTTTACAATCATTTTCAGTGAAGAACTTTCCATTCCTCAACAACCTAGAAACTCCATATCTGTTTCAGAAGAAATTCATCTTGAACACAAGTGACTAAAAGCAGACACACTTTCTAAAAGAATCCTCACCAGTTTGGTAGAGAACAGCACTAATGCTTCCTTATTTTTGCTAGATGTATGATAGGTCTGCTGATATATTCTGGGATATAATTTGACATTTCCATCACCTTTTCATGGTTTTTTTTCAAAACCCTTTGTTTCACAAAACTGCACTTCAAGTCTCAGAGGAGTATGTTTATGCACAACATTTCTGATCCCTTTTAATTCCAAGCAAAAGCAACTTTTTCATCAGAAAAAGTTCAGATCTATGTGTAGGCACAAATTCCTTGGAATTTGACGATGTTCAAAAGTTGTTTTTAATTGGATCTGTATTTTATTTGGACTAAGCTATGAGAAAATGCTTTTACTAGAATTCTGACATTTTCAGTTTGGGACTAATTTATATTGATATAAAAATACAAAGCAATTGAATAGCACAATCACACCAGATGTTTTCCAAACCAGTTTCTAAACCCAGTTCTTTTTCAGAAATAGTCAGTTAAGTGAAGCAATATTTTCTCCATCTCCCTGGATTGGTTTACCCAGTCTATCCATTCATCCCTCTGATGTTCTGAGTAAAGCAAATACAAGAGCATTTTCTTTTCTGAATCCCTTTCATGCTTTTTCAATCCTGCTACAATGCAAAAGATCCTGCAAAATCAGTGTGATTTGACAGCCAGATCTGACACGGGCCTTGGCCTCTCTTCTCTGGAGTGGCTCTTGAAATGCAACAAGAAGATGACTCAAGTGCTTCTGGAAGGAGGGAGAGTATAGTGATTCCATTCACACCATACTCCATGTAATTTCTGAAGAACTCACAGGAAATGGCACCAAATAATCTCTTCACTACCAGCTTTAACCAGCTCCTCTCTAGATCATGACTAAGTTCAATCTTTATAAACGGACCCTGTCAGGCATTTTATATTAGTTTGCACAAGGTTTTTTCCCCTCTGGATGTCTTAAGTTATTTTCTCTGCTGTGGAAATAATTTGATTTTGAGCCAGGTTTTCAGTCCAGATAAGTCTGTGAAGTTCTGCAGAAGTCAGTTCACACCACTTGATGAATTTTCCTTTAGCAGACAGATACAGGTTTTTATCCCAGTTGTTTCTTCAAGACAGGAAACAAACTCTTTATATTATCTATCTTTGTATTTCAGGTCAAATCCAGGACACCAGCAGCAAACTATATAAGCTAATTTAAGTACTGAATCGGTTCCATTAGGAAAACTAAGTAAAAAATGTATGTACTGAAAAAAAGTACAGGGCCTGGCTACAAATAAGCTAAAATCACAGTTTTAAAAAAAAATGCCAAGATTTCAAAATCAGATTGCAAATTTGGCAGCATTTAAACTTTTTTTTTTCCCCCAAACAGAACGGGAAAAGTGATAGGGAATAAAAGTCCTGCTTTGTGAGATCAAGATGGGCAGAGTGATGTATATGTGGACATGGAGTAACCTGTTGAACAGTAGCTTAGGGAAGCTGACTGCTATTTTCAGTTCCACCTATGACATGTTTCATAAGTCTCAATAAATTCCTTTATTTCTTGTGCATCAATTTACCTATCTACAAGACAACAATAATGATTCAGACATCACACAGCAGTTTGAAAATCAGAAACCACAACCTAAATGCTAGGTATTAATACCTAATTTTTTTTTTTGTGTAAACACAGGACAGTCCTTAAGAGTTGTAACAAAATTATGCTGCAGTGTTCGAGATCATGTTTTTGCAGAATTCCTTTTAATTTAGATCCTCCCAAAGTCTCCTTTTAGCTCTGCTCTGTTTTGTAGAGGTATTTTCCATATTGATTTGTCTTTGCTTAGGTAGGTTGTTTTTTGGGGTTTTGTTGGTTTTGTTGTGGTTTTTTTTTTGGTTGTTTTTTTTTTTTAATGAGAGATTTTCCAGGTGTTCTGTACATTCATAAATGGCCTTTGAAGCAATCCAATATAATTTCAGCTATATTAATTCGATCCACTTGCTATCTTTGAAACAATTTTTGACTTGGCAGAAAACAGCATTTGCATCTAATGTAGCAAGGATTGTAAATTGCCCTTAAGTGTTTAAAAATTAGTTTCAGACTGTATCTGGCATCCATTTGTCACGTAAATGCAGCAAATACAACGCTTTTATCAGCAACATCTAACTGTCAAATGGCAACAAATTTTGTTTGAATCTAACCTAAGTAAGATTTGAAATACAAGAGAGTGTTGCAGCCAGATAACACCCTAGGAAGCAAGATAATTTTCTTCACAAGTATGGCAAGGCATATCTCCCAATAAGGGGGGGGGGGTGTATGTATATATGTATATGCATATAGAGACACACATATATATATCACACCTGGATGATGAGTCTCTATTTCTTATCAAATTAGTCCATCAAATCTCTATTTCTTATCAAATTAGTTTACAGCACGTTACAATCCCACCACATGAAAGCCACACCAGAGTTCTATGATGCAATGAAGCTGAACAGACATGTACTGGTGTTGTGTGTGTGCAGGCCTGAAGTCTGAACCCCTAAACGATTAAAAAGGCTAAAATAATGAAGTAAGAAGAACAATGTCAGATTAATCCTAACACTTTCTACCTCTAAACACAGGTGCCATCATACTACTTTTCCAAATGTAAAGCTACAGTAAATGTAAAGTACTCAATTTCATAAAGTAAATGAATATTTGAAGTCTGATTTTCATCACACTAGAATTGTAGCTTCCATTGAAGACAACCATGCTCAAAAGCATTCAGGCTTAGATCAGGTATAATAATAATAATAATAATAATTATTATTATTATTATTATTATTATTATTATTATTACTATTATTATTGAATTGAAGTACATAAGTTTTATTGGGTCTCTTAGTTTTTCAATTTCCTCAGTTTTCAGATAAACATCTAAATAGGTGCTAACACTGCTGCATGTGTGAAATTAATGGAGAAGCATGTTCCATTCCTCACCTTCAAACTTCGTACTCTATCCTGCCACAGCTTCAATAGTCCCTATGACAGCTGAAAAACACACGTGAAAGCCTCCTAGTTTTTATTTAAGAGTCTACCAAGATCTCTATATATGGTTCTCACACTCACTACATCTTGGTACTCACTAAATTTCTTGAAAGAAAGTTAGGAGTGAATTTGATCTCCACCTTGCTGAAGCAAAATAATTTGGAGATATGAGGTATTACACTGACCAGCTTTTACAGGATTTCTTTTTGTAAAAAGGCACTGAAAGTCCTTTGAAAGAAAGAGATCTTTTCTTTCACCTTAAATTTCACATGGCAAGATCCTTGTTTGTGGGTAGGCAAAGCAGGAGGTAAGGCTGTCTGGTTCATTTAATGAATTTAATATAATCACATCAGAAGGCTGTACAGAAGGAGAATTAACCAGGAATGGTTCTTTAGAAAACCCCCTTGAAACTAAGCAATTACTTGAAAAATTGGCCCAAACCCTCTTGCATTTATGCCAGTTTAAATGTGATGCAAATTCACTAGCTTCTGTAGCATTGCTTTCAAATCACAGTCATAGCAAGAAAAGAACCAAACCCAATCTTCTTATTCCCAGCTCATAAGCAACATGAATTCAGCCTGAGGTTTATGAAATCACTTCCGTGCCACATATCCCTTCATTCTTCCTCTGCCTCATTTGCTGAACAAATGAAAAAAATCACTTTCCGTGAAAAAGCAGCAGTAATGGAATTATAGCTGTGAAGGTAACCTTAGCCCATTCCAACTCCAGTCCACAGCAAACTGCTGACTGCTGTCCCAGAGAGCTGCACTCTGGAGGGGCCCAGCAGCAGTATTATTGGCTTTGGCTTCCTGCAGGAGTAGGACACCATTCCCTCTCACCTGGGCCTCCCTTGCATTGTCTGAGGCTTCTTTTCTCCCTTTTCAATTGGATTTTAAGCAAATGATGATATATCATTCAATAATTACATAAGGTCATATTATTTTTAGATACCTTATTAATCTATTGGGGAAGGGTGTGAAAACAGGGGAAGACAAAAAATGAAAAAGGAAATAAAATTCTCCCTCAATGGTCCCATACAATTTTCCCAGTTCTACACTGTACAGCATAATGTTGCCCCTCACAGGCTATAAGGTTGAAGCTCAAAGAAAAATAATGAGAATAAGGAATCAAGAAGCATGGCTTACTCCCGATTTCTGGTTTCTGTTGCCTGTTTCAAAAGAATGCGCTGACTTTTATAACACATGTTCCTGTGCTTTGGTAAAAGGGATAACAGTATTTCCCTCCTTTCTCAGGGCATGTCAAGAGGATCAGGTAACCACAGAGCTGCAGCCAAAAGACAGCACTGCATTTCCTTCATCCTCTCTCCCTACAGCTTCTATGTGCACTGAAGCACAAACATGCCTAGCTCTGAACACTATTCTTTCATTAAAACAGAGGGGATGCAGGTAAGGATCCCCTATACATCCTGCTTACACAGATTTTAGCATAGTTGAATGGCTCTGGGAACCATTCCTCATCTCTGTAAGGTTGTAGTCAGAAGGTTGAGCTAGGAACAGCAGAAAGAATGCAAGCACATATTACAGTCAAAGAGAGGGTCAGGCTCAAGTCAAATCCAGCTCTAGATTTCAAACTCACATTAGAGTCTGGAGAGACTGCTTTTCAGAACTGAGAACCTGCTTTTAGCAAGGATGAATAACAGTAATGGTATCAGAAGCAATGGCATGAGGTGACTGCTATTTTCTCAGGACCTAGAGAGAAAAGAATAAAACAGAAATGAAAGGCAGGGAGGAAGAGAGGACAATGTACGCAGCAAACACTCATCTGCTTCAAAATTACCAGAAAACCATGATAGTAGGGAAAATGTTACAAAAAGATACTACACTGTCAGCAAGAAACAGCTGCTGCAGAGGGGGATCAGCAAACAGCCTTATGCTTAAGGCCCAGGGATTTTTAATTTTAGAGAGATTAAGCAGACACATGATACTGGTGCAGGAGTAGAGTATTATGTCCAGTTCACTCCAAACATGTATGAGTCTTAACACTGCCTTCATTGTCTTCATACTATTTATGACATAAGCTCTGTAAGAAAGACACCTAATAAGCAGAGCACACATATGGTCCCTTACTGAGCACAAAATAGGACAGGCATTCCCCTCTAAGAGCAGCCTGCTTTACAGATCCAGCACAGCACAACACCACATTGTCACTGCCATGCCACTTGTCCCTCCAGTCATTATCAAACAGTAATGCACATAGTAAATGAGCACAGGCTAAAGGGCTAAATGTTTCTCACTGCTCTCAGGAAATTATTAGTGTATTATGTACCCAGCTTCCCTACTTTAACTATCCCTGTCTATCTTTGAGAGCCCAACAAACCAAATCATACCCTAAGGATATTTAGCTTCCTCCACATACTGCCTCTTTTTTTGCTAAGCCAGCCAAATGAGAGGTTGGCCTGCTTTTAGTACATGACAGACCAAATTCAGATATAAGTGGTCAAGTTCAAGCAAGGTATATGCCATGCTCTCCAAAGAAGATGATTAAAACTTAAGGAAATGTAAGTCGAGTCATCTTAAATCAAGGAAATGGGGCAATGCTGTAAAAGTAAAAGGAGAAAAATTATTTTGAGCATGTCTTGGAAAAAGTCTGGGACACATTCAAAATGGCACGATATTCCTCAAGGGTGTTTTCTTAAAGGATATGCAGACTGCCGCTAGCCACAAAGCAGCAGGCTGGGAAGGATTGTGGGAGGGAGCAAGAGAAATTTGGGACAAGAGAGGGTGGTCTAAAGCAGTCATGTGCTGGGAGGCTGAAAATAAATCAGCTCACAAAATTCACATCGGTTGTTATGCAACAGTGCGTGAGACGTGCAAGTATCCTCAAATCTGGTCATCAGCATCAGCAGCAAAGGCAGAAAAGAACCTTTTGGCATCCAATGTGTCAACTGTTGTACAATTGCTTTCTGCTTGTTATCTTAGGAAGAGAATATAAATATGATAATGTTGTATCTATTTATATATGTTTTTATTTTAAATTGTATAAAGACAACCTATTTGTAAAGGAACAAAGTGCAATTTCTCTACCCTTAAGAGTAATTAATTAATTAATTTCCTTGAGCTGTTATAAACGTGGCCAAGACACTCCTGGCACTTCACTCCACTGCTCTCCCAACAAAATGTCTCATCAGTAACACCGAAAATCTCTCTGGCCTCATAGAGACTCCACCAAAAAAGTCCATCCACATCCTCAGAGTGTTTTCTTTCCCTGACAGATCTCCATTTTGTATAGTGTCAGGTTCCTCTCTTGTCAGCTGTTATTCTTATTTCAGAAAGCTGCTGGGACTGAGATGGGAACACAGGAACTTATTTCACCTAAGTTTAGATGCAAAACTGGCAAAAAGAGTCCAAGAAGAGGCCAAATAGTGTTTCACTGCTGGCCTTTTGTTGGTCCAGGGCAGGAGCAAACAAAAGTGAATCATGTCTGCTGGTGGTTCAGGACACTTCTGACATGAGTTTTGTGGATTCAGATCTGATTTTTTAGAGACAGTATCAACTCAGGAAAACCAACACACACTGTTATCCTACAAGCACCTTATAAGCAAGGTGTCTTTGGGGAAAATACCTCAACAGCAAATACAACGAATGACTGCATAACAGAGATTCCCTTCCTGGCCATATAGATGAGCCCTCCAAGTCAGCATAAGTGTATGTGAGCTGCTTAAGCTACCACCACTGTACACATATGGTACAAGAGAAGCTGGCAGACAGGCTATCACTTTATCATTGTAGCCATATTCAATCAATTGAATTCAGCAATTCAGCACTTTCCCCAAGTATACCAACACACTATATATCCAAACTAATAAAGCCACATTAAAATTCCTCTAAAGGCTCTAGCTAAAGGGCTAGTTTCCCTTGAACTGGAATCAAAGATATGATGAGAAAATGTACAGGGTTTTTTTATTACCAATTATGAGGGTATTCATGCAGCACTGCTTAAATATTATTTTCTAAAACTGATAAAAGGGCAGCATAAGGGGGAGTTCTTCAGAGAGCAGGAGACCAGACAATTAAAGCTCTTAATTACAAGGCAATACCCAAGAACTTAAAGATCATACCCAGACTAAACTCTGTCCTTTATACCAATATTCATCCCCCTAATATACATCCCTTAAAAAAGTCTACACATCATGATTTTCTATCATATTTTTGAAGAATTTTAAGAACATTTCATGCACCAGTTAGTTCAAAGATACTATGATACATTAAAAGTTCAAAGCTGCAATTTCTCTCTTTCCTTTTATACCTCATTTTAAGAAGGAAAAGTTGCATGCAATTTAATATTCCTCTTCACTAAGGGCTTCTACTTATTGCTCTTACCCCAAGACTGTTGTAGAAACTCCTTTAACACGGGGAAGAAACAACAGTGTATACTGTACTCATGGTAGTGAAACAGACCAATCATGTGTTTGAAAGAACATGGGAGAATTCAGACCAACAGTCCTATGTGCACAGAAGAGCACAGGTGAATCACCCCCAGCCACCTGCAGCTGCTCCCAGTTAGCCACCATCACATCTCTAGACAGCATCATGCTGGGTACACTACTATTGTGAGGGAAAACAGGAGCAGGTGGTGCACTACTACCTCTAATTCATCATCTTAACCAGTGACATACAAAAAGCAGTGAAACATAAAGTGCTATTAGACCTGAAAAGTTGCCATAATTGCAATAGCATTGCTAACTAACCATTCAGCCCCATGTTCTGAGTAATTAGGGCAATGGTTTATGACCAGCACTTGGTGACATTAGCAAAATGGAACAGGAGATTGAGCGTGACGGGTGGGTTGGTAAAGAGGGGGAGGAAGAGATGTAATTTACAGCTTTAAGAAATCACCTGTTAAAAAACATGTGTCCTTCTTTACTGAAAAGGAAGAAGTTCCCTACATCCTATAGAAAAGGATAGGGGATTCAAGAGAATGGCAAGGTGACAGTCTTTTACAAGAATTTTTTTGACTTTTCCTTCCCCCCCACATACGGATTACGTGATTTTGCTCTGACAAGTCAGCAGGAGAAAGGAAAGTCTAGCAGTCAGGCTTTTGCAAGATAAATTCTGTGTGCTTAAATGACTTGAGAAAGATGTTACCTTACTTCCTCTTAGAATGAAAAGACTGATGTAAGTCACCTACACTCTACAGCTCTATACACAGTAGGAGAGGACTGGGGGAGTTCACATAATGCAAAGAAAAATACCACGTAGGGAGGAGAAGCTCTTGCTTCTTGCCCTCCAGTGTTAGGCTTCAACAGTGAAGATTCTGCAGAAGATGCAAAAGATAGATATGCATGACTTATTTTTTCCACGGCCATTAAGAAATCTACCCTGAACTCTAACATAACTCAAGCTTACTTTCTTGTTTTAATTCCTACCCAATAGCAGGGTCCAAAATACAGAATTCCTTTTTTTTATAATTTTTTTACAGTGGGGGTAGGAGAATTAAAAGCTCTCTTATTAAATTACTGTTCAGCTGTAGACTTTTACTGCCACCCCTCCATTCTACAGAATCACAGAACTATTTAGGTTGGAAAAGATCGTTAAGACTATCAGGTCCAAATGTAACTTAACACTGCCAAGTCCACCACTAAACCATGTCCCTGAATACCACATCTGCACATCTTTTCAATATCTTCAGGGATGATGACCCTATCACTTCCCTAGGCAATGCTTGACCCTTTCTATGAAGAAACTTACCCCACATCCAATCTACCCCCCCCCCCCCCCCCCCCATCACAACTCAAGGCTATTTCCTCTTGTTCTATGACTTGTTTACTTGGGAGACTGACGCCCACCTCACTACAACCTTCTTTCAAGAAGTTGTAGGGAAAACAAGGTGTCCCCATCTCTTCCTTTTCAGGTAAATACTACTCATCTCTGACAAATTTTTCAATAGTTTTGCCAATTATTATATTTAAGAACTGTCTCTCTTCCAAGGTAATAGCAGCTGTATGCATAGGAAATGTATGTCATTCACAAAATCATACCAAGACTAAATACATTTGCTCCTACTCAGTACTGTCCTTTAACATATACAGACAGTGATTTAGTCCTTTGGCCACCATATTACCCTGAGAATTCATTTTCATCTGCATAAAAGCCATGATCCTGAAGTCTTTACCAAAAATCAGTGCTTCCTAAGGTACTCTATAAGGAATAGGTAAGGGTGCCTTACATATTTTGCTTTAAAACTGATACATTTCAAAACAGACACTTTAAAATGAGTCTTGTTCAGCTGCCCTCAATTTGCCTTACAATTCAGTCTATCAGTAATATTCCATCTCTGAATGTTTGGACTACCCTCTATTTGAGCCATTCAGCATTCAGTGCCAGGTGGTCTGTGAAGAGGATTCACAAGATACCATTTTCCTATACATATGTTTTTTCTCTCCAAACAGCTGTTTAAGGCACAACTGTACATTCTTATTCATTCAGAGGATGTTGCAACACAGGTGGCAGTGGCATTGTGAAGAAGAGAAAATAAGCCAACTCTGTCAGATAAGGCATAAAGAAAGGGTCATGTTGGGAGAGTAGCTCAGCAGAAGCAACCTGGCGTATACGAGCGTAACAGGAATGACCCTCCTCCACATTTCACATCACCCATCTGTGGGGCTGGGTGCCTCTCTCTATCTGAAACAAAAAGCTCTGAGAGTCACATTGCTGTTCCAGGGTCTGAATTGAGGGTATGTGGCAAGGGGGTGTTAACAGGGAGAAATACACATGACTACCATGCAAGCAGAAACAACGGGACTGAATAACCTGTATTTCCCTGATAGGAATTTGCTTTTTCATGGAGGAAAATCTGAATTGACTGTACCTTCAACCTTTGTTTTTTTGGTAACAAAGTGAGCAGATTCTGATAAGGCAAAGAAGAGGCTTTTTTTCTGCTGAAGAAAATATCCTTTTCTAATGGGAAGTAGACGATTCTATAGCCTCATCCCACCTGCCACACAGTAGTGCATGCCACATAGCAGCATGCCTGGGGAAACTGGCAAAAGTAATAACATTTCCTCTGAACCCTTGATGGTGGATAAAGAAAAAGGGCACTCGGCCCTTCCCCTGTTCTCTCTGAGCTGTCACTGGGATGTGCTGCACCCATAAAACAAGGCAAGGGCTGCTGAGGAATTCACAGCTCCAAGGGGGCTTGTATAGCTTGTTTCCATCCTCCAAGAGTCAAAGGCCTGTAGGAAGTATTGTGGTAAGCACAACAGCAAGACCAGGAGAGAAAAAGTGTGTTTCTGGATTTATAGCCATTTGTTCTGAGCCAACTAACAGAATCCTAAGTGGGAGGGTGAGGAGCACAGGGTGCAAAATTAGCCTGCATTTAAATAAGAGACATGTGGGTTTGGAACCCCTCCCTCCTCTGTTTAAACAGCCCAGTGCTGCCGTGAACAAAGCCTAAGAAGATTATGTTCTGTGAGGATAATCTCAGCTCTCTAGTGCTGTCTTGGCTTCAGAAACACAGCATTCCAGTTTTCTCGCAGGGTCATTTCTATCCTTTCCCTTCGGCTCCTTTATGCTTTTCCAGCTACTCTCTGATTTCTGGGGAGAACTTTTTTAATGTTATAATTATCAAGGCTCCTTGGATTTTCCTGCCATTCAGGCTTGAGAGAGACAGATTCCTCACTGAAGTAACAGGATTAGGTGTCAAGCAGCTTTCTCAGCAATCTAGGTACCCCTTTGGAAAGCAGAGGAGCAGCAATCCCCATGTGGATGAGAAACCAGCAGCCCAGAACGCCTCACTGTCCACCCAAACACATGATCTCATCTGAGCATTAAATAATGCAAAAAGTATTCCAGCAGCTCAAATATTGAGCAACTGGTAATGATGCTGTCACTTTGGCAGAATGTGCAAATATTGGTGCAGATGGATAGCATTTGTGAAGAAAATGAGCAAGTTGAGAGAGGACCCCTCTGATCTGCCCTGTGCAGTTCCCATTGCAGCTGAGGGCACACAGCTCTCTGCCAGTCAGGGACAGATGTCCCCATCCTGGCACACCCTTTCCCACTTTCAGGCAGACTCTCTTGCCTCCCCTGCTGCAAGAGCACAGAACGGCTTGCCTGGCAGGCACTGTGCACCAACTTTAAACACGCTGAAGCCTGAAGAGTGGCATCTCTTTATGCTAGGTTTGAATTTGCTCCATGCCTGCCAGAAGACTGGAGAACATGCTGTGTAGGGTTTTCACCTGCTTTAAACAGGGAAAGCAGGTAAATTAATGTCAGAGATATTTTACACATTTGAATATGCTGTGCATAATATTCCTTGGTTGTAAATACTGTTCCTGTGTTTTGGGGTACATGTTGCCTCATTTACATCTACTAGTTGTATATGGAACAGAAGCATAACTACCAAGAGAACTGATAAATAGGCAGGAAGAATAACTGGGGGGGAAAAAAAAGCAACACAAGAACCAGGAGCTAAAACACTGCTAAGAGCTGCAACCCTTTCCCAAAGTAGGCTCTGGGGTACCTGGAAGCTCACTGAATAGGACAGGCACAAATCTCTACACTTCTCTGTGCCAAGACCACAGAATCAACCTCATCCAACTCCCAGATGTCATAAACACAATAAAAAGCCTGAGAATGCACCTTCTTCCTCTGGTTCAATGAAGGTTAGTCTGCATTGCACTTGGTCTTACCATGCTACCTTAGTCTTTCATTTGGGCAGTAGACACAGAACTCTGGCACTGACATGAAAGCAACAGAGCAAATAACCAACATCACATAAATAACCAAAGTAATTTTAATTGCTCTTTGTGGTACCAAGTCCTGCAGTGTTGACACCAAGCAAATTACTTTGACTTCTATGGATGTTTGGCCTGATAATGGATTATCTGTATCAGCCTGTATACCACAGGCTACAAAGGAAGTAGAGCATCAGTGGAAGAAAGCAAACACAAATTACTCTCAAGTTCACCCTCAGGCTTAAGAAAGATCGAAACCAGTCAGTAGAGTGCCTCATTTCATCGTAGTCCCACTGATTTGGATATGCTGCATCAATATTTGCCAGAGTTTTTCATATCAGAGATCAGGATGGGAAATCCCAATTCCCAGTAAACCCAAATAAATGCCCAAACTAATTTAAGAAACAAATGCTGAAATAAACCCACTTATTCTAATGTAATTTCTTTTCCACTGACATGTTGCAAAGCCCAGCCAGGAGCACACCTGCTGCATGAAAACCTCAAGGGCATTTTATGAGATTTCCCTCAAATCCAGTAAAAATGGCCAAGAAATTATCTTGTTGTTACAAAGTATCATGTCTTAAAACACATTAGAAATCTCTGAAGGATGCACTCTGTAGCCAAGAACTTCCAATCCAAAGTACTTCCATCAGGGTATACACACAGTGCAACTGATCACAGCCCTCCTGAGGTGCCAAGTAGTAGCTACACATGGTATAAAGTAGTGAAAAAGGGATCAAATATCGACATGCTTCTGAAATGCTGTAAGGACATTCAGTGTCCTTTCAGATCACATAGTTGCTCTGGGTGTAAAGACAGACACAGAAAGGCCCTCAAGGTCCATCTCCTCCTGGAAATCCAACACGCAGGCAAGGAGCCAGCTAAACCACTTCTGTCTGTAAATGTCCTGAGGCTTCCTGGTGCACATGCTCCTAGTGGCTGGATGCCTTTGCCACAGATCAGCTCCCCAGTGCAAGCCTTTCATTTTCTTCCTGCAGCAATCCAGCTCGAAACTATCATGTCAGGCATTAGAAAAAGGATCAACAAGGTGAAGTCTGACATCACTTGGTGATATTTGACAAGAGCATGTGCATAGGTGTATGTAATTCTCCCTGCTGAGAATCCTGTTCCCTCAGGCCCCACAGCCACACCAGCAAAGAAAGAACACCCCAGCAAAGGAAGAAGTACTAAAACAACAGCCCCTTTGCATTTTTTTTTAATGAGGATTGTCTCCTAAGCGTCTCTGTATCTCCACAATGCCCTCATCACTGCCTCAAAATTCATCTTGTTTCTCTCAGCTGCTTAGGAATTTTTATTCTTGCCTGTCTCCCCTCCTCCCTGTGTCCTTGGTGTTAGTGTGCCCTAACAGCAGCAGGTCTGTGCTGCTCTCCTGTCTTTTCCAAACACCTACTACTACTTGTGCTGTCAGTCACCCACAACTACCACTTCTCCTGCACCATTCACACTGGGCAGTCAGGAAAGTCAATTCTTGCCAGGCTCACTGTGTGCCCTGCCCCAGCCCAAGAGGAAGGAGCATGCACCAGGCTCTGGGGAGCTTCCACGCTGCCCAGTCCACGTCTGTACCCTAAGTCTGTCCCAAATCCAAACTAGGGCAAGAACTCCATATATATCAACCCTCCCACTTAACACCCTAGTTTTCATGAATGGAAAACCTGGAAAAATGAGAGGGTGTGGAGGTGCCACATGATCCTGTCCTGGGAGAAGATTCAGATGACTGGGAGACCAATACTTCATGGTGCAATACAGTATTCATGCAGAGTAAATTTAGCTACAGCCTGGCATTCTTGCTTTCCTGCTTGTAAACAGAGATAATTGTGCTTTCCTAATTAGTGCATGAATGTTGAGAATAAACATCAAAATTCTTGAGGCACATCTTAGCATAAGAACAAAACTCAAAGAGGCAAAAAACATCTAGAGAGGCCACAGGAAACCTTTGCTCAGCTTACAGAGGATGTGTTCAGGGAAGGCTGACTGCTTCCCAAATGGAACAAAACCATCTTAAAGCCATAAAACCTCCAGAGTACATCCAACTCCCCTTCCTCTCACAAGCTCTTCTGACCTCTTTTTTTTTTCCTCTGCTAGTCATCCTAATACATCTTAGCAGCTGTATACTTTAAATATACTTGTATACTTCACTAATGCCAGTTCAACAAGGCTATAATTTCACTATGTTTCCTCAAGGCATGCACAGCTCAGCCTCTTTCTTTCCTCCAAAAATCCAAGGTTTAGATGACTGTCTATGGCTGTACAGAGTGAAAGCTCTGAGTATACATCAAATAATTCAGAAGTAGAATAAGCATCAGGAACTAAAAATGACTGACCTTTTAGTCCCTGAGCTCAGCCCTTTTGTTTTCCAAGCATTTGATGGACCAGTAACTCACTCTTCACTCCAATCATATTGAAACTTGCAGGTTCCTAAGCCAAATTCTTCATTTAAATGAAACTATCCCAGGGGTCAAAACAAAGAAGTGTGTGCTTCTTCTTCAAGTGAGATAACATGGCAATTGTATTTCTGTTCTTTTTGTAAAGGATTGCTAACATTGTAGCAAATGACGGCTTCTAACCTATGCAGCACTGCAGCCTCACAGCTAAATTTTAGTGAGCAAGTGGAATCCTTTTGGCAGGTTTATTCACTCATAAGAAATTCCTTTCATTATTTAGTACAAATAAAGATATACCTTCATGAAAGGATTCTGCTGCTCATGATGCTCACTTTCATATTTGATAGCTGAACAAACAGCTAGAGGCCTTTGCCTGTTCCACACTAGTGTGCAAGAGGGGTTCTCTTCTGAGAATGCTTAATTTTCAGAAGAATACTGGGTTTTCATATGGAATTGGATGGATGATCCATCATATTTGGCTTTCTACCTTTAAACTCCTCTAAGGGAGTAAAAAGAGTTTGCAGCACACTTGGCTCATCCAGCAAAGCGAGGCACCACAGGGAGAGACTTCTGCCTGACCTCTACAGGTGTTAGATAAAGACTTGAGCCTTTATGTGATTTGAATATCCCTCTGTCAGAGCCTGAATATGCCTCTGATGCACATTCCTCTGTAAGTGCAGGGGGTAAATTAGGACTGTAAACAGCATTTCAGACCCTCTAAACTTTAGTTCTACATTAGGAGGGACCATATAGAGACCCTATATATGCCTTTCCTCTGCCCATGCCTGCTTTCCTCTTACAACAGCACTAGCCTGCCACCATTTTCAAAGTCCCCAAAAGGTTTGCCACTGAGATTTGAGAAAGAGGTGGGAGTTATTGCATCCCTCCTCCTGCTCTAAGATAGCTGCACACCATCCAGTGTCTTGTAAGAACAACTTGTTAATATTTTGCGTAAATGTGTGACCTGGCTTCTGCTGCCCTGTGGCAATAGATGGCATAAAGCTGTGGGTCTCGTTCACAGCATAAAGTGATACCTCTTTTAACATCTCTGTCCTGTGTTACTGGCTGGCCCTTTAGTCTCACATTATTGAAGACTGTGAGAACTCAATGCTGACCATTTGCTTCCTGATTCTTCACAGTCCTTTCACTAACAGTGAAGTAGCCTTCACTAACTCATCTGTCCTCAAAGGTAGACAATCCTTTTCAGCATCTCCCTAATTTACCACCTTCAACAGTCAGTGCATCTTTTTTCCCCAGATTTTGCCAATGCTAAGAAAACCCAAAGCAGAACTGTGTGCTCTGATTATGTCCAAGCCGAAATCGTAAGCACAGAATTTGCTAGGGGAAATCATTGCAAAATAAACAGATGAATAAGATACTCTGCATTTTGCAAGCCTATAAAAAGCTGGGCTGGAACAGAGTGGGCAGGAACTTAAGGGCTGAGTGCCAACCAGGATAGCGGAGGGGTCTGTTAATTTATCCCCCAAAGATTTCCTTCTCCCTTAGGTTGTAACTAATAACACAAACTCCTATCTAATGCTACTAATGCTATTATGCTGGGAAGCCCAAACCTGAGGAGGAAAAAGGCAGTGTCTGGCAGCGGATGCCAGAAATCAGCCAAGATCAGAAGCAGAGCATGTCTTCTGGCTGTATGTATGAGATAAATGTGGACTTCATTTCCATCCACTTCCCCCATACTCTGCTCCCCTGAACCCTCCCAGTGCCTCCTTTTCCAAAACTCTGCTCTGTTCATGTCGAAATGATAATTGTTAATTTATTCTGCTTTTCTGGTTGCTGTGCTAACCCACAGCTTGTGCTGCTTGGCGTCTAAGCAGCTTGTCCTGGGGATATGGTTAAACCTGCCTTTGATCAGCATTTAATCCTTCAAGGTGCTCTGGGGGCTGCATTTTAGATTTTATGTGAAAGCTATGAGAAAAAGCAGGAAGGAAGGAACAGGACTTTCACTCTTGTTCTCCCTCCAACTGTCCCTGTCTCCAAAAGAAACACTTCCAACGGACTGAGGTGGTTGCTACAGTGGGTGAAGGAGCTGCTCCATGGGCCTGATCCAGAACTGATGACTGTGAGAAGCAGGAGCCCTGAATTTCAGGAGCCTAATCTGTCCACCTCCACAGGTAGCCCAAAGATCTGTGCCAATTTGTTTCTCAGCTAAATATAAGCTGCTTGTAAGGGAGAGAAGCCTGTTCTCCCCTTCCTTCTTTCATTTCAAGCTTTCATTGGGGAGAAGAAGTAGAGGTAGCATTTTAAACAGATGGGAGCTCAGGGAATCTTTCAAAGTAAATAAATAAAAAGTTATTTGCAGTTCCTACACACAGCTAAATATGAACGTCTAGATAAAGCCCTAACTGTGGGGTACAACCATCTGCAGGAATGCAGAAGCTGCAGTAGGAAAATAAGGGGTGAAACTGAGGAAGAATTTGAGAAGGCAAGACTAGACTGGATGAAGAAAGGCAGCTGATGCCAAACATCCCAGAGAAAGCTACTCAGAAAAGGATTCTGTAAATGCTCTGGTATCTCTGGAGGAAAACTCCACACCTAAAATCACTTAAAACTAAGGGGTGGAATGTCCATGCCAATGCATTGCCATGGCACAGGACTTCCCCAATTGGGAAAATGTACCATCCATTGAAAGAGTTTGCAAGCACTTGGCCCTTGGAAATCAAAGAGCAGCATATTGTCCACTTGTCCCCCACTTTTCTGGATTTAGACTCACAATGTAGAGGTCACAGAATGGTACTTCTCAACCTCTCTGCACTTGTAGCTTGATACAGATCATGTCAACCAAGCTCTTGATGTCACAGAAATGAGATCTAATACAATAAATGCCTAGCTAAGGTACTTCCAGAGTACTGATCAATGTAATTGTCTAGGAAATGTATCATCAGGATATTAAAGTTGGTTACTATGCCCCAAGTGCTCTGGTAGGTTACTCAATTTGAGATTAAAGAAATAAATCCAGAAATGGTTGGAACTATTATTAGGAGATTGATGCCACTGCCACCACCTATATATGGCTTGGCTTAGTGAACTTGGGATACACTGTAGCTCATGGATTCTACTTGTTCTGCAACACAATTGTTTTGTGCACCTGAGGAGATGCTTCTTTTCTCTAGGCCTCAGTAATCTCATGATATTTAGTTTCCTCATGAAACTCAATTTTCAATGAAATGGAATTAATGATATTGTCCTATTTCAGTAGGATACTTTTAGCTGGCTCTAGACATGTAAACAGCTGTGAAATTGCAAGTAATAATTTATCTCATTTGCACTTGCTTACAGCTACACTATTGTAACTCTTTGCTCCTGTATTTCTGCTCTGTAACTGGAGATGGGAATTAGAAATTTAACCTGCCACTCACCACATCACAAAATGTGAGTCACTCACCTCCAGTATTTAGAAAAAAAAATTCTAGTAACTACATGTGATTTTGAAGTACCAAATAAACTCCACTGCTTGACTTAAATCTCGCAAATCTTCATACCCTGACACCATAGTAAAGGACTGCCAGCTGAATGTGCAACAAACAAATGAAAATCCCTTAGCAGTTATATAGATGACTTGCTCAAATACCATACAGGAGAAATGTTTTTCGTCTGACATGGAAAATAAATTAGACGCATGCCAGCCCCAATTAGGCATATGTTAAATTCTGTGAAACACCCCTCTTTATCACACTTAAAACATATGGAAAATACTGATCATACAGGGTTAAACTGGTCTCCAGCAGAATTTAAGCAGATCCCAGGGGTGTCTATATAGACAGGAGCTCCCTGACATCCTATGCTCTCTGCTCCATGGCTCTGAGCTGCCTCAGGGCAGAGAGGAGCAGCCCCTTCCTTCCCTCTTCTGTTGCTCCAAGCCCTGCAGCCTTACAAGAATTCTTGGTTTCTCATCTCATGTTGTGCTCTGCAGCCCTGAAGAAAGCATCACATTAGCTTTGCTGCAGAAAAAATCCCTGCTACCCTTGGTGTGCTAGCAGAAAATAATTGAGAGGCACTTGAAGTAAAGAGTTAAATCTATTATAAAAACATGTCCCAATCCCTCGTAAATGAGCTTCAGCTACCCTTGCCCATTTCTTTTCTTCTCAGGCTTTTTCAATATAGAAAAAATAATGTGGTAAAAAAAATAAATAAAGCCAGCTAGCACACCAGGAGCTACATGCTGATTAGAAAAATTTCGCTTTGTTGGGGTGCAGGTTTGGGGGCGGGAGCAAATGAAGCAAATAAATGGTATTAATCTTTTAAACCTGAGAGTTTTAGCTACTGCATTAAAAATTTGGCAGTGGTATCTTCTAATCCCAAAGCCCAAGTACAGAGTATTATCCAGCAGGCTGCATTCCCACACTTGACACCTCCCTAAAAGCTTTCTGTCATGTGTGCCAGTTTTATCAGCTACCTGGAGGACTAAAAGAGAATTCACTCACTAATTCCCAACCTCAGAGCAATCTTGCTCTGTTCCTTGAATGGCAGGGTGAATAGGGCACTATCTTTAGAAAGCCTTTGCTTATTCAGTTACACCACCTTGCTTCCCTATCAGCCCTGAGTCCAAACCATATTAGTGAGAAGAAGCAACAAAAGCATTCACTGGTGGTCTAATTCTGCTCTCCCTGCCTTGCCCGGAGGTGTGACTGCCTCTGATGTTGACCATGAAAGCTGATGAGCAGTTCACAAAGGCATGATAAAACGCTGCAGGTCAAGACATGAGGAAAAAGTCAATATCCAAGTAAGCCTGCAGGAAGAATGCAAAGAGTCAGAGTAAAAATAATATAATTGGGACACAGCCAGAAATGAGGATTAGCACTAGACAACATCAGTGACAATGAATGATGAGGACTCCCAGTTGCATGTCTTATACCAAAAACACCTCTACAAGTAACCTGCCCCAAGAAGGGTGAGCTCAGTGCTAAAATGCTGGAAGTGCCATTCCACATGAAATCAAGGTCCATGAAGTGCAGTGTGTGTCTATAGCAATAGCCAGTGTCATACCCTGTGGTGAAAGGACAGCAAACCCTGCTGTAAGAGAGAATTGATGTCGTTTAGTAGAACAAATGATGCAGCTGGAATAAACAGGCAAAATATCAGACACAAAATATTTTTCACATCAAAAGCTAGTCTGTTACAGACCAGTTTTATCAGTGGATTACTAACCTTGCTTTGTTTACACACTAATACCACTGCAGCCACATCAACACTATTAACTACAATCTGCTCTAGTACATTTTGGGAATATGTGCTTCTGTACCTCCTGGGTCTCATCGTCATTTCTGGGCATAAGCCTTGAAACAGGATGTTTCTTATTCAGAGTGCAAGACCCATCACACTACCTTGTCAATGGCCACTGTGCAGCACAATCTCCTCAAAACCATGCTGAACCAACTTCCTGGTCCTCCACCAGAGGGATAAGGAAACATCACCCAGTTAAAAACAGATGTTGACAGATTTTGTATAATTAATACTGATGTTTAACAACTCCAAATCTCCTGCTCCTTTGTGAGTTCATCCATAAATGCAATATGGGGTCTGCAAGGACTGCAAGGAACATGATAACTGTCCTTTGATCCTGTCCTCTTTCGAGTTACAAAATAAGATTTCATATTAAGATTTGGGGCAAGGGACAAACTGCTTGGAGTTTTGGTGTAGCACAATATACTGAATGCATTATTTTTCCAAGTCACAGCTCCCTTCTGGATTCTGACAAGAAAAGACTGACACACCGGATAAGCCAGGGAAGAAATTACATCATATGCAATCTGTTACTTTCTCTCTCTCTCTCTTTTTTTTTTTTTTTTTTTTTTTTAAGACACCTGAAGCAGATAAAAAAAAGAGAGGGGGGATTCAGCTAGGTATAAGCGGGCATAGCTCTGCTATAGTCACTGAGCAGAATGAGTCAATATATTGATACCTACTGAGAAGTTATCCTGTGTACCTTAAATATTAACACCAGAGTCAACATGAAGGAAAAGGGAAAGGGGCTTTCACCTCATCTGTTCAGCTCTTCAGCCTAATGAATGTGTAAGTTCCCTAATGAGCATACACATACATACTTGCTAAAATAAGCCTGGCTGAGTCAGAGAGGCACTGTGGGACCCATCTGCCCCTGCTGATCAACCTCCTCCTCCCATCCACCCACCTTCTGCCCCAGAATACACACCTTGCTCGGCTGCCACACTTCTGTGTCAGGCACAAAGTTGCCTGTGCAAGCAGAAGAAATAAAAAGAATAGCCTAGGCAGGCTTCCAAAAGTCAATTATCTACCTGCTTTTTTTAATTTACAAGGTAATTGGTCCACATTCTGCTCTTACTGGTACCAATGCAAACCTGGGGGATTGCAGTTAAAGACAGCAGAAAAGACCTAGGATGAGAACCAAGTACTCTCCTGCTGTATCTGAACTTAAAGCATAATTTGGAAGTGTGTAGTAGAAGTAGTTCCTGCTTCTTTTTGTGCACATTGTACTAGTTCACAAACACATTATTAAACCTGGGGAAACATCAGAACTTTCCTTCATAAATGTGTTCCATTTCTGTTCTAGAGGACTGCTCAAACAGAAGTGTCCAAAAATTGGATTTAGGGGAAACCACAATTGAGAGGCTGTTAGATGATGAGAAGTCTTATGGTATTTAAACATATAACAGCCCAGAAACAGACAGTGCTGGATATATGTGTGAAGGTCCCTTATACTTTTTGTATAGCTCTCTCTCTCTCTCTTAACTGCAGGAGCCAGTTAAAAAGACGATTTACATGCTCTGAAAGGCTGGGATTTGTAGCCTGAAATGGGGAATGAAGAACAGCAGCAGCACTGTCCTTTTCAGATCCCAGCACAAACCATACACCATAGGCAGGACCTATGCATTGCCCCCCACTGCAGAGTGAAGCTTTCTAAATTAGGTCCATTAGACTCAGTACTTCCCCCATATCTCTCTCCAGCACTGGCAGACTGGAGAACCTTAGAGAATTCTCAGCTGTGTCATGCAGCAACAAAAATAATCCAGTTTTGGTCTCCCCTGAAAACCTCTGGCACGGATATGGTTATTTCTAAAAACAAAGTTTACTGTGGTCAACAGCCTTTGGGGATTTCTGCTGGATTGGGAAAGTTTAATACCAGACATGCTGGGCAAAGGACTAAAATACTTCCATACTACACGTCAGGAATAAACACAAGGTGATTCAACTCAATCAACTCAATGTCTTCTCATTCCTGTCAGGCCTGTTAATGCTACTGACTGTCATCCAGGGATATGTTTTTCTAGCACAAGCAATTTTCCTGTGCAAGGGAAGTTCATCACCATTAGATATGAAGGACTATCCTATCCCTCCAGGTCTCCAGTCTCTACTTCCTTTGCCAGTGTTCTGGTGTCGATTTTCTTACATAATACAATTGCTTTAATGTTTTAAAACTGAAGAATTCTTAAATTGAAAAGTGGTGTTTTAAAACTACAGTATTTTACTTTTCAACATTTTACATTTTTACAACATTTTAAATGCTAATTCTATTATCAAAAATGTTATTGGAACTGTTATCAAAATGGTTATAACTGTAGTAAACCCCCTTAGAACATAAACCCCAAATCTATTTTGAACCCTATGAACAGAAAAAGCATCAAAACCTCTATATTGAAAGGGTAAGTTGAGAAACATTATCCAGCCCAGCTCTTTAGTAAATGAGGCAGTTAACTCACTCCTTGCTGCACTCTCTCTCTCCCTCCTCTCTTCTCCACACTGAAATGTAAGAAATACAAGCACTGAAATGAATGTGGCATTCATTTTCATTCAACACAACAGACTGAGTTTTCCACAGTCTACCATCCTACCTACCAACCTAGCAAGCAGTGTTTCTAGGGGGCTAGCTATTCACTTGCCCACAATTTCATGTAAAAATTATGAACTATACAGGTTAAGGACAATCTGAATGAACTGCTTTACTGGGGCATACTTTGCAAGAAGAGACACAGAATGCTAAGTGGTCCTGACCACATGCATACATGCACACACCAGTGGTAGCTGCTTGGGTCTCCAGAGCAATTTAGGCTGTAAAAAAAAACCAAAAACAATCAGTGAATAGGAATTAGGGATCCAACTTGCCTTTTGCCTCTAAAATGCCAGTGCTAGTGAATAGCTGCACGTGAAACGAACAACAAAAGTTGGAAGGGAGACAAGAAAATCCTTTTTTGAGACATGAATTATGATCTTTATAGAGAGTAATGGTGCACAGATCTCCCTCTTGTTTAAGTGCTCTCTGGGAGCACAGCCTTACAGAGGTTCAGTCTAACAGTGAAAAGGGTTGTCACATTAAATGGAGCCAATGATGGCTAAACCTCAATCCCCAGTTAATCATTTGCTCTCACCAGCATGGTAAAGCTGAGCATCCCAAATTTCCAGGACAGTTGTGCTAATGAAATAAGCAGAAAAAGTCAAGTGAGATGTTATCTGAGCCTGCTTGATGAGATTGCAGTTTGCAGACAACCCTGGCTTATCTTAGATGATGAACTATCGTGGATAAACAGAATGCATCAAGTCTGTTTCCCCAAGACCTTGGCTTGCTGGTGGTAGGGGAATATGAATAACATCTAGGCAGCTCAATATAGATTAAGCGAGGAACTGGATAACAAATGGATGTTAACAAATATGCACTTTAAAAATATCACCAAATACCTAGTCCAATAACCACACAGTGCAAAGCATTATGCTTCTGGTATACATTACTTTAGGGCAGGTAAATTAAGGTTAAAATCAAGGACTCTAAATGTAGCATGTAGTTGCAAACATACATAAGGTTTTCTATGTGTGTCCTTCCAACTTTTACACGATCTAAAGTTACTATCCGTCTGAAAATTCCTTGCAAAGCTGCGTCACTATCACAATTCTGACACGTAAGAGGAAACTGCAATATTGGCTAGGATTATAAAACCAGAACATGCAAGATACAGAAAAAGGTTCTCGGATCCTGCTCTCCTCTGGGTTCCCAAACACTATGTAGCAGTGATGTTAGCAAGAAACAGTTCAGTAAGAAAGACAGAAATCTTGCAAAATGAAGACTGAATGTTGTCCTACACACCTGTGATCTCATCAAAATTATATATTCTGTTTGATAACTGCCACCAAGAAACAAATTTTAAAACATCTAGTTTAGGCAGGCAAATCAATGAGTAGAGACATGCAAGGAGTATTCATTTATGCAAATGTGGCTGCATTATAGGTGTCTGAACAAGTTATTGTAATGCATTACATTAATGTACCAGATTGTCTATCCTAAACAACATATTGCCTAAACAATGACTTATTTGGCTTTAAATTTATTTAGCTTTGAAAACCCAAAAGCTATGGGTACCTAGAAGTCATGGTGGGATTGAGCCACAGTTCAGGCTTGCTCAAGCAGCATATTACAGACCAAAATTTCTTGGCACAGAAATACTGCAGAAATTCACTATGAAATCTTTTCGTAACAGAATCAATGACACTTTAACAAGCCCACAACTGCAGCTGGGTGTGGAAAAACATTCAGCACTGGGTTATTACACAGTAGCAGTTAAAATAATACCATGACCTTATAACTGATGTATGACACTGCTCCATGTCTTTGAATGCCTTTTCTCAGAATTTCACTGGCAGCTATTTTAATTTAAAAATTCCTCTTCGATTAAAACCCCAGTTACAGAATCATAATACAACAAACTTTTGGTTTTAAGCCTAAAACTTTGCAAAGAAACATGGTTTAGAACAGTCAGTTCCAGAGCCCTAGTCACCTACAGCTAAAGTCCAGAAATTTTTCTCATTCCCCCTGCTGTTCAAGCCACAATGTATCAAGTACAATAGAAATAACAGCAACTATTTTGGGAGCCTTCTAAATGGATTAATGCTCGGGTAACCCAGCCTTTCAGAATGGTTCTAATGGCATAGATGTGAGTTTTTGTTTGCATTTCTGTACAAATCATTTTATGACTAACATTGCTTGAGAATTTTCCACTGAAGGGTAATTCATCAGAAGTAAAGTATTTTTAGGGATTGTTCTGTATTCAGTTTCAAACAACTTTACGCATTTACAATAAGATTTCAAGTTCCATTAAAAATGTCTTTTGTTCGGAAAGCTTAATAAATAAATACTTCAAAAAGTTTAAAAATGTGATGTTTTTATACCCATGATGATTAATAGTTAATAAATGAACAAGATTTGCCTTTAGTAGACCAACCAGTATAGAAGGAAAAAATTCAAAACATAAGGAACATAAACCCTATTCAGATCTAAAAATGTAGCAACAGCTTTCAAACTACATGCAGGTTTATATCAATAGCTCTGAATTTAACACTGTAATTTAATAAATTAGTCAATTTGAGGCAAGACTACTGTTACCTATAGATCCATGGGGAGTGGTACTAGCAATGGTAATAGGCTCCCTCCTGCAGTTGAACAGAGGGAGAACTAATTATTGCCTATAGGATATGAAGAGTTCACAGGCAGCAGGACATAAGAAGAAATACAACATACAGTAAATCATTATTGCTATCCTCAGCCCTTGACTTCTAGCAGTTACAAATTTTAGTTTCTGAGATCTTTATTTGAAACAGTTTTGAAGGACTCCCTTGAGGATCAGGGCTAATAGGTTAGAGTGGTTATTTGTGAAAAATGTTCCCCCACTGTTAACTGGATGTTTCTATTTACTGAGTGTCTGTCTGTGTGAGTTTACCATGGTATATGGCAGGTTTCTGTTTTCCCCAGCTTTGGTTCCATGAGGACCCATGCAAGCACTGGATCATTTAGCAACACTGATTAATAGGTTAATTTGATTTAATGTGTTAAATCCAGGGCTCTGTCACTGTGAGTGACGTTTTACTATGATGACTACAGAAACCAGGAAGTCTGTGCTTGGGTTCATTAAATGAATTTTGTTCCTGGGGCTGAATTTGGCAAGACTGTTGCAGAAGTAGTCCAAGAGTACAGGCATTGTAGGGAAGGAATGAGTTTTGGGAGAATATCTTTTAATGATATTAATCTTCTAGAAGTTTAATGTTTCTCTGTTTAAATTCCTGCATATGGTGTTAAGCCATAAGCAGATGTATACAATAGGTTTCTGCAATACCTGTGTGCATAGAAAAAGGGTAGTATTACTGTTATTTTGCATCACGTTCTTGAATGTTTCACAAAAAGATATGACCAATCTTTCTCAAGCAGTAACTGTTTAAAGGAGTTACTTGGACTGATCTCCTCTGGATTCTTTGGAATAGCCAGTTCAACATTTTCAGCTTTTTGGGGTTTTGTCCATATGGGAAAAAAACCAAAATCTTGAGTAAAATAGATGGGACAGTTCTTCATTCTCTGCACCCCACTCTACTCACATCATATGTTACAACAACAAATGGAAATCCTTTCTGCCCAGGTCATAAGTTCCCTGGAATCCCTTTTTTGTGGCTGAGTCTGCCAACTGCTAGACAGACACAAGAGAGCAATAAAGATTTTCATCTCAAGTTGGCACAAGGTACAGCTGAGGCTGAAACTGGGATACTCAGGTCAGAGCTACTTCATTAGATAGGCAGGTTTAGACTGTGACAGCAAGGGAACTGACATGACCTGTAGCCAGCTGAGAGCACAGGGCCAGCACAACAGACTTCTAGATGCTAAATGTCTTCTGGTTTGTAATGGCAAAAGTAAGATCAGGCTGGTTACATCTCCCAAGACTAGGAAAAATGCAAGTATTTCAACCTGGGAGTTTAGAATACGCAGAGGTCAAGCTCTGATTTGTCTAGAGTGACAGCAGAAGGCGGGGCTAAACCATGACCCATACCCACAAGTTGTTGTTTCCATATTCTTTGCTTAGACTACTCTGTCTCTCTCCTGTGGGATACTCTTACATGAAAGCTGCTCTCTGGGAGATTTACTTTCCTTTAGATGAAAACACTGAATAGAAAGGACTTATTTCCATGCACCGTGGACTGTAACTGAAACACTGTGAGTACAAGGCAGCTGCTGTTTGACACTGGACACAACAGGCTTAATGTCACAATTTGGAGGCAGAAGAGAAAGAAATTTCTGGCAGCATTTAACATGGCTGAGGTTATCACTAGACACAAATGCAAACAAAACCAGTTATTATGCAAAGCAATGTGTAGTCCCTCTCTCTCTCTCTCTCATACACACATCATACATCTAGTCCTCAGAAATCCATGATGTGGGTTGCTGTTAGGAAGAGGTACAATGCTGTAATTCATGTGCAGCAAGCCAAATATTTCAGGAAGATATGGACAAGCACTCTACCAACAATCTACCCACAAACTATAATTTTTTTTTTTTTAAAGTAACTATTTTAGACATATTAAACTAAAAAGTACATGGATGGATTAATCATGATGGTAAATGCTTCCTGGTAGTGTCAAACTAATTATTCATGTGCCTCCTTTCCCTGTGTACATATTTCAGCAAAGAAATCCTAGACAGAAACACAACCATGCCACCATGCAAGAGCAATGTGAAAAGTGCACTGGGTTGGATGCCACCAATGCCAGATTGTACTGTCAGCTTTGACTTTGTGCACAGCCACATTCAGATAACCTAAATTCTATTAACCTCCAAATCCTGTTAGGTGCTTTCAATTAGGCACCCTGATAACCTGGACTGAAGTGGCAGAAAGCAGTAAACCCTGGAATTTCAGCAGAACTCAGGCTCTTTAAATGTGGCAACAGTTTCTGACTCAGCAAACTGCTTTGCCTCTCCATGTCCCATTTTCTCATCTTAGAATAAGAAATACAAAAACTGGTTGCTTGCCCTCCATCAGTGCTGTGATGGTCTAAAAAGCTGCATAAAATGCTTCGAGATGACAATTTAAAAACAGCTAAGGAAAAAGTTAGCAAAATAAAAATATTTACAAATACAGAGCGGCATGTGAAATATTATGACACAAATTACTGCAATGAGTCTCCTTCTCAGTTCTTTACAGCATAAGGTGATCACCATTTGTGAGGTCAAGGAAAAAAATACAACCCCCCCTTGGGATATACAATTAAACATATCAAAGAGGTTATTTGTGTCCATCTGTAGCATCTGGCACTGGCCACAGTCAAGAGACAGAATACCAGACCAGATGGACCAGTGTATATGGAAATTCTTACAATCTTCTGTGATTAATTTCTTCCTTCAGGTTGGATATGTCTCTTCAAATTGTGTATCAACATCTAACCAAAATTGGTGCTGACATATCATTGATTGTGCTGTGAGTTTATCTGCAGCTCAGCATTCTGGGACAGTTTAGTCCCTTACCTACCTCAACTCTAAAGCAGGGTTTCTCTGCCAGTGAATTTCTACATTCACTCACACATTTTCCAAGCCTTGCCCTCAGAGATTACTGACAGAGTCCATGACTCAACTGTAATTTGAACCAAAAATCTTTTTAAGTTCCTGAATCTTTGCTACTGTAAGACTGTAGCCTACAAAACTATATACTATAAGACTCCAAATGATTTTCTAATAGTACAGTCTTGCCCATGAACTTATAGAGCCTAGGTTTGCATGACAGGATCCTAAAACTTTCCCAGAAATTCTTTTGGAATGACTGTACCCTCTTCCTATGATTCATGCAAAGACATGCAAAGCAAGAGTGAAGTAAAACAGCAAAGATAACAAAAACTTGTCTTTTACAAGAGTCACACATTGTATATTTTTTGTTTGGGGACCACATAGGTAAGCATAATCAATTATTTTTAATCCTTATTTTATTTATAAATATTTTACTTTACAAATAACTATACATTATTAGCACTGCAGTATAAAATTATAACATTGCATTATTATAATGCATCAGGGAATTTGTTGCCATATTTTAAACTTCTTGACTATCTAGGACTTCTGTAAACATAGTCAAATTCAGCTACATGAAGGCCAGGGACTGAATAATGCTCTCTAGTAGGTGCCCTTGAATCCAGGAATCCAAAACAGTTACAGAAAAGGGTTGCTGTTGAATAGTTGCTCAGGCAGTGAAATGGGATAAAAGAAAGAGCTCCTGCAGATATGACTGCTTTCTCTCTAGATAGTATTTAGAGGGAAATACTCTCCACACACAGCCCCTAGCCCTCTCCTGCATCTGAGCTCAGCTTCCTTAGGGACATGAATTAAGCATCATCCTAAACCTCAGCAGAAATCTAAAAACCAGACACTGCTTCTGAAGAGAAGCGAGTTTCCCTGAGGAGGAATACTGCACATAATATCCCTATGTACACACAGAGGAGTGCCCTGGCAAAAATGCCCACTATTCAGACACTGCATTTGAACAAACTGCTCCTCTTAGCCTCTTGTTGTGTAACAGAGGAGCACAGACAGGGCAAGCACACACCCCGAGGCACCACTGCTGACTGCCATACAGCCCTGCCTTTACCTGGGCCTGTCCTAGTGACCTTCTTAGCAACACAAATAAAGCACTGCACAGCTCTTCTCTTGCCAAGCAGCAGCAGAATCTACCTTTCTCCCTCCATAAAAACAAATGTGCCTTGAGTCTTTAGACTGATAGGTAATAAGTTAAATTTAATAATGTCTTGTTCTAGATATTGACAATAAGACTTCCAAAAACACGTGGTGAAAAAAAAATAATAGAAAAGCTAAATGTGTGATTCAATAATCACAGTAACTGGACTTATAAAACATATAGAATACTCTGAAGCCTAGATCCAAGGTCAAAAAAGTGTGTGGCTAAAAGACCACTGTACATTGAATATCAGCAGCTTGGGGCTCTGGTGGATAAGATGCATATCCCCACAGCCTTCTTCAGAGCACTTGAAACTGCTCAGCTCAGACAAAGAGGAGCCAACGGGGCAGCCAGCCCCTTTGCTGAGCTTTGCTAGAGCTTTTCCTCTAGCTTCAAATTGCCTCTTTTCTTGAGAATTACTTGGGTCTTTAATGGCTCTTCTAATGCATCCCTCCTTTACTACTGATCAAAGAGAAAGAAAGAATGGGAATGAATTTACACTTCAGCTTAATTTCCATCTTCCTCCTCTTTTCTCTCTCCCCTCTTCTTTCCCTTGATTGCTGAAATCACCTCAATAATTTTGTTCACAATTTTTGGAAAAATGAATTGATTGAAGAGTTGCAGACAAAATCTAACTTGTGACAGAAGCAGAAGACAGCCAACAAGGACAATGAAAGTAGAGGCCGGGATATACAGTCAGCTTTTGGGTCACTGGTCAAAAAAATCCCCTCAGATTTTTAAAACCAGTGAAGAGAAATGCAAGTCCACAATGTTCCTTGAAGCAGTAAATGAAACCATTACCAGCAGTGGAAACTGCTCTCACAAAGAAAGGACTGAAACAAAGCACTGCCTCTAACCACACAGCCCAGGCATTTCCCACGTTTCTGCCAATGTATTCTTAGGATGAAAATCAGTATTTCTTTGCATAACTGGCCTCCTAAAAAGGCACTCATCCTTCTCAGAACTTCTTCCAAGGATAGTACCAGGAGCCACACCACTGTGATGTTCCTTAAATTCCAAGGACCAAATATTCTGGCTGAAGTTTGAAGATACCTTTCCAGAATGTTGGGAGAGAAAAGTAACAATACAGTTCTTCATATGTGTTATGCCAGCATCTAACAAGATTTTTAAAAATCATCATATTTTTGCACTACAGCATAAAGAAACTGAATCACCCCAATATGTATGATTCACCATCAAGTATTTCAAGGTAAGCCAGGAACAGAGCTAGGGAAAATGTTTGGAGGTTCTTGTCTTCAGTTCTGTTCCATGCTGCTGCTGAGAAAAAACTCCTTCAGCACTGCTCATTAACAACTGGAATATGGCTTCAATGACATCAACAGCAAAATGTCTCACCAAGGAATGATTAAAAGGCTCAGATTTTGACCATTTTTCAAACAGTTACCAAGTATTAATTAGACCAGTAGTGGAGGCTACTCATTTTGCTATTGTGTATTTCCTAATGATTGGGCTAGGAAAAGTAGCCAAGTATATGGCTTGTTAAGTAGAAATTAACCTGTCTGGAAAAAGCTACCTGAATTGAAACAGGCTTGATACACACCACTGGCAGAATCTGCCACCCTGCCATCTGAGCATAATTTGCCTCCTTGATATTTGGTTACAAGATATATTCTTTTTACACTAAGCAAGTGCACACCAATTCTGAAGGACAGGCACCCACATCACCTTATTCTGTTTCAGCCTACTGCAATCCTGGCATGTTCATAGTGCCTAGTGTCAGAAAAACAAGTTACAAGGCAAATGGATGTTTGTAGGGCACAAACACTTTTTGTCTCCAGATTCTCCATGGGGAAAAAAAAAAAAAAAGTTTGAAAAGAAGTTAGTAATTCTTTGCTTTGTTTCTCTTCTTCAAGCCTCTATAAGGTGCTGAATACATTTCTCAAGGAAAATTAATTTCTTTGTCTTTTCCTTGCCTCTAATGAACTGCCTGTGAATGCATGAGGGGACAGGAAGGAGAGCAGGCTCCATGGTGAGATAATAAAAAGTGAAAAGGCATTCAAAGCCATCAGTATCTTCCAAACTTACACTGACAGAAATATGCTGGACTGTAGACAGGGGAGCAAGATCAGGGAAACTTAGAATAGCTTTGGCATTCATTACTAAATGACAAAGAACAGACGACATTGGGGGAGCAGAGGTCATCCTACAGAGACATTACACAAGCACATGACTAGATGTAGGCCACATAAACTGAGGATCACTCTAGGTCCTACCCAGGCCACCAGAATTCCTAAACACTATACTCAGTGAACATCATTGAATGACAAAATCTCCTGTGAAAGCACAGAACATCATAATTATCAGCAGCATAATCACAATATGAAAAAAAAAACAAAAACTAAAAACAACCTGAGATGAGCTACCATCAGGCAAGTACATCAAGAACAAATAAAGGAAAGAGAAAAATGTCACGTTTCCACCTACTGTTTCCACTTCCATTTCACCAGATACTACAAGACCCACAGTGCTTGTAAGTAGGAAAACATGCCTATATAACTGCAAGCTCCAAGAGTCTTTGGAGTGAAACTGTCTCAGATGATCACCATAACTCAGGAAGTTACAAAAGGTGAAGGCTTTAATGCAATAAACACAGGAATTCCTAAGTGTTAAATGAGGCAGTGAGAATCTTTCCAGAGCAGAAGTCAAGTAGAGACCTTGGCAAAACCCATTTTCTATGTGTAGTCCAATCAATGTAACAACCAGATAAAATTAATCAGGTCTTTCTTTTTTTTTCTCTTTTTCTTTTTTTCTATTTTTTTTTTTTTTAATTCTCTTCTTTGGAAACACTTCAATTTCTTCAACAATTTCAGGTTGATTGTATCTATTACGTTTTCTCTCCCTTTAACCACCCTGTAGCTGACTTCCCAACGCTACTCAGGGAATTTCATACTCTGCTGCTTTGTCCTCATGCTCATGGTTGAAGTCTTCATCAGAAAAGGAGGACTTTTGTGCACTGAAATATTGGTTGCTGAGACAGCAAACACGCAGAACCAGCTAGATAGAAATAATTCCCGACGTCACTCCTGTAAAGTCTCCACTGGCTGGAGTCTCCACAGCTGGAGCAGGAGCAGCAGGCTGGTGTAACTGCAGGATCCAACCACGACAGGAAGCCATGAAAACCATCACTGGGCAGTGCAGCAGATGATCAAGGAAACAAAGGGTTCACCAAACATGTCCAGAAAATCACTTCTTGCCATGCAGTACGACGTTGAAGATGGAACTTTTGGAAAAAAATCCAAACTTCACATCCCCACTCCATCCAATAATTTGATCTGATTAATGTAGATTAATAATCTTCCAATAATTTGACCTGATTAATATGCTGAATTTATTCTGAATTCACAATCAAGTTCCAAGGATAGCACAGAAACTGGTTCCCTCTGAAGTTATTAAATGGAGCCTGGGCTGCTGACAAAACTCATGGTAAATAGTACTCTCTTCCTAACCCCTCTGGAAAACAAAATTTTCCCTCATTCTTTACTGCGTGGTATTCACAGAACAAGTAAAGGGTCTTTTTTAGCAGTATTTTTACATCTTTCTGATTCATTCACCCTGTCCCTTGATCTTCTACAGACACAAGACCCTCTGTAGATTGTAAAATACTTCCCCCTCTTCTGCCCTTCATCATCAAGAATGCAAAAAGATGAAAGATGCCAAACTAAGAGATGATAAAGTAAAACATAGCACTGGATCAATTTAGTAATGTCCTTTATCAGCCCCACTATTCATGCTTTGCAACTACTATAGCTCACACTAACTTCATTTTCATCTTAATACACCATACAGAAAAGCAGCCTAAATATACATCCCCAGATATAAAGCGTATAATCTGTAAACTAAGGAACAGGCAGATCATTTCCATGAGTTTCTTATGTAGCAAAAACCCCAATTTGCACCCAAAGCATATAATTATATTCAAATTCTAAAAGACAGCTTCGGAAGCACTTCAAATTCATAGTTTGGGCTAAAGTCACTCAGGGATGTAAGTAGTTGTTTCAATGTGCAAAAACAACACACACACAGAGTGCAAGAGAAGTAATATGCAAGAGCGGTGAGAGAGCCATGGTGAATCACAGGTCACTGGCTCCAGCAGCTCCCTGGAGTTTGGCACAGCCAGCACTTTGCCAAAATGCTCTCCAGCTCCTTCAGAAACACCGGTGCTGGGATTTGGCACTAGAGCCTGTTGAGGCGTTAAAGCCAGAAGGGAAAACTCTACTAGCACCTACGTTCAGAATTTGCAGGTGTCTTGCTTGTCCTTCACGAAGAGATACAAGCAGGCTGCTCTTTTAAGGCTCTCTGATATCTAAAGCCCAAGAGGACTACTGGGGTTTCATTCATTCCTATGGCTCCCTGCCAGAGATCTCAAAGCACACAGATGCACCAGAACTGCTCGCCTCACCTAGGTGAACAAAATGGTTTTCTCTTAATTTCAATTTAAGTCAGAAAGTAAAGTAATGTCAAGGTCATACTGCAAATCAGAGCCATCGGTCAACTCCATGTCATCTTCTGTACAGAGGTTACACAGAAGACATGAAAACCATCTTTTTTTTTTTTTTTTTGCTAGTACAAATGACCTTTCATAGTTTAATTAAAGACCACTAGGACAGGAAGTCAAAAAAAACCAAACAAACCTACCAAGAAAAACCCAAACACAAACCCCCAGACAACCAACCCACAACACAAACAAACAAAATCACCACAAGGCAGCCAATCAGCACAGGATTGTCATCCTGGGCAACTACACAGAGAGCTGGTCTTCTTAAAGCACAGCATGTGGAAAAGGAAAAAGCAAAAGAATGGTCATCCTTTGTACTTTGAAGACAAAACTTATACTGCTTGCACTTAGAAGCTCCAGCTCCTCATTCAGTTACCTTCGGTACAGCAAACCATGGAACGTCTCCAGCACCAGCTGGAGACTATTCTGTCCTTGTCAGCATTGCTACATCACATGACCTAGGTGCATTTTCCTCCTTCTAGCAGGATATGTAAGGAATTTGGAGCTCCCAGCAGCACAGTATATAATAACCCAGTGGCTGTCATAACACTGTTCAAACATATATTTTCATGCCATGGCAAGGGAAGATAAAGAAAACAACAAGAAAAACTAGCCAGAATTATTAAGGAAAAAAAAATCTTATATTTTTAAATGTAGAAATATTATAAAAGGTAACATTCTCATTCTACAATATTCTGACTATGTAGGTGATGCCACATAACCATATATTCTTTACAACATCAATGCCTATACAAAGCATACAGCAGGATCCTTCATCTGTCTTTGAAATCTAGTCACCTCTGCAGCAGAATGTGCTTTTCAAGCAGTTGCTTGAAAAGTCAGGGCTGTATTACCCAAAAGCAGAAACAATAAAGAAAAACCTCTCTCCAGTCTAAATTGCAAAGGAAATACAAGGAGGAAGAAAGCCCTGATCTAATTCTGACTAGGACTAGCATTCCCCTCTTTGCAAAATGTGCTATCAGATACTGAGCAAGCACAAAGTACCTTTCAGAGAAGGCTTTTTTACACGTCTTAAGAGACTATACCTTCAGCAGTATAGGTCTGAGCAACGTTTCAAGGAGCACAGAGACATATATTAAATAAAACTGACAGGGCTCAAGAATAAGTTTCTCATGTTCCAGCTCTCACAAGATTATTGGGATCTCCTAAGAACAAGTACCAGGTGAACAGACTTTAACATCAGTTTCAGAGATCAATGCAAACTATTCCTAGTTGGGAACAGTTAATACAGGGCACAAAATGAGAAGTCAAAGCACCTGATCAGGAATTGTTTCATAGAAAATCATGCAAAGGATAAGTCAAATAGGAACCTCATTTTGAGGAAACAACCTTTGTACATTCAGTAGTTGAACACAGATTTTTTTTCTGTGTTCAACTACTGAAAATTGTGCATTCTCAGAAGACCTACACAGCACAGGGAGGGAAAAGCCCAGCTAGGATCACTCAAAACTCCAAGTGAGTGATTTTGGATGCTTTGATTTCTGGATAGCCAGCTTGAGATCACGTAAGTAGGTTTCTTTTAAAAATAATTAATCATTGTTAATATCTCTGAGGAAGGGAATGTAAACATTCAGGCACACAGCAGCAGTAGTCTTTGCCAAAAAAATAGGCTTGTTGATATGAGAATAAAGGCAAGCCACATAAAGTAGACAGACTCCTAACTTTTCACCTTTGCAGAACTTAATTGCATCCTTAATTTCAGCTCTGAGTGAAGCTCACTCTGGTGGATTGCTGACTGCTCTCTACAGAGTGATTTTGTCCATTTTGTTAAAGCTACCAATCTCTGCTCAAAGTGATATCCTGGTGAAGGAGGACCAGGAAAGGTCCTGCTTTATACTGGGGAATGGGCAGGGCCAAGAACTGGGAATTTGTCTCCTATCATAAAAGGCAGGATTGCAAGAACATAGAATCTTGAGATGAGGAATAGGTCACATTGGAGAAGCAGCAAGGACATAAGTATTTTAAAAAGGGTACACCGCTACAGCTGTGTAGATTGTGTGGCAATCTTTGATGTTGGTTTGCAGAATCCCTGCCTATTTTATAGAAACACTCACTTGATTTGTCCAAGCATTCACTCTCATTTGCTGATTTTAAAAGAGATATAAGAGAAGGAAATGCTTCATATAAATAACAGAGCTTCTAAGAATTGACTCAGTCTGAGAGTTATACTTACAAGATCGGATGATTGCTCACTACCAGTCCTCACAACAGACCAAAACTTTTTCCTAAGACTAGTGCAACTTTGTGGGGCTAGCCTAGGCCCCACAAAGTGAAAATGAAGAGAAACTACCCCGTGCCCACCATTGCTCCCATAGCTGCAGAGCAGTCCCTGCAGGCAGGGACAATCTGCACAAAGCATCACACATCGCCTCTGTGCACCCCTGCTCCAGAGCCATTAGGGACAGCCAGAGAACAAACAGCTGGAGGAGAAAAAGAGAAAGCAAATTAATTAATTCATCACTAAGACCAAACATGCACAAATCCCTTAACTTTATCTGTCAACCAGAGGCACGCATTACTCATCAGCTGAGGCAATGAGGATGTGGAAAGAGGGGCTGTGAAGTCACTGCTGCAGGCTCGGTAAAGCAGCTGACCCAGCACAGCGCTAAATAGCCCAGGGGAGACAGGAGGATTCAGCACATGTGAACTTTCAATAAACACACTCCCAACTTTGTTCCTCCCTCTGTTTCACAAGCCCCTAGTGAAACAAAAAGGAATCAAGGGTTTCCCTTCCTACTATTCAGGGATAAAGATTCTGCTAGTCAAGGAAGGTCCTCACATGGAAAAAAAGATTTATTCTAACTTGCTGAAGTCCCCTGCCTGGCCAGGCTCACTCCCCTGCTGACAAGGAGGTAATCTGTTAGAAAGAATTTCTCCTCGAGAAGATGCACTGTGCCAAGTTTCGCATTTTCAGATTGCAGCCCAACTACCACAAAGCACCAGGTCAGTGATTTCAGAATTAACTCTCATAACGCCAGCACAGTAGTGACTGCCAGATCTGGGTCCAGTCCTGCTCAAGGTAAGCCACAAGAAGATTTGCCACTCATTTTAAAGGAGCACTAGACACAGACACTCACTGCTCATGAAACATTTATTTTTCCTCTGTGCTAGATACTAATTTGCTTCTTCAAACAGATTGAAGCCCACTGGGATGCAGGAGAAAAAAGGAAAATATGTTTAAATATAAGACTGAGTCCCAGTGGTCAGCACTGTGGGGCTGGAAAGCAACACAGCAGGGAGGCCATGATCCTGATCTGATTCCTTTCAAAACCTGTATTAACGTAGCCACCAAGCAGGGCAGCTTGAATTTCTTATTTCCCTCTAGGAAAAACAAATAATCAAAATCCCAGGAAGCACAGGGAGTGCACAGCCTCCCTGGAATCTGACTCCTCAATGCTGTTACAGATCCAACTTCCAAGGGCCTCTGTTGTGCAACAGTGAAAGAACACACAAAAATAAACTATGCATGTTTCCAAGACCAGCTGTCTTTGTGGTCTCTTCCTCTCTCTCAATCTCCCTCTCCCTGTCCACCCCATTCACCCCCTTATTCATGGCCAAGGGGGGGTTCTGTGACGGCTTTGCTACACAGCATGACAAGGAAAGAAAAAAACAAGAAACAAAAAACCAAACAACTCACATTGACTTATGCACTATCTTGAGCTCCCTGAGCTCTCTATTTCCCTTGATTCCTTTCTGCAGTTTGAACAACGAAAAAAATGCCTGTTTCTCACTGAAGTTGATAACTGCTTTTGCTCCTGGCTCTTAAATGAGGCTTTGCTTGACTTTCAGGGCAGACGGAAAAGCCATCAAGGAGAAAAGAGCTATCATTTCTTGACCAGGAACACACTGTAGACTCTCACAGACTACTGCCTGACTTTTACAGCAATGCCAAACCCTATCGCATTTTGTGACATCCTTCTCTCCTTTCCTCACAAGTGACCTAGGAGCCAGACTTCGCTATCCCCTTTCATCCCCTTAGCTCTTTCACAGAACTAAGCTACAGAAGCCGGGCTGTTGAAAACCCTTTGCGGCAGTGACTGGCTGGTCCCTCATATTTCTCACTTTAGCACAACAGGGACTCTCTCACATGGTCCTCAAGCATTGCTGCAAATAACAGCGCTCCTGCTGCTAGTGATTAATAACCCATAACTGAGATTCACATGGGTGGTGCTTAACAGATGGTCTTGCATGGCATTGGTTCCCTTTCCATGTGGGGCCTGAACGTTTCTCTTGCATTTTAGGATGGATGTGAACTTTGGAGCAGAAGTGGGAGGTTGATAGGCTGAAAGGATAGTGCCACTTGTGTGTGCAGAAATGGCTGAACACCTCCCCCTCAACCTACTGCACCTACTGCCACTTCAGTCCTGAGTCCTCGCCTCTGCAGCATGGTGTTATTCTGCAGTGCCCTGGGCTCCCCCTCCCGCACTGCCAGAGCATCGACGACCTACCTTGCAGAGCTCCCTGTCACCCTCTTCCAGTGCCCTCCAGCAGCTCTGCCAGAGCACCTCCTGCTAGCACAGCCCTGCTCTGCTGGTGCTCAGCTGTGACCTGCAGCATCTGCCTCCTGGCTGTGTTCCTGAGCCCTTTCCCTCTCAACACACCTCGGCTCAGACCTGCAATACCGAGCTTCTTTGACAACTCTGCCAATGTACCTAGATATTTCACTGGAGCTCCGTTCATCGCTGTGCCATTTGAATCCTTCAGACTGCTCTGCTGGTCATCTGAGCACTTATCTGGGGTGCTCCAGGTTTCAATATCCGTGTAACCCTGACACAGCCCTGCCAGCACATCCTCATAGTACCTGCTGTAGCCAATGTCATGCGGCATTTCAATCAACTGTGCCAGAGCTCTTCCTTCCTTCCTTCCCTTCCCTCTTCTTCAATGTGTTCCTATGCCCCATTTCTGATACCGGTTCTTCTTCTGGCCCTATGCAAATGTGAATCTCTAGGTGAATACTCCGGTGATGGAAGGCCAGACCTGACCCTGACCTGCAGTCCTGGAGGAAAAGGGCCAGGCCTTGGCCTGCATCCCTCTCCCAGCTGATATGACTGAAAACAGAAGCTAAGGGACAAGGACAGAAGACAGAAGACGGAGATGAGGGAGAGCCCCCGTGTCAAACAAGCCCAGGCCAACTCCTGTCAGGGTGGGGAAACTTGAAGAGAGCTGGGTAAGAGGCTATGTAGGTCCAGCTGCTAAGCGTTGCTCAGCATTTCAGGGGCACGATGCTGGCCCTCTCACTCTCTCTTGGCATCTTTCAGACACCCTCTGCCCCTTCTCCCTTGCTGCCAGAGTGAAAATCTACTCCCTACTATTTCCCGCCCCAGGGTTTCCCAGGAAGACACTACCGGGTATCAAGCAGGAAGCCAGAAGCAGGAATGAGACCTCGCCTTTTCCTTTGTACGCCCCTTTCTATTCTCACCCAGGAACGCTGCGAGCGCGCAGGCAGGGGAGGAGCGGCGGCGGCAATTCCCCGAGCCCCCGGCTGGCCCTCCCGCAGCTGGGCGACCGGGAAACGAGCCTGGCCGGCGGGGAAGATGCGCTGCTGCAATGACCATGTCAGCCGCTACAAGCCAGGGAGTTAGTGATTCCCCGTCGCAGGATCCCAGCGGGACAGGAGCGGATGCCCTTCCGCCGTCCCGAGCTGTTCGGCGCTGCCGTCGGACACGGAGCGACCCGAGCCCGCCCCGGCCCCCACCCTCCGTCCTGCTGGACCACACCGGCCGGCGAAGTGGGCTCTCGAAGCGGTGCGTCCTCAGCCCTAGGCTCTGCTCGGGGAGGGGGCAGGGGAGGAGTGCAGGGTTAATGGGGAGGGGAGCTAACGGCAGAAATATGAGGGGCAGGGGGGACCCCCCTCCCCCGGAGACACAGCCATCGTCCCTGCTCCCCCTCTGCTGCTCCAGCTGCTCTGCAAAAAGGTTAGAAAGAAACAAGAGTGGGAACCCACCGTGTCCTCCTCGGAGGGAGACAGGGGAGCGGTAGATAGAGATAGGCACAGAGTGGTGCTTGCTGCCGTGGAAGTGATGCTCATACTGAGCCTGAGAAACAGACGAGGAAGAGGAGGCAGAAGAAGCCACGTTAGAGGAACTCCACACAGAGCTGACGATACATCCCCAAAAGAGGGAGCACATCCACAGGGTCCAGGCGGGGCGGCGTCCCGGGCAAATGCTGGGCTCTATTCTCAGGTGCATGGTCAAGGCACAAGACACCTACAGACGGGCAGTCTGAATTCCAGCCAGGGATAGAGAGCAACGTTCATGATGCCAGGGGACCCATGCTAGCAGAAAGGAGAGTCGCTTCCGAGGCTCTAGGGGGGTGCGTGTGTGCTCAAGAAGAGACAGTGTGTATGCGAGAGAGCGAGTGCTAGCACGGAAGGGGAGGGATGGGGGAAGGTTAGTAACCACACAGAGACGAATAAGACGCGCCGTTTCCCAGGGCTGGATCTACTGTGGCAGGAACCCCGCGGCCGTACCGAGCCTCCAGGAGTGCGCAGGAAAGCCGCACATGTCCGCACGAGGGTCCTGTTCGGGTTCCTCCAGGATCACGGGGTCCTTGAGGACTTTTCCCTGCGACCCCTGTCTCTCACTTAGCTGAGAGGGACTATTAAAAACGAAAAAGAAGAAATAAGCCAGGGACCCCAGGTAAATTTTTGATTTCTTTTTTTTTTTTTTATCCCGATTCCAGGGGGTTTCTCTTGCTTCTCCACTAGCAAGTGTTGCAATGCAGAACTGCTAGGACACGCACACGCGCACACATACATACACACACACACACAGCGATCTAGATTGTTATCCTCCTTCCACCGAATCCAGGCGACCGAGGGCTCAAGCCGATTAACCCTGAGCAGCCGTCGAGCGCATCGCCAGGTCTTCCCGGGCGGGCGGGCGCGTTGGAGCAGCCGGGGCGGGCGGCGCGGTCCGGGCGCGGAGCGAGAGGAGCCGGGGGTGGGTGCGGGCGGCCGGCGCCAAGTGCGGGCAACTCGGCGGCGCAGGTGAAGCGCAGCCGGGGCGGCCGGGGAAGCGACTCCGCCAATGGGCGAGCCGCATGCAAATGTCCCGGCGCCGGCGAGCCAATGGGGGCGGCGGCAGCGCTGCGCAGAGGGACCGGCTGGCTCTGGGGGAGGCGGGGCCGGGGCGCGGCACCGCCCCCGCCATTCATGCGCTCGTGCGGTCCCGCGCGCCCCCGGCCCCGCGGCCCCCGGGAACACCCGGCTCCCGGAGCCGGCCGCGCCGGGAACCGGAGCCCGGCATTCGCTGCCGCCGCCGCCCGGCCGCGCCCACGGCCGCTGCCCGCCCCGAGCGGCCCCTGCCGAAACGCGCCCACCCCGTCCGTGCGGGGACGGGACCTCCTCCCGTGCCGCCGTCCCGCGGCGCCTTGGGGGCAGCCGGCGCGGGGAGCCTTGGGCCGCGGCACGGGGATGGATGCACCGTCCCCCCGCGCCGTCCTGTCCCAGGGCTCGTCCTGCGGCCGCAGCTGCTCAGGAGCAAAGGAATAACCAGGAATGACCGCGCTCTTTAAAACCTCCTATGGCTCTTAGAGATTTTTTTTTTTTTTAATGCTTCTGCAACAATAGGCATAGTCCAAAGAGGTGTATCTGCACTTAATCCTCGGAGAGTGAGGAATGCAGCCGGAGTTTGCAGCCCATAAATTAATAAACAAATGCAGTAGCATTATCTAGTAATTTACTGCCTATCAATTTGCATGGCAAAAATCCCCAGCCACACTGGGGAAGGCAAGCACCAGGAGCGAAGAAGTGACTTACACAGGATCACTGAGGGAGTCAATAAGGAGCTTTGGAAAAGGACCAGCCAGCCCCAGGACTCACCTTGCACTGCACTGCCTCCTTCCCTTTCATTTATTCATACAAACGAATAAATTGTTTATGACTGTAAGTTTTCTTGTTTTCCCCTCTAGAACCGTGTTTGTAGGTGTGCACGCATGCGCCTTTGAAACCTGCTGTTTGACTGGAGTATTTCCCCAACGCTGAGGTGCAGTGTTTTCAGTCATTGATCTCAATTTGATACAACGTGTCAGTAACTTGTAATGATCAGCCTGAGTTGCACGCCTAATACTTTCAGTTGAGCCTGATATGCTTGTAATTTATTTTCTAGTAAGTTATAGTGTAAGTGATCTAAATCAGGGGGGTAAAGCAGCCAGAAATGCTTTGGTGTTTTGCTGGGTTTAATCAGTGATTGTGAAAAGCAAGAATATTATCTTCACATTTATCTAACATCTGCCACCTAAGAATCTCAGAGTGCTTTAAAATCTTTTATTAATGAAGCCATTCAACAGCTTTAGGTATTACTTTGTCATCTATAGATAAGGAAACAGAGGCTCAGTCATGTTGAGCTAGTGAATGACTGATAGATATGGGAAGTGAAACAGACACTGAGGTTCTCCATCCCAAGCAGTACATGCTGTTAGTATAAACGAATTGACTTATTTGGTGGCCATTTGCTGGCCTTAAAGCATGAATATCAGGTTTTCCTGACAGTGGGGCAGACAGATGGAGACAAGACTGGGTAACCTGTAGTGCAGGTGCCTCCTGCATGGCAAGTTTGCAGTGCCATACAGAGGACACACACAGGGCAGTTTTACCTGTGCAAGACAACTTTTCCTGGCCCTGAGTTTTGTTGAGGAAACTGAAGTTGCTGCCATGTATGTGGTGAGATACCCAGAAGGATGCTGTCTTTGTGGGGAAGAAGCTCCCTGCTCTTAACTACTTGAGGGAAGGGGGAATATAACCTGTCATAACATCCTTGAGAGGCTGCTGACCCATGAGTCAGCACCCTTGAATCCTTTGTCACAGAAGTTCTAATTTTCACACAGTTCACAGACAAAGTACTCTGAAAATTCTATTGTGTAGTTGAGCTGTAGCGAGCCTTATTTAGGGGAAGGGGGGAAGGATGTGTATTAAATACACATCACTGAGTAGCTGATTTGTAAAATAAAGGAAACCTGACTGAGTTTCAGACCCAGATAATTATAACCAATGCAACAAAGATCTCCCTCCCATCATTTTACTTTCTGGTTTTTTCTGGCTACAGCATTACAAAAAGGACAAAACGTACACACACACACACACACATTACAGGATCAGTCAAGGGGGCTATAGGTGATACATTGAGGACTCAATGCTGCTTTTCCAGGAGGCAGCGGTGGAAAATATATCTGTTCTTAAAAGTGCAATTCAAGAAATAAGAGCAGGGTAACTGCCTGGATACACTCCTTGCCCTGTCCTGCAACTATTTGCCCTGTTACTAAAAGAGAAGAAAACAGAAGAGGTTGTTTCTTCTGTGGTAGCATCTTTCAGCTTTTAATTCCCCTTTAACAGTCCAACAGGCCACATCCTTTTCTCCACTCTCAATCATGCTGGCCACCTATCAGCATGGTTGCTGTGGGAGGCAGAGCCCTTGATGGACAAAAAATTACCAAGCTCCAAAACAAATCACTGGTCCTTTTCCTCATTTAATCTGCCACCAATCCTTCCCCACATACACAGTTACCGGCTTAGGTGCTGGTAGGACATACAAAGGTGAGCATCACTTCAGATTTCCCTGGACAGAGACAGAAAATGTCTGGACAGTCCATGAACAGGAGAAATTGAGTAACTGTGATTGCCCCTCTGATGGGTATTTGCTCTGCAATCTGCCCACCAACCTTCCTTTGCTGGAAACAATTGGGTAAACTGCCTTAGGCAAAAATGAGAAGGACCAAGAAGACCAAACTCTAGGAGTACACCATAAAAATAAATAATGAAAAAAAGGGAAAACTTGTGAAGCTAGCTATAAATATATCATAGGATTCTGGTGACACTGTAAAGTACTGGAGCTTCACTCTGCCTTGCTTTATGAGATGTCAGTGGATGTATTTACTGCCCTGTAGTTCACAGGTGACTCATTTATTTAGCAGTACCACTGCAGGAAGAGGGCAGATTTCAATTGCAGTTTTCCTCTTGGATGGCAAGGGGAAGTTTATAGTCAGAAGTGATGTTTCAACATTATTCCCACTAGATTTACTTCAAAAGAGGCTGGCTTTGTTGTATTCATATTAGTTTATTTAATATGGGTAAACACAGAGTCTTTCTAAATGCTCTTACGTCTTCAGAACCAAGATGGATCCCTTAAAGGATAATGGTTTCCATGGTACGTTGCTCCCTACAGGTATGAGAAAAGTCTTATTTTCTACATAGCTGTTTCTTTTACTAAAAGAGCAGAGGGCCAATATAATCTGCAGAAATGAGAAATAATAAAGCAATTGTTTCTGAGTTTTAGAATCCCAGAAAGAGACCCAGTCATCTTCAAGCCCAGGAAGAGTTTGTACTCAACCTTATTTAAAGGAGCAAGTACAACTTTCTCTATATTTCCTATTAAATCTTGGCTGTTAATTACTTTGCTGCACTCAAAATTGAAAAATCAGTGCTGCTGTAAAATCACAGATCTTTTAAACTGGATCCAGTGGGGAAAGTTGATTAGCATTTATCAATACAGGGTCCCTGCCAGAAAGAGGATAGCTTTGCCTCCACTCAGTAAAAGCTAACAAGGTACAGTGTTAGTGCTTTGCTATGTAATGAGGTTAAGAGAATAAGGTCAGCTAGAACAACCTGTGACCCAGAAGCTTTTCCCAGACTGAACTGCTTCTCTTAAGGTTCAAAACAATTACATTATTTTTTATTGTACTTTCTCAAAAACAAGGAGGAGGGTGAAAACATGTCATACTTACGATGTTAAAATACATTATAAAATAAAGTAACATAAAATAAAATAACATAAAATAAACCAGAGGGAATTGCAGGCTGCAGAGAGCTTAGGACTGGCATATAGACACCTTTGTCTTTAGCAAGCTACTTCAGATTCTGCTGACAACAGCAGTGACCAAAAATCTGGTAAGTTCCTCAGCACTGCTGGCAGAATTAACTTGTCTGAGACCAGTCCCTGGTGCGCCACTGTCCTTGTCATCACTGTCTCTCTGCAGGCAGCCTCAAGAGGCAGGACCCAGCAGCACCAAAGAATTATCAGTGTTTGCTCATCCAGAGCGAAAGGGGAGGGTTGCTCCAGGACAAGGCTGAGAACTATGCCCACAGCTGCTGTTATGCAGTACTTTTTCTCGTGTGCAGGGTTTTTTTGTGTATAACCAAGTCGCTGCAGCCTCTGTAGTACTCAGTTTTATTCTGTATCTGGGAAACAAACAAACAAACAAAATCCCACAAAACAACAACAACAACAAAACAACCTCAGCTTTTTCTCAGGGCTTCTGTGCTTTTCTTTAACAACCAGTATGTCCAGTTACCCACAAAAGCTGAGGCATATGCCTTACATGTTACCAGTAACATAGGGCAGGTATTCTCTTTTCTGCTCAGCTCCAAGGGATGACAGATTGCCAAAAGCAACTAATATAGAAGAGCTTTAGAGCCTAGTTTTGTTCTCATTTGTGTCAGGGTGAATAAATTCAACAGAGCCAGCAGATTGACATCAGTGAAGGGAAATCTGACCCTTGGTGTTCATTTGTGAGAAGAAAAATGCAAGTTGATTACAACCAGTTAGTCTGGACTAGCAGTAAGTTAGCCAAAAGCAATGGTAACCACTAAGACACAAATTCCATTCTATCAAACATCCAATTTAAGGGCCAAAACTCTTGGACAGTTCAGACCTTCTGACACACCTAGAGTCCTATGTTGAACATATGTTGAGCAAGAACAATTGCATGGGCACACAAATACGGCAACATATCTCTTTTTGATAAGAATTAATCAACTATAATTGGGAAAAAGGCAATGTCAGGATTTGCTAATGCAAACTGACAATAACATGTTAAAATTGCCTGGATAATCTATAAAGGGTGATCCACTGTACTCAGTACTAAATAAAGTAACACAAGCTGAGAGTCCCTTCCCTGGAGAGATTACAGACTTGCTGGAAAGGCATGAGCCAACATATGTCAGAACAGCTTTATGAGCAAACAGTACCTTTTTTTTGGCCAAAGCCTACTAATCTGCAAACCTAAGAGAATGGAAGGCAATAGCAATAGTGCCTTGATACAGGAGTGTCTAGTCCATGCTTTCAGCCCTGAGCATGAGAGTTCTTCACTCCAGCATCCCTGGGAATTCTCCTTCACAGAATGTGCTGCAGAGATACCCCTGACCACCCTGCACAATACACCAGCAAGCATCCTCTCTTCTAAAGCTGCCTCAAAAACTGGGACAAAATCCTTCCCACACCTCAGACCTCTATCAGATCAGCAATTACGAATGGGATTTGTGTTAAATAAAGGATGCCCAAATTTAGTTTATTTCAATCATCATAAGGAGATTCTGTTATTCAAGTACCACCCATCTCCCCTTCTGTCTCATCAACACTTTAGTCCCCACCTCTGAGGTACTTTATCAAAGTGGGCTAAGCAGGCTCTAGTTTGCCCTTCGGCTGTGTGCTGACAGGCAGACTCATCTCACAAGAGAGAACTGATCTTCTGTGGCTGCAGAGCTTTTTCCTCCAGGAAGGCTGGAATTGTATCTATCTCTTTTACTCTCAGTAGAAGCTGGGCTCAATAGCAGCTGCTCAAAGGTTGTCAGGCGGAGAAACAGAACCTGCTTCAACTTCTTGTATCACTTTCAGCAATGTGACATTTTATCAAAGGTTTGTTCAGGCTCAGAAAGATTAGAGAAACTAAAAGACTGGTCAAGTTTGAAAAAATCAGAGTTGCCCACTGCTTGACTTTAGATAATTATTGAATCACCAATGATGAAAAAGAGCCCAACAGTTTAATTTTCTGATGTTTCCTTCACAGAATTCACACTTCTACTACCTATGTTTCACTAAGTATACCAGTATAAAATACTAGTTACCTGTAGAACTGATTTCCCTCATTCATAACAGCTCCCTCTGCTGTGACTAGCCTGATTTTACATTGAGAAAAATTAATCTCTAGCCTAACTCCTGGCAACTGATACTATGGATGCATGTAGCTACTATGTTTATGGAAACAAAAAGATATGTGTATCTTCTCTTTATGTTTGGAACTGGTATTGGCAAGTCTAAGGTGAAGGGGAACCGCCTGTTTCCAGCCTAGGTGTGAGCCCTGCCTGGGATAACACCCTGCTGTGATCCCTTGCCTTCAGTGTCTCTCACAGCAGCAAGAGGTTAGATGCACCAGCAGATGTGTTGCCTACTGTGATTTTGTCTGTATCTCTTCTGCAGATCTAGATTTAGATCCAGAAGGTCTGCAAGCCCTGTGCCTTACACACTAGGGCAAATATCAGCACTACAGAACTAACATCTATGTCATGAATTCTTAGTGTGGAACAGCTGGGAAATTATTTTTAAGAGTTCTGAGTTCTAAAATTTAAATAGCACCTGAAAGGCTAAAGTAGAAAGACACAGAGAATAGATGAAGCTAAAATACCTGCTGAGATAAATAGGGAACTATTTAAATTTTACCCATGAAAGCAGAAAAAGACTTATTTTTTCCTTTTGCACTCAAAGAAATCTTGTCTGACACAGAAAGGAAAAGCTGGAAAAACTGTTTCTTTTGCTCTTTTAAACTGACTTCTGTACTAATGAAAAGTGAGTTCTCTAATGCGCACTGTGCACAGACTCCCCTCTGCTCCTCTTCTCTCTTCTTTCAATCGTCTTTGTCTGGCTTTTGCCTGTAATCACCTGTTCAACTCACAGCAATAACTGCCAGGTTACTGGTGTTTGCTGTTGTCATCCAGCCACCAAAAAAAAAAAAAAAAAAAAAAAAAAAAAAAAAAAAAAAGGTATTAAAAGCAAAGAAAGATATAGGGGGAAAACCTTTCAATGACATGAGTGCCTCACCACTCGACAAAGAGCAGACTGATTCCAGCAGCCAAGCCTCCTTGCGTGGGAGCTGCTGGTAGGTGTAATTTCCTAAGATGTATACCTTGTCAGTGAGTGTACAGGAGATGAAAAGAAAAAGAAGGTCAGAGCAGCCAAAGCTAAAAATTTGAAGGACAAAAGAAGACGCTGTGGGAAACAACTCTTCTGCTTTTAACCCTGAAAGAGGCCATTCTACGTGGTCTGTATCAAATTACTTACTGGCTAAGGTACAACAAACAATACCCTGTTAGATGGCCGCCTCCTGCCCAAAGGGGACAGCTGTTTGTACATGTGGTGCCTGTGCTACATGACCTGCACAGGGTGGTACACAGTATACAGTTCAGCTCTCAACCACAATAGAAATGAACTTTTCCCCTCCTAGTAACTAGGTTCATAATAGACTAGACAGACAGGTACCTTAAGAGGCTATACTGTCCCTGTCTCCCCCAATGCAGTATAAACTTTGCCTACAACACTCCTGGTGATGTCCAAAGTGTAATGATGAAGAATCAATTCTCTGGAAGCAATATATACATCAGTGTTCAGCTTTATCAACTTTTTTTTTCCCTCCTTCTCACAAATCTGCCATAGCTAAAGAAGTCACATGTGACACCTATGAATTACAAATGCATTAATCAGGATATAATTAATCTTAGCTTTCCTTCTGCCCAGATATAAACAAAGTAAAATACTGTAACAGCAGTATATAATATATTGCAACATTCTGATGTATAAGCATCTCGCTAAGTATGTGAGCAACATGACCACCAAACAGGCAAACAAGACAGGGTTATTTGCTCACAGAAGGCATCCAGGCAACAAAAAGTTGAAAAAAAAGGACAAGATAAGCATAAGGGTTGCAAACAGACAGGCATCCTGCTAACGCACAAGAAGCATGTCTGGGGAAAAAATGAACAAGAGAAGCAGCACTGTTGGCAGTTGAAGATCCCATTTTTGGGAGATCAAAATAGCATTAAAGAATCAAGTATGTAAAGGGTAATTGGATATGGAAGATGACAAGCCAGCATCACTTCCAACTTCTCTCATCCTTCTCTACTTCTCACTTCTTCAGCAGCTAAAACCACCAAGGACTGTAGCTGTCAGTGCTAAGTGTAGAGAATCAGCTTGTGGCACCATATATGTCACAGTTAATTTAGGACATAAATGTTGAAGTCGTTAACAGTTCTGTAGTTTTGTATAAAAAGCAATAATTAATGATAATATTAGAGAATTAACCATTAGCATAAAGTGTGGTGCTACTCAATGAGTTCAGTAAAGTTTTGGTTTAAAGTTTAAAACTGGTCTAATCTACTAGTGTTCTATACATTCCCTTCCTAGCAATCTGTAAATCCCCAACATACCTATAAACACACATTTTCAGTTGCAATATTGAGGTGTTAATTCTTTTCTGTCATGCACAAAAGATTATTTCCTTCCTCTTTACAGATACTATTTACATATTTGAAGACTTCTGCTATGTCCCTCCTCCCTAGACAAGAACATTTGTTCTACTGTTCCTTAGAAATCTATGGGGTTTAGACTCTTTTCGTTATTGCTGGTTTCCTAGAGACTTTTTGAAAGTATCTACATTTTTCTTGAAGTGCAGTGTCCCAGACTGAACGCAGTCCTTCAGATAAAGTCTTATGAGCACTGCATACATAAGAACAATTATTTCACATATCTTATTGATGATACCCTGTTTACATTTCTTGTAAGATGTTTGCCTGTCTTGCACAAAAGGAGAGCTCATATTAGCACCCTGCTAGCTACTCACAGTTATATATTCTGTAAGGTGGAAAATACCACTTAGCCCTGGTCCACAGGCTTCTGGCCTTTTTGCACTGAGATTTTTAAAAGGTTTCACAACTCTCAGAAAGTGCAGCTTAGGTCACTGCAGTATTATGCTGAGATGTGTAGTTATACACCATCAATTACCTCTTCCCTGCTTATATATGTAATGCTACCAAGGGCAGGCCCTGGCTTCAAGACATACAATGCACCCACACAAAGAAATTAAACAGATGGAAGCAGAATACACTCCAGGTCCATTTGAAGCTACTGATCAGGAACCTTACTGGGATACTTGGTCTCCAGCAGAGAAGTTCAACAAAAGCACAATAGTGAGAATAAGGAGCGTGAACTGCTTTAAAAACATCTCTCTCCTTGTGAAGCACCTCCCTCTCCTGTCATTCCCCAGGGTCTCAAACTCCACCTATACAAGCTCCTCCAGAACTGCAGGTCTCCTGAGGCACTAGCAATTTCCTTGACTTGTCATGTCCTCCAACTCCATGTAATTCAAAGTGTGTTTGTAGTATTCACATGGATGCAAAAAGCCAACTTCCTCAAACTGAACACTTCCCTTTGCCCAGCACCCTAGTCATTGAGCAAAATGGGAGAGAAAGCACCCAGCAGCAACAAAATCCCACTGGAGGTGCAAACAGCACCAGAGCAAGTACAGTCATTAGGAGTACAAGGGCTTTAAGCCATGAAAATTGGGACATGGAATCAAAAGGAAGGAGTAGCAAGCTCCCTTAATGATAGGCTGTATACAACAGATAAGACATGAACTGCTACCAGCACAGATGTACTGTCTATTTGATAGAACCAACAAAAACCATCCAGCTACTCATTGGAAAGTGCCAAGGAAAAAACTAAAAATAGCAATGCAGGGGTTACACTTAGATGCCTACAAACATACAAACACATGTGCATGCACACATGCACACGTGTTTCTGCTTTGCTCTCTCCTCTGTAGCCTCTTTATCTCTTCCTCAGACCATCACCCCAGGACAGCTACAGAGGAAATTTAAATAAATAAATAAATAAATAAATAAATAAATAAATAAATAAATAAAAAGCGGGGGGGGGGGGGGGGGGGGGGAATAGAAAAATGCCTGGCATAACCTGTAGAGGGAACTCACTTGAAGAACCACACTTCTTTATTTCTTCCATCTGAATTTTGAATTGGTCATACAAAAGCCATCTGCACTCTGGTCCAATATATCCCTTAAGCAACCCCTTAAATTATAATTAGGTCTGCATAATTTTAATTAGATACCACGTTTCATCCCCCTCACCTTTTTATTAGTCACCTAAAGTGAGCACTCAGGATGGCAACACACAGTCTGCCACTGACTGGTCCCGGGTACTGGCAGAAGAATGGTGGGTACTGTGAGGGTGAAAAAAAATGTGAGTGGTCTTCAGGATGACTAAACTGTGAATCATTTTGTTGCTGTCTTTATCTCTGCATTCTGATCTCCTCCTGCACAGAAATCTGAAGGTAGCTATTTTGTGACAGCCCAAGCTACCAAAAAAAAAAAAGCCACCAAAGAGACAGAAAGCAGTATGTGATCAACAGAAGCAGCAGATATACAGGTGCTCTGTATAACACATTTTCTTGCACTACTTACCCACTACCAGCCCCTACACTGGGTGTTATCATCAAAAATGCAGCAGCAGACAGATAAAACAAGGGCATCTGATATTCCTGGCTACCTGAAAAAAAGTTTGTTCTACAAGCAGCAGAACTACAGAAATAACTGATTAGGAAATGAGTCTTTATGGTTTCCCTTGTTGTGCCGTGTGTGCCCTCCCCTATTCACCACAATGTCACCACATGACCTTTGGCTCCCCCCTGCATCCTCTCACATGCCCTCCTCTTGTGTGCTCTGATTTTTGTCATGTTTCCTTTCCCTACTGTAACACCTTTCATGTCTTTTCCTTCTCATGCCTTGCTTTGGCCAAGGAAGAGGCGGTCTGTGCTGAGGCAGGTTCAGAGTTGCAAGCCTACCAGCTGATGGGCCAGCCCTTACACCTCAGCAAGGATGAGGAACAGGTTTTAGAGAGATTCCGTATCTCTGGGGCTTTAATGCTCCTGTCAAATGTGGTGGCTGCTGGCCAGGCAACCAAAGGGGTGATGGCCAAACAGGAGTGATTGTAGAAGCACGATTTCTCAAGAAGAACAGACCAAAACAACACTGTATTTCCCCACTTGTACAGAATGGTCCAGAAGGAATCCTTCAAAGGTGAGTAATTCTATTCCCCTTTGATCAAGCATTATTCTTCACTAGAAATGGGAGATTTCATTTGGCACTGGCAACAGGACTTAGACCAGCTAGACCCCCTAAAGGGTGGTAGGATGCCACTCTTCCCCACTGCAACCATTGCTTCTGTCAGAGCCAAACATTGAACAAAGCTTGCACAGGAAAGATAAATCAATTATCTAATGAAGTTTGAGGAAAGAAAAAAAAATTACACAAACATAAATTTCAAAACCAGTAGAACACATTTCCAGATTCTGTAAGGAAAATGGGTGGCCTCTGAGGGAAGCTCCAAGCTGTCTAATTATTTGTGGGTTCTTTGAAACCCTTTGACCCATCCCCAGAAAGACTGCTGAGCTTTAAAATACTTAAAAAAATCATCTAAAGGAATAAAGCTATGAAAAACTGCTTTCAACAAAGAATGATCTAATAATTTGTTTGGTGGTGGGTTTTTTTTTTGTTTGTTTTGTTCGTTTGTTTTTTCCCTAGCAAGCTGTATTGCAGCAAATCACTCTCATTATTGGGTTTTCTCAGGCTGCTAGTTACCAGCTGAAAATAATACATATCCAGATGTTTATACAGAGCTTATCATAACTTAGGTTATATAAATCATGGTAAAATAGGGTTAAAAATCACAGAAGACAAAGCACTGAGACAACCAAGCAAAAATCCTACTCCATCCAAGTGGGACAGCTGGCATTTAGCAGGTATTTTTACCTCCACCCATCTTCATTTTTCTCCTTATCTCCCATATTTGTAATTGCCCATCCCATCCTGCACAGTAACACACACAGGCTCACCCACTCACTCCCATTTCTTCTCTTGCCAAGAAGAGCATCCTGTGTGGGATTCAATTATTTGTTGTCCACAGAACTTCTGGTGTGTGTCTCTCTAAATAGCTGACATCTGGAGGAGCTACACCTTCCTTGACATAATCAGATGCTGCTAAATAACATGACAAAATGCCTCATTCTTAAAATATCTTCTCTCTTCCCCCTGCTTCTTTCCAACATGTATTTTTTTCTGAGAGGGATTCACAGTCCACTATGTATAGTGACCAGCTTTCACAGCTGTTGTTCCCAGGGACATAAAGAAACCAATAAAAAAGTATACACCGAGAACAATCCATTATTTCTGCCCTCACACCTATAACATACTCATTGCTGTGTAAGAAGAATATATCACTCTAGAACCCTGCTGCTGAGCTAGGGAAACAAGTAGAGCATTGGATTCTTTAATTAAAAAAACCTCTAATTTCCTCTTTGTTATTCAACAGAAAATTTTTATATCAACTAAAACAGAGGTTTCACAAACTACAGAATTTTCTATCTATAAAAATACATTTCACTTAATGATTCCTTCTGGCTCACAAACAAATAGGGAGTCTACAAGAAGATGAGCCTGATATGATTAAAAGACTGAAAGAATTGCAGAAGGGGGAAAATGTTACATGGATTTCCAGCTTACCTCAATTTTGAATGCTTGATTTTGCAACAAAAATCCCAAATTACTCAGAGCAGGGTTGATGTTGGCTTTTTTAACATTCTCTCACACACACATGCCAATCTATTAATGTTCATGTGTAATCTTTACTCCAGTGGAGTATGCTTTCATTCAAAAAATACAGCTAACACATGCATGCCTCAGGTCACCCAGGCAAAAGAAATTCAAACAGCCAGCAAAGTGATGGGTAGCACAGATGCTCCTAAAGGTGATGAAACTGCTGTTGCTAGAACACACACACCTCAATCCCTTTTTCCCTTTGGGTTTATTCAAGATACCCTGTCATTCTTCTCCAACCCCTTCCAAACTGCTCGTTAGCAGGCTGAGAGAATTAAGTTGACTCTCTAATATTAATAGGTCTCTCTAATTCAATAGCGGCTTGTTCAGAGAATGCCACCTGCCTTCTCTTTAAGCAAAAGATACTGAAACACAGCCAACACTTTACCCAGCTGTTTCAAAAGCTAAAATTAGACCCACCTGTTTTAACAGTTGTTTCAGCAGCTGGACATTGGGATTTGGATCATTCAGAATTACTCACAGTTTTTCCCCCTTAGAGCCAATAGTGCAAATTTAGTGTTTCATCCTGTGACTGGAGAAATTTATGCTGCAGGGGATGGTGTGAATCAAAAGAGGTCAGAGTGTTTCTCTTCCACATTGCTGGACCTTGCTACAACCCAAAAAAGCCCAGCCTTTTTAGTTCTTGCCTTCAGATTCCTATGGGATCAAGATATACTGGTCTTGACCTAAGAGTGTACAAGAACAAGGTTTTGAACCATCTAAAAACCAACATAGTGATAAACTGCTGGTATAAAATGGCAAGTTTGCGAGATTTGTACTCTCCTTTTGCTGCAATGAGTTGGCAAGGATTATAGCTAAAGCCAGCAAGTGAATCATGCCTACTTTTCCATTACTGCTCTTGAAGTAATCCAGGTAACATGCAAAACCCACTTCCTCAGCATCTGAAGCACAACTGTCCCACCAGTTGTCTTCACATTCAAAGAGATCCCCCACTGCAGAAGCCTATGTCATGCTGGAAACAAAAACCACTGAGATGTTATGAAAGAACTGACTGCAAAGTGAAAGACAAAATAAATGAAATCTTAATGAAATTACACTTTAAACACTTGCTGGAGCTGTTTCCAAGGTTCTGCATCTGACCAAGCTGCTTGGCAAAAACCTTGTCCTAAAAGCAAGCTTCAATTCTCTAAAATAGTGATATTTCATTATCTGGTTCTGTTTGCCTTTTCCCCTGAGGCAAAATCAACTTATACAGTGCTATCCAGCGTCATTTATTCCCAAACTAGTGGCAAGCCCTCTGGTGTGACTGGGGGACCAACTGGGAAACAGGATCAGGGAGATAATCTATGTTATGAAGAAGCATGCAAAACCAGGAATTCCAGGAAATTGTGTTATAACTAAGAAAGAGACACAAAAGAATTCTCAAGACAGTTCTCGAAGTTAAAGTTGGCCCTGTAGTCTTAGACGGGCCATAGTTGGCCCATATAATCAGAAGTCATAAATCTGTAAACATTTACAAATTGCAAGTGCACTGAGTTACATAAAAATAAACATCTCACAGAGTATATACTCATTGTATAGTCCCCTGGAATGGGCACCTGAGTGTTTTCAAAGACAAGACACACTTATGATATGAACCCAGATAGGTAGCATGCACGCCTATGGAGATTATTTATAATGTACATAAATAAAAGCAAGCGTTCAACCATGGCCATGCAGCTCTACAGCCAAGGGAGTAAGGGCCTCAGAGCACACTGCACATTATCAGCTTCCCATCAAAACACACTGCCAATTTCCTAAGAGAAAGAGGCAAGGGTAGAAAGACCACTTGGCTGTCAAATCCAGTAATAAATGCTTGTCAAGAGGTTTTTGAGTAGAAGTGCTTGGAGAAGTGGGGCCACCATGATCAACTGCACAAGCTGAACTCAAGAGCAGGGAAGACAGGAGAGACAGTGACACAAAGACTTTCCCCTCTTTCTGGGAAATAATGAACAAATGCTTCACAGTGATTACTCTGTTACACCTGCTAGCCCTGCTCTCGAGTGTGTATGAGACAAAAGATGCTCCTATCTTCCCTCAGATTAAATGTTGTAAAAAGAGATCAGAGATTGGCATGATAATTATCCTTCCTCATTAGAACGCAAGCCCTGAACCTGACTGAATATGACTCCTCTGTTAAGGCCCTTTGTGGGCTCTAATAGTACTCAGCCAACATCAACAGGCACAACACTTCATGTGAACAAAACAAAGCAACATATCAAGTAATCTTGTCTTTTTAGTTGCTTTTTCTCTTCCAAGCCTGATAAGTGAGGTGGGAAGGTGCCAAATTCTTTTTTAATTTGTATAAATGTGCCTAAATGTCACAGAAGAGCCTTGTTAAGTGAAAGGCTTTCCAAATGTTTTTCTCTCCCACATCTAAAATAAATTGCTCTTTTTTCTTTTTCTTTCCAATTAAAAAAGGCACACTCTCAGACCACAGTGTTTCCCCATTCCAAGGGTCAGCCAGGTGTAGGGACCCACAGCAGAGCTTTCAATGTTCTCCTGGAGCATCATATACCAATAGTGCTAGGGTACACCTTTGCCCATGGAAGCCAGAAAGAAAGGTAAACAATGGATAAACACAAAGATAGAAAACTCTTCTGACAAGAGTGTGAGCAGACCTAAAAGGTCTTTCTGTGACAGAACATACATGCTTCCTCTTTTTTTCTTTCTTTTTTTTTTTTTTTTTTTTTTTCTTTTTTTTTTCTTTTTTCCTTAATGCATTTGAAGCATATTTGTTACTTTGGTTCTTTTCTGTTAGCATGAACGTGAGCAGTGACTAACCCACCAGAACTCTGACCCCAGTGACTGCAGCACCACCGTGGAAAAGGCAATGCTGAGGCAAAACACTAATCCTGGCACAGACAGAGCAGCTAGGACAACTTCATTGAAAAGGGATAAGTGGGAACAGCTCAAGCTTCCACACTGGTGTGCAGCTAGACATGACTGGTAGATATAGCACACTGAGAAGGATGGCTGGTCAGTAGTCAGTTGTTATGGGAGCTTTGCGACAGCAGGTGAGGACAGACAGCACTGGTTAGTCTACAAACTGGAGAATCAGGAAGAACTGCAGAGAACTGTGCTTGGTGGCCTTAATGAATCAGCTACTTCCCTTTGAGTACAACCAACTGTGGTCACTTTATCATCCCAAAGGTCACTCCTATCTCCTCAGTCTGGCTTATTTCTCAGTTAAAAAGCTCTGGTTGCATTTCTGGTCTTACCAGAACGATATCAGGAGAGGTATCTCATTTGGTTCTGCAGCCAAATATAAGTCTCAAAGAAATTATCACATCCTATAGCCTGTTCAACAAAACATGCTGCAAAATGATGCTACTTTGCAGCAGTAGGAGCAGAACTGTGTTAATGCATTACAGTATCTTGCACCACTGTCAAGTGAGACATCTGGTGCCAAAATGCAATGGCATTTAAACAGAAGACTTATTCTCCAAGTCTTCACTTTACAAGTACATCACAAGAACACAGAAAACACATATAACCTACAGGAATGCTCTAACTTAACCCATAAGAGCAGAGTCAGACACTGAATTTAGGACACCTGACATCACAGAAGGGTAACCTTGGATATGCTGTAAAGGAACCCTCTGCAAGCTACCTGTGCATGGGATTCCACTGCAACCTACCCCATTCCCAGCCTCCTTCCAACACCCAAATCAAGAGACACCTTCTACACTGGAAAAAGGAAGTCTCACAAAAGCAATTTTACTATTTCACCATCTGCCACAGTCTTCTCTTTTCCACGAAGAAATGCGGGCCTTTCCATTCCAGGCAGAATCCAGAAGTTCAGACTAGTAAAACTGCCATTTTCTGAAGTCTAAACCTCAGAGTCGGCCCCTCAGGTGCAGCAAGAGGGATTTTTAACTTGTTTGTTTGTTTTGACATAGTACAGTTCCTTTTATTCACCTTTTCCTTTTGTATTTGGGTAAAGTGAGAGGAAAACTGGGGAGCAGGGGGCTGTTTTCGTGCTTTCATCTGTAGTAAATGAAAAATTTCCTTTCATAAAAATTAAATGAGCAGATACAATGACACTGTATGCCTGCAGGAGCTCAGATTTTAAGATACACATCAGCCACCAGTGGCCTCAAATTAAATTATGTACTAGCAATAAAAAACATCTCACATTTTAAAAAAAACCAACAGAATTCTTGATCAGTGAACATTTCAAAATCTCTGCTCTGCAGAGGCATACCCAGGTGTTTGCTAGGCAGATAGAATGTTTCTACACTGGAGCAGTGGTTAATTGCTGTGATAATTTAAATATGCATTTATTTGCCTTTGGATTGAGAAAATGAAAAGCTCAAGGGAGTTGTTTTGTGGCCCCAGTGCTAGTTACTAGCTTCCTCCTCTAGGTAGAACTTGGGTAGGCAACATTGCTCTTCCTTGCCTTGCCTCAGCTTTGCTAAAACTAATCATCTCCACAGAAATCTGACTTACTTTGTTGGTCTCCCTTCTCCTGTGACCACCTGCCTCTTTCCCTTTTCTGTTTTCCTTCCTTGTCTCCCTGTTTCATGGGCTGCACTGGGACAAGGAGCAAGAGTAGCACATGCATAACCCAATTTCTTTACCTTGCTGCTTACAGCATTTCTCAATTTCAGGAAAGTTCAGTTTCATTATTGCTGGCTGGCACCTTATTTGCATAAGGATGAACTATGAAGCAATGTTACCTCTCCTTTTCTTCAATACCAGAGTCTCCTGATGAGTTTGAGTAATTTTAAACAGGGTTATGCTTTCTCTTGTGCCCTCTTGCAAGCTTGGTGCTCTGCCAGGCAGCTGCGGAATGGCTGCACTGAGCGCTGAATATTCCCTGTGCAGCAGGCTAACAGGAGCTCCGAGGGGGAAGGCTCATCCAGGCTCCCACAGCTAAAGCCTGGCAAAAAGAATGAGCATTCCTGCTGCCTTGAAAATGATGCATGTGCACAGAGACTCTGCACAACTTACAGCCATACGTGATGCCCTACACTGTCGCCTGAAGCCCTGCACATGATGTAAATTGCCAGGCAAAGAAACACAGTGCTCAGTAGCACTGACCTGAACACTACCAAGATCAAGCAGGAATGTAAAAGGTAAAGTAACTCCACTGCCCACGGTTAGCCTTTGCTTGCAGGGTTTGTTTTTATGTAGATATTCATACACACTTAATGGCTAGCACATTCAAGGGGATAGCAGGAGATAACCTGGCTTGTTCCTTTTGGATAGGATTAAAAGCTTTTGCACTGATTCAGTGCTCCTTGAGGAAAATAACCGCTTCTCCCACAAACCTCAAAAAACAGGAGGCTGCAGTCTTGCTGAAAATGGTGACAACAGGTCTTCTTTTGGTAATTCTGCTCTAAAAGGAGCTGTGCAAAATAATACACATTTTCTCATCTTCTAGGAATTAATCAGATAAAATATGCCTGACCTTCTGATGAGCGGGAAATGTTGGGGTGCTTTTCTGTCAATGCTTAGACCTGAGAGAAAAGTTGAGGTCATATCCATCTGGTCAGACTAAATTACAAAAAACTAATTAGCTTAACCTCAGCAGTTCCTTGCAAAAGCAGCTACAAGAACCCCTGGCCAGTGTGATCCCAGCAGCCCACATATAATTCACCTCCACAATGCCCTCAAAGCAAGGGGTACACATTTACAGTAAGTCACATACAAAATACAATTTGCAGCCTGCTAGCAATGAGAAGGCCTACTGCTAACCAAGATTAGGGATTGGCACTTTTTTTGTCAATTGTGCCAGACATTAGGTAAAACTCTACTTGTCCTGGGGAAATGGCCAGACAAGATCATGCAATACCAATGCCATCTCATTTTCTGTAGGCTCACTAATTCAGCCTATTAACAAATTTCATCGCAGTCACCAACACCGGCATAAACAAATATTTTCTTATATTCAGCCAAGTTTTCAGTAGTTTTGTAAATCCCTCATCAGTTACAGGAAAATTAGGGTCTGCCAGTCGATAATTTATGTCAGACTCACGCACAATACCCAGCTATGTAGTAGGAGAGGAGACTCCATTCTCCTGCTCCAAACTTGCTGCCTCCTAGACTGCAGAAGATCCCATCTCCCCACTGCAGCTGGGGTACAAAAATGCCAGTGCACTCTGAGCAGCTCTGGGCCTATTCAGCACAGCAGCAGAATGCTTGGTTTTATTCTACATCAAATACATAACTCTAAAAACATACAAAAATCCTCTTCCAAAATCTACAGCTATACAAAGAAATTGTGTTCTGCATAGGAATGCTCTATATTTGTAAAATGCATAGTATCAAACTATTCCAAAGGAATTTACTGCCAGAGAGCATATAGAAAGGAAGCATTAATTACTCCGACTTAACGGAGAGCCAAGCTGAGGCAGTGAGGGACAAAACACACCACTGGTGGGGGCAGGGGTGTCTCTGTGTGTTTCTACACAGCCTCCAATGACACAATTACACACTACTCTTTTTTACATGACCTTTCCTTCACTCCTTGCACAAGAAAAATAATGCCTGTTGAAGGTGCTGTTACTTGATCCTATGTTTTTTATTTATTGCTCCGTTTGTGGCCCTTCTGCACATTACTAATCTTTCTCTGAAGAGTAATTTATTTCCACATGGGCTTTTCTGAGGTGCCACTCAGCAAAGCACTGGACTGTTTTGCAAAAACGAATTACTTTGGACAACACCCTTCTCAGAAGATAGGCTCATTTTCTAAATGCTGAGTTCAGGAATAGGGAAATTGAATCAAAATGTCCACTAGTATTGAGTGTGCAGTCTCAGATTGCAAATTCTGCATACACAGAGTGCTTAGCACCTTATGGAACCTTACACATTTGAAGCATAGCTACTGCTGACTTCATTCCTGCTTTTAAGGGCTCTTTCCTTCCAGAAAGCTCTAGAACCTCAAGTAAGGGACCAGAACACAAGAAATGTGGAATTCAGAAGTGACCTGAAGAAAAAATTATCTTAGTAACTTCCCCAGCATCAAACTATGACTCTGGGGATTAAAGAGGAATAGAAGAATGAGAGGTCCCTTAATCAATGCTTTGCTGAAGAGGTATCTCTCCCTTGTAAGAATCTTTTTCTTCATTCGCTACACATCCAGCTTCAGAAAAATCAAAGTGGCATCCTATGAAGAAGGCCATCAAATTGAGAACAGGTCCCAAGTGCCAGCAGCTCCTTGTTCTCCTGTGCACAGCATGAGTGAAAGACATATAGGGGAAATAATGAGTAAAGATGTTACCAAACTTTGTAGCACAAACACCATAACCAAAGGATCACAAGGTCTATTTACACTAATTTTTAACTCCTTTACTTTGGATTGTCCCCAGGCCTTTCAGATTTGTTAAATGGGAAACAGCTTATACAAATATTTATATAGAGATAGATAGGTTGGTAAATACAGATATCCAAATATATATACACACATAAAAACATATAGCCTTCTCTAAAACTTATTTAAACTTTCAGTGAGTTCCTTTTGATTTAAAGAGATGCCACCATATCCATCGGCATTTCTGTTTTACATTTTTTATTGAACAAATCTAGAACTGAAAACTAGATTTCCTTCAAATTCCCCTACCTGCCTGATGCAAGGAAATGAAAATGTCTGTCAGCAAAAGTAATGTGTTTAATACCATGCCAGCCCTAAACATCAGTAGAGATTTCTGTGTATTGCAGATAATTCTATCACCAAGCCATATTGCTCTGTGATGTGCTTTTATCTTTGCTGTAGGATAATATCAATATTTCAAGCACGAGCAAAAGAATGTTTTATGAGATTGATGTGGGAAAATACGGTGACAAGTACATAAAAAAGGGCAGAGAAAAATGCCAGGTAGTCATCATAAATGTCTTCCATTCCCACCAGAATTTGTCTAGTTTATCTAACTTTAATCAACAAGTAGAGTTCCACTGGGGCACCAGTGACTTTGATTACATTTTCAGTGCCAAAGAAGAACAGCAAGCAAAACAAAGAAGAATAAAGGAGGTAAGGGTATGGGGAGATGGTCACCTACATCCTAGAAGTTTAGACCTTTAGAGGCCAAAACAGTATTTCGTTAAACTTTTAAATTAAATTAAAAAAAAAAAAATTATTTTTAAAATAAGGAAATAGAATGGAGGGGAAAAAAAGGTATTAAGCCATTTGCTGTACTGCACACATGCCTGATAAGGGCCAGATGACACAGGGCAAAGATACTCAGGGAATAAACCCATGATGCCCTGAGCAGGCAGCTCTTTGGGTACTGCTGGAGCCTGTGCATGGAAATCCCCAAACAAGAAGTTAACCCTGTATGGCTCTGGCTGGGTGAATTATTCACCTCCTGCCTACCTCTGCAAAGGCAGACAAGATAGGTTTTCTGAAGAAAAACTCTCAGTTACAGATACAATTATACCAAGACGGTGCTTTTCCCCAGTACAGCTAATTAGCTACCTGTGCCCCACACCAGCACAAGATCTAAGCTTTTTTATATAAGCTTTGCAAGTAACTCTTCTGGCAAATCCACCAACACAGACCATTTGTCATATTGTCTTTTTTTTCCTCTGGGGTTTGCAGTTCCTCCCAGTTTGACAACAGAACTGATGACTATTATTTAACCCCTTTCCACATTAACACTGCAGCTGTTCAGCCAGACTGATTTGTTACTGTAGTTTGGTCTTAGGTACCTCAATATTTGTTTGTTGAACTGAGAACCCTTACAGGAAGCTGACTTTCAGGAGAAGAGCGATTTGGACCCTCTACAATCAGTTTTAAAACCATTCCAAGTCATTAAAATTGAGGTAATCAAAAGTACTACTTCTGTAAATCTTGTCAGTTTAATTTGAAGCAAAAGGAAATCTCACAGCCCGATCTTCTCTAAAGTATCCTCCAACTCTACTGTCCAACTCAGCATTCTCCTGGGGACATTCAGATAGTTTTTAGTCCATCTGGGACAGTGCTCATTTCAAACCCAATTTAATGAAATGCTTAAAAATACTATTTGAAAATAACTCTCAAAATAAGTACTGAACCTTTTATGATATTACATTATTACCAGATGCTATATTTGTCTGTTTCCCCAAGTCCCTTACCAACTTCTTTTAAATACATAAATAAAGAGGGGGAGTTTCAGTGGATATTATCTTACAATATGTGGATCTGAGAGATTTTTAATAAGAAATGCACTTTCAGGCTAAGAGGTGTGAATTGTACACCAAAAGAGAATGGTCTAATACACTGCTTAATGCTGTCATCAAAAATGATAACAACATGATGGCTTTTACACATTCTAATATTTCTTAAGTTCTGGAAAAAGTGGTAGTGAGAACTATATTTGTATATTATATAAATGTCAGAAGTGACACTGAACCAGGTAGATGACACACAGTTCCAACAGAATTCCCTCTCCCTGACCAAAGAAATATTACCTGAACAGAGGGATCCAGGGATTTCCTCTGAGAGTGACTCTTAAAGAGTGCTTCTGCTGTACACCCCACCAGCTCATGAGGAATAATGCACACCTGCCATGTCCTCACATCCTCTTGCTTCTATATGCAGTGTGTTTTTTCAAAAGCTTTGACAGATAGTCAAAGCATGACATGTTGATAATAGCATTTGAAACAGGAGCAAGATGGACAGGATACTCTTATCTACCAGGGAACAACCCATGACCAGGAATCCCCTACTGAGCAGAGGGTCATGCAAGAGGCAATGATTTTGGAGAGGCCATCACAGCAGCAATCACTGTAAGCTCTCCATGCAAGAACCTAGAGAGACATCCTGAAGCACAGAGAGATATACCTGCAACAGCACTCTAGCAGCAGTACCAAGGATGAAAATAACTCATTTTAGGAGAAGGAAAAGGTTCCTCCCTCAGCTATAGCCTTTCTAGCAGAACCTTGCCAGGAAAAAAAACCTGAACTGTATAGCCTATGATTATACAGAAATACTGTTGGGGGGTGCCTCCTTCTGTTTCTTAAAAAGAGGTAGTGGAGACCAGTAACTTAAAGACAGCAGCCTCCTTCAACTGGCAGCAGGCCATGGCAAGCCACCCAAGCCTTGGTGCCTTTCAATTTTCCAAAAGGTAGAAGGGGAGAAGTGGTATTTTCTGGAAGCAATCTGGGATCCCCCTTGAGGAAGTTATCTCTGCATGAGTCCATAACTGCAATACTAGAAAGATATTTACTCTCATAGTCCTGAGGATGGGAAGATTGTCAGGTCCCATATGAGAATTTCTAGGAATGAATATGAGACTTAATTCTGAGGCACTGACTATAAAAGAGGAGGCAGAGGAAGTCGTATTGCTCTGGCTTTATTTAGTCCAAATGGTACATCTTATTTTTGTGTACCCAAAGCCCCACCAGGCCTGTGATATAGGACCCAATCTACTCACACAGCACATATCCATTTAATGTATTCCTATGGACTCGGATTGACCAAGTGCTTCTAAGTCTTTTAGATACTGTTGCAAAAGGAGAGTTTTTAGACTTCTAAAATGCCATGTAAAAGTAAATGGTCTTTTAGTGTTCTGTAGCAGGTCTGTGGTAAATTGTGCAAGCTCTAGCAAAAAGTATTAACTGCTACATAAATATTTTTTTCCTGCTTTTTTATTCTTCCAATGAACAGGAAGTCCCTAGGGTCCTGTTAACTGAGAACAGTAAAGACTACTTGCACTTGTCAACAGAAACAGGTTTTACACCTAACAATAAAGTATTCTAGCACTTTATAATGTGTATTTGCTTTTAGCTCTATACCCCTTAAGAAGCATGCTGGCACTTTTACACATTCAGTGGGGGTAAATGGGGAATATCTGAAGCTACTCTGTGCCCACTTTCTAGAGGACAGGAACTTTTTTTATTCCATTGTACATCATTACCTTCTTGAGGGGTCAGCACCTCCAAACAGTCAAACAATCTGAGCTTCTGAGCTGCTCTATCCTCCCCTCACCTCCTTCTCCACATACTTCAGCCCTTTCCCCAGTGCTCCTGTGAATTCTCAGAAAACTGACCAACATTTACCTAAATGTGTGGATAAGCACATCTATTTTATTTACTTCAATGTGAGTATCTTTATGAGCTTTACAGAAATAAAATTGTTTTTCCTCACACTTATGAAAACATAGCACATTCAGTTATTCTTTACCTAAATAAGAAATAGCTGGGATATTGGTATAAACCGGGCTTAATTTAGTGTCCAAAGACAGTACACTATTTAAAGCTGCTTCAGGAAAAATACAGTTACTTTCTCGTAGCTCTGACAGGTTTTCCTCTTCAGCTTGTTTGCAGCTTTTCAAAACTAAAAAAATCTAATAACTTTATTTCCTAGCTGGGTGCTATGAGCACTGCATCAAAACTGCAAATTCTACAGTGTGAGGGCTGGTAGCTTTGGTTGTTCTTGGGGTTAAAAAAAAACCCAACAACACCAACAAACAATAAGTTGATTTTGGACTTAAAATTGTATGTGTATAATTAAGAACTGCACTTGTGGATTTTCTTTGAGTGCTGACCCAGCTGAGCACTGCTTCTCAGCTCTGCACTGCTGCTTTGCCATTATGTCACAACTGATCTCGAACTCTTCCATCTGTGAGTTATTCATTGCCTTTCCTCATGTTCGTCTGCTGGCTATTTATAAATTAAACTCCACTATCACAGCAGTCACTAGTTTCCCTTAAAGAGGATCTAAATTTACAGAATAAAATGCTGAAGTTGCACAAACACTCGCTACACAGGGGAAAAAAATAATTCCCATATTAGAAACAGCAGAGTTACTGTGAAATATTTGAAGTATTTCCATTTGGGTCTATTCTAAGTGTCACCATTTGATGCAGCCATTTTGGATTTTAGCAGGCATAAGGGCACAAACCAGCTTACTGAGAATCATTTGCACATATGCTGATAAAGTCCTGGCTTGCAATAGACTGAAAAAGCAATCACCAGTAGGCAGTTTAGCTTCTTGCAGCTTCAGAAAGCCTGTGCATAAGTGACTGGAGGCTGAAAATCCCTAGGTATCTTATAGCCATACCCTGTCAGAAATAAGCCCTTGGGACCAGATCCTCAGGTCTGTATTCCCATTGCCTTTGGGAAATCCTTCTAATTTATACCAGCTGAGGAATCGGCCTTTATATGTGTAGTCCCCATAATTCTCTTCCTATGATACCTCAAATAAAATGAGAATGATAAAAGCTGAAAGGGTATGAGAGTGTGAAAAGGAAGCAAGTCCCTGCTCTGTCTCTTACCAGTAAAAGCATGAAAAAAAAAGCAGAGCTTGGAACAGCAGCTTCAGATCCACCCCGATACACAGAGAGCAAAACCTGACCAAGGCAATGTCCAGAATTGGGAGTGCAACTCTTGATGTATTTTCTTATCTCTGCAATGCTTTCTTCCTGACCTTGGGGAAGTTGATTAACCTTTCTTTTCTAAGTTTCTCTAAAAGCGGTATGACTCTGCACCTCCCATAGAGGTTGTGGTGCTTAATTGGCCACTATCTCTCAAACACTCGAAGTGCTTTGGATGAAATACGTTGTGCAAGAGAAATAATTGAAGTCAATGGAGCTGTGACAACTGACACTAGCTGAGGAACTTCCCCCTGGTGTTTAATAGGACAGAAGGAGGGTTAGTTAAAATGACAGGAAGCTGAAGAGGCATTTGGTGGTAATAAGATCCTAAATGAGTCAAAGGGGTTATTATTTGCTGTAGTAATACTTAGAATTTTTCATCTTCTAGGCATTTTATCAGCATCCATTAATTCTCAGGCCTCCCCTTAAACAGAGATCTGTAGTATGTCCCCCATTACACAGATAAGAAAAATCAGGCAGATGAGTAATGTGACTTATCCACAGAACAAGATGTAAGAAATCAAATTTGAGCCCCTGGTTCCCAAGCCTATTCTCAGAGCTCCCTTTCTGCCACTCTTTTGTTGTCTATATATTTCCTTATCTTTCTGTTTCAATTATGAAAGCCCATCTCCTGCTCCTTTCTCTGCAAGCATCCTTGCCTAATTCCCTGTTAGATACTGCTCAGATGCTCTTCCATAAACTTCTCAAAGCTTTCAGACAGCAAGTGAAGCTGGAAGGAACGCTGCTGGGCTGAGCAGCTCTCCTTGTCTTAACAGCCCCTTTTCCCAAGTGCCAAGATGTAACAGTATTTGCCCTTCCAAGTATTTTTCCTGGTCTCCTACCAGTTCCCCCAGCACCTGGCTGCTGCACTGCAACCTCTCCTCTCAGAAGCAGTTCTTATCAGAATCTGCTGGGACAAGGTCTGTCGCTCCAGACTGCCTACTGCTCATTGCTGGAAAAAAAATCATTACCTCCTTAAGCCCCTAGGGAAAATTATTGTCATTACTTCAGCTCTTGAAGATGTCTGCCATTAGAGAATGCAAGGCTGAGATTATGTAAGTGTGCCAGACAAATCCAGATTTTTCAAGGAGTCCAACCACAGCTGCTCTGCTCTTAACCCCCCTCTGGAATGGGTGCTAGGCCAAGCCTTTGCATTCTCAGTCTGACTAAGAGCCTCCAGGCATGGCTCTACAGACCAGTTTCTGTATAGAGGGAATACATGAACTTGAATCAGTCCCCTCCTTGAAAATACAAAAGTATCAGTGTGCCGGGATGCTGCTGTGCTGAAGTGTCCCAGCAGATGGAAATGTAACGTGAAATGAGGCAAATTATTCAACTGCTATAATGTTATAAATCTGTAAATATGCAACACAGCCAGACAATATCTTTTACTCTATAATAAAGACTTCCACTGGTGCTTACAACAACTATGCCACAGCAATACTGGGGGTAATTCCTTTTGTATACTAGAGGTTTCTTTTCTTTTTACTTTTAAGTTATTTGCCCTAGATTTACACTTACAGTTCAGAAAGAAGAGGTTTGGCTACATTATCTCTACTTAACTAAAGCCCAAACTGGGACAAAGAAGAAAATATAAAACATTACCCAATCAAACCTCAGCATTTACTTGTGATAACACCACAATGAGCCACATTTGCATGTTATTTTCTGGCTAGCTACAAAAGAAGCTGGCTTTTTTTACCCTTAAAAAAAATCAAAACCAAAACAAAACAAAAACCAACAGCAAACAAACTAACAACCCCCCAAAACAAACAAAAAGAGCATTTTAACTGCCATAGAAGTGCAAATTTTGTTCCAGATGAAATCTGAAGGACTAAGGAAGCAAACTGAGTATGTAACTGGATAATAATTTGGTTTTTTTTTTTTTTTTTTTTTTTGTTTTTTGTGGGTTTTTTTGTGTGTGTTTTTGTTTTGTTTTGTTTTGTTTTTCAGAACAGAAAGGTAAAGAAGGATGCATATTTGCCCTTGCTGACACTTTAGTGCTTTGATGGCAACATAACACTTCATGTGCATCTATATTTTATACATTGAGGAGAGACAGCACATCAGACACAAAAACTGTAAAGGTAAACTAAATTCTTCCAATCCAGATGAGATGGCAGGTACACTCATATGAAAAAAGAAATTACTCTTTCTGTCCTCTTCTGTGCTCTTTGCTTACTCAGATGCAGATTTTGAGACTTTTGATTGAGATGTTAGGTTCTTAACACACTGAGTATCTTTTATTACAACACAAGTAATTAATGTGTAAAAATATGATTTAAGACCATCAGATGGAAAAATATTAAAGAAAAAGCACTGTCATCATAGATTTATATTAAATTATCCTAATAAGTTGAATGCTATGCTATCTTTAGTTACAAAGGTTTTGTTGTTGTTTTGTTTGTTTGTTTTGGGGGTTTGTTTTTGTTTTTGTTTTGTTTTTTAATAAAGGTAGGCAGGCAGAATCACACTATCTGGTAACTAATGCAGCAGGGAGATCTGTGATAAGTAGACCCATAACAGCTAAAACTTCTGAGGCTTTCTGCAAAACTACAGGTGAAAGCAATGACATCTTTCATTTAGAGGCTTGCTCAAAGCTCATCTCCTAATATTGTTTGTCTGAAAAAAAAAAAAAAGAGAGAGAGAGAGATAGAGAGAAGGTAGCAATTACCAATGGGGAAAACATAAAAGATGACTGCTGGGAGTGTGCCAGGCATAGGGGAAAATTACTACTTTGTCTTTAGCAGAGAGATGACATTATCCCTGCAGCCAAACAGAACCCACACTGTAAATGCAATGTCCAAATATATTCAACAAGAGGAGAGAAATCCAGCTGGATTAGAAACAGAGCCATTCATGAACTAATTGGGACAAAGAAGTTTTGCTAACAGTCTAGGCTGCATACAGCAGCTTGGTAGTCAAAAGAGGTGGCAGCACCATTCCCATTTTGGGAGTTCTAGCAGGTTGGTGATGGGAATTACTCAGGATAACAGTGGGAAGCAGAATGGTCACAAGCACAGGGGAGGTAGTCTCAGTTGGCAATGGACTTTTTGGATAAGTGAAGGATACCCCTGTGTTGCCAAATGGAGAGACAGTACTTCCCTGTTTGGAAATAGATTCCAGGATTTGATTTTTTCTTAGCAGCATGGATCTGGAATGATCTACAACAATCCAGTGGGCATAAACCAAATAAAATGATGGCTAATTGTGTATATGAGATTTTCACATTTGTACCTGCTTTTCTCTATGTGGTTGCTGTCTTGGAGGAGAGACTTTGACAGAAATGAAAAGAAAAAAAAAAAAAAAAAAAGAAAGAAAAAAGGCCGCACAAAAGCTCAGGGGAAGTGGGGCAAAACTGTAATGAGAAAAAGGAATAAATAAATGGAAGTGGTACATAAGCAGCACTTAAGTCTGTGTGAGGTTAACACCAAACGCTTACTCCAAGCTAAATAAACATTGCCTGGGGACTGTGATTAGAGCAGGCAGCTCAGGGGAGGCAGCAGCTTCTCAAAGCTGGAGCCAGGGGAAGGTTTTGGGAGCTCAGCAGTATGGTGAGCATTTTTGAGCATTAGCTCCATGTGACCAAAAGGAACATGATGTTCACAATAAGGGTGAAAGCACTCCCCTACCACATCTATTTAATGCAGTGCCATCATGCTGCCAGCCTGTGCAGAGATGTCATGTCATCCTGTCACATTAACATCACAGAGTTTCAGAACAACTGGAGATGTCACATGCCCTGTCCAAACTGACCAGCTCATGAAAACAGCTTGTAATGCTTCCTTCCCACATTAGAGTCCTAGCTCAAAACAAATGAGCAGGCAGTCACATGCAGATCAAAATCCTCATTTGAATAATCTGCCTCCTGTAATATTTCTTCTTTTTCAGAAGCAGGTATTGGATAAAACTGTTCAGGCACAGCCCTCAGTCAGAGAGAGCCAAATTATCAATTTACTTCTTCTGATTCATATTGCATTCTACCTGCAGGTACGTAATCAGGCTTTTATTCACCTAACTGCTTTATCCCCTAACAAGCAATTCATCTGAAGTTTCAACTGCAGGATTTCCACTGTAAGGATCTTTTTTTTTTCTGTTGGAGAAGGAATTCACTCGCTTCAGTGCAACACTTTTGCTCATTAAAAATAATTTCTCAGTGAGTTTGGCTGTAGTAGCTCTTCAGTCATATTAGAGACCCGTTGCAGCATTAGTGCCAGAGAGCATGCTAAAGATCAGCAGGGAAAATGAAAGGGAGAGAAGAAAACAAGAAGGTGGAAGGACAAGACAGATTGCTGCAAATTATAAGCAAGTGCAGACCTGCTGCTGCCCACTGAGGTACTGATTTGTCCTGCCCTGGGAAATGTGCTTGACCATAAAGTCAGACTGTACCCTCACTGGAATTTCTCACCTACTTCAAATACAGTTCTCTGTGTATTTTCTCTCTTGCCTCACTCTCTTTCTGGCTCCCTTCCCTCTTATATCATCCTTGGCTTTCTTCCTTTACTACCACATCTTCTGTGCTCACCAGGGATGCTTTGAAGCTTGCTTTCGCAACATAGACTCATTCCAATCTTTAGGGAAATTTGGTACAGAGAGAGCCTGTAGTTTATATCAGCAAATTCGGTAACACAAGCACATTGCCCCAGAGAGGTGGCATATTCAGCTGCCAGTGAGTTTACTTCAGCTCCTTTGCTTCTGGAGCAGACAACTCCCTCCTCAGGAAGTCTTGTGTATATGTGTGGTGTGGGGCAGGTCTGCAGCAGCCTGTTCTGTTACAGTACGTAACAAAAACTGACAACTTTCAGTGAAGCTCCCCGTTTTCAACTAAATAAGAGAACTGGCACAATCTGATGGTGAAGAAAGATTATTTCAAGATGCAAAGCATGTTAATCTCCCTTCTTCTGACTTAAGCACCAGTCAATGATTATTTCTAATATACCACGTAAATAATGAATCATGTTATTCAGAAAAGTATCAGCTCAGACAAATACAAAAAGAAGCAAGATACTGCTTTTCATTCTTGGGACAATTTCACCTCCAAAAAAGCTAAAAGCCTTCCTGAGGCTCATCATCAGTTGAATACAACTTTGTTTTAATACAATTAAAGTAGAGTCCCTTAGCGCAAAAGTGCTAATCACTCCAGAGAATTCATAATTGTACAATGACATCTATTTTTCTTTAAGTAGCAGAAAAAGGAGGAGCTGGATAGTCTGTCCTGGACACAGGAAAAATAATGTGATTGGTCATTGTTCGGCCTAAGGGAACATACTAAAATATCAAATAAAAAACTGCAGTATTTGTTTAGAGAGGGAATACTGCTCTAACACAAAAAGAACTCATGTGCCATAAACCTCCCTGCCTGAGGTGAAACAAGAGACATACAGCTACCAGGATTATCCTACAGCAGGACAACCAGTGCTGCAGAAGTAATTAACTAGTTGAGACCTTCTAGATCTTTTCCATCTTCAGTCATATTGAAAAGAGGTGTCCTGGTCACTGTGGCTATGTAATCTCCTAGGAAGACAAGGGAGTATAAATTTGGGCCTCCAGGCTTGAGTGGCTCATGTCAGTGATCACTACTGACTCCTTTGTACCTCTGCTGTGTCTCAGGAGTAGTTTGATTCACTTTGAACTTGCAGCTTCTGGCACTGGTAGGTGAGAAATGGCCCTCCCACCTGCTTTTAAACCCTGGGGAAATTCTGCAGTCTGTTTATCTCTAGTATCTATTCAACTGTTGTAATTGGGTTGTTTCAGGATGGATGAAGCTAGAACTGAGAAATGGGTATCCATGAGTTACTGAAAGGAGAAAAATGTAAACAAAATCAAAGACTTGAAGTTAAAATCTTGGACACTCCCCTGTCTTCCAAAAGCTCATCTGTAACATGTCAGCAAAACAGATGGTATAGGAGTACAAAAGACTCTTTCCTCCTCAGACTGGTCCAACAGCAATGATGCCAAGGGAGCATCTTTCACCAGGAAGGGGAAGAAATAGTTTTTCCATTCAAAAAAAAGATAGAATTAAAGCAAAGAGAATGTGAAATGAGGAAGTCAGCATCAAACAACAGACAGGCTGAATTGAACTTATAAACAGATTTTCTAGTTGTCAGGCCAGCATCCTCTCCAAGAAAGTATGCTTTATAAAGCACTTAAAAGAAAAATCTGTAGATGGCTACATAGAAAAGACAACCCCACAGGACTACAGAAAAAGGCCAGAGAGGATGCACTGGAACCTCCTTTTTTCTAAATAACTAATGGGACTGGTGTCAGCCCTTGTACATGGAAGAATATATGAATATCTGAAGAGAAACAAGCATGAATTGCCAGCATTCCTACAAGAAAAAGCCCCATGAGCATTTGTAACTCTTACCCATCCTTTACCAAGTGTAGTATGTGGCTTCTAGTGAGAGTTACCGAAAACAAACAGCCCATTGGGTAACCATTATACACTGGCCAAAATTCAAACTGTCTGATTCTGCCTCAGCATCAAACATGCTGGCCAGGACTCATCCATCATCACTTAGGTCTTTACATATGAGATAGTCAGTCAGATTTCCTTCAGAGTCAATAGGGCTATTTCCAAGGTTGAATTCATCTGGTATCTTTTAGATGTCCGTTTTAGAAAAAGAGGAGAGATACCAAGTTCACATACCCCCAATACTGACCTTCAGAATGGAAATTCAAACGCATATCAGCAAACAGACACATCCTTTACTGAACCTACTCTTGATCAAATAGATGAGAACTTAGGATTGAGATAGATATACATAAAATTCAAGTAGTATAAGCTAAAATGAAAGGTTACAGGAAGTCCTCTGTTGTGTCAAATGAGACGTTTGTGTGCCACAAAGATCAGCAATGGTAATATTCCCCATCAGATGTTCCCCTGCATTGATGCATACTGCCAGGAGAAAATGGGTAGACTCCACACTATGCTCCACCAGGATGTTTGCTACAAAATTTAACATACACACAAGGTAAGTAATGCAGTAAGTAAACAGAGAGGCTGTTACATTAAATTTCATAACTGAAAATCAAGACTAATTCCAACAAGAGATCATTAGAACTCCAGCACCGAGACTTCAGCCAGTGTACATTTTAAGCCAGTATTGACTCTGAGTGCAGGGACTTAGTTTGGTAAAACCAGCTCTTCCTCAGGAATTCAATGAAGATAAGGTTGTTAGCTATGACTAATCAGAACAGTCTCTTAGGAAAAAGGAGAGTTTAATTACCTTAGTGTTCTACCCAGTAACTTTCCTAGACATACCACACAGTGAAAGATACGTGACAATGTGGGTGCCAGAGCTTATATCATCATGAGCTTCGGACAGCCATGTTAGTCATGAGTTTGATTCCTGTCTCCTTCTTTTCTGAAGTGCATTAGCTGCTATGGAAACTGTATCATCATGGCTTTCTGACACCCAGATGAGCCCCGTGCTGATGCTAAATGATGTATCATCTACGCAGAGCTCTAGATAGGTCTAACATCAGCATATTAACTAATCCAGATCCATCACAAACCATCTGAAATACAAAGGAGGTAACTGACAGAAGTTTTGCAGTTTTTTCCTGCTGTTCCCCATTTGTGACCAGTGGTGGACTTCTCATACCCAATAATGTCATGAAACCAGCAAACTGCTCAACACACAGCTGTAATGATTGGCAATGTCACATTTAGTTAAAGGAGCCTGAGAAAAACTTCCATGCTCCAGAAAGACTAGAATCCCTCTCATGAAGTACAACCACAATGTAACAAATTTAATTTTTTATACTTCTTTCAGTCTTATCTTTGAAAGGGTGCTGCAAGAGATGCTACTTCAGTTGGATCAAGAGATGTTCAGAGAAGCCAGACTTTTACATCCTCATGCTAAATGGTGCTTACCAAAAGACTGAGATACAAGCAAAAGGAGACTCTCTTCAGAAGGGAGAAAAAAAAAGAAAAGAGAAAAGAAAAGAAAAAAAAAGGGAAAAAAAAGGAAAAAAAAGGAAAAAAAAAGAAAAGAAAAAAAAAGAAAAAGAAAAAGAAAAAGAAAAAGAAAAAGAAAAAGAAAAAGAAAAAGAAAAAGAAAAAGAAAAAGAAAAAGAAAAAGAAAAAGAAAAAGAAAAAGAAAAAGAAAAAGAAAAAGAAAAAGAAAAAGAAAAAAGAAAAAGAAAAAGAAAAGCAGTTCTGTTTAATTAAGAGGCCTATCAAATTCCAGAATCTGAATGAAAATTTTTCAGGGGAACAATGAAACAAGAACTTCTCTGCTCAATCAAATCAATGGCTCATCCGTTCTTATGTCTAAATGTGACAACTGCCAAATTTTCTGAGCAAGATGTAACCAATTCCCTTTCTGCTACTGCAATTAATTTCCATGCTACTGCATATAATATGCATTGTTATATTCCTCCCAATGCCATTCTGCAATTTCAGATAGGACAATCAATTTGGAAAAGCTTCAAATGCTGCAAAATATTTACCAGATTTTAGAACACCTGGAAAATTATGAAATAATAATAAAAACAACAATTACAGTATATAAGGCTTTTCCAACAGTGTGCTCGTGATTAATTTCATTTCCCCAGTCTTCTGTAACTACAGAATAAATTATGAGATATCACAAGGAAAGCAACTGTCTGGATCTCTCATGCAAGCCCAAAAGTGTTTGAAATACCTTTGCTTTAGCAACCAGTCCTACACCACTGTGGAAACCCAGAAGACTAAAAATCTCAGCGAAGCTTCTAAAACAGGAAGCTTGAAAAATTCAAATTATCACATTGGTCATAGCACTCAAACTCCAAAATGTCATTTTTGATCTTTATTTCAAGAAGCAGCAAATGCTCTCAGTATCTCATTGAAGATGCATGCCTCAGTTTACCAATTAATTCTGAACAGCAGCCCCCTGTGACCAAAGACTTTTTCCCCCCCCTGAAACAGTATAGCCAAATTACATATTAGTAATTAATCTATAGTAAATTAGACTTGATTGATTAAAGTCTACTGCTCTGCAGAAATAAAATTAACTGGAAACCATCATGTAGCTATTAACTTTTAGCAAAAAGCAGTCAGAGAAGTCTGAATGTGAAATAGCACCTCAGCTACATATTGCAGTAGAGAAACAAGGACTTGGGCTCCCCCTGCAATAAATAGTTGCAATGCTTCATGTTTGGAAAAATGAAGATGACTAACCACAACACAATAGGCATGTGCATGCTTTCATTTTTATTTCTTAGCTAAAAAAATTTCCAATGCTGCTTTTGAAATTGCTAGCAATCTATCATTCTTTGACAAGGCTGTTCTTTCTACTACTAGATGGTAAGCAGAACCAAACAGGAGTCTCTGATGGGGTCTTAGACATCTTTAGCCTTGCTACAGCCCAGGGGAGCTACACAGCTTTTCCCTGAACAGTACTCAAGGCTAATGGCTGAGTACTAAGAATTAAAAACCCCAAAAGTCTGTAAAATTGTTCGAGGCACAGCATGCCTGTGCATCTATGACAGATGGTTTCTACGGCTCCATGACCACACAAACAATTCTCCGTCAGATCAGCAGGTACTTTGTTTACCTTGGACTTTTACAACTAGGAGGAGGCAAGGATATTTTCTTCAGGAGGCTGGTGAGCTAATTACAAAGGGTTTCAACCTTTCAGTTTGTATGCACTCAAAAAATTTTGGGCCTTTCCTGTAGATCTCTGCATAGCAGCTTTAAGACAAATTACAACAATCTTGTTTTACTTAGTTACTTTTTATAGAACTTAGATGTAGTCCACTCACATCCATTAGTCAAAATCTAAAGGCATTCCAGTAGATCTTTTCCATACCTTACTAACGAATCCACCAACTTAAAATAAAAAGTCAGTTTAACAATAATTTTGCCTAGTAGTGAACACTGCTTTGAAGGTATTTCCATGGCCTGTTAACGTTAATCTCCTATTTCAGGACAAAGTGTCACCACACTGTAGAGTATTTGCATTGCACTCAGTGGGTCTAAGACAATATTGTGATGCCTGGGTGCTGAAGGCTGGCCTTCCAAGATGGATAATCCTGAACAACCCTGCAGCAAACCTAGGATGAGTGAATCTACTTCTGCCTGCATCTCTCAGTATCCTATTGCTGTGTGGTGCTCACAGGGTTGGGAAGAAAGTCTACAGAGATAATGGCTGCAATTTGCAAGGGCTTCTCTTTGTTTCACTGTCTGAGCTTGCTTGCTGAGGCGGCACTAATTGCAGAACAAGGCTTCAGCTCAAGGGGCCTCACAAGCAGAGCTGCTTGCTCCTGAAACTTAATTCCCTGATTCGTGACCTTGGAACAGCAGGGACGGGGAGAAGAGGGAACACATATCCGACAGTTGTTGCGGTGAGGATGGCAGAGTGGCCTGAGGGCTCAAGACATAGATCCTGTTCTCAGCTCTGTTTTCTACTGGATGTCAGCTGTGGACATCTCACAATATCTTTCCTTGGACTTAAGTTTGTCTCATAATGGCAATGATCAAGTGCTTTGAGACATTTGGAAGACAGAAAATGCAAAAACATTTTGCAGGATCTTGCTATTAAATATAGGACTAGACAAACACCTCCAAATTTTGTTATTATTCAGGTAGATAAATATAGAGCTGGTTGCACTGAGTCCCTTCTGTGTTTTCCTTCTGTGAATATTATGGCAAGTGACATGTAATGTGGAAAGAGAAAAAAAAAAAAGGAAAAAGGGGTAAAAAGAATAATTTTAAACTTGTATCAGAAACTGTTCAAAGAAAAATATTTTTTGATTGTGTTAGCTCATTTGCATTTGAGAATTGACTTGTTTTACAGGAAAAACACAGTAAGATCTTACTGTAAAAATAATAGCAGTAAACCTCCCTAATTGTGAAGTCCACTGAAATTTCCTATAGCCAAATCCTAAGTAGCTTCTTCCTATGTGGCATCTGAAGAACCTTCTTTTCTCTTCAATGGTCTAGAATTCTGTGTACCAGTATAGAAGTAATTTAAACCATACCAAATTTTCATAGATAACTAAAGATAGGGATGGTAGCAGGAGTCACTTTTAGGATACAAACTGAACAGGGAAATGACATCACAAAAGCTTAAAGAGAACTGCTAATGGGAGAGATGAGTGGGAGTAATTCTCCCCAGTGAAGGTGAGAGGCACTGTCTCTGCAAAAGGGCAAATGAAGGACACTTTGATGGAGCCTTCCAGCTCCACAAACCCAGAACCACGGAGCCAACAGAAGGGCTTCCTCCCTGATACCAGACTATGCCAAGGCAGTTCCAGCACTGCTATGCCAACACAACCAAGAGATCCCATGTGCAAGACAGGGCAGAAAAAGGCACCATCTCCAGATGATGCCATTCTCCAGGGCAGAAGGAAGACTCTATCTCCAAATAAAACCAGGTCAAACTTCCACATGCTGTTCTTTTGGTTTGGTCTGCTCCAGCTTCATCTATGCTCTCTGCTTATGACACCCGGGAAAATCAGTAATTACATGGGACATGCCCCTAATTTGATGAATTCTGTGTCCAGCACCTCAGTATCGGCAGTAGTGTCTGCCTTCTAAAGACAAAGGAGGAGCTAAAGGCCCTCCCTATGACAAAAAAAAAAAAAAAAAAAAAAAAAGTCAGCAAAGGAAAAACAAAACTCATGCAGTACAGTTTGTCCTCTAGGCAATTATTAAGGTCAGTTCCAACAAGCAGAACATAAGAAAGGCTGATTTTTTGAGACTCAAGCTGAACCCCAAAATGTCATTGTGCACCTTGTTGGAGAGAAGTTTGCTTACTTTTCTCACTAACAGCTTCAACTTCCCCCACCAGGACTGATAAGAGAATTATATTCACTTCATAGTAAGCAGAAGTCAAATTTCAAAGCAGTTTTACATCAATAGAGGCACAAATAGAGACAATAGAGGTGGGGAGAGGTGAAGATGCTGAGGTGAGAAGCACTATGTTCAAATAACACAGGAATAATATCCAGTCTTACTTCTTTTCTTTCAGACTTGCTATAAACCTTGCAGTGATTAAAATAATAGCAATGGAACTCGAAGGAAAATAGACGAGAAAAAGTGATACACAAGTACTAAACATTATGTTGTACACAATGGTCACACTATGACCAAGGGACCAGAAAGACAGATGGACTTCTGATTTCTGTTCCTGAACCTGCCACATCCTTGCAAGTTCATTTTCAGCAAGCCATTTATAGGTCTTCCATACATCTCTCTCATAGTTTATAAAAGGGACAGAAGCTTTGAGTTCTTCATACAAGAAATGTTGTACATGACCAGGGTGTTATATTACTATTAATCCATATAACCCAAATAAACAAATCCCAAGTCCTTCTTAAAAATAAGGAGTGTAGGACTAGGCTATGATGCTGGAAATATTCATAATAAGATACTGTAAGGATATTAATTTATGGATCTCTTTTCTCCTATATAGCATTGATATAAATTAATAATCTTCATGGAAAAGAGAGAGTCTTGGCAGTAAGCTTCAAGAGCACCTAATAAAAAAGCCCAAATTGCAAGTGTTCCTGAAATGACAGTTTGTTCATTGTGTCCCACTGGCATCTCCTGATATCATCTCAATTTTTTTTTGTTTACTGTATCTCAGTATTTCTGTCTTTGATAGAATCCTTGCAAATCCAAACAGAAGCACATTTAGAGCAGTTAGTACGCCCAAATTAAATAACCTCCCTTCCCTCTTATTTGCAAAGACATGCATATTTTTATCTTCAAGTGTTTCTATTCTACAAATTCAACCAAGAAAAATCTGTAGCCTGACAATGCAGCATTGGCATCTCCTGCTGAAGGAAACCAATTCCTCCCTGACATCTTCAGTGACTACCAAATGGTTTTTTCCTGTCATCTTTCAGTGTCTACATTATATAATAATAATAATAATAATAATAATAATAATATAAAATAACATATAGGCAATAAATAATAGCATATAATAATGTAGCATATAACAATATATAATTATGTTACATTAGAAATAAAAGCAATACTACTAACTTGCACTGTGGCATGAGAATCAACTGAAGATGTAACATTATTGTAAAATTTTGCACTCCCTGCTTAATATTCAGATGACCAATACTGAAGAGTGGTAAAGAAAATTTCAGTACCAGAGCTGCTTCCTGTGAATAGATAAGACTTCATCTAGATATCTAGAAAAGCACATTAGAGACTTTTGTATCCTCTCATAAACATACACCAGCAGTTGTACTGGACAAGTGTGGGCTTAGCAAACACATTGGACTGCTCTGGCCACACTGACGGCATGCTCAGAGATGTTGATGTCAAACACATTGATCACCTGTTCAACATAGATTCTGCCTTCATCATTAGAGCTTCCAAGAAGTTGAAGTGAAATGTTCTTCTTACTTTACTTTACTCTTTCCTTGCATTTCTCTATTCAATGTCAGGATCTTTTGTGAGATACTTGCTTAAATAGCAAGTTACCACAGATTGAGTGCTCATTACTGTCTCAGTTTCAGCAAGGTTAGTGTGCTGCGGCCACAGCAGTTTATCTTGGTTGGAACTATCACCTTAATCTGTGTTGTCCCTGTCTGTTGATCATCTCTACTTTCACCTCCCAACCTGATTTTAGAATAGCCTTTCTGGGAAAGCAACCACATCTGCCTGCAACATATTTTAGCCATTGACTAGCATAAGGTAGCTGCAATATGAATAGAGAAAAAGTTGTCAAAATTAAGAGAAACAGAGAGAGCTTCACTGGCCATAGCAGTGAGCTTTAAAACCCTAAGCTGTTCAGCTTGATACATGCCACAGAGGACTCAATTTCTCAACAATTAAGTTCACATTGCAACGTGAAGAATTTTGGAGCAAACACTGTTGGCAGTGGTCCACCTAGAGGGTACCAGTCACTTTATTATATAAGGACCAAAGATAAAATTAGATTGAGAACAATGTGTAGCATCTTCTAGAGCACAATGACTCACATTCACACGAGGCTGTCAAGCTGGAAAACAGCCATGGAGAGTGTAAAACAAGGCTGCAGTAAAAAGTACATCTCCAGATTCTTTTGCTGAAAATATAGAGAAAACTAAAGAGCTAGGGGCACATTTGTGATCTCCAGTTTACTGCTGTAGGCCACAGAAAGTCATGAGCCAGAGCAGAAAAATAATAATACCTCCTTCCCTAAACATTGTAAATCAGCAAACAGAGGGAATTCATGGGGAAAATTATGACAAAAGAAAGACTAAATATCCCTAAGAGGAGTCTCAGAAGAAACTACTCAGAAGGTGAAACTCCTTCCTGTAATGACATGTCAGCTCACACAGAGACTCCAGGCTGCCTTATTTGTACATTCCAGTTTAGCAGAAACTGGAAAATGTAGGATTCTGTGCAATTCTACACCCAGAAACAGTGTATCATTTTCATTGTGGTACACACAGAATGAGAGAGATGAGTAGATCTGTCTGGATGCAAACATCTGTTCTCCTCCCTCATTTCAACTTCTAACAAAGGAAGCAACATTGCTGATCCTCCTTTCAGTGCATTCTCTATCGATGTAACTTTTGCAGAGCCTTGCTCATTAACTCACAGAACCACAGAAAGACAGACCATTTTTTGTTTCCAGTCTGGATTTATCAGCCTGAGTCCATAACAACTCACGTTTTATAAATCATCAGAAAATGGGCCTTGGAACAATTGCCAGGTCCTGACTGATGTCAATACCTACAGCAAATATTGTCAGGAGGCACTTCCCAGGCATTGTCAACACCTCTCAGTGAATATGTTCAGAAGCTGTCTCCCAACAACTGTGAGGAGCTATCAAATCATGTGGTCTGATGCTAGCACCTAACTGCTGTCACCTCACAGCACACCTGGTCAAAGCCACTTCCTGAAGGCTGTTGATGCCAGCCAGCAATCCAGGTCACTTGTCTGGACTGGTGGGAACATGAAAAAGTCACAATGCAATTTGGCTTCCACAACAGCTAAACATGATCTCTACAACTTCATCTCACAACCAGCAAGAACATTACTCTGTACTGTGGCCTAGGATAGCAGGGAATCCCTGCAACACATGGGAGTTTCAGCACTGTGTACCAGTGAACAAGAATTATCCAGCAGTTTTATCCAAGTCGGCAAGTAAAAATATCACCACTGGAACAAAGTGGATCTCACTGCCATGAGGTTTTACCTCTGCCATAATCAGGTGAAAATTCCATTGTTAAGATGTCTCTTCTCCCTTGCTGTACCTTCTTTTCTATGATTCACGGTAAGCAAAACTTCTCACTCTTAGATTTCAAATAATCATCTCATCCCTATTTAGTCACAAATTAGTCAAATTGTGCACATTTAGTTTGATCATTTAAATCCACTTGCAACTGTTTGGCTCCCTTAGGAGATGTACAAGGCAAAAAATGCTTTTAGTGAAAGAAGAAAATGACAGATTGTCCCTCAATGTGTCTGTGTATATATATACACACACATACACTGTATGTTCTGGCACATGGTAGGGTGTATTTACTGTATGAGGCCATATGTTAGAAGAATTAGAACAGAGGAAAAAAAGCCAGTTTCTGAATGTTATATGTCTAGCCTACATATTGTCAAATATATTCTAAATATATAGAAAACACAGTTCATGAGATTCATAATTGGTAAAGAATAGGCAGTCATATATAAAGATAAGTGAGTGTTCAGGAGTCAGATTTACAAAGAAAGAAGGTGGAGCACTTCTAATCTGTATGACGACTTATCACTGCTACTGTCTTTTCAGCTTAATAAAAAACTCCCATAAAAATCTGAGCATGCCAAATGTAGCAGAAGCAATATCATAATCCTTGCATCATGTGTGGATTTACTGAAGTACATTTCCACTTCCAGTGGTGGAATCATTGAGTGCTCTAATCGTGTAATATAAATACGTCTATAGAATTCTTGATGCTTTGTGTGCAAGTGTAAATATGTTCAATGGATGAAAACACTGAGAGTTAAAAGGCTTTTTCTACCCAAAAGAAAACAGCATAACAAGAAGAATTAGCTGAGTGCTGGAAAATAAAGCAAAATAAATTATGAGAAAATAACAGTCAATAAATTCCAGTGAATTTGGATATGTCGATTATGCTTGTAATCAGAAGAGATCCAAATTTTTAGAGTGAGTTACCTACATCAATGCTTTCATACCCTTTGTTACTTGTTGTTTTGAGGCTTCTGTTATTCCTTTCTCATGTCATTATGGGTCAGAAATAGCCACATTTTGTGACACTTCATTTTCACTGGAGTTTAAACTGAAAGAGAAGAGTCTAGTTCTCCAACAGCAACAGCCAAAGGCTATGGGCACAATTACTTGTACCCTTTTATCTATGTCAAGTTGTGCCTTGTGAACTCATCCTTTAAACAAAGACTTGGGAAAATGGTAGCACTGGGGAAATATTAGACAGGAGCTGGATCTCCTCTTCTGGATTTTTAGGTGTACAGAGAATTAGACATATTCTTTTCAACATATGCAGAACCTTGTTTGGAACCTCCTAACGTACTGAATTACATAGCACCATTGTGCAAATACCAGCTCTCTGATTTGCAGTCATTCCATTAATTAGACAGCTGTGAATACTTCAGGTTACTAGAGAACAATTAAATTCATTTTAGTCTAGCAAACAATCACAGAATAAGGCAAGTTGGGAGGAACTCGCAAGGATCATTGAGTCAAACTCCCAGCCCTGCATAGCACCACCCCCAAGAATCACACCACTGCCCAAATGCTCCCGGAACTCTGTCAGGCTTGGTGCTGTGACCACTTCCCTGAGGAGCTTTTTCCAGTGCCCAACCACCCTCTGGGTGAAAAGCCTCTTCGTAATATTCAACCTCAGCCTCCACTGACACAGCTTCAGGTCATTTCCCCAGGTCCTGCCACTGGTTAACCCAGAGAAGAGATCAGTGTCTGCCCCTCCTTTTCTTGTCATGAGGAAGCTATTTCTCCTCTCAGGCTCTTCTTCTCCGGGCTGAACAGACCAAGTGACCTCAGCCACTCCTCATATGGCTTCCCCTAAATGCCCCTCACCATCTTTGTGTCCCTCCTTTGGATGTGTCCCAATAGCTTAATGTCTTTTTTATATTGTGGTGCCCAAGATTGCACACAGTGTTCAAGGTGAGGCTGCCCCAGTGCAGAGCAGGACAAGGACAGTCCCCTCCCTTGCCCAGCTGGCCACGCTGTGCCTGATGCACCCCAGGGCAGGGCTGGCCCTCCTGGCTGTCTGGCTGCGAACTATGTCAATAAAGGACTTGATTGTACACCAAATCACAATCTTCTCTTCAACAACACCACAGATCCTTTAATAAGGGAACCTAAACCCAAGGATCTTCATGAACAGATTAGCTCTGCTTCTTTAATGGAAACCCATTCTTACATCACAATTGCACTAGGAATCAATTATACAATGTACTTCAATATACTTCAATTAACTGCTGCCTACAAAATATCTCTGTAGTTTTGGCAGGCCTCATTTCCCGTTCCCTAGCCACTGAACCTTTGTGAAACCTAAAATCCCTTCCCATTTCAGTGCCTCAGTTCCACTTCCTTTCAAATACGAGGATGATGACGTTGGTATCTACCTCAGAGGGATTCTGAGGATTAATTCTCAGATGACTTGAAATTATCTGAACTATGTTATGTGGGTAGAAACTACGAATTATTAGCAGATGTTGTTTTACAGTGAAAAATTCCTACATTTTAAAATCTCACATTTTTGTGTGAAAGAAAAAAGGAGAAACACCTCTTGGTTTCTACATTAGGACTTGGATTTTGATTTGATTTTAACCTTCAAAATTCTTTTAACTTCATCATGCAGAGAAAGAAGATTGAGAGCAGAGACTGGAGAAGCATCTGAAATTCAGAGGGATTCTCTTCTCTGTCTTCCTTCCTAATAGCTTCTTTAGAACTGCAACACTGACCCCTATTACCCATCAGTGCGGCATTTCATTTTGCCCCACTGGTTAGAAGTGGGCTGAGAAAGTACAGTCTCCAGCCAGCAAAGGCAGGACTTGACACATAATGTGAAATGAGCAGCAACAACGACAGGGCAAAAGGACTCTGACAGAGAAAGATTTATAGTGGCAAATGGAGAAGTGTCACAAAGCCAACCTCATGCTTGCTGAACTCCAAAGCCACATTTTTCATCTGTGGCACTTTTTCCCTGGTGCAGGCTGCTTGTCAATGGGACTAGTTCAAGTGCTCAGCAGGTGAGGAGATGTGGAGGTGAAGAAGTTAAGACATCATTCTTCATTACTCACTTCAGAAAGGGGGAAATGAAAATAAGAAAGAGTCAACCACAGTACCATCTTGATTAATTACCAGACTTGTCAGTGACAGTGAAAGCCAGAGGACAGTGAATCTTATTGCTATGTACACACAGAGCAAATACAAGTTCCCTGAGAACCATCAGTTCAATGAGGCAAGCATTAGTGTCTGGATCCTGAAGTCCTGCAGGCTGAAAACACAGACCTGCACAACCATCCAGCCCCTCCTCACTCCACATTGCTGCTCTGTGCCTCAGAGCTTTTTGCTTGGCAAATCTCATGGTCTGACAGCAGCTTTGGCCTTACAGTAAGTGATATGTTGCACATGTAGCTACCAATATGCACATTGCATCTGGAGACTGTGAGAACGATTCTGTTGTGTAAAACTGGAATGGTTGCAGAAGATACTTCCAAAGTGCAAATCACAGGAAATTGTGATATTTTTTTAAGTGATATCTATCCTAAAAGTAGACGAAGACTTTGTTTGGAAAACCTACCTTTATTGCTGAAGAGGCCAATACCTGATCTCTCCTCACATGTTACTTAAAATAATTACTTAAAGTAAAATTGCTCTCAGCAATGGTTGAGTGGGGATTAGAGCCACTGATGACAACTACAGTTAAAATACAGGTCACTTTCCCAGTGCACACTAGCCATGAGCCTCTGCAGTACCTGGAAAAAAAGACTCTGACACAGAGGACCTGTACTGGGAACAATTTTTTTTTACACAATCCCTGAAAGAAGGAAGATTTCCTTAGCTTTAAGACAAGTATTCAAAAGTCTTAATAGCTGTAGGGTGTCTAAAAAGCAGACCTAGTAATGTGGCCTCTCTCAATCTCCTCCCACCCTGTCATCTCCACCTGAGGAGATAGGCGTGAGAACATCCAAAATGTGAACTCTGCATACATCCAGCACAACAAAGTTGGCAGCACTTCTGGGCACACCTGAGAGCAGGGTAGAAGACCTCCTAGTAAAATTTCACCAGAAAATGCAGATACAGTGTCCCAGGCAGCCATGCTGCCTAAGCAGAGTTTTCAGTATTTTTTAAGCTGTACTTCTACCACCAAAGTGCTTTTGTGGATACCAACCACAACCTTTTGCCATGGAAACTTTCACCCCACTGTTAGCAGAATATTTCACAACCTTCAAATGTATGTATCCTCCCAAAATGTGAAGGACATAACTGATGTCACACTACCGTATGTCCTGAAAAAAAAGTGGTTGATGGAGGAACATCTTTCAAGAAAGCCATGAACCAGCTGTATCCAAGATGCATTAGAGCCAGATGCAGCACATCTGGAAAGCACTGTCTCTGCTAAGAGGCAGAGACGGACAGCTGTACATGGATAACACAGCACTGCTAGGAGGTGAACAGCACTTTATCTCTGCATGGGTCTGTTCCACACATTACAGAGACACAACTCGTGGAGCTGGGCCAATGCACCCTGCACCATGCTCAGCTGTACAGCACAGAAAGGCCAGTCACTGCTCAAGGTCATTTTATTCATCTACAGGAAGTATGGAGAATGCGCAAAAACCTAAACTCCTAAAAATGGCATCACTTTCATCTCCCTGCTCCCCCCTGCCCTGATTATCATGTTAAAAATGGTCCCATCTCTTCAAAACATAAACACTGTCACCCTCAAAGCATGCATGCTTTCTCAGGAAAAATGAGTCACTTTCTAAGTAAAGGTAAACCTTCTTCAGAATCTTTTAAATGTGTTCACACAAACATGAGATACCTGTTTTATCAGGGTTTCTAACTAAGCAGGCGGTTCAAATTCCAGAGAAGGAAAACAGTACAGATTTTTGCCTTTTTTTTTTTTCAATCGTTTAATTTCACCAGGTTCTAAATTGCAGCTCAAGGTGCAGAAAATATGTACTACTACTAGGGCCTGTCTTTTCCCTGACACAGTTTATTCATTGTTCCCACATAATGAAAGCCAGTTTGAAAGACTGTTGTATTTTGCATCCGTTTTTCATGTTCACTAGCTCTCAGCATTCTTCACTGCAGCTGGTGCCTCAGTTAAGCTCCACAGATCTGCCTCCTGCCATCAAATCCATTCTGAAAGCACCCAAATCTGCTCTCAAGCAAAGAAAAAGAAATGTACCTGCAAATGCCTGAGTAGCTTTCCCCTTCACCCCTCCTTGCAGGTATCCATAATTTGTTCTTCTCAGGTAAGCCTCCAAGTTATAGCCACTATCCTTCTTCCTGGCCTGACAATGAAGCCTGACAACACTTTCTCTCAATCATCTGAAGCTGTCAGTCATTATGATTGACACACCAACTCACAGCTTGAACATATTACACCCACAGGAATCCCACTGCTGTCTAGGCTACACAGTGATAGCTTCTGACCAAGCGTTCTAAACCAGGTCTGGACAAAGGCTCTGAGGCAGAAAAATACAACAGATGTGCCACCACCAGGTTGGCACTCTCCTACACCCTATGTCCATCTCACAGCTCCAGAGTAACAGCAGGAATGAGATTTAGATCACAAGATTGCTGAGGCAGAAACTGTATATTTTATTATGTGCAAATTCAACACGCTGTATGACACATCTTTATCTTTGTGCTTGAACTAATAGAGAACCTCCATCAATGGAGTTCAGTTATAACACAGCTGAGAGATTCTGATTCAAGCTGTTAGAGGAAGCTATATGCACAGTTTATAAGACAAGGAAAGACCTTCCAACCTTTTGCCCCAATGCTCAAACCAAGTGTTTCAAATGTTGGAAAACACTTTCAGTTCTTCCCTATTATTCTTCCATCTTTGCAGCAGATAATAGAGTCACAATTCAAAGCAGGAAGTGAAAATTACCTAAGAAACCAAAAACGCTATGTTGTTTCAATTGTCCAAAAATGAAACAGAAATACTAGATAAGGTACAAGAAAGACTTTCCACTTCAAAAATAAACTATGATTACAAGATCATAGTGTTTAACTGACAGAAGAAAGTAAAGAAGTTCTGCAGAAATTATATGGTGAACTTATTCTTAATCCTGGGGCTTAAATAAGATGATGACTCCATACCATGCTCTATGTTTCTTCCATGCTGAGCAGGTGTAAACTCTCAGTGCTCTCTGCACTGAGTTGACAAACTCCAGGGAACACAGACTGAAAAAGAAATGAATCCCCTACATTCAATACCCATGAAAGTAACATCAAAGTCTTGTCAGTTAATGTGTGCTCAGATGTTTATTCCCACTCTGCTTAGGCTGGTAAAAAGTATGGATCAGATGCTTAATGTTTTCAACAGCCACCTAACACTAGAATCAATACTGCCAAACACCATGGGTTGTCCCTCATTAATACCCTTACATCAGGAGTGTCGCTGATTTAACGTACTTGTAATGGCTTTGAACATTTGATCTATACACTTCACTTGTCTAAACAGAAAGAAACAAACATCTCTTGACACACTGCATGAAGTGTGCATGGGCTATGAAACCAAAGAAGCAGAGCAAACACTGGGCCAGTGGCTGCAGACAGGCTGCCCTTAGCTCTTTAATTAACAGATAAAATTTCACCATTCCAGCAGATAAGTGGTAGTGACAGGGAAGGCAGAAAGCAGAGAATGAGAAAGAGAACAAGGAGAGCAACTTTCCTGTTATTGCTCATGTTTAAGGAGTAGTTTGGAGTGCTATAAACACAGGAACAAAAAGGTTCTGATTTTTCATCTTTGGGGACAGTGTTATAAAGGCTGGAACTTGTCTTTTTTAGGGCTTGCACAAAATCCCCTCCACTTTTGTCCTAATGCTGTATCACACAGCACAGAATTACTTCTGCTGGACATCACATGGTGGTACCAGATGAATATGCAACTACACAGGATACTCTGGGACCTCATGTAATAAGCTGATGGTGTGACTGTGTAAGACAAAGACCTGTGGGCAGATGGATTGTCCCAGTGTATAAAAACTAGAAGGGATCCACAGAAAAAAACTTGTCCCTCAGATCCAGCCCCCTCAGAACTACTCAGTGGCTGCAGTGGCTGTTGGTTATACCCTCTTTATGTGCATGTGTATATATTAATAGTTGTATACATGCACACACACACAGTCATATAACCTCTACTCAACAATTTCCAGAAACTAATTACAGCCTTGACAGGGTGGGTCTTGCATCCTGATAAATTGCATAGCCACAACCAATATACATTCCACAAAAATGTGTCTCTGGATGACTATGCTTGTGGTCATGGCTCAGTGAAAAGGACTCTCCTCTAAAGGATGACAAACAGCATCCTCACACTTTTTAGATTTTTGCTCTTATGACTGCATCCTAGCAGCTTATCATGTGTTTCCACACCTGGGGTCTCCAAGGAAATTCCCTAGCACCTAGTGACTGCCAGAATTTAGATTTCACTGTGATAGAGACCAGCTCTGCATTTCCACAGGGGCTCTGCTCTCTGCCTCTAATAATAAGCACAGACATTGCTCTATGGAACAACTCAGAAGGGAAGATGACAATGCATTGCTCTCCCTGCAGCTTGGCCTTACCTTAGCTCAATAATTTTGTTCTGGTCTTATTGTGGCTGCCTTCTGTATATATGGTGAAAGATGTATATAAATACATCTTTCACCTTCTACCTTTGCTTCAGGTGCTACTTAGACAACATAATATTTCCTTCCCTGCGGAATGTGGGGGGATGGGAATGTGGCAGACCCCTGCCTCTAGGAAAGTGGCACATCACACTCAGAAATCACATGGGGATTTGTTCTAACTTAGTACCATCTGTAACTCAGCTGATTCTTCTGTTCAGTCTTTGATTCTGTCAGCCTCATTTGTTTCCCCTAAACAGGTGTGTACCTCTCCCTCAAATAAAGAAGAATACGAGGCAGTGGTGATAAGAGGAAGAGGAGGAAGGCAGGGCATATTTGTTCCATAATAGCACAAGGAAGGTGTGTGGTGGATGGAGTAGGGTTAGTGCTATCATCCAGTAATCACAGCTCAGGGAGAAAAGCTTGCACTGCAAGGTGTGAAACATCTTTGGAATGTGATTTTCACTTGAAAACCAGATCTTATATTCTCTTCCTTATCCCTGTTTCTCTTGCCAACCTGTAACATGTGGGAGTATCTTCCTTCTATTAAAGCGGAGTTTATCTCCCATTCCTGCAATGAAATAAAACACCTAAACAAACACATGAAAAAACCTCACCAAGAAGAACACTCTTAAAATCCATCTAGAATAGCTTAGGAAAGCAGCTAACACAAATTGGATCAAATAGGAGACAGGGATGGAGGACTTCTTGTGCTTCAGAATTCTTGTGGATTTGCTGTGTGGTCACCTTTGGTACTAAAAGTCCTTGGGAGAGTTTGCAGCCTGTTCCTCTCCAGAATTTAGAAGAGAAAACCTGAAATACCCTTCTTACTTGAGTAACATCCCTCACTCATTTTAATGGATGAAAGCCTGTAGGACTCTATATCAAATGCACAGTACAAGGAAGTGTGCTGTGGCAAAAAGGGGTATTCAAAGAGTCAGTACAGAGGAAAAGTCTGGAAAACCCGAAAATACAAGGCAGCAGTTCATTACCATGCTCTACTAATGGCAGCTCAGTCTCACCAAAGGCAGGAAGGAAGAGAAAGCCCTGCTGCTGTTCAAACGAATAAAAAACACAGTCTGGTAGCATGGGGCCAGGGCTGGCAGTTAGGAGACATGGTCTTATTCCCAGCCATGCCTCTTCTCTCCAGCAGAATGTCCATCACACTAATACTCTGAAGTTCCATTTCTCCATCTCTATAATGGGCATGTATTGGCTTTCTTCCATAAAACACAAAGATCCACAGAAAACTGCCACATAAGTGCTAATTACTGTTAAAAATATGATTCTGTCCTAACTCCTTCAGACACACTAGCAGCAGCTTGGAAAATGAACAGTGCAATCTCAGTAACAATGATCATCCCAACAGCACTGGTATGTTTAGCTCTGTATAAATCAGGCCTGGCAGCTTGATGAGTTGCAAGGAAGGCGATATTACGTCTCCAGAGGAATGGACAAGTGCTGACAGCTCACCAAGGCTTCCTCTGCACAGACACTAAGCAGCTTTCAGCAAATGCTCAAGCTCCCGTGAGAGGAAAGAGTGGTAGGAAGAGAGGGAAAGGAAAACATTTTGTAAACTTTTCTCTCAATTTTTTTTTTTAACTTCTGCTGCTGTTCCATCTCCTTCCCCAGCTCCTTTTTATTACAAATTAAATAATTACTGGGCTGTAGCCCAAAACACTGAAGATTTCACATCTTGTTTGGTCTAATTATATCAGTTGGCCTGACAAAATGGTTTCATCAATGGAATTGCCTTGCAAGAGCTTCAGCTAATCAATTCTTTGACACTTAATTAAGAACTCTGCTGGTCTGTGAGGATTCAGGGAAGTTGGGGGCAGGGGGAGTGGGCAACAGAGTATCTGTAGAGTGCAGGTTGTTAAAACTCCTGGCACAAATGGACCTCTAATTCCTTCACTGTCCCTACTTTAATATTACCTCACACTTTATCCGTCTCTCTAACCACTTGCTTCAGCTGGGTTTTTTAATTACTTTAATCTTAGTCCTGCCACCAGTAATGGCTTCAAAACACCTCTAGGGCCTTAGATTTACTTTCAGACAGATGTTTCCAAAGCAGGCAGCAGCAGACAGGCTCAAAGCATAACACTTCAAGCTGAAAGTGCACCAGACCTCAAACACTAATCAGCCTGAGGTTCAGCAGCATTTGGAGACGAGATCTGTGCAGGTAAGACACGCTGCCATACTGAGAGGAACCCAGAGCAGGTTCACTTCCCCTGAACCAGTACCCACCCTGACAGTGCTTCCATGTCTTTCAGGCTGCAGGGTAATGGATTTCTTCTGAAAAACTCTGCCAGGCAATCTGGGGATCATCCACCAGTGCAAGTTGTCATCTAGATCTGTGGCAAAAAGACAGTTGTTTTTCTTTTCAATGACCAGTCCACTAAATTCAGATCTTACATAAGCCTGATTGTAGAGGCTTTCATCTGGCTAAAGGAGAACAGATAACGACCATTCTCACATAAAGGTAGAAAAGAACAAAAAGAGTATCTGATGTAGGATAAATGTTTCCTTCACTGCAAGGTTAACCCACTAATATTTTTCTTAATAGCTCAACACTAGCAATGTGAGTTTAACCTGGACAAGCACATTGCAATATTTGGTGGCAGTGTATTTTCACTTGACCCAGATCAGAAATTAAAAAGTGTGAGCTACTTGAAAACTGTACCATTTAAGAAAGGTGGCCTTTATAAACAACATCAATTTAGAAAAAAACTAAACAAACAAATAAACATCTAAAACAAACAAAAAAACCTAAACCCACACAACAAAACAGCAAAAACAAATCGGTAAAAAATTCTGGGTAATATCTGCTTGGGTAAAAGTTAGTTTATCAGTGTTCAAATAAAACACATAGCAAATGCACCCAATGTCATTTCACATGCTAAAGCCACATCACAAAGCACATACCAAGCCCTAGCTTGCTGCTCTTCTCATGGAATGCCTGAGGTTAGCAATACCAGAGGAAAGCAAGAGATGGGATACTTTAGCTTGACCATACATTAGCCAGATTTGCATTAAAATGCTTGGTTACACTGCAGATTCAGAGCCTCAGCTTCACTTTCAGCAGTAGCAAAGACTGACTATTAAGAGTTAGGAGGCCAAATGCTTTACTGCAAAGAAAGTAGCCACTGACGGGCTCCTTCACAACATTAACACATTCGGAACTGTTACACAGGACTCTGTGGGTGGTTAATACTTTTTCATTCTAAGCTTCCTAAATTTTGGAGTGTAGCTCAGAAGAGTTTGGATGAAACATAAGCCTTAAAAAAAGTTCTTCTATCTTCTGAAATTTAGGAATTAGAATTCAAAACTTCTGTTTCAATTTCATCCAAAAATCAGACATGATGAAGTGTGTTTCGCACACATTTCCTTACATCTGAAAGACATTAGCCAGTAACTGTAAAATTCTCTATTTGTTGTGTCCATTCCTAGTTTGGAAACCCAAGGGATTCCAAAATGAACCAAAATAACTTAAAAAAAATATCAAATTTTAGGTGTAACATGTCTAACTTTTAACAATACTGGATGGCAAGACTGGCACACACACTCCCAAACAGGAAAAAAAATGGTAACAGTGACAAATTCAATATATAAACTCAAAGTTTTGGCCATCTTGAAAGACTGCGGGAAAGCCAGATACACTGTGCAGAACCAAAAGTGGAGGCAAGCAAACAGGCATCTTTAGCTTTCAGCTTCCAAGGAGGTTAACCTCATCCCAATAGCATCAAGAAATGAGTGACTAATTTTCTCTTTCTCAGTTTTGTCACTGCTCTTCTCCCACTTTTAATATTGCAACTGAGAAAACCTTTCCCTTTGCACCTCCTGCCATCAGGATATACTTTTCTGTATTCCTTTCTCTCACTACTCTTAAGCTTTCAAAGTCTTTGTTTTCCCCAAGAAAATCATCACCTTGTACCTCTTTACTAATTTTTCACTTCTCTGAAAACAAGAGTTACTGTATTTTTATTTCCATTGATGGAGGTGTGTCAGTTTACACAGTGGAAAACTTTGTTTATACTAGACAATAAACTTGGTAAAAATTATTTAAGTAATAATGGAAAAGTTATTCACTGCTAAAACAAATCTGAGCTTGTAGCTTACAGAAAACAGTGAATTTTGTAAAGGAACTTGCTGACTATCTGGATCAGCCGGTACCAAAAAAAGAGAACACAGCAGAGCAAACGGAACATGAGGCTAGTGAAAAATGAAATTTGGGAATTAATTAGGAGCAGAATGAGAAAGATTGAAAAACTACCTTTATAAAGCCCTGTATTCATTCCGGTCTTTCAGTGTTGACTGTCAGGAAGCTAACATTTTGCTGTAAGAAATGTGCAAATCTTTCATATTTGTAATTTTTTTTTTTTTTCTGGTGGTGGGTAAAAAATTAGGGGAAAAGGAGAAAAGGTCCATTTGCTTCTTCCCAGAGAATATGATTTCAAATTTCAATTAAAATGAAATGAGCAGCACGATTATCGCTATGGAGCAGGCGCTTGGTAGCGCAAGAGGCCCCTTTCACTGCCATGGCAACCGCTCCTCATTGTCACGGCTACCTTGGCACTACGTGTAATTGTCGATGTGTGAGCCCGGCTGATAATACACAATCAATACCCCATATGCAGCAAACATCATTTTCTATCTGAGGGAAAGGAAAAAAAAAAAGGGGGGGGGGGGGGAATGCTTGCAAAGGAGAAAGAAAGCAGCAAAAAGAAACGGGTGAGAAAAACAGAGTAGAAGAGAGGAAGGGAGACCTAACTCCAAAGCACCATTAACAATGAAACATGAAGCTTTTTTTTTTTTTTTAATAAAGCAAATAGCTGGAAAAACCCCACCAGCATACACGAGCACCTGCTAAGTCCTTCTAATAATACATAAACTAATTGTTTATGTCAACATCATTAAACTATTATCCAAACACCACATCAACCAACAGAATGCTTTTTGTATATAATCAACAGTAATTTTGGTAATGCCAAGTTCTCTGGAAAGAGCCAGCACTTACAGTCCAAAGCAGGAAGCTGATTTTTGTATATGGATCATTAGGTTTTTTGACTAGCTGAGTAAAAGAACAAAACAAAACAGCCCAGGGAACAAACAGCTCTTGTAGGGGAGCTTAGTCCTCAAACGCATAGCAGAAAGCGAGCTGTGATATCAGAGTGGAGACAGGTGCAGGAGAATAAATGGAGAAACAAAAAGTCTGCATAGTATTAACACTAATACTTTGGTCACCTCATGTTCTTCTTTGAACACTGTGTCCTTTTTCCTAATGTTTGCATGCTGTGCAGTGCAATCGGGTCCCATTGTCAGTGAATTAAAATGGAAAATAAGAAAGGATACACAGAGGAGTATAAAGAAAAAAGTGGAGGGAAAGAAATGAAAAGAACAGTGCAGGAAAAAAATGAGGAAAAGTGAAGGAAAAAGTTTGACTCTATATTTTATAAGTGTGGGGGCCTAAAGATCAACCATGCAGGCATGTTTACTTCAGTGTGAGCTACCTGCTTGTTACACCTGTACAAGCAAGACAGAGCATACAAAACTGGTACCACTAGAAATGTGGCCATGCAGCACCAGTCATTCTCCTCCAGAGAACCAGCCAACAGCAATACTATAGAGATTTCAGGTCAAAGTGGGTAATGTTGTTATGAGATGGCATGAACTCATTGTCTTTAGATTTAAGGTATTTTATTCCCTCAAAATTCTGTAGGGATAAGTATCCGCAAAATCTGGACTCACCTGAAAAAGTGAGGCAATAGTAAGGGGACTGAATTCATCTAGATACGAAAACAGGGATCTCAGCCACTCCTTAATGGGATACCAGGAAAAGCCACAGACTCATCCAGTCATTGGGAGATAAGATGCATCTCACACCCCTGAGCACCTCTGTGTGTTATCAGGTGGTGTTAGAGAGGGCTGAAGACAGCTAAGAAAAACGTCCATATACCTGTTTATTTTCTTTATAGATTTACATATTCCCATGAGAAACTCAAAAGATGTTTTGCAGGTACACAAACAACTTTTGGGTTTCATAGCACAGGGCAAGGGCAGCTGATGGTAAAACAGAGATAAGCTTAGTATATTAATACTGAGTGCACAGTGGGAATGCCTTCCCATTTTATTCCTTATGAGATAGTCATCTGTAATAAATTAGACACATCGTAGACAAAGAAGAAATTCTTCGCTGGCTTGGACAAGCACGGGCAGATGTGAATCATCCTATTTTGTGGTCTACCATTTCTTAAATATCACTGCTCTCTGTCTGCTGAATCTGGGCACGTACCTTTGCTTTAGATTGGTGTGCTTTCAAAGGTGTGCTTCTCTGAGATATCACATGCGGTAATGTTAATTTATAAAATCACATAGTGCATTCAAGCACCCAATATAGAAGAGAAAATGTGTTTCTGAATGAATCCATTTAGACAAAGTTCCCTGTTCCCGCATGCAGTTACACAACGTAGTTCCTGCTGAAAAGTCAGTTTTCTAAAATAAAAAAATCTGTTATAATTACACTGCCAGCATTATTTTAGCTACAATATCAACCACCTCTTGCATGAAGAAGTGTATCCTACACATTTGCCAAGTCCAGGAAGAATCCTGCATTAGTACTGTAGCAATATGCATTCCCTTATTACAAATCACAGCAAGTCCCATAAAACAGATCAGGGGATGGTTATCTGAAGCAGCTTTAGTTTTTCCCATTTTGATCCAAATCTGAGAGAAAGATAATGAAGCATATGGGTCTCACCACACCTTAACTAAAGACCAGCACAGTCTCATATCATATAGCCCTGAATCTTTCCTATGCCTTCAAACTCCCTGGCTCTTCTCAAACGACACGATACCATCTTCCTAAAACTCACACTCACTCCAGAACGATCTACTGTAACTTGCACCTTTATTTGTCAAATTCACACTGCATAATAGATAGGATAATTAGGCCCCAGTTGACTAACTTTTATGGAACAAACCTGATAACAACAGACTGATTGACAGCCCCAGCTGTAGAATACAAACACAAAGTCTTTTAGATTATAATGTTCTAAATGTTAATGCTAGGGTTGAAAAGCAAAATTAAACAATAATAAAGGACATACCTGTAACAAACGCAATGTCAGAAATTTCCCTGGGGCTTGAGTTAGGTCTGATAACATTGTTCTAAAATAAAACTTGAAGACACTATAAAGTTCTAGTTTTAGTAACATTCCCCCAGGCCTCCCAGGGATGCCTCATCATTTCCCAGTATCTGAAGAACTACTTTCCAGACACTCACTTACAAAGCTTTCATTTTCTTTTCCCTTTATGGACTTGTGTTTCATCTTACTTTCTACCTCTGCTCCTGACTAGTCCTATTCGATCAGACACACTCTGAAAATGAACATGAACCCCTAGCAGACAAAACCAGCAATCTGTTTAGTTTTGGCTCTTTTTCAGATTATTTGATGCATTCTGACTTTCAAATTCTGTTTGAGACAATGTGACAGAACAAGCAATCAAAACCATTTTTCTTTTTAGTAAATGCCACCTTTTATTCATTTTCTAAAGACAAGTTATTAATGAAGTCTAATTTGCGCTATAATTAGAAGGAAGAAAGAAATTAAACAGCAACTCTTTACCTCCCAATACAATGTTAATAAATCCAATTAATGTATTACATAAATTTAGAATACATAGGTAACTAAATAATGTGATCTTGTATCTAGTAAGGCTTGTTCATGCAGAGGCCTCCCTGAACAGCTCACTGAAAAACAAATGCCTGCCATACTGGAAAACATCTTTAGCTCAGAGAAAAACATTGCTTTTGGTACTTTTATCAAGACATGCTGAAGAATTCAAAACTCCCTCTATGCTTATTTTCAAGTATTAGAAGAAAACGTGAAAAGAAAATCTGCAAATATGGCCACCTTCCATAAATCAAAACTAACATCACTTATGAGCACTGGGAATGGGAGTGATGTGCATACTCAGGAGAGAGGGATGCCACAGCCTGAGAGAATGGAGAGCAAAGGGAACAGCAGTCTGACTGAAGTACTAATGCCCTTCCTGTAAACCACTCCCACTTCTTGAGTTTAAATGAAATCCATTCCATAATCACTACATTTACAGCTGCTTATTTATTATTTGCACTACTTAAGGTAACTAATGGAGCAGACACACAATGGAAAGTTAAGTTCCTTACAGCACAGTGAGAATGCTTTGCCACTAACATTTACAGTTAATAGCAAAGCTCCAGAAAACCTGATGTGTCAACAAATCTTTGAAAACATTTTCTGTTAAACAGCCTACTTCTTCCAATGAGATCTAACAGCCCATCTAAGCTGGCATGAACAAAATCTGCTTGAAAAGGAACATGGGCCAGTGGGTGAATACGTCTGGCCTCCTTGTGCCTCATAACCTTTCTGTCCTTCCAGCTCTGGGTGACTCTGGCATCCAGTGGAGGCAGTGATTTTAAGTCAATGTTACAGTTCAAACTGCTTGTAGACAAGGCTAAAAGCAATGGCAGGGGCTGTTTGACAAAACCTGTGTGATGGCTGGAAAGGCAATCTCGCAGAAAACAGTGTGCTTCCATAAATGTCTATAAGCTTTTGAAAGGTACATAATGCAAAAGGGGAGAGATAGAAGAAAGGGAAGGAAATAATTCCAAGTTGTGCAATTAGGAAGAAAAAGACAAAAAGGAACACACCGGAGGAATGTCAGGATGCATTTCTATTTGGCAACTAAGTCCCTGGAACAGCTTCCGCAGAGTGATGCTGGAATTTGTGTTGCTATAGTCATTTATAATTAAACTGAATGTATCACTAGTGATTGTGACATAAAGAACAAACTTGTAGCAAATGCCAAGGGAAGGACTAGATGGCACAGGTGTTTGCCGTTTCTTGTGTCTAAGGCATCTTTCACTTCATTCATAAGTGCTTTCCAGTCTTTCTGTATAAGCCTTTTAATCCCACCACCCTGGCAAAATTCCAAGTAATTAGTTTCTGTCTACCTTAAATTTCTTTTTGTGGCTTTGATTTGTTATAGCATTATCACATCTTCTCTTAAGTGAAGTATAATATTGTGCTGCCATGTTCCACTCCAGAAGTAGTTTTTAATACACACAGAAGGAGAATGTGGTGGCTGTTTAAAAAAGCTCAGCAAACATGAAAATGTAACACAGCAAATGGAGGAGGAGATCGCAGCCAATACAAATCTGCTGTAGAAACTAAGCAGAAAATAGCTCCTCAAATTGGAACTAGACCAGAACCCTGGATTTAACATATCTGCAATTGTGAAAACTGACAGAAGATCTTTACAAACACCAACACTCATGAAATATGCCCATGCTTTATCCCCAAAGACCAGTGGAATCAATACGACTTCAAGGGGCAAAAGACCATCTTACCAAGTCACCCCTAGGAATTCCTGTAAAAAACTCTTTCTTTGGGGTGTTGTGGAAATCTTTTCTTTAAGACTAACTAATGGTATTTGAAGTCTTGTGACGTAGGAACACAAGGCTGTGAGACTACACTACGTCAACTAATTTCCTTTGTAAACCACCCTCTTGTCCTGTTTTTTTAGCACATATCTCAGTCTTGGAAATATATGAAAAAGTAAAGACCCCACAGACCACACTTAAAAAAACTAACAAACATCAAAATAAGATGTTAGGTTCTTTTCCTCTACGCTTATTTATTCTGTTAAAACTTGACAATTTAAGTTCCTAGTTGGGTTGATTTTTTCCACTTCTTAAAAATGCACCCACACTAAAAATTACACAACATTGCTTACGTTCAAATGGTAAATGTTCAAGAAAAACTTATATCAGAAAAAGGAATTTCTTTCCTTTGTTCTTCCCAATGAAATAAGTTGCATGTATACCACATGCAAAAGTAAGCCCTGGGAAACTGCATGCTAGGATCTCAGGAGACGTGGAAGAAGAACTAGAGATGACAGTATTTTCTGACAGTCATTACAATTACTGCTCATTTTTTGAAGAGGAGCATCGATATTAAAGAAATATGAAAGCTTTTTTTTTTTAACTGCAAAAATAAATAAACAACTGCATTAGTTAAATCCATTCTCACATCTTGAGAGGTTATTTATTTTCTCTGAGGGCTGATAAAAGTTCCTGATGACATGCTTTCTAATTTTAAAATTGCTCTCACTTCACAGTTCTGAAAAAGCTGATGTCAGGGAGTGAGTGGGTGGGTCTGTTTTAAGTGTGATTCACACATTTGATTCTCTTATCAGCTCATGCATATTCAGAAGTGCTATCCACAGGCTGTGGGGTTCAGGAGGAATCCAAAAGACCAGAAAGGAAAAGGGTCATTTGGAAAGAACTAATTGAACTAGGAGAAATAAAAAAGGAAAGTTGTTACACTATCTTTGCTCCATGTGTCAGGCATGCAAAAGATGCCCTATTTATGCCTCAATAGAATACATCACACCTGCAGAGAGGCTTTCCCTGTCCTGTGCTCTGGTTCTTCCCACCATCTTGTGACTTTCAATATGCAGAAGTAAATCCAAGGCTGCCATGATCTCCCCCCAAAAAGGAGACACATTTTCAAAGATGCCTGGGACTGGAACACAGGATCCAAAGCCAAGGCTAATTCACAGTGAAGTATTCATGTAAGGCTTGTGTTTAAAGCATCCTGAAATAACACACTGCCCTGCTAACATGTCAACTCTTCTGTACACGATTTTAAATAGTACCTGCTCCTACTGTCTGATCAGGATAGCTCTTCCACAAAGTAAATAATTCCCAGGACAAGAAAAGGCCATTCTTGAGATGAGATACAACCAGGTGATGACGTCAGCTACCTAGGTGAAACTGCTGTCAGGCCACTAAACTCATAACTTGACCCGTTTCTCAGATCATCAGGCTGGCTAGCAGAAATCTTTCCTCAAAGTCCTTTGCTAGAGGGAGCTGCTTTGTCTCTCTCCCCTCCAACTGCATGAGGTTTGCTGGTATTGAAGAGGGTATTACGGAGTAACAAGATGGCAAGCCTGTGCCATCGTCTTGGTGGAAAAACAAAATTCATCCGTGACAGCTATAGAAGAAGATTCTGTATGATGGCTGCTGTGCTGGACACAGACATACCCCAAAGCATAATCTGCTTCTCTCACTGCCTGCATGATTATCACAGCCCATGATGAACAGCCTCATCACAAAGTCTCCACAAATCCTGCTCTAGCCTAAGCAGATGAAAAAGGTTCTGTTGACTGTAGTGCACATACCCTGGTCCTCAGGAGCTCGCTAGCACAGCTGAGCTGGTGGAGGTAGGAAGAAGGTTGGGTGGTAGGGAGGGAATGTGTATGATACAGACACACACAACACTGTAATTAAGGGTAATTTCAGAAGCATTTACCTGTGTTTCAGTGTCTGACAACTTTTCACTTGTGAATGCTGCAAACGCCTCAGCTCTATAGACTGATCTTGTTTTTATGTTGCTGGAATGGGAGGAGCAGAAAAATGAGAATGTCGTTTTCTGAATTAATTACCTCCTCTGATTTGAGCAACATGCACTGAAATGCAGTTTAACTCTTGCTCAGGATTTATGTGCCTACAGTAAAAAAGAACTGAAGTGGAGCCATATCTTGTGTTTACAAATACAGAGCTATTGTAGAGGCTCTCCTACCTGCAGAAGACAACCAAGAATGAATGCTGCCATGTAGAAAACTCAGTGTTCTTGAAGAACTACACTAGAACCCTAACTTCACCTAGTAAGACCTCTAGCTAGCAATACCATTACCATAAATACCACCTTTGTTCAGTCACCACCCTAAAAGCCACTGCTTAATTTCCATTTCCTTTTGCTACAAATCTGAGGTCCCCCATCCCTTAAAAAGTACTACAATGGGATTGAAAACCAAGCTGAAACTCACCCTAGTTATATCCCTAATTCTACAAGTGGGTCAGTTTTAGGTACATTATATCACTTTTTTCCATCCCTGTTTGCCTGCTCCCTAAGGCAGTAGCAGCATCTTTCAAGTGTTCTGAAAGTGAGGACTCATAGATGTCTGAATAATGAAAACTTTGGAGATGTCCAGAGTTAAAAAGTCGTGAGGAAAACTGCATTTTAAGTCTAACATCCAGTAGTTGCCTCACTTTTTATTTACTTATTTTTTTAATTAGCTTAACAATTGTGCTTCATGTCCTGACTTACAATGTCACTCTCTGTCATGTCAAGGTATGTCACACATCTGACTATGACATGTTGGACATGATACTTCATGTCACGAAAAAATTACTCCATCCTGACTTGGTGGTGGTGATAGGGTAAGAAATTAAAATGCAAATTATTTTCTCTCATTTAAATTAATATTGCAGTTTATTTTATCCATCATTTTTCCTTAAATACGTAAAACATTTTTAGAGTTTATAGCACAGAATAACTAAAAATGTCGAGCAGAACTGCACAAACTGTGCTCAATTGATACACGTTATTTTCTCAAACACTTCTGTCCTGATGTTCAACTCCCCAGATAGTTCAGACCTAGGCACTGCAATAACACTGTCACCCTATTCAGAACTCATTCCTGTCCTTTCGTTACCTGTAGCAATTATTCCACAGGGTAACTCAATCAGCTCCACCAATGAACCTATGCTGAACCTTGTGTTCTAGTATTTCAAGATTTGTAAAAGCCCTCTCTGGGGCTGGAATCTATAGCAGAGGAGTCTGAGATCACTAGATTCTTTTACTCCATTTGACTGCAAATTGGACCCTGTTTGACCCTATACCTATACCTGAAAAACCTGTAACTCAGCTTTGTTTACTGTTTTAATGCCATCTAAATGCCTTTTTCCAGTGTTCTTTCTTGCTTTCATTGTGCAAAATAAGTATTTTCTGAGTAGGCCAGTTTATGGCCACTACAACATAAGAACATATCATCTCCTTCCTGCCAGTGGGATATGCAAATCTTGTTCACATCTTTATGGTATTTTCCTTTATTTCTCTTTTGAATGTGATTTTCCACTCCTTCCAATTTTTTTTTCCAGAGCAGCAGGGAGCAGTATGTACCTGAACGAAATTTCCTGCAGCTCACAAACATGAACAAGCTCTATGTGAACAAGCCTTGGAGTAATGATCACTGATAATCCATCTGGGTAGAACTAAGAACAATTATGACCTCCATTTCAGTATTCAAAGCAGCAAAATCTTTCTGTAACAGAGCTAATCTGTCACTGACAGCAGAAGGCACCACATTCAGCTGACGAAACACTAAATAGATTCTGGTGAACTGTGTGGTAGCAGCAATTAACTTTGGATTGTCATGTACCCACCTCTGAGAAACAGCCTGATTGTGTCCCTTGCTAGTATCAGACTGATGGGAAGATTCTTTAGCATTACATTTACATCAGCAGCACTGGATAGGTGGTTCCCCTTCATCACTATGCAGTGCTATCTATCCCTTGAGGACACCTGGTTGCCCACACTCCCAGAGCATTGTGTCAATCCCAACCCAGGCAGCAGCAAACAAAAGGCATGACAGTGGTCAGAGCAGCATACAGAGGAAGATGATGCTGGTTAGTGCCTGACACTGAATTGTAAGGCAGGAGAGTTTGTAAATTGAATTACTGAATTGTAAGGGAGACTGTAAATAGAATGCTAAATTAGGGATGGGCTCTTTCCTATTGAAATAAATCAAGAAATTACACCATTTTTTACACAACTTGAGCCGATATATGCAACAAAATAAATAAATAAGAAAGGAAGTATCATTTGTACTTTGTATTCACTTCCATGGATTGATTTGACTGCTGTTGGTGGACAAAATATCATAGCAGCTCCTTTTTCTTCACTGATTGAAAAACATCTTCCTGTCATTAGTCCTCTTCCTGTCAGAGCAAACCTTATCCTGCAGAGGATACCTGTATCTTAATGCAACTTAGTTGCTGCAGAGATAGGGACCGAATTCACTGTAAACATGGAAAGGACTTTTTGAAGAGTTCCTGTCTGGAACGGAGTGGAAACATAATTGATCTTAAAAAAAAAAAAAAAAAAATAAAACAAAACTCTTTGATAAAAGTGTCAGATCATCAGGTCTGGGAATGAATGACAAAATCAGCCATACCTGTCCTAAGCCCAAACACAGATGCACAGATCTGTCCTAGGCAAAGTTACACAGCATAATAAAGATGAGAGGAGTTGTAACTCATACTGTTTGCAGGACCTAGCAGCCCTCTTCAGAATGTGGTTCAGGAAGAATGCCTGACATTGGTGCTCCAAAACTCTGTGACAGATCTCATTTCTCTTCAGAGCCTATGCAGTGCCTTAAAGCTCCCTTACTCAGAATTAGATCACATGAATAACTTCCAAAATGCTTATGGATCAATCACAAATCCAACTTTCTCTCTGAGGAAGACTGACAATAACAAATAGTAAATGCTGTTTAGTCATCCCTGACTGACAACTAATAATCAGTTCCCATGCCAGCACTTTCCCTCCTGCATACTCTTCTCCCATCATACAGGTATATCCACATAACAGCCCCATAAACCTACCAAGTGCCTCTTTACTGGAAATAGGCCCCTATCTCCAGTAGGCTGACTATGCTCTACTCATCCCTCCAGCCCTACAGAGTCCCCTAACAAGGCAGCCCTTGGAAAACAGGTATCCCAGGTGAAACTCCGGGACACAGGAGCAGTGAATGCAAAGGCAGCGGCTGCCAAGGTGGATGGATGTCTGATACTGCAGTGAGCATCACAGCCTCTTGCTGCTCTCTATTTGGAGATGAAAGGGCTATTTGTAAATCATTTTAATTGTCATGTTAAAGTGCACAGAGTGCAGCAATCAGAGAGCTGGTGGTGTTGGAGGTCTGACACCACCATCAGGCACGGATCAGCAGGCAGGATAATAGGAGGAGAAGCTACAGGGTTACACAAACAGGCACAGGCAGGCAAGTGGGAATGTGAGAGAGGGTGGCAACTGCATGCTCTCTCCCTGGTCTCTTCTGGGGAGCAATTCATGTGAACTTGATGGCAGCACAACCTCTTACATCGTGCATTAACTTGACTCATTGCAAAGACACACAACTCAAAATCTTTGGGGGATTTTTCACAATGAAATAACCAGGTACTTGTAATTTTTCTCTTTTTAAGTGCTAGGAAGTTGGCTTCTCCAGCTCCTAATAGTTCATCCCTATCTTGACTATAAATCATCAAGAGAGGATGCTACTGACGTTCAGCAGAATCTGACAAGCTATTCACCCTTTTGGCATTATGCCTTTAACCATCTCTTAAGTTAAATGATTCCTAGAAAATCTCACCAAGCCAGGGATCTTCTTTCCAGAAGACATGGCTCTCCAGAGAAAGATACTCAGAATCAGAAAGGGTCAGTCATTCTGGAAGTATCCTTTCAGTAAGTCCTATACTAATTGGAGAAGGAACTTTTTAGGTTGATCTAGAAGCATGGGTTCAGTTATTTCTCATTAACTTGTTTGCCTCAGGGTATTTGTGAAACACCAAACACAGGTTTGGATCATGTTTGTAAGAAGTAGTAATACATAGTAATGGGTATCCATTGACCTTCACAGGCTTCTCACAACTACTATTTGCGATTAAAAACTCTACAGCACTTTAAACTGAGGTGCCTTCAGTTGAGCTCCAGAGAGCAAAAGCTCTCAAATTCCTTGTTCACCTCTCTGATCAGTCCACTACTGGGGAGCATAGAAAAGCATGGGCTGAAATCAAGGATCCACCCTGCCTTCATCACAAAGTAGACAGACTACTGTACTAAGTCCTGGGTGCATCCTCTCAGTAGGCACAATCATTATGCGAAACAGCAGGCAGCAGGAGAGAGGCACAGAAAAGGGTTCTGCTTCACTGAGGATTCTTATTACTGCTTAAATACAGAAGATTGGATTTTCTTTCATTATTACTTCCCAGGAGACCAGGGGCCTTGCAGATCTAGGATGTTTTGTAATCTGACATAAGGGACACCTGTTCATCTGCAGCACATGGATTCACTTAGCAAACACATTCTGATTGTACGAGAGCAGCAGAAAAAGCTATGCTTGCAGTTTGAGGGTGGAAGGTAGAAATGGCTAACTGCTGCCCTTCAGTCTCCAAGAAACTGCTTTGATTGCTGTTATCCTATTTATATTTTCAAAGAGCTATCCTTGCAATTAGAAGTAAGAAGTTGAGAACAGTGATAGCCATGCCTACCTCCTCTATAGCAGCACTCCCATGGTCATTTTTCTGCCAGCCAGAAATTAGCACTATGAAAAATGAATTTCATTATAAATACAGAAATAAATACCAACTTTATATTATGAAAGCAGCAGACAAATACTCCAAAATTTCGTTCATTATGTTTAAGAACACGTCCAATGCAATACTGATCAGGAGAGAATCGGGCTTATCTTTTCTGATATTCTTGCTGAAGCTTTCTCAGCTGTTGGGAACAGAGATGATGCACAGTAGCAAACACAGCCACTTCTCTATGTCCATGTGAGATTCCAGTGGCCTGCTGAAAGAAGTTCTTCTATATGTCAGGGGAACCCTTCTAAAAGCTTTGAACACTTAGCTTTTCCTCCTCTCTGTTAAGTCCTATGGTTGCTGCCATGCTCTCTTATCTAAGCAACCACCTAAGTGGCAAGAAACTAAAGTGCTGATTTGGTTGAAAAAGTTTTGGCTGTAGCTTTCATTGCTGTAGTTTTCATCTGAGCCCCAAATTATTTTTTTTAAAGGTTCAAAGATATTGTTCAGAGTTTGGTTCTTTCCAATGCCATGGTGCTAAGTATTTCCTAACTTTCTACACTGGGTGAACTGAGAGGGAATGAAATAATAAGGTCACACTCAGCAGAATTGTTAAGAAAATCTGCCCCAGTGGTAGAAATGAAAAAAAAAAATCCACAGAAAAATAAGGTAGGAATGAGCAAGCTATGAGAAGTGTGAGTTGTCCTCACAGAGTTCTGTAGAACATTGATACTGAAGGGTACAGGTGACAAATTAAGTGTTAGCTTTGGGAATTACTTCACTTTTGACCACATTAGCAGGAATATCTAATGGTTTTTAGGCTCAAAGAAGAACCTGAGGATAACACTACCCACTCTGACAATATACCAAAAGAAGAATACTAGGGAATCTTACACAAAATCCAGAGAACCTTTTCCCTTACTGCCAGTCCCAGTTCTAAGAATCAAGTAAATTGACAATGCTGACGGATAAGCTTTGGTAAATGTATCTCAAGCAGTTTAACACATCACTGTAAACACCTGTCTATCCCACCACATTACTAGAGAGGTTCACCCTCAAAAGTAAATAAACAAAATGGGGAGTTATTCCATGTCTTACTTGCTCTAGGTTACAGTCCTAACCAGTATCTTAGCACAAGCCCTCTTGTCTGATCAATTCACCTGAGTTGCTAGATTGTAAAACAATTGTGAAAATGCAGACACTCCCCTCATTTTGTCAATCCACTGACAAAAGTAATAAGTATATTTGCAGTGAAATAGAGTCCACAACTGAGAAATGCAATGCTAAATACACTTATATCTGTCCTAGTCTACCTGTTGGATGTCCTAGGATTATTCAGGTGTCTTGGGTTATGGAACCAAAAACGTGTATCCTACTTCATTTGTCGAAAGCAGTTGGGGAGATGTTTTTCTTTATCTCTTGTAACTCTGGGAGGAGGGGGGTGGGTGCCTTTTGATAATGGGCCAACTGTTAAAACCAGGTGGGGCAGTGTTTCTTATCTCTTTGTCCTCCCTCCAGGGGGATATGTTCTGCTAATGGGCCATTAAGACTCCCCAAGCAGACATCCACATTCCATCATCCTATTGTGAGATGCTCCACCCAGTGGGGGGAGCCAACCATTCCTACCTGGATAAAAAGTGAGACATAGGAACACAAGGTATCTAGCTTCACCTGATTCCTGGAGGAAGACTGGACCCTTCTCACCATCACTGGACCCTTATTCTACAGGATCATCTCTACTCCACCAGAACCACATCTGCCACTCCAGGAGGACTCACTTTTGGACTGCTTCCAACACCCTGACCAACAGGGTGCCAGGTGGTAGCTCTGACTCTGTCAGGGTTTTCCAGGATTGTTGTTTGTTTGTTTGCTTGTTTGTTGGTTTGGTTTTGTTTTCTACTACATTTGTATTGTTAATATTCCTAGTAAAGAACTGTTATTCCTATTCCCAAATCTTTGCCTGAAAGCCCTTAATACCAAAATTATAATTTGGCAGGGGTGAGGGGTTTACATTCTCCATTCCAAGAGAAACTCCAGCTTTCCCTGGCAGATACCTGTCTTCTCAAACCAAGACATCAGGATATCCCATTTTTGGCATTTTATTCAATTCAAGGTCTTACAGTAAAACTGTGGTCCACAAACACATTCATCAGGCCACTGACCAATTAAATCGATTTGTCTGTCTGTCTTCCTTTCTGAACCACAATTCTTTTGACACAAACTGTCTGTAAAGCCACTAACAATCTCCTTCCATCCAACCAGTTCCCTCTGGAACTGCTGAAGAACCTTTCTTCTACTGGTGCTGTCCAGAGAAGCAATACTTCCCCAAGGAGCATGGTATAAAATATGTGAATGGTTTTGCTTTCACACACTTTGCTTTCAGTTCTGTCTTTGGTGTTCTAAGGTGAAGATAAATACATTGAATAAAATGCAAAAGAGATAAACACAAAACACCTCAAAAGTAGTAACTACACAGGCCAGAAAACAAGGAGAGGCTCAAGATATTCTTCAAGTCCCACTTTTTAAAAAACTTAGAAAATCTATTTCCTGGCTACCTTGATTTTATGTAGGAAATTGGGGGTTGGAGGTAGTTAATTTATGCTTCGGGGGAAAACAGAATGTTACCCCTCCCATTTGCAGTTTTCTTCAGTTCATTAAATGAAAGAAATTGATTTGGTGAAGGTAATTTTGTAATTAAAAAGCTTATCATGGCTTTCTCTAATGAGCTAAGCAAACAGACAGTAATTCAGTGACAATATTTACACAGTGCACACTGGGGGACGTTTGTTTATAAAATTAAATAATAGAAGGAAACAGGAGGAATAGAGAAGGGAAAGAAAGCAAAGGAGAAGAGGTCAATTCTAGATCCAAGTTCATCCCAGGACACTGGTCCTCTGATGACTTGCTCCTGTTTCCATTGCACCACAGCAGCAAAAAAAAGACTGTAAGCGACCTAAGCTACCCCCTTGTGTAAGTGGGCTTTTCACAGACTGAATTTACTATGCTCTCATCTCCAGCTGGGACCATAGCCAACTCTCTATTCAGGATTTCAGGGAACAGCTTTATACTCATGCAAGACTAAGAATTACCTTTCCAGGATACATTTCCTCCCTCTAGGATGCCAGAGGCTTCACGCACACTGACTGAGGGCACAGTGTGGAAGGGAAGACAAACTCTTGAGAACTGTAGGTAAACTTGACTTCAAAAAGCTCTTCTGTTATATTTGGAATGAAACTCAGAACTCAAACTACTCCTTTTTTACCTTCAGAAAGCAAGAAAACATGACAAAGATCGTGCCTCAAGCAAAGCTTTGTGCATTGAAGGATGAAAAAAAAAAAGACAGAGGAAATCCAGCAGTTCCCTGGAGATTTTTTCCCTCTTGGTCTGCTCTGCTATGCAGAGGTACACCATTCCCATCCTAGGGGAAAGCCTCCTAGAACAGAAAGGAAGAAGTCTCTTCTCCTCTGCCCCTGCTTCCCTCAGCCTTCAAAGTTTGTTCTCCAATCATCTCTCCCTGCTCTGTGTAACTACGAATGAAAACTCTGGCAGCTTAAGAGTGGAGGGTAAGTGAGCTCTGGAAAAGTCATTCACAGTTTTCTGAGTTTCTCACACTTAAAAAGCTGTTCCCTCTATTCTCAAAAAAAGACCTGGCTCAGATACTGTAGCAATAGACAAGTGCAATTCAAGGGAAAAAGATGAGTCCTAAAAAGAGTGAACAGAAGATCAGTTAGATGTGAGGCAGCAGAGAGACAGGAAAATGCTGCTAAGAAAAAGGTTAATAGTGGGAGCAAACGCGCAAAGCTTAAAAGAACACAGAGAGAGAGAACAAAATGGGAACTTCAGTGGACAGAGTAAAAGAACCTGTGGATCTAAAAAAATGTCACGTTTAAACTCAGAAATAGCTGCCTTCTGATGCCTAGCATATGCTTTCAAACCCTTCTTTACAGCTATAATGTACAGCACAAAACTCTTATTAACAAAGAAGAAAACAGTTTAGGAGATCTGACTCAAATTTCCAGACGAATTCCCTTATAAAGGATGGGGTAAATTCATCCCTATGTATCATCAGAGGTCAGCATATCACTGGATATATGAGAGGGGACATAACAATGAGATGTCCTCCTTTCCTTAATATTTATTACATGATAACACAACCTCCCTCCATTCTGAACTGAGTCCAACAGGAACCACTAGTACAGCATACGCGCCAGCATCTCCTGAGACTGACACCAAAACGCATTTTTAGATTTAAAAAATGAACTTCTGTCTGCTGAGTCCAGGTCCACACCTACACTTTTCTGAATAGCCTCTCAAAAATTAACACCAACCCAATTTACTAAGTTAATAACTGATTCCTGTGGTGCAAAAAGGTATCTGCTACTTACATAGAATTGCATGGAGCTCAGTCAAACTGCTCACATACTAAACATACCTGATGCTTCCTTTCAGTAAAAAAGGAAGTTCTCCATCCCTGCTTTTCTCAGAGGTATCCTTTACAAATCCCATTTTTTTCTCCAATACTGGATATGGCATAAGAGCATTCTGAGACCAAAGGGCAGGGTCTGAAATTCTGCAGGAACTGAACTCCTTGCTGCAGGAGCTGGACATAGCCTACTTGTATGTTTGAGAGCACACTCACGATAGTGGCTTGGAACAGAATGTAAAGTCTCTAAAATGAATTGGAGAGACAGAGCAAAACAAGACAGGTAAAATCACAACCAAGATGAGCAGCTGTAATAATCCGTAATCCATTCTCCTAGGCAGGAGACTCCTGTGACTTCTCCAATACCACACCTTGCTGGCTGTCCCTGAATGTTCTCTGACAAGAGGGAAAGACTGCACAATTATTAATACCAGACATCCACACATTCTAACAGTACTAATTTGATACATATCAGGCAGAAACCCACAGCTTCACCTCTGTAAAATTAGCCAGAGCATATGATAGAACATTTAAGGCTATTGCCATGTCAGTTGGGGTTGAAAGCACCTGACCCAGCATATAATCAGAGGTGCAAAACCAGACAGTCCAAGATCCACCACAAAGTCTCTTAAGTACACACCAAAATCCTTTGAACAAATCTGAGAAAGCAGAATAATTTTATTGGTGCCATGTGGCCCAGCTTTTCTGTTTTTATCTGTGATGTCCTAAAGCTGTGTCATTGAAACGTTGTCATTATGCACGGCAGGGAGAATTTTTCAGTACACAGGCACAGGGGCAGAACTTAAAATAAGACCAGAAGGGCCCTGCTTGCCATGACTCACAGTAAAATGTGCCTAGGAATTGTTATTAATTAAGACATATGAATCTCAGTACATACACTCAATCCTGCAAGATAACAAGCACCCTATGAGTTAAAGGAATTTGATATACTCATAATAGTTACTAATTGGTTACCAATGAACAGAATAATTTGTTGCCAATATTTCCCCTAAATCCCCTTCTCAACTATATTTTCCAGCAGAAAAACTATTTTCCTATTCTCCATCCTTTGTCTTCTTTCATCCTTATAACTCTTCCCTTAAGTGCTTTTGAATCCAGGAGCAATCCCTTCAGGAAAACAAAGTTAGCCAGTGATGATTTGCTGGCAAGAAAACCGACAAGAGCCCAAGAAGCTGCCTAGGTCAGACCTCAGGGTAGAACTGTGCCACTTCATTAGCTGCAACAGTAACATGAAAATCCCAGTGGCTCTGCAGTAATAAATATGTAATAAATACTACCTTTATACATAACAGAAAACCCCTGCAAGTTACACTGCTGGGGAATAATTCTGCTTTGTGCTTAAGCAAACTGACTAAACGGAATACAGCAAGACTTTTCCATCTCTTAGTTCTGTAATCCACTATTCTCAGCAAAACAGCAAATATATTTCTTATTTCTGGGGTTTTTTGGTTGGTTGGTTAGTCGGTTTGCTTTTTGTTGTGTTTTGGCTTTAGGTTTTTTGTAATGATGAACTTGTAATTGATTCCTTTAGGGGAGACTGGGTGTAGCTGCCTATATGGATGCTCCCACAAGACAGAAGCAAAGCTGCTTTAGCAGGCAGCACTGCTCATGAGCTTAGACTATGAAGACAGAGCAGAGGGTCTCCTACAGCTCAGGCAGAGACGGCCATTGGCTTTTGGAAGAACAGGACCAGGCCTATGTCCAGTGCCATTATGCTGTATTGTAGGGGCTCTTTTTTGATAGGATAACAATTGTTGGGAACTCACCCTGGATTTCCTTTGACCTGAAAGAAATTATACCTGAGGAGACACTACACAGAGAAAATTAATAGCTAATTACTTAAACATCTGAGTACCAGCTGAAGAGAAGGCAAATAGAAGAGCTATTAAGAAGAGCAGAACTGAAAAATGATCCACATATCTCTCACCTTACTGGCAACTCAGGGTGGGGCTTTTTCCTTTTTTTCTTAACCGTGGGATGTAAGGTTGTCATGATGAGGAGAGAATGAGGTGGCTGTGAAGTTTCTCCAAGGAGTATTTAACTACTCTCTGGGTATTTTAGTGCCTGCACGCGTGAAACACTTGAGTATTAGCTTACCACTCTTTCTCCAGTTAAAAGCATTAAATTGCAGATACCAAGTGTTTTCCTCCCCTCATTCTCTTTAAAATTCCTGAAAGCTAAAGCAGTTTTGTCATGACTCACATTATAAAAAGAACAAGCGATGTGACTGCTCCCACTTATCATGCACATGTACAAAACAAATATTCTCTGTCCGCTCTACCTTGACTTGCTGGTGCCTGCAGTCCTATCATCACAGCCATCTGTTTAAGCATTAATGCCAAGCTCTGCTCCATGAAGCAATTTCTTATTTTTTTCCTCTTTTTTTTTCCCCCTCAAGGTTGGAAATCTCCCCCTACTCCATTATTCTTCTATCACTCCCATTAAATTAACTAGAATTTGTACAGGACGATGAAAAGAAGAATTAGACTGCAACATGAGTAAAATCCTAGATGGTGACAGAAAATACCCATTCTCAGGTCACAGAGACTGGATACAAATCACAGTGTTCTCACCAAAGAGAATTCCAAAACAGACACTCTTTATGATTTTATCCACAACCACTTATCTCCCAGAATATATGGTTATCCTTACTAAAGTTATTCATGAACATAATTCATTCAGTGACATGATCTGATCACTGTTATACCTTTTGATTCAGCAAATTTGTTAGCGATGGAAACATGATTAAGTTTCTAAATTAAAAACACACTGAGAAAACTGGTGAGGCTTTACATTAAGTTCATAAGTCTTCTCAACGAAGAGATTAGTTGGGTTTTTTTCCATAATCAAAGTAATGTCAGTTTCTTGAATAGAGGCTTTTCTTTTGAAAAATGATACCACCTCAGCCCCTTTCAGCTCTCAGCTCACAATGTTACCACTGCTACAGTTACACAGTAGGATATGAACTTTTGTGAAGCCACATGAAAAGTTAGGGCATTAACTGTCATTTGAGCTTACCTTTCAAAAGTTGCAACAAAGAACAGAATTTAATCATGTAGAACAGGTGTCATATTTGGGACAAATAACAGATTAAATTTCCAAACTCAATAAAACAGATTAAAAAGCTATACAAGATAGGAAATAGCTCTTCATTAAACCCTCACAAAGTACAGAATTTTTGCAACTACCTCTATAACCTCTGCTCCTTTTAAACTATGAACATAACCCTTTACATATAAATGGAACTGCTGAAATTATGAAGCACTGGACCGTATTTTGGTGACACGTTTTTTGAGTGACACTGCTCCATCCTGGTAAGGATAAGCCTCCAATCTTCTGAGTCCTTGCTAACAAATTCAGAAGAAAACCCTGCTGAAGGTTTCTGTACATTTGTACATTTATCATAACCAAATTTCAAACCTCAGCTGTTCCGGCTTTTCTTTCTGAGGGATGGGTGAATGGTTAAAAACCTGCATTACCATTTCATAGCTCAACCCTTTTCTTGTGACAGACACCCAGATGGAGCCAGAGGGTTCCTTACTACTATAAAGTTGTGATGCACACTGCTCTGACTCACCACCAACTCTTTCTTATGACCAACATAGGTTGCATGGTCTCTGCAAAAGGCAGAAATTCTAACTCTTACAAAGCCTTTTATCATCAATACTGTGTATAAATCACCGAGTAATAATGATTACAGTTAGGTTTTTAATTCACTGAAAATAAAATCCAAGCAATTTTGGCCCTTCTTTATTCCTCATGGACTGAACCATATTTCTGTGAATGGATTTGTTATTCAGAAACATCCACCAAATAGCTGGTTTGAGTACATTTCCGCCTCCAGAACACTTGCGAGCTGCTCACTTCAATTATCTGCTATTCACAGTGTGCGAGTGGTGGCACAGTACTGTTTCCAGTTCCTGACTACAGGAAAAAAAGTTTTCAAATGGGGGAGTGATAAGCAGCAAATGCTAAATCACTTTTAATAAATAGCTCTCAGAGATAGATGACTGCATAGCTACATGCTCACCTTAAAGTATATGAAACCTACAAAACAGAGAAATGTTTTTACAAATGCTTTCAGGAAAGGAAGAATCTGACCCCCCGTATAGCTATAATCATATTCAGTATTCTATTTCTAAAATTATTTACAAATTACCTTTTTTATTAAGCAGCAATTTGATCTCCATGAATGAGATTTTTAAACTCTTGAGCAGTGACACTGTACTGAAGAATTCATTGCTGTTTTTCAAATGAAAAGAAGAGACATGTCCAAGGAAATGCAGTAATTTTTAAGCAGATTTTTCACCGTCTCTACTGGCAATCATCACCACTTCCTTTTCCCATTTTGTGTGCTGTATACATATGTGAGTAATGTAATCTTCCACCCAAAGCTGTGACGCTAAAAACCCACCACATTTTTCCACTACCTGATAACTAATCACTGCAAAGTTCTCTTTGATTACAGTGTGAAGCATAATAATAACCATGAAGGGAGATGACCGAAAATTTATTGGCATCAATCTCAATAGCAAAAAGCTGGTTATGCTATTTCTGTGCCAGAAGGAGGAGAGGTGCTATACTATATAATTCAGTGACTGGATAACAGCATTCTGCTGCCATGGTTGAATTGTGGCACGTGATGGTTGCACAGTGACATTTGGGTGGCTGATGGATGGAGAGCTTTTGCAACACTGAGTTTGACAGGGTGTGGCTGTGCCATGACTTTGCCATGGGTGACTTAAATTTTTTTAAGGTGAGGAATAGACAAGAAGCTGTTTGAGTTGACAGAAGACAGAAATGAGATATAATAAGTACCACTCTAGCCATCTATAGTAACAACATCTGTTCCTTCTGAGTCCTCTTTTCATTTTAATTTTGAACTGTCAGTAAAAAAGACAAAATATCCAATGCTGTAAGTAATGTCATGAAAAATCAGCCAAAAATCAAGAAAATTAAAGGCAACAAACTTCCTACGTTTCTTTTAGCCTAGCTACCCTAACCCCCTTGGCTCTTCAAAATCCTCCCTCTTGTTTGCCAATACAGTGCTCGCCCCCTCTTTATTTTTAAACGTATTTTTTTACAGTTAAGGGCTGACTGCAAGCTCGGGGGTTGATGGGGACTTCGATTGGATGCTCACTTCAAAGGGAATGTGCTGGGTGCTTACACACGAATGACATGTCATCACTCCTCCTGCTGCACGCAGCGCGCCCTGATGAATAATCGAGACAGCTTTTATAGAGACGCGAGAAACGCCGATCACAGTTTGTCTCTGAGTCAGTTGACATTTTTATTTTATATATAAAGCAAATTAGGGTGGAAGACAGACAGAGAGCAAGAGATGAGGCTGTGTGCCAGCCTCTTCAGATCTCATTTAGTCTGTTACAGAGCACTTAGTCTTTAGAATCCAGCATGCTAATAAGGGGCATATATCCCTTCTCTGAGAAATTAATAAATCTGGAGGCAGCTTAAAGGAAAGACAAAAAATATTTTACAGCCTTTAGTGTAGACATCTGTGCCTCTGTATGTGTAAAGGGATTAAAAAGGGAGGGGAAGGATTTGCAACATTGCTGAGGAGAGGGACATGGGGAGGTGTCAGATATTTCCACAGGCTAAGAGCCATTCCAACATCTATTAAAAGTAACCTGGTAATTGCATTGGAAACAAACAATGACAATGAGAAACCACCTCACTTTATAAGAACTCTGCCAGAGTGCTTTGAAAGCTCTGCTGTCCTTGTGATAGTCCCCCACCACCCTCCCACTGTGCTTATTCCAGCTTGAGGGTACTCCCAAACCCCAGAGAGACATCACCTCACTGGGAAGTGAGTGACAAGTGTAGGCCATCTACTTGACAACTTGGTGAAGACAACAAGCTAAACTCCTTTTCAGATTTCATCTTTTTGATGAAACTAGAGTTTCATTTGTGCTTGAAAAGCCTGACAAGAAAAAAATCAGAAATTTCACAGGTGGGAGAACTGAAGCACAACATATTAACATCAGAGCCTGGAAAAGAGCTTGGAAAAATCAGCTGTAACCTTCTGTCTATTCCTCGACATTTTTGCACTATTTTCAGCTATCTCTGGGTCCATTTGTTACCTATATCAGAGTCACTTTCCACTCAACCTTATAGTGAAGCTAAAGCCAAAGCATACTTTTCTACCACTATGTTTCAATAAATAGCTAGTTAGGTCCTGATAAAGAGAGAGATCACCATGCACAGCCAATGAGAGTGAGGACCCTGGGAGATACTTTGGAACAACCTGAGTTTCACATTTTTGACTGATCCTGCTTGAGGGATGCTCTGCTAGAATAAATATATTTATTGTTTTTTAGAGAAAATGACTGTTTCTTACTAATCAACCTGTGCCAGACCCAAGTTCCATCAACACAATAGCTACCTGCAGGCTAACTTGCAATTTAGTACATGATTATCTACTGCCAGTGAATCCTCAATCTTTACAGTCCAGACAGTTAGTGCTGAAAAATGTTAAAAATATCACTTACTGTATTTAGTGGAAGAGGAAGGGAACTGGGGAAAGGAAGTGGGAGAAGAAAAATAGCACTATACTGAAGAGGAAAAAAAATTGAAGGTAAAAAAAATGAAGAAATAGTGGGAGAAAAGGGAGATGAGACGTAACAAGAAGAAGTAGAGACAGGAGGGCAGAAATGGAAAAAGGGCAGCTGCAAAAGGATAGAAGTTTTTAAAAGCTGGAAAATAAATTACCTGTTTTTTTCTTCTCAAGTGAACTTCTAGTGCAACAGGCTACAGCAAAATTCACATACAATCTTCCCCTCTCCCTGCTAAAACCTGCCCAAGATTTCTCAGCTGAACTGCCAAAATTGAAATTTTACAGCCAAAATAAAGTAGATTGGGAATGCTGCCAACATAAGAGCTTGAGAACACCACCCTTGTCCCTTCCCATTTTATGTGGGCATTGGAGTGACAATAGCAGCAGTAATCCCTGGCTGAAGGGTAGGTGTCTAATAAAACACCCCTTCACAGGCTTTGGAGCTGCAGCCAAAGCCAGGCTGCTTGGCCTCCACAAAGCATTCAGTGGTAGAAAACTGCAGTCCAGGGATGTCCCAGCATCCAATTCCTCTCCTTCTATGGCAGGCAAAGGTGTCAGAGGGCCTACTCTTGTGTTACCACTCTCAGCAAGCGACTTCTAACAAGTACCTGCTTCCTTGAAGTGTCCTGGCTGCTCCTACCACCATCCAAGAAATCAGTACATGGTGCCTAACACTGGGACTGTGAACCACTGTTTGGTCTCTGTCTTCTCTCTGCCTCTTTTTGCCTCACAGCTTCATTTTCCTAATGACCAAAATATTTCCATTTGTCTTTTTCCCCCTGTTTACCCTTTCTACTGTGCTTTACTTGTGTCCTTCATTTGCAATTAAAACTGCCTATTACTGGACTATCTAAAAATATTCATTTTATTACAATTATTCTATGTGTCATCTTCTGCAAACTCAATCTTCTGAAAAGCAAATTGTTTTAACTCATACAGAACATGAATTCTCTGTTCTAGCTCCATGCAAGATGTACTAAGAATCTTCCTTTTATTTTTGGAATCTCAGCATTTCTAATCTCAGGACTGTGTGCATCAGATGAAAAAAAAAACCAAACCAGACAAAACAAAATCACTGAAAAAAATTGCATGTGATAAAAGATAATAATTATAACAATCCATTATTGTTGTTGTTATCATTATCATTATTAATCAAAGTCTGGCTAAGTTCTGATTTTATTTATCATTATAAGTTCTGTTTTTCTCCTACCCAGATCAGTATCTTCAAGAAAATATTTGCTCTGTTGAGTCACGTTTCCACTTTAAAAAGGTGTACCGATAGTTCACATGATTATTTTTCTCTTCTCTACATTATCAATTTAAAAATATTTTTGCACTAATGACTTAAGTGGTTAAATAATCTATGAGCTATTTACTTTGCACTGAATCAAAATACAGACATTTTCTCTTTTTGTATTTTCTTTTGTTAAGCTAATGAGTTAAACATATCCCAGAAGCACAATGCCACATCAGTATCACTGACTGCAAAACTGAGGCTGTGGCTGAATTTTGGCAGCTTGTTAAGTGAGAATACTGGGCAGAGACACTGACTTTGTCTCTCTCCTATCAGTTTTTTTGCTTATGTGTTGGGGTAAAAGAAGATTTCTAGATAGGAACATGCTGAGAGATTTTCTAATTTTTTCAGCAGTAAATGTTTCTTTTTAGTTTAATTTGGTGGTTATAAAATGCTCCTGTTTCATTTGTATGCCTGTTTGGGGGTCTGTATAAAATTCAGATTCATTATCTTGTTTCATCAAGCATGTAATAAATAAGTACAACTAATTTGAAACTTTCCATTTGTTCATGTTGTTTATTTCTGTATCTGTACTAATCACAGTTTTTCTAGCTCCTTTTTTCCCCTTTGCTGTACTCCCTTTACTGTTTTCTTATATTTGACAGAAAGTTCCTTACAGTCGTGCTGTCATATACATTTATACAACATACACTGCATTGGGACATTGGGACATGATACTTACAGGAATTTGAGAGTGATCAAAAACAGACCAAATAAACAAGTAGCAAAGGTAAGTTTTTCTCTCATCTGTTCATTCATGATTATGGCATTGGGAGAAGAAAAATACAGAATAGTTTTCTGGGTAACTTATTATAGCTATCTCTACCTGTGGTAATGCCTGAATACCTAGCAGCTGCCTTCCAGGAGAGCACAAGTGCAAGAAAGCTATCTACACTGGGACAAAGAAGAAAAACAAAAAATTCAGTTCTGACTTATAAACTTCCCTTTTCCAACACATCTAAAATAATGTTCTGCTTCTTTACTTGACCTCTAGCTCACTCAGCCCTCAATCTACTGTAGCGAACTTTATAATTTCAACCACGGATATTTTTTTGGAATTGTTCCTAAGATAGCTCAAGTAGGAACATCCAAGAGCAAAGGAAGACAAAACCAAATCCAATTCACAAGGAGCAAATCAAAATAATCCAAATTTTCTCTCCAAAATAAATAGGAGACAAGATTACAGATACCACTGTCAGATGACGAGCAAAACCTACAGAGATTATGCAGAGAGTACTTTCACAAGTACATATATGTATATATCTTCCCTAGTGCAATTTCATACTTTAAGCGAGTCATTCAGTCTGTGTGCTCAAATAAGATTCAGGGCTCAAGGTGATGGGTGAAATCACTCACCTTCCACTGGAAACTTCTGTTAACAAGGAGCCCTCCCAGCATTTCTCCCTGAATTATGTTCAGGAAGCAAGAAGTTCAAACTCCATCAATTTCTATCTATGCATTTTTTCCCCTCCAGTTGAAACTCATCACCATTTTAAAGCACCAAGGCAGTCTGAAAGGTTCACCCTTGTGATCTTGCAAGGCTGTCAGAGTGGAAACCTCGTGGAGAAGCAGCAGCATCAAGTCAAGCAAGACATTCAAGAGAGGGCTCCCCTTAGCCACATTACAGTAACTGGATCTTCTCATGACCTTCAAAATGCCACTTCAGTTCCCTCCAAAGAGACTTAAGCAGCCTCTCTGCCATTAAGATGTTCCTTCATTTGTCAACAGAAAGTTGCTCAATTGCCAGCCTGAGCAAATTTACATAGAAATTACCAGTGATACTCTGCAAACAGTTAGGAGAATGACAGCAGAGACACCCAGCAGAAACAGCCTGCAGAGTCACTACTCAGACAAAGACATAGAGGAAAATGTTACCAGGAAAATTCACTGGACTTGCAGAACTATTAATATATGGGCATTCAGCATTGTGATGTCTACTGGGGCTCTGAGTATAATAGTTCATTCAAAACCTTTCCACAGAATGAAGATGATGTTGCCAGCATTTCCTTCCTACCTGACAAGTATTTCCAAGTTGCCAGGCAGCTGAATCTTCAGATGAGAGGGCAAATTGTTACCCCATCCTAATAAAGGATGCCTGGCTTTTCAGCCTAGCACTCAATTTTATCTTCCTGTCCCTGACAGACAAGTCTTTGTGCTGCCTTCGAAGCTCCTCCTTGAAGATAGCAGTCTCTCCTTGTCACACCCCTCAGGCCCTGCATCTATCCTGAGTCTTCCCAGAGCCCTTTCCCTTTCCCCACCCCTAGAGACTGTACCCAGGCAAATCAGGTGCCTGACTGGCTCAAAACGGTTGTATTTTTTTCCATTTTTTTTCCTCCTTTCTAGGGTTCTTGACCTGATCACAAAGGACTTTTATGTGAAAAATTGTAGAGTTGTGAAGTCTGCACTTAATCTTTTTGTTAAGTACTACTTGGTAGTATCTAGCTTCCAAAGCCTTGTATAAGTGCTCAGACAATCAGAGATAAAATACAAACCTGACATGGTTGCTTCTTGACTGAAAGAATGTTCTAGGTTCTCAGTGGCAGCATTTCCCCAGAACTCTCCTTCAGTGGAGCAATTTTTCTACAGCAATCAACAACCTCAGCACAAGGTCTTAACCCTATAAAAATTAAAAGGCAACCCAGAGACTTACAAGTAATTATGGTTGAGGAACACTAACAGTACTGGGCCCTGTCAGCCCAAATAGGGACACCCCAGGAGTCAAATGAAGCAGGGGGCACTAAAGGATACCAAGAGACAAGTTCTACATTTCCTCTAGACACCACTGCAGCAGAGACTGTTGGATCAGTTAAGGGCAACTAAAAAGGAATCAAGCAGCAAAAAACTGTCTTCCTCTGTGTAGTGATGTACATTAATGGAGGCACATTTGTGTGAGTGTACAGGAGAAAATAAAAGGTAGGGATTCAGCAGGGTATGGGGCATCTGATCCTTACTATGTGCTTTTGACATCAAATGACTGCACAGAGTAGAAGAAAAATCCCATTTCAAATAATGATCAAAGCCATCATAGGGAAATGAGTAGCTTCCAGTTCTTAAAGTGAACAGGCAGATAATATTTATTCCACAGTATAGACAAAATTCTGCCCTCTGTCAAGGGGAAAGGAATAAATTGTTTTCCCATAATGGTGTTTTCTTTTCAATCAATTTCCCTTCAAGCTTGATTTAAGAAGATGCCATGCCAGAACCTCAGGCAAATGGAAGAAACCTAAGATACTCCCCCATGAAAGCTGAAAACGATGATGCAGTCAAAGTTCCATCTAAACACCAGTGCTGCACATGGGTACAGTCATGCACTCCACTCCCTCCTCCTCCTCCTCCTCCTCTACAGATAAAAGGTTTGCAGCAACAATGCAACAAAGGGGCAGCAACAATGAGGACGAAAGAGTTCAGAGCACAAGGAATAACAGCAATAGATACACACTGGAGTGCATGTTGCTTTAGTTAGGGATTAGAAGTCCTAGGGAAACTGTTCCAGATCATTTTGCTACATACACAGGAATATGCTGTCTAGGTTATAGATTTTTAATTTTTCTTTTTATTAGTAAGACCTTTATAGATATTATCTTATTATTAATATTCATGAATATAAGAAATAAGAACAGTCACATCTGGTAAAACCCCTGGCTTCTAAGAAAAGCTGGAAGGGGACAGAATGAAGAATGAGATTGCTCCCAAGGCATTGCAGGCACTTAGGTACTTGCAGAGCTATGTCATCAGGGAACACCTTTGATTTAAAAATACTGCCTTGTTAAAAATTGTGCGTATTTTCTGGGGTTACAAACAGCCCCTCTGAGTTAGAAAAATCACAGGAGTTTCTATGTCAGAAAGAGACTGATGTTGTAGAAATTTTCCCATCTATTTCTTTTAAAGGCAAATTGTAGAAAGACTTCCCAGGAGGACAGGAATTTTAAAAGAAAATTCTTAGTATTTTTTAATCTTGGAAAAATGTTGACAATTTGACCCACAGATAGTATGGACACTCAGAATGGTTCCAGTAGTATCAGAACCCAAACACACAGTCTCAAAAGTTTAACTAAGCTTTTAACAAGCTTAGTTAAACTTAAAAATTTAAGCTTAAAAGTTTAACAAGCTTTTCAGATACAAATCTGAAAGAAAGAACATCCCTTATTCTTCCTCTCAAAAGGTTCCTCACAGGATGTAGTTCCCAGTTATATAAATCATCTCTTCAAAAGTCATTGGATATTTACTGTAAGAATTTAGGGAGGGGATGTTGATTTAAAAGAGAAAATTCCATCCCATTTTCTTCCTGATAGACCTTGCATTTGAATGGATGCTGCCTCAAGAAAGGGCTGCATTGCATGTTTGAGTACAATAAATTCCTCATGGCAGTACAGTAAATAAACAGCTAGCAAATGATTTGGGTGTTCAATGGACTTTGCAAGCAAGATTCTTAACAACAGCAATGTTAGTTAAGCATAAGCTAATGAACACTTACTACAAATGACATTCCCATTTCCTGGCCCTAATTCTCTCATTACTTATCAGCGGGCATAACAGGCATGTACTGGTTTTAGCATTACTGACAACAAAAGCCAGAAGTACAAAGGATGCCACATCCAGTGATGACAGGCCCAGAATCATAGCTGTCAGGGAAGCTGGGGAAGGGGGCTGCTGGGGAGGACTGAGTTAACACCTAGCACAGCCCAGCTAGGACTAGCAATGAGAACTCATTCCTGGTGCCAAGTACTTATCCATGCACACGTGTATCTGTGCATGCACCTGCACAAGGAGAGCCTTATAGAAATCTTTTAAAGATTAAGATTTTCTCCACAAATGTAGGCCAACATTTTCAAAAATAGATGTCCAAAGTTAGGCATTCCAAAATCCATATTTAAGCATCTACAGAATCGTCCTCATTCTCAGAAGTGCTGAAATTGCCAAGAGCTGTAAAATGCTCAAATCTTGAAAACCAGGCCACATCTTTAGGTGCTTGAAAACAGATTTAAGAGCCTAAGCTTAGGCATCTGTATTCCTGACTGCAAACTTCTATTACCCAGGAAGACCTGCTATAATTCATCACACATACATGACATTCTCAAAAATGTACAATATTAATTGTCCTAAATTTTCAGTTGCAGTTGAAAAGTGCACCACCCAAATCAGAGAAGGATCACAAAGGTAGCCACTGCCCTTTCTCACCTATTTCCTGGTAGTATTTATGGCAGTAAATTACAGTGACTGTCAAAGCACCCAGTCAGTGAACAACAGTGCAGCTGACCTAGTCCATATTACCTTTATCTATCCTGAGTCTCCAGCAGAAGAAAGGATAATATTGATGTAAGGTTGCACAAATCAAATTAAAAGGAGTGCTGGTTTTTGCTGGGATATAATTAATTTTCTTCATAGTAGCTGGCATGGTGCTATGTTTTGGATTTATTCTGAACACAGTGTTGATAATACGGGGATGTTTTAACTGTTTTAGAGACAGCTAAAAAACAGCCAAGGCCTTTTCTGCTCCTCACACAACTCATCAGGCTGGAGGTACACAGCAAGTTGGGAAGGCACACAGCCAGGGCAACTTACCCCAACTGACCAAAGAAATATTCCAGACCAGATGGCACCATGCTCAGCCTATAAAGGTGGGGGAAGAAGAAGGCAGAGAAGATGTTCAGAATGATGGTGCTTGTCTTCCCAAGTCACCATTACATGTGATATAACTCTGCTTTTCTAAGGAATTACTGAACCCTGCCTGACCATGGGAGGCGGCGAATGAATTCCTTGTTTTGCATTGCTTGTGTGTGGCTGTTTCTGTATTTAAATCTGCATCATACAAGTGAAATAGGCTCCATACTTATCAATGTCAATCACATTTATTAAACATGTGAATAGGGTATATCTGTTTACTTAAATGTTACCAGGTAGAATTCAGTCACATCTTTTGAAATTGATGTCGGATCCTTCATCTTAGGGAAATTAATAAGAAATACACACAAATGAGTGCTATGCTGTGCCTCAGCAGGCAAATAGCTTTCCCCTGTGCCATACGTGGTAAAAGCAAAATAACAGCAGAGATGATATTTAAAGGAAAAACCACACTAAGGAAAGTTTCACCACTGAAATAGCCAGTATAGAGAAGATTTTATTTTAATGCATTGATACAAGTTCTCTGCCTCCTCTGAACCCAAAATAATGATATTATCTCTGTGAAGTACTCTGTAACAAAACTCTTAGTATGAATCAGGGTCTTCACGTACCTCTTTTCTTCATTTTTCAGCAGCATTTTAAAATATTTGCTGCATCCTATAGCTTCAGTGATTAGACAGTAGCAAAGACAACATATTCTACAAACTGCCTGCACCTGTACCCAACTATACTGTCCCACACAGCTGGCAAGTACTTGATGAATGGGCATACTACAACCACAGAAAATTATCCTGAATGTGAGGTAAGTCATCATATGCGGCAACATCTTATTGAAACAGCAGTAAAAGCAACCATACTTGCATAGCTTATTTTATAAAAATATTTCCCTATTAGTCTACCACATTTACCTTTCTCATATATTCTTACAAAGGGTCATATTCTCAGTTTTCCTTAAATGTAGTATTCTGCTTATATTAGAGTTGCTATAATCTTGAACAAGTGAGAATCTGATTACAAATTCCTTCATTTAACAATAAATATGACCACTTCTGGGACAGTTACAACCACCACTCAATGGCACGCAAACAACATTATCTAAGAGTTTATAGCTGGAAATAAAGTAAAAGACCTTTTGACAAAGATACAGAAAGGGGAAATTAACATAGGAATTTAATCCAAAATGGCTAGTGCATTTAAATATCTTGTTTCAACATTATGTCCCAGAAAAAAAATACCTCTACTAGGTCACCCATGAGCACAGTTTAGCTTAACCTCATACAGAGCAACCATTGCCACTCCCTCTGCCCCAGCAGGCTCCTCTGGTGAGGCCACACCCCTTTGTGAGCTACCCACATAAGCCCCTCGTATTTTAATAGGACTATCTCTGCTGCAGCATACATCTATATGCTTCTTGAATCCAATGCACAGAGGGACTTGCTTACTCAGCTATAACTTCTTCCCAGAGGCTCAAAAGCTGCTCAGAGGCTAAGCCTATTTGTTCAAGCATAGAACCAGTTATATTCTAGACCACCCTGTTTACTCATCAACCTGACCAAACACAAGGCAATTCCAAATGCATGTTTGTCAGCAAAAAGCCCTGCAAACTTCTCCTTAGCTCACCTGAGCCAAAAATGCTCCAGTGCAAAGGTGGCACCTCTGAGCTTTTTGTAGCAAAAACTCCTTTTCATTTGCTACACAGTCCATGACACATGAACTACAAATAAATTCCCAAAGTATAATAGAGACACAGTCACTTAGCTACTTTTTGACCAGAAACTTCCCTTTTAATTTGTGTTGCTAGTTTTCTTTTCTGCAGTGATTTACTCAGGTAAAAAGAAGTTATGGGAAAGACTGCAAGGAAATACTTGAATGAGCTGAAAAAGACAGGGAAGGCATGGCATCTGTGCCAAGTAGCTGTTAAAAAGGTAACAACAGAAGAGTGGAAAAGCGAAAAAAATAAGATCCTGGAGTCTGATAAGAGCTGAACATGAACCCCACAAAGCAGAAATGGAAGGAAGAAAAGAATTTTGTGGTGCCTTGGATGACAAACAATATGATTTGAGTATGTAATGTAAAAAACTGCCAGTCCAGAAAGAAATGTGAAGTAAGCAAGATGAGCACTAATAGAGAAATGGCTGCAGATTGCTATCTTACAGCAGCTACTTGAATGAATGCACATAAGGAAATCCAATGGAGAAAGCCACAGCACTCAATGCAAGAGATTAACAGAATTATGAAGACTGGAAGACTGAGTTTAGTCAGGAAAGTGACACCTGTTGTTCGCCCTGCCAGATCAAGAATTGGATGAGCGACAGCTGGCCAGTCACCTGCTTCCTGCGAGCTGGAGCTCAGACGTAGTGGTGGGCCAAAGGGAAAAAAGCATGCTTAGCTACAAATTTTAGTGTATGGCTCTTGTGTCTGATAGAGGAGTTGCTCTCTATATCTCACAGTGTAGGAAGAAACAGCTGTCTCTGAATCTTAGTATCTCTGCATGGCACAACTTCCCAGAATGCCACCATTCACATAGCAATGCCAGATCCAGGTATTTCACAGCAAGTATTTGTCTTTGAAACCCTAAATTCAGTTTTGCAGACTTCCACAGAGGAGAATACCAGTGAAAGTTGCATAGGAATGTTCCTGCAAGAAATTGCTCAATGGCAGAAATAGTAGGAGTAATGGGGACCATAGGAAAACATTAGGGCAAAGAGGCTCAGATTTCTCTGCCATACATTTCATTTTCATATTTTAAGAAACTTAAACTTAAGAAGCTTTCCATGTTAACCAATGTATCTCCTGATCCCTAAGGACTACAATATCAACTTTAAACCTTGAGTTTATGAAACACATTTTTTCCCTTGATTAGCTCTTACTGTCCTGTGTGTGCTGCTGCAAGTACCTCTGCTGTTCTTAGAGAGATGATGGCATGCAGCCACCTTGGTCCCTATGGAGCTGTGCTCCTCACCACGACCCTGTTATTCTGACTCTGCCTTTCTTATTGCACCCTCAAAGGGCCAGCTCCCTCTTCACAGAGGCAGACAGCTACAGTTAGAAGAGATACACATCATGTGCTCTGTTATTGAGTAATTGTATCATTATTAAAAAAAAAACCCCAATAATAATAGAGAGGGACTTTTTGTCTCATGTCAATGCTAGAAAATGCACAGGCTACTGTTAGCAGACCAAAGCCAGTGAGTACTGAAAAGAAGTGGTTTGAAATTTTGGTTAAGCTTTGCATGGAATGTAGTTTGACTCAATTCTGCCTCATGGCCTGTGCCACTGTTTGGTTCCTGAGGAGAAGCATGGACACTTAGAATTATTAGCAAGAAAGAGCTTTAGAGTTTTCAGAAACATTTCCTTTAGTTCAAGAATTCTTTTGGTAGGTCGTTACTGAATATCTGGCCTAAATATTTATTACTCTCTTACTTGATGATTTGTTTATATTCTCAAAGTATTGCATTTTGTATTTCTTATAGGGTTTTCCAAGCAACTTTTATCAGTGAAAGATTGCTCATTAGTTATATATACTATTCCATATAACACTTCTAGCACACTAGAGATATCCAATGTACTTAAGATTCCACAACACCATACAGCAGTGAGTTCCAGAGGCTTGTTATGTACATGAAAACAGGATATTTCCTTAGATTTCAAACACACAGCTTGTTTGGGAATCCCCTGCAAATATACACTGTTAACATTATGTTCCAATCTTGCATTAGCTAACACAGTCTCACTGTGCTTAATACAGATACATAATCAATTAAAACCCAAGCATCTTAAGGACACTGCTTACAAGAAAATAAGAGAAAATCCACCAACACTCAAGAAAAGCCTAGAGCACACCATAGAATAAAGCCAGTGCTGTGATTTCTCTACTGAGTGATAGAGAGCTGTGATCAATAACAAAGTGTGTTTCACTTTAGATTAACATCACTTAGGTTATTGAAAACACACTGTACTCTGTAGTTTACGCTTTTCTGGTGGCGAGAAGGGAGGACAGGATTAAAACTTGTTTTCTTTCCTTAACTCAATCCCAGTTTGAAGGACTCCTGATAAAAACTGGAGATGGGCTTTCATTGTTGGGTTTCTCAGCTTTCTAATTATATCCCTTACTAAAACATGCACTGCAGTAAAGAACCAGAGGAACTGGCAGACTGAGGTAGACTGAAAAAGTCTTAATTCTTCTGACCTTTACCACCATTTTATTTCTCTAACAGAATACACAACTGACCTTTTCCACCTACTGACAGGACAGCTTATGGCAGATTTCTATTATCAAAAGCTCTCTGCAAATTCACTGCAGTTATTACAGGTAACTCAGCTCAGCTCTGCAAGCATATTATAATACACCATTCTCTGAAACCTTAACTGTTGGTTGTTCCTAGTTCCAGAAAGTCACAGTGGCCATGCTTGCATACCTGCTAGCTTTCCAGATGTGCACAGAGGCAAAATACCTGCAAGACAGCCAAAAATTACAGATGTTCCCAGCAGAAACATGGCTGAAGTGTTGCCAGATGCACCAAACATTCATCTAGGTCACAAACTTTGCTGGGTTGGGGGATGTCTCAGTCATTAGGCTGCCTGCCTAGCATACAGGAGATCTCTCCCTGACTTAGGAGGTGACATTGAGAAAGTTACAGAACAGCTATGGCTCTGCTGTTTGCCTGTAAAAAGGGGGTGGACTGCATCTTTTCTTCAGTGTTATGAAACTCTTGTAGACAGTGAATCATTTACTGCTACTCTGGTAACAGGGTCCAGATGGAGAAATTTGCAGAATATTTTAGTTGAAGTTTGTAATTTAATTAAGGAAAGACAACAAAATATTGTGGGGTATGGTATACAGGTTTTATTGGTACAAGCTGGATATGTGATTATTCATGCCTAGAAAAGCCAAGTGATTCATGAAGTTTGTATCAACTGACTAGCAACAAAGACTTTGTACCCAGCTGCATTATCCTGGTCTCTGTAAATTTCAGACTTTTTATTAAGAAACCCAAATGTTTGTGATACTTTTTATATTTCTTCACATCTTTTTAATTGGAACTATTTTTACATTGCTCCAGCTGTAAAGCCAGACTCTTTTAGTAACCATGTGTTCAACTACAAGGATCACTGTGGCAGAGAAAACTTTATATTTTTATTCCCAAAATAACCCGTACTCTTATGCTTTTTTCTTTGTTTAAACTAGATTCAGTACAGACATGTACTGTCAGGACTATTTGGAGTTGTTATCATGTATCTTGACAGAGAGCACCAGAAAGTGAGAATCTTTTTCATAACCAGATGTGCCTCTATGGTCAGCAAAGACAAAGCTGCTGGGGTTTGCAAAGGAGTCAAAGGCAATAGGACTTTAAAACAAAAGAGGAGATTTAATCAATAAATCAAGGCAGCAGTCGCATTGAGAGTGGGGGAGTGATATTTGCCTTTCTCACTCAGACTTGGCTAGGGATTTAAAATCCCAGGGGTTTCCATCTCGCATCCCACTGTGGTTTCACAGAGAAATGAGCACAGACAGAAACATGAATGCTCAGACAGGAAGGCCAAGAAAAGGATAGGAGAAGAGTACGTGCAAAACCACCACACTGAAAATGGAACCAGGCCCCCTTACATGCACGACCACTCAAGAGCGCGTTCTGAAAACAGATGTGGAATCAAATGGGACTTGAAGGGGCCTTTGATGCATCCTACCAGTAGAGAACTTCTTGAGGAACAAATCCCAGAGACAGCTAGAGAAGTCCTGAGTGCAGCTCTCAAAAAATATTACAAAGCACAAAACATTAAGTCTGATATATGTAATCTTAGTGCAAGAATTTCAGTGGTCTGACTATATTTACTCTTTGGGTAAACGTATTCTTGGTTACATAAAATTCCCCTGCAGACAATATTCTTTGCTTTGCTATATTTTGCCACTAACTAGTCATAATATTTTGTGCCATTATGACAGAGAAAATACTGTTCATAAAGTTTTGCAAGGGCCTTCCACAAAGAAAAAATACACTCCCAGAAATAGCATTCCAGGAAAGTGTTATTTCGGATTTTAAGGCAACCAGAACTAGCACATGGTTCATGTGCACTTAATTTAGAATTCTACTGACACTACTCAATAGTTCATTCTATGTTGAAAGGAATTTACAATATAAGTATCATTAAAAATTATCCCATGCTTCAGACAGAATGTCTCAGACTGGGAATGAACAGTGACTTACAATCAAAATCTAAGAACAGGACAAAAGTACTATATAAAACATCATACATATATATTTTAAATAAATATTTAGTTATATGTTGCACATAGAAAGAGAAAAGATATTGAATGAAAATTTATGTAGGCAGAATTCAGAAAGGAGCACATATTTTAAATCTTACACAAAAGCCTGATTTCCCTGTAGAATTTCAACCTGGTTTCTTTTTGTTTTGTAACACAAAAAAGCTTGGGTAAATATGTAAAGGACTGATTATTCATTATTACTTAGCTAGTGGGTTTGGCTCTGACATTTCCTTCTTCATTTTCCTTCAGACTGCCTACCAAATACTACAAAGCTCCATTTGACAACACTAAGCAGGAACAGACATGAAGAAAATCTGTGACTATCTTAGACTGATTTAGGAAGACAGTTTCAAATTTGAATATGAAAAGGCTGCACCAATGCTGACTAAGAAGAGAAATAAAAATCTACAAACATGAGATGCAAAGAAAAGATGGAAGATCAATGCAAAATGATAAAAATCAAATTAAAAGCATAAAAGTATAGACTGAAGAAATTTAGACTGGATATCTTCCAGAAAGTGAAAAGATGTCATGGAATTATTACTTATTCTTTACAATGTTTTACACAGAATCTCAAAACTGGATTACAAATATAAAGTAACAGTTTCATTTCTCAGAGGATAAAATCTCATCACTAAGGACACGTAATTAAAACACAGAAGAATGGAAAAAGCAATTGAAAACAAAGCAAAAAAAAGCTGTAGGGGTCTCACTGGTGCCAAGAGTAGCATAAAATAAGTTTTCTATTTCTGAGGAGAGTGATTGTAGCAAAAGTAAAAATCTTGAAGACGTAGGAAAAAGAATACTGCATGAGAGAGTCTTGGGTTTTTAAAGATTTGATTATAGAGGGGTGATCTTCCAGTGGTAAAACACATACACAGGATAGTAGGACATCTCTTACATGCACATTGAAACATTGCTGCTGAATGCAGGGACAAGATGACTTTACTGAGCAAAAGGCACAGTTTCAGACACATATCTTTTGTTTTTCTTTTACAGCCATCTGAATATACTATCAAAATCTGATGCACCACGAAATCTTCAAGAAGCTGCTGCTCTGGGATCTTTTGTTCATTTTGCCATTTTTCACATCTGAACTCCACTCTCTTCAGCAACCCAAAGGTGAGATGCTCCCTCAGCTTGTCTCTGTCTGCTGCTGTCTGAATACTTTGGACTGATTTTGCATCACAGAAAGAAGGTACTTTTCAATGTCTGTCACTGACAGCCATTCTCCTTTCCCACTCATCCTTCCTCAGCAGGCAAACACACAACTCATGCTAACACCCCCACTGAAGGTGAGAGAGATGGCCAGTCTGAGCATCCTATGCTTTTTCCTAATCTGTAACTGATAACCCCCAGTGTGACTCAACTGTTTGTCCCTGAGAGAAGGCTTAAAATAAAGCAAAGCTGCAGTGGTGAGAAGCTGGATAAATTAATGTTTGAGTTGTTTGGTCTGGGGTTTCTGGAATATTTAGTTACAACTGACAGAAGTCTGCAAGCATCATCAACTTCCTCAACAACTTTGGGACTGCATTGAAGTCATGCTCCTAAACTAAACTAAAGGAAAAAATAATGATCTTTTCTTGGTTTTGCAGCATATGCAAACTTTAGATTTCACAAAACTGTAAAGATTTCATACTGATCCTTAGAAACCAGGTATTTCAGGAAACATCAAGCCGATATTTTCCACACTGATCTAGGAGAAGAGAGTATGTACTGGCTAGGAAACCATAACTATTGCTGTATCTTTACCTTCCTGGCCTCCAGGGAGAGGTCAGAGAAGAAGAAGGCTAAATTTGCTTTCTCCTCCATCTTTAAAATGGTTTGTTTGTATGTGCATGTGGGGAAAAAGAGATGAAGGAATGGAAATTCCTGAGAATAGGAATTTTCAGCAGCACAGCATGTCAGCAAATACTTTGTTTCTCCACAATTATCAAGAGGAATACTTAATTTCTCCCTGCCTGCCAGATTTGCTTTGTAGGCTTTGCCACACACAGGTCTCCATTTGCCACATTGTGGCATAGGAAATCTGGTGTGGTCTCTCTGCGGGGCTAATTAGGTCAGGGATTTCTATTCCATTCCAGTATCTCTATTTAATGCCTGAAAGTACAAACACCAAAGCTTCTAACTGGACTCATCCTTGCTCTGCATTTCCATCCAACAGAGAAAAATGCCCTAGAAAAATTGCTACTATAGCAAGCTAACATTAAAAACAGAGTTTGCTTTTCTTTTTCTAAATGAGTTAGTTAGAAACCAGTCAGCTGTTTGCTCAACATTCTGAGCCAAAGCCAAGCACCAATCTCTCCCTTGACTTACATTAGCTGTGAGAGTGCAAACAATAAGCAAGCTGGGGCTTAATGAGCCTGTATGTGGGGTCAGTCTGGCAGAACGAAAGAGGATGGTCATTTTTTGAGCTATTCCAGTTTGAAACAGAAACTACAGGGGGGATAACAAGAGCAAAAATAAACTAAGGACCTGCAGAGATTCCTCACAGAAAGGATTTCATTGAGAGCAACTCCCTCATGGCTTCTTTACTCCAGCTGATTGTAAAATACTATTTCCCAAATACTGGCACTGAGCAGCTAAACCTGATGAGCCCACATCAGCCTTTGGCATAGTGCAGTGGCACATCTGGACCAGGAAGGAAAGACTGACCCTCTTGTCTAGGACTGTATGTTTTCTTTTAGAGAGATTTGTTTCAAATAAAATGTGTACTATACAACATGTAAAAGGAACACCCCGACATCTCTAATCCTTTAAGTATTTCTGAACAACACATAATAGAACCTTTTGCTAAAACCAATTGTGTTAAAAGCACAGACTTTCACCATCAGAGGTGAAATGAACATCCAAAACTTGTCTCAAAAACATGGAAGATAAACAATTCTAGACATAAAACAACTCCACCAGCTAGGTGGAGTTGGACAAAACATGCCAGAGGGAATACAGAGGCATGGTACCATCTTCAACCAGTCTCTTTTTTCCCAACTTATGCCACAGACCCCATTCTAGGACACATTTCATAACCTCTTTTCTACACAATTTAACAGCCTACTTTGATTTGCCTGGCCTCCACATCCCTAAAGAGCAAGAAGTATGCCAATGCACTAACCAAGAGGTGCTCTGATATAAAAGTTACAGGCTGATAGAGAACTCTAAAGGCAGACAGGATTAATGTCATAGACATGTCTCTGGGCCACTCAGAGAAGGAATTTCCAATTATTCCAAAGCAAGGTAATGAGGTTTTAAAATTTTACCTTGGTAACACACTCTCCAAGCTCCAAAACAATGATCAGAGAAACTGAACATCAGACAACTAAACAGTTAAAATCCTGCTTGTGATTTGCTGCAGATGCTTTCACTGGGAATATCTCAGCATAATAGTTCTGCGTAGGAAGAAAGGAACTGCATTTTAGTCATCTGCATATATTCTAGGTTTGGTTGGGTTTTTTGGTTTTTGTTGGCTTGGATTTGGGGTTTTTTTTTAAAGGTACATTTAATGATTATTCAGAAGTGGACTATTACAACTGTTAAAAATAATATTCTTACAGATTGTAATCAGTTCCAGTGTCTCTCCACATGTGTGTGGGTTGGAGATGAGCACCATGGCCAGTAGGCAGGGACTTTTTTGGTACTGATGGGGGTGTATATGAAATCTTTAAAAGTTACTCTGATTAATTCACATCAAGTTAGCATAATTTTCTTCACTTGAGTATTCCAGCTGCCAAGATTCCTGAGCATGAGCTGTGTTCCTGAGCATGATTAGGGTCATGTCTTTTTTTTTTCAACCAGACTGAGACCCACCAACTCACAACTTGGCTGGGACTTTTCTTCAATCTCGTTGTCAAAGCAATATCCAGAAAGGTAATTTCATAGTAAGACTCCAAGTCTCCCTTTCTCAGCAGCTCTCTCCTTTTAGACTATTGATAGAATTCAAATTATGTAATTTCAGTTCCCTCAGGAACCTTCAAAATACTCTGGCTTTTGACATAAGTACCAAGAAAATGCCTTCATACAAGGTTTGTCCATTAGAAAATGCCCAGGGAGCAGGAGAGGTGAAAAGATTTTGCTTCCCAATTAGTTTTATCTGGGATGTTCAAATAAAGTCTTCCTTTCCTATTTTATCATCCATCCCATTAATGTCTAACTTGGAAAGCAGCACCAAGTTTTACAGAGCAGTTGTGGCTTCTCCCTAACAATGATCCTTTTCTGTCTGTAGCTTTCACGTCATTGTTTTGCTGATGCTTTTAATTCTTCTTGGTTTGTGTCCATTTTAAATGAAACAACCTGATTAGATTCCTTTTGTCAGAAGGCTGAGGTCACATCAATCACAGCAAGAGTTTTCTGGACACATGAAGAATGAAAATAGGTTAGACACCTTTACATTTTCCATTCTCCTACAGAGAGTCAGACTATCCATTCATATAATAGTCTTCAATACAGGCATGCAACACTTGATTATATGTTTCATTCACCCTCAAAAATACCTATGCAATCTGAATGAAATTACTACAAATGAAAATAATATTCAAACTGTTCCAGTCAAAACAATAACGTAAAGTATAATCTAAAGAAGGCTACACAGTGTTTCAAAAGAATCTTTACATTTTTCTTATAGAAGTGTAACTCTCAATTTAAAATGTCTAAATTTTTAAGTCAGTAAAAATAGTAACTAAGCACTTGTCCTATTCACATACAGAAATACATTGAAGTATATTTTAATTATAGAGAAAAAAAAAAAGGTGCTTGACTCTTTCCAACACTCTTTTCCAGTACAATCAGCAAATTATAAGAATAGCCTTTGCAGTTCAGTCCTACATACAACAATTTAAAGAGCTACCTTTGACTTTGCTGTTCAGTTTTCTACTAATATAAGAAAGCATTACAGCTACATCTGTTCTACTCCTCTTTTCAACACTTGAAAAGTCAGCCTACAAAAGCATTTTGCTTCCTAATCTCTGAAAGAGGCTATTGATTACACCATTCAACTGATTGGAAAATATAAAGAGGCAGTGTAAATTTCTGGTGGTCATGCAGAACGTTTAAAAAAACATCTTTCCTGGCTTCAGTCATGCTTTCTGACATATATCCTGCCTCTTTTTATTATGCTAATGAGTCACATATAAATGTTCATACTGCTGAGACTGATAAGGTTTACACAGAATGTATTCCATCAGCAGAGTTCTGATCTGTCTTAAACTCTGTTGCTATTGATGTTTGGTCCTTGGCCCCACGTAGATCAGGATAGTCAGATAATCAGTTCATTCAATGTAGGAGTGCACTTGCAGCTACTTCAGAAAAGTTGCATTTGTTATTCTCAAAAAAAAATTAACATGCTGAACTATCGCTCTGGTTTTAGTAAGTAAATGAACAGGAACTAGGCAAAAAGAGACCAATGCATTCATTTTCTCATATAAATACGGGCTTAAGTAACCTTGCTCTGCAGAGGTGAGAGGCTTCTAGACACTGAGATAATCCAGCTCAGTAGCTTCTGTCAATTTAATTATTTTTTACTGAGATTGGTACTCACAAAACCATCTCTGATTGACAGTTCTGGAGATGATGTCCTGTGTTATCTATGGAACAGATACAGTCCAAGGAGCAGCAATGTTTTTAGGTCTGATTTATTTTCATTTCAGTCTTAAATGTGTCCTTCAATTTTTAATTGATGATAGTGACATCTCTTCCCCACTAGCACCCTTTTTTACTCTTCTGTAAAAGACAGCTAAATTATTTCCTTCAGCTATATAGATTTTACTTCTAAACTAATTAATTCTCCCTAAATACAGACCATATCTTCACAAATACTCTTATTATCATGATTGCCAAAAAGTCTGCAGGTTACCTAATCAGTGACCAAACTTATGGAAGCTAATATTTATTTACATTAAATACAAACATCTGAGTTTTACTAAGGTTTTGTTTTATGGAGAAGGAGATCGCTAACTGAAAGTGACATTACAGAAATGCAATGAGGAATGGAAATCAAGAAAAGGGAAAAGAAAATGGGGAACAAATAATTTTAAGATATTGGCTGTCATGTGCTGTTTCACCTGTATGTATACCACTAACTACACAGAACAATGAAGCCACTTAGAGGCAAAAGAAGAACACAAAAAATGTTATAATGGTGACAGAAAATTTACAACCAACATCTGCAGGAAGCAAAAAAGAAAGAAGAAGGAAAGGATAATCTAGTGAGTAGGCAATTAAGAATTTGCTTAAACCTGAGCCTCAAGAAAGATACAAATACAGAGGCTGGTGTGCTCACAGCCCGGCTCATGAAGCAATAGTTGCCAAGACCCAGCCATTGACATGAACGTGCAGGGAGATTCTGCTGTAGGCAGCAAGGAGGCAATCAGATCCTAACATAAAAGTTAATATCCTAATCTCCAATCTTGATCTAAACCATAAGGTTTAGTACCCTTTCCAATTTCCCCATGCCTGTTAGTAGGAATATCCAAAGTTACAGCGATTATCAACATAAATGTCATCTCTGCATCTGGCTAAACTCTTGGCCTTAATGAAACCCCTTGGCAAATCATACATTCTAATAGCTAGGTTCAGCTTTTTACCGTATCACAGACTTCTTGTGTGTTACATACAAAATCTTTAAAGAAAAGGGTTTTTAAAAGGAATCTAAGCACATTACACATCCTTACAAATCTGTTAGATCCTGTTCTTACATTGAGGATAACTGCACCTTGCTGTCTCTTACTTATCTGTACCACATCTCTAAATTACAGATTGTAAAAGCATTTACTACACTCTGCAGGTGTGTAAGGGGCAATGTACTTAGTTATGAAATTAGGTAAACTCAAACAATGGCTAGTCACCAGCTCCTTCAGCTTGGAAGAATTATTTTCTAAAGACCATTCTCTTGCTCTTTGTTAAGTTTTAAGTAATTGAAACATCAAGACTGCTCAAGACTGCTCTCCAGGGACAATCACTTCCTCTGGACCTGCTGGTCACGCTATTGCTAATAGAGGCTAAGGATGCCACTGGCCTTCTTGGACACCTGGGCACACATTGGCTCATGTGCAGTTGGTTGTCAACCAGAACCCCCAGGTCCTGTATATCTACACGTTCTTGGATCCTTTTCTGCTGGGCAGCTTTCCAGCCATTCTGCCCCCATCCTGTAGCATTGCTTGGGGTAGTCATGACCCAAGTGCAGGACCTGGCACTTGGCCTTGTTGAACCTCATACTACTGACCTTGACCCATTTATCCAGCCTGTCCAGATCCCTTTGCAGAGCCTTCCTGCTCTCAAGCAGATCAATATTCTCGGCCAACTTGGTGTTGTCTGCAAACTGACTGAGGGTGCATTTGATCCCCTCATTGATAGAGATATTGCACACAACTGACTCTAATACTGAGCCCTGTGAAACACCACCTGTTACTAGCCATCAACTGGGTTTACTCCATTCACCACCACACTTATGGCTTGGCAAAGAATGTGCCTGTCAAAGGCATGAGCAGTTAATTTCTCCAGGAGAATGCTGTGGGAGACAGTCAAAGGTTTTATTAAGCTCCACAAAGACAACACCAACAGCTCTTCCCTAATCCATTAGGAGGGTCATCCTGTCAGAGATGGAGATCAGGTCGGTCAAACAGGACCTGTCTTTCATAAACTTGTGGTGGCTGCACCTGATCCCCTGGTTGTCCTGTATGTGCCACATGATGGCACTCAGGATGATCTGTTCCATAACCTTCCCTGGCACCAAGGTCAGGCTGATAGGCCAGTAATTCTTTGGATTCTCTTTCCAACCCTTCTTGTAGATGGGTATCACATTGGCTAACCTCCAGCCTTCTGAGATTTTCTTGCTCAACCAGAACTGCTCATAAAGGATGATGAATGGGTCAAGCTCTTGTCAAGCTCTTCTGTGAGCTCCCTCAGTATTCCTGGGTGGATTCCATATGGCCCCATAGACTTGCATGCATTAAAGTGGAGTAACAGGTTGTTAATTGTTTCCCCTGAATTATGGGGAATTCATTCTGCTTCTTATTTCTGTCTTCCAGCTCAGGGGGCTGAGTACCTGTGGATAGCTGGTCCAACTATAAAAGACCGAAGTAAAGAAGGCATTAAGTATCTCAGTCTTTTCCTCCTCCTTTGTGGGAATGTTTCCATCTGCATCCAATAAAGGATAGAGACACTTTATGCTTTTCTTTGATAACAGCAAATCCTGCTGACTTGTCAGAAGAAGAAAGGCACCATCATTATGGGAACATAACTATGACAGAGAAACCCTGAACTGCCTATTGAGCTTTGCCTTGGACAAAACCTACAACAGAGATGTCAAGGAGGCCTGCAGGGACAGAACATGTACACAGCACTTCCACAGTAAGCTCCTTTCCTTATGTTTTAGCCCACTCCTCACCCTGTTTGCTGAAGCCCTTACCAGGTCAGAATTGGAAGACTTATTCCTTACTGCGGCTGCTTTGACACAGACTTTTCCACAAAACCTTAAAGTAATTCTTGTATTTCAGAAAATCTACATTATGAATGATAGAAAAAAGACGTGAATTTTGTATCAGGTGTCAGGAAGACACCTATTACTTTAACACTAACAAGGTCCAGTGAGGTCCTGTTGAGCATTCATAAGAAGACCATAGGCTGGAGGTAAGGAAGGAAATAAACTAGTCAGGATGGCAAATTGTTCTCTCTCAGAATTTCTTTGCTTGGTATCTTTGACAATGAAGCTCCAAATTTCAATAATAGACAGAAAGATTTGAGATCAACATTCATTCTCAATTCTACATCTTAAAACAGGGACAGAGAATGCCCTCATTTAAGATTCAAATTTAGCTCCCTCCTACTTGGACCTTTGTGCCATCTTGTGCACTTCTTATGAAAAAATATTTACACTGGAATTGTCAACTCAACAAGCAAAGGGAGAGGAAATTTTTTTGTCAAAGGAACAAAGCCTGCTGCAAGTTGGCTTTCTTTTTTCCTTCTTAACAAATCATTCTGTGGCATGAGTCAGATGATATGGAGTGGGAGGATCACACTCCAGCAGGCTGTGGTAGAGCAGGTGGAGCCATGGAGACAGCTTGGATATATGCAGTATGTGTGTTTTTTCTTGAAGGATTGGAGAAACAAGTACTACAAAGCTGATTTTGCAAGGGTATCTTGCTGGCTAAAATTGTACTTCAAAAACATCAGGAATCCTGAGTTGTTTTCCTCCACCTGCATTAATGTTTTCCTTCTATAATTTTTTTCCAAGATGAGACAAAAAGCCACAGATTTCTCTTACAGACTATTTGTGAAACTAATTCTGAGAGCAGATGACAGCTGTTTCAAGTGTAAATGCATATTACTTATGCATTTTCTGGACACAAAGCCAACTCAACAGCATAGAAAGGATATTCCACAATGGGGACTCATATAGTGAAGCTGGATTATTTTCCTTGGTCCCTAATCACTGACTTTTTTCTGGTTCTTCTGCTGTTATAATCCAGGTTAAAGTAGCATTGTGGTACATACAAGCAAATCATCACGTTAGCTCTAGACAAAGGATTTTACAAGGCCCTTGTATTCCTCCAAACATTAGGAAGCTTTTTAACAGTGCTGAAAGTCTCTGGATTTAATAATCACTTATATTCCATTTTCAGAATTATAGATAGGCTGAGTCTGTTTGTTTGCCCTCCCAATAAAACTGGCATGAATAAACAATCGTGACAGTGATCCCAGAGATGTCACATCAGTATAAATGAAAACATCAGGTCCATGGTAAGGAGGCCAGCCCTTGCATTAATGTAGCCCCTCAGTGGCTCAAGCAAATAATTTAAAATAAATAAATAATGTGAACAAGACACAGTAAATCCAAATTTGAATAATGAGAACTTTTGGTTTGCTGTTCTTTGGAATATTATTTGTATGAACAGTAGCCCCAGGTGTTCTCAAACAAGTCCAGCAAGCTCCCTAAAGTTTTATCTGACTGCTTGCCTGAGGGCCACTTGATATATTATAGTCTTGCTGTAGCTTCCTGCTGAAGAAATCCTTCCTGAGTGTCTCAAATCTGGTACCAGGCTACTCAGTGAGTATGCCAAGAAAATGCCATAGAGACCCCAGTGAGACATTACTTACTGTGCCTAACTTGGGATGCCAGACTTTTGACATCTCAGATCACATCTCATTTTTAATGTGTGTTAGGAGCTTTTAAAATCAAGGTGGAAGGAAGTGTCCTCTCTCCTTCCATAGCAGACAGCTCAGGCTGGGCACAACTGCAGTACTAAGGGATAAGAGAAGATCCTCAAGGGGAAAAGTTGTGACAAAATTGGCATGATTGCTAGTGGCTTCCTGTAGGAGACTGAGCTAGTAATTTGGAAAAACAAGCTTGTTAGAGAAAACAGGAATGACACCAGTCTGCTGTAATGAGCAGGCAGTATCACAGTATCTTCATGTCATGCTCCATTCTGGGTTTGAGCCACACACTGCAAAGGCTGTAGCCTTGCTGGGTGTAAATTAACACAGCCTAATGATTTTTCCTCTCCTTTTAGTCTCCCAAGCTGTTATCAGTTTACACTGAAAATAAAAGACAAAAGCAATGCAGCAGAATTGAGGGCAGACTAAGAGATTTCCATCAGCTATGCTATATAGACTTTAATTTGTCAGGGTGAAGGAAATGAAAGACTGGATGCTCTGACCAACTGTTTTGGTCTTGAGGTTAAGCAGTTACTCACCTGGGGCAAGGAGCTTCCAGTTTCCTCCAGACTATGGGCATTTGTAAAAATAATCATAGTACTCCAGAGTACCATCTAGCTATGAGAACATTGTCCAGGGAGTAAATCCTTCAGATGATGAAACATTCCTTTTACAGATGAGAACATGGTTGCACAGAAGGACTAAATTACTTGCCCCAGTATTATAAAGTAAATCTGTGATAAAATAGAGAAAATAATCAGATGTCCTGATTCCCACTTCTGTACATAAATCACTAGACCATAATTTCTTCTGCAGGATGATCATTTCCTCCTTTCATATGCTATCTTGCTGCCAAGAGAAAGATTATTCTACATGCTGCATGGACTAACATTTTTCCAAGTCTAATTCAAAACCTGTCAAGCCATGGAGTTGCTCTCCTATTCCCCTGGGAAATGATTCCAGAGCTTGACAGGGCAAGGACATATCTCCATGACAGGAAGTTTTCCATAATATTTACCCTTCAACTTTTCTATTCTCCACTTGTAGTCATCTAAATATCCTGTCTCTTTCTATAGTGTTTATGATCATCAAATACTAGCAGAGCTGTATTTCCCCTTCTCTCTCCCAGATATCACTTAAGCAAGATTAACTAACTCTTTCAGTAACATCTCCAAAAGAAATTCCTTAAATTCTCAAAACAGCTTTAATTTCCTTCCCTAAACTTTCTCCACTTTTCCAATATTAGACACTTATTTCAGTGTTTTCACAGAGTGTTCTTCGACTTTGACCTTGTGTATTTCTTTTCTCCCTGCTGATGGGATAGACTGCAGCAGTACACAAGATGCTGGGAAAACTGGAGTCTGGAGCAGGAACTCAGTGATGTCACAAGACCCCTAGGGTTGAGGGATTATTCAAAAGCTCCCAGAGCAATGTTTCTTTTCATCCATTGGAACTGGAAATGAAAGATTCTGCCAGATCCTGCATTAACATTGGGCTAATTTACCCAAAGGTGAGAGGCAGAACTTACTGCTTCCTTCCCGTTCTTTTCACCATTTTAGCCCACAGAAATCAGAAGAAACATGCATTAAATTCCATCATTAAATAATCCAAATGAAATTGTTTGTTTCACTGCTTGGCTAAATCAGCAAAAGACAAACACCAATACCTGAAACCCCTGTGGTTTCTACTGTGGTCAGAATGAAGCCTCACAAAAATGGCCATCTCAGCAGAAATATACAACCCTTGGCTGCCACATTAACATAAATTACAGCAGCCAGAAATTATTGCTGCCTCTAATCTCCAAACACTCAGGAGCTGAACTGCGTTCAGCGGAATGACCTGTCCTCCATGATGCATTAGTGTTTGCTCTCTCTCTCTCTCTCTCATGCGCACACAAAGCCCGTCCTTTTGAAGCACAGAGATTTATGTTTCCTGAAATAAAAAACCCAGTACTTTAACTGCTCCTGCCTGGTCCCCTTCCTCCTCCCTAAAAAAACCATCAACTCTTAGCTTTTTGAGGACAGTGGGACTTCTATTTTGGGTGAAGATCAAGAAACAAAGAACAACCCAAAGCTTCAATTACCATCTTGCTACTGCCACCAAAGAAGACACAATAACTTCCTTTAATCTCATATTTCTAAACTGTAAGTGATGTGAAATAGTTAACAAGAAGTTACAAAGAACCTGTGTGTAGTCATGCTTGTACAAAGTCACATAAAAAAACCAACCTGCTGATCTATTTTTTGAGTTTATGCCGTCCATCCCTCTAACCCATTCCCTATATCCCCTCTCTTCTCTAGCTTGTATTTACTACTCCTTAAAAACATTACAGCTATGCCTGTGAACAAGTCTGTCTAAAATTAAACTAGGAGAAAGTAATATGCACACATTCTTATTTCTAATAAAGGTTGGCTTATTTTAATTTAATAACTGGCTTTTTGTTTGCTTTGAAAGTGCTTTCAGTTGCTTCCAACAAAACTGATGAAAACCAGGTTTAAACCAAAGTGAGTACTCTGGCTTAACAAGGCTTATAGGAAGCAGTATCTTAAACTAAACCAGTACAACTGATGGCAGAGGAGGCCAAAGACTGAAGGTTTACTGTTGAAGACAAAATGACATATGTCTGCCTAAAATCATAATAATAAGCAGAGGTTGAATTGCAGTGGAACTGGTAGATTTAATTGCCACCCAGGTATTTGAAAGGTAGACACAACAGAGAGTTGGAAACAAGTTTCCACTTCAGACAAAGGGATAATATCATGCTGCTTGAGGTCTTGAGTAATTAGAATTCTTTAAAAATCCAGCAAACAGCAAAACACAACGCAACACACCATAGCTACGCAATTCCTTCAAAAGTCATGTGAGAACAGAACATATTCTCCAGGCAGAGAGTGACAGAAATTTATGTCTGGCTGGGTTCATGTATGGTGTGGCTGTGGGATGTGACATCTTAGAGAGGATCATCTATGTTTTGTATCCTATTTTGTTTGAGAATGGAGGACTTTATATAGTTCTTTAAAATAACAAAAATCCATCAAAAGGTTTTCTGACTCCATGCAAATCATTTCCTCTTCATAAATGGAATAAACTACTACCCCCAAATTCAGACCAACTGATATAGTGAAAAGAAGCACAGTTTTTAATAGGAAGGTGGCAGCAATAAATAACCTGGCATCTATTACTACAGCAAGAGCACACTGCTGACAGTGACTGAGGGTTACTATTCTGAAATCATCCTACATAAAATGACACATTAAATCAAATCTAGCTCTATGCATAATACAACACTTCCACACATTCAAATGTTATGTTCTAAAAGCCAGACAACAGCAAACACAACTCTCCACAATGCCACCATGTGACCTGAAGACTCCACACTACCCCTCACTCTCTAGGGCTGAACAGCTGTCACAAATATAGAAAGCATGTTAATATTAAGGATCACTTCTATTACAAATCTACCAAATAACATATCTGGAATAAAACAGTTATTAATAACCATACTTAGAACATTTTATTTAGGACTAGATGTTAGCAAAATGCTACAACAGCATGTTAATGGCTATTTGATGCAGGCAACCCACACTGCAGAGCCAGGAGAAGCCCCCAAAGCTGACTTTCAGAGAAAGTTTTGCATCTACTCTAAAAGGCCTTTTTAAAGACCAACAGCAACACCAGATTAAATCTGCAACAGAATGGATGACTTTCAACTCTAAATCAGTGTTGAAAGTCTCCCACTCTTCTATTTCAAACTCACCACATGTTCCCACCAAAATAATCAGCTGTGAAAGAGTGAATTATGCCTATATTTAAGGTTCATATTGTTAGGCTTTGGACCTGTATCCTCTTGAAAAAAACAGACACAGTCCTAACATCCCTCAAAGGCACTGCTTATTGGTTGTCTGCAGCCTCATCCATCTGCTTGGAAAATATTTAAAAGGATAAATATCTATGAGACACACTCTATTAAAACACTGCCAACAAATACTTCAAGCAGTACCTAGTTTTCCCCTCATCTATACCTCTCCTTTCATGCCAAGAGACAGCATTTTCAACATTCAGGCCTATCAGGTTATGTCAGAAACATAACCACTGTCCTTGTGTCATCTATGTCAAAGATCTCTCTTTTTTTCTTCCTCTTCTTCCTCAGATCTAAGTCCCTGAGTCTAGAAAGGTTGTCTACTTCTTTTATGTCTCAACTGAGAAATCGATAAATGCTTTCAGCCTTTCCAACTTTATGTTTTTATTTGACAAGAGTATACAACAACAACAACGATCTATGTGACATGGTTACAGTAGAATATTCTTAGGTGTACTATCACATTGCTGCAATTGAACAGGATACAATAAAAGAGATTTAAGCTGTTACCCTGCCTTTACAATGAAGAGTGTGCAAACAGTTAATTAAAGTAACTTACCTAACACAGTATTGTCTGACACAGCATCCAAATCTTTCACCAGTTAAATTTTAAGATGACGCACTCACTCTGTGGTCACCCAACTAAGGGTGTTGTCCTGGAATAGCTATTTTATTACCATTATTCAAATGCATGTTCCCTATTTCAACAAGCACTCACTCTAGTCCCTCTTGTCCTTCCTCCCAACCTGTTATGGGCTCACTGGACATTGCACAAACCTGCAGTGCTATGCTACAAAAAAGAGGTAAGGAGGATGGAGATAGAGGATTCCTGCTAAATTTTGGGATGCTTCACCTAAGATTACACCATAGGGCTGAATTAAGGATCATGATATGATTCTTAAAACTTACATAACAACCATAAAATACTCTTAGATACTAAAGAGAGACTAGGGGCCCCCACCTTGTCACAAGCACATTAAAGTCAACAAAAATATTTTTCTTAAATGAGCTCTTAATTTTGCTCATTTCCCTCCACTTAAAGAAAAATCCAAAACAAAACAAAATACAAACAATTACCAAAATCTCAAATAAGTAAGCAAACAACAGAGATCATAGAAACTCATCACAAAAGAAAACACGTGAGTTTCTTGTGAGAAAATTCAAAGAAGCAAGGCTAAGCTAATCAAGAGATGACAAATGCAGGCAGGCTGGGATGCCCAAGGCACCTTCCTGCCCTGATAATTATATATATTATATTTGGGCTGCATTGTCATAACTCTGGCTTATGGCAATCTCATCTCTTAAAAAAAAATGGAAAAGAAAAATCAAAGTCAGCTATGGCTCGACAGGTCTGCAGTAAAGCCCAGCCATGTAGAAAATAGAGCAGCAGCTGCACTACAGGATCAAAAAACAGAGTGAGCAAACTCCATCATCAGGCAGAATTATCTTACTGGATTTAAAAATAAATAAATAAATAAATAAATAAATAAATACACCCACCCTCACTCCCCAAATGTCTCACCCAAACCCAAGGGATTTGGGTTTCTGATGCAGGATATCTCCATATTATCCATTACCTGCCTTACAGGCTTATTTTTTTTCAAATGTTTGACTCTCATCAGACTTCAGTTTAGGATTTCAGAAGGAAGAAGCAAAAAGCATACACAAGGCAAGGCAGTCTAACCTAGAAGGCTGCCCCTCACAGTCATATTCTATGCACAAGGCTCTTGGAGGAGTCACCCTGCCAAGTGTGGGAAGAAGGTTGCTCCCACATTCTGTCAGGGCATAACAACTTCATGGCAAGCTCAGATGAGGTAGGTATATCATAGCATCAGTAGATAGCATCCAGATCATCTCACAGAAACAGGCTCAAACCATATATCCATGAACAACTACATTCTTAGAATGTTTGCTAACTGCTAATATTGCTAATACACATAGCTACATGCAAATCCAGAAGTAAATTTTAGATATTGAATTCTCACCTCAAGTGCTTCTCTGAGTATATAAAATAGCTCTACCCCTAAAAAAGTTCAGACAGCTTTTATCCCATAAAATAGTGGACATGAGGCAGAGGTCTCAGAAATACCTCTGGCTAATGAATTTTGAGGTTCTAGTATATACATGCTGCCCAGAGATACAAGTACCTTCTTTTCCCTGAACCTACTGGAGCCAAATCCCTGCTTGGGGATTGGTAATCTATTCCTACAACAATCCTACTTAAATCCTTAGGAGGAGGAGTGTCCTATTATGCCTGTACAAATTCTGATGGTGTTGTCAGTTGATAGCAAGAAATCGCAATTCCTGAAATACAGCCAGATACTGTTCTCCATCAGATGTCACCAAATTACATCACCATTTCCTAATTTCCCCAGTCCAGTTCTCACACCATGTCCTGCTCACTTTTTTTCTGCCTATTTGAGTGCATGAAGTGCCTGCCTGCATAGACTGAGGCATCTAAAAAGATCAACCCTCAGGTTGATGGGAACAACAACCTGGTTGATGTTGATTTCCCAACATTCATGGGAAATGTCCACTAACTTCATGGCTGGAATGACTGCTATGTAGCATTCAAGTATCTCTTTATTCACACATATTTATATTTATATTATTTATATTTATATTTCTTATAAAAAAATCCTCAATGCCTCAAGGAAGCATTTACAGAACAAGAAATCATGTTAACTAAGGTGTCAGTACAGGGTAGTATAAAATATACATCCTCTAAGTGGTTATCATACAGCAATGGAAAGTGAACACCAGAGAAGACCTCTGGAATTCTGGTGCTCTATCAATGCCCTGGTCTTTAGCAAAAGGTTTTTCACTTGTCTCCATCTCCTACACTTTAGCCTTTTGGGACTGTCGGCCCTCCCCCTGTACAGAGAAGGGAAAAACTACAGAGCCAACTGAAGAGCAGAGGGGAAAAGGTGGGTGTCTTTATAACAGAAAAGTACTGAGGTACCCTTTGATATAATCCTGCACTGCAGAGAAATCAACTTACCCACAGCAACAGCAGCCAAGGGCAGGGAGCAAACCCTTCTACTGAATTTGCTATCGTTTGTGGCATGATCACAGCACAAAACAGCACATAAATCCTGTAGCTGCAGTCAAAGTAGGTAACCAAGCTTGAAACAAAACAAACTTCACAAGAGAAACAGAGTAATCCAAGGAATTTTCATTTAATCCCCCTAAGTCTTTTATATTCAAGTCATTTTGGTCACTTTGAAAATTCTTACTGCAATATGCTAAAAGCACATTAGGATTATGAATAAAAGGATATACAGAAGATAAACTCTTGAAGAACTATGCTGATACACCACCAAAATAGTAAAACACCAAAGTGGACTCAAGCACCTCCAGGTAAGCTGAAAGCACAGCTGGACATTGCCCTGTTGTAGTGATGCCTAGAGAGGAAGGAATAGCACCCTTTGGCACTGCAGAGCCCCTCCCTCCACAGAACCCAGCTGAAGAGGGTAGGTGGCTGCTGAACCAACACAGACACATACTAACAAATGCTCTGGAAGCACCGACAGTCAGTCTCCACAGGGCCTGCGGGAAGCCAGAACTGCCCTTCCATGGCCTCTCTCTTTCATACTCCAGTACACTTCAACTGAAGCAAAAGCCCATGTTAGCTGCAGATCAGCAAGCTGCAGAATCACCCGAGCAACAGGTAGAGGGATAAATAATGGAAGTCAACATGTTTGAGAGCAACGGGGAAGTGAAAAAGATTCACACAAAGCAAAGAAAAACAGCAACACGACAAAAAAAGTAGCTGAGATGAATGCAAGTTTCACTCATCCGCAAGAGGTGACAGCACACAAAAAACTGACAACTGGGCACACTCGGGAGTTTATCTAGTCCTCTAAGGATATGGTGACATGCAAATTACAATCTGCCTCTGGGGAAGCACTTTTCTTAATTCCTCCTAAATTGTGTGAAATGGGCATGGGGACATAATGTGGGGACATTTTATAGATTTGCCCTCATGAAAAGATTTGGTCTCCTTGCATTTAGAACTGCAAGCCAAGGGCTGTCTTTACTGCTTCAAGATGAGCTGCAATGCACGTCTTCAACTGACCTTCAAAACGGTCGCTAGGGACTCTCCTCAACAGGAAGATCTTACTACTGCTCCTTCCAATTCCACAGCCACAGCTAAGACACAACTCCAACAAAACTCAGTCCTTAAAGTCACCTTGTGAGACCCCAGTGTTTACCCATGAAAATCTGGTTTGTGGATGCACAGAAGTTCTAGAAAGAATGAATGGTAGGTGCACAGGGCCAAGCTTGAAGAGAAACAGAAATAGGAAAGAACATAATGCATTGGCTTATTTTTTCAAATTCTGAAACTTTGCATCACTTCAGAGATGGTCTGTGGGATATGTAGGAGGCCCACTGACTCAGTAGATTTCAAGTAGAAATCTCTCACTAATATACTCAACAATCTGACTACCACTGGCATAAAGGAAAACATGCACATGTGGCAATAGTGCATGAGCACATCTCTGGAAGGTCAAAGTAATACTTCAGTCTGTTTTGAAGCTCTCATTTCACCTCTTGTCAGGAACTACAAAAGTGTTTGCATAACAGATTTTCTAAAAGAAAATCCAGCAAAGGAACAAAAAAAAAGGTGTTTAATTCACATTAAAATATAATACTACAGACAGAAACATTTACCTACTTTATCTCTTTTCCAGCAATGGGGTGAAAAGAGATTTCAAGGTCATCACTTATTATCATTATAGCTTCACAAAAACTGTACTAGCAAGAGCTGTAGATAAGAATTATTTTTTTACCACTGTACCATCTAATTCCTGTAGTTTTCATAGGCGTACCGTGTGATTTGGTTATTTTTGCAGTGTTTTTGCATTTGCAGATGTTCTAGCAAATGGTATTTATTAGAGGAATATTCCAGTCTTGAAAAGATGAGCATTGCAAATTGCATATTTCACAGATAATACAAATTTCAATGAAATTGAGAAAAGGTGAAAAAGAGGTCAGATTCACCAAGAAATATTTGCTAAAAAAGTTCCTGAAGAGTGTGATTTAACCAAAACCTCTCAATTTGTGTAGGTCAAGAAAGAAGAGTAAATATGAAAATGTATTATTTGTTAGGAATCACCTTTAAACTACAATATTAGTTTTAAGATCTTGGTATCTAGCTTGAAAGTAATCATGTAGAATACTCATATGTAGTCCTCTCATGCCTATATTTTTTGTCATTTTTTTATATATGGTCAGAACTTAGATTACTCTAAAGTGCTGCAACACAAAGGTGTCCCACTGTCACAAACATGAATGACAATACTGTCTATTCACATGCCAATTCCAATTCACAGATATCAAAAAATGTTTGACAATAAACCTTGCAAAAACCCTAGGAAGTAGTACAAGCATTAGCCTTTACTTTCACCCCTACAGCAGGCTGACCTGGTATCAGAAGTAGGTCTCCAGTCCAGGAATTCTGACCATTTTGACTACTATCTCAGGCCATCTCTCAGCCTTCATCACAGTAGCCACATACCCAACTTCATAGTTCTTACTTCTAAATATTCTCCCAGATTCTTCTCCACACAGCAGCACAAAAAAAGTCAACTTAACGCTGAAGGAAATATAACAAAACCATCTATGCTGGAGATAGCTGCAAGCAATTTCCAATTATTCTCTGATAGCTTGGCATCTTCTTCATAGTGTCATTTAATGCTATCAGATAATAACTAGGTATTTTTCAGAAAAAAATGGGTGGAATCTAATCCTCTTCTCCTACCTGGGTTTGCAAGACTTTTCGTATGAGTTATCTTCTGAGAATTATCTCTTGAGATTTTCTTCTCCAATGGAACAGGCTAAAAGATACCAGGTAAGTTCAGAGTTCACCAGGGCATTTGACATTTTCTTCACAAAATGTTCTCATGCTGAACAGGTGGGATATTATGCTGAATAATATTGCTTATGCTGCAAACATCAGCAGCCTGAAAGGGACACATTTCCTTGGAGTGGACAATCTGGAACTAGCTAGAAATTCGGTAAAACAGAACAACTGATGGACATCAACCCAAGCTGCACACCCATCAAGGAAAGAAATTAACATGTTAGTCAAAACTAATCTTTAGCTCCAAAATTTGTACATGGGAAAAGAAAACAGAGTATCTCAGAAGTCCTTAAGTTCTTTCCCTGTTCTATCACAAGATACGATTTTATGTAACAACCAAAACACCAGCAAGCTGCAGCTTCTGATACAAAAAAATGTTCACATCTCTCTCCCCAAACACATCATAAAAAGCTTCTCATCACAGGCACTTTAGCAGACTGTTTATGGTCTGTAAAAAATGAAAAAAAATAATCTCTCCTCCATTCTAAGGGCACTAGACCAGGGCAGCACAAAAAGGAAAACTGACACGGCTGTTGATTTAGAAAAGATTTGTTTTAGGAGTTATTCTAGGGTATTCCTTACCAGATGTCCTAGTCCAATTCCTTTTGCAACATCCTCCATTAAAAAGATAAGATAAATATAAAACAATTGGAGAAACATCTGAGGGTTCATCATATTCTGTAAACATCTCATTTGCAGCATGGTGTTTGAATTTATCTTCTTTCCATCCACCCTGATGTGAGCTGTTTTTGTAGTTCTCCACAGACTTAACGCTAACATCTCAGGGAAAACAAACCACTTTAGAAGTTATTTTGGAATGTACAGATACAATGCAAGAACATTATTCTCAACCTTTATGTTAGTTTCAGAGGCAAAACAGAAAGTACATTAAGGCTGGTCTGCATAAAATTTCTCATGGAGCCAGATTTTGGTGTGAGCTAGAAAAAAGACTTTCTTTGAACTCTGTATTGCTTGCATTTGCATTTTGAAACTGAAATTTCCCCTTGAAACTCCCAATATGTTTCTGTTACCTTCAGGGAACAATAAGGGAGCCCTCCTGTGGATAATGCATCAAATTTAAATTCCCATGACCGACAAGGAGACTATGTAACCTAGGGGATAAAATGGCTCTATTTTAGAGCAAAGAGAGTGAGGTGGTAATCCACTGGAGGCTGTAGTTTAATTTAAATGGCTATTAACTTTGTTCCATTGGGACAGTTACAGCTTAATTCATACTACTTTTCTGAAGCAAAAGAAATCATATCAAATAAAACATCCAGGCTACAAAAGATATTTTAACAAGACAAAAAAAAAATTGTGATAGCTTTTTATATATATTATGAATGTAAAAATATAATTATTTATGCTTCCAGCTCTTGGAAGGAACCTCATTCAGGAGGTTTAACTTTAGAGACAGTATTCACATGAGGGCATCAATATTGTTTACATTAGTAAAGTTAGGTATTTGCTTAGTCTGGACCCTGTGTTCCTTAGTACATCACTGCTTCCTTTACAAAAGGCATAGCAAAAGATATAATACCCTCCTCCTCCTTTCTGAAACAGAAAAATACTCAGAAAAAGAGAACACCAAAACCAAGTTAACTCTATTGCCTACCTTCAGTTCTTGTGTTCAATTCATCTATTTTGTTGGCTTTAAACAGCAGCTCTATTCTCATAAGGAGCAAAATGACCATGTTCACCATCACAGAACACTGTTGTTTGATGTCTGCCACTGGCTTCAAATACTTTTTTTAGAAAAACAAATGAAAACCAAGTATTTTGCCCTGCTGGGATTTCAGCACTGAAAAAAAAAATTCTACGGCAAACACTTCAAGAAAAATGCAAATATCTTTAAAAGTTTTGCATAATTGTACATCATAGACTATAGATGTTGACTTCCTTCACATTCTAATAGGGCTTGCAATTGCTCAACACTCTTACAGGATGGAGATTCTGCTCTGAAGATCATAACTGTTTATTTTCTGCAGTCCTCAGATTTATGCTTAGCTATCCTATTAACTCAATTCCCTTAGCTGATTTCACTTTTGAAGTGGTTGCATTCAAAATGCCAATCACAGTAAAATCTTACAGCTAGAGGGACTCCTACTATAGAGGGCACTACTGCAGGAATTGTGCAGGCAGGTCAATTCACCAGCAGGGAAGACAAAAAGCAGCACTGGAAGTTAGCAGAACACAACAATTTTTTTTACAATTACTCTGGCAAGGAACTGAAGAATATTCAATGCAATTGAAACTGCAGGGAAAACTTAATAATCACTTGTAGTCCAATTTGTTCACAATACTGAAACTAATGCTCTATCTAAACTTACTACACAGCTCTTGCAGACTGCAAGTAATCAAGGCTTGACTTCTGCCTTCTGTTGAAGGAATTTTATCACAGATTTTTACAAAAGTAAAGATAAAATTCAACAGTCTTTGCTATCATGAGTTTTCTCTATAAACAAAGAACGTTCAACCTAACAATACGTTCTTGTTTTGATCTGCTCTCTGAAAAACTGCACCTAGTGGAGTATTCCTCTACCCCAAATGACAAGCCAATAAGAAGTAAGACATGACAACAGGCCTTACTTCTTACTTAGTCTGCCATCATATAAGGCCTGATTTCCAAACTCACAGCTGTGAGCAGGAAGATTTCCATTTCATTCAACTAAATCAAAATGAAATCTATAATACAAAACAGAGACAAAATATCTGCAAACTCAAACACAAGCAGCAATCTCAGAATTTGATAGGTATAGATTAAGGAAGTAATGTTATAGACTCAATACCTACATACCAGTGTAAGCACAGCAGTTCTGAAAAAATGGTCCATCAAAAGAACAGTATCGTGCATATGGCAAGAAACAGGGCAATGGACTTAATATTTCAGTTTAGTAGTAACCCCTATGTAGAAGAAGAAACATCTGTGAAAAGATGTCTGAAATCCTAATGCACATTGGTATGCTCAATATTGCCTGTACCAAAATCCACAAGGAAGTTTAAATTAAACTACACAGAAAGGTGTTTGAACAGAGAAAGAAAAACAAGCAAACAAACATCCCCCCCCAAAAACCCCAAAACACACAACTGCTTGAAGACATGTAAAAACAGGAAAAAATGTAAACAAAACCAAACACCAAGATACAAGTGAAGAAAGGAAATACCTTCACTTTGAGATAGGAGCTCTATTAAAATACTAGGAAAGCAAATCAGTGAGAAGTAAGATAACTACACAGAATATCTAGATCCTGAAAATAAATGGGGGTATTTTCTAATGACTGGTCTCTCCAGATTTTCACACAATTATCCTATTTTGTCATGAGCCAAAAGTTACAAAAATCTCCACTGCTCCTAGCAGTCTTAGGGAGGGAGCCACCATAGAACAGAATTTCCAAAACTTTAGAAGTTCTTTCAATATTGAAAAGAAAAAAATTCAAGTCTTAGGATAACATTCAAAGCCAGCCACATTGCAGCAACCGTGACTCATCAAATTCTGACCTAACACAGCATGAGACAGGAGAAAAGAGTGAGGTAAAAAGGCATGACACAAAACCAGTTTCAAAGATCTTTGTGACTGGAGGCAGATTTCAGTGACTAGTTTTCATAACACCTTCAGCTCCCACCTTTTACTGGAGTATGTGACAGGGTCACCACAGTCCTGGAGATGAGATAGTAATACACAGGATAAGAAGGAGAGGAAAAACAAAATAAAAAAAGAAGATTCATGACAGAATTTGGAGTCCTTGCAGCGTTTAATACATCTCCTTAGAGATCTTAATTGCACATCAATCTTCTTCAGCTCGAGAGTGAGAGGTGAACGTGCAATTCTTTAGCTTGGCACAGAGGGCAAACTAGAGTTAGAAGAAAAGGAGAAAAGAAGGGCATGCTCAATCGAAACTAGATTTTCTCTCCTCTTACCATGAGAAGACAAGAAGCTTTTCCTTAGTGCTTGCCAATACAGGAAAATTACTTTGGAACAAATAAGAATGTGGCTTAACAGCATTCTGTCTGTAATTCTCTTATTCTCTACCTAGAGTTCTTTTGGCAGCTAAGCTTAATCCACTTCTAACCCACACAAAGGCATGTTCCGTGCAGGGTGCCCACGCAAGGAATTAGTAGAGAATAAGTATGCTGAAGTAAGAAGACATAAGCACAAAGTTCTTCATCAACCTTCATTGCCAATGTCACCCCTGTGACACCCCTGCTGCCAAGGCAGGAAAAAGAATTAAATGGGAATCGTTGCTCTCCACTCCTATAAATGAAAGGCAGAAAGAATTACTCTCTGCTGGTATCAGAGCAAGCCACATCCAAGCCATCTAGCCACATTTAGATTGGCATATGCAAGATAAAACAAGAACAGAGTAATGTCCAATCTATGTTTAGATGAATTGGACACAATCCTCTTTAATGGCTTTAAGATGTGTGTGATCTAGGTGGCTCTAGACAGAACTTTGACAATTCCTACTGTATGTCTTGGTTTTGGCTGGGATAGAATTAGTTTTCTTCCTAGTATCTGGTATACTCCTGTGTTTAGGATTTAATATAAGAATGTTAATAATGCACTGATGGTTCTAGTGTTTATACTACAACAAGGACTTTTCAGCTTCTCATGCCCTGCTGGGGAGAGAGGCAGAAGTAGTAAGGAAGGGATACAGCCAGAATAGCTGACTTCAAAATTATATTCCATAGCATATGATGTCATGCTCATCATATAAGCCAGGGGAAAGGTGGTCAGGGGCCACTGCTCAGCAGCTGGCTGGGCATTGGTTGGGGAGGGGTGAGCATTGTGTATCAGTTGCTTTGAGTATTCTAATGCTTTTGTTATTACAATAATAATTATTATCTTTCTTTTGTGTCCCATTTAGTTGTCTTTGCCTCAACCCGTAAGTTCTCACTTTTAGTCTTGCTCTCTCTCCCCCATCCCAGGGGCAGGGCCAGGGAGCAAGTAAGCAGCTGCATGGTGCTCAGCTGCCATCTGGGTTTAACCCATGACACTGAACAACAAGAAGAAAAAAAAATGCCACAGTCCAGATTTATCAGATCTAGATTGGAGATTTATGTAATCAACAGACACTTGATTAATAACTATGACCTTGTCTGTATTTTATCCCATAAATTCAAGACTAGTGAAGTCACTAAAGTTGAGATGACTATCTCAAACTACAATTCTCAAACACTCTTGTTCTTCAAGTTCATATTCCTAAAGGTAGACCAACAAAGAAATGCCCTGTAATATGATTCCCATTCTACCAACATTATCTTGTTATAGGGGCAGCTTAGAGTCAAGCAGAAAATAAAATATACACTAAAAAGCATTCCCAGTTTCTAATTCAGAAGAGTCATATTTTAAACTACATTCATTAAAACACTGTAGACTTATGTCCCACTTAAGGTTTGGGAATACGTAAAATTTCTTCACAGGTTCAAAAAAACACTCTCAGGATTAAAATTATGGACTGTCCCCAGATGAGCATGCAGTGACACACACCTTCAGACCGTTTCTAACCCTTCTTCCCCTAGATTACTCATGAGACTATCAGAACATGTTAGAAAAATGTAGGTTAGATTTTCCCATAATTTTAATTTAGACATGCATGAAGTGAGAGATGAGCGGCATCAACCCATTGCACTTTCTCTTTATGATCTGTTCTTTCTTGCTCTTATATTTAACATTTGAAGAATGGAGAAAGTAAAGAATGGAGAAGCCTGCTTCTAAAAATAATGACATTTAAATTCTCTTTTTCTATAAATAAAAAAGGTATTACAGAATCTATACTTTCTTGATGTGAAGCTAGGCCACAATAATTTTTAAAACCAAACCCACATTTTGAATCTAAGCAGCACGTTTCACATTTTGGGTCTGGCATCTCAACCATAACGTAAAACTTGCACTAGCAAAAGATGAAAAGGAGAAAGCACGCTTGTCTGCCCTGGAACTCTGCTGCCCTTAGGCATGAGCCAGAAATAATCCCAGAGGCAGAATGCAAATGAAATGTCTCGTCAGTGTGCAGGCCTTAATGCATTTTACCTTAAACATTTACATTAACAGATGGTCCCCTGCAGTCCCATAAACTCACTCCTGAGTTCATTTCCATTTCACTCCAGGACTCATTCGTCACTGGTTGGACAGAAGAATGTTGCAAGGGAGTTGAGCCAGAACAGAGGAATGGGACAAACTGTATGAAATGATTGGTGTCACCTACATATAAGCATTTGACCTCAGCCACAAAGGGAGAAAAAATTCTAAGAGGAAAATTAATGAATATGGTGATGATCAGATGACCCAGAACTACCAAGATTAAAAAAAAAAAGCACCCCCCCAAAAAAAAAAACCAAACCAAAAAAAGCTCCCCAACTTACTCAAAAAACCAAAAACAACAACAACAACAACAAAAACCACAACAACAACAAAAAAAAAACACCCACAAAAAAAAAAAAATCCCATCCCCCCCCCCCCCCCCCCCCCAAAAAAAAAAAACCCCAAAAACTACCAGCACCGAAAATCAAACAAGAAAATCACACTGCTCCTTTTGGGGATGAGGCAAATGGTACTTTTTAAACTGGAGATGTAGCTCTGTACTGTGACAGTGGACAAGGCTGGCTCATGCATTTTAGGAAGAGTGACTGACATCAGGAATGGTGTAAGACAGCCAGACTGCTCAGCCCTCACTTGTGGGAGACGTACAATTCTCCAATCAGTCCAGTGGTCTTGCATAAGATTTCAGCTTTTGCTGAGTCTCTAAATTCTCAGCTCTGGCACAGAAAGTGATACTGGTTTAACCAGGGGAAGAACAGAATTAAGCCCTGCCATGATAGATTGAAAGATACCAGCTCTTGAGCCACAGGTCATCTGTGGCTTGAGTTTGTTATAGCAAGGAAATAAATTTTCGTTTGTTTGTGTTATTTTTATCTTGGTCAAAATACAAAAAGAATTTGTTAGAACAGAGATACCTGCCAAAACAAAACTCTCAAGTGCAAGAAGAAAACCCACAAATCAGTCTAGTTGAACTCCGTGAGGGCTAAGATCAGAAATGGATAAAAACTGGTGACAAGGTGATACTTTATTCAGGATCTAAAGAATATGAACAACAGAGTTTGATCTATATTCTCACCAGAGTCTTGCACAGATGCCATAGTTGCTCAGACTGTCCCAGATGTATAATACACTGAGTTATCTCAGAACATTTCTCTGAAGCACAAAAATATCAACTCTATTTTTCAAACTGAACTACATCAGAGATAAAGAAAATTGTCACTCCACAAAGAATATCCATAGTCAAAAAGAAAAATTACCTGAATCACTCAAATCTCCAGTTATTGTCATAATGACTCAACTCTGCCCAGACCATTCAACTGTTCTTTCTCCCTGTGCAAGCAGGAAACAGGTACTGGGATGAACTAGCACTATGGCCTAAGCTGCTTTGCTGTGATGGTAAGAAGCACTGCCAATCCATTGTTTTCACCTGAGAAAGTATGCTTTTGTTTATTAAATGAAAAGCTTACTTTACTTCTCTGAATTGCTTCAGGGGCTAGAATATGCTACACTTCACATTGCTTCCATGGATTTTATACTGTAAATCTGAATACAGTACTTATATTGGAGAATTAATGACAGTGCTCTACAGTAAAGATCAATCTTCATAAGAAAATCCCATTGTGTCAGATTAAAATATATTGTTTTCTTTAAATCAGAGGAAGATTGCCTACTCCTACAGTCTACATTGAGTCTTTCAGCCTGAGTCAAAATGTGAGACAATTGTAAGAAATACTGTTTTCCATTCACCAGCAATTTTCACACAGGTTCTTTAGGTGCAGTTCAGTACCGCCCAGTGACTTCACAGATAATGCACCAGAGCATCTAGGTGCTTTGGAACAGGATTTTCCTGAGCAAAATTTAAAAACATATGCATAAAGATTTGATTTTTCTTTAACATCTCAGGCTTCAGAAAATATTCTGAAATTTTTCATGCTCCCTCTATTTTTGAGGCTAGTTAGAAGCCAAGCTGCATGAAACAGAAACAGAAAAGCTGCATTCTCCAAAGGTGGCATACTTGTATTTATGACACTAACACATTATTTTCTTCCTTTAGAGTTCAACAGCATCTGCCTTGAAGGAAACCTCTACCCCTAAAGTAAGTCAGCAGCATTCATGATAACACACAATTTCTAATTTCCCCATTATCTGCCTAGCTGAAAAACCTGCTGGTCCCTGGCAACGAAAGCAAGTCACAGCAGAAAGGGTACAGGAGAGCTGCTGGGGACTGCACTCAAGGCAAATTCCCCCTTGTAAACTTAGGCCACTGCCAAGTGTAATCAAGGGACTGTGTCAGGAGGGGAAGAACAGCCTCATAGAGACGGTCAGCTATGTAAGGGCCACTTATATCTTCACCATCATTGTAAACTAGTTAGAAATATGAGTTCACTTGAACAAAAACTGGCAGTGACCTGTATTTTCAAGGATTTTCAAGTTCAAGTAATCAGTTAATAATTAGGACTCTTTGTCAGAAGTCACTCTTATGCCATGTCTGGGGCTGAAATACATTTTATTTCAGCTTTTGGCCTGTACATAATGAGGAAACAGGAAATGTAGCAGTGAGACTGGTTCTTCAAAGATGTGATAAGAAAACAAGTCTGAATGACAATAAGAGGGACAACCCTACCATTTTCGAAGTCAGTGGCCAAAAAATTACACTGCAACAATATTCTCCTCCAGCAGTTAAAATGCAAGCCGGACTGTTGCTGCATTCCTTCTACATTAAACTCAGTGAGCACCTGAGGGGTTGCAGTGAGAAGGAATTTTAGACACCACCTTATCCCAAAGGCAGTCCTCAGAACTTCTGTAATCTCAAGACCAGTATGGTCACTGCCAAATTCAGCCAGCCTGCTCACAGAAACAACCTCTGCTTTCACATCGAATTGTCCTTTTCCTCCTTTTTTCTCCTTGCACTGTCAAACCAGCTGCGGAAAGAGAACGCCCTCATGGCTGCAATATTTGCTAATCTATATTTGTTAATATAATTACATTTTGGTCTTCTGCTTTAAAAAATGTGAATACATCCTACAAGTGTTTGCAATCTACATTTCCTAAATAGACGTGCTGGTCATCTTCAAGCAGCCAGACATTTCCAATAATTACCTGCTAGGATACTACAGTGCTCATCCACTGACTGTGGCCTGCACTGGAGGATTTTTACAGATTTCACAGTATGCACTGCAGTGCCCAGAGTAATGCCAACCACACCTGTACAGGGTATTTATTCACGCTAGAAAACACCCATACAACACTGCTTTAAGCTGCATTAGTGTATATCCTGAGTGAGTACAGGTGACTTCTACAGGGGCAGCAGTCCTCACAGCTCTTCTTGGGGAAAAGGGCTTCATATCAATGAACAGGTAAGCTATCTCCATTGGCAATTGCTGGATTTTGTAATGGTGAATGCAGCACATTTCCCATAGAAACATTCTCTGAGCCATCCCCATGTGATACTACTACAAGGAATTCAAATCCTAGATCAAAACAAATGTTTGAGTACAAGTCTAATACTTGCAGAATATTAGTGCATACCTTGCTCTCATTTTTATGTCACTTGGACTCAACTGTAAAGGAAAGAAATCTCCACTCAGCACTACTGGATGAGATCATGATAGCAAGTATTTCATTTCAACCAAGGCAAATTTTTACTCATTAATCTTTTCTGTTCTTTCAGTGAGCGATGATTTAAGTGAGCTACATTTATAGCACTGATTCTGTAAAGGGAGGGAGTGCCCAGTGAGATAGGACTGCAGTGATGGGTCCCAAGGGAGCTAAAACACAGATGTCATAAAAACCCATTTCAGAAATTGTACACAAAAGCACAGCTGTGCAGTGGGAAGCAAAACAGGTGGCACTGGCATCAGGGGTTGGCAGAGCACGGAAATGAACACACTGCCTCGTGTTACAGTACAACATTGCCACAAGATACCATCAAAAATGACCCCTTCAAAAAGGCCTCTTAAAAAGACCTCTTTCTCCACTGCCCCTGGAGAACTTTCTGAGGTCAAGCAGCCCTCTTCAAACAAAGCATCCCCAAAGCACAGAGTGCATTTGTCCTCGATCTGTGAATTTACACAAGCTACCAAAGACTTGAGAAGTCAGCTAGAGTTGAGCCCCTCAGCAATATACGAAATCAGTTCCACACTCACCCCAGAGTCCTCTACTTAGAAGCAGCTGTTTTTCTGCTGCTTTTTTTCAGCTCTGCACCCTGAGGTTGAACAGGCCAGTTATCCCTCTCACTCAGTGTCAGGTCAAGAGACAGCAACTGAAGCAGCACAGGACCTAGGAGTCATTGCCACTTGCCAGTCTGTTCACCAGACCAGGCTGCTTCATTTCCCTCTAATCTGTATTTTGTAGACAAATTTTCTCTGTAAAACAGATTTTGAAGAGTTGACCAGCTCTCTCCTCAGTAGTTAGACCAGATTTAAGGGCAGTGTGATCCTAGCAGGATGCAAGGTTGTACAATTTACTGCTATAAATCAACTGCCTTGATTCAGGTTTTGAAGGCTGGAACAACTCCATCTGAGGCAGTGGGGAGCTCATGCAGTTCACTGACATCTGACACCTTGCAATGTTTTAAAAGTATGTTCTGAAAAGCAATACCAGTAAAAACAACAGTGTAGAGCTCCTTTATTATTCTGTGATGCCAGATCAAATTTTCTGAACAGACACTCAAAAACGTAGCCATCCCCACTACACTGTCTCTTATGTCACCATCCACAACACACATCCTGTTTTAGGAACATAGCTGCCCCTATTGGTGCAATCATGATAAACACACTGGAGGACCCACTAAGTCCCTTGCTTTCCAAGTTCTAAAGCTAATCTTTTTAAGAAGTATATAAGTATCACCCAAATAGCTAGCTTGGGACCAGGTTTGTGTCACCTGAGCTTGTTTTCACATGTGAATTTTATTAACAACAAAAATAAAAATTTTAGAAAAAGAAAGTAAAATAGCATATATTTACATCTCACTGTTCATCTGTAGAAAGAAGATATTTGTATGCCTAGCTGCTTTGCAAAACCACTAAAGATGTCAAGTTGATCATAACTGAGACACCAGTAAAATGGAGCTAACTTAAGAACATTAAAGCAGTTTGTTAAAAATGGAAAGTGTATGAAATTACTTTTGATATCAATTGCTCAATGCTATTACTCTTCCAAATATTTATATTTTTTGGTGAAGAGGATCTTCTTCCACATTGTTTCCAATGACTCTGAGGTATTGAAGTAGTACAAGGTGCAGCTCAGAGAGATTAGAGGCACCAAAGTTCAAGACACAACACTTACAGAGAAAATAACACAGCTGGTTGAAACAAATCACATTTTAAAAGAGAGTTAAGGATAACTATAGAGATCACCCCAGAAGCAGCTTTTAAAAACAAAAAAACCTCTCCTGTCCCATGGGTCAACTCCAGTGACAGAGTCTCCAGCTGGAACTTGGCTTGCCTGACTGCTGGAACTCTTGCCAGCCCAGCTTCACTGTGATCCCTCCTTTGACCCCCACACAGATGCTGCAAGGTTTTGCTGGTTCTCAGACATCAGGCATGTGGAACAACCAAAGAATTTTTTAAAATTACTAATAATTGACTCCACTGAAATTTTCCTTTAACAGCTTAAGCATGGGGAAAATACAAAATCCAGCTTGATGCCAAGGAGCCCTGCGCTCAGACCATCAAAAGACCAGGTAGGCTGGAAAGATAATCTGGCAATGAAAGCATGGGTTTAGGACAGTACCACAGTATTGAACCCAGTTTTTCAACAGATTCTTTGAAATACTGGAAAAAGATATTCAAGCACTTCAGGAAAAATCTAATGATCTAGTTTTATTTATCTAGAAAGATAATTATGGGTATATGAAAAGTCATTGAGCACACAAATGCCTTTAGCATCAATGGGAAGCCAGATATCTCATTGTGACTGCAGGGGTAAGAAGACAAATGAATCAAGCTTCTTACCTCAGTGCATAAATTCAAATTCCTCACATGTGAAAACCCTGCCCCTGCACTTTCAGGAGAAAGTATGGATAAATAAATAATACTGGATAATAGCTAATTCTTCTCAGCCTACTGCGGTTTTGGCTCAGCCCTGCTTACAAATGGTTTTCACTCATTTAGCTAACTGTGGCCACAACCCCATCTGCATCCAAAGATGCCTGATTCTACTAATTTTTACATCTCAAAGCATTGCATCTTACTGCACCCATCAGACTGAGCCCCGGCTATTGATTAATCCTCAGCAAAAACTGCAACAACCCTGTATGGCCATGGGCAAGTAATATCAGATTCCCCAATTCCTTTTTCTTTTTTTCCATTTTTTTTTACTTTCCTTTTTTTTCCTCCTTTTTTTTTTCTTTTTTTCTTTTTTTTTTTACTCATAAATTAAATAATTAATTGCCTGGCAGGCCCAAGGCCCTCCCCACAAACTCCCTTTTGAGTAACATGCCAGAGCACCAAAATGGCTCTTTGTAAATCTAATTGAAACAAAAGCTATTGACCCAGACACATTTGCAAGTAAATCTGGTTGGACCTCAATCAGAGAGCATGTGTTTGACAGCAAATTATGCTTAAGTGCTGCAGCAAGAAAAATTAAAGGACTGAAACACACACCAGCAAATGAGATTCAGAGAGGAAAAGGAGAAGTGCAGGGCTGCTTCTTATTATAGGAATCTAGCACTGAGGGGATTTGTTGCCCTCCAAGAATGCTTGGGCACAGAAAATGATCCTACGCTGCTGTGAAAAGGGCAACAACCAGAGACAGGGGCTAAGGGGAAAGTTAACTACATTGCAGGAGACCTGAAAATGTCACCTTGTCTTTTGACTAGGGGTTTTTCAGTCTAAAGCTGAAGATGAAGAAAGCACAGCTTGCAACTGCTGCTCCAAGAAATTATCTTCAGAAAGGCCACAGCAATGCTACAAGTCAGTGCAATGCAGCTACCAGCCCTGTTCTCCCCCACATAATAATCTGCCATTTACTACTGAAACAATTACAAATTCCTTCAGAAACAACTGCAGTTGACAGCTGAATTCCCTGTACTATAACCTCACAGCACAAGAAACAAGGAGATCCTGAGCGGCAAGGTAACATGCTCCTCACACAAGGAGAACCACAACATGTAACAATCATTGCTTGCTACAATTCAACAGAAATAAAAACATTATGTCCTGGAACAACCTGGAGGCCGGAAAAATATATGAATGTTCTTAGGGGAAAAAAATGGAACAAAAATCCCCACAGAACAACATCTTCATTCCCACCACAAAGGGGCTAAGATAGCTCATCATTTTTATTTAACTCTTTTTATAATGCTCATTTGGGTGTGATATTTATCAAAATAATTATGCCAGTATAAACCCTAATTTAAAAACAATTCTGTATGTTGGCACAGTAATCATGGTAAAGACCAGGATCTCTGACTCTCTTCTAAAATTACTGTGCTCTGCATTTGAAGTCTTCTTCATGCCTTTTCCTCTTTATCCACTTTATATCATGGCAAAATTTCACGGTTCATAATAAATAGATTAACTAGAAGTGGAAAATAGTTTCACTATTCTCTTGAGACTGAGAGAAAACGCTTTTCTCTTGAGACTAGGAAAATAACCTCCCCCCTCAAGGTTTAAATGAACTTGATGAATGGACAACTAAACCTCGTAGGCTGCCATGTCCCAAGGAACTTTACAGACATAAATCCTCCAATCAAGCCCTCCCAGGAATCTGTGTATTCTCTGCCACTGTCAGCTGGGTTCCCGCTGAACAAGGCAGGCGGTCTCACAGATCAGTGGGCAAGTTGTGCCTCTGATGTGTTTGACTGTCACATTCGTAAACACAACAAGCTATGCCAGCAGCAATAGCAAGGCAGCATGGTGGGGGACTCAATACAGTTCACAAGCTGCAGTGCACAACATTCATCAGTGCAAACAAACTCAGTCCACAGCTCTCCAAGCTGGCTTTCACAGCAGGGGCAGACAGCTGCTGATGTTGCCCTGTGTCCTGCTTTTGCTCACTCCTCAAACCCTGAATACCCAACACAGATACCATTCTTCTGTCACTGTGACCTGCTGAAACTCGTGGCTACAGCCTAACAAACACTGACCACTCAGGACACTTTTAGAAGCATCTCAGACACATGCTGCACCTCTCTCTTAAGGGGAATTGAGTGCCAAGCCTTTCTCTGAAAAGGTACAATGGCACAAGCTACATCAAATACCTCAGACAATTATATATCAGGGCCAAGTAAGTATACTGGTATCTGAATCCAGAAAAGATCATTGTCTATCAGGCCATGATCTCCATCTACATACCATCTCCTAGCATATGAGTGCATATGAAGATAAGTGCTTTTTAAAAATAAAATAATAAAAAAAAAATTACGGTATTCCTCAATACCAAACAATTTTTAAAAACGCATGTTTAGGAACATTTCCCTCTTCTCTCCCTGAAATGCTGTTACTGAGATAAATTAGAGTATTTAATAGCACATTCTATTGTGAAAGAGAGAGCAAGGAAAGGATTCTATATTCAAATTTTAAAATAGAAACTCAGGAAAGTAAAATCTTATCATGTAACCCATAGTTTGAAAGGGAAAAAGAATGCTATGGCCAGGAGACCTCCAAGAATTTCATCCATCCCTGGAGATGAGACTCTTAGTTTCATGCCTGATAAAGAATTACACCACCAGTCCCGTGGTACCCTTGGCTATGCACTGCATCCTAGGTCAGAGCTGCTGGGAAGCAGACTGCTACCTACTGCATTGCTCCAGCTCTTGGACTCTCCAGACATTAGCAAAGACAAGAACCCAGTGGATGGCAGCTGGGGACTCTAAGCTATGAAGGGAAAGAAAGCAAAAATAAAAGAAAAAAGGAATCGAAAAGAGAAAACGACATTGGGTACCTTGACAGATATCGACAAGAATAGAAACAATAAAAAAGTCCCTGCTGTGAAAAACTCGTCAAGTAGGGGATGATGCATACCATGCAGACCTCATGCAGTGTCCTCCCTCAAACATGTCACAATTCTCATCAGCTTTGCTACTGTAATATTCCTCCAGAAGAGGAGAGCTTAGCTGACACCCTGCCAGTCTTCCCAATGACTGCTGACAGCCTTAGGGAACATACGGATGGGAAACCAATGCCTGCATTCAAAGGCTGCTGTCAAGCCCAGACAATAGCCCATGCTGCAAGGCAGCATTGCCTAAGCATGTGTAAATACCTACAGGATGCATACGTACACACACACATTTACATATCCTCGGCTGTATCCACAGTGATGAGAGGGAGACACAGTTGAGTCTGCACGATTCAAGCAAGCCTGGGGTGGTGTTGTGAGGCACAATGTGAGCTTATCCACATGACAGCTGCACTAATTCCTTTGATCTGCAGTGACTGGGTTGCCTCACTGCTATGTTATATAATAATATAAATTAAGATCAGCTACAGTAAACAATAATATAGCATGAAATACAGTCAGTATTTGTTCAGTGGACATTACCGGGACAGACCCAGAAATAGCACAGCACCTGGAGAGAGAAAATACTGCCCTAAGGTTTGACATGAAAATACTGAGCAGGACCTACTGGATGCTCCTTGCCCCTCCCTCATCCTTAGAGTCTGATCATCTTGCCTCAGTTTTGAACACACTGCAGAGCAGCAAACTGAGCCCATGCCATTCTCCCCTCACCTCAAAGCTGTAAGATAGCAGTAACCCTTGGAGATTCGACTCCAGTCAAACTGCAGTATCCCACTTGAGTGAACCCAAATGGGCACTTGACTACTTGCCACACCTTGTCTGCAGGTAAAGCTTAAGGATGTAGCAAAACATTACCATGTATTTCCAGCACCTATTTGACTAAAAGTAGTAAGAAAATGCAAAGAAAAATGCAATATGACACTAAATTAGTGCATGTTCTATACATATAATTCTTTAAAAGTTTGCAGGAGTGGATATCACTTGTTTTAACTCTTGGCAATATCACATCCTTGAAGATGCTTCTTTAACACAGGTCAGTGGCAAAGATGAGGGCTGGTAAATTTAAGGGGTGCAGTTAGTTGACACTGCAATATTAAAAGTATTCCTAAATTTTTAATTTAATTCCATCTTCTTTTTAATATTGAAGTAATAGAAAAAGGAGAAAAAACCTAAACCCTTCACAATCCAATCCAGGTTTTTTTTTAGACAGGAATCCACAGAAATTCATGTGTTTTGTTACTGTCCAGGGCACTGTGGAAGCAGACAACCAAATTACCTATTTATGGGCTAAGCACCCTTAATCCACCTAAGCAGCAATGTATTTCATTGAGTACAGACCTAATTAAATATTCATCACTTGGGCTGTAATCTGGTCAGATAGTGGTTTACCAAATATGAAAATCTGCCATCCTTCCCAGAAAAATATAAAGCAATACTTAAGTTTAAAAAAGGTGACAATAGTCAACATCATAGTCAATTCCTAACCCTCTTTATTGCACCATGTGGGTTACCCAGGACTCAAAAGCTAAAAAAAAAAAAAAAAAAAAAAAACAAACAAACAATCAAACCATGAGCTACTGAGGCCCTATGATTTACAGGCAAGGAACTCTGATTCAGTCCAGAGTCAAGGAGACCAACAAGAAACCAGAACCATCACGAAAAGTTAAGTGTTTTCAGCATTCCACAGCACTGATTAAAAAGGAAAGTGTTTCTCAAAGAGTATGTGGAGCAGTCACCTCTCCCAGCACCAATTGTGTGCCATTTCTCAGATCATGACAAGGAATTCTCTAAAACAGAAGAAATTAGACCCCTCCTTATCAGATTGCCTAAGTAAAACAGCATTTTTTTATCAAAAGTCAGCCACATATCCAAGAAAATCTTACTAAAGAGAATGAGATCAGAAATTTCACATTAAAGTTGCCTTGGGCTGGATGATGGATATGAGGTGCTTGCTATGGCTCAGTAAAGCCTTGTCAGTTGACACCATCAAGTGAGCCCAGACTTTTAGTTCCTGCTCCAGTAGAAGACAAAGCCTACGAAACATGATGAAACAGCTGCTGTCACAGCTAAACATCATTGGCTTTTAGAGCAGCACCTTTTAAAAGATGACCTGCTGGCTACACTTCTTCTGATGAAGCCCAGAATACAGTTGGCCTTCTGGGCTGTAAGCGTGCATTGCTGGTCACGTAGAGTTTCTTATCCACCAACGTATCAAAATTCTTCTCCTCAGGTCTGTGCTCAGTCCATTTCTCACCCAGCCTGTATTTCTGTTTGGGATTGCCCCAACCCAGGCACAGACCTTACACTTGGTCTTGCTGAATACCACAAGGTTTGCACAGGCTGGCCCACCTCTCCAGCGTGTTAAAGTCCCTCTGGATGGTTGGTATCCCTTCACTCTGGCGTGTCAACTGCACCACTTAACTTGGTGTTGTCGACAAACTTGCAAACTTGCTGGAAGTGCAGTCAATCCCACTGTCCATGGCACCAACAAAGATGTTAAAAAGACCTACTCCCAAGTAATGATCCCTGTGGAGCATCACTCATCACTGGTCTCCACTTAGACACGGAGCTGTTGAGCACAACTCTTTGAGTGCTACCATTCAGACAATTCCTTATTCACCAAGGGCTCCACCCATCAAATCCATGTCTCTTCAGTTTAGAAGCAAGGGTGCCACTTGGAACAGTGTCAAGTGCTTTGCACCAGTCCACGTAGTAGTCCCTTACTAGTCCACTCCTCCCTTATCCACCAACACTCTAACCCTATTCGTAGAAGGCCACCACACTTGTCAGGCTGAAGTGGTATAGTATAAATATTTACCAAACAGCACATGGCTTCCAGGGCTCCTTAATAAATGTCTTGTACACCTCTGTAAGACATGTCAGAACTGTAGACAAGCACAAAGCACATCACAGACATACAGAACTAAGTGGCTTTCCAGAATTTCGGTTTCAACGTTTCTATTATTTCTAACAAAGCTGCTTTCTTTAGAAGAGGCTCTAGATGGCAAAGCAATTTCTGAATCAAACTGGGGAAAAAGACAGTTACAGAACTCCAGGAAAGCCTGGAATAAATGACAAAGCTACAATTTATCAAGTTCAGAGACCAAGGAATGGATCAAGAAACTAAAAAAAACAGAGTCTCCTCACTATTTTTTAGAGGAATTGCTCAGCATCCTAAAAAGGAATGTGACAATGCAGGCTATATCACAGCTAGGACTGGAAGTGAAAGACTGCAAAGCAGCTGTAAAGGGACTGCTAAACAAACAGAGACTTTTGCTGCTCAGCCAGGATACCAATGCTAATGCTACTGACATAAAAAGCACTGAGAACAATATACAGCTCCATTCTAAGAAAAAGCATATCAGAACTTCACAGGTGGGGGTCGGCCTCTCCTCCCAAGCAACCAGCAAAAAGACAGGAGAAAATGGCCTCAAGTTGCACCAGGTTCAGGTAGGAAATCAGGAGGAATTTCTTCACAGAAAGGACATTCAGGCATTGGAATGGGCTGTCCAGAGAGACAGTGGAGCCATCATCCCTGGAACTGTTCAAGAATCAATTGGCTGCAGTGCTTAGCGTTATGATTTAGTTGACAGGGTAGTGTTTGATCAAAAGTTGGACTCACTGATCTCAGAGGTCTTTTCCAGCCTTTATGATTCTATGGTTACCTACAGGTGCACGGGATTCAATGAAGCCTAATCCCCATGGTTGGGGATGGCCTTTGACATCAGGGACCCTTCCCTTCAGCTCTGAGGAGACTCACCTTCACTTCACTCTCCGCCTCAAAAATAACACAAAATGTAGACGGGATCACAGCCACTACCAAAAAGCTGATGCCTCTCCACAAAGCATACTCAGTATTCTTCAGAGTTCGCTCACCAAAGAGCTGACCCTGCCCAACCCTGCACAGAGGGGATCTTTGACTGCATGATCTAGCTATGCCACTAGAAAGAGGTATTACTGTCATATCCATTTACCTTTGCTAGCTCCTGGCAGCACTGGTAAGCTGTCAAGAAAAGAAATGAGCTAATGTTCACCAGCAGACCCTTGCCCGCTTCTGCTCTCTGGACATGACAAGCCCTGTCATTTCTCATATGTGAAAAATCGGAGTAATAATGCCTCTCCCCTCCAGGATGATATAACGGTGTCTGCACAAATAGAGAAGAGCAGCAGAAACTCTGGCATTCAGTACAGTGTGCAGTATACAGATATCAAGAAAAACAACAAATACCAGAAAAAAACCCATTTTTTTAATGTCATCTTTGATCAAAAGAGGATTTCATACATGGGAAATTGGCTCACACTGCTATTGAAGAAAAATCCATTGAAGCTGGTTCCTTATTGTTGGTCCTTTCAACAGCTCTGCCTCTACAAGTCCGAGCTGCCACATTTGGCACTTCCTTGTTTTCTCCAAATGTAAACCTGGTAGAGGGATCTGGAGTGCACACTGCCTGTAATGCAGATCTTTCCCTACTATTAGAGTTGCACAGGCTAAGGCAAAGACTGCTACTGCCACTCAGTGCTGCCACTGGCACTGATCATTTCAACCAGCTGAGGAAAGGAGAAAGCAGTGTGGAAGGCTGAGACTTCAGAGGTCAACTCTTCCTTCCCGCTTGTCAACAAAGCTTTTCCAAGACACATGTGAAAAGCTATTACCAAATTTATGACCTCTTATGGTTCAAATTCTCTCAGAGACCCCTACCAACACAAACACATAAGGAGTCAGACATTGGGCAGGACAAGCTGTACTTCTACTCAGAGATCAAAGCTGCAGAGGACCTCTCTTCCAACTTGTGTTCTCCCTATCCATCAAGCACCTCTCATCTTGACCACTTAAGACGACTCATGAATACCATCTCTTTACAAGCTCATCAACAGTATCACACAAATAATATGAATGGCATTGAGTAACACTAAAGAGAAGCCCATCCGCAGCTGCCTTAAGAAGACGCAGAGAGTGTTTAGCCAAAATTATCTTAAGTGGTTATGGACTTCTTCTTGTCACTGCTGGTTAGAGAATATTGTTCCTTAATGATTCACCTGCTACACTCCAGTGCACAGGCCATTTCAAACAAACCCCAAAAGAGGTACTGTGATGTACTGAATAAATTGTGCAAAAGCTCTGAATGACTCTGACATGTGCAAGAGAACAACTGCACTGAGTGAGCTTCAGCTGCCCCAGAAATGTGTAAATGTATGTATGTGTATACATACATGCAGGGAAAAAAAAATTAAACAGTAGGCACACCAATGTAAGAAACGTGATGTAGTAACTCTGTTGCATAACTCAAAGCAAACAAGGGTAGTTTATCACAAGAGAATTCTATTCCTGTCTTGATCCAGAATCCACAACAGAGGATAAAAAAACCCCACAATAACAGAAAACCCCAAACCCTAATAAAACCTTTGGCTGACGGAAGCATGACGGAAATATTTTCTCACCATGTACCAAAACATGCAAAGACAAGGCACATAAAAGTTCACCTGTGCTGTCTCCTCTTCCTCTGCTACACATTGTATACAAATGATTACCCTCAAGGGTGCCATTTAATTCTGCTCATTTCAGAATTAGCACAGTAGCTATTACAGCAAGGCCATTTTCCCTGCAAGAATTCATAAAACTTGAAGTTCAGAATTTTATCTGGGTTTTTAAACTGGCAACTGCACTTTCACACAGAGAAAAAAGGAGAGAAAAAGGTTAAAAAGATAGGAAAAAATTAGAAGGATGGAAGGATTAGTGAACAGGCAGTGGTCAGCAAACAGACATCAGCAAAAAGGAGAGGAAGAGACACAGGAAAAAAAAAAAGAAAGGAGAGAGACAAAAGAAAGAACACAAGTGCATTTTTATTACAATATTACAAGATCTCTGATTGCTCTAATTACACCTAAAGGAAAACAAAACTTGCCTACTAGTATCAAATGCATGAATAATTAACTGGAAAGGAAGGAAGGCAGCAAAGCTGCAAAAAGCCCAAACAATCTTAAGCTATGGGCAGGTTCTCTGTAAAGCAGGAAAGCATTTAGTTCCTAGTGTGTGGTGGTATTTTTTTTTCCATTTTCTTCCCTTCCTGTATGTCAGCTGAGCTTTTCTTCTCCTCCTCCCCCACCATTCTTGGCCTGTGGTAAGCTACCTCATCTTGTGATGCTTATACCTCTTACTGTGACTTACCACTTTAAGTGTAAGCTGTCTAATTCTTTGGGTGAGTGCATCTCCTAGGAAAATCCCAGGGAACACACAGAAAATGGATTTTTTTTTTTTGAAAGAACAACAGCTTAACAGTAGTAGTCCCTAAGGTATACAGCAAAAACTGAGGATTCTCAGTAGCCACTAAAAACATACTTAGACTCTTTAAATCTTTAAATATAATAGTGCTCCCTCTCATAGGTCTTAAAAAAAAAAAAAAAAAGAGTTTGGGGCCCAATGTCTTAACCCACCTCCAATCTTCTTAATGACTTATACAAGCAGATAACATTGAAGAACTGAAGCAAATGATGATGTTCTTTTTGTTTTCTCCCTAAACTGTCCTTCAATTATGAAAAATTAACCCTCAGGAGTTTTTCCTTGGCATAGAAAGTGAAACTGAAGTGTTAGGTTTTGGACCTTATTGCAAAACACAAACACACCTAACTAACCAATCACACAGGAAAGTGTAGAAGATGGTTTGATCTTGTACAGTAGCACACACAGTAGACAGATCGGTTCAATGGGACATCTCTGGAATTAAAAGAAACAAATTAAACCAAAGGTGATCAAATAAATATCTTACATAAAGCTTTTATGTTCAATATAAACAAAAATGAAACATTTCTGGAAATACTAGTAGAATTTTGTAAATGAACTAGAGGGGATAAGGGGTGGGTAAATATGTTATTAATGACTACAGAGGGAACCTCAGATGATGAAGTATTAATCGTAATTTCATCTATTTTGCTGAAACCTCAAAAAAAGAAAGAGAATATTCAATTTCAACAGAAAATTACAAATAGGACCCAGCAATGTATCTTTCTGGATGTATCTTTCCATCCTGAAGCAACGTCTTTGCCGATCCATAGGAATGAAAACATTTGCTTGCAATTAATCAAGGAACTAAAAAAAAAATCTTGACTTAATATTCTGGCATTCCAGAACAATGCTGATATCAATCACTTTCTGTCTTTAGTGGGCTAAGTGCTAAAAAAAGCTATTTTCAAATTATGGATATTTACCAAAATAAACAAACGTATTTATTACACAGCAGGCAAGGAGAAGAAAAAGAACAAGAAGAGGGAAAGTAGAGATTTAAAAAGAGAGGTTCTTAAATCTATTTATTTATTTAATATCTGGAAGTAAATGCTTTTTGGAGTGCAGGAATCCAATTGCTACATGCACCATGATGGATTAGCTCTGGTAAGATGAAATAAATAGCCATTCATCTTACTGCTCACATCAGCACTGGGTGTACCATGTAGAGAACTGAAATGAAAAGCCTACAGACAACCCTAACCTGGGGACACATGCAGCACGAACATTTGCAAAACAGCTTTGGTACCAGAGCTAACTCTGAATGCCCTTTTGGCGTCTCAAACCAGTCATATTTAAATCAGCCATTCTGTAATTATCCTCTCTCTCTATGGATAGTCACACAGAGAAAAGGATGTACATAGTCATCCATCCTGGAACTACTTGAGGGCTTTCTCTCCGCTCAAAGCATCTCAGGAGGTGTGCCCTTCAAAGACCTTTTGTCTACTGCTGTAATACAACTTCCACACTACCACCACCAAATGCTGCGGCAGCATTTTGTTCTCCTCACTCTTAAAGTCTCTTCTAAATATGAAGATTGAAATAAATATCTTGAAACAGCAAGTTAATGTATCTAAGTCTCACATTACATACATTTTATAACGCCTAAGTAGTTTTACTGATAAGACATATATTGCCCTAAGGAAAAACAGAATTTCTGCATTTATGGCAAGACAATTAAAAGCAAAAAAAACTAGTCTTGCTGGAATCTGAACTTAGGGGTGTAGGATACTTTCCATTTTAATGCTGAGAGCCCTGAGTAATGATCCTCAGTCCAGTACACCACTTTCATCTTCACTTGGAGAAGAAAAAGTTTAAGAAAGCCCTGCCTGATCTTCAGAATCTTATTTCAGGGACTTTAGGAAATTTCTGAGGACAGCATTATCATTAGTATTAAAGTAGATATACAGAAATTGGGATTCAGTTGAAGGGAAAGCTGAGAGTATGGACATTGAGCAACTCAGGCATGGCACCACACTGTCTCTCTGGCAGAGCCAGAAGTGACTTGCTACTCACCAAGGCAGATACTCACTCTCACTTACTCCTGAGACATGCAGCAAACACACCATTCCTACTTTCTTCCCCAACAGAAGGTAATTAAACACCTTCAGGACAAAACTGTTTTGTTATTTTGTTTCTTCTTTGTTTTTTCCCCCAAAGCACCTTGTCCTCTTTCTCACACTGCTTTTTATTGCTTAGGTGAAAGAAACTTAATGACTTTTCAGCAGTACAGTAATTACAGTCCTGGTGGAGTCTGTAGAGGCAGGAGGTCACTAACGCCTGAGAAAATCTGATTCCAAACAGAGTATCTCCATTCACCTGAAACAGATAAGAACTGCAGTTGCCTCAGGGTATTTATTCTGCACTGCCTTGCATGAGTGGAAGCATATGTTTTTCTTCCTCATCAATGTTAGCTTGTCAGAAATTTCTCTTTGCTAAATCCCCTGGTCTACAGCACCAATGGTACAGCTGCAGTTGTTCCATCCTGCCCTTCTCTGCCTTGTGAGAGGAGGAACAAAAGGAGCCCAGATAAAAAGGTCAAGGGCTGGAGAAAGACTGAAGGACTTCAGAGAGAAAACTGTCCTCCCCCTAAGGCTACAGAAGTGTTACAAAGCCACATTAGGAAGCAGTAAAAGAGCCCATCTTTGAGATGCAGAGCAATAAGAGAGAGAGCTCTGCCTACAAAGAAAATTGAAAATGAGATGTAGCAACAGAGAAGGTTCTACACAAGTTGTGCACTTGAACAGAAAGAAGTCTATTTTCTGCCTTTCAGCTCCAGACCCTGATAAAGGTGATGGCATCCTAGAGCCACAGCTGCTTCAGCAGCCCTCTACAGGAAGAGGAGCACCAGTCTACACATACACCCCATGACTCCAGTCTCCTAACAACAACAACAACAAAAAGGAAATCCCAAAATGATGAAATACTGAATGTTTCCTAATGCACAGTACCTCACATCCTTCTGCTAGCCCTCCTCCTCTGAACAGAGACTTCTTAATCAGAGTGGCATGCATGGTTAGTTGTAAGATACAGATGATTAGTCATGTGAACCTCCACTTAGGAGGGACAGATCCTGATAAGCTTAATCAATATTATTTTAATCCACAGATATAAAGTTATTTGCTCAGAGGGTTTTAGTGTTCATCAGCTCCAGTTCACATATTCACCTAGCATTAATTCTATTAGTGCATTTCATCATTGAAAGAGAGCTCCCATTAAATAAACTTCATGAACAGTTCCAGATATGTTTAACAAACTGAACAAGCTTCCTCACACTCACAGTCCTAAAGATCTGTGTACAAAAAGCTCCAGCAGATTAATTTCTAAAACTTACCAGCCTCACCATTGAGCATGTGCCCAGCTGTTGCATCCTTGTTAAATGCTCTGATTACATGAGCTTTTGCCCAACAGTAGCTTTGGGCTCCTCCCAGGAGCCAGGATCTGCTGAACAAACATTAGTGAAGCTCCTGGGAAGCAAATAATTGAAAATGCCAAATCACCATAATCCAGACTTTATGAGTCTGTTCTTGGCCTTTCTCTTTGGCTCAGATGTCCTCTTCAAAGAGAGAAATCTGAAGAGAATGCAATGGCTGCCCACTCCTTCATGTGACAATAGGCCTGTCATTCACCTAGTAGCTTTCAGTGATTATCCAACATTTCCTGAAACTCATGCACCATCACATACTTGTCTCATTTCAACCCAGAGGTGGATACATTGCCTGAGTGGAGCTCATAAATTGCTTCAGGCCCTCTTCCAGTAAAGGTGCTGGAAAAATGAGAGGTATTATTAGCATAGACAGCAGTGGTGTTCAGCAGCTAGGACTGGACAGCAATAACTTTATATCTGTGTACTAAAATAATATTAATAATGGTTAGCATTAAGCTAGTACTTGTGACTATCGGGGTTCTCCCTCTCCCACACTAACACCACATCTGTTGTAACACAGGACTGACATATCAAGCCATCCTGTTGCCACCAAAAATTCAGTTTTTGAACTGAAATAACTCACAGATTTTGCTGGGACCTAAAGCACACCCAGGAGCAAGAGTAAAGACACACAGAGCTGCCTCATTAAAGAGAGGGATGATCGCAGAAATATCAAGGTGCCAGACAGCTGTTAGCAAACACAAATTGAAGGGTGGCTGGATTGTGCCAGCTGTCTCCAAAGCAGCTGCTTAGGGTAGGACACAACTTTCTGAAGGCAGCTGGGAGTAGAAAGTGTGGCCCAACAGCCTGACGAGTTAATGCTTTCTGCAGAAATGTCATCAAGTGTGCAGTTCAGTCTACTGAACAAATAAACAATAATCCATAAGAGAAATAGAGAAGTCTTCAGATCTAAGGGACATGAGGAAGCTACAGTAAGTTCTTTCTGTTCACAGCATTTCTCTGCCAAAAGTCCTATAAAACAATCTGCTCAGAAAAGCTGTTTATGTTCCATCATGTAGCTTTTCTTTAGATTGGATTTCCAACTCATGGCTAGTAAAAGCCTGTTTTTAAGATGTGGAATGGTTATTTAGCACCACATAAGCCTACAAGCTGTCAGGGGTCATTATATTCCTTTCCTATACAAAGCACTTGACAAAGAGTTTACAAAAGCATTATCCCCATACTACAGCTATGCAAATTAAAGATCAGATTACTGATCCAATATTCAGGGGAGTTGGGAAAGTATATTGTCCCAGGGACATAGACAGGATACTGAAATCCAAACTATAAGGAGTAAAGAATCCCTCTAACAAGAACATGCAGAAGTTTTATTGTCCTTTTTCATCCAATGATTCCCAACAAAGTGATGGAGAAAATAAAAGAGATGCAATTTTATGTGATGGGTAACAGAAAGGAAAAAAAAAACAAAAAGAGAGGAAATAAATTGATATTCCTAGGTCATGTAAAGAGTAAATGGGAGTGCTAATAATAAGCAATAGCATTCCCAAAATGTGTCTCAGGCTTTGAATGGATCATGCTGCCTTGCTTTGACATGAATGCTGGAACTATTTTTTTTTTTTTTTTTACATCAAATAAAAATCAAAATATGGGTCTTTTTTTTTTTTTTTTTTTTTTTTTTTTTTTTTTTTTTTTTTAATTGTGGCAGTTGACAAGACTTCAATCGTCACTTTTACAAACAAAATGACTGCTCAGTGATATGTGGCAAGCCAGAGTGGCTGCATTTGAAGCCAATGATCATTCATATTCTGTGACAGATGAGGAATATATAGCTATAATTTGTGACAACCCCTGACAGAGTTTAACATTTTTAAAGGGACAACTACTCTCTAACCCAAACAAATGGAGACCATATAACACATTTATTTCACTCAAGACTGTTACCTTTAACACAACACTGTTGGCCAGCCCCACAACAAAAAACTAGGAAAAAAAAAAATAAAAAAAAAGAAAAGGTGCCATCCACTGAAGCAGTGATTCTTCGTGTCTTCGTGTCTGATTACTCCCTAGAATACATCATCTCAAAAGCAGACCCACAGACTTCCAGGTGCCTCCAAGCTACTAGAAGCATTCAGAAGATGGCATTTCAACTCTGAAACACAGCCAAGCAAGACATGAAAATAAAGCAGGGGGAAAGGGAAGTAAAATTCAGGCAAAATCAAACTTGTAAGTTTCCAGGTTAATCTACATACAGATTAGTCACATACTAGTCTCTGTGTGCCAGGACATAAAGAAACTAGTATCTAAATAAAGCAACAAAAACAGAGACAACATAACACTGGTGTATCTAATGAAAATTCTCATCTGTTATAAACAGAAAATAAAGGGGTGGAGAAGATGCTGCTCTGTAAAACTACCAGTGAAATGCTTTCTCTGCCCATAGAGAGCTTTGAAGTTCAATAAAGTTCAAGTGCGTGCAACTTGCCTTCAAATTTGAGGCAGCCTCATTCAGAGGACATACTGCATGACCTCCAAATATAACCCTCACTTTGATTCTACCTTCTTGTCATTATCCCTTAGTCTTAAATGAAGGTTGAAGGAAGCAGCTGCCTTCTACTGCCTGAAAAATTAAAAACTGGCTTTTGGCAGACCAGAGAACTTCCATGTTACCCATAGAGATCATCAAATATAGTCCATCTTCTGTGCGGCCCTTGGTGGGGAAACAAAATCCACCTAGGATTTGTTCAGTTTGGCTATTTCAGATTTTATTCCTTGTAGCCTCATAAAGACATCTGCATAGAAGCAAAAAGAGAACTGCTGTAGCTAGGATTTGCAGTTGCTTATGCTATAAATCTGTTAGCCTCACATTCTCTGTGATGCCAGGCAGGCAACAGAACAAGGACAACCAGTGGAGAAGTCAATCAAACCTGTACTCTTACAAAATCCCTCTGGACTTGCAACGAATGCAGTGGATATTTTAGCCTCTCTACTGCTTCCTCCTTCTCGGTTGGAAACAAGATTCCAAATACATCTCTAACTACACAGTGCTCAGAGTGGCTAATACCTTTAGCAACCCATTTCTCCAGGTCATGACTTTGAATTGCAGCCCTTGACATCTGGCATACCAATTGATTCCATTATCTGGTGTTACCTGCAAACTTAAAGAGAGGGATTATTCTATCCTATCACCTCACTTATTAGTGAATGCATTAAGCATATCAGCTCCAACACTGACCCCTTGGGAACACTACTGCTCGATGCCAAAACAGGAATTTTTGTTTCACCTTACTGAAGAAACAGCTCTTCATGTGGAAAACGTGGGGGTTGGAACTAGATGATCTATAAGTTCCCTTCCAACCCAAGGTGTTCTAAGAACCATCAGTACTGTGATCAAGAGCTAACAAACTGACTGGCTGACAAGTTGGAACTCATCTCACCTTTGCAGGGGAAGAAAGAGCACAGACCAGATCCACTTCATAAGTTTATTATTTATTATCATCTGTTGTCTCTAGCCACACATTCCTAAAAAACTAATAAAGATTTTTCCAAAGAAGCCATGTGGAAATCTAGATTCTGACACGAGCCATTACTTACAGAGTTAATAAAAAGGCCTTACATTATTTATTCCAAGATCTGCAGCAGAAGTACTGCTTTCTAAACCAACATGAATAGTTTTGTCTTGAAGTGCACACTTGTTACCATAATATCCTTATTATTCTGAATACATGCCTTGCATTATTTCTACATTTTTCAAAGGATATTAAAATGTAGTTGGAAACATCAGCAATCAAGTGTCCCTTTGAGGTAGATTTGTGCTGTTAGTTGCAATTGATAAAGTGCAGCCACTTCTAGGGTTGAAAATAATGCTTTAATTACAGTATTCACACACAAAAAAACCCCCTGATATTACATTACACTGTCCATCCAATCCAGAGGCTTGTTAAAAAACTCTGATATTTGTATTTAATTAAAGCAGTTTATAGTCAGACAATGAATCTTCCCACTAATTTTGAATAAATAAGAAAAACAACTAGCTGCAGGATCACCTGGTCAATAACTGTCCCGCCTGTGGATCCTTTATACCATGAAAGAAATGGGAAAATTTCATCAAGCATAAGTATTCAAGTTACTGTTCAGGGGTCTGAAATGAGTATCTTTAAAAGAAAAGAGAGTGTATCTGAATCTGACTCCTGTACTTGGGACAGTGATAGAGCTGGACTGTAGACCGGAGTCTCAGAGCAAAGTCTTAGTTCAGAATATTTTGTGTTAGTATAGGACATGCTGGACCAGCAATTTTGGCAATTTGTGATGCATTTCTTGCATATTCACTGCTCACATACAGCAAGTGCCGTGTCTTAATTCTGTTATGTTTCTGTTCTGAAAAATTTTGAAGCAATAAAACATGATTGACTGACATTTTGTCTCCATGCCACAACACTGTGCCACAGAGCCATGCCACCTGTCACCACTGCTGGCTGCAGGAGACTGAGCCCTCCACTAATATTTCCCCTGATTATCCATGGCTCACTGGTCAAAGCCCTCTGCATTTTCAGTTCCACTAGGGATAATCTCCTCTATAATTGTACTGATGGGAAATGACAGATTAGAAGGGAGATCAAATGATTTTCAGTCTGAACTCTACCAAGTTCTTGCTGGATTGTTCTCAAATCTGCATGCTCTAGGCTTTCCTGGCAGCGTCCTACAAGCCATCTCAACATTCACACTGCAGGAGATGCCTGCAATTTAAGGCTGCTGAGGAATCAACTGAACCAGAAAAGAATAGTTATCCCCACACTGCCACTCATTTACAGGAAGAAGTAGATAGGAAAGGTATGTGAAAGAAAAAGTTGAGGTAACAGATTTGTCTCAAAAGAAAAAGCTGAAAATTATTTGTCAGCTTTCAATGCTTTCTAAAACTACATCCTTGCTTAAAACATTGGATGAAGCAACAAAGAAATATGATTAGAAAAGACAATGCATCATTGGTACCCTGCTGAAAAGAGATGGCAAATCTTGGCTTTCTGGGCCAATACCTGGCAACCGGACTTAGCCAAGTGTCACTTTCTGTTCCCCACCTCAGCTTCCCCGACCACAATTATGAGTTAGAACAGCTAGCACTTTTCCAGCAGCATCAGAAATTCATACACACATAAAAGAAAGCTCCTCAAACTGCAGTTGGAAAAGAACTGTACACAGCATTCGTGCCGGTGCCTTGAAGAGCACTGGCTTGACACCCACCTTGAGCCCAAGGATGGCTGTAGCCCACAACTCTCTGCTCTAAAGGGTGGTACAGAAATGTTCTCTCAACATAGAAGGCAGTGACAAGAGCTAGCACAGAACAGCTTACTTTCTTTAAAGCCCTAAAGTGATCAAAAGATCTGATGGGCACCACAGAGCATCTAAAAGGAGTGAGAGCCTTTGGGAGCAGCTGGGTGCCAGCCGCTCTGCAGGCACAGCTTGCAGAGCCAGCAGGCTGCCCTTCTGCACAGCCTCCATTCTCAGCCCCTCTCTGTCAGACGTCTCACAGCTGGGGGGGAAATGCTGGCTCAGACTCACAGGAGACACAATGGCAACACTTAAAAGAAAACAAGGTATTCTGCTTCAGAAAAATGTAATTAAACAATTCTCATGCCAGCCACTTTTTCTCAAGCTCTGCATCCACTGTACAAATAAAAAACAAGAAAGAAAAAATCCACCACAGATTCTTAGCACCATATTAAGTTTTATGTCCATTAAATTTTACCTGCAGAAAATAAAACAATTTGTCTGTTTTCTGTCTTTTCATAATGCATTTTTATGCCTCTAGGTGTCTGCCTGTTTAGACTCTAGGGGCTGTAAAAAGTATTCTGTATACCATTACCTGAATAAACACCCTATAAATTACAACTGATATTTATCAGCCTCGTGGCAATTCCACTACATTAGAAATAGTACAAGACTGTATTTAGATTGATAAGATATGGGTAAAAGATTAGCATACAGAGATGTCTAGAAAAAACCATGTCTGCTATTCTAGACAAAATACATACACATTACTTTAATTAACCTTCCCTGCATTTGGAACTCCACCAGGATACAAAGTTAGCTGGATGACTAAATGCAATCATATTTTCAGCCCAGCCTGATACTTCACCATAACCATTCAAATCAATTTACCCAGCAGAGACATTTGTCCCTGGCCTGTCACTATGGCCTGCATTGAGCCTCCTGCTCTTCTTTATCTTCTGGCAGGGCCATCATAAGCAAGCGACATAGAGGGTAATGTATGGGAACTCAAATAAGTTATAAATCCTCCCTTCCTTCATCAGCCATCAGCCTAAGTGAATTTATTCCAGTCAGCATTGGCAAAGGCTCCCTCTGCTCTCAGGAACAAGTCTAAGATGACATGTTCTTCAAGGAAAAGCTCCTCATTGCTTTTGGGAAAAGAAGGCATTGCAATGGAAAGGAATGGCAAAAGGCTGCATCCCTGAGAGGTAGTGATATGCCTAAGTATCAGCAAGTCTCTTCCATGTATTCAGATGCTTCTCAAGTGTTTAGAAATCCTAAATATTTGTCAAATGTTTAGAAACTAAGAATCTGTCTCATAAAAAAAAAAAATCTAACAGCACAATTTTTCAACTGACCAAACTTTGTTTTAAGGCACTGCCCTTAAAGCAGTAGTACTAGTAATATCAAACCAAACTCCTAAAAATAATCCACCCAAAATACTCAACATCCAGACCCAAAAGAGTGGACATTTACCTGCACTTCAGGATAAAGAGAAAAAATACTGAGTTATTTTAAAAACTCAGAGGAGCAGTGAAAGATACTCTCCTTTTTCATAATGGCATCCTAGGGTTTCTTACAAGGTCTTTTTGAACACCCTTGAGAATGTCACAGGTATCCATTTTCCTGTCACATAGCCAAAAGGATGGTAAATGAAGAGTTCAGTTGCCATTTACTAGCTAATGCAAGAATCCTTGACTGACAGGGTACACAGGTAGACAGATGGTCCAGATCAGTAGAGACATCTTTGCACAAAGCACTTGAAATGCCAACAGCCAACACTGTAGGTACATACTACCTCTTTTCCTTCCTATTGTAACTGAAGGCCTCCCCACTGCACTTTTTTGTTTGATTAGCAAATATCACAACTGCAAAGCTCCTGGGCCTTCAGTGCTTCCCTCTTCAGTGGTATGGATACCAGCTCTACAGCACCACTCTCCACTCAAGGGGCCAGGTCTAAGGAGCTTTGTCATGGCAGGTCAGTCCCTGGATGCAAACGGCTACATAGCTTCAACTTCTGTCCACAGAGAGAAATGCAGAACAGACAGAGACAGTTTACACCAGTGAAGTCATAGCCCTGGCCCTTTCCCTAGCAGAGGATATATGCTGTTCAGGTAATAACTAGTTTGAGTGCACGTAATCAGACTCACAAAAGCACCTTCCCAGAGGTTTTCCACATAAAAATTTAGTTCAAAGTGCAAAAAAAATTATAATAAGCATCTCTGTTTGGGTAAAGGCAAAGTTTTAGGTATTTAGGCCCTAATTTCAGTTTGGAAAAAAGTTTAGGTCAATGTTTATGACCAAAGATCCTTTCTTCTAACAAGTTCAGCTTCAGGGCTTTCAAAACAAAATCATTCAGCCCACCCTGCCGGCATCCACCCTCCTCCTCTGCACCCCCTCAGAAGTGCATGTGCAGGCACACTCATCCTCTCATCCCAGTCATTTCATAAAAGCAGCAGTCTCTTCTTTCCCATGCATACATCTCATTACCCATCCTTAGTACACATCTAGAGTAATGCAATTTAGTTCAATGTCACCAAGAGAAAGACATTCCTCTGGGACTGTCATTACCATAAAAAACAATCTGCTGCCAGTTTATATGTCCTTACCCACCCCTTGTTTTAAATTTATAAAGCACAACCAAGTGTTTTGCACTCCGGTGTTGTCACTTAGATTCAGAAATCTTTTCCTCTTCCCCCCAAAATCATGCTTTATGTTTTGCTTCCTAGTACATCCCTTAATCTTTCAATCCCAGCATCACAGCAGTTTTGTTGCCCTGTCAGTGCCCATCTGCTCATCCTGGGTTGACTGCCACTTTACAGAACTACTTCCCTGGCCTGTTACAAGTCAATCAACCTCTCAAGACCACATGAAACTCTACCCAGCAACCTCAGAGGGCTTTGTGGTACTGTCAGGTGAAGCAGGACAATCAAGACAGGCCATCAATGTATTCGTAGCTGTGCTGTATGAATGAGCCATCTCAGCGTATGATCCTACAGCAGCTCAACAGCTGAAGAGAGTTCAAGTTGTGCAGAAGATTTTAAAATCTCTGCAGCAGAGATCCTTTTACTATTTGCCTGTGTAGTCCACTGGCAGTAGCATAAGTCAAGGTGTCACAATAGATTATAGAAAGAAGCTTGAGCCTTGAGGGCAGGAACTCTGGAAATGACCAATATTTATTCTTTGCTAAACAAAAGGCATTTTAAAAGAAACACAAACAAACCCAAACCCAATAATAATAATTGGAAAAAACCCGAAAACACAAACAACAACCTCCAAGCTACTAGAAGGAATTACAGAGGGTTTCAGCAGTAGATTTAATAAGAAGACAGATTCAAATCAAGTGTATCCAAATCAGAACATGATCTCTGAGGTGGTAATTAAATACCTGGATGATGAGTATTGGTGGTATATGACTGCACCCTGTGTCTACTAGGGATAAAAGTCTTATTTTTCATGAGTAACTTGAAAAAAATATTTGGAAAAGTAGAGCAGAGGTCCGATATCAAAGGAGACATTTCTGGATTTAAAACCAGAAATACATGAGACTTACAAAATCCTAAAAGGAGAACTTTTACCTACATAGTGATTGAAGCTGGTCAGAAAAGCTAAGAGAATAATTTCATGGAACACAAGGTAGTTTTTGCCTTATGCATAAAGGGAAAAAACTTTTTTAGTTTATGAGAAACAGTTAAATCTCTGTTACCTAATATATTTATTTGCTTTAATTATGTTGCTTCATCAGTTTAAGTAAGGTCTCTTGTTCCCTAATATTCTTATTCCAGACTAATTTAATGAAGATTTTACCAAAAATCAGACAACCTCGGAAAAAAGGTGCTGAAAAATAAAGTCAAGAAACTACCTCTATTGCTCACTTAGAGAGCAAGTATATATTCCAAACAAACTCTGTTCCCTCCAGGATGCTCTAAGTGAACCCAAATGGTCCAGGTGAATTGTTCACCGATGAGCAAGCACTGGAGATACATCACTCCATTACTGTATCAGTCTTCTGAATCTTCTTATGTTAATGTACATTTGACATTTCTGTCATACACTGTTCACATCAGTTCACTGGACTTCCAGGTGGAAAAGCTTTAAAACATGTCTTCATTATACAACAGCATGTCTCCTTAACCCTTCAGAACCCCGGGGGAATTTAAAAAAAAAAAAAAAAAAAAAGGAAGGCATGTGCAATTATAGCATGACCAAACACATTTTGTCTCCTTGAACTCTTCTGCTTTTAGCATGGTGTGGAATTTTCCTTCATCTGTTTCTTTAAATGGTGTGAGTGACAGTGTTACATGCTGTTGAAAATCCATCAAAGTCTATCCCGAAGGTGTGGAGCATTATCTTGGTATGTAGGTAATACAAAAAGCACTTTGCAATGACAGGTGCTACAGGAGCACAGGAGCCAGGGATCACGTTACTAAAAGATTCATGGAATCTTTACAACACTTTACTCTTTATATTTTATGCCTCTGAAAACAAATACATCTGCTCCTTTTTTTGTTAAATTTTAGTGCCCATGCCTTTCAAATGTAAAGTTTGAACTGAGAGTTCCTGAGGGAGGAAGAGTCAAGCCCTAGAGTGCATGCAGGGACCCCAAACTTTAGTAAGGCAAGGTGTTGGGAATGCCATTCCTTTAATGTGGAAAACTGCGCAGTGAGAAAGACAGCACAGAGAACAATAGCCTGGGATTCCAGAGCAGGACCCAACTGCTGATTACTAGCTCTCCTTGCACAGAAAGCCCAAAAACGTCATGTGGCTCCAACAGTAAGATTTAAATCCTCCAAGAACAATAGAATAACACAAAAAAAAGGCTAAAGGGGAAAAGCCAATGCTATAACAGTAGTAGAAAAGAGTCATTCTTTGTACCAAGAAATGCCATGACAATTGCATTAAAAATAAATCACTCTGACTTTTTTTTTTTTGTTCACCAGTGGCATTTGTCCGCCACTGCTTTTAATTCAAATTGGGCTAAAAAACAACTCATCCATTTTGAATCCCGGATCTCACTGAAGAGTAAGGGGAAAGCCACACAGTAATAGCCAAGCAGTAAAGAAAAAGGAACTTGATAAAGGTGGTACATTGCAGGCAAAAAGACATCATTTTGCTGCTTTGGGATTTCAGCAATGCTGTGGGAAAGCTTATATATTAATAAAACATGATTATTGACATTCGCTAAGACTTATTGTTAGGTCTTTCCCTTTTTCTTGTATACTTGTACACTTGTACTTATTTATCACAGTCTATAAAAACCGATCATGAAGTGTAAAAATGTTAGAATTACTTTATAAAGGGTTATACATCTATATAGTCTAATTCTGCAAACAGCTTCCCAATATCTCAAAAGCTTTATATATAAGAAATGGCATCCTGTTCATTAGATTGAGGTCATACTGCCATTTTTGGCATTAGACATCGGCCATAAAAGCCTTCAGATCGCTCATTTTCTACAGCATTCACATCCTTTACCCTGTTCTATGGCCTAGGTTATTCAGCAGATTTTTTTCTCCCAGGCAGGAATATTTCTACACTCCAGAAACAAACATCTTACCACTTGATGTGTGCTCCAGTTGGGTAGACTAAGAGAAATAATCAATGAAATCAAGCAGCATGTCTGCTCGTTTAAGCCTCCTCCTCCTCCAACAGTCCAATGCTTCTTGCTCTCTTTACTTTTTCGGGACTTTAAAGACTTGGGAACCATTTACAGTCATGCCATATGTTGCTCACTTTTACATGTCACCCCCAAAATACTAATCATTTATACCAATAAGCAGTTGATTAGCTAGTAGATAGTTCCTAATCAATCTTCCTTTTCATTAGCATCCACATTATCTGTTCAACACATGAGAGTCCTTTAAGAGATTTCCCTTCTTTTGAATGAAGAGGCTCATAAGTAACCTTACTCTGTTTCTGTGAAATGGTGTATGGCCCAAACAAGCTTATCTCCTAGCTTGTTTCCTTAATCGTCTCTCTCCAGTAACTTAAAAAAAAAAAAAAAAACCATAAAAAAAATCTTGTTGTGCTGCTGGGAAGAACTGGCTCATGTTGCAGACCTGTTTCCATGCAATAAATTCAGCATTAGAGCAAACTTCTGAGGTACCCTCCACACGTCAGATTTCTTCTTTGTATGCTCCTTCAGAAGAGAGACAAGAGTCCCTAACCTGCTGACTCTGTTCTGTCTTGGCTTGCTACCAAACTAACCAAGAGAAGTAATAATCATTTCAGAGAAGCACAGGAAAATAATAGGTTCTCAAGAAAAGGGAAGTAGCTACTAGTTCTATAGAAAATAAAATTAAGCCCTGGATTTGACCAGGATGCCAAAAGAGCACACATTCTGGGACTACATCCACCCTGGAGTCCTCCAAACCCTTGAGCTGTTGTAAGTTTTTATTCTCCCTTCTACTTTTTTTTGCCCTTTTCCCTTAAGACATGCCCTCAGCTTCCAAAAGAGAGAGACTGAATAATCTCTTAGTAGCTTAGTAGACAGAAACAAGATCTTCTCACATGCAATCATTCAAGCAGAATATCACTTATTCTCTCCTTTTCCCCACCTATCTTTATGCAGTTTCAAAACCCTGAATGGCCTGCCAGTCCTTTATGCTTTTCCTTACCACGTGTCTGAAAGACACGTAACTGCTATTAGCTCCATTTTGCTAATATGGGCTACAAAAGTGGGTTTAATCAATTAACTGAATGCATCATCCTATTTACAAAAATGTTTGTAAGCAAAAGAGAGTAACAAGCTTAACAGACATCTATTTTAGAATGAGATGATTCAGGCCCTGGAAGATTCTGTTCTTCATTGCCCATAAGGGGAGTTTGACTAGTTCAAAGATCCCTCTGTGGCAAGTGTCTATGTACAGTAAGAGTGAGTCTTCAGTGTAACTGAATGTGCCAAAGTTCACCAAGGTTTGCTTACGAAGAAACAACTCTGCCAGACCAACCGGGCACCACAAATCACCTCTGAAAAAGATAGCAGGAGTGGTCTGCAGCTGCTTGAGTCAATGCTGGGAGAGAAGGACATACCCCAACACTTAAAACAAGTCATCATTTAGTCTTATGCCAGCACTGCATAGACATTACCAGCATTATTTATTCCTATTTACCAAGCACAAAAGAAGGTAAAACTTACAAGGAAAACCAGTGGCATTGTTCAGATAGGAGTCATACTTCCACATAATACCCAGTTAAAAAAAGACAAAAATTTTCAGAAATCCAGGACTGTGCTTTCTGAACACAAATAAATGCCAATGCCTGTACAATACTGGTCAAGGAAAAATAACTAAAACAGATGCAGAGGAAGGCTATCAGGAGACAGATAAGCCTATCTGGGAAAAAGAATATTAAAAAAGCTTGGCTTGTTCAGACCAGCTAAATAAATGTTGAGAGGAGATACATTTACTGTGCACAAACACCCAGGAGTAGAAATAGCTGAGGAGTGGAAATGACTATTTAACTAAGGACAATACTGGTACAAGAACAGATGGTTATAAACTGCCAAAGAATAAATTTAGACTGGAAATTAGACAAAGGTTTCTAATCAGCAGAGCAATGAAGCTTTTAAAAAGCCTTTACAGGGAACAGGGGCAAAAAGCTGCTCTAAATGAGAGATAAAGCTTCATGCATTTCTGAAAGGTATTATGAAATATGGTTCCCTACCAAAACACAGTACTGAAGACAAGGATTTCTGAGGTTCCTTGCAGCGTCCTGCTTCTCTACATTTCACAGTAAAATCCATTCATAGCAGCACCAGCATATCAGAAGTACAGATCTAAAATACCTTGGCCTCCCAGAACAACTACATGGCGAACCATTCTGGCTGGATTTTGCTGAAGGGTAAAACAAGTTAGCTTCTAAGGGAGGGAGTCCAGGAGCAGCCAAACCCATGAAGAAAGCTTGAGCTAAATTTTTACATTATTTTATTACGAAAGCCACAGACGGGGCAAGCACAGACAGAACACTTCATCTCCTTTAAAGCTCACAATACAAAACTTGAGAAATTCCAGGGGCTCGGGAGTACAGAAAAAACCTCTCAACACATTGCTCCATGCCAGAGAACCCTTCTGATGACCATTAGTCATTGAAAGATGCAGTTTTGTGGTCTGACCATACAATATGTTTATCAAAAGACCAATTTTTTTTCTCCCTCTTTATTTTCATTAAGGTTTTCCATAAAATACAAGGATGGAGCTCATCATGATCATTACATATTGTGTCTTTGTTTTCTATGAGTAGGACACAGTCAAGTCTTTTGCAGACCCATACACAATGCTGAATATTTGATCTTTTCAACATATATGTGTGCCAGAGGTCTCAAAGCACAGGAGGAAAGTAGCTTCCTTGGAAGTACTGCAGAATTATAGGGTTTGACCTGTTTGCTTGATTCCTTAGTTATGGCTGCATCAGGTTTAGCATCTGGGGACATACCACATACAACTTGTATCATTATTTTAGCATAAAAAGCCCAAAAAACTCAATAAAAGGGAATTTGCCTCAAAGACTATCTCATCCAGCAACTCCCTCTTGACAGCCATTTCTATAGTCCATATTATCAGGGCCGTCGAAGATATTCTAAACATTTCAGGCAAAAGTGCTCAGAAAGCCCTAGACCCTGAGGAGATATTCTCTGGGATACTCAGCCAGAAATAGGCCATGGATAAGTTATCTGGACAAGACTGTTCCTGATAAAGTGAGGAAACACAGGAAGTATTGTTGTAGAACACAAACTTTACTGCTTCTTCAGAAAATCTTCAGCTAACTGATGTAAGACAGACTATGTGGTTTTCAATTGCAAGCTCTGTCTCTTGGGCAAACTACAAGAGCTCCAAAATTTATACAAATAACCCTAAACTGACAGTTACATGCAAAGGCCATAACCATTCCCACTGTCACCTCCTTCTACAGACTAAGACCATGCTCACTGTGACTGAATCCTCTGATGATGGGAGGTTTTCAACTGCACGCCTGATTAAATGCTGCCTTCCAGAATTCTTGGATAACAGGAATTAAATTTTAATGCTCTTAATCTAGTTGACACTTTCTCATAAGCTCTTCCTCCTTCCCTTCTCCTGTGTTATAAATGACCAATTACCTAATCTAAGGTAATGCAGGCTTTGGTTGACGCTAATGAAGATGCGGTGGGTGAGATCCTGCTCGCAGCACAGTCCCATTAGGAAAGGTTAATCACCTCCTAACTTACAAACCCATGTTTTAGCTCCAAACAGTGAGGAGGCAGAGAAAGAGGCATCCATCACATTAACCAAATAGTACAACAAATGCCTGGCACTTGATCAGCAGTAAAGTGCTCTCCTGATGGGAAGAGGGAGACTGCAAAATGAAGACCAACAGTGACTCTCCAAGGTTGCTCAAGACAGAGATCCCCAGTTAGAAGTAGGGAAGGGAAATAACCCCAGCTAACACTCGAGATTTGTGCTTTAGAAGAGAGGTCTGCATCTTCCTTCCCTGAGAAGGAAGTGCATCACACTGTATGTAATGTCACCCTTTCAAGGAATCAAAAACCTTATCTCGATGAAATGTGCATAAGCAGCTGAAGGAAACCAGAGAGGAACGTCCCAGCTTACGTAGAATGAAACAAACCTTCAGCGACTTACCATTATCTCATAATTCCAAAGTCTCAGGAATAGCCTAGGTAGTAGTGCTGTCTTCTCTCTACATTCAGACTATCCACTGCTGTTCAGTGTTCCTCAACAAAAATCATTTATCTCCAGTGAAGTCAGAATGCACATGAACAGAGAGCCAAAGGGTTTATTCGTTGCATCCACATGGCCTAGCACTGCATGGCTACACCTGCCTCTAGAGATATCTAGAACTAACCACCATGACACTAAGTCATTCCCTTAGTAAGTCCTTACTCAAAGAAAGAATAATTTCTTTCGTGATTTGAGGCAAAGGGATTGTTGGTAGAAGGAGAGTAGATATTCCTAAAACTTTTACATTCTGATTGACTACAAAATAATGTTGTGTAATTACTACAAAAAAAGGAGATTTTTTTTTTTGTTTGGATTTTTTTGTTGTTGTTGTTGTTTTGGTTGGTTGTTTTTTTAACTCCGAGGATTCTTTTCGAGAAAGGTCTTCATTCATTACCACTGTCCATGACCATTAAATTTCCTTCATGCAAACAGTGAAAATCATTCCTCCTCATCCAGAGATGCTCCCCGAAAAATGAGAAATACTTCAGTTGTGAGACAGAGGTATTGCCTCTTTACTGTAATTTTTTTTAATATATATACATATATTCATGTCACCAGGTTGCCTTCCTTGCTGGACCTTTTCAGCTTTTAAGGCTCTTTAGTGTCTTTGCCCAGATGACAGAAATAGTCTCTCTGTCATCATTTGAGATATCTTACAAACCCAATTTATGCAATCAAGAATAAATCCCATGATGTCAAAGCTGAAATAGGATCCCCTGAAGCTGGTAGCATGTAAGGCAGAAGACAGAAAACAGTTTTTTTAGCTGTGTTTAGTCATGATCAAATTTAGGCTCTTTATAGTTCTAGAGCAACCTGACATCAGTGAGTGCTCCATTTAGTTTGCAAAGTAGGAGGATGTTTCCATGCAGTCTAAACTTAACCTTACTTAAACAATTTCTGCTGTATTTACCAGGCTTCTCTCTACTCTTGATCAATAAATATCCAAGCGAAACATTTTGTGTTCATTTCTTCTGAAGCAGAAAGGCAGAAAACAGTAGCAAACAATCCTCTCCTTGGAATCTGAACAGTGAAGAAAACACTCAGATGGTGATCCTCCAGAGCTGACTACTGAAGAAAATGCCAACCTGAACTGCCACCAACTCTGATAGCTAAGGAACAAATTGTGAAAAAAATACAAAAGGAAACCCATACAGACAGCTGAAGTGGCAGGCAGAAATTTAAATTTTGATCTGAGTGATCTCTTTGCAAATCTGCAGAGCGCACATAAGATGAACATTAGGCACAGGAGAATAAGAAACCTAATTTAGGAGTATGAAATTGCTCAATGAAAGGGTTTTGAAAAAAGCCTAGAAATTAGCCTTTCAGAAGCTCCTGTCCCAAAATTGCTCTCCAATTATTTTCTAAATACTTAACCCTTTATTTTTCTAGAAAAAACTTTATTTTTTCATATCTTAAGACTTGTTAATGTGTATCTCTAAATGAACTAGCCAACACTGAGCATGCTTGTTTTAAGAACCAGTGATAAACTCGCATTTTATGACCAACTAATTTCAAATACATATTTTCAGGTTCTCAAGCTGTGTCTACACAGCCATACTTATCAAGCAACGTGCAGAGACTCAAGAGGACCTACTATTACACCTCCATATGATACAATCCAGCGTAGTTCAATGAACAGATGAACGGATACAGCAAAGACACTAACTCACGGATTGCAGTAGTCCAGGAAAAGGCATTCACAACACCCCGTGAGTACTAACAAGGAAAAAGAATTTGCTCCATATAAATTGCAGGGGGAAAGCTCTGTATCTTGCACATGAAAAGAATGCAGTTTAATAAAGACCAGAATTAACATCACTCTAAGAGACAGAACCTAGGCATGCTCAGACAGTTTCAGCAGTACTCTGCCATAGGTGGTTTCATGGATCAAAAGGGAGGAGACATTTACTGCCCAGGCCAGAAGTTTCCAGGCACGGGAGTAGTGTGAGCCTTGCTGTGCCCTGCTTCTTCAAGAAGTCAGTCACTTGCCTTAAGAAGGTTTTTCTTCTTCCTTGGTATGTGAAACAGAAAGTAATTCTCAGGTGGATTCAGAGTTATTAAGTGCCTTTGGATGTTGCTGCAGCTGGTCACTGTGATTACTAGTTTGTATTGTACTGGTCAGTAACTGAAATAATAGGATTTCTGCTACCAAAGACTTTCCTATTACAATCAGGAAAATTAGGAAGAGATACTTCCATTTGAGGTTAAGGTTTCCAGGAACACCTGAGCTCAACTTTTGTTTTCTGAGAGAACTAGCACTACCCAAACATCCAGACAAAAGCTGTAATTGGCAAATGCTAGAGATCATGAGCAGTGGTTTAGTCAAAATTTCCTGCTGAATTTCCAATTTTAATAAATTACAGTTTTCAGCATTTATTCAATAACATTCACTTACCTGGAAAATATAAAAATCTTATGCAGCTTTTGACCTCTCTTCTTTGACCGCAAGCCTCAATTAGAGCCAAAAGGAAAAGAATTGTTCTGATGTTGAAGTTTTTCCTCAAGAACTTTTCAAGATATTCCAGTTCTCCAAAACATCCCAAGAAGTAAGCTATGTACTGGTCATCACAGTAGAACGCCTGTTACTTTCTCAGAGCCTGAGCCATATCTGAACCATAGGAAGATACATAACTGATCCCAAACTAGCTCATCCTGCCTTTTGAAGAGAAAACTCCCTTTGACATCAAATAGTCTCACTACCTTCTATAGCTAGCAGTACCCAGATTGAAAAGAGATATAAGACATATATAACAAATACCAAAGGAAACTTGGAGTCATTAGAAAACAAACAAAGAAATTAACAAAAAAACAGAAGCAAACAAGGAGCAAGGGAAAATTTGCTCCAAGCTTACTAGTTCAAAAAATCTGTCTCTGGAGAATTCAACCCCTTCTGCTCTGATGTGTCCTCCTGCTGTTTTACTGCAAGCTCAGTCGATTCACAGCTGCTACTCTGCACAAGGGCTGCCTTCAGAAAAAAAACACGTGGTAAAGTTGGAGAACCATTTTCCCCACCCAAACAGCAAATCCCAAGTCAGAAAGATGACACCAACTCAGAAGCCAGAAGTCTGCCTTCTAACAGCAATAACAAGGTGAGCCAGGGCAAAAGCTGTACTTATCAAACTAATGAGAAAAGCACCAGCTATCTCCCACACAGAACAGGCCCTGCTTTGAACTAGTCTACCTTGCCCATGCCCCTGCATTCTCATCCAAAATGCTCTCAAGTTACTGGTGCATTATGACCCAGTCTGGTCTCCAAATTCAGTATAATCTATATGCACTAAGCATGAATAGCTTAACTGGAACAGCAAGAAGAGTTCAGTTATGTGCTACCACATATACTTTTGAGGAGGGCAAAGCAAGCATCGCACTGTATGCAGAAAACACACACACAGTGTTATTCATAAAGTTTTGATCACATTTCTCAATGCCCTAAGCCTTGAAGCCATAACTACAACATCAAGATAAGACAACCCCAGACAAGGATCTGGGGAGGACTTAGAGACAAAAACCCAATCCGTGAAGCCTAGCTTTTATTGTTCGGACAACTTTCATGGTAGCAGAGACAGGACACTGATTGAAAAGCGATGAGAAACACCACTTCTGAAGCTAAAAATCCCTCTGGTGTATATCTGATTATATGCAGAAGCATTTCTGAAGTTGTATCTGGGAATTAAAATTTGAATGAGAAATCAGAGATGAGCTTTGAGCATTGGAGCATTTACTAGCATCTTAAAAAACTTGCTAGAGGTATCCAGATAAGAAGCTTCTCTTGCCCTGGAGAACATGCATGACATGGAATTTCCATGCCACAGTTCTTGGGCATTAATGTCTGTTAGCAAAAACTGCTGCTTATATCCAAAATCTGTCCTGAGCCAAGGGAGTAAGAAACAATCCTTACACAATGATGTCATCAATGTAGTTAGGTCGTAAAGTTCCCAACCTGAGTGAAAAGTAACAACTGTGAAAACTGTAAGATGTCATTAGGAATCCTGCTGAAATGTGTTTAGGTATTTGAAATGGAAAACTGTAACTGACTTGCCCCAGAGTTGCAGTTGATCCACATTAATCAGGACCAGGTATAACGAGTTAAAAAGTGGGGAGGATCTCAGCCTCATTTAGGCACGTAAAGATTTTGAACCTCTTCTCTACTAATCATCTCCACACCACTTACGGGGATTTGAGACTAGATATTACAAACCAAGAATCCACCCTCAGTCAGCACAAAAACAGGAAATGAGAGGCAGAGCTGTGAAGACATGGACACACATCTACACCACACAGAGATATGAGTGATAATCAGGAAGCTAAAATGGCAGACTCCAGGGACACACAATGGGTGGAGAAGCCTTTCACCCTAAATACCTGCTTCTGTAAAGAAAGAATCTGTCCTACAGAACAAAGGGAAGTTCTTTATCCATGACTTCAAAAATAACTAGTAAGTTGCTTCTTTTACTTTCCACACTGATAAAAAACTTGCATTAGCAACGCAAGAAAGGCAAACACCCTGGCAAGTTTGTGAAAAGTGTCTTTTCTTTTCCCCCCAGAAGTCTCTTTCTACCTTGTGGCAATAGATCAGTGGACTTCAGCCATTTCAAAAACAAGCGCTTAAAGTTTCCTCCTTGCAAAGACAGCATCCTCAGTAGTGCTCTACTCCAAATCTAACTGAAAGCAGGAGAAATAAAACACAGAATAACTCCCAAAACCATAAATAGGAAAGCATATGGTAGGAGAATAAGAAGAGCAGAAGTGCTAGTTATTTTAAGTGACAAGATCACATAATTTAAGTTTCCAGGGCAGAAGCCCTGGAAACATTTTGCACAAGACTTAAATAAATAAATAAATGTGAAACTAGGCAGACCCCTGCAACATGCAGACATCTTCCTGACTCAGCAAGCTATACACAAGGAACAGCCACAGACAAGAACACACAAAAAAATCTCAGTTTTTCTGTTTGCTATTTAGTATGTCTGCCCTGAAACTATGGCATCTGGAAGCAGCCTCCAGAAGGTTTCCTAAACCCTCAAGTCATGGCAAAGCTGCAGGACTCAATAAATATCAAGGAAGACATAATCTGTAGAGGACTATACAAAGCCTTAGGTGATTTTGGAAAACCTCTTTTTGAGATTAATTTGGAGAGGAGAAAAAGACAGCTGGAAGATAGAGATTATTTCTAACTTCATTTCAAGTTTTCATAATCCAAATATCCACCAACGACCTGGGAAAACTCAAGCAAAGGATGCTTGGGGTCTGTGGGTACACAGCACCATCTCGTGGAGTGAATGGAAGAAGTATAAAAAACAAGGAATGATTCCAGCACTTGAGACGTCTGCAGCTTGGCTTTTTGACAGGCTGCTCTTCTGGAAGGTTAACAACTCTCTCTATCGAATTTGTACTTTATAAAAAAAGTTCACTGCAGATCTATAAAGAACAAATGAACAACAAACAACTCCCTATTTTTATCTCTCAAACTCATCACCGTTAACATAAACACTGCAGGCCTCTTCATAAATAGAGTGTGGGCAGACAACCATCTGTACTGAATTTTATTTGCCAGCAGGCCTAGCACAGCTGTGAGCACCCTTCTCTTACAAGTCTGAATCTCGTGTACTCAAGGTGGGCAAAGAAAACAAGTTTATAAATACTAAATTTGCCAGGAATAACAACCCATACTTCTCTCTATTTAAGACTGGAAAAGAAAAAAGTCCTTTTCCATTTAGAAAAAGAAGGAAACTCAGAAAAGCAGCTATTCCACCCCTTCCAGCATTTGCTCCAAACATGGAGGTATGCTTACAGTGTGTCTGAGAAGGAACAGCTTAAGCTACCCAGCTGGTTCACATCTTACTGGTTATAAATAAGGATTTCCAGGCACCACTAAAAGCATGAAGACCTGATTCATTTCTATCTTATGACAGGTAGAAATTCATCTGTGCAACAGAAAGCATTTAAGTGTCCTGACTTCTAAAGGAGGTAGGCAAATACAGGGGTCTCTGTGCAGAAGGGATGTAGTTCGTCTTATTTTCATCTCCATTGCAATTATTGTGTTATACTCAGCTCCACTTTGGCAAATACTTCCAAGTTTATTGTTAGTTCATCTTGGTCTCCAGGATGAAAATTGTTTAAAAACAGAAAGCACTATGTATATTGTCTATGCATTTCAAACAGCTGACACAATTATTTTAGTACAAGTCCCTCAATTGTGATACTTGGGCTAAGTATGTTCTCTGGTATGCCTAAATTAAGTTTAAATTACTTGAACTATCAACATTCCATGCATATGAGCCACCAGTAGCAATTCCAGAGCCAAGTGGGGATTTCTGTGAGAATCCCTTAAGACCAAGCACACATTTATGTTTCAAGTATCCATCAGAAGCATCTCTATTTCACCATGATGAGGTAAGGGATTTAAGCCTCTAACCTCTTCCAAATGGGACAAAATGTCACTGGTAACAAGTGCAAAAAATGGAGAGGAAAAAAAGAACAGGCTGGTGGTTTAGGTTTTGGGGTTGTTTGTTTTGGGGTTTGGGGTGGGTGTGTTTTTTGTTGTGGTTTTTTTTTTTTCTGACTGTAAAAACTCTTTCTTAACTCCTATGATTTGTGTTTAACAATGTGAAGCACAGATAATTCTGTCTGATCTCAGTTTCCAGCTTCCAAGTAACTATGACAAGATGAATTTGCAGGATAATCTCCATGCTGCAGCACTAAATGCTTCAGCCTCATGTGGCATGTAGGATTAACATGGTGCCCTGCCTAGTTCAATACACTATGAAATGTGCACAACTCAGCAATAGTTCACACAGGTATTTCAGATATCTATGCACAGCAACTCATCTACCAAATGCATATCCTGCACAGCTGACACTACAGTTAGAAGACATCAAAATCATGCCCTATTGGGTAACTTTAAATGTTTCTGTCAAATATTATGCCCTCAAGATAGATACTGGTATCTCTGCCTATCACACACATGTACAGTCACTCAAAGAGATTTTCTCTTGTTCCATATCACACAGCAGGAGTGCCTACAACTATTTGGTGACAACCAGATTCACAGATACTGCTTCTAAGCACTTTGGCTCATTTGCACAGAGCCAGGTCTGCTCAGCTCATTCCACGTTGGTAACACAACCAATCCAGCGTTAACAGCAGCAAAGGAGGAAAATGAGTCCTCGCTGATGTCAGCAACAGTGCTGCCTTCTGTAACATGCAGTTGGCTTGGATCCATAATGTAAACCCTGGTGCACAGGCACTTCTTGTGACAGTCTGCATATCCAAGTGAAAGATACCTGATGGCTGAGGTCTTCAGTAATAAAAAGAAATACCAATATTAGTGCTCTCCAGTATTTTGTGGCATTGAACTGTGAAACTATCTGTGACAGATGAACTGTTAAAGACACAGATGCTTCTATGGGACCTACACATTGTATGATGGATGGCTTGTGATATTGCTATCTATCTTCATCATTTGCCTGAGATCAGAGGGCAGAAATGTAACAGACATTTAGTCTGTTAGGTCATTTAGTACAATCTGAAAAAGAAAAAAAAAAAAAAAAGGAAGAAAAGAAATATGACAGATGGTTATGAGAAAATAGCCAGCAAACCCGACACCAGTTTTGCTGTGGTCAAGCACTGCAAATAGGTTTCAGACCAGAGACAAGAAGAAGAATAGAGCCCCAACCACACTTCTTTCAAAATAAATGTTGGAGTCTCTCTGGAAGAAAAATATGCTTATATTTGGCAGTTATATCATTAAAGTCAGAGTCTATTCAAGACACTCTGATCTAGAGGTCAGTTATGGTATCTGAGACAGTTCCTCAATAGACATGAGCACAACTACTCTCACATTAAGGCTAGAGACACCTTATGAACAAATGCTAGAAAGATCAAACTCGGCTTTCTTAGGGATGGAGTCATTTCCAAATCTCTCCATCCTGCTCAAGACCACATTCTCAAGCAGTGTGCTGACAATATCCTGAAAGGCATACCCCAGACTAGGGAGGCCATCACAAGCCCATGCATCTCCAGCACAGTGGTCTGTGAAGAGCCTCAGGAAGTCACAGCCAGTAGATTATCAAAAAATAAACATATGCAGAGGAGGATGAGCTAACTTAGGTCAATGCTTTTAAACCAAAGTTATTTGTCTTCTTTCTCAGGTTTTTAAAGTGTTTTCTGCTAACTTTCACAATAAATTCCTCCTTATGATGTAGCCAATGAATCCTGAGCTTTGTTTTGAAAATGATGACATCAACCACACCCTGTTCTTTTATTCTTTCATTTTTTTTCTGTACAAAGTATTCTAAGACTTTCACTGAAATATGCAAAGTTTTGCTTGCCCTAAGTGTGCAGTTTTCATTGATTAAACTACCAGCCATGAAAAATTTTCACCAGCTCTGTATACTCCCAAGACTTTGAAATGAACTAACAGATTTGAAAGCTTTTTTATCTGCAGACAGCTGTTAGCTAACTGTAGTCCCAGTTAACACTTAAATCCCAACAGAATTCAAGTTATATGATTATTCTTAGGGGTTTTTTACTGAAAAGCCTAATTCCTCCCACAATCAGAGAAGCTATTTTGTGTCCCAAAATCTCTAAGGACAGAAAAAGGCAACTGAAGTCCCAGACTCCTCTCCCAGCACTTGACAAGGCCTCAGATGTCAGTACACAATGAAACACCTCCACAAAGATAAATTAAATCCACCAAAATGTGCTCCCCTGTGCAAAGCTTGTTTCACAGGTACCCAAGCAGCCAATTTCAATCTGCCCCTCAGGGATCATTATTAAGATAACTGTAATTAAGGTTTTTTTCCATCTAATCCCCAATGTTCTACAGCTGAGATTATTATACCAGCTCCTGAGTAACAAGATTGCAACATAATAAAGCTATGTCCCTATATGCAGCTAAACTCCACTGGAGATCAATAGTAGCCTTCTGTCAATGACAGGAAATAATTAGTACATTAGGCAGCTTGGATAGTGAACAAAGAATCTCCTTCAGGACCTCTGACTCCTCCTGCCTTTGTTTTTCCATATAATTTCCATTGCAAAACATTGAATAAGCATCGTAAAAGATCTGTCTCTAGATCCCTACTGACCCCAGCTTCCTCTCTTAGATAGCCCCAGAAATCAGCAAGAAGAAAAAAGTTTAAAAAACTCTAGTACTGCTTGAATCTCTCTGCATGTTGGCATTCTCTCAGCTATCCACACTGTAAATATTTTATGACATAGATTTGCCCACCTAATGACTGTAATCTTAAAGGCAGCTTTTAGTCTAAGGTATATAAGAACAATATATACAAATCTTAAAAACAAAACAATTAGGCACATTTGATATGTGGACTGTGAGAATACCATACCAAATTTTGATCTGAAACAACTGGCATAAATCAGAAGTTACCTCACCGAATTAAAATAATTACTTTGTATTTATAAATACTACAGCAAACAAAGTCTAGTCTGTAAAATAGAAAAGGTTGACTTCAATCCTTATCTATTTGTTCTCACCCAATAATGTAGGCTCCTCTTTGCAAACTGTTGTCTATGCAGACAGCCTGGGAAATAAGCAATAATCACCTTAAGGAGCTGATAGGAATAAGGAGGCAATATGGTGTGTGCTGTGGCAAACAGCTCTATGCTGTCTGGGAAAGCACCAAGTGAACTCTATCCCATCTCATTAACACCATTACACCCCACTTATCACACATCAGATTTAGATCAATGGCTTAAAAGCACACATTTATAACTCTGCTGAGTGCTGCAAAGATGGGAGAGCACACAAAACCCAGGTGGGACAAAAAACAGATTAAGGATTATTTGAAGCAAGTCAGGAAAGTAAGCCCAACATGGAAATCATATTTTCATAATCCACAGCGCAACTTACAACAGACCCATAGGGGATTGGAGGGAATGATCAAAGCCAGCTGCATGTTCACCTGGACTAGTGACTGGGTATCCTGTTGCAGACCAATTGCAACAGCTAAAAGACCAAACAGATTTTGTAAAGGTTTTTTTTCCCTTCTCTGCAAAAGAACAGGTACTATCTGCATACCATATGGCACTCAAAGTAACTCATGCTGATGAAACCATAGTAGGTGTGAGATTATTGAAAGTATTTGGAAAATATAACTGAGGACAGAAGTTTCATAGCACTGTATGGGGGGAAAAAATCCATTTAAAACAAAAGTCCTCAAGCTCAGGGTGATTTTTTGCCTATAAAATCCAACTCTACATACATCTTTCATCATCTTCCAAAATCAGTTCTGTACCATGTTCTGTGACGAAGCTGTTATAAGAAAAAAAGAATCTTTGAAGAGTAAAAAATTGATGGTTGAAGATTTTGGTATTTTTCTGAGTTTTTTACATTAACAGCTTCTTAAAACAAATATGAACATGTGCAGGATATTACAACGAAAATGCTAAATTTAAAATTAATCAAATCCTTGTTGCACTTCATAATTTAGAACACTTAATTTATTGTCTAACATTCAGTCAAAAGATGTGCTTACAGATCATCATCATCGACAAAAGGAGCTTGGGGTGACAGAACAAACAGAGACTCTTATTCTGCTGTACAACATTTCTGTTTCTGCTGCCAGCTTACATCAGTGTCTTACCAGTGATTACACCCTGGGTGTGCCATTACTGAAGGAACAGTTTCTGAGGCCAAATCTCTCATGGGCCAAAATACGTGGGACACGGTACCACTCGCTCAGCTACTTTTAAGACGAAAAGTGAAAATTATTGCCATGACTACCAAAGAGTATCAAGTTAAAGAAAAATACTGTCAAAGGGAGCAGAGATCACAAGGAACAAAATTATGGCAAGAGCCTTTTGTGACATGCTTATGAAAATAGCATAGCTGGTGAGCAGTGCCAGGAAGAGAATTAACTGCTTGAACTGCTCAAACGTTGATAACAGAGGCTGTAATCACTCCCACCTGTAAAAAGTCTCTCTCCTTCCATGCTATTGAAGTCTGTAGCACGGCTGGACCATAGCTTATGTGCTGACAGCAGCCAGGTGTGCACAGATATCAATGACTGATTACAGCTCTCATTCTAAATGCTCCTTCTGCCAAGCTGTTGAAGCAATCGTAATTAAATTACTCACTAGAGACGTAGCTGCATTTTGGGGATCACAAAAGGATAAAGCTGGCTAGCTTTCACTATTAAAAAAAGGAGACACTTTCATGTCAGGGCACCTTGAAAATCTGAAAGGTGTAGAAGAAGCAATTTAAAAAAGCACCTGTCACTCAAATTCCCTCTTTCTCCCCCAAAACAGGGACAGACAAATTTCTCCCTCTAATGTTGACAGCACTGCCCATTCCAGATAACTCCCAAAGGGAACATGGGGCAAACAAGCTCTTGATCTGCAGTCTGATTTGATGTTTAACAGCTGTTCCTCAAGGGAGGGGAAGTGCCTTTCAGTACACTGAAAAGAATGAACATTTTTAAATCACTGAAGAGCTAAGGCAATTATGTAGTTGGCTATTACTAAGCATCAGAAAAGTGTATGGTGCTGTAATAAGAAGTAGCATCAGATCATTGCCCTAAGGATGGTACATTTCTTGGCCCTGCAGGGCCAATGAAAGTAAACAGTGCTAAGAAGGATGAAAGCAGGGTTCATAACCCAAATCACATTGATACAATTTACTAAAGTACACAGTTGCATTTCCCTTCTTTTTTATCCCTGTTCTCAGAGGATAAGGTCATTCACTGTCGGAAGACACCAAAGGCTTAAGTCAGGAACTCAAAATGATCCATCAGCCAGAAAACACTAGTTACAATATCTGAAAGACCACTAAGTAAGCAAGAACAAAGCATGAGGAGGGAAGTAAGAAGTAGACAGAGTGTCTGACCTGTTGTAATGAAGTATGATTCACTCAAGATAAATCAGAGGTGACTCTTGCTTCATGTAGGATGGATGTCTCTGTAGTATCAAAGGCAAATCCCCAAGCATGTTGATATTTAAACAGCTGACTGGTTTAGCCATGCATGACTAATGAAGTCTATGCAGATTTATTTTCTACACACTAGCAACCTCTTGCTCTCTGACTCAGTAAGTGAGTAAGCTGGGCACATTAGAAACAAATGGGTGATAACTGAACAATGAAGAATGTTTCTGTAAGTAAATCAAGCTGAGTTTGTTGGCATTGACATTAAAGGAGGTCATGAATTCTGGACAAAAATAGGGCCAGATGGTAAAAAACACAAAATACTGAGACAGAGGTAATGGGGTTCATCTCCCAACTGGGGGTCTGAATCCTGCAATGGAGAGTACAAGCTATAACTGCTCAGTGATCCAAAAAGTAAGTTTGGGGTGCAAATGGATCATGAGCACATCAGAATTAAGCCATCATCATAAATAAAAGGTTACTTATTTAGCCATTTGCTCTGCTAGTAGTCTCTTCTAATGACTGTTCAGCTATGCTATTAAAGCAAGTGTGAGGGAAACCAGTTCTGCCACTGCAAGCTAGTTTACAGACTATGCTCCAGAAGCATCAATACACTTTCATACTCATTCACTTACTTTGTAGGGCACAAAAAAGAAGGACATTAATGAAGAGGGATGGGCCTGCTCTGACAACCTCACACACATGGGGCTAAGGCCAGCTTCAGTCTTCCTTAATCAATCAAAATTACTCTGTGCTTTACTCTAAAGTACTGGTCTTAGGTATGTTCTGCTAATTTTGATATCCTTCCTTTTATGTCAAGTAAAAAAGAATATGTTGGCTAGTAAGGCTCACTCACTATGATTACATAACTGAAGTTACCAAAGCTCTTCTTGTGATGGTGCTAAATTAATGAACAATGGAACAAAGTCACCATAACTCTCTTTCCCTCTAATCCTTTCCTCCTCCCAATGTGATTCACATAAAGACAGTAAAAGCATATAGGTTCTGCATCACATGGAAGGGAATTGGGAAAAAAAAACACAACTTGTTGCACAAAAAAGAAACCTCAACAGCCCTGTATATTTCTTCTCTCCCAGACAAAAAACAAGCATCACTCAGCCAAGCAATCTCATTGGAAGGTTACTTATCAACAGGATCCTTGAAAAGCATGGAGATTGGAGGCGTATGAACATACCAACAAGAGAGGACAAAAATCTTGGGCTGCCTTTTCTCTTTACCAATCAACTGGAAAAGTTGGTTTAAACCAGGTGCTTTAAACCAGACTATTACAGCACAAAGTTTATAAATACATGGATAAATAATCCCTCTAAAAAGTCCATCAATAGTTAGCAGATGAATTGAACTGTTTCAACAACATAAAACCTGTTTGAAAAGGTGCTTGGACTAGTCATTGCTGCAAATCATTGATTTTTCACAGGCAAACACCTCCACTAATACATGCTTGTGTTACCCTGGCAATTGCTCTTGGAAAGCTTGACCCTCAGCATTATTCATCTGCACAAAGCACTGCGTAAAAAGCAGCAGTTTTTATGATCTAGTTTGACATGGATATACCATTTTCATTAGCTAGATTGCCAATGCCTCTTGTTATGCATTCTCTCTGTGCAGATCAGACAGACAGGAATGTGAATTAATTAAAGAATCTGTTCATAGACAAAATTTTAAATACAGGTCACTTATCAAGTAGGTTGAAATGCTTAGCTACCACATTTTCATCTCATATCATGGTTAACATTAACAGGATGGAGTTCACCCCAGATGCAAGACAGTTCACTAACACTGTGGGTTAGCTTTGCTTCTGCTACCTTACTCTAAAGTTGGACATTTGAACAGTCTAAGCAACAGCTTGGCATGCCAGAGTTGGTCAATATTTCTAATATTAACTGCAATGCACTAACACTGACTTCCTACATCTTAAAGTAGTATGTAAATTCTTAAGATAAGCTGAAAGCCCACATTTATCAAATGTGATCCTGAAATGATTAAAACATCTATAAAGACTGAAGACTACGGAACAACTTCAAAAATTTGAGAATATATTTTACGTGGCATGGAAAATAGACCCAGTATATCCTGAACAGCATTATTGCTTCTATTTCTACCTTACAGTTCAGGTGTTAGTACTGGCCAGTGTGAAGGGCAAACCTTTAAATTCACTTTTGTACAATGGACCTTCTCAAATGAATTTGAGGAGAGGGGGTGTCTGTGGGTTATTCCTGTGTTTGGGTTTTTTTTAACATCAATATATTTGTACAAGTCAGAATGAAGCATATTAAAACTGAATGTATGCCCCCATAGCTCCCATTAATTCCTTATTCTGAAGAATCTTGACTCCTACAAAGTAAAGAACATCTAAAACAGAGCTACAGACAAACAGCTAAAATTAAAGGCTATATCATTGTTTCCACCAGGAGTTTAAATCCTTGTTTTGGTAAGCAATACTGGTGAACAGATACACCTGTCTATAGGTTTACAAAATGTCTCTGTCACCTCTGAAGGGTAAAGGTCCTTTGTCTTCACCCTTCAGAAACAGCAGTTCCAAGCCAGTTGCATCTGAATTAGGAAGCTTAATGGTCTAGAACTGGGACAAAAACTAAAAAGGAAAAACATATTGGCAGATCAGGTTTTACTCAGCATTGATAAGACTGAATATCTTTGCAAAGTTTGCTCTAGCAAATAATAAAAAACTCCAAACATAAATCACACCTTCCAGTAGTTAATTTGGAATAATCTAGGAGATCATCAAGAATAATTGAAGAGAACACTATACTTTCCATTTATCTATCTCAGAGGCACAGAAATATTCTTCATCAAACACATGAAAATGTAAATTTCCAGTGTGGACATTTGACTTGATGAACAGAAATAGAAAGGCAAAATATGTACAGTAAGTCAGCCTTTTGCTGTCATTTTCATTGTGTAAAACTCGACCTGTTCTATTTACTTCAATACTCCATATTTACACCAATGGGAGACCACCAATTGCTCGTAAGGTAGAAATAGCCATCTACTGAATTAATAGAATGAACTGCTGTGTCCAAAAAACCATTATACCAAAGAGCCTGATGCATTTCTAAATAAAAGGCCTCAGGTTACACAGAAGGTATCTCCCGCTGCCATTATTTACACTAAAATCCAGTCTAGAGTATTTGCTTCAATTGACAGACACCTGTACTGATTAGCAACCATATTTAAAAGGTAGGAAGAAAAAGGACTTAAGCCTTCTCAACTACACACACAGAGTATATCCTACCTCTATCAGGAAGTCAGGAGTAGAACTCTATTTCAAATGTTGTGATACACAACAAAGACAAAAACAAGCAAACAAAACCCACAAAAAATGTTATACGCACTTTTTGGAGGTCCAGGATGAAGTCTTGTCATGTTCCAGGAGTCCACACAACTTACCTTTGGAGATAATTTTGAAACCCACATCCTTCTGAATGCATTTGTAAATTAACAGCCAGGTCTGCTAACTGGAGGCTGGTTCCTATGCTGCCCACAACACCTCCTCTCATTTCAAGCTCCCTTCTCTGCATTATTTCCAGCTGCCAGCTCTAAAAAGCAGCAAGAAATCCCCAATTACAGACACAGGAACCTGGCTCTTCCTGATGCTTCAGGGTCTGTTCTAAACCATTAGCAACAGCTTAACAAGGGCACTGCAATGTTCTGGAGTTGTGAAGCCAAACACATTAGAAACAAACCCCACAGTATCAATAATATAAGAGATTTCCTGGATATGTATTTAAATGCAATCCAACAGAATTCAAAGTAGTGTTTCTTTCACACGTTTGTGTGCTACGCTTGGCAAGTCTAAACTGATTGACTCAACAAGTAGTTTGAGAGTGGGAAAGTGGGTGTCCAATTGATAAATGCAGACCAAAACAAAAATGCAGAAAATTGGCACCAGATACTGTGATTCCAATATGAAATGTTTCTTCTGAACCCAAAGGAAACATTCTGAATTCCAAAGCAACCCAAAACCAGACATAGCATTACAGTCTATAAAACTGTGTCAGTAGTACCTTGTTTATACAGCCCCTGTCAAAGTATGAATGTTGATAGGCCTTTCCAATATCCATTTGAGAGAAACATGCTGGAAGAAATGGGAAACCAACACAGACAACACTACATATTATGAATGACTCAGAAAAGCAGGCATTTTGGCCTTCAGCAGAAATGGATTGTCACCATATGCTACACAGCTTGTCATATGTGTCATCAATTCAGTCATGTCTCAGACTTTTAGGGGAAGGGTTGCAGATATGACAGTGCTGCAGTACCAATAGTGCATGGACCTTACTGGTACCACTAAATTAGTCTACCACAAATACCTTAATGAAAAGCAGGTTTTTTGGGGTTTAAAATTTATACAGTCGGTAAATCAAATTATTGAAGCCTACTGTTATGCTTATTACAGCACTCACAATGCATTCCTTTGTTCCCTGCCTTGGAGCTAGCGAGGGAGAAGGGGGCAGTCATCTCAAATAAGAGAAGCACGCAAACAGTAGAGCTGAAGTGATCTGCTCCCTCCAGGCAGGAGCAAAGGCCAAATCATGATGTGCAGAGGGAATGTCAAAAAGCTGATTATCTGCCCCTAAAGACAGACTTAAGGGTCACATGGTTCAAGTATTTTATCAGAGATCTTTGTAGAATTGGCCAAGAATATCCAATGTTTTGAGATTAAGCCAATCAACACAACCAAGAAACAACAGTTCTGCTGTGTATTTAACTGATCACTGGTTTTAAGTGAACATTCTCACAAACACTACCCAGCAATTCAGCATACAGCTAGTATTTCAGCAGAAGACTATCTAGAACACTACTCATTTTACATGCATTCCATGTCTTTTTCACCAAGGTTTGAATTAAAATCTCGAAGCATAATTCAGTACACAAAACCTAGACATTTTTTAGCTATGAAAATATTACATACAGCATCTGCAAGTCATTCCTGGTCTCCCTAAACCAGGAATTCCATTAACATCAATTAACACCATCGGACTGGTAAAGTTAGCTTCCAAAAAGAAGAGGGGAAAAAAAACCCCAAAAAGACCCCAGAAACCAGCCAAACAAAACCAATGCATGCTGCATATTTTCATTTTAAAGAGAAAAAAAAAATGTGCTGTAGGCTTTAAAGAAATTTCCAAGAAAAGAGTTTGGATTTGACACTGGGAAAGTTGTATTGCAATTGAAAGAATAATGAATCATGTGCTCTCTGTGCTCTCAGAACTCACAGGTCACCAATGCACTGAAAAGTCTACTTACGATCATTACACTGGCTCCCAGAGTATGAAGTCATGGAGCAATCACAGGTGAAGCCTTCCCATTGCTGATTACAGATGCCCTGATTTGCACAGGAATCTTCCTGGCAGGTAGTGCTCGGTCCTGGAGAAAGGACAACAAGAAAAGAGTGAAATAAAGCTGAGAAAACCACTTTGGTCAGGTCTTCAAAAGCTTCTAATTAATAACTGCCATTACCATCAGGATCCTCATGCAGAAGAGAGTAAGCACTAACCAAACACTGTCCCATTCCTGAACATGCAAGAAACTCAGGTAAAAAGAGCACAAAGACAAGTGTACACCTCACAACAAAAAAGCAAACTGTAACACAGAGCAAGGAAGAGGGAACAGCAACATACTCTCTCTTAGGCAGGCTCAACTTATAGGTCCCCAACTCGCCCAAAGAATTTCACAGTAAAATAGGGGGTGATGCCAGGCCAACAAACATGACCAGGTTGTTGTGCGTCCCTAGAAGTTTGATCCCCTTATAGAAATGAAAGCTAATTAACAGGCCTATGAACAATGCCTCATCATACCCAAAGAACCCTGACAATGTTCTTATTGTTCTTCAAAAGAAGAACTTAATGTTCTTCAAAACTGAAGTTTTGAAGCCTCAGCTGGCTGCAACTCAGCTGGCTACAACTTGGCTTTACAGGCCAATAAAAGTCAGCCAAACACAAACCGAATCTATTACACAGGTTCCTCTGGAAACATGCTAATAAAGTCCTCAGAAGGGCATTACATTTACCCTCAACACTTCTCTTTTTGGGCTGGTTTCTATGCTTTTGGTGGAAGCAGAGAAGGGAGCAGCCACTACTAACAGAGCAGCCTTTCATTGTTCTGTGATTTGCAGCTAACAGTTGCTATCCTATTCAGATAAGCCTTGCAAAGACAAAATCCAAGCAATAGGCAAAAAAAGTAATCTTCAGATCAGAGAGACTCTGAATGACAGCTACTATGTCATCCACAAGGAGGTAGCTTGATTCTGAATCATCTGAGAGCAGGCATGAAGCTGCAAGTCATAGATTACAAAAACAGGAGTTTACAAGTTACTTCCTGGGAAAATATTTTACATTCAGCATTCTAGACAAAGGTATGTCGCTCCTGTTGTGCAGGATTTTAAATAAAATGTACATACACAGTTGACACACCTACTATGCTATATCCTGTATGTGTTGGAAAAGAAGAAAATAAAGAAATAAAGCAGATAATAAAGGATCAACTGGCTAGGCTGCCTGAGATCAGTTTATTAACCACTTCCAGTCTAGGAGAATACTATAAGGACAAAGAAACAACAGTTTAACCCACCCCAGCATCTTTCTTCACAGTCTTTGCTAGCAACAGCAACTCGATCCTTCTTATTTCTTCATCACATCAATACTACCATCTGTATTTTATAGATTAGATAGGACAGACCAAAGTAGAGACAGCATTTTTAAATATTTTAAGATATTTAAATAAAATTAAACCCTTCAACCTCCACGGGACACCATCCATAGTGATTTCACTAAATCCCATTATTATTCAGCATCTTTGGTATTGAGATTGCACACCTGCACACTTCCATATTTACAACCCTTGCAGAACACACTTCATCTAACTTGAAGTCCCACGTCAGGCCATGAGCCTCCCAACAATTCAACAACCAAATCAGGGATGGACCCTTAAAGCTTTGATGCAGAGTTTCTGCTCTCACAACCAGATCATCTTCCCTCACTGAAAGAACAAATTGGATGCATTCCAGTAGTTTTTCAGCTATCTGCTTTTCTTTACATCTCTCCTGCAATGAGAATGAACATGTGGCTCAGTAAGCAGAGTTTGACTGAACATTAACAAAAATCTGAGCTTCTTCCAGAATTTATTACACTGTTAAAAAAACAAAAACCAAACAAACCCCAAAACCTCTAGGTAGAAGCATGAGCGTGGTTAATAGAAGACGACAACAAAATCCCTGAAGGAAAGTTCACCTATTGAAAAGAAGTGACAGCAGCAGCCACAGCAAGAAAACCCCTTGTTGCCATGCTGAAGGAAAGTTGAGCAGCACTGTTCAACACTTTTCTCCTCCTCTCCGCCTCTTCTTCCCACCCACCTGACTCTCATTTGCAGCCATATGAATCCCAGTGGTCTCAGTGGCACAGTGTGAAATTAACAGATCACTTCTAGATTAGAACAGAGCTGACAGACTTTTCAGCGTGGGCCGGCAGGCACATGTATGTACAGGCCTCCCTCCTGCTTTTACTTTTGTAAAAACCACAGAAATAAATACATATACATGTGCATCAGGTTGTGGTCTGATACTTGCTTCAGACTTACTCTGGCCAAGCAAAAGAAGGAATAACATCTAACAATGCAAAATAGAACATTAGTTGTCATTTTGTCTAAAATGTCTAAATTATCTGAGGATAAGGGATGAAGAACTGATACTTCTCCTGCACATTACTATCCCACTATCTAAGCTCTAACCTCAAACATGAATGCCAATACTCCTAGAGGTCTAACCAAGCAAGATACCTATATTTTAAAAATTAAGTCAGAAAGCAACTGTGACTCTATGTAAAAATGTTACAGCATCATCTATAAAGACTATTACGAAGAAGTACAGCAGAACACCATTTTCAACAACATTTCTCCACTCTTCCTTCATTCTTCTGAGAAGGCTTTAATCAGTAATTGGACTTGACAATGGGCATATCCTTTGTCTAGATGCGGCAAGAGGAAGGGCTTTGTTCAAGGAATAAGACTGCATGAGGCCCAGTACCTCTGGCTTGAGGTCTTCATATCATAGAGCCCAGAGAGCCAAAGTACTTCAATTCGTGGCCTGTATTATGGTATCTGGATTGTATTTAACAGAAACCAACCATGAAGATGGGAACAGCACTTTCAGCAGCCAAAGGGGGGAAAAAAAAAAAAATCACAACGATGAGGAATTTTGAAAGCCTGACAATACCACAAGGAAGCTTGAAGCCTGATCTGCCATCTTTAGAGTCAGTCGTGACAGCACAGCACAGATGCTGGGTACTTGGCCTCACTTCTTAGTACTATGGGCCATTTGAATCATAAAAGGATCTTTGTCTCAGAGAGTTCATCTACTCCTGCTGCTAACAGTCACTGCCTGATGTCATAATCCTCTGTGGCAACAGAATTTTCTTCAGAGCAACTAATAGGGATGTCACAGGGAATTATGATTTTGGATTAGGGAGCAAAGTGACAGAAGCACAGGAAGGATTATAAAACATGAATATCGTGTTACCACGCACATGCCCTTTAGTGCTAACGAACAAGGAAAGAAGATGACAAACAACTTATATATAAAGCAGTAGAATTGTTTCTAAATTACCAGTGCCATCAGGACTCAGGTCTATTTTTAATCTCATTCCTCTGGCAACACTAAGAGCAGACAAAGTATTTAAAAGCAAAGTTTCAAAACTAGTCTTCACATAATAATCTGAGATACTCTGATTTTATTGTCTGTTTGTAGCTGAGCTTGGTGCATTGTCTTCTTCGTGCCACATGCACAGTGGAAAGAGGAGTAAGTGGGCAGTAGATATCAATTAAAACTGGAAAGGTCCCCAGTGCAGAAAAGCAACCCCCACTAGCAGAAGGATGAGTTGCTGTGTCTCTTCCTGTCCAAGCCTACCAACAGAGGCATCTCCTTTGGAACATGAAATGGCAAACCAGGATTCTGCAACAATATCCTTTTTATCTTTATGTTTGCATCTCTAATTTTTACTGGAACAGCTCAGTATCCGAGGACTTGCAGGATCTGTGATTTGTTGGGTCTCCCTCCCGGGGAAGGAGATCAGTACTACACTTTTCTTCAGCTACCTCTCCAAATGTATTGTTTGTTTATTAGTTTTTCTACTAAGTATTTGAAGAAAATCAGCTTTGAAGAATATAATAGCCTGACCTCGTACCTGTATTCTGCTTAGACAAATTGCTTTCTCTACCCTCTTTCCTAGAATATCAGTTATATGGAACATTTCTCTTTGCCCTGAAATTATAAAACATAATAATTCTATTGCTGCATGTTGCTAAAACTTCCATGTTCCACTGGCAAGAAAAGTCATTCCTTCTGTATTTTTTGAAAGCTCTTTGCAGGAAAAGGAACTTGAGAAATAAAAGACAGTATTGTATTTATTGTTCTTTCAAGTTACAAGTGGAATCAGTTTATATAGCAGCTGCAGGATTATAACACAACTGCTTCATGCTTTGATCACAACTAGCAATAAATATTAAGATAAGCAAACCATTATTGGTTTTCCACATAACAGCTTCCTCCACACATGAAAAATTCACTCTTTTTGAAGGGAATCAACCATTTATGTTAACGTTATTGTTTCAATAAGATGAAGAGCAGCAACAGGGCAAGTTCAATGACAATATGGTTCCATTTTCATTCTTCATCTCCCTAAATGCTCTCACCTTTTCCCCTTGTATCTTCAGAGATGTTAGGAAGCAACAGGAAAGTAATACACACAAGACATCTTTACAGCCTTTGCAGAATAAGGTGCTTCTTTAGTCCTATAGTTCCTAAATTAAAAATGCCATCCAGCACTGAAATATCTCTACCACTACAAGCCAGACATTACAATCAATTTACACTTTTGATAAATCTACACTCTACTTCTGTCAGCGTTCCTCTTTCATAACCTGAGATAGTCAGCCTTTTTTAGTTCAATCTGCAGTAGCAGTTCAGCTCAGAGGGACATCAGGTCTTGGAAACCATATGCACCAGGCAGAAAATAAACTTGTTCCAGGCTCACTCCTCCTGCAGGTTAAGTGGGAAACAAAGTTATGCCCAATAGCTTTCCAATGTTAGAATAACTTGGAAAACAAGATTTTTTTTCTGAGAAAAAGTGAACAAAATTAAGTCTGAATCTCACAGAAGCATCACTTTATGGGATGGACCATACTACATATACTGTAACTGCCAAGTACATACTGGTGGGACATCAGCACTTACTTTGCACAAATGCAAGAAACTAAATCATAATCAGAGTTCAGTGCATGATTCAGAAAGTTAGATCCTGTATTTTGAGTCACAGATAGCAGAAAGCAGGAATATCACAGACTAATATAGCAAACCAGACCAGAAACCAAACAGATTTTCAAGGATTGCAAGGCCAGCTCTTCAAGCTCTCAGTTTCATACTTTGTTAAGAACTCATCATTCCTTTCATCACCTAAATAAGGTTAGGCATCTGTCAGGTTCCATATTTAAAATTACTCATTGTCAGAAATAACTCAAAAGCCAGCATTCTTCTGTCCTAGGGAAAAATGTAGCCATTTTTTTCTGTGCTTCAACAGAGCCTGAATACTTCACCCACCTGATGTAAGTCATGGTGCTGAGTCTTTTTGTTCCAAATAAGTGGAACAAATAAGTGGCTGGTCTGAAAACTTGAGGAACTGGGACTAGTTAAAATAACAAACATGCAAAAATGTGCTTTCTCCCACAAAAAGCAAATCTATCTCAAGGTTACAGAAGAAGGGAAAAAAGCAACAATGGCAATCTGTAGAAATGGATCTGCAAAATGGTGGGATTTCCTTCCCCTTAAAAAAAGCTGGCATAAACCTATCTTCCTCTCTCTTGCCACCCTTCCACTCTCCATTTCTAAGTAACCTAAAAGGTCATAAGCAAAGTGCTTATACACATGCTGGTGAGGGAAGAACAAAAAATGGCCAAAAGGATAAAATCCCAACCCTAGAACAAAAAATCAACTTAATAAAAGGGAGTATGCCTGCACACAGAATGCAACAAGGGAGAAGGAGATGCAAATGAAGCAGAGGAAGTAAACTGCATTTGGACATTCAAACACAAACTAAAAGCATAAAGGGAAATTGAAATGGCTGTACATGACCAAGAAAAAGCAGAGCACATTGGAAAAACATCCTTCCTCACTGCAAATCATAGCAATATAAAAGAATCACAGAACAGTCTGATTCGAAAGGGACCCACAAGGATCATCAAGTCCAGCTCTAAAGTGTGAGGCATCATAGCCTCTACTGAAATAGCCAAACTTATTTAGCAAAGGTTGGTTTCCTGGAAAGCCAATAACCAACTTTACGCACTCAAGCCAAATGTTTCCCTGTAGACTTCAATGTAATCAGATGTCTCTATCTGAAGGGCAAATATTCCTACATGTTTAAGACCTCTGTAAAAAATTGAGCTTGAGCTGGAATAATCTTCACAGCTGTAATATGCCTTTGGTTCTGAGGACTCTGGAAAAATCAAAACAATAGATCTGTTTGTTCGAGAACTTCCTGTTTGTGATGCATCCACTTCAATAAACATCAAAAATCAAGCTCAGGAATTCCTGAGCATGCATTCTGAATTCTGATGGACACATAACTGACTGGAGAGAACAGTGTCTGTGGCGAGAGAGACATAATACTTGCTGACGTCTAATGTAATGTAATGTAAGTATGAATAACTTATTCCTAAGGACTAAGGACACTGTTTCCACATCACATTGGTCCCAGTCCACATATATTTCCTAGTTTTTCAGATCTCATCTTTTACCCCTTTCATTTACATAAACTTCAGATTTTCCCTAGGGGCAGCACCTCACCTCTGTAAGACAGAGTATTTCAACTTTTTTACAGTTGGGAACAGGTCAGAGATGCCAACAAAACGTAGTTGTAGTTAGATGTTCCACATGCATAAAGCAAAATGCATCACATTATCTATCTTCTGTCTACCTCAAGGCTTTCAAATATTTCAGATCCAATGCCTCATAAGGATCCAATTGCTAAAGTTATCTCAGTCAGTATCATTACCTGTTGGGTGAGAGGGTATCTCTTAATATGCTCCTGTCAACAACTGCTACAGTGATAAACTGTTTAGCTAGTAAAACATCCTTATTCCTCCAAATTTATTTTTATCCTTTTCTACTGAGCCATAGAACACCAAACTACTTAAAAACACAGATGATATTCTGAAGAAAAGGTAATGGCTACCTGCCTAGACCTGGAATACAGAACAAGAGTATTTTAATTTGAAAACGGCCTGCATTACATCAGATGAGGTCAGCAATATCACCAGGTCTTCACAGTAAACACAGTGAATAGTAAAGGAATTTATGAAACATGTGATTAAAGCTACAAAACCTTAATTCCAGAGAAAGGTAAAATGTCAGGAAGTCTCTATCTCAGAGGGTGAAACAGGAACATCTATGTTTCATCTCACAACAGAAACTTGGACATAAAGTGGCTTAAACATAAAATTTCAAGGTGACCAAGATGATCCCATAACAGATGCCATCTGTGGCTCTAGGACTGCTAAACAGAGACACATTTTTCAATGCCTCTGACTTCCCCTTATACCTGAGACCACTATTTCCTTTTCCATTAAAAAGGAGGAGCAATTTTTTAACTTTCATGGCTTTCCAGAATAAATTAATTTGCATTCTATATTGCAGCCTTTACAGATGAATTGGGAAGTACACCTTCATTATCAGATTTAAAAAGATTCACTTTCAATGCCATGGAAAACATATCTCTGTTTATACTAGTATCAAAGACCTATTAATTTCTAAGAGGCATGTTTCCTTACTTATGTCCCAGGCAAAAAGTTTACAGGGTCTCTAAGAATGCCTGATTTTCTTTTATTCTCACAAATGCTACTCACCTACTGCCTTTCTCAAGTAACTCCTTGACCTGGTGACACAGCTCCTCAACAAGGACACACCTGCTGCAGAGGAGATGACTCAGCCCCAGTCTGTTGGAAAGGCACCAGGCACTCTGTACCCACCAGGGGCCTGCAGACTTGTCAGAAGGTCTCTTTGGGGGAAAGCCTCTGACATCACTGGTGCAGCAACAGACACTGGGGAAGGAGCTTTGTGGCACAGAATAAGCACAATGTTGGCAGCACTGACTGCTGAGACAGGGGACAAGGGGCCTCCTCGTCCCCCTCAGTGTTAACAGCTGCTCCTGTGTGCTGCTCTCTCGTTCTGCTACTGTGCTGACTCTCCTACATAAAGGAACCCTCCCTGCCTAGATTATGGCTTGTAAAAAGCCATTCTAAATATTAAGAGAGCTTGTACTTTTGAGATTTGTTTGTTTGTTTTATTTTAAAATCCAGACATTCCAGGAAATTATTTCTGTGGGTTTTTTTCAAAATCTAAATAAAAAATAAAAAACCCCACCAGTTTTTACCTCCTGATCTCCCTCCTTAAGATCAGTAGCAAAGAAACTAAGTCAACTTTCTGTTTTTTAAAGCTCTGAGGGCCTTCTACGCTTTGATGCACAGCAGCTATTTGCCTGATCATTAGGCTTTCCAGGAAATCAACTGGTGCTTTTATGGCTATTCAGAGATTGATACAGTCAAACCCCCAGGTCAACAGAAGCAGCTCCATTGTTTGCCATGTTCCTCTTCAACCCAGAATCCCCTTCCAGAGATGCTGGGGCTTGCCATTCTGTTCCTGTCTTAGAGGTGTGACTGCATCCAGTAAAAGGCACCAAATGTTACATAAAAGCATCTTTCATTGAAACATGTAATGGAGAAGAACAACCTTCTCTACCTTGCAGGTCAGCTTTGGTCAATTCAACTTTGTTAGCAAAAAACAAAACAAAACAAAAAAAAAAAAACAACAAAACAAAACAAAACAACAAAGACAATAAACAACATGTTAGTATAAAAGAAGATAAACCAGGATAACATCACTTTGAATAAATAAAAGCAACTGGTAGAACTATCACAGCCAACATGCATAATCAAAACACGCAGAAATGACAACGTAAGCAACAAGGGCACAGAGGGACAATGACTACACTAATGCAACCAAGAGATAACAAAACCATATAAAAAGGGAACTGCATTTCATTCATGCACACACAAAATCACAAGATTTACAGATTATACAAAGTGTAGAAAAAAGATCACATTCTTTAACCCATCTCTCAGCATTTAAAATCATTTTAGAGAGATTTTGTCTTATTTGAGAAATACATAGAATCCATAAATAAAAAAATCTATTTGACTTTCAGTACCTCAGTCAAGCATATATATAGTTTGTTTGGCTTTTTATCCAAAGTGGATATATTGCCAGAAAACCACAGAGGACTGATAACTCTATAAGACAAAAATTTCTGTTTATCCAAAGAACTGATCTCGACACTGGATATAAGTGACAGTAACACCTTGCCCCCTCACAAACTGTCACCTGCTCATGGATTTCAACACATCCTTAAAAAAAAAACTTACATCAACAGGCAAGCAGACAGCTCAGGCTTTAAACCCATATAATCTTAATCAGTCATCAGAGCAAACAAAAAAAAAAACAGAGTACCAGCTCATTATTTCACCTAGGTCAGAATGATCTTATTATCTGTGGCATAATCATAGTCCACACAGGAAAAAAAATCATAGATCTACTAAGTCTGTCTAAAGATCCAAATACACTTTCTGAAGATTGAAGAGCATTAAAAGCAAAACAATACCACTGATGCTCTTTCATGTAGGCACAGGGTTTCTTTTCTTTTTTTACAATTTTGTTTGGGCTTTTTTTTATTATTATTTTGTTGGTTTGGTTTCATTTTTTAATGGAGTCAGTTTACAAGGAAGCCACATAGATTTCTGGTGTGTTATACCTTAATTCTAAGTTTTCTCTTTCAGAATGGAAAAAGTAGCGGACAAAGATGGGAGCACAGGCAGCAGCTCTTGAATCCCCTGCCTCTGAAGGTTAAATATTTCTATTACACAGCACAACAGGAACAACAAAACACCAAATCATCAACCTCATTGCTCAAAAGATGGTTATTTAAGAAGTGCATACTTACCTTCTTAACCTGTTCTTAAGAAGTTCTAATATCACAGCTGATACTAAGAAAGATTGGTAGCTCTCCTTTCCCCATTGTCTTCTTTTTCATTTACTACCCAGTAAATTAGAACTGACACATGCAGGTGCCATTTCCTGTGCTTCCTAAGAATTTTAACATTTTGAATCTTTGCTGTTTCACAGCCTATGAATGACTCAGGATAGCAATTATCCTCCCTTTTGAGATAGACAGAATTTTCTTTCCATTTTTGAAACTGCTTTACTACATAAAGCTATAAAATCCCATTTTTTCTTAAATATTCAAAAGAAAGGGGGAAGGAAAAAAAGAAAAGGATGCATTTCTCCATGCAATTTTCAACACATATTCTAATAAAGTAATTTCTCTGTAACAAACAAGTACTTTTCCTACTTCCCTGCACCTCATTTTCTTTGTAGCTGAGAGAAGGGCTCATATTTGTCCCATAAATCCAGCAGCACTATGAGAATAGAATATAAAAGCAAGGAAAAGGAAAGATGTCAAACCATCATGGTGCAAATTAATGCTCTACTCTTCAAGGGACAACCTTTGATTCCAGAGAGAAAGTGAAGTATGACCAGATTTGAAGTTTCTCTACTGAGCAGATGAAGGGTGAAATCCTTTTTGACATTATCCTGCTGTGAGATTTTAAGCATGAGATTAGATTTGCTGTTTTTCACATACTGCTTAGTATGCAAAATGTGTTACTGATTATCCAGCCTGTATGTGTCATTCATGCTTTTTATGCACCAGTGAATTCCAAAGGTTAACTATACTGTTTCATGGAAAGTAGGAAAAGATTATGATTTTACTGTGGGATGTGGAAAGAAGATTAAATTAGGACAAAAAAAAAAAGTCCCAAAACATCTGGAATAGTGTAAGCCAGTTTAATAATAATCAGTTTTCTTTGTGAGAAGCTGTTAGTGGAACAGGTGAGGTAGAAACAATATCTCTAAAGTACATAGAAAACTACCTTACAGAAGAAATAAAATGATCTTTAGCTACTGCTGTTAGGGATTTTTGACTGGGCACAGGATGGGGTAAAAATATTTAGAACATGCCACTGAATTTCAGAAAGCTCTAGTGCCCATGGTAAGCAATACAGGCATGTCCAATTAAAAGAAAGGAAAAAACAGGAGAATATTGGCAAATTAACAAAGAGATGAAAAAATGCCTAAAAGGCAGAAAGTACTCATCCATATTGAGGGCATCCTCTTTAAACTACACAAAAGATTGGACATCTGCTTAACTTTTTTAAGGACCAGTGAGAAAAATGCAGTGAATCACTCAGTCTAGATTTTTGTGGATGGAATAAACTGATCCATTTATCTAGTAGTAAGACCAGGAATGAGGAGTTCAGCAAGAACAACCCATTTTAAAAGTCAAGAAGTGAGAAAAAGCTGAGCTGAAATTTAAATTGTTTACTTTGAAGAAGAGAAAGGAGGTCACCTGGTACAAATTCTTCTATCTATCAACTCTTCACATACACCATTGAGCAGACCTCTTTTCTCTCAAACTTTTTATGTCTGATGTAGAATAGTCTGTATTACTCAAGCTCAGGAGTAAAACATTTCCAACCATCCCTCATAGGCTGTTGAGATACAAACTAGAGAAAACTATGTCTCAGTAGAAGACTCCAGTTTCTAATGCTTTGCTTCTGTCCAGGAGCCTTCAGCCACAATTTCAAAGTGGTTTGCAAGACAGATTGATTCAATACTTTTATCACAAATATATGAACACCTGGAAGATGAATTTTATGAGTGGGGAAAGCAAGGCCCAAAGTAGGTGGCAGACTTGCCTTCAAGCTTCCACTATAAAAAAGGACTCCCATATGAAGTCCTTTCTGAGTATTCATTTTGTCTCTTCAGTGTGTTGAATACCCTGATGCAACACTGACACAAGGACCATTTAAGTCTTAACTGCTTCTCTACTTTTGGTAACTTTTCTCAGGCCCTCTCACCAATGCCTTTTTTGAGGTTGTGGTAAGGGGAACGCCCCTCTTGTTATGTCAGAGATAGTGATGAAAGCTGCAGTGAGCACAAGAGATCAAGAAATTGTGAAAATGAACAAGGATATTGGTATCATGTCATTCTCCCCAAGATTTATTCTCCTCAGAGCTGTGTGTAGCTGAACACACCAAGGCAGCAAGGTCAAGGAAGTTCAATGGCTTGCTCAAACTGAATAAAAGGAGGTAGCAGCAGAACCATGACAATAAGGAATATTAATTTCCTATTGAAACTTTTGAATCTTAATTGGTGGTATGAAACAGGTTACTGAAATACATGAACAGAGATAAAAAACACAAACAGGATGCAACAATGCCACCCCTTTGTAGCAATACTGGTGCATCTTAGCCGGGACAGTGCTCTCTGCAGACCTACATCTCATATTCTACTGTTCTCAAGGTTCTCTTCCTCTAAATATTCTTTGATTTTGTCCTGAGATCAAACTGACAGTATCTAAGAAAACAGCTGCCACATTGTAATCTCTGCCTCTGAAATCAAAGCCACAACAAAAGACAAGCATTAGCAGAAATCTCTCATGTGACCTTTGAAAGACAAGATTCATATGTGGGAATGAAATAACATGTCTTTAAGCATGCATGCTCCCATCATGTATGTGGCCCCTCTGCCCTTCATGATGAAATAAGGAGATGTCCAGCAAATCAACACATAGCACAACTATTCAGACAAAAAGCCTGCAATTGTTTATTAAAAAACATATTTAAACATCATGAGGAGACGGGACAGAGGCAGAGGGAGAAAGGCAGAAAGGACTATTTGGGACTTCTGCCCTTAAAAACATTAAGGCTGTACCCAAAGTCACTTCAAATGGAAACAAACTAGGGAGATGTAAATAAGGACTGAACAACCAAAGAGTTTTTCTTTCCATAGAGACTGGGAGATAGGTGTGACTTTCATTGGCAGCTGTAAGAATAGGCACCAGCAGGCAGCAAGACAGATCTGAGATGAACCCTTGAGTATTGTTATGATAGAAAAATAGGAAAAATATCCCAACAACAAATGTAACAGCTTTATGATGACCAAATTCTCAGGATTTTTACTAATCCTAAATATGTTGGCAAAAAGACCACTTTCCTCTTCAGCAGTTTCCTTGGCACTGAACAGGGACCATTTGGGAAGGTAGCACAGGCACACCTTTCCAAGATCAAGTTCTTCCAAAGGCCCTGACCTTATCACCCATTTTTTTAGGTCTCATTCCAATTCCGAATCCTGTTTGAAGGACTTTAGAAGAGAAGGGGAATTTGCATTCTGGAAAGTGAACCAATCTGCACAGCCAGGCAGCAGCTGTGCTGGCACCACACTGGCACACTGACAATGCAAGTGCCACCTTATGTGTTTTGGGAGTGGCACTGATGTTACACAGCCTCAGCAACACAACACTAAATCAAAGAACCTCACTGGGTACAGGAAAAGGAAACATCACAGCCCTAATGGGACAGTCTTCTGGGAAAGCCTCATGTTCCTGAGACACAACAGAACAACAGGATACTGTAATTGGGTGGTTCTGTGAAGGAGGAGGGCTAGTAGAGATCACATGCCAGCTAGAGTTAAAGGGCTGTGATAATTTTAAACAAAAGAGTTATCCAAAAATCACTAATGTTAAAGAGCTTTAGTGCATCAAATATAAATAGAATAGACTTTTTCATAAACCTCAAATGCATTTTTCCTTGAACCTTATAAACAACTGTACAGAAAAGAGGCACTTCTTCTGGGATGTTGACTGCCACAAATGGGCAGACACAAGTTCTCCTACACTGCGCTCATTTCCAGAAGGAACAAAGTGGTTAATAGACACTGTTAAGAAAAAGAGAGAAAGACAGAATAAAAACACCCTACAACTACCCATCAATGCTGTGAGATGGGAGTTGACACGGAGTGAGCTCCTGTGAAAGGACACAAAATTCTCACAAACCAGAGTATTATTGTGGGAGCATGGAAGGAGATCTGGGGCACAAGAGCTCCCAGCCAAATAGAACACTAAGACACAAGCAAGGGATCAGATCTGATGGGATGGTCAATTTGGTACTCAAAGTTATCTCTCAGTTCAATTCTAAAAAAGAACAATCTTCACAAGTGGCAAGGCTTCATCATGACGTAACCTGTAATCTTGACACAGCAGAGAAAGACAATCAAGGAGTCATTTCACTTAGTGAAATTTTTTAACGATCAGCTTGGGACATACATCTTGTTTTAGCAAACATATATATGTTTGCTAACAAACTTTACAGAAAAAGCTATCTTCCTCTAATGACTGGTAGCCAACACAGCAGACTGGTACTGAGCGATTCTAGAAATAGTGATGATTGTCATTTACACCCATACACCAAAACCTTGGAGTTTTGGATGGTAAATATCCCAAGTGCTCTGGGTATGGAAGACATATGCATTTTACTGAGACAGTGATGCTGATGTCAATATTCATTAAATTAATGGGAGCTTACAGGAACAGCAAATTATTTAAAGAGGCTTCAAGACATCACTATTTTTTACATGCTTCAAAAAGTAACTCATCCCACTTAGTTCTAAACTGACTGGAAAAGAGAAAAAAACTGAAGAGAAATGTTTTCCAGGCAGAAGAGACAATGCCTCCAATGCTTTCATTGGAGGCCTACCTTATCAAAAATTAACTCCTCTTTCAGGCCATTCTTCACCCTTCAGCTTCTTCTATCTTCCATTTCCCTTGTCTCTACTTGTTCTTCAAAATACTCACTTCTGTGGATCTGTGCACAGAAGTGGAAAGGGTGCTCTGAAGCACAAATGAGCTGAAGGCTCACAACATCTTCCAAAGTATTATTTGCACTGTAGTGCAAATAAATCACTCTGAGAGTAAGTAGTAGTCCATCCCCTAATACCATCCTTTCCCACTGCTGAAGGTACCAACCCACAGGGGACGGAGCATATAAGAAAAGAGCTGCTCACACAAACTGTCAATCCTTAAGATGCACTTGGTAGACAAAAGTGTAGTGAAGGATACTGTAATGGAAGCAAGCTAATGAAATGGACAGTAAGGTAAACAAATAAATGCACAGAGTGCAACAATGAAGTGTGAAGTGCTGGAGAGGAGAACCTCTCTGAAATCAATTATACCTTCACATCCACGCTCAATCTGCCCACTGCGGTGCAGAGCATCGTTGATAAGGTCTGGCAGACGCCCATTCAAGTCCACAGATGCCAGGCAGCCCTGAAATCCATCTCGTGAGGCCACAAGCTTGGGGAGGTTGCTATACATGCCTTGAGCTAGGCCAGCAATGTAGAGATCACCTAGAGCAGAGGGGGGTAAACAAACAAAAAGAAGGACATTACACACCTTCTAGAGTCACTTTTCTTGCCACCAAACATGAATAAAGCAAAGGGAACACATGTTCAGAAAAAGTTAAAAACAGAACAACGTATTGTGTAAGAAGTAATTTCTGCTTCCTTTACCACAAAAAAAACCAAAACCAAACCAAAACAAACAAACAAACAAAAAATCACAAAATCCCCTAAATAATTCCAGTTCTCATTCCTACCTAACAAGGAAAAACTAAAAAATGACAATTTCTGAAAAAGCAAAATATGACAAACTATTTGGATACAAAAAGTTGTCAAATAAAAAAGAGATAAATTAATTTGAAAGCCAAAATGTGCAAAGTGCAGATTTACTGTTCTGTAATGCATGGTTAGTCCAAGCTTTCTCTTGTTCACTAGTTCAGCCCTGCAAGAAAAAATAGGCAGTGTGTCAATCTTGTAGCACTAACCTTTAAGATCCAGATTTTTGGCACCGTTGATAACCTGAGTGACCACCTTAGTGTCCACTTTTAGGCTGTGTGTGTTACTGTTATCTCTGGTAATGACGACATTGTGCCATTGGTTGTCATTCAGAGGACGATCACTGTTGCCTTTGATAACATTAGGTCCATTTCCAAGGTCAAACACATAGTGTATATACCTGTGAATATAGCAAGAACTGGTTAAAATTCTGGAAGAATTCCAGCATTACTGAACCTTACTCTAGCTAGAGCGGACAAATTAACTTTAAAAAGTCATGAAGGGAAACATCTCTGGGTTAGAAAGTTCTAAAAAGGCAAAATATTAGCCACTGCTGTGAAAGAATATAGCTGTTTCTTTCCACCGAAGTAAGGATTAGTATTTTGAGGTGACAACATTTCAAATGATCAGATTCTAACCATAAAACAGTCCTCTTTTTCACAAAATTCTCCCAGATCCACAAAAACACTGTCTTCATATACAATTGTTTTGTTTAATTGGTAATATTGATAAATATACTGGGGAATAACATTAGATATGCTTATTTGTAGCATATATTCCCCAGGTTAATTCCAAGTTTTGAATAACTCCCATAAGAAGTTAATTGGGAACCTCACTTGAAATATTGTACTAAAATTCTCATGAGATCTTAGACTTATTCAAACAGCTGAGAAACAATTAGCAAAGCTTTTGGCAAAAATAGAAACCTTAAAAAAGACTGAAGTCATGGGAGTGTTACCCTGAATTATTTATATAGTTCAAACACAGAAATCCACCTGAGGATGGAAGAGAAATATTCCACTTAGGAAGGGAAAAAAAAAAGACAACAAAATTCAACTCTCAACAGAGCACCAGAAGCTCATGACTGTTGCTTTTTTTATTACACAATATCCCACTTACAGCAGTATGTACAAAGCCAAATACAAAACAGACTGAATGGAAATAAACAGGACTAGTAAACTGTGGAAAATATGTCTATCATGACTAAATCATAAGAGATCAAAATTTGTTCAGCTAACAAAGGATTTTTTTTAATAAGCTATTGGTCTTCTGAAAAGAATGTAGCAGCTCAAAAGCAAGCTGAGTTTGCTTTTCATCAAGCATCACCAGCAGAAATACAAATTCAGCAGCCCATATGCTTTCTCTTTTACCTTCACTAGAGATGGCAGAAAAACAAGTATAACAATGGAAAAAAAAAAAAAAAAAGAGGCAGGGGGATGGGGAAGAAGAGATATACAGAGCCCTCAGCACATCTCCTCCTCTGTGCTAATCTGCAAGGTTTAAAAACATTAGTCTAACTATGTCCAAACTACTTAAAATACTAATGTTGCACACCTTTAAAAATGTCCCTCCCACAGCCACAGGAGGAAGTCAGTGATAAAATCAGGAGTCTTAAGCTTCAGTGGTTTTGTTTAAGACGCTTTGTCTTACAGCTCAGCCAGCAAACACAGAAAACATGAGTATCAGGTGAATTTCTCTTCATGTAAGCATTTTCAGCTCACCTATAAGTAAGTTTATCTATAAATAAGCTGACAGAAAATAACAGAAAGCCACTTACCCCTTGACTAGTTCAACTGCAATAAAGTCATTGCCATCACCACTGTTAAAGAGGATGAAGCCATCAGCTGAGGTGGTCTTGAACTGAAAGAAGAGGTGCATGGATGTGTAAGCCTGCAAGGTGGCCAAGCTCAAGTAGCTGCTCTTAGTCTTGAATGTCACAGGGTCAGCTATAATGTTGCGGAGACCAAAGCGTGCCTTCAGCTCGCAATAGTCGATGTCACCGTTCTTGCACAGGTCAATGTAGAGCATCCCATTGAACATGAGGCTCTGGAGATGGCCGATGAAGCTGGAGGGGATGACGGAGATGTACCGCTTCTCTGTCATGATCCCCGTCTCAATGTTGTGGAACTCCAAGCGGGTATGATCACCAACCATTGTGCCTGAAGGACAGAAACAAGGAGGAATATTGGGGATCAGCAACAGATTACATGGAGCCATTCACACTCCAGTTTCCAAACTAATAGCTGAACTAAATTCTATCTAAACTGTTCAGCAGCTTGTGAAAGAAAGGATGTATAGAATCTTGCTGAAGAGGCTTTGTGGAAATGTGTGAGTGAAGCAGTTGCCAAAACCTGGCAGAAAAGACAGGCCCCTAAAAGGCCATGGGCAGCAAGCTCTGTACTTTTCCCTGTGCTTCAGAAATTTTATTGTCTGATGAAGTTGATTGTCTGATAAAGTTGATTGTCTGATAAAGAAGATCAGGCATCTCCTGTAAAGCCCACGGTGATCTCCTTGATGCAGCAGACCATCTGCCAAACAACTTGAACACTTCTGAAACAACTTTTCCAAGTGCATTTCCTGAAAACACTTGATAAACATAGATTAATATAAACAGAGCAGTGAGAGAAATGAGAAAAATCATAAAATTGCTGATATTTATTCCTTTGTTCTCTCTTGGTGCCTGATGTTATTCCTCTTCTTTTAAGAGCACAGCAGGAGGGAAACATACAAAAATGCAACAAGTGAAAAGCCCTCCATACATTTAAATCATCAACCTACCACTTAAGCTATTTACCACATCATAACAAGATTTTAACCTCTCAAATATACAAGCTATTCAGTATACCAAATACTGTTGTCAGACTCTTCCTACAGCACATTTAAGTTTTTCACTAAGTGTGCTAGGCACCAGAACAGAAACCATACAGCCAGATGAAATACAAGTGTGCTATGAAGACAAGTTGGACAACATCAGAATGAAAACCCTTTCAGCCAATTTTATTTTAGCCCTCCATAGTTCTTCATTAAGGTAGTGTTTACTATTTGGTTGCATGTGCAAATATTTTTACTAAATGGACCAAGGCCCGTGTAGTAAACAGGAATGAATTTAATTGTTTTCCTACCATTCACTGTACAACCACTATTCAAATTCTGCTACACATGGGCCATTATTTTTTCTGTCATGCAATTTTCTGCAGGTCTGCATTGGGTTTATGCAGTGTGGTGCTGGCTGTGGGGTGGCTGCAGGGCAGCCTTAGTGAGGAGAGCCTGGGGCTATCCCATGGCTGACACAGCCTGTTCTAATTGGCTCCAACCTGACCAAGACAGGGCACAGCTGAGCCCCTTGGCCAAGACAGCGGTGCCTGGGAGAAAACATGTAAGGAAGATGTAATGCCATCCACAGGAAACAAAGGGAAAAATAAAACACCTCAAACCCCTATGAACACCAAGGACTGAAAAGAGGGAGGGGCCATTCCAGGTGCCAGAGTGGAAATCCAGAAATCTGGTATCCACAGAGAAGATTGTAGTGGTGCAGACAACTACACCACAGCTCATACAGGACTCTTGCCCTAGAGCAGGTGGATATTTCCTGAAGGAACTGCAGCCCCTGGAGAGCCTACATGAAGCAGGTTTTCCTGAAAGCCTATGGAGACCACCCATGCTGCAGCACTTCACGAAGGACTGCATTGCATGAGTAGGACCCACACTGGAGCAGGACAGAAGTGTGAGGAGGGAGGAGAATCAGAGAGGAGCTGCAATAGGCTGACCACAGCCACCATTCTCCAACCCCCTTCTTTGCCTAGTGGGGGCAGGTGGGAGAGGAAGGAGAAAATCCAATAAAACAGAGTGGCAGACAGTGCTCTATTTTCTTGTCTTTATTTCTCACCATTCAACTCTATTTTCAATTGGCAGTAAATTAAATTAATTTTCTCCAAGTCAAGTGTGTTTTGTCCATGATTATAATCACTGCACAGTTCTCTTTTTTATAAGGTTTTCCAAAACAAATAGTCACATTACCTGTTGGTCCCTCTCATAACATTTTAACATGCTAGTCGAATTTACCAGGTTAAAAAAACAGAGGGAACAAAGGGATTTAAATTCACACTAGTTTTCTGAAATTTGACAACTGGATAAAGATCTGAATAAATATTTCCAGTGTGCTATAGACAGACAGAATTTAACAACAGTATCTGACTTGACTGCATCTGCTGGTCAGCAAGCACGTGTACGCAACTCTCGACCAGTCACTGCAGTCGAGAGTCAGTCAGTCACTGGGATTATACCTTGGAATCATGCCAATCACCACAGCTGAACCCAGAACAAACTTTTCCAATTCCCCTAGGTTGTATCAACTCAGGCTTATAAGCATACTCATATTCTGTGCTGTCTCCTGAAGTTTCCTAGCATTTTTCACCTTAAGAGTGAGAGTCATTAAAAGACACACACAAAAAAAAAATCAACCAACAAAGAGTAGCCCCTTCAAGACTTTTCCTACTAATTGCAATTTTTTTTTCCTGTTGTGGATAGAAGAAAACCTGAACACACTTTCAAAAACACATGGATGACACATCCTGGCTTGTAGTGTATAGAGAGTCAGATTAAATGAACTGATGGTCATTTTCTTGCTTAGAGACTCTGGAAACACTGAAATATTCCTAACTCACCTCTCATGAACAAAACTGCAGTTTTTTAGTATATACTTTGTCCAAACGTAGCCAAGTTTTATTCAAAGACAGCAAACAAGCACAGTTATTACTAGAAAAAAAATCAGCTATCTACTTCAAATATGAAGAAAAAATATATATAAACCAATTCACCTTTTTTACTTATTCCAAATTTTACCAGCGGATCTAAATATAAATACAATTATACAAAGACCATGGAAAACTTCAGTCCAAGCAGACACAGCTGATAGAATTTAGAAGCAGCTGAAGGCAGTCACAAATTTCTGACTATTTAAAAATTCAAGTGTCAGCACCAACGCAAATGTTTCTAAATCCTGAAACAGTTCTTTCCCCAAAATAATATTATTTTAGTTTGAAAAATGGAAGTTTCCAGAAATTAAAATAGTACATGGGGAGATTTGTTTAAACAACTTTCTCACTTCCACTACTGTGATTCTTAGAGGCTTAGAGTTTCAGTTTCAGTGTTATAAAATTCATGATTTTTCCAAACCAGAAGCATATTTTCTTAAAATCAGATAAGTCACTTAAAAAAAAAAAAATCCTGCTTCTTTGCTTTAAAAAATTAGAATAATAAAATTAAGAGACACCAGTTCTCAGGGAAGAAAACTCCTCCTTTGTTCTTTTACACTTAAAAAAATACAAGGCAATTGTGGCCTGAGCAGGAGAGAAAAGCCAAGGCTGCGAAATCTGGAGTACACTGGGACAGGGAGACCAAAGGGTCTCTTTAGGGGGCATTAGAAATGGAGTAAGGGAGTTTGGAGGAGGTGAACCCAGAATGTTAGAAAAGGTGAAAAATGAGAAAACTGGGGCTGGCTTAATAAAAAAGAAATCATGTTAGAAGCAGTACTGTAGGAAGTCAGGAGTAGTTCAGTGAAAAGCTGGAAAGGACATGGCAATACAAGATCAGAATCCAGACAGAGATGCAATTTCCTAGGAAATCATGGAGTGCAATCCAGTATTTTCTGATCTCATTAGCTATTAGCCCCACCTGCAGAGTTCACCTCTAGTTCCCCCACTGTGCTCTATAGAATACTGTACGTACCACAGCAATCAGAAGCTCTCTAGTTGAAGTGGTAGCAGACAGAAAAAATTCCAGCCTGCACTGTGGTATTTGGGTGCTATGTCATAGAGATGTCATAGAGAGGAATATATCTGCTGTATTTGTGCCTCATTTACCACTGATGTTCTTGAGGTCTGTTCTGAGGTCAGGAGGAATGTGGGACAAAGGTTTTGTGATTACACAGTAAAATGCTGTCCAGAATTGGATTCTGTCTCTGCCTTAGCTGTCCTACAGGAAACCAAGTCAGACACTTCATTAAAAATATTTCATAGGTGGTCATTAATTGTCTACATCTAATTCCCCAAGTAGCAGGGTTGAACTAATTTACAGGATATAATTTACAGACACGCTGAATCTTTCTGATGCACATGACTAAAAAATACATGGCAAATTGGTACCAAATACATCCAACTTCAATCTGGTGCCTTGTTCCCAAACCTGTAAAATGGGAAAATACGCCCACTCACTTCACATAACATAGACGTGGGAATAAATCCAGTTAAAGCTTTTTAGCTCTGTATAAACATACTGATGAGTAGCCTACAACACACAGACAAAAAAAAAAAAAAAAAAAGAAAAAAAGGAAAAAAAAACAGGTCTAAATTTAAAGCAAAATTCAGCACTAAATTGCATTGTTCCAAACAAGCAATACGAAGATAGAAATCAAATAGGCTGTTTATTTTTACTGGGGGCCCAATTTAGACTTCTGATCTATACCTAAGACAGCAAAAATCCTCTGGAAAAATCTATGTGACCACACCACTGAAGACTGTTATCATCTGCCCAAGGAAGTGGGATGCAGATTGCACAGAAAATCTTAACTCCGGCTTTTCTGACTTTGCCATGATGGCATTCTTTTAACAGATATTTTTAGCTGTAATGCATCTTTAATTATGTAATTCATATACATGTACATATGCGTATCTTATTTTAGTATAGGATTGTATCATTATTATTTATAAACTCAGTTTCGTGAAAGAGACTTCAAAAACAGATGGCTTTGGGAGATCGATTCGGTAATGCAGAGAGTGCCACCTCGTGGTGCTTCCTAAAAAAGCATTCCCAAAAGAATTGCTCTCAAATTCAGAAATAATTGGGATGAAGTGTTTGTTGACACATGTCATTAACTCAAAAAGTTCCCTCTTAAATAAAATTCATTTTTCCTATAAGCTAATTTTGACCAAGCCACCACAAAGGCTGACTTCCAACAAGGAGAGGGAATGATTTTTCATGCATATGTTTCTTGTTCTGTCTTGCAAAATCACAGCCTACACAGGACAGCATACATTTACTGCCAATAGAAAATGTATTTTAAACCACTTTCCTGGAAGTGAACTTCTTTGGGCTTATTTCGCATTTCTTACTCCTGGTTTTCCAAATAATCTAAATTAGCACAATATTTAAAATAATTCCCATTCATTCAGAAGAAAAAAAAACTTTTTCAGAGATAGGATATAATGTTCTGGCACTATGTGTGGCAGCCATTTCTTCCAGTTGCATCCTGAGTAGAAGCTACTCAGAAAAGAGGATTTCAGCTATTGGCAAACCAGCATGGGTGTCAACTAACAATCACACTCTCAGCAGTTTTGCATCCAGGGTTCCTGTTTTTTTTTAATTCTATTAGCCTCCAGATTACTGATGTTTTTCTCAAAAACCCAGTTCCTAAAGTTATATACAACTATGAGAATTTTAGACCTTCAAAAGAAAAGAAAGATAGGTTTCTGGCTCTTGCAGTCATGGAGAAATGGACCTGAAAAGTATCATCTCTAAAATTCTGCAATTAAAAAAGGATCGTTCTGGAGTGCTTTGATCATTTCAATGCAAATTTTAACCTTGGACACACCAGCTTTCCTGACTGACTGATCTTTTCTTTCCTCTCTTCAAGTACATTTCTCTGCAAAAAGAAGTAGGAGCTCAAAAAACTGCCTGGAAATACAGAAAATAATTTTAAAAAATCAAGGGGAAGGAAAAAAAAAGAAAAAAAAAAAGAAAAGAAAAGAAGAAAAAAAAAAGAAAAAAAAAGAAAAAAAAAAGAAAAAAAGAAAAAGAAAAAGAAAAGAAGAAAAAAAAAAGAAAAAAAAGAAAAAAGAAAAAGAAAAAGAAAAAAGAAAAAAAAGAAAAAAGAAAAAGAAAAAGAAAAGAAAAAAAAAAGAAAAAAGAAAAAGAAAAAGAAAAAAAGAAAAAGAAAAAGAAAAGAAGAAAAAAGAAAAAGAAAAGAAGAAAAAAAAGACAAAAAAAAAAAAAAAAAAAAAAAAGACTGACACACTCTGCCAAGTCAGGATCCTCCCTAACCTCTAAACCAAAGAAATTGAGAACAAACTGCTTTTCTTCTGGATGGCTCTGAACCATGGGCACAAGAACTCAGAAAATAAAAATAAAAAAAGTAACCAAAAATGCCCAAACTACAAAAAAATAAAAGAAAAACCAAAAAAATGAACAGCAGAAACATGAATCCATGGATTCATGTTACTCTGTAACACACGTACTGCATGCAGGTTTATCATCAAGGAAAAATTTGTGCAGAGGAATGGTCCAGAGCACCTTGATTCCACAGCATTGGAAACCATCCCACGTGCAACTCAGGGATGGAGTGTATTCAGTCTTTCTCAGAAAGAGCCTGGACCATGAGAAAGTTCTGCTGAACACCTCTACAGTCTGAGACACGTACAAGCGTATCTGTCCCCTAAACCCATATCTCAGGTCGTTGTAGTTGTCACAGAAGTTTCTGGTGCTGGCTAAGAAGTCTCTCAGACCTGAACTCTCATTTTCAACATAGTAACACCAAATAATACTTGAGTGGTAATAGGAAGGGGTGGGAGGAAAGACACACAAAAAAACCAGGGAGAAGGACCATAAGGGCAAAGACTAGGAGCAGAGATACCAAGACAGTGATCAAAAAATACTGATACATCAGACTTACCCTCAGCAACATCATCGTCCACCATCAGCTTGAGGCTCTTTCCTCGCCGAACCACCCGGACAGTGTGCCACTCGTTGTCATTGAGTTTCTGCCCAGCATAAAGAGTCTCAGGTCCCTTGCCTGGGAAGGGTGATAGGTGCAGCAGTTAAAGCCAGACTCACTATCGCTGTAGCACTTTCTCAATGGGAAAAGTCATGAAAATCAACTTGGTGTGATACAGACCAATAGAGTGTACAGGTATATAAGAACCTGTAATCAATCCTCACACCTACACCTTCCCAGCTCAGGAAATCACAAACTCTTCCACTCAGTCAGGTGCCTTCCTCCACAGAGCCTTAAAGTCACATGCATTTGAAACAGGTAGAAATCTCTCTTTGTGCTGTGGTACGAATTTCCAAACATCAAGCTGCACAGCACACTACAGTAATAGAAAAACAAGTTGATGACTGAAATGGCTCTAAAGTGGAGCCATTACAAGTGCATTTTGCTCTTCTAAGAATCTGGATTTACAACATGCCCAAGGTACTTGGGACTCTTTTCAAAGTTAAACACACTGCTCTTTCAACACTTTGGTATCAAACACCAGGTTGGTTTCAGTCTCAAGAAAACTCCCGAAACAAAAACCCCAACAACCCCCAAAAAAACCAGTAAAAAACCCCACAGAACATACCCCACCTTTAAAATAATTTTTAAAAAACAAAATCTCATAAAGAAAACCATTCACCAACCTCGCTGTTTGCTTTAAGGTTCTTTGGCAAAGGAGCCTAGATTGGAGGTGCTTACTTCACCCCTTGAATTACAGTCAGAAGAGAAAGAGGAGCCATGTCTTCTCCAAAAGGTTATACCACAGTTGCCCTTGCAAACAATGCTCCTGGGAAAACAGCATTAGTGCTACCCATATTTGTCTAGTTTTGCTGCTCACCCATCACACTTGACAGGCAATTACTTAAAAAATTAATTGTTCAGATTACAGGACCAGAACACCTCACTCATGTCAAATGGTAAGTGAAATTGAATAATGGTGTGTGCTAAATTAAAAGCATCGATCCTCATTCCAGTTCAGTACTAAAGTGGGGGGTTTTGATACCAGAAAATGTAAAATGAGGACAGCCAAACTTGTTGCACACTGGTCTGGACCCATAGCCCAAACTGGCAAAAAGGGAATCCAAGGAAAAAAAAAAAAAAAGACATGTTGAACATATTGACAGAGGTGGAATAGGGACAATGAGGCACTGCTACAGCTCATTGTACTGCACTGGTAAAACGACTGTCAGATAGTCCATAGCCCACAGGATGCACAGTATCCAGCGACCAACATTACTGTAATTGCTTCTCACCAAAGAAAGAAAATGGGCAAAGAAGACAGTGTCTCATTCAGCTAGGATTCAATGTGTAGAATAATTCTTCAGAAGCAGACCAAAGTAAAATAAATATTCTGTTATTCTTTTTTTTAAAATCATGCAGTTCATGGTAATAAAAAAAGGAGATTAATACCTTTTTAAATAAAGACCATTGCCAGCCAATTTTACCATAAACTAAGATGAAAAAAAATGTTTTTCTAGTCGCCTGAAAATAAGTCATTCTTGGATTAAAAGGATGGGGAGTCATACACTGATGTTACGGAGAATATCTCCTTAGCATGAGAAACCCATAACTTCTGCTGTCCCTCATCCATGAGCCAAAGTCACATACCACACATGTAAATCCAGCTGAACAAGGCAGATAGATCATGGCCAGAAAGTTTAAATTCTTTGGCACCAGACAAGCAAAACTCTAAGAATCCAAGAAAGTTACACTAGATTTACATCAGTAAGCACATTTTATCCTAAAGCAGAATTCACAAAACTGTATCTCGGGATGGGCAGCGAAATTATTGTCTACATCAAAATATACAGCATCAGTTACTGTAGTTCTACACAGCCACCTCCCAGGTAGGAAGATAAAACAGGTCACCTGGAACTGTGTGTTTATATAATGCCATCTGAAAGCAGGGGAAAGGGGGGAGGGTGGCAAATGCTTTCCTAAAAACCCCATCTTTTCCATATACCCATTAGAGCTCTGGAAAGCTCAGCCAAGAAAAATAGTCAGGTGTGCTGGAGTTTGATCAGCTGACAATGCAATGCTTTCTATGCAATAGCTCTGTGTTCAGCATGGTTGAGTAACTCAGTTGCTGACCTTCTAGTTCCCATTTTTCAACCCCAGCCTGACCAAACAGGGACCAGCTAAAACAGTATGGGGGTTGGCTTGTCTTGCTGCCTACTGTAACACTTTCAAAACAAAACTGTGACACCAACAGAAGTTATATGAATATATTCTTAGAAAATGTAGCTTAACCAATTCACAAAAAATTGAATAGAAAGTTGCAGCATTACCACTTTTTCCAAATGAATAAGGTTGTCTACTTAGAAGTAACTGGTTAATAGCTTCGGCTAAAAATTTGAAAATTAAGCATTGCAGATATGAATTATTTTATTAAAGTCCATGTCTTGATCAGCCAGTTTTATATTTGATCAGTAGAAACCAAAAAAACCTTTTAGTAATTTTTTTCACTTATCACCCTCCCTTTTGCAAAAATGGTCATTGGTTTCTTTTAGTAGGGTTACCCAAGTAACATTACATACAAAAATTCAGTACTGCTTAAGAGCATTTAGATAAGTTTTTCAAACCAAACATATCTGATCTTAAAAGAAAGCATTAAACAAATGTTATTTTACTCTATTTAAACTTTTATTTTCAAATGCTTTCAAGACATTTATGAAGCAGTGGGCTGACCTGAAAAGCAGCAAAATTGTGTCCCCATTTTTCAACTGAGTGTGTGCAAATGAATTGCTGCTCCTGGTATAAGCACCCATTGAATTCTAAGTAGTTCTGTGTACACAGGGACTTCCATATCTGGATACCGAAATTCATTTCATCGAGCATGATTCCTACATGTGCCATTACTATATAGACATTTATGTGTGATGAATTTTTAGACAAGGACTTGATAATTCCTAATCCAATAGTTGCTGATTCTGGGGAAAATAGAAAGGAAATGGGCAATGTCTTCCTGCACCATAATGCTGTCCCTAAGAATAGTCTCCTGCCAGGGATTTCTGTGGTCTTAGGTTTTGCAGGTTTATGTTTTTCCTCCTTTCAGGCTATCTGCACCTATATCATCCTTCAAAAAGGATAAGAGACATATGAGGAAGCAAAACAGAAGATTAAATGGACAGAGAAGGAAATCTAGAGATTTGTATCTTCCCTTTGTACAACATTCTTTTATGATAAAAGACAAGAAAAGGCAAATAAGGAACTCTTGTAGAAATGAACATCACACCTGGAAACACTTTCTGTTTATGATGCTTTGGGCCACTGGGCATTCGGTAATTTCAACAATTTATTTAATTTTTATGCACTGCAATAGCTTAATAGTTAGGCTGACAGACCATCACTCCTGTTGGCATCTCTGACTGTCTTGGTCATTCCATCCCCCTTCCTAATGCTGTCTGAGGAACTGTGTATCATACAGAATTGATCCCTATGTTTCATTTTCCAACTCAAATGAGGCAGGTTAGTGAATATTCCAGTTATGCTTTGCAGCGGCAAATACTGCTGAATCAGAAGCAAAAATATCTGTCTCTCAGTCATCGCCAAATTCTGGACACGAGTTCAGCTGCAGCTGAGCAAATATTACTTGATTCAGCCACAGTGACTCCTCATTCTCCCATGAATCCTCCAACATCTACTCAAACTTCTACGCATACAGTTCATAAAAAGCAATTACTATATGCTTTCAAACATGGAAGAATTCCATCCAACCTGCCCAGAGTGTCAAAGGTGCACTGCTGCTAATTAATAGCTTGGCTCAAATAAACTATATAAAAGTGCCAAGAATACACCTGCCAAAGTACAAAGAAGCAAAAAGCAGATCATGCCTTCTAAAAATGCCAAGTTGCTTTCCATGTTGCTCCCCAAGAACTCACTTGTTTAGAACAAACAACTGGTCAGAGGGATGCAGTTCTGACAATACATCTGAAAATGCACTTCTTATTCACCCTTAGTGGCTAACAGCACATGGAAATTTCCTCTATGAGATAAAAGAGAAAGAGGATTAATCCCCTCTGCAGTTTCTCACAGGTGGATCAAAAAGTGCTTTTACTTTGGTGCAGGCTGTCATCATCTGATCCACTTATAAGATTAAAATGACTTGCATGAAACCAGGCTATCTTTATCATTGCATATCTTATCCAACATTACAGAAGACGTGGAACATTGAAGTCTACAAAATGCCATGAGAGCTGAACAGAAGAGATGTTGCATTATTGATAAGAATGGACAAGGTGCTTCCTTCAGTACAATTATAATGATAAATAAATCTACAGTGATACTAATGCTTTTCAAAGAAGACCCTCAGTAATGATAAGGTTTTCTCTGCTTTTACTTTTTCACTAAAATCCTTAGCTACCATCTCAGATATTTTTGGTGGAAAAACACATTTCTGTGTCTCTTTTATACAGGACAACAGCTTGTCAGAATGCCATTAGTATCCCAATGCAAAGTGGGGCTGAGAAGGGGATGTTTCTTTACCTCCTTGCTTTTTTTTCATTTGTGATGGAGGAGGAGCATTGGTTGTTTTTACTTACACCTTCACATAATGACCAGAGAAGTTGTGGTTTGCTGTGTAAAATGCGTACAGAGATTTGTGAAATATGACAATGAATCACAAGACCTCAGAAAAGGAAGAAATGGGTATAAGGACAAAGATGCCTGCAATTTTTCACACACCTTTGTGGTTTCCTGATACGTAGTAAGTTCCTACAAAGCACAGGTCAAATATCAAAACACAAGAATGGCTCAAAAGCAGAGCTGGCAGCTGCTCTGAAAATCTTCAGTAACTTTCAGTCTTGGTTATTTATAAACCACTAGTGTAAATTTTGTTGTTTCTTTCAGGCAGCACTAGCATGGACAAAGTGTTTTAGGATGGTCTTTTCCTTGACCAGGATTTGCTGTTCAACACCAGGAGCATTGTTAATTGCTAAAAAACAAGTGGCAACCCCAGACTCTGCACATTGCAGACATTTATGCAGATATCCCAGTCAAATCAACCTATATTCTCATGCACACACACTTGTTTTGCTCATATACAGGCTTTAGATTTCCTCTTTTCAAGAAAATGTTGGCCGCCAACAGGGAATAAGCAGTTGCACTCCCGTACAGATACTCAGTATCTTCACTGGGGACCTTACCTGCAGCAGTCCTTCCATTTCCTCAAGGAACAGGATCATGTCCTTGTACTACCCCACAAGTTAAACAAAACATACCATGCACTTAAGAAACAACTTTTCCGTGAGGCATGCTAAAAACTTTTATGTTTACAGCTTTACCCAGTGGCTTTACAGTGAAAAGTCATAAAGTTGTAATGATTTACATCAGCCTACCCAGAAGCAAAGTTTAATTATTTACATCCATTCAGCAGTAATAAGTGCATACGCAAAGTCTTTTAAACACCCACAGAGTCAATTAGCCTCACAAGTCCAAGTAAGAATTCCCTGAAACACCCAGACTAATAAAGGGCACGGAATCAGCTCAACAACTAACTGAAAACTAGCAGGACCATCCTACTAGTTCTCTCAAACATACTGCCATCCCCACATAAACAGGACAAAAAATAAGTTAAGCTAGGTTTCTTTTGTATACAATCTCTTTTAATTTTTAAACCTCTTATTTAAAACAAAATACAACCAAAACCATACCCAACAAAACACAACATAGTTCCTTGCTTTTGCTATAAATACATGTATCATCATACTGAATAAATTTTATTTTCACTGTAGACACCCTGGCCAATAGGTGTAATTAGGCTCAGCACAGATTCAGGCAGCATTCACCACAGTCACAGCTTTTTCATAAGGCCCCGAAACAAAACTTAGTGCAGAAATTAAGTTGCATGTCTTTCAGGTGACATGAATATAACTTGTGATTAAGAACAGGGAGATGATTTGATTGCATATATCATACAGGTCCCACATGGCACAAACTGCATTTATGTGGAGGTTCTTCCATCAAAGTGAGTGGGTTATGCTCCTTGTTTACTTCAATTTCACTGCTGCTGAATTTTAATGCCTTAGACACTACATAACTATTGTGTATCTGGAGCAGAACAATTTTTTTTAACAGGAAAACGATTGTGTTAATAGAAATTTGATCCCCTCAAAAAGGGTTTAAATAGGGAATTAGAATTTGAATGAAAGGATATTTCAGTTCATCTAAAAATCATTTTATTCTTATTTAGAAAACATCTAAAATCTTTCCATTTCAAGCTAAATAAAAAAATCCACTGTTTAAAAATAAAATTAAGCATTTCTTATTATCTATTCAAGATATTATTAATTTTTAATGGTAATAGATGGTTTCCCATTTTTATTGAGTGAGCTTTTTTCATTTTTAAGGAAAGCAATTTTATTTTATATTCACAACCAGTAAGGAGGTCAAAAAAGGACACAGAAGTATGTAAAATAACCTCGACTATTCATGCCTTTAAAATTAAGATTTACAAGAGTTTAATTAAATTAACTTCAAAGTGATTTCAGTCACACTGACTCTATGTTTGTTTTCAGATAAGGCTGTCATATGAACCAGTTCACATTTGCCAAACGCCTTAAACTGCTGTTCCTAAGAGACTTGGGCAACAAAAGCTTCAGCCTAGGTATAAAGAACGCAGAAGCTGCTATACTGTGACTCATCTACACCTTGCCTAAGGAATTATTTGTACACACTAGATTTTCACAGAGCAAAGCCCAAGACTATTTCTGGTGTAAGTTAGCAGCCAGGCAATCACAGGAGCAGTGTCCACCGCAGGGAGCGCCACTAGAGGGAAACCGCATTCACTGAAGCTGCAGCTTAGACGGCCTTAACGTGAGTAAAAGGAGTTACAGTACCCAGTGTTGCTTTCCAGAGTTTCTCCCACTGATATACTTTGCTTTGAAGATGATGCCACTCCAGTAATTAATAAAATACCTCTAGGACTTCCAACACAGTTTTGCCTCCATAATAGCAACTACCCGTTGATTCCCATTGTTTAATGGGTGTAATTTGTCACCCAAGAAACGAGTATATGCAGAAATTACAAAGTAATTTCTTATGCAGTTTTACCATAAGAGAGAATGTTAAAGTAACCATTATAACAACAATTATGCATAGCCTTTAGTATACCACAACACTAATAAAGAGGAAAAGGGATTCTATTTAAAGGAAGTTTTACATTTTATTAGCCTTTCAGTGATGCAGTAAAATCAAAGCGCGATGCAGGAGTGACAAAGCTAGAGGTTTAATTCTTCTTTTCATTCCTGTGTAGATACAACAACAGAGATACCAAACCCAAACAGCTTCACACTAATCCCACTGATGGACCCTACTTGAAGCATAATACCAGGAGTAAGACCACTGAAGTTTCTCTTCCTGTTTAGTTTCAAATGTCTCTATAAATGCTACAAAGCAAGTGGATTAATCATGATGATAGTGAGAAGATACTGCCAATGATGCCGAGACAATTGGAGCCATACATATTATACAGACACACATATAGCAACAAGGAAATAATTTGACTGCTAACTGCCTGGATGAGATTCAAACCACTTAGAGGGGAAAAATTATTAATCAAATGTATGAGTCTTTAAAACAAGAATCGACCCCTCTCCCTCACGGTTCTCAAAGATCTTCGCTTTTGCTGTGTTACTAAGTAACAGGAAGGAGCAGGCTCGAAAATCAGGTATCAGCCCATTTGGTGAGTGTTCTCATGCTCTAATTGCCTCTATTAATGCATTTGAAAGGATTATTTGAATTTTGGAATGATATGATTCTTATTGGGGTGGGGGGGCGGGGGAGGGTGCCTTTTAAAAGTATTTAGAAGTAAAAGTAGCAACTTCTCATCTAAATCTGCAAAGCAAAGATACCAGAAAGACACACAAATCATAAAGCACATGGCAATACAGCACCTTATGGTAATTGCACATGTGTCTTTCAGAAAAGGATCTGAGACCACTTTCTAACAATAGGATAGCATCTTTGTCCCCCTTTTTCAGAACACAGAAAATAATACCAAAGAAAGGGTCTCCTCTTCCCAAAGGCACATTTGGCAGTTGAACAGGTAGCTGAGTTGGAAAAACCAAACCAAACCAAACCAAACACAAAAAAAAAAAAAAAAAAAAAAAAACCACAACCAACCAAAACAAACCCACCACCCCAACAACAAACTCCTTGAAGCTCCAGTTCTAAATATTGCATTAAAGTTTTTGGTTGGTTGGTTTGAGTTTTTTTGTTTGGGATTTTTTTAATGCTCTTTACGACACACTGTACAGTCCCCACCAACAGCATAACATTAGAACAGAAGGCACTCCTGGTAGCAACCAGAGTTCTTTATCCAGATATGAAGGGCAAAGAACAACATCAACACATGTTCAAAGAACCTAAATTTTTCTCTCAATTAAAATATCTTTCCCTGTGGCACCTGGGTGTCTGAGGTGTTACAACTGCACACAGAGTTACACCTTCATTGTTGCTAGGAGTATGACATGAACTAGCTTCAGCCTCCCTCTAAGAGCATAACAGTATCACAGAAATTATGTCTAACTGATTACAAAGCCAGCAGGATTCCAGTCTTCTGCACAGGGTACAAAACACTGCATATGCCCTTTAGGTTTAGCTCTCTTTTTACTACCTCCATTCTGAAGGGTGCCACTCTTTCTTACAATCTTTGGAGTTTTTTAACTCGCATATTAACCAGTATGCATAAGTCTATTGGGAACCCCAGGTGTATTGGTAGGAGGAACATCAAAATGCATAGAAATCCTACTACTAACAAGTACAAACAGCATCCAGAATTTGCAAGTAGAAATCCCTTGTTTTCAGATATTAGAGGCAAGCTATGTGTGCATAACTGGTAATGCAAATTGGTCATCTCTGCCTGAAGTGAGAAACTACTGAGAGAAGAATGGTAAGTGGTACTTGGACCTAACATAGCAGAGTCTATTTCCCTTAAGGACCTACTGAGGAAGGATCAAATGTTCTGGAAAGCTGAGGGATCAGTAGTGCAGACTGGCATGTTTAATGCTAAAGGCATTTAAAAGCTTACCCATCTCAAAGAGTGTCTTTCATGGGGAGCAGAACATAGACCTCAGCTGCTGCTACTTTTTGAAGAGTCACTGACTATTCTCCCACTTCTTAAAATAGGAATGGTTAGTACAAGATAGTGACCATATAGCAGCACAGATTACACTATTGTGACTGAATTTTTTCCTGATATTTAATGGCTAGAGCATTGGTATATATTTTACCTATTTAAGATAAACCACATTTCCAGGCTACATAGCCAAAAACAAGTACAAACAATAAAAACACTTAATGGGGAAGTTCTACTCAATCTACCTATACAAGGAGCAGAGACATAGAAGACTGTCTCCAAATGCTCCCTTTCTCATCTTGAGCTGCAAGTTAAATACTTTCTTTTGGTTGCCATCCTCTAAGCTTTTTATTTTCATCTTAGTATTTGCAGAATTCCTTATTTATCCAGGACACAACAACATTAATGCAACCTCAAAATAAAGTTTTAGGAGGCAGAATGTGGACAGAGTTGTGTTGCCAGCAAAAGCTTGGACCCTCTTGTCTAGCTGAAAATAATTTGTTTAATGACACTTAACCCTTCTATTTCCAAAAACCTTTCAGCAGTAGTCACAATGCATACTCCCAAAAGAATTGGGACCCTGCTGGCAGAAACCCACCCCAGTGATAGCAACAAGATCAGTACCCACTGACAAAAATCTTCCTCGGGTGCTTTACAGACACCATCAACCTCCAGTCTCCTGATAGCACAGGCTGTTTGCTTTCTGCCTAAACTGAGAAACCCAGATGAGAAAGACAAGTGGTATGTAGACCTACAGGCAAGAGACTCCTTATTTAGTTTAAGGAGCTATCAAGGAAGGATCATAGGCTTCTGGAAAGCTGAGGGATCAGATGTGCAGACCAAAGGATAGTTGAGGATTTACAGATAAAGATGACATCTGAGGAAATATCGAGAACTCCTTTGAAATTCAGATTTTAAAAGTCACAGCTTTCATGTCAGCTAAGGAGCATGTAAAGGAAAAAAATGCCCTGGGAGAAGAAGAGGGAATTATAAAGTTAAGCACATAGCTTTAAACATATCCATATCTCTCTGTCCTCGGTGCTCCCAATAACAAACAGTGTAAGATCCAAACTGATGCCATTCCTCTTCTCAAGAGGATGCCATACCTCTTGAGTCACTCAATTTCATAAGCATATCTTCATAAAAATCCTCTATGCTTCATACAACGTCTACATGTCATCCTAATATTGTTAAAATCAGATAGGAGTACACCAGGTAATTAATTGTAAGGAGTCATCCTAAAACAGCAACATACCAGGAGAAAGAGAAAAAAGAAACAAAGCAGATCCCTTCCCACAGGAGGCAGACTTACTCCTGGAAAGGTACCACCAGCATTTGGGGTGTACAAACCAGGAGCTGAACACAAGGAAGGAAAATGGTGACTTTCTAGCCCCCGAGCTCAACTGATGCCTGTGCATCTTCATCAGCCATCTTGGTTACAATCAAGGTTTATCAGTCCTTGCGCATCACATTTGAAATTGTAAATTTTTAAATTTTTAACGAAATAATAATAATAAAAATCTAGTTGTATTCGGATTACATATTAGTTCAATTGTCTTTCAAAGACAATTTAAGGAATAAGGTTGCTTGACTATCAAGTAATAGTATATATGCTGACCTCTGGCTAAGTTGTAAAAACTAGAATTTGATTAATGGCATAAGCTGGTCACAAACACCTCTCTGTAACATCTAACACTTTCCATTTCCCATGGAAAGCTCCCATGAGCATACTTTGTTTTCCACTGCATGCTTGAAAAGACATCCTTTTCCTCTGAGAAGAGGTTAATTTGTGTGTTGCCTTTTCAAAGACTCAAAAAAAAAAACCAAGAAAAAAAAAAAAACACCTCAGCACAATGTTTTTCTCCTTCTCCAGCTGCCTGTTAAAAAAGGAGGTAGCAATTGTTACAGGGATGGGTAGATTTCACACACCTCTCTCCCTATATATTACTCCCCATGATGTCTCTATTTCTAGCTGGTGAACAGATGGTGTGCTACAATGCTCATCAAACCAATATTTCTCTAATTTCTATTGTTCACAGGAGCACTTTGAGAATGAATCCGTGCATGTTTAGTAAGCATTCAGATTCTATGCTGAACAAATGCTGCAAAACTACTAGCATTATACAGTCCATACCATCAGCAAACATATAATTTTAATACAATCACAGCAGCAGAACATTTACCGATTCTCTTTAAAATGTGGATCTTCAGATTCTCCCATCAGTGCAAGATAAACACCACAGTAAGCAGAAGAGATAATCAAGACCCACAGGTCAATCAGTTGAGGAAACAATTCTCAGGTCAGCACCAGGCTGCTGATACAGGCCATGATACAAATGATTGGCACAACCATACAGCGCAAGAGTTTTAAGCTCTCTATAGTTCCCACAATTTCAAGGGTAATAAGCACTCCCCTCAAAAAGTGTTTTGCTTGGGGGGAGGTGTTGGTTTTTTTGTTTTGTTTTAAAATACAAAAGGATAAGGCATTTCAGGGTGATGTATTAAGAATCATCAGGAGAATCAGGCAGGAAAAACAAAGTGATGGAATTTGTTTTTCAAATCACACCCCCAAGAACATTAATGATGAGGTGGGTTTGATAGAATATTCAAAGCAACAGCCAAGCCCAGAGAATGAAGATTAGACCTCAGAAGACTCCTGTTTCTAAATCTTTAAAGTACTGGTTCTTCAGAAGTCAGGTTTTCATAGAAATAAATACTTTTATCTGCAAGTGTCATATTAGCCTGATTTCACTAAGGTCTTCTAAAGTAATGCACTGAGCAACACTCTGTAGGACTACAGGTCAAGTTTGGGGTTTGTTTTTGTTTTTTCTTTTGGTTTGTTTGTTCTGCCTTTTTTTTAATTTGTTTAGCCAGTATTGTTAATGGATGCTTTAGATTACCGGTTGTAAACTACTCCCTCTTACTGGTTTGTGAGCCTTTATCAAGTGTAGTATTTCCAACCTGCAGTCTGGGGAGGAGCTGGACGGCTTGTTGGAAACTTGAATTCCTTGAGCTATAAGCAATTATCCCCAGTCACCAGCCTGGGTTTATCACTCAAAGGTTAAACAACCCTGCTTCTGGGCTGAACCCTCACTCGCTAGGAAGAGGCCTCAGGGTTCCCCTCTTGCTTCCTCTTCTGTTTACTCTTTTTTTAAGGAAGAGATGGAAACTAGTTCGAACCCTTTTTCATTGCAAAGACTAATTAACAGTATCTCCAACTGCCAGCAGTTCAGTTTTAACAAATTCATGTGCACGAATTCAATGGCAGCTTGATTTTCAGAGAAAGGAAGCTATAAAGCACATCAGTCTGGAAAATCAGATTAACTGGTATATAAATTCAAAGTCTCAGTAAATGGTAGAGCAATTTTATAGGGAGAGACGTATTTATAGATGCATCATCTCTCATTCAGTCCCAAGTCCAATTTTAAAAGTTGCTAAACATTTGTTTAATGCAAAGCATGCTTGATAGCAAACTGGTAGCTGAAGTTTTACTTATAAACCAAGCAATTTGTACAAACCTGAAAGCAATTGGGTCACATTCAATATCTCTTAATGTCACTGTCACAATTTCAGGCAGGTACAGAGTAAAAAAAAAGTGTCAAATCCTACTGAGATGAGTTGGAATTAAGGGACTTCTAATTTCTCATTCAACATCACTAGCATCACAAAGCAAAACAGCTTCTAGTTTTATATCAATGCTGACTTTTAATGAGGTGTCAAATACAGACACATGGTTTCATGCAAAGAACAATTAAAAGACTATTTCTATCAGAACACCAATCTAGGACAACCATCTGGATTAGCAAATTTACTCTTTTGTATTTATAGTCAAATATAAGCAATAGCCACATAGTCAAAAATGGTGCAAAGAACATCTGCTCTGTCACCAACACAAAGAAATATCCCTTCAGCATTTCACTGAACGCAATGTGAAAATGCACCTTTTCTGTGACTTTTCTCTTTCATAAACCACATCAAATTATCTGCTGAAGAATGCTCACTGCTAGAACAGAAATACCACGTATTTCTATGACATTAAGGTGAATTTTTATACTATATGCAAACCCATGTTTGCAGAACAAGAACTGGACCACAGAGGTGCTGCCACAGCACAGATCACATTTGACATCCAGGAAATAAAAAGAACAGGAGGCATTTTTCATTCACTGAACAAATTGGCAACCTTAGCAGAAGGAAGAGAGAATCATTTCATGCCCATCAGAAAATGTCCTTGGTTTCTGGACCAAAAATTACCCCATGAAAGCAACCCAAAAATGTTGTCCATGGATTCAAATTCAAAGCGAAATAGGGCTGAAGTACTCACACTGTGCATGCTTTGCTGTGGTATTCAATGGAGAGGTCAGGCCTCCAAAGTTTCTGACATATACAAATTCATGGGATGAGAAAAGCTGCATCTAAACATACTGAGGGAGCCAGCTGTTTTCCATGAAAGAACACCTTCAATCACCTTTGAAAGGCTGCAGTCACAGAAGGAGGTCTCAAAGTGACAAAGATATTTTCAAACGCTGGCCTTGTTTTATGCAGGGAGTTGGACCACAGACCTCCAGAGACTACCTTCCAACCTAAGTTTTTCTGTGAAAACATTTTATTTCACTGGCAACCAGACGTTTTTGCTTTCACTGACTGGGAAAACAAATAATTTTAGAATAAGTTAAACATGGAGACATTGTTAAAAATGAAAAGTAATAAAAATATTTTTATATTAAATGTCATAATATTTTTATGTTTCTCATTTCTTTTTTCATAAATATTTGCCAAGTTCAAAATAAACTGACAAATAGAGGTAGTCAACATAAATCTGCACGTTTCAGCTAATAAACTGTTCAAATAAAAACACTTAATTCAGCTGTACTTGGCAGCTGCTTTCAGCAATATTACTCCTGGAAAAACAAACAAACAAAAAAATTTGTGAAAAAACCTCTATCCAGAAAAAAACCTTGCATATAAAACTAATTACCTCAGGGAAAGCCTATAGACTAATGTCCATATTTAGCAATATTTATTAATCTGAAGTACTGACCATTCTTAGCATCAGACATGAAAAGTGCTGTCTGTTCTTAGCATTGGACATGAAAAAAAAATGACTGCAAGTCTGTACCTATAAACTCAGGTCGGTGAACTCAAGCTAACCAGCAGCTCTGCCGTACCATGAGCAATGACATTCTGAACACACTAATGGCAGCTGCCTTTTCCATCAAAATTATTCTTTCAGACTGCACTTTTGAGATGGCATGGATGCTTAGAGTATAATCCCTTACAGAAAGATCCCTAAGGAAACAGATAGATTTTGCATATAATTATCAGTAGGGAGAGTCTGCCCTTATCAAATTGATTTTGATCCTTTTTATCTTCATAGCGAGAAGCATTTGTCAAAAATGCTTCCTACACCTCTCATCTGTGCTCATGGCAGAGATGGCTCCTACAGCCCAATCACTGACACCACAGCACAGGAACATGGAGGAAACTGAGCCTGCCCTGAACAGGCAACCATTCTAAGTCAGCTCCATTCTCTCTGGGTGCCCCTCATCACAGCAGTTCAAGCCCTCTTCAGGACAGTTATTAGACACAAATAGAGCAATCCCCAGGGCCTCTCAGCAGGAGGAAGCCTGGACACCTCCACTTTCCCATATACTCCCATGGAGAGGGAAATGGGCTGTATCTCCAGTGCACCTGATCTGATAGCTCTCCTCTGACAAAGAAAAAAAAAGCATGCAGACACGTTTCTCCTGCACGCTCTCACCCTGAACAAACACTGGGAGCGAACTTTAAAGTCAAACTTCAAGACTGCAGAGAAATGCCTGAATCTGCTTACCAAGGCTTTGTTTGTGGCAGTTTCCAATTTTCTTCCCGACTGTGTGAACCCTTTATTAACATAACATGATTTATGCAAATAACCACAGCTAGCATAGGCGGCATTTATTTTGTTATGCCCAGAATCTACATGCATTCAAGGAGAGATAATTTTTTCTGGCTGGCTGTAAAATTGCCACTAATATTACACAAACACTTCTCTGGCTTTAGGCCACAGCCCCTGCTATGCATGCATCATATCATCCAGTTTCAGGAGAGCAAGATCTACAGCTAAACTAATTTTCTGAATAGGACTAGCACCACCTTTTGTCACTGGCCTTTGTAGTGAAATGAGGCTGGCAAGTCTGGCTTTCAATATTACAAAGGTTTCTGCTAGCCACCACTCTGAAGCCAAGGAAATATATGCACGGGTGTGGAAAGGCATGGTGGGGAGGTGCAAAGCAAAAATTTTTATTTTCCAATGTGCTGATCCTGATGTTTTCTCTTCTATCACATCCTTCTCTAGTGTTTGCATACCTTATGTTCATAGGGGCAACACACTGGGTGTGCAACAGGCCAGAAAAGTCCTGCCTTGCAGTCTCTCTCATCCAGAAATGACAGAGACCAGACTGAAACAGTCAAGCACCTTAGCAGACTGGCAACACTCAGAGAGACTTTAATTCCATTATGAACCTTTAAATATTAGAAATATTTGGGAACAATATTTGCATTTAGAACAACTTTGATATCTGTGAAACAGAAAAACAGGTCAGGAATTTCTGGCAAACAAATGCAGACAGTAATTAGGACAAAAGAATACCTTGAAATATATGGATAAGAATCTTTGCTTTCACTAACACTTCCATGTGGAATGATACTGAGCCAATCCTATACAGAATATGAATCAGCTCGATGTTAGCCACTTGAACAGCTTAAACTGCTTTCTAACTACACCAATGCTAAGAAATTAACCACCACCAATTAAATTCCATGTTAACAACCATCAGAACCTGTCAATTACCTCGTAATTTCAAATTATTCTAGCATTTTCTTTCCACTTTCTCCACTCACCTATCCTGTCAAAAGAATTAAATGCATCAAATAATAAGAGGGAAAATATGTATTTCTAAAGGCTTAGAGGGAAAAACCTCAACATTTCAAATAGGCTGCATGAGCCCTTGGGAACACTCAAAATGTATTCAAACTTGCAAAATTGAACAAACACCCAGAGTTATTTCTAGCTGACACCTTACACTATCCTGTCACAACAGATATATAACAGATATAACAGAGGAAGAAACTACCTCAAAGAGCTTTACACTTAAATAGCCACAGACTAAGTCAGAATTATTTCTCTTTTTCTTACAGAAGCATTACAGAACTGAGAGGTGTAAGAGTCTGAAGTCCTCACACTCATATTTCTCTGGATACAACAGATTAACAGGTTTTTTCCTACATTACAGCAATATTTAGAGACATCTTGCAAAATAATATGCCTCTCTGTAATGGGTGTTTATCAAAAGTAAATGGCTGTTTATCAGTCTAAGCACAAGTAGCTTATTTCTCAAGTGCCATCAGTGTTATTTTTCTCCACAGATAATGGCTGGTAACCTCAAGGTATGTTTAGGCAACATTATAACTATCATGACAAAGAAATAGCTCATAAACCTGTTGGGAGGTTCCAGTACATTCTCCAGAGCTGAATGATCTTAATTATCTTCTTCTTGACTTTTCTAATCCCTGACAGTCATTGTGGTAAACAAGGAGAATTCTGGTTCAAAAATGATTTCTCTCATTGACTCTGTGGCACTTTCCTTTCTATGTATCTGACTCTTTCTCTGCAAATTCCTGAGGAATCACAATTTTTACCATGCTAGGAAAGCCTGACTGGGAAAGCAACTACTTGCAATGGTGTGAACATGAGCTTAGTGCACACATGCAACTCTGGGGTGGCCATGTAGATCTGCAAGAGCCAGTCTGTCCTCAGCTTACGTATTGCTGGAACTAAATTAATCCCATCTATAGTATCTTTGTGATCCAGGAGTACCATTCTTGTCAGGAATGAGTGAATTACCTAGGAAACACAAGAAAGTTTAATTTAAAGTAATTCCTAGGACAGCCTACTCTACAAGCAACACACGTGAGCTGGTGGTAAGTAGTACTCAAGACATCTGATGTTCCCTAGATTGCTGTGTTTCTTATTAAGTCTTCTTCAGACACTTAAAAGAGCTGTAATCAGTTAGACAGCCAGCCTTACCTTAGCCTCTATAGATAATGGGAGATCTCCCTGACAAAAATTAAAAGTAGTGTCTGGTCAGCAATTAACACTGACCAAACATCTCATATTCATAAGTAGTTCAAAAATTCATAAGGAAAGAAAAAAAAAAGTACAATATAAACTTACATTAGAACTTCCTAATCAACTAGAAAATTGTCTGGAAAATGAAAATTCTTCTGCTACCCCACCCAATGCCTCTCTTCTTCACCCAGAGAAAGTCTACATGCAGAGTAAGTTTTGAAAGATAAATCTGCTCATCAAAAGAACTCAGAAATTAGTGATATAACAAGGAGAAAAAAAGAAACTCCAGTTTCCAGGAGATCCTGTGTTCACAGATCCCCTTGCATTCAAGCCCAGAAGTAGAATCTCAGACACCTCCACTATCATCGACTGCCACAATGTCCTAAAGGAAAAGACACAGTCTTAAAGACCCAGGATCTAACAGCTTCAGAAGACTGAGGATTTCACTTTGGAATACACTTTGAAAGTAAGGGGAGATAGGTACCACAATGAAGTTCAGAGGCAGTTCTGTAACCTGGAGGAGCCACTGGTGTAAGCTACAGTTGAAATGACCCAGAGCAAATAGAAAGGCCTCAACATTTTGACTTAATAGAGGTGGTTTAGGTGCACTAAAAGGGCAGCCAGGAGGAACTGAGAAGCTACAAGCCAAAAAGAAAGTTTATAACAGCCAAATCTACCTATTAAGAAGGTGGCTTTTCTTCAAGCATCCTCCCCAGCTTGCCAGGATTCAAGCAAATCTCTTTTGCTTAGCATCTGATTTTGTCAGGACACAGGAATGAAAGCTTCTACCTACTACACCAACACAAATTGAATATTTGGGTAAAACCTGGAGAGTTCTGTCAAGACTTGTATACTAAACTAATGTAATTGTGAGGCTTTGCAAAACAATTTAGAAGTTCATTCAATCATAACAAGTAAGTCTGTTAAGACTGACACATACGATCAGGCATTATCGTCCACAGTTCACGTTAACTAAATACACTCATCAGTGTACTTAGGGATTTCATAAAATCACTGCTAAAGAAAAATGCTTGCAATTTGGACAAGTCAAGTAGTCATTCCATGAGTGACTACACACAGAAGACTTGCAAAGAGGAAATGACTGAAACTGTCTACTTTGACCAAAATTCATGAAATTCGCTTTCAACATTTATAATAAACACAGTACAAATAGTAAAAAAATGTTGTATTTTTCACTCACTTATGGTTTGAATAACCATGTCAATGAACTCCTGATTTGCAGACCTAAAAATGCCTGAAGCACTTAGCTTCATTAAGAAAGATAATCAAAGACCCTTTAATTATTTTTTTGTTCTGGGTTGGGGGAGGGGGGTGTTTGTTTCAGACATTTTTCTTCTCATGTCTTCACTTTTTATTTAATACCTTTTCACACTTTTGTTATATCACACTTTTTGTCCTAAAAATGTTGCATAAATTTAGAAAAGCAAAGCTTGCCTCTGGCATGTTTAATCCCAACAAACCTAAGAGCAGAATTGTGTGCTATTACCAGAGACTTTCTCCAGAACAGCCAAAGCACAGAATTTCCAGTTGGTTCTAGAATTGTGACTGTCTACCCTGTTTCAAGATATGCTTGTTGACAGCTTCCTTTCATCATTTTTATGTGATGTTTACATTCAGTCCTCTAAATTCAATTTCTTACATTACCATTATGTTCTGCTTTGATTAGATTTTTCTCTAATAGTAATAGCAAGGTACTTACATAACTGTTGTATAAATGTGATGAGCTCCTTATGAGAAAGCAAATCTGTATAATTTTACTGGAGCTGCAAGGCATGTTCTCTCAGCTCCTTATCTGCAATTCCACAGGTAATCATCTGAAAGCTGTGGAGGATTCTGTTTGCAAGGCTCTGCTACTTCTCACAAAGCTGCCTGCGTGTAGCACTTGATCTCACACCATAGCATCTGACAGTAATGTTGTCAAGACAGAGAACTTTGGTATCTATCTTCAAGGTGTTGAATAGTCTTTTGATGACATAAGGGTGGAAATCACAAGCTGGTGAGTTTTTTAGTGATATTCAAAACTTTATTGGATTAGGCTTTGCAGACTGACCTAATTAAACCTACTTCACATAACATCCCAGATGAATGGCTCAGGATATCCTCTTCGAGTTAAATTATTCAAAATTCTCTTATCTTGTCTCCCAGAATCATAGAATGGTTTGGTTGGAAGGGGCCTTAAAAACCATCTAGTTTCAACCTCCCTGGCATGGGCAGGGCCACCTTCCACAGGACCAGGTTGCTCAGAGCTCCACCCAACCTGGTCTTGAACACTTCCAGAGATGAGGCATCCACAGCTTTCTTGGGCAACCTATTCCTGTCTCACCACCCTCACAGTAAAGAATTTCTTCCTAATATCCAATCTAAATCTACTGTCTTTCAGCTTTAAGGAACTCTCCCTTGTCCTATCCATATGTGCCTTGTAAAAAGTCCCTCCCCATCCCCAGGCTTCTTCAGGCACTGGAAGGCCACAACTAGGCCACCCCTTAAGCCTTTTTCTCTCTAGAGTGAACAGACCCAATTCTCTCAGCCTTTTCTCTCAAGAGAGGAGTTCCAGCCCTTTAACCATCTTCATGACCGTCCTCTGGACTTGCTCCCAACAATGCATATCCTTCCTGTGCTGGGGCTCTAATAGTGGGATACAGAACTCTACTAAAACTGGGATCTCAACAGAGCACAGCAGAGTGGCCCTGCTGGCCATGCTACTTTGAATGCAGTCCAGTTTGGCTTTCTGGGCTGTGACCCATTGCTGGGTCCTGTCCAGCCTCTCACTCACCTCCAAGCACCTCCAAGGCCTGAGTCTTGATCTGTTCATCCTCGAACTGTGTTGATACTGGGGTTTGCCCTAACCCAGGTACAGCATCATGCACTTGGAAGAACTACTTGGCCTGGCTAGCACACAACTGCCAGTAATCCAAGACCTATACACTAAAATGATTTTTTTAAAAGTACAGATAATCTGGAAGACTAATACGAAGCTGGAAATCAAGAGAGACACAATAAGTTAGCAGATGGACAGATAAAAGATGAGATGATACGCTGAAATAGAAGGGGGTGTAGAACGACATATTAAACTAGAACAAAGGAGAACATGCCCACAGCAAGAACAATCACTGTAAGAAACAATAAATACAGGCTTTGAGATACAAAAGAGATACAGAATAGGTGACAGGAAAAAAGACTACATAATTTGAAAAGACCCTAGGCAATAAAGCGGCTGAAAGACTGCTAAAAATAATAGTTTGCTAGATGCGTGGTCCAAACATGATATTTGAAGGGGAAGGGAAAAAAAGACAAACACAAAGAGGTAGAAAATTGGTTTTTTAAAGCACAAAGATGAGGAAGAACAACAAACTGCAGGCCTTCACGCTGAAAATAGAATTTGCAAGTAACCCCCAGCTTTTCTTCTAAAGAAAATGTTTCAGAGTGCCAAACAATAAAGGAGAGTATGGCAAGCAACATCCTGGGCATTTCTAGACAGGTCCACAAAGCACAGCTCAGTGCTCAATCAGCTCTCAGATGGAAATGCTGCCCTTGCTCTCACGTAACATATGTAAGTACAGCCAAGTCACTGCAACCTTCTCACATGAACAGGAGCAGCCAAGGAACAACTAAATGATCAGAAATCTGCATTACCAAAAGCCTGAATATTTTATTGGAATCAGGAATGAAAGAGAAGGTTGTACTTTAAAGACTAACATGTAGTTATAATCCTGTATTAACTGCTGCATTTAACAATACTTCCAGGTATTTAAATACTTGGATATTTATATGAAAATTGTAGACAGACTAACTTGTTTTCCTAGGTGTACACTTGAGAAAAATCAACAGAAGTAAAGCAACTGCAGTTTTTGCTGGGGAGGTAACTTTTTACTCCTTTCACAAAAGTGCTAGATGAAAAATACATTTAAATCACCTAGAACTCCTGTTCTTTTTCCAGTCATGAATCCATCTTCAGCACTAGGTCTCCAGAACATAAGTCATTTTACTGAACTCTACTGAAACATAGTAGGTCTCTTCACAGCAAGCTAAGCAAAAATACCATATTAGAGTTGGAATCAAGCTCTAATGTCAGTGAAGCTGCATTCAGGATTAATTGGGCTCAATATTTCTCTTGTAAATGTGATGAAATGACAGAGGAACTACAGCCAATGCCACAGAGAATCATGCAGCAACTTTGCCCAGAACTCATCTGTCCTGTTAGGGATGGTCATTGCAGATTCTGTGGCTTCTCTAACAAAAATGTAGATGTGCTGATTTCTTGGGCCACAAAGATCTGTGCATTAAAAATAAGCAGGGAAAAATAGCAATTAAATTTTCCCACTATTAAATAACCCACTGTTGCTATTTTTTATATTTGTCACATGGAAAACATATTGAATGAACTTCAAATTGTGAGTGGACTCACCATGGCACAGATAATTTACAAAAACAGACAGTATGCTTGTTTAGTGTACTTCACTGAGAAACCATTGAGAGGCTTCCTTTAGAGTACTGAGTTATTATATAAAGAGGTAGAATAATAACAACATAAATTGGATTGCACTTTAAGAGACAAAAATAAATAAGAGTCACACTGTGGGACCACTACAAAATTAACATAAAACCAAAAATATCAACACAGAAATTAAGTGTTGGACTGTTACCATATTATTGAAGAGGAGTCACAATAGAATGGAGTAACAAATAAGCTGATTTTAATTCTGAAGACTCTTCAGCACCCAAAGCTTTCATGTCAGGCAAACACCTTGGGAATGCCATGAAGCTGAGTGACTAGTTCCTTTGTATCCTGCATATTGAGATGCTAAGTGGGGGCTATTTAAGATTTTGTGCAAAGCTCCTCTGGTCTTTTCTTTAATATCAATCTTTCCTAACATCTGTTCAATATCAGCTTTTCTAGGTCTTGCAGCTTATCACCTACATGGTACAGAACTGAATCCAGAATGGACTACAGTATTGTACTAGCAATGCTAAAATGAGCGAGAAAAGTAGAAAAAGCAATTATTACCTCTGCATACTGCAACAGAACATTTTCTCATGGAGCTCCAAACCCAAAGGGACAGCCACACTATAATGGAAGCTAAACATGAGAGGGTTTGACACTCACATCACAGCATCCCTTTCAGGACTTGAAGGCAACCATCTCACTTCCCAAAGAAAATTACTGGCAGAAAGAGACATCTCGAAGAGAGACACTAGTGATGAAGAAAAAAAGGATAAAAGTGTTGCGCAAAGGAAGTTGCTTCATGTTCACATCTTTGGACCCAGGAGTCCTTCACAGCAGGTGCTTCACTACATGCACTGCCTCAAAAGTCAATAGGATTGAAGAGCCTGAGCAATACGAATCTCTGGGTTTTACACAATTCTCCATGCAACTCTCACATTCACTCTTTGAGAGCTCTTCAGCACTTCATCCTGCAAATCTCATTTACCTGTCAGCCTCCCTATTCCTGGAATTCTCATGAGACATCTCTGATAGAAAGTAACACACTCAACTGCACACTGAGCAACTTTGCAGTCTGCAGGGGTATTGAATCCCAAGCTTCATAATCAGATGTAAGACTGCACTCCATGGTACCTAGTAACAATGCCTGATACCAATTTTAGCTTTTTTGGAGGAAAAGGGGCTGGTTTAAGCTAAAAGAGTGTACAAAAAAAACCAAAAAACACCCACACAAAAAAAAAAAAATCCTCCCAAACACATTTACCACCACCACGGGTAAGAAATAGGGGGTTTGACATGTTAGTCTCTGTTTCTACAACACTTATTCCACACAATTGATGGGAATCAATCATTTTTGGGCCTTCTGAATACGATGTGAGGAAATTGAGAAGTTCTGAAAAAGCCTCATACCCTTAGAAACAAGCAAAGAACAGTGTGTTAATAACAGTTGAGACTATCAGAAAGACAGTTCATAACATAACTGCTTGTTTGGGGCTGGTTTGATAAATTCAAGGGATTGCCCATAAGCTGAAAAACTGATGAAAAGATAATTAAGGCATTATGGGACACTGAAGAGCTCTTTCTAAATGCCTTTGAAACACAGTCAGTGAATGAAACGTCATTATTACTCTTAAGTATAAGAAATGTAACAACCTCAAGTCATATAACTGTAAGTTAGAACAGTTTTGAGAAAATAAGCACTACAGAAATGTATCTGTCAACTTCATGAGAGAACAAGAATGAATTCAAGAATCAGAAAGCAATTACAAACAGAAGCAAACTGTGATAAAGTACCACCCCTTTCCTACACATGAAGAAATGAGAGTCTGGGGAGGAAAGCTCCTGAAAAGGAAGACAGACAGGACCACTTATAATTTTCCTTTTTAAAATGGAAGAAGTTACTACATAAATAGCTATATTATGTAGCATATTAGGTGGAGGAGGGAAGTTAAACAACCCTTGAGCTGTGTTTTTTGCTTCAGATTTCCTTGTGGGCTTTTTATTTTTAATTTCTTGTAGCAGCAAAGCCAGAAATTCCTTTTGCAGGTTACCCTCATAAATCATCAGAAGACCTTTACATGATTGTATGAATACTCTTAGTGTGCCATGTCAGAGAAGTGACAAGTAAGTTTCAAAATCCCTACTTTTTTGTTTTGTTTTGTTTTTTCGTATAATCTATTAAATGTAAATCCAAGTGTCTTTGTTACACAATTCAATTCTTGCAAAAAAAAAAAAAAAAAGTCAAAGTTAAAAGCCCAAGCTATTTTGGGACAAAATCTAAGGGAAGGGAAACCTTTTAAATATTACATACTTCCTTCCCAAAGGAATAAAGTCTTTATTCCTATCAATTTTAATGTTTGTTTGGTAATAACACATTGACAATTTAATAGAGAGATTAAAGGAATTTATGTGTGCCTTTACAGACAATCCCACCAAACCTTGGATGGGCATTCTTTGAACAGTCTAGTCCAACATTTATTCAGTGTATATAAAGTCTTCAAGGAGAAAGAAAACAGCAGAGACATGTCAAGACTGGTTTACTTTGGGAAAGGCAGAATGGCAGAATACAAGTAAATCTTTGAAGAAGCGTGGGCTACTTGTACATGGTGCTTCCCTGTGTGAATAACCAATAAAACCTCCTTTGTCTACTTGTAAATTAATTTAGTTCTAAGGCAACTCCACAGTCCACCACTGAAGCTGTGACACTGGAGAGACTATTCACAAATACAGTATATGGAATATACCAAGTTAATTAGTATGATTTTCTCTTTGATTAACTTTCTACTATTCATAGAGTTGCAACAATTCTATTAATAGTAGAAAGAATAGATTGTAGTATTATCAAAACTACTATTGAGCTGCTTAAGGACCCCAAAGGAGTTAACATCAACTGGTATACCACTATTGAAAGGAGGTAAGATTACTTAAATTGCAAAACAGAAGCAGTAGCTATTTTTTAAAAAAAAAGACTGCATATTGACTACATGTTTAACGATTATTGTCTTTGGGCTGTTCTGTAAATAATGAAAGAAAAGCAAATCCCACAGCCTATATGATCCTTCCACAGCTATATAAGGTGGATAAGAGATGCTAACTCCTTTTACCACCTATCTAAGGCACAATTAGATAAGTGCCATCACCACAAATCCACATCACAACTTCTGATTACACTGTAAAATAAACTTCTTTTTTTTTTTTTTTTTTTTTTTTTTTTTTTTTTTTTTTTTTTTTTTTTTTTTTTTTTTTGTCACAGTATTTGGAAATCTAAACCAAGACAAGATGTAGGCTTCCTTTATCAGATTTTTTCAGTTAGACATCAGTGGGCACCTCAGGGTTGAGAAAATTGTGTTGGAGTATGCTCACACACATGGGTATCAGGTGTCTAGCCTAGTGTGGCCCATCTTCAGCTCAGTTACTGAGTGCCACTTAATGTCCCACATAATCTAGGATTATCCAAGGCATCATGATATCTATCCACAGTACCTGGGACATCTGATACTGTGAAACAATAACATTACATACTTTTTCTTTTCAAAGTTACCCTGCTGTAGTGCTACTTTTACTTTGACAGCTCACACTGATGTTTGATATGCTGGGTGGAAACACTAGAAACACAGTTTTTCCCAAGGGAAAGTTTTCAAATGTCAGTTCACACAAGTGATGTGCCTGAGGTTGAATATTTTGTTTAGAATATGTTTGAATGTTGATTTGATCAAACTGAGCAATAGCAGAAAATAGCAACATGCAATTCCTATCAATAAATTAGCATGAATGACCTTCAAACAAAACCAGTCAGAATTTTTGCCATTGGTTCCACCTTTTGTTTAAAAAGCTATGCAGAGGGAGAAGAGTTGTAGCCAATTATGACAAATATTTACCACTCCATGACTCTGCTTTAAAAAGATCAACACAGAATCACTTCTCCACTTAACTCCTGTCTGCCAGCGTAACGTATAATGACAGAAAAAAAGGAAAAGCAACTTCTTTCTATTGACAGCTAACAATTTTCCTTACTCAGAGTATAAAGTAGATGAAGTGACCTGATATCTTGACAACTTGAACTGTTACAAAAATGCCAAACTAGTCACTACCCATTCATAACTGAAAGGTTTCGTAAGCTCTTTCTTAATGAAAATTGGCTTTTACATGAGTTTCTGGTTTAAATCTGTACTTTAGTAAGGAAAATCTTCCTACTTCTTGATAGGGAGCACACTTTTGAAACCTTGCATCATTCTTCTTTGATAACTTGTGTTATCACTAAATACGAGACTTCCTGAGTCATCCCACTATCTCTATCTCTTTCTCCCTACTTTATAAATACCATTTTCAGCTACACTTGACCATCTCCCCTCTGAGTTAACACCACCTCTACAAAGTGGAACTCAGTTGAACTCTCATGTCCCACTTCAGTGCCCTATGCTTTTTCCCAGCTTGCCTACGCTGGATTCTGAGGTGGGATTACAGGTTTCACTGACTGGTGTCTTGCAGTAGGGTCTGTGAACTGGAGAAGCCAAGCATCACACACAAAAGCAACACAGCTTACAAGCTTTTTCTGCAGAGGGAATCACTGGAAAAAAAAAAAAAGAAAAAGAAAAAGAAAAACACCCAATGAACAAACATGGGGGATAGCATCAGTGGTTATTATCAACAGCAGCCCAACATGAGACTATTTAGAAGCATTTGTAATGAGCTTACGACTGACAGAAAAGGGAACTGTCCCAGACTAGCTTACATGCATTGCAGGGAAATATTTTATCCTATTACTTCTCTAGCATTACATATTGACATTATTTAAATGTAAAGACATTCTGTTCCCCAATCTATATAAGAAGTATTGATGGATGACCCTTAACTATTATAAAATGCAGACACTAATGTTTACTTTGTGACCAAAACTAAGTTCAATGTTTGTCTGTATGCAAGTACACCACAATCTTCAAAACAGGGATATAATCTGTTTTGCATAATATTACCACCACTATCACTAAACATCATGTAACTCCCTATCAGGTGAAAGAATGCCAGTTACTTGGGAATAATGACCTACAGATGACCAAAATAAATAAAAAAATCTACCTTTTGCAAGATATTGTCATCACACATCTGAGATAATTAGCTGAGGGTAATGTGCAAAGATCTTTTGGTAAATAAAGCAACCACTCAGATGGGTCACAACAGAACAGTCAGTCACACTGCAGACTACATCTTTCCTGTCATTTACAGCTGATTTCCTCCCTGACAATCTCAAAAGACCTACAGATAGCACTTCTGATGTGCAAATCACAAAAAGCACTTTGCCTGAACAGCCCACAGGCAACACTTTATCCAACTCTCTGTGCATAATTTAACACCACACCTAGGATCTCAACTCTGCTGGAAGCTTCTCACTCCCTTCAGACAGCATATCCTCCATAAAAGTGCAGCAAGCAGTATGTATTTGTACACACACATACACACACACACACATCTACTTTCTGTATTCTTACTGCAAGGCGTTCAACTGTTCTGGGGCTTATATCTGTGTGGAAACTTTTTGTGGGCTAAAAGCCTGCTGCAAATACTGATAAAACTTCAGCAGATTATTCATCACAAGATCTCAAAGCAAGTTTTGAAGCAGTTTAAACATTCACAGTAGTTTCCAAAATACATTATCTCACCATAGATTGATCAGATTGTTTACACTAGCGTTTTTGCTACTCGAACAGAATATTTCCCTGCTGAGAGATTCATACACGTTTATTTTAAAGATCACTTTGTAAGTAATATCAGTTTTTACAAACTTCTGAGAGCTCTACATAATTTTACACTATCTCTTTTAAGTTTCCAGAAGGTTTTCTAATAGCTTCTAGAAGCTGCTGACGCCTCAGGAATGTTAGAAAAGGACTTAGAAGATGCCAACATTTGGTGTATTAACTGTTTTTATTGTTTCCCTTTCCAATAGAGAACTTCTAGAAAAATAAACATGATGAATACCCACTGGGCAAGGTGCCATATATAAGGCTCATGTGCATGGAGGAACATGAGTGTTATTTCCACATGTGCATTTCATGCTCACTTAACCTGGGTGCAACATCTTCACTAGAATGAATTATGTACACACACTCACTTGCCAGTTACGAAAGAAGTACTGCAGAAAGCTAGCAGAGACTTCATCTTGCCTTTTCCCTCCCCAACTTCAGCATTGAAATTACACTGAGTGGTTCACAATCTGCTTCTCAACAACCAGCCACATACAGTGCACTTTAGAAGAATACAGAAAATCAGAATATGACCAAACAATCTAATATAACAATATGGCAGACACACAAAAAACAAGCACTCTTGTGAGACTCAAGCTTTATTACCATCAATATCAACTAATTTCAGTAGTTACAAGTGGAAATTGTTTCCTAATTGACCATCTGTGCAACTGCTCTCTCCTTTACTTCAGTGCTACGAAGATGCATTTCATTACATCAGCTCTTAACCAGTATTTTGTAACCTTCTGCTCTCACTCTTCCGTTTTCTTCAGGAGTATTTTATAAAAGCTCTGGTCTAAGTATTCATGACAGCTTTCTAAATCCCCAAACTACTCAAACACAGTCACTCCTTGCAGTCTACAGAGAATGGGTAAATTCAATCAAGGATTGGAATATCAACAATGGGAGTAACACCACTGCTTATGGACAACAAAATATTATATTCATCAAAATTCTAGTATCCCATTGGATGAGGCCCAGAGGATGAAACACCAGCAGCAGGTTTCATTAGTTTGAACAAGACACCAACTTTACACTATTAGTCAAATCAAGTAAAACAGTGGAAGAAAAAATAACAAAATAAAATAAAATACCACCAAATCAAAAGCACTCAAAATAATGAAAAAAGTAAAACTTTGATAAGTGAGGAGAGAGAGAAGTAAACAAATGCTTCACCTGACACAAGCTATCTAGTGCAAGTAAAAAATTCATCATAGCACAATCTGTACCAGCACAAAGCCAATTTTCACTTTTCCTCTACAAACCTGCAAGTTGCTCACATTTTCATATAGACAACAAAACATCTTTCCTATATATCAATATCACTTAATGCATCTACCATAAAAATGTGTCATTACCTAGCTCAGCATTTGAAAAGTCTGCACAGGCCTTCTTTTCAGGGTTCAAATTGTTTATCCAAAAACTACACTCACTTTCCTTTGTTTAATCCAACCTAAGCATTTTCCTTCCATTTGCCTTTGCAGACATCACAAAAAAGGCACATAGTCCTGAAAAGTGGTGAATACTAAAAGAGAACAAAAAATAAAAAGAAAGTAGCCCCAACCCTTTATTAGCCCATTTCTCTAACAAGTACCTCAATTATTGCACTCAACAGTCAGTTTGAACCTGTTCCCATTATGCTTCATAATGGAAGTCTTTTTTAAATGGTCATGAAACCTTTTTCCCTCTTCAGCCTTCCAAAGCAAACATTTATTTTTATAAGATGTCTATTCATCCTTGTATAAAAATGAAACGTGCAGGAGGCTAGGACAGTACTTGCCATCAGTCCTTTTGTCTGCTTTTCATAACCAGCACACATGGTTTTCTTCAGACTATTCAGATTCTGTACAACATGGACAATCTCTGATTTCTGTCAATAACTCCAGTTTACCATTATGCCAGGACATGATAGGACTTGTTGCCTCTGCTTTTACCCTCAAAGCACTTATCTATTCATACATCTGGAAAGCAAAATTAAGTTAGTGAGGCACTGGAACATTTTTAAAAAATAGACAGAATAGTCCAAGCCACATCAATATTAAATTGAGATCGGTCTGCATGACTAAAATGCCTTTCAGAGTGTTCTTTCATGTATGAGGAAAACTAAACACAGTATTAAAAGATGCCTACAAAACAAAAATGCATAGATAATGAAATCATTAGCTCCACTTTTCATACCTAAAATCCCATTTCCTTTCTCTCCCACTGCTCAACCATTTTTACCACACCTATAAAAAGCAGCAAATACACAATGTCTAGCCAATTTAGTGTATTTTTTAAGAATTTAGATGTACTAGTGGCTTATTGCTCTCAGCTTTTCTTTTGGTTTTGTCACCACAGTGCCTGTGCATCCAAACTCTGATTTTGGGAAGCTGCAATCATGAAATATCTCCACATAAAGCAAAAGTGTTTCTGTCTCTTTCTCAAGCCTCATTTCATTTGTCAGAAGGTGCACTGTGGGAGGAAGAAAATGGCCCTGGGAGGCTGGGACACCTTTCATTTCTAAAGGTGATATTCTACAGCTTTTCTTTTCCAAATTGTGAAAGTGGCTTAGCAAGGAACTTTGAAATAAACAAACCTTAATTAGAGACTGATTAAGTATATTAACATAACAAAAAAGCTAATAGCCTTAAAACTACATAAGAGTAAATTTAGATAAGATCAAAAGAAATAGCTTCTTAAAACTAAATGTAATTTCAAAGAGAAAGCATTAATTTAAAAAGTTATGAAAGGACAAAAAAAGGACTACTTAAAGGCAAGATTAAATAATACCAGGGAAGCAGCACCGTAAAAAGTCTGCAGCACTTCCAGTACAAGTTTGTCCCCTGCCAACCATAACCCCTCAGATGCACAGACAAGGAGTGACAGCACTGCGGAGGAGCACTAGTTTATTCATTAGTACCCATTTTTGTGGAACACCTTTTCACAGAAATATTTAGGTCAGGAGGGACCTCTTGAGCTTATCTAGTCCAATAGCTGTGCCTCAATCAAGGCAACCCACACCAGATTGCTCAGGAGGATGTCCAGTCAGGTGTTTGATATGTCTAAATGTGAAGACTCCACAAGGTCTCTGGGCAAACTGCTTCTATGTATAAACACCCTCTGAGTGAGAAAGAAAAGCAATTGTTTTTCATCTGGCAATCCCATGAAGGTTTTCTATTTTTTAAATCTCTGGGAACTGCTGAGAAAAGCCTTGCTTCTTTAGTCCCTCCTAAGACCTGACTCTCTTGAGACACTTAGGAGGTGTCTGCTAATCTGTGCAAGCCTCCTGCTTGGTTTTGCTCCATTTCCTACTTGTTGGGACAGACCTTGATTAACCTTGGAGGAAGTCACCTTAGAATCTCCATCAGCTCTCCTGCACCCCTCTTATCAGGGCTGTATCCCATGGGATTATTTTAGGCAAATCACTGAAGAGGGTGAAGCGTGCTTTACTCAAATTCAGGGATGTGTCCTGCATTTTGTTCTACTCCCTGCACTTCGGATCCTGAACTGCACCAGCCAAGTCTGCCTTCAACTGTCACAACCATGGCCATTTCTGCCTTTTTTGCAAGTACCAAGTCCAACAGAGAACACTTCCTTGTCTCCCTGGTCATCTGTATCTGGAAACTGTCATGAATACACTCAAGAAATCTCTTTGGGCCATACAGAGTTATCCTACCAAAAAATAGTGGTTAACATCTCCCAAGAACCAGGGCCTGCGAATGAAATTTTTCTTCCAGTTGTTTGAAGGCAGTCTAAGCTCTATTTTCAATCACAGACACCCACTCCAACACAGTCTGCCCACTAGTCTTCACCCACAAACTCTTGACTGAGTCCTAACTGGTCTCAAAGCAGCAACCCATGTGTACCAGCTGCTCTCACATCAAGGGCAAGTCTCTCTCCTTGCTTTCCCAGCCCACCCTTCTTAAAAATGCTGTCTCTCTTGATTATAGCCCTTCATCACGTAAGCCATCTCACCATGACTCCACAATTCTGGTGAGGTCACAGCCCCTTTACTGCTCAAGGACTTGTAAGCCTTTCTTTTGCCCTCAAACAAATATGCCGCATAACAGAAGCTCTCCACACCTCCCCAAGGAGTTGCAAGACACTTGGATACAAAACTTGCATTGATGGCCCAATATGCCATCAATGAGCATGTTAATAGTCAATGATTTCAGCAGAATTGCACAAGAAATATTCCCTTTCATAAGCTACTGGCTCAGTCAGAAACACACCAAAAAAGAAAAGTAGCAGAGTGTATTATTAATGGTTGCTGGGACTTACAAATAGAGGAATCTGACAAATTCAAAAGCAGGAAAAGAGGCAATAAGACAAGATGATGAAATGAAGAAAGTTGAGACCTAAAGCTTAGCAAAAAAGTAGCAACATAAAATATACTCCAGAGTCAAATATGAGTATGTGTGAGGGAAAACAGTTAAAATATTTGATTTATGCAAGAGACGTGACAAGATGTTAAGACAGTATAGGGAAGCCTTCTTCCTCTTCTAATGGACAAAAAAAAAATTGTACAGATTTGAGTGGGTATTTGTACATGCTCCCTGTTAAAGTGAGTCAGTAAAACACAGAATGCAAGAGGACTTTCTGCTGCCCTTCTACAAGAGCAGACCTCTGTTTTTACCTCAAAGGAATATTGAAGAAAATGCATTAAAGAACAACATCAAAAATGTCAACTTGAACAGGATAGCTGGATTCTTCTCTTAGCAGATGGTGTATGGGATATAAATAATCTCTCCTCCACAAACAATTGTAATTGAAGTTAAATAAAAGAGAAAGAGGAAGAGGAAAAGTTGTATTTGCTTGATACATTCCAAAGAATTATTTAACTGTATCCTTCTCTACTAACAAACCTCTGATGTCAGTCCCATGCAGAAAGCCTAGGGAATGGCTGTTACACTGCATGATGGACTGTACATCAGAAAACATTTCTTAAAACAGAAAGTTTAATTTCCCTTATCAAAAGCTTTCCCCTCTCACTCCTGAGGTTATGCTGAGACTGCAGTTTGTACTCTGATCATCACATGAGGGTCATGACCATTGCCACAGGTACTGGTAATACTCAGCAGAAGGCTGTTTGCCATGGACCAAAACCCTGCATAGTGCCTGCCTTGCATCTTAGGACCATTCTGGAGCCTACACTAAGTCCCTGCTGCTGTAGAAGTAGCCCACTACCATGACTCTCCATACTGTTATGCCAGCAATATCCAAGCTAGCCTGAATTGAGCTAGTCTAAATCTAGCTGGGAACCCCAGGAAATACATATGCACAGGGTCTGGGAGGCTCTTTGCCACTCAGCAGCTACTGAGCTTTGCTACCCCTACTATTTTCATAGCAACTGCTACAAGGAGACCACATTACCAATATAGCTTCTCCAACTAATCTGCAAGGCATTTTCTAAGCAGCCCATGTGCTTCCCCAGATCATCTTCAAAGGTATGAGGTACAGAAAGGCATCCTGCAGCCGAGTCTCCACGGTTTTCCTCTGTCTGCCAGGCCAAAGTCTGAAGGCTCAGTGTTGTGGAACCCCAGCAATGCTGGGGAAACTTTCTGCTCCTGAGAAAGGAGCAGGACTTTCTTTCTAGCTTAGTTTCTAATGTAACCAATGTGCAGGACTGTCTTTGAAAACCAACCTGGAGTTCTGTATTTTTACTAAGAGGCACAGTGAAGTCAGTCCAGATTACTCTTACATAATAAACCTCCCCTTTGTGGAAGCAGCAGCCAGCACAGACCTCACATTTCTGCTCTGCAAGCACAGGTTTCAGTTAATGAGCTAAAAGATATGCTCTATTAATTATGAATAATGTACAGCCAAGAACTCACAGTAGAGCTACCCAAGAGAGCGTGCACATGAAAGCACTAGACCTCTCTGATATTTACACACTGTGGTGCTTACAGCCTTGCAACAGTAAAACCCCAATTGCTACTATGAAAGGCCAATTTCAGTTTCTGTTTATCATTACAACAGTAATACAATGGTACAACAAACCATAGGGAAAAGCTCCAAGTGATTCTGAACTTTCAAGTAATCATCAGTATTAGTTTTTGTATAGATGGTATACATGTACATATGAAGCTGAATTAAGACTCAAAACAGATTATTTTTATCTCTTAAGCAATTTTTAAAGCATACATAATGTCTAAATATCTACATCTATATAGATATGATACCTTCAGAGACCCACTTCACTTTTTTCTACACTTTTCTCCTGTGAGTGCCACAGCACTGCCCATTATGTGTGTTTTAAAACCACAGGCAAGCAGCCGATGCCCAGCCAGGCAGACACACCGTGCATCGGGCTTATCGCTCCCACCAGAAGCGCGCACGGGCCATGTGTCACTAGATGGAGCTCATCATCCACCTAAGCTACACAAGGCACAGGAGTTGGAGAAACGTTGTAAATCGGCCACATTTATATTCAGGAAACCTATTTGGTTGGTTTGGTTTCTTGATTCATTTTTTAAAAATGGTTCCATGCATTCTTAACCATAAATCTCAGCAGATTGATAGGAGAGAAGAGAGAAGTAAAGGAGAGACAAGGTAAGACTGCTGTCTGCACATTCTAGTTTATGCATATAAACCCCACAGTTAACTGATCCCCATGCAAAGGAGGTCATGCATTAACTGCTTGTTTCTGGAAATAATCTTTTCCACTGAGGTAAATTCAAATTCAAAATCCTACTTTACTAGAGGAGAAAACTGAACTCTAGAAAGCTCAGGACTAAACATAAAATTTGAAATCATTTTGAATCAATTCTATAGTTGCAGTATACACTTAACATATTCCACACTTGAGCTGAAATGACAAAATTTTCATGTCCTACAAAAATCAAACCTCAGTAGGCCAGATATTCAAAGAAATTTACAAACTCCCATCAATTTCACTGGCGACCAAATATCAATAACTTTTGAGGATTAAAATCTATTGAACTGCCTGAATTTTACAGCTTTGCTAGTTTTGCAAAAAGATCTAGGTTTACAGTCCTTTGTCTAAATCAAAAGGACTTTTTCTTAATATTAACAATGATAAATGGCTCCAGAAAAAAATCTTATCTACTCTTAAAAGACCAGAATGCAGTGTAGTAAGACTTTCGAGAACCAAAGCTTCATCTCCACTCAGTATGTTCTTTATTAGTGGGTGGTTGAAGAAAAACACACAGCTGAAAAAGGGTTTTTCTGCTATTGTGGATTGCAAAGAAAGAAGCGCCAAGAGCAGAGAGATTTCTAAAATAAGAGGACTTTTCTTAACAAGCTGGTGCTGTTAGGAAGGTTTGCAAACAGTATTCTTTGGTTAATGGACAGCTTTGCAAATGCTTACATGGCCTCACTTGCAGTTTGCACATACAAAGTGTCTTCTCTAGTGACTTGAAGTAGAAAAGACACACAGTGCAAGAAGGCAGCAATGTCTTTATTCTCCATGCATTGCTTTCGTAGCAAAACATTCCCCAAACTGCAAAATATGTAATCAATGGTGCTTGAAACATAGGTAACTCTTCTCAAAATCTGAAAGATTTTCAGACAGAAAATTTCAGACAGAACTGGCTTTAAGCAGTTAAGAGAAGAAAGGTGAACAAAACTCAAAAAGCCTTCAATAGTGGACCCCTCTCTTGATCTGGTTTGCCTGCTCACGGTACCCTGTGCCTAAAAACAACCAAAACAGAGTCCCAGTGCAGGTACAAAGGAAAGCAGCAGTAGGCAATCACAGAGGAGTCTGATCACCAGGAGAGGAACTCCTGTATGTGAGAAGTATCTTCCAAGCCCCCAGGATAGAAAGACAGGAATAAAAATTAAATGAGTGCAAGTCTCGTATGTCCCCTATGTATATTCTAATCCATGAAAAGAAAATTATAACCTAATCCTAGATGTACTTTTATCCAGATGAATTTTCTATTAAAGAGCTGCAGTTAAGCTCTTTGCCTTGATGATATCTTGTGGTAATGAGTTTCACTGCTTAGTTATGAAACATGTCAGAAGTATTTCATTTTATCAATTACTGTTGAATCTGCTGCCTTTTAGTTCCATGATTTAGGTTCTTCTGTTACTTCGAGAAAAAAAGAGCATTCCATGCATCTTGTCACCATTCATGACTGAGTAGCTCTGTCACTGTCTGCCACTCACATCATATCTAACTGATATATTCTTGATTTCTCCTAGGAGTATGACTTTGTTGCCAACCTTTTATCACTTGCTTCTGAAAAAAAAAATAATAATAATAAAAAAAAAATTACAGTCTCAGAAGGAATTTTCCTATTGCAACCAAATTTTTCTTAAATAGGTAAATATATTTAGAATCACAGAATACTAAAGATGAAAAAGAGGAAGCCTGGTAACATTAAAAAGAAGGAAATGTCTCACTGGGAAGTATACAAACAGTGAGTAACAAACTACAATCAAATCTTAAGTACAGTGAGAGTCTATATCTTACAGTGAACTTGCAGCTAAGAAACAAACAAGCTCTAATCCACTTAATCCACTTTTCTATTTTCAACCGTGGCTGTAGCCAGAGGCAGTGGCATAGCTATAAGGAAGAACAGGAGTGGGGCACTGTTCTCTGCATCACATTTCTTCTCAATTTTTTTGTTGGTAGAGGTTGACAGAAATTGAGAAATTGAAATTGAGCCATAAAACTCCCCTCAAATCTCCATGACAAACAGCGAAATAGAATCCAATCCTCTATACAGAAAACTGAGAACTTATTGAGGTTTTGAAAGCATCAATCTGAATGATTACAACAGTTTATCAATTGTTTGAAAAGTATTTTCTTGTAGTAATTTTGCATTTGCTATCCTTCCACCTTTAACAGGATTTTCTTAGTGCTTTACTGGTTTCATAAAACTGTATTTCCTCTGCCATTTATTATTTTAAGTATTGTGGTTCTTCCTCTCTACTGAAAAAGAGAATCTTAAAATTTGGGATATACTTCTCACATCTTATCTTCACACAGTTCCACAACACAAAAGCTCTTTTTTTTACCTAGAATCTCAAAAATTTTAGGAACTGACAACCAAGTATTTCTAGAAACAAGTAAATTCACATCGCTCTAAAATTAGATAATTTTTTGCTCACAAAGTAAGCATTCCAAGCAGCTGGATGCAATTAACTAAAGTTAGTCTGCAGCTAACTAGAGCAAAGAAACTAGTGCTAAAGATTTAAGAAGGAATATTATGCTTTTAAATGCCTTGCATCTCCCAAACCCTGCAAGTTTTAAAATCAAAGTCAGAAGTGCTGCATGTATTTAACTAGATGGGGTCTTCAAGAAAATTTTTCTCCTGTCTTTTCTCCTCTCATGTTTAAACTGAAACCTGTAAAGCTTTGCCAAAGAACAATTTTGATTACTCCAGCCCAATGGGTATTTTTTCCTTTCTATTTCCTTATCCTCCAGGGAAATAAAGGGCAGAGAATAAAGCAGCCTTTGTTGGGCTTCGTTTCAACTCAAAAAAAGAGAAAATTAATAGAAGACCCTAGAGTGCTGTGAAATGGAAGGAAAAAATAAATAAAAATTGAGGTGAAGCAGTAAAAAACCTTTACAGTCCTGTTGGCAACTATCCAGCATCAACACATGCAAGAAATAGGACACTTGAAACTTAAGCAATCCTTTAACACTACTGCTTTTCAATCTATTGTTCAGTTTCCTTTCTCCCATAACCTGTCTCATGCTATGTCAGAGGCACAAGAATAGAAATATTCCAGCTGTAAATCACAAGATAATTTCTAGATTTAAGTTCTCAGTCCTCAGCCTGCATTCAGGGTTGCAAGTGACATCTTGCCCCTGCTAGACACAAGATTCTCTAGCAGCAGAGTGTGGGGAGGACTTCCTGACCAGCTCATCCCACAGCATGTCATTCCTCTTCCAGAAAAGGAAGAGGAATCTCATCTCATTTGGATGAGAAGCTCACTACAAACTCCATTAGTTGAAACTAGAGCCACAGATCTAGGTAAAAGCTTAATTTCCATCAAAATTAACGACTATATAAACCATGAACAGATATCACTAGAGATTAAATGAATTCCAAGATACTTATACTCCACTGGTTAAAGATACAAATTGTTTCCCATATTACTAAACTGCATTTAACTCCTAAGCGAAGCATAAAGCAATACTACAGCATAGCATAGCAAGTAAAGACTCTCACTGATAAGGGTAGCTGAAAAAGAAAAAACTGAAAATTTGGAAATAAGGGATCCCACTTAACATTCCCATCCTTGGCGAATGCCAGTTGAACAGAGCCAGGTTTGCCTTCTCAAGCTACACAGCTTGCTATTGAATCAGGGGACAGTCACATGGTGTATCACTGTACACCATATCAAAACATACTAAAAACATCATTAAAATTATGAGGTGCTATTACTACCTAGATTTCTGAAGAATCCTCAACAATCAGCAGCTATAGCTCTACCATATATTTATCTTCTGTCTGCCCAAGTCTTGTCAGGCTTATAAAATTTTAGTTAGCACAACATACTGCTGCCTAAGCACATATGTCTGCACCACTTAAAACATGCTAGCATTATCCGAGACACCTACACAGCACTGGCAAATATGACAAAGAAAGCTGTGCCTTCCTGAGTGCCAACTACAGGCCAGGCTAGCTACCAAAGGATATTTTAAATTACACTGCACACCACCCAACAGTCAGCTGAATCCCATCCTATTCAGCTATGCCAACCCAACAGTTCCTCCACACTCCTCCTCTGTTCTCCCAGCCAGCCTCTCTCCTCCCAGTAAAGCACTGGTGAGAAAAATTGCTGCTGAACAAGTGAGATGACTGCGCTGTGGAAAGCATCTTGTGATGGGGGCTGGTCCAAGGAAACCTCTGATGCTGACTGTTGCTTTTGAGAGGGGGAACCCTAGGAGAGATGAACAAGGTCCTCCTAGCCATACTTCAGTCTGAGAAAGAAGCACCCCAGAAACAGGTTTCCAACATGTGAAATCCACTGGTGCCCAAGAGGTCTGGCCGTGGGCTGAAAGGTAACACTTTTCATCTAGGCCAGAACTCCAGATTCCAGTGGTGAAATTTAACTTGATGATAATAAAATGGATTTTAGCAATGGTAGTATGAAACACTAACAACCCATGCCTCCACAGCTGAATGGAAAGCAGTGAGCAGCAGTATCAGCAGCAGCTTTCAGCAGCAGCCCTGCCACTTAAAAGAAATGCAAATTTTGAATCATCTCTGCCATGCTCCCAGACTACCCAGTCTGACAAGGTCACAACTACAGTAAGAAGAGCTGTAAATAATTTAATGGGTAAAAATATGCAGGTTTCCACTCTGAATAGCTGGTTTGGAAGGAATCACAGTGAATTTCAATATTCCTACACCTACACCTGCAATAAGGTGAGAAAGACTTGTAAAACCACAGGCAAGATTAGTTGATCCCATCCAATCCACACCTTTGCTATCCTAGTAGAACACAGTATTTCTACAGAATTTCCTATATTTATTTATTAAGTGTTGATTTTTTGTTTTGATTTAAATTCTTTTAGCCAGTTAAAATGCAAATTAAAGTTTAGTTTTTGTCAGTATCAGTCTGAAAACAAGCAGAAAACTTACTGCATTTCAGTCCTTCCACTTTCAACTTCCCCAACTCTTTTTTGAAGTCTAATCTGAAGATATGAGTTCTCTACTCCATAAGAGAGTTTACTTCTCCACAACAAGTACTAAGATGCAATAAATTCTTCTGCTTGCAACACTGATTCTTCACCCAGTTTTCCAAGAACATTATTTTGTTGACAATTACTCATGAAAGAGTTCACCTTGAGTCCAGCGATCACTGCATGCATGGGTACCATCAAAAGCTAGTTAGGTGATAATGGGACTGCTAGAGAGGAATCTGCCTACATGGATATATATTAACCATCCTGAGGGGCCAAGGATAGATTTTACACTATCATTCTTCTCAGAAAAAAAGAGCTGTGGTATTAAAAAAAAAGTTTTCAAATCCTTTACACATCTCAGGAGGAGTAATTTTAAAGTCTCTGGATCCTAGAGGCAGAGCAAGGACATGGCTCTAACAACATCCAAACTATGAAAGGCAAGACATAAATTGGAGTTTACTACCTCATCTTACAGAACATGTGTGCACAGGCTAAAATCCAGATAACTGTAACAGGTTATTTATTGATCTACCAGAGACTGAAATCTCCATGTACTACACTACCACTGCTAAGTTTTGCTGGCTTGTACGAATATTAATTTAGTTGTATTGTTTTCCTGTTATTCTCACTTCAAATGAATAAACAGCTCTAGGGATCTTTGGGTTTGTTACCAACAATTAAAAAGATAAAACATAAATGAATAAAAAAGAACAAGGAGTGGTTTTTTTCTCCCAAATGAAATTTAAACCAAACAAGAGGCAACAAAAGAGCACACAGTGGAATCTCCTGTTATATCTGGAAGAAAATCATTGTCCAAACACCCAAACACTGCCTAAAGAAAGTACACAGTATGCCTAGTATCATAGGCATATATAGACAATACCAATGCAGGCAAATATGAGAAGATTACTGTTCCAGATAGATGTGCATCTCCCAAAGCTATGCAGTGTACAGATTGTCAATGTATCACCAACCAAGCAGACACAAAACCACTTCAAAAAATCACAACCAATGTCTGTATAGACCCATAACTTAGCTACATCAACAGGGGATGTGTCTTGGTTCTGTACAACTTCTGTATGTCGCCATCACACTCTATTTCCTGGTGAAAAGATCCCTTCAACCAAAGACTCCCCTCCCATTTCTGCAGGTTTTTAACACACACTTTGATTCAGAGGTAAAAGCTGTTCCACATAAAAGAAGCATTTTTGAAGAGATGCCTGTGAAACTCCAAGGCTGGGGTGGGGGAGCTGGGTTGCCTACCTTATGAGTAAATATTCCCACTGTTTTCTTGGTAAGGATCCAGAGAAAGGCAGAGGCTTTCACTGTGTGACTATGAGGTAATGGTGAACTTGTATTTCTGTTCAAATTACAATTTTAAAAAATGGTCATATGGAATATGGTCATATGACCATATGGTCAAATGGCAGTGGATTGAGACACGAATATGGTCCAGGTTCTTTCTAAGCTCTTCCCCAGCTTCCCTTTAAACCTCTATCTGTTCATCCTTAATCTACTAACTGAGACAATATTCTCTCTCTTTCTCTCATGAAATACCATTATATTAAATGCATCAGAAATGTGTCAACAATAGCTGTCAGAAATAAATGACACAACACATGCAACTGAAGCAGGAGATGGTCCCCACCATTCAGGCATCAACCTGAGTGCTGCAGATAGCCTCTACATGTTTTAAATGGCTGAGCAGATCCTGGCTGGGTTCTCTTTTTGTAATAGAAATTAAGCATTCTGGATCATATATGAAATGACAGTGACCAATTCAGTAGAAAACTCTGTTCTTCTAGTCTCTGATTAACTAGCAAGGAATGGAAACCAGTAATTTTTGAATGAAATACACACAGAAAATGGCTTAAAAAAAGGAGCCAACAAGATCTTTCAAGGCTTTCATTTACCTGTAAGTGCTGCCAAGCCCACAAATTACAAAGAATGCATCTTCCTTGCTTTTAGATGTTAGAAATGAGAATGGGGGCCAGGGGAAGAATTCACCTTACCTTTTCCAGAAGCACCATCTGATGACACTTTTCAAATTTTACACAGAGTTAAATTTTCACCATGGAATATTACTGAACACATACTTACTTTTGGTGCATATGTCCAATCCTCCATCACCTACCATAGATACGCTTCAGGCATAAAAAAGCACTGGGAACAGGACCTCTAACTAAAGTAGAGAAAGCAGCAGAAAGTTCCTTCAACAGGAATAGACAGGAACCACCATAAAATGAGAGTTAATTGGGAGGCCATGCCCACAGATATGCATAGCAAAACATATTTTTCTTGAAGGACAGATTCTTTCTCATCATAAACTTTCAGTGTCTCCAAGCATAACTTACCAAAACCTCAGATGTTGGGAGCCTTCCTGCTTTTATATTTTTCTTTTCTTTAAAGAAGTGAAAACAAAAGAAATCCAAGCTACATAGGCAAGCAAGACAATTTAACTCACAACAGCACAAGCTGTATTACTTAGTCAAAGGAATGTTCTAAACACCTGTTTATGAGCAAAACCAGTCATAAAAACAGCTGTTAGCAGCAAACAGAAGCTAACAACAACAATTTCCCATCCTTTTCCAGACACATAATGACATTTAAATCACATAGCATCACAGAAGAATTGCATAGAGCTGATGGTAATTGACGTAATTACTTGTATGCATTTCTCCACTACATAGTGTTGTGCTGTAAACCCAAGCATGTTAAAAGAAAACAGAGCTTTTGAAATCCTAAACCAAGAATACAACATTCCCTGCTGAATCCTTTTAACCTGTAGGTGTAAAGAAAACAACTACTTTAAAGTTTTAAAACTTAAAAAATGCATAATTTAAACCTCAGGCAGACACTGAAAAAATTAAAACTTCTCTGGTTCCTTTTGGTTAAATGGGTTCAGATCAGAGCGGAGATGATACATAAACAGGTAATGAATGTTTATGTGATTAAATGTGAAGACAAAAAGAAACCACCAGGGAAAATATGCATAGTCATACTTTTCTTCTTTCTTTCAAAAGAACCAAATCTTTCACCTGCAGATCTTTGATGGATCAGAGCAGGGGAAAAGCGCATCAGTGAATGTGAATCACAGAAAACGCTCCTTCCTTGAGTATGCATTAGCATCAGCAAAACCATAAGGGAAGCAATGAATAACAATATGCTGAAGGTTTTCTCTCAGACAGAATTGCTGTTTAGCAAGGCTCCAAAAATCCTAAATTACCAGAGATTTTACTAATAAATATTTGAATCCTTAGCATCAGCCGCACATGTGGACTTTGAACTGGTGTTACAGGTTGGAAAGAGGAAGGTAGCTCTGCAGTCAAATGTGTTTCCAGTTACATACAGATCTGTGGGTAAACTGTGACACCATGTGGAAAAAAACCTCTTATAAATACAGTTAAAGCTTCTGATGGAGAACGTCAGGGGGAAAAACCCACCCATCTCCCATATAAATAATAAATGCATCACTCTAGATAATGAAATTTAGCAGGTTAAATGATGAGCCTAGATGGAGGGCTGATATCCATGGAATATCCTATAATAAGCATGGAAGAATGTGGAGAGGACACAGCATCCTCCACACACAAAGAAAGAAGGCTCCAAAGCTATCAGCTCTTCCATACATCTAAACTTTCAAACAACCATTGCTCAAAAGATTTCTTTTTGATTCTCCATTTGAAAACATTTTTAGATTCAAAATAAAATAAGTGGGAGTGGAAAAAAGCCTACTGGCCCAGAGTGTAATAAAGAAAACTTCATTAAAAAAGCCTAACTCTATCACCCCTGAGACATTTTAACTTGGCACAGTTTTTACCAATATTCCAGACAAGGTGGAAGGATGTTGTGGCTGTTTCCAGAGAGCCATGACTGTTGACAGATGGGAGGTGTCTCATAAGTACTATTTAAAGACAACTGGGTATTTTATTTCTCTACATAGCTCAACCTGAGTTGTCTTAATGTATCTTAGTACCTTTTAGTAAATAATCCTTCATTCTTGTACTCTGTGTTAACAATTTATTGGGACAACACACAGTCTGAGATAAGTTTCATATTATCAGATGGTACATCAACAGGTAATCAAATAATGTGTTCTCTGTTCATTTATAAAACAGCCTTTCCATTTAGCACAAACAGAGGAAGTTAGGTGATAGTGAAGTTACACTAATGGGGTGCTGATTTTTGCTCCACAAGCACAGTACCTAGTCTTTAGAAAGAAGGGAACAAGGCCGCAAGACTCTAAACACCCTTGCAGGTTCTGGTCTCATGTTACAAGCATATGGCTACTGCAATATTTCCAAGAAAATCATGAAAGGCTGCAAACAGTGGTGTGTAACAGATCAAGGATGGGGGACATACAGAATTGACATGCTTAAACACTTAACTGAAACCCCACCTTAACTTAGCTGCTAAAGTGTTTCTGGATCAGTTCAGTACACGTTGCAAGATAAGCTGATCAGAAATGACGAAACAACAGGTGTTTAAATAAAGCATGTCTTCCTCCAAAAAAAGTCGGAAAAGCACGTTTTCTTACACAGGAGGATCCTAACAATCCGGATTTCCACTGATTAAAATATGCTTGTCTTCCAAGATGACCACATGACCTATCTCCCAGACAATTTTAAAGTACTTCTAACTCTATAGTGTAAGGATAGCTCATTTTTCCTACTTACTATTCAACCTAAGATATACTTCAGACCTTTTCCGTAATGTAACATAACTTAGTCAAAATCAAGTTAATCTATCCAGCTTTGGAGCAAATAGATCTTGTTGTGGTTGACAACAACTTAGTACCACAAGATGCTTGCTCACTCCTGTCCTCACATTCGGGGATGGGGAAGAGAGTCAGAAATAGTTAAAATGCATGGGTTGAGGTAAGAACAGTTTAATAATTGAATAAAGTAAAATACTATCATAAAAGGTAAAAAAGAGAGAGAAACAAAACCCCCAAAACCTCAATATCATTGGGGTTCACAACCCTAAACGACTGCTCACCACCTACTGACCAATGCCCAGCCAGGCCCCCCAGCAGCATCTGGCCCCTCACAACCAAGTCTCCCCAGTTTATACACTGAGTGTGATGATCCATGGTATGCAATATTCCTTTGGGCAGTTCAGGTCAGCTGTCCTGAACTTCTTGTGCACTGATTTGCTGGCAGAGGCCAGGATACTGAGAAGTTCTTGACAGTAACAACTAAAAGCCCTGCACAGCAACAACTAAAACCATCAGTGTGTTACTGACACCATTCCCATACCAAATCCAAAACACAGCTCTGTGCCAGTTACTAGGAAGAAAATTGACTCCATCCCAGCTAAGATCAGGACAATATCAAAAGTCAAACCAACATTTCCACCTGCCTCTGTCTTAACCTCTCATGACAGCTATTAATACTCATGAAATAAGCTGATCTCCATGATTTACAGTCTTGGTTATCAAGTGCATATTTGCAGTAGAAGCTCTGTTTATTTTAATGCAGTCAGTTTGCATATGCATTGTACCTTCTGTTTATGAGTATTAGGTAAAAACACAGGAAAAATAAGAAAAATATGGATTAACTTTCTAACGCTTTGTCATGCTTTTCATTAGTTAGTTTTAAGGGGTCTTCCTAGTGTTCAGCAGTGTCAAGCACCCTACTGTGTCACAGAAATCCACATCCCTGGCAATTCTCACTGCTTTTCGTGGAAGTCTTAGAATTGTGACAGCCAAACTCGGAGATCAATTTTTACCATTTTTAAATCAGATTGTTTGTTCTTAGCAGTTTACAAGCAGAGCAAAATGAAACTGAGAAGCTATGGCTCATATGTACATGCTCTGCTAACAGCAAATGTATAAATTAGAGCTACATAAAAATGAAAGGACAATATAGTAGAACTAGCTCCTACATTTTCCTCAAGTATCTTTAAAAAAACACACGCACACAAAAAAAAAAAAAAAAAAAAAAAAAAAAAAAAAAAAAAACTTTGGGTTTTTTTTAATGCTTTCAAAAGTGTTTTGGGTAGCGAGGCAGATAGTTTATCAGAAGCATCTTCAACCACTAGAAGATCTTCCATAAGCCCTAACATTACAATCTTACACTGTGACACTGACATAAGAAACGGACAAAGACACAGGAAGCAGCACTATAGAGGGTATACTACTGTGGAAAAGCAAATTGCCAATACTGATTGCTGTCTAATATAAAAGCAGTATAATTTTAAAAAACCCAATACAGAAAGTGGATCTACCCTGCATAAGAACGCTGCTGTCTTCTGTTATTAGAGATTCGATGGGCCACAGACAAAATCATAAAAACACAACCAATAGCATCTACAGGCTCTCTTATGTAAGTTCAGGAAATTCCAATTCAAAATTTCTAGGCTACACATACTTAGATGTTCATAATTTTAAACTTTTACTAGAATTTTGTGATATGAATGAAACAGAAAGGCAATCAGAAAAAGCAGTAAGGCTGTAAATAAAACTACAGCAGACACAGACAGCCTGTTCTTCTGCTCCTAGTTATGGCTGAATACACACATAAAGCCAAGATGTGCTTCATTCAGACAGCAAATGAACTGATTGAAGCACAAACTTTTAATTTCATGCTTTTTTCTCATAAGCCATCCAAAGTATCATAAAGACAATCTCAAATCCCCAGGCTTTTTTGACTTTGTTGTTATATGGATTTCCTAAGTAACTGTCTTAAAGTTCCTATTTTATGACCAGTTTCAGACCAGATATTGACTAACAAAGCAGCATCCCTTGCTTTCTGCATGACAAATGCAACCTGACTGAATCCCTAAGCCTACAGAAGCACTCGAACTCTGTCTCAGCAAGATCAGTGCATGGTACTTCTCCATGCTGTTAAGAACCCATGTCAGTGTTTATACACCTTCACATAAACAAACAAAAACCTAGTGTCCAGCAGGGGAGTGTCCCTCATGTCTCTACAGGATAGAATGATCCTTCACATCATTTGTCTTTCCAGTAACAAGATATGTTGCTGTAAAAGTAATCAATCCACAGAGATACACAGCAGTATTCATAACAGAATGCATCAATCATGTGTTACTGAAACACTTCAGGGAGGATGACATAAAAAAAAAACAACAAAGTGCTTTGAAGAGAACTATCTCCTCCCCACCACCATGAAATCTCACATCAGTAGCATTCATCTCAGCTTTAAAATTATAAATATGCTTAGAAGCAAAGATTAGTTTCAGTTAATTTCCACTCTCAGTTATTTACAAACACTCAAAACATACCAAGAAAAATTTTTAATTCTATAAATCCTTCTTTTAGAAAAATTCAAATAAACACTAGCAAAAAAATGTAACTGTTTTCATTTTATGAAACAGGAAACTGAAAACTGTTAAGAAGCATGTAAATCATAAAATAGTGCCTGAGCTAAACTGAACTCAGTTGCTTTGTTTTCTGACCTTTTTCCCCAACCATCAATGTGTGTATTCCTCTGAGAGTGTAATTCTGAGAGTTGTCCCATATGACTGCTTTTCAGAAAGAGAAAAGAGCTATCCAAAACTTCATTTTTCCACAGAAACAAGGACACTGTTAATGCATCTAGGAAACAGGTTTAGGAAACAAGAAGTAATACTTGTGGATTGTTTACTAACAATGAGAATTGTGGGTCACATTAATACTTAAAAGAATACATAACACAATGAGAAAGCTGTGCCCCGTCTAGGGAAGCCATTAGGGCACATCAGTCTGCTGAGCTAAATCAACAGCTCTTCATAGGGACATACTTTGAAGAAAAGGGAATAAGCAGGAACATAGGAAAAAGAAATTCAAAATTACCAAGTATAAGAAACTATCTATTGGTGTAGACTGAAACCAAAGCCAAAGTGACTTTCAGCAATAGGAAGAGACATTCAGTAGGATTAGAATGAAGAATAGGACAAAAGGACAGAAATTAATCAAATCTCAGAAAAGTGCCAACTGAGATTAATTTTATTAATTAAAAAAAAAGGAGCACAGATAAGAGGAGCTGCATGTTACATTACAGTAAAAGAGCAAAAGCTATCACATGTTCTGCAGCACACAGCCAGTGGGTGGTGGCAAGCAAAAAACAGTATCTGTTTCATTGTGTTAGAACTGCCCATCAGTGAAGTTCTTTTCACACTCAGAAGAGCCAAATAGCAAGTGTTCAAAAAGAAAAATCAAAGGCTGAATACAAACACTGCAAAAGAATAATGAGAATTACAGAGCACAAATCACTATGACAAAGAAGTTCCAAGTGCCAGAAGAAGTTGCACCAGGTGATAATGTAACCAGCTTTGGAGGAGACTGGTGGGAAGGACAAAAACTGAAAACAACTAAAAGCATAGATGAAAAGGCCAATTACCTGGCATCACTTAGATGTTCAAATTGAGGCAGTCCCTACAAGACTCTTCCCCAACCACATGTGCTGAAGTCAACACCTTAAAAAATGCTCATTCTCACTAGCACTAGCTGTGTTCAAAAGACACAGACTTCAAGCATTTACAGTACCAGCTGGATCAGCCAGCAAAGGTATTACAGGACAGCAGTGTAGCAGCACACAGTACACGTCCTCTTAAATCTCTACTGAAAGTGAACATTACAAAAAAATAGAAATGTGACTGTATTGAACACCTGTTTATGAAAGGAAAGTTCAGGGTTTTTTACCCTGTAACAGTTTTTATTCCCCAGAAATGCAAACTCAACACCTTTAAGTCAGTCAGTAAAGTAACTTGGCTAAACTACATATTTGGTGGGATGGTGCAGCAGAATATCAAAACTTCAATTTCCAAATAAAGAAAAACTGGCTTTCAGTACTAAATTTATTGTAAATAATCCAATAAGGTTGGGGAGAAAATGGACTTAATATGAACCCATCCTACTTTTCAGTTTTTCACCTGATTGGCTTCCGGGATGTTTTGGTTATTAATTATTTTGCTCCAGTTGAAAATGATTGCTTTCTCACTATCAGACCTGGAACAGCTGTTTATTCCTTCAGCCTAGCACATCTATTAGCTTCATTTTCATGTCATATGGTCATTCAGACATTAGTCACCTGCCGGAGAAATACATTTTTACATAAAAGCACTCGCCTCTGTTCAGTTTTGCAGTCTGCCACACCAGAACTTTGTAGCTGCATCCCCAATCTATACCAGAAAGGTATCATCTCATTTTTTTGAGAAGTTTCTGGTATCAGTAGGAAAATAAAGGGCTGATAAAGCAAAGGCTTGAAGAGGTAGTGCTATACCCCAGAGAACACTGAGAAGATTGAGGACCACTTATAAACAGCTGACTTAGATTGACTCTTGGAGGAGGGGTACCTCAAATGAATGAGGAAAGTGTGCTAGCTGCAAAACTACAAGATGTCACCACAGAAAAAATTGTTCAGTTACTAATTATCAGGGTGCTGACAGTAGAAAACTCCCATCTGGTTCAGATAAACTCCAGCCAAGGGGAGCTTTGTCCAAATACTCCGACAGAAAAAAATGGAAATTTCAAAAGAGTTAAGCATAAAATAAAGCTAGTAGAGTATTGACAACATTGTAGAGAAAGGATAAGGTAGGCCTAATAGTCAAAGCAATAAAATTACTATACATCAAAAACATCCATCATTCCAACCTTTATTTTAGGCAAGTTCTACTCTAAAATTAAAATCCAATATGCTTCACCTTTAGCCAAACGTCCTGAGTAAAACCTGTTTTAACTTTTGTGTCTTTCCACTTAATTTGTTGTAGACACATGGCTGTGATGGATCCTCTCTCCATGGCCTGAGAAGAGGAGTAAGACATAAAAGTAACATGAGGGTCCCACTCTCCTGCAAACACTCCTCCAGTTCAAGAAAGCAAGCAGCCCAGCAGTATGGAAAACTCCTGTCCCTCCTGCACACATCCAAATTTCTCTAAGAGTAAGCACAATACAAACACTCAAGCCTGTCAATCCTGTACCTTCAGCAAGCACTCTCTCATTTTAAGCAATCTCAATTAAAGAAAATTTAAATTAATTTAGTTCTGTACTGTGCCCTTTTGACCTCATTTAGGCCCTAGACCTCTCAGTAGCCCAGAGCAAAATGCAAGGGTGGTAGCAGTACTGGTCAGTTGGTTTTGGACTCTGATGCCTTCAATACCAAAATAAGAAATGCCAGTTCTACAAAGGCTCATGCACTGAAGAGGATGGACCACAGAGGCACCTAGGTGTTGACTCCGAAACTGAAGTCAAGACTTACAGAGGCACCAGAGCAGCGAACAGACATGGGTTTCTTTCTTTCACATAGCAAACTGCCTTTGCTGTGCAGGCAATCTAGTTTTTGGCACAGGTGGGACTAGGTTTTGATTCGCAGGTACAAACTGAATTGTTTCTCAACTTGGTGAAAGGCTTGTTTCTGTTATGTAAAATGTACAGAGAAGCATAATGATTGTATCTATTATACACCTGCTAAAAGTCAAAACACCATGCTTTTTTCCAGCATTATGGAAACTGTCTCCCCTGGACATTCTGGACCTGCAGAATACTGAGAGGTACTACCTAGAACTAACAGTTGTTTTCTATACCTAATATACTGTGGGTGAAATTTTAGAGAAGGAACCAGTGGCAGTTACCAAAGCTGGATGGAGCTGATGAGTGAGTTCTGTGCCTGAGTCTTTAAAGCCCTTTCTGCCTTGTCAGAATTATCTTGAACATTACACAGGGTGACACAACCTGACTTAAAGCACTTCCTGACAAGAAGATCTGCTTCTTGCAAGACATGAGCAGTGTTTAAACACCAGAAGCGCACACCACTCATAACCCAGGATTCGCTTATTCATTCGCTATTGCTCAAAGATCACAAATTATAGCTTAATACCATCATCAGAAAGAATTACAACCTTTCCATCTGTCAGCAAACCCTGAACCCTGACAGAAAATATCTGATTTCCAGGTGCTTACCATTACAGCTACACCACTGAAGTGGTAAGAAAGTTAAAAGTGACTGAACACAGGGACTTAGGCTGACCTGCCCTTTCATATCTAAATGCAAGCTTCTTGTTAACAAACCCGTAACAGTACTCACATCTATCATTAACGCTGCTAAACTGTAATTAGAGCAGGCAAGTATCTAGTTCAGAAAGAGCAGCAAGCAGCAGGTGTTCCTCCAAGTGATGTCATGTTCCCATCTCCCCTTCAACCAGTCTTTCCTACAGAAGCTCCTGGCATTATTGGGTAGGGGCAGACCAGGAGAAAAGTTCTCACACCATTTTCTGTAGCTTCAGGGAACCTATACATAGAGCCATACCAGCTAAGAGACCACAATTTCTAGTTCCATATATTTCCTGACAGCATTTCTGCAGCCCTCACAGCTTTTATTATTAATCAAGGTCTTGTAACTTCAGGGAGGTAAATACCATTCATTTGTTTACACATAAAATCACCACATTTGAACAAGGTCAGGTCCAGAAGAGCCAGGAATGGATTAACACTTTTTTTTCTGGACAGAACAAGTATTATGATCACATGCACTGACCTCCTGCACAGCGCAGGCCACAGCACTTCAGCCATCAATTTCAAAACTCAGACCATAACTTCAGTTTGAACTAGAGCTTATCTTTTGGAGAGACATTCACTCCTGATTTAGAGACTCCAGGTGATGGAAAATCTTCTATCCAACTAAAAAAATTGTTCCAGTGATTAATTACCCACACTCTTAGAGATGGGCTCCTTATTTTAAGACTCAATTTGCCTAGCTTTCACTTCCAGTCATCAATCCTCATTACACATTTTCTGCTCCAAAAAGATTAAGAAGCAGTCTACAATCAGAGATCTCTTCCCTAAACATGTATCTGTAGGCTGTCTTCAATTCCCCTCTTAACCTTCACTTCTATAAACTCTGTACAGTGAGTTTGTGAGTTTCCTTGTCTCACTGCTCAAGTTATGACATTCCTAAAGCACACATCCTTAGGAAGTAAGATATCACATCATTTTATAGCCTCCTTCTGAACCCCTTCAAGTTTACATGGAAATGCTGCTTTTGATGCAAAGGACAAACTTACTTTGTTAATGGTCTCCAATGTCACATCCAAGGTAATTCCAATGCATGAGTATTCCTCTACTTGTACAGCCCAGTTTTCTCATCTACAGAATTAGAGGGAACATATGCTTAACTGGCTAAAAAGTTTCTCAGCTCCCTTTTCAGAACTAAGAAATCCACTTTGTTAATAGGACTATGCCACAGCCTTTATTAAGATATCAATTACCCAAATGAGCCCACCTCACCAGCTACTCCAGAAAAAATCTAAGTTGATTGATTTTCCCCATCAGTATTTGTCTCTTCATTACCTTTTTGGTAATTTTAACAGCTATGTCCTTTATCTGCTCGTAACATTACATCCATGACCTCTTCCTTGCTCTTGAGCAAATAAAGTGGTGCATGCATGGCACACATCAACCACAGTGCCATTTCCCCTTTCTCAAGGGTGTCACAGCCACAGCTGTTAACTGACATTGCTCTTTATTTTCCATTGTCTAGACTTTACTAGAAATCAGAACAGATCAATTGTTTAATCTTTAAAAATACTTCTCTAATAAATATTTAGGTCTCAGAGGCGCAAGATTCATATATACAGTACGCATTACACATGCAGGCTACTCCATGATCACTGCCACTGAACTATTTTGAGATCATAACTGGCACTTTTCCAAACACAGAGTAAGGTGGTTGCTGATTACCATTCCTTTCTCTATACTACAAATGAACAGTTTAGATATTCATCACTCACACTCCATAATTGAACCTTATTTTGATTACATAAATTTTTCAGAATTAAAAATTATTCACCATAACCAAGTTTACAGTGAGGGGTTTTTTTAATTGCGCTTGCTTAGTTTTGTTGTGCTTTTTTTTGTGTTTTAAATAAATCCACGCGTAATTCCTATCATTTTCTTTTTAAATTGCCTGCACTGAATCTCCCAATTTCTATTTCCTTCTCCTCAACCCAAAAAAGACCATACTCTCTAACTCTGTCACAGCACATTTAAGCACCACACAAAAAACCACAAGGACTTTCATAAGTTTCACTATGCACAATCAGTCTCAAGTAACACTGTACTTCATCATCCTTGTATGTCCCAGCTACACAAAATAAAGGAAAAAGCAAATGATTTTTACAAATATATTCGTTCAATATAATAAGAAGATTCATGGTTTTACAGCTACATAGCCCAGATATATTTGGTTCAGAACTCAATACGGACAAATGCAATGTTACCTGTCATCTAGTTTTGCCCAGAAAGAAATCCTTCAGCTCCCAACTCAGGAAGAGACCCAGGGAAACTGGTGCCCCAAATGCTGCACAGCTAGCTACCAATGCACATATAAAATTTTCCTCTGTAGGAAGATTTTCTTCAAATGCTATCAAGTTTCAACTACTTCATACTATGGATTAAAAACCTCAGTAATATTATCAAAAAAACCTTCGAAACAAAAATATCTGGGATACAGGTCCAGTTAACAATAGATCACCAGTCTCAATACAACAATTCAGAAACTGCAAGGTATTCCCATTAAATACTCAAGAAACCTACATAAATTACTTTGGTTTTGACTTCCATATCCAAATCCACTCTCATGCTTTCCATTAGGCTGCTCTAGTACATGCAGAAAATAAAGAACCCCTGCTCCCTGATGGTAGGGGTCTAGTTAAGCTCTACAGGAAGAACTCCCAGACCAGAAGCTAATTATTAAGCCCATTATTTGCAGTAAATGACAAAACATTAAAAAAAAGAATAGCAGCTTACCATCAGGAAAAGGTGAGGAGGGTAAGTGCAGTTACCTTTGGCAGCAAACAGATTCACATTGGAGTTCACACTTAAGACATTTTTAAACTCAAGAAGACTTTCTGAAACAAGGTCATCTTATTTTCTACAGGATAAACTTTGAAGCAAACAGAAAGCAATTCTGAAATGTGGTGGCCAATGACACACCGGCGGTCAGGCTACAGTGTCACAATGATCCCTGCTGGCTTGACAATTTACAAACGTATGTTCGCAGCCACAAATGGTGTTTACGTACTGAAGAGGAAGGGCAGTCCCCCACAGAGATGTTTGAAATCAGTGTTTCATTTTCCCTCCTTTTTAGAAAGCTGAACTAATTCAGTAATATTGACCTTTTATATTTAGCAATACTTCACAATGCTCACAGCTTACAAATTTTATTCTGTTAGTTTTCTTCCCTCCCTGTGTTAAATACTGCTTTACCTGCTTCATGGTCACCTTCTCATTCCTTCTCCCTCCTTGTCTTACTGCATTCATTCCCCTTGTTTTCAACCACCTTTCTCACTATCAAGCACCATTTCCTTAGACTCTTTTCATCCCCATACATGCATGCTACTTAGCAGATGATGGGGACAGCAGAGGAAGGAAAAATGCATATCTTCAGAAACACTGTGAGTCAGCAGGGCTGGTACAAAAAAAATTACCTCCACCGATAACATGCGACAGAAGTCTCTCAGGCTACTGTCTGTCCTAATGAAATGAGTAACACATGAAAAGGAAGGAGGAAGAGGCAGTTTAGACTTCATGCTCTCAGGTAGGGCTGCCTCTTCTAAAACAGCCCTCTGAAATACACCATTTCAGGTGTAATACAAAGAAAAATATTGTTTCATATGTGTGCCTCAAGTAAATCAGAAAGCTTCATGTGTGCTGGGACAGCTCCAGTGGTACCAGTCTGCACCTTGAGGCATAAAGAATGCAGAGCTCTGAACACAAGCCCAGCTGTGCAGCCCTCCCACACCAATGTGGAGAAAATCCTTTCTGCTAAGTAAAAGTTATATAAGTGAAAGAGCAGACAGCAATGAAATATTCAACCAGGAAAGCAGGAGGGATCCAGAGAGCCTTAAACTGACTGGGAATTCTTTATGAGTTCAATTGACAGGGCTGGAAGAGTCAATTCACTTATATTCAGGACAAGTAACCACAAATAAGTCTCAGAAGTGCAGCACTGGAGCTTAATGAAAGTAGCATTAGACAACAAAAGCAAACACCAGGTTTCATCCATCTAGCATGCTAGGTTATTAAATGTTTCTTAAAAGTTGCATCACAAGAAAGATTAGCATAGGCTAAAGCTCTGAATACAACAAGGCTTTAAAGCCCCACTTTCACTCCCTGTTTTGTCACTCCTCTTGGAAACCCTTACTGTCCCAGGTACTTGCTTAAGTCTGTCCCTGCCTTTCTGTAAACACACAGTGGAGAGCAAAATTTCCAGTCTAGAAAGGAAAAAGGGGAAAATTCTAACTAAGGCAGCTGATTTATCCCGTCCAAACCAAAATCACAAGCATACTCTCCTCACACACTTACTTTTACTACAGTTTAAATTCTGTGGTGAAAAAAAAAAAAAGAAGTAGGAAAGAACTGTGCACAGGAGAAAAAACCCACGCATTCTCAGCACAGATAGGACCACAGGCCCTGCATGTCTCCTCCAGCCCCAGGGACCTGCAGCTGTACAGAGCCTGTCTGCCCACAGCTCTCACTCCTGGAGAAGAGAGCAGGCCCGGAGAGAAGGGCAGCCTCAGGGGGCAGCCTCAGGGGGCAGCCCCGGCAGCACAGCTCTCCCCAGCTGCAGGCCCCCAGCACCTCCCCAGGTGCCTCAAATGGCCCCAGACCAGCTGAACTGCAGCACTTCAGTGGCTGCATGTGTTGCCCCACTCCATCTGCTATTTAACAGGAGAGAAGACTCTTCAAATGTAGATTTGCTTGGGCTCTCAACAGCAGAGACAGAATGAGCCAACAGACATGGATGAAAAGGCCTCAGTCTGTAAAAGCAGTGGCAATTGCACATGCTAGACAGTGGTGAGGTATTCCTGCTGATGGAGGAGGGGCAGCGAGGGGGAAAAGACAGAATATCGCAATGCAGAGACTGGTAGAAGCTCCCACAAAGAAACATAGCCAGTCACCTCCAAAGAAAAGCCAGCCCCTGAATGGCTGAGGACAAAAGAAGAGTGCCATGCCAAGAGAGGAAGGCCTTTGGCTGGGCAGTCACAGGACTTCAATCTCACTTTTCCAGCTGTTGGGGTCACACCTTTGAGAAAGGAAATGCCTACACAGCTTCCGTCCCTACCACTATTAAGTAGGGCTATTCTCTGCATGGTCTGGCCATGCAAAAATGGTACCAGATCCCATCTGCCCCACCTTGATGTCAAGGCATTTCCCCATTCACTCAAAAGAGCTATACCAGCACTGGTTTCCACCTCTCTCGGGGGAGTCTGACTACGTTCAGGATTTAAGGTACTTTCTTCATACCTTGGCAACATCTTAGGTGCAAACCAACTCCCACATTCCTGCAGAAGGCCCTAAGTTTTATCAAAAACCTCAGGGAGGACTACAGCTCCCAGCAAAGTCTCTGTCTGCTGAGGATGTGCATGGCATGGGACAGACTGCTCCAGGTTGAAGACTGCACAGCTTTTTGCAAACTCTAGTTTAAAAATGGCACTGAGATGGTCTATAAAAAGGCAGTGCCTGATGTCAAGTCACTGATGTATCAAACCCCAGTGGGATAATTCAGGGCACTGCTATTCCAGTAATACTATCAGAGGATCCAAATAATTCCAAAAAGGATGAGTCTAACTTTGAGAACTGGGAATGGCGTGATTATTGGTTCTGAAAAAAAGGTACATATACAGGATTTGAATAACTTGGGCTTAACTTACGGCTTTACTACATATATTCCATGTATAACTGGCAAACGCCCCTTATGATTTTAAGGGACTTGTAAATCCTTAGTGTAGATAAAAACTTCAAGACAAATGTACTGAATGGTGATGCATCCAAATACACAACATTTCTACACAGATGTTTCATAGTTCAAAATGAACTGCAGAAATCAGTCCTGTGTCATATAGGAGGTCAGGCTAGATCATAATGGCATCTTTAGGCCTCAAAATACATGATATAAAGCAAATGATAATGCCTAAAGATGTAGTATTAAAGCTGAACTCTCGAAAACAGATAATCATAGACAATTCAATGTCTATGTGTTTTGCAGAAGATTGGTGACTCCATGGAGTACTTAAATTTGTTGTTTATGACCAGTGTGTACTAATGTGGATCTGTGACTTCTGTGGTCATTGTCCCAGCACTTCATAGGGCACCTCATCTGCTCCAGTGTCTTGTACCACAGTAGCTGCTGCTTCCATGATTTTCAAATCAAACTAACAGTAAGTCTTCAACATAGCATTGAAGACTAGCTCTGAAGCATAATATCTGAATCTGAGGTTTGCTATTAGTCACATATTTCCATCAGGGTGACAGTTAACAATTCAATTACCAAACCTGAAAGACCTCTTTCTAGCAATACTTCTCATAGAATCCCACTAGCAGTGATTCACATCCTTCCCAGTCCTTCTCAGTTCGTGACTAACACTGAAATACTGACATACAGGTTTACAAGCAAAATTGTCTACTCAATTTGTATGCCCTTCTAATGCAGGGGCACAGTCAAGTCTAAAGTGTGAGACAGCAGACTGTCCTCAGTTCTTCTTCAGACAAGCTTAGACTATCAAAACTGGTATTTAGGTTTTGACATACATAGCCTTAGGAGTATTGAACATAGAACATTTCCCGACAAAGATGGGAGCTGGAAAACCAGCCCCACATTTCAGAAAATGTTGATTCCCTGTCAGATCCCCTCTCTAGGTGGAATATTGTTGCATTTTATTTTAATTTATTCAACATCCTCTAGGTGCTGTAAATGAAAGATTAGAAGGTTGTAATTTAAATATTCAGTGCCAATATACAACAAAGAGCCAGATTCCTTCTGAGCATAAATATTTCTTAGCAGCCGTAGTTCAGCCTGTGGATTATTTTTTCTGTGATTATATAACGGGGAAGATGCTAACAGATATCACAGTTCAGTGTTTAGCAAGCAACAGAGTGCCAAGAATTGTCACCAGATGAACTATTAAAATGAGTGAAGAAAGAAATGCTAGATCTGTCAAGTGGGAAGGGGATGCTTGTGGGCTTTTACTCTGCAGCAGGTAATAATAGGCAGATAATTGGTAGACAGGTTCCATTCAGCACTACCTGCTCTGAAACTTTCTGTCCAAAAAACCCTTTAGAATTCTTGGCTTGGAAGAAATACCAACACAAAACCAATTAGCAGCAAAGTTGTACTTTCCCAACTGGATCCCTTTTGGATCAAAAATCATCTAATTCATAGAATTCATGTCTCATGACTCAAAAATCAGGAATTTGAGAGTAGTATCAAAAATATGCAGTATTTTGAAGGAACTAATTCTTTGTCTGTGGGGAGGCTGGAGGAAAGTGAAGTGCTTCTGCGTGTGAGGATACGTCAACATTCTTTCTTCTTGCCTTTTTAAATCCGTATGCCAAAAGCTAAATATCATTTTCAAAAATCCTAGACCATCTGAAAAAACATCAAGGACTGTCTTCTGTCTCACACTTCAGATTTGACTTTAGAAGGTCTTAAGGATTGAGCAGACAATTCTGCTCATAAAGTCTGTACTTCCCACAATTAAAATCCTCCAGAACAGTTCAGTGACAAGAAAAAATAGTGGCTATAACCACAACCCAGCAGGCATAGTCTTGATGGTGTTACTGGTCCAGGATAAACCTGTTTGAGAAGTGGAAGTATAGAGCATAGAGAGAGTGATATTTCTGAACACACAGGGTTCAGCCTGCAGCCTGAGTTCAGGTGTGAGTGCCAGCCCTGTGGCCAGTGAAGGAATAATGCTGGAAAGAACAGAAAACTTAAATGGACTCCTACGTCCCTTCTGTTTAGCAAGTGAAGTCACTGCTTGTCAGTACTAAAGAGGAAAATCTCTCTTGAAATGATTGAAAGCAAAGGCTTGGGGAAAGGGCACTGGATACCAGCAGTCATCAGTGCTGCTGATCATCGAGTATGGAGGACAGCAAGGATCCTGGAGAACTCAGCTGGTGGAGTCACCTTTGCCCTTATTTTTACCGGAAATCCAAAGCCCCTGTCTTTTCATGTGACTTGATGTACCTCCTGTACCCGCATTTAGTTGCCTGCATCAGCACCCTAACTTTTGTCTCAAGTTGCCTAACAGCTGTAGAAATTGAATTTCACTGACACACTGCCCAATTTATATCTTTCCCTCAGGAAAAAGCAGCTGAACCCATGGAAGATGCAGAGTGCCACGGAGAAAGAAAAATTCAATGAGGAATGCTAGGCATATTTGCTAGACTTTTAAACCTGGTGCTTATTTTTTATCTAGCAAAAAAATACTTGCTCCTGTTGAAAATCTCTCTGCATTAGCACTCACATTTTCTGGCTGTGGTTTCAGTTAAAGTAGAAACACAATCTTAGACCTAACTTGAAAAGACAGGACACACAAGCTCAGCTGGCTTGTTCTAGCTATTTACAAAGCAGTTAAAATGGCTTTTTCTTCTGTACCCTTGGCATGAACAAATCAATAAAAACATAAAAAGACTGGACAGAGTGAAAGAACAAATGACTGACTTACTTACAAGATAGATAGATTCTGTAAAGACACAAAAACATGCAGAACCATTAAGGCCCATATGCCAATTATTAGGTGCAATCAGTGAACATACACTGCACAAGAGTGTTCAGCAATTGCGGCAGAGAAATTCTAAAGATAGAGGCTCTCCCAGAAGTCAGGAGGTAAATAAAAATGGCTCCAATCTATAACAAAAAATTACATGCACACACACGCTGTGTTTTTGAGCATGATTTCCTCTTTTATATTCCAAGGCTTGGATGTTGCTTTGTATGTTCAGATCAAAGCAGCAGCTGTCAGAGCTCTGGTATTGTTTGGCATTATTTATAGAAAGGCAGAGAACAATTATTCTCAAGGTACATAAGGACTCCAAAACAAACAGGTTAAGACCAAGCTGAGTCTGAATTTGGAAGCCAATTTGCCACATGTTACATATTATACACCCAGATCAGCAGTGCCAGTCCTCATTCTCTCTCTGCTCTGACTTGAGAATACTTGTTCACTTGAAAAAAATGAAATTGATATTCTGTTCTCATGACCAGATGACCCTCCCTTCTCATATATTTCTGATGATTCCCTACAGTGAAAAAAATGACTGCACTCTACTTTTAGACCTCTAAAATTGACCTTGTCAAAACTACAATTTCTTTCTTTATTTTTGGATTTTTCACCTTCACTTGTTATTTAAAACTGGCCTCTCTTCATTCTCTTTCTATCTCCTCACACATAATTTAGTCTCTTCTGATAAAAAGTATTCTTCCTCTGCATTTCCTCCATGCCATTTTAACTAGCTAAAATACCACATCTTTTCAAACCTCACCCAAGAACTTATTTTATTTTTTTATACAGGATGCACATTACAATTCTTTTCCTGATAATACTTGCCTTTGTGCTTCTGACTCAGATTCAAAAGGAATATTGCCTTCTTACTCCAGTAAGAAACATGATCGTATTCCAATTACATGGGTATCACTAGGCCTTCTATGTATATACATCTCTCTCTCTGTAGGTTTATATGAAATGAAATGCCAGGAGACACAGTTAAAACCAAAAAAAATTCTGATCATATGTATAGAGTTGATAATCACATGAACACTCTTTTATAGCATTGAGATGCCTATGCCATAATTACATAATTAGAAAAAAAATTCAGTAACAATCTACTTCAGTTTCATCTCAGATTCCAAAACAAGAATCTCATCAAAGCTGTAAAGTTTAATGCCAGCAGTGTTTCGCTGACCTCCTGCCTCTTACAAGGTAAGCCAAGGAGCCACAACTCTAGACATTTCCATGAGTGCAAAGAGAAAGCCACCTGAGCAGGCACTGCCTCAGTCACAGCTGTAATGACATTTCCTAGTGCGTGGTCCAAAGGGAAACCCCACTTACATAAAACTCATCACAACATTTAACAGGGTAAAGAGATACTGTCATGGCACAGGGTCAGCACCATCTCTTCACTTTTATTTAAAGAATTAATCATTTTTTAGCACATGAGCAAATTTTAACTCTAGTATTTCCTCCTACAGCAACTAAGAGACTGCCATGTCTGTAAGGTAGCTATCTAGTTCTGGTGTAGTATTGAAAGAAGCAAAACATCATATAAGGAGACTATCATAAACCAGGTAACCTGTTACCCAGTCTGCAGATATTGCAGCCATCCAGAGGGAGATATGCACTCATGTGCAAGCCAGTATAACTTCTTAATGTCAACCTCAGCATTCAGGCCCAATTATTCTGTCATTATTATGGAAATTACAACTGAATCTGAAGTACAGTGCATAAATACTAAGCCTATAAACCCTTACATACTAACCACATTTACAGCAGTCCAGTTATTGCTGATGCAGGAGACTGAGCATTTGTTTCATTGTTGTTTAAGAATGAGGTTCATCATTTCACACTGTTTCTGAAGATGAAGGCACTGGTGTAAGAAACACAGTTATCTCCCTCAATGTGCTTTTCTCAACAAATACAGAAAAATCAAAGCAGAGGACAGAGACAACTGCTAATAACACTTCCAAATTTCATGGTAAGATTTGAATGTATGAACAGAACATTGCACACACTTATTTTTATAAATATGTCCACATCTTCCTCCTCATTTAAGTTCATTTTCTTTATTGCTGTTTAATCTGGCTTTTTTTCCTTATTTTTTATTGGTGTGGCATTTTTCATTGACATGATGGCATGTCAATCTAAATAACTACATCTAATATTACACAAATGCCACGGATTTGATTTCTTTGATTTCTTTCAGGAAACTAATTGCCACACATAAAAGGGAAAAATTTGCATGCTGTGATTCCACCAAGATGAACCAGCTGGACAATCTGGCCTTTAACATTTTGAAAAACATTTCGTCTTACTGCCACTTATTACTGTAATGTTGTGGGTAATAAATAGAAAATCACAATTCTTTCATAGGCACTAAATATGTTTGCACAATATCTTTGTAGTTACGATATTAAAGCCATTACAGATATTCATGACTTCAGTTCCTAAAGCCTTCTGGCAAGAAGGTGACTGTTATTAGCTGCACTCCACTGGAAAGATGAAATTCTGGTAAATAAATTACTTGCCCAGTCTTGATACTGCCGAGTTGTGTAAAGGTTGTTAGTATTATTATTATTATCTGGGGACTGTGTGGTGATGTTGATTTTAGAAGCTGCGATCGAGCAATGCTCCTAAACAATCACCAGGAGGAGCAGGTGGCTCCAAATTGCCCACAGGAGGAGGCTGACTTAGCTTCCAGCTTCAAACCACTCTCTGGACGAATCTTAGTCCTCTTCAATGACTAGTGTCAACAAACTAAATACTGCTCAATTTAATCATTAGTCTAAATGTGAATGCTCATACACTCTCTCTATGCCTTTTATCCTTGAAGACATTTGGACAATAAAATCTTCAGAGCAGATTCCACCTCTAAGCCATCCTGTAAAAAAATATATGGCTATCCATACATAGATACTACTCCTATCAGCAAGAACTGAAAGTAGGATTTTCCTCATACAGACCTGAAGCACTTAATACAGAAATAGTACTATCCTTTGCTCTGAAGGCACCAAGATGATGTTTTTATCAAAGCAGGGATAGACTACCTGTCTACTATGACAACATACTGGTATTCTCTGGTATTAGGTAGCAATCAGGTTATGGATGTAAATTAGTGTACCTACCAAAACTGCCTTACCCTTTTCAAATACAAGCATTCTGGTCTCTCTTGCCCGTGAACACACAGGAGCTGGCCACAGTAGAAGGCTGTGGAAGTGAGGTAGGAATGGGGACACTAGGCCCCGTCTCTAGCCACTATGGAAATCCTAGAAACTATAGACAGAATTCTCAGTACTCAAAGAAAATAAGTTTGAAGTATGGACCAACCAAACAGGAATCATAATTGGGGCAGTGGACTGGTGATCAGTGCACTGATTTAGAAACATATGGCTTTTTAGACCAACAGTTCCACAGCACAATGAACCTTTATGACCTGTTTAATAATAAAATTCTAATAAACTAAGAGTAAGCGGAACAATGTACAACACTAATCAGCACCTGATCTTCCATTGTGAGTTTTTCTATACTTAGTAAGAACTGACTCAAACTTCCCTACTGATGCTTAGAAGTTAGGGTTTCAGTTTGTTTCACCTCTGTGTTTGCAGCCAGGGAAATTGTACGCCAGTGATTTTGTTAGTACTTCAGATCATTTTCTTCAGAAAGTGATGATTTTGAAATGTGGTTTCAATGCTCTTGGGAAATTTCTTCCTAGATTTTCCTCTGCCCTTGCATAATCTGTACAGGTTTTACACTGGATCTACTGCAGTTTCAGAAGACTTATTGCTACTTAGAAGCAAAAGATCTGAAACTATTGTCACCTGAGACTGAATGTGAGGTTTTTTTCAGTACTGATGCAATTAACAGCATTCACGTTTCATGGGCAGTGTTTCATCCCTAACTGATGAGTTTCAGATATACTTGTAGTTAGCAGTTAAGCACTTTTCTTTCCATCAGTATGCAGCTTGCAGGTTTCCACAAAGTGTACTGACAATAAATTCAGTTACATATCCTTCTTACAAAAGTAGAAGTTGGATGTCTCCATATACTATTGGTAAGGAAACAGGAGTGAGTAAGAATGCATAATATTTCTTTTTGCTCATACTTCCCTCTCTACTGAAACTTGTCGAGTAGCACCAGGGTTGAACGGCTGCAACAAAGCTTTCCATCACTGTCAGAAGTGTTTGAATAATGGTACCATGTTAGGGCAGGGTTGAAAGCCCATAATATCACTGCTACTGCTTCTTCACATTCTGTCCATCACTAATTCCATGGTGATAGTAATTCCACCACTGTTGCACCCTTGTAAGTATTAAATCATCAGCATCAGTATAATACTCTAAAAATAAAAATATGCTTAGGAACCTCTCAGAAAGGGTTTTTAACTTCAGGCCCAAATCTTAACTCACTATGAAACAGAATCAAATATTCTTTCGGTGCTGTGACCAAAAAAGAGATGCCAAAAACAAAGCAATGCCTTTGCCCATTTTCAGATTAAATTACTGTTCCTCCACAAAAAACTAAGAGGGAAATGGGTTAAAACATTTTACTACACGTGCCTCCTTTACTTTATCAGGACTGCAGTTCTGCAGGTATCTCTGTGTTTTTCTATATTCCCAAAGTTCTCAGAAAATTGATGTTTCTATTACATTTCTGGTCCAGTCAGAAAAAGCAAAAGCAGAAGTCTTACATGAAAACATGTTCATGTTTACCCATGGAGTCTCAACATGACACAGGTCCCCAGAGGTAAATCTGTAACACATTAAGACACACAGTTTTGAATTCAAAGCTAAGTGGCTGAGATCCTCAGTCTTCTCAGACCTAAATTGTTCAGGGCACAGTACTTGAATTAGGCAAGTCTTCCAACAAGAAGACATACCTGTACCAAGAACTTGGATTTACTTCATTTACCTCATGACAGAAAAAAAAAAATATACAGAACCTCTAATTTGTCATACTTTCAGTTCTGAAAATTTCCCCATAGTATTTGGGAGTAGATCTCTTAAGGCCTTAAGAGATGATTCTTCACAAATGCTGAACATCTAAAATCCTGTGAAATTTGACAGGGGTTGACTACACTCAGTACCTCTGCAAAATAGAGCTAAAGTAGAAAAACATCTTAACCTCCTAATGGGACTACTGAAAATCGTAGTTTCAGCAATCAGAATGACAGAAAGCTGGCTCTTTTCCCCTTACAATACAGAAATAATTGACATTTGAAAACTATGAAAAGCGGTGCAAGGAAGAGGAATAGATTTGTATTTTAACAAATTTGAGTGAATTGAACAAAATGGCTTTGCTTGGAAGGGCAAAGCAGAAAAGTACCTCTCTCAAAATAAGGAAGAAATATTTCCTTATGATGCATCAAAGTTTACCTGAAACAGGAAAGTATCCTTTAATTTTCTATTAACCATAGCAAGGGAGGTGGCTGGCACTCATTCAGAGTAACATTTTCCCACACTCCACCTTACACATTAACACTTTGCAATTTGATAGAAAACATTCTCCAGCCCTTTGGCTCCCTAAACAAATTTCAGAGCCAAAGTTCTTCATCCTGTTTTTCAACCGCTCCCTTGCCAGAGTCACTCTTTGTGCAATGGTGAAAAACATTTATCAAGTTTATCTTGGCTCAGCTGAAAAAGTATCAGACTGAATTAATGGTAAAGAAAAACATGAGATCTTGTAGAAATTTAAAGTCAGGGGGTTTTGTTATGAAATGAACATCAGATGCAGTTCCAATGTTAGCATAAAATAGACTTCATATGTATTTGTTTAATTACTCAGAATTCTCAGAGAGGTTCTGGCTGCTTCAGCTGAGGATTTGGCTTACAGCTTAATCAAGGAAACTACTTTCTGAATTCTTGCCTAGTTAGGAATAACTGAATATCAGCAATGACAATATAACCAGGTTTAATAAGTATTTTCTGCACCTTCTTAGCCCAGTGGAAGCCCACTTCCACACTTGCCTGTTCCTATTATGAAGAATTATCCACATTTGTGTATGAATTATTATAAAATACTTCAGTTCCATAAGTATTCTATGAAATTTCCAATCTCAGGAGGTATTAAACATTTCTATAGGTATTCCAACTGATATATTTTGTTAAGGATGTTCTGTACATACTTATACATGCATACTTTTCTTATTACATCAAGCCTGATCTTAGATATCACTAGCTTTCCTGAACCCTACTTTTGGAATCAGATGCAGATGGCAGAAACAAATGTTTTAAATGCAATACGGTATCCACAGTATGTGGATGCAAGCTCTAGGAAAGAATACTGAAGTTAGGATAACCTGATTTGGTGCAGCTGTCAGAGACACAGAACAGTAGTTTCTGCTATGGCCTGGCAGTCCCTTCAGTCTCCATTTTTGTCTTATAGCATTTAAGCCACAAAGCTTCAGCTGCATGGCATCAACTGTTTTCATCTGAGGCAAAAAAGGAGTAACTCCAAGGAAGCAGAGCACACAGCTGCTTGCTGTGCTGATCAGTGTTGGCCTATGGTACAGTCCACACTTTGCCAGAGTTACTTGCCTCCTATAGAGCATAAAAGACATGGCAGTCCAGTGCTACTGTCAAGCACCTGTTTGCGTTCAAGTCTCACACAGCTCTACCAGTGAACTAAATCTTCATCTTTGCTGCTTTCTACAAAGCTCTCTGAACATACCTTCAACCCTTTCACAGTAGAAAACAATAACACAGCAAACACAAAATGATCATATCACTTTGGAGATGTATTTAAGCTGCTCAGCACATGAACTGAGAGGAGACTACATAATCTCCAGCTGCACCACGAGATGGTGCTCAGCCCCCTCTCTAAGACACGCATGGAGTACACCAAAGTCAGGGAAGTTTGCTTGAACTGGGTACTGGCATTCCCAGCACAAGCGATTTTTTCTATGCAGCCCTGCTGGATATAGCATTCCCTGACAAATATTGCTGTGGAAAAGAAAAGAAAAGAAAAGAAAAAAGAAAAGAAAAGAAAAGAAAAGAAAAGAAAAGAAAAGAAAAGAAAAGAAAAGAAAAGAAAAGAAAAGAAAAGAAAAGAAAAGAAAAGAAAAGAAAAGAAAAGAAAAGAAAAGAAAAGAAAAGAAAAGAAAAGAAAAGAAAAGAAAAGAAAAGAAAAGAGAAAAGGTTCTCCATTTTAAATGTTTTTATGCTGCTCCACCTTCTCTGTTGCATTTTATTATGTTTGAAATAGATCAAAGTATGACTAGTGAGTGAAATATTATAAACCTTTATTACAATGAGAAGTGGCCAATTTTATTGGTGCTGCTTTCAGTGGCAATGATAATTCAGGAAGCAAGTTTCCTTCAATCTAAAATTATCCTAAGCAGAAAAGTATAATAAAATAAATTTGAAGTAACAATCTTTCATTCTTTCTAATATAAGAAATCACAGAACTAAATGAGGCAAGTTTCTGTCCATCACAAAAAAGATGATATTATCCACACCTATAGCATCAATATTTTGGCAATTCTATGACTATGATTGGTATTTCCATGGGAGAACTCAGTCTGGTGGCAGAAGAGACTACAATAACAACGTGATTGGAGTATATGCAATTAAAGTTACAGTATAATGCTAACTACTCATGTATGATTTGGCCAACTCTGTACCTGTACTGACCTCTAAAAATCTCTGTAGGCCTCTACAAATATGCTTCTACCATCCCGCATTAAAGTTCAGAGTTGCCACATGATGTTTGATGCCATGTTTCACAGTAGAACTGGCTACATATTAGCAGCAAATATTTAATGTGTAAGAACCCTTATAAACTCCTGGCTTCATTCATTATTCTACTAAGTAAACACTCCAAAATAGCCTACAAGGAAAAAAACTCTCCCATTTCTACATCTCTTACCAGGGGCCTCTTTGCATTAAAACATTTTTATATTATTTCTGTCTTTTAAAAGGAATGATGAAATTCCAGCAACATTTGCACAAGGCAGTTTTTTCTCTTGCACTGAATGTGCAAACCCACTTTGTTCAAAATAGAACCTGCACCATTACAAACTACACATGTCAACTGTAACGTAGGAATCTGTTCAATATCTAGAACTCCTCACATACATACAAATGGACTTGGCTTTTGGGACTATGAAATGTCAAACACATGACATTTTCAGGTAAGAAGGCTTGTGGTTTTGCTTGCAGCAGAACAATTTGGCAAATACTGCCTCTCCTCTTGAACCTAAGAACTGAACTCCAGAAATTCAGGAGGAGAACCCTGCTAGATGGAAGACTGCAACTTTAAATTGTTTAAGTGCTTTGTTTAAGAGCTTGGTAAAGTAGCAACAGCTTGAAACCTGAAAGATGCTCGTGTGAGTCAAACGCAATACCATTTACATTTCCTCTTTTCTTTACCAGTTCAAAACAGTGGGCTGAATAATTTCAAATACAATTCCCCTACAAGAAAAAGGGGAACAGAAAACACACTAATCCAAATGATGTCAGCATGCTAGCAGTTTATTAAGACACAATTAAACCCTTACCTACTACTGCATTAACAAGTAATTAACATTATAACTTCCCTTGGTTTTTTCAAGCTTTCTGGTGATTCTCTACTCCAATTTCATGAGAAAACAAAAATAATAAAATGTCCTTAGATAATTAAAAATCTACCTGGTGATTTGATTTCCTTTTCATAGTCAGTCCTGGACACTGGGAAATCCACCAAAAGGAAGAAGTTATTTTTCCATAATGAAGTCAGCTCATGTGACTTAAATATAGCAATCACTGGACTGACACATAATCAAAAAGATATTTAACTGGGAAAATCACTTGAGAACTTCACTCATGCTTTCTAACTTTTCACATTCAGCATGAAAGTGCTCAGCATATTGCATTTTCCAGTAGGTAGAAAATTATTTTTGATGATATAATGAATCTTCACCACTGATCAGACACATCTGTGGCATCTTGGTCAGGTTTCTTCTTCCATCAAGGCTTCCTACTTACTGTATTTCCTTTGCACAAAAGAAGCAAGAAGGCAACAACTGTCCTCTTGGCCCTGAAATCTCAAGAATCACCTTTTTTTGAAAGAAGATAAGACATTAGAAAAGAAAGCATTACTGCTGAGAGGTTTGCTTAGAGCACATTTCCAGAGATGCAGCAGCAATGCAAGCTTGCCATATGCATCATACACCAGCATGCACCAGTTTGACCAAGGAAGAACCTCTCTGGGAGAAAAAGAGTTCTTGTTCTCCATGACTCGTTTTGTCCCTGCACCAACAATAAACATTTCTAAAATGCTTCTTTCAGAGGCAGACCATGAATCTGCAGCTCATCTTTACCCAGCTCACTCCTCAGCAACCAATATTTAAGCACAGAAGCATCAATGGATATTTTTTAAGTTAACTTCTTATTCCTGAGCACAATTGCAGTTCTCTGCTCCCACAGAGAAGTTTTCTAGGAGCAGCGCCTTTTGCCAGACAAACCAGCCTAGCAGTGGAAAATACAGGCAATGTGATGGGTCACAGTGGCAGGACAGTAGCAGTCACTGCTGAAAGCAGTGGGGTGTGTGAAGATTGTTAAACCTGGAAAAAACCTCTCAGCCGTGGAAAGGCAACTTTTCTCTATTATCAACCCTCTCACCATTCATGGAAACAGTCGCCAATACTAAAGTCCTAATGCAGTCTCTATTAAATTCTAAGATAATCAACAGCCTAACATTGTAATCCTGGAAACAACATATTTCATACTCCTACACAGCTCCCTGGTGCTACCTCTCACACAGCAAGTTTGCTCAAACTTAGTGCCTTGTGTAGAAAAAGAAAACCAGTGAAATGGAAAAAGAAATTACCAAACACTTGATGGCTGGACACCATAAATGACATTGTTTCAGTCTACCTTTAGCCCTCTCTTTCATTGTACGGCAGCAGAAGCATTGCCTTTTTAAGTTCTATATCAAAATGTTCACAAGCTTTCAAGGGTATGTTCTTTTCCTGAGTGTACTGGATCTGGCTGAGAATGAGTTGATTTTCTTCAGAGCAACACACATGGTGCCATGTTTTGGATTTGCGAGCAAAACAATGTTGATAACACACAGGCAGGCAGAGAATGAGAGAGCAGCTGTGTGCTTCTTAACCACCTACAGGGGTTAAACCAAAACACTGAGGAAAGTGCAAGTGATGACAGCAGATCTGAAAAGAACGCAAATCAATTTATACAAGGAAAGTGGCCAAAATAACAAAATTAGGTGCTTACATATTTTTCTATCAAAGCCTTTTTTTCCCCCCAGGCATCCTGGTTGAGATCCTGCAAATATTGCTAAAGAAAAGGGAAAAAGGAAACAAAACTGTTTTCCCCAGATATGAGAAAGAAAGCTGATAATATAACAACTGGTGGATAAGAGAGAAATGTTGCTGACCACAATTAGTTAATTCAATGTATCATTAAACAAAACCTAGCATCACAAGACTTCTTCCGAGGTTACTCCTAGCTTCACTAACAGTATCTGTCTTCCCTAAAATTAAAATTAAAAAAAAGAAAAACAAACCTACCTCAAACTTTTTATATTTCCTAATCTTTGTTATAGCATCCAGGATCCCAATACTTAATTAGCATTTCTAACATTAAATAATAGGTATCTATCTTAGTGACTGACAGGATGATTGGTATGGTTTTGACCTTCAAAACAGTTCTTTTTTTTAGTTGTAATCCCACAGAAGGCATGAGAGGCTACAGGAATTGAAAATTACATATATATATAAATGTACAACAAACAAAAAGACAATCTTTTCAAAAGTCAAAATTAATCAAGAAAAGCTGCTGGGGTAGGAATGATAGTCAGTAAACAAGAAGAGCTGTTTTCCAAAAGTAGGTCATTGATTCCTGACAGATGACTGCTGAGTTTCCAAGGTTAGTTTTCTTTCTTGTTAGGTCTCACCACAGCAATTCAGGTAAAAATAACGCAGAGCACATTCTGCCAAGCTCTGCTTTCATTCCTGCCATCTCTCCATACTGATGTTTCTCCCTGAGTACTGAAACTGAAGACACAGAATTGAGACTTTGGATGGGACAGTATTAACTGGAAGATGAAGGCTGACTCCTGTTAACTAACAGCTGGGCCCAGCTGAATTCTAGCAAATGCTGACTTGTGTTTGTAGCCCAGATCTGTGGCCCTTGATGAAATATTCTGGGATTCAGGGATCTTGTGATATAGCAAACCGCAGTTTAGGATTGCTCAAACCAATTATGCCACAGCAAAACCTTAATCTTCATGGCACTGTCTGGATAAGGAGGATTAAAGACCCTGTGAAAAGCCTGTGCTCATTAAACCCAGTGCTCTGCCCACAATAACGGCAATCACTAGTCCCTCTTTACCAGTCACTCCTTATCCAATATCCACTGATCCTTAAAGCTCACTGGTTTGGCCTTAAATTTACAGAACAGGTGGCACCCAACATAGCAAGTGTTGTGCTGATTGATTTTTGTCTTTATAACTATTTAAAGCCTCATTAGAGATGCTCTCTCTGGGATGTTTGCAAAAAAAATTAATAGCGTACAAAATAGAGGTTTCCTCCTAGATCCTGAGGCATGAGTCTTCAGTTTCATGCCAATGTTCTTTGAATAAAAAAAAAAAAGACTAAATGCTGGCAACTAATTACACCATTACTGTAATCTACAGAAGACATATTGTCTAGATATCAGCGAAGTGGAGCAGTTTCTCATATGTGCTTTACGTTTTCTCTCTCATCCAGACGGAAGATGTCCATGTGGAACCCAGCCCAAAAAGGGACTTATTCTCTCCACTGCAACTGATAATTGCATGGATTCTGCTGCTATCTTTGTAAAGCAAGCTCAGAAGCACCACTCCACTTTGTAGAGGTACCAACAATCTCTGAGTTGAAAACATGTCCTGGTTTGGGTTAAAGACAGGGTTAATTTTTTGCAGTAGCCATGAGGGTGGGGAGCCTGGAGCTGTGTGGGCATAGCCAGGGCCCTAATTTTATTCAATACCATTTCATGTCATTGCCAGGGCGGGAAAGGACTCCCCCTCCCTTTTGGGAAGAGTATTCCTTTCTGGTCATGGGGAAAGCATGGTGGGTGAAGGGTCTGCCTGCCATTGTTTTTCATTGTCCCAGGCTTGGTGGGCATTTTGCACATAAATCACCCTTTCTTTGTACATTTTTTGTTATTGGTATTGTCGTTGTTCATTTTCTTATCTCATGAATAATTCCAATAAATGGTTCTTAACTTTGCCTTTTGTCCCACCGAAGGGGAGGGAGGGGTGCGGTTTGTGGTTTTCGTTTCAGTGGGAGTACTAAATTGGAGAATACCATTCCTAAACTACAACATTAAGTCAAGAGGGCATTTTTCCCACTGGAGACTTGGAATGGGCTTGAATCAAGAAAGTCTGAAACAAGAGATCACTCTGTAGTAGCTGCCACAGGGAAGAGGAATTTGTTGTGTTATGAAATAGAGCTCATCTGCACATCCAAAAAGGAGCTCAGAGAGACAACATCAGGAGGGGAAGCAAAATAATATCTTCCTGGGTAATATCCAGGGCCATCAGCCCACCAGAGACCCATATGCACAAGCCTGGAGGAGCATGGGGCACAGCAGCAGGTGGGAACACAAATCACGGACTCCTGAGCAATGAAAACCTTGTCCAGGTCTCTTCCAGGGCTGTTTGTGGGTTCCAGTGTCCCAGCATGACACTCATCACTATATGATAGCTGGACCAGCTCTTGATATCACCTTTTAGATTAAGGGGATTGCTGCACAGGGTGGCATATATGCAATGTCAGGGAAAAGCACTTTGCAGTCAGACAGACTTAGTATGGGATGTTTAGGGAAGAAACCAAAGGCACAAAAAGGGAGAAGTTAAGGTGACTTTGGGAAAAGCAAGAATAGGAAAATAAATATAGGGGTAAGGGGCTAAAAAGGGCTGTGTATGTAAATAGTTGCAGATCAGTATGTTTATCTGATCAGTGCAGCCTGTCTTATTAAATTCCTTTCTATGTCTTTCCTGGGTGAGAGCCCTTTATTCTCTGTGCATGAGAGTGTAAGGGACTACGAGTGCTGTGACTGGAGTCAGACCATGGGGTCAAGAGGTCCGGATATTCACGGTGCCAGAGACTGGAAAGAATGCAGATCTGTGAGCAAGCATGCGAACTCTAGCAGTGGGCCTGCCAAGAACACATCTTCAGCTTGCTACAAATAGAACCTGGGAGCAAGCAGTGGCAGTAGCTTCACCTCTCTTGGGCTGCTGGATCTAGCAGGGCAGGTCCTCCTCTAACAGAACTCTTATCTTGCCATCTGACAAATATCTGGGAGGACTGCTTTTGATCCCCTGACAGAAGTCTTCCAAAGACAGGCCTTCTCCCTTCTTTTCTCCTGCACTGTGGTGCAGCAGCAGCCACACAAGGCCAGACCAGCATCCCAAGTGTGAGACTGCTTAAAGGTAAAATCATTCTCAAGCTGGGCTGTGCAGATGCTACAGACAGACATCAGCTTTGCTTTCACCAGTATACAATATGACATACCATAGACTTGACACTTTTCAGGCTGTATAAGTATTAATTTCTTCCTGATTATGTTTAAATGGAGCATGGAGATACTACAGTCACAAATATGATATGTATGTTTAATCATACTGCTTCACTTTCAAAAGCATGTTTTCCTGTTAGAGTACTATTAAGATTTTATTAAAATGACAGCAATGTCACTAGAATCAGATAACTGACTGGCTTTTACAATATTTTGATTAGACTTAGCACAGCTTTCTATTTACTTGTGATGATACAGAAAAAGAGAAAACCTTAAACCTCTCCCAGAAAGTTACACATCATAGATTCATATTTTATGCTGTTACAGTGGCACTTAATAAAATGAACTATTAACACTGCATTGAATAAGGCACAAAATACAGTAAGCGCGGTAACTGAAACAGGAACACCAAACATATTCTGGCTGTCATTATTTTCAAAAATTAATTGGATTTCAAGCAACATGTTAAATGTGAGATCTCACGGAATTAACTGTGTAGTAGTGATTAGACTAATAGTTTATCCTCTTCCATATATGCTTTTAGCAGCAAGTAACAGAAGAAGATATGGAAGTTATGAGGCATCAAAAGTGACATGAAAATAGATGACGGCTTGCATGGCATGCTTAAGTGAGAAGAAAAAGCCTCATTATGGAAATAACAAGTAATAAGACAGAAGTGTTCACTGTCCTAAAGAGCTATTTTTGGCAGATCTCTCATAGAATTAGTGTCAAAGTATGTGACTGAATATTGACACAACACATAAAAGGCTTGTGAGGAAAGAGAACTAGACCAAGAGTAGTAGCCTAAAAAGAATACAGAGTGAAAACACCTCCAAATTCTAACAAATCTGTAGCACACACAGCTCTGTCCTCCACACTTAATACTGAGTAGAATGAAGAAAACTATCCACATCTAATGTGATATGAAGTGGGGTCACTGGATATGGAATAAAAAAATTAAGGACTTTTGCAGGAATGAAGAAAAATCAGAGCATCAGAAGTGACACAAACTATAAAACTACCACAACTTCAACTTTCTTGAAAGTGAGCAACGCATTTCAATATATAGATTACAAGACAGGGACCATTTTCTTAGGAAATCCTCTTTAAAAAAAATAAAATATATGTAGGCAAAACCCCAAGGGACTTGTATTTAGACTATACCTATTTTCCCCCTTGAATCCAACCAGCAAAATAATCGATCAAAGCACCTTCACAGAGTTTATTTGGAGATCCTGGTCCTGCTTTTGGCTGTGCTGATTTTGCACAATTTCACACTCAGAGGATAAGAGAGTTACTATACAGCTATGCATGTGTGAGCAAAAGCATTTTGGGGTCAGAATGTGCAGAAACAGGAAAGATCGGTTTAGGTATCTTCAAGAGTGAAAGGAAAGGATGAGACGAGTATTAAAGTAAGTACAGAGACAGTAAAAAGCTGTGAAATACAACAACGACGAAACACAGAGAGGTGAAATGATGGAAAACAGTATTTTATGTCAGATATACAATAGCCCAAACATATATAAGAGAAAAGCCTTCCATATTTTCAATAAAAATTAAGAGCAAGTATGAATGCTTACCTGGGACAATATGCAAGACTCCTCTCAAACACCATGAGCTTCAATTCTTGAAGTAGTTGGCCCTTAAACTACATGTTCCACGAAACCCCAGAACAGCTCTGTTTACCTTTGGAACCATGCACTGGGTCCCTTCTATTCAGTTACCAGTGGTGATTACTTGACCTGAAACTCTAACTTCTGGGAAGCCCATTTGTCAAGTTATTTTAAAACACTTTTGCTCATTTCAACAGACCCTGGCAGACATATCTGTATGTGGATAACTCCCTTTGCACAAGTAAATGTCAGTGTGCCTGCAGGAATGCTTACAGTGTTATTTGGTCTGCTTCTGCCTAACCATATTTTATTCATTCAAGGGTACAGTTTTCACCAATCCCCAGCAGGTTCCCCTCTAGGAAACAGGACAGCTGACCTGAGTTATTGCAACAGGCAGCAAAAAAACCCCAAGGTATTGGAGGGACTAAGAGTGGAGATGCTAGTTTTCAGCAAAGCATCATAAAAAATAAATTAGGAAGATCTAATATGTTTTAAATAAAGAAATAAATTTAAACCTTCAGGGGAAGACTGTATTTAAAAATGCAACAGGCTCAACTATTAAAAATGCATGGTAGCAAAATGATTCAAGATGTTTTGATGCTTATGGGGAAACTAACAAAAACATGGAATTCAAACTGTCTTCCCATTGCTTTCATTATGGGATTCTCTTTTTCCTCCTTTTTCTTGTTTTTTTGAATGTTTCTTGCAATTAGTGCTAGCTTTTTATTTGCATAAAAAACAGATAATTGCTACTTGCTACTAAAAGCTGACTTCCCACCTGAAGATAGTATTCCATAGCTAAGCTTTTAACAAGCAGCTGTCATCAAAAGTTGAAGATGTTGACAACATCAGATTGCTGTCCAGTACCAGAGGAAATGGATCCTCAGATGACAAGCATCAAGAAGTGTTTTAATAGTTACAGGTGGCTAAGCAGTAAGAGCATGTAAACTCTTATGAAGCAAAAGATCCTATTTTTATGTAAACGTCCTTACCACTGCTGTGTAAAATCCAGCAATGTCAGCTAGCACATTCATGACACTTTTTCCGACTGCACATTCTATCTTGAAATTTAGTGTGAAAACTTCGAAGAGAAAGGAATTCAACAAGACCTGTCAAGATTTGAGTCATACACTGACTAATCCCACTTGTAGCAGTTTAATCCCATACAACAACTAAACACCATGCAGCTGCTTCCTCCCATCAGTGGGACGAGAAGGAAAATCAGGAAAAGGTAAAACATGTGGGTTGAGATAACAATTTAATAATTGAAATAAATTATAATGAACAAGCTTCTACAGCTTATCAGGGCTTCTGCCCAGCTACAGGCTCCCAGGGACTCCCACTTTCCAAGTCCAAAAAACTAGTCACTCACACTTTTGTGCAAAGTAGCGTCTCAATCAGCTGGCATCTGCCCTTCATAAATACTTGTACATAAAATCTAACACAGAGGACCTGCCAGTTCAGGAATCTGGCAACAAGTTAAGATAAGCCTCAAAGCACACTTGAGAGCTAAACAGATCCATTGTTTGGGGAGTGCTTTTTACCTTAAGGCCTACATGAAGTTTGATCAGCTCTTTGAAGTAGAACGGAAAAGATCTGGCTTGCTCAGTCAGTGTAGAAATGAATATGATCTTTCACTATTATTTTTCACAGAAATTTTATAATCCCTCCTCCCTCCTTCTACATACTGAAAGGAATTTAGGTGACCCAGAAGTTCAGTTGGAATTTCTTATAGAAACCTAAGAATGGCAAATGCCATATATATATATATATGAAGAACATATATTCTAAACAAAAAAATCTAATTTTTCTTTATTCTATATCCAAATAAAAATTACTTTGAATAAATACCACGTTAAGTTGTCACCATTCTGTAATAAAGCAAGAGTTTAAAGCTTGTTTTCTTTGTTTTTTAATATGCCTGCATTTTTGTAGTGGAGAAGTGCATACAATACCTGTTGTTATTCTTATGTAGTTCCTTAAAAGTTTTCATAAAGACAACAGGTTACCAGTGAAATGTAACAACAGCTCATCAGGTTCCTCAGGTGCTCTTCTGCAAAGCTATGAAATAACAGTTCATCTCCTCTTTGAAGAAACCTAATACAAATTTTTCCATATACAATCACCTTAAAGTCTTCCCTCCTCCCTCTTCAGCTTCATATCCCACCCAACCCTTCAATTTCGGAAGATTTTTTTTTTAAAGAAAAGAAAAATAAAGAAAAAAAGAAAAGAAAAACAGCTTATAAATCAGCAAAGAAAATAAAGTTATTTTAATATATATAGAAAGAGAACAAAATGAAACTTGAGGGAAAACTTACTGGCGTTACAGTTTATCCTGATACAGTCTAGATGGGGAAAAATAAATGAAAGATGAAATTGCATCCTTCAAGGTAACAGCTGCAGACATCCAAAAACAATCAGTCCACCCTTCCGGGGACAGACACACGCAAAGAGATGTGGCCATTTTATACTTATACACAGTCTGTACAAGTTCAGGAGTGGGTGTATATGTACAGTATATTCTATGTAAATATCTGTTACATAAATATATATATTTGCATATATATATACATATGTATAGAGAAATATACCAATATACATACATAGCCACATGTTGACACAGAAAGTTCTTTTCTCTTTATAGGAACCTACAAATCTAAGAGAATCTTCCACTCCAGACCATGAACTGATATGAATTACAATAAAAAAATTATAATTAAGGCATAAAAATCTTCAAGTCACACTCAAGTGTCATTTTGCTTTTTAGAGACCTTTAGCAATTTCTCTAAGAAGCTTGAAGCTCAAAGTGAACCTTTACACTTGGTTTCTTTTAAATTAATTTGTATTGTTATTGCATAAATATACCATCTGTCAACAGAGAATACCTGTAAAATCAGCCTATGAGATTTCTGGTGCAATATTTAACCCTTTCCAGCTCTCCCAAAGACAGACCCTCTTCTCATTCCCCCATAGCCAGCCCAAAACACTTTTTAATATGTGCAGAGACACATTTGACACTGTCCGCTCCGGTGAGGAAAGGGTTAATACACTGCCCAGTTGTGTCCTATCATAAAATGGCCACTTGCAAACAGCTAACCGCACGAACGCCCAGCCCAGATTTCAGCTAGTTCCGGAGGTGGGAATTCTCTTTTTTTGGCAGGGAGAATGGGGATTTCTTTCAAAGGTCCCCAGCCCTGCCAGTTCCTCAGAGCCCAATCCCATCTTGCTGTCTGAACGCTAATACTGAATGGGGCATTTGTAACGTTCAGGGAGAAGATGAAATGGGCAGTGAAGTGGCAGATCTGGAAACCTTTGCTGGCCCTGCTTCCTTCAGAGGTCACAGGCAAGGGAGGGACAAAGAGAGGTATAAGGAGAGAAGAATAGAGTTATGTCTGTGGAATCTAATAAATGGTAACTGAGGAGTCTCCACAAAGAAAGCAAGCTGAGCTGGGAGAGCCTGAGCTAGAGGGCTTCTGAGCATTGCTTCTCTCTTTTAACACACTAATGCTCAGCATATCTCAGGATATGATCCATAAGAGGATCTTTCATTTACAAATGCCTATTTACAGCCTTGTGAACATCCACTGCTGTGGTGTCTAACATGGGCGAGAGCTTTCATATTAGTGCTATTACATATGTTGGGCTATGCTGACCTTCTCTCAGGAAATCAAGGCCATGAATAATAGCACCATGCTAGTGGACATGTTGCCTGGACAACTAGAGATTCCATCACCAGGAATGGTTGTATTTGTTACAGAGATATGGCCCAGCAAGGTAGATTATATAGAATGGCAGAGAAATATAATGCAGTCTGCTTCTTAACTGGACCAATTTTATGTTTGCTCAGACAAATGCAGGAAAATTATTTCAGCAGCTAAACACAGTTCTTAAAAAATGAAGGAGGGGAAAGAACAAGAGTCTATAAGTAACAAATAAAGAGTTGTAATGAGTAGGGACATACCAATCACAAGTAACATAGCAGAGAGAGTCTGTTTTCAAGCAGAACTTCTGAGAAAATCTGGGTTTGGTTTTGTGCGATTAGGTTTGTCATGTGTCGTCAACCGCAACAGAAAAGTGGGAGCAAACAGCCCTGGAGCAACTGCTACGATCACCATACAGTGGTGGCTATATCCCTTTACAGGAGCTGGGTGGGGTAAAGGGAGCTCTGAAGTACATGCAGGGGAACTTCCCTCTCTGACCTGATGGAGAGTGACAGCAAGAGAGACACCCAAGCCTCACCACAGGCAAGTGAGGTCAAGAGAGTTGTTACAGCTGGAACACGGGAATTTCTTATGGACTAAAGAGCAAGTATGCTGGAAAGGGAAACATACATGGCTGGTCCTCAGCAACATTCATCAAAGAGACTAAAATCACTCTTGTGTTACGGATGTGTGTAGGGTTTTGTGGGGTTATTTTTTCAGTGATACCACAGTATGTGCTAGGGCTTGCCCTCAGGCTGAAACACTACTCTAGATGAAGGGATAGATGTTTCAAACTGGAAACGGTGTAGCCTTTATCTTGGCTGCAAGGGTCCTATTTCAAAGAACAAGAGTCCAGGCCACTGAGACGACTGCCCTGAAAAATACATGGCACTATTACATCTCCAGACTGTGAGCGCAAAGTCTGCAATGCCATGTGATTGGGAGCCAAACAGAAACACCCAGGTGCATTCCAAAGGAGGCAGCTCCCCATCCAGGTTTCATCTAACTGGGTCAGTGGGGATCCTGCACAGCAGCTAAGAGAGCCCATCTGCTTGCACTGTTACACCAGCACCACCATACCATCCACACTACCACCAAAGAATGTGCAGAACTTTTTGTTGTTGTTGCCTTAATTTTGAGCCTTGCCCAAAACAATCCAAAAATTTTCCAAGCATTAATACATGAAGTGGTTCTCTCCCTCTTAAATCAGTTTTTGAAAAGGAAGAGAACACTTACGTTCTTCTAAACTAGTACAACAGTACAAATCCACAGCAGAGGAGATTCTTCCTGGCAGTGAGGGTGCAGGTGTGGTCTGGTCTTTGTGCTCAAAATGGCAGCATCTGGTTAGTTCAGGAATAATCACAAAAAGTCCTTGGCATTCCTTCTGCACAGTACCAGGGCAATAAGACTTCTGGTAATCATCATCTGGGGCACTCAGCCCTGTTATCAGTATTTACTTCTGAGATAGGTTTTGGAGATGAGTATGCCTGAACAGCTGTAAATCCAGTCACCTGCCAGTTCAGCAACTGGATGTGGAATATGGTGGACAGTAAGGAAGTGAAAATAGAGTATGTTACTGCATGGGGAGCAGGATTAGCTGGGAAGACCTTCTGCAGTTACTTTCTTTTCATTAATTGCCTAATGTAAACCAGGAGTTCCTTCCTTAGTGCTCAGATGAAAGGTTTTCCAGAGGAAAATGGGCCAAAGACACTCCCAAAAGGTTAAATAGCTCAACTGCAGTTAGCTAACATAAGGGATCCATTGTTTGAATGGAGATATCCTTAGGCAAACAAAGATCTGCAGTTTAGGCCTATGTTTCTTACCATTTTTATCTTTTTGTCTGAAAATAATAATATTTATTTGATGCTGCTAAGGCTTCAGGCTGTTAAATCCTTGAATCAAGAAAGAAAGTCACATTTACTGTGTGAGGACAACATGGTTTTTCCTTTGGATGAGCAGCCATATGTGGCTATGGAGGAGTACTTCAGGGCAAGTATAGGACAAAAAAAATAATCAGGGCCCAACTGTTTCCAAGCTCACTCTGAATTATTTCCTATGGGAAAACCAGAAAAAGTCCTGTGCACACTTACCCTACATTATATTGAGGCTCCTTGCCTCTCTCCTACTTGAACTATTTTTATGTAGAAATGACAAAAGAAACTTTCCCTTTTGGATGGGCAGATGTGGCTCTGACACCCTTCAGGATTTATCTTAGGAAAAGATCGGTGAGAGAGATGATTAAACTTCCTTAAATGATAGGAGGCAGGAAACATTTATCCTAGTCACCAGTGACCTGAAGATATGCCAGGCCAGGAAGAAAAAAACCCTGAAATATTCTTTAATGGAAGTCAGTAAAACATTATAAACCTGCCACTTATCAATGGGAGGAAAAATGTGAACATGGATCTCCCTATCAGACCAGCCATTTATTCCCCTTTCTGCACAGCATCTAGCATCAAAAATTATTCCCAAGCATGTTCCAAGATATGATTTGCTTAATCTCTCTCTCTCTCTCTCCTTCCACTCTAGACCCATTTGTTCAAAATCCTTCTCAACGGAAGTGAGACATGTAACACATTTGGATTTCTATTCTTCACACAACAAAAACTCAAACTACTGAGAGTCATGCTGTTAACATGAAGATTTGCACTGCCTCAGGCACCCACACTGGAAAGGTCTGAAGCAATTTCCTTGCCCCCTTCCTTAGAGAATTATTGATTGCTGCTCTTCCTTTCCCTCCCATCTACTAGAGCAAGCACCCAGCTGCCCATGCCCACCCACACCCACTGTATCTCTCTCCCCTGACTGGCTTGGACACTGAGTGCTGAGGGGTGAGAGGGATATGCCAGCCCCTGCAGGCTGCTCCGTATGCTCTGTTCTCAGGGCTGTTTGCCGTGCGGGCCGCAGGCTTCAGGCCTTTGAAGGGTCGAATACCATCTTTTGATTTACCATGGCTGATGGGGCATGGGAAAGCTTTACAACCAAAACACACAGAAGAGTCAAAAAAAAAAAAAAAAAAAAAAAAAAAAAAAAAAAAAAAAAAGAAACTAAAGAAAAGAAAAAATCATAGGACAGACATTAATAAAGATACAAATGATAATATGTAATCGAATGGAATAGATCAAAGAGAAGTGAGAAGTAAGTGACAGCTCTTAGTAATAGTATTTAATGACATAAGCACATTTAAATAACTCACCCCTCAAAACAGTCCTTTTTTGCACACATCTATCATGGGTTAGATGTTTTGGGGATACTGACATACAGCTAGACAGCACCAAGCATACTCAGATCTTCAGAGGTGGTGTTGATGACTGTTTGTCACTGGTAAGGAGATTTTGGCAAGGTCAGATGAAGATTTTGTTCTTGTTTGTGACATCTGGGCTATGAGCTGTCTCCATACAGAGTTACTGTGCCTTAGAGTAAACAATTGGAAACGAAGGGCTCTGGTAAGGTGATTCCTCATCAAATTCTGTTCAACAGCAAGGTAACTGCTGTTTTGGTAGAAGGTAAGTCCTGTTTCAAGGACATTTTCTGACAGTTTTGTAAATCTGAATAAAGGAGAGGGGAAGTTCAGTTTGGGTCCCAACAGTTTAAACTATCCCTCTGCTGAGTTAGACATAGGATAGTGCCGACAGGTGTCCACCGATCCAGCCTATAGTCACTCTGGGGAAAATTCAACCTCACAAAAATTTAAGGCTGAAAACTGGCAAAATGTGGCATACACATAGCTTCAGTCCCTGCTACTACACAGCATCAGCCTTCAGTTTACACAGGGGGTTGTTTAAAGATTTACTCCCTGCATTAAGCTGTCAACAACACATCTTTTCTGAACACGTGCATACCATCTGTCAAATCTTTAGCCACATCTTTTAGGTGCCAGACAGTAAGAGCTGAAGAGTCCATCTCTAGGCTAGGTGATGGCATAACAAATCCCAGTGAGTGCTAAAAGTGACTAATGCCAATCAGGCATACGATGTTGACAGGCCCTGAGGGAAAATACTTCATGCCAGCATGATATAATAAAAATTGGAAAGGAAAGAGAAAGCTTTAAAAAAAAACAAGTATATTCAGGGTTATATAAATATACCCTCCTCATATCCACTTAGGGTATAAGAGGTTCCAAACACCCAAAATGAGCAATTCCCCTAATTTCCATTCATTTTTAAGAAGATACAACAGACTCAAACAAGTGGTACCTTTCTCAGAAGAAAACGTGACAATTTTTGATGAAGTCTGGCAATTTTCATGCTGTAGTACTTCTCATGTGGGAATATCAAAGGTGATAAAAGCAGCCCTTACTAAAATACTAGCACATCCCTCACAGTGTGCAAAGAATTCCTTCAACAAGTAGAGAAACTAGGACTTGAAATGTAAAAGAACTGGCTCTAGGATAAGAGCCACTGTAGGGCTCTTACACAAGAGGATACTGTAGGGCTGGGAGATACTCAGTTGCCCCATCACTTCTGCAACACTAGCATGCCACTACCAGTCTTTCAGTGATTAATTTTATTTTCTGAGAAAAATATAGCTAGCCATCATTTTCAAGAAATGAAACAGGGAAAATATAATCTCATTTTTCTTGATTATTAGCAACATCTAATTAGATCAGAAGAAAATGCAAACACATATAGACACATAAACGTTCTGGGGTTTTGTGGAAGATTCTCATTGCACATGAAAGGAGGCTCAACAGCAGCTCTTTTGAGCTGTTCTCCAGAGAAATGCTGCAAATTTGTGAAGTTTTCCTTTTCTTAAGAGTTAATACAGGCAGAGATTGCTACCATCAGAGTGCTGTTTCTCTTTATTTGAGGAGTTACTGTCACAGCTGAGGTTCATCTATTCCAACTGTCCTATAAGCCAGTCTGGATAGCACAGCAAGCTGCTCTTATGCAGCTACGAACTCAATACTGCTTTACACTTCCTCAGCCAAGCTAAGCGGAGCAAATACGCAAATACACGTGGGGGTTTTTTTGGTTGGTGTTTTGCTTTTATTTACTAAAAGGCAAGAGTTTCTATAGACTTTTGGATGGACACTTTTCTTCTAAAAAATGTGAACTTGTTTGATGCATCTTCTTCTCTTCACTTTCTTATTCAAAAAATAAATAATAGGGTCTGGCTCACAATTTCAAAGCCAAAAATAAAAACCAAAATCAATAGATGCAATTTTAAAAAGCAAGCTAGTTTCAGGGGACAACACATTCTACAAACAAAGCTGGTACGTGGTTTGTTCCTGATAGCCACAGCAGGGCTCTGAAGATGGTGATACTATTAGCTGAAAAAATGTGAAACTCATTCCAGTGGGCCTCAGAACTTTGAAAGCTAACAGAACCTTTCACGGACCATACACAAACCTCCATATAAAATAACCTACACATTAGGAGGTATAAGATTATGCACTTTATGTTAGTTTTGCCTCTTTGAGTCAGAACTTCTTTTTAGTTATATTCCTGAGTTCACATGAAGCAACAAGCTGCAACACTGAAAAGGAGAAGAAAACTTCAACTCATGTAATTACATTCTTTAAAAATATGTCATTTTAGAATTCCTAAATAGAATACCTAAAGACTGGCAAGAAAATTAATTGAGGCTAATCTAATAGCACATTCACTCCCAATTGTTTTTGTATTGTTGTTATTGTTGTATTTATTTCTAATTGTCTTTTTTAATTATTTTCCGGGAAAGCATAACTCTAAGGAGACAGAACACAGCCCTTTGGGATGGGGGGATTTACTTTTATTATTGTTAATTTCTTTTTTATAGAGACACAACAAAAACACCAGGCTTTTTATTAGATATATAAAATATGGCAAGCTGTGTCAAATGCTGATAAATAATGCAAAGGGCAGGGGGTTCACAGGACTTCTGCTTGCCACCATATCTATTTTACTTCCTTTCCATGTTTGCCTTTGACTGTTTTGAGTGATGCTGGATGAATGAGGGATGTAACTGATCAAAAGATGGACCAAGTAGCATGTTTCACACAGAGCTCACCAGTCCCAGACCAAGAAAGGAAACTTAAAAACTTAAAGAATTAAAAACCAACACTGTCCATAACGAAGAACTGACAGCAAATCTTCATGCAGCAATGCGGAAGAGAATGTCTCTCCGCAAGAGAATATAATTATAAAAGTTTCGGCAGTTATTTTAGAAATCAATCCAATCCAATCAAACCAACAGAAAATAAATGAGATAATTTAAAAAAAACACTAATCACAAGCCCAAACTAATAGTGAAGAGGGCAGTGGAAGGTGTTTATACGATACCTAAATTGACCATAAGTTTGACGCGGCCTCCATCGAGCTCCAGGCGCAGAGTGTCAGCAGAGTCCCGCGAGGTGGTTGCCATCAGGAGCCCATAAGCACGCTGGGACATGAAACGGAAGGACACATCTTCTGCTTCTGTGTGCATAACCATAGGCATGATGATCTTCATGTACATGCTGCCATCATAGCTCAAGATAGAGGCCTCTGCAAGGAATCAGCAAACAGTTTCAAAATATGAGAAGCAGTTACATCTCTGAAAAGCCCTCGCATCTACCATAGAGCACCATGTCTACAGAAACCATGGCACTTGCCACAGAAAGGTATGCAACTGGGGAAAAAAGCAACAAACATTTAACTGCATCCAGAAACCCTGCAGGGCAAATATGAGCAGTAAAGATATGGTGTTCACTGCAACTGGTGACAGCAATACCCAGGGACACATAACTCCCAAGGTCAAGCATGTTAGGACAGAGCCCTTTTGTGATTATAAGCTAGCAAAGCCTTCGTTTTTCACATCTTCCAGAAAATGCAATCTCCTTCAGGGCACTGAAGTCACACCTTCCCTAGGACTAGCAATAATGACTAGAGTGACTAGAGTTCGAATTTCTGGTACTCTTGCTGTTGCTTATTTAGACAGGAATTTCATTTCAATGATATCACCTTAAAGACAAAAAATGGTATAAAGTGAATTTCCTAATAGGTCTTTTCTAAATCTGATTTGTTCCATTTTGTGATTTTGTATTTTTCCACTACTTACTAACAATCAATTAGTAAGTAGAGCTCTGCTGACACAATCAATGCAAATGAAGAAAGGAACAAACCAAACTCCATTGCAAGTGCCATTCAAATGCAGAAAAAGTTAGAAGATAGAGGCACAAAAAAAAGCCACGAGGAGAGGGGAAAGAAGTGAATAAAGAAGTTATAATTTTCTATCATCTCTGAAGATGGGAAAGAAAATTGGAATTTCAGCTGAGGAAAAGAGTTAAATTTAGCATTCTCTATTTGTTCAGGGTCTTGCCTGCAGAAAGTGATATTCTCCTATAAGAGGTAGAATTAAAGTGTTGTGCTAGAACTGCAGCAAGCACTATAGCATGGCAATCTTTGTTTCTTCACGGATTATGCTCAAAAGCATTTTTACCTGCAAAATTTACAAATCTACATAAATATACTACTGTATGAATCAGAGCATTCCTATTCCCCACAGCCAACCAAAGGCAGACCTGTATAGATTTCTCCATGTAGGGCTTCTACCATAAAACTACATATCAAAATCCCAGAGTTTAAAAAAAACAGACTGGTTCAGCTTCCTAGAAACATGGATGGATTGCTCCATAAAGGTCTCTCACCAGTACCTCATCCAGTTCAGTTCAGCTGAAGTTTTTCCAAATGATTGACTGGGATTCTCTCCAGGCACCACCACTCCATCACCCCCCAGAAAATTAACAGCCCATCTAATTTAACCAACTCCAGAACATGTATTTGGAATGTAGATGTTCCCCTTATGTTTCAGCCCTTTTGTCCCATTTTTCCCAGGCGACAAGAGCAAAACTCCCATCAGGAAACAGCAAGCTTGGCAGAGCCTGACTTTACATCCTCTCAATATCTAAATGTTAGATGCTAAATGCATGGGAAACTGAGGAACAGCCAAATGTCCACCCCATAAAGCACCCATGGCAAGCTCCAAAATGGCCAGTAACAGAACTGAAATGCAATAAATATGCAAATGAGGTGATAAATAAAGACATACATTTCAAGCTGATAAAGTGACAGAGGAGACACGTATATGGTTCCAAAACATTCGGTGGGGATCACTATAGTTGTGCTGGTGCAGCAACCCACCACACTAATAGCTGGTGTGCAGCACATCTGCAGTCACAGGACACACAAACATCTTAAGACTTTTCCGGGAGCACCATTAAGATGCCTGTGAACAACATCCCAACTCACCAGGTTTCTTAGCTGCACTCACCAGGCACTGCCATGGTCTGTACACAGAAAGCTTTCTATACACATCACCCACTCAGCCATTACATTACACACATCTCTGGTACCAGCTGCCATTGCTGCCCTGGGGTCCCACATCTTTGTTTGGCCAAGAAACAGAGAAGGAAAGAAAGCTTCTTTTTCAAGGTGGAAGAATAGTTTCTTCTTTTCAAAGTGCAATTCTCTTCCCCCTCACGTATGCACCTCTCACTTGCCACCCACAGCTGCAAGCTGGAACTAAATGTACTGTATATTATACATACACTCAAAGGCAATGCCTATGTACACACAAACCTTTCTTGCTCTCTTTCCTCTCTCTCTCTGCAGATTGTATTAGAAAATGCAGTCAAGCATGAAATGGCTCTTCAGCTCAGATGTGCCCTGCATGAAACAGTTGCTGGCCCTAGCACATGAAGAGCTGTGAGAAGGGGGTTGGAGAGTATTTGGACTAGAAGTGGGAGTAGCTGACACAAGTGTCCCAGCTCTGCTGCTTCCTTCTCCACAGTGCCATGCGTGCTTTGAAAACATGAGTTTTTCTGCAGCAACTAGAAGAAACCAAAAACATGGTAATAATGAATCTCTTCCCTTCAGACTTGTGTCCTTCAGCTTTACTGATCCCATTGCAGAAAATTACTGTCCTTAGACAAGAAATCCTAACCCTTACTATTATACTTACGTAAGGAGGACCTGAAGAATACCCAGAATTGCTGAAGATGACATAAAAGCCTGGACAGTGTTTCAGCTGATATCCCACAGGAGCCTAAATCAGGTACTACTGTCCCTTCTCCAGCCAGTCTGCTACAAACACCAGGCAATGAAACCTCGTAACAATTAAGCAGATAAGATTAAATCCCTTGAAACATTTGAAACAAGCTCCACACAATCCCAGGAGACAATGTTTTGTTCTCGTGTGCGCCCAATGCACTTGACATATTTCAAAAATGACAAGATTTCATTCTCATTTTGCAAGCCTTCACAATCTGGAGTATCTGAAGCCCTTCAGCACATCTTCCAAGCAGACCATTCCCTCCAGCTACAAAAACACCCCTTCAGAGGAGGGTATTGCCTAGTAGCAGACATGCAAATAAAACCTATTTCCTTTTCCTGACAGTCAGTCCCCAAAGCTTGAGAAAAGCATGTTACAGCTGAGCAACACATACAGCAAATCTGTTCAGGGTTGAATGTAACCTGGCAACAAGTGCATGACCTCAGCCTCCCAGACACCTCCCACTGCTGGCAACTTCTGCTTGAATACAGGCATCCATTCAATTGTCCTCAGCCATCTGCAGCAATGGGACTGTAATGCTTTGTTCAGCACCATAAATACAGGCAGCAGTACAGTTATCCAAGTTTAAAATACATGCACATTTCTTCCAACCTTCTACTTTTAGGGTAGCTGTTATATTGGATGCATAGGAACAATGCGTGAGATCATGTTTGAGATCCCCACAGGTTTATACAGACAAAAAAAGAACAGAGTGGCATTTATTTGTAATCTCAGTGCCAGAAGCTTCACTGCCATTAGTTTGGAGATGGGAAGAGGAAGCAACCAGGTGCTGGTTCAAAACTGCTCTGACATAATGCCAGAAATCTGCGAAAATCAATATGTTATTAGGAGCAATTAGCTTCCCAGTCTTGTGCTCTCAGAACCTGCCAGTTTTAATTTTACACTTAGCATCCAAAAGAGCAATTCATTGCTGCTTCCACACAAGGGTCTGCATAAACCTCCCAGAGAGATGGAACAGGCATATTCTTAGCATACAGACAGAAAATTAATCAAGACCTCTTCATGCTCTTTCTCCTGCTTTCTAACCTCTCTCTTGCATTAATCTCCATTCCTTGCCTCCTTTCTTTCTTCTCCCTTTTAGTTTTTCTGTAGACTCCTGTTTTCCCTATGCTCTTTTTCCTATGCTTCCCAGACTAAAATACAGTCTAGTTTCTTACTGAAATCTTCAGAAAGGTGACAGTGCAAAAAGAATTAAAAATATCCACACTTCATGAAAGTTGACGTCCCCAGTGACAGCAGTTCAGGGCACAGGACATTTTCCCCGGCTACATGTTTGAGACCAAAACCCTTAGACCGAAGATTTCCACGTTGTTGGGAATTCAAATATCCCTGAAGTGCCTAAGCTTTGTATTCACAAACCAAACACTTTCCTGCAGGCATTGATTGCACAGCTCACCTCCTGCCCTCACATACTCACTAGCAGACACATGGCCCCAAGTAAAAAATAGATCTGAAAACCAAAATTACACTTTAAAACAAAACAAAAACAAATGAACAAACACAAACAATTTTTAAAAAGAGCAATAAATTGTCTTTCCTGTCTGAGTGGGTTCCATACAGAGGAGTTTCAACAAAAGAAGCCTGACAAGTAATTTGGGAAGCCCGAATGTTAACCACTGAGACTGAATCTGATGACAATGATAATGCTTCTGTTTTGGTGGAAAAGTTATGATGGGAACTTTAAGCGCTCACAAGTGGTTAGAGCCTTGCACATAATCCAGCAGGATGGGTGCCAGAAGCTGTGGAGTTCCCTGTGCCACTGCCTAGCTGCCCAGGGCTCACACAGTAAGGTGTGTGGGACAGACGTGCAAATGGGGGCCAACCAAGAACTAGGAAACCTCATGGTGATGAGGCAGGTCCATGCTCAGGCCCAGAAGTCAATCTGCTGGCCAGGGTTAAGAGCAACTGCCAGGCAGGGCCACAGAGACAGGGCTGAACATGGGCCTGGCTTGGCTGCACCCATGGCCGACACACTCTGGGGACCTGGAGATGGCTCCTGCTGCAGCATCACCCTGTGGAGGGCTGAGGGCCATGGGGGCTGCCATGGGGTCCTGGCCATGAGCAGGGTGGGGGAGCCCCAGTGGCCAGGCAGGGCCTGTGGGTGCCCTGAGCGTGCTGCTGATACCGTGCTCTAGAACTGCTTCTCGTTGACCCATAAGAAAAGTCCATGTTTTCTAAATGTGCTATGACATGTTCTGGAGTAAACTGAGTTCTCCCTGGATGTCTCCCATCTCAGCGTTACTGGACTTCACTTTAAACGTAGCCCATCAAACAGGAAAGAGGAATTTGAAGGGATATAAATGTAATTCACTAGCGCTGAGAGGGACAGTAACACAGAACACAAAACCATCTTTAAAAACCTACCTAAACTGAAGTATTACATTAGAAATAAGAATGGGCTCTGTTAGTCTAGCAAAATACCCAGCAAACAGTAAGTATCACTGATAAATAAGCCACTGATAGGGTTTACTGTGCTAGTAAGAACAAAGTTATTCTGCTTTAGAGGTTTCAAACTGACAAGATGTCAATAGTATTATTATAAGTGATTATCCACTGGAAACTCATGAAGATAAAACAGTAAAAATCTTGGACACAGCTACAGAAAAGTAAAGAAATCAGACTGGTTTTGCTGGTATTTAATCTCTCTAAAAGATCAAAGTATTTTTTCAACATAAATCTAAGTTTTTCTTTGCCCAAATTGTGGGGAGACAAAGGGAGATGCTGCTGAAGGCAGTCTCCCCTCTGATATCTTATACCTGTGTTAATTATCCTAGAGTAGAAACAGCCTTGCCCTCACAACTATGGGCATGATAAAGAGTGAGTCAACTGGTAAGCAGTCAGTTGGAGTCTGCTGGCTGTGCTGTGAAGACCTTGGGACAGGTGGTCGTGCAAGGGCCAGAAAAGGTAAGCTGCTGTAGTAGGACAGACAGGGTTAGGTGGCTGTGCTAGGGGCAGGAAGGAGCAAGCCAGAACTGAAGGAGAGACAGAGCTGTGTGGAGCTGCTCTTGGGAGATACAGAAAAAAGCTATGGGAGACTTTTTGAGTAGCAAGATGCTGATACTTGAAGCCTTCTGATGGTTTTAATGAAGCACCTTAAGTGCAGTGTCCATGTCGACTGCCACATATCAACTGCGACACCAAATGAAGATGACACCTTCCTTCTCCACTCCCAAGTGGGTATATGGCTGCTTTACAAAAGGATCTTCATATCCTGAAACTTGGCATATCATGATCCCAGCTCCCTCACTCTATTTTAGACCAAGTAGACTCCTTTCTACTCAGCTTCTCCTAGCTTTTATTTTCTAAAACCTACCTCTCCTGCTTCTCATCTCTGACTTCTTCCTAGTTTAAATACCATTTTCTTAAATTCAAGTTTTCCATTTTGAATAGTGTATGTAAGTTAAGACCAAACAAGCACTTAGAATAATTACATAAGACATCCTTACCAGTGCACTGTGCACAAAATAGTTCCAAAAGAACAGCAAGTGGGAGACATAATAGAGCAAGCTCCAAGGCATTCACCACATTTTCAAACAGAATACTAGTGGAGCATGAATACTGGTGAAGCACTAGTAATAATTGTCACTTATAAGGCCCCTGCTATAGACAAAAATTGCTAGCAGATGTTTACATAGGCCAGATGACATCCAGGTGAATATTCTTTACCAAACACATTTTTACAAAATGTTGCAAATTTTATTTCATAACATTAATTGGAACATTTAATTTCTGGGCCTGAAAATAGCCCTTGCTATAAAAGAAAAAAATTCCTGAAGAAACCTGTAGTGGAAACCACACCTATTTATTTATCTAGAAAGTCAGAAGAGAATAAATACTCTATTCAACAATTTTTCTTTCCATTCTACTGTCTCCCCCTGTTCCAGTACCTTATATATCTTCTATCCCTTTGAAGTCTTCCCAAACACATAAACAAAGTCTGCAGATAATATTATTGACTAAGTATCCACAAAATGGAAGATGTCAAAAAACTAGGTGAAGAAGGTAAATAAAGAGCCCTAAGCACACAGTGCATGTACTATAATGTCCTTCAGAAGAAAAAAAAATTACCCTTATTCAGAGAGTTTAGACATTGAAATTACTTTGGTTATGAACAACAGTAATTCTGATTTTTCTTTTTAGAACAGCACTTATTTTCTTTTTTGAATTCAAAATTAACACCTTGCTCTTCTTCTTCAATATTATACCAAAATCCTACAAAGCTGTCCTCAGAATTTTCATCTTAAAGTGGAATAAATCTCAAGGGACTAGTTAAAACTGTGAGGCTTCTACCATTGTAAGGTAAAATACCACAACATTTTTCTCTCTCTACAACAAAAGCTTCAATGGAGACCTTCCAAATTTTAAGTTGACTAGGGAAGACATATTAGGAACAAGGCTCCCAAATCGCTCTCCATTAATAAACCTCTCTAACATTTGTCATCTGGCTTCTAGCTTTGCTTAACTTCTGTATTTAATCAACTCTCCAACTCCCCAGGTTCTGTGTCTACCCTACAAAGTAGTATGTACCAGTTTCCATCAGCATCAAGCTTGGTATGTCCTTTCTACACTCCTGTTGCCACCACACACAAAAGAGTATGAGCTAATCAAGGGGTGTTGTCAGGTGGTGAGTTACCAAAAAAAAAAAAGAAAAATTAATTCCTGTACTCCGCAATGAAAGGCAAATAAACTTTGCTTCTCCTTTCCTTGGGCTGCAATCATGAAGAACTGGCCTAGGGAGGAGCTGTAAGAGCACTGAGTACCAGAGTGGAAATATTTGCAGACAGAGGAAACTGTAGCTTGTAAATGTTATTGCTAGCCCTGGGAGGTGATGAGGGAGGTTATATTGCCATACTGAGGCTTGGCAGAGAATCAAGAAAACCAAGAAGGAGCACGTGTGCTTTTCAAATCTACTCCAAATGTCACTCTAACATTTACAGAGCTGTGCACAACTGTTTGGGAAGACATCTCTGGCAAGAAGGCTAAGGGCAGAAGAAGAATTGCTCCTCAGTATAAAGGAGCATAATGGGGAAACACGATACTAAAATGGTAGTTTGAGAATTTGCATTACCATGGGTGGCACTTTAGAAAGTGATGTCACTTCCATTTAGTTCAAACATCTTTGAGTCCTCTTCATGGCACTGCCAAGCTACATGAAGCATTTGATCACTACCTGCTGAGTAGTGTTCATTGAGAAAGGGAGATTACAGAAAAAAATGTTTGGTTTATCTCAGCATAAAGTGAAAAAAGAAAGAGGTAGCAGAGCAGACACAATTTGTAGCAAGGGAGAATTGAGAAAAATTTAAAGAAAAAATTACACAATGATTGTTGCCATACACTGCAACGGAACAGCTGTAGAAACCCCAATCCTGGAAATTTTCAAAATTCAAAATGATAATGCCTTTAACAAAACATTCTGCTCTTCGAGTTAGTCTCACTTGAAGCAGGTGGTGGGGACAACAACTTCCAGAGATCTCTTTCAACCATGATTATTCTATGCCAAGTGCTAGAATGCCCTGACTTCACTGGAATTACACCTTTTCACAGGCATCACCTTACATCTGCAAATTGCCACTGATTTGAGGTGGAAAAAGGTTCCAGAGGCATCTGGATGTGGTACCTGGGAATCTGGCTTAGGGGTGATCATGGTGCTGTTGGGTTGACAGTTGGACTAGAAAATCTTGAAGGATTCTTTCAACCTTGATGGTTCTTTGATTCTGTGATCATCAGTCTATCATTTTTGAAAAGCAAGGCTGTAATGTAAACTATGTTCATAACCTTTTTAAAATCTATAAACAACCTCTCCTCAGTTCTGTTTTTCCAATACTGGAAAGAAAAACTAACTACTATTGCTTCTGGCTGTTGGTTTAAGGAAGGTTCACTGCATTAGACAACCCTCAATTTCATTTTCCTTTTCCTCATCTGACAGTGCCAACTCTCTAAACTTTGTAAATTCCTGGAAGAGGTGTGTTAACAGAACAGGGAGCAAATGGAAAACACTGGTCTACAAACTGTAGGTCAAACTTTTCCACATCATACTGGTTTTGAAAAAGCAAAAATTCTTCAAGTGAATCAGTGATTTAGGAAGGCCCAGAGGTCAGACACTGCTGTGCTGAAAATAAATAAGGAAAGGAACTAGGTAACTATTTATTAAATGCATGTAAGGCAGGCAGCTTCACGGAAACAAGAATGTCACAACACTTGCAAAGGATAGAAAATAGGTCATCTTTGAAGGGAAGCCTGATGCAACAGAGCAGGTAGCGATTAGGAGGGTAACAACAGCATACATGCTGTGGAAAAATACAGGATGATATGTAATTTGGGGTTTCAGGCTACAACTTCCAAGCTTAAAATACAAGATATAAATACAAGCTTAAAATACAAGTTTATAATTCTAGGATCTGGAGGAAGGTCCCTTCAGAGCCTTTTCTTCTCCTATCACACATCTGTCTTCCCTAAAAACATTCCCAAAACCACTAATCCAAGAGTGGCCCCCATCTGAGAGCAACACTCAGTCTGCAGCACAGACAGTGCCAAAATGATGACACTGATTTCCAGGCAGCCCACAGACTCTGTCCGTTCCTAATGAAGTCATCAGCAGAGATGCAACAGCCAGATCTGTTCACCCAGCTAATTGCAACCACTGTTCAATTATTGGAACCAAGATAAAAAGGCAAAGAGAAGCAGAAACTAGTGGCTGGCACAGAATGGTAGTTGATATTGCCAGGATCATGAAGGCTGAAGCTAGAGGTACATGTTCAAGCCTGTACATTTCACTAGCAGATAAAAGAAATTAAGTCTTACTTTCAAGTAACAGACACTGCCTTTGGAAAACATGATTGTACCCCAGACCAAATTCCACTTTACAACTCTGGTACTTGTTTATACCATAATAAATGTTTATAAAATAAAAGGAATTTCAGATTAAAAAGGAAGAAAAAAAGGATTGGCATGGATATGTAAGGTGTTTATGTACTAATGATGACCAAATTACATGGAACTTCAGTGTTTGGACAACTACAGAAATGTCCATGAGTTGTCCCTCTGACTCCAAACATGACGAAGTGCAGTTTCTGTCTTACAAAACCAAAATCCTTCTGTAAGGACCCAGTTAGAAATTCATAGTCCATAACAGTGGTTACAATTATCACACAGTTATTAAACTCCTACAGGCCTATGTCAAATGCCAAAGGCTGTAATGTAGGATCTACAGTGCAGTACTGTGTACTGGTCAATTGCCTACACCGGCATTCAGTGAATGTGTTTACAAATAACAGTAGCCAGTAAAAACCCTCAGTTCAAACCTCAGAGATTTGGGTTCATGGAGAGGAGAGTTCCATTAATCATCTTCTTCTTCTCTGAGCTCCAAAAGCCTCCAGTGATCTTGATGGGAACTGTAAGTGATAATAAGTCCTGCTTCTAATTGAAGCTGTGAAGATTTAGTCAGCATTGGCAACTTACAAGATTCTCCAGTCAAAAGAGCTGTAGATATATAAATTATGACAGCAGCTGTGACCCTGAAACTTTCACATTCACCATTGTGCAGCCCATTTTATTCTCTTTGAAATTCAGGGAGGCAGTCAGAATGCAATGAAGAGTGTCATACTCTAAAAGCACCAGGCTAATGTCACAGTTAAGCAAAACTGAATTTTCTTCAGCTGCTTCTATCATGGACTTATTGAGCTGCTGAGACCTGAGACTATTCCTATCCAAAACAAGACCGACCAAATCTTGAAATCACCAAGTATCTTAGACTGAAAATATCATTTATGTGCAGAGCATTTTCAGATCTCCTTCTACGGTGGCTATGACTTTTACTGAAATGCCTGGATCTCTCCTGCTCCTAACTGAAATTGGAAAGCTGTCACATTGTCACCCTGTATCAAGACACTTGCACCCACATACAGATAAGATGTAAAAATGCACCTACATCTTGTATTGCTCTCTTTATACTAGACATAATGAAAAACTCCAAGTTAAGAGAGCTTTAATGGTGAATAATCAGCTATTTATCCTGACTAAAGCACTTCTATCCACTATAATACAGTCCAGAGGGATATTTACTCTCTGGATGGCTAGCAGCAGATGAAACACAGCCTATCAGGGAAGAGGGTCTCCTCAGACCCATAAACTGCCTCAAATGTAAGATTCAGTGTCTGCTTATCAGTGACCACACCTCCTGATTGACATCCCTTTCCATACACCTTCAACTCAGTGCTAGGCAGTACACCTGCAGAATGAACTTCCTGAGAAGAAACTCTGCCAGGAGTGGGGAGATAATAAAAAGTTTCACTTCACTGTGGTCTTCTCAGGTTCTCTAGGTTTTTGAACAATCTCTTTATGAGACTAAGAATGTGAAATACTAACAGAGCAATAGCAAGGAATAATCGGTCCCCCAGCCACATCAGTGTGAGTCCTTGTACTGTTCAGAAAAGCATTAAGGATGGTACAGTTGATATCTCTGTCATAAGGGTGAGGTAATAAATTTAAACATCAACCAGTTACTCCTAAAGTCCAGAAATTCCTTAAGATTAATTCAAAAAATCCTTAAGACAAAAAAAATAGGAATTTTGAAATCTCAAACTAAGACTGGCTTTTCCACATCCAAAAATCACTGTTTACAATGACCTGCAGGGCTGCCAGTGCTCTGAGGAAGTCTGGGACAAAGGGAGAATAAAGCTACCCATCACAAATATGACATATTTGCTAATCTGGGTGGCAAAGTGCAATCTCTAAGAATGGATTCTGAATTCTAATAAAAACTTAGATGATGATAAAAACATCAACAGCCACAGTTTTAACACTCTGTACAGTGGAAAAAAGTTTTTGCTTTCACCTAAAATGTCTCCCAGGCCCCTAAGTGCAGAAGATTTGAAACTAGGAGACTAAATTGCACAATCCATCCCATTTGGATAAGTGGGATCACAGGTAAGGTCAGGACAGTTAATCACTACCTATTTGCTGAAAATTACCCATAAAGTATATTAGATGTACAATACTTTTACAGCAATTAGCTCTTGTTGATATGAATATGAAATAGATCCCTAGTAAGAGTTACCTGGGTAACAAAAGAAGGAAAGTAATCAGAACAAAGATAGAAGCCAAGGTAAATTTGGGGGATGGCCAGTTCTGATATATGTTTGGGGGACTGGAGAATGCTTTCACATGTATTATTTGGCCAAACCTCCAAAGTGTATCAGAGGAAAGTGAGATTATCAGAACAGAGTCCAACATAATTTAACAAAGCAGGTAAAAGCAGATGGGAGCGTGGCTATCAGATTAACTTTGTATAAAGGCTGTGGCAAATCCATCATGAGGTTTTCCAGGCTCAGAGAAAGCCTGACCAAAACTGGCCCCACCAGCAAATTGTGTTTACCTCAAGGATGAAAATTTTCTCTCCCCTCATTATACAAGGACGAAAAAGTGGGTGGGGAGAGAGTCTGGCATTTCCTACTCCTCAAATGGTATTTCTCTATAGAGGTAAAAGCCATTTAATCATTACTAATTGAAACTGGGGAAAAAGAAAAAAATGCAGTTACATCTGAAGGCATTCTTTCAGTTTTTCCGCTTCTTGTTGCTAGTTCCTTCTCTTGGGCTGTCTGCAATCTGCCCTCCCACTGTTTCTGTACCCACTGGAAGGGGTTGAGAAAGCCAGGCTGCAACTCTGCAAATGCAGCCTTCAGCTGCCCAGGCAAGCAGGAGTAGTTATGAACAGCCACACAGATGTGCCCCTCACATCTGCCCACATTTAAAGGAGTCACACAATCCAGCCCAGGAGATAACAAGGACTCAAAGTTCTACAAGGACAAAGTGGTAAGGGAAACCAACATCTGTTACCTGTGGCTGAAGCATGATAGTGGAACCTCATATGAAACCGGTATCAAGCCTTGGTGCCCCAGATGGTCTCCAATTCAAAAAATACTTGGGACACCATCCAGAAGGGATCCCTTCCCACAAGGGATGTGAAGTTGAATTAAAGCCAATATAAGGAAACAGAAGAACTCAGAGTATGGACGTTTCTATATTCTAAAGGATCCTGTACAATTTCAGAAATTATTTAGACAAAAATTATTTCGTAACAACAGGCCCTGTTTGAGCCTGACTGTAACAGCTGCCTATTGGGATACCTTCAGCTTAAAATTGAGTACATTGCAAAAAATAATCTAAACCCAACTATCTGCATGTACTTCACCTGTCAGATTACCTCCTCCTACTGTTCATGGCATCAGAGTATGGTATTTCTTTTTTTCATATCTTTCATATTTTTGTTTTCCTGTTACTGTGCAAAATGCCAATACAAAGAACAGCAAAAAAAGCAAGCTACCTGCATCAGGAAATAAACAAAGCACATCAGAAAATTCCTTCACGTAAACTGAAATAAAACTTCATTATATTTTTCAAATCTATTCTTCTTTCAATTTCCCTCCAGCTTTTGAACAAAACAAATCAGAACATGCACAGTGCTTCCAAATACACAATACCATAATCCTCAATGACAGTTAAGGGCTGACTTATCCTTAACAGCAATTTTACCAAGCCAGAACAAGGTTCTGCACAATATCGAAGCAACAAGGGTTGTATTCAGCCACATTGCACCCTTTCTCTTGGTTACAGTTACACCTACAGCACCTGACCTTACACAGCATATCACCTTTTTACACTGCATTAACATCCTCCTGTGTTGGCCAGACTGAACACCACAAAGGGAGGAAAACAGCAGAAAAATACATAACCAAAGGAAGACAGGCAAAGCCCTCACTCTTCCAAAGTCAAGTGCTGACCAGCCAGAATTCAAGACATACTTGGACAATACCCTCAGGCACACTGGATGATTTTGGGGGGTATCCTTAGTAGGGCTAGGAGTTACACTCGATGATCCTTGTGGGTCCCTTACAGCTCAAGATATTCTATGAGTCTGTGATCTATGGTGTTAAAACTGCCATCTAATGGTGAAACTGTAACTTTGAAGCAGGCAGAGTAGACAGCACCCAAGGAAACGAATGCTGCTTTGACCTGCAGTGCTTGGATTTGGGTTGACAACCACCTTTTTCTGCAACATTTAATTATATGCTGCTTCCTACAGCACTAGCTGCTGGTGAAGCAAAAGTGTATGTTTTAAGTGACAAAACATATTTTCATCAGGGATGTGGTTACTGACTCAAACTGCCAGATTTGATTTCCAGTCTTATGCCACAGATAAGAGACTGAACAACAAAGAATATAATAATGCCAAAGTTCAGGCTTGGATCTTTTGAGGACTGATAATGTCATCTTAATTTCTGATGAAAAACCTACCAACACTGAACAAATGCAGAAATGCTGAGTTAAACCATTTAAATTACTACAGTGATATAGATTCAGCTATAGCTATTCCAGAAGCAAATTACTGTCAGCCACCTATCATTTACCTCATGATCTGGTGGTACAGGTTCCAAACCACTTTGCTGGTGACTCAAGTATGGGCAGAATTTGTGGTCTTGCTACGCACCCAAACCAAAGGAAGCTAGTTCAGACAAGTCAGTATTTGCTTATACCTTTTTATTGTGCTACCACTAATCCCCTAGTAATTGTAGCATCATAGAATGTTTTGGGTTGGAAGGGACCTTAAAAATCATCTAGTTCCCCCTACCATGGGCAGGGGCACCTTCCACTAGACCTGGTTGCTCAAAGCCCCATTCAATACTGACCTAATAATGCTGGCCTATTATCTAAAGGAGAAGGACACAAATTAGGACTCTTGAGATCTATTCAACAAGTCATTTTGTGATTTTCCTTATTTAATCTGAAAGTAGGAAAGAATGTCATTTACCTCATTCAACAACACGTTTTAGGTTCTCACTTAAGCAAACATAACAAAGTAAGCCAAATATGTTTAAAGGATGTTGCTAATGGAAAAATAGAACCTCACGAATTCTTGTATTGAAGGTACTATGTGTCAGGCACAGACACATTTGGAATGCACTTCTAACAGGTTACTAGCATCTAATTCCATACTAGCACCAAAGACAACTCAATTTACTTCCCCTTTTAATGTGCAAGTGGGGACCAGTAAAAACTATCAGACTTGTGATGGAAGACAAGTACCTAGGATACATAAAGAAAAAATTCCTTCGTAAAAGTCTCTCTCCAAGTCATTCAAGAGTTTAGAATCTCAGAGTTTAATACATGAGCCATCAGTCCCCACATCACTGGAGAAAAGGGATGTTACGCTCTTAACCCAAAGAAGCAGGCATGTGGCCTATTTTGCAGAAAGAGAAACATTCTATTTTCAATATGAAGTGAATCAGAGGCTCTTACACTGGAGTTTAATCACGATCCTGAAAGTTCAGTACAACATCTGTATTGAACATCATGCTCTGCTTTCTCCTAAGGGGTCCTGGAGGGCTGCAAGGGTACGGAGGGAGCCCAGAGGGTGGAAAAGCTGTGTGTATTAAGAAATTAATATACTTCAGTATATATTTCAAGTCTATTTGAAAACAAACACAATGTCAAGCTTTTCCCCAAAAGGGTTGCTTGTAGGAACTTAGGAAATCAAGTGAGCCACCAGTTGCTGGGTGAGCAGAGCAGGTGATGGGGATGCCATGGGTCCCAGGGACTGGTGCACTTGCTCAGACACTTCGGGGGCACAGTGAGGAGCAGATGGCAATGCTGCCTGAGGCCATTAGATGGCAAAGGAGGCTGCAATTGTCTCCTCACCTGTGCCACTAGTGCTGAGTAGTACTTGTTATGTGTTTTTTCCAAGGGACACCAGTGTGGCTCCTCCCTGGGGTGGAAAAGAAAGCAGAGACACACAGCAAATCCCAGTCGGTTTTCTGTGTAATGTCACTGCCACCAGCTCTCACTGTCACTTGCTGGACAAGGTCCCAGGTTTCCACTCACATTTGCACAAGTTCTGGATCAGTAAGGGCTATTTCAAAAGAAGTTTTTCCTAATTTACACCTGGAAAGGATTAGACACAGCTCTATATCACAAAGAACTGTTTTCTAAAATAAGCAGCTGACGTACTCTGACCAAAGAGGAAAAAGAGTAGGGCTCCTAATAGGATGGCTTTCCTGTCCTTGATTCCTGTTATTTGAAGTCCTCTACACGATTTCAAAGCATTAAGATGCACTCAGTAATGTCTTTTGAACTGGCCTACTTTCACAGCAGAAACTGAGACAGAAATAGAAGACAGCTCATCCAGTGTCACACTGCAAAGCCAGGACTGTGCAGGGACAGAACCCACTGCCCACCACAACGAGGCTGCTGCCCCCCATTTTCTGGGTGATCCAAGAGCTACCTGCCACCTTGCTGTACTTTTCATCAGATGAACCCTGAAAAATTCTCAGAATATCATACAAGTCAAAATAATGAAGAGATCAATAATTCCTTTGGAAAGTGGAAAATAATCCAGAAGCCTAAAAGTAATCTAAATCTGCAATGGAAAGGGGACTGATCTTGACATCACTTGAAACATAGATGGTAAGACTCTACAGATACAACACCTGCTTTTCTTTCAAATTCTGCAGATAGAGAGAGACTTAAAAGGGGAAGAATTGAGGCACAAGACAGTTTTTTAAAATTTCAATTAGCCTTTTTTGGTCTAGGATTTATTTACTGCAGAGTTAAGCATCTCTCATAGCTACAGATTCTCTATTTATATCTGCTAACTGTGCAAATTTCCTGGTTCTCTGATTCCAGACCAGCTGCTGGGCACAGCTGTGCTCCAACAAAGACACCAAAACCAGCAGGATTGCTGTGGGACTGTCATATTTCCCTAATTTCATCTGCATCTGGAAGAGGAAATCACAGTGCTTTTCTCACCCACTCCTGACACAGCTCAACAGAATACCACCAATGTAATTAAAAAAAAAAAAAAAACAAAACCAAAAAAACAAAAAACAACCACTCTCAGTGATAGATTGCCAGTGTGAGAAGCTCCCAAGCTTCCACAGCTTTTAAACATTGCACTAAAACTTCCTGCACAACATAGAAGGTTGTCAACACAAAGAAGACAGGAATCTAAGTGCACAGTCACCTGCAAACCTTTTAGACGGAGCAGAGGAGATCCTGTGAGCAATTTGATGTGGAGAGATCACGGCACAGAATTGCAAGCAATATAGAGTCTGGTAACAAAGAAGGCTCTGTTTCATGAGAAGAGGGGGAAGTAAAAGCAATGCAACTAGGCAGAGCACTCGATGTCTCATAACACACTGCAGGCTGTATGACCACATACAGCCATGTGGCATCTCAATCTTGAAGCAGGTTTTTAGAATGCAGATTTCATACTTCTGTGGGCATCAAGCTCAAGGATGCAGCAGGATCAAGCGTGCACCCAACAGAGGGGACTGGCACATCCTCCTCCTGGCATGCACCACTGGCTACCTAAAACCTGTCCCTGCTTCCCCCACCCACTGGCTGTCCTGAGCACCATCCTTACTTAATGGCCACTTCACACCCTAAGCACCTTACTTACATATCTGGATTTTACTCTAAGAGCTGATGGGCCCCTAAGCACTACAAGGGGCAATACTGAGGTTTGTCAGGATTTACTGCTTTTATTCATCAAAACCTCATTGATTTGCCAAAAAGCAAACAAAGTCCGTGACAGAGCAGGACTAAATGCAAGTGAACTAAATAGGGAGCTATGTTTTTGTTGATGTTTTGGGGGTTTATGCAGATGAACAATATTTTGGATGACAGTCTGTCAGTCAGAAAAGTCTCTGTCTTCCATCTGCCACAAAGATGAACAGCTAGCAGCATCCTTATTGCTTCTACTTATGCATTGGCTGGAAAGAATGAACCTTACAGTAGGCTCTCCTCACCAAACTGGAAACAACACCCCATGGTTCTCTTTCTCACGTGTGTGTGTGAATACTTCTTCTAACTGAGATTTGAGCTTGGGATCTGAAGGTTTTTTGGCTTTTCCCTACAGTGCATTTGACAAAACCTTCCTTAGTGGCAGTCTCTTCTCATCTGATACTGTAACACACACCACACAATATTGTTTCTGGTTTGCCTAAACATGGAATTTGTTCCACAGTTCTTTCAGATCTAATAAAAAAGCTGAACTATCAAAATGTTGTTATTTTTACACCATTAACTATTCTACCCTTCCAAATTCATATGAGTTATTATAACAAGTAATTACACTAAGAATCAAACAACACTTACTTTGGTAATCAGTGTTTTGCATGTTGTATACATTTATTCATGTATTTGCTAATTAGGAAAACAGATCCAGTCATTAACAGGATTTAAAAGGAAAAAAAGGTCTTTTGAAGTTGGAAGACATTTCCAGGTTTGGATTCTGAGGCATACATTTCAGAGATCACTTCAAGCTAGAAGCAGAAGAGCTGGCTAGATCATGGAGCCCGCTTCCCTTCCCATCCTTTTACAAACCACATTTCACTGAAGTGTAGACCAGCCTGGCCTTGCTCTGCCATTTTAGCCACCCTAGTTTCCAATGTCTAGCAGATGGGATTTCCACCCTTTTCTATGATTTCTGCTACAGCAAAATAAAGAGAAAAAAAAAAGAAAAAAAAAAAACAACAAAACCAAGCTCATTGTTATGACGGTATTTCACCATTTTCCTTTCTTAATTTAACCCAATATTTCATAATAACTGTGTCTTGGGAGCTTGCTTAAACGATTCCCCTTCCTTGGGAAGGCAGTCCTCCCATCAGGGCTCATGCATCATCCTCTCCTCAGGTTACCATTTACCAGGCAGTAAGTACTGAACTCTTCTTGCTCCATAATTCCTTCCTTTAGCCTCCTGATTATATTTCAACTTATTTTGACAATTTCCTTCATATTGTGGGACTTTACTCTCTAAGCTACTCTAAAGTTGCACAACAGTGCTTTCTTTGCACCTTTTATACTTGTATTTCTTGAATATACATTTCTACTTGTGTGACTAGGAATACCTCTAACCAGCACAGGTGTAGCTGAGTACCCAATGGCACTTCATTAGTACACAATGTAAGTGGTTGAGGAGTTGATATTCAGTTCAGGCTTTATTATCTTGGCAAAGGTCAATGGGTAAAACTATTTAAGGCTCCTTTCTTGTGTGCTCTGTAAATCTCATATCACTATCAAGTTAAATACATCCAGCCAATCGCTGACACACCATACACAATTTCATCATTTGTTTAGTGCCTTATAAAGGGCAATGAATAATTTTACTTTTTCAATGCCAAAGAAACAAGAAAGGATTTTTTCCCCTTGAGTGGCTCAAGTACTACAGCATTTTATCTATAAAAGGTTGCTTGTGTATCTCAAAAAAAAAAAAAAAAAAAAAAAAAAAAAGAGCATTGTGTCTCAACAACCACACAAGGATTTCATTAGCACTGCAGGTGTAGAAAAGTAGAGAAGACAGAAAGCTACTATTTTTATAGAAAATCTCTGACCTTTACAGATTTTAATACACATTGCAGGTCTAGGCAATGTTGTTCTTTTAGGGATATGAATTCAAAGTATTAACACAAAACACCAAGAGTGGCCCCCATTTCTTCTGATGAAGAATAAAATACTCTGTGTCAAGTAGCAGTAACAGGAAAATTAGTTAGATAACACAAAAATAAGTATCATTCATTATGTTAGGTTTCTAACTGTTATGGCGGGATGTGCATTAAGCTTAAGAAAAACTATGAAACAGAAGGTCAAATCCTAACAAAAAATGCATATTTTGCTGGTCTTCAGCTCTTCTCATCGTAGAATCTGAAGCTCTTAGTGATTCATGAATTTGTCCACATTGCAATGCTTTTGAGGAGACTTTTGCAGCTGGGAACAAAAGGCGCAGAAAAATGAACTTGCCTGTAGTTATATAAGCCAGAAATGGAATTCTAAGGCATGTCTACATTGTATACTTTTGTGAAGCACCAGATTAGTGAAGTCCCACACATGTCAAGGCTTGCTTTGTGAGAAGCCCGGATCAGACATACTCTCTAGCCCAGCAGAGAGTGATGTGACACAACGCACCCACCGCTCATCTGCAAATACTGCCACTGTAGCAGTCAGCAGATGGTCCTGCAAAGCAAACAGGACCACACACAATGTAGCACAGGATGCTCTGTGCCAAATACATGGCAACACACCTGAACAGTACCTGCAGGGCAGCTTTGCAAAGATTTCTGAGTAACAGCTTTTGTTGTGCTTCTACTCTGGTCCACGAGAAATCACTGGGTTTTAGCTCTCACTGTCAGATAACACTTTCTCAACTTTTACTTTTTCCTTAAATTACGGCTTATACAACTTCAATTTGCCTTCTTAGCACATCTACTAACTTCTTCCATGTTTTAGTCAGTTGGAGCTCCCTGGATTCTGGTCAGACACACAGGGAGCGATAGTTGAGTGAGCAATGCTAGCTAAGAGAGAGGCTGACCCATGGGGAGCTTTTCATTACTGCATGCTGAAAGGCCAAAGTGACTCATGAGTGCTCTTCTGAGTGGGAAAAAAAGAGTGGAAGAGAATATGAAGGAATTCTGGTTCTGATACGTATTATCTCAATCCTATCATAATATACAAGTATTTATCTCTAGAAACTGCTAACCAAATATCTCAGGACTATATTACCATGTCTGCAGAGATCTGCTGTGCTGGTGTGGTTTTCTGCACTGTATGCTTTAAGTGCTTTGTCCCAGTTTTCCCCCATGCTGTCGGTTTGTTCCCGGTTACTCCTTCCCCAGCTGTCTGTCACTCCCCAAACCCTGCTCCTAGTTCCAGAATGTCACATGTCAGTCCTCCCTTGAACCAACCCCCTGCCCACTGCCCCACCTACCTGATTGTCAATCTGTGTTTGTCCCTGTCCTCACTTCTAGAATGTTCTGTGTCCTTTGACACACACTCCCCCCCCCTGCCCCCACTGGTTTACTTAAGTTGTATGCTCTCCTTATGTTCCCCCATTGGTCATTGTTCTCTAAGTCCCACCTTGAGCTGCTCCCCCGTTTGTCTCTGATTGGTTTCTGCATTGTACTCTTCCCTTGTTCCTCCCCCATTTGGAAGTCAGTGTAAGGGTCTGTAAGTTGGCTTTTCCGTCCCTGACCCTCTCAAGGAATAAACTCCTCTGAGATCCACATGGAAAGCCCCTCCCTGCTCTTTGTCCTGCTCTTTGGCGCTGTCCTATCCAAGACTGTGGGGAACAGAAGCAGCCCTGTTCCGCACCGTTCCCTGATCCCCTTGCTGTTTGGGGGCAGCCACTCGTGGCGTTGGCTGGAGTGAGGAGCTAGCCAGGGATCTCCCCAGGTGGTGTCAATCTGCAGGTATTATTTTAGAGACATCAGATAGCTTTTTCAAGGTAGAAAGAGTAGCTTAGCGCTCTAAGAGTCTAACGACTAAATTAGACAGTATCTTAGATTCAGACACATAAATCCCAGTAAATTAAATCCTCTCAGAGTCTGTGGCTAATTACTTTTGTAATCTTGAATCCTACTGAAGGTGCCTGAATAGTTCTATATCACAGTTTCCCAAAGTATAAAATTACGATGATATCAATCTCAAATAACTCTGCATATGGGAAAAAATGGCACTTGTTTGTATAGGATTGTCAATCTGCATCCTTATAAATAGTTTAATGTGGATTTATTTAGCATATTCTGATAGTCCAAAGACAGGTAGAGATGTCCACAATTTCCGGGCTTTCTCCCAACTATGACCTTGTCTGCTCATTTTTAGTTTGAAAGGTCCCCCACGAGTTACCTGTATGCAAAGGTACAAAAATTCACCCAAGCTCTGTCTCTGGCTTCTACAGGGAGAGAGGTAATACTGTGAGATTTGGCAAGCCCCACAACACTATGGCAGAGAACAGCCTGAAGTCCATTGCCAACCCATGGTTCAAATGGGTTACAGTTCACTGCCAGAACAGAAAACATTTCCAAACACAGTGCCAGGATCCCCACTCCTGGTTATATCTGAGTGTTCTTCCTTCCTGCCCTGAAGCTCCCCGAGGTAGCCTCCATCAGGGAGTTGCTCAAATTGCTCAATCCAGAAGCAATGCTGAAGCAGGAAAAAGCAAAGTTACCTCCAAGCAGCCAAAGAGATGCCGAACTACAGTTCTTGACATGCACAATCTCTTCAATGCTTAACAGAATACTGCCTTTCAAGGGATTGACATGGGAAAAGAAAGTTATGGGTGCCACCCAGTTAAACAGGATTTTATTGACCAACGCTTCGATGGAGTACATATATCAAGCATCTCTCCATAATTTGAGTGAAAGGTGTCTAGGAAAACCAACTCACAGCAAAAGGGACATGGCAGCTATTTCAAAGCTGCTTCTCCTGGAAGATTTACTGACTGAGCCTTGGCCAGTGGCACAGACTAGGGTAGGAACTGTAGGCAACACATAGACACACAAAGAAAGGTAAATGATTGGAATTTTGATTTTTACAGCTTCTAGAAAAAACAACAGTGTAAAAGAGAATAGATGGGCTCAGCAAATCGTCACCAGCCAGAAGGAAAAGACAGAAGAAAAAAAGAAATCACAGCAGTGTAAATCAGTCAGGGAGAAAAGGCTAAATGAGGATGCTGATTGCTAATCTACATCCTGTCACTCTGACTTTATAAGCAGGTAAGCTCAAGAGGCCATGTGTGCAAAAGCAGCCCCATAAAAGCACTGTTTTTCCCAATCTCATCTGTATTCACGGTGGACCAGGTTTTCAGTTTATGGCTGCAATGTTCCTGTTTCTTCTGCAGGTCCATTAGCACTGTGCACATTGCACAGTCAATACCAATTCCACCCGACACTTTTCTGCCTTTTTTATTTGGACACAAGTCCTTCTGTCTGCTGGATTCATTACTCTTTGACATGGTTATTTGTAGTCTCCCTTTATGTTTTGATTGTTTTTTAAAGCAGCCCAAGTGCCTTCGACTTAAATACAAAAATTAAAAGATAAAGTGAAAACAGTGAGGCATTTAAAAATGTCACAATAAATCATTTCTGTTTCTCTTTACTTTAATCCTTTTTGTTTTCCATGATTACTTTACCCAAAAAACTTGCAGGCTATAAAATGACCCCTACCCCCCACAAAAAATACCAACCTTTTGTTCAACAAAGCTCTATTCATTCCTTTCCTTGTCCCCTTTTCCCATATCCCAAGAAATCTTTCTGGACATTCTTGGTTCTTCTGCACCAGACAGGAATGTGAAATTTGATCATACTGGAAGGTGGCAGAAGGAATCTGGCAGGGGAATGGCATACAAGAATTTGAACAAAACACAGGACCACGATGTTGCCTCGATAAAAGAGAGGGCAACAGACTGGAATAGGAGTCAATCTCCACCCTTCTGAATTCTGGACCATCTCCACCTCCTTCACTAAGGTGGCTAAAGGCAGCTCCTTCACACCACAGTGGTGCTTCCAGCATCAGACTGGGACTGGTGAAAAGTGAACTGCTAACTATTACCTGTGCCTGTACCTTTATTCATACCCTCCGATGACCAATCCCATGTTTAACATGAAGAAAAGATGGAATTATTAAAAGCACAGCTTTGAGGCAAGCACCTGGTATGCAGTGCTAAATCATCCTCCAGTAACACCTGACAGGGAGAGAAATGTTGAAATTCAGCACTGGTCAGTCCTCCAAGGGGACAGAACAATCAAATGCAAATGCAGAATAAAGGAAATCTGCACAAACTGGACTTGAGAGCTGACCAGCAGAAATGGGGTAGCAGTGATTTGTGGGGTTTGCATCAAAAAGAAAACCAGATTGCAACAGGAGAGAATTTCACTGAAGCTATGGCAATAAAATGGTGGAAACCTGAACGTTTCTACGACTGAGTAGTGAGTTGTTAGGCTTCCACCTCTAGGAACCAGAACCAGTATAGTAAGATTTGTGCAGACACAGATATTTTGAAATTCCTTAGTATGCCAAAAACCTTGCCTTTACATTCTCAACAGACAGATTACGGGGGGGGGGAAAAAAAAAAAAAACCAAAAAAAAAAACCCACAACAAAATGGCCAATCCAGAACTCTAAAATATTTTAAATGATTTCTGTATTCTTGCTTCTTTCCCACTATTTAGCAAGCACATACCTTTTGCCAGTCACTTTGTTCAGGGGGAGATCTTGTCCTCACATGGCAGATGATACATGCAGCACAAACTGCATTTTGTTCTGCTTAGTTCAAACCTTGCTCTGCTCCCCAGGCTGGGTGCACTAAGCTGCCTCATGGCTCTCTGTCTTCAGCAGTTTCATGCACAAAGGAAAGGAAATCAGAACTATAGAAGAAGAATTCCTCCTTCCACCATTCTACTTTGTAGCTCTACCAAAGACCAGGCAAGTCAGAAAGACTGACCTATTTTCTAACCTCTAATGCAAATCCTTCTCCAAGAGATGACTAAGGTATATAAAGGAGAGGTACTCTATATATTTCTCATTCTAAGTACAAGCCTAGGGCTCCCAGAGCTGTCAATCTAACATGCTTTTCAGCTGAGGGCTGAATTGTCATTTTCCATTTTACTGATTTAATGAAAGGTAGCGGATAAAAAAGTCACTGTTTAAAATACCATATTTTTCCTTTCTCAGCAGTTTGAAATGGGACCTCTGGGTATTGGGGCAGTCAGACTTAACTAATTCCACATGACTCTGAATCCTAAACTCTGGTGCTTTGATACTTCCAACAGTAATCTCCTTCAACCTTCCCTGTCCTTTCACTCCCTTTAGCGGTATCACAGCATGAAGAATTACAATTCCTTCTTGTTCAGAAATGGAAAAAGGCTATTGATCACAAGAACACAAGATTAGTGTGGTAGGTAACCCAAAGGGTCCAAGCTGACCACAAGAGGACCTCACCCTAACAGGCAGAACTTCAGAAGTCAAAAGCTCAAGGACATAAAAAATGGAAGCATCATGAGATCAACAGCTCTTCTTATGAAGCTGCTTTTCTTGTACATCCTCTTTGCTGCTGTCTTCCTTCAGTGGTAGGACCTTTGCCTTAATGTGATGGATATCTCCTAAGTTTTATGTTTTATCTATTCACTGACTCACAGCCTATAATCATCACAAAGCAGGAAGTCACTCTGAAACTTGAACTAAGATTTGATTCATCGGGATGCAGTTTCCCTCTTGTGTACCTTATCTCCCAATTTTAACCTCTTGTTCTCAATTACCCAGAAAAAGAAAAAAAAAAGGATGCTAGAAATAAAATAAAAGTTATGAATACTATCTTTCCTTTACACATTCTCAGATGCCTTAGAAGTGAGAGTGAGAAGGGTTTCCCTCTAGAGAGCCATGCCTTGGAGCCTGGTACCTAGTGGCAATGGATTCACTAGGACCACCCTGTGGGCTGCTCCATGAAAAAACTGCATTTGAGACAAGACAGCAGATAGCGGGGAGCCAATATACACCACCAAATAAGATCTTTCCATGCTTGTGGTGATGGCTGTGCTTCTGCATATCCTTTCCATATCACATAATAGCCTCATCCAATCAATCAAAGTGTCCAAGGGACGACCGCCTATCTCCACATGCAGAAAGAGTCCATTAAGGGAGCATCACGAATGCCAAGTCTTTCCTCTCCCCTGAGATGAATAGAGGAAAAGAAATGAGACAGAAAATGCACTGTGCCAGTGCCTGCCTTTCAGCATGATGGCTTTGACTGGGCAAAGCGGGGAGATGGAAAAAGCTAATTTCACAGATAACATCTCCAAGGTCTATATAGTAATTTTAAACATTGGAAATAATTTTTCATGACAAATGAATCTACTTCACCCTGGCTTCTTCCATCAAGATATTCCCTTTAATTGTAAGGACAATTGGCAGTCTCAGCAGAAACACAAAATAGTCTGATTGGAGACTACGGAAAGGAAGTGGGGTATGAAGCCACAGGGATTGAGATCAGCCACCAAGCTATAAGAGACTCAGAGGTAATCTGAAGCGATTCTTGAACCTAGTGTCATCAGTTTGTCTCTGGACACCTGACAAATCCCAGCAGATGTGGTGCATATTCAAAGCAAGCTCATTCTGGATCATCCATGGGATATGCTGTGAGACTTGACTATTAATGATTACTGACTCAAAACATTTGCCCATTTAGGGAGGCACAAAGGTGCTTTGCTGAGGCAGGTTATCAGCCCTGGAGGAGGGAGGGGAACTTTTGGGTGTGTAACGGCTAGTCTGCATAAGACAGAGGGGGTGAACTGTCACTGCCTGGTGGCTGTAAACCAGGTTTTGAGGCTGATCAGAAGCAGACCTTGTGGAGACAGGATGGTGTCTTTTATCATGCCAAATTGCCCTCCTTCACACATCACAGCTCCCTCCTTCAGGGGAAGGTCACATTCACACTTAGGCATATTGATGTCAGAGGCAGCTGAGAAGGGATCATAAACCATCAAAGACCCTCAAAGTCAAATGACCCAGACTCATTTCTGTGGCCTTCCACCAGAGGACTGAAATCTCCTCCTTTCAGAGGAGGTACCTGAGCATTTAACCCACTGAACGTTGTGTTTTATTGGCTTCTTCCCCACCTCCCGCAGATCAAGATGAATCAAGACCATCAGTTCAGAAAACAGAATCTACAGTTAGTGATAATGTCTCTTTTTACTCTTATCTTTTCTTTTTCTTTCTTTTCCCTATGCATTTCCTTAAGTAATATTTTTATGCTTTCATGCCGCTATATTACTATAGATAATAATAACCAAAAGTGCTACATACCTGCTTTCCATTGCAACTGAAAAGTTCTAAAATAAACCCTAAATATATATATGTATATTTTCAAGCACTGACCATTCCATGTCCTTTCACTGTAATTCACCCAAAAGGATCTATTAACAAGAACCTGTGCTACTCTTGTCTTTGTGGGGGAGTCATAACACACCATCATGTGTCTTGCAGGGAGTAACCTGGGAAAGATATCATGAAAAGGTGAAAATGTATTTCCTTCCTTCATGATGAATTACTACTTCAAATGATCCAAGTTTTACTACCTTCTGCCTTCCCCTGTGTTCTGGTTTTTGCTGGGGTAGGGTTAGTTTTCTTCACAGAGAGTAGTGTGGGACTATGCTTCAGAATTGTGCTGAAAACAGTGCTTACCAAACAGATGTTCTTGTTGTTGCTGGGCAGGGCTTACACAGACCCAAGACCTTTTCTGCTGTCCATACTGCCACACCAGCAAGGGAGCTGAGTGTGCACAAGAAGTTGGAAGGAGGCGCAGCCAGGACAGGTGACCCCAAGTGCCCAAAGGGATAGTCCAGGCCATGTGACGTCATGCTCCGTATAGAAAGTGGGGGGAGGGGGAGAGATTTGGAGTGATGGTGCTTACCTTCCCAAGTCACTGTTATATGTGATGGGGACCTGCTCTCCTGGAGATTCCCAAACACCTGCCTGCCATGGAAGTGGTGTATGCATTCCTTGTTTCGCTTTGCTTCTGTGCGTGGCTTTTGCTTTTCCTATTAAACTGTCTTTGTCTCAAGCCATAAGTTATCTCACTTTTAGCCATCTGATTCTCTTCCTGATCCCACTGGTGGAGGAGTGAGCAAGTGGCTCCTTGGGGCTTGGTTGCTGGCTGGGGTTAAACAGTGACACTGTGATATTCAGACAAAACTGACCTGCTATGACAAGCTGTCCTTCAATCTGAGTTATCTGTACAACATTTTGTGCCTTGACTTATTTTGTGGCTTACATTAAGGAGAAACCATCGTTCTGAACTGTCATTTATAAACCAAGAGAGAAATAAAAACATCACTATAATACTGGTCCTGTAGAAGAGGCCTATACTAACAAAAGTATGTTCCATAAGCACTAATCAAACAGTCTTACCTACCCATCAACATCTTTTTTGCTGTCGTTCTAGGGTTCTTTACAAGAGTTGACCGTACACAAAATCATACAGTTTTGGGTAATCGTATTTCTTGAACTGGGAGGACCTTATGAAAGCTACACTTAGCAATGAACAGCCAGAAGTACTTAAGTTTAGAGAAAAATAGCAGAAATTATTATCATCCCCTGTGCCACCAACTGACATATTCAGATGAGACGAAGAGCACCTGTTGTATAATAAATTCACATGCAGCACGGAAGTCAAGAGTGGCCTTAAATATCAAAAGCATATGATGATGGAATCAGGATGAAGAAACAGGAGGAACACATGGATAAAAGAATCATACCCATAACATTTTGCGATATAGGAGAGACAATCAGTTGGTTTTTATACGGTCTCAGATTTTCCAGCTGCTCGGCAGATGTTGTTGGAGATTGTCACATCAATGAGACTCTTCGAAGTTAAAGTTCAACAGCATAAAACCCATGAAATGGTCTTTTCCCAAGCAGATGTAATCACCCTGACTGTGGAATTAACTGCACACTATTCTTTACTGAGGATATCACAAAGACATTAAAGTGCAACAAATGCAGCTGCTTGTCCTGGGAAGCACATATATTCAGAGTCTTTTGACTGAATATATCTATCTATGGACAAAAAAGTTATAATGAGTGGTAAGGATCACAGTATAAATCCACAAAAGTGAGAGACTTTTAAATCATTCCTTAATATTGTTTCTCTTTCATTACAAGCCCACCTTGGCTGCACTGTCCTTACTGGAGTTAGCACAAGATCTCATGAGCATCTTGGGAATGGTTTGAGTATTAGCACAGAAGTTATCCCATAGAAGATAACGAAAGACTTATAAGATGGAGGGGATACATAAAAGCCTAATAAGTACAATAATACAGCACTTATGCAACAAACAGTAGCATTCTGGCCTGACAGTCTTTAGAAGGAGAGATACAAGGGAGCTAATCACATAAAACCAGGCCTGTTTCTTGAGCAGGACTGTGAACAGCATCTTCTACAGTAGCAGCTGCCTGGGCCAGCCATAAAGGGATCAGCCACAAGTGTTACAAATGGATTGATGGCAAGTGAGAAAATTAACAAAATTTGCTCTTAACAAAGTTAACATTCTTCAGATCATGTTTAATTGAGATTTTACCATAAAATTAGTGAGAAACAAATTGAGATGGGTGTGAAGGGATTGTATGAATTTTTTCCTAAATTCAGATGGAAATTTTTTTCTGCAGTTTGGAGACAATTTGGGAAACTGTACAATGTACAGATTAGAGACAGTACCTGTCTGGTACTGGTAAGTCAGTGAATAGATGAGGTCTAGAACAGATGTATTTTCTAACATCTTACTTTATATCATGAAATCATAAGAACTATTCTTATCTTTTGATTTTCTTAAGTCTTTGACTGTTCAAGATTTAGCAAGATTAAAAGAATTAAAAACATTGCAGCAGACTTTTCTCCTAATGTGTCCATCTCTCCTGGGAACCATCAGTCCTATAGGAAAATCTATTCTCAGCAGTTACATAGCATTTCACTGCATACGCAGAAGGTCTGGACAGTCCAAAAAGCATCAACGCTTTTGAGTTGCTTTAAACAAACATTCAAAGATGTGATTATCATCAAACATCTTCACTAAAATTAAAAAGAAATCTATGCTGCTACTTGTGCTTGAGACAGCAAAGTATGCAGCACTTACCCTGTGTAGTAAATGGTTCTGTAGCATTTCTTATTACCAGTAGTTTTACATCTCCCTTCATTGCATACATAATGGGAAGAGGTGTATTGTCATTAAACTCTTCTTAGTAAACACTTCTGCGAAGGTACTTGGCAGATAATAAAATGTGCAGCCCTGTGCTCAGCATCACCATTGTTAACGGCAGATGTGTTGCTGCTCACAGAGAGTTTACCACAAAACATAGAAGAAGGCTGGTTTGCTCAGGATGTTATATACCCATGTATGAGCCAACCCAAACAGAAACAAGCACTGGGTCCAGCCCTTGGGAGAAGAACCAGAATAGGGTATTTCTGTCTTTCTGCAATAAACAGTGGATGCAGCTCAGCAAAGGAGATGGCTGGAACATTTTTCTCCCCTTTATATGGAAAGGACTCAGGTTGTGTCTGGTTCTGAGCAAATAACTTTTGAAGTTTAAAATCTAAACCTCAGCATCTTTTATTTCAGTTTTTTGCTTTGTGTCCTTCCTGGGCTCTTGTCCTCTGCAGTTGCTCTCACAGTGTTTCAGTGGAAGGAAAAGGTGCAGAGGGTTTTCAAGATCCACCAAACCAACCTCATGCATCTTTTTGAGCCCAAGGCATTTTCATTGTAGCTAAAGAACATAGCTAATTTGAATACCACACACATTCCCCTTCGCCTGCTTAGTTAAACCAGGGCTTTGAGATCCTTTTCAAGAAAGTCCAGGGTTGTGAGGATGTATTTTGTAATCACAGCTAAGTAGTACATCATCCTCCATGGGCCAGACACCAGCTCCTGCCTCTAACATCTTAAATGCAATTAACAGGGAGTTGCAATGACCTGATGCAACTGATGTCAAACATTAACAGATTACAAGGCCAAGGGTAAAGAAGACATTAGGTACTTAAAAAGACCCAACAAAGAGCCTTCACAACTGCTGCACTAACCCACACTTCTCACCCTCCTGCATGTCTGCAACAGCCCTCCAGCCCTTGCTGACAAGACTTGCAACTCACCCTAATTTCTCTTAGGTTCAGTTTGGACAGGAAGCTCACATATGCATTACATTGGATGAATCTTTTTGTCAATTACTTCAAAGCTTGCCCTGCATCTGATGATCAGAAAGCATTTGGGAAGCATTCCCATGGGATTTCAGATATTTTAGGTCCTTTATTTCAAACCAGCAGAATAGCATTCCTGTTGAAACAAGGTACTTCAGAAGACAGAGGCTGCACTGCAGACACTGTTCTCTGGTACTCTACTCTTTCTAAAACTCTAGGATGCAAGAATGATTCAATACTACCAACAGTACAAGCACCAAGGTTTGGGTTTTTGGTTTTTTTTTTTCCCCTAATGCCCAGCACCATGACCCAAAACTAGCAAACTCAGTACAAAGTCTCAGTACGCACTTGCAATTATAATGTTCATCATAAATCCACTTCACTGTGCTTGTGATTCATTTTAGAGTTATCCAAAACTAATTTCAGGAGCCTTTCTGGCATATTAAATCTTTCTCTTTACAATATTTAACAGCAGTGCAAGAGAGGTCAGAGAGCAGGGGCAGGTGAGATCATTACCACACTGCAAGGCAGTCAAAGCATCACTTGCAGGAGGAATTGTGTCCTGTCTATTAGCTTCTTCTCCATTTCTTTCCTTTTTTTACTGTATTTGCAACATAGTCACACTGAGTTAGACTGCTTAGTAGAGAACCATTATGGAGAGGTGACAGAGGATGAGAAGCAAGGATTTAAGAAAATAACAATGGCTTACCAGTGGGTTACCTGGTCACCACAGTCTCTGGTGGAAGGTGTGAAACAGGGACCATACCAAAGTAACTGCCAGCATTTGCTGCTGCCTTTCCTCAGCCTCACAGCTGGCACCAAGCCCTTATGGCCCATGAATGCACAATCTGGTCTTTTCCATGTCTCACTTCATCTCTTCCATGAAATTTCAATTACCCAAGGAGAAACTACATTACTGTTAGAAACTATGACACTTTCAGAGTGCTAACATCTTTGTCTGCTTACATCATTGCCAATACCAAAACAATGATTAGATATTGGAATTGTAAGAATGAATTTGAGGCCTTAGCAGTAGTTCTCCGTTCTGTGCCCTGTCAAACTCCAGTTACAGCAAGGTTTGTTTATCTGCACAAAAGCACTGCCTGAGCAGACCACTGCAACCAACGTCTGTGTTGCATCCGGTGCAGCTGGCTGAATATAGAGATGTTATTTCAATGGCAAGACAAACTCCCACAGGCTTTAGACAGAAGTGACATACTGAATACTATGTATTTGTATTGTTTCACCAATAAATAAAAGGAACCCAGTCTTCTTTTCTGACACAATCAATGTCCTTTTTAGTCCCATTAAAATGTATAATGTCCTTCATAATGACAACATATAAAATTTATGATAAATACAGCATTATAATTGTAGAAATCCTATACCTGGAAGGTGGGAGGTAGACGTTATCATCAACAGCAAATTAATCATCTGTTTCTCTTCCTAGAGTTGTACGTATGTCCTTCCTATTTTTAGCACTTCAACTAATGTTCAGTATATGCTTTGCTTTGTGACAAAGAGTGATTTTCCTGATAGTCAGCAAGCACAGGAGATTCTTTATTCTAGGCTCCCCTCCCCCTTAACCCTTTATAATACATCTTGGGCGGGAGTTACACTCCTCTTTTAGCAGGACAGAAATGTAAGAAAAGAATGAAGTGAGAGATGGCAAAATGGAAAAGTGGGCCAGTAGCTGTCTCATATCAGAAGATCTATCCTGCTCCTTCTTCATTCCTACCCTTATGCCCCAGCCTCTGGCTGTCTCCCTGGTCCTGTGGCAGCTCATCAGTCACTACACAGCAGTGCCACTGTGGCATGGCAGCATCTCTCACTTTGATCCTCTTCCCAGTCTCCATCTCAACCTTTCTCCTCCCAACAGTGTCAGGATCACAGACCAGATGTAATCAGGACTTGTAATAATCCTTGGCTGTCAGACCAGGAGAATGAAAAGTATCATTGGTACCCTGCAATGCTTTTTGTTCATGGAGGCAAAACCAGTGGGCATAATGCAGTTGTCTGATATAAATTAAGCATTTATATCAGAGCAGTATGAAGCTCCTACATAACACCACATAAATATTCTTCAATGTGTACAATTTTTTTCACATATGCAGTCTCAAGTATTTATTCCTTGTGAGCTGCTTCTCACATTGCCAAGGAACATCAGGCATTATAGCCATGTTTTGCCTGACACTAGGACTAAACCAGCAATGGGTCTGTGGTTTCTAGTTACAGACAAAATGAGTTACTCAGTATTAGGACTTTTGCATACATCTTTTATACTGTCCTGAACTGTTTCATCACAGTTTTGTTAACCTTAAATACACTCTTACTCTAACACATATTTATTATGACCTCAAGTTCCCATGCCAGACATTAATTCATAAATGTGCCTCCCTAATTCAGACTGATGCACATCAAAGCACAGCCAACTTATGGATCTCAGGCCTGACTTGATATTCATTTCTCCCAAATTAAAATGCTTAAATGCCTTTAACCTACTGATTTCTTTTCACTGACAATAGAAAAAGCTAACACCATCGATATATAGAGGTACATGACATGAACCCTGTTCTTTATGTCACTTTTAGTTTTGGATTCTCTTCTGAGAGCCAGGTCTAGGAGATGGACATGAGACAGACTCCACAAAACCCTGAATCACAGAGCTGGTCACTCCTAATACTAAATAGAGAATAAGGGCAAACATACATGCAATTTTGTGGGGAAATAATGCATTTCTGGTAGCGCTTCCTTTTACCATGTTTGGATGAAACCTACTCACACAACAACTGGCCAAAACAATTCCCAAGGCTATGGCTGAGAAAACTTCTATCTGATGTTTTCTAGAATTTTCAAATCCCATGTAGTCAAAGGAGAGAACTGCTGAGCTGACACTGGCATAGCTGATGCCTTGAATCTTACATTTTCACCCATGTTCCCCCAGCATGGATGGCAGTGTTGATGCCTCAGCTGCTTTAAGGCCCACTGGCAAACTAACTACTATTTCTGCTTAGGGCAGCATGCAATGAATTACTAGCTGTGAGAAGTTTCATGAACAATCACAGATCTTGTACTGTAAAACCTAAAAATCCCATCCATATAGGAAAAAATTCTGGTCATTAACAAAAATTTTATGCAATGAAGAAAATCCTCTGTAGAGTGAATGAATTACAAATCTCAATTATGCCTCCTATTTTATGCATTGTAGCTAAATTTGATGTTCTTCCTCATAAGTGGCATGCTACCATGATCAATATTTAAAAATGCACTAAGTGGGAAAGGTGTTGCTCAAACATTTATAACAGAAGTTCAAAAATATCTGAATTTCCAGTTCTAAGACAGATGCTACCACCATATAGCCAAGTGAGGTGATATAAAGAAGGGACTGAAAGCCCTAAGACTCTGATAATGGTTTAAACTTAATTCTTGGGTGTACTGTAAATGCAGTTCAGCCCAAATGCAGTGCTAATTGCCAAATATTAACAGAAAGACTGGTTTAAATATAAGAAAACACCCTCTAAGGAGGTGAGGGGGTTTTATAACTGATCTTAGCCCTGCCTCTTTCTGTAAAACCACTCACCTCATTCTGATGGTGGCACTAGCGTAATAAAGGTAACAACAATTAACGGAAGTACCAAGTACTCAAGTACCACCTATGTACTTGAGAAATATATAGTTCAAATATCTTCCATTAGTAAATCCTTTCCATGTGATCTATAACACGTAGAAAATTTGCCTACCTACACGAGCACCACTTGGGCTTCATATCTCAAATCATGTCTTTAAATCACAACTCTGTATGAGTACAAGATGCAGAGAATCTCCCATGAATCTCCTACAGATTTGCCTTATCAGAGATAAACTTGGAGACATGCTGCTTTTAACACTATCCCATTCGCTAGCTTTACTCATAAACAGCCATTGAGGAAATTTAACTACACAAGGAAAAGAGGAAGTCTAGACAGAACTATGGGATTCATCTTCTGTCATCTGTCCCATGCAAGAAACATCTCCATAACTAAAGCTCACACTTGGTACAGTTTACAGTAATTTGTCTGAGACTTCTCACATGCAGCTGCATTTTCTGCCTCAGGAGATAAACCATACTTAGCCAAAGAAACTCTGGAACCTGAAGACAAGATCTTCAGAAGGCTTAAGGAGTGAAGTAGCCAGTAAGCTCATTGAAATGAGAGTGGAAAAGACTGGAAAGGAAACAATTACAGAAGAAAGTATACCTACTGTGGGGACTGGAACTTAGCATTGGGAAGACTAACAAGGGTAGGGGTGAGTCTTATGGGAACACTGGATTTTTGTTCTTGTTCTCATGCACACCTTGAGCTTTGTGTAACTAACTGAAGCCAGAAAACACCACTTACCTCGCTCACATGTTCTACCCCAGTAGCCAGTGCCAGTGCAGTCACAAATGAAGCGGTTCCAGCCATCCTTGCAGACTGCATTGTTCTTACACGGGTAGCTGTCACACTGCTTGGTGCTGAGGCGGGAGCAGGAGGACTTGACTCCGGCAGCATTCTGTGCCTCTGCCAGCTGCCGGATGTTCTTGCTTCGTCCATCAATGAACAAGTCTCGGATACAGCCGACATAGCCGTAGTTCAGCATTGCTGTCCAGAGCTCTGTGGGAAGGATGAGTCCTGCCCGGTTCTCTGGCAGCCCACCGAGGTACATGTCACCTTCCAGATCCAGGATCTCACTCTCCCCGCTAGCAGTGAATGGGGTGCGTCGGCTGTTCACTGATATAGTACCTAAATGAGGAAGACAAGGACACATCAACACTTCCAACTACACACTGTCTTAGGTTGTGGAACCAAATATGTGTATTCTATTTTCATCTGTTAACAGCAGTTGAGAAGATGTTTTTCTCTCTCTCTTGTAACTCAGGGGGAAGAGGCCTGACACCTTCTGATAATGGGCCATTAGCACCTTCCCAGCCTATACCTTCCCCCCAGAGTGGTGCATCTGCATTTCCATCATCCTACTGTGAGATACATCACATCCCCCTGGCAGTGGGGGGACAGGCAGTTTTGCTGTCTGGATAATCTGAGACACAGAGACAGGAAAGCTGCTAGCTTCACCCAATTTTCTGGGAGGAAGACTGGACCCCTTCTCGTCCACTGAACCCTTCCCACCACCACTGGACCCTTTCCTACCACCACCACTGGATCCCTTTTACCATCACTGGGCCCATTTTTCTACAGGATCATCTCTACTCCAACAGAACCACATCTGCCACTTCAGAAGGACTCACTTTTGGACTGCTTTCAACACCCTGACCCGCAGTGTATCAGGTTGTAGCTCTGACTCTGTCAGGGTTTTCCAAAATTGTTGTTTGTTTGTTTGCTCATTTGGTTGGGTGGTTTTGTTTCCTATTACATTTGTATTGTTAATATTCATAGTAAAGGACTGTTATTCCTATCCCCAAAATCTTTGCCTGAGAGCCTTTGATTGCAAAATTATAATTTGGCGGGGGTGAGGGGTTTACATTCTCCATTCTAAGGGAAACCCCAGTTTCCCTGGCAGATACCTGTCTTTCCAAACCAAGACAACACTCAGTTTAGTTCATTTTTTTCCAACAACTGAGTGAGGTTTAAGGTTCAGCACAAGAGAGTGAAGATTCTTCCCTACCCAAATGGCATTCTAACAAGGTCTTTCACATAGCTCCCTCTCCTCCTGATCCACAGGTCCTAAGTAGTTCCATGCAGTGACTGATCATCATGCATCTGTATCTCAAATTGCATTAGAAAGTCAGAAGCATAACAATTCAATAGATAAATAATAGCATGAAAAATTTGAGCAATATTCAATGGCATTCATCCAGCAAAGCAAAAAACTTATTGAGAACACACAGGATTTTGTTCTTGAGGAGTTGTTGTTGAGAGAAAAAAGATAAGCAAAAGCATTTTAATTCCCACTATATAGCTTTTTCAGAAAAAAATTTCATCAGTACCTCCAAATCTGGACCTGAATGATGGACCAACATAGACACATTTGTAAGTGACATGGAGAGAATGGCTGATGCATTGGAGGAAGCACTGGGTTACCATTTAGAGAAACCATTGCAAGGTGGAGCAAAGGACTGATAGCAATGCTTGATGTAAATCAAAATCAATAAATACAAAGTCCTACACCTGAGTCACAAAAGCCTCACACGTTAGTATAGGCTAGTGACCAGTTGGCTAAGCTACAACTCTGTAGGAAAGGACCTGGAGATATGGGAGACAACTTGAACATGAATTAGCACTGTGAACTTGTAGTAGCAAGAGACACGAGCTGCAGTAAGGTGTCCTGGTTCCAGCCAGAACAGAGGTAATTCTTTGCAGTAGCTGGGAGGGGCATTGCAAGGGGAAGCAAGTGATTTGCAGAGTCTCAATGGGACCACTGAATTGGAGAGTACCATTCCTAAGCCACAACATAAGAGAATCTCCAGCTCCACAGAAAAGTACCTTTTTCACCACCAGAGTGGTCAAACACAGAAACAGAAATCTCAGTGGGGTTTACCAGACTGAAGGCATTCTAAGCTCAACTGCACGTGACCCTGAAGAAAATCTAGATTGAACTAGAAATCTCCAGAAGTCTGTCCCAAAGAAAAATACTGTATGGCTTTACAAAGAAAGCTTTCTAGTTTCCGTTTTATACAGGAAAATTGAGGAAGAGAGAGATAAACACCTATCTGAACAACAGGTATTATTAAAACTGTGATAGCTTCCGTATGCTCCAAATCAAATGTAGGCATACTACACTGAGGTCATTCATATGTATTTCAAGAAATTGTCCCAGCACATAAAATAATCAGGATATATAATACAGAAATATAATTAGAGTATGTAAAATAGGTACAGAAAAGCAAAGTGACCTTCTTTAAGATCAGACAGTGCATTCAAAGAAAAACAGGGAACATAAAGCACATCTCTCACATTCCAGAGCAGTGTACTCTTCTGAAGACCATTCAGCAGTTTCTGTGATAGGGATTTCTGCCCACTAGACACTCATCTAAAAATCAGCAATTTGCTCTCCCTAGATATAAATCATCACATCCAATTGCCTTGTCATTAAGACAGTCTGTCTTCAGAGACACTATCCAAGCTTTAAGATTAATTCCACATCATTGCATTTTTATCAGACACCCCTACAATAAGGAAGGAGAGTTAATAGAGTTAACTCTATTGTCTCTGTGAGAAAGCACAGTCATGTACATACACCTTTTCTTCAGTTGTAAGAGGTGTCTTAGAGAACTGCACATATGACACAAACACAAGGTACTCCATGTGTGTGATGTTCAGTAATAATTGAGGAATAATGTTTGAGGCAGCAGAGTGTCAGAAGCATCAGAGGCATTACAAATTAAAGGCTCAAAGAGAATCACAGTTATTTAATGAATCATTTTGTATCAGCAAGCTGGAGCACCACAGGCATTTCCTCTTTTATAAAATAAGGAAAGAGAAAATGTGACAACACACATAGTGTCACACAGGCAGCATGTCATGGAGCCACAGGAACACAACTCCCAGCATCTACACTGCTATTTCTCAAAAGCAGCCTGTAGAGTACATGTTACTCTAAAGCTTAGAACCAAAACACTGGAGGGCTGAACTCTAGAGAGCTGCTACTGTGGAGGATAAACATGTGCAAATGCCACAAAGGTAAAGATACCCCCTAAAAGACAAAAAATATTGATAACATTAAGTGTAAAACCTGAAGAAAGAAGATGACATGATGAGCAAGAAATAGGCTAGACAGCAACCTAAACATTATGAGTGTTTTGTACTGTGCAGTAATTCCTGCAAGGAGATGGCACTAGTTTGGATGAACAACATGTTTAAGACCAAGCTGCTGAGATGGAGAAATTCTATACTGATCCTAAAAAGGAGTACTCACATAAGCTGACACCTTTTTTTTTTTTTTTTTTTTTTTTTTTCCAGAATCCCATGTTTGACACTCTGCTTAGAGTAGACCAAGTTCATCTTGAGGAATCAGAAGCATATATGCATCTCCTCCACAGTGCCACACTTACTTTGTGCTGGACTGAAGAACAGACCAAAACACCCCACTGAGGGCAGAACAGGCACAACAAACAGTGCACTGATACAACTGTAAACCAAACCATCCAGTAAGATTTTTAGTGTCTGATCAGGTGAGAAGTCACATATGTTTTGTAGCTGATGACTAGCTGAAAACACTGTCCTGCATAACATGTTCACTGTTCCCCAGCTAGAAACTGTGACAGGTTCTGTGAACCTGGTGGGAGCTTTCCCAAAGGACAAAAAGGTTACAAGATGTTAGCTTCCATGTCCACACTGCCAGCTTCTGTCAGAGTAGAAAGACAAAATCAGGTTTTGTTGCTCTGGCAGCCAACACAGACCAAAGCATACACAAAGCCTAAAGGGACTAGAGATGCCAGAGGTTACCTGAGCATGACTGCCAAGTTTCCCTGCCTTAGTGCACCACAATAGTGAATATTTGGATTTTTAAGCTGTTTTACTAGGATCAGCAGAACCTGAAGTTTTGGACTGTTAAGAGAAATGGGGGAAAAAAAAAGGGAGAGATGACACCAAACATAGGCCTTGCTGCTTTAGTAAGGAGAATCAGAACTTGCAGGTCACTAGCTCATTCAATTCAAATTATGTTTTTAGCCCTCATTAAGTAAATTAATTGTTTCAGTTTTCCAATTATAGTCATCTATACCGAGGGGAAAAAAAAAATCTTCAAAGTGTAACCATTCTCCAAGTCCACATGTGGAAGAAAAGCCAAGTACTAAAAAAGAAGAGGTCTTGAACTCCTTTCTCACACTTATCCAAGGTGTCATTGGATGAAGTGACTAAAGGTACAATGTGAAGAAATCAATGCCAGTATCCTGGTTTTCTCAGGACACAAGGCATCAGTCATTAGGATCATTAACCAAGTATTCATTGTGAGCAGAGAACACAACTAAATAAAAAGAAAAAAAAAAAGACAGGACATCATACCAACATGTTCTTTCTTCTTGTGAAAACTGTTTCTAATTTAAAATCTGTTACCTCTAATCAGTGCCCAGAACATCATAAACCTCCCTGCCAAGCGACAAACAAGTAGTCCTACAGTGTCATCCATCAAGTAGCTAGCAATGCATCTGTCACACCCTCCTGTGAATGTGTCCAAATGAACACGTGTCCCTGTTTGTAGGGTTTTGCAAACCCTATTGTTTGCATAGAACCTGTGTCATTTCTGTCTCTTCTTCCTCTGCAGCTGCTTCTTCAGGGATGACACAGTCCCCAAGTGAGCTAGTAAAATTGAAGTCAGTACGAAACACAGCTAATTGAGTTTATCCCTAGAAGTTAATTAAATTTTAGCAATTCTAAAGAAATCAAAGCTCCATTTATTTATTTATGGCTTCCTTTGTAAAATGCTCCTATCGATGTCTTTAGGAGATAACAATATATAACCATACATATTAAGTCCAAGCAGAGCACCATGCCAAATACAAAGAAACTACTCACATCATCAAAAGCAAAAATAGCTTCAGGCAAAGACCTGTTCAAACAGCTAGGCCTTGCATGGTATCTCAAAGTCAGCTCTTCTAAAAACACAAGGGAAGCAAATTCTAGCACTGCATTCCCTATACTGACAGTATTCAGCAACTGGAAATATAAAATTAGGGACGTAAAACTATCATCTGGAGATAACCAGACAAATCTCAAATCCACTGGCAAATGTAAGCAGAATTCCTTTTGAAGTGAAGGCTTTGCGCTTCCAATGCTTCAGAAAAAAACTGAAGTACAATTGTTATTCTCTAGATGAAGCTACCGTATCTGAGCATTTTTGTTTTCCTCCACAATTTCAGAGTATATCATGAGTATATCAGCTTGATATTAAGCACTGGAAACAATAAAAATAGCTCTTGGCAATTGCATGGTTGGTGTATTTTTAGAAATAAACTAAAACTCATCTTTGAAAATGAGAAGCTGCAAAGAAAGAAAAGAAACATCCACTGAACATTGTCTCAGATTTTAAGACTAAACCTGTCATCCAAAAGAGTAAATAAACCTAACTCAAAACTACAGGATACTAAAGAAAACAGAAAATGTTGATTTGTTACCATAATTTTGATACTGGTTGTGCCCATAACTCTTATTTTTCTCACGACAAGATCTGAAATGCAGAAACCCAAAGTAGATCAGTAAGAATTTCTCAAACTGAGAACAATGATTCTGAAGGACCTTAAACCTTACCACGGCCTACAAAGAAGTCATCACTGTAACTATGCATGCAATTGCAAAGATAGGTCCAGAAGGTCTGAGGATTGTGAATAAAATATTAATAGATTTCCTCTGTGATGTGCTATTCAAACTTCACACTTAACACTTAATGAAAATCATTCACGTCTTTGCCTTGCTGGATGAACATCACTGGACTAACACTAAGCTTTGTTAAGGAGGTGACTCATATCTAACAGGTTTTGAATGTTCTGAGAATCAATACGTAGCCCTAGGTTTGAATCTGAAATATGAACCTATTTAAGAAAAAGTTGTAACTCTACCCGATCTTCCATCTCGTTGAATATCCACATGATACCACTCTCCATCATTGGCTTTCTTTTGGGTGGCCTTGACTTTAATGGTCCCAGAGCCCATGTCCAGCAGCAAGTAGAGGTTTCCATCTAGAAGCTCAACTGCAAAGAAGTCTACCTTTGTATTTTTCTGGCTTCTGGTATCTTTCCTCTCCTGAGGCTTGCCATGGGTGAAAAGGATCAGTCCATTGGGTTCAGTGGTTCGGAAATCAAATGAAATGGAGCCCATCCTTTTGGTATTCCATTTAGGCAGACTAATATAGGCCTCAGGTGTCTCAAAGCTGATGGGATCCAGTGTAGCCACATTTTCACATATGAATTTCACTTCCCCATAGATCTTCATCTTAGTATCACCAATCCGTGCCAAGCGAGACAGCTCCAGACGAATGTCGTTATTCTTATAAACAACCTGCCAGACACAAGGGAAAGTATCATACATCAATCCTGCATACAATACAAATACCCCAATTACTTTCAGCCATGGGAGATAAACTTTTCCCAAAAGTGGGGAGAGGAAAGGAGAGAGTGCAAGAGTCTGACATCATGACAGAGGGAATGAGTTGAACCAGAAGAGTGTACAGAAATGACAGCAATAGATACTTCACAATGACTATAGATCAGATAAGCAGTCAGAATAAAATATTTTACTGAAGGGCAATGTGAACAATTAACTCTACCATAGGCCCACTTGGCTGTAAAAGCTTCTCTACATAAAATCCAGTGTGTGTCTGGTATCATGCTGTTATATTTGCATAAATCCCATACAAAATACAAAACAAAGTGTAACCTCCATGTCCATCACTACCAGCCACAGCAGGGAACTTGACACCACCACTGTCATTTCTCTATTATTCCTACAGGCCTACTTAACTATTAGGAGAGAGATGCAAAAAAATTTCAGCAAGTTGCTGTGAACTGTTAGTGATTGCCCTGTGGGTCCCAAAGAAAAAAATAACAAAGACCTAAATTTTCTCTGACCAAGAAATCTTAGACTGCTACTGACACAAACTTGCCATGGAAATATCTCAATAGCTTACCCTTGCTTCAAGAAACCAACAATTTCTGTGCTAACACATAAAAACCTGTATATTTTCAGTGCCTGGACTCTCACTTTCACTGGGTTAAGGAACCGAATTCTGGGCTCTGTTGTTGCTACATGGATTGAAATTAGCCAAGAGAAGAGTCTCAAACAGGCAAGCACTCCTGAGCAAGTCTGGCTTACTCAGGAGTCCAGATCTCCTACTCTTCTCTTTCTCTCAGGTACAGAATTAATTTCTGGAAAACAGATTCCTCTGCCCCATGCCATTCTCACAGAGGCAGGAACTAAAGAAGGCACAAAATTGAAATAATTTTAAACTATACGTTCTCTCAAACACCTTCCATGCTGCTAAATGCAGAGCTGGCATGTACAGCAAGTAAAACCACTTGTGCAACTAGCACAATTTTTATTGAATTCTTGTTCAGGGATACTACTTAAGACTCTAATTTCCTCTAAAGAGTTATTATTCTTTAGAATACTTTTTGTCTGTCACATATAGCACATATATATACACACATTTGATTTCTGCTTTCAAAATATTATCAGGATGAGTTGTCAGCAGTTCTTTATTATAACAGAAGGAGAAATCAGAGGAAAGTGTATGCAGTAAATATTAAAAGGCAAATGAGAGAAAGAATGAAGGATAAGCTTATAAATTAGGTAGTTAGGTAATTCACTTTTTCAGGATGAAAAAATAAAGGAAATCACAATTCAGTACATTTATAGCTAGCAAAGAATTTCCAACTTTCTCTAAGCATTAAAGGAGAATTCCCCCAGTGCAGCTAGGCTTTCCTGTTGCAAAGGCAAAACATAGAGTGAAAGGAGAAGCCAGCTGTTAAATCCCATTTGGAGAATGGCACAAAGCTCTAGTTCTTCCCAGCAGAGGACGGTATTGACCCACAGTAACTTGTTTTGCTCCAATTCCTAATAACATGCTCTGCCTTCACGCAAGCATCAGAAACATTACAGCTATTAATATCTGCAACAGGGATAAAATTCATTTTCAGTTTATGGGACTGTAGTAGTTTTATTCTACAGATTAATCGTGTCAAATGCTCTCATTAGAGACCATAAACCTCCTTCCATTGACACAGCAAGGGGGTGCATTAGAGCCTCCTCTCTTGCCAGACAATGAGGTGCACCTCAGACTTTAGTTCTGAGCACTGCATGAAGTCCTGTCTCTGTTTCTCAAGGAGAAAGGAAATAAATAGAGCAACTAAAAGGATGGAGCAGGATGCTTTATGAGGATAGGCTGAAAAGGCCAAGCTCATATTTGGAGAGGACTGAGAAAAATATGATTGAAGTTTACAGATGATGGAGAAGGTTAATGTAGAACTGCTCTTTGCCAAACCCAGCAATAACAGAGATAGAGGCACTTGCTTAAACATGTATGAAATAAGGATAAAATGGATTTTTAGAAGTACTTATTTACATGGAGGGTAGTGAGCTTCTGGAACTTGCTGCCAGAGGAGGTCATGGAAGTAGGGTGCAACAGAAGATGGAAAAAGAACCAGAAATAACAATGGACAGCAAGTCCACCAACTGATACTAAAGGGAAAAGGAAGGAGTGTGTCTTCTAGCAATTATAAACCAACAGTAGTGGGTGCTGAGGAATGTAAGGGAATGCACCACTGACAGCAGCCATGGTCATGTGCTCTCCCTAAATAGCACTTGCACCCTCCACTATTGGAGACACCATACTGGGTGCATGGATTGACCATTCTTCAGGCTCACAAGGGCTCACAACTTTGGTGCAACACTGCATTTTGGGTTTCATCACAGCCTGCAGTTGCTTTGGTGGGCAAGAGAATGCCAGGCCTGCATGTGCTGTGGCTTTGATAATCCTAAAATAGGAGAGCTGCCTTTATAGGATACCACTAACGATTGCTTAAACCAACACTCCTCTAAACTGCTTCTTGACCCAGTCTTTCCATACATGAGAGGAGCAGACAGGTAGCACAGTACCCTACATATGATTGATGGGTGATGCTGGGTTGTATCTAGCTGTGACTCAGTGATCTGTCTTCAGCAATCTCTGCGGCTTGCTGGTAGAGGGAATATCATATTCACATCAGCAGCTCCCACACACAGCTGAGCCACATACAGAGGTTACATCTCCCTTTTTGATGTATTTGATACTTGAGTAACAGGTCCCATCTTTTCGGGGGAAATGCAGAGGGTTTGCCTCTGAGTTTATATAAGTTTTGATGCTGACTGCTTTGTGTTTCACGAATCATACAAGTACCACAGCTGGAGAATCCTTGAGACAGAATGCTTCCAAAGGAACCAGAAAAAAATTATATCAAGTTAGTTGTAATCAAGAAAGTGACTAACAATGAAGAATCTGAGGCCAAGAATGAAGAGACCAAGAAAGCAAGCACAAAGCAAAACCTGGGGAGGAGATGAGAAAGGCTGTTGAATAGATACAAGAGTTCTGTATTCGATCTTTACAAAGAAATGCATCGACTCCAACCTGAATCTCTGTTATTCAAATGTTGTTCTAAATTATTTTCTTTTTAAAAACCCCAGAACAAAACACCTAACTTGAGAAATCTAAAAAAGCATCTATATTTATGGAAAAAGTGCAAGTGTTTCAATAGGTGATGAGGACAGAAACATTTGGACATCATCATGATGTATAATCAAGTACACCAGAACTCTCATCATAACAATAAAAGAAAGGAATAGAAATAATGCTTGTGTGTAAAACCAATGTGAATCCTGGGCAGGAACGGAGAAATGCTAAGGCAGCTTCTGATAACGACAGTTCAATTGTTAAACCGAAGGTTCAAGATTGAGGAGAGAATATAATTAAATGACTGGTATGCATGTCCCATAGTGGAAAACATTCAAATTCAGTCTGCTTAATAGGTAGAGGTTAAAATGTGATTCGATTGCAATCTACAAGTACCTGTGCAAAAAATGGAATTTGGCAAGACAGGGCTCTTCAGTGCATGTGACAAAGGGATAATGAGATCTGGGGGCTAGAGATTGAAGTTAAAGAAATTCACATTTTAAAATATTATTACTTATTTTTACATCAGGGTAATTTGCTACTGAAATAATTTACTACAGGTTATATTGTGTTCTCTGCTACTGGCAAATTTTAAATTAAAATAGTATCCTGTTTTCTCTAAAAGACATAGTGAGACAGGAATTAATTATACAGCAAATCAGGCTAGATTATCATAATGGCTCTTTCTGGCCTCATAACCTATGAATCTTTGTGTTTTAATGAAATCAACAGAGTGCAGTGCATTTTGCAGGACAGATGAAGCACATCCTACCAACTGCTAAAACTGCCTGGTAAAGGAGGAGAGGCAATTGTCAGTTCTGGTCTGACTTGTCATCAGTGCCTTCAGTGAAGCTTTTTTAATATTTTTTTTTCATGTTTGTGATCCTACCTTAAAACATACCACTAAAAAGGAAGGAAAGCAGAAAGTCTTGGACAAAAAAAAAATTATTCTGTAACTCAAATATATAAGCTTCAAGAAATAGTTTGTTAGAGTCACCTGCTGCAATCCAGAGAAGATAAATTTTCATGTTTCACTGAGGAAGCTTTCTGCCAGCAGTAGAATCTACCATCTGCACAGCACTTCCTACCTCATAGTCTCATTTTATGAGCAACCCCTGAACTAACTTGAAGGCTCTTCAGTATATGCCAAAATACCTATTGAAACCCACTTCTCTAAATTCAAATGAGGCCATAACTGTCTCAGAATACTGTTCCTCTCTAGGAAAGTGTTCTAGGGCCATAGACGGCTTCCATAGCAACTGAGAAGTAAGCAAAGCAATGAAAGCAGTGCCCATAGACTTCTACATTTACATCAGGTGCCTTCTGAACAATGCCAGTCTTGCCTATTTAAACAGAGACAAGCTTGAACTCATCCCAGGTCTGATATATATACCAGAGAAGGCCTAAGGGAGTCAAGGACATGATTCCTGATACAGACATACCCATCTTTATTTTGAGAAGGAAAGTGGAAAAGAGAAAGGGGAAGAAAATTATTAGCAAAAGCTATGCTCAGAGCTTTTGAAAAGTAATCTTCATTCTTCCAATCTTAAAATTGTTTTATATTGCAAAAATGAAACAAGAATAATGAAAACAATTTCCTTTTCCAAGCGACTGTTTCTAAATACACTTTAACAAAGGAATATTGACCATTTAATGCCTTTTTAAAATGAATTAGACTAGTATAAATGGATGGTCAGGAAGGGGCTAGTCCAGATACACAGGGTCCCAAAAATCAGTAGGAGAATTTCATGACACCTAAAACATTCTGAGGGAAAAAATATATGCATTAAATCATGTTTCCTATAAATCTGCTGAGAAAGAAGAGCTTGTTTTAGGCAGAGTTAAAACAAATTGGCAATTCAGTTTTGAGGTTTCTTTAAAATGGCAACTCTGCAATTTTGAAGCATTCAAGGAATTTCTCCAGCTAAACTTCTTATGAGTTTCACTCATGGGTTAATGACAGCTCTAATCAGATGGCTTTTCACAATGATGAAAAGCATCTCTCTGCAATCAAGTGAAGTTGCAGATAGTGAGGCAGCAACAAAAAGGGAGAAAAAATTGTGTGCTAAGTTTGGCCAGTAGCCAATATAAAAATTCCTCTCCAAGTTGGTGTTATTAAGTGGGAGACATGATTTTCGGTACAGGCTGGACACAGGCATGCTCCAAAGGGGAATGGCTGTCAATAGCCTGGCAAACTAGATGACTACCATCATGAAAAAGAGCAATAACCTGAAGGCTTCATATGTTTAGCTAGGTAGAAAGAGCACCTCTGAAGGCTAGCCAAATTGTTCACCTGTTGCACCCTGGATGTTGCTTTTTTCTGTCCCAGGCTGCACCCCTTCACCAACTGCCCACATCAATTCTCACAAAGGATAACTGCTAGACATTCAGGCTAGAGCCTAAGACTTTTTTAAAGGCACCTACACATAACCAAGCAAGTTTCCATAGCAAAAAAAAAATATTTTAGTTTATCCACTGGTATATTAGACCTGTGTTTTCCTAGCCCTCCCTGACCCGCAAACACACTGGGTTAGCAGCACTTTACTCTTTGTCTGGGGCAGACTATGTAAGAAGCAATCCAAGTCTTCAGTGATGGGTATCTAAACCTCCTAGACTTATTTAAATAACACAGTGTGGACTGGGGATACCTAGTATAAACATATTTGATGTTCCACTGGGGTAAAAACTGTATTCAGGTAATAAATACCATCACCATTCCCCACACTGTACTCCCCCACACTGTACACTGAAAATTGCTGTACTCCACTGGAGATCACTTTGATGTTCACTTTGGAGAATTGTACTTCAAGAAAGGACTGGAGCTATTGGAAAGAGTCCTGGCTAAAGCAATGAAAATAATCAGGAGTCTAGGAAATAGAAGTTTGAAATGAGACACTAAAGTGTTCAAATAGAAAAGAGTTACTACAAAGCAGAAAGGAACAATCTCTTCTTTGTACCCACACTGAAAAGGACAAGAAATAATTGGCAAAAAATTACAGCAAAGAAGTGTTAGAGAAAGGTTGTTTTGTTTTGTTTTAATTTAAGAACAGTGAAGCACTGGAAGAGATTGTCTGAAGAGCATCAATCACTGGAGACCTTTAATTTCAGGCCAAAAAAATTGCAGTCAAAACTCACATAGATGTCATTGTTTCTGTTTTGGGACAGTGGAAGTGTAAAGGATTAGAAAACCTCTCATGATTATCTAAATTCTAGTTTTATTTTCTATGATTCTGTGTTGGGATCGAGGGGAGAGTAGAGGAACATGTGAAAGAGCAAATTACTATGTATCTAAAGACTTTCATATAGTGTTCAAGGACAGGAAGGAAGAATAAACCTTACAGTAACACAATACAGACGCCTCACAAATTTGAAAGCCTAAATTTACAGATTACCTCCCTAGCAAATGAAGGCTTGAGAGGTAAATAAAAATAAAGAAAAAAATTTAGAGCTTTAAAAAAAATCGTTATCACAGCAGCTTCTTTACCAGCATGCAGGAGTTGACTTCAATTACATTCAAACCTGTAGTGAGCTTATACAGACATTCACCAGTTACAGAGTACTCTGCCCCTCCCAAATGCATCCCAAAATCTCAGATTTGTCTAGCAAGCACAAGCTAAATCTGTCGAGCTTGGTTCAGTGATGATTAAGTGAGGAAATGATTACTGTCAAGTGTCTTAAGAATTCCATCTGAAAGGCTGAGAGGAATTATTTTAGGATGGCCCCATTGATCATTTAAGGCTTCAACCTTATTACACTGAAAAGTCTATCAGACAATTACTTAGCAAATAACACTCCATTTAGTGATTTCATTGTATTTTAAATCCACCTAAGGTTGTACAAGTACAAAAGACCTGTCTCAGGAAATAAATCTGTTTAGTATGGCTGGGTGAATGTTTCCATCAGGATGACTTTAACACAGAATTCCATTTCTCTCACAGAGAATTAGCAATGAAAGGCTTCGCTTCAATCTGTAACAAACCAAAATGGCAAGTTTAGTTTTATCAAACTTTACAGAAAAGCTTTTGCATGAACTTAACCATAACATAAACCAGTATTTTTCAGGCATTGCATTTACTTTCAAGAGTGGTCCCCATTTTTACCTCTGGTCTCCACTCCCTAAGAAAATACTTTCACATGACACAATGTCAGTGTCCCACCAGATACCAGCAGAGACACATGACTGATTTTGCCACTAAGCAGCTTAACCAAATACTCTGGTCCCTCTGGGAGAGTGGACACAAGGGCCCTACGGGACCCATGAACTGCAATGGAGAAGAAAATTCAGTTTGTGTATTAAACTGGCTCCAGATTATTTGGGGTCAATTCAATAACCAACATAAAATAATTTGATTCTGAAAATAACAGAATTTTACGTATGAACTCAGTTTTGAAGATTTCATGGATTTACATTTTTAAAAATGAATCTTACCAGCAGCAATGAAAGTAAATGTCAGCTGGAGGAAACTCCTTTGGAACAAAATCTTAATTCCACTCAGCTTTTCACTTCAGTGATAAAACGTGTTTTAATGAGAACACTAATGTATAAAGTCTTCTGTGAGAATACTAAATAAATATTGCTCACTCACAGATAGGCAGTTTTTCCCCACAACCTACCCTCCCTAGCAAGTATGCCTTGAGCCTGCTGCACTAGAATATCCCTGGAAGGTACAATAAGGTAATTCAGTCTCCATATGCCAGGCAAGCATTAGTCTCACTGCTGAGGTTTCCAATATAAGCAAAGCAAATGCTAAGCAAATTCTGCCAACCACAGCAGCGTCTTCTGGTTTTTGTCACTTGCCCAGCAAAAAACAAACTGAAAATATTTACCATTACACATGGGAGAGCACATGCTCAGAAGTGAGCACTGCTCAAGTAACAATGAGATTACAGCCACACAGGAAGCATTTAGTGGATTTAGTATTGTACAGACTAAGCCTTCAAATTTAAAGTGGTGCCACTGCAGCAGGATGGTGTCACTGTTTGTAGCTGGACTCTTAAAGCTGAGGGTGCTGCATCCCAGCATGTGTCCCTCCCTTAGCCTTAGCACAAAGGTCTCAAGGGCACTGGCATCTCCCTCCTCTTCTCCATGCCAGCCAGAGAAGGAGGCATCCCTTCAGCTAGGCTCTCCTCCTGTGAGGGACCAAAGACACTTGGGGTCTGCTGAAGAACTCCCATTGCAGGATGACACTATCCCATGGCTGACACCATCTGTTACAGGTCCAGATGGACTGGTGAGGAGGAGGAGGACCGTCTCCGTATGTCTAGCCCAAAATACTAGGGGATTCTAAACTTCTTTTTTAATGTCTCTCTTTTTTGCCCTGTGCAAACACTTGTCAACACTGACATCTCTCCAGTATCTTTGTGCTCATCTCTCTTCACATTCTACAGCATGGAACAAAGTTCAAACTCCCCACAAGTAGGATTCCCCAAACATTTATCTGCAGTGGGCCTTACATTGTGTGAAAACAGGGGTGTGATGAGCTATTTGCTTGAATATTTGCTGTAGTGGGCAGGGAATATAGTTAATTCCCTACCTGAAAGAAGCATCAAGAGAAAAATACTGTCATCTCATAACCCCCAATCTGGTGTGAGAAAAAGAACCATAAGCTGTTTTATATCCTTCTCTCATGTGTATCTAAAACTCTCTCATCTGTGACCTTCACCTCTAAGCTTGCAGCACTAATAAAAGGAATTGGGGGGAGGGGGGGAGGAATAGGATTTAAAATAAATAAAAAAAAAATCAACACCTATCTTCTATTTGGGACTGAGCTCCAGTTACCACAATGCCAAAAGGTCTAGTTCATCTATTTGTCCAGAAGCCACCCAGCTGCACCAGCCACAGCTTTACTGCACAGCACAACACTGTCTGAGACCAATAAACAAGGATTAGAATGGGACAGTTCCCTCAGCTGTTCATCTGATTTTATCTGGCCTCCAGAGAAACCCTTACTAACAAAACTCTCCCCTCTGCCCACCACCTTTACAGGTTTCTTGGGGAAGAGTATTAATACATGCAAAGAACCCAGTGGCACTACCAGGGTTCACCAAGCCTGCTGGCAAAACTTCACCTTCATCCCTTGCTTGATCTGGAAGCTGTGTGCATGGAGTGCGAGTTCAGCAGCTCCTGGGGAACAAGGGGGAATACAGAAGCATTCAGCACAGCCAGAACTGCTGCCACAGTGAGGGAACTTTAAGGAAAGTCCAAGAAAGCAGAAACAAAAGCAAACACAAAAAGGTGACATTTTCCAGTGGAGGCACTGAAATGAGAAGCAGAAATGGGAGACAGATGAGGACCTCAGCACCCAATTCAGCACCAGATTGCACTTCTCAAAGTAGGTGGACTGCTGCAATCAGGAAGAGAGGAGGGAGGTCAGGACTGGAGTCAGCACTAAACACCAGACAAACGAGACACCTGATTAGCTGGTTCCCAGCACAAAGGGAGCTAGAAAAAGAAGATCACACTGTTGTAGAAACACTTTCTACAGAGTAATTTAAGAAATTCCTACAGAGCAATTTAAGTTACTTGGTGAGTATTACTGTCTTGGAATTAGTTGATTTAATATTGTAGTATCTTCCACTCCCCATTAAGGGTCACTATTTCTGATTTTGAGAAAGTGAAAGAGGGAACTGAATTCATACAACAAATCAATAGATGGCAAGAAAGAACAATCCTTCTTCCTAGTTACTACCTTGTGCCTAAACTAAAGAAAATATTTTGGTAACACAGAGCGGTGCAAATAATCTACTAATCTCTTTCAGTTTTAGAATTCTATAATGTAAATACTGGACAATAATAAATACTTTTCCCTCAGTTTGTTTGCTTTTGCTACAATGTCATTTTAATGCACCCAGGCATGGGGTTCCCATCTCCTCTGTGCTGAGCTCAAGGAAGACTTATATCACGTCCAAGAAAGCTTCTTTGATACAAGGCTGATTTACTTGTATTTTCTGTTTAGCTCAGTGCTGTCTTACTGCTTAAGAATGATGTGTACCAGATCTTAAGCAGAGCAATAGAGCTTACATTGCTCAAACACTAACAGGCAGAAAACAAAATCTGCCTTGGCCACTCTTTGGCAACCTTTCTGTTTAAGTGGACTTCCCATGCACTTCAGAGGTTTAAGTCCCAACAGCCTTTTCTAACCTATAGGGAGCACTGAGGTACTACTGTGACAGCAGCAGTTTCAGAACATGGTGAACTTCCATTTCTGGAGTTGATTCCTGTGGAGGAGGGGGTAGAGAAAAGGTCTCTGCTCTTGTTATTACCCAGACCACGTTGACCAGAATATAGAAATGATTGGTCTGCCTACATGGCACTCAAAGAACCTACTCTGAGTTTCTCCTCTACAGCAGTTTTATTCTCCTTGCACTGAGCAAGTGCTGTCAAAAACAGCAAAATACATAGAAATCAGTCAGCCATTCTTTTTCTAATATATCAAGAAAACTTGCCTGTGTGTTTTACTGGCAGCTGAAGGGGAAAAAAGAGAATAAGAAAAAATGGCTGACATAGTCACAAAACTTGAAAAAAATTCCTGGAAGCAAGCACACATATATATTCCTCAGCGCAGGACTGGTTAGATGTTTGGACATGTAATCACCCTACATGCTGTATTTGTTTGCATAGATGTACTTACATATATTTACATATCCACATACTGTGCACAGATACATAAGAAAGCATATATATTTATGTACTCATGCACAGATCTGCACTGGTAGCTACTGTATATGGGTTTATACACATTTGCAAACAGTACCTGCATGCACTCTACTGTATCTGTGTACTTACTGCTTCACTTGTGGATTTCTAGGCTATGCTGTTGTGATTTAACCCCTAGCAAGCAACACAGCACTACAGGAGGGAGGGAGGGAGGGAGGGAGGGAGGGAGGGAGGGAGGGAGGGAGGGAGGGAGGGAGGGAGGGAGGGAGGGAGGGAGGGAGGGAGGAAGGAAGGAAGGAAGGAAGGAAGGAAGGAAGGAAGGAAGGAAGGAAGGAAGGAAGGAAGGAAGGAAGGAAGGAAGGAAGGAAGGAAGGAAGGAAGGAAGGAAGGAAGGAAGGAAGGAAGGAAGGAAGGAAGGAAGGAAGGAAGGAAGGAAGGAAGGAAGGAAGGAAGGAAGGAAGGAAGGAAGGAAGGAAGGAAGGAAGGAAGGAAGGAAGGAAGGAAGGAAGGAAGGAAGGAAGGAAGGAAGGAAGGAAGGAAGGACAAAGCAGAGAGGAATAAAACCCTCAAGACAAGTGATGCACCATACTACTGCTCACCACCCACTAACTCATGCCCTGCCCATGTTTATCCAGGACAGTAAAAGCAGCATTAGAAAAATGCACATCATCTGCATGCAGATCCTCACATTCTGTTCTTATGAAGCTGTGTGACCAACAAACTGCTTGGCATTCTGATAACTGCTATCCTCTTCCCCTGAAAGTAGCTCACAAAGAGAGAGCATATCTTACTGAAACACTGCGCTAGTTTGGGCTGAGATAGAGTTAATTTTCTTCACAGTGGCTGGTATGGGGCTGTGTGCTGCATTTGTGAACACAGTGATAGTATTTTAGAGATGTTTTTGTTATTGCTGAGCAGCACTTACACAGAGCCAAGGCCTCTTCTGCTTTTTGTACTGCCACACTGGTGAGGAAGTTGGGAGGAGGCACAGCCAGGACAGGTGGCCCCCAACTGATCAAAGAGATATCATACTCAGTATAGAAAGTGGGGGAAGCAGGAGGAGGGGAGGGATGTTTGGAGTGATGGTGTTTGTCTTCCCAAGTCATTGTTACATGTGATGGGGCCCTGCTCTCCTGGAGATGGCTGAACACCTGCCTGCCATGGGAAGCAGTGAATCTATTCCTTGCTTTGCCTTGCATGCATGCATGGCTTCTGCTTTTCCTATTAAATTGTCTTTATTTCAACCCACAGGTTTTCTCAGTTTTGTCCTTCTGATTCTCTCCCCCACCCTGCTGTTGGCTGTGCCGTGCTTGGCTGCTGGCTGGGGTTAAACCGTGACGAACCACACAAGGATGGAGTTACCATTAGAAAAAAGACTGGTGGAGGTGAGATTACACCAGAATCCTTTTGACTGAAAATTCCACCTTTCCATACCCTCCAGTATATTCAGAAGTAAGATATCAGTTCAGAAGATGCAACTGACTTTGCTGTACATGACATTGGACTGTGTGCTGAATGGGACTTTGCAGAATCTAACCATGCTCCTTCATACATTTCTTTTTCTTTCACACTGGCATGGTCAAACCTGAAAGAAGCATAGATAAGGGAGGAGGCAAAGAAAATGACAACAGGGGCTTTAAAGTGAAGTATTTCCAATGCAATCTATACTGGATTTGGCACATTATTGCCTACAGTTCTGTTCCAATTCCAAATAACTCAATGCCAGCTCTGATTATTGTACTATTTGTATAATAGGCAATTAAGAAGAAAAAAAACAACAAAAAACACAACAACCACATAAAAAAGCCCCCATGTGCTGAATATTAAGAGAAAAATGCTGAAAAGTACATTGTTAGAGAATATATGTTCAGCCCATGATGCTTCTCAGCATCACTGTGTCCTGCCATTCCCAGGCAGTCCTTGTTCACATTTAAGGCACTCAAAGGGAGAGCATTAGTGGTGATGATTATGGCACACTGAAGATGCTGCTGTTTTCTATATTTACCTTTTTTTTTTCTCTTTCTTTCCCTACGGCAACACACTTTGAAAAGGCTGCATTTTTCAGCTACCCCATAGTTCCCCATTTTGCTTTGGGAGTAATATAAATAGTAAACAAAACAAGCAAGTTTTTTCTCTAACTCCTCAATCATTCTGTCAGTAAGATCTGTATGGTTTTACAGCACAATTTCTTTGCCCTTCAAAGCACAAGAATCTCATACTGTTCTGGCATCCACAATCCTGATACCTCTCACTGCAAACCCATCATTTGCATGCAAGTCTATCAACAGGTATTACTAAGGGTAAGAATTATTTCCCAAAAACTTCTAAAAGGAAGGATGGGTTGCAGACATCTGCCCCAGATCCTATTAGTCCCTCACAAAGCCAGAGAACTTCAGAAGCCAGAGAAAAATTCTCAAATGCTCTTTCTGCACTGTGCTACAAATTTGTTTTGTCCACATAGGCTAACATGCCTCTTAAAGGCAGATGATCAGCCTCTTGCCATTTTCTTCCTTGCTTATGTAGAAGTATTAGACTCTGAAAGTCAAACCCTAAAACTAGTTTGAAGCAAGAAAATAAACCCCCTCATGTTAATCACATCCTGCAAACTTGGCTTGCACGTTCCTGTAAGAAGTATAAGATATATAGTCACTGCCTTCTAAAGCCAAGTTTCATTTTGCCAGACTGAACATAAAATCTGTTCCACTAAGGGAACACTACTATTACATTATTGCTACTATTACTACAATTGTTATTGATTATTACATGTTGAAGACACTGGTGTAGACAGCAAAGTGAGGGGGTAGCAAACTGCAAAGTGAGTTTCCACTGACATAGAGAAATAAGGATCATTCTGTATCATCAATTGCCAAAAATTTAGGACTGCAGGCTAATTTTAATGGATCCCTTGCATCAAAAAAAAAAAATTCAGTGCAAGAAGAGGAAACACACAAACAGGTATATTTTTCTTTGAGGTTTCCCATTTTATGGAAGAAGTGCTATTAATAAAACTTTCCAAGTGCCAGAGAGAGACAGACTGAGGCAGCACACTGGGGAAAATGACACTGCCCAGGAACTTTCAATCCTACCTCGACTGAACTACAACCAGAGAGCAACTTCCAGGTACTACAAAATAGTCACAACACCTAAGGTGGTTTTTTGGAAAAGAACGATAGCTAAATCTCAGATTACTTATCACTTTGACATGCATTTAATAATATATACTGAGACACATTATTTCAGTTCAGGCCATTGCTAGATTATAGATTTAAGATCAAAGGCTGTAAGCAACTCTCACACAATGGGAACCATATCTAAGCCTTCCAAATAGGTACTATGAAAAGAGTATGCATGCCTTGATGCATAACCAATTGAACATGAAATGCCTTTGTAAAGCAGTTCTGTAGAAGACTAATTGTGATTCTTCAGTGTCAAAGTACAAAAACTATCAAGAAAGTACAGACAAAAGACACTGATTATATATATAGTATTAGTGAAATCATTTCATAATATTGTGGCCTGTGATCTTGCCTATGCTTTAAAAACTGTGTTAAAAAACATCAAAGAACAAAAAACACCCTTAATCTTATACTATACTGGGTGAGCTATGCAATGAATTCCATCTATTTCACCCAAAGGTAGGCTACAAGCTGACCCAAATCTACACACTACAGGGATCTCCATCTGACAGAAGAGATCTGCTTTAGTTTAGGAGATAAAAGCATAATGATACAGCCAAATCACAACTATCCTGGCTGGAAGTAGTGTGCAATGTTTCCTAGTGATCCAATCAAAAAATTAAGTCTTTATATCACTATGGGATGCACTAATGGTTAAAAAAATGTTGTATCTTGATAGAAAAGTCCATCTAACACCAAGATGGCAATTGTTTGTTTAAAAGGTTCAGCTTATATAATTTATGAAGTATGCAGTATTTTTCTCTGTCAGATATAAATACATGAAGAACTGAAGTGTTTATGTCATAAGAAGATGACAAAGTATTTTGCAATCCATGAGAATAAAAGAGGATGTTGATCAGCTACCAGGAATAAATACGCTTTATTTTTAATTCACAGACTTGGGTCACTTGCTCTAATTTCTTAAAAGAGCTGAATGAGGAGATTTATGATCCACTGGGGTTTATTTTTAATCTTGAAATAACAAAGATAACAGAAGAATAAAAGAATGATAATGTTGTGTGAATGTTTTAAAAAGCCAAACAGGACAAGATGCATAACTGTAGAACGGTTTAGCCTGGAGGAAACATCAACCCTGGAGGAAATAGCACAACAGCTTCTATCTGAAGTGCTTAATAAAAACATTAAAGGAAAGGAATACAATACTTACTGTCATTAGATGTTCCTGTGTAAAAGGAGCTTCTGTCAAATAAACATGATATAATTTGAATGACAATGGTGAAAGTACAGATGAAATATTTTTAAGGTATTTGGCTGAACACCAGAAGACAGCTCTGCTCAAATAAACAGCATACAAGAACAAAACAGGATGTAATGATAGATAGATAGATAGACAGACAGACAGACAGATAGATTAGACAGATGGATCATCAGTCCTCAGCTGACAAGTCTCACAGAGTATTTGTCAGTGGGGTAGCATTACTGATACGGGGCATTTCTAATGCACCACAAGAATCTATGTTTGATGCAATAGTATTAAATACTTTATCAATTACCTAGAAGTAAATATGAAAAGCACTGAAGCTGATACTTGAAGGTAACACCAAGTTTGGCAGACCACTGAACAACCTTAATGACATGTCAGTCATACAGTGTTATTCATAGAGCATGGAAGTCCAGACCCTTTCGTTCTGGAAAACCACCAGATTTTTGAAGCATCTTTGTTTCAGTAGATAACTGCATGGGGCCATTATCAGACAAATTCCAAACACATTAAAGGCCCAACTGCTTTTGTAGTAAGAGGTGATTAACCAACACAGTAACTTTAAAAGAGGTCCAAATTATTAGATTTAATGTGGAGGACATAGGAGAAAGTGAGGTTTTAAGTTTGTTGTTTATGACCACTCTGAATCCACATAGAAGTGGGGATGAATAATCACCTGAAGGCTGAGCTAGCTCTGGTTGGGGAGGGTGGGGGGCTTTAAAATCCTCTGACATTTTGAAATACTTACATGCCACAAATCACTTGATTATGAAGAGAAAATATGACTTCATACTCAGTTTGAGTAACAGGCATTTGTATTCTTCTGAATAAAGCAACAGATCAGGTGTTGTTTCCTGGTTTTTACTCCTGATCCTGCCACTTGTCCGTTGAATAACTTTGGCCAGTTTTTCACATGATTTCTTAGCTGAGAAAGTCTTTAAATAACAATTTAAATAATAATAATACATGTATTTCTCCAAATAATAATTCTTTTCAATTTAGTTGCTTTTTATTTTCTTATATATTTGCTGTTAAGTCTCCAGTACACAAAATGCAAAGAAACCAAGGTACAAAGAGAAGCCTTACTTGTCCTTAAGACATCTTTAGCAGCAGTAAACAGAACACAGAAAATGACAGTCACAGTTCCATGGAGAATAACTCTTTGTAGAAGCATTTCCAAGTTAATACACAGAAAGGAACAATGGCACTCCTAGCAGGAGAAGATGGACAAGGTGACCTGACAGATGTTTACTATTTCTAATATCTATTATTCTCTGGAGTTTGTCCCAGTAGGGTAAACACTTATCAACCCTTTTTTACACAGCACCAGTCCACCTTTCTGAGGAAGTAAAAAACACTCCTTGGGTTTTAAGTCTCCCATAAAAGACAACTCCAGATGAATTCAGTGCTCAGAAAAGGGGTCCAGTTGGGCAGTAATAAACCTTCTTAACATTTACTTCCACAGTTCCAACCACAGGGAAAAAAATACAAATGATCACTGTCTGACCATTAGTCATAGATGGAAAAATCCTCAAATCCAAGTTAAGGCTTGAGAGCTGTCTGCAGCTACCACAGCCCGTAGTGATCAGGGAAAATTTTCCTATTGGAAATCTCTCTCCAAACCTTTACAGAATTCCCAATTCCATACATAGAAAGATCATCTTTAATGAAGGACAAGTCTTTTTCAATGCAGCAAAACAAGCAGAGCTGTAAAACTGCTTTTAATATCCTCATTTCCAATCAATTGGTTTGGGGGCCTTAATAACTACAAATGGTGAAAGAAGTCCAAGCTGTTTTGCACTTCCCTGCAAACATCTGGGATTCATCCAGCCCTCCTTGTTTTTCTTTTCATTTAAAGCAACTTCCTCAAATATAGACTTCCTATATATATATGAACACCTGTTTTCATTCAAAGGGGCATCATTATACCTCCTGCCAACATGGGACTCTCCAACCATTTCTCAACTCTTGTGTGCCTGTTTCTTCACCTCTTCCTAACACATCTCACTTCCACAGCTACACATTGCTGCCCAAACCCGTATGCCAAACTTCACACCAAATTGTTTCTCTGCTGCCTTCCCCTTCAGCTGTGTACAAGCTCTCAGGAACATGACCTTGCTATGCAGTACTTGCAATGAAGGGATTATGTGTACTACCACCTCTGATGGGTTGTGGCACACTGTAGTTAATAGAAGGCAAAGCAAATGGAATATCAACTTTTAAATACTGCAGGGAGCCTAGAAATGGTGTAGCTGTACCAGGAAAAATTTAAACATAGAATTCTCCATATTACATTGGATCAGGATCCTGTATCTGAAAACTACCTTCTCAAACAACCAAGCAAGTCTAACAGAGCATCTACGTAGCAATACCCACCCATAAAACCATTTCACTCCGCTTATCTGGGGCTTGTGAGAGTCTGCACGCAGAAACTTATGTCTTTTTATTTCATATGCCATCAATAATTTTTTTTTTGTGATTTTTCCAAGCACAGTAACATCCCATGGCAAGGATTTCCATGACCTTAATTGCCGTCATATTTCTTTTTGACTGTTCTGAAGCTTGCCCTGCCTTTGTCTTTTGAGCTTACACTTAGTCCCTGTATTCAAAAAGAAACAGAAAATACATTATGATTTCCCACTCTCATATCCTTTTTCTATCAGTTCAGTTACAAAGAGCCCCAGGCCGTACTGACAGTTCTTGTATAAAAGTCTCTCTGATGACCTTTGATGATCTTTGTTGCCCTTCTCCCCTTTCTGAGATTAAAATGACAGGATGACAGTGTCAAGTGAGGTTATATTTAATTACATTATTATATTTTCTGTTTCATTCTTATTCCCTTCCTAGAAATGTATATTAGATGTGCTTACTTGCCCAATATTGACCACTGAGAAAATATATTTAAACAATTATTTAATAAAACATCAGAAACAACTTGAAGTCCATCATTGCATAGGCATAATAGGGATTCTTTTCTCTCCTTCCCAATATAAACACCTCAGTTTGTGTTTACACTCGTTTAATTTAATCTGCCATTTATTTGTCCAGACATTCAGCATTACTAAGTCATCCTCTGCAGTTCTGCAGATAATCCTCACCTGAAAATTGTCGTATTCTCAGTAAAATGTATTCTGTCTCTATCCACATCCCTTTTCATTCATAATTCCATCAATCAATCTTCAGACCTCAGCATGGATCCCAGAAGTCTTTCCACTAGGGCCATCCCATGGTAACTATTTAGTGCATTCTGTTTATTCTGTTCTGGTTTTTACCTTCCAACCAGTTCTCCCACTGTGCCCAGACCTTCTTTCTCTGCCATTACTTTTTCAGTTTCTGATGAGCCTCTTGGTGGGACACATCACTGAAAGACTTTTGAAAGCCAAACTACATTTGCCAAAAGTCTCCTGTCCATACACTTATTAAGGCCTCAATAAAACCAAGGAAGCTCCTCGTTGAGACAGCTCAAATACAATGCCAGTACTATTCTTAAGTCCTTGTCACCACCAGCAAAGCTTGTCTGCTGCAGTCTAAAGAAGTGAAGCCTCTGGAATGGTTTTAGGGGAGTACTGTCACACAGCTGATCTGCTAGACTTGCCCTGGGTATTTGAGGAGGCAGTTTTCAGATCTAGGCCTTTGACACAGCTCTTTGCTATGTCCTTCTTTCTTAATTAGAGAAATATGTATTTAAAGGATGGACTGTTCATTGGATAAGGAATTTGTTGTATGGTTGCATCCAAAGGGCTGTGGTCAATGCCTCAATGCCCAAATGGAGATCAGTGACAAGTGGGACTGCGACTGTTCAGTATCTTCATCGGTGACATAGACAGTGTCATCAACTGCCCCTCCAGCAAGTTTGGAGATGACACCAAGGTGAGTGGTGCAGCTGACACACCTTGAACAATGGGATGCCATCCAGAGGGATCTGTACAGGCTCAAGAAGTGGGCTCATGGGAACCTAATCATGTTTAACAAGGTCAGTTGAAAGCCCAGGAGCAGGTGGAGAGGAGGGCCACAAAGATGAGCAGAGGGCAAAAGCACCTCTCCTGTGAGGATGGCCTGAGAGAGTTCAAATGGTTCTGCCTGAAGAAGAGATGGCTCTGCAGAAACTTCATTGCAGCCTTTCAGTACTTAAGGAGAGCTTTTAAGAAAGACAGGGACAAGCTTTTTTGCAGGGCCTGTTGCAATAGGACAAGGGCTTATGGTTTTAACCTAGAAGAGGGTAAATTTAGACTAGATATAAGAAAGGAATATTTGATGATGAGGGTAGTGAGGCACTGGCACAGGCCTTCAAGAGAGATGGTAAGATCCCTGTGAACATTCAAAGTCAGGCTGCAAGGGACTCTGAACAGCCTGATCTAGTAAAAGATATCTCTGCTCATTGCAGGGGAGTTAGATTAGATGACCTGTAAAGGTCTCCTCCAATTCAAACCATTCAATGATTCCTACCAAAAGGTGTCCTCATACATACCAAATTTTTCTTTTAAACTCCAGTTGCAAAACCAAAGAGGAGAACAACATTTAATTGCCTTCCTCTGCAGGATGCACAGGCAAATCCAGCCTCCAGGAGAACTGTGGAAACAGCTGGAATCAAGTTTTTAAAAACCATCTGTGGTTTTCACACAGACACAAAACTCGTAAGAAGGGATTGAAATGCTTTAGAAAATGCACTTGATGTCAAAGCTATCCTTTGAATTATTAATGCATAACTTTAAGTGAAGTTCGCAATAAGATGAAAGTTATTAACCTAATAAGTTACATGCATAATTAATTTTTCCTATGATATATGATTTGTGAAGTTGTAACAAAATGTGTCACAGGGGTTGTAAACATGAAAACTAGCCTGAAGCCAGAAGAGCAAGCATATGCTAATTAGAGAACATATGAGAAATACACAGTAAGAAAAAAAACTGAGAAGAGAGAGGAAGTGACAGCACTGCATATCTATGTGGGGTACTAGTGTCAGTTATGAATAACAGGAACTAGGCTTAGACAAGGAGGGAGAAGCAAACACACCAAACCAAAGGAGAATGGAGGCATTTAGTGTTCTCATTATCTTAGATGGGGCTACTTTAGGACAAATCAGCCCTAGGATATAAACCAGGGAAATGGAGGAAAGTGCTCAGCTGACAGGTTACCTTGTTAGGTGAACACTGAAGCTGCAGAGGAAGAACCCATTCTTATATATGAAAACACCATATACATTTTTAGAGTTTTGCTTTGTAACAAATTTTAATATTGCAATTGACTGTTTAACCACTATCTGGACAGAATAAAAAAACTGGGCATCCCCAGTAACAGCTTCTACTTGAGAGAGATAACAAACACAACAGCCTTGTCCTTTAGAAGTGGCAAGTGATCAGAAGGATCCTGGTTTATCAAACTCTTGAGGGTTTGATAAAGTCACTTTGCTATATGTGGTTTTCCTTACAGCTCTTTACATCTTTGAGGAGTGTGGTATGGCAGTCCCCCTCCTTTGGGAGGCTACAACCAGCATTCTACTTAGTCAGTCACCATAAGAGGTTATCTAGGGCAGCTGCAGAAATACACACATGGTCATATCAGCAGCACAAGGACAACGATTTTACTTCAGCATCTCACTGGTCTCCTCAAGAAAAACTGTTGCTTTGAAGACAGCCATAAAACAAGTAATAGAGTGTGAACTGATTAGTTAATCAGTTACTGATTAGTTAACTGATTAGTTAATTGTCTATTTGTTGGGAAGTTGTCCTAGCATCACTGAAGTTGAAACACAAGCTTGAAATCCAGGTCAGAGGTGTGAGAGAACTAGCACCTACATAACCAGAATAACCACCTCCTCTACCCACTCAGATGGAAGCTATATTGAGCTTATATTAGCTGAAACCTCCAAGTACCAAACCTCTAGAAGTCTGCTGCACTTTTAAGTCAGTGGTTAACAATACAAGGGAAATACTTTGCTTCCCATTTTGCTGCCCATGCAGTAATCTTGCCAGAGACTGGGAAAAATTTTTTTCATCAGAGCCCGGTCCAGATTGTTTCAGTGGTTTGGCCAATCCAGCTGCAAACATGGAAACAACTGCCCTCCTAGCATTTCACAGCAATGTTTTAGTCACCTCAAATGTCTTGAATTCCACAGCCAAATCTTTTCTCTGACAGAAGTTCAGAAAGCATCAGCATACTTATATACTTCACATTTGTTCAGGGCTTGAAACCCACTGAAACACTTCACAAACCAAAACAAACTGGAAAAGGAACTCTGGGAGGCAGCTGAGAAGCAGGATCAGAATGGTATGGACTTAACCAGCCTTCTCAAAAATCACTGGCTTCATTCCCTGTTGCTGCTGCCTCATGTCGGTAAGTGCATGCAAAAGCAGATTGTCCGCCCACCTCCAGCCCCAGTCAGGGGAGCATCTTGCTTCTCTGGCTGGCATCTCACTGCATTCAGCTGTAGTAAAAAAGGGAAATCTCAAGGACAACCAATCCAGCCAGGATGTTCTGCCAAGGTTGCTGTTCCTAGCTGAGGAAATAGTCCTCTCAATTTTTCTCAGCTAGAAAGAGAGAGAGAATGTACACACACACCCCCACCCCCATTATCCTAAAGCCCGCAGGTGCCAGCAATCCAAATAAACGTAGAGCAATTAACAGAATTAACACAGCTTTAAATAGCTTGGCACACCAGATGTGGACTCCTAGCAGGGTTCTATAAAATGTAAAGTTATTACAGATAAAACCATTAATCATCTGTTCAGAGACTTGTTCTAGATGCAAAACCCATTTCACTTAAAATGGCTAATAATCAGAAAGAAAGGCAGAGATTTAAAAGGAATGATTATGCCATTCTCAAGCCCCATTTTAAAATGCCATTTTTCATCTCTTCCATGTTCCCAAACCTCTGTGTTCTTTCTGCTTGCTAACGGTGATACAGTAAGAATCCTTTACAGGCATCAGTCACAATTACCTCTCAGGGTGTGAGAAATGAGATGCCACCTCCTCAGCCTCTTCCATTTTGGACAGAGGAGGTTAGTGACTCGCAGACTACTCATTGCTGCTTTCCTGGATGCAGTTGTTACTGTTCAGTTGTGTGTCATCAGCCCCATGCAGCTCACAGATAACTGATGCTCACCTTCATGAATTAAGTGTTGAATTGCTAAGATTTGTGCTTAGAAAATATGAGCATTTGAGTTTTCTCCCTTCCGGTAATGTGAAGTCACCAGTAGACACCATATGCAATATAACAATCCCCCTGATACTCCCTAAGACCTATTCCAATAACTCCCATGTGCTACATGTCTAGATAGTTACAGGAAGCAGGGGCTGGGGAGGCTGACCCTAATTCACCTTTGAGCTCTGATGTAACCATTTCTAACACTTCCACTTACAGAACCATAGCTCAAAGAGCATTAAACCCTGTAAGTAGCAATTCAGAGCTAAAATTGCATCCTTCCACGTATCTATATTAATCCCATTGATTTGCTTACGAATCTAGATACATACACGATTAATTCCAACTAAATTAATTCTGCCTGTGCAGTGTGAAAAAAGGGGAGAGACAAAACAATCGTAAAGCATAAATATTCAGTGCAACAGACGACATCAACAGAAGTAGACCAAAGCCAGAGAGCAGCAATGACAAAGAACTACAACAGAGAGCGTATCAGAGACTCTACAAAACCTGCTTGTATTGTATCAAGCTTTTTCCATGCAGTTCAAATAACAAATGCTGCCCATTAGCTGCCTGCCCCCTCCTGTGCTCCTCACACTTCACAGCTGGCTCACTGCTACAGAGGAGTGGTGGACCTGGGAGGAGTTGTCCCGCCCACTCACTCAACATTCAAACTTCATCATCCTTTCCTGCCCCCCTTGCTGGCACAGCTGAGCAGCCGGGATTTCTGTGGTGGGTAACAGCAGCTCAGTCTTTCCCCACTGCCCACAGTACATATGCACATTTCATAGCAATAGTCCAACTTTCAGGGTCAGTCTGCTGCTCCCTAAGAGGTGACACTTAAAAAGCTGATGAAAGTGCCTGTTTAATACACATATATAAAACAGAACAGTCTTGCAACTTTTCTCATGTAGTTTTATTTATATTAGCATATGGCAGTCCTGACTCTCCAAAACTACTCTCATCTGTTTATCTGTCTGACAGGATAAGGATGGATCCTTAGCAATCGCTATAGTGCAACGTAACGAGCAACAAATAAAAACATATTTCCTATTTCCTTTCAAACCAAGAGTTTACTGATCTCAGTGAACTACAAAGCCAAGTAAAGCAAAAGTAGCTCATTTACTTTCAGTCCAAGATGAGCACATCAGAACTTTCAACAGCTGAAGTTAACAGCTTCCACTAGGATGGGCCCACATTTGGCTAACAGCATATGAGAAAGACAGCCAGAAATCCTTGCCAGAGTAATCACCAGAGTATCACCACTGCTCTGCTGACGACTTTGGACTCAGCTATGTTTGTCTATCAATATATCCTGTCTTAGTTTGCTCAGTCTTAAGAGGGTAGAGATTAGGCCACATATTTTTGTAAGGATTATTTGCTTTACTATTGAATAGTTACCAACTAACTTTATTATATGCACCAAACACAGGCTGTATTGCTCCAATCCCCATTACATTTCCTGAATTTGTTGATATAAATATAGTTCTACACCTGTAAACACTCTCATTTTCTGAACCACAGCACATGGCACATCTCTTGCAGCCACAGAAGCTCAGCAGGAGTTAGGTTCATTACACAGGAAAGAAAAGCCTGATCCTGATGATCCTCCTGCAAAGCAAGCACAGATGGCCACAACACCAGGACTGAGTCACATGCAGACAGCTCAGTTGGGATTCAGTGGAGTGCTCCCTTACTGTTGTGACATATCAGCCCAATGGCTACACTTCCCAGTGGTGACACCGACCTCTGCTGCTAGTTTCCTCCCTAGGCACCCATTTCAGAGGCAGTTGAAGGGAATTGAACTGGGTTAGACCCACTTTGTTTTAGCTCCATAGACTCTCTTTAGCTTGTAAAAATGGTGCCAGTATATAGTTCAAACAGCCCTGCAAAAAGAAACCTCTTACACCTCATGCATAGAAAGATCCAGTTTCTATGTTTGCTCATCAATGCTTGCTATAGAAGGTATGTTCAACGTACACACATACTCTATTATTTAGACTTTGGCTATTAATTACTTTTGTAAAATTTCTCATAGTGCAGTAAGTTTAGGAGTTCGATGCCATTGAACTGTTGATATGTGAATTATCCTTTAAATTAATCCTCAAGAAAATATGTATGTTCAGGCTGACCTCGAATGCCTACAAGATGCTGTTTGCTGACTGATAAGAGTTCCAGAGAACAAAATACTACATTGTAATACGTGTAACCTTAAAAAGAACCTATAACCTATTTTTTTTTTTAATTTGTGAATAGAGCTATGAAAAACAAACAAAACAAAACACCACAGGTTTTTACTTCTAGATTCATTATGGCTGTAGGATTCTACAGCCTTTGCTGTATGAATTGCATTAAAGAAAGAATTTTAGGAGCCCAGAGGTTTTTTTCAGTACATAGTTGATAAAATAACCTCTCCTCCATTTTCTGTCCCAAAGCTAAAAACCCGAAACTCAGTTCCTGTCTTTGGACTTCCCATTTTATAATAATTGAAAAATAATTCTAGCACTTCGTTTTCATACACCATTCACTAAATATTGATTTCATGACACAATTTTAAAATTATTTCCTGCTTAACTGGAATACTTTTCAAGGATATATGACATAATGAGTAAGTTTTCCACAGTCATGAGTACATTACTCTTCCACTTTTCTATGTATGCAGGAACATTTGATGAAAGAGACTGATCAATAACTGAGGTTAGCTTATGTTATTTCGCAACAAACACTCATTTAATATCACTATGCCAGCAAAGCTCTTGTTATGGATGCATATAAGCCAAGGTAACCAAGCTCTTTTCTGTGTCATGTGTGAAGCAAGGCAATAATGCTATCAGAAACCTCACTTTGGTAGAGTAGGCAAGGGCTAAGCTACATAAGGAACAGAGGCTTTGAATAACCCCTTAGCTAAAGCAAAGCTGCAGCTAATACAGAAATATCAAATGCAAGCCCGATCAGGACCTAAGCTTATAAGCCTTACCCAATGAGAAAACACTATCATATTTCCCTCCCCATCTCTTGGTCTACTCAGAATTCTCTCAGCATCTTGCATCCTATCGTACTGCTCACAATTTCCAAATGCCTTCCCAAAACCTTCCAGAAGTGTTTTGGTTTTTTTCTTATTATACCTTAAGAATTTAATCAGCAGCTACTCAAAATGCTGGCCTGTGTGTCCACTGTTTTATGTTGCTGCAACAGTGGTACTCAAAAACCTTATGAAGGCTTTGTGTTGGATGCTCTGCAGATGCACAGAGAAAATGAGATTCTTGACTCTCAAGACCCACGGTGTACAGCTACAACAGGAGACCGATCCACCACAGCAGCAGCAATGCAATTGGACATTTGAAAGTGAGAGGCAACCAAAATTTTTACAGGTCTCTAGATATGGAATCTTAGGAATCAGGGTCATAATCATCATCCCGTGTATTTGGAATGCTCTGAAAGAAAGTATTAATGAGAGACCAAGATAAGAACAAGTAACATTTTGAGGAGTGGAATCATATTTAATCTTTGGCTATGCCTTGTCCACTTCTACATAGTGCTACCTAGCCTCTCCTTTTCTTTTTCAAATGCTAAATTCATTAAATAATACAGCTAGGAAGTAGACAAGCAGAATAGGACAGCTGGAGCAGTACTGGATTAACATATGTGGGCAATTAGTGTCGTTCATGTTGTAACTTCCTCCACTGCACCTCAATGCAATCCCCACACTGTTGATTCCTGATTCTTCTCTTACGCATTCCTGGGACTCTCTTAAGTCACTACTGTGGAAGGGGATCTTGGACACCCAAACACTCTTGGGCTTAGGGAGGGGCTCTTACAACTACAACTTTCTCTGTCTGCCTGTTTTCCTATTTTTCTCTGCCTCCAGTTTTAGTCTGCCTTCCATCTGCACCTTTAGCCTCCTCTCAAGTGTGACACTACAGTCAGAAAAACTCATCCCCAAACAGAAACCACATCATCACTACACATCAAATAGTCCTGAAAAAGACCTGGCTTGCAGATAACATCTGATATTTACATACAGCAACTGGGCATACTCATGAACCATTTTGAAATCTGGCTCCTAGAAGTTAAATTGCAGACAGAAATGATCTAAGCTTTCACAGCCTTTTCCCATCACAGCCAGATGGTGCCTGACCCCTGTAATAATTTCTGCCATATTCCACCCATATGCAAGGCTCACTGCTTCCATCAAGCTGTTAGTACTAATCAACATTTTTCAGAATTGAGATTTTAATAGAGCATTGATAGAAAAATGTGAAGATTTCATAAATTCTCTCATGAATATCCATTCTATAGGGACCACCTTAGGCTCTTCTAAATCATCTCCATCTGTACCATTTAAGTCCTGATCCAAGTAAATCAAATCTGAATGGCTGGCTCTCTAACCCCAGGAAATATTCTGATTCTCTCCTTTCCCTAGCAACTGGATATTGAAATACCATTTTCCCCTCTTTGCCCACACAGCTAAATTCCTACCCTGCTACTTTCCATCTCCATCCTTGATTACTAAAACTCCTCCCTGAAGCCCTTGATTAAATGCAAAATACAGCTGGTTTTCATTACACCTTTCTTGTCCTAACTCTTTCTGGCCATACAAGTGTCATTCAACCTATTAATGGATCTTTTCCCTTTCCACCTTCAGTCAGTGGTTCTCCCTTTTTAACAATCACCATCTGTTAAAGCACTGTCACACCTTCCCTGACACCCTTTAAAATTATTTCTGTTCAGTTGTCTCCTGTATCTTCTCCTATCCCATCTCCATATCTGGTTTCATCCGTGACAGGAAATACACCAGCTTCTCCCCATATTTCCTCTAGAATGATTCATCTTAAGAATGAAGGTCCAAAAAGCCTTAGATTCCATGCAACTACAATTCAATGTCCAAATTTCATCTCTGTGTACTACCCTATTTGCATATCCTGTATGACTATTTTCCAGTCTTGTTGCCTCATTACAGTGTCAGGTATACTGCAACACTGCCAGGATGGCTATGGAGAAATGCATGGTTCATGCACACAAACAAACATGGTTCACCACACACAGGGAAATCTTTAATTCCCATGAAAATAGAGGAAAAATTCCAACCTGAACTACACATTAAATACTTGTATTTATGATTTAGATATATTACTGCCAGCAACTTAGTGGAACCTGTTCAGTCAAAACCTGTAGCCCTAAAGGAAAGAGGAGACATGAGGATCTATTCTATGGTGAAAGGAGGTACCATTAGGTTAGAAATTGTCTGACCTAAAGAAAACATTATCTAGATAATTAGATATTTAGATTAGTTTTAGGGAATATATAGATACTACAACAGAGGAGCCCTCAGACTGCATGTCATCTCAGAGGAAGTGGGAAGGCAATGCACCACTCAAGGATCCCTCTTAGCTCTGACATGAGTAAATTTCTTGTGTACTCTCAGACTGATGCAGTCTAGATGAAACACAAGAGTTTACCTGGGAAAGGCTGAAAGTTTCACCTCAAAGTCTGCATAAATCCCTTTACTTTCCTAGGAAAGTGACACATCCCTAGAGGCAGTCTTGAATGAATGCAGAGACCATTCTACTTTACCACCTTGAAGAGAGGAGTACAGGGCTTGGCAGGATGTTCTCCTTCGTTACGAACAGTGCAATCCACTCAGGGGTGTGCTGTGTCTCTGGTAACAGGCAATCATGTAGCTAGGACTTTACTTTGAAAGAAGAGCTTTGCTCTACTAGAAAGCATAAACTGAAAGGAACAGTATTTGCTATTAGTCTACCCTACCCCTTCATCTAACTTTCTTAGCTTAGAATATTTTTGTTAAAAATCCAAGCTCCTCCAGTACTGGCTAATGAGAGACTGAATATCCTTTTTGGCCATGGAGAAAAAAAAATGTAAGCTTAAAACTATAGGGACTGATTTATGAAATATGCTGACAAGCTACACAGAATGCCCAGTAAAGTTCCCCACAGCCATTTCTGGAACCAGACACATTATAAGTATGCAAGCACTGCACTAACCCAGTTCTGCCTCCTCCAAGATCAAAGCTGGCTGAAAGCATTACTGGACCACTACTATAACTGGGTTGCTTTTAAGCAGACTATAGCTCTAAAACAGCCATCAAGTCAAGACATCTGCTCAAATACATCTCCTGTCATTGCCTAGTCAAGTGAAGATTACAAAGCACATTCTGATTATCTGTTTTCTTCCTCTCATTCTTAAGTGGTTGCTTGGGTTTTTCTTCTCACAGAACATTATGAGCCTGGGATGACTATGTTGGTGGCTCTTAGCACATTGTGCAAGCTAACAGAATACAAATTATTATATCAGTAATAAAGCTGCTGAAGATTTTCTTGTCACTGCTTTCTTTGCTCCATTGGCTTGACTTAGAGCACACATAAAAATGGCCTCTGCTAAGTGTTATGTTCATAGCATCCATAAATAAAATTAAGATCCTGATTTAAAGAGACACTAAGAAGCTGTATCTCCTCATGATTTCAATCAAACTGGGATGTTCAGTGCCTAGGAAAATCAGGTCCAAGGCTCTATAGATGTAACAGAAGGATTTGATCTCTGTATGGCAGTTTGTATTCAAGCAGCAAAGTTTCATTTCCTATATAAGATGCTCACATGCTTTTCTCTAGCATATATACATCTCTTTAATCCAGAGGACAGGCAGGAGAGCAGCTTCAGACCCTCACAACTCTTCTCCACAGCAGAGGCCTGGATCATAACATAGAAACCCTGACACCACAAGTTGAGCATCAGTGGGATGATGACTTGTCAAGGCAATTTACAGCTAGAACAACATCTAGCTCAGCATTGCTGCTTCCCTGACTCCTATATAAGCTTTGGTAACACTTCGTGAAGACATCAATATCTGTATCTCCATTAATCACAGTGAAAATCACAAATCGCATTAGAAGAAAGAAGAAAAAATATGACTGCAAGACAGCATCAAGGCTAAACTGTACCAAGTTTGGGATTTGGACAGAACCCATCTTTTAACTGTTTTATTTCAAGGGTTTTTTCCCAAGGGTCATTTTTCTGGTTCCTGCTGCTAGCCAGGCAGTCCAATCTCTATTACCCATGTGTGAATTTTCTCAATTCTGTGGATTCACTGGGTGAGAACTGCAGCCAGCCAGAGTATGACAAGACAGTTTTCAGAACCAGCTAGCTCTTCCTGACCAATGCAGCCACTCAAGTGCACAGACTGAGCAACCCACTGTAAGGACTTAAAGATCATAGTTGCCTGTCTCAAATACTGTTAAGGCCACAGAAGGACTTTGCCATGAGATAAGCACAGAATGGAGTGACAGGATAGTGCTAACTCCAGGCAGAGGTGAGATTTGGTCAGCACATCCTGGGTAATGCATCCAGACAAATTCCCACTGTGGCAAACTTTGCAAAGAAGCAGCTTCTACACATACCACTGGTCAAACACAGATCACCCCAAGTTTTGGGACAAAGGGCACCTATGACCACTGAGGGACCCTCCCACCTCCCAGTCCCTTCCCCAAATACGCCTCTATGGATACAAGGAACTTGGACTGTAAATTAAGCCACCAGGACCGGGAACTTGAAATAAGATAGAGGTGATTTTATTGTCCAAGTGTTGTCTCAAGCCTAGGGGGAGGTAAACAAAGCTGTGAGAGGAGAATATATACCTCATAATGGACATAAAGAATGCAGAAATTATGGGCCACAAGGAGAGCAACTGTCCTGAATCAGCTTGGACTGGGTAAAAGGTAATTCTGTCAGGGGGAGATTGAGACCACTGACTCAAAACTCACCAACTCAAGAAATGTACTAAGTAAAAAAAAAACAAAAAAAACAGAAAGACTGAGCATGGGACTAATTAACATCAGAAGTGAAGGAATCATTTAACCAATAGAATAAAATATGTGTGTAACTAATGAACAATAATTCCTTTGTTTGCAAAGATACATAAACACTGAAAAGTTTTGAGTGACCTCAGGCCCCTCACCATGAGAAGCCCAGGATGAAGAAGGACCAATGGGACGCCACTGGATGCATGGGTGGTGACTATCTTCTGCTTCATCTGTCTCTCTCTTTTTGCCTTCTTTTTATCTCTCTACCACACTTTCTAATGTTCAATAAAACCCGTACTAGTGACTTCAGCATATGGTTTTGTTTGCACTTTAATTCAGGGAGAGGCATCTCTGAATAATCATATCAACACACAGTACACTTCATGTCCAAATGCCACATGATTGCCATACCTCCCTTATACCCTCATGCTGCATTCTCCCTGCAAAATTTACACTTTTTATGCTACCTTCAACTTTCATTTTTCGGTTTTATTCTATTTCTTTATCTTCCTGGAAAATTTAGATCTAACTATACTCCCAGGTGAAATCCAGGACCTTAAGAAGTATTCTAAATAAGCATCTGATTATGATGTTTTCATCTCAAAATATTACTTAGTAGTCAAAGGCTATTTGTCTTTTTACAATGGCTATTACCTAAGTGCCTAGAAGACAGTAATGCTTTCTTCTGAAGGGCTAACAGCTTAGAGAAGACACCTCTCCTACTATCATGAGCATTTTTCCTGTAATCCAAGCACTAGAAGTATAATTCTGCCCTTAGGTTCATGAGTTTTCCAGCCTTCTGACCAGCTGAATGACAAGTTTATTTTTACAGAGCTGTTGCAGTTATCAGTATAAAATTAGGCACCATGGAAGGATTTGATTGTGTAAGGCAGGAAAGAGTGATGACTTTAACAAATCAAAAGCACAGAGACAAGAATTAATTTGAAATAGTTACCTCTTTGAGGCAGCCCATGAAGTTATTGCTTACTGGAGACCCAGGTAAATCAGCAGTACTGGGGCTCCCTCCCACGTAAAAGAAGTCATCTGAGCCCAGCATGGTGTAGTCCTCCTGTGTGTAGCCCGTGGTGGTAAGGATGCCATCCACAGAGATTGTCACCTGTTTGAGGGACACAATGGACAAAGAAAATCCCAGCAATGACCTTACAATCCTGAACAGAACAACTTACCTCCCCTATAATTTTATGCCAGTTTTATTAAGGATTTTGTTGAGATTTGGTATGCTTTTTTTTTTATTTAAGTCGAGCTCTATTTTCTGGTCTGATTTTCCCACAGAGAAATGCTTCAGCATCTGCTTCTCCCCCTTCTGGAGCATCAGCACTCCCAGGCTTACCCAGCTATCCATCCAGATGCTGTCCATCTATTCAGGCCAGAAAATATAACTGTCCTTGAAAGACATTTCTCATATTAGCTGATTTTATGATTAATTAGAATTTATTTTAATGATTACAGTTAGTTATGGTTGTTAGTAAAAAAAAAAAACAAACACTAATGAAGACGAGGTTGGTATTTTTTATTTTTTAAGTTTCTTTTGCTCACGGCACACTGACGATCATGCATTCAGGGATGGGGGAGAGGGAACTCACTTTCAATACATTATGGATGTGCATGCCATGTACCTGGAGAGTCACACACCCACCACCCACCGCAAACAAACAAACAAGCAAAAAAACCCAAACAAAACAAAATCAAAGAAAAAAAAAGAAGAAAATAATTTACAAACTAACCCATAACCAAAATAAAAGCAGAAAATAAATTAAAATAAATCAATCTCACACCAACAAATATGATAGAAGTTGATATGAGAAAGAAAGAAAGAGATAAAGAGCGTGCACACACTGCACTTTGACATGTCATGCCAAGATATCTGAGGCCCAGAAAGACAACAGGAAAAAAGCAAAATAGAGAGAGAAGGAGAAGAAAAAAAGGAGAGAAAACCACTTCACACTTGCATGCAATCAAAAATAAAAATACCAAACAAATTCCATAATAACAAAAAAAAACTCAAAATGAAACAGAAATGTCCCCAAAATCTCTAACCACAAACACATGGAGGGTGAAGGATGACAGAAGGAGAGGGTGGGAGAGCAGAAAGTGAATTTTATGTGTTTTTCTTAGATGTTGTTAGTGGTTGCAAGGGAAGATGGAGGAAAATAGATCGAGGCCAGGAGGAGACGGGCGAGTCACCAGACGTGGACATGCCATGCAGAGTGTGTACTGAAACAAACAACCGGCTGAGCTCCTGTTGGCCACGCAGATAGAGGTCAGAGAGAGAGAGAGAGAGAAAGTGAGAGAGAGAGCAAGAGGGAGAAGGAGGAGAGAAAGCAGAGGGAGGGAAGTGGGGGAAAATCAGGAGAAAGAGGACAACTCTGGCCAGTTTGCCTGTAATAGCCATTGTCACAACAAAAAGGTGAGAGAAAAAGAGAGCCTTCACCACCACGGACTAGAGGCCCTGCAATGGTTCTGATCTAGAAACCTTCAGAGTAAAAAAAAAAAAAAAAAAAAAAAAGAAAAAAAAAACACGCAAACTAAAAGCCAAGAAAAAAAGCCAAATTAAAACAAAAGCAAAAGAAAGAAATCTAAACTTGAAAACAAGGGACAAAAAACCCCAACAATTTCTCACCAGAAAGGAAAAGAAGAACTAAAGACAGAGGTGAAAAAAACAATGAAAGAAATGTCCAAACCCCATTTCCAGAAGAGCTGTGTTAGTTGCTTTTGATGCTCATTTTTCTATTCAAAAAGAAGGGAAGAAAAAAAAAAAAAAAAAAAAAGGGGGAAAACAACATGTTTTCAATGAAATTAGAATAAAATTAAAGGAAGCTGTAAGTATAAAGGAGAGGGGAAAAAGAGCGGGTAAGGGGAGGAAAGGCAGGTAACACACGGCAAACCCAAAAAAAGAGACAATAAGAATGATATCTACCAGACAATGTAGTTTGTTTACCATAGCGTGTCCAATGCCTGAGTGCTTTGCGGAAAAGGGGGAAGAAAGGAAATTAAAAAATCGTGAACAGAACGATTGTTAATTAAAATAACTAAAAGCAAAGATGAGTCGTTAGGGTGTTAGTACATTAGTTGGTTAGTAAAAATGACACATTGCATGAATGATCTAGTGTTAGTTTTTCAAAAAAAGGCATGGGGCACCTGAGACACACAAAGTGAGAAAGAGGACAATATGACCAGGACTCTATGGGGAACCATGCCATCTAGACTGTAAAGAAACAGGGGGCTGCCTACTCTTCCCACCCTGGTATTAGTCATTAACTTCAACACTCATGTGCATTATCTAGACCTGAAGCAAAGTTAAAATAGTGCAATACTTACTCTTCAAATGCTCATCAAGGTGCTTCCTTCAAACAAGAACCTTACTCTCAGAGATATACATACAGAGTACACAGTTTGCCCCTTCAGCACAAACCCAACCATGGCTCCCTTCTTCCACCCACCACCACGCCAGCTCTTCCAAGCTTCACTACCCTCAAGTGTTGCAGAATATCACAACAAGGCCAGTATTTCCTTTGGCTGGAGGATACAGATGAAGATGAGTCCAAGACTCTGTGTCTTCATTCCAAGTTTCCCAGTCTGCAGGTTTCTTTACAGCAGCTGAGTTTGTGACTTTCAGGAGAAGCACATAACAGTGCCTGTGCTTGGCTGTTTGCCTGTAGCTCACTTCTGTCATCCAAGATATAGGAATTGAACCTCACCTACTGTAGGGAAAAACGTGTCAAGAAATTGTGTAGAAAGAATTGTGTCACTTGTGTCCAGGTTGAAGACAGAAGATTGACAAAATTTAGCATCCCTCCATTTCACTGCATCTCTATTACACAGGAGCTAGGAGAAATTACCAGGCAGCTTGGTTTAGTAGAACTTTTTTAACCTGTCTCAAGGCACACAGATGCCAACTGTTAAAACCTACACTTTGCTTCTTCTTTGTGGTTTATCGTTAAGGAACTAAAGATCTTCATAGTAGATTTTGCACTGTGACTAGCTTCAGTGTTAATAGAGAAGGGCAGCCCGTGGAGGCTTCAAGTCCCTGCTCCAGTGTGATTGAAGTTGGCAAGAATTATCCTAAATTACACAAGCAGTTTTTATGCTGCCTCATGTAAAAAGCATCTGCTTGCAGGCTTCAGAGTTGTGCATTGACAAGGGAAATAGGTTTTTGAACTTTGTGGCATTGAGCATGAAGTCCCAAGGTTATTTGCCAATGGGAATGAAATAATAGTAATACTCTGTACTTGGAAATAAAGAGCACAAACTCCTGAGTTCTTCACCAAGGAGGTCTTACAGCAAATTGTCATTTAGTAAATTTATTTTTACAAACAAGGGAGTTGAAGTATGGGACAGGGAGAAGAGCATGCTAGAAACAAGATGGAGTGTCAGCAGTAGACCTGAAGGCAGGCACAGGAAGTCTGACCTTCAGTCTCTTCTGCTTCTCCTCCCACCAGACCACACTGCCCCAAACATGCTCTGAAAGCCCCGGTAAAATTTAGCCATGATCCTATTGCTAAGTAAAGGTTTCTCACAAGGCAGAAAGAGGGCTTAGTTTTAACTGAAATAATAAGATAAATAAACAAGGAGATTTGCTTTGACATTAACAATCACTACTCAAGGGAATCTGTAGATTCACTTGGTTTGTCTCTAAGGAGATTAGCTGCTGTGATAGTCATTTGATCTAAAAAAAAGCAGCCCTTATTACTCTCTTAGCTTAGCTACAAAACATTTAACAATTCCAAAAAGTACTGGGCAAAAGTCCAACTATTTAAAGTTCTACTCTAATTCTAGAAACAACCAAAAAAAAATTATGCAAATCCTCCTCCACTTTCTCTTGGCCTCCCTCAAAAAAGCAGAGGAAAAGATTAGATGGCATTCTGAAGCTGCTGATAGTCGATTAGCTGGAATTGCTTAGATTTAGATAATATTCTTGGAATTTCTAAACTATTGCCTTTAAAGTTCATTTTAAAGAGAAATATATCTACCTCCAATGCAATATTTCAACCAATTACAAGGAGACTACTGTTTTTCTTATAAACCTTCAACATTCAGAGGTAATATATTTTGTTGGGGTTTTATGTTTGGTTTTGGAATGGGTTTTTTTAAGGAAACATGAGCACAGCTGGAAACAAGACTTTCTAGTGAACTATATTATACTGCAACATTACAGGTGAATTTATGTCAGGAAAGACATAGAACAGATAATCTTTTATATAAAATATTATATTGGATGACAACTTCTAAGCCTATAATGAGTGCTATGCCTCAAGGCCTCATCAATTCCAATATCTGGGCAGCTGTAGGTTCTGGGTCAATGTCTTAATTTTGAGACAGATCAAAAGTGAAAATGCAAGTATCCAGGGAAAAGATGATTAAAAAAAGTCCAGCCTTATTGATAGTTATTGGTTGAACTACATTCTGTCATTTTTAACTATAGAATTGGACCCCAAATCACCTCTACTAATTAAATGTACTTTGATTTGAAGACAGGCCTTTCTTTGCAAAGAGCCCATCCACCTCATTTAAACATCCTCTCTCTTGCCCAGTCAAGTTGGACCCTTTAAGAATTCAGGATCACTTAGAAATGTGCACAGTGAATAGATCAGGAGGCTTAAAAACTTACAGTGCTGCTTAATTGGCAAGGGACTACCTGCTTTCTAATAATCAACAAAGTACTGCCCTGGTCTCATCAAACATGAAAAGGCATAGACAGATTTCCATTATCTTAGTCTACTTCTGTGGACCAATTAAAAAATCACTAGCTAAAATATTAAGAAAAAAAAGTGACAGCTTCCCATACACAGTTTTGTTTGTGACCCTTCACCTTCTGCTTCTCCAAGATCCAAACCAATCCTGGCATGAAGCAAGGATTAATTTTGCTTCTGGCACATTTGCCCACTGAAATTGATTTCAAATGAAAAATAAAAAGTATTAACTAAAATGGGCAATAAGCTCTACTGAGATATTCAAGGACCAGCTGTTCTGAAACTACCTAAAAAAAAAAAAAAAAAAAAAACCAAAGAAAAAAAAAAACCCACCACCACATCAAATAAAGCTGTATATTCTGACCCTTCGAGACTGACAAATCTAGACCAGTCGGAGCATCTCCCTCTACTGTATTGATAGGAAAGGTTAAACAAAATAGGATCATTAACACCCATCCACTTCATAAGAAATGAAATTTTCATCTGCATATAAACTACTGAAAATAGATTGATTTTTTTCCATAAGTAAGAAGCCTGTAGCCTCATGAAAGTTTGATGACAGATTTTTTTTTTTCAGACACAGACATCCTAAGCATGTAGAAATAAAGGGATTTATATGGGGAAAACAAATAAAAGTCTTCAGCCCCAAACCCAAATAGTGGAAAGAAAGACATGAACTCTTGATGACAGAAAAATTATCCACTGCCTCTACTAGCAGAGACTTTTTCTGATTCCTAGCACTGATTATCCTGTACTTACAGACACATTTGCTCTTAGCTTGTGTAAAATGTTACCACAAATTACATTGTATAAACTTACATAAAGCTTTTAAAGGTTGTGCTAACACTGACATTAATGAGAAAATAAATAGGTCAGATTGTATTCACAAATTGATTGTTAATTTAATTTTAAATATTAGTTTCCAAGCTATTTCTGCTCCTCTACCAATCAGCAAGACATCAAATAGCTCCTATTCACCATGTAAACCTCATTTACCATGCAGTGGATGGGCCTTAGTGACTTGATCTATTTACCAGCTTTCAGAGCAAAGTTATTTAATTTTATCTTATCTGTTTATGTCTGAATTTATGTTTCATGATAAAGGCTTCAGGATTTTAGGACTAGCCTACTACCAAATACATCACCTGATATAGTTGTCTGCTAGGAAAAGCAGCCTGCAGATGTACAAAATTACAGTGGTAAAATCAGAAAAACTTTTCCAAAGTGAAATTGTAGGGTGCTGGATTGATCTGAGTTTGCTTGGGGTTATTTGATCCTTCCACTTTTCCAGTCCTCACAGCAAACAGAAGAGTCTCAAGGCAGAGACAAAAAATAAAGTGGAATCTCATAATAGAAAGAAGGGAAAAATCAAAAAGAAGAAAAGAAGAACAGAGAATCAAGAAGACTCAGAGAGTCCAGCCAATTAATTCCAAAGCTATAAAGTTAAAATAATTACACACATACCCAGCAGCCTGCACACCTGCACACTCATATGCACACACAAAAGAAAAGGAAAGGAAAAACAAAAGACTTTCAGAATTAGAATTGTGACATCATGGCAATGGTTAAACCAATTAACAAAACTGAAAGAAAAAGGAGAGAGGTGTAAAGCGTTGGCTGTTGGCAATAGGCTCTATTCCCAAAATAATTAAATGCAACAAGAATACTGCTGATAAGATTGAATCATAATTAAGGAAATAATAAAATTTAAAAGGGAGAACAGAAAAAGGAAAAGGGAGATGAAAACAAATTTATGTCACAGGTTTTTTATTATTAAATCAAACTGGGGAAAAAATAGAAAACTAATATAATGGAAATGAAGATACTGCAGGAGGGATAAATTCCCATCAACTAATGTTTTTTTCACTGTCCTTTCGGCACCAAGATCCAGAACAGGTGGAGAAACTCTAGCAATAGCACTGAGCTTCCCCATTCCTCTATTACTCTCTCCCATTTGCCTGTCCCAATAAAACAAAACAAAATTCTCCCCAGCACTTTCTCCCCTTCACCATTACCTGCCGCAGGTTGCGTGTCACCTTAACGTCGTGCCACGCGTTGTCATTGAACTTGCCATTGACCGGCTCCACAATGGCCTCGAAGGCCCCAGACCCCAGGTTAATGACCAAGGAGACTGCACCATCTTTCAGGGCCAGGTTGACGTAGTCAGCTGACTTGCCAGTGTGCAGAATGAGCCCGTTGCGTTGCCATGTCTTGAAGGAGAGGGTGATCTCATCACTGCTGCTCTGGATGGGGTTTTGTGACAGGTCATAGCAAAGGTATTCCGAACCACGGAAAGTGGCCATGTTCTCATCTCGCGCTGGAAAGGAAGGGAAACGAAAGAATATTTAGCAGTCAGCCAAGAAGAGATTTAAGATTGTCATGAAATTTAAGGATCCCATGGCACTGTCAACTGTAGAGCTAAATATCAAGGCATGCTAATAACTGTAGAGCTCCTTTGATAATATGGCTACCAAGAGAATTAACTGCAGGGTGGTTAGTAGCAATGAATTTCAGTGCTGTGTTTTTAGTTTCACTGCAGCACTGTCTCCATAGGGACCATGCAACAGTTTACAGTGGAGTCTAGGAAAAGCACATTTAAGGACTGTTATGAGATATTTCACATCCTTTTTAGGAGAAGGATGGAAAGCTCTACTATTCACAACACAACCACATACATGTGGATTAAAAAACCCCAACATTTCACGAAGATCAGTATTTAGATTTAGTACTACTGCCATCTAAACTTATCTTAACCTATCTGACAGGAAATTTAAGAGAGACACTAGAATACAATCCTAACAGAGAATTGTATTCTGGTGTCTCTCTTAAATTACCCTTTTCTTTCAACTGAATGAGAGACCAAGCAAACAAGAGAGCCACATGAGGTGTCCAACAGATTCCTTCTCTGAGAGCATGAGGGAAGTCCACATATATAGGTAACATTGCTGGTAAACTAGATAAGTGTATCTTTTTCAAAGAGGAAAAAAAAAGGGGGGGGGGATTATTCACAGCACATGACATTTAATATTTCCTCACAAAGAAAAGAAATCTCTTATGCACAACAACAAAAGCCACTGCACTTATTTCTCAACAGCTGGAAGCAGCATTTGAATACCATGAAAATCCTTTGCGTGAGCCAGAGGTCTGCTTCCCAGTACCTGGGTTTCCAGTCACTCAAAGCCAGTTCTGCTACAGTGTTGTGCTTATGTGACTTGAGCCAGCTGCATACCCTATTTTATCCAGTGGATGAAATAGAGGAGAACGGTAGGAAGGCTTGGAGGAGGGCTGGCTGGTGCCAGCTGGGAGGAAATGGTACTTGCAATGGAGTCTGTATAGATCCCATCCCACACTTCATATTGCAGCACCTTCCTGACTCCCAGCTGTGAAAGCAAGACTGAGCAGTAGATAGTACAAGCAGTCAAGCTATCATTGCTTACAAATCACTGCATAAGGCAAATGCTGGTGCTATTTCCATTTGCATTAGTAGTACTTTTCTGCTTCATTTTGTCCCATTTAGTAATCCTAATAAAGATTAGCCAGAATTTATTAGTACAAGAGTGAAGGGAAAATACTTGTTGTCATAGCCGTTCTTGGAAAATAACTACATGGTAAAATCTGTGTTTTTACAACATAAAATAATGGTGACAAAACAGCTCAGTATTGCAACTTGTACATATAACATTCTCAAGTGAAAGGTCTGATTTAGGTGGAGACTCTTGCAGAAGCATGTGTGTTTGTACTTCAGTAAGTGAGCCATGTGTCCAGATACTGCTGCAAGCAGCCAGCCACCCAAATTACTCCATGCAGCAGCACATGCTGGGAGCCAACAGGCTCAAAAGCAGCTTTTTAGAAGAAGACCTTTGGTCCCAGCAGACAAGCTGAGCACAGGTCAGCAGTGCCTGCGTTTTCAGCAAAGGCCAGTTGCATTCTTGGCTGTATTAGCAAGAATGCAGTCAGCAGGTCAAGGGAAGTGATTCTTCTCCTAACGGACACCTGTCAGATCACATCAGGAGTGCTCTGTCCAGCACTGAGCTCCCTCATATAAAAATTACTTCAAAATACTGGAGTCAGTCCAGCAAAGAGCTACCACCATACTACATGACTGGTAGTCCGTATGTGTGGAGAGGCTGAGGGAACTGGGTTCATCCTGCCTCAAGGAGAGACAACTCAAGGGAAATCTTACTGATCTTTTTAATGACTTAATGGAAGAACACAGACAAGACAGGGCCAAATTCTTCTTAGAGTTGTGCAGAAGGATGAGAGGCAACAGGTGCAGCTAAAAAAAAATTCTGGTTCTATACAAAAAAAAATTTCATCTTGAGGATGGTCAAACAGTAGGAAGGGCCCAGAGAGACTGAAATCTCCACCCTTAGAAATATTAAAAACTTAATTAGACAGCGTCCTGAGCTGCCTGAACTAACTGGACCTTCTCTGAGCTAATGGTTGGATTACACAGCCTCTGGAGGTCCCTTCCAAATTATTTGGTTCTTTGATCTTATTCTGAATGCATTTAACTACCACCACCAAGGGTTTATGCTTGTGTCAGTGTTAAGTCAGCCTAAGCACAGAGGGCTGCAATTGACTGCAGTTCTGGAAGTCAGAGCCAAGCACTTAACAACCCTCTCCCAACACTGACAGTTCCCCTGCATACTCACTCCTGATCCAGCTGAAGAGAATGTGTTACAAGCAAGTTAGACACATGCTCCCCATACCCGCAGGTAACTCCCATCAAATAGCCAGTGTCTGGCGGCAGGAGTCAAACACAATCATTGTGAGTGAGCCTCTTCCCTACAGCTGAAGATGTGCAAAGCACTGAACACACATTTGTGAACGGGGACACGGCAGGTTGATTGTTCACTCAATACAAGACATACTAATAGGGCTCATTTCCACTTTCTCAGCCACTCAGATGAAATCTCACTGGTTTACTCAGGACAATGGAGAAAGCAAAGAGCAGATTAGCTATCTAAACAGTAATTTAAGGCAACCACTGAAGACTTATCAAAACAGAGCAGAGCAAATTCACAGAGATATTACTCCTACTTGTACTACTGGTTTTAATATAGGGTGCATTCAACTACGTCATCTGCCTGCTTCCTCCATCATCTGCTGCTGACCCTTGTCATAGAGGGATTCTGTACTTTATCCACCTTTGTATTCTTCCCGTTCTTGGGAGAATGTCAGCTATTTCTGTTTCATATGTTGTTACGGGGTTTTTCTTCCTCCTGTGGCTGCTCTGGACAACATTCAAATTTTCAGATCACCACACACTAAACCATCTCTGGGATTCACTGTGAAATCAAAATTCATTCCTGTCCATGCCACGACTCATAAGCACAACTCCCAAGGTCAACACACTTTCTAAGACTGTATTTTCCAAATTGCTGATTCCTCAACAGTTTACCAGTGGCCATGTGGTTTAGCAATCTCATGAAAGGCTTCAGCAGTTGGAGCCTAATATGTGCTAAAAAGCTTGACTGTGCAATTCTCTGCAGTAGCTGGGATTTTCAAAGATCCAAGATTTGTACAAAATTCCACACTTGGACTTTAACCTTCACATATTCAAGATGAAAAAAAATCATGTGAATAGAAGTAAAACTCAGAATCTTCAAACTAGCACAGACATTTTCCTTGAATGAATGGAGTCACTCATCATTTTAATGGGAAAATGTTACCCTTCTCTGACCAATCCCTAGCAGACACATCCAGCATATTAAGCAGTTACCATCACCACCACACTGCAAAGCCAGTTTTGCAAGTCTCAGACTTGAATCTGTTTAAAACCCAAACCAGCCATCAGCACACGATCAGAGGCTGAGTGCAGGAACAGAAACAAAAGCACAGCAAACAAGTAGCTAAGCCAAGCTCCTGGCTCTTCTCATTCCTGAAGAAACCCCAGAGCTTGCTGAGTCTCAGGTCCCCTGGGGAGGTGAAGACTCCAGGATCTTCCCATACAGTATATAGCCATACTGCCTCTTCAGGAAAGCCAGATGGCTATTTTAGGTTTGGTTTTTATGTGCAATGTTGCTGCTGTTCCTGTCAGAAAACTTGGCATTTTGATTTATATATGAGGAAACCAATGCACAGACATTTTAATGGGTTTACTCAGAGGCACCAAGAAAATCAATAATAGAGAAAGAACTTGAGTTCAGGAGCTCCTATCTCTCCATCCTGGGCTCATTCCAGAGGGAATGTGTGGAGGGACAAACATACATGCCCTATGACAAACAGGACAATTCCATACATTTGTAGAGGGAAACCAACATCCCATTTTTCTCTAGTCATCCCAGCTAAGGTGTGGAGAAAGCAGACTCCCAAAGTTTTGGATGATGCTTGAAAATAAATACTTCATGACTCAAAGCTGAAAACAGCAAACTCTAGAAGCACACATTTTGCTCAGGGGCATGAAGTTTAATACTCAACAAAAGCAGCATCTCATGTAACAGGAATTTTGGTCCCAGACACAATTAAGAAATATTTAGAAAAATATAAAACGGGCAATGACTTTCCTGAAGTTTCCTGAAGAAAACCTCAAGTAGCTCTCCTAAAACCAAGGGTCAGCCACTCACCCCTCTCACCTTCACTGCATTATAGGTGTTCTGTACCTTACTGGGGTTTAGTTTACAGTCATTACGTGACTAAATGTTAAAACTAATGAAAGCCCTCAGAAGTGGTCAAAGCATCTTGCCCAGAGTGATGTCATTAAAACAAACCTCCAGACTTAGTAGTTTAGCAAAAAATCAGGCTTTTATTTTAAAGAGTAGGTGACAGAATCCAGTAGTTGCTAAAAGCAGATTACTGCCACCTACATTTATCCTTCTGTTGCATCCCTCTTTTCCAGCCTTTGAACAAGAAAAATGATACATCCAAATAATTGATTTTTTTCTAGTCTAACCGTTCTTCACACCAGCGGATCAGATCTCTCATAAGGTCCCATGCCTTTTCCCTCACAAGCACATCCCTGTTGCCTCAACATTCAAAAACAAATACTGGTTTTAAAAGTCTACAGATATTATTGAATTACTTAAATACATTAGAAATCCTTTACAATACATTCTTCAGTGCATGAAGCATCTTCCAAGCACCACCAACAGGGATAATGATATGTGGAAGCTGTGAGTGCCATATCATAGCCTTTTATATAGCATTTATATTCCACAAACTGTAAAGTAAGAACATATAAGTCATATTAATGTCATAATGAGATGACTGAACTGATTGCCTTGATTAGATCTTAGAAAAAGAATATGACTTCTAACCTCAAGAAAATTATGGGAATAATTTTTCAGAAGAAAAAGAAGTTTTGCTGTTGGAAAAAATTGCCTGTAAAATCATAGAATGATGTTATCACGGATAAAATTAAATGCTGAACTGGAGTACTACAGTAAAAAGAGGAGTCTCTTAAATGCTCACTAATTTTAAACCATTCTAGGAAATGTTACATTTTTCAGAAATAGTGTCATTTATTGTTTCCTCAGGCTCCTAATGCTCAATTACTACATTTACATTAACTTGTAACTTGGAAGCTGAGAGGACTCAGCATAACAACATCAGAAACAGTGAGGGAAAGAATCAATGCAAGACAATTCCCATCATGTTTAAGAGATGCAGAGTCCACACCAAAGGTGAGATGCACTCAACAGCTAGTGCTCTTTCAATGCCAAACTCAAATTTTGCACATAGTGTAGCCATTCTAATCTTATGCAAAAAGCTCTTTCACCTCACCAGTAAAAGCAAAGGAAGCATTAATGTTCCACCAGAGAACATCAAGTGCCTAGCATGAATCATGCCCTCTACTTTCTTATCTGCTACTTTACCCATTACCCTTCAAGTCTAAAGCAGAATGCTTGTTAAAAGGTCCTCAAATTTAAACCCAGAAGAGATCAAGGAGACTTGGCAATACAATGAGTGTTCAAGGCTTTTTGTCAAACCTGACTAATCTATTATTTCCCTGTGCAGCTAAGCTTTTAATGAAAACAAGAGGAAGAACTGCTTTATCTGAAGATACTGCATGAGAGCTCTGGAACTGCATGTTCCACCTCTGCTTTTGTCTGCCTGTGTCCTTGGATGATGCTCTTTGGGCTGGCTCCAACACAGAGGACGCTCTGACCTGTGGGACTGCAAACCATGCCTAAGAGGTCCAGAACCAGCCCTGCAGAGTGACTTATTTCACCTGATGAATTTGGACCACTGCACAGCAAAGACTTAGTGCAAGGGAAGGAAGAGGGATGACAGTGCCTGAATCTTTAGCCCAAAGAAAGGAGAAATTTTCCCTAGGCTCCTGATCCTCAAAATAGTTGACGTACTAAATGTATAAAGCAGTTTCCATACATCACTGTCACATACCAGTGGCAGAACTAGTAGCCTGTTAGAAGCACAACTGCCCTATATTTCTGAAGTATGCACCTATTAAATATACAGTTAGAGATCTTATCATCTAAATAAATAAATATTCACCCAAATGAAAAGCCATTTCGCTTGTCAATGCTGGGTATCTCCTTTTCACTCAACGGTATATTGCAGTCATTTGACAAAATTCTGAGAGGAAAAAACATAAATCAGTTATACTACATAAAATCTCCTAGTTAGCCCACATTGAGCAGAGACAGATTTTTCTAAGCTATTTTTTCTAGTTATATAATCCACAGGTTCCCTATTCATTTGCTGAACCACGTATTGACTTTTACTTAAGAGAAGCAAAAAACTGAAGTATCTGGACTCCTCCAATACTGCACATACAAAATAGCTGCAAAACACAGCCTTAAAAACCTTTTTACTAAAATGTTTTGATGACAGAAGTACTAATACTACAATAATGAAAATGAATAAATGACATGTCTACAAAAGATTATAGCATATGTCTGGTAACATCATTATTTTAAATTGCTCATTAAAATTGATCTAAATGACAAAGCAGAGACGTGGAAGTCAGAACCCCAGCTTTTTATCCTCAACTCTGTCACTGATTCACTGTGCAACCTGAGGCACTTAATTAACCTCAACTGTAGTATAAAGATAACAAAAATACAGGTTAAGTTCTTGAGACCTATGGGAAAAGAACACTCTGAGTTTAATAAAACTCTGAAAACCAAGAAATGTTCCACATCTGTGACAAGAAGTCCTGTACCAATCCAGTGTATATGCACTGTGCGAAGTGTCCTGAGCATTCTCTTCTCCACCTGTTTTCCATTGTTTGCTCTACTGGTATCCGTGTGTGATGTTGCATTCTCTGTTGAAGAAATTATAAACTCTAGGTACTGGTCTGACCATGGCAGTATGAACTTAGAGCTGTGCTTGTTCTTTATGTTCGGATTAGTTGACCGTAGGGACTAAAAAAACAATTCTGTGACAATGTCTTCCTTAAGCCAAAAATGAAGTTTAAAAATTTTGGTTTACATGTCCTTAAAAATATATTTCTTAAAAAAATTAGAGCTCTATTTTAAAAGCAAAGCATGAAACACGTTTATTTTGAAATGAATGATACTGAATAAATCAATTTTTAAACTAAATTGCCTGAAAGAATTTGATATAGTCATATAAATTCACAATTTGTTTTGGTTGAACAAAGTATACTTTTTCTTTTCATTTATCTGAACAGTTTTGCTACTCTCACTCCTAGTTCCAGAAGGTAGAGAAGAAGCAATGTATTGCTGCAAAAGCAAAGTATTTTTAAAAAAGCAAAATTTTGTCAAGAGACATGATGATGATTTGCTGAGCACAAGACCTCCTCTAGGTTCCTCAATGCTAAGCATGGGTGAGGGCAATTCCCACTGCTGCCGTATGTACTTTTTCCTGTGTTTTTATTTCACTCATCAATTTTTATAGTTTTCTTATTTTCCTGCTGCGTCACTCTAAAACATAAGGATGCCAGTGACTGAACACATTACCCAGTAGAAATGTTTCCTCACAGGCTGAATGCTCAGCAAAGTGCAAACTGATGAGAGAGAACATCACAGTACCACGACCATAAAGTTCCAGGTCTAACATACTCACCAGCCCTGCTCTCACAGAGGCATCTCTACTGCTGGGTTGCTTCCTGGCCCATCTAGCCCTCTGTGTAGAGCACACCTGACAGTACAGGTAAGAGTCTATAAGCATACAGCTGAGCTCTTAATTCACTGGCTTTTCATCAATGTATTCTTGACCAAAACTGCTGTTTCTTTACACAGACCAAAAAAACCCCAAAAACAAACAAACACCCAAACAAACAAAAACCAAAAAACTGAACCAACTTGCAGGCCAACAACCAACACTATATTCACTCCCCAAGAGAAGTTTACTGTTCTTCAACAGCAATCTGTGTCCCAGCTGCAATTCGCAATTTCATACTACCCTTACTCTTCAAGCATATTAAAAATCAGAGGTCAAAAACCAAATATTAGTCTTGATTGTAAGCATTTGGACCTGTTTATTACTGGCCGCAGATTCAGCTATTAAAATGCACTTGGCATTTTTGTTCCTTACCACACTGAAGACAAGGTCTCTCCAAAATTCTCTGACCTTAGTAAAAAGTCATACCATCAGAGAGAAGAACAGTATGTAGGTATCACATTCCTCCCTACACGTGTGGTATTATTAGTCCTGCTTGGGAAAAAAACATGAAGGCTGTCGAAGGGAGTCTTCCAAGACTGATGCAGGAACGAACAAAATTATTTACACTAACACAAGAGGAAGTTGAAAGGGCATTCAGAACAAAAGTACATGTAAGGAGCCCTACAGAAGGCAAAATTCCTTCTTCTGTTGAACAGCACTATTTTAGAGAACTGCTGGAAGCTCCCAAAGAAAGGGGCAGAAGGGAGAGAGGCAGCACTGCCAGAATGAGCGTGTGCTGCTGCATGCCCATGGGTCTGTGCTGGCAGCAGCCTTCCAGCAAGCGTCGCGCTTGCTGCTGAGCAGGGAGCCCCTTGGGCATCCTTCCAGCAGGAAGTGGGAGCAGAAAAATAGTTACTGCTAATCACTGTAATAACACAATAATGATCCACAAAATTATCCTTTTCAATACCAGTGCGCGGTACTGAAAGCCGTGCCCATGGGAAAGGGGAGAGGTGAAGGAAGGTGAAAAGCAAAAGTGCAGTGGAAGAGAGATGAGAGCAGATCAGAGCAGTGTCAGTGCTACCACAGAGACTGCGGTAATGTCAGCTTCCCACACCTTCTGTGTTACTGGACAGTGGTAACCCACTGTGTCCCCACTACTGCCAGGATATCAAAGTACACTGCCAAACACTGCTGCTGCCCTTCATTTATGCTCGTTGTGAGACATCATTAGGATCATTTATGGAAGTAGCAGTTTCCAAACCCAATTTGAGGCAGAACTATTCTTCTCAAACAAAGCCACAGGCAAGAGACTGTTACAAGCTGGCAGAGCAGTTTTGACCAGTAATTATTTAGGGGCAAAAATGTGTGCATTTGTATGCAATGAGAAAGATGCTAGGCTTCTGCTATGTGTATGCAGCAGCAAGTTCCATGTGTGTTTTACCAGGGCAATGGACACATATATGCAGTATAGGAAGGACAGTTGCCTACACAGTATATGTCTGTAGAAAGGCAGACAAAGTACAGCTGAACAAACACACAATAGATAGACATGAAGAGGAGGTGTGCCCTTTGTTACAGCATGAAAGGAAGCGACCTTAGCGTGAAGGGATTTATAAGAGCAAGAAACATACAAAATCAGGTTGAAGTGGATGCACTTGTGTACATGCAAAATTTGGGATAATTAACATCCTTATACAACTTACAGTACACATATGAGGGCAGGAGTGAAATGCATTTTCCCCGTGCAACTTCAGAGCGCGCACAGGAGGACTTACACACACACATATGTACCCAGAAAAAATGAATGTGTGTCTTGCCCAGGTGTAGATACTGGAGTGAATACACACAATCTCAGGGCATAAGCAGAGATGTCCACGGTGCACAAGGATGCAAGTGTGGTGGAAGCATACGGAACTGGCTCTGTGCATGGGGCTGAGAGGGAGGGTGTGCCAGTGCTTCTGGCGCATGCTCCAACTTCATCCTAGGCTTTTTTCCTTCCTGATTTAGTTTTTTTTCTGCGGCAGAGCAGACTCCATGTCTACAGGGAAGGTGCTTAATGAGTCAAATCCAATCTCTCGAATGCCTTATCAGTTGTGGACAGGCCTGTTTCTGACAGCTGACCTTTCTCACTGCATGCTGCTGAAAAACCCATACACCACAAACAATTAACACAATGCTGAAAACACAAAGCTGAAGGAAGGGAAGACTCTAGATCACTATAGACAGCACTACATCTGAAGGAGGAGAGTGATGCTTATAAAAATGACAGAAAGCATCTATATAAGGGTTTCATTCCACGTTATTTTGCCACAAACGCACTTTATTACCATTTTTACAGCTTGGCTGTAGCAAAGTTACACGCAAAAACAAGGGTCATGTAAAACAAGAATGAAAAGTGTAGAGAACAGGGAACATTTTTGTGATGTATATTACATTAAGCCCATGCACAAATAAATATATGTCTGAATAAATACATCCAAAACTGATATAAAGGGCAAAGTTCCTTACTAGAAAAAAGAAACACAGCAAAGGAGGTGAAGACAAGTATCAGCCTGCCCTCCTATACCTCTGCTGTTATGGGACTAATTTCTAAGAAAACATGCATTAATGCATTTACTAAAAATCCTAAACTGCATATTGCCTTAATTAGAAACATCAAAAATAAGAAAACTGTCAAATAGTCCCTTCAATAATGACAAAGAGGCTCATCCCATGAAGAGTGCAACTCCAGTTCCAAGTAAGCAGGAGGTTGCTTCTTTTTGGAGGCACAAACACCTAAACATATAAGTAAACTGTCTAGCCAGTTGTTCGAGGGTTTTGTTGCTCAAAAAAGGGTCAGAAAAAATCTGCATGTTTTCAGCTTTGCTGCCAGATCAGCACGAGACTTGGGCAAACCATATACATTGCATTTTCTGAAATCTCTCTTCACTATCAGAATTTCCTGCAATAGGTAAATGCCATCAACATGCTTGAAGATCAAGACTAATGTATCTCAGATTTCAGGAGCCGATCCTAGGGACACAGAATTCATGTCTTAAATTGAAAAAAGAGACATCAATCTTTTGTGCAGTAGTCTCCATGTATGGAGACCATTATCACATTTCAGTTTTTTACTATTATTTAATACTATAACATAAGCTCCAAAAGGAACACATTCTTCTGTCTTAACAACCCCTTACATGTTCAAAATAGGAGCTAGATGACACTGAGGAAAGCTCACAGAAAAAGTTTGCCAGAAGCTCCACAGAAGTCATCTGGATGCAGCATCTAATTCATCCAGACACCTGTGGAAAAACAAGCATGCTTTTGAAGATTTTGCATGCAACCCAGACAAGACTGACACAGGAGTAGGTTGAAAGGTATAGAAAGTCATTTAAGGTCAGAGAGTGGGGGAAGCTCAACAGCAGTGCAAAATATGTGCCAGTTTAGCATCTCTGGCTGGTAGTGATGGTGATGAAGAGAAAAGGTATTCAGGCAAAAGTATTCCAGTTAATCACTGGAAGTACATTAGATCTCTTCAAACCTCAACAAATCAAATGAGATTTTAAGAATAAATATTTCATCATAATAGAGGATTTTTGCATTCAAGTGAAAACATTATGTCATGATTGTTATTCTTTCTTAGCTATTCCCATGTGGTCTTTTCATATATACATATTATATCCATTTATTTCAATGCAATAAAAATTGATGCTTAGTATATACTGTAATTACCTTTAAATACTTATCAGCTCATCTGTTTTCATAAATTTCTGAAATTATCTATGCTATTTGGAATAACAGATAACAGCTATTCTATCAGCTCTTTCAAAATTAGTAACTTCATATCAATGAAATGACTTTTATATCTCGATGTGACAGCACCAAAAATGAGTCCAGCTGCTTTCATTAGTTCAAGCTACTGGGTAGCACAATCTTATTAAAGCCTTGTACACATTATCAAGACAGTATATCAACTAAAAACAGTAAAAAACAACAGCCAAACCAGTGCTTCCCTTCAGTACTGTAAGTCAAATTCTGAACTCACTGGCCTTGATAAAAATAAGGAGCAATTTTATGGCAATCAGTGAGGGTATACTGCTAGATGTAAGACAGCGATCATGCTGGTATCCGTGTTCATGTTATTTTTCCTAAGCCTGTTGCTAGAAGGTCAGAACTGATGTAATTCTTACTCTTACAAGCAAAGCCCAACTGTTATAAAAATTACTTTTCAAATCTCTCTGCAGGAGATGTGACACTGCCCTTGTGCTATAACTATTGTTGAAAAACCTGTGTTTCTCTTTCAGTTCAGAAAGGTGCTGCCATTATTTTCCTGGAGAGGAGTTCATCCTAGAGGGTCTCGACTTCTGTGGTTTTGGGGTTTGGGACGTGGCTTCTTTTTTAGTAGCGAAGTCATAGAGTCTTTAGATTCTTATCTAAACACCAGGGGTATTTGTATATTTTATAAGTATTTTCCAATTCCTGTTTTACTGAAGTGTTGTCCCCCTTTTTCCCCACACATTAACAACTCCATTAACCCACAGACACCATAGTCTCATCATTCTGGTACTGAAAGCTGATCAGAGATTTTGAGAAGTTAGGACGGCAGCTTTGGTCACGACCCATAGAGCAAACCCTTGTGTATCTCATGCATGTGGCCAGCATGAAGAATCATTGAAGCCCTTGCTATGTGAAAAACATCACTGTGTTTAAAATACAAGGCAATTCTGAAAGTGGACTCTGCCAGTTTGTAACCTCAAGAGCCTCCAGATTAATTGTCTCTTGACAGCTCTCTGATCAAATATGCTCGTTCCAACAAAAAATAAGTGTTGGTGGGGTTTTTTTCCCTGTAACTTCTATGTCTGCCACTACTTTGTAGAATCACAGAGAACCTGAAATACTTCTTCATGCTGTCACTAGAAACAGAATTTTGTCAAAACAAGTTTTACCCATACCTTCATAACGCCATGATCTATTATGGGGCTGCTGAAAAAGGACTGTTGGCAAAATTTGGCCTTCACATTGTAATTTTAAGAGCTTTCCTGTTAAAGCATGTGTCAGAACAAGGCATAACTTATTTTCTCACAACTCTTTTGGCTCTGCAGAACTAAAAAAATAAGAGGGATGAAATCATATAACATTATATTAATTCATATAGTTGATGTATCTAGAGATATATATATATGCAGTTTTATCATTACACACAGATAACCTAGCACAAAAAAAAAGTAAAGAAACTTCACTAACTATTTTTTCCCAATTTTATGCAATTTTTTGTTGCTTGCCACTATACATCAATCCCACAAAGGGACTGAACAAAAACAGAACTGTAAAACTTAACTAGGGAAGACAAAGGAAGAAAACTCCCGGCATTTAGTACATATCAACACAGAAAGCTTTCTTACAATTACCTGACAATTTGCAACATTAAACTTTATCATCTGCAGCCCACAGAGGATCACAATTGTCCCTGCTGTTGCCTGTACACTTTCTTGGAGCACCACTTCCCTGTTTCTTTGTCCTACAGATGAGCAGATTTTGAAATTCTGTGATCTGCTTGGCTTGACCATACCACGATGTATAAATCATAAGACATAGCTGTGCCTTCCTCACCTGGGAATGTCTTCTTAAATAGCCTTCACAATGAATGCTAGTTAAAACAAGTTCTCAAGCTGCAGAAATAGCCACAGACAAATGTTAGTGCTATCCTCCATATTTCATATCATCTAGTAAAACAAGATTGTTGGCCCCAAAGATTCTGCCTCTCAGTGGGGGTAAATTAAGAATTCATTTCCAAGTTCTTACAAGAACTGCAGCAACACCATGAAGTTCCTTCAGTTGTAGGTGGTTTATATATATGTGCTAAAATTGCTTCATCTGGCAGAACTGAGGCTGTTCAGCCACAAGACAGAAATGATCCTTGACAGGAACTCTAATTTCCCACCAACTACAATTTCTGATAGTCATGCAAGCACCAGTCAGAACAGGCTGTGGTCAGCCCTGCTGATCCTTCAAGTGGTTACAGCCCTGCAGGCTTACAAACCTCCAGACTCCACCTGTGCCTGCTTTTTCACCTCTATAAAATAGAGCTCTGTCTACTGGTTGTAACAATTACTCTTCCCAGAGTAGAACATACCTTGTATGTACAGCTCTGCATCAACACTTCATAACCACTGAGGACTAAAACACACTTGGGACATGACCTTTCTTAGCTGTAAGGGGAGTTTTAAAGGGGCAGAAAGACATTACAGCAATGGGAAATTTGCCTTCTATGCATCAAGGAGTCACCCTGACTGAGAGGCGGGGCACTTGAGTCTCTGTGCACTAAGCAAGCACATGGAATACATCACATCAACTCCTTCATGGCAGCTGCCCACATGCATCACCTTACCCTTCAGTAAACACAAGGCAACTCATGCCTCAATATGAATACACTAGCTTAGCTTGCTTTCCCTCAGTATTAAAAGAGTATATGTGTTTGTTTTTTAATAGGCAAATTCAGTCTAACTTGCTTCTGAGTAATTTGTTATAATGGTAATAATCTAAGCCAGCTATCTCCCTTCCAGCACTGCCCACCTGGAATAATTTTAAATTCTTGCAGCATTTTGGTTTTTCATTGAACTCTGCTTGGACTCTTCCGAAGCTCCCTGAAAGTGCTAGAGATGAATACACCATTTCCTGGGTTGAACTTCAAATGTCCATGGCTCCAGCCCTCCATCACCTCCCTGGCTGCATCTACTACGAATCACTAACTCATAAACACAATCCATAACCTGTAACATCTGAGTTTATCAGTTATTTTCCCACTGCTGCATCTGCCTGCCTGAGGTGTTAGGCTTCCATTGGGATCGACATACACCTCTGATAAAGGAATGTTCATTTGCTAACTGCTTCATATTGATGTGTTTACACTGAACACTAGCACAGAGGGAGAGGGAATAACAGATTAAGGACCAGTTCAAGCAAGTTATTTTTATAACACTTATAATACAAACAGACTTCATGGCTTTATTTCAATAGGAAAAATTACAATGAGATGATTTTTTTTTTTACCAACTGGCCTCACACAGTAGCAATCAGCTTTAAAGGCAGATACATTGGAAATAACTCATACTTTATGCTTCTGCTTGCCTCTAAAAGAGTAAAAATGCCCTTACACAGTGATGAATAAAAGCTCAGATTATAAAATCAACAGATGACCACAAGAAAATATGTCCAGTCAGTATAAGAGCATCAACCTCACTGCAGTTTTGCCAGCCAGTTTGTTAAATTTACTAACAATCTCCTAGAGGTCTCTAACTTTGCCTTCTGCTGACTGGTGTTTTTGTGGCCCACTCAGTGCACTGGGTTGCTTACTTTGAAGCAGTCACATGGCTGTGTGGGAGCACATTACTGGATGGACAAGCTATAAATGGCACATACGTGACAAATGTGTATCGCAAAACAATCAGCATAACCCAGTCACTGATTGTCTTAGCAGAAGCCAGCAACTGAATGAACTATGGATATTAAATTCCTCTCCAGAGCAACTTTTTGAGCCAGACAAAACTCTGATGGTATGCCCATTAACCATCTGCATGGCATTTCAATCAAAGATGGCTCTCTTAGCTTCAGACTCATCTCCAGAGTCTAAGTGTTTTCTGTTTAAACTGTTAATGACAGATAGGGAGCATGAAAAACAAAAGGTGAAAGGGACAGAAGAACCTTTAGTGATGGAAAACATTTTACAAGCCAGAACTGAGCTTGCCTTATCCTCCTAAATATATAGCCAGTGGAAGGGCCGCTCCCCGTAGAAGACAGTCCCTGTTGTTTGACACGTGAGCACACGAATTCACGTGTGCAAGCACGCACACAGCTGGAGCCTCCTCTCTGTGGTGGAGCACATGGTGCCTCCAGAGCAGCTCTCACTAAACCAACGTTACTGTCACACTGCAGGTGGGCACGCAGTGTGTTCAGCAGGCCAGGCACCCAGACAGGAGGGATCCTACGTGCACACAGGCACAGTCCTTACAAATGCACCAAAGCTGGGTTTGCACCTACACATGCAGCATGTCTGCACATGCAGGTTCATGCACAGTGACACACGTGCACTGGTTGCACAAGTGCTTTTGAACGTGCATGCATACATAGTGACAATATGTTTGCATCGGCTGGGCAGGGTTCTCTTCTCCCTCCCTCTTTTCTTCATTGAATGGGAAAGGGCTGTCAGCAATTTCCTTCTGTCAGCAGCTGGGAGACACTTTTCTGCAGTTAGCTGCAATTTGTTTCAATTATGTGTATTAATCACAGCCTGCTCCTGATGGGATTCTTCATAAATGAAAAATTTTTAAAAATCAGAGCTTTTCTTTTTAACAAGCCGATTCCTCTCTCATGATGGCACTTAATGACTGCAGGTTTGTTGGGAGAGTGGGGGGAAAAAAAAAAAGAAAAAGAAAAACAGGAAAAAAAACCCCTTGAGACGCTTCCATGTTTGCTTATTTCATTAGTAAGCAGCACGGCTCAAGAAGCTGGCAGGGCATGCAATTGAAGTGGGGGTCAGTTCACTGTCATTTCAACGATGGAGAGACAGAGCTCTGAACAGCCTTTATACATAAAATCTCCTCGTTCAGAGAAGTGGTGGAATTACATCAATTAAGGATTTTGGACTCCAACTTGCTTTCTTTGAAACCTAAAGCAGAAATCACCTTCATACTGTTCCCATATCTTACAGCAGGGATTAATTTTAAGGACACTGGAAAAAATAGTGTAAAACTGGGAAACCCAAAGCTGCCTAAGAGCTGCTCCCAAAGTCTACTGGAGCATAACCAAAGTATCAGTGACGATCAGTGTTATTTTACCACTCAGCTGCAAATCAAGCTGTGGTGTCTCAAAGTTGCCTATCTCATCTGTGAGTCCCAAGAGGAATTCTGAGAATCATGCTCTACATTTGCAGTGAAGAAGGAAATAAAATCAGGTACTTAGGATGTATGCTGATATTTTGGAAATTTTCTGCTTAAATAAGCTCCTCTGCAGAGATATGAGGGTGTACCAGGGCATAAGCCAAACAGATCTTCTTTCTCATTATCTACTTTCCCCTACCAGTTATTATCTTACCTGCTATTGTATCAAAGATTCCCTCCACCCTGATTTGTCACAAATCACAGTGAGGGCTGACGACGAAAACTTGGGAGTCACTGTACAGGTGTTACTCAGAGGTGCAAATATTCCTGGGAAACTGCTAGGATTCAAGCAATGGGCACTTACTCCACAGCCCTTGAATTTTATATCAAAAATTATCCAAGTATTAAAAATGTAGATGATTTGCAAGTCATTATCAATGTATTTTATCAAAGACTGCGTTAGAACAACAAGGCTGTGCTAGAATAACAAGGGGGCCTGTAAGACTGGTACTGCTTAAAACTGTATTACAATGAGTCCTTGCAAAATTTTCTTTCCAAAAATCTGCTTAGCTAGATTTGCTCACTCCATCACACTTAGGGAAAAGAAGAATGATCCTATTCTAGGTCCATATGGCACAATGTGTATAATATATCACTTCAGGAATTTAGGCCTACTCCTACCTTAAGATTTAATGGCACAGACACCAACTGGGTGTACAAAAAAATATCCATCCAATATATCCCCTGTAATCATCAAATCAACAATGACAAAATCATGAGTGAAGATGTCATTACACTGGCAGAAAATACAACTTTACTAGTATTTTTTTTTTTCATAAGGGCCCAAGCACACTAACAAAAGAATTTGTGAAGTGTATCTGTATTCAAATGAGCTCGTTGCATAACTAGGTTAATGAAGTCCTAGGTACAAGCAAGTCAAGTCAAACAGGTTCTGCATCAGGCATGTTTTCCAGGACACCAACATGAGACAGGGATTGACAAGATGTGATTCTGGACATAGCTACAATGTTAGGTGCAGTAACTAGGGACTGGGCAGCTGCCAGAGCTCTGCCACATCATGTGATTAGGAACTCGTACAGCAAGGTGGTGTATATTTTGTGGGATACGATGATATAACTCCTCACTTTACCTACCCATCAAATGCACGTCCAGACCCTGATGATCTGTGAAGATCATTCCCATGGATGCAGCTACACCCACATGACTATATGTCTATAAGAATTTCATAGTTCTTTGCAAGAAAATATGGAGGAGATAGTCTGTACTGAAAAGAGCATGCCTTTGCCTTCATGAACTGCATGCACAGACAGCCCTTTTACTGATGTAGAGCAGCCTTTGAGTCCAAGCAATGAGTTCCACAGGTCTCAATTTCTTCCAGCGAAAAGGTAGGTACCTGAAAGTTTATTGTTTAGTTCAAAGCTTTATCTGCAGAGGGACAGGTCTTAAAATCCTGAGAGAGGCTCACTTGCTATCATCAGTGTCCCTTGTTCTCATCTCAGATTTGCACAAGCAGGACATTTAGAGAACCTAAACCCAGAGCAGTTACTAAGTGAAACTAACCCTGCATAACGAAGATGTGAAAGAATCACAGCATCAGGAATTGTTTAGAAACCAACACAAACCACAACCCAGATACAAACTGTGCAGCCTCTGGGCACTCTGTTGTCAAACTCTGTCACCAAAAGAAGCAATACATCCCTTCCACTAGCACTTTCCTCTACATTCCCATCAAAACCTTCCATTACATTGTGTTCTATTTACCAAATTAAAACACAGCCCACAGAAATATGTTGGTAGGAAGCTCAACCAGGAAGCTTCATCCTCATTAGAGTCATACCGACATGTGCACAGAGACAAAAGGGAGAAGAACTAGGAAGTGCATGGGAAGTCTGAAAGGTGCAAAAAGCTTGGAGCTTCACAAAACCCTTGGGCTTCAGACACAGCAATTTTCAACACCAAGAACAAAAAATCCTGAGAACATGATAGAGAAAGCAAGAGGGAAAAGAGCTGGGAAAAGGACAAAAGAAAGAAGGAATACAGAGAAATAGAAGAAAACAAAAGGGACAAGTGGAGAAAACAGGCAGAAAAAGGAAAGAAAGAGAAAAAGAAGAGGGAATGAGAGAAAGTGATAGACAGAAGGGGAGAGAAATCTCTGCTGGTACAGTAACAAATAAATCCCTGCAGCATGACAGGCGTCTGCTGAAGCATTTCATTTCCCCGCAGCATAATGGTGTGTTATTGCCCATTATCTGTTCTGTCAGTGCCAGAGTCGATATTAAATGAGGGGCAGCTGCATTTAGCTGCCATTTTTCAGCTGTCTTTCTGTTACCATGGAGACACGCTTGTTTTTTTGATGAACCTGGCTGCAAGCAGAGGGGTGCATGCGCACGAGGGGGAGGCAGGAGCACCACAGAGCAGTGGGAGCAAAAGACCAAGACAAACAGCAGAGGGACACAAGCAAGGGGAGGGCAGGTCCCTGGTACACAAGAACCACGGAGACAGCCATTTAAAAAACCCTCTTAATATGCAGAGGGGCCCACAGCCGAGCATACAGACATTGCTCTGGCTTTCACAGATCCTAGCAATTGCTCCTTCATCCCTCTGCCCTTTTCCTTTCCCTACACCCTCTGTCCCATAATGATAGCAATCCTCCCCTTCTTTCTGGTATCCCTGCAGCAACATCTCTAAGACTGTTAGAAGTAATGATTAATGAAGCCTCTCAAAGACCATGTAGCAGGTTGATGAGCATTCATATTGCTAAAATACTAATCAGGAACATGAAGCTCAATGAGACTGGATTTGCCTCTCTTTCCCAGTAAGATTTATGCAGCAAGCTGCTGCCACACATGAGTGCTGAAATCTAGGTAACTTCACTCACCATTTTCCTGCTTCAAATATAAGGATGTTCCCTACAGGGAAGTAGGTGGAAGACATCTACACAGCAAACTGGAATCAAATCAAAGAGATCTCATTTCCTTTTCTTAACTTCTTAACACAAAGCTTCTTTAGAGGAAATACTGGGGTCTCCCTGCACCATTTACTTAATGGTGGCAACTCTGCATCTAGCATAGATTTGATCTCTAGCACTGTTGGCTTTAGACCCACAATCAGCATAGCTGCAGCGGTTGGGAGAGCCCATCTCCTGTTCTCCAGTGGCATCTCAATCACCAGTGTGAGAAACTTCTGCTTCAAGTGTTGACCACACACAGCACCACAACTAAGCATTCCAACACATTTTCGGTTTACTTACATTACTATAAGCTATTTCTCTCTGCTTGAGGGCCTTGTTTTTCTGAATTGCTTGTAAAGGGTTTTAGAAACATTGGAGACACTGACATGGTGAGAGCTGAACTAATAGACTATATACCAACATTAACAAATGAAATGGAGCCAGAGTGTACTCCTAAACTTTGGAACATGGTAGTTTGCAATTCTAAACTACTAGAACTCTCTCCAATATAAATTTCTCATTTAACTAGCAGTCTTTCAAATTATTCTGAGCACAGCTTAGGGTTTAGGTTATGCCCGTGACCATTCCCAATGCCCAGTTTTCATATAACCATCTTGTTCTGCATGTCTATAAGCACAGACAGACCATCCTGCAATGGCCAGCCTCAGTGCCAGGAAACATTTCCACACACGCTCAGCTGATTAGCAGAGACAACCAGGCAATGCAGCTTGGAGACAGCCAGGACAGTACTTTGTGCAGTCCGAAACTGAAAGGATAAAGGTCTTGCTGACATATCCTAGCTCTGTCCATCCTAACTCTCTCTCAAAGGGCTGACTTGCACAATTCTGCTTATGTATTCATCATCAGCTTGGATATACACACAGAACGATGGAGTCACAGCTCCTCTGTAAGCCACTAAATACTTGAGCCATAGGTCTCCTGAGATATATCCTCCTAAACAGATAAATACGAAAAGAAGACTAATAATCCCACTCAAGCTGACAAGGATAATGGGATGCCCAGAAGTAAATCACAGCCGTAAGATAAATACGAAGAGCACTTTTGGGGTCTCAAAATTCCCTAGCACTAAATGGGAATATTCTGCTGCTACACTCAGAACTTGGAGGAAAGCCTCACCTCTAGATCAACTATCACAATACCAAAAGGAATTGTCTGGCATGTAACGTTTATGACTAAGGCTAAAGCTGTCCAGAGGACATGTATTCCACAAAGGTGAATGCATGATGCAGAAATGTTGTCAGACACTGAGAGCATTCAGCCTCTCACAAAGCAGCTTGCTCTTTAGGTGATATCTACATTTGCCTTGAATTCTGATCTATACCTTCCCAGTCCATCCTCAGATTATGTTTCTCTAAGTACAAACCTTATGCCTCCCTTAAACCTCTGTCTGCCCCTTTGCCCCAAACCCCCAGACTGCAAAGCAACGAAGTCAAACGTCTTTGCTAGGAAGCTGCAAGCAGAAGATGCAAAGGTGCCCAGGCCCAACTCTGGTTAGCAGTGGAGTATCCCATCTCTTGCTGTTTAATCTCAGCGCACTTTAAACAGAAAATACACTGATACAGAAGTAACACCAAGAAACACAGCAACAGTTAGTCTTAACTTTTAAAATTGTAATTTGCCGCTTCCTTTTAGCTTAGAGCAGCCTCTTATCCATACCCCCTGCTTTCCCAATGTTTTTTTTTTGAATCATCTTGTTTATTTGTTCATGCTGTCCAGCAGCACCTAACAAATAAACCTCTCAACACTCAAACACTCAAGTAAGAAACTACTATTTTAATAATTGTTAAAACTGCAGTACCTTCCAATGATCCACTGCACTGTCTTCCAGTGACCTGCTAGTACAATTTCAGTGCCTGACTGTAAAGCAGTCTTCTTCGTTTGTTCAATATATTTGATTTACAGAGGCTATTCAAAAGTCACTATTTCTCAAGATCTGCCTAGCTCTCCCTGCTCCATGCTAAGAGACAGTAAAAACAAAGGATCCAAGTGTGTCATTCTATTAATATGTAAGTCTTCATCTCCTAGTTGCAATGTACCCATATCTTGTGATTTTCTCATCAGTTTTCCCACTTTGGGCCTTCTGGAGCTTGACAAAACTTTTAAAAGCAGATTCTAAAGAGACTCCTCAAGTGACATTTAGTTGGCACAATATTGTTGATCTTTCCCACTACTGACATCTTTCTCTACAGCAGTTACCTAGAACTGCTCTTCATGTACCTTTTCTTACCTTGCTAACCACTGGTTTCTTTAATATTTCTGATTGTCCCACATTGATGAAAAAAGTTCTGCCTGAATTGCTTACATGATATTCCTTCCTTTAGCTTCTATCCACTTTCATAACCTTTTACTTTTGAATATAGAACTATCTTAAGCACCACAGAGTACCAGACTGACATTGGTTTGCAGGATCTTTTTTCTCTGGGGGATGCCTCAGTTCAGAGTGGTCTGATCAAAACCATCTTTGTAGTCCAAGAGAATTTTGCACACAGTAGTGGAAACAAACAGCTGATACACACAATTGAAGATATGAATGCTAATGAACTATTTAATCTGTTAGGTCAATGACACTAGTTTTGGGTTCGATGAGTCAGAGAAGCTAAAGGGAAGAAAGAAATACATTCTAATATTAAGAGATTTTGCTTTAATATAATCTCTGGTCAGCAAAGAGTATGACAAGAGCATTGACAGAGCAGTTTTTGAGACAAATGGGAAAGCAAGGGGGAAACTATCCTGCAGAGCTCTCACAAACAATTTTGTGGTCATTTCAAGGAGACTTGTGCCAATTGCGACTGAAATCAGTTTATAGAGCATAGATAAACTGGTTCCAGAACCTGTCTAAACTGTCCCATTTGAGTTAAGGAAGACATTCAGAAGAGCAAGGGAATTGGAAATTAATTCCTCTGATCCTCTGACCACATTCCCCACACCCAACAAGTCTACTGAGGAGAAAAAAAAAAAAAAAAAAAAAAGTGAAAGAAACCTAACTGCTAGATGCTATGGACAGGTCATATTTATTCAGTAACCATTTTTTAATCAAAAGTATTGATTTCTAACTCAGGGATTCTTTGTGGAAAGCTTTCAGGCACACAAAACTAGCACTTAAATTTCAAGGAAAGAAAGAAAGCTATATCTATCTTTGGATGTCTTTGCATCTTTATTTTCCCCACTCTCTTTCCAAAGAACATTACCCATCAGTTTCCTTCCTACAGCCTACTGTCCCAATTCAGTCAGTGAAAAATAGGTGTGTCATGTTTGGCTCTAATTTTTTGCATTCATGTAGCACAAGGCAACACAGCTGAGGATCAAATCCTCAGTGGTACAAAGGCTATCACAAAAGTGCCCTTTTAGTTCTGGCATTAAGGGGCTATGATGATATCCTAGTGATGGTATTCCTAAATCTGACTCCTACTACTGGTGAAGGAATGGTGTACATCACTCTGCCAACAGCAGGTCTGCTTTTCTGTACATCGGAACAGGATCCAACTTTGAGTATTTCAATACTCCAACAGAAGCTGGGACAGCTCAATTCACAAAAATACGGGTCCAAGGGGCAAAAATGTGAAAGGGTCAGAGCTCAGTGTCACAGACAGCTTTCTATAAAAATGTGGCCTTGGTTTTGACTATTCAGGAACAGATTTGAAACCTCAGCATCCCTGGTGCTGAGCACTCCTTATGCTTTGCCTGTTTGCAGATCAAATCATTCAACTGCAGAGCTGGGAAAGAAGGTAGTGTCTTCCAGATGCAACCTTTTGGCACTGAAGCCTCTCCTTTCCTACTCCATATTGCTCAGTATACTGTGTTTTGCAGAGTATTAAAACACAGTCAAGAGGAGTATAAGGGATGAAGTGTATTTCCATGTCACAACAGACTTTATTAGCATAATTCCTAATTGTGCTTTTAGAAGCCCCATAAGAGCAAGAATAATTATGTTTAACAGGGAAAGTGATAAAGAGACAAGGTAATTCTCCATCCCTCTCCCCTTCCCAATTGCTACAAAATCCTTTTTCTTTCATCTGCCTCTGGAAAACAAGTACAAGTGAATGTATTCTACAAGAAAAAAATGGCCATTTCTAGTGTGCCCAGGAATCTTCTACTTGTGACAACTTAACACCAGTTTGCTTGAGTGGGACCTTATACACACTGGTGAGTAGCAGCATAAAACAAAGGCAAAATTTGGAACCCCACTCAAAGACAGTCTAAAAGAAAAGGCAAGATGTAATTAAGCAGAAGGATGTACTACAATACATTCCAGAATGGCACACTGTGAAAAGAACTCATCATTTAGATAGAAGTTTGCAACTTCCACCATGTTTAGTACCAACATAGAAGACAAAGCATTTAGTGCCTTATCATGAAGCATCACTTCCTAACCTGCCCCTGGGATCTGAAGCACACATCGAGCAACACCTAGCCCTTGTGGTGCAAAACCAATTAGAGGATAATCTGGGGGGCACAGAGCCTGGAGCACAAGCATTTCTTCTGTTGTGTCAGGAGAGGACAGGCTTGCAATGGGGACTTGACAAAAGCACAGTTCTGTTGGGGTTTATGGATAGAGGAAGCTCCTCTTTGCAGACTCTAATTCAATCATTATAAAGATAGTGGCCCTCACAAAAGCAGCTCCTTTTGGGTACAGTGGCCTATCTTGGATATTACTGACTTACAAAAACATGCAGGAGCCTCAGAAAAGGGAGTTTGTTTTAGTAAGAAAAGAATGTCTAACAAGGACAAGTCAGGGTCCCGAGTACACCGAGACACTGGGCTGGGGACTGCCCCCTCCCTCCCTGCTCTCCCCCAGTCTGTGTAGCTGCCTCTCTGGAGCCACTGGGACATGCCCTGACTGACAAGGACCCTGTTCAGTCAGTCCAACAGCTTGCAGTCACCACCAAGCTGTCAGCCCCCACGGTGATCTGATGCAGCAAAAGATCTTTAGCTGCCAACTGGTACCATCCATGGCAAATCCTAACCTACTGTCCCAACAAACATGAAATGATGCAGCTATTCCAGCTAGCAGCTTTAAAATACCCTTCTAATACACACTGGTTACATTCATTAGAGCCCAGGGATAGCTGAACCATTTTACCCCTCTCCTTCTGTCCTTTAACTGCTCTAAATCTTAAAAGAACATTTGTTTCAAAGCTGACTTGTTAATTAACTTCACCCTCTCCCACAACTGTCAGCAGTTACAGATTCAGTTTAGGTCCAGAGCTGTCACCACAACACAAGGAAAAGCACTTCTCTCCATTTAAACTGCATTTTACATAACCGGGATTTTAGAGCAGCCAAAGGCTCTGGGGTTTAATTCAAACTTAGACTCTCAGGTGTGATTCTGTTTTGCTGCAGGTATTTTAATTTCCATTAAAGAGAGAAGAGGAACAGAATCTTACATGGTTTCATATGCATTTGTTTTGATTTTTATAGTTGGCGAAATGCTATATTAATAGCACAGCAGGTGCTGCACTGAAACCAAAGACCTGGAAAATAAAATATTCTCAGTATTCATTGTTTCAGTACTTGCAAATTCCAACAAGATAAGAGTTCTATATGCTTATTGTGAAAGAGAAAAAAATAGGGATGGATTAAAATAGATTTTAAAAAATCACTATTTATTTACAGTACATAAAACAAATATACTTGCAGATTGTAAAAAGCATTACGCTTGGAGTCCTCAGAGATTTTAATGAACTGGAACAGAAAGTAGGCATACCCAAATTAAATGCTCAAAGAAAAACTGGGAAAGACACTCAATCTGATATGACCAACCTGACACTGAGAGCAGAGCTCTGAAGGCCTCAGTCATGAATCCAAATCTCAGACATCTGAGTTTTCACAAGATGTCAGTCATATCTCACCTTAAATCTGGCATGAACCTGATGTACAGACATGGTTAAATCATTTGATCATCTTTCTTAAAGTTAAGACTCTGATATTGAGCCATTTAAAAGAGTTGTGAGATAAATTGCCCATCGATTGCAAAGCCACTTAGTTTTGCCCAGTATTAAACAAAAACTCTTCAGAAAGCGCACACACACACACACACACACACACACACTTGTTGAGGTCTTAATTCCAGAAGGGAAAGCAAGCGTCACATATATCCAGAACGATCTGAGTCTTCAGTACCTCCCTCCCATTCCAGTCTTTACTCTGAGTAAATGAGCCTCTTCTGAGCTAACTACAAAATAAAACCAAACAAACAAAAAACAAACAAACAAACAAAAACCCACCCCCCCCCAAACAAACAAACAAACACACCAAACAACGAGTCCTTTAAACAACTATTCACGAAAGCATCAAAGAAATATGGAGAGAAAAAAAGAGTTCCTCAAAAAATAAAAAGACACAAATGCCTAATAGTAAAGGGCATCTCACATTCAGCATGATGAGCCCCTGCTGACCTTATAGACACAAATTTGGAGTGGAGGGTATGTAGGGCTTCACAGATTATGTCCTACACCATCCTGCCGAGCTAAGCACTCTCTACAGATGCATGTGTGGTGAAAGGGGCCAAGTCTCCTTCTCAGGGCACTGCCCCATAGCTGAGCTTTCACTCTGCTCCTTTAGCTGCAGTGAACATGGCCACAGCTTTTGCAAGTCAGCTAGTACAAGAGAACAGGTGTCTGAATGGCCTTCTGGGAGCTGAAATTTCTCTGCAGCTCTAGGAAAGGTGCTGTCAGGACCAGGACAGTAAAAGATCATGACTCTTCAAACAGTCCCCCATGTGTGCTGAAAGGGTGGGAAGGAGTCCAACCCCCACAGTCAGTCTGCACTCCATGTGTTAGTAACAACCAGCGCCCAAAACAAGCACAAACAAAAGTTTGGATAAAGGTTTGAGTCATTTAGAACTGATCTGACAGCTCCCTAGCTTGTTTCATATAAGTTCTAATTTCATAGAAAACCTGCTATTTAAATGTCAAATGCGGTGCTAAGTCTTAGGACTGTAGACAGAAGTGTGTGTTTAGCCTGGCACAGGGAAAGGTACATCCTCTAGTGATGCCTTGTAGCTACAGTAAGTTTAGTTCCTCTGTGAACCAAACACAGGGATAACAATGGTTAAGGAACACAACCATAAATACGTAAATATGAAGCCCAGTAACAAGCACAGTTTTTCTTAAGATTATGCTATCAGCTGGCTGAGAAACCACAAGTCTCAGACTTGTCTATCAGACAACTGGTTAGTGACACAAGGCTGTTTGTTTGACCTGTAGCATAAGATAAGCAATGTGTTAACACTTTGCCCTAATGATACAGGAAACCAAAGAGGAAGAAATACACTGCAAGCATCTCCTTATATAAGATTTCTCCTCAGAAATATTCTGCTGAGGGTTAATAAAATAAGTATTTTGGGGACAAATGCTTAAACATTTATGAAGACCAACTTAAATTGAACAATTAATCAACAACAATGAAAACTCGTCTCTTATAATGGCTCCCTTTCACTTTTTGGTAAAGCACAGCTCTGCACTGTAGAGGCCTTTTCATTTAACAATTAAATATTCCACAATGAGAACCATTTTTTGACCTTTCATTTGTTTCTCCATAAAACCATACTAAGTTCTCTAACAGCAGCATAAATCCAGTGTAGTTCTGATAACCTGTTTACAAACCAAGATTTATTTGCCAAAAGAGACTAATTAATTTCAAATTAACATATGTCAGTAACATTACAATTAATTTGCCAGCAGAAAAATGAAGGGGGGAAAATGCAATGAACAAAGCATTCCATTTCCCCATTCCCTCTGCTCCAGATGGAGTGGTGTGGCTTCAAACTAATGGAGAGATCTCCAAGGTCAAGAGGGAATGGTTACCTGATGGGGTCTGTGAACCAGACCCTTCTCCCCTAGTTCTTGCCCTTCAGTGAGACTGCTGCTTTTGCCATGGACAAATCATTTCAGCTGTTAAATTAGTCTCTCCTTTTGTAAAATAGGCCTAATAGTACTCACTTATCTACTTCACTAGGATGCTTCAAGGATTAAAATTGATGTGTCCCTGCTGAAGTAATGTGCTATAATTACCTTGTTTATGTGCCCCTCTCTTGGATAAAAAGAAAATTGCTTAGCTGCGTGTCACAGTCCCACACTGCCAGCGACTTGGGCCCTGGGCAAGCTCAGGCAATTGGACAATGCTCCCTCAAGCTGATTTCTCTCATGCAGCTGAAGGGAAAGGAAAATGGCAGCCCTGCAGCCGAAGGGCTGCAGCAAGTACACTGTATTTGAGTCTGCCTCCTCAAAGTCACTAATTATGCAGAAGAGCACTCCTTTACAGATCAGCAGAAGGCAAGGACTACATTTTCTGCCTGCATCTGGGTGACAAAAAAAAAACCCAAACCTGTCGACATCTTCCTTTACAGAAACCAGATCCTTTCCTGATGAAAGCAGTGATGCAGTCGCCCTCTTTTAAACGTATCTGCAACATGCAGGTCCCCGGCTGTGCTCCGACCACTTTTCCCCTGCTGATTGATGATTATTCCCAGCTAAGTGCCCCTTTTTCTTCAACTGTTCTAACTTCTAAGAATGAGAATAGCACTAAGAAATTATGCAACACAAAGGGAGAAGATCTAACGTTTTATTTCTTTCAGAGAAAAGTAGTCAGAAGTACCTTTATTACAGATGCACTCTGGCAACTGCAAGTCTGTCTCTGCTATCCAGAGATGAGCATAGCCCAATCTTTTCCTACAGTCACAAGCCAGTGAAATTTGCAGATGGATACATTCTCATTTCCCTTTGCACTGCATTGCATTTCCTCACTCCCAGCCAATCCAGCCATCTCGTGCCTCAACATTTTCCTCTCACCCAGACCTGCTGCCGGAACCACTGACTGCAAACACAGGGTAGTCCAGAAAATGAGATACAGATAGCAGTTAGCATTTTTGAAAATGCAAATAAAAACAGCACCATTTAATAACGGGCAGGCAAGAGCCTGACATGAGTATCTTCTGCCTCCAAAATTTAAAGAAACACAGAGCAGAGGAACATTTACACATTGATTGGCATAAAGTTATGTCCAGATAAATAGGTTTTCCTGATTTTACTGCCCAGTTACAGTAATCAGGAATAAGTTGACCCTTCTGTCTCAGGAGGAGCATTTCAGTGGAGCAATTTCAAACAGCAACACAAACAACAGTGTTTCAGACAGGCCAAAGCCTTCTAATTCACTATACAAAGTCAATTATAAAGCCAAGATTGCAAGAAGTAAACCTCACTCCTTTGCCCTTGAAAAACTCAAACATTCAGTCTCATACATGAGAATCCTTCCTAAGCAACCCTGTTTCAGATACAGCCAAGTATTATCACTGCAGGAATCTTAGAGGGTCTGCATTTCTTACAGATGTTATTTTACCCAAAGGATTTTCTGCCAAAGTTACAGTGAATATTTCTGTTGTACTCCTTTAAAAAATAAAGATGTCATTATAAAACTTCATAAAGTATTCAACACACAGCAATCCCTGAGCAATGATGACTCTACACATTTGCAGTGCGCACGTGTTGCTTCAAGTGCTGCAGACATCTAAGACTGGTTTTCCTGCTGTTTTAAACATGGTCAGAAAATGCAAGCAATAGCAATGAGGTGAAAGATGCAGGATTTTTAAGAATCGCAGCTGTGTTGGGAAGCAGTGGGACCCCAAGACTAAACTCTGCAAGGAAAAACTTTTTGCTGAAACAAGCTCTGAAATGGCCAAAGGAAAGCTCAGTTCTGATAGACCCCTGTCTATGACAAAAGCTGGTTTTTAACACAGCCATCATATGGCACTGAGCTGCAAACTCAGTGCAGCATCCAGATGCTCGCATGGTCATCTCTGCCTGCTTCTGCCTCAGTAGAAGCTGTTCTGATTAGCAGCGTGTGCTGCAGGAGAGAACAAGATTTCCAAGCAGTTTCATACAGGATTATTATTCACTATGAAGATTTTACTCATAACCCACACTGTCTGTGTTGTGACATATGGCTGCTTTGCTGCCTCTGTGAGTAAATCTGGTACATTACAACATTCCCTGTGTGCCAAGTGTTTAGCAAACACACATGTTGGCAGCCCGAGTATTCCTGGAAAAGACATGTGTCTTGAAATGAAGCTGTGCCAACTTCTGCTCCATGTCATAACAGAGAAAGTGCCCTAATATCCGAGTTCAGCAGTGCTGGCACAAAAAATGACTGTCATCCAAAAAGCAGAGCTGGAAAAGTGCCATGAAAAACACAGTCAAATTAACAAATATGTGGGTTTGAGTACATCTGTTTCAGAAGTATGTTCTGCTCTTCTCTTAATTGATGGAAATAAAGAGATTTCCATCAATGGATACCTTGGAAACATTTGGCCAGAGGTCAAAGGGATAACAAAGCAAGTATAACAAGGCAAATAATGTCAAGTAATTAGTATAAAAATATTAAATTGCTGCCCAAAAGCCATGAATACAGGTATCAGAGCTTCACACAGATCAGTGATCAGTATGACACATCCACCTCTATTATATATATAGCTACCTAAATACTAATACACACTTTAAGAAGCTGATGTCTAAGAGAACTTAAAAAAACAAAAACGGCGAGAATAGAAAAAACATTTACGAAACCCAAAAAAATTAATAACCTGGTATTTGGACTGCAAAGTACAGTCAGGTCTTAACATAATTCATACTATAGAAACAAAATAATCCCAAATAAGTCCAGTTCTCAACATTTGTGGGTCTGATTTTTCTGGACTCTTTTGGTTCAAGAGTCTGTTTCTGGGATAATCGGTTCCTATCCTCCCTTGTGAAAGCTGATTCCTGGTATTTTCTGAGTATTCTGAGAAAAGTGTATATTAACAAAATTACAGCTGCTAAAAAGTTCATAATTTAAATTTGTGCGTATTTCACCAATACTAGACACTGTGAGCACTTGGGAAACGTTTGGAAATAACACCCTCAGGCTTGAAAAGAACAATTCTCTGACCCTGCTTACAAAAAAATGGAGATCTCCCTAGTAATCAGCAGCACAGGGATTGCGGACGTGATGTTTGCAGTTCTACTCCATCAGAAACAACAATGAAAACACAAGCATCAGCTAAGACTTTGCAGTTTTATAGCACCAACTACTGATATTATTGAAAAAAATGGAAAGAGAAAGAAGCAGCTGTTTTATTGAGGTTTTCTGCATGAGACAAAGCGTGGCAGAAGTGATGTGCAGGCTGTGGATCATTTTTTTTGTTGAAGGGTAGAAGATACTTTCTCACCTTACCTAAATTACATTATTCTCTCTAGATATTTGCAGCAAGTTGTATTAAGTAGCTGATAACAAGTTAAACACTGCAAAAAGCTTCTATGTGCAATTTCTGCCTGCCATTACCAAGTGACTGACAGGCACTGTTTGCTGCATTTCAGCACACATAGCTGCTGCTGAGTTTTAATTGAGGCATTTATTTTGAAAAGCTGAGTGATAAGATTATCAAGAAGGAAATACTCCAGAAACAATGAGAGGAGGGGAGTTGAAGGGATGGTAAACAGTGCTTATCCAAACCATCTTCAATCAGGTAGAAAGTAATTTTCTGAATCTTCTCCCTCCAAAAAGGGCTGTCATGGTGTTTCTCCTTTCCAGCTGCCATGGGCAGCAAACAGCCATCTGTACTGCCCATTTCCAAATATGTTACGCTCTCTGAAATTCTCTTTTTTAACTACAACCACTAAAAGTTTTCATCTGAACTTTTAATCCAGCCTATATATTTGTTCAGAACTCAGAAATCTGTACTGCCTAAGTTTGCAGTTTGCCAGAAGCCTGTACCTGATGCATGTGACATACTAATACAATTAAAACTGCATGTCAGATTGAAACATTTATTCAAAAGCCAGTAGAATCACATTTTTCTAACAAAAAGAAGAAATTGTCTGATGGCTAACTTCACCACTAATACAAAAACCTCCTTTTGGCACTATCTTTACCCAGTGCATCATAGGATACTGCCAATTTTACCACCTAAATTGCACGCTTCCCTCCTCCTTAAATAAAGGCCAGTAAATCTTACCATAGAACTGCAGGTATTAATCATCTGTGCTTTCCTATCCTTTCCACTATATATGCAAGTTGACTTCTCCTGACATTTTGATCGCCAGAGAAAGATCCATAGTTTCAAATATTCATCTAGACATAAAAGAACACTTCGAGCATTAAAATTTTTATTTAAAAAAATCCACCAAGTAGAAAAGGAATAAACTACCTAATCTCACATGACAGATTATAGGGCTGAAAGTGAACTCATTTTTTTCTCTGAAGGTGCCTGCTTTTCAACAGCACCTTCCAAACTGGAATATTGCACGTACTTTAAAATATTTATTAATCTAGTTTCATTCAATTTACACCACCTATGGGCTATTGAAGGTCAGCAAAAGTATTTATACATGAAGCAAAAAGATACTTGTCCAAAATTTTAAGCAGAAATTAGCCAGAAAAAGGCAAATCTTTCTATGTCCCAGAATGTGCCTTAATGACTGCCCTTAGGTGCAGCTTGGTCCTTCACAGGAAGGATTACATAATAATATCATGTTTCCTGTATTAAGTATCTTTCACTGCAATGGAAATTCATTGCACATATATCTGTAGGTAGAGGCAAGTTACAAATAATTAATATGATTACATGTAATATATATCAAGCCTGCAACAGATTATGTATGCTGGTCTCATACTGCATCTGCTGGGATACTGTAATGTGATTTAGTAGATAAAACACACTCATTATTTTAAAGGGTTATCAAATTTTGAAGCTACACTAAATTATACATTGAGTCATTGTGTTTGTGGGGGTGTATGTACTCCTATAGTTTCTGTGTACGAATCAGTCATGCTGCCTGTTAATCCCCTACACGTGCATAACCCAGCACACTAGACTGTAAGGAGTCAAACCCCAATACCGCACAGAAACAAATGCGTTTTAACACGCACTCTGAGCTTGGCTCTAAAGGCAGGATAGGCATAATATGGACATTTTCTACAAAGGAATACACAATTCAGGATTGCATTATACCCCAAATCTGTACTGCCTGACTGCAAACTGAAATAGCATCTCAGCATGTGTGTGCACACGTGCATGTGAGACGCACCCATTTCTGCTGCAGACGTACAACATCCCCTCGGGTGCAGCAGGTGCTTCATCTCCACCGAGCTCTTCGGCTGCCTCTCCATCATGGAAGCAATACGTCAGTGACCACTCAGGAGAGAGCAAGTGCTTCAGACAAAAAAAAAAAAAAAAAAAAAAAAAAGAAGAGGAAACAAAAGAGCCCCCTCTCCTTGTGTGACCCATCTGTGGTATTTCTGATCCATCTCAGTAAGGCCAGGTGAAGGCTTCTTACACACAGTTCTGCCCATGCTCTCAGTCATAACCTCCATGGCAGTGCTACTGCTCTCTAACACAAGGCCTGTGAGGAAAAGTCTGACAGATTTTCAAATATGTGCCACCTGTGACTCAGTAACCTCTTTTCATTTCTCCCCTCACAAACAAGAGTCTTTCTGGATACTCAGGTCTTCTGATATTACAACATCTAGATCTTTGTGATGCTTTATCTTTTATACATGTGGTTGAATAAATTAATATCAATCTAGTCCATTCACATTGTCAGTACAAGAGAACATGAAGGCTTTCACCCCGAAGAAGTGTCAAAAATCTTTCATGCCTGACAAAGGTTCTGTGTACAACCACTGCAGTATACACACGCACACGCACCCCTACCATAATCCCATTAACTCACAAAACAGTTTTTTTCAGAGTATGTTTCTATACAGTCATTCACTTTAAGAAGACATCAGCAGAAACAGAAAGGATTCTTAGGAGTACAGGGTGGCAGGGAGGGGTAGGAGTGGGGAATAAAATTATCAGACAGCAGAGATGATGTCTACACAGAAAATCCTTGATTTAACCGAAACAAAGGTAAGGTAGAAGCACAAGAAACAATGAAGCATCCTATAGATTCTGTCACACCTTCACATAGCAGGAACAAGAAAACTGGGATGTTTTTACACAATACATAATAACCTGTGGAACTCACTACCACAGAGTAACACTGAAGCCCAGAGGCCCAGCAGCACATAAAATACAGGCAGGCACTTAGGCAGATAACAGAAACTGCTGCAGTCACAGCATGCAGCATGTACTTATTAAATGGTGTTTACACATTTCTAGAAAATACACATTAACCCTCTAAAACATGTGCAGTAGTAATAAGTTAGAAAAGACAACTGTCAATGGAGTTGTCTGTCAAAGGTGACTGGAGTAAGAACGATCATCTTCAGCTGCCCTTTTACATGTCAATTGTAGCTGTATTGCTAATATACTAATTTTGATAGCTGTCTTGAGAAGTGTCACATCGACGCCAAATTGAAAACCGACATTTTTCCATCATGAACGTTACCTTTGCTACTGGCATTTATTCTGTATTCCTCCCTATGACAAATGAGAATGTCAGGTCACAGCAGTGTGCCTGTTTTGGCTCCCTGTTACTTCCAGGCTCACAGAGAAGGCTGTCCTAGTTAATTACTATGCAAAGTGAGAACACAGACAGATAACGACAAGTAGCACAGAAGTTAATATATTTGGCTTTTTTGCTGCACTGGGAGGGTCTGAACTATCAATAACCTTTTTTACACTTGAGCTTAGCTCCAACATGTTCCATTCCATATCCCTCTCCATTTTTCTGCAAGAGCCTTTATCTTTACAGCTTTTCCTACAACATCAATGCTTACTTAGAACGAAAATGCGAACACAAGTTACCTAGTAATTCCCCAACTGACTAGCTCATTCCTAAAAAAAAAAATCATAATCTCATAGAAATTGTGGGCCAGAATATCCAGATTCTGTTTCTACTTAAATTGATCGGGGAGGGCTGCTTCCACCAATGCAGGCAGGACCTGGAGAGCAGAGAGGATGATACACCATTTCTTTTCCTAGATTTGTGACTCATCACTCCACCTCCCTTTAAAAACATTTATGAATGTGTAGAAAAATGAGCTTGATCCATTAGCCAGCAGAGATCAGCACACAGAAACAGCAACTCCTCCCAAAGGCACTGACTCATCAGTGCCCTATATAGTCAAAGGGGAGTGAATTTTAGGTTTGTGTAGGGACATTTGGGGGACAGGGGGCTTGGCAGGATGGGGGTCGAGGTTGGGTTGGTTTGGCAGTTTTGGGTTGTTGGGTTTTTCTGTTTGTTTCTGGGAGTTTATGGTGGGGGGGGTTGTGGACTGACAGTGGTCAGAAAACAGATTTTTAGGCTCCAGGCAGTGGCTTGGGGCCTGTGAGAAAGCTAAGCACACAGTACTCTCATTCTGGCCTGGGAAATTCTAAGGAGGAACCCAGAACGAGCCCTGTAGATAGCCTCCTCCTGACACCTGGTGTTTTTCCAACTTGTTAACTGGCAAAGATGTTTACAAAGGGTGTTTCTTTAAACTACCAATCTTATTCATTGTACCAAAACACTGTATAAATGAATCTGTCTTTCAATAAACTTTGCTATATGCCCTCCAAGAAGATTGGAGTCTACACATTTTTACTTGAGCCGTCCTAAAACATAACGATTTGGGTCTATTGTTGGTTGATTTGGTTTTTTGGTTTAATTGTTGTTGGGGTTTTTTGTTAATTTTGGTGGCAGTTTGGAGGGGTTTGGCTTGTTTCTTTAAGTTTTTTGTATCCCCTTCATAATTTGCAGAAACCATCCACTCCAGCCTCCCTGGGTGGATGAAATCTCGACCTGCTTGGCCCACAAGTAATCTATGGCCCAATAAAATAGCATCAGACAGTACTATGGATCACACTCAGCAAGTTCTGTATAACCACATCTCTTCAGATTAATATCCCTAAGCATTCCTGAAAATTAATTTTCATACTTTCACATTCACTCAGTGGTCAATTATCTCGCAGAGATAGTAGATGGCGTTTGAGAATACGTAAGAGTAGCTGAAGTTATGTGTATTTAGAACACCTTAATGATGCACACAGCCTATCAGAAAATAGAATTTTTAAGCTTTAGAAAATGACGTGGTAAAAATTATTATACTGACATATTTATATTATCAATTGCTACCAGAGAAAATCACTGGAAATCAGACACTTAAAATTCAGTCTTAACAATGGACTTCCAAAGTGTGTATTTCATGATACATTACAGTGCGTCCTCCTGGCAGTGAGACTTGGAGTCACTGGTCATGGGCTATCAGAGAGATGAATGAAGTCTGGCTGCCAGTCAGACAGCACCAAGATAGGAAGCCACTGAATACCTGCTGCTCTAGAGGCACTATCATGCCATCTCTACACTGCAGAAACTACATTAGTCAAAACATATGTATTTTGAAGGGATTAATTCACATTTTCTATGAAAATTTGATTTTGTAGCTTTTTCAACCAAAAAAAAAATCTTGGGTCAACCATGAATCTTTTTACTGCTTTGTCCCATATTAAACTTAAACAGCTGTTAGGTGTGAGCTTTTGACATGCTGAAAGAGTCTGATGGATGATTCATCACCATCTCTGGGTGCTGTCCCACTCTTTGGTTCATTTGTGAGTTTGCACTTGAACAGGGGGAAGAGTTAACTTGGTGAAAACAAAGAGCAGTGTCCATCAGAAGGTTCTAGGAGCACACTGAACAAAGACAAGGAGCAAAAAGGCAAAAACAATTATAACAGGTAATCCTACTACCTCTGCTTGCACATGTTTGTAACTCCATGGTACTTGTACTCCTCTTCAGAGTCATGCCCCTTCGACACCCCTCTGCCCAGACAGTCCTTGTATCTCTCTCAAACAATCTTTCAAAGCTTCACATCAATACTGCAACTTTTCCTTTCCAGTTACAGGAAAGGGTGTGGATCTTCCATGCTGCAGAAGTCACGCTACTAGTCTCTTTCAGGAACATAACCACACATAATATCTCTGAAGGCAGCCAGTGACTTCTGCACCTCTTAAAAATATCATATACTGCTATTTTGGCCATCATACAGAACAACAATGTAAAGGCCAATCCACTGAGGTAGGTAGCCCTAAATTCATGGTTTTCCACTGTATACAAAATGAGTTTCCTGCTTACTCACAGTAGTGTTATTTCCATGTTTGTAGAAATATGCAACAGGAATTAAGTGACTTGAGCTTAATTGCAGAGGAGTCTGGCTTCAGACCCTTCAGGTTCTGTGGACAAGAACTAAGTATCCTAATTTTTGTTTTAGGATGAACAAACCTGGGAAAGTCAGCAAGAAAAGTAACAAAATCCCCCAGGAGGAGTTAGATAATGCTGCTTCCTTCACAGTAATCTAAATGAAGACATTTTAGCTATTGAGTAATGGACCCAACCCTTAGAGATTTATCCAAAACCAAGCTAACTACTGAAAATGCTTGTTTTAACACAAAATGCCTTAGAACACCTTATGCTTCTATTTTCTACTGTATAACCTAGTCTCAGTCTTTCTGCTAAGTTCCCTTAGCTGAAACATTGCCCACTATTGCAAAAATGCTATGCAAGGTCCTGTGGGTCAGATGTTCAACACTGGGGGACATGAGGAGAGAAAAATTCAAGTTCTCTTGAAACAATAGCAACTTAAAAAGTTAGAAAAGTTTTATTAAAAATTCAAGTTGGTACAGAGCACTGGACATTCCATTTCTGCTTTTACAAAAAGGAGGACTCCTACTTAACAAATTTAAGCACAAACATATTGTACACCTTATCCAATCTCAAGCTTTTTTAACATATAATCACAAACTCTCATTAGTATCTCACTTAAGAGACTGAAGTATTATTTTTGAAGCCTGGAAAGGGAAAGTAGTTTCCCTATAATAATCCCAGAGGTCCGTGGCAGCATCTAAACCATTCTCTATGTCTACCAAAGTCCTGACAGAGACAGCTTTATTTTTCCTCACAGCTAGCGGTTGAGATTTGGGTTTGCTAATTAATGCTGTGGCATTTGCTCTTGCAATGCTGCAAAAGGCACAGGTTAAGGCTAGAGAGCTCAGCATTCACACTGCACAGCATGCTGCCACTTCATTGGAAATCTGCCGAAGTATTTACTGTGCCAGGAATCTACTCAGCATCATAGATTGGGTACGACCAGCATCTTCAATAAGATGAGAGAAAGACTACAAAAAGTACCTTCTATGAATACAGAAGGTTTTCATCTGGAATCCAGAAAAGAAATTCATACATAAATTTGAAATGCTATGCAATAAAGTGATCCACCTTCAGTGGAGTTTAGCAAGTACAGCTCCGTGTCAGGAGAAATGGCAGATATGCAACGTAATTACCTTTTTCTTCCCTCCAAACTCAAGAGTTTTACAAACTAAGACTGACATGTGAACAAAGAGATTGAAAAAAAGCAGGTTTTACCACCAAAGCTTGTTTGAAAACCCAGCCTACAACTAGCTGGAAATGCAGGGGCTGTTAGCCTATGAAGCAGACCTGAATTAACAGTGCAAGCAATAGCTAAAATACTCTGCACAGCTAGTTTACATGCCTTTTGCAAAAGCTTATATGCTTCTTGCAAGAAATAGACATGTCCATGGAGACAAAACTGTCTGCACTATGCTGCATCCAAAGGCCTCATGGCATATTACAAAACAAAGGAGCACCATTAACTTCCATTTTACAAAAGAAAAAATCTAAAGCACAAAGATTCATCTCAGATCAGCTGTCCCAGAATTTAGATCATGCAGCCCTTGCTCATGCAGCTGTTCTCAAATCTCTCTCTTTTTCAAGTATGAAGAAAAACTATTTCTTCAGGGCTTCAGGGTGTCTGACCAAGAGATAAATGCTATTTAACCTGAAGAAGGTAAGATCTAAAGAAGCCAAACAGAACATTGCCAGCAAGTCGCAAGAGGTGATCCTTCATCTCTACTCAGCCCTGGTGAGGCCACATCTGGAGTGCTGTGTCCAATTCTGGCTCCTCAGTAAAAGAGAGACTTGGAGCTCCTGGAGCAGGTTGAATGGAGGGCAACAGAAATGATTAAGGGACTGGTAAATGTCTCTCACAAGGAAAGGCTGGGGGAATTGGACTTCTTTGGCCTTGAGAAGAGACAAGTGAGAGGGGACCTTGTCATTGTACACAAGTATCTAAAGGGAAGGTGCCAAGAGGAAGGATCCAGGCATTTCTCAGTGGTGCCAAGAATAGAAAAGCGGCAACAGGCAGAAACTGATGCACTGAAAATTCCACCCAAACATGAGGAAGAATTTCTTTACTGTGTGGGTGACTACGCACTAGAACAGGTTGACCAGAGAGCGTATAGAATCTCTGTCACTGGAGATACTCAAGAACTCTCTGGACACAATCCTGTGCCATGTGTTCTAGGATGACCATGCTTGAGCAGAGAAGTAGGACCAGATGACCCCGCTGCTGTCCCCAACCTTGCCCATTATGCGATTTTCTGAAACAACCACCTGAGTCACCAAAGCAGGATTTGCATTTAATTTAAATAGCTATTTAATAGATCTTAGAAAAATATAAAACAGTCTTTGGGAAACCTATACTATTGATACCTGCTTAAAAATATGCATTTAATACTACATAAAAGATGTTCTCCACATAATTTGATCAGGATGCTGAAAAGACAATGTAAGTGGCACAAACATGCATCTACTGTGTTTAGAGAGTACCACCACAGACAACATAGCTCTACCCTGTTATCTCCCTCTCCACCTTGCCTAATTTGGACCTAAATAGAAACTCTGAGAGTTGCCAAACTCTCAGCTCCAACACACTGAGCTGCTATTACCATACATCAGTTTCTGTTCACCCCCTGTAGCTCAGCTTTACTATGCTGCAAAACCAAGAGCTCACCAGTTTCCTGTACAAGCCCAAACAGCAACTCAGGAAGGCAAAGGAATTATCAGCTCTCCAGGACTACGGTTGCCCCATCCCACACTATGAGAAGCTACTATCAGTCACTATTTCTCAGTTTGCCAAGTCATAATAACACAACTTGGTGTGTTCTACAGTTTTCTGTGAGGAAGCTCTAGGACTTCCATGCTTTGAAATGGGAACTTGAATTTAGCAGATGAACAGCATGGGTACTCAGGATGCATCTTATATGCCAAGTTCTTGTATTAGAGAAAACTTCTTGGCAAGTATTACAAGTATAATGCTATTAATGCTCCATAGCTGCGCACTAGGATGGAACTTTCACAGACTTGCTCTGGCAAAATTAGTTATTTAATAGCTTCTTAACCAGAGAGAAAAATTAACATAGTGTTTCATATAGACTGTTGCCAAAATTCACTCCTCGTAGGTTTGGCCATAAATCTCCACCTCCCTCCTCTACAGAGGATCTAGCAGTTACAAGGCTGCCACAACCTAATTAAACTTCAGATCCTGTTAAATGCAACATCAAATCTCACCATAAAATTTGAAGTCAAAAACTTTGATTGCTCATTCAGTATGGTGAGGACTGAGGCCAATTCTGTTCCCTAAACCATGCTCTATATGAGATTGATTATAATGTAATTTGCTTTTCTGAGGTGTACAGCTTACGTCTGTCTCTCACTACTCCAGGTAAGCATGTCTGCTCGTCTCTCACTTCTCCTTTGTGACAATGCTAAATAGGAACGTTTCTGAAATTTCAAACAAATTTAATGGAACAACAATCTTGCTTCCCACCTAGTTGTCTGCAGCATTTACAATAGATAATCTATGGAAGCAACTGTCAGTGCCAGCCAGATGATAAAAAAGAAAAAAACTAGTATGACAACACCTGGGAGAGCATCTTGGTTTTGCATATCTTTTCCTTGGGAATTAACTGCCCAAACTCACCATCACCTTCCTCCATTTTCACACCCTGGCTCCTAGGTGCCCAAAAATTCAGTACTCCCATTTCTGTTTAACTCCATTGCAGAGTACCCTCTCTACTAGAAACTAGAAACACATGTTGACATTTACTTTGTCTTTTTCATGGCAGTGTAATGGAGTGCTTGAGTGAAAAGATCAGAGAGCCACAGAATCATAAAATGGCTCAGGTTGGAAGGGATTTTAAATATCCGCTAGTTCCAATCCCCTGACATGGACAGGAATACCTTCCATGAGATCAGATTGCTCAGAGCCCAATCCTTCCTGGCCTTGAACACTTCTAGGGATGGGGTATCCACAATTTCTCTGGGCAACCTGAGAAATGTATTCCAGTGTCTCACCACCCTCACCCTTTCTTTCTAATATCCAGCCTCTTTCAGTTTGAAGCCACTCCCCTTGTTCTGTCACTACCTGCCCTTGCAAAAAGTCCCTCCCCATCTTTCTTGTAGGCTCCCTTCAGGTACTCAAAGGCCACAATAAGGTCGTCACAGAAACCTCTTTTCCAGGGCAAACAATCCCCACTCTTTCAGCATTTCCCTATAGGAGAGGTGCTTCATCCCTCTGATCACCTTTGGCAGCCCTCCTTTGGACTCTCCAACAGGTCCATGTCCCTCCTGTGCTGAAGACCCCAGAACTGGATGTAGTTCTCCAGGTAGAGTTTCACCAGAAAGGAGGGGGAGAATCACCTCCCTTGCCCTGCTGCCCATGCTGATTTGGATGCAGCCCAGGACACAGCTGGTTCTCTGGGTTGTGAGTTCACACTGCTGGCTCATGCCTACTTCTCATCCACCAGCACTCCCAAGTCCTTCTCAGCAGGGCTTCTCTCCATCTCTTCAACACCCAGCCTGTGTTGATACCAGGGTTTGCCCTAACTCAGGTACAGTATGTTTCACTGGTCTTGTTAAAACTCAAGAGATTCCCATGGGATCTGCATTGGGCCCAGTTCTCAAGCTTGTCCAGCTCCCTATGAATGACATCCTCTCCTTCAGGGTATGGCAATCACAACAGTGTTATCTGCAAAACTGATGAGGGTGCATCCCTTTGCCTATATCATCAACAAATATATTAAGTAACATTAGTCCCAATATAGATCCCTGAGAGACATCACTCATCACTGCTGTCCATCATGAATGACTGACCGCTATCTTCTGGATGCAGTCATTCAACCATGCTGTTATCCACCAAACAGTCCACTCATCAATTCTGCTTAACTCATGCATAGAAGCCCTTCTTGTTATTCTTTGAGTCCCTTGACAGTTTCAGTACCAGTTTCATCTTGGGGCCTTTCTTACCCCCTCCCTACACAACTGAATTTCATCTCTTCCCAGGTTACCTATCCTTGTTCTCACTGTCTGTGCATTTGCTTCTTTCCCTTTAGTCTGACCAGCAGTTGCCTACTCAGCCATGAGGGTCTCTTGCCTTTCTTGCCTGATTTTGTGCTCCTGGAAATTGCTAGCTCCTGCACTCTATGGAAGACTTTCTTAAAGACCTACCCTCCACTGAGGGCAGTCTCCAAAGGGATGCCACTGACAATCTCCCTAAAGAGCTTTATTCCTTACCTGACCCATACCCTCAGGACTGCAAACTCCACCAATGCATGATCACTGCATCATTCATAGCTTTTAAAGCTGAACTAAAACACAGGAAAAGAAAATTTCTTCAATAAAATCACTTAGTTGCAAGTGGTGGCCATAGAATACTTTTCTCGACTGTTACTATTAAATTATTATTACTAATGCAATTATTATTATAAGGCTGCAACTGCAATTCATGTGGTTAAAAAAAAAAAAAAAAAAAAAAAAAAAAAAAAAAAAAAAGGACGTATTTAAAATGCTGCTGCAACAGTAAACATCACCTCTGGCATATTTGTCCTGGAAGAACAGAGCGCGGTTTGGAATACCTAATTGAAATGTGCTACAGGAGATAAGGCTGGCTGCAGAGACTGACATTTAAAAGTGGGAGACACCAAACAAGACATGAAATATCACTGTTGCTGCCTCAAAGCAGAAAGCCACTTTCACAGAACTGAAGTTTTCTCCTACTCACCCCTTGCCCCTCCCCAGCTGACAAGACACAGCAAGTAATTAACCCATTCCCTGATGTCACCAGTAATACCACCCCCACAAAAATATAAAGGTTGCTACAATTTCATGTAGTTATTCCCTCCTGCAAATCACGCAGCCCTGCACGAAGCAGCATGTCTTCCTTCCTCCCATTCCTTCTGTGCAAAATCTTGTTTCTTCCCTGACACATCAACTGACAATTTCAAATTCCAGCACACAAGATGCTGGAAACCAGGCTCCCCTCCTGCCTAACTCTGTGTGTCAGCATGTGCACCCCATGCCTACTGGCCCCTGAGTAGAAGAGCTGTAAATTCCTCCTCAGCTGGAATGGAGTCTAGGGATAGTGCCAGAATACAGAGCTGACAAAAAAATCCTTGGCACGCAAAGGATATTATGACATGTTTGACTGCTCAATCTTTTGCTGCCTTAGTCAGAAGGAGCACTGGTGCCTTTGAGTCATCTGATCTGGTGTTGTGGACCAGCAGCAAGGGATAAAAATCCAGCAGATTCCATAAACACACAGTTTGCATCACTTCAAGCAAGGACTTAATTAGAAAGTTAGAGTTCATTAAAGAGCACCAATTAGCTTTTTCAACTACGTATTTTTTCCTATGCCAGGATAGCAAGGGAAAGATTGGGATGCATATCATAACCAAGCACCTTGTGCTGCTCAGTGAAACATCCCAGTGTTGTTGAAAGCTCAGCCCTGGTTAAAAAGCTGGGTTTGAAATAGACGTTAGAAAATACGCTGTGAAGTTTCTGAGCCATTAGACTGTTTATGCCAATAGACTGATCACTGATCTTGAGCAAAATGGGAAGTCCTAGTCCAAGAGAAAATATTTTTAAATTTAAAAATCAAATTTTTCATTTCAGATTATCAGTCAACACTTGCTTTCATATAGCACCAGTTGGGGTATCTCCTTGCTTCCTTGAAACAGGATGGGCCAAAGAAGGAGGTTCCTCTTTGTTGTACAATACACCATGTGAAAAGGTCCATGGTGTAGCCAAAGAGACTCAGCACCCCTGTTTTCCTGGAGCTATTCTAGTCACTCCTGACAGGCAAACAGTAGTTCTATTCTCCCTCAGTTTTCAACTCAGACTTGCTGAGCAGGGTGTCACGCCTTTCCATGTTGTAGCACACACTGTATTTCCCTTCGATTAACCCCTTTTGCCTGATTCTGGAGCAATTTTATCAATAAAACCCAATACACAGACTTTGTAAACTCTGTGGATCCTTGACTAGTGCTTCCAGGTGGAAAGCTTAATACTCAACAGAACACAGAAAAGAAATGCTCAGAAGGCTTATCAACCCTTATCACAGCATTTTAAAGAAACACGATTATGTCCTGGGTTATGGAAAACAAAAATGTGTATTCTATTTTCATCTCCTGAAAGCACTGTTCTTCTTTACTCTGGGAGGAGTGGGGCAGGTGCCTTTTGTCAATGGGCCAACTGTAGGGCATTGTTTCTTATTTGTTCCACCACCGGTCTTCCCTCCAGGGCAATAGCTAATGGGCCATTAACACCTCCCCAGACTAACACATCCCCAAACTATACCCTCCCCAAAGCAGTACATTCCACATTCCATCATCCTATTGTGAGATGCTCCACTCAGTGGGGGGAGCCAACCATTCCTACCTGGATAAAACTGAGACACAGGAACAAGAAAGGATCCAGCTTCACCCAATTCCTGGAGGAAGACTGGACCCCTTCTCATCACCACCCTTCTCACCATCGCTGGACTCCTGCTCTACAGGATTATCTCTACTCCACCAGAACCACATCTGCCACTCCAGGAGGACTCACTTTTGGACTGCTTCCAACATCCTGACCAACAGGGTGTCAGGTTGTAGCTCTGACTCTGTCAGGATTTTCCAAAATTGTTGTTTGTTTGCTGGTGTGGTTGGGTGGTTTTGTCTTTCTACTACATTTGTATTGTTAATATTCCTAGTACAGAACTGTTATTCCTATTCCCAAATCTTTGCCTGAAAGCCCTTAATTTTAAAACTATAATTTGGCGGGGGTGAGGGGTTTACATTCCCCATTCTAAGGGAAACTCCAGCTTTCCCTGGCAGATACCTGTCTTTCCAAACCAAGACAGATAGAAATTTTCCTTTGTCCTGGGGTGACTTTATGATGCTGAATTGTATCCCCATTCGTCTGTTTAGCCCAAAAATTAAGTTCTGCACCTTTAAAACGAGATCTGAGAGTGAAGGGAAGGAGAGGCAGTCTGAGGCAGCTGTATTCAAAACATAGAGCTAAAAGCTTCAGCTTTCTCCCTCACAGATGGTGTTCTCTGCACCACAGACAGAGAAAGAGAGCTCTCCTTTGCTTTTAATTAAGTTTTTAGCTAGCTGAGGCAGAGAAGTTCCCGGGACTGAGGTTTTCTTTTTCTTGGAACTGGTCACCCCTGCTCTGGACTGAAAACCCAGAAGAGCAACAGGAGCTCACACCTGTGACCCACCAGGGCCCATGACAGGGCATTTTCCAGCGCAGGAGGGACTGATAAAAGACTGAGCAAGCCGAGCTACACTCCCCAAAAAAGACACTCTCTCTGAATTTGCCATCTCTTCAGAACAACGAGAAGTTCCATTATTTAATATTATTCTTTTTTCCATATTTACAAGTATTTGCTTGTTAAACAAACAATTTTTTCCACTTTTCTTGAAGGAAATTTTTGCCTCCCAAACTGAGTAAGAAAGAAGCCGCTTAAATCTGCTGTCTAGAAAGACCCCTTCAAAAATTTCCTTCCTAAATCTGCCCTAAACCAAGACATTCTTATATGAGAAACATCTCCTATGATGCACCCCTGCCTAATATACAATAGTGTCCCAAATCAAGGGAGGTTTTTCTTAAGAATGCTTGAAATGTATCACAAGAAGATACACAAAGCAACTACATGCAGACCAGATTGCAGTGTTAAATATCCAGCATGTGCCATTCTTTTCACAAATATCTACCTGGTCATTTAAGGACTTGTAACAGCAAGCAAGTGCACATTTTGTTTTCTTAGACCTCAGTGACATGGGTTACAAGTTTCCATTAGAAGCTACCATTCAAAGCAGGTGGCCACCTGCTTCATCTGTATGAAGCCCAGCCCTACCAGAATCCTTGCTCTTCTGCCCTCCTTCACACTACAAACTGAAGTATTGCTGAAACAAAAATTATAACCAAACAAACAAATTTAAAAAAAAACCACTCTGTGCTCAGTGGTTTGAAGCATTTGGATGTGTCGCCAGCACACTTGAAAACCAGGAAGAGGGGATGAGGGCAGGGGTGCTCGATGTAGAATATTATGATGTTTGAGATGCCTGTTAGGTACAACACTAGTGCTCCTTCAGTACCAATTTCTGCCACCATAAACTGGTACCACATGGAATGCACTGCAAGACTGGAAAATCTCTGTCCAGAAACATTCAGGTCAAGGCCCAAATGCAGGAATTACACTGATTACACAGGAAATCTGACACAGGAGAGAAACAAAATGAGCGCAGTGCCATCAGTCAAGTCAGGAGCAAAGATACTTCTCAAGGCACTTGTCCAGGCGAGCTCACCTAGAGAAGAAAAAGAAGAAGTACTAGGAAGCGTGTTAGAAATCTGAGATGCAAGTGTAGTACACAACTGGAAAACAAGGAAGGGATGAGGCTGGGAGTGAGATACCTTAGCAGATTGACAGAATCCTAAACTGACTCCAGAGTAGGCATACACCAAGAACAAGGTACAGTAATAGGTTATGCAGAAGCCAAAGAAACAGTGAAAGAGTTGGAGGAAAGCATTTGAGCATATGCCTGAGCATGACAGCTTGTCTATGATTTCCCCCATTTGAAATGACTATTCCAAGCTCTCCACTTCTCCAAGTGCATTTCTTCAAATGAACTCATTCCATTTGAATTTGAAAAGCCTCTAGTCCAACAGTGAGATATCACTGAAATTGTTGCTGGGGCTTTAACTGAGGCACAAGTTCAGGTCCTCAGTATGCCAGTATTTATTCTTGGGCATCCCATAAACACAGGTTTAAGTAAAAACAAACCTTAATCCCTTCAACCTCCTTATTCATTACTTCTTTTTTCTTCTTTTTTTTTTAATATTTAAAAATTGCCTCTTGCCAGTTAAATAAAATGTCTGTTTTTTGAAGAATGGTTTTGAATATGTCCACAAACAGGTCCTTCCACTGAGTCATGAAGGAAAATACATGTTTTAGGTACCAATCTGAAATACATCTTATTTTTTGCAGCCCCTACTTGATTCTGCATCTTGTAAGATCACTTCACTTTGGGATGATCTAAGCAGCTGTATTGGGCTGACACATTAGTGGGGCTGGTGAAAGAAATACCTCCTAATTTTAATCATAGAATGGTTTGGGGGGCCAGAAGGGACCTTAAAGATCATGTAGTTCCAAACCCCTCCCATGGGCAGGAAAAACTTTCACTAGACCAGATTGCTCAGAGCCCCATCCAGCCTGGCCTTGAACACCACCAGGGATGGGGCAGCCACAGCTTCTGTTCCAGTGTATCGCCACCCTCTTAGTAAAGAAGTTCTTCCAATTCTAAATCCATGATTTTTTAGTGTACAGCCAGTCTCCCTTGTCCCATCACTACACACCCTTGTAAAAAGTCCCTCTCCAGCTCTCTGGTAGGCTCCCTTCAGGTCACAAGATGTTCCTAGAACCTTCTACTTTCCAGATTCCTCATAGAAGAGGTTCTCCATCCCTCTGATCATCTTGTTGGTTCCAACAGGTCTATTCCCTTCTTTGCTGGGGATCCCAGAGCTGGATGCAGTTCTCCAAGCTCTCCAGGTTCTCACCAGAAGGAAGTAGAGGGGCAGAATCATGTCCCTTGCGCTGCTGGTCAGGCTACTTTTAATGCAGTGCAGGATACAATTGGCCTACTGGGGTGCAAGTGCACTTGGCTGGGTCATTTTGAGATTCTTGTCAACCAATACCCCAGAATTTTTTTCCTTAGGGCTGCTCTCAATCCATTTTTCACCCAGCCTGTATTTGTACCTGAGCCCCCGACCCACATGCAGGACCTGGCACTTCATGTTGTTGAATTCCATCTCTTCCAGCAGTTCTTCCTTTTTTTTTTTTTTTTTTTTTTTTGGAAGTGCTAATGGATGTTGGCAGAAAAGGAAGGCAAAGGACAGGAAAAAGAGAATTAATCACAGTTATGTACTTTTTTTTCCCCCTCTTACTAACTGAAATCCTCCCCAGTGACATCGTTTTAGACTGCTGTGGCTTTAGAAATAGCCTGGACAATTAAAATGATGTCTCCAGAGTACTTCCTGCAGCTTCCTCTTGCCTCTGAACTTGCATCTCATTGAAGAAGTGACCATCCCTCTATGTGAAGACAGCCTAAACCAACGGGGGATTAGATTAGCTTCCATTACCCATGAATTGTCCCTGTTCCCACATCTCTCTACTCTACTCCCTAATCATTTTTAAAGAGACTTCTTTCATTGTGTCCGACTAGTATCAGCTTTTTCATTGTCTTTATGGGATGTTGGAGATTCTCCCAGCTGTGCAGAGCCATTTTAGGTCTACACAAAGCACACCCCAGCAAATTAACTTTTAGTGTATTCAGTGAATTGCTGTGGGAGACCACTAATAGAAACAGTGCAACAGAGGAAGGAGGGAAACTGGGGAACTACCAGGCATGACACAAGCATGGAAGTCCTGTAATGTCAGACAGAAGGAACCAGGGGAAGCCCCAAGGTAACACTAAGAAACAATTGACTGGACTAGTGAGTTTTTGTTGGGGTTTTTTGTTGTTTTGTTTTTTGTTTTTGTTTTGGTTGGTTGGCTGATTTAGTGGTTTTTAATTTTTTTTTTAATTATACGGCATAATAATCAAAGCAAGGACATTTCTATGTGAACCAGCTTCCCCATTAAAATATATAGAATGTCCATCTATCACAGCCAGAAGCTCAAATATAACTAGTATTCATAAGTTAGCACCACTATGAGGTTAAGCCATATTGTTATTTAAGAGATTAAGTGGTAGGATTGGCTTTCTAGTCTCTCCCACTGAAAGGCTAAGCATCAGGACAGAATCAACAGACCTGAGATGGACATGGCATTAAGTCCCTTCTGGCATGAGATGACCTTTCAGAAAAACACATTGGAAACACTGATAGTCACTGAGCACAAATGCAATTACATGGTGCTGCCAGTCAGAAAAAATACACTGTATTCTGGCCACTGTGGCAGGTGAAGCAGAACAGACCAGCCCAGGATGCCAGGCCTTAACCAACAACTTCAGAATTCCTATTGCTATCCAGGCTCTTCTTCCACTCCAAGTGGCTGGGGTTTGTTTTATTGTTGGATATCTTTTTTTTTTTTTTTTTGCCCTGAGTCAAGCCTGTGGGTTTGTTTTTGCATACTGAGCTGTGCCTGTTAGCATATTATCACACTAAGACTGGGGAATGCCTTAACTTCTTACTGGAGATGGGGAATATTTGTTTAATGACAGAAAAAAATGATGAAACATATGCCCAGCTCTTGCTTTCTTCTACCCTCTGCAGTACATAGTCATTGCTGTGGTGTCTGTGACATCCAATTTGTCCTGGTGCTAAAATAAACTGTGGTACAACCTGCCTTTCAGCAGGAGGCAGGAGCAGCAGGTAAAACAACACAAGGAGACCAACTCCCCAAGGTGCTTCCCTACATCTCCACCCACACAGAGCTGCTAAGTAAACACCAGCTCATGCAGTCAGGAAGCAAGTTTTGCTTCCTTGACCCTCAGCAGCCTCCTACCCATTATCCTCCTATCTATAGGAAAAGGATTTTCAAGTGAACTTTCAGTTGGTCATTATGTATCATTCCCCCACATTTCTTTCAAAAGTCTGTGGCCAAACAGGGTCCTTCCTCCTCCTGCCCTCTGCCTCTCTGCATTTTTCCCACCTCACAATCACCCTTTTCACCAGCATTCTCATCTCAGCAGTGTCTGTCAGTGAGCCAAAGCTTGCTGAAATTAGTGAACACTTAAAGGTAACTTGAGATCGCTTAAAAATTTCAGAGATTGTTTAAAAGAAGAGAGTCATACAATGTGCTTAATAGAGCACGCTTCTGTCCCAAAGGATGTCTGACAAGCAGTTTGTACAACCACGGCCTTCCTCCAAAGCCCAGGACTGGGTACTAGGAAATGTGATTTTTATCCCTGGCTTGTTTAAAGACAGATATGATGACAGGCAAGCCATTTAACCTCTCCTTGTTGCTTTTCCTGCCTAAAAATTGAAAAGTATGAAAAAGTGATCAGCTACGACTCTCTGACTCACCTTTATCTAGAAAACAGAGGTTCATGGGAGCAGTGGGCACAGAAGGACAGTCCTTAGCCTTATTACTGGAGAAAATACCGTGATTGATGTATTGTCAGACAGCCTCTCCCCTAAGTCACCAAAGTCTTTACAGTGCCCCAAACAGCTGAAGTTAGAAGACAACTAATAACTCTACTGTGGGCCATTAGCGGGTTTCCAATCCCATTTCCTCCCAATAAATCTTTCTTAGGTCTGTAAGGGTCTAATGAGCACTGTCAAACTGAGCTGTATGAGGTGAACTATGAGCAGTGTGGCTAGACAAACCGGACCAAGTGGCTTCCAGTAATGAGCATACTGGCCATCAGGGGACAAGGTCTCCAGCAAAGTTAGAAACTTCAGAGAAACCCTGAGGTGAATATTCAAGCCTGCCCTTGGGTAACATCATACAACAAGAGCCAGAACTGCTAAAAAAATGACATGTTTATTTGGAGCCTCTTCTGAAAGGCCAAAAAGCTTGTGCAGCAGTGTGAACATGCATGTCATCACTTCCCTCTGGGAAGGCAGTGTTGCATTTTGTTGTTTTGTTTCAGGTTTTGCTGACTTCAGTGCCTGGAATAATAAGCCAGATGGAAGATCTGATTTTATAGGATGAGAGCCTTGTGTGAAAGTTAACAGTGGAGACAAAGTACTGTGGCAGTGAAGGGAGATAACTCATGGGATGATGTTCAAAGGAGGACTCCAGGCTGAAAAGGACAAAGTTGTCAGAATCTGTGGTATAGGGGAATGCAGAGCATGTAATGAAGACAGCAGGATATCTGAGCACAACACAAGAATGAGCACAATAAAATAAAGAAAAATCTCGCTCAGAAAGGACAGTGCCTTTCAGACTCCAGCACTTATGGTCTGCTTAAAAGAAAGAATATTCACACTTATTCAAGTAGCTATAACTCTCTCCAGGACTGAGCACAGGTTCACTCATGACATGGCTCCAGCTGGGTCTGTGTCCTCAGCACCCAGAGAATGCCTCAGCAGAAAGGTAAGAAAGGATTTTTCAGGTCTCTCCTCTATAATTAGCATTTCATAATCATCTTAGCTAAAAGGAAAAGGTAGATGAATCTGTGATATTTTTCATAATAATGTAGTACAAGTGGTGAGTAAAAGCCCAGCCCTTTCAATAAGTAGTACACCAGAAAATGCTTTGCAGCTCTACTCAAGAAAGTCAGACCACCTGTGAGTTAGGTCTAAGCAATTATTGTATTTGCATTTTGTAGAGAGGGTATTATAAAGTAACATGACAGAGGAATAGGCATAGTACCAATGCTTTTAAAGACTGAGTGCCCAAACTCAGAAGTCCATACAATTTTCAAATGTCATCAATAAGCACAGCCCCAGGTGCTCCTACACTGAAAATGCAGTTATCATCATGACCGCCTGCTTACAAAAGAGCAGCACCTCCTAACCTCATCTAACTCACTCTCACATCCCTTACAAATATTAACAATTGGAATGTCTACATGACACTTAACTTTAAAGAGGCTGAGATACTACACAGGGCTCATTTAGCCTATGTAAGAAGGAGGAAAAAAGTTACTTTTTAATTAAATGATAAGACAAACATTGCGAGGAATTGATTCTTTGCCTTAAATTATAGTCCTAATTCAGTCATTACACATAATTATTAAATTTGCACAAAATGATTAGATAGGCTTTACTTACAAAAGAGAAATAAATGGAGCTGCCAATGTTGGCATATATCACTATTTAAAATAACGGCCAAAAGTCCTCCTTGGTGTGCAAGCCTCCTTGTGGGGGCATTTACACCAATATCCATTGTGACAGCTCCATTTTTCAAGACACTGAATAGTGGAAGATACCATCTATATTCACCTTGGAGCTTTTGATTTTTCCTATTCACAGGGACCATCATGTGTGATGTAGTACATATATTTGTGTTTAATTTAAAACAAACAAACAAAAACCCAGGAAAAAATGAGCAGAATTTGGCGAAATAATAGTTCTTTTCAACAGGGAAAATCAGCAACACGGCAAACAATGCAACAGCGCAGTAAAATGCTCTGGATAGAACAGACTACAAGGAAATTTCAAGAACTGATCAAATCTCTGAGCTATCAATAAAAAGAGATAGTAAAACATCTTCCAACTATGTACTTGGCCTCTCCGTTATATGCAGTAACATATATATTTCCCCTTAATGGAAATTATTTGCTTCACTAGTGGTAACAAGCGTCACATTTAAAAGGTACAATCTTAGGCATGTCAGAAATTTTATTTCTCAATTATCAGGAAAAATAAATCCACTTCAAAATTCAGTTTTTCCTCCTCTACTTCTACTCTGCTAAGAACGACGTACTTAAATGTGAAATATGATGTACTTTAACAAGATTTTATAAAAGAAATAAAAAGAACAGCTGAAGAAGGATGCTTGCTGTGCAGAACAGCAAGCTTTCTAGGTCTTACAAAACCAGTCTCTTACATATTCACTAGAACACTTATCGTAAGCATTTATGACTGGGTAGAGGGAGGCTTCTAGGTACTTCTACAGATCTCAAAGCCAACATTAAACGCTGCATAGCCCTCCTGTACAGCAATGGTTATTGCTGTTTACAGAGAAGCACAGAGCACTGAAGTGACAGAAGCTGTACCAGGGGCTGCAGCTGTGCTGGGGACGGACAGCGCAGGAAGACTGACAGCCACTGCAGCTGGAAGCAGGGCTGTCTGGCCACCAGAGAATGTGACTGGCCTGGCATTTTGAATCCCAACACCAGTGTGCACCAAATTAAGCACACTATTCAGTGGCTGCAAAACTGCAGAGGTTGCTGAAAATCCTGTCTCATAATCCTTTTTTATTCAGCAAGGCCACTTAACTGGAATGGGTAATACACCAAGGCCTTACCACAATTAACTGACACATTAACTGATGAACCATTGCCTCTACCTTGCTTGATGCCAGATGCTGACAGTTCTTGGGGACTCCCTGGTTGCCCTCTACCCCTGGAGACATCCTGCTGCAGCTCACAGGCTGTTCTGGGGACACAAGCACTTTGCAGGAGGGTTCACCAGAGAACTTGTTTGTGTAACGTAACTGTTTCAGCCTCCCTGCCACCAAATATCACCCTTAGCCCAGGATTTCTGCAAAGGGAAAGCAGCAGGCTCCATTTGGAGCTCTGGAAAGGCAAAATGGAGGTTCTGCAGCAGCTAGGGACCAAGGGAGAATATTAAACACTCCATGCCTAATCGAGCATCTTTTCAAATTGGCCTGACTGCCTTATTTGCTCTATTCAGATAGAACAATGAGCTGAAATGTTACAAAGCATCTGCAGCACTGAGCCCCAGAGGCACCCTCTCGCTCCTGCTATGCCGGGCCACAGCTCTAATGCTTTTGCAGAAAGAATACGTAAGCAGCCTAGGGTTGAGAGCCCCTCTTTGCTCATCTTTCCTCACACGGTGCTGGCAACATCCTTTGCCACATGCCAGTTGCACACAAACCACTCCAACCTAAACACCTTCTGGTGGCTACAATCCCTTATATATAAAACTTTCAATTCAAAAAAATAAGGCATCCCTTTTAATCAAGAACTAGTAAAGAGCATCTCACCATATAAACCACCTCTAACTATTTTAAGGCAAACAAGCCTCATTTTCAAATTAAAACGGGAACAAATGTGTTAAATGCACAGGGTGGTTTGACTCAATTCAAGGGTAAGTCTGTAAAAACCTATTGCTCATTATGTATACAGAGGGCCAGAGATTGGAATGATCTCATAGGCCCTTAGCAGAAGTAGACTGAAAATTTTATAAAACATTATTTCTCTGACTCTTTACTGTTGCAACCTACATCCATACTCCTCACCCCATATAGTCACCGTATGCCTGCACCCAAACCAAACTACAGAAATTACTGATCAAAAAGAATGCATGAACAGCACTCCCTATTCTCTGTGCCTGTTCCTCCCAGCTTCATCTGGGTCACCAAAACAGTAGTACTGGAACTTACAGGTACCCAGTATAAACTGAAGCTACAGCTTTCCACAGAGCAGCCATAGGAACTTTTTTGCAAACAGGGCAGAAAAGTGTAATGAGTTCGGAGAAAGCACTGTTTAATTAGGGCAGTATGAGCCACTGTGGCTTCTTCAATGCCCGGATCATTCCAAGAGTCCCCTGCAGAGCAGCCAGGCCTGCTGCAGACATCCTCTCACCTGTGGAATGTTTTGCAGTAAGAAAGGAAAAAAATCTTCTGTTTTTCTTTGTGCATGTTTCCATCAAGTGCATGTGGCAGAAAGGCCCAAGAAGAAAGGAAGGAAAAGCAGACCAAATTTGGAAAGGTAACAGTGATTTTTCAGGTCAGACCAGCCTTTTGCCCACCTAAATATAACCTAAAAATCAGGTTGTTAGCATCTGCCATTGACCTGATGCCAAAAGTCATGAATTTCAGGAGCAAAGAAAAAACAGCACTAGCACCAGTGATCAAATAATTAAGGATGTGGCCTCCAACTTTTGGTTCACCTGGGATCTTAAGAAACCCATTTAAGAAATGCCTGCTGGTAAGCCACCAAGAGACACAAAGAGGGTAAGCCAAGGTGAGACTCTGATGTGCTTCTCCATTACCTGCACCACTGCTTCCTCACCACACCAACATGCTCTGAACTTCCTCTTGTTCCAGCTTACCACCTTCCCTTTTTAGAAACTTTTTTGCGTTAATTTGCTTGAATGAAACAATCCTCACTCCTGCTACAAAAAGAAAACCAGGAAGGACTGTGAATGTCTGCCTAGTTTAGAAAAGCTAATGCTGATTTAGACAGCATCATGTGCATAAGGCAGACCTGTTTGTTTACATCCTGCACATTGCTTGTTACTCATCTTAACAGCATCCCACATTACTGCCTGCACTACAACAGCCTCAAAATCTTTACAGTGTACCAACTCTTTATCTTAAGAGTTGCCATATGCTTTCTCTAACTGTTGGATTAATAATTTAAGATCTGACACTGATCAGTTCACAGCATTTGTTCATTCACCCGAAAAACAGCTGCTACATAAGAGCTGCTATGGTTTACTTGTAACAAAAGCAGTTACTTTTAGTTTTCCTCTTTAAAAAAGCCAGAATAAATATCTAACATAAAACAATAATGGAAAAGTACAAATTTTGAAAGACAAAATTTTGGTGAATGCTGTTAGTTGATGCATTCAGAAACACTCTTTCAAAACCATGTTTGGAAATGTGATTGATGAAACAACTAGGGCAAGATGTCTTCTATTGAAGACTCTTTGAGCCCACCAGACACCAATGTGTCAGCTTTCTGGGTTTGCAGTAACAGTTGTCTGTCTTCTCAGAGGAGTACGCTGAGGACTAAAATGACTTGTTTTTGAGTGATTATTAATATTAAATTAAAATTTCAGATTTAGAAATAGATAAGACAGATGGCCATACAGCCAAAGCAATGTTTTCAAGAAATAAAGTTTCACATCATGAAAAACATACTAAAGATAATTCTCTATCTTATTTCAAATTAATCTAAGGTATAATTTCCAGAGAAGAATCCCAGTTTGAAATAGCATCCAGCATTAAATCTTGGGAAATCTGATACAGTAAAGTTAACATAATAGTAAGTAACAAAGTAAATGGTTGTTGTTGCTACGATATAAAATTTTGCATGTGTAAGATTGCTCTGTAATCTTAGTAGACAGAGAAACATTCAGAAAATATAATCTCATCCTTTCCAATTTGTATACCACTAACCTGTGACTGACATTCTTCTAGGCACTTTCTCACTTTCTCACAAAGCAAAGGAGACTAAAAATGTGGCAGACTACATTTCCAAAAAAAGAAAATCCTATAATGGTTTTGAATCCTTTGTTATTCACAATAACAATTCAATTTATCCCCTCAGCAGTAAGACAACATTCAGCTGCCACTGATCTGACCTACAGTCTTCCCCCTTCCCAATGGGTAGCTCTTCACTGATTGAATAAAAGGCCTACTGAAACTGATTCATCCTGTACTGCCTTCTGTTTGGTTAGTTATGGTGCCATTCAGTTTGTTACAAGAAATACCTCAAGCTGCTTCCGTAATTCAAACATGCACAAGACAGTCAAAAGGGACTCTGTTGTCAAGCCCATCAATGGATTAGTTACAGCAACAAGTCCCAGAAGCTTTTGCAAGAACCAAACGATAGCAGGTCATGAAGACCGGTTCAGACTTCTCATAGGCCTCATTATATTATCACTTGACAGCTATAAATGAGTTTAAGGAGTCTCTGTATTTTCAAAGCTGTAAGATAGACATCTGAGAGTGACTGAGTTCACAAGGCAGAAACAAATAGCCCTTCTTTAGCTCATCAACCTTCCTAGATACTCTTGTCCCAGAGTATCCAGCCCAAACACCAGTATTCTGACATGAACCCTCCCTTGTTCACCACCTAAAATCATCTGCCTTCAAGCTTCCATCACTGCCATGCACTAATCAGCTCTGCAAATGTCAGAGTTAATTCCTACACATAAAATACAGATTGAAGGATGCTCTCAAGTTGCCCCCTGGAGAACCAGGCTCACTCCTGACTTCATCTTTCACATCTGACTTCTACAAAACAGTCTCTGTTCACGTCTCCTCCTCCTGACACAGTTCTATCACATGCTAGAGGAACTAAGACTTTAATGGTATACAGATAGCATTCATGTTTGTCTCCCATTTTTGCCCCTTGTGAAGAATCTCTCAGACAGCAACACTACCAAAGGCTGCATGAAAAGATGTTCTTTCCTTTCCTCAGCCAACTGCCAGAGGCTTTTAGAAGAGCAAGCACAAAAGAAAAAATGTTCTCCTGACATCACATTCCCCAGTGTCTACTGTGCTGAAGAAGGAGGCCGATACAGGACCTTTTCCCTCCAGCACTTGGCTGGAGGCTGCGAGACAGTGTTGGACAGAAATCATCACAGAACGTGTAATACAGTGTGCCTTGTTTTTACACTCTCCCACAGACATCCACTATTGGATGCTGCTGGAGAACAGAAACGCGTTCTGAGTCATAATGGCCACTCATGTTCATCTTATGATGGACAGCTGCCATCAACTTCTCTCCTCTTTGAGGAAAGCCTGATGCAATTCCTCAGCTGAAACAGGAAGCACAAATGGGAGCACTGCAACTCTCTTTATCCTGACCTGGGCCAGTGAAATGACAAACACTGATCCTGACTTTTACAGTAAACTGTAACAGGAACATTACAACACAAGGTTTGTAAGAGCCTGTGGCTGAAAACAGACAATGGCTTCAGTATTGCAGGAAAGTACTGCAGCAAGAGACTGGGAGCATCTTCTGTTCCAATCAGCTTAGTGTGGGACACTCTACCATTTGTCATGTCAAAAGAAATACAATGCTTCTGTAACTAGGCAGGCAGAACTTCCTCATTCCCTTAGCCTCAAAGCTTAGAGATCTTTGCTATTTAATGGAGATAGGAAGCAGAGAGCTGAAGAGAATTTTAAGGTGGGTGGTCTTGTTTGAGCCCTTCTCATTAAGCTGTATAAATACTCAGTCTTGCCAAACACTGTTTTCACGGCTGTACCAGCTGGTCACAAAATTTAAGATAAAAAGCAAACCAAAAGAAATTCTTTCCTGTCTGTGTAGAAATTTAAATGTATGGATAACCCACAAATGCATGAAATAACATACCTCTAAATCTCCTGTCATAAGCATATGCCTACATGTGCTGGCATTTTTCCACAAACTACACATTCACGTGAACTTACCAGAAAATCTCCAAATCCTATACTGACACGTTTACTCTCACATTTGCACAAAACTTCACTTCTACATAGTATGACAAACTCCAGCTCACCAATTTGCACAAGCAGTGATGTAAACATACCCTCAAACATTAAATCTGCCACTTTCCCTTCTTTTTTTCTTCACCAAATAGGCAGAGGCACAGTTACAGGCATACACAATTCCCATGTGCATCCCTAAAGACCCTTCTGAGATACAGCCACTGTGCAAATTTCAGCCGCTCTGTGTTTGTCCTGAAATGAACTAAAAGGCAATGCCAAACCCTGAGAAAGCAATGAGCATAGCTGTTAGAAAGATATTCAAATACATGTATTCTCTTATAATCATAGTCATTCCTAGTTAAATCAAAAAGGACAGAAATTTGCAGAAGAACCAATGCTAAGTAAGAACCTTGTTAAAACAGTGATGACAACAGACTGGCTTGCAGGAGAGCTCTTGGGTTGGAAGGAATCTGCAAGAACATTGCGCAGGATTCAATTTTAGACCACATCTCACTTAATACTCATATTAATCTGACTAGGCAAAGGACGGGAATGTGCTAAAGTAATTTACTAGCATTCAGGTAGGAGATTCTGTTAATACAAAGGAAGATCACAATATCACAGTGCTGGGTTGGATCATCATTAGACTGGAAAAACAGTATGCAACATAATATTGTGCTTATTTCTGACAATGAAATGCCATATCCACATCCCTCCTATAGATCCTATCAGCAGCAACAACAGCTCTCCAGACAAACCTGGCAAGCTGCATCCCTTCCACAGCCACTGTCCTCTAGGCACTGAAGTACTCCCTGGTCATCAGCAAGGATGGCTGCCATTGGAGTATGTCCATGTTTTCCAACATCCTAAACTTGCATTTTCTGTGGTAAATTCACCCCAAAACCTCTAGCTTTGTCTTGCCTTTATAGCTCAAAACATAACTATGCTAAAGAAGAAATAAAAGCCAGGCAAACTTCCCTTTACACAGAAATCACATTAATGTACCACAGTGAACCTGGATTATATTAAGGACTGAGAAGCGTGGGATAGTTCCTCAGTTATGCTGAACAATCCCCAAATCATGACAACTCCCACATCCATCACCTTGTTTCTACACTGTCCCTGCAGATCAGGATGCTGGAGCCCATGGCCTTTGAGCAGGTGATCAGGTGCAGAGATCAGAGCAGAGCAGGCAAAGTGACAGGGGCCTGCTGAGTGAACTAGAGAGCCTGGTAACATACAGGGACAGAAGGACAAGGGGACCTCAATGCTGCGAGCTGTTTGGCAAGTCTTGGGCTGGGGAGCCCACTAACACAATCCTTCAGGAACCACCTCAACCCAACCAGGTATGGCATAGCCTCAAGGAGACAACTCAGCATCGAGGGCACTGCACAAAAAATAGTTATCTTCTGTGTTCACACAGCACTGAATTCAAACCCTCCAGTTCCAAGAGCAGCTGTACAGGGCATCATGAGCTGCTGTCACCATGTTGTACCTGGGGAAATGAAGGCAATGGTTCAACAAGTGGTCAGCTAAACAAACAAACAACCAACCAACCAACCACCAGGACAGAAACAAACTCCTTCTTATTGCTCTGACCACCCACAGCACTGCTTTAGTCATAAATCTCTCTTAAACTGATGATTTGTCATACATCAGCTCCCAATAATTACTCTGGTATCTGGCCTGTATTTATTTTTTTGCCGACACCTCCACATTGGCATGTCCTTCCTTGTTCCTTGCCTCATTCCTCTGGCCTGTGTCTGAAGACCTTCCCATTATACTTCTGTGTGCCATCCACAGGCAAAGGTACTCTAAGCAGCTCCAATGAGCACATTACTCATCCTCCTCGCAGTCCTGCACCAAGCTGGTTCTCCAGCATCAGAATTCAAAAAGAGCAGAATGGGAAAAGGCTTCCTTGGAACCACAGAGCCAGTCCTCATTTTATATCATAACAAAGGGTCTGAGAGAAATTAACTTAGGAAGGAAGTAGGCACAACGACAAAAAAATTGTGAGTCTTCCATTTCATACATTTGATAATTTTGGAGACAAGATTGATAGAGTTGTTTTTTTTTACTTCCCCTCTATCTCAAATATAGAGAAGAACAAAAAGGATAATCTGGAGCTGGGAACTATTTGAAAACCAAAGGAACTTCAAAAGAAATTAAAATTAGTTAAATATTTATACAGTGCAGCTCTAATTAAATTAATAGGGCTGCAGATGTGCTGGGGAGATCAGCAAACTACCTCCTTCACCTTAACTCTCTTATTCCGTTATTACTGCAATTTTTTTAGCTAATTACTGACACAACAGAAGTTACCTTTAAAAAGAAATCGGAACCAAAAAATTTTAAGCAAATAGAAATAATAATACCTTGAAAAGTAAAGAAGAATTAAATCCTCCTTCTCAGCACAGGTGTCATGTAGTAAATATTTAAGAGCAGCACACATCTTTCCATGTAAAGTCCCTCAAGTTCCTACACTCCTTGGGAATTCCTGAAACAGGATCACTGAGCAAACACTGATAAACCAGATATAGTTACATTCACTATGTGAAACCAGTCTCTCTTTCAACCATCCTTCCAAACAATTAGCATTATCACCAAGTGGGAGTGACAGATCTGGATAACTCTGTGTGTCAAACCCTTACTCTTCACCTCTCTGCCATATACTCAAAACTGCAACTCTGAATTAGGCAGTAATCCTTTCATGAATGTGCAGAGACGAGTATGAAAGAGTGAATCTGCTGCATTCAGACATCAGCAGATTCCTCCCTGTGAGGAAAATACCAGGTTCCCAAGTCCTGCCCAGTGGGTATCCTAAACACTAAACTGCATAGCCATGTTTACAGTTGTATGCTTGTTTGCTCCTATTTTGCTCTCAAACATCATGACTATTTAATTATTTCAAGCACAGAAGAGAGTCTTCAGAAACAGGCAGAAAGAGTTCTACCTTCCACTGCAAAATTATGTGCTGGCTGCAGCAGCCTGAGAAATGCTACTTAACCAGTGGCTCCTGTAGGCAGGCTACGTGCTGCAGCCACCGGGACACCAGACAAAAAGGGTGGCTCCCACCACTTCCATGAGCAGGCTGGTACTGTACTCCTGAGAACAATTAGTGCCAAGATTATGGATCCCAACAGACACAAGCTACACACTGGCACTGAGCAGTGCTGTCAAGAGAAACAACCCTGCACAGAGTTCTAGGAACTTCAGGAGATAGAAAACATCAGCAAAATGACCTCCAGCGTAAGATAATAGTGGGGAAAAATAAAAATTGAAGTATTGTTGAGGGTCTGAGCACCTGAGAAGCAGTTAGATAGCACCAGGCCACATAATTTTCTTTTGTGGATATAGTTCAAAGTCTTATTTGCTGATGTTTATCACAAAGGTCCCAAGTAGTTTTACATGATCCCACAGGAATTCCAGCATGTATCTCCAAACAGAGATGTGCATATACCCAAGATTCTAGATACTCCTTAATAAATAATAAATAAAAAGCATGAACACAGACAACTTGTGTCAGTGCCCGAATTCTGGAGATCACAATGCACTACACCTTCCAGTGTCTCGCTCTCCCCATGGAGCTCAGAGAACAAAAAACAAAAGTTGTTCCTTAATACAGCATTACAGGAAATTCCCAGAACAGCCCTAGTGTAAGGCTAACTTGCAACAGAGATTCTTTGTCCTTATCCTCAGCTGAGATTAAATTAAGCTATATGCTCAAAATCATATAGACTGTTACAAGCAAAACCAGAAATACTGGTAATACCTTTGAAACCCCTATTCTGGCTATCAGAGACAAACTCTTGCATCTTCATGCCTCCCAGTTTCTGACCTAAAATACCTAAGTGCCTCTTGATCAGTATCTGGATCACTTACTTGCCGTGGATATTGATGTGCCACAAGAAACACAACTCCTATGGTTCTAATTCAATTAGATATGAAACTACCTTGTAGAGAGAAGAGGAGAAACAAGAAAGCCTTGCAAATTTTATTTACAATACCAGTTACCTCAGATCTTCCCATTCTAGTTCCACCTCTAGAACCTGCCACTGTTCCCATGGCTCTAGCAAATAATGCACCACATCGGATCTCAAAAGGCCACTTAAATCACACCACAGGCCCCTGTGCTGTACCTAGAAGAAATTTTCCATTATCACTATCCTCAAAAAGAGAACTCAAGCACAAAGGATACAAAAGACAACAGAAGGACTTCAAGCACAAGTAATAAGAAAGAATACGGGGAGAAAAAGATTCAGAGACAAGAACAAAGTCCAGCATTTCCACCATCCATGTATCAGGCCACAAAAGCTAGTCTTTTTATCAGCTCCAAACTAAACTAGCTACATTCCACTCCCCAAAAAATATAACTAGCACTGGTTACCAAAGTCCATAAGACTTAAAAGACCCAGAATACTATGTACTACTTGGAAAAATACCAAACAGCAGCTGGGTAAGACTGCTTTCTGCTTTGTTCATAAAGGCTCCCAGCCCATCTCTTTGCTTTTTGCTTTGACTGCTTCTTTTTACCAAAGATCTTGTTTTCCTTCTTGTCATCATTGTGGGCTTTTCCCCCTTTTTCCCTCAGAGCAGCTGTCACATTTACTCAGGTCTCATGAACTGCTGTGCTGTGGGTGCGTGTGATTAATTATACCGTTAGCCTTCATTAAGTCAGTGGATTGGTACTCCAGTAGAGAGGCAGCAGGGCCAGAAGGAGAAGCTATTGAGAGCCAGCAGGACCTGTGTCCCACGGTCTGTGTGGTTTTTGGGCGTGTGAGATTTTTGTCCTCACAAATAGCAATATCTGAGTGGGGTTTTTTATGCTTTGATAAACCACGAATCTTCTGCCTCACTGCATGCCAGGCTCAGTAAAAAACCAAACAAATAAACAAACAAACAACCACCATGCAAAAAAAAAAAAAAATCAAGGTCCTGGAACATTTTACTACCCCATGTATCTTGCTGCTGTTGCCTACTTGGTTTTGTGCCATGGAACCCGAATAAGATAGTGTACTGATCATGGCTTTTATCCTCATGCCGCTTTAAAGAGATAAACCAGAATTCCCAGACAGGGCACTCTGCTTTCCTTTAGGATCACCAAATAAAGCTAAAATGCTTCCATTCCCTACTTCCCAAAAATAGTGCTTGCTCTTTCAACAGCCTAGGGAAAAGAGCATTCTGGGAGGCAAAAGAGAATCCATTTTGTCCGTTCCATGGCATTAGCTTCTCCCACACAAGGGCATGGGACATATTCTCCAATGCTTAAAGTTCAAAGAGAAAACTCTGTTCCTATTCAAACTGCAGATATTCATGTCAGCTGTTTCTACCTGGCTGGAGCTTAACCAATAACTAAAACCATGTTTTCAATGCTTTATAAGACATAATTGCAGCCTAAAATCTTCATAATGGTGCTAAGAACTCTTCACTCTTTACTACTGAAAAGAACACTGTTCCTAGAAGTTATGACATGTCCCTGTTTTCTTTGGAAGGATTCACTACAGATACTGGAATTTCTTCTCAAAAGTTCCCCAGCTCAAAACACAGAAATTCAGTTTTTGACATGATGATACTGTGTTTTACTAGTCACTGATGAACACTCTCTGGAAGATAAACTGAATTTAGGAAATAGGGTTGTTTGACCACTCTAGTTATATCATGTGGTTTAAAAAAACCAGAGAAGCCTAAAACCAATTTTCTCCATATTTTATTTTTGTTGTAGTCACCACTGGAAAAAAAGTCCCAAATGAATACACTTACAGCTCATTCTTCACAATTTCAAATTTCAAAAATTTGATTTACTACAATTGTCAATTTCGCTGAATAGCAGAGAACTAGGGGTGCCACAGTTCCCACTGCCAGCTAATCCAACTAAAATCCAGATGCCTGAAGGATGCAGCCAAATTATGGCTTAAATTACTCCAGACTAGCCTCAAGGACCCCAGAATAAGCAGAATCCATTGACCTCATTTAAGCAAGAAGATACCAAAATGTCTTTCTGGGGAAGGGGCAAAAGTGACTCAACATGGGGAGCTTCAACAGATTGTTTGAGAGACAGAGAGATCAGATAAAAGTCCAATAGAGCAGATGCTGTAAGAGGATTAGAGCAAGCGGATTAGAAGCCTTGAGAATACAAAGATCATCAGACTCATGATTCCTCTTTAAACATAATCAGGAACAAGTATCCCAACTTCCCCTACCCACTAACAATGCTCCACGTCCTTATTTGCTCTCTCTCTCCTTTTCTGCTTCCCAATCTCCCTCTCAATCATTTTATGATCCTGAGAGGTTTTTAATATCACGTGATGGACTTGCATGAAGTCAAGTAGAAGTTTCTAGAAATGTGGCAGGATCCTCTTAGGCTAGGAGCAGCAGGAACACTATGAAGCTGGCCAAGGACATACCAAAAACCTCAGGTCCTGAAAAAAGTTGGTATTAGGTAAATGGCAAGCAGGAATGCCAGACACCAGGGAGAATGGAGGCCCTAAATGGATGAACCCAATAATATAACTGCTTTTCCAAACATTCTATTGTCCAAAAACCTGCTGTTTACATGACAGCATCACCTGTGTGTTACACTACCTTCACCTCTCTTTCAAGTAATTTAGTTATGGCTGAAGAGCCCACCAGCATCCACTAAATAACCTTCATCAAGTTATACAATTACTGCTCTTCACTCCTAACATTGAATCCATCCAGTGTGGGCTGTACTGAAAGCATTTATCCACAGGATTTTTTCCAATTATCTCCTAAGTAGGTTTACAGATCTAAGTGCTGCGAAAAGATCACTGTTCTGTGGACCAACACTAGGAAGCTATGAAATTTATCCACAAAGTATGCATGTTTGACATTTGCTTAACGCGTCAATATAAACCCACAGGCATCCAAAATCACAGCATGAAAAATCATAGTATTCACAAGACCAGCCCCACTAAGGAAAGCAAGAGTTTAAGTAGACAACTGCGCATATGCTATAGGTTGAAATAAACATAATCTTTACCAAACAACTATCAATCAATTCAAAGTTTGTATGTAATTCATGTGCTGTGAAAACATCTGACCTAAATAATTTGAGGCACTATATAACAATCCACCCAATTCTACTTCCAAGTAAATCATGTCACCATCAGTTTTACAGGGCCTACAAAAACCCCCAAATAGTCTAGAAGCACTCATTATTGAAATTAATCATGAAGTCAACCTACTCTATGAACAAAAATATGTACATGCATGGCAAAACACCTCTAGCTAAGGTCACAGGTGGCAAACCTCCTACATACCAAGCCATAGGCTCTGGAATGTGAGATTTCCATCTTCTAAAAATCAATTGCACTTTGACACACCATACCTAGCTCTGGGTATTGCCTCTGAACTCCTTATGACCTCTCTTTATGCTTTCCAAACTGATCTGCAGTTCAGGTCACATAGAGTCTTGCTCATGGTGTATGCTCTAGACCACTGTCTATCGACCCTCTCTACTAAAGAGAAGCTTGGTTTATTTGTGCTTTGTGTTTGTAAGCAAATATATTTAGATCTTTAATTCCATATTAATTAGAAGTCATAAATCACCACCCAACGCCTTCTTCTGTGGAGATCTTCGGTGCCAAATGAGAAAAGTGGTAAAACACCCATCAGGAGGTTTCTGCTATCAGCAGGTTTGGCCCACGCTAATCCCTTATCACCATAATGATTGAAAACACATGTTTTAAACATCACCTCAGCTTTGCACATGACCTCTGCTTACTCACCTCTACAGCTCCTGATGTTTGGCCTTCCTCCACAGAACCAAGAATTATCAGGTACCATGGTTTTCACCAATCAGCACCACCAGCTTTTTAGATTTTCTTTCTAGTCCCAGCAACAGGGTTGTGTGGCTGCAGGCCTGCAAACCCTGGCTAGCTTCCTCCTCTAATCCCTCACGCCAGCCTTCAGTGAACTTGCCATGACAGGCTTGACACCTGGCTGGGGCCAAGAGAAATCCTGCCCATTACAAACAGAGCCCTCAGCCAGACACACACTTCTCTTCCAACATGCTGAGAAAGGAGGAGACCCGACCCCTGCTACTGGCGTACATGTGTCCCCTCCCCAAGATAACCCAAGTTTCCTCACTAGCCATGACACTGCCACACGCATCAGAAACATCCATACAGCACTCCAAGGGCTGTACAAAACAGCAGTGTTACTACCACAAATGAGAGGCTGACAACAGGGAAGATTCCTCTGCTCTCTTACGATAACTGTATGGAGATGGCTCATGTAGCCATTGCAGCCTTGTTCCAGTCTCTCTGATGAAAAAAGTACAAAATATGGAAATCAGGAGAAACAACGATAGTAAATCAACTAGAATCTGACAGGACAGCAAAACTAGCTGGATGCAGTGAAAATAAATTCAGCTGTTATGTAGCGATGTAATATAGGTCCTCCTAACAAGTTATTCCTTCCAATGCAAAAATATATGATCTTTCATTAAGAATGAGATCTGTGTTAAAGCCAGAGGCAGACAGCAGAGTTTTACAATTCAGCAATGCCATGATGGCCTAAACAAAAAAACTACAATAGTCACTGTAAGCAGAATTTCTGAAGATATGTCCTGCTAGGGCAGCTGATGAGGGACCAATTAGAGGAAAGTAAATGAGATCTGTACAGCAAAAGGCCATTTCATTTTGAACTTAGAACTCTCGAAACTGCTTTGTCAATGTACCCAAACCTGACCCACTCTTAGAGCCTTTGATAATTAAACTGTCCCCTACACCCCTCAAGCTTCAACTTAAACATCCCTGCTAGTAGAGCAGTTCAGACACCTGAAACAGCCACCAACTGCTGAACTACATAGCAATGTGTAAAACGTTGCAAGTGTGAGCTTGCACTTAAGGAACTAATATTTGACTTGTGAAGGCCAGCACCTCAGAGATGTGCAGAAGTAGTGCATTATCTTATTTGATAATTGATATCTCTGTTGATAATCTGCTTTATATCTTCCAGGAAGCTTTTCTTTTTCTGGATGCAGTGGGAGGTAAAATAATTTTTTTAAAAACTAAAGGCAAAAAGACAACAGAGAAGGTAAAGAAAAAAAGAAAACAAAAAAACAACAATGTATTTGACAGAGGGATTATCACTCCTCAACTCAATAAATGTAGAAGAGAGAAAAAAACAGTAATTGGCAAACAATAAGAACACTGTCTCCAATGACCTGCCATGATGAAGGGGAAGTAAGGACCCCTGATACCCATCTGCTTTTAACCACAGTGGAAGGAGCTATGCTGACAGACTCCCATCTGCTGGTAGATCAGATACCACAAAATATACATCGAAAAAAAACCCCACAATATTAGAAGAAAGTTATGTATGTGGATCTATAGACACAGATCTCATCTAAGGCTGGCAAGCATGCTAGGGATTCCCCGGGACATTCTCATCTGTCCCCAGTACTATCAGTTTGCAGTTGTCAGATGGAGGGCTTATTTACAGCTCAAGGGGAGCACTTCAATGAACAGCTCTAAATAACTTAGTGAACCATAAACCATTCTCCTGAAGCATGATCCCCAGAACCTATCCTGAAACCAAGTCTATAATAATAACTGAACTCTCCTACAAAAAAATTTTGTTGTTCCATTACTCACAGGGGAGTGAAATGGTTGCAACTTTATCACCCTGTTTACTAAACTGCCCTTCCATAAGCAGTTCTTATCTACAGAGTCCCTCCACCCTCAGTAGTTAAGTCTCTTAGTATCCTGCAGCCTTCACTCACATCAGTCAGGTTAATAAACCCCTTCCCAGTACAGCCCCAAGTCTTGTTTGATAGCTTCCTCTGAGGCATGATGCACATATAAACTCCAAAGATTTTCCACAGGAGACCATGATGGGAGATAGGCTTGCAGAGAGTGAAGGATTCTTTATTGCCCCGTTAAAGACAGAAATCTGTGGCTGCAATTTACTGAACAGTAAGACATGCAAGAAATAAAATTTGTCCAAACTCAACAAACAGTAAATGACCCAATCCAGGCATCTATCAAGGGAAAAAAATACTTCAGCTCAACAGCCGTCACAATAGGATAGGAGTTATTCCTGATGGAAAGCAACCAGACCCTAATAAAAAAAAAAAAATGCAGAGGGAACAGAAGACAGAAAAGGACATAATAAGCAAATAGGGACACGTATTCCTTTGACATGGGCAAAGGCAGATCTGTAATGGGCTGCAAATTACATAGTAACTGTGTATGAGAACAGTATCTTACAAACTCAAACCTTTGACAAAATCTCAACCAGATCCCACAATCTGTTATCACTCTGCTCGATAGTTTGTACTGAACTGAAGCAGTAGAACTCTATCTACAGGGCTCAGAACAGTAAAGCAGGAACTCAAGGCTGTTCCTGCAAATCTGCTGGAATGTTCTGGCTAAGCCAATTCCTCTCGTCACGCCTCGGTTTCACTGTACAGACAGCAAGCTCGCAACACATTTTATGAAGCCTTTTCTATGACAGGAAAGTAAGTTTCTTATTCCTTAGAGAGTTAAGAAGTATGATACTTCCAGGCTTTTGTATCACATGAAGCATTATTCAGCCTTTTTATTATCTAGTTTGTGAGCAGCAAAAGCAGAATAAATGCAGCAAACACTTGACTTTCCTCTCCTGTACAGGACAAAAAAAAAAAAAAATCCCAACCTCTTGCATTTAAGAAAATTCTCTCTTGATCAAAACAATCTAGAATCTTGCCTGCGATTTTGTCATTGTGCAGTAGGGTCACCTGGCAAGAGTCAGAGAAAGCAGGAGCTGAGCTTTTTCATAAGCCATGGCTCAGCATGGTTGTGCTTCAGGGGAAGCACTGGAGGGGCCAGACAGCTGAGAACAAACCTGGTCTTATCCGGGAGGGGGCACTGGTAATACACAGTAGTCAAATCTTCAGGCTACCAAGCACCAAAATGACAGAAAATTAATATAAATAAAACAAAAAAATATATTGTCTTGATATTCTAGCAATTTGATGATTTGTAAAATTAAACACTTCATTCTTCTAAACTAACACAAGTAAGCTTTCTGCACTTTTGTAGAATCAATAGCATTTCCTAGCAATGGATCTGTAAAAGCTACCAGGTACCAGTGTCTGGTCAGCAGTGAGCAGACAGAGCAGTTTACTAAATATAGATATCATGGCTGCTGCCCACAGAGGCGCTCAACAAACTTTGTGCAGGTTCCTTGCACAGACACCAGCATGCAGTGATGCAAAACTTTTCCATACCACCTTCTGTTCCCAAACCAAACAGCCCAGAAAAGACATCAGAGTACTGAGACTCCTAAAACTGAAAAACCAGAAAAAGAAACCTGGACACAGCAAGTACATTCACTGAGGGACCACGATGAGATTTCATCTTGTAGAGCAATGTATCTCAATGTGGTTTCACCAAGTACCTTGAGCCTCTGGGTTTTTCTCTAGACTCCTCCCACATTCCTCATCCCTTACAGTTATGGGCTGTGACAAAGCATATTAAGGCGTGAGACCCAGTGAACATCTACAAGGCAAATGTCTAAGAGAAAATACCAAACATGCATGTTTACAAAAACATATGTCCTAGAATTTGGGAATACAGACTTATACCAGCCAGTTTTTAATCTTGGATACCTTTCTATGTTGAACTCTGTGGAGTTTATGCTCCCTTGTATCTTTCTCTTTCCTTGATGCCTGAAGCCCCTCAGGCAAGAATAATATTGTTGCTTCCACTGTAGACTGGAACATTTGGGTTTGGCCTGTATGCAAAAATGGCTCAATCCAGTGCTAGACATCAGATTTTACAGTAGGCTAGGGGTGACTTAGAAGTGATCATGCAAGCAATTCAAGTTTAAACTACATAAGCCCAGTGCTAGCTCTTCCAGGAAACTGCAAAATCTCACTCCGAAGTACCTGACAAGGTCCCAAAAGCAAGGCTGCTGTAGAAGATGACAGGAGAGTCATCAGTTTGCCCTGCTTTCAGCAGCTCTTAAACTCGGCCACGGAGAACCTGAGCCTCTGACTCAGCCCCAGCAGCCTCACTTGCCAAATCTTGCACTAACCAGCTCCAAGTTTCTCTCCTCACTGCACAGGAGAATGCTACCCTTTAAACAACTCCTCCTATATAGCCTGAGCTACCAACAGTCAGGAAATGTTTTGGTTGTATAACAACAAACGTGCCGCCATTCAGGAGCTCAGATCTGGACACCCTGGCCAGTCATCCTGCGTGTCGGAGGTAGGGATGGCCTCTCCCTGCTCTGGCAGCCCGAGGCCCCAGAGGGGAGGGAAAGCAGACGATGCCGACAGGCTTGCAACACAGGTGGGCAGTTCTGATTTCCTCCAGTAGAGGGCAATACAAACATAGGAAAGAAAAAGTAAACCACAGTATTTCTTGCACTAAAATAAACAAGCAAAGGAATTAAATGTCCTGATCTTGCAGCACCGAACACAGAACAAAGCACTTGGATAGTACATGTATTCATTCCAGCAAAAATACTTCTGCAGTCTGGCGCCGTTTAGTGGAAGGCTGCCCTACACAAAATTTTCAGATGTTTCAGGTAAGGTTTTTTTACTGTTCCGAATAAAACAGACAAGAGACGGTCTGTGTTGGTCACAGCAGAAATACAAACAAACCTTTTTTGTTGTTCAGTAATAAAGAGACTTTTCCATTCCACGCAACTTTAGTCTGCATATATGGTAAGGCCCAAAAGATTGATGCATCATCATTCTCCCTAAACTAGCCTGTTAGATACAGACCATTTACAGACAAAGAGATAAAATGTATTCAATTGTATTTGTAATGGAATTTCCTCATGCTTGTTAGGACATGAAATTAACTTTCTATGACCAAAGCTGCCACACATATACTCACCACTCATTTCTAAAGTCTGTGACAGCACTATCCCAAATTGTACTATGATAGCATCCTTCCACAGTAAGTTTGAGAAATTACCTCCATGTATTTTTTTTATATTTTCCCCTCTTTTATAAACAAAAATCTCTGCTCCTATGACTCTTCCATCCCATGACTTCAAAATAATTTAGAAACATAAGTGAGTAAGTCCCACAATCGTTTCCTACACTGAAGCAAACATCCTTCCTTAGAGACTGGGAAGTTGAGGTACATTATGTGACAGTGGGTCTCCCCTAGGTCATACATATCTGCAGAGGAACAAGATGATACCTTTTCTGTAGCTCCAGTCTTGTATTTTGAACATTTACTCATAGCGCTAATCATGCTTACTGGCACAAGATAACTTTTTTTTTTTTCTCTGAAGTCACTTATTGTCCTCAGATGACAGAGATGACAGTGGAGAGAAACTTTTTCTATTCATGGTGTTCTGCTATTATGCTTATTTGCTTTTAAACAAGATATTTTCTACTCTTTCATTCATTTTGTTTACTTTTCCTTTCAACTAAGCAAAAAACACCCAGGACTATCTTCCCAGATTTTTTTAAAAATCAAATCATTTCCTCCATAAGTATTTGTCAAGCAAAGTCACACCATGACTGATCTCAAAATTTAAAAATAGCATATTACACACAACTCATTGCTAGCCAGGACTTATGTAGAGAAATCTGTACACAAAGTGCTGTTAGAACCAGAAAGAAACACATCTTTTTCACCTAGGGAAATGTACAAGTGAATTCACAGATCTTGGCCCAAATTTCTATAGGGATGTTTAGGTGCCCAGTTTCCTTGGACTTCTTTGGAAGTTCCAAAACATGGTAGCAGTCAGATGAAATTTCTTTGTAGATATGAGGCTTACTTCTTCCTCTCTATCCCATGCAGCCAAGCAGGGCCAATTCCACACAGCTCCTTCAGAGGTGTGAACCCTCTCAGTCTATCTGCTCTATGCAGTGGTGACCTCTAAAAATTATGACCCTGTTTATGGTCACAATTTTTTCTAAGGCAGAAAAGAGTAATTGATTCAGGCACAGGAGTAGGTATAGTCATGCACCAGAAAGAGCACACAGTCACAACAAAGACTATTCTACACAGACATAGAGCTCTTCCCAGTCATAGAACAGTGACAGCCTATTTGCCATTACTCCCTGCAGCTAGACTGAAAATGAGCAATTGCACCACTGTTGGCATGGATAATTTTTAAGTTATTATCACAAAAGCACAAAAACAAAGGATCCTAAATGACTAGGAACAAGGAGGTCTGGATTGTGTCCCATGTCTCACAGCTATCCCAAAATGCTTGCCTTGACTTCAACGTCTCCCTTTCAGCATGAAGATAATGACATAACCTGTTTCCCCAGCAGTGAAACTCAGACTTTGAGTACTCTAGCTTATTGCTGCTGACATAACATTATGTAAATATGAAATAACATTAAGGAAAGACTGAACATAGCACTCAGCACCATGGTTTAGTGGACAACGTGGTGTTTATTCATACGTTGGACTTGGTCTCAGCAGTCTTTTCCAACCTAATTGAGTATGTGATTATGCAATCAGAGTGCAGAAAAGACAGGATGTATAGCTCTCACAGTCAGAAGTGACCATTACACCAGTTAGGCCACGTTCTTTTAAGGTTTGACAGAAAGATATTTCAAGGCATAGCCCCATAAAATGCTGGAAAAATTTCTGACCACTAATATCCCTGAATCCTGCCACCCTGTGCCTGTGATCAACACTTTGACTCTAGAAGGCAACTAGAGCAGGGATTCAGTGATAGCATTGCTTCTTCAAGTGTGACAGGTTTGTTTCTAACAAAAGTGGTTTCTTATTTAAATAAGGTATTTTCCTCCTACCACGTAAAAGAGAACCAACCTGTAGCATCAGCACTTTCCCTGCCAGAAAATTAAAATTCCCTAAGTAAGGCAGTAAGGATAGGATAATTGTGTTACCCTAAGAGAAGCTGTGAGACAACAGCACCCTGTGCACTGCTGAGGAAGGGCATGACGTGGGCTGGAGAGAGAGGAACTGCTCTGTGAACCCTTCACCTTCTGACCAAGCTGACATGTTTGGTCACTGTCACAACTGGGATTATCCTCATTGTCATCCTCCTGCAGCATTAAGCTCTTAATTGACAATGAAGTATCTATAAGTTGGAAAAGAGACTCAGTCTGAGACCTGGAAAATATCACACAGTGTATATGGGGGAGCTTCTATGTTATCCACAAAAAGCAAGCAACTCCCAAGTAAGGTGATCCCAGATAAAAAGCAATCAGGATACTTTCTGCATGCAGTTCTGCAAATGCATCTTGATTCAAATACAGAGCCCATCAACCAACCCCATGCAGGACATAAGCACCCTTCCTTCACAGGGCAGGGAACCTAGAAATGAAGCAGCCACCTGCCATCTCTGAGCTGCATCCCCACACAGTCCAGACACCCTGACAGTCCTGGAGCTTCCCCATCCCCATTCCCCGTAGCCCAGCCTGCACACCTCAGCCAACACAGCCGGGGCTCTCTCCAGCAACCTGACCACTATGCAGCACCCCATGCCCACACCTTAGGGGCCAGTAACACCTTAGCCAAGGCAGCCCAAGCCAACCTCACATCCAGCACATCCCACCAGAAAGAGAGACTTCACTCAAGACATCAGCTGCAGCAGGGAAATTTGAGGGCTGTATTACAACAAGGCATTTCTGTTCACATCATGTGAACAACTCACATGATCACTATGATCTTCTTTTCATTTGAGCTTTCTTTTATCTCCTCTCTGTACAAGATATTTTCTTACAAACCCATTAACATTTCCTAAACAAATACTAGCAGTTTTCAGTTCTCATGTCTGCCTAAACATAGTGATGCCTCTCTCTACATAATATATGCATGTTCAATAACTGTTGTGAAAACAGCTACAAACTTCATTGCTTCAAGACAGATCATGCAATTTTGTGTCCTACATGTGCAAAACCTAATGCAAAGACTGACTTCATCAAATTCACACTTCAGAAGGCCAAATTCATAAGTTACCAGGGCTACCTAATGCTAACTATAAATATTAGCTACAAAAACATGTTCTGACTTTCAAGTGTAGAACACATCTAAAGTCATGGAGGTATCTCATTCTGTCAGCTTCTTTGAGTTTTTATTAGAGAAAACAACTGTGTTTACACATACACAGAGATATAAAAAATTTAAGTGTTTGGGTATATTACCTTAACTCTAGATGCTAAGGCAAAACAATATCTTGAACTACTACAGAAAAGAGATCAACAACTGAATGAAGCTGGAACAAAGGACAGGTGTCCACAGCTAATAAAATACAGACATTAAACAAATACTGTTGAAAGGCTCTTTGTGTAGCTTTTGTATTTTAGTGTTTCTCTTTAAATTGTCTATAAGGCCAAGAGGGACAAATGGCAGGGTATATTTAAGAAGCATGATTTATTTCCCTTTTAATTTTTAATTTCCCAGTAAAAGTGACAGTGTTATTGCTAGAAATTCACTTGCTCAGGGGCATTTGTAGTCTCCAGCTTTGCATGAATTCTCCCTAGAGATCTCAAGTTCCCCTGACTCTCATCTAGTAAACATCTGACTAAACTGCCTATTAGACAATAATGCCCTCCAGGCACGAGAGGAAAACACATCTCTGTTCCTCTGCAGCCTTCTCCCTCCACCCTCTCCAGTCCCCAACATCGTACAGACAATACTGCAACAGCCGCCGGTTTCAGGGGAAAAGGTGACACAGGGTGAAGCCTACTTAAATGGGAATTTGTTTCCTAATGTTTTAGGCTAGTATTTTTCCTTCCTCTCTGGCTATCAAGGATAATCCAAACTGGGGTTAACCATTTAGCTCCCGTAGCCCACCGGGCATTCTACAAACTGGCAAATTCAAAGCCCTCCAAAAGAGGCTGGAGATGACACAGCAGGAAACGAATATCAAACATGCCCCGAAAACAAAGAAACCAGCCTTGCAGTCCCAGCATTAAATGTACTCTGGCAATCCCAGCCTCACACACAGAAAGGATTCCTGCTGACCTCTCATCTGCCAGGGCTTATGTATCAGCACAAGAACCCAGCAGGAAAGCGTCAGAAGTCCCCATCTTTTACCCTCTTGCAAAAATAACAGTTCTCCAGTGGACTGAATATTTTCAAGAGGAGGGAAAACCCCTGCAGAAGTGAGGACAACAACAATGACTTTTCTACAGCTCTGCAGCTGTGCATGGGACATTTATCTGCCAGCAATTTAAGCATTTGCATTCCAAACCACACTTACCACCACCATTCCTGAGCAACCTGGTGTTGGGTGCCTTCCCCTCCTTGTGCAGATATGCACTTTCCTTCACGTTCCTGAAGAGAACTGCTCCCCACCGAGAAGCCTCAAACAGAAAGATTTAGGATTCATGATTTTTTTTTCTCTGCCCTACCTTTCTGGAGAGCATCCAGGGTTTATAGTGCTCGGGCTGAATTCTTCTCTCTAAAGTAACAGCAGTGAGGATAAAGGAGCAAGACCCACAAAAGTGAGCTCAGAATCTAGCCACTAGCTTTCTGTGCACTGGATCAGCCAGGGACACAAATGCTGCATGGAGAGTCACTTTGCTCAAAGGAGAAAAGAGAGTGTGCTTCATGCAGCAGGAGCATCTCCGGCTGGTAGTCTCCAAAACAAACAGTACCAGGGATGAAAGAACCGTGCCCTTTACACTGCCCATGCAGTACACATTTGCCATAATCTTCCCAACACACACTTCTACTAAGCCCCACAAAAAGAAAAGCATTTAAGACACCTCAAACTCAACAAAGCAATATGCATATGCATTACAGTGCAGCAGTTTGGAACTGAACTGGCAGTGAAACAGACTTACTGGATCAGTTATTTTATATCTGATTTCAATTATTCTGCTATGCAAGGAGGTGAAGGTCACAGAACAATTTACTGCCAGGGCTGCAGATCACTCCCAGGTGACTGACAACTAAGCCCTCCTCCCCTCCAGCCCCGGCCTATCTCTGAACTACCAAAGAGCACAGGAGTCTCTTATCAGCAAATGACAGATGCAAGTGGGTCCCCAGGATGGGAAAAGAAAAGGGAAAAAGAGGGTCCCCCAGGTTCTGGGGAGGATGAGAGGTTGCTGGGGATATATATCACTTTTCACTATCTACTACTCTTATTTTTCATTAGATTACACAGAACAAACACACTTGGTTATTAAGCAAAAAGGCACCAAGGGACCCAAAGAAGACAAATTAATTCCTGATTTATGAACAGAAAATGCAATAACCATAAGGGGAAATCAGCATATTGCTCATGTACTAAATGATCATTTCATAGACAAAACTGGGAATAAATCCAAGAATAAAGAATAAAAGCAGCAAGGCTCTGGTTGTAGTGTTGGGGGTCTAATCCACAAAGGAATTTTATGGAGAGCACTATCAATTCATTCACCTGGAGGAATAACAGCATCACTGGAAAACAGAGTATTTTGATTCATTGTAAAGCAGTGCTAACCCAGGCCCAAAGGTTTTCATAATCTTAATATCAACAATAATTTTGTATATACATATACTTAAGCATAACTACATGCGTGCCTAATGTTTTTTTACTTTCCATAACATATTCTGCTTCTCTAGTCCTCACCTTCTCACACCTCCATTGGTGAATCAGAATCCTGTTTACAACCTTCTGTTTTTCCATGCTGACTTCCATGTACAGATCTACTTACTACAGGGACCCTGCGATTCTACACCAAGTGCTGAGCTATGGCAAATTTAACTGCGATCTAACTAGATAGAGCTAAGTGCCAGGTAAGATGCACAGAGATCTGAGAAAAGCACTTAGCTCTTACAGCTGAAGGACTGAATTAGAAAGAACTCAGGGCTGAGGAAATAGGAACTACATCAGCATTACCTGTGTCAGCCACAGAGAGGCTGTCACACAGTACAAATATTGAACAGTAGCAGTCCCAATACAGACCCCAAAGGGACACCACTTCCTACTGATCTGCATTTGGATAGCTAGATCTTGACTGCAACCCTTTGGATGCAGTCATCTAGTGAATAGTCACCCATTAAATCCATATTTACTGCTTCAATCACTAAAAACCTTTTAAAGCTGAAACAAGAAAAATGGCAATTAAAAATATTGCAAAACCCTGACTTATATATCATTTTTGAAAATCATTTAGAACTGGCATACCCCAGCAGGAAACATCATTTGGGCCACATCTGCAATGATCTTACCTCTTTCTCTTTCCTAGAAAGATAAAATTACAGTGTTACATAGCATCAGGGAAAATCCACCTGGGTATCAACTCCACATCTGCTGTCTTCTATCTAGGTCCTCTCAGTAGCCTTTAATCCCCCATCCTGGATCCACAACCTGTCCTCAGACCATAGCTCCAGCTATGCTGAATACAATTACTGTAATTGATGTGCTGCTTTTGTTAAAACCACAGTATCAATAAATGGGAGTAAAATAAGCTGCTATAGAAGATGCAGGAAATTTATTAGAATGAATGTATGCAGTGGCTGGCATAATAACTGTTGATGGCCAATTCATAAATCACAGCTGGATTCTTTGGGAGACTTGTAACTCCCAGGCAGCTTCTCTCGTAAAATAACAACAGTATGAGGAAACAAATGACAGACTGCTGCTAAAGCCAGTGAAAAACCTTTGTTATGCCGGTCACAGCCTCAAAACCTAACAAAAAATCCATTAGCCTAAGTTACCAGGCTCAGAATCAGCTAGAAAACTATCAGGAAATGTCAGGCAACAAGCTCTCTTACCTTCTTTTCCAGACAAGCAGCCAGTCACACCTCAGACCTCTAACAACTCACACCTCTGACCTTTCAAGGCCTGAAGTTTCAAGAGTCCAGCAACTCAGAAAACAATCCAGTATTTACCAAAGTTTACCAAGCACTTCAGAAGCACCCAGTCACTGCAACAATACCACACACCTAGCCAGCACATTAAGACTGCTGCACCAAACATAGCAACTCAGGGCACTAAGGGAGTTATCACAGCACATGGCAGACCTGCCAGTGCTGGTGTAACTGCATGCAGGCTGTGGCAAATGACCCAAAACCACAGCCATGGGGCTGAGCAACCCAAGCAGGCAGATGTCATCCTGCTCTCAAGGTGGCAAGACCATCCAGAAGCAGGTTTTCACCTTCTTCTCCTATGGTAAATCTGCAGCTTGGCTGGCAGAGTCTTTGCGATAGCTCAGAAGCAGAAAGACCACACTGTTTTGGCTGCCCCATGTTCTCCACAGGGCACGATGGCCTTGTTACAGGCCTCTGTCCCAGCACTCTCTAAAATGGAAGCACAGTGGTGATGCCCTGATCCATTCCCTCTGGCTTTCACAAACGACTGAGATGTGCAGGGTCCCTGAATACAAGATACTGGTAACCAAGTATCCCATGTTGATCCCATGGAGGAACTGGCAAACCGGAGCATCAGTTTGGCCTCCTGTCTTAATCTCTGGAGTCCTTACCTGTTCTGCACCCCCTATCTCCCATATCTCCACATCTGTGGTGTCTGATCCATGTCAGTGGTGAGGAGAAAGTAAGGAAACGGCCAGAAAGGGACCTACAGATAACAACTGTTCCACGTAAATTTATAACAGCAATAAACATGGTTTATTTTTATGATGATTTATTAACATGCTTATAAATGTATAGACTGGCCTGAGGAAACATTCCATTGTATTAGAGGTTGGTGCTGCTTGTAGCTGGGGTTGATAAATAGCACCTCCTATGCAACAGACTCAGGAGACTTCATTATGCAGTTTGCCCTTTAGGGCACTGCACTGCTTTAGGACCCAATCCATGCACTGCAGCCTTACAAGCTGTAGGTGCTGCATCCCACTTCCAAACCTCCTCCTCTCCCTAGGGTACTGCCAGAAATCTCTCTAAGCTTATGCTGCCGGTTGAGGCTCATGGCCAAATCTCATTTCATTCTGTAGTCACAAGCCAGTCTTCTACTTGAGGGGTCCATCTCACACATTACCAGTCTGGCTGGCTGGCTCCATGAGGGCCATGTGAGCATTTCCAACTGAGCAACACCATTCACCATACTGCAAAATACTGGCCTTTTACCCAGCAAGACGTGAACATGCTCATGGCTGCCTGTTTCCCCAGCAGGTGTTACAATAACACAACTGTTTTGGTAGTTAAACTGCATCTTTAATTTAGAAACTTCAGAATGCTTTTTAGCAGCATCATGATCCACAGCTTTCCTTGCTTCATATGTGAAAATAATTCACATAAATCCAAAAAAAGAAGTGCAAGTCACAAAATAAGAATGGGGAAATTTTTCTTCAGTTGATCCACAGTGAGGATCTTTCTAGATTATCCTTCAGTATATTCAACAGCCAAGAGGGATGCAGAGGTCAAGGTACGTACTCTGAAAATCTCACAGCACTTGAACACCAGAAGCTTAATCCAGTTTTATAAACTTTTATCCAGGAAAGTGAGGCACAAGACTGGCAACTCATTCAGCTGAGGTCCTACAACTATTTAATACTATCATTTAATTTGAAAACACCCTGAGAAAGATAACCAACATCATTGTTGCCTTTTCTGTTACAAACAAAAATTCCAGTTAACAATAAAAGCTCAGGAATTAACTGCTCTAGTTTTTGTTTACTAGATAAGCAATGAGACTATACATCCCACCACATCCCTGATACAAGGGCCTTTTGTTACTTTAGGCCTTTTTAAAATTATTTTTGTTCAGAGATCCAAGATATGCAGGCCACTTTACCAAGAAATTTATAGTTTTCATTAAGGCAAGAGCAATAGGCAACAGTTGCAATAGAAACACCACAAAAAAAGGACACAGTAAATAATGATGCATATATATTGACAGAAAAAGAAGTGTTGATACGACAGGCTCCCTCCCAGGTGGTTAGTTCCTGACATTTGCATGTTGAGCACACAGCACACACTCCTGACATACAGTGTGTAACTCTGGCCTAAAAGCTGAGGCTCCAGAGGCAATGGCCATAGATACTGTGCCTCATGCAGCCCCAAAGATGCAATGCGTACTCAGTCAATAATAAGTAACTAATAGATTTGATCAGGCTTCAAAGTGCTCAGTCTTTAAAGCCATGCCCATTTAACTTGAACTCTAATCCCTCTGGTTTGTTTTTTTCTTTCCTTCCATGATGCTCGCTTTGATGTCAAAAGCGAAGGAATAAGGGCTTCCAGTACCCCTGTCATCAAGGTAACAGACGTGATAGACTCAGGCTTACCACTGACTAGGTTATTGATTAAAATTTGTCAGAAGATGCTTTGGAAAGGCTGCAGGAGGCTTCAAACAGGGTGGGGGGAGGGACAGGGCGGGCAGGAAGAGAAAGTAAAATGTATTTCATTCCCAGAAGTGTATTTCAAATGACTGAAGGTCAATTATCCCAGCAATTTACAGCCAGTCTCAACAATTTGGCTTGATTAGAGACTATAATACAATAGGGGAGTTCTCATTGCTCTATTCTCCCCATCTTCCCTTCTTTAGCAGAAGGTTTGAATGTCAGAAACAGCAGAAAGCACAGGGCACCTATACTGTGGAATAAAGCATCAAATAACCATTTGTCCATTGATCTTGGCAAGATCAGACTTAGAAAACATATGCTAACTAGAAAGCACTGCAGAAGGGTTTAAAAGCTTGAAGGACAGGGTTGGTGACAAATCAGCAAACAGGAGAGAGATGCTTTAATCATCAAGAAAATAATTTGATTGGTGGGGATTACCAGTTGTTGGAGGAAGAGACACAGATTTCGCAGTTGGAAAGTAGGTTTGTAGAGAAAAATGGATAATTTTACGCAATCTGTTCTTCTCTCACAATCTCTCTCACCTTCTGCACTGGCCTGCCAGAGCTATGACGTTTGCCTTCCCTAGGCCATGCCTCCATTGCCAGAAAGCAGAGCTTTGTTGCTTTTCTGTTGCCACCATGCTGTGCCACACACCCAGCCTGATACCATCTTAGCCACCAATATCTGCGCTTCTCCAGATTTTCCAACTGGTTGTTTTAGCTACTCTCAAGGCAGGTAGTAACAATGGTTAACATGTATCTGGATGGGTAAAGCAAGGCTGCCATGCTATTCTCAGAAGCAGCCAGATACAGTGAAGGATTGTGAGCTGGTATGTTATTTGCATCCAAGGTCACTCTAAGTGGGTTGTTACCTTCCTGCTGCCCAGCCAAAGCTTTCTCGTACACCCATGTCAACCTTAAAAAGGCCAATACATGCCTACTGCTTTGTCTACTGATTACTGCAAAATGTGCATGCATAATGCCTTTCAAACTGGTAAGATTATAAACCTGTAAGAAGAGTCTCTGCCTGCCCCTGTGCTAACAGGGTGATGAGTATTCTCTGTTCATTCTTTCATCTCATAGGTTATCAGCTGCTCACTTGACTGCTTCTCAGTGCAAACAGGAACTACCGAGTCTTTCTGACCCAGAGCAAGCCAATGTTTGATTTCAAATTGTTTCAAGCTTCTATTCCCCCAAATGCACAAAGCTGTCTTCCTCCCACAGGGGAGCAGAAGGGTTAAAAGCCCATCCTCATTCTCCTTGATGGAGGCCATCCAGCCATGACCCTGGTTGAGTGGCAGACACACAGGAAGTAGATTATCAATAACTCTTTTTTCTACTTTCTTTCACCCTCTCTCTATACAACGTCAATGAGCTGGAAAATGAAAGGAATAATGCAGGTTTAAGAGGCCAATAATTAGGTCACAGCTGATCTCTGCTCAGATCAGCTGACAGCTGGTGCCTATCCCTGCCTGAGTGAGCAGGGGGGCTTTCAGGACTCTCAGGTTTAGGCCAACCTCTCCTTCTCCCTTCGCTCTATTTCTTTGTCCCCAGACTCCTGAAAAGCAAAAATTGGTAAGTGTAATGCAAATGTACTGGGTTTCCATCCACTAGAGTTTACAGGGAGAAATTACTTTGCTTGCTTTTGTCCTAAATTACCTTAAATCCTCTTCCCTGCTGCCTCACCACCACAGTGGCAGACCAGCATCACAGTCTGAGTTACTGCTTCTGTGTTGTCCCCTTCCTTCTGCAACTCCGTCCTGCCCACCCCCTAACATAATCACAATGTTTGCTTGTTTTAGCTTCCATAATCCTGTTGTCTTGCAAATCTCCTCACCATAATCCTGCTTTTGTCTGTCAATACAATTTGTTTGCTGTGGGGAGGAAGGGAGGTGAAACGTTGCTTGTAACGCAGAAAGCTTTTGCTGCTGTATTTCAAAGCTCTATTCGTTTTCAAACACACCCCGAGAGTTTGGCACTGCTGTCCACTCAACATTTGAGAGGGTGTCACAGCCTCCAAGATGAAGTTTCCTGGGTCAAACCAGTGGCTACTACAAAATTAATAGCAAGGTGTGCTGTTTTATGTACCTGCACACACTAGAGGGAGACCAGGCAAGAAAAAAAGCAGAGAAGCAGAAAGAAGCTGCACTTTGCCTTGTTAAAGAGCTTGCACTGTCAGCTCTATCCGGATAAAACAGTGGCAGAAGCTGCAGCGGGGCACTTCTGTAGGCAGTGGCACACAAGGGATGAAAGAACAAAGCCTGTGCCACTCGCACACTAACACAGTGGTAATGGGCAGACACACAAACTAGTAATTGACTGGTAGGAGCTGTGGCAATTTTGTGTGTTTGCGTGAATAAAGAATCAGCTTAATCAGACTAATTCCTTACAGTCAAAACACAACATGGGCTCCAGCACACACAGCAAAACTCTGCTGCACCAGCCAAGTTTCGCACCAGAACAAAGCAGCTAAGAATTTCACCCAATTTGGATGCAAAACTGAGTCAGGCCAAGTGCCCAGAAAACTCTTCTGAATTCAGACAACAATCAGCTGAAAAAGGACCACAAATCAGGAAACTACAAGATGCTCATATGATTTGGGATTTGTTTGCAAACATTTCAGAAAGAGATTTAGTACCTGAGAATTTGCACCTCAGGAAGTGCTGAAGTACATAAGAAAAGAGGGGAATGCATGTCATTCCAAGAGTGAAAGGAAACCTTAAGCAATGCTTTCAGGAGATTAAGAAAAGTATCATTAACACCCCTTTCCTTATGTCAGTTGTCTACCTCAGGTCTCCTACTAGAAAAGAAAGTATTAAAGCATTGCATCCAGAATATCCCTCCTCCAGGGGAAGTCTGGCTCAAGCTCTTTGCAGAGAAAAAGGATTTTTGGATTTACCGCTGAGCTAAGCTTGAGACTCAAGCACTTGGGATGCTCAAAGCATATTCAGATCAAGTTGCAGACACTGTTCATCCTGCATTTCCCATTGCAGGCCTTACTCTACAAAATTTTTTTGGTTTTTTTCCCCAAAGTGCATCCTCTCAAAAAGTACATTCTGTGTAGAACCACTCAAGTTTCACTACCATCTATGTAACATTTTGTTTTCCATCTTTAAGGTTTATTTGGAGTGTTAAGTTTTAAGCATATAGTTCAATTTATTGGAGATTTTAAGGCAGAAAAATACACAGAACACATAAATCAAACAGACCATCAAACATTGTCCAGCAAGCATTGTTAATAAACTTCTGCATCCTTGATGCAACATGGACATGATTACCAGACCAAACATTGCTAATGCAGAAAGTATGTAGGAAAGGTAGTAAAGATTCTACAAAAGGTATTTTATGAAGATGCTTATAAATCCACATGAGGACAGTACAAGAGTGGATTCATGCTATGGATGAGCCAAAACCAAAGCTGCATAACCACTGCTTTCCCAAAGGGGCTGGGACTTTGAGGAAGGAATTATGTGAAGAGCTTGAGGAAGCATCTGGGACTGTAAGGAATTCCAGCAGAGCAGGAATGGTCCCTTCCCATACAACTTTCAAGTACATCATGAACCTGTTATTCACCAGTTTATTCTAGAATATGTTGTGGCTTCCTTTAAGTGGGAAGGAAGCTCCAACTAAATATATTCACTCATATTAATACAATAACCTCCCCCATCAAGACTTCCAGACATAACTTTTATCAGCAACTTTATCCCACTTTCGTACACCTGTCCTCACCTACCCAGGAATTCATTGCATTTATCATCTCACAGCAGTGTATCACACTCCATTTAATTTCTGAGCAGTCATCATCTAAAGATAGGCAGCTCAATGTTGTGTGTCTTGAATCAAATGGAGTATTTCCAGACAAGTCACAGTATTTCACACTTATTTGCTTCAAAATCTGGTATAGATTCTTCTACCTCCTGTGGTAGGCCAGCCAGTACTATGCTGCTCACTGCAGAGATGCATAAGCTTGGGTCACAGAGTAGGGAAGCAGCTCTTCCTCTAGCTGCAGCAGAGCTGGTAACCAGGTGATAAGTAACTACCTGATCCTGGTTAGTGATTTTTATTGCCACCTACAATACTCCCTCTATATTTGAGGATACATACAAAACCTCCCTCAGAGTTTGCAATTTTAAACACTGTCATATAGAAGGAACTTTCTCCTCAAAGGCAACATGCTTAAATGACAAAAAAATACCCCCCCTCTGCACCATGGGAGATGAATCACCAATACCCTCACTCCACACACCCAGAACAGCCTTGCCATCTCCTCCAGATGATTGGTGTGCAGAGGCAGCAGTGACATGAAGAAACACCTGCTGAAGCCAGGTCTCCCTGTCATGGATGGCACAAATTATACTGCAAGAGCCAGGTCTGAGTGGCTTGTTTTCAAAAGGGACCAGCTCTTAATCTAATATTTATTCAATACTTAGGTTCCTGATACTGGCTTACTAAGAGGCATCTGTCCTGGTCCTGTCCAGGAGAGCTATTTTTGCAGTAGGTGTGAGGAGGCAGAACCTGGAGGGTGTGCATGGCTAGGAATTTAGTCTAGACCACCTCCCACTGATTACCAGGGACAGAGGTGGAGTGACGCTGTTAAAGATCACAACAACACAGACTCTGACTCAGAAGGCTGACAATGACTCCGTTTATTTCCAGTTATTTCTTCCCTGTATACTGTTCTACAAAGAGCAACCCACTTGGTGAAAAAAAAATACAAACTTCCTCAATCACATTGGTCAAGTCAGAGGGACATCAAGAAGAAGTACCTCCTAGGGAAAGGAATGTAAGCATTGGTTACAGTTAGGAAAACATGTCTCTTGTTGACAGAAAACTCTCTGGGAGAGTTTCAGAAAACCAAAACATCACAGGCACCCACCAGGGGTACAGTGGGGGACTCTCTGGCTTTTGGGAGAAAGGGTGTGATTTTTCCAGTGGGGAACCTGTCCACTATTCTTCATCAGCTTGGCTCCATGAGCATTTTTGTGTGTGAATCATTCTCTTTTTTGTATACTTTTGTTATTGTTACTGTTCCTGTTCATTTTCTTATCTCATTGCTGTTTTCAGTAAATTGTTCTTATCTCAATTCATGATCTTTGCCTTTTCTGCCTCCCATTCAGGGCATCTGTGCTCTTTTCAGTGGGCATTCTAAATTGGATATCATTCTAAACCACAGCAGCATCCTATTCACATAAGATCTGTAAATCTGCACAACCAGCCTCCTTCCTCCTCACACTTTACAACCCTAATTCCCCCCATCTGGGATTCCAATACAAGAAATGTGTCCAGTTTTGGAGTTTGAGAAAGCTCAGCTTCTCTCCTCCACATCTTCTCCCATGACACTCAAACCTCCCTTACAATATTCCCATAGCAGAAGCTTGTGTGCTTCAGAGGTCCAGGCATAATTTCCTCCACATGATCAGAAGCAAAATCAACATAAAGCCATAAGACAAGGAGTGTTTTGAGGAACTTGCCACTCCCTCCGTTCCACCCAAAAATCTGTTCATATAAGGAGGAAGATGCTGAAGATTGATTGCAGATCATCCTGAGAGCATTTGATGAGGACTGTTTAGGTCTTCAAGCCCAGGCACGCAGTACTGAACAGTAGCTGTGAACAGTACATCCTGCTCCATCTAGCACCGGCACTGAGGAAAAAGGGTAACACGTACTTCTACAACTCCATCTACTCTGGTGTATTCTGAGGCATTTTGAAATTGATGTAAAGCTTTGATATCACAGAATGCAACCTTTTCCACCTATTTTACTTGTAGCTGATCAGCTACAAGTATGCAGGAGTTCAGAGCATGGCAGAGAAGGGTTCTGGAGTGGAGAACACAGGCAGAGAAGCACTGAGATAGGGAGGTGATAAAGGTGCAGAAATGACCAAGACAGAAAAGCTAATAATCACTATTAAAAATGTAATATTTAAGTCAAAGAGTTCAGTTTTACATCCAGGCTGAAAGCAATTATGTGAAGACTTCCTGCTTCCAATGCTTTATCAGATCTTGTACATAGAAGCTGGTTTCACCCTTGACTTCTGGCAGATGCATTTTCCAAGACTCAGTAACAGCAACGCCCTCAATACCAAAATGTCAAAATTTATGATCAGAACAGTGTCTGACCTTAGGTTATCCAAAATCCAAGCAATACATCAAAATTTTGTTGGATTGTTTTAACAATTCCTATACCCAAGTTTACTCTGTGCCTGTTTTACAACTGCTGACACCTTTGACTAAAACAATCCCCACAGGATCAGTGTAGCTCATGACTTTTCAGTTCAGAAGACATGATTCTCAAACCCTGTAAATGCACCAGCAGAAGCCACTTCAGGTTCCCTGCTGCATTAGATTGGATATAACTTGCTCTGTAATCCACTTAACTGGGACATGCTTCCCCAAGGAAGTATGTTTACCTACTAGATTCCACAAGGAATTGCTATAAGCCAGCAATACTTAATGACAATAACTACAGTTTAACAGAGATATTAATTCTGCTCATTGGGGACAAAATGCATCTGTTAAGGAAATTTTACTAAGACTCGCCAATGCATAATGTTTACTCAAAATCTCAGCAGGCTTATATAAGTTAAGCATCTTCCTAACTGGGACAAACAGCGCTCCAGGTGCAACATTCAAGCCCACAGTTTTGCTAAGACTGCACGACTTACATTAAAGTAGACAAGGATTTCAGGTGGCCCATAGCTGCCAAGCAGCTCTCAGAAACTAACTCTAATAATCTTTACCCCATTAGCATCCCTTCCACTTCCCTGAAATCAGCAGCAGCTCAGACATTGGCTCTAACAGGAAGAAGTTAAGCTTTTATTGCTCTGTATTTAACTCGTGCTCCCTTTTGAGACAGAGGGTGTTGAGACAGAGAAGGTTTCAGTCAGTGTGTGTTACAATAACAATGCCATCAACATTGCTGGGAATTTTTATTTTCTGCACAGCTGTGAAGCTGAGCATATACCTGAAATTCTCTCTCAAGCTATTTATGTTGGGGCATCTCTCACCCAGCTGGAAAACTGTCTGGAAACAGAAATTATGATCTGGACTGTGATGCTCTATCTTATGAATCCCAGGAGGAGCACAGAAAAACAACAAGTGTAATTAAGACACCTTCAATATACCCAAGAAAGTAGGTTTGGGTGTGGGGGAACATTAACAAGCCAGTAGACAGTGAGCTCTGATCCAAATACAGTGTTCCACTGTTTGCTTTTCCACTGTGTTTTCTGCACTAATTCACAGCCACTGTAACATCAAGACAAGCTTCCATATGCTTCATTTACTGACAGTAATTAATTTCAGCCTCTCCCCACATACACATTCATTTTATCTGACAAGCAAGACATGAAAAGCAAGTCTGTTCTCATAAAAATACGGGGCAGCTACTAGAGGTTGCTCTTCTTCTTAGCAAAGAAAATCTAACTGGTGTATGTGCTAAGTCACAATGCCTTTCTCACCCTCCACTTTTCCTTTTGCATCCCCTGCCCAAGCTTTAGTCTGTTGCTTCTCCCAGGCCTGCCCCTATACCAGAAAGTGTTTTTTAATAAAGCACTTTTTTCCAGATGAAAAAGGAATAACTGGCTAGAGAAACGTCTGGGCACCTATCTCCCTGTCAAAACAGTGAATCCACTAATGATCATGAGGAAAGGAAGAAATGCTTTCAGAGGCTTGGCAAGTCACTCAGAGAAGCACAGACTCTACCCTTCTGCTCCCCCTTACTCACTGACAGTTTAACCCACAGCAACAGTGTCAGTAAATTCTAAAAAAAATAAAAATAAAAATTAAAAAAAAAATTAAAAATTAAATCAGGTAATTGGTCCCACTTTAAAAGTACTCCTTTATTACAAAGAGGACTATTTTTTTTCTGAAATCCACTTTTTGTTCACTTGTTCTCATGCCTTCTGCAAGCTGCTACTCTTTGTTTTTCTATGCCTGTATTATTTATAGTCTGTTCACTAAGTCAGTATTCTTTTATTAAATTTGGTAACTGTGTTTTTAGTTCTCCAGCATGTCTCAGTATTGAGGTGTATGAGAGAAGGAATCATGTGATGCTGACAGAAGGTAACACAAATTAAGTCAGCAGTTGAAATCCAGACAAGGCTACCTCAGAGCTGAAGTCACCATTACCTAACCAAAGTTCATCTTCACAAAAAAGCCAAAGTGCAACTTGTATATCATAAAAATTTGACAAGAAACAAAAGAGAAAAGTAATATATACTTTGAAAACTGTTAATCCAATTTTCACTGTATCATCAAGCACTTTTGCTGCACTTAGAATCCCACAGGTAGAAAATATGGGACCAAAATGTCCCCAGAAGACAATGATACTTTGTCAGGATGAGCCACCTGACTGAAAAAATAATAAATACTCTAATTTGCAATTATCACAGAGAGCAAAGAAAGACAGACTTACAGACACGTACTTTATTCTGCCATCCCAAATGAGTGAGAATAGAGGCAGGCACATGAAGAGTCTTGAGTTACAGATTCACTGTATCAACAGAGAAAACAGGAACCAAATCTAGTCCCCACCACCTACCAGGCACTAGTTTGCACGTGTTCCTTTCTGTTGGGGGAGGATAGGGTATGGCTTGAATTATTTTCACACACACTATTTTTCACTTGCTTGACTTTTATATAACAGCACATCTATGCTGTTTTCACTCTTTGATGATATTTTGAAGTGTCACTGCTGTCTTGCAAGAGTAAAGCCTATTCTGCCCTCCACAAGCCACACCCAGATTTCTTCTCACGCTAAACAACGTGCCCAGTTCTAACAGCAGCTATGTCTATGCCGATCTACCCACCCTTCTTAAAACATCTCAAAAATAATTAATTCAGCTGAAGAGTCATTCCTATCACCAAACAGATAGAAAACCAAGCACAGAGCACTTTCAATCAATTCTTCCCATGTAGTGCTTACTTTAGATGCTTTCTTTTAGAGCTGTCCGATATAAGACAGCTGGAATTGCATTTTTACAGCATTCTCAACATACTAAAAAGAAGAATTAAAGCCATGCAGGAAACAAAGATCAAGTTCAAACTTAACATCCAAAGTCATTGACTACTTCTAGTCTGAGATCTGACAGCAAGTCTGTGGAGAAACTGGGAACAAAGTTCAAGAGTGCTGAAGTCCTCATTAATGATTAATCTACCAAAAATATCCATTTTCTTGACACTCCTACAACTTCCTGCTCTCTGTCCAACACTGTCAATTAACACAACACTGTCTTTGGGATTTAGAAATTATATTGTATGTGTGAACTTATTTGCCAATTCATATTTATGAAGAAATAGAATTCATCAGTCAACGGTTTAAGATATGATAATCCTTCTCACAAGTGCAGCAGTAGGGAAGTGAGAATCAGAACATAAGTAGCTATTCATTCAAAAAAGGAGCACAAAGGTTAAACATGTCCAGCTGAGTCTCACACATAGAAATACAAAGCCAGCTGTCTAGCACATGATAGTTGAGAAAATTCATGCCCCTTTCCTTAGGGCCATCACACAAAATAGCTGACCCATGTGCATTGATCTGCCCTTCTTCTGCTACAAGATGCACAAGATGAAAATGCATTTAGCTGACCATTTCTTAGCTCCACAGTCCAGTACTAAGGAAAATGTACTTCTTGCCTGTAGAGCAAATGGTTATAATACAAAGACTAAAGGCAGGAGCTGGCTTAAGATAGAATTCCCTCACACACACACCCTCCCCACAAGAAAATATCCATCAAGAAAAGGCTGAACCATGATGACACAAAATTGCCACACTTTTCCCACTTAGTCAAATCAGAGCACCAGTCATGGACTCCCATAACAGGATCTTCTTGCAGTTCTTAAGTTTTCTACAGGACATACTATACTGCCATGCCAGATTATGTCGGTAAGACCTCTTAAACACCTGCTGGTGTGGATTTATCCCAGGTATGCAGGATCAAAAGGGCAGCTTTGCAATACAGGAGAGGAAAATGGCTACTGGATAAATGGGACAACAGCACATTTAACAGCTATTGCAAAAGCTCTTGAAAATTTCCTTGGACCGTGTCTCTCAAAAAGGAGATGATGGTCCCTTTCATCCCTATTCTCTACACCTTTTCTCTGCCTTCCAACTCTGTCTCAATTTCACCTTCTCTGCCCACTCTGTATTTTTTCCATCTGTCCTTTCCCTCTCATCTTCTCCCATAAAGCAAGTGCCCTTGTTTTTCTCCTTTATTTACTTTCCAGCAAGTGAACAGCAGCAGTGGTGCCTGTTTTGCAGGCTGTGACTCCACTCCCTTGTCTTTATTTTCCTCCCAGCTCAGGCTCAGCAGTTCCACCTCAGTGCTGCTCTTCTGAGACTCCCACAGCAAGGAGCAGCCTCAGCTCTCACCTCTTAAGCCTCAGTAGGTTAAGGAAGATCATGGAAGGCAGGCAAGTGGACAATGGAAGGGGAGAAATATGTCATACCTACTACAATCTGCCATTTTGAAGGTCATAGCAGAGAATCCTCCTCTCTGCCTGCCAACTTGGAGCTGTCACTGATATTGTGAAAGCCTCTGAATGAGGGATTGATATTCCCTGCAAGCCACTACTTCCTTAAAATAGGACGAAGAGAATGACTAAGCTCAGCAAAGAGAAAAAAATTAAGTTAGAGGAACAGTCAAGCTCTCAGCCAGCAGGTGCTGACAGTGAGAATGAAACATGGGAATGGCAGACCAACCACATGCTAAATGTCTCAAATACCTCATATCCCTAAAGAAACAGTACAAAAGGGTCCTCTCAGCTCAGGTCTCCTCCCTCCCAGAGCCTTTATTTTATTATAGAGAAAAGAACTGTGTGCATTTTACTGCCAATACACACTTAGCTGTGTCTGTGGTGGTAGGGCACACTCAGCCACCTTTCCTATTATAACATTACCAGGACACAGCTATAACCCAGGCATTACACAAGCAATATATAAAAAGAGATCTTGTTCCAAAGAACATGTAACCAAAATACAAAGCAGGACACTGCAGAAATACACAGAGAGGACAGTGCATACCAGACTGATGCATTTTCCATATAGTGGCTTGTTTTCCCTTTGTTATTTCATCCTCATTATGGGCAGTAATCAACTGGAATAATGATAAAGTTCCTTGGCAAGGTGATTACCTCCTCTACTCACAGATTTACTCTTAAAGTTATCCTCCCTTGCAAACAGCTTACACAGCTCCTCCATGCAGCATACCTATTGCTGTCAGGTATATTCCTACTCTCTCTCGGGCAATTTCTGACATCAATTCGTTGTGCTCTGTCTGGCTTTAATGGCAACTCCTGATGCTCAGTAATCTGGGAACAGGGAAGGGAGAGGTGAGCAGGGAACAGCACCGAGTATGTCTTAAGCTGAAGGCCAGAAACACACCCAAACAGAATCAGCTAATGGAAACCGTGGCCAAAGTGCCCTACCCACTGCTCCAAACCAACAGTAGAGCCAGGGGTGGGCTCTAATATATGAGCTCAGTCTCAGCTGCATCTTTACTGCCCATGCTGTCTACAATGCAATAAAACAGGCTCTACATCTCAGTGAAACATTCACATACCAATAGTCTCTCAACTTCAGAAGAATGCTCTGGAGCTCACAAGGCATGAGCTATAATCTAGACCTCAGGGAATTCTAACACATAGCAGAACAAGTCCAGAATTATTAACTCCCAAAACTATTCCAAATTTCTTGAAAATTAATGAAGTAACTCAAACCAGTCTCCTGAATCACCATCATCATCACTCTCTTCTTAGAGATTCCCTATCCAGCTGCTGACCAAAAGTGCATTGATGCTCAGGACAAATACCTGGTAAGTTCCCAACAGCCAACCGTATACTGGCCAAGTTCATAGCCAGCACCAGTTTCAACTAGTTGAGCAGGTCTCCTGGCAAAATTTTGTTCTCAAATTCAACACTGGAATCACTTTATCCTAAGGAAATTAACACAAGAAAGAGATTAAAATGTAAGAAAAGGGAAGAGAAACAAACGAGGAGGGGCAGTCAGAACTTGCAAATTATCATGGACAAAGGACAGTCGCACAAAAGGAGTAATTCAACCATGTCGAACACCTTTTCTCCTAATCAGACAAGAACACACTCATCAGCTGGGGAGAAGGCACACAGCCAAAGGCAATTCAGAGACAACAGAAGGTTAAGACACCAAAGCAGTCAAAACAGCTGCAGGTATTTAAACATTTCTGGCCAAGTCATTACATATGTTAGAAAGGTCGCCTTAACAGAACTATGGATTCTACCTCTGTCATTTTGAAACAGCATATTCCCTTCACACTTATCACTGATTTGTCAAAAAAAAAGTGAACTTGAAAATGTAAGTCTCAAGTATTTACCTATGCCCTTTCATACTGGTTGGGTATAATCCCAAAATTAATGAATTCAGGTAATCTTTTGTTATTAAGGTCAATGGAGCTAAGATTTTACTACTAGCAGCTTTAGAAATTTCTTACCATCCTATCCACTATCACATCCCTAAAATCTGTGTTTCTCTGCTTTCTTTTATCTATAACAGACATTAACTGTATAACTGACACATAACTGTATTTCCTTCTCTTTTTACTATTGCATAGCACTGACAAGCATCATCAGAGCTCTGTGGGCTCCTAACACTAGGACAGAAAGGAAATGCTCAGGGTTGTGTCACACTGGCAGAAACACATAAACCATTGAACTCAAAAGCATCAAGAGGAGTTATAAATAAAGACTGACATGTGTTGACAGAGATGCAAATAATTGGATTTGCAGAACTTGTACCTGGCCCATGGCAGATGCTAAATAAATTTTCATCAAGAACTCACCAACATCTCCTGGACATTAAAAACAAAAGGATGAGGGACACATGTCATTTATCCCACTTTCAGGACCATATCCTGTCAGGCTAGGCACCAAGCAGAGTGGAACAAAAGAATGGTCTTTTCTCCATACAGCTTTAGTCTCTCAGTAATGTTTTGGGGACACATGGCCTGTTTCCAATAAATAGGTACAAAAAGACTGACCAATCTCTCTGAGACCTATGGACAGCAGTAACAGGAACCAATCTAAGTCTTCCTCCACTACAAAGAAAACAAAGTCAAAGTTGTTGAGCAGTTCCTGCCCAAGGGAAGAAGGGAAAGAATGAAGAGACAAGCATAAGCCCTGCAAAACCAGTCTGCTTCTGTCATAGCTGCCAGACACACTGGAACAGATGCTGGGGAGCACACGACTGCTGGCAAGGGCTGGCAGCAGTTGTGGCACAATCTCACTTCATCTCCTCATGTGCACTGAATTCTGTCCCAGGAGTGGCAGCCTGGCTTTTCCAGGCACTGCCAGGGGGCACAGAGCTGCTGTGCTGTCTCCCAGCCCCAAAGAATCTCACACTGGCTTAGACACGGTCCTACTCTGTGCCCACAAATATAGCAGTCCTTCAGGACAGAGGCAGCTCTCCACGCACAGTCACAAGTTTCACACTCACGCAATGCAAATTGTTAAGTATGTGCCAATTAGATAATGTGACGTCAAAAGCGAGGGTTCAAAAATGAGCAATATGAAGGATGAATAAGCAGAAGGGACTGATTTATAGAAACATTATCAGGAGGTGGTTTTCTGCTTCTTGCTTAAATTTGTCTTGAAAAACAGGATTACATAAACAAATAGCAATATAGAGTACAACTCTAACTTTTGTGTCTGAAATTAGACCCTAAATTTTCAAGGTTGCCCCCAAAAAATTATTACAGCTCTGCATGCAAAAGACAGTTGAATAGCTCGGAAGTGACTTGTGCTAGCAACTATCCTGACTACTAGGAGGAACCTCTTGCTTAGACTATACAAGAGAACATTTGATTATTGACCTAAAAATGTTGTTATTTTATTCCAAAACAGCTCCACCCAATTATTTCATTTCAAGAAGAGACTTCATTAAAAGTGCTGAAAAGAATACATTATTAGACTATATAATTTTGTGTTGTAACCTCAGCCTCCTATTAATCTACTTGTCCACATTGTGATGAGCAAACTACAATTTTTACAATTTTTTTATAAGATTTAGTTTGTATCAGGTAAAAAAATAATAATTAACAACAAAAAAATATTTAATTTGTCAAGACATATCCCTCATTCTCCAAATTGCAACAGAACTAGTACGGTTTTTTTAATAGAAAACATTCTGTAGAAATGGATCAGGATGGGAAAGGGACCTTATCAGCTTTTCAAATTTATCATTGGTTTGAAGAAACAGCAAAGATAACAGCATTTGTGTCAAGCAATGATATACATTTTCAGAGCCAAATCTTCATCTGTATGTGCTCAATGAAATGAATGACACTGATCTACACAGTGGAGTCTTTGGTCTACGGGTTTCATTATCAATAGCAGTTGATCCTGTATTGCCATACACTAAACTACAGTGAAAAGAGGTGGTCTGCTGTTAACCCAAGACCCTACAGAGGTACAAATTACTGGCACTGCTTAAAATCAAGCCATTCAATTGCCTCTGGTGCATTTGCTCTTTCATACTCAACATGTCATGTGACAATTCATGGATCTATGAAACAAGGCCCTGCTCGATTTGCTCCTTGCACCTCACCGAACCGAGAAGTAAAACCACGGACGTAGTCAGAGTTGCACTTGTATAAACATTCTCTTGAGAGAGCAGGGCCTTGTGGTTCTCTCCTCTTTCACCTTGCAGCATGCTAAATTGATCCAGAAAGCAGTTCATCTGAAAAAATACCTACCAACAATTTGTTTTAAACAAACACTTGCAGCCAGATCCCCCATCTCCATCGGCATGCGATTGTCTCAAATCACAAAAGGCAGGGAAACCAAAATTGAAAATTGATCTCTCTGTGGCCACGTAGACGGGAAGAATGATTTCCTAGCTGTGATTTTAAATAACTCTTTCTTCTCTCCACTCTACCCCCTCCCCATACACATTTACATTTCTTCTCCTGTATTCTCCATCTTTTGTCGAACAGGAACAAAGACTTCCATCACCTCACTCTCTTTCCCCAGCTTTCTCATCAATATTCTATTATCAAACAAGGCTTTAGTTCTTTTTTTCCTCTTTAAATCAATAAGAAGCAAAGCAGTAAAAGGGGAAAAATTAAAATCACCAGCAGATAAAGGGTCTTTAAAAAAAGTTAATCACTGCTAAACACTAACAGCTCGCTGGAGTGTGTCACGCACAGCCCCTGCTACATTCTGTTTGGTCCCACACTGTCGTAAACTACCTGCACCTGCCCACCAAAGACAACTGAGACAGGAGAGAAAACAAGAATAAAACTTTCAGAATTGGTCTTCATATGGATAGTTGTCACCTGAAATCTGAAAGAGCAAGAGTTTGTAATGCCTGACCCCTGGGTAAGGTAACACTGAGGAAGCCCCGCGAGTACCTGTCACTGAAACCTCAGCTCCCAGCTGGAAGCAGGGGCAGCCAAGCTAGTCTTGTACCTTTTCTGATATTGAAGTGCTCTGGCTTCCCTCCCAGACCTGAGACTTTCCCCCACCAACACATCGATGCATGATGCAAACAGGTTTCAGCAGTGCTATACATATACATGTATATGCATGCATGCATATATATATATACACACACCCAAACACATAAAATTTATGTGTGTGGGATATTCCATACCCAACAACTTCAAATGTATTGTCACACAGAATTAACAAAAACACCCTTAAATTATTTAGAACAGCAGCAGAGGGAAAAGCCAATGCAGAAGATACAGATAGACAGAGGAAGCAATCTGGGTGTGTCTGATACCAGGACTGCTGACAAGAAACAGCATTTTTCTTAAGCCATATGCCTGTGCCTGTACTATTATTGCTAGTACTTCTTCATGATCAAAGGACCTTTCAGGAGTCACAGCTGGACAGATACTCCATGTGAGTGTCAGGAAACAGCAAAAAACAGTCCCACCACAGTCAAAAGTTCATTTTATGGGAATAGATTTTAGAACTAGAAAGTACAGTGAAATCAAAAATAAAGCAAAAAAATAGGAAACCACTCAGTTTTAACTCTAAGCAGTTTTATATCTTTGGGCAGCATACCCATTGTTCCTCTTCTGCCTGCTAATGAACTCAAGTGACAGCTTTAACCTCACACACCTGACCCAGCGCTGATGACACCTCCATATTCTGTTGCAGTGCCTTGCCGTACTGGACTGCACAGCTTCTGTCAGACACACGATACAAGAAACCATCTGACTTACCAGAGAGGGAAGTAGAAAGCAACCCACAGAGGGCCTCCCATATTCCTTGCCAACTCTCACCTATCCCTGTGATAGTTACAGGGGACTGCTAGGGTTCTGTATTCTTATTACACCAGGAAACACACGCACAGACTCTTAGAGAGGAACAAGCTAAATGGAGGAGTTTCCTGTTCCAGACCACCAGAGAGAAGAAAAGAAGCAGCAATGGAATTGGGGAAAATTTGATGTGACAATCTGTCCATCCTCAGGAAGATGACTGTAAGACAAATCCTGGTTGCTTACGTAAGAATTAATTCCATCATCATTCCCAGTCACCAAAAACAAATTACAAGCATTCTTAATATTAGAAGGACCATATTTTGTCATAACCTTTTAACAGAGTAAAATTATCCAGGGAACAAAACAGTGAGTCAAACAGGAGGCCTCTAAACATAGTGTTTGTATCAGCAGGACAAAACTCTGATGGCTCAGGAGAGCGCACATCTCCTGAGAAGTTGCCACCAATCACCTCCACACCTTGCTAGAGAATGTTACGTTGTTACACAGGATTCTGCACTTCTGTTTAAGCATGAAGGTCCTCAAGCATTCACAATGAACAAAAGCTTCTTTTCCCTCCATACTGCTGTAGAGCACAGTGTGTTCTTTCCACTTGGTGGTGACATGATCTTTCAGGTATGAAAAGAATCCTGCATAAATGCCTTGTAAAACACTTTGAATCTATGTGTGCCATAGAGGAAAATCTTGAATTCTTACTTTAAAATATGCAGTTAATTTGATACGTTTACCTGGAACAAGAAGATAAGAAGGGACACAAGAACTTGGGGAAAATTTACAGTTACGTTCCTCAGTGATTCTAAGCAAAATCACCAAAACCACAACCACAATGAGTTTAAAACCTCGCTCCCCCCATAGTGAAGAAATACCCTTGTCTTTTCCAGTCTCTTGGATTTTCCCCAAAAATGCCCAGCTACCCATGATGCCAAAGCTAGGTTTCTTCCTCAAACATTGCCCCATTCTCCTGCATTCACTCTTCCCTTTGCTTTCCTGTCCAGCTTGTAAAAAACGGGGAGTTTCCTTTTCTCTCCTAGCAACATACGGCAACAGAAATTCCCCATAAACCCTTCAGAAGCATTTGTACTAACTTCTGTGTTTAGCAGCTATATTAATCAGAAGGGCAAACTAGAACTCAGGAACCAAAGACTTTTGTTACACAGTGAATTAATGGGTAAAGAAAGTAACTATTTGAAAAATCTCAGTTCAGAAAAAAAAACTGCAAGCTGAAAAAAGTCAGGCAAAATTTACCAATGGTGAACTACAGAACAGTGTCCTCAGTTAATGGCTTGCATCCCTCTCCCCTAGGGCTTGGCATGCTGTTTCAGCAGCTCCACCAGCAGTCATAACCAAGCACACCCTCACTCCAGCACAGGACTGCTGTCTTGACAACTGCCGATGGCCTTCATGAAGGCTGTCTGCATCCGTGCTGACACCTAGGAGGCTCATGGGAAGACACACTGGATGTCTACTCACAAAACTGCTTTCTTGCAGAGCAAGCAAGTTTGGTCCCAGAAGCAGCTTTGAGCTCACACTTAGGAGTGTTACAACATATTCAGAAATGGCTCTCCCCAAAATGCAGTGTAAGGAACAGTCAGGTTCCTTACAAGACAGAATGTACATTTTCATACAATTCTGTATACAGGACAGAATGTATGAATAGAAGAGGAGATACGGTAGACCAAATACTCCTGGATCCACAATAATAGGAATACAACCCATAATATGCAGCTCAGCACACAAACACCTGTAAATAAGCAATGGGCAGCCCATCCAACACCTCCAAGTATACAAATCTGGGAGTAGTGTGCATGACCCAGCCTATGCAGGAGAATAGAGTCCTAGGAATCACAAGCCGGAGCAGGAATCCCAAGCTGACGGGCTAGTCTATGTGCACAGCCCTAAAAGCAAAACAGCAAAGCACACTCAAAGACTGTAAATAACATGCAGGAAATAAATGAACAATGTGACACATTCAGAAGGAAAAAAAATGGCAGCAGAAACCAAAATTCACTTTATAACTCCCAAAAGGAAATCCTAGATTTGGTTGGATTGGTTAGAATGGAAACCACAGAATGGTTTGGGTTGGAAAGGACCCTAAAGATCATCTAGTTGTAAACTTGTGCCAAGGATAGGGACACCTTCCACTAGATCAGGTTGCTCAGAACTCCCACTAGACAGGCACTGAACATTTCAGGGATGGGACATTCTCAACTTCTCTGGGCAACCTGTTCCAATGTCTCACCACTCTTAAAGAATTTCTTCCTAATATCTAATCTACCTTTATCCTCTTTCAGTTCAAAGCCATCTCCCCTTGCCCTATCACTATAAATATTGTAAATATTGTGTCCTTGTAAATATTTCTCTCCAACTCTCTCTTCTCCTTTCTTCCTCCTTTCTCTCTTCTCTCTCTCTCTCCTAAAATTTCTTGGTAGGTCCCCTTCAGATACTGAAAAGTGCGATAGGGTCATTCCGGACCCTTCCGTTTTCCAGGCTGAACAATCCCAGCTGTCTCAGCCTTTTCTTTTAAGAGAGGTACTCCAGTTTTCTGGAGTTTTCGGAACATTTTTGTGGCCCTCCTCTGGACTCATTCCAGCAGGGTCACATCCTTTCTATGCCGGGGACCCCAGAGCTGGATGCAGAACTCCAGGAGGGCTCTTCAAGAGCTGAGTACAAGGGGAGAATCATCTTCCTCACCCTGCTAGCCACACTTCTTTGGACGCATCCCAGGATACAGCTGATAATGTAGGGGAAGAAAACTATTGTCTAAAGGAGAAGGACTGAAAGGAGACAAACACCTCAAGGGTTCCTTTATCTCACACAATTATGTTGGTTTTTTTTAATTTCTCTTTTATGAAGCCAAGACAAGGTATCTCCCTATTCCACTGAAAGAAAAACAGACTCAGGTGTCCTTGTCTGTGATTGGTTGGAAGCTGCCAAGCAAGGATGAAGGATGTGTCTATATTTCTACTGCTGAACAAGGATCCATCAAACCAATCAGATGAAAGAGGGTGTCCAAAGGCCCAGAAACTGAATGCAGACAGATGAAAGGGCCAGAATTTGTCACTCACCTCCCTTAGTCTCCAAACCTCAAGGGAAAGCAAAAGGAAAAAAGAGGCCAGTAACCATGGGTAACCACTCTCAGGTTAATCTCAGATGGGGAGGGGAAAATGCTTCTCAAGATTAATAACTAAAGTACTCAGGGATTAGAGATTAGGAGGAGAATCCTGTTTGCTAGGATTAAAAGGGCTGCGTTCACATGAAAACCTCAACCAGTGAATCGCCTCCAGCAAAACAGTGGGTTTTATTATTATAATTATTATTTTATTCTCCTCCAATAAATGAAAAACATCAGCAGGAGGGCAGCAAAATCCATCAAAGGTTTAGAAAATAAAATCTCTGAGGAAAGGTTAAGGGAATGCAGTCAAGATAGAAATCAGATATTAAAACCAAAAATCAGCCCATGTTATTAGTAGCACAGAAGATTATAAAGAAGGAAAGATTTAAAAAAATAAAATCAACTTCACTTCCCAGAATCCATGTGGTGTAGTCTATTTCTTTGCCCTTGGCTTAGCTGGAGGCAGGTGAGCTACAAAAATGGCAAAACTTACCAAGTTTGCACATAAGGAAGGTACAGTTTAAATATCCAATGGCTGTTATTTTCTGGAGTGCTAACTAAGAGCTTCATTTTGACATTTACTCTTGCTTTTCAATGACACATGATTAAGGTACTTAATGAAAGTGTACAGGAAGGAACAGAAAAAGAATAGGACTATGCTCTATCAGATGGGGTTAATAGAGAGGGGGAAGACATTAATCCAAATCATCAAAGCAGGCATTCAAAAATTTAGTTAAGCAGCTTTTCTGAAACAATTTTCAGTGACGGAACAAGGAGAAAACTTGGATCTACTGCAACAAAATTGTCTGAACTAGACTCTACTTCACCTGACTCGATCCTTGTACAAGAATATTCAGTCTGGATTAGGTCAACAGACCTGCACACCAGCTCATGAGGTCAGCAAGGAGAAGCAAGGCCACAACATTGCCCTGTATGCAAGGACCACACTACTGAGTGACATGCTACTGCAAAGCACATTCCTCCCTTGCAGCCCAGTGCCACAGGCCCTCCACATAACCAGATCTTCTCTGTAGTCCTGTGTCAAAAATGCCCTGTCAAAGACTTGGCATCAGTCTTCTGGAGCACTGAGGGAGAACTGGGAAATCTGATTACTCCAGCATACTTGGCCTTTCAGGTTCAGAAGAGCTGCAAAATTGCCATATCACTGCACAAAAGAAAGCCCAGGAGGTTGCTGGTAATAATGCCATTCCCAACAAAAGCCATGGAGAAACAAGGATTGTAACAGAAAGGAAAATAAAGAAGGTATTCTTAAACACATGTGCTTGGCTGTTTACAAGGGACATTTAGCTGCAGAACAGAATGCCCTCAGCTTGCTTTAATAGGGAGCTGCAAAACCATTTGCATAGCTGTCCCTCAAATCACATGCACAGGCAGAGAGGAAAAACTGGCTCCACCTTCTACTGGGCAAGATCTCAAGGAGGAAGTCTTTTCTGTTGCAGGTTATTTGGAAATTTTATTAAACTGCAGGTGTTAAAAAAAAAAACAACCCAACAAACCAATTTACAAAGCCAACCCTTGCTTTGTCAGATGCCAGATGGTGTCACTGCCAGACTTCCAACTACCACTGGCAAAGGATTCCCAAGGGACCAAAGCTCAGGAGGGCTGGGGCAGCACCCAGGACAAGAAATCACACAGGTTTTCATTATTCCTCTGAATGAACCCTGGTCCTTTGGGGCTCCCAAGGCCTGTAAGCAGCAGGTGGAGATCAAGTTGAATCATGGGGAAAGGAAAGTGCAAGCACAGCACAGGCTGACACGCAGATTGAACTATTCATATACTGGAAGCACCACTGCCTTCTCCCACCTCACCTCACCTGCATCTGCGTCTCTTCTCTTTTTAACCTGCTATTTTTGGAAACTAGATGACTCACCTTCCTGATGAAGCCAGGTCTAGTTGGCTGTGCGCCCTGACACTTTTTTGTAGAGAACAAATGGCAGTTTGCTTGAACCTCTCCTTCTACACTCAGGTAAGCCATCCATGTCTGCACAGGATGATAGCAATGCCACTTTCCTAGCACCAGCAACATTTCTGTGTGAGCAAGAAATGCAAACAACTGAGCTTCAGAGAGAGTGTGTATCAGGTTCACAGTCTACTTGCTTGCTTTCCACTGAAAAACAGACATTCAAACACATGGTCTAGGAAGGACCAAAGTGAAGAGGAACCTGTAGTGAAATAAAATAGAAAGTAAAAGCCAATGTATGATGCATACAGAAACAACCAAGGCACACAAAATCCCTTCCCACTATTCATCTATGGCAAGTCCTATCTCAAACACTTTAAAATTCTGGATACCACAACTTAGGGGGTAAGAATGAAAAATTCTGGGAAAGATCTGGAAATCACAGGAATAAGGAACTAGTAAGTACTAAGAATCAGCCAGCTTTAAAATAAGTAAACCAAAAAAAGCGAACCATGAAGATGAGGAGGTATGACAGATGTGTATATTTCCAGTGAAAAAGAACATTGAACCAGAAGGGGTATGCTCCATTGCTAAAGAGAGAAACAAGATGATTAGATACTTAAAAACATCAGTTTACCAACATCGTGATAGTCCCTTGCAAATAACCTCTCTCTCCTCTCTTTGGACTGCTTTCACAACTATTTCTGTCCCATCCCTATAGGCAGTGCCCCCCCACTGCCACACAAACCACTGAGTCATGTTTCACTTACCCTGTAAATCAATGTTTGGTCCCACCTGTGCCACTTCCCTTCTTCCACATACTCATTCTCCTCTTTCCTTGCAGCACTGAATTCTAGTACAGGTTAGAGATTAAGCTCTCTGTTACAACATACTACATTTCCCACAAAGGTGTTATTTTTAAAAGCCAAAATCAACCATGCTCTACTGTACAGTAGAAACAGCTCTGCTTCCCTTCAGCCACCACAACTGGGAGAACACAGGAGTGCCTTCTGATGCAGGCTGAAGATCCACTCTTGGAGACCAATGGCTTCAAAGACAAAGACAAAACAACTATTCATGCTAGGTTCTTCGGTAGAGAATATGAGTTTTAGTATAAAGATTTGTTAGGGCCATGTTCCACAGATAGACAGCCACTTCACAGTGGCTAAGTTGAAAAACTGATAGTGGACAGTGGTGTGAACAGTGTGTAACACAAGCACACATTGCTACAATGCCCTCACTCACAGGCTTGTAGATAATAATCACAACCAAAGCCAATGCACTGTTACTGCCCACTGGTATTGTTGTGACAGACAAAGCACCAGCACATCATAGGGCAGCAGCAAAGCTACATTCCCTGGCAAAAGTACATCAATCCTAATATAGCCTTGTGCTATAAAAACACACAGAAATTTTACTGTGAATGGGAAGCTGCCCTGTCCACCATAATCACATCACTTGGCAAGAGCAAGAGAGATAGGAAAATGAGAATCAGTTCCTGACAAGAATAAACAAAGCATAAAAAAAACCCACAGGTAAAAAAAACCCTCACCTCCTTTCAACTGAAATCACCTAAAGAGAAAAAGCAGAAGACAGCAGAGCCCGATGTGTTTGGCTGAGAAGAAAGTTATTTACAGCAAGGTCAGGCCTCTCACTGCCACCATGTAATTCCAGGCAATTGCACTTTCAAATAGATCTTTTTGGAGAAAATCAACAGTGGCTTTGCTTTCAATCTACTGGAAAATGAAGTCCTGCAAATGTGTTACATAAAGCTGCAGCACAAAGAGCAATGTGCACATAGGCACATGCTCTCAGGTGGAGGTTGGTGGGCTTAAGTAGTCAACTCTGCCAGGCCCACTTCACATTTCCCAGCTCTCACATCACACTCCGGATTTCCTGTAACTAATGATGCCAGTCAGATACTGTAGCAGTGACAAGTTTCCATAGGCTGAGTCCTACTGCCTGTATCAGTCCTGTCTCTACAAGTCCAAGGAGAAGTGCCATCTCCAAGGCTCAACAAAGCTGTAAGCCCCCTGAGCAAGGCCCTCAGCCATGAAATATGCAGTCTTGAAAGGCAAAGCATCATCCCAGAATTCACCACTGATTACAGCCCACATAATTATGCCCCACTGTCACCTTCAATCAACATCAACGTCAGCCCAAGCATCTACAAGGCTGTTTCCCAAGCCTGCAGTGACCAGTACTGCCCTGATCAGTGTATCTGCAGCTCTCCACTCCTACAGAAATCCTGTCCCACCAGTGTCTTGTCATTCAAAAGCAACAGACACTAGGTTTTGAATATTTTATGTCATTGACAGCATAGCAAATATTGTAAAAAAAAATCATCCCTGACAGTTAATACAAATACTCAGAAGAACTTCAGGAGGGTGACAATTGAAAACAAAAAGCATGTATTCATGCAGAGAGGGCTGGGGGCTGCATCATTATCAGAGGTCAACAACGTGGGAACACAAGGGTAGCACAGTCAGACTCCACATATCCCATCACCACAAGCTGTTACTGTGTGTCACCCTCTCCCCAAGCCCATGCATACACACACATGCCAGCCTCAGCATCCATTTCAGACAAAGGCCAAAGAGAAATATAATTTCAGAACAAGTCAGGGGGATGGAAAGTAGAAGGTAAACCTAGGCTTTGAATAATCTCAAAGTAGCTCAGATACCACTGCCTTGTGAACACAGCAAAAAGTTAAATTCCCATTATACATTACATCAGGAATGATTTTGAACTAATGTTTCTCTTCATTCAAAACACTGCAAAATTATGAGACAAACCAGGAACTAGTAACTCTAAAACAAGCTAATATTAAGACAAATATGAACAATCCTTCTTGTTTTAGGAATACTGGAGCATAGGTTTGAAAACACCTGGGTCATTGAGTACATTCTGCAAAACACCCAACCACACATTTCAGTAAGTATATGGCTCAAGCTTCCAAGCAAACCTATTCCACTCAGGCCACCACCTCAGGCCACAGACACCTTCAACACCTTACAGCAAACGACTTCCAAAAAACTAAAGCTTGTCACTGCAATATGGAAGATCAGTGGAGATTCAGGATCTCCCCCACGCCCCCAAGTGCCCCACCTCTCTCACACAGAGACTATATGAAAGAAAAATCTCCTATAATCTCCTGAAACAAACCATGCCTGTTTCCACAGTGGAAGGCGATAAAAAAAAAAGAACCAAAGCCTGACAATCTGACCAGAAGAAATTGCATTTTCTCTCCCCGAATCTGGCCGTTGCTTTAATCCTGACATCGTGAAAGGGACATGAAATCAGGCATCTGGGATAATGCAGTAACAATGGGAGTGCTGAGAGGCTTGGTGCAGCCTGCAGGCTATCTCTAACTGAATCTAATCTGCACTGCTCCAGAGAAAGATGGAAAAATTATCAGTCAGAAGCCTATTTGCACAAAGGTGGAAAACATTCCCTGCCCTTTCTAGACAACTGGCCCAGGAAAGCTTCTTTATAGGATCAAGCTGACTGCAAAGCATCAGAAACCCTTTTCACGTCTCAGTGCTGACACCCAGGCAAAGCACCCACGAGCAGCAATGGCTGTCCACTGGTTATTCCTGCTGCAGTGTGGAAAACAAAAGAATTCAAAACAATGAAGTAAATGCAAAAGGAGTTTCTAGGCAGAAAATATAGTAGCATTTTTCAAGGAAGGAGAGATTAAATTTAAAAAAAAAAAAAAAAGAATAGTAAAAAAAATAGCAACAGCAATTGCGCCATGAGTCTCGCGTGCTGTTTCAGTGCCACATAGCACAGTGAGTTAAGACTTCACAGAAACAGCAGGGAGGAGAATTCGGGATCTCCTCCAAAAGTACATGCCTCTGCCACCCACACATCAGAGGAAGCACTGCTACTTTTTTTTTTGTTTTCTTTTTTTAGCTCTATAAGACACTTAAGACCTTATGCACGTAGCCCAGCTTTTCTGAGAGCCTCCACTAGAGGACTTCTCTTCCCAGAATCCATTAGTCAGATTACAAAGCAATGGGTGTTTCAAAGGAAACCCTCTCCTTCCACACTGAGCCTCCCGCAGGTGGAAATGGTACCAAAACAAAGTGATACACCCTACACATGCATTTACACTGAACACTGTGCCTGAACACAAAAGGTTTTAATTCATTAATTGACGTACACCTGGCATTTTGTGTGATTTAGCAAAACCACCAGCAGTGTAACAGAGGGAACTGCCACTATGTCATGAACAAGCCCTTTCTGGAATAGCACTGGGAAAGAGTGTCAGGCCCTTGAGAGAGCAATAGCTCTTTCTGGGCACTCGCTTGTTCAGACTTCCAATCCCTTCCTGCCCCATCCCCTTGCCCTCCTCTTGCTGCCCATAAAGCACTGCCATCCTCCAGCCACTGGTGCCTCACTGCCAGGCTCTTTACCCCCAGCACTCCGAAACAAGGAAGCCCAAACAATATGGGCCTTGGGGAATAGCTGACAGCGTTATCTCCTGAGCCACACCACCTCCTGCAGCCTGTGCACAAATGAGATAACATCCTCCTGCATCTGAAGGGTGCCCCTTTTAATCTTGTGACTAAATATCCTCAAAAACATTATTCACAGAAAGCATTTTAAGATAAATTAATGTGAAACACAATTTATGGCCACAGACTGAACCACTACATCACTAGGCACACAGGGAAGCACTATTCCCTTTGTTGCCCTCCTAAACAAAGACACAGAGACAATCTTCACATGGAGACATGTTTCTCAGCACACTGAGCACAGCTTTTCTAGAAGTAAAGCATATAGACCTGTAATTAAGTATCTAATGCATCATTGTGGACAGAGCACTAAACCTATGTCATAGACAGTGATAAAACCGTGACATTTACAGCATTGAGAAAATCCAAACAATCAATTTGGTTCACCAAGCTACATAAGCCTACAATAACATAAGCCAAAACTGAGCAAGAGTAGCAATGAATAGATTACTATTTTTAAGAAGTTTCTGTTATGTGGGTTCAGGAAAGCATATAATTCAAGGCTACAAATCAAATCACGAGCACCATCCTTGCATTCCCTCTCCAGCTGCCCCTTCACTAAAGGAAACATTCAGCAGCATTGCCCGGATGTTACATTTGCATTTTATTCAGTGTCCAGATCCAACTGCCAGATAATCACCATATTTAGTTTTTTACAGAAAGGTTAAAACCTTAATGGCCTGAATCATCAGAGCATTACTTCAGTCTGATTCTAATGTAAGCCTAATGCTTTTAGCAGTTGCACTGGGGGGAAAATCAGTGACGTGACTGCAAAACTGAATGGCCTAAGCATCTTATACAACTGTTATCTCTGTTCTAGTGAAAGCGATAAAAAAACAGAAAGATGTAGGAAAAGCTAGTCTAAAGATGCACTGCAAACTAGTTAAAGAGTGTGAACAAACCACTCCAGTCATTGGACTCCAAGTCACATCCACTGGATCACTTCTTTAAAAAAAAAAACCTTTTCTCAAAACTACGCAAAATAAAAACCCAAAATGATTGCTTTTCTTTCCCTTTCCTGCTACTGCTGCTACCACCTGGCCCATCTGGACAGTAGCCTCTCACTGCCTAAACACTGGCACTCAGTTTGGGTATCAGTGATTGATATTAGAGGACAAAAATTCCTGAAAAGAAAATCTCCTCACCCTACACTACCAGTGCAGCTGACATCCACCTAGTGAGCTACATCAAACCCTGCTGCCTCTGTTGCTGTTAGACACCTGGGTATGTAGCAGGTTCTTTTGTACACAAATCAACAACTAAACAAGGTCCAGACTCCCAGTAAACTATAGTCATAGCAGTACATAAGCAGCATTTCTACTGAAGCTGTTTGCCTGATTTCTGAGTGGCATATCCCCAAGTACTGGCTGTGGCAAAGTCATGGTGCCAAACGCCTGCTTTTCAGTTTTTCATTTCTTCAGTATGCAGGCTAAAAAGCTTTTTGTGTGATGCTTATGCATGCCAGTGCAGTGGGGATAATGAAGGGTCACTTTACTTGACATGAATAGTTCTGGATCCTGTAGGTTTGCCAGGTAACACACAGAGAGAAGAGAGAGAGACTCTCAAAAAAGCATTTAGATCAAAAGGTGCAGAAATAACCTTGGAAAAGCTTACTCAGCTCTAGTTTCCAAGCAGAGGACTCCATCCTCACAAATATTTGCTCTACTAATGCCTTGTCAAGGCTCACTTTACAAATTAATAGTAATGGGATTTCTCTCTCTTCCCTTGGAAAAGTTTATTAGAGTGGAAAAAAACTCTGGTAAAGTAAAAAAATCTTCTTTCAATTTCTTCTCTGCATAATTTCACTCAGAAAAGGATGAAGAATTCCTCTAAATGCTCTGAAGAAATGAAATAATAGCTAGTGTAGATAAGTTTTTATTTTTCATACACTTAGAGCTCTCTAGGGAAAAATGCTGTTGAGTAATCATCCAACATGACTTTTTAATGTAGAAAATGAGTGAAAACATTTTTGGATGCTTTTTTAATGCAAAAATGAAGCACAACTCAAAAACAGAATCCATGTCTCTACAGATATTTACAAAATATATGCCACCACTGTGCGTAGCGACTAGAGCATGCTCATGTTAGGTTGCCTTGAGCTCCTGTTACCTTTGGTAACAGTGAATCCCACACTGTTTCAAAAGTCATATAGTACATCCACCTTCTCACAGAAAAAGGGAAGAGAAGTGGAGTTGGGAGACTTCATTATTCACATATCTGAAGCTTTTATCAGAAGTGAGAACAAGCAACTTAATAATGTACAAACCAAGTTCTCTCCAACTCAAAGTACAAAGAAAAAAGGGGCAAAAAGAGCACCAAAACAATGTTAATTATTGTCAACATTTTAATCACACCCAAGCAAAGGATTTTGAAATCATTACTCTTGATCTCAGTGCTAAGGTATTATTTCTTTCACAACACTGTTAGGTTTATTTTCCATATATCATCCCATTCTCACTTTTTATCTTACCTAGATTTATTCCTTCTGCAGACTAAATATCATCCTGGAAATAAGGTACAGCATGTCTCTATAGCTGAAACAGCTGTTTTCAAGGAGTGGAAGATTTTTCTCATCTGCAGAAAAGTTTCAACAGGAGAGAGACTAAACAGCCTATTTCTCTAAATGGCAAATGACTGGTAATGTTCCCTACCCTCAACAAATACTTTGAGAAATTAATTTCATTCAGAAACAATCAAAGCAATAATCAAAGAACTTTTCTAACTTAAATTACAAACTCCTTAGGATTCATTCCCCAATTTGACGTTGAAAGTAAGATGAAAGATTTTTGGTAAAAAGCTGTCTTAGAACATGACCAGCTTAGATGGCCACAGAGCAGACAGTCAAAAATACAGAAGACATCTATCCTTTGGGCTTATCCAAATCATGATGTGTCTCAGTGTTTTAAGTAAACACCAAAAAAAAAAAAAAAGAAAGTTTCCAGAAGGATTTGCCTCTGAATGTGTAATAATCTAATACCTTTGCATGGAAATGCCCTGCTGCAGTAAGGAAACAAGACAATACTATCTGTTCTCTAACCTTAAACTATGTAGATTGTAATTACTAGAGGCTGCAGCATCCCTGGACAGGACATATCTGAAACAGACAAAAAGTGAAGGCTTTCCCAACATGCTTTTTAAAGACCAAAACCAAAGCAAAAAAAGTTAGTTAAGATATCTTGGCTGCTTTCCAACATCAATAAGTATCTCCTTTGAAGTTACAATCAGATGGGAATTTTTTCTTCATTCCTGTACTTGACATCAGTTGAATTAGTGTGCTGTTAAATGACAAACATCAGTTGCAAGCTAAATAAATCCTCCTGTCTACACAATTCTGAAAGTACTTTGGGATCCTTCATGATGAAAATTGTTGAAGAACAATCATGGTATGTTGCAATGAGTACTGCAATCTTTTCATTCATTCAATAATAAATTGATTTCTTCCCTAGAGCTCATTTTTCCCTTGTGCCAGTCTCTAATACCCTTCCTTGAGATAGCTGTAAAAGATTAAATTGCTCCTGGGGCTAAGTTCCCAGGCACACAAGTTCTCCAAGGATCGGACTTTACTATTTTATCATTTGGTTCAATGGTTAATCTTTGTAAAGGCTGTTCAACTGGTGGAGTCCTGAGACTGCACTCCCTTAGTTCAGCTCTAGAAGTAATTTCTTGCTTCTTTTAACATCTCAGGAGACTGCAGAGACCTCTCAGGTCTCCACTGGGTAGTGGGAGTTCATCTAATAACTATGATGCACTGATAAACTGCAAACCAATAAACACAAAATGAAATAGCACTATCACATCCACCTTATTTCAACACAAGAACGAACTCTGAAGCTTAAAGGAATTCAAATACAGCAGTGTAAGGAAGTTTTCAACCTCCTTGACTCTATATAGTACCAACCTCCTTCCAATCCCTTCCTGAGAACTTCACACTGGTTTTTCTGGAGTTTCTTCCCTCCTAGTTTTGAACTCAGATTCCCAGAAAAAGCTCCTTGACAGGGAACACCCTCTTATTTTGGTGCAACTATCAGCATGCACTCTTGCACAGGAGATGCACAGAGACCCAGCAGAGTCCTTCAAAATTAGCAAGAGGCAGGTCCTGGGCACAGCTTGCAGCCATTAAAAGAGTGACTTATATTTATATTGGACAAGGCACTTGTTCTCTAATACAGTCTGTTGTGCAGGCAATGAGACACCTAAGAAAGCTGTGAGATCCAGCTGCTACATGCAGCACAGACCTGCCACCTACTGCAGGATGGACTGCACACTTCACTCAGCTGCAGCAGGGCTGAGCACAGCCCCAGCAGTGCCACTCCATTCTGCAAGCTTATGGTTTGAAGGCACTGAAAATTAGGAAAGGAAGTTACACTGAGTACAAGCTAATGATACTCAAAGCCCAAGATCAGCACTCAGAAATATGAGCAATTCAACCATCAATACTGCAATACAAGCACTACTGCATGGAAAACCAGCTGCTTCGGGCTGGGTTTCTCCCTCACCACCAGTCCTTTCTCTTTACTAGTCTCATCCATACTCTTCTATCTCAATATAGCACCCCTTTCCTTCTAAAAAGTCCTCTCTGTCCATAAAAACTTTGCCTGAGACAGAAAAACTGCTGAGCATCTTGTGTATAGAAGGCAGCCACAAAACTACCCCTGCTTTTAAATGTGCAAAACACCTTCACCCTCATGGAAAGCAGCAGTGCCTCTTTCTACCCTTGTGCTCCTACAGGGCACATAAACAACAGCACATCTGCCCTCCCAAATCCCCAGTAGGGTTCCTGACAAGGAGTCTTGCCTATAAGCTGTGACAAGGTAGTTGATGTTAGTGCCCTTGAATTACCTGGCGGAATTACCTCAGCCAATGCTTGACCAAGCTGCACCCACTTCACCATTTAAACTTCTCCTCAGCTACTCTATCCAGTCCCCTAGGCAGTGTGATGAAAGGCTCCCATCTTGAGTTTACTCCTCAGGCATTGCACTGGCATGACTCTCATTCTGGGAAACACAAGGCCAGCATGGACCCACAGGACGGTCACGTCTATACAGCTGTCCCAGATTTAGCAAGAAAACCAAAATCAAAAACATACATTAACAAGTATTGGAAGTGGCTCTTCCTCAGTAAAACACAACACTGTCACCTAAAATACCTATTAGTAGTGATGTAAAAGAGTTAGAGTGTGACTTCCCCTGCAATTTGGATTTGACACATGGTAAATGAGTGTTACTGGGGAAGGGGGGAAGAAGAGGGGCTAAATTACCCTTTCGACAGCTCCTGAAGAATGTTTTGTTGAGCTACTGATGCCTCAGAAGGGGACTAAACACCTTATTTCTCAACATAAAGCAAATTTCTCTAGCTGGCTACCATGAAAGTAGTATCCTACTACTACATGCATTAGAATACAATAGCGAACCCTAAATAATCTCCGAAAAGGATTGGGGCTTCTACATAGCACAGTGAGACATCTTGTGAAGATACCAAACTGGGACTGGAAACAGACTGTGGCACTGCTGTAGTCTTCCACCTCAGCTAAATCGGTTTTGAACCCAGCTAGGCTGGCTCCTTGGAGGGGCAACGTTGCATGAGTGTGGCATACATTGCATTCAAGTCAACAACTACTTCATTCCCTGTTTGTTGCTCTATCTGACCCTTGCATCTTGACATACACATTCACTGAGTCAACTGACAGTCTCAGCAGCACACCTTTGTATTCCCATCAAACCTGAGCACTGGAATGAACACTGTAAAATCAAAATGCTCTAAGTAATTCAGTGGAGCACTTCACATGACTCCTAGACCCAGGCAAATAACCGGAGAAGACTTTTTTGACCACTTATCCAATATTCTCTGTATCATCCCCTCCAGCCTAATCCCATTGGCTTTGCCAGTTATTTCATCACTGTTTCATATAGATTAAGCACCTGACTCCTTAGTAATGTAAAGGGTCTCACAGCTTGCAAGGGGCTTTTCAGGCTATACTGAGTTTCCTATTATTACATCTCATTACATCCTTCCAAGCCTTCACCAATTCTATTGAATCACCTTTTTTTTAAGTATTTAGAATTTCTTAAAGGTCCTCCAACAGAGAGTCTCCTTCTTTGCCCACAGTATCTTAACAGTTCCATATCCTCTGGTGATCTGGCAAAGAGAAACCAATTCCTGTAGGAGGAATACGTACACTCTATTCATCTCTTCCTCCAGAAAAAGATGGCTCACTTGTAAACTTCTGGGCTGAAATCCATTGGAAAACAGTCAAAACAAATTTTTCATTCTGCTGCCACTGTAAATAAGAAATTGGCAGTACCACACAAAGCTCTAAGAACTGAACTAATGACACTGTCTTCTTCCCAGAGACAATGCCACCAGGAGACACACAAAAAGGAAAAGGCAACACATTTGGTCTCAGACAGGTGATAACCCAATGCATTTTGTGAGTGGTTAAAATGAACCAGTTCAGGTAGCCACAGAGGTGAACACTCCATTCCAAACCTTCACACCAGCTCTCTGTAAAACTCAGATTTTGCCCAGCTGTACAGAGCTTTCACATCCTTGCTGCTCAGAGACAGAGCAGCAGAGGAAGACTGTTCCTCCTTATAGCAGGTGCCTCTTTGCATTAGCTGCAGCAGATTTCAGTCCCTACAGGAATACAGCTTCCTCTCTTCCCACTGGGAGGATTAACACTTGTGCTCTCTACAAGCAACTGCTTGTCTTGCAACTCCAAAATAAGCACCTTTGAGGCGCCTACAGGATACACATTGCCTCTGGTTCCCTGCGCTCTTGTCAAGCTCTTGGGGCGATGCAAGCTGTCAGCCACATGATCCCTGAGCAGAGAGTAACACCGGTGCTATCCATGGACAGAGCAAGCTTGCTGTAATTGCCTCTAAAAGCAAATTCCACTGGCCCCAGGGGAGGGCAGAGACTGGCACGTGCCTGTACATACTTTCACACAGAGAATCTCTTACTCCTTTCAGCTTCTACTGTGCAAGCTTACTGACCTCCTGCAGTATTAATGAATTCCTCTCACCTCCTTGCTCTGACATCTGCTCAGGAGAACGGATGAGTAAGCAGGTAATCCAATTGGGCAGGAGCAAAGCAATGAGCCAATTCTCCCACACAACTGTGCTACCCCTACTGCTCTTCAGCGCTGCCTGCCCCTACAGGCCCTGTATTCCAAGAAAAAGCTTTTGGGCTTCCTGCCCTGAAGATGGCTGAATAGACCTCCTCCACCTTCAACTTACTTAACTGCTCCTGTGTATGACATAAAAGGGTGGCTTCTCATTTCCAAGACTTCCAACACTGACAAAGCAAACATGAAATGTTGATTTCTCTTCATCTCCCCTCCTCACTTTCTGTAAAGCAAGTTAACAAAAACAATTGCTCCCCCACACACAGCAAATTACACCAGACAGATCAACAAAGCTTCTGTACAATAGAAACCACATCCAAATCAAACACTTTTGGTAAAACAAGTTCTCAGGTAAACTTTAGAAAGTTAAAACAGGCAGTAATATTAGACAGCTGGAAATTAAGGACAGAAAATTGATCCATAAAGTTGATCCAGGTCATGTCAGGGCCAGGACAAGATCTAGGCTTGCTTTCAAAGGCATCAAACAAACTTTTATCAATTCCTTTACAGGAATTTACATATTTACATATTTAATCAGTATAAATATTAAGACAATTCTTACTGATGGTCAGACGAATTCTTCCTTGTCCAGACATTTCTGCTACCACTACTTCAGTTGCACATAAACTTTCTTCCCCAGTTTATGCATGCTTAGGATGCCTGTTTGCCTTTTCATGTTCTACAGTCTTCCAGAGGAGCACCTCTCACTGTAGGAAGAGCAAAGATCATCTCTCCCACCTCTGCCATTTCCCATTCATACCATATCACTAAAGGATCTGCTAAAACTCAAGGAAAAAAGCAAGAATGTAGACAGCTCTTCTCATTCACTAGGAGAATGTGTTCATCTCTGCTTGGCTCAAAATAGTATCTGACAAGAGTGAATCACACGAGTTCTGAAAAATTCACAAGAAATAAGCAAAGAAATCTATAGCTGCCTTCCTCAATCTCACTCCCTGACTGACTTATTGACTTCTGCTGCCTGCATCGACCATCTGCAGCTACCTGACTGCTTTCTCTTCCATTAAGGTAGCTACCAATAAAACATGAGAGGAGTGGGAAGAAAGGCAAGCACTGAATTACTGTGGGGACCTTCAACACTGCCTCTTGCTGCGAGGGATAAAGAGGGACCAATGAGGAAATACACAGAACAGAAATTGTTTGCCTTTGTGAGAAGCCACTGAGCTAACTTCGTATGAATAAAAATCATAGAATAGATTTTACTTGATTTATAGAAATGCCTAAAATATCTCCAAATACCTTCATCAGTCCAGCCCTGGGGAAAAGAGAGTAGAGGAGACAACCTTATAGAGCCTGTATACCCAGGCTGCCACTTACCTCCAGAGCTGGGTATGGAATTGAGAGGACATCTATCTTCAGAACAGATTCATCTGCCTTCTCCCATTAACTTACACTTTCAACAACTTGTTCTTCACCACATTTCTTGCTCCAGTCCTCCCTCTACTCTTCTGATGTAGGAACTATACCCACTGACACTGTTTACATGACTAACTATGCTAACCCAGAGATGAGGCGATAGTTGAGTTTTTATGAAAAGGGGGTCCAAGGACTGAAATCAAGCAATAAGACAAAATATGTTGGAAGAGCTATACCCATGTAATTCTAAGCCACAAGAGGACTGGTATGAACTTGGCTACCATTTCTTTTCAAGTCAAAGAGAAAAAATTATATTTATTTCTCCAAGCATTTGACTTTTTACTCTATTCTTTTCCTTCTCCTGACCCTTTCTATTTTCTGTTGCTTTGTGCCTACCTCCTTGTGGACAATCCTGTGTTGTTATAAAGTTATGCTTGATTTGACAAGGAAAACAAAGAGAAAAGCATTAGCTTTTTTGTGTATGTATACAGCTGTATAAAGGCTAACAGCTAGACTTAATGATCTTGAAGGTCTTTTAAAATCTAAACAATTCTATGAGTCTATAGATGTGTATTTACAGATACATACACACATCTTTCTCGACACAAGTGCATAGGTGAAAACCCATGATGTTTGAGAACTAATCAAGAAATTACTATGCATTTATATGTGCACATAAACAGCCTTAGTCCTCACTGGAGCACTATATACCTATGAGGTTTTGCTTGGTGGAAAGCAAAACACATGGAGAAGACTGCTCACCCTGGCCTCAAGCCCAGCGCAGAGTCAGCAAGCACCCTGTGGTCACATCCAGACCTGAAAGCCAGGAAACACCTCCAGGTTTACAGTTTAAATGCCCACAAGAGGTAAAGGAGAAAAAATATGACAGCAAATGTTAGAAATTATTAAAATAAAGGATCTCTGCCAAAACTGTGAACATTATGCCTTTGAATATATTTTTAAAGGAAAAAAAAGCTGAAATACAAACACTGAGTAATACTAATCTTTAATCACAGCAGAGTTGTAAATTTAGCCTGTGTAGAGCTCCAAAAGAAAAACAACCAACCACACTATTATATTGTTAATTTTTTTCAAATATCCTAAGAGTCAGAAGAAGGCTACAAGTAAAATTTCTTCAGAGCACATCTGAAAGCCATCCAAAGTCTTCTTAAAGTTCTCAATTTAAAACATCTTGTTTGCATGTTATCATGTCTGACATGCACCAAAAAGTCCTCATGGAGGCTTAAAACCAATGTGGTTTGTTGCTCAAATGAAAATATAAGAGTATGCAGATCATTTTCTTAATATTACAGAGGATATTTTTAAAGCTATATGTATGTATTTCAGTTACATGTCAAACATACAGATTTTTTCGATACCATTACTGTCATGTTCTAACTTTGATTTTTTTTTACAGATAAGCAAAGATTTACATGTTTCAAGGCCCACAGTCACAACCAAGCCTTCACACTTCCATTCTAAAATGAGTCTCCTTAAAAGCTAAAACAAACATGTTGTGTCCAGCTCTTCCACAAAACAAGGCTGTATAAACTGGTAGGCTTTTGTGTCACATACAACTAGTTTTCCTGCAAGCAGAGGGAAAAAAAAAAAAAAAAAAAAAAAAAAAAAAAAAAAAAAAAAAAACTTTCAAAATAAGCATACCTTTGCTACAGAAAGACCTATTGCAATGGGAAGTCATCCTACAGAATAGAGGGGAACTTCCACTGCCAAAGGCCTGACATAGGATGAGGAAACCCACACACAGAGAAAGTGTAACTGTGTGAATGGCAAGTTCAGCCTTACTTTGTGTCTTCTGTTTGCATCCACAGCAGTATGAAGCATCTGTCTTCCCCCAAGCAACACAGGGAAGGGAGGAATCTTTTTGCATAGAGAACCATCTTGAACAACATACTGTGGTCAAATTAAGTCAATGAGTCACACCATAAAACCAAGAAAAATCAGACGTGGTTACTTTTTCCTACTATGACCTTGATTCCATTCATGCAAAGCAAATGTTCCTAGAAGAAGCTGAAAGCCTGGCTACGAGGGAGGAAGGAACAAAACACACACACACAAAAAAAAAAAAAATTAATAGGATTTACTGGTTTGGTGCACTGGCACACAATTGCACTCCCCCAGTCCTCCAGCGTTCACAAACCCATCCAAGGCCAGAACAAGGCACCTGTCTCATCCTGCAGACCAAAAAAATCAGTGAGCATTTCCTTTGCTATGCAGTTACAGCATACCCAAAGTGCATCCCTGCAGTCTCCACTAACCAGAGACACTATTTAGTAAAACTGGTCTTACATACCAGCAAGACAATTGCTTAAGATAAATCTTAGCAGAAGGATCTTCTCACCTATAAGGAAGCGTGAGATGAGAAGGTAAGTTACTTGGAGGGAAACCAAAGTAACTGAAACAAAAAAGGCAGTTCGTCATTTTTCTATGTAGCAGCCATTAGACTGACCTCAGAGCTCTGACAGGCTAAGACTAATGCTTTAGGAAAGGGAATACCAGTGAGATGATTCAGAAATACCCAAAGAGGTGGCTTCTAATTTAATTGCAAACCAGAAATTAACTGGTCATGAACAAGCTTCTAAATCAAGTACTTGATGGAACATATGACTATAGGAAGATTCAATCCAAAAGTCTCAAGTCACCTAATTCACGTGATGGACAGATGATACACTCCCCTCTCCCCAGTCCAACAGGCTGCCCTGGATGGCAATAATTTTCCTCTGAGCAATGCTGCTAGGTCAGTGCTGCTAGTCATCCTCAAATCTCATGGTCTCACCCAGATGGCAGCCTGGGATCTGGTACTGTGCAAAAACTCAGCACAGAGCATGTACAAGACCCAATAAATCCAAGAGCCCATTCAGCACATATGTGCATACATATAAACATAATCCATTTCTTACAAGCCAAAAAGCATTACATGATAATTTTGTGACCACAGAGCTGCTTTGGGCCTTGTTTTAAATTCTAACTTTAAGAGCTTATAAACCACATTCTAATTCCTCACACCCAGACAGGTTCTTAAACAAGGGTCAGGCTGGAATATGTCACATATCTCTGCTGCCAATGCTTCAGAGCTGTTGAGTTCCCTCAGATGAGAGCTGTACTGAAGTCACTTTGAGTGAAGGGTCTTGCATCTGGTGCCCAGATCTCTTGCATTGCAGCCACAACACTTTCCCTTTCCTCTTTAAAGTATTTTATATGAAATGCGGACTCTACATCGCCTCTCCTTTGATCTAGGCAGGATAAAGTAGGATAATCATAATTTTCTTCAAGATTAACAAAATCTCAATTTATGATAAAGAATTACTCATTTAAAGAAAGGCCAATGTACAATGTTTGGAAAGCAAAATGGAGGGAGATGGAGATGGTGGTCATAACCCCATAAATCCACTGCCACTGTATTTGAGTATCAGAATGGAATACTTTGCCTGAATATTGCCTTTTTTTCATCTTCTCTTTTTGCTTCTCTTCTGTTTCTTGTAATTTTAGCATATGGAAAGAGAAAAAAAATATTTTTTCTTCCAAAACTATTCCAAATTAATGATCCATTAGCTCTTCTGTTCTTCTCAAATAATGAGGGTATATAGGCAACATTCATATTACCCAAATCCTGTACTTCCTCAAATTCTAAATCTTTAAAATATCTCTGGATCTGAAGATGCAATTACTGGTTTGCACACCAAAAAGGCAGGAAAATAAATTTAAAAGAGAGCTGATATCAGAAGAGATTTTAATACCTCAAGGGAAGATTTCATCATTCAGAAGAACAGTTCTAGATAAAACAGAGATCTTGCTTGGCTTTTGATCACACAATGACCAGATTACATGAAACTCTGCATCTGTTTTGCTAGTTCAAAAAAGCAATAGCTGGAGGATTTTAAAATAAAAAGCATGTAACCCTAAAATGAATTACAGATGGAAGGAAAAGCTCTTAAGCTATTTATCCAAACATAGGATTTGACCATCTTTCGTCTTGTGCCCGAGAACTTATAATGATTATGAGAATTTATGGAATGGCTGAACTTATAATGGTTATGGAGAAGCTGGTCCCAGACATCAGCACACCCCAAGGCTTGGCAAGTCAGGCCTTGGCATCTCACCAGAGGCAGGAACTGCATTAATGTAGATGATACATCAGAAAAGGAAGCACCAATTTGTATTAGTCATGGACTTTGTGGCAAAGGTGGCAGCAACAAAATGTGAAACAAGGGAATAGGAAATTGCATGTCATTACCTTTAATAACACATTACCAAGACCCAGCTGCCTATACCACACTGTTTTCTTTTCAGTTTCTGTTCATTTTTTTAATTGACAAGCATGCAAAGCAGCAACTTCACTTGTTCATCATCAGTAAAAATGGGATTTGCATCCTAACCAATTCCAAAAGAAAAATGGTGTGTGGTTTCCATCATAAAGGCAAAGAAAAGAGAAGCCCAGCCACACCCCCAACCAAGGTTTCCAGTCCTCCTGTTCTAGCTCCCACCAGTGCTAGAAGCTAGCCAGGTGGGCAGTGGTGAGAACAGACAGAGGCAGCAAGGCAGCACAATCATTAGGGATCCCTGACGTCAGCATTCTCATTATTAAAGTTTCTTTGTATCAGGAATACATCTGAATCACTGAAAGAGGTAAACTAAAAGCAGGAAATGTATTTACCATGTGAGTGTAGCTGAATTTCTCTCCCCACCCACCCCATACCTCATCAGTTCAACTGGAGATAGCATTCATTTGTGAAGATAAAAAAATGGCGGACAATTTACCCACTAAAAGCAGTGTCTGATTATGAAAGGAATGCCCAAATTTAAAACATTATTGGTAACAATTCATGCAATTAAAAGTGTTTAACCATATCCCATGTTTTCACTTATTAAAAAATATTAACAAAACAAACAAAAAATAAAACTCCAGCATTAACATTACATTTGGAAAACTACATAGATGATATATTCTATGGCCAAGTATTCTGAACTTTAAACATTTCATTGGGCTGTTTGCATACCTTAAGATGGTCTTCAGGCCAAGACAAACCAAAATTCAAACACTCTCAGCTTGTAAAATATTTATATAAAATGTTGCGTAATAGAAAGTGCCAGACCAGTGAACCAACAAGAAAAAGAAATCCGTAACACTGAGAATAACAGCACAAAATGTACAAATTTTACTCCTAATATGCTGTGCTGTTTGATTTTTTTTGCTAATCCTGCCTGTTAGATTATCTGGATACAGGAAGTAGCACAATAACTAAAGGCTTTTTTCTGTGTGTAGTAAGAGCACAGCCCAAAGCCAAGTTAAGGTAATGATGGTAATGGGCAATGAATTGCATTCACTTTAACAATAAACAAAATGGTCTTAAATCAAATTCTTCACAATACTTCATTGCATTATGGTTTAAGTGATCAAATATAAATATATTTCTTTCTAAAGAAAATTATATAAAAATTCAGATTGGTAGTACTTACCTATAAGCTTCAGAACAAAATTTAAGACCTCAAGAAAACTTGAAAATAAACACATTGCTTCTGAGGATAGAAAATTCCAAATATCACTGCACTAAAAAGGTGATTTAACATGTCACAGAAGTTTTGAGAAAAAAATTTCTTTTAAATATGATAAAAGAAGACCACACATACAGATGTTACAATGTTCTGTGCTATTTATTTTGATACAAAATCCAGTCTTTTATGCTGTCCAAATATTTTCCACGTGTCACAAACTTCTGAACTAATCAAATCCATCAAAGAAAATGTGAGGGAACCACCTATGCTTTGGCAGCTGACAATAGCATCTTTTGACAGTGAGGAATCAGGAAGGCAAGTTCAGATTATGGGATATGCTTCTTCACAGCAGCTCTTTCTGCTACAATGGTCAACAGTGGGAAGGCCAGCAGTGCTGACCTAGAATGAATAATTTTAAGTTCAACCACAGGTCATATGAGACAGGCAGTCCCATTCTTTCGAAAACAGCCACTTCAGCCAACTTGCAGATACAGGCAGGCATCATTTTGTTGGTTATTTTCAGACAGTGTTTATAAGGTCAGCATCTCCAAAGGTCTAAAAAAAAAAATCAGCTAAATTTTCGGCTGATGAAATCAAGACAGACTGGATTAAAAAAATCACATAAGATTATTAGCAAGGCATTTTAACTGGTGCAAGAGTACAAATTCTGTATTCATAGTATGAGACACAATGTCTGGACTTGTGTTCTTTACTATGTTCTACCTCTCCACTGCCCTTCCAACACAACACTCAGCATATGAAGCTTTCAGTCTGGTCCAGCTGGCAGGAGGGCTGGGAGTCCTGCTCTCAAATCAGTAGAATTTCACAGTGGGATGAAATCCAAAAGTCACTCAGATTTAGGCAGTCACTTACATTTTCCCTCAGCAGCCAAGACAAAAAGACAGAGTTTTCCACAAAAGAGGTGGTTTTCCTCTGGCCCAGTCTCATCTCCATCTGGGCACAGAACAAATACCCTTCATTTCCTAGGTTTTACATAAGCTGTGGGCTGCTAGGAACCTAATAACTGTGTATTTTCAGTCTTATTTATTATTAATCCTGATGAAATTTTCTGGTCATGGATCAAAGTTCTTTAAAAGCATGTGAAGTTAAAAATACCATGTCTCAGTGTGTTGTTAAGGTAACTGAATATTCAAAGTTACCAGAAAATAAATATTTATTAGCTTACAGTGCTATTATTTTGAGCAGAATATGACTGTATTCTCTCCCACTCAAATAATTTTTCTTTTTGATCCCAAAAGGGCCAAGAAAGGGGAGGGGGAAAGGGCTATCTGCATACTTTACCAAAAAGAACTGCACAAGCTTTCCATGTCCAAGGACAATTAAGGAAGGGCTGTAGACACACAAAGTCCATCGACATTCCCCAACATCTGTTCCTCACAAGACCTCCTCTACTGCAGTAATGCAAACAGCTCAAAATGCATACAGAAGCAAAAGCAAAGCAAAAGGAGCTGGGATTTCTCTGCTCAGCTCCAAACTCTACCACAGCTGGTTGGGACAACAGGAAAGAAGCTAAGTGCAATATTTAATTTTTCACTGTTATCAAAATGGCTTAATTTTGTATTTCTGATTTGAACCACATTAGTTCTGAAGCTTAGAGGTATTTATTAAATTATCCATGTAATCCAGCAAGTGAGAGCTGAAGTGTGATTCCTTGGTCACTGCACAAAAAAGAAAAACAAACTGAACTCTAGTCACATCACAATGAAGATGCAGGCTGGTAGTTACTTTTGACAGCTATCTTTAATCTTCCCATAGTTTGGACTCCAACCTCCAGAAAGGCCAGTGACATGCACAGTCCTTGCTGAACTCATCAAATTGCTTTTTCTTAAAGGGGCAGAAGAGCAAAGAGTCTTTCTCTCCTGTTCATATACTAAACCATAATCCAGGCCAAGAGTATCAACTAATTCAGAATAATTCTGACAAGCCTTATCCCAAGACATTCTTCTAATTAAAGTGGAAAAAACTAAAAGTATACACAATTATAACATCATTCAGCTTTCCATTTAGTAAATATACAACTACTCCTGCTTCTGTTTTACTTCTGGCCCTACTAAATGCTGACTTTTCTGTACTGCAAAATAATACTGGATATTTCTCCACACTCTTGTTCTTGTGTCTTTTTTATTCTCTTACCTGATCACGTCATTTCTTTTCCTGTCCATCCATGTTCTCCTTTTTTCCACTTCTAAATCTATCCCTAGTAACATCCTGACAACTTTTCCTATTTGCTTACACCTCAGAGAGACTCACTCTGCTATCATTCTTGGCAGCTTCATGCCACATTCAGAGCCTGAGAATTGTACCAAGACCTTATGACTAGGAAATTAAATTTTAATTCAGTATGGTGCTGGAAATGTAGCAATCTGGGCACTATTCTTTTTCTATCAGGTCTTACAAGGCACTTTTCAGAGAACCTGCCCACAAAACTTTCAAACATAACTCTCAAGAGATTTCCATGCCCAGTTTACTGGCCCAAGAACAGCACACCTAAAAATCAAGTTAAAAAACCCAAACCCTTTGAACTTCCGCCATGACCGAATTGCAACTGGCTGGAAGAGGACAGATGCTCAGAGATGTCCATCCAGCTCTATAGTCACTCCTGCAAATCTTCTCTAGCTGTCACCACTTTAAAGATTTTCACTGATTAATTCCACTTCATTCAGAAACAACAAAACAGCCCCCAAAAAGTAAAGCCAAACTTTAAATGAAGGCAAATTTCAGAAATATATTGTATTTTTTTAAGCAACAAACATCATTCTGTCTCTGCAAACTGTCAGTCTTGATTCTATCAAGAACAGCTAGCTTGCTTTCTTTAGTTTTTCACACAGGCAATTCAATATAGGTAGGTAGTCCCTTCCTTTCTCTTATCACTCCTATTCAGCCAGTTCTGCAGGAATTGAGGACTATCTCATTTTCAGATTCCTGCACATTCTTTCCCACATTCTCCTGCACTGCAATTCTTTCAAAACTGGATTGTCAAATGAATAGTATTTATCTTGAGTGATCTTCCAAGAGGAAACACAATGTAGACTCCTTCTCCATTAACTATTTTTGTTATCTTATTCTGCACATTAAAAAGTAACCAAATCGTTTTGTCCCTCTCTGAAAAGGGAATTTCAGGTGCTGAATTTTGCATTCAGGCAATACAAAGTCACATTGGCCATTCAGAGAAGCAACACTTCCAAAAACCATAAAAAAGCAACTCCTTGTCTGCTTTCCATTCAAACACTACCCATGACTACTGCACTTTGAATCCTCAATTACTATAAATCCCGCTCAGGAAACAATGAAGGTTTTTTACTGGGACAAATCTTGCTGCTGTTTGTCCAAGATTGTGACCCATGTCAATTCTAAAAAGACCACAGAATAGACTGGAGGGAAAGATCTATTAAAGAAATATAGATAGATATGAACAGAAACCAAGTATTCATACAGTAACTGAACTGTGCTCTGAGAATTTCTGTACACAAACTACCTATAGTTAGACAATGGCAATTTATATACTTTTTTAACACACTAAACATTTATCCATAATTATATCTAATAGCAGAGAGTCACACGGGTCATAGAGTTACTGCGCTAGTAAAAAAAAAAAAAAAAAAAAAAGAGAGATAATAGTATGAAATAAAAAATTAAAATCAACAAAAATTAGGAGATGCGCACCGTATTAATGTCACTCATTACAAAAGTTCTGTCAACAGGAGATCTGGGGACAAATCTGTGATTACATATTTCTGTTCTGCAAGCAAGTCCTCTCATTCATCAGTAAGAAATGGACAAAGAGGGGCTGCTGCCTCCCATTAAATGAGCAAGGGCCAGTGATATATGTGATGTGCTTTCAGTCTCCATAAGAGTAAATAAGATCTTCTCAATAGTTTCCCTGGGAGATTGCATTTGTACAGATAGTTGTTCAAGTACTGCTAATAGCAGAAGGGCCAAACATAATGATGACAGGAAGAAAAATGTTGTAGCTGATGTGGATGAGCCAAATTCAGCTTACTTGCCCTTCTACCCCTGTCCAACTCAGACAGATCTCTTCTGCTCCAGGCAGGGTCAAAAAATAAGATGGATACTCAAGTAGATAAGAAATTCAGTCTTTGGACTATCCAACTCAGTAGCCAGTTCTGTTCTTCTTATACTCCTTAGCATATAGTTACCAATTCAAGTCTAGCCCCCATCCAGTACCGTAAAATAAGTCAGTTTATTATAGTCAGATTCTTAGACACCAAGTCTCCATAGCAATCTAGCAGCAATATTACCAGTTACTAGTATTTTATTCTTTTTTTACATATCTATATATATAGTGGACAGTAACTTAGAGCTGTCCACAATAATCTCCATCTCACTAGACAAATGCACAGTATAAAAACAACAGTGACACATCTATCATCCCTCTAGTTTGCTATCTAGAGAGAAGGAATTCACAAAAGTTTGAGATAAGAAACTTCTGCTCAAATAGCAAACTGGTAGCCAAATACAAGCTATACTTCAATTCCCTAGTTTTGTTAGTTAGTAGGTAACTACAGCAGCAGGAAAAGAGTTCAGGAGTCAAGACGCCTCACCTTAGTTACACACGATAGAAAATGTGAACACAATCAACCTAGGTAGTCTAACAACACTTCCTGGCCTCAAGCTGAAATCCAGTCTGGAATTTAAATCATTGAATAAATAGCGTGGCAGGTAGCCTGGCTGGACTACTACACTCCCAATCTTTCCCTGGGGTCCTAAATGTAAGAATACCCAGACATTAAGTGCAGGCAACTGATTCTACCCTGAAGCCCCTCAGACCAAAGTCTCCAAACATCCTGTACAGCCCTTATGGGAAGTGAGCAGACAGGTCCTACACAGCACTTCTTCAGTCTAGCCTGGGCATTACACCAGTCTGTAATGGTATTTGCAGCTTTAAAACCCTGCAGATTCACCACAGTCCCTCTGCTCAGGAAAGCCTTATAGATCTCAACTCTAAATCCTACCTTCTAAGAATCATAACTCCCAGCTTATCCCAAGAAATCCTAAAGATTTTAACAGTAAACCAGGGATCCCTGTTGATTCTTACTCAGTGTCAGGGGACACTGCAGGACCGCCTTTCCTCAGGGGTGGTAACTGAGTGGAATAACGTGACCAGCAAGACCAGAGCCTTACTGGCCAGGGTCTGTCCCACAGCACACAAAGAAAGACAAACCTGGAGATGGCAGCCACATCCAACCAAGAGTCCAGATCTTAAAGTAGTATCACTACGGCAAGGCAGTTCCAAACCCAAATTGGAAAATCAATCCATACATTAGAGCTGAGATAAGGTCTTGCAATTGCCAGGCATAACCATGGTGATGAAGCTGGGCCAAAAATCAAGCCAAGCAGTCAAAGGCCACAACCTGAAGTCCAGATTCACACTATTCTGTGGCTAGGCACTGGCATTGCTACAGCTAATCAAAAATCCTTAACTCTTTTCCATCATAGCTCAGAAAAATAGATTGAAGCTCCAATGCTGAGCTTAAACAGAATTTCTGGGCCCACAGGTGTGGAACCCAGCTGAGGCTCATCAGGGCTATTAGGGCTTATTAGTGTACTTACAGCTCCAACACATCTTCAGTGTCCAGCCTGAGGAAGTCTAGAAAACTAAAGAGAACCCCAGTACCAGTGTCCAATCCTAACGGGACTCAAAACTCAACTGAAATCTGGGAGAACACCTCAAATCCTGTGTAATCTTAGCTAAGAGACTTATAAACTCCCAACCTAACCTCCTACAAGTCCCAGCTATGGTTGCCCTCCCACACTACAGATCAGCCAAAAAGGAAGACAATCCCCTTTCACAGCTCCCCGTTCAGTTACGTGTTCCTGCTCCAGACAGCATAGCCCCATCACCAGGGGTCTTAAGTCCTGCCCTGCAGCAGGAATCAGTCTAGGTAGCACATGACTGAGCTATTGCACCATTTTTTCAAGAGAGTGGGACAAGCCAGTATGAGTTAGGTCACTTGGCATCCTTAACCAAACATACCTCTATTGTTGACACTCAATCCTTAGCTAAGATACCTTCTACAGCTTTAACTATAGGCACAGAAACCACACTATAGAGTCCTTTTCCACTGCACGAGAACCTCCTCACACACCTCAGCTGAGTGTACCAGGGTATAGCAGTTGTAATGACTTCAGTACAGACAATCAGGTCCAGAAATTTTAGAAATCACTTGCAGCAAATATGACGAGTATACAGCGAAGGCAGGGGAAAACTACAAGGTAGTCTCACAGGCTGACACTTCATTTTCTCCAGTAGTAAGCAGGGAATATTCTACAGAAATATCTGTAGAACTCAGATGCAGAATCAGCCTGCACTCTTCACAAATAGCAGTGGAGCCTCTGTTCTCACAGTGGGGAACAGCAGTGGTTGGCAGAGGATGGAGGCTACACTTCTGATGAGGTCTAGACAGAAAGGCTGCAATCTCCAGTTACGTTCATCACAGACCAGTGCCTAATTCACATAAAGATAATAATATTAAGAATATTTTTAAAAAAAGGTTGAATATTAAGGTCAAAGTAATGGTAGACAAATTACAATGGTGAATGTCCCTTGACAGCATTACAACTGAGTGCTATATCAATAGGCTCAACAGCTCAGGCAAGGGAAAGTCTTTCTGTCTGCAAAACAAATGCCTTTTTATTCGCCCAGCCACAGTCACACCCTAAAAAGTTAACATTAGATTTTAAAAATCAAATATCTCACTTTCCAGAAAAACTTGCATGTTCTCAACCCCCTGGAAGTGTTTCTCAGTCATTCACCCCAGAAATAAAGACTTCATCCAGGGAGCTGAAATATGTGGGTTATGCACTCAGAAAATATATTAAAATTTTTATTGGCTGCTCCATCCAACCGAGTCTTTTCCCATAAAGAAAACAGCCCCCATGACACTAATTTCCTCCTTTGAGCTAAGTGTTCTATAGAAGTGTGGCTCCAAAGCAGGCTGAAATGCAGCCAACAGATTTGTGGAGTCAAGTTTGCCCCTGGCCACACTGTCAGGGCAGGCAGGCCTCTGTGCCTATGCTGGGAGCCTTTACATGGCCCTGGCACCTCTGGCAAGCCCTGCCTGCAGCAGCCCCATTCCATCAAAGCCCATTTGCTGCCTCTCTCTCAAAATATGGCCATTGATCCCTCTATTCTTTGAAAAAAAATTAAACACTCCCAACTGGGAGCTTATTTTTACAGACATTTTGTTCTAGACGTTAGTTAAATAACAAAGGAAGAGAAGGAAAAATGGAAGAGTCTGACAAGGAGATGGAAGAGGATTGTGTCCCAGAAGCCAAAGCCAAATGGATAGAGCTAATAGATAAGTAGATACTGAGAGAGAGATTTATATTACACATCCACAAACACAGGATCAGTATGTGTCCACATCTTTCCACTGGGTGCTGTCCCACATTTACACGTTGTCTTGGGCAAGAAAATACTCCTAAGTACTCATATAATATTCCAATAGTGCTACCATGAGAAAAGCTCCATTTTACAGTGTTGATCCCTTTCACAGTTGGCTTTTATCTTGCAGCAATGAAAGTGGTGGCTCATGGGCAATCATTTTTCCTATACTTCTCACATTTTTTACATAGTTTTTACAAGAAATTCCTCATCCACAGCAAAAGCTGGTTTTTCCATCCTCTTTGTTACATAGGAACACGAAAATGTACTCCAGGTTTATGGTCTGAGGCTCTCCCTTCACAAGAGCTGCTGTCAGGTACACCTCACAGTGACTCGTATTAGAGCACAGATATGGAAATGCTTTTGCCTCTTTAAAGCCACCAGCTTAAAGTGCCTTGCATGGTTCTGCATATAACCCCAAACTGCAGCTTAAAAAGAGCTCTTGACCATCTGGGCTCTTAGCTTTCAGGGTTTCAAACATGAGTAAAACCTAAAAATATCTGTATCATATCAGATGTTTTCAACTGAAACCTCAAAAGAAAACAAAACAAAAAAAAATCTGTCTTTTTCTCATTTCAACTTTTAAATACACCTCACTTTGACTTGCACTATCCTTTCCTCCACCTCCCAAATCTAGGAAAAATTAGATCACCCTTACACCCAAGCAAAAAGAACAGCAGTCTCTGGCTCAATCAGATACATTCTCAGTGTCACTTCAGGGCATAAAACACTGTCCAACATTTTCACCTACATAATTTCACACACATTTTAAGTAGTATGCTACTGCCAAACTTTAGGACTACATGATAGAGTCATATTTGGAGCTCTCAACAAAAATGCTTTAAATTAACAGGAGAATCATGGTAGTCATTAAAACAATGTGGGAAATAATCAAGTGTCAGTTTTAAATTTCCCTGGTCTGACACAAGACTGACACTTTTGAAGCAACGAAATAAGAGAGAAAAAAAGATCATTTTTTTCCACTTGTTCTGCTGAAATTCTCCACACTGTGCAAAAATCAGGCTGAGAATTTCCTGAGAACGGTCCTGAATAAAACAGAGGTGGAATTCCCTGAACTTGCTGTATCAATTCAGTTTAAAAATACCACATGAAAAGCCTTTTTGGCTAAGATCCATGTATACAAAGACTCACGATAATAGAAGAAAAGCATTTATACTTTCCCAACCTTGGGACAAGTCTGAAGCAAAATTGAAACTAAGTTCTGGTTTGGTTGTTCATTCACTTCTCAGAAAAACAGAATTTGTCATCCTTGCTGCAATAAGAGGCAAAAGACACAGAACACAAAACTTCTAGAGCAGATACAGCTATTAAGTTTTTTACAGGTCTATACGCAGTATTAAGGCATTTACATTATATGAATGAAATAATTATTTTGTTAACAAGCTCAATGTAACTATAAACTTAAAATTAAAAAATATTAACTGATTTAGCCAAGGCAGTAAATTAAGTGGTATAGTAACTACAAATACAGTTTCATACTCATTCCATTCTCCCAGAAGTCCTTAAAATATTAGGAGCAAACGTGATTTAATTTCAGAAAAATGTGAACAGTTCAGTATTTTCTCAGGGTCATCTTGGCCCCAGCAGTCTGAAAAAACTACTGAATCTGCAGCCCAAAAATAAGAACTGAAACCCTGCAAACTGACCACTGACTTAAAGGATGTCACCAAACATTCATCAGTGAGAACCATCTTCTATTTCCCATTCACCTAATCTGGACTGAAGCAGAGACGTGGAGATGAATGGCAGCAATAGCAATGTCCTGCAGCCTCTGCTCTGTTACATGTGCCAACATCTTGCACCTGGGGAATAAGGCTGCTTGCTCAGACAGGTAAGTTTACCAAACTGTGTTTCAAACTTCTTGGAGCTTAAGGTATGTTGTTCTGCTCTCCAGGCCTGAGACAAAATCTTCCTCATTCTTCAGGTCCTTCAAACTCCCTCCAACCAATTGCCTAACCCCATTCCATTAATGAAAATCATTAAAAAAATTAACTAAAAATAAGCGTTGACCCTAACCAAGAAGGAAAACGTTTCTTTTCTCCCTTATCAGGTGCCACTACTGAATTTGAACACACATCCTTGAGATTTCCATCCCTCTTTCTCTGTAACTGCTTCAAGTTATTGTTGAACTGTATAAAACACATGAAACAACAGCAACTGGTGCCAGGACCCCAACTTTTTTACCACTGTTGGCAAGTCAGCCCTGACTGACTTGGGTCTCAGTGCACCCTTCTATCAGCAAGAGATATTAGATATCCCAGTACGTAGGCAACTCTCTTGCAAGCTTGTCCCAGTACACAGAGGCTTTCCTTCCTTGAAAAGTAAACTGGTAAAGTAAATTAACTGCTGATCAATTTTTATCAGAGAAAAAGAATTCCCTTCCATAGTCTGTTTCAGCAGCTTTGCACTCAGTTTTTCCCAATGAAATACAAACCCCACCAGTAATGATGTTTGCTAGGGACTCAGAAATGGTTATTAAAATTAGATAAGAAAAGCAGTATAGACAAGTCTGGACAATACCCCAAGCCCCAGGTAACCTGTTAATTTATGAAACAGTGCCTCATTTTTCATCTTGGTATCTTCTCTGACACAGAGGAAACCATGAAAGACCCATCAAAAATGCATGTATCAAAGCAGACATAAGAACAACACTTGGCAGCTCTGAAAATATGAACATCAATCATGGTTTTGTGTATGTTCTATCAAGCTGTGAAAATGATCCTCTCAAAGAAGATGTGGGGGAGAATACATGTCTATTATACTCCAAGACCTCAAATAGCAACAACTTAACAGTCTACACTGCTTTCTCATACTATAATAATCACTGAAATACATAAACCTGTAGAAAAAGAAAGGTCATAACCAAATTATGTTCCTACCCTCTTACCTTTAGATCCCATATCTACTTATGCTTGGCATTTAAGGTTGGAATTTTCATGCTGAAGTTTCAGAAGCCCACGAACACTAAGGGTCATCCACATTCACCTTTATCAGAAATTTTTTTAAGATGTAAGAAAGGTACATTTCTAACACCTTATGAATTAGAGAGGCCAAGAAGTCAAAGGTCTCACAGTACATGCATTCTTTCCCTTTTGTAAACACAAGTATGATGTTGTTTGTGGAAAGAAACTGTCACATTAATACGCAGCAAATTTACTTAATGAAAACAGATAAATGAGTCTCTTCAGGCTACTCCAACATGTGTCTCACATTTACGCACTTAAATTTCACCAAAAAAAAAAAAAAGTCCAGTTTCTCAATTAGTCTTTTAAGTCTTTCTTCTAGTCTGTGTTGATCCTTTGAATCCATGTTGCCAGAAACAGTATAGATAAGGACAGTAGAACAGAACAGCATAGCCTTGGAGAAGTAAAGGATGTAACCTGGGCAAACAGATGCCATGCAAAATGCAAGCAGGATGCCAGCTCAGCTCTGCAAGGCCCACAAAGCATTAGTTACTCAAAACAAGAATATTGTGCTTACTCAAAAGCAGGGGTCAAGAAACAACCACCTAAAAAGGACACTGGACATGGAAGACTGACCCCCAAAGAACCATATAAGGACTTCCAATAAGGATTGCAACTATGTAAAATAAAGTGATACATATACATCCAGTATGGGGGGATAGCTAATGAATCTGTAATCAGAGTGCGTGATAAATACTCTGTTTACCCAATGCTCAGGCCACTCAATTAGAGGAAGAATCCTATGAGTGACCAGTACACTGTAATAAAGAATGCCTGCTTTCTAATACTCAAAACTGTGTTAGAAAGATTTTATCTGGATGATTTTGCTATCAGTATCAACTACTAAAAGGAAGAAAGGCACTTCCATTGCCTCTGTTAGTGGCCTTCACCAGGGCTATCTGATCATGAGGTTTATCCAGTACTTTCCAAGGAATGACTGTGCATCAGCAATGACAGAAATAATAACTCTTTGTCAGCAACAACAGCAATGTGCAAACTCAAGTATCCTGTTCCTACGCAAATATTTCTGCTTAACTTTTCCGCAACCAGTTTCACTATTTTTTTCTTTATTTTTTTTTCAACGCCCAAAACACCACCACCAAAAAAATTTCCTAACTATATCATGCAATGGAAAATTCTGGTGCAAGCTGTAGGTCTTCCTAGCAGGGCTTATAACACCTCTAGGTGAATCAGGACATCAGTTCTAGTCTCTTCTTCCTGAATTAATTACTCAGCAAAAGAGACTACAAAATGGCACCTAGCACAATCACATCACTCATACAAGACAAACTCAGCTGTTCAAATCAATATTCGTTAGCAGGCAGAACAAGCCAGTTTTGAGAGTGTTCTAATTAGACAATAAAGATTATTACAAAACACCTGCAATGTTTGTAATCGTTTAAAATAATGAGAATCAGTATTAGCTTCCAAAGGCACCATATGGTAAATGCTCATTCCAGGCAGGCGGTCCCTCATAGACTCTCAGTGTTTCAAAGTGCTCATTAACATTTTTTTTTAATCTAAATGAACTTGTTTTGTCAGTTAATGCATCGGCCGATGGTTTGTCCTCTGCATGTTGACCGCACAGAAAGCTGGCCTAATTGCAGTGCCTCCCTCATCTCACGCTACAGGACCTAAGCCGGCTTCTTCGGGAGGTGACCCCACCAGACAAAAAGCTTTCCTGCTCTTCCCTGTGGTCCAGAATCTCAGAGGCCTTACAAGCCATTTTCAGGCAAGTGTTACTCCGTGTTTTCTAAACTCATGTCACAAACCTAGGGCCTGGCAGGCGATGTCGCGCTGCAAATGCCGTCTGACAGCAGCGGTGCCTCCCCGGGCCGGCAGCCGCGGCCTGGAGCCGCCGGCGGAGCCGAGCGGGCCCCACAGCCCCTGCGGCAGCACTCGGCCTCCGCAGGGCCGGCACCGCCGGGCCCGCCCCTCACAAATCCACACCGAGTTCTTCGTACGTGGTAAAAACGAAGCTTTACAGTCAAAGACTGCTTAATCTCGTTGAAAACAAATACAATACCTTTTCTGTAAGTCATATCAGCAAATTTGTATGTTTCAAGTCACTGATTGTATTTTCTAATCGTAAAAAAAAAGCAGGTTAAACAGCCGCAGTGTTGTGGAGACAATACACGATAACAAATATAAAAATCCCCATAAGGTAGCTATTGCCATATTTCTTTTACAGAAGGATAAATTCAGATACAGTCTGTCCATGCCAAGATAGAAATTATCACAGAGAAAAATCTTCCTATGTTGGTATGAAAACAGGCCTGTGTCTCCCCCGGGCATACTTTGTGCAGTGACTCCTGGGAGCTGATTGGGAAAGGAAAGAAGGAAGATAAAGGAGTTACTTCTTTAGCTTCTCCCCTTGGACAGCAAGAAAAAGAAACCAGATTCCAAATAAATGTAAATACACTATTTTACAAATCAAATAATGTATCATTTAAGGTTCTCAGCCACACTTTTTGCAAGTATAACTACTTAAGATGCCAAAGAGAAAAAAAAATATTCAGGAAACTGAGGAAACAGGGATAAACAAATCTTGAGATTATATAAGTCTAAACTTAGATAAACTTGATAAGGCTTTGCTACTAAGCAATAATTACACTGTGTTTACCTATCAACTTCCATGCCAGGGATCTCTAAGCATGTTACTTAAAAACTATTAAATCACTGCTCCCATCCCTGATACGCAGCCACCTTTTTTACAGCATAGAGGCTGCTCAAATGGACTCTGCAGATTATTCCAGACAGGAACACAGACTGAATTGTAATCAATTGAAACAGTAGAGGAAACGCAGAACAAGAATTGAATCACCTGAGTTGGGAATTAAGACTCTGGGGTGAAAACTCCAAGACTTCCAGAAAAAAATATCACTGGATTTTTCAAGATTAGAAGTGATAAGGGCCTCCTTTAAAATATTTAACCACCAGTCATGGTATATTTAGCTGTGGCAGTGGACAACAGCTTTGAGCGACCTGAGGAAGGAGAAAGCCTAACAAAGATCAGATGATCTTTCAAGATCCCTTCCAATCTGGACTATTCTATGATCCTACTAAATCATCAGGGCAGATTTTGCCATTTTAGAGGATGATCTTGTGCTAAAGACAATGATTTTTCTGCCTTTATTTTGGTTGAGATTTTGAGAAAGGTCAAAACTTCAGAGAAATTTTTTCATCACTGAAATGCATCAAGTGGCTTTTTGAGGCTGCTACTAGAAAAATAAAACTAAGCATTTAAATTTAGACATGTAAAATTAGAATTTTTTTTCTGGTTTGCTCACCTCCCCTGGAGAAAAACTAAATTTCATTAAAGAAATTTGTCAAAAATATATTTTGCTGAATATTTCGATAAGCTGTACTTCAGCCCTGCTATGGACTTCTTACAATAGAGAACCCTGGGAGATATAAATAATGTATGTGTTACTCTGCTGCCCTTTCACAAGCTGCAGCAAGTGATACACCAAAGGAGATGAAAAGAGGATATGGCTCCTGGGTCAAGCCATAATCAACAAACCCCCTCAAACTGAGCAGCTGTGAGCTGCTAGATCAAAATACACAAGGCAGTCTTGCCACTCCTCCAACTGAGGTGTTTTTAAACCTGGAGGCACAAAGGTGGTGCAAAGCCATCACTACTGTTTTACTTACTGGTTGGTGTTTCTCTGTTGCTTCTCCGGAATACGTAACCCTGATTTGGACCAGTATTTTGTCAGTAATCTTTTCCCCCAGCTTTCCCTACCCCTCCAGTTCATTCAGCTTAGCTAGAATTAAATGACCATATCAGTGCACAAAAAGGGATAGAAAGGACCGGGAATGTTTGTTTCATAAGACAGCAAAGCCAAAGCACACAGTAAGAAAACCTGAGGCAGGATTTATTATAAGGTTTGTCCTTGTCCAGGGTTTTACACTTCATCTTCTTCATTCATTTTATTTTGAATATATGTGGGTTGCTGCTCTGAATTGTTCTGGTAAAGCACTGCCTGCTAAAGAGGCTGTGATCACCAACTCTCTGGGCACCAGCATTTGTCACCATGATTTCAATTCACAGCAATACATAAACTTCTTTAAAACTCTAGGAACATAGCTTCGGGGGGTTAATAAAGCTGCTTTCCAGTCCCCTACCTCCTTCCGTTGATAAGTTATTCAAATCATAATTGCTTGCAGTGTGCACCCTATATCACACAACTACTTCTGTTACACGAAGTCCCTGGGGCCATCCATCAGCCCTGCCTACCAGCACAGTCCTTGTTCCTGCCCAATGGTGGCAGCCAGGGTACCGCTAACCCGAGTGGGTTTGTGCCCAGCCTCAGCTGATACCCTCCAGCCACGACTTTTATCCTGCATTCATTTCAAATATTTTTATCCTCAAATCCAACTCAGTCCCTTGCTTACAAATCAACACTCCAGCAAGTACTTGCAACAGACCTATATACATGACACATGGAAAACAGCTTGTTTCCCCACCTTTTCTCCCCTGGAAAACTCAAAGGCCAAGTTTCCCTCTCATTCAAACAGCAGTTCCATCAGCTTAACTCTGTATTTCACAGATGTAAGTCACTGCTTCCTTGGCCTGGGAGTACAAATAGCAACGTATTGTCCAAGGAAGTAAATGTTCTTTCCAATCAGGAAAAAGCACTAAGCAAAACTACATCTTTACAGCAGTTGTAAGGCACATAAAATTGAATGGATAATATCACAAAGGCAGACAAAAGCTAGGTAATCCTCCCTAACCCACACTCCTGAGTAGTATACTTCAATACTTACTTGTAGTGCATATTTTTATCTTTGTCATTAACTTTATAGCATTGAAAGTTATAGTAGGTTTTTTTCCTTAGATGCATGGGTGTGTATGTAGTCTGAAGACTTCCCAAAAGCATTTTAAGATAGACTACACTGACAGTAAGGGGAGGCTTTGTCGTAAGGCAAGGAAAATTCAGGCTTGACTCAGATAATGCAGCAGAAATCTCTGTGCTGGGTAAAGACACAGTAAATAGAATAGTGGGCCTTTTTCAACATGGCCTCTTTCGGCTTTACTTTTGAGCCTCACTCTTATCTCTTGCAGAAGGTCCATCATCTGACCTGCAGCTTTCAGGCTTGGATGTCATAACAATATTTTGATACATCTTAATTGCAACACTTCACACCCTGAATTTATAATGAAGGCCTTTCTTTAGGAAAAGGATAACAAAGAATAACAAATACTGTAATTTAAAACTATCAAGATGCTTTAAAATAGGTTGGTGTTTTGAAGTTCTGAAGCACCAAGGTGAAGGTGCTTCACCAAGAAAACAAGATCTTCATAGCTCTGCATAGTGGGTTTTGCAAGCAAATTAATCCTCAAAGCATCCCAGAGTGCATGTATTAGTTCAATTTCATTGACTAAAAATGCAAAAAAATCAAGAGGGTGGGTTGTAAGGCATGCCCAAAGCAATACAGAAAGTGATAGATCTGGTACTATTACTCTTGAAAGTCTTGACTAACATCTACACCCAAAGACATCATAGCTGTCTCTCAAATGGTGTGTGCAGCCCCACAAAGGGGAACAAAGCTCATAAAAACTGAGGGCACATTTACCTGGTCATCAGGAGGCAACCCTAAGTTGCAAGCTGGCTAGATGTGAGCTAGTTCTGCCGAGAAACTGTGTGGTCACCTTAACTCAGGTGAGCACGTAAAGAAGAACTACACTAACAAAAGTCAAATTAAACTCCTGAGCATCAAGTGTCAAGTTCTATTAACCATCCTGAAGAAAATCCTCACATCTGGATGACTTAGATTAGAAAGTGTGTGGCAATATGTTGGCCTCTACCAGAACATACAGCTGTGCCCTAGAAAATCTTAGTCCTGAAACACATTTACCCTCAAATCTATTTGACTATCTATTAATCTATTAGATGTTTTTTTCAGTGATTCTGAGGCACAAGTTTAGCAAGTGGGTTGGGATATACACTTGGACAGACAAGTACCTTCTTTTTCTGTATCTCTTGATGACCTGTCTTTCTCTTCCCCTTATGCCTATTTACTCTGTGGGTTTACAGTTTTTAGTTCAAGGATTGTCTCTTACTGAGCAGATGGATAGTACCAGGTTTAATACATAAGTGCTGCTGAAACACACATCATTGTAATTTCCCTAGCTGAATATTGTACCAAAACATCCCCCCTCCTCTAGTGACCTCTCACTGAAATGGTTCCATTAAGTACTATAGTATTACATTTGTTCAGAAACACTCTACTGGCTTTTGTTACAGATATTCTTAGTACTCTGCACATGCACTGAGCCAGCAGAGGTCCAAGCTACAAGGAAAATGTGGTGGGTCTAAGCCAAGGCACTGTATTACTTTTAGCTCATGGCTGATTAATTTAATGTATGTGAAAGGAAGAGATAAGCATTTAATTATTACTAGAAGTGGGGAAGCTGATGAGGGCTGAATTAGTAGAATCTGTGACCTAATTTCATCATTGTTTTAATGTTCTAAAAACTCAGAGCCTGTGCTCCTGCCAAAATGAGGCAGACTGCTCTTCAGACTGCCCTCTGCAATGGATTTTCCCTATTTCTCCCTCTCAAACTCAACATTGCTTCTAAACAAAGGTGACCAGCCCATCAGCTTGTAATTACTTCTATGCTGCCAAAAGATACTCAACCCTTTATTTTTTGCGTGTTCAGGCCTTGCTTTTTCTGGAATATCAGATTTCAGGTTCTACACTAATTTTATCCTAACAGTGGTAGGACTGACAGCAGCTTCTCCAAGTGTCCCAGAATATGCATATGTACAAAGCACCTGCTAGATACTGTATGCTATATATTTATATGTTATCCCAAAGATATATATGTTATCCTAGGCAAGTCTTCAGAATAATCTTTGGGAAGACCTTGGAGAGTAACTGAGACATGGCTGGCTGTGACACTTAGGTGTCCTAGCAGAAATGAACCTAGACCTCTATTCCTCCAAAGAGACTTTGCCCAGCAGCCTAGCTCTAACACTGGGGACATGCCTAACTTTAGGATAGACTCAATGTCTTTTTCCCCAAAAAAACAAATATATTACCATCTTTTTCCCTTCTTCACTTCTCTTTGGGAGATCATGCTCCATATGATCTTCCTTCCCCTACCTCCTCCTTCTATGGGAAAAAGTCTGTTTGGGGACTTTCCATGGAAAAGCATTTGTTTGCAGGGGTTTCATTATTAGGAGACCAAACACCTCAAACTCTTTCTGACACCAGTGGAGTTCAGGGTGCTTAGGTCCTCTTAAGATGAAACCCTAAATATGAGAGAGTCTGAGTTATTGTTTAGGAAGAAAAATAGTAACTGAAATTAGATCTCTCCTCTCTCTGCCCCCATTGTTTAAGACAAATTATTTACCTTCCTAGAGACCGTGAAGTTGACCAAATTCTCCAAGCTGCTTACCCAACAGGAGACTTAACACTCGCAAGCAGGACTTCTTCAAAACAAGACTGCTTCTCCTTTGCAACTTACATTACCAGAGAGTCTGTGATTAGCCTGGTATTTTATCTCTGACACTGTGAGAAATATCACTGCCATAAACCCTGCTGTCCTTAGTAAAAGTAGAAGTACTTGGCTAAAGCTAATAAAATGAGGAACAATGACAGCAATCTCCAACGAATACCTAAGGAACAAATGAGCCAGATGCCCACGCATATGCACACACACACACTGAAACATTTTTTCTTCACAGGGTGCATACACCCGAAGAAAATGTATCGTAAGGACACTGCTATTTTAACTTTAAGCCATACAAAGCACTGGCAGGGAAATGGATGAAGTGCTTTCCCAGATCCTTAACTCCTGATTGACATTTCTCTTTACAAACTAAGTTTAGTATCTAGCTTATTTATTAAATGGTTTTACTTTTTCCTGGATTCTTAGCAATGAGAGCAAGAAGAGACTAACATTTTATGAATGCAACAAAACTTTCTGTCCTCTCTTTAACACCACTTCAACTTTTCTTCAAAATTTTAAGCAATAAAATACAACAGCTGAAGAGTAAGGAAATAGGAAATTGAAACACTTAAGGCTGTTCCAACCACTTGTGCTGATCAGGGAAACACTCTTATGCCAGTGGTTCCAGCTCTGGAAAAAGAGAAGTATGGGAAGATCTAAGCTATCTTCCTCTAAGCAGAGGAAACAGAAAGATAGAGGCCTCACTAATTTAGCTGGGACATCATGAAGCATTTTAAAGATGAGAGAAATTTTAACCTTGGGCATTTACTGTCGCAATGACACAACCTAAAAGGGCTATTATTCAAGGTTCCTGAGAAAAATTGCTCACTGTTCTCTTTCATTGACCTCTATGAGTCCCCAGTATCAAAACTTTCAGAAATTCTGAAAATACAGAGTGTAATATTCAATTCTAGAAATTACCCAGTTGAAATCAGTAGATCTGCACAAAACTAGGAGACACCATTTAGATCCAAGGAGAGAATATTTTGTAGGGACAGTGTCAAGGTCCATTCTTCCATTTCTTGTAGGGCTGGTCTTGTAGTGCTTAAAAGGGATGCTTTGGGGCATGCTACACTTTAAAATATCTCTGGATCCAAGTTATTGCTCCAGCTGCTATACCTGCAGCACTTTGGCTGTACACATCATTTGCTCTTAAGAAAGGTGTTTAATATTATAATTAGAAATTTGTTCAGCTTTTGGACACTGAAGTCCATTCAGACAATATACTCATATGGCTACTTTTAGTTCTATTACAATACTTTCGTTATCTCAAGAGTTGTGTGGCAGCACTCACACCCATGGGAAGCCTTGTTCCTCCTATCAGTAAATCAAGAAAGTCTATCTTCCTTGAACAGTAAATTCAGCAGCATTTTCTCACAGCTCTGAATTCTCCTCCTTTCTCCCATCTTCCTGCAAAATCCCACTGATGATCAGTCTCATTAAGCATATTAATATCGTCCACCATATTTGGCCTTATTTACATTACTCTAAAGTTTCATGGGATCCAGTTTTGGTCTGCTCCCTGAAAGATATATCAAGGCCTCTGTAAAGATGAACTCTGGAGTTCTGCAGCAATGTCTGTCACCATAGTACCTGTCCACATATCTGCACAACTCACCTACAGGTACTCATTCTTAATATTAAGCCTTTAGTTGCTTATTTTTGCAGATTTCAGAGAGAACAGCTGAGGTGACATCCTCAAGCTGGAACTTGCCTGTATTTAATACTCCTACACTTGCTTCCTTGGAGATCTAAAGAAACTAAGGAGAAATGGTCAGCAATGCAGTAGTACCTGAGCCCCTTTGATGTAACCGCAGGGAAGGAGTCAAGAACCTCAAGACCACCTATCCCTTCATATTCACAGCAGGACTGAAACCTACCACTTAAGTTTTCTGTCAGAAGAAAAGAGTAATCAGTCATTGCTAGCTAAGGTAACTATATTCACAGTGATGACCTACATGAGAAAATGTAAAGATACCATTTTCAACTCCCCAGCCTTGACAGATTCTTCCATATAAATCTGCTGCCATTAAAAGGTCAGGAATTATTACAGTGATGAGGATAGTACACCAGAGAATCCTAGCATGGCTTGGGTTGGAAGGGACCTTAAAGACCATTTAGTTAAACCCCCCTGCCATGGACAGGGACACCTTCCACCAGACCAGGTTGATCCAACCTAGCCTTGAACATTTTCAGGGATGGGCATCCACCATTTCTCTGGGCAACCTCTTTCTGTGCCTCACCACTCTCACAGTAAAGAATTTGTTCCTGTTATCTAACTTAAACCTACTCTCAGTTTGAAACCATTCTCCCTTATCACTACATGCCCTTGTAAAAAGTCCCTCCCCATCTTTTTTGTAGGCTCCCTTTCAGTATTAAAAAGCTACAATTAGGTCCCTCAAAGCCTTCTCTCCACGCTTAACCATCCCAATTCTCTCAAACTTTCTTCACAGGAAAGGTGCTTCATGCCTCTAAACATTTCAGTAGCCTCCTCTGGACTCGCTTCAACAGGTCCATGTGGGGACCACAGAGGTGGATGCAGTTCTCCGTCTGGGGTCTCATCAGAGCTGAGTAGAGGGAAAGAATCACCTCCCTTGACCTGCTGTCCACACCTCTTTCGATTAATAATAAATAATTCCTTCTTTTTTTTTTAAGAGATAATTTCTCTATTGGATCACAAACATAAACCAAAACGTAAGGTTCATCAGTACTTCCTCCTTCCATTAGTCTTCTTCCTTCTGACCTTCCAACCTTCCCTGAACTACCTGCTTCCTATACCACTCATTTATCAAGAAGATTCCTCTTTGATATTGATTACCCTTAGTCCCCTCAACTCCAAGACAGTTGTCTTGCTGTACCCCTGCACCACAGAGTGTGGCCTGTGTGATTACACAGTGAGGTCCCGGTCGGCTCCTGTCCCAAGACCTGAGATTTATACCTGCCCAGTCTCCTTTTGCCTTGGCATTATCTGCTCTGCCAGTGGTCTGAGTCATTCCCTTTAAGATGCAACAGCCCCGAGGTAGGACTGACAGACTGTGATGAAGAGGGGCAGAAGGAGGGGATAGATGCTCCCTTTACTTTGTCATTGCATTTACCCAAGCGCTGCAAGGGAAATGTTACCAGGAAGCTGTTAAAGGGCAACTTTTTCTAGAGTCACCGATACATCTCTGTGTGACATTTACTCTGTGAGGAATGATTTATCCCTTCAGAAGGAAAGGCCTGAGTCACAGCTCAGCAATAACAAGTAAATCACCTTCTGGAGGAAGATAATGGCTCTGCCTACCATAGGGCTTTATAAAATTTATCAGACAAAACTCTACCCCATTCTTGATGAATACTTAAATTTCATGTTTAGAGCATGTATGGTATTAATGTCCAAAAATAGTTAAGAGTATCTCAGATTTATATCCTCCTCTGCTACTAATTCCCTCCGGGACCCTCTTCCTCCTCTTCCCCTTGGAAGACAAGACACTAATCATTCTCTAGCCCACACGGTAATTGTGGGAACACAGCCAATACTGACAAAGAAATCTGACTCACAGATTGGAAGTACCATTGGGAGAGTAAGGAGTATCGGCCTCTCACTTCTCTACTACTCCAACAGAAACATAATAGAAGAGCCAGGATCAGGAGAACAGACTTATCTGTACTGAGAAACTTATTAGCACAAAATTCTTCCTAGCACTACAGAGCCTGACAGAAGGGAAAAAAAATTGAAAAAGGACAGAACATAAATGCAACAGTATTAATAAATTATATTCACCATTAGAATGCTCTTTAACACCTTTCCCCGTGTCTTATCAGGTTAAAACAACTTATGTCCTGCCCCAAACTGCCTGCTATTCACTCTAAGATTATTCTCCAGTGATGTATTCTCATTATTTAGCCTAATCCACTTTGAAGCGATTTGAGCTCCAGTTTCTGCACAGGTTTAACTTTGATCACTTACAAGTGGAATCCTCCAGACATACACAACATCTATGTAAGTACAAGAAGAGATACAGAAGAAACACAAGGTCACAGCTAAGCATGTACTGGAAAAGCTCTACAGTGTGACCTAGCCAGAATTACCAGAGGAAAGGAGAGAGATTTATACCTATTTACATTATCCTTTCAAACCAGGAGCAATTTCCCCTTATGCTGAAATTTCCTATGAGATTTGCTCAAATAAAAGATGCAAAATGAAACTTCAGCTGCAACCCCTTAAGCCTAGAAAATGACAACACAGCAATAATGATGTCTTGTTTATTATTACTAATAAACCCTATCTCAGACAGCATTAAAAGCCAAAGGGAAGTCCAATAGTTGTACCTCCACAGGGGAAGTTGGGTGTCCAGAATGTTTCTGGCATTATTCAGTGCTGCAAAGAGCAAGAGACATACAAAACCAGAAGAGCCTGAAGTCAGATATTCTCACCTGCAGCAATGATGCTTGAGTGCCAGCATATACACCCTGTGGTCACTACAAAAGTTTCCTTAAAGTTATTATGGGATTCCAATGTCATCAAAGCTCAAAGGTACATCAGTCCATGCTTGTACATGTGGGTGCAGGACCAAATATACTTTGTACTCAAAAGTAAACCAAATATGTATTTTAGGATGGACAAAATGAAAAGTAAGGACATAGGACAGGCTAGGGGAAAAAAAAAAGTTTAAAGTTACCTTTACTGACTGCCTTACCCTTACTGGTGGCCTTTTCTCCCTCCCACCTCACACTTGAAACATGCCGTTTCATAATCTTCTGGGTTGCAGTACACCATGCACAGTCCTAGCAGCATTCCTGGGAAAAAGGTCTGCCCTTCCACAGCGTCTAAGATCTGAGTCTTTGGTTACTCCAGCCAGTATACTCCCATGGCCACACTGCGCTGCAAAACCCCTCTCTACTAAAACCATTGTCTTCTTCAAGCCCCCTTGCACACTCCAGAAAGTCTTCTTCCTCAGCTATATGATCCAGGTTCCCCAGAAAAAACACATTTTCCTTTGGTCTGAAAAGTCTTGTCTGAGCTCATCATTGAAGGAGAGAAGGAATTTTAAGGAGATAGTGGCATTGTAAGCAGTAAGAAAAATCCTATCTGCCATACAATTATTTAAAATTCTGCTTAAGGAAGAGCAACTGCATTTGGCTGCGTATTGCATGTCACTATGGATACTACTCTCTTCTAGGAACAACTGCAGCTAACTGCACTAGCCTGGGAAAAGCCATTCTTTATCAGAAGTGGTCCAAGGACTATCAAAAGGTCAAGAATGAGAGGAAAGCACACCATTTACAGCCAGTCAAAATGCATATCCTGCAGCCAGTCTGATTTGCAACCTGAAGAGATGTTGGCACTTTTAGTGGTCTCAAAACAAGGTCACTACTCACAATGCTCTTTTTTCATCATTGTTCCCTTTTTATCATTGTGAATATTTGAGAGCTTTCTTGTACTGATCCACCAAACTTATCTCTCTTAGTCTGCCATTGCAAGCCCTTGGATGCTCCATGAATCCAATGTCCAGACTTTATGCTCCACTGCACAGAAATGCCATCATGCTGAGACTTGTTTGGCAACACCTGCCAGTGACAACTCTGTTTTATAACAGTCCATTAGCACAAAGTTCTTAATGAAAATGAAAGCTGGTAATGAAGCCAAAAGGCAGCAGCAGTCTCTAGTCTGGGGAGGGTAATTAAGCTAGAGGAGATGGAGAGACTGAAGAACAAAATTAACACACAGAAAAAGAAAAAGAAGACCTGGTAGTGCATTAGCACTAATGTAGTTATAGCATACCATCCAGTTTCCTTTATGAAAGTATTTTGTTTGCATTTGGTGGACTATTTTTTAATTGCTAGCTGATACAACAACAGCTTATTGCTCCTTCAGAGATACAGATGTCACCTAGAGCAACACACACAGGATTTCAACATGGAGCAGATGAAGAACCTCCGGAAAATGAAGGAAATCTATATATCTATACTGTGATACATCTGAGCTTTGGAGAAGGGGAAAAAAAATAAGTTAGTCTCCTTTAAGTTGCCATCTCATGTTCACTAGGTGTGGAAGAGAAAGACTGGCTCTCCAGAATGGTTTACTTTCAATAAAATTGTCAAAAGTCAGTGGCTTACATCTTTTCACTGCTATACCCTATAAGTTGTTGCTATGAGAACTAAGATGTTCTCTCTTGCAACTGGATCTAGAACACCTCTGAGTGATTGAACAGTACCCTTTCTACATAATTTCTCTGAGACAACCCCAGGATAATTCTTTTTTCTCCTGTGTATTTATGCTCCACGTGTGTCTGGAGATAGCTTTCATATCTTGCCATTTCTCAGCATGAAGACCTAGCATACACACCAGGTCTTTGTCTGTTCTCTCTTAAGTCATGCATGATCTTAATCATCAAGCCCTTTCAAAATACTTAGAAATTTCTTGACATATCTCCAACTTACAGTATTTAAGGTCCTTAAAAGTTTAGTCTAAGTGCAGCTTATCAGGTCTCTTTACAGATTAATTATCCACCTACTGCTTTATGAAGAATGTCATGGCACTTACACAACATTTATGCTATTTTCTATCCACACTGATGATTGCAATTCTTTCCATTCTACTCAAATCTACACATTTCATTAATATGTCATTTCTTCCCTTCTTTGTGATCACTAAGAAAAGCACTAGACAAAAATGACAGTAACTTCCAATTTGTCTAGCTTTCTCAGTTCATGAAAATACTGTTGCATTTCAAAAAACTAATTTATTTTAGAAAACTCATGTTAAAGCCAAATTTTAATTGTGGGGTTTTTTAAAGTAGGGCATTTTGTCAAATAGCACATTGGAGTCTAAAGTCACTATCTTCTTTTCATCCACTAATTTTGTAACTGAGTCCAAAAGTAATCAAATGTCCTCTATGAGTTTTGTTTATTAAATGTCACTGATAATTGCTCATGGTTTTGTTACTCCTTATAGTTACAAAGTCATTATTTTTAATATTGTTTCCATTATTTATTAGAGGCTGGCATGCTTTTAAGAAACAGTTAGAAAGTTAATTGACAGAATTGTTTGGGGAAGGACTTAAATTAAGCCACGCACAGAATCTAACAGTTGAAAGACTGCCATAGTTTTTGATTTTCCTAAGAGTGTAATATAAAGCACCAAAAGAAACATGAGCAGACAACAACTAGTGATCATATTATGACCATTATGCTATTGTAGTACAGTTAAGGCATACACACAATGTACCACAACTTTTAGAGAAATCCAGAAAGGTTTAACAGCCTCACTGAACAAAAGACTGATGATCCCACTGTCTGTGGGTTTGGCCAACTTTTATGTATCTCATTATCATCCTATACAGCACAAAGGTCCATTATCATGGATTTTGGGATCTCGCACACTAGAAATCATAAAAGGAGAGATGTATTTAAATCTTTTTCTTTGAAGTAATGCCTGAAAGGTGACAGGGAAAGAGTTAGGAAGGGGGAAATACGAATCCCCAATGCCTTGTGATAGAACAAGAGGAATTTTCACTTTCCTACTCTAAGCAGCCCACCATGCCAACACATGACAGCAGGAGGTACTAGGAATGGATTAGAGACACTGACACTCCCTGCACTGTCCCCAGGGTGCCAACTGCCCCAGATCCTTTTGTTTTGTGCCTGCTGAAAATTCTATGAACACTTCCAACCATTTCCAGCAGTGGCACCAGCAGAGAGCTCTGGCAGAGAGCGGAACAGCCTCCTGCCTGCTTTGGGTCAGACATCACACCCTAGGAAAACTGAGGAGATACAATCAAACCTCTCGAGGAGTGGATTGAATAACTGGCTCCATTTACAGCTGTTTATGTGGCATCCCAGCCATCACCAGGTAAACACCTGAACCTAAGCAATCACTGGCCTGTAACTAGACACTGGCCGTCTAATAAGTATGCAGCTCAATAAAAAGACAGATATCTTGTAATTTGAAACTCATGAATCATTCTTGTAGTTTCAGTGTTTCCTTCCTTTCTTCAAAGCACTCTCTTAACCAAGTGAAATCTCTATGCACAATGAAGTTAATCTCCCCACTTCCTGGCAAGGCAGTGTCTCAAATGCAGTTGGGACTGTTTAATTAATATTATATGCCTGTGAAAGACTAGGAAAATGCAACAGAAGCAAATTCTACATTGCCTAAGAATAATATCATTGCTTAGGCCAACTTCTAAATGGGGCTTGGATGTGACTTGCTGTACCTAGTGTGTTCAGCTGAAAGCTTGCTCAGCTCAGTAGTTCTGTGCCAACAGGAATCTGAGTCTCTGGGCTCTATTCCCAGCCTTAATAGTTCACCCTATCTCTGTGGAAAATCAGGTAGCCTCTGTCCTTCACTGTTTTTCATTAAATGGAAAACACTAAGTGCTCTGAGTGACTACACAGTACCTCCTGTTCACAGCTCTACCAGTGTACCTTGTTTCTAGCTCTGCTGTTCCATAACTTGCTGATGTCCAGAATCCTGCTAACTGTCCCTCTACTTGCTGAAGGTCCAGAGCAATGTGTACTAACCTAACTCTGAGTCTGAGCAGTGGGATGGCATCAGTGGCCTAGACCAGGGCACCAGAGGGATCCAGCTCATGAATCATTCTTGTAGTTTCAGTGCATGGCAAGTCAAAGCAAGGCAGAATTGGGGTTTGAGTGGTAGAGTTGTGGAACAAAACAAAACAGCTGTACTACAGCTCCAAATCTAGTCACGCAGGCAGGGTAACATAAGGAGACACTTTAAAACGTGTTTGGCATAGATGGAAAGATACTGACAGCTATTCTGACAAAAATATACTTGGAACAAAATTGATTTTTTAATCATAGCTATCCATCAATACAAACAAGGTAAAGCAAACTGACACACTAAGAATAAACTCAGAATAAAATATACAAGAGAAATAATGATCACCAGATAGAGAGCAGAGGCTTAGGCAATCATTTTAGAACCACTGAATGAGAATACTGGAAAACTTTTATTTATAACTTCTGAAAATTCATATTCTACATGGTCAAAGCTCTGGGAACTCACTGTTCCTGTCCCCAAGGTGACCCCAAGACATTCCAATCAAAGGCAACAAAAGCATTGTAAGAGAGAAAGAGTAATGTAAAATGAATTATGTGAAGACTTAACAAAAAATATCAGAGCTCTCAAAAAAGCATGCAGCAATGCCCATGCAATAACTCCACCCAAATTCTTTGTGTGGACTTAACAGGGCACCATCTCCCCATTTCCACTTATACCCCAACTTACTTATGCCTGACTCTCAACTGACAGAAGTGCAGAACTGCTCCAACTCAGAACCAACGTACAATAAGTCAGGATATGTCTAATCCTTTTCACAAAAGCCATGACAACAAAGGTTAACTGGCTCTTTCTTGGTACATGCAACATAAAAGGGTTAAAGACCATACAGTCATTGCCACTGTTGTGATCCCTAAGAACAGAGTTGAAAGATTTGAGTGAATGGGGACAGCACACACAGTGGAAAAACACAGTGAAAGCAGAAGCAAGGGTAGGACAAAAAAAGTCTCTGCCTGGGTCACTTCTCTGCAGAAGATCTCACACTAAGATGAAATAAGTTAGATGTCTGCCAGTCACAGCTGCTGCTTGGGGAGCAGCCAGCAGTGACTTCCAAAGCTGGAAACTGCACAGGAGAGCAAGCAGCAGGTTCAAAGGTAAGATACAGCCCCAAGGTGGGTGGCAAGCCAGCACCACCAATATTAACTTGCCTGTCTCTGGCTTCAACTACCCTGTGTAGAAATAGAGAACATTCTGTCTGAAAGAGAACATTGTTCCTTTTTTTCCTGGAAAGTATGTTCCTTTGAATAGTACAAGCTGCAACTAATTCATCTCAGGGACAGAATTTAGTAGGACCTGTATTGACAAGACTGGGAGTAATAGTTTTAAATTAAAGGAGGGTAGATTTAGTTTAGGTATAAGAAAGAAATTTTTCACAGTGAGGTCAATGAAACACTGGAACAGGTTTCCCAGAAAGATGGTGGATGCCCCACCCCTGGCAACATTCAAGGTCAGGTTGAATGAGGCTCTGAGAAACTTGATCTAGCTGAAATCTCCTGTTTTCCTGCACTATTTGCTTTCTCAGTACCACAGCACAATTTCTCTCAATCTTCAGGCAGTGCTGCCATGCTGCACTGTAAACCCATGCAGTGCCAGAGTCAGAAAATGTGACTAACAGAGCTAAAGATGAACTTAACTCTTTACCTAGGGCTACTGCTCTAAGTCCAGGCTCTCATCAGGAGTGACTTTCGCCAAGCCCTGCAGAAGCACAAGCCAGTCTCCAGGCTAGTTTGCAGGTAAGGTACAGCATGACCCAGCCTTGCAAACGGCGTTGCCCCTACAGGGTCTGGGCATGCCAATGCCATGGGGCAGTTTCTCTTTTCATCCCAAGAGGGGGCTGGGCCCCGCTTTTCTACCAGCATTGTGTCTGCCCATTACACAGAGGGAGAAGTAATAGAGGGACAGAAATAACTAAAAATATCTGAAATCATTTGTGACCACAGTGTGGGGCGTAAGAATACTCTGTCCTTTTCTTTTGTACTTATTACCCAAAAACCTAGTACACTTACAGAGTAATTAATTTATTTTCATGCAACATAAGACAAGAAACTTATCACCACTTCCATTTCACACATGGACAAGCTGAGGTTCACTATGGGCAATCAGAACAGCCTGAAGCAAAATCAGAGCAACCAAGAACTGAACGGAAGACTGTAAATCTTGTGCCTTAACACTACCTTTCCTTTCTCAGCATGACCTCCTCCCAAGCTGAGATGCTACTTTTCCATATTCAAAGGTATTACTTTCCTCCCTAGAGAGACCTGAAGACTGAGCACGCTTCTCTTCTTTCTCTTTGCTTAGGGGATTAAAAAAAAAAAAAAAAAAAAAAAAAAAAAAAAAAAAAGAAACCACATCCACAAACCCACTCCAAAGGCAGTCTTATTTAATTCCACTGTAATTCCCACTACTCTTTCTTAATCCTTCCACCTGTGAGATAATGGCCAGCATTCTGGGAAGAACTCAATGCTAATCATAGACTTGCATAAAAAGAGACGAAGAACCAGATAGAACAGCGTAAAGGAAATCACAAGGCTTGATTTAACCATGCATGCACATACCCATTCCAGACACCCTGCTGAACTAGCCTCTTTCACAACAGATGAAAGGTCTGTTAATGGGCCTGGAGGAGAAGGCCATTAAAAAAAAAAAAAAAACAAAAACAAAAAAAAAAAAAAAAAAAAAAAAAAAACCAAAAAAAAAAAAAAAAAAAAACACTAACAACAACACCACCACCACTGCAGGGGTATCTTCCCATCTTACTCCATCCAGAAAACCAGTGTTCACAGGCAATTCCTCTTCCACCACTTTAGCTGGGACACTCCTCTCAGATAATATGTATGTTTCTACTACTCTTTCTTCTGTTTCCCTTCCCTCTTTCCACTGCACTTCCTCTTCACTGAAAAAAAAAACATTTCCACTCCTTGAACTATTTTAGTGCCGTAGTTCTTGTCCACTTGCCCTCAAGTTTCATGCCTTCCAAGAGAAACCCACATTGTCTCTGTGTGCTCATATGCACTTTCCCAACAAAATACTTACACAGCACACTCATGCATTATGATAGGTTATTTCCTTCAGTAGAATTTTTTTACAGAGAATATGTGTTGTTTCCGATTGTAAAATATGATTGCTATTTCTGTGGTCATGTACATGTTTATCAATGGATAAATACAGTTTTAATCTTTTTACAGTATTGCTTTAGCAAGTGGAATCTAATTGGGAGAGTCCTTGGTATAGGAGGCAAGTTACTTGGTTGTTTATAAAATAGATTGCACTGGTGCTTAGAGAAACAGGAATGGACAAGAGAACTCTGGCATTTATTGCCTGTTCTCCTCCAGCTCTCTCCATCTTTTTGTGCTTCTGCTCATTCAACTGTAAAACAAGGAAAACAAATAATTAACCTTCTTGCTGGACGGATGTGAAGCTGAATGATAATGCTTTGTACTCGCTGGGTATTGTTTTCAGGACACGCTCCAAGTGTCAACGCAGCAGCTCCTTGTGCAGTGGTGAAGGGCTTTTGTCCCCACTCCATTGCTGCAGAGGCACAAAAGCCCCAACAATTTGCAGGGAAAGTCAGCTGCAGAGCCAAGAACACACCTCTCACTTCTGAGGCCTCTTCACTAAGCATGAGGCTGTGCAGGAATGTACTCCAAGTATTTATAAGCCACTTACCAGTTCAGGAGGTTGGTGTCAACATGCTACATGTGCTCTGCTGATAACAAACAATCAGCACACACAAAAAAAGAGATTTTTTTCACGAGATTCACATGTAGATATGGCTGGAAATGGCACAAGGGAAGAAAAGCAATCACTCATAAGAGTGGAGGTCATAATTCAGTATTTCTTAAAATGAACTGCTGAGAAATGGCCAAGTGGAAATCCCAGCAAACAGAGCTGTAACAAGCTCAAGGCCAGAAAGAAGGGAATCAGTGTTTATCCACTGAGCTCATCAATATGAAAACTTGCAAAGAGGTTTCAAGCTCCAAAATCAGTCAAATGGGAGAAGAGTCAAAGACAAAATTATTTTGGAAATACATTTATTTTCAGTTATTTTTGGAAGACAAAAAGGAGGAACATTGGTACACTGGAAAGCTGACAAAAATCATTATTCTCTATAAATTGCTTTGACATTGTATAGGCAGTGACCTTCACAGTACTACCAGTTTAATGGCATTTACTTCAGCAGTAGCTGATTTCACTATTAAACAGGCATGCATAGCACAAGATTACACAACTAAATCACTCTTGTAAATATTTAATATCATTGCCTTTTTTTTTCCCTTTTAACAAATCACTATCAAAGGCAGAGAACACAGTAGAAAATACATTTATTTATTCTATCCTGGAAAAAGCTTAGTGCTCATGCATTTTATCTATCTAGTTCTCCAAATGACTTTGACACTTGAAAGCCCTTGTGATCAAAACAGTCTGAAGGAAGGCAATTTTGCAACCATTTAAGAACTGATTTCATGCACTGATCAACATTTACCAAACTTGCCTGATGGAATAGCACAAAGTTTAACCCAGCAGATTGATAGCAAACACCTGAAGGAGAAAATTAGTAAAAAAAAAAACTGCACTGGTTTAAATAAAAGTACCTTAGAAGACAAAAAGAAAGAAAGAAAATCAGAGATTCTCTCTCCACTCTTCCCCACCCCAAAAAAAACCACCACCAAAAAAAAAAAAAAAAAAAAAAAAAAAAAAAAAAAAAACAAAACAACAAAATCAGCATTTGGGATATCAAAGAGAACTCTCGTACTTCTGCCTGCTAATACAATAAGTGCATCCACCACATAATATTTTCATTCCATTATGGACATACAGTGCAGCATAGCAGGAAATGAAGTGTCCACAGATTTCTCTTAAAATACATCTGTTTTAAAGACAGAGCCAATAGAGAGAACAAATAAAGTACAAGAATGTAGCAAAGAAAAATTACTAATGTGCATCTCTAGTATCATATCTCAATATAAACTGAAATGCTGAGCCTGGAATTGAGTACTTCAAGTACAGCAAGTTATTTCTAAAGAGAGCCTTATAATATGAACATTCTGATTTTTCCAACTTTAGGCAAAGATTTTTTTCCACAATCTGGCATAAATGGTCTGTCACATTGCAGCAAAAATTATATTCTGTTCAAAACTGCCAATGATCAATGCCATAAAGCATTCTTTATAATAGTATTTCATGAGACAAGTAACAAAAGTTATGTTTCTTTTCAGCAGTTTAACAACAGGGAAAAGACAGATTTCAGGAACTGAACGAATTCTGGGGAAAAAATAATTTGGTAAACTGAAAGATAAAAAACACATATAGAATGAGCTTGCACACATGCCCACAGACTTCTCTGAGACTGTCTGCAGAGTAGACAATCCAAAATAAATATGAAAATGGTCAGATAAATGTATTATTTGGATGATGGAGTTGGCCAGTCCTGCAAGGCAGTGGTGCCTGAAACGTGTGTGCCCTTTGCGAGAGCTGGGAAATGCAAATGCACAGCAATGCTAGGGCTGCCCTGGGTTTTATAAAAGCTTGCAACATCTTTAATGCAGAGCTAAACGAGAGCCTGTAATCCCTGCGTTGCGATGCAGCAATGTGCTCTCCCCTCACAGGACAAGCCAACAGCTATGCAAGATCCTTTTATCAACATTCACAGGGTTGGAAAATAACTGTTCACAGTTTGATTCCCAGCATTATCGAGCAAACCAAGAATTGCTCAGAGAACAGGCAGCTGAATACACATGTAAAAGACAAAGGTTCTTCAGTGATATTTATTCTAGCCAAGTTTTAATATTTCAAGGCTTATAGCAACTAACTCTTTACATAATCAAATGTAATTATCTGATCCCAGCTGGTGATCAGAACATTCATCATCAACCTGGCCGCTATTAATATACCAGTAATTAGGGGAATAAAGGTGTATGCTTCATAACGCTGGCTTAATACAATTCACTATACCAAACAAAACCCCAGCTCCCTTTAAAATACAATTATTTTAACATATTATACATTTTTGTTACTACTACTAACAATGGAAAAGCACAAAGATGTAGTATTTTAGAGCAAATACTGAAATTTTTTAAAGTCTTCAATAAAAAGAATTTGATCAATTAAAAGGAATTATGTTTTGCTTTAGAAATAATTTGACCCATAAGCAGTTCCCCAATCAAACTGTGATTTGAGAGAAAAGCTCAATTAAAATGCATGCAATTGACAGAATCAAATCGTAAACACTTACCTACAAATATTACATACCATCTTCTTGCTCTACTGTAGGAGAGGAGGTGATTTCTCAGGCACCACTGTGTGGTACTGCTTGGCAAATGCTACTGACTTTTTAATGGTGACAACTGTGTACACAAATCCTAAAAGTACCAGTTCTGTTTAAAGCCTTTCCCCACAAAGCAATGCTGGTAAAAAACAATTTCTATTAAATGCTTTGCAGTGTTTAACAAGAGCACTAAGGCCATAATTTAGTGAGAATGATCCAGAATTCCTCAGGTTAGTGTTGGAACAGTTTTAGAGTCAGATTCTTCCCTGGACTATTCCTTTTACATCGGTGCATTTCCTCTGCTTCAGTATCAGGTATATCACAATAAAATGCTTTCAGAGCAGTGAAGAATATGGCTCTTAATATCATTGCATCAAACCTCTCAGTATAAAAAGCACATCCAGTATAAGACCAATATCTCAGAGAAAATCCTTCTACAACAGAATTTGGGGACTTTATCCCTTCAGGTACACAGCACATTCTCAAGTGCAAAACACCATTAATTTCTATAGTCTTCTCTAGCTGTTTAGGGAATGCAGTAGACTCAGCACAGCAGCTTGCAGGGTAGGTTATCAAGAACCAAAACTTCAAAACAAAAAGGCATTCAAAACAAATGAATATGCCACAAACTGTGAGGGCTGTGTTCACACCTGATTCCTTGCTCTCTGATTTTATATATGCACTCAAAACTATCAAGGCTTTTGAAACAAATAAGGAAATAAAAACCAGCATGAGAAGGAGCTCTAGCTCCATGAAAAGGTGAATACAGCCAAACAAATGAAGAGTTCTGGGTGTCACAGGAAGATGTGCTTTGCCAAAATCAGAATCAAAACCCACAATGCTGATGTGGGGAAAATCACACACCATTAGATATGAATAAGTAACTGGCACACATGACATTCTTCACAGTAACAGTTTTACAACCATTTGCATGGTGTGTTATTCCCTAATCTCTAGTCAAAATATTTACCAGCTGGTAAAGCACAGCAAATAAGGCTGACGTTTGTAAGCTCTTCTTTTTAATGTACAAGATCCAGCTTGCACAGCACATATTTTCTAAACTGTTCAATACTATAACGTTATCTCTCTAGTCCACAGAAGGCCACAAGGAGCCTTAAAACAGGAAACTCCCCTCTTTCACAGGGTTTCCTATTTTTGCAAGACTGTCTGATGTGTGTGACAGGGTCTATTTCAGTTCCTGATGGCATTATCATCACTTTGCTGCATTACCATAAAGCCCAGGAAATAAGCTATTACCTACCACACGCCTCCCAAACGTTATCCCAGATGATCATGCACTCACAAAACAGCATTAACTGTGAGAATTAGAGTCCATTTAAACTGCAGCTGTTCCTTCATTCCTAAATAGGTTCTTAGATCAAAACTTCTCCCTGACTGGTCTCATTACTGAATGTCCATTTCAACTGGAAGAGAAAAACATCACTTCAAAAAATCTTATGTTTTACAGATAACATTCCTTCCCTGTAATATGACAATCAGGTAAGTAATGTTAAAATAAAGAATTTTTCAAAAAAATACAGTGGACATTTTAGCTTTCAGATTTGTGAGCTGAAATTTTGCCTTCAAATCATCTATGGCAAAAGAAATGAACCTGTAATTTTGATTTTCTATTTCTAGTTTCTCTTATTTTCAGAATCTCAAGCTTCAATTATTTACAGGAAAGATGTTCTAGTTATTTTTAATGACAATACTAACTCTGCATTTGCTGTTAAATGCAAAACTTAAATCCTAGATTTAATATACATGCTGGTGTTCTTTTCAGCTAAAAAACCATGCCTTAGAAAGGCCCCAACTCCCACAACCCTATATTTTGCTATTATCAAAAAAACCCCACAGATTATTATGTACCATTTCCCACTCTGTTTCTTTGTCTCTTTGTTACCATCCACTGGAAGGGCTTCAATCTGAAGAGGAAAAAACACTTTCAATTCTAAACTGAAAAACCTAAATGTCAGGAAAACACACAATGGCTCTTTAAGAGTCAACAGTAAATTAACTTGCCTATAACAGTGCAATAATTAGCAGTTAGTAGCTTATTAAATGGATGGCAAAGGCCAAGCTGCCATCTGGGATCTCACGTTTCTTGTGATTGTTTTTATGTCAAGATGTGCAACTTGCATTAGCTTTCATGTCACTGCGCTTGCCCTTACTTTACATGTAAATTTTAATGAAACATACAGCACTTTAAAAATCAGACATCCATCAAAAGTGCTATTAGCCGGCCTTTTACAAAGCACATGGCCTGTTTTGCTACCTCTGCATCTCTACACGCCACTGAATGCCTCAAATGAACAAAACGGGGGGGGGGGGGCAAAAGAAAAGCCTTTCAATGATATCAATTAAATATTCTCTCTGAGCAGAGAGAAACCTGAGATTCATTGAAAATGAAAAACTACAATACAGCCTAAGATGACAATATTTTAGCTCCTGTTAACACACAACACAACCATAATGCCTTTAACTCTCACAGGAATCATTTTTCTTAATAAAAATGAAAGCCAGCAAAGAATCAGCTGCTTATTCACACATCAGAAAGACACACTTTTAAAACAAGGCACAAAGAAAACAAGTAAGAAAAAGTTATTTACCTATAAACTACAAAATACTTAACACATTATTGAATATCTCATACATACACAATATTTGTAAACACACATGCTCATAAGCATAAACAAAAATTATTTACCAGAACTTTCCTATTATGTTTGTGTTCATAAGGTATTACAAAGAGGTATAAAAAGAAGAATAAGACATCTATTCCTTTGCATTAGCTGATATTGAACATTTAAGTGACTTCATTTCCCAAAATTTAGAAAATGTCTTCACCACTAGAATATAAAGAAATAGATTAATGCCTTGCAGAAATGCCACCCAATACCTTAACATATGAAATTCATCAACTATCAATCACCTCTAATTAGACTTCAACAAATTACATTAAAATATTTCTTTTCCCTAAATAAAATATGAAACCAGCAGCAAAAATTCACTTAAAAAATTATTCCAAAAGAGTAACATTCAAGGGGCTTTAACTCTATCAAAGAGGTTTTGCATATTTGGTATTCGCTAATCATAAAATAAAATGAAATGCTTGATTTTTTTAGTCATTAAGAGCAAAGTTAAAACTGAAAGTCAGCATCCTTATGATAATGCAGCATTTTTTTTCTCACCAAAGGAAAACAAACCCACTACCACACATATTTTAGGGTCCTTTCATTAATATTTTTACTTGTAGAAACCAAAACCATACAAAATTCACATTTAATTCACATTTAAAATATTAAGATACTTTATGGGGCAAACCAGAGCTTAAAAAACACTGCCAAGGCTGTCAAGACAAATGTAATACTGTTTTTTCCCCTTGTATAATTAAACATGTAGAAGCACAAATGATCCAATTTGTTACTGATGTTTACTTCAACATTTGCATAAACTCTTGGCCATTCAGCTGGACTTATTCACATACAACCACAGAACCATTTACATTGGAAAAGCCATTTAAGGTCATCAAGTCCAACCCCCTTAGCACTGCCAAGTCCATCAATACACTGTGTCCATGAGCATCCCATCTACACATCTTCTAAATATCTCCAAGACTGGCAAGTCAAGCAGTGCCCTGGGCAGCCTGTCCCCATATTTGACAACTCTTTCCATAAAGAAATTTTTAGTAAAATCCAATCTAAATCCATCCCTGGTGCAACCTGAGGCAATTATCCTTCATTCTATCTCTTGCTACTGGGACAAAGAGGCTGACTCCAACCTTGCTACACCCTCCTTTCAGGTAGTTGTAGAGAGCAATGAAGAGAGCCCTGAGCCTCTTTTTCTCCAGGTTAAACAGCTTCAGCTGTTCCTCATCAGACTTGTGCTCCAAAGCCTTCACCAGCTCCATTGCCCTTCTCTGGACTCACTACAGCACCTAAATGTCTTTCTTGTAATGAGGAGCCTGGAACTGGACACAACACTCAAGGTGCAGCCTCACCAAGTACAGGGGATGACCACTGCCCTGGTGCTGAAGCAAGCTGATATACAGTATTGCTGGTGAAAAGGAACTTGAAAATATTTTCCTGATCAGTAAGGTCCAGTCATTTCCTTCTACTCAAGCCCATAAATGCTATTTCAATTTTCCTGTGCCATTACCTTCAGGTCAATTTTATTGAACATCTCAAAGAAATAAGAACCTCATTCTCTGAGAGCAATGCTGAACCTTCCAAGACTTAAAAGACCTACTTCAGTTAAGAGCAGGTACCAAAGCAGATAATCTGATTTTGCAATGCTGATTATAAATAGCAAAATTGGCAGTAGCCTTTGGTCCACACGACATGCATTTTAAACAATTCCACTCTTCCACTTCTCTCTAACAAATAAAAAAACTACTTCACGCTGAAAATGAGTGGGCCCCGAGTACAACTACTGATGGAAGTAAGGAGCCACATGCCTTGGAGAAGAACCAGGAGTCTGCAGACTGCATGAGCGCTACAGGGTGCTGTGCACACCCAGAAACCAGCCCCGCTGGTCCTTCTCTGCATCAGAGAGGGCATCTTCCGTTCTTTGGGTTCTTTGCCCACTGGATTCAATATGAATTTGCTATTGCCTTCAAGAAGACAAAGGACTTAATTCACTGAAAACAGCAGATCCCCACCAGAAATACAGACAATTTTCAAAGGGGATATGAGCCACAGTAGAAGTCAGATCCAAACCAAGAGCGATGATAAAACAAAACCCACATGATGGACAGTAACAAAATGGCAAATAATCATTTCCTTAACAAAGACTTTAAAGAGAACAAATTATATGGAAGAAGGTGATAACACATTAACTCCATTAGCAAATGGAAGTTGGATATTTATAATTTCTTTTGATATCATTTATTTGTGGGAAAGCTTTAAGGAAGCAAACTTAATATAATTGTTCCTTAATTGCCAGTATTCTCTTCTCCAGAAGAGAAGTCATATTCAGCAATTCTTGCCAAACCAAACAGAAGTCCTTGCTCATCATATTTTTACCTCACGTCCATGACCAGTTCCATACCTCAAATAAGAACTCAATGCATTTAAACTGAAACCTCATTTCAGATTAAAATGCAAGTGATATCTAGGTGCTTGTCTGTATCTCAGCTACTCCAGCCATTACCCCAGAACACCTACACTTCATCTTCGACTTTCAAGGAACTTACATTAAAAAAAATTAAAATCTCCTGAACATTTTAAAAAGGATAGATGCAGAGAAAGCCTATTTACTGCAGTGGAAACAACTAATCAAACACTTGCTTTAAATGATGAATGCAAGGTCACAAACCACTATATGCTGTGAAGAAGTTTTATGAAATCAAATACATCATATCCTTTGGCTACATACATGCAACGTAAGACAGAGTTGTTGCCAGTTTTTACTAAAAACAAGAATGCCAAGAAAGTATGAACCTTCCACGCAAGCACTAAGGGCATCTGGTACCACTTTCTCTGAGCTGACGGCCATGTGTGGGTTCAAAATTACAGTTTGAGCCCTCTGAAAGCAATGCTATTTTTCACACAGACTGGTGGTTCTCTGACAAAGTCACTCGCTATAACTAGAGCTAAAAAATGCACATAGCTGGGAAGTGAAATGATATTTTCACTCAATGACACAATAAATTAAGTTTCAGTACATATGAACTAATTGTGGACTATATGTTATAATCCTCATGCCTACCAGCTCAGTTAGGAGATTTGCCTTGTAGAAGACTTTCAGCTTAGTCTTATACAAGCTGGCCTGAAGCATAAAAGCCACCCAAGAACATGAACTAACATCACACAAGACTTGCCCTGATCTACACTGACCCTTAAACCACACTAATCCATGCCGTACATCAGCTGAGTTATTGGCAGCTTTGTTGAGGCACAGTAACATTTCATATGGTCTGCTTAGAGTTTCAGGTTCTCGTACTTTTTACAGTGTATATATGGGATTATTATGTTCTGATATTCACCTCTTGCTGGGAAGATAGCTCTGAGTACAACTTACGTATTACCCTTCATCACCCAAGTCTGGAGAGAATCAAAAATCTACAAAATTAATTATTGGAATATTTTTCCAACTTCAAAATAGAACAAATAATATTGATTATATAATGTACTCCATCAGAGAGAATTCATCAATACAAAATTGTTAGAAGAAAGCTGGGCATCAGAAAAAGGAATCATACAAATTAAGGTGTTTAATATACCACTGTGCTCCCAGAATTCAGATATTACAGGAGTAGTAATTATTGAGCAGAGACTGCTTGTGCCTCAAAGGAAAGTTATTATGAACAAATCATCTGACCTCATATCCCTCCCAAATTCATAGCTGCACAACTAGGCATTTTATTCCCCAGTGTCTTACTGGCATGGACACAAGCAACATCCTCCAAACATGTTCAAATCATGCTAATAAATAGATCAGATTTTTAAGCAGTAGAATGGAGTAAGCCTCAGCAGGAAGAAAAAAAAAACAACAACAACAACAACAACAAAAAAAAACACCAACACAAAAAACTTTTCATCTTTCTCATTGAAAAATAGTGCTGGAGGAGGTACAACTGACACCAAAGAAGGCTCCAAGCATGAGCAGCATCTTGTTATCTAAGTTTCTCATACCTTCTCCCCTCCCATGGGCAGCGCCACACAGCTCTGGCTCTTTTTCTCCTTCATCTCGCTTCCTTCTGCAGTTCCAGCTTGTTCCTTCCTGTCCCTAGCACAGCCACCTAACCTTGCCTGTCCCTCATATGATGTCTTACCCTTTCTGTCCCTCACATGACCGCCTGTCCCTTCCTCCTCACAGCACGGCCAGCAGACTCCAACTGACCACTCTGCCAGCTAACTCACTCTTTATTACACCCACAGCTGTGAGGGCTGTTCCCACTCCTTGGTAATTAACACAGCCCCAATATATGGAGGGCAAGATTGCCTTCAGCACCATCTTTATCTGTTCTCCCACAAAATAGGATCAAAAGAAAGATTTTTCTCAAGGCATGCTTATAATTTATCAATCAATCTTCACTTTTCCTTCCACTCCAAGAAGACCCATAGCACATTGGCAGCATTTTGCCTTTTTGGCAGTTTTGATAAGGGATGGATGACTGCCCTCAGCATGTCTAAGATAGGTGTGAACTGCTGAAGAGCAAGTTGGAGCCCCAGAGCAGTCTAGCATGCCCTGTGCTGAACTGGGCTGCAAAGTAAATGGACCTCTCTGTTTAACAGTGTTGATTACTTCTGCTTCCTCTGCAGCTTTTTTTGCAACTCAATTTCTCTTTGAAAAACACCTTAGCACTAGCATAAATGATGGTAAGCAGAGCTGGGGGAAGAAACAATAGCTCAAAAAACCTCCACTGTTGAAGGATACTGGACAAGCCCAGGTTCTGCTGCTACCAACACCAGTATCAACATTACCAGCAGTGGCATCACTCTAGTGCAAGTGTCAGCAGGATGAGCTCACTGGCCTATGGCTCTATCTTTGACTGAACTGACAAACCCTTTGCACCCCAGCATCACCAACTACAGATGGCCTGACACTGCACAGCCCATATGTAATGTGAATAGGGAGAAAATAACATCTCTTAGGAGCAATGCCTCAAAGCATTAATCTTAATAAATATTTCCTGCATAATTCAATACAAAAGATTGTTAAGAGACTTTTAAAAATAAAAGCATTAAGTGCCAATATGAAATGCATTCATGAAAATACACTTTGCCCATCAACAAACATTTTACAAGCAACGAAGTCTTAGAAAGAATGTGATCTCTACCTTTACTTCTACCTACGGACAGGAAGGTGTGCATCCAGTTAAGAGGAGGAACAAGAGAGGTGTCCACCACGGAGGAGGCAAAAGAGAAGAGAAGGAGGAAGCATAAAAAAACCAGAAAAATATGTCACTGGCCGTACTTAGAAAAACAAGGAAATGAGCATATTTATTTAGCAGCCAAACCCAACAAAACACAATGTCAAGGGAAAAACAAGAGACACGCCACAACTAAAACACAAAGCAAAGCTTAAACCACTGACAGTACAATCAGCAGCTGCCTGGTTAAGCTTTAATTTGATTTTCTACTGAGAAATGCAACCTGCTCATGCAATACCACGCCAGTGATATGCCTCAATCCACGTCAAATTCAAAACAGCACGGGAAACAACAGAATAGGACAGGAAGAAAATAAATCTCATGGTAATATATTTGCTAAACACATCTCACCTACCAGAGCTAATGTATTTGTATATAATGTTGACATTGTATATTTACTCACACATATACATTTACATATTTTATATCCATCATATTTTTATAGAGAGTAAATATTTATCAAAAGGCAATATCTGTGAGTTTGTTGGCAAGAAAGGAGAAGCCACTATTCCCTGATGTGTTATAGATAAACAAGGGTGGCTAAAGTTGCCAGAAGCCAATAGTTTTTACATTTTTTGCCAGATGAGGGAGTATAGAAAGTGCTGATGACTGGCCTGAATAGGTCATGCAAGTCTTCATGAGCCAGCTGGGTTGCAACTTGTAATTTAAATGTCCAAGTGCAACTGTTTACATAATCCAGAGCTAAACCACAGACTACTACACAGAAATGTTCAGTGTTATTGAGAATGAAAGTGGCCATCAACTGTTCTGATGACTTCCAACATGCCTTCCTCTGTCAAAACAGCTTGCCATACTCAACTACATACTGAGCAACTAGGACGTGGTGAAGGGAACTGTCTGCTGGATGATCCTTCAATAAGCATGACCTCTGAGCCATAAGCCCAGTTGAACAGTAAGTGGGGACACTGAGAAGGATCTCAACGCTTCCCAGAGTTTAGTCAGATGCTCCACATGCCAAACACCATGGTCTTAACACACACCTAAAAAGAGCCAAATTTTCCGACCTTTCCTACCATACAGGGATGTTGAGCAGTACAGAAACTGGTTAACTAAGCCCCTACTTCACTTCTGATTGTTACCTAACCTTTCATGACCTCAGAGCAGACATCCGTCTTGAAAAATAGACTAAAAACTGATTATGTCTTAAGTCTTTCTACATTTCAATGAGATACATAGAAATTATGTCTGTTTTGCTCAAGCACCTTATTAATCTTTAGCCTTCAGAGGCACTGTGTACTAACTCCTCGGACTGTCTATCCTCAGATACATGCTTACTTAATGCCAAAAATGCTGTTGCATACATCTAGTCTAGGAAAGCCTCATCAGGCTTCAGAGTCAAAACGTACATTTTCTTCTGATAGGCCAAACACTTGGTCTGGTCTTCCTTTTATGTACCATTTTCACACACCCTGCATTAAGTCTTAAGGTGTTTCACTCCTGCATTCACAAGACTAGAAGCATCAGGAGAGCTGATAACTCCTGTGCACCCTGGCACTGTCAGAGGAAAACAGAACCACAATTCTCCTCGCTTTATCTGTTCCCACCAGCTTCTTACTCCACACCCTCGCAGTGCAAAATGGGACTAATTATCCCATCCTGTCACAGCCAATAGATCTGTAACTCAGTGCAGGCTGAAATACTAAAATGTGATCTCTGATCTGGGCCTAGATCCCATTTTTAGCCCAATATGGGGTTAGCTGTCTTGCTCTTCTCAACCATTTTGTTCTGTATGTATTTGAGTATTTTAAATTGCAGACACAGGACTTTGTATTATATTATTTATATTATGCAGGACAGGCCATTATATGCAGATTTCCTCAGGATTCATAATGAGTTAGGATCATGCCACAAGGGCTATTAACATACTTTTTGTAATAATTGTACTCTTAAAATAATGATCAACATTGAGGTCTACATTTAGTAGGCAGAAGTGGGAGTCATTACAGCTGGCACAAGAATAAAGAAATGGCAAGATAAAGTAGTTGGTGGGCTGCATGAAGAGGAATGCATACCTTTTACTATCCATGGAACCATGTCATGCTCCCTCCCAGGCATCTGAGTCCCAGGTTGACAAGAAACCTTGGCTTATGGGACACAGAACCAAAAATGCAAATGGCTTGACTGGCACCCTGTAAGCTTAGTTGCTTTTGTTAGGCAAAGCTCAACCCAGAAAAGCAGCAGGGACAAAGCTCTTTCATGATCAGTGACAGAAAAAAGTGGAAGGACTTACCTTGTTCACCCATCATCAGGTGAGAGAGGCCTGTGAGAGAGAGAGAGAGAGAGAGAGAGAGGAGAGAGGAAGTAAGAGAAAAAGAACAAAACTGATAAAGAAGCAGTAATATCCATGCACACTGATCACAGTCCAACACCTGTCAGGATTGGAGCTCACATACTTGAACTAGACCAGGTATGGTTGTAGCACACAGGGCACAAACATTTGCAGATGCTGCTTCCCACACTGAGCAGGAAAGCATCTGTCACTGGTAGAAAAAAAACTGCTGCTCATTGCAGAATTGTGTCTGAGGTTCAGCACATCCCTTGTGGGGGGTGACTCCAGAGGCACTGCATGCCACTATAGCTAAATGGGCTATGAAAGCCAAGGTGTGCAGTGACAGTCTGCAGTGAGCTGCTGGTCCTCTGGAGAGATACAGAAATAACTTCTCCTCAGCTAAAGACTTTAAATTCAAGATTGCATTGGTCAGTAAAAGGGAGGCCACAATCACACCACACCTGCTTCAGATGAATCTTCTGGTCTAAATGCTTACACAAAGCTATCATTATTGAACATGTGGCTTCATCGTGTATTTTTAGGAGTCTATCCACTGTTCACACTAATTAGACACCAGTAGACCAAACATAGCAAGGAAACAAAGCTAAAGAAATTACCTGTAACCAATTTAAATACATCTCCACAGCCTTTCTGGAAGAACTGCAGGACAGTTTCCCAGGACAGTGTGTTACTTTATGGCTCTGTATCTAAAGCTACTCTTCAGTTTCATAATTGCAGGTAAAGCCAGAAAGCAGCACAGTTCCCCTCAGCAGAGATGGTCATTGTCAGCTCTGCAGATGAGGTTGTAGCGTTTACTTGGGCTGCTCCACTCTCTGATAATTCTTTCTGGCATAAACCTTGTTTGTTTCAATCAAATTCTATGTCTAGGCCCAATTTTCAAATAGGTTTACTGTACTGTATTCATACAAATATTGTTTAGATATTTCTCTCTCTCTCTCTCTCTATATATATATATATATATATCCATGCCCAAGCCATTAAGCATGAAGTAACCCATTAATCAATTCTGTAGCACAAGCCATCACAGAACTAACATAAGAATCAAGTCCTACACATTCAAGCCATGAGGGACCCCTTTCATACTTGGTTCCCTGACCAGCTCCCTTTAGCTTAATTCCTTCTCACATCTCCTACCTCTTATAGTACTTAATATGGCAGGGGCCTCTATACATGCACATACACACCACACACCCCATATCTATTTTAAGTCAGTTTTATAATCAAACAGGGCTGTGACTTTTTAATTTCACGGAGGCTGAGAGGTCAAATGAATTTATTAGAATGAGAATTTTCAACAAGCAGCATGCGGAGTTTGAATTTGTTTATTCCTTTCTCTTTTATGGTTTTCCTTTGCGTTGGCTGAAGAAATCTAAAATCCAGATCATCCTAAGAATATGTTCACCCACAGAGAACTTCAAGCCAGATAAGGGGATTAATAATTGTACAGTCTAAGGAATGCAAATACCTTAATGTTCTTGAAGATTATTATGGATTTAGAAAAATAATCAGAAACATAACATAGGTTTAGATTCTTTTAGGTCTTTTAGCTATAAATAAACCTAGCAGATTTGATACTGTAGGACATTACAAGATATAATTCAGTGAATCATTTGCTCTGCTAGGAGAGTGAGCTGAATTTTTCTCTCTATGGCCACTGACCCCATCATTCTTGACAGGCAAATCTTAGGTCTGATCAAACAGACACTTGAAAGTCACCACAAAAGGCAGGAAGACAAAAGTATAATTGTTAAGACCTACAAGGCACAGAATTCCTGTACCAATGCCAAAAAAAGTGAAAAGGCTAGAAGGTGTCAGTATGACATACTGCAGAAGCTGGCTGAACAGGGAGGGGAGATGGGGATCCTGAGGCCTTGTACACTGTGGGAAAGGAAAAGTCATACCTACAGGGCCCAGTATCAACAGGTGCAGCTCCTGGGGATGGCAGGAGTTTTGTCCACTTGGATACAAAGAAAGAGAAGCCTCCAGAGAAGGTTCAAAGCAAGAGTCTACATTAAACACCCTAAATTACATCATAAAAAGATCCATTTTTCTCTCCACCAGCCACAGAGGAGCTTTAAAAATCTCAAAAGGTCAGGAATGTCAACACTCCTTTTTGTCCTTATCCTGAGAAGGCCAATGCCATGTGCCCTTTCTGTCAGGCACCTCAGTCAGATGCATCCCCACAAGCCCTTTGCCCTCAGCTGAAGAGTTCGCACACCCCCAAAATAAATGCTATGTTGTAGCCCCTGATTTGGCCTTGGTTCAAATGCCTGCAAAAGAAAGTATCCCTAAAAAATACTCTGGCACTTCCTGCTTCTTCACAAATCTGAAATGCCACAGCAGCCATGGTACTTGTATTGTATGTACCTCTTGATCTTCTAGTCCCAATTCAACAATGTAGGCAGGGAGATTAATGAAAAATAATGCCCTCCCCCTCAGTGCTACTTTTTCCTTTTTTAAAATAGGAACAAAAAGGAGGGTAGACTTGGAGACAGAACAAAAAGTATTGTATCATAAGTTGTCCATCAACAGTGACCCTTATTTTTACAAAGAGAATACCAACGGAATTCCAGATTCATTATTAGATAAAATAATAATATAAATAATGAAATAAAATATCAGCTTTTCTCATCTGAAAATATTCCTGCCCTGCAATTTAAAGTAGGAGTGAAAATGAGTGTATTTATCTCCAAGAAAATGTTATTAATGACCAAAACCCTCAACCTTTGAGATAGAAAATCTGTGACATTTGCAACGTGTAACAAAGCCCTCAAATTAGTCAGAGTAAAATCAACATGGAAAATGTGAACTGACGTAGTTGTCTCACCTTTGTATCAGTTTCAAGACATGACAAAATACTAAAACGATTTTCCAACCATAAAAGTCAAAGCCACCTCGAGGTGGAATGGGGTAACACTTGCTATTGAATTGTAAGAAACTAATACGGCATCCAGCAAACCAATGCAAGAGCTGTATGAATTGTTCAGACCTGCAAACTAGACCAGATTTTTCCAGATCAATGGGGACACCTATCACCATGCTATTTGGGCAGCAGTCATAAAGACAAGCAAAAATTTTAGCAGGCTCGGGATACAAATGAACCCATTAGGCCCCAAAACATATTATTCACATAGTCTACCATTGTTTGTGCCAATAGCCATGCCATTTCAGAAGAATCCTATAAAAAAATCTGATCTTCCATCTAAATCCAGGTGAAATATGTTTTCCTTTTAATCTTGAATTTTTTCAACACAAAACTCTGATTACAGACTCAGCTATAAGGAAACCCAGCCACTGTAGAACTTGGAAAAGGTTGATAAAAATCTGCATGAGCTCTAGTAACCAAGGGGTTTCATGCTTTTTCTAAACCAATCTAGTCATCCTTATAATAATTTACTGGCTGGACAGAACTGCTGCCCAACAAAAATGGTGTGTAGTAAGTGGGCTGGAAAAGGTTTAGGAAAACCTCAGAATAAATGGCTTATCTGCCTGTAAAGAAATTTTATGCCAACATCAAGAATCCGGTTACTTTCTATTCCTGAACTTCAAACATGAGTGACAGTAAGAACAAGTGTATGGCTTCAGAAGAAAACTCTCGACAGGTTTTTTAGATAAACATCTGCTTGTACTCAGCCTCTGGAGACCCAGTTTCTTTGAACATTCAGCAGTAATGTGAAGAGAAAGCAGCATGTTTCTTCAGAATATCAGTTTGTTATTAAAATAATATGTCCATTGCTGAGGGCAGAAAGACTCAAACTCTGCTCTCTGGCCATGATTTATGCATGCCACAACTGACTTTTCCTATTTAGGTCTGGGAGAGTTTTAGGGGTTTTTTTTTAATATTTCTTTAACCTACTACCTAATCAGTATTATTTTCTTAAAGTTTAAAATGAAGTTCCCTTGATCTCAAAGAAACATTTCAAACTATTTTTTCTAAAAAAACTGTAAGCCATCTGCTTTCTACATCAAAATAGTAAAATTAAATGGCTCTAATTGTGCAAAGTATCAAGGGCTAACACTGGATTCTTATGAAGCCAGAATGACATTTTTAAAAGTAGCTTTAGAGTACAGTGATATGAAAGAGCAATGTAGTTAAACAGCAGTCCTCATCTTTAAAGGTTTGCTAGGGGCAATTTTCATTGCGGAGGGGAAAATATGGGAAACCTTGGAAACAGTTTGAATCCTGCTCCCTCCCATCCCATTAGTACTTAGCACTTAAAATGGAAAATAAAGCCACAAAACATAAGAAGATGGGGATAGCACAAAACACAGCTGAGAGTGACAAGTGATTGCAGCAACAAAGGAAGATGGACTCATTCATCTAGTTAATTATAGCTTGTTCTGTGCTACTGGGCCCATGATCTGGGGGTGTGCACGTGTGTGTGGGTGTGCATGCGCTGCTGAATTGCTCTGCTATGGCAGGCAGCCTCAGTATTTCCCTTTTAAAGATGCTACCAAATGATTAGCCCAAAAGCTCTTAATGAATGGGAAAAGAGACTGCCAGGCAGCAGCAACAACTCAGATCTCCCCTGGGGCAAGTTTGCCCAGAGAGGATCTTTTTTCAGGGTATCAGGCTGCGTGACCCACTCAGACAATAACAAGGCCAGCTGCAAAGTATGTCTGAGACAGGACATCAGACCCTCTAGTGCAGGATGTGCACAAAATCCTTTATGGCAAAGCTGAAGAAAGAAATCATGCAAACCAGGGACTCTCCCAGAAATAAAATTACATCCACTATAGAGAAGAGTACTCAGATGAGTACTGGAGTCTGCTGTTTTCACCTCCTTTCTGAATGTCCTAAAACTAGCAGTTCCTTAAGAAATAGGTTTTTCTCTGCTCTAAGCCTCATACCCCAGCTCTCTCAGCAGTTCCCTTTTCTACTAGGGAAGAGAGTTGAGAAGCTCTTTGTCTTCCATGTGGTCTTCATAAAATAAGGTATCTTTAGATTCTCTAAAACCAAAAGTCGAAGGAAAATTCCCTAAGAATCCCCAGGTACCAAAAAAGAGGACATTCCAGCAAGGCAAAACGATGGGACTCAGACAAAGAAGCAAAACCCTTGTCTTGAGAGATGTGAAGAATGGATAAAGAAGCAAAATCATTCTGCAAACTAGTTCAGACCTTTTACCTGCTAAACGGGTCAGCTTTGCCAAGAAGGTAACTTGATTTCTTGGCTGCTGGTGTACATGGGACTTTTTCTTTCTAACTCAGCAAAGCAGTGGCACGGGCTGGGGAGGTCAGTTCTGTTTGATTCAACCATGACATGCATGACAGCCAAGGGGCTGCTCTCAGGCCCCAGCAGTGAGGCCAGCCGGGAGTGCAGTTTTGTTATTGTAGCCGCAGGCCCACTTCCAATCCAATTACACACAACAGCTGTGCTAGCTCCTCTTTCCCATCCCCTTTTCTTCCTCTGCTATGTAATTCCAGGATAGGTTTTGTCATTATCAGGGGCACTGAGTCAGGGTGAATGGCATCTACTTTGAGCGATCAAAGGAAGAGGAACATGAGATAGGAACCAAAGAGAAAGTTGTTTACCCCAAGGTCTATGGAAGGAATAGTGAAAAAGAAACATACTATCTCCTTTCACTCCAGGCAGAAACACTATTCTGACATTCCATGTGGCATTTCCTACAAGTATTTGCATAGGAAGGGCTACAAATATGGTGGTGTTTGAAAACATGAAAACATGCAAGTGTTCACAAATATGGCCACATGCACAACAGAATCTAAGAGTGCATGTGCAAGACCTGAGAGTGAATGCATTTTATGACTGATCCACAAATTGTGCATCACTGCATATCAGAGCACCTGATCAAATACGTGCAGAAGTTGGGAAAAGAACTATTAGACATAGATATAATTCTTCAGCTTAGAAAATATATCCCTAACAATATACATGATTGAGATAAAACCCTAATTGAGACAGAACAGGTGAACAGGAAATAGCTTTTATTTGTGGCAAACACAAACAATAGGGAGTCACTGAATGAAATTCTCAAGTAACAGGTGTAGAAACAACTGAAATAAAGTACTTTCCACATTTCAATGATTAAACAATGGGACTTGTTATCACAGGATACAGTGGAGTTAAAAAATACAAGTGGATTAAGAAAAACAAAGACTGGATATATCCAGAAAAAATATGTTCATCAATGACTGCCGAACACAATCTGGATGCAACATCAGGTCAGAAAGTCCTTAAAACAGTCATTACCAGAAACCACCAAGATACTGGGACAAAACCTATGCTATCATAGTTTCTTAAGCTTCCTCCAAAGTATCTACAGAAAAGACACTTCTGTGCTAGAGGAATTCTTGCTCTCACTGCAACGATTACTACTGCCGTATTTCTGCAAATAGGTCTGCATGCAACTAAAAAACATTCACATTCCAGTGTAAGAAAATTGCATTAGGGTACATGTGCTAAGGGCATGCAAGAATCAAAATAATGGTGGCACCTGTGAAGGAGAACCTAGGCTCATACATACTGGCTTCAAACTCCTAATGAGTGGCACTGATATTATGGCATAGATGGATTCTTACTCTCTCACCCAGCACCTTCTGCAAACAGGAAACTTCAGATGGGCTGAAACCCACCATTTTCATGGCCCAAAAGTAGAGTTTTGCTTTAAGGAAGCAGGAGCCAGCATATAGGTACTGCTTAAATGACCCAATGACATAGAGTCAGGGAGACCAACTATAAAAGCAGACCTGAGATGAGGAAAGGAAAGAAGCATTTAAAGATGGTGCTTGAAAAAATTAAATACCTGGATCAAAAATGTGATTATATGCTTATGCTTTCAACAATCTCTACATCTTTATGAAGTATTTGTTCAGGTAAACAAGAACTAGTTTTTCCTCTGGGAACTACCTAGGTAATGTCCACTGAGTTTTTTCCATTCAGTTATATGCAAACACTAGCCAGCAGTAAAATCATGACAGCCAAATGTTAAGAACTTAAGCTCTTAGCCTCCTCCCCATAAACATTTAAAAATCTCTCCCACAATAGGAATAAGCATGGTATGAATAGGAAAAGCACTATTTAGATTTGGACACTCCCCTCCCCAGATATCAATAACAGCCTCCATAATATCAAGGAACCATATTTAGTTTTTTCTCCTGCATATATTCTTCCACTAAAAAAAAAAAAAAAAACACGTAAGTGAGACAGAAGCATATAACTTTCTCTTTGATCTATTGGTCTTTTTCCAACTATTTATCTTTCAGAATCTATACCACTGGTAAAGAATAGAAGGTGCAAAGAAAGAAGCAGGTACTGCGCAGAAGTGACAGAGGCATCGGCATCCATTCTGGTCTGTGCTGCATGCCACTTCCAGCCAGGCACTTAACCTCTGTACCAAGGTTCTTAAACTCCATAATGTTCAGCCCCAGTACCCAAAACAGGTTGTGAAGGTGAGGTGAGGCTGTAGCTATAACCCCAAAGGGAAAACTAAAGTACTGAAAGAAGCTGTTTCTCCTCTACATGACACAGCAAGTCAGTGACCCAGCCACGTGCAGACAGCAACAATCCCAACTCCAGGGCACTGTACACAATGTGGTGTTGATATTTTATAACTGAGGCATTACATTTGCAGGACAGGTGAGCTGACATCTGATAAACTTCTTTTATGTGTGAAATAAGCCAGATGGGATCAAGTTGTCTTTTGAAAAGAGTATAGCAATGAGCCTCTGTTGCTGGAGTGCCCTTCTTCACAAGCAGACCTCACAGCCAGGAAAGGCTTATGCCACACATTTCTGTTTACTTTAAAAATAAACAACTTCTTTGCACCTTAGAGTAACTGCACCCAGCAGAACCCTGTGGTGCCCACTGCTGCCAGCCCCAGCCTATTCACAGCTACCTCCCCTTAATGGGGAATTAGTTTGAACCAGTCTATTCAACAATAATGAACACTTATTTAATCAATGGGCTCTTTACAGCCCTTCTGCTGCCTGTGGGTAGTTACCACGAGCACATAAAATCCCTAATTTGTCTTTCAAACAGTAGATGGTTAAAGTAACCATTTTTATAGGGGCCTGAGGCTCTGTCCTTGCAATATAGATAGCTGGATGGCAAATAGGTAGAGAGTGTCTGCATAGCTAGGCAGAGGAGAAGTGTAGTAGTAGTCTGTAGTCCAAACCCCCCTGGAGGTCCATGTCACTGCCCAATCCCACAGCAGTGCCAGTGCACTCCCAAGACTGAGATGAGCAGAGGGATGTGACTGCCTAGGAGTAAACAGTGACAGAGCCTTGTAATTAGGTGTGGGTAACTGTCAGACTGAAAACATACAGATGATTGAGAGAACATATGAAAAAACATTCACATGTCACAAGAAATCCACATGTGAATAAAAATCCACATAAGAAAGCACATAGCAATCCTGAAAACAAGAACAGGTGTATGAGCAATGGGGAGAATAAAAAATGCACATCCACACACATAAATCTTGAGAATAACAGGGCAGTAGGGCAGAAGAGCACAGTCAGAGAGCAGAAGGATGGACTGCTCCATGGTGCTCACACTAACAGCAGTAGAGTCCTGTACTGCGTGTGCCACCTCTGCTTGGGCTCCTACCAGTGATGCTATCAGCTCCTGCACATGGGAGATGTCCCTGATGCTACTTGAGGCAATGCTCATTACTGGCATAATATCATGTGTCCTACTGGTAGAGCATAGCAAGGCCATGCTTTCCCAATTCACTCATCCTCCTCTGCCAGAGACATCAATGTCTTCCGGATGCTGTGGAGAGACTTGTGACTCAAAGCCTTTGGTGGGTGTCCTGTCAGATCTTGCCAAGATGAGAGGAAACAGGAGTTCCTGGACTCCCAGACTGGGGCAGAGATGCAGTTTCAGCCTCAAAAATAACTGAAAAGATTGCATATCAAAGTTTACAGAGCCTTTCTTTCCAAAGCGTGCCAGGTGACATTTGCCACTCCGCCACTTCCATTCCCACTGCTGTTGGTTGAGATGCACACAGAATGCAGAAGTTCTCAGCAGAACAAAAAGGTGGCTGATGAGACAAGTCAAAAGGCTAAATAGGCCAGGAAAATACCCAAGGGATGGGCCCTCCTGGCACCTCTCTGAAGTGATGCACAAGATCTGATTATCCAAGTGTAGAAAAGAAGCAAATTGAACAGAGAACACATTCCAGATCCAGATAACTCATTCCAGGTTAGGTTTCACAAAAGTTATGCAGAAAGCTAAGAAGGAAAATAGTTTTGACTTGCCCATTATCCCATTCCAGCCAGGGCAATGTAGGATGCTTTCTTGGGCTCTCGTTTCCATTTCACGTAATGATAAACCAGGTGGAACTGCCCAAGTGTGAAGTAGAAATTAATTTCTAAAGTTTCATTGGCAACAGAATGTGGACTAGAGTAAAGTAGCCTAGTCCATCTAACACTTGTAGCTGAAGTTGGGGGACCCTGATGCTGTCAATGAGACAGCAATCTGAGGGGGGAGGTTTGGAGTTCTCTGTGGTAACGTACACTGTTGTGGAAGAACTCCACATATAAACAAGCATGTGAAACACACATTCATTTTTCCTTTTAAATGAATCATTTGTGCCCTGGTGGGAATAAAATTTTGATACCTAAATAAGATCCCACATTCAGATTCAGCCAGAAAGATTTATACTCACTGGTGTATAAAAATGTGAAATAAAACAACAACAACAAACCCCTTTGTTAGTAGAACTGAAATTCAACATGTTATCAGTGGGAGTAGCAAATGGAGTAGACTGCAGAAGGAGAAAGAAAATTACTAAACTAGATTTTTATGCTAGACTACACACAGATGTATCAGAAATAAATTGTATATAGTTGCAGTTTTCAATACCGTGTTCAATTAGCAATACAAGCAACCATTCTTAATGCAATTTTCATTCAGAAAACATCCCTTTAACTGACCAACACAATGTAGTCTCTGAAGAGGGAAGCTTGTGCCCTTTGCTACTATGAAGGCCTTCTTTCAGCAAAGACTGCAATCCAGACCTTGTGATATCCAGCAGGAAGCAGGCCAAGGCCTGCTTTGGTAACTTACCACCACTCCTCAAAGAACAGCCTTTCAGCTCAGCAAAAGTAACACTTACCTGGAATATGATTGACATCTGCCGAGGGGTGTTCATGGCAAGCAGAAGGGAGAAAAGAAAGAGAAAGAAAGAGAAGAGAAAAAAAGCCATTAGAGATGCACACAGCAACTCAGCATCCTTGCATGGAAATTAATTTCATGCAAAACCAAAAGTAATTAGGTTTGTTTGAAGGCCACCCATCTGCATCCAAGCACGCCGCCATGCAAGGGAGGAGGCACTGGCTCCCTCTCCACTGTGCATGTAAAAGCGAATCCACCATCATATCTGTCCGGAGAGAGTTCCTGGAATCAGATAGAACCAAGCCACATCAGTTCCTGTAAGAATATTAGTTAAAATATTCTATATTTTTCACACACACAAATGCAAAAGAGAGAAACATAAACCAACCTGCCTGCAGAAGGCTTCTATAGCACATAAATTCAAGCAAGTTTCCAGAAAAATAGAAAAGAACCTGCTCCCCTTTTATAAGGGGCCATGTGAATTTATGACCAGTAAGACATACAACATAGTCCCAAAGTCTAGAAGAGAGCTCATTCCTTTTCATTCTTTCTGCCCATCATTTCCCAAAAAACATCCTTCATTGCAGACAGTAGTGGAGGTGGGGGAGAAGGAGTGTGCCAGAGCTCGGCACATCCCACATATTGTCTTTCACAAGATGCTAAATTCAGAAAAAAATGTTATTTGGTACTTTTTCTCCCTGTGGCATAAGACTGCTTTTCATAAGTAGGTCCTGTAAAAAGGGAGGAGCAAGACTCTGTAATTCATTGTATTGATAACAGAGAAGGCATATATTCGAATGTACTGTCTGTTTTGGGCAGAGCCCACCAATCCCAAAGAAAGTACTTTTTAAAGTTTTTTAAATGCTTCTCATAACTTTTTTAGCGTCCCAAGTTTAGTCTTGCTCTAAATAGCTACACTTATCATAATACCAAGAAGGAGAATTCCCCTGAAATCTCATAGGATTAGATTAATATTTTCCTTGCAAGGCAGTCCTCAAAAAAAAAAAAAAAAAAAATAAAATAAAGTTGCTTGAGGAAACAAGGAGGCCAGGTCCATACAGGTCCACAGATAGCATTCTCCCCTGGAAACTTTACCCTTGTCCAGGAGTTGGGCTGGTGGAGTTATCACCTTTTCAGTAAGGCTTCAAAGAAATACATTAAGAATTTGGACTACAGGACTACAGATCCCAGACTACTTCTGCCACAAATCTAGGAATATGACATACTGAGTACATTGGTTTCACACTAAGGTGTAAGGTTATATTCTCCTTCTCCCAGTGTGCCCTCCCCTTTCCAGCAGTATTCCACCCTCCTGTCCAAACCCACTGTGTTCCTGTGAAATTGGTGCCACTTGTTCTCCTGGGACACTGGCGATTCAGTGGTGAGTGATTCCCATGCATGCTGCTTTTTGCTTATCACTTCATAATGGCTCCAAAACCATTTGAGGAAAAGTCTCTGTGGAACATCATACATATATCAAGTTGTCTTTTCCTAAGGAGGCAACAACCCAAATAAAACAATGCACGAAGAGGGGAGGGACTGTTACATCAATTCATTTAAATTCCACAACTTTTACTAAATATGTATGGCAGATCTGATGTGGATTATTTACTGCCTTTCCTCTTCTAGCCCATAATTGCATCTGAGAACCAGTGTCTTGGTTTGCAGGCCTAGAAGGACACTAAGCACAGAAAGTTTACCTGAAAGTAATTACTTTTAGGTAGGAAAAGTAACAAGTGTCAGGTAGCAATGCATGCCCTGAGAATGGAAAGCAAAACAAGGTGAACAGCAGGGGCAGAAGGAAGGAGCAGACCCTTAAACACCACTCCAGAATGTGAACACCATGGCAAAGAATTTATAAGAATCTACTGCTAGGAGCAGTCTTGAGTTGATGTGGTGCTTGGGAAAAATCAGTGGCAGTTAGAGATGATCACGTATCTCAGAAGAGGCAGAAATGATTACCATAGGTACGGCAAATGTTTCTGATAATCCAGCATCCGCTTGAATTTCTATTCTAAGCAGGTAAAAAGTTCTCAACCCATGTTGTCCTCCCAGCCTCCCTGCATGCCTAACAATGGAGCAGGCACTGCTGCAGTCCAGGCTACCACTGGGGGCCTGGAACAGCAGGCAGCCTCACCAGGGTGTCTCTGCTCCAGCAAGAAATCTGTGGGATGGTTGGGAAATAAAAACTATTTCTATCTAGCAGATAGAAAGGGCAAAGGAAAGAGCTAGCCAAGGGTTAGCAAGAAATAAACACATTAAGCAAGTAAGAGGCAGTGAGCTGTAACTGATACACTGTTGAAATAATACTTATTTAACTGTGCGAGAATTAAACAGGTCATGAAGCTGTTAAAAAGGGAAACAATGAAGCTAAGAGTTAACATAAGCATCTCTAAAATTTAGTTTCTCAATGACAAGTAACAGCAAGAGGATTTCTTTTTACCTGTCTTTTTTTTTTTTTTGTGCCATTGTCCCTAAGAGCAGGCATCCTCCATCCTGACTGATTTACCTCTTAGCTTTTTTTTGCTGAATCTTTTTTTGCAAAGTTTCCACCAAACACGATTTCTGTATACACTAGTTGCACCACTAAAGTCACTGCATCTCTGTGACACTTTAACAGTAGTTACCCACATGGCAGCCCAGGTCATTAGTGTTACTTCCCCATACTAAATGCAGAAGTTTCTTGTATTGCAGACACCCCCCCATGTGGTACCTGCTGGCAAATGCTGATTTCCAAATGGTGAAAATACTTTTTTTTTTTTAGTTTATAACAACAAGAGAAAGCACTGATTTCTTTGCAAAGACAAAAAAATTACATATAACCAGTCAGTCCTCACAAAAGACCCTACAATAAATATCACTGTGGTATACAAGTGAAACTGCTACACAAGTGACAGAATCACAAAGCACAGAATATTCTGGGCTAGAAACAGGTATCATCGTGTCCAACTCCTGGCCCCACACAACACCTTCCCCAAGAACCACACCATGAGACCTTTGTCCAAATGCTCCTTGAGGTCTGCCAGGCTTGGTGCTGTGACCACTTCCCTGGGGAGCCTGTTACAGTGCCTGAACACCACCTGCGTGAAAAAACATTTTCTAATATCAAATATAAGTCCCCATGGAAACACCATCACACTTTTTCAGTGTGGATTTTACTCCACTTTGGTTCACAATTAAAACTGTGGTTGCATATATTAACAAAAGGGACCCACCATGCCTTATGGCTGGTGGGTCCACAATTAGGAGACACCAAATGCCTCAAGGAAGATAAATGTGAGAGATGGCATATAGCTAGTGTGACCAGATTTGGAGACCTGAGATGACTCTCCTTCAGGCCCTGTCATCTGAGATGTTCTTTCAAATTCTCTTTATGTTTTTCTGGTTTGTTTACAATAGGACTGTTTAAAACACATCCCCACTCTCTTCCTCTTCCATTAATGCTACCTTCTTCCACCTACAAGGACCTCCTCCCTGCTACAGGGACTGAGGAGGTAGAGCATTCCAATTAAAGAGGGAGCATGCACAACCCATGGCCAACAAAAAAAATCAGTGACTGATGGGACTTACTGCTACGTAGATGGAGGTTTCTCCACTTCCTTCAGCTGAAAGCAGCTTAAACACAGAAAGGTCTGTCTCTTAAGACAAGACAGAGCTTTTTTTATCCTATACACAAGAGTCCATTTATTGCTCCTTTGTAAAGGGCTGAGCTGCAAGCCAGTAGTGTTTGCTTTTGTTCTTTGATGATAATAGCTGTGTTGAAAGAGGGATCAGCAGGGCTGCTGCCTTTGTCTGGTGCAGCCCCAGCCATCTATCTGGGTGGGGTGGAAAGGAAGGAGGACGATGAAGGGGAGCAGGGGGAACAAAACAAACATTATTATAGCTCAGATCCTTTCCAGGCCTGTACAAGAAACATTTGAGGTATTTTTCACTCTAACATTTTTAACACCAAATTTAGTAAAAAAGGGAAGGTATCATGACAGCACACTTCTTTCTCCAGCTGGAAGACAAGGACAATGCAAACTTTCTGAAGGCATAAACCCTACCAATACTCATCACCCTGACTTGAAGAGACCTACTTTCATTTCCATCTCTGCAATCCATTCAGTCTTGTCCCCCACTTCGATGTGCTGTGGACAGCTGTCTTCTGCCAGCTAAACAGTGAGCTACTGACTGAATTCACAAGTCACAAACAAGCTGGCAGGCAGAAGCATCCTAGGCTAAGTGAAAATAAGCACGTAGGAGTGAACAGTACTAAAGTTTTCCATCATTGCTCTCCAGCATTCTCTTGTTACTCTCACTTTGACCAGCAGTGTATGCAGAGGACTGAGGAGCAGGCAGAAACTGGAGAGAGGAGGAGGGCAAAAGCCACAAAACTTGGAGGTATTTTTTGTCATAGGAAACCCACTCCCAAGTGAGAGGAAATCCAGCTTTTAGACACAAAAATTACCATATTCTGAAGATTATTCAGATATTGACACCTAAAAAAGCTTTTCTAAAGTAGATCTGGCTCTCATTATTCTGCAAATACAGAAAATGGATATGGGTAGAATTTCATTGACAGAAGCATGACTGGTTGGGAACTCAGGCATTTAATTTGACATAAATATTTATACATATATATTTTATATATATATATATATAAACTGTTCAGACCATAGATGGATGCATTTATGGCAGTCAGTGAAATTATTCAAAAGATACATGATGAGCCAGCCTAAACTCCTGAAGTTGGTAGTAAGAGATGTTGGTGACTCAGAACTGGGTGATTACTTCTTAACTGAGTTCTGATAGAACATTTTAACAATATGAAGAGCTGCATTTTGATTCAGCTGGAAACACCTCAAACTGGCAAAAGCAAATTCTTCACTAATTTGATACTTCATCAAATGAAGTGTTAATTTCACATGCTGATTTGGCAAGTGGTCTCTTCTACTATAATCTAGTCTGTTACAGCACAGATAAGCACATGGTCCTACTTCATCTCCTACAGATTCTTCTTTCTCTTCCATACACAGTGGTTTAAAACCATCAGGGAGGGTCAGAGCAACTCAAAAACAGATAACATTTCAAGTGTATAAACACCCTATAACAACAATTTGCTTGGGTAAAGATGGGCTTATTAATGAGATCAACTCCAAGCATTGGCACATCCCTGAATACAGTGCTCACACTGTACTCAGGTCACAGACACTTTAAAGATTGCTGTATTTATGGTTAACTAAGTTAAAATCTTGGCTCCATTGAATTCATAAAAAACTTCTGATTACTTTAAGAGTGTCACGATTTTCATCATTCATATTTACTTAACATCTTTTGTTTTACAATGGTAGTAAGATGCATCCCTGGTGTCCTTCCAATGATTCCACTGGGATTAATTTGCTAAATACTTAATTTGCTAAATGTTTAGGACACTGAAACAAATCCAAGATCACTCCAGCCTATGCTGTCGGTCACTGAGCAACACACTGGGATCATGAAGAACTTCACAGTACTAGCAGGTGTAGGCCTTATTGTCTCACTGCAGAAGAATAGGACCCTGTAATTTGTGTTAATGGAGTGTTGAACACTTCTGATTTTATTCAGAAGAGATAAGTGGTGACACATACACAAACAAGTTCATTACAATCAATTACATTTCTCTGTGTTCTTTGTCCTATGGGATCTCTTAGGCTGCCAGCCTCTTGGGAATAGTATTCACTTGATACATTGCATAGAATTGCATACATTTGTGGTACTGTGCCTTTGCACAGCTAATACTTGGGATCCCAAAGCACTTATTAGCTGTGAATATAGGACTCATTCATTCAGTACTGAAAAGCAGCCAGCTCTGAAGTGAAAGAGACAGATGTTTAACAGCTTATAGGAACGCCATACAGCAGTTTCACATGTCAGAGTCAGAACAACAAGAATTACTTAAAGAGGCAGATGAAACTTCGCTGATTCTACTAAAAGTGCTGTGTGATTTTTAAAGAACTCGTGATTCAAATGAAGAGATTTGATTTCAAAAGTTATCTGATTTCAAATCTTATCTGAATTACAGTGATTTGAGGCTGCCAATCCTTCTCTCCATACTGTGCACATTAATGTTGTGGGCAGCCTACCCTCTCCATGGGGTCAAATATGAGGTCAACTGACCTATGCCTGAGTAAATCACCTTCTAAAGCATAAAAAATCTGAGGGGAGCCTTTATCTACTAAGCAAAATGGACCCTTTACTTTAAGGGACCAAGCTTTGTCCTCTCAGGCAACCAAGATACTCAGGCAGAGTGTGTGCTCGAGCTAGCTGGGGAGACATTTGCAAACCACTGTGGTTTTACTACTCTTGTGTGGCCATATAGAAAAGGGCTTTCATACCAACATGGTATGGATTAATTAAGTATGCTTGCTGCTTTCAGAAACCAATGCACAGAGTTACTTAGCTCCAGTAAGAGAAAAAAAAAACTTAGAGAAATGAATTCCTAATAATCCTCTAATTAACTCTGTACCATTACTATATTTAGATAAAGTTGCTTGCTGATTTCACAGCTTTCAGTGAAAGTACCATCCTCTCCCACACATCCTAACAAATATGCTCATGTACATTCCTCAGGGCCCTGGCTACACTGCTGGGAGAAAAGTCAATACTTCTGTAGCCCACTACTAGCAAAAGTCCAACTGAAATTCAATTACTCAGTGCCCTCCAAACAATCTGTTGATCTTTACTTAAGCTGCCTAGATATAGAGTCCAAGCACTCCAGGAGGAAACTTCTTTATGTTTCATCCTAGGTGATGAAATGTGTCCAATGCCCTAGGTGTCTGGGCATTGGACAAAATAAAGGATTTGCTCCCTGCTGTTTTGCACAACACCCTCATGCATCTACATTCAGCCAGTTACATTCCCAGTCTTGTGGGGAACACAAAGATACATAACTGTAAAATTCCTGAATTGCATATGCAAGCAGAAAAAAGAGTGTCCTTCATATTCACCACAGACAGGATGAAAAAAAAAAGTTATGATGATAAAAGTGAAGTTTTGTTTTCTGGCTTAATGTCAGAAATGTTTGGTAGGAACAGGGTAGGAAGGCTCTGGACTACTTTGGCCACCGAGAGCTTGCCAAAAGCATTGAAGGCTATTAAGAAAAGACAGGACAAGTATTTCTCATTAATTTTTCAGATTCGCCTGATCTTGTCTTGGAAAGACTAGTTGGTCCTTGTGACCTTTTTCAATCCCATTTTCTATGATTTTATTATTCTAATTCAAAACACACTCTACCCAGACAATCCAATCAGTAGCATCTGCCAGGCATCATAAGCCAGCAGCTTCAGTAATGGAGCAGGGCAGACACCAAACTCAAGCCTCTGACAGCAGCCACACACAGGTACTCAGGGAAGAGTCAAAGGAACTAAGAAAAATCACAATACCATTATCAACAACTTCCAGCAACGAGACTGATGGAGGTTGCATCATGATCAAAATGCTGATCGCTCCTTGATGGACTTCTCCCTCCTTGAATTTGTCAGCTCTCTTCTGGAACCAGAAGAGAAAACTGGGGGTTTTTGTTCATTTAAAATCTGCAATTGGGAATCCCCAAAGTGTTGCTTTATAGAATGCATGAATAAGCATTCTCTATTCAGCATCACCACAGCATTCCAGAGTATCTACTTCACGTCCTGCTTTAGCCACTTCTTAACTGAAGAGTGCTGGTCCATCAACGCTCTCTGCAGATGGCAGCTGTACTTTATCTACAGTGAAAAGGTACCAAAATTATCTACATCAAGACCAGTTTTGAAGTTTATCCTGGAGTTAGTTGTACCAGGCCAATTGTATAACTAGTATATTTTAGCACAGGTCTAAACTCATTGAAAGTCCTTCCCTCTCCTAAGTACCAATTTGACCAAAACTCCCATGAGAACAAAGCTCTTATTCTCATCAGAAACACAGACTGACAACTTTATGAGTAAGAAATGTAGACTGTTTGAACAAATCAGACTAAGATCACCCTACTGCTCTGGAAGTCCTTGTACTTCACCAGAGGCTGATGCAGATCCAGGCTCCTTCTTCTCTTTCTGTTTAGCAGTACCATGCCTGCTATAAGGAGCATTTTTCTGCCTTAGAATTCACTTGAAATGCTTGGGCCAAGAACAAGCTATACCCCTGCATTCAGAGAACAGAGTATGTTACAGAATAACATGGACACTCTTGATGGCATGTGCCCAAGTTAGGCACACACAGTATGCTACCATTTGTCATTCAATGTTCCATGCAAACAGCAAAAGTCGCCATATGGTTCATTGTGTTACATACTGGAAATCACAAAGATTTTCCACCTAAGTGGCCACTCACAGGGAGGAATAAAAAAGGGACTAAATGACTTTCCAGGCTTTAGCTACAATATTTGGGACCACAATTTGTAAGGCATTAGTGTATTAGGAACAGTGGCATGGTCACATAGAAAGTTGCTTTTCAATTTTCTTAGGTAAAGAGAGGAAGATCATTTCTCTTCCCACCTTGGATGAAACAAGAACATACGGCCTTCTAAAAGCACACAGGCATAGTTCTATGTCACACTTCTAGATCATTACCTAGGTATCTCTGTATCTGCTTCCATGCACACACTTATGGCTGGAAACTCCTATCCTCATTCAGATTTCCATTCATGGTGAAAAATCTCACACACTTTGAAAAGCCTTTCACAAACTATTTGCAACATTCCCATGGGCAGTTGCTTCCTCATGTTTTAATTACAATTGAAACTATCTTCCTATTACAAGCCAAATCTTCTCTCGACCTTAACAAGAACTAAATCAATTAATGTGACATTTCAGTGGCTGCATCATGTCATAGCAAGATTTATTCCTGTAAGCCAAAGGTGACACACAAGAGATCTTAGGGATACAGGAGCCAGTTTCTCTCCAACAGTCTTGTTTGAATTGACTTAGGCATCAGGAAAGAATGGCAACCGGATGAATGCCACTAAATGAAATACCCTCCCTGTCAGGAATGCCTTCCCTGGATTCACCAACATAGCTACTTCTTCTCTGACCTCTCAGATCCAGCAAAGGCAATACTGCTAGAAGGTTATCAGGATATAAAGACAACCAAGAGCTTGATGATGCTAATGCACAACACTGGACCTCCCTAGGATGACCATCATGAAAATTAACCTATTTTTGAGCAGTCTTATAAACTTACAGTAAAAAGTGAACTAGCCATATGATCAAAGAACCTAAAACTAGTTTCATTGCTGGCAGTCTGCAGTCTGCTCAAAGCAGTGAAACCAGGCCCATAGTGTTTCACCCTTGTCCACATCACCTGCAAGGCTGACACAGAGGCTGAAAACCCAGGCATTACTCACACTATACCACAGAAGGAGAGTATCTCTCCTCCTGTTGAGGAAGAACCTGCACACATGCTGAGGATTTTCATCTTTGTCCTGTTCTCAGAACATCACCGTGACAGCTACAAAAGGCATTTACTACTGCCAAATCCATTGCAAATTGTGCCGCCTCTATTCCTTTCTTATCATCTAAAAAATGACAGATGGAAATGAACTTCGGGCATATTTCCTATGACATACACATCAATGAGAATATTCAATAAATAGTAACACAAAGAACAGAGAAAGGAGTTAACCCAAGGAGATTTGGGGGGGGGGGAAATATAAGTAAGCAGAGAAAGGTTTGTTAAGCCTATGAAACAGCCCAAGTTACAATCTATTTGCTGTACCCAGTCTTGGAATTAATAAAACAAATCCCTTGATATGTCTGACAGAGTTATTAGAGGATGTTAATATTCCTCTCAGAGCCATCTGAAGAGGTGGAGCTGGAGCCACAGAATGCTGTGACTAGCCTAGTCAAGCAAGGGTGAAGAGAGAAGGGGATCAGTTCTTTAAATCCACCTGACTATCACTATCAGGATTGCTTATTCCTGTCCAGCCTACTCTGTAAAGTGTTAAAAGCTGTAGAACAAAAGCCAAAGCTACACAGAGGAAAATTCCCCATCCCCACTTCTCAATCTTACATGAGGCAGGAAGAGAGACATTGTGCCACTGGTTTGAGCCCTGGGACGCCTTCCCTGCTCGCAGCAGGCTGGGGTGTAAGGTCACAGAAGGGAGGACATCCTGTATCACTGGTCTCAGAGGACACCGCCTGAGCTCTGAAGAAGCAGCTCGTGCAGGCTTGGAGGGCAAGAATATTCATTTACCTGGTTCCACCTGGCACTTATTAGTGCCATATGCCAACACTCCTTGTGCTGCATCACAGCATCCCAAGGCACAAATGCCATATTACATCCATCTGCAAGATTTCCCAGAAAAATCAAGAGATTACATTTTCTGCATTAAAAGGGACCTCTAGCAGGCCTCACCCAGTAGCCCAGTTATTGCACTGTCAGTATCATGGTACCTCTGTTGGAAGGTCTAAGTAGAATTATTAGCATTTCACCACTGAATCCAAATCATGTAATGTTACACACCTTGCCAACACCCTTGAGAATATAAATCTGTTCTTGAAAAACAGAGCAAGGTGGGGAGATAAAACTCCTACTTTCTTTCTCAATACTGATTATAACTAATACAGAATAAAATCTAGTTTTTTTACAGGATTTAGACAGCATTAATTTGGAACTCAGTTATGTATTGGGAGCTTTGCAGAAAATACCATATTCAAGGAGTTAGTGAACTTGACCAGACCATGTCTGTTAATCCTTGTACTTGGGGCTTCAGAAGCCCATACAACAGCAGCAGCAGTCACTGCAAGAGCCTGTGCCAACCTCTGCTATGGGATGTTACAACAGAAATAATACCCTAACCCATCAGGAAAAGATAAGTGATTCTGTTTGCTATACAAAATAAAAGGTACTAGAGCATGGGGAGGAGGAAAACCATTCAAGGTGGATGATACCCAAGATTCATTTGATGGAGCATGAAAGCAGGACTCCAAGCCTCTAAAGCGACAGAAAAATTGCCCACTGTCTATATTCATTTTATTATATCTTATTACAATGTCTATTTTATTACATCATTTGGTTTTGAGCCTTCTTATTTAGATCCAAAAAAATCCCTGCACACTATTTCTCCCCAGCACTAAGGGAGAGACTCCTCAACAAAGGCTGGCACAGTTCTGGTTAGCCATCAGGTGCTAAGACTTGTGCTTCAATAGGTCTCTTCACCAAGGAACCACTCACAGTCTCCTGTTTTAAGCACTCCTCTCCCTAAACTGTCTACGGATCTGAAAATAAAGACCATTGTCTTGAAATTTACTTGATATAGATAATGCGCTAAGCATGCCTCTGGATTTGGTGTAAGTATCAATTACTTATTTGCTCACTCCAATTCCAATTAGGATGGAGTTCCAGTGTGCCTGGAAAGTGAGAACTCTATTTATTACACATAAAAATATATAGTGCATGCTCCTCCAATGTACAAAAATCATCCTAAATACAGCAATGAGTAATCAGAAGAAATGCATCTTCTTTTCCTCTCCTTTCTACACTTTACATATAATTTTTAGAGTATGTGTTAATGTGTTTTATATTTCATGTTATTGCTGTATTTGCTGCTGCAATATATATATTTAAATTAAACAGAAGTCATCAGGAGGTTCTACTGGAAGCATTTGCCTTGTTTATTGTTGAAAGGCACTGCTTGGAAAAGACTAACTGCTGACTTCAGTAAATGTGAAACATAATGACGGGAAACAGCTGCATTCTGCATCTTTCAAAATGCTAAATTTTCTTCTGTGATTGTCTAAATGTAGACCTGCAGCCTGCAGCAGAATCTATGCAGATGCAAGCCCAAGTGCATAATCACAGGACCTCATACCCACTGAATTCAGCAGATGTCTCTCTTCATTGAATGGAGTAGGCCCAGGCCCCTAAAATTAACAGCATTCAAATGCAGGAAAAAAACTGGTTCATTTTTTCTTTTGATTAATGTGTCAACATAATACACATACGCTCATATCCAGAAAAACAGAAAACAGAGAGGATATAATAAAAAGGTGTACATCTTTTTGGTACTGAAAAAAATAATGTTTTAAAAATCTCTACACTTTTTAAATCTGTGAAAAAAGAGTGTATGCAATAAATAGCTTCCATGCAAATTATCTCAGATTTTTTATACAAAAGACACTGTTGCACAGTATGAAGCCCCCAAGCCACAAGTTCAAATCCACTGTAAGTCAATAAAGATTCAGTTATTCTCAGCTAGCAGTCTTTCCATAACCTAAGTGGAAACAGATGAATAGACCCCCTCAATTTATCTCCTGGCCGATTTCCGAACCCAGAAAATTGACGATCAATAACTGGCTCCCAACAGTACATAAATGCGTTGAACACTGTATAAACTGCGAGAGCACAACCTCCCTTCCCACCAAGAAGACTGCCAAACACAGTGTCAAACACAAGCACTGATACCTCATCTGGGTCTCAGGCACAGAAAGAGTACAATTTAGTCTCTTATTTCTAAATGCCATGCCTTTGCAGAAAATTTCCACCAGATCCTTGTTTTACGTGAGTAAAAGCCAGTACCTCTCCTCCAGGAACTGTGACTACTCATCAGCCAGGATCCAGCTCTGTGTTCATGAACTAAAAGCATGGAAAAGGAAGATGTTAGAATCTGCAGGTGCTAGAACACATCAGGCTGTTCTAGAGTGTTTGTAACTCCATGTCTGTTGAGGTCAAAGAGAGCCACAGCCCCTTTTTATTCCTTGAGCAATTCAGGGTTTGAAACTGCAGCATGAACCAGGGAAAGCCATTCGGTTTACGCTGATTACATCTTACAGAGCCTCATTCATGGCCAGGTGAGTAATCAGTCCCACACTTAAAGAGCTAATAAAAACTTCGCTCACTAGGAAGACACTGCCCTGAAATAGCAATTAGGGAACAAAGATGCAATTCATCTTTGGATTTCAGTGATAGTCAGAAGCACTGTTGCTGAGGGACTTGGAAGAGGGATGGTACCTTCTTTTCTATGTCTTCTAATTACTAAAATGGTAGTATCTCTTTTCTCTTCTTCAGGAATATGTCAGTGTGGATCCCACTAGAAATTGCTGGAAAGCAGTAGCCTTCCAGGATGGTAGGAGAAAGTATTTTAGCTACATCAAGGAGCGACTGGAGGACAGTATTCCTGAAATGGCATCTGACCTAGCTGGGTTTTCAAAGAAAGAATGTTTAACAAGATTAAAAAATTTGATTGTTCTCTATTGTCACCTCACAACATGATGCAGAAACAGGTACTAACATGGGCTTTTGAGTTCACAGAATTACAAAGTAGATGAGGTTTGAAGGGACACTCATGGCCATCTATTCTGACTGGCCAACTCCTCTAGGTCAAAGTAGACCAAATTGCTCAGGACTTTAACTAGTGAGATTTTTACTGTGTTCAAACATGGAAGACCTTGCAACCTCTGGTGAAGTGAGCCTGGATATGCAAAATAGGACACACATTTTAAGAGAGCTGATAAAACCTGGTTCGCATTCATATAAAATGGAAGAAGGAAGGAGGAGTGGGGGGCATTTAGACATCTAGACCAGTATGACAATCCAAACACTGTCATTTGGTAAAAGATGATCAGGTAATTCATTGTCTGGTGCCACCTAACCCTGGATATTAGCCAGCATACACAGGGAAGTAATAGAAAACTACACAGTTGCAAAATTAGAGCAATAGAAACCTAGCACAGGCAGCCCATAGAGAAGCAGATTAAGCACTTGGTATCTTCCCTTGTAACAAGTTGGTCATGGAATATTTCTATTAGCAAAATGTACAGAAGGAGATTTATAAGGACTTTTTTCAGCAGCCACCAGCTGCTGGGTATCAAAAGTCTGGAGAGGAAGCTTGCCAGCTTGGAGGTATAGAGCAACAAAATTAATATTTGATCTAGATCCTGATGCTTTCCCAGTGAGAGAACAATTGAGTGCATCTTCCTGGCTGTTTATTTCATGTAGCATTTTATGGACATCTTGCTTATCAGCCACAACAGAATCCTATAAAAGAAGCAGAAAAACTGTGTAGACCACCCCTGACTATTTTCTAATCCAGGATACTACTGTAGCTTCATCTCCTTCCTAGAGCACTCTACTCACCACTGCAGCTGAAGCTGAAGCAGCTATCTCACAGTGATCTTGCCCTGAATAGTCATGACCATCGTCACTGCAGTGAGGACAATAAGGAATATTCTTTTTCACCAGGATTAGCCATAAGACTTCAAGGTAAATACATACAATCCCATTGTTTTATGGTCCCTAGACAGAATATACTGACCTTGGTCATGTTCTAGAAGGCCAGAGGTGAACTCTATCAGTTCTGCACACCATCATTTGAGAGGCACCAATTCCTTCCCACTAGCGTAACACAAATTAAACCCTAGAGAAAAAGAAGCTATCCAAGAGGGGGATATTGCCTATCAGCCATAACGTCCATGAACTTAATTGCTTTTTAGTGAAAGAGAAACTGTTGTACCTTCCGTCTACTAGGGGAGTGGAACACTCCAAATGCTGAATGCTTGATGAACCCTTTACAATAACATGAAGAGTAAGGTAAAAAAAAAAAAATGGGCCTTGTATTAGGAACACTGAGGTCAACAGGATCACTCCTGTTGTATCCCACAGGTGGGTGGGTATCCCACAGACTGGGTAATGGTACAAAAGAACTGTCTTGAGCCAGTCTTAAGCTTGGTGAGGTCAGAGAATAAAGACCCACTTCACTAGTCTGTACCTCAGACAGACGACAGTACATATGCATCTACTGGGTTCTTTCAGATCCAGAAGAGGAAAACAACCTCCCTTATTATTTGGCATAATGGAAGATGAGCAAAAGCCACTTCTTCACTCCTACATAGTCTCTTGAATGACTCACAAAGAAAGCAACACCCACTTCTATTGGGGTAAGCTTTCTTAGGAGTGACACCCTGAAAAAGAATGGGGAAAAGGATATAAAAGATTATAATGGTCAAGTGGCTACAGCCATATTGAATTTACAAAAGAGGATGAGTCTCTCTCCAAAGATTAATTCACTAGACTCTGGAAGTACTCCTAATCACCACTGCAAATTTGCAGGTGTATAATGTGTGTGGGCTGTATTATCAGGAAAGAAAAGAATCCTCCAATATCTCACTGAACTTCAGGTTGGGAATAAAGTTAAATCTATTGACCTGAAAATTGCATTCACTGCAATTCAATGATAAAATGCAAAACCCTAGAAAGGACAAGTCGGGCCTTCTGATATTTCAGAACATTCAGTTCTGTTATCAATTACAGCTATGAGGTTTCAAGTGAGCACTGCTTTCTCACTAGATTTTACTCTTCACAGTCTTTCTCAATACCAGTAGGGAAAGACATTTTGCATTGTCTCAAATGCAATGAACACCACTTTCTTACTGACTCCAGATGACTCAGCAGTGCACAGTCTCATGGCATATAGACTATCATTGGTTTGCTGGATACTGGCCAACTTCAGGTTTCTTCTGTCAAGGCAGTCACTACCTTTGCAATCATGTTAGAAAATACAGGACCTGGCTCCACTACCAATGCTGATCAAGACAGCCTTGCTGCTGCTGTGTCAGCCCATGAGTGACATCAACCCTGGTGGTTTTCCACCTGCTATAGTTTCCACCTCAGTCTTTGCTTTCCTGTCTGCTACAGTAGGTACTGAATGAAGCCATCTCATTTGGGAGCAGGAGGCCAGAGCTTGTCTCCAACAGGACCTTCAAAAACTGCTCCAGCAGATGGAGCTTTTAACTCATAACTTGGAATTTACACAGTTTTGTGGAGAACGACAAGTCAGGCATCTGCTCTTTTCTGAAATTCCCACATACAGAAGAGAAACCTGTTGTGTTCATCCCCTATAACGATTAACCCTGGAAAATACACAACTCTTAAAACTGGCAGGGCTTTGAATCCAGAGAAGTCAGGAGGAGTCAGTTCAGACAGATGGTCTAAGAGATGAGAGAGATGAGTATTTTCTCTGAAATTAGTTTAGTTTGAGTGCAATAGCAATGTTCCATTATCTAGTTCTCTGTCCTAAGGCCTGGAGGGAAATGAAAGAAGGTCACACCACCTTTTCATCATCCTATTAAAGGAAAGGGAGACCCAAAGCTCCTACATCTCTTCTAATTTCATTTATGAGGAATGTGTAGACCAAATAGGATCCATACTGACATCTGAAGACCTAGAAGACTTCATTCCTCAAAACCAAGAGCAGAGGAATGAGAAAAAAAAAAGACAGAAGACTGTTGTAGGAAAAAGCAGATTCAAGCATCACTGCATTCTTCTTCTACGTGGCAAGGTTCTTGGAACACATCTGACAAGGGCTAGGTATGGGGAAGAATTTGAGAAGGAAAGGTGTGAACAGTGTGTTGCTAGTATCAGGTGGCAAATTCCAGCAAGGGAATCAGATATCAAAAGGAGGGACATTTACATGATGTTCATGGAGGAGATTCTCAAAGATGTGGACATTTCACCTAGCTGAAGACAAATACTGGAATGCAAATGTGGAAGTACAGCTTTCCCTTCCAACTGAGTGTCTTGAAAGTTGACCAGTTTTCCATGCTTGGACAGCTTTCCCACTACAACCACACAGCAGGACTGGGTTTTCCCTTGCTGACTCGCTTTCTTTTTCTCCAGTTGCAAACCCCAACCCCCAGCCCCCCACAGCTTTGCCTCCCAGTGCCAGTATGCAAAAGCTGGCCTGGCCAGTCACAACCAGGAGGCTCTTCCCCTAATAGCCATGATCATCTTGACAGTTCTGCTTTCTCCTCACATCATCTGTCATCTCTCTCACTGCACCTCCCCTCCCTGAAATCAGCCTCCTCCATCTACCACGTCAGGGTTGGGGGCAAGTAGAACAATGATCAATGCAAAGTCAGAGCACTTCTTCCTTCCTTCTCCCACTAGAGTGATAAGGCAAACAGAGCCAGGGTCAAGCCTGGATGGAACAATTAGGCTGGAGGAAAAGCTGTGAAAAGCAGCAGTACCATAAGCTGCTCATGCAAAATCACCTCATAGTTCTGCTCTGAGAAAGGAGCAGCTGGAGTGTTGATGTTTAGGTGTGATTTGGCTTAGAAAAGACTGCCAGAAAGATTTAAGGAAAAGATCCACATAGTCACAGGTCTGCACATCACTCTCCAAGCATCCATCATGGAGATAATAGCTCTACAAATACATCTGAGTCTGGACTGGCCACTCGCTTTTGTGTGAGTATCTTGGGATCCAGTTTGACAGCGCTACCAACAAATGTCACTCCTGATCTCAGGATTGCCTGTTAGTTTAGATCTGTTTCCTTCTGGCCTAGTTCTGATGATGAGTTTTATTACAGACATAAATGAATTCCACTGATGTGGTTCTTCACAGCACCAACAATTAAATTGTTGTGCACTGCACTAAAATAATTCATACATAGTGCTTACAGCTTCAAATAATTTAATTTAAAAAGCTTCCATAATAAATGCCAGTCAGAATTGTTAGTTACCCTGAGCAGAAGAGTCTTACTCATACTCCTGTATGCTATGCAGCAAAATAGAGTATCTGCTGGAGGACAGCATGGCTAAATGCAGTTTATCACAATTACATAGAAAATAAGAGACAACTTTTGGGCTAAAGAGCATCTACTCATGTTTTCTCATTATGTTATTGTTTCCAACACAAGCACAATGTCATCACGCCCCATCTGCCACCATCTTCATTCCACGCTAAACTTGCTGCTCACTTGGGTAACTGTTCTTTGCCAGGTAACTTTGTTTTCAAGGGTAACATCAAAATGGGGCATACTGGAACCATTTTTAGTGTCTAAATAAGAGATTTTTGGGCAACAAACACAGAAGAAAGAACTCTTACTAAATTTAAGCTGCTCAAAGAGAGTAAAGCTAATAAAAGAAAAGGTCTTTTCAGGAATCCATTTTTCCATAGGACTTGCTTTCTGCTCATGTCTTGGACAGGTGTACTCTTTTCTAGGTAAAACTGGATGGCCAAGCTCCAAGAGTGAGGGTGAATGGAGTTACATCCAGCTAGTGGCTAGTCACAAGTGGGGTTCACCAAGCTCTGTACTGGGACCAGTTCTGGTAAGTATCTTTTCCAATGATCTGGATGAGGGGATCAAGAGCAGCCTTACTTCGCAGAAGACACCAAGTTCAGTGGAAGTGTTGATCTGCTGGAGGGCAGGAAGGATCTGCAGGGGAATCTGGACAGGGTGGATTGATGGGCTGAGGCCAATGGCATGAGATTCAAAAAGGCCAAGTGTCAGGTCCTGCATCTGGATCACAACAACCCCATTCACTGCTGCAGGCTGGGGCAAGGGTGGTTGGAAAGCAGCCCAGAGGAAAAGGACCTGGGGGTCCTGATCCACAGCAGCTGAGCATGAGCCAGCCTGTGCCCAGGTGGTCAAGAAGGCCAGTGGCATCCCAGCCTCTATCAGCAATAGTGTGGCCAGCAGGACCAGGGCAGTGATTGTCCCCCTCTACTCGACACTGTTAAGGCCACAACTTGAGTCTGGGCCACTCACTTCAAGAAAGACACTGACGTGCTGAAGCATGTCCAGAGAACAGAGATAGTGAATGGTCTGGAGAGTAAGTCTTAGGAGAAGAAGCTGAGGGAGCTGGGGAAGAGAAAAAGTCTCTAGAAGAGGAAGCTCAAGTGAGACCTTATCCCTGTCTACTACTACCCGAAAGTAGATCTAGCCTAGGGGAGGATTGGCCTCTTCTCTCAAGTAAGAATTGATAGGATTAGTCTCAAGCTGTGCCAGCGGACGTTCAGGTTGGATATTAGGAAAAATTTCTTTACAGAAAGGGTTGTCAAGCACTGGAACAGGCTGCCCAGGTAAGTGGTTGAGTCACCATCACTTGGAAGTATTTTAAAAAATGTGTAGATGTAGCACTTAGTGGTGGGTTAATAGTTGGACTTGATCGTAGATGTCATTCCCAACCTAAATGATTCTATGAAAATAACCAACAAAACAAAAAAGTCAAACTGAAAATTCTTCCTTCTTCATCACATATGAACAACCTTCTACATGATAAGTTCTACTCAGCAGGAAGTTCAGCACAACAGGGTCCTGCCTTCAGTGGTTCATTGGAGCCACTCAACTCTGGAACAAAGTTTCCAGGAAAATTTACTGTTTTATGGACAATGAAAGCTGGACAGAAACAGATTACAGGAGAGCCTAACCTTTGCAGGTGTGAAGAACTTCAGAAGGCAGGGTAAATGCAAAACCACAATACACTTTGACCTATAGCTTTCCATCTAAAGATATGTTCAGTAAAGTATTCAAATATTTGAAATTAGTCTTTTATTTTAGTATCTTAAGTGAAATCATAAACCCTCCTCTGCTGGAAACATTTAGAGGAACTGGATCCTGTCTTAAAAAGTTGTATCAGAGCACACATAAACCACAGACGGGCAAAACCAACTAAAACTTCTACTGCTACAAGTTTCTTTTTCCTCATTACTAACTCTAAAAAACCACTAAACAGGGAAATCTATAAAGCATAGCCCAAGCAGTGCTGCCTTACTGGCATAAGGTACAGAACAAGCTGGTTCAAGGTGGTTTCAGCAGACAAAGTTATGAGACAACAGCCCCAAAGACAGAACCTTTTGGTTATGGACAATCCAATCCACCAAAAGGAATAAAAAGAGGTATTGCTTTGAATTTCAAATGGAATTTTTCAAGAATCCCTAAAATCCAATGCTCTGGTTTTAGTTTCGCATTCAATGTAAACCACAGTATTTTGTGGCCTTCCTAGCACACTTGGATAAAACTAGATAAAATACTACATTGTTTAATACTTGGGATTTAGCATTCTGGATTCCCATTTCACTTCAGGCAGCTTCTGACTTGATACCCCTCAATAATTCTCATTCTGCTTGCCTCTCAGTTTTGCCATCAGTAAAATGGAGATAGCATGCATTCCACAGTGCGGCAGAGTGATGTGAAGCCTGACTGATTTATCAGTAGTCATGAGATGCTTAGGAATACTCTGATGGAATGTGCCACATGTATGCACAATTTATTATTAGCCTGACAGCATTTTAGCTCTTTTATTTTCCTTCCTTGCACAGAATTCAAGTGCAGGATGCCTGAAGCACATTTGAATGGATGCCATGTGGCATTTTCATTGTAGCAGGTACTACCATTTAATTCTGAAATTCACAACTTTAACATCACATTTAAGTAGGATTTTTGTAATTAATTTTCCATCTTCATTCAGTTTTAAAAAAAAGAACATTTGATTGGTCTTGCTTTCAGTTCAGTATCAGATCAATAAAATTATTAAAGGCAAACACAGGCAAGGTAAGAATCTCATGGAAGAATGTGCTCTTTGAGCCAAATCTTTAGCAATGAAAAAGGACAGAAATAAATACAATAATGCAAGATAAATACAATAAATACCAGGTAAAATGATCAAAACTACTATTCTGAATTACAGATCAGTCACAAGGCTTCAAGGTGCCTGAAACACTTTTCAAAATGGGACTTAAAAGTAACTTTTTTTACTGACAAGATCAACAAATCCAAGCAGATTTGTGTTTAGTTCTTAGTTAAGGACATCTTTCATCAGATGAATGAAAGCTTTTCTCGAATAAAGAGTTCCTGGTGTATGAAGTTAATTTTAAGTTGAGTACTATTTATGGGACCAGATGTGCAAGAAAACATTTTATGCAGCAATCCTGACATTTGATATTTTTACTACAGAACAGCTCATTGATGACACAGTATCTGCAAGTCAAAATAATTCACATGCCCACTTTGCAGCAGAGCTGTGCACAAGGAGAAAACAGCTGGGCAATAGTAAGGATAGAAACTAAACCAGATGTAACCTACATTTTCACTCCCAGACCTGAAAGGGGGCTTAAACTGTTCTAGTTAGCTTTCCAACAACAACATTTTATCAATTAACTAGGAGGAAACTTAAGCAATTTCAGCTCCAGAAGCAAACTAGTGGAGACTGTTACAAATGCCCCAAAATAGTGTGATATAGATTCATAGATTTTTAAGACCAGAGGGAGCACTAAATAGACCTACAATATAGCGGTGACCTCCACTGTAAGTGGTAGCAAGGCTATAATTAAATACCACTGACAAATGAGTTCTGAAATCACAGCCAATTGTTCTCCCGGGATAGAGGATCTGTTACTTAGTACTTCGGTTTAGCTATCTTTTGCCTCAGGCAAACTGGGAGTCACCACTCTGGCAGCAGCAATGACAGGGAAAACATCCCAGAGCTCAAGAATGACTGTCATGCCATACTGGTCCAGATCCCAAGTGATTTTCATAGGCAGAGCCTTGCTTATCCAGCCCAAATTTCAGCTTGGGCTGTCAGCATTTCAAAGAGCATTTTATGTCCAGAGAGGTATTTGTTATGCTCTTCTTTGGGAATGCCTGCTGCCCAGTCCTTAGGTCCAGCTACATTGTAAACTACTTAGGTTCAGTCCAACATGCTAAAAAGCTAAAAACCAAACTGCTGACCATCTCAGCCTCCCAAATCAGCAGCTGTGGTTCTTCATTAATATACTCAGCCTTGCTGCCGTCACTGTCACTGTTAAGAGACTGCACTGTTCACTGATACATATTAGAAGTCAAATGGGAAAGAGCTCACTCAAGTCCTATCCATTCATAATTATTCCTCAAGCCTTTCTTTTAGTGGAGCTCTTGACAGACAGCAGTACCTATGGAGCTGTCACTTCCAAGGAACTGAAAGGATAACAGTGCTTCACACCACTCCTCTCTCCTGGGAGGCTTCAAAGGGCACCAATCTGGTCATTGCTGTATTTGTGCTCCAGGCTCCACTTGCTGTCTGCAAGCTGGAAATCTGTTCTCCTCTCTAGTTAAGTTTAACCTATGCTTAGGTCTCCTTTTGCCTGCTCTTCTGAACTAACAGTTCCCACAGGAACATGGTGGGGTTGAATCCATGTGTTTTCATTAGTTCCATTTGGTCACTGTGGGAATACATACACCTTCCTTAAAACACATCAACATTTTTGTGATCTATTGCAGTTCATCAGTAGTAGATCCATATTTGGGCTAATCATGTCAGTAAATTATAAAATAAGCTACATTGTTATGTGTAATAGATATAGAGTACATTTAAAAAAAATCAGGATTCAGAAATTCTACAAATTAAAAATAAACTGCTTTTTTTCTGCAGATTGTCATCCAAATCAGTTGGAGGTTTTTGTCTAAATATTTTAATCTGAATGAAATCACTATTTCTCACAATGAAAACATTTCCAGTCTGTCTGATTCTGACATTTCTTAGCTGGTCAAAATGTAACTTCACATGTCTTTCCTTCAAATATGCCACAGGAAAGGGCAGGCAAACACCAGACTGACTTAAAGATACATTTCTGTGTTAGATGCAAAGTAGAGATAATGTGTATAGGCACATAGGCCCCATGTCTGTTCAAAACCAGCAAGCTTTGGAATTTGTTATAGATGTGTTCATTGTTGCAGTTGAGACACAACTGAACATTTCAGCTTAAGTAAAGCTTAAGTAATGAATGTAAAGAAAATTTAGCAGGAGGCAGCCAGCAAGCTAAAGCTAAATCACAAATTGATCACTGGAACCCCACTCTTTTTTTTTTTTTTTTTTTTTTAATAGTGAAGAAAAAAAAGTCAGATCTCCAACAACACAGTGCCCACTAGAGGAACTCTGAAGAAAGAGGATTTTGCCATTTTCTGCAGCATCTGATGTGTACTCAAAAGGTCTTCGACACAATAATAAACTTACAGTCATAACAATATCATCATTTTCCAAGCTCTGGGATCACACAGCTACCAGTACCCAATCTGCAAAATTTTCAGCTAGATATAACTGTATGAGTTTTGCCCCATCTTTGGCACAAATATAAACCTACCTCTAGCTCTGATTATCCTGAGGGACATAGCAATGCCACTGCTTCACAATGGCAATATATCCATATATGATTTTTTATGTTCACTGATCTCCTGTTACCTTCCTTAAAGTCAAAGCTATGTGAATTACAAGGACCTACACAGATTTCCCATTACACCAGAGGTCTGGTAGGCATCATGCAGGGTAGTTCCTTTGCACAGCCCCTGCCTCCTACCACACCAAGTTGCAGAGCAGATCTCAGAGAAGCCACAGAGAAAAAGGCAAAAGATAGAAGTGAAAAATACAGAAATTCTGGTTTTGTGGGGTTTTTTTAGGTAGTCCTAGACAAAAAAAATTCAATCTCCTTACCTCTTCACAAACTTCACCTTTTTCTTTTTTCCTTTTTTTTAAATCAGCAATTTATTAAGGAATGATTCCACACACTTCTTCCCCATTTAAAAAAAGTCTTAAGGGAATACAAGCAATTTCAACCACATACAGAAAGAAGCTTAAGGAATTCAACTGCAAACACAACTGAACTATGAAATTTGTAGATCACAACACTAGCCATTCTCTTCATGGCTAGCCATTCCTCAACTCTTGTTCCTGACCAGCCTCAGTGGAGAAACGTGCCTTTAGTTGCAAGGATTTCTCCTGTATTACCTTGAGAAGAAAGGTACTGAGAGACTCTCTGACCCTGAAAGTCAGACTTGCAAGATGGACACAGCAGGAGTTACCAGAAAATCAAACACATGCCTGTGGAGACACACCACAGGTTTGGGAAACTCAGACAGTGTCATTTTTCTCAAGTACTACGGCAACAAACCACAAAGAAATGAAAATCCACCCAAGAGACTTCAGAGGCTGAGAAAGGCTTCTGAATAAATGCAGCAGCCAAGCAAACTATGGAGTCTGCCAGCACTATAAGAGATTGAAGTCTGGTTCTAACCTATAGCTCAAATTCCTACATCCACCAAGGAACTGCTCCTTTCTTTTCTTATAAAGATCTCTTGCCAAATACTCAGAGCCAAATCCAATCCATTATACTCATTCAGGTTACATAACTGGTCAAATTCCACAAGTAAGAGGAGGAAGATCACACCTCAGAGCAAAATCCCGAGAGTCAAGTATACCTTTCCTCCTTGTCCTACATTGCAAACTGCAGACAAATACACCTGCCTTATCTATTAAGCAGTTAAGAGCTTTGATGAGAGTTAACAGGAAAAGCAAGATTTTTACATACCCTTTCAGTGCCTTAGAACCACAAAACATTTGCCAGCTTTGTGCTAATTAAATACTCAGAAACAATCCAACAGTCTTTCTTTGCTATCCCGTTCTTTATACACAGAGGAACAGAGCAAGTGCAAACTATGCCATTCTGCTTGGGTAGCCTTTTATGCTCTCTCTGCTTCCCCTGACAGCACAAGGTCGAGGCAAGTCTGGAGCACGGAGGGTGAAAAGGGCAGGCTGAAACCAGCAGCCACAGCAGGGAGAGCGCCATGCAGACAGGTAGGCCACTGTACAAGGAAAAGCATCTGATCAGCATCTGAGGTTCACAGCAGAGGACTTTTGGGGGAGGTCAGTGGAGCACATGGGTCAGATTAAAAAAAAAAAAAAAAAAAGTCAAAAGCTCTCTTCCTCCTATTGCTTGTATCAGCACCCTGCAGTGCAGCATCTGCTCCATGTCACCAACAGGGAAGAGGCTTCACTGCTGCTCAGGCTCTGTCTTTATCAGCACAACTGCAGCCTGGCCTGGGACAGGTCTGCCTACTCACAGTGTGACACTGCACAGAGTAGCAGGAAACTGGGAGATTTCTGTTGAAAAGAAAGATGAGAAGCACTCCTCAAAGATGGTCACTTAACAAGGAGAACCATCTTAATTTCTAACTGCATGTCCTAGCTAAAAAACTGACAATCAAACCAGGTCATTCTACTGGGTGTTCAGGCATTATCATAATTTACTTGTCATGCTAAGATATTTATATGTCTCTATCACTGTCATACAGAAGCATATGGGATTCTTAATAGCTGGAGTATAGGAAGCCCCACTGGCTACATATTTTAGATACAGAAACTGAGACACAGGGGGTAACCAGGTACATATCCTCTGCAAAGAAAGGTCAATTGATTCAGTCTTGAGTCCTTTAGTCTGCCAGCAAATCACTCCAGGGACGCAAAAAGACTGTGGCAGAAATGGAAATCAGCCTCTTAGGTGCTAACAACCCTTATAACCAGACCATTCAAGTTCTGCTGCCCTGCTCCACTTTCTTCATGCATTATACCTTGGTCTCTTTTCTGAATAATAAGGTGAACAAGTGTACATGCAGGCAGGGCCTGGAGAGCTGACACAGCATAATTGGCAAAGGTGTCAGTAGCACAGAATGTGAATCCAATGTACTCAGGTCTCAGCCCTATTCCAGAGCAAACACATTCAAATATAAATGAGTTCTGCTTCACGTAGATTGTGACATCCACAGTCCTTCTTACCCTCCCACATCTACTTCTCTCAGCCCTTGGGCTGTTTTGCACCCATTTGTCAGCTCCTGGACCTGTTCACAGATGGAAGAAGGGCAACTGCTTTGCCCTGCAGGGTGGGTTTACAATGGCAGTGAAGCTGTCTGCAATGAAGGATTGTGGGAGAGACATACACACACATCAGAAGTCACATTGCTGTCTCTGGGCAGCAATGGCAGTTGCCTTGCTTTCTATAGGGAGAGAAAAAAGCTTTTCTGTCCATCAAGTTCAAAGTTAGTCAGCAAAGAAACAAAGAGGCAAAGGGAAATTAGAAGTTAGCCAAGGACAGGTGACCATTCTACCATTTCATCACATGGATTACCACCTTCTCCTGCACCAGGGAGCACTCAGTGCTGATGTTGACGTGCAGAGGCTTATCTTCTCTGAGTAGTGACAGAGTTCACTGGACAGATGTGCTCCTCCTCTGATTCTCACCCTGGAGCTTTGTGGTACCATTTCCAGCATCCTCGAGGTATCTGGGAGGATTATTGCCCTCCATTTCTCACCAAAACATAACAGAAATTACCTTGTGGCAAATGCCCTGCACACCTCCGTACCAGAGCAAGGTGTCTTGCTTGGGGCTACATTTATTGCTGATTGACCTCCATGACAAGCTGCTTAGATCAGCAGAAGCCTATACAGTAATAATAAAACAACTCTTCCCCCCACCTTTTATTTTTTTTTATGGCAAAACCAAAGGAAAATAAACCCTTCTTCAGAAATCAAGTTGGAAATCTGTAAGTTGGAAAGAGAAATTTCTGACTTTGCTTACGTTCACATAATTATTACTAGTTACTTTAATTTCAATCTTTATTTCGTAATTCCCGAATATTCCAGTTTAGATCCAGGCTGTGCACACTTTGGGACTGAGCAGGAGCCAGCAGGTTGGACTGAGCCCTCTGGAACAGGGCTCACAGAGAATGCTGGTATCCAAACTCCATCTAGATTTAGTCCTCCAGAAGCTTGGTCATCCCATTCTCTTTGCAAAGCCAAGAACTATTCTTCTTTTTTATCAGGCAGGCAAAACCAATATGGAGCTGTAATACTGTAATATTATACTGTAATATATAATACTGTAAACAGTCTATATAAGCTATGGTTTACCATTCTATAACATTTTATAAAAGAACATTTTTATCCTGAGGCTTTTTTCCCCCGAGTTCCATCTTCTCCTGGCCCACAAACTACTGTCACTCCTCACCAGTTCCACCTTACACCAAATAGCAATCTCCTTGTACCCAACCATCACCTGCTTCACTTTATCAGAGGAGATGTCCAAGCTTTGTCTAACTGAGAGGTTTAACATCTCTTGTGCCCAAGGTCTGCAGCTGACCTGCAATCCAGCAGAAAAGGATTGCAGCCCCATGGTCATCTATAATACAAGAGAGGGAAACTACAAGAATATAGCTGCCAGCATGTATTACAGCCAGGCTATTTGAATCAACAGCACTCACCACAGAGGGTCCTGAATCTCCCTGCAGCACCCCTGCTCTAAAGCCGAAGAGTCTACAAAACACATCCAGCCTGCTCTGGAGTTGCTTAGTTCATGCTTACTGAGGGGGGTTCTTTGCATCCTCTGTGAAAGGGCATGTAGGATCTAAATTCAAATCCTGTGGCTCCTGCTCAGTTTTAGTATTTATCATTAAGAATAACAAATGGTGCTTAAACTTCACTTTGAAGTTTCAAAGCACTTTATAAACATTAATACCTGAACACATCATCTTTCTCTGGTGCTCATCTGGCAATGCATCAAAATAAATGCAACCAGAATAGAAAAAAGGTTATCATTTTAAATGCAACCAAAGGAACTTAAACCAGGAAGAATGAGCAAGCAAAAGAGATGAGGAAAATTGAATTGCTGCAAAATGAAGTCATGGGCAGAGTTCTTACCAGCTTTCCGCCCAATGGCCAGTGCTGTGACATAAGAAATTACATAAAACAACAGGTTTGCCCCTTGCAATATTTACTCCACAGACCTTGGAGATGATCAATTCTAGAATTCTGCACCGGTGAGTGAAGATCTGGGCCCATCCAAAGCGTGTGCCAGAACTGCCTGCTGTCCTCTAGAACAGCAGAGCACAAGACCAAATGGAGGGTCTGCAACTGTTTATTGCTAGTGAATTCAACAACCAATTTATATTCATCCATCAAGGAATATGCAAGTGGAAGCAAATATTATGGTCATGTTCATTTGTTTCTGATTACAAAATGTATGTAAATGTATATGCAAATTAAGTGCAAGCATCAGCCTCATGGCAAAGTGCCAAACTATCCCTTAGTGTCATGAAGATGGGGGCGGCTGGCAGGGAGATACAGCGACTGCAAGTGAGGCTGGGCAGTGCCTTCAGATACAGCCAATGCTGGGCTGCTCCAAAGGGGCAGGAAGAGGAGAAATCCCACAGTAACTTGTCACTTTAAACAAAGCTGAGGGGCTATAGAAAAGTCTGTTCCCGATGCAGTTAGAAGTGTGATAATTACAGAGCAATGGGCTCCTCTGTCATTCAGAAGGCAGCATCCCCAGGAAATCTTGCTCTGTAATCAAGGGAAGAGGTGCAATCAAGCCCGTATTCAGCCTTCGTTTAGAAACAGCCCCTGCAGGCAACACAAAGGCTTCAGCATGGTGCTTTGTGAAGTTGGTGATCAACGTCTTGGTTCTGCAACTACAAGCAGAGTTAATGTCATTTCTAAGCACATCTTCTGTTCACCTTTCCTCAGAAAGTCCAGAAGGAGTCTTGGAAGAAGGGTGAGAGTTTAGGCCAAAACACACTTGCACAAACTGTTGCATTCACATTGTCCATATTTTTGAGCTCACTCTACACAGCAGTGTCAGAGAAAATTTCTTGCAGACTGACAGCGGGGTCCTGAATGAGCAGATAGGAACAACCTCATCTGGCTTCTACAACAGCTCAGCTTGCAAAATTTGCACAGGAAAGGTTTTCTTGGGTTTTTTGTCCCTGAAATATGAATGTATCTGTGATGATCAAGTTCTACAGGAACCTTATTCCCTTGGCAGCAGGCTGATGCCACAGAGACTAAGGTTTATTAGAGGGGAAGATGTCTCTGAGTTCAGCTTTCATGTCTAATGCCACCACTGCCCAGAAACATACAAACTAATAGCTACTCAAATCAGCCATCCTTTGTACCCTACAGAGCTGTCAGATTCAGTGAACCAGTTTACTCCAACTGAAATAAAAATAGTCTCACATTTTATTCAAAACAGCTGAACCTTCCAAAGTGCACGTACTTCCACTCCCACTGTACAAACCCAGAAACTGCACCTGCCCAGCTACCATCTGGGCATGTGACTGCCATGATATACACAATCCTACTAACTCTGGGTGCACAGGAAGTACCAAAACTTCTTTTTTTTGCACTTTTTTTTTTTTTTGCACGTTGGGGGCACATTCTAGACAGGATTCACAGTTTCATCTCAGGCTGAAATGGTTGTTCTCTGTTGACATTCATCATAACTGGAACTGCATTTGGAGTTACAATAGCCTATAATACTTTAAACGGAGCTTCATTCCATCACAGCACAGAATCAGCAGGTTCCACTCTCTATTTATTTCTTCTATCTTTGGCCACAAAATAAATGAGTTTGCTATGGTTTTACCATCTACAGGCATAGGTATCAGTCAATAGCCAAGTAATGGTGTGGACACTGTCAAGGGAACTCTTTATTAAAAAGGTACATATTACATTTAACTGTTCAAACAGAAGTTGCTATTGATTGGATCCCATCAGTTCCCAGTCAAAGAGCCAACTCTGGTGATGAAATGAAAATATGCACATAGACTACAGACTAGTAAATACTGTAATGGAGTGAAGGTTCCCCCCAAAACAGGAGTTGTTGATATCCAGTCGAGAGACCAATCTTTTTCAAACGTGAGACTGAGAATAAAATAACCATGTTACTTCTGCATATATCTAGAGGCATGATAAAGATACAAAACAAAAGGGAACAGCTTTGACAACAAACATCTCAATCTCTTGGGGAAAAAAAGCAAACAAAGAAAATACAAGTTGTTTAATGGCCAATCAAGCCACAGGCAGGAAAAGCCTGTTACCAGTTCTGCCATTCTTGCCACATCCTACTGTTTATCAGTGGAGGTTCTGCCACACTCACAGAACTGAAAGACATCTTTTCAGAGTCAGACAAAAAGGTAGCTATACGTAATTTGGTTCCTGTTTTTTTCTTGCCACTTTTCTTTGTCTGCTTGTTTCCACTTACTAAACAGCCTTTTCTTTTGGTTTTCCCATTCATCTGCACAGACACTGTAATACATATATTTATTTTTTTTAATGACAGCATTTAAAACACAGAAACCACCACTGTTACAGCATAAAGGAAGCAGAAAGCAAGGCTGATTATAAAATTCTAACATAAACCAAATATACACTGTTTAGTAATATATGAGAAAATGAGAAGAACCAAACAAGGTAATGACTGTGGAAATCTACATTTGATCCATTGGAAAAGTTCTCCGCACAGCATCTTCTCTGAGAGTGAAAGGACCCCAGCTAACAGTGAGTCAAAAGTGTTTGGTTAAGAAGACACATTGTGACAAACTTCTTTGCTCACCCTTAACAGCAGGTTGGGCTGGAAACTGATGAATCACTATAGGAAACAAACAGCAATGGTGACTCACAGCTTCAAACAACAACAATAGCACTGCTTTATCCATGGTGTCTACAACAAAAATATCTCTGGATTCATTAGTAGGTGTATTTCAGATTGTTCCACCCACCCAGGAAATGCAGAAAGTCCGCCCCCTGAGCCCTGGCTGGAGTTTCACAATTGCCCCACAGGTACGTGGAATTACTGCTCACTTACAGTACTTTCTCAAGAGGTTCACTGAAAACCATACACTGTTGATGCCTTGAGCAGCTCTCCAAGGAGTCTGGATCCATTAGCCCAGCAGTAGACAGAGCCTTATATCATTATGTTTCAGGATCCACATGCCTGTGTGGCTCTTGCAGTCCTCTATCACCATAGCTGCCATTTAGACCTGAGGTGTGTTTGTTCCGTAAGCATATGAGGATCAGGCCAGTGGCCCAGTGCCTGAACTGCCTGGTCACCCCCAGAAGTCTGTCCAGCCTACATAACTCATGGATCAAGCACAGAAAAATAGTTCTGGCTCATTAATGGTTTGGCCTAATCAGGTCAGAGTATATAGCCATATATATACTCATATATATACAGAACTCCAGGAAGAATTCTGGTGTTCAACACCTCACAGGCTCACTCCTCCTCTCTAATGCTTATGTACTGTTACTGCATTATTTGGATAGAAAGCCAAATTTTGTTATGATTAAAATCACCTTAAAATGAATGCACATATGGATGCTACATTTCTTTTCCAAACCTTCCCTTCCTCTAAAAACATGTTTGCTTCTCCATCTAAATGCAGACTGTAAACATAGAGCTGTAGGGCTTTTTACCTGGATATCAAAAGTATTAGGACTGTTTTCACCACTTCTCACATTGTACAGACTAAACTTTGGTTCATCTAGTTTCACTGCCAAAAGAAGTAAACAAATGGCAATTGTGAAAATACATTATTGCAAATATTTCCATTTTGACAAAATTTCAGGTTGGGTTTTTTTCCTTGAGATTGGACACTTTTTGTCCAGGTTTCATCTTTGGTTTAACCTCAAACTGTGGTGTTTAAAGCCAAATGTCACGGCTTTAAATAAATAATGTTGTGATTAGATTCTCAAATTCACACAGGGATTTTCAACTGACTTACTGAAGTCTCCTGCACATACAGAGTTAATTACCATCACATTGCTAAAGACGAAAGGAAAAATCTGAAATTCCCTTCATCATGTGGTTTGTATGACTTAAAACTCTCAGATTCAAGAAAGAGTACCAAACAATGCAGAAACATTCAAATACCTCTTCCCTTTGCAAGACTAAGTAAGATCAATTTAAAAAGCGATTTAAGCAATTTAATCAAGGATGCTAAAACAATCAAGGCGCCATTCAGTGATTAGTATGCAAGCAATTGAAGGGAAACATGAGGCTTTCACAGGCTAGCAATAGCTAACATCAAGTATACAATGTCCTGTCAATCAGTTATGCTAGCAATATATATATATATATGGTTCCTGTTTGCTGACACTTCACTCAGTTTTCATGGAGTACTGAAAAAAGCCAGCCATTGCTTTTACCAACACTAACCTAAGGTACTTGTTAGTTTTATTTACCAATTTATGTTCTCTACCCTTACTAATAACTTGCTGATGAAATGAATGAATGAATGAATTAATGATGATGATGATGATGATGATAATGATAATGTGTCCATGCTACAAGCGCAGCACCCTTTCAGAAAGACACTTGTTGCAGCTGCTCACACTCTCGATCTACTCCCAATTCATTACTTCTATTTGGAAAAAGAATGGTGAAACTTGAATTCCTCTGGCAACCGTCAGCAGGAATAAGAACTCTGTCATAGCCCTACTAAATAACATAACTCTTTGGATTGTGTAAAGGTCAATGAGAAGCAGGGAAGTATTCTCTTACCTTCAGAACACAGCTTGCCAGCATATCCAGTGGCTGAGCAGTCACAGTGTGGCTCACCATCCAGAAGGAAGCAAGTGCCACCATTTTCACAGGGGTTTTCTGAGCAAAGTCCTTCCATTTCCAGTCGGACCCCTTGACTGCCCAGGAGCTGCGGCTCAGAATTGCCGTATTTCAGATCCAGGATAAATCCTTGAAATGGAGGCTCACTCAGAACACCATCAAGAGTCAAGGCAGCAGGACGGATGTCCAGTGGGACTCCACCAATAAAAAGGTCACTGACGATATTCATATACTGGCGCTGTGGACGCACCTCACCCGGCTTGGCTTCACCATCCAGCACTAGCACCGTCCGAAGGTGATTGCGGCTGACCATCAGGAAGTGCCAGTTGCTGTCGTTTACCTGCTTGTCTGTGACAACTGTTGTCTCTGCACAGTCCACACTGAACTGCAGCTGGATGCGCCCATCAACCAGGGACAGACAGAGGAAGTCACAGACACCACCATCATCAAAATAGAGAAGTAACCCAGCAGAGACATTGGTCTTGAACTGGAAGCTGAGTTCGCTCCTAGTGCTGGCATCCCAGCGGAGGTAGCGGGCCCACTGGTTGGGGATGCCCATGAACTCCAGACCCAAACAGAGACCCAGCAAGGAGCCCAGCAGCAAACTCACCTTCAAGGTGAAGTAGACAGAATGCAGAGTGAAGCCCATGGTTTCAAGAATCTGCTCTTCCTTAGGAGAAAAAAAGAAGCCACACTACTGGGAGGAGAACCCCAGCAGTCAACACCAAATGTTAAATCCAAAACGAAGAGAAGAAGAGCAGACAGAGTGACAGAGAGCAGGAGAGTAAGTGGAAAGTGAGATTGCAAGTGCACGTGACCAAGAGGAAGTGTCTCCTCCCAAGGAAAGATCTCAATTATCCTATAGGAACCAGAGGCTTTTCTCTCAGAAGTACATGGTACATGAAGTGACTTCTCCAGATGGTGTACTTCTCTGAAGGGCAAAATAACCTACAGTGACTTGTTTTGGTAGAACACAAAGGTGACACTGGTGTTCCTGGAGGAAGGAAAGGGAGAGCCCCAGCCCAAGCTGAAAATTCTTGTTTTCTAGAAGTGATGACAATATTGACAGCGATGGCAGTGAGATAGAAGAGAGAGTGAATTCATAAAGCACGTGAACTTCAAGGGGGCAAAAATAAAGTCAATCTTCATGATGCACTGGTGGATACCCAGCCCATAATTCACTGCTTGGCACTCACGGAGCTTGCAGGACCTGTGCGATCAAAACAAAAAAAGAAAGGGAAAAGTTAATCTTACTACTCACCATATCTTTACTATGAAGCTTACTAACATCTTGTCCAATAACTCATTTACATTTCTTGATACTCTGGACACTTCTTGCAATTGGCTGTACAGGTCTCAAAAGCAGCAAGGACATCTATGTCCTCAAAACTAAGAGGCCAAAATAGAAAACTCACAAGTCTGTATATATAACAATGATGAGCAATGTAAAAATACACCAAATTATTTAACCCCTTTGATGGATGCAATCTTATTGACTTTACTGAGAAATGGTGCTGGAGCTCTCCCAGTAACAATTACCTCTCCATGAAAATGCTTAGGACAAAGACAAGAGTTCCTAGGAGTTTAAAAGCTGGTAAGGGCAAGAGACACCATTATCCAAACCTCCTACTCCATTGCTCACATTACACTTCTTGGCACACCAAGGAAGCTTTAGAGAAGACAGCCCTGCTTACAGCCTATCACACAATAGCTGCTTTTACTTTACATATCTTGCATACTTCAGAGACTCTACCACGAACCTCTGCAACCTGGAAACATGTGCTATGCAAATTATACATGGCAACTTGCAGTTTAGATGATAGCAAACTTGTAGCTTAGATGCTAAGAACTGTCTAAGCAGTTAACCACTTACCCTGGTCTAGTGGTTTGGCAAAAAGGCAAAATTCACCCCTAATTAAGAAAAAAGAATTCTAACTGCCTTCAATGAGTTACATCTGTTAATACTGGGATTTAACTCACTTCTGCATACTTGCATGTGGGTGACTATGCCTGCTGTAGGAGGATGTTTTAAGTGACAAGTAAAGGCAACACAAAGCTAGGCTCATTCTTTGAAAATTCTACCCAAGAAGAAAGTTAAGTTTTCTATTAATACAGTGCTTGTCAGACACATAAACAGCTCTGGGAATGGCTAACATTAGCATGGATACAAAGCAGGACAGGTGATGAGAATCAAGGCCTTCAGCCTCACAGAAGTCAGCACGAACACAGCTTCCACAAACTGGAACACAAATATTGTGAGGCAGTATTTGCTTGGGAAAAGTGTTTTGTACTGTGGATCATGGGACTTGTTCACAGCAGATGCCTTTCAAGCCCATCACCCATCCTTCTCTAAAGGAGAAGGCACACAGACACTGCAGAAGTAGGCAGTGCTGGAAAGTTTCTGTTTGGTAGAGACAGAGGTGCTGGAGGAGAATCACTAGGAAACTGAGGGGAGAGTTCACACAGTCACATCCTCACCTGCCTCAGAGACCTGAGGAAGCTGTAAGTCTCCAGAGCTGTCAGTCTGACAAATTTAGCCAGCACAAAAAACAAGTCACTTAGAAAACAAAAGGGATCAATTAAAGGAAAACCCACAAGCTGGAGACAAATGTGAGCTTTCAGTGCCCAGTGGAAACCAGGCCTGTTCCCTGCAGCTGCCTGAGTGGAGCGTGTTAGCTAAACTGCTATAAACACAAATAAAATCAAGTCAAAACCAGAGGGAAGATAATTCCTATTAATTGTTAACAGCTTGGCTGAGGAAAACGGAAGGTGGAAAAAGGAGGTGCTAGGAGATGTGCAAAATGAACAAAGAATTAAACACAGAATCCAACTGCTCAATTCATTTGTCTTCCCAATAATCACAATGTTGGCTAATGTTCATATGGGTCTGGGGGGGTTCTGAAAAATTAACTGGGAAAAAATTATGTGGTTCTTGACCACTTACTTTTCTTCTCTGTGCTCTCTAGTGGATCCACTAAAATAGCCCATGATTTATGGAGAATAGAGTGAGAGAAAGGTAAGAAAGAAAGTGATGACCCAAGCCTGGAATTACTGATGAGATGGAAATAACATAGGAACATCATAATGTGTGTAAATTAGCCAGTGATGTGCTTCCAGCAGCTCACATCTTCCTGGACCATTTACTACCACCATGGCAAAATTCACTACTCCATCAGACAGCTCTGTGCTCAGCCTGAGCTGAGAAGGGTGACAAGCCCTGCATGGCAGCAACCATCCAGAAACCCCAATGCAGCAGGGCTTTCACCCAGCTTTTAATTCTCCTGGGCACAGTAGATTGCACCATCTGCATCAAAAGCAGCCCTCAGTCTTATACCTTCTCTCCCTGTTTCAGAAGACCAACACTTTGATAAGCAGTGAAAGATGCTGTAAATCACAGCAGCAGGTGGGAACATTGCAGATAACCACAGATGAGATGCCTATGTCCACACACTCTCCCAATCCCAGGATGCTGAAACCCTGTTTTACACAGACAAATCCCAGCCTCCATGGGTCACTTCAATCCTTGGGATATTTCAAAGGTCAATAATGGGAGTAGACTACTTCTGTGGTGCAAATTTCTGTAATGATACAAGTTCATTAGGGGAGGACAATAGGCATAGTCAACAAGGGAAACCAGACAGAAATGGTTAAACAAGAATAGCAGACTTGACTGAGGGAAGCAGAGGCAATTCTTCTGTCTCTTTTGACTGAGAGAAGCCAAGCCAATCTTTTTCTAGCTGCTTCGTCAGAAGACAGTGCCAGCTCTGTTTCAGAAGAGGAAGACAATGCAAAAACCATGAAATATAGGTGTCATTGCAGGGTACTTCATTGCCTTTTAGACATCACAGCTCAGATTTTGGGAAGGCTGCCCACATCCAGCCACTAGCAGGCTAGGGCCATCTGTGACTCCCCCAGAGCTCTGTCAGCGCACGTCAATCCTGACTCATGGTGCTTCCCATTACTCCAGTTTCACGTCTCACACAGCTAAGTCTGTGAGAGCAAATCTTACCACAGTAGCAGGGTCTTCAAGAAGAGCTCAGAAGACCCAGTGCCCTTTATAGCAGGAGGCAGGGTCTGAACCCCAGTCTTGGGAGTGTAAGTCCTGACACACCAATTCTGTGCCTCACCCATTCCCACAATGATTCTCCAAGACATGCTGAGAATGAATAATTTTCTGCTCTTACCATTTTATTTTTAGCATAAATACTACCCTAGCAGCCTCATACAGCACATTGCTACCATAGCAATACATTACAGTTTGGGACAAAAGCTACAGAATCCCAGAGTACTGTCTCACATGTTTTATCTCTGAGAAATCTCATTGTCATGGCATGATGGCATCTTGCATAAAAAGGGACTTGATGATGGACAGCAAGCAAGTTATTTCCACTGCACTTCCAGCAGCTTGTACCGCCTCCCTGGCCCACCCGAGAGCTGCAACGGCAAGGAACCCGCACACTGAACAGACGGCTCAGCATCCCGCACACGCCAAACCCACTGGAGAAAACACACCCACTTGCACTGTCCCACTCACAGGGCTGACAGAGCTGCACAAGTCCCCCAGCCAGGGAAGGGAGGCAGCCCCAAAGGCACTAACTACCGCACACCTTCCCAAACTCAACAGCAGTCTATTAATGCCAGGTCAGAGCCATCTGCTCAGCAGCCCACGGAGGGGGTCTCGCCCTTGCCTTGAAGTGGCTCTCAACCACTTATCAACTGTATGCAGAGAGTGAGTGACATTATCTAATTGCCAGCTAATTTCCATAATTACTGACTGGCACACTCTGTATGCAGGGTTAATATCTTTGCAGGCGTCTTGAAACACACCTGCTTTGGAAAGGGCGTGAGAAGCCATTGCTCTGCAGCTTATTTACCCAACTGCACAGAAAGGTTGCAGGAGATGGGTTTGTCACTCCCTGTCCTCCCTCCTCCACTACACCTCCCTCTCTGGATGCTAAATGCTTCGGGATGGACTTACTTGTATTTGAAAGTGTAATTTTCAGCAGAATGAAAAACAGAGTTAGACAAATTCAGACAGGCTGGCCTCCCTTGCCAACCCCTGCCTCAGCAGCCCTGTGCAAGCCTGTGTAAGTCCTTTAATTCCACTTCAGGATGCTGGACAAAATCCCACTGACACACTGATGGGAAAGGTTTACAATCTACCCAGTCTGACATCCTCTTCCGCAACCAGAACAATTCACTATGCCACAGTTTCTGCAGAAGGAAAAATATACGTTGGTCACCTAAAATCCATGTATTTAACACCCCATGTGAGCTTACTTTTGTCCTTTCCTTCACTCTAAAACAAGCAAAATCTAATTATTTTCTTTATTCCCCAAGCCCTAATGAAGCAGCAAAGTTTTAGGAAGGAGTAAACAGGATCCTAATTTGGCTCTACATCCACGTGTCTTCCTTCAATTGGTGCAAAGCACAGCAATCAAATCATTACAGCTCTATGACATACGCTGCTCAAAACAATACAGTAAAATTTACCCTCAATAATCGATATTAAAAGGCAAGCTTGCTAGCAGAGAGAAATGGAGAATTCATATTATTTATTCACTCATCCAGTTCTTAACAATGGGCTCCTTTTGGCTAATGCTTTGAAATCATTCTGCCTGATCTATCCCCAGCTGAATTGTGGCTAAAGACAAAGGGTCAAAGCATAACAAAAAAAAATAACCCTTCCAATAAAAAATGCAGATGTGAAAACTGTGAGTTGCTACAGTCACTGTGGATAAAAAAAGGAACACAGAAATCCTCCCATCACACAACATCCTCAGCAAGGATGGACAGAGGGATGTTTACAGACAACTGAGAGGGGACATAGGGGGTTGGAAATTCATGAGACTAGAGAAAGCCACAGGGGCTAGTTTAGTTTTTAATTCCTCTAGCAGCATTTGCATCTCAGTAGTAAGTCTCCACACTGCCTCATACCCTTCCTGGCATGGAGAGGACTCTGGGGTGGTGCCATAGAAGCTGAGCTGAAAGAACTAGGATGACAACAGAGACAGAGAGCTTCTATCTTTGTTCAGTTCTATGATTCTCTTATCCAGGGAGATTTCAGTGGCACTACACAGCTCAGAGGGATCACAGGTACAGCAAGATGAGCTCTGCTTAGTGAAGGGGCTGGAAGTGAGGTCAAAAACAGGGGCTTTGCTTTGCAAAGAACTGAACACACAGGTTCTGCTGAAGTTGGCAGAACTTCATGGGATGCAGCATTTACATTACTGGATGCTAGCTGTAAAGAGAGAAGCAGTGATATTTCAGGCTTTATCTTGGATGTAGAGGTATGTGCATATGAAGACCAGCATCTTAAAATTAGGGACTAAGGGTGACATGGAGCACCTGCTGACTTCTGCATGGTTTCCAGGGATATCGCATTCATGCCAGTCTCTCACACCACCATGAAACCACACATGCCTTTGCCTCACTCCAAGCCCAAGCAGAAGACATATTCTTCTATGTTCTTTGGTTCTTCGCACTGCTGATATATCTTGCAGGCTTAACTTATCCATTCTTGAAAACTGATATGGAGGTACTTAATTCTTATTTAAATTTAGCATTGCGCTCCCTAGGAGACAGCTGCAAATAAACTGTATCAAGCAAAAAGCAAGAAAATGGGGTATGGTGTGGCAACTCAAGAGTATCCCCTTAAAGTAAGAAAGAAATAGACTATAAAGCTAAATTAGTTTGTCTTTGCTTCACTGAAGTGGATTAGTATGTACATACATGCATGCATTCATCAACAGTGGTAACCTGTGGTGGTTCATTGGTTTCCTGGTACCTGGGCATGTGACTTGCAATCAGTTTAAGCCCACTGCCCTTCTCCCCATTCTGAGTACTTCCCTGGGGAAGGCAAGAGTGACTGCTTATGATAAGGCTAACCTTGGAGCTCACCTCCAGAAACACTGCCTAACACCCAACTAGGCGCCTATGCATAGGAGAGCTGAACTCATCTGCACTAGCAAGACATACAGTTGAAATGCCACCAGCAGCCTCAGAAGGGATATGAGCAAATTAGTAAAGGGCTTAGTTCAATAAACAGCATGAGACCATGGCAGCACAGCCTCACTATCACTGACAGATAACAGTCACAGTTATCTGACTGCTGAAAGAGTTACCGTTTTATCATAACCACCCTTCACGTTTTTGCCCCCCGGGCCTATTTAAAGAAACTTAACTCAGAACCAGAACTCTACAAATCTATCCTGGAAAAAGAAGGGTTAAAAAAGCCACAAGGGACATCGTGACTCCCTTCTTAAACACTCTCACCACCCCACAGAGGAGGCCATCTAGTCCATGAGAGTGACCTTTAACTAGCCTACCTAGCCTGGGCTCAGCATGAACGCAATTTACAGGCCATTTCAGCTCTCCAGCTTTCTTAACACAAAGAAGAAAAATCAAAACCCAAGCACAATGGAAAAGAAAGAGAGAGAGAGGGAAAATAACCCTGCAGAGCAATCATGTCTGGGGCTGCTCTGATGGCTTTCTGTTCCCTTCCAGGACACAGAAATGACTCCCAGTGTGTTAATTACTCCCATTACCACAAACTCTCCACTAACAAGGAGTAGCTAAAAGGAAGCGTTGGCAGCAGCTGAGCAGTTATTGCTCTGTACTGCCACGCAGCAGAAACCAGACTCCCCCATCTCTGAGCTGGTACTAACCAGGAGAGCGATTTCTGCAAAACTCAAAAGCCTTTATTGTAATTCCCATGGCAGCTGCACTGGGAACACTGGCCTTGCCTCAATTCCACCATCGTTAAAAGAGAACAAAGAATACCTGCTTTTCTAAAGACTTTGAAGCTCAACAGTTGGAGGGCTCTGAATCATTATCATTTATTTTCCTCCTTCTGTAGATGGTCTGTCTCCATCCCCTGTGTCCTCTCCTTTCTGCCATCAGAAAGCTTGGATAGATCTGTAACATGTTTATATGCCAGATCCTAATACACCAAATGCAGTCAGTAGCCACACAGATCTCAGAAGGGAATGTTAGGGGGAATTTGGCAGTATCACAGTGCTGGCATTATTGATAAAGACAGTACTTCTTCCAGAAGTATACAGTATTTCCATTTTCTTTTAATACATACCTACATAGTATTTCCATAGTATTTCCATTTTTATTTTAATAAACATCAAGTATTTTGAAAATGTGCTTATCGTTACCAAAAACCAAAGTTTGAGCACGTCACTAATGTCTGAAAAAAAGGCTGCTTCCGAGAAGATTTTCCTAAGACTAACAGTGCAGAATGGACTTACTTTTCCCCAAAAATGTATTTGATACTACAGACATAGGCTAGCATTAGACACTCCTCAAAGGGGAGACAAAACTAGAGTGTGGGACTCCTGACTTTGAAGCAAGACGAAAAAAGTCACTGGTGCACTGCATTCCCAGTCACCTAATTTTAGAAAAAGGTACAAATCACAAAATCAACAACAAAATAAAACAAACAGTCAGCATACTAAATAACACCACCTTGCTTTTCCTAGCTGTCTGTCTACTCATCTTCTTTGCATATGTGTCTTAAGGAGAAAGAACATTTTCTGTCTGACAGAATCTAGCACAACACAGTCAAGAGCAGAGTTATGAGACACTACATATGTACACATTAATAATTGTGATTTTATGTACTTGAGCTAGCACTAAAATGCCTTTATATTCCAGCTGATGTATAACACTTTCCTAAAGAAAAGGAGGAAGAAAAGCTTAAAATCAGCTTATCAGAATGACTATAATAAGAACAAAATTTTAACTCACTTTCTCTTTCACTTACAGATCGTAGTCAATTCACACTTTCTTTAACATATTTTATACTCCTGGACCTATTTCCAGTAAGTCAGAGCAGTCTACATGTTTTTAAATGTTGGGATAATGTATTATAAAGACAGGAGGCAGAAGCAATCAAATTTGTTATTGTACTAAAAACATAGCATGTACAGAGGGAGACACTGCACATGATTTCCCTGTCATTAGTATGGTCAGTAATTAATTTAGATAATTCCCTTAGTCAGCTGGCTCATGGGAAAATAAGCACCATCCACTTAAAAAGGAAATAAAGGGCCTATGGACATCTTGAAATCTATAGTGGATTTATCCATTGCATAACATGTTGGCTCTCTCTATCAGTGAACTCAGTTCTCTGAAGTTTTATTGCAACTTAGGAATCTCATGCAAAAATTTATACTCAGCTTCCCACAAAGCAAACACATGAATGTAGCAAACAGGTGTGAGAAGCTGTCCAGAGTGCAGGCAGTGCTTTCAGTTCTTAAGCTCTTTAAACAGTCGAGGTTCCCTTTATGGGCAAAGTGCCTTTCAGGGAACCCAGTTAAACACTGGAATTGAAGTGTGGGTGATCCATGTGCACTCAGCTCTCACCCATGCTGACCAACACAGGGAGCTGACACTGGCACCCTGGTAAGCACTCTACAAATCTCAGCCACTGTGAGATTAGGTCTCCTCTTTCTGAACCACACCACTCTCTTACCACTATCTCCAGAAACATGTTGCTTTTCATGGGTGTATACATAATAGCAGGCTGGGAATCCCCTGCCACGGGAAATCAATGCATCCTTCCACCTATTTGTTGTTTTCATCCTCGGATACACAAATTCCTGCCAAAATTCCACCCCATCCCTCTCCCCACTTCTCCCTCAGGGTAGTTGGGTGAACATGATGAGGAGCCATGCACAGATAGGTTTCTCAGTTCTAGCTCGCTAGGGAAATGGAAATGGAAATTTTTGCCAAGACAGACTGGTTGCAAAAATCTTTAAGTGTCACTGTCTTGGCTGGAGAAGAATAACACTTTAAATGGCTGAGGATATTGGAAATGTTCCAGATCATCAAGGAAATTACTTGTAACTTTGTATTATAGGGGTCAGTTTCCAAAGCGACCAGCAATTATGGGACAGGTAAGAAATACACTAAACACACTCTACTTGCAAGGAGTCATTTCAGCCTGGCCTGTGCCTGCAGCACTACATGGTGATCTGTCAGTGTGCACCAAGCAATCCTCCACCTAACCCAGACTGCCTGCAGGCAAGGCTGGAATAACAAACCTGTCACTCTGCCACAGCAGTGGCCTCACAGCTAAGGACTAAAACAGCACTGTAAAGGCTACCAAGGTGCCCCACTCCAGAGCCCTAGGGACCTTCAAAGTAGAAATACAATGCTTTTGGCACAATGTGTTTTGAAAGGAAGGCTGTTGAACAGGTAATTTTAAGCTTAAGAGTCCTATGAGCCCAGACAGTTGGACAAATTACACAGAAAATAGGGTTCTCATTTTTGTTTTTTTAATTCATTTACACCTCCCTAGACTGTATTTCTGCGCTTCACACGTTTTTTGCCCTTCAAGTTTTCTCTCTAGTTGTCTTTTATTCAGAAACTTCCTGCTCTGAAACATAGAACCAAACATTAAAATGTGCAAAACAAAAGGGTTCTTGCAAAATTCTAGTGTAAAGGATTCATCTGCCTATCTATTTCAGTGGAACCACCTAATGACAAGGAAATTACATTTCCTGGAGTAAGTAACACACAAGACGCCAAAGAGGCAGGGGATGCCCGCACGTAGCAAAACGCAAGTGCCATCATCTTACACACAGAGCAACAGAGAGGCAGACATTAGCTAAAACAAGAAATCCAGAGGCTGGACAGCCCTGGGCTTTCAGAAGTGTTTGGGCATGACTGCAGAAAGGTGGAGGAGCACAACTGTATTTTATTTTAAAATTAACTTGGATAAAAACACTAGGAAATAGTGTAACAGAGCATAACCCTTCAACACCTGAGAAACAGACTAGGGACACTGCTGTCTCTATATTAAAGCCCCAAAGGCAGGATTGTGCCAGGGCCATAGACCCAGGAAGCAAAGTCTGTCAGCCAGCTTAATACCTCAAGTGAGCTCAGGGAAAGAAAAAGCTAACTAGCAGCACAATGGAAATTAATGCCTTTAGAAATTATTTTAAATTTTCTAATGGAGCATTTTAACGCCTCTGGAGAAGAAAGAAAGTCTCTTTATTTAATCATTAATTGCTACATATTGATAAATCAATCACACTTGGTAGATTTAGAAAGACTTAAAATATATATACACATATGTATTCTCCTGCAAACGTTCCTTTAAAAGTCAGATGGTATTTTAAAGAGCCTCCAGCCTTGGGACTCACAGTGCAGTGCCCTGGAAGACAATTGACATTCTGAGTGACTGGGCTGCGAATTCAAAATCCCAACTCAACCTGTTCAAGCCAGGATTCAAACTCATATACTTTAAAAATAGGAAAGAAAAAAAAATTTAAAAAAAAAAAAAAAAGACAAAGGAAAAAAGAGAGAGCAAGGAAAATACTTGAATTCAGGCAACTCCGCAGGCCAGAATCTCTGAGGTTACAGATGCAATAGTGGCTCTGGGAATATTGCTACACTGTATTCCACAGCTGCATGGGACATATTTTCTGCTTTGTCATACTAAATATGAATTTCTGTATGGTTAGCAATATAGCTGAAAAGGGATAGTTGTTTGTTATGAAAGCCACTACTGAAAATGAAAATAACATTTATTATATTGAGGTGCTTTAATTGAATCTTCTATTTTTAATTTAAAAATGAAGCATTCTAATTTACCTTTAGATATAGTAACTTTCAGTCATTATTTGCAGTTTATTTTTTCTGGGAAAGAAGTATAGAATAGGGAAGGAGTATAGAAGTGGGAAAACTGAGACTGCTATATAAATAGCTTCATTCCTAGCAACTGCATAACTTTTCATTTCAAATCAATTTTAAATGTATTACCCTCCCTCTCAACAAAAAAAAACCCTGAACATTCTGAATAATACATCCTTTCTACTAACATTGTTTTCACAGTCTGAAAAGCCATTATTTTGACAAAAACATTATGAGCAGTTCTTGCTAACAGCACCCACTTTTTTCCTTTTCATACCAAGCCCTGCACTCAGCTCAGCACACGCCTGGGAACTTCTGCATAGCTCTAGAGATGAGTGATGAGGCAATGATGGGTCTTGCTCCTTTTTAGCCCAAATTTTCACCTCCTTGATCCACACACAGCTTTTGCTGGCTGGTGGCAAACTAAAAGCCAGTGAGAGAAATGCTGCAGGATTAGCCCCAGTTTCTAAAACACCACAAACCCTCACAATGATTTTTTTTTGCTGTCCACTGGTAAGGCAAACAAGGAAAGAAAAAACAGTACAACTCCTCTCTACACCTAAGGAGACACTCTGCCTAGGCTGTAGCTAAAACATGTGGGTAGAAAAAAAAAAAATTCACTAGTGAGAGCACTCATTCCTGCATAGACTGAGCACTCCAGTCTCCCACCCCACACCTGTCAAGAGTACAAAAATAAGTCTGGGAGAAACGGGGAAAAGCTTTTCTAATCAACACTTATATGGAAGATACCTGAAGTGCTTGTAATAATCTGGCAGAACTTCTGCTTCCAAATTACGTTGAGTAACTGAGATTTAGAAGTAACTAATGAAAATGATTACTTGATACCACCAGCAACAGATGGTTCCTGCAACCTGCCAGTTGCCAGATTCTAGGCCAAACCTCTCCCCCACATAACTTCATCACACATTAATTTGACTCATTTTATCTATAGCACCTAGTTTTCGGCTGCCAATATTTTGCTGCTCAGTAGTGAGATTCATGCAATGAACTTCATGTTTTAGCAGTCAGAGTATATGCAGGAGTCAAAAAAGGAGCCTCATAACCTGTTTGGCCTTAGGTAAAGGGCTCTTTCAGGGGATATAGCTAGGACTACAGCAGCCACATTGTAAAGTTTAATTAGTCATTGTGAAGTGCTCAAACCACTCAAAAGGCAAGCTAACAGAAGAGCAATCTATCTTCTTTTATGACATTAACAGTCTGCTCTCAAATTAAGCAAGGGAAGATGTATCTATAAAACACAGCATATTTTCTTCCATTATATTCCCGATGTCTCAGTCCCAAAGAGGCACAGGTTTACTCAGCAGGCAGGGAGAAAGACAGGGCAATGGTAGGGGAGTGGAGAAGCTTCATCTGCCTGAACTCCTGACCTACCTGCAGCTGCCCTCTCATTCCACCTGCACTGGCCAGCTTTGGCAGAGCAGAACAGCTCAGTCACAGAGCTGACATGGGCTGCACCTCCCTGGGGACTGCCATGCCCAGCAATAGGATACCTCCCTCCTGTGATACAACACAGGAAACTGGGGCACTCACCTTCCTCATTTAAATAGAAACCAAATGAATCTGTACAATGGCTGCTCTGTGCTTTAAATGGGAATCATGGCTCAGTTTCTGTACTGCACAGTCAGGAGAACTGCAACCCCTCTCTTTTCCCCCCAAAACTCCCCAAGGGAGAACTCATCTCTGGGGTTGCAGAAACAGGCAGTCAATCATCTGGGGGGAAAAATGGGTACATTTAACTCCATTTTTGACAGCGGTCATCTAAACTATCTGAAAGGCTCAGAGGAAGAGAAAGACATAAATTCAGGCAGGCTGCTTGTATGCAGCATTGCTCAGTGCAAAAGATCAGCTAAGTACAACTATTTCAACCTGCTTCCTCCACCTTTCTGAGGTTTTTAGAAGTCAAAAATTAAGCAAGTTAAAAAGACATTCATCTAACAGAAGAAAGTCCCTCTACGCATTTAATTGAGATCTAAATAAAGGGAGAAATCTACAAAATCTGTTATGAAAAATAAGAAGTTTTAGATTCACTTAATTATTAACATCGTTTACAAAAATGAAAAGCTGCTTTCAGAGCAGCCGGTTTTCAAATACATGCAATGGACACTACAGCAAAAAATAAAAGTGTCTCCACACTTTACAGGAATGGGAAGACATACATCACTGTAAGCTGCTTTTACGGAATCCCTAATGTAGGATTTCCGACAGAATTAAATGAAAAGGGAAGAGGATATTGAAAACCCGTGAGTCCACGGGTCTTCCGATTACTTCAAAAATACAGGCTGGAAGTAGTCACCTGTTAAAAAATACATGTTGATAAAGGTGTACAGTTACTCTGCAGCACTGAGCCAGACTGTTGTCTTGGACTACAGCTCACTCTTGGCTTTCTGTCAGATGTCTCCCAAGAGAATCCTTTACAGCTTCACTATAGCAAACAATGCTTGTCCAGGGCAACAGAATTAGAGGCATTCAAAGTATATCTCCTAAAATATCTATTCCCAATAGCTTTTTCTGACTAGTGGGAGAGTAAGATTACAACTGTACCATCTACACCTGCCATTCACTACACAACTAGTTGATTTTAGGCCACAGGACTGCAGGCTGTTTCACGATGATGATGAAAATCAAGTATGAGGTAACAATACCATAGAGGCAGGAATGCATGACTGAGCAGAGGAGGAAGGGAATGGTAGTGTTCAGTAGAATATTTGCTATTTAGGTAGGTAATGGCAATAAAGTCAGAAAAAAATTATTTAAGCATCACTGCTGGGGAAAAAAAATAAAAGGACACCCTACTGATTCAATTGATTTCACAGACTTCAAGAACAAACTTCCCTTAATCTTCACACCCATAATAGCTAAGAATCCCACAGGGACATCTTCCTCTTTAGACATTCATCCCCAACAGACTCTTCAACACTAGGCTGAGAAAATTATGCTGTCAAAGACAGCTGTCTTTTTCCTAAGAGAAGCTAGACACTGGTCTAGCCACCCCATCCAGTGCATGTCCTCATTCAGTACTTTCACAATCAAAACACAAGATCCTGGAAATCAGCCTGTCTGTACTGCAATAACTTTGCATTAAGAGGTACTAGTGTGTGCTTCTTCCTTTCCTCCTTGGCAGAATCTTGCTTCAGTGTTACCTCCTACTGCCCGCTGCCAGACTGGAAGTCTGCCTCCTGCTAGTCATTTTACATCCCATTTCTCAACACCTAAAGATACATTCACAGAGTTTTAGCCAAGCCATCCATCTCCTCTCCACTTCAGTCTTGGCTATAACCCAGAACTGGAGGCCACATCCCCCTTCTCCAGACCACTGTGGCTTTTACAGCACTCCCTGTCCTAGCCCCCTTCTCATAAACTGAGGAGACCCAGCCCTTCCATGTCTCTTCACACAGACACCACATGGAGTCTGGTGAATGTCTTCCATGTTTCTAGGTGGGATCACCAGAACTGCATGAAGCCAAGAACCTGTATCATATTGAGCTGCAATATTGATGGGGTTTACAGTGCAAAAAGAAAGCAAATTAATTTAAAAATAGGAGATGTAAAAAAAAAAAAAAATAAAAAAAAAAATCCACACCAAAGTACCCCAGCATACCACTCAGTTTACTCTGAACTTCCTACTAACCTGGATTCTCCTCTGGTTCCTTTACAGCTTCCATCTTGGAGGTGTTCAAGTGCATAACACTAAGCAATGTGATTAGAATTGATAGGAGTGAGTCTCCTATCCAGCCCTAAGGGAACAATTACACTGTATTGTAAGGACAAAATCAAAGCACTTGATTTTGGAACAGAGATCCACAGGTGAAAAGCCATGCTCCCATCCTCGTACTAAACCTCCCAGCCACAAAATAAATACCCATACTTACTGGATAATAACTCTTTGAGTATACATTTTCCACAGTTATCAAAACATTCACCAACCTATTCAAGGTAATCATGTGAGGGTTTGGGGTTAAGGATTTTTTTTATTTTATTTTTGGGTAAGAGATTAAGTGAATAAAAGATTTTTCTTTGAGCACAAGTTTTCTTAAACTTGCCAAAGGGGAATGGAACTACATTCCACTAGTGAAAGAGATTTTTAGAGCAAATCCAAAGTGGGATATAAAAAAATGACAGTACATTTCAATATGTCAAAGCTGCAGCCTCTGTCAGAGAGCAGGATGGGGAAGGAATGTCAAGAATAGAATAACACAAGGCCTAAAGTCTCCTATAAAATAAGCATTTCTACTGATCACGTTATTAAACATTTTATTATTTCAGTGACTACAATATCCCCATTTCATGCTCCTGGGTTCATGCTTTCCATTATCAAAATCTGGCCAAAATACCAATGGCTCAGAAAATAAATTAGTTGATTCCCTTTTTAAGAGCTGTGTTTGACTTTAATTACATTGATACTTACTTGGGAAATCAGACTTCACTCTCAAGAGGGTAAAAAGGGGGGAAAGGAAGGAGAAAAACAGACACAGAGAGAAAGAAATAGAATAAGAATAGACAATGGTGAATCAGATTAATCAAATTAAAAGTTCCTAACCTTCTATCTCTGAAATTTCAGCCAATGCCCCTACTTAGGGATACGGGGGAATTATTTTTTAATTATTTATTTTCTTTTATCAGTAGTCTATTCAGAAAATTCTGACATCTTCAAGCAGACATGGTTATCAACATTAGAAAGTGTTTTTATCTGGAGCTGCTCATACACTGAAGACTTTCCAAGATGAGCTTAATGCAGATGGATGGTACTTCAAGGAAGAGGAAAGCAGCAAACATGGAAGAAGTCTGTTTACCTTTCTTTCCATGTGGGTTAGTACTTAAGACTGAAAAACAAAGCACTGCAGTCACAGTGAACAATCAAGGAAGATTCTGCAGAAGTGGGTAAGAAGTAGTTATAATACAGATTGCTCCATGGAAAATGATTTTGCTTCTTTCACTTATTCCTTTCATCTATTATGACTGAGCTTCTCAGTGACACAACATCATGTTGTTCGTCCAAGCTGTGTCCACAACTGCCAAAATATTTATTCCTAGGCAGCTATTTCACAGCTGCTGATCAGCGCTCACCACAGCATGGTCAAACCTTCATCTTTCATTCCTTTCTCACTCTCCTGCACTCCCATCTTCCCCTCCTTCCAGCCTTTCTCTCCTCCATCTTACCCCTTCTCATTCCATTTTAATCAAGGTTCTTTTCTAATTAAAACAAACAAATATGTGGAAGCAATTAACGTCTTGAAGGAAGCAGATGGTGGAATAGTGCCATTTCGTTATTGCATTAAGCCTTAACTTGCTATCTCTTCAAACTTTGTGCACTTTAATTAAGCGCTGTTACAGGCAAGTTCAATGGGCTCTAGAGTAGAGTTTATCCAATTAGCTCCTGAAAAGCTGATGGTGGGTGCATGGTGGCAGGCTGAGCATGCTGTGCAGTATGCAGCTGGGAAGGACAACTCCAGAGCCAGAAGGGACTAAAAACTTCCTTTACACATGCAGCGGGTGGGAAAGAGAGTGAGAGAGAGCCAAATGTTGGTGATGTGGCAGAAATGTAAACTAGCCCTGTCCTACCACATTCTGGTCAAAGCTTTCCAGTGCCCATGTCAAAGGACTTAATGAACCCATGCACACATTTTAAGGGGCCATGGTGACTTTCAGTGTCTATGCCACCTTCCCAGAGACAGGGAAGGGGTGAAGAAGATCTCAAGCACTTGTCAGAAAAAATTTCTATAGTTTCCAGGCCTATTTACTGTCCTCTGATCTTCAGCATCAGCACCACTCCAACCATTGGCTGCCATTATACCGCCAGACACAACGGACTAATTAAGAAGTCGCAGTTTAAGATCTCTAATCACTGAGAAAAATACACTCAGAAACAGAGGGATTATGATTTTCTCTTGTATTTCTGTTTGCAGTCAGCACAACATTGCTGAACAGAGGCTTTTGCAGCTGAAGTAAGGAGTGAAGAGCAGTTGTGTCATCCAGGTTCATCTTCTCACTGGGTCCACAGACACATGCCAGAAATGGGGTAGGCAAAAGATAGTGACCCACTTTACCTCCACCCTACCACATTCTGGCAGATGATACATTTCTATTCAACACTGAAGATAAGCGTCTCCAAATCCTACTTACAAATATTTAAGGAAAAACAGCCAGTGTGACTCAGATGGAAACAGCCTATAGATCCCAAGCTTCTCTGCACAGAAGTGTCTCAATTCTCTACGCCCATGTAAGGAAAAATACACTACATCTATTTTATAGCTAGAATGCAAGACAGACAATTTTTGTGATTCCAGTGTCATTCAAGGACCATGTGGAGGAAACACTTTCCTGTGTCTGTCAACCACAAAGATGAACTTTTTTGTATAACCAAGGCTGGAAAATGACTTAAGGAGGATCCACAAATTACAAAGCCAAGGACCATCCCTGGAGGTCATCTAGTTTGAGAACTTCTCGGAATTAATTTTTGTTTGAAGCTGGGCAAAAAAAAAAAAATCCACTCCTGTCCTAAAGATTTTTATTAATGGGGAGTTCATAGCAACTCCTAGAACATTTTTTCAGGGCTATAATTATTATAGTTGTTAAAAACAGGCACCATATTTCTAGACCAAATGAATCTATTTCAGCTCCTAACCACCTGTTCATGTTATATACCTTTATCTGCTCAAATGGAAAACCCTCTACTGTAAAAGGCCCTCTTCTTCTTCTTAGGATAAAAGACAATATCCAATATTTGCTGAGGGATGAGACTCATATCATAGAGCCCTGGCATGTCTTCATTCATCAAAGCTTCAAACAAGGAAACGATCACAATATCAAGAAATGCAACCACAGCATGCTATAAATAATGATTTTTTTTTTTCCTTGCAGACCCTTCATTTTACAATTGTGCCATATACAGGGCAAATGTATTTATTGAGTACTTCATAATGCAAAATTCAAAGATTATGAACATCCAGTTCCCAACACAAACATGATGTAGCCCCAGATGTAAGATTTTGTGGTTTTCCTGTGGATTTTCTTAATTGTGGCTTGAACATATCACATGGAAAACAAGAGTTTATTTAGCATTATGGAAACAAATTCTCAATTCCCAAATTTGGGTACTTAAGCTGTTATATTACCACGCTATAAGGTGGTATGCAAACACAATAGGGCTATAGAATAAAGAACCACAGAACCATTTGGGTTGGAAAAGGCCTCCAAAATCACTGAGTTGAAGAACTGACTCAGCACTGCTGAGTCCACCATTAAACCATGTCCCCATGAGCCACATCTACATCTCTAATAAATGCTTCCAGGGATGGCAACTCAACCACTTCCCTGAACAGCCTGTTCCAACCCCTGACAACTCTTTCTGTAAAGAATTCCTTTCTAGCATCCAATCTAAACTTGAGGCCGTTTCCTCTCATCCTGCCACTTATTACTGGAAAGAAGAGGTTGACCCTCACCTTGCTACAGCCTCCTTCCAGGTAGTTGTAGAGAGTGATAGGGTCTCCGTTGAGTCTCTCCTTCTCCAGGCTAAACATCCCCAGCTCCCTCACCTGCTCCTCCTAAAACCTGTGTTCCAGACCTTTCACTAGCCCTGGTGCCCTTCTCTGGACACGGTCCAGCACTTCCATGTCTTTCCTGCTGCAAGGCACCCAAAACTGGACACAGCACTTGAGGTGCGGCCTCATTAGAGCCAAGTACAGGGGAATGATCACTGCCCTAGTCTTGCTATCCACACCACCCCTGATACAGGCCAGGATGTCATTTGCCTTCCTGGCCACCTGGGCACACCCTGGCTCATGTTCTACCAGCACCTCAGGTCCTTTTCTTTTTAATCTCTCTTCCCCCAGCCTGTAGCTCTGTGTGGGGTTACTGTGAATCCAAATGACCTGACACTTGGCCTTGTTGAACCTCATGCCATGAGGCTAGCTCAGCAAGGAGAGGCAGAAGGCCCTCGCACTGGATCAGTTCCAGCCAGGTTTATTTCCAGGAGCCAAAGGGAAATCCAGAGCAAAAAGAGATGTACATATGCTGGTCTCAGGCTTAAGTATGAACTTCAGCAGCCAATGACCTTGAGGCATGGGGATAGAACAAAGGACAGGTAAGGTCAGCAACCTATAAGTAAGACAGCGCCGGTCACCGGAGTCCCAAAACCAATGGAGACACAGAGGAAAGAAGAAACCAAAGGGCCAGGGACATTAGGGAGGGGGGAAACCAAGGCAAACCACCATGAACAGAGCACCATTGGGAAGTTCTCTCTATCAGGCTGGGCAGGTGACTCTATGATCTGTCCTGCCAAGGCCAGACCCTAGGTATAATGTCAAGGGGCTGCAGGGACTTGACAAATACTGGCACCAGAAGATAGGTGCACAAACTGGCTATAAGTACGAGTACACTGGGAATTAAAATAGCATTTCTAACAATTAGCAAAGTGAAGTTCTGAAATGGCCATCCACCCAGAAAACTGGCAAACATAAAAAAAATACTGGGGATTATTTTCTGTAGAAGATACACATCTGCATGCCATAGGGCTCAGGAGGTCCTCTGTAGTCTGTGTTCCTACCCTGATCAAGGTAAATATTGTAAAAAAAAAAAAAAAAAAAAAAAAAAAAAAAAAAAAAAAAAAAAAAAAAGCACAGCCTGAGTTCCAAAGAGACTATACATATCAGAAAGTATTTAAGACAAGGCTGAAGGATGGTGAACGAGAGAAACTGTACCCACGGGACTGTTTCCAAAAATGTTTTAAGTCTCCAAAATAGTTTCACTATATGAGCATATGCTGTAGCTCATACAGCTTCCATTACACAGGCAATTGGAGTAGATTATCATAACGGCCACTTCTGGCCTTAAAATTCATGGATCACAAGGCAAGGTAAAAATGGTAGAACATCAAGAGAAAATCTGAAATTCTCCTTGCACTTACTCAACACTTAGAACCTGACAGCTGATTAAGATCTCAAGTATTTTCCCAGATGTTGCTGTTTTACCCAGCTTTAGGCAGCTAAACATCCCACAGCTGTTCACTCACTCCTCTCCATCATGGGAGGGGTGGATGCTCTGGTGTTAACTAGCCACATGGCTTTTGCTAAATGTGCATTCCAATGTTTGAAAATCACACCACCCAATACTCTCAGTGTAGTCTTTAACAGTCCATTGTATAATTTGATTTCCCCAGAGGCTGCTGCATGATAGGAAATGTGACTACCAAATCAATGGCATACACTTTGACCCATGTCTCCATGAGGTTATTTTGCAAATGAGTCCCATTGTTTGACTCAATTCTTTCTGAGGTGTCATGTGACCATAAGACTTGCTTTTCAAGGCACAAAACTGTTTTGGGTGGTGACATGTGGCACAGGATGTGTTTCTAGCCAACTGGTGGCTGTTTGCACTATTGTAAGGACGTAGGGCTTGCCTTGATGGGTTTGTGAGAGTGTGATATAATCTGTCTGCCAGACCTCCCAATATTTATTTTGACCATCATTCACCTCACCACAGAGGCTTGAACAACTTGGCTTGCTTGTTCACAGCACGTTTCACCTTCAAGAATAACCTGGGCAACAGTGTCTACGGTCAAGCCCACCTCTCAGTCACAAGCCACCCATATGCTGCATCTCTTCCTCAGGGACCTGGGGTGTCATGGACCCACCAAGATGGAAATAATTCACCCTTCTGTTGGCAGTCCAGATCTATCTGAGCTACTTCAGTCTTAGAAGCCTGATCCATATGCCCTTTGTTCTGATATTCTTCACTGGTCTGGCTCTTGGGTCATGAGCACCTACATGACGGACATGACATACTTTCACAACTAGGTTCTCGCCCCAGGCAGCAACATCCTGCCACAATCCAGCAGCCCAACGAGGTTTTTGCTCTGTCCTGTCAGTTGCTCTGCTTCCATTGCTGTAGCCCCCCATCACAAGGTATCCATGAATCAGTGACTACTAAACTAATACAATGAATGCTTATAAAGAGTGTGTTTTTACATGCTCTAGTCAGTTCTGTCTTTATTTCAACCCTTACTACACACATGGGGCACCAAAAAGGACTGTTGTGGTTTAAAACAGGCAGCTAAACACTACACAGCCTTTTGCTCACTACCCTACAGTGGGATGAGGTAGAGAATCACAAAAAAGCTAAAACTCCTGGGCTGAGATAAAGACAGTTTATCAGAACAGAACAGGAAGGATGGAAAAAAATAGTAATGATGACAAAAGAATATACAAAACAAGTGATGCATATGCAATTGTTCATCACCCACTGGCTGATGCCCAGACTGTCCCCAGGCAACAGCCTGACACCCTGCCAGCCAGCTTCACACAGTTTTATTGTCCAGCATGACACCATCTGGTATGGACTATCTCTTTGACCAGTTTGGGTCAGCTGTCCCGGCTGCTTCTCCCCACATCATCTTGTGTGGCCACCATGGCCTACTCACTGGTGGGGCAGTATAAGAAGCTGCAAAGTTCCTGACCTAATGTGAGCTCTGCTCAGCAACAACTAAACAGCAGTGTGTTTATCAACATTATTCTCATCCTAAATTAAAAACACAGCACTATGCAAGTGGAAAAGAAGAAGATGCCAAGAAACACAATCCTGACCTAGGACTCATGCAGTGGTAAACTGTAAACTCCAAAACATCTGATCTGTATTACATAAGAGCCCAGAGACACCTTCACAGCAGTGGGTTTTGCATTTGTCATCATTTCACATGATCCGGAGAAATGTCAGTCCCTAGATAAAGAATACAAAACTAGAAGTCAAAGGTGCAAAGTAAATACAGTAAACATAGTTTAACATTAGCAGTAAGGGGGAAAAGTACTTATCCTCACAAAGCATTAACAGACTATGTGTTTGCAGTCTTATGGAAAACTTTCAAAGAATGCATACCTATGCATAATCATAGGTATGACTTTCAGAAGCCCTTCATAGTAACAGGCAAGGCACAATCCCTGCCTCACCCACATTTCAATTATGGCCACCCTACCAACTGCTCTCTGCATGTTGGTAAGAGCTGTTGGTAAGCAGGTGATCTGCCCAGAATTCTCTTTAAAAAGTCAGCCCCACCAACTCCAGGGAAAAAATACACTGAATCCCTTAGATTACATGAAGAGAGTAGTAATTTCTTCCCCTAGAAAATGCCCCCAGAGAAACACAGTCTCTAATGTGGGCAAAGTGAGCAAAATAATCAGGATGGGCAATGGCCAGAACACATATGTGATATTAATTCAGTGCATCTTCCTTTTTGAACTCCCAGATGAAATTCAAACCTTTCTTGCCTAGAGGTAACCAAAGAGAACACAAGAGAGTGCTGACTCTTACAGCAGAATTTACATGCACACCAGTCCTTTGTGTGGCTGAACAGATGCCAAGTCAGTCTGAGAAGAACTCTGAGGATCTTCAGATGAGAGTATCTAAAACCTGCACAAAACAAATACTTATGATCTATAAATACACACATTTATAAGGCGCATTCCTTCTCCTTCCTCCACAGAGCAGAAACTCCCACTACAAAGTGTCTTGCAACATGTCAGACATACTGACAAAGCAAGCAGAAGTTGTGGGTTTTTTTCTCTGCTCCACATAGCAAGGCTATGTTCTTTATTCTTACTCTTCTGATATTTATCCCTCCCTTTCTTCTCCATCTTATGCCTCAAGCCAGAGGCTTGTCTGCTGTCTCTTCATATTGGAAACATGCAAGCTTGTTTGGTTTAAAAGGTCAATCACAGCCTGTTTGTACTAAGTCCCTGATGCAAAAATCTCTTTGTATAAGGTAGGAAAAATACTGGAGAAGAGAGTGCTGGATGAAGGACTATGAGGTGTGGGTAGCATATCAAGGACACAGACACACAGTTAACGCACTCTGGCATATGGAGGCAGCACCAATCAGCTGAGGGGCTCATGGGTCTGTGTCCTTAGTCAATAGAAAACAATGCAATTAAATGCAGCTCATAACAAGAAAGGCTTAAGCCAAATGAGGTTACCTTATATTCATCATGAGCTAATAGTGTTCACAAGGGTGGTGACTATCTACCAACTGATGCCCTATATGTTAATCTAAAGCAATTGACTGTGTGTCACAAAATTTAACTCCTCAGGAAAGGGGCTAAACCAACACAACTTCTGTTTTACTGACGGATAAAGCTATTAAGGTTGACACTTTCATGATCAAGGGTCATGATACAGGCCAGGACATTTTAAAGACGCACTGTGATGAGTGATGAGTTGGAGAGCTTTTTTTAATGCATATAAAAAGCTCTAAAAATAAAGCACAAAATTGAAAAATGTATGTCATCGATGGGTTGTTCTACCTAATGGCAACAATCATCTTTCAAAACAAACTGGACACAGTGCATGGTGCCACTACTTAACTCTATGCAGTTTGGTCATGTTGAACTGTGTGTCATTAAGTTCTTTAGAGGCAACAGAGCGATTCCACGATCAAAACCTCTCCAAACATAAAACAGGGAATCCTATTCTTCACCTGTTTTGCCAGTGGTTGTACACACTATCTACCACTTCTGTCAATTAAAAAAAAAATAATAAAAAGGTTGCAGTTGTTTCCTCTTTCCCTGGCCTGCCTGCCTATCATTGCAGCACCAAATTCCATTGTGCTGATAGCTGATGATACAGCTAAGGCAACTGCACAGGAATTACCTCTCGGCCTGAATCAGATGCTGTGAGGATAAACACTGTCCCGCACCACTGGAGGAGATCCTGAAAGCCAGAGCTGGGTACCAGCAATAAAAATGCAGCAGACTAAATGTTCCCTCATGTCACCATGCCCCACGAACTACTTCATGTCCATATTCCAGTGCTCTCTGTGCTGCGGGCCTTGGAATTAATTTCCTCCTTCCTTCTCCTGTCAACTGTCAAAATAAAAAGAATCAAGTTCCTTTTCCATTCCCAGGCCTTCCCTCTGACCTCTTCCAAAGTATTTGTTTTCCATAGCATAGCCAGCCACCCTTGTCACACCAGGACCTTAAGTGAAAACTAACCAAACCACAAACTCAATCAACAGAAAGACTAAAACCAGGGTTTGCTTTTAACTGGGTTTAAGAGGGACCAGCTTTTGGTATGTTATTTCCAAGTTATTGATAGCCTTTCGTAACTCACTTAAGGACTCCACTCTGCACTGTCACTTGAGAGTTACAAGACTATCAATAACCATAGAAAATAATGCACTCTGAGAGAGGCCAGAGCAGAACTCCTTCTCCAAAATCTTTCTTTACCCATGTAGTCTGCAGTGAACCACAGCACCGAGTAGCTCAGTAGTACAGGCTTCATCTGATACCCACGCACCAGTGAGGAACAGCATTCCTCTTCCATAAGTCAGCATGTTCATTCTATTAGGGAAAAAAAAATCCCCAAGAAAAATACTACTGTTTCCATTTTTTTTCTGTGTGAAAAAGTGCAAGTCCCTGTCCTGTATAATCAGAGACAGCCTTGGAGCAAACACCCACATAGCACCCTGCTGCTATTCATTAATCGCTCCAGCAGCTTGCAATGAAATCCACAGGGAAATTTTATAGCCTTTCTTTAACTCTACACATCTGTTTGAAGACACTCCAGACAGAGATACACACACTACCAAATCTTTGAGAACTTGGTTCCCGTGGAATATCAGAGAGTTGCCAAACATACCTGCTCCCACAAGAGAAAAGAACATCAGTAACCTCCAATTCCAGCACACATGGTGAAATACTAGCGTACAAACAAGCCTTGTGTAGCAATGTATCTGCACAACTTAGGCCATTCTGTGTACCAGCCAAACTGCTTGTAAATAACAAGCCACCTGCAGTCTTTTTTTCAGGGTTCTCAGGAACTCATCAAGGTTACTGAGAAAACAGGAAGAAAACAAGAACAAAGAGCCTGAGAGACTGCGGTCAAAGAATGGAAAACCTAGATAGAGGACACATAACGTGATGATGGATGCTTGACCAATTAGGTGTCCTGAAGGATGTGTGCCTGCCATGTGAACCAGTGACTTGGCCAATCGAGAGACACCTGCACATGTGGACAGGAGTGTTAGAAACTATAACTGGGGTCTAATGTAAACAATAAAGTGGCTTCTGCTCAATCATATTGATTTGGTTATTCAGTTGCCTGTTTTTTCCCCCACAGGCCTTGCCTGTGCCTGCAGAGGGTATTGACACACAACATGTCTTGGGAAACTCCCGTGACATATATGATATTCAAGAAGAAATGCTTTGGGAGCTAAATATCAGCCTCTGAGAGCAAAGCAGCCAAGACGGTGCAAAGAAACAAAGTAGAGATGTTCATTACTTCATCAAGACTGCAGGGAAGGCCAGAAGTCACAGTTGCAGCCAAAGATAGGACCTCCTCACTTACTGTTGTTCTCAGATGCACATAGTTCTATGTAGAGAGTCTACATTCTGTTGGGAGAAGATGGTGACCAAGGTTATCTAAAGAATTAGGAGAAATAATTCAGCAGTGCAATATTCAGCACTACTGAAGTGAGAAGCAATTTTTATTGGCTTCAGTAAGGCTGAAAAGTACTTTTTATCCCGGATCTTCTATTTGATACTTCAGATGGGACATTTTGTAATCAAAGACACCAACAAGTCCTGATGATAGAATTTTGATCTGCTCTTTTTTCCTCGAAGTTTAACCCAGGCATTTCTGAAAGACACAGACTTCCTCTGTGTTTTGTTGAGATTGGAGCCCAGGACAAAGCCTCAATGATGTCTACACCACTGCAGAGGCACTGTCACAGAAACTCACACTTTCCTTCTCCAGTCCAGCATGCTCCTGTTCTGGTTCAGGTCAAGCCTCTGCATCCTGGTTCAGAAACTGAGATTGTAGATAAGAACATAAAACCTGGTTAACTCTATTAACTTTACAACATCATGTCATGAAATGTCATCTCAGTTTCCAAGGCTGTCAGTTTATGCCACAGCCCTTCTGGCCCGGGTTCCTCTTGCTCTTTCCATTCAGACATGCACAGCAGGCAGCAGCCTTTCTGAGCTACCCAGCTCACCTGCACACATGCACTCCAGAACAATATGAATATTACATGTAGCAGCCTTTGCAGCAAAGGATATATTAAGTCCTATATTTTTAATGCCACTTTTAGTATGCCTATAAAAAGACTATGCAAAAAAATAGATTATGTATTTCTGTGCTGTATGGGAATAGGATACCAAGTGAGAGGCAAGTGGGAATGCTCCCAACCAGGTGCAGCAGCCTTTAGCAACCTGCATCTGCACGGGATTTGCAGAGAATTATGTGAAACTTACCTTCCTACAAGCATCAGAGGTAGTTGAGGCCATAGGATTTTTACATCTCAAGAGGTTTTTACTGGGATATCACACTAGAAGTGCTGGTGAATGCTGTCTTTCACAGTGAGTGGATGACATGGCACTCTCCTATTTATCTGTAACCACTCAGAAATGTGACATCTTTACAAATCATTGTGTGCCCTCCTACAGCTCGTATTAGAGGGATAGAAGGAAGAGGGATGCCCGCCAGAAACTTCTAACAAAATTTGGTATTTTGAGCCTTCTATTTGCCTTTACTTCTTCCAAACTAAACTAGGGCAAAAGAAGTAACTACAGCTTCACAACTATCTTACCTGCCTTTGCATTGCCCCTGTTACTGTGCTTCAGTTCTGGACTGAAAAGATTTCACCAGCAGCAAAAGAACATCTGACCTCCATGACCCTTGCAACTTTTGGTTTCCTTGAGATAGCAAATATATGAAACAAGCAGAACTGGGAGTATGTTAAAGCATGGACAGCTGAGATCACTTCAGATCTTTTCTTCCCCCCCTAGCATGACATGCCAAAAGTGACATTTCTGTAAGAAGCAGGGTTTCCTAGCACCACTTCCACCAAATAACAGAGACTTACCTGGGAATTAGGTCATTAAAACAGAGGGCCTGACTCACAGTGAGAGGTGGATCAATAAGTGACCTTTGACAGATTGGAGCCACTGATCAATGATTACTTTTTTATTAAATAATTCTTTTCCTGTACCAGCAGGGACTCCTCCCCTCATACACAGCATTAACATTAACCTTTGCTGCACAAGGATTAAAGGAGATGACACCATACAAAACAGTCAAGAAAGCAGGGAGCAGTAAGGAGAAAGGCAGAACAGAAGCTTAGCCCAAGGAAACACACTATTCCCCTCTAGTCAGGGCTGGCTTATGCTGCCCAATTTCCCCATCACTACTCCACCCATCTCTACTCATTGTACTAATTGTAAGCACTGCCAGGTCAGTCTGAGAAATAGGGCAGTGCTCAATTCAACTATAAAGGCTGAGAAATCAGGGATACCCAGTGAAGGCAAATGGGGAAAGGTGGCACACATAATGGTCATAAACAAAATAAACAAATCAGCTACAACATCATAATGAAAATCAAGGCCTACAATTCAAAAGGAAGCTGTGCTGACCCACAGCTCCCAGGACCTTAACTGATGGCAGACACAACCTGAAGCATTTCTATTTCACTGTTTGGCTTCATCCCAAAACACTTCTACTTCTATCCATGCCAAACTGTTTGTCTTCACAGCATTTGCTGCTCCTCCTGAGTGGATATCATCAGTCACACCAATCTGTGAGAGCTATTTTGTTATACGGGGAAAAAAAGACCCTTAGGGAAAGCACAGTTCATCAAATGTGCTATGCCTTGGACTTGGGTTCAGTCTTAATGCAGGTCTCCTGTGGTGACCCTGTACACTAATCAGGTGTGCCCTTTGGCACTATGCCCACAGCAGAAAGACCAGGTGGAAATAATTTTTAAACCTTGAAGAGATGAAAGAGTGAAAGTATGACACAGGGACCTGAAAAACCCCAGCAGATGGCAGGGAAGAAGCTTATTTCTGTTTTGACACTGGTTAGCTCTAGTGTGGCTTTTACTGTGAAGGTTTTGTTGGTTTCTCAATATACTTCTTTAGATGATATATCTCACAGGAACTGGAGGGAGGATCATATATTTTCCTCTCATACAGTCTAACTCCATTATTCCCAGTAAGTGTTGTACCACAGACCCCAGTAAAGCAGTATGTCTTTGACTTGGTGCAGTGCCAAGAAACCAAGTGTCATTTGAGCCTCAGATGAGAACATGCTACAGGCAGTACAGCCCCCAGCAAAAGGAAACGTGTGGCTAAAGAGAGAAACATGGAAACCAGAGAACAATAGGACAAGAAGTATCTAGTTCACTTCTTACATCTTGCATGTATATAATTCACCACCATATATTTCAACAGCTGACACCCAAGCAGAGCTCACACAAATCTGAAGTGTCTCCATCTATCCCAAAGAAACAAGAGACATGCTCAGCTGAAGTCAACCCTCATCTAATCATTATCAATGCAAAAGCAGCTGCACTGATGGCAAGAACACATGCCCTGTTCCTCCTTGTCTTCTGGGCTGATCAGTTATTAATTCTTTAAGCCACAAGCTTGATGTGTGAACCAATACTTCAGCATGAGCTCTCCCCACCAAGAATCCAGTGAATGTCTGCTGTCTTCAGAAGAGACATCTACTGCCCTTATCACTTTCACGTTGGTTTTGGTTCATGCAAAAGGAAATGCCATATGGAAGAAACAGAATCACGAGCTTTACATCAGAGACAAATAAGACAGCAGAGTGCTAATTATTACCAACAAACAGATCTCAATAGTTAGGAAGAGGCTGGGGAGCCTCATCAACTACTTCACACAGAAAAACCCCACCCAATGTGACAAAGCTCACCCATCAGAAGGCAGCAGTGGGCTCTCAAGTCTTCCTCTGGTCTTACTTGGACAACACATTTCTTGGCCTGCAGGCCTCATTTCTTTCAACATACAGACTCACTGGTGTCTTCAAGGTCTCAATCTGCACATACAGCGTTTCCTCACATTCTGAGCTTCCTCTCCTTTCTCATCTGGGAAAGGAAGAGACCTCATTTTCTAAATTTACAGAATTGTTCTACAGGCTAAGAAATGGTATCACACACATTTGCGCTCCCCTTTCAATGCTCAGGAGAGGTGCTGGGCCTCACTCCTTCCTCGCTCTCATACCAACTCCCAAAAAGAAAGCGCCCAACACCTCGTCACAGAGAGCAGAGGGGACCAGCCAACATCAGCTCTCCAAGAGACTGTCCACTGTCACACCAAGCAGAGAAAGCTGAGCTCTTCCAAGGGAAACACAAGACTCTACCTCTCCATCCAGAGAAGCCAAGAAGGGATGAGGAGACCCAGCATCAAATCCCAGCCTCAGGCTGGTCATTTGATAGAAGGTGGGATTTTAATTCCTAGTTTTAATCAATGAAAATGTAGTTACAGACTTTGAAAATCAGTGGCATCAAGAAGAAATGTGGCAAGAGTCTGCATAAATCTTCTTGCAAAGTCCCTTGTTTCCCCTGGAGAAGGAAACGAACCAAGAGCAGATGCAGCCGTCCCCACAATATCATCTCTTCCCAACTCACACATCCATGCTTTGTCCTTCCACTCACAAGGTGCAGATTGACTCCTCCCTAGGAACTTGTCCAGACTGTAGGATTTGAAGAAAAGATGAAGGAAATATTATCTCCTTATCCTATACAAAGCTGCACCCTCCTCATTTCTTCTCAATGCTTTTTCCAAGTTTTTAATTTCCTGCAATGGTCTATATAACTGAGCCATGTGTTTCTTTTCATTAGGAATATCAATAATTAGCCTGTTCAGTAATTTAAGTGGTCCAAAATGATACAATTCTTCAAACCTTTTCACCATGAACACAGATTTATGCATACACATATACATAAACATAATTATATATATATAATTATATATAATTTTTTTTAAAGTGAGTTGGATCAAGGTAGTTAAAGACTGGCATCTTCTTTCCTAGAAGGCTTTAAAATTAAAATTTAAAATTCAGAAATTTGCACTTGTTTTTTAACAGATCTTACAATGATTTTAAGCACACTTAAAACTAACAAAAATTACAAAGCTTTCTTGCTATTTGTCATGGATCCAAAAATAAAACTGGCATTGGCAAGTTATATTCTATTAAAGGATACTACCAATTAAAAGAAATCATTATTCTATTTAAGTACTTCTTTATTTGCTATTGTTGCAAGCAACACCTAAGATTAATACAACTGAAGGATTAGAAGGCAAAATGCCTTTCACCTAAGTGCTTACTCCATGCATGTGACAGTACTTTGTGTCAAGCCAGTTTGACTGTTTCTCTTGTAAGCAGTCAGATCCCCTTTTAGTCCTGCTGGATTAGATACGTAGAAACAGGGAAGGAAAAATATCTGTGGAAATGTAACTGCAGAAACTCAAATATTAGCAAGTGAACCCAAAGAGAATATTTTTTATTTTCAGCTAAGTAATATGAAGCTGCTGCACAGTCCTTAAACAACACACACACACGCTGAAAATTCTCTGCCTCAAATAAACACACATTTCCCATCAGGCACAAAAACATATTCAGTGTTCAACAGACAGTGTCAATACTGGTTACGGTCTTTTTCACACACTCTACCACAGAATGATGAGACATTTATGATTCATTCTCCAACCCACCTCTCTCCAATCACACACCTAGAAGGAAGGCATGTTGAATGTTTTGGGGGTTGTTTTTACATCAAAGAATAAAAATATTAAAAGCATTGCATTTCTTCTGGGATTTTGTTCCTCCTCAAAAGGAGTCTCATCACTTAACTTCCCCCTTCTGCATTTCCCCACCCTTCCCCTACATCCAACCCACTGCCTGATATTCTTTCCTTTCCCAGAGATTGTCTCCTTTTCAACCTTGCTCCTTCCAGACATCCCTTCCAGTGTTTCCTCCTGGCTCTCCCCTCTTCCCTTCTGTGCAAAGTCAGACAGGTTCTTGTGCAAATGTCAGCAGGGTCAGCACACACATGAAGCTCTGTTAGATCTACACTTCATAAATCAGAAAGCTGCCTTCTGTTCTCTTTATTCACACTCTTCATTCAAAAACTTTTTCTCTAGTCCTTCTCCCTCCCAGCCTCTTCTACTTCCCTATATACTTTTGCCTTACCAAAAGCTTTGTACTTTTTTCATGTTTTTATTTTTTATTTTAAAACTTCCTTTTTCCTACTTGTTCTCCACCTACTTCATTTGGATTCTTTTGCTACCAGGCTGTCATCTATGCTGTTAGTGCCAACCACATCTACGGAACAGTTAAATCATTTATTAGATTCCTTTTTTACTTATTTTCCTCATTTGTCCCTTGGAATTCTAGCACTGTCAGTTCCCAGTCACACAGACATCAAACCTATACCCTTGTCCCCTCCTCCTCTCAAATGGCACAATCTTTTACTGGGAACTGACTTCTCATATAGGATGCAATAGCCAAACCTTTTCACAGGAGCACATGATGATGTGTAAGTGTTCAGAAGGTGATTTACTGTGAACTGATTGGAAGAGATAAGGGAAACCTTGATAATCAAGGCTTACTCCATTTGCAGTTTAGATGAAATTTTGCACTGACCATTCTGGGCAACTTATCACAGGAGAAAAAAAGAAACGTAAGAAAAAAAGATTCAACCAAGATATTTGGGTTGTGGACAGAGCTAAGCAAAGACTCAGAGACGTCCCAAGGCAAGAGAAGTTAGCCCCATCAGCCAAATACTAGAGCAACCATTTACCTCTTTAGAGTTCAAACTCTACAGACAGTCAGCAGGCAAACTCTACAGACAGTCTGACTGAAAGAAAGGCAACTTTCCAGCTACCTAAAGTATCTAAGAGCAATAAATGACAGGGTCAGCATCTATGATGCTAGGAGTTTCACCTGGAAACACAAGAGGAAAAAAAAGACAGTAGCATCTGTCTTACTAGACTGCACCATAAGGCACATCATGGGACCAGAACACACACACCCCCAACCCCCAAGCAGTGAGTTAGGACAGAGCCTTTCAAGTTCTGAGGCACAATACTCTACATGAAAGTTGTTTGCAGTGACCTGTTGCTTCCACACCTCATAGTAAAGTTGTCTGTAACATCGCCCCCAAAGTTACAGCAGGTTACACTGTAACCAGGACACACTACACCCAGGCAGATGCAGAAGGGTATGCGTGCAGGTGGCAGAAGAAAAGGCAGTCAGAGAAGTGAACAAACATACAGGCAGCAGTGATTGAAAACTCTGAAAGTCTAAGGTCTCTGCAAATGCCTGAGTAAAAGCAGAGGCAGTCTCCTAGATCGATTATGCATGCACGCCACTGAAAACACAGACTGCTGAAGTGCCAGAGCTCTGCTGGATAATTTATAGGCTGGTGTTAGTATTCACAGAGGGGTGGACAGAGTTCAAAGGAACGAGGTGAAGAATAAAAGTTTGAGCCTTATGAAAACACCATCACAGCCAGCATGAGCATCAGCACCACAAAGACCTTCAGTTGTGCTGGGTACAGGCAGAAGCCAGCAGACACTACCAAAGTAGGAGCCATCAAGTGCTACCTTGGCACAGGGGCAGAGAGTTCAGGGAGGGTGTACAATCAGAGCATGCACACCTGCAAACTTTGCAAGTGTTGAGCACGTGCCTGCTTGATTTTTGGGAAAGCAGAGGGAAGCTGTGTGCCAAACAGCCTGTGAGCCATCCTATCTTCTACCACAACACTTCCTCACAATCTTCTTGATTCTTCTAAGCTTGCCATACACCAGATTTCCTGGACTACTTCTGTCACAGAGATATACACCAAGCAGGCAATAACTGAAGCCCTTCACATGCATTTTTCACTTATGGTCTCACTAGGATTTGAAACTAGGACTTTAGGGAAGAAATTAGGCACACTAAGCAAACCAAAACGCAAGCTTTATTTAGGTGAGCTTGAGTTTTCCAGCTTTATCACTGCCTGAGCCTCTTAGACACCTAGTTGTCTGGAGACAAAGATGGCACAACAGTGAGGTCATCAATTTACTAAGCCTTATGTCTGCTCACGTTTCAGATTAGACACAACACCATTGGCATTAGAATAAGTGTTGTGCAGTTAACTTCAGCAGAGATGCAAAGCAAAGGCTTGCCTCACCCATCTTCGCTCCTCTCTGTGCAGGGCTACTCTAAAACCAGATCTTACAAACAGATATGCAGGTGCACAGCATGTACTGCCACTATTCACTGTTACCATCTAGTGCTGGAAACAGAGTACAAGGGAAAGCACAGTATACAGACAAGATGAACTAAGGGATCTAACCCAGTATTTCAGCATTGCATGCATGCCCAGATAACACCTTTAAACTCCTTGTCATAGCTTCCACAGCACTCAGCAAAATCCTCTCCAACCCTATTCATTCCAAAAGAGGGTTGTCTGGAGGTACAAGTAATTTTCTGTTCTAGAACCTTTCCTAACCAAAGCTCTCTGGCCCTTGCAACACGTACCCCAACTGGGAAGGCCCACAGGAATTCGGTGTAACACAGTGTGCTGCAAAGTATACTAACAAATACTCATCTGACTCACTTATTCCTGCAGGTTAGCCTTCAGGGACATTCTGTCTGGGTGCAGTACTTGAGACTCAATCAATTATAGAAAGTTATCTCTATTAGCAGCCACAGAGGGGCATACTTTAGAGACACAAATCACTTAGGATAAAAACTTTTTGTTCTACATTTAGACATCACACAAAAAAATTCTTGTGTATGACTGGGGAATACAGTAATATAATCCAATAGAGTAACTGTCACTATAACTAGACTCTTCTCTGTACAATTAGAATATTAAGGTAGATTTTTCTCCATAGAATCTGGAGGACTACAGTACTGATGGACACCTATTCTTCTAGTCATGAGAGGATTGAGCAGGCAAGAATTCAAACCAGGAACCTATGTCTTTACTCTTTTGAGCAATAGCAAAGAATCTCCATAAAGAGATGGCAACATTATTACATGGAAAATGTAACGTGATTAATTCTGTTGCTAGACATGATCATTAGGGTCTTGGCAATTTATCTGTTGTTAGTCCACAGTATCATTTCAGGTGGGTTTTAACTGCAATGCTGTTGTAAGTCAGAGGACAAAGGTACATGGTGCATAACACAGAATGTTGGGCATTGGCAGCATCTGCTGGTATGTCTGACAGCCATTAACTGAGAAAACAGTTTGAGATACTATCTAGAACAAATCCTAAGATGAAGAGTGTACCAAATGTGATTAAGTAAATTGGTCTGCTGTCTATGATCTTCAACAAAAAGAATTTAAACTCCATCTATCGAATTTGAGAACTTTTTCAGAGATAAGAAATAGAGATAGTAATTTCCTTTTGTCATGAAGTAACTCAATGGCAGGATGAAAAAGAAAGTTTCTGCCTCCTGCTCTTTCCATTTGGTTATTTACCTCTGACAGTATAAAGAAGGGAGGTATTAGGGGGGGAAAAATCACAGAAAAACAACAACAAAACTTCACCATAAATTAAACGCATGAAAATATCTAGACAGAGTCCAGCAAAAAGAGGCTATAAAGCCGTGTCTGCCTGGCAAGGTTCTGATAACTGGGGGGCTGCCAGAGATGTATTCTCTGAGAACTTCCAGAAGCTTCTCCCATGCTCAGAGCCAATGCCAGCCAGCTCCAAGACAGACCGGCCGCTGGCCAAGGCTGAGCCCATAAGTCATGGTAGTAACATCTCTGTGATAAGCAATTTATGAAGAAATAACATGTTTATGCACGGAATTAATCGCAGAAAAGAGAGGAGAACATAAAACAGGAAGAACTCTGCAGAACACCGGGGTCAGTGAAGAAGGAGGGGCAGGAGGTGCTCTAAGCACTGGAGCTGAGACCCCCTGCAGCCCACAGTGAAGACCATGGTGAGGCAGGACTCACCCCTGCAGTCCATGGAGATCCACGGGGCTGCAGAGATCCACCTGCAGCCCACGGAGGGGACCCACGCCGGAGCAGGTGAATACCCAAAGAAGGTTGTGGCCCCTTGGGAAAGCTGTGCTGGAACAGGCTTCTGGCATGATTTGTGACCTCATGGGGGACCCACAGTGAAGGAGTCTGCTCCTGAAGGGCCACATCCTCTGGAAAGGGATCTGTGTTGGAGCAGTTTGTGAAGAACTGTCTCCTGTGGAAGGGAGCCCATACTAGAACAAAGGAAGGGCTCCTCTCCTGAAGACAGAGAAGCAACAGAAACAACATGGGATGAACAGACTGTTACCCCCATTTCCCATCTTAGTGCACTGCTGAAAGCAGAAGGAGGTAGAGAATCACTAAGGCTATGAAAGAAGGAGGGCTGCAGGGAGGTGCTTTTAGGATTTTTTTTTTCTTCTCTTATCCTGCTCTGATTTTGATTTGTAATAAATGCAGCTCTTTTCTCCATGTCAAGTCTCTTGCCCATGACAGTATTTGGTGAGTGATCTCTCCTTGCCCTTAACTCATGGAGCATTTGTTATATTCTCTCTCCCTGTCCTGCTGAGGAAGGGAGTGGCAGAGCAGCTTTGGTAGATATCTGGCATCCAGCCAGGGTCAAACCACCAGAAGCATGACAGAAAAGACTTAAGTAGAAATAGAGAGAAGAGGTATAATGTGTTTAACACAAAGAGAAACAAAAATTACAGAGAACAACAACCAAATCTGAAATGACATACGAATCAGTTTACAAACAGAACCCTTTTTCCAGCACAATTACAGTGACAGAATAATCACTGGAGAGCTTTAAGAAATCATTCACTGAGCACTTACATGGGATAATCTAGCAAAGGGACCCAGGAGACCTTAAAGATCTGAAATAACAAACTCCTCAAAGCACAAGAACAGTTCAATTCAATTTGTGGGAAGCCAAGTGGGTGTGGAAGGAAGCAGGCAGCTGAATGGGAAACTCCTGACAGCACTCGAACACAAAAGGATGCGAATGAAAGGTGAAAGTGGGGGTGTGCTTCTCAGGAAGAATACTGAAACTCTGCCTCAGCATGTCAGGATGAAAATTAGAAAGGCTTGAAATTGCATGAAAATTCATAAAATGTGAAAGGCATCAAGAAGGGCTTCTTAATGCACTCAGCTAGCAAAAGCATGACTAAGGAATCTGTGGGCCCAAAGCTGAATGGAACAAGAAACCAGTGGTTAAAAGAAAACATTTAAGTCCTCGATGCCTTTTTAGCCATCACTGCCAAGGACTGTTCTCAGTCTTCTTGCTCCATGTGCCCAGTGGAAGAATCCAGGAGACTGAAACACTACTCATAGCAGAGGAAGACTGAGTTAAGAACCACTTAAACAAACTGGCCATACACAAGTCCCTGTGATAACACAAGATGCCCCAAGAGCACAGAGGCATGCAGTGGTGGCTGATGTCACTGTGAGGTTACCCTCAGTCACACGGGAAAGACTGTGGTAATTGGAGCAGGCTTCCAATGACTGGAAATGGGTAAATGTCACACCTGTCTTCTAAAAGGACAAGAGAGAAGATTCAAGGAATTATGGGCTGGTTAGCCTATCATCAGTCCCAAGGAAGGTTATTCAGCAAATCCTGCTGGAACCCATTTCTAGGCATACAAATGACCAGAATGTGATTGAGAACAGCCAGCATGGAAGAAAAAATACCAAAAAATCAGCCAGGTTGCCTTCTGCCTGATGAGACAGGCCCAGTAAGTAAAATATTGGCACAACTCCGGAAAGAGTCCCTAACAGTACAATTGTAAACAAGGCCATGTAGCTGCATCAGAGGAAGTTCAGACTGGACATCAGGAAAATGTTCTTCACTGAGAGGGACTCACTGGAACTCTCAGGGGAAGGGAAGGGATATCTTCTTCCCAGAGAAGAATTCTGGGCACCAAGTCTGTCAGAGTTCAAAGAGCATCTGGATGACACTCAGTCATATGGTTTAGTTTTAGGTAGTGCTGTGAAGAGCAGAGAGTTGGACTTGATCCCTACAGGTCCCTTCCAACTCAAGATTTTATGTGATTCCACAGTTTACAGACAGCTGGTAGCAGATCAGTGCACTGCAAAGCCCATGGAAAACTGACAGGACCACTGCACTCCCAGGCTACTGGTCAGCAAGGCAACAACCCGGTGGCAGCCAGTTCCCAACAGCACTGCTCAGGGGTTCTTCGCTGGACTTGCTGCATTTTTCCAATGTCTTTCTTGTACTGGGGAGCCCAGTATGAGGCACAATAAACAGACATAATCCCACAAGTTCTGAGTATGGGGAAATAAAGTCATCCCTTTTTTCTATGCTTTGGCCAATACACTTCAATATATGATTAGCTTTTACAACTGCAAGAACCATCCTAATGCTGAGCAGCTAGAGCACGACATGCAAAGAAGCTGGGAGAGCTGAGTATGTTCAAGTCAAGAACAGCTGAATATTTACTCTTCATTCCCTGTTCTTCAGCACTAAACCTAAAAACTGTATAAGCAGCAATGAAACTTCACCACCCATTACAACATGTCTGATGTTGGCATACAGTGTGATGATAACACAACACACAGAGAAATGGTATCACAGCACCACACAAAGTTACTTGATACAATTCTCATTCAGAAACAAGGACTCCCTAAAATTACCTCATGTCTCTCCCCTGTCTTGTGGCCCTCTCAAGGTGACACCCAAAAGACTTACATGTGAATGCAGACACTGGCATAGGCAGAGTCCTAAGGCCAAGCACACTCAAGTTCTCCAGTAGTTAGGCACAGCCATGTATGTGGAACAACTGTTCACTGTTCAGCTGAATCAGAGCCCTCCACTCCTTCAGTAACCCTGTACTCACCAGTACAGCACCACCAGCATGACCTACATAGATAGAATTGGTGTCTATAAATGCCACAGACAGTTTTTGCAATGCTTTGGTAAGACACCACTTCAGCCAACAAACCTCCTGCACTATGCCACTTTGAATATTCATCCTGCTGAGATCCATCAGTCTTTTCCCAATGTCCTTTAAAACACAGAGCAGCAAAATCCCATGTTTAGTCTCATTATCTTTCCACAGTAAAAAACTAGTTTCCTTGAAAATTGCAATGGACACTTCACTGTTGGACCAGTGTGCCTCCCTATCTACCACCTGAATGACAGGAAGTTTGGGGACAGAAAAAGCCTCATTGAATGAGAATTAAGCTGTTTTATTTAAACAGATGGAAGATGCACACACAACACCACCAAAGCAAAGGACACAGTTTGAATTATTGTTATAATTGTTTGCCACATGCCTACAGAAAGCTTGACAACAGCTAAGCTGTCAACATGCTATCATACCACCCATCCTGCTGACCAATCTTCGGGTTTTCTGTACTCCCCCAGTTATGTGTGTCCATCTGTTGTCTCCTGTCTCATCCATAGCTTGCTAGCTCTTTGGGGCAAGAACATTTTTTGCCCTGTGTTTGAACAAGCATTGTGTAGGTGCTACCACAATAGGCAGGAATAAAAATAACAACAATAATTAGGTTATATCTTAGTACCTCCTTGGGTTGGAATGTTTCCCTCCTGACTTCACAGCAGTGTTCATAAACAATTATAACTTGGTGCAATATGGGGCCTCATAAACAAATAATTACATCCCAACCTACCTTCAACCATTTCACCAGTCATCCCCTGAGGGCTGGATCTGCTGAGCTCTCCATATGCTCCAAATGATGAGTGTGTGTGAACTCAGTTTCAGCAGAAGTTACCAGCCTTGCAGTGTAGCAGGACTAACACCCTGCATATAACCCATAGAATTTCTTTGGACAGAACAAGCTTCCTACACACAAACTGTTGCCTCCTACTTTTGTGTGTCAACCCTGACTCATTTCTAGTGCCAAGAAGAAGAGTATAGTATCTTCATCCTCTACTCCCTCTGAAGAATGGCAAGAGCCTGCAGTTACAAGTTTATGTAAGATGGTGGAAAACACATTATAAACTGTGCACACAGACTGCGGCCAAGTATAACACTGTACAACTTCAACAAGCATATATTCCCAGATGTTCTTTTGAACCAAAAGGAAAATCTTCCTTCCTTAAGATTCACTAGGGAAACTGGCTCTCTGCACTGGAGACACTCAGAAATTCACTCCTAGGCCCAACTGGATCCAGACTGGCTGTTAGTGTAAATCTAAGATTCAGGAAAAGATAAGCAGTAACATGCCACATAGTATGTCTTGGATTGCTCGCTAGTAGCTGAAAGGTTTTGCTGAACTCTCAGGGAAGAAAAGCCCCATTCACCAAGAAACATCCTCCTCTCTTAAAGTGCCACGAGCCCCTCTCACAAAGTGTATGTCTACTGAATGGAACATTAGGCTCTCTCTTCTCAAATCCACTGGGTGCAAAAGCACCTCCTGCAATGCTTCATCCACACTACTCTGCTTGAGGACATTGGAAGAAAGATGTTGCGGTGAGGAAAACCCTTTGCCTTTGTCTACTTCTTTTGATGGAAGAGCACAGAAAAAATTGTCTTGTAACTTTAACACACCATACGAATCTGTGGTGGTTTTTAATAGGTGAAAGCAGAAGTGTAAGCCTTTTTTCCATCTCCAAATAATTTCACCAAGTCTTCCCAGGGTAAATTAATCAGGAACCAGGATACAAGTCTCCAATAACTTCCAATTCCTAGTTATGAAAATGCAGGAAGCTGGGCCAACCCTCTGCTTGTTTATCTGAAAGAATAGAAAGGCTTACAGTGCTGGATGCTAATGTAACACTGCTGAACACACAAGCTCCCTCAGGTCTTTCTGGGATGTGCACTGTAAAACTGGATTATGCCAGGGGCATGGAAGGTGCTGTAGGGAAACTTGCAGAGGGAGTGATTCACCCTGGCTCTGCTTCCCCATGCTCCCACCACAACTGCCAGTGAGGAGACAAGCCTGCCTCTCAGGCACTGCAAGAGCTATTGGGACCAGACATCAGTTCAGGCAGCCCATTCCCTTCTGAACCTGTCAAAACTATAATAAAACAACCTAAATAAAATTTTGTGTCTCCTGTCTCATCTGTTCCTAAAACTTCCTGTGATGAGGGCACTACAGCCTCCCTCAGGACACTGTTTTCCTGCTTAACTTTCCAAATACTCATAAAGCTTTTCCTAGCACTTACCTCCACATCTTCCTTGCTACAAATTAAGCTGATTACTTCTTGTCCTATCCCCAGTGGACACAGAGAACAATTAATCACTGTCTTCTTAAGACAAGCTGTTAAATATTGGACGGCTTTTCCCTCGTCAATCTTCTCTCTAGTCTAAACCAGCCCAACCAATCCTCTCCTTGCAGACGGCGTTTACCATTCTGGCTGCTCTCTCCTCATCTCCTTCCACTGTTTCTGGTTTTCCTGCTCTCATCGGATGCAATGATCTTCTATGGCTTCAGCAGTGGCTGCTAGCGTAGAAAAACTACTGCCTGTGTGCTACACGTGACATTCCTGTTAAATATACCCTAAAATGGGATTTGCTTTTTTGCAACATCACCACACTGTTGACTCATATTCAGTCTCTGACTCACAGTAGTGCCTCCCAGATCCTTTTCTGCAGTTCTGTTGCCTGGCTTGTTATCCCCCATTTTACATACAGGCATTTGAGTAGATCTTTCCAAGTACAGTTCTTTTAATTTGTCTTTAATAAATTGCTTCTTATCAAATTTAGACCATTTTCTAGTTTAACTGGTAAATTACCTATGTTGTGCCAAGAAAGCAGTTCAATTTCCAACCTCATGTAATACATTGGCAACAAAGAGAGCATGAAAGGAAGAACTGCTGTGTTCAAACTTCTTGAAAAGAGTTACTGTCTTATCAAAAGCCTATCAATTCACTACTCCCTTTTCACGCTGCATTCTACCTGACTGTGGCAGGTTGACCCTGGCTGGATGACAGGTACTCACCAAAGCCGTTCTACCACTCCCCTCTGCAACTGGACAGGGAGACAAAATACAAAGAAAGGCTCATGAGTTAAGAGATCACGCATCAATTACTGTCACAGGCAAAACAGACCCGATTTGAGGAAATTATTTGAATTTATTACCAATCAAAATCAAAGCAGGATCATGAGAAGTAAAACCTAAAAACACCTTCCCCACATCCCTCCCTCTTTCCTGGGCTTAGCTTTATTCCCAATTCTTTACCTTCTCCCCACCAGCATTGCAGGAAAATGGGGAATGGAGATTCTGAGCAGTTCATCACATGTTGTTTCTGCTGCTACTCCCTCCTCAAGGAGACAACTGCTCTCCCTGCTCATGTGTGGGGTCCTTTCCACAGGAGACAGTCCTCCATGAACTCCTCCCGCATGAGTTCTCACAGGTTACAGTTCTTCATTAACTGCTCCAAAACAGATCCTTCTTCATGGGGTTCAGTCCCTCAACAACAGGCTGCTCCAGCGTGAGCTCCCATGGGATCACAAGTCTTGTCAGCAAACCTCCAGCATGGGCTCCTCTCTCCTGCCAGGAACCTGTCCCAGCACACGTTTTCGAAGGTGTCACAACCTTCTTTCAGGCATCCCCCTGCTCCAGTGTGGGGTTCCATCCATGGGCTGCAGGTGGATCTCTGCACCTCAATGGATTTCCACGGGCTGCAGGAGCACATCCTGCCTCACCATGGTCTTCACTGTGGGCTGCACTGGGATCTCAGCTCTGGCAACCAGAGCCCCTCCTGCCCTGCCTTCTTTGCTGACCTTAGTGTCTGCAGAGTTGCTACTGTCACATATTCTTCCTTTCTTGTCTGGCCACAATTGCTTCTGTGCAAAACTTTTCTTTGCTTCTCAAGTACGTTATCACAGAGGTGTTACTACCATTCCTGACTGGCTTGGCCTCAGCCACCAGGAGCCAAGCTGGCATTGCTTCTGCCAAACATGGCAGCTTCTCACAGAAGCCACCCTGTAGCCCCCCCAGCTACCAAAACCTGGCCATGCAAACCAAACACACTGATACACAGTGGTCTTCGTAAATTAACAGAGGCTCCCTCTAGCCTCATAAAATACATTCACTCAATGAAATTACAATCTGCTGCCCAAAAAGTACAGCAACATCCCAGGCACCACATCACTCTATGACCCAAGCTAGTACCAGACAGAGCTCCTAGCAACTCATTAGCTCCTTACAACCAACAAGGAAGAGAAGGAACACATTTTAAAAACTAATTATATTAAAATAAATCCTTAAGACCTGGGTCAACAAAATTATGACTTTTGGTCCACTGGTATTAGATATACCCATAATATGTATTTGATTAACGACCTATATGAAATTACATCAATGTTTCTTTGTATTTTCTCCATGATCTCCTTAGCATTTGATTCCCAGATATGCAGCAGGTATTTTTAACGCACATACCTGAAATTCTATTGTATCCAATTATATTGGAAAATGCTGCTTAAGATGACCAAACTGGCAGATTTTTACTAGGATACCAATGCACTAACAGGTATTCACAGTCCTTCAAGAAGGTTGGCCTTAGTCTCCCCACAAGACTTCTGCATTCTGTCACCCTTCAAAATTCAAATAATTTAAAATTTATTTTCTTTTTGGTCTACAAAAAAATTGCAGTATGTAACCAGCCATCATAAGAGAACAATAAATTACCAGAATTTCTCTCACCCCAAAATTAAAAAGGATGTTAACTGAATGTGTCCAGAGGAGGATAAAAAAGCTGCTGAAATGCTAGGACACGTCCTCTGAGGAGTGGCTGAGCACTCTGGATTTACTTAATTAAGAAAAAAAAGGCGGTTGAGAGGCAAGCCCACTGCTATCTACAGCTTCCTCAGGAGGGGAACTGGAGGGAGGTGCTGAGCCTCTTTTCCCTGGTATTCAGTGACAGGACATGCAGGAATGATTCAAAGATGCAGCAGGTGAGGTTCAGACCAGGTATTAGGCAACACTTCTTTCCGGAGAGGGTGACCAAACACTGGAAGAGGCTTCCTAGAGGGGTGGTCAATGCCCTGTGACTCTCAGAGACAGTTGCACAATGTCCTTAATAATATCCCTTAATGTTTGGTCTGCCCTGAAGTGGTCAGGCAGTTGAACTAGTTGATCCTTGTAGGTCACTTCCAGCTGGAACTATTCTCTTCTATTATCAGATATATATGAAGATTTCCTTTCAAGGAACTCAATGCTTTACAGATTATAATTTTGAATTTTCAGTGAATGGCAAAAGTGATGACTGTTATGAAAAACTGGTTAAACACACACTGGGAAAGAACTCTGGGCTTCTGCTTCTCAAGTTAATACTTAAGGACCATCCTGCCTGCTCTGCTGACACTCAATACTACTGTAATGAAGTTCATGGGTCATGGATTAGTACATGCTGAGAAACACCTGGCTGAAAAATGACTTTACAAAAAAGGACCTGAGTTCCTGGTGGACACCACATTGAATATCAGCCAACAACATGCCCTTGCAAAAAAGGCAGCTAATGGTATCCTGGGCTGCACCAGAAATGTTGTCAGCAGGATGAGGAAGGGGATCCTTCCCTCTACTCAGCACTGGTGAGGCCAAACGTGGAGTACTGTGTTTAGTTCTGGACTCCCCAGTACAACAGAGAGGCAGACATAACTGGGGGGAATCCAACAAAGGGCCATGAAGAAGATTATGAGTGTCTCTCATACTAGGAAAGGCTGGGAATGCTAAACTCTAGTCTGGAGGAGAAAATACTCTAAAGGGTGTCTGGGGAGGGCAGTGTCTGATCAATGTACATAATCACCTGAAGGCAGGGTGTAAAGGTAACACAGACAGGCTCTCTTCAGTTCTGCTCAATGACAGGTACAGAAACTACAAGCACAAACAAATACAGAAGGTCCTGCCTGAACATTAGCAAACACCTTTTTACTGGGAGAGTAACTGAGCCCTGGCACAGGTTGCCCAGGGAAGTTGTAGAGTCTCCTTCCTTGAAGATATTCAAAAGCCATCTGGACATGGTCATCATTTCTAGGTAGCCCTGCTTGAGCAAGGGGTTGGATCAGATGACCCTGAGAGTCCCTTCCAACTTCAGCCATTCTGTGATTTTGTGGATTTCACCAGCCATCAGCATGTCAAAAATCTTCATAAAAAATAGTTGTTCTGTGGCTTAATCTGTTCTTTTTCAAATGTGTCCTCATGCTATAGCAGATCCTTCTGTAGACTGATACTGCAGATGGTGCAGAAAGGAATTTAACAGCTAGGATGGGTTCCCTCTCAGGACAATGCTGCTATTTCACTTACTGCATGAACTGACTGAGATCTTTGTGAGATCACTTTAATTCAGACTTATGCAATACTCAGAAAGGTCAGACAGGTTATTCCCTTCTTTCCATTACTTCCCAGAACTAGTGAAGACTGAAAGCACAGTGGTCAAAAAAACTCAAACTGCTTAATAGTGTTAAGAATATATTGCTCACATCAGCAGAGAAGTTTATTCCAGATAAGATCTCAGACTAAAGCAAGGACTCTTATCTTCTCTATGCATCCCTAACACCTGGGAGCACAAAAGGAGGGCAGCACGGCCTTCCATTGGCTCTTCCAGTCTAATGAAGAGAAGAGAGTTCAACCAAGCAAGGGAAGGACATATCATAATCTTGTCTCACCTTCCAATGCTCCAAGGACCAGAAGAGAAAGTATGAAAAAGTGCACATCACAACCTTATATGTGTGTTCAGTGATTGACATCCACATGTAGTAAATGAAGGTCAGGTAGATATTTGCAAGTAACAAGAGCATTACAACTGGTAGCTTAACTTGCACCACAACTTGATCCACTTATATGCACAATAGCAACTATAAGAGTAGAAAATTAGAAGAATATCAAACTGGACAGTAAGCCTCTCAAACACCCTGAAAAGAATCTCTCTTCCATTTTGCTTTTTAATAAAATGAAGTATTTTGTAAGAAATACTGTTGTCTACCTGGCAATTCCTTAACTCATATCAGTTGAAAACTGTGCAGTTATAGAAGGAAGAAGATTCACACTTAAGATGAGTGAAGGACTCTAAGTTTAAGGTGAACAGATTTTTCTACAGCCCTTTCCTTGCTTCCCTCCATGACTAGTCATGAAGACAGGACAGAAGGTCCTTCCACACATCCCTCCCCAGATCCCATTCCTCCACACTCCATTTAGTTTCTGCAGTTCAAGCAGATTCCTTTTCCCCCTGAAATCAATGTTTAATTAACACATTATTGGAAAAAAAATGGGATGCAAGCGCAGACTGAAACAAAGCCAGCACTACCCTGCTCTGTAGATGCAGCCAGTCCCATTAGACAATTACCCCACTGGAAAGTTATTCCTCTCCTCATCCTCCTTCAGCTGCCAGCAAACATCATCCTCTTGCTTAGTTACCTTTCTTTCCATCCCCACAGGACTCTACTTTCTTAGAAGCAAAAAAAGACAAAGTAGAGGGAGAAGGGGAGCAAGTGTTCTCTGTGTAGCCTCACAGTATGACTAAGGCCTCACCTTTAATCCTGCCATCCCCACAGGAACAGCACACTGATTCCCCTGATGACTGCCCCATCAGCACAGCAGAAACAGGACAGTGTGCTGTGCCATGAGCAGGGGATTCTCAGAGGGTCAAACTCGCAAGCGGATCCTGGAACTACATACAGCTGAATGTACCCAAAGGCAGCAGAGATGCTACCAGCAGCTTCAAAAAGTTTACATCATACCTCCCCCTATCCTCATCAATTATTATTCTGTCCCATTCCTTGGCTCTCATCCGGCTGCTGGGAGGTACTTGGATGCAGGGGATGCTGCAGCACTGTCAAGGGCATTACAAGGCAGGCCTAGGGCTTGAGCGCCCTCCCTGCTACAACACACAGGCACCCACAGTACAGGGCTGGTGCAGCTGGCAAAGGACAGCAGAGTCCATGAACTCCTGGGCTGAACTGCCCTAGTTACGAAGGGAGACATCGGGATTTTGGAAAGAGTCTACCATCCCAGCATTGTCATTCCCAGGATCCAAAGCTACTAGTGTTAATTAGTTCCCACGATGTGATGGATGACAAGTGGCAGGACTGACACAAGCAGATTGTGTTAGAAATTGTCCCTCACCATCAAGGGGAGAGGAAAGGAATTTGGAAAGGACAGGAGCTCAGCACACCACTGAGAGACAACAGATACACTAACGACCCCAAAATCCCTGACACACCCTTCCCACTATGCCAGTTTGCTCCTTCTGCCAGCAGACAAAAAACAGGCAGGGGAGTATGCCTGGGAGAGAACCCAGGCTCTGAGAAACAAAAAGAAAGCTCTAAGACAAGGGGAAGCAAAGCAGATAAAGGGCCCCTGTAGCAAGGGGCCACATTTCAGATAGAGCTGAACTTCTGACAGCTGTAAGTGAACCTCCACAGCCCTCTGAAAAGCCACATAGGGATGCCTGCAGCAGCCCAGAATCTAAAGAGGCTGAAGGCTTTAGCCCAGACAGAGAACTTTGCCAAGCTGGCTGTAATGGTGTACAGTTCACAAGAGCTGTCCACAGTGCTCAGAGAGCACTGTTTTATGTGAATGGTAACAAGAGAAATTGTGTTCCCATCTTCTCTTAAGGAAGAACGCACGATCTCCCAACATCACGAGTGTATTTCCAGTAGGAGTCTTATTGCTCAACTTCTCAAGAACATCACTACAGAGGCACTGCATTTTATCCCTACTAGACTTCAGTAAAACCATACTCAGCCTAGCCCAACTAAAAGCCATGGGGTTTCCACAAAAAAAAAAAAACCACCACCACCACGGAATTCAAAAAAATAGTATAAACCGAGCACTAAAAGTGCCATCCCTTGCCCACAGCAAGGAGAAAGGCAGAACAAATTTCTCACATCCACCTTTCTACGAACTTGTCTTGGTCTGGCTGCTTGGATGGCAGTGAGAAGTCAAAACACCACTTCTGATTCCCAGAGTCCTTTAGACATTAATTGCCACTGTCTACGCCCAAGTGAGGAGAAACAAAAGAAAAGAAAAAGCAAACAACCTGAACCAAGATTATGCAGTGTACTGGTTCAAGAAGTTACCAATCCCTCTTGTATCTTGGTTTCTAAAACTGAAAGTATCTTCCTCACCACTTGCTGTATGAATTAAAAACCAGCTCTGCTACACTGACAGACTGCTGTTACCTAGAAGAGGGGGAAGACAGAGAGACAAGAGGTGATAAAAATTTCCAAAGCTTAACCAAAATTTGAATAATTTCTGGCTCCAGCTGCTTGGGCAATTGTCCAAAAATAAAGCCTGTCTTCTCTTCATGCTGGTGGGAGGCAGGGGCAGATAAAGCTTGGATGCATTTTGTTTTTAGATTAAACACTATGTCTCCTGAGGTCATCTCTTATCTTGGCTTTTGGTCATCATAAAGCTTCTGACTCCTTCAGTTTGTTCTTGGACAGATCACTGTATGTCCTTATCATTGATACAGCCTATCCTGGCATCCACCTGCACATGCCCAGAGCACAGAGCTGAAGGAGAGGGCAAAAGAAAACAGATCAGGTGGGAAAATACACTCTGCTTCTCAAGAAAAATACTGAAAAGAGCCCTGGAGGAGGCTGCAGAAAAAGACGTTCAGTAGATCAAACCATCTTGTACAATCTGAAGGTGTCCTCTAGGTTGAGGGTTTAAATCTAATCCTAATACAAAAAAAAAAGAAAAAAAAGAATTCCCTGTACCTGATGGCTTGGCAACTTGCTTAGAAAGGGAAGAAGGTAAGGGACAGAGGAGGCATAGTTATTTCCTTTTAAGTCCACAGGGACTTAAAATCCATCATCATTGCTACCACAAATTACCCCTGCCACCACCTCTCACTCTCTGAATGCTTTGCAGAACTGAGTTCTCTCACTTCAAGGATGCAAAACATTCAGGGTCAGGGGTAAATTCCAGCACTATGGCAATGATATTCTTCCTTGGCTGAAAGCTCAAAGAAGGGCAAAGCACCACAGGCAGGGTGAGCTACAAAACTCACACTGCAATCGTGGAAATGTACCTACAGTAATGCTTTTCCAACTTTTCCTGTTAATAAATAATTCATAAAAGCAAGCTAACCATGAAACAAGAACACACTAGTACTTGAATCACTGGGGAAAAGGAGGAATCATAAAACCTTGGGCCCACCTTTGCCCTTCTGGGCACCAGGGAGATAGCAGGCAGCCAGTCTCCACAGGATGGGAGAGGCACACAGGCCCTACAATATATTCTGCCTGTTGCTCAGATGACCACCACATCATCTTAGAAAGCAACCATGTAAGAGCCCAATGTAAGGAGGATAAAACAGAATGAGAGAGCATTCAAAGGAGGGCTAAAAAGACAGTGAAGGGCCTAGAGGACAAGTCTTATGAGAAACAGCTGATGTCCCTTGGAATGCTCAGTCTGTAGGAGACAGGGAATACATCATCAGGTATTCCCTGCCATTCTTCCTCATGAGGGGAAGGGGAGGGGCAGACACCAATCTCTTCTCTCTGGTGACCAGTGGCAGGACTTGAGGAAATGGCCTGAAGCTGAATCAGGGGAGGTTTAGGCTGGATGTTAGGAAAAGTTTCTTCACACAGGGGCTGGTTGGGCACTGGAACAGGCTCCCCAGGGAAGTGGTCACAGGACCAAGCCTGACAGAGTTCAAGAAGCATTTGGACAATGCTCTCAGGCACATGGTGTGGTTGTAGGGGTGTTTTGTTCAGGGCCAGGAGTTGGACATCCAGCTGAGGATATTGCATGATGGTAAGATTCCTACAAGCCCAGGAGCTGCAGCACAACAACCACTTCCAAAGTAACTGAGGTACGAGGGACAGCAGGGAGAGATCAAAAAGTAACTACTGGTGAAGCTGGGCAGCTGAAGCAAGACTGATTCTGATGAGCAAAAACCAGGAGAGCATAGGAATCTCTCCAGGCATCACCTAGAGCAATCATGTGGGGCACTGGACACACCCCTGACCCCATCTTCCTGGCTGTAGTTTACCACTGCACCTCAAGGTCAGAGAAAGGAGAAAAGCAAAAGGTGAACACCAGTAGCTCTGGATAGATCTATTCAACTTTTGCTATTTTTTCATGAAGTGGAAAGATCCAGAAACACAGAGACCTCAGAGCAGGCACAGCCACACAGAGGAAATGAGAAGTAGCAGCTTAGAACCACAGGAGCACCTTCATGCCACAGCTCCCCTTGGCCTGGGTGTGAGCAGCCCATGACCAAAGACAGGAGTCCCTCAAACCCAGAAAAGTAGGGTGCTGAGCAGGTCTGTGAGCCTTGGAGAGGGTCCTGAACATCCTGAAATGCAGGAAAAGCTTCCCTCTCACTGTCTCAGTTCCCTCATCCCCACGTGCCAGTCACCACAGCCACCCACTGAGGCTGTCGGGTCCTGCACCGTGTTCTACCTGGGGAAAGGAGGGGAACAATGAATGGAGGGAGAGACTCTTACCTCCCTTTGCTTCCCCACCCCAGCCTTTTCCCTGCTCCACTCAGACCTGAAAAGCCATGGCTCTCCTGCACATCCTGCAACAGAAACACAAGGAGCTTTTCTCCGCCTCTCAATTCACCACCCTCCAGGCTCCAGCAGGGACTGCATGGAAATGGCGATATTCCTGTATCGTCTGGATCAACAGTACGGATAAGCTCAAAGAGGGCAAGAGAGGATGGCACAGGAGGATGAGGCGGGAATGCTTTGTTTCGTCCTGGCTCCAGTGCAGCCCACCCCCTCTCTCGATCGCAATGCCCTCCAGCTCGGACATGCAAGGAGGCATTGGAAAGGGAGGGGACCTGGGGTGCTTATGAATTTTGTTTCCCCTACCAAGGGGACAGCTCACTCCCCCGAGCATGCCTGGCTCTGATGGAGCTCCCTGGAGTAACCTTTATTCCAGTGTGTCGCAAGCATGTATTTCACGGATGGTTACACTGCATCATTATCACCAGACGTTCATTTGACCAAAATAATGTTATTAGCATTGTCAGGTCCATTTCCCCCCGCACAATTTCTCCCTCCCCAGTACACATACACTCCCTTCAACCCCCAAGGCCCCTGCCATCCACACAGGGCACACCCCTCCCCAGCACAAAATCTCATGATGTGTGACACAATGTCCAGGAAAAGAGAACGGCAAGAAGGGCTGGCGAAATGGATGGACGTGCCTTTGGCAATTACTGCGCTCCTTACCCTCTGCCAGTGTTTACCAACCACACAGACACACAAAGATGCACACGCAAAAATCAAAATGAAATCACCGGCTATCCAAGGTACACGGCTATGGTGTACGAGTGTGCCCAAGCTGCGGTCACAGTCCTATCGGGAACCCAAATCTGTGTGGCATGAAGTAAAGGTCATCGTGCCACTGTTGTGATGCACTAAAAAAAAGCCGCAGAGCCATCAGGATGTAACACAGAATTTTCTCGTCAAGGGATGAGAAACCTTCGGGGGAGTGGGGGCTGGGAGGAGGAAAGCGGGTGTGCGGATGGGGGGGATGGGGGAAAATGGCAGAAAATGGGGAGGAAAATGAAGAATACAAAGCTCCACTTCGCTAATCCAAGATAGACAATCCATCCCTTCCCCCCTCTCTACGCCCTCCCTCCCTCCGAAATGTTGGTGCAGATGGATTTCTGTATCTTGGTTTTGCAGCAGTGGGTCTAATGACTCCCATACCAAACCCCCCCGCTATATTTTTTTTAGACCCGGCTGAAGAATAATGTGTTTTTAGAGATAATGGGTTTTATAAAAAGAAAAGAAAAAGGGACGCAGCGCAGACATTATGCGAATAAGCTGCTCCCCGCATCACCCCCATCTTCTCCCAACCACACATTCTGATTCCATCCCCTCCCGTCATTCCCCAGCCTTCCCCCATCAGCTCCCCCAAGGAAAGGAAAAAACCCACAACGCGATCTGGGTAGCCGATCTCAAAATCCCAAGCACTAATCTGCTTGAATTTGTTCTTCCCCTTATATAAGCAGCAGCACGTCAACATGTTCAGTGGAAACGCAGCGTAAAATGAGGCCAGGCTACAGCCATGGAACAGGGGTGATATCGGCAGATATCGCTTCTATCGAGAAGCCATCGCCACCAGGTTGATGAAATCAAGTATTGGGCTTCCAGCCGTTCCCTTGCCTTATTTATTTATTTTTCAACGCTTACTCTAATTTTACTTTGTTTCATTTTGGTTTCGCTCTACTTCATTTTTGAAAGGACAAAAGTGAAATAAATAATTAAAAGCCTAGAGACATACCCCACCAGAAGGTGCCCGAATGCTCCAGAAAGAGAATCCTCACCTCCTAACTTTGAGGTTTGCTTTATTTTAAATAAACAAATACAGTCCTGTTGCTCACATTATCCCCAAACTTCCAGTGTCCCCAGCTGCACCTCCCTACGCCCGAAAACCAGACACTTTTTTAGCAAGTGATAAACGTTGAAGAAAGTGCCGAATACTGAAAAGAAACTGATAAATAGAAAATTATGTCTATACGATAATCCAGTTCATTCAGCTGATAAAGTGCGTTCAGTCGCAAACCCAAGAGCAATAATCTCTGCAACCTCCTCCCCCCAAAATACTACTAACCCTTATATAAAACTTGCTAAACGTAGCACTGATGACCATTTTAAATGCAACCAGCGACAGACATTAACACCTTTCTGGTTAACGTTGCAATTAATAACTGACCGTACCATCACTGCAAACAAAACCTTTTGTGATCAGATTTTCCCCCACCTACACAATGTCTCTCTTAGACTTTTCACCAGTCTAGTTAAGAGTTCGCCCCCTCAAAAAATAGCCCCTCAAAATATGCAATAAGGAGGTATTGGTGAGCGGTCATTTCAATATTCACCTTTTCAGGAGGGCTGTGTGCTTATCTCAGAACAATTACGGGCATTAAAAAATACAGGAAGGACAAATAATATTCAGAAAAAACTGAAATAATTTCTTGAAACTATTTGCAACGAAGTGTTGAACAGTTTGACCACAGAAGGGTGGAATGAGAGCTTGGAAAAGCCAAAAACTGTAAGTGTGTTTTTTTATAAACAATTCAGTGTTTTTAGCCCCGGTTCTGCCTCCCCAATCCTTTGGTTTTTCTGCCGCTGATCTCATGCCTAATCTTTTTTATTGTTTTCTTTTGAGGGAGGAGGGGCAGAAATCAGGAATAAAAAAAATGAAATAGAAAGTATTCAGTTTTACCAAAATACATTCTTAAAACAGCACTGTTAAATATATTATTTCCTACCCACATAAGATTACCATTAAAATAAATTTAAGAGTAAGCAAAAGACAAGTCACCTGCAAAGCACCAGAGTCGGTGCCCTTAGGTAGGAGAATTACATCACTCCCTACTCAACGGTGTTTTCTTTTAAATTATAAAGCAGGTGTGATTTTTTTCTTATAGAAAAAGAAAAAACTATAAGAAAAAAACAATACAGCGGTTATCTCACATAGATTTTGCCCGAAAAAAGCACTGAACCAACCTTTAAGGTCACTGACTGCCTGAAAACCCACAGCAGTCACTCACGGTGGAAGTTTTCAGGCAAGACGGCTACTAAATCATTAATACAAACAAATGGAAGGCGGGGAAGAAAGGCGCTACCGTTATAGATCCGAAGACTTGGAAGAGGCAAAAAATATTAAAGAAAAAAACTTTCATCGACACATCTTCAGCCTCTCTTCTTTTCTCGTTAGTATTTTTTTTTAAGAAATCTTTAAGCTTTAGTCAAACAGCAGGCTCACTCTAAGGGTCTCCCTGCTGTAACTCAGCGTAGTGTCTTCGTTTTCGAAAGCCCCCCCCAACCAATTTTCCACTGCAAAATGCCCCGCCGCGGGAACTGCGATCTCCCAAAAAGTGCGACCAAAGGAGCCGGAGCGTCCCGAGGGTCGGTGCGCGCCCACTCCGCCCGGGCGGGCAGCGCCCAGCCCCGCCGGGGCAGCAAGGAACGGGGAGAGGGATAAAACGATCCGAAATAGTTGTCGTGAGAAGGGTGAGGAGAAAGCCACCCGCGGAGCTCCGGAGCGGCGGCGCTCAGCGCTCGCCGGGCGGGCAGCTCCCTCCGATCCGTGCCGTGCCGTGCCGCCCCCCGCCCGCCGCCCCTCTCACCTCCGCAGCCGGGCGGGCGCCGGCCGCCGCGCCAATTCGCGGCTCGCCTGCGCTGCGGGGCAGGGGGCTCCAGCGTGGCCCCAGCCGCGGAGGCTGCGGGGGTCCCGGGGAAGCTGGGCTGGGCTGGCCGTGCCGAGCCGAGCCGTGCCGGGAGAGCCGCGGGCGGCCGCGGGCGGAGCTGCGCAGGGCTGAGCGCGCCGCGGTGCCGGAGCAGCCCGAGCCCCGCGCACGCCGCCGCCGCCGCCCCCTGCTGCCGCCGCGCCCGCCCGACCGGCCCCGGCTTTTAAAGAGACCGCGGGTCCGTGCCCCGGCCCCCGACACGGTCCGCCTGGCCCCGACAGCGGGCACGGCCCCGGGCACGGGCACCAGCGCTCCGCCGGGCTTCGCCTCCCACGCTTCCGCCGCCTCCTCCCAGGAAAGAGGTTCGGCGGCTTTTCGGCTGCCTTCGGCCCGGCAGCGTCTCGTTCCTCGAGCGCTCCTTCACCGGGCCGGCACAGCATGGGGGAACTTCTGCCCCTCTGGTCCCAGCGAGGCGAAGCCGGGCAGATGCGACTTATTTTTTACTTCAGTTTGCCACCAGGTACCAGCCGTCGCAGTAGAGGAAGCGTCTTCCTCAGACAATCACTTTCATGAATACCCCAGAACCCTTAAAGTTCACAAAGAATTTTCCCTTCTAGCTCAGAGTTTGACCCAAACCTACTAGGTATTTCAAGTCAATTTGTATGCTGCCCATTTCATTTAAACCAGCCACTAAGTTTCCTTGTACAAATATCTCAAACTTTTTATCCACTCATTTCCTCACTTCTAAAAGAACAGACAGCAGTAAACAGATAGAGACCATCGACTATGTTGAGGTCAGTATTTCAATCATTTAGAGTGTACATCCTAAATATCGTTATTTATCATTTTATCACCATTAGTACCTAGCACAGCAAATGTACTGTGGGGAACATATATGTAAAGTTTTTTAATATGTTATCATGCTAAAAGTCCACCTCAAAGAAGACTAGCAGACAGGAACATTATGCACATGAGGTACACACAAAACCAAAAGTGAGGAATAAAACTTTCTGGCCCCTCTCTCCAGACTCTATGGTCTTGTAAAATTTGTGTATGATGCTCATACTGCCATGCCAGACACTTCGGAATGCATTTGCCTTAGGGACAAACTGCAAAGATATTTGTCTTTCTTTCCCCCTCTGATCATGTATCCAAAAGTTTTTGTCTTTTTCGATGTTTTCCATAGCAGACAGCCTACGTGCAGTACTCAATAAGTAATAAATAATTATTATTTTATACAGTATGTACTGATCACCATCCTACTATCAAAACACATCTGTGTCTAAGGTGGATAATAGCCACACAGAAACACTAAATAGTACTTACAAGTAGTATTGGGAGTCCCTTGGGAAGTTTCTTTGAAAACACAGTCCTTCACACACCTAATTCATATACGTGCACAGAGAAGATGACAGAGACCTATTTCAACCATGTGACAATGGTCCAGCAAAAAAGCCTCTTCCTAACCCAGAATCAGCATCCCAAGAGCAAGATTTTATCCCTTTATATGTTTGTGCAAAGGTAGGCTATCGTTGATCATTTTAAACCTGTTTTATATGGACAACATAACAGCAGTAAGAACTATCAATCCCTCCTTAGGGCACGGGATTGGATCCTGGTCTCAATCAGGTACTGAAGAAAATCAGGTATTATTTCATTTACTTTAGAGTTAACTCCAGATTTTAAAAGTGCATCTGGCACTAAAATCTGGCTACATTTCTTCACTTGCTGGTAGTTCTGGCAATCTAGCATGCTGTAGCTTGCAGTTTATCAAAGTAATGATGTGTTGAGATTGTCTTCTGAAACTGAACCACCTCTACCCCTTCCCTGTCCAAGGTCTTCCAAGACCATGCACACACATACTTGCATAATATTTTGATCTGGCTGCCTATCAACAGAGTCTTCTACATAAAATCAATGACAACAGCACTGTCTCCACTTCCAATTCCAAATTTAACCTCTTTGGTTCAGCAGACATAAAACAGCATGTTCTTTGTGAGAAAAAACAAACTAGCAATTTTTAACCAGCTTAATCACCACGGGTAAAGTGAGTCAAGAAGATTTGGGGAAAATAAACTAGTTTTCATCCTATCCTTTCAACAGTAAAAAGAAAACCCTAGGACACCCATGTATGAAATGTCTACAAATTAGAAAGAGGGATCAGCTTCATCTAACTGAGAAACTTCTATGCAGAGTGCAACATAGAACCAAGAAAGATAACAACTACTTTGAAAAAAATCTTACTGTGCCTAACTCGGACACAGAGACCTCTACTTCTGAAAAATTGTTACAGTTAGGCACCAAAATAGCAGACATCATTTTATAAATAGGCACAGAATAGTGAGGAAATATTAGAAGAGCAGGGAAGTTTCATTAAGGTTGCAAGGTACATCTTTGCTGGGGTGTGGAGCAAAACAGAGACAAGAGGAGAGCAGTGCAATACAAGAAGTTCTTTGTCCAGCAAGCAATGCTCTAATTGCTGAATAGGAGAGTGGATTTTTCTGATTAATTCCTCTAATTCTTTCTTTCTTTCTCATCTCTTGGTCTAGCCCTGCAGTTTGCAAATAAGTTGTATGGAGATGAAAAAAATCCACGATTCCTACAGTGAGGTTTGTACTAGAATCCTCTAATACTACTCATCTCCCCAGTATATGTCACTGGCATTGTGGTGAGAGTTTTCAGAATGTATAACATGCTCTAGATAAAGTGTTTTGTCCCCATCTAGAAGATAATTAGATACATCGGACTTTTTCAGTGTCTTCATTAAGAAAGTAGCCAATTTCCTTTCCAAAGGGCCTTAAAAATTAGCAGTGACATAGATTTATAGAACTAGACACCTGACAATTCCCTCCCAACACCACCAAAGAGGCAAATGCAAGAACACACGTTCATAGAAATGCCATTCATCTTGTTTTGCTTGTTCCCTTTAGAAAAAATTTCCAAAACTTTTTACCAAGCCAATGGGCTTTTTATAACTAAAAGACAAAATGATGTCATAAACTGGGGCAATTCAGTCAGTGCGATTTCAATAAATTGCTATGTGGGACTGCTCATCTTCAAGATACTTATTATGCTCTGAGATCTGGGCTTGCTAATTCAGGGCAGCAGCTGTAGTAGGCACCACACACAGCTTTTTCTTAGGTCTTGCTAGAGGAGCGAGCTGGCACACAGGAGCTTCCCATCTCCCTGATGCAATAAAACATGCACATGCTGTTATCACCAGTTCCTGGTTGCCCCCTTTCCTGTTGAGCAGGGGCGGTGAGAGAGAGAGAGCAGAGCCTAGAAAAGACTCTGGAGACAGAAGTTAGAGGCATCATCCATCATGCCAGGATGTCCAAATACTGCACCACAAGATTCATTCTAAACTAATGCCCTGAGTATGACAACAGGGGATAGGAAAAGGGGCTGCATTGCAATATTGACCCATAGAGTATAATCTCCTGGTATTTGTCCTTGGATTCTGTAAAGAGCATTCACCAAATCCTTGAAATTAAGCATTTGTATGGTACAGTTTAATGGGAATTAGGCTCAAGGGGAATTTGCCATTGAAACGGTGGCAGGAAAATCTGTGCAACGTGGCAAGATTGCAATTTATGTCTCTGTAGGGTTTTTTGTTGTTGTTGTTGTTTGGGGTTTTTTGTTTGTTTTGTTTTTTGTTTTCTGGTTTTTTGTTTGGTTGGGTTTTTTTGTTTTTGTTTTTGTTTGGTTTTTTGTTTGTTTGTGTTTTTTGGGGGTTTTGTGTTTTGTTGTTGTTGTTGTTGTTGTTTTGGTTTTTTTGTTTTTTGGGGTTTTTTTGTTGGTTTGTTTTTTTTTTTTTTGGCCATGTTAGCATTTTTAGTGTCTTTTTGCCCAGAAGTTAATACCCAAGGTGAATTTACAAGCTGCAGTCCAAACTGTGATCAGATCTTCTCGGTTGTGCCAAACGAAGCTGATCTTATCTCACTGGTGACCTTATTCTACTTGAGAGAGCGAAACTCATTACAATAATAAGAAATAACAGAGATGGGGAAAAGTAATCATGACAGTGCTTGGTCAGAACTCCCTTTACCATCATTTCAGAGGATTAGTTCTAAGCTCTACTGCAAACACCATTTTTAACTCCAGCTAGAGGTTCAACCTCCAAAGTTGCTCTGACCACTTGCAGGACATCACCATTTATTCTTGATTCACAGGCTTTTTCCTCCTCCAAGCATGTTCTGTTGCATTTATTTAATAGAAAATGTACACATTGTATACAGGGAGTGGCTTTCTGAGCACCATTTTGTTTAAGTGAGTGTACAGGGGAGAGAAGCTATACAGACACAACTTTGAGTGTGTGGAAATGTATGAATGAACAAAAAAACCTTGATGTGTGTAGCCAAGAATATCAGGGTGAACCCATTCAGGTGAAAGTATTCCTTGTGGTAAGAGTGCCTGAGAGAGATTAAATAAGTGGTGTGTGTGCAAATGCTGCAAGAGCAAATTCAAGGCAAATCATGTAGAAGGAAAAAATATATTTCATTGATTGATATATATCAATTGATATATAATCAATTGATTTGGGGAAAGAAATTATGCAAGCTCTTCTCCAAGTTTCATACACTGCTTTCCACCATCTCTTGAGCATCATTGTAAGAGGATACATTGTATGTGTGTATTTAAACATAAGCATTAACAACAAGAGATGAGATAGACATGGGTGCACACTCAGTTCTGCAAGGTTGAATAAAATAAAAGCTGTACATTCTTTAAGCCAACAATACAAAATTTAATGGTTGTCATGTTGGCTTTGTGACCTCCACTACCAGATATTAGATATATATCTACATCTCATTCTAAGACAGAACGACATCCATTGCCATCTCCCATTGTCAGCAAGCCCACTGTGACCCTGACTCAGTGCAGGCCAGAAGGAAGAGAACCACTTCCTAGGGGCAGCAGGAAGCATCCAGTGTAATGGCCAAAATCAAAGCCACAGTTCAGAGTTAAAGCACAGCTTTCCAAAAACTATTTCCACCAGTTTTGAACTCCATCCTTTCTTGTTTCTTTTATCTTATAACTCCATGGGATCACTCCAACTCCCATGATGTCATCCAGCCCCTCATCTGCAGTAAGATTCAGTAGATCTTTATTGCTTACTACATCTTCAACTTGAACTCTGCCTCCTCTCCTTGCTTCTGAATCCTCAGATGGAGCCATGAAAATTAACCAATGACATCACAGTGTGCTTCCCTGGCAACAAATATGTCATACCTGCTTGTCCATCAACAGGGTGGAGTAAGAATAGGAATTGATGAGTACTAAAAGAGGAAGAGCTAGAGAGACATGCAATCAGAAAAGCTGGATTTAACATGAGTGAAAGATAAATCTGTCTTTAATAAAATGCTAATCTAATGCATGCGCAGGAGCTACTCCTTGAAGAACTTCAGCAGCTCCTCAAGGAAGATTAAATATTATTTCCTTTTTACCTTTACCCCTTCAGTGACCCTGAAGTACAGACCCTCTTGATTGCTCAAGATCATTGGTACTAGATAGGGACATTTACTCCTGTATCCACTAGTTAACACTCCAAATAATGTTGGAAACACAGACTACAGTCCACAGTTTGGGAGTTTGTATCTGGTATTGCATTCAGTCTTTAGAATCAACCCCTAGCAGTCTCATGTCAAACACTTACCTGTAGCTGGGCAGTTATCCACACAAGACAGAAACCGTTCCTGGCCAACAGGAGCAGGTGGAGTAAAGACATCAGTGCAGAATAACAGCATTGGGGCATGACAAGAGAGACTACCCTCTCTTTCTCTCAAAAAGCAGACCCTTCAGACTGACTACAGCACCCATCTCATGACTGAGTTAAATGTAGATTCCCCTGCAGATTTTTTTTTATCCCATGAGCTCTTGAAAGGTGTTTGTAAGCATCATGCTATAAGTAACTGATCAGTTGGGAAGCTCTCAGGATAAGGAACAACTGCTGCACCAGTGCCTTTCTAATGGTTCAGTTATCTCATTTTAAAACCTTATGCACTATTTTGGATAAACATGATAAAAACGAACAACTGTTACTTTCTCTGTTCACATGCCAGACAAGCATAATGCCTTCAGACATCCTTCTATCCTAGGGGGAAGTGCTTCTCATTCACAATCAGATGCCAATAAATGTCTTTTTTTGGCATGAATCTGTAATGTGAAGTTTTAAGGTGAAATGAGACACCTGAAAAGGTACTCCAATAAAACCAGGGCAAGGGGGGAAATTCTCTTCCTGATGCTATAAAACAGTGGGGAGTGGGAATTTTGTAGCTTCAGCAAAATCCTTCAAGGACCCAAAAAGAGCAAATCATACTGTCTTCTCACTTAGCAAACACCATTTTTGACAAAAGTCTTTTAGCTTCTGTTTGGTGATAGGCATGGCTTATCTCCACAGTAAGCTTAAAGCATTGCTTTTGACCTTTAAAGCCCTATGCCTCTTTTTCAAAATTAATAGACATTAGGTATCCATGCTAGTTAAGCACTTTCTGAAAATCCTACTGAATACCTGTCTAGGGATATCCAGCCCTCACCACCTTGGGTCTCATCACATCTTTTCTCAAAAGAGCTTAAGCCAACACTGACTCTCAGGCACACGAGGAGGTCCATAATGAACTAGCAGCCAGGACTCTGCCCTGCACTGCTTGCAGGGCTGTGCCCTCCTGCATGTCTCCCCTCCACCTGGTGAAAGGTTTGGCCAATGCTGTGAGGCTGGCAGCAGGCCTGTGTTGCCCGGTTACAGGTTCTGCACCCATCACTCTGTATTAAGGCATATTCTTGCATTTCCTGGGCTCAGTCTACACTTTAAGACAGGCAAGTTGGAAAGCTAGACAAATGCATATATTTAAAAAAAGGGACAGCAAAAAAAAAATGGAGAGCAGTTCCCCTTCTATAGCTTGGCCCCTGTGTCCCAGAGCAAATACAAACCTTGCTTTAGGGCACTATATAAATTGGTATTATAAATTCAGATGGTGCACCAGGGAGTGCCTCATTCTGTATGATTGGAGTCATTCTCAGGAGCAGTTCAGGCACTCAGCCTGCCACATGCGACTGCTGCCCCAAGGGCTGCCATTACAGATGCATTATTACAAAGCGCTGCAATAAAGCATGAACTAAAACAACTTCATTGAAATGAAGATTAATACTGAACATGTGTTCACCTCCTTACACTCAGAAGGAACAGTCCAGCAAACACAAGCACCGCAGTGCTGGGGCTGATGGGCTAGGGGAGCAATGTGCTGGCCAACCACCGCTATTGCTGAAGGCAAGCAATACATTTCCATAGCATCTTTTAAGTGTCCACGGATGGATTTAATGCAGCAGCTGTGAAGCAGAGAGTGAGGCAAGCAAAATATGTAGAGTGCTGAAACATGCAGAAAAGTGAGCTGTGTTTGAAGCAGAAAACAGAGAGGGATGCTTCAAACCTGGAGAAAAATACCATTCACTGCAGAATGATCTGTGCCTTTAGTTATCGAACTTCGGTGGAAATTGATGGATATTCTGAGCACTTCAAAGTGTTGTGCCCACATGAGACTTAGAGGTGAGAAAGATCAGATAAGGTGATAGTTCTTCCATTCCACTCACAATCAGAACAAGATTATTCCCCATGATCTCTTTGCTGGTGCCACTGGTCACCTCACTTAAGCACTCCTATGCTATACAACGCTCACTACCTCCCCCTTCTGACGCCCTTTGAGAGCCTCATAAATTTCACCATAAACTGAGGGCCCTTACATCTGCGTATTTCCTGCTCAAATTAAACTCATGATAGTCTGTTATGGTTTAATGTCCCAACTTTTATGCTTCGTTTTGCTCCTCCTTTCCTCGAAATCATTGTAAGGCTTCTAGCAAAACTAGCTGTGACTACTGACTACAGGTCCCAGTGGATTCATTGCTTCATTCTAGCAATCAAACTAGACCTGAAATTGTAGTGGTACATACAAGGGGATCTAGAATAGACACAATCCATGACACCCAGAATAAGTGACTTAGTCAGTTTTGGAAGTGAATACTCCTAGATCCTTTTGAAGTCTCTGAGACATGACTCAATACGAAGGCATTGAAAGGCAGCAAAACATTGTCTTCTTACTAAGGGGAAAAAAGCCACATGGGGAGGGGTAGATGGCATTTCACAAGAGAAAACAAAGCATTGGTTGCTATATTACACCTCCAAAGTAACAGATTCATGATTAATCTGCATGATGGTATTTTGCACTTCAAGGAAAAGGCAACAATCTTCTCTGAGGGCACATCTCATTGAACAGAGGTTTTTACTCTTGGGAATCAACTTCATGCAAAGGCCTTTATTTATCATTTAGCAGTGTTTAAGGCCTCATAGATGATCTGTCTTTGGCATAACACCCAGATAGGCACATTGTAATGGATGACACAAGTAGCTGGAAAAAAAAAAAAAAAAAGAAGAAAACAAACAAAAAACAGAGTCATGCATCTCTGTATATGAGCTGAAAGTGAATGTGGGGGAAAGCACTAAGAAGAGAACAGCTGCCCTCATGATTCTGGCATCTACATTGCTTTCTGTTTCTGGAATGAAAAAAAAAATAATTAGTCATAAAAATAAATAAACTGACATTAAATATTGAAATTTTAGGGAAAAAAAAACCTGAAGGGGTTATGTAAATACACAGTAAACAAGCAAAAGCTCCTGTTAACAGGTTTGTCTTTTCTCTGCAAGTTGATAGGCACTGCACCAATGCAACTGAGAGAGAACGAGATCTGCTGCATGCAAACAATTCCTAACAGAGCTAAAACTCTGCACTGATCATGGCCAAGGAAAGGCTGGGCAGCTGCCCTTCGACAAGGCTGCCATGTCACTGCCCATTTAAAGGGCAGTACTGTAAAGCTATGGGTTTGAATTATATTATTTCACAGCAAGGTGCCATCCATTCCTCCTTGCACTGCAATTTTATATCCCAAAAATAGAGTGGCCTTCACAGCCCTCCCACAGTGTACTCCTCACACCACCACAAATACAGCTAACAGTCCATTGTCATCAATATTCTCCTGACTGAAGATGACTTAATAAAATATTCTTAGAAGCCAGTCAACAAGACTTACAATTAAAAGGGAGTCATTGCTAAGCTCCAGTGAATTCTTGTTTTACTCCATTCTCCATACTTCTACTAAAGCAGACATAACATTACCTCCCAGGATGGACCTCTGCTATGTCTAGCTCTCAAGGGAGAGCTCTGTAGACCTCTAAAGGGCCAGGACTTCTTCTATGGTCTTAAAACACATCTTCAAAGACCTACAAACCTCCTAGATTTCAACCATGTGTAGAAGTCAACAAAGATCCATATGTTGATGTGTCAATGCCTTCATAGACCTGATTCACATGGAAAGATACATGAATCCTTATGCAGGCTTCCTATGAAATGACCATTACATTTCTCTAACGAACAGATTCCTGCCAGGCAAAAATTTGGATACCTCTGCTCAGAGCTGGAGGCACTGAAGCTTTCTACCCATCAGACCTAGGACCAGGATCTGAACTGCAATAAATAATTGGTGTACCTGGTGAAATGATGAGGCAGTGCCTCTCAGCATTTGCCTTGACTACACAGAAGACAGAATCCTCCTACAGGAACTATTCCTTCAGCTGAAGGAACAAATAGTCAGAAGACCCACCAGGTCTGCATTTGCTACATTTCATATTACCATCCTAATAAACAAGAAGGTTTCCAACAGGCTCTCATTAACAAAGTTTTGCTTAGCCCAGTGCTGTCTCAGCAAGAGGCTCCAGGGGTTAAGTCAATGGGACTGCCATAACCCCAGACACAGGCAAGTGTCAGACAAAGATGAAATGCATTGTCTGGAAAATAGCGTGCTCCACTAGATGCAAGGAGTCACAGTGATCATATGCAGCCTGCTTATGATTACACCATGCACAGGCAAATTCATAACAGATGACTCCATCCTACCCCATCCAGCTACAAACCACAGCTGACTGTTGAGATACTGGCCTGCAGACAGAAGACATTGATTATCTTGTCCCTTTTTTGCAAGGCACAATCTGAGAACTATAGCTCAACCTGCTTATGGTATTACTGGTCATCACTGCAGAAAGGGCCATGTCATCTCTGAGTTCATCACAATATCTCAAGAATCATGCAAAAAGTGCTGCTGGATCAGAAGTCAATTATTCTATGTTCTGTAAAAGATAGAGTTTTACTGGGCATAAAAGTAACTTTAGGAATCTTGTTACACAAGGAAGTGTTACAATCCCCTGTATAAATGCTTGCTGCAGAATAGGAGGTGCCTTTTCTTGTTTTCTTTGGTTTAAGCTCCCTCCAAAGTGATGCAAGATGACTTGTGAAAAGTTATCTTTTAAAGAAACAATGAATTTATACCAGCATATCAATTTAAGTTCACACTTACACACACCAGTATCACTTCTCCAGGCAGAAAACATATTAGATAATGGATTTTCATAGCATTATCAGCAGCAAAAAGGAAAAAAGCTACATCAGATACCAGCACTGGCAAAGAATTGGGGTCATCTCCCAGGTCTTGTCTCCTACCTCTGGAAGAAACCATGGTTTGGTGTCAAGCTGAAATGACTGAGAGATGGAACTTGATGGTCCAGACACCTGCAGCCATGTCTATAAGCCAGTCTCCTTCTCCATACTTCATCTTATCCAATTATAAAATGAAAAGCCCTCTCTCCAATCGCCTTCCATATCTTTTACAAAGGTTAACTATTTAACACTAAAGATATCTGCTATAAACAAAAATAATGGAAGGCTGCACATGAATAATCTTGAGAAGATAGATGAGTTACTGCCCTGATAGCAATTTTTTTTAGGTTTGGGGTTGTTTTTTTTTTCAAACTTTTGAAGACAGAAACCTGGCTAAATCCCATTTTTAAAGACCTTCCATATTAATAAAAGTTTCCCTACTGTAAAACACTTAGAATTACTCTTTCCTTCTCCCTCTGTGTCAAGGAAAAAAAAAAAAAAAAAAAAAAAAAAAAGGCTTTTGCAAGGGGTTATGATGCATCTTTAATGACAGAGCTGAGAGAAGTGCCTGCCATACAAAGAAGCTAATCAGTCAATCAAGAGCCAGCTCACCAGACAGAAGCCGTCAGTGCCTAACTGCTCTGTCTCCACCTGTCCAGGGAAACAACAAAACACCATGGTACATGCCTGACAATTGAGTGCAAAATAGCACACATATTTATCTATTACTAAGCATCAAAGGGGCAAGTTTTTGTTTCAAAATAACATTTTCAAGAATAGCAAACCAAGCACCACACATGTACCAGTGTGCATTTGAAACAAGGCTGGTGACTCTCTTTTTGAAAACAGCAGCAAGCCTTAAGAAACAAAAGGGCAGTAGGTGAGAATTGCTATAATTAGGCTAGCTGGAAAATCATCTGCTATGAACTTGGCAATCTAGATCAGTTAAGTGAAGAACTGTAGTTTGAAGAAGGAAGTACATATATTAAAACCAAAAACAGGAAGAGTTATAGAAGCCGTATGGTTTTGTATTAATGGGAGCTTAAAGGTCATAATTTTTATTTCCTGGGTTCAATATTGGCCGAGACAAACCACATTATCCTTCCCTGCCTCAGTTTCCCCAGCTGAACAAGGATAATGAAGCCTACCTACGTTATAAAGGGATGATTGATTTTGCAGCTGACTTCATCAATATTCACAAAGTGCGTGGAAACCCTTGCATGAAAAGTGCTGCCCAAGTACTGACTGTTAAAACTGCCATTTTGCTGAGTCTTCTTTGAAAAAAAAACTTCGATTTTTTTTTTTTTAATACAGTTCCCTTCAGACAAGTGAGTGTTTGGGAAGTGCTTGGCATACAAAGACTTTATAGGAACAGCCAGTAGCTGGAAATAATCCGCTGGTTATCCCGCGGCGGCGTGAGGGCGATCGCGCCCCGGCCGCACGGCTGCTGCCGCTCTCCACGGTGCTGAAAGCCGCGGGTGCTCCCCCGCCGCAGCCCCTCCGCGGCCGCGCCCGCCCGGGCGGGCTCTCACCTGAGCCCTCCCCTTGGCCGTACCCGCCCAGGCGGGCTCTCACCTGAGCCCTCCCCTTGGCCGTACCCGCCCGGGCGGGCTCTCACCTGAGCCCTCCCCTTGGCTGTGCCCGCCCGGGCGGGCTCTCACCTGAGCCCTCCCCTTGGCCGTACCCGCCCGGGCGGGCTCTCACCTGCGCTCACCCCGCGAGCAGAACCTGCTCGACGTGCGAGGTGGGCTCGGCTGCCAATCATTGCAGCTTGTCCTTGGACTATTTCAACGCACAAACCTGAGCTTCGACTCTAGATCCTGCTGCCCTTGCTTATTGGCCTGATGGCTTCCTGGTGAGAGGCGGCCCAGGTCACAACTGATCTGTGATCTCACCAGACTTCACAGTATGAGCATCTTTCCTTATGCTTAAATCACAGAGAGGTCTGTGCACACAATGAGTCTAAACGTTTCCGTGTACAGAAGTCTTGTGTGGAGCACTCTGAACTCAGATTTCTGCACCCTGAAGCATAACCTGACTTAAAGCAGTCGTCGCTTGTCTGTTCCTATGATGGGGAAGGCAAAAGGAATAGCTACAGACTATGGATTACAAAATAAATAAATTAAATATTACTTGGAGGGTAATCTCTTACCTACCTTTATCTTTTTATTCTGGGTCACTACCTATCTAGTTATTTCTATGCTGACAGAGGCCTTGGCCAGCAGCAAGCCTCAGAGCACTGTGCAGCTCTTCTGCAGGAAATTGTCTAAAAAACTGGGGGGAAACACATCTGCCATGGTTTAACCCCAGCCAGCAACCAGGCACCACACAGGCACTTATTCCCCCCATCAGCAGGATTGGGCAGAGAATCAGAATGGTAAAAGCTGGAAAACCCATGTGTTGAGATAAAGACAGTTTAAATAGGTAAAACAAAAGCTACACCCACAAGCAAAGCAAAACAAGGAATAGATTCACTGCTTCCCATGGCAGGCAGGTGTTCAGCCATCTCCATGAGAGCCAGGGCCCCATCACATGTAACAATTAATTGGGAAGACAAACACCATCACTCCAAACATCCTCCCCTCCTCCTGCTTCCCCCACTTTCGATACTGAGCATGATGTCACATGGTCTGGGGTGTCTTGGGCACTTGGGGTCACCTGTCCTGGCTGTGCCTCCTCCCAACCTCCCCTGCACCCCAGCTTCCTCATCAGAATGGCAGTATGGAAAGCAGAAAAGGCCTTGGCTCTGTGTAAGCCTTGCCCAGCAACAACATCTCTCTATTACCAAAAACATCCCTCTATTATCAACCCTGTGTTCAGCACAAATCCAAAACATAGCCCTATACCAGCCACTGTGACGAAAACTTACTCCAGCCCAAAGCAGCACATCTCACCTCTTTCATCAAAAGTAACACTTTAATGACAGGAAGCACACGCTTTCCATGTGCCCTCCACTGGTAGGGCTCACATAACAGGAAACCTTACCTGATCAGATAATCCTACTGTCAGCCAGAAGGAAGAGGGGACAGGCCAGCTGCCCAACATGCAATACACTGTACAGGAACAAACTTGATATTTTGTTCATGAAATATACAGTGATTGGCCCCTCGTTCTGCACTCATCATGAGTAAGGGCAGCAGTGAGGGGAAATGCCCTGTTTTCCACTAGGTCTTTTGAGGTTCATTAAATTACCTATTGTTTTCTATGCTAGATATTTATGCCCTTCCCTTGTGAAAAAGGACAGCAACTAAAACTGTAATCCCCAATGCAAGGAACAAACCAAACTGCCCCAATCTTATACTTCTGTCAGGGACCACTTCTAGGTGTGGCAGCTGGCAAAATACTTCTCTGAGTCACAGATATGTATTAGACTAAATTAATTCATGTTTTTAAGGCTCAGATATTATAAGAATGCAAGTCATAGAAAAAGCTTAAAAATAAATAAAGGGTCCTAAGTGCCTACCTCTAATCTTCAGAACCCTTCAGGATGGGGAAGAGAGATAAATAAAACCATACTTGCTCTGAGGGTTAACTCACTGTCATGGCTAAAATCCAAATTGAGTAATTACATTCCGTCTCCTGAGTGTGCCCTTGAAGTTTCTGCTAAGCATGTGACTTCCCTTCACTTCCTGTTGCCAAGTTTTGTTACGTGTGCCCAAGTATCAGCTGTACCCACCCATATGACCTGACACACTGCAGGAAGAGGAAGGTTTTGTTCATTCCCCGCTGCAATTTTTTGATGAACGGTCTTGTTGCATTATCATACCTCATGTGAGTTCCAAAGGCATTTTGCTGGGGCTGCTTCACTATTAGCAGCAATACCATATTTGCTCCATAGCACATTTTATAAATACCTTTTCCCAGTGACAGCTATACTAGGAGTGTGCCAAGCCTCTAATATCCACAGCACAGCTCTTTATACTGCCTTATTTAACAGATGCTGAAAAGGCTGAGAACATGCTGGCTGTTTGTTTTCAGCATGGGGTTTAAAGTTTGGCATTAGAGTCATTCCCTGTACTACAGCAAGGGCCTTTAAAAACCCCCACAAAAATCTCGTTGTGATACTAACAGAGCCATGAATTGTCTCTTGAAGACACTTTTATACATCTCTTTATTGTATATTTACTTAGTCTTCCTTCTTTACAGCACATTTTTTCCTAACAGGAAACATGTTTTATACCCCTACAACATTACTCCAGAGAAGCTGGGATGAAGATGCAGCAAAGGCAGCATCTATTTCTCACAGGCTGTTTGATTTTCCTAGAATTCTTCCTAACATTAGAAATGCTGGGAAGGAGATTTTTAAAATGCCATTGGGACAAAAAGGAAACGAAAAAACACACACATAAAAAAAAACCCCAAACAAATAAACCAAAAAAACCACAAACAAACGAAAACCCAAACCAAAACCCAAATAAGCAAAAAACCCAAACAAGCAACCAAAAAAAAACCCAACCAACCAACCAAACACCCACACCCACTTGCTTCCCAACTGGATCTTACATCCTAAAGATATAAAAGCACCTTATTCAAACTGAAAGAGATTACCATTAGCCACTTGAATATTCAAAAATCTGGTCCCCCAAGTCTTTATTCTCTTTTTAACTTCCTTTATTCTCTTTTTAACTTGGCATCTTGGACCCTGCTAGCCAAGATACAGTAACATCTTATAAAACCAAGAGATTCACAGGCAGAAGGCTTCCAAAAGATCCCAAAACACACACATCCAAACAGACTATTTCCTGGAAGCTGCAAAACAAGAGAACTTCATTCTGAAGTTAAATCAATTACCAAGGCGCTTTTTTTTTTTTTTTTTTTTTTTTTTTTTTTTTTTTTTTTTTTTTTTTTTTTAGATCTAATATTAAACAGCAAATGGGAAAGGTAGACTTTCAGTACCCTCCCAAAAAAATAATGAAGTCTAGTTCTTATAAATGTTTTCCATCTACACAGTCAGTAACCTCCATTAACAGAGAAGAGGTCTGTCTTGTAACATGGCATTCCAAAGTGCTAAAAATCTGAAGCTCCATTTAGCTTTAATAAAAGCTGTGGAGAATAAACCAAAAATTAGAACAGAGCTGTCTGATAGTATTCTGCTATACTGGGGGCAAGCAATTGCCTTGAACCATACCTGAAAAGAGGACAAGTTGGCATCCCAAATGACTTCAAGGTTGAGCTCATGCTCTGACTACACAGAAGGATGCTCAATGCTCACCTGCTCTTGAAGGGGCAAGATGAGAAAGGCACTTGAAATCCACCCTTCTGAATGTCAGCAGAGCAACAGCTGCAAAATACCACTCAACAAGTTTGAATTACTTGCAGGAACAGCTACAAAGGAAGGGGTAGTTAGTCCTCTGTTTGGAAGTCTTGGAAGTTTCCATCTGAATCCAGACAAGGGAGGCACTGTCTGGACTGTTAAGTGTCTATGGTATGCACTTAGTGACCAACCACAGTCAAGAGATACGTAGGCAGCTGACTCCAACACCTCAACAGCAATTCTACTCCTCTGAATTGCACCTACGTTTTTAATAACTTCACTCCAAGGTCAAGATATATGTTCATGTGATCAAGACCCACAGCTGTCACCTGTAAAAATGAAAGCCATCTCCTTAGGGAATGCTGGAAATACCCCATACAGTTGAAGTCCTTTGGCAGTGAGAATAGAAACGTTCAACTGTTCTAGAACAATAAATCACAATGACAACACAAACTCATGTGGAACATTTTCTCTCCAAGAGAGCATTTTTATGCTTTGCACCTTTTCCTCCTATTTGCAATACAACCCACATTCTGTAATCTCAGTAAATGACCATTTTCCATGCTTGACTCAGACTAGCTACAGAAATGAAAAGGCAAGGGCATCACAAAAAAAGTGACATAAGCGAATGAGCCATCTGATGACTACTTACTAAAAGAGACCTAGGAACCTCGTGTTCCCCCATCCTCCAGTTTGTCACTATAATGAAGGCTAGGATACTGAGGTCATAGCACTGCACACTCAGAGGATTGATGTAAATCCCTGCAAGACATCATACACTCTCTTCATACAGGACAGCTCTCTAGCTAGTTAAAATGGGCTTCATCCTTGCTTTGGTTCCCTATGCTGTCTCATCTCCTCATTGGACTTTGCTTTGCCTCAGTGAACCCCCATTGTTCACAGCAGAACATGAAGGTTGATGAATTTATCCTCACATTACTCTCTGGAAGGCAGAGAAGTGTCAACTTCTCATCTGCAAAAGGGTGATAATTAAATGCTGAGAGAATGAATGACTCGCACAAGGTCACTTGGGAAGTAAGTGGCAGAACTGAAAATTAAATGCAGATCTCCAGAGCTGCAGGTCAAGGCCCAGAACACAAAATCTTTCTGCCCTAGTGGCACAGTGAAGATCAGGTTCCCAGCATACCCTAAGACCCTCTGTAGGAATGTGTGTGTCAGTACTACTGACACACCTTGCATGTAGTGTATCTGTAGGAAGAATTGGATACATTTCAAAGAAACAGGTAAGTATCAAAGATTAAGTGAAGAGGAAAGCAACAGAGAATCTACCTGAAAAGTTATGAAAGGCCTTTTCAACATCTTGTATGAGGCAAATATGCCCCTATACCTTCTCTTGGGCATCCTACTAGTCCAGGGCAAAAGCTGATATAAACACCATATTTAATGTGTAGAAATCATAAAATGCAACCATGGAGCTATCTTTGTAGTTTACCATAAGACTTGTTAACAGATTAAGGTTTTTGTAGTGCTACAAGTAGTGTCAATAGTTCAATAACAATTTATCTGCATCTTCACATCTTACTTGCTATTCAAACTTCTGCTAAACACACTCTTTTAACCTTCCTTCCCTATCTTCCAGCAGATACATGTGATTAGATTTCTCCCCATATGTGTAACAGGTTTCCTTCCTATCTCTCCCTAAAAAGCTTTTAACTCTCAGGCTTTCAAAAGGAAATGAGGCACTGGAACAGGTTGCACAGAGAAGTTGTGGATGCCCCACTTCCACTTGTGGAAGTGTTCAATGCCAGGTTGGACAGGACTTTGAACAACCTGGTTTTTTGGAAGGCACCTCTGCCTATGGCAGGGAGTTGGAATGAGATCATCTTTGAGGTCCCTTCTGATCCAAACCATTCTAAGATCTTAACTAGTATGTGGGTCCTCCATCTGCTGCATTTTGAAGCTAGGAGTGACACAGCATTGTCTCTGCAGGAGAAATGTAGGGATCCTGTAAGCTATAGAGCCTCCTTAAGAAACCAGCAAGGTATGAGGAAGACGCCCAGGAAGCAGCACAGAGCTGAGCTGTTATGGAAGTAACACTGGGTGGCAGGGCAGGGAGGTACTTTTGAAGATACAAAGAGAGAAACACATTAAAAAAAGGTGGAGAGCTGAGAAAGGAAGAAACTTATTCAAGTGGAGACCTGAACCAGCTGGATACCAGCCCCATCTTTGATTTCACAACAACCAGGCAAGGCATAACAGTATTCTGTCATTCTTCAACTCTTGGTGCTCCTTTCTAAGAGGTATCAGTACCACAACAGAGTCTAGTGACTCTGCTCATCACTAATCCCAGGTGTTTGCCTCATCTCTGTGGTGATTCCTCCTCATGTCTAAATCTAATGCATGTTGCTACGTTGCTGTGGTGCTGTCTGAACTCTCTGTGAAGTCCCAGAGTGGCCTTTGTTCTTAATGTGCACAGAAGAAAGCAGAGGGGTAAAGCTTAACTCTAATAATAATAATAATAGTTGAGGTAATATTAACAAATCAGCTGTCATCACAGTTCTGAAAAGTTGCTTCTGATTTGGCAAAATTTGTGTTTGTATTCAAAAAACTCGAAGTTGTGACATTAATTCCCAGCTTTTCATATTGTGGCCTAGTTTCCACATAATTCCACAGTGTTTCATCAAATGAAATATTTGGAAATATTCTAACCATAATATTTTCTTTCAAGGTGCATTTCACCATCAAAGTAAGTTCATATTTGTTTTGCATTTTTTAAAGTAATGTAAGTATTCATGGTCAGAGGTAGTATTTGGAGTAAAGAAAAAGATCAAATGGCTATAAATTATAGCCCAAAGGGAGTTAATAACTGTACTCCATTTTTTCTAGTAAATTAAAGTACTGAGGAAAAGCTTCACCATTAAAAAACCCCTCTGAAATAACTGGGGAAAAAAACCCAACCAAATATATTTTTATGTTTCTCAACTTTTTTTAACATTTTTGCTTAATACTCTTAAGCTGGTCACTATAGAGTGTCATCAAATTACACATTTGGAATTACAACAAGTTAGGATTATCCAAAGGCTTAATTCATCCTAAAGAACATTCCCAGATGAGACATCCAACTGTTCTGTACAAGAACCCAACTTTACCCTCTACTCCTATGGGAATATTGCAGAGTGTCCATAGACAACTCTGCTCTACTGCCAGTGAAGAGTAAATGCTGCTGCCCTGTCTTGCTCTTGCATTCACATAATGATTTTGGGTTTAAAAAAACCCAAACAATCAACAAAAAAAACTTAAATTCAATATCCTAAAGCCTTTCTTGCCCTGTTCTTGGAGGATATATATGCTGGTACATAAGAATAATCTCGGACATTTTTTATTACTCTCTCAAATACAACACTATATCTCTATCAGGTCTATCTCACCACGGCCCACTGATTCCAGCTGATTACATCTGTTTACAATGCCTATGCAGAGATAACGTTATAGATCTTATACTCCAGAACTGCCAATGGCCCAAAGGTGATCAGGATTTGGCTGCTAGAACCAAAGCTGCACACCCCCTTCACAGCCAATATCTCTGCTAGTGAAAAAGGGAAGGCTCACCAGGCTGGTGTCACTAGGAGACTCACCTCCTCCTTAACAAATATTTCTTTTTTGTCCTTCTTCTTTCTCTTCCAAATCCACTGTTCTTAGCCCTAAGAGGCAAATTTCAGTTGGGCACCATGTAATAGCTATCCAAAACAAAGAGAAAAAGCTAAACCCTGTAAAACTTGAGCAGCAGCTAGGTCAGGACTAGTAACTTCAACGGAAGAAAACTAAATTTACTCAGTATTAATAGGGCCACTCTGGGAGTAAGGATCATTGACAAGGGCTCAGGTACAGCAGATCTCTGTACACAAGCCTTAGGTAACAGCACTGGTTGCCCCACTGCCAACACTGCCCCAGTGGATCTTACAGCCAGGGCTGACAATAATAATAGAACAGGACAACTCTCCCTGCAGGCTGCCACTCTGTCCTCTGAGCAGCACTACACACACTGTAATGGGGCAGCATAACCATTGACAGGAGAGCAGCTCTGGGAGTTGGGCTGAATGCAGACATAAGCTGCCTGAGAAACCTCAAGGTACTGTGCAATGCAGTGTCCTACTCAGTTCAGAAAGAAGTATTCCCAAGTGTGTGAAGCAGACCCAGAATGCCCTCCTGCAGCAGATGCAGCTTGCATGGAGACATGGATTTTGCACCCATAAATATACTTAAAATGTGATAAAAGAAGGAGGGAGATGCTGCAAATGGGGAAATGAAGTCTCCACATTTTCATGGAACAATAGTTTGAGGGGTCCCACAAGGTCATATGCACAATTTTCAATCTGGCAACCCCAATGCAAGGCATTGGGTGACTAAGACACAAAATTAGACACATAAAAACTATTAACTTTCAAACCTTGGGGGTTTCTCCCTTTGATGTAAATATCTCTTCCCATTGCTGCAACTTCATCATCTTTGCTTTTCAGGGAAGCAAATTTTGATGACTCCAGCGGAAGAACACCAAACCTTGGATGGGAGTCAGAGCTTTGACATCAAAGTCAGCAATGCCCCTGCAAAATGAGGTGCAACTGAGAAGCACAAGCACAGTCACAGGCCCCTTCTCTTCCATAATTTTGCCTTCAGCATGCTCACCCTTCCCAGAGAAGAGGGGAAAAAACACAATGACAGCTTCACCACACTTTTGCTGGGATTGGCAGCTTCACACTACAATACCACATTCTTCTCTCCCTGATCTCTCATTTTCCACTCTACTTAAAAAACATCAGCCCTTTGTGCCCTTCACACTCTTTCCTTCTCAGATACACTTCACCATCTAAGTCTTTTCCCCATATTTGGCCACCTTCTGTCCTCCATGCAACCCCATTCCCAGTCCTTCTAAGATGCTCCCACCTACACATCTCTTGTTCCTTCCCTGCTCAGCCTTAGCCCCTCTCTAGCCCTTTCATCCTTTCTCTGCTCTCCTCACATCTACAGCTGTAATCTCATTCTCTTCCCTATTCCTCCCCTCAGCTCATACTCCATTCCCAAACCTTCTTGCTCCCTCAGACCCTGTTCCCTTGCCCCACACCTCACTTTCCTTTCTCAGTTCCCACACAGGTATTTCTCAGCTCTCACCACTTTCCTGAGGGATCATCCCTCCCACTAGGCCCAGCTTGCCACCTTTTGTTTATACACACAGTCAGGTCTTCCCTCTCCAGCTTTGCTTCTAGATCTGCCACATTTAGAGAGTTCACCCTGACCTACTTAGATTCCCTGACCTAGTTATGGCAGAAATACCAATTCTAAACACTTGAGGAAAAAAAGGGCAGTAGGAGGAGAGAAATAATATCATTATGTTTTGAAATAAAAACAAATCCACCAGCCCAGGGCTGCTGAGTTATTTCAGCTCTGACCATTCCTCCAGGGGAGCAAAATCAGCAGTTCAGTTGATATTTCAATGCCAGTGTGGCCATAGACAATTCAAACCAAGACATCACCTGGAAAGATGGTCTGTAGTCTCTTGCCATCATCGCATTCTCTCTCTCTTTTTGTTGTTGTTGTTGTTGCTGTTGTTGTTGTTGTTTTGTTTTGTTTCCAGCCTCATTCCATCTGGCCTTACTCACCCAGAACTTGTCTCGACCTCCACACAGGTATTTCACAGAAAATCTGGTTTTTCCCACTGCTCTCACCAGCCCTCCTGGACTGTGGATCCAGGCTACAGCAGCAACCTGTTGGCTCAAGAACAGCATTTCTACAGCTGGGATTCATTTAGAAATCAAGCAATGCTCTGCATCTGTTTGTATGACCTCCTCAGCTCTTTTATTCTACTTCAACTAATGTCACAGCTGTCTTCTCCCTTCTCCTCCAAACTGTGCTATTCACTCACCTTGCTTTCTCCACCTGGCTTGATGTTGCAGTACTGTCACACCTTTTCTTTGCCAGCTCTGAAATGGTGTCAACAGTGCCAGCACTGACACATAAACCTGACTAGAAATGGCAGATATTCCTCAGAACTAGTCAGGAGTCTCAGGGTTAGCAATGCCCATTCACTTGTGTTCTGTGTACTGTGCTCATGACTTAGCAGCCAGGAACCACTGCTCTGTGACAGCTGGGTCTGTGATTCACTTCCAGCTAGGCTTTTATTTTAGTCACAGTTAGTAGATTTCCCTGTAGTGTTTGTATTTTAGGAATCATATTAGCCCTTTAGTTGCCTGGATGAGTTCATTAAATCAAATCATGTCTCTTTACAGCTGACACTTGTGGTGCTGACCCACTCTGCATAGGGCCAGTGCCCTGATTGACACTAAAAGCAGCCTGCTCTGCACCCTGAGCTCACAAGGTACTTCCACCACCACTGCTTCAAATCCTGGCAAATATTCCAGCAGAGGCTCTCCCTCCATTGCAAAAGTCCCATCAAAAAAATGTAGCTGAGTGCCCTGTAGTCCAGATGTGTTTATTCAGACATGAGTGTAAACATTCTGCATTTTTTTACTGTGATTTTATACCTGTTTGCCAGCTTCAACATAAACCACTTTTTTTGGTTATTGATTTCCTCGGTTATGCACTAATCTGCTGAGCAAATGGCTTTGGAAATTTACTGTGGAACCCCCAAATCCCTGTTGTCATTGGCCACTGCCTGCTAAATGTGCACTTGTAGATACATTAAACTGTAGCTTCAGCTCCTGCATTTCCTTTATACCTGATTTCTCCAATCTATCCCTCTACCTGTTGATTTTGTACTCCTCATTGTACTGTACCTACATTTGGGTCTGGTCCTACAAAGGCAGCGCACATCCACGGTCAATTCAACCACCTCTGGTTTTGACTAAAGGCATCACTTGCTGTTGAGATCCAATTTTTGAAATTATTATAGAGATGCCTCTGCCCAAATTAAAGAGCAAACAAGACCACACACCAAAGTCAATAGTATGGATTTATTTAACAGTATATGTGAGGGAGAAAGACAGATAGGAAGAAATAGAAAAGCAGGGGAAGGGGAGAAAGAGAGTGAGAGAGACAGATTCAGTAAAAAGATATCACAACTGTGGGGAAGTGGCATCTTGTTGGTCCTCTTGTTCAGTCCTCTCAGTGGTGGGGGTCCGACAAAACACAGAGTTCTATGGATTGCTATAGTTCAGATATATGTGGGAATGCCCCAGCACTTACCCTGAGGGAGAGAATTTTACACTGTCTCATGCAACCGACTCTGGATCTGTTGCAACACTTTGGATCATGTGCAACCCTCTGGTGGAATGCCTCAGAAATGGGTCTGGGGGCACTTTGGGTGTCTTTTGGGGGGACGGTTTGGGACACCTTTTAAATCATGACAGCTGCCTCTCACATGAATGTCCTGTGTGAATGTGACTTTTCCAGGGGTAGGGCAGGGAGTTTTACAACTGACCCCCGTTGGTGCAAGGGAGGATTCTCCACAGGGTCTCCTTCTTACCTAGCTTGTAGCCTCTGGTGGTGGGTGTTCGGCCCCTCTGTCTCATCCTGACCAGAGGTTACACCATCAAACACCCAAAAACTCTCCTCTTCTCCCTCAGCTGAGGGAAGAAGAGTATGCAAACCCAGCCTCAGCAAATACATTGGTGGGCTATGGCCTCCCTCTGCCAAATCTAGCCAGAGCTGTACTTCAGCACAGCTGCTGAGTCTGGCTTTCCTTGTCTTTCTCCTCCCCTAGCCTTGTTTACCTGTCCCATCAAGTGGCTTATGTCATGGTCCAAATTCCCATCAGGAGGTATATTTGGGGGGTGGGCTTCAGTGGTCACAGATCACAAGTTGCTTCTTTGCACAGTTTGGTACAATGGGCAAAGTTCCTCAGTGATTTTAAATATGTTTGAGCCATTACCCATTTCATTATTTCACACTGGCTCCCTGTTCTTTCCCCCACACAACTTTGCTTTACATCAGCATCAGCAAGCCCAGCCACAGGCCTCCACACCATTCTGATAATGCCTCTGTCTTCTGACCTGCATGTTCAGTCAGAGCAAAACTGAATTCTTCCAGCATGCAGAACTGATAAGTAGGGTCTGAAATTTCAACAAGTCTTGAATCCTGAATACATTGAAAAAGTACATTGAAAAAGTCCTGCCACAGGCAGGAACATCCTGTGTTAGCATCACCCCCTACCTCCATGTACAGACTGCCGAAAACGGGTAAAAGGACTGGAAAAGAAAAAAGCTGTGCCTGCACAAGCTATGTGCAGAGGATCCTTGCCAGCTTCTCAAGACAATATAAACCAAATGAATTAAGACAATTCCAGACATGCTAATTACATTTGCCTTTGCAATTTCTGATGGGATTTTCAGATGTCTCTAAGCATTCTCTACCTGGCGGGTGTCAGCCACACTTCACTGCTGCTTTTATGTTATTAATATTGACAGCCACTCAGTTTAAACGCAGGTTAGGTTTGAAATCCTGTCTGTTTGCTTATCTCTGCCTTTTGATCTTGTTTGTTTCCATTCATTATAGAGAAATCCTTCTTTCCATAAAGCCCCTTTGAATACCTCAGCAAACATGCAAACACATGCTAAATGGATTAACTGGGAGGTACTGGGGTCTGAAGCTTGCCCGAACAGACACTCCTGGATCAATCAGCTCTGCATACCAACTAATGGTCTACATTCCCTTAATGGTCTGAGATCTTTCTTTTGTGACGTTCAGAACAGGTCCAGTGACATGCTGGATATCACTCCATGTGATTGATAACAAGCCATTCACAATTCAGTGTGTTTAGTGAGGTTCTGGTAATGAGCACTGACTGCCTAAGAGAATAGGAACAGAAAAACTAAACCGAAGCTTTTGAATCTTTGTGGAAGAGTCATCTTAAAGCTGTTGCAAGGAGACTCCTCTAACAGAAAAGATGGGTGTGAGCATAGGAAAACACAAGTGATGGCCTGTGAGATCTAGGAGGAGCTGTAAAACACAGCCATAATTATTCATCGGATTGTATTTCCATCGGAGCATTTCCAAGCTTTGACATATTGTAAGGTTGTGGAGGAAGGATAGAAAGGAAGCAGTTGCTTGTACTTTGCACAAGTAGTAGTTGATGATGTGTGTGGTCATAATAGACAATATGACCTTGCATTTCAAAAGCAACCATGATAGACTTAAACCATCGTGGACTGCACCTCCAACCTTGATAAGCCATTTTGATTATGCTTCAAGTTCTCCTTCTGCATATTAACGTCCTGATGATGAAAAGTCACAAGCTGCCTGATGAACGAAAGCAGACGAGCAGATCCCAAGGGAGCAGAAGGAAGATGCCTGTTAACTTCTATGTTAACTTTTGGGGGTAAAATCTCATTTTAAAAAAAATGTTCATTTCTATCCACTTACAGAGATATTTTGATGTTATGGGCAAAAAACAGATTACTGATTTGGCGCGTTTTCAACCAATTTCATTTACTGTCTATGAACAAAGTTCTAACTATCGATTCTGGTACTGAGACAAATAAATGGGCACACAGGGAAAGCAGTCCTTGCCTCTGCCAAGATTCTCTTCCCTACCTTCTTCTCCCCAATCCCCTCCCCATACGCCGTCCTCCTGACTGCCCCTGAGAGCAAGAACAATGCGGGAAAACGGGGTCAGTGCCTTTGCCTCCCCCGACTGCAGCTGCCGCCCCAGCCCAGCCCGCCCGAGCCGGCTCAGCTGCTGCTCTGTTCCAGCGCGGCCTTGGACTCTTCCTCGGTCTCCCCTGCTGCTCTGGCCTCCTTGGTCCCAGAGCATGGCACTTGCCGTCCTTTCCAAAAAACTGCTGTGACGGAGGTGCCACATACTCCCCAGGCGGCTCAGGGGCCTCCGCCGCCGAGGCCAAAGCCTCGTCCTGCGCCGGGCCTCACACAGCGGCCCCCGGCCGAGCCCGCCCGTGCCCTGAGGCCGCTGCACCGGGACACGCTGCCCTTCCCCTCCCGCCACCCCGGGAAGGGAAAGCTGCCAGCTCGCCAGGGGAAGCTGCTCTTCCCCGCAGACCCCGTCCCCTGCCACCCCTGCAGAAGCCCCGGCCCCCGCGGCTGGCAGTGCCAGCGACAGCAGCGGCCCCTGCGCCACCAGCCACTCCTGCTTTGACTGATACATACATTTTCTGCCTATTATACATATATATTGGTTTTCAGGGAGAAAAGCATTTTTTGCTTTTAGCACATTTAGGAGTTTAAATAAAAACAAATATATCTATATTGACTGTAGTTATAATGCTTGGTTTCATACAGAGTAAGTGGCTCAAACAAAAATAGATTGGTTGGAGTGAATGTGCATCAGTTCCAATAATAACACAGGCAGCTTCAAGAAGCATGTAAGTTTCATTTAATGTGCTCTGGGCTTTCAAAGAAGAGGCAAGAAACATTGGGTTAGAACAGCTTTTAGTCTACATTTTCTGTCTGAAGGCTTCTGCATTTACCAAATTTCTGAAATAGAATGAAAGTCCATAAACAAGCAGAGAGAGGTGTTTGTTAGGAGGCCAGAGTGGTTTTACAGAGGGAGGAAGTGATACACAACAAAACACGAGCCTGAGGTAGAAATTCCCACCTATAGTATCTCTCTACAGTTATTCCCCTATGTGTGGGATTATCTCCCTACAGAAAGACTGGCCTTCAAACTGGAGCAAATAAAAACTTGGTATAACAAAGGGTTGCAAGTTTTGAGAAAACTGCACTAGCTGAGGGCCAGTTTTCAAAGGGAAAATTAAGAACAAATATGAACTGGGAGCTTAACCATTTTCTTGGGTTTAGGCCATATCCCTCAAGAAATGCTACAGAAAATTAAGAGAGGGGTGCCTTGAGTAGGATGCAGAGAGGCTTTCTGCCCCTGGTATTATGAATCCAGCAGCTACTACAGTCATAATAGCTCCATGTTAGATAAACACAAAAGGAAAAGACATCTCTTTAAGATATCAGATACTCTTTCAAAAACAACAGGGAAGCAATCTAAGAGGCAGTGATTCATTTCCAGGAATGGCTGTTGATGGTGAAAGGATCAGTTAAATCCGGCTCCTCTGCTTCCCAAGATAATAAGACAGAGCAAAGCTGGGACTATAATTCAAGAGTGAATATTGAAAAGTGACTTGTTCAGGTCTATGTGAACTCATAAGAGACCTAAAGCAATGGATTTACACCCCAGTCTCCAGTCATGATGGAGGTGTGTGATGATCTTACCCTAGGTAGTACAAGACACATATCTGTGGGCAAGGAGCCATTTGGGAGGCACCAAAGAATAAGGCCATTAATTCATAGTCTTTGAGTCTATATGTTTTACCTACTTCCCTCTTCCCTCCTCAGATTTCCTCTATGTCCTTCAGAAAGGTGGACACTGCCTGTGCATTGGAACCCCCTGCTTCAAGTACCCACTCACACCTGATGGCAATGAAAGGAGATTTCTCACAGGATGAGAAACATGCTGGAGGAGAATGCTCTCACTGTGCCTTTAGGATGGGCTTTTGAGGTAAAGGATGGGATCCCATCTCCCACAAAAGCTCCTGGAAGTTCCCAGTTCTGAGGCCATCTGTTTCCCATGGGACCATCTGTTCTCAGTGAGCAACACCCCAGGAGAGTGTGTTTATCAAGACTAGCAGGTTGAAGTTTGGCAGGATCTGCAAGTAAGCAATAGGAGGCCTTTAAATGCAGACTTTCTATTTGCAGTATGTGAAGCCTGCATGTGTGTGTTTCCTCCAACCACCCATATACCACAGGGGAAAGCATTCAAAAACAAGATCCAAAAATAGAAGAAATTGTGTGACTCACAGCACTGCCACCCTGAGTTGTATGCTCAGCACAAATCCCAGGCAAAGCAGCTTTAGGTGCTACGCACCCGCTGCACTCAGAGCTGCAGGTGACCCCAAAGGAAAACCAACACTGTATACATAAAACAACGCACGATGTGCTAAAGACACCTCACTCAACAGTGCTCTTCCCTTCAAATGGGCACTGTTCCAAAACCACAGAGGGTTTGCTTCTGCTGACTGTGTGGGTCTTTGGTGAGAAACAGCTGAGAGGACCAGCTTCCTCTGGTGTGCAAAGCACAGGCCTGGCTGCCTACACAGACTACAGCATGACACATAAATAAAGAAGTATTAACACCGCTGTCCTTGGCCATGTTTCTATTTCCCTAGGATTTTCAGCTAAGAAAGTTACGCTGTACTTCTGATCTTAAATGTATTGTGCTCAGTATCACCCCGGTCCTTCCACAAGATGTGCGTATTTCAGAGGTCACTGAATTGGGGTTTTGTCTATAGAGAAAAAAGGTACATGAGGGTTACCAAATTTTGCCTGGGTAATATCCAGTTTCTTGTAAGATAAACAGCAACCAGCTGAACATTTTCTCAAAAAAAAGTATTTCCAATAAAAGTATTTTTGGCAAGTTTCTTTATTTTTTTATTGTAAGACTATCCAATATTGCAATATACTCTAGCCTCTTCTGTAAGAACTACAAAGAATAAAAATGGGTTGTTTTAAAACAAGAACAAAAACAAAAAAAAGGGGGGGGGGGGGGGGATTTTCTTTGCCAAACCCTCTCTTGAAGATAAGTGGCAGTCAGAAAATATAAGTAAAAATTCCAGCAGGGCAAAAGAGCTGATTTCATGATCAGCTCCAGCCATTCCCTTTTGCACCATGTTGGCCAGGTGAACTCTGTGATACAAATAGCAAACAGGTTTTCTGTGTGTACTCATGTCTCTCTCTAGTGGAAAGCCCTTATCACTACACAAACACAGATAAGAGGCATGGGCTCATCAGTTCAACAAGGGGAGACCTGCACCCCACAATACACCTGCATCTTGGGGGCTAATGCTGCCCCATCGTTGGGGCAGGGCTTTCCTGCCTTGCACAGGAACCCATTCCTTTTGCCCTTTGCCATCAAGCAGGGCTAAGCCATGGCTAACTTACCCACAGTATCTTGGAGAGGGGGAGACATTAGTGTCATACCCAGAGATAAATCAGTACCAAAAAAGTGTTGGCATTTAAGGATTTGAGTCAGATCCATTTGCACTGCAACAGACAAAAAAAAAGAAATCTTCAAATGTCTTGTTAAATGCATCCAGGTAGGAAACCCCACAGAAAGAGGAAGGCATCATCCAAATTCTCATGGCAAACCCTTTGAAATGCAGCCATGCACCTATCAGCTACCCGCCCACTCTGCCCAGCTTCTCCTATCCCCTAGGGACAGGCAGGTGACAGTGCCCTGGCAGAGCCCACTGGCCTCAGCTTGCCAGTCCCTGCTCACATCCCTACACAGCCACAAAACCTTCACTTTAGGCTCTGATGCAGCAGTTCTGAGCCTGCTGGCGGGAGGCACATGCACCCCTGACCCTTCTTGCACTGCAGCCAGAGCTGCTGCCAAGCCCCCAGGGAGCGTGGTGTGGGGTCCAGCAAACAGCGCCGAGGCTCATGCTGGCAAGCGCCAAGCAGCGGCAGGCCCCGCCGAGCAGATGTTGTGCTTGCACATGGCTGGGTTTTCCTTTCTGTGGTGACAAATAAGCACCATTCATCTGGCAGAGATGGGAGCTGTACAGCATGGAGAGGGTGGGTCATGCCTTGCCCTTTGCCTCTGCGGAGCTGGGGGAAGCCAGATGTCCTCTGCTTGCCAGGGAATTGCTCCTTACCTTGCCAGGCCTGGCTCAAACATTTGCTGCCCACTTTTATTCACAAAGGGGCCTGTATTGCATTTGCACAGGATAATTGTGGAGCACTATTAATCCGGAAGCTGCAGAGTCAGCACGAGTCATCCAGGGGCCCTGTGAGCAGCCTGCATCTAGACTGACCGCAGACTGCTTTTCAACACACAGGGACCTTATCAATGGCAGCACTGGAGTCCATCTCTGTAGTGTGCTGTGCCTGAGAGCTTTGCCCCAGAGAAACCACGGGATGGCTGGAGGCTGTGGAAAACTCCAAGGGCTTAGCTGGGTTGAGCAGCCTGTGACAGCACTTCAGATGCAGGTTTTCTTAGGAGTGCCAAGTCATCAAAAGTTTACCTGCTGCCACATAGTGTGTAAAGCCTATTTTGGCTTGTGGGCTTCCCACTAAGCTGTTTATCTCCTGCAGCATTGCCTCCATTACACAAAGGTGGAAACTGAGAGATGCTAAAAGCAGAAAGCCTCTGTTATAATTGCAAGATGCCTAAATGCTGGCTGACTTGATGAACAGATGTACAGAGGCAGGCTAGGTCCTGCTGATGGAGGGGCATCTGCAGGTGCTCCACACTTGGGTTAGCACTAATGAAGCACTCCAAATAACCAGGCACTTCTGAAAAATCTGGCCTAAATGATGCATCTGGGGTACTGAAGAGTATGTGAGGCATAGCTGGAAGCAGCAGCAGTCTTCAGGCAGTTTCCCAGGTCTAAACACTAAGCCTTCTTTTCCTATGAACCCACATTTGACTGAATACCTTGTTATCACTGGCTTCCATGCATACACTAATCTCTGTTTTAACAGAGTTTTAAACTTTTGGGGTTTCCTACAGCCTCCAGCCATCCCGTGGTTTCTCTGGGGCAAAGCTCTCAGGCACAGCACACTACAGAGATGGACTCCAGTGCTGCCATTGATAAGGTTCCTGTGTGTTGAAAAGCAGTCTGTGGTCAGTCTAGATGCAGGCTGCTCACAGGGCCCCTGGATGATTCATGCTGGCTCTGCAGCTTCCAGTTTAATAGTGCTCCACAATTATCCTGTGCAAATTAACACAGATTCCATGACAGAATACAGTATTCTAAGTAATTGTATGTATTTCTAAGTATTTGATCTATGTTGGGAGGACAGCAATGAGTGCAAATGGGTAGTATGGTCATCAAGGCCCTGAGCTAAGCAGCACCTACAGCGTCCTCTGCTCATGCCCAGCAAAGCTGAAGGCTGTAATATACTTCACTCAGGAGAGATGACTACCATGTATCAGGCATGAGCTTTGAACCAGGGAATAACAGCCATAAAGCTCTTTACTCATTTCATTTGAGATACAAGATCAAGGGGCAACTGAAAACAAAATAAAAATATTTCAGAGAAGTCTTGAAATTCCCCCTACTTTGCCTGTTAAAAATTGGCTGAACGTTGTACCTTTGATTGCCTAATTTGTAATATGCCTCTAAGATGCGATGACAGCAGTGACTGTCAAGGCATGAAATTCCTTTTTTTCCCTGCAATATTTGGCTTTTACCAATAAGCTAATTGATTGAGCTTGGCTGTTGGAAGCCATGAGTTTTATCCACAATGAACCCTGTATGTGTTTAATACCTATCAGCTAGAGGTCAAAAATGAAAGATATTTAATCTCCTCCTCTTGGTCCTAGTAAGAATGATTTTGAAGTGATAGGTTTAAGGGCCCACATCAATTTTTTTCTCCTAAACAATCGTTTACCCGCATTCTTTCAGTTACACTTTATCTCCAACAGGATCTAAGCAGCAGGTATTGAGCCTGACTTTAAATCTCCTCAAGCCCTAGCTTTCCCTGCGGCAATACAGAGGGAAATATTTAGTGCCAGCCACTCTGCCACTTCACCTCCTGACACAATATTATTTCATCATAACCTGTCCAGTGAGCAAATTGCCTCTTTGGCCCCCTTGCTGTCTCTGCACAAGGGCTGGGCTATTGATTGTGACAGTGTGCCAGTGCACACAGGGTGATTCCTGAAGAGGAGGGATCGATGGGAGCATAATTGCTACCTTGTCGGCAGCAACTGGGGAAGAGGGGCTGGAACAAACAACTCAGTGGCAGAAAAAAAGCTGACACTGCTTCTGGAGCATCTTCTTCTGTCTGCAGGGTGCCCCACCATGGGGCAGGGGACACAGCTAAACTGATGCTAGGGGAAAAGGCATCAGTTATTCCCATGGAGGTGGTTTTGCACTTACGGAGTTACTTATGGAGAATTAGAAAGCTGCAGACAAAGGGAAAGAATGGGTGAAGGACTTGTATCTAGAAAGGAGCCATCAAATGAAGAGTTGGTGGGAAAAGTGCCAATGGCACTGCAGTTAGTTTTTCCTCCAAGGTTCATGCACATTGGCAATCACAGAAAATATGTCTGGGAGACTTCAAGGGTTATATAATCCATCCCCCACCCCCAAGGCATGACCATCTATACTTACACCATCACAAGGATGCAGCCCTGGCTTGGGGCAGCACACCGTAGTACAAAATGGAGCATAAACCAGCACTGTCACCTTTAACACAAGATCATAAGCTTCTGTACTGTAGACTGTGCAGAGACTAGCATACAGAGTAACCAAAATCACACCAACAACAGTACATGTTGAGGCAATCCACTTTGTAAGCAGCACCTCTGTATTAAGGTGCCTCAGTGGAATATTTTCCGAAATTTCCCTCAGAGGAAGGTGTAAGCTTAGGGGAGTTTCCACTGGAAGCAGGTCCTTGCAGGAACTGAAGCCTGCTTTCAAAAGTTGGAGATGCTGGGCTAGGCTCCACTGCTTTCTTCTCTGCTTTAATTCCATTCCAATGTCACAGATTAATTTCTGCCATACCAATGATGCAAAGTCATGGCATTAGCAGCTCTCAAATCTGCGTGGAAAAACATGTCTTCAAAATTCAGCAGTGATCTCACGCCAGCAAGCAGACACTCAGCTGGCTGGGGTCTGAGGTGACAGTCCTTTTTGCTTTCAACACACACTGCTTTTTTTCTCACGAGTACCATCCCAACTTATCACAGCTTTGTGTACTGCAAAAGATAATGTTTGTTCTAAGTGCTGCTTTTGTCTTCCTGGCAGGGACTGGCTGGGAAAGAGCCAACACATTGCTGGTTATCTCCATATCCACCTGGAAATGGCAGCACCAGAAGTCGTGCCATGGAGCATCAAGCTTGGCAGAGGGCAGGGAAACAGCAGTATGCTACAACCACCCATGGTGAGACACACACAGGCTAAGCAAGGAAGGCCAGTATTGAAACAGCAGCATTGGGGTGAGAGAAAGCACCAAAACCCAAGTCACAGCAACTTAGCTTTTTTCCAGCCTAATGTTCAACAAGCACAGAGGAAAAGGGAACCCAGACAAACCTGGGCTCTAACATTCCCCTGCTGGAGAGCCTGTCTGCAGTACAGCTTGCTCCACAAAGACAGAAATTGCACATGGTCTTTTGCATGAGGTTCATACATCTTTTGTCTCTTCACTTGTCATGTTACATCATCCTAGAGACTGGCACAATATATCCCCATATGTGGAGATTGTGTAGAGATGCAGTCACTTACTAAAAAAGATTTGTTAACTCCCCAACTTCCCCGAGCTTTATCCAAGTCAGGAACAGACAGCAGCAGGGAGGGGAAGGAGGCAGGCATGTCACTTCATGTTTTGATCAAAGATTCAAGTTTGTTATTGATTCATCCAAGCCCATTTACCTCCCTCCCACCCCTGAATTCTTCCCAGCATCACTGATTCTGCCTCTGGTACTTACACACCAAGCCAAAGAATTTCCTCCTCAAAACTGTGCTATGAGAAAGCAAAGGCAATGTATCATTCTGAGAAACTCCATCTTTTCCATCACACACTGGCCTGTGCCTCCTGCCTCAGGCTCAGCTTGCAGCAGAGAACAACTTTGTCATCACTTGTAAATGAAGTGCCTTAATGCAGATATCGCCCAGGGAGAATAAACACAAACCTCAGTTCTGTTTCACAGAGTTACTTCTCTGATATTCCCAACAGTATATACAGCTTGCCTGGTGCTTTGTCTCCTAAGATCTCAAAGCAGCAGACTTGCTGTCAACTTGATCAGGAAAAGGGCTTCTCCCCACACCTCAGACCTAGAATGAGATTAACAGCCTAGAACAGACTTCAGAAAAGTTAAAAAGAGGTTGAAATAGCTGTAAAGCTCTGTTGGGTGTATCTATGTTTATAATAGCCATTAACAATATTACCATTGAACAACTGCTCTGCTCTACAGTGGTGTGGCCTCACCTCGAGTGCTGCGTGCAGTTTTGGGCACCAAATATAAGAAGGACTTTAAGCTATTAGAGAGTATCCAAAGAAAAGCTATGAAGATGGTGAAGGGTCTGGAGGGGAAGCTATCTGTGGGGTGATTGAGGTCACTTGGCCTGCTTAGACTGGGGAAGAGGAGACTGAGGGGAGACCTCATTGCAGGTGCAGCTTCCTCATGAGGGAAAGCAGAGATGCAGGCATTGATCTCTTCTTTCTGATGACCAGTGACAGGAGCCAAGGGACTGACATGAAATTGTGCCAGGGGAGGTTTAGGCTGGACATTAGGAGAAGATTCTTCACCCAGAGGGTGGTTGAGCATTGTAACAGGCTCCCCAGGAAAGTGGTGATGGCACCAAGGCTGCCAGAGTACACAAAGCATTTAGACAACACTCTCGGTACATGTGTTATTCTTGGGGCTGTGCTGTACAGGGCCAAGAGTTGGACTTTGATGATCCCTGTGGGCTTCTTCCAACTCAGGATATTCTATGGTTCTATTATTATACATAATAATCATATAGTAGCAGAATAAAAAGGCAATCATCTCCAAATATTGGCAGTCTCTTGGAAGAGGTAAGGTGTTATGGGAGGGTAGATCTAATAGAAAATAACAAAAAGAAGGTAATAAAGGGAACCCAGCATGAGCATTAGCATGCATTATTGGAAATTCATCTAGTACAGGACTCAGAACTGGAACACTTATTTTCTCTATTTGCTATAAGTTGTTATAGTTTCTGAGACTAAATACAGAGGAAGATGCCCATGGAAAAACAACTCCCCAGGCTGGAGAGGACTGTGTGCTTCACCCATCAATACGGTGGCATATCTGCATCAGTCTTCTAGCCAAACCAAGCATAATTCCTCATGGAGATTTGGCAATGATCTCATACTCACTATCACACCATGTTTAGAGAAAAAATCCAAATCGATTGCCTATTCATACATCAGATGGGCAAACAGATACCAGCTGCACAGTAACCCACTTACTCTGAATTAGCAACTGTATTGCAATTCAGGCTTTGAGCTTTTCTAAAATATAAGCAGGGAGAGACCATCATAATGTCTGTGATAATGACTGGGTATGTGGATCATGGAGCTGAAAATTATTTCTCCTAAACTTCTTTCTTAGAAGAGGACATGTATTCAGATTTGGCTGGTTGGTCTGAAACTGTGCCTGTGTTCATTCATTTCTGGTACATATCCAGTTTGTGTGCTGCGATATATCACCATGCTGATTTCAGTTCAACAGTATCACTTCAAATAGAGAAAAAGCACAACCTTAAACTAACCTTCCACTGCTACATTATTTAATAATTTAATAACACTTATAATTTTGGAATTACAATTAAACCCTGTAGAAGCCTGGATAAGAATGCCAATTTGGTTATACACTCAAAATATCTCATCTTTTCAGGAACACAAGCAAGTTTCTATTATAGATTCACATTGTAGGCCAGATCGTCACCTAGCATAACCTGGCAACACCACTGTCCTGTACCAATTTATACTTACAGCAGATGTAGCCCAGTGACTTTAAAATAATCAGATCAGCAGCCCCATCCATAGCACTAAGCAGAACCATACACAGGAGTATATTACACATGCCCACTCACTGTGGGTTATGTATTTATAAAGCAAGCTAAACTGAAAGGAGTTAAAACTGTGCACTGTGATGCATTCAGTCCTTTGATGTGAGCAACAGGGGTGATGGCAGTGTTGTATTGGAATTGGATATGAAGGCATGAACGTGCAGACATGGCTAAGTGTGACAGCTGTGCTAATACTTGGAGACTTACGTAGTACAGAATGTACAGAATTTGTGATTTTCTTGCACTGAGAAAAGACTTTCAACAGCCTCAGCTAAAGGTTGTTGGTCTCTGAGGGCAAGAGGGGACATATGCATCCTTCCTTGCAAACTGCACCTGGGTGTAGTAGGAAAAATTTAGTATGTCCCCATAACGTTATGGGCTAAAGCAGCAGTTTTAATGGATGCCAAATCAGATAAATCCTGGCCTTCCACATTCAAGACTAGGTCAGCATCCTTGTCTCACAGGAAAGCTATAGACAGAGCAGGATGTAGTCTTTCCCATACGCTGCTAGACAAGATGAGCAAGAGAAGTCCAAGTATGCATCAGCAGAGCACACCTTGGCTCCAGCTCTTAGTCAGCCTCCCACTCTGTCTTTTCATCCCACACAAGCAGCGTAGCACCCACAAATACCTGCAAAGGGAAAACCACAGCTTGCAGTATTTATGCAGGCTACCCAGTCTGGCTCCTCCAAGAACATGAGCAGGTACAATCAGGAGTGCTGAGCACCGAGAGTATACTTTGCCTTTGAATTTAATTAGCAATGCAAAGTTACACCCGCAGCAGAGCCTGCCTAACGTACAAAATAAAAGTGGCCTATTTCTTAATGCTCTTATTAGCACTAAATACCTTCCCTCTCTACCCAGACGCACAGCAGAGAGAGCAAGAGATGAGGGCTTTAGCTTTGTGCATAATCAGGTGGGGCGAGCTATCTGACCCACACTTGCCTCTGCCTCCCCCCTTCCAGTTAGTGCTTTCATCATGTTGAGCTCCTGTGCTGTGGTTTCCAGGCGAATTTCCACTCAGTGCTCAGAGAGCTGAAACCTTTAGATTAATCCCAGATCTGTCAGCCTCCATCATTTTCAAGCAGGGCTGTGAGCTGCAGGGCACTCCGTTACTTTCTCTAGCACTGAGGAGCCTTAAGCCTCTTGCTCTCACTCTCCTGGAGAGTGGGCAGCTCTGTTCTTCTCCCTCCCCAACCTGAGATGACCTGAGTCTGTGGCCAGTGTGGTTGCAGCAGGATTGTCTGTGAATCAGGTGATTAAATTGTTTCCTCTCCCTCAATGAATTTTGACTTGATCTGCAAAGTTCCAAGTCAAGTGGGAGACAAATGCTGCCAGCAATCCCCTTGCTCCCTTACACATAGTTGCCCCAGCCCCTAAGCTGCAGCCACTCTGGCTCGTACCATAATCCTGTTTGTTTGCTGCAATTGTGGAAATGAGCCTAAATGCACCACAGAGAAACTCTTAAGCCATTTCACTGATAGTTCAACACTCCTCTTAGGCTAAACTTGAGATTTTGCTCAGATCTGTTTTGGTTAGACTGAACTTCTCTGATTCATCTATTGGTGATCAACTGCCAGGGGAATATCTTTCCCCTGCTCCAGCAGACCATCACTGCCAGTTATCTAGCCCCCATCTTAAAACAACGCTCACAAGTCACTCATGGACTTTGCATCCTTTCCTCCTGCTTACTTCTGCCTTGTTCATTGTGCCCTGCTGCAGAGAGCAGCAATGGCTGCTGAGTAGAGGCTGAAGTACCTAGAGCTGGTGCCTAAGACAGCATGGTTCAACATGGATCAGTGTGGTTCCCAAGATCTTTGTGCTCACGAACAATGCATTAACCATGAGAACTATGGAGAATGCCTCCAGCAAGCTCTTAACCTGCTGGAGATGCTGCACAGCTAATCCAGCACCAGCAGAACCCTTCTAAGATCAAGCAGAAAGAACAGAGGATTTGTAAAAGTACTCACTGAAGACTCAGTTGTTCTGAGCTCAGTGCTGTACAAAGCGCAGGCGAGTAACTGGTCTCTACTGCAATGACCCCTAATCAACCACAACACTTCTTTCCAGCCTCTCCCCATCTCGGGAAGTGAGCTATGCTTACTCAGTCTGCAACTGGCTCTGCTGGATTTCCTCCCATACTCTCTAGCATGGCATAGGAATAGAAGTCTGCAAGAGGCTGAGTGCTGCAGAAGTCACCACTGGTAGAGCAAAACACTGATCCTAACTGCTAGGCATTAATGTCATGTTCTGGAACCTGGAAGGCTGGTGTGAGGAGCTAGCCTGAACCAGAGCACATGTTCCCCTGTATGAGCCTGAAACTTTCGGAATACTAAGGACCAAGGTCTTCCATGTCTGTGATGCCAGGGAAGTGATGGGCAAAGAGAAAAGCACAATACTGAAGCCCATTGAGGGGGCATGAAATGAAGTAGAAATAGAACAGTGAGGACCTGAAAGGTCTGTCCCTAAAAAAACAAAACAAAACAAAACAAAACAAAACAAAACAAAAACAAAAACAAAAACAAACAAACAAACAAAAAAAAAAACAAAAAAAACCAACAAAAAAAAAAAAAAACCATTGCATACATTAGGGAAGCCAGAAAGTGTGAGCAAAGCGGTGCTGGTAGCCACTGCCCAAGATGCCAGGAGTTTTTCAGGGGTCCTTCCCTTCACACAGGTGCTGAGATGGGCTAAAGAAACCTGGGAGGGACCCCATGTGCTGGACACTAGGTCATGCCCTTGATACCAAGCACCTCTAGGAAGAAGAGTAATCATTGCCAAGGGTTTCAACAGGGACTATTTGAAATTTCAGATACAGCCAGAAAGCAAAGCCTGACACACACACTATCTGGGATGATGAGGAAACAGTGGTTTGCTCCAACTGCAGAGAAGCAGAAAATTACCTAACACTGCAAGGAAGTCTCCCAGCCTGTGGGCCCTACAAGCCAGCCATGGGCAAGGGTAAGCCCTGCGAAACAGGGCAGGAGAGCTGCTCAAGGAGCCAGGCTCACTGCTTCAGCAATTATCCTTTCTGTAGGTACCTCCTCCTCGTGTGCGGAAAGGGGAGATACTCTGGTGCTGGGTGCTGTGGGAAGAGTTTAACCCTTCAGCTCATAACAAATAAATCCCATTGTTCCAGCATCCTGGCTAGCACTCCCTTCAGCCTGTACCTCCTGAATCTCTTTTGAGAGCAGCTGAATCAATGTTTGACTTGTACAAACAGCTGCCTGACTGCAATTTGGAAGGGATTCAGATGGGGATTACAGCAAGGCAGTGGATAAAAATCTATTACATGGCAGTATTTATTTTAGATCCCTGTGGCACTCAGTGTGAACTCTGGCAGCATCTCCTGTTCCTTATTCAGTGGCACAAGTGCAAGGGATTGAGAAGCATCACTTTCAAGAGTGTGTGCTGCAGAGCAGTCAGAGGAGAGGACCAAGATCCAAACCGAGTACACATTTCCAAGCCAGACTTACTTGGCCCCACAGTGGATCCTCCCAAGGGGTGGGAACATGTTTAATTTTCAGGAGGATTTGATATTGGTAAAATTGCATAGTTTTGATAGCCCTAAGGGCCCGTGCCAGCTCTAGTTTACCAGACTAATGTCCCTGGCTTAGTGCAGCTGCATGCAAGATCTAAATCCAATCCTGTCTTTTCTCTTTGGGCACAGAAATGATCCAAGCCCTGAGTCAGCAGTAGAACCTGCCGAGGAGAAGGAAGCTCTTGTGTCTTGGAGCAACATTGCAGGAAGCCCCACTTTGTTGCTCTCTACTAATAGCTTAGCCATGAAGGGAATAGTTCAGGCAAGAGGGCAACTTCCTGTAGGTGGCAATCTCTGAGATGTAGTGTCCCAGGAACAGGACTGTAAACAACCCACTTAATGCCCACAGGGGTCACCACCAAACCATCACTGCTGGCCAAGTCTGGCCAAGCTGGCTAGGAGGGTACTCATGCCCAGGACAGGTATGAGGACCCTCAGTCCTTTTCCTGCATACACACCCACAGGCTGCTGGCAAGAGGAAGCACCAGGGTAGTGCTGAGAGATGCCGCTGACTTAACAGGCTGTGACAGGGCTGTCCAGCAGCAAAGAGAGGCAGAGAAACTACCACTCTTGAAAAAGAAATCCAGATAGGGGAGAGGTCTAAAGAGACTGAATTGCCCATCCCCAGCTTTGCCTTTTCTTGTGTTGAAAGTACCAAATTTTCTTTTGCTGGAGGTACACCATGTGCCAAGAGAGACAGACCTCTCTACTGCAGTGCTGCAATATTTTCTCCACAGGGTGATAGTGCTAAGAGCAAAATGAGCATGGCCAAGGCTGCCACCAACAAGGCAGCAAATGTAGGTGCCCAATCCCTGGCAGCAGCATTTATTTCTGGGCTGAGTGATGCAGAGTTGACGGGAAGAAATGCACTGGAGAAGGGCTGGAGGAGCCAGAGCTAGTTTGGGCGGCCCTGGTGATGAGGGACCTGCCTCGAGCACAGCCACAGACTTCAAAGCCCAAAGTGGCTGTGTCCTAAGCGTTTAACAACTCCCTCTGGGGACTGCTCACATGGTTGCATCTGTGCTGTAGTCAGCCCCATGCCAGTGAATGAAGCTTTCCCATGAAGCGCCAGCAAAAATACAAGGTAGAGAACCTCCTCTTCCTCAGTGCTTCCATGGGCTCTGCACAAGTCACTGCCCCTGCTGTGCAGCTGTATGGGTGACTGTGTTGATGGACAGGCTTCAAATTTACCAGCATTGCTGGGGCCTGGGATGATGGGTCATTTTCTCAGCTTAGTATTTTGAACTTTTAGTTTAAATTTTGCTATCTGTAGTCCAGAGATAAGTCTGCCCTACAAAGATGCTGGGAAACTTATGAATGGAAATCTTGCAATGTGATTTAAGATCACAAGGGAGAAGATACAAGAGACAGGAAAAATATTGCAATACACATAACATTTTATCAGATTATAACAAAATTTTAAGTACTCCATGTATCAATCTTTATATATAAAGATGTGCTCTGTCATAGATCATTTCTTACAGGACTCACACTGCATTGAAAAGATATAAAGTTCTGGAGGGCTGGGAAGATGTCATTATTCAGATTTCTGTCCCCTGGACTCATCCCTCCATATGGTCTTTTTTTCCCCTCACTTCCTCTTTCACTACAATCCACATTTCTGCTATCCCCCATTTCACCCTGTCTTCCTCTGTCTGCTGTTGTGAAGTTATTGCTCACTGGGTTTTGTTTTCACACAGAAGCCAAAAAGCGTAAGAAATAACATGGGGCCCCAGAGGCAACCACACCGGGATGGCAGCATTCACATCTTTTCCTCTGGATGCTCTGACTTCCTTCAGGAGCTGCAACAGGAATAGGAATCTATGACTCTCCAGCTTTCTGTGTCACTTCTGTGACCACACAGGCTTTACTGCCGGACCAAGCTGAACTCCTCGAGAAGGAGAGCTTCACTTTTGTGTCATGGAAGAGCCTCCATCCTTGTGCATGTACGTTGGTCCATCCTAGTCCCCAGAGATCCTGGTTCACCTGAACAAGCCCAGCTCTTCCACTCAAAGCATGACACGCAGGCATTATGCTATATTACTACTAATGAAGTTGCTTTGTTTGTTCTATTGCTTAGGGAAATAAGTTAATGTCTCAGAATTCCCCTTAACAGTGTTTGTTTATTAAATATTTATTTAGCAAGATAAATGTGGATAAGAGGCTCCTAACAGGATTCCTTCTGGAAGGAGAAAGCGCTGAGAGTCAGAGAGGATAAAACGGGTACAGAGATACAGGTTGAGTTCTTATCCAGAACATGATACATCACCCATCCTTTTTAACAGTGTAAAAGATAAAAAGTTTCAACTTCCTAATTCTCAGAGTTTATTCCCCAGCAACCAAAAGAATGTGGATGCTTTGGGGTCTTCTGCTCATCTTTGTCTGTGGCCTGACACTCCTTCCCTCCTTTTGATGTAAAAAGACTGTGCTTGCCAACACAGTGAAAGGGAATCCTACAAACTGATTGTTCCAAGGATTTTGCAGGGCAGGAGGGGAAAGCAGGATGGCACTGGTATAGGGAGCCTTCAGCAGCAGTGTGAAGGGAAGAGGGCACAATCACATGGATGTATCACAGCCACGATTAGCTTGTTCACTGGTAGCCTTGCAGACTCCGTACATACCTGCTTAGTCTTTCTTTGAGTAATCAAATGGCAGAGGAGAAATACAGATAAACCTTAGAATGTTAAGGGGATGAAATGCACCTTAAAGATCATCTAGTCCCAACATCCCCCTGCCATGATCAGGGACGCCTCCCACTAGACCAGGCTGCTCAAGGCCTTATCCAACCTGACTTAATGCAAAAGGGTAAGCAGTTGGGATCAGAAGTGAGCACTGTGGCTATCCTGGAGCTTTGCAAGAAAGTCAAAACAACCTCCCTACTACTCCCCAGTAATGACAGCAGTTTGGTGGGTCCCTGCAGCAAGTCTGTGACTCACAGGATCAGAGGTTCTAGACAGAGGAACAGAGATTTTAGAAGGGACATGCCTGATGCATCCCAACTCTCTGACCCTGATGCCCCGAGGAGAATTGGCAGGTTGGGAAATGGTGCTGCTCTCTCGCACAGCCACACTGTACGACTGGAGTGAAGATGCCATCTCTTCTCTGCCCATGCACGTGCCTGACATTTGAATCTGGCCTTTCTGGTTGGAGCCCACTGTGGCTCCTTGCAGAAAGAGATCCACCCCCATGGCATCCTTCTGCTGGGAGGGTGACTCCCCTGGCCTCCCTCCCCTGGAAGCAGCTGTAAGGGAGGAATAGCCATCTCTTCCCGATGTGCATGGGAATTGAGCTGAGAGGGAGTGGCGTGGATTCAGCCTCCAGCCACCTGCTGTACAGAACGAATGGGCAGATCGTTACCCAGAGAGCTCTGTAATTTTGCTTTGCAAATGCTTGCCCGCTGGCACAGAGCCCGAGGAGGGGAATAGGGAGAGGGTGGTTGCTCACAGCTCTGCATGCCAAAAAGGCACTTTACCATGCATGAGGCAACCAACACTTCTCCAGCCATGAAACCTTGCAGGTTTAACCCTCTCTGCTGCTCCCCAAGGCAGCTTTCTGTAAGAGAAGTGGAAGAGTGGCAAGAGAGGGCAGAGAGGGAAAGAAGAACAAGGAGGTTTTGAAAAGAGCCATGAAAGCAATGCAGGAAAGGGCAGAGGACTGGCTAGGGAAAGGGGTGTGTGGAGGTCATGGAAGTATGTCAAGACAGGAGTTCCTGCAAGAGTTGCACGAAAGAAAGATTCCATCCCCAAGGCCTTCCAATCAGGCAAGCTGTAAGAACTCTCTGGGTACTAGGAGCAAGAGAGAGGAAGAGCCTGCTCCGGACTAGCTGCTAAATTCACCAGCCTGCTTTGTAGGGAGGTTGGCTCAGACGTACATACTGTGTGCACCTGCAGCAGCATACCATTCCTCCTGCCTCCCCCACCTCCCCAGAGCTTTTTAATTTGTGGACAAATTCCAGCTAAATCTGTGACACAGATACATCTCTGTCTGAGAAGTTTCATGGAAATAGGCAAACCAACAACAGAAGAGAAACCAAATTTCCATGAAGATATGTGAAATGTGAATTCAACACCAGCAGAGAACCCATACAGAAGCGTACTTCAATGAATGTGTCACAAAGTTCAAACTCTAACTCTCTGAAAAATATCTCTGCAGCCAGCAATTTTGCAAAACCACAATAATATGAGTAAGCTGGATCCCCATGCTCTGCTCTATGCTGATACTTGCTCACCTTCTAATTTTGTTTGAGCTCATGCCCTAGGGATGTCCCCTTCTCTGAGGTGTACATCAGAGATGGCAGTGAGCTGAAAACCTGCTAAGAACAAGTGTAAACCCAAGTGCTCTGCAATCATCTTTAAAGAAACTCTCCTTGCCCTGCAAACCTGAGCCCCCACACACACTGCCAGAGGATGCCTACAACCTACAGAGGATCTCTACAGAAAGCTGTGCAGATCTTCCCAGGCAGCAGGGCCTTTACTGCACTGACTTGGATTGCACAAAGAAACTGTGGCAGAAGTATATGGCCTAAGAGGTTGTACGTGGCCAGGTTGCTGCATACCAGAGAGGGAAGAGAAGGCTCTACTGCTTCCTACTTTTCCCAGCGTAATCTCATGATTTCTGCTGCTAGGACTATGCCCATCTGGGAAGAAGTTCTCAGAACAAAAGGGAAACAAGGCTTAATCCAGCTCCCACTTCTCTAGCAAGTTGGGAAAGCATGTTCTGTTTAAGCATCCCTAGATATTCCTTTCCTATGAGCAGGTAGCTCCAAAAAGAGCAACATTTATGCTTTTCAAATACCATTCCCCAGCCTTGCCTTAAGGGCTCTGGCTACAGTAAACAACATACCAACATCAAAAATATCTGAGAAAAAAGTGTAAGTCATGTGGAAGCAGGTCTTTGGTATCCAGGGCCAGATGCTCTCCTTTTTATGGCAGAACATCCGTTTTCTACTTCACAAGTATTCTCAGTTTCTAATAGTACAAACCACAAGAAAACTAGATCCACTCTGGTCACCTGATCTATTGTACCAGCAAACACACATCCCAATTCTGCTGACACTCCTACCTGGTCCAGTAGGATCTACAACTTACAGTATATTTACTGAACTTAAAGTCACTTTAAGAAGCAATTTTTTTATGTAATTTGATGATATTTTGCTAAGTCACACCATTTTATTACAAATTTGGATCAGGCCTTATTTTTAAAATTATTTCTAGAAGTGTAATATGAGTTTTTCAAGCAGATAATTAGGGGTTAACGCCCTGAAAAGCTCCAATCTGTGCCCCTTGATTCTACACACATGGATTTGACTTCAGCATCAGGACTTTAGATATGAATATGGACAAGGAACAGGCAGAAAGGGGGCAAACCCCACGATGACTAAGAGAGCATTTAACATGTTGGTTGCTGTGATTTTTACTGTTTTTCTTCCCTTTCTCCTGAGTTTTTCATCCAGTTCTCACCCATTTACAGCATGGTGCAGTGGCAGGTGAGACTTTCCTTGGCAGAGCTGAAAAACTAAAAACCTTAATTTCAGAACTTTAGGAAGAGTCCCTTCAGTCATGACAACACCACTCAGTGTGATATTGGAATACAGCTGGAAATTAACAGGTCAGAACAAAAAATTTTCCCAACTCTGGTAAAAAATATATATTGCTGTTGATTACTTCATTTCTTTCCAAAGTACATGAGAGAGATTTCTTGTCAATAAGGCTTCAAGAAAAGACAAAAAAAAATCGCAGAAACTTTCTATATTTAGTATCTTCTAAATTTTGGCCTATTTGCTTGCTAAAAATACTTAAATAGTATTACCTATTGGTGTGGTGGGGGAATCGGTATTCTGTTTTTTACCATCCAATTATCCAAGCAACAAGAGAGGCAGGCAATTGCAATTTGATATTCCCTGACAGTTGTCTGCTGAACATAGAGCATTTAAATGCCTGCTTGCAGAACACGTTGGGGAACAGAGTCCGGTTAGTGTGTGACTGAGGTGCTTGGCAGCGCACACAGCTGTGTCAAGGATCAGCCCAGAGAACCAGCAGGCAGGATATCAGTGCCACTCCTCACCTGAGGCTGGGAGATAGTGCCATCATTCCCCTCAGGCAAGGCACAGTGAATGGGACCACAAGCCACCACAGACAGCAGCAGGATGTGCACAAGGAGAGGGGACATGCCTGGAGCAAGGTGCCTGCCCAAACTCTCATCCCAGGACACCTCTGAGCGACTGGGATACACAATCTATCCTCATTCCTGGATTAGGATGCAAGTTATTTCTTTAGGGAATGTGGGACTATGCTTACTCTGTTTCTTTTAAGCACTGCCCCAGCATGGTGCCTGTTAGGCAGCCCAGTGCCCAGTGCAGCTGAAGACCTAAGCTGGGAGCATCCGCAGCCTGAGGGGGCTTGGTTGTCAGAACCAGCCCTGCTTGGTGCCTGCATCTCTGAGGAAATCTACTGATACTGCTGCAGAATTGTGCTGCCCATTGTAACCTGGCTTACTTGAGTTACATTTTTGGACCAGGATCTAGGGGCAAGTTTCCTTGGGTTGGTTCTTATTTTCAACCTTATTTACATGACCAATCATCAGTTTCTTGTAACTTAGCCTTCCCTTCAGTATAAATACCACTAGTAGTAAGTAACTACCTCCAAGCATGGAGTGGATTTTAGAAGTACACATGAAGCTGCTGAGAGCCATTGGTTTAAAGTGCTGAGCTGTATCCTTTAAACAGGAGCACCTTGAACCTAAAGTAGAAATTATTCCTAAAGACCAGCATCTCAAGCAATAAGGATTTACAAGAGCATCTCTAATCACAGTGATCTAGTCTTCCCTTCCAAAAGAGTAACAGGGCTTGGGAGGCAGCGAGTGCAGTGTCTCAACATTTTGACACATGACTCAACATAGTCAAGAGAAGATTGTCTAGGTGAATGTGCTATGGGATAATAACATTTGGTTAGAAAAACATTTCTTTAAAATAGTTATCATTATTACATTGCCAAATGAAAGGTGCATTGAGTGGATCCCACAGGTATTCATTGGAGGGTCCAGCACTAGTCAGTGTTTCCTTTAATGACTTGGATAATGGAAAAAAGAGTATACTTATTAAATCTGCAAGCGACATCAAGCTGAGTGGGACTGAATACACTAGAGGACAGAAATAGAATACAAGACAATCACACCAAATTGGACAAATGATCTGAGAACACATGATAAAATTCAACCAGGACATATTCATGTAATTAGACTTAAGCAGGAATAATCAACTTCATTAATACAGAAAAAGGAACAGTTGTCTAGGTGGCAATTCTACAAAAAGGAGTCTGGAAGTTACTACACACCACAGTCTGAAAAGCAGTAAAAAACATGCCTCACCACCACAGGACAAACAGGTATCATATTAGGACTCTAATGTCAGTCTGACAGACCTGTGATGTAGATTTTTGTAGGATTATGGGAACGTACAGAGGATGTCCAGATAAAGAAATGATGACTGGGGAAGCACACCATAACGGTTTTCAAATATCTGAACAGCTGCTAGAAGGAAAAAGGTAATCAGTTTTCCATGCCCATGGTGAATAAGAGGCAATAAATTCAACTTCAGCATGGAAGATTTGGGCTAATCTGTTAAGAATAGGGAAGCACTGGAATAAATTGCCCAGAGCTCAGTCAAAATATTGACAAAGGCAAAGGAGGTGCAGTTGGATATGCTGTGAGCAAGGAGACAGACTAGATGATCTCTCAAAGCCCCTTCCAATCCTATTTCCTAGAGCTTTTTTGATCAGTAGCAGCAAGTTTAAACCAAAGCTGTTCACAAAACTCTGCATTCCCCAACCCGCACATCAGATATTTTCCACAACGAAAAGGGAGAGTTTTGAAGTTTTTACAGTACAGCAAAACACACACACCATTCCCTGCCCAGCTTCAGCAAATCTCTTTTCTAAATATGCCAGACACATATTTATGTGCTCTCAAACGCTATGTGGAGCAGAGCCTGGAACATCAATCTTTCAGCAACAAAAACATAGTCCTCTCCCAACAAGCCTGTGTAACTGTTCTTCCTAGGGGTGACTGCAGAGCCTCAGACCTCCACGGTTGCCTGCACACACCTCCCTGACTCCATAGCCCCAGCTAGGAAAACTGTTTACATCCCAGGCTCACTGATCTGTGTATATTCCAAAAATATAGAGTTTTGGGGGGGTATTTTGCTTATGTCTTCCTGTGTGAACTTCTCACACCCTAAACCTAATGCACCCACCCAACAAATTAGGGTCACATCTAGAAAGATTATAAAACCAGTGTCAGTCTCAGACTCTAAGAATAGGACCAATGGCAACTCATGTTTTTAACACCTGTAGTTGATGTCAGCCCCCTCTCCCTTTACAAAAAGAGAAGTCCTGCCAAGAGCTAGAGCTGTTGCAGGGCATGTCGTGCAGGCAGGCGTGTCACAGTGTTCTGTTGGAGGGCAGAGTGTGCTCACAGAAATGGGCAGGGAGCATGTGCTGGGAGCATCATGGCCTGCCTGCAGTGCTCCTGGAGGAACATGACATGGGTTATGGAAGTGTTTACTACCAAGAGGAGAAAAATGACTGCAGGACTGTAACTAGTGGAATTAGGGCAGACAAAGACATACTGCTTCCTTCTTTAGTGATCATAAAACTTTGCTGGTGTTATGATCAGGAGTGCATGAAACACCATCTCCCATACCATACATGTGTCTCCATATGGCCCCATGGTGATTCTCTCCAAACTGAGAAGGTCATGCTTCCTATTCAGTCTGCCAGCAATAAAGATCATTAAGGCCACTTCTTAGATCAACCATAAAGTCACAGACCAGCACTTAGCAAAGGCAATGAGTAACATATTTTGATGCTGAAGAGCTTCTGAGACAGGCTGCCAGCTGACCCCAGCTGTCCCAGCTCCTCCTGCAAGGGCTCAGCTGCAGATGAGGGGTTTTGCTTTCCTGATGCTCTGTCTGTCTGGCAGGGGGCTACTGCTGTTACACACTGGGTGTCCCCACCTCCTCCCCAGGAAACGAGGGCATCTCCTTAAGTGGCTGCCCAAGCAGGACATTGAATAATTTTGGTACAAGACAGAATGAGCTCCTCTGCACCTCATCTGGGGAGATGTGGGTCCTTGCAGCCTAAGTGGACGCACCACAGGGACGGGGCACAACTATGCTTTTCTTATCAATGCACTCAAGGGGGGAAAGGGGACCCCTGGGGCAGACTATCTCTGCAGCTGGCCATTCTTCCTCTCCCATCTCTCGCCCACGGCAACTCCCAGCGATGCTCCCAACACTGGCTGTGCCCCTGCTGCTTGAGTTAATTACAGTAATTATACCTGTGCTCTTCAGCTCCAGCTCACTTCTGTTGTCACTTCCCTGCCCATTCATTTGCAAATCTAATCACCCCGTGGATTTTTTTTCAAAAGAAAAAGGGGCAGGGAGAGCAAGGATACAAATGAAAAAAGAAAGCATGATTCCTGCAACAACTATACGCCAGAAACTGAGGCGCCATTGAGCAGTACATGGGGTTTTATTTAGTGACCCTGTGAGGGCTGCACGCTACCCCTAGTTCTGATAGATAAAGGCCTTTACTGGGTTACAGCAGTAGAACAGAGTGGGGAATAAAGAAAGAATTGCATCAGCCTCCCCCAGTACCTGCCAAATTGCCTCAAGATACTGCCTGGTACTGGAAAGCTCACTTGCAAAAAGGCAGGAGAGCTTCCTGGGCATCCAGTGTTCCCAGCACAGCAGGATGCCCACATGGGCACCATGAACCCCCAGCAACCACTCTGCTTGGTGTGAGTCCTACCCATTTCTTGGCCAGGTTTTATGTGTTCAAAGGGTGCTGCAGGATCAGCTGTGGAAACAGAAATCTCTTTTCATGCCTGGGAGGCTTTCCAGCAGTGACCCTGGAAGAGCTGTGGCTAGAAGCATGTACTTCAGGTCACCTGTCTGATAAGGATAGATTTGAGGTCAATCCTTTGAACACAGAGGGGGGAAAGTGTAACCAGAAAAAAAATGGGCAGAAATGGCTTTCTAATTGTTTGCAGGTGCTCTGAAGAAGAAGAGAAAGCAAGAAGAGGAAGCTGTGATGTGCCCTGCCAGCTGACACGGGGACCAGTGTTACATTGCTGCCAGGCAGCAAAGGAGAGCAGATGAGTTTTGTCACCCAGTACTGTGTATACGGTTTTGAGGAGAAAAATACAAAACTGTTATTTTTGCCTTTTACTGCCAATAGATACAGCGACAGAGAGTGAGAGGCAAAGGGACAGCCTGGTTCCTTTGCACTAAGTGCAGCAATTTAATTACACTGCACTGAAGCATTTTCACACCAGCCATTACACCAGTTGTTCTGTGTAGCCACACACTTCGGAGCTTGTTCACAGCATCATCCCAGATGCCAGAATTTCCCACTGTGCGATGACACTTCAGTACCAGGGCTTCTTTTTCCCATTGACCATGCTAGAAAAGCAGCCCAGGGGCTGCAGATGTCCAGGAGGCTGAGAAGCCTAGGATAAACCAATTCCCTGATAAAGTACCAGAAGTATTTAAGAAAATAGTTGATGATTCTCATTACCAGAGTAAATGTTTCTTATCACTATATGCTTTGTACACAAAATATTTATTGTTTTGCATATCTGCATAGGCAAGAGAGTACTTTTCTGGACAGGAGCAAGAAATAGAAAGGCCTTCTGATCATGGACAAGAAGAGAGGTAGTCAGGGAAACATGTTAGAACTGTAAAGCATTTCTATTTGCAGTTAATATCCAACTGGAATATTTTCGATGAAGTGAAAGCGACAAATTCATTTTAATGTAACAGACAGGAAAATGCAAAACCCCCAAAGTAATGCCTTTTTTCCAGGTAAGACATATGAAATGAACACTACACTGCAAAACATGTAACTGCAGCATGGCAAACTAAAGGGTCTCCTTTAGGTGACATGCTCAAAAGGGTTTTCTGTCTCCCGGGGAGCTGATTGCTGGGGGAGGAGAGAGAGGACCTACAATTAGGTTGATTAAAATAGTGGTCCCAGCATGGCCTGTTCTTCACTGTTGCCAGGAGACTAGAAGGCTAGGATGAACAGTTCAAACTTTTTGTAACAAAAATAGGTGTTTACTTCCACACCATGTGATCTTGGCCCTCTCTAAGGCTTAGCATTCTCCATTAATTCACAAAAATTAAAAAAAAAATATCAACCCAACTTCACTTTCTTAGACTTGTGTTAAGATGGATTTACCATGTTCAAAACTGCACCAATTCTTCCCTGCCTCCATCATCCCAGCCCAGTACCAAACTCCAGGCTCTATATTAACTGTTCAGTGGCTGTTCTTTCACTTTTTTGTAGCAATAATCTTTCTTTCAGATCTGGGCCCTAGAACCCAGTAAGCAGGTCTGTTCTAGGTTACTAGTCCCCTCCACAGAATCTACATCTGAAGCAAAAGCTGGGCAGGTGGCTCAGCTGATGGGTGAGGACACTGAGATGTGCAGCCATTCACAGGTTATTTGGTGGACATGCACTATCCTCAGTCAGTGACTTATGCTGGGAAGAGTTAGTCACCTCCTGTAATACACCAGGAAACAGAGTATCCTGATGGAGAAACCAAGCCAGGCTATCTTACCAACTTGCTTCATTTCCCCCCCCACTTTTCCCAGATGATACAGGAGTAAAAGGAAACACGAAGTATATTGGTGGGAGAAGGTTATAGTCCAAAGTGAAGCCGTACTTTTTCTTCAAATCCCTTTTCATTAGCATCCTAAAGCATCCAGAAAAAAAACCCAAAACCCAAAACAACAACAAACTAACAAACTAAAAAATAATCTCCAGTAGTAGCTGTTCCAAAGTTCTGATTTTGAAGATCCTTATGCATTTGAAGCATTTGATTTAGGCCCTTTGCTTCAAGGTAGGTTTTGTCTTTGCTAAAGCCAAGAGAATTAATAAAATTTAGCCAATATGCCTTTTCTAAGGCTTTCACTTGTTGTATCCGTTACTACAAAAACTGTACACGTCAAGCAATGTGTTTGCTTTTTAACACCCCAATGGATGATAAAATCCTGAAGCAGGTGGCAAGGGGCTGTGATAGATGGATGGATAGCAGGCATCACAGGGTTTTAGAAAAGAAGGATAGAGATGACAGTGAAGGTAGAAGATTGCAAAAGTAGCAGCAAAATTAGCTGAAAGCTGAAGTCCCTGCTACAAAAATACTGTATATGCAGGGTTTGAATGCCAAAAGAGAGAGGATCCTTGCTCCTATTAACACAGCAGCAATCAGGCAACAGCTGGAAAGAGGCATTTAAACCTCCCTGTGTATCTGTGTTGCAACACAGTGCATAATTACTCATCATGCTCCTTTCCACAGCCTACACAGGCTGCCTGGTGGAATTCATAGAATCACAGAATGGTTTGGGCTGGAAAGGACCCTAAAGATCACCTAGTTTCAACTCTCCTGCCATGGACAGGGACACCTTCAACTAGACCAGGTCAGTCAGAGCCTCATCCAACACGGCCTTGAACACTTCAAGGGATGGGGCATCCACTACTTCTCTGGGCAACCTATCCCAGTGTCTCACCACCCTCATAGTAATGCATTTTTCCTAATATCTAAACCTACTCTCTTTCAGTTTGAAGCCATCCCCCCTTGTCCTATCACTATGTGATTTTGTCAGAAGTCCCTCCCCATCTGTCTTGTAGGCTCCCTTTAGGTACTGGAAGGCTGCAATTAGGTCGTCCTGATGCCTTTTCTTTTCCAGACTGAACAAATCCAGTTCTCTCAGCCTTTCCTCATAGGGAAGGTGCTCCATCCCTATAAAGAACTTGGCCCTTCACTGGATGTACTCCAACAGGTCCATGTTCTTCCATGTTGGGGACCCCAGAGCTGTACACAGCACTGCAGGTGGGGCCTCACCAGAGCAGAGGGGCACAATCCCCTTCCTCACTCTGTTGGCCACGCTGCTTTGGTTGCAGCCCAGGATACAAACTGTCTCTCTGGGCTCCAAGACTTAGGTCATGTCCAGCCTCTCACCCACCACCACCCCCAAGTCCTTCCCAGCAGGGCTGCTCCCATTCTGCCCATCCCCAGCCTGTGTTGATATCAGAGGTTGCCCCAACCTGGGTACAGCCCCTTGTACTTGACCTTGTTAAACCTCATGAGGTTCCCATGGCCCCACTTCTCGAGCTTATCCAGATCCCTCTGGATGCCATCCCATCCTTCAGGTGTGCCAACCACACCACTCAGCTTGCTGTCACCTGCAAATTTGCTGAGGGTGCACTTGATTCCTTCATCTATGTAATTAATAAAGATATTAAATAACACTTGTCCCAATACAGACTCCCAAGGGACACCACTTGTCAATTGCTGTACTCTGTAGCCACTTCAGCACGGCTTGGCTGCGAAACTCCTTGGATACCATCCGGATCAGGCAGAGAGGAATTCACACAAGTACCTAAAAGCTTCCTGACTAAATCCAATCATGTGCATGAGGCCTTCATAGTCACCACACCAAGCTTGCTGCTTGCTTGTACTCTTGTGGAGATATGGCACCATTCACAGGGATCTCTAGCCAGAGAAAGAGGGCAAGCAGCAGGACTGCTACCCCAAAGTCTGGTTTGGTCCTTAGTCTTAAGGCACTTCATCACATTCAGACTGGACAGCAGCCCTGTTGTGGCCCTTCCCTGCATTTGCTCCAACATATACACCCAGTACTGTGAACAAGGATTTCTGGCAGACAGATCCAGGAATCTTTGGAGGGGCTCAGATGGGAGCATGAGAGCACAGCCACATTACAGGAGGATACAAACCCACTATTAATAGCACTAGAAAAAGAGCCTCAGGTTTCTCACCAGCATTTTAATAGGACTGTTTCTGCTTAAAAACCACCTTGACTGGATGTCAAGGACACATTATAAAGGCAGGTCAATCCAGGTGTGAAGCAATGTAGCATAGAGATAGCAGCTAGAAGAGTGCCAGAAGCAAAAAACTAGGAACACACCCCAGAACCTTAAGCCCAGCAAGCTCACAGTGGAATCACAAAATGAATTGCTTCCTACAACCTCAGATGCTAATTATTTGTGTGTTTTAATTTTTGTACTTAGCATTCTTCTCTCCAAATTAAAGTAAATCTAATTTAATGCCCCCACACAGACTCCAAGCATCTTTTTCCTTGAGAGCTTTTGCTGCTAGCCAGCACCTAGATATCATAGGAGGAATAGTATAATTTTAACTCCTATGTGGCTTTTGTCTTCATGTTGTGAAGACACTGAATTGTGTAACAGGCCTTCAGTCATGTCTATTAACTAGATATAGCTATTTACCCTTCAACAAAAGCAATTGGTGGGGTAACAGAGCCCAAAGAGATGGACCACATGTTAACAGCATCCAATAGATGCTTCTTAGGTTCATTTCCTGACTCTGCAAGAAGGGAGAATCAGCCATAGAGCTCAAGGGTGCATTTCTAGCTTACCCTCATAAATTCCTATCTATTTACAAACTCTTCTTGGATAGGCAGCCTCAGAGCCTTGCTTATATTCCTTCTGTCTTGGATATTGTTCATTCCTCAAGTTTCCAGAGAGTCCTTGTGGCTAAGACAAAAGATTTAAAAGTCAAGATTGCTTTGTAGGGTCTGCAAAACCAAAAGCTGTTATTTAGCATCTTGACATCCAAAACCTATTTTGCCACAGATTCCTATCACTTCACAGAAACTCTTTGCTTCCACCTTGATGACCTTTGCCACTGATGGTAGGAGAGGAGGACATTTGTCTCAGCAGATAAATGGCTTCACAGATACAGGGGAATCTGTGAGGTAGATTATTGAGTAGCTGACACAAGGGGGATTAACAAGAGTGTATGGGTTATCTTCATAACAAATACAGCCTGCCACAGACCTCCATATTTAAGAGCAGCCTCTCAGGGTCAGTAGGCTTGGTAGCTTTGGTGAGTCAATAAGACCTAGTACTAGTCTCAGCAAAAGTGTCAGATACTGCTTAATAAAATGTGGTTTATGTTTTGAGTGTGGCAGACATGTTTCTACTGCAAGCTTCTCCTCACATGGCCAAATTCTTTCGAAGACCAGGGAGGAAAACAGAGGTGCTGATAAGCCAACAGGCAGCAAAGTTTTTTGTCTGTGTTAAGCAATGCATTGATGCACTCAATCAAAATTCTCCTCAGTGACATGGAGTGAGGAGGAATACAGGCTGGCAGAGACCTGCACAAAACACAGCTCCCTCCAGAAGTCTCTGCACTGCTTTGCTTTTCTCACACTTCCCCACAATTGTCCTCAGCTGCCATCACACACCATCCCATGCCCACAACCAACATACAAGACAGAATGAAGGTCCCTTCATGTACTCATTGTCAGGCTCACAAAGTTGAAGAAAAGATACACTATCATATTCAAAAGCCACCACCATCTCCAGGAGTCGCACTTCCACTAGCCACCCTTGCCTTGTTGTTTTCCAGACAAAGAAACAGGCAAATACTCGCCTTTCTCCAGGTCACCAGACAAAACAACCCTGCTCATTGGGACATCCTCCCTGCTCTGGGCTCTTCCCCCTGCCCCTTCTTCCCTTCCTTCTTCACATTGTCCACTTGCTACACCAAATGAGCAACCAAAGTCTTCAGCAGATGCATCATTAACTTCAGCAAAAGGCAACCAGAATCCAGAGCTGCAACCTCTTTGTAATTTATAATGAGTTGATGGAAAAATATTTCTGGCTGATTAGAATCTTTAGCAATTTCCTGACTATTTTGAGTGGAATATGGCTGGTCTGCTCTTTTGTCCCAGCCATAACTGCAGGACAGCTTCTAGTACACTGCACTTACCTTCAACCCAGCAGGAAGAGTATTCTCATTCTTCCCCTTCTGTGCCACACCCTGACAACAGCAAAAGAAAAACACTGCTGGTATTAATATATCAGCTCTTGCTGTAAATCAGGGTTAAACTTTCTGCTGCTTGGGAAAAACCTTTAGTCATCAGCAATGTCACCAAAGACGTCAGACAAAGACTCTGAGTCATGTTGCAGCAGAGACCGTGCTGTGGTTGGGGGTTTTAAGACCCTTTAACAAGTGCTTGGAACCAAGATGCTCCTTTTCCCTTGTACTGTACCTATTAAAAAATTGTTCGCAATGGGTACTGTTGAGTAATTCCACTTGCAGAGGAAAACTGCAAAATAGGTATTTACCAAAAAACATGTAGTCAATGCTGAATGGTAACCAGAGGGCTGGGGACTCCCAAGGCTGAAATGCAGCTCAGGAGCTATCACACTTTCCTCAGATATCCTCCTTCTAGCAGCTGCAGGAGGAGCCAGAGAGGCCCTGACAGCAAATGTTCTGTCATCCCAAAGGGGATCCCTGCAAGGTGGGCTGTGGTGCATATGCAAGGCATATCTGAATCACATTGAGAGTTTTCTTGTCTTCTTTCAGCTTGGAACTACAGACGTCCCCACAAAACCCTGTCCCTCCACAGCCTCCACATTTCCCCAGCACTGCAGGCCCACCAGGCAATGGCAATCAACAGAGCCAGACCCTCTCCACCCCCCCCCCATATTTAAAGTCTGGGACTTTATACATGAAGAGTCCTCCACCTTCATCTCCTGTCCACTGTCTCCAATTCAAGGCCCTCAACTCCTCCTCCTTCAAATTCTTCAGACAAAGCCCTTGCAGCCTGAGCTCTTGACTTTCTCTCCAAAAGCCATGACAGACAGTTCTTCTCATCAAGTGATTCCTTCTTCCACAAGGACCAGCAGCATCTTTTCTCTAGCTCCCCAACATCCCAAACACCAGGCCAGTGAGTGGGAGGGGACAGGAGAGGTTCTCCAAGCCCAAATTACTTTATAACACAACTGATGCTCTTGGCATGGAAATTGGTTTAAATTAGTCCCTCATAATTATACAGAGGTAGATTTTGAAAAAGGGAAGGAAGGAAGGAAGGAAGGAAGGAAGGAAGGAAGGAAGGAAGGAAGGAAGGAAGGAAGGAAGGAAGGAAGGAAGGAAGGAGGGAAGGAGGGAAGGAGGGAAGGAGGGAAGGAAGGAAGGAAGGAAGGAAGGAAGGAAGGAAGGAAGGAAGGAAGGAAGGAAGGAAGGAAGGAAGGAAGGAAGGAAGGAAGGAAGGAAGGAAGGAAGGAAGGAAGGAAGGAACTCAGTCAGTCTTGGCTCCAGCATTGATGCAGCTGATGAAGTGTCCAGGGTTCTGGGGGCACACACCTGGGCTTTGTGGGGGTATCTCTGCATAGATAAATGTTCCTCACCCTGGAGCAATGTTTCTCTTTCTATGCAAATTAGTTAAAATGCACAGTTCATTTCTTTTTGAAAATGGGTCAGAAGTTTTTGGGGGTCTTTGGTGGTCTTGATCTTTCCCTACAGGACTGACCATGGCTCAACAGTCCATGACCACTTCTTGACCTCATACCTGCACTTGCACTGTACTGTGTTGTGCTTATCTCCAGGAGCCAGAAAAAAGCATATTTGTCCCAGAAAAGCACTGCCTTACCTTCATATTGCCCCTTTCACCAGCCATATAGTGTTCTTGTTCATTTGCACAGCATGTACTTACCAGTAGTCCTTGCTTGGCTCCATGACTATCTGGCTGTTGGTGTTTGAGACATGCATATTAGCCCCTTATCTTCTGGACTTCTACAATACCTTTACTGTATTTTTGAAGACACTCTAGAATTTACATGCAGTTGACTGGAGCAACTAAACTGATCTTGGGAACTGAGATGCCTCATATGGTCTTGGTGATTCAACTCCAGCCCACATAACTTAAGTGCCTAAGATGATCTGGTGATGTGATGGAGCCAAGTGATTCATATGACATGGGAGGCTCAGACAGGACACCTTGGTGACCACTGTGACTCAGTCTTTGCCACTGTTGCATCACAAGGAATGGCTGGGCCCAGAAAGACACAGTCAGTTGGGTAGTCACTGTGCCCTGCATTGGTTATGACAGCTTCAAAGTACTCAGGCACAGCTGCAATATATGTAAATAGATACATATATATTCATAAATGTTAAGAGATACAAACGTTCTTGTTAAAAGTTTAGACCTGTTATAATCCGAAGTATAAAGCAGGAAGAAGTTGCTCCATTTGGCAAGTTTTAAGTGTTGTCCATTTGTGTGGCTTTTCTACCTCCCTCTGCACCAGCCAGAAAGAACTACTTTTAGAGGCTGCAGGCTGGACTAGATGGAGCACTGGTCTAATCTGGCCATTAAGATTCCAGTCTTATGGTACAACTGTGGTTTTAATTGTAACTAGTGCTAATATTTTGAATTACTTTTTTCCATCCATTATCCTTTAGTCTGTATAATGCCAGATATTTGGAATGTGTAGTTTTTCCTTCCAGTAAAAGAGAACTAGAAGATTTGTGCCTGAGAATAGTGGTACAGCCCTGGAGCAGAGGTGGTGAAGAGCCTGCAAGTGCTCTCAGAGACCTCAGTCCAGGACTGATGTGGATTTCCCTTTGAATTGACATCAATGAAAACCTACAACAGAACAGAGGTGCTTACAAGGCTCTCACTTTAGATCTCTTGACTCTGCCCCAAACCTTCCAAAATCTCTGTGCCATATCATATCCTTATGTGGCCAAACAAAAGAAAAATAAATTGAAAATAGTGTGTAGTGGGATCACCCATTGGCACATACCATGACAATATAAATGTTACCTTGTCTCTTGACACTAGTTATTCAATTTTAAACTCAGACATTGATACTCAGGACTTGCAATGCTTTCAACCCCTATATATCAAAGTCCTTCTGTGAAATGAGAGATGCTGTGTAGGCTGCTAGAAGCCGAGAGATAACCTGTTAAGATTTGGAAATAGTGGCTAATATACTCACTGACCCAGCTGCAGATCAAAAAAGTGAAAAAAACCCCTCTGCCCAACATACAGCTGGTTTGGTGTGAAGCCCAGAATGGCTTCCTTGGATTAATGTAGTATGGAGCTCAAAAACAGCTTTATGTGAATACTGTAGTAACATAGAGCTACCTTTGTAACCTAAATTCCCCATTTCTTAATAGAGCCTCAAGCAGAATCTGTTGTTTAAGTCCATAAGGCATAATATACCTGCCTGAGCACTTCTCACTGCCATCCCAATACAGGCAACGAGGTCAGAGATTAAACAGCACTCTGCTCCCCAACCTCTCCCATATGTAACTCTGCAGTGTGTGTGTATTTATAGGCAGAGGCTGCAGTGTCCCACTGTGGAGAGATCAGTGGGCAGATGTTTCCCATTGAATATGTGAGAAATCAATGACAAAATGAGGGTGCTGGAGGAGGCTGAGTCCCATCCTGCTGTAATAAACCCTGTCATCTTCTGTCTCTCCTGACCAAGCAAGAGCCCTTGACACTTTGCTATATGCTTTTAATTTCCCTTTTGCTTCCTCTTCCCCTCCAAGCCACACTGTTTTCTCTTAGAATTGCTCACCCCCTCCTTTTCCAACTGTTGTCCATGCTCAAAGTGATTAACTCTGCCCCCTTCTCTGGGCCTGTTCCTCTGAAGATTACTGTCTCATGCTTGGAATGGATAATCCATCAACCAAATGGCCTGCTGCCACCCAGGGGTCTGTTGCAGTCCTTTGGCACTAGTGCTAGAAGGTCTCTGACTGCACAACCAGTGGAGCGTGGAGAAGGCAGCACACTGGGAGCAAGACCAGCACAGGCTGGAGTCCAGTGTTTCAGCCAGCATGTGCACGCATAAAAATCAGCACACATATGCACACTCATACTAGCAGCTCCACAGCCTCAAATCTCAGAATATGGCTGGAAGAGGAGAACAGGAATGAATTAGCTGTAAAGAGACAACTTGCATGCTCTCACATTCCAGTGGCCTCTATTAAATCAGGAGGGGAAACTCTCCTTGCTAAGAGCCTGGTAGTTTTCAGATCCCTTATGGAACCTGAATAGTGTTATTATCTAAAGCAAATATGAAAGTGAGCTGGAGCTCAACATCATGCCCATGCTGAGCCCAGATCGTGTGATCACACGGGGTTCCCTGAGTCCTGTTCTTGCAATGCTCTAAGACTTCCCTGCCAGAGTTGGTGCGTTGGATGGTTGAAAAACTTCTGGCCTGGTGATGTCATTGCAGACTTGGCTTTCCTCATAGCCTTGACAAAATGCCTCCAAGCCTGACTGCTGTGCCTGTCCCAGCTGCCCAGGCTGAGCAGAAATCTGAGTTACACCACTATTAAAGACTATTGAAGTGATCCAAACCACACCCAACATCTCTCCACAACAAGGACAATTGATAAGCAACATCAGCATCTTTCCAACATAGCCCAAACCACAGCCATGTCTCTTTCAGCCTGGAGAGGCAAACCAAGTATGAGAGAAACATTATTGCAGAGTGGGCTGAGAAGGAAGGGTGCAGCAAGAAAAGTAACAGGGAAATGACTCGGCACATGGGTCTACCATGCAGACTGCTTTGGGCAGGTGGGCACAGCCCTACCAGCTTCATGCAGATAAGATGGGGCAACATCTGCCTTGTGGCTAAAGCAGGGACCAACGGGAAGCTGTGCCCTGTGCTGTAAGTCCCTCCCTGTGTCTTGTTTGCTGTGCCCACAGCACCAGCCAGCAGTGCTGCGAAGAGATGGCACACAGGCTTTCAGTGTAGCAGAAACCGGGGAGAAATCGGGCTCAGAAAACCCACTGCAAGTGGAACAAATGCGCGAGAGGCAAAGTGCAAGACAAAAGCTTCTTAATGGGAGTAGGGCTAAGCTGGCCAGGCTGCTGGCAGAGTGAATGGGCATCTGGCTGATATAACAAGCCATTTAAGAAATCCATTTTCCTCTACTTTTCACCATTTTTTCTTTCTCTTTTTTTCCTTTGTGTTTCCCTTATTAGTCATTCTTTTAAGGGGCAGACAGCTTATCCCATCCAGCTGCCCTAAAAGGAGGGACTGGGCTGCCTGAACTTCTACCAGTTTCCTACTGACAAGCATCTATTCAAATCCTTCTCCAGTTTCAACCAAGAGAGGCATACAGATCCCAGAGATAATTGAAGTCTTTTAGATGTAATGAAAATAGGTAGGTGGAGAGGGGAGAGAGGACTCTCTGAGAACCCCCACTGCAAGAGACTGCAGTGAGAGCTAAAATACCAGGTGCCAGCAGACCTTCCTGGAAGAAATCCGGTAACTACCACAGGCCATAGAAAACACATTTAATTTGCCTCTGCATTCAGAAGAGCACTTGCAGCTGGACATGGAGCAGCGAGTCAGCAGGCAATAGAGGCAGGCACAGCCATAATGGTTGGATCAGCAGTAGGTCTCTGTTTCTGTGGCCTCTCTGCAGACAGTAGGCACAGCGTTTGGGAGCAGATGCATCCATTACACCCAGTTTATCATATGAGTTCTCTTCCTGGCATCATTGGCCAGTCGTGAACTGTGCATTCATGTCTGGGACTTCCAAAAGTGTTTAAAAGGCCTCTCCATCTCTCACAAAGTAGAGTATTCTCATCCCTTTTTACATCTGTCCCAAGGAGACTGTATCCCCTATGCTAACAATGCTGGGCCAGCCTTGTAATGAAGCCACACTATGCCACTAATGCTCCCGCATCCTCTAGGCAGAGTGAGGCCAATGAGCCTGCTCTCTGTGCAGGTCTTCCTACACCCTCTCCACAAATAAGCTCATGCCAGGTCACAGCCTGACTCCACTGCTGACTTTGCTGGCACACGAGTGCCCAACAGTTCCTTCAGAAGTTGCTGAGCAATACGAACCAAGCTTAATGATGGATGTGACTCTTGCATGCTCCCTGCAAATTTTCTGTACTCTGCTTGGGAGATCCCATTTCCCCTCTGAAGGAAGTAGGCAGCAAATGGAAGGGCATTATCCCTCATATTTGCACCAAAACTTTGGCAGAGCCAGCATATAAAGAATGGAAGGAGCCATATACCTTCCTCTTTTAAAAACAGAAAGGCTAGGATGTTTTCCAAGCCTAGAGACAAACTTAAGGCCAAGGCTGACATTTCAGGGATCATTGCCAGTTAACTTAATGAATAAAATTCTCTTCTTCAGCCTTGCTCTGCACATGCTGGCGAGGACCAAGATTGTTTTCCTGCCCCAGTTCTGGATAATATTTTTTACTGCATTCACTCAGAGACATCTGTTTGTTTTCATGCCTGTAGTGTAAGCTGGTGTTGAAGTTGCATCTGCTAAGGAGCCTCTCAGCTCCCTATCCTGGGGGCTATTTCAGGGCAAAAGTATCCATTAACTGCTTACTCTGAAGCACACATTTAACAAAAGCATGAGCAAAAAACATAAGGCTCAAGCTCCACATATAAGTCATTGGCTATGGCCATGCCTGGAGGGATGGCGAGGCAGTGGTCATGAGCAGGGTGGCAAGGATGCAGCACCATGCCTGTGCCACGGCCTTGGCAGCAGGGCTTGCTCCTGGGCATTCCAATGCAACCAAAACCTCCAGCATGTGCAGTGCCCCCAGCCAGCCACTGTTCCCAAGGGCAGCCAGACTCTCATGGCATCTCTGCCCACCAGCTCGCTGGCCCTAGGGGGACACACATTGCTTCAAACCCTTGCAGTCCTGCAGACCTGAATCCACACCACATCCACCTTCCTCTCACTGCTGCTGAGGCCTGAGCAGTGCTCCCCTGCCTCACAAAGGTATGTTTCACCAACCACAACTTAAAGATGCTGAATAAAATAGCAGTGAGTTCCAAAATCCACTATAAAAAGAAAGGGTGAAAGAGAGGGTTGGTTGTGGTCTGTTTCAGTGGGAATGAATGACTGGAAACAAACACCAGATCCCTGAAAGCTCAGAGAAAACAGGAACAAAAAGTGGAAGAAAACCACATAAGCAGGAGGGAGGCGGTAAGGAGAGAGGCTCTTGGTATTGATGTTTGAAACGGTCTCTTTAAAATGGAAGATAATGACACCGAAAATTATTCTGAGCTTTTCAAAGGCATAAATGACCAAACTGCCTCCTGACTCCTGAATTACATTATCCAGAAAGAACTTAATAGCATGTTATTATCGCTTCTCCTCGCTGACAGGATTTCAGCACTGAAAAGACAAACAAGAAGTGCATTCATAATCACAACCGCATTCACCTCTGCGACGCACTGGCCACGGCTAATTTCAGGTAAGTGTCTCAGCAGCCAGCCGGAGAGCTCAGCAGTGAGGTAATTGCCTTTGTCACTACCTGAGAGGGAGCAGCTGGGTGTCCCCAGTGGCAGCCAGTGCCAAAACCCTGCTGTATGGGGAACAGGGGCATGTCCTGGACTGGCTGATAGCAGCTGGTGGGGATCCACCTCCATGAGGCTGGCTCCAGTGGATCACAATATGTCCCATCCTGGCAGGCACCCGTGAGGGGCCCGAGGCTGTGCGGATGGCAGTGGGGTCCCTATGTCTGCTGCAGCTGCGGCTCCGCTGGCCTGAGGGAATCTTGTAAGAATAGTAGCAAGACAATAAAAGGGGATAAAGGGATGTGTGAGGTGTGGGGAGTTTGAGTAAACAGCATAGCCTGAGCTGTCCAGGGATAGCACCAATCCTTGGCATTTGTCACATCGCTAGTTTTCATGACCGGCATCCCTGAAGGATACAAAAGTGTTGCTGATTGCCAGAGCTGAGCAGTTTGGCCAGCCTCTCTCCCTATTCCCTATCTTTGCCACCCCATCCCCATGCCTCAACTGAGATGTCAGAAGGCAACTTGGTCATATTGTGCTCCCTGCCAACACTCATGCCCTGGCAATGTCCTGGAGGGGCCTGGTAATCATCCTGGTGTAAGCTAGGGATGACCCTGGCATCACATAACACCACTGTGCCACTGTCTGAGAGCAGTTTGCTTTGGGCTATTCCCAAGGCTTTTTTTTACATCTTCCTTGCGCTCTACCAAGGTGTGCCATTGCAGTACAAAGCACCTCTCTCCCAGGGGGTGCTCCATCTTCTCCGGAAACCTGCCCCAGTGCCCAGAGATGGGGCTGGCTGCAGCTAAGGCAAGGCAGCATGGGAGGCCAGCCCAAAGGGAAAGCAACAGAGAAGAGGGAAAGAGGCCCAGAACCGTGTCTGGCTCTGCTGAGCTGCCACTGCCACAGGATGCATTTGCATGGACACAGATTATGACCCAGCCGAGCAGGATCTGCAGAAGACCATCCCTGCTATGGTGCTGATGTGACAAGGCCAAGCTAAATGCCAGGGGCAGCCTTCAGGCAGCACTATGTCCTGCCCATGATTTATGTCCCAGGTTTAAGAGCACTTCATTTCAGCAGCCATGCTCCGACATCTGCAGGTCCCTGAGGAAGTGAAGAGGTAAACTGCCAATGGTAACAGCCAGCTCTGTGCTCTGCCACCTGCCTGCTACACATGTAGTTGTGATTTTTTCCCCCATAGCACAATAAGGCAGATAATCCTTCCCCAGTCCCAGCAGAACACAGGCTGTGGAGAGAGCTTATGCAGTGCACCCAGAGCCATCCACATCATCAGGTTATGACTCCACAGCCCAGAATTTGCAGAAAGCTCCAGCGTAGGAGCCACAGGAGCGCCCATTCCCACAGCAAAATTTGGGTGCTGCCAAGGACAGTGCACATAGAACAGTAGCACCCAAGCAGCTTTGCAACCCCATAGCCTCCCTACAGGGTCTGCTTCTTCTGCAGCCACTGCTTGGCAGAGAGAGCAAATGCAGCAACCAAAGGAAACCATGGGAAGAATACCTTGGACAGCTCCCTTGAGTAAAGCCATGGAGCAGCCTCAAAAATAAAGGAGTTCCATCAACCACATAACCTGGGCAGGATGAAGACTGAAGAGCAAACTACAGGGAACAGCCCTCACCCAGCAAGGGCTGCAAGGCAACCTTACACAGCCAGCACAGCTCTTCATCACAGTCACCGGCTTCAGGAACTCTCATTCCCTGGCAACACAATTGAACAGCCAAGTATGGTTTCTCCAGGGTAAGACTCTTCTCCCATAAAACTGATTGTTCAGCCTGTTGTGCAAAGTTATCAGTGGTACCACACTTAGCTGACTCCTGCACCACATCAGTTTGCTTTCTTCCCTTTGTCTTCCTCTGGTGTTCTCTCCAGTTCACACCAATGCATTTTAGACCCAGTGAAACCCCAAAGTAAATCATCAGTCTGTATCACCTCATTGCTTAGGTCTCCAAACCAGCTGTTGCAGAACAGCTATTTGCCTACTGACCTTTTGCTCACAGAGACTACAGTGACAGGCTTGCCCTGCTCCAGTTTATCCGATGATGCAGAAAAGCTACTGCAGTCCCAGCACAGACTGGGTGCAATGCAGGTGGCCATGGGACTCACTGCCCTGTGATGCATGCATCTTATATTGCCAAGTTTTCCTTTCAGCGTTATCAGCATGATGGATAGTTTAGCCTTGGTGAAGCACAAGACAGCAATAACAATGCCCATGATTTTTTTTCATGTTTTCTTTAGGAACAGTATGTTATTACCAGGCTTCATGCATGTCACTTTGTTTATTAGCTACCAATTAGTAACCTCTTCCATCTTTGCTTTATTAATGCTAGATGGATCTACTGTTAGCCTGAGGGTTGAGGAGAGCAAGGGTTCATGGGGCAGGCCACCCTGAGGAGATGCTTGCTTGTGTACAGCGATGCTGAGCCTGAAGCTGCAAGCCTGCAAACCACCAGCAGCTAAAGTGCATTTTACATGCAGACTTGTCCTGCTAAGTCAGACCCACTTCCTGTAACCTTCTTTGCAGAGCTTCAGTTACAGGAAGAGATTTTATGAGTGTTTTTTATGCTCGTATGTATCAGAGTATGGAAAAGTAGCCTCAGCAAAAACTACTCTGAATCAAACGTAAATAAAAAGAAAGTAAAACAAAATAAAATAATAGTAAAATGCCAAGGCTCCTCCCTACTCCAGTATTCATGCAGTCTAGGTGAACAGACTTTACCAGACTACCAGCAGTCACAAGTACCTGGTTACAGCAAGCAGCTCAAGGCGAAGCTGTTTACTGAGCATCCCGAGTTCTGACATCCTGGTTGATCTGGAGTGACACAGAGGATGGCACAGAATGATGCTCTCTGGATCACACAAGTCAACCCAAAAAGGTTGTTAACATTTGACAAGGTCACCATGGGCTGGACAGGGTCGGCAGAAGGTGTTTGGTTAAGAGTATGGTCAACGTCCTGCTCAGGGCTCCCTCAGGCACTGCTGCGGATGGACACACAGCCATGTTCTTCTCTGCAAGGGACAGAGGCACTGATCACTATCCCGAGAGGTGTAGTGCCTGTCAGGGCATTCCAAATGCCCTGTCAGGGAAACTTCAAACTGTCTTCATGGGACCTGATTACCATAATACAGAGATCACTGACCGTCCTTCCAGCCCACTAAGGAAGCCTTCAGCTGGACGTGCATACAATTTACTCCCAATTTAAAACCTATTTAAAGCCTGTGTTAGCCACAAGAGGGTCCTGGGAAGGCACCCACTGCCTCTTCTCCAGAAGGCACTGCGACATGCAGGTTTTGCCCAAGAAAGAAGGATACAAGAGGCAGCTGGCTGATAAAAACTGCAAGGCAAGCTACCCAGGCTAGCATTTGCCAGCACAGGCAGGCTCACACCCAGGTCCACAACTGAACCAAACAAAAACAGTTGGTAAGCCCTGGCCTAGACTTCAAAGCAGAGACAAGACCTGGTCAGAGATGTTATCTCATGTCTGAGCACGGTTACACAGAAGGAGAGCTGGGAAAGCTGAAACCCAGATCCAACCTCATCCCACAGCACTGACTCAATGGCGATGTGAGCCAGCTCCTTGCCTGCTCCATGTATGGCTTCACTAACAGGCTGGCTGGGAAGGGCCACTGGGCATCTGACTCCTCTCCTGCTCTGAGGGAGACTTTTGCCAGCAGACCAGCTGAGCCACTGTTGGCCAGCCAGGATGGAGACCCTTTCTGGGTGACATGTCCTAGCTCTTCACCCCTCTTCTGGTGAAGTTCATTCCTAACTTTGCAAACTCTGACTTGTGGCCATCAGCCCTTGTTTACTCATCTGATACTGCCAGAGGGAGATTGGCTCTAATCCCCTTTCAGAGCCTCCAGCCATTATCAACTCATCCCTTTACTTCTTCCTTGCAGGACTAAACAAGTCCATCTCCCTTACAGGCTACAGGAATAGGTCCTGGCCGTGTTGTGTGCCCTCCACCAGACCCAATACAGTTTTCCAACATCCGTACTCAACCAAGAGAACTGAAAGAGGACAGTTTCAGGTGTGGACTCAGTAGCACCAAGAAAAGGAGAACAGGTAGCCCGGAAATGATTTCCACTGTTATGTTTGTGTTTACCTGGGGTCCCCTTAACCCCTTCCTGCAGGGCTGCCAGTCCACTAGTAGGTTTTACTAGTTCTAGTGATATCTCATAGCGCAACATGTGAGGTGATGTCACCATCACATGTATGATTCTTGGAAAGGGTAATTTTTCTTAAGCAGGTAATTAATTAATTAAATGTCAGTCTCTCACTGTCCAGCTCTTTTACAGTCCTGGCCAACACCTGAGCAGATGCTGAAGGAAGGAAGATAATCCACATCCTGCAGGCACCTCAGTGGGGCTGATAGAGGGACAGCCCTTCCCTTTCCCTTCCCCTTCCCCTTCCTCACTTCCCCTCCGCTCCCATCTCCAAACTCCCAGGACTCACAAGCAAAATAAATTGCTGCATCACTCAGAATCAGGTGCATCCTCCCACTGCTCTGTGAAGAGCAGTTTGTTGCCTGGCTGGAGCACCAACACTGTGCTAGGCACTGGCCACTGCCACGCTGCAGCAAAGCAGCTAAGGCCAAGACCTCTCGCAAGGGCAACAGCGGCAGAACAGCAATCAGCCCCTAACAGGTAAAACTGAGGACTGCCAAGGGGAAGGAGCAGAAAGCCTTTGTGTCTTGCAGGCTCTCTTCACACAACATGGCAGGAGGCAGTGAACTTGTAGTGGTGGCAGCAGCTTGCCCCCAGAGATAACAGCTGCTGGCGCCTCGCTGCCCAGAGTGGCCCCTAGGAAACTTTGGAAGTCCAGGCCCTCAGCACTGCTTGCAGCCTTGTCCAAAGGGCAAAGCTGCAGTTATGTGGCTTAGGAGCCCAAAGCAGGGGCAGAAAGGGAAAGCAGGATTCCTTGGGTGCTATTGCATTCCTACAGCAAACAAGACCTTCATCTCAGCCTGCAGGCAGAAGATGGCTCTTTGGTGCTTTTAAAAGGACACCAACAAGGAAGTCACAAGCAAACCCAAAGGCTCCACCTGTTTCTTCTCTACACACCCTGCTTCTTCTCAGGGCATGTCTATCCAAGTTACTTGAGAATCAGCAGCTCCAACCAGATATGGTTTTATCCTAAGGACAGCCTTTTATCCTAAGGGAGCCTCTGAAGCATTCCTCCCACCTTTCAGCTCAGTAGCACCAAATTCCCCCTCCCACTACAATGCATGGCCCCAGCCCACACCCCTCTTATCTCAGTGCTGTTTGTTTGCTCTGGGCCATTTGAAAGCTGCAATACAGACTTCTTGCCATCACCCGGACAAGTACAAACCCTGGGTGACATAAGCATGGACAAAGCTCAGGTTGCAGGAGCAGAAGCTGGCCCCAGCCTCTCACTTCTAGAGAGGAGCCAAGGAGGAAGAAAAATCCATCCCCTGTTTCTAGCTGCTCAGTTGTTGGAGGATGAAAGGAATAAGGCACTGACTGCTCTGAGGGCTGTATCACTCCAGGCATCCCCCTGTCTCTGCTCTCATCTGAATGCTGGGCATCTTGGCACAGCCTGCTGTGTATGACAGCTTCTTGCATGCTCCAGGACCCAGCAGGCTGCCCATACCCTTTTGGATGCAGGGTATAGGGGCAGAGGGTATAGTACGGGGGGATGCAGGGATGCACAGCGGAGGTGGGGGAAGAGCCCTGCCAAGTGATGCACTGGCACAGGGAGTCATTGTGAGGGGAATGACTTTGACACTGGCCAAGCTGTGCACAAGTCACAGTTCATAAGACATATGCTGTGGGAAGCAGGGTGTGATTCATTCTGAAGCTTCCACACTGCAACTGCATGAGATTTGTACGCCCCTGCAAGATGGCAGACAGCACCATGCAGCCTTGATCTGCACATCTAAATGCCACCCACTTGTCATCATTAGCATTCACTAGATGGGCTAGGCAAAGGCTCTGCTGTTCAATCTGGACTAATGCTCTCTCTGGCTTTTCTTCAGCTGGATATGCAAAAGCATGTGCACTTCCATGCCTGAGATTCTTGAAGTTTTGCACAGCAACTTCATTTTCCCTGATTGCCCCATTTTCCATCTCCAGAGGATGTAATGATGGTACACATAAATACTAGATGAAACATCCACTGGTTTCCCAGCATGTCTGAGAGCACTTGAGAGCATTAGGATTGGTGATGCCATGAGACTACAACAAAGTACTTCATATTACAGGAGCTGAAAGATGCCCATCAGTTTTGCATCTCTGGCCACAGCTCTGATCCCCATGTTAGTCCTGCGAAAGAGCTGGTGGGCTGCAAGGCCAACAGTTAGCATCTGCACCAAACTTCAGTTCACTCATAGCTGAAGCTGGGCAGACAGCAGCCCATGTACTGCCTGCAAGCAAAGCAGCAGAAGCTGTAAACATTAAATGCAGGTTGGAAGGAGAGGCCAAGTGCACAGACCTGATCCAGGTTACCGATGTTTGACAACTGCAAATTAGGACGAGAAAGTGTCTTTTCAAAACCCTGTTAACACGTTCACCTTTGAGAGCTTTCAGCAAAAAGACAAGGCAGGAATGTTACAGGGTCAAACTCCATGTGTTTGCTTGTTCTTTCTTAAGACAATCCTTCATTGATTGACCGTGGGAAGGGTGAGAGCTGAGCAGAACTGATGGAGGAGTCCCTCTGCTAACATTGCAACACAGCCTCCCTGTTGTCCAGAGGCTAATGACAATAGACAAAGCTCTGCCAAATATTCCCTGTTCTCTGCCTGCTGCACACTCCCAGAAACCAGTCTGAGGGGCTGCTGGTTCCCTACCACTTTTAGAGTCAGGACCTTCCTCAGGTAGCAAAACTTGCAGTCATGTGGTGGGATTTTGAAGGAGTTAAAGAACGTGCATGGTTGAGAGCATGCTGTGAGCTTGACAGCCAAAGCAAATGACAGCTACAGGGAACCTCTCCACAATGTGGGATCCTCTAGAAATGAGGGCCTAAATGAGGGATGAGCTTTCATTCACAGATGGGAAATGCAAACAGTGCTCTGCTCAGTATATCCAGCCATGAACAGGCAAAGGCATTTGCAGAGGCAGCTATAAGATGAAGATGTGCAGTTGGTGACCATTACTAGAAGGTCTCTGGGACTTAACAAGGCACACCAGGCCAGCTTTCTGAGAGGAGCTCTTGTGATAAGAACAAGTCAGGTCCACCCATGCTGGCCAGCCTACCAGCTGTAAGTGCCTGAGCAAGGCACTGATTCAGCCAGAGTGCTCACATGAGCAAAGATTAGTCATGTACAGTCTGCAGCACCAGCATTCCAAGGCCACAGTGACTCTTTGTCGACTCAGAAGTCTCATCCTGCAATTACCACCACGCCATTCCCAGATGCCATCATATGACCCAGAAGTCAAAGGAATCTCTGACCTGTCATTGCATGAGTTGGGGACAAGCTCTGCAAGGGCATTCAGCCTTACCAGGGTTTCTTTTTTGCTCTTAACAAAGATCAGAGAGCACATCACTCCTGCTGCTGCCCCCAAAATAGGAAGGGCTCAGAGAGCTAATGCCAGGATCAGGTGATTGACTACACAAAGAGACCTAAAACCCACATTCAGTAATACCCTGTCCAGAACTCTGCCAATCACATACCACTTCTTGGCAGTACTGAGTCAGCCAGTTCTGCCAACATGCTTGTGAATGTACACAGCCACTGTCTGCACATCTGCAGGCCCTAACCCATCATGCCCAAGCCCACCAGCAGCCAAGTACCATTTATGGGTGACATTCCTTCCCTTTCCCACACAGCCAGCAAGATGATTGATTCGCCACTGATTCACACACACACACACACACACACACACACACACTCTCTCTCTCTGTCCCCTGCTTCCCTTCCCAAGCAAATTAATTCACTTCAAGGTAGGGTCTCGCACCTGTGCAAGTTGGGAAATTGTATGTGAACTGGGAGAGTGAATGGCCTTCTTATGGCTTGCTCTCAGGTACAGTTTGGTGCCTGAGTAACCCTCAGCTTAGCAAGCTTTCTGACCATAGACGGACGTTCCCATCCCATCCTTCATGTCCCCTTTCACCAAGATAGTTTATGAGAAAAGCAGAGATGATGTGAGCAATCACCTCCATCCACCCTTCCTGGCCAAAGGAATTCTTACAAGCAGCAGAGATGTCTCCCAGTATCTCAAATATGTCTCACATAAAGCAGGCCTCCAAGGTGGGACTTTCTGGTAGCTATCCCACAACTGCAGAGTCAAAGCCATCAAACCTGTCACTTGCACCACCGAGCAAATGGCAGGTTTTTGTCTGAGGCTGGACAGTAAAACAGTCAGATGAGGTGAAATGCTCACTGTGGTGTGGGGATGGTGACATCTCACAGATGTGCTGCAGCACACTCCCACAGGCAGGGAGGAGGCAGGCTCAGCGTGCATCTGGGAAAAGAGGTGTGAGATGTTCTCCCAGCAGAAAGATGCCTCCTCCATTCCATCCCAACACACATCTGATGCAGTACCAGAGGACTCAGATATGGTACAAACCTCTTGGATAGAGAAAAAACTAAGTGGACATTTTGCTTACAAGGAATTGCTGGCACTGCCTGGCATCACTCCCTTGTGGGGAAATGGAAACAGGACTTAGAGGCCCAAACACAACTAGTGCACAGCCAAGCATCCTTCCCCCAAAGGTCTTCGATACAACACATTTATTTTGTTTGTGAAAGTATTGTACAGTACACATACATTACCAGCAGTTTCAGAGCCCTGAGTCGTCATTCCTACTGCCTTCCCTGTTCTCAATTCTTCCTTGAATTTCAGAAGAGAGGCAAGATCACTGTCCCTTTCCCTCATTTCACCTGCAAGGAAACAGGCCAGGAGAAGTCCAAAAACAGAGGCACTTGCTGACAGGACTGGAGATGAACCTTGGAAAGTTGGACTCCCAGTCCACCACTCTCACCATTTGAGTCTTCTTTCCCTCATGCTGGAAGAGAAAACCCTAGTGGACAGCTCTCCACAAGGTCTCACTTCTCTGAGAAACCTTCGGCACACCTAAACAGAAATCAGACTAAGGAGATTGAACAAACTAATATAAACCCTATTGCATTTTAAAGGGACTTAACACCTCTCTCTGAGGGTCTGAGAAATATTTTGAGGCATTTTAGGTAGGGCTGGGATTCTCTAAAATTCTTTAAGATTGTTTTAGAAAGAGTCAAAGAGGCATTTGCCTCCAGCAAAACCCCACTAGAATCTGAGTGGAACTTAACCTGCACAAATGAGGAAAGAAGATATCCTTTCCTGTCTTTCCTGGCACAAGGTATCATGCACCTGCTTTTCCTAAACCACAAAACAGTAGGGCTCTAGTACCAACTCAACCTCTCTGTGCCACAGAGGAAGCTGATGCTGTAAAAGAAAAGGACAGTGCAGTGTGTAATGTGGAGTAAACCCAAAAATAGACAGAAATAGTCAGAAAGGCAAACGTGCCATGGAGAGCAGAAGGGAGGGAGGGAGCACCTAGGCCTCTCCCACCAGTTCATGTCAGTACGTGAAATGGTGCATCCGTCTCAGGAGAGCAATGACCCAGTTCCCCAGCTGGGACCCCTTCAGCCACAGAAAGAGTTCATATAAGTTGATCTGCCACAGGCTTAGGGCTTCTGTGAGTGAGATCTGGGCTCTCCTGTAAAACGAGTGACTCTTGCTTCTCTGGTACCTAGAATGAGAGAAACAGCTGCATTAGATCCCACAGGAAAGAGCCCAAGAGGAAGGGGGCCTGTCCCACATCTTCCACACAACTGACCCTCCCCAGGAGTGGGTACTATCCCCCATCTGCAGAATCCCCAGGAAGCAGGGATTTTCTCTAAGCAGTGCTTCTGCTGAGGAGCTGGGGACCACCTGTCTCAGAATGAATCTGGCAGAAGAGACAGCCTGCTCCCTTGAGAACTCAGTTCTCTTCCCACTGTGTGTAGTGACCCTGGGTTATGGCATTCCTCTGCTTCTATGCCCAGCTTCACCTCAGCTCACAGGAACAGGTGCACACTCTTATTGCTTTTTCTGGTAGCACATTTGTTAGAGTTCAGTAATCCTGACACACAGATTCCAGGAAAAGTATTTCTCCACCTTTCTTTAGCAGGGGCTAATTGGGATTCATAGATCCCTCATCAGCCCAAGAAATAACTGTTATTTCATCTACAAGGAGGAGGAATCTGAGGCAGAAGTGCATTGATTCATAAGACTCACAGAAAGAAATCACTTGCACAACTCCTGTTCCTGGCTTTTAAACATCAGCCTGATCTTCAGTCAGCCCAATCCCCTCAATCAGGCTTCAGTGAACTTTCAGATCTATGCTACCCACAAATACTGCCCAGTGGTAATGATTGTACTGGACAAGAATCTCCTTCCCCTCCTCAGGGGGGACAAATCCTAAACCCTTAATCTAAGGCCTCCAACTCTATCCCTGTCCCCAGCTCCAGGGTGACAGGTTTGTCCTCTGGAGAGGCTGATGGATGTAAGAACAGCACAGACAGAGGCTGAGACGTATAACTGAGCAGGGGTAGGACCCCAATGAGGGGAAGAGATCCACAGCTAACAGTAACAGATCAAGAGATTAAGTCAGAGCCTTGTCAGGCCCCGTGAGTGGGGTCCTAATAAGCCTTAATGACCCTGACTAGCCTGGAACCACCTGGAGTCTTCTGCTCATAGGCCCATGAATCTCAGGTAATCTCAGACCTGCACCAATTCCTGCCTGAGCTACACTGGAAGAGTAATTGCCCCCAGCTCATGCCCTGCTGTGAAGCCCCATGGCTTGGACCTCAACTCATATATTGACCTCTTTGTTTGACCTCAGCTCTGTCTTGTCACCATGGACCTGCCTGACAACCACCGGACATAATCTACAGACTGACTTTGTGGTTTGCTCTTAGACCTGCCCCATCACCAGGATGCTGCCTTATCATGGACTTTTGATTGAGCTGACCACCATCTCAGGGTCTGTCCTGCTTGCCTTGCTCAGCTGCAGTGGGAGTGGACCCTGATGGGCCTGCTGTACCTGGGATCTCCCTCATCTCCCAGCCACAGGGACAGTCAGCTCCTGCTGCTCCCTGTCTGGCCTCTGATGCCTGGATAAGAGACTCACGTGGAAACAGCTCTGATGCAGCAGCGAGACATGTTGAGGAAGGAGCTGGCACTGGCCCGTGTGTGCAGAGCTGACTCAATCCCCCTTAACAAGTCATTGGTCTTCAGCAGAAGCAGCATCTGGCGGGGAACATTGTTGAGGAGCTGGGTGATCTGAGGCAAGTAAGCAGCAGCGTTGGACCGGATCTCCATGTCCTGTGGCCAGCCAGGTCATGTCAGGGAGAAAGGAGAGAGAAGGTGAGAGTACATGGGAAATCCAGGTCTAGATGCAGCTGAGATTTGCCAGGCAGAGACCATGTTTTAACAGACCATGACACTAGGCCAGAAGCTACAGAGCTCTGTCTTGCTTTCCTGCAGACACTAGGCACAGCACTCACAGCACAGACCAATCCTGCCATATCCCATCTGCCCCTCAGTGAGATAAGGACCTGTCCCCTCACTGACAGGATTAATAGCCTCTCAGGAGAACAGCCACTCACTGCTATCTTGGTTCCTGGTCTTAGGCAGCCTGCTGCAAGCAGATCTCATAACTGCCCTTGGAGACTTCTCACCTCACCAGGCCCAAAACTGGCAGAGTTGCAGGTAGTAGACTTGCTCAGGAAGGTGGAGGCATGCTGCAAAGACAACCAGGCTGCTTGCTCTTTGCTGCCCCGTGCAACTGATAACTCTATGCTATACTGATGGAGCCGTTTCCAAGGCCTAGTTTAGTCCTCTGTCCTCAACACAATTCAGCAGAGGTGAGAAAGAATTATGCATTTAAGCATCATGTTAACCCAAAATCATCAAATTGTCATCTGTCAGATCTAGATCTATATCCCGTATGACAGCAGCCAGTAGCAGATAATTAAGGAAAGTGTAAGTGCAAAGCAATCTTTCATTTTATCTGGTGCTCCAGATTCAAACAAACACATTGCCTACTGTAAGAACACAGTGATAACTTAGGACTACAACCTGAGCCACTTAAAATGAGCTCTCCAAATACAGCCACCAGAGCATGCAAGACAGTCAGTCCTCCCTCTTCCTCCTGTTTTTAGATCTGAGAGTTCCCTCACCATCCCAGTAAATGTAGCACAGTGTAGCTACATTTATGCATATAGGAGTTGATCCTATATGCATACTGTGTCCCTACCTCTTCCTACAGAGGCTGTGACATGAATCATGACATGAAATCCAAAGACACATCCCTGGCACTTCTGAAATCTAAAAAATCGAGGAGGACACATGCAAGGGGGCAGTAAATAACTTCTTACAGGAAGGAGGTTCCTTTGTGGGAAATGACAGCTCTAAAGCCTTCTCTCTGGAATGAGGGATGGCCTACATTACATGATGTGGGATCTCACACTCACTCTTTGTGAACTTCAGACTTATTACAGAGGAACAGACCTGCACAAATTGAGTGTGCAGGTCATGATGGTCAGAGATGTACACAGCTCACACACCACTATGGTTGCTTTGCTGCTGACAAACAAATCTTTGTGTCTTCCTACCTCCATTACAGACCAGATACACAAGACTTCAGCAAGAAGATGCTTAGCTCTCCTAAATGTTGTTTTGTTCTATTATTTGTTGGCAGAAAATTCCTCTGATGAAGTTTTCCTCTTCCCTCTGCACCCCGGGCCGGCTGCTAGCTCAGATTTGGGGAGTTTTGGGCAAGGGGATCTTCAAGATAGGGGAAAGAAATCCAAAAGAGGCTCCTTATACCAGGGTGTATTCCAGGGTTTATTCCAAGAAGGGGTCCCAGGGGCAAAGAGGCAGCACATGAAGGAGTAGGGGTTTTTATCTCTCTCGGGTAGGGGAGGGGATACCTGGCCAAGGGCCATAGGTCAGAGTCAAGGGGCAGGTAGGGTCAGACCAAAGGTTACAATCTCTGAGGGGGGTTTCGCAGGAAAGACCATTGTCAAAGGAATACAACATCTCTCTTATCCCTTTTCCCATTATTTCCCAGACATAGGTTTTCTTTTATATTTCTTTTCTTTTTATTTTTAGTTCCAGCTGCTTGTCCACATCACAAAACAACCACATGATCTGTCATCAGAACTGTCATTTTCTGTCAAGGGCAAAGCCTGTGTACAGAGGAAGAAACAAGCTATGCCACGGGACCTGAGAAAAGCCCCTTGGCTGCAGCTGCTGAGGCTGCTGCAGGATGCAGCAAAAGACATCATAAAAGCAGATGAGATAAGGCTAGCACCCACCCTGAGAGATCAGCTGCCTGGCCCTGGCTTAAGGCAGGAACAACTATACCTATGGCAATCCTCTTATATTTGCCCAGCCTGCACCTAAAACTCTCCAGTAACACAAATCAAACCCTTCCCAGACCATCTGCACTGGCATTTCATTCCTTTGCCACTAGATCTGGCTTTTCTCATGTTTAGCTGAACTTTAACTCATGACTGCTTGTCCTGCTTTCAGCTCTCTTTAAGAAACTCAAAAATCACTTCCATGACTCTTCCTGACCTGCCTTTTCTAGATTTTTTTCTCACCTAAGTGGCTCAGACCTACCTCATGGGTTGCATCTGCTTGGCCACTAGTCCTTGTAGATTCCTACTTGGAATTCCTCCTTCCTGGACTTGCCCCAGTTTCATCAAACCTTTCTCGAGATGCAATGTCCCAGACTGAGTACAGCACTACAGATAAGATTTTGTTTCAGGAAGGTTGCTCCCTTGTCTCACAGGCTACTGTCATGTTGATACATCCTCAGGCACACTCTCTGGAGCTCTGCACTGATGGTACCTGCCTACACAGCGCTCAGCTCTTGCTGCTGATAAAATCTTTCAAATTCACCTCTAAAGTAAGGGCAAGCAGCAGCTCATTTCCTAATGCCACAGCAAATCTGCTCAGCTCCCCATTATCTGTTGCAGGATTATCTAGTTTCAGCATTAATTGTGTCATGTAGTCAAAGACAACAGAGTTGGTTCCATACACGCAATTCAATTCAATGACAAAGTTCATTAGCACATACAGGGCACCATGTAGCTGCAGCTACACCTCTGGCATAACCTTCACAAGCAAGTTGGAAATAAACATTGCTCACTAACTCAGATTCAACACTGGCCTTGTAGTATTGGAGTCAGTGCTGTGCCAATTTGCTTTGACACCTCTGATTTTTCTTCTGGAGCTACCAGTTCCAGAACTCACCAGATGAAGCACAAATCTATTAGATAGTCATTATATTATTTCTGATGTGCAGAAAATTAGCTCAGATAAATAGGAGGGGGTCCATTACCCAAGGTATCTGACTAATCATTGCTATGGATAATGGCAAGCCAGTACAGCAAATTCTGCCACATCCATCAAAATGAAGGAACTTTTAGAAGAGAATCTCATAGGACAATACTATAAGACTACTTAAATGAATTTCATCCTCCCTACTACAGATGCGTGCAGATAAAAGCAAACCATAGGATACAACACACTTCTACTTACAGACACTCGTCCACTGGCTGAATCACATCGCTTTGTGTTCTTCTCTAGAAACAGCACAGTTGGCAGGGCTGCTACTGCTCTTAAGGTGGGGTATTGTGTGTATCAGGTATGTGAGGAGGTGTGAGAAGGATCCCAGCACGTGTGGATATGAAAATGTAAGTGGCAATTTCCCAGATTTGTAGTGATTGAGTTGACAGATCTGCAGTTAAGCAACCTTGACTCCAAGTTAATAGGGTTTTTGATTGGGAGGTAATTTCCAGGAGTTTTTAGGAGTTTATATCAGTGCTGATAGTAATTTAAGTGAATAGTGGATAATGCATTATCCTTCTCATGTCTTCCCACTAAACCTTTATGTCTCCTTTACCTTATCCTAGCCTCCTTCCTGCACAGCTGCATTCAACATTTTTTTTAAGAAAAGGGCAATCTACAAATGTTTACCCAGCCAGAAACAGTGAACACTTAGGTATTAAAATATTATACAAAATTTAAGCAGTCCATGACAAGTGAATCTGGAAAATTAAATTCAGCTACTATAAAACACATTGCAGAAGGCATCCTGGCTTTTTCTAGAGCTCAGCTATCAATGCAGAAATTGCTACAGAGCTGCCAGGGGTTGCCCAGCACTGCTGTACTATCAGTGGTGCAAGTGATTTCAACGAAAAAGGGTACTGAAGAGAAGGAAGGGCACACGTTAGGTAAGGACACACAAGACCTACCTCGCTGGCAGAGACTGGTGACTGGTCAATGCCCCTGTTGACAGATTCCCAGGATCTGGCAGTCAGCATGCAGGCAAAGAGAGGATACAAATCCCCCGCCCCAAGCCGCCGGCTGTACTTCTGCACCCTCTTCATATCAGCCTTGATGAGGGCCTGCCACAGGCGGCAGTAGTCCATGCGGAATGACTCACTCAGCACCTGGGAAGAGAGACAGGATCCCCAGAAGCCCACAGAGGACAGGAGACAGGGGCAAAAGCCTTGTACCCCTTACCTGTGCCCTATCCTCCATTTCAGAATCAAAAAATATCATTGGAGGGTTATGGAAGTAATAGGAAAAATGTATTCATATGTGCTTAGAGGGGCAAGGCTGCAGCCTGATGCCCAAAAGCAACCTCATAAGGCCCTGGAAGCCCCTCAGACCTACATACCTGGTAGAGCCCATGATCCAGGAGGATAATGTGAGCCTTGCCAGAGGCTGGGCACTTCTTCACTAGCACGTTGCCTGGATGTGGGTCACAGTGCACAAAGCCATTCACAAAGATCATTTCACTGTAGAGCTTCCCCAGGTTGCGAGAGATCTGTGAGGAGACAAGAGATGGTCACACACTGCCACCCACAGTAGGGTGCCTGCTGGGGAGGGGAGGCAGCCTCTGTGTGTGACAACCTGGGAAGCAAGGGTCTGTGCATGCTGATATCCCCACACAGAGCTCCTGCAGCGCCTCACACTGATGGAGGCACAGGGTGGCTGCTGGCATCTACAGGTAGCAGGGTGGTCCAGGGCATTCAGGGAAGGATCCTTGCAGGCAGCACCATGAAGGTGTTTGTGGGATTACAGGTTATTTAAAGACACTTGCCTAGCATAAAAAATAGATAGTACCTGTGGGTAGGACTGGGGTTTCCGATAATGAGGAGGAAAGTGGGACAACAGATAGTGGTAGACATGCATTCACAGGGAAGGCATGGAAATTGCTGCTGGGGTGAGTGAGACTGCTTGGAGGAAGACTTAGGTGTTTCCATCCATGGATAGCAACAGAACATGGTGGAGAAGGGGTGGACAGAGACTCAGCCAGTCAGTCTGCCCACCAGAATGAACAAGGGTTCCCTCTCCCCTCCCTCTATCACACTGTCCTCCACTTTCCCTCTTCCTTTCCTCAGACCCACGCTAATCTGATTTGCAATGAAGAAGAACGGAAAAGCTGTTTAAAACATCCTGTCACTGCTGTGTCCCTCCATACTACTGTTCTTTATCACCAAGAGATGTTATTAAAGTTAAAAGCCTCCTAGGAGAAAGTAAACGTCCCCAGGGCATGGGATCAATCCCATGCCATGCACTAACACAGCAGCCTTGCCCTGCCATCCCACCACCAGCTCTCTGCCATCCCAGAGGCACCATGCTACACAGCAGAGTGCTGAACAAGCAATTAAAAGACAGTTGTTATAACTTATTCCAAGCATATCTCCAGACACACTCTGTAAGCAGCAAACTGGCAGCTGTCCCCATAAGCAGAGGTGGTAGAAGAGGTAACAGGGATAGTAATGACAGTTCATCCTGCAGAAAACCAGACAGACAAGAAAGGGCTTGCTTTACCCACCTCTGAAATGTGGCCATCTCTGAGAAGAGCATTCACTATGAATAGTGGCCAAGTAACTACAAATGAGGAGAAAGAATAGGAACCCTTCCTGCAGCACAACAGGGACAGCAGTAGGATCAGGTGAAACCATCCTCTGTCCCTCAAGTGGGACCTGGAACCACTGCTGAATCATGTGAATGCTGAATCACCCACACAGACAGAACAGCACAGCCCTGTGATCTCCTGTAGTGCAGCTTTCCCAACGCCATGCAGGTGTTATTTTAAGTACTGACTAAGGGGAGTGATGTTTCCCTTCTGAATCACCAAGAGAGATCACCAGAGCCATGAAGTGACCCTTACAAGTCTCCTTGATTGGCAAGCTCTAAAATTAGACAGGACCAAAGTACTAGGTGCTGTGATCTCATATAAGAGCTGAGTAGCCCTTGCTGACAGTCCAAGGACGTGCCAAATAGTCTGGTTTAAGCCCATCATGTCATTCATTCACAAAGTCTCCCAGTGACCCATACACCAGAGGGAATGGACTCAAACATTCTGACTGATCACAGCATCAACCCTGACACTGGTGTACACACCAGGTTAACCACACTTGGCCCTCGCTGTCTTAGCTGCTTGCTCTCCAAGGGCATGAAAAAGCACAGAATTATTGAAGATGAGGACTTGGGGACAATCTGGGGCCCAACATGATGCCTCATACCCATTGAACACAAGTTCAGACAAGGCAGTTCTGCGAACCTATTGATCGGCCGAAGGGGTTGTGCAATCTCCATCCTTAGAGCTTTTACAGACCTGACTGGCTAACACTCTGAGTAAGCTGGTTTGACCTTATAACTGACCCTGCCTTAGAAGGAGGTTTGATAGAAGCCTTCCTGAGGTTCCCTTCCAAACCCAAATATCCTAGGATCCTACAAATACGCCTCTCACCAGGTTATCCAGGTGAGAGGTGTTAATCCACCCTCATTAACAGCATCTTATGATATGGCTGCAAGCTCCAGATGCAGAGAAAGTTCTCCCTCGTGAGTCACCATCAGCAGAAAAGGTGACTAAATAGATCTATGGTCATAGCCTCTTGCAGCCCTAATGCAACACAAAAGCAGCTTGAGATCCATCTTCCCATGAAAACAGAGGGGTTATAGCCCTGCTCAGACTCATAGGCTGGGTCATGAGTAGAACGCAATGTTCACTGCAAGATCCCCATCCTCTCTCTCTTCCCTCCTGTACTTATATTTACCTATTCCCCAACATGCAACCTTGAAGATCTCCAGTATCTTCAACTAAACTTTATGACTTCTTTAAGACATATGAATGTATTCTATACTATTTCATTAGCATACAGAAGATATGTTACAGGGATTTGTGATGCAAGCATATAAACCATCTTCACTTTTGGAAGAAATTTACCATGGAGCTGTGGTGCACACTAAAGTATTTTCACTTAATTTTGTCTGTTGTCATACCTCTAAAAAAGGATACAAAATAAGATAGAAAGCAACAATACTGTCAAATTCTAAACAAAATAGGAAGCTTTACTGTCTAAGTCTTAAAGTATGTGATTAGTGACCTATCATTATAATTCAGACAAATGGAGTTCGCATTTCTTGAGAAAAAGTTTAGGGAAAAAACATGAAACCTTTATATACATTATTTCTTCAGTACTGTGCCTTGTCACTTTGGGTCCTTATTCCACCCTTATTGAGAAGGCCACTGGATAAATAATATCTACAGAATTCACTTTGGAAGAACACAGCTAGGTGAAATGAGAAAACAGACTTATGAAAACCTCTGCTCAGGAGAAGGGATGAATTCAGCATGCATTTAGGCTATGTAAGACCTCAGGGTGAAGGTGCATCACAAATTAGAAAAAAGGTTACAATGATTTACAGAAGCAAAGACCACAGTTAACACACAGGCTTTTTACTATGACACAGAGAGGTCATCAGTCCTTTCCCTGTTTATTATCCAACAGAACAAGGTCTTTATCATTACCAGTGTCCCTCAGCATTGTTTTGCTGCAAACTGTATATAAATAATAATTTCATAATAATAGTCTTGGAATTCTGCATTCACTTCCAGACACCTCATTAACTCAAGAGATGCAGACTACACAGAGGGAGTTCAGAGAAAGCAAATAAGTGAGCAAGATGCAGGAGGCATTTACTTGGGAAAAAGATTAAAAGAGCTGAAGATTCCAAAGTTGGCTAAGGAATGGAAGAGGACAAACAGTCCACCAGCTAGGAGGTTTAAATAGCAAGCAAGCAGAAGCACCTGTAGTTCTGTATGTGCTACAAGAAACACAACCAGGCTAAAGCCAGTGTAATCATGAATGGCATAATTTAGGCATTACACATAAGAACAAAAACAATACTGATCAGCAAGCAGAGCTTAGCTTGATACATCAGGATGAGACCAGGCTCTAGGTCTAGCCAGAGACATGTTCCTGCCTATTGCCAGAATGTGTTTTATTGCCTAAAAGAAGTTAAATTTTCCTGTCTGTGCTGCAGCAGAACATGATGACTACAGTCACCAAGTGAGCCTGCGGCCTTACCAGCTAATGCAAATACCAACCTGCCATTGCCAAATTATGTGACATGGCCATGACACTGTGTCAGGCAAACCACACAATTTCAGCCCAACGTTTTCTTTAAAAAAAAAAAAACAACAACGCCAGACCTGAGGAATAAAAAGATTGCTGACAATAATCAAACAATGGCATGACAGACTTGGGAGTAACTGTTCACCAACCTAAGCACATGAAGTGATTTTTAGGCACTCAACCTGGTAAGGATGTTACATGTCACAAACTGTCCTATGTGAGCTACAAACAAATACAGAAGAAAGTAATAATGCAGTGTAGACATTAAGGGTTGTTACTGTACAGCATTACACAGTCCTTCTACAAACTGGTCAAACTTACCGAAAAAATATAAGACAGAAAGTATGACTTCAGTAGCTGTTCCAAATTTACCCTTTAGATGGTCAGAACTTTTCCCCTAAATCCCAGCCTAACTTTAATGATCAGTTTAAATAATTTCCTTAGCTAGCATAATCCTGGAGTTTAACTAGTTCTGTTCCTCTCCAGTATTTACTACCCCAATGTGTCCATGTCAGATAATAATCACCATAATAAACAGCAGAAATATGCCCCATTTTCTACAGAATGCTTCTTTACCTGGTGTGTCCTAGGAGTCCACCTGCCTTTTGCAGTTGCACTGCACAAGAAAGACACACATCCTGCAACTAATATCCTAAAGTTAATTCCAATATGGCACTTCCCTCTGACAAACACCCAGTATACTTAAGAAACTCTTCTCCTTAGTTTTCAAACACATGACTTTTCACTTGACATTGCTCCTATTCATCCCTTTCTATCACTTCAGTCCTCAAGGCCAACAAGTGCTATTGCTACTTTGGTCCTCCTCTACAATGTCAGACCTCCCAGCTTGGTATCAACAGCCATCTCCTTGATACAGTTCTGTCTGTGTTGAGGTCATCACCAGTTTGTTAAGTGAGATCTGTTTGAAGAGCAAATCTCACAAAACTCTACTATGGTAATTTCTCTCCACCACTGCCTCTATGAGTTTCTTACCTACTTTGCAATTTCCCTACTAATCCCCACTTTTTCTAGTTAATGGAGTCATATCCAGTGTACCAAATATTTAACAAATACACCTACTGCATTTCTGTCACCTAACTCAGAGGATCCCAAGCTGTAGTGCAGGTACCAGCAGCAATACATTTCTTCTTGTATATGTACACAGACACAATATGTTGCTACCATCCATTTTGAAAGCCTAGACAACCTGTCACCATGTATGCAACTCTCCCCTCAACAAATCAGCACACCCACTGACAGAGCAACGTGACAGTAACAAAACTCTAGAAAGTTCATCACAAGTGAGCATCTTTAAAAACACCAATACACAAGAGTTAGGAAGAAACCTCCTACAGTAAAAAGTACATATATCATGTTCATGGGTAGTATGATATAATGCAATGTAACAAACCAGCCTGGGTTATCTGGGTAAAGTCACTGATACTTTCCTGGACTTGGGAGCAAACTGGAGTGGTTCTGGCTCCATGCCTCTAACTGACATGAAGAAGAAAAGCACAGAAATAAAACACCGTGTCATGGTCCTGTAGAGATGATCTCACTGCATGCCCCTGATAAGTCCCAGATGAAACTGCCTGATAGTGCATCATCCCTTCTCATCCCACTTCCATCTGTGACTGTCTCTTTAGATCAGGAGCAGATACCAGTCTCTGGCCTTAATTTGGCTGTAATATTTGCCAATTATTTTAAGAGATGGCGACACTAACTTCTATTGATCTCATTAAAAGTAAAGGTCGTTGTGCAGCTCATTTCTCAGGGCTCAATATTACCTCCTCTGGCCAAAATAATAGCATTGATTTTGGAACCTTAATCGAAGGTTAATTGGATTGAAGACTGTATTGGGTTTTTGCTTCCTTTCATTGCTGTTATTACAGCCATCGTCTAAGGTTTTGTTTAATCCTGCAAGGGCAATTCCGCCCAATTAAACTGGTGTCAAATTAGCAAAGGGTGTGGATGGAGAATAGCCACAATTTGAAGCCTTATCTGCCTCTGCTCTGAAATGGCTCTTATCCATAGTAGATTAGGGTGGTCACACAAGAGATCTGATTTCACACTCTCTCCTCTGTGATCCAGTTGTGAGGATCAAAAGTGCTCTGTGAGGCAGTACTATTACTATGCAGTGATCTAGCATCACAGCAAGATGATGTTTGAACACACTTGATGTCGTTAAGATATAGGAATAGTTTTTAGGACTCCTGGAGTGCACTGCTAGCAGGCCCTGTACTCTCTGTTAGGAATCAGGAAATTATTTTCATGCTCAATGCTCTATCTTCCATGGCGTATAAGTGGGGAGAAATACTCTGACTCATTCACCCAGGGAACTGAGGCACTAACTTGTCAAGTTTGCACAGATTCTCAAAAGGACACAGCTAGAGAAGACTAGTCCTACTATTTTTTTTTTGTTTCTTGCATCTCTGTCGGACCCAAAATGACCATGGGGATCACTTCCCTTGGCTTTAAATGCAGTTGTATTTCCTTGGATTTAAGGTAAAGCATCTTGTTGAGACTTAAGCAATCGATTGACACTGATGCTCAATACCTACTTTCAGTAAGAAACAGGTCTATCTGTGTGTAATTTAGCTTTTACCTGGTGTCTGTGCACAGTTCAAAAACTGAAAATACTGGAGGTCACTATTCCTGCTTATCACTACTTTATGAATTTCACTAAGCTTCAGAAAAGATGAAAAGTAAGAGAATGTGCAAAGAAACATCTCCCCAGACTAACTCAGTAAGTGCAAAGAGCAAGAATAGCCATTTTCCCCAGAAACAGTGCTCCATGCTCCAATTCATCTAACACTTGAGTGTTATAAGCACAAATGCTTGAGACATGAGAGGTTTCCACTGCTGACAAAAGAATCCCACACTGGGAAATCCCACTTACATCTTAGCAGCTACACAGCCACAGCTCCTGACTCTTGGCAGAAGGGTAAATCCCATACTGAAAGCGTGTTTCAAATTGCAAACCTGTCAGTTATAGGAAGGTACTGGGCTCTTTATCAAGCTAAAAGATACCGTTTCAGTGCTGAACCCATTTAGTAACAGAAAGAAGCAAAAAGCCACAGTAGGACAGAGTAACAGATGGCAATAATTGTGCACAGTAGCTCATCTTAAGTACCTTAGCTGTTTGCTTTCAATTCTCAGCTGGACAAAACACTTTTCTGACTTCTGAATTAACCATGGCTCATGACCAGGCTCTTAGCGAGCTGAAGTACACGGCATTGTTTCCTTTCCTTGACTCAAATCCAAATCAGGCTGATCATGGGAACTCTTCACTTGGCTACCTGAGCTGGCTGGTTAGTTTAAGTAATACAGCACATGCCATGAACACACCTGGAAGCTCAGCTCCTAGAGCCTGCTGATACAGCAGCCTCTGAAGAGACAGGCAGAGAACTCACAAGGAAGGACACAGAGAACCCATGCAGCAGACCAAAGATAATGTTAAGAGTTGAATACAAATAAGATCTCTCTAAGCGAATCAGGTATAATCAGAATGCATGCAAAAGGAACATTTGTGCCACTTGGGATCTTTAAAAATCCATGCTGAGTAGCCTTGTTGCCCTTCCTTTCCTCCTGTATACAGTATGTTACACACCTCTCAAGAGCCCCTCAGACTAGTTTTTCTCTCTTCCCTGCTCTACCCACTTCTTCCAAATATACCTTCCCAGCCAAGACTGCAAATGTTACTGTGTTTAAAAATAGGAAGACCCCAGTTTCCATATGCCCCCTTCTTAGCCCTGCCATGTCCTAGTCTTCCCTTAAAATTCCTGTCAGCTCATTCGTGGTAACTCCCCTCTCCAGATTTCCCTTTCACTGTCAATATCCTAGCTGCATCCTCAGCTACACTACAGTGTACAAGTACACTTGTACATGAATAAGTAACTGTTCCACAGGCAGATATTTCAATGTTTGCACTTGTCTTTAGAAATCAAAGCCTTCTCTGATTAAATGCCATTACAATCCAGCACTTGGACGGATCCAGAGAGATTAATGTGCTTTTGGGCAGCTTTAATGATAATCCTGCTACAGACGGTATTAAGTAAATGTCAGTAACCTGGTTTGAAGGGAGCTTTCACCTCAGGGATCCTTTCCATTTAGAGGAGAGAGGCTCAGCTTGCTTTTCAAGGCTGCATTGTCACAAAAAAGAAATCCTGCTTAGTGAAGACTCCTCTTCCTCCACACCATAAAACAAAATGGAGTAAAATGATAGAGGGATTGATAAAATAAATACATTTGGGTGATTTATAGGGAGCTAATGCATCTCTTGAAAGCCAAGATTGCTGTCATATTATAAGCCAGGTCACAGTTTTGAAACCTGGGTTGCCACCCCCTCCTCATGTTTCTTTCAGTGTCTGCTGCCTTTTGTTCATCTCCCCACCATGCCATGCAGTTCCTTACCCAGGGCAACAACAGCAGCAGCCAATAATCAACCCAGGCAATATTTGTCCCCATCTGCTGCACCTTGCCGCAGGAGAAGTCTGGGGTGTGCACTGCCCCAACCTCATCTTACTGTGGCCATAATAACAGACCTCTTTTCCCATCACATGATTCTGACAGGCTCAGTATTCCCTCCTTCCTACCTTGCTTTGTTGGCAATCGGTAAAAGTTAATCATTAATTTCAGGTGGTGGGAAGAGAAAAGGAAGAAAGAAAATTCAGTTCTTTCACTGAGCTGAGTATCATCCTCTACCTGACAGATGGCTGGAACTCTCTGAGGCTTATACTTTGCGGTAGTAGAATTCTGTTGACTACTTTTTTAAAATTACTTCTTAGCTATTATTTAAAGACCAGCTCAGACTCAAGAAATTACATGATTTCACTGCTGCATGGAACATATTGCGCCAAGTCATCACAAAACAATCTCCTCAAAGGCATGAATAAATAAAAAAATTAGCGGAAACTTTTACCCTACATTGCTCCTATCACAAGCAAAAGCCTCTGCAAGTTATAAAAAACTGAAATTAGCTCTTTCTCTACAACTTTGCTACCTCCAGCAGTCTGAGAAAATTCAAAGAAAATCCCAAACACTATGCTAACTACCTCAGTCTTAAAATGGATCTACTGTCTAAGATCTATAAGGAAGCCCACCTCAAAATCTAAATGAACATATTGCTCAAGAGTCTTTCTGTTAATGTATCAAAACAAGCCCTTCTGACTATCTCAAACCTTGAGGAATAGTCACTCTTCTATCCGAGCATGTGGGCTAGATTTCACCTCTGCCTATAGCAGAAGTACAGGATAAACTCATTCAAATAAACTCTCTCACTTTGGACCAGTTGACTTGTCCAGATGAATGGAGCTGACCATGTTTTGCTACAGAGAGAACTTTTCAAACCTCTCTTAATAGCAAAGTCCATGAGATAAAAATAATCAGAAACTGAAGTTATTCCTTTAGGTTAACAGGAACTTCCATCTTGGAACAAACCATGGGTGTCTTTAATGTAAGAACATGGTCATCTTTCCCGATGTCTCCTTGAAGATCTCCCTAGCTCTGCAGCATACAGGAGAGTGTTCCTCAAAAGGGACTATGTGCTTTTCCAAAGTGCACAACAACAGAGATCTCTCAGACTGATTGCTCTGCTCACATCCATGTGTGCTTACTCTTCTGCCCATCCTATCCTGTCCTGTCAGCCTCCATTTTGCATCATGATCAAAATCAGTTTTGCATCGTTCAGCACGCCCAGTTCAGAGATGGCTAAGAAATTACCTCATTGACGTTGATGCCATTCCTCTCCATATAGGCCCTGTCATTCACTTGTCCCCCTTCCATAAACTCCATGAGAAGGACACGCCTTGTCGAGAGCTCCCAGTAGATCCTGGGCACCTGAAACAGAAGCAGATGGGTTAGGTCAGGCAACAGCTTGGGAAAGGAAGGAGAATATATCACACAAATCCCAGAAAAGGAGTGAAAATAGAAGCAGCTGAAGTGAGGACTTGGCTTTTTTGATGAGCACAAGGGAGGTAAATCCATCTATCAGCCTCTTCTGCAGGACAGCAGCAGTGTGTACAAGGAAAATACACCAATTCAACTACAGTAGGATCTGATCTCATGCAACATTTCTGACCACGCTCTACAGGATTCTGACCACCTCCCGTTCCCAGTGATGTCTGAGATACCTTTCTTACCTGCTCTGCAGCTCCTCTAGCTGGGCTGTTTAACTAGTACCTATCGCAAGTTTCTGAATCATCCACTTAGCTCCTTTAGACAGGAACTGCATCGTTTGCTACGCACAGGGTCCACTTAGGCAGCTTTAAAAATTATAAGCCATCGTCATAAATTGTATCTCCGCAGTGCCCCTTGGAACACGAACGCCTTTGAGCTGACAAACCCTGCATACTTAGGCCATCTGCAATTGAACTGGGAGAAAAATCAAGTGTCACAAATAAGGGACTTGTCACAGAAACCCTGGGAGACCCTTAACTATCTTATTGCCAACATACAGTAATGAGTGTAAAATGTCAAAGCACTTCTCATTCAAGCTGTGGTAGATGAAGCTGAGTGAGGTACCAGAGAAGAGGTCTGGTGTCATCCAGGGAGGCAGTGACAAAAGGCTCAGGCTGGCTCCCCATTTTTCACCCTTCTTCTCCAAACAAATTTCTCCCATGCTGAAGTCCCTATTGTCAAGAGCCATTTTGCTGAATTCCCTTTCAAAATTCCTCATGTTACTGTGCTGACCAAACCCTCTATCTGCCCAAATCTGCTTTTGCACATAGGTGAAGCCTATGTATGTTTTAGCAAAGACATAAGGGAGCTCTGCCCACTCCCATTACTGTGCCCCAATAATTTTGGATCATGTCAATAGTAAGCCAGCTGTGCAGTCGCCTCTCCTCATCCTTCTGATTCAGCCATGGACTCAGGACAAGTACTTTGGGGCAGGACAGGAAGAGGTAAGAGGTGCTGTCCATCAACTGAACAAAACCAGAGGATGACCAGCCGGGCCACAGTAGCTCATCATAATTCCAGAACAAGCAGCATTTGTTGCTTTTAACTATTGACAATATCCCAGTCCCTTACAAACTATCTGCTTCGCTCCTTTTCCTGTCCTAGAGAGCACTTCTACTTCCCAATGTGTGTGCCATTTTAGATCAAAAGCTCCTTTGCTGAGTAATTTTAATGTCCCTCAGCCCCACCATTCAACACTCCTGGTATACTTTGCATGTGAACGTTGCTTAGACTTTGATGCCATAGATCCACTATGAGCAAGGGGGATTCAGACACTCACAGCCTTCCCAGCTTATCTGAATGCCCATTCTTTGCAGTTACATTGGTGAGAAAGCCTCCTAACTCCAAAACTAACAGTTCCCCATCCCATCTAGCTCACTGATCCCTTAGATCACTTCCCATGACACTCATTCTTGTCTCAGGATTTACACGGGCAAGCCAATGGGCTTGTAAAGCACTATTCATGCTGTCGAAGATGCCTCTTTCAATCACAGCCAAATTCTTCAGTGATTTTTTTAATTACTCACAGATGTTTGGCTCTAATGCTTGTGTGTGGAAATAATTTATCTCTGGCTTTAAAAGCTCAAACAGGTTCACAGCACAAAATCTGCTTCTCAGCTTTCTAGCATGTTTAGGAAAAATTATGATACAGGAGCCCAATTCTTCTGTTGCTTTTAGGTGATGAACATGTCTCTGAATTGGCAGGTCAGACAGGAGGATCCATTATTTAGCCATCTCAAGTCATTTGTTATTGTTACACACACTGATATCATGATAGCTCCTTACCCCAGCAAGGAGGTGATTGGCCATCTCCCTGGGGATTTAATTCACAGTATGCTACTTGCAGCTGCAATGGATACACTCCTTAAGGTGCATCACGTTTGATAAGCGCCCACTCAACCAAACCATTGGCCTTTGGCCTCTCATGTGGTGGCTTTTTGCTATCTGTGCCTGTGGGAAGGCCACTGCTGCCACCGGGCTCCAAAAAGACTGCTCCAAAGCTGGCATTAGGCAACATGGAATTACAGCCCATACATGGAAGAAGCAAGGAGAAATGGATATATCAGCCAGTAAAGCCTAACAAAAACTCACCTTATTTCAGACCTCTGTCACTTCTATCTTGGGACTTCTGCATAAACAGGAGCTGACAAGCTCATTTAGAAGTATGTATGCAGGAATGTCCACAGCAGGGTGCGTTTTTTGCCACCTTTTTGTGTGTTCCATGGACACAGTCACATCAGTGACTGCAACCATGGCATTGTGTGTGTTTCCAGAAAGCACACACTGGAGGCTTGTGTCTCTTGTATGGCAGCAAAAGATTTCTGAACATGTGACTTTGAACATGTGACCTTATGTCTTTTTCCAAGAATGAGATGTGTACATGTCTCGGTGTACTTGAGATATTTGTCAGTGACCTAAGTGTGTAGTAGGGGAGGTGGGGAAAATGTTATCAGTGGGGAAGACCACACATGGGTGTAATTTGGTTTCTCTATGAAGGTAATGTGAATGCATTAGCCATAGATGTGTATGAAGGATAAACGTCCAATTCTAGAGTGAGAATGTGCTCTTTTGCAGCAGGAAGGGCACATGTGATTATGCTTCTTTCTGAGATACAAGTGTCCTCAATACTACTTGACATCATCAGTTTCAGTCCAACTTTTCTGTTCTATGTCCATTTCTTACCCTCAGTTGAGACAGAGCCCAGGGAAAGGTATTATCAGATGGCTCAGCAAAGAATGGCAAATCCACAGTCTCTGAACAAGTTCAGAAAGAAAATGAAATTCAGAAAAAAAACTTGGGGAAATGAGTAGCAGGCTCCAAAGACTGCTGGCTCACAAGCCACCACTCCTGACCCAATAAAGTGCATTCAGTAGGAAACAAACAAGGAGAAAGCAAGTCTCAGAGCATTTTCTGGTCTGTATCAGCAGAGCCATCTAGGATGAACAAGAGAGAGGAGCTGAACTCCATTCTCCCTCCTTATGGTTCCTCCATTTGGTGAACGAGGGGCATAAGACACAGTAAGGGAGACTATTAATGCACATACATAGACAGAAATATGTGTTTCCTCACCTTCAGGAAGTCAAAGTTTTTGAGCATATGAGCAACCTTCTCAGCATTTCTGCCTTCATTGAGGAAATCCAGCTCTAAAGGCAGATTCTTCTTAGCTTCTTCCACCAGCCACATGAACTCAAAATCTGGAAAAATCTGCTTCACAACCAAGAGGAGAACCTGAGAACAAGGAAACAGACAATTGGTTGCATCCTGGCTCCAAAGTCACACAGCTACACACGGTGCTGTTTTGATAGGATCATTCCATATAATGTACAGATAAAAAACCTAAGTGCTTTTAGGGTTCCTGCAGTAACCCTAACACAACACAGTGTCATGCCTTGGTCATGTAACACAAATTCTGGCCTATACTTCCACAGAGGAAGGCATATCTAGGAGTTAAATGATGGCAGACCAAAGGGAGGCCAGCTGGCTGCTGCCTAGAAGTAAGAGAACAAAGCGCTGGAGAAGAGGCCACATGGCCAGATCTCACCAAGGGTGTTGCCCTGGAGCAATTATCCTCTGAGTCCTATAATTCTACAAGCCATTTTCGGCTTCATTTGAACCGCTCTCAGATAATGTAGACAAGGAAGACCTAAAATAAGACTTGTCACCTCTATGTTACTTCTTCCACTGCTGAGGACAGAAAATCCTCTGGGCTGTTTGAAGACCGTGGAGTTTGGATACAGTTAGTTTAGACCACAGATCTTTAAATAACACTTCTGGTGGGGGTCAGAGGGCAAGTTGCTCTTCAGCATCAGGCAAAGCCATCCTTCCAAGGCTGAGGAGGTATTTGCCAAGTATCATGTATCCACCATATGGAATGCTATTCCTCTTACAGAGATTAGACATTCAGGAACACAGCACCTTGAAACATTTGACTGGAGCAACATTAAAGGGGTGAGTGAATCAACATTACGCAATTGGATGGCATAATCAAAGCTGCACAGCACCCAAGTATGGCTTCTCTTCAAACAAAGGGACAATTTCTCCACCAGAGCTGCAAATTTCTGCAAAAACAGAAGCTGACAATTTGGACCACACCTTAAGAACATTAATTTGGCTGTTTTTAACTAACTGAGACATAAAATAAGTAAAAATCCATAAAAATAGAATGCACTTTGCTGTCTTTATTTCACCTGTTCTGCACATTTATCTGAAAACAGAAAAAGGCTTTTAAGTGTGTGTTATTGCACGGTTTCCCTTTCTCAATCTCCACCACTGAGGTGGAAACTCCTGCACTGCAGGAGGAACATTTAAAGTACACACAGGAAGCTGCTATCATTGAAAAGTATGACAAAAATAAATTTATGAACCATCACTGCACCTGTTCAGTTGTGTGACAACATTTGTTCTCCAACCCGTCTCAACTTCTCTTATCTAAATGTCAGTTGCAAACTCAATGTTCCTTTAAAAATGTAATCACCAGGTTCCAGACACTATTGAATTGTATTTTTTACTGTTATATCTAGAGGCATAAATCCTTTCAAATTTATGTCACCCAAATGAAATGTAACCAGAGATCTTCATGAACATGAACATAAACTTCACAGGGTCTCCAAGATTATTTCATTGGTGCCTGATGTGAAAAAATTCATGCATTTTTTCACTTTCTTCAAACGCTCTTTTCAATTTGCCAACTCGACCATCAGCAGAGACATCCTAACAAGTATTTCACCTACCCCTGACATCTGTCTAACATCTTGAAATAATTATTGATATATGGAGAGCAGTGAGGTATCTCTCTCTGGGTTTATCAGATGCTGTACTGATTTTTAAAGAGTCAGCATTGATGCTGTGAAACCTCAAGTGAATTTAGGAATTTTCCAGCTACATTTTCTTGTTCAGATTCCTTCCCATCAGTCTCTACATAAGGCTATCTCCATCAATATTTAAATTAACCTCTTTACCTAGCTGCAATATCTGTCTGATTCTTAAAGGACCACATTATGGTCCCTTACATACATACATGCGATATGGCTTTCTATGCAGTCTACACAAGAACAGTCCCACACAAGGATACAACGATGCATGTAAGCCAAGACTCCAAAAGAGAGACCTTTTAAAAACAAAACTGCATGTGTCACCTACTGAGCTACTTTCCCAATACCTGTGTATATACAACATGTGGATGGTAAACTTGACTGTCTGTACAAGAAGGACAGTACTAAACTACCAAAAGAAAATAAACTGGTTTACTTTCATGTTCCCAGAAGGAATAGTTTAAAGCCAGAAAAGATAGAAATCATTCTAAAATTATTTATTTAAATGTCTCTTACCAGTATAATCAGCAATTACAGCAACATGGCGTGAGGACGTATGTTTCTGTGATATCCACTACTAGAAGGCCAAATGTCCCAAGGTAAATAGAGGTTTTGGGTCATTCATACAGAATCCTCTTATTGCCCTGATCTCATACTCTTTCATTACCTGCTCATCCTTAATCCTTGACTGCTCTTTTTCTTGTTTTGGGAGAGAGTGAAGGATGTCTTAAGCCCCCTGAGAAGTGCTGTGCATGTGATGACTCAGAGAAACAAATTCACTGGGCAGACCACTGCAGTGAGTCCTGGAGAAGATCTGAATCAAATTCAAATCTACAGCAGGACCCAAAGCAGTTCAAACAGTTCTGTGTTCTCAAACCAGCACTGAAACAGACAGATCCTATCTTATTGGGACATCTCTTTGGAACCCAAAAATTTCTTTCACTATGAGTTCAAATTAAATACTCAGCTGCAAACTCATGTGCCCCAGCTGGAACCAGCTGTGCTTCTATGCAGACTAGCCAGGATTGCTCAAAGCAATGTATTTTAACTGCCTGGAGAAGCTTTAGTTATGTGGTACTCTAAGAGGTTGCTGGCAGAACCTTTGATTTCTGATCTTCTGTGATGGAAAAAAACTGTGTTACTGCATCAGCAATACCCTCCAAACACTCATCAAAACTCCTTAGCTTAAGCTTTCCCTCTTTAGTACCATGGACCTACCTGTCTGCCAATTAATGTGTACTTACTGTATATACAGACATATACACATATATATATATGTTTTATTAGGAGAGCAAAAAGCATTAGTGCTACCACTTACAGACCTAATCCTTCCCATCTCCTCCACCTCAGCCCTGTGTCCATTTCCTGTTCTATACCATATCATTGGCATTTTTGTCTATTGCAATGCAGTTATAGTGCTGCAGCTTTTCTCCATTTCCTCCTTTCCATGGCTAGACTTAGAAGTGTGGGAAAAGCTACAGCACTGCACTGGGAAATAAAAGGGGTACCCACCATTCAGGAGAGGAACAGGAGCTAGGCATTGAAACTTTTTTCCTAGCTGAATCCTTCACTTGTGTTTTTGCCCCTGTTAGATGACCTTCTCTGTATTTCTGCGGTTTTGTTTCTATCGTAAATCAGTTCAGCATTAAGAAGTTGATCAAGAAACAAAACTGAAACATAGCAACCTCACCCACTGTTGAATCCACACTAGAATTAAATCGAAAAAACCATGCTAATCATGGACAGTGATTCTCCTTGGCCACACAGCCCTGACTACAAGAGAACTGAGACCAGTTAATGAGCACACAGGGTGAAAAGAGACTTCCGGACTCACTCTCTATTTCTCTAAATCTTATAAGGACTTACTATGATGTCATTCATTTTTACCTGTCTTCTCCTTCTGCCCTCCTTCCCTCTTACCCTGTTGTTCAGTCTCTCCATCCACACAATCACCAGCACTGCAATCCTCACCAATTTTCTGTATTAAGCCTGAAAGACAGCATTGATCTCTGTGGAGGTTTTAAAACCACAGGTTGGTGTTGTTATACCTGCTTACACCATGGGTGAATGTGGCCCCTGTATGTTTCAATGGCATTTGTTCCATAAGTTGAAGTCAACAGGTAGTTTTACCTCCATGAGCAAAATGTCCGTGGAGCTCTGAGCTTGGACCTTGGGGTGCTGGATTTTCACTGCCACGGTTCTCCCATCCTGCAGCACTGCTTTGTGTACCTGGGCTAGAGATGCTGCTCCCAAGGGAGTGTCCTCAAAACTCATAAAGAGCTCTTTTATCTGCCAAGAGAAGAAAAAGAGGCATTGGCTTGGGGTAACAGAGGTTATTCTCAGGAAAACACTGCCCACAGGCCAGAGACTTCATGTGCCAAAGCTGGGCAGACTCAGCCCGTTCATCCTTCTTCTGTCCCCTCTCTTAGCCTTGTCATTGTTTGGTTTCTGAGTGAAGCCTGCCAAACGCACAAGTGCCCTGGAGATAATCTGCTTATGGAAACCTGTGACAGAGTCCCAGCAGCACATTTCATCTTGGACTTGAAGTGGCCAAGCAGTATGTGAGAGACTTCTTCAGGCTGTCCTGAAAATGGTTTGGAGTGATTATAGTCAACATCCTGGGCGCAGAAGCCAACAGCTCTTCCTTTGCATGTATTTCTTTTGTAGGTATTTAATACCACCCACCATCACCCCTGAAACCTAACAGTGTGTATTCCTGTGCATTACAGCAGCAGCTAGCTTACTTGGTGAAACCCAGCACATGACTGGGAGCAGTGGTTAAGGGCTGCATACACGGCAGGGGGACAAAAATTGCTGTTTCAACCTTGACAACTTGGCCCAAGAATATGTTTAATGTGATGGACTTTTTACATCACGCCTTCTGTAAAAGTAACCAGTGCTCTCAACTCAGAAAAAGCACAAATCAGGAACAGCAAAGCACCTGGTGAGACAGAGAGGAAATTATTAGAAGCTCTGGCTGAGAAATTCAGGACTAGACTACAAGGAAAGTTGCATATGAAATGGATTTACCAGGAGCAGGACCAGGAAGCAAAACCCAAGGTAGACATAAGTGAGGCAAAGGAAGAGGGTAAAGGCCCATCTGCCCTGTATAACACAGCACCCTGCTAGAGACCCTCTCGGCAGCACCAGGCAGCACAGGCTCTGCAAACACTACGACCATGGCAGTGCGATTTCAGCCTAGCTGTCGAGCCAGGCCCCTCCACACAGTCAGTCAGCTCACAGGAAGGGCCAACACAGATATGTGGCTTCAGGCATAGTTCATGTAATGCTAGTTGAGGATTTTTGTCCTGCTCTGTAGGGCAAGGTGAACATAAGCTCTGAGGTTTCCAGAAGTCAGCAAAGGGAACCTGTCCTACCCTTCTCACAGGCTCGACTGATTTCAAGTGAGCAGTTAAGAAGACTGTAATTTATGCAGTAACAAAAAAGAAAGAATGTCAGTGCATTTTTATAACCTGCTTTTTAAAAGGTAATTAAAGATGGGAGCTGCAGCAACCTAGCAATTAAATATGAATAAAGACCTTCTAAGCAAAGTCTTCATGCAAAGCCTTAAACGAATACTCTTTTTGCTGAAAAGGAAGAAAAATCCTACAAGGAGCAGCCTGTTCCCTCCTGCAGCTGCCAAGGAATGAGCCCCCTCCCACACCACCCTACCCCTTCTCTCCCAGCCCCTTCCACAGAAAACTATTGCTAACAACAAACTGGAGCATTTGCAGTAATTAGATACCAACACAGACTCAGCTGTCTCTAGTAATTCACTAGGAAGGTGCATTTTATTTATTTAACTAATTCTCTTCGGTCCTGGCGGCAAAATCAATTACGTAAAACAACTGCATTTAAAAACAACTAGTTATGTGGTTTTTAATTACAGCAGGTCCATAATTCAAACCTATTGACATTTGTGTCTCAAGAGAAAATCTGTTCAAGACACAGGGACTTTTACCTTTATGTAAAGTGTATTTACTGCCTGAAGAGAGGATCTGTTAAGGGTAAAGATTTAAGGTGGCCAAGAGCCTGCTGGGCTGTAAGATCCCAAAAGGAAGAAAAAAATGCAAATAGAGAACTTGCCACATGAGGTCGAGCTGGGACTTTTTTCAACTCTCTCATTACCCTACATCCTTGTGTCAGAGACATGTACCCTTTACAAAATGGTTACTAGTCTAACTGTCATAAGGCTGGGTAACATCCCCCAAAGGCTAAAACACAGAATTGGGAGTTCACTGGCTTGAATCCAGCAAGGTACATTTATAGTAAGATCATATATAAATTGGATAAAATTCCATCTGCTCTGGATTTCAAAACCTCTTAATTGCCTACACTGTCAATCCAGCGATTTTCACCAGTACTGAATGTATGCAGGGGGAAAAAAAGAGCTGCACATGTTCCTTCTGGCAGGAATAATAAATACCTCATTATCGTGTGACTAAGTTTTCTAAAGAAACATAATCGAAGAAAGCTGCGTCTAGGAGTTATTTTGGACAGAAGAGTTTCATTTAAAAACTTGCTGCTTAGCACATGGAAGTCAGGTTAGCAGTCATGTCTGGTAGAGCCAGCCCAGTGGCCCTCCCGCAATTCCAGGGCAAATTTGTGCACATTCACAGGCTGCAGACAAGGACAGCAAGGTGAGGGACTGAAAGAGGGCCACAGAATTGATGGATACCCCAGGAGGAGAAGGGCAGAGCATGCACAGGGGGAGGGAGCAGATCACAGCCGAGCCATTACATGAGCAGGTGTGAGGCTGAGATAAAGCAGAAGCACAATTATGGCTGGGCTCCAGGACCCCCTACTTAGCAAATGACCCTTGTTCATTATGGAATTGTCTTTTCTCAGCTCGATGGAGTAGCTATTGCCTCTGCTGCAGGCTGTGTGTCCCAGACAGGCAAAAGTGAGCAAGAGGCAGTATGACATGGAAGCAGAGAAGAGATGAGCCTGGTTTCCACACTGCCTGCCAGGGCGTGGAGTCTTTCCAAGGGAAAGTGGCAGCACCCATTTAATGCAAGCAGGGAGTTCTTGGAACAGACTGCAGGATCTTAGTGCTCACCAGCACCCCTAACAAAAATTGTCATTTCCAGGACGGATAATTAGCAAGCAAAGGTCTGGGACAGTCTTGGAGCCCATCTGACTTAAGGAACTCATAAGTTTTTTCCAGGCTACAGCTGGTCTCAGATGGCCTCATCAAACTCACTGTTACCATCTGTAACCCTGCCAGGAGATGAAACAAGCACAGTTTCCCAACAGGTTTAATAAAGGTTTAAAAGGAACATTAGGGCTGTTCTTTCAAAGAAGCAGGACAGCCAGCTGCAGGTTTACAGCTGTACAGGTGAGTGGTGTCCCTGCACACAGTGGTTTCCCTCACTCCTGCACAGCCAGGTCCCCAGTGGGCACATGCTCCACCAGCAAATGAATGTGCACTGTACTTCACTTGCTGGAAACACAGCCCTGACTGTTTAATTCTAAAGAGTGAAACTCTTTTACCTTAAATATTCAAAATATACATGATTGTTGGTATTAGTATTCACACCTCAAGGAACTGATACAAAAGCTCTAACAGGATCTATCTACTTAGACTCTTACTAGTATGCATTTGTGCTGCGGTTGCACCAAGAGACCACATTAAGCCTAGAGTGCCATGGTATGAGGTGCACAGCCACCATGGGCCCTGCACAAACCCATGCTTTCCAGGAGTTCCCAGATGTCAGGCTTCCTCACATGCTGAAGTGCTCTCCCAAAGCACAGCTGCTCTTCCCAAGGTCTGCAGCACATACTACCTGATGCCACAATGATGGGCATTAGGATGCCTCAGTAGCTTTTGGGAATCCTGTCCTTAAACACTTAGGAAGATACTGGAATCAATTGGATTTAAGCTCCCAAATCCAGAGTCCTTTCTCAAAGTATTACCTTACACAACCTGCCTAGTATGTTCTGAGAAGTCTTTGACAGAGCTGGGATTTAACCCAGATATCCCAAGTTCCAGTCTGATATCTTAATCTCTAAACCATAAAAGTTAAATGTGCATGTCTTGCTAGCTAATTTCTTTTGAAATATATTGCCTCTTAATCCCAACCTTTTTATATCCATCTGCTGCAGCAAATGATGGAGTATTACTGCCTGGTTTCAACTTGCCCAGTTGAAAGAGGTATGTTCTCTTCCCTCTCCAGAAAGGCTGCTAGCACAGTACTCTGGAGCAGAAGCCTAAGTCATTGAGCCCTTCCCCAGCCCAACACCATATAACATTGTTCTACATGAGATGTGGTGGCTCTGCTCTGCCGCTGTGATGACTGTTGGCCATGTGTCTAAGCTTGTTTAAGACAAACTTAGGGAGCAGTGAGATGCAGGATCACTAACAACAGAAGACATCAGGACTTTTAGAATTTACTTTACCAACACTAGCACGCTATTGCTCTCAGAAATCTGAATGCCCTTCCTGGTTTAAGGAATGTGAACCTCATCCTAGGCTGGTCATCTTTTCAGCAAGACAGACATAAGGGCTCATGCTGCCAAGGACTCACTGATCCCTGCAAGTCCGTAAGACCAGAGTTGTGGGTGTGAGAAAAATGTTACCTTAGTGTAGAGCAATATACTTCCCAGACAGCAAGTGAGAGGGTTTTTCCATTGTCCTAGCCTTTCTATCCCCTCTACGAAAACAAAATGTCACAGTGTTGCTCTGAGAATTATTAAGACAGCAAAAACTGAAAGATTAGATTTATCGCAGTAGACAGTGGATTATGAAGAATAATTCATCAAACGTCAGAACAAAAAAGCCCACAATTTATAGGCGGCTTTGTTGAGTCAGTGAAATCTGATTGGACTTCTCCCACCTAATGAATGCCAAGCTTAATTGATGGTTCCTAAATTCATCTGTCAAGAACATGTATTTATTAATTCAGCATTTTTAATAATATTGTAGATGTATACAGAATAGTGGTTTTGTTTTCAGTGGATTTGCTGGTGTTCATATTAGATTTACAAATACATGCACATATTATATAGAGAGGTATATAATAATAATAATAATAATAATAATAATAATAATAATAAATGAAAGTAAGTAAAGGTATGTGTGTGTTCTCATGCACTCAAACAATTACCTATGGCTTATTACAGAAAATCCCTGCATCTTTCAGTGCACAGGATCAGAAAGTAAGGTGGTTCTTTCCAGGGGGAGATATGCAATAAAGTGCCTGCCTAGAATTTGGAAGAGCTGAGGTCTAACATTGTTTCTCCTTGATATCCCCATGTGACGCTGGCCCACACCATGTCACAGCTCTCATGCTTCAATGAGCAGAATTAGGGCTGTCAACACAGCTAGAAATTTGCCCTTGTCTAATTTATAAGGACCAAATTTTTAGCTTTGCTTTTAAAAACCTATCTGTATAATACATGTACAACAGTTATTAGACACAGCCACAAACACATCTCTTCACGTGCCAATGGTACACATTTGCTCCTGGCATGCCAATCACTGCTAACTTTGCTAATCACTGCTAACGTTTCACATCAAGAGCACAAGATCAGGGCTGTCCATCAACCATCAGCATTTCTTCTAGAAAAAGGGCTGTGACTCATGTGGGGTGTGAAGTTCACTTTTTCCTGTTACTTCTCACTCATACCACTTTGGACCTCTGTAGCCCCATTATCTGCTTAAACCCTGAGAATCTTCTCTGGGATCCTACCAACAACACTTCTCAGTTACAAAGCCATTAGTCTTACAGAAAATGAAAGAAGAGTCCTTGATCCCCCTCAGCCAGAGACCAATGTTTGCTCAATCACTCATTGTCTGATACCTAGGATCCTGGCTACTTCCTGTTCTGCTCACCTACAATCCTTTTTCTGTAGACTCTTTTGGCTAGACAAGCAGTGGAAAAGCCTACATGAAACCACTCTTGTATTCATCACATCCATCCACTGAGCTGTGCAGCAACAGTATCAGTCTACTTTACTCGCCATAGTACCTTTAATTATTACAGAGCTATACCTTGAGGAAAAGCACCTTTTATTCCATATCCCTGATGACTACTGCATAATAGTCTGTGCTCAGACACACTCATGGTAGCTTCATTTATTTTCCTGAGTAAGTCAGATCCTTAAGACAAGGCAGAACTGTCTGAGACTATCACTCATCCCAGATCGAAACCCGGATCTCAGTGGTGACAGCTACAACAGGCAGTAAGAGCAACGAGCAGATAGAGCAGATGTATATCTCCTGAGCCCCTGCGTGTGAGGTGGACCTCATCTCCCATCCCTCTAAAAGGTGAGCCACTTACCCATGGCTCCCATAAACAAACAATATTCAGCCTAACAAAAGCATGGATCATCATGGCCAGACTGGATCATAACTGGCTGAGGCACATCCTCCTGAATGGCACAAGGAGATAAATGTTTTTCACTGATTAAGCTACTGGATGTCCTACTACCTTCCAGAGACACAGGGTGCTAAAATTAGCAGATTACCTCAGCACCCAGAGATGCTTCAACAGCTGTGAGTTCTACAGGTTTTTGAACAGCATTTCACCACTAAAACTCTTCCCTGTTTACTTTCATTTGGCCGTTCTTTGTCCAGGTGCTGGTTTCACAAAGATCTCTGAAAGCAGAGAAACTGCACAATATACTTCTGATGTGAGGCAGATACCAAGCTAAATTGTAAGAAAGCAGAGTCCAGACATCATCTGCAAGACTAGCACAACATCTGTGGTAGCACAAGCATAAAGATGAAACCAGAGAAAAGAAACAGCAAAGCTGGGATGTCTCCAAACAAGTATCATATCTAATCTAATCTAATCTAATCTAATCCATCCATGTGTGTGTGAACATTATTCCTGGTCAAAGTACTCCATACAGGTAGCTTTCCCCCATGTCTATAGTCTCATACACAGAATTACATTCCAAGCAAGTCTATTTCTCAAAAATGTCCATTACCAAGGGAAAGGTTTTGCTATTGGAAGCTACATCAGAATTTTAAACGGCCAAATGCAGTTCACTTCCCTGTCTGTGGAGAAGACAGAAGGTGGAAGAACCTTGCATGATCAAATCAACTATTTCCTCAGAATCCCCAAGTGATAACAAGGGGATTAATAATCCCTCTAACGCTGATGTGGACATTGAGAAAATGCTTATTTTCTGTCTCCAGATGCAGTTAATTAGCACAATGACCTATGACCTGTGGCCTGTTCAGCATCCCACTTCTTTCCATCTCAGAATATAACATCTTGCACAGCTAGTCATCTTCCTCATACCCTAAACCGCACCCCAGCCTGTCTGTGACTGGCTTCCAACAGCAGCCAGTGCTTCCTTATTCTAATGGTCACGCAAGAGTCCACCAACAACTATGCTTGTGTGAAGAGGGAAGATGTAAAACTACAGTCTCTCTTATGTGCACAGTAAACAATGTCACTGTGCACTCTATTTTGCATGACGTAAGTATTTTATAGCCTATGCAAAATACACAGACCAAAGCAAAGTAAAGCCAAGGTGTGTATATCCATATATAATCCTGTTTTCTTTCCATTCCATCACGCTGAAAAAGAAAATAGTGATTTGTGAGCAACTTACTCCAACAGTGCAGGCTATGGGGCAAATATTTTCCTGCTCTTCCCTTGCACATACAAGTGCTTTGTTTAATTTGCTCTTTTATCTTTCTCCCAGTTGAGCAGTGCTCATTAAATCCACTCTTCTCTCTCTGACTTTTTGGGGAAATACTACTTCCTCTGCATTTCTCCTGTCTGTGAGAATGGAGCCACACTTGTCAGTTGTTCAGACAGGCTGGAATCACAGTCCTTCAAGAGCACACAATGACTCCACTCCCAGCCATCTTTTGTATTTTAATTGAAAGCATTCTTTTTCTTTCCTCCCCCTGCTAACAAAGAAGGATCTCATTTGTTACACCAGTGCACAGTGGAAGCACAGCAGAAGACAACTCTTTGCTGCATCTGCCCAAAGGGATTCTTACTCCATGGCTGAGGTAGAGCAGCAGTGCCCCCTTTCTATTAAGATCTTCAAGGCTTTCTGTGTTTTTTGCAGCTCTTCAGCTCTCAAGCAATAGAGCTGAAAGTGCTAACATAGCAGGAACATCCCAGTAGCTCCTAAGGAAGGGAAGCGTCTCCTCAGCCTTCTGCTCTTTTAATGGCTCTCTTAGTATATCTGAGCAGCTGGCTTATCCTTTTCCCAGCTTTCTGGAGATGTTACACAAAGCTCTGCTCACAACCTCTACCCCCACCACTGCATCTGGATAATAGCTCACATAAAATTCCAAATTCCTTTCTGCTGACTTTTAATTCTGGCTCTGTACTGGCTCTGTACTACATCAGCCTGCTTCTAGCCAAACTACAATTTCAGCCTGTTTCTCAGTCATCTTTTTTCAGAGTCGTATCTCTGTTCACATTGAACAAAGCTAAAGCACAGTTCCTAATCTTCTCAGTCAAACCATCCCTTCTATCTCCTTTCTCATCACAACAGAGAATGTCACCAACTTTTTCGTCAAGTATGCCTGCAGCCTTGACCTTGTCAAGGTCAATCAACATTGACCTCATTTCAAGGTCTAAATCTAGTACTAGACATCAAGTGCCTGGTGAAATGACAAATGACAGGTGGAAACAAGCCAACTGTCCCCCATCCCCTCGAAGTTCCAGTTCTCTTGAGCCACACATGTAGTAAGATATGTCGAGGTCCCCAACACACAGAACCTCTTGAATAAATTCCTGTAAGACACATTCCAAAATGATATATCTCCCCTACAGATGCCAGCAGCCTGGTGCAAAGACAGAACATTTATAGACTCATCAAAATCATAGAACAGCTCTGGCTGGAAGGGATCTCAAAAGATGGTCTCGTTTAACTTTTCATGAGAAAAGGAAGCCTAGAAGAGATTGTAACATCCTGAAAATCTCCACTGATGAGGTCTCTACCACATCCCTGGGAAGTTGTTGCCATTGGTAGTTCTCAAAGTAAAAAAATTCTTACCTGCACCAAAATGAAGCCTCACTCGAAATGCCACAGAGATGGGGCCCGCTGGCACATAAGCAAGAGGGTGAGATTTAAGAAAACACCCAGAAGCAAATGAACTTCCAAGACTGTTTTGACTTCAGATAGAAACACATCCCCCCACACACTGGCTGAAACCTGTGTAGGAAGGGGTCAAGGAGCCACAACAAACAAGCTCCATGTTAATCACAGCCAGACAGGGCTCAGAGAGGACTGCAGAGATGCTCCAAGGGCCCTGTCAGCAATAAGCCTGCACAACAGCAGCAGTCCTGTTAGAAATAACCAGATGCCAGAGCCTGAGGATATATGGGGACCTCCAGGAACACACATCACCTGTGCCTCATCTTAAATGCCTCTGATTCAGCTTTGAAAGCCTGGGGGTTCAAGAAGCGTATAAGACAAGGCAGCGGGGTTGCGGGGGAATGTGTATGGGCAATTTTATGTAACTATACAGAGTGGGATGAGGGAATGTTTAGAAGAGGTTGGGTACAAGGATTTGGTCAGGAAGTGAAGCTGTGCCAAGGCTTGACCACAGACTTAAAAAGGAAGCATGGAGCAGGGCATTTGTATACACAGCTTGTATGGGGAATTGTAGGCAAAATCTATCCATGGAGAGACAGATGAAGAATAGGATCAGGACGGTGCCTGTGTATGTGCAGAGGCAGAGTGTGCAGGAGGAGTGGAGGGTTCCTGCACTGTGTGTGCAGGACAGTACTGCATTTTGTTTTATAGTATCACAGAATGGTTTGAGTTGGAAGGGACCTTAAAGATCAGTTAATTCCAACCTCCCTGCCATGGGCAGTGACACCTTCCACTAAACCAGGTTGCTCAAAGCCCCATCCAGGCTGGTTTTAAACACTTCTAGGAAAGGGGCAGACACAATTTCTCTGGGCAGTCTGTTCTAGTACCTCACCACCTTCACAGAAATTAGAAAAATTAGAATTTTTTTCTAATATCTAACCTAAACCTACTATCTTTAAGTTTGAAGTCATTCCCCCTTGTCCTATCACTACCATACCCTGTGAAAGTCCCCCTCCAGCTCTCTTGCAGGCCTCCTTTAAGTACTAGAACATACTACGATATCTCCCCTGGTCCTCCTCTAGCCTGAACAACCTCAACTCTCTCATCCTATGTTCACAGGAGAGGTGTTCCAACCCTCTGATTATCTTCATCACCTGGGACAAAGAGCAGGAATGACAGAAACAGCATTGGACAATCCAGCAGCCTGTCACCAGGGTAGACAGAGGCACAGCAGAACGATGACAAGCAGAGGGCAAAACCCAGTCCCAGACAGATTCTACCCAGTTATATCCCTTCCTCTGGCTTTGGTTATAATTACATAGCTACAAGCAAGCCTGAAGTCTTACTGAAGCATAACACTGCCCCAGATTAATAGAACAGGGAAGTAGGATGAGGGGTCTGAGGTGGACCTGGAAGTACATGAGTCTGGCAGATGTGGACAAACCTGCCTGAACTGAACTGGTATCAAGAAAGGGATATAATAAGGTCACTACTTTAGAAGAATTATGCTTAAAAAATAGTAAAGCTCTGCCGAAGATGTAAAGCTCATAAGCCAGTTACTGGTGTTAACTGTGCCTTGATGGGATATTGAAACACCAGCATGCACAGCAGATAAGTCCATGTGAAAGACAGCTATTCAGCAGTCCACATCGCAGAGACCAAGGTGCAGGGACTAAGCAGAAGATGAGGTAGAATAACTTACAAAGAGGTCTGGATGGGGCTCTGGAGTTTGTATCCTTTGCAGCCAACTCTTGGAAAAAAATGCACAGAGATCAATTAAAGTCCCTCAAGAGAGACAACTGCATGACAAATTAAATCCACAACTGACTTTGCCAATAGTGTCACTAGCACCATGCATTAGGTCCTCCCTAATGACCAGTCATACAAACCATGGAGCCCTGAGCTCTCTGCATTGATGCAAAGAGAAGAGTCCTATGCTAAACCAGCCACATCCTGTCCTGTTTCCTTCTTGTCAATCTCTCCACTGAATATCAACTTTTCCTTTCTTTTCCTGACCATATTTCCCCAACTTTTCACATGTCTGCTCTGATTGTCTGCTCCTTCTAAAGTTCATTTATCATCTTTCTCCTCTTCCTTCCATGTTTTTTTTCCTTGCCCCTGGGTCTTAGTGCAAGGCTGCCAAATCCTTGCTGCACTGGTGTAACCCAGCTGATTTACTTTCCTTAAAGCAGCGTCTGCTTTCATGCAAATTACCCTCCAAACCCAGCCTGTGAAATGGGCCTGTTCACTAAACTCTATGAATAGGAAAGTAGGCGCAGCTGGCCTATTCATAATCAACATAAAAAATAGATTAGCACTTTACAGATTAAACATTATTGTTTCAACAGTTAACATAAATCAACTACACTTACAGGCCTAGCATTGCTGTTGCCACTGCAGGGTGACAAGTACTGCAAAGGGAAGGGCTGACAGTCCAGGGTACAGTAAGAAACAGCTTGAATGTAAGTTCTCCTCTGGCATCCCCAGTGCATACTGCTAGAGGTTGTTACCAGGACAAAAGTGGGCTACAGAAACAAAGCTAGGGAGTAATTTTGATTAATTCACATGCATTTCAAAGCAATCCAGCAACCCGTTATTCTAAAGCCAGAATCCAACTGACTTTCTTCCTTCCCTCAGGCTGATGCAACTCAAAGAATGGAGCAACGAAGTCAGCCTCTGGAATAGGAGCAGGGCAGGAAGCCTCTAAATACTAACTGGTATGTAGCTCTGTTTCCTACAGTTCAAAATATTTGGGCATCTGTGGATGAAGATAAACAGTTTGGTGGATTCCATCTATTGTAACCATCTCCAAAAGCACCTCATTACAAACCAGGATTCACCTCACCAAAGAGGGGCCAAGTACCAAGATCCACTTCAGACATGCCCTGTGGAGAGCAAAGCCAGGAGAGAGAATCCCAGAGGGGTCAGGCTGCACTTTCTCCCTCATCGGATACAAGATACCAAGTCACTGGAGACACTCAGTCCAACACATCGTAATCAGTGTGCTATGTGTAGTCATTAGAGAGATAAGGCCCACAGAACCACTCTGCTCCATACCTTTTCCATTCCTTCCTGCTCACTCACTGAGACCCCCTCAAAGTCTCAAATGTTTATCTTGGAGCAGCCAATCTATAATTCCTGACTTGGTTTTATGACTGCAAGGGACTGGCAAATGCCTTGGCCAGGATATCCCATTAAAAACCAGCCTCACACCTCTTAAAAACAAAAAGAAAAAAAAAAATAGAAGAGGAATAGATTGGGTTATGGTCCAAAGGACAAAAGATGGACTGGGAGAAGAGGCATTGGCTTATGGGTTTTCTTGGCAGCCAGGGCAAAAACATTAGCAGTTTATAAAGAGCAAGGCGGGAAAAGTTACATGGAGAGACTTCTTCACTATAACCCCTCTTAACAAGCCCTGGTAATTTTAATTGCTCTAGCCTCCTTCTAGCCTTTCTTGATAAATGGGAATAGCAGTTAATAGACCTGAACCAATCAGCTACATCCCATAAGGTGCTTGAGAAAATTAGCTTTGTTCTCCACACACAACTGATACCACCTCAGTTTCATTCATTATCCAAAATGAGCTAACTAACGTAAATTTTCTAGTAATAATTTGAAATTTGGAAGGATTGGTGCTGAAGAGCCTTTTCCAAGAACTTGCCAATTTGAGCTGCAGTACTTATGTGAGCTTTGTAAGGGAGAAACTTGTAGGTTTGCTTCAGCTGAGCTCTCCTGGCACAAGCAATAGGTCACGTGAGTTTACTTCTTCAGTCGTCACAGACAGCTTCAGAGGTTTGGCTCTGAACTACACATCCTGTAAAATTAAATACTGCAAAGCTTACAGAAAGCAAGTGCAAAACGTGCTTAACGTTCACAAACATAACATGAGAAAACTTCCTCAGCCTGGTCTGCCTATAAAGCAAAAGCACACTGCTCACTAATGGTGCAAAGAATGTTGAGACACCTTAGATCCCAATTTTTTCCTCAACCCTCAAAACATAAAAGTATATTGAGTGTGTGGCTTCTCATAAGGAGAATTTCCAGTGCTCCTAGCAATTTTTTCACAGGGAAGAAAACTTGCAAGCAGAGTTGAAGTGTTTTTTATGGTTCAGCATCCTTCCATACACTCAAGAGCTGCCTGCCAGACAGATCCCAGAAGTGCCATAAAACAAAACCTATTAGAGCACTGCATATCTTATAAATTAATAAAAATTCTATGTCACTATTCTGTGTGTTAGAAAAATACAGATATGTCAAGGTCAGGCCCCATAACTCCTTTCTTCATCTTACGTGAGTTGTTTCATCTACAAATAACTTACTGCCATAAGCTGTCTGACTCACTGCATCATGTTTTCATGTTTCTGATGGGTCAAGAGCCAAGTAACTCTGCAGATGTAAAATTCTGAAAGAAATTAGGAGATAATAACTAGGCAGCATCAAGTAGGACATTAAAAGATCAGTGGGCAGGCAGATGACGGGATTCTTCACTCCCTCAGAGAAAAATCAGGCATAGTAAACCCAGCCTGCATCAAGATCAGAGCACCAAGAATATTTCAGAGGGTATTAGCAGTGGGTTTTGAAACAGAACCCAGTCCCTCAACATAGCAGCCCAGCTCATGTTTGCTTTCTGCCCCTACAGAGATCCTGCTGTGTCAGAAATGCCTGGAGACTGTTGAGCAAAGGAAATACACATTTGAAAAAAGAAAGCCTCCATATGCAAGAATAAAGACTATTAATCCCAGTTGCAGACTGCAATTTCCAGTAATTGTTTGGAATTGGAAGGGTTACCCACATGCTGAGAAGTGTTTTCTGTCAATGGCTTGAGCATTGCTGTGCAGCACATCCACCACCTCTGCAGGACATGGACACTGAATACAGCCTGACACAGCTGTTGTGTGTACTGTCAGCCAAGATGTATTTGCTTCAGAGCAACACTTCAGGTGTAATCAAGACTCTGAGAGAACTCTACTGAACATAGCTTACCACCTGCACAGACCCTGAGCTAACAGATTCCATGCAGTTACGTCATACACCCCAGGCACCTAAACAATTTGTAAATTGAAGGCAAAAAATGTCACTAATTCAGAACCAATCCTACCAGACCATTCCCCATTGCACTTTCTGATCTGAAGTTTTTCTCTTCCTCACAAAAGGCTCTCCAAATAATCCTCCGGAAAATATACTGTCCAACTTCCTATATTGTAAATCTCACTAATTTGAAAGAAGACAAAGGAAATTATCCTCTAATCTATACTCAAAACCTTTCCTCTCTTAGACTATGGGGCCTAGAGTACCCAGGAAGAGGCTGCCATGAGTAGAACCCAGCCAAACTCTCCCAGGAGCTCTGAGTGGAGAGAAAGGAAAGAGGCAGTACCCTATTCAAAAGCTCCCCTGGCAGTAAGGAAACACCAGGCTGTGCTTGGCACGACAGTAAGGATCAGTAACACTGGAGCTTGCATACAGAGTGAGCAGGGACACAAGAAACAAGCCAGGTTCACTATCTGAGCCACATGAAGCTCTCTGTTTGCTTTCCCCATCTGCCCTTGGAGCAGCAGTTCTGGACAGCTGCTGCCCACACAAGGGCTTGGTGTAGAGGCAGCCACACGGGGATCTGCCAGTGACTGGGGCATCTTACCAGAGACAAGGCAGGGCAAGCACAGCAGAGGCTGCAGCAGCAGCAGGACCTGCACAGGCAGCCACTTGTGCCTTTCAGTTGAGTAATGCAGGACCATTTGTTCTGGGTGACATTAATGCTATTCGCCATCCATCTCAGACTCTTTAAATTACCTTTTTATGGCCAAAATCTTTTTCATAATTGATAAAAATCTCTTTTTTATTTCCCAAGTTATTGAAAGAAATGTGAAGGTTTTTTATTCGTCATTACAGTTTTAATAAAAATGTGGTTTTTATTGACGTCTGCTTGGAAGCCCTGCCGGGTGTACTGTGAGAGACTCATAGTAGTGGGAGAAGGGCCATATCTTCCTGTCCCACTTTCCAGCCCCTAATGCTGTCAGAATCATGGCCACCACAGCTCAGCTTCCGTGGTGGCTAACGGAGGATAATGCAGAATGAGGAGATCTCCCGTGACCGACAACATGGTTTGCCATGTTGTCAGCAAGAGGCTCTTGCTGACCTAGATCTGGTTGCCCTGAGTCCGTTAGTGATGTAATGCACAGTGATGGACTTCAGAGGCCACCTCAGCACAGCATTGCTGGAGATGGTGTTTTAGGACAGAACCAGGTTCTCAAGCTACAGGTGACCTGGGTGTTCAGCAAAGCCATTCTGCGTCAGTCCACAGCCCCAAGCAACCACGAGAGGGAAAGTGCACTCTGCCATACATCAGTGCTTTTGGGCAGAGCCCTCAACCACAGGGCTGTGCAACACTGGAGGAAACAGGCATGTGTCCTAGCATCCTGGGTGGGTTAGACAACACTGCCCATCTGAGAAAAGGCTCTCTGGAGCCATAACAGAACCTACAGCAACCTTCATTACGACATGAAGACCTTGCAATGTAGCACAGTAAATGAATCTTCTCTAGAGCACTATATGGGGCCAGCTACAGAAAGTGGTTCGTACTACCTTGGGAATTACTTGGATGCTGTAGGACATGCACTGTAATACCCAACAGCCTATTGAAGGCCTAGCTCCTCTCCCACGAGGTTGAGCATTACTTGAATCATTCTGCAAATCAGAAATAAGCATATGTCTTCCAGATCTTAAAATGCTCATCAACAATTCCAGAAGATAGGGAATCAAGTCCATCCTTCTCCCTGTCACAGCAAAGGCTGCCATACTATACCAAGAATTCATACAGAAATAGGAGTTAGAAGTTTTTCTATTCCCGCTATTTCTCATACTCTCTTAACAGTATGAGGACAGGGAGGTCTCTTGCACTGGGGATTAGCACCTTGCTGTGGTTTCATTCTCTACCTTTCCCATGGCAGGACACATGGGCATACAATTTTTGCTGCTCCCTGTCAAATGGCCATGCAGCATGACTGCAGATCACTGCAGTGGCCATATTCCCAGGTGTATATGGGTACATTTCAACAACAGATGAATAATATTTCATGTACCCAAGCCAAAGAACACTTTGGGAACTTTGGCAGTGCCCTAGTTCTAATCAGGACAGGGTTAATTTTTTGCAGTAACTGGGAGGGGCGTGGCCAGGACACTAAAGTTACTTGATACCACTTCACTCTCTTTCTCTTCCAAGAAGGGGCTCCTTCCAATCCAGTTAAAGTGGTGGACAGAACAGTGAGGTATTGTTTATTGTCAGGGGCTTTTCACGTAAATTGTCTCTTTGTCTTATACCTTTCATTATTAATATTGTTGCTGTTGTTGTTTGTTTTCTTATCTCATTGCTGTTTCCAGTAAATTGTTCTTATCTCAACCCATGATCTTTGCCTTTTGTGCCTCCAGTTGGTTTTAGCTGGAGTACTAAACTGGAGAATACCACTCATAAGCCAAGACAGGGAACAATTTAAAGTGTTGCCTGGAAGCAGAACAAACATCCCAAACAATGGTAGAATGGTAATAGCAAACCTTTACTTGAAAACCTTCAGGTACACAGTATGGCAAAACCCACACATAGTACAGTAATTCTACAAATTTTTTAAGGTTAGTTGATTAGTATACCTATGAAATATTGTGCAACTAGAAGAGCAATTGGTGAGGTAATTTTTCCCTGGGAAAAATTACTGCCCCATTGGACTCAGTCTTGTTGGAGAGAGAGGGGTTTCTCTATCCCACTTCTTGTTGTATCTCCTAAGATTCTGTTTGGAAAACAAAATCTCCTTGTTGGTGGTCCTGTTCTTAAGTAAGACTAAAAGTATTTCAGGAATGTGTTAGAAGGTTAGCTTATTGTTTTAAAATGTAGGGGGAAAGAGTAGGGAAAGTACTAGGAGCTACACTCATGTATTAGCAATCTACAAGGCTACAAATCTATGAAAATATATAAAAAGCTAAAAACCTTTAGGCATCATTTTCCTCTTTAGACACTTGACAAAAATTCTATATTGTCTAGTCTCTACCACTTACATTTGACAAAGGGCAGTATTCTTCTTAGCCATGGTTTTGCTGCAAGAACAATGCATTTTCAGAGAAGGAGTATCTGTTTTTTACTTGCACAGCACTGGACTGTGCCAGGGTACAACAGCAGGAATCCAAGGCTGAATCCTCCCAACATCACTGTGGAAATGCATCCCCCTTCACAAATCACAGCACAGGAGGTTCCTCTACAACATGTGCTTTGTTTATAAATCACAGTCAAACCACTGATGTATCCTGCCCTGCTCAATCAACAAACTCCTTTACTGTATGGCTGCAGGAGGTTTCTTGCAAATGGCAAAATAGTGCTTGAACAACCTGTAAAAGCTGCAATTAACTGTGGATGAAAAGGATGGTCTCCTTGGAGTTCCTGGGTAATCAAGCAATTAGAAACTACTTCCCATTACCTGCATCTCCACAAAGCAGAGCTAGAATGACATCCTTCCAAATTACTATCTTTCCATCTGTTTAAGCCCTTTACATGATTTGGCTTCAGCAGAGAAGCCTTGACATCTGAGCTCTCCCTAGCCCTTTCTCCCATCCTTGAACAAAGCAAGCATTGTAAGCAGAACTTTCAATCACTGGTGTGTTCTCCCTATAGAGCCTGTTTTGCTTCAGCCTTCCCTGGAGCACAGCAAACTCACCAGCACTGCCGTAAGTATGTATGCAGATATGTATGCTGTCAGGATTTCTTGGCATCCCTCATTTGATAACATCTGAGACTGCTCAGCTTCAACCACTTCCACTCCTCTGCAACAGTTTCAGCAACTGTTAGATGTGAAGGTGAGTCAAGAGGCAAGGAGAGACACACGCTCCTATGGCTAGTCAGGTGCCTTACACCAGCCCATCACTCCCCAAGCAACGACAGCCTGGACACAGAGCACCTGGGCAGCCGCTCTACACAAGCACCCCATCAACAAGGGAAAGACACTGCTTGGGACCACACTGCCCTCAGCCAGCAGGGGTGCTAACTTTATCCTTGCCCAAATCCTCAACCAAACAACCTCATACCAGAGACAGGAGCAATGACTAGAGAACCTGCCCAACAGGAACCTGCCAGAAAGGAGCAGGAACTGCGATATTTCCGAAAGGAAAGAGTGACAGACGGGGAGAAAGGGAGTGTCTCCTGCTAAGGAAAATTACTTCCAACATGAGTTAAGGCCTGAGTAGAGTATGGAGTACACAAACATACCAAGAAGGAGAATAAGAAGTCTTAGGGAAAAGATCAGTAAGTTGATTAAAAAAATGCCAGTATAAGGATGGGCTGGAAGCTGATGAGCAATAGACTGTGAAAAGTGACATCCTGATGTACACAGGAGAAGTAATACAGTGAGTAGAGCTGGCCTACTGAGATGTGCAGTACAAGGAGTTTTTTTGGGACTAGAAAGGGGTAAAAGTGTGTGTTGGCATAGAGAAGAGTACACAGTGAAGCAAGATGTCACAGCATCTAAACTGTGAAAGCACTGTGCAACAGCAGAGAAGTGAGACGCATATTAGGGAATGCACTGGACAGTAGTGGAGCCAGGCAACAGAAAGGCAGGAAGAATATTTGGAAAACCAGAGTTGTAAAAGCTGACAAGTCCTTCTGCAACCACTCCGTCCTATGACAAGGGATGCTATGAAATGCCCTCAACCAGAACAGAGTGGCATCACCTCCCCAACATCCCTGTATCCCATAGCCGCATGACAGTCCTTTCCAACAAACCTACCAGAGAGAGGAAATGTTCCTAATTCCAGTGCTGTCAAAATTTCTTCCACCTTTTCTAGTTTCTAAGCACAAAGATTTTGTGCTTTTAAGGTGCACCCACTCTGAAAGTTTTATTTTCCAGAGCTCCTTGTCAGTCTTTCTCCCTAAATGTACGGCATCCATATTTCACCAGAAGTAGCCTGGCTCTGCTCTGCAATGCACTTTTGTTGAGTTAGAGCACTTAGCTGAACCAGCTGTCTTTCCCTGTGTTAATTAATAGTTAATTAATAGTTAATTAATAGAACATTAATAGTTCCACAGAGAAAGTACATATTTGGCTTGCTTTCATTTTCCACGCTTGAGACCTTTTCACTTTCAGAACCTTGTTCAAGCAAGAGGTAGGGAGAGACTCTTTCATTCATATCTTAACACCCATTCTTATGAACACAGCTTTTCCCAACTGCTCCAAGGAATGCATCCAGAACAAGCCCAACCTGCAGTATCTCCACTGTCTCCCCAAAAGATTCTTGCTCTGTGATCTCACCGGTGATTGTTTCCAAGAGTTACTGCAAAGATTTTTTTGTGCAGCCTCTCCCACTGCTACTACTTGTGTTACCCTGCAAATCCCACCCCGCCCACCTCAACCTCTTGCATATAACACTCAAGAGAATGATCACCTCCCACCATCATTCATCCAAATCCCTATGGCTGAGCTTAGAAAGCCAGCATTTGCTCAATACTAATTATTTTTATCCCAATGATCCCTGACAGGTACACAAACTAGCCCTGGACTTAAAATAGGATTGGATAGGACAACCCACTAGTCAGCATATATGATGCTTCTCCTTCTGTGTCAAATCAGCACACGTGCCATTCGCCTTTACATCAGAGCTACATGCTGCAGCTCCCAGTACCCAGACATGATGCTGGCCTAAAATGGGAGACTCCCTCCCAACAGCAGGGTATCAAGTAAGTTTGTGTGGGGACAACAGAGTCATGCTGAACTGCCACAAATCCACCTCAAAAATGCTCTCTCTTTGCTCAAACATACGTCCCGTTGGCATGGTCTCCATTTCAGCCAGTTTTCCCACAAAACATTTGTCAAACATCCAAGCCCACGGTAAGATTCACAGGAGTAGGTCACATCAGAAGGCAGACTATTTCTAATTGACTGAAAATATAATGCTTCTGTAAATGAAATTGGTTTTTTTTTGATCTTCCTGCCCTTTTGCAAGCTCTTGCCTAATTTGTTAGCTTGTCACATTCCTCCCTAGGTATCTCTGTATTTCCAAGTTGCACTTTCTCCCATTTGTTCTGCACTGATCCAAGCTGTATGTAATTACTGCTTGCCTACACTTAAGATTCATCTGAAGTGCCTTGCTCCTGGGCCTGATGGGAGAACTGAAAGTCTTACCACTGAATTTGAGAGCAGCAGGACTAGGCCTAGGCACCCTGAGAAGGTTCCCTCATTGCCATTTTTTCTTCTATTTGAATTCATCTGCGAGTTTCCAGGTGTGATGCTGGCCCCAGGAGGGGAAATTTCAGGATCCCTCTCTACACTCTTCTCGGCCCTGATACTCCACCTTGCCACTCTGCCACCTATATTTCAGCTAAGTATATCATATTTAAAATATACTGAGCATCTAGCTACACTGGAATTAAATTTAGTCCTGACGCAACCCTATTAAACTCTCTAGGCTCCAGCAACGGCACCTTGGGTGCATTAGGTTCCCAAATCCTTTCTGGTTTTAAGTATCTTGATTTGGTACCTCATAACTATTAATACAGGCATTTACATCAGCTTTTAATACTGCCCAGTTTCACAAGGTCTTTTATTTTTATACATGTTATTCTCTTCATTTATCTCTTTTATCATTGCTCCCTTTCCCTTGTTACCATTTCCTCTCCATCACTTTCTTCCCATTTCTACCTTTTTTTACCCTCCCTCCCTCTGTAACTTTAAAATTAAATATTGCCCAGCACTGCCCACGTGAAGGAAGTGAATGCTATGAGGTGAGGTTTCTGTGGAGACTGTATTTGAGCTGCTTCACTGGGAATCAATGAGGCACAGAGCGTTCATCTAGCTTCCCAGAAGCACAATGAGACCAAGGATTATTAGTGGCAGCTGAACACACACTTGAGAGAAAAAGTCCCACCTCCAAGCACCTACTTCAGCCTTTAAGAGACACCACATAAACTGTGCCAGAGGTGGCTAGTGTGGTAATTTAATGTGGGTTAACTTTGGGGTGGCTTTCCATAGCTCCTGTGGATGGGAGATTGCCACATGGAAGCCCATGGAGGCAGAGGCCTGCACGGAGCAGCCAGGCTGCTCTACTCCATGTATCACTGAGCTATGAAACACAGCTGGTACCAGCCATGCTACAAGGGTGGAATGCTGATAGAGGGAGCATGTTGCAGACTGGGGGCTGACATTAAACCTGCCATTAAACTGTAGGGAAATATTAATGGTCATTCCTGGCTAGACAATATGTAGACTCTTAAACAACACATAGACACACAGCCCCATTCAAATCTGCCCATAATATACCCTACAGGTGCAAAAATTTCACCTCCCTTACATTTCCCACACACCTCCTTACCACAGTCAGACAGGCCAGAACAACCAAAACAGCCCCAAAAACCTCTATATATGAGAAACAACAGATGTACACACTGCCTCCCTTCTTCAACCTTCTGTCTTCTTCCCCCTTCACACACTCCCCTTTCCCTAGCATCACCTTTGCACACTGCTGCCTCCTGCTTCTCTCCTTACCATGTCAGTTGTGATTCTTGAAATGCCTCTCCTCACTCTGGGCTAGAGTGTGAGAGGACATCTTGTGAAGAGCAAGACGCCAAGTAGCAGAACACCCTCTGTAATTTACTGTGGTTACTTCCCTTATATCTAGTGGACACAGTGACCTACCTACTGATCTCAGTGCTGTGGGCTGCTGAGGGTTAATCATGGCACTGATTCCTGAGCTACTGCATTTACCTGACTGCAGCACCAAAAGTGATTTATGCTATTATTTTCTTTGGGGGTTAATTAGGGGCTCGAGAAAGTAAAGGACTGTCAGTGCTAGCTGGAATTGGTCTACTGCAGCCAGGGGAGAGCAGTCATCCCTCACAGAGCTCTGCCAATATATCTTTGTCCTGAACATCAATACCTCCAGCTCCCACTCCTCAGTGTGGCAGACAGCCCTCCATCCTGACCTCCAGCAACCCTGTTCATCTTGGCATACAGAGTACTCTGCTCTGCTGAGTCCTGCCATTTTCATCTGGCACCTTTCACACCCTTACCCTTCCTATTATTTTCTCCTCACCAAAGCCTGCCAATAATGCCCATTGATGGACAAGGAAAACTCACATGGCCTTCACCCAGAAGCAAGGAAGAACTATCTCCCCTCGGTATCTCTTGTAACTGAGAAACAACATTTTTCCTTCCTGTAGCTGCTGTTTTCCTTCCTCTAGCTGCCCAGGGTTTGCTGAGGTCTGAGAAGCCAACACAGGTTATGACTGCCCCTACCTCTTTGCCCAGATCCTCACGGATAACTTGCTCAATCTCCTGCCTGGTGCTCTGTGGGGCCTGGCTGTGCAGCACCTTGAGGGTGCGGGTGTACTCCTCAGGCAGGAGGTAGTCCAGCGCTCCCAGGTGCTGTCCCACCTTGATGAAGGTGCCTCGGTTGGAGCAGCACAACTCCCGGAGGCGCTCAGCAGAGCGCAGGTGCACCTGCGAAGAGACCAGAACATCAGTCAAGCCTTTTTGCTGTCTGTTACATGCACATGTCCACATATGTATCTTTTTTGTCCAATATTTAAGCAGACCAAGGATTTCCTTCCTTGATTTTGGGCATCATCGTCTAATGTGCCAGTTCACTATTAGGATCCCGGCTGGATTTAAAGGGTCGAAACCAGACCGGGACAAGATGCTCCAGAATATAAAGGGCTTCAACACTTGTTTGTGTAGGCACCATAATCAGTAACAGCACATAAGTTTTTGGCCCATCCTTGCACAGAATAAAATGTCTGGCCATAGGGCAGCATTGGTTTGTCACTGTGATTCTGCACTATGATGCACAGTTTGGAAACTCCTTGTCACAAGACAAAAATCACGAGCACAACCATTATGTTAGACTCCTAGCATAAGTGAAGTGAATTAAAATGAGAAGAAAACCACAGACCCATCCCAGAAACTTTCAGGAACTCAGAAGAAGAGCCTGTTAAAAATCAAAATTGCAGATCTCTCCTTAGCAGTGAGGAGGGCAGTAGGTGGGAAGTCCCTCACATTCCTCACCTCACTTTGACATGCACAAGGGGAAATTACATCCCTCCAGTCCAGTCAGGTCTTGGGTCTTACTGCTTACATTGCCAATAAAGCCTGCAGTGACAGTCATTTGAGCAATTAAGTGTTAGAAGCCTTGCCAGCTGTGCTCACAGCGGCCAAAATTCAACTACCAAATGACAAAACCCATTGCCAACCACTTGCCTGGTCAGTATTTCAGCTCTTACGGTTCATTTTGCTCCTCAAGCCACCACATCCTTCAGTGACAATGATTTATTCTCCTTTTATTACTGTCATTAGAAAAGCCTCCTGCCAAGGACACAACTATATTGAATAATATTTAATAAACTTCATATAAATTTACCCTCATACATTAATGAAATGTAAGCAGATCAATAACAAAAAATAGCTGTGCACCCATCTCCTGTTAATGCCTGACACCAATCTGCATGAAATGTCCTCATTCCTCTGGCTTCTGTGTCAGAAGTCACTGAAGGTCAAATCCTGTGTCTGCAGCCCTCAACTGCACATGATCCTGTGGTGACGGACTCCACAAAATGCCTTGAAGTATGTGACGAAAAGGAACAATACCACAAACATTCATGAACACCACATACACCCACACCATTCAGTAGCTATCTTTACTCACTGTGTAACACAGCACCATGTCACATCATGGGACAGGCTGAGTGTCTCACATTTGGGAATGTGTCAGGGGAAGACTGAGTGCTGAGCTGCAAGTGCATGAAACACAGGCATAGGGGAGTGTGAGCAGAAAGCCTAATGTGCAAGTCTTGCCCTCAGTGTGAGACTTGACAGTTTGATGCACACGTGCTCACACACACATACCCATGCATTTTCCTAGGTGGGCACATATGGGCAAGTGTAACTCATGCTAGGTGAGTGAGCTTCCCCCAGCATAGTGCCAGCTCAAAAACACACATATACAGGTTGTAATAACACCAATGAGTATGCCTCAAGTCTCCCACATCATTTTCCTGCATTTTACACAACAGCTTTGAAGCTCTTGCTGTAACAAGCCTCTGCCCTGGCTCTTTCCCTGCTTTCCTTCCCTGTGTGCAGCAAGGACAAAAGCAGGCCAAAAGGGAACAAGGAAAGGAAGCTGTAACAGAAGATGAGAGAGCAAGAAAACCAGGGTGGAAATAATGGGATAAAAGAGAAAGGGAGAGAGGGAGCCAGTGCAGCTGGGTTGTCACAGCACCAGGATTGCAGCCCATCACAGCAAAACAGCTTTTTTTGCAGCTTCAATAGTCACCCTCTACCCACTGCCTCCAGCCGTGGAGGAAAATCCCTGCCAGCAGTGAAGGGGAGTGGTGGCCAGCCACACACCTCAAGATGTTGGACTTGAGCCAAAGGCACTGGCAAGAAACAGGGGTAAGGCTCTTACAGATATATTCCCAGAAACCCAGCACTGAGCTCCTAGCACTGAGCTCAGGCCAGCGCAGGGCCCTGTGATCTCCCATGCACACCAGGAGCCCATCAAATGACTCCAGGTTGCAGCATGACTCAGGGCAGAGCAGCAGCAACCTGGGGCTGTAATGCAGTGCTGGGTGTCAGGCCAAGCAGCCAGCTCAGGGCAGAGGTGCTGGCTCCAGTGCATTACCCACACCACATGGATTCCCAAGGGAGATGGAAACAACAGGCTGGAAAACTCATGTAGCTAAAAATGCAACTGGTTGTAGACACACTTGTATACAGGGTGTATCTTCACATCTGGGTTACTGCTGAGAAGGAGGTGGCAATAGCCCCTCTTCCCACTAGCACAAGTTGAGAGGAAATTTTTGCCCTCACAAATTTATCCACGCTGTTGAGAAGCTGGTTGGCCTCATGGATGCAGCAGTCCTGGAAATGGGACCCTTACAGAGGGCTCCAGGAACAAAACAGAACAAAACCCTCTGCAAAGCATCTTCCATAATGCTCTCACAACAGGCTTCCTTAAACTCCTAAGAGACAGATGCCCTGGCTGGCTGACTGGACCAGGGAATTCCAGCTCCTGAACTTCTAGAGAGACAAGATGACCAAGCAACTTGTCTCAGAAGAAGTAAATCTGTATCCCTACATCTTACAAAACTCCAGTCTGCATTAGAGGCAGAAATACAGTAAGCATGAAGCAGGACTGTGAATGCAGCTTCCAATGACTCTTTGCTTATCTACCAGATCAGGTCTTTTAGTGAAAAACTTTCCTAATGATCTCTATTATTATCTTGGATCTCCCCAAAATAGGCCACAGTCCAGATGCAGCACTTGTTTCTCTGACAGACTACATTCCCCTAATCATAGACAAAGTAAGACTGTCACATTCCTACTATGGTGTCCAGCAGTACTGGCCCATGTTTCTGTTCCACTTTGAAGAAAATGCAAGGTAAATGGAAATCTCCAGAATGGCTCACAACTTTCCTTCAAGATACTGCTCTTTGTTGCCCAAGAAATACTTCAAAGACTGTTTTTATCAGAGGAAAGAGCTGGAAACAACACCAGTTTTAGTGTTTTGCAGTTCTAGTTTTACATAGATGTATGCACCACCCCCAGGAGCACACTACCATTTCACATACCGAGGAGTATCAAGAATAAGCTTCCATCAGAAAGCCATTCAGATCACAAATGCTGTCTGTGTGTGTGGCTCTTTCCTCAGTCCACATGGGCATCTCTTTCTGTCTCAAATCCCTCCTCCAAATTTCAGCAGGACAAATTCTACATTGGCCCACATGGCTATCAGACTCCTCTGCTTTACCTAAACCTTGCTTAGACTGGTATTAACACTGATTATTAAAACTGTGAAAGTAGCTCTTAGGTGTGGCGAGGAGGTATCTCGGGGATAAAGCACATGCTCAGCAAGCAGAGCTGCAAAGAGATATATTTTAATTTATGCTTGATGTACAAGCAGACCTGGTTTCTCAAGTAATTTCATTGCTTTGGAAGGAGCCTTTACTCACACAGATTACAACAAAGAACTGCTCATCAGAACTTCAGATGTGCAGATGTCATAAACTGGCAGGTGCTAATCTGGTCTTAAAAATAAAGGAATTAATTAAAAAAAAATACTCAAACTAAAATCTGCCAGTGAGAACTTCAGTATTTGATACCTGGTGACAGATCTAGTGGTAAAAGTGCTCAGAAAGGCCACTGAAGAGAAGTATGTTTATATATTAAATATATTTACCATACAGTAAAGTGGTGGAAGCAGCTCCTCCTATGGAATTGCTCAGAAAGGATATCCCAACTCTGCAGGGCATATTCTTAGCTGGCAAAATGTGAAATGAGGATTAGGAATGCAGAGAGAACAGCCTGCCCATCACTGCTTACAATGGAAATACACTCTCCAAGACAATATTTCAAGAAAGGTGTCTCCAGAAAATATCTGGAAAACTTCAATCACATAAAAATTAGAGATTAATTCAAAAAGTAGCTGACATGCTAATAACCACAATAAAAGGAAATCTCATATTAAAACTGTTAACTTGCAGAGGACTGAAAGAGAATAAATGTTGCCCTGTGTTTAAGAAAAATCTAGACTAATCTGGGAAAATATAGTCCTGCAAGCTTTAATTCTGTATCAACTAAATTAGTTGAGACTATAATTACAGAGTACTAAAAATCATCTAGATAAATGTGATATGACTGATAAAAAGCCAACAGGGATTTTGAGGAGAAAAAGTCATTCTTCACCAGTCCACCAAAATAATGGAAGCTTGTTAATACAATAGCCAATAGAAAAGAGGTATTTACTGGGACTTCCAAGTGGCTTTCAATAAATACCCTCACAAAGAATGACAGGAAAACTCAGTAATTATTGGAGATACAAGAACATCACTTGCTCATTTTATCCCATTCCCAGCTCAGAAACCCAGCAGTACAGACAGCAGCTATGGAAGACACTCCAATTAGGAGAAAGCTGCAACATTTAGCGCTGTTTTCACCAGTTTCATTTCAACCTGCTCTGAGCATTTTTAGACAAGATGATCCTGCAGAAGCCTTATCTATCTTAGGACCTGCATTCATTGTTACTTCCAGGGAGCACTGGAACAGAGAAACATGATGAAAAGGCAAGAGGTGCAAGTAGCACACAGAAGGCAGAAGGAGCTCTCTACCACAAAAGGATTGACCTGCATTACTGTCAAAAACAAACAGCAAGCGTCCCATTATACCTGTTCTTATACCAAAGTTTAATTTTCCTGCTAGTGATCTGGCAAAGGAGAGAATAGTGCAGTGACAAAAATTCCATGAGATGTAAGAGGTATTATTCACCACTGTGGAAAAAATAAGCCCTGCCAAGTCCCTACCAAAGACAGGTGAAAAATCAATACACTGGGAGATCTCACCCTCAGCATAGATGGCTGCAAGGTTACACATACTGGGAAGTGCAGTCTGTCCTCCCCGCACACACTGCTGGATTCTCAATTAACTGGAACCATCCAACACTTGGATCACATTCTTGTGGACAGCTCAGCCTGCTCAATACACAGAGTGAGTCAGGAAAATTTAAAAAAAAAAAAAACAACTGTTTGAATGTGATAAAGAAGATGAAAATGTTAAAAATATCAAAACACTACTGTATAAACTGACTGTACAACCCCACCTTGGATTCTAGACATCCTATCACAAAAAAAAAAAAAAAAGGACAGAGCAAGACAGGGGAAATATGACCATGTCATATAAAAGAGTCTATTAAAAAAGAGACTTGAAATCTTGGGAGACTGTTTAGATTACAGAGAGTTGATGCATACGAGAAAAAAGTTGTACGCAACAATGAAAAAAAAAAGCTCCTATTCCTATTTCCAACTCCCAAAAACGCACCAATAATAGGACATTCCACAAAACAACAACCATTTTTAAGTTGTTTCTTTTTTTACATCCCATTTTGCACAATACAGCATTAACCAGTGGCACTCATTGTCAGAGGATAGAGAAGCCATGAGCTTAATGGAATTCAGAAAGGCTTTAGATATTTATGATAAAACAACATACCTGATTTTATATGGAGCTTTTCATCTCTAAAAGTGCTTTTACAAAGCTCTTTACAAAACTCAGGATCACTACTCTCCATTTTACAGGCTTGTAAGAACATTACAGGTAAAAAAAAGTCTGAAGGGCTTTAAACACTACTGCTCAAGGCATCAAGACAAAAATTACCCTACTGTCTGGCCACAATGAGAGAATGCAAACAGGGTGCATTATTAAAACCTTTAGAGAACCTATTTGGTGTATCCAGCTCTCAAATTCTGGTTAAATCTTCTGCTGAGGTCAACCTGTTTCCAATGGTTTTTCGTATTCACTAAATTACCTGCCATTCAAAGGACTTGTGGCATTGGTGATGAACTCTTCCTTCCACAGAAAAACAGAACTTCTGCTACTAAGCATTTGGGATGCTGGGAAGAAACCTGTGGCACACAGTGGGTGGAAGCATCCCAAGCATATACGTTGTCAGCCATCCTAGACAAGAACACTCTTCCAGAAATGCCTGCAGTAAGAGACTGGACTGGAAGAGCTAGGCTGTCCTTTGGACTCCCTACAAAGGGAAAAGAGGATGTCATCACCTCCGTGGTGCGCATTGCCAAAACACACTTGGGTAGGCAGAAAAGACATGTCAGAGAATACAGGAACGAAATCTGGTCATAGTCCTTTTCTCTCCCACCCCCGATAATGACAGGGCCATATGCACAGGACTAGTAAAACTGTAGAAACAGCTTTAGATGACCCAGGACAGCACAACTAGAGCAAAATTAAAATATGTCCATCTCAATTTAACACGGTGAGAAACTGAACTCAGAGGCCACGCCAAAATATTTGTAAAGATGCTAAGGGAAGATACAGCTACTGGTGATATGAATAGCATACTTGGGTGCTTTAAAAACAGCAATGCAAAATGTAGAACCCATTTCAGTGACAGTGTAGTTCTATCTAAGGGGCTGTTATCTCCTCTTTCAACTAATCTGAAAAAGCATACAGTAAATGTAAACTAACCTTCACTAACGCTAGCAGCCTGGTAATCAAACTGACTGGCAGCAAGGATGCTGCAGGAAGACACACAGCTCTAAATGGAATTGTTATTGCCTGCTTTTTGCATTATGTTTCCTACTTACCTTTTACAAAAGCTCATTCCTAGGCACACTAAATATTTTCCATTCAAATGCTTCCTTATACCAATAGTAACTGATCATACTGCCAATGATGGATAGATCCACACTTTTGGAATTGGAATAAGTCCTGGTGCGATGTACCTCACTACCTAATAATTTGTTATTTTTGTGAGTTATGTATAACTTAATAGGATCCTTCAGAAATTGTGGCACAAAAGTTGGTTGCCAGTGGGACAGAAAGGAAGTGAGAAAGAGAACTTTATAGTTTGGAAAGGATTAAGGATGGAGATGATCCCCCTGACTAAACTGACAACTTCTTAGCTTCTCAGTTTCATAAACACAGAAACAAGGAGTCACACAACTAGCAGGATGGCCAGTAAACTTGGTACTAATGGAAAATAGACAGTAGGTCTACAGACAGCTGAAATCTGGTGTTGGTGCTGTGGCCTTGTATCAGTAGCGCTACATGTAGTGGAAATTAAAGCAAACACATTTCATAATTCATGCAAAACCTCCCTGGAGATCACAACAGACTCTTCCAACATAGGCCAACACATTTGATGCTGAACAGATATGCAAGCTCACACTCCCCAAGCGATCAGGTCTCTGTATATCCACATACAAGTGCACACAAGTGCTGACATCCCCACCTGTGCCACAACTACTCCCAAGTCTTCCTGCTAAAACCCCTATTCACAGCTTGGTTCGTACAGGTGACTGAAGGCTGGCCTAGCAACAAACCATTAGTGCGAGATGCCACTTGGTTCAGAAAACATTTTTATACTAGGCTGAGGTCCACCTCTTAGGTCAGTCACTCCCCAAGCTGCTCTGGAGAGTAGGAAGCAGTGTTTCTCAACTGCAGGGCAGAGCACCAGCAGTCAGCTTGCTGAACCCTGCCCTTGCTGGCTGCTGCACGCACAACCAGCACCAATCGCCTGCTTGTGTTCCATCTTCATTTTACTCCAAGCTCGGTCATTTGTGCTCTGATTATCTCTCATTACTGACGACCTTGCTGTAATGAGTTTTAATCTGCCTCGTATTAATTAGAAACATTTTCATTAGCCAGCTCAATTTTAGGTAAATAGCTAATAGAAGCAACTGAGCTGCAATTAGTTATCTGTGGGGCAGTTCAGGATAAAAATCACAAGAGAGCAGCTGTTTCCCCCCTAGACACCTCAGTGATATAATGCACTGTTCTGTGTAAGTCTCCTGAGCCAGGAAAACAAGGAGCACAGGGAAGGGCTGGTCAGACACAAAGGGAAAATAACATGTAAAAATAACTGGGCTGTAGAACTTCTGTGCCTATAGCAGCAATCTGAGAGTCGAGTTCCCTACACCCACAGACTTTACCTCTGGTGAGCAAGGTTCTGCTCTTGAGGCTGTTTTACCCTGTGACTATTCAAGAGGTCCTTCACACAGGCTGTCTTTTGGGGCACATACATTATTGTGAATGGTTACTCACACACGAGGATAAGATCAGATCAGATTTGCCCAGACAGAAGGATCAGACCCACGTATACACAAACATATAGTACTAGCAAAGACAGCAGGTTCATAAAAGTGCATTCAGTGCCTTGTTGTCCTGATAGCTGATACACAAATAGATGTGTCCTGTGCTTCATTGCAGAGAACCCAAGGAGGATAGAAAGTAATTCAACAGCATATCTGCAGAAGGCACGGAGACATTCACAGAAGCCACAATGAAATGAGACACATGTTTTGATCCATTGATCACAGAGCCTGCAGCTCCATGGAGGCAGGTGAAATGATAATAAATTTGACACAGCACCTCTCAAAATCTGGCTAACAAAATTAATTCACTTCAGCCTGGATCAAACCACATGGGATGCCAGTGAAAACAAGCTGAGTACTGAAAAGACACCATCTTATTTAGCACTGTGTTTAGCTGCTGGGGGGGGAGCTCTCACATCTTCCCATCAGTCCTAGGAAGCCCTGTTTCATTTGCTGCTTTCAGTTGCTGTAAGCAGCAGTATCAACCAACATGTGTACTACACTCAGAAGTGTTCCCTAAACAGGAGCTGCTGACACACCCTGCAGAAACCACATACTATTGATGGAATAGCAAAAGAAGATGTTGTGCAGTAAAAATGACTTGAGGGGAGAATGCTCCCCAGACAGCTACTTCCATGTAAAAAGACCGTGGAAAGGCAGCAGCATGGGAAGTGAGGGCTGGTCTTGGGCCATGGGAAGGGTGGGAGGCAGAGCTCAAACAAAGCCACAGTAGCAATTAGCTGTCACTGAAGCTCATACAGGTTTGGCTACACTTTCAAAGCTAAGTGAAGAATCCTAGCAGCAGGAATGAAGATGGAGATCAGACAGCCTCTTCCCAGAGTTCTCATACTCCATCTTGCAATAAAATAGAGCTGAAAAAGCCATGAACTCCACAGGAAGCCTCAACATGCAGAAGACAGACTGAAAGGCACACTGAAACGTTAGTTTTATGAGGATGGATGGCCCAAGCACCATGGAGAAAGCTCGGCTAAGACTCATATAGTTCAGCTGAGGGTCCAGACAGGGTAGCTTCACAGTCTGCTCTCCTACTGTGGGCGTGCAGAAAAGTAGGAAGCACAGACGCAGCTGCTGCAGCTGGAGGGGAGAAATCGTCACATCCACTTTGTCAACGCTGAAGAATCTGGGCTGGCATTTTTCTCTTCCCAACAGTCGAATCCCACCCTACCAGCTGCACGTCACAGCTGACCTCTAGTCAGGACCTATCTGAGTCAACGTCAGGCAATTAAATTGTGCAACAGCAGCTTCTCTCCCTTGTACATATGTAACTTCTCTCCTGGCAAGTCACTCCAACAGCCAGGAGAGCAGAGCAAGCTGGCTCCCTCTCTTACAGCCATGCAGACATACACCAGCATTCACCTTAGCGACAGACCCCCAAAAGAAGGGTTATTTCAGTGTCTCTAAAGAGAATACAGCCCCTTACCAAACTGACAGAGGCAGATTCCTTCCCCCTTCTTTAATCTGAGAAGGTCTGACCTTTAAAGTACAGACCTCTTCCCACAGGAACAGGATGCCTGAAGAGGAAAGAGACAGTAACACATGAAATACCTACAAGTGATTAAATTGGATTGACGAGGAAGTCAGGAAAGATAACAACCATGGGATTACGCTGTCAATTCCAAAAAACTGCAGTGACTGTCATAGCACCACATCCAACAGAGAAAGTGGTTGCAGTGCCAATAAGTCATCACCAATGGCAAAGTGTGGTTCTACATTCAAAAAAGTGCCTATATTAAAGAAGATAAAAAATCACAAGGAATGTCCCTTTGTTACTCAGCAGGTCTGTTCCCTTCTGGGTATCTGTCAGAGTTGCTGACTTCAGTAAAAAAAAAAAAAAGAAAAAAAAAAAAAAAAAAAAAAAAAAAAAAAAAAAAAAACCACCACATATAAATAACTCCAGCTTTTGCATCTAGTTGACACCACACAGCTCCACACCAAGAAAGGCAGCTGGTGTCTATTAGCATCCCATCAATGTCAACCAGTATGGGAGACTGAGCTGGTGTGTCTTCTGATTCATACTCAATAGACTTGTTAAACTGCAATTAGAAGGTCCAATCCTTTCTTGCAGCCACTCCTGTACTTTCTCACTGAAAACAAAAGGTTTCTGCAGGTGTCAGTGGAAGCAGAATTTGGATAAAACTGGCTTATGTGGGTGCCAGTGAAGGTAGCATTTGGTCTACTGAATCCGTGTGGCTGCTAGGAACACACGGAAGAAAGAGAACCTATATTGACTACGAGAGTGCCACTTTAAAATAGCATGAGATAGCAATGTAATGAAGTAAAACAAGAATATCTGACGTAGGCACCAAACTGAGATGAACAAAAGGAGAGCCCTGATGAGGCCACATGTTATCCGGAGTAGATTACTTTTGCTCCCACAAAAAAAAAGCAGAAGGAATTATCTCCAGCAGTACCAGAGGCAATTGCCTTTACTGCAGCTGGAATCACAATGAACAATATTGTACATGCCTCCCCTGCAGTTGGCTGTGGCTCACCAAGATTGTGAAGGGAATAAAACTGAGATCATCTTTATATAAAACTACATATTCAACATTCCTCCATCAACAGGCTAGTCAAAGATAGCCAGTGTCTAACCTTGGCTAGAATGCAAATAGCAAACTCAAGACAAAAGGTATTGGTGCAAAACCTGACAGAACAATAACACTGACAAAGATCCTCCAAAGAATCAGACCTTGTTGGCCAAGTACAATCATTGTGTATGTTCCCAAAGACAACATTTGCATGGCAAAAAGAAGGACATTAAACAATTTGCACAACACAAGATGGACATGAAGCAAAGAAATTAAAGTACATGCCAGTAATCCAGAACTAATACTATTTATGACTTCTAGCCTCAAATATTTCATATCAAAGCATTTACATACTCCACACAGAGATCCCATGAAGAACAAAGTTACAGTGAAACTGGGAGCTGATGTCAGCAGGCAGGAGAAGATAGAAAATGACATAAACATGGTCTTGATTCAGTTTCTGGAAAAGAACAGAACTTCCCTGTTCTCTCATTAAGGAGATGAGAGATGCCATAAGATAGCATGAATGGGGGCTGTGCATTAATTACCTCTGAAGATTTGCTCCTTTTCTGGACAGAGTGCTGCAGGGACAAACACTTGGCTCGAGATGGTTAAGAGGGGACTCAGTCCCAACTACAGAGATCCTTTGATCTGTAGTTGCTTGACAACTTGAGGGAGACATCAAGGCAAAGCTGAGAACATGAACAGATGTCATCCAGGAGCTTCTTTAAATCCATATTATTTCTATTTTGAAGTCTCCCTCTTAATGGTTTACTCATCTTAATTGGCTCCCTCTTAGTGGTTTGCTCATCAGCACCTGGCATGCACTAGCACCCCAAAGTAGCCAGTCAGCCAAGAGATACATAGCTAACTGCCTCTTTGAACGCACAATTACCAAGTCTACATGGATTGCTGTCCAAACTATTCATACACTGCAGGAGCTTTTAAACACAGCAGTGAGAAATACAGGTATTTCAAAGCCCTCCTCCTCTGAGCATTGACAGAATGGTTCAGTCACAAGGAGGCATGGTGCTTCAATACTCTCTACTAACAGGAAAGCAGATGTGTTTGGGCCACATCACAACAGCTCCTAGAGAGCATACCATAAGAATACTTTGGAGCAGGTAGTCAGCAACTTCCAGGGGGACACAAGCATACTGGCCACTCATAACTCAACCAGCACATTAGTTTGGCCTCCCTGACACAGAAAACCCTTAGCAGCAATAAAGCCATCCAGGTAATCACTTTGTGTCTTGTTCTAAAATCCATAAAATTCACAAGTCCAGCATTCTTCACTTCAAGCCTTCATGATGCTGCTCTACCATGATCCAGAGAGAAGACACTGGTCCAATATCAAGCATGAAGACCTCCCCTCCATATGGCAGTGCCTCCACCCTAGCTCATTTTGGCACATAATGTTGGGAAACCTAAAGCTCAATAAAAGCAAGCTTGGAAACCCATTCTATACTCTAGTTCTAGTTTTTCAAATCTCCCATCTCTAAGAAAAAATCTGTTGGCTTACAGAGAAGCATGTGTTTCTAGCAGTTATATGGAAGCTATTAGATTTTACTATTCAGTTGCCTGAAAGAAAAAAAAAGAAATCTCCTCTGTTGGCCTATTAATCTGTCATAACGAGATTCTTCATAATTAGTTTGTCCCTAACAGTTGCTTTGTAATGGTAGCAAGAGAATATTTCAGGAATGGCAATTACCTCTGGTGTCAAAATGATGAGGAAAACAAATGTTCAACCATCAACAAAATGCAGTGCCTTTTCCACTCCCACCTGATGGTGGGTGACAGCACTGCACATCAGAATTACAGTGTGGGTAATTACTAGGCATGTTGCTACTGAGAATTCATTTCCCCTCTTGAGAAGAAATTTGTTGAGCAATGCAGGTGGAAGGAGGAGCATCTGTCACTGGGATGGGGGCCTGTGGCTAAATGGTCTTACCAATACACTGCTTCTTTAATTTACTACACATATGTCCAAGAATTATAAGCAGTGAAAACTATTTAAAGGAACTTTCCTTTATTAGCTAGCTACACATACATCCCATCATTTCAAAGATTTTGCAAAAGGACAGAGCTGGACCTCTTTATTGTTACTTTATTTAAATTTAGTATCCTTCAAATAAAATTCACATCTGCATTAGTTGCTTCACTCCATCCATACTAATAGGAAATATAGTGGGTTTCTAGGCTATTTGTAGATGGAAGAGCTCCTTGGGCAGTGAGCTCATTGGATTTCAACATATTGTGGAACCTGACATCTGACTGTCTCTGGAGTGAGATTTACAGGAACAAAACTAAGGCACACATATTGTGGAGCTCGTCTTCTCAGATGAGGAGCAAGCTGTGCCGAAGCCGGGAATCCTACTCCAGGGAGGGACTGGGAAGGGGAAACCTGCTGGTTTGGCTGCCATTGACACAAGTGTGCAAAGCCACAGCCTGGGAGAGCTGTCCTGCCTGGGTACAGCAGTGTATCCTCCCAGCACTTGGGTCTCAGTTCTCAGAAAACTGGGATTGTGGCAAATCTTTCCCATATGAGTTACTAAGGAATGTCAGGTGGGGTAAGCCTATATCCAATCTGCCACCAGGGCAGAGGCCAGGGAGGTGGCAGCCAGGACTGAGGCATCAGTGGGCAGATAAGGGAAGAGCTGGAGCAGGCAGAAAGCTGATTCAGGCCTGGTACAGGATGGCAGTAGAAGTGAACAGACAGCTCAGCTGTGTAGGGCCAGTGTGGGAATCTGCATGCATTCAGATGGGGATACACCAGGAGAGATGCATGCATGAAGCTGCTTCTGTGTGCATTTTGCCCAGTACTTAACCACACTACCAAACATTTGCAATCCTAAAATCAAAACGTAGGTTTAAAAGGATCAAACATCACCCTCACTTCTGGTACAGATTCACCTGCTTTGGGAAGAGTGGAAGTCAAGGAAAGTTGCAGAGGATACAACCTTGCCAGTCAGGGTGGCAGGAGGAGCTGGTATTGCCCTTGGGAGGCCCTCATATGCACCAGATTGCAGTCACCTCTTGTCTTTAAGCCCACAGTCCTGAACTCAGCATCAGCTCAGAGTGAGGAAAGTGAAGTTCCAGCTAACAGCCTTGCTGTTTCTCAGACCCCATCACCCAGGAGCCATCATTCCAATTCAACATTCCCCAGTCAAGGATCACCACTCTGTATATTGGCATGGAATAACTCCCAATTCAGACTGACAAAGCAAAAGCTCAGCTCACTGGAAGAAATAGAAGCAGAGATGTTGTCCTGGAGAGGAAGAAGAGAGACAGAACAGGTGACAGCGGGACATTGAGGAGATGAAAAAGCTCCTGCTGAGCTCTGGAAATGCCTGGCTATGCTGCCTGACTGAGAACTGCAGCAAAGGAGAGGGCCCGAGGGAGAAAAGCTTATCTTCCCTACTTCTCTTCACTCAACAGTCCTATGATAAACAAAGCCTGCTGCCCTTCAGCAGTTCTGTAAAAAACAACTTGTGTTCAAAAAAGCCCTACAATAACAAACAGGCTGCACAGTTACAGAGTTCACAGGCAACTCAAAATGTGTACATTTTCAAACAAAGACTGCAGAGGCAGTAAAGACATTTAAGAGATGGGGGTTTTTTTGAAAAGCAATTCTGCTAGTGACCTTTTCAGTGAATTTACCTCTAAATTCAGCAAAACTAGCAACATAGTAAATGGATTCAGGCTTGGCAGAAGGCATTTCATAAAACACTGGGCAGATTCATATATGCGCAAGCTCACATGCAAATCATTGGTTAAAGTGGAACTCGGAACTGAGTGGAGGCTTTATAAAGACAACTCTTGTTTATCTGCTGGTTGTGGCCCTCTTCCATGTCACATTGGCTCAGTACGCTGACAAAAACAAATTGTTACTGGTGTCAGACCTGCCAAAATGATGCTACTGCAGAGGAAGGAGCAGCAAGCTGCTCTGAATGGTGCACCATCAGCAGAATCTGCAGCCACTGAGACAGAACTCTCAAGCCAAAAAAGACAAGTAAACAAAAAAATCCAACAAAAATAAAGACACCCCAAGCCAGTTCTACAGGACCAAAATTAGGCTTAACTTGTCTAGCAGTGAATGTGATCACCTTCTTGGATTAACTCTTCCAAAGCCATCTTTGAACCTTTGACTCAGTTCAAACAACGGCTGCCTTACTATAAGGACTCCAACCTGAACAAACTGGCACATGTCTACAGGCAAAGAGATGAGTCTGTCCAGATGTACAAAAATGTGCATTTCTAGGCAGGGTACATGAATACTAGTAAATAAAGCAAGGGGTAGCTTTAAAACCTGACACTGAACAATACTTTTTAGTTTTATTCCTAGAACTAAATCATCAAATACTCGAGTTCAAGAGAAACACAGCTTCCTTTTTTCCTAGTCCACAGGGCTTCCTCAGGCCTGACAGAGTCCTGCCTGGCCCTGGGACACCAGATGAGAGAATACAGCAGTTCCTTTCAGAGAAAACCTTTCCCTCAAGTATGAAAACAGCATAGCCCCTACATATGTTAAAAGGACTTGCCTGGAACCCACTGAGATGCCTCCCACATTGCAAGCAAGTCCAGAGGAGTGCTTGCAAGACACCACCCACCACAGCAATTTCCTCACCACTGACTTAAATGGCTAAATGAAGACACTTTCTTGACAGGTAAGGTAATTGTGAGCTGCCCTCCAGCACATTCTTTTATCAGATCCACTTTGGGAGAATGCGATAAAGGTCACTGCTTTAGCAGAGCATATCTACATATTTAGTCCTGGTCTGAAATTCCAGCCTGGATTGATATATGAAATATCCTCTGCATGCCACCTATTCTCTTCATCCCTGGTTTTACATCTAACTTGTATTCCTAATTTGGAGTCTTTCAAGATAGTGTTTCATTGCAAGCTAACTACAAGAACCTTAGAAAAGGGAACAGAATCCACAATATGGGTCTTGCTAAGGACTCAAAGTGCAAACAAAACATTTCAGAAGTCCACTTTGGCATTGCAAGTATATATATCTCTATCCCCAAATGAAAGTTTTAGGTATCTATTTTTCCTAGCCTCAGACAAGATTATTTTTACTCTCAAGCTGGCTGTCTTCCTGTTCTTAGAATAGATTAAGTACTGGCTACCTGTCAGCTGTACTGATATTACAGGTGGCTTCCAACACCCATACGGGCCATTCCCCTGAAAGCTGAACCCAATAATCCTTGCAGGTCCTTTCCAACTCAGAATATTCTGTTGCTGTGTTCTATGAACCATATAAACTGGTCAGTAGTTCGAGGCTACACAGTTCTTCATTAAGAAAACATCCTTAATCAGGGCCTGATCCAATGTCAATGGGATCAGCATTAAGTCACTTACAGTGGCACCCTAAGTAATTTCTGGTTTTTGTCTCCTTCCCTCTTTACACAGACCTTCAGCCTCTGAGAAATCCCACATTCATGTGTCTTGGCACCACTCACATCTAGGGTAAAAATCTAGGCAAATCAACCATGACCATGAGCTCTTCAGAGAGAATACCATCTCTTGCCACACCTCTTGACTTTGCACTGCTGAGTGTTCATTTCACACTTGGACCCAAGGCATAGTCCATACACTAAATAAAACCTGATTATTTCTCCACTCCTCATTTGTTCCTTTCTTATGTTTCTTATGATGTAAGCTCCTTGCAGCCTGCATCCTCCCAGGGCTCCCCAATGGTTTCCTCACTCTACCAGAAGAGATGTTCTTCAGATGCTACTCTGGCTACTACGTACCTCTTCAAAAGCTCTAAGGAAGCAATGCCATGAGGTCCTCAGGGATTCAAATAAAAAGGGATAGCCCCACCTGGAGGAGAGACAGCTAAATGCTCCCCAGGCATACAGTGTCACTCCTGCTGGGAAGCTAGACTGCTCAGGCTCGCCGAGTGCATGACAATTCACACTTACGTTCCTGGAGCAAAGCCCTTCAGGGAGCAGCGTGCACAGCCAGGAAAAAACATGCAATAAATGAGGCACTGCCTCCTTACTCTCACTTCTCTCCATCTTCCTCTTTCAAAAATGTCACAGTAGATGGGCCATCACTGCAGATGACTGAAGAACATCTAGTTTCATAGGCACATATCCCACAAAAAATGGACCTTTTTAATGCTACACAATTAAAACCTAGAGATGCTATGGCCAGAGCATTCAGCTGACACCACTTCATAAAGCACAAGGAGGAAAAGGAAGTGTCTTATAAGATTTATTTTACAGCTTGTTATGTTTTCAGTGCAAAGCTTTCATGCTTTATGTGTTGGCAGGAAGTGTGCTAGACAGCAGTGCTCAAATGTAGAGTCATCAAGCCACCAGCTGGCCCTGCTAGCAGCTTTTTTAGACTGCATTAGTGTTGACCATGCCTTTTAGATGAAGAGATATCCTGGGGAGCACATAATAGGGCAACCAAACATCATCAGCTCAGGGACAGTGGACAGGCTATGAAGCTCTTCACCTCTCTCTTACTGGTTCCCACTTAGTTTGGTGACAGAAAGTCACTGCCACCTAATGGCTATTTTGTGTCTCATAGGAAAGTTCATTTGTTTCTCACCTCAGTTCACCAGAGGCTGAAGCACAAGTAGACCCACCACTGCACACACTGGCTGTGGTGGAGAACAGTCCCCATTCACACTTGCCTTTTTGAAGGAATGCCATGGAGAGTCCTGAGAACTTGTCTCTGCAGATGCAGTCGACTTCTATCAGGAAGAAACTAGTTTAGGACATCAGTTAATATTTAAGGCACATAGTGTTACTGAATCACAAGGGAAGTCCAAAGACACTGGCTGTTTCATTGGTCTAAACTATCCAGAAAGCGTAGATTATTTTTGAGAACATACACATGAATGTACATTCATTCCTCTTCTTTCCAAGATCCTTCAAGTGGGCAAATTCACCATGAGACAAAACTAATTTTGAAAATACCCACTCCACTGTGAGAAGTAAATATAGCAAAGCCAGGAAGAGCCTCAAGGAGCAAGTAATCCTATTCTGTATGATGGTGGCACAAGGTTACACTTTCCAAATACTTACCCAGGTACTGACAGACCAATAACCATAAGTTTGCATGAGGAAAACATCCTCATTCTGCTCTTAAAAGGAGGACATTTAATTAACCTGCCCAAATGGCTTGTCCCTGACAAAGCAATTTTGTAGCCAACAAAGTTAATTCTAGAATGGATTCCCACTGCCTTCTGAGATACCTTAACCACAGATGCTTTTTCTCCTTGCTGTCTCCTCTTTATTACATAAAAAAACCTCACAGCAGTAACCTTTTGTCTTACAGAGGAAAACAACAAAAAGATGTCCTGCTCAAGATTTTCAACTGTGGCCACTTGTGCCAAAATCTGCAAGACAACTGACCCATTGCAACCCTCCTACCACACTAACAACTCAGAATTCCATTGATACCAGCCCTTAAACAAACTGCATGTTGTGACACACCTCCTGACTGACAGCAGGATCAATAGAAATTGATGCCAGTGATGAAGAAGTGTCAGCCAAGACATCCAGATGCTACACTGTGAGGAACACCACCAGAAATGTCACAATAGGCTCACTTGGTACTGAGGAGACAAACACTGTGAAGGGCCAACATTCATTGAGGGAGAAGAATGTCAGAGAAATGTAGCCTTCTATAGAATAAAATATTCTATTGAGAAAGCAATAGGTACAGAAACAGCACTGAACAGGCTGCCCTCCTTCTTCCTCTGGCCCAGTGCAAGCAGGAGTAGAAATGAAAAGAAGCGCCCAACCTTACATGTGCAAAAATGTCCAGAATCATTTAATGAAACAGAAATTAAATGAAGAAAGGTCATACCTCCCCTAATGCTCCTGACACTAGACCTACAGATGTACAATGCCTTGGAGCCAACCATGGCTACCACTGCCCTTGACATCAGTACACTGGCTGTACCATCACATGCAGGAAAAGGGCCCACACAACAGGAAAGGACTCCTAACTTAAGAGAAAGATTGAATTTCCAATGTGGTTGAGCCATCAGTGGTGGAATGAAGCAACCATTGGGAAGGACATAAAGCCCAAGCACATAAGCAGGTTCATCTCTGCCTCAGGCAGGAGCAGGAATGAAAAATTGCTGTTGCTGAGGGACAGCAATGTGTGCCATCTGGCAAGTGGGTTCTCGTATTTCCTAGTTGACAGGAGATCCAGGGAGATGCAAACTAACCTCAGGACACACAGTGAATTCCCATCTACTGCTTGCCACCTCATGGAAAGCAGTAAAACACTCCCCATCTGCTGGCCATAAAAAAGTGCTGGGAACTGAGGAACTGAGGGGCTTAGAGTATTAGCATCAAAAGTAGTTCACAGGGGACAGAAATATATAGTAAAATTGAAAATAATTCCATGGAGCTAAGAAGGAACCTGGCTAAAAGTCCCTGGGGAAGCCATTTCCTTCTTAATCTGCTTTACATTTAATTGTTTCCTAAAGACTATGTCCCTGTTCAGCCCCAGTAGGCTCAGGGACTGGTGCTGCCACTGAACCTTCCCATCAAGGGAACCTACCCATGCAAAGACATGGGTAATTTAGAGACCCCAGTTTAATGTCTCACTGGGAATCCATGGAGAACAAGTCAAACATTATTTGCACTGGAGTAGCATCACCAGTATGCTGAGTACCAGGAGGAAATCCACTTCCTCCTGGTACTCAGGAAAATGTTTTTCCACTTCCAGCTGCAAGCACATCACAGACATATATGCACCTGCACTGCAACACTGAAGACAGAGGCACAGAAACCAGATTTAGACCTTTTGGCACTATCAGCAGTCCCATGGTCACCAAATCTCACACACTCACACACACATACACATACACCCTGCCTCACAAGAGTCTTTCTTCTAGGCACAGCACCAAAACTGCATCTGAAAATCAGCAACTAATTCATACACATGCTTAAAAGAAAATTACCAACTCTCAGTATATGAAGAGCAAGTAAAGCTGGCCTCCCTAGAAGGACAGAAACAGAGAGTACTATGAAGAGCTGAGAGTACTAGAGATCTATCCAGGGCAGAAGCTGGTAGAAACAACATCTGGATAAGTATTGTTAAAACACAACACTTGTTTGGGCAGGGCATTCACATTCTCTTGGCCCTATCCAGTGACTAATCTTAAGTACTAACTCCAGTGGAGTAACTTCTTACAAGTCATTCTGAGCTAGTACAAGACCAATAAAATCACTGCCACAGAGAGTTAAAAAAGCTGCACGGTGGTAAAGACTTAGTTGCCATCCATTTAAAACTTAACCAAAATAAACAATTTGGTGTGCAATTGCCCAGGTCCAAAGTATCTCCCATGCCAAACTGATGCTTCACTAGCCAAAGCTCTAAGGGGTTGCTGCTGAAGAACCCACAAGTGCTGTTCCTGCCAGGCTCAGTGGTGGCACTCCACAACACTTGTCAACAGCAGGACCAGCCTCCACTGGTCAATGAATTTCACCAATTCATGCTATGCCTGTGCCGACTTCCTCCTCTCTCCCAGCTCATGCCCCTTTATGCAGCTGAAGGCTAGTGCTGGCCATGCTGGCATGCTGTGCCTGCCACTGGCTCTGCCACCTGCAGGGGCTGACTAGTCCTGGCTGCCAAGCAGAGAGGCCACGGCTCTGTGCAATGCCAGCAAACAGGGCCCTTTCTAGCTGCTTGTGACATGGATTGACAAATCATCAAAACCTCCATAACAGAGGCTGATGAAACCAAGGAGATACATGGCAAAAGGTGAGGAATTTGCAACAGCTGTTGCAAATTCTGCCAAATGGTAAGCTGTCCACAGTACTGGTAACTCCACAACTTGCGTGTCGCTCAAGGAAAATACATACTACTCACACACTATGCAGACTGGCCTAATTTGGCACAAGCTGTACTTCCCACTCCAAAGAGGCCTTGAAAGGGAAATAGCAGGGAAACCCTGGCTAACATACATCACAAGCACTCAACTATAACTGGATGTCATTCACAGCTCAGTGAACCATAGGGCTATAGGCTGGAATGAAAGGTGCAACACAAGACTCGAGAGGAGCAGTAGGGGTGCTTGTCTTCCTTCTCACTAGAAATGCTTTTGCTATTATTGCTAATTACTGATATCAAAACACAAGAGTGTGTTTCGCTATGAGATGTACACTTCTTTGCATAATTCACATTTCCTCAGAGATCTGCAAGTCTGATTCATCTCTATTATTCTTTTCAACACACTCCTTTTACTTAAATCAGTCACCCTTCATGTTAGGGCCATTACCAAACAATATGCAGAATAAGAAAGCACTGCCAGGCCACTGTCAGCAGCTGACTGCCACACAAGCAGTCTGAGTAGCAGAGATCTGACAGCAGAACCCAAATGCTTACACCAAGGACTTGAGTCTCTATTGGACTTAGGTGAGCACTTGTCTTGGGTTGCAATCTGTCGAAACCGGTTGAAGAGGTGTTTTTCTTTATCTCATAACTCCAGGGGGAAAGGGGCAGGTGTCTTTCTGTTAATGGGCCAGCTGTTAAAACCAGGTGGGGCAGTGTTTCTTTATCTCTTCCACAACCCATCCTTACTCCAGGGGATATCTTCTATTAATGGGCCACTAAGGCTCACCACATGACTGACAAAATTACATCATCTCATAGTGAGATGCTCCACCCAGTGGGAGGAGCCAAGCATTCCTACCTGGATAAAAGCTGAGCTCAGAACAGCAGGACAGCCTGTTTTCCACTGGATTCCCAGAGGAAGACTGGACCCATCTCAACACCACTGGACCCTTCTACAGGATCAACTCTACTCCAACAGAACCCCATCTGTCACTCCAGGAGGACTTAATTGGACTGCTACCAACACCCTGACCAACAGGGAATCAGGCTGTGTTTTGACTCTGTCAGTGTTTTTTTCTTTTTTGTTCATTTGCCTTTTTTGCACTACTACATTTTTAATATTCCTAGTAAAGAAATGTTATTCCTATTCCCATATCTTTGCCTGAAAGCCTCTTAATTTCAAAATTGCAGTAATTCAGAGGGAGGGGCTTTATATTCTCCATTCCAAGGGAAGCTCCAGCTTTTCCCTGGCAGACACTCATCTTTCCAACCTAAGACAGCAGTGGATGCATATGGCTACTTTTGACAAAGGACCTTCTCCACTGGGCAATGCAAGCTCTGCAAGACGCAGATCTAATATGGGGCTGTTAGATCATATTGCTGTTAACAATCTGGTAGAAAGCATACTGAATTATTAAGCTGACAGCATTACAGCAACACATCTGTGCTTTGCAGTTTCCAAGGAATGCAGTTCAGTGCTACTACCTACCTGTGATTTGAGGAACTCATACTCCTCTGATCCATATGGGACGCTCCGAAGAGAGGTGAGGTAGTCATAGGTGATAACTGCCGTCTGCAAATGAAACCAGAAATGCTGAGCAAGCTCTACTGTTATCAAAACAATAAGATTCCTGTTAAAGAGAATGCATGTATCTTAGGCTTCAAAGTTCAGGCTCCACAGTGAAGCCTATGACAGACTCATTAATACATTAAATGAAAATATTTTAATTTCAATGAACACTTATAAAAAGAATTGAAGGGGCTTCACTGATATGTAGCTATATGTAAACAACACTTGACACTTTTATGCTATCTTCTATTTGAGATGCTCAAAGCATTTTCCTAATCTCTCAACAGCACCTTGCACAGCAGACTCCCATCTTCAGGGGAAGAAGCCCTTCTGGGGCTTCCACAGTAAGGTCTGCTGCTAGTAAGAGGCCATCCAGACTCTGCTTGTGCCCCACTTCACAGCTCCAAACTGCCTAACCAGCTTGCTCTGGGTAGAGGCACAGCAGGGAACAGAGTGACTGAAGACAAAGTCAGGTTATCACAAGCAGCAGTACTTTTGAGGGTGTTCAACTGCACAAAGGACTATGGGGCCAAAGGGTCAAATACCCAATTACAAAACCAGGATATGGCATCCAGCTCAAGCCTGTTAGTTAGACATTGCCACAGACAATGGAATTATATTCTTAAGTGCCTTAATGATTTCTGAAAATAGACCTAGGGTATTTCACAATTCCTATCACTAAAGTTCCTCTCTTTCCACAGTCAGAGCATGAGTGAATGGGAAAGAAACATAGAGGTCTGGAGGGAGAGAAGGGAATGTACACCTAGAGAAGCCTGTCCACTACGTGCCATTTGAACTTCAAGATCCTTACCATGAAGAACCATTTGCGTAACTCCCATTGAAAGTCAAGTTTCCCTTAAACCTCCCTACTGAATGGGTAGCATTCCATTCCGACACAGGATACCAACCCCATCTTTCACCATAAACATGCCCAGGAAGGGCACAAAGTACAGTCAACATATCATGAAAGCCAGGGAAGCAAATGTGGTTTCAGACAAAGCCAGCAGAACTGACAATAGGGAAAGAGTCAAAAGCTCAGAAATGCATCCAAGAGTGCACCAAGCTGGGAATTAGTAACAAACAGACATACTCCGTCCTTGTGGAGGTTAGGTTTCTCATGTTTCCTGTTTTCCAAATTGTAAACTGAGCACAACATTTTTTTTTCTGGCTTTTTAGTCTCTCTTACTCCTGGTGAACTCAGGAGCTGCACAGCTACGGAGACCATTCAGAAGAAAAAGTTTTTAAAGCGTCTTCACAACCTCAAGGAACAACTTTGAAGCGGAGGGAGGTTTGAATCAGTCTTGCATGAAGGCTTGAGTTGGTTCTTATTTTATCTCTGGTCCACAAGGGTAATTATCACCTCCAACTCAAAAAGAAGCAGCTAACAGATTGGCCTGTATTACAGAGGAAGAGGGAATTAATTAAGCGGTTGCTAATTACACTGTAATCTTAAACACTAAATTAATATTATGATGATCCTGATAGGCAACTCTGACATTGCCAAATCCCTCCCAGTGTCTAGCTACTGCACAGAATGTTCCTTCCACATAACCAAAACAACTCGTATACTCTCAAAAGAACACAACAAATGCACAACAGCACTGCCAGGTTTCTAATATTACCAGAATACAGAAACGCTCTGCAGCGTGATGCTGCCCACGCCACTGACTTCGTTCTCATCCAAGACTAGTGCTGTCATTCATGTTACAGTGTGAGACTGAAGCTTGAAGTTATAAAAAGATATACAAAGTCAACCAATCCCTCCCTTTACAAATGACAGATTACTTTCACTGAGCTTGCATCCTGCCTGGTGTTAGATGTTCCACTTGTTACCAAGGAATTCTCAACACTGTACACTCTCCCACTGCTCCTAAACCTATCCTCAGATCTTACCAAGTCATGGCACAATGTTCCCTCTGAATAGCTGTCTATCCATACATAAGAGCCAGTTCCCTAAACAGAGCATTAAAAAGAAATTTTCTGCTAGTGAGCTTCATCAAGTTTCCTCTGGAGTCTGCAAAGAACTACCAAACCAACACACTTAAAATACAACCAGACTCAATTCTCTCTAATCAAACTCAGATGAAATCTGTCCAGACTCTCACAGACCTGTACGTCAGGTTCCTTGAGCCTCATGTGTTCTTTTCTCCAGGCTTCTCTTTTGTGTTGTTTGCTCCAATGTAACTTGTCTTAAAGTTTTGTGTCTGCTGCTGCTGAACTTATTAGCTCTTAAAAATTGCAGTCTCTTCATTACAGTCTGCTTTTGTCTGGGTATGGTTCAATGATGGAGTCAAGTATCCAGGTAAAAAGCCAGGGCGGGGCTAGATTGAAGGACAGATACTTTAGGTCCATGTAGATGTCACCAATATCCAATATCCAATATCTCGTTTGCTTACAGAGATTTATCTTTCATTTGAAAAAAGAATAATCCAAAGCTGAGCTTCTTAGAAGTAAATGTCTGCTCTATTGGCTTCACCTGGTCCATGGCTAAGGAATGACAGCAGTTCAGACTGCCTGTGCTCATATGAGAGCTGATTTCTGACTGTCCAACAATGAGCAGGGAAGGCAGAGGTCACTGGTGCAGCAAGACTAATCAATCTCTCAGAAGCAACTCAAACACATGTAGTCATACATACCAGAGGAAACAGAGAATTCAGAAAGAGACAGAACATTCTTTTTTAAAAGTATACACACAGATTTAAACACATGCTGCCATCACCTACAGAAGACATTGGTGACTTGCTTTTGGGGTCGCTGCTTGCAGCTATGGGTGCAGAACCCTCTAATGCATTTAAGAGCAAGACCAGTGAAGCACTTCACAGCCAATGACTTGTGACCTCCCTGAAGGCATGGAACTCAGGCATGTCTGTGATTTGCCATCATCTAAGGCAAAGAATATTTCCTTTCCCCTACTTCCTATTCTTCAGGAAAGTAATCTCTCACCATCACTCAAAACACAGACCAACTGCACAGCCTCATCACTGGAACTTCTCACTTATTTTTGTCTTAAACAGTAGATTACCACAAAAACAGTGCCTTAAGAAAGACTGAGAAACACTAGTCAAGCAGGCAGAACTCAAGGACACATTGGAGAACCAAAAACCCTGAATAACTGATTCTCCTCCAGCAACAAGAAGCTGCAAGCCCTCTCCATGCCTCAATTTCCTGTGCTTTAAAAGGGAAAGAGCTGCTCCCTGCCACCATGCAGCACTACCTTATGGTCAGGGACAGAGAATGAAGCTTAGCACTTGTTAAGTAAGAAGGAAAGATTACTGTTTGTATTTCTGCCTTCACCCTTTCAAAAAAAAAAAAAATTCATTTTTCACAACAGTTTATGATACTGCACGCACATGGCACCTGAGCCAACCCATAGAGCTTGTTTCTTATTGCATCTGCCCTCAGGAGCTAACTCCTTGTAAAACTCATTAACGAAGTGCTTAAAAGTCACAGAAAATGCAGACAGACAGCTGCTTACCACTGGGGGTCTGTAAATGATGGAGATTGTGGCCTGAAGTGACATATGTATAATGCAAGTGAGGTACAGGGAGACTGATACCCCCTCCAGAGTCTCTGCTCTCCATTTTCCTGGCTGCTCATGGATTCATCAGAGAACATCATCAAGGAGAAAGCAGCAGTCTCCATTCCCAGTTTTCTGAGAAATACCAGCGATGCTAGGCAGATACAGCATTCACTTTACACATCTGGAAACCACTCCAATCTCAGAAGTATGTAATCACCCATCCTCACTTTAGTCTTGCTTTGAGAATGATCCTCAAAACACCAGCCCTTCTCTCCCCAAATCTCATACCAAGGGTCACCCTAGTTTATCAATACAACCAGGATACTTATAAAAAATGTAAAAATGGCATACGCAGAGAAGAGGGTTTGAACTAAGGCACTCTTAAAGGGCAGCAGGACACTGCACCTGGGTGACTGACCTTGAAGGGTGGCTGATGAAAATGTGGCCCCAAAGTGAGACCTTGCTCTGAAGGTCCCACCCTATCCAAGGAAGCAGAGACAGCTCTCTGCAGCTCAGTATCTCCATTTTTTGCTTTCCAAAATGTGCAAACAACAGCTGTTTTCCTTACGTGCTCTCACTTCCTTTATCCCCACTGTGTCAAGGACTTGAAGAGCTCCCCACAGACATTCTGATTTCCTAAGCCAGCTGCCAATTGAAAATGCAGACAGGGAACACAGAAAATCCCAAGTTCTTGTGAACTTCAATACCCCCACCCAATTAGGAATCTTCCTGCACATTGCTATGGTAGAACTTACTGTGGCAATGGCTCGGCCCACACGAACAACTCCAAAATCATTAGGATCCAGGAACTTGTTTCCATACAGATAGATGCCAGAAGCAGCTGCTGTCAATGAGGCAAATTTCAAGGCCCTTAGTGCCATGACTGATGAACCCTGCTGAGACACAAAACGGCAACTGTAACATCTGATAAAGACTTCGTGATCTGATGCCTACAGCCCCAGAGGACCTGACAATCCAACTTTTAATTGCTCCTTTCCTAATGACACATTGCTAGCACTGCCCCCAGCCAAGGGCTCAAGCAATCACCCAGCCACTGAGGGTAAGTTGTTCATTGCTATTGCTAACTCAACAGTGTCTACTAGCCACAAATCCAGAAGTAACTCACTGCTAGACCTTACATATGTGCAACAAAACATTTGTTCAGGATCCCAAAGGCTTTTCAAAGAGACACAACAGGTGGACAGACAGAAGGAAGCATGAGATCACCAAAAGTCAATTCTGATCCTATCAACAGGCACTTCTTAACACAAAGTTTTGAAGATATCACAGCGTAGGCAGATTTTAAGGGGACAACAGAAGATATAAAAAACCAGAGTTTAAAAAGAGCTCTTGCAACATCAGAATCACCCAAAGCTTGTTAGAAACTCTGCCAGGCTAGTTCTAAAAATTGCACACTTATGATGAGTGTTCTAGGAAGAGGCAATGCATCCCAGGAGGTTGTATGCCACTCCAGCAGTCAGTGCCAGACAACCACAGAGAATGCAGGGGATGGGGGACCTGATCAGAGTGACCAAGTGAGATTTGTTTTCTCATTATCATCATCCCATTCAAATGCCAGACAGGGAATGTACTGGCAGAACAGTCATCTGCAGGAATCTACAGCCTATTTCTAGCTCTGTCACAGGCCCAATACATGCCTGGGGTGAGACACTCCTCAGCCACTTTTTTTCTGTGAGACAACGGTGGGGAACGAACACATTTCCCACACTAGGCACTCTAGATCACAACATTCACTGTTTGCAGTATATAAAGTAGCATAAACATGTAAGTCATTACATGTTAATATATATATTTCCATTTCTTTATGTCACTATAGAGGACTCAGACACACAAAAAAAAAAAAAAAAAAAAAAAAAAAAAAAAAAAAAAAAAAAAGCCACAATCACCCACAACGAATTAGGTACATTTTTCTTTCCTCTCCCTATGGCTGGTATTGGGCAGAAAGCATGACTGACCATTCCTTCTGCATCTACCACAAATCAAAAGGTATTGTCACTTCTCTGCAAGCTCTCAAGAGCACCCTTGACACAGTGCAGGCTCTTACCCCACCAAGATGAAGCCTAGTAAGCCTCCCACTCCTAGGCTTGAAGAGAAACTTGCCTACTTCTCATTGTGAAGCTTTAGCAGGATCAGTCTGGCTTGTGCCTTTTCTCTCAGAAGCCTTGTAACCAAAAAACACATGCAGTGACACAGGTCAAGCCATTCAAAAACAGTTCACAAGAACACAATCAGCAAAATAAGCTCAAGTAACACCAGAGACCTTTGTACATGAACCTTAGCTATACTTTATTATTTCCTTTTATTTCCTTACAAACCCTAGGTAATTGTGAGGCAGAAAAACTGAGACATATTCTGTCAGTGCCTGTCAGAGCTGCTTGCAGCAACCCAGAATGTCAGAATGGGTAGCTGGCTGACCAGGGCTCCTTTGAATCTATGATCAAACTCAACAGAAAATAAACCTGGGCTCTTGACTGCAGTCAAAGGTACATGCACTTCACACACACAAAAAAAAAGAAAGTCACCCTCCTTCCCCTGCCTCATTGGAATTCTAGAAATTTTGGGGTTTCTTCCAGCTGGACCAATCTTTTTTTGCACAGAGATCTCTTGAATCCTCTGTCACCTTCAAAAGTAATTTTTTGCAAAGTGTTTTAATTAAATCATTTGTGATCCTTGAACATTTCTGTAAAATTTCATTTATTGAAAAGTGAAAGGTGCAGTGACATTTTCTTAACAGAAAATATGAACTTCTTTTTCATTATTTTTCCTTCACTTTCTCAATTACTAAAAGAACATTTTATTGAAAGCAGGATGCAGGTCCATCTGTTCTTGCATCTTATTCCTACCTGAAGCTATAATCTGCAGTTTGTTACATCACATCTATTGCCATATCCGCCAGCTGTACGTCATGAACAGAAGATGGGAACTTTAGGTAGCAAATAAACAGGCAGCGAAGCCGAATTCTTCAGCAAAAAAAGTTCCTACTTTCATGCTTAGTGTGTTGTACCAATAAAAAAGGGAATAATTAAAACCCCTCCAATATAAGGTAGAGAAACAGAATTCTCTGAAGTAAATTGTATTTCAAAGTTTTGCATAAGGTACAGAGGAGCCTTTTCCATGTAAATGAGCCATTACGACACCCCTAGGGATATCTTAAGGGCCCTGTCAGCTGTAAAAGAAGCCTTGGGATGTCACTGCCTGTATTATTAAGCCCTGCCTTGACAGATCACCTCCAGGTCTTTTTTCATCTAGGTGAGGTGGCTTCTTTGACTTTCACACAGCTTGGCGCAGCTGAGTGTCCCTCACGTTACAGCTAGGCTTCTCCTGTTCCCACCAGGGGCAGCCGGGACGGGGCCGATTCCCCGTCGGAGCCCCGAAGGTGACCCCATCGCCACCTGCCCCGGCCCGGGGAGCGGCGGCGACCGCTGACCGTCCTGAGATCAGTGGGGACCCAGGGCCGCTCAAAGCCCCAGCCAGGCCGCTCCGGCCCCCGAGCCCGCGTCCGCCGCCGCGCCCGAGATCTGCCCGTGAAGGACACAAGGGGCTGGCGCCGCCTGCTCTCCGTTCTCCTTCAGCCCGGGCCGGGTCTCCCAGGGCAGCGTCCGCGCCCCTTGCCGCTCCCGTCTCCACGAACAACCTCGCCAAGCCCTGCGACAACCCGGTCCCCTCCGCCGGGGCCGCACCTGCGGGCGGCATTCGCTGCCTGGGCCCGGAGTCCCCGGCACGGGCCGAGGCGGCCGCGAGGGCTGTGAGGGCGGGAAGGCCCGGGCGCTCCGCCGGCGCTCGGAGCGGCACTTACCAAGACCGGCTCGCCGGCACTTAACTGGCGCGCGCCCCACGCCGCTCCCCCCTCCACCTCGCACACGGTACGGCCCTGGCTCGCGAGGCACGCCGGGAAACGTAGTCTCGCGTCGCGGCCGCTCGGGGGGGCGGGGACGCGGTGGGACTGCAAGGGGCGGCCCTTGGGCGAGCCCACGGGGGACTAGCGGGGGGAGTGTCGGGTGGGGCTCTGCACTTAGCTGCCGGCCTGTGCCGGCGCCTCCGCCCTTGCTACGGGGAGGAGCGCAGCTCGCACCCTGGATTGCAGGATTGCTACCTCCTCCCGTTCGGTAGCTGCAGGGTAACGCACTCCGATTTTGCAAGTGGGGCTTCTAGAAAACCCATCTTCTGCGCGCTTAAAAGGTTTTACGCTTAAATTAAATTTCACACTTAAATTAAATTTCACATACTAATTCACAGAATCAACTAGGTTGGAAAAAAATCTTTAAGATCATTGAGTCCAATCTATGACCTAACGCTACCTTGTTATGTACTTGTGTCACTAAGTGCCACATACACTCTTAAACGCCTCCAGGGATAGTGACTCCACTACCTCCCCGGTCAGCCCATTCCAACGTTTAATCACCCTTTCAGTGAAGAACTTCTTCCTAATATCCAGCCTAAACCTCCCCTTCCACAGCTTGTGTTCTCTTGTGCTATTGCTGCTTGCCTGGGAGAAGGTGCCAACCCTCACATGGTTACAACTTCCTTTCAGGCAGTCAGTAGAGAGTGATAAGGTCTCCCCTGAGCCTGCTCCTCTCCAGGCCAAACAATCCCAGCTCCCTCAGCCACTCCTCATAGAATTTGTGCTCCAGAGCCTTCACTAGTCCAGGTAGACAACACCCACAGCCTTCCCCTCATATAGCAGGCAGGTCCCCTGGTTCTAAAAGGAAATAAGGTTGGTCAGGCAAGGCCTGCCCCTCCAAAATCCGTGCTGGCTCGGTCTGATCGCTTGGGTGTCCTGTAGGTGAAGTGTGATTTTACTCAAGGTGATCTGTTCCATAAACTTGCCAGGGACCGAGGACAGTCTAACAGGCCTGTAGTTTCCCAGATCCTCCTTTTGGCCCTCCTTATGGATGGGTTCATATTGGGTAACCTTGAGTCATCTGGGACCTCCCCAGCGAGCCAGGACTGATGATAAATTATGGAGAGCAACTTCGCAAGCTCATCTGCCAGCTCCCTCATCACCCTAGGATGGATCCCATCTGGTCACACAGACTTATGAGCATCTAAGTGGCTCAGCAGGTTACTATGCTTTCTCCTGGATTACAGGGGGACTATTCCGCTCCCTGTGCCCATATACTAGTTCAGGAGACCAGGACATTGCACTCAAGAAAACATCCTGATGGCAAGTCTCTCTTCCTGGATGAATAGGTTTTTCATCCAAATCCCTGTGGAAAAGTGCTGTAATGTAATTTAACTACCTTCTCCCTGGCTGTGGAACAGTGGTGTGTTCAATATTTTTGTAAAAGATCAACATAATATTGGGAACATTTGATGGACACTTGTATTGGATTTGTGTGGCAAGGTTTTGTTAGTGGGGGAGGCTAGAGGGTGGCTTTTGTGAAAAGCTGATGGATGACTCCAAGACAGCCCCGCCACTGGCCAAGGCTGAGCCTGTCAGTGACAGCGGTAGCACCTCTGTGATAGCATAGTTAAGAAGAGAAAAAAAAAAATACTGTGCAGAAGTAATTGAAGGAAGTAATTGAAGACAGAGAAGAAAGGAATGGAAATATGTGAGAGAAGCAGCTCTTGCAGACACCAAGGTCAATGGAAAAGGAAAGGCAGGAGGTGGCTATTTTCAGATCACAGAATATCCTAAGGCACCCAGAAAGAACATCAAGTCCAGCTCTTCAGTGAATGGCCCCCATTGGGATCAATCCCACAACCTTGGTGTTATTAGCAACATTCTCTAACCAGTTGAGCTAATCTCAGGGTCATAATACCTCAGGTGCCAGAGCTGAGATTCCCCTGCACCCTGTGGTAAAGATCATGACGAGGCAGCTGTGTCCCTGCAGCCCATGGAGGGCTGTGGGATCAGATGTCTACCTGCAGCCTGTGGAGGATCCCACACTGCAGCACGTGGATGCCCAAAGGAGACTGTGACCCTGTGATTCCCTAGGGCAGGACCTGGCAGGACCTGTGGACCCATGAAAAGAGAAGCCCACCCTGGAGCAGATTTGCTAACAGGACTTGTGACCCTGTGGAGGGGCCATGCTGGAGAAGTTCATGAGGAACTGGAGTTCATGGGAAGGACTCACACTGGAGAAGTTTGTCGAGAACTCTCCAGGGGAGGGACCCCACAACGGAGCAGGGGAAGAGTGTGAGGAGTTCTACCCCTGTGATTGAGGAGCAGCAACATACAATTCATGTGTGATGAACAGACTACAACCCCCATTCCCTGTCACCCAGCTCTTCTAGTGGAGGGGAAATAGAGAAAATTGGGAGTGAAGTTGAGCTCAGTAAGAAGGGAGAGTTGAGGAAGGGGTTTCTTAAAATTTGGGGATATTTCTCACTATCCTACTCCAATCTGATTGGTAATAAATTAAAAATAAATTCATTTAATTTTCCCCCAGTCCCCATGTTTTACCCCTGACAGTAATTAGTGAGTGATCTCTCCCTGTCTTTGTCTCAACCCATGAGGCTTTTGTAATTGTCTCTCCCTGTCCAGCTGAGGGGGAGAGTGACAGAGCAGCATTGGTTGGCACATGCCATCCAGATAAAGTCAAGCTGCCACAATACCCCTTTTGTTTCCGTCCAGCTTCACTTCATTTTTGTTTTCCTCACTTGTATTCTGCGGCAGACCTTAATGTCAATGCCTGCACAGTGAGGGCTTCCTGAAAATATTATCTGTAAGAGACAAAGCAGCTACAAATTATGAAGGGCAGAGATAAGGGTGATTACCCTGCTAGCACACTGAGGATACAGGGCCCACATGGCCAGTTGCTGGATCAGCCATATGACGGCTGAACTGGCTGCAATCCTGTAAGTTTCTTTCCCTTCTAGGACAGATGGGAGCTTTTGAACTGATGGGGGGCAGTGAAGCATCGCAGCTTAGTCTTGGACCATTACAAATTATGTAGGAAAGACTGTTGGAGGGAAGCTTCACAGTTTGGAGGGAAAAGAGGAAGAAAATAAAAAGTCAGGGAGACGTGCACCTGATGTACTGCTGAGGAAATGAGAGAAATAAATACATATTGAATGTGAAGTAACAACTCTGAACCACATAATTTAAAAATATTAAAAATACAGGGGGGAAAAGGTCTACTGTTCTTGTGTCTACTAAAGCATATGTAAGTTTTGCAATAAATTTTTGTGTTTGCAAATTCACGACCTCCATGGCTCAGGCTGATAGTGGACATAATAGTGGGGTGTCCATTTAAAGCTACTGTGCTATTGCATATAAAAATCAAAAATAGCGACTCTAACCTCAGCACAACCACTGATTCCTGACCACAGCCTACTGCTTCTACCCGAGATGCTTAAAAGACTGCTGCCCGGGTTATCAATCCCCTGCTTTAAGGCTAGATCCCACTTGCTGGCAATGCTCCCAGCACAGGGAGCAGGTCAGCATCTGATTTTTGCTGGCCTCTCCCGGGAAAGCTATGGGAGGTTTCTTCAGAATTATTTTGTTCCTTGCAGCTTTCTGTTAAACAGGCTGACACTGGGTCTGCTGCAGAGAAGGGAATAAAAAAGAGGCTTTTGTAGCATAACAATGCCGTGTGCTGATGTGCAGTGGGCAATTATGTAACCAACGCTAAATCTTTCTATAATTAGAACAAGCACCTAGTTAGAGTGATCAGAGCTCTTTTGTGTGCGCCTGCATGGGGCTATGCAAGAAAAACCTTGGCTTGAAAGAAAGATGCTGGGTTGATTTCCCTTCCCTTTTCAACTGGTGAATAAATTAAATCTCAGATTACCCCAAATTGCTGTGAAAGACAAACTGTGAAAAGCGTTTCCTTTTCATTCCTGTTGAAGACATTTGCATCCCAGGTGTGAATCTCATGAAATGCAGATGCAGACCCAAAGACTCAGCATCTCTGTCCCAAGCACCGGAGCAGCAGGAGCAGCCAGACTGCCAGAAGAGAGGACAGAAGGTCAGCATCAGCCCTCCCTATTGAGAATCGTTGTATTTTTTAGATTCATTTTGATGAAGAACATGACAAGATATCGGCAAAAGCTCACTTGTACTAGATATTCCGCATGTATGGAGAGGAGGCATGGGAAAAGAGAACAAAACAGTCCTAGAAAGCAGGTGATCCTATGATTTTGTGGACCCAGAGGAGCATCTTAGAGGAGATATAAAAAGTATGGTGAGAAATTGCTACCAGAAGACCTTGACCCTTGTCTTTTCTGATCTCCATCCTGTGGATGGTCAGCAACACAAATATTGAGGCAGATCTATCTTCTGCAGCTATAAACAAATTCAACTCTAAAAATCAGTGTAGCCTTGCCAATTTGTACAAGTTAAAGATGTAGCTAGTGGTATCTTTACTGCTAGAGATCTGCACGGTTCAAATATTTTCTGGTTCTTTTCTGATTTGGTCAGGTCATCAGATGAAATACTACAAATATCTCTGTATAATGGTTGACGGATGTGCAAAGCAACATGGAAGATAAGAAATACAGCAACCTCCTACCTGGAGGTAATTCCAGAAGATAACATATTCACACAGGCCTTCTGGTCCCATTCTTGGTCCAACTTAAATGGATATTGGCAGGTTTTGCCTTTATATTGGCAATAGAAAGTTCAGAGCTGACTCTGGAAGCCATAAAATTTTAAAATAGCATCTTCTTACTGTACAGAGCCAATATTTGGATAAAACATCTCTCGACAAAAACATGCCCATTGCCCAAGGTCATCCAGTCCCTGTGACTCAGTAGTCACCAAAGTCTGAATGTGACTATAGAAAGTGATGTGTTCCTTGGAGAGCGGGGTTTTACATGAGCAGCAAAATCCACTTCTACCAGTATTTTGTTCCTTCAAGGCCTTTGCTCAATGGTGTTGTGTGGTATCAGTTTAGACAATTGCATGCCACCTCCATAGCCCTCTCTCATAATTTTGTTGGGAAAAAGTTTCCCCTTACTTTATTTGTTAAAGCTGTTGATGTCTAAAGGGCATTCCACTTCTTCTTGCAGGTTTGTTGGGAAGTGTCAATGGGCCAACATGTCCTGTGTGAAATGATCTTATCACCTGGAAGTGGAATGCTTCCAAGACCTTTGCAAAACACCCCCAGAGTCTGTGGTTTTTATAGAAGTACGTGAGAACATTTTTGCCTGAGAAAGTTTACTTTTCTACAATATGCAACAAATAACAGAAATTAAACCAGCCTTCATTTCAGTAATTCCAGAGAACACAAATGTGGCTCAAAGAATTTAAAGATTTTTTTATAAAAGCACTAATAAACCTTGTAATCCTTCCCCCAGATGTAATTATTCCTTCTGAGTGCTGCCTGTAACCTGTAAGGGAATGTGAAGTACGGGGGGTTGCTGATGTGGTTGAATCTTTCCATCTAGTTAAATCTCTTCTCTTTCACTGTTTCTTACCTGTCCATAATATTTCCCTTGAGTTAAGAGGAGTTATTTATTTTGATCATTTTTATCCTACCATGTGCAGCAACTGGTAGGCATACAGATATCTGATATTAACAATAGCTTATTCCATTACTTCATATCGTCATCTTCATTTGTTACAAGATATTTCATGAACCATTTAATTCTGTTTTTGCAAATGTGAAAAGTGCTGAAGTAGATTAAAAAGGTGCAGAGGATTTAACAGCCTAAATCCACCCCAAAAGACTCCTCAGAATGCATCAGAAATATGTTCTTAAAACCAGCTGTGATATTCTCATCAAACTAAAAATGAACCTGCTCCCAGCCATGCCAAGACCTCCCCAGAGCCTGAACTCCTTACTCACCATACCGAGGATCATTTTGGCATGAGCATTTTGTGAATAGAGATGCGTGTGGGAACCTGATATCATTATTGTCCAGAAAGATATTGTCCAAAGAAAATCCTGATAAAAACAGAAAGGATTTAATCCTTTTTGTCTTAGAGAGAGATTTATATTTGGGGAAAATACGTTTCAGATTCTCAGAACCATTCCTTATGGAAACATTGCCTAATGTTTCTTTTGAGAGAAGAACAGAATAAGCTAAGTTGGAAGGGACCCACAAGGATCATTGAGTCAAACACCTGTCCCTGCACAGGACACCCCAAGGATCACACCATCTGCCTGAGAGCATTGTCCAAATGCTTCTTGGGCTCTGTCAGGCTTGGTGCTGTGACCACTTCCCTGGGGAGCCTGTTCCAGTGCCCAACCACCCTCTGGGTGAAGAACCTTTTTCTAACATCCAACCTAAACCTCCCCTGACACAGCTTCAGGCCATTCCCTCAGGTCCTGCCACTGATCACCAGAGAGAAGAGATCAATGTCTGCCCCTCCTCTTCCCCTCATGAGGAAGCTGTAACTGTGATGAGGCCGCCCCTCAGTCTTCTCTTCTCTAGGTTGAACAGACCAAAAGACCTCAGTTACTCCTCAGAAGGCTTCCCCAGTTACTCCTCAGAAGGCTTCCCCTCAAAGCCCTTCACCATATTCTTAGCCCTCCTTTGGACATTCTTTAATAGCTTAATGTTCTTCTTACATTGTGGTGCTCAAAACCACACACAGTACTCAAGGTGAGGCCACACCAGTGCGGAGTAGAGCAGAAAGAATTACAGCTCTGCCATTTGAACAATTACCAGGTCTGGTTCAGAAAAAGTCCAGACCTAGGAGATACATGAAGATGCACAGAGATCATCAATTCAGAAGGGAGCATTAACTTTTCTTGTCCCTCTGTGATTGTGGGACATTAAGTTTCATCTGACTGTTCCTGTATGGGCCCTGCTTGCTTAGGCTTGCCCAAAGCAGATCTGGTAATAATGAAACTGTCTCTACTCTGAATATTTCATCTTTGATTGGAAGATAACAAGGGATAGAGAAGTGAGCACCTCCCACAGTTTTTCAAAGGTTAATCACTCTCATTGTTAAATATTTCAACCTAATTTCTCATTTGAATTTTCCTAATTTCCACTTCCAGTCACTGGTTATTGTTTTGCCTTCCTCTATGAGATTAAGGAGTGGCTTAATATCTTGCATTTCTAATTTTTACAGGTACATATACAAGATGGTTAATTCTCCTCTCAATTATTTGTAATTAACAAAATATACTAAATATTTTCATTTGCTCACTCAGGTAATTTTTCCTTGTAATGTAATTGTCAAAGGACAGATAAATGGAGTTAACCTCATTCTGATCTGGCAATCATAACATTTACCTCTTAAACGTCACCACAAAACAAATTTACTCATTATAGTTCCCCTACACTTGCAATTAATGATAACCTTATAATACCTTTGTAGTCTTTTAACCCTCTTCTACCTTCCAGCATTGTTTTAGAAACTTGACGACCAGGACAAGAGTCCCTCTAGAGTTCACCATACTGCTACATCCACAGCCTGCATGAGACTTTTTGTTACTTCATAGCACAAGAAATTTGTTCTAAGGTGCTTGTCTCTCATAACCCTTATGGGTCCTTTTCAGAGTCACTGGTTCCCAGCACAGCTTGTACTTAACCCCACATTTCTTACTTACAGATATGTAAGTTTGCACAATGTGATGTTGAAACAGAGCTCATTTAAATGGATTCTACTTCCCAAGTCATCTAGCTCACACTGTATGACTCTCCCCCCAGTATCCTGAACATTTTGCCACTCATATTGAAACATACAGACTTTATGAATAGCAATTTCGTATTGATAGCAAGCTGATTAAAATGGTGACTAGTATGAATCATAGTGTGTCCCTTCCTCTGTAAATTCCTTATGCAGCATTGATCCACTGCTGATGATTCCTTTGTATTTTGAAATGCCAGCCACTTCCTGACCCCAGTGGCACACCCCTTCAAGTGTTGCACAGTGTTAATTCTTTAATCAAAACATCATCAGAAGCAGGAGGTAGAAGTAATGGTGTGGTGGTGCATTCCCCCCATACAGCATTAAATAATACTCCACAGCCATGGAAGAAGGAGAAATGTCAAAGTAGGAGGGATAAAACATAATTTTTTCACTGAGACTAGTGTAATAGCTGGGCACAGAAGCCTTGTCAACTTCTAAGAGGGAAAGAAGGCTCCTGAATCAGATGGCAATATTGCCAGATATGACAACAGCAATACTGTTACTAATGAGTGACAGAAATGGGTAGAAGGAATGACAGATGAGTTTTACGTAGGAAAATTATTGATAAATGGTGGGTGACAAAGTCTTGTATCTTTAGCTTTGTCTGAAGTGCCCATAAGACACCAGCTATCTCAGAGAGAAGGGGAAGTATCTGTCATTCATAGAGGTGGTGACAGAGCTGCTGTCACCGCAATGTTAAGCCAAAAGCTGATTCCCACTGGAGATGACGAGTTTGGGCATAGAGAGACTGCACGGGATTACTCTTACCTTCCTCCAAATCTCCCCTGTCCTGGAAGTTGTAGCAGCTTAATTTAGTCTGCAGGAGTAGGTCACCCTTCAGACTGGATGATAAGGCAGGCAAAATGACTAGAGGACTGCAAGACAGTTACTCTGCTGTATTGTATTCCTGCCTGTTATGGTATGATTTTTTAATCTCTGATAGACCATATTTGTTTCTTTAGTGATTCTACACTTTTCTTCCCTATCTGGCTTCTGTTTCTTTTCTAGAGGAACTGTGCCTGGCTCAGTGGGACTCTTCTGCCTTTGCTTCACTAGATGCGATGTAGCAATAGCAACTACTAATTAATAACTGTCTTTGGTGATATATGGTGATATATATTGCCACTTTAACTCAAATAGTAACTTTCCTATGTAAAGCTCAACCTAGTTCTCATATATTAGAACTCCCTGATAAGTATTTTTCCATATTCCAAATTTTAATTACACTCTAAAGAGTGCATCTCTTGATGTGATTGAAAGAACTTGTATGTAACATATGGATGCCCATTTAACATAGACAGCACAATTCCTTTTTAATGCAGATGTTTTTCTATTTATGCCACTTTGTCTCCCTTCTTCCCTTCATTCCCATGTCCCAGTTCAACGATTTCTAAGCAGCAGGCATCAGAATAAATTTTATTCCAGTCCATTTTCTCTATATTTTCTGCTTTTTACTCGGACATTTTTAGCTGGATGAACTGTGAAGTTACTGAACTTGTTGGAGACTGTGTGAATAGTGCAGAGGAGCGGAATAGGATGGCTGAAGAAAGAAACGTGGATCCTATAAAACTACACCTCCCACGATGCCTTGCGGCCTACGCGCGTGCGCCGCCGCACGGCGAGAGAAGTTACGAAGACTACAACTCCCAGGCGACACTGCGGCTACAGCGCATGTGCAAGTGTCGCCAACTTCTCCGTGCTCGGCGGCCCGGTTGTCGAGCGAGCGGCCTACGCGGTCAAGATGGCGCTCACCAGGTGGGTCGGGCGGGCCCAGCCGGGCCGTGAGGGCGCTGCGGACCCACCCCCGCCCCGGGGATTCCTCGCCGCGCTGCGGGGCTCCGCCGACGGGAGCGGCCGCGGTTAGAGAGCGCAGTAAGGGGCCGCGGCTTCTCCTGGGCACTATCCCGCCAGCCGGGCCGCCACCGCAGAGAGTGCGGCGAGGGCCGGTCGGGCCTGGGAGAGCCCTGGCAGGAGCGGGTGTTTATCCCCTGGTCAGGGCTCCTCCTCGTTTCGCGTTCACTGCGGGTGGAACCGCCTCGGTTGGGTCCGTGGGGTTTTGTCGAGGTTTCTTCACCGTCAGAGTGGGCGAGCGGTCTTTGTTACAAGTTGTAGTGTCTCTCCCAGGGCATGGGAGTGCAGTTCCGGTGTCTGCGCCGAATTCCCGAATTTCTTTGGTTACTCTCTTAGTAAATGCGCAAAAGGGCTCTGTAGACAAGAAGAGCAGAAAAAGGGAAAGTGAAGAATTTGGGGTTCGACTTGCCCTTGGCAGGGAGGTATCAGGCGTTGAGAGGGGAGGTTGTTGTCAGATCTGTGGGTGTTTGCCTTGAGAGAAAGGAAGAGCGAGTCATTGGGACTAGAGACATAGGAACATAATATTTCTTTCCTATTCGTAGTACTGTGAAGAATACCAGTGATATGTGATATTCCTGTTGGAAAACGGGCATTGTCGCTCTTTTGTTCAAACACGATGGGTTTAACAGGTGAATTTAGAAGTAATTTTTTAGGAATCTTCCAGAATGCTGAGAAAAAAAACATTGCCTTTGCCGCTCTAATACCAGAAGTTACTGAAACTCAGAAGTTGCTCTCACACTTATGAGTGCAATGCTCGAGTTTCATAAATTGTTTCTTAGTAGAGAGTGATTGTAGAGAAAGTGTTAACTTAGAAAGAAGTTGACTGAAGCATAGTTGAGTGTCTGTGAGTGAAGTTACCAGAATGAACTTTTTATGTCATTCTCTTTTGGTTGCTGTCCATGGATGTCCAGTTTTTTGCCAGCTCCAACCCAGCTGTCCCAAGATCAGCTAGAACTAGAAGAAAGAGCAAGAGCTCAGAGATCCAGGCAGACTGCTCTGGTCTCCTCACGAAGGGAGCCACCCCCATATGGTTACCGGAAAGGATGGATACCACGAGCACTAGAGGTAAATATTTAAATTCATGAAGTAGTAGTGTGTCTGCTAAGGGGGGAAAAAAAATTCTGAAGTAGAAATAAATTCTGAGCACCTTGAATGTAGCTGAGAATTGTGCAAAGCCTTACAACTTGCATCATCCAGACCGCTTGATACGTTCTTGTCTTAGGAGAGGTTCTAATCCACCAGATTTCTTAAAACAATTAGTCAGATATTTGTTGTTTAAGTATGTCACTGGCTAAACGGTTTTGGAGAACGTTGTGTGTTATTAGTTGTAATCCTTGACTGTTCAGTGTAATCTGAACTGGAACTGCTAAAGGTAGAAAGAAAATACAAATGTATAGCTCTGATTACAAAACTGGTTTAGTACAGTCTCTCACTGTGAGCCGTAAAAACCTTGCAGTTTGAAGTGATTGTTGACAATAACTTTTGAGACCTGTTCTGATGAGTCAGAAGCTGGTTCTCTTGGGACCAAGCATACTGTTGAAGTTTTATTACAGTAGTTCCTGTATGATCCTACATTGTTTCCAAATACCATAATTTCATCAGCTTGTAACAACGTTGGTCTCGTTTATGTTTGAGTGCCATTTTTGTAAATCCAACACTCTTCTGTGGTGATCCATGTATGTCAAATAGTAGTTCCAGTGGCTTACTGAAAGAAAACATTCTTATATGGGTTCAACATTAAGTTATGTGCTGCATATGTATGATGTCAAAAATTATACTCTCACTATACCCAGCGTAGGTTTCACTTCCTACACTGTTGACTACTAAAGTTAGTATTTTTGTGCTTATACTTTCTTATTGTTGCTAAAGATTTATTTTTTTTTAAGAAGCCAGGCGCTGAAGGTTTGCACAGAGTTTCCAGCACCACTTGGCTACAAATTAATACACATCCCAGAAAGCTTGTGCAGGGCTCCTTTCTGCATCATAAACAAGTGCAAATTGCAGTAGATGCTTTCAAAGCGTAACCTTTTTCCAGTGACCCTGGACTGCCATTGCTGGAAAATGCAAAACCTGTTCTTAATACATAAAGAGTTATGCAAAAAAAAAAAAAAAAAAAAAAAAAAAAGAATGACTATATCTGACTAACACTTTAATTCTTGAATGTGGGACATCCAGTGGAAAATTTCAGATAACAGAAACTATGTTTCAAGGAGCATTTGCAGATGGCATAAGCACACTGTCCCTGTTTGGAAGTGTTCTGTTTGGTCATTTCCAGTCTCAGTCCACTCTGTCCCAGTGGTGGTAGCTACTTGGTCACATGGTGAGCTTGGAGGGAGATTGATCTGCTCAAGACACCCATTCTTATTTTTTGATCTGTTTTGTTACCAGACTCCGCATGAGCCATGCCACTGCAACAGAGAAAGGGATAGATGCTCATGCTGCTTTAAGCAAATGCTTCCTCCAAAGTGTTGCATTTGCAACTGTGGCCTGAAGTTGTTGTATGAATGATACCACTGCATCCTCTGTGGTACTGAGCCAGGATGATCTGCTTTAAGGAGTCTTTTTGTTATCTGCTTATTAAATGCTTTTACACCAACATGTTGTAGGGGAGAGGAATAAACTGTAAGAGTATTGGACTTTGGGTGCTGGCCCAATTTTCAGTGTATTTACACATCAAACTAAGGAAATGTTTGACACATGTAGCATTGTAAAGCTGTGAGCTACAGGCTTTGAAAAGAGTGGAATGCTTTTTTTATCTTTTTCACTTCATTATGGTGTGAAAAGCAACAACCAGTAGAAGTCTTAACAAAAGTGCTGCTCTTGTAATTTTAGTGTCCACAGTTGTTTTATTTCATAAAGTCAGTTTTTGAAGTTCTAATTAGTGACTTACATGAGAATTAAATACTTCATTTTGTATTGTCCGTAGCATAGTATTGCCTGCACATTCTAGTCAGTAATATCTGTTCCTACTTTGTGCCGGGAATAATTACTGCAAGATGTCTCTCGATTTCAGTGTCTTTTAATAACTCTGAATTCTCTCATTAATTGCTCTCTTACCAGTGAAATAATAAAGTTACTGGAGCATTCATTTCTGTTGAAATCAATGTTCTTCCATTCTATGTCACATTTTTTTGTCTTTTGAACATTCACTACTTTTTCTTTTCTGTAGGATTTTGGAGATGGAGGTGCTTTCCCAGAAATTCATGTGGCCCAATATCCGTTGGATATGGGCCGAAAGAAGAAAATGTCCAATGCTTTGGCTGTTCAGGTGGATGCAGAAGGAAAGATAAAATACGATGCAATTGCTCGACAAGGACAGTCAAAGGACAAGGTAATATTTCTTCCAATATGTCAGCTAGCATGTATACTTGGAAAAGTTGTGTGTACACATTGCATATACTTGGACTCATTGGTCTGGCATTAGCCACATGGATTGTGTCCTCTTTTCTTATTTAAGAACTAAAATAATGTCAGACAGAAATTGTGATCTTCTCTGTAATATAATTAAAAGATAAGGCAAAAATGGTGAAAATCTCTATACAGAACTTACTTGATGGCTTAGCAGTTTTCTTTTTCTAGTGAAGGCAAGAAACTGTAAACAGTTCTGCAGCCTCATTTCAGTGTGTAGAGAGAGGGGGCAAAAAACTGGACTGAAAACACTGGTCAACCTTCAGAATACTGCACCTTGTGTCTTACTCATCCAGTATTTGACACTTCTGGTTGTTTGCAGTGTTTTTGGGTGCCCTGTTTTTGCTGTTGTTGTTTAATTGCAGCAGAAAGTATTGCCGGTGATTATACTGCAAAAGTTTTGTGCTGAGTTCCGAGATAGCAAGATTCTTACGGAATTTTTTAGGGGAGACTTCAGCTTCCTGTATCCAGTAGCCTTTCTAAAACCAAGAGATGACACCAGAGCTCCTAACTAGTTTTGAGGAGATCCAGTACTTGGGTCTCCTGAGTCTGCTTTAAGGAGTATTTACACCTCCCTTTTCAAGTGTAACTAAGTGGGCTCTGTGGACTTTAAGTCTCTTAAGCAGGTGTTGAGGGCTGGAAAACTGCTGAGGCCTGACAGAGTGTGTGACCAGCTGCTTCTTCCAGCAAGCATCTTGTGTAAAGAACAGGGCAACGCAAAGAAAGTCCAAACAGAATGCTAAATACAAAGAGTGTTTTAGCTAATAGATATGAATAGTTGTTGGCAAAATAATTTGACTTCTTGGGCTTTAGCTTATGGTTATGTAATATGCCCCATGTCTTACTACATTTGAGGAAAGGAGGAACCCAAAATATAAACTTCACCTCTCAAACAAAAAAAAAAATAGGGTGGGAATTCTAAGAATATTAGGGAAAATACTTTTAAGGGATAAATTTAATGTTTTGAATTGATTGTACAGTCAGTGGGATTCTATATTTAATTAATACTCTGAGTGTCAAAGCATCACATCTTGCATATCCTCATCCTATGCCTCATATGTTATTGCAATACCTTTGAAAAAGATGAGTGCAGACTGGACTGCATGCTGGAAGAAAGTAGTTAGACTAAACAGAAAAAAACAGCAGTGGCAGTTTTTTTATTGAAGGGGCTTTTCTTGCAGTTCCATCAGACTTTATCTAATGTCTGGAATTATTTTTCAGGACAAAGGTGTTAAAATATTAACTCTATTGGAAGATTTTTTTTTTTTTTTTTTTACTAAATATTTGATACTCTGTGCTAAATAGAAATGTTGCTTTGTTGAAAGCATACAAAATAATTCCAAGCAGATAATTAGACAAGAAGTAATCATACCAATTTTGGGGAAGCTGCAGGCCAAATAATAAGGAAAAAAATGTGTGGTTAAACCCTAATTTTTACAACTTGTCAAATATCTCCTTACTTACTTGTAGGATTATCTTTAATTTGTATGTACTAGAACTGTTCAGATTGGAATCTTACTATGTGTGAAAAATAGCTAGATGTGAAAGTAGGGTTGAGGCAAAAGTGACTGTAATCCTTTGCTGGGTCTTATTTGGTTTAGAGTTAGGAAAATACTTCTTAACAGGTAGAGTTAAATTTAAGCTGTTAATGTTTGTCATATTTGATTATGAAGATCTGTACTTTCATTAACTTTACATATGGCATCTATAATGAAGGTGGTAATACTCTCTTTCTCATACACCAAGAGATGGTGTATTTGGCTTTTCCAAAATCAGGCTCTGTAGAACTGTAGAGTGAACTCTGCCTTCTGTGTCAGGTTGATCTTGATTGCATCCAGCTGAATGTAAATGCTGAGAGTAAAAATTAGGTATCGTGATTCAAAGAGGAGTGAAGCTGAGGGAAAATGAGATCACAGATTGATAGAATGGTTTGGGTTGGGACACCCTCTGCCAGACCAGGTTGGTCAAAGCCTCATTCCTTCTGGCCTTGAACACTTCCAGGGTGGGGCTGTCCACAGCTTCTCTGGGCAGCCTGTTCCAGTGCTTCACCACCCTCACAGTAAAGAATTTCTTCCTGATCCTGATCTAAACCTACCTTCCTTCAGCTTGAAGCCCTTCCTCCTTGTCCTGCCACTACCTTGTAAGAAGTCTCCCTCCAGCTTGTAGATTCCTTTAGAAAGGCTGCTGTAAGGTCTCTCTGGAGCCTTCTCTTCTCCAAGCTGAGCATCACCAACTCTCTCAGCCTGTCTTCACAGAAGAGATGTTACAACACTGTGGTCAATTTAGTGGCCTCATCTGGACTCATTCCAACAGGTCATCGTTGTCTTTGTGTTTGAGGCCTCAGAGCTGGATGCAGCACACCAGCTCTGGTCTCACCAGAGCAAAGTAGAGGGGCAGAATCACCTCCCTCAATCTGCTGGCCACACTGCTTTTGATGTAGTTCAGGATAAAATTGACTTTCTGTGCTGCAACAGGTATTTGAAACAAATTCATTGGGAACAGCAGAACTACTATTGCTTGATTTGATTTGCTTTGCAGGAGGAAGTATTGGCAGAGATGTCATAGGGAGCAGTTATTCAGTGATCTGTGTTGAGATGAATAATGTGGAATATTTTCTCTTAAGAGCTTCTGATAGTACAGTGTCAGTAGGATTAGATACAGAAGTTTCATTTTCCAGAGAGCTGCAGCCATAATTCAAATGTTTCTTCCATCTTAATACTTAGAGCTAAAAGAAACAGATACTTAGCAGCCTACCAGAAATGAGATTGAGTTTGTAAACCTGTTCTAGGAGCTACTTGTTTGGTCTGAGCTAGGAAGCAAATTTTGCTTTCGCTACAGCTTATGGATTTTTTGAAGTTGAATTTAGTATTCTGCCTTCTTGTAGAGGCAGCAGTTCCATCACCCAGCCCCTATCTCTAGATGGCTTGTCAGCAGTTTCTACTATTGCAGTGGTTCATCTCCCTTGCATCTGTTCCCTTACATATTTAAAAAATTGTTGCTTCAAAGAATTTTCCTTGAGAAATACTGACATAAATGTGATAGTCTGACAAGCCTCCTATTTGAGATTGGCAGAAAGTCTGCTAGACATGAAATGCTGGATAGCATTAACAGGCCTGGATCTGTGAATGGAGTTCTGTCTGGTTGTCGAGATGAAAGATTTCTATCTTAGCTGTGTGGTTAGCTCTTGTGCTGCTGTAAATTCTTTCAGTACTTTCTCTATTTACATTCCTAAAATCCAGGCTCAACTGATGCATCAATAGTGATATATTTTGGTGAGACTTATGCTGTCCCCTTATTAAGAAAGGAAGAACATGTAATTGCATCCTGTTCTTTTATGAAGAGAGAAGAAAGAGTGAAATCAAGGAATGGAATTGTTAAGTCCCTTCCTTTTTTCCATTCCCAGCAAGAATAACTTTATATGCTGAAGTTGAATTTCTTCATGGCCCAAGGGTGTGACTTATTTGTTAAAGGAGCAAAAAACAGTCACAAGGCTTACTTCCACTTTTTTTTTTCCCCAAGATTGTCGATTCAATCAAAACATTTACAAGAGAGCAGATTGATTGTTGAAGGAAGTCCTGTCACAGCTATGGAACAGGTCAAGAGAACATGAATCTAACTCAAATAATTGAAAGTGTTACTTATTTGCGAGTTATTTGCCTGTGTGGCAGAGCTTGGTTTGAGAGTTTGTTACCAGTTTTTTATCTGATGAGTGTACCAGATAACCTTACAACCATGTAATGTTAATGATTTCTAAAATTTTATATGCTTCATATGGAGAAACCATTCTTTGACAAGGAAGAAATTCCGCTGCTTTGCTTGATAGTAAATTCTTGATTTACATATAAGATTGATGAGCAGTGTACAGGAATGGTTGGGATGTCGAGGTTTTCTGTGTAGCAAATTAAGAAATTTCTATCAAGAGACTTGCTTCTGTCAAGTGCCTTGTGAGACTCTGAATGTGATTGATCTCTAAATCCTGCCATGTGGTACAGTATCTTAGCCAGTTAGGTAATATTATTCTCTTTCTGATTGCAGTGGCATGCAGATTTCTAATTGCTGCCTGTCAAGGCTGCCCCAGCCAGGAAATCACGTAACTGTACCAAAACTTGAGGTTTTTTCTTTCTGCCTAGAAGGACATTTTGCTTTTCAGTAGCAATCAGAGTGAAATATCTAAAACACAGGCTGATGCTTCCTTTCAGATTTGGTAGATTGAAAAATGGTAGTGGGTGGGCACAGTACAATATCAAACAGTCCCAGTCTCTTCTTTATCTTAGATGAATGAAATGTCTCAACATTACTCGTAAAACAAGATGTCTAGAAAAACAACAAAAATAAATGGAAATTCTTTGTCTGCCTCTTTGTATCACTTCAGAACAGTGATTACAATTAGAACATGCAAGTGTATAAAGTTTTTGATGGCAACAGAAATATTTGTATTTTCAGGATAGTTTAATCTATATTATATATTTCTTCCATAGTAAAGCATCTTGCCATTTGGGTGCAATACTTCAGAGTTTAAATAGTTCACACAGATCATTTGTACCTCAGTGTAAAGTAGTTTTTAGCTCACCCTTGGACCACCACAAGGAATACCTTCTTTTATTTTCTTTTTTTTTTTTTGTCTTTTGGGATGCTCTAAAGCTCCCTCAGCATACTTTGTTCTTCATACTCTTCTTCAGTAAGACACTTGGACTTATGAGTTAATTACCTTAGAGGAACACTTCTCTTCAGATGTCCTTCATTTGGCCTCTGAGAAGCTAGAATATTACTGATACTAATTCAAAGGATTAAAATTTTAGGATTGAAGGTTGAGAAGCAGAAAATGGCTCTCACGTGATTAATTAATGCTGAGGCTAAAGGTTAATTTTGTAGTTGGACATGTACTGTATAATGAACTTGAAATAATAGTTTTTGACTTTTAACCCTTTGAACTAAAACTTCCTATTTTGTTGAATACATGTGAAGCATTAATGTAATACAACACATTTTTCCCTGAAGCCATCGAATAATGTTTTTTCCCTGTGTTTATAATTGGAACTTAAAGCTGCCAGCAGCTAGCTGCATGTTGTGTGAAATCTCAAGTACCTATATAAGGGAAAGTGTCAAGACCAGATTTCTCAAGTATTTATTTTTTCTAAGAAAACAGTAAACATAATGACATGAAAAAGTCCAGATGCTGGAAAATACTTGAGTATCAAGTTGAGGATCAAATTCTTGAGTAATCCTTGAAAACAAAAGTAAAAGTGTGCAGGGTTTTATCAGTTTGGGGTCCCTAAAAAAGGAAAATACTAAGAATGGGAAGCAGAAAACTACTGTCTAATGCCAGTTCTGAAAGCAACTTATACAGTTATATTTAATCGGATTGCTTTGTTTCTCCAATTACCATCCGTAAAATGGGGTCCAGAGTATATATGTAACCAGGTCTTCTATGAGAGTAGTTGAACAACATGACATTGTAATACATTTATAGCTGTATGTTAATTTTAATTAATACTCAAAGTATAGTCTAAGCCTGAAACATTTCTTTGATATATGTACATTTATTCCTGTTCACCAGCACTAGTAAAATCTAATGTCTTCCAGGTTATTTACAGCAAGTACACAGATCTCGTGCCAAAAGAGGTCATGAATGTGGATGATCCGGAACTGCAAAGGCCAGATGAGGAAGCAATTAGAGAGGTATTATGTGCACTGATGTGCCTAGTTAGCAGTGGTGTGCTTTATGTCTTGCAATGGCATGAGATGTACACTGTGGTATTTTTTCTTCAGATAACAGAGAAGACAAGAGCAGCCTTGGAGAAATCAGTCTCCCAAAAAGTTGCAGCAGCCATGCCAGTTCGAGCTGCTGACAAACTAGCTCCTGCACAGTACATTCGGTATGTAGTGCTGGTGTTTGTGTAAGGTGATGGGATATATGAAATAGATTAGAATTGGCGTATTTGTTGAATTTCTGAGAGCAGAAATTCCTCTTGAATTCTATTCTTCTGTAAGGAATATGAAACTAGCTTCTGTATTTTGAATTAACCCATTAATGATCACCTAGTTAGAAATATGTCTTTAACATGTCATGAGTTATGGCACTTCGGAGGGGTTATTGTTTTAGCAACAAAACACAGATTTGCCAGGCATCACTATTAATGATGCTGCCCTGGAAGCAAAGTATTTACTGCAAGTTTCAAGCCACAACAAGACACGTAAAAAAGTTCTTCCTTCACAGAAAATGAGCAGTTGGAAACAATTGACATTATGAGGAGGCTACTACTTATTTATGATGATTTTCTGTTTCAAACACATAAAATTTCATGGCAGGGTTACACTTGGCTTGAGGTTAATTCTGAAAAAAGTATGTGAAGAGGTTTTTAATGAACAGTAAGGAGACACCAGGACTTCACAGACATATTTAGGGAGTATTGTGACAAGGCATGTGTACTGTATTTGTTTATCTTCTATTTCAGAATCTAGGTTGAAACAGGAGAATATAGCCCTGAAGAGAAGTTACATTCTGGCTGGTGTAACTGAGTCTGCACTCATCTGTGCAGCATCATCTGTGCAGTTACCTGCTGCTGACATTCATAGTGGGGTAGTCTTAAGCTGTTGTGGATAAAATGAAACCACAGCTAGAGCAGTGAACTGAGTAAAAAATGGAGGTGGGAAAGGAATATCAAGCTGTGTGCAGAGAACTAAGCACTCTGTTTTATTCAGGTACACACCATCTCAGCAAGGAGTTGCATTCAACTCTGGAGCAAAACAGAGAGTTATTCGGATGGTGGAAATGCAGAAGGACCCTATGGAGCCTCCAAGATTCAAGTAAGTATTCATAGCTTGTTCATGGCAAATAGAAGATTTTTAAGTGTATTTCTGTGAAACATGCTGATTGTAATTGTTTTCCTTATTGCTCAGAATTAACAAGAAGATTCCACGAGGACCACCATCTCCTCCAGCACCTGTAATGCATTCTCCAAGTAGAAAGGTATGAAATGCCATAATGTTCTCAGTTTTGAATGCTTAGGTGGGCCCACAATTTTTTCATTGATCTAGTTCATTTCTGTGTACCTTCTCCTTACTGATCTTTTGATTGATTTTAAGTGATAAACTTGGTGCCCAGTATAGTCTTTTTGTTTGTTTGTTTTTCTTCTTTTTTTCATTTGGGCAGTTCTGAAAGTAGCTGTCTTTTCATTTATCTTGTCAAAGGTTGAGTAGATGTCTCATGTATTTTATGCAGGGCTGCATTGCTGAATTTATTCATGGCATGAATGAGTTGACCAAGGCTTTAGCCTGGCTACTCTGATATTGCTTTAGACACCACTGTTACGATAATCCTTAATAACACTAACTTGTGTCATTAAGGATTAGCTCCTTCTGAGAGATGAGTGTAGTGGTGTTTGGTACAACTTGAATAGCTGCTAAATGTGCAGATGTTAACAAGCTGCCTGTGAATACTGCCTGTGTGATGAAAGCTTAAGAGGATGCTGAAGAGCCATTGGGACTTTATTCAGTGTTGGCAAAGATACAGTGCAAAAATAAATCCCATGGCAGAGGGTTTGAAACCAGCTGATCTCTAAGGTCCCTTCCAATCAAACCATTCCCTGATTCTGTAACCTTACTGCTGCTGAGAAGAGTTGGGGTTTTGTTGTGGAGTCCTGAACTTTCTACTCTTAACTTACTTCATTAGTTTCATAGCTGCCTTTGAGAAAGAGAACAGTATTTCCTTTTACTATAAATCTGAAGATGACTTTGCTTCTTCTCTTAAATCAGATGACTGTGAAAGAGCAGCAAGAGTGGAAAATTCCTCCATGCATTTCAAACTGGAAAAATGCAAAGGTAATTAAATTGTCATAAATTTATTTTTCTATAATGTTGAACCCTGATGGGAAACTTCTGTGAATGATTTAAGCTTGAATAATACTGATTTTAAACATCTAGAGTTAGGTAAACTGGCTGCTTCCAGCATGGAGAACACATGATGATACAGTTAATTTTTCTTCAAATAGGCATATAAGGATTGTCCAACTGAGAGTATAGAACTGAGGGTGAATATGTTACTTCATGGCAGAGATTATAAATTTTGAGAGGAAAAATTTATATTAGTTGAAATCCCCATAATAGTGCAGTCCAAAGTCAAAATCTCTCAAGGTTGCAAAGTAAAGCCATCTAAACTGAAAAAGAGCAGAGTATCAGAGACCCAAGCATGTTTCTTTTAAATACTGCAGTTTGTATTTCTGGGAAGTTTTCCTTGTTTCATTCTTTCATTAATTAATTTTTTATCACTGGTCAGCTAGCTATTTTTGTTCCTTGTTTGAGTAGGTATGTCCTGTCCCTTTGATTATCAGCCATTATGTTTATGCTCCTAGAGAGGGGAGAATTTATTTGCTGCAGTAACTGGTCTAATCATTCTGAAACATACTAAACTGTTGTCCTGAGACAGCCTCTTTCAATGGAGGAAGGAAAAGCTGCATGTTTGGATGTTAACTTTTTTTTCCCTACCCCAACACAGCTGTCTAACTGGGACTGACGCTAATTAGGAGATCAAATTTTAGGTTGCAGATGCTAAAACCAAAGAAAAAAATTTGTAGTGCTCACTAAAAAAATCTTAAAATATAATTTATAAATAATTTTGAGTTTCCGCTTTGGAAAAGAAAATTGACGTTTAGTGTGTCTGACTTTTGCTGGCTGCCTTGTCCCTTACTTTCTCAATTTGAATCAGCTAATCTCTTAACAGGTATGGAAACAGTTTAGGTAAAACAGTTATTAAGCAAAAAAAACGGTAAAACAGCTTAGAGACTTGAAAAGTGATTATCTATAGTTCTTAACACAAAGCAAAAAGTGGACCTTAGCACTTGAAAACCGTCTTGTCCTAAGATGAACCTTGAAGAGAAGCTGTGATTGTGATTTGGTGGGAGGGTGGAGTGAAGCTTTGTATTACCTGGCAAGAATTTGAAGTACATATGAAAAGGAGATCTGTTGAGGCATAATGGTGGGCTGTGAATTTTCTATGTGTTTTTGTTTTCTCACCCAACAAATATAATGCTTGTTATTACAAATACTGTTTCTGTGATTAATTGCCTCTCTTATTTCCACTGTAGGGTTACACCATTCCATTAGATAAGCGTCTGGCTGCAGATGGCAGAGGATTGCAGACTGTTCATATTAATGAAAACTTTGCTAAACTTGCTGAGGCACTCTATATTGCTGACAGAAAGGTCAGGTAGTTCTTTAAACTGTTTTGTTCCATATCGTATTACCATCTCTGTATGTTCATTTCCTTCAGAAAATCAGCTGTGAATAGCTATATCTTTTTGATTTGTCCTGCTTCTTTGCTAACATAAGACTTAAGGCCTTTATCCACACTATCTCTGAGTCATGGACTCAGTGTGGGTTAAGTCATTGGAAGTCATGGGTCTTGTCTCTCAGCTCTAACTGCTGTGGCTGATGGGCTTTAAGCTTCCTAATTTTGGCTTCATTTCTGTTCTGTTTACTGGCTAACTCCATGACAGATCTGCTTGTATCTCAGGTGCTACGCTTTTCTGTATTTTTAACCATGTCTTATTTGTGCAGGCTCGTGAGGCAGTAGAGATGCGTGCACAGGTGGAGAGGAAGATGGCTCAGAAAGAAAAGGAGAAACATGAAGAAAAGCTCCGAGAAATGGCTCAGAAAGCCAGGGAGAGAAGAGCAGGGATCAAAACCCATGTTGAAAAAGGTACATTTCTTTGTTATTAAGATGCAATGGCTTTTTTTAACACTGTGAAGTGTGGATTTGGAGCAATAATCTGAGAACTTAAAATATCTAAATACTAGCTGAAATTTCTAAGTATAGCATCAGTTCCTGTCTTTATTGGTTAATTCACTGGCTATTTTTGGGATGCAGGTTTGAACCTCACATCAGTATGTTGGTGTATACAGGTTTAAGACACTGAGAAATTTGGAGTTAAAAGGCATCAGTGCAAGTGATGGCTTTCATGGACAGTTATAAACTAATTTTTTTAAGCTTATTGCAGATGAGGGGCAGCTTTGTCTAGAAGAACTAAACCATCTTAAAGTTTTCAAAAGTGGTAAATGCAGTGTTTGCCTGGCGCTTGCGCTGTTGTGACAGATCTTGCAGAGCTGCAGTTTTGTTGCCCAGTAGGCCCCAAAAAATCCCCCTGCCAGCCTAACTAAATTGTATCCATTGTGATAAGTCTTATGTTCTGATTGAAATTACACTTCAAAAATCAAGATGATGAACTTAGAGAGCAGTCACAATCTCTCCAGACAGTGGAGGGATATGGTCATGTAATGCCAAATTCTGCAGCTGGGATGTACTAACCTCTTACCAACAGGCTGGGGGCTGGCCAACTGGAGAGCCACTCTGTTGGAAAGGACCTAGGAGTTGTAGTGGACAATATGCTGAATATAAGCCAGCAGTGTGCCCTGGCAACAGTAATGTTAAGAGCATACAAAGCTGCATCTGCAGGAGTGTAACCAGTAAGTCAAGGGAAGTAATAATTTCCTTTTATTGGTGACCTGTTAGACTGCATCTGGAGTACTTTGTGTAGTAATGGGCCTCCAGGTACAAGAAAGACATTGATAAATGGGAGTCAGTTCAGTGGAAGGCCATCATAATGGTCATGGGGCTCAAGTAACTGCCTGTTCAGGAGATGCTGAGAGAATAAGGCTTGTTCTGCTAGGAGTTGATGTGCCCACAAGGTTATCCCACAATGATTCCTAAATAATTATCAGAGATCTTCACCAAGTTGCACGGTGGAAGAATGAGACAGTGGTCAAGGGTTGAAGCAGAAGGCTTCAGCTATGTGTCCAGAGAAAAAATTTCACCATGAGGACAAACAGCAGTGGAACAGGTTGCCTAGGAAATGTGTCAGTCTCTGTCTTGTAGGTTTTCCTCACCGGAGTGGGAAAAAGCCCTGATCAACCTGGTTTGAATTCAGCACTGATAGCAGAAGGTTGTGAATTAGAGTCCCTTCCAACTTAAGTGATTTTCTGATCACTGATACTGCATCGCAGAATGTTTTTCAAAACACTTAAATCTCTGTATGTTTCAAGGATATTTTTATGTTTAGAATTATGATGTAATGATCTGTAAATGTTTTAGGATATCAATCCCTAGACAGACAATTATTCTAAGCTCTTGAAAAGTTGGAAGAGCACAGCTGTTAGGATATGTCTGCTTTGGCTTACCAAGGACAGTCACTTGCTTGGGGCATAAGAAAGCTGTGGTGTTCGTGTGTTCAGTTTATTTGAAGTGTAACATTTTAAATAGTGCTAAGGGTCACTACTCTTCTGAAAAAGAATACTGAATTGAATTACTGTGCCAATGTCTGTGGCATAATTAATTCAAAATTCAAATGTTTGTCTATAATGAGCAATCTTTTACTTGTTCAGAGGATGGAGAAGCTAGGGAAAGAGATGAAATCAGACATGACCGGCGCAAAGAGAGACAGCATGACAGAAATCTTTCCCGGGCAGCCCCTGATAAAAGGTGAGTCACAAAAAGAAAGTTGGTTTATTCCTGTACTGGCCCTGGTTTCCCCATAGGGAACCTATTACTGGGCTTTCCTCTTCTTGATATAAGTGCCTGAATTGTATCTTGTGGAGATAGTCACTGGTATGAAGCACAGTTTGTTCATTGTATGAAAAGGTGTTAAAATGCTGCAGTACTCTCTTCAAAATGTAGAATTTTCCATGTGAATAGGAGAGAGGGGTGTGCTGTGTTGGTTTTGGGTGGGTTCTTCTTCAGCAGGATTTCGGTATGTTCAGGTTTAATTAACATGTTGACAGCAGAGATGGAAACCTGAATCTTCTAATTTTGGTGAGACCAGAGTTGTCAATAGTGGCTTTGTTTCCTAAAGCTATTCATTTTAAGTAAGCTTAGATTTATGAAGGTAGGCTGAAGTGTCTTATTAGCTGAAGCCACTGGGATTTCTGAATGCAAATGGTTTCTGGATGCTTAAAGTCTCTAATATGTTGAAATTGCATTGCTCGGCCTTTCCAGAATATAGCTACACTGATTCTTGCAAAAAATAAGTATGACATTTTAGACCAAGTCAGCTTGATGTGAATTGCAGATAGTGGAAAACAAATTTAAATGTCATGCCCAGCTGAACATAAGTTTTCCAAATGTTTCCTTTGCCAGGAGACAAATTTTAAATGTTACCTAGTAAGGAAGAACAAGTCAAAATCTGGATCCTGAGGCAAATTGTTAGCAAGAAATACAGGATCAGGTTGCAATTGAGCATGTCAACAAGTATGGTTTACTGACCTTATAAAACTTTCAAATCTTTAATTCAGGTCAAAGCTGCAAAGAAATGAGAACAGAGATATCAGTGAAGTTATTGCCCTGGGGGTACCCAACCCCAGGCCATCCAATGAAATCCAATATGACCAGAGGCTGTTCAACCAGAGCAAGGTAAAATACCTTTTCACAGCTGTGTAGCTTCCTATGAGAACATGCTCATCCTTCCTTTGTGGGTACAGCTAGAATACTAAAGGGAGCCTGTTCTCATGGTTGGTGTGGATACATTCTGAAAAAAAAAATCTTTATGTAAGTGATTTGGAAAGTTGATTTCCTTTATCCAAAGCCTATGCAAAAAAACATTTCTAAGTGTATAGCTGGATTGAAGTGTTTTTGTTGTACTTTTTCTCACTGGGGAGTGGAGAGAAAAACTATTCTGCCTTCGAGCTGCAGTGACCTCATTTTCTTGTCTTGTACAAATGTACTGACTGAATAGGAAATCTGCTTTCAGAGAGAAGCAAGTAAATACTTTCTATTCCCAATACTGCTTGTGTTAATACTTCTGAAGATATAAACAGTTAACAGCAACATTTATTTTCCCTGAATTTTATACTATTCAGAGATGACAAAATAGATTGCGCTTCAGCAAATCCCTCAATAGACCTGCAGTTTGTCAATCACTCTTTTTCGTGTCTCCAGTGAAAGGCTTGCAGGCAAGAAGGGAAAGCTGATGAACCAAAAATGAACAAGCAGACACTTCTACTTTCAGAGTTTATATAAGTCTCTGTGTGATTTGGATCAGTCAGCTTAAATCGTGTTTTCCAGAAATTCTGAATAATACACATTTCTGTATGCTTGTACTTAGCTATTACAGACAGCTGTACTTGCAGGGCAGACTGAAATGATCCATTATTTTCAAATGTGGATGACCTGTAATCCTTCCTGTTGCTATCTGGAAGATTAGGACTGAGGCTTGTAATGTCATGTTCTCTGGACTTAATCCCAGACCCAGACCCACTCATATCCTTGTTAAGTGCTTGGAGTCATTTGAAATTGATTGTAAATCACACCCTATCATCTTCATGTAACTGTAACATCATTGCTGTATTTTGTTGTTAAAATGTTAGCTGATGTTTTGTCAATTAACTTGAGCTATCCTGCCGTTCTTCACAGGGTATGGACAGTGGCTTTGCTGGAGGAGAGGATGAAATTTATAATGTTTATGACCAGCCTTGGAGAAGTGGCAAGGATATGGCCCAAAACATCTACAGGCCAAGTAAAAATGTGGATAAGGACATGTATGGTGATGATCTAGAGGCTCGAATAAAGACCAACAGGTAAGGAAATAAATTTAAGAAATATTCTCAATTAGTACTCTGAAGATAGTCAACTATCATCTTCTCCTGCAGATTTGTTCCTGACAAAGAGTTTTCTAACTCGGATCGTAACACCAGAGGCAGAGGCAGAGATGGACCAGTTCAATTTGAGGAGGATCCATTTGGTTTGGACAAGTTTTTGGAAGAAGCCAAGCAACATGGTGGTTCTAAACGGCCATCAGACAGCAGCCGCCCTAAGGAACATGAGCATGAGAGCAAAAAGAGGAGGAAGGACTGAATGCCTCTGCTCCTTGAGAGGTAGGGAAATGGACTGCAGGCTTGGACTTCATGCAAAAGGATTTTTAATACTGGGTGTACAGGATGGCATTGTAACACAGCAGTTCACAACTCTGGCTGTGTGGATATAAACACACACACACAAATTCTTCTACGTAGGACAGCTACCCAAGGAGGGAGAAGACATGGACACACTTTGAAACATTTCATAAGGGAATTAGTTATTCTTTAGAAAGTTCTCTAACTTTGTTGACTCCCCATTGCCCAGCATCTCAGGGTAAGAATGTAGCCCTCTTCCTACAGCTTTAGGTTTTGTAGGTAGCTAAAACTTTGACTTGATCTGTTAAAGGCTTTCCTGCTGTATATAATGATCGTCTTATGCTGTAACAGATGCTGGGGTGTTAATGATTCAGTGTTTTAGTGTGGCTATTACAGTTTATTTGAACAAGGGAGGGGAAACAGCTGGATTCTGTTTTAAAACAAGTACTCATTCATAGTTTCTCAGTAATCTTTATTTTAGTTTGTTTACATTTAGTGAAATAAAGCCTCCTTCCACCACTCACTCACGTGGATTCTATCTTTGACTGCGTCTTCTCCGGATCTGCTGTTTGAGAGTGAGCTGAAAACAAGGGAAATTATTGAAATTAGCTAGGCAAGAGGGTTTGTTATTTTTCATTTCTGATCACCCAGAACACTGATATGGAAAACCAGAAGGTAAGCTTATAACCAATTCAGTTTCATAAGCCCCAAGCCAGGGCTTTCCTGATGGGAAAGCTGAATATATATGCACAGCAATTGCTAGATGAACCAGCAAAATGCATCTTAAAAGCTTGTGCTTTCAACTGGAATTAATAAAACCTATCTGTCTAAACCTAGCCTAGAATAAAGTGGGAAAAGTGCTCACATATTCTAGAGAAGCCTGCATTTTTAAAGAAAATAAATACTGCTTGCCTTCTGCTTTTTATTTCACTATAAAGAAGCCTCTTAACTTGCACCTCTTGTGAGAGTATAGACAGTTAAGTTTATGTGGCTATCCTTACAGCTTCAAGAATAACAAGCAGCAAAAATTTCCAGGAAATTGACACTAAATACTATGCTATTTCTAGTACCTAATTTGACAATTGCATACAGGTAACATCTTAGTTCAGCACAATTTATGAAGGACCAGGCTACTGCCAATCTAATCACAGTTAAAGGAATCTTCATTTCTTCTCCCATTTTTGTACCACAGTTGGAACTTGCAGGTTGGTTGTTCTTGGGAGTAGGTACTGAAGTAACCATAACCAACAATGATTTATGCAGTAATGTGAACCAGGGCAAGTGGAATACTTTACCACAATCAAAATACTGCATCACTGAAGTGTCTCATCAAGTCCTTTTACTATCTCCTCGTATTTAAAGTCTCAAAATAAGAAATCAGTTGACAAAACTATATTGAAAAATTCTTATTAATTAATCAAAGGCTTGTACTGATTGTGTCTGATACACCAGCCTGCCTGTTGTTCATGGCTTCGCTCTGTACTATGCCATCTGAGTAGTTTTCTCAGCTGAAGCCCATGTCAGTCTGTAAGAAAATCCCCTATTTAGCGAAGCTACCAAATGCAAGTTTTGAATTATTTTGACAGGAGAGCTGTTAATAAATCAATGGCTTTGGGCAGCCATTGTCTCACAGTTCTTTATTCCTTATCTGTCCACACCACTACACCCTAAATGCTGGGAAAGGGGCAAGATGGCTTTGCTCTGTTTCTGTGCTGGAGTGAAGCTGGAGGACAGTTGTCTGGCTCTAGCTGACCAGCCAAGGACAGACACTTTTGTGTATGTGTACTAGACCATTACACTGTCTCGATACCATGCCATGGGCAAAGTATTGTATTTTTTCCTTTACTAACATATAAAATGTTAAAAATGGAGAAAACAAGACCCTACACTAAAGCAAATTTAGAGTTGTCTTGAACACATGAAAGCAAGCAGCTGCCTTCTTTCTCCTGTATGAAATGACAGCTGAAGAAAAATAAATTTCACTAAAGTTTGAACCTTAGCATCACTTCCTTTATCATGTTCCCCCTGCCACTTAACATCCACATCAGATGTTGGAACCCACCTGCAGAAACCTGCGTTATGAACTGCAAACTCATTGCATAGAAAATCCCAAACAGTTTTACTACATTTGCATTACTTTAGCATAGCAGGAAATTTTGGTTTTGACTGTGATCTCTCTGGTATCTCTTATAATCTTAACCCGTAATAACTCAAGTTAAAAGGAGTGAATAAACAGAAGTGGTAATGATTTAAAGAACAGTAAAAGCACACTGAGTGACAAAATCCTTAACCACACTTTGAAAGAATATGGTAATATTTCCATGTTACTGTGTCCAGTTGAGGGCAGAATTAGAGTCAACTCATCACACTAATTCATTAAAGGAATTAGCACAGTACCTTAGAACCTTCAAGAATGTGGGAGTCCTTCTGTAACACATTCTGAACTTCCTCTGGAGTTGAGAATTTAATCCAGCAGTAACGTCTATGAAAGCCTGTATCTCTGTCCTAATTACCAGTTAAAAAAACAAAATGCAATTACTACAGGAAATATTAACAGCCTTTCACATAGGCTTTTCACGTAAAACTTTCTACTGACACTGAATTTAAGGATTCAGAAATTATCAGAGGAACTGGCACATTTACTGTTTCAGGAGCCTTTTTCACGCTAAGACATTTGCTGTCAATGACAGCATGGGGGGGTCTAGCAAGGCTGTTCTACACCCCTTTCAATTTGAATCTAGCACTAATAGCAAAAAAAAATCAGTTTTAAGATATAGTTGTAGCCTGGAATAATGGATAGACAGTAGTTTCAAACTGCAGGATTTATCTACTACTAAGCCAGTCACAACAGAACTGACACTTAAATGGCCACAGTACTTGAAAAACATTCAGCAAGATAAAGCAGCTGCTTAAGAGACTACACAACCAGAAAGCACTTCAGAATGACAAGCCCTAACTGCACTGAAAAGTTATTTTTAGAAATAATTTGCCAGTCAGAAAAGACAGCTGTCAATAAACAGGTGATAATGAGGAAAAGCCAGGTCTATCCACATGCCTTCTATCCCTACTCTGATCCCACTCAGAGCTCATAACAGCTCAGCCACTCTCATCATCAGGCATAACTGGCAACACTTCCAAACCACCTACAAGGTACTGCTTGATTTTAGTATGACACTGATGTCTAAATTAGGCTGTCCTACACTGGTGATTTTTGTACTACTGGGTTTTAAGCATTAATTAAACCCTTCAGATAATCACTGAATGTAGACGTACACACATGCATCACTCAACTCAGTGATGGAGGCAGGTTGTAAGCTACCAAACTTTGCAACAAAACAATGCAGTGTGACCTGGGCTTGAGGAAAAAACGTGGCAGGCACCAAAGCTTCAAGAGTTCAAAACAACCAGCCTGTTTCAAATTTGCTCCATTTCCAAACTAATCCCATCAGCTCAGTAACTTAAGTTCACTACACACTGAGCTTAATTTAACAGGACTACTTTATGTGGAGAAAAGCAGTCAGAATCTTTACATTTTCAGCAATGGCCTGCAATTTACCTGCAAAGGAACACTTTTTTTGACCGTTCATCTCTAAAAAAGTACACTAGATACTACGATCCTCGACCTAGACACTCAGAAGATTAACAGCCTAAATGACAGAGGCATTGGCAGCACCCTGCAGAGATTATGGGGTTTGTGTTAGCACTGCAGTCTGGATGGGATCTGAATCCACAGCAGGAAAAGACGGTAGGTTCATATCTATATCTTTAGTTTTTGGCCAGTGAGATCAAGCACACAAAAACTTTATTCTCTGTCAGAAGAATGGTAGCACGATGACAGAGCAGCTCAAAGCACTTTTAGATTAATTATTCAGAAATGACAGCATCAACAGGATGTGAAGGATGTACTTTGTAAAGCTCTGTGAAAGCCTATGGAAACCACTAAGCTTCAGTAAAGGCTGAGCGCTCGCAAACAAGTGGAGGCGCTCCTGGAAGAAGGTGCTAAGGGTAGAGAGCACTGAAAACCTCTCTAGAGTTCAAGAGGAGGCGTCCTGACTGCAGCTCCGAGGAAGCGGGGAAGCTGCTTCAGGGCAAGGCCTCAGCCGCAGGAGCAGCCAGCGGCTCTTCCCCGCTTCGCCGACAAGACACGAACTGCGGCCCAGAGGACGCGTGGGTACTCACGAACGGCAGCTGGCACCTCTGCACCGACCCGAACTGGGAGAAGTACTCCTTCAGCTCCTCTGCGGGAGAACGCACCTGGTTACCCGGGCTCAGCGCCTCCGCGCAGCCGCGCCGCCCTGGCCCGACCCCCGCCGGCCTGTGCCGGCACACGCGGCGGGGCCGCCCAACCCCGCCAGCCCCAGCAGCGGTGAGGGTTGGGAGGGGGGCATAGACTCACTGCTCGACACCGTCCAGGGAATCTCAGCCACGAAGATGTCGAAGAGCCGCCGGGAGCGGCGCCCGACCGCCCGCACCACACTGGTCGCCGCCATGTCGGGACTGCGTGAGAGGGAGGGACGGAGAGAGAGAGGGAGGGGCGGCCCCGCCCCGGCCGGCCCGAAATGGCGGCGGCGGCCCTGACCCGTGAGGGTGGGGAGGATGCGTTCCGCCGGCTCTTTCGCTTCTACCGACAGCGCGACGCGTCCGACCTGCGGGGCGTGGTGGACTTCTCCGCGCCGGGGGGCCAGGTAATGCTGGGCTGCTTCTGCCCGTGCCCCGCGGCGAGCGGCTCGGAGAGCGTCCCGCCCTCTGCGCGGGGTGGCGGTGTCGCTGCAACCCGTTCTCTCCAGCGGCTGTTTCCTTCCGTGCCCGACGCCGAATCCCTCGTGCCGCCCCGTTTCTGGCTAGAGGACGCTACACTCGAGCGCTGAGCCTCTTAGAGGTCCCTGTGGCTTTTTAAAAGTGAGGGCGTGACCTTAGAGGGGCAGCTGGGAAGGGCCGGGGCCGCTCTGCCTGCGGGCCCCAAAGCCGGCTCGCTTAGGCTGTCCCTGAGCCATGGGACGCTGCCCGGGGGCACAGGTGCCGTGCAGCCGCTCCTGGCCAGCGCCATGCCTAGTCACGGCATTTACTACTTTTGCTTATATTTACTTTCATAATGTTTCATTAGCTCCCTACACTGCAGTAGGAGATCTTCAAAGCCTGTAGTAGAACCACGTGATACTTAAGCAGCGGAACGTGTGGACATAAAACCCCCAAGTTTCACTCTTGAAACTGACACTCTTTCCTGGGCCTGCTGCCACTCGTCTTAGCCCTGAAATACCTGGGTGAGCTGAAATCAGCTTCCCCTTGCTGTGTTGCCTTCCTCCTAGTAAAGTTTCTTCTCCTTTCTCTCTCCTGTCTAATAAATGCTTGGCTCAGTCATCAGGACGAGTTCAGCTGTTACAGTTGGTTGAGGAATACAGTCACCAACACAGCTGAAAGTAGTAGCCATCATAGTAGTTTACCATGTCTTCAGTGAAGATGATCAGTGATCATCTTCAGTGATCCTTAAAACTTGTCTTCTGTTTTGTCACCTGACAAAAGGGTGACACATATCTCTAAATCTGCTGAAGTGTTGTTAACCAGGGATTTTCTACTTGTGAGCCTATGTCAAGAAAAGGACTGAAGAATATAGTTATAATGAAACTTGGTTGAATTTTTCATAGTTTCAATGCTTAGTCTTTTTTTTTTCCCCGTGTCCTATTAAGCTATTTATTTTTCTATCTTTTTGGACTATAATTTTGCTGTTGCTAATGGAACACAAAACCTGACCGGTATGAAATTATTAGAGGCATTAGAATTAACCAAGGAAGTTAACATTTCAGCCTTTCTTGAGCTTGTAGGAATCCTGTATTTGGTAAGATTACAGCATTATGGCTCTTCTGGGAAATTCAAAGTATTTGAAAACATCACAAGGCTCTGTCTTCTTTCAATGTGATTCTTTTTGTGCCTGTTACCTTCTAAGAACAGGTGACAGCTTACTAGTGAAAACATCTTTTATTCCTCTTTCCCCCAGGTTAAAAACATCTGGCTTTTCTCTTTAAGAGCTACAGGCCAGGCAGATTGGCCCAGATAATATTGCTTCTTTTTTCTCAGAAGAATGCTTCAAGCGTTTGAGCTCTTCAGTGAAGTGTGACATACCCCATCTGCCCTGTTACCAGGCTTGTTTAACTGATTCAGCACATGTAATTTTTCAGCACAGAAACATCTTGTGTTCTCCAGAAGCCCAGGAAATAGCTAGTGTGAATGCATTTTGAGCAGGCAGTGAAGTGGCAGAGTTTTGGTCAGAGGATGAGCTTTCCTGGGGCCACTCTGTGGATAGGACTGTGAAGTAAGCTCAAGTCTGGCACTCACAAAGCTGCTCTTGACAAAGAGCTGAAAAATGGGTAAAACCGACTATATTGCCAGAAGGTGTTGTCCAGCAGTAGTTCAGAATTTCTTAGAAATTCTTTGCTTGTGATTTAGTCCCGTTGCTCAGAAAATGTTAACCAGAGCTATCAGCTGCAAAGAGACTGATTTCCATATGCGCTGTTCCAGAGGCTGTGTGCAAAGGCCTTAATTTGATATACATTTTAAGTTGCCATAGACAAAGTCTTGCAGTCTCTGCCCGTTTATTCCTCCTGTGCCTGGCCATCTCTTTCCTTATATGAGCCTGTGCTTTTCCACTGCTGCATGGGGAGCTGGACTGGGGAGCTAAGCCAGAACAAAACTAACCTGCCTCTACTTTGCCCTCCTGAAGACAGTTCCCTGTCTTAAGGGAAGAAGGGAATGGGAACACAGTAGAATGAGTTTGGTGGGGTTTTTTCAGCACATAAATACATCTTGCCAAGCCTTAAGCTGTTGATCCTGCTGTTGGGAACAGAATTGGCAGGGTGACATTCAGAATTGACAGTGTTTCTGTAGTCCTTCATATCTGACAGCTTTGGCTACTTCATTGCTGTACTGCTTATCCATCTGTAAATTGAAGATGAGAATAGTCATCAACCCTATAGGATCAGGAGCAACTTGTATTTGGAATGTTCTTTGAAAGTATAAAGTGTCATGGGTATATTGCTCTCTAATGGAGGTTGATAATTACCAGAATGTTTTTATAATGATGAGGCTGTACTGTGGAGGCTGTGGAAATGGACAAATCATGATGAATTTTTTCTCATTGGTATATATTGTTTGAGTTTTTTAATGAGTGGGGGACATCTCATCCCTAGGTAAATGTACCTTATGATTCTTATGTTGAATGTGTACTGGCTCTGTTCTCCCTGTCCTGGCCACCCCTGTTTTGACAGTAGTTCTGTGGTACATTTGGCATTTTCACAAGAGTTACCTTCAAGTGTGGTAGCACTCTTCCTTTTAGATGCTATTTTTGGATGAGTTTTGTCTTTCTTATTCTTTTTTAAACCAGATCTGTTTTCTTTTGCCAGGTGTTCAGATCACAGCTCAGTATTTCTTCAGTCAGTGATCAAGATGCCTACAGAGCAGGATTACAGCCAGTTAGCCAGTGGAAAGCCTATGGCCTCAGTGGCTATCCAGGTAAGTACCTTTGATTTCAAGAAAAATTAAACACAACCTCGTTGCTTTGAATTCATGCAGTTTCAATATTATCTTTCTTGTCCTGCCTGAAAAATCTATTTTGATGGTATTATAAGGGTAATTAAATCTTGTCGTAAGTGCAAGAGGATGAACAAATCAGCTAAAGGGTGGGATACAGCAGTGTTTATGAAGGTGAGAAGAGCCAGTTGTTTCACATTGAGATCAACCAGACCATAGCTTGTGAGAATGCATTCCTGTTGCCTTTGGCGGAGACTTTATTTCTGTAGAATCTGTTTTTCCTCAGTATATATCACGCACATTGGATATGTGGCTGAAATACAGTGGTTTCACAATTGAAATACAGCATCTAGTTGTCAGTGTAGGACACAGAGTACAGTAAGTTAATAAGAACCTTTTGGCCTATTCAATATGTAGAGTAATTTCATTAGGCAGGTTATTTCAGAAATGGAAACATGATTCAGGTTTGCAGTTTACCTGGTATAGTCACAGAGAGGTATTAGGTTGGAAGGCACCTCCAGAGGCCTAGGCCAACACTCTGCTTAAAGCAGGATGAAGTTGCAAGTTAGATCAGGATGCTGAGAGCTTTGTATGGGTAAATTCTGGAAATCTCCAAGGATAGAGATTACACACCCTCTCTGGACACCTGTACCAATCTTCGGCCATGGTTTTTTCCTAAACCTTGTATCTAATAAAAATTTGTCTTTCTTTTATTTGTGACTGTTGTCTCTCATAACCTTGCTGTGCACATCTGAGAAGAATCTGGCTTCCCTCCTCTCTCATGCTTGTAGGTGGTGCTCACCAGGATGTGTCAGTAGCCCTTGCTGCTGCTCAGTTTGTCCTCAAGGCAGCCTGGGCTTGCTTTGGAGCTGCTCTTGACACTTGGGCCATACTGTTGCATGGGGTTATTCTGCCCCAGATGCAGAATTACCACTGTTAGACTTCTGAGGTTTTCTTTAGCTAGTTCTTCATTTGTCAAAGTCCTTTTCAGGGGCAGCAGTAGCCTCCAGCATATCCACTGCTGCCCCAGTTTAGTGCAATCTGTACATGAAATGAAATGAGGATGAACATCCCATCATCCATGTTATTGATGTAGATATAGTTACCAGTCTTTGCCCAGGATCAACGAATGCAGCTCATAACAGCTGCTGGTTGGACTTTGAATCATCAAACCATGATTGTTTAAGCCTGGTGACCCAGCCACCTTTTGCTTACCCTTTCAATTTGTCAAAAAAAATTTATAGCTCCCAGTTTGGCTCCAATGGTGCTATAGAAGACCACGTGGAAAACTTTTCTTAAGCCAAGGTGAACATCATCCCCTGTTTTCCCCTTGTCTGGACATCTCACTATAGCAGGCAGTAAGGCTGGTTAGACAAAATTTGCCTTCCATGCTGTCTGTTCCCAACCACCATGTGTCTGGGAAAGTTTGCTTCGTAATTTTATCAGGGATTTTGGTAAGGCTGGTGAGTTTGTAGTTCCCCAGATCCTCCTTATTTCTGGGATTTATGTTTGACTAATTATGTTTTTTCTCATGTTTCTTTTGGTTCATTGGGACCTCAGTCAGATTCTGAGGCTGAGTTTTCGTTGCTTTGAAGCCAGCCTAGCATTTCTGAGACTGAGGCATCCATACTACGTATCTGGGATGTTTAATACACAGGGAATTGAATAACTGCAGGAGAAAGGCTTTTCCCTCTTCTTGCCTCTATAAATGTTTTGTTCCACTTACCTGTCATATTATAGCTGCCCTTGTGGTCTGCTTGTCATTTACTGTCTGTCTAAACATCTTTCCTGGTAATTACATAGGGGGTGTGGGGAATCGCAGGTGTTCCACTTGAATGCATTTCTCTTCTGCTTTGGCAAAGGAAACCTTTTACTCAAATAAAATGCAAATACATTGACAAATTGTCCTGTTTAGAATCAAGTCATGTATGGACTTGAAGAGAATAATAATTTATCATTTTTCAGCTACCTGTATCTGGACATCCTAAAACAGTAGGAGATGTGTAACCAGCTGTCCCAATAGCCTTTTAAGTGAAGTAAGAATTTCTTTAGTTTTTCTCTGAGCAAATGAAAAGGAAGTAATTTGGTTTTGTCCCCACAGTAAGCAATGAAATAGAGGACTCAGGAGTCTGGGTGAATGAATTATCTGTTGTTGTCTGAGTTCTCTGAGAACATGTGATGCTGTCTTTGGGTCTTTGTAACTGACACATTTTTTTATGATAGGTTTTTCTTCTTGTTAGGCATCTGCATGTCTTGTTCCTTTGACTGAGGTTGGAGACTCCTTTCATTAGGTGCAAATTAATTTGTAGTACATAGTAAGATAGTGCTGCAGTAAGAGAATTGCAAATGCTTCCTCAGGGCAGTTTCCTTTAGTATACAGATTCACAAAGAATAATTCTTACCTTCCACATGTTTCTAGGCCAAGAGGTTCAATTATGTTGTCTTCAAAATTTGTCTGTGGTGTTCTTCAGTCAGTTCAGAAAACTTGCTACAGAACTATTATTTCTTACTCTTCTCCCTCCTATGTGTGCAAGCTGCCGATTTCTAGCACTATGAGTCTTTGTTCTATGTTTGCAAAGAATTTTATAGCAAAACTCTTCAACTGTTAGAAATTCAGTTTCTGCCTTTCTTGACACAATAAGCATGGTAGTAACACTCTTTTTAATTGTTACTGCTTTTGTAAATCTAGACCAGTCTAGTTTCTTAAGAGAAACCTAGGTCAAGGAAAGGTTTGGAGAGACATGAGCATGTTCTAAGTTGGTGATACAAAAGCCATAAAATCTAGATTCTTGTTCTCATCTCTGCTTGTAACTAACTCTCCAGGCTTCAATGCCTTCATTAATACCTGGGGATAATACATACATAATAGAGTGTAATTTCATGAATGTAGTAAAGTGCTTCAAGAACTGCACATCAAAAGCTGTAGACAGGAAGGGCAGTATTATTATTCTGCTGTATGCAGATGCCAACAGAAAGTAAATGTAATGTGTTTGGCAAAGAAACTTGTTGTAGCCAAACCTATCAGAAGGCTGCCATAGTCTGAAAGTGCAGGGAACGGAGTGAAGTGAATGACCATATGTTATTAATACACTGAAGGCTTTTTTTCTAACCAGTTACTTTAATCTTGAGTCTGTGAGATATGCTGGTGCTTTTTCTACCACTTTCATAAGGCCACAAGGCAAGTTTGTATCCTACTGAGATTTCTAGCTTTACTGCTTCTTTTTTGATATTTTTTTGTCTCTGTTAACTTGATACGACTGAGAAGTTCAGAAAGACACAGTAGGCCAAAACCTTAAAATCTCCTTTTCCGTTGTTCCTCTTACGCCCTTACCTCTCTTTACATGTGGATTTTGTGTTGGTGAGTCTGACTGAATTGGCAGTCTTTGAGACAGTGCCTTGATTCTCGTAGGTACAGTACGGATTAATAGCATTTCTCATATGGACTGCTGCTTGAACCCTGCCTGAGGTGCCTGGCTAAATGAGTGTGCAGAATAGCTGCATGTTTATTTTGTTTTGTTAATTAACAATGCCTGCAAAGTATTCGCAGTCAACAACAAGCGGTTTGAGATATTATTTGACTTCCTGAGTGTTACCATATCAGAATGCAAATACAGATACAACCAGACTTACCTGGAAATAGGCATGAAGCAAAGGGGAGGACACTTTACATCACTAGACAATTGCTCAGCCCAGGGACTTCTTTCTGAAGCAGCAATAGGAAGACAATGTAAGTTCAGAGACAGGGATAAAGTTAGTTTGAAGCATAGAAAAACTAGGCCAGAATTACTTAAATTTTGCTGGGCTTAAGAGAAGAGTCATGCTGAATAATTTAAAAAAGAAAATTTACTCAAAAGCAATTGGATTTCCATGTTCTTACTCCTTTATCTCCTGTAATCAATATGCCTTACATAGACATGTCCTTTATTGTAATTTTTGTTTGGAGCAGTGTTGGCTGCGCTCTCTGCCTTCAGCCTTATGCCACCATTTGTTTTTTCTGAAAAAACAGTAAGTTTTAACTATAACAGATTTCATCAGCTTATATGCACAATCAATGCTTGTATGTCTAAGGGTTATTTTCATTACCTCTGACTCCTATACTTTGCTCTAGATTCAGAAAAAAAGAGAAATGCCTAATCCTACTTTGTCTCCATCCTCTCCTTTTCCTTTGTGGTCAGGGTTTATTTTCATACCAAACCCTTTCCTTCCGGGCTGCCAGCGTCACTGGGTGAAGCAGTGTCTCAAGCTATACCCTGAGAAACCCAATGTCTGCAACCTGGACCTGCACATGGCTCCTGAGAAGACCACTGACCTGTGGGGACAGAGCAAGGAGCAGCTGAGGTAAATCCACTGTCACCTTCCATGGTCAAAACTAATGGAGCCAAATCTCACCTTTGAGAAGGTCTAAGAAAATTGAGCAGGGAAGGGAAGCTGAAGAAGATTGTGTACATGCTGGCAGAATACAGATGGTGTCAGACATGCCAAATTAAAGATGGATATTTCATGGCTTCATGTGCATCCTTGTTAATTCTCTGCTTTCATTCTCAATGGGATTTTCTAGTAGTACATTGTTCTAAAGCCATTGGTGAAATGTTAAGTAGTGACCCTGGCTGATGTGGTGCATGAAGCTTGCTAAGCTCAGCTACAAGTGGAACTGTGAAGTCCCTTTAGGCCTCAGTTTTCCTGAGGCAAAATGGATCCTTTCCAAAACTCCCCACTACTGGTAGCACTTCATCCCAGTCAGCTCTTAGACCCAGTACACTGTAGCTGAAATGCTGTTAGCTGTACTTTGTTGAACTTCACAAATCTACCAGTTTCTGTGTTCTTATTTTCTAAAGTATTTCTTTTGGTTTGGTTTTGTTTGTGGTTCTTCTTAATTCAGCGTGACATTGAATTAAATGTATTAATGTACCATTTTAATGGCAATCCTGTTTAATCTGAAAGATTCCTTTAGGTTCAGAATTCTGTGGCTGATATAGATGCCTTTTCTCTACCTGATTTGGAATTTAAATGGAGAATTTGTCCCAGTTTTGAAGTCAAGTAGAAAAGAGGAAAAGTCTTTTAAAGCTTGAACTTTAAAAGGCATCTGTAAAAAGACATATAAGACAGAGTGTTTAGAGTACACAATCTTTTAGCTATTTGGATATTTATCATTACCTTACTGATTTCACTACTCATTTTTCGTAACGACTGTTTTGTGTGATGATGCAGCTGGAGTTCCCTACAATGCTTATCTTCCACCACAGTCTCTTAGTGAGGTTGATGTGCTGAGATTTTTTTTCAAAAAAAACTCTTGACATCTACAGGATATAGAATAGCAAAATCAAGATTGGGACTTGTTACGCTTTGCACCTAAGAGAAGTTGTAGTCTCACTTGTGTTTTCCAGGCTCACTCAGAATTAGTTACAGAAATGTAGACATCATTTTTGTGTTCCATCAAGAGTGAAAAATTGTTCTGTGAAAGGATTGTGCATTGTGCCCAGTGGCTGAAAAGAGTGGGATACTGCTCCCGTTTGACCGGCATCTCCCAGCAGGACCTCCTGCATGCAGAGAATGATCAGAACAGAGGTTAATTTGCGGCTGAATCCAGTTCAGTTGAAAACAGTGTTTGGAAGAGTGATGGCTGGCAGCAGCCCTGGCAGTTTTATGAAGTGCTCACCTGAGTCTTCAAGTGAGCAAACTGCTATATTTGTGCTTACACCTAGGGATAGCAGATGAAACTAGCCAGTCTCTCTGGTATCTGGATTGAAAGCCTTTCAGGGAGGTGAGAAACAGTACTTAACTAAAATGAGGTCTATTTCCAAGATGGGATACAACTTTAATGCTATTTAAAGCCATCAGCGTAATGCATGCACGTGCTTGGGTCATGGCTGATCTGCTCTTTTCAGATTGCAGGAGTCACAAGGTAGGGTGAAATACATGCAGTTGCTAGACATATAATATAGTGTGCTTCCCTCACAAAGTGGAGGCCTGAGTATTTTCTCTGGTGCTGGGACAACTAAAACCATAAAAGGGAATAGAGCATTCCCACAAGGGAGATACAGATATACAGGTATATAAATATATCCATTCTTGTGTATAAGGAAAAGGCTGGAGGGGTTTTACAGATGCAATCATTGCCAGCAAATAAAGAAACAAGGGATCTTCAGACTGAAGCTCCCATGCTGTTCAGTCTTTTTCTAACATAGTTATAACAAACCTTTCTTGTGGGACCTCATTGTTTCCAGATAGACAACACTCACTCATACTTTCCTCTTCTTAGCAATCGCATATGAAATCACATGCAAAATACCAAGTTCTGGGAATAAGGACTTCCCACATGCATTTGGGCTCTTGCTGTTGTCTAGCACTGTAGCAAAAAGAAGGGCACTTTCAAAAGGTGCACACTAAAATTGTTTCATTATGAACATTGTTTGTCAGTTGAAAGATGTACAAGAACAAACTGTGTGCTCTCTCTTTTCTAAATGCTGTATTACCTGCTTGTGGGCTACACAAATTGTTCCAAACAGCATGTATTTGACAGTTATTGTGTTGGTGTTTATGGTAATTGCAGTTGCTGTTACCCTATGACAGATGGAAATTGGAAAGACTATTTTCAGTAATCAGTGAGGTAAGAAAAATTACTAAAGGTAAAGAAACTGGCCTTTTATTCCTGTTCCTGGTTTATCTTAGGAGCTGTCAGGATGGCATAGTTGAAGGGCAGGAACAAGCTGCATATCAGGGTAGAAATGCACATTAAATGCAGATGTTTGGCTGAGACTTGACCATGGCAGCACAAGTATCAATCTTTTTTTGCAAAAGACAGCATGTCATGCTGAACTAATGAGACTATAAATGAGAGCCAGCTGTCTGGTACTACTGTTTATCTTCTGATTATATTTCCATTTTCTATCTTTTCCCTTTTATACCGTAACACGTGACTTGGCTTGAGTAAAGTATGGTGAAGTTGCTGGAATGAGTAGACTAGAAGATAGGTGTGTAACTTCCTTTTTTGTATTTGTGATTAACATATTTCTATCTGATTTAGTTACTTATACTCTGCAACTTTTCCAGGGCTTTTCCATAGTCTGTACTAAAAACCTCTCTTTGAAACCTCTTCTTGCTTTCATCACCTTCAAGTAAGAATGGTGAATTGGTGTGTGGTGTCAGACCACTCAGTCCCTTTACTTCATGGTTGCCGCATGAGAGGAACAGTTCTTTGTCCCGCATAGCAGTCTGGATAAGGGAACACTTGCAGTCTAGATTTCTTGATGTGTGATCATAGCTAGAGAAGTCTTGCTTTTTACTGTGAGTCAGTCCATCCTAAGGACGTTTTATCAAAGTACCAAGTAGTAGAATTAACCATCATTTGAAATATTAGGCAGCATGCTATGCTTCACTGTCAGGCAACTCATTTTCCTTTCTTGTAATTTTCCATTAAGTGCCTAGAATATTTTTCCCTTGCATTTGCAGCTTTCAGATCTTCACATTCTGGTCTTTCACTTTTGGGTGCTCAAATAGGACATGTTTAATCCTGATTTCTTTATCTGCGCTGCTTATTGTGTTTCCATCCGATAATCTCTTAGGTACCACGTTGAAAATACAAGCTTTCAAACCGACAACAGTTGGCAGTAGGCCTCATGGCTTGCACACATTCCATGAACTAAATTTTCAAGGTCTTTGGAGGAAGAAAGTATTGGCACTGAAAATAAAAGTTTAGCATAGGTTTTAATAGGCTGTGAAATGGATGCATGAATCTCATGACTTTATGCAGTACTACCAGAAGACCCCTCAGAAATTAACACATATGCTATTTCTTTATGTTTTGTCTTTGTAGAAGGAAAGGTTCCAGTAAATGGGAGCCCAGGAGCCTGTTGGAGAAGCTGCGCTGGGTGACCCTTGGTTACCATTATAACTGGGATACTAAGGTATTTAGATTAAATTCTTCTCCATTTTTCTTAGCCATAAGCACTCAGAATGGCAAACAGAGAAGGACATCATGGAATAAAATGTTTATGATCCTACAAGACAGTCTTGAGGAAAGGCACTAACAAGTTCTGCTTTTAAAAACATTTTAATTTATACTGGTTTGCTGTGAAGGGTTTAACAGCAGAAGTTCATTGCTGCATTCTTTCCTTTGAAAGTTAACGTGATAGCATACATTCAGCTCTAAACCTGCAACTATTTCAGGGTGAGTGGCATTTTTACCTACCAAAAGGGATGATTACAAAAGTATCGCTAACTACTTAGGCTGAGTGTGACTTCTGGGAAACTACTCTTCTTTGGTGGGGTGAGCAGGAGCAAGAAGAGACTGCTGCTCATGGGATTTTGAACTTAGATGAGTTTGAACCACTGTAGTGCATTCTTACCAACTAACAGCTGTTTTGAGGATCCTAATCAAAATAAACTTTTTTTCATGAGACTGAGATAGATGGAGGCTGATAAACACTGCCAGAGTGAATATGCATCTTATCTGTATATTGCAGATAACCAAATCTGCTTGCAGCCTTTTATTCACCTTTTATTTATTATTTATCAACTTGTTATTGGATGGCCTTAATAAAAGTTTGGTTATTATCTTCCAATAATCTCAGAATGAGTTATGGGAGAGAGAAAAGGTAGGTTTGCAATTGATTCCTGCTTGTTATTGATGGAAGGAATAAAGATGCTTGTTTGGGAGCTCGTTGATGTGCTATGGAACTGTCTTTCCATTGGCAGCTTCAGGTTGTGACTGAGAAGATCCTCAGGATGTTGGTACTAATCTTACTGATTTCAAGTTTAGCATCCAGATATAATGATTTAACTTCACAATTAATTGAATCTCTGATGGTCTCAGCCTAGGCCACGAATTTAATGATAGGAGGTAAAATTGCTGTGGTTCTGCCTGTGTTGTAGTCATTTTCTAGGTAAAGGTGATGTCCTTCTCCATGACTGTCAGCCAGGCTTTTGAGTTCTTTTTCAATGTTTGTTTCCAAGTGTATTTGCTGCTCTGATGTGTTGGGTGTGGCTTTTTTTTTTTTTTTCTCCTCCCCTCTCCTCCCTCCAGAAGTACTCAGCAAATCACCACACTCCTTTCCCCTCAGACCTTGCATTCCTATCAGAACAAGTGGCTGCAGCCTGTGGGTTTCGTGGTTTCCAAGCCCAAGCAGGGATCTTGAACTACTATCATTTTGACTCTTCACTGGGAATTCATGTGGATGAGTCTGAACTAGACCACTCTCGCCCCCTGTTATCATTCAGGTGAGTCAAGGGAAGCACACTTGAGTGTTAGGGAAAGATTGGTGGCTCTTCTCTAGGTTTGCATATTCTTATAGGAAGGTGGTATGACGTAGTTTACTAACTGGGTATATAATTTTCACTTTCAGAAGATTTGAGTAGCAAAAGGCTGTCGGTCAGGGACTTAGGTTTTACTTTAAGGACTGCTTGAACAGCATGGATGTAATGCCTGAAGTAAAGGGTTCTCTTGCAGAGAGCATAGTTCTTTTCTAAAGCAGCAGAGTGTCAGTTGAGGTCAGTGAGGTACTAAAGAAGTATCTCAGCAGAGCTTCAAACCTGGTAGGGCAGTTGCTCTCACTGTGTCTATCTTGAGCCAGATCTCTTAGTCTGTTTGCCATGTTCCCACCTAAAAGTTGTTCTTAGGAGTCCTTCTGATTTTTGTGATTGCTTGGGGTGTTTTTATAAAGGAATTTGACTGCTGATATTTTCTTACTGTACAGAAAATTATTCTCTACCTGAATTTGTTTTCTCTTCTCTCTCCATCCTTATACCATCTCTAGTTTTGGGCAATCCTCGATATTTTTGCTTGGGGGCCTGAAGCGGGAGGAGGCCCCCACAGCGATGTTCATGCACAGCGGAGATATCATGGTGATGTCTGGCTTCAGCCGCCTGCTGTACCACGCTGTCCCCCGGGTCCTCCCCAACCCTGAGGGGACAGCTCTGCCTTCGTGCCTCGAGCAGCCTCTTTCTTCAGACCTTCCTGCTGGCTCAGTCATTGAGCACAGCTCTGATGAGGATTGGCAGGTGTGTGCCAAGTACCTGCAGTCCTCCCGCATCAACATGACTATTCGACAGGTGTTGGCTGAGGGCCAGAAATTTCCGGAGGAAGCTGGGACAAATGGAAAGGGCCAAGCACCCTCTGAAGACAGTTATCATGAGAACAGCAAGGCCAAAAGACATAAACCAAACACAGTCAGCTGAGACCAGGAGATCATACTGACATGGACCAGACAGGCAATCTCCATATGGAATTAGGAGCTGGTGTAATACTGAAAGTCACTTGTCTGTATTGCTGTTAATAAACTTGCGCAGAATAAATATAATCCTTCTTGCTGTAATAAATAGGTGGGAGGAGAAAAAGAATTTAAAAGGAAAAGAAGGATAAGTTCAGGACTGGAATTCAGGAGATTAATTCTATTGGCATTTTGTTCCAAATGTTTACTGTACTCTGTTTTCTTTAAAATACCTGTATGTCAGAGAATTTTAAGCTTGGTTAAGCTTAAATGGTTTAAGCTTTTGGTGAAGCTTGGTTTAAGCTTTAGGAGTGATGTTTATGAAGTATTTTGAAATCATTGGGCAGAGAGTGTTAGCAAAAGATACATAATTGCTGTGTGATAGAGAATCCTGTTGGGCTTGAAAAGCTCAGCTGAAGTGAGGTAACAAATATAAATGAGAATAGGCTGCTATGGGTGTAAGACCTACCTGCAACATTTTGAAGGTAATTACTTCTACAGTAAAAATGGGTTCAGTGGTCAGAAACTGGCAGCTCCCTCAAGCAACCTGCTGTAAGCTTGCTGTAGTCCTGTGCTCTCCTTTTGCCTGTTTGCATCCCCTCAACTGCAGCAGAATCTGCTAGTATGAATGGTACTGAACATCTTATCTCAGATTTTAGAGAGAAACAGTCGGGAGTGGTATCTGCTTAGAATACCTGGTAGCTCCCAGCTGGGTCCTCTCCCAGCAGTAAATACGTGACTGAGCCCAACATCACCGTTCTTTCAGAACTGCCCTCTCCTAAGTGCCTGTGTGTTATGGTTCTCCAGTCCCAAGGTAGCATCTGTAAGGAACAGGATGACTGCAAATAAAAGCAATGAAGCTGTAAATTAAGTACCTTAAAAAATTAATCAGTAACTATCTCTGTCACCCAAAGATAAATATACTGAAACAAAGAAAAGCACTAGCTTTTGTGCTAATTTTTTTAGGATTCAGACCTTCCTATCTACTTTTTAATGGAATTTTAATTGTTAGAGTGGAATGCACTATCCCTGGGGTATTTTGTTGCACTTTCCCAATGAATAAACTTACTTGGTTTTTAAATTAAAGATCTCTATCAGTTTTGGGCTGACTATTTTCTTCCTTTCTTTTTCTCCCTGTTAGTTGTTTCAGTGTATTGTTAATGCTGCTGTATCTCTTGTGCAGTTCCCTCCAGGCTTCTTTTGGATATACTGCCTCTGCATTCTGCCAGCTCCTGTGGAGGAGCCCTGCATATGTCTGCAGGGTTGCTCTGCTTTTAGGCAGTTTCAGAGTGATGTTGCCTGCAGTATCAAAGTCCAATTTAGTACATATGTGGCAGCTTTTCCTCATGGGTAAAGTGTCTGGTCTGCTTATTTCATGGAGGTGAATATGTTTCCTTATGTGATAGTGGAAAGAGTTCCAGTAACTTAATGTCTAAAATAATTATATATGAGTTTTAATATTCTATGCTAGATGTGTGTCCTTTTTGTAGCCTGGGCCTGGTATATTTACATCTGAGCCCTAGGAGAGTGAATATATTATGTAGAGAGGTTACAACATGACCAGAAAGGAAAGTTGACTGACTCAAGCTCAGAAAACAGCAAAGCACTTGAAGATGGAAAGGGATGGAGAGGAATATCTGTTTTTCTAACTGAGAAGGCAGACTGTTCTTCACTCTGGAGAAGGAAGCAAAGATTGTCCAACTCACTTATCTCATGATGAGACAAGAGAGAGTCATGGAACTAGAAGGGGGTGAACAGGAGCTGGTTTCTTCATGTCATAGGCTGAATTGTAAGTCCATGGTTTTCATGTCTTTTTTTCCCTATAAATATATCATAAGAAATCATTTATTCTAGGGTTCAGTTCCTGCAATTAAAGACAAGAAAGCATACTGTTTACCCTCTGCAGTTAAAAATTGTAGTAAATGCTGCAAACTACTGCTAGCAGCTGGTCATGAGAAGTATCCAGTCCATTGAAGCCTTGTGTTTAGATGTGACTGAGTTGAGAATTTGCTGCGTTACTTGCAGTCAAACTTTTTACATAATGTTCTTGTAAGACAGCCTTGATCTAATTCTTTACCAAACACCCAGAAAATGAAAAGTCCATGACCCAGAAATGGACATATGGGAAATGACCCAGAAAAACAAAGCATCCATGTACCAAGAGAAACAACAAGAGGAGAGAATTTCCTGAACTGCCAGCCTAGCAGGATCATTGGTTCCGTGACCAGAGCAGCATGGAGTACAAGTGAGAAAACCACAGGACTTCTGCAGGCTCTTCAAACTGCGCTTCCAGAATACAATTTCAAAGAGTAGGTCCTGGGAAGAAGGCAGGGAACAGGGTTGCATCCAGTAATACATTCAGGAAACATGGACCTACTCCACACAGCTTGCAGAGTCTGACATTTGCACCACATTTGCTTGGGTTTGTCATGACATAAAAGGATTTTTTTTTTGTAGAACTGATCAAATTTTTGTATCTACAGGTACCACAAATAATTGCTTGTGTTCATATAGGTGCATGCTGAGATAATCTCTGTGGTTTATAATTCCTCTGAGGGAAAGGAGGGAAAGAAGAGGACATCTGGACCAATTCTGCAAGAAAATTTATGTAATGAGTTGATTACAGGAGGATAAGCATGTGTTTCTTTCAAAGCCACCTGGAACTGAAGCACATTGTTTACCGCATGTACACTGTTCATTATGTGATCTATAGATAAAGCTAGCTGTCCAACAAGGACTGCTTTTTTAAAAATCAAGAATAAAGGGAAAATAAATCTCCAGTTAAATGAGAAAGTGCGGTGGGGTGAATGCTGGAAGCAGAAGACAAAGCTGCCTACACAAACTAAAAATTTTCAGTCCTCTTGAGAGAACTGTGCTAGAACAGTTCAGGGTTACAACTGGACTGCTGGCTAGTGCCCAAGACAGATTTACTGCACGGCCTCTCCATGCTGCCAGGCAGTAACTTACAGGCCAGGTAGTCCCTAAAGCTGTCCCTGCTGCTGGAATGATTCCGATCTTAGGTATTTTTCCTTTCTTTGAGAGCTTGTTGGCATTTTTTGCCTCACTGTTTCACAGCAGATATTTCTGCAGGTTGTAGTAAGGTGCACCTAAGCTCCTCTATTTTGCTATGTGCTCTGCAGTGCTAGTAGGTAGAAAGAAGTGGCTGGGGAAGGAATCTGGCTAGGGACTGCCAAGACAGTGGCAACATCACACTGCCATGGCTAGGGTGAAGCTGACCAGTATCTTATGTAGTGCAGACACTCAGATCTGTCTTGTTCTATTCGTGTAAGTTATTCTCTGCATCACACCTGAAACAGAATAGATTTAACACAGAAAAGAGACTTGTCAGTGATAAGATTGTCTTCTACTTAATTAGAATGCAAAATTAATTGAGCAATAATTCAGTGTGCTCTAAGCATACTTAAGTTCTGATGAAATTGTAAAACTTGCCTGTGTCTGAACATGTTACCTCAAAAAGTTAACAGAAGTACATGGCCTGCAGACATTAATGATCCAGAAAAATACGTTGATGGAGGCCTCAAAAGACCCATATACGAAAAGCTTTTTTTATTGTTTTTAATAATCTTTATGCAAGAAAAGAGTTAGAAAAACCACTGAGAGTCATCCATGGTCTGCTGATGCCTCCATAAACCCTAACAACCAAAGCTGGTTGAAACAGTCTATAGCATAATGCTATAGATAGGGTACAACGAGGTACAAGGTGTGTCTGACACAAGTTTAACACAGTACAAAATAAGTTTCATTATTTATACTCAGCAAATAATAATCACGAATACCTTAATAAAACCATTTTTCTATGCAAGGAATTGAACAACAACTAAGAATATGTTCGTATGTCCTCTGGTAAAGTTGAGGTGAGATAGAAGTTGCCACCCTGGAGGTGACAGTTTTGCTCATACAAGTTGTTTTCTTGCATCCTCATCTGGACTGGTAAAATAAAGGACTACAGAAGGTACAGGACTTCAGAAATGGTGCTTGAAGGGACCTCTGGAGGTGTCTAGTCCAACCTCCCACTAGGAATTAGTGCTGTTGTCTACACGAGACTTAGAAGCCTTCCATGACAGAGACTCTACCTTTTCATTCAGTAATTTGTGCCCAGTGCTGTCATACTCACCTTATGAAGAAATTTCACTTGTCTGAGTTTCCCAGGATACAACCTCTGTCCATTCTCTCTGCCTTTTTCTTACCATCTTATTACTATCAGGAGTTTACTTCTACTCTCTTTGTAACTCTCCTACAAATAATTGAAGTCTAGTTAGACCATCTCTCCTTAGTCTACTCTGAGCCACATGGAAGGACCTCAGGAACCGCATTTCCCCATAGATAATGTGCCCCCCACCTTTCTTCACTTTAGTCCTGTTCAGAACCTTGTCCAATTTCAGATGCTGCACCACTCTCTGCTAGGGCTGGTTTCTGTTACAATCGGGAAGCCAATAACAAATTAACTTCTGAATCCTAGTTCCTAAACTTGCTAGATGCACTAGATCCACTTTTTACAGTGTTTCCTAAATTAAGTAATTTTTCCTCTCATCTACATAATAACAAAATAGAAGTAGTAGTTTTGTGAGGTGCAGAATTAATGAGCCATGGTCCCCTATGGAATTCTGTTCCTGAAAATTTGAGTTCTCACTGAAGCTTTTCATCCAGATGAGTACTTATGTGTATTTTTTTCCCATGTGATGTCCCCAGAATTTTATACATGCACAGTGCACCATTTTCCTGAATCAGGGTATTTATAGGGTCCCTCTCCTCTAACTGGCTACCTACTACCTGTAGGAACTTTGTTTGCTGTGAAATTTATCAAACCTAATTAAAATAGACCAATAAGTTTCAACGTTACTGCTCAAGAACATGAGGATACACCATGTTTAACACATGCACAACCCATAAGAACATATGTTTTCTTCCCTTAGGAAACCAGTCTCAAAAGGATACTTTCATGCTCTTAATGCAAGTTGATCTGGACTTCTGTAGCAGGTCCTGCTCTGAAGGATTCTGCTCTTGATGTCCCAGAGAGAAGAGAAACAACCTGGAATATCAGAGTAATTTTAGTCCAGCAGGCACAATGCCCATCTGGTTCCTGCAATTATATCAGCCCCCTTAGAAGAAGCTGACTATGCACAGAGACTGAACTTAATCAGCTAAATGCTTATCTCTCCAAGGTGGCAAGTAAGTCTCTGGAGTACAGCAGGGAGTCAGACCTGATTTTTGTTCAAAGCTAGGGCTTGTATTCAGATAGGCATCATGCAAAGTACCACTTCCACTGGATCAGGGGTGAAGAAGAGAGAGGATAAAATCTGGAAAAGCCTATAGTAGCTTTCTCTCTTTTCAGAATAGAGGTGTTTATTCCTCTGGATGAGGAAGTGAACGCTTTAACCTTGTGGAGACACATCCCACCTTGTTTTTTTCCCGAGTCAGTAGAGATTGTTCTGTCTCTGACCTTTTCCTGTAGGGCTGTTGAATGTCCTCTTCCACAAAATCCCCATGTGTAGTGGACTTTCCCCTGGGCTTCTCTGTGTAGCCTGAGCCTTTTTGTCCATGTAATCATACATCTCAGCACTGGGGTTGTGCCTTCCTTCACCATCACTCAATGCTTATTTCCTTAATTCAAGAGCTCAGTGCTGCTGCCACCAATACAGTTTTCTAATCTGTTTCATGATGTCAAAGCTCTTCCAAAGCATAGGTCAGGACCATTAGCCCCTGGAAGTTCAGAAGCAAGGCCAGTTTATAATAAAATGTGGGGAAACTGAAATAGAGGTAATATGAGGTGGCATTGACCACCACTTATGCGTAGAAGTGTTGCTTAGGGACGTGGTTTAGTGGCGGACTTGGCTGTCCACTACAGCCAAGGTTTAGATCTCGGTTATAGTTTTATGTTTGGACTTGATGATCTTAGAGGTATTTTCCAACCTAAATGATTTTATGAATCTATGAGGCACAGTGAAACACTCCCCAAATATTCTCGTTGAACTATGTACAGAGAATAGAAAGTGAGTCAGCCTAGAAGACATACAGTCTCTTTCTCCTCTGATGTTGAGAAATCAGTATTTTACATTAACTTTTATCTTCCTTGTAGGTGACTTTAAAATACTCATTCTGTATTTACTGAGGAAGGCCAGAAGAATCAATAAAGACCTCGGCTTTCTAGAGGTGATCATCCTACCAATCATTCCTCCTCTGTTCTGCACTAAAGGCTTAGATAAGAAGGTTTTGTTTTTGTTTTCTTTCTCCTTAACGGATAGGTTTCTTAATTAGGGTGGGGAAAAAATGACTGCAATTTTGCTGTAGCAAATTAAAACCAAAATGAGGTAGCAAAGAGCAGGATCTGGAGGGGAGGGGGGCAATCAGAGACAGCTATTGATTTGGAAATGATGGAGTAGCCAAAAGAGAGCACACAGCCTGGAAAGGAGACTCATCTTTCAAAGCACTGTTCTTGCTGAAAACAATCAGTCCAGGCCAAAGTGCCGGTTGACGTTTTGGAGTTAGATTTGTTTCCAGACAGAATTTAAATTTTGGAAAGACTTACTGGTTCATAATGGGATAACTTCTTAGACAAGTTTGGAGATTATAAGAACTAGGAGTCATGGAATGGAGCTGAAAAAAAGTAAGCATGAGTGGAGCATTGAGATATTTTTAGCAGCAATGGTAACAGAGAAAGTTTGGAAATAGTTTTTTCCAAGGACAAAGGGTCACTGCTCACTATGGCCTGGGCAGGCAGAGAAATGGAAAAAACCCCATACTCTGAATATGAGACAAGCACCAAAATCTAACACACCCTCACTACCAGGTGTTGAGTAGCATGTCCCATCTTTTCTAGAAGAGAATTGATTGGACATTATCTTACCTGGTCCCAGTGGCTGAGACCAAGCTTAGATGCAGCTCTCTGCCACTCCAGTCAGCACATTTTTATTTTCACTGGCCTTTTCCCCCTTGGCTTTTCAGACAACATTCCTCTAAGATTAGAGTCAGATTTTAGCCTGACCTTTCATCAAATATAACCAGCACCTGGAAAGGCTGTCAGAGAACTGCACCAATCTTGTGATGACTGGTTTGAGTTTGTCAGCTTGTTCTCATTGCTATGATGAAACCTGACTTGGGAGAATTGCTGATTGTCAGGTATCTATGACAGGTCAGGAAGATTTTAGCCACACTACTGCAAATAATCTGCAGCCATTCTAAACCCTGCTGAATGCTGCACACAAATAATCCTCTTTTCAGTCCACATAGCTGAAAACACACTTCAGGCTCTTTTAAAGCAAAGGTTTTGTTCCACCTTATGGGAGAACTGTCTTTTATTCTTCACAGTGACATTGTTCCATCAAATCCTCATCGCAAGGCTGGTGAAAAATTAGCATCCCTTTTGCTTTTGGCATAGCAAGTATCTTTGCATATCTTCTAGGAGGATCTGCTCCACCATCTTCCCAGGCATAAAGGTAAGGCTCACCAGTTCTCTAGTCCTCAGACCTGGCCTGTCAAATATGAGTGTAGGGATAAGATTGCCTCCAAACTCTTCCTGGCCCAACACTGTAATTATGCTTCAGGAGAGATCTGAGTTTGGCATGCTGTTTTGATGGTTCAGCATTCCCTGAGCTGAAAGTGGAACAAGTCTGCCGACAGGTCCCGGCTTGCACAGGAGTCTTAAGTACCAAAGCAAGTCTTGCATAGTCTTATTACCACCACTGTCAAATTCACTAGCACTTCTTCCCTTCTCTAGATCAAAATGATACAGAAGAAGTTAAAGGAAAGAAGGATGCCAGGTGAGCAAGCATAAAGAAGTGAAGATATGGTGTGCTCTTTCTGTCCCTGTGGCCTACTCAACCCTGCCGGCAGCTGCAAGCATCATTGCACATCATTCTGGAATAGCAGAGGGGCTCAGTGCTGAAGGCTGCAATCTTTGGTTCCACAGATGTTTAATACTTCCTCTCCCTGAATTTCACATTAGAAATGCTTTTTTTCACATGGCATGAAACCTACTGAGAAACCATGGGTCCCATCTGGAGAGTGACTGTGCAAATACTTTCCATCAATATTATTTTCTGCAGCAGAAAAGTGTAAGAGAAAGAAACATTAGTCACATGCCTGCTTAATTGAGATCTAATAACCAAGGTCAGTGCTCAGCCCAGATTAGATAGCAGAAGCCTCATGTGATATATTTTTGTGGTGAGAGGTTCATAGCACACAGACTGATCTATTATTGGGTTTCACTATGAAAAATTTAGCTATCTCCTGGAATATGCTCAAATCTATTTTGCATCATTTCCTCGCTTTTTCAATTAAAAATATCTTTCCAATGAGACCTCATGACCATGCAAATTGGCAAGTCTGTGCTGTGTGGAAAGATTGCTGAACATCCACTGAAGTGCAGTTATTTGTTCTTTTGCCAGCCCTCTGCAAGACGACAATACCTGTTTGTCAGTGTCCAGAATGCTTTTCTGTGATTTAAACAAAAACCCTTACAGGGAAAAGATGAGTACTCGAGGGAGGATGCTGCAGTGGGCACATCAGTGAGGAGAAATTCTGGACCTTTGCCTTGAGCTGTGTTCTGCATGTCTGCAAAATACCAGTGCAACAGAAGTGACACAATGACCTACTTGCTGGTCTACAGCACCTCCCTGGTTCCCTGTGGTACTTCAGCCTACAGGACCCTCATGACCATCTACTTGGTTTCTTCTTTCCAGCTTTTTCACTTGGGTCTGTGCAGGATGCATCAGTGTTGCTCCCCAAACCAAACATCTCCAAACATTTTCAGTCCACAGAGCCTTTCCTCCTTCAAGTTTTCCTCACAGACCACAAAGTAACCATCTCCCCAAACCTCTGAGAACACAGGAGAAATGATTTCTAGTAGCCTCACAGACCACTTAGAACTAGAGAACTGATGAAAGAAATAAGGCTTCTGAAGCTCAAAGGAGTAAGCTCTCTGAAGATGACACACAGAAGTCTTTGAGGAACACACCTTAGTACCTGTGGTACCTGAAAGATGCAGCTGTACTTCCTTTGCCTGGAAAACAGCACAGGACATGATTTGATCCAACTAAGTAACAACAGAGAACATGTTCTAGGTGGGCACTAAAAGCAAGTGTGAATACACTAGGTGCAAAAAGGCATTATTTTTTGGTGCACAGTTGTCTTTTGTCTGTCCTTGGAATCTTGCAGTACCTATTGCTCCAAGCTCTTGGTGGCACCAGGATTGGAGTTGTTCGGTGTGATGCTCCCTGGAGCACCTCTTGCAGCACGGGTGTGATGTCCTCCAACACTGCTCTCTGCACACATGCAGTTCATGCCTAAGGGTTGGCAGCTGGCTCAGACCTCGCTGTTCCTGGGGACACTAAGTGGACACACAATGCAAGAACCATACTGTGTCACAGTAATGTGTACCACAGCCCTTTTGTTTATGCACTGCAGTAGTGACCAGTGTAGGAGGTACCCAGATAGTGGCCCCTTCTACTGAAAGATGGAGTGTGCAGAAACCACTCCATATCCCGATGTTTACCATTCTCCCAGTCTGGAGACGGGGCAGCATGGTCCTCACCCTTTCTGAAAAGAGGGAGAGAGAAATGCACAAACATTATTGCCTGGAAGCCTGGCATCTGTCAGGGAGAGGAGTGCAGTCGCCATGGTAATTCTTCACCTCATTTAACTGCCAAGTGACCTCCTGTGGTTATTTGTAGCCATTCCCAGCACAGCAAGCCCCTGCCTGCGGCCCACAGCTGCACAACACATCCCCTGCTGGGCAACACCACTGCCCATAGATAATACACAACATGAATGTCCTGAGCAATTCACATTCCTTCAGCTCTCTCTCCCTCATATCACCTGTGCCTCTAGATAACCATCCAGTCCCTGCTCCAACAACTATAGGTCCCTCTACTGCACAGGCATAAGATGCTCTGGGAGCACAAGATCAGCACATGCTCAGCTAGGCACCAAAAGGTGCACCCACCCTGTCTCCCCCAGCCTTGCCACCACACAGCTCTTGTACAGTTAATTCTTAGATGAATTTTGTTTTCATGCTGTGGCATGAAGAAGGAATAAATTCAGCTCAGTCCCATTCATTTTCCTCTGTTTCTGCCTCTGACAAAAATAAATAAATGAATACATACATACATACATACATACATACATAAAGTCCCAGAGAACCAGATCTATAAGGAAAAGCCTGAATGCCTCTCTGCAGAGCCAGATTATGGGAAGCTGGTGATCCAGTTATTTTGTGCTTCTGACTGGACCCTGCTGCTCACATTTCTTGGCAAGTAAGTACAGGGAATTAATTTTAGTACTGTTTCTCAAAGCATCCTGTGAGTCCCTGCAGGACCTCCAGGAGGCAAGCAGAAACTCCTCCACCGTACACACGACAGCTCCAGCTAACAGGATCTGTGGGAATCACCAGGCACAGACTTGGTGAAGCCTCAAGTTCCCATATTACACGGTGTAGGTGTCCTTGTGCAGTGGTGAGCTTTAACAAGCATGTAGCAAAGGATGGCCATGACTGAGGGCAACAGTGACCTGAGTCTGACAGGGCTGCTAACAACCAAGACCCATTTGTTACTGCTACACAGCTTGTGTGCTCTATTCATGTGGCCTACAAAATGCTATTAGAAGTGCTTCAGGTAAAACGTCTCCCTTAGAGAGCTAGCAGGGTTGCATGCCCATATTCTTTTGGACCTTTATTCCCCTTTGTAAACTTTTCAAGCTTGCTGATTTCAGCTCTCTCTCTCCTGAGGTCCCCTACCCTTCCTAAAAGCACCTCAATGTCACCATCCTCAAGCCTAAATGCCCTAATCTGAGTATGATCCAGCTAACACAACCAGACATCTGTATATATGCAAGGAGAAAACTGAAATGAAATTTCCTCACTTGACTGCCCATCATCTCTGGACAAGACATCTCCAGTTCTCTCAGGCCTTCTCAGGGATGCACATCTTATCCTCCCCTATCTCCAGGAAGTGACAATTCACTTCCCTGCCCTTGCTCCCCTCTCACCCCATCCCCATCATCACTACCTGCACACTTGGCTGTGGCAGAGCTCACATGCCTTCGAAGGCACTGGCCCTGTTTTTAGCGGTGCAGAGGAGGTGGGACCCAGACAGATCCATGGCGCTTGCAGAGCCCACAGCCAACACAGCTGGGGCTGCTCCAGCCCAGAGAAAGCACCTAATGCCTGAGCACACACTTCCCTCTCATGGCCATGCCCGATACAGCAACCACGCTGGCTTGCAGCATCTTCACTGGAGATGTGATTTTCCCATGAATATTTATGAATTTCCTATGAACTTATACCCATTAAACATTTCCCATAGTTTCCTCTTACACTTGTTGGACAAAGACACGTCTCCTCGCAGTCGAGGATCCAGCAGAGAGTGAGCTTTGCAGCCCTGTCTGGCTGCTGCTGAGCAACACACACTGTGAGCAGTGTCAGTGGGGAAGACATGAGTGCTCAGTCCTGCCTGCAGCATCACACTGTCTCTCTGATGGAAGGCCAAGTATTAATCCCTGGTCCTGGGATAGATTTCCCCTCTTGGTAGTGCACAGCCTCTAACATTTTTCATCTCCTCAAGTTAAGTATGGCTTTTACTTCCTTTGACTTTGCAGGGAAAGTTTTTAACTACCTTGTTATGGGTAGTTAAGGACTCTGTTATATTTCTCCCTTGCCCCATTTCACTGTATGGCAAAGTCTTTCTCTCTCTCCTATCTATAATAATATGCTTGCGAAAAGGAGAGACAGCAGCCTTCTGTTTTCCTGTATTGACCTTTATCTCTGAACTGATCTTCAGTTCTTTCCGTGCTGTTGTCACCCCTAATACCAGATTTTGTAATTCAAAAGCAGTTTGCTGCACAGATGGGGTAGTTTCCCCCTATGTCTAATCTATGGCCACCTTCCTCCAGCTACCAAGTCAGTTCAGGTCACAAGCCTGAAGAAAACTTTCCATGGGATAATCTTCTGTTGGATGAGTTGAACTGACTTTCTTTGCAAGTAGAAAGTTGAGCACTAAAACCAAAAAGCTCCTTTAGCCATGTCTTTTGCCAACTTGTTCATCTTCTTCCTTCACTCATTTTTTTTTTCTAAAGAGAGGTAGGAAAACAAGAATCTGCAAAACTGTGCTTGGTACTGGAAAGGTGGCAAATTGCTCCTTCCTTCCTACCAAGGTTTGGTCACTGCTCAGGTAGTAGAGCACTGTCCTCACTGTCTCTCTTCTCTACAATATGCTGTCTTCTCATATGCCACCTTTGTAACAGCATCAGTACAGGAGGAAATGAAAACCATCAACAAAGACATTTTCAAGGGAACACCACTTATAGTTCTGTTGTTCTCACAGGAAGAGGTGAATAAGGAAGAACCTGCCCAGTCTCCTGCAGTACTAACAGCACTGTCAGAAGCAGCAGCAGCAGCAATGTTGCCCTTGAAGTCAGCCACAGCAGCTTGATCATGCTCTGCTGGGCTCTGGGCCTTTTACCAGAGTTTTTCAGAGCACTTTGCATCCACTGATTGAGACCACATCTGCTCTGAACCTGTTTGCCAGGGTTCTGATGGAAAGAGGGTAGCTTCCATTTGCCAATAGGTAGGTGCAGATCCTCAAAAGTATTTAAGCACCTAGAAAGTAGCTAAAAATTAAAATACTATGGGCCTTGAGGTCCTAATGAGGATGTAGTTATGTCGGTATTCAGTATTTTTGCTGATATAGCTGATGGTGCTCGGTAAAGTTGTGCTCAAAAAAGAGCCTCATTCTGCTGACATAAGCTGCCTTCATACAAGGAGGGCTTCACTGCTACAACTGTGCTGCTACAGCGATATCACACGCATTTACATGTAAATTAGGGCTTTGTTTATACCGCACAGATGCAGCCTTTCACTTCATCCTGGATGGGGAAGGCGGGCGGGGAGAGTAATGGTCTCACTACTCCCATTTTACAGACTAAGAAAGCAAGGCACAAACAAAATGAACTCACTAGTTCAATATCACCCAACACAGGTGTCAAAAAAGGCAGAGATCCTGATCATAGTTTACAACCATGGGACTGTTTTACTCTAGGGAGAGGGACACAAGTGAGTCATCGCCTGGCTCATAGGAGCCTCATAGTTATCTGAGGTCAAATTCCCGACGCGTTTGTGTTTCAGTTTGAGATGGAAGCGTTAGGAATGAATGCACCAGGCAGCCCTGAACACTGTGCATGTTTAGATGCACTGTCAGAAACTAACCTGAAGATACAAAGTTTCTAGTATGCTGCTTCTCCATTCACCAGCCTGAGTGGCAACAGGCATGAGTGACAAAGAATGTCCGTGGAGGGTGGACATGAAAGCAGCATGGGTGATTAGCCACACACCACAGAAACCAAACTTGAGATCAGAAGCTACAGAGATTACCTTGATTCCAGCTGGTGCCTCAAGTAAATACAGACTGACTGCACCTCCATTCTGCCAGTACTCCTGTATCTTGGCATCTGTCAGGCCCTATTTCCATTTACAAAAGGCAACATAAGCCAAGAATGATGAAATAACTGATGACATTTCAACCATTCATTCCCGAACATGCCTCTGCACTCCCAAACGCTGCTGTACTAAACCATGTATCTGAGATGGATACAAGGTAAATTGCATAGCAGGACCAAACTAATAATTTCTTCCTGGCAAGGTTAAGTTGTATCAGCTTCTCCCTGTGGCAAGTACAAGGATCCTGGAGCTATAGCTTTTGTCGGCTGGCCCAACAACGCCAGTAAGCAACCTAAAAAGACACAAACCCACACAGTTCTGGGGTGATGGCATAAACAAAGATCTAAAATTCAGGCTCCAGAAAAAGCAGGTTGTGTCATGAGTTAGTGTCATGTGAAAAGGGGAGATTTCTTCAACCCATAGTGTGGGGAGATTTACTTGACCCTTAGTGTTTGATTTATCTGTCAACACCCCAGGGAAGCCAAGATCCTTGTGCCTGACCAGTCTGCCAGAGTCCTTTTATGGGGACCCTTCACTGAGCAGTCCTGCTGGACCTTAGGGTGGTTCCACTGACTTAGGATACACACCAACAGCATAAGGGAGACCCCTCAGTGGGTCTTCCTCTTTATTTGAGTACATTACCCACTGCTGGCAACTTCCAATGCCCATGAAGGACTCACAGTTTATGGAATAACACTTTATTAATATAAAACTGTGACAGGCTAAGGTTAGACGCATGCTGATGATAATATCTGACTGCAAAAACTTATTCAAAGCAATGCGAAGACAAGCTCTAATCCCCAATAAAATATTCAGCATGCATAGAATTTGACTCTTACCCAATAGGTGTCTCCACAGGGGAGAAGATAGGTTCAGCCTATCAACTGATAGTTATGATGGAGTCTTTCCTAACTTTCCCCCCATTCTCAACTTACTTTTATACTACTTTTCTACATTTAGGCGGAGCTTGGGTGACTCCAGTCATACATACCTTTGTTACTGATTGGTGTAAAATTCTCTCACTTTGTTTTAAACACACAGTCAAAAATACAGAGCACATGTCCAATACCTTGGGGGTGTGTAACTTTGGGGCAGGGGTGTGTGTTAATGTTACAATTAGGCTATAACCAACCAAGTTCATCCACGGAGAATGATTTCATCACAGCTGTTGGCTCAGCAGCAGGACATCTCCTGCCTCCCTTGGCTGACAGGTTTCATGCTGTTTCTCAGCTGCAAAGTGACATCAAGTTCCCCTCCCTGCAAGGATTTCAGCAGAGCCCAAATGAGGTGTCTCCACTCCACCCTCTGTTCCATCCCCCTTAGCAGGTGCTGTGGTTGCAGACAGTGGGTGTGGGGAATCATTGTGGAATAGGTTTTGAGTACACCAACCACATTCCATCCAGGGAGCAGCAACAGTGTTTTACTTTATAATTTCCATACTGTTAAAACCTCTATTCAGCCATAAATAAAACATTCCATCCAGGGAGCAGCAACAGTGTTTTACTTTATAATTTCCATACTGTTAAAACCTCTATTCAGCCATAAATAAAACCTCTCCATTTCCTCTGATATTACCCTCAGTCATCTTTCCACAGCTGGGTGAAATGCAGCAAAAATGGATGGATGGAACTGCTGGTCTTAAGTTGTCTATAAGATAGAGTCTAGTTCCATTGCAGAGAAACAGCCATCTTCTTTCCAAAACAGTGCACAAGCCACTGCCCAAAGGAGGGCCAAATATCCAGAAAACTGAACTGAGGAGGGTGGAATGGGAACAGATATGACCCTCTCAGTACTGTTTTGCACAGAAGTCTTGGGGACAGGGAACACAAGTAAAAGGAGATAAAGCACAGGAGGCTCCAAACAAAGCTAGGATGATCTTGGTAGTCAGCCCTGACTAAAGCCTAGAGAAAAACAGCTCTTTGGTATGGTATGAAAAAAGGTGTAATGGTGCATGTCCCCTTCCTCCCCACCTATGGATGCACTACAATGTAAGAATTGCTTATCAGGCCTCAGCCTTGATGAACAGCACCTGGGCTCAGCTCTTCTTGAGCTTATCAGAAACATGGTCTCCTCCCATGAATTCCTGTTGTCTAATCAGGTCCTCCTTTTCAACAGCCTTAGAATCTTACTTTTCTTGCCTGAATAACAACCCAAATGTATCTTTTCTTTGAAAGCTCAATAGCAAAACAACTGGAATTGCAGCCAGCATAGAAGATTACTACGGCTAAAGCCAACTCTCTTGTGACCCTACAAAGTGCAATCCTAAGTGAGACCTTTTGAGCTCTCCAGGACTGCAGTGGGCTGTGACCAGAAATCTCCCTTTGAGTGGGATGTCTCTCAGAGCTCACAAACTTTCAAGTCTGCTGCCCAATTGCTCCTTCTGGAACTTGCCCTTCTGCCATCTCCAAAGTTCACAACTCACCTCTCTGATCCATGCCCTGTGTTCAGGGCTCCCTGGTGCATTCATTCTTAATGCCTCGATCTCAAACTGAAACACAAACACATTACGAATTTGACCTCAAATAATGATGAGGCTCCTATGAGCCAAGTGATGACTCACTTATCTCCCCCTCCCTACAGCAAAAAAACAGTCCCATGGTTGTAAACTATGATCAGGAGCTCTGCCTTTTTTGACACCCATGTTGGGCGATATTCGTAACTGATATTCAGTTTATGGAGTAAGGCAGTTTGCTCTGCCAATTCACTGGAATAGTCTCCTTGAGACTTAAAATGTAATTTAAAACTGGGATTTGCTCTTCAGATTTCATTTGGCTTCTGTGTTTTGCAGCTACCTAATCCAGAGGCACAAGCTGCAGCCCGTTGTGCACACAGGTGTCTCGTGCAGTGCGCAGAGCCATATCAGAGCTGCCTGCAGGTGTGATTCCAGGAGCTCTGTGGGATGTGTTTAGTGCTGCCTGTGGCAGTAGCTGTGCCCTGGGATGGCATCCTCATGCTGCGACTTGTCTCTGTGGATATCCTGAACTCTTCTGTCACTGCAGCCCCAGTGTGAGCCTGGCCTTCTGTGTCCCCTGCACTGTGCTGGCAGGGACCAGACACCCCTAAAACACCAGGCAATGCTGGCCCCATGCCCAGGGCAGGGTGAGGTCCCTCTGTACAGGGGAGCACAGCAGCTGCTGTGTGGGACTGTACAGTCTTGCATGAGTTAACCAGTAGGTCCCTTAATGTTATTTAGATTTCCTAAACTGAAACTGAAACCATCACAATCTAAGGGTTCATGTTAGTTGGGTTCAAGTACACAGGAAGTGACCATTCTGTAGGTACCTACATGTGAAAAATGTTTGTTCTTTAACAGATAACACAGCAGTGAGATCCTGTGCCTGGCAGGTGAAGCTGCTTATCCTCTCTAGAAGTAAGGCATTAGCAGGTGAAACTCCTCCCTGTGCAGGTGGGCAGGCAGGGAGTGGAGGGTGCTGCCTACATCCGCCTACATCAGTGAGTGTAGACTGATGGATTATCTGGACCCCACAGCAAAAACTAGTCAGTATAATTCAATATGTTCTGTTCAAGGGAGAGGAGGCTGGAGGAAAATGCTTACAGCCAACTATGGCAACAGGGGAAAAAATACTTCAGACAGCCTACAGTACAAGGTCCCATAATACACTTCTCTTTCTTGCTCATTTCTTTTCATTATATTTATTAGTTTCCTCATAGATTACTTCAACTCTGCAGAAGCCCTCCCCTGCTCATCCAGAAATAAATGACCTGTGCCTCTTCCCCACCAGTGCTCCTCACTGCACCTACACCGAAGCCAGTCCCCTTGCACAAGCACTCAAGTGCTAAGCAGGGGTGTTTGCTGCTTTGATCCCAAGGTCCTTCCTGGTAACACCAGTATCCCCCATGGTCCCACCCTGCAAGACAAGAGATGGGGCATGGCCCAGCCCATCTTAGCTGGTGGCTCTCTCTCACTGCATGTCAAAACCAGGTGAAGAAAGCTTACTGTTGAAGCAAGTGCATACCTGCTTCAGCGGCAGTCCAGATATGGGAGTGGGAGACAGCAAGAAAAGGAACGAGGTCAAACACCCAGCTTGCACTTGTTACCACTGAGGCTGTGTTTGTGCCCCTCATTACAAAAAGCCCTCTTGTCCAAAGGGGACATGGAGACATGAAGCAGACTGGACATGCACTGCTGCCTACAAATAGGCTGAAACAAGGCTGTGAAGCATTCCTGTCTTCCTAAGAAAAATTACTATCTTTCCCAGAAGCTAATTCACTTATTAGGTACTGCATCTTCATACTAAGTTTCCAGTAAGATCCTTGACAAGGGCTCCAAGATCTGACTATAATACATAAAAATAACTGTCAATAGTAGCAAATCAGAGAGAAAAGGATAAGACCATTCTCTCAAATTCATGTTTGAATCCAGTAACTCTTAATTTTGTTGGGTTTTTTTTTCCCTATTGCTAAGTGCAAAAAAACCCCACAGTTCTTCCCTTTAAATTACACTGGAGAAATCAAAGGTCACACTCTTCCATCTTGTCAGTGTGTGATTAAACATGTCAGGGTATGTCCTTTCTAGGCAATTAACACTCCTGCAGCTGGGGACCCTACTCCCTCACCAGGATGCATACAGGTGTTTAACAGCGCACAAATACGGACACACTGTGGCCTTGTCTGCGTGATGCTTGGTCACTCAAACTGTACCGAGGCTGATAACACCCACCCCCGAACTAAATACAGCATTCAGTTCACCTGCTCTTTGAACGAAGTACATCTTTCCAAACCCTGTCAGAAAGCACGTTTGTACATAAGCCTGTTTTGGTGTTGAACAGAACCGCGGGCAGAGCGAACAGCCGGGCAGCCCCAGCTGTGGGGCGATACAGCTCGGCACGGCGGCCAGGCTCAGCCGGGCTTCAGCCCAAGGGTAAATCCCATTGGAATGAAACTCTGCCGAGGCTGCTCTGCAGGGTTCTCTGCAAGGGCCTCCGATGTCCTGGGGGACTCCGGACAAGACACATCTCTTCCGAGCTGCGGGCAAGGGCATTACAGCAACTACGTCTGATCTCCTAAACGCTTTGCGGAGCTCTCACCCAGGGCTCTCTGTCGGATGATTTCATTAGGATACAGCCCATGGCGCCCTGGGACGGCCCTCCAGGTCTCGGAGGAACCGCTTGGTTCATCAGCTCTCTCAACACGACACAGCGCGGGGCTGCCCGCTGCCTTACCCACCCCGGCCCGCTCCCCGCTCCAGCCACCGGCGAGCCCGAGGCGGGGCTGCCGCTTTCCCGGCGGGGATGGTGACGGCGGCAGCACCCACCCGCGGCGCGCTGGCCCCGTCCCCACCGCGTGCGGGAACGTGCTCACAGGCGCTCCGGTCCCTCCCGGAGCGGAACGAGAAGAGCTCCCGCAGCCCTGTCCCCCTCAACCCCGATACCACCAACGCCATGCCGTCCCCAGCTCCTTCCCTGCCCGCGCCCGCCCATTGGCTGCCGCCTCAGCCCCGCCCCACTCCTCCTTGCGCCATTGGAGGGACACGGCTTCTCGCTCGCGCCCCTCCCTCGGCCTCGCTCTGTGATTGGCTAGCTATTCCCCGCCCCTTCGCTCCCGGTCCCACCCCTGCCAAGTGATTGGGCAATGCTCACCCTCTGCCTCCGCCTTCCCGCGGGCGTTCCGCTTTGCGATTGGGCGAGCCCCTCCCTTCGCCTTGCCTCCCTCCCACCCGGGTGCGCGCGGGCTCTCACTGGGCCCCGGCTGCCCGCCTCGCACGCGCGCCGGCGCGTCCAGGCGGGGCCCGTCCCCTCGCGTGACGCCCGCGCGGGCCATTGGGGGAGCGCGGGTCGCGCTTCCGGTGCGGCGCGGCCCGGCCGGGCGGGGGCGGTGGAGCGGGCGCGGCGGGGCCGGCGCGATGGAGCGGCCCGAGCGGCCCCGCGCCAACGGCTGCGGCGGCGCCCACGGCGCGCTCCGCAACGGCTTCGTGCGCGGCCCGGCCGGCACCCAGGTGTGCGCGGGGGAGGGGGGCGCAGGGGAGGGCGGGGAGCGCGGCGGCGGGGCCCCGGAAGGCACCGCGCTGTGGCCCCGGAAGGCACCGCGCTGTGGCTTGTGAGGGGTGACGGCAGAAGCCGGGAGGTTTCCGTCGTCGGCCCTCGCCTGGGGAGGGAGGGCAGCGCCCGGGGGGTGCTCACTCACCGCGCTGGTGGCGGCTTGGGAGATGACTGTCCCTCGAGTCACGGCTGTAAACTTTACTGCAAGGCTTTTGCTGCTGGCAGAGCTTGGAACTTAACCTCGCTATAGCACAGTAGGTCTGTGGGTTAGAAGAAAAGGTTTTAGCAGTTCTTCACCGCTGTTTCGTTGTTACAGGTGCGACGCGCGGGGCTGTGGGTTCAAGTAGCCTTGAGCAGGGACTTCCCTCTAGAGCAGAGCTGGAGATTGATGCAGCACTTCCCATCTGGCTGTATTTACACCCTGTGGTGCGAGTGTGTATTTGTGCTTGCAGACTTCAGTTGTTTCTTTGTAAAGCACTCAAGTTTTGTGTTACAATGTAAGGCACTTAAAGGTTGTCATGAAGTCAGTCTCAGCCAAAGGCAGTAGGTTGTGTTTCCTTGAACACCTCAAGCTGCTTGAGAAAAGCCTTCCTCTGTCATCATCTCTCCTGCTGCTTCTGTTTTCCAGTCCTCTGCTCTCCCTTCTCTTTTTTCAGTGAAGGCTTGTGCACTCACTTGTATGAACTAGATTGAGAACTGATGTAGGGTAAAATGAAACTTTTTTTCCCCCTGAGTTATCTTTAACTGAGGATACTTACTGTATTTCTTTGTCTGGATGGATGCTCATAGTCTTGCTCTGGTCCTTGGGAGATATAGCACAATGCTATAGTGAACAATGCTAAAGTGAACAAATGGAGTGAGGTACAGTGCCTTCATTTGGCAGCAGTGTCAGCTTGTACTAGTTTGGAGAGCCATGGCTTTGATCGTCTTGCCTTTCAAACACCAGGTGCTGCTGGCTATAAAACCTTACATGCAAATCTTTGTAGGAAGACAAAGTGTGGTGATGGTGAGTGTTCTTCTGTGGGTGTTTTTCCGCACCCTGTGCTTTCTAAAGAAGAAGGTCTGAATACAGTTATAGTCTTCTACTTCAGAAGAGCAGAAAGTAGGGCAGGGAACCATTTTCCTCAATGACTTTGTTCACCTGAGTATATGGAAAACATGGGCAATGCAGTGGGGAAATGGGAAAAACCACAGATGTCAAACTGAGAAAGCTTAAAAACCTTGCTGGTTTATGAGATGTTCTATTCACTTAGTAGCTGGCACATGATACTATGCTCAGATAATATTTTGGAGACTTGAGGCATTTGAGATAACTATTTCTAGTGCAGATCAGGGTTGACTGGAGAAGTGGTCATGAGAAATCTTACCAAAAAAACCCATGTAGCGGCACTGTCAGAGGATATAAGAGCGTAGGAAAGTTTGATATCTTTCTGGCAGCTGCTTGCTGGTCAAACAGATTTATACTTAGGCATCTTACATTCTTTCCTCCGTAATTTTATGTGGGCTAACTTTATGCTAACTTTCAAAGTGAGGCTCTGAATGTTAGAACTGGACTGGAAGCAGCAACTGTTTAGGGGAACTAATTATGTTCAGCTTTCTTAGCATCAGTGGTGGTAAGCCGCCAAAAGACGTGTTTGCTGATATATTACAGATTTGGCTTGTTGATTGATCTTTTGCCTTTTCAATTTATTTTTTGGGCCTTTCTATGGAAGAAGGGAAACACGTGCATGCTCACTTTGTGTTAAATATATTTATTTGTGTATGTATATACTACATACATATCACGTACAGCGCTTGAGAATCTGCAACTGTAAGCAAGTACCAAAAAGTAGGCAGCTTACACAAAAGAATGTGATTGTTACTTGGTGGGAAAAAAAAAAAAAAAGCAACACAGAAAAGTAAGGATGGGTAAAAGAACTTCTTCAAGAAAGCCTTTCGTGGGTTTTGTGTGAGAAATGAGGCAAAATGAGGTCTAGCTAAAATGATGGGAAGAGGAGGGGCAAGGGAAACCATCAGTTTAAAGAAATGTTGCAGTCATTGACAATTTATCTGGAAATCCGTGGAGTTTCTGAGGGGAGAGCTTAGAGACAGGGTAGTGCATTACTATGCCCTCCAGTAGGGCTTGATAGTACAGGAAAGCTCTACCTGTTTTTAGTTATGTGGGAAAAAAAGGAGTCCTCTTCTATCTAGGAGGATTCTGCTCAGATTATCTATATAAGTTTTGTGGTTTTTAATTCTTGATTTGTTTATGTTGTTTTGGGGGTTTTTATCCTAAAAAAAAAAATCTTAAATTCAAAGGTTTCCTTATCATATGCCCTCCATTAAGGTTGGTATTTGACATAGAGTGGGTTCTTTACTCTTACTCCAGCATGAACAGAAGAGGGTGAGATTGTTCTCTTGATTTTCAAAGAGGTTGTATTTGTCTCCTGAACTGCTAAACCTCTTTGGTAAGAGGAGAGGAAACTTGCTGCCTACTAAAACTGCAGTAACAGACTTAGGCTACCTTGGAGGTTAATGAAATATCATCAGTGATATGAAGTCACTGTGAAAGTGACCATTTGAAGTTAGGGTTTCAGCACAATATTCTGCTGAAGGTACTAGAGATAAATAACAGCTTTTGGCTTTCTCGAGATGTCATGTGTTCAAATTACTTGGCTCCTGCTTGAAGTTAATCTGTTTAGAGATTGTTGCATTCACTGAATTTTGATTTCATTATGAACACCTTAATTAAAAGAGGTTGAAAAAGCGTATAGAAATTAAAAATTGTAGGTGCACAGTTAAGGGAGTTCATGGTTAGAAAGAATAGTAATTTATGGATGGACTTAAAATTGATTTAGAACTCTGGTGTAATACTGCCCTATGAAAGATAAAAACTTTACATCTCAAAGAGTATTGTCATGATGTGAGGAATTGAACATAGATAGGAGAAAGAGAGCAAATCTTAGTAAAAGAGATGTGAAGTTACCTCTTCAAGTTGTGCACGATTCTTCTTTTTATGCCCTTCTGCTCTTTTGGGAAGAGTGTTGAGTTCAATATAAAAATGATGTGTAGGAGCTATCAGGGCACTTGTGGGAATAATAAGTGGGGGAAATTGCTTTTTATTTCTGCAATCCAATTTTAAACTGGAATGTATTTCTCCATTGGAATGTTTTGGAAATGACTAATGGTTTTTCAATGCTGCATCTGAAAAGATTTTTCCCACTTAGAATAGGGAGATTGAGACATCTTTAATGGGAGAAGATGCCCTTATTTTCCAAGATAACTTATTTGAACCCACCTATTACTGTGAACAAATTGTTAGTAATGTGATTTTTTTTTTTAGTCCTTAATTGAGCTTCTCACATTAGAATGGTTCTGTTGTGTTTCTAGAAGTTGAAGAAGTAGTCTCAACCTAAAAAAATAAAATTGGAATATAGGTTTTAGATATCAAGTTCTTAATTTCTGTTGTGTGCAGTGTCTCCAAGTCAGTTAGATAGGAGCTGGAATTATATAAACAAATTTTAATTTGCCTGATATTTCTAGGAAGTTTTCAAATACCATCCTATAGCAACTTCCAGATAACATATATGCCTTTGTAAACAAGGTCTTGTACTGCTTCCTCAGGAAGACAAGGAATAGTTGGTTGACAAAATTGGGGGGACTGTGGGATTTGCATTCCTTTTAGACTGTCACAAGTCCTGAATTCTAACAGCTCTTAAAATGGCCAGCATGGATATTTCTTTCCTGGAGGCTTTGGTGTGGACATACAGAAAACAGTTTGTGTAGTCTTTTGATTCGTGCTTGCTCTTCTTAAATAGAGCAAACTGCTTATAGGTTCATCTTGTGGAATTCTTCAGGATGCTGGGGAACAGTGGCTTCATCCTGATTTTTAAGATGCTTTTGCTGAAATTCAGGTTAGTGTAGTTTCTTTCGGAGAGCACACTTAAGATCACTGCAGCAGAATACTGCAGGTTCTTCTTGCTACAAGTGATTTAGTGGTAGCAGTGGTATGAATCTTGTTTCAGATGAAAGTTAGGATAAGATAAATGTATTAAATAACTACCCTATCCAGTGTAAAAAGGAATTGGAGTACAGAATTGTGAAGTTTTTTCACATCTGTGTGCAAATTTAAAGTTCAAGTATTTCTGATGGAAAAAAATGATGCTGGGAATCTAAATCTCATCAACTTCTTCATGAAGAAGTGATGGTTCCCCCTTACTCAGCATTTGGGAGACTGCATCTTGCAAATGGTGTCCAGTTTTGAGCTTCCCAGAAAGATACTGACATAACCACGTCCATCTGTGAATCCAGTGGAGGGTCCCCAAGGAATGAAGAGGCTGTGAGAGCTGGGTTTGGTAAACCTTAGGAAGAAAGAAGGCTTAACTAGCTGGCTGCAGGATTTGGAGAAAATGAGGCCAGACACTTGGAAGCACGTGGTAATACTATGAGAGGCAACACATATAATTTGAAGGAATGGGAAATTTTGATTGCACATAAGGAAAATAATTTTTCCTGTGAGGGTGGTAAAATACTGGAAGAAGTTGCCCAAAGAGGTTGTGGAATCTCCATCCATGGAGGAGTTCAAAAAGTTCAAGACTGTTGGACGTGGCCCTTGGCAAGCTATTGTAATTAGCCCTGCTTTGGGTTGGGGTGTGGACATGATGGCCACTGGAGGTCCCTTCCAACCTTGGTTATTCCATGGTTACAGAGATGAGCTCATGGACTGCAGGAGAGCTTGTCCAGGTTTAGACAGTAGCATTTAATCTATGAACCCCTGTAAAAGTGTGCACCTTAGGGCTCATAGCAGGTACTCTGAGGAAAGAAATTACTGCTTTCTGACTCCTGCTTGGTTTTATGATTGACTGTATTTATTGTGTCAGTAACATAAAACTGAAGTGAGAAGAAAGTTGTCTGTTCTAAAAAAGACTGCAGCCTTGTTCAGATATTTTAATTGACGAAACTATATTATTTTTGAAAAAGTGTACCTGTGCACAGCAATCTTTTTTTACTACCAAATTCAATTATAAAATACTATTAGCCTTTGTGGAAGGAATAACTACTCAACATTTTCCTTGGCTAAATGAATATTTGAGGCCATCATATTAAATTAGTAGGTGTAGTGCCAGTGTTGTACTTGTTGAGAATTTCTGTATCTGTGCCGATATAAAAACAAACGCCCATGGGTAGCTGCTGATATGATGAGCTTCTCTTAGATTTGAATATGTGTTACTGAGAAATTAGCTTGGGTGAAGTGTTAAAATCTATTGATTATATTTGGACTGCCATTTCAAATTTAGCTGGTGATGAGCCTTAAATGCTCTAAGAAATTGTTATAAATGTATACATGATAATTTTTTTTTACTGTATCTACTTTAGTGATATGTTGTATTTGTCTTTATTGCTCAACTAAAACATTGTTTTTTCTAAGTCTCATGTTTTAAATTTGTTCAGGGGACCAAAACTTTATCTGAGTTATCTATTGACTTCAGTTTCTCTAGGTGGAACGTAAAACATTGACCCATCTTCACTGAGGTTTTGCCATCATTAAGTAATGAATCCTAGAAAAAGAAGTGTTTTTAATTCAAAAGTGTTTTTTTGAAGAATACTTACAGTTGAGAAAGCAGGAGTTGGAAAGTTTAGGAAGTAATGGGCTTTAATGTCTATGAAAATGAGAGCAGATTCTAAAATACGTCAGGGATTGCTTTCAGAGGTGTCTGAGAGCCTGGAGATTGACGTGTTAGGGAGGCACTGCAGATCTGTTATGTCTTTGGAAATCTTTATAGTAAATCATATTTAGTATTCTGTATGCCTGAAATCTACTGAATCCAATAGATAAAGTTACATGTAAGGTTTAAGGTAATTTAAGGTGAAGTGTCAGAAAAATTCTCAGTGGAATTCAAATTGTCACTTATATGTAGCAAGCAAAAAACCCCAAGTTTAATTGCGTCCTTTACTTGCTAATGGGGGAGCCCAAATCCAGACAATTTTTAAACATTATGAAGATTTACACTGTTTTTGTAGATGTGGTAAGTGCATCTTAAACAGGACTGTCAAATTTGTTGTGAGTAACTAGTTGCAAATAAAAATATTTGAGAATACTTGTCAGGAAGAACAAATATTTAATTAGGCATATACTCTTAAAAGCTGTTTCGTAAAGCAACTTTATCTCCTGTGGGGTTTTTTAAAGCTTAAAATATGATTCAAACCAATTAATTCTAATTTTGGTAGTAAGTACTTGGTCTTTTTACCCATGCAGCAGTCTGAGATTTGAAGTCTAAGCAAAGCAAGGAAAAGGGCCAGAGGTGGCAATAAAATTACCACAGAGTACGTAACAGTTTAGAGCAGCTGCTTTCATGGAATTCTCACTGCTGTGGTTTCTGTAGTGCTGATTTCTTCAATCCTTTGTAATAAATGTGACCACTTTTGCATACGGAGGCACACTCATGGATGCGGTCTTTCGCACTGTGTTTCTAAAAATAGAAGCTGCAAACCTGTTAGTAAAATTTCTGCAGCATGTGTGGTATGTGGCAATGAGAAGCTACTAAATTTTAATAAGAATTGAGAAAAGTTGTGTTCCAGCATAAATAATATTTTTAATGTGTTTACATAAAGTCTGCCAGGTTCATCTGAATTTGTTCTTCCTGTCAGCATGAAATGAAACAGCCTCTTTAATAGAGAGTGCTGGACCTTTCCCGGGGTAGCAGCAATAAGCAGTTACTGTGTACTGCTCTTATACTGTGTGCAGCATGTATTGCACTTGTAGCATCTTACCTCCCTCAAGTACATGCCTGCCTGCCATGCAAGGTATGTACCCAGAGTCCTGTGGTAAATCCTGTGTGTTGGCTACAGTAGCATCTGCAATATTCCCATGTTTGCACATGACTTTTATCTTCTCACTCACAAAGGATATAGAGAGCATCCAAAGGAGGGCTGCAGAGATGGTGAAAGGATCTAGAAGGAAAACTTTATGAAGAGTCACTGAGGTCACTTGGCCTGTTCAGCCTGGAGGAGACAGAGGAGACACGTCATTGCAGTTACAATCCCTCATGAGGCGAGGAGGAGGGGCAGGCACTGATCTCTTCAATCTGGTGACCAGTGACAGTGCCCAAGGGAAGGGCATGAAGCTGTTCTGGGGCAGGTTTAGGCTGGATATTAGAAGAAGGTTATTCACCTAGTGGGTGGTCAGGCACCAAAACACCAAAACAGTGTCCCAGGTCACTGCACTGAGACTGACAGAGTTCAAGAAGCTCTTGGACAACTCCCTCAAATAGATGGTGTGACTCTTGGGGTTGTGCTGTGCAGGGCCAGGAGTTGGACCAACTCAGTTGGTTGTTGTGGGTCCAACTCAGTACATTCCATGATTATCATCAGACTGATGTGTTTTGCTTAGACCTGTGGAGTCCTGTCTAGCAGTAGCTGTGATGCTGCTGCTGCTCAGTAACTGCTACAGTATTGTTTCATGTGATTTGTTTCCCCCAGAGTTTGGCCCAATACAGGCATTACCAGTGGCTGGTTCTTTACTGCCTTCTGTAACCAGCTGAGTTGTGCTTTCTGATTCTCCTGCAATTGAGTTCCTTAATGTGGTGGTGCTCTTCTGCATATGTGTACTCTACACAGTACGGGAAAGAACGATGTAGCTGAACATACACCTACTTTTTTTGAACCATGTGTTTAAATGAACTCTGACTTTTCTTTGTACTTGGATATACTGCATATTCCACTTCAAAGGTCATGTCTCACTTTATGATCATAAGGTTTGTTGAAATCATAAAGAGTCTTAATCTTTCAAGCCTTTTTTCTCCTCATGTTAAAAGCAAATTAAGCACTGAACTGTAACCACCTTCTTTCTTGGTCTCTAAAATTTGTGTTCTTTTGCAGCAGCTTTGGAGCTTGCAGCATGTAAGCCTTCATTTGAAGGCAAATGTGTGGATTTATAAGGCATTCTTAGCAAAACAAATAGGCTTGTATTTAATGTGACTACAAATGTCTCTTCTGTAGTCAAATTCTAGAGGTTTTTTACAGTCATATGCTTCATGAAGCATTTGTGGAATTGCATTCAGTCTTTTTTTAAATTTTTTGATTCAGCTAGGATAACACAAGCTTCTCAGCTGATGTGCAAATTTAAGGATGTATTAGCACATTGGTGGAAGAACACTGAGAGGTGAAATTGATTGGAGTATGGGTTGAATCAATATAGGTATTCCTAAAGCAGTGTTTCTTAGTGAAATATTGGGATTCACCATATTGAATAGCTTTTTTAGTTTTAGCCTTTGTTACAAACACAGGCATCTCCAAAGACCTGGAAAAAATTGGTATGTTTTTATTCCGATTAAGTTTGCGTATAGATTTGGGTCTCTTAGTTGTTTTTTTTTTAAGTAACTACTCTTTGGTGTTTTGTAACCTCAGATCCATTATCGTTGGATGTAGCCTTTCATCTCTTCCAGATGAACTTGCAGTTACCTGGGAAAGACACTAGAAGCCTTGCTGTGTTCTCTAGTTATTCAATACTAGGTAATTTGTGAAGTAGTCACTACCAGTTTTCTGTCTGCTTATCCACAAACCAGCTGCTGGTAGGCAGGCACAGATGGCAGGTATGTAGTGTGCCTGCTCCTGAACAGCTGCTATTCACAGCCTGATCTGACAATGTGAGGATGCAAACTTCAACTTGTAATTCCCCAGGCTGTGAAACTGTGGTTGGTTGGAGCTTTGGTGCATGATTATTCTTGTATCCGAATGGAACAAAATTCTATAGCTTTGTGTGCAGGAGCCATAGTGATACAGTTAAGCAATCTTGAGAGTAATAGAGAAGAGGTGGCTTTCATGGATTTTCCTTTGCAGTGTTGGCTCACTGATTCTGCAATTGTTATGGTGCTGCTGCCCCTCCTCTCTCTCCAAAAGCTGCCGCCTCTTGTTTGCTGAGCTCTATCAAATGACTTTGTGCAACTCTAAAGACTATTACGGTCTAATGAATAACCTTCTGCAAAAGATTATATTTTCAACAGGGATCAATTCAGTGTTGAAGGGATGCTATGCTGATAATCAGATTTAGTTGCTTTAGTTGTGCAAGCTGGAGGCTGGTACAGGTGGCTTGAAGTGTGAGTGAGCGAGGCAGGGGCAGTTTCTTTGGCTGGCATCGTTTGTGAAGAGAACAGTGTAAGAACCTATAGCCTGCATTAAAGCCTTAAATTACCAGCACTTGAGCTGCAGTGAGGTAGGCAAGTGTTCCTACACTTGTTCCAAAGCCATGGCCATCACTGTATGCAGTATGTTTTTGAAATAGTACTTCAGTATTAAACCTAGCCTCAAAGTGCTGCAAGTTAGTTACCTGCATCTGGCTTTTAAGTGCTGCTGCTAAAACAGCTGTCTTTGCCATTTCGTTTCCATACTTGCACCAATTCTAAAGTCCCCCAGCTATGGTGACCAAATCAAGGATTTGCTTTGCTTAAAACTGTGTCAGCAGAAGGGAAGAGGTAGAAATAATTATCAGGAGGGAAGGTGCTGTTGTGGTTTATATTCAGTGATTGCATAGCTACAGCATAATTGTATCCCTAAGAACAAATCCTTGCTTCTAAAAAATTGCTTTCATGATATTAATGACAGACTTGAAATACAGGCTTGCTCCAGAGATGAGCAGGTATCACTTTCCAAGTAATGCAGTGTCTGGTGACACCAGCAAGTATGTGTGCCTTATTGATTCATCAACTGTTCTAGAGGTTAGTACGATTCTACCTTACTGTCCCATATGATGAGTGACATAGGTGAACAGCTGGTTTTATTCTGTCTGCTGGCCCACACCCCTCAGGAATTCTTTGCTAGTGTCTTTTTTTTGATGAATTTAGGTTCAGTCTCTTTCCTAGGTGTTGAGGTTTCTTTGATTAGTACGCTTTAGGAATACGTTTTTTATTTATCTATATATATGATGCTACACAAAGGGCGTTTATGTCTTGTAGAGTGTTCTTTCATATGTAGCTATTATATTATTGTACAGCCATTCTATAACTTAGCCATGCAGATAGCAATTTGCATCTAATGGCTAGATTTCTATGTTTTTCTTCTTTGACTTATGAGATCTGATCTTTAATTTAACAATTTGAAAAAGTAGTCTAGTTAAAACCGTGATCTTTTCCCTCAGTGTTAATATTGGTTGAGCATTTGCCTTGTAGCTGTGAAGTTCTTCTTTAATAGTCACAAATATTGCATATTCCAGTAATTGTACTTGAGATAGACCTGCTGTATGCACTGGGCAGCTATTAAATCTCTTACCTTCCAATGACATGTGAGTAGCAAGATGATGTTTAGCGTGGATTTTATGCAGAAAACCATGCTTTGTTCTGTATGCTGACATATATGCCATGTTGAGACTCTGTGTACAATGCCTTTTTTGTCTGTGGTGTCATGTCCACCTCATGGATGAGTGCATTGTTTATGTCAGCATCTTTAGGCTAAGAGCTACAGAGACACATGGATTTTAATTGTTTTGTTACACTAATATAGGCTTCCAAATCTGAGAATATATTGATTAGATCAATAAAACTATTACTTTGTTTTGTTTTTCTCTGTAGTAATCCTGGGATGCATCACTGTTCTGTTATTTGTGCCCTCTTGGTGAAGGCACTTTTTTCATTTTGGTTTGCCTAGATGTAAGCAATGCTCTGTGTGTAGTTTTGCAAACTAAATAGTTTTAATGAGATATTAGATTAAACTGCCCTAGATTGGTAACTGTGACTTGGGTTACATTAGCAACGTGGTAGCTTCATATATGGAGGCTGGCAATATTTATCAGTAATGGCTGAACTTAGCTGGAATCAGTTTTTGCTGAGTGGTGGGGGATGCAGAGTACATAACTGACCACAGGGCTGGGGACTACTCTGAAATATCTATCTGCCTTTTCTTCAATTAATACCTCAACTACCTCTCCTTAAATTTTTACTATAGATAAATCATATTGTGCACAATGGAGGATTATACAAAAGGCCTTTCAATGAAGCTTTTGAAGAAACACCAATGCTGGTTGCTGTGCTGACCTATGTAGGATATGGTGTTCTCACACTCTTTGGATATCTGCGAGATTTCATGCGGCAGTGGAAGATTGAGAAGTGTCAAAATGCAACAGAAAGAGAAGAACAGAAGGTAACCAGTGGAAATAATGTTCAGTGTGAAATGATATGGCTGAGGCTTGAGTGTTTCTTGGGGGGGAAATGGTGTTCAAAGCTTTCTGCTGTTTTCTTTATCTTCTGGATGCCCCAAATACTATACAAATACTCCTGTGTCATAAAAGAATAATGTTTGAAGTTATTTTTCCTCAGAGTAGTTTCTTCGTCTATCTCAGTGCAAAGCTGCATCAATAGTTGTAGAAATGTACTGAAAGATCCCCCAGCTGCAGGAACAAGAGTTTGGGGAAGAGAGACTGCATGTTCCAGCATCAGGACCTAAGGAAAGGTTCTGGTTTTAGTTCAACACCAGTGGGAGGCTGATGCTGATCTGGTGGCTGAGTTTGACTTGGAAATGTTATTAATTCTCTTTATCTGAAGCAGTTGCAAAGAGAAGCTTGTGGGTCAGATCCAGAGCACAAGCTATATAACTTTAAATTCTTTTGGAATCCAGAACACTAGCACGTTAGCTGGTGAGTAATTTGAGATACTGACTCATGGCTCACTGATAGTGATTAGAAAGAATTAATTCATGTTAAGACCTATTCACAAAAGCTTCTGTTACCAGGTAAAAGGTCTTGCCTGCTTCAGCAGTTAGCCTGGAATAGATAATTCTGATTTTCAGTACCTGTAAATTATTTTTAGAGATCTTTATTCCCCACAGGAGTGAATTGTTTTTAGGAAGCTACTGTTGAAACTTGAAGTTCGCAAGCTATCTTCTTGCTAACTCTTAATGTGAGTCCTCTTAGAAGGGTGTGACTACCCGTGAGCTTTCTCCAAAGGTCTTACTCTTGCTGATTTGGGTTCTGTTTTTCTCAACTGCTTTGGAGAGCCAGTGTGGCCTATAAAATGTTAAGGGAGTTCCTTTTCCAGTTGCTGGCCTCTAGTTCTCTGTGCAGCCACACAAGCAGTTGGCTAGCAGAAAAAGGGGAGGGGGGGATGGAGCAGAAAGGGCATCTCAGTAAGGCAAACAAATAATCAAGGGTGTCAGGGAGGAACTAAAAAAGGGAAGGCTCCTTTGGAGCCTTTTTTTGGAGACAGCACTGGAGTAAAGTGCATGTGTTTTTACAGTAGATTTGCTAAGGACCAGTGCCTAAAATTACTTCACAGTAGCTTCTTTCTGCACATTGTGAGGTAGAATTAAACAGATTCATAGTAGGGCACTAAATTCCAAAACAGAAGCATTCTTACGGGAGTTTAATGAGAGAAAGGCCTTTCATATTGGTTAAAACTACAGGAGTTTAAATTTTACACTATAGCAGAAACTGAATTCTGGAATATGAAAGTAAAAATCGTGGATCCCTTTTAACAGTTAAAATATTTGACTAAAGAATGCTGGTTAAATCTCAACTTGAAACTTGATGTGTTCATTTATGTCTTTTGAGCTACTTTGGTTTGTGACAGTTGAGAATATGACACCCTTATATTTTTCTGTGTATAAAGCAGAAGTTGATACAGCAGAGAACAGTCAAAACAGTTGCAGAAAACTACCAAGACGTTAGAATAAAAGTTTAAATATTGGTATGTATTCGTGGTGTTGAGGATTGTAAAGGAGTAACTGAAGTGTTGGTGCAGTTACTCTATACAGTAATTGTTACATTTGTTGCATGGCTGTTGTGAAACGTTTGTCCTGTTATCAGTGCTTAAGAACTGCTTACAGCAGCCCTTTTCTGTGGGAGCAGTCATGGCTCTTACATGAGTGAGTGTAAAAAAGGGGACAGTAGGTCTAATTCAGTAACACATTATTGGTATTAAGCTCTCAGTAAAGATTGCCACAGAGGACCTTGAAGCACAGAGGTTGTTAGGAACAGATTATCCTAGTCCTAAAAGAAATGTATCCTTGAATTTTTATATAAATTAACTCAGCATTGCATCTTACCCTGAAGGACATTTGCTTAATAAGTATGCCTTCTGGACAGCTGCATTGGAACTCTTAGTTTCTGTGTTGGTTACGGCTTCCATGCACGTATTCTGGTTTTGTTTTGCACATAGGATGTCTGTGGATAGAACTAGTAAGAAGTGCCAGTGAATATTGCGTAAGAATGAAAAATAGGAAATCCTGTTTAAAGAAGTTTTGGTGGTGGAGAAATCTCAGCCTAGTGTAGTTCCCCAAATCGTGTCTCTAGCACTTAGATTGTAATAGCTGCTTCTGATATCAGACAAATAGAAGAGTGATCATGTGAGGTCTAGAACATACAGTACTTATCCTTGCCCTTTGCTGCTTTAAGCTTTGTTTGCTTGCAAATGAATTGATGAGAACACGTTACAGCATGTCTAGTGTGGGAGCTGGGGGTTATTTTGGTGCAGGAGGTGGAAGGGGAGGTGTGTGCTCAATTACTTGTTTTGAAATTATTTTCTCCAGTATTTGAGTCTCTCTGCTGGATGACAGCCCAGTCACCTTTTGGTAAGAGAATACAGGTACTTGTGTGCAGAAAAGGCTCAAAATTCACCTTTTTATTGTTATTAATACATCCAAATCAGAGAACCCCTGTGAATACACTGGGGTGCTTTCTGGCAGATTTGTGGAAATCTTTCCTCTGTGTGGAAAGTAACATTTTTATTATTGAAATTCTGAAAAGCCAACTAGGTTATTATGGTTTTGTTGAGTATCAAGCAAAACGATTAGCCTTACCTATTTGAAATAGTTCATAATTCCATAGGTGAAAAATTACAAAATTACGTAGTGTGAAGAATTATTTTGTAAAGGGCTAAATGAAGCTGTTCTGAAAATCACAGAATTCAAGTATGGGGATTTTCTGTTGTGTGTTTCTGAAGGTGATTACATTTAAAAGCCTAACATAAACTTAGGTCCAAAATAGTATTAAAAACAAACACAAGGAAAAGACTCAGTTTTGCTTTGTTTTGGAGGGCAGTTTATTTCATTAGAGCAAGTCCTTCCTTAAATTGTCACTTAGTGGTATAGTCTTGTTCTCCATCATAACTAGGAAACTGCAAGTGACCAAACTAATTTAAAGAGCAGAGCAGGGTTTGGAACAGGTTTGAATTACAACTGTCTCTGATGGCAGGTAAATTCCTTGGAATTTATTAGAGCGATGTATTGATATGAATGATTCCAGGAAAACCTAGTATTCACTCACTGTTGAAACACAAAAGGGTGAAAAGGGACAGACTTTGCTAGTACTGATTTCCAGGAAATACTTTCATGGGTTGTGGCTTTGTTTAAAATATATCCAGTTGAGCTTTTCCTGGAAACCAGTGTTGTGTAGCACATCCTCTCTGAAGCCTTACTGGTCTGTTTTTTAGGCATGAGTAAATGGCAAGATTAACAATTCTCAATTACCTTGGAATCAATTTATGCATACCCAATTTAATATGCAGTTTGATCATAAAATATAGTTAAATCTTCAAAATGCTTTCAGGATTTTACAGGCAGGAAGAAAATCACTTTTACCTTTCCTCCAGTCTGATTTGGCTGTTGATTGTCTTACATGTTTTGTGTTTGGGAGTGACTGTAAATGGGGCTGGTAAGTCTCTAATATACTGCTTCATGCTTTGTAGCTTGCCCAGTTAGAATGTATTTCTAGCATCTGGGGTTTTCAAACACATGTTCACAGGAGTCCAGCTGTAGGAATATTTCAGGGGCAGTAAACTGGAGTCGTTTGTTTGACGTTGTCTTAGCATCTGTGTAGCTCATCAGAGGCCTCCTGATGATACAAAGGCTACCCACAGTTATTGCTCCACTTTTCTTGACTCACATAACAGCGAGATGAAACTAGTCTTTCTGCTTCCTTTTAGAAGCCTGAAATTTGTTGCAATTGTCTGCTCAATTTCAGTTCAGAGTCAGTTATGTGTTATCAGAGAGCACATTATGCGAATTGCAGATAAGCCCTGCTGGTGCTCATGGCACCGTTTGTTAGCTTAGGTGCAATGCTGTGAAAACTTGGCTCTGAAAGTAGCATAATCACTGCATTTGCATGTGCCCTGAGCTAAAGACTGCAAAGCTCTCATTATGACCTTCACTTGTTGCAATATTAATTTAGAGTATGATGAAATAATGGATTCCCAAATGACCTATGCTAAGGTGTTGCACCCCAAGGGAGAATTTTATTCTTCCCTTAATTGGCTGTGCTTTTCGTTGAAATCGTTATGCTTTTCAGGCTTATGGGAGACCACTAACACTTTGGTTTCTTCATCAGGCATCCCCTCATAAATAGGGGATGTGTTCTAGGCTGATATTGACAGAAACAGAAGTTCTTACTTGCTGCTTTTGCTCCCTCTTTTGGGTCCAGTGTTGCAGTTTTGACTCTGCTTACTCAGATTATTGTTCAAAGAAGCAACTCCTAGAATATTTTTCCTCTGAATGAGACTGTTTCATCTCAGACTGATGTTCTTAGGAACCCTTACAGCTAGGAAGAGTGTTGGATGTGAAATAAGATGAGAACTTGATAGGAAAATAAGATCTGAAGGCTGTGTAGAGGTGATAGTGGTTGCTTCCAGCTCTAGGATGCTATTGGCAGCAGGGCACTGTGGCTGCATGTGTCAAAAATTTGAAATCATGGAATATGCTAAGTTGGAAGGCACCCACAAGGACATTGAAGTCCAGCTCTGCACAGGACATCCCAAAGAGTCATACCATGTGCCTGAGAGGGTTTCCAAACTTCTTGATCTCTGTCAGGCTTGGTGCTGTGACCACTACCCCTTGGGAGCCTCTTCCAGTGCCCTCTGGGTGAACACCCACTGGGTGAAAGGTATGGATTGATAGAGTTCATCCCTCCCTTCCTCTCCAGGTTGGTTTTTTTTTTTTTTTTCTCCCCTCCCGAAGATTGAACACACTGAATTAGCACGAGGAATTCAAGTAGCCTTTTTGTTGTACTATCTACTCTTCATCTGGAATGCCACACTGTAGAGGGATGGAGGAGGTAAACAAACAAACCAACCAACCAGCAGACGATCATCTGCTCCTGTATGCCAGCTCCAGAAGAGGGCTCTGAAACTCCAAAAGTCAGTATCAGTTTATAAAGGCACAATACACTTTGTTTTCTGTGTTCTCAGATGTGTGGGTCATGAGAACCCCTCAGTGGGGTTAGGATCACTGAGGAAATAGACAATCCATTTCTGCATTATGCCAAAATTACACTTTATGCTTGTCCTGTTCCAAGGAACTTTTGCATGAGACCTATCTGAGGATGGTTTGTTGGAGGGAGCAGTACGTCTATAGATAACAAAGGAGTTGACAGTGTGCTGATATCTACACTTAAAGCCCTTTACTATAATCCTACAACTAGATACCTCAAAAAACTAAAGCTAGTGTCCCGTATTAAATGTTAATTCCCTTACCCATAATTTATTCCTTGAATTCTTGTTGACTTTTAAAACATATTTTAATCATAATCCAATAGATTCAGATAACTTCTCTACTTCACAGTAACTTTAAACTTAGTTCTAATGCTGGCTTTTAAGATCATGCTTGTGCCACATATACTCTTGATGCCAGCCTGTTGTGGGTGATTGTCCTTACCTCACCAGTTGAGCTTGTTACTGTTCTGGCTTTGTCAGCTTGGGTTTCAAAAGAAATCTCATTTGATGAGTAATCTGAAGGGGGATTGAGCTGTATCAACCCAGGCATACCTGCTTGAGTTGGTATAATGACTCATTTCCAGCTTCCCCCTCCTAGCCAAGAACCTTGGCTAAAATATCAGTTGTTTCTCAGCTCTCATAGTTGGTGTGCTTGGATAACTATTGCAAAGCTGAACTCTTGTGAGGAGATGGTTAAGAGGAGTTGAAAATACGGGGAAGCATCTCAATAGATTACAATTAGATTTAACAAGTCTCTGAAGTATTGATCTTCTAATGTGCCAGGTTTTCTTTTTGATCTCAGTTCCCTCATCCCTCTACAAGTAACATAGGAGAGGGTTTGAAACAATTGTAGATAGTTATTTTGATTTTGTGTCATGAATTGGGACAGGAACATGGAAGAAATAATTGCCCTTCTGTCTGTCTTTGAGAAAGGACATGCATGTGATTCTCTGAAAGAATGATTGCTAGCTAAATTTGGGTTGTTTTTCCATAGCTGAAATGATGGAAATTCATATCTTTGTGCCTTTTTGGCACAGGCAAATCAGAAATGGGTTTAGGTGAAACTGTATCTGCTTAGAAGTTGGCACTTTGGGGCTTGGTCTTTTCTGTGCAGCTGCTGGTAGAACGATGCAAAGGTGTGGACCTAAATGTTCCTTCACCCCAAACTGCAAGGACAAAGTTGTTAAATCATTAAAATAGGAAGGTAATGAAAAAAGTACTCCTCCTGCAGGCAAGTATGAGCTTGTAAGTGCCTGTTTCTGTTTTTATTAAAAATCTGCCATAAATGCTCTCAGTTTCGCTTCAGTGGTACAAATGTCTGACACTATAGTACTTGGTGAGATACTCTGCCTTTCTCATACTGTCACCAAAAATAAAATTCCTGTCACAATGTTTGCATTTTTCTTGTGAAAAACAGGAAGAAATGCTTTTTTTCCTTCTGTAGATGATTAAAAAGGTGATTTTTTTTTTGTTTCCCAGCAGAAGCAAATGAATTATACATTCTTATCTCTACTAAATGTCAAAGTTTCTTTAATTAAATAGTAAAAAGGAAATCTTGTGGCTTTGCAGCAAGAAAAAAGTGTTCTTGAGTGCTCAGATGTCCTTGCTGCCACAGCTAATTTCACATTCTTGTGTTATCCATTCAAGGCAGTCACTTGCGTTTCCTGGAAAACATTGGAAGGAAAGCTAAAATTCAGGAAAGACTCATTCATAAAAATCATGTGAGACTTCAGTGTTGATAAGCTGTGCAGAAGAGACATGCCATAAAGTAGCTTAATAGCTTCTATTGAAAATAAAAAATTGTGGAAGGTTCTAATGGTAATGTGTAAAATAATGCTAGTGGTGTTATATTAAATGCACTCCTTGTGCACAGAATAAAATGTGGTAGTTTTCAAAGTCTTTGTATATTCAATACAGCAATGCATACTCTTTGGTGCCTGTCCTGGGTTGTGAAAAGCCATTGCATGTTCCCTTGCTCTGCTTAACTCAAAGGCTGACTATACCTCTCCTGCAAAGCTTATATGCCTATGATTTAATGAAGGGGATGATTTTATGTTTTGTGTTTTCTTAAGTTTTTTCATTACACCAGAATGACAGAAAAGAATTATTCCTTTTATTTTGCTATCATATATATTTTCCTTTTACTTTGAGTGTTTTTGATGTGTTTCAGGACTTTGTCCCATTGTACCAGGACTTTGAAAATTTCTACAACAGAAATCTCTACATGCGCATTCGGGACAGCTGGAACCGTCCAATCTGCAGTGTGCCAGGGGCCAAGGTGGACATGATGGAGAGAGTTTCCCATGACTATAACTGGACTTTCACGTGAGTCAGAATGCTTGCAAGACTTGTCTTGAAATACAGGGTCTCTAAGAGCAAGTAACAGGCTGTGAGGTTAAAGGAGCAGGGAATTATGAGCTTTATTATGAAAGTTTGAGCTTTCTATCAGCTTGAATCAATGGATTTTTCTCTTTTGAAATGCATTTAGCCACCAAGGTGATGATTTGTATATAATCTTTTGGCTACTTTACTGTATTAATATTTCCTGAGCATACACCTGTAATAAAATTAATACCTTTGTGCATGATGGCAAGAACCTGGTGTGGATACTTTGGCTTGTTCTGCTACTTGTGACTTTGTGTTGATTTAGAAGAAGTTCTGCCACTTGAAGTAAATGCTGCTGCCTGAACTGAATTTAACATGATTCTTTTGACTCATAACTGAAGTAGTCTGTATAAGCAAAAAGAAATACAATAAAGGATTTTTAGAAATTGGAAATGATATATCACAGGTTTGATGTGAAGAGGTTTGCTGCACAGTACTTGATGAAACTCATTATGTCTTTTCTTGGCTTTCAAGGGCAAAAGAATTAAAATTTATTTTTTTCTGCTAAACTTCTTCCTTATTTTCCGTGTCACGTATTGTTAGCTCAGAAGTGCCAGATGTGTTTCCTTTCTGTGGTTAGAGGATATCCCGCTTGAGGGGCTGCCAAGTTAATTGATCTAGAGATGTTATTTTGTAATTGAAAGAAAAGTTGTATGTTTCTGGGATGGAGGGAGGAACATCTCAGAGCAGCAGATGGTTTGAGAAGCCTCAAGCGATTTTATCTGTGATAGCAAATTCACCTGTAAATGTAAACTCCTCTGGGAACTAATTTGAGATTATAAGATAGGAAGAGAATATTTTTCACTGATTGTTGCAGTTTGATGATGAGAGGCAGTACTGAAATAATTTAATGGTTGGTTTTATTGAGTTTTAGTATTTCAGTGTATAGTCTAGGAAAGTGAAATAATAATCTTCTGGTGTAGATATCTTTTGAAATTTTGGGTGTCCTAACTTGTGCTGTTTTTAAAACACAGATACACAGGGAGAGTGATAAAAGACATCATAAATATGGGTTCCTACAACTACCTTGGGTTTGCACAGAAGACTGGGGCTTGCCAAGAAGCAGCTGCTAAAGTTCTGTCCCAGTATGGAGCTGGGGTGTGTAGCACAAGGCAGGAGATGGGTAAGTTGGAGGATGATAGTGTGTTCCCTGAATGTGTATTTCAAAGTCTGTATCTGATTGCAGGTCTTGGAAACATTTATTGTTTCAGCATTGAACTTTAGTCTAACTGATAAAGCAGCTTTTACTTCAGTGAAGACAAATCAACTTCCTGGATTTAGTTGACGTTGCACAGCATTTGTTTTACTTGTGTTTTCATATATGGGGTTTTTTCAGTGTTCCCTTATGGGCCTTTAAATAAAGCATAGCTTGCTTGGTGGAAATTCTCTTTGTAGAATTTAACAACAGTGAAAGCTTCTTACTCTGAATTTCCCATTTGTTTTATGTGCAGGAAACTTGGACAAGCATGAAGAGCTCGAAAAGCTAGTTGCCAGGTTCCTGGGTGTGGAATCTGCAATGGCATATGGAATGGGATTTGCAACCAACTCTATGAACATTCCTGCTTTAGTTGGCAAGGTATGGCTTAAGTCATGGACAAAAGCTCACCTAACAAAGATTCTAATGGTTAATTTTTCTCAAAGCTACTTGTTTGCTTTTGTTTTTCTTCAGTGGCAGCCCCTGCACATATTGTCTATGGAAACTGTAGGTCACGTTATGCATCTCTAACCATTGCAAAAACTTCTTTGGGAAACAACATCCATGGGACAAGTAGCAGCCCAGAACTTTCTCTCTGGGAGAAAGCCTAGCATGTTAAGGCTTGCTTCCTCAGGCTAGTCCTTGATGTGTGAAATGGTGGCTGTTTAACAGACTGATTGGCTGAAGGTCTTTTGATGCTTTTGAGACACTAAGAACTGACTGTGTCAGCTACACAGATATGCTGAACTGCATGTTGGTACATAGAGAATTTGGCTTTGAGTGACCACTAAAAATCCTTCCTTTGAAGAAGAAGAATGATGTTTGAGGGAAATAAGGTGAACTGTAAATATTCATGATGTTTACTGTGTGCCTCATAAGACAGTAGACAATTAGTCTGAGTGTCCATAGTCTTCAACTATGCTATTTTAGTTATTGGAAAATGAAATAAAAATGGAATTTTTCTTTGCCTCATCTGATGCTAAATACATGTTCTCTTAGCTGCTCCATAGATTAAAATAGTGCAACTACTGGAGCAGGTCTTTTTTTTTTTTTTTGAAAATGATTCACTTTCAGGCTAATACAGGTAGTCTGTTGGAATTCTTTGTCCTTGTGTAGTGAATTATTTTCCTTTTATTTAATTAATTTATTTTTTTAATTTCCTGAGATTACTTTGTAAATATTCCACTTGTGAGATCTATAGATCATAAATTTGCTGCCTTGTTCTTCCTGGCAAATTTTCTTCCCAGTGTTTCTCTTTCGGATTAGCTGCAGTGTCTTCCTGCATGGTGGTTTTGTGGGGTGGTTTTTTGTTGTGTTTATTTATTTGTTTGTTTGTTTGTTTGTGGGGTTTTTTTGGTTTTTTGGGGGGGGTTTGATTTTTTTTGTTTCGTTGTTTTTGTGGGTTTTTTTAAAATTTTTTTTCTTTTTTTTTTCATAGCAAGGAAGTAGTGCTGTCTACGTAATGTGCCTTTTCTTTTGGTCTGTTAAATTTTAAATATCAAATGCTTGGCATAATAAAACCCCCCATTTTTGAGTCTGATGCTAGAGAGAAATTCAGTGCTTCAAATCTAGTTTTTCTGGAGTCAAATACTTCTGCAGTGCTATGAACCTGAGCAATGAATGTTACTTCTGATACATCTTTTACCTGCATTTTTTGGCTTTGTCTTTCCACATCTCTCCAGTTTTATGTTCAAGAGAAAAATGATTCATGATTTTCGTGAGACCTTTCAGATTGATTGCACACTGTCAGATGTATTTAAGTAGATTGCTGGTTGTTGTCACTACAAATTACTCATTCCTGCAAACTTACTCAGTCTTTTTACTATGTGGAGCCTGCTGTATATCTCCAGCGCTTTATGAGAATACGCTTGAGACACCTAACTCAGACCCTGAGTTTTCACCTTTGAACTTCAACAGGTTTTACAACCACTGAGAGACTCTGAACAGTACATTTCAAGATGTATAACGTACCTGTTTTTATGCAGCTCACTTTACTAAGCCAACTCTTGTCATAAATGGGTACAGCAGTCTGTACTGGATTAGTCAAGAGGATACTTAGTTTCTTGTACATTTGAAATAAAGTAGTAAGAAGCTTTTGCCTCATAACAAGTGCTCTTATACTCAGGTGAATACTCCAAACAGAAATTGCTCTCTGGTGAAGAAAAGAGTTCTTGTCAAATGAACCATTTTGCAGTTCAGAATGTTCACTAAATGTTTTTCTTTGGCTGTCTGGAGTTGCTTCTCACTGCACATTTGATTTCTTCATTGTCTGCAAATAAGGACACATAAATCCTGAATTTTGGCACCACCCAGTACACAATTAATTGTGTGTGCACAACCTGTTTGACAATGCTTTGACAGTCCTCAGTAAAGCTCAGATTCTCATGCTTGATTAAACTCTTGGGATTTTTTTTAATGACTGTTTGTGTCTTTTTGCATGTCCTACTTATATTTTCAACTGCAAAGCTGCTTGGAATATATGCTATCTTCAAAGTTATTGGTATCTGGGCTCCTATATTACTACTTAATTAGCTAAAAACAAGTTACTGAGTATAGTTGCTCACATATACTGGATCACCTGTTCTTTTTCTGCTCTGTGGAATTCTGAAGCACTTAGTTTATTTTCCTACTGAATGCTCTTTTAATAGCAAAATATGTAAGCTGACTATCCTAGATCCATCTCTGTGCCATAATTTGATCAGTATTAGTCAGCAAAAGGCATTCAAAAGCTTCAGCATTATTTGGTTGATCTTTATTCACTATGCCTTGTTAATAGCAGCCTCTACTAAGCAGATGCTGAAAACAGGTATAGTTGATGTAGACTGGAAGTTGTATTTCAGCACTGTTAAAGCATCACTAAAACCAGATATTTCTGCACCTGGCAATTCTCAGCAGTAGAGACCCTCTGTTCACAGCAAGTTGTCAAATGCCTGGTACAGTCACTGCCAAGTATGCTGAGTCCAGACCACAGATAATGTGAAATATGAGGATTACTTAGTCAGAAGTTGTTAGACCATTTGAGGCTAAGCTAGATTCTCAAACTTGCCTGTTTTGGATTAAGTATCACTAGTGTATTTAGTATAACTAAGTAAAAATATCATTCTGTACTGCCTTTAGCACAGAGCTTTTCATCATAGTTCTGGATTGAGAGAGACTAGACAATTGAGTTAGAATGATGATGCTTGAAGGATTTTTTTTTTTTTAATGTAAGAAAGCAAATTAATTTCCATGTATAGGTGAGTTGTAAAATAAAGTGCTCGGGACTGAATTATACAACTCATGTATGTAGCACTCCCTAGTAAAATGTGGCATTCTCTTCCATTGGCCTTGCAGGATATGGTGGTAAGCCTGATCTTCACTGATGTATTTTTCTACAGTCCAAGTAGTATTATCTCCAGTTACTGTTAGCCTTGTCCTGGATGCTTTCTCAAATGTAAATTTGCTGATAAATGCAACTGAAGTCTTATCATTGTAGTCGCATCACCCAGTTTTACATATAATCATCAGTGATTGCTGTACTGTGCCAGTGGCTTTATGTGATCCATTGCCCTCTCTCTAGTGGCAGACAGTACTAGACTAGTTCCTACTTCTTCAGTTTCAAGTTAATTTGTTTCTCCACCAAAAGCTTGTCCTTTTTTTTTTTTTTTTTTTGTGGAAAAGCTTTTTCTAGGCAATTAATTTTTTTCTCTTTTTTTTAATCTCTCACTTTTCCTGCTTTCTGCCATTTAAGAAGGATACTAGTACTGGATTATTATATTCATGTTTTTTGATACAGTAGGGTTTAACAGCAGTGCCCTCTCATGTATACATATTCTGTCTGGTATAGTAGTTCCAAAGAGCAAACTAGTTGGAAATTTCCATGCTTCATATGCCAGAGTCTATGAAACGTGTAATGTGAATGTTTGTAGCAGCAGTATGAACACTGCTGCATTTGCTGCAGTTTCTGGGGAAAACCAGTCTCGAGCTTTCTCAGAATGTAGAATGTTTCTAGGAGCATCTCAGTTCTAGAGCAGAGTTTCCTTTATTCTGGAGAAAGTACTCCTGTTGTCTGTGACACTCCTTGTATAACTGTAGGCAGTGCTTTTCACAGTCCTTTCTAGTAATTCCCATTGCAGAGGAGAAATCCTCTTGATTGTTCCCTCCATCAATTGTTATTAGAGAAGCATGAAATGGGCATGTTTCGGTGTTAGATCTTCAGCATCTTGAAATCCCTTTTAGATTTTTAACCGAGCAAAGACACTTCTAAAGTTGAAGCATGTTTGCATAGTAGTTGAAGTGGGCCAAGGTTATTTAGAAATATTGTTGCTCCCTTATATAACATATATTCCTGTAGTCCGCAGTGATAATGCTGTGACTGAATGTTCAGCATATCAGTTATTGACCTGTGATCATCACTGCTCTCAAAACATACATATCCTGTTATAATGTTTATCCAGGGATTTATCTTCTGTGTTTTTTTTAAAAAGCAAATTAATTCAGTATGATGTTTAATGGCTTCAGAAAACTTGTCCATTTCACCATCCAATTCCATTTTCCACTTTCTGTCTCTTATATATTAGCTCCATCTAGATGTGGGTTTAGTCGGTGATTGCCTCCTAATGAACGTAATAGTACAACTTTGACAAGGCCTTTAACCTAGGTCTTTGGTGTCCTGTTCCTTAGCAGCGCTGTTGACTTGCTGAGTGAACCGTGGCAAGCTGCTCTGCTCCCTGTTTTACCTGACTGCATAGGAGGATGAGTACTCATCAACAGCGTTCAGGCAGATTCAGCTGCAGGACTTACAGGAAAAGTGAAACTTGAGTGGTTCTTTAAGTTAAGAGCAGTGGATTCTTATTTGCCATACTAAGACTGCAAATTGGATCTTAGCAAGTCTTGCCTGGACTAGCTGCATTTATGCTGGATTTTTTTTTCTTAAATGATCTTGAAGCACTTCAGAGCTGAAAGGTGTTAAATGCTTGGCTGTGAAACATAACCTTTTCATTATCTTCCTCTTTCCCTTTCGAATTCAGGGCTGTCTGATTCTGAGTGATGAACTGAATCATGCATCACTAGTGCTCGGAGCAAGACTGTCAGGAGCAACTATTCGAATCTTTAAGCACAACAGTAAGTATCTGGACTCTGCCTTTCTGCAGATGCTATAGATCAGATATAATATTTTCTATCTTCTAATAGCTGGAAATCCAATTTCATGCAAGGAAATCAATTGCTAATTACATAAAAGGTCAGAAGACTGCTGCTACCAAAAATTGAACCATCCTGAATCAGATTTTTTTAATATGTTCAGTCCCAACTAATAACACTTTTATCCTGAAGCTCTTCTGGCTTACATCTGCTGCATATGGAGAACCTGCTACCCTTTGGCAAGTCTAGGGGCACTGGTGTTGTAACATGGTTTCTTGTTCTACCATGCTTGGTTAGCTTAGCATGGTTAGACTATTCTAACCGTGTATCACATAATAATGCAATCTTGTAGGGGTCTAGGTTACAATTTGGGGGATAAGAAAGTTTAATTTTATAACTAAATGCTTACATGGTCTTACAGTAACAAAAGCTTATGATTGCAGACGTCCTAGCTAAGCTTAGAGACACGTATGAGTTGGCACAATGTAGTACTAAAAGAATTTTTGGGACATGAAGGATAGATTAAGTTCAATGAATTACTTGCTTTAAGTATTTAAGTATTTGTTTCCAAAATACACAGATTTTTAAATTTCCTAGTTTCATCTTCCTCCAGTGGAGGTATTTATAATAACTTTCAGGTTAAAACTACCTAGTATTTCCTTCTCTTACTCTTGGTGAAAGAGACATGTGGTTGTTCTTGGTTAGTAAGAACTGCCTTCATTCTTCAGGTACTCCCAATACTCTTTATAGTGTCAGTCTCTGAGATCACAATGACTCTTGCTCTCTTTGAAGTGTGTGGTGGTAACAGCAAAACTTGGGTGACTGCAATTATCTTTCTTTCTTTGTCCTACTTGATAGTGTGGATTCTCTCTGCTGAGCTTACTGTTTCTTTTGTGTTCGCTCTTTCTTGTTTCCTGTCATTTGAATAATTTGTTTTACAAAAAAGTAGAGCTTATTGTAATGTTCTTTTTTTTTAATTCTTCGTAAATTTTGGTTGGTGGGCAAGATCACAAAAGCTTTGCATTCAACTTCTGCATTTGTATGGACATACTTCTGAACATTGCATCAAGTTGCAGAATTTTGAAAGACCATTGATGACAGATAGTTCTGGCTATGGGGAGAAGGACTTAAAAGCTGCGATGAAAAATAGATGATTTGCGGGAATGGGCTACAAACTAGTCCTGGTGAAATTGGGGGATAAGAAACGTTCTAGATGGTGTGTTTCTGTAGAAGAGAATGTAATGGCAGATTAGAATCAAGGCAAAATGGTCTTGGCCTATCAAGATGATACTGAGTTAATATTTCTGTATGTGTTCTCAGTCCTACTCTTGTTATACTCTATGATGCCTTTTTAATGTCATTTTCTTGAGATGTTAATGGCTTCATTCATATTCAGTTGCGGGGGGAATGAAAAATTCCCCTGAAATTCCTTGTTCAATGTTTTCTTTTCTTTTTCTGCCTTATTCTGTAGTTTGTCCTTTTTATTAGGCTCATCTTCCTCTCCTTCTTGAAAGATTAGAGTAGAAGTTTATTTTCCATTGTTCTCCCTAACTACACTAACCTTGTCTTTCCTTCATTGAGAGACCTGTTGGAGATGCTGGTGGTTTCTTCATCATTAACTTTCTGAACGTTAGCTGTCTTTTAACAATCCATTAACTGACCTACTCTGCTGTTTAGTTTTCATATCTAGTTCACAACCTCCTCTTACCACTACAACTACCCTAGTCTACCAGTTCTTTCCATGATTAATTTGTGCTTTTTCATGCCCCAGTGTTATATCTGTCTCTTGCTCAGCACTTGGCTTTTATGCTTTGATTAATCCCATCTTCACTCCTTTTCTCGGAGTTTTTTTTCAGGACTGATTCCACATGTATATATTTTTCACGTTAGTTAGGTCTCTTAGGATCCATCAAGTGTTTGTAACCAAAGTTTGTAAGATTTTCGAATACGTTTCTATTACAGTTTCATCTGTCTTGTTGCTGATATGCTGAACATTGTCCTCTTTTCTACACTGGCGCTTCTCTTTCTTTCCCTTTTCTCCTTTGGTTTAGGGGCTTCCTGTTTCCACTTCCAATACCTTAAATTTTAAACAAAGAAATAAAAAAGTAAACTTGCCTTGTTTCTTTTCCTGCACTTTGGTCTATCTTCTATTTATCTTTAATTGATTATCCTTGAACTTGTGTTCTAGGTCTATTCTGTTGCTCTATTCTGAATTATTTCTATCCACAAGGACATTCTTACTACCTAAATTGCTTTCTCTTTTCATCAAAATGAGATACCTTCCTTTTTTTATTCCCCTCTCCCACTTTCTTTGTTTGTGCCTAGTGCTCTAACTTGTACTTCTAGTTTAGAATGATGAAATTCTTCCTTGGAATTCATACAGTCACTTATTCCTTTCAGTCTCATCCATGGGCCTGTAGGTAGATGAAGCCTGTGCTTTTTGAGTTGTATATGGTCTGGCCTCCATGCTGGAGCAATTTGTGCCATTCTGGAGTATTGCTGTCTTTAGTCATGTCAAAGTTCAAGCTAGTAGCTGTTTTGGTACCATTTAACAGTAATTTCTGGTGCAGATATGCAAAGCCTGGAGAAGCTGCTCAAAGATGCTATTGTGCATGGGCAACCTCGTACACGGAGGCCCTGGAAAAAAATTCTTATCTTGGTGGAAGGAATATACAGGTACAAACTATTCTTTATATTCCTAAGACCCTCCACATAAGATCTAAATGCTTAGAATTTGGGTTTCTTTGCCAAATCAAACTATGACTATTGTCACTTCATAGTTATTTCATTAGTCTCATCTGTGAATTAAATTATACTGTTTATGTCTCTCATCCTGGGCTTTCTGTTGCTAGCACTGTAGCTGCCCCTGGTGGTATCACAATGCTTCCCACATCCTGATTAGATTGTAGAAATTAATTAATCAAAACTGATTATTTATATCAGAGCTGAGGTCTTAAATTGCTTGTCCATTCCATTCTTTCTGTACTCACTAGATTATGCTAGTGTGAATGGAATTGCACAAATTTAATGTTTTTGCTAAGAGTGAGTAGGAGCAGTAGGCATAACTGTGTTAGGCATTTAAATCCTGGTGACTTTCAATACAAATTGTGGTGTTTTGAAGTGTTACAAATGAAAGCCTAGTCAGTGCTTAGAAACATCAGGTAAGTAGATGTCAAGTCAGAATACTGACATTAGGGTGGAAGTAAAACTGAGATAATTTTGTAAATGAATTATCACTGAACACATTCCTGTGCCCTAATGTCCTGTCACTGCTGTTTAGGCTGTGTCTCAGCATCCCAGAGATCCTCAACAGGTAGAAAGCAGAGATCTGGACCCCAGGTGCAAGGAGGAGAGATGGATCTCTGCAGACTGTGATGTGTCTAGAAAATTTTAACTGTTTGTAATTATTGAAAGAGTGAAGAAATGAAGGCTTAGTGACTTTAGGCTCTATAAGGTGGTCCCAGCTATTAAATCAACTTATACCGAATTTCTGTTTCTCAACAGTATGGAGGGATCCATAGTCCGTTTGCCTGAAGTGATTGCCCTTAAGAAGAAGTACAAATCCTATCTGTACCTTGATGAAGCTCATAGTATAGGTGCCCTGGGTCCCAGTGGCCGGGGTGTAGTGGATTATTTTGGACTCAATCCTGAAGATGTGGATGTTATGATGGGAACATTCACCAAAAGCTTTGGAGCTGCAGGAGGATACATTGGAGGCAAAAAGGTAAAAAGCTGGGAATCTCATGGCTGGTGGTGAAGTCTGTTTCAGGCAGGTGGTAGAATTCTTCATTAAACATTTCAAATTTAATCTATTCCTCAAGCACCCTATTGTCCATTTGTTTCATAATTTTACGTGGTGTCCAATACTGTGAAAATTGGCAGCGCAGAAGAGTCTAGTCTAGTAAAATATCTCATAATTGTGTAGTTCTCACATGGTCAGTGATGATCTGAGTTTGCAGACTGTATAGTAGTGATGTAATATCTTTCTAGGAAGGGCTAGGAGCCAGGAAGCAGGAATTTCTTGATGTTGCTTTTAATGAGACTTGAAGGAAAAATGCCAAAAGCTTAAGTTTTTTCAACCTGTTTGGAGGAAAATCCTCTTAGGTTAGTCTGGTAGAATTGATTTCCCCTGGGTGCAAGCAGTTTGCTTTCTGAAAAGATACTTTTTCCCTTTTTCTTTTTTTGGCTGGTTGATAGTTTTGGGTTTTGTTTGTTTTGGCATTTTGTTTGTTTGATGTTTTGGGGTTTTTCTTTTTTTGGCTACTGTATTTTTCTATTGGAAAGTACAGCTAGAAAGTGTTTCATTTTCCTTATATTCGCATAATAAACACTTGTGAAACTCACCCTAGGCACAGCTCAAGTAATGCAAACATAATGCAAACCCTTGTTGCAATCCACTGCTGATGGTGTTAGCTAAACAAGCCTGTCATAGACATTTGTCTCTGATCAACACACATTCTTGCCCTGTGACATTATTATGAGTTGTCATGTCCCTGCTGTTTCTTGTATTTTGAAATTAATCCTTGAGATACTTGTTCTCTTATGGGGCATTCTGAAAGAGGTTTTTTGTGGTGTTCTGTTTTATTGTGATTAAAGATATGACAGAAGCATTTCTCTGAGTGCTGGGAGGGCTCTGTCTGATGCCTCTTGTGTTTTGCTAGGAACTGATTGATTACCTCAGGACATACTCTCACAGTGCTGCATATGCAACATCAATGTCACCTCCTGTTGTGGAGCAAATCATCACCTCTGTGAAGTGCATTATGGGTGAAGATGGTACAACTGTTGGTGAGTCTTTCTAGCAGTAAGCATGTGTAGAAAAGGGAAGCCAAAAAGTGCCTCTGTCACTTTGAGAGGTAACACATTCAGTGGACACTTTCATAATTATTTGTAAGTCTGTGGTTGGAATTTCTGGGTCAATAAACCAGTTTACAATTCTGCTTGGCAGATCAGCTTAATAACAACATAAAAAGTTTTCAGCTAGAGGTAAGTCATCTTTGTCTTATCTAAGACACTATTTTCTTGTACTGATTTTTGTTCTCTGTCAAACTATTCTAGTTACCTTCTTTTTCTTTCCATTGTCTGTCCTTTTTTATTTGCCCCACTTTAAACATTGCTTTCAGAGTATTTTGCTGTTGTATTTTTTACAGTTGTGTTCTGGTTTATTGCAGGGACAGTGCTTTCAATTTTCATCTCTAGTATAATTTGATATTTGCATCACAGTTAAAGTAATTATGGAAATGTTTCTGAAATCTCTTTTTACTTGGGGAGCTGGAGGCATTTTTCAAAATCGGTCAACTTAAATGGACTAGAAGAAGAAATTCAGCATATTTGTCTTTATTGTCTTAGTTTTCCTGTTTCATTATAGAAGTAAAAAAGGGGGAATTTTTACTACTCTCTGGGCCTTCAAAGCCATGACAGATTTTTGTGTCTCATTTGTCTATGGGTAGCAGCTTCCTTCAGTTACAGCATGAAGTAAATAGCTCTTTAAGCTGCCTTGAAACTGAAATGGTACAGTTTGCATGTAGGTTACTTTTCCCTTTTCAGAGGTAATTAAAAATTTGTGAGCAGCTCACACAGAATGCTGATGTAGTTTGTTGAGGATCTGTTGGTGGCATTTAGTTTGGAGGCTCCTAGAATTCTTACTGCAGTAAATATATTGAATTCTTGGAGCATGAGGCATCTGGCCACGAGGTGGTGGTGGTGTATGCTGAAGAAATGAATTGGCTTTTGAAACATGCATTATCTGACCAATGAACCTGTTGGATAACTTACAGTGGAAAAGCTCACTGGAGAAATGACTTGAGAATTTTCCTGTTATAACAGTTTTCATTTGGTTCGCTTATACTATCTGTGAACAGAGTCAAGTGCCAGCAGCTGGTGTTTGTGGTTGCTCAGTAGAGGCATCATCAGTGAGGCAAGTACAGCTGGGCAGCAGCCTGTGTCTATGCTGGCTTTGAGTGCTTCTGAGTGATCCATGTGAAAGACCTGTACCAAGAGCCAGGAGTTGACTTCCTGCTCTTGAGTATAGGTATTAAGCAAACTTCACACTACACAAAAAGTTGTCTTGCTGAAGTCTTAAAAGGAATTGTTTGAGGTTTTTATAGCTGATGATTTGCCAACAATCTGTGGTCTGCTTAGGCATTGCTTGTTTTGGGTTTCTTCCAGTATCTGTTTTGCTTAATGAAGCGGGAAGCAAGGAATGTGTAACTGATTTCTGTTTGCAGTATTTAAACTCAGGCATTTTTGTTTCTTTCTGAGGCTACAGTGTGGTATTTGTTCAAACGAGGAGAATGGAATTAACTTCCATTCCACACTGTTCTCCTTCCATTATGCCAGCAAGATCCATCTGAGCTGAAAGACAAATCAGGTCAGGAACCAATATGGCAAAAAAATAAACTCAAAAGATTGTTTTTGTTCTCATATTGCTTAAAATACATGTTGAGCTACATCCTGCTAATTTGGTGCAAAGAAGTACCAGAATTCCTAGGCATTCTAATGAGAAAATGAGTTGTTTTGGTGTTTGATAGGTGTCTCGTTTCCAAGAAGTCTCCGTATGTCCACCTTCTATATAAGCTTTAGCACTTTCCATAAGTGATGGATATAACAGCTGGATAGCCAGAACCCTGTCAAATCTCAAACAATTTCTTAGCTACAGGTCTCATGAAAGTGTTGCTGGCTTTTTAAACATCTGAGTCAACTTTGAGTTAAGATAAGCACCTCATAGGATGATTCCTGCATGCTTTTCTATTTATTTTCTGCAGAGTGCTGTTTCCCAGTCATGCATTTTTTAAATTGCCTTAAAGCTTTAGAGATAATATTACTTCATACACATTTTCTGTGGATGAAGTTGGCAAAAGTTCAGTTGGGTGAACTAAGCAGCTGATTAGCATGACAAAGTTTTTTCATTGTTTAAGGGCTTTGGCTGAAAAACTTCTGTTTGGATTCTGTGGAATTGCAAGTGGGGCTCTGGAGGACCACTGCCTGCAGTTGGTTTGACTATGAATAAATAAGGAGTACATGGGTGCTGGTAATAGCTGTTAACTGTGAAAGACAAGTGGAGAAATAGTGTTAAACTGGGTCACTGCTAAGCACCTCTGAATTGACTGTACTACAAAAAATTCATTGCTTTTAAGTTAGCCAAGCTGAATGAGTCAGTAAAGGAAACTGAGATAGGGCAATGGTTTTACAGCAGCGCAGGAGTTGGAGCGGGAATCAGAACAGTAGATGGCTAGCTCCCAACCTCATGTTTTGGACCACAGCTAAATCTTTTAATAGCTTCAAGAATGCTTTCTTGAAAAGAGCCTTTGCGGCTTCTTTGTCTGCCTGCTTCTGTTTACCACATGCTATTTGTAAAACCTGCTGTCCTCCATGGCATCAAGTCTTCGTGGAAATTGTCATGTCAGATTGAGATAGTCTGTAGCTGAGGAAAAAGTAATAGGATCCAAGTAGTTTTTGAAGATGAAAAGGGTTTTGTATATCATTTTGCAAGAATATGTTGTTTGTCTATGTTATTTCTAAGTCTAAAGAAGCATCTGAAGACTCTAAACTTACAATATAAGGTGTTGTAATTACTAAAACTTTACATAACTAAAAAAAGTGAATGTCTCCTTTCAGATTTTTCCAGCAAGTTGCCAGTCACTAAATAGGATATTGGTAGAAGGCAGCACAGACAAAATACAGATGCTATGAAAAACTTCTCCACAGAGAATGTAAGACATGTGCTTATGTGCAAATGTGCTGCCTTAGCTGTTACAGTAGTTTTCTTGTGTCTTGATTTCTATTCAATTAATCTGTTAGTTGAATATAAGGTGTATGCGTGTCAGTGACTAGCAGAGTTCAATCACCCTGAAGACAGTTACAGCAGTATAATTATAAATTAATATATTGCCAGTTCCTTCATCCAGACTGCAAAAACTATGCCAACAGCTAAAGCAATGGCAGAGCCAGCCACCTTATGTGTTGTGGTAGTGGTGCTTCCAGTACTGCAGCTCCTCTACATTATCAAATCAATACTCTCTCCTATTTTACTTTGCATTACTTTTACTGCAATTGGCTAGGAGACCATCATGGGGTCTTAAACAAAACATTTGATCTGTGATCCTTTCTTCAAAGGAATTTCTTCAAAGGAACAGTCATCCTCAAGTGTGTTGAACACATTGAGCATATAGACTCTCTTCAGAGAATTCAGGTGACAATGTGCATGAGTATCTTGCATATCATCACATTTGGCTTTAATATGTAGTAGAGCAAGGTAAGCAGGAGGGATGGAGAAGTCTTCTTTCTGCAAAAACAAACTTTTAGAACAGTTTTCTAGTTCAAAGTCTCTATGGTTGAAAACATTAATGAGGAAGTGTTGCAGATACTTGTCAGCAGTTTGGTGAATGTTTCTCTTGCTCTGTTCAGCCACAAAATGAACGAATGTCAGATAGTTTTGTAGATAAAGGAGCTTTTTAAACAATGATAAAGACACAATAAGCAGACTTTTTGGGCTCATAGTATACATATGCAAAGATGACAAATTGATTCTTGGAATGGAATTTTGGAAAGCTGTAGCATAGAGCCACTTGATTCTTACTGTTACCTAAATTGACTGTAGGGAAAATGAGACAGTTTGATTCTTGTCATGGTAAATGAGATATTGTTGTGATTCATGATGTTAAGTACTTGACCTGTCTTAGTGAATTTTTCAGCATCAATGATTTGGTTTGAGTTGAAAGCTGGGTTTTTTGCTGCTGCAGTCTCACTAGGACTGGGAATCCAAGCTGACTCCTTTCGTTATTTACATAAGAGCCAGTGGTGCATCCTGTACAACTGGAGTTCTGTCAGCATTGTAGCTGTTCAGGACCCAGCCTGTTTGTTGCCCTGATAACATTGCTGGGGGCAAGTGGAAGAAAATCTTAAGTAACCCAAGTGAGATGCAGGCAAATCAAAACATGCAAAGTGAAACCAGTCTATGAACTGGTTAACCACCTTCAGAGGTGAAACTTAGTTTGCTCTCCTATGTATTGAAAACTGAAGATGAGCCTTAAATCCAGGTGTTTCAAGTTTCAACTAAAGCTGGCAGTACGAATGGCTTGCAAAAGAGGTGAACTATTTCTTTCCACAGACCTTAACTCAGTAATGGTAATTGTACCTCTTGACATTTGTGAGAAGTTTGACTGACTTCCATATGAGTTTTAGGAGGCAAACATCCCACACCTAATCACAGCGCCATACATAGCGTGGATAGAATAAGTGGTGGATAGACCTTTCCCAAGATGGCTCTTAAATTTTGACTGAATGTTGTCTTGAGTACTGTATAGAAACGAAGGATTATTATTCAACATAGTTCTGTGGAGGTAGCAGCTGCATTGGCCATCCCAGCTGCTAAACTACTGGAAACAAATAAGTGCTTTTTGAAGGCTGGTCAGTGAGTTAGCAACACAGAGTCGGATTGGTATTTGTCTCAGCATATCCCTTGTGAAGAGCCAGTAATTGATTCTGTCTCATCACTGAAAGCATTAAAGATGTAAAAAAAAATAAAAATCCTACTCTTGCCATTGCTATGTGCAACAATATTGAGTGAGTTAAATCAGAGAAGGTAGTTAAACCAATTATAACCAGAAGTAATATGAATGTGCAGCTGTCTTGGCAGAGAATTGAATGTAACTGAGCTGTTCTGAATTCAGGACCATTGTTATACTGTTAATATACCCAGAGAGAAGCATACTGGGGAAAAAAAAACCAAGCACCAAACTAAGCTTAGATGGTCTGCTTAAATTCTGGAGGAGAAAAGACTGCAATTGGTATTTTAACTTCCATGTAGTTAATCAGGCCCTCAAGTGAAGATAGGACCCCAGCAGTTCAATCATCTGCCTAATCAGTAGGTTTCTTGAGTTGGACCGTACCATTTTCTTTGCCAAGACAAACCAGAGTTGTATGCAAGTATGAACATAAGCAGTAATGAAGGAATAGCCCATGTTTCAGCACCTGGAATTGAATTTTAAGCAGCTTATGGTACATTTATAAATGAAGTCTGTACTTTGCCATTCATTGCCAGCAGTCAATCCACAAATGGAAGCAGTGATTGCTGCTGTACACCAATGGGGAAATACTCCTTCTACAAGCTGAGGCTGAAAACATTCAATTATCATTAAAATCGGTTCATTTGAATTTCCTCCAATAATGCACTTGTTAATGAGGTGTTAAATTATCACCTTGGGAACCTGGGGACCAGTCAAAACTAATTTGAGCAAAGTGATTTTTTTTTTTTTTTTGTTGCTGCCCTTGAGAATCTCAAGCTGAGCTGGGAAACTGTTAGAAAAACAAATACTCTGGGGGTCATAAAGAGAGTTTCCTGCTTCTCTCCAGGGGTCTAACAGTTTTAAACATCATTCTCTGTATTTGTCCTTCCAGCTGAGGATCTTTTAAATCCAGCTTGTTGCTGCACCCCTACCTCCCTCCCACAGAGCATGGCAAGCTTCCAGAAAAACTGCTTTAACCTGGGCTGGGCAGGAGAAATCGTTCAGCCTTTGATGCTTTGAAGAGTGTTTACAGACATTAGCAGAGTTGTACCCTTCGTGTTGTACATTGAAATGTGAGAATTCTTCAGTGCCTCTTCTTTTGGGCTTTATTCAATATTGTAGTGTTTGTATAGAGCTTATAAACCTTTATAAGTGTACACCTGCTTTGTTTTTATAATGAAGCAGGTTCTTAGTATTTCTTTTAAGGTAGGAGCTGTCATCCTATGCCTTCATAGACTAAACACTGATCTGCCATAGCAGAAATACAACTAGAAATATTGCTTTGTTGAAGTAATTTAAATTTTATTCCTTTTTGTACTACATTTGATTTAAAATGTGTGTCTTGCTTTTTATTCTCAATAGCATATGAGGTACCAGGTTTCTACAGAATGCTAGTGTGCTGCTCCCACAGGAAAACGAGAAAATACTGGTAGCAAGTTACTAGTATATATAGTATGCATTGTTAGTGACAGCACAACTAAAGTGCTTCTAAATCAGTAACATTAAGGTAAAGCATTTCAACAGGAGTCACATATGAGGTGATGTGCACTCTGTCTTTCTCTGGGTCAGTGTGAAATAGAGTTCATGGTTCCTGATGTGGTATGTGATTTACTAGAGCAGAGTTTTTAGAAAATACCGGAATGACCCCACAAGCACTACTTCCTATCATCACTCCTGGCAATTGGACCGATTTTCTATATGGAAAAAATATACTAGTACTGCAATAGTGTCTGCAGTATAGAGACTTCTATGAAGACTATGTAGTATAATTGTTTCTGTCTTCCTTGGAAACAGGCAATAGTCAGCAATGAAACCCTTTCTGTGGTCTGTGTTAGGCTATGTGGGACTTTCAGGCCAGCTGAGCTACTGTCCATGCCTACTTTAGTGGGTTCTGATGGAAAATGTTTGGCACAAGGTCAACTCATGCCATTTCACATCAACGCAGTTCACCTACCACAAATTCCCAAACACAGACAGACAATCTTGACAATCTACAATGTGTTGTTTTGCTCCTGCTAGAGTGCAGATGTTTGCTAATGTTTCAGAATTAATAAACTTTCTTAGAAGAAGCTGTCTGGAAAACCTGCATGCCAATTAATGTGTTTTAACAGCATATGGCCAGAGGAGAGATTTGAGATTACTTTTAATAAGATTGGGCAGATTCTCAGTTTTGGGATTGAGGTTTAGTTCAAGACAAATTGACTTGTCAAGGACAGGATAAACCAACCTATAGGGCTTCTTTCTGCCACAAGTAAGCTTCTGTAAATGCTCAGGTTATTTCCTAATTGTTGCATAGTGGAAAAGTTGTGGTTACAATACTGCCTACATGGGGGAAAATGTGTTACAGAGTATGCATGCTTCTCAAGTTCATGCTGGCTAGCAGCTCCTAAGATTTCTTAACTGTTTGTCCAGTTGGGATACTGGGATTGCAAACAAAAAGAAGAAAAAAGGCGCCAGTAAAACACTTCTGAAGCTTTTTAAGACTTTCAAGCATGCCTTCCAGCTGGTCAGCTTAATATTATATCATGTAAGTGTGTTGGCAAACTCAGGCTCTAAATGGGCAGTGGAGAACTCATTTGTCCTGCAACTAGCATCTCTAGAACTAAGTACTCTGTGCAAACAGATGTGTCACTCTTCTAGAATAACTATACCAGGAGCTGGAAGCAAAACGTTCAGTACCTCCAATCTGAAATATAGCTTGTGTTTTCTAAGATTATAGCTGTGTTCATGACAAGTATCCTTTTGTTCAGGACATGGCAGCATAGAGGCAATTTTGAGTTTTATATGCACAGCTTTGGTCTTTCCAGGATCCTTGGAAAACAGAGCTGTTCAGGAAATACAAGTCTGTAAATGTCAAAGGAGAGACAAGGTCCCCAGGGTTTGGGCCTTTTCAGGCACAAAGCCTGCTCTTCCACCTGACTGCAGTTCCAGGTGGCAGGATACCAGAAGCTTCTTGCCAAATACAACTTACTAACATGGGAAAGCTCAACACTCTTGCTGCTGAAATTATTACGGTTTTGGGGTAAATCTGTAGAAGGACAAGTATGGCTACCATAACAGATGGACAGGCAGATGTGGGCAACTCTGACTTGGTGGGAAATTTGCAGGCTTTTATCACAAGCAGAACTTGTCTAGAAGCATCTTTGATGTCAAAGGAGAAACTTGAAATGTTAAAGGATCTCTTATTGAATGGATCAAAATCTTCACAGGAAAATGTATGAAGATGTATTCTGTGAAAGATTCAGGTGCAGCCTTCTTAGTGCCTTCATACAAGAACTTCCTATTGAAAAAAACCAGAAAAACCAAACCAACTTGTTCAGAGTAAAAGTTCTTAATGTTAGGACACATTACTAAAGAGAACATACACACTTGCAGTATGCTGTCTCTCTCCCATTGTGCTTTGTGTTAAATGGTAAAATCAGTAGCAATATTATATTGGGTGGTATATCAAAGTCCTGTTGAAGGACAGAAAAACCTTTGGAATGTAATGTGCTCCATTCCATAAAGTCCCATTTAATACCACTTATGAAAAGTAGGTATTGAGGATTATTCTGTTCACTTTCTTTAGCCCTTAAAGGATTCTTCCACAAAGAGACGTAGTAGAAGGTAGTCTGTCTGCCAGGCTGCTTTTCTGGATTTTCAGACTAACACAGAGAAAACTACTACTCATAGTACCTTACAGTATTAGTTACTGGTCAAAGCATACTTCTGTGTAGGACTTCATTATTATCTTGAGCTCATGGAGCCTGTTCCATAGCACTCTTGGCATCATTTCTTTATAGAGCTGGCTTCTGTTCATTTTGGCCAGAAGATGGTACTTCAGTGTTTATGGCTGCCGCCTCCCAAAGGAGTTTGCCAAAGAGTACAGTAGTCAAACACATCCCATCCCTCAGGTGGTACCCCCTTAAGTGGTACCTCACTATCCAGGTAAGAGAATGGATGCCCTAGCTCTGTTTGTTGCTTTCTAGGTGAAGCTGATTATTTCTAACCAAAGGTGGACACTTTATAGCTGGCTGGTGTCTTTTCCAGTGAATAAAAAGCCTTGCTGTGCTAGAACTTGAGCATTAGTCCAGCTGCTTTAGCAGCAGTGCTGTTAGAAGCTTTTAAGGTGTTGACATGGAATGTGACCAGTCAGCTGACTTTTGCTGAATACTGTTTCTTGCACTTAAAGCATTCCTATCTGATTTTGAATTTTAGACCAGCACTTCAGTATGTGGCTAATGCAGCTGCAGAGAATGAGGGAGAAGACTGTTGCTAGTCATCTGCAGTTAATTTGCACTGTTTCTTTGTCTACCTTACTGCCTGTGATTTATGTGACATACAAATCCCTCTATTTGGATGAACTCGCTTTGAGTTTTAGAAGAATAGATTAAGACCTATGGATGTTGTAAAACCTTGTGATTTTATACTTGTTTGATGTAAAATTTAAAAAACAATGCAGGAAAAAAATCTAATTTTTATGACCAACTAACAAGACTTCCATAGGGAAACTAGTGTATTAAAGCTCAGTCAGAAGAGCTACTGAATTACTCCTCTAAAGCTCAGTACTTGGCTATCTTGTCCAGTGTATGGATTCTATTTGTGAACTCATTAGACATGTGCCTAATGGCAGGATAAATACACTGACAAGCTAAATGTTAGTACTGTTAATAAATAATAACTTTTCCATAAAACTGCACAGACTATACTTCTACATTTCCATGAAGACTATTCTTGTATTTGAGAATTTTAGGGAAAAAATATTTTGCTTTTTTTTTCATGAATGCAACAGAGATAGTTCTTCTTTTCTGAGTTTGGTTTAGGGAGGTGCTTCCTGTTAACACAGGTCATTCAGTGACATTGGGTATGGTTGTCAGGCTCTTCATCTTTTCTAACCCAATAGCTTTGGCTGTAACCTGTGTTTTATGCAGTCATTTTTATAGTGCTTCATACTTGTACCGTCTTTCTTTATTATGTTTTGAGAGAAGTGAGAACAGTTTGGGGTAGAAGGTGGCTACATGGCCACTTTCAGTTTTTTTGGTTGGTTTTGTTGAGGTTTTTTTTTTTTTGGTTGGTGTCTTTTTTGTGGGTTTTGGGGGGGTTGTTTTTTCTTTTGTTTTTGTGTTTTGGGGGGTTTTTTGGTGGAGTTTTTGTTGTTTGTGGTTTTGTTTGTTTGGTTGGTTTTGGGGTATGTTTTTTGTTTTGGCATGGGGTTTTTGGTTGGGTTTTTTTTTTTTTTGGTGGGATTTTCTCCATTAGGAAGAAGGCATTTGTAGCTTGTAGCCTGTTGATTCTGGATATGGCGCCCTAATATCCTGGTTGAGTCCATAGATTTTGGTACTTTATTAACTATTAACTATTAACTATTTTGGTACTTTATTAACTATAACTATTAACTATTTATAATTGGTACTTTATTAACTATTTTCATACCAAGGGAAATCTTTGGAAAGTGTTATCTAGACAAAAAAAAAAAAAATCCACTACAAATGTTTGTCTTGTCTAAGGATTAGTTCTTTTGACAATTCGTCATGAAGTGGAGGATTTGTGTAACAGTGTCTTCATGGAAGCTTTGTAGATACCTGATAAACAGGGGGAATTACAGTGTTCTGGGAGGTGCGTGTGTAGGATCTGCAGGCTTTGACAGTTTTGTTGTAATGGCATTTATTGGAAAGGTGGGAGACACTGCTGCTGCTCAGGCATGGTCTTGGATCCGTGTGGTGGTCTTCATAAAATACCTTAAGTTTTGGGTTTGATGTATTCAATGGGATTGAAGGCTCATATGAAGGACTTTGGGAATATTTTTCCTAACGCCAGGTATAAATTTTCAGTGACTTCCCTTTAGATTTGAGGGTAGTCTAACATGTGGCCACAAGGGCTGTATATTCCAGTAACATTTGTTTTTCTATAGTAATGTACTGTGGAGTGTTTCAAGTGCCTTTTCTTTTAAAGTGTTTTCTGTATAGATCACACCTATGAAACTTAAGCATTTTGCTTTTTCTTGGAAAAGCCAGTGTGCACTGCAGCTTTTTTGTGTTCTGGGAAAAGAAATACAGTTTCTGCTTATTTCCTGTGGTCTGTGTGTGTAGAGAACTGCTATGCCGTATAACACAGGGTGAACTCCAGCCTAGCAGCAGCAGAATGGCAGAACTTATGCTAATAATATATGAGTACAGTAGATGCTTTTTGTTACTTATCTGTTTTAATGTGGATAGATTCAGAAGAAATTTTATGCTACCACTGTAAATGAACTTTGGAGATGGAGGGAGTACTGGAATTTTCTTTTCTCAAAAATACTGGTATTTTTGTTTTTCTCTGGAAGAAGCACTTACAGTGCTGTCCTTCTTGTTCTCCTCATGCTTGATCTAAAGCTGATTTCATGTTTTATACTGACTGTGTCTTTCCATTTTTGATTATAGCTCTCTTATAGTGTGGAAAAGGGCTGCTTTGCTGTTCTTATCACACATGTTCAGCTGGAAGTGATCAGCTGTCTGGTTCTCTAAGGTTTTTTAATATCTGTATGATATTTTGCAATTAATAAACACAGTAATATTAGCTGAAACTAGGTGACTGCTACATTATGTGTAACACTTCCTGCTTGAAACAAGATGTCTTCATCACATATTTTTGTATATATATTTAATAGCCATTCATATCCTCCATCTTCTCTTGTACTATATAGGAAAAGATTTCTTCTTTACCCCTTTGTGTTGCTGTTTAAAATCCCAAGGCACAGTTAGCTTTGATACTGACTTCCATTGTAAAAAACCAGTCTGCACAAAACAGATGGAAAATATAGTTCACACTCTTTGTTGCTATGTTGTAAAGCTACTGAACTGTCTCCATGGAAGTAGATTATAAACATCCTTACTATAATATGCTTTGTCAAAGCTTGCACATTCCTTAGCTTCTAAAGAAATGTGGTGTTTGTATGTGTTCCTGATGTTTTTGCTCTCTGTGGCTTTAATCTGCCATAAAGGCCTGCCAACCTATTTGTACTGTACAAAGGTTCAACTCTTTTTTTTTTCTTCTGTCTCTTCTTCACTGATGCTTTCTCTTGAGATTTTTAAGAGTAAAGATGTGCTTTTGAAATTTCAGTGTCCATGATATCATAATAAAAAGAAAACAGAAGGTTTTAAATGCTTGCTTTTTTCAACAATTCAGTTAACTTGGCCAGGTAAGTTTCATTGAAACTATATAAAGGTAATTTTTTTCATTTCATGGTTTTGTCTTAGTAGTGAAGGTGCCATTGCTAGTTCAAAAAAGCCTGATGACTGCACATTTCTTTTCTTCTCAGCAAGAAACAAGAATAGCTGTCAAACAGGATATGTACACCTGTTTCTTGAATGATTATGAGTGCTATTATGATGACTGCATTTGTGATAATACAAAATCTGTATGAGCTAGTGAGTAAGTAGTGTTAATACAATCCCACAAATCCTCCCAGTGATGAATATTTACATTTAGATAATACATTTACCCAGGCATACAAATTTAATTTCTTTGTTCTGGAGGGATAGCCCTAATCACTTTCTTAAAACTACCTGTTGATCTGAACCAATGCTATATAAGTTCATTGACTGTGAATCATAATTGTTAGGATGTAGGGAATTTCAGTCATGTGACAACAGTGCAACCATCTAGAGTGAGCAAGGTATAGACAAACAGGAGCAACTATTGTGAATGAAGTAGATGCATGGATTTTCTCCATTAGGAAGAAGGTATTAGTACAAGGCAGTGTTTTGGTTTGGTTTGGTTTGTTGTTGTTGCCTTGGACAAGATCCATTCTTCATCAGAGACACCAAATCCTACTTCTATCTAGGTGGATTTCCTAGGAAGAAGTCACACAGTCACACTAAACACGAGAGGATAATATGGGATCTTTTGTTCTGTCTTGTGTGAACTTTAAGGTAGAGACAGTTGCTATTTCTGCAGTGTCTGGTATACCATTGCATTAGTACTTGGGGGGGGAAATTTAAAAGCAAATTACCAGATACACATGATTCTAGTAGTCATTAAGGAATCCAGTGGTACCAGCAACCAGAAGTCTTTTTAGACTTTCCTAAGTGTTAAAAAAATCAGGTTTCTGTAATTCAAAGTGCTTTCTGACTGAGGAGAAGTGACAAGAGATGGTATTTTGACTTCCCATCTCTTGAAACTGAATTATTGTAATTAATTGCAAGTTGGCATAATGTTTGAGAACATGGTTCTCTTTTACATGGATAACTCCAGCAGATAATTTACACAATGTGAATCTACTATTTTATAATTTCTGTATCTTTAGAATCAAGGGACTGCTAAAGCTACACAGTGGGAGCAATTCCATTTTACTTTGCATGCTGTCTTGCATAAGATAAAAGCCTGCATAAATGTAAATCGGAACTGTGGTTGTATTTGGGGCCTGTTTTTGGAGGGGATTGGATTTTTTGTGGTTGCTTTGTTTTGTTTTTCCCTGATGCTAAATTATTAGTAATTCAGACCTAAAGAAAAGAAATCAATGCTTGCTGCATGGCAGTTTTTGCATGCTAGGTCTAAATGAAGCATTAATATACAAAGTCCATTTCACAGCAGTCTTTGAACATTCTCTATAACCACAAGTTTTCTGGCAGCCCAGGTGTTTTCAGGTTTTGAGAGAACCACTACTCCAGCAGAGCTTTGGGAGAGGCAGGCCTAGGGAGATGTATGTCCTGCTGAGTAGTCCATCCCTCTTCTTTAGGCAATGCTTGTGCAGACTTCAAAGACTGCTTGAGGTCAGCAGATCATTTCCTCTGATTATCACACAGGGAGTCTGAGATGGTAATGGCTCCGTATCCCTGTTGTGTGTCATGTTCTTATCTATACAGAGGGAAGGGGCAGTTTTTAAAATCAGGGTGAAAAGCACTGCAGCTCAAGTGTTAAACCTTGAGAAGGTTGCTGCTACAAGCTCAGTGATTCTTCAGATCTCTTTTAAAGGTTGACAAATGTAAACACATGCATTATGTTGAATTACAGCCAGATTAGGCTGTTGGTATCTCTTTAGCTGTGAATTCCTGAGGGCTTGATGTACCTTTCAGAACAAATAAATGGTCTGGTGAAAAAGCTCCAGGTTCAGAGAGCTGATCTCTTCAGCAACCGCAATGTGTGGGAGGAGGTACTGTTACGGCCAAGGCATCAACTGATGAACTTCACATAACAGCACAAAACTTCACACACTTCAGTGACAAATATGTAGCATGTCTCAAATGCCAGACTTGCATAGGAATTATCCCAGTATTAAGACAGGTGAAGTGTTTCCATATTAAATTACAAATAATCCTAGTCTTTTGGATGTACCAAAAGTATGTAGTGTATGTTGTGGAGCAATATTTTAAACGGAGAAATGCGAAAGTTCATCCGTTGAAATAGTTGGTGTGTTCTATTGGCTGTATTTTTATCAGAATGCTGAAAAGACTTGATATTTTAAAAAATGCTAGTCAGTATGTAAGCCATGGTGTTGCATACCAGTGGAGCCTCTAAAAATCTGTATTCCCCAGAACTGTACTGAAATCCACTTACAGCTCATACAAAATTCAGCACAATTGATCATTGGTGCCTTGTGTTTTTTGTTAGTTGTGGGCTTTTCTGGCGGGTTGTCCACCTGTTTCATTTAATTGCATCTCAGTGCAGATGCCAGTTTATCTGTTCATTCTGTGCGTCAAGAGGGACTAAGGTGTTTCAGTTAATAAAATTTGGTTCCTGGCTCTAAAAAATTTGGATTAATTAGGAAATCTAAACTGCAAACTATAAGTAAGAGTTGTAATAAAACCTACATGAAAACTGTTCAGGTATGTTTGTCCTTAGAGTTGTATTACGTGATTTTAATACGGTGTTAATTAGAAGGTAATATCACTTCTTCAGTCACTTACTGGAGCAGGAGATTCATCAAGAGGAGGATTCTGAGCATGCTGCTGTCTGGTTCTGCCTTGGTGTAAGTGCTGACATAATTAGCAGCTGATCAGCTGTGCTATGGTGTAGCCTATGTTGTTTGGCTTTATTTTTCCCATAAAGTGCATCAGTTTATATTGGCGGTTCTGAAAGTATTTTCTTTATGTAAACACAAATGCTTTCAGTTGCCTTTAGTTTGATTGGGGATTGACTGGTTTCTGTTTGTTCTACTTTTTCATTAACATTGCTTTAACAGTAGTAGCAACATTAATGCTTTATAGCTGTCAGGGAATCTCAAAAATGTTGATTTTGTAGTATACTCTCTGTAATACGGCAGAGTTGGAGATAATAGTATTGTGCAAAACAAGGAGAGTAAAAATGTCTTGTTATCAAGGTGAGACTAACTGTTGTGTTGGAAAACAAAAGCCTCCAACTTGGAAAGGGCATTGAGCTTTTTCTTGTGTGGGTCTTTACACACTGAATGTGAATTGCTGCACACCTGTGTTTGGGCTTTGGAAAAGCCTGCAAAATCAGGCTTTTCCAAAGGCTGCTGCACAGGTGCAAGAAATGCTTAAAATCTGAGAACAGTTTTAAGTGTTAATCAAAATAGGTCTGTATCTGTGTGTCTGTGGAAGTTTACCAGTTGCTGTCTCCATTGTGTTATGCCCCTGCTGCATGTGCTTATTAAGAGTGAATAACAAAGAGATTTTCCAGTGATACTTTAAGTTCTGGTGGGACTGGACCCTGGTATCTTAAGGTATGAGCCACTGTAGCTCATTCAGAGGAGACATCTTATTCTTTCTCTGGTAAGCTTTTTGTTAACGCACATAACTGTGCTTCTTGGGAGAACCAAAGGATCATGCTTTATCTTCTGCCTTTTTTTAATGAGTTGTGGTCTTCTGGGTGGTAGGTCATCAGCTACTTACTGCAGCTTCTGGAGGTGATGAGCAGAAATTTGTCAGCTGAGATTTTTGCAAAGTCTTAAATGCTGTTGAGTTGTTGTGATTTGGTTTGTTTCCTATCACATTTTGCCTCAATGTGTTTTTCTTCTAAGGCTGTAAATTACATGTAAAATGTAAAAGAATCTATAATAGCACCCTTTAGGCAACTGCTACATGAAGAGAAGAATGTACTGATTTGATCTTAGCTAGAGAGAGGGTCAATCAAAAGTAAAGTGAGCTAAGACATCCTTTAATGCATTTGTTACCACTGTGGAACTGAAACTGTAGGAATATTTCTGTTCTATTCTGTTAGATGTAATTCCTGGAAATAGTCACACTTGGACTTCCAGCTCATGTTTAATTTCCCAAGCTAGACAGTTATTCTACTTTTTCGAGGTGAACAAAATGTTCTAGTGTTAGGAAAAAAAGATGTGTTTCTTAACCACTTCATTAAATATGTACTGTTGAAAGAAGGACAAGTTGAAAGTCAGTTTTTGGCGTGGAAGTAGGCTCAGAAAATGCTTTGAGTGTTCAAATAATTACTGCTTTTTATTTGGCGGGGTTTGAAACTCAAGGGGAAATTTAGTATGTAGTGAAATTCATCCAGTTTCTTGCATTGCTCAAAGTGAAGGTACCATTTGGTTGTATTGTAACTTGTTTAATTATCCTGCAAGGTCCAGTTCTCTGAATTACTCCAGTATGATTGCCATGTGTTTCCAGATGTCAGAGGAGTGTCAACCTTGTAGTGTTTTGCTGTTTAAGATACAGCTTTCTGATTCTTAGCATTGCTTGCTAATTAATTTTAATTTTCTGTGCCTTACAACCTTTCCTCCCAGAATGGTACTCCAACTTTTGAGATGCAAAAATGCAAAGCAGAAGAGGTGCTTAGCAGAGCAATGAATATCTTCCATAGTTTACCTAAAAGGCCTGGGACTGGAGGTGGCATTTTAATGCAATACAGCTGCTTCAGCTGTAAAATTTGTGATGAAAGAAGTCTCTCCAAAAAGCTTTTAAAGAAGATTCAAAATGTCTTTACTATTTGGGGGGTTTTTAAATTACATCTCATCAATGTCCTCTGAGCCACTTGTGTATGTTTTTAACAAATGGTCTCCTTCACTTCTCTGAGTCTAATGAATCCTGGAGCTGCACAGTGGGAGTCTTGACAGACTGGAAGTTGCATTAAACAGCTTAGGGTTTTTATTGAAAACATTGTCCTTGGTTCAAAGGAAAGGTAATTATTCTGCCCAGGAATGATAGCGGCCCCTCCTTTATTGACAGCGCACCATCTGCTTGTGATAAATTACATGGCCCTGGCAAGGCTGCAGCTTTTTGGTAGCAATGGGTGACGTAAAGCTTTATGTCCAGATGGTAGAAAATAAGAAATAAAGCTTGTTTATATAAATGACACACTTCCCTGCGTTTGGTGTCATGGTTTAACCCCCAGTGAGTAACTAAGTTTTGGAGGGTTTTTAAATGTCTTTTAGATGTATCTCTAAAGGAAGATTTCAGAAAGCATGGTGGTGCATAGGAATTTTTTGGATCTAATTCTTGCTGTAAGGTAAATTCCACTAATCTCTTGAGGGAGAGCTTGAAAAAATGGTGACCGAAATCTTGAATATTTCAGGTGTAATTGGCCCCATTTATTTTCCTTAACCACCCAAAGACTGTTAGTGTAGTTCTCACCTAGCAGTAGGAGCAGTACAGATTATTAAAGGGTTTTTCTTTAGAACTGGTTGTACTTAAAGTTGTTTGTTGCTGTAGCTTCAGGGAGGTTCTTTCTCTGAAAGCTTTCCAAGTAGTCAGTTTAAATCTGTAAGGAAAAGTTCAGAATGCTGTTAGGTAGTTTGCTAGCGAATTTGTTCTCCTGGCAGCTACTTCTTTCTCTTGCTGTCCTAGCCAAAGTATTATTTCTTCTTTTAACCTGTTTAATTTTATGATACCATTTAATGATATGATACATGCCCTGACAAAAATAAACATCTAGCCAATGGTGATTGTTAAAGAGCAATGTCTGCAGGAATCTTGGAGGGTAGGTGCAATTTTGGTTCTCATAATGTCTGAACTAGAACTGTAAGACAGATTTAAATGTTTGTGAGTAAAACATACTGCCTGTGACTTCCTATAGTGTCTGATTTGTTCAGAATGTTGGCTGGTACCTACTTCCAGACTTTATTTCAGAACATAATTTTAAATTCTCTTGCCATACATTACTGTTTAGAGTTTAGAAATGTCTTCCATTTGTTGTTTTTATTTGTTTTAAAAATATAATCACATCACACTGTGAGGAAGCTTATTCTTGACAAGTTCTTCTGGTATCTTTTGTGAGGCTAGTTGCTGCAGAGGAAAGTGTCATCAACTAACTCTGCAAAGCATTTCAGTCTTTTTTATTTGGGCTTAGGTAGAGGTAATACCACTCATTACTAGTTCTTGCTTTCCTACTACTGCTGTTTTTGGAGTTGGATCCTTGCAGTTATATTTGCACAATGTGGCATGACTAACATTTATCTTAGATTTAGATGTAAAGAGGAAACACTTTGAACCTGGCATTGCTATGCTTGTTATTTCTGTGGCTAGGCAGTTTGGATATGGATGTGGGGATTGGCCACAGGTTAAAATAACTCTGAGGCCATGTTGAGTTGTTACTAAAATTCAGTCAAGAATTCTATGTATAATGAGCAAAGTGCCCTGGCAAGTTTGACTCACTGTTTGGCTGCCAGGGTGCATAAGAAGCGGATGTGTATTATTCTGGGGTTTGGCAGCTTAGACCTTCACCTTTCATGGGCAAAATGCCTCAGCAGCTTCAAGCTATTTAGGCTAACACCTCATGTCTAATATGCACCGTTTGCAGATGAGCAGAAGTTACAAAGTGTTCATTATTATTAGTCTCTCAAACCAATAGACTTGAAATTTTATCCTCTATGTGGAAGACAGCTTGAAGTACAAGGTAGAACTAAATATATATAGTTGTAGTGTGTATTAATTAATGTGTGTAATGTTTTCTGTGCCTAGTAAATTGTAAGTCTTGGATAATTGTAGGATTTACCAAAGAGGGGAAGAGTTTCTGAAAACCCAAACTATAAGGCTTCTCAAGCATTGGAACACACTGCTCATGGAGGTTGTATAGTCTCCATCTGTGAAGATGGTCAAAACCCCACATAGACAGAGTTCTGGGCAACCTACTCTTGTACTTGAGCAGGCAGGTTGGACTGACTGATTTCAAGACATCTATTCCAACCTAAAGAATTTGTGAAAAGTGAAACTGGTACCTTCCATGTCAGTAACAGCTCTTTTCACCACTTGTGACATTTTAAATTTTTACACAGAGAATAATAAATCTGCAGAGCTTCTTTTACAGTCCTCTAAAGCCTTTTTCAGTGCCACAGGAAAGATGCAGAGCAGGTATTTCCAGAGTCATTGTATGTGCAAGATGCATCCTATAATGATCTAATTGTATTGACACTTGTAATGATATCAGTTCCTGATGCTTCACAGGTGGTTTATGTTTGTTTGCTTATGGTCAGTTCCAACCTATGGTCAGAGAAGCTGACTTGTCCTCTGATAAGATTCCTTCTGATGGTCTCTGACAAGCTAACACAATGTGTCAGTTAGTCCATCCTACTAGACCTGGCCAGGTGAGGATAATTGTAGCATCTCATTTGTTGGACAGACCTTAGATAATATTACATACTCTCAGATCTGATTGAGCAGAATCACATCAGGAGATCATCAAAGCGTTTGGAACCTCTGTCTGGAGTTGAATGATGCCCATCTGTAGAACACTGTCACACCTATAAAGGATGTGTTAATTGGTAAGCAGGCAAGACCCAAGGGGACATTCTTACATTGCCCAGTAGGCTGTTTTGTGCCATGTACAAGCTGTTATGTGTCCCTTGCTCAGCAGTTTGATTACTGTCTTTCAAATTTGCCCATTGTTTAGATAGGTTTCTTGCATCTGCCTTGGCCACTTTGTCTTTGAGAAGCCGTTTTCTCCATTCAGTCACCCTGTAGTCCTGAAGTACCAAAGCAGTCCAATAAAGGTGTTTCCTTCAGTAAAAAACTTCTTTAAGGCAAATTCCAATTTTCATTCCTCCTATACTTACACACCTCATAAGGGTTACAATCAGTTTCTCTTCCATTCTCTGAGGATTACTAATTTGGTCATCTTGCTGCAAAAGAATGACAGTATTTAGAGTGTTTTTAGTTTTTCCTCCTAATGATTGACTTTCATCCAAATCTTGAATTTTTGATTTATTTAAGCTTTGTACTTCAAGACTGAAACTTCCAGTAATAGAGAGCAATCAGGTCTTGTTAAAGGCTTCAGTTTATCAGTGACTGCAGTCACTCCATGAACTATTAGAATTGGTTACAGAAGTCTTCTCTAGTGGAAGCATGCTCTGCTAAAATATTCTAACATTGCCCAAAATAACTTAAAAATGTCTTTCAGACACCTGCAGGTCCATCAATCTTGCATTTCAGTTGTGGCTTCATCAGAATCCCTGCCACTGGTACAGTATATGATAGTGATTTGATAAAGTAGTCCTCTATTCATACGTTTTAAAGACTTGGACTCATTGTTGACTAATTGTAATGATAGGAACTAATTGGAGTCTTCTATCCTGATTTTTGATGTACTTTTCTTAACACTCGGTATGTTATTTTCATGCATAATAACTTTCCTCTGAGTCCTTAGTAGGTTACTGAATTCTGTAGTTGAGAGACTGTAAAGGACACATGTGAGGCTGAGCATTAGCCTTGTCTCAGTCACATGGGGGAAGATGCAGGTTGCTATACAATTGTGTCAACTACAAAGGCAAAAAGTATAGAAGTTGATTACTAATGATATATGTGCATCCAGAAGATGCAACCTACATGCATACAAGATAATTAAAGAATTGGATTATCAAGAAGTAATTTTCCTTCCACTGTAATGACTATGGATTAATAATTGCTAAATTTCACCTATCAACATTCCCAATGGAATTTACTCATTTTATGTATTCCCAGCTATTACTAAATGTTTGTTGTATGCTTGTTTTAGGAGCCAAGGTTGGCCAGATTTGAGGCAGGATGAACTGTTAACCCTTCTTTTTTTTTTTTTTTTCTGTAGGATCAGCAGAATTCTACTGGTTTAATCTCTTTCTCTTTAAAGCTTGAATTTTTGGGATCTTATAAAAAAGTATTTTTGCTGTAGAAAAGCTGACTTCTTTTATCCAACTATCCTGTAGTTGGATAAACATTGGCTCAGTTTAAATCAATTGGTTTTAATACTGCCTTTACTAACTCCTTAATGTTTATTCATGCTGGTCTCCTTAGCACATGTATCTTATTTCAAAGTCTTTCTGCTCACTTGATGAAGCCTGCTGTTTAAGGCAAAAGATGACTAATCAAGTAATTATAATATTGTCATGGCTGTGCACAGAGGAGCAGCCATTTTAGCTGATTTTATTACAGTGTCATTTTGTAACATCTTTGTGTCCCCATACTGCAGAAACTCTTTGACATGAGCTAAGACTGTTGTGCTCACTGCTGTATATGTATTGTTACTGCTCTAGGGAAGTTTAAGGAGGGCAGGGCAGTATGAAGAAATCAGGCTTACAGATACTATTTTATTGGCTACAGCAAGGTTGGGCTGTGCTGCTACTGTGATATTTGAAGTGGATATGCAGCCAGATCCTCCAAGTTCTTTCATGGTCACCAACACAGATATTAATATTCTATTAATAGAATAATAAACTGTGAAACGTGCTATTTTGAACAATTAGTAGGATCCTCTGGCAAAGTGGCTCTATTGTGGTCTTTCTGTAGTTAAAGGGAGCTTATGTGAGAGATGGGGACAAACGTTTTGGGAGGACCTGCTGCAGTAAGGCAAGAGGCAATGGTTTTAACCTAAAAGAAGGTAAATTCAGACTAGATATAAGGAAGATTTTTTTTTTTTTTTTTTGCAAGGCTGGTGGAACACAGGCTCAGGTTCCCTCGAGAAATGGTGGATGCCCCACCCCTGGAATCATTCCATGCCAGGCGGGATGGGGCTCTGAGCAACCTGATCTAGTGTTAGGTGTCCCTGCTTATGGCAGCAATGTTGGAACTAGGTGATCTTTAAGGTCCCCTCCAACCCAAATTGTTCTGTGATTCTAACAGATTGCATCTTTCCAGTCACATCAAGCAGCATGATCTCTTCTTGGTGAGAGCTGCATCTTTTTATGATGAAGTTCATGGGGAGAGCAGGCTGCCTTGGAGTTCTCTAAATGCAGCTAGTAGTTGCAAACAAAATCAGAAAGTGCAAATATGAAAATACTTCTCTGGGCTCTGGAATATGCCAAAGGCTTCAATCTCACCAGTGTATATAAACTCAGTGAATACACAGTACATGCGCCCAGCTGTTTTTTGGCATGCCTTTAGACTCCACTGGAACTATTTAGTTTGATAGCAAATACAATGATGGATACTTAATATTAGCATAAATTTTGTTTGTCTGGGACATTTTAGTGCCAAGAATATCAGCCATAATTCTTTCTTTTCTCCCTTTTCCATTTCTGATTCTCTTTGGCTTTACCATTGCCAATATTTAAAATCAAATTTAGCTCTTTTCCTCTCTTCTTTAAAGCATTGAGCATTTTTACCATCATCTCTGTAGTGGCTCCATACTGAGTACCCACATAATCCAGGCAAATCTCCTGTGTACAGTGCTGTTAAAAGCCACAGTTATGGGGTTAACTCAGAATGGTCACGAGCCAAGCCCTTCACTGCTTCTCCTAAAATAAATTCTTTTCTTATGCTGCTGCCATATGGCCAGTGAACATGAGCTCGCAGACATCTTTTGATTTCCTCATCCACGCTTTCAAGCGTGCTGACTCTTAAACTGGTCTTCTCCCCCCATGTTATTTGTAGTTTCTGTCCCGAGTGGTGAACTTGGGAAGCATGCAAGTATGTCAGAAGAATAAATAACTTGACTCAGCTGTCCCATTAGTGTCTCGTGGGTGAATTAAGCAGGGCCTTCCCGTGCTGCAGTGCAGCCCTTTTGTGGGAGCACAGGCTGTGAGCAGCTACTGCGGCTGGGGACTCCTGGGGTGCACGCTGGGCTCTAGTGCACGGTGCCCGGTCCTTATGGCCACCGCGGGCTTGAGACACACAGCCCAAAGACTCTTCCCCTTTCCAAATTTCCTTTAAACCTGGATTCCCCATCAGGCCTGAGAAAAGTGCAGTGAGCTGATTCTGTCTTCGGACTGGTTTGCTGGATACTACAGTTTGAGCTATTAAACAGCAATATAATAGCACTGAGTTAAGGAATTGTTCTAATTACTTTCTTTAGGTTTCTCATTGTGCTTGGAGGTTCTCTTGGCGCTTGCTGATGTCAGCTGGTTCTTTCTAATGTAAAACTGGGGGAATGCAGTATTCTGGCCCATACATTTTAATATATCTCTCTGGAATCTCAGGTTACATTGTATAATTGTATATAATACTTTTCTGAAGATCTATAATGAAAATCTGCAGACAGCATCTGAAGGGCAGGATGTAAAATTCTGACTGTAAATATTGGCAGTGATGCAGTGTTCACATAAGCAACCTTGGAGGAAGCAGACTGAAATGTGGAGTCACCTTGTAGCTGGAACTTAATGAGATAGGAAAAGTATTCTGAAAGATAAGAAATCTGTAGGTAATGTATAATAAAATTTTATTTATTATCTTTCAGAAGAAACCAGCAAAACTTTGCTTTATACCTCCATCTCGTTTATGAGCTGTTGTAAATCACTTTTTTTAGGCTGACAGAGTAGGCTGCTGTAGTACATCAGCTCTCCCTTTCTGTGGGTGAGTGATGCCTTTGGGTGGGTTATGCAGGTAAATCACTCTTGATCCCTCTTTCTGCCTTGGGGTGTTTGTGTCATGAGTCGGCTTTCTGACAGATGGTGTTACAAGCATCTTAAAATCAGCTCAAACTCAGCACATGCTTGGTCCTTAAACATCCATTACAGCATTTTTAACAACATTGTGCTCTCCCTGTCTCTTAGTGCAACTTTTCCTTAAAAGGTAAAAGTTTTGGAATTTAGTCACTGTTGAAGTGGAATTTTGTTTAGTGTTCTTTTTTGGTTTAAAATCTCACTCTCTTTTCTTCGGTTTTATGTTACTCACTGTAGCCCCTAATAGGTACTACTTTGTTTCCAGTCTGACCCTTGCTTCCAGTCAGATATTCATAAGTTGTGCTTGTCCTTTCTGGTAGTTGGCAAATCCAAAAACATTTTACTATTTTTTTTTCATCATGCAAGTATTATTAGAAGTCATGCTTGACTTGTGCTTTTCAGGAGAAGCCTTCAAGAGGAGAGTTTTCTATATCTTCTATGAAAAACACATTAGTGGCAGTAAAAGGGTAGTAGTGCTTTTATGTCTTCTCAAAAAAAAAAAAGATATTGGCTATTGTGTTGGTTTTTTTTTAATGTTGAGGTATTTATAAGTATAATGTCCAGAAAACAACTTGACTTATTATGTTAACATTACAAAAGATCTTCATAAGCCCTTGGGAGGCAACTTAGCTTCTGAAAGCTTAGTGGAGAATCTGTTAAATCAGCAGAAGAATATTGAATTCCTGGTTGAGATTTGAAAAATGCTTGTTTCCAAAACAGAATATGCTGAATTATGTCTTTCACTGAAACAGCCAACCAAAAGATGGAAATGTAGAAATAATAAACAGAATGAAAATATAAGCCTTTGCAAAAACAAGGGGGTTTTAATGTGGAAGAATTTACAAGCTTGATTGTATAATAGCATCACTCTGACTTGAAGAAACAAACCTTTAGAGAATGATCTATGTAACCAAGTTTTTCTTGCCAGATTACTTTGATTTAAGCACTTCCCAATGTCTGAAAATACAAGCTTTTTGAAATAGAAATTTTATCTTGTTTTGTTTGGCTGATTGATAGCAAGGTATGTGGAGAAAAAGCACTATCCATGTTAATGAAATTGTGCCTTATTTTCTCTGTCATTGATGCTGGTGCTGTCAGAAAAGCAACCACAGAGTTTTGCAGCCTGGTCCATATCCTTGCTGTGTAGGTTGTATATAGCCATCATCTGTTTGGGGAACCAGGACACAATGGCATCGCATTGTTCTCTGTGCCACTGAAGTGGATTGTGATTTCCTTCTCTTTGTTTTCTTTGTTTGTTTTCTGTGATGGAGGACTTTTAATCATATACGTGTCTGCTAAAAATTGTAGTAAGCTTACGTGGTCCAGGATTTCTGTAAAATTGGGTTATGGGTTGTCATGTAGTTTGGGAACAATGGTGGATGCTACAGAACCTACCCTTTCCACAAGCTCTTTTTATTCCAAACAATAGCCAGTCAACATTAATGCTTAGGTTATAAAATGCCTTTCAGCATTATTTCCTGAAAAAGTAGGTCTGCTGAGATCTGCTGTTTTGATCTCCTTTCACACCATAGGCATGCTGCTTTCCATCAGGGCTGACTTGCTGGGAAGCAGCTCTGTGAGGAGGACAACGGGGTGCTGGTAGACAACAAGCTGTCAGTGTTTAGTGAGCCAGCAGTGTGCCCCTCCTTGTGGCCAAGGAGGCCAACGGTGTCCTGGGGTGCATTAGGAAGAGTGTTACCAGCAGGTCAAGGGAGGTGATCCTGCCTTTCTACTCAGCCCTGGTGAGGCCACAGCTGGAGTGCTGTATCCAGTTCCACCTGAATATGAGGAAGAAATTCTTTATTTTTCAGGGTGCAGATGACTGAGCACTGTAACAGATTGCCCAGAGAGGTTGTGGTGTCTCCCTCACTGGAATCACTACAGAAATGTCTGGATACAATCCTGTGCAAAGTGCTGTAGGCTGACCCTGCTTGAGTAGGGAGGTTTGACGAAATGACCCTCTTGGTCCCTTCCTTAACCTATTCTGTGTATACATGCACTCAGAACTGCCATAAACCACCTAAGTATTTAGTTGGCCAAATACCTTCTTTAAGTTAGTTTGATTTTTATTGATGTTACTTATTTTTAGTTCTAAGAAGTACTGAAACTTGTTTAGTTTTGGAAAGCATTTGTACAAGGAAGGGAAAAGTTTTATTGTATTTCTTGGATTGTAGCTATGTTCTCCCAGAAGAGAAGAGAAGACAAGCAACCTGCCCAGGTAAGCAGTCCTGTAAAATTCATAGCCCTCCTAGCAAAGTGTATCTGCAGAGATCATGCTCACCTCAGTAAAGCTGTGGTATTTGGCAGGGTAAACTGTTTGCTGGATAAATCCCTTCCTTGACTTATTTAAGTTCTACTAAGATAAATTATTCTGCCACAAATTAAGGATAGCACATCTATCAGTAGTTAATATAATGCTTCTTGCCTCCAACACTTGGCAAGAATTTGTAAGATGAGACCAGCTTGAAAAACAGTGGGAAATGAATTACAATAGAGACTGAAAGCAACTTTTCCACAAAGAATTAATAGGGTGTTTTCATTTTAAAGGTGACTTATGGATCTGATATTAACTTGCTATAATCTTCTTACAGTGCTTTAAAACATCTTTAATATGCACATGACAATCTTGTTAACACATTCTGAGTCTTACCAGAGGCCATGTGCTACTGTCAGACTAGATCTTCACAAGTTTTCTACAGAATTCTTAAAAATCTCTGCTAATAAATGTTTTAATTTCCTTGATCACATAATGAAAACTGAACCTGAAGGTGTTTGGTTGTGTAACAGCATGAGCAAAATGCTGTAGGCTGACTAATTGGGCCAGTAAATATGTATCACAAGTGGAATGATTCTGCATATACTGAATTCCAATCGATTTGTATCAAGAAGGTTTTTTTCCATTATTTTTCATTTCATCAGTAAAAACAAACATGTCGGTTTTCAATCAGTATGTAAGGCAAAGGCATGAAATTGCTTAGTTTAGTCTCTTACCATATTGACAACAAAGTAAATAGGTTAAATTAAAGCTGCAATAATAAAACTCTAACATTAGTATTGAGCATCCACAAGATTGGTTAATGAAAGAATATAGAGTAACTTCATCACAGCTGCCTAATGTGAACTGGTATTTGTTGACCAACAAGAGCTTGTGCATACAACTTAGTTTCACTGATTAGGAGTCATTTTTCAAGATGTGTCCTACTATTTTACCTTGAAGTCTTTACAAGAACTAATTAAAAATGGAAAGCTTCCTTTATATTGCAGTAAGTATCTTTGTTTTAGATCCAGGAGGCAGTGATCCCTAGTGTGACAAGCAGATAAAATCCTGCCTGTGTGTGGTTTTGCCTGTCTGAAGTTGGTTTGCCCCTCTGAGTTCAGTGTCAGAGGGTGGCATGTCTGTGTATAGTGCAACATGCTTTTTGTTTCTCAAGAAGCCATGCTGATGAAGTGTTGCACTGTTTAGAACAGATTTGTGATTGCTTGCCAATTACTGCATAGAGATCAAGGCCGGGGGAGGGAAACGAGTACATCCTGGTTGAACTGAATTTTCTTTTGTGTCCAATACCATCTATGATAGCTTATTTATCAACCTTAGTAGATGACAGAAATATTATAAATACTAGATTTTTGTGATAGTAACAGAGTAACTTCCACAAATTCTTGCGTTCTTTGTTCTTTGTAGAGATGATTTTTTTTAACCTGGAACTGAGAAGTTGCATGAACATCAGCTCTAAGAACTGTCTTCTATTTTATTTTTCCAGAGGTTCAGTCTATCCTGGCCTTGCAAAAAAAAAAAAAAAAAAAAAAATTAGTTGCTGAGCAATTATTTTTTGTTTATTAAACTGACTTTTGCAAATCTGCGTTGTGTGAGAACCCTTAAGTATCTGGACTTCTAGTTTAAGCATGAGCTTTTATGAGAAAGTGAGGTTAAATACAAGTGACTGTTGATGTGTGTCAATGGTAAACCCATTGCAAAAGGTGGAATGTGCAGCTCCCTTTTTATCCTGCTCATAATTACAGTCAATATCAACTCAATTTCTACTTCAAGAAGAAATATCTCTTATACAGTAACAGAATCACACACTAGGTAAGGTTGGAAGGGTCCACAGTGGGTCATTTGGTCCAACCATCCTGCTCAAGCAGGGTTACCCTAGAACACTTTGTACAGGATTGTATCCAGACGTTTCTTTAATATCTGGGCCCCTCAGTTTAGGAAGGATGTTGATATCCTCAAATGCATTCAGAGGAGGGAACAAGGCTGGTGAAGGGTCTGGAACATAAGCCCTGTGAAGATCGGCTGAGGGAGCTGGGGTTGTTTAGCCTGGAAAAAAGGAAGCGCAGGGGAGACCTTATCACTCTCTACAATTACCTGAAGGGTGGTTGTAGTCAGGTGCAGGTTGGTCTCTCCTCCCAGGCAACCAGGGAGGATGCAGTCTTAGGCTGTGCCAGGGGCAGTTTAGGTTAGACGTCAGAAAAAAAAATCTTCAATGGAAGAGTGTTTGGGCACTGGAATCATCTGCTCAGGGAGGGGAGTCACCATCCCTGAATGTGTTTAAAAAAGAGGTAGACATGGCACTCAGTGCCATGGTTTAGCTGATGGGAAGGTGTTAGGTTAGGTCATAGGTTGGACTTGATGATTTCAGTCTTTTCCAACCTAGTTCATTCTGTGATTCTGTGATACTGGTGAGGAAGACTCCACGACCTCTCTGGGCAATCTGTTACAGTGCTCAGTCATCTGCATCCTGAAAAATAAAGAATTTCTTCCTCATAATCAGGTGTAATTTCCTGGGCGTCAGTTTCTGCCCATTGCCCCTTTTTGTGTTTCTTGGCATCACCAAGAAAAGCCTGAATCCTTCCTCTTGGCACCCTCCCTTCAGATACTTGTGTACATTGACAAGGTCCCCTCTCAGTTGTCTCTTCTCAAGGCTGAACAGGCCCAGCTCCTTCAGCCTTTCCTTGTGAGAGAGATGCTCCACTCCCTTGGCATCTTCATTGCCCTCCATTGGACTTGTTCCAGGAGTTCAAGTCTCTCTTGTACTGAGGAGCCCAGAACTGGACAGAGCACTCCAGCTGTGGCCTCACCAGGGCTGAGTAAAGGGGCAGGATCACCCTTGACCTGCAGGCAATTCTCTTCCCAAGGCACCCCAGGACACCATTGGCCTTCTTGGCCACTAGGAAGGGCACACTGCTGCCTCACGAACAGCCTGTTGCCTACCAGCATCCCCTTGTCCTTCTCACGGAGCTGCTTCCCAGCAAGCTGGCCCCCAGCCTGTACCAGTGCAGGGAGTTATTCTTCCTCAGATGCAGGACCCTGCATTCGCCTTTGTTTATTTTCAGGTTGTTCTTCTCTGCTCCTCTCTCCAAACTGTTGAGATCCTTCTGAAGGAGTCCACAGCCCTCTGTGGTATTGGCTGCTTGTCTCAGCTCCATGTCATCAATGAACTTGCTGAGGAGGTATCTATCTCTTCCATCCAAGTCATTGATGAGCAAGTTAAACAATACTTTGCCCATTATTGGACCTTTGGGGACACCACTAGTGACAGGTATAAACTACACCTTGTGCCACTTATTACAACCCTCTCGGGTTTGCTGTTCAGCCACTTCTCAATCCACCTCACTTAATGGATGGGTCTACTCATCCATTCCATACTTCCTGAATTTGCCTGTGATGATATTGTGAGAGGTGGTGTCAGAAGTCTTGCTGAAATCGAAGTAGACAATATCCATTCTCTCCCCTCATCCATCCACGTAGTTGCTTCATCATAGAGGTCAATCAGTTCGTCAAACATGATTTACCTTTAGTGAACCTATGCTGACTACTCCTGATCACCTTCTTGTCATCATTGTGGATAGAGATGGTCTCCAGAATGAGGTGCTCACTCACCTTTCCTGGGATTGAGGTGAGGCTGACTGGCTGGTAGTTTCCTGGGCTCTCCTTCTTGCCTTTTTGAAGACTGGGGGAACATTTGCTTTCTTCCAGTCCTCAGGCAGCTCTCCTGATCACCAGGACCTTTCAAAGATGGTCATGAGCTGCCTTGCTTTGGTGTCCACCAGGTCTCTCTGCAGTTGTGGATGCATCCTGTCAGGGCCCATGGACTTGTGGATGTCAAATCTGCCTAAGTGTTTTCTAACCCAGTCCACCTTCACCGGGGGAGAATCATTTTTATAATACTCCTTTACCCTTCCTGGTTTTCTGGGTCAGAGATTCCTGAGGACTTGTCATGTCAGTGAAGATTGATGTGAAGAAGGCATTCAGTAACTCTGCCTTCTCTGCTTCCTATTTTCATTATAACTTCTGCCTTTCTGAGTATTATGACCTCTAAAGCAGACACCTTCACAAGTGATGAAGTTTTATTCACAGAATCACTGTATATCCTGAGTTGGAAGGGACCCACAAGGATTGTGAAGTCTAACTCTTACATGAATGGCCCATACGGATATTGGGCCCACAATCACGGCATTATTGGCACCATGCTCTAATCATCTGAGCTAATTTCAGGGTCGTTGTTTTATCCTGTGGGAACCTGTTCTGGCAAAAACACTAATTTACTTCCAGTGGTTGCAAGGAATATGCATCTCATGTGCTTTCAGATTCATAATGGAATACTTCCTCCAGAGTGTTGGAATTCTTTTTTTCAGGTACATTCTAACTGCATTTTTAAAAGAATATTCTTATACTGTATATTTGTGATAGGAGAGTGTTTCTGCCCTTTAGATGGCGTGTGATTTTACTTCTGATACAATGGCAGCATGTTCTTTAGGAGATACGTGTGCACTTCAGACTAAATGATGCCCAGGTGCTACAAGCAAGGAAGCATTTTACTGAATTGTAAGAGCAATCTTGATATGACTGCAGTAAACTTACAAAAGAGTGTAGAAGTACAGGAAAAGTTATTAGTTATCCTCTAATTTCAATGTTGCTCAGTCAGTAGCTAGTTTAAGCCATTAACAGGACCCATGAGGGACTTGAGATGAGTTGATCTGATAAAGTTCTAGTTTTTTTAACCTTCTGAAGAACTCAGTTCCAGTAATCATCCCTTTCTTCCCCCTTTCCTTCCTTTGCTGAAAGTCATCACATTCCAGTTTCCTAGATGAAAGGATGTTACCAGAATCATTGCACAACTTCTATGCAAGAACAATTGGCAGGGTAGTGTCTATCTGGCCTTTTTTGCGTGGTCTTAAAAATGCAGCTGCATACTGCCAAAAAACCAGTTGCTGGAAAATTTATGCAGTCCTGACAATTTTCCTAGGTCTACAGTTGAGCAGTTGTGGACAAAGCTCTAACCTTCAGGAGATGCTTGGGCTGGGAAGGGGTTTAGAGGTCCTGTTTGAGTGCTCAAGCACTGTTTGGGTTGTGGATGGGATTAGTAATGATACCTACTCACTGCTGTTTCCAGCGCTGCTTAGTTTGTCTTTGTGGTCCCAGGAAACATGGTGGAACTGTACTGGCAGTTAACAGCCTGCTACACCAGTGTGTACCAATGGAGCTGAACCAGCAAATGTTAGTAGAGCCGAACACTGGATACATGCTTGTTGCATAAAATTACAAACACTATTGCATGTGGAATCACTCTTCCAAGTGTAGGATTTTATAGTGGAATTGGAACATGTTGAGGTACAGAGAAGAGTACTTGCACAGAATGCAGGGAGAAAGGCAAGCAGAGGACAGGGAACCTGTGCTCAATTTTTGTTTGGTTTCTGGTGCTTTGCTTCAGATGGTAATAACATGTGGTGGGTAGTGAGCCATTGGGTAGAGATACCACTTAATATGTTTTGAAGTTCTTGGTAATATTATCATGACCACAAGTTTTTAAAGAAGTAATAATTTCATTAAATTACTTGATGGCTCTAGAGTGAAGTAAAAGCTGATAGACTTTTGAGACCCACAAACCTGAAGAAGACAACATCTTCCAAATCTGTCAGTTGCTTTTAATAGGTGATTACATCTCTATAGAGAGCTGGAAGACTCGTTCTTGAGACTTGTTTACATCACAAAGCATTCTTCAATCTATAAGGACAAATCTAGAATCATAACCTGTTTTTTTGGTAGGAGTTTAGGGAAAACTGTGAGGCGGTTGCTAACTACAAATTAAGATTGCTCTTTAATCTTTAGTCCGGAAGGCTCCCAACAACATGGAAAAGGGTGTGAATGTATAGAGGGGAAAACCATAAAGGTGATGAAATTCCTTTTGCTTCAATATTATAAACTCCATTCTTTATGGGAACACAGAGACAATGTATGTGTGGCAAAGGCTGCATTCCTTGTCTGGGGGCGAGGGGCTGATCACAGCAGCTGTGTATGTTACCTTACTACTCCATACCGGTGAAATCTGATTTGTATTTTGATGCAAATGTCCTGACCTGACATATCAGAAATTGGTGCATTTCTCTGTAGGAGATGTGCAGATGCAGTTTTATCAGAAGATGCCAAAATAGCGGTTTTTTTCTGCATGTAGTTTGCTGTGGACACTTGTTTGTTTATTGATTGCCTCACTATTAGAAATGCAAGTAGTGGCTTTTGGCCCACTATTTTTAGTATCTTTTAATTTTATTGAGTTTGTTTCTTCTTTTCAACTTCATTTTGCAGTCTGAGTTATTTAAAATGACCAAATAATTGATCTGAAAACATAAGAGAAAGCTGAATCTGCAGTAGCAGATCTGATGTGAATAAATTAAAAATTTAGTTCCATAAAGTTCAAAAAGCCTTTGTGTTTTACGGAAATCTTGCTGCTTTTTGGGGAAGAGAAATTAAGCTTCTGGAGAAACTCTGGGGGAGAAAAGATTAAGAAATAATGCTGGAGAAGAAGACATCTCTTAAGTGGCAGTCAATGCTTTAAAAATATCAGCTTCTACCCACTAATGATAGGCCAGGTTTTGCAAACTAAACAGATTTCACCTTTTTTCTTATGCTATGCCTTTGATGGGATTTTGCTTTTGTTTGCCTGGTTGTGGGTGGAATAACTGATACTCTTGGCAACAAATACTATATAGGTTCTTAAAATTACATTTGTTCTGGCCTGGAGCAGAGCTTTGTGGGTGTTGGATGTTTCTTTGAGACCTGGCATTCGTGTTAGTTAATCACCTTATGTTATCTACAACTTAAAAGGAAGATGATTAATGTCTAGCAGCCACCTTCACTATGTGGCATAGATCTGCATGCTGTACATTTAATGGTTCAGTTTATAAACCACTCGCCTGGGCAAGACAGTGTTTGGGTAATCAGTTCTCCAGAAATATACTTTGTGGACCAGAGACAAGTAAGTTAACTGTTACTTATTGTAGTCTCATCAGTGGCATAGGGCTTAATCCCTTAAGCACATTAGAGTATTAGTTGATCAGAAATTTATTATGATCTGCTTAAGTGAGATGATGTGAACCTCTTTCTGGGCAATACAGGAACGTAGTACAGTGTGCTAGGCTGGAATTTAATTACCTGATAAATAGGTTGTTCTATACATATATCTGAACATCTGAAATACTTAAATTGTACTTGGTGTTTAATGTCCTGTGTACTAATTTTGACAAATGTCAAAGAATCCCTACGGAAATGGCTGAATACATGATAAATTGGCTGCTGCTATTTAAGTGAAGTGAGCTGGATTATCAGAAGTAATCGGTTTAATTTAAACCCAGCTCATTTTAACTGAAAAAGGTTAGGGAGCAGCCATGTGATAATCCAGCAAAGAGATCTAAAGGGGAAAGTCGTAATTTACAGTAATGCAGGCAAGCAGGATAAAACATGGTGAACAACACTAGCTGATTCAATAGGTTTTCCATTAATTATTCAAAGTGTAAGCAAACTCTTCTTTGAGATGCAGTTACTAGTGAATTCTGAGAAAACTTTGAATCTTGTTTAAAAGCAGGTAACTGCTTCTTTTTTTCACCAGGTACTTCTTGATTGAAAGAAAACCTGATATGGAGAAACTAGGCAGTGCTTAGACTTGATAGTTGTGCCTATACTGGTCCATTCAGACTTGTCAGAAAATGCATGATTAATCTTAATTGCATGAAGGAGAAAAAACTGCAAATCCCAATTTGCATTTATTTTTAACACTTCCATAAGCACAAGCAGAACTTTAATGTCTTGTACTTTAATTTGAGGTCTTGTATTGCAGTTATGGATGTGACTTACGACAATTGAGTTCAGTCTCACTTTCAATTCTTTTCTAGGGAGAGCACGTGTGCAGCAGCTAGCAGAGAACACGAGGTATTTCAGGAGACGACTGAAAGAGATGGGCTTTATCATCTATGGAAATGAAGACTCCCCTGTTGTGCCTCTGATGCTGTACATGCCAGCAAAAATTGGGTATGTTTGACAGCATAACTTCTTACCCATCTTCTTTGAAGCTAGGTTAGTGTAAGAATATTAAGGGTTTTCTAAATATAAGAAAAGATTAGTTTGATTTTTGCTTTTATGATCATTACTGAGTCTTATAAAATACAGAAACTTCTCTAAGTTACCTTGAGAAAATGAAGGCTTGTAGCTTGGGGCATCAAGAAAGCCTTTTGGGGAAGCAATTTTGCCTCTGTGTTATTTTTTAAAGGTTGGGTTGTGTGTTTCCATTGTATTTATATGTAAAGTGTATAAATGTCACAAAGAAGAGCTGAAATTGAATGGAAATTAACGTTAAAAGTCACTGGAGGAAGTCTTTCAACTAGCTTCTGGATCAGAAGGAGCCATATCTCCATTGATGCGCTTTGAAAATTAGAAAAGGAGAAGGAAAAATTGGAAAAGGAAATTAAAAATTTTAAAATTAGAAAATTAGAAAAGGAAAAGTAGCGGGGCAAGACATGATGTATTTAATGAATCCCAAGTTTTTAAGAGGTCTAGATATAATCAGGTATTGGTATTGCAAACAACTATATTAAAACAATTATATTGTTAAACAATTATATTAAAACAACTCTAGCACATAGGTTTGTAAATGCTTGCCAGTTTGTGGTGTGTGTGTGGATAATTAAGGCCAAAATTCTGCAAGGAGGATATATAAAGTATATATTGAAAATTTTTGCAACATAGACAAAGACCTGATTTCAAGGACAGTTTGGCTTTGCTCACTACTTTTCAGGGTCTGTATAATGCAGTGCTCAATCAACACTCAAATTTGGAAAACATAATTTCATTTTAAGCTGTACTGAACATCTCTAGTGCTTGACTAGCTCAGGCTTCAGTCTGGCACTTTTTATGAAGCTAGATACAGTCGTTCTCCACCCTTCTCAGTGTAACAAAGTTTTAAAAGGCCTGTTACCTTTATGGTAACTGCAGACTACAGATCCAGAACACAGAGGCAGCGGTTTCCACTGCCCAGCTTTTCTACCAGTCAGTACAATCTTTTCCTTGGAAATGTTCGTGGAAATACTTATTACCTGAGCAACTGGGCCAGTATCTTATTTAAAATCAGTAAGAAGAGAGAGCTCTGATGGGAGTTGGCCCTTAGGATCTGCATCGGGTTTACTTGATCCTTTCTTTGTCCCTTGTAGCCTGTTTTTAAAATAGTTTGAGAGTACTAAATGGACACAAAATGAAGTGTATCAGGATGCACCTATTTATAAGAAAAAATAGCTGTGGCAGAAAATTTTGAAGACCTATTAAAGAATGTTAGTTTTATATGTCCTTATAAACCTCTTAAGTTCATTGCTACTTCTCACAACAAGGTCAGTTCAAGAAGGATTAACCATTTCCTGTGGCCTGTAGAAAGACCTCCAACTGCACTGCCATTACAGATTTGATCAAGATCTTTGTGCCTCTCTTATTGTATAAGTCACAGCCACTACTTTCTTTCATCTTCAGAATTTGTTTTGTTGAAGATAGTGTGTGACAGTTGTATGATATTTTTGCACCTTCCTTAAAACATTAGGTATCGTTAAATGATCCCAGTTTACTGTGGTGATTCAGTGGTTCTTATGATACTTATAAAGGATGTATATGATGGTACATTCTGTAATGCAATAATGTACTTTAATCAAATTAAATTCATGAAAACAAAACATCTTGAAGTTGCAGAAACATCCACTTTGGGTCATTGCAGCATGAGGAATTCCTTGTATAGTCTAAATTTCTGAGCCAAAATCACTCTTTCCTATTGGAAAGATTTCCAAGCTTAGGTTACAAATCCATTTAGAAACAGCCTGCTAAAAGACCGGTCTCTGCTACATTTAATCTTTCATCTTTGTTAGAACTTAATACACTGAAACCTTTTGAGAAGGACCACCTTTGGATTGAATTTAAAAAAGGCTTTTGTGAGCAGGCATTTCTGCCTCTAAAAAGAAAGCACTGGAAGCTCCAAACTGTGGTCTGGCAGCCTTGCCACAACAAAGGCCTGTATGGGTTACCATACTGAGTCCTTCATGCTCGTGCTTTGCCACCAATAATTGTGACGATCTTGTTCTCTCTGGCAGTGCGTTTGGGCGTGAGATGCTGAAGCGGAACATCGGTGTTGTGGTTGTGGGCTTCCCTGCCACCCCCATCATCGAGTCCAGAGCCAGATTCTGTTTGTCTGCAGCTCATACCAAAGAGATGCTTGATACAGTAAGTGTCTCATCTTCCTTCTGCTCATGCCTGCTAATAAACAGATACAATTGTCTGGGTTTTGTACACTGGTTCAGTGTTTGGTACACAACATAGTGTACATGACCAATCTTCAAAGCCCTTTGCAGTAGAGCTGGCAATGAATCCATCTCTTTCCTTGCTTCAACAGTGTGGAATGGCTGCTTAGAGTAAATCTCAGGACTTTCCTTGTCCTATTTTTAAGGGAGACGGACTCATTCCTGTGAGACAATGCTTTTTACCTTCTTTAAAGGCTATACCTTGCATTGAACTTGTTAGAAGGAAACATTTTGCATCTTCTAACCCTAGATGCTAATGGTAAGAAAAAAAATTAAAAGGCCCGAGAACCTCCAAAACATTTATATTCCTCCCAAAAGAAAGTGCATGATTCTTAGTGAGAACTTTTTTTCCAGAGATTACTATTCCTCTTCTTGTTTAAAGCTTCAGAGCACTGTATGTTAGATGAACCTGTCCTAGTGGGTCTGTAGCATGTGCAGTGCCTTACTTACTCTTACCGGCACTTGCAGAGGGAATGGAGGTCCCCTCGAAGGAGGCTTGCATCACAGTCAGGAGATGCTGCCTTCAGTAAGGATGGTGGCTATTCTCTGACTAACAGGGTCCAAAGAGGATTATGTGAGTAAGTCTGACTATTCTTATGTATGTCTTGGTATTCTTATGTATATTAATCTCACTATTTTTAGTATGTCTTGGTGTGGTAGCTACATTCAATTTTGAGTCTTCTGAATAATCTTTTTTGATGGACATGTGTACATGGACTGTTCTAGGTGCTGACAAAGTTCTGCATTGCACATTTTTCCCCACTTTGAGGATTTGTGATTCAGCATATAAACTAGGTTGAGTGATGAATTTGGACTTCAATGAGAGTAGACTCTGTCCTATTCAGAGACCTACTTGAAAGAATGCCATGAAAGAATACAGTCACAAAGAGCGGAGGTGTCCAGGACAGCTAGTTGATTTTTCCTCTCCACTCCTTCCCTGAAGAATGATCTGTCTTGACTTAAAGAAGAGTGAATGTGGTGGGAAGCCTGCATGGATGAATAACCAACAAAAATATATCATGGAAGTGTCTAAGAGGTGCAAGCATGGAGAGGTGACTCAAGGAAGAATAGAGACACAGTCCTGAGCATGCAGGGGTGGGGGTCAGGAAAACCAAAGCCCAGCTGGAACTCAGTCTGTCAAAGGACATCAGATGCAGAAGGCGGAGCTTTTATGGGGCATTAGTAGCAAAAGAAAGAGTAGAGAAAATGTGGAGGACTGCAGCTGAATGGCACAGGGAATCAGGTGAGAAATGTGTGCAAGAGGCAAGGGTACTCAGTGCCTTTGTTGTCTCAGTCTACTAGTGAGACTTAGGAATCCTGAGACCATGAGACTAGTGGAAAAGTATGGAGCAGTAAAGACTTAACCTTTGGTGTGAAGGAGGCTCCAGTAACGGAACATTTAAACAAAATTGGCATGCACAAGTCCGTGGGACCTGATGAGCTGCATCCACAAGCAGTCACTGCTTGAGGGATTTGGCAGTCACTGCAAGGCCACTCTTGATTATCATCTTTGGAGGAAGAATTTGTGGTGGTTGGGGAAGGCCTCTGAGGACTGGAAGACAGCAAATGTCACCTTCTCACCTTCTTCTTGAAGAAGGGCAAAAAAGTGTGATGAGCTGCATGTTGAAAAGCCTTGCCTTTATCTTGACAAGATTGTGGAGAAAAAAAAGTCTTGAAACTATTTTTGAACATTTTATGGACAAGGTGATTGGGAGTAGACACAGAGTTAGGAAGAGGAAATCATGCCCAATGTTCAAATATGATCAGGTGGTAACACTTCAATATGTGAACAGCAAATAGGATATCTAACAGATATTTAGTTACTAATGTCACATAAAAAAAATAGACTCAACCTTTTCACACTTGACTGCTGCAGAACTTACATAAAAATCAACAGCTTAAAATTACACACTTTTTAAATTTAATTTCTGTTTAAAAATTAGTAAGGCAGTGCATGGTGTGAGCAGTTTTGTAATGTATGTGTAGTGTCATTGAGTAGTATCAACCTGCTGTGTATCTGTGGTGCTGTACTTGCTGCTCCTGAGTTGTTTCTGCCTTGTGAGAGATTCCATAACGTAACACTCCAACAACAGACTGCTTAAGGAGTTCCTTCCCAGCTACTTGTCCTGCTACTCTTCCCTTAATTATCTCAATTTAGTTGTTTCTGTTCCAAATACATACTAGTTCAAAACCAGTATGTTCAGAGAAGACCGTCTCCTTTGCTTCCTTTTCCCCTGTATAAAATAAATAGTATCAGACTTGGCTCAGAGCATGGTAATAGCCCTGAGTTCATTGACACAAAAGAGGGAGCAGTAACTTCTGGATAGGTGGGCATGGAGTGGGGATGAATGGATAAGAGATGGGAGGAAGGAAAACAAAGAAAAGTGTAGTCTCTGAAATCATATTGCTGCAAATTGAGCTAAAACCGAAAGTGTACAAACTTGATGTGCAGGCACTGCCTGAACTATCGTGCAATTTTATAGTTGGTTAGGTTTTTGGTCTTCTCTTTTGTGGATTAGCTGGGGCCTTTGCCATAATAAGCTGCTTTTTTAGGGTCTGTTTAAGTACCACATTTGCTCTCTTCCAAAATCTATCTGTAACCTTTATTGCTCTGCTTTAAAAATCTCTTTTCCTGTCAATTCTTTCTGCATTTTCCAAAAAAATGTTTCAGATTTTGTGCATTTAACATGAGACTCATTACTAGAGTACCTCTGTAAGTGTTAAATGTACTAAATTGAGGAAATGCATGTTCAATGTATTAGAGCTTGTCTGCTAAGAAAATTAATCCAGAGCAAAATGAGGTGTGAATTTTTAAGTGAATGAAGAAATCCTGATTTAGCTCGGTATGTGGAGGCTTTTTTCCAAGTTAGAGTAACCCCCTTTATGGTTCAAAATAGCTGCATGCTCAGAACCCAGAACAAGGAGCAAGTCTTTGTGTCAGTGACATTGTGCTGTGTTTTCTTGTGATGCAGTAAAAAGGGATTGATTTCAGGCAGCTAATCATTAAGGCAGACCTCAGGTCTAATCCCTCTGCTAACTATGGCAACAATATCCAGGAGGAGGAAGAACTAAAGTGAATGGACTTGGGGAGAACTGGCAGACAGCTTCTTCACGTCACTGACAGAGAGGACAACTTGTTATCCCATCTGTGTATTTATGGATACTATCTAGGACTCTTGTGGTATTTTTTCAAACAAAACTTCTCCAGGTTTGAAGCATAGGGAGGAGAAGCTTGTCTTTGAAATAGTGATATTTGTAATGCTTCCTTGTTCTTATTAAATACACCCACATGATGAGGAACAGTTCTTAGTTAAAATTTTAACTGTTTTATGTAAATAAAACTTCCTTGCCTAAAAATATTTGGCTTAGGATCAGAGCGAAGTTCCTCATAACCTGCATCGCTGTGGGCTGTGCTTTCTTTTCAGTGATGAAAAATATATTACACTCTCCTAAAGTCAGAGTACACCAATGCCATTTCCTTTGTAGTCTTTGCTGGTCACATGGCCCTTTTTGTTTTAAATTAATAAAATCCTAAATCTGCATTCAAGAATAACAGTTAACATACTCTTTCAACAGAAATTCAGCTTTAAATTGCTTCCATATGGGATCTTTACTTAAAGCTCTGGCAGACTGTGCCCATACTTTTGTTTTGTTTTGTTTTTACCGAGGTCCAACTCCTGGGTTTGTCGTTCCCCCAGATCTTGGAGTGCAGAGATTTTTGCTGCCAGATATAACAAGCATGAAGGGCCATTGTTTAAAGAAACAAAAACTTGAACTATCCATCTAGGAAGAAAAAACATGTAGAGCTATTAACCCCCATCTGCCAACTGTCCTCAAGAGACAAGCATTTGACCCAGATGGGAGCATTAGTGTTGAATTAGTGACATTCTGAAGCAATGCTGAGTGTACCTATGTCCATAAATTTACAATTCAAGGCAGTGAAGAATGCCAAACTTTGAATTTTAAAAACCACTTTGGACTTGGAAGTGATCTTCTGAATTAATTTTTGTCACTTGCCTATATAAAATAACTAGCATCATACGCTATCACAGATTGTCTGCAACAAGTGATTCATTTTGTACTTTGCTCTAGGATTGTTCTGTAGAGAAATGAAGTTTAGGATTTGGCTTTTAACAGACCCTATTGTGTGTGGACCAATGTCTTATCAGATATTGCAACATAATGGAAGTATGATTAACTGAGCTGAGACTTCCCTCATTTCTTATGCAAGCAGATGTTTGATCTCTGGTAAACTTCATAATATTTGAGTTCAGGTCAAAATGGTGAAAGGCTGTGCTAATTCAGTAGCAGTGTTCTGGGTCATCAGTTGCTTGAGTGTGGTCTTTGTGGCAACCTCAATGGGATTTGCTTTCCAGGGAGAAAATGCTTGGGGTCCTACCCATAATTACTTTATTTTTCTTTCCTTGGATTATCTGGCAAAAATCTCCTGTGCCATGTTGTTTATGACACATAGCTTTCATCTCTAGTTGTTTATGGACAATGCAAATTAACCAAATGTAGATATAACAAATGCATCTTTAGAACTTGTTAGCTCACTACTGTAGTTTGTCTTTGCTATTTTAAGAATACTGTAGATCAAGTTTGCTAACACAGGTTGTTTTCAAACTGAATGATACATAAAGAGGAGTCAAACCTCAAACAAAATGTACATTTTTTTTCAATTTCAGCTTCATTACCTCCAAGAAGGGAGGAACATTATGCTGGTTTTTTATCGATGCATAGTCATGGGGTTTGCTGGATATTTTGATCCTGTTCTGGAACTGGAATAGTCAGGTGGATGCATAGGCACTCTCAGTTAAGTGACCAGTGCTGTTTATGTGGTCTCAAAATTTCTGAAAGTTAAAATAATAAAAAAAAAAAATCCTATGCACTTCTGAAGGTACTGGCTTCTAGCACAGTAAAATCTCAAGTAAAATGGCTGTCAGAGTAGTCTGCAGGCATACATAAAGGAAGATGTGCAGATAACTTGCATCTGTCTCCTCTGCTGATCTACTGTGGTCTCTTTGTCAGGCTTTAAAAGAAATCAATGAAGTTGGGGACCTTTTGCAACTGAAATATTCCCGTCGCCGTTTGGTACCTCTCCTGGACCGGCCGTTTGACGAGACAACATATGAAGAAACAGAAGACTGAACTCCCTCCATGTGCCTCAGTGGGAGGGACACACCCCATGGGACACTCCGTGGCACACAGGCCACAGCATCCGTGAACATCACACCTATGACTGCTTAGTATAAGAGACATTTCCTCACAATACTGAAGTGGCCACATCAGCTCTAAATGGCATTTTGTAAATAGGGAGAGGAGAAAAAAAATTCTTTGATTCCTGTGTCTTCAGGGTCTGGCCCTAGAGGTGCTTGGCTTTATTTTTTTTCTTGTTGCTTTTTTTTTTTTAATTTATTTGTCTCAATGAGTTCACAGCAACCCAAGTTGGCTGTGGCTGATTAGTTCAGACTTTGTATGCACCATTAGCCTCCCAAATGCTGGCTGAGATGTTGTGAGCATGTGTGACGCTGGCATGGCAGCATTTTCAGTGTCACTGCTAGGTGTCTGATCTTCCCAATAAGGATTGAGCTGACCTGTCTGTTTCTGGAGACTTCCTGGAGAAACTGTTGATTGCTAACTTTGACATATTTAACAAGATGGATAATCAACCAAAGTTGTTTTTTTCATTTGCAGTTACTTATGTTTAAAACTTGAATTTAGCCTTTTTAAAATAAATGTGTTGTTGACATGTCACTGACAGGACCATTGTTCCCAAACATTATTTAGTTTTGTAAGCCACGGGCAGAAAGACTTCTGGATCTGTAGCCTCTTTTCCTTCCCAATATGGATACCAGATTGTCCCCTGGTTTTGACACTAATTGTCCCTTTGATAGAGGGTAAGTGATGGAGAGGGGATTGTTTTGTTTTTAATACTTCTGTTTTAAAAAAAAATATGGGTTGTGTGTGTTGCTTCTCATCTTCAGGTTAGTTTCTCTTGCTTTAGAATTATCATAAATTCATGAGCAAGTCACTAAGTCCTAGAAGGGTGCTCTTTAAACAAACTAGAGCAAGTCTTGTGCTTAGTCTTAAGACTAAGCCCCCTCAATAAGCAGGCCTATACAAGGGGTGACTATGAGGAGAACCATCTGTTTCATGCAGATCTGTAAAAGGCTGCTGCCCTTTGCTATGCTAACTCACTCTTTCTTGTCACCTGTGAGGTGCTCTTCACTGGCCCTGTTACGCATATGGACAGCTTGAATCCTGTAGGCATGTTAGGTTTTGGCTGGCCAGCAAAGTCCCCATTGTCAGCTGCATGTCTGTAGGCCTTCCCTGAAGAAAGAGAATGTCCTCACAACTGCATTTAGTTTGATATCTTTATTCTTCTGTACTTCTGTTACTGACCAACACTGCTCAAATGGGTGTTCACTGAGCCAGTTGCTGTTGCGAGTCTTTATTTGCAAGTTTCATACTGTCCCTCTGTTTCAAATAGATGCCTTTGCTCTAACACACCTTAGAATTGGTATGCTACTTAGTTTTTACATCTTGAATTCTTTCAGTGAACAGAATGGATCAAAAAAAGGTACCAAATATTTTAAATGAGTCAATTGCAGTATAGTTCATTTCTGTATTTTGTATTTAGACATATACAATTTCTGCAAAGGTTGTAAAATGTTAACAGTGTCACTTGGGTTGGGCCAGCTCTTCAGTTTGGGTTATCAAGATCCTTTTTGCAGGTTACTGAGGTTTTAGAAACAGACTCATCATCATAATACTAAAGCAGAGAGCAACTCAAAGCTCTTTGTGTGGTGCTGAAAAAAAAATCATTCATTTAAGGTTCTTTAATGTTCCCTCTGCAATGAACAGGGAGGGAGTGTTTTGGCCACTAGAACCAAGCAGTTCTGCAAATACATGTGGTGGGTTAAAGCAGAATTGGCTTCTATTTTACAGACTATCTAACTTCATGCATTTATAGATCTTTTTACATTTTATTGTAATGGAACTTCAAAATACTGGTTCATTTTTTTTACCATTGAATTTCAGAAGTTTAGTTTTATGAAAAGAACTGTAATTGACTGTTTGAAAATAGGTCCAGATAACTATTTCTGTCTTACTCCGTTAATGTTGTTTGGCTCTTCTTCTGGAGCTGAGTGAGTGCAGAGTCTGAGAAGTCTTTATGTGCAGCTTGGATAGCTATGAAATAGTCTCACATGTTCAGCCAGAGTGAATAAATGGCAGTTAGCTGAGCTTACTTTCTCGCCCATGTTCTGCCCAGGACTAGCTTTAACATTCCAGCATATGGCCTGCTTTCTGACTTCAAGAAGCTTTACCTCAAAGAATTACTGATTATTTTTTTTTCTCTTTGGATTGTACTAGGGAACGAGAGGAGGTTAGTACAGGAAGCCCTGACTTCAGCCCTGACCCTATTAACTTGATCATGAAATGGTTTAAGAGCAGACAAAACTGACCAATTTGAAGACTTGGATCAGTAGGTACCTGTTTTTAAGCATTCACAAATGTACAGTGTGTTTGTCTGCTGTGTAATCAAGTCAGTTTGGAAATTGTGATGTATTAAGTTAGAAGTGGGTTATCATAGAATTTACAAGTGTTGAATCTTAACCTTGTCTCTGGGAATCCATTTTAGAGCAGCTTGTCTTTAGAAGGGAGAAAAGCATCTGGAAAAATCTTCATAATCTAGATAAATCCTGTGTAAAACTTCTGAAATGGTCAGTGTTTAAAAATTACTAGTGTCCATTTGGTTTCTAGTTGCACTTGTTGAGGAAATTGTGTTCAAGCTTCTGCCTTTAAGTATCTTTCTGCTGTGTCACACTGCATATAACTTTGAATTTTGGATTGCAAAGACACTTCAGAAATAATTCTGGCAGTTAGCATTTGCAGACTGCTTGGTTACATTTCAGCCTTGCCATATCCTTTTTGGGAAGCAAATCCCCCCACTCTTCTCTGAGGCTTTTTGTTCAAGAGAACCTGTTTTGCCAAAGTCTGGTAAAAATAATGAAACCTGTTGAAACTGCTTCTGAAAATGTAAGAGTTACAAGTCCAAGATTTCACGCTTTTTTATTCAGTAATTCGCTGAGCATGAAAGCCAAGAAAACCTCTTTGCATCTACTAAAAAAAACTCCAATAAGGGTTTGTGCTAGGCAAACCTACAGCATGTATGCTGTCACAGTATGTGTAGGTTGGATTGCTGCTTTGATATTTATGTACTGACCAGAAATCTGTCTCCTTTTTCTCCTGGCAGTAGAAATGAATGAAAGAACCAATCTTGAGAGATCACAAAGGAAGAAAAGCTGCTTAAGAAATAAAACTTCAGTCTCTGCCAACTTTTCAGAGACATTTTAATTGGAAATGACTCCTGGTATTTCTTAAGAGATGCAAAATTGAAAAGAAAATGAAGGCTGCTTTTGAACAAAGGATTTTGCCCAGTACTGTATATTGGCTAACTTACTCATAAATATACAATAGTTACCTTCCCAGTACCTCTCTGAAGAACTAAGCAAGCAAGTTTTTGCCTCTGTTAAGCAGAGTAAAGAGTTTAGAACCATTACTGTTTTTAAGGCTAATGGCCATACTCTTTCACTCGTAGGAAAATTGAGAAGCTCCTATTACCGAGCATCAGCAAAGAGTGAGAGATCTGCTTCTTGTTATAAACTGGCCTTCCCAAGTAGATCTTTGTCTTAAGGAACCTGATTCATAGTTTTCCTTTAGTTCTTTGGCAGAGAAGAAACCAATTTTTTTGTGTGTCAGAATATTCAGGGCCTTAATTTGTTTTCTACACGACATAAACTTTTGTGTGTAGTATGTATATGGTATATTTAACTCTTTAGTTGCTATATCTTTTCCCTTCTAAGTAGCTTCCTTAATGAACAGTTCTGGTTCTTGAGTTACAGGTGTAGTATGCTTCTGCTTTAGGCAAAAACTAAGGAGTGAGTTGACCAAACATCTGAAGGAATTGCATTATCTGTCCTCCTCTTGCTGTTTCCTTTAAGAGTTCAGATGTGGTACTCAGTATCAGAGCTGCACCTTCACAAAGAACAGGCAAGGGAAGTGTGCCCATAAAATCAGCAATTCTGTGCTGTGTCGATGAAGGACTGACACAGCAGAGATAGAGAAAAGGGGTAGTCAATCATGGCTTATTTTCAGCTGTACAGGGATATTTCATGTGCACTTGAACAAGTATCCCTAAATCAGGAATGCAGCTTTCAGTGCCTGAATGGATACTCCTCTAAAACTTTTCCACACCAAGTAAATACTTCTTTTCCTTCTGTGTAAATGTTGATTTCTTCACCTCTGAAAAGCATTTGGTTTACAGCTGTTTGCTTGTTCAGAAGCCATGTTATCCATTCAGGGAGATCATAGGAGGGGTTGGAGAACGCGTGAGCATGACTCATCATTTTATCTAAGAGAACACCTTGCAGCACTGGATCTGAAGCACTGTGCATGAGCCCCCTTGCTGCATCACAGAGAAGGAAACTTGTGAAGATGTATCCCAATATACAATGCTGAGTCAGAATGTATATGGTTTATTTTTACAGTTTATATTCAGCCTATGAAAGTGTCAAGCATGTTGGGATCTGTGTGGATGGCACCTTCTGCATGGAGATTTGAGGCACCCTGCAGTCTGTTCTGTTTTAGCACTAGTGAAGTGCTGAGCTGTTCAGGAATGCTTAGCATGACCCCTCAGCAGGTGCATTATTGGCTTTGGTGCTGGACCTGACGCTCAAGTGGCATTGGGCCACTGTTTGGGAAAAGTGCGAGTCATTTGACCTGCATGACCTGAACATGGTTTTAAAAAAAAAAAATCTCCAATGCCATTCTGATGGTTTTATATTCCTGTAAACATTCCCAGCCTTGCAGTTGTTCACCTGTTCAAGGATTCAGACATAATACCAGAGCACAAACATAAAGTGTGTGTGAAATATCGTGCTTTACCTTTCACTAAAAAGAGAAGCATTTGCTGCAGATGTTGGAGCTGTTGTGCTTATATCCCCAAAAGGGGCTGGGTGAAGCAGACGATGACTGTGGTGTGCGTTGAAGGCCTTAAACTGTGATTCTTGGTATGAAGAATTAAAATTAAGACTGACCTTGAAGAATACAGTGGATTTTAACCCACAGAAGAATACTCGGTGCTCTTAATTAAGCAGTATGTACTGCTGTTTTCTTGGGAGGGAGAGGTTCAAAACTCAATTTATGTGTGACCCTGGCCAGCAGCTGTTTAAGGAGATGTCTGTACATGGGAACCAAAAGTAGTGCAGTTCTCTGCACAGATGTTCCTGTGTAGCTTACGTAGTTCCTGTGTATTCCATCAGTAACTTGTTCCTGGGCTGCTGGAAGTGGGAGATCTATTGAGACTGTCAGGGGCTTCGGAACCAGTGGCAGCTAGCAAATTCATTTCCTTAACGGTGGGTGAACAGGTTTCACATGAATATGCCAAGGGTTGGTGCCATTCCAAAAATACCCACAGTGAGGTGAAACATGCACTAAACTATCTGACTCTTCTTTTTTTTTTTTCTTTTTTCTTTTTTTTTTTCCCAAAGCTCATCCTATCCAGACAGTATTTCTGCTACCCCCTAATGGTATATTAAGCTTAATGCATCTCTAGCCTCCCAATGTTAACTTTAGACCCATTTGAGAACTGAGAAATGCTGGAGCCTGAGGCTTTAGGCTAGCAGCCCCAAAGCCAATGGTGGCCCACATTTCCATGAGCCCTGGGCAGAATTACCAAATCACAGCACTTCATCTTAAATTGCACTGTATTCTTATGCATCTGTGTTGCTATAATGTACATATATATTGGATTTTTTTGTAGATAAGACATTTTAGATAAAATTTTTAAATGGGCTCCCCCCCAGATATTTTATGCCAGATGTCTAATTTTTTTTACACTTGTGATTAACATGAATATGAATACTCTGTGGGCAGGGAAAAAGATAAATGGATGGTACATTGGCTTTAAAAAGGTAACAATGCATGTTTAAAAAAATGGAGAAAAAATGCTTGGGAAAAATTCATTCAAATATATTCTATGTTCTGCATAATAAAGACTTTTAAAAACCCACTGTATTGTGATATTGGCACTTTTTTTCGTTAATGAGGCTTTCCCTATTAAGGAGACTGAACCTTCTTCCTCTTCCTTCACAGTCCCTCTCCCACCCACCCCCAAAATAAAAACCTCGAAAAGATTCAACACAAGTTTCATACTGGAATGAGTGAGTAAAACCATAGCCTGTTTGAGAGGTCAGACAGATCATTGTTCCCCTCTAGCCTTGTACTCCAGAGCCAGGAAACTTTGCATGTGAGGTAGGTGCTTAGCTGCTTTTTAGCAGTCTCTGGTCCATCATACAGCAACAACTTTGATGTACAGTCTAGAAAAACGGCTTCTGTTGCAGGGAGATGCCTGCAGTCGTAGCTGCTGTTCCTGACGTGCAGCACTCCCACCATGAGTGCCTGCTCTAGCTCGGTGCTGGCCCCAAAAAGCTGCTGTGGTTGAAAGCTAGGCTGCTACCCTTGGGTGCTGTTAGAGTGTCAGACTGCTCTCAGCTGCCGTGCTGCTAATGAGATGTTTGAAAAGGCTTCTTGATCCATCTCGCATGGGATTCTTGACCTCACATCTGTCTTGCAGTTTGTGTCTTGCTTTAAACATTTCCTTCCATTCATCTCAGCCCTTGGTCTGCATAAACCAGATGTCGGTGTTTGAAAAGGAGGTGTAGGTCCTGATTTCAGCTGTGTACAAATGGGCCCAGGTGATTTGCAGCTTTCTGCTAAGGCTCTGGAAATGTTGGGTTTTCCCTTCTAGGTCTCTCTGAGACTGTCCCAGCACTGGCAATTCTCCTCAGTGGGCTGCAAAACCTCCTTTCAGTGTCCTTCCATAATAATTTTTTCATAGTCCTTTCCCTAATTTCCTTCCTAGGCTCATGAATGCCTGTGAAAATCCTGGAAAAGATGCTCTCTCCACCCCAAGTAAACAGCCACTCCATGTTTCCAACAGGCTTTGAGGGCTGGATAAGATGCTGCCGGCACAGAAGAGAGCAGATCATGGAATAGAAGACTTTGAGTGGCAGAAACTTTCTCCCGCAATTCGGGAACAGCCGGGGCTTTCACCGGGGAGCACAGAGCCCCGTTTCTGCTGTCGCGGGCCGGCACCGGGGCGGGGGGGCTCGTCGTCCGCTCCCGCAGAGCGGCCCCGGCCTTGGCGCTGGGAGAAAGGAGAAAAGGGGCGGCTTTTGCAAGTTCTTTTCCCCGGGAGCGCGGCGGGAGGCTCGGAGCCCCCTGCCCGGCCGCGTCCCCGCTCCCGCCCCTCCTTCCAGGGCGCCTCCATCCTCCCCGCCTGGTGCGGCCGGGCCGGAGCCGCCGGGGCCCGCGGCCGCCCCGCCCCGCCGGGAGGGCGCTGCGGCGGCGGGGCTGCCCCGGCGGGAAGCGCCCGGTGCCGCGGGGCTCGTGCGGGGCCGGCGCCGCCGAGGCGCGGAACAAAGAGCCCCGGGCCGGGCCGGACCGGCCCCGCCGCAGGGGCAGCGCCCCGCGGGCACCGCCGGCTGGAGGGGGCGGCGGCCGCCCCGGCCATGCAGCTGCCGGGAGGGGAGGAGCGGAGCGGGCGGTGGCGCCCCGGAGGGGGCAGCGCCCGGAGGGAGAGGGGGGAGGTCTGGCAGTGCCGGCAGCCTCCGAGCGGGGCAGGGGCGCGGCGGGGCCGTGCCCGGGCCCGGCAGCCGCGGCGGTCGCCCGGGAGGGGCTGGCGCTCGCTTCGTACGAGCAGGAGCCTCTCCCCGCCGAGCGGCCTCCCGTCCGCCCTCCGGTGCCCGGCGTTGCCTGCGGAGCCTCGGCAGCACCGGGGAGTGACTCGGCGAGGGGAGGAGAAGAAGAGGAAAAGAAATCGGATTGCCGAAAGGATTAGGAAGTGGGGTGGGGAGCCGAAGCTCTCTCCCTCCCTCCGTCCCTCCCTCCCTCCCTTCCTCCTCGCACACAGTTGTGAAGCTTTTCAGAGTCACCCTTCAGCATCAGTACCGGCAGGCGACCCGGGGGAGCCGCGGCAGCGGAAGGTGCTCGGCAAACTGCAAGAGCGATCAGAGGGAGCGGAGTGGCCCGGGCCGGCAGAACCTACCCCGGCCCCTGCCCGCGGGGCACCGCATTCCCGGCCCCCGTGGTTTATATATACATATACATATATATATATGTATGTGTATATATTGATATATATATAAGAATTTTTTTTTTCTTTTACGTTTTTACGCTTTTCTTGGAGGGCAGGATTTGGAGCATTAAGGGCGGGCGTGCTGCCAGACCGCCTGCCCTGGACGTGCGAGGTGGGGAGAGAGGAAGGGAGAGATGCCTCTGATTAGAGGGAAAGTCGTGCTTATCCTCGGATTCGTCTTCCTGACAACTTTCCTGGCTGCGGTGAGAGGGCTACCCGTGAGGGGGAAACAGCGCAGCAATACCCCGAAGGAGAGGAGCTCCAAGCTGGCGGAGGTAGGGCGATCTGGGGAAATGCGGAAAGCCGGGAGGGTGCTAGGGCGAACTCTTCCTCAGCCTTGCACCCCTTTCGTGCCCGGAAAAGCTGAGAGTGGCAGCCGGCCACCTGGGCGGTCGCTGGGGCTCCCTCCGGCATAGCTGTGCATCTCGGACGGGAGCAGCATCCAACACGTGTCCCGCGGCCCGGCCGCCCAGAGCTTCGGGGAGAGAAGCAGCAGCGGGGAGAAGCAGCCCCCCCCCCTCCTCCCCCTTATCGGCTGTCTCCTCACTCGCTGAGGGGCAAAGCCCTTTTCTGGCCTGCGGGATTCTCGGAAGCCTCAGGTCTTCGCACTGCACAGAGGCTGAAGGAAGGGGGATGCTTTAGGCTTTCTGAGTTCGGGGCCGAGTTATCGTGACCCAGTGCCCGGGAAGATCCGGTGGCATCCCAGGTGGCACAGAGGGGTCTGGCTGCGGTCACATTAGCAGTTGGTGCCCTGCCAGGAGTGCCAGATCTCCTCTGCCAGAAACCTAAGACACGATAGGTTTCAGCCACCATCTCTCCTCCCCAGAGAAACGCCCCTGGGGCAGGTTCCGGGGCGGCCATGCTCCCTTCTCACCCCGGCGGCCTGAGCCGTGTCCCGCGGGGCAGGCGGCCCTGGGAGCCCCTCGGCCGGGAGGAGGCGATGTCCCGGGGCTGCGCGTCTCGCTCCTCTGAGTGCCGGATCCTGGCCCGCCCTGGCTGGCGAGCACGGATTGTGGAAGGGGAAACTTCAGCAGGCAATGAGGGACTGGTCAAACTGGGAACCAGCTGGTGGAACCTGATGGGGATGACAGGAATGGGATGGGAAAGAAACTGCCGGGAGAGCGGGTAGTGAGGAAGACTATTGGATGGTTAAAACAGGCTGTTTTCCATCTTGAACTTGTTCACTGGAGGAAAAGCCATTCAGGCAGCAGAGCTGTGTTTAAAAAGTACTCTTTCAAAGAATGCTGCTGCTAAAAGTAGGCGAAAGGAATGATTAAGAAAAGCGATGATAGGAGGAGTTTGAGCAGGACGGAGTAAGAGCAGCTCAGTCCTGGCTGGCTCTACGCAGCGGAAGGGAAAGCAGCAGATTTGATCTCCAGTGTCAGTCAGACTGGGAGAGGAGGTGCAAAGTGATGGGAATATACCGGATTGTAACTTAATGCCAAAGCAGGGTCTGATCTGTGGAGGAGTCATGCTGGCAGCTCCCGTCGGATGCACTAAACTCCATTCCAGCATGGAGTCTAGGGCACAACTGTGAGGAGGGAATCTGCCGCATGGAGTGCTTGGCCAAGGGGCAAGAGAAGGTACAGGCTGCATCCAGCCAAGTACCACTAGTCAAGCCTGGGGATAGTTTTGAGTGGAGTGTGGACTGAGCAGATGCAAAGAGAATTGCCGGGGATGATGTGCTGTAGTGCTGGTAATACCGTGTTGGTGCTGTACTTTGCTAGTGAAACTTCAGCCATAGACATAGATGCTGGTTCAACTGCCAGACAAATGTCAGGCAGACTGACCTCAGGCTCCAGCTGCAGGAGTAGGGATTTACACTTGAAATCCAGGAAGGTATTGCAGCCTGTGGCAGGGACCAAGGATAGGGACAAGCTGTCTGTTAGGAAGCTGTGCTTGCCCCCACCACGGGACCCTGCAGCGCAGGCTCCGGCTCCTTTTTATCTGACATCTAAAATACATGGGAGAGCATGTGAGCTGCTGTCAGTGGCGGCTTGTGAATGGCTGTGAATGGGGAGCGTTGTGCGGCCAGCCAAAGATCACACACGGCACTTACACAGCGCGGCCTCTGTCCCCGGGACCTTTGCTTCTTGCAGAACTACAAACATGCAAGAAGGGTATAGGCAAAGGTCTGAGGGTGGAGGTTAGGAGCAGGGAGGAAGCTGAAGAGTGGATTCCTCTGGCAGTCTGTTGGTGCACTCTACACCCCTCAGAGCAGTGGGGGCACAGTTCTCATGGCAGGGAGGAAGCAGCAGGTATTGACATGTGTCTTCTAGCTGTGTTTTGGGATGAAATCCTCTGTTTCTGGTGCGTGCAGGGGCCAGTAAAGAGTAGTCATACCCAGCTGTTTGAACTAAAGCAGAGAGCACAAGCGCAGCAGCATGGTGGTTAAAAAAAAATCCAGTGATTTTGGGTCATACACACAGATGGTTCCTGTTGCAGCACTGATACGTCCTGTCTCTATGGCAGCAGGGCAGCCACAGCTGGAGTATTGGTTACACTATGGGTAATGCCCTACAGATGTGGGTAGAATGAAGGGGGCTGTGAGGAGAAAAATAGAAATGACAGAGCAGAGCAGATAGACAATCAAAACCATTAAACGATTACATAATTTGGACTTATTTTAATAACTTTGTTTAAAGCAAACATTTTTCCTTGGTTAAGAATTGAATGGCAATTTTTGTAACCTGCGCTGAGCCTTAGAGTTGCACTTCTATACTAAAATAGTTTAGAAAAATTAAAACAAATAAGTTTTTTAGTAAATTTTTTGAGGTAGAGTGTGTTACTATTGTAGGAAGGATGGAGGGACCGCATGCTTTATTTTTGGGTGTTAGCCTTATCAGTATATCTAAGGTCCTGTACCTCAGTCAGGATCCAGTATTTCCAGCCATTACCAAAGGAGCAAGTATGTGCATTTACATTATCTCAGCAATGACACTGGTCAGCAAAGCTTTGCGTGAATGATACTGTGCTCAGCATGAACAACAGATGTCATGAGAATAGTTTGCTATTTCTTCTGTCTATTTGACTAGAAGTTTAAAAGGCAGGATGAAAAAGTTGAAAGGCAGTTTTCTTTCCAAACTATGACTTGACTCAAACAAGAGAAGATACCTGCTAATTTTGAGGTTTGTTGGTAATGTTTGGGAAGGCAGGTGGGTTCAGAAACAGCAGACAGGTGTACAGCAGGGGTTTAAGAAGCACTTTTGCAGGTTGGATGCATCATGCTTTGCTGTGGGCAGATATGTGGCAGGATGGAGCACTGACCGTTAAGTGGCTCTTCAGATTTGGGTAACTTAATATTTGGAAAAACTTGTGTCCCTTGTGAAGTCAAGGTACAGCTCACCACATCACTTAATGGTTTGTTTATTTTTTTATGAAGTCAAGAGATATAAATGAAAAATATGTTTTGATAAACTCACTGGATTTCCAAATACTGGCTCTGAACACTGTTAATAGATGTTTGGATTCTTTCCAGCTGATAGCAATCAGTTATGGTACTCTTCTGGTAAACAGAAAACATCCACAGTACTAACATGCTACGAATTTAAACGTTAGGAGTGATTAAATCTGTGTGAAGTGACACAAGAGTTTCAACAGTTGTGCACAGGAGTGACCGTGCCAGCACCACCAGGGAATGGTGATGGGAGTGTTGGAGCATCCTGGCACGGACAGGGTGAGGCAGAGCAAGCCAGCAGTGTTTGATGGAGGGTCCGGGCCACCCAGTCCAGCTCTGATGGGCTTGGTGGGTGCTCTTTTTTAGGAGGGGCAAAAACTCCTGAGAGAGGAGCCCAAGAGCAATGCCTTACTGCAGAGCCAGGACAGGGGGCAGACCCAGGCTGGAACTTGCTGTTGGATTTCCCCTGGTCTGGGGCTGTGAGCAAAGCAAATCTAGCATCTGCGATAAGAGATAATGGAAGGCAACCAAAGAAAAATCAAGCATAGCATAGAGACTGAGTTGGCTGCAAATCAGTGGGTTTGTGCAGCACCTGATATGACTGGCTCCTGGCCCCTGAGAAATAAGGAAACAAGTAACAACACTACACATTTTTTACTGGTTAAACCAGGCAGTGAGAAAAGCGATGGGAAACTGCTCGTAAAACTGAAGGTCTACACCTGATTAAAAAATCATTTAAGAATTAAATGTATAGCAGTGATGTGATGCCTGGCCAGAGGTACCAGTAGACAGAGAGTGAAGGAGCTCCAAGGTGATGTGGTGTGTCTGTGCTGGATTAAAAAAGTGTTAAAGGCAAAGAAATATCAACTGGGCTTGAGTGGAGTTTGTCAGGAGGCTGTAAGTCGGGACAGCCCTGTCGTTTGGGAGCCCTAATGTAGCCTAGACACATCGGTTTGGGGACACCACTGGGGTGATGGGCTGCAAAGGCACAGAGGACTGCGGGAGGCTGCCCTATGCCTCCCCCCGCCCCCAGCTCTTGCTCTGTCTTTACTCCTGTAGGGCTCTGGCCAAGAAGAGCATCTCAGTTTCCCCAGAGCCGTCTCTCCCTGCTGTGGATCTCCAGCTTGTGCCACCGCTGCCTGCCCTGCGGGGAGCACCCTGCCGGGCTGCCGCCTCTCGGGAGAGCCCAGCTCGGGACGGGCGGGCAGCTGGGTCGGTGCAGGCTGCCTGCACAGCCAGATCCCCGCCGCCACTGCGGGCTGTGTCAGTAGCAGAGTCATTTTGCCTGAGGATGTGCTTTTTACCTTTTCATTTCTTCAGCAATTAAGCGTTCTTGTCCCTGGCTTTGTCCTTGGCGGAGGTCGGATTTGTGGGTACAAAACGTTCACTGAAGCATCCTTCCGCTCTGAAAGGGGCTCTTTGTGTGCAGGGAGGTACTTCGCCCTTTGTAGCAAATTCCCTTTTGAGAAGTGCCAAATTATCTTAGTCAACACAGTTGAAAACCCTCCCGCCCTGGGGCTGAGACAGCAGCAGAAACAAAAGAGAGCCGGGTGTAGGGAAGCTGCCCAACAAGGGGGCTTCTTCCATTTTCACTGCACAAATAGGTCTGCTGCGTTCCCATTGTTACAATCAAAGGGGTTCCTGTAAAAGGCACATGTAAGGGGAAGAGATTAGGCATAAATCGCCCCACAGGGTATTGCCCTGCACTCTCTCTGGGTTCCCAAAATTGTCCAACTCGTGCAGACCCTTTTCTCAAAGACAGTCAAGCTGGGGGACTCATCCTGCCTCCAGCCATGGTCCTTCCCAGTGGGGTGATAAAGGGCGCATGCTAGAGAGTAATTCCTGCTTTCCTCTTGCCAGTGTCTTAGGGGTAGGGAGTGCAAACTGGCCCACAGTAGCAGTAAGTACTCTTCCTCTCAGAATAATTCTCAAAACAAGAAGCCTGACACTTCCCTTAGGGAAGCCTGAAGACAGTCTGAGCTGCAGACAGGCCAGCAAGGTGTACCTGTGCTGTCCAGCTCCTTCAAAGCAAATGTTATCAGCCAGAGGTTCAGGTTTTGTATAATATACTGGAGCAAGGAAGAGATTGCAGCATATTTCAGTGTTAAATCGGATTTATTTCAGATAGAAGCTTGCAAAAGTGCAGTGTAAGGACTAATTTTTGTTTGTTGGTTGGTTTTGGTAGAATGTTTTTGCAAGGAACCTTCATTGGGCAGCCTGATGCTTTTATGTGGCCAGCTGTAAAAGTCAGCCTGCATGGTGTTGCTTCCAAACAATTCAGTTTCTCTGTGTTCCTTCTGTGTAGGGACTCCGGGGGCTTTTCTGAGAAGCTGTTTGAGATGTGCTTTCATCCCAGTACTTAGGAGATGAAGACACCAAAAATATGGTGACCTACCTGCCTCTGAGTCCTAAATGGCCCTTGGCATGAAGGGTACCAATGCCTCTTGAGGTTCAGGTTGGTTTAGTCTCCAGGGCAAGAATACAACTTCAAAGAGAACAAAATGTAGTAAATTGCTGCCTTCTGCTGTCCCCTGGCACCACAAGACAGGCACAGGATAGAGACCTGGCTGCAGACAGCCAGGAAACATCCATGCATGCAGGGAAGAGGTGGTGAGGCGTGGATTTATCGTGGATTAGGAACCGGTGGTTGGTCTGGTGTTTCAGGGTCTTTTCTAGCACTCAGGACTTGGGCTGCAAGGCAGGTGTGGGAACACATCCCAGACTAAGAGAGCCACTACTACACAAGGCTCAACTGGAGGCTGGTGCATGGCATGGGTACAGTGCCCTTCAGGTGATCCCCTTTCCATGCCAGCCTTGGCAGCCCTAGCCGAGGGTGAGCGAGGCAGCCCCGGCTCTCCCAGCAGCTGAGCCCCCAGGTACCTGCTGGCTGAGGAGGCAGTGTTTGCTGGATGGCCTGGAGGTGCTGTGGGAGGTACCTCGTGCAAAAAGGATGTCTCTGCCTCCCTGGGATGTCTTCTCTTCCTTAACACTTCGGCACTCCCTCCTGCTGTCCTCCCTGCCCTCCCCTTCACCTGCAGCCATTCCCACAGCAGCCAAGCTGTCAGGGAATTCCAGCTGCACTGTGCCCTACCATGAGCACCTCCATGGAGAGAGGCTGTTGTACAGATGTCCTCATGCATGCAGTTCCCAACACCTTCCCCTCTGGAGACAGTGTGGTTTTATTACATGCTAAGGCTCCTTAAAATCAAAGCTGGCTGGGGAGGGGAGTTGAGCTTTACCCCAGGCTGGGCAGCTGCAGCCAAGCACCTGGGGCAGGGGCTGCTGGCTCAGAGTCATCGCAGCTTTGCCCCTTCAGGAGGATGAGATGCAGCATCCCTGCCTGGATCCCTTCCTGTGCAGAGCACGGAGATAATCCCAAGTCTGTCTCAGGTGCCCATTTTGACTGTTGCTGAAGGGATCCCTGACGGATTTGCATTTGTTTGGTTGGCTGCATTCCCTGCCCCACTGCTTGCATGGAGGGGCAGTCTGTGCACCCTTCGTGGTTCAAGGGGAGCAGGTGCCCCCTGCACTCCCTCCTGCCTGTGATTCCCTCCCCCGCTTCTTCTAGCCGGGAGGGGGAGGCTGGTGTTGATCTGGTCCTGTCAGTTTCTACACCTGCTTTGCCATATTTGAGGGTTTCTTCCTTTTGCAGTTTTGCCTGGGCTGTGGCAGGCAAGGAAGCAGCAGCTGGAGCAGTGGGAGAGTTACGGTGTGCAGACTAGCAAATGCAGATCATTAGCTGGAACAAGTTAATGGTTACTGAAGCACATGGGGTTTAGAGCTGGAACAAGTTAGCAGCAACTCCCTCTGCTGCATTGGGAGCTTATGTGTATTACTGCTCAACTATGTTAACAGAAACCATGTGCCCTAGCAGGAGCCTTTACCAGAGAGCACTAGAGATGTGGGCGTGTGTCTGTTCATCTCTCTGGGGGACCTCTCCATGCAGTCTCTGTGGGGGCCTTGCTCCCATACCCATGACTTAGCAGAAGTCTCAGGGTCTTCAAGTAGTGGGTGCCTTGCCACCAGCTGGTGTCCCTGTGGCAGGAACCGCCCGTCAAGAATAGGCCCTTGGGGCCCGTGTGCTTGGGAAGAGTCTCTGGTGCGAGGACAGCCCCACCTGCTGTGCTGGGACCTATCAGTGGTGCCAAGGAAATGCTCCAGCTTCTCCAAGGCTTGTGTGGGTCACCTGTGTGGAAAGCAGACCAGTTTCCCCTTTGGGGCAGGTGGGGAGAAGAAACTGAGATGTGGTGAACCTTCTCGAGATCTTCTCCCAGTATGACATGGGAGACCTGCAAGTATGCTTGGCCTTGCCACAGGCTACCTGACGAGCACGTCATTTTCTTTGTCTGCAAAATAGGAGTTTTGCAGACAAAGAAATTTGTCTCAGTGTTAAAGAGGGTGAAGATGTTTATAGTAGAGAAACATCTGCCAGTGAAACAACCGTGATCTGCATGAGGAGGGCAACAGCTTGGCATGGTGAGGTAAAAGACCAAGAGGCTGCTGCTTTTCCTCCTTGTGTCACAAGTGATCAGGGGAGCAAGGGTGTCCTGGGCAATTTACTCATGAGCACACCCACAGGAGAGCCGACTGTGGTGAGAGGAGCTGGGCTGTGCCAGTGGGATGCATGGTGAGGAGCATTCTCCGTAGCCTGGACAGCCTCCTCATTTTTGGTCTTGCACAAAGTTAGCTATCTGTGTCCTTGCTTGTCATGGTGCTGCGTGCTGCTGCTTCTCTGTGCTGTGGTGTCTTCAGCTCCAGGGCTGCCTCTGCCTCAGGGGCAACTGAGTCACCGACCTTGGAAAGAGTTTTGAGATTACAGTTGTTGCAACTGTGAGACATGAAAATAAATGTGAAACATGAGGAAGCCTTTGATGCTGCCTCCTGCAGCTCCCTACCCAAGAGAGTTGGAATGAAGCTAGTTAGAAAAGAAAGTGATACCATATGATCTAAAGTATTTTGATAACTGCATGAAAATTATAATCATGAGGGTGTAATAATTATCTGCACAGCCCACAGTTTGCTGCTGGCTCCTGCTGGTCTGTCAGAAACAGGATCTGCCCATGTAAGCATGATAACCAAGTGCCATGAGCACTTGTAGAGCTCTCCTAAAACCTAAAGGGAGTCTTTATTAAAAGAACAAACAAACAAACAAACAAACAACCCCCCCCAGCACTCATGTAAGTTGATCCTGAGGTGGACTGGATAGTACAGCATTTGGGAAGTCTCAGTTCTGCTCTTCACCTGTGCCACAGCCCCTTTGGGCAGGAGTGGAACCCAGGGTACAAGCAGAGGGAGGCAACTGGAGGTGTTAACTTCTTTAAATTACCTCTGGCAGATCTTCCAGAGCTCACATATCATAATCCTGAGTGATAGCTCCTGCTAAGCCACCTGCCTGTAAGTCTAAATGTGTTGTATCTGATGGCTGGGATTGCGGCTCAGAAGGTCTTACAGGCAGTAACAGGAACTGAGCGGCATGTTTGCCTTCCCTGTTATCTCCTAGGTGCCCACCCAACTCTTGACACCTCTAGAAGATGCTGTGCTCTGTCATGGCTCTGGGAAATCCCTTAAGTGGGTGATGAGCTGATGGGTGGCAGAGGTCACTTGCCTAATGTGTGTCCCATGGATTTTCCATGTGGCTGAGAGACTGCCAGTAGACAGGTTATGTGCTGGTGGATGGGTTACGAGCCAGGAGGATCAAACTACAGCCCTCAGGAGGCCACAGTGGTTTCAGCTGACTGGAAAAAAGCCCTTTATTTGAGCAGTGCCTCATAGAGGAGAAAGCATTTACTATGGGAGGGCGGTATCATGGCACACTGCATTTGTTCCTGGTGGTTACCCTGCTGTTCAACCTTACTTTACTTTAGAGACAATAGTGGTACCTGTTAGCACTAGAAAAACCTCCCTTTCTCCCCATCCCACCAGCAAAAATTGTCATGAGCCTTTCTGCAAACTGCAGCCCTAGAGCTAAACCCAGACATGCTGGGCTTCCTACTAATGCATGCAACCAACCTTCTCTGCTTCCATAGCTTCATAGTATGGCTTTATATTAAATCCTGCTTTGGAGTTGTTCCTGCCCAGTTTCAGTCCAAAGATAATTTTTTAAACACTTTCTCCAGATCCTTGTGGCTCATTTACGTAAATATAAAAAGACAAGTTTTATGGTTAGAGAAAAATAAATTTGTACTTGTCTAATTCATAAGTGGGCAAGTTTGCAACAGACAAATTTAAAAATAATGTTGGAGAGAGCTTGGAGGAAAGAGAAGGAAGGTCTATTCAGGAAAAGATCAATAGTTCTTCTGGTGGTTTCTTGTTTCAATACAGCATGGTAAAACTGTTCAAAGGAAACCTAACACAAGCAGTAATGATTAACCAACAAAAGCCCCCATTCCTTATAATTATAGCTCAGTGTGATACCAGCCTTTAGCAAATACGTCATTTTCTTCAGTGCAGTGTTAACAAGCCCAAAGCACAGCCTGAATGTTGCCTCTGATCCTACTGGCGTGTGCACAGGTTTCTTTGGTTCAAGTTGAATGAGTTTATGTGCTCGATAATTGGCTTGGGATAGGTGTGGGTGGAAGCTGCATCTTCTAAGCTTGTCCTGTGCTGGTGACTTGCTTGCTCCACTGGCTGCTGATGGAGAAGCTCTAGCAGTGCTTCACTAACAAGGGAGTTCTCTCAAATGTACTTGGGTTGGTTTAACCCCATGATGAGGGGCAGCTCTGCTCAGCAGTGTATGTAGTTACAAAGAGCACTGCTCTTTGGTGCTCTGGCAACTTGCAACACCTACAGAGATGCAGAGGTGCTGGAGGGAAAAGTACCTGTGGTGGTGTAAGTGGCAGTGTGGTGGTGTCCCTGGTTGCCATAGTGCAGTACAACACAGGATCTAGTCTGATGATGCTTTCAGGTTTTAAACTGCTGTAGGGTCTGAAATGTCATGTCTCTAATGCTAAGAGCTGCAGCACATGAGCATTGGTCATTTGCTTTCTTAACCCAGATTTAGTTCAAAGCCTTACAGACATTTCTAGCAAAATCACAAATTTTAAAAGCAGAAGAAATTACTAGAACCTTGAATTTCTTCCCTAGTGCAGTTGCAGTACTCATGTGTTGAGGCCAGTGATGTGGGTTTTGACAGTCTCCACAAGAGAAATTGTCACTTTTCTTGTTAATTGTTCCTGTGGTTAATTACCTGTGGCATTAAAAGCACAATTCTTATTTCTCAGTTGAATTTGTTTGGCTTTGACTTGGGCATTGCTTCCTATTATGTGTTTCTGTTCTGGATTATAGAGTCTCTGGTGCCTGATGGATTACTGCCTCAAAGAACTGGAAAACTGAGTCACTGCTTTCCTTTTTCAGCATGACAAACAAGTTTAATTGTACAAGTCTTTCACTGGAAAAGTCTTTCCATCCCTTGAAATGTTTTTGTGGCTGCTCTCTTCATCATCTCCAGATTTTTGAGCAATTCTAATAGAGGTGTATGGACTAGAAATGGAAAAATGTCAGCCTTTAGTCTCTAGAGCAATGATGTGCGGCCTTTTCCCACACCTTTTCCACACACCTTGTTATGTACAAAGTAGGCATGACGCTGGGGTGAATTGCTAATGAGTTACTTCCCCTTCCAGACATCTCTTCTAAGCTTGTGCCTCAACAAGTTTCAGTGGTCAGTCCTACATGTGAGACAGCCTGGACCCTGTGTGGGAAGGGCTCCCTCCTGGGCTGGTAGGTAGGCAGGTGTGATCCTGCTTGTAGCCTTCAGTCAAAACATGATCTTCACAAATGGAAGGTCCATGCTCTTTCCTGAGTGCTGCCCCAGAGTTTCTCTCAGGTTCCTGCCCTGGGAACCCTTACTCCCAGACAGGTAGGATATGCCAAGTGTAAACAGCTGTGGCAATTCCTTGTTCAGCTTGTTCCTTTGCTTGGTGCTGGCTGGTCGCAGGAGAAGGCTGGAACTCGGCTGTGATACACTGATGGCTTCCCAGCACTGCACTCTGCTTCCATGGTGGTGGGAGGAGAGGGAGCTGCTGCTGACCAGCTCTCCAACGGTTTGCAAGCTTTCTCCTGTGCTCTGTAGAGAGCAGGGGAATAGAGTGTTCCCTCTGGACAAGCAAAGTCTTTTCTTCCCTTAGCCCACTGCAGTGGTGTAGCTCTAGGCTTGATGGCTTTATCCAGCTGCTCCTTGGACAGTGCAGAGGAGAGGGTGGGTGTCAGGCAGCAGGAGTGCAAACCTCAAGGGCAGCTGCTTGTGTGGCTGTCAGGGGACCCTTGATGACTTGGAGAAGACACATCAGATGCCATGGATGCTCTGACCTGGAGGGAGCACTGGGCCTTGTAAGAGCTTGTTAAATCCATGGATTGATTGTCTGGGGCAGGGCACTGAGCCCTACACGAGAGGGACATCTGATGCAGGGACAGATTTTAACCCAGCAAAGCTTCAGAGCAGTGCAGATGGCAACAGGAGGGAAGAGTTGGGTGGTACATTGTAGTGACCATTACTGAAGGGCTCTGGTGGCCACCCTTGTGCTTATGCCTCCAGAGTATCTGGGAGCTGAGGGAGTTCTGTTTGCCCTGCAACATTCTTGCAGCCAGCTCCCCTGGAGCAGTTTTACATTTTCCCTGTGGGAACAGTACTCTGAATTTCTTGAGCTTGTTTGGGCGTAAAATCTGAATTAGGCACTGAGTGTAAATTTGGAGACTTTGAGTCTGTTTTTGGCTTGCTTGCTCTGGTGTCCTTGGGTGAGCTCAGATGTTGCTAGAGGAGACCTCACTTTCCATGTGTATTAAATTTGGGTTGTGTGTGAAATGAGCTTACCCAGCCCAATAAGCTCTTTGCAAGTGAGGCAGGAACTCCAGCCTTGCAGGGCTGTTGTCAGTCTCTTGTGCAGGGCTTGTGTCGGGCATGTGCAGCTGGCAGCAAACCCAGCACCAGCAGGCACTGTCATGCAGCCAGCACTGGGACATGGCTAGGTTTGCCTGCTCAGCTCCCCTTGCAGTTTTTGTTCCACCTGACTCCTTGCTCCTTGTCAAGGACTCCTGGGACATGACAGGAGACCTGGCAAGGGGCTAAAGCACTGGGAAGTAGGCTGAGACAGCCAGGCATCATTTCCATGCATTCTTCCCAAAACCATTGAGGTTTGCATGGGGACAGAGGGAGCGGGGAGGGGAGGGTGTATGCAGAGGGGTCTTTCTGCTCAGGTTTGCTACCAGCAGTGCCACAGGTGTCCTCCAGGCCAGGGAGAGGAGCAGGCCCCAAATGCTCTCTCTGAGCAGCACAGGTTCTGTCCTTTCTGCAGCCCTCTCTCCTCTGGGCCCATCTGGTGAAGTCTGTCAGCGGCCCTTCCCTGCGTTCAGCCTGCTCTGGGCAGCAGCCAAGGGACCAGCAGCGTCCCTGCTGCTCTTTTCCCTCCCCCTGGGATGGAGGGATCGTGGGCTTTGATGTACAGGGACAGGGCTGGGGACGGGCTGTGTGCGCTCATGAGAGCCTGGCTAGGCTCCAGCTGCCTTTGAAGTGCTCCAGTGATCAGGATGAAAGGGAGGGGAGTCCTTCCCCAAACCATCTGGCTCTAATTGCAGGTAGAAATGCCTCTCTGCGTCCCCCCCGCCCGGCGCCGTGGGGAGGGGGCACTCCACGCTCTTCGTTAATCCCACGGCTCTCGACTGGGCTGACGCAAAGGGTGAGAGCTTGGGAACAAAAGGGGGTTTCAGCTGGGCAGCCAGAAATAGGCAGACACTGGCGGAGATGCTGGGAGTTCGGGCACCTCTGCTCCCAGCCTGGTGCGGGGCCCTGCAGACCTTCCCAAGGACGCCCGTGCCTCGGGGGGCGGGGGGGCTTTGCCAGTTGTTCCCATCTCGGGTTTCTTGGGCACACTGGAGCCTGCTGGCCCCTGGAGTCACGCTCTTTCGTGCCAGTGCGCGCTGGGTGCGGGACGAGGAACGTGGGAACTCAGTGCAAGCACAGCGTTTGCTGGCCCCTGGCCCCCTGGATGGCTGGTGCTGCCTCTGGGGCAAGGCTCCCTGTCTGCTGCCCCTGCTCCTCCTGGGACTGGAGGGCTAGCCACGTGCCCCTGGAGTGGCAGCAGCACTTAGAGCCATTGGCGGCACTCACAAGTGAGTTTTGTTGACTTGTTTGGTTGGGCATCTTCCCTTTCCCAAAGAGCTAAAAGTAACTGGGTTACATCTGCCAGCAGTTTCTTTCTGTCTTTGTGGTAGCCTTTGGGCACCATCAGAAATTTCAATTACACCTGTGTTGCTTGAAGTCATCTGCCGTAATACCAATACCACAGAACAATTTATTTGGGTGAGGTTTTCCCCTTTGTCGTAAAGCCCTGGTTGTAAACTTTTTATATAAATATATAAAATTATTAAACATGGCCTGTGATAGCTCTGTGACCAGAAGCAACCCTTGCTGTTAACCCATTTCCAGGTACTGAGAAATAGCTGAAAAGGGAGAGTGAGAAGTGGAAAGCCGGGTGAGATGGGCAATGGGACAGCAGAGGAGTGCAGAGAGGGTGGTCATGGGTTGGGAAGTACCAGTCTGAATAGATCTGTAGGTTCGGGTGCAGCAGAACTGAGCACTGGCACAGCACAGGGCACTTGGTATTAACGTGATTGATTCATGCTAATTGCTATCCTGATGCTGCAGTAAGATGGGGTGAAGAAACTGTTTTGGACAGGAGACCAAACCTGTCTTTGCTGGGTAGTGGTTTGCTCCCTGCCCTGCCACCCTCAAGAGATGTTCTCTCTGACTCTTCCCTCTCCAGGTCTCAGCATCATCCAGCCCCCGTTCCGCGGGGGACGAGGAGCTGCCACCATCGGGCAAGGCGCGGGGGCTGCGGCGGAGCGGGCAGGCTGGCCCGCGGCGGCACAGGCGCAGAGGGGTGGCTCAGCAGGCTGCCAAGAGCCCAGCGCTGTCCCAGCCCAGCGGTGCTGGCCAGGAGGAGAGCCTGCCCTTCATGCTGGACCTGCAGAACTTGCCGGGGCTGGCCAATGTGGACCTGAGTGCCCAGAACCCCAACATCCAGGTGAGGAGGGGGTCTGGGAAGCCTATGGAGGGGGTGTGGGTCAGCACTGTGGTGAAAGTGCTGCTCTCCAGCCTCATTTGGTTCCTTAAGAGAAAAGATCTCATGAGCAGGGTCTGTGTGGCTGCTGTCATCTGTTTTCTTGGTGATTACCAGCTGCACATAGCTGGCACAGAGAAGGTCCTTGACTGAGGAATTTGCTCACAGCCTTTCCCCTGGTCCCCCCAGCCCCTCTTCACAGAGCAGGAGTAAAAACTTTCCTGATGTGGGTGGGCTCTCAATTTCTGAGGGTAGCGTTGGCCCCTGTGGGTGACCACCAGCCATCCTGTGCTTCCCACTCTGTCCCTACTCAGTCCCTCTCGATGAGGAGAGACCATTTGAGCTCCTCATTTGGTCCTGCAGCCCTGAGTGTCTCTGGCCTCTTGGGCTGGGAACCAGTGCATGGTCTGGTAGGTTTGTCCAAGGGCTGTGCCCCAGCTCACTGTCCTGCCTCGTATCTGCCCACCAGGTGACCATTGAAGTGGTGGATGATCCTCAGGCTGAGATGGAGATGGACTTGTTGAAGGAGACAAGCAATGACTGGTCTCTGACATCCTCTGAGTGGTTGTCTCACAAGGACCTATTCTGGCCCCTCTTCTGGGAATACACTGACCCTGCTGAGGGGGAGGAGGAGGAAGATGAAGAGGACGAGGAAGAGGAGGAAGAAGATGACAACCTGGATGTAGGGGACAGGGAGGAAGAAGAAGAGGATGATGAAGAGGAAGATTACACAGCAGAGTATGAGGAGGAGGAGTCCATGCTCAGTGGAGTAGGCGGTAACTGGGACCAGCGATGGCCCGGGCAGAAGAACTGGATCTTTAAGGAAAAATATAATTACGGTGAGTTCTCTTGGCACGTGCAGCTGCCCTGCAGACCAGCAATGCCCTCCCATGTCCTGCCTGATCTGCAGCCCTGCACCAGGAGTCACAGCGCAATGGTGCTCAGCTCCTAACAAAATAAGCAAGCATGCTAAGGAGCAAGGCCAGCTGGGGCTGCCAGCAGTCAGACATGCCAGTGTTCTGGTGGGAATTGTCCTTGCAGTCACACTGGAACATGGGCTCTAAGCGAAGGCATGCTCTGATGAGACATACAATGTAAATGTTTAATGACAAGTGCTGCTGCCATTGACTCAGGTCCCTGTAGTGACATCAGTGCCAGAAGCCTTTTCCACAGGCCTGGATGCCCCTCAAGAGAGGAGGTACAGAGAGCTAGATGGTAGATTCTAGTGGGTAGATGGGCCAGGGCACCACAGCAGCTTCCTGCTGCAGCTTCTTGGCCATGACCCCAAAACCAGTCAACCTTTGCTAATACTTGATGTTCAGCATCTTGGTCAGTGTGCTAGGCCATGTGGGGGTGGGCAGTGGTATCTGTTTGGGTTGGTATGACTGTAAGCAAAGCTGTGAGAATGAGAGCCTTTGCTCAGGGCTGCTTCTGTGGGATTGGCAGTGAGGATGGGGTTGGCCCTTGGCATTGTGTGGCTGGGCACCTCTGTGTGCCCAAGGCAGCACTGTCCCTGTTCAGGGATAGAGACAGAGCTGAGGGAGGTCCCAGGTGGCTGTTGTCTCCCCTCCCGCATAAGCTTTGCTGAGGTCCATCACTCTCTGCCTCTTCCCTGCCATGCACAGACTATGAAGATGAGGAGGAGTGGAGCCCATGGTCCCCTTGCAGCATCACCTGTGGCAGTGGCAACCAGAAGAGGACCCGGTCCTGTGGCTATGCCTGCACAGCAACAGAGTCGAGGACCTGCGATCTGACACACTGCCCTGGTGAGCCCCTGGCCATATCAGTCCTTGGGCACTCTCTGACTTAGATGTGGGCTGGGCCCCCACTGCTGCAGGCTGGGCATTGCTCATGCTTCAATAATTAGTTATGTTTAATGTGATCAGGGCTAATGACCATGGGGCTTTGTTTCCACAAAGAAGCAATGATTTGGCTTCATGGCTCCCCAGGCAGTTGTGTGGGGCCCAGGGGTGGTAGAGCTGGCATCAAGTTTGTTGTGTGACTTCTTGCACCTCTCTCACATTGGGAGCTTGAAATCCTCTCCTGAGGCATATTGAGATCCAGCTCTATCCACTGGGATTTACATAACTAACAGCCTCTCTTTGGCCAGTCTTGCTGCTGGCCCTTCCTTCCAAACACAGGACCATGTTACCAAAGAAGTGGCAGGAGAGGGGCTGGGACATGGATGGTGTCTGGTGCACATACAGAGGGAAAAATTCACTATTTCTCCTGGTGTTCAACTGGGCTCTTTGGTTTTTTTCTGTCTCAAGGAGCAGAAGGAGAAATGGTCTTTCCCACAGAGGAGACACCTTTCAAAAGCGACAACACCACAGAGCTGTTCAACTCAGGTCAGCCTCTGCCTCTGCTTGCACTGGGGGCTTCAGTGACAGACCTTGGGAGGGTCATAGCTGGCTGGCAGGGAGGGCTCAGCAACGGGGTCCTGTGTCTGGTGTCCAGACCTAAGTCACCTAAACCACTGCCATGTGCAGGCTTCAGTGGTCATGCTGGGAAACCCACATGCTCCCACATCCCTGGTACAACACAGTCCTGCTTTAGGGTTCAGTGGCTGAGGCCAGCCTGCCACATGCCCTCTCCTGTAAGGGAATGTTTCCAGCCTGGCCTCAGCACAAAACTCCTTCCCTCTGTCACTGCCTTGGGGGTCAGCCTGGCTCCAGCTCACCCCAAGAGTCTGGTTGCAGGATCCACTGGTGGTGTTGGCATGGCTTCAGGCAAATGGTGAAGCCAGCTGGGTAAAGTGGGGTGCAGAGTGTGCATGCCCTCACCCTTTTGGTACCTTCCCCCCAGAGGTGGACAGCTGTGAGAAGTGGCTGAACTGCAAGAGTGACTTCCTCACCAAGTACCTGAGCAAGGTGCTGACGGACCTGCCCAGCTGCCCCTGCTCCTACCCGCTGGAGGCCGTCTACAGCGCCGTCAACCTGCGGGACGAGCAGCAGGGCAAGAGCTTCCGATGGCGGGACGCCAGCGGCCCCAAGGAGCGCCTGGACATCTACAAGCCCACAGCACGCTTCTGCCTGCGCTCCATGCTCTCCCTGGACAGCACCACCCTGGCTGCCCAGCACTGCTGCTATGATGAGCACACCCGCCTCATCACCCGTGGCAAGGGGGCCGGTGTCCCCAACCTCATCAGCACCGAGTTCTCTCCGGAGCTGCACTACAAGGTGGACATGCTGCCCTGGATCCTTTGCAAGGGTGACTGGAGTCGGTATCACGCTGTCCGGCCCCCCAACAATGGGCAGCGCTGTGCTGACAACCCCACTGAGGAGGAGTACCTGTCCCAGCTGCAGGAGGCCAAGGAGTACTAACCACAGCCACTCTCAAAAGGTGCCACCACCACCACCACTGGCTTGCACCCCTGCGCAGCCTGGCCAGCCCTGACCCTGCTCATGGGCTCCTCGGTGCCAGGCAAAATGGGGAGGATGTGCTGTCTGTCTCATCCCCTCAGAGCGGTGTCTCAGCCTCCCTCTGATTTCTGAGGGTGCTGGAGGTTATTGTGGTGCAGTCCCTGCCATGCCACCCATGGCAGTCCTGCAGTCCAGGGCTCCTGGCCTGGCATGTGGAGAGCAGCAGGGGCTGGGAGGTATAAAGGGAACAAGGGGCTGCTCTTGTCCGCTTTTATTCTCTATGACCTTTCAATGCAACCTGAAAGCCGAGCACAGGGTAAAGTGGGCTCAGCTCCTGCTGGCTTCCCATCACATTTGAGGAGCTGCCACAGGCATGGCTGCCTGCTCTTGTCTGTGCACCTGCCCAGGCACACACTGGTTTATGTCTGAAACTGGGGGTAGGTCTTCCTGGGGAGTTCAGCCACACATACAGAGGAGGGCCTCCCCCATCCTTGGGTTTGTGCATGCACGGTTGGGAAGGAGCAGGGAAAGGCTTATCAGGGCCTGTGGGTCTGGGGGAGGGGGCTGCGGGGCAGGAGGAGACTGGCTGCCTGGGCTTCCTTGGCAAGATTGCATAGCCACCAGAGTTTTAGCTGCCAAAGCTACACATAGGTGGACCTCAGAGGAGGTCAGCATGGGGACACACCACCTGTGTGCATTTCAGCCCCTCTGCCTTGGTGCTTGGGGGAACAGGGTGGTAGCATCTGTGCAAGTCACAGCACTAGCTCTCCAGCAGACCGTGGCCCTTTGGCAGTCTCAGAGGGTCTCAGGAGCACCTGTGACACAGCCCAAAAGAAAGCCCTGTGTTTCCCACTCACAGCCCTGCCAGGGGCGGGAGGCACCTTGGCCACTGCTCGTGGTGTTGAGGAGCAAAAAGCACTGAGCCAAGCTAGGCCCTGCTGCATGCTGAGTCTGCCCGTGTCCCCAGCTGCTCCGTTCTGTGTCTGCCCAGGTCCCCACCTGGGGGCAGCCCAAACAAACTGAGCCGTGGACCCTTCAGGCTCGCTTCCAACCCAGGCTCACAAGTGTGGCTCCAGAGGAGCAAGACACACATGCTAATGATGTCAATACCTGGTGTCCACAGATCAAGGATCATGATGCTCTCTGTTGGCACTTTGATCTTGCCTGGGCTTTATTCAGCTTTTCACACGTCCATGGCAGTGTCTTCCAGCATATTTTGGAAGCTTTTCTGCAGAGAAACTAGGCTGAGCACCTTTGTCCCTGGATATTCAGTTGCTGAACTGGCAGAAAATTTATAGCTTTTATTTAACAAATTTTATGCATCAGGGGAAATAAAAGTCAAGAACACATCAAGAAGAATGGAGTAATTTCTACATTAGAGGTTTCATGCAAGGCTGCTAGCTACTCTGTGTACTTCTGCAGAGCACTGTTCAACCAAAAAATTGATTGCAGAGGTCCTTAGTTGACCATCCTTAGGGGAGTCTTTCTGGGGGTGTCTTTGTATCTGTTGAGTGTATGTTGATCCATTTGCCTTAATTACTGATAGAATATTGCATCCTTGGTCATCCACACCTAAGACTTCATAGCTGGTAAAACAAAAGTATTAATGAAATTATAACTGAATTATTCTTACTCAACCATTATTACATCCTTATGGATATGGGTTCTATCAAAATACAGGCAGACATCATCCATTTCCCAACAGACATGCAGTCTGAGATGGCCAGTGTTCTGTAAGTGGTGAGAAAGAAGAGAACCAAATAAGCATGGATGGAGACCTAGACTTCGAAACATTTTCATGATCCCTACATGTTCTCTAGCCCAGATGGTCATTCACTCCCTTGTTTCTGGCAAAGAGGTAGGTCATACAGAGGTGGTCAAGAGGGGGTGACAGTGATCTGGTGGCTTGGTTCTGGGAGCCAGGGAGCCTCAGCAAGAGACATGGAAGCAAACAAATCAAGCATCTGAAGCCATGGAAGGATGAGCTCGGTAACTGCAGTCATTCAGCGAGCGTATTTCTACTCCCATACCATATGTCATCATTAACATCATCAGACTCTCAGTGGAGTTTTTTTACCATCAGTGCAGACTTCTTTAAAGCAACGTGTTGAACGTGTCTAGTGTTCAGTACTGGACCCACACATGGAAGCAGGACTTCTGCAGTCTTTCTTGAAGAGGACTAGCAAAAGCTCAGCCAATTTGTTTGTTAGACTGGCTGCTCTCTAAGGAAGTGCTCTTACAGTAAGAGTGTTACCCAGGATTTTTACCCTCCTCCTCTTTACACTGGCTATGTCAACCAGTCTAACCAGAAAAAAAAAAACTTGTAATTTCTGTAATAACTGGAGTTCCTATTCAAGGGCTAGTAAAAAAATTTCTTGCATTGATACTCTCCTGTTCCCCGACACCCCCACAAAACCTAGTTGAGAGCCAAGTAGCTCTTCGGCCTTGCTGCCTCTGTGGTTTGAGCAATACAGGCACAAACTGGAGCATGAGAAACAAGCACCGTTGTTCCTCATACAAGCACCTTACACACCGTGGGGCTTTGCAGAACACCTTGAGAAAAGTAGACATTAGGCAGGTGTTTATTTTTCTATCCTGTCAAAGATTCTGTCCAGCCCACTGCTATTTAAGTGATAAATCTCTAAGCTTTCACTCCTTAAGTTTATTGGTTTTTTATATATATAATATATATATAAAATGTCTTTTATTCCCTCGAGATTTCGCAGAGAAGAGTTCTTTAATCTGATGCTGCAATAAAGCACTTTATATATGTGTATATGTCATGCTGATGTCATTCAGTTGTGACTGAAGCATGTGTTGCAATTCATTTTGGTTGAGAGGGATGATACTACGTTTAACCATGTAGATCTTGGGTTCCCAGCCCGAGTTAGGGCCCTGATGGCTTTGCTTCCTTCCCTTAACATTTGCATTTGAAGTTGTCTGGCTGCAAAAGTCACAGGTAAGAAAGGCTGTCTGGAGCCCATGGGATGTGAGGTTCTGCTTACAGGGAAGGAAGCCTCCTACAGGAAGACCCTCAGGGTCAGAGGTGAGAAGCAAATGCATTGCCTGTGCCCTAGCCCTGACCTTGGGTTTTATTCCATGGTCAGCCTGGCCACAGCTGGGTACAGCACACCACTTTAAACAGGAGTATTAAGCATGGAAGCAGGGGGAAAAAAAAAACCAGCATCATCCCAGCTGAAAAACTGGTTAGGCAAACCACCTCCAGAGCCAACAGCTAATTATAGCAGGGGAATTTGCAAAGCTTTCCAGGGATCACAACTTTTTGTTGCTCTTAATTTAGTGTGTAAATCATAAACACTTCCAAGCTCTTGCTGTTTCCAGCTGTTTCCTCTCCTTCTCTCTTGCTCCTTTTGCTTTGTGCTGGCTGCACATCTGTGGGACTCTGCTTCACAGCTGCCTGCACCATTGCTGGCTAATGAGGAGCAGGTGACTCCTCTCAGTGAAGGATGCTATGGGCTTCCTACTGGCCTTCTGCAACATCAAAAACATTGTTGCAGGGAGCCCAAGCCAGGGGGGGGAGCAGGCTGAGCTCCACTCTGCTCAGAGAAAATCGCTCTTTCCCTGGAGGGGCAGTCAGCAGTTACTGCTATGTATATAACATGCCTAATGTGCTTTTATCCTCTGCAACAAGGTCCTTGCTGTGTTGGATGATGAACCCTGCTGTGAAACTCCTGGGATATAGAAATCCCACAGCCAGAGGATGGAAGCAGGAAGAATTCCTGCCCTAATTCTGCAGGTGCTGAAGACCTGGAGATGTCACCTGAAATCATAGAGTGAGTCTGTAGCAGTCTTAAGCTGCACTTTTGCCTGCTGCTTTGATCACAAAACTTCTTGACCAGTTACTGTTGAGTTGTCTTAGTCTGCCAGCCTGGACTGGAGCTGAGCTGGACCAGTCCCCTGGCATCCAGCGTGCAGTGGTGTTTGCACACGGAAGGAGCCGTGCCCAGATTTTGCCAGGGCACAGGTGGGGTGAGTAAAGCCCATCTCTCAGGGATGAACATGAGATTTTGTAGGAACAGAGATCCCATTACCTGTCTGATTTGTTTCAGGGCTCCAGCTCCAAGAATCCACTTCTTAGAGAACACACAAAAAGCCCAGATGGGCCCAGAAGGATCTCCTCTGGAAGGAGAAAACAGAATGATAATGCCAGGAGAGTTTAGCTGAAGCCTGTGCAGCAGGCCTGAACTGCAATGCCTGGTATTAACCTAGGAAAGAGGAAGGTGTGGTTGTGGTCTGTGGATCTTGACTTAAAACTAGTTCTAGAGAAGAAACAAACCTTTCAGATACCCCTTTTCTGGCCTGTGAAGGCACACACCCCACTGTGTGGCCACATCAGTCTTCAGTGCTGGTGGCACACCTCTGGAGCAGAAGACTAGAAAAAAAACAAACCCAACATGCTGCAGGTTTTCAGCTGCAGTCCTGCTGACCTCACTTTTCCACTTGGCCAAGATAATTTTTAATCCTAAACTTGTCTTCTACAGCACCAGTGGTAATGTAAATTTTTTTTTTTTTTTTTTTTTTTTTTTTTTTTTTTTTTTTTTTTTTTTTTTTTTTTACTTTTAAGTTACCAAGTATATTACCTTCTATGCTGAAATGTACAGGATTCATTACAGCTTTATTAGGCCTTCCTTTATTTACTAATAAAACTATTATCTAGAGGATTGCCTACAGTCTTAAAAAAGCTCAAAGACCCATTTTGCTTTATTGTTTGATAGCTGCTCCTCACTCATCTCCATGTGCCTCATAGCAGCATAGTCAGTGAGGATTGACCTGTAACTTTCGTCACTGTGAAAAATTCACTTCTGTTTTCTGGGGTTTTTTTTCTTTAATTTACAAGACTTCCCCTCTTACCCTGTGTCAGATTGTTAAAGAGCCTTTGGGCTAAAGTGTACCGAACCTTGCTTTTCTCCCTAATCTTACACATCCCTCCCTTCCCCGAATAGCTGAAGGACTACTAAACTGTGGCTGTCTCCCAACACTTCCAAGTAGAGCAGAGGTCTGGGGTTTCTCATTAGCATCGTGTAGCTGCCCTGGAGGTCAGCTGTAGCTGAAGGAGTGTGTGTCTGCTGGCAGTAGGCAGATGTAGTGCAGTGACCTTCTCTAGCATGACTTAAGGCTCAGATCTCCTTCACCAAGTAAACGTCTGAAGTGGTGTAAGGCCTTAATTACCATTGCTGTGCCTCGTTAGAGCTGGCACAGCCTGGCACGCTCTGCCTGAGTGCACAGCCTGGCCTTTTAGCACAAGCTTTCCTTCACCGCCGGGTTAGTCCGGGAGATTCACGTGTGAGCAGCAGCCAAGGCATGGCTACATTACACAGCCTGTTCTGCTGTGGGCATGGTGATTTCCAGCCTGCGGGGCAGGGAGCCAGCTGGGGAAGCACCAGCATAACTCAGGGCAGTCAGTTTTGCTGGATGAGCCCTCAAATGGCCTCCAAGCAAAGCCTTGAGTCCATGAGCCCCATGCATGTGGGTCGCTGGCTGGGGCTGAAGCGTGCCCTATTAGAGTAGCAGCAGGATGCCTGAAGTAAACCCTGCTTGTGATGAAAGGAAGGCAATTAAAATTCCACTTCAGTTGCCTTCCTGTCCCACTTCCTAACCTTCCAGCAGCAGGTGATTAGCAGGGCCTGCCTTCTGCTGCCCTGGCCCAGCTGTGCCAGCGGAGCCTGCAGCAGGCGAGCACCGAAGCACAGCAGAGACATTGCAACTCAGCTGTCTCGTTTGTCTCAAGTCGACTTAGAACAAGATCTTTTCTTTTTTTTCCGTTTTTACATAATTTTGCTTTTCTTTTACCAAATGTTTGGCTGTGAACTCACTTGCTAGCCCTGCTGCTTAAGGTTTTCCATGTTTCTGCCCAGGATTTCTCAAACAGAAAACCAAGCATGCAGGCTGTGCTGTGAGGTCAGTGTGGCTCCATCACGTTACCCACCGCCCCGCAGCCTACCGGGTGTATACGGTAGTTCATCTGTGCACAAAAGTCCTTGCAAAATACCTGCATCCCTTTTCCCAGCCAGACAGTGCTTCAGGGAAGACAAGCCTGCATGGCACTCCACCTCTTCTAGGGAAGCTCTACCATTACCTACACCTGCCTCTTTGTATAACTTTTGCTCTCACAGGCCAGCTCAGGGTTGAGTACACACTACAGAATTTAGTTCCATGCTGCATTCTTGACGTCCATCTGTACACACAGATTTATCAAGACCTTTTCACACTTCAGCATTTTGGAGTAGTGAAAACAGGCAGAATGCTCTTTATAGTTTGAAAGGAGACTCCAACAACTATATTCAGGGGTTTTTTTTAAACAGGCACTGAGGTTTTTTTCTCTGTCTCCTCTATGGAAGGGAACACTTACCATATACAATTCAGATTCTAAAGAATGAAAAAAAAAAACCAAGAAAAATCCCCAAACCAGTAAATTTTACCCAGTAACATTACTCTCTTCTAGCTTACTAAAGGAGCTCTGCAGGAAACACTAGGAGAAAACAAAGTATACAAGAGAAGCTCATGCCTCAAGAAGAAAACCAAGCACTTCTGTCACTCTTGAGGTTAAGCAGGTTGACACTTCTGATCAGATTTTCACCCCTCCTATAAACAACTTTATTGCTTTTGAAGACAGCTGTAGGAGCTAACGTATTAGTGGGTGAGAACAAGCCTTTTTTTTCTTCACCAGTTAAAGCAATAGCTGAAGTATGATGAGCAAAAAGTACTGCACTCTGTGAACTCTAAATGGAGATGGGATTTATCTCGGAAAAAAAAACAGTCTGCTTTGGCCTGAAGCTCTTGCTGGTGGCTGGCCCTGAGCCCCACAACCTTCCAGAACCATTCTGTAGGTGGGAGTTTCCCTAGGACTGGTTTGCACGATTGTCGTTCTTGTAGAACAGACTAGTGGAGGTGTAACAAATGACTCTGTTGAAGGGGATATGCAAAGGAGAGAAACAGCTTGACCAGGATCACAGATCCCTTAAAAAATGGGAAGGGTTTGAAACATTTACTAGCGGCAGATCAAAAGCAGAGGGAAAATGAGCAGCTGCTCAGACTAAAAACTGCATCAAGCTCATGCTCTCTACTCCCCCAGAAGTGAGGAGTAAATCACATTGGCATCAGCAATCCTCATTGATCAGTGTTTTTCCAGACAGATCCCTCCCTCAGCCTATCGCCCAACCCTTTGAACTCAAGCCAATTTGAGGACACAAATTCCACAGTGTTTTTTTAAGTTAGGTTTATTTAGCAATAGAAGTATGTACATGTAAGAGAATCCCCTGCAGCACAAGACATGCACAAAGCAGTGAGGGACTGAAAGTGGTGCTGCTCCATGGCCTTCCTCATCACCTGTCATCCCACTTTACTCAGCGGCAGGGCCAAGATTAGAAAGGAACAGGCGAGAAATTTATCAGTCCATGTGGCAGAGTCTTCAGGCAGAGCCTCTCAGCAACCGGTATTAAAACAAGCGGGCACCATAGCCAAATGTCTGTTTAATGCCCTCGAAGTAGTAGCGCTGCCAGCCTTGCTTTGTTCTTTCTTCCTCGCTGGCAGGAATGCCCTTGCCCTCCAAGCACACCTCCGTCTCACCACCTTTGTCATGGAAGTTCAAGGTAATGGTTGCAAAGTGCCCTAGAGGAACCAAAGCAATCTGTCAGCAGTGTGCAGTACAGTACATACAGCCCCCAGAGGCTGCTCTGCCCCTCCTTTCACAGGGCACCACTTAAAAGACTCTTCGAGGTCCTTCCCAGAGGGTCTACTTATGGCAGCTGTAGGCCTTCCCTAGAAACACAGCTGGGAGAGGGCTCCCTCTTCCTGCGGATTGAAGCAGTTGCAGCTACAGCCGCACAAGCTGCTACTTCATCCTTGCTGGGCACTGCTCTACACAGTGGCTAAAGATGCAGACATGGTACTACGGGATAGGAAGCTGGGCTAACACTGGAGCAGCTCCCAGAACATCGTGTGCTCCCCGATCACGAGCCACAATAAAGTGTGGCAAACAGGGCTGGTATCCTTCAAAGATAGGTGAGTCCATTTCTGGACTACTTACCAGCTGGCCAAGATTTAAATCTCCATTTCATGACAAGTTGCTTCTCAGGAACCTTGAAAAGGGAGACAAAAGACTGAGTAGCAATTCTTTGTAAATCCTGCAGTTTAATAGCAAATATTTAGAATTGTGTTGATATGAATGAAGCCTTAGAGATCCCTTGAGAAACACACACATAGAGGGAGATTTTAAGTCTCCTATTCTTTTCAATCCCCTTCTAGAAAGATATGCAATAGTACAGCCCCAAACACTGAGACAGAGTCTCTGTCTAGAAGACTTTAGTGGCAATTGAGCCAAAGAGAAAAAAGGGTCAGTTACTATCTTTAACACTCCTCCAACCCCTGGTAAGTAAAATCACCCAAAGACAGGGGAGATCTATGACCAGAAGCCACATTTTCTCCCCAGACTGAGGCGCCATGCATTAATCCATACTACTAGGAATGCTTCAATAGCCACAGCAATTATAGGTAACTATTGGGCACCAGGTAGAACCCCACAGTTAGCTAACAGAAGCATTTTAACAGAACTGATAAAAAGTTACAGCCTGATAACAGTGCTGCCTCTGAGCAAGATACACCTGAACTAGTTAGTACTTACTAGGTCAACAAACTCTCCTGTGACACTGCCATCCAGCAACTGAAACTTGCCTCCTTTATCGGCCTCCAAGGTGGCTTGTGCGTGGGTGAAAGCTTGGACCATCTGAAAAGAATTCAGGAGCAGACCTGTATTACTTGGTATTATCTTCCTGCAAACTTAGTAGCCTAATGCCTCCCACCCAGCTACAACTTCTGGAAGAGGAGGTAAGTCAGTAGTGAAAGGTCTTCAGCAAAAGACAAAACCCCTGCCCTGGCCAGAAAAGCAAGTTTTTAGTCACTACAGCAATATTTCACCTGCCCAAGGAAAAGAACCTTCAGCTTTCTAGTGCTATGCAGTGTTCTGAGTCACACAGTGACTTATTTTGTTGATTTCTTAATGAAACCTAGTTCTAAGAAACATATTCCTTGCTTTCTCATTTTTCTTATCAAAATAGGAAGAACAAAAGACAAAGATGTTTAAATAATGATACAATGCTGCTCTCTCATCCTAAACTATATAATAGTGTGCAGAAAAGTGGAAGCTATTCCCAAAGCATGCTTTTGATACCACCTAACCTTCAAAGGAAAAAGCAAAAACAAACCAGAAGGACACAACTGTAAATACCAAGTGATCTGGCCACGTGCAGTAACGGATACACCTACAGATAGGTGCTGAAAGCTGGAACTTGCTTCTGGTTGGCATTAATCCCCTCTTCTCAGCTGTGTGAAAAGATGCACACACCAGCTTTCAGCAGCTGCTCTGCAGAACAGCTTTCTTATTCCATTCTCATGGATTGTGAGTGTCCTACAGAACTTCTTCAAAAGCTTATTAGGAAGAGCCTCCTATATGCAAAGAACAACTCTCAGAACAAGGCAGGCATTACCTCCTGAGTAACGAATACCCGGTAGAGCTCGTCAGGAGATGTTAAGAAGGTGTCCTTCAAACTGATCTTACAGGTAGGGATCTTGACTCCTATGGATTTGGACTGCGATATGGCAGTACTGCTCCTGGCAGCCATCTAACAAAACAGGGAAAACAAACACATACACATTTTTTTTCACCAAAAAATACCCCAAACCAAAAATCAACAAATGGCTCACATATCCAAGGGGAAAAACAAAGGCTCTTGGTAAAGATGCAATTAGATACAACCATACTTTAATATAAAAGGCAGATTTATCACTTGCTTGGAAGAAACATCGCGTGCTACCAATGGAAACTGTCACACATATTCCACAGATTGACAATTCCTGAATGTATATATCCTATACACAACACAGGTGTAAGTCCCACAATCTAATACAGTGTACCTTTCTTCACTGACCCCAAAGCATGCTTTCAGTTTTGTTTACCTTGCGGTCTTCTGCTTTAGGAGCCACCTGAGGTGCTGTTTCCATATGTTCACCATTCACTGTGGGCAAAATCATGCCCTGGGTGAATTCTGGAAAGACAGGAATGTGCCCATGAAACCAATAAACAAGTAAACCTTCTGACTGTACTTTGAAATACACAATCAAAACGGGCTTCCTGGTTTCCCCATGCTCTTGCTAGCATCCATGACTTGAAACAGTTTTTAGAAAAAGCAAACAGACTTCTTTTTGCAAGCAATTAACTCTTTCCCTCACTACTCTCTGCCAAAGGTCCTATCAGAACCTGCCTGCACTAACAATTAGGAACTTACCTCCTCTTTGCAGCCCAGACACAGCATCTGCCACAGGCTGCTCTCACACTAATGTTGGATAGCCTTAGACTTAAGTAGCTTTCCTCCTCTCTCACTCTCTAATATAAATAGCAATCACACCTCAAAAATGTTTGCCTTGCTGGCCTAGACACACCAAACCAAGCTTTTTCATTTCTTTTCACACTGGCTCCTCATTTCTTGTATCACTGCAGTAAACAACAGTACCTTTTAACTTCCTCTTTGATTTATCGACACCAGATGCCAGGACTACACAAGGAAAGCCAGGCAAGCCTCACCAGTGCCCTGTCCAGCAGCAGTGACACTTTTCTAACTCCATCAGAACCTTCAGCCTCACTCAGAATTACATTTGCTTTTTTTCCTAGCTCAGTCACTTCTGCTTTTACCAATTATACAACATTTTGATCCTTTTTCTTCCTCTTCATCTGCTCAGAGCAGCAAAATTCCATAAGAAAGCAGAATTTTATCCTATGTACATAAACCTGTATTCTTTAATACTTATTATTTGCCACTTATTCTCATTTATTGCAGCCCACAAGATGATATAGTTTCTTCTGATTAGCATTCTGATCTTTCATTGGGTAACTGCATTTCCCAGCCTGAACCCTATAGTGCCTGAAAAAACCCTAAGAGTACAGAAAATTGATCTTGGAAAAACAACAATCAGTGGTGATTTGTACCCAATGTATCTGGAACATGTACTGTAATATAGGTAAATGGATATAAAAAGCAGCTGTAGCATTCCCAGTCTGTATTTGAGAGGAAAGCCAAACTACACTGATTTAACTACAACTGCTGGACTCAGATTTAGCTTAAAAAAAAAAAAAAAAAAAGGAAAATTGATCTAGATGCTGAGACAGCTCATTAAAAGACACCAACAAAACCTGCAAAACAATTTCCAGACATCAGTTATGCTAAAATCCAAGTAACACCACATGTCTTTACCAGTGTGGCAAGAGGGGAAAAACAAACAAACAAAATAACCCCATGAAACCACAAACTGGAGAAGGTATCACCTTCCAAGGGAGTATGCAAACTGAAGGTCAGATTGTGCCACAGGCAGTGACTATGTCACTGGGGTAATCAACACATTTTACTTGCTTGCACTTTCTCTATAGCTTCAGGATATGAAGGGCATTCTCATAAGTTTTAAAACATAAATTCAAAAATATTGTTTATTACTGTGCTATCACCAAAACAAATCTTCCTGGGCTGTGCTATATTGTCTAGAGCCAGAAATCCTTCTTCCAAAGTTACTGTTATTGCTCTGAAACCTTTCTATTGACATGGAGTGAGCAACTCCTCTCTTTACCCCCATCCCTCCTTTACAATTAGTCCATATGGATTCCCATAACACTTCTCCTTCTCAGTTACAGACCCGTTTTGAGAGTACTGATGTAAGTTTTCATTGCATCTCTAATTTTCTTTGCACCCTCTTGCTTCATCAGGGTCTTCAAGTTAGTGTCAGGCTCATCTTTAGCAAGGCTGACAAGGATCTAAACAACAAAGATAAGCATTGATTAACAAGGACAAATGTGCACAGTTCTTTTATTACTCAGTTTACCATCACAGACTTTGGCTGAACTTTCATGAACAGCCCTGCAGCTTTATTGATCTTTCACTTCATCTCCCTCAGCCTACAGTACTGTGTGTGTGTACCTAAATACCTTCTTGTGCTACAGAGCTCTTTGCATCTAGAAGACAGGAATTAACTTGATAATGATACAACGTGATGGGGGAGCGACTCTATCAGGGAGTGTAGTGTCAGAATGAAAGATAACAGTATTAAGTTGAAAGAGGATGGATTTAGATTAAAAATTAGAAAGAAATTCTTTACTCTAATTCCTTACCCTAAGGGTGGTGAGGCACTAGAACAATTTGCCCAGAGAATCTGTGGATGCTCCATCCCTGGATGTGCTCAAGGCCAGGATGGATGGAGCTCTGAGTAACCTGGTCTAGTGACAGATGTCCCTGCTCATGGCTGGGAGGCTGGTAATAGATGACCTTTAAAGATCTCATCCAACCCAAACCATTCTTTAATTCTATTAACTTAGGCAGTCTCCAGCTGTAAAAAAATCTGCACAAATGTTCTAAGAAAGGTAACAGGGAAGGAAATACTAATGCTGTGATTATTCCTGTTAGAATACTCCATACATCCAGCTGTACTTACCTCAACTTCATCGATGTCATTTTCATCTGAGAGATTAGGAATCTCCACATAACCTTTGTACTTCACTCCTGTCTTTGAGGTGCCTGAAATTATATTGTTCAGATCAACCCTTCTTACTCTGGTTGTTGACAAAGCAAACTTGTATTGTATCAAATTGCAATACTTTCCTTTATTATTATTTCCCATATGAGATAAGTATCCTTGCCCTTAATATTACACATGAATCCGACCTTGAAACAGGAGGGGTGCACATCACTCACCAGTCCAGGCCAGCTTGATAGCCCACTCATAGAAGAAGATAAGTTTCCCTTTGCGGTTGTTAATGGAGGCCTCTCCATCCAGTTTGCTCACTTCTGTCACCTCACACGCCCCTTCCTCACCCTCCACCCTGACAGGCAGGAGCAGAGCTTTCAGCCGCTCCGTGGACCAGTTGGAGGCATCCCTCTCCGTCCTGCAGGAAAACCGAGGGGAGTGAGAATCTGGGACAGACCACACTGACAGTGCATACTGGGACTATCCAGTGTCTCCCTGCCCCGCTTCAACACAGGCACACACAGATTTCTTCCCCAGGCCACCTCCACGCATTCCCCCGGCACACCTCGGCTGGGGCACCCCCCTACACACACACGGAGCCGGGGGAGGATCAACCCGAACACCCCCGCCTCAGCATCGGTCCGCGAGCAGGGGACGGGAGGCGGCCCCGCTGCCCCTCACTCCGGCCCTGCAACCCCCTGCGGCCCGGGGCCTCCCCTACGGATCTGGCAGCAGCCGCCCCGCTCACCAGTGCCAGTTGTTGACGTTGGTGGCGTCCGCCCGCTGCTCCACGATCCAGCGCGGGTCTCCCTCCCCCCACTTGGCCATCGGGACCGGGATCGCCGCCTCCGCTCCGAGCGCCCGTGGAAGCTGCTAGAACCGCCGCGCCGCCTCCCGCCTTCCGCCCGGCGCGGGCTCTTCCGGCACGCCCCCGCGGCGCGACCCCAGCTTATTAGTTCCGCGCGGCTAATTGGTTCCGCCGCGCCGCAGGCAGCTAAAGCTGCGGCTGGTGCTGCTGGCGCTCCCGTCCCGTCCAGTACCGTCCCCTCCCCGCCGGCTCGCAGCTCCAGGAATCAGCCTACAGTTCGCAGAGCCCCGATCCCAGCTGCCGGCCCGGACACCGCTCCGCCGCACTCGCAGCCCGCTGGGACTGGTAGTCCGAAGGCACGTCAACGCGGCCCGCGGGGCACGCCGGGATTCGTAGTGCGTAAACAAGGACCGGTTGCGCTGCGCCCAGCGGGAGAACTACGTATCCCGGCGTGCCCCGCGCGCGGCTGCCCCGCTCTGCCCTGCCTTGCCGTGAGGACGTCGGTGCTGCTGGCGCGGGAGGGGTGACGAGGTGAGAGAGGGGCTGGGGGCGGCGGGGCCGGGACCAGGACCAGGGGCGGGGGTGGTGATACCCCCGAGGCAGTCGCTCCTTTCCTCTGCTGAAGCAGTTGCCTGGTGCCATTGCAGATGAGCAGGGCGCGGGCGGACGAGGAGGAATACTGGCACAGCTCCAAGTTCCGGGCCTTCACCTTTGACGATGAGGATGACGAGCTCTCACAGGTAGGGAGGGTCCGACCCCGGAACTGCCCGTAAGACACCTTCGCCGGGTGGGCCTCCGTAGCCGTCCCAGCGCAGGCGTCGGCTCTGCACATCGCGGAGAGTTGATGTTCTGTAGGTGAATTGTCACTTCCTGTCCATTGTGGAGGGTAACAAGGGTTCCCGTCTCTCTCTCCACAGTAGCCAGTCCGAAATCTCTTTAGGACGTGGTTCCTCGCCCATGCACCAAACTGCATCTCCCACTGGTTGGGCTGTTAGTGTCAGTGGAGGTGTCCTTGGGGTTCCCAGTGGTGAGGAAGGGCTGCTGTGCTGCACAGCTACAGGACTAAAATATAATCCCGAGAAGAAGCAATGGAAGCTGAAGAAGCTGTGTTCAAAGTTCTTTGGGAGATGTTTGATGGTAATAGCAAACGAAGTGCATTCTGCAATTGTAATGATCCTTATGCAAGGTCACTCTTTTGTGTGTAGCTAAAGGAATCCAAACGGACAGTGAACAGCCTTCGGGATATTGTCGACGATGATGATGACGACCTTGAGAGGGTCAGCTGGAGTGGAGAACCTGTGGGAAGTAAGTGCAGTAGTACTGCAAATTATCCTTGAGACAGAGGGCGTTTAAAATTGCTGCTTAAGTCAGGAGTATTATTTACTATCTAATCCTGCATATCTAGTCTGATTCTAGTCTCCCAGGTCACATTGTGAACTACTTGATTTATCTGAGCAGATCCACTGAAAAGAAGATGAGCAGGAGCCCAAATTGTGTAAAAAAGGGGAGTGCAGACAAGTGGAGGGAATTCACTGTGTTTTTTCTAATATGTAGCCAAGATCAGAGCAGGTATTTTGGAGATTATAGATTGATACTTATCTTGCTCAGGTGGCATGCAAGATTCTAGGTGATCAATTCCTTCACGCCCCTGCCTGAAATGGCACTATTTGAAGTTTCTGGGTTTTAACACACAGCACTTTAAGCAGATAATCCAAGGTTCAGTGTGTGTTTATAGAAAGACTCTTACGCTTGAAATTTGAGAGGGAGTTGTAAATGTTAAGCAGATGTATTTGTAGTGATGGGAGCAACTCATGGCCCATAATTTCCTGTGTGCTGTGCTTTTGAGTTCACGACCCACAGAATTGTGACACTTGCTAGCCAGTGTCAAACCATGAAAATTTACATGTGGATCACCCAAAGGATCTTCAAAGACTGATCTTCTTTTCCTTTGCTGTAGCTTCTCCCTCTGCTTTTTTTTCCCACCCAGAGTCTCTCTACCTATTGTGGGTTTTTGTCTATCATCCTGATCCTAAAATATGTGTGTTGTGCAGCTGTGTGAAAACAAGGGGAAACTATTGAGCAGGCAGGAGGGAGACATAAGCATTATTGCCAGCAGCATGTGTACACTGAGAACTGTTTTGCTTATGAGAGAAGGAAAATTATCTTTGTCTTCAGTGTTCAGGAAAGTATGCTCTTCGGTTTCTGCAGTTTGAGGTAGGCCAGGGACTCCCTGTCTTGCTTTGTACTTTTAGAGCAAGGACTATGGGTTTACCAATGCAATAATTTATAAATAGTGGGTGTGTCTGTATTCCTTTTACACAAGCCACAGCCAGCTGTACAGTGTTGCTGAAACCAGCCATTTCTGAAGGACAACATATCTCTGCTTAACAAGCAGCATGACATGAGCCTGGGATTCTGCATGGAGGGATGCACTGCATCTACCTAGTGTTGAGAGTCAGGCTTACCAAGATGTGCTAGTGCAGAACTGACCAGCACACAGCTGGTAATGTTTCTGCTGTGCCTGAAGATCATTCTTTACAGGCTCTTTCTTGGTTAAAAACAACCTGTCTGCACACAGGTATCTCCTGGTCAATCAAAGAGACAGCCTCTGGCAGCACGAGCTCCCTGGATGGCCGAGACTCCAGCCTACAGAAAGGCTCTTCCTCCTATGCTGCTCTTCCCAAACAAGCTTCTTCCTACTCCCTAAGCAGCCTGTTCAAAGGTGAGGTTCATTGTATACTGTATTGACAAATGTGTTTTTTTCTTAAGGCTGTTAAGGAGCGATTGTGTTATCTTATGTAAGTGGTTTTATCTGAGGTGTATTGCAAGACAGGGAAGCTCCAATCTCTCCTCAGGGTGGAAGTGTGTTGCTCACTGGTCAGAAATTGAAGACTGTCTTGTGCAGTAGATCACGTGCTTTTCTGGAGTGGAAAGGAGCTTTGGAGATTACTTCTTTGGAGGTTCCAAAGAGCAGCAAGGTAGAGCACACCACTGTGTGGCAATCCATTTGGTTGGTGGAAAAGAGCAGGCTGCAAAGGGACTGGCTTGACCCATATAGTCCTCATTTGATTTTCAGTTCTGTGGAGAAGACAGGTTGATTATCCTTTATTTGGAGCTCAGCTGGCTGCTGTTGGTGTTGGTTCAGCAAACACATGAGAGCAGCAGTGGCAGTGTAGCTGGTTATGGGGGAGCTGTGCAGCAGGCTGTGGGCAAACATACACAGCTTGCAAGAGTTCAGCTCTGTTCTTTCACAGCAAGACAACAAGACAGCTTTTACTGGGGTGTTTTTCTACTCTCAACTTTGACAATAAAGTGATGAAGAAAGGCATCCAAATTGCAGCCCTAGTGGATGGAGCTGTCCATGTTGCTATGGCCAATGTTGTAGTGCTATCTGCTTGAGCCTCTGCTCTGGAGGTAGATGAGTGCATTCAGGCTCTAGCCTCTTCTGGCCTCAGCACCAAGAGAGCAGATAGGGATGGAGTGTGATATGGTTTGTGGTACCACAGACATCTTCAACACCTTAGAATGTAAGCAGGTGAGCCCCAGCTGTGCTGGTGTAGTGTGAATCACTGTACAGCGTGGTTTATTCTACAGGGGCATAGCTGCAGTAAACTGGCCTTGCAATTTAGGCTTGTGTTCCCTGTGCAGATGTTGCTCGTGAAGGGACAGTGTCTCATCAGTATTTTTATTTCAGGACGAAACAAACTCTCAAGTTTCCAGTCCCTTTCAGATGGTAAGTTTTGGGTCCCTGCCTCATTCTGGGAGGGCTGCAGATTTACATGAAACAAAGCACTTCCAAAAAAAGCGAAGTGTCATCTGCCTTATGGTGCAAAAAGGGAAACAGAATCATGTGCTGTCTGAAAGTTCAGTTATGGGTGGTTCTTTCTTCAAATTAAAGAATCAGCGTGATGATTTGGGGTAATTACTTACGTGCAACTGACAACTGTTTGTTTTACAGTAATGTTGTATTGCCATTTAGTGCTTAAGTTTGGGTCTTCTGCCATAAAAACCAAGAAAAGGTTGGGTTTGGAAGTGGATGTTAATCAGGATTTTTATGTGCTACTCATCTGTGCCTTTGCCTCTCAGCCCTCACTGACACAGGAGTTAAAAACTATGCCCCAGAGCTGCGCAGACCAAAAGCTGAGTACAAGGTGAGCAGCCTGTGCTTCTTGTATGCCAGGATTAGTGAAATTCCTGCTCTGCTGGTTTCATGGGAGGTGATTAGTTGCTGTTTCAGACAGAAGAGGGCAATACAGGGAATAGAACAGAGAACTGCAAAATGCAGCCTTGCAGTAATTTAAGCCTTCTCTGCTTTTGCTCAGAAGTATGGAGCTTTGCTGGGGGTCTTGGTTTTGGTTACTCCTTTTAATGAATAGCCCAGCAGTCTTTGTGGAAAGGATTTCAAAATAGTGCTTTGTCTGTAAGCTGCTTTCATGCTGGGTCAGATAAACTGGCATCACATGTGGTTTTTACATTTTTTTAAATATGAGAGTTTTGAAATTTCCTGCTCATGAATCACTGGGACAACACAGAGAGAGTTGTGCAGAGGTAGTGTTCCAGTTGGCAGGAATGTTTGTCTACCAGATATGCAGTGATAGTGTTGGAGAATCTAGGGGATTTTGGGACTGGCTGGATTCCTCTTACTAGGAATGAGATTGTGGTCCCATGTCCCTAGGTCCAGGTAGTAACAGGACTGAGCCTATATTCATTGCAGATACAGACATGCACAGTACTAACACAGCTGTCTGCATGGATTAACACAGACAGAAGCCAAGGCCTTTATGAATAGACACGTACAGAAAACACTCAAGCTTGATCCTGAGTTTCCTTTCTGTTTGACCAATTCCACTAGGGGAACATACACTCTATGGGTCCCTCCAGTAGCCGGTCTTAGACATCTGGTTTGTTTTGTAGCTGAATACCAGACCCCAGTCTCCTCCAGCAGCTGGCACTTGCATCCTTGAGCAGCTAGGGTTCATGGTCCACCTGTCCTTGGCCATCTGATCCTCCCCAGGTTGGCGTATTTTGTCAGGTAGCCATTAATGACATAACTTAACAGAAGGCGCTTCCTCAAAGCACAGCAGGAAAAACAAGAGTACCCTGTTGTGTTCTGTTCTGGGCCTGCAGAAGCAGTGAAACAGGAAGGAGAAGGATTATACAGCCTCTTAAATGCAGACAGGGGTGATGTAAGTGGGGTGGAACAAAGAAGGGAAAGTTAGTGGCAGGTTTGGATGAGTGTCCTGACAGTGACAGGCTGAGAAGCTGCCTCTGGCCAGAGGTGCTGGAGGGAACCCTGGTGCTCAGGATATTTGACACTCAGCTATACATTGCTTTGGAAGACTCATGTGCAGAAGTCCTGTAATAGGACTGGGTCAGACCTTTCATCCATAGATTTGGGCTTTCAATAAATCTTCAATGGATTTAAAATTCAGTGTCCTCAGAGCTGCTTCTTGTTGCTCCCTTTCTCTGGGCCTTTTGAGGCAGAAAGCTGAATTGCGACCACTGGCTTGAGTGCCTCACAGAGACCTAGATGACTTTATGGTGTCTGAGTTAGGAGTGGCTCAGGCCACTTTTTATCCAGTGCTTCAGATCATAGTGTCTTGCCTGCTGCAGGGGAAAAACTCTGGTCGTTGCAGCAGTGGTAGCATGCTACCTTAAGATAGTCCAGGCTTCAATGCCCTTGTCATGTTGTCCTTGTGTTGTGTGACTCCCCAGGTGCTTGCCTGGGGCTGTTGTCCCTGTGCTCTCCCTGCTGCTGTGGAAGGCTCACCTTCTGAGGTCTGTCTGAATTGTAACAAGAAACTGACTCCTTGCCCTTCAGTTTTGGGTTAGTCTGTTTTGCATGTCTTTTGTTTGTCCTGAAAGCAACAGAGTTTGCAAGGAGAACAACCTGATGCAATGCAATTCTAATAAAGGACATGATGACAGACCTTACTGAGGCAATAGAAAGGCTGTGTTAACATATGAGCCTTTAGCTTCCCACCACAGCAGCATATGCAGAGTCTGAGGGCTCAGCATTTGCATCTGAAAAATGTACATATGCATTCTACTAACACCTTTCCTGGAGCAGCTGAATGATAGGTGTGAGTAGCTACATGTGGGCCATCACTGATGCAGCAGAAGTGGAAAGCAGCTTGGAGACTGCTGAAATTATTTGAGGCTTTATTTTTCTTGTGGCAGGATTACAGCAGTGGCTGGAGCCCCAAGGATACAGTCAGGCGAATGCAGAGGGGCAAGGTAAGGACTTTGCACTCCCACCTGCTTGTAAGAGAGGGAGGGTGGGTGTTCCCAAAATGCTTTACACTGTCCTGTGCTCCTGGCTGTTCTGGGAGCAAAGAGGGGATCTGTGTTGCTCTCAGCACCTAGCAGGGATGGTGGTCTGCCTGTCTGTTACTTTGCCAGGTGGCAGTGCTGGGATCACACTAGCTCAGGAGCAGCAGGAGAACTTCAGGGTTTTGTTGCTTTGTTTACTTGAGTTGTCCCCTCAGCAAGGCTGTGACAGTAGGTATCTGTACTGCTGTGTCCCTTTCTACCCTTTCTGCTCCCTGGGGCTGGGTTTATTTTAAAAATCTGAGGGGGTGGGGCTTTATCTCCATTTTCAGTTGGTGGCAAATTGAGGGAGGAAGACAGGAGTGGTTTCACTGGACCTGTAATCTTAGTTTCAGCTGCCTCAGTGTGTAGTGTGTGAACACATAAGGGGATTGTGGTTTCACTCTGCATGTCTCCTTAAAGGCTGAGGTGAAGTAAAGGCTGAGAGAGTCCACAGATGTGGAGTAAGAAGAAGGGAGAAAGAGTTATGACTCTACTTTTCTGGTCTCCTTTGTGGAAAGGGGCCTGCAGTGTTCCTTCCTCCTGTCAGGGCCAGTGGTTTGTGGTATACAGGAAAGTTTTGTCTTGTTACAAGGGTGCTTGTGCTGAATATATGTTGTCTGTTGTCCTAGACTGGACAGTAATGAGGGTTGACTGCAACCCCTGTGGACAGATTTCCAGGGATTATGTGGCATGTGGTTTCAGCTAAATTAGAATATCTCCTCTTGTTGGGAGGGTGGTTATTCATGTTGCTGAAAGGCTTATGGGAGAGGAATAAATAAAGCCTGTGGTTCAGCCTGAGGACTGTCTCATGTCCCACATGCCTGCTTCTTCCTGTTCTATCTCTAGGTCTGCTCTCTAGAGAAATTTCGCTCCCTGCAGGACAAGCTGGTGCTCTTGGATGAAGCTGTGGCAGGGCATGATGGGAATGTCATTACAGCTGTGAGTCCTGTGGGGCCCTACAGGGCTGGGACTTCTGGGTGGCCCCACAGAAAGTGCTTGTGAGAAGGCAGTCAGCTTGCCACCCTGTCTTGCAAGACTCGGGGGTGTTCTTTAGTTCAAACCAAACAGTTACTGGAAAGTATCAAAGCTTAAGACTGGGAAATTCTGTATTCCTGCTGTCTTTCCTGCCACTCTGCAGAATTGATGTCAATAACAAGGAATTTGATCCATCGGCCTTACAGTTTTTTGCAACCACTTTTTGAAGGTCAAAGTTTAATCTGCTCATTGCAGCACAGAAGAACTGGGACTTGGTGTTTGGGATCTGGGAACTCACCGGTTTTTCTGGCTTTTAAAGTATCAGGCAGAAATGGGATTTTGTCAGAGCTTCCTTCATCCAGGTCTTTTAATTCCTTGGATTTTGCATGGATTTTTCCTTTGTAAATTTTGGTCTCACTCATCTATACTCCAAGAGTAGGAGCTTAGGCAAGAATCTAGGCAGCTGTGGCCCAGGCTCACTGCTTGTCCTGGGTGTTGTGGGTACCAGAATTAAGTTCAGTGCTGTAGCAGCTGTGTTTTCAGAGGCCTTTAGCAAAAGCTTCTCTAGGCCTTTACCAGTGTGCTGTTTGTTTGTCTTAATTCCGAGCTGTCTGTCTGTGCTCACAGGTCCTGATATTCCTGAAACGGACACTAAGGAGAGGTGAGCGTGGCTGGGGTCGGGATTTCTATAGCGGGTTTCAGTGAAGGATGGAGGGCATAATCCTTTCACTTGGGTGCAAGTTACAAAGGGAGCATCTGGGGTATTGCTTTTTTATTAAGCATGATATATTTTTGTAGCAAGTGTAGTGTGGGAAGCAGTGGGGATGGTGATGATTACCAAGGCTCCAGAGAGGAGCTTTAAGCAGTGGTAGGTGGTGGTGATGGGATGAATGAAAATTAATCTGTGGAGGTAGCACACAGCTGTGAATTCAGCTGTCAGCCCAGTGACTGGGCTTTTCTGTGCTCCAGCCTGAGATGGGATAAGGTTGTTGAATCCTGCCAATGACTTTCAACTCCATGCACTGTGCTAAGTCCCCTCTGCTTGCTAGTGCTATCTTACTTTACCTGCCTGCACATAAACTCTCTCCCCTGCAGAGATCTTGTTTCGAGAGCTAGAGGTGCGGCAGGTGGCCTTGTGCCATCTGATCCACTTCCTGAGAGAGATGGGTGAGCAGAAATTCCTTCTGGATCTGCTCAGGTGAGGCTGTTGATCTATCTTGTGGCAGGGCTGAGCACACTGCTAGGAACCTGCCTCCAAGTTAAAACTTGCTAATTCCCTTGCAGGTTCTTAGACAGGACTGAGGAAGTTGCTGTGAGTATTGCCAGGAGCATAAGCTCCCTTACTGCAGGGGGAGGCTGGCTGCAGAGTGTGTGGGAATCAGGCTAAAGCTTTTCATCCCCGTTTCACCCTCTGGAATACTGTATCTCCCAAATCTGTGAGAACAGAATGCTTCTTTCCCCTCTCCCTGCAGCTGTCTCAGTACCGGGAGCATTTGAACATCCAGGATGTAGAAAAAAGGAGGGAATTTCTGAAAGGTTGCATTGGGTAAGAAAAAATACAAAAGCAGGGGAGGGATGTGGGTTCTTGAAGATGGTAGTGAAGAAAATTAGACCTCTGCACCAATGCCATGGCTTGTGTAGCTTGTGAGCTGATGTGGGTTTTCCCTTAGTGGGGAGTGGGAGTAGAGCTGGTCAGTATAGACCAGAGAGGAATTACTGGCACTAGTCCAGCAGCTTTTGCTGCTTATTCAGGAGGAAAAATGCTTCAAGGGACTTTCTGATCATTGACCCTTCAGATTGTAATGGGTGAAAGTCTGGGTGCCTGAGCACTTGAGGAAGTTGGTAGCATCCACTTGATGAAAGGTGCCACATAATGTTTCTCTGGAGCCTGTCTAGGAGAGAGCCAGTTGGAGAGGGCAATGGGTCAGGAACTTGAGTACCCACTAGCCATTCAAGCTGGGAAGAATGGGAGCTTGGAAGAAAAAAAGAATTCTTCCAAGTGTACTTAGAAGTAAATTAAGGATTCTCTACTTAAGAGCTGGTCACAATGTCTCTTTCCTTCATGTCTGGCCAGGCTGCCATTTTCAGCTGAGGATACATCTCACATCCAAGACCATTATACCCTGTTGGAGCGACAGATCATCATTGAGGTATGAAATATCTTCTGCTGGTCAGGAAATGGCTGGGACTATCTGTGAGATCTCTTGCTGTCCCTAACTTACACCACTTTGGATCTAACCAGCCTGCCCTGGCTAGTGTAGTTGTAATTGTTATTCAGGCTGCTGTATCTGGTCACATGTGAAATACCAGATCTGAGACTTGATAGCATCTTGGGGCTATGCTTGCACATTGCTGTCACAACACTCTCTCTAGGTCTGTATCCCACAGCTGAACAGACAGTTGTCCTGGCTCATGTTCACCTGTCTGTCTTCCCGATTCCACAGGCTAATGATCGGCACTTGGAGATGGCTGGGCAGTCAGAGCTGTTTCGGAAATATCCTCGCAAGGCTTCAATTCTCAACATGCCACTAGTGACCACCCTCTTCTATTCCTGTTTCTACCACTACACAGAGGCTGAGGTGAGGATGATATGGCAGAAGATAAGGTTGCATCTAGGGTTGTCGCCCTCAAGATGTGGGGTGGTCAAGCTGTGGCACGTTAAGGAGAGAAAGGGAAAGAGAGGTCATATTTCATCCCTCAGAGAAACTTTGTCCCCTGGCACCAGTTTGGAGTTTTGTGCTCCAAGACGTTCAACCCGGCACAGTTTGTCAGGGAGTTGCCTCCTAGAAACCACTGTAAATCCTGTGGGGCTGAGGTGTGCAGTGCTGGTCTTGGAAGTGCTGGAGGTGCACCAGTTGAGGATGTAGGGAAACCAGACCAGAGAGCCAGTGGGGTGGGATAGTTGCTCTCTTCTGCTGCTTCCTCCTGTGGCACTGACGTGAGCAAAAAGCAGTAAAATCTTGAGAAGATTGATTCTGTGCAAGGCAGATGCCATATAACAGGTGTCTGAACTCCTGCTGTGGCCTGCCCTTCTGAGTTTGCACTGACTTGTCTGCTTTCTCTAGGGAATGTTCAGCAGCCCCACCAACCTGAAGAAAACATTTAAGGTGCGTGAGTCTCCCTTGTTGTGGCAGCACTAGCTGAAAACATGTTCAGACAAACTGTGTGTTATGAAGGGGCTCAGTAGGAGGAATTTGAGGGGCTCAGCACTAAGCTAGGGAGGGGGCCATGGTATCCTTTTGAGCAGGGCCCTTCTGGAGTCTCAGGCAAGTGGGAGCCATGTTGAGACTTTCAATGGATGTACCCTGTCTGCAGCAGCGCTTGCAAATCTCCACTTCCTACTCCCTGCAGTGCTGTGTGGCATCAGGCAGCATCTTACCTCTTTGCTGGGTGTTGGTGTGGGTCCTAACAGGGCTGGGGCAGATGGCATTCATGTGCAGCCCACTCAGGCCTTCTGAGCTGTGCTACTGTTCTGACTGCAGCTTCCTGCCTTGCAGATTCCTGATAAGCAGTACATGCTGACTGCCCTGGCTGCCCGTGCCAAGCTGCGGGCCTGGGGTGATGTGGATGCCCTCCTCACCACCAAGGTGAGCTGCAGAAAGCCTTGCTGGGGACACAGTCCCAAGTACTGGCATCTGCTCCTGATAACTGGCTTATTCTGGAGTTACTGGACAGACTGGTTTTATTTCAGCAGGGCCCAGTGCCTCTGCTGCAGAGTGTTGCAATACTTCCCTCCTCTCCCTACCCAAGACCTCTGCTGGGCCTGACTTGGCTGCAGCAATAAGGTCAGAGAAGGGGGCTTGACCCTGAGCTGTGTTTCCAAAGGGATTGCAGCCAGCCTGTGCCCAAGGGCTCTGCCATGGGGTGTATGTGGTGGCTGTGGAGTGCACTGCTGGCACTGGGAGAAAAAAACACATTTTCTTGTGAGGGATTGTCCTTTTGGGTTAACAAAGGTTTGGTTCTCATTTCAGAACTGGCTGGGTTACACCAAGAAGAAGGCACCTATTGGCTTCCACCGGGTGGTGGAGATTTTGCAGAGGAACAATGCTCCTGTGCAGGTGAGCCAGGAACCCCTGCTTATGTCCTGCTCTTTGTTGGGATTTGGTGTATAAATGACTCCTCAAGTGAGCTGCTTCCTAGCTGGAGTGGGAGAAGCTTGCTGATCTTCTGGCTCTGCCAGGTGGCCATAGCACTCAGCTGAGTGACCCATTCAACAGAAGGTGTGGGTGGTATTGAGGGCTGCAAGAGGAACAGCTGGCCAAAGTTGTCTGGGAACTCTCTTCCCATGTGCATTGCGACCTTTCCTTGCTACATTAAATTTTCTCTTTCTTACTCTGGCTGGCAATGGTTAACCTGATCTGTAGGAGTGAGGTCGGCTAAGACACTGTTGATAGAAGGAAAAGTGTCAGCAAAACCTCAACTCTGGACATGAGGAGAACAGACTTCAGGGTTCTCAGAGAATTGGTAAGGTCCCCTGGGAAAATGCTTTTGCAGGCAGTGGGGTCCATCTGTCACTTTTTAAACGTGACCTTCTAAGGGTACAGAAGCAGGCAATTCCTAAATGTTGGAAGTCAGGCAGACAAAGCAGGCGGCCAGCTTGACTGAACAGGAGTCTTCTCTTGTAAATAAGGCAGAAAAGAAAGGTGTAGAGGCAAGGTCAAACGACATGAGAAGAATACAGAGCTGCTGCTTGCCACTATAGGGAGAACATTTCATGCAGCCAAAGCTCTACTGAAGTTGATGCTGGCCGGAACTGTGGAGAACAATAAACAGAATTTTTACAAATATTTTAATGGCAATAGGCAGTGTAGAAATAACACTGACCCATTACAGGATGAGGATGGTCACCTCACAAACAGATGATGGATCAAGTGGGTCTCAGTGCCCTGAGCTGGAGGACAATGACTGCGAAAATTATCAGCTCCCAGTCGACCCTGAATCTATGCAGGATCTGCTGCTTCAGTTGGAAAATTATGGGGCATGATGGGATTCATCAAAGAAGCCTGAAAGAGCCAGCTGATGTCATCACAAAACCTCTCAATGATTTTTTGAGTGGTCTTGAGAATCTGGAGAGATCCCAGATGACTGGAGGCTGGTTAATGTCCCAGTTTTCAAGAAGGCAAGGAGGATCTTGGAGACTGTAGGCCTGCTAGTCTCATTTCAGTGCATGGTAAAGTTATAGAGGAGTTATTTGGAGAGGTATTGAAAAACCTGGAGCACAACAACAGTCATTGGTCACAGCCAGCATGGCTTCATGAGAGGAAAGTTCTGCCTGTCAAATCTGATTTCCTTTTATGACAAGGTAACCCACGTGACTGGTCAAGGGAAGCCACTCCATGTAATGTTTTTGGATTTCAGTAAAGCTCTTGATGCCTCTCGGAGTATCCTTCTGGATAAAAAGTCCAGCACACAGCTGGATAAACAAGTGATGAGATGGGTGACCATCTGGTTCATGGGTTGGGCATAATGGAGTACAGTGAATAGGGCGACATCAGACTGGTGACTGGTCACTAGTGGGGTTCCACAGGGCTCCATCCTCAGCCCTGTGCTCTTCAGCATCTTCATAAATGACTTGGATGCATGACTGGAGGAGATACTAAGCAAGTTCATAGATGATGCAAAACTGGCAGGAGCTGTTGACTCCCTAGAAGGCAAGGAGGCTCTGCAGAGAGACCTCAGCATATTAGAGGGCTGGCAGTCACCAAAATTAAAGGGATTTCAGCAAGGGAAAGTGAAGGATTCTGCATCTGGGATGGGGCAACCCAGGGGAATGAGAGTCTGGAGAGCAGCACCATGGATCCTGGTCACTGACAAGTTGAACATGAGCCAGCAGTGCCCTGGCAGCCAGGAGGGCAAACCCTGTCCTGGGGTGCATCAGGCACAGCATGGCCAGCTGGGCAAGGGAGGGGATTGTCCTGCTCTGCTCTGAGCTGGGGCAGCCTCACCTTGAGTCCTTTGTGCATTTTTGGACACCACAGTTTAAGAAAGTTATAAAGCTATTAGAGAGTGTCTAAAGGAGGGCCATGAAGATGGTGAAGGGCCTTGTATAAGAAGCAGCTGCAGTTATTTGGTCTGTTCAGCATGGAGAAGAAGAGCCTGAGGGGAAACCTCATTTTAGTCTACATCATCTTTGTGAGGGGAAAAGGAGTGACCAGTGACAGGACCCAAGGGAGTGGCCTGAAATTGTGTCAGGGAAGGTTTAGGTTGGGTATTGGAAAGGTTTAGGTTGGGTATTGGAAAGAGGCTCTTCACCCAGAGGGTGATTGCACACTGGAAAAGGCTCCCCAGGGAAGTGGTCACAGCATGAAGCTTGGCAGAATTCAAGGAACATTTGGACAATGCTTTCAGGCACGTGTTCTGACCCTTAGGATGGTGCTGTGCTGGGACAGGAGTTGGGCTCTATAATCCTTGTGGATCCTTTCTAACTCAGCATATTCTGCGATTCTGAGCTTTGTAAGCAAAGGCTCTGGGATCCTGAACAGTCTTGTTAAGGTCACTTCTTCCCCAAGGAAGGGGCCAAGTCTGTGTGACCAGCAATCTTGAAAGGTTTTGAGACTGGGGTGAAGGAATGAAGCAGGACATACCTGTGGAAGGGAGGTGAGACATTCTTCTGTCTCTCATAGGTGCTGCAGGAATATGTGCGCCTGGTGGAAGATGTGGAGACCCGGCTGAACCTCGCTACCAAATACAAGTGCCATGATGTTGTCATAGAGGTAGATTGCTGCTGTGTGAAGAGATGGGACACAGACCTGCTTTTTCTCTGTAGCTTTTCTGTTCTCTGCCACGTACCACTTCTGTCATGTGCCTGGTGGGGTTTGTTTATCCCTGTGGCCTGGGGGAAAATGATAAAGTTCCCAGTAGAAGTCCATGAGGCAGGAGAGTGGCTCCTAGAATTTGTGCTGTGAAATTGTTCGGTGTTGGGAACTGGATGGGGAATTGTAGAGTTGACCTTCCCATCTGCAGGACACCATCTAACCATGGAAGTGTCCCTTTCTCTCAGCTGGGTGCTGGTTTTGCTCTTTATCTAGACCTACCGGGATCTAAAGGATCGTATCCAGCTGACAGAATATAAATGCAAGGTGGAGCGGGGCTCTGCAGAAGAGGAGAAGATACACAGCATTCTCAGCAACATGGTAAGAAATGCTTACTCTTTCTTCCAGACACTCATCAGAAACAGATATAGATTAGGTGTAAGGGCATGGCTGTCCTACATACTTTCTATCCCTGCTGGGAAGCTAATCTTTTGTTTGGGGTTGCATTCAGGGTAGGAATGAATGGTTATACTGATAGAAATGGCACGCTCTGGCCATAGCTGTCCTTGCCAGGGATTGGGAGTCACTAAGCTGGCCCCTAGGGCTCTGTGTTCAGCATTGCTGTTAGTCATGTCTTGTTCTCTCTTTTAGCAAATCCGGTGGAAGAACTGAACACCTGTGAAACAGCCTGTTTGGCCGTCACCTTGTCACTGAAAGAGGGACCTGCAAAACCCAGTCCAGTGCCAACAGAGCAGCTCTGTTACTACACATTGCATGACCAACGTTCGTCGGTGTCAGTGGGTACCCATGGCTTGTGGGACCGTGGTGTTCAGGCTGGTTGAAGACAGCTACTAAAATGTAGCTGGTGAAACCGTGGTACTGATCCATCAGGGTTGATTCTTTTTGGAATCTGATTGTCTTCGACATGGCTGTAAATTAGGCATCACTTGTGTCACAGCAAGATGAATGTTTGCTCTGGGTGGTGCCTGGGCTTCTTCTTGCAAGAGGAGCATGTCAGTCACACTTGTGACTCTCCACCAGACAGTGGTGACCAACTGACCAGTCCCTGTAGCTGTCAAGCTGGCTTGGGCATCACTAATCATGGCTGTGGCTGGAGTAAAACCGACCTGGACCATGTTCTCCCTGTGTGAAAGTGTTGGGGGAAAGAACCAGTTGCACTTTTTTTTTGGTTTGTTCTGGCTCACCCTAGGAACAGAGGTGTGTGAACTTCTGCAGAGAGCCAGGACAGCAACCTCTGCCAGTATCCTGCTAGCACTCCTCAGCATTTGGAAGATCCCTTTGTCACAGAAATACTCATTGTGGAGGTGGTCAGAGTCCTGATGGGTTGGATGGAGAGCAAGCAGGGACCTTTCTCAGTTACACAAACCTGCTGGCCCCAGCAGCTCTTTTCTCAGAAAGTGCTATGCCAGGAAGGATTGAAATGCACTTTCTCAGAAACAACTCCTCAGGCAGCTGCTGGCTTCATCCTTTCAGACCTCATTTCAATTCTGTAAATAAAGCTGGATCTTTCTCCTTGGGCTGTTTCTTTCCTTCCTCCACTAAGCATGTTGTCACTCTTGTGTGTTAATCCTGAGCAGTTTATCGCTTCCCACAAAATGAGGTGCAGGATGTTTTTTAGTGTTCTGAAAAGCACACTGCATGTCACCATGGAGTGACATTGCTTGCAGTAGTACCTTATTACACACCTTCAGTGCCATCAGCACAGATGAATTAGTTTTACAGTTTGTAGGAGAGTTTGCTGTCACAGGAGGTCACACAAACATGAAAGTAGATTTGGATTCCAGCCTCCCTCCTGCACTGTGAACTCTCTTTTTTTTTCCCTGTTGGTGTTTTTTTTGTGTGTGGGGGTTTTTTTGTGTTTGTTTGTTTGTTTGTTTTGGGGTTGTTTTGTTTTGTTTTGTTTTTCTACAGAATCATTTGGGTTGGACAGGACCTCTTGATCATCTATTCCACTCCTGCTTTTGCAGGATCACCTGGAACAGGCAGACTAGGACTGGCTATGTGGGTTTTCAGTATCATCACAGCTGGAGATGACTCAGCTTCCCTGAGAAATCTATTCTGAATTTGGCAACACTCACAGTAAAAGGTGGGTTTGTCTTCAGATGGACCAGCACATTTCAGTGTGCCCAGTACCCCTTGTCATTGCTGGGCACCATTGGGGAAGAGTCTGAATCCCTTTCTTTGCTCCCTCTCTTCTCATACTTGGATAAATTGACAAGATTGCCTTTGATCTAGGATCATTTTAGGTGAGGGGTGCTAAAATTAATAGTAACAAGTCTAATACAGCTTGTATTTTTTATGTAGCTCATACTAGTTGAGTAAACAGAAGTCATTTATAGGCTGTATATAAAGTCATATAACCCCATAAACTCTTAGATAAGACAAATGGGGAGAATGGTCCTCCAGGGATATGTTTGGAATAAAATCTTCTTTCTAGTCATCTCAGGGAAGAGAAACAGGGATTATTAAATAGCTTTTTATAGATCTTGAAAACTAGCCAGATCCCAAGGCTCAGCTGTTTCAGCTAAAGACTGTAAATCAGCCTGCAAGGACTGGTCCAGGCAGCTGAGCTCTTTGCACGTTTATCCCTTTGTGTCACTCTGCTGCTGTCCTTTGCTATGTAAGAACAGTGGTGTGCAGCCACCTGAGTCCCTCTGTGCCACTTTGGGCAGGCAGACACTGCTACCAGTCTGGTAGCAGTGGTTTGTGTTTCACCTGCATGTGGCAGAGCACAAGTAACTGTTCCAGTGCCTAGGGGTGTTGGTTGGTCAGGTCTACTGTCTCTCTGGGCTTTTGAGTCCCTTTCTCCTTGCTTAGTGCAGTAGCTCTGCAGAAGCAGAGCTTTACATGCTTTTATAACAATGCTCAGCTAGTGGCCTTCTCTGCTGCCTCCTGTCACACGTGCTGTCCAGCTGCTATCATTTGTCCTGTCACTACATACAGCCTTGGCACCTCCATCCCTTCTCTCAAGAAAAATGGACCATGTCATTTCAGAGCCTGGAACTGTCACCAAACTCAGAAAGAAATGAAGCTCTCTGACCCTATCTTTGAGATGTCCATGAGTTGCATTACTTTATTCTGGCCAGGGTGCACACTAAAAATCATTCCAACTGCACATGTCCTGTACAAGACTTCACATATTTATGCATTTATTGAAAACAATTTTTGAGGAAACAAGCTTTTTGTCATGGGCGTCCCTATGTCAATTTTCTCATTTTTCTTAACAACACACACACACACACAAAAATATTCATATACGGCGTTGAACTCATGCAGCTCCCTTAGAGTTAAAAGAACTCAAAGCATCTGAGCAAACTCCACCATAAAAGTGGCTAACTTACTAACTTCCATGTGGCCTAAAAAAACTTCACAGTGCACCTTTCACCATACAGTTTCACTATGGGATTTACTGCAGGATTCACTGCAGGACTCAAACCTGCAATTTCTGGGTTTTACCCCTGGATGATACTTGAACCCATTCTACAAAAAAGGGACCCAAAATATCAGAGCAACCACTCTGTAATTAGGGCATTGCTGAGAGTGCTTGAAGCACCCGTGGTGCTCACCATGCCACCATAGCTATATGACTCTATATGTAGCCTGTCAAGGACTTCTGTTTATTCAATTAGTATGAACTACATAAAATACAAACTATATTTGATTTGTTACTATTAATTTTAGCATCCCTCACTTAAAATGGTCCCAGTTCAGAGGTTTCAAACCAAACAGGTCTGGTTATCAGTGTGATTCTTCACAGCAGCCTGAGATGAGAATATCTCTTCACATCTGTATGCATACTGGTAATTGATACTTGATTTTGTTCATCTTGCAAGGAAAAAAAAAAATCCATGAATAGTGTTAATTTTTGTGCAGGCCTGAACAGCATAATCTGCCTTACTAGAAGGCACTGAAATTAAGCAATGACCTCAGCTTTCCTGAATGCTGCCTCATCTGTGGAGAGCAAAAATCTTCCTGCCCAGGTTTGTGTGCAAGAGCTTTGTCAGCAAAGATTTTGTCTCTTTGATTATGCAAGAGGAGAAAATAGACAGTAGAGTGCTGAAGTAGTGTTTGTTGCTGCTTTGTAACTTGCCTCATCTCACATAAAACATGGGCTGCCTTGTTGGGTTGGAAGGTGCTGAACTCCATGTGGTCATTAGGACCACATCTCTGCCCCAGGAATTGCCTCTAGAGAGGACAGTTCTTGGGGGTAATGATCTTATGACACTTCATGAACTGGACTATTAAGGATGTTAAGTCAGGGGAATGCTGCTTGAGGGAAAGAATTCCTGCTTTTGCAGGACTATTCTAGAGCCATTAGTTTTCAGTTTTTCTTCACTTGACAGAGTGATGCCTGGAACATTTTATATTCAAGTCTCTGAGTCTCATGGTTTCTCAAAGGCCCAAGAAAGAATCTTGTAGTGAGACACTGAAGAAAACCACTATTTGTTACATTATTAGCAAGCTGCTTTTGACTGTTTGTTGCCAGTAAATGTTTCCACTTCTTTTCCCTTCCCAGAACCTTCCCCTGGTTTGACCTGACAGCTGTGCCACTGAGAAAGTCTCTTTTTAGCCAGCTGCTAGAAAAGAAAGAGCTTGTCTTGTGCCATCTGATGCCTGGTCCTCTACTGTACCAGGCACCCTCTAGAGACTGTCTTACAAAGCAATGTGGGCTGGTCAGCACCAAGACATCTCTCACTTCAGCTGTAGTGGAGCTTAGCGTGATATTGGATGAAAAATCTCCAATCTCCACAGCTAGTCCCAACAGTTTCTCAGAAATTGCAGAGGAAAATGCTAAGTATGATTCTAAATCTTCTTAAGCCATAATGAAACCCATGAGGAATGCTTTGCTGAGATCTCATCCCCTCTCCTTCATGGGATTAAGCAGTGCAAGAACCAGCACCGTTAACTCTCAGACTCTTTAAACTATTCCATCCAATAACCCTCTGTACACATTTTCTTCTATGAGTTTCACTCTACACTGCTCAGCAAACTTGCTTATCCCTGCTTGCCTGAGCTTTTCTTTTCTTTTTTCTTTTTTTTTTTTTTTTTTTTTTTTTTTTTTTTTTGGTCTGAATTTGCTTATTACATGGTCTTCTTGGCATATGAACTGCTTCAGTTTCACTGTGTTTCTATTGCAGCTTCAATACAAAACTGAATTACGAAACCAAATTACAGTTATTTTGTAGTGGCTACAGCTTTGGTGTAACAAACCAAAGAGAATCAGGCCCAGCCTTTTTTTGTTGTATTTTTTTTATTCCCTATGGAGGATGTTGGGAAAGCCATTGAATCTTGACAACATACCAATGATTTAGTCAGGAGCACTCTTTTTGTTAAGATAGGCTTTCATCAGCACTTACTTCTACTCCCTTGCTGGTGATAATGCATCCCACCCTCATCATCATGGATGGTATTATATGTCCCTCAAGGAAAAAGGAGGTAACTGGATACTCTGTCCAAAACCACCCAGGACAAAGCAATTTTTATTCCCTAAATTCTCTAGTTCAGTATTTTGTACTTTTTGCCACCATCTATCATGTGTTTCAGTACTGTTTACCACGATAAAACACTGCCTGCCTGGTTTTGCCTCACAGGAAATCATTTCTGTGGTGAGGCCAAGGATTAGTTATGCATGTTGCACCTAGACCCCTTCCTTAATTATGATTGCTGACAGCAGCTGTTGCCACACTTGTACACCAGTTATTATATATGCCATTTATCTTACATCTGGGTTTCACAGCAAACCCAGTCTGCAGACACTAAAGCCTGGGAGAAATCTATTCACTTGAGCACCTGAGAAGTTCTTACCAATCACTTATGCCTAAAATAGGTCTATAATTGTTTTTTGGTCTTTTTTAATCAACTGTGAAGCAGAAGTGAAAGACAGACAATGGTAAGTCTGATCTACAACCTCCACTTCAATTAGCTCCTGTAAGCAAATGAAGTATTGCAGAAAAGAGACAATGTGGGAATGGGTTTGATGAAATAAAATGTCTAGGAGTTGCAGTGGCAGTGCAGTGCAAAATTTTTTGTAATTGTGGAAAGGTGGAACTGTACCTCCTTGAATAATTTGCAAGGTAATAAGGGTACAGTCTGCAGTGGCTGCTGGGCTTCTTACAAAGGCAAAAGTGCAGCATGAGTCTCTAATTCTGCCTCTGCATGTCCTGTGATGCAGGGAGAGCATTGACTCCCACCATGGTCTGGGATCTTTGCAAAGAAGATACTGTAGTACAGGGCTCCAGTCCTGCTTTTTGGATAAACTGTGGGAAAGTGAGGGCGTCTGCTTTCTGTCCTGTTGGTGCCTTTCTCTCTAGGAAGAGACCCATATTGTCTCTGTATGGGAGGGCAATGGATCTGCTGAAGAGAGGCTCCTCAATCCCCAGCAACTCTCGCACCTGTCGTGAAATTTCCTGAAATACAAGAAGGAACACCAGACATCCTCATTTCTCAAAGCAAGACAATAGGTCAGCAGCTAAAACCATCCATTCCATGTCAGAGCAGCAGGAAAAAGAAGTGATATTCTGAATTTTGGTACAGTTGCATGCTTGAAGTTGCAACACAAGGGGGATCGGAATCCATAAGCCCCATGTGACGCTGTAAAAGCAGTGCATATTGCTTTCTCTCCAGATTTACTATCAGGGATGCATCACATCCTGATTTTTTAGAGGCATAAATATAGTTCTGTTTTCATTCTTGCACTTCAAGGACAAACAAGTAGTGGGTGAATGAACTGCAGTTTCTTCTGCTTAATGCAAAATCATGACTGTTTGTTAAATTATAATGCGAATGACAGTCTACACAAAGGTGTAAAAAATAATTAGCAAAAAGTCACATTGTTCATTTAGAAAATAATGAGTGAATGGTTGAGCCAGCTGGACCTGGAACTGTGAGTGAGCAGAGCCTTAACATTGTTTCTGGAGCAACTTCTGAGAATTTAACTATAGATTCAAGCTTCAAAATACAATTTGCAAGGTTTTACTGATCCTTCACAGTATTTGCTCAAAACCTTCCCCCAACTTTAGTTTGACTCTGAAAAGTAGTACCCTACTTTTTGTGATAACAAAAGAGCACCAGACTTGTATCTTGAGTGGTTTTGATATTTAAAATTCCAGTACAGTGGGATTAAAACCAGCAGTAACGTCACTTGTCCATGCTACATAGCTTCCAGATAATTAGCTGTGTAATTCTCCACCAAACTGCCATTTCCCCTAAACTGCAAACAGTTTCTGTCTCGATGAGCTGATGCTATCACTCTCATTTCTATAGTAACTTTATCAGTTTCGACTGCTCACAGCCTTTGTTTATATTTCTTGTTGGGAAATTGCAGCTTTAACTTTTCACCTGCTCTAGTCGACACTTTCTGAAAGACTCAAAGGGTCACGTCCTGCAGAGCTCTGCATACTTGGATTTTGTCAGAATACAGTTCTTTAAAACACAAATAACTGGCAGGATAGGGCATGACCTTTGAGAACATCTGTGTTCCACTGAAGTCGGTGAGATGTTCCAAATTTACTTGCAAGCTTTGGAAAACATTACTGAGACAGTCTCACTTCCAAGCTTGTGGCAGTGTCCTGGCTGTCTATCACTTATCTAGAGGAATTTCAGTTCCTACAAGAGGAAGAATGGGTTACAGTTGATATGTCTAACCCATGGCCTAGTATTACTCAGCAATTGAACTAACACCATACATAATCCCTATATCCCAATACAAGGGTTAGGCTTACAAAACCTATAAAATTCTTCCACTTTTGGAAAGCACGAATGACTATAGTCTCTATCTGCTTGTACCAGAAATATTTGTGAAGGTTTGCTGTCTGAAAAACTTAGTGTTAAATTGATGCTTTTCTCTCAAAACAACAGGCAAAGTCATGGCACTAGCTAATGTTTTTGGTGGCATATTTAGTTTCAAATAAACAGTTAAGATTGCACAATCAGACAGAACTGTGGTCAAATTGCATTTTGGTGCTGTAGAATAAAATAAATAGTGTTAATACCCTAGTCACTGAATCATAAAGCTTCTTCTTGCTTCTTGGTTTGAACTTCAATATGTGTCTTCTGGTGAAAGCAAGTTCAAATTTTGATGCAAAACAGATGATTTGGCTCTGTAAATGCAGTTCCTCTGTAGTTTTCACTAAGGGAGGGAAAGAGGGTAATGAAATTGAAGTCAACTTGTTGATTCTCTGAACTTTTAGGAAGCTTTGGAAGGCCAGACTATAGCCCCAAAACTATCCATTAGCCTTAATTATCAGTTTGTTAAAGAAAATATGTAGGTTTGAAAGGAAGAAGACCAATTACATGTTCATAAAATGAGGAACAGACAGAGCTCCTGTTTGTGTCCAGCAAAGCGTAAAAGAAGGAAGTAAAAATGAGTGGCCCTTTTGCTGCTTAAGATCAGTGGCTCAATTGCTGCAGGTTAAATCTAACTAGATTTTCATAAGTTCTACAAATCAGTAAGTGGGAAATGATTTAAAAATAATTCTGAGGGTGCATACGTCTTGCTAAGCAATTTTATGGGGCCAGAGGGCAACATACACTTAAAGAAAGGCTAGCACTTTTGGTGCCCCAGAGAAGAAGCCCTAGATCTGCAGCCAGCTAAAGACCTGAATAGACTTATACTCTAAAACGATGACTGTACAAATTCGGTTGTCCAGTTTCAGGCTCACTCTTTGAATCAGTGCTCTGCCCGGGCAGACAGGCCATAGCCCAGCCGCCTGCCAGCTGGCAGGGTCAGCGCTGGGCGCCGAGGGGCTGAGGGAGCTCCGGGAGCCGCACCTGCATGTGGCCGAAGTCCGTGACGCCCATGGCGGGCAGGTTGGAGCAGTTGGCGTGGATGAGGCGGCGGCCGGTGACGCCGTTGGCCCTGAAACATTCCTGGGCAGGGAAGCGGAGGGAAAGGCGGATCGCCCTCTGCCACTACCGCCCCCCCGCCGATCACACACGCACACGCTCACACACACACACTGAGTTCAGGGCCACCGCTCCAGGCGGCGCCGAGGGCGGGGGTTTCCCGACCGGACCGGCAGCCCCGCACCTTGTACTGGGGGAAGCCGAGCTGCGCCACCCACTCAGCCACTTCCTCGGCGCTCCAGGTCAGAAAGGCGCAGACGGACCGCGGTCCCCCCGCACCCTCGGACTCAGGCTGCGGCCCTTCAGCCAGCCCAGACCCCGCGGGACCCGGGCGCGGCTTCATCGGCTCCATCCCCAGGGCACCACGGCAACGCGTCTTTCCGAGACCCCGTTACCCTGGCAACCATCACTTCCTGGAGGTGCGCCCCCTTCTCCCTTCCGCCACTCCCTCCCTGCTGTCAGCCTGCGACGCCGCCCACGCCCCTCGGCTCTGCAGAACTAAATGTTGATTGGCTGCGTTGTCGAGGGGGGAGACTGAGGGATGAGCACCGAGGCGTCACCATCTCCCTGCGGTCCGGCTCGCACGCACTTGCTCGGGTTTTTCCGTCTCCTTCGCTCGGGTGTTTCCGGCCCCCCCCCGGCTCCGGCCACGCTCGGGTGTTTCCGGCCGCCCGTCGAGCCGTGCCCATGTCGGACGCGCTCTCCGCCGCCGGCCCCCGCTCCGAGCCCCCGGGCGGCGACACCGCGCCCCGGGGCCTCGCAGGTACGGGCTGGATAGGGCAGGGGGCAGCCCGGCGGCGCGTGTTTAGCGTTGGCCTCACGGGGAGAGTTTCCTTTAGCTGGTGGGTTTGCTCGTTTCTGGCGGAGAAGCGGTGTTTCCGGGCGGCAGCTCCCTGCGGCGGCAGCGGGGTGCCCGCCGCGGACAGCAGCGCCCCGGGTGCCGCCCGCGGTGCCGGCAGTGCCGGGCTGAGCGGAGAGGGGCCGGCTGTGCTCTCTGCGCCACTCACTTGCTCACCTGTGCTCGGGCGCCTGGAACTGCACCGAGTTCCTCCCGGTGCAGTGGGAAGAGCGAGGATTAATGTAGGTTTGTGCTTTCCCCGGTGAGAGAGGCCCCCGGACTGTGCCGTGGGCGGCGTGCCCCTGGGCTGGAGCTGTCTCCTTCCCGCCCTGACTCTTGGGAATGGCCAGCGGCTCCGAGGGGCAGCAGCAGCCTGCAGAAGCCGGAACTTGTCCGTGCCCTGGTCACTGCCCTAACGCGACCGGAGAGCAGGGCTGTGAAGCGCCTACCGCAGTCGTGTGGGGACAGAGCTTTCCCTGAGTTCCGGAGACTCCGGGAAGACCAGGAGCTATCTTTATAGACGGTCCTTTTACCACTGACCTAGGAATTTCCATCTCGTCAGTATCCTTTGTGAACTGCTGCATGATTGCTTTTCCAGGGCTTTGTCAGCTCAGCTTTACATTATGAAATTTGGCCTTGTTCTGGCCTTGTAAAGCTAGGATTAGTAGTTCCTGAATGAACCCTGCTTCTGAGAATGGCTTTACACCAAAAACACGCATAGGTTTTTGTTCTCCTTTCCTAGGGTTGAGGTCATTAAAAATCTTTGTTCCGCAAGGTTCTAGATACAGTTCATAACACGAAAAACTGGTTGGCACAGTTCTTTGTTCCACAGCTGTGTGACCTTGTCAGTGTTTGAGTGCTGGCTGCAGGTTTTTTTGCTGTCAGTGTATTGTAAACACCAACATTTATTTCACCTTTTCGTATATTCTGTTTGTTGTTAGAAAATGAAGACTCAGCCCAAAAGACAGAGCCTGCAGATCAGCTAGTTGATTCTTTGGAGTCCAATACTTCACAGAGCGGGTAGGAAAACCTTTTTGTGTGTCGTGGCCCACATGCATGACAGTCTGTTTCACTCTTGTCATCTCTTCCGTATGCCAGTTTGTTCTGTGCAGGTAAAAAGAAGGGAGCAGATACTGAAATGTCTGCTTTGGGACAGTATTTACCGGAATCAGTATGGGAGGACCTGTTCTTACAGGTTTTGAGGTTGTTTTAAAGCTTGTGAAATGTAGTTCATGGCTCAGCTATTCAAATCACAGTCATTCAGCTTGAAAGGAACCCTGTATGGTTTTATAATCCATTATAAGAGCTCGTACATTTTCAGAGGAAATTTTCTATATCCTGTCTGAAGGATGCATTAATAATTGAGCATGTGTCCTGTCTGTAAATCTGGTGGAAGCTGTACGAGAAAATACCTTTTACTATTTTCTTGGCAATGTTTTGGCTCTTTTTTCTTCATCATTTGTTTTTTGTATCTCTCCATGAATGCTGCTGATCAACCCTGTTATCAGATGTTTGACTTGTTGGTACCGGCTGGGCATGCGGTGTTTGTGGCCAAGTAATTTCATTGGCTACAAGCACTAATATTATACAGTGCAGTTTCATTTGCCACTGTACATTTGTTGCACGGGATACAATTTCAGAAGTGTGTGAATTAATTACAGTAGGTAAACCACAGCTTCATTAAAAAAAGTAAAAATCCAGGAAAAATTCCCCACATTAAACTACCCTTCTTACCAGAACAGCAGTTTGATGCCATCTTGGTTTGATGCTGCTGACATCTCTATCAGACTTCTTGACTATAAATATGTTCTTCCATCTTTTTATTATATCCTCTAATTTTCTTTAAAGAGATTAATACAGACCATGAGCAAAATAGCCAAAGTAGATGATGGATACTTGTGGACATTGGTAAATTTAGATCTTCTTTGAAAGGGATGGAGATGGTCCATCCCTTGGTTGTGTAGCTCTTCCTAATCTTTCAGTGAGACTCTTGGGTGTCAGTGGTATCTAGAGGAAAAAATTCCCACCCTGTAAGGTTCTGTGTTGATGGAGAACTTTTTGAGCAGATGTGTGTACCTATGGTAGCAAATGACCAAATAGTCCATCTAGGTGATGTGTTCATGCAACTGCTAAACTGAAATGCAAATAGGCTGGAAAACGATAGCATAGAAGTCCAAGAATTCTTCCTTTAAAAAATTGTTCCCAGCAAGTGTCCCTTCTTATCTTGTCCATCTGCCACCATTTTGTGAACCTGCTATTCATCTTGCTTGAGTTGTTCTTACAGACCTTCTGGTCTATTGTGCCAATTCTAGGAAAGGAAATCAAACTGTTGAGAGAATGTAAGTAAAAATGGCTTTGTTTCTGGATAAATTCTGTAGTGCCATAGGAATAACAATTTGAAGACAAAAGCCACATTTGCCCATTTCAGGTCTTCTGTGTGGATGCAGAATGTATCTTAATTGAACTGTGTATATTTTATTTTTAATTATTCCAAAGTATACTCATAGTCTGCTTCCTTGCTAATGAGAATATTTCTCATTTCTGAAAGGAGACATTTGAAGAAATGCATTTTTTTTCCATTAATGCTGTGTTCTCTTGTTTCTGATCCTTTTGAGCAAGGCAACTGACATTGGTTTTATAGTATTGTGAGAAGGTTTGGATTTTCAAGAGTGATAATATTTCTATTTTTATTTAATACTAGGTTTCTTCTCATAGAAGTTTCACATATGTAATGACAGCATTACAGAGGACACTCCTCTGCCACCCGAGTTAATTTGGGATTATAAGTCTAGCTGCAGACAACATGCAGTAATTTTTTCCAACATAATTTAGAAGAAAACCCTCAACAGAGAATAAATGCCAGAGACGTTTCATTTCTTGCCCATTCTTTTCCTGCTGTGTACCATTCTTATTGTTTCAGCATGTCCATTTTCTTTTGTTAGAGTGCAGTACTTGGACCTCTTTGCTTAAGTTATTGTGCTGCTCGTCGTATGTCTTACTGCTTGCTTATCTGTGGAGTGTATTTGAATGTGGCACAGACACATTTGGGTGCTCCCTGTATCTGTTGGGATTGCTAGTGGAAAAAGCATAATGGGCTACTTAAATAGATAGCATTCTTGGATGGCTGTCAAAATTGTCCTGAATTCTTTCACTGATCCTCTTGACCTCTGAGGGAGTATGCAGATGCCATGCAGTAGCTGGCATAAAATAAGGTGTTCTTTCTTGGGCAGAAAAGTTGCTACTGATGTCTGTCCTTAGTATAGTGTTGGTGAGCCAGCATGCTGTGGGGTGCGTGCAGCGAATTTCTGCTCTCTAAAGGACGGTAGATATGGAGTATCCCACCGAAGTTTCTCCCTCTGGCTCACATGGAAGGTAATCCTGCGGAGATGGCAGGACTGGGGTGGGCAGGGGTTCTTTGTCCAGTTGGCAGGTGCTGACCAAGCTTGTTCCTTCAGTTCATCTGGATTTGAGTTCCAGAGCAGTGATTCCTCTGCTGGCTGTGCCCTGGGTGCAAGTGCTGAATTGTACTGCTCTCTTCCTCCAAAAGGTCACAGGCTGGGGCGCACCTGAGCGCAGGCACAAGAGAGCATTCGAAGGAAGAAATTGGTACTCTGGGGGACCAGAAAGTGGCTGAACTAGAAGAGAAGCTGCCTGACCAAATCCAATCTCTCAAAAAGGTAGATGGATGTTTCTTATGTCTGAGAACAAAGACAGAAGTGCAGCAACAGTTCTCCCACCCTACTACTGAGCTTGCCTCTATGGAACTGAGGCTCTAAGGGTTGTCTTAAGATAAAAGCAGAATTAACACAGGTTCAGTTACATTTTTTCCTGTACATTAGTGGGAGATAAATGATATCAGTCTTATTTGCAAAATCCCTCTCGTGTCTTCAGCTAGCCCTTGCTTCCTTGCTCACTGAGGCTTCAAGGTAATTCTCACCTTCTGATCTTATCTGGTGCTTCTGGAAATTCCATTCTTGCAGATTTATGGAAGAGGTAACTGAAAGTCCCTCGTTTCTTCTTGTGAGCAGACAATTTATTTGCCTTACAGATAGAGTCAGGAAAACCTGTGCAAGTGAGACCAAGGTCAGGACCTGTGAGTTTGCATATATGGGAAGAGAGGCCCTAGTGACCCAGATGGACTTCTAACTAGGATGCAGCAATGACTGATTGTGGCTGTGGTTTGGATGCACACAGAGCTGAAATGCTCTCCCTAGAGAGATTGTGTTTTGGGAGTTCTTTCCAGGAATAGTTGGCCAAATCTATAAGGCTGTTGCTTTGTTGAGGGGTGACAATTAACTCTGATGTCAGTACAAAAACGTGCCTGCCCAGGACTCCCGGGGAGGCCAAGGCGAGTGAAATTTGTGACACTAATGCAGCATTTGACTTCAAAGTTCATGACTTCGGTGCAGTAGGGGAAACAATGCTGAGAGGTGTCTCAAGCTAGCCTACACTATTAATAGAAGCTTCTGCAGGTCTGACTTGATTTCATAAAGATGCCTGAGTTACTAATGAGTTGTTTCAAATCTAGGCAGAGACTTTTTAACCAGGATGGTCTTTGTGACAATGTTTCTTATGTGCTTTGTGCAGGAAGCTGTTCGATTAACCAACTACCATATACCTCAGGGAGTAGGGGATATAGTCATGATTCAGTCAGATCACACTGGTGCTGTGGATATCCTTTCAGCTGAGCTGGAGACTGCAGACCTCCTTGGGGAGCAGAGAAAAGGTGAGTCCTGAAGGCAGAACTCTTATTTGGGTCATTTTTTAAGTGCCTGCCCTGGCCAGAAGAGCAGAGACTGTCCTGGAGATACTTAAAAGTCCTGCTGAAAATTTGGGCTCCTTGCTAGTCAGTGGAAAAACTTCACATCTGGGCCTTTTGGGAGCAGGCCCCAGAATGCAGGCCCCTTATCAGAAATAGCTTCACTGTTTTCAGGTAACAGTTTGTTGGCAGTGAAAAATCACGTAATCCTGTGAACTTTTCCCTTGTCTCAGCTCAGCCTCCCCCTCTGGCTGCACCCACCATGTGGACCACTGAGAAGATGAAGGAATTCAAAGCCAAGATGGGAAAGGAGAGGAATGGCCGGATGGTGGTGAAGCGGGGCGAGGTGGTGACAGTCCGTGTGCCAACCCATCCTGATGGGAAATGCATTTGCTGGGAGTTTGCTACGGATGACTATGACATTGGGTTTGGAGTCTATTTTGACTGGACTACAGTTACTAGCACTGCCATTACTGTTCAGGTCAGTGAATCCAGTGATGAGGAGGATGAAGAGGAGGACGAGGAAATTGAAGGTTAGTGTAGATCTTATAAAGGTTAATTTGTGTTACTTGTAGCCATGCTGCTGAGAGTTACTGCCAGATGCTGTAATTTTCATCTACTTTGTTTAGTCAGTGTATTTGCTCTCTCTGCAGCCTTTTGGGTTCCTGGTTAGAGTGATAAGAAAGCATTTGGCCCTTCCTGCTTCAGCCATGTCAATGGCAGTTTTCTCCATGAGCATTCTTAAAATTGAACACATGGAAAAATAAGATCAGAATTCACTCAGTCAACTTCTAGCTGATGAAAAGGTTAAAGTCTGAAATTTTAACCTGACTGTTTTTGTTAGACTCTCAGACTGAGAAATTTCTGGTGGTGAGTGGAGGCAAGAAGATTTTGTTTTGGGGTGCGGGGTTTTTTTGTTTTTTGTTTGGTCGTGTTGTTGTTTCTGTTGGTTGGTTGGTTTTTGGTTTGTGGTGGGTTTTTTTGGTTGTGTTTGTTGTTTTATTTTTGTTGTTTTGGGGGGTGTTTTTTGTTGCTGTTTGTTTGGGGGGTGGGGTTTGCCGTTTTTTTCTTGTTTTCCCCAGTACATCAGTAGCTCCTTCTGACTGTTTGTGAAACGTTTGCTACCTATATCACTGTACTTGGGAAACACACAGTAATGTTGCCTGTTCTGTGGCTTCAGTGTATGTGTCACCAATGTAGCTGGGAGGTTTGTGTCTGAATTTTGCAGGCCCTGTAAGTAGGGGTAGGCTCCTTTATGAGGAATCCTCTTGGAGAGGTAAATTGAGGATCTAGACACTGTGAGGTAACAGCTAAGAGTTTTCCTGCCTCTTTTTGCTTTGAGGCTAAATCACAGGACTGCTGTTGCATGTATAAAAGTAGTGAGGTGTCTAAGAGGTAAGCTAAAAAAAGAGAGGAGACTGGGCAGGTGGGCTAGTAAATACTATCCCATCAGTATTCCCAAGAGAACTGGGTCTTGGTATGACCTTTGTTATGATAAGGAAGACTAGACTTTGTGGGAATTATTTGCAGAAAGTTTGGAGGAGATGCTCTGGGTAATGCTATCACAGTTAGCCTTCCACATAGCTGCATGTCTGTGTTGCATTCTGGTTCTGTTGGTCTTTTTTCTGGATTATGCAGTGGTTCTGGCCTACTTACTTGTCTCTTCTCTCCCACTCAGGGCTGTCCCCTGTAGGTGATGTGGAGCGGGGTTCCAAAAGCTATCTGCGGAACCGCTACGGCGAGATCATGCCTGTGTACCGGAGGAACAGCCATCGGGAGGTACAGGCAGGCAGCCACGAGTACCCGGGCGAGGGCATCTACCTGCTGAAATTTGATAACTCCTACTCTCTGCTCCGCAATAAGACTCTCTTCTTTCATGTCTACTACACTAGCTGAAGTAGAGGGAAGGGGCAAGGATGGCAGGCAGGTGATGGTGAGTGTAGCAGGCTGCCACCCAGCCCTGGTACTGCCTGACGGGCACTGCGGTGTGACAGAACCACGGCGCAACTCTGCCAGCTCTCCTTCAGACATGAACTGGTTTCTCCCCACACCTTTCTTTCCCCATTGTCCCAGGAGAGAAAGGTAGTTGTGACTGCCTGGTTGTTCCCAGGCAGTTGCTCTTTCTCTAAAACTTCAGGAGGTCTGCTCCATGCAGGCATTGGGCTGGGCCTTCACATCACAGCTGGCAATTGTCCAGAAGCCACGTTCAGGTGGTTGTGGTTCTGATCTGTTGTGCTGGTACAAAATGAAATGAAAATAATCTGTTACTATTTTGTGAATAACTTTTCCAGCTCTCCTGCTGTATCTGCATCACTAGAGGGCAGCTGTTAGCTTCAGTGAGCCAGAAGCACAGCTGGCTTGTCACTTAGCCAGGGTAACCCCTACATCACCTACTATGGCTACAGTCAGTGCAGTCAGTGCTTCCTTCACTCATACGAGTGGGTGGGAGTGCAGCTGGCCAGCAGCAGCCCATGCTGCAGTGGCTTGGCAGTGCTACAACAGGTGAGCCCAAATAGCAGTCACAGCTCATATTTGAACAGGGAGTGGGAGCAGGGTGCACACCTCACAGTCCATAGGAAGGCTTTTCTACAGATTAAGAATAGGATGTTATATCTGTTGATGGTAGGCATATGTAGATGATTAAAACCTCCCTGATTACCAGAAGTTTTTTCTGTAATCCAGATGTGAAGCAGAAGACAATACTTATTGCCATGCTGAATGAACACAAAATGGTTGGAATACAACCAATAAATATACAGGAAATGTTTCTTAGCAGCAGGATGTTGGTTCACTGGTATTGCAGCCATATGTAGCAAGGAAAAGGCTCCCAGAGAAATGCAGTTTGTCAGCTGCTATTGCTGGTGCAAAGGTATTGTTAGGAAGTTCCTTGGCATGTTCTGGTGACTAGTGATGGTATTAGATACCACCTTCTACTTAAAGTAGTGTCTGAGTTGAACAAGGAGAAGTTAATCTATCAGAGATGAATTTTAAAACATGTTTATTTCTAGCTGTTGTTTATTTTAATACTTTTAACTTGAAATTGTCCTCTTTTCTAAGAATACTGCTGTATTTACATTTTGATACCTCTTTGCAGAGACACAAAATGACTTTCCATGGTGATACTAGAAAAGTTCTGAGTTTTATTTTTAAGTCATCCAGGTAAAGCACCTCTACTTGGTCCATTCCTTCTATTGAGAGGAAAAGATGGACAGAATTATTTGGGGTAGTTAAAGCCAAAGATTTTGCTCTCCTAGGAGGGCTGCGTATTTCCTATTAAGAGTATATTGTAATGCTGTACAATTTGATCTATATTCAAACTTTATTTTAACTATCTCTGCTTACTGATTCACTGTTCCAGAGCACTTTGTATTTCAAAATGGTAAGAGAGGAAGCAGTCAGTCTACAGTAGTGCAGCCCAAGCTGGGAGCAGGAGGAGTGGAAATTGGAAGAGCACTGCTTGGAGCACAGTGATTTTCTCGGGAGTAGGCAAGGAGCAGAGTTGTTGGTGCTTTGGGCCCTGAGATGGGGAGAAGACAGCTACCTTCCTCAAAAAAGAGTGTGTTCACCATGGTGGGGGGGAACTGCAAAGCTGCCTTATTCAGGGTCAAGCACAGGGAGACAGAACAGTAGGGCTTGGTATCTGTCAGAGCAAGATGCTCTTTCAGTGAGCAGCTTGGAGAGCGCTGTTCCTTCCTTTAGCCTCTCATGGATGAAATTAAGAACCATCTACAGCACTTGAATCAGGCCTTTGCAATTTAGGTAAGGTGTTTGGGTTTTTTTTTTCATCCTTTGTCTATCAAGTTCCTAGATATTGCTGGTGGAGTGACACACTTCAATTCTAACAGAGTAGTAGTAGTATGTTTGCTGATATAAAACATCCTGCTAGCTGACTTATGCAGTTATGGAAACTGTTCTTATTTAAATAGAGATCTTTGAAATTAGACCTTGGGTCAAGAAAGAAAAATAAAGTTTAAATGCAGTTGCACTTCAGAGAGGGAAATTAATCCTCAGGAAAGGAAAATTTCCTCATCGTTTCTGTGGGAGGAAGATTTCAAATAGGTTTTTAATATATGTTTCCTTTCCCTCTAAATATTCTCTAGAAGTTCAGGAAGCTAAATCAAGGAAGAAGCTTCTTTTGCATTTTGGGTTTGCTTTTGTGAAAGCACAAAATTATTTTCCATTTTGTTTTGAATATAATTTAGATCTAAATAAAATCTAGATGTTCAGTCAGACATATATCCTGTAGCAAAGGACTTGTATAAAATTGCCTTGTATAAGTGTTTTGTTTTAATAATGGTACTAATCTGTTGGACATTTTTTATGTCAGAGAAGGTAATAACCTCTCCATTGTTTTCTTTTTTTTGCTTTAGATGTAATGTAGCAGCAGGAGTTTAAAATGCTTTTATTGAGTTCTATTGAGAACAGAGAGTTAAAATTGCTTAAAACAAGGACCACTGCTGGTACTGCTTTCACTTACTCAGATTTTTTGGAGACCTGTAATACATGTTCTCAGGAAAGGTTACTGGTGTCAGACACAGGCTTGTAGCAACTTAATGCTTGGGACCCATTAATATGCACGAACAGGTCAGATGAAAATGTGTTAAGAGCTTAGTTACCTGACTTCAGGTGCTAAGAATGTCAAGTTACTATGCACTGGGTCTGGAAGGCAATCACATGCCTTTCTTTGTGGCTCTACCGTGTCAGCTTGTCTCCTTGTGCCTGTGTGTGCATGTAACCTCCATCTATGGCCTGCAGTGGGTCAGTTACTCTGGTGCTGGACCTGGTGAGGTGAATTTGAGGTAAACCTTATTACAGGTCTAGCTGCTGAAAGATTTTGTTCTTGTGGGGAATTAGGGTAGAGAATGAATCCCTAAATGAGCTCACTTTCATCCCCACTGCTTATACTCTTCCTTCTTGTCTCACTACCCCTATTAAAGCTACTCTACGGAGGATTTATCACAAGGTGCCTTAGGAACAAAGAGCATGTCTGAAATAAGAACTATAGATGTCATTAATACAAGAGATTACGTCTTATTTCTCTGCCTATTTGGGTAGGGAGTGGTACTTGCTAAGGTCAGGCAGGGAGAGCCCTCCAGGCTGTTCCTGGAGATCTGATCTGTTCATAGACTGCCTTCTTGCTGTAAAACGAGTAGTACAATGGTATTTGAACTTCCTGGTGCCATACATTCTTTGCCTTCATATGCTGCTGTCAGATGTCTGGGAACACCAGAGGACTACTCCTTTTGATATGCTGATAGTAAACCCAAGGACCAGAGGAACACTAGATAGACATAAAAGAGTGTTTCTTACGGCCATTCATAATTTTCTCTAAAAGGAATGTTGAAATCCAGAGTTGTGAGTGGTGTGTGCTTATGCATATTGAGTGTGGATGAGAGACCAAAGTAAAAGTTTTTTGGTTTTGATTTTTTTTATTTTATTTCATTTTATTTGTACAAGTGTAAAACAAAAGACTATTTCTCCTTTTCTCATGTCTGGGAAAATATTGAATGTGACAATGTCATGTAGATGAATGAGAACTTCACAACTGGCAGAACGAAAAACTGGGAATTGATTTTGTTAAAGACATTGCTAATTAGACTGTGAAAGAAGACAGGAGTGTAGCAGGAGTCAAAGTGCTAAGGCATTTATCTAAAGAAGTTGATTTGCAGTAAATACCAATTAATTAAAGTTTTAGAAGGTACATAAAACAGCAGAGTTCAAATGTATATTGCAAGGAGGAGAGTTTTCTGGGAGGATATTCCACATTTGTCTGGAGAGAGTCTCTGGCTACTTATTCTGAAACTGTGGTGCTGTTGCAGCTGAAGGTGCATCAGGCCAGGTGGATGGTGGATCTGAGTCCCCTTAGCTTTTCTAGGTTCCATTCTGGATTTTACATGTTGCTTTCTCAGAATCATCGTACATTAAATGTAGCCTTTATTGGAAGGGAGAGAGGAAGAATTTTCTGATCTATCAGTGAGGGTTATCTGTTTTAAACCCATCTGGACTGGTGAGTCAAGTCCCTTGGGCAAGAAGCAGGATGCCAGCCACAAAATTCAGAGCTAAGAACACCTTGCCAAGTAATGACCTTGACATTTAGGAGCCCTGTTTGGAAATGATAAATAGCTGGAGATGGCCTCCCTGCAACCTCCAAGATGCCCTGGGGACAGCTCTCCTCAGAGGGAAGCAGGCTGCTTTCCACTCACACCTCCAAGCTATTAGCACAGGCTTTCAATGCGGAGCATCTTGTAGCTGGTCATACCTTTTTCAGACCTGTGTTCTTGTGAACTGTGATGGTTGTTTGTCAGTTCTTATCTATGTGATGTGAATATTTTTGATGTCCTGTGATTTCAAAACTGAGTTCTCAGCACCAGCTGTTTGCTTTTCATGTGCTCACCAAAAGTGAGTTTTGAACTGAGAAGAGGATAGTTTAACAAAACGTGGCACTGGACTCTTTCTGAAGGGCACATATTCTGAAGGCTGTATTTATAGTGTACTTGCATTCCTTCTACAATTGGTTTGTATTGTTTATATTTGATGTATTGTGGTTGATTTGTAATAATGTATTGGAACTTACTCCCTTTAAATAAACTTTTTACTATGCAACCAAGAACTTTGTCTTCTGTTTAAGGCAAGTGAATGATCTTGATATGAAAAATTCAACTACAGACTTTCCAACAAAACAAAAATGCAGTTCGTTTTAAGAGTAAAGAAGAGGCAAATACGCAAAACATACTTTGCAGTGTACAGGAGATTCTGATGCAAATGGATAGGAAAATGTCCTGTTAGCTTGTGATGATGGTTCCAGCCAGGAAATCTTTTGTCTGTTAAAATGACTTGCTGGAATATTTTTCTTAAGATTGTACTGAATGCTTGAGGAATTGGAGAGGAACGAGCAAGTAGCCAAGCTCATGTAATGGACATAAGTAGAGTTTGAATACTTTACCCTTCAGTTCTTCATACTAGTACTTGTCACCTCCATTTGCAGAGATCCCCTGGCTCCTTTGTTACTTCAGCTTTCAATCTGGAGGATTTAAAAACATCTCTTCAGTTACCAGATACTCATTAAATTGTCTAGAGAAAAGTGTTTGCCTTTCACAGCTCCTCACAGCTGTTTTGCCCAGCAGCTTTATCATACTACAAAGGCTCTATTTACATGTCCTGAAAGAAGCACTTGCTGGTCAAAATGAGAAATTATGCCTGTAGCTGGACTCATCTTTTCTCACCTATCTCATTTTAGGTTTGGCAGGACAAGTGCTGCAGAGGTTCAGTTCTCTGTTCTAGTCTGATGTTCCCTTGAAGCACTTTCATAAACTGATGGGCAGGAGCAATCATAAACCAAGCTGATCCAAAGAATAGATGATTCTGCCAAGTTAAAGATGTTTCATTGCATTTTAAGACCACCAAAGAGAAACAGTGTTACTTTATTATGATGCATTCATGATACATCCTTGTGCTTGGCTCAGGCATAGGGCCAAGAAGAAAACTAAGGAAGACAGTGGGGATGCAGGGAAGTGATGCAAAATTTCACATTAGTTCTTCCCATCCACCCCTACTCTGCCACTCCCCCCTTCTGTAGCTTTTGTGGATGGGCTGCAGCAGAAAGGCTCTGATCACGAGATACTCTGTGGAGACCTTGCAGTAGGCTTTGCTGCCTCTGCCAGGGAAGTGGCTCTTCCCTGTTTCAGGTGAAGGGGGAGAATATTGTACTTTGGCTGCTGAAATCCTGTCACTGCTTTTAGTAGTTTTTGATTATCAACAGCAATTTTAAGCTTAGCAGAGCTACTCATTGTTATACAGGTGCTATCAGTTACCCAGTGGAGCCTCTGTAGTAACACACACGTACATGTAATTAGTGCTTAAGGAGCATTTGCCACCATCCTACCTCCAATATGAGCTCTGACTGCAGAGTAAGAGAAGCAAGGTTCACACCTGCTCTTTTTCATGAAGGCTGATCAAGAAATGTGTTTCAATACCATCACTTAGGAATGGCCAAGCAAATTATCCCCCTCTGGAAAGGGTCTTGGGTGGCTTGGGCTCTAGAAATGGTGAATGTCTAGAGCACAGGTTTTTTGAGGAGTGGCTGAGCGAGCAGGGGTTGTTTAGGCTGGAGAAAAGGGGGCTCAGGGGAGACCTTATCTCTCTCTATAACTACCTCAAAGGAGGTGGTAGCCAGGTGGGCATTGGCCTCTTCTCCCAGGCAGCCAGTGGCAGGACAAGAGGACATAGTCTCAAGCTGTGCCAGGGCAAGTTTAGGTTGGACATTAGAAAGATCTTCTTCACAGAAAGGGTGATTATATACTGAAATGGACTGCACGGGGAGGTGGTGGAGTCACCATCCCTGGAGATGTTTAATGAAAGATGTGTAGTGCCCACGTCTAGTTGACACGGAGTTCGGTCATTGGCTGTTCTCGATGATCTCAGAGGTCTTTTCCAACCTAATTCATTCCGTGATTCTATAGGGGCTACTTTGGTACGAAGGCAAGGCTGAGCAGCCAGCCCTACCACCCCGGCCTCCATCCGACTTGGCCGGGCTGCCGCCAGCAGCGCCGCTAACGGCGACGGCCGCGCCCCGGGCGCTCATCAGCGCGGGCAGGGCGGGCCCCGCCGCGCCCCTCCGCAGCTGTGGGGCCGGGCCGGGGGATGGCGGGGCCGCCCCCGCTGCGCCGCGGTGCTTTAATGCCGGCCCTGGCGGCCCCGGCCCTGCTGACCCCCCGGCCGTGCTTGCCGCCATGCTGCGCGCCCGCCGCCGGGGCCGGCCGGGGCCCGCGGGCAGCGCCCGGCAGGGCGGCCTCGCCTTCTACGTGCTCTGGGCCCTGCGGGAGCCGCCGCGCCGCCTCGGCAGGTGCGGCCCGGCCCTGCCAGGGTTGGGTTCCATCGCGGGCCGGGGCACCTGCACACCGCGCCTTGGCCCTCTCTGGAAATGCCGCTGCCCGCGTGGCTGCGCTAGTCCAGCCCCTGGCCGCTCTCCCTTCCCACCGGTTATTTCCTTCCCTGCATCCTTGCATGGTTTTATCTTTAAATGACACAAGCCCTCTCCTTTCAACCTTCCCTGGCATAAACGTGTTTTCAGGCGTTTTCATATATTTTTTCACTTTCTGTTTTACTCCTTGATTACTATGTCTCGTTTTTCTTCCCTCCCCTTGCAGCCAGTCGAGCCAGATGGGTTTCCAGGCTTGGCTGCCCCTGCCGTTGCCAAAGCAGCTGGTGGTGTTTGGGCTGGGAGACTGGAGCTGTTATTCTCCGGACACGAGCATCGCAGTGGATGTGCTGGTGTCCCCAGGCGTCGCGCCACAGCGGGTCGGCATGCTGGAGCCCACCCGCAGGTTACAGCAGGAGCTGCTGGGGTTGTCAGGAGGGGCATCTTGGAAAAGCTTTCTGATCTCTGGTGCTGCCTGATTCTGCTGCTGTTATCCAAAAGCTTCTTGGGTCTGCTGCTCCTCCACCATGGTGTTTCTCTCTAGTGATGACTTCTTTTGGCTGCTTTCAGGGTTGGATCCCTTTTGGCTTTGGGCTGTTACCATCTAGTATGGGAGCAGGAGTTTTGTACTGGTCAGTGTCACTTGTGAGCTGAAAAGCCATGGTCCTTTGTGCAGGTCTCTGGTGTGGGAAGATGGCTGGAGAACAGATATTTTCATGGCCTCGTTGAAAGAGATGGACAAAGGCAACCCTGTGAGGCTTGTCCTGACTGTCAATGGACAGGTAAAAAGAATTGACACTCTCTTCCTGCCCAGGGATTCAAATGTTGTCACTTCTGAGCCCCAGAGCCTCCTCTCCCTGCTTGCCTTTTCCTTCTCTGCTACTCCAAGGTAGAGCTGACAAACATGGATCTGTTAATGCACATCTGTGCTGAGCCTGAAACCTTCTGTGATGCTCCAGGCCTATCCTCTGAACACAGTTTTGCCAGAACACCTTGTGTGTTGCAGGAGACGGGCAGCACAGCTGTTCACTTCCAGTTCCACTCTCTCCTGAGTCTTTGGTACTTACATAGCTGTTTCACCTTGAGCTGAAGCCAATGGATTTAGCATCTTGCAGTGCCTGGCTTTCCTTTTCTTTGTTTTGTTGGTGTGGGAGATAAAAGGCAGGTTATCCCATTGCAGGGAACCTCTCTCTTGCAAGACATGTTTTTGCTCATCGTTTGTGTGGGTGGAGGCCTGCACACTTAATGGCCTTTTATTCTGTGGCTGTTTCTGCTGCAGCTGCTCCGAGGTGTCTCCAGCAGTACACCTGCCCGTCCCTTCCTTGTGCCAGAGACCACCCAGTCACCAGTGCTCCCAGCAGATGATATGCCCCGTGGCCAGGACCTAGAGGATCCTACTGGGGTACGTGTATTTTGGAGTCATCTTCTTGTAGTTTCACCTTTTTCTTAGTATCTTCTCCCTCACCAGTAGCCATTCAGTTGATGTCTAACTGAAACATTTGCTGCCATTTTTTCAGTGGAGATATGGCTAAGCAGGTTCTGGAGCCAAAGTTTCTCTTGTGCTGAAGAAAGACATATTCTCCATTGAAATGTCTTTTTAATGGTTGAATGTAGTAGTCCTTGGTGGGGTGATCAACCAGCCCATTCATTCCTAGTACAGATAGCCTTTTTGCCCTTCCATGTTCTAGCTGTGCCCAGCAGTCAGCAGTCTGAAAGCCAACTACAGCACACAGCAGCAGATAGCTGCATTGCTCAGCATCTGTTTGGTAGCTGATACTGATGGCATGTTGGCCCTTAAAACTCAATGAGATGAGCCTAAAAACAGTTACCTCATCTCTGGCCCAGAAAGATGCAATTCACAGTAGCCTCAAGTATCTTTCTTCAGGGCTGATTTGGCTGGGACTCATGTCACAGGTTAAGAGTCAGAGCTCAGAGGTGACTACCAGAGCATCCAGGCCTGTAAAGAAGGACATCCAGCCACCACTGAGGACCATGGTGGTACCCTGTGCCCTGAAGTCACCAGCTGGAAAGGTGAAATCCAGTGAGGCCTGGAGGAAAAGTCCTGACCAAGGACCACCAAGAGTCCACTCCAAGAAGCCCAGAAAAGTTTTATTTGAACCCACAGCGTCTGAGAGAGATCTCGATGAAGAAGGTAACTCTGGCAGCTTCCAACTTTACTTTACAGGTCTTGTCTGAATGATCTGTCAATGCTGCTGGGCTGCACCTTCTCAGTCCATTTCTTTATGTACCTCTAAGGCATGATGGGCTTATATGTTTGGCTTTGAAATACTGAGAATGCTCTTTATTCCTGGATTAGCTGCTTCATGCGTTTTTGCCTGCTGGGAAAAAGACAGAAATAGAATGTGGGATATTCTTAGTGCCACCACTTTTTACCGTGACATAATGCCTATCTTTTCATACAAGTAAAAATGTTTTATAAATTAAGGCAAATATTCTTAAACTTGTTTTACAAAAGAGTAAATTGAGGCACAAGAAAGTTACCTACTGTGACGTTCTGTAAGCTCTACAATAGTCTGTACCCCTACTAACAGCATACCACTTGGTCCATAGGAGACATTGATTATTATTATGGTATAGAAGATACAAAAAGGAATATATATATATAATTACCATAATTGTACTGCCTTTTGAGTTATGAGAAGGTAACTGCCAAGGGATTTGGAAACAAAACCCTAGGCTTCTGGAGTGGAAATTCCAAGTCAGCTCCAGAGTGTGACCAAGTTTATTTGTAAAGGTTTGGCAATAACTTAGTGGTCCCCATAAGAAATTACTTATTGGGACTTAGCTTGCTTGTCATAAAGGCAAATATAGCTCCATCATGAAGTTTTTTTCCTGCTGCAGGCAGTGTGAGAAGGAGGGAAACAAACTTTCATCAGAAGGGTAAAATGCAATGGTGACAGTATTTGGCAGTCAGAGGAAGTGTGCCCTTCTGTTACCTATCTTCTGCATTTCTTCTGATGAGACAGTTCATGATTCTTGGTCTTGCACCTTGTTTGTTGCAGTGAGTTAGCTTTGTGCTGGAGGTTGGAGGAAGGAAGGTCAAAAGGCTCTTACACAGTGGAGCTGAGCACTTTCCATAGTATGCCTGCTGGCTGCTTTATGGGGCCATCTCTGTGTTCCCTCTGCAGATCTGGCGGTGAAGGAGTTGCAAGGTGAGGATTTGGTTCCTAGACCCTAATGTGTCTTTTCAGTCACTCAGTGATGATATTCCTTCCTTTCAACATCAGAAGCCTCTCATGCTTCACCCTGTATTTCTCCAGTGATCAAGAATAACAAGTAGGTTGTATGTATGTACTGTTCCTCTTCATGCAATTGCCATCAGTGCTTCCAGTACTGTCAAGCTCTCAAATATGTTTCTTTAGCCCCTCTGAATCTCAGGCACACCTCTGGGTACATAGGTGTTTGTGGAAAAAAGGTAAGATATGAAAGAGACTTTGATTAACAAGCATTTTTTTTAGCTTGCTCAGCCAAGTGGGCGGGGCCTGGGAGGGGGAACAGAGCAGTACAAGGAATACCTCTGAAAGCTCCAGGCCTCTGATTGTTCTATCTTAGGCACTGACAAGCTGTCCCTGGATAGTCCTCCCTCACGAGGAGTAGCGTGGGGTGGGTAGCACAACTCTGGATATCACTTCTGGTGATGGGGTAGTAAATGGGGGACATCCAAGCCTGTCTGAAGTGGCAGCCTGCATGCATCCTACATTCAGCTACTCCTTGCTCCTGAGGTTTCTCTAAGTACAGCAGTTATTCACACAAGCCAACTGAAAACATTGCTCAGGGAGGTATGTCTTTTTTCCCTGCAGAGGGAAGGGACCAGGGGCCCTTGCCTTACCATTTCCCCCCTCTGAGCATTCAAGTGGCTTTTCCCTTCAGCAGGGAAGGGAGCTGAGGGTGTCTTGTCTGACTGCTCACAGGCCTGTGCTCTTCCCTCCTCAGGCAGTCCCAGCCCTCGGTGGTGCCATGCCATGTGCCTCAGTGACCTGGGGACAGCTGTTCTCATTGGTGGAGAAGGTGTCAATCAACAGTCCTGCAGAGATGCTCTCTGGAAGCTGGAAATTGGTGGGGACTTTAGGATTGTCAAAATCTGGGCACAGTGGGACTCGAGGATAGCTCATACAGATGAGAGGGGGTATTTGGCTATCTGTGCATATGGAGGGGACAGCAAAGGCATCACATCTGGCATGTCACCAGGCTGAGCTGACAGCACAGAGTGCCTTATGAAGCTCTGGGATTGTACTTGAGAGCTCCCTAGGAGCTAAGGAACAAGTTCTGGAAAGAGTGGAATTTTAAGGGGTAAAAGCAACAGTGCAGTTTGCAGTCTGACTGGTGGGGAAGTGTGAGATACAATTCCAGTGCCTTGTGTCTTTCTGCACCTCACTGGTCTTCTCCTTCACCTTGTTATTCCCCATCATTTCTTACAGAAACAATTCTGTAGGAGTTCCCTCTAGCCCTGAGTCAAATGAGAGGAGGAGACAAAGGGAGAAAGGTTTTGTGTAAAGATTTTATCGCATATTCTTTAAATCTAGAGAAATCAAGAGCCTTTTTGAACTCCCACATCATGTGTCTGCTGTTGCTCCCACAGACAGTGATTTATGGCTTCCAGTGGGTTTCCAGCTACAAAATGCCATGCCATCCTGCTTGCATGGTCACACAGCTACCTACGACCCTGACACCAAGCGTATCTACGTCTTTGGGGGCATAAGGGAGGACAAAGACAACAGCAGCATCTACATTCTGGACACAGTCACCTGGAAATGGCTCCTTGTGGCTGTGAGTACTGCATCTCTTCCAAGACAAAAGTGCAGGAGGGGTGGCAGCTTCTGCCTAAATGTGGCAGTCCATGTGCCCATGTCCTTAGTCCAGTAGTCTTGGTCCACTGTTGCTGCAGGTTGTCTGAGATGCATAGTTTGGTTTGACAGGTATTGGGAGGCTGTGTTGAAAAGCCACATGCTGAATGGAAACCAGGAGCTGTACCTACAATGAATGAAGCAATGTTGAAAAAATAGTTTCTGCAGAGGGCTGTGTCTGACCAAGCTCGAGGGTGGGAAGCAGTGAAGGGAAATGGCCTCTGATTTTATATGGTGCCATTGAGAGCAGCACCAGATGCTGGGGTGAAGAGCCAGTCTTCCCAAATCAGGAACTGCCTTGAGCACAGCAGAATTCTGAGCCCTTGTCAGCATGGGACTATCTGTCTCTTTCCTTGTAAAGCACAAAATGGCTTTTACAGAGTAAGCCTGGATGAGATCTTTCTGTTCCATGACATCTTCTGAGGAAGGTGTGGGAGGCTGACTTCCTTTTCTTATCAGAGCATTCTGGTGGTGTAGAGCATGCAAAGAATGTACTGTCTGCCTGTGCACCAAAGATCTGGCTGGGGAGCCAATAAAGTGAAAATGGAGACTTGTCAAACTCACTGCATGATGTGGGCCCCTTTCCTATGGGTCATGCAGCAAATAATGCACTTCTTGTAACAAATATATACTGAACTTTTTCTAGGCTAAAGGGAGGATACCAGTGCTCACCTACCACAGTGCAACCATCTACCACAAGGAGCTCTTTGTTTTTGGAGGAACTTTACCCAGAAAGGCATCGCTGGCAGTTGCACCCTGCAGCAATATGCTCTATGTCTTCAATCCAGAGCATGAAATTTGGTATCAGCCCATTTCAGAAGGGGAGAAGCCTCTGCCTAGGCTTGGGTGAGAGTGTTATAGTTCCAGCTATCTAAAATAGTGCAGGAAACCTCCGCTTACCTTCCCTCCCACATCAATGTGATTTCCTAAATATTAGGTGATTGTTCTCCACCATGTACTCCTTAAGATAGGGCTGTGTTTAGAGCAGTGGGTTCTCAGTACCTCAGGTTGTGAATCCTGACAGGATTCTGTCACAGGTGTAGACTAAAGCTGTGCCAGCCCAGTAGAAGAGGCCAAGGCTAAAATGGAAGTTTTGGGTTTGCTGAAGATGTTTTATTCATTATGTCTTATTCATTTCTCTACCCAGGCATTCAGCTACTCTGTTGAAAAACAAGCTGCTGATTTTTGGGGGTCGGAGGACTTCTCTCTACCTCAGTGACATGCACATTCTGGATCTGGGTAAGAAAGTCTGTGCCATCTGGCTGCCTTGGGAAGGTCTGCTCCAAGACAGGGACTTGGGAGTGAGCGTGCTCAATGGAAAACAGCAGTAATGTTATACAAACTCCTGACTAGGCAATGGAGATGAAAAACTATGGGTTAAAAAAACCCCACCCATTCTGGGGCAATAAGGGAGGGAGGGAATGAAGAAAAAACAAAGGCTTTTTTGGAAGAAGTTGGGTAAGAGAAGGCAAGTTGTTGATGTGGCAGAGGATCTAGGTTTTTGTCTAGTTACAAGGCTGAGGTTTTTGGATATTTCACCTGCCCTTTCTCTGTCTGTCAGGTTTCATGGAGTACACACCAGTCCCTCTCCTGGCAGGACAGCCTTCTGCACGTTGGTAAGAGTCTATTGCAGACCCAGGAGCTATCTTCTTTTGTCATTTCTATTGAAGCCAGGTTTAAACAGTGCTTGTGATCAGACCCAGCTGCATATCTCTGTCCCACTAGTCAAAATCGAGTGTATCTTCTCTCTGCTGTGCAGCCAGGAATTCCTGTGCTGTCCTTGTTGCTGCTTGTGTGGTGTGGGGGGGATATTCCTTAGTCTCCCTGGAAATCTGTCTTTCAGGCTTGGGTAAGTTTTCTGCCATGTGCTAGTAAATTGTATGGCCTGCTGTTGGGTGTTCACAGTGCCTGGAGAGGTACACACAGAGGAAGAAACTCCTATACTGGGACTATGCTGTTCCTAAAGGGACAGAATTGCTCACTAGAACAATGACCTAAATCAATGCAGAGCCCAGCTAGTCTGCTATCTCACCCCACAGAGCAAAGCATAGGAATTTTGATAGCTCCTTCTGAGATAATGAGTAGCTCCTCAGGCCTGACTGTGGCCTGACCTGCAGAGGCAAACATCTCTTTTAGGGTTATTCTGCAAGTCAGGGCTGAGAGAAGCAGAAGTCAGCTTTCTTCCTGCAGCTTAAGCCCTCAACCTCCTGATCAAGTCTGCCCATCCCTGCCCATCACTCACTGAGGCCATCCCAGCAGGATTTGTTGTAATCACCTTTTGACTTTGCTTTGGTCACAGTTTTCATGCAGCTCTGGCTGTGTCAGACCAGAAGGTTCTGATCAGTGGAGGCTGCAATGCCAGAGGAGCCTTGCATGATGCCTTTGTCTTCCACCTGGGTGAGTGACCCTCCTGCCCTGTTTTGATATCTGATGGTGACTCTGGGGCTGCAGTGGTGTTTCTGAACACCTAGTCTAGTCCATTTGTCTCATTCCTTGCACTAAGAATGGGCTTGTCAGTATTGATATCCCCTTTCCACTTCAGATACTCTTTCATGGAGCACAGTGATCCATCACGACCTCTGCTCTGTTCCCCGAGCTGGCCACACATTGCTTGACCTCACTCCTGCCCACTTGATGGATATGGACAAGGAGAACAAAGAGGAGCAGAACCTGCACACACTGTTGGTCTTTGGGGGCTCCAACTGTGCTGGGACCTTTTATAACAGCACAGTCAAGATCCAGTTGGACCTAAGATAATGAATGCATGATTCTCAGAATGAGCCTGAACAGCAAGGCTCTTCACCTGCCTGAATTCAGATATGAATGGCAATAAATGAGTCCAAGCAACATGGCAGTCCAGGTATCTGTACGTAGTTGAATGCCACCTTGGTACAAGAGGTTGTGGGTTTGTAATCTGAAGGCCATGGGTATTGTTCTCCTAGGCTACTTGATATGCAGTATCTGGTGCCAAAACATTCAGTGGGATCTGAGCTGAGTCTGCACAAGAACAGACACAATGTTGTGGGTTCCCTTCTTGCCCTACAGGTTTTTTAGCTGGAATTCTCAAGGTACTTTCAGCTTTGAAGGTGACTATTTGGAAAGTCCTCACAGTAGAAGTACAGGCATGATTCTGGTTTGGAGGGAATCTGGGGTGGGATTCCCTTGGGCAACAGTTTGCAGCTGAAGGCTAGGAAAACACCTAGAGCAGTACCTGAGGATGGGAAAAAGAAGAGAATGTAATTTTCAGTGTAGGGGGGAGAGCTGGTTGTGCCTAGCTGTCTGTGGCACAATTACCTATCTTTGCTCTAGGCAGACCTTTTATAAATTCTGTGTGACTGCTCTTGTTATTGCAAGGGGTGACAGAGTTGCTGACTTGGCTCTTTCAAGATCCCAACAAGGGTTAAGCTATCTTCCATCAGACACTAGATTTTATTGTTTATATCCATGGAACTGATGAGTGTGCTGTGGCTCTGAGGCAGCTCCAAGGATAAGCACACTGTGTACACTGGTTCCCTGATGCTCTTTCTGTAGATAGTAGAAAGAAGTAGCCCCCATGGGGAATACTCCATAGAATTGGCTCAATGCCTCACACTTGTTTGTGGCCACATTCCCCATCCAAAGCCATACAGAGGGAACTTCTGATCATTATGAATACTTCTGCTTTAATTTGCTTCATGGGAATAGACTGCATAGAAAAAATTAGTAGCTGCAGGTGTTCCAGCACATGCATAGTTCCTGTAAGTCATCCACACTATTTCCAGGTCCTGTCCCATCCATGCAGAAGAAAGGGAAACAATAGTATTAGGGATTCCTGCTGGCACTGAAGTCCTACTCAAACTGTAGGTGTTGTCTTCTTTATCACACCAGCTTTCTAGATTTAATGAGTAGAAAGGCTTCAAGCTCGCAGCTCTGCAGGAGTATCTGGCTGCCGGGAAGGGTGGCTTATTTTGAAGGCCTCTAACTCCAAGAGAGTTTTATTTATTCTGGTTATTGTGGGATATGGACTCATGTCCACTTTGAATCTGTAAAAGGAAAAGAATTGGTGAAGTATTATGAGTTGGAGAGCCAGTGCAGCAATAAGCAGAAGTGCAGAGGAGTGTGACAGGCCTGCCTAGTATGGGAGAATCTCACAGGCATTTACACTAACAGAAAGGGTTCATCCTTGTAGGTTTGAAAACAAATGCTAGAGAGATTAATCGGTGCCTGGAGAGGTTGTAAAGTCTCCTTCTCTAGAGATACTCAAAACTGAGCTGGAAGCAATCCTGTGCCACTTCCTCTACCAGGGAAATTGGACTGGATGACTTCCAGAATTCCCTTCCAACCCCAGTGATTCTGTGATTGTGTGATCTTCACCAGATTTTTATTCAATGTGCAGCACAAGGTAAGAAGACACTGCTTTTCCTGGGAATCATGCAGCCACTACTTGTAGGGGTTTAAGGCTTTAAACAAATAAAGTCTTGATTAATCTTTTTCTCCTGTATGCAGTGTAAGAGTAGAGCAAACAGGGACAGAGATCATGGAGTGTGAGGGAACCTCAGCTTTTTTAAGGTCATATATCAGGTTTCCCCTGATAAGGCCTCTTAAGAGGAGACCACAACTCCTTACTTCCAAAAGACACAGTATTTATGAAATAGGAAAGTTCGTGGAGACAAAAAAATGTAAATGGATAGGGTAGACAGGAGGGATACTTTCTAACAGGCACAAGGAGCAGCAGAAGGTAAGCTCTGACAGCCCAGCCTAAGTAGGTGTGTTGAAGAATATCTCAAGCTTAGCCTTAATTACCTTTCAGCATTGGCAACTTGAGGAACTAAACACAGATCAGCCATGGAAACCTACAAATATAGCAGAGAAAAGGGGTTAGAGTAACTTGGAGCCTGTCCCCTCACACTTCCCAGTGGTGGCAGGCTTTGAGACCAGGACAGGAATTATTTTATCAGCCAGTACAGAGGAGTTGTCATGATGATTTAATTCTTTATTTCAGCATTAATAATACAGTAACGTCATTGCAGTCACTAGTAGAAGCTTTTAGAGAGCTTTATATTTACCAGCTGATCATTATGACCTCAAGGACACTGTGCTTCTATGGCAACTGCCTCTGAGCAAACAGGTCTGCTGGCAAGCTGCAGAGGGGGGTGATGGAGGGAGAGGGGTGTTTGCATGGCTGGGAAAAGTTAAGTAAATTTTGGTTGTTTGCACTGGAGGAGTACCAAGCAGGCCCTGCCAATATTAACATATGTGATAGGGCCTCTGTACACAGGCTCAGAGACTTGCAATCTGAATGGAAGACTCAAGGACAGTGCTGCTGGCTGCCTATCTGCACAGAGGCAGCTGCCCCTACCCTGCTCCCCAGGTCACAAAGCCCTTAGTGCCTCTCAGAGCACATGTTATTCTCCAACATTAGATCTTGTAAGTAGCCTTTGCCTACTAAGGGCCTCATAAGGCTGCTACTAGACAATCCTCTGCATCCCAGGATAATGCAGGAACCTTCCTTTATTCTAAGGCTTTTATAAGAAAGATCTTTTGCCTAACAGCAGAACTAATACATGGAAAAAGCCTGAGCTGCCTCTAGCTTGGTAAGGGTCAGAACACCTTTTATGTGAACTCTGTGAAATCTGTCCATATTAAAACTGGATGATCAGAGCAGAAAAATACAAGGTAGTTAAAGGTTCCATAGAACAGAGCTAAGAACTGAACCCATGTTTCTTGAGCCAAGCTTTGCCCTTGTGACAGGACATGTTAAAGTCCAAATCCCATAAAGATGAAATGATACATCATCTTTTTCTACCTCCTCTAGTACCAGCCAGATCCTAGATACAGCTGCAGAATCTGACCATCAGCAGGTTATAGGCAGGGACAAGTAAACATCTCCATAATTCTCTGCCAGTCAATAATGACTTAAGTAAGATCCACGCAGCTGTTTTTTTGTTATGGTGAAGGCACTGCATGTAATTCTAGGCACTGGATAGGGTTGTGCTCTTGTTTCCTCACCTGATTTTCGTTCCTATTTTAGGAGAAGATACTGGGGTTTTCAGTTCTGCAATAGCACACAGAGCTCTCTCAGATACTTACTTCATCCCCCACACAGTAGCGTCCAGCAGTGTGCTGCAGAATCTGCTCCAGTGCTGTCAAGAGAGGTGGTACACTGGAGTGAGGCATTGGAAAGTCAATTGAAAGGGACACCAAACACTTTCTAGACTGTGAATTATGTACAAGGGCATCTTAACCCCAAGCAGAGTATGAAAATCTAGCATTTTGGGACAGAAACCAGAAGGAACTCGGAACTAGAAATCTTACTATAGTTATGGGATTCTTTAGGATACTTCAGCTTTTTTGGACCCAAGGTGATTTCAGCTGCTTCAGACAATGCACTTGAAATACTACAAAGATAATGCAGGAGGGGAAAAATGCAAAGGTTCAGTCAGCTGGTGTCTGTCAGAAGTGAAGATGGGCCTGTCATTGCAGCACATGGGGGAAGGGTTTTGAGGCAACCAAAAGCACTTTTTTTTTCCTCAAAGAGGAAAATACTTTGCTAATTTCCAGACTCTGTGGGAATTTGCCATTAGATGTCTGATTACAAAAGCATATCTATATCTATCTATCTGTATATGTATGTAGAACCTTAGAAGTGTTGTGAGCCCCTGTGCTTCATAATGAATCAACTGCTGCAGTGTGCAGGATGGCACCAGGCTTCCCCACTTCCATGTGCAGCAGTGGAAGTGTTCTGTGCACTTCCCTCTGAGATCCTGGGGAGCTACCAGTCTTGGACAAGAGACTCTGGAAGAGCACCATCTCTGTCAGCAAGCAGGACCCCAGCACACCAGCCTAGGAATATCTGTGGTTCTACTTGAAAAGGCAGGTAGAATACCAGCAGTGCAGCATTTATATACTGATCATTTTGCATGTGGGATGTACCTTGAAAGCCAGATGTGATACAGTTCTGAGCCCATTCCATTTTTTTCTCCCCCATTTGTTTCAGGACACTCAGGTTCTGTGAAGGCAAAACAATCTCTAGGTTAGATGACTACTGCTCGCTGGATCTTACCCACTGTGCCATCCAGTGGAGGAGAGGGGAGATGAGGAGCTGCCAAGGCTAAACCCCTTGGCCTGAGTTCAGTTGGTTGGGTCAGCCCTGACCTCACCTGTACCAAATCATGCACTCTGTGGTATCTTTCTCTTGGCACTACCCTTCTGTAACAGTTGCCAGGGTATCCCTTTGCCTCTTCCCTTTGGGCTGCGCAATTCTCTTCTTCCTAAAATGTCCTAGACTCAGCAGTAAAACCATATGGATTCAGCTCTTTCTAGAAAGAACCCTGGGATGCTATAGGATTTGCTGTGTTGGAAATACTGTATTGCTGCCATTGGCAGATCAGGCAGAGGTTAAACAGATTTTATCTGCTAGCACACCAATCTGAAGTTCTGCAACCTGGTTGGCTGGCAACAATTTAAGGAGACTGAGAATTTCAGAGACAGAAATCCTTTCTGATTTTCTCTAGAAAATCCATGTCATCTGGATTCCATCCATGGATCTGACAAGGCAGTACCTGTAGTGGTTGAATGCCAGAGGCAATGTGATCAGCGATCATTCTGACTTGGGCTCTCTTCTTTGGATCTTGGGGCAGGAGCCTGGGGCTAGGATGTGTCTCTTCTAGGTAATTAATTATAGCTAGCTGTAACGAACAAAGAGATAATGGGAGGTTATTGGAGAGTCAAGGAAAACTTCACATCCCGGACACCTGGGAAAGGAGAGCTGATCCAAAAGAATACAACAGCTTTTGAAGGCAGTTTGTTACCAATCCAAAGAACAGAATAACCCCTCTGACATCTGCCTCTGATCTTGTCCATTTGGTCCAGCTGTAATTTTAGGCAAACCATAAAACAGCCATTGAAGTCAGACTACAAACTGATTAGTGAAAGGTGGAGTTATGAACCAAAGCAGAATTGAACTTAAATCCTTGAGTAGTTTCCAATCAGGGACTATGTACTATTTCTGTTCTCAAGTGGGATCGTAAATGCCATCGTTTTTCCAATGTATAGATGCGAGCTCTGGGGAAAAAGATGGGGCAAAGGCATCCTGTCCAGACTGGGCAGCAGGTTGGAATGAAAGGTTAACAGGGTTGTGGCTGATAACTCACCGACTGAGACAGGGTGATGCCATCAATTTTCAAGGCTGGGACTTGCTGCATTGGATTCAGTGCCTTGAATTCAGCAGAAAACTGTGGAAACAGAACTGTGATTACTCTACAGCATTAAGAAATTCTTTTTCCTTTTCTCCTCCCAGAACCCAGTTACCATTTTCTTTTCCTCCCTCTTTTTTCTCTTTACCTTAATACTAATCTTTGCAGTAAATTATGCTGTACCAAGCTCTCACTGGTGTTCAGGGATCACTGTATCCAGGGCCAGACTGCCATATCTCTTGATAAAGCACCACTGCAATGCCCAGAATGGGTGGTACTCTGCATCAGTGCCAAAATTACTGTCCCAGTTGTCCAACTCTGCCTTTGCCCATGCCAGCCCATTAAGCCAGGTGCACAACTCCCTCCTATGGACCCCCAAGTAAGGTCTCAGTGAAGATCTCTTTTGGCAACCCATCTCTTCCTGTTGCAGGTCCTTTGCAGCCCCCCACAATATCATTTTGCATCTTTTGGACACCCTCTCTCCTTGCCTCCATGCACTGTCTGGTGCTAATTGAATGAAGCTGAGTCTGTTTCAAGTGCAGTGCAGCTTCTCTGAAGCGTGTGCTGCTGATGTATTGAGTTGTATCATGGTAAGCAAAAGATCTTCAGCCTTGTGGATTCAGTCACAAATGTCTGAGAGAGGAAAAAGCCTCTAGTTTCCTGCCGTCATATTCTCCTCCTGCCTCACATGCCAGGGAATACTGGCTGAAAGCACCTATTAATTACAGAGAAGTGGTGAGGAATTCAGTAACTTTGCCTGTGAACTTTCTAGTGCTAATCCCAAGTGTCCTAATGTTCCCCAAGTTCTGTACCCCTGGAGAGAGCAGTGGTATTTTTATCCTTACCTGCTGTCCTCCATCCTTAATGAGGTTCACTGGGACCAGGTCATAGGAAATTCCTTTCAGAGCCAGTGCTAGGGAGAGCAGAGTGTACAGCTTCAGACAGCCATACTGGGACCAGTTTCATTGGTAATGGGCTCAGGGAAATGTTAGCATCTACATTTGAAAAAAGACCCTATCCCTCGAGGGGGGTGGGTCCACTGAGAAGACAGTGCTCTGGCAAATGAAGGACTGAAGCACTAAAAATCAGTCCTGGCAAAACCACAGCATTTTTCAAAATAAGCTTTGCAACTCTGCAGCACAGCCCTTCCTGGTTCAGTTTATAGAGAGCAGGGGACCATGTGCTCACCTGTAAAACCTGTCTCAGTACAAGTAAGGGACCATTCCCAGCCTTGCTTAGCTCTCAAGACCTGGGCAGGCCAGAGTCTGAGGCAGTATCATGAAGCCCTCTTATCTGTTCCCCTCTATTCCACCTGCTCCTGGTAAGCTGCAGTCTTCCCCTCCCTCCCCATGGAGAAATGCCTCACTGTTCCAGGCTCATGTTTGCTGACTTTGCTGTTAATAAGTCATTGATTAATTGGGTTGGTGAAGGGGAGGATACTGCAATATTGAGACCAAAAAAAGAGAGATCAACTCTGAATCTTACCAATTCGCACTCTCCAAGAACAGGAACTTCGGAAATAGCTGTAAAGTATTGGCTGAGAAGAGAAAGAAAAAAGGATTATATGCTGGGAGCACCAGAGTATTGTATGTAAGGAGAAGAATGCATGAGCAGAAGGCATGTCAGGAACTCTAAGACAGGGGAAAGCAATGTTTGGAAGAGAGAGGGCTCCTTTCTGAAAGTAACTGTTCCTGATCTGGGCATACAGATAGCATCACTGTCTCTTGTAATAGCCTTCTCATTATCCACTTGCACCTGATATTTCCAGCAATGCACAAATGACCTTGAAATTATTCCCAAATTATTCCCTGTAAAGCTTCCCTCTTTGTCCCTATCCAGTATTGCTAACTTCTATCCCATCTTAGATTGCTGAAACAATTTCTGCACTGATTATGCCAAGTACCTGCACTGGATATTTGCATGGCATGAAATAGCTTTTCTAGCTCTGCAGGGAAAAGCCAGATCTCTTTCCAAACAAAAAAGAGCTTCTGCTGTTTGAGACGAAAGCCAGAAGACAAACAATTCATCTCTACCTGAACTATAACACTAAGGCAGCCTTCCCAGATGCTTCCACCCTGTCCAAACTCTCACCTTTTCAGATGCCATGGTAAATGTGTGTAGTCGTCTCCATGAAATAAAAACAACCTCTGTGTTTTCCCTTTTAACTCAGCTGGAATGGGGAAAGGCTTCTTTCTTAAAACCAATGAGGAAAGGACTATGCCCCCCAGTCTGTGCCCAGGACACAAAAACCAGCCAGTCAGATTCAATCCTGAGTCACTGCAGTCACCCTCTCCCAACCCTGATATGAAAACCATTAACCATATTTAAGCTTGGAAGCGCATTTGGGAACCATCCTTATTTCCGTAGTTTTCATCCAGAAGCAAATAAGGTATCTAGAGAGCCTCCCAAACCAGGTGCCAATACAGAAATCTACCCCTGGAGAACAAAAAAAAAAACCAAAAAAACCACCCCCCCAAAACCCCACAAACCAAAAAAAACACCAAAAAACCCCAAAGCTGCTTGCATAATTTCTGTTTCACTAGGGAATGACTGCTAGCTCTGGGAATGGGCTGCCTTTGCAGGGAGATTCCTCAGTCTGCTCCTGTAGCCCCCCTCCCACCAGTACTGGCCAGTACAGGGGATTTTCTATGTTGCAGATATGGGAGAAGCTACTACTCTGCTCTCAGACTAACTTTGTGTAAAAGAAAAGATTGGGGGTTTTTGTGTCACAGTCTTTTCTTTCCACACAGGAAATTGGTACCCACATATGTCTCTAAATAAACATGTAATCATGTCTCTCCTTGCTTACCCAGATCCCATGGAATGCCATGGATCTGTGTCTCTAACCTTCCAAAATACATAAAGAGTTTTCCAGAGACTGGCAGCAAGACAAAAGAAAGCACGGATATGCTCAATTGTCTGTCAACAGAAAACCAGAGACTGATGATCTCTGTCCTCCAGTCCTCATTGTATACTTCATGCTTCTCTTACAGTTTATATTGGCTCAAATAACTTCAAATGAGGTATCTTTGACTAAATTACTCTGATTTATAATTGAGGAGGAAAGTGATGGTGGTACTGGTAACACTTTAGTGGACAAAGTATTTACTGATTTTCTTAAATTCTCTTCTTCTGGGATCAGGGCATCAGAAATATCAACTAGGTTCATTTTTCAAATGTCTAGCCTGCTGAGTTTCAGGAAAAGAAACAGAAACTCTGGCTTCAAAAGAGAAACATAGAGCATTCATGAGATACTAATTTTACCTGCTTTTCCTGAGGACCTTGCTAATGATTTTTTGGCTCAGAAATTCATGTCCTTTACCACATCTGTTTTGGACTCTGGCCTCTCAGCCAGCAGAGACATTTCTTCTGATCCTCTCTCCAGTTATTTTTTGGTTTTACAGCCCATGTTATAATTTGGAATAAACTGTGCTAAGCTGATTGCCTTGCTCTATAACTTCAAAGCCTGGGGTATTTCACCAAAAACAACATGGAAACCAACCCATCGTTCAGCCAGGAACTGTCTCCAGCGGCTGGGGCATGGAGTGATCTCTTGAGTTCACGCTGGTTTTGCTCCTAGCAGCAGGGCAGATCACAGGCAAAAATAATCAGCTAAGTAAAGACTAAGTAGAGACAGCAGAAATGTTTTGTCCTCAGTAGACAGATCCCAGAGTTACATTGTGTATTCCTCAGAGGAAATGCTGAGCATGTTCCAGGGAAGTCTCAGGAAAGAATTTCCTGCACTTACAACCCTGTGAGATAAAATCCCCAAAACCTGCAGTTTAGACTGGTTGGAGCTTGAGGACAGGATTTGCTTGATGTCTACTGAGAGTTCTGGTTTGGTTCTGTTTTCATTTCTGGCAATCATTGAGGAAAGTTTGGGCTTAAATACCAGTCCAGAGTAAGAATTTGGGAAATGCACTTCACTGTTTGTGAAAGACAGAAGAAACACCCCAAACCTACTATGTTGACTTCTTAGGTTTCATATCTTCTTCAGTATGGTCTACTCTGGATACCACCTCTTTCCAGGCGATATAGGGGATGCACTTGGAAAGGCCAAATCTCTCACCTTTCCTGAGACCCATCAAGCCCAGCAGCCTGCACAATACACTGCTCCCTGGGGGCTGACGTAGGGGGACACCACGGTGCCTGAAAGGCACTGCTTCTACTCTGCTGGGTTCAAATGTAAAGCAGAAAGAAGAGATTTGCTCCAAAATTCTCAGTACCTCTTCAGCAGGACTTGGTATGAACAGTGCACCCGAATAAAATATGGTAAGCAAGCACCACCGCTAAAAGCATCAGCACACTGAAGCATTTTCTTTAGCATGGAGTTAAATTCCTTGCTTTCCACTGCCACAGAGACACGGGTGCAGGCCGGGACTTACACAGATCCCATGGATGCCCGGGGTGCCGGGCACCAGAAGCCACAGCCGGCGACAACGCCGAACCGAGCGAGGCCCGCGCAGAACGAAGGCGGAGAGCCGCCGTCCCAGGCCCCGCTCCCTCCGGCTCTGGCGTCGCCATCGCCCCCCGTTCCCCTCCGGCCCCGCGGGGAGAGCGCGGAGGCAGCGCCGCGTACCTTGGCGGCGGCAGCGCTCATTGCCGTCCCGGCCTCCGCTCAGGGCTCTGCGACTGCCGGGCCCCGCATGCCTGGGACTCCATTTCCCGGCATGCCCCGCGCCGCGCCCGCAGCCCGTGCCCAGGATGCGCCGCGCCCGGCGCGGTGCAGCGCGCGGCGGGTGCCCGCGGATGCCGCCGCGCCAGCGGGAGCCCCGCCGGGGGCCGGGGGGGCCGGCGCGTCCCGCCGCCCCGCCCGCCGCCACCCGCCCGGCCGCGCTGGCCCTCGTCACCCTCCTCAGCTTCGCCTCCCGCTTCCACCGCCTGCGGGAGCCGCCGCACGTATGGTACGGGCCGGGGCGTGCACCCCTCCGGCCGGGCGCTGCCGGGGTACGGGTGGGTGCGTGTCCGCCTCCTTCTGGCCACAGCGGCCGGGACCGCGCCCTGGCTCCCGGCCCGCGCCCCCTCCCCGCCCCGGCCTTGTCCGGCGTGGGAGGGACCCCTGTTTATCCCAGGCGGGCGGAGGGACGGGACATGGCAGTGAGGGCCACAAGGAAGTGCTGAGCTCTCAGGCCAGCCCGGCCTGGCCCCTGCGCCCTCCCCGCTGCTCTCGGGACGTGCTGCAGGGGGAGCACCGGGTCCTGGGGAAGCGGTTTTGGGCATCTATGTGCAGCAGGCCGACTATTTAACCTCGATAAGGTCGATTTGGACTCAAAAGGGCAAGCCAGAGGTTTTGGAGTGATAATATCAAACGCTTAAAAAAAACCCCAAAAGACCTTTCCTACAATGGCTACAGTGCTCTCCATGATTTCCGACTGAGTATAACGCGTTGTCTCATAATAGAATGTATGGCAGTAACCCTCTATACTATAAAAAGCATAAGTAAAAAAACCTTCCTGGATTATTTTTTTTTTTTTAATTCTCTTCAGCGTGGTAGCAGATTGGTTATTGTGGTTTCTGTTTTGTTGGTGTGTTTTTTCCAGTTGGGATGAAACTCATTTTGGGAAGATGGGAAGTTACTACATTAATCGAACCTTCTTCTTTGATGTCCATCCCCCTTTGGGGAAGGTAAACTGCTTTTCTATTACATGTTTCAGAAGCCACAGGAGTAGGCCAGTAAAAGTGTCTCTGCCTTCTGGCCAAAGGATGTGGTAAACAACAAAGTCCTTCCTAACTGTTGTTGACATCATAGTAACTTGCATTCTGTGTCCAGAGCCTCAACTTGCAACTTTTTGTCTTCACAAAAAATGCTTCAAATAAAAGAAAACCAAATAGTATTGCATGTTGAATTTTTGAAAGGTTTGACATGAAAAAAAATCAATGTGACACTTGGAGGGTGTATGTAATAGAAGCTTACATTTTGAAGGAAGCAAACAGTTCTTGATAACTTGTGAGCAAATGAGATGCTTGCCACCAAATGACCCTGAGAACACTGATTTCCTGTTCCGTAAGTGAGCTTGTTTTAGCAAGTGTGTGGTGTGGATGAAGGTGCATCCCCCTGCCTCATCAAGGTTATCTTCCTTTCAGGTTGAGTCTCCTGAAACTAAAGGGATAGGGAGCTATGGGAGGACTCTACAGAATTCTCTCTTCTCTATTCCACACTGGTATTTTTCTTGAGCTTGGAGTCATCCTTATAGTCTGTTGCAAAAATAATTCTGATTTTGCCTTTAGACAATGGGCAGTATGTATGCATATGATTTCTGTAAATAAACTCTTCTTTGGATGATGTGTCTGAATTATTTGTCCTCTGGATCAGTGTGGCTTCTATAAAAATCTTACCTGCTACTAGCTTGGATACTTTTTTCTCCTGTGTGATTTTCCTGACCAGTTTTTTCACCTTTCCTCTTCAGATGCTGATTGGACTTGCTGGCTACCTTAGTGGGTATGATGGTACATTTCCTTTCCAAAAGCCAGGGGATCGATATGAGCAGCACAACTACATAGGGATGAGAGGGGTAAGGCTCTGCAAACTGGTGGGTTAGCGTTCCTGTGCCTTTCAATACAGAGTGTTAGGTCTTAAGAACAGCTCTCCTTGGTCAGGTCAGAGGTCTGTTCAGCCTTGTGCCTTGTCTTTAAGCTCCTGTAAAAAGTGTTAGTGGTTCTATTGTGAATAAGTCTTAATGTGTGTCTGTGAGAGGCCAGGTAAGAAATTAAGGTGAAAACAGAGGCCAGCTCTTCATGCTAGTTAGTGAGACTACACTGCTGCATGGGATAGATATCTTGCCTGTTCTGCAAAGCAAACATTGCTGAGTTTGAGCTTCTCTCACTCTGTTGTGCCTGGCTAATCTGCTGCGTAGCCAAGGATATCAAAAAGCCAGGATCATCCACTGTCACCTGCAGATTGTCACCACCAGTGACTGAGCTGAGTATGCTGGTGGAGCCTGGGCCAGCAGGGCAGAATTCAGAGTTGTATTCAATCTGAAACCCTGGCTGTACTGCTATTTAGGAAGTCCAAGAGCCATATAACTGACAGCAGATAAGTCAAAAGGAGAAACAGTGGCCAGTTGCTACTACCTAGAAAGAAAACTGAGAACTGGGAAGGCATGTTTTCTTACCTTAGTTTCCAGAAGTTCATGGTTTTAGATTTCCCCGAGCCAAGGGTGCGAGAGGTGCTAGAAACAGACATTAAAGATAATAAATTTTACTGTGGTCTTGCTTTCTTTTGTTTTGATTTCTTCTCTCTCCTCCAACTATCCATGGTCTCATTTGTGTAAGAGAGGGGAATCTGGTCTGCCAAAGATATTAGGTGCAGGTATATTTTGTTCTTAGCTTTCATATTCTACTGTCTTGGTAAAAAAAGGCTGAGTGTAGTGGATGTGTAGTGCACCTACTTGACACATCCTTTTATGAATATATGGTGTAGTCTCACTAGAGTGTGACTGGCTGTTGTTACTGACACCTCTGCAGAACAGAATAAGCCTCTGTCCTCTGAGCAGTGTCTTTGTTCAGTTGGCTTTTGTCCGATGTTCTTTGTTACTCAGTTCAGCTGCTGCAAAACCTCCTGTTGTTGTACATATGGAAGAGAAAAAGGAAAAAGGGAAAGGGATGGAAAAGGAAAAGGAAAACAAAAAGGTGTGAGCTCTTGTCTACCACGGGTGGGGTTTTAATTTCTCCCATGATCTTTTCCTGCAGTTTTGTGCATTTCTTGGCTCCTGCCTGGTTCCCTTTGCCTACCTCACAGTGTTGGAGCTGTCAAAGTCACTGCCTGCAGCCTTACTCACGGCTTTCATCCTTATTTTTGGTAGGTGTTCCTGCTACAGCAAAATTGAGTATCCTAACTGTTCAGGTAATTCAATTTCTGGATTACCATGTGTTACCTAACCAGGGGATATTTGTGTTAGTGAGAGACTTTCTCGAAAGCAAAGTAATTACACTATATATATATATATATATATATATGTATGTATGAAGCTTTTTAATTGGTGGTCCCCTTAAGAACTTCGCAGTCTTTTTTAGTTCATAAATACATCTGTTATTTACATAACCACAGGATTGGATTAGATTGCTCCTTAATTTTAAAAAATTTTATAAGGTGAATGGACAGGAATGATTTTGCCCACTAGTGAAATATTGATGTTTCCCATATGAATTATAGAGATGTTTAAAAGCCCCTGCATTATTTTAGAGGAGTTCACAATAAGAAATTAATAAAGTTCCTTGCTGAATTGAGCCAAGTGGAGAAATTGACCTTGCAAATGGAGTTACCAAAATCGGGGTTTTGTGAGGACACACAGGTATTGAGAAATGGAGACTTAAAATATCAAAGCCATATTCATTTTTCATAGGTATCATCTGAAAGATGACTTCTCTGGCATCCTTTGGCACCATGGTGGTGTCTTAGGTAGATCATTACTGGCAGTAATCCTCTCCATCTGAATATGTTACCAGCACTTTCCAAGTGATATTTCACAGATACTGTTGTACTGCCTTTTGGGTTTTTTGTTTTGTTGTTTGCTTTTTTTTCCCTTTGTTATCCAGGTAGAAGATGAAATGTTGTGATCTTCTGTTTTTAAAATTTCCTGCCTTATTCTTGTCTTTACTACACTGAGGAAACTGAATTCCCATCATCTTAGATTCACTTTGGAACTGCAAGTCTTTCTGACATTGCTGTGTGTCTCTTTGCAGATACAGGCTGTATTACGTTGTCCCAGTATATTCTGCTGGATCCCATTCTAATGTTCTTTCTCATGGGAGCTGTTCTGAGTATGGTGAAATGTAACAGCTGTGCAGACAGGTAAGATAAGGATGATAATTTTGTTAAACTATGGGTATTTAGCTTTTGCACAGTTAAAGTAGTGTTTGCCGTTGGCGATGTGTGAATGGCTGACATGAGATTATTTCAGGAATTTGAAGGTGAAAATGGCTGTTGGAAGCAGAGAGAAATTTTCGTTATGATGGGTTGTGTAGTTAGGGAGAAAGTATTGTTACTGGAGTACAGCAACTTACCTGTGACTGTAAGCACCTATAAAAATCCTGCTGTCTGAGGTAAGTAGTGTAATTTGGTTTAGAGAGATGGCTGCAAAAACTTAGAGGGATATAGCCAGGATGATTCTGAATAAAGTAGTCAAGTTGATAAGGATATTTGCTGTAGACCCATCCAGAGAAGTTTATAGGTATTGGGATATGTAGAAGGCTTCTTTGTGGCTGGGCTGCACAGAGTGGTTTCCTTGAAATGCATCCTGAATTCAAAGACATAAAAAGTTGAAATTCTGTGTTATATATGAGCAGTTTTTCTTTCATGAAACATTCAAGAACAGATCGTTTCAGTCTTAGTGTGTCTGCAGTTCATGTGGCTGAAATGCAGCCTGCAGCATCATGTACAGCTATCCAAGGCCATCCTTATCTGCAGCACATTACCCAGGGAATGCTAGCACTAAATTACATGGCTTGATCAGCTCTTTGTGCCTTGACCTGAATTTATTTTTCATATCTTAGAACTAATCCTGTTGTCAAAGTAACTGATATTCTGCAAATTAAAAGGCAACTCTAGCTGTCGTGGTGCTTAGCAGGTCACGGGGATTTTGTCTAGCTGAAATAAAAGCATTAAGACATTAGGAATCAGAGGGAAAAAGGTTTAAAATTCTGCTGTCGTTTTTTATCATCTCTCTTCTATGGTTCACTTTTATCTCAGTTGCTAATTTGTTTGCTTTTTGCTGCAGCTTTTGTTGTGTTTTGGATGTTTTCCATTAAGGCTTTCTTGCTTTATTAAGGGTGGCTGTTCTTTGCCTCTTGTTCTTCTCCATGTCCCTAAATTTCTGAGAGAAAAAAGTTCGCATTTTATGGAGCAAAATTCTTGTTTCTGTTCTCAGAACTTCCATGTAGTCAAACTTTCTTCACACTAGTATTTTAGCTTATACCTGATGTCTGTGTTTCCATCCTTGAGTGGAATATCTGGGGTTGCCCTTGGCTTAAGTGTACCTGAAACCTGTATCAAGGCTTCACAAGCCTGTGTCTGAAACCAGTATCCTTGTGTGATTCTAAACTAAATGAAAAACTTGTTTTTCCACTTCTTATGGGTTCCTGAGAAGATGGACGGTAATGTTGTGGGGTAACTGATTTGTTATTTATTTTTGTGATGGCAGGCTGCCCATTCATGTAGCCATCATTTTATTTACTGACTTGCTCTACTGGTCCTGCAGGCCATTTTCTGCCTCCTGGTGGTTCTGGCTGAGTCTGACTGGTGCAAGCCTTGCTGGAGCAATGGGGGTAAAATTTGTTGGCCTTTTTGTAGTCCTCTTGGTTGGCCTGAACACAATCTATGACCTATGGGACTTGCTGGGGAACCTCAGCCTGTCACTGGTGAGTTTCAAAGGTTTTTCTTTACTTTAAGGGTTTCTTTGTTTTGTTTGCTTAGTAATTCTCTTGACAGCCCTGCAACTACCCCAACAGAGATACTCTGCTGCAAAGAGGGGCATCTGATGTGGGTGATGAAAAATGGAGATTAAGGTTATAATGAAAAAATTATTGCCAGACTTCTGAAAAAAGCCAAACACACTTCTATTAGCAGGGCATAATAGTATATAAGCACAGCAGAAAGATTATTACTTTTTCCTGAGAGAAACTTACCATTCCAGTTGGCTAAATTTTCTAAATTTCTAAATTTCTAAATTCTAAGCTAAAAATGCTCATTGGGAGTGACTTTACAGTGGCCCAAAGCAAGATGTTGTCAACACTGTTACCTGACCTTCCAAGGAGTATGTGCTGCCTGGCAGACAGGCATGTCTTGCAGCACCTAGTTTGCATAAGCAACGTGAGCTCAGGCTCTGCTTTGTGAGAGTAAGGGGGCAGAGGCTGCAACACGAATCACAGAAGTGCTCTGCAACCTGCAGTATCCATAGCCAGTCTGGAGGATGAAGGCAGCCATAGCCTGCTTGATTTCACACATATTTTGTTCTTCTACACCCTAAAAATTTTGCTAGTGCATATATTGCATTTTATGTTTGCGAAGTGTGAAATCTGCTGTTTGGAGGAATGCCTTAATGTACCATTTGCTGTCTTGCAACTAGCAAGAAGACAAATTTTTCAGTCATATCTTTTAAGAGGTGTTCAGTTCTCTTTCCTCAGCCTCTTTTGAAGCTCGAAAATTTGATTTCTTTTGCTTACTGTTTTTGTCTCATTTGTGTTATAAACAGTGGGGGCATGGGGGGACTTTTCTATTCCTCCTGTGTGATTTGTTTTCTTTGATTAATGTGAATCAATATGGGGCTGCAAAGATTCAATGTTCCAACTCCAGAGAAACACTTCTTGAGCAAAGTCAGTTAATTGCATTTGAAATAGAACAAATCCATCATGTCTAAGCTTTCTGCCAGCAGACAGCTGCACAGTGATTTCATTTGTGCTGCTGGCAGCAAAGGCAGCAAACCCCTGAGTGTTAGAATATGTAAAGAAATTTACTCCAGGAGGTAGATGCTTTCTGAATAGCTATTTGGCAACGTTGGTGCTTGAGGAGAGGGGAAAAAAAAAGGTGAGGATTAATCTCCTGAAAGCCTGAATAACTTACTTCTGTATTTGTTAGAAAGCTACTCATCATTATTTACATGCAATTTTGCGGGGGGTAACTTGATTTCTTGAATTCTCAGATTGCTGGTCCATTGTTCTGGTGTGCTCAGTGCTGTCTTTCACATGCACTTTTTTTTTTTTTTGACTTTGCATTGAAGTCTTTAGTTAAACCATTTCATGTAAATTGAGCATATTGAGGCCTTTTAAAGTAGGGAACTGGAGGTTAGTTCATGTGCCTCTCCACTGCCTATATTTGGTTACGTACCGTCAGTCAGCATTTTTCTAAGTGTCCAGTGGTTATTAAGTGTTCTGTTGAAGTACTTGAACTGAACAGCTCTTTCCTTTGTTGACTTCAGTGAGTTTTGCAATGTGTTCAGCTTTTTCCATTCCTTCTGAATTAATTGGTTTGGGTACTAAGGGCTGGAGAATGATTAGCTTAATGATTATATGATAGATATCATGTTAAAAAATACGGAGAATAGCAAGTGCCTCTGTTTTCATCCACTTTGGAGTTAGTGTGAGCATTTAGCAAACAGTTTTTGCTATTTAGTTTTTTTTCTTTTCCACAGCTATTTATTATCCATCCTCTATTTTACATTATTTACTCTACTGCTGGCAGTGTCAGTAGGATGTGAAAATGTAGTGCCTTCTTTGGCATCTGTCTGCAAAACACATTTTCAATTGGTTGAAATAAAATATTTTGCTTTCATTTTGGGACATCTGAAGAACAGGTTTTGCTGCTGACTTTTCTGTAGATTCTGGCTGAGCAGCACTAGAAGTTGCAGTGTCCGAGCATCCTTGCTAAGCAAGGTGATTTCTGTAAGTGAAGCATACCTAGGTCCCCAGGATGTCCCAGTGACATTCACATTTGCTTAGATTTATTGGGGGAACAAATTTTCGTTTTTCCTCTTGCCTAGCTTTGGTAGTTATTACTTTGGAAGCCATCTCTTTACTGGGATTTTGGGTCAAGATGTGTGCCACTGATAAGCAAGTTAAGGTCCTCACTCTCAAAGTATTTTCAATGGGGGCTGCCCAGCTTCCTTTGCCAAAGTTGGGGATGCTCAGCACTTTGGAACCATAAACTCTTCTATTGCCTGTTTTTGTCTTTTTTCCCCGTGACCCTAAAATTTTGAGGTACCACAGCTCCAGTTTTTGGAGATTCACTGCAAGGTCTGCCTCAGCTTTTACCTCTCTCTGGGCCTTTCTGAGGTAATTCATCAGCCTGGTGAGCTTTCTTGCACAGCAAGCTTCAGCTATAGGACTGCTGCTCAGAGTCTTGTGAAATAAGGAGTGAAGTTGTTCCTGCACTGTTTGATCCAGATTGTGTTTGTTACAGGTCATGTTTGGGAAGCATTTACTGGCTCGTGTGCTCTGCCTCATTGTGCTCCCACTTGCCCTCTACACGGCTATGTTTGCTGTTCATTTTGCAGTGTTAAATAGAAGGTATTTCACAATGTTTTCTCCAGAACAATTGCTTGTCTTTGCTTTGAATTAAAGGCTATTGGTTATATAGTACTCCACTTTCAGTGTCAGAACTACAGCCACAAGCTGTGTCTTTGTTTAATTCCCTTCCCCAACTCTCTGGCCAAACTAGTGGTGAAATTGAATTTGAGCTTGAGACTTTCTGAAATGCCAAGCAAGTAACCTAACCAAACTTCCTGTTTCTTTTTTTCCTCTTCTCTTTCTGGGACCTGAAAAGGTCTCAACTCCATTCTTTGTCTTTTTGTAATAAAAAAACTCATTGCATTCCTGAAAAATGTCTGTGATTAAGAGTCTGTGTGTGCCTGAAAGGAGGGCTCTTTCCTGAATACTTGCAACCAAGGGATGCTTTTTACCAAGGAAAGAGCTAGTAAAATGGCCAAGTAATGTTTTCCATATGTAACATTAAAAAATGAGGTGAATAAGCATTTCACTGTAGAAAAAGAATAGAAAAATAAATCTGTTACTTTTCAGTTAAAGTGGACTGGTCTTACCACTAACCTCTTAGCAGAAGTAAGACTACAGGAGCCACAGAGAACCGCTTTGTTATACCTGTCCTGACAGTGGGTCAGTTTATTTATTGTAGGAACACCTCCAAAGACAATTTTGATGCTTTATGCAGTGCCAGCATGTACATTTTTGTGACCTTAAGCTCTTGCAGCTCTGGACAATTTCCTGGAAGACTGTCTCTATCTGCTGTGATTCACAACATTAGAGAAGTGTGCCTCTTAAGGGAACTGCACCCACTCTTCTTCTTCAGATACCCAGTCTGGTTTTATAATTTTTCTTCTGTAAAAACAACTTAGTAATGCATGACAGAGGTTTGTTTGCTGTTTAGTGAGTCTTCGAATTGTCATATTCTTTGCTCTCCTTTTTAGTGGTCCTGGGGATGGTTTCTTCAGTTCAGCATTTCAATCCCAGCTGATTGGGAACAATCTTCATAATGTCTCCGTTCCAGAGCGTGAGTGTCCAAGTGAATAAAGCACTCTGAATGTTGTCAGTGTACATGAGAACTTAAATAAGAACTGTGTCCCCATGACACAGTGCAGGGTAGTGTGAATTATGCCTTCCATGGTCAAGGCCAGATAGATCCATGCTCTTCCTCTGTGCAGTTTTATGTATTGACAGAAGGAAAAAGGCTGAAGTACCACCATGTTCAGTGCATGGTCACTAGCTGTTTCATCATACTCCATCTAGGGGGAAAGATGCCATTTTGAGGGGTTTGACTTGTGTGCATGTGTCTTGTTATTCTTTGGTTCTATATTGCTTGAGACAACAAAAAGGTGTTTTTCCTGTTCACCTTAGATTTGTAGGTGTTCAGATGTGGGATTTGTTTCCAAAACACGTGTAAATGGAAACTGTCAACTTTTGTGACACAGTGTGCCACTGGTCCAGCCGTGTTGTATTCAGAATGCATCCAGATTTAGCAAAAAGGAGGCTCTGTGGTTGTTCCCTAATCCTCAGGTTGGCTAGGGAGTACTGACCCTTTAAAATGGTTTAGCTTTCTGATTACTTCAGCTTTTTTCTGGCTGTTCCCTGCTCCAGAGCTGTCACTGGGGGAGCGTCAGGTCTGTTCTCCAAGGCTGAGTTCTCTCACTTGCGTTGAGGGGCTAGGAGGGAAGATGTCTTAAGCCAGTGTATCAGCTCTACTACCCAATAGCTGAGCTTCCCTCCCTTCCCTCCCTTCCCTCCCTTCCCTCCCTTCCCTCCCTTCCCTCTTGCATTGCTGTAGGGGTCAGCACTGTTTTAATTTGACTGTATACTCTTAGGGAAAGCTATCTGAAAACCCTCATTATGAAATTACAAACAAAGGATGCCTTACCATCTCTGTTTATGTTAAAATGTAGTGGGAGAGTTTTAAGTGTTTCAGCTAAATGTTATGTAACAGTTTCACTGAATCCTAGTTAGGGATGGGGGATAAGCTTGCAATGAGCCCTGTGGAGTAATGTGTCAAATGGGAAACAAACTTCCATCAAAACAATGGAGAATGCATGCCTAACTGAGCAGTGTAGACTAGCTGGGGGAGATACAGAGAGCTGCCCTATGTCTTTTTTCCTCCTTTTTTCTTACACAGATTTGGCGTATGGGTCTGTGGTCACAATGAAAAACCTTCGGATGGCAGGGGGATACCTTCACTCCCACTGGCACCTCTATCCAGAGGGCATTGGGGCTCGCCAGCAGCAGGTGGGTGTGCTGTGGTAGTATTGCCTGTGACTACAACCACTGACTTACTCTCTTTGCATTTAGCATTAGCAAACTGGTAGGAGCTATGTGTTTTCTCAGTATCTGTTACCCTCTCAGTGCACTTGGCTTGGAACTGACTAAAAAGGAGGCTTGAAGGGAGCCTACCACACTGCACCAGAGTGGTGACACACAGTAACAAGGCTTTTCAAGACCACCGTCCATAAATGGAGTCCAAGAGGACTTCAGAATAGTTTTCCATAATGAAAGTTACCTCAAGGAAGGCTGTAAAACTTTGTTTAAAACAAGTACGTTATCTTACAGCTTTTCTGGCTGTGTATGAAAAGCAAGGAAGTAGAACTGCTGTATATTATTTTTACTCCAGCCACTGGCCTCTGTGACCTTACATGAATCCCTCTCCTTTGTGCCTTGCTTCCTTCATCTGTCACCAAAGAATTCGTAATGCTTTGCTCATTAACTTAGATACTGTACATTTGTAAGCTAATGTAGCCATATGGAAACCATCTGAACAAAGGGCTTCTCATTAAATGATTAAGCAATAAGTGAAAGTACAAATCAGAAATCATGTAACTGTCTCTAATTAGGAAGTACAAACATTAAGTGGGTTTCTTATTTTTGTCCATCATCATCAAGCTTCACAAATCTTTGCCGCTTCTGCACTTCTACCAAGATGTATTCTGCAGTTTGATTATTGGTGTCTAAAAATTGCCCTGAAATCCTTGAAAGAATGTTGCCAGAGAAACACAAGTGTTTGGTTTTTAACTCCCTGCTGTCTCTGTGGCTGGGAAGAAGTTTTCAGAAGTGAAAATTTTTTTTCAATCTTTTTTTCCTGCTGCTTGTCACAATCAGAATTTCTAATACTTTAGCATGACACTGATACATGTAGATGTCATGCTAAACTGCCTCAAGTGTGGGCAAAATTGGTGTGCAGGTGACGCTTTATGACACTAAAAAAGGAGGAAAAGGCAATTTAGAGAGGACACTAATGGGAGTTCCTTGTGGAAAGTGGGGAAGGGTGGAGATTTCCCCGCTGTGCTCCCTGCCCTGGTGGTAGGACAACAGTAGGGTTCTAGGGTAGTTTCAGGGCTCTGGAGAGCAGAAGGGAATTTAGAACTTGGAGGAATTTTAGAAAGGAAAAAATGATCTCTCTGCTTCCACTTTCCTCTCCTCTCCTGATGGCTTGACCTCAAGGTATGAGGTTCTACCTCCAGCTCTTCCTCTTTCCCCATTGTCAGGCACTCTGTTTTCTCTCGCCCACCCACTGGGCCACCTGCTCCCACCCAAGAGAGAGGCACAGGTGGGGCACTGGGCTAGGGTCACACAGAGCAGGGCTTGCTGGCTGCTCTGTAAGAGGAGGGTGGACAAAGTACAGTGAGTACAGTTCCACATGCTCTGGGGAGCAGCAGCCTGGAATAAGATGGTCTTTGTGTCCATGGTAGCAGTAAATGCCATTCCTCTGTGTGAGGCTGAGCAGGCTGGCAAGGGTTAGCTGTGTAGCATGTGTGGCTAATGGGTGATCCCTGAATCCTTACCTTGCCTGGATCTTTTGGCAGATACTATGGTTGTCACAGTTAGCCTGTTGTCATAAATCTCTACTGTCTGTAAAGCCAGTGCTGCTTGTATCTCCTGGTTCAAACAGTGGTCAGTGATTATTCAAGAGTTCTGGTTTGGATAGCCTGTTGTTGTAGAAGGAGCCTCTGAAACCAGATGGAGGAGGTCAGACTGTGTTTGGAGGCTGTTGGTGCATGTGAACTGCCATGAAGTGTGATGCTTCTGAGTATGGGCTATACACTGGCTCAGAGGTGTCATCTGGGTTAAGGAGTGTCCATAACTGGTTTCCTAGAGGGCACAGTCATAAAGGTAATCCCAGGATTTCTGTGTGGTTGGTGCATTCATTTGGGGCTTTGATTTGCTGGTGAATGGGTGACTGCTATCAACAGCCTTTCTCTTGTTAGGTAAAATAATTGATCTTGTCATTTCAGGTCACTGCCTACTTACATAAAGATTTGAATAACCTGTGGATCATAAAGAAACATGATTCAGATACAGGTAACAAATACCAATGAAGTGCCTTCTATATCTGCTACTTCTGTTTTTCACATAAATATTCTGAGTTCTTTCCAGGGCAGAGTACCCTTTATGGTTATGAGGGGGAGAGGAGGTAGAAGAAGGGGAAGCTGTCTCCATCTTGATTTACATTGTGTGTGTTTACTGTGTTTTTGGTTCTTCAGATTGTACAGCTGAAGTAAATAGCTGAAGGTTTCTTAGCTGAAGATTGCATTGACAATTTTTTCAGCTGCATAGGGCTGCAAATACAGCAGAGAGGAAATTTTTTGAACTGAGTATTTTTTGCAGTCTGTTATAGTGGCTAAGAGTCTTAGGAAAGCTGGGTCGTGTTACAGTCTGGTGCATTGTGTTTGACAGAGTTTTGTGGATGATTGCTTGGGAGAAGATAAGAGTACTGAATGTGATGATCTGTGGTTTGTACAGAAAGCTGTTGGTTTAGATTATGTATTGTATATAGCTGAGGCATGCTTGGTCTGGCAGTTTCCTTTTTTTTACTTGCTGCATGTGTTTATAAAAATTAACGAGAATTGTCTAAACAGCAAAAAATGTAAATAACGTAGATACATAAAAAAATATAATCAGTGTTGCAAGAGTAATTTATAGTTCACATTCTCTGGAGTAGCTCTCAGGGTTAGAGTCTAGAACAATGTTTAACACCAGGCTTAGAGTCAGCACAGCTTTGTTTGCTTTATTTTGTACTTGAGGCACGAGCATCAGCAAGAGACTTTCTAAGACCCTGGTAAGTTTGTCAGTACATTGATATGATTAGATCATCTTCTTTCAGCAGATCTGTCTGACCCCTCAAGCCCCGTGGAGTTTGTGAGGCATGGAGATATTATTCGTCTGGAACATAAAGAGTAAGGATGATTTCTGGGATTCAAAGAGATTGTGTGATTGAATAGAATTGGTGGGAGACTTGTCCTGCTGGAGACTGTGCTTAGACCAGTACAAGCAGGCTGTGTGACAGAGGTATCTGTATATCTGAATTTCCAGTGAGAGGTTTGTAGAATTTTTCTTCTATGGTTTATGTTTTGAAAAGTGTCTATTAAATGAGAAACTTTTTAGAGAACACAACTTTATTAGAACTACCTACATAAGCAGCAGGGAGATTTGTTCATTTGTGTGAGGTGCAACAATCAGGGTAATTCTTCCATTCTGTTGCCTGTCTCCATGATGAATTTTCTAGACAAATAGAATACAGGGGGTTTTTGTCAGTGTACTGCAAGTATCCTGTTCCTGTGTTCATAGGCAGTATCCACCTGCCAAAGTTCTCAACAGCGCTGAGATCATAGCAGTTAAACACTTTGAATGAAAATGGAAGCTGATTCCCTCCCTTTCTGCAGGGAATACCTAAGAGAAAGCAGGGGAACCGTAATTACTTGATATTTAGTCTTTGTCTAGTCTAATGTCATTTTGCCAAAATGCTCTGTGCTTTCACAGCTTTGATTTCTTAACACAACCTCTAAACTCATGAGCTGGGAAATCTTGTTGTGTTGTATTCAGTATGCACAAATCATTGCTTAGGTTTCCGAAATGATTATAAGACTTGTTTTTTTAAATTTTGAATTTGAGAGTTTACTATCAAATACATGGTAATGAGGATGATAGAATCTTGATTAGGTAAAATGGGTCAAGTCCTGATGAGGTCTCTGGCTTGGGAGTGAGTGGGCGGTGCTGGGGAAGGATCTGCCCTGTGGCACATCCCATGGGACAGCGGTGTCCGTGCTGATGTGGCTGGGCAGCAGCAGCAGCGTGCTGGGCACTGTCCCAGTGCCTTTGGCAAGGACTGGCGGGCCATGGCCAGGTTTCTCTGGTTGCCTCAGTTGGCAGACACTGCCAGGGTGGGAGGCTCTTTGTCTGCATTGTGCTGGTGCTAAATGGTGGCCACTGATTTCCCCCTAAATGGTACAATCTTTCCCCACAAAAGCAAAACTGATAATCACAAAAGGTCAGGATCTTGCTTTTCTTCTTACAAGACAGGTCTCTTTGTCATGCTTTTATTGTTAATTAGAAAAAAAAAAAACGAGCAAACTGAAACAAATATCTTCCTTTTAGAGGTGGTGGACTGTAGTTTGAGGGTGTGATTTATTCATACTGTCATCCTTTTCTGTCACTGCCCAGTGTGGCATAAGCTCAGAGTCACATGCTGGGAAGTGACAGTGTCACTCCATGTCCCCCATCCCGTTAAGGCTGCATCCTGCTGTGCCCTCAGCTGGAATTCAATAGTTAGAGTGCTGGCAGATCTCTGAATGGCTTAAACCAATGTTTTTATCACAAATTGACAAGGTTCAAAGGTTTGATTTTTAATTTCATTTCAGAACTTCTAGAAATCTGCACAGTCACCAGCATGAGGCTCCCCTGACAAGGAAGCATTTTCAGGTCACTGGCTATGGAATAGTAAGTGAAGGCAAGATAAAACAAAAGCTTCTTCTTTTGGGAAGAGTTCATATCATGCCAAGGGAATTTATTGTTGCTTTTTTTAGTTTGTTAGCCAGGATGATGGATGGACATCTGCCATCCTCAAGGAAAAAACTGATGTAGTATGAAATGCCTTATCTCATATTTAGGGTCTATTTAATGTGAACACAGATAAAAAAAATAGTTTAAACTTTTACTGTCAGTCTAGCTTTGGCAGTATTCAACTCCAGAAATGACAAACTGAGCAACCTTGAAGTTGCTCTGACAAGTATTATTTTATGCATTTGGCCTTGTCACATAGACAATTGTTTTTTTGACAGAATGATGACAGAATTTTGAATCACAAAGATGAAATATGCTTTAAGGGCTAGATTTCTAAATGCAAAGATCTGTCGCCTAAACCCCTTTTGTGAAGCAGCCAAGTTGCCGCTGTTTATGCTCTCTTACCTACAGTCAAGAATGAATTGAAAGCAAACAAAATTAAGGTTGGCAAGATCGAGATATATTTGCAAGAGGTTGCTTATGTCTAGAATGATGTCTTCCTGATGGAGAATCTCTTCTGTGAAGTGTGAGTGAAGCTGGTCTGGGCTAGTTTTTTAGCTTTGCACCCAGTGGAATTTCAGAATTTCCTGTTTGCGGTGCATCAGTTCTGTGTGTCTTCTAGTTTGGGCATTCTTTAGTTTCTTTTTTCTGTTTTTGTAATTTTTTTTCTTCTAATGGTCTGTTTGCATGATAGAATGGAACAGGAGACTCCAATGACTTCTGGCGGATTGAAGTGGTAGGCAGAAAGAGTGGGAAGCTCATCAAAGTCCTACGGAGTCAGGTCCGGCTAACCCATGTGGCCACAGGGTGTATATTGGGATCTTCTGGAAAGACTCTGCCAAAATGGTAAAGAGTTTGGAATCCCCCCCCCCCCCTCCCCAGGGCCTTGAGCTGATATGTTTCTTTACTCAATGGTACTTTTAGACTAAGCAGTAACTACATTTCTTCCATTTCCTTAAAAGAATAAAAATGTAACTAGCAGGTACTAAAAATATCACCAGAGGGGGAGGTCCGAGGTAGGATTATGCAGTCTGTTACAGTAAAGGTATACAACTCTGAAAAATACTGTCCCTTACTAAGAGATCCTAGAGTGTCATGGACATAGATCTTGTCATCTGGTAAGGCCAGGAGGGGATGACAGTCATGTTATTTAACATGTTATTTATCCTTGGGGTTTGTAAAAATCACTGGAAACAGGCAGTTCAGGCTGTTCTGTACCACAGTCTTCAGAATTGCTTTCTATTAGTACTAATTTACCTCATGATTAGAAACCTTTGCCATTTTTGTGTGCAGCATCTGAAGTGAGGCAGTGGTTACAAACTGCTATTAGCACGGGTTGGGGTTTTATATGTCCTTGAATTACACATCTTCATCGTTCAGGTGAGGTGTATGCAGAGACATCCAGGCTGATGCCAAGCAAGCTGCCCTGTCTGTAGGGCTGCACCATGTGGGATGCTGACATGGATCCTGAGGCAGAGGCCGTGCACTCATGTTGCTGCTGTTTCCAGAGCTGCCTCCCTTTCTGCTGCTCTAGGTTTCTCTTCACTGTGTTGTGGTAAAACCAGATTCTAAGGAATCCTGTGAATGCTGAATTACAGAGCTGGCAGGTACCTCTGGCAGCTGCCTGGCCAGGAGTGCAAATGCCACTTAGATGTCACCATAAACCTGGGCTCATGGTACATAATGTGTTCAGTTAAAAAAAAAGACCAATCTCCATCAAGAGCATTCAAAAAAACATTGTGAGTTGGGGTTTTTTTTCCCCACTAACAATTCACTATGTGAATGGAAGTTATTGCCACAAAATATTGATGATAGAAACAGCTGAGGGGAAAAAATACTTGTTAACTGTGTATAAGGATGATTAGAGTATATTGGATTTTCATATTTTTTATTTAATGGGTAGTAATCACTGTCCTTCAGAGAATTTAATGGTAATTATTTAATGGATTACTTAATTAGTGAAATTTGCTAAGTGGTGGTTGATAGAAAATTTCCTATTAATGTTATATTACTGCCAGATTTGATGCATTTTCTCCCAGAATCTTTGATGTTAGCTGCTAGACATAGGGTGATATATTAAAGAACAGTTATTAGTATCCTCTCAGGTAATTGTTTTGTTTCTGTAATACAGTTCTTGTAGATATGGATTGACTTAAATTGATGATGGTGGTTTTCTTTGGAGGGACTATAAGGGTTGAATTGGAAGTAGTTTCTTGTTGGTAAGGTGCATAATTTTCAAAAATCCCACATATCCACCTAGGGCTTTTTAGGTGAGAAAGTGAGAAATGTGTTTTAACTGTTCTGTAGAATTGATGTCAGCTGCCTTGCAGGTCTGTTTTGGTTTCTACATGGTTCTTACAGCATGTAAGAATGCAACTGCTGAAGCATTACGGGAAAGTATAAAGCTAAAAGGGGAAAAACTAAACATGAAATGGAAATATTGAGTGTTCCTGTGGGGTGGTGGTGAACTGTTCTGCTGATCCTCAGGGGCTGGGAACAAGTAGAAGTCACCTGCACACCGTACCTGAAGGAGACACCCAATTCCCTCTGGAACTTTGAAGATCATATTAACCCTAAATGTAAGTAAGTGATTTCCTTTTCATTTGGGAGTGCATCTTGGTTTGCTGTTAAAGGAAGGGATGAGCTGTCAGATAGCAATAACTGGCATTTTGCATTTGAAATGTATGTGTTCTTTCCCAGCTTAAGTGCAGACTTGCTAAACTTGAGTATGTGCAGGGATTCAGAGCCCTTTTGTACTGGAAGCTGGTGAAAATGCGTGAAGTGTTGTGGAAGTATAAAGACTTGTTTAAGGATTTTGAGATTTTAATGTGTTACAAAAGTGTGAAGCACTCCAGTACAGACTGTTATTCCTGACATTGTTTAATTGAGAATTGTCATTGCTATGAGTATGTCATGTGTATTTCAATGATTTTTTAAAAAAGCTTGGATCCAGTCTGTTCTGGTGTATTTTTTTTTCCTTCTCCTACTAGGGATGTGCTAAATGATGACTTTGAGTACCATCAAGAAATAAGTAGTGTGTGACAGAGATCTAAGTTTGCCAGTAATGACAGGTGGGCCTTGCAGCCTCATCCAGGAGTTACGTACGTTTCACAGGTTCATCTGGCCTGGGTTGTTCAACACAGTTTATATGCCCTGAATTTCAGGTGACTGGGCTGAGTTCTGAGTTAATAAAACACTTACTGTGCTTCCTCTTGTGACAGCAACTGTATGCAAACTAAAAGAGAGAAATCTGGGACTGTTGACTTGGTAGAATTTCCTCTTATGTTGTAATGCATTTTACATTCCCATACTTACAGCTCATTTACACATGAACAGTAGCCTGTGAAGAGTGTGTCTCTAATTTCAGCCAGAAATAAAAAATCCATTTATTTCATGGACTTTTATATATTTCTATTGTTCCTGGAAATAAAGGAGGAAATTTAGAAGTAAACAGTTGTAAAGTTCACTGGGGGATACTTCTGACTGGAAGCCACTGTGTTTAGAGTATGAATGAATTGCATAGAGAATTAAAAGAGGTTCTGGAAGCAGATTTGTTGTAGGAGGAGAGAGTTTAGTTTATTATGAAAAAGGCAAATAAAAGTAAACCATACAAACTTCCAATCTATTTTTCTCTCTCTTTTTTTAAGTGCCCAATATCAGCCTGGATGTTTTGAAGCCTTCTTTTGCAGAAATTCTGCTAGAATCTCACATGGTTATGATCCGGGTAGGATATCGTTGATTCCAGATTATCATTTTCTTCCTCCTCTCTCTTGCATTCAAAAAGGAAGAGCACTTTCTGAGAGATATAGGTGATAGCTGCAAGCTAGGGCAGAATTTGCATGCCCAAGCAACCTACTTGAATTTATACTTAGAAAAAAGGATGATCTTGGATCTAAATCTTTCAAGTCCAAGTTTGGAAGCCTTGGGCTTAATGCCTGGCTCTGCTGTTGGTGTGATCTAGCTACAGCCTAGTTATGTAATGTTTTCCCTACCTTCCTGTAAGGCTAGAGAGGAAAATTAGTATTTGTGAGGAAGGAGGATATTACTGTGGTCAAAATCAGGAAAATCAGCTAAACAGACACTTAAAAAACACTAAGTGTTTGGATTGAAAATGGAAAACTTCTGATTTTTTTCAAGTTCATCAAGGAGCCGTGATTTTTGGTTTTCTTTTTATCTCTGAATATATATTTTTTAAAAAGATCAGATTTAATATTTGCAAGGTGTACTGCTCTTTCAGTCTTTTCCTATGATTGTTCTTTGTACCCTTGGCCACAGCCCTTCTGCTTTCAGCTTCTCAAGCCTTTTTTTGAAGAATGAGAAGTTAATATTTTGAGAAAGGAATCTAGGGTTTTCTTTGCTACTCTTTGTGAAGCTCTTCTCAGATTTTAAAGAGAAATAAGTTGTTATTGTTAGTACTTGTAAAGTGTTTTTGTAAAGTGTTTCCATGGCAATCAGTGATAATGCTGTCTCAGGTAAGGAAGCACCTGCAGGAGTTTCCATGGAAATAATCTTTGAGGCTTTTTTTTCATAGTGAAGGGAAACCTGTCACAGTAGTCTCTTAATGAATAAAGGTCTTGCTTATGCAACATCCTCAGTCACAGAAAAGCTGAAGAAGAGAAATGAGAGAATACTGCCTCTTTTGCTACCCACAACCTATTTTCACTTGCACAGTAGTATTGAAACGTTCATAGTCCTAATTGTGACCATTGTGGAAGATGATGTGTTTATTTAGGTCAAAAAAGAACTTTCACTCAGGAAGAGTATTGATGTGTGTTTGTGTACACAGACATTTCTGGGCAGGCATTGCAGCATAACTGCCTGCTCATTTAAATTTTATGTTGATTTATTTGTAGGGCAACAGCGGCCTCAAACCAAAGGACAATGAAGTTACATCCAAACCTTGGCACTGGCCCATCAACTACCAGGTACACTGATCAGTCCATATTCCTTTCTATTTTCAAGTGCTTTTGCAGTGCCTTTTTAAGCACAACACCCTGTAATCACATTGAAGATGCTGTCAGCTTTCTTTTGTAGCACCTGAGATGCATGGATAGGAATTTGTCTCACCTTAGACACTGTGCAAAATACAAGCTGGACTGATGAATATCCCTTTTTCTCCCTTCTGATCTCTTTCCTCAGGGACTGCGTTTTTCTGGTGTCAATGAGACAGATTATCGGGTTTATTTGCTTGGAAATCCGGTAAGTTGGAGTGAGAGGTTCCAAGCCACTGTCTTTAGCAAATTGTAGCTTGGTCTTGCTTCTGCCAGTTCTTGTCCTTCTCCTTTTGGACTGTCTCTCTTACTGGACTCTTAATGTTTGCATGTCACATGCACACGTCCAGCATAAGGTCCCAAATCTTTCTTTTTCTCTTGTGTAGGTGATTTGGTGGCTAAATCTGGTCACTATTGGGTTATATCTTCTGATAACAGTTTGCACTGCAGTGGCACTGAAGAGAGGTGTCCAACTGACATCTGAACTCAAAGGTGAGGTCAGTCTTCCTTTTCATAAATGCCTTTTGCAGGAACCTTAAAAGAGTGTGGATGGCAGGACTTCTTGTGTCAAGGCTGGGAAACCATTGAGCTTGGATTATCAAGCAGTGTCTACAGGGAAAAGAGTGGGAACTACATAGCTGTAATTTAATAGTGAACACCACAGATCTTCTACAAAAATAGTGCACAGCTACCTACAATGGCTGCAAAGGATACAGACCAATTAATCAATACCCTGCCATCAAGCTCTGCATGTGCTCTGTACTGAGTAGTTTGTACAGTGTTTTAAGAGAAGAAATGTTTTCTGATATTTATGCAAAGCAAATGACAAATGCAAGGGATAAAATCACCCTTTATTATGTTTATTGCCAAGGTTTTGGAGCTTTTCACAAGCCCTAATTAGTCATACTTTCAGCATTCCTGTTTACATCAATAGTTGTTTCATTTTGTAGATCTCCTTATGGGAAGTCAGTTCTAAAATGTGATGGAAAATTACTCAATTATACAGTAAGTTATTGGCTAAGCTGTATACAGACACCAGAGCTCTTAGTCCCTTCCCCAGGCTCTGAAAGCTAGGTACCACTTCTTTCCAGGAAGGACTGACAAAGTGATCACCTGGATGGCTCTCATTGCAGAGAAAATGAAAATCATCAGAAACCAGAATCACCTGATTAGTCTGTTGCGCATTCCGAGAAACTGCACTGCTGATCTTAACACAGAGCATGGTCAACTTCTGCCATGCCTTGAGACTTAGGTCGTTGTATATCTTTTCTGATAGCTGTTCTCCTGAAGAGTGCTTGTATGTTTATAAAGAATGCAGCTAGGATGTTGCAGAGGCTTGAAGCAATTCCAGACCAATGCATGACTTTCTCCAAACATTATTCCTGTTGAGTTTACTTAGTGTGTTAAGGTTTGCAAATAGGAACTGTAGCTGAGTTTTTCTCTGCTGAAGTCTGTTTATTTATGTTCCAGAACTGTCCAGAGTTGTACTACGTGCTGGAGGGCAGATCACACTGGGCTGGCTCCTTCATTATCTCCCTTTTTTTATGATGGGACGAGTTCTCTACTTCCACCACTACTTTCCTGCCATGCTTTTTTCCAGCATGTTGACAGGTAAATATTAGAGTCTTGGAGAAGACAAGGTAGGGAAATACTTGGTTAAATTGAATGTTTTTCAGCCTAAAAATTTTAATATTTTTATAGGGTTTTTTTTTGCTTGTGCAAAGTGTTTGAAAGCATTGACTTACTCAAAAATTGTTTTTCACAAAGCAGCTTACAGGGCCAATTTTTTGTTAGTCTATTTGGTTTTGGTTTTTTGGTGGTGGTTGGTTGGCTGGTTGGTTGTTTTTTTGTTACCACCCTGAAGAGGCAGTCATGTCTAGTGCTTAGGGCATTTAAATTTAGAGATGGGATTCCTGGTCTCTGCTATTTCACTGTTCTTATACATTCTTATATATAAGTTACTTCTCTCTTGGTTTACTGCCAACACTTTTCTGTCATGTCTGATTATAATTTGTCCTTGGTGGTTTTTCCGGTGATTTTATACCAACTTCATTAGCATCTCACGCCCAGATCTCTTTTGCATTTATTCAAATGGAAAGGTAGGACAAAAAGAACTTTGCTGATACAAAACAATCTCTGTGGTTCTGAAGGTTACCAAGGTAAATGAATTTAAAAATTGCCATGGTTTTTTGATGTTAATAGAAATGATTTAAAAATTGACATGGTCTTTTGGTGTTTCATCAGCCTAGTCTGTGAACATAGCAGCTCTGTTCTTCTGACTTCTTTATACCTCTTCCTTCTCCTAGGAATCACCTGGGATGCACTACTGAAGTTCTGTGCCGGGTTCTTGTCACCCAACACTACAGCTAGAAGGGTATATGGAGGTGGATTCCTGGCACTGGTTCTGCTAATCCTGTACAGGTGAGTGCTCAAAGCTGAACCTTTCCTGAATGGTATGTGTGATGGTTGCCATCTCAATGGAAACTTTGCTGCCTGTTAATTATTCTTAGCCTTTGTCAGACATCCCCAAGCCCAATCCTAAACCTTCAAATTTGATTAGATTCAGCATCTGTGTCCCAGTAATGCATTTTAGAACATCTTTCCATTGCAGGGACTTTTTCTTTTGTTGCAGCACACAGTGTGAACACTCTGTTCTCCTCCAGACGCGTTGTTTAGTGGTCTGTGGTTCTTATCCCAGCGATGGTGACATATTCCTCAAATACAGGCAAATTTTTCATTATTGTAGGTTTTATCAGATTCCAAGAGAAAATACTACATGAGATAAAACTGTCTGCTGTGTATATATTGGGTTCAGCAGAGATTAGAAGGTTCCCGGTAGAGCTTAGAGGAGCCCAAAGACAAAGGTCCCATAGGCTGCAAACTTCTTTAGACAGAAAACTGTGCTGTGTTTGATGGGCATTTGGTTTCTTCCCACAGCTTCTACCTCTTCCATCCGCTGTCCTATGGGATGATAGGACCCATGGCCTCCAACCCTAGCAGCCCCATGGCAGGGCTCCGGTGGATGGACTCCTGGGAATTCTAGAGCAAAGGAAGCCTGGGAACAGCGGATCAGGAACATGAGATCTGCTGCATGTCAGGCTGATTCTGGTGCTTTGAAGACGTGACTATAAAACACCCTCTCTGGAGAACTCTGGGTATAGTAACCTTGTTACTTTGTCATTTGTTTGCACTGTCTGCATTGGAAGATGCAGAGAACGAGAAGGTCCCCTTGAATTAAAAGATTCATGTCCTGAATTCTTAGGTTATATTAATGGACAACTGGCTGCCTAAATGCCAATTCCTTGAAGCAGTATATGTCAGTCCAACAGCCAGACCAGTACAAGTTGGAAGCTGTCTGCAGTTGCATGTACACTCTGTGCATGTGTGTGTGTCTTCCTTCTTGTAATCTAAGCACCACTACAGTTTGAAGCACTATAGAACTTCTATCATGATTAACAGACTTTCTTATGGTGAAGTTTTTGAAAGCTTACTGTCAGTATCTGGGGACCTTCATTCTACCTGCCTTGGCTATCTGAAGGTTTTTGTGTTCTGACCCTGGATTTTTAAAATTTGACTGAAAAGGTCTGTTTGAAATCTCCTAAGCCATTGTGCCTTGCCTGTCTTCCAGGCCCTCTGCAGAGATGGAAGTTTTTTATTCCCATATACTGCCATGCTTTCTGGTCACCTTTAATCATTTACACAACTCATTTAGCAGGCCTGTTTTCAGGGCCAGACTGTTGCAGCTCAGCTCTTGGTAGCTCCTTTCAGTTCTGTCTGAAGGTGCCAAGGAAATTACAGTAGAAATGGCAGGTGGTTTATTTTCAGCCCCAGTATGCTGTGGAGAACCAGCATGGGGATGTAATGATAGCTTGGAAATCTTACAGACAGCTGTCATTCAGCTTTTGTTCCCAGCTATTTCAGTGCCAGTGCCTGTGCTTTTAGGGGAAGGCTTCATCTCAATGCATGTGGCATCTGCAAAACTGGCTGCTGGTGCCAAAGTATCTGCTCAGTGTTCCCATACTGAACAAGCACCTTCTCTAGACTGCTGAACATGAAATTACCAGGAAATATGAGGCCAGGCAACAATTTTTTGTCTGTGAAGTGTCAAGAGCCATTGTATGTTGAATCCACCCCTTCCAAGAAAGTGGAGTTTAGTTTATCAGGTGCCTTCATCCTGTGTTAGGTCTATTTTTGTCTATGATTCTTTTATTCCATTTCCTACTCTTCATCCAGTGTCGATTTCTTGTCACAGTTGAAGGTGCTACCTGGTAGCATGCAATGTGAATGATACTTAGATCACAACTGTGTTCCTGTCTCAAGAAGTAGTATTTGAAAAACTATTTTGTGTATGTTTCAGTGAACTCATACCTTTCATTTCAGAGTTCTTGCTTTGCTTCACAGCCTTGCATCAAAATTACAGGTAGAGGAGAGGTAGCAGGTGGGTATGTCTGCCTTTAAACATGGATTTATTTCTCTTAACAAATATTGGATTCTAATACATTTCCTACCACACAGAAGGGCTGCATTAGCATAGTTGTTCTGTGGGGGGGGACTAGACTCCAGTCAGACTTGCTTTGGTTCCTCTTCAGTAGAGATCCATAGCATTGTTCAGTAAGGCAGCTGCTTGCTTTGTAAGGCTCTGGCTTGGGGTATGTCACATCTCTCTAGAAACTGACTCCTCAGATACCAGCTCAGATGGGATGGACCTGTGCTTTTGATTCTAAAGGTTTTGAGTTGATCACCTGCTCCTTATACATGGTGGGAAGTCATTGCAATAATTATCTGCTGGGTTTGATGATTCTTTTCCACTTGTTATTGCAGGAAGTGCTCCTACCTGCATGAGGCAGCAGTTCATAGAGGTGATATATAGGCAAGAAGGATGTGGGGGAAGGCTGCAAACTTCTTCAGAACCTGCCAGATCTGACAGCAGCAGCAAATTGTTAACTGTTGGCAATGTAGAAGGCAAACAGTGCAGTGCTGCCTTGTAACGATGTGATCCAGCATCTTCTGCTCTTGGTGAGCTTAATACATTGCTATCCTCAATATGAGTTTTCCCTAAGGTAGTCCCATTGTCATGGGGAGGATTTGCCAGGAGAGTTGGCAAAAGCCATGATTTAAAGTGCAGTTTTTCCCAGTACATACAATTACACACTTCCCCTTAGCATTAACAACAAAGAATTCTAAGAAGCTTGTGAGTATTTTGGAATTACTAACACCCTTTATTTATCATATTAAACCTTGGGACTGCAAAAATTGAGTCAGTAACCTTGGTTTCTTCAGTTATTATGAAGGGGTCAGTTTGTAGAAGTTGCCTGAGGAGGATGAACCGGTCTTTCCTTGGCTAGGATTCCTCCATCCTTTATTACTAATAATCTTTTGGATATGGTTTGGCAGCTGAGTGCTGAAGGTGGCAAATTTACTGCTCCCATTCCACCTTCCTATGCACAAGTCCAGCTTCTGTTTCAACACATAAAAAAAAAGGTTTATTTTTCTTTAGGACTATCACTTCAGAAATTCTCTTGAGAGCATTTGATTGACATTGAGACTATTTCTTAGGTCTTGTGTGCTGGAAAGGGGGTGGAGGCATACAGTGAAAAAAGAATCTAGCTATTCCACAAGAGGGAGCAACTTCCAGCAGAATTTTTATTTTTGATCTGGAGTTAAAAGGATTGAAAGGTCTACATTGAAGACTAGAGGGCAGACATTTCCTCTGCACTCTCTGGACTCCAGGGGTTGGGTTTTCAAGTAAATGTACATAGATATAGCTCTGTCTTCTTTTAGGAGAAAAATACTGAAAAATTACTCCAGTTAGAATTTAACCTTCAGTATTTCCTTCTTAAAACAAAACCTGTCAGGCCATTGCTGAAACATAACAGTAACTAATATTTTGTGAGGTCAATAAAATACAATAATTTGGATTCCCTTCTTTGCTCTGTCTTGAAATACCTGAATGGTACAGACGTGAGGCAATGGGTGCAAGGCACTCTTTGCCTTTGGGATGGAATTTGGGCTGCTTTGGTTCAGTTTTTCCAGTTGTGCTTGTGGAGTGAGTTCAGGTTCTTTTTGAGAACTACTCATTAGTCATCTTCTCCAATCATGTGGAAAATAGCTAACGGTGCTTTTTGAGGCCAGAAGGTGCTGTTCTCTGAGCAGCTGCTCTCTTTGAACCTTGCTTGACAGGGCTCCTTTTATCACTGACAAAGTATTTCATCAAACTGTATCCATGGATTCAAATCACAAAAAGCTGCAGGCTGCCACGTTCCCTGATTCAAATTCTTTTTTTGTGTGTAAACTCTATTTTCAACTCTTTAGTCTCTGAAGGATAGATAGAGGGCCTTTAGGCTCATCTAGCTTTATCCTAGGCAATCCATCCATCTTAAAAGGTTTCTGCTAACAGGCACTTCAGGACATCAATACGCACACTTCTATTCCAGCAGCAGGGACTGGCCTATTTCCAGGAACTGGACCACTCATGCTATGAGACACAGATGTGACTGTGAGCAGGATTTGAATGGAGATTTCTGTGCCAAGGTTGCCCTTGGTCCAGGTGGAGGACTTCGTGTCATCACTGTTTGCCACCATTGTTTGCAGCCCTGGGAGCTAGCAGCACTCTTCAGTCTGTACAGGGTTTTCTTTTTACATCTCGATTAGAAAGGCTGATTGATGCCCAAAGGGCATTGACAGAATATACTTTTTTATATATTCCTCCTTCCTTCTTGTTCTTGAAGGATGCCCAAAGTACAGAACATGTCTTTGCTTCCCCTAATTTTTGGGCTATGCATCCATTTCATACAGGTGCCTGAACAAGGGGTAAGATAGGACATCTTGTAGTAGGCTTGAGTGAATGAACACCTGTCATATGGTCTGAGAGCAAAACTAGAACCTTGTTATGGAAAGGTAAACAAATGTGTTACTTGATGGTTCCCTCCTGTCCCTCCTGAATTCTTCAGAGAATTGTTTTTAAAGGACTTGAGAGCAAACCAACTGTTAATGTGGAAACACAAGGCATTTACCTGAAATTGTCCCTTACCACGCTTAGCAGCTTCCCTTCCATGCTGTGACTGAGTAACCCTCTGGGTTGGCACTCTGTGCACAAGCACTGTTTCCTCTTCTCAGGATCCTGCTGGCAATGTGAAAACCTTAGCAGTGCCCTGTGTCTCTGCCAGCTGGGGAATGTAGGTAAGATTTTTTTTTCTTACCCCTTTACAGCAAGTGACCCCGTGGTCCCACACGTGGGCAAAAGTGTCATGAAAGCAAAAATGTGTGGACTGTGAGAACAACATAAGGCTCTTCCCTGCTGGGAAAGGAAGGCTGAGGATAAGAACACCACCTCCACAGCATACTTTCTTTGGGGCGGGGCTGTTGGCTGCAAGCAGTCAGGACTGAAAATTCTCTGTCTTCTTTAAAGCACTAAGACCTTGGTTACGTGGTTGGTTGCGAGTTGCTTCACTTTGTAAACTTTTTAATGCTCTTTGCTTGAACATCAAGGGCTATGGTTATCACAAATAATAACTGAGATGATATCTTAGCATAGATACCACTCCTGCTGAATTTGTAATTGATTCTAAAACTTTGCCAAGTGAGCTTACTGTGTTTTACAAGAGACACGGTGTAGAGCTATCCTTGAACAGATTGCTGCTGGCTAAGCAAGAGTTTGGAGCAACAGTGAGAGGGGTTCTTTGGTAATGCTAAACCTTTCTTACTAATGCTGGGGGGTGTGTGTGTGCATCTGTCTGTGAACTGCATTCTTTTAACTACAGTGCAATTACTGTACCATATGGTGTGGATGGGAGAATGTTCCTGTGAGCTATAAATGCATTTTGTACAGGTGATAATGGGAAATGGGGTAGAATTTGGAATTTAATTTTGTAATAAATATCTCTTCTTTGAAGCATCTCTTTGTGTCTAGATTTTGGGGTCGCTGTTTTCCCTCTTTCATTTCTTCCTCACATACGTGCTTGAAGTAACAACATGAACTTTAAGTGGACTCATTGGAGAATTTAATCTAGGATAGTGATGATGTACATCAGCTTTTAGCACACAAGTATTGCTGGACTGCAATTCTAGGAGATCAGGTTTTACTGCAATCCATAGCAATGTACTGGTAAGCACAACAGGAAGTGAAACTGGTACATTTGGACAAGAATAAAGTACTGTCTGTCGAAGCAGGTTTATTTATCCCTATTAAAGATGTGGTAAATTGTCAATATGTATAATATGTCAGGTTTAATGGGTATTTTCATCAAGCTTCTCACAGGCTACCTATGAGCACTTCATTTGACAGGTCAAGCACTTTATTCAGAAACGCAGCATTTTTCTGTAAGTCATGTATGTAGTGTCCATACACCGGACTGGTGCACAGTTTTGTACAAATGAGTCCCTTACTGTGAGCTAAATGTGAGCATCTGTAATAAAACTGGAGCACTGAAAATCAGAATCTGGCTTTACACAAGGCTGTAGTGAGGGGCTGGGATATGCTTTTGCGTAGAGTGTAAAAAGGGGTTGCTTGGGGTGGAACGAGATGGGAAAAGCCAACATAAAGCCATCTTACCTGGAACTACACATTGGTGCCCAGAGGAGTGCTGGAGGAGAGCCAACCAGTCTGTTTGGACATGTTCCAAGGGCTGCTGAAGTACAGCCAGGACAGCTAGAAACTGGACTGTGGCCTGTACAGGGTGATACAATAGGCTATTAAATGGTTACTGAAAAGCCTATTGACTTGTATTGCTTCACAGAGTACAAGTTGGTCTTTGGATATTGTCTGATCAGGGCTATTGTTCTGGAAGGGAGGACTGCTGATACAGAAGCTGTGCTAGAATGTATGGAGATGACCAAAAAAGAAGGAAGTGTTGTTCGTGAAATGCTGATAATATCTGAAGTAAAACTTCTCACTGCCCTCTAAAGGAGGAATAGTTGCTTTCTGCAGGTAAGTGATCTCACATGGGTGAATAGTGGTGACTGGTTCCAGTTGGCACTTGATTTGAATCTGCCTGATTTCTAGGCTTCTAGATTCCAGCCATTACCTTGTTATCTGTTCCTCAACAAGAATGAGGCTTTTTTACAAGCTGGTGTTTTAATATAGATCTTGTGCTCTGTCTTCAAGATGCTTCTTAATATTCTATTTTCTAACCAAATAGAAACTTCCCATGCAAGTTGCTTCCTTTGGCCCTCAATCTCCCATGACCTCCTTTTAATTTTCTTCAGTTTACCCGTAAGGTTTCCCAATCTGTACCATCTGTTCTAACATCAGTCTCCCAAGGTCCATATGCTGAAATCATACGGATTTCACCTTCACTGCACCTACCACTGCTGCCTGGTTGATGTCCAGGGATTGTGGTTGTGCACTCTGGAGTTGTTTTTTAATACACCATCACTAACTGTAACTCTGGCCCATGTAATGCATGCTCTGGAAGTAGAAAGTTTGTGCTTTATAGAATAAGTCTGACAAGCATTATAATTGTTGTAAATTGCTTTTCCATTTTTATCCTTCTTGAAGTCACTGTTTTATCTCTGTATTGCATCCAAAGCCTTTAATCTTGTTGTCATGCAGCTGACAAAAGGTAGTCTTAAGGCTTCATTCACCTGACCTATTTTCTTCACCATGTATTTTAGGATGAGGTGGTTCCGAAGTACTTGGGTTTCTCCATTGATCGGAATGGGAGCTTGGATTATGTGTCCTTATGAAAGCATCTCTGTTGGATCAGCTGAGTCACCCCCTGGCAGTGTGCTGGTGCCGTGCAGTGCTTTAGGGACAATTGTTCGGTTATAAGGTGGAGAGTCAGTTAAGATGAGAATGTGAACATGCATTAAGATGGTCACTGTGTGGCCAAGCAGGGTCAAGGCAATGATTGTCCCCTTCTCAGCACTCACACCTCAAATCCTGTGTTCATTTTTGGGATCCCTCACTTCAAGAAAGATGTTGAGGTATTGGGGCATGTCCAGAGAGGGGTAACAGAGCTGGTAAAGGATCTGGAGCACAGCTCTGGTGAGAAGCAGCTGATGGAGCTGGGGATGTTTAGCCTGCAGAAGCAGCAGCTCAGGGAGGACTTTCTCTACAGCTACTTGAAAGGAGGCTGTAGCAAGGTGGGGGTCAGTCTCTTCTCTCAAGTAACAAGTGACAGGATGAGAGGAAATGGCCTCAAGTTGTACCAGGCCAGGTTTAGATTAAATATGAGGAAAAAATTCTTCATTCAGAGGGTGGCCAGGTGTTGGAACAGCCTGTCCAGGGAAGCGGTGGAATTACCATACCTTGAAGTGTATGAAAAACACATAGATGTGACACTTGGGGACATGGTTTAGTGGTGAACCTAGCAATGCAGTTTGCAAGTGAAAAATTCCTCACTGAACAGGAAAATTATTTTTGACAAATTCCCAAAGCTGTAATGTCTTAGGTGAGGAGGAGGAGGTCTCAAGTCAGAAGTGTCCCACACATAGAAGGAACAATACATGGCGTTTGCTTTGAGACCAGATGGCTGAGGGCAAAGCTGAAATGTGGGAATGCTGGCACAGCCCTGACATGAAGGAATGGGTGCAGTAAAATACAAAACCTTTGTTTTAATAGATCATATCAAAAATGCTATTCCTGGAGACAACCGCTGTAGGTCAAACATTCAAAAGAGATGGCCTAATCAATAGTGTCAATTTAAATTGCGAGGAGGGAGAGAACAAAGAGAGTTGAGATCAGAGAGAAGACAATCAATAACCACTTGAGAGACCAGCAGTGCTTCTGAATCAAGAAGCCCAGAGGGGAAACTACAGAGGAGACTCCATAATGAATAAAGCATTCTTTTACTAACTTTTGCCATGATGTTTCAGCAGCTGTGGGATAAGCCAGTCCAGAAGCTTAAGGACAATTGGAGGAAGATCCAAGACCATGTGCATCATCCCTAGGTAGGACAGAAGCCAGGTAACTGTGCTAATACAATGCTTGCCAAGTTACCAGGCATATTAGCTAGAGCACCATGTTGAGCTAATGAGGCTGGAGAGCTTTTTGCTTGCATCCCACCAGCTTGGGGTGCTTGCACCTCCATAGCTGTGTCTTACGACCAAATTCAGTTTGTGTGTCAAGACTGGCATGGTCTTGAACACTTTGAACTCACTTTGGTAGAATGACTTTAAAAAGGCAGAGGTTGCTTCTTGGAAGATCAGCCTGCTGGTGTGGGTTATCATTGTGCTGGGGAGCCCAAGGTGAGTAACATCTGGGGTGAGGTCTGAGCATCTGTAAGTGCCAGACCTGGTCCAACAGCTCAGTGTGATGCCCTTTGACTTTTCTCACCACTTCATGTCTGGTCATCCTAGGACTGTTTTCACCTGCCTTACAAATATTTCCTAGCTGCCCACGGCATATTCAAGATAAACCTGGGGATGTCTAGCAAATTGTATTCAAAAGCTTTCATTTTATTCTACCACTGAATCCTCCCTCTGCCTATCCCTCTTCCCTTAGCCCAGATCCCCACCACTGAGGGTGGCAGTGCTGCCCTGCTCTCTCCACAGCCATGGTGACAGCAAGCAAGCTCTGCAGCTCATCTTAATCATTTTATGGACAAGATTAGTGCCTTCTGCATCACTTCTGATTCTTGTTATGCAACCATCTTTCATGAATTGCTTTGCTACTGAGCTGTGCTGTACCATGACCTGAGGGGGTAGCTTGAGAAGAAATTTGGGAATGTTGCATGATTTCTTCACCCACCTGAGGATGGGATGGGAGGGGATGGGAGTCTGGGAAAAAGAAAACCTGTCATAATCTGTGGTTTTGAGACTGGGGACAAGGGGAAACAAAGGGGACTAGCCAAGTCCGGGAGTCTGTATGCTAAGTGAGCAGGGAGCCTGAGGCAGATAGATCAGAGTGTCTTTATTCATGAAGACTCACAGAAGTAGAATTGGAAATGAGCAGGAGTTCAAAGGGAGATAGGAGTTTGTTAGTGCAGCAGCAGGGATGAAAACTGACAGTGCTTACAGCAGCATGGGCAAAGCAGTCATCCCTGGGCCAGGCAGATAGGGCAGGGAGGGTTCTCCAGGTGCTGTGAACCCTGAGTGCTAGGTGGGGACTGGCATTTGTGAGCTTACTCCTAGTTCTGTCACACTGTTTTATAAGATTGGGAAACTTTCTTTCCATGTGGGTAAATGAGGCACTGAACAAGTACAGCTGACACTTGGCAAGGGAAGTTAAGAGTGTTGGTACTGTAGCTTGAAGTGGATGTAGATTACAGTAATGAAACTCACTGCAAACTAAAAACATTATAAATTTGTGTTCTCCCAAAGCCCAAAAAAGCATTATCATCCTCTTTGCATGTGAGTGAATTTCTCCAAAAACCTCCTTCCCCTTTCTTCAAGTGGTCTACAGATGATTTTGGAGCAGTCTGTACTGCTGACCTGGTTTTTCATTCATGAGGGCTCCAGGAACAGTCTTGCACAAGTCCAAGAGCAGCTCAGAAAAGAGGTGAACTGCCAGGCAAGGTACAGGGAGCCAAAGGAGCTGGGAACCATCACAGGAAACCCTCAGACTATGGAAGCCTTTACAGTGCTCAGCCTTTTGCTGAGATTTTCATGCTTGATGGCTCACAAAACATTTGGAACAAGAAGAGAGGTTTTCTTATTTGCTTCCTTGTACTTTAAATCCTCTCTGGACTTGACTTGTGCTCTGAGCACCTCAGTGCTGTGACAGCAGGAGGAACTCTGACAGCCACATAACTGCAAGGGAGAAGCTGCTTTGCACACAGGCAAGAGCACAGTCTCTCCCAAGCCCTCGGTCTTTTAAATCATTTGACTGGTGGTTTGAACGTTTCTTATCCCTGAGCTCTCCCTGTCTCCCATCTCATGTCCCTCCTTGCAGCTCCCTCTTCCTGTGTTGGAAGACCTATGCTGTCACAGGGGAAAAAATGCTGGGTTTATGATGAGAGTGGAGATGTTTCAGTGCCAGAATGCAGGCCCTTATATCTGGTCTGTTCTGACACTTGTGCCGTGTCTGTCAGCGTTCAGCTGCCACCTGCAGCACAGAGGGAAGGTGCAGGGGGAACATTTTGGACAAGAGCCACTGTTTTCTTTTGCCATCACAGCTTGATGCTGTTGTCTGGGACACGCTTTCTATCAGGAACAATGGCTGTACTTTGTTGTTGCCCTGGGATAGGGTAGCTGATATGGTGCCCTATGTGGATGGGAGGAAAGGTGTCCCACATCCCAACAAATCTTCAGGAACTGATCACTCTTAACTACAGCTTGATTTTGTGGCATTTCTCTTCCTTACTATCAGCCTATATACTATCAGCCAGCTCTGAATGTATGCAAAATGTTGTTAGGCAAATAATCAGCCTTGGTTGCTGCTCTGACTGCACATATGTGCTTCAACTCAGCTCCTCAGCATCCTGTGGCCTGGGATGACTCCATGCTCCTTTCCAGTACCTGGCAGCACACCACTGCCTATCTGTTCTACCCTTTACTGTTAGCAGGGCTAGGCTGAACTGCCCAGCCAGGCTCTGTGATAACTGGCTGAAATGTCAGAGTACCTTGCACAGATGACAAAGGATGACACTTCATGCTCGTTGCTGGTTTGCTCCATCACCTGCCACACAGCTAAAGGTTCATGTTTTGGTAGTCGATGCCAGGCTGATCTTCTCCACCCTGCTCAGATTAACCCTGTATTTCCTGCTGCTGTCCCAGCTGCCCTTTCAGGCTCCTTGCTGCTCCAGCAGTTATCATGGCAGTGACTTATCATCAGCCCGTGTGAATATGTCCTTTGAAACCACACAGTTAAGATGGTGTTTTATCTGACTCCTTAGTCCCATATAACAGTTCGATTTGTTTTTTGGCTGGGTTTTTTTTGAGTTTGTTGGACTCTTCCTTCAAGTGCCCAACTTTAGGACAGGGTTCTTCAGCTTCCTTTAACACATGTGGAGCTTTTCCTATGTGGCATTTTATCTGGTCTGGGCTGAGAATGTGAGGTCTCAAAATCCTGAGAAAACAGGTAATTTATTCTGGCACTTGCAGAGCCATCTCGGGTGGCTCCCTGCTGTCACTGCAGTCAGTGCTGTCACTACAGCTCTACAGGAGAAAAGCCCCTGGGAGACAAGCTGGGGCTGAGAACATAACACTGAGCCTTTGAACTTGTCTTCTCCCAGGGAATGTTTTCAATTCTCCCACAAAAAGAACCTCCTTTCTGCCTACACTGAGTCAGTGTGCCCTGGGATGGGTCAGAGGCTTCTGTCTTTTCTCCTGATTACCAGAAATAAGTCTGATGTACAGAAGCAGAACATGTAATAAGATCAACACAATTGTTATTTTGGTGCAGACCGTGATGTTTCAGTATTGGCTGCACTTTTGTATTGCTCTCGTCCTGCTGAAAACATTAACTTTCCTGACTTCGTTTGAGACCTCATTTGCCTTTTCTTGCTTTGTTTCCTCTGTGCTGCATAAATCCTGGGGCCAAATTAAGCAGTGTCTGAACAGCAAAGAGAATCTGTGCATCCTGAACACATTTGACAAAGATGTCATGTCTTCTCATCTGTTATTAACAACTTTGCCTGCTTCAGCTGGCATAATTAACTTTAAATTAGACACGTACCTTGCAGTGTCTAGACTTCATCTGCCTGTGGAGATAGCAGGTGGCTGCGTGGCATCCAGAGTCTTGGTGGAAGTGGCCGAGAGCAAGAGGACGCTGTGGATTATCGCCGAGGCCCTCTCAAGCAAGGTTACACTCAGAGGGAGCTGTGCTGATGGTGAGCGAAGGTGGCCGGGTCCCGGTGGTCTCCTCGCTGGCACAGCTCTGCCCTGCTGTAAAATCAGGACGACGGGAAATGTCAACCGTGAACCAGCTGAACTTTCTGCTCGGCCCCGCGGGCCCGGGATAGGGAAGTTTGGGCATTTCGAATTTCTTTTTTCTTCCTTCCATCCCTCCCTCCCTCCTTCCTTCCTTCCTTCCTCCTCCCGAGCGGGCAATACCTCGGTGAGCTCTCCCTTCCGCGGCGGTGCCGGCGGGCGGAGCGCGGTGCGGCCGTGGCGGGGCGGGGGCGGGACCCCGGGGGGCGCGGGGGCAGCGCCGGCGCTCCCCGGCGAGCGAGGGGCGGGGGCCGCAGCTCGCCGGCCCCTCCGCCCGCGGAGCCGCGGTACCAGCGCCTCGCCTCGCCTCGGGGCGGCCAGGGGCAGGGCCCCCGCCATGGAGAGCGGGATGCCGCTGTCGGGCGGGCAGCGAGCGCTGATCCGGGAGAGCTGGCGGCGGGTGAGCGGCAGCCCCGTGCAGCACGGCCTCGTCCTCTTCACCAGGTGAGCGGCGCGATGCGGCCACCGACAGCCCGGTCCCGGCCGCCTGCCCGCCCCACCGCCCCGTGCGGGAGGGACGGACGGGCTCCGCTTCTTGGAGAGAAACGCTTCCCTGTGCTTGGCGATGGCTCCTGGCCGGCTCCCCTCCCCTGGCCTCTCCCAGCCCGTGGCTGGCGGTCCCAAAGCCGCTCCGCCGCCAAGCCGCAGGTGCCGTGGGGCAGGGCCGGGCTCCGCTCCCCGCTGCTTGCCCTGCCTTTCCCATCCTTCGCGAGTGAGAACTTTGCCACGCGGAGACGGAGAGTGAGAGAGGAGCGGCGGGCGGGCTTTGTGCCTTTCTGCCCGCTCATCCCCTGCCTTGTCACCGCCACTTCTGCCCTTCCAAGGGCTGTGTGTCTGGCTCCTGGCTCCGAGGAGCGTGTGGAAGGGGCCGCCCGATCATTGCCTCCTCAGGGAAGTGCTGTGCAGCCCCAGGCACAGACCTGGCCGCCAGGGAGGGATTCAGCAGGGCAGAGGAAATGGTGTACCGGGTGGAATGGCTGATACCCAGCTTCTTGCCTCTCCTCAGCAGATTAATTTATCAATTATGTGAAGATATAAAAAAAAAAAAAAGGAAAAATCAATGAAAAGTCGTTTACAAAGCACAATTGGAGAGCTGACGAGCGGCTTCCGGAGCGAGAGGGATCCAAATCTCCCAGAGCGGGACTAAAGCAGTGACAACAATGTGGGGGAGAGGGGTGCAATAGTTTCATGTGCAGGATGAAGAGACAAGAGACTCTTGCCTGAATTTTTGGTGGTCTGCTCTATCTACCTGGGTGGCTGCTGACATACACTGGCAAGGGAGGATGGGGCAGGGAGCACGGGGAGAGGAAATGGGAGCTGGTGATAGTGATGGGACTGGGGCATCAGCTGAGTTTGTACATGCCCCCCTTGGTCCAGATGGCTGCTGGAGCCTGGAGGCCTTCCCTTGGAAACTTTTGTGTTCAAGGGGATCAAAAAGTGGGAATGGGAATAGTTGAGAAAACAGCCGAGACTTTGAGGAGAAGGGCCAGGCTGGGAGGAATTCCAGAAGGTTGGGACTAGTTCTCAGGTGCCATAAATACGTATCCAAGAGCTGGGGTTATGGGCTAGAGAAACAGAAAGGTTTTTGTCTATAGATAATCTGGATTGCCCCAAACAAAAACTTTTCAGAACTTTCGGATCTTCTACAGGTGGGGAGGGATCAGTAGGTGGCAACAGAGGCAGAAGTGAGCTGTGGGTGTGCCGCTGATGGGGTGAGTGGGACTTTAAATAAAGCTGAGGAAGCGAGAAGATGGGGTGTTCTTTCTTGCTGTTGCAGGTTGTTTGACTTGGATCCTGACCTGCTGCCCCTTTTCCAGTACAACTGCAAGCAGTTTGCCAGCCCTCAGGAGTGCCTCTCTGCCCCTGAGTTCCTGGATCACATCAGGAAGGTGAGAGAGGGGCTGTGGCATGGCTGGAACAGTCTCCATGGAGGAAGAAACTCCTAGGCAATGATTTGGGACTCTGGTGTGTCTGACCAGGGAACACGTGGGAAGTCTCCTCCTGAGATGGTAGCTGCAGGGGGTTGGTTACTCAGGCTAACAGAAGGCCAGGACAAAGTGCCCTATAGCAGTGGAGAGGGGATGAGAAGACAGGTTATAGTGGCTAAGGGGCACCGTGCTGATTTCCATGCCCTCATCTGAGTGTGGATGGCTTCCTGTGAAAGCTGAGAGTCCTTCTCCTACTGTGGAGGTGCCTCAGGGTGCTCGCCTGTGTCCAGATGAGGACTGAAGCTCTCTGCTTGGCCACACGCTGACCAGAAGGTGGCACAGAGCTGGGCAATGGGCCAGGCTACCCTGGCCCCACTGCTGTGGAGAGGTTTTTGGTGCAGCTGCAGAGCCAGAAGCCACAGCACCTCTCAGAGAGCCTCCAAGGGAGTGCTGCAGTACACATTCCCCTCCCCCCCAAACAGAGAAAGGAGCAACGCTGAGGAGAGGCTCATGCATGCACAGTGCACCTGGTGCAGCAGAGACCCTTTGCTGAGCCCTGAAGAGAAGCCACACTGGGACAAAGCACAGCCTTGGCTAGCAGATGCCTTCATAAACTGCCTGGCTCCATCTTTAAACCAGTTTGGTGCTTTGCTTGCCTGTCTTTGTTCCTTGTTAAGAGGCTGTTTCAGGACTGAGCTCCTCTGATAGCTGCAAGCTTTTTGTTATTTTCCAGCCTCTCTTTATTGGCAAAGTTAAGATTATTGCCTTGAGTTCTTTGCTCTTGTTGGAGATAAATTGCCGGTTGAAATTACAGAGCACAATTCTATCACCTCTTGGCTTTGCCAAGATAACCATGCCCTGGCTTTAATCTCTTCTAATTTTTTTTGTGTCTGTTCCCTTCATCCTTCATTAAATCTTTTCTGTCCTGTTTCCATTTGACTCTTAATGCTCCTGGGAGACTGTGGTATATGTTTTACCAGACCAGGTCAAGAGTTCCCATGCAGTTGTCCTGGGGTCCTAGGAGTTGTAATGAATGTATCAGCATTAGGCCTGCAACTGCTCTGCTGCAGGGCTGTTTATCCCCTCTGGGACAGCAGTGCTGCATGCTGTGCAGCTCTGGTAGTGTCCCAGGGAAGGATGTGGTGTGTGCTGCTGCCAGCCTCACTGATGTGACACATGGATCACAGTAGAGCAAAGGAAAGCTCAGAGGCATCTGGGCTGGGAGGGGATCAGGCTGACAAGGGTGAAGTAGAGGGTCAGCTATTTTGTTTCCTCTGAAAGCGAAGCTGAACCCTTCTGTTAATGCCACTCTGCCTTTCTGCTCCTGTGCTAGGTGATGCTGGTGATTGATGTTGCTGTGAGCCACCTGGAGAACTTGTCCTGCCTGGAAGAGTATCTTTACAACCTTGGCAAGAAGCACCAGGCAGTTGGTGTGAAGGTTGAGTCTTTCTCGGTGAGGTGTTCTCTCTTGTCTCGCTGTGGCTGTGTTTGTTCACCCCTGCCTGCAACCCTCAGCTGTCCCCATCCTTCCTCTGGGTTCAGCTGTCTGAAGAGAAATTGATGGCTCAGGGCAGCCTGTCCAAGGTGCTGATACCAATGTAGTGACACTGCCCCAATGAGGGAAACCTTTGAGCTCCCCTTGTTTTCTGCCCTTGCCCAGTAAGCCCAGGCAGAAAAGATAGATGGGAGCAAAGCATTTCCACTGTTTGAAGAGGACCATGGTTTAGGACACTGAAGTCTCTCCTGTGCCACAGGGCTGCAGGCTCAACCTTTGCCCTGGATCCTTTGCATCTAATTCTCCGGGCAAATCTCACCACACCTGGAAAAGGGAGCATCCACCTCTCTGTGTCTGCACTGGGATGGAGTTGCTGCACCTCAGCCCCTGCTTCCTCCATGCCAGTGACACCCAAACGTCTTCCGTATTAAATCCTTTATTACTCCTCTCCTGCTATCAAGCATGGACAGAAATGCAGTGGGGAAGGGCGGGTTGAAGAACAGCTTTCTAAGCCACACATGGCTCATTCCTGATATTGCTAGCTTTTGTTCTCTTCAGAGGGAGCAGGGTCCCTTTTGTTTGGGGTGGTGATTGCCACCAGCTCTGCACTCAGTGTGGGGGTGCTCCTGCAGGAGCTGCTCACAGCTCTGTGAGGAGCAGTGCCATGTGGAGAAGCCTGAGAGGCACTGAGACATGCCCTAAGCATCTGGCATGGAGTCTGATCCACTCTCCTGACAGGGCATTGCTCAGCTCTGCTGCTCCACTGCTATGCCAAGGGATAGGGCCAGCTGCCTGCACCTGGGAGCCACAGAAACTGGATGTGTACCTCTCCCCTGGTGTTACATGTGAAGTGGCAGCCCTTGCTCCCTTGACTTCCACTCTGCACTCGTGCTTGGTGAGGGCCAGCATAGGGCAGGGGAGGAAGAGGATGACATGGGCTGGTTCTGGGCCCCCTCTGACGAGCCAGGGACTGGAGGGGCCTGGTACTGTTGGTGGAAGAGGAGCAGGTGCCCTGCAATTGGAGGAGTCGAAAAAGGTGGCAAAGTGAGACAAGAGACTACTTGTCATCCTCTGGTGCTGAACTTGACACCTCCTTGTTTGGTTTGCAGACTGTCGGCGAGTCCTTGCTGTACATGTTGGAGAAATGCCTTGGTGCTGCCTTCAGCCCAGAGGTGCAGGAAGCTTGGAGCAAACTCTACGGTGCTGTGGTGAAAGCCATGCAACGTGGCTGGGAGACCCTCCCAGAAGGGGACTAGATCCTGCCAGCTATCCCTATCCCTGACCATGCAGCGGTCCTGAGCACAGGGAGTCTCATGCCACACTCGCTGCCTCTCCCCACCTCTGTCTTTCTGTGTGCACCAGCCCGTGGCTGCCTCTGCCACTCACCACATGCTGTGGGGCTCTCACACAGTTCCACCCTGCTTCAACACGAGCGTGTCTCTGCCTTTGCTAAGGGCTGGCAGGGCACGTCCCTGCAGTGAAGCCTGGCATGCCACCCTGCCCCAAGTTCCTTCAGGAGCACCAACACTCATGTACCTACTCTGGGTTTTAGCTTGCTCATCTTCCCTCCTCTTGCTACCCACCCTAGGTAGGTGACAGCTGGCATAGGCCTCTTGGGCTTCTTTGCCTGAAATCCTGTTTCTGTGCTTTACCTGCCAGGTCTGACACTGCTCAGTCCTCCTGTGCTGCTGTACCTGGTTCAGCTGTGGCAATGACAGATTTGGCTCCATCCAGGTCAAAAGGCAGCGAGAGAGTAAGGCTGGTCACACCATGTGGCTGTCCTCAAACCTTGCAGAGAGTTTTCCCCCTCTCCCTTCATCAATATATCATTACCAGATGGTTAATCCTGGTGCTTTCTTCTGCCTTGCCTCTGACCTGGATGGGATACCTGGCTTTTCCCTGTGTCAGGTTGGTCACAAACCAGTAGTTTTCCTAGGGATGCTGGTGGCAGTGGTGTCACATTAATCCCAAGGTGAGACTGCTTTTGGCAAGGTTGGGTGCCAGCTGAAAGGCTTTGTGTTGATTTGGCCAGCTGGTTTAACCTTGGAGCTATTTTAAATGCAGCAACAGCAGCAGTAGCAATGTCTGTTTACTGCTTTGTGTTAAGGAAAATAAAGTAAATCCAAGGAAAAGATGTCTTAAAATAAAAATGAAGGTTGCAATTGTGTCATAGCAACAACCTCCAGAAATTGTGGCTCTTGGCCAGAGGAAGCATAGCTGGCATCTTTCTGCTGATGCTGTCAGAATCTGGAGCGCTTCCCAGCTGCTCACAGTGCCCATCTGCAGAGTTCCTCACCCTCACAGGAGCGAGGAGATAGCATCTGCTAGAAGAAATCCCAGAAAACTGCTGAGAGGCAGCACCTGAGGGCTCTGAACTTGAGCACTTTGCGGAAGAGTTCATCTTTATGGGGAAGTCACTGTGGAACAAGCAGAGCCATGTTTCTAGCCACCACTAGTCCCAGAGTAAGGACATGAAGAAATTATTTAGTTCTAGGCAGCACCCTTTTTCTTGCCTTTCTTCCTTCAGGACAGAAGGAATCTAGTGTTGAGGTCCAAGATGGTCCTGTTCTGAGGACACATTCCTCCAATTCTCAGATGTCCTCCACTCTGGGGCAGGAGAAGGCTGCCTGCTCAACATAACTGAGGACTCCTAGGTCTGTGCCATGGAGGGGATGATGAGGTGCCCTGTGAGATGGGTCTGTAGTGTCCTGCCACCAGGCTTGATGATAGCCATGGGCTTCCAGTGAGCAAAAAGCCTTCCAGCTGTGTTTGGGAGGAAAGCTAACAGGTTTTATGAAACAGGAGGTGAACATCCCCACGTTCCTTGTCCTCCCTGTGGTACCATGTTCTGCCTCTGCAGCCCTGCACTGTGCTGGTGTGCATGCTGGCCCATGGCTCTCTCCATCAGCTGAGTCAGGTGAAGTCCTCCTCATTCTTGCACCCAGCAGTGAGGGATGGAGGAGCTGGGGCTGGGAAGAGACACTAGTTTTGATGGCACAGTATGGGGCAGGAGGGTTTGGGAATGGGGATGTCCTCTTTGCAACCCTATTATGGGGCATCAGCTTTCAGCATCATGGGAGTGGAACACCTTCTGGCTCCATGTGACAAGTGGGCAGCTGTGTGATGGGTGGGATGTGGGTGTTACTGCCCAAGCCATCCCTGCTCCCTCTAGCTTTCCCAGCTCCTTGACTTCTGCTCTTCTGTGCCACATTTTGTGTAACTCCCAAGAGAACTGAACTAGTCTGTGTGCCTCTTATACCCAGCTGTACTGTTTATTAAAAAACAACAGTGAGTCTTAGCTGTTTTTGATGCCTTGTGTTTATTTTAATATAAAAGGCCTAAGCAGACCAGAAAAAAAAAAAAGTATGACTGAGAGGGGTTTACTGGTTTCTTCTTGATTCTGGCTTTGGAGATACTGGTCACTGGGAGCACTTGTGTAATGCAGCTTGACTGACATGAGAAGGCATCCACCAGCAAATGTGTGTTGTAAGCTTTTGTGCTATGTAATTGAATGAGCAGTGGAGGGGCTAACAGAGACACCCTGCTACTGATTGCTCAGACCCTTCAAGTATAAGAATCTCTAATGGAATCAGAATTTTAAGCAATCAGCGTAAAAATCCCTTTTCTGTTGTTCAGCTGCTGCTTTTGTTTTTTGCCATAGCAATGGCTCACCTATTGCTGGTGACCTGCTGCTGGTTACCCACTGGTGGTCATCTGCAGCAGCAGAGCATGGCCTCGTAACAAAGTCCTGTCTGGCTCCATGGACCATCCTTCACCCTGCCAGCTGGATTATGGAGTCATTCCAGCAGCCCTGCCCAGGGAGCAACTAGTGAGGATGCAGGAGGTTCTGTCTTCTAGCATGTTCTAGCTTTGGTATGTATGATGGGTTTCCAGCCCTGTGAGAGTTGACACTTGATGCTGAAGAATGGTGCCTAGAGTGGGGAAGCCAGCTCAGGGTCTGTAATTGCATCTCCCAGAGGCTGGGAATCTCAGCCCTGGCACAGGAGAGAAGGGAAAACATCCTGGGAGAGCCATGCTGCTCATTTAGGATGGGCTTGTTCCACAAGGCAATGTGTGATGGGCTGTGAAGGGCAAGAAGAGCAGCAGAGATCTGAATGCAATGAAATACCCTCTTTGGGTCATTGCCAAGTTTCCCAGCTCTTCCTGGCCTCAGGGCTGGTGGTGGGAGCCCAAACCTGGCACTGCAGGGAAGGGCCGGCATGGCAGCCTCCAGAAGCACTCCCATCTTTGACTGCCTGTGCCAGCAGGGAGGTTTGCCACAGCTCCCACAGACTGCCCCTTTGCTGTGGCTGCTGCCCAGTGGGGATGTTCCCATCACTGCCTGCCACCAGCTGGCACAGTGGGAGGCTCCATGCCATTGCTGGGCCCTGGCTGTGAGGGATTCTGAGTGTGCAGGCTGCAGTCAGGGAGCGGGTTCCTGAGCAGGTTTCAAGGCAGAGGTGCAGTGTGATGGGGCTGACCCCGCCTCCCTAGGCCGTGATGAGCTTCCCAGTGCAAGGGCCGGGAAGGCTGCCACTGGCATCAATTACAGCTCTTGCTCACAGCCAGAGCTCCTGCCCAGCTCCCCAGCACAGCAATGCCCTGTGTTAACTGTTTACCACTCACTACAAACCACAGGGGGCCTCTGTAGGGGCATCTGATGGGGTTTTAGTTTTCCAGTTTTTCACCCACAGGTAAGCCCTCCCCATGCTTTCTGCCCTGTGCCATAAACAAGAGTGGCAGGGCTCACCCTGGGGAAGCTGTGGAGGAGCCAACAGGAGGAACCTGTTGAAACCAGAGGCAAATCATTCAAGTAGGAACTCAGGTAAATAGCGTGTATTTTGGGAGGGAGGAGGACAGAAAAGAGCACCATTCTCTCAAAATCTAGAGGAGGACTTCTAAAACGGTGTTCACCCTTCCCTGGGATTTGCTGGTGGGTAGCTCAGCTTTGGGAACATCTGCTCCATCCTCAGATGGGATGGGTTCCTCCCACCCCTGACCCTTGCTGTGGTCCCAGAGGGGCTCCAGGCCACCCTTGTGCTACCTTCAAGCAGCATCTGCACCTTTGGTGGTGTTCGGAGCCAGCTCTGTCAGTGGAGTGACTGCTTGACAGAAGGTAGGCAAGAAAGGCACACGACTGTCCCAGGACTGCAACCCATCCCCAATGGAGGGATGGTGCCAAGGGCTGTGCCAGTCTATCTGGAACACAGTGAAGTGCTCTTCCATTCCTGAAACTTTGTTGCTTCTGCCCACTTGTTGGAGTTTGTTTTTTTGGGGCCGTCTGGAGATGGGGATGTGTCCAAGCAGTCTCCTTGCCACTGAAGCCTCTGCAGGACATCCCCAGGCAGGGTCAAAAGCAGCCCAGGTGGGAAAAGGCTCCAGGGACAAGGGTTCCCCATAAACCAGTGCCAGGAAAGCCGCATGGGAGTGATGATGCCAGGCAGCAGCTGGGTGAAGTCATTTTATTCAAGGCACGGTCATAGCAATAAATCACGAGAAGGTACAGACCTCTGGCACATTCCTACAGTGGGGCAGCCAAGGGCAATCAGACCAGCAGCCCAAGCTCCTGAGGACACAGTGCCACTAGCAGGCACTTGCTTCTACCCTCAGAGAGGCCACCAGCATCCCCGTGCCCTGCCTGGGGCTGCCTCTGGAGCAGGCAGTGAGGGAAGTAGCTGAGCCATGGGCAGCCACAGGGGCACCTGGGCAGGAGGCCCCAGGGACCTTTTTTTGGGTTGGACGGGTGCATCTGAGCTCAAGGTTCCCCCAAGGCAACCACTTTGTGGCTAGTGTGCCGCAGCCACCGCCCCAGCACGCAGGAGCGTGGGTGGGACGGGGGCCATGGGACTGCCAGCCGGCTGAGCTGAGACCCACCAGCCCCACAGGAATGTCCTAAGGGCCCCCGTGATGCTCTCACTGCTGGGCTGCCTCTTCACCTCCCCCTCAGCTCAGAACTGGCACACTACCCTCCTTCCAGTGGCACTACTAATGCTAACCTTGGCTGAGCATCTGCCTCTGCACAACAGCACTTCCCATGCCCCCAGCCCTGGTGCTGGCAGAGCTGCACTTTCCTCCTTTCCCTCCCTGCACTGCCCTGGGATGGTGGCAACTCTAATTGCTCTGAAGCTAGCAGGAGAATCAGGGAGAGGGAAATCAGCCCTAGGGGCAAAGCAGGGCTGAGTGAGGAGCCAGCATGCCCAGGTGCACTATGGTGGGAGAGGAGCTGAGCAGGATGAGGATAAACCCTTGTCCCCACGGGCCACCACAGCTATTCTGGATGAGCTGGAAAACTCCAGGGATGCTGTCTGGGCAGGTAATGGAGCATTTACACTTATCACAGCAGGACTCACACTCAAGAGGCAGTGTGGTTACTGGGGGAGCATCCCACAGCTGCAGCTTGTGGACAAGGGCAGGCAGGATGTGGTGGACCAGGAGGACTGCAAGTCCAGGCTAGCTTCCACTTGTCCCCCCTGTTCTGTTGCATTAGGACAGAGCTATTCTGGGTCCCATGGGCAGCCCTAGTGAGAGCATGAGCATGATGGGGTGCTGCCAGGGAAGAGGAGTGACAAGGAGCTGCCCTCAAAGCCATTAAACACACTTGTCTCTTGCCCTCCCACTTCTCCCCAAGAGCCAAGGGCACAGGCATTGTGCAGCAAGATGGGGGGATGGAGTGGGAGGTTGAGAAGAGCTGGGCTTGCATTTGATGCCTGCCATGGTGCAGGGTCGTCGGTGCTCACATAGGGGCTCTGGTGGCAGATGTAGGGACACACCTCCTCCACTAAAACACACGCATGTCTGCAGTCCCTGCTAAAATGAGCAAAGCTGGGGCGGGCAGCAGCAGGGAAGGCAGCAGGACACCTGCCTGAGCAGTGGGTGGATGGAGTGAGATGCAAGGGTTAGGGGTGGCTGTCCCCTGCCACTGAGGACCCAGGGGACTGTGTGGTGGCAGGCACATTCGTCTGGGCTGTCTGGGCTGCCTCCTCCTCTCAGAGGGACCAGGGCCTCCGTCCTGCCCCCAAAAGCATGGCCTCTCAGAGAGACCCTCTCCCTATACTGCTGCACCCCCTCTTCCCCACTGTGTGCTGGAAGAGGCAGGTGGGGACAGGGGGGCACTAGGGGGCTCAGCCAGTGCAGACAGCGGGAAGGACCATCAGAGCCTTCTGCCACTGCCCATGCAATGGGGTCTCTCCCCCACATCAGTCCTGTCACCGCGCTGCCCCGTTAGCAAGGTGGCCCCCACCAGTGCAGGGAAGGCTCCTTCCTGCCCCATGGCACGTCCTCCGCTCTCAGCACAGTCTGTTCTCAGCCTGTGGTGGGGATGTTCACTGGTAGCGAGCCTGGCTCTCTATCACAGGGCCGCTCCTGTACTCGCCCTCCACCGTCTCCAGCTCTGTCTCGAAGCTCTGCAGGCCCCCATCCTCCCCATCCTCCACTGGCTCCAGGTGGTTGCCCATGGTGCCATAGGACTGGTGTGCCGGAGAGGCTGCCGGTGTCAGGCTCAGCTCAGGCTCCTGCAGGACAGTGGCCACAAAGAGCTGCCCCGGGGGGCAGTGGGCCATCAGAACCCAGGGGAGCAAGAGCAGGTGGCCACAGCAGGGCTGTGGAGGGGTACTCACATTGGAGTTAGGGGTGGAGGAAACGCTGCTCCGCTCCACATCATTGAAGGCGCCCTCAGACTGGTCAGACATCTGAGGAGGAGGCCATGAGGAAATCATGGTTTGGGGGGCCCACCTTTGGCTAGGGACAGCCAGGTGCTATCTCAGATTCCCCATGGCAAGCAAAGTGGGGATGCACTGAGGTGAAGGAACAGCGTGGGTGGCTATCTGCGCTCACCTGGTAGCTAGAGGGTTTCCGTGGCTGCAGCTTCTTCAGGCAGAGGCCAAAGAAGGAGAAGACAATGCAGGAAAGGAGGACCACAAAGGTGAAGAGGGTGACAGGCCGGGTGGGACCTAGAGCACAAAGACACTGGGGCAGCACATAAGCCTCCAAGAACCTGCTGCATGTCCAGCTGAGCCCCCGGGTGGTGCCTGCTTTGCGTTTTACAAGTTCTCAATCTCCTTCCCAAAATACAAGCTGACACCTCTTTCACCTGCCAGGTCTTCAGAACACCTTCCCCCTTACCACCCTCCATGCCATGCCTAACTCAAGGGTGACACCAGTGGCTTGTCACCCCCAAGCATCAGACATGACCCTCAGCAGTGGCAGGGCGCAGCCCCAGGCTCTCCCTACCGAGGCGCAGGACGGAGAAGAAGAGCAGCCAGAACATGCAGAGGATGGGGGCCACCACAACCTGGCTGATGGCAGCGACGTGGAGGCGCTGGTTCAGTTTGGTGGGGATGTACACGTAGTAAATGTTGTACCGGTCAACCATGTGCTTGAGCAGCATGTACAGCAACCCTGGTGGGACAAGAGGAGCCATTTGGGTGGAAGGCAATGGAGAAAGCCAGGCCACAGGGACAGCAGGGCAAGCCCTGGGGATGATGCCCAAGGGTGTCCTCCTGTACCATGCAGGAAGCCTGCACTCGCATACTGCTGCTGGTGGTTGGGACAGGCTTGTTCTTGGCATGACTGAGACCATGGGCATGGGATCATACTCACCAAAGGGGACGATGATGGGGCAGGTGATGCTGTAGGTCATGACAACAGAGAAGATACAGCAGGTCCAGGCGTACTCCAGTCCAAACTGGAACTGGTAAGCTTGACTCTGGGGCACAACCAACAGTGTCATTGCTGCCTCTGTCACTGCAAAGCCTGCACTTGCCTTTGCACCCTGGCCCACAGGACTGCCTCACCCCCACTAGCCCCCACAGGGCCTGAAGAAGTCCCCACAAGCATGCCCACAGAACCACGACAGCCTGAGTTTCCAGTGAGAGTATCTCTGCTGTGCTGGGGGTCACGAAGGCTCACAGATGACCAGAGCCACATACCCGCTTGACATGGAGCCGCTCGGGCTCAGACTTGGCAAAGCAGAGGCGAGCAGTGTAGACGAGGAGCCCTGGGATGCGCAGCAGCTCCATGGCCGTCCCAATCAGGCTGGAGGTGACTACATAGTTGACAAAGAAGGCGCCATTGTCCGGGAGGAAAACGCACCTGCCCCAGGGACAGAGAGGTGAGACAGTGAGAGGATGCTCTGGCAGGAGCTGCAAGAGCTGCTGGTGGTGGACAACAGGTGCTCCCGCTTGCCTGGGAAGTTTGGGAGCTTCCTGCTACTCACTGGAACTTGATTTCAGCCTCATCCAGAAAGTGGGTGTCGAAGAGCCAGCGGAAAAACAGGTCCAGGCTGGAGGGGACAGAAGAGGAGCAGCTCAGACAGAAGGGGAGCTACAGAGCGATGTGAGAGACACCCAGCAGGCACATGCTTTTCCCTGTTCTGAGTGGGCAAGACCCTCTGCACCCTACATGGCCAGAGCAGCCCCTTCTGCCACACGAGACCATTGTGGAGTGTGTGCTCGCCTCTCTGGATGGCCAGGACTGCTGTAGCTACGCAGATACCTGACCAGGCACTTTTAGGGTCTGCTGAACCCAGGCAGCAGCTGATCACTGCCACCAGCCCCCTTGGGTCAGCCTGGTAAACTGCTCTGCTCCACTCCTCTGTGGAGAAGGTTTCATCTGTGACTATGTGTGAGTGGCTCAGCACTGCTGAAGTGTTTTCCTCCCCAGAGATCACTGTTTCAGTGGCAATGGGATCTTAGCCCTTTGGGGCTGGATTTCCAGGGCAAGGGTGTGTGATCCTGGCAGCTTGTGAGCAGGGAGAGCAGCATGGCAGGGTAGTCTGTACCTGCTCAGACCCAGTGAGGGCAGGATGATAACCATGAACACCAGGAAGAAGAAGCACTTGTGCATGGTGATCTGATTCTCACTTGACCTGCAGAGAGGGAAGACAAGAGAAGAACATTGCACTTTTTTGGGAAAGAGCAGCAGGTGGGGTGAGGGGCTGGGCTGGGTCTTGCCTTCACCAAGGAGTTACTCCCTGGTAACACAAAGCTATGTGCATTTGATCTGTGCCTCCACTGGGATCTTGCAAAGCCTCTCCCAGGCTAGGGTGTGTCACCATGAGTAATCTGCTGTAGTGAAAGCTCTCATACTCCCAACTGCCTTCATCTTTGCTCTCTCCTACCATCCCTGCTGGTATAGACACCCAACAAGAGGCAGATGGGTGTCTAGTATCAGTTCATGACCTACTGTTACCCCAGGAAAACGAAGGGAGGCGGTGACAAAACTTCTGCAAGGACTTATCAGACCAGGCACAGAGTTTGGGGCTGATGGAGGGTCAAGACAGAGAGAGCATGTTGTAGGAGCTGGGCAGCTCTACTTTAAGCATCCTGAAGCCATATCTCTGCCTTGGAGGGCTGGAAACATGCCTGGGATGGCCCTGCTGCTGCCAGTCTGCCATCACACCATCCCTCTTATGAACTTCTTCAGATCCATCTTAAAACCACCTGACTTTGTCAGTAGCCTGGGAGTGTTCAGGACTATGGGAAGCAAATGGCTCCTTTGAACATGGACTTAGGGCTCTTTCTATGGAGAGAAACACCCAGGGGGTTCTGCTTCACTGTGGAGGTCTACTGCTCACTGCCTGCCTCCCTGCAGGTTGGGTTCCCCGTCCACTGCACTTCCTCCCATGTATGCCCCCCCTGGGGGACTGTGGGGGCCAGCCCCATTACCTTGTCCAGTGAGACTCGAAGAATGCTGAGTAGTAGACAAGGAAGGGCAAGAAGACAGAGAAGGCCCAGAGCAGCAGTGTGGGGAAAAACTGGGTGATGATGGGGTTCTGCAGGAAGAGAGATGCCAAACACCCCCTCAGCAACTCACCACAGCTCAGCCATGCTGGAGACAGCACATGATGGTGCGTGCAGCAGGTGGGCTGGAACATTCCCTCCCTGAGCAGGGGCATTTGTTTCAGGAGATAAGAACTTGAGGCCAGCCAAAGGCACCACAGCCATGTTCTGAGTGCCCACCCAAAAGCTCACAGGTCAATGAGCAAGAAGGAGCTGTGCTGCTGAGAGGTCCTAACATCTCCTGAGCTCTTTCCAGACCTTTCTTCTTGAATGGACAGCAACCTGCCTGACTCCATGGACACCAGCACCAAAGCTCAGGTGCTGCCCCAGGGCTCTGCCACTGGAAACACAAGGAGAAGAGAATGGATAGCAAGCAGAGACACAACCTCATCAATGACCTTGTCTCTCATCATTGTCCATTCTCTGGAACCTGATCCAGGACCTCCAGAACATCCGGAATCCAATCGGGAAACATCTAGAACCCGATCTGAGTCAGTAGGAAGACTCTGATTTCCCCCTGCGTCCAGAATGGAGCCAGTTGGAGGGAAAACCCAGACCAGAGTCCGGAATGGAGTTGGCCAATTGGACCCAAAACCCCAAAGCCCCAAAGCCTTAAACCCTAAAACCCAAACCCAAACCCTATCGAACACTAAGAACACTAAGTTATCGAACACTAAGAAGACAGCTCGTCTTCTTAGGACAGTGTAGAGGTGGTGCCACTCTTATTTGTGATAACAAATAAGCCTGGAAATTATGACCTTTTAGGAAAATTGGCATGGGTTAAGGACTACCTTGAGGCTCTCCACAGGGTGTGTGACATTGAACATGTCCATAGTGTTGACAATGATGGCTGGCGTAGTGAGGAAGAAGAGAAGGACGAACAGGCAGACATTAAGCAGAATGAATCGCAGCCACCATGATGTGCCACGGACTGATAAATTCTCCCTGTAAGAGGAAAACAACTTGGACGTGATGAGGAGGGAAAGTCCTGTGTCCTGGGCCTCCTAGAATAGCTTCACGAAGCTCTGCCTCCTGCTATCTGCACCAACCATCCTGGTAGACATTGTTCTGAACTCTCCTTCTACCCCTCCCCATGCTGCTTTGCTGTCACATGCAGCGCCCCTTGGACGACACAACAGCCACAGCAGAAGTCCACATCACCAGGAGGCTTTGGAAGAAGGCCAGAGAAATCAAAGTCTGACAATTACCCCCAGTCTCAGCTGGCTGGGCCCTTGGGGTGATCACATCAATCACGCCTGGTGACTTCTGCTATGGCAACAGGAGGGATTTTCAGCCCCCATCACCCCGGGAAAGTGTCCTACAGATACAGACAGGTGCCCTACAGCTATATGAGCACCCTATAGCTAAGGGCATAGACTCCTTTTAGCTATGTACATGGGCTCCTTATAGGTATGGATGTGGGCTTCCCCATGTTTGCTTGTTCCCCCCTTCTCCCTCCCTCCTTTCAGTCGTAGGGGTTCACCAGATGATATCGCTGGGTGCAGGGGCATAGCGAACACCCCAGTGGTGTGACTTGACCACGGTGGTGACAGAGGACTGCTGGGGGTGCTTGCGGCAGTGGATGTGGCTGTAGTCCTTCAAAATCCTGCAGGAAGAGGGAGCCATGGGTCAGGTCTCACTTCTTTTGAGACCCTTCCTGCAGCCCTAATAGGACAGCCAACCCCACAGATGGCAGAGGCATAGAAGAAACCGACCCACTGCCTGGCTTTGGTTGGAAAAGCTGGCAAGGTGCCCCTGTTCCCTGGCAGTGATGACCAACAGGCTGAGGGACATCCCCATGGCCGTTGCATGAGGGACACTCACACAGCTGTCATCCGCTCATCCTGGAAGGTGACAAAGGCCATATCAAGCCGCTTGAGTGTGATGCGGTTGCGCTCCGCATTGAACTCATCTGTGAGCTTCTCCTCCAGCTCCCCGTAGTACTGCTCAGCATCCACCTGTGGGAGCAGCCAGGGCTGTGCTGCACACTGGGCTGGGGCAGGGCTACCATGTTCTGCCTCGCTTATGGTGCAGGTGTGCTGCCTGCAGCCCTGCCCACACCCTCCTACCTCATCAAAACCACAGAAGCGGCAGCAGAAGATGCGGGCGCAGGGGTGAGTTTTAATCATGATCTTCCCCTCTTTTTGTGCCTTGGTGGTGAAGTAAAGTCGCCCCTTCATTGCTTTGCGCCTGCCAGGAAACCGATAGCAAAGGTCACTTGGGCAGCACCAGACATACCGACATAAACCCAGACTGGGTGCCTTGATGTGGTGGGCAGGAGCAGTACACCGTCCCCAGAGGCAGCACGGACGTGCATGCACTCACCTCTCTGCATCCAGCTTCATCAGCTTGCGCACGTCGAAGCAGAACTGGACATTGGTGACGGTGCAGCTGGGATAAGCCTCGCTGCAAGCACAGGGGCACAGTGACACCAGGAGCCAAGGGACAGGGACAGTCCCAGCAACCTGCCTGCCAGTCACCCAGCAAGGCTGTGGCACAGGGCTACTCACTGGAAATGCTTGATGATAAGTGAAGGGTCTGTGATCTCCTTGGGGATGTGGGTAACCATCAGTGTCCGGGCGACCTGGGGGAAGAGAAGAAGCAAAGGGATCTGCAGGATGGATCTGCAGGATGGGCAGGACATAACACTCCCACCCTGTCCACCCAGCAGCGAGCTGGAGTACCAAATGCCACCCCAGAGGCAAATTAGCACAGACCTCCCCAAGGCCTGATCCCAAACCCTGAGGGCACAGCCAGACAATGCCATATCCCAGACAGATGGATACAGCAGAGGTTCAGTCTCAAGGGACAAGACAGCAGGAGAGAGAGATTTGCCTCCAGGCTGTCACTTTATCTAGAAGCTGGTGAAAATCAGCCATACCTTTCCCTGCCAGCCCAGTTCCAGGCTGTTCCTAAAGACCTCTGTACCTAGCGACCAGCATTTGTGTAAAGCAAGAAGTTGTTCATTAGCACTGAACAAGGCAGGGTTGGAGGAGGGGTGGTTTCTCACCTTCTCATTCTCTCTGTATTCCAGGTGGACAGAGTGGTGAGCCATGCAAAGGATGGTGAAGATAAAATAGATGAGGGCAAAGATGCTGTGCAGCCACAGGAGACGGTCTCTGGAAGAGAGGAAGTGGGGATCAATGAGCACTGTGGTGAATATGTGGCATGGGAACAGCCTGGCACTCAGCACCTCACCTATGGCCACTCCTTCCACCCATCAGGACCTCCCTGTGCCAGCTGTCAGACACTCACCCCAGAACTAGAAGGGCAGCACCCAGGCTGTTGGCTGAGATACTACAGAAATGAGCCCACACAACATCCCCAAGAGCACTTCTGCCAGCAGTGGGGTGCAATGAGCAGTGCCACTGGGTTGGCTGTCCTGACTGTGCTCATGTGTACAGAGAGACAGGAGAGCTACTGTGAGTGGTGTGCTGCTCCCATGGACCTGTCCCTGTCCCCAGCATGGGGCTGTGGTGAGTTCTGTGCCTAGGTGCTCCCAAGCAGTGCCCATCACAGCAGCAGCACACACAGCCCCCCTGCCTGTGGGAGCACCTACTGAGTTGGGATGTTGGCGATGGTTGTCCGGCCGAAGTGGGTGGGATTGTGTCCTGCAGAGGAAGAGAAGAAGCAGAAGATTAAGGGAACCAGTGCAGTGTGCACGTCCATAGTGCAGTTATTTGCACTGGTCTTTGCCCCCTTCTTTTCCATCTCTCAGGTCCCCATTGCCCTGAATTTCCCAGCCTCTTATGTTCCTCTGTCACCCAGCTGATGGTGAGCTCCTGCTCACATGGGGGGCTTCTGAGAGGGGGAGTTTTTGCCTTCTTTCCCAGAGGCACAGTGTTTGCCTAAAGGCTTGGAAGCTTGCATGGCACTCCTGAGTCATCCTGTGACTAGGGAAGCACCTACCCAGGAGGTCCCCTGAGAAGTTGACAGGCAGGATAACAGCCACGGAGAGCACGCAAACCAACATCAGCAAGACCAGGAGGTGCCGCTGGAAGGAGAGGTAGGTGGTGGCATCGATCCCACACTTGCTCTGAATCTCCTCATCCCTGGAGAGAGGCAGGTGGGGATCAGTGCTGGTGGTTCCTCCCAACCACCTCCTGCCATGGGGACACTGGCTTGCTCCAGTCTCCCACAACCCACACCAACTCATGACATCCTGACTGTGGCACAAAGGATTTAAGCACAGAGGGCATGAGGGACCAAAGCAGTCCTCCAGCTGACATCTCATTACAGGATTGGTTCCTATCAGGAGAGGTTGAAGCCCTTTTCTTTGGGATAGGATCTAGTGGCCAGGAGGAAATGCAGAGGTGAGCTCTCTGCTCTCTTGTTACAGTAGATGTTTTAAGAGGGCTCTCCTCTGCCGCTGGCCACCACCTGTGGGCACCAGCTCCCCACAGGTGGCCAGTGGTGGGGCATGACCATAATGCCAAGGACACACACTTACTTCATCTGGTAGATAGAAAGGAGCCAGGAACAGAATCCCTAGAAGGAAAAAGAGTCAGGATGAGACAAGGGCAACCACCCCCACCTCCCTGGTGAGGGACTGGGTCACAACATATGCTGGGGAAACACACAGAGGTGGTGCTGTGCCTGTGGCCAGGGGGTTGAGCAAATGGAGGCAGTGCCCAAGGCAGCTCAGCAATGTTTAGCCTAGTAGCAAAGGCAGCTGCCTCAGGAGAAGCAAGGAAAACACACTCCAAAGAGCTGATGGGAAGCTGAGCACAACCTCTCTTCCAGGTGGCAAAAGCCCTGAGGGACCATACACCTTCCTGAAAGTAGTAATAAGAGAATTTCTGTGAGTGGGAACAAGGAGTCTGCTGGGGCAGGGGTATAAAGGGACAGGGACGTCGCTCTACAAACATCAACCATCCTGTCAGGTTGTCAATTTTTGGCTGCAAAAGGATTTGCAGAGGAAGCTGAGGTCAAGCATTAACCCACTGTTTCAGGGGCGACTTGCTGGACTTCAACTTCCTCTGAATATTAAGAAGCATCACTGGCTCCTGCTTCCAGAGCTCCCTCCCCTTTCCCTTCCATGACAGTCCCTAACATTCAATGCACTTTTTTAACCACTATCAAGTGCTGAGGTGGCACTGCTGTGGAGTGCTACAGGACAACCCAAGTTCTTGTGCACTGACTAGCTTATTCCCTGTCACTGTGTACACACATGGGTTTTCAGACTTTCCGCTGGTGAAGGAGGATTGGGTTAGAAAACACCTAGGCAGATTTGACATCCACAAGTCCGTGGGCCCTGACAGGATGCATTCATGACTGCTGAGAGAAGTGGTGGATACCAGAGCAAGGCAGCTCATGACCATCTTTGAAAGGTCCTGGTGATCAATAAAGGTGCATGAAGGCTAGAAGAAAGCACCATGCACAGGAACAGATTGCCCAGAGAGGTTGTGGAGTCTCCTTCACTGGAGATATTCAAGATACAATCTTGTGCCATGTGCTCTAGGATGACTCTGCTTGAACAAGGAGGCTGGACCAGATGAACCACATTGGTTCTTTTCAATTCTATCCATTCTGTGATTTTGTGATTCTGGGCTTTTTATGCTCTTTACAAATTTCTTCTCAAAACTGCTCTTCTCCCCTCTTAGTGTATTTCACATCTAACCTGGCAGAGTTGAGATTTTCCTCATTTGTGAACAGATTGACTTTTTAAAGGATGTCTTCTTACTTCTAATAATCTCCTTTAATCTGCTGTTCAGTGTACTGGCTTTCACTGTAGTCTTTTTCATTTATTTTTTGATGAGCAATATACATTTGCCTAGAGCATCTGGCACAAAGCCTTTAAACAGGTCTCCTGCCACCTGCAAGGATTTTGCATCTTTTGCTTCTTTCCTACTTAGATTTTTTAATAAGTCATGACATTTTTTCATAGTTGTACCAGTGAATGATTTTTGAGCTTTTGCTGCCAAAAAAGAAATAGAGGCAGCCAAAATGTGTCTGTGTTTATTTCCAGCAAAGCCTGGTGTGGCAGAGAGAAACAAAAGATTACTTTACAGCCCCACCATCCTGGCAGAGGAGGCAATGTGGAGTGGGGGACTTTATCCTGAGAGGTGGGAAAGATCCTTGCAGGCATGCAGCCAGGCTCTGGCCATGCATGATACTAGATCCCCACAGCTGCAAGGACAGCCATGCAGCTGTGAGACACTTGCCAACAGGAGCATCTCCTCCAAACTTCCATTCAAAATAGATGCCTCAAATAATTCAGGACAAAAAACCCTCCAGCTTCCAGGAATTCCCCAGTGGTGAAGGCTGTTGAGCAGGAGATTTAATTTCTCACACTTCACTGCTGACCTGGGTTTCTCATGAAGAACAGGACAGGCTGGGCCTGGACAAGCCCAGCCCAGGTTCCCACAGCCACAGCCACTGGCACTCACCACATCCTTGTTGTCAGCATCGAGAGGGCTGCTCTCTGACGGGGACTTCTCCTTCTCACTCTGCTCTCCATAGAAAAGCGATGTCAGGCTTTGCAGTGAGGGGAGGAGTGGAGGGGTGAGGCAGAAGAGAAGCAGCAGACACAAGAGGATAAGCACCCTTGGAGAAGCCTCTCCTAGTACAGAAGCCCCAGAAATGCCTCCCCCACCCCCTGAATCCTACACCGGGGCTGGAACAGTGATTATTGCTGGGCTTGGGACAAAGGGATTGTGTCTTGCTGCCTCCACACCAACAAGTTTCCCCAGCTTCTTTGTGGCCCTGATCCATGATGGGCTCGTGGAGATGTAGCCTTAGCTCCATTACAAGGGACTGTTGAACCAGGTATTTTCTATTCCACTGTTTTCAAATGTCTGAAGTGGCTTTACAGTAAAAAGAAATGTAATCAGAGCTTGCATTTTGAATCTTGATTGCCCTTTGATCTCCCTGGTGAAGTGAAAACATCATGTACTCATTGCCAGACTCAGCTCCAGATTCAGAGGCCAAGATGAACTGGAGGGGAGAAGGCAGAAGGACTTTAACAGAGCTTACTTTTGTGGGCTGCCTAGCCTTGCACAGACCCCTCCTGTGTGCACCAGCCTGTGCAAAGAAAGATGCTTTGTTGCCCAAGGTGAGCTGTGCTCTGGGCAGCACAGCCCACCTGGAAATATGGTCTGGGTTCTACTTTTACCAGAACAGTGCTTATTTTTGTGGAATTCTGCACTTTGCCCAAATGATGGGCCAGGCAAGTTGCTGTGGTGACATGAGTCTTACTCCTGTGTGTCCCCTCTGCCCCCTCCACCAGCCAGTCCTGCTCATCCCAAGAGAGTGGCAGGAGAAGAGGCAGTGGCACAGCCCCCACTGAAAAACAGCTCTTTGTCCTTCCCAGAACAGTGCCTGCAATGGCACCAAGAACGCTACCATCAAATGCTAGAGGGAATGAAAGCTGGCCTGGGCTTTCCCCCTCCTTGCAGCAGATGGTGACTGTGTCTCCATGGGAAAGGGGGGCACCAGGCCATTCCCAGTGGGAAGGAGGGACAGGAACACCTGCTGATCTCTGTGTGTCATGCCACAGTGCTGGCCTTCCTTCCAGCCCTCTTGAGAATGGAGCCATCACCTGCAGCAGCTTTGCATCCTCCTCACCTATCATTGTCCATCAGCAGTGCCAGGCGCCCGTAGTCCCAAGCCGCTTTCCGAAGACACGAGAAGACCAGAAGGAGAAGCTGGAAGAAGAAGAAGAAAGAGAAGTGTTTTGCAGCAAGATGTCACCCCATGGGATCTTCTCCTATCTTTCCTTTTTGCTTTCTCACTCATGAGCCCAAGCTTGTGCAAAACTCTTACCCCAAACAGTTCCTGCTCTGTAAGCTCACCACTGCTGCCCAAGTGTCCTTTGCTGCCCACCATGATGCAGGCAAAGCCCATGGAGCCTGCACTCATCCCTGCTCCCCCATCAGCCAGGTGCACCGCTGCACAGCTGCACTGGTGTGCAGCTGTCAGTGCACGCTGGGGCCGCAGAGCCCATAGAAATGGCACCCTCCTGGCCCACTCACCAGCCAGAGGATGAAGTTGATGGCGAGCACAGTGGGCACGCCACCGAAGGGCAGCCCCTCCAGGACAGTGCTGCGGGAGCGGGCGCTGAAGCACTGCTCCTCTGTGCTGTTCACCGGGGCGTCCAGGAAGATGAGCATGTCCAGCGAGGTGAGGCCAGCACCATCAGGTGCTGGCTCCATTGAGTATGTGCTTTCCATTGGCACCGTTGTGGGGTCTCACCCTGCAGCACAGAGACAAGAGCATGAATGGAGAAGCCTTTGCTTGAAAAGGGGCCATGGCTCTTCTAGGTCTCTTCCATCAAGGAGCTCACTAAGGGTAGGGAGGGGAGAGGACTGGCTGGTGACCTCAGAGCTTCCCCAGTCCCAGTTCTCTCAGGGAGAGGTTGGACACAAGCAGAGGGTGCTGCTGAAGAAATCTCCCAGCTACCTGCCCTTTCCCTGCCCCATTAAACCCCATGCTATTTGGTTGTCTCTGTCATACCTGAGACAGATCTCTCACCACCTCTGCCCCTCAGTCCTGGAAGCTGGTTGAGTCATGGCCACCCTGGTGTTGTCAGCAGGCAGGAATGAGAAGCTGAAGCATTTGCTTGAATTTCTGAAAAAAACAGCAATGATAATATTGACAACTAGGCTGCTGGGGCTGCACTTGCTTCTCTCCCCACAGCCAGACATCTACTGCCTATGGAATATCCCTAAGCCTGCTGTCCTCCTCCAGCATCATGATTTGTGTGACTCACAAGTTAAGAGGATTTCCCTTTCATCTTTCCACCTAAGCAGAATTGTTCCTTCCAAGATATCTTGATCTCTTCAGAAGAGTTAGCTTCTCAAAACCCTAAATGTCGGGCTTCCCACCACCTTCCCCAGGAGCTGATACCATAGGTTACAGTCCTCACTGACAGGATACACTTGAAGGCTATTAATGGCCAAGACTGTGGCTTGTTTCCAAAACCTTTCCTACCACCATGCTTTATGTAGGAGAGGATCCTCTCCAAACCTGCAGTGCCTGGACCCCCTGGGAATGAGCACCCTACAGCAGTCAGCATGGCTGTTACTCATGGGGATGCCACAGGACAGTACTGAACGGCTGCTGCACTCACCATACAAAGCTGAGGAGTGGGAACCAGCACAGCAAACACTAAAAAACATGGGGTGGGGACAAAGGGGCAGAGTCTCTTGTCCTCATGTGTTATCTGGGTTCTTTCTGTTCTCCTCTATCTCTTTAAGAAGTTTTTATAAAGTTCTATTTCAGCCTTCTATGTTTACCTTTTGCAAGGAAGTCTCACTATTTTCACATAAACAAGCTACTTGTTATTGTAACTGTCTGTCCATGTTTACCTTCTTCTCATAAGGAGGAGACTGTTGATGGACTGTTGGGTTGACCAGTGTGGTTGGAGGGGAAGATTTTCTTGCCCCAATCCATGGTCACTGTTGGAATTCCATAAATGTTGAGGTCTGTAAATGAACCGCCCTTTTTTTGCCTTAGACATCTCACTGTGTGAGTGTCATTGCTTTGTGTCATACTGTGACACTCATGTGGCCTGTCCTGCCTCTGTGCTTTGGAGTCACCCTCAACACCTTTAGCCAGCTGCTTCTCGTGCCTGAAGAGCTGCATGGCCCTCAGAGAAGAACAGCTATGTCTGTAGTGAGATGATCCAGTCTTTGAAGGCCTTGAGCAGCCAAATATAATTTTGAAGCTGGCCTGGCCCTGAGCAAGGGTTTTATCAGATGACCTCCAAGGAGGCCCTTCCAACCACAATTAGTCTACATCCCTATTCTCAGGAACTTGTGCTCCTGACAAGAACATTTTCAGGCCTGCCTGAAGTTTATAAGGAGCTATATAAGTGCCTTGCCCTGCAGACATGATGGGCACAGCATACTGAGGTCAGTATACTGTGACCAGTGCAAAGGCTGTGTGAAAACTCAGGAGAGGCTGATAACATGTACTCCTGGGAGATGGCATTCAAGTCACTGAGCATTCATTCCTCTCCTTCCTTTTCATCTGTATTCCAGCCACAACCGAGACACTGCTACAGCCCCTGCAGTCATCCAGCACCAGGTAATCCCTGCTGGAGGATGCTCAAAGCCCACATGAACAGGGTGAAGGAAGAGAAGCAGGACCCATGGTTTGATTAAGCAGTGGAGGAGAATGCAAACAAAGACAGATGGGACCTCCAGGGATGTGGAGATACAAATTGTTTATGGCAGCTTTTGCCACCAAGACCAAACAAGATCAAATCTTCTTCAACACCAAAGGAAACCTAATTGAGAGGTCCTTGGGGAGCACAGAGACAGCATACAGAAAATGACTTGGCTTAGAAAATGGATATTCCTAAGATCTACACAGATGTGCTTTTGTTAGGAAATATCTACTTGTGCTGTGTCAGTGTGACAGATGGGGGACTATAGTAGCACCTGATTTTATATGCATGGCTTTGGCCTCAGCCTCTCTCTCTTAGACTTTACAGTTTGCTGCTTGAGGAGTCCTGTCCTAAAGTTGATGAGGAGCCCAGACACTCCCAACCCACAGCTGACCAGAGTGGGCAGTACCAGAGTGCTGGTGCAGGAGCTGACATAGGTTACATGCCTGAGAGACTGACTCTCTTTGACCTCCTGATCCAGGGAAAGAAAAAGCTGAGGAGGAGGAGGGAGGTTTTCAAACACAAAAGTTGACAAAAAACAAAACAAAACAAAACAAAACAACAACAACAACAACAAAAAACGAAACAAACAACCCCCAAAACACAACAAACAAACAAAAATGAAACAAACAAAAATCAAAACAAAAACAACAAAAAAGGTCTGACAACATGGACACTGAGGATTCCCAAGGGATTGTCAACCCAAGCTCTCCAGAGGGCTGAAGGATTAAGGAACTACTCTTGGTGCTTGTAGTTTCCAAATTAAACACACAAAAAAAGATGGTGAATTGCTATTTTCTTCATTTCTGAAGCATAAATTCCATTCCAAAGAAAAATCTCCACTGAAAGCCTCAGAGTGCCTGAGATGATTGGACCAAGGCTTTGAGCCCAGAAGAGCTTGAGTCTCACCCCACTGCAAAATTAGGCTGGCATCCGACTACCTGCATAGACGTCTTGAAGGGATGTCAAAAGCTGCTGAGCTACAGGCACCAAGTTCCCCAGGACATGCAGATGCATGAGTCCCTTTTCATGTGCATATGGTGCAATGTCACCTGAGCCATGGGCTTCAGTGTCTGCTACAGACCTGCCCATGCTGCATCTTCAGTTCTCCTTGGAGGTCCCTATCCATATACACATTCATCTGTCCGGACTGTGATGTCTGGAGACATCTCTGCCCAAGTGAGGGCAGCTGAACATTAGTGTGACTCTCAACTGCTAGTTCACTTGAGATATGCTGATACTTCTCCAAAGGGCATCTCAGTACACTTGGGGCTGATACTTGCACCCAGGTGTGGGGTGATGGATGGGCTGGTAAAGGCTCCCTGCAGTGCCCTCAGTCACAGCCTGTCTCAGCCATGGTTGGGAGACCTGTATTCAAGGGCCAGCATGGTCCCATCAGGATAATGGCCCCTGACAAGGGACCTCCAGAAGAGACCTGTAAGAAGTGAGGGGACTACTCTGGAAAGCAGAAGCTGTTTGCCCTGGCTTGCCTGCCTACTGCTTGCCACCTGGGCCACCAGGACCTCTAGCCAGGGTCTGCTCTTTGCTATGGAAATGCTCTCAATCTGTTCCTCACCGTGTGCATGTCTCTCTCTCCTCCTCCTATAAGCAGCAGAGCCATTGCCATCTGGCATTTTCAGCTGCTAAATAATTCACTGCCTTTTTGTTAACAAGGAGAGTGTGTCTGACCAAGGGAGCTGTTAGATCATCAGCAAACAAACAAGGAGACCCTTAGCAACCTCCAAGTCCCTTCTTCATCACCACCACTCCACTACACTGCAAGAAGATCCTGCAGCTTGTTTCTAGGCACCGTCTTCACACTTGTAGGAGGAACATCCTGTCAGGGATGACAGGGTGAGGGGGATTTTCACAGGGATCTGTACAAGTTGTGTTTCTCTAGCAAGTCCTTGTTGCTATCCCTTTCTCTTCCATATCAGATATTTTACTCCTGGTGGCCAAAAGCAATGGGTTCCTCCTGGAGATGGTGCTAGTATCTCCTGCTCCCAGCTCTCCTGCCCAGAAACCTCCAAAATACAAGCCTTCACCCTTTCAGCCCAACCAGCTCTTGTCTCTCCACACAGCACTGCCAGTACAATGCCAGACTGCACAGAGAAATTTCAAGAGCAGAAGATACTTGAAAATCCAGTCCAGCTCTGTCCCCTCTCTCTTAAGGACCTCCAGCTCCAAAGGAGTCCAAAGGAGCTGTCATGTCATGCTCAGGCCTCTAAACACAGCCTTTGCAGTGTATCACAGCTTCTCTGAACCTGATCTCAAGCCACACTCCTGCCCTTTCACTGCTCCTTCCATCACCAGATAGCCATAGAAACTCTCCTCCAAATACCCAAATCACTACTTTTCTAGACCATTTGTTCTATCTAGTCTCACCTTTTATGGTGCTGCTCTCAGAAAAGCTCATGCAAATTATATAGCTGCAGTGTTACCATTAAAATAACTATTGAGGGCAACCAGCTAAAAGTAAATCATGTATATGTTCTAGAAACAGCATGCAGCAGAAACAGAGAGAGGCAATTTCTGCTCACATGCACCAAGAAAAGCTTAAACTCAGACCTGCAGAACATGTTCAAACTTCTTCTGGTTGGAGAGCTAAGTTTTTTGGAATACAGAAAGAGAAATCACAGAGACACTGCAGGTCTCAAAGTCATTGCTGAAATGCCTAAGCTAAATTTTCACATCACACAAATGAGAAAATTCAGCATTTTGCAATATTCAGTTGATAGCACTCTGCAAGAGAATCTGAAAGGGTCAACAAAACCCACAGCATCACCAAACCAGTTCCTGTTCCCTGCTATGCCACTGCCATCATGCTTTTCCCAATCTTTAGGGGCCAAAGGAACAAATACTGTTGTGAATAACAGAGCTGGATGGGTGTCAGCTCCAGAAGGTGTCAGGACAGCTTGCCATTAGCTGTGTACGAGGCAGGGCCTCTAGATGCCAACCACAGACAAATGTCCTTCAGAGCAGCCACTGTCCTGGAGAAGTGGCAGCAATGGATTAGTCCAGAAACACAGGGGTATATAGGGTTGCAGGTGGGAAAAGGAAGCAATAAAGGCAGAAATTTCAACATATGGTCTATCCACTATAGGTCTTAGAGGGAAGATGCTAAAACAGGGTCAGAAAAAAAGTCAGAAAGCATGTTGAGCAATTCTTTCTCCTCTTTGTGGCCTGTGAATGCACAGTGAATGCATGAGATTTGCCACTGAAACTGATTTGCTGGATAATTTCTATGAAGCATTTTCAGTTCGTGTAAGCTTTGCCTTGAATATTCAGTGCCCTCTTTGTTTTGTTGATACATCAGCATATGTTTCTTCTCTCCGGTTGGGTGGGCACTAATCCAGAGAATCAGATTTCCAATTAAAAATAAGGCATGTCTTTTATGCGAATGCAATTTTTCATAATTTGTCTTTCCCTTGAAGCATCCTGCCAGCAAACTCATTTGCTAGGGGATTCATGGACAGCTGGAGTAGCAAAACATCAAAACAGTCTTGGAAGCATTGAGCTGACTAAGCTGGGTTTCCCAGCATGCCTACGCTCATCCAGCCTTGGCATCCCACTCTGGCACAGGTGGGATTACTGACTTTGGCTGGGCGGAGGGCAGCCAGGGCATGAGGCTGTTGATGGAGCAGTCTGTGGCTACACAGAAAAGCCAGGCTGAGGACCTAGATCTAGAAAACAAGCATCTATGGTAGCTGACTGCCTCGACATCCTTCTTCCATTACAAGTTGATTGTGGCCAGGCTGTAGAAGCGAAAATCAAGGACTGCTGTAACACGGAGATCAGGTTCATGCCTTGGTGTGCACAGGACCAGGCAGGCAGGCAAACCTACAGCATCCCACCCTGCAGGACTGCAGTGACTGACCTTGCAGGACTGCAGTGACAGGGAGGGCGGGAAACCCAAGCCACTGCCACTTACTCAGCACGGCTAACCAAGTACTTTCAGGATGGGAAAAGGCTCATCAACAGCCTGTGCTGAGCTCAGCACACACACCCTGGCAGTTTTGGCACCACAGGGCATGGTGACCTCTCCATTCCTGTAGCTTGGTGCATGGGAGAACAGGCACACCATGGGCCACATCTGTCCCCAAGAGGTATGAGCACAGAGCGGATGGGACCAGAGACAAAGCCCTCCAAAACTCCAGAGAGGTCCAAGGCATTCCTCCCTGGCTCTCCCTTCAACCTCCCTCTTAAGATTAATGGCCTCAAGGTCCAAAAAGCATAGAGAGGATCTGGCTGCTCATGGTCTCTGAGATGAACATCTGTGGGGCAGCAGCATCCCTGGGCAGGGCTCATTGACACTGGTGTGAATGCTGTGCCCACATCCTGTCAGGGTACGAGACAGACAATCCACCAGCAGAAGATGCCATCCTATCGCCAGCAGAAGATGGGACATCCACCAGCCTGTTCTGTTAGCCTGCTGCAAATCAGATGCATCTTTCAAACAAGGAGGACCATACCATGAGCAGCAACATGGCCTGTCGACTACGGCAGCTGGGGTTAGTAAGGTTTGGAGGCAAAGGACCACTCTGCAGCAACAGATGACCCCTAACAGGTAAAAAAACACCTGCTCAAATATTCTTTTCATTGCCAATGAAGATATGCTCACTCGGAGAGGTCATGAGGACTCATGTTTCATTGATCCTACTCCATCTCACACCCATACCCACCACTCAATGAGAAAATGAACACGAGTGCATGACAGCTTAAGAAAAACCTGCTTAAAAATGGTATAGATAAACTTCCTCTTCCCTAGCAGTAAGCTCTGGCAGTGCTTTCTCACTGAGGAGTACAAAGCCAGGCTCACTGCCAGCCAGGGCAGGAAGGCTGGGGAAAGAGCCAACCTGTGAGCCCACCCAAGCCCTGGGGATGCAAACCCCACAGAGAGGTCCTTCCCCTCAGTGGTGAGCCTGCCTTTGGAACTGCTGCTTCTACCCCCAGTGCTTCACCATTCCCAACCTGCCCTGCCAACACTGCTCATCTAAATAATGTAATCTACTAGGAGGCTGAGACTGATTCCATTTTGGGGAGCTAAGCAAATTTTTCTGCACTCGGACTGGCAGGTTGCCACTACCTTCAGGAAATCCTGTACAGGGTCATGCTGCCCCAGGGACTCACCTGAAACCAATACATACCCCTCCTCTGCTATGTGTCCCTGTGGTGGCTGCCACATCACCCACAGCTCCTTGCCCTCCCCTTCTTCCCCAGCACCAACATGCAGGACAGGTTTTTGGCACTTAGACAGACTAAGTTCCATTAAGTTTTTGAATGAGAAGGCACCGCAGTCCCCTTGGGACTCTGCAGGACAATGGTTGTGGCCTTCCAAACAGCCACCTGCATAAGCCCCATCTCCTGCAAGTATGCTGTGGACCGAGCAGACCAACGCACTTGCTGGAGTGCTCCTTGGCAGAAAAAGCCAAACCCCAGGCAACTGAGAGCAAACAGTGCTTACGGTGATATCTACAGCCAGGGAGATTTGTTTGGGCCAGTGCGTGGGAGATGCTGTGCAGGGAGCAGCTCTGTCCCAGTCTCCTCCACACATGTGCAAGCCAGCAGCTGCTGGAGCCAGCACACCGAGATTGGGAAGGAAGAATCGGAGCGGAATTTATTTATTCCACCCCCAGCCATTTTTGCCACATTTGACTAAGCTGCTAGTGCAGGCTGGCTCTAACCCACATTTGGTTCACATTTCACTCTCCCGCTGTGCACACAGCCCCTCACACCACACTTTGTGCATGCAACGCACCAAGCAAACATGAGCTAATGGGGCTGCAAGCTCCCCACAGTATCATGCACCTTTGTCCTCTGATAAAACTTCAATCAACACTCTTGAGCACAAAGGATTACTTGGACCAGGACCAACCCAAGCAGAGCATGGGGTGCTGCTGGGCTGCTGGCAGGTGATGGCTGGGAGCAGAGAGATGGGAAAGGAGCCTTATAATAAAGATGGGAACAGACTTTTTAACAGACCTTGCAGTGACATAAACTAAAAGAGGGTAGGTTCAGACTAGATATAAGAAAGAAATTTTCTAAATGGACGATGGTGAAACACTGGCACAAGTTGCCCACATAAGTGGCAGATGCCCCATCGCTGGAAACATTCAAGGTCAGGTAGGACAGGGCCATGGGCAACCTTGTCAAGTTGAAGACATCCATGCTCATTGCAGGGGCATTGGACTAAAAGACATTTAAAAGTCCTTTTCAACCCAAACTTTTGTATGATACTATGACAAAGCCAGGGTTGACTTCAGGGAACAGAGACTCAGGGAGCTCACATGTGAGAAAGGGGAAGGGTATCATCCCTGGGTTCTCAACCTATACACACACACACACACACACATCCATTCAGAAAAACAGTATTTCTGTTTTTCTGTAAAGAGACACCCCGGTACCATCAGATCCCTGCTCCAAGCTGGGCTGCTGCATGTTGTTCACAGTCCCCAGAGCAACCCCTGCACTTGCAATTAATTAATGATGATACACGCAGATGAGAACAACTTCCAGCCCCTGCTGCCTGTAAGACTAAGGGCCATGGCAGCAGCTGGACCCAGGGAAGGGCCTGAACTTCCCTGTAAAGGTATCTCCGGGTTCCTTATTGCCTGCCAGCTCCAAGACTACAGCACGTGCCCCCATGCACAGCCCACTTTGCAGAGGCAGCTCCCATTTGGCATTGAAGATCAAGGAAGATATCTCTCAGCAAGGTTGCGACTGTGGTGGGATGTAAAGCAATTACAGGCAGATTGCTTCTTCTGCCACCCAGGTTACCGTGCTCACACAGATGATTTTAAGATCTTTGTGAAGAAAAGTGCCACCTTCACTGGGAAAAACACTCCCTTGTGGAAACTTGAACAGAAACCAGGAGTAGCTGTGCCTTGGTCAGGGCCCAGACTGAAGCTGCCACCGTGGGTCACAGGCATCTTTCACAATGCCACAAGGTGCCAGGTGCACTTTGTTTCTGGAGATAGGGAACAAGACAGGATGGAAATGGAGAAAAGGCAGCTCTTTCTTCCCCAAGTCCCTTCCACTGTTTGGGGAGCAGGGAGCTGTGGGAGGCAGAAAGGAGAGTGGGAGGTTTATCTGATGCCTTTTATAAAGCCACCTGCTGCAGAGACTGCTAGCCATGGGAGCAGCCAGCCCAGCTGGAGCCATCACCCGAGGGAAGTCCACCTGAGGGCAGAGGGAAGGACACTGGCAAGGAGAGAAGTTGAGTTGTGCATGAAAGGGATGCAGACTGGGAAGCCCAGCATCACAGTGTTTGGGACACCAATTCTGGTGGCTTTGCACCCCAGTGTCCTGCCTGGCCAGGACAGCATGACACACCTGGGGATGGCAGGGACCTCACTGCTGAGTTGGTGGAGAAAGCAGGCACATTTCAAGCCCTTGTGCAGCTGCTCTCAGCTGCTGAGCTCCAGCCAGCCCTCCCCACTGCTGATGCCCATCAGCCTGCCGTGCAATGTGGAGTGAGCACATATGGTGGGCTACCAAGGGTCTGGCACTCATGCTGCTGGGCACAGCTCTGCTCCATTCAAGCTCACTGCTGTCTGACAGGGACCTGGGAGCACCCTCCCACCAAGCACCCTCACCCTGCAGCTTCCTAGGGGCCAATGGGTAGTGCTATGGTTATCCTGTTGATCCCCTTCTCCTGGGTCCATATGTGCACCTTCCTCCACACTGCTCTGGGGGGTGCCCTAGTGCCTGGCTGCCACCACCCTCTCCACCCTTCACTCCTCACCATCTTCAAGCAGTCACAACATCCTCCACAGCTGACTGCTGCAGAAGCAAAGAAGCACTCCTGCCCTGCCCAGCTCCCCTCTCTGCAAGCACAGAAGCATCTTACTGAGAGCACTACATATACACACACAGAAAATATGGTTTTAGAGCATCCAAAATCTAGAGCAGAGCTAGAACATTTCTATTGCCTGTGCTTGGTGCCAAGAGGAGAGTGAGGTTTGGACTGCAGCAGGAGCCCATAAGCATATCCACTCACCAATCCTGGCCTTGACAAGGTTTTCCTCCCACCTCTGCCCAGCTTCCGAGCAGATTTGGGTGACACCCTATGACTGGGATGAATCACACTGCTCTGGGAGCATGGGAGCTGGCAGCAGTGGGTTGAAAAAGTGGGGATGGCCACAGGAGTTGCTGTGCCAGTCACATCCAGCCATGCTCGTTGCATCCAACTGTGCCAGAGGGATTAGCACTCAGCACACCGGTTTGAGTCAATAGCTCATCAAAGGGAAGGGAAAGCTTTTGATGGGGTACACCACACAGGGCAATCCTGGCGCTGCTTTTCACTGGGGAAGTGGAGGGGGCAGGTAGTCACTTTCCTCCAGTCACTGGGGCACTTACCTAGTTGTCTCTGCAGCTTTTGGGGGAGATGAGAGGAAAGCTGCTGCTGTAGCCAGGAAGGAACGCAGCTCTCCCAGGCACATGTGGAGCTGCAGACATGTGGCTCTGCAAAGCATGACTGTTTCAACCTCTTTCCTGTGCGACAGGTGATCGTGTACGGTGACAAGACTTGTCCCCATCACTTGCATCATCCCCAGGAATTCCCCTTGCCCACAACACCTAAGCACAGCTACAGTCATATACCTGCTGCAGGGTACAGCAGAGCCAAGCAGAGCAGAGCAGGCAGCCTACCACACCCATCACATCAGCCTGCTCTCATCTCCTCCACGGAAAAGATCTGGGGAGTCAAATGGCCCTGGAGCACCAGAGATAAGGAGGATATCATAGGACTTTTGGGACAAGAACTGGGGCTCATGATCCCCCCCACCCCAATTCACACCTGAAATGGCAGGTGGCCCAGCACAGGGGATGAACGGGACACAGATGGTCAGCCAACAGACTCTGTTGTGCCAGTGCTGCAGGCAGGCACTGCCTGCACCCACTGCACTGCTCTCCTGCCCCGTTCTGCCTATACCCACGGGCCAGCAGCTGCCCACACCAGCGCAAGGGGTGTTGGGAGTGATGACATGATGGAGAAAAACACAAGAAATGGTTTTTTTCCCTTCAGGCAGAGAAGGAAGTGTCACATCTGGACACGTACAGCAGGAGGGGTGGGAAAAGGACAAGGCATTGGGAGAAGAGAAGCTGTGGGCTGGGAGGCCCAGCATCGCCCAGAGGATGTGAGACAGATGGCAGATTTGGCAGCGGGGTGGTCACAGAGCGATCTGCAAGCTTTTTCCTCTGCAGGAGTACACAAAACAACACTGCGTAGGGGCTGCCAGCCCAGCCTGGCAGGTTTGCTGGGGGGTTGCATCCTTTCAAACATGCTGCACCCAAAAGGCAGCATCAGAGATGCTTCATGGGCAATTCAGCCTTGGAAAAAGGCTGTCAAGGATCAGGGGGAAAATGGGAGGGAAGGCAGAGAGACTGTCCCTGGCTTCTCTTCACAAGCCTACCTTTCCTGCACACAGGGCCACACAGCCAGCTCAGGGAAGGGCTGCAGCCCCTGTGCTGATTTGCCCACTCTGCCATCAGCACAGGCTCCTCAGACAGCCACCCCCTGCCCTCCACATAAACACTGCTCACTTGAAACAGAAAAGAATGGGAAATTCAACATGAGGCACTGCAGAAGATGGCTGCAAAACGAACCTCTCCAAGTTCACAGCTCCTTGTCCTTCCAGGGCAGTTTGGGTACAGTAGAGCCAGCACTAGGAATACCAGCTGGCTGAAGAGATTTGGAGACCCAGTGTCAGCAGGATGGTATCTCTCTCTCTCTGATCCCTCCACCCTGCAGGGACCGGTGTCCCAGCAAGAGCCACTGCAAGCCTCTCCACAGCCCAGCAGCTATTGAGGCCCTGCCACAATTAGGAATCAGACAGGCTTTGTCTCCATTTTGGAAGCAATGTTTGGGGATGCAGCATTGATATGGAGGTGTTTGTAGAATGGCTGGGTATCCTGGTCCAGTTCCAGTCAAGGCTCCTGCTTTATGTACATGTTGTTCTCCCTTCCTGCATCTCCACCCAGCACTTCCCAACTTGCCACCATGTACTGTGGCTCTGCACTGAGCACCCTGAAAATCTGATCCCACATTTGGCCTCTGCAGCACCAGCAAGGCATTTACTAAATGAGTGAGGATCTCCACCTCCTCATCCACTATGTGATTGATATAAGGGGCAGTTTGGTGCACACTGTGCTTCATAGCTGCTGTCCCTGCTCTGAGAAGCATCTCCCCACCTGGAAACACCTCCAGCCAGTTTGGGAAAATGCAAGGTGTGAATGTATGAGACCTCAGCACAGCTGCCACCTCCCAGACTGGCTCCCTGGGGCAACCAGCACTTCCAGTAAAGCATGGACACGTCATGCAGCGAAATACCCCTCTACTTCACTATTGCCAGCAGCACGCCTGCACTCACTAGAGACAAAAATCTGTGCAACCACAGATGCTATGGAAGTTCTGGTTCATCCCAACATCCTTGTGCCCACCACAGCTCTGGGAGGGTGATCAGAGCTCTGAACAGGCAACCCAGAGCAGTGGGCACCAACATTTAAGTGAAGCTGAATCCCACATTGTTTTTTCCCTGGGAATGCACTGATACCTGCAGGACACACTGGTCTCCAAACCCTGCCCAGCTGCTTTCCATGCTTCACCTAGCAGCACAGCTCTGTCACAGGGCACATGAACGTCATGCTGGAGGAAGGGGACCAAAAAGTAACCAAAGCCAGGTGTGAGGAGCCACAGGAGGACACTGGAAAGGCTCCTCCTAATGCTCACCATGTCACAGAGAGACCCAGTGCTAAATGAGCTGCAGGACCAGACTGAACCTGGGAGCTCCCACAGCGCTGCTGCTGTGCAGGGCACCAGGCTGGCCACGCACAAAACCCAACGACCCAGCTTAGCTCTGTTCAACTGAGGGGAGATACCTGCTGACACAAACACCCTCCCTGCTTTCCACCTCTCAAACAAGGTGAGCTCTGAGGAACACAGAGCTTTTCCCAGGGTGTTCAGGGACCACACCAGCCTGCAGCACAGACAGCAGAACCGGAGCCAGGGGTCAGCAGGGTCCCATCAAATGCCTGTGCAGCTCTTCTCCTGTCCCAGGGGATGGAGAGGACACAGCACTGGCACAGAGGGCTCCCATGGGCAGCTGGGGAGTTGGATGGATACCCCCAAGCATCGTTCCCAGCTTGGACTTTTAATGCTACACATGTACAGAAATTTATGCTGCCTCCAGGATATTTTCCATAAAACAAACAAAACCCAAAGTGACAACATAAACCAAAACCAAACCCCCAACAAAAACAAATAACAAAACCCCAAACAAACAAATCAAAATGCAAAACAAACAAAAACCAAACCAAACAAAAAAAACTCAACTCCCCAAAACACCCCCAAAATGCAAAAAAACAAGGCCCAAATAAATATTGAGTGACATCTCTTCTCTGCTAAAACAAACTGCAATATGCCTTTTAAGAGGGCTGGAAATTCACCTTCTCATTATGGAAAGAAACCCCTGAAGTTTAACTCTGTGCAGGGACTGTCCAAATAAACAGCTGGTCCTTCAGACAGCTGCCAGGATGAAGGAATCCTGAAACCTGGAGCACACATAAAGCTGTAGTCATCAAAGTGTGTGTATGTATGTACCTCAGACAAGACATAGGGCATGGTCATAGTTTCTCTAAGTTCAGTTACTAAAGTTTCCCACAGCTAGCTTTTTCCAGCCCAATGTGCAGGATATCAGAGGACTTTGCAAAGACATCCATCCTCTGACTTCTGAAATGACTGAACAAAACACGAAAGTCTTTAAAATGCCCAATTCTCAGGAGGTTACACAGCCACTACCACGATTATTATCAATATTCCCTTTGTTTGGGGTTTCTTTGTTTTTAAAGAAGGAAGAAATTGATGAAATTTCATGGAAGAAAACATAAGAAATTAAAAACTTGAATAAAAGAAAATTAAGCTTGATGAAAACCTCCCAACAGAAAAATCAAATGAAACTGCTTGACGAGAAGATTAGCAGCAGTAATATGAAAGGAAAAAGCAATAAAGAGGACTTGGAACCAGAACAAATAAAAGAATTATGACTCTTGGAAACATACACCTGACTGAAAAGTAATCAGATTTTGTCTGAACCAAAAACTTTTTAAATTAAAAAGACAGCCAATTTAAAACTGGAAATTATTAAAACCTACATGATAAGACCTCATATCCCTCTCATCAGTGAAAAACAGAAATTCATGCACTATGTCCTTGCTGCCAGATCTGCTCAGTGGTTGAGAACCTGGAGCTAAAGCCTGATGAACTGCAAAAGTGGCTCTGACAGCAACAACCTTTTTTGAAAGTAGAGGGGAAAAAATGTTTCCATTAACTTAGTACACGGATTAGCTTAGTAAAAGTTCTGAAAAATTACTGCAGGTTAATGCAGGAAAGCCCAGTTCCCTTTCAAAGCCTAACAAAGATGAACTGGGAGAGGATAATATCTACTAGTTCTAATTTCTTAAATGTTAAAAAATAACCAGGTTATATGGCTGGCTATATTTTGTATCTCCTATAATAAAATTTTGTTCCTATTATTTGGTATTATAACAACACAATATCATATAGCAGTAGAGTATTGTTAAATTCATTACATATATAAATAACGTCTCCATAAACTTATTCTTTTTTCTTTTGTGGACTCATAAATTTTAAGCAGTTTTATGTAACCAACTAGAAATCGCCTTTTAAATGCTCACATTCTGCATTTTCAATTGGACTGCATTTTCAAAACAGCTGGACCAAATTTATAATAAATAATTGTTATCTAGTAAGAAATGCATCAGTCACCATTTTGTAATGCAAGAAATATAGATATTAGGTATCTAAAAAACCATATGTTAGCTATAAACCTACCCACTTAAGCACAGTGCAGCTCCTGCTCAGCCCTAAGCATCATATCATGCTCATCACTGAGAATCAACTTGTCCTTAGGAAAAGAGCAGAAGAACCAACACAGCAAGATTAAAAACAGGTACTTAGGTGACTCTCTGATCGTTAACTTAAGTCCTGACTTTACTTCATCCATCCTACTTAGCAGCAGGTCAAGAGCCAAACAGGGCACAGACCAAGTTTACTCTGAAGTCTATAAATATAGTTTGGTTCGTTTTTCTGTCCTCTTTGCCATTATATTTCCACATAGTTCTGCCCTCCCTGAGAAAAGCAGCCCAGAAACACAATGAACAGTGCATGTCCCCAGCCTGGAGCCTGCAAGCCCTGGCAGTAGCCTAGTCCTGTAGAGACCTCCAGAATACTGCTTGCAAACAAAGGTAAGCTAGGCCAACTTCAGCTTCTGGTCATTTCTCTAATGCTGCCTTGGGGATTACCCCACGCGGACAGAATTTGTCAGAAGACAGGACAAATAAGCGCAGAAGCACTGAGGCTGAAGGGAGGTCATGCAGTCCTGCCTCCTTTCTTAAGGCAGTGTCAGCTAGAAGAGGTTCCTCCAGGCCATGTCCAGGCAGGTTTTGAATATCTTCAAAGTATGACCATTCTGCTCCAAACCACAGCCATGCCAAGAAGACCATCCCAACCTGCTGTTGGAACCAGATCCTCCAGCCAGGTGCATCCCAAGCCCATGTAACTAGAGGTTGTCCCAATGCCTCCTTGGATCCTAGCTGCTCAAGTGTCCGTAGCCCATGGCCAACCACCTTCACACCTCAAGAGTCACCCACCAGCTTGCCAGTCCTCAAAGGATCTCAGCACCTCAGCCTGTGCCACTTCCCTGGTGTGTCATCTTAGTGTGGACCACCTTGCTGCATGGGTAGCACAGCAAGAGGATTCCTCTGATAGGGCCACCTTGGCTTGGCCAATGCAGAGGCCCCAGACCTTGCCTCAGCATACCACAGGCTCACTTTGGGCAACAGCTGGGAGCCACTCCCCAGCTACGTTTCCAAAACTGTTGTTTGCCCTCACTCCAACACCCCCAGCTTCTCTGAATTTTGGTCTCCCATTGCCCATCCAACACAGCACATTAGGGTCTCAACCTCCATCACCTCCTGCCCCAGCTGTCTCCTACCACCAACTCCCAGCTAATAACAGAGTTCTCCCCTGAAGCAGGGCTGGAGCACTTTCCTATCTCTGTCAGAGGAACTCAAAATTACATAACAATATATTTCTCCACCTCTCACAAGCTGCCTTTTTGCACTTGGGGGTGCAGCGGAGCTTGTCTTTGTTCAGATTCTGCCTTCCTCTCTGTTCACCCACAAATCTGCGGATGATGAGACACAAGACTTTGGTGCTGGAGAGGGGGGAATCAGGTCACCCAAAGTTTTCACATGCTCCCACTGAACAGGAGCGCTGAATCTCTCTGCTCCAGTACTCCATTTTAAACATCCTTATTTAAGATCAAACTGTGACTGCAAGGAACCCCTCCTTGGTCAAAATGGTAACCCCAGCTTCTCATGGGGACTCTGCTTGGAACTAAAAACTGATTCCAGTGTTGAAATGCTTCTTTACAATGGTACTCATGCTCCTCAGAGGTAGGACAACATTATGTTAGGTGAGGGTGACACACGGACCAGGGCAGCAGGCTAGGAGAGAGAAGTCTGTGTCCCCCTCCAAGCTAAGAGGGACTTGCCGTGCCCTTTCTCACCCATTAACCAGCAACAATAGTGCCCCCGCTGATGGGAAGGGCTGTGCACCGCTCTGTCTGTCCCATTGTTGCAGTAATAGTGTGAGCAAACTGCTGACATTGTCCCCACCTAATAACATGGTGTGATCACAGCCTAATTACTAGTCTCAGACACATTTGAAGCAGTAACTTAAACCTTTGACAGGATATTTAGGCACCTTAAAGCGCAGGTAGATGCCAAGTGGGATCTTTTAAAGCTCTGAGTTCTCTTGTGACAGCTGGTTAGGGACTGAATGTGTTCAAGCCATAGCTGGAGGAAATTAGGACTAGAGCTGCTTCTCCTGAAATAATCTCAAAGCAAACCTGCTTTTGCTCTGAGCACAGTGCATCAGTAATTCAATGTTTTCTTCAAACTTAGGGCTAAGTACACAAAATATATTTACAGCAACAAAAGTAAGTAAGAAGCACAGGAGTGACAACAGTAGAAGGCTTTGGTGTTTGTGGGACTTGTGGAGGAGTCAGCATTTGCACAGCACATTGATGTTTGCCAAGGAGTTTAGGTGATTGATTGGTTTAATATCAATTGAATTCACTTGTGGGTGTTAAAAACATTTCTCCCTCTTTGTGTTTTCAGAAAGCTCTCAAAGTCTCTGAAGACAAGTCTCTGTTTCCTGCAAGGAATATTTTAAAGCAGAGACGCTCATCCTTTTACAGTTCTGCAGATGCAGGCTCTGAAGATGTGCTGAAATCTGCCTTATGTTCCCATGGGCCAGAAGTCCCTGCATGGAAGGAGGACGGTATTTACCTGCAAGGGCCTATACACACACCCCTGATCAGCATCCCCAGCAAGCATCACTATTTCTATCCTGCACAGGACCACCCTATGCTTACCATTGTCAGCAGCCACCAACCCAGGGATGAAATAGTTAACCTCAGGGAAAGCTTTGAATTGGAATGGAGTTTCAGGAGCCAGGATGGAGCCATGAGAAGAAGGCAGAGGTTTAAGCTCACAGGGGAGCCAGAAAAGCCCATATGTGCTATGGAGTCAGAGGCTGCAGGGGTGCTGGTGGCCTCCCTGCTTTTATTTATTACTTATTTGTTTGCCAGTGGCTCTTCGCCAGGATACTTTCGACAAATCCTTCCTGAAGGAGCTGCTTCTGCTTCCCTCTCCATCTGCTGCCCTGCCTTGACCAACACTTTGCACGGCAGCAGGGAAGGCAGCGAGGCCAAGGCTCTGTTTGGTATCAGTCTTTCTGCTTCCTATTTTTCCCATTTTCTCCCCTCTCCCCTCTGAATAAATACTGCAAACCACTACAACAGCACCTTTTCTCTGAAATGGCACATTTTGTTGTCTCTCTTCTGCTCAGACAGGCAGCCTAACCGGTCCTACAGAACTGTACATCTCCACATGGGGCAAAGTGCTTTCTCATACCTTGTTTCCCCACCCAGTTTTCCCTTCACACCCTGCTCCCCCGTGAACTCTCTGAAAGGGGAAAAGGCTGGCATGTACATCAGTCCTGGAGATGGTGTCTAAACAGTTAAAAGGAAAAAGATGTTCATGCAGAAATAACATCTGTCAGCCAGACAAAGGTCTCTCTCTCTCATTCTCCTGAAAAACACTCCTTCTGTTCAGGAGGTTTCTGAATAGGAAACCCACTGTGCAGCACTGCTGCTGCTAGTGAGCATGAGGAAGCAAGCAAGGGAGAAGGCAGGGCCTTCATCCATGGACAAATCTGGATGAAGCCGTAAACTGGAAAGAGCTGCTTGACCAGAGCATTAAATTGCCCTCACCTACCAGCCCTCTCAAAATCATCAGTATAACAAAACTGGAGGGAGAAATGGGGAGAGATTCCCCCTCCTCTTTCCTGCCAGCACAAAGCATATCAATACCCTCAGGTGTAGCTCCCAGAAGGAGGATTCTGTGGCCAGGATGATGTGGGGACCGAACACAATGACATGACACAGCGGTGGGGTGACATTTTATCTCACATCACAGGCCAGTGGCGTAGGCCAGTGCATGTGCACTGGGAGAGGACACTGAGGAGCTGGGGCTCACTCCCTGCTTCTGCCACCAACTTGTTCCAGCAGCCCAGGGAAGCCCCTGTGCCTTGCTGGGCCTCAGCCACCCATCAGGCGGGCAGACACAAGCATTAGTTACACACACTTTGGTACATGGTCTAAGATGAAGGTGGGCAAACAGTGTCTAAACAGAGCCAAGTACCCAGAAATCTCCCACAACAGCGACCCAAACCCGTCCGTGCCTGCCGGACCCGCAGCCCGGCCCTGGCGAGCTGTCCCAGGGCCGCCCGAGGAGATGCTGGCTTACCCGCCCAGCGAGCATCCCCCGCCGCAGTCGCACCCGGCAGGCGCAGCTCGGCGTGGGCGGGCCGGGGTCAGTCCCACGCACGCTCCCTCCCCAGCCCAACCACCAGGTCGTGCCCCCGGGTCTGTCCTGCACCCCAGGTGCGCCTCAGTCCCACTCGCTAGAGCCCCGCTGCCGCCGGGCCTCCAGCCCGCTGTCGCTCCCGCCGAGCCCCGCAGCCCGGACCGCGGCTCCCGTCCCGCTGCCTCCTCCCGCCCCACACTGACCTGCTGGAGGGTCCCGGCCCCGCTCGCTCCGGGCCCCGCGCCCGCCGCCTCCCTCCTCCCCTCCCCGCGGTCGCCTCGGGCTGCCCGGCACCGGCCCGCTCCCGGCACCGGCAGGGGAAGGGGCCGGGGCCGCCGCCGCCCCGCCCCCCGCCCGCCCCGCTGCGGCGGAGAGGCCGCGGCCCGCGGGCTGCGGTGCTCGGGCGGCTCCCCCGCCTCACCCGTGCTGGGCCGCGGGGCCTGCGCCGCCGGGGCTCCGGGCCCCGCGTGGGGAGCCGCGGCCGCCTCCCGGCCCGAGACGGGGTCGGGCAGCTCCCGCCGCTCTGCCTACCGTGCGCCCCGTGTCATCCGTGCGGGGAGGAGGGGGCGAGGCGGCGGCCCCGGCGCTCGGAGCGGAGAGCGGGCGGGGAGCTGGCGGCAGAACGCCTGGGTGCGGGGTCTGCGCGTCTCAGGCTATTTCTGGGCGTGAGGCTGTGCCCGCCGCATCCGCCGCTCCGAGCAGCTTCCGCGGCGCTCGGGCTCCTCGGGATGGCTGCCCGGCGTGTGCCCCGGGGGCGAGCGGAACGGGCCTCCGGGACCGTCAGCCAGGGCGGTGGGGCACACGGGGGGTCAGCCCCCGCAGTGGTAGGGGCAGCTGGGTGGGTACATTTGACACCTCAACACCGTTTGCAAAACCTTTCCCCTTGATGAAGCATTGCTCAGATGCTTGGCAGGGGTGGCAGCAAGTGTGGTAGCTAAGAAACTTCCTAGGGGTCTTGTTCCTGCAGAAGGTCTCTGCCTTCATCAGAAATGACCAGCAGGAGAGAGAGAGGAACCTGACCCACCAAATGCAAAGGGGCACTGGGAACCTTGTTCTCCATGAGCATCCCAGTCTGCTTCCCTTTTCTCCAATCTGTGAGAATACAGGCAATGCACTCTGTACTGGAGAAACCACCCGCAGCACCCTCAGGGCTGCAGTACTGGGTGTCTTGCATGGCCAGCACTGTTCCCAGGTGATGGTCCAGAGACCATCTGTTTTGCCGAGAAACATCTGCAAGTGGGCTACCAGGGAACAGTCACCAGAACATGACTGAAGTCTCACTGGCATGCAAGTGCTTTCATTGCTCCCACCTCGTATGGGGGACCTAGGGTCCCACATTCATGACTTCTCCAGATGCTGAGTAAATAAATGCATCCTCTGACAGCTTGTTTTGGCTCATTTCATCCATTTTGGACTGAAGAAACAGAGTCCAGTGGTTAAACTCCAGCCATTTAAGTAAAGGAACTTCCAGTCTCACAAGCACAGCTATGAAATCACCAGGAGAAGCATCAGGGGATGAACATAATATAACAGCTGCCAGCAAAGAATCTTCATTCTTACTGCTACTGGAAATGGCTGGCACAGCTCACAGACCATGAGGAACCAAGGGGTGAAAGACAGGTGTCTCCTATAGTGTCTTCAATTTTTAGGCTCCCCAAGGCTGAGGTAGCACTCAGCTGACTTCTGGTCTGCTGGAGCATGGTGCAGAGAACAGGTTGGCTACAACATGATGTCTTTTGAGAAAACTTTCATGTGTAAGTTTGATAAAAGTTTCATGTAAATGAGTCTCATATAAATGAGACCTTTATCTCCAACCAGGAGCTACCATAGCCCAAACAACACATGCCTAAAAGTTTAGGGAACAGCTGAATAAAAAAAAATAGTTCCAAATCTCTTTCACTGCTATCTTCTTTAGCCATATGTATGATAAGCAGAAGCCACACAGCTTGCCATCTCACTCCAGACAAGCCAGTGCCAGTCCTACAGCATCACTGGGGCCTGGGGACCTTGAATGCTGCTGTGCATCAGAGGACACAGTCTACCTCAGGAGAGAGCAGAGATGACCATGCCAGCTTAGTAATGGGAGGTTGTGGGAGAAACAAATACATGGGGATTTTTCTGAATTGCCTCATGACTGTGATCTGCCACTGGGTCCCCAATATTTGATCCCCTACTTCCGAGCAAGTAAAGACTACTTTGCATAAGCCATGGCTTCTCTTGGCTTACTGAACTGGAAGCCAACATGTTTGATCACTTAAATTGGCAAACACTGCTGGGAAATGTTGACTTCTGAGCAGAGCTGCCAACCTGGCTGCTGGTGAGCTGCCCCAGTCCCAAAGGAACATCCTCTCCCCTTTCTTTGGCCTGCCAAGACATCAGGATCACACAAAGCTAGACAAACCTAGCCTGTGTGTAAGTCATTCCCTGGAGATAATTGTTTCTTCCTGCCTCTGGCCCAGACTGTGCCTAGCTGGGGTAGAACAGAACAGAACAGAATAGAATAAAAAAACAAAAAATGGAAATACAGAGCAGCCTCCATTTCATTTCTTCATTTTTCTCCTTCATTTTCTGTTATGTACTGGGCCTCAGTGGCCATGATTTTGGCCCAAGAAGAGCCTTACTGGTGCGGTCTCACAAGGGCTCAGGCATCCCATGGTTTTTAAGTCCTCCACATGCCTGAGAAGCATAAGCAGTGTGGCTCAGCTCCAGCTCTGTGTGTGAAGGAGCACAATACCTCCTTCCTGCACCACTTATAACCCTGCAGCAGTGCAGGAGAGGTGTGGAGCTGCAGCCAGAGGCAGCAGGAAGATGAGGTAGAGGGAGCTGCTTGGCAGCTGGGGCTGTAGCACTGCATCCTGCTATCTGTATGAATCTCCCATTTGTAATTCCTCTTTTCCATCATTTACGGCTTTAATATTTATGCTGAATTTCTCCAGGCAGACTGAGGAACTCAGGTTGAATTTGTCTACACACATTTGGGCAAGATGGTGTAACTGTTCCTGAGGATGACATCTGTAGAAAAACGTTATTGTGTCTATGGTATTTTAAAAGGCTATTGGTTTACCCTTGGGCAGCACCAGTGTCTCTGAGCTTCAGAGCCAAATACTGGCAAAGGTGTGGCTTTAGCTGGAGATGTGCCTTTGAATACCCCTGTGGAGTTGATGCTTGTGAAACTGGAAAACTGCAATTGGCCCAGACCAGCAGCAAACTGGAAGGGTTGGGGAATGAAAACACCCTTTAGTCCTCGATCTCTGCACCTGGATCCAGCTAGACTGTGTTTGTGCCCCTGGCTGACAGCCCAGCTTGGCATGGCACATGGCACTGCCAGGATATCCCCATGCAGGCTGCTGCCCACCAGGATGAGTGGGCTGGCTGCAGTGTGGTGAGCACAGCACGTGAGCCCATGGCAAATGGTTGCTTGTAGGCAAACGTAGAAGAGGGCCCTGACCTCCCTGGTGCAGGGGTGGGAGCCAGTGCAGGGCTCCATGGGGGGATACGCAGTGTGGGCAGGCCTGGGTACAGAATCTGGGAGGTGAGGCTTGAAATGGGCAAAAGCACAAAATGGCATAGCACAGTCCTGCATGCGGCCCCAGAGTTTCTTACCTGCAAACTGCTTCTAGGATAGAATTACTTATTTCCTTGCAGGGCTGATAGAATCATTACATTATTTTCACGCTGCAAAACCAGGAATGAATTGCTTCTCATCTCTGGACATGTGGGGATTGCCCCCTGGGAAGAGATGGAAGCTCACACCTGCGGAGGCCGGAGCTCCGCTCACCCCGCCGTGCCGGCTGGATTCCTCCTGGCACGGCACTGCAGCCCTTCGGTGCCGATTCCAGTCCCGGCCGTGGACGCCCGGCATTCCCTCGGTCTGGGCTTCGGGGCTCCGGGCGGACAGCCGGGGAACGGAGGCCGGGCGGTTCGGACGCGGTGTGAGGGCTCGGTGCAGCCCGGGCCCCGCGCAGGGCGGGCTCTCCTCAGACCCGCCGGCCTTTCCTAGCGCCGCCCGCCTCCTTCCCGGAATATCTCCTGCCTGCCGTAACTAAGGAAACAGCAGCTGTCGGCAGCAGCTCCTTGCGCTGCGCACATCGGAGGGCGGGGGAGCTGCGGGTACCCCCCGGGCTGCCCCACCGCCCGCTCCCGGAGCCCGAACGGGGGCGGCACCTCCCGCACACAGCCGCTGCCCTCCGGCAGAGGCGGCTGCCGCAGCCCCCTGCCCGGGCAGGGCTCTGTGCCCTCCATGGGGGCTGCCTGCCGGGGACCCGCGGCCCCAAGCAAGGTGCTTCTCCCTTCCCGCAGGAGACCACGGCAATTACGCTGTGCGAAAGGAGAAGCTAGAAGAGCTGCAGCAGAAGCTGAGCCACCATCACACCAGCCACCTCAGTTCCGTTAATTAAAAAAGCTAATTTCTTAATTTTCAAGTGCTCACCCCAGACCTTCTCAGGGCTCTTTGAAGGCAGCTTGCCATTGGAATAGCTGAGAAACTGGGGCCGCAGCTACTACACTGGGAAATCATCTCCCTCCCATGCCAGCTCCCTTGTGGTTTGGTGTCTGCATGCTTATACTTTCAAATCTGCTTCAAAAATCACCCGCCGCCCAGGCTGTGGGTGACCACGCTCTAATAATATGCATTAAAATATGCTAATTGGCTCTTCCCAATTGCCAGTCAGGTGGGACAGTGTGGTTCAGTACTTGCTGGCGCAGGATTTCTCTGTAACTCTGTATCTCTGTTCTTTGGCTGGCCTGGGTAAGCAAGATATTCCCATGGTGCTGCCCAGACACCACCACCCTGTTCCAAAAGACACCATAGCTGGGCCCTCAGCACAGGCAGCTCAAGTTTCCCAAGTCCCCAGCGCAGCCTAAACCCATGGAACAGTTCACTGACCTCCTTGAAGAAGGGCCCAGTGGAGAGCTAGACCTTCAGGCTGCCACCTGATATCCCCAATCCAGATTTTGTGCATCAAAAATCCTTGCATTATTCTGCAAATAGGTAGTCTGCACTTCCCCAGAGGTCAGGCTCGCTGCTCACCTACCCTCAAAACCAGACATTCTGACGTGGCCCCTCGTGTCTGCTCTCAAAGCCTAGGACGTGCTGTGTCACTTCCTTGTAGAGATGGATGCAGAAAGGAACATGGGTTCATTTACTCCGTGTAAAATACATCTCCCTCTCTTACACAAATGTGTATGAGAGAGAAACAAAATAAATACATGTTTGTATGGAGCTTGAAATGGAGGTAATGGATCAGAATGAAATGTTTTCTGGAAATCTCCAGGAAATGACCCCTCTGCTTCAAGAGGTGCAACTGGTAATTTCTGACATAGGAGAAAAAGATTCAGCCTGAGCACTTGACCTTCTGAAACAGTAAATGGCATTTTTTATGATGTTTAGAGCAATGAAAGACTGATTGTAGACAGACCAGGGAAAGTGATGCTAGTTTTAATGAGAATGACAGTGGATTATAGGGGAAAGATGTAAGCTAACAGGCTGAGCTGGGAGAGGCAGTGAGGAAGATGCACATCATGTAATGAACCATACTCTTCTGGCCAAATGCAGGGCTCTGCATGCAGGCTGTGCCTCTGCCCACATGCCAGCCTTTCTGGGAGCAAACACTCAATGCACTGATGTTCTCCCTGGCTAAAACAGTTGCCAGCAGCGCAGCTAGCTAATGCACAGTGGCACAGTCCTTTGTGAAAGTCATTAACTCTAAATAGGATGCCTCATAAACAAAATATTACACAATAACTTCTTTTCTAAGTAGCTCATTGGCCCTTCTGTGTAAAGAATAGCACCAGAATAAAAACAAACAAACAAACAAAAACCAAACAAAAGAAAACAAACAAACAAAACCCAAAACCAAAACCAACCAAACAAAAAACCCCAAAACCAACAAAAACAAAAACAAACAAAACACCCCAAAACCAAAAGCAAAAAAACCACCACACCACACAACAACAACAACAACAACAACAACAACACCAAAAAGGAAGGGCTGTTTCAGGTCAGAAAACAGGTTTGTGTAGGCTCTCATTCTGTTTCTGGAAGGGCTGGCAGCAGACACCTTGAGAAGAGGGTAAGAACAGAGCAGGCGGATGATGCTCCTTTAGGGTCCCCTCCCATTCACCAGCAAACACATCGTTCTTGAAAGAGATTCAGAAGCATATAAAATGTGGACATTCACAGCACTTTGCAGCAAGATGTTCCCTGGTGAAGCCACACATTGTATGAAGGACACAATGTCTCCTTGTGTCTCTTCTGACCACTGACAAGCTACTTTCACCCATTTCTCTGCCTGGAATGTGGTCAACATTTGACCCTAGTCAACAACAAAGGATTATTTATTAATTTCTCTGCTCATGCTGCTGGCTTTACCTGTGTTCTTACTGTGTGTACCATTTATCACATTCAACTTTATTCGTCTTCTATGAAGATAGGCTGAGAGAATTGTGGTTGTTCTGACTAGTGAAGAGAAGGCTTCAGCTTATAATGGCCTTCCAGTACCTAACAGCAGCATACAAGAGAGCTCGAAAGAGACTCCTAGAGGGGCATGGGACAAGGGGCAGTGGCTTCAAACAGAAAGAAAGTAGATTTAGATTAAATATTAGGAAGAAATTCTTTACTTTGAGAGTAATGAGGCACTGGACCAAGTTAATGAAAGAAATTGTGGCAGCTCCACCTCTGAAAATGCTCAAGGCCAAGGCTGGAAGGGGCTTTGACCAACCTGTTCTAGTAGAAGGTGTCCTTGCTAACAGCAGGACATTGGAACAAGGTGATCTAGGAAGTTCCTTCCAACCCAAACCACTCTGATTCTATGGTTCTATTCATTGCACCTCTTATCTCTCCCTTCCTTTCCACATGAACTGAAATGAAAGCACCACTCAGGTGGAGATAATGTGGAGCTTATCAGGCTGGAGTTACACGTGGGAGAAGCTGGGAATGCTCAGCTGAGCTGAAACCAGAAGGGAAATGTGAGTGAATGACAATTTATGGTTAATAATGCCAACTCATGACAAGCAGAGCCCTAAAACACTGGCACTCACAGCTGATCATAGTCCTACATCTATCTGGTCCCTCATCCACCTTCCCAGGTAGCTCAGCAACTGCTTCAGCAGACCTCCCAGAGCTGTAGGGAGAGCTCCACTATGCTGAGACAAGGCAGCTTTTTTGCTCCCTGTTGGTGACCAATGTAATATGTGGCATAACAAACAAGAAGAAAGCACTGCACCTCCCAAGCAAAAGCTTGGAGGACTCCTGGAGCATATTTAGCCATGTTGCAAAAGAGCATCCCACTGCAGTGGGTGGGGTTCACATCTGATGTGTCTTTTATCCTTCTGTACTGAGGACTGCAGTCCTCACCAGTGGCAATTTGGGGAGCTGTGGCTGGGGGATGCTGCTCTGCCTGTGGCTCCTGCTCGGGAGGAAAGCGCTGCACTCCCAAGGTTGATCACAGCTGCAGGGCTGGAGGCTCCGTGGCGGAGCTGGAGAGGGAGACAGGGCAGAGGTCAGGCTTTGGTAGTGATGGTTGGCTCCCACCCCACATCCACAAACGTGTGGGTGGGCGAGGGATCCTCCTCCTGTGAAACCGCGGGCAGGTCACGCACTCCCCCCCTCCCCTACGCGCACCTCCTTCCTCCGCTCCCTCCTCCCGCAGCTCCCGGAGGGTTCCCGGCGCCATCTGCCGGCCCGGCCCGGCATCCCTGCCACGCCCAGGGCCGAGCCGGGCTGTGCCGTGCCGGGCTGTGCCGTGCCGGGCCGCGGAGATGTGTCCCTCCGTGTGCCAGCCCGTCCCCAGCAGCCCGGCGGTCGTTCCTCAGGATGTGACAGAGTCAGCTGTCACGCGTGGACTTGCAGCTCTTCCTTGGCTGTGTCGGAGAGGGGCCAGCAGCAGCTGGAGAGCCGGGCGGGGGGCGGCTGCCCGCGGGTCGGCGCCGGGAGGGTGCCTGGGAAGCCAATGTCCCCTGACCCTCTCATCCCGGCGATCACCCCAACCTCTCCGAGGGGTCTTTCTGACCCCGGCCACCCTTGTTCTTTCCAGCTTTCACGTCACATCCAAATCCCCTCCATCCCTGCATCTTCCTCTCTTCCATTCTTGTTTCCCCACTCCTTTACATCCTGTCCTCCACATCATGGATTCCCCCTGCCTGAGCTCTCCACAGGGCTTTTCTTGGCCCTGGTCCCCTTGAACCCCCGAAAGTGACCTTGTCCTTGCTGTCCACTATACAGCCACTGCTCGCTCTGCTCTCAGAGCAGAAGGTGCCTGCTACCACCCCCCACCCCCCCCAAATTCAATGGGATAATTCCCTTTCCCAAGCTGTGAGTGAAGCAGATTCTGGCTTCTGCTTCTGGCAGGCGTTTTGGAAACCTAGCTACTGGCTGTGCTTACCCCAAATCCACCAGACAGGAATCTGGGAGAAGCAAGTGAAGACAAGTCTGGAGAAAGTCCAAGTCTCACTGCTTGGCAAGGAATTTCTCCCTTGTATTTATCCTCATTTTTCTGTTTCATCCCTTAGCTCCTCAATGGGTCTTCAGATGGGTATAATTAATCCTTTTTTCTTGCTATTTACACTGTGGTCCTCAGTAGTTATCCCCTCCAGTCCTTCCCTGAGAGAATCACTGCTTCTCCAGTGCAATCCTCTGGTTTTCCTCACTCGGTCACTATCCCTGCAAGGAGGGAGAATATGACTGAAGGTGTTGTCCCACAGTGGCTCTGTAGTCCCTGGACTATCATTGGCCTTTGGAGATGCCCAGAAGCTTGGGGATAAGGGAAATTACCATCTGACACATGCATGCTCTTTCTTCTAGCAGACTGGTGTAGTTGACCTTGATGCAGTGCCATCAGCCTAACCGTAGTCTTACTCAAGGCAGTGCTAAGTTCTTCATTTGTTTGATACTGAATACATCAGGTGATTCCTGGAAACTGGCAAACAGCTACCCATAATCAAATCATGGCTTTCTTTTCCTACAGCTGAGAAAAGAAAGTAGCACCTCAATTATTTTTCCTTGCCTCATCTAGGGAGTTGATATTCCTAGAACAAGGTTTACCCTTCGGCCCTGCCTAGCCCAGAGGTGGTACTGGCCTCAGGAGCCTGGGTTTTGCTCTCAACATTTATAGGGATAGCTTGCCCAGTCCCACCCCTACCCCCATCCTTCTGGCACAGAGAAAGAGTTGCCTCCCCTGAAAGTCCAGGTCCTATGGGGTCTGGAAAAAGGTGAGCGTGGGGCTGCCTCCAGCCTCCTGAGAAGAGGACATAGTTCTGCCTCCTCTTCCTACAGTGCTTTGAATTTCTTATGTTAAAGAAAGTCAGATTGGCTCCAGGAAAAGATGCTGTTCATCACCAGTAGGGACAGAGATCTGCCCAGAGGATGCCCTGGCTGGTGATGGCACTGAACAGATGTCTAGCTCAGAGCTGCACCTTGACTAAGGGATCAGTGTGGGAATCCCCTCCATGTGGGCACCTGACTGGCAGAGATAATAGACCTTTTTCTGCACCAATCTGGGCCTTAAATATGTACTTGGAAAGTGGAGTGCCTGGACTCAAGGTCCTCCTAAATTTGCCATGGTTTGAGCCCAGTGTCTTTCACACCAAAGGATGGGATGGGACCGGACCATCTCCGTCAATGGAGCTGGGCAAGTTCACGTGTTGCACATGGGGACAAAGAAAGGAAAGAAGCATTGGCATTGAGTGACTGAGGGCCTGGTCTCTGCTCCCAGTGCTGTTATTGCATCTTACGTAAGAGATCATAAATAAAAACTGCAGCCACTGGGATGGGGGGAAATGAGGCAGGCAGAGTGTAGAGTCCTCAGTGTAGCAACAGTTAAAATCAGTCAGTTAAAATCACTGCCACCTGCAGTGTGGTTGGGTGGTCATGTGCAGTACATGTAGTGCACTGGCTGCTAGCTAGCATTTTTGAAGAGCAAAACCAATTTAGGAACTGCTCTTACAAACCCAGTGGAGGGACATCTTGATAGCAGAGGCAGCAGCCATGTGACAGTGGGGAGAAAGATTGCTTCTCCCAGAGCACTGCTGCAGCATGCAGGAGGATTAATCCAGATCTATTTTCTGGAACTGATTTAACACTGTGTTCGTTTATCTGCAGCTTCTGCTGAAACATTTCATATATCAGATCTGAATGTTTCCAAGGCTGAAAGGCTCTTTTCTCTAGGGAGCAGCAGTTCTACAAGAGAACAACAAGTAGGAGCCCTAGGGAAGCAACAGAGGGAAGGAATATTTTATCTTTAGTAACTGGTCATTTCCATTTTGGAGTCAGTGAAAGAAGAACCATCTGGTGTGTGCTGAATATTCACTACAGAAACAATTACTTGGTTATGAATATGTGCATGTGTTATTGTTATTTATTATTTATAGGATTCCCTAGGTGTGCTTGACACTTCACAAGCAGAAAGGAAGACCAGGGCTCCTGCATCTTGATGTGCCCAGTATAAATTTGACACAATGCTCAAAGTATCCAACAATGGCAGACGAGGGTTGAGCAGGCAGCTGGGGGTGAGAAGAAAGATGCCAGACCTGTGAAAAAGGGTAGTGCACAATTTCTGGAGCAGTAGCTGCTTCTACTGACAGAAGATTGCTTCAGATTACCATCCTCACATATTCATGCCTGTTAGTTTGGGGTTTAATCCTCCCTTGCAATAAACACCGTTTATGTTTATTAGTTTAATTTTCTACTCCTTTAGAGCCCTGTTCCTGCAATGTCCTGGCTGGAAATGATGCAGAATGTCAGGAACCTTGCTCCAATAACTTTCCATGATAGTCACCTGGAGTGATGGGTCTGCTCAGTTGGCTTGAGCTTTATGGCTCAGGAGCTCCAAATCAGGCAGCTGAGACAAATGATTTAGAGATGTTTTATTGGGTACTTCACCTGATAGTCAAAGTATCTTGAAAGCGAGGAGAAGAGTCCCATCAAGTGGCAGCATGACACTTTGTTGTGAAGATATAACGTGTGGTACTGAGGCCTGCTGGGGGTGACAGGAATCTGGGAGCACCCAGACACCAGCAGAGGATGCTCAGAGCTTTGCAGGAACAAAATGCCTGTAGTACTTCCTCCTCTCTTGTCCTTTTTCTTTTCACTACTGGACCTTTTACATAGGGGGTTTTGCCACAGCATTCAGCCATTCCTCTGGTGCTGAGACAGTATTATGGGTAGGGTTTGATGAAGAGAGCAGCTGTAGGCACTGGAAGGGAAGAACCTTGGATCTCTTAAGAGAAGAATTCCCACACCATTATGAGGACAGAGCTCAGGGGCATTTTGCAGGTCAGGGGGATGGAGGAGAGAGTGGACCACTGCCAGAGACAGCAACCGTGGCCTGAGTTTTGGCCCAAGAGTGCCTTCCCTCCCACAACACTCCCTTCCCACCTATCGTCAACATTTCCTCTTCCTGCTTTTATGCTCTGACACACTGAATTTTTCTTGACTGCAAAAGTTTGTTTCCTGGCACCACTAATAATCAGCAAATAAGTGAAATGTTGATTTTTGCAACAGCTTTCCTGACACAGCAGGGCACACCACAAACTGTGATTTAGAGCCCTTTTTTCACACAAGTCTGTTGCTCCATTGCATGGGCTGGCTGGAATGGACCAGGGCATCATGAACAACGTGATATCCCAACTCCTTGGAAACGTGTTCCCATCTCTTCCTTTGTTAATAAACATCCTCCTCCTCAAACCCCTCAGCACAGCTGAAGCAGCACAATGGGCAATCTACATCATTTAAAACCCAGCTGCCTAAACCACACTGTCAGTCTGTCTGACCTCAGTGCTGGATGCCCCTCTCAGGTGCTTGTACAACAGGAACCAAAGCCCAGGACCCTCGCTCTTTCTCTCAGAAGTTTTTGAACACAATCCAAGAGGTAGTATTAGAGGGCTTGGATGGCTTCATCTAGGGATGGACATGGTAGCCACTTTCAAGTATGTAAAAGACCACAGTGAGGAAAGGATTATCTTTCTCCAAATCCACTGGAGTAAGGACTAAGACCTTAGAATGCTGCAAGGGAGTGCCACATTATGCATGAAATATTCTGAATGAATAACAAGTAACTGAATGGATTGTCTGGAGGTGGTGAAGAATCTCAATCACTTGAGATTTTCAGGACTTTATCAGACTTTTGTCTGCAAAGGACAGGTAAACTTGGAGCAAGGGTATGGAAAACTGAGAAAGATGGTTCAGTTGGTGTCTGAAGGCCATTTCTCACTATGAGTAGAAGCTTAGCATTAGATTTGTGCTTATGGAAGACCAGGTTCTGGCAACCTATGTAGTATAACCCAGAACTGAATGAGGAAAGGGCTGAGCACCCTTTTGCTCTCAGTATTCGTGCCTCCACCTAGGCAGATTTGAACCTGGTCAGCATAAAGGCATGCGGCTCAGCCATGCTATATTAATTTTGTTGCTAAACTGAAGACATTAGGCTGCCTCTGTTACTTTTCTTGGCCATTCAGCTTTACCTAATCAAACAAGAAACCTCTCCAGACATTGTGGGTGTTCAAATTTTGAAGGGTAACTACTCAGAAAAAGAAAAATCAAACCAAACCAGAAACTTGTAGTTAACTGGTAATTTAAATCAAGTAGTACCTGGTTTACCACAGAGAGCATTCATTTCTTTAAAAATGTCACAGCAAATAGCAGAGGCTAAATTACTCATTCCAGAGAAAAATCACCATCAGACTGTATTTTGGACAATAAACTAATGGTGCAGGCTAATGCAATGCACATTTTGAGATGGAAGAAATTATACATAATTTGGGATGCAATTTAAAGTGAAACCTTCAAAGATGTTGGGCAGGCTGTGTCAGAGCATGGCATCAACTGGAACAGTATTTTATTCTGTTTGAAATCTCTCAGCACAAAGAATTAGAACATCTGGGGACAAAGCTACAAAAATTGTCGTCTGCCAGTCATTACCAAATGTAGCCCAGATGACCAAATGAGAGGATGGAATCACCAGCTGGCTGGCAACTGTATAGATTATGTCAGTAGTTTCCTACCCTGCTTGCTAAAGGGACATATTGGGAAAGAGTCCATACTAAGCAAAGTCCCTGCACACAAATGGCCAGCAGGGAAGAGTGGAGGGGTGACACACAGAACCATCAAGGCTGAGGTGAGAGAGGGACTGGCTGCAGTATGCTGTGCTAATTTCTGGAGAACATCTGCACAGTAGGTAATGAGAACAATAAATTGCTCTTACATGTGTTTCTTATGCCCAGCTGCCAAGTTCTTCCAGACAAAGGCAGATAGCATAATCCTTGCCATACTCAAAAGACAAGAGAATCTTGACACATGAGGTGATTTTTTCCTACATTTGACAAGCAGAATGGGGAAATACTCCATCTCCTGGGTCACAACCAGACTCAGAGAAGAAAAAGGGACAAAATATTTCTGAGTGTCACACCCCCAAGTTGTCTCATGATGTTGATTTTACAGCAGGAGAAAACCCAATTTGTGCAGTAAATGTTATTACTTTTTAATGCTTGCTCCAAATTAACTACTGTTCCCATTTTTGCTTACTTCCTGTGCTAATCTCCTTATTTACCCATCTCTCTCTTATATACACATGCATATACATAGGCAAATTCATCCCCAGTTAATTTCTCCCTCATCCTGCAAACAGCTCATAATATCAACACAACAGCACTGAAAGAGGATTTTTTTTGCTATATTGTAAAATATGAATCCACTATTTTGACAGTGACAAATTATAAGCATCAATGTGCAGGAGCATTTTAACGAGAATGTAGGGAATAATCTGCCTCACCAATCTTCCACTCCAGTGGAAACCAGTTTTCCCCTTCCCTTCCCTTCCCTTCCCTTCCCTTCCCTTCCCTTCCCTTCCCTTCCCTTCCCTTCCCTTCCCTTCCCTTCCCTTCCCTTCCCTTCCCTTCCCTTCCCTTCCCTTCCCTTCCCTTCCCTTCCCTTCCCTTCCCTTCCCTTCCCTTCCCTTCCCTTCCCTTCCCTTCCCTTCCCTTCCCTTCCTCCTCCCACTTTGGCTACAGCTTTTGATGTTCCCTATGCAGGCAGGCTTAATGTCTTTCATGAGATGCAGTCCCCTCAGTCGGGAGTCTTTCATGACATGAAAAGATTTCTCTGTAATTATTTTTTTTTATTATTATTTTGATGTAAGCTGTTAAAATATGGAGAAAACACTGTCTGATTATTTAAAGATAAAACCTAGACTGGGTCATGTATCTCTATTGCAAGGCTCAGTCTACTTTAAATTGATGAGTTGAGGGAATATTGGAGGATTTTTATTCTCAGTAGTCGTGACAGGAGAATGAAGGAGGTGGGAGTGAAAACTAGATCTGTTCTGAGCAGCCTCCCCTTCAGTTCTGCCAGAGGTGTCTCTTAGCTATTCGTCACTGCAGATCCTGTGCCTACAGCCTTGGTTTTCACTTGCTTGTGTTATTGCCATTGCTTTTCTCAGAAATGTTGAACCATGAAAGTTACCTGGGAGAAAAGTTACTTCTAATAAAGAACCCTTGAACACTTGGTTGCTGTCATCACCTTCCATGCCAGTGCTTGTGCAGGAGACAGCACAGCCGCTCTCTCCTCCAGTCCTCTCTCCCTAGAAACTGAGACTTGAAACACACTTTCATTTTGCTCTGAACCTTCAGGCGAAGGGAGAGTCTCTGGTGGAGTTGCAGAGTCTGTGCTGAGGCGCTGGCCAGTAAGCCTAGGGCCTAAGATAATGTAAAATGCATTTTTCTTTGACTTTTCACCGGTGCAGAGTTGGACTGTCTCCAGGGACACAGCTGCAGCCCAATAGCCCTCCTCCCTTCCCCTGCCATGGGTGGCTCCTCTGTGGAGGGAGACAGGGATGCTGTTCATCAGAGCTGGGAGGGTGCAGCACGTAGGTGTGTAGGAAAAGGAGAGGCTGTGCACAGAGCCTGTGTAGACAGCACAAGAAGAGCGTGGGTGGGCAGAGGGGGGTGAGGGTGTGTAGCTGTCAGAGAGCAAACACATGTCTGCAAAACTTCTACCAGCACCAGGCTACCGCTACTGCCCAGGCACCACCTGCCCAGATCAAAGCCCTTCCTGCTTGTGTTAAGGGAGGCTTTGACCCTGCAAAGGCTGCACACACACACGCATTGCCGCTGGCCTCCGATGCCTCCAGTAGGGGCAGCTTTGGGGAGGCACGGGGACACACAGTAACCTCACCTTGCCTCCCTCACCCACACTGCGGGAAGAAATGGTGTTCTGCGGGCTGGAGCAACAGAATGTCTCTTCCCGCTCTTCTGCTCTCCCCGTGGCAGTTGTCAGGACCTCAGAGGCCCAAGAACACCTTCCTCTTCTCCTGGGCCGGGTTGTGCTCGGTGGGAGGTGCAGGGACCCGCAGCAGGTGCAGATGGTGCTGAAGGGACAGCTACGGCGGAGACGGGCCGGGACAAGAGCAAGACGGGGGAGGGAGACCTTAGAGAGGGAGGGAGAAGGAGAAGTCCGAGGTTGAAAAGCACAAGAACAAGGACGGGAACAGGGACAGACACGGGACATTGGACGGGGAGAGACAGACACGGGTCAGGGGCAGAGAGAAGAGGGACAGGAAGGGAGAGGGAGAGGGAGAGGGAGAGGGAGAGGGAGAGGGAGAGGGAGAGGGAGAGGGAGAACAGGGCAGACGCCGGGCTGCTCTCCGTCTCGGCTGCCGCGGGGATGTCGGCGTGGCCGGCTGTAGCGGCACCAGACACGCCGGTACCGGGCGGCCCCCGCCGCGCCCGGGGACAAGGCGACTGCAAGGTGGCAGCGCGCAGCCCGCAGCGCCGCGGGGCCGAGGCGGCTCCGGGGCCGCCGGGGCTCTGCAGACACCGGCGCTGGGGAGTCCTTGAGGCTGCCGGCGTGGGTGTGCTCGGGGTGCCGGGGCACCCACACCCAGCTCGCCGCCCGCCGCGTGTGGCTCCCCGGGCTATCCGGTGCCCTGACGGTGCAGGCTGTGCCCCGGGGCCGGGGGGGATCGCCCGTCCGGCGGGGATGCGTCGTGCCCGGCCAGAGCTGCGGCTGCAGCTGCGGGGCTGCCCCGGCTCGGTAGCCGAGCGCCGCAGGTTGCATCCGGACAGCACTTGACCAGCTGTTTTGTATATTTTCTAATTTCGTGCAGAACGGGTCAGCGGTCATAGAGGTAATCTGTAGATCCGTGGCTTTAAGGGATAAATTAGAGCATTGGATTTGATCCGTATTGCAGTGGATTAGAGCAACCTCTCCCCCCTCCCCTTCTCCTCCTCCCACCCCTCCTTTCCAATTCACTCCCCCCTCCTCCAGCACCACCTTTTTTCCTCTCATGCAATACCAAAACTGACCCTGTCTGGCAGAGAGACTCTGCTAGGCGAACAGAGCAGTGCTCACATCTCCAGCACACCGCGGGAGCCGCCTCTCCCCTTTCAGCCGCTGCAGCCCCTCCGGGGCACCGCTGCTGCAAGTTCCCCGGAGGCTGGCGCCGGGGCCGGGGTGTCTCCTCCGGGAACCGGGGAGCGGTCGCTGCCCACGGGCTGTCCCTTTGCCTCGGCCCGGCAGGGGCCGTGGGGCGGCGGCGAGGGAGAGCGGCCCCCGGAGGGCATTTCCCGGAGGCAGCGGGGCCGAGACCCGGCAGGAAATGGAAGGATGAAGTGTGCAGCCGGAGCGGTGATGTTCCTTCTCTCCTTGCTTTCCCCCGCAGGAACGTAATCCGCAATGCTAGTTCTCAGGTTGCTCAATGTTGTCGCTCCAGCCTACTTCTTGTGCATCTCCCTAGTGACCTTCGTCCTCCAGATCTTTGTCTTCATCCCCAGCATGTTCAGAGACCTTTCCACCACCCCACTTTTCTCGCCTGCTCTGCTGCATGGGGCCCTCTTCCTCTTCCTCTCAGCTAATGCCCTGGGCAACTACGTCCTTGTCATCCAGAACTCCCCCGAGGACTTGGGCAAGGACTTAAACTTGGGCAAAGGAGCCGAAGTGGCAGACTGGCTGGATGGAAGCAGGGCCCCTGGCTCAGCCTTGCCCAGCACTCACTTCTGTAGACTGTGTGCCAGAGTCACCCAGAGGCATGACCACCACTGTTTCTTCACAGGGAACTGCATCGGGAGCAGAAACATGCGAAACTTCATCATGTTCTGCCTCTACACCTCCCTGGCTTGCCTTGACTCCTTGGTGGCAGGCATGGCTTACATTTCTGCTACTCTTTCCATGTCCTTTGCGGACCCACTGGCCTTCCTCACTCTTCTGCCTCACTCCATCAGCCAGTTCTTCTCAGGTAAGGACTCCTTGCTCAGAGATGAGGAGCATGTTCCTCCTCTAGGGCTCCTGGGATGGGGGGACCTGATTTTCTTTGGATAGCCATATGTGTGGAGGCATGGCATGGAAATGGGCAAGAGGGGCAATTGGCCTTCTTTGGAGGCTACAGCCAGCCTTTTCAAATGATTTTGCTTCACCTGAAATAGAAGCTGGGACCCACTCCAGGTTGCATCCATAGCTATATTCCCAATGCATTGGGCTCTGGAAAATGCCCCATAAGCAACTTGGTGTAATAGAGTTATCTCTTGTGCAGGACATGTGCTGTAATTAGACAGAGGTGATGGATTTCACTGCAGGTATGGGGGATCTTTTGCCTGTCTTACAGGTAGAGGTGGGAGGTCCTGTAGGCTTTTGTACCCTACAAATCTGTAGATTCCCCATATCCCAGCAGGTATATCTTACCCAGGTCCACTCCCTTCACTGTCACCCACCTTCTGCCTCCTGGCAGTGCAAACTTACTGAGATCTTTTCATCCTTCCAGAACAGGAGAATTGGGGTTCAGGCAACAGAAACGGAGAGAGGAGTTAATGTGACATGATTAGCTACCTGTCTTGTGACCCTAGTCTGGGACACAAGTCCACAGAGAACCAGGGGAAATTCTCTGTGCTGCTCTTTGCAAAAACTCCACACTAAAAGCAAATACCCCTTTCTCCTTGCTACCATTCCTTACCCTTCTTTCTACTTCTTCTCCTTTCCCTGCCCTCCCTACCTTTCTGTAAATCTCCACAACCTTTCTCCTTCCCTCTCCTGATTTTGCTCCCATAACTCATCCTCTGCTTTTGCAGAGCAAGAAGCCTTGCCTCTTCACCTTTCAACACACGCTCAAACTCTCCAACCTCAACCCTTTCTCTGACCAAACCCAAGAGTTAGACAGATCTTGACCTCAGAGAAGGGATTATGCAGACAGCCTAGACTGTCACTCTACCCTGAGAGCGACTGCAGAAAATTGCCATCTCTCCCCTATGCTCCTGCCTCATACACTTACATCAGCTCTTACTAGACTAAAATTGGTATCCCATATATTTTAGCTTTGCAGGTTCGGCTGAGCTTAATAAGAAGGGAGACTGTTTTGGCTTGTGCACTGTCACCAGAAGTGTTGATTAAGATCGGAGTGTGGAGACTCCACTGCTGGGAACACAGGAGCCAGAGAGGCCCCAGCTTGCTTTTCAGATTCCAGATTGGGTTGCCATCTGAAAACAAACAAATATCTCTTTACTTGGCAAATTTGCAGATTTGTCATGGTAATCACTGAAAGACAATAAACATGAAATCCTGCCATGACATTTTTACAGAATCATTTTTCTAACTAGAAATTTTTTTGTAAATAATGTTGCATGAGCTTTACTAGCATTAAAAACACTGGGAATGATTTTCCCCTGTGCCTAAGCTCTGCTCAGCACAGCAGTCTGGGAGGGAGAGCAGGGATATGGGAGGAGATTATCAAGGAATTAGTTCTCTCTGATTCTGAGGGCTCATCTGCACAGAGGTGGGTCCTGGCATGTATTTGCAGAGACACTGAAGTGCCCCAGCTCTGGTGGCAGTCAGTGGTGCCGAGTCAGCACGTGGGCAGTATATGAGTGGGACACAATGGGGCAGAGCTAAGAACCAGAACACCCTTGAGAGGCAGCAGCTCCAGCAGCTCCCACCAAACCTTCACTGAGAGGAGAACTGCTGCCTCACACAGCAAGACAGAGGCATGTGGTGTCTTGATTGCTTGGGAGGAAGGGCCTGTTGGGTTTCTACCTGCACGTTTAAACTCCATTTCAGGAAAGAAAAACAATCTTGAACGGTTACCTGGAAGGGTTGCTCACACAGTATTTTTCAGCTAATGTAACTATTACTTAAGGGTTATTTTATGATCGAAACAGAGGACTGCAATAGCAGGGGAAAAAAAAAAAACCCTTTATCTTTCTTCTTCTCCATCATGCCCACAGTACTGCAGAAGTAGTAAAGGAGGATGAAGGGTTAATCTGCTGATCTTATGTCAACTAAGTGTTCCCTGCTTTCATACTGGGAAAGTTTTCAACTGGCTCATTCTGCCCAGACTGTACTCAGGCATGGATTTCAGAACCTGACCTGAAGTTGATAGTTACAGCTTACAACACAGCTTTTCTGGCATGGATAATACATGGCAATATAAGCTTGAGATCACACTGGGTCACTTAGAGCAAAAAAGAATCTGATACTAAAAGAGACTGTGGGGATGAGGGGCAAATGGAGAGCACTACTGTGAACACTTCATATTGGACCACACAAAATAAATTATAGAAACTGCTTTATGTAGGTAGCTTGAAGAAAAGGTTAAAAAAAATCATGTATCTGAAGAGGATTGCTGAGAGGTGCTTAATATTTTCAAGGAAAACAAGGGTAATTACTTCCTGAATGTTGAATTTCATCAAGTCAGATAAATAAAGCTTATAGGTGCCTTTCAAAGGGTCTAAAGAAAATGTCTCTCTCAATTTCCCATCTCAGTATTAGCTGTAGGAAAAAAAAAAACCCAAATGACTGTCACACTCTTGTCCGGTAAAAGAGGGACAGAGAATCCAGTATTTGGCTCTGGGCTTCCTACCTGGTAGATGAAGTTATCCTGACAGAATTGGTATGAGGATTTGTCATTGTCCTAAGGGGCTTGTTCTTCTCTTGCTGTGTTGCATACGGAGCCCACTGAGCTGAATGGGATCTAATAAGAAGGGAAAGATGACATTGCATTTAGGAAGAAAACTGAATGATTCCTGCACCTTTTTTAAGTGAAGACAGTCTCTCTACAGCTCAAGGCTGTAGTCAGTGTCCTTACGAATTATCCTCAGAGGAGCCTGCCCCAGTCTTTCACTAACAGCACTGCCAGGTGGAAAAGATGGGATTCAGAGATTGCAGAATCAGGTGATACCACCTAATCCAGCTTTCTGCATAAGGGAATCAAGAGATGCATATCCAGTCACCCTTCTGTTGAACTTAAAACCTGAAGCACCCATGTACCTCTTTCAGGCAGCACACCTCTACTGTCCATGCAATCCCTGATCTATCGCAGTTGGTCTTGTAGGGCCCATGGTCTTCCAGAGGAACAGAAGCATGTGAGAACTTTTTTATTTCTAAACCTTATAGGAGCCAGTGAAAAGATATCAGCTATTTATGCCAGTAGTGACACTTCAATATTCATATTTACACTTCCTTTGTGTAAATACGCCTGTGTGTAAATATGGGTGTTTAATAATATACCAATATGCACAAAATACATGCATAAACATCATATGGGCACACAGAGAATATTACAATAATGGGTTTAGATCTGCTTACACACTGAAAGGTCACTCAGTTACACCTGCTGTTTTAATAATATTTTCCAGAAGGAGTTCTAAAATCATTGTAGAGGAAAGGGCCTACTGAATATTTTTATTCAAATATATTCATCACAAATAAATATTAAACCCCACCAAGTTGAATTAGGAGCTTCAGATATTCAAAGTATTTTGAGTATTTTAGCAGCAGCTAGAAAGGATTTTGGATTGTATTTTAGAAAGGTTTCTTTCTTGCATTCACATGGAAACTGCCTTGCCCCAAAGGAAGGAAAATCATTACTGATTTATTTTTCTCTTTAAACATATATATATATACACACATATGTATATATGTATATATATGCCCACATATAGTAGAGACAGAGAAAAAAAGAAATCCAAAATATTTCTGCCTTGTGTTAATACAAACAGCAAGGTTTCTAGAAGGGTCTACATGCTGTAAGATCCACTTGTCTTTTCAAAATCCTAGAAATCTTAGATTCCCTGTCATGAGCAGGTAAATCCTTAAATAAATTAATCATTGTTCAGAATAGTGCTAGAGACTTACAGATATGCTTTGCTTCTGGCTGAATTTGTCCCTGTAATCTAGATCCTCACATTAACAGCAAAAGGATAAGTGTACAAGAGACCATATCATTTTAATATTTCCACAGCAGATGCATTGCATCAGACTCTATGAAGGAAATAATTTAATGTAGTTAGAGCAACCAGCCTATCTTGTTCCTACCTCTCCACTTGTGCCCAGAGAAAACAGGTGGTTTGTTGGTTCCTGGGGCTGTGTTACACTGCATGTGGGGTGTGTCTAAGCTCTTTCTTTTATTGTCCTCCCTCCCTCCTGGTTTTCAGGAGCTCTCCTTAGCTCTGAGATGTTTGTTATCCTCATGCTCTACCTCTGGCTTGGGATTGGACTGGCCTGCGCCGGCTTCTGCTGCCACCAGATGCTGCTGATCCTGCGTGGGCAGACACGGTACCAGGTGCGGAAAGGGATGGTGGTAAGAGCCCGGCCCTGGAGGGAGAACCTGCAAGAAGTCTTTGGCAAGAAGTGGCTGCTAGGACTTCTCATCCCTGTGCAAAACGTGGAGAGTAGCTACCGTAGGCAGAAAGAGAAATAAAATCCCCGTGCGGGTGTGCGCATCCCACGCACACAACACCTTCCCTGTTCCCTCCTGCTGTCTCCTGGATCACTACAGAGCTGGGCTACTCCATCTCTTGGGATTGCAGCCACCGTGGGAGGAAAGGATGGGCTACCAAACAGAATAAATTTAGCATATTAACATGGAAATCACAAACCATGTAGGTGAGATACTGCAGCTTAGTAGTCACATCACTGCACCTGTGTATGTGGCAACAGTCTTTGAACTAGCAGAAAACTTAGTCAGACCCTCCTGTGGCTTCCTGTATGAATCCCCCAGTCCCCAGCCCCATTAGTCACCCTATGTAGTCTTAAAAACTGCAGCAGGAGCCTGGGCTGTTGTGGAAGACTCTAAAAATGGTGTCTAGTCTTTGGAAAGGTTTTGTGGAGTGCCTGCTTGGCTGTTATATACTTGAGGTAAATTCACATGAGAGCATCATTCCAGAAGTGCTTGGACGGTGATCTCAGGTACTTGGTGTGATTCTTGGGATTGTCCTGTGCAGGGCAAAGAGTTAACTTTCAATGATCCTTGTGGGTCCCTTCCATCTCAAGATATGATTCTTGATTCACAATACTAACAAGCCCTTAATGACAGAACTGCAATGCAATCAAGCTGTCCTAGGAACAGGCTGTGCACATGGTTACATGGTTAATGCACCAGGTAAACCTTCTCTCCACAGGCTAGAAAATAAGGAGGAAAACAAAAAGAAATTGAGAATTTGTCATTTCTGTTCTTGATCTGTTCCCTATACAATGACAGGTCAAGACTGTAGCTCTGTTACTTATTTTTAGCAATCCTTTGTCCAATGACAGAGTGCAGGCAAAGCTGCCCTTCTGACAGAGAGCAGCAAGCAAATAAATCATGGTCAGATGGAGGGACAAGGAGAGGAAATCACAAAGGTGAATGAAAATGCTATGTTTGAGAAGCTGTGTGATGAGACAGGCTATGCATACTTGTGAGAGAGACAGAAGGAAATGTGGCCACACATCAAGCAGTTGGGAGGGTGCCAAGAGCATTGCTTGCTGTGTCAGAGCCCTGATGCATCATCCTCTCACAGGGGACACCTGCACCATTAGTGCTGTGAGGAGTTCAAAATCCCAGAAGACAAGGAGGTTTTCCAGCCCATCAGGGCAGTTCATTTTGCACTGAAACAAACAGAAGAATACTTTTCTCAGACGCCCCTGCCACACTTTAGTTACTGGCTCTCCAGGGCAATTCCCTCTCGCATTGCAGCAGAGGGGTAAAATCATCCATGTTAAAACTCCATTAAGGATGTTAATAGAATTACTACAGGGATTAATCAACTTCATGTGTCAGGTGTTTTTCAGCTGCAGCAGCAGCCCATTAGATCAGTGCTGAGATCCTATGCTTATAGATGCCTTAACAAAGGATACCATAAAATCTCTACCAGGATCATAGCACTAGATTCCCCAGCAGCTGCAATGAGAAACCTCTCTTTTGGCAAACTGCATCAGCTTATGTGGGCTGGATAGGAATCCATTGCTTCTCTCTAATAGGCTGGGGGTTATGCTGACAAGCTGTGAAAAATGTTATTTCCTCCTCAGAAAGGCTCTTGGTACGTTCCTGATAGTGGAACGCACCTTGCTTTTATCCTTGTGTTTCTCACAAGCCAGAATGGAGTCACTCGTTCCTACAGGCTTTGTAACCTCCTTTGATTGCTTTGCACTTGAATACACATTTGAATCAATAACAAACAAAGTCTGTTGGGATGAGCAGAGTAACCTTGAAAATATACTGGAAAAACCCTTAGCTGGATAACTAAAACATGGAGGATATACATCCTTCCACACTGTGTGTGTTTGCGTGAACACACCGTTGTTTCCATGTGTAATATGCTGTATTTTCTCAATACAATACAAGGTATTGAACAATAAAAGGTATTCTGAGTTTTTACTTGAGCTGTATTGTGTTCCTGACAGTTAGCTGTCATTAGCTGTCTCTGTACATTTGTTACAGCACACACATGGATGTGTCAAAGCGAGAAATTAGGATTTGTTTATTGCCTTTGCCAATAATTCATCATGTGATTTTTGACAAGTCCTTTCATCCTCCCTACTTTAATGTAATAACCAATCTAAAAATGCATCTAATAACCAATTTGAAGATTCATTGTAATTTCTATTTATAAATTACACTACCAAAGTCATAGCTTGTCTACCCAAAGCTATGGGAAAATTAAGCTGTTATCATCACCCACAAACAGCATCTCAACATAAATTTTTCCTTCCTGGCAAATGGTGTCAAGGTGAGCAGACAGTCACCTAGACACTGGAACCAGAGCCAGAGTCTCATGCATACACTTCACCTTGGAAGGATTATTCTTGATCCACAGACTCACTGATTCAATTTTGCCACTTTTGTAGACTTAAAAACGACAGGCTTTCAACACTTCAGCCACCAGCAGAAATTATGGTTTGACATCTTTGCCCTCTGCTTTTGGCTTTTGAGGGACACTGCAGTCTTAGGCAGCTCATGGCACTTGGCACCTGATGGCACAGGCTGTAAAGCTACTTAGGGCTGCACACTGAGAAGGGCAGAACAACTCAGAATTTCAGTGGGCCACTCTGCAAGGACAGAATCCATCCAGTACAACATTAGTTGCCCATGAAGTCTGCACTCTCTTCACATCAGGGCTGGATCATGCTCGACCCCTATTTCAGGGTTACGACTGTCTGTCCTTACCACAAAATTTCAGTCCTTGTGGAAGCACAGACAGATCCCAGTTTGAGTCACTGCAGCACAGTCATGCACAACTATTCTTCCTGTCAGACACCTGTGTTCTTGGCTGGAAATTGCTGCATCACCATTTTATGCAGCTAAATGGTTCATTTGCAGCAAACTACTGGCTTTCAGCAGTCATGGTGGGACTTTCAAATGGATACAGCCTTTACAATTATGATCCTCTGAGATGGAAAGAGCAATAAAAATGTAACATTAGACTGACCCTATATATTGGCTTATTTCTCTGCTCATTCCCAAGTGTGCATGCTGCCCTGTTTGGGGTAGTGGTTCTGCAGGTAAGAGTATTTTTCTAATTAGTTAGCTGCCCTGACATCCCTTCCTTGTCATACCTTTCTATAATTACAGAAATCCTTGGCAAAAAAATGTAACAGGGCTGAATAGAACCTTTGCTCTTAGCCATGATTTAGTAAAAGAAGGCTGAGCTCAACGGTGATGTCGCAAATTCTAAATCTGTTCAATGGCTCTAACGTTTTCTAAGGATAAATAATAAAAGCTTCTCATCTTCTGTGCTTTAAGAGTAATTACTTACTATTTGCATTTCATTACATAGCAGCTGCAATAGCAAATATATTTTGGAACATGATTTCTTGTGACAATGTCTAAATACTTGCGAAGTTTTTAAAAATAAAGCACTTGGGCTTCTCTGGCTTTGGAAAATTAGATGACCACCAGATTTCTTCTGTGGTAATGCTCATGGTTGATGTAAAAGCTCCCTGTTGCTAAAGACCTTGCACAGAAACCACTTATGTTTGCTTAGTGGCTTGTCTATTTTAAGTGTGACTATCTGAAAAAAATGGTGCCACTTCTAAGGTCTCAGAAGCCTTTGCAATGGCAGTATAGAGGAAATGAGGGGATGCAGCTCTGAAGTAAGCCAAAAATCTGTTTTTATGTACAGTAAGAATCTCATAAAAAGTAAGTAGTAGATGGTGTTCCTCTCCATACTGCACTACCAGGTGGCCCTGAAGGCCTGTGTGCCAAAAGGTCTTCATTAGATATCCTTAGAGGATATAGAGTTAATGTAAAAGTTTTAAGGCTAAGGGAACATAGGAGAAAAGATGACGTGAAATCACATTTATCTTAAGAAATAGCCAGCTCAAGGGAGATGATCACAGTCTAAAAATACTTTCAAGGAGACAGACTGACTGAATGAATGAATGAGAAGACTCATTAACTGTAAGGATATAGCTGGAGGAGGACAAGCAGTCCTGGACTGAAAGAAAAGCTGAGGTCGAGAGCAATCAGAGAAAGTGGCCCCAGTGAGAGCAGAAGTGATTTGATGTGTGTAGGGATGATGAGAGCCATCAGGCAGTATGAGGTATGACAATTCAAGTTAACTTCATCGATTGATGGCTGAATAGACACAAAGATAGTTAAGAAAACTTATTGCTAATCACTTTCTACTCAAAAAACCTCAAAGCTCCAGCAGAGCCAAAAGAGTTTTTCTCTCTTGAACAGCAAATTATGTTACAAAAAGGGGATGCAAGGATAGAGACCATAAGCAGCAACAGCAGAGTCCACATAGTTCTCTCTGAGTTATTTAAAGACCAGCCAGAACTATCGTATCAGTTGGAATAAAGCAATGACCTACTTGTCCAATACAAATGAAGGGAGAAGAAAATTTAAACCCATGTGGAGTCTCTGTGTCCTGCTTGATATTCAAATCTATGGAAACATGTCAGACAACTTAAAAAAAACAAGATGGTCTTTCATAATGACATGTCCATGTGGGTTTTTTGATTTTCCAGCTCTTTTCTGGAAATCCAGGGGAATAAAGAATCCTTGGAGATTACACAAGATTATACAATCTTCTTATGGAGCCATCCTGGCAGCAGCCTTGTCTTCATTACACCAAAGAGCTTTTAGCATTGGCTGTCCTACTGAATCTAGCTGTCAAGTGATGTCAGAGCTCCAGCATGCCAGTCCCATGTCTCTTAAGATTTTTGGAGCCAGATTTTTCTAGTCTGCCCAGATGTTTACAAATAAAAGTTGTAAGTTCTCAAGTGTGTAGTGGGTTGACCCTGGCTGGACATCAGGCACCCACCAAAGCCCTCTATTACTCCTCTCTGCATCTGGGAAGGGGAGAGAAAATATAACAAAGGAAAGGTTCATGGGTTGAGATAAGCACTGGGAAAAATCACACACCAAATACTGTCTCAGGTAAAAGAGATTTGAATTGGGGACATTAATTGAATTTATTACTAACAAAACAAGAGCAGAATGATAAGGAGTAAAATAAATCTTAAAAACACCTTCTCCCCAGCCCTCTCTCCCCTCCTTCCTGAGATCTACCTCCTCCCCCCAGAGCAGTGCAGGGAGATGGGGAATGGGGGTTATGGTCAGTTCATCATCACTCGTTATTTCTGCTGCCAACCAGGGAGAGGAGTCCCTCTCCTGCTCCAGTGTGGGGTCTCTCTCGTGGGAGACAATCCTCCACAAACTTCTCCAAAATAAGTCCATCTCATGGGTAACAGTTCTCCATGAACTGCTGCAACATGGGTCAATCTTCCATGGGATATAGTCCTTTAGGCACAGCCTGATACAGTGTGGGTCCCCATAGGGTCTCAAGTCCTACCAGGAAACCTGCTCCAGCATGGGGTCCTCTCTCCATGTGTCTGCAGTCCCTGCCAGGAGCCTGTCCCAGCACAGGCCTCCCACAGGTTCACAGCCTCATCTCAGGCACCACCTGCTCTGGCGTGGGTCTCTGCCACAGGCTGCAGGTGGATCTCTGTAGCCCTGTGGTCCTCTCTGGGCTGCAGGGTGACAGCTGCCTCACCATGGTTGTCACCATGGGCTACAGGGGAACCTCAGCTCTGGCACCTGGAACACTTCCTCCCTCTGCTCCACTTGGAGCCCCGCAGAGTTGTTCCTGTCACGTATTTTCACCCTGCATTTCTCTAGCTGCAATTACATCTGCCCAACGACTTACTTTTTCTTCTCAAATACATTATCACAGAGGTGTTACTATAATTCCTGATTGGCTCAGCCTTAGTAAGCAGCACATCCATCTTGGAGCTTCTTGGCATGGAGGAAGCTTCCAGCAGTTTCTCACAGAAGCCACCCTGTAGCCTCTCCACTACCAAAACCTGGTCATGCACACTCAATATACAGTATCATACACTGTGTGCACAGCTCCTCATTTAACATGTTGTCACTCACCTTAATGGTTGCTCCAGAGTTGCTATCAATTAAAAATAAATGGAGCCTGTTGATCAGTTTACTTCACAAGAGGCAAGGCGGGGGCAGTAGCAAGCTCTGTGCACCAAAGTTTCATTTATCTGCTACTGATTTTACTGTATATCCACCAGCTCAGGGGAATGCACAGCCTCTGGCCTGTATTTCAGCTCTTGTGCTCAGTCTGTCTTTAGCACCAGTAATTTCAAAATTATTGTGCCTAACTGAAAGATTTTCATTATCTCAGTCTTTTAGCTGCTTGTGTTGTACAAGAAGAGACGAAGACCTGAACCTATGTATCATCAAACTGCTGAAAATACAATAGATTGGTTTGTCAACACAATACCCTTAATAATCTTATATATCCACTGGGCAGTGGATTTAACACAGTGGACCCAGACAAGAGTCCCTAGGAGTTAATAAGAAACTGCTGAATGCAGCTTTGTCACAGAGACTGTTATCAAGGAATTATGTTATCATCCAGAACTGCTTGAGACCAGAAATGACCTTTATGGTTAGTGACAGGAAAAAAGAGATCAGATGGTACTCCTAATGGTTCATAATTGCCAGGAGGAAACTGTTGAGCAGTATAACAGAAGCAATCTTTGTAGGTCTAAACATGAACTGCCAAAATCAGACAGTCTTACTAAGTCTTGATGCTATGAAAGCTGGTTTAAGATCTAATCAGATCAATGCTAAGATCAATGTTTTGAATCCTTCAAGGCTTGGAGAGCCTATCCCCCTACTGACAGCTTTCCAGTATCAGTTCTTTATCAATGTCCACTGAGTTTGATATTTAAAGCTATCACTAGATGTTCTCCCAAAACATCCAGTGCTATATTGAGTGGTTTACTCAATACTGAAGACCAACATAGGTCATCCCAGTAGCAGCCATTGATACTATGATTTTCTTCTCCAAGGAACACACAAAACACTCAGTGGGATGGATATGTCTGAGAAAACCTTGATTAACCAAGCAGTTTTTTAAACTACAGAAAACTTGACTGAGATTATTATTGTCAAGAAAAATAATTTTTCCTTTTCTCTTCAAGCCACGGTACAGGTATAAAATAAATCCTTTGGACTGATCTATCAGTAGTGTGCACTAGACTGCAGTTTACTGATGGCTCTTGCTGTCTTCCTTTATGCTCCCATTGTCACTAAATGCCCAAGGAAATAAGTCAATTTGTGAATATGAAGCTACTGAAAGAAGCCTAAGAAAACAAAATGTGGCAACAAAATCTTACCTAGGTATCAGCTGTACTGTACCTGGACACTTAAAATCCCTTTTATAGCTCTAGAAACAAAGCTCCAAGAAATATAATAATTTCATGCCAGGAGAAAAGGTGAGATATCAAATCAAACTCTAAGACCCAGTCTCTGTCTACTAGAACTGGAAGGTTTTCCAGGTGTATGGATTCAGCCCACCATCAGCTCAGATCATACCATTGCTTCAGGACAGACAGGCATGACAGAAATTTGACTGTATAATCAATGCAGCTGTAGGCACAGCCAGCCTGGGCAGAGCCTTACTGCTGCAAGAGGTGCCACCAGCTCAGAAAAATGTTACTATCCAGGCTGTTAATAGGGCACTAGAAGCTCCCTAGTTCAGATAAGGATCTTTCCTGTAAGACAGAAGCTTCCTCTCAGGTCCGGCTACATCAGACTGCAGGCCAACATCACATTTCTTCTCTTGACTATCTCTTTTTGACTTTGTCTGTGAACTACTCCTCATGAACTAATTTGGCCAAAACTTGTTCAACATCACCCAATCAGCTATTAGCATCTGTGAAAGGATGAAATAAGTGAAGAAGCATGCCAACCCAGCCTGCAAATTATAGCATGAAGGACAAACTGAGATGAGCCTGCAGAATAAGATGACAGCATTTTAGACTGCATATGGACTTGAAGCAAAAAATTACAATAAACCTTTTCCATTGTTCTGTAATGCAGAAAGAAATAGAATACTATATTCAGCTTTGCCTTTATTAGTCAACCAAATGGAGTTCAAAGAAAAGACATAAGTGATTAAGAAGCTGAGAAGTGGATTTGTAAGATTTAAAAATTTGTTGTATTTATCTACCTCAGGAAACTACAACTAAAGTGGATGTAAGGAAAATGTGACAAACCCCCATGCATTTTGGAGAATGGGAAAAATAATTCATGTTGGACAAACAAGCATCACCAAGAAACAGTGTTCAGTTTAAGAAAAGGAACTTACACATTAACATTTCAGGAAATGCTTCCAAACAGCAGTTCTTCCACTGTCAGCCTTTGGAATAAACTTAGGTTGGAGAGGTTGAAATCTTCAAATCTAGGGAGCAACAGGATGAAGAAGATAAACAATGGTGAATAAGGAAGTGCCTGCTGTTGCTGCAAAAATAGTCATGTGGGAAAATAAACCAGAGAAGCTTCCACTTTTTACCTAGACAGTTGTTCAAGTGTAATCCAAGAGAAGACACCCTTTTCTTTTCTGTGTTTCACTTCTTGCTATCTCATCAGGGTTAAAAATATTTATTAGTATCAGTGCTAATTTATAATTTATTATTATTAATAAAAGTAACATGAAACAGAAATAGTTGAGTAAATAAAGTTATATATAGGTGATATGTGTTGAAACAGAGTTTTGGTCTTCTCTTCATAAGCATGGTATTAGAATTTGATTCCCACATGGCTTCTGTTTGTAAATGTTTCAGCAATAATTGAGAGAAGGCCAAGAGTATCACAATGTTATATCCCTAAAGTAGCTTTTGTTCAAGGATGAGTTACAGTGCTATTTCTCAGAATTTCAATAGGACTAAGAGATACCCTTAAGCTGCTTATGTTTTTACCCTTTTATCTACTTTTAGGGACCACCAGAATGACTACTCTGTGTACAAACTGAAGAAAACATTTCTATTTGAATTTTTTTAACCTTGAAATGAACAGGGTGTGTTAACTTCCTATAACAAAACTTTCAGATGGTTTGGAAAAATGCTTCCAGCTAAGAACTTCTGGTGATGTCAAGACTCTCAAATAGAGCAGCTACATAAACACATGAAAACTGAGATGTCATAAAAGATTTAAGATAACTTTGAATTCTGACATAATTTTAAGACAGTCCTTCTTTTTCTTCTTTAGTCTTGCATCTTTTCCCCCTCCTTCCAAATAATACATGGAAACATTTGTGATAAAACACAGCAGGTCATATAGATGAGATTTATGTGGAAGAACTGGGAGACCTTTATAGTATGTGGGAAATACCAAAGACAAGGAAGCAGACATTTCATTAGCTCAGCTATTATTATTTATGAATCAACTAGAATGACCTTTTATACTTCTTTGATAAAATTTACTTACTGAAACCCCAGTGGAAATGTATCCAATTCATAATTTAGATTTCCAGCAAAAGCCTAAAATTAAAGTTCGTATTTAAGTTGAAGTGTTAAGAGCCTGTACAGACTTCCACTCCCCACAGGAAGTCCCTGAGGCATAAGAACCATTACTCTGATGGTCAGAAGTCTCCAGCACTACATCAGAAAAAGTAATGATTTTGCAGTTAACTAGCCAAATGTCGAGTCTTAACAAATGTAAATTTTGGGAGGAAGGCTCAATCACCTGGGTTACATAGGTGCACAAATGGCAAGACTGTGCTCCTAAAGACTCTTCAAGGCATACAAAAATTCCACTCATTAATGCATTATTATAGATTAGAAGCCATTTGAGATTATTTTAAAAATTTGCACTGTCTCAAAAGTCAGTACTTAGAAGTCCTGATTCTTTTTACCTTAGGCTCTGACAAATCCCAGCGTCTCTCCAACAAAATTGTGCAAACTATGTAAACACATGAAAGCAAGCAGGACAGAAGCTCCATAGCTGAAGACAATAATGAAAACACTCAGTCTTACAGGTAGCAGAGAACTGTATCTCAGTCCAGAAGATAAAGATTTGAGCATATTCTTAGCTTCTAGCACAGACATAATCCCATAACTGCAGCTGCACTACTCACACCCTTCATTTTACTCACATGTTTTACAGGTATCCTGGCTAGACTTCTGTACCCAATGACATCCAGGACTGCCTTGAGGGCATTTTTCTGATTTCAAATATTGTATCTTTTTAGATAGAACAATGTAACATCTGATAAGTCTCCAGGCTTCTGACCCCAATTTCATGTGTTGCATTATCACAGTTACATGAAGAGGTTTATCTGCTGGAAAGGAAAATTACATGAATGGGCATAAATTAATACATGATGGAGGGGCACAACAGATGTCTGTCTACATCACAAAAGTTTTTACTGTCAGCAACACAGCCAGCTAGCACTCTATCCATTCCTCTATACTTATCAACCTTGAGATATTTATAAAATTTTCCCTGAATAGGCAACAGAATTTAGAAATTAGAGATTTTAGTAAGCTATATTTTTTCTTTCTTGTAGTTTTCCAAACCAAAAGAAAACAGTCTCTATACTCACTCGTGGAATTACATTAGGGCAATTAACCCAGTGAATATGTAGTTTAATCTATTAACATGAAACAAATGTTCAGCCTTTAGAAAATCTAGCACCAGAACCATGATAGCCCACAGCCATGACTTGTTGTTCCAATTCTTACACAAGAAGCTTGAAGCACTTTATAATAGGGAATAAGTTTGGCCTTTCTCATTATATAGCTGAGAAGATAAAAGTGCCTTCTACAAGGGGAAACAAGAAACTGAGCCTGGGGCTATCTCAATTCCAGCCATATGTTATTCCTGAATTATTTCATGCAGCAGCACCAATGCAAGTGCCAAGTGCTTTTGAGGTGGGTGTGATTTGTGGGATTAAAGCAACAAATTTAAACCTACAGCATATTTTTTGGCTGGAAGAAAGGAAGGTGCACTCAAAGAAAGCAGCAAGTTAGTTCCTCTTCACAACCAAGATACATTTCAGCTTATATATCTAAATCAACTGGGAGAAATCTTTGTACTTAAAAATAGATTTTTAAAAAGAAACCTGGAAAACGGGTCTACTGTGTGGACAGTTATATTGAAATCTATTTTCATGCATCTGTGAGAAAAATCTTTGGTAACATTGGTGTTCAGTATTGTTTTCCTTTCCTTTGCCTTTGTTCTTTCTCCTTTACTAACAGCTGCCACCTATTTATGGCATTAATTTTGTGGATTTTACTTCATCTTTTTCCACTTTCTTCATGTCAAATTGCAGAGATTTTAGGTGTCAGCCATATGGCAACCAGTCCCTCACTCAAAGTTCTCTTATTTTATCTTCTACCTTATATGACAATTTAGACAGTAGAAAAGCAATGGAAAATTACAGTGCATTGACAACAGTGTGTGATTTAAAACAAATATATTCTCATTCCAAGGAAATGTTGATAATAATCTCTAAAGTAAGACTGAGAGCTGATGCTTCACATTGCAAATATCACATTTTTTTGAATTAATAAGAATTATTAATTTGAATTAATAAGAAAGAGACCAGAACAAATCTCAAAATAAGAAAGAAGTTCAAAAGCATATGTTAGACAGTCAGTGCTCACGGCACTTTTAGGACATTAAGTGTGAACACAATTGCCAGTATCACTTTCATGCTGTTATGTGTGCTTAGGTTAGACAAGTTCTCACCTTGAACTTGGGTGCCCTGGAAATGTATGAAGATCCAGGAAGCACTGAGTGCTGCTATACTTGTTCTCATCCCAAACAGAAAATAATCTCGGGCAAATTGAGACTTATTTTTAGTCATATTTATATTTTGAAGTGACCTAAAATGGATGCAGTAGCCCATTTACTGAAAAATTATGTGGTAAGGATTGATCTTGCATCAGAACAGGGTGTGATAAAGAAATTACAAAAGCATGTGCAAAGATAATCTAAAATGTGGAAATTAGTGTGGTGTTTTCATCCCTTCCCCATACCAATGTGAGAGGTAGGCAGTGGCTTATTATTGTTATTGTTGTTATATTTTATGAAATAGTGAATGACTGTGTGGCTACTGAGCACTTGGCTGCTACTGAGCTGAGTGCCAGAGCAGTGAGATGAAGCAGGAATGAGAGGCACTCCTCTGAGGCATTCATCTGCAGATAAACAGATGTCATAATGTGGGAACAGGAAAGCAGGAAAAGTGGTATCAACACATCACTTGCCCCCTGGAATGGAAGGGATCCATCTTCTTCCACTCACCCAACAAAGCTCACTGATACACATTTCACATCAGATGGCTGTAGTGCCTCCGGCTGGTAGGTGTTTAGGTGCTGGAGAAGTAGTGGGCTTTGAAAAAAAGCAGCCTTAGAAACTGCAATTGTCTTTTCCATAACTTCGCTGGCTCCAGGATCAGGCAGAGACAGTGCATCACCCTGCTTCTCCTAGCAGCACTGTTTTAAGTTCGGCTGTGAAAAAAAATTGAACAGGGTAAAAATTTTAACAGGCAGGCAAGTTTGACCTTTGCATCCCAGTCTTTCAAAGAAAAAGAGGCTTTGACCATGAGGTGTGTGTTCAGAGTGTCCAGCTTGTTTCTGAACTGCTAGAAGGTAGTCAGGGCCACTGGTTTATCTGTGCACCAACACCTCACTCTCAATGACAACATCTGTCTTAACTACAGTCTCTTAACATTCTCTACCCAAATGCTGCTACTGCACAGGACCAGGAGAACTACAGCAATAGACCTCAGTGCAGTTAATTGCTCTCTCTGTCACAGTTTGGGTTGGCTGCAGCTCCCATTATGCATCTGGTGGGGTTTCACTATTAAGATGATTACCAGCAAGCTCAGACTTTCATCCTTGCACAATAACGATCAGTTTGCAATCAAATGTTTTGGAATACTTTCTGGCCATTTATCACACAATTAATCTCAGCAACCCCCTTTCAGAATGTTGTAAAAAAGCATTAATGTGTAAGTGTTCTGCAAGCATGGTTAGTGATAGGATGTTGAACAGTGAAAACCATTTTCACTTTGATATAGACTATCCTATTCTGACTTCCAAGCATGTTTGGATATACATAATATTACCATTTGCATGGACAATACTCAGCAAGAACACAAAACAATAGGCATTGCAACATTCACCCTGGGTAAAACAGCTTTCCCACTGTCCACTCGTATTTCACATTTTGCACACTAAACACTGCTGTAGTCATGGTTCGTGCTGTGATAATTTGATTTCTCTGAAACTCTTTCCCAGGCACTGTTCTGTCAACAAGAGACATGTTTTTCTAACCATATCCTGTGTTTTGCATTCCTTTCCCTAGGAGGGACCTTCGCTTGATGTCCCTCTGACTTGACCAATGTAGTTGAAGAAGTCTGTCTTTCTTCCACCCCTTGTGTGGGTTCTTTGTAAAATAGTATAAAGGGAAACTCCCGAGTAATAAAGATAGATTTGGAGTCATTTCAGCCTTCTGAAGTCGGGAGTCTGTGTCGCTGTTAATCTTAAACGGCGTCACACTGCCCATTTCACAAAATAGTCACTGCACTGAACTCTCCTCTGGCAAATCTAGAACAAGACCTATCCAGCAACATGATGTCTTATGCCAAACAAAACCATTCTTTTTTTTTTTTTTTTTTTTTTTTTTTTTTTTTTTTTTTAAAGTAGAATTTCTAGAGTGAAAAAATGGTATTTGTACTCATTAAGCCAGCAATTTTCTTAGGAGATGCTGTTTCATCCTCACTTACCCGGGATCTCTCTCTTAGTCTCCTCTGCCATTGCAAACAGCTGAGCAGTTTTGACTGGCTATGTGAGCTTCTGCATCATCAGCACGAGGTGGTGGAACCACTCATCAAAGTTGGGGTCCTGTTTCTTGTACAGGCAACCCAAAACAATCCAGGTGAAGGAGATGAAGGTTTACCTCATTTCTTTAGAGAAATAAAGTCTTTTCCCTTTTCCACAGTCCAGACTATTTCCATAGTGCTTGAGATTCACTGAAAATGAATGCTATGACTAACATCAAAAAATAAAGCTTTCAGCCAAAAGACTTCTTTGTTTTAAAAAAAAAACCACCTGGGTTTTCCACTGAAAACATACAGATCTTTCAAACAGTCCTATTAACAGTCTTACCTGTTAAAAACCACTAAGGATTGGTTTTCTGTCTGCTATTGGATTTCTTAGTCCTTGCCTAAGTATATGGCCTAAAAAAAGATCCATACTACTGCTATGGAAGAAAAAGTAAGATTGTGTTAAGTGTGTATGGTAAGAAGCATTTCAGTTCCCATTAACTAAATTAATTTAATCACAGTGAGAACATGAGGAAAACAATTAAGAAGTTGGTGAAACTCCCCTTTTGGCCCTGGAAAGTCCATTTCCTCCATTTCTTAATATGTATGAGATGCAGAAGAAATCTTTGCTGGCAGCGCTTCAGTTCAAGATAAAAATTAAAATGTTGCAGTGCACAACGGCAAAAGCATTTCCCAAAAATTCCTGTTGAGGAATTAGAAAAATGATGTATTATTCCTCTTAGATCATAACAGCAGCTTGATTTCCACTTCAAAAAGTAAATCAGAACATTTCAAACAACAGCTATTATGCATTTAAATTAAGCAAGCGAGAGTAAGTTGTGACTGAAAATTTGGCAGAGGTAATCCAGAGGCTCTCTGGACCACCAGTATTATTTAGACAAATTTCACACTTCTAGGAAATATTTCAGAGGACTGAGGTGAGGAAAGAACTAATACAGCATCCGCTTTTCAGTGAGGAGGTAGACTGATTTAAATTGACATAGCAGGAAACGGAAAGAAAATAATAGAATAACCCATAATTTTTGATCATTCTAGGACATAGAAAGTAAAACGAATTGAAATTACTAAAGCTTATAAGAAATAGAGCTGGTCGGATAAAACTGACTCTTTATACTGATCAGCTAGAATTAAAATTGGTTTGAAGACAAAGCCAACACACATGTAGTATTTATACTGCTGACGGACATTTAAAATTGTGCCACATGACAGACTGAAGCCAGATTTATACAAAATTAACTGGCTGGTTGTCTTGGGTTGTGGAACCAAAAATGTGTATTCTATTTCATCAGCTGAAAGCAGTTGGAGAACTGTTCTTCTTTACTCTGTGAGGAGGGGGGCAGATGCCTTTTGATAATAGGCCAGCTGTTCAAACCAGGTAGGGCAGTGTTTCTTATCTCTTTCACTGCCCGAGGAATATTTTCTGCTAATGGACCATTAAGATACCCCTAATAGCACACATCCCCAAAATACACTATCCACATTCCATCATCCTATTGTGAGATGCTCCACCCAGTGGGGGGAGCCAACCATTCCTACCTGGATAAAACTGAGACACAGGAACAAGAAAGGATCCGGCTTCACCCGATTCCTGGAGGAAGACTGGACCCCTTCTCACCACCACTGGACCCTTGTTCTACAGGATCACCCCTACTCCACCAGAACCACATCTGCCACTCCAGGAGGACTCACTTTTGGACTGCTTCCAACACCCTGACCCACAGGGTGTCAGGTGGTAGCTCTGACTCTGTCAGGGTTTTCCAAAATTGTTGTTTGTTTGCTGGTGTGGTTGGGTGGTTTTGTTTTTCTACTACATTTGTACTGTTAATATTCCTAGTAAAGAACTGTTATTCCTATTCCCAAATCTTTGCCTGAAAGCCCTTAATTGTAAAACTATAATTTGGCGGGGGTGAGGGGTTTACGTTCCCCATTCTAAGGGAAACTCCAGCTTTCCCTGGCAGATACCTGTCTTTCCAAACCAAGACACTGGTATGAAATACATTGCAACTATGGTTTCTGAATTGTACATGGACACACATTAAGCACAATCTTCTATTCTTATCTTAAAAATTGCTTCTTTACTATAACATTATTTAATATTATTTTCAATAATTGAGATACAAGATAAAGTTACCTTTCAAATCTCATCTAAAGATGAAAAAGTTTCAAAGGAGAGAAGCACAGAAAACTAACAAATACAATGGGCCACTTCCTAAACCAGCTTGCTTTGTTTTCTGGCTGCAAACTGCATTCAAAGGAATGTGGAAACACATAGGGCAGGGGCTCACCAACCACACAAGCAACAGGCACAGGGATTATTTATTCTTCAAATCTGATGTCACGGCCAAGATTGTTATAAAAATGAGGTGGAGTAGCGTAGGGAGAGTCAATACTGTACAATTCTTTTAGCAGTCCTGTTTTGCTATTAGTGTTCCAATTAAAAATGCATTTAAATTATAGTAAAGGATCCAAAGAAGAGTGCCACAGAGGATCCAGAAGACTTAAGTCTATTTACTTCTTAAAAAAAAAGAAAGCTGAAGACTGACTTGTTCAGTTTGTAAATGCCTGCAGTAAAAACAGGGTCACACCACACACTTCAGTTTTGCAGGCAACAGACAAAAGATCTGATAGCTGGATATAAAAAGATGACAAATTCAGCCTCAATGCAAGAGGCATGTGTTAATTAGTAAGTAATTATACTTTAAACAATTTGGGTGGATTCTTAATTCTAGGAGCTTTCAAATCAATGCAGGATGCCTTTTTCTAAGAACATCCTTAGTTCAAACAAGAATTTAAGTCCTGGAAACTGTGCTCTGCAAGAGAGCAGACTGAACACATGGTGTTTCCTTCCGCCTTCCAAATCAGATTACACTGGAACTGTTGTATTTTTCTCATGGAAATACCTCAGAGGAGGTAGATTTAAAAAGGGAAGAGAAGTGGGCATGAGCATTTTGGACACACAGGACCATGCAATACAGTTGGGACTATATGGCTGCATTACACCACTACCTGAAAGAAGCATCACCTAGGTACAGCAAGAGTGCAAAATTGTGCAGGCAGGGAGGGACCCTACATTTTTGTACTACAAATTATGAAAATTAAAGCAGTAACAGCATGCTATGTTCAGTCTAGCGGATGCCAGAAATTTTGCATGCCAGGAGATTGCTCAGCCCAAGCCTGCAGGGGTACTATTCCTTTCAGACTGTTTTTATCATGAGAAAGAAAAATAAGACAGATGCAATGCACCTGAAAGAAGGAATTCACCCTTTTGGCCTTAGGGAAATAAAGGTGAAGAGGCTTGACATACTGCAGATAAACTTAACCATATAAAGGAAAAGGTAGTCAGAAGAGACAGAAACCTGAGAATTTCCTGCTTGAATCGTATCCATACTTTTGTCAACATAAAATTGCAAACACTGAGTTTCTAGTCTCAGGAAGTAAAATTATTTCAATTGATGGCACCCCTTTTTGAATATAAGGCAATGAGATTCAAGTTGTCTTGTCTGGTGCCAAGTAAGAGCTTTGAGCAGAATCTCTTGTATCTTAGGACAAGATCTCATGCCACAAGGCTGCTGGATGTTTTGGGCATGAGTGCCTACTCTCCCTGCAAGAGTCATGTTTGAACAAAAGAAAGACCATGTAAAGACAGCCAAATTTCGAAGAAATGTGTTTTGGTGAAAAGCTGGTATACAGATTTAGTTGAAGAATTTTCTTTAAGCGAAGAGTGTAACATTTTTTACTCCAGTAATTCTTTCAGTAGCCAAGATTCTTACTTCACAATTTCAAACTTCTGCATACCCAGCTGCCAGGATTAAGACACAGCGTAGGAGTTCACCCTGCACAGACAGTGAGCATAATGTACAGCCATCATGGAGACAACAGCTCAGAAATGGAAAAATCCTTCCAGGTTGTTCATGACAGATCTATGGCAGCAGTCACCCACGACAATATATTTTTAGAGTTCTGTCCAGCCTATTTCTATTCATGCTCCTCCCAGAGATCCTTTAATTCATAGATACTGTTAAAGCTCACATGATTCTCTTCAGAGATACATCATAGTATCACTTTTGTATCTGCACTTTCCCACATGGGCAACATGCTGCTGTGGAGCTGTATTTAAAGCATGCTTTGGAACTAGGGACGTTGCAGTTCAACGGCACTAAATAATCCACAAACTTTTCAAGTATATACTTTATTTCATTTATATTTCACAGTCAATTTCTGTAAAGTTTTAGCAAAAAGGTCATGTTCCATAACAGAGGTGTTAGGCTACTGTATTCAGAGCTAGCAACGGGCTTTGAAAATACAGAAAATATTTACATTCCAACTAGAACAGCAGAATTTCAAAAAGACATAGTAAAAGTAATCAAAAATACCAACATTTATTAAAACTTAATACAAAAACCAGTCTGTCTGACCCATCAAGCTACCCCACTTGTAGGCTGTTAGCAACAGCTGAAGCTGCAGCAGGCCATCTGACTGATTAGATCAAGGCAGCTGTCTTCAGCTAACTTCTTAATAACAAGTCTTGCTGCTTCGAAGATCAAAAAACCCTGTGAATTCATTGCTCACAGTTTCAACTCAGAGGCTAACATTTCTGTTCAAACCTACTGGACCACTTTCAGATCCAGCCCAGAAGCTGGACTTCTCCTGGTCCTGATGAAGTCAACTGATTTTCCAAATGCATTTCCAAGCTAACCTATTTTATTACACTGCAGCCAAGAAAGGAAAGCCCTTATTGTTTTAAAGCTTTATCAGGGCTCCCAGGAATAAAGGCAACTAAGAAAACTGAACAGAACGGTACCTGATGACATATTTATCACCAGAGACCCTCAACATTCTTTTTTTTTAGAGATGTTGAGTTAAGGTTTCCCATTATCTAGTGATACGCTTCCTAAGGAGCCCCAGATTTAAGTATGAGTTCCAGAGTGGATTTTTCTAGTTCAGTAAATAATATTTAAATCTGGACTGATGCCCAGTAGGAGATGTCTAACCAGCTGCTGGACTTTATTCACAGATTTATTGAACATATATTTATACAAATTACACCAGCTGAAAGGCCCATTAGCTGTAAGCACACCCACTTCAGCCCACCCTCCATACTGTCAGGGAAAATGGTACATATGGTACTATAAGGACTAAAAGAGATTTCCACCAGCTAAGTCTCCCTAAGTCAGAGGGTACTGCCCTGCAAAGCAAGTTTTTCATTCCTTTATACTCTATTAGAGCAGTGGAAACAGAATGGAGAAGGTCACTGGTAGACTCATTTTTCCTTGTCTCCAACAGCTACAATTGGACTTCATTTTTCCTGTCTCCTTTTCATCTCTAGGTACCCTGAGCCCATCATGTTTTCTAGGACAAACGCTTCCTAAAAATACATATTCTGAACTTCAAATTCTCCTCTCTATTTAATAGGTAGAACAAGAACTTTAAGGAAAGTAGGAAAAATACTCTATACACTTTCCCATACCTCACACCTCTAGGCCTATTACATGTATTTGATCAATGAAGCTGCCTCCTCTCCTTGTAAGAAGTTCAGATGAAAACAAGATCTTCTTTCATAAATGGACTAAGGTACCATCACATCTATCCTACCAAATGTCATTTGGTGCAGATATCACAACTGATAGATTGTGTCTATACTGGACATGTCCTACATTATTTCATTGCACTGTGCTGCCTACTGGATTTGCTGGCTGAGTTCTGACATTGCCAGGCTGCGAGTTATGAGACACAGCAGTATCACATCTATATCAGGTATATTAAAAAAAATAAATGCCAGAACAGAGTCTACAAACACTTTTAAACAATTCCCATGTACTGCACCAGTCTTCAGCAGGTAGGCAGGATGCCATGAAAGGCATGGCTACTAGTTTGCTACATCTCCACTAGAGCAAACTCTGCCACATTTCTCTCCAGGTCCATGCTTATACAAATAGGAGTCACGCCTCAACTTTTTAAAACATGTAAAGCATTTCTTTTCATCAGTGTAAAAAGGGTGAAATCTCTTACAAGAGAAAAGTCCCTTACACTTTCTCTAACCCACCTATTTCAGGAAGGACTACAAAGTATTCTCTACAGTCTTCCGCAATACAGATTCTTAGAGGCAGCAGAAAATGTAAAGGTCTAGTCACAAATTAGCAAGATATCCACTCTACTTTCAAGTTTCTTTCTTAACAACCTGAAACAGATGATAAAAGGAATCAAATAGCTAATCACCTAGACAGCATGAGTTTTTGGAAACACTGTCTCACAAAAAAGAACATATCACAGACGATCCAGATTCCTTAATGTTCTTAGACAAAACTCTTCTCAATTTTCTACACAAACTTCCTCTGGAAAAAAATCCCTTCAGATTGCAGGGAGTGATGTAGTTAAGTGTCTAGATAACTACAATGAAATAAATGTCTGTAAACCAGCTTTTGTAACATGACTGTTGTGACTCTCCACTAACAAGGTCAGTATCTTATGCACACTGTGGTGTTAGCAACATCGCAAGGCAAGCAGCCTAGGAATGCTATCAATCTATATGAAGGAAAAAATGTCTTGGAGTTCATTTTCTGAAGTTCAAACTTAGATAAATCTTAAGCAAGTTTATCCAAGCTGACACAGCCCCACCCTCACTACATTCATCTGATATTCTAAGTAAAAAAAAAAAAAAAAAAAAAAAAAAAAAAAAAAAAAAAAAAAAAAAAAAGAAAAAAGAAGGGGATAGGAGAAGGACTTATTTCACCTCACACCAACTCCCTTCACCTGCTTGGAACTGATGATGGCCCAACAGTGGGGCATGTTCTGCTGCTGCACTCTCAGAAACAACTACCTGAAGATGGGAGTAAGATGCTTGCAGAATACTGCAAATGACTGTCTTCACCTCAAGAATGGGAACATGCCAGCAGAGCACAAACTTCTTCAGTCCAAGGAATTACACAGTTAGCATGAAATTCAAGGTTACACTGCAGTACTAAGTACCTGATCTGTCTAGAACCCACCATGCTATTCCAGTCCCATAGCTGGCTCTGAAGACAAACTGTTAATGGCAATGCAACCTTGCAAATCTTGGACTCAAAAAATGCTCAAGTAGAAGTTTGATAAAGGAAAAAGGAGGCACAGAAGTAACTTGACCAACAGCTACACACATTTTTACTACATGTTGGGATAAGTGGGGTCTTCAAGGCTGCTATCAGCTTTATCAGATCCTGTTAGAGATGCTTCTAGCTCTGCCCATGACTGTGGAGCATTGTTCTTTATTGCCTCTATAAAAAGCTGTGTTTGGTGCTTCAGCCGGTCCAGCTCAGCCTGCGTCACCTGGTTCTGATGAATGAGTTCCTTGGTTTTTAAAGTGATTTCCAGCAATCCCGACCTGCGTAGCACAACAAGAGTATTCTGAAAGCGTCTGCACTTGCTTTGTTGTTGCAAGAGCAGTTCAGGGGTAGTGCAAATCTCTTCTGATATCAATGGAGGGCTCCACACTGCAGAAGGCATTGTAGTCTGTGATGCACTCTCGCTCTCATGAAAGGTGCACTTTGTTGCCTGCAGAGTTCCAAAAGGCAAAAGGGGAGTCAAACCTGGCACTTTCTGAGCATCACTGGAAACACGATGAAAACCAGGAAGAGCTGACAGTTTTCCACTTGTCACCAGAGCTGAAGAACTTTGCTGGTTAGAATCCTGAGGGGTCTTAAAGCTAACAGGTAGGTGGGAAAAAGGACTTGTAGGCAAGCCTGTGTTCATCCGTACAGGAGAAGTCTCCATCTTGGGTGCTTCTGTGCAGAGTCGTTTATGGCAAGTGGTTTCCTGACATTCTTCTGGATCAAAGGAGTGATCTCTTTTGCAGGGTTGTGGTGCTATTTTGGGGAAAGAATTCAGGATGGGCAGGTAATTAGTGGAATCGTTTCTCTTTTTCCCAACAGGGTGAGGATTAATGGGAGGTGGGATTGATGGACGAAGAAACACTAGTTGTGGCTGAGCTGGAATCACTTCAAAGGATGGCTGCACAGTCCAAGACTGGAGCTGTGATGAACTCCCCTGAGAAGCACAAACAGGGAAAAACCACAAGTCTTACAAAAGTGTTATAGAAGACAAAAAAACCCCTAAACTTAAACAGGTGAACTGTGACATTTTTCAACATTTTATATATATTGTCCAATTAATGTGTTTTGAAGTTTTCTATCAAACTCGTCCTTCTCCTTCTCTAACAATGGAGTGTAACGCTGGAAATAAAGCTGTAATCCATAACGCTTTTACTATGCAACAGCAGATCTACTTAAAAACAATTCAATCTGAATTTAAATATGCTTTCATAAGTGAGAATTAAAGTACAAGCTTATATTGTAAAACTTTCATTAAAAAATTCAACCCAGTCTTGGGGTAAAACTACAAGAGCACAGGAAAGCTGAAAAACAATTAAGCTTTCTGTTGTGAAATATCTTAAGAGTCAAGGAAAGACATTTTAGGAACAATTCAGGCTCCCTCTTTGTTGAAAGGTAACAACTCAAATCTTCTCAAATTTATCCTTATAGCAAGATTTTGAAACGGTTATTTAAGATATACAACATCTGCTCAGGAAGTCTTGTAATTTGATATGACAATACGCAGTTTCAGTAAATATAAAATTATATATATATATATGAAGCAGGAAAAAAAAGGCTGAATATCAACCAATGCAAGGAGAAAAGCCTGAGGTAAGCCCAGAGGAGTTTAACTTTGTCCATCTGGTGAAACAGTGTGCACCGATAAACCTTTAAAAGCATTTTATTTCAAGAAAGATGCCCAAGGCTTTATTCCCTCCCACAAAGCTGTACTCTGGAATATAGGGGAAAACATCAATTTTTACAAGACATTACCTCTTTTTCCTCCAACACCTTACTACATATCCTCATGAGATCTTCTGGCCAAAAACATGATTGCTTTTCTCCAAAGACATCAAATGGTCTAGTAAGAGACACTATTTCTTTCTAAAGCAAAATCTCACTTCTTAATATATTTAAGCCATCACCACTACAATTACACTAATATATTGTCAGCTGCTTTTTCAATTCCTTACAACTTGGAACACAACTGGCAAGCCTCCTGCAGGCAGCTTTTAGCTACCACAAATACATCTAACTATTTTTAGTATTATATTAAGTCATCTGAAATTCATATCTTTTCCACCAGTCTCATAAGTTTTAAACTGGCAAATGCTAACATGCTTTGCTAAAGTCCATTCCCCCAGTAAAGGACTTGGAACTTACCAAAAGCAGGTATTACCCACTGATTAGGACACTGAGACTTGGAGATAAGATTCAATTACCTACTCTGACACAATGTTTCTTTGGTTCAGTGGGCAAGATGCTTATGGAATAGGGGTACAGAACAGCTACCTGTAAAAATAAATATTACTACCTTAACACAGAAGAAAGAACATTCAAAAGAAAAGTATCTGGAGATGTAAGGAATGAGGAAGCATATAAATACTGTAGCTATACATACACAGCACAGAACACGTAGCCTTTAGGAGCAAGGGTTTGGAGCCAGATGTTGCCATTTACTGCACTGCTGAACAGCACTTAGCATGGCACAGCCATTGAGGCTAAAAGAGCTGTGGTAACTGTTTATCTTATCCTTGGGTTTCTTGTTTCTTCCTATCTCTGTTGTTTCTTCCTTTCCTTCTCACATAGCACTGTGCTCTTGCTCTCATAATCAAAATTTCATTTTCAGTAGAGAAGGCCACTTTTACTAACTCTGCAAATTGTTGTGTGTTTTGTTGCATTTTTTAATGAAAGCTATGAAAGCTAACTTCCTGATGTATCAGTGTTACTTACCTAAAAAGCTTTCCTACTTATTAAAGACTTTTACAAGACTTACAGAAACCTTACCACTATCAGCACTGTGTTCTAGAGCATTAATCGCCACTCGATTCTTTTTTTAGCAGCATTACTGTTAGCTGTTTACATTCTGAAATTGGGTCAGCAGGTAAGCACCACTGTAGAGGATCACAGTGGTTCCAAGACAGAAGGATGATGCTGATTGAAACTGAAACTAGAACAAATAAACAACAGTAACTGGATGCTGCCTTTTTTTTTTTTTTGCTCCAGCAAGTCCAACTGAACACTGTGTTGAAAAGATGACCATCTGAGCTAACTAGGCATAGTGATGAAAGGCAGAAAGACATTTGATTATTATTCTGACCTAGACTTGTTGCTTTCATTTATTGCAGTAAACATTTTTCAGTTTGACATTACTGTCTTTAATCATACATACAATCATAGTTAGATTATGATGCATGGCTCAAGAGAACCAAGAGTGGTCATTTTATCCATCTCCAACTCTTCCTTGCCAAATACCCTTTTTGCTATGCTACCAGGATTTTATATATATGTGTATGTGTGTGTATGTGTGGATTTTTTTTAAGATATCTCTCTCTCTATATATAAGCTACTTATTATTAATCGCTGCTTCTTATTTGCAACACAGCTTGGAGTTTAACACTGGAATCAATGCAGGTAATGTCTTAATTTTTGAGCTCTGGGCCAAAGGCTATCAGCCTTTGGTGAAGCTTGAATTTATATAGAAAGTCCTGACTTTGTATATAAAAACTTCATAACATCTAGGAATGTAACTATAAAACAAAATTGTTTCTTGTCAAGATAAAGCATGATGCTCAGAGAACAGAACCACCTCCCCTACAAGTCCATAATCTGCTAAATACTAACTGTGAATATTTGGTCTTGTTTGTTGTTGTAACAGGTTCAGTAGAAAAACAATCAGGGTCTATATCCTTTTTTCCCCTACCCATTGTATTCTCAGAAGTATTCTAGTAAAAAAAAAATTAAGAACTTTTGCCCTGCTCCAAAAATGAGTGAGTACATAACAGGAGGTCTAATAATATGACAGTACTTTGGACTTCTCATACCTTCTGCTAAAATGTTAAAGTTGCACAGGGGGTCTCACAGATGTGCTGGAAGAACTATTCTTTACAAAAATACCAGAGAACATAAATAGGGAATGGAACTGATGCAACGTGAGCCATCACATGCAATTAAATTAAACAATTATCAAAGTGGAAGTACCATGGCTAACTTCAGATAAGGATTTAACTTTTTAATTTATAACATTCTGGATTAGTGGTTCCCATTACATATGAAACACTACTAGAATCTAAGAATGAGGAAACAAACCTACCATCCTACTTCACCATCTTTATTGAATGAAAAAGACAACAGCAGCTTTCAAAAGCAAAATATCCTTTTCCATTTAATCTTTGCTGCTATTCATGTAACATTCTTGTTTGGGGGGATTCCTTTGAGACAAAGAGGTTTAGGAGATGCAGATGGAACAGAGTTTCTCTATTTCACATTCCATCTTAGTTATTCCAGCTGCCTCTCAAAAAAACAGAGAATCACATTAGAACTTTGCAAACTACCAGTTACATTCTGGACTGCAACATCTTTTTTGAAAGGAAAAACGTTTTTTTAAAAAAATAAGAACATGCAATATTTTTCAAGATATTATTTCTTCCCCTACCTGCTTAACCAACACATTTTTCATAACAACCATAGGAGATAGCGGAGGAAAGGAGCTGCTTGTGCTCCTGGGGCACTGCCAAGGTCCATCCTCTGCATTCCAACACAGCGCATTCAGCACATCCTCGGAGTCTGTCTGCTCCATAGCACTTGGGCATTCTGAACTTCCATCTGCCAGATGCAGAATTCAGCTGTTAGTTGTTCCACATGCAACATGCTTACTACTGCCTTTGAGTTCTAATATTCTGCCTCCTTCAACCAGGTCACAAAGAACAATAGAGTTTACTTCTGTAACATTAACAAATTTAAAGCCGCTCTGACAGCGGTCAGACAGCCTCTAATAAAAGGCTTTGTATTTCAGGTCAGTTCTTACACAGACATTTTCTCCCCCAGAAATCTATTACTTTCTGTTCTTTTGTATTCAGTCTCCAAGGGACTGCATAGCATCATGAAGCTTGCATTGCTCTAAAAACTGATACAGGAAAACACTACAGGCTCCAGCATTGCCACATCCATAGTTTGCCATGCAGGCATTTTGTGTCTTGAAATTTTCTCTCTCTCATCAAAGTGCTTTTTATCTTGTTTAAAGGTTATTTTTGCACAGTTTTGTTGAGTACTACAATGGCATACCATGTCTACTATTTTACTGATGTTATAACCATTACTCTGGTTTATCAGGCACAACTGACAAGTATGGTCAGATCATAAGAGACACTGGGCAGCATAATCCAACAATTCATTCGTCACTTCAAAGAACAAAAAGTAACTTTGACATCTCCACTTCTAGACTCTGAAGTCTAAGATTCTTCCATTAATTCTAAATTCCCATGCCATTCAAATTCACAGGATGAACTTTAAAACTTGGTAATGTTCCACTTCAAAAGATTTTGGTGGTAGGATGATTGCAGGTGAAACCTATGTTGCATAGAAAGGCCCTCCAAGGTAATGAGACACAAACTGGAAGGGGTTACTCAGATTTGTTACACATCACCACTTAGAGCACAGCCTCAGCAGGGTAACACAAAAAAGATAACACAGTGTTTTTCTAAACCTGAATATCCGGAGTCTTTGTCAGATTCAGCTGCTGCCATACTGAAGCGATGGTTGAAGCTCTTCATTTCAGTCACTTTGCCCAACAATTCCTCAAGGATGTCAGTAGATGACTATTTTGTCTGAGTGCTTCCATAGTGCCGTGGGCAGTTTTTAACACCTTTTCCATTGGGGAACTACAGAAACAGTTAAAGACAAAAAAGGACTTTATGTGAATCTAAAGAAACTTCCATCAGTATAAGACAGCAATGGTTGCGTATCTCCTTTTATACTGCCAGTGAGCTAACTGCAGAAATATCTCTTAAGAAATATCTCAAAGTGCTGAAAGAATGAAATTTAGATCAAAAGCTAATGTATTATACACGTCTTTCCATCCCAGAAAGGTAAAACAAACTAAAACTTAAAGGCTATTAATAAACAACATTTATTTCAAGAACTAAAATTACTCAAGCATAATTTATCTTGTGAAAGCTTTGTTGTCCCAAGGGCTGAATTGCAAAACAAGACAGTTGTGCTGGCTGAAGCTCTTACAGCTGAACCTGCAAAGCTGTGGTTTTGCTAACACAGTTTGTTTCATTCTCAACAGTAGAGTAAGTCATCAGAGAAAAGAATGAGTGATCAGTGAACACACTGAGGGCTAAAGAAATCTGTGCTGCTAAGAGAGCAACACACTCCTAGGGGAGACAGAGCCTTAGAAATGCCCACACCCAGAATGCAAACATTGAAAGGCTGAAACTGAAGCTATGAAAATCAGAAAAATGTAGTAGCATTATGGCCTCCCACATTACATACTTGTCACAACCTTCAGCTGCTTCCTGAGGGTAGGCAGCATCTAGTAAGACTTAAGTTTCTGCTTCACTTAAAGAAGGTAATTGAGAAGTTGGCTAACAGAAAACGGATAGAATTAAGTGTAGAAATTTCTATTACTATTTGTAATTGAAATTTCTATTACTATTTACTAATTGTAGAAATTATTTTCCTATAAACTAACCTACTGAAGTTATGTCTCAATGTTAAGTTTTATATTTAAAGTACAAAAACAGGAACTCAGGAATCCATTAGCAGCAGTATCCAGTACAACCTGCTTCAAATGACATTGCAACAGACATTCTGGAATAATCTACGCCAAAATGCAAGTTCCTCCTTCAGGTCCTGCCAACTTTGTTAGAAGTGTGCTCCAAAATCCTGAGTCTTAGCACCAGCATTGAATCCTGAAATGGGAGTATGATTGTCTATTACAAGGATGACGGAATAATGGTCAGGAGAAGAAAATTTCCTCAAGTAGCTACTTGCATCACTTTTACTTTCCCTCTTCAGTCACACCTGCCTGCCTACTAACAGGTATGGAACAAACATGGTTACATAAGCGCAACCTAGATGCTATCCTTGCAATGGAAGAAGTGGTTTAACTCCTGACCCACACTTTCATTACTTAGCTCTTTCCAAAATAAATGTATTTTTTAAAGAAAGTGATACGCAGAAACGCTAATCTAAAATAAAGCCCCCAAACCCCAGAACCACCTCAAACCAAAACCAGAAAGAGGGCTAGAAATACAGTAAGAACACTTCACGTGCCAGCTTTGCATCAACTGAGGCTTGCAGAAGGGCTGACAAGCCATCTCCTCTCACAGAAAAAAAGCAAAACACCACAACCACAGCCGAAAATAAACAAACCAGAAGTGCCACTCCCCCGAGGCACGGGCGTGAGAACCCTCCTGCCCGTCGCCGGGCCAGAGCCGCCTACCCGGGCCCGGCGAGCAGGACCTCGGCCGCGCACCGCCTTTAGAACCAGGAGCCCACGCCGTCGTCCAGGACCGTCCCTCCCGCCGATCCCACCCAACCGCCTCCCGGGCCCACACGCCAAACTCCTGCGGCACGAGGAGAGCCCGCGCAGGCGGGCCGAGCCACTCGGTCGCTGGGCCCGAGCCGCCGCCCCGCCACACGGCGAGGCGCACCAGGTACAGCACAGTCCCGGGGCCCCAGGGCCGACACCGCCCGCTCACGGCCGCTGCCTCCCGCCGGGCCGGGCCACCCCTCACCTGGGCCCGGGGCCGCCACAGCTCAGCCGCGCCGCGCATGCGCCGCACCCGCCCCGGCCACGCCCCGCCCTCACGGCCCCCGACGGGGAGCGCGGCCGCCGCGCCCCGAGCGCGCATGCGCAGAGCGGGCTGGCGGGAGCGCGGGCGTTGAGGGTGCTCGTTGCTGCGCTGGAGCGTGTGAGGGAGCCGGGCAGGGGGAGCGGAGCCAGGCGTTTGGCGTGCTGCTGGGCCTCCCGAATATTGTACAAGAAAGTACGAATTCTTCCCCACACAGAAGGTTTGGCATTTGTGCAGCCTCTCTCGTTGCATGAATGAGAGAGGAAAAACAGATGATTAAAATATGAGGAAAGCAGCATCAAAGAGGTCTCAAACTTGATTTAACGGGGGAAAACACGGCAAAAAAAGGAATCACGGGATCAATTAGGTTGGAAAAGACCTCGGATCATCGAGTCCAACCTAAGACCTAACACCACATGTCAACTAGACCATGGCACTAAGGGCTACATCCAGACTTAAACACTTTCAGGGACAGTGAGTCCGTCACTTCTTTGGGCATCATGTTCCAATGTCTAATCATCTTTTCTGTGAAGAAATTCCTCATCTCCAACCTGAACTTCCCTAGCACAGCTCAATACTATGTCCTGTCTCTGGTGGCTGGGAGAAGAGTCCAAACCCCAAGTGGCTACAGCTCCTTTCAGCCTCCTTGTAAGAGTGATAAGGTCACACCTCAGTCTGGGCTGAACGCCCCCTTCTGCCCCTCACAGAACTTGTCTCTAGATCCTTCACCATCTTCATTGCCATTCTCTGGGCTCATTCCAGCACCTCAATGTCCTTTACTGAATGGAGGGACCCAGAACTGGACACAGAATTGAGGTGTAGTTTCACCAGTGCCAAGTATGGGGGAAGAATCACTTTTTCCTGTCATGAGTGAAAACAAAAAACCAATCAACTTTTACATGGTTGGGAACTGTGAAACACATTGATTTGGCTTACATGACCTGCATATAAACCAAGAGCAAATAAATAGGAGGAAGTGAGTCGCTGGTTCAATGAATATAACTGGAGTAGCTATTCTTGTTCTGAGAACTGCTACCAGCACCCAGAAACCTGTCAGAATATTTTGCATTTGGACATGAAAGCCATTTCATTAGAGAAAACTGAAAAGGCTGTGTGGAGGACCTGAACAAAGACACAACAAATTCCTTAAATAGAAAGAAATACTTTCATTGTTATGATGGTCTTGTTAAAGAACCTGAAATATGCTGATTAAAGAGGTCAGCAAGTTCTAATAAATTCCTGAAGGAAAAAGAGAAGGACCTTTAATCTCAGCATAGTCTCATAAACAACTTGTCAAATGCAACACAAAAATGTCTGAGGTTACATGAAATGACACTGTCATTTTAAAAAATACAGGACTGATGGGTTCCAGTCCTACCAATATGAAATGCTGTGAGAGAACACTAGAGACTCTTATTCTTAGGATGTATTTTTGCACACTTAAATGCCGGAGTTGGCTCTGATTACATTTAAACTGTAGTGTGAGAAGTGTGATCTCTAGACTGGATTTGGATCCCTTACTGTTCAGGAGTTTTGAATTCTGAGGAGAAGCATGCTAAGAATGCTGTTGTATCATCTTATTTGCACAGGCATGGTCCTGGGCTGCCTTGTACCCAGAAACAACCTTTACTGTCCTCCACAGAGGCCAGATTTCTCAGGCTATGGAGTATGTGTGGGTGCTCAGTGAAAACAGCTCACCAGAGAGCAAGCAGCCTGTGTTTGGGACGGACAACCTGCTGTTCAGTTCAGGTGATTCAGAACAGATTTGCAATATGTGATACCAGGTCTTCATCCAAGGGGCAGCAGGTAGGTGAACAGAAATACTATTCCATTTAATAGAGAAGTTTTCTTGGATAGTCAAGGTAAACCTCTGTTCTAAATAAATTTAATATTACCACCTGAATTGTCCCTGAATTAAGTTGACTTAAACCTTTGGTTTATCTTGATCATCTAATCATGTGTCTTTCTAGTTTTAATAATATTTCTGTCATTGCCACTTCTCTCCCTTTTCCTTTCATTTGATTCTTCATTGATCCAAGGTCTTGTTTATTGTGTGAGTTCAGTGATTACAGTCAGTGGCAACAGGATATTTTCCTTTTTCCTTATGTTATACAATGGTTGATTTGTTTATCCTAAAGGTGAGTGTTTTGACAAATAAGTATTAACTTTTTGTTCACTTCCCTGTTTATTCTGGTCATTCAACAGGAAAAGAGTGAAAAGAGTGTGAGTGAAGTATGACTGCATGTTTATTCAGTGTAGATGTTTCAACACTTATTAAAAAAAGGTGTTGAAGCTCTTCTTTCAGGAGAAGATGCAGAAATAATCTTTCATGGCTTAAGAGGGACAAAGACAAGTTTTTATCTAATGAGGTGGTTAAATAATAGGTCTTGTGTGCTTACTGAACAATTAATAAAGGTGTTGATGCATAGAGTTCATAAATGCTTGTGGGACAAAGAATCTTTTGTCCTAAGACAGCAGTAGAAAGAAATGTTTGGCAAACTTTGGAAGTAAAGCAAAGCCAGGTCAGAAGAATGTGGTTTCATATTACACTGTCTGAACTGGAAAGGTGAGGTCTGAAAACACCATGTACTCAATCTTTTGTCTTCATATACTCACTGCTTTGTTTTGCTATCACAGACAAAATACAATTTAACAAGTACTATATTGTATTGAGTTAGTTTGCAAATAGCTTTATTCATCTTGCTTCATTGAGCCAGTGTAACTTTTACGATATTTTAATACAGGTATCTTTGTTCCTTCTGTTATTCATTTCTGTAATTTAAATACATAAATCGAAGAATATTGTTCAGATGATGCCTCTTAAGTTTTCATTGTCTCAACAAAATAATGAATTCATGCAGATAAAGTGTGTTCTTGGTCATTAAAACAATATTAAAGCTCAAATGCTTTGAAAAGACATTCCATGTATGTATTTTGTTAATAATTAATATTTTATTTAATAAATATCAAAGCAGGAAACATTGTGTGATCATGTCCTCTGATCTGCAATCTATCACAGGTCCTAGAATCACCCAGAAGTTGATTTACCAAGGTTTTTCTCTAATGAAAGTACTTTAGTAATGGCTGCTTTTCTTCTAAATTTCAACTTTAGGTGTGTATTCTTTTCAAAGTACACATCTTTCATATTGTTATATCCATCTGCAAGTTCATCTTTACCCTAAATGTATCCAATTTAAGACAAAGCAGAATGAAGGTAATTTAAAAATAACAAATTATTAACAGAGATGACATATCAAGAATAAATCACTTTTGATGCTCTTACACTCTTCTGTACTGTTTTATGTTGGCGGAGAACAAAGGTGGATTTAATATTCCCTTTACAGCTCCTAGACTTTTGTGCCAACTGAGGATTTGGGGAAGTGGTGCAGAAGAGCAGCCCCAGTGACTCCTTTTAACCCTTGCAGCATCAGAGCACTGCAGCAGTCCAGAGTACTCTGGAGAGCAGCAAGCCCTTTTGTGTTCCCTCACCTCCCCAGCAGGGTCACCTTCTCTGTCTACTCCTCAATACAGCCTGTGGAAAGCTACAGGGTGTAGAAGGATTTGCTTAATCAGTGCAATGCTGTCAGGGAAATCTCCTCATGATGGTGTTTTTTTCTGGTGAAAAAATCTACAGGGTTTACTCTGTTGTCATGGATAAGCTAGTATTTGCTCCAAAGCAGGCTAGATGTCATGTTTTCCTGGAGTTCAAAGATTATTTGGGTTTGTATCTCAGGAGTTGGTGGTGGCTTTGGGAGTTTTTTCACAAGAGTTTGCTAAGACCATCTCTACAGACTCTTTAATATAGCTTGTCCGGTGTCTTCATTTTTCTAGTTGCAGCTTAATTTTGTGAACCTGAGAACTGAGATAAGCATCTTCACATTCTACGTGGCTTCTGTATGTCTGCGTTACTTGTAATAACCACTGGGTGTCGTCAGTCTCTTTGGATTACGGGATGTAGAGACGGACAGATTTAGTCCAATCAAGGACTGCCTATGGAGGTTTTTTTTTTCCGGGTGAAAAGGCCTTTGTCTAATTGACATAGGATTACAATAAGGAGTCTCAAATCTTACTTTAAAATAATGCTATTTGTTTAGGTAAATGTATGATTCTTGGGGATGCCCTGTGCAGAGACAGTAGTTGGACTTTGATGATCCTTGTGGGCTCCTTCCAACTCAGAATATTCTGTGAGACCGTGATTTTGTATTGATTTTTTATTTATGTACCAAGAACAACTAATGTGAGATAGGAATCCTACAAACAACAGCCTAATTCTCTACATGTTTTATTCCCATTACCATTTAGTCATTCAACTGAATGACACCGTGTTTGGCAGAAAAACACTAAGATGTCAGTAGGTAATTAAAGAAATCTTGGTATCATAAATGTATAACATAGCAGAGCTAAGGGTGAATTGGTGATCTCAAATCAGTATTTTCCTAATTTTTGGGAACTATAGTTGATAAGGCTGTGTTTGAGATTATGATTTTGGTAAAGATTTTGGCCTGTCATTTTCATAATTTTTGCAAGCAAATGAAAAGGCACGAATTTGTAACTTTATATACAAGAATAAAAAATGTACTTCATGGAGAAGAGAACTTGAATCTTGAGCCTTTGGTACAGACCTGTTTCTGTGGAGGATTAAGGACCAACCATATTAGTTGCACATAGAAGGATTACATTTCCTACAGACGAGTCAGTAGGAGATCATATGATGTGGTAACATTGATACAGCCATGTGCTGGGCCTCGCAGTATGGATAGATGAGCCAGGGATATAGACTGGACGTAGGCTTTCCGAGAAGCTCGGATGCCACTGTGACTCAGTTGCTTTCCCTGTGGGCTTGTTATGTTAGATGGCTGAGTTAATCTGGTGTGTGGGGCTTCTCTTAGTAGTGGTTGAAACTTTGCCTAACAGTGTGATTGTGAAATGTTCAGAATCACTAGAACCATCTGAAAGACTAATATAGAACTGTCTCTTGGTTTGCAGGGCAAAGTATGTTCCCCTATTATAGGGAAAGTAGTGGGATATATTTTACCTTTAACTCAGAAACCTGCACTGCACTGACTAGCACAGCAAAACACTGAACAGTTTGTGTCCAGTGCCACAGGAATTGTGAGGGCTTATAGGAGCAGATCAAGAAAAATCTGCTAAGTGCTGACTTTTACAATGGACTGTGTATAATGTAGCCAAATCAGAACAGCCTTAGAAAAAGGCGGTGCCTGCGTGGTAGTACTTCAGATCTTCAGACCAACTTTTTAAACTTGATGGATGCAGCAGCTCTTCTGAAGAAGTCTTTTTAGGAGGATGTCAGTATCAGTTGAAACATGCTTTTGTTCTGGAGTCACTTATGGACCCTGCTGAGGTCCCTAATTACTGTTTGCAACCTATGGTCTGGGAGAAACTGAAAACCAGTTTTTATTTAATGTATATAGCAGAATGGACAGAAGATATAAATTGGATTTCTAATCTATGTGCAAGCCTGATTTCTGTTGTGCTGAATTCATGAGGAGCTACTGGGGGCTCACAAGTCTTGAAAATGGGACCACTTGTTTGTTTATCTTTGGAAAAATAACAGAGTTTGTATGAAATGTTCTGACAGTAATTGTCTGTCAGATTGTATTGATTTAATACAAGGGAAACCTTTGAGGAATATCTGAAAATATCTCTGAAAAGCCCACTGAAAAAGTGCATAGTTTATGTGTGAATACAATGTTAATCAGTACAGTACAGAATTGAAAAGAAATAAAATAGGTATAAAATCTGGCGATGTTCCTAATTGAAATACAGTTATTGGTTTTGTTGAAAACTTTTGAAATCTTGGACTTTCCTGGAATGTAGAAATACTCTTCTTCTTTTATTGAAATTAATATAGGCCTCTAAATTTCCAATCTGCTGGAACAGTTTTATGTTTATGAGATTTCTCAAGCGTGATTGTTATAGTGGTCAGATAAAATGGAGGATTGCATAGTGGGAATAGGAATGCCTGAAAAATGTGTATTTCTGATCCCAAAATAATTTGTCATTGGATTTGTGATACCCTGCTGTAATACTGTTTTTGCAGCATTGCTGCATGGAGAGAAATAGCATGAAGTGCTTGTATGTTCCTGCAGACCAGAGAAAGAAACCTGTAATGGAATATCAGAAATGACAAGCATACCCAGGCTGTCACAGTCTTGTCCAGCTCTGCTATGCCAACAAATAAAACTGTTTCAATAGGGCAAAAGCAAAATGTACTAAGGACAGTTGAATATTTACCAGATGTTATGGCATTTGAGGCTCCAGGACTAGCTCTGTGTAGATGTAAGACTGAATTAGATTCTTTCAGTTTTGCCAAGGGCAGGAAAAATCATATCTTGTCAGGGAAGACAGTTTTTCTCTTTTTTTTAAGGAAATTCTCCACATGATGGCAGTAAAAAACCTCTGGAATTCAGAGGTGTTCTGTTTCACCTTCAAAAGCCATAAGGAAAAAAACAACCCAAGATGAAGAGCTGAGTATGTGACTGAGCTTTTAGATTTCCCATTTTTCTCCTGGTAGGCCTTAAATTCCCCAGATAGTTTTCCAGACAGCAAGGCTACATGCAGCCTGGAACAAGGAGAATAGGTCACCTGTCACATTATACTAGGGCACAGTGTCACTCACAGGCATGCCTTCAAAAGATATTTTTGGTTTCTTATGCTGTATATTAATGTGCAGAGGGAGAGGATAAGGAAAAAAAGAGGTTGTATTTAATTCTTATCCACAAACTTTTCTCTGCCCAAAGAGACTGCAGCTCATCATTTCAAGTCACATAGCAGAGAGCCCTTGGATAAGCACCCAGTTTGCCCCAACTGGGCATTTGACCAACTTGGTTTGATTGCTGTAACAATGCCAGACAGGGATTAATTGTGGAATGAGTTTGCAGTTGAGACTCAGCCTGTCTAGAGTGCTTGGATATCTTGGTGTATGGAAGCACTTAGAGAGGAGTGTATTTAAGGAACCCAGAAGCAGCTGTGTCGCTAAAATTAAAATGCGTTTTTCTTGTATTGTTTTTGCTTGGTTTCCTGTTGCACACTCTGGACCTGTCTTACGAGAGCAAATGGGCAAAGGAAAGGGATGAGTCAAAGGGATGAAAATCAATCCTAGAAATTCCTGCTTCACTTTTTACAGCCTGGATGCACCAGATATGTAACATGAAAAGGCCTGTGGCTAAAACAGTCTTTGAAAGTCTGCTCTTTATATTCATATGCCATTCATTCCATTCTTCAGTCATTTAGCCCATAGATTTCCTTTTCGTGTGTGTGTACAAGGATTGCTGCTCCATTCCTTTCTCCCCTTCTTTCCTTCCCAGAACATAGAAGGTCTAATTCTACAGTAGCTAGCACCAAATGTGCTATAGCTGATCAAAGTGTTTGTAGAAATATCTAATATAAGGGGCAGAAGAGTACTGACGTGAAAGCATAAGGTACAACATACAGATGTACCAGAACAAGATCTTTGATAAAGCAAAGTTAAAAATATAAACAAGGTTAGTTTATAATCAGTGGAGCAACTGCTCCTTTAGCAGAAAGGTAATATTCTTTGAAAGAGTACATTACTTGGAAGTCTTGCCATAAAAGACATTTAGCAGTACATTTATATTCAGATACTTCTGACATGGGGAATTATTACCCCAGAATGCTGTACAGGGAATTAGGAAATAGTTTTAAAAACTTGGTCAAGGTCATATAGGAAATCTGTGGCAGAGTCAACAAAACATGAGAATAGTAAGGGCAGTTCCTGTTCACCACTTCCCTCCCTGATCATGTGCCTTACAGAGGTCGTAGAGCCTTGCTGTCAGACCAAAAACTTGCTTAGTCTGATGCCCTAAAGGCTGCTTTGAAGCAAAACACAAAACTCTTAAGTTATGGGCAGCTTGGGGTATGATTCCATATGATCTTTTAGCAAAGCAAAAGGACATGTTTATCTGTCATAGTGAATGTAAAGGAGCTATTCATAGAAGCACAACTGCACTCCACACCAATAAATCTACTCATTCCATCTGCTTAAAATGCCCTGAAAATCTTTTTTAATAGTTTAAAAAAAAAGTAAAAATACAAACATATGTTAAGCCATAAGCATGTTAAGCAGCTTTCCTAAAGTGTAGAAATACTAATAAGGAGTGAGATAAAATGACCAGCCCACCTTGCCACTGATAAATGGGGAAGTAGAAGTCAGGGGTGTTAACTCCCCAGTTTTTGAAACCATAGGCTGGTCAGAAGTAAGAAACAGGATTTCATGTGGCTCATCTATATTTTTAAGGGGTTTACATTTGTCGTGTATGTGCACTTTTTCTGTTCATGACAAGGAGAGTTGTGTACTGCACCCTGAACCCCCAGGTCAGCAGCACTGAAAGGGTCACATTTACAGTTTGAAAGATCAAGGTCTGCTATAGAAAAAATGAAACCTAAAAACCAGGGGGTGGTTAACAGTCCGAATAAACCAACAAAACTGAAACTGTTACTCATCTAAATCAGCCTTCTGCAATCAGCAATCATTTTGGCCAATGTTTTGTGTATTCTGCCAAAATCTCTCAGGGGTGAAAGGTTCAGGAGCAGTAGCCCCGTTAAATGCTGCGAAAGACTGTGGCTTTCACAAGTACCTACTTTTTTTTCTTTTTGTGGTTACACAGATAATGCATCTCTGGTAACCTTGTACATTTTCTGAAAGAAGAAGAGATGGTGGTTACATTTTCTGGTTTGTTTTTCCTCTTCAGAAACAGCTCAGTTGTGAACGACCCTGTGTGATAAGTAAGAGAAATTCAGTATGCAGTTTTGGTGCTACAAAAGGGCCCACTGGCAATTTCAATGCATATTTCCCAAGTCCTCAGAAAGGTCATTGAGGGTCTCCATTACATGCAGTCTAGAGCCTGCTACAATTTTCTCATACAATTTAATCTGCTGCCTGGATGGCCTCCAGTGTACAAGCAACTGACAATCTACAGTCTTTGGAATTGATTTCCTGGAATTGTGGAATGCCTGCTTGGCCTCCAGATGACAGATGTATGCTGGAGCTCTCAGTGCTGCTGCTCTACAGAGATGAGAGGAAATTTGCCTCATTTCAACATTTTCTGTAAGCTTTTAAATCTTCTTGTAGTGATTTTAGGGATGAAGTTATCACTAAGATACAAGCATCATTCTGAATGGGCATCATTAATAAAAATTCTTTGCTTTCTGTAGCATTTACCATGTAGTGACCTTTTTGGGCTTATAAATATTCTCTAAGACAAACACTGTATGAATTTGATAACTCTTGTCATAGTAATTTTGCACTTGGGGAACCAAAAATTAAAGGACAGGTGAATGAGTTGTCAAAGTTCACACACCAGGGCACTGTCACCATCTGAAGAAGTTTTTAATCTTAGAGTTTACTTCAAGCAATTAGTGTGGGTTCATGCTATAGCTCTCTTGTCTTCACTAGGATTGTACCTGTACTTTATTTAAAGCACATGAAAAGCACATGTTCTTCTTAATAAACACAATATCTGTGTAAGTAGGAGAGTGAGAAAATAACTTGAGATTTTTAGCCTATTTTCCAGTTTTAAGACCAAATATTCCTCCCATTTTTCTTCTGTAGATAGCAAATGCTCCTAAATCTGGAGTATAGGTGCCATTCTCTTTTTCTTATAGTATATAGAAGCAAACTCCAAATTTCAGACTGAGAGTCAGCAGAAAAAACCCTGAAATGAATGAATACACATTGGGAAAAGTTCAGGATTTTCACTGAAAAAAACTAATATAAACAGTTCCATAAGAATGAGTGTTTTTCCTTTTATGACCGGCTAAGCAAGCAATCTGAAACCTGAGTGACCTGCTCTCCTTTCAAATCTAGAAATGTTTCTTCACACATAGAAATTTGGAATAGGAAATAGTAATTGAAAAGCTGGGAGTATTCTTTATATGAAACCTCAACTCAGCTAACATAGTAATGGATTGTTAAAATGGCTCATTTGATGGAAATACGAGGGCACACATAGTGGCTTGTCCAGAAGGAGGATACATAAACCTGATGACAAAACAGGGAGATTTCCATTGCAATCCCAAGCCAGAAATACCTGGTGTATAAGGCTTGAATTTAATTTTGGATTTTGTGGGGTAGCACTTTTTTGGGGTGTTTTTGCTTTCTTTGAGAGACAAGCCAAATGCTCTAGGGCATGGAACTTCATAAAAACAGGGGAAAAAAGTTTACATAGACATCAGCTAGAAAGAAATATAACAGCTTACAGTGAAAGAGAAAAAACAATATATATTTTTTGTGTCATCCTTGATACAGAAAGTAGAGGAAGCAACTAGACAAGTTAGAATAGCAGCTTTGTGCTAAATAGGATGTGGATGTGAACATGAGAGTGAAAGAGAACTTGTGTGAACATGAAATGAAAGTATCCATGATCCTTTTGAAGGAAAGGAGGGAGAACAGCAAAGCAGGAGAAAAAGGATTTCAAGAAAGCAGACTTCAGCAAACTCAGGATACTGGGAGATCACATGTCATGGAAGAGAAATTTAAAGGAATAAAGGAATTAAGCACTTCCTGATGGAAAACATGCTGTTTGGAATTTAATGATCCCAATGCAAGGAAAGAATAACAAGTATATAGCAAGAAGTCATCCGGTTAAATCATATACATTGACCTCAAACATGTGAGTCATACAGGAAATGAAAATTATATGAGATTACTTCGATTAGTATAAAGGAGTACATAAGTATGTGGGGACAGAAATCAAAAAGAACAAGGCACAGAAGAAGTTATAATTAGGAGAAGCAAGAAACCTTTTATAAGTGATCAGCTAAAAAAAAAATCTGTTTTTATAAAGGACATCGCATTTTCTGACTATAGAGTTTCTACTTGAATTCTGTAAGGAATAGAAGAAAGACTGAGAAACTATTCCGTACTAAGCTGAGAGAAAACTAGTAATATCTTAGATCAATTTAATGCCTTTTTTGTTTCAGTATCCTCTACCTAAACCTGCTGTAATCATGTGGCTAATATGAAAACCTAAGGACCGTGCTCTTAGACTAGTAACATGGACTCTAGCTTATTTAGAGCACTGGCCAAAACTATTCAAAGCTGTCAGCAAGCATCTCTGATAACACAGGGGATGCTTGCGAAGGCTCTAAGAGATTGAAAAAGGAAAAATGTAGTGCTTAAAAGATAAAAAAGAAGCCAGGGAATTTTTCATTAGATACTTTAACTGCAATTCCTAAAAACTCCTAGAACAAATAAAATGGACAAATAATCAAATGAGTTATATGAAAACATCTTGAAAAAAACAAAGAAATGGTTGACAGACAGACAAAATGGATCTGTTGAGAGCAGCCCACATCAACCCAATCTGTTTTCCTTGTTCTTTGGGCCAATAGATCTGTGAACAGAAGAGCAATAGTAAATGTTGTGTGTCTTGACTTCAGCTGGTTTTCTGACCATCTTTACATATCACACAGATGCCACGTTTTCCTAAGCAAAGCAGGAAAACTTGATTTATGAGGAAATTTTGAAGTACTGATGGTTTTTATTCTAATAGAAAAGTCTGAGGTGAAACATGTCTTTAGATAAGGCTTCTAAAACTACCCCAGAAGGAAGGAGAATAATTTTTCTCCATGTTCACGGACAGGACAAGAAATAAGAGTTTTAAAATGCAGCTAGAGAAATTCAGGTTAGATATTGGGAGGAATAAGTAGAAATAATGAAGTACAGGCATATGTTGTGAGGAGATGATGTCAAATCTCTGTTAATGGGATTTGTTATGTTCATATTATCCGTGCTCAGAAATGTTACTGATACTTTTGCCCTGCATCAGGACAGTAGATAGATGAGATGAGCTTTCAAGGTACTTTCCAGTCGCATCTTATGTCAAAACTTTGCCCTTCTCCAACCTTGGCTGTGCCCATCTCGTGTCTATGTCGAACACTTCTTGGACAACAGTGATGGCAACAAAGCATTTTTCAACATTCCCTTTCAACATTCACTTCAGTAACATTTTGTGAAAAGGAAAGAGGTATTCTGATTTTTGTAATACAAATGTCAGAAAGAGCTCTGTATCCATGTAAAGTTGGGGGTAGAAACTATTAGACTTACATGCAGTTGATATTTAAACCAAAAATAGCTTTCATGTTTTCAGTGCAAAAGTCACCCATCAACGGTAAGCCATCTTCATTTTTTCTTTTCCTGTGTTTTTCCTCCACAAGTTTTTTAAAGTACTATACTGGGAGCTTCAAACTGACTTCTAATTAAGTTAGAAATTTTTGGCTCCACTTAATTAAATTCTGAAAGTTGTATCTGTAGTTCAGGTAAAAATTGTGATGTCTGTGTGGAGTATCATCTCACCAAAGGACATCACAAGGCCTTAGCAGTGCCCTACTTACAAAAGAAGAACTTAAAGCATTATTGTTATTGCCCAGTAACATGGTAAGTCACAGAACAGTGTGTGAACTGTTTAATAAAAAACAAGTTTCAGACCTACAGTGACTTGAAAAAAATCAGCATTCTTAAAAAAAGAAAGAACCGAATTATATACTTTTCCAGAAGCTAGGCCTTATTTCACTTTTATTCCTGTCTCCATTTTTGTATATTACATCTTTGTGAAATAAATAGTATAAAACAACAAAAAAAATTCTTTGTACTAAGCATAGTTATGGAACTGGAAGCCTTATGGCTGGTATTTATTATGTTCTTAGCCAATATTAGATAATAGTGAAGGAGAAAATTGGTAAGAGTATCATGTAATCAAGTATGGATTTGATCTGCTAGAAATTAATGGAAGATAAATCATTGGAGATCATGATTAGCAAATCTTTTTTCCATTCTTTAGAGTGTTAGCTTCAAGAAGTGCTTATTTTTATTTTATTCTTAGTAAATGGGATAGGGCTTTTTTTCTTATGAATGCAACAAGTAAGTAACTTAGAAGTAGTTATAACTAAAATTCCATGTATATTAACCTGGGTTGAGAAAGGAAGTACTAAAAGACTTACTGGGAAAAAGTGATTGGAAAGACTGAAGTTATGAAAACAGCTCATTTTTCTGAAGTGAAATGTAAGCATTGTCAAGAGCTGTTAAATCTCAAGATAAAAAGAATTCACACTTATTTCAAAATGAAAATTAGTTTCCTCAGAGTTTCTACATCAAATGAATGAAGCTTTGTCTGTTGAAGTAGAAGAGAAAATATGGGTTTGATGATCTTCCAAGTGAGACATCTTCAGTGTCATTGAAAGTTAGCCACAATGAAAATGTAATTCCCTACTCTAGGTCTTCCTGCAGCTCTTCAACTGCAAACTGCTTTCAGAGCATTCTCAGTTCATCTTTGAAAACCACAATATGACAGATCAGTTGGTGGCTGCACCTTAAAAAAAGGAAGAAAAGAAAGAAATTAAGTCAAAGATTTGAACTTGATAGAAAGTTGCAACCTTCTTTTCTTCTAAAAAATCATCTTCAGTGTAGCACAAAATGAGCAATTTGAAAGTGATTGAAGCACTTTGCCCTGAATACTCTCATTCAGACAGATTTAAATTTGTGGTTTCATATTAGATACTACAAGTGAAGAGACAGAGGAAAAAAATTAAAGGAACAACTAAGAGAATCAACTTTGACATTAAGGCATATGGTTCGTTGCACATGAGAAATAATCCAATAATGGATACAAGTAACCATAGAGAAAAACGGGTTCCTACTTAATGCTATCGATTTTGTGTCTGAAAAGAAGAGCAAAGAATATTGTGTCCAGGTTGGTATAGATGTTCTCTACTAGCTCTAAAGAAAACCAGAGGAGGGATCTTTTCATTTGTTCTAATGATGGGTATAAGGAGAATAAAGCTATTTACATTAAAAATCACTTTAAACATTTCTATGGTAGGTGCTCAGTATACATTGATAGAAGAGTTGTGAAATAATGTAGCATTTCACATCATCATATGGCGTATTTTGGGAGTTCAAAGATTTCCCTGCTACCATCTATCTCATATTTGTTTGATTAAAGAAGGAGGATTGATGCTGCACTTTCTCAACAAAGTTCAGAGGAACTCTGCAAAATTTTGGACCTGATTTTCATTTACAGAAAGATAATGACTTGCATAGCATGGAGTGACCTAAACACACCTCTAAGTGCATTTTACAGCATCCAAGCAGTACTTTGTCATCTTTTGGTCAAAGGAAATCAGATCTAAAAGGTCTCTACACTTTCATAAAAATGACAGACTTTCAAATTTGAGTTGAGCCCAAAGTGTGATCAAAAAAAATGGACTTTACTGTTGTGTTTGTTTGTTTGTTTGTTTTTAACAGAGAAGTTACATTTAGAAAAGCTATTACAATGTGGTTTGGCAGATAGAAATTTTATGGACATGCAAGTCTACAGCCATGCTCACAGGCTAAAAAATGGCCCATCTAATTAACAGCTAGAACCACTCTGGGAGAAAAAAAATATTCTTCGATTATTTCTAGAATTTTTATGATTAGAAATGTTACTTAGCCAGCGTCATTGATTATTCATACAGTTGCCTGTTTTTGGTCTAAATTAGGAAACGGTAGCAGAAATGTGGAAAGTAGACTCAGCCTACTTTTCTTCCTTCTTTTAACACTAACAGGCTTTGTACATGACATGTATGGGAAGAAGAGATGCCACAATTTATGTCAAAAGAGTGAAATTTGGGAGATGAATCACAGTGAATAGAAACTCAAATTCTGACAGATGTCAGTTTTGCAAAATATATACAGTTCTGTTCAGCAAGCTCAGTATGTGTCTCTGGTGATTCAGATTTATTTGGTTGAACAGTTAATCTCTGAAAAACAGTTTTTCAGTATTCTGGAATGGCTTGTCAGAATCCAGCTGCCAAATACCCTGAGCATTCTCTGTCTCTACTCATCTTCCTTCCTCCTGCTAGATCCCCTTTATAAAGGGAGAACAAATGGTCCATTTCCAAAATCTCTCTGAACAGATTAACATGGACCATGAGTTTTCCATACACTGTTATTCTGGAGTGCCATGGTACCAGAGGGAAAACTGGTAAAACCTTTTTCCTTGCATCTTAAAGCTTCTTCCTCTTGCTAAGAGTGGGAATAGAGCAGATGAAGCAAACTACCTGACTTAAAACAGAATGAGGAAGAGAGGGTAGTCATGGGTCAGGTAGAAGTACAATATTTATCGGGACGTAAGAAGCACAGCACCAGCTAGGCTCGGTAAACAGAAAAGAAGGGAAGGAGGTTCTTTAATTAGCAGAACATGTAATTAAACCTGAGTCCTGGTGTTCTTTTGCTATCATAAAACTTATCTGATATCTACTAGCAAAGTGCATCTTATTCACTTCTATGCCCTGACCTATATTGCATTTATACTGGTGATTTTATTAGTGCAGTCTGACTTTGACAGCAGCATGTACTAAGAATTTAAAGATTAGAACCCTATTATTACAGAGATCAACATAGATCCATATAATGGAATTTGCATTCAGCCCTAATTAATTATTTATTCCATGACACTGGGAGAGCAATAAGGTTATGCTTACATTCTAGAAGGTAAGCAGATTGTCTCAAGTAATTATAGATCTGTTACCCTGGCATCAATCCATGCCAGTACAATGGGAAGTTATTAAGAATTTGTTTCTAAAAAAAGGAATTGACTATTGGAAATATAATAAATGCTAGTCAAAGTTGATGTACAGAAAATCAGTCTAGTCAGTCTGTTTGATATTTATATGTTTACTAATTTATAGAGAAAATATATACAGATTCTTCTAAGGCAGTTAAACTGTGACTAACGAAAAACAACCTAATTCAAGAATGAACCTTACAGAGTGTTAACAAGGCACATGCTCTGGCTGAAGGACTTAGAAGACAAAAAAGCAGTTGTTAATTGGGAGTCATCATGAATGGAGTTTACCTTGCACAAGGATTGACATATACTATTAGTAGGCTGGTGGACGGCTAATGGTAATCCGTATTTTCCCATTATTTTAAACAAATAAATGGTACTGAGTGCATTTGGTAACGTTTGCAGATAATATAAAAATAGGAGAAATAATGAATCCTGAGTGAAGCCAGGGAAGTCTTATGGGACCACTTGGACTGGTGGAGTAAGTTGTGGCCATTCAAAGGAAGTTATATTGTAACACTGACAAAAGCTAGATCATATCTTTATGAGCAGAAAACATGCTGTCTCTTCATCTATAGGAAGAGGAGTTGTTTCCTGGAAAACAGATTCTGAAAAAGATTTCGAGGTCACAGTGGACAAATGAGTCAACACGAGTTCCTACTGTAATGATTTGGCAAAAATAGGTAAGTTGAATTGGAAATGAACCACTTGAGAAGTCATTTAAATTTTGCATATAGAATTGGTTCTGGAATCCTGACTAACAGCAGGATGAGACTTGCATTTTAAAGAGAATGGTGAGCACTTTGAGTGGCTAGAGAGCCACAGAAATAATTGAGGAGAATTACTTTGTAGTTTGAAAACTGAAGACCCCAGTCTGCCAGCTGGGGTCATTTTTTTTTTTTTAAGAAAGAGGGAGAGAGAAATTGTTCAGATGTGATTTGATTATAATGTATAAATACTTTCCTGTAGAGAAAATCTGACATTCTAAAGAGCTATTCATTTTAGGGAAGACAGGCATAGTGCAGTAACATCCTTTTGTTCTGGAACCTGGATCCAAATAAATCCACATTAGGAACAAAAATCAAAAATTTTTAACAGTGATGGACTAAACTACAGAGGAAGATGGAGATTATTCAACCCCTAAGATGAAGATTTGAAAGTTTCTCTAAAAAATATGAATAACCTTCAGATCAAAACAGGACTGGGGGCTATTTTCTTGCATTTGTGAAAAATAGGTAAGTAGCCCTAGTATGAGATAAAATTTAATAAACTGTGTGTGATATGCCAGGGATCCCACTAAAGGATTTTAAAAGTCCTTTCTGACCTATAAATTTAGAGAAAAAAAAAAAGCATTTTACTAACAAAAATACCTCAAAAGATTTTTAAAGTTCTAACTCAAGCATTCAGAGGTGGCAAAACAAAATGTAGGCTTCCTGAACAAATTTTCTCCAAACTGTTTTGAAATAGTCCAATTGCTTGTTCTTAGATGTTCAAAGTCATGGGGAAAATGGATAATGTGTAAAAGGCGCTGCCTTGATAGAGCAGTGGAATAGTACCATGGAAATACTGTGTGGCCATGCAATTATAAACCTATTCTGATGAATATACATGAACAAAACTACTGCTGTCATTTACAAGTGTGTGAATGCTTGTATCTGTAATGTCTGTGACCCTTTAATGGGAACAGTGAGATCGAAGGGAATGAGAAAGAGGCCAAGGCAGTTAAATAGGAAAAAGGTATCCTGAAGGCAGATCTCTCTGAGATGGCTGTAGAGTACTTTAAAAATATTCTGGAAGAAAAATACCTCTTTTAGGGTCTGTTTCTGCATTCAAAAGAATTATTTAGACCCAGTTCCTCATTTCCTTTGTTCTGTTTTAGGTTAACTTGGAAGAAATATTAAAGGGTATTATCAATTATCAATAACTAATTGTCAGATTGATAGGTTACCTTGTTTGTCCAAGCATACTAAGTTGGTTGAGCGGAGTTTGATGGGCGTATGAAGATGCTGACATGAAAGAAAAGGAATGCCATTTCTCTGAATTTTGGACATGGTTCTTCACTCACAAGGATGATGGAAAACTATGATTGAAGAGCTGTGAGAACTCTACATTTTATTTCACATTTCTGTGGGCTGAAAATGCAGATAGAAGAAATGTCATAACTCCTCTGAGTAAAAAGAGAATAAGAACTTAATTTTAGTGATTTCTCTCTGTTCTTAGATGTATATAATGGCATAGGGATGGCTTTTTCTGACGTGCTGCCTCAGGAAGAACTTAAATGGGATTTTCTCATGGAATAGTAATAGTAAAAAGAAAACCATACAAATGAAAAAGCAAATACAACTAACCAGTGAATCCATGTGTCTTCTGTTTACAGTATATAAACTTACATTTTACATGGTATGCACTTTTATGTTTGATAAAATGTCATGGCATAAAACTTAGATATTCATTTCTCTTGCAACATCTTCCTCCTCATCTTCCTTTCATGAAATAAGGAATGAAACCAATGTAATAACTTTTTCTTTGCACTAAATGGAAAAATTGCAACTATCTTGCTGCCTCTAGTAGGAAGCAGTGGTGGGAATTCCACTTTCTTGTGAATGTTCTCCTGATTTCAGTGATACTCTTCCAATATCACTGAGCCAAATTATGTTCATGGAGTTTCCTTTATATTCTTTTATACTTTGTTGACCATTTCTTATATCACATTAACCGTAATGCTAATATAAGACGTGTACTTTTGTTGTTTTGGTGACCTACTGTATTTAAATATAAAAATAAGTCTTATAATGTGCAAGTGTGGTCTTCATGACTTGAGAATTAAATGGAGAATAAAGATAATTACATTCAGAGGACAAGGATAGTATAACCAATGAGACTAATGATAGGGTAATTGAAACAACTATCACTGGTGTGTAAGAATATAGAAAATTTAGAGTTCTTACCCAAGTAAACAGAAACCTGTATTATGTGCCAGAAAGAACTGGCATTTGAAATTGCAACTCCATTAGCAAGGATTTTTAATTATTCTTTTGATTTTGGGGTGGTACAATGGGATTGCCATATATCAAAATTTGTTTGTCTTTAAAAAGAGAGGGAAAAGCTACAGGATTGTTGTTTTGACCTTGATGTTGTGCAAGGTCTTAGAAGACCTTTGAAAGGAAGGAGCAATCAAGATAATGGAAGTAGAGGTAAATAGAGAATGGGATAAAATATTAGGTAGTTTTAGGAAAAATAGATCATGTCAGACAAACCTCAACTTTCTCTGATAGGATAAGGGTTTTCTTCAAAAGCTGCAGTGTAGTGGACCTGATATATCTGGATTTAAGCAAACCATTTGAAACTGTGTTAATAGAAATCTTTATTTAAGCAGAAGAGGACAGGATTTGGAATTAAAAACGATCTGAAGACTGATAGTGATGTTTTTTTGAAAGAAAAGTTGTAAAAACATAGAGAATTTATTTATGGTATTTTTCAAAATTCATCTTGTGACTGATTCTCTTTACTCATTTCACATTAACAACCCTAATTCAAAACCCAGTTTGTGCTCATGAAATTTGCAGGTTATGGAGAGTTAGGAGGTATAATATTGAGGAGAATCTGCCTCTGAGATAGGAAGAATGATAGGACAGTCAGCAGGAATCATTACAGTGAGAAAAAAATTCATACTGCAAAGTCATGCATTTAAGACCTTCTTCTGTGAGCTGGAGACTCATTGGTCAGCAGGGATGCAGGATGTTAAACCTCTGTGTTTAATAAGATAAATGCACTGGTAGTATTTTTCAGCCATGAAGAAGGCCTTGTAAATGTCAAGCCCAGATTTCTCCTTGGATATTGGAAAATATTGATACAATTAAGACAAAAATACTGTTAGGTCTCTTCTGGATTACTGGCATCAGACTGACTATCTGTACTGGAAGAAAAAGTGAATTTTAACTGGAACAAACCCAGGAAAAATCTTCAAGGACCTTTAATGGAATGGTAAAAATGTCTGTTGAGAGGAGATTACAAGAATGTGGCTTGGTTTGGCTGACCAAGACAAAGATTCAAAGAGGATATGATTACTTTCTAGAAATACATTTGGGGGTAAATAGCAAGTAGGGAGAAGAACAATTAAATTAAAAGATAAGATCAGATGAATATGAATTGATCGATAATGCATTGACAGGAAGTTGAAGGAAGTTCTCAAGCCGTCAGAAAAATGAACTTCTGGAACTGTCTCCCAGAAACAGTAATGGGTGCAAGGCATCTTAATGGCTTACAAGGTGAAGCTTTGTAAATTTAGAGCAGGCTAGAGATGGTAATGAAATTAAAAAGCAAAGCTTGTGAAATGAGGCTTTGTGCATTTGGATTTCTGTCATTCTTGTAAGAGCACTAAAGGAAGGTTTGCTCTCTCTGTACAGCTGTGTCAGGAAGTGTTTGGTGGCACAAGCTTTGCTGTAAAATTATTAAGTAAAAGAGAATAAAGCCAGAAAAGCTGATAATGAGATACAATGGCACAGACAAAAGGAAAAGCTAAGTACTGTGTGGTTTCTGTCCTGTGGATATCAGGCATGTCCAGGAAAGCAAAGCAACTGTTCAAGCCCAGGTTTCAGTATGGGCTCCAAGGGTTTATATGGCTGATATGTGCAAGGACAGAGGATTGAGCCCACCCATACCCACTTATTAGATAAGATTCTTTATCTCTTGCTGGATCATAAGCTTTTGGTAGTAATTGTAGTTAATAGTTGTATTTAATTAATGTATCACATGCTTCTGAGTTTCCATTCATTGCCTGAGGAAGAGGAGGAAAATTTTATTGTTTTCTTCACTCCTTTCTGGTAGTGTAATTTAATTTTTGAAATAATTTTTCACTCTCCTAACTTCCTCTGATGAGATTGGCCATGAGATGACCTTTGATAGGATTTTAGTTTTGCTGCACTGATTTCAAGTTGGAATGAAAATTGTTTGAGTGGTCAAGTTGGGGAGGATCTTCTTGGGGTTGCAGAATGGGGTGGAGGAAGCCTCTTTGTATGAAGAGTGTTTCACTTTAGTGTCATTTGAGTTCATTACAGGGGCCTCAAAAGTGACTTCTGGAAGATGGAAACTGTGCATGTTCTTGTACCTGTAGTGTACTTCTCCATTCTGTGTTCCAGGATTGAGCTGACACATGATATTGATATGATTCAGAAACTGTTGTTTTAATGATGAAGAATAAACCCAAGTTCTTTGATTTTGTTGCAGTTCGGTAGCATCTTTCTCAAGAATTGAATTTCTAACTACAGCTTTGTGATGAGTTACCAGCTGACTGACTGCATTCCCTCTGAAGTTTGGACTAGGTGTGATGTATTTCAGCGCTGCCTGAACTGCTGTTTAGTACTGATATATGCTTTTCTGCATTTAAGAGTTTGGATGCATTTAAATTATGGGACAGACAAATTTATAATCCTTATCGTGCTGTCTTGCAGGGAACAGTTTCTAAGACACATTGTGCTGAGACATTAACTTCATCCTAGATTTTTGTTCAATTATTATGACTTTACTATTAAATATGATATGAGGTATAAAAACACATCCTACTTTAATAGGGGTTGTAATGAATAAACTCCAAACCAAACAAATAGTAAAGGAAAACATTAAGTGAAGTAGTTCACATTGTAATTTAAGACAAATGAGTATTTTTAGCTCCAGAAAAGAAAAATGCAGCCCAAATGCCAGGTGTAAGGAAAAATTTAAAGGACAGATGAGCAATTCTAATGGGACAAAATATTACCTTTTACCACTTTCTAGCTTTTACAGAGTTCTTGAAGTAACTGAGCTACTAATAAAATATTCAGTCTATTTTTAAAAATCTGAAAGAAGTTACCACAATATTCTAAATATTTGCACAGAGGTAAATGTTGTATCTATTTATAAATGCTGCTGTGAAGGATACTGAATTTACAATCTAAACGTGTTGAAACCAATTTATTTATCACAGACTTTATTTTCAGATAGCTGCACCAGACACTGGTATTCAGAAAAGGGAATTCCATTCTTATGGAAGAAAGAAATTTGTAAAATTGTAAGTTATTAAAAAAAATCTTGAGGGTAGATTCCTGACATTTTGATCTTTCTCAATATTGCAGGTGCATTGCCAGTGTTTGTCATTCCAGGACACAGATATTGCCCTTATGCCATTAAAAAGTTTTAATGGTATGTGGTGTTGAAAACCTTTCCATGATGTATCCAGACTACCCTGTATTCAGGGATACAGTTCTTAGCTTACGAATTTTGTCCTTCTAGATTTTCCACTTAAACCTAAAAAGATAGGACATCTCCTAAAAGATCATGTAGGTGTGGCCAATTCAGTGTTTTTATGGAATCTTTCAAAGGAGTAATTCTCTTATAAAGTAAGATTAGAAGAAGCTATAGGGAAGCCATGGCCATCTCCTTGGCTTATCGGTTTCTTTTTTAGTTTCTTCCTCCCTTCCCTGGGAGGAATGTACTCCTCCTGCCCTCTACCCCTGATTTGCTATTTTATAGCCTCCCCTACTAAGAAGAGAAAGAACTCTTTTTTCTAGTAGTCTAACAAGTTACAGTTGTTAGTTCAAGCAGCATGGAGGAGCTACTTTTCTGTTCTCACACAGTGGGAGAATTTAAATGCAAAGTGAACCAGGAAGGTTCACTTTGCATTTAAGGTTTGTGTGTGTTATCCCTGACACTGAACTGTTAAGGGGTTTCCAGTGGCACAAGTTTTGATTTTGTCAGAAGAAACGAAGGAAAGCAACTCCTGTAATATGAGCAAAGAAGGGAAGAGAGGGTGCTCCAATGGTCTATTGGATCTCTTGATCTGATTAGTCAACAGCCTTGGATCCTATCTCAGGGACAAAAGCTTCTTGCATCTAGACTGACTGGATCATTCATCTGTAGCAATGTGCCACTTAACCTGGCCTAATCAAGGTACCATCAGCTGATTTCTTTGGAGGTACTTATGAGGGAAGTGTCATATAATCAGTTAGTGCTGCCTTATCTTCTCTAGGAGTCATTTTCTCTGGACTAAATAGGAGTCCAGGAAAATGACTACTTTGTGTAAGGGAAGTCAAAGTTTAAAGACAACTTTAGGTCAGCAAATTTCTGAAACCAATAGATCCCATCTTGCTGTCATAAACCCCTCAGAGTTGATGGCCTAGCTTTTGAAACTCCACTTAATAAAAATCATGTTTAAGCAAGAGAACACCTTTGAAGCCATTGCTGATAGTTCAGGTAGCTCTAGAATTCGGGTAGCTTCTGACTTCAATTTTCTTCCAGGCATTCCGTAGCATGGGCTATTGGTGCTCAGATTCTACTTACCTAGAGTATACTTATCTATCACCCATTCCTCTGGCAAGAAGCCTTGTTTCTATACTTGTCAGTGCATAGAACTTTAGGCATTATCTTCTTTCAGGGGAATACTTCTGCAGATGATTTTCAGACTGGCTTGTGACATGCCTTGCAAGTGTATTTATAGTCAGGCATACTCACAGCAAGTGATCAATTAAAACCTTTTCATTTTTCCTTAGATATAGAAAGAGGAGAAAAGAGTTTTGATGTGGGGAAAAAAAGAAGCAAAGCAAGGTCTTTATTTTGTCCACCAGGTATGTACAGTTAAGTTTAATCATTCTGTATAAAGCTTTAAAAGGTGGTATTAAGTGTGCCTTCTAGAAAGCAAAAGAGTGGACAAGTAGAAAGAATTAGCCAGGTGGAATTGATGTGCTGGCACCAGATGCCTTGGGTTGGTTCACTGGTTTACTTTATCAATTAAAAAAATGAGGATCGGTGGGAAAAAGATAGCATAGAGGGTGAGTGTGACTTTCATTTGTGTCACAGCACACAGAGTAATTTTTAGAAAGTGGCAGGTTCAGCATTCTTTTTAGACAGATTTTTCCTAGTTTTGATTTGTTTAAGGCACCACTTTCTAGTCACTGGTTCATGGAGAATTGTGCAAATTGAGGATTGTTGTGGCTGCCTGCATCAAACCTCCTTTAGACAGAAAGCAAACATAAGGAGGATAGGAAAGAACGGAAAGGAATTTGGGGGAGAACAAGGCACACCACTGCTTTGGGGAAGAAAATGTTAATAGGAATCTTAGTTCATATTCTAAACATTAAAGAATCATTTAAGATTTAATTCATTAAAGATTAATCTAAATGTGGTGGCGCAGATATCCAGTACTGTCTCTTCACTCAACCATTCGTGTAGCTTTTTCAAAGACAATTTTAAAAAAGCCCTAAAGGAGAGATAATAGATATTAAACTGGGTGGGAGAAGATGGGCAGGAATGCATAGCAATTCCAATGATGAAATTTGTTCCTTTCCCTGTCTCCTGAGTTGTTCAGTCTAACAACTTTCCGGTCCACAAACCTAAAAATGTTGCCAAATAGCTGCAGAAAAATAATTTCCAGAAAAGGGTGGCATCTGATTTATTTCCTGCATCCTATCCTGTCTTGTTGTGGTTTTGGCTGCAAGACTGCAAGTCTAAAACTGAGAGAAGTGTCATCAGCCCCTAGAGACAGTGTCCAAACAATTGAACATGTTTGGAAGAAGGGTTTATTCTTTGGCTCTCCCAATACTTGTAGCTGCCAATTATTGAGTAGTTATGGCCAGATAGACTCACTATGGTTCAGAAGTATCTGGAATTTTTCAAGGAAAGCTAGGGAAGTGTCCAAACATTTCCTCAATGTTCCTTTGATATTTTGTGCTGCTGATGGCCTTTAGACACGATGGTTTCACTCAGAAGATATTTTTGATTCATATCTCAGAGACTGGGCTAGTATGAGTACTTAAATATAGACATGAGAATTCCTTTTCTCTTCATTTGAGAAACTGGATTCACTGAGATCTCTTCAGCTCAAGGTAGGCAACTTTTAGGACGAGCTGAAAGCCACTGAGTTCACAGCCTGTTTTCAGGGCTTGAATGAAACTTGGCTATTGAAGGAAATCTTTCCAGTTCTGGGATTAGCAGCAGTTACCAGTCCTCTTCTAGGAACTGGCTACTTTCAAAGACAGCAAGAATGTGTCAGATGAAATCAAGAGAGAATGCAAAGAACAGACTCCTGTTGCCATTCTCCCTCTTCTTGCCCCTTCTAAAATAAATCAAAATTGCCCCTGATATCCAAAGTTAAAGACGAAGTTGAATATATTTGTATTTAGGATTATGAGTGAGAGATCTAAAGCCAGAGAGGAGATGGTTTTACTTCTCTCATGATGATTCTTTGTCTTGCCTTTTCTTCTAGTCATTTGGTTTGAAAGGTTCAAAAGAGTAAGAATTCTGACTAGGAACCAAAGACTTGTCCCCTTCTGCTTCTGGTATCTTTTTCATTAAAACCCTGAGATTAGCTCAGTTGATTAGAACATGGTGCTAATAATGCCAGTGTTGTGGTTTTGATCCCTGTCTGGGCCTTTCATGTAAGTGTTGAGTTCAATTATGCTCATCCTTTCCAATTCAGAATATTCTATGATGAACTGCCTTTATCTGTGAAAAAAACCTTGAAGAGTAATACATGGCCATTGTGAAAATGTCAATTGTAGAAGACATTGCCAGGAGAAAGAGTTTCAATTCCTGTATTCTTTTCCCAAGTGCACACACACAATATATATATACTGGGTTTAAATTTCTGCAATTAGGACAAATATCTCAGTAGAAGGACATTCTACATGCTTTACTAGAGAGCAGTAATGCATCCTTTCAATATTCAGGATGAATTTGGGTCTCTAGGCTTCTGAATCATTTCCACCTATTTCTCAGTAAGACAGGAAAGTACATCATGTCCTCGGTGGGCTGTGACCATTGCCTTTCAAGTTGCAATCCTTCAGATCTTCATTAGTCCTTAGGCTACCATTAAATGCTTGGCAATGGTTTTATCTTTGTTGTTAATGTCTGCAGGTGCATATCTAGAGGACTTACTTATTAGAGATAATTTTTACAGTAGAGTAGTTCATGCCTCCTGGGAAACATTACTTTCAGAATCTCTGTCAAAATAAGACTTTATTTTCCCCCATTTCAGATTTTTTTCTTTGACAGAGGCCACTTGGGGTCTCAAAAGAACACTAGTTTACATGTGCTTAGACAGCTTCTAAAATTTCATGTAGACAGAAGATCAAGCTATGTCCACAACAGAATACACAGGTTACGTTATTTTGTTAATTTTATGCTGAAGAATAATATTCACTTTGGATATGATCTATACTAGAGAAAGAGAGTTTAAAGTACAAAATAAGCATTTGAAGTTTGGACTTGATGGATTTTTCCCTCAACACATCAAAGACTGGATCCAATACTGACCAAATATACTTCAATGAATATGTTCTTCTTTTAGCCTGCTCCCAAAGTCATTATTGGTTTCCAATCAAAAAAACCCAAGCAACTCTTAAATATAAAATCTTAGAATACCAAGTTGGAAGGGGACCTTGAGGATCACCTGGCCCAACCTTTTTTGACAAAAGTACCGTCTAGACAAGATGGCTCAGCACTCCGTTCAGTTAAATCCTAAACTGTCCAACACTGGCAAATCCACAACTTCCCTGGGGAGACTATTCCAATGGCTGATTGTTCCCATTGTGAAAACTTTCCTCTTGTATCTTACAGAAATCTCCCCAGGATTAACTTGTACCCAATAACCCTTATCGTTTCCATGGAACTCCTTGAGAAAAAAAAGTCTCCATCTTCTTTGCCCTGTAAATACTGGCACGTGATGATAAAATCTCCTCTCAGCCTTTTTTTCTCATGCTGAACAAACCCAGTTCTCTTAGAGTTTCCTCACACAGAAGGCTTCCCAGCCCTTTGATCATCTTTGTGGCCTTTCTCTGGACCCTCTCCAGCCTGTCCACATATTTATTTTGTATAGCAGGGATCAAAACTAAACACAGCATTCCAGGTGTGTCATGACAAACACTGAGTAGAGCGGAATAATGAGTGACTTATCCATCTCTGCTGCTGATGCCCTCTTTGATGCAACCCAGCATCCTGTTGGCTTTCTTTGCTGTAGCAGCACACTGTTCTTTCAGATTGAGCTTCTTGTCCACCAGGACTCGAGACCCCTTTGGCAGAGCTACTCCCCAGCCCAGTAGATACCAGCCTGTGCTGTACTCCTAGATTATGTTTTCCAAGTGCAAGACCTTATGCTTGTCCTTGTTGAACTTCCTAAGGTTCTTGTTAACCCACTTTTCCAGCCCATCCAGATCTTCCTGCAGGGTTGTCTCTCCCTTCTGAAGAGTCCACTTCCCCAGTCAGTTTGGTATCATTGGCAAACTTTGGCAGAATACCCTTGATCCCATCTTTCAGATCACTTATGGAGATATTAAACAGTGTTTGGCCTAATATCAATCCCAGGGGAACCCCACTTGTGACAGGTTGCTGGTTGGAAAGGGAGCTAATCACCACCAGTCTCTGGGTGCTGCCTGTTGGCCAGTTCCCCACCCACCACACAGATCACATCAGTTTCTCTAGGAGGAGGCTGTGGGAAACCATGTCAAAAGCCTTGGAAAAATCCAGGTAGACAATGTCCACTGCTCACCCTGCAACAGCCAAACAGGTTTCTTTGTCATTGAAGATGATCAGGTTTGTCAAGTATGACTTGCCCTTGGTGAATCCATGCTGGCTTTTCCCAATCACATGTTTCATCTGACTTGTGATAGCCCCCATGATAATTTCTTTCATAACTTTCCCAGGGACGGAAGTAAGACTGATGGGCCTATAACTTCCTGGATCCTCCTTTAAGCCCTTCTTGTAGATGAGGGTGACATTAGTCTTCTTCCAGTCTTCTGGAATATCTCATAGTCTCCATGACTTCTCAAAGATTTGGAGAACAGCTTTGCAATGATATCAGCCAGCTCTCTTACCCTTGGGTGATTATTGTCAGGGTCCATCAATTTGTAGGGATCAAGCTCCTGTAATAGCTGATATACGAAGTCTTTACTGAAGGTAGGTTTGTGTTTGCATCAAACCTGGGTTTTTGTTCCCAAGGCATGGACCCCAACAGTGCTGGTAAAGACAGATGCGAAGAAAGCATTGAGAACCTCTTCCTTTTCAGTGTTGCTGGTGACGGATTCACCTCCCCTGTTTAACAATGGGCCAGTATTTTCCTTCTGTTTCTGCTTGTTGTTTACATACCTGAAGAACGCTTTCTTGTGTTTTTTGACATTTCTGGGCAATTTCAATTTGAGCTAAGATTTTGATTTTCTAACTGCACCTCTGCACACTCTGAAAATGCTTTTGTAGTTCTCAATGAGTGGTTGTCTGCTTTTCCATCTCTTGATATGCTTATCTTTTGGTTTTGAGCAGACTGAGAAGCTCTCAGATAAGCCAATGGGGGGTATTGCTCTGCCTACTTCCCCTACCTTTAAAGGAACTGTTTTTGAACTTCACTGTTTCTCAGGAGAAAAACGCCAACATAGAGAAAACTTTGCAATCAGTACGCTATGGCCTACCATTAACATTAACCCTTTTCTGTCAGCCAGGCTGCAGTGTTCCTTTGTGCACCAGGAAGATCTTATAGCATCAGTTTCATGGTAAAATGTGTTAAAGAGTTTTTCCCTTTAAAGAAAAAAAAAAATTGAGGACATCCAATCCTGGGCTTTAGGAATCACACATCATCAGAATAGGCTTATCCAGATGGTATCTCTCATTCCAGGGTAGTCCACTTGCCAGATTTATGCCCAGAAGAGTCCCTAGAAATTGTGACATCCACAGCATCCTTCCACCACTAAGTTTAGAGGATGTTTCTACCCTGGCTCTGGTTTGCCAACAGCTCATCAAAAGAGATTTATGTCTTCTGGATGTGTGGTAAACATGCACATTAACAGAGCTCTTCCACATTCATTGCTGGAAGGAAAAAATGTCATCTTCTTTAACTTCAAGAGAATACTTGAACCCCAAGCTGCTTCTGTTTGCAAAACAGAGAAACTAGAGCTTATTTTCCAGGTGCAAGAGACAGCCACAACTGAAACAAAATGTAAATAACCAAAATCTCTCACTCCTTCTAAGATTCTGAACAAGGAAGCAAACTCAGTCTTCCATAACCAAGTTATACAGTATTTGAGAACAGTGCCTTACCTCCCTCTGGTTGCATTCTCCACTCAGCTCAACAATCAGATTTAACTTTGCCTAGGCCAAGCTTCTTTGCACAGAAATTGCACAGGAAACTCCTGGCTGCCTGATGTTTTCAGTCTTCCCTTTGGATCTCTGCTGGTTCAGGGACTATAGAGCAAAGGAGTTATACATTCACTAATCGTGGATCTCACAGGCAAAGCTTTAGACTAAGTTATTAAGGCTATTAAAAACACAGCTATGAGGTAATACTTCTATGAAGTAGATGCAGATTAAAATGCAGAACTGTTAGATTTTCCACATGACAAAAGGTTAATAGTGGGGAGCCACAAGGTACAATACTAACTACTCCTATTCCATGTAATATGTTGAGCAGTTACTTATAAAAGGGGGAGTGAACAATGAGATGGCAGATATTGCAGATGAAATGAAAGCATATCAGTAGCTGGAATTCATATCTAGCTCTCCCAAGGAATCTCCCTGATCCATTGCACTTTTTATCACAGCAGATTCTTTTAGTCCTTTTCACTGTATTCATGAATGTAACTTGCACAATACAACATCCCAGCAACCTTATGCTTCCCATTCTGCTGAGTGAGGTTTATAGCTTTTCATTTTCATTTTCAGCCTTGGGCTGAGTTGTAAGACTGAATCCACGTCCCAGCCTGCAGACTGGAAGCACTTCATTAGTATGCAGGGCAGGTACTGAGGGAGGCTGTCTCTATGCGACAGCTCTCAATTCACTCCTCTGATTATTATGGCTCATAGAAAAGAGAATGCAAGTGAAAAAAAAAAAAAGTGAAAGAAAAAAATCACTGCATTTTCAAATATTAAAAAAATGGTATAAAGTATCAGGTAATATTGAGTAAGAGAATGTATCTGGTTCTGTATTAGTTGCCAGTCATTCCAGTTAATTTAAAAGCAAGGGTCTCTTAAAGATGGTCACAAGGGAGAAAAGCCAAACCTCAAATACAAATTACCTGTTGAGTTTATTGTGGACCTTTTTAAGGAAGAGCTGATGACTTTAATATGAAAAGCATTGTAGCACCAAGTAAAAATCCACTCTGTTGAAAATTTTCATGTTTTCTTGTTGTGCAGATGGCTTCCTATGAAGATAGCAAAGCTAAGCCCATTGCAAATGTCTGCATTTGCTCATAGGGGAAAGAATAAGGAAGTTAGGGAAAGGTATTGTTATGATTTACCTGGGTTTTTTTAGGCAGCATATAGAATTATGGGCAAAAAAAATACTACCTTTGGCTGTTGTCATTCATCCTGGCGATAAAAATACTTCATAAATAATCAGATCCTCTCCCCTTTTTCCAGTTACGTATATCCCAGGTGGCTGCTTATTCATGGCTAAAATACTGCCACTTCTGAGTAGGAATATGGCAGCTGTTTAACAATGAATTTTTATACTGTAAAATAGTTTCAGGACTGAAAACTACAAAAGAAATCATAACTAATTTCTTCTTCAAATGAGATTGTAAGGTGTAACCGCCTTTTATATGGTAGTTACCTTACCTTGTGTAGACTTCTTTTTTTACCCTCTTAAGACAGTTGTTTGCTTAAGAAGGTTCAATTTTGCCATCTTCTTCCTCCCTGGGAACCTACCTTGACAGTTAACTAACTGGTTGAGGTAGGGACAGCACTCTTCTTCCTGTTGGCTCTATGCTTTTGTGCTGAAAGGAGCACAAGATTTATGGCTCCAGAAAAACAGCAGACAGGAAGGGACAGGCCTCACTAACCTGGTACTCTGAGTTCTCACCTTTAAGATGCAAGCCCTGGGTTCAAGAGCATTTTACGTTTCTCTCCCATTACATATCTTTGTGCAGCTCACCACTAATCTTTTTTGAGATTCTGATTGGGGCATTTAATTTTCTGCTAAGAGAAAGCTAAGGTACCTAATCCTTGAGGGTCAGGCAAATAAAATGAGTTGTTTCAATATGTACATTTTTTTATTGGAAGACAGTGGGTTATTTCAAAGAGTGCCTATTTTATCAGATGAACCCAGGATTTTGAATTTGGAAAATTTACTGTGATAATCTATGAACAGCTAGTCTGTTCAATAGTGAGTAAGATGAAAACAACTTTAAAGAAATTATGGAGTCAAACTTCAGATGACCAGTTCAAGATCAATTGTAACATCACTAGAAGAGAAACATTTCCAGGCTTCAGGAGATGCTGGATTTTAATGTTCATCAATCATGTATAAGCCAGAATTATCAGTTTAATTATTTGCATGCAGACTTATGTAAAATCAATAATCACCACTGTAAGTGAAAGCTATAATTCCATCAAGGAGAAGTGACACAAAGAATGGTGGAATGAAGCCCAAGTCACTACACATTAGAGCTGAAATTTCCAAGGTTTAAGCTGCTGTGTAGACAGTGTATGTATAACCTAGCATCTGCACATTTTTCTACTGTGAATTTATAGTTTCTTTCACAGTCCAGTTTCTGTTGGGGATGAAGCTGATTGTTTACATAGCAAAATAATTATAATTTGTTACTAATTTTGATGGGACTAAAACACTGTCACATACTAAGGGGACAGACAGATTCTTTTAGGGACCCTTGCCACAGTGATGATGGCACTAAACTGTAGTTACAATTAAAACTTTTCTCAATATGATATTATGGCTAATATAGCACAGAATTTGTTATTAGAATTGCACAGGATTTCTACAAGCAGAATCAATGTAGTACAATTTATAAATAGCTTAATACAGAATTTATAACACAATTTACGATTTCAAATCACCTAGACCCTAATTTAACTTACAGTTTCTAGTCACCAAGATCTCTGCAGACCAGACTAGATCTTAATACAAATTTTGCAGTGTCAATATAACCAGTATAACCTAGACTCAAAAATCATATAAAGAATCCAAGTCCCTTGATCCTCGGAGGCAGCAAATGGCTGTGGAGACATCCTTGGCTATGGGTGAGTCACAGGTCTCACTGTCTGTCAGTGTTTCTTGTCCAAGTTCCCCACTCAGGACTTGCAACTGCTTGATGTTGTAGACAGTGCCCTATGTGCTGGTAGGCTTCCCTGTCCTGTCACAATGTCTGGGACCTGGGACCTTCCAGGCCAGTAAGGAAGGATAACACTGGCAAGGAGGGGAAGAAGAAATCTGTTTGCTTTGTGTACTTGGTTCATAGGAATTTCAGGGCCTGATAATGAGGGAAAAGGGAACCCATACACAACTCTCTCTGTCACAGAGAACGACTTGGCCTCATAAAATGGTGCTAGGTATGTCAACCATATTATCAGGAGTCTTGAGCAGGGTGTACCAGTCGCACACTCCTAGAAACATAAAATAATTTTCTTTCTCTTTGAGATATACACAGGCAAAGAAAAGCCCTAAATTCATGCATCATGGACCACTTTTGATGATGATAAAATTTGCATCACTCACGAAACTAGGTTTTATTTTTCAAAATATCTGCATGGTACATAAATGGCTGATAAAAATTGATATAATTGTCCTTATTTTTAGGCTGCATAGTCCCCTTCAGTGCAACTATTAAGTAAGTATCCTCTGCCAAGGTAAATAATGCAGCTGATTTCCTGGGAGCTGATTGTACCCACAGTTTTGACCATGTTGCTCATCTTGTGCTCTATATCAACAACAGGAAAAGAATGAATTAAGATTTCATGGCAATGTGAATTTTAGTATTTAAATTTTGAAGTGTTTGACTTTGTAGCCATAACATTCTTTTAATGAAATCTCTTTATGTTAATCTCCTATGTTAATTCCATCTTGTGGAACAGCAGTAAGTTTCATATGGATCATTAGTAGACCTGAACCTTAGATATGTTTGTTCAGACCTTTACCATTTGAGCTAACTGACCTTAAAAACAGGCAGCTATGCTTTATTACAACCAGCCTCTAAAGGCAAAATGAGACACCTACTTTGCAAAGGGAGTTCATATTTGCTGACAGCTGAGGAATGATGGAACTTGGGAAGCCATGTCCTGGTACTGTGAGTGCCTAACAGCTACAGACCCTCTGCTCTAACTCTCTGAAGTCTGTCTCCTGTACTTGGAAAGGAACTCCCCATCAGCCCAGCTCAGCCTTTAGTAAGACATGCTTAGTATGGATGAAATTATCAACAAATTTATGTACTGATCTCTAATATGTACTGAGTATACACAGCTAGCCCTTGTAGGCTTTATTGTGTCAGGTTATTTTCCACCTTACCAGCATAAATTACCTAGGAAACATAAAAAAAATTCTCACTACCAGGGCTACTCTAGCATTTGGTGTGCAGTTCTGAAGCATCAAGGCACTGAACCTTCTGCAAACAAGTATTAGAATGTTTTAGCATTGATGAAACAAGATCACTGTCTGTAAGTTATTAATCCGAGAAGACAGAGATATCTATGCTGACATTGTAAAATGTATCAGCCTGAGATGCAGCGGCACAGAAAATTTAAATTAAAATAACTAGTTTGGCAGTTACAAGCAGCTAAATCAAGGCCTCATAACATCAAGTGTTAGGTAACTAACACTCTATTTAACCAGATCTTAACAAATGCAAGACTTTCCCACTAAGATCTCAGCCTGTAATAGGGAGGATGCGTGTACATAGGGACTCAGAAAGCACAGCTTATTAAAAACAATCCTGACAGAGATATGCTTTGTTTCACTGCCAGTATTTAGGGAAATCAATAAACGAACTAAGCAGAATAATTGTTGCAAAATAATATTTTAAAGGGCTTTTTGATTCAGTATAATAGATTTTGTTAACAAGGGCTTTCAAAACGGAAAAATTTATCTTGGTCATCTCCTTTCAGCGTTTTTAGTCACTATGAACTGTAACATTTCTGAAGACCTTTGTATGAAACCTAGTCTCATAACAAAACAATTTACTTATTTTGGTACTTGGCTGGAAACAAACCCACATATGGCAAGTGTAAAATAATTTTATTTTGCTATTTCTATCAGTTTCCATCTTCTGTAGTTCAATATCATTTATGTAGTCCTGTTGCTCATTAAGTGTTTTATTGTCAATTTATTCTAAGACACTAAAACAACTTAATTTTAAAAATAGAGTGGCAGCTCCTTTTTTATATAAAAAGCTAATTGGAATCTCTATTGCAGTATATGGTATTATTACCCATATTAGGTGAGATTTTCAAAAGTTCTAAATTTTGAACAAAATATTAACTTGCGTTCTGTCTTAGATCAGAAGTTCTAATTTAATACCATTACCATATATCCCCACTAATTAGAAGTATAATTAATTTTCTAGCTGTATCAACAATGGACTAATACATCAGAAATAGGTGATCTGCCAGTTAATGTGGTAGTTGTTTGAAGAGGAAGATCTGGACATTTACTGATATTTAAGAGCACAGTTTACGAGACTATGCTAAAATTAGAGATGCCCTATTCTTATATATATATTCTTACATATATATCTTATATATATTTATCTTATATATATATTGTGTGTATCTGTATACCATCTCTTCATCCCTCACCCATCTTTACAAAATACAAGCTTAATTTATGCCATGGTTTTCTACTAAAGGGGAAGCTAATAGGTCTTGGGGCGGGAAAAACTTGCTTTGTTTTATTGACAAACAATAAAGATTCAGCCTGTGCTAGACATTATCAAGTTTCAGGTCTCCAGAGATATTCTGACAAGCATTCTGGCCTTGCAAATGCAGATGCTTCCTTGCAAAACTTGGTGTCTTGCCAGTGGACAGTGAGAACCAGGAACTGCTGGGAGGAGAAATAGCAAAATGTAAAGGTATTTCTGTCCCTTTTTGTCATGTTAGTAAGTCTCTACATGACTACTTCCAAAACCTTCTGCTATATTCTTATTAGTGCTCAAATCCTCAATTATTTGTTTGCTGAGGATGAATAGTTTATTGATCTCTTTGAGCTTTTTTGTAAAATAATGATTTAATTGTAAAATTAATACTGCCCTACAATAATGTGGCCTCTTATGTTTTTCAGAATTTTCAGGTGCTGATACTTTCTTTATGTTATGTTCACCTCACTTTCCTGGGCTTTGTGTTTGTGCCAAAATAGGCATCTTGTATAGAGGAAGAAACTTCCTATAGTGCCCAGAGGGACACTGCATTGACAGGAGAAAAGCTTTTCCAGCATAGTAGGAGGGGTTCCCACCAAATGCACAAAACACAGTGATGGGAAAATCACACTAATTAGCCTTTGGCTTCCTTTTAGGGACTGGAGCCCATGGATGTTTCTGGGGAAGAAGACATCATTCATGAGAGGCTAAAGGGCTAGGTCATGAGGGAAATCAAGGAGTGAAAAGGGTGGCTACAAGAAATGGGGAAGAGAAATAACCACTGGTGGTGGCCATTTACTCACATATTTGCACTTTCTTAGCATGCTGTGAATTCTGTTGCAAAATAAACTCTGACTCGTCTCCTCATTAGGAAGCTAGACTCACTGCCTATCCTGATGCTTTTAAGATGTTGCTAGGTGGGACTCTATTTGCAGCATTTATTCTGAATGGAAAAGCTCTCATGGGCCCCAATATAGAAGTTTTGGAGGACATGGTAACCTTGATGAGTTGATCGAAAGCTCATTTATTCTCTACCCATCAGGGGTTTAGTGCTTGATGAAATACTCATGTTTGCCTCCCTGTCTGGTAGGACAACATGACCAGGAGAGCACAAGATAGATAGCACTGATCAAACTGCAATCAATATCCTAATGCAGAAAATACAGGAATCTCATGTTCAGTGCTTACATTGTGTCATGATGTCCTTGTAGTCTTCCTTGTACTCAGCAAGGTTCTGTAAGTTGGGATGTGAAATCTCTTCTGAATAACTTTGTTGAGGGCCCTCTGCACCAGGTACAATTAGCTAATCCCTTGGCCCCTTTCCCTCTGAACATACTTTCTGGGTAACACTCTTATGATCTTGTGTTGGTTTTGCACGGCCTGGTTTTCGGTAGAGGGGGTGGGCCGCAGAGGTGGCTTCTGTGAGAAGCTGCTAGAAGCTTCCACCACGTCCGGTAGAGCCAATCCTTGATGCCTCTGAAGATGGACATACCGCTGGCCAAGGCTGGGTCCATTAGAGATGGTGGCAACGCCTCTGTGATTACATATTTAAGAAAAAATCAAAACAAAAGTACTGGCACAGTTTTAATTCCAGCCAGACAAGAGGAGGAAGTGCGAATATGTGAGGGAAACAACATGGAGACACCGTGGTCAGTGAAGGAGGGAGAGGAGGTGCTCCAGGCTCAGGAGACAAGATTTCTCTTCAGCCTGTGGTGAAGACCATGGAGAAGCAGCTGTGCCCCTGCAGTCCATGGGTCCACAAGGGATGCAGAAATCCACCTGTAGCCCATGGGGGAGGTGCCCATATAGGTCCAGGTGGATGCCTGGAGGAGGCTGTGATCTGGTGGGAGACCTGGTGGAGAGAGAGGACCCTTGCTTCCAGGCTGGAGCAGCCTGTCCTTGGAGGACTGCACCCTGTGGAAGAGTGACCCACACCACAGCAGTTATGGGAGGAATGTGTGCCCATGGGAGGGACTCACATTGCAGCAGTTTTGGGAGAACTACTGCTCATGAGATTGGGTCCGTGTCGGAATAGTTTACAGAGAACTGTCTTCTGTGGGAGGGACCCCACGGTCTCACAGGAGAAGGACTCCTCTCCTGAGGGGTGGAAGCAAACCTTGGGTGACAAAGTCACCAAGACTTCCACCCCCTCTTTCCCTGTGCTGTCTGTGGGAAGGAGGGAGGAGTTGCAGGAGGAAAAGGTCTTTTTAAGGGCTTGTTTTACTTCTCATCCTCCTCCTCTGGTTTTGTTAGTAATAAACTCACTTTATATCTCTAAGTTGAGCCTGTTTTGCCTTTGGAGTGTTTTGTCCTGGTCCTTATCTCAACTCATGAACCCTTTGTTAAATTTTTCTCTCTGTCCAGCTGTAACAGGGGAGGGTGAGTGAACAGCTTTCGTGGGTGCCTGACATTTGGCCAGTGCCAAACCTCGACAAATCTCAGGGCAACACCATTTGGGTATGGTGGACCTGAGCACATCTGAGCTGGCCAGATGAAAATTAATTTTTCTGTCACTGCAAAGCTGGTTGCAAGGATCAGGAATGTCCAGGCTTTGTGAACAGATCTCTGTGCTTATGGACATAAGGATAAAACCCATCAACGTACTGGGCAGGCTCCAGTTGTTTGCGCAGAGGGACTCCTTATCTAAAGTGGTGGAGTCACTGTCCATCCTCTCTCTGTAGAATGTGAAGCAGTCCTGCCCTGCATGCTCATCTTTTCCCATCCTCTGTTTGTGGAGAGATGTGTATTTGATAGGCTCTGCTACAGGAGTAAGCTAGATGGTAAGTAGCAGAGGTGTTCTGTTCTGAACAGAACAGTCTCCCTTTGTGTACGATGAGGGAGAGTTCTGCAGCCCCAAACTCTTGTCATTGAGAACCCTTGTATCCCATCCCACTGTGTCTAAGTTAGTTCCTCAAAGTCTGATCCCATCCAAACCAATAGCAGCAGAAGCAGAAGTTGCAGCAAGAGGCACCATGTGTATGTATCAAAGTTGCAAAGCAGAAAATGATGGACAGTGCTGGCTGAAGTCCTGTTTGCTTACACACAGGCTGCGTGACGCAAATGAGTGAGAGTGGAACACATGCTGCAGGGACTGCTGCTACTGGAGACAGAGCCAGAGCATAGCTCGTGTGCTGTTGCTTTTATCTGCTTATTCATTGTGTGCTCAGAGAGTGTGGGCACATCTGGCCTTCTCAAAAAGTCCTCAGATTGGAGTAGTGTGTGCAGCCCATATCACATGCCCAGGTATGTAAAACGACATGTTTAACAAAGCTGCAATGACACTATGTGTTTTCCCAGTGTAGCCATTGTTATGATAAAGGCTCATAATTACAAGTGTTAAGAATATATTACTGCATATATGTGTCTCTGTGTGTTTGCTTATGAGAGACAAACTGAGTGGTATTCAACATCTAAATTATTCAAAATATTTAATGCCATGATAAGATGTAGCAGTAGGAATTTGTGTGAATCAGGAAAAAAGAACACATGCTAAGATTTTAGGATGCAATCTTGGCTGACACAGAATAGGTGACATTCATTTTTTCTCCCGTGTCGTGTGCTAGAGATTTTCTGCTGGTAAAGGGAAGTCCTCCTTTATCATCCTGAATGCATAACATTGAAAACCACATATGTTTGTATGGCAAAAAAAAATACAAAAGCAAAAATTACAGCAAGAAAGCATGTATTTCACAAGTCTTAAATACTCTACATTTAAACAGGAAAAAGAAGGAATTGATTTAGAATGTTGTTGAAGCTATTAGAAAAATATCACTAGTTTTTGTTTTTTTTAAGGTATGCACAAAGGTTTCCAATCAATAATTTTATGAATCTTTTTATCTTTAAATACATCTTATTTAGGCCCACATTCAGCAAAACATATAAATACAGAGATGAAGTTATTTATAGTATAACTGCCTGTGATTTGATTGGGTCATAGAGGAGCAAAATGCTCACCAAAGACTCTATTTATGGAAAGGACTTGGGAAACCATAACTTCCTGCATTACATAAACTTCCTGAGTCAAAAAACTAGAAACTGAGATAGGTTTGGCTCATGTTCCTTCAGTATACAAGGTCTGCTAATGCACAGCAATTGGCACAGAAAGCCTGACTCAAATGAAGGCACCGCAAGGGACCATCATAACTGCATCTCCTCTAGGTGCAGGAGCTGGAGGGATGATGGAGTAGCTCTGGAAATAGGACTTGCCCTGCTAAGACTCCCAGCTGGTTGCAGCACAGAGACAGCCTGGGACTGACTGGCTGTCATTATCTGAGCAGCAGGTGTTGCTTTGGCTGGAAAGAGAGCCATCCATTTTCTGGAAACTTCCCTTCCTACTGTTCTACGAGCTTTGTGGAGTTTTGCCAGCAGGAGCAGTGCTGTGCAGACTGAGAAATTCCTCCTCTTTTTCTTTTGTTTAAATAGAGTAGGAATTAAAGTAGATTCAAAGTGGATCAACCTGTGAAACTGTCAAATCCATGTGAAACCAACAACCTGGCAGTCAGCTGGCCAGAGCTGTAGCTACGGTTGATCCCATGGTATGCTGACGGAAGTCAGGTTATTAATTCTTATTGTCTGGGACAAAATCCAACATGCTTTATTTTCTGCTCCTCCAACCTCTTTCCTGAACTTCCAGTAACAAGCTGAAGTAGCTTTCTTCATGTTTTAGCCAAAGCTTGTGCACTGTTGCTTGCATGATGGCCCAAGAGTTGATAAACTCATAGGAAGCCATGTGATTCCAATGTACATACCTGTGGGTAAGACCCCTCTGAGGTCCTGCACAATGCCTAAATACAACTGCTGTAGTTTTGCTCAAGAAGAGCAGAAGGAGCTGAAGAAGGCTAAAGCTGAAATGGTATTAGCGAGTATTCACAGAGTGGACAGAAAAGGATACTGTGCAAGCAGAATTTTCTTCTGACTCAGCCTACAGAGTTGATCTAGCTCACAGAAAAACATGAATTACAACATTTTGAGAAGTACAGCAAAGCCCATTTCTGCATTCTTGGGTGCTTCTGCTAAGTCCAAAGGGCAAAGTTGCTTCAGCATAGTCCATTGTTTGTTTTGGAATCTCAAAGATTAAAGACGTCTATAAGTGTTGGTAATTCTCATGGTTATTGTTAAATATTTCCTTTTATTATCTGTATCATAGCAGCTGCAGTTCACAGAAAAAAAAAGAAAAAAAGAAAAAAAGGTGAGTTCTCAAGTGCACCCTCACTGTTTCCTGTCTCTGAGCACAGGAATGTTCTTGTGCGTGAGGAGACTCCGACTCACACGTCCCAGGAGAGCGGCCTGACCACCAGATTGCAAGCTGTTTTGGAAGCAGGCAGTCTCCACCCTTCCTATTGAAACTGTGCCATGCTGCAGAAAATAATTTAAGTTCATTGGTTCAGAGAACGAGAAGGGGGGTCACAGGGAGTAGAGAAAGCATAAGAGAAAGCATGACTGTACTGGTTAAGGCACCCATCTGACAGACAAAGCCTTAGATTCCCTTCCTGGCTTGCTTCGTAAATATTTCATATAAATTGTCACTGGATAAAATGCAGAAACAGATGTTTTGAATACTGTACTCAGAGGTGCCTAATTTTTCCCATGCTCTATATAGGAAATCTAGACACAGAACAAGAGGTTCTGAGCTCCCCTCTAGGAACCCAGTACCTTTCACTTTGGCACTGTGGGGTTGAGGTTCTGAGTAACTAATTCCCATATTGGACCTGATCCTCAGGCTATCACCTCAGAAGTGTGTTTCAGAGATTCAGAGTCTCCATCATATTTCCCTTCCCAGTGTATTTGTCATTGATGTTTTATTTTTATTCCTTCTTACAAGTGCTCCATTATTCCTTTGGCTCTTCTGGATAGCTTTAAAATGAAAAGCTTCAAAAATCAGGTCAGACTTTGTCTTTGACTAGGGTACATTTTTGTTTTGACCTGTTACAGAATGCAGCCATTTTCCCATTACAGAAGCTTGACTATGCCTATTTTCAGATAACAAGCTAGCTTGGAGTTGTTTTTCTAATGAAAAACATTTGTGATACAGTACGATGTTTTATGTGTTTCCCCCAAACACTGTCTGGATTGGAATAAATACACACCCGTACAGATGAAGTTTTGAATTATATTTGGAGAAAAAATGACTTTGAAAAATGTTTGAAGAAAATCCCAGGAATCTTTCCCACTCTACCCATTCCCCACCCCCACCCCCTTTTTTTAACTAGAACATTCATGTAAGCAATGTGAGCAATATGATTGGCTTTTTGGGGTTCAGTTTCTGACCTAAACTTCTACAGTTTTGCGGTGATTTCCTTAAACCTGACTGTTTTGGCATTCTGAAACGGAGCACTAGGAAGGGACATAGGTGCAGTTCTTCATGACCAGAGGTGTCTCACTGGCGTGAAGAATATTTGGAAATGAGTTATGGTGGTGACATATGAGCTGTAGAACAGCAGTGAGGGCCAGAAGTGGCAGTCTGATTTTCAAATACACCTATTTAAGAAATGAGTCTTTATTTCTGATAAATTGAGAAATGGGTGAAGTTTTTAAAAAGTATTTCTAATTTGGATTGTGGATCAATAGCATTGAATTGTATGTGTAGAGGTCAGCTTCTCTCAGGTCTCTAAATACCTTAAAAGTCCCGTTTTCAACTGAGGAAAAACAGTGTGGGCTGCTGTTGTGAGTTACCCAGTTTGTTGGTTTCATCTGCTTTCTGGTGGACAGCTGTGTGTGTCTGGCAAGATGGGTTCTAGGTGAGCTTAGTAAATGGGAACAGACAACAAGACCAAATGTTTCAACTTACAGGGATGTTTAATAGGAAATTCAATACAACACTAAAACCTTTGGACCTAGTTTTCTCAGGCAGCTTTGGCAAAGAGCATTCAGTACCCTTCAGAATCACCATGCCTTGGTAAAGCGGCCTGAATATGTGCTGCCAGCCTTGAGCAGGGTTGTTCTTTGCTAGCCCAGTGCTGTAAGGTTCCTCATCACACTCTTTCTTTGAGTGTTTCTAGTGGTGGTGACAGATGTTTCATTGAGTTGTAGAAAGTGAGCTTGGGCTGGTGCTTCAGGAAGCATTTTTGAGGTGGTGAGAAGAGCTACTAGCACAGGAAAAATTTGCTATAGAAGAGTTTTCTGTAGTGCCAGAGCATTCTCTTTTGGCCAGGCCACGGCATCTCATCTGATCACTGGGCTTGCCAAGACACAGAGGAAAGAATTTGACTTCAGTGGTTCACAAATTACACAGGTGCCAGTATGTCCTTTCCAGTCCCTGTTCTGGAAGCAACTCTCCTGTCTCCAGTTACATATGAGCACTCTAACATGCTTTATTACTTTCTCAAGCTGCAGCTTATTTCCCAGGTTCATTTGTATCATTTTCCTGGACTGAACCTGGTTCCAAACATAATAGTATGCTGGCTTTAGCCCCATTCAGCATTCAGCTTGAGAAGAAATTATAGGCATGGGCAGTGGAAGAGGATAGCCTGGGCTACATTTTGGTTACAAGATCTAGGCAAACAACTGAGTATTTTTTTCTTAACATTTGTACAATAAAAGGTATGACTAGGGAAAGGTAACTCACAACAGATGTGGTTCCAGAGGTCTGAAATCCTGTTGGAGGGAGGGAAGGGAGGGAAGGGAGGGAAGGGAGGGAAGGGAGGGAAGGGAGGGAGGGAAGGGAGGAAGGGAGGAAGGGAGGGAGGAAGGGAGGAAGGAAGGAAGGAAGGAAGGAAGGAAGGAAGGAAGGAAGGAAGGAAGGAAGGAAGGAAGGAAGGAAGGAAGGAAGGAAGGAAGGAAGGAAGGAAGGAAGGAAGGAAGGAAGGAAGGAAGGAAGGAAGGAAGGAGGGAGAGATGTTTCCAGGTGCATTTCAAAGCCTCCATTGTCCCACATGGATGGTGAAACTCTAATTGGAGATTTCAAGATACCTGGGGTCAGGAATAAGTGGCATCCAGAATATTTTTGTTTTCCACTATGTGCAGGGATGCAAGAGAAACATTATTTACAGCTGTACCAGATAGACAGAGTTTTATGTTGTTTCTTCCCAAAATATAAAAACAAATCATGATCTGAAGAAACACACTCTGGAGGGGGAGAAACAGTAGCTGTTTCACCGCACAAGAGATTAACACTATAAAACAGGACATACACCAAAAACCTCCCCTTATCCTGCACAAACACAAACAGTTTAAGAACAGATTACAGTTAACTAGCTTTGAATTTTAGAGATATACTACTTCCAGATTTGTGGGCAATGTCCTGGGAACAATAAAAGATCACACGTCCAATCGGTAATTTTATTTCTCATTTGAGGGGTTCCATATCCAACAGCATGGGCACAACTTTACAATGAAGTGATGAATTTTAACAAGCCTTTCTGGATTCCAAGTTTGCCTGGTCTTTTATCAAAGGTTCAGCAGAGTTTATGCTACTTAGCTGTGAACCGTAATGGTAGCAAATGAAGAAGATAGTGAAGATTTATATAGCTTTATATTTAATATGGGGAGTTTCTAGAAGGAGTCTGTAAGTAGGGACTGTTGCCCAGGCTCCAAGCTTTGGCCAAGCAGTTCTTGGCAGGCTTCGGAGAGGGTGGTGAAAATGCAGCTTTAAGCCATCCTTACATCATCCTAGGGCTGTCTCCCTGCCAGTGAGGTCCCTTGTGTAAGCTGTAACACCAGCAGAGCTACTGAATTTTGCAGGGGCTACTACTGTACCCAGGAAACTACTCTGGTAACTGGGAATCCATGAGAAGTAGGCCTGGCCCAGCCATTTCTGAACTGCGTGCCTTTCACACGGACTCAGGAAAGGAAGAGCCATTGCAGTCTCTGCAGTGGCTGCAAACCAGCTGAGGCTTTGTCATATCTGCACTGGCTGATGCGCAAGTAGCTGGCTGAGCTGCCTCACACACTCCATTGCAGTGATAATGTGGCAAAAAAACAGCTTTCAGTGTCTGGAGCATCTGGCCTGTATGCCTGTGTGTGCATATGCAGATGCATGTGATGTCAGTGAATCTCCCCTGCTCCCTGCAAAGGTCACTTTGTCTGAGGTTTTTCATTTGCTTCAGAGTAAAGCAGCCTCAAGAATGTAATGAAGGAAATGAGGTCTGAAATTTGTTTCCTAACATCCATGAATTGCAGCACCGAGCTAGGGGGAAAGCATTCAAATCCCTCTCTGCCCTCTTGGATAGAATTCTGTTTGTAGCTCTGTAATAATCAGCAGACATCAGTGTCTGCTACAACTGAGTATTTTTGGTATCTAATTGGCACTTAGATACTAATGTGATAGGAGCTTTAGAAATAGCTAAAGCAGATAAATATTGCTTCTTTCCCTGTGTGTATGTCTGTATCGTCTGTATGAAGCTGTGTATTAATGTGAAAAATTCCCTGTTGATTTTAATGGAATACATCTCTCTGTAGAGAATTTGCTTCTTTCAAAGCTGCAGTAATATGCAGAAGGGATAATTTTTTTGTGTGTGCTGTGAACATCTAGAACAAATTCCCGAAGTATTATTTGTGCAGAAACTGTGAATGCTCCCAGCTTGCAAATTAAGTCAAACCCTTGTTAATGTTTACAGTAAAACAGCTGTTCTCAGCATTTCTCCCTGAGCCCCAGCTACTTTAGCTCTACCATACTCAGCCTTACATCATAGCAGCTGCAATAATAAGAGGCTGAAAGAGGTCAGAAGCAGCCAGTCCTGCTAAACCACACCTTTGTTTAAAAGAGATTTTGGATTGTAAAATATCTCAATTGCTAAATTTTTCAGCCTGACTGGACTCCATGCATGGGCTGGGTCTTCAAAGACCTAGCTCACCAAAAGCACATAGGCACTGCAGAGTAAAGCAGAACACAGGCTCTTTATACATTTTCCTGGGAAACTTTCTGTAGATCCAGACTGGGAAATGTTCCAAGGCTTCACAGAACTAAAGATAACAGTAATAAAAAACTGGACTGGAGCACACTGACTTAAATGAAATAGCTGAGCCTAGTGCAATTGCATAGCAAAGCCTTCATAATTTGTGCAGCAATACTTCACTAATTTACACAAATAAAAGTAAGATCACTACAGATTACTGAATTTTAACAATTAGCAGGTATGTAAACAAACAACATTTTAGGAAAAGAAAAAAAAAGCATCAGCATATAGGTTGCTTTCAAGACTATAATTTCTTTGTAAATATTTAAACAAGTAATAATAATAAATGCTACTGGATATGTTTAATGAAAATAATTAGGTGTTAGCAGAATGTAAAATAGACCATTGCCCTGCTCAGTCTTCTTTTCAGAAAAGAGAGGGCATAATTTTTGTGCTAAGTACAAAGTGTATGATCTCTTGAGTTTCTGCAGTGTCTACATTATAGAAATACATGAATAAATAGGAATTTACTTTTAATGATATAGGAATTTACTAAAGTAAATTTAAGAACATTTTAACATTAGATTTTAACATTTTAACATAGATGTCCTACATGTGATTTACTGAAATCTTTTCTGCTGAGTAGCAGAGATAGGTCGTTTTTAGCATGTAAGAAAAAATATGTTCATTGCTGCTTTATTGCGTTACATAGGAATTGGATAAAATACAACATTTTTATTTTACTGACAATAAAAATTTGAAAATCAAAGTTAGAAAAAGAAGATAGGATTTATACAGTTGAAAAAAATCCAAATGAATTTTTAGGTAAAAGGGGTTATTTTAACAACATTTTCACAGTTAAAATCAAATGTGAACATTACACTCACATTACAAACACCACCTGTGACACCAACAACAACCTTTACTGGTCTTGTGATTCATGGGGTGATGTCACAGACTGTCAGATGATGTCACTGATGTCCTAGATTATGGCAATAGATTGGGATAGAGGGGCTGTCACAGCTGGACTGCTTACTGAGTTTAGCAGATCCCACAGCATGTAGCTATCAAAAGGACTTAGGAAGAAATCCCAAATGTGCTTTACTATACAAGCAAGAGAAGAAGTAAGCAAAAGAGGCCACACAGAAGAATTTATAGCTTTCATTGATACAGGTACTTCTAGTTGATACAGACACTTTTAATTCAGAGGGACCGCAGGTTCAATTGATTAATTGTAAAGACAGTGTAAAGTGGAAATTACTGCATCAAAATTGTAATAAATTGGACCATCATTTCAGTAATGACTCATAATGATGGTGAGTTACTTACCTTGAAATAATTCTTTGAGATTCTTATGATTTCATGTTGTAGTTGTATGAGGTATTGAGCAGCAAAATAAAATACATACCCTTTCCTTGAAGAGTGTAGAGGCTAAATGTACAAGGACTATGAAAGGTTATAACACGAGATGTAATATTCAAGCAAATTATTTAAAGTAACCATAGGTACAAATGGTACCCCATGCTTTTATCACAAAATCCTGTACTGTCTGGGGAAGAACCGAAGAACTCCAGCCCCCAAAAAAGCAATTTTATGTACCTTCATACATATATATTACGTATACCATCTATAATATGTACATATATATTAATTTAACACCAAGTGCTTCTAAAATATGCACATATCAATGACATAAACCTTTTGTAACTACACACCTAAGCTAAATATTACTTAGCTGTGTGCATTTTTCTTTGAGTTTCACTGGTGCATTCAAAGCAGGATCAGTTTGTTTCTTTTGGCATAAATTGTCACCTGAACCCCTGAATAAAAATATCGCTTCTACTCTGTCATATAGGGAGAATATATTCTGACTCTCGCTCTAGGTACAAATGTGTCTGTCACATTTGAAAAGGCAACAGTTAAAAAACATGTTTCTGCTGTCAGAAATGCAGCAGTTAAACCCTAAATAATATCTATAGGATTAAGATCCAAGTACTTTACAAGAAATCTATATGCAGTTATCTTTCCACATTTCCTCTCTCTCCCCTGTCATGGACTATGGAAGATAATTTAAGAAGAGCTCTAGTATGTGTGCTCATTATCTCCATTTTCAGGTAAGTGGAGCAAACAACTTCATCCTAGCAGATTAGTACCAAAATAGTACACATTCCTCTATGCTAAATGAATGAAAAAAGCAGGATTGAGCCAGAATGGGGGCAGAGGGAGAGAGATGGGAGGGTTTTTAAAAGAGTTTTCTGAATAATCAGGAAATCCAGTGAGACAAACAGAATGTGTAGAGAACAAGCCAGAATTATCAAATTACCATGACAACCATAGGCAAGAACCCAGAGAGAATCAGGTAAAGATATTACAGTAGAATTACAATTACCTTCACTTTTTTTTTTTTTTTTTTTTTAATAATAATAATAATCCCAAGGAATCAGGAAGAAGTATTTCCTTTGGTATAGCTCATTGTGCAAAGGCTTGTGAAATACACTCTTGTTTGTAATTTTGAAATTGCTTTGTAAATGTATACAAGTACCTTTTATCTTGATTTGAATATGTTGGTTGTCTTAACCATCAGGATTTGATGTCAGATACAAAACTCAGAATCACATATGCTTTAATTTGCTAGAAAATATAAGCTAGAAGAGAATTCAGAAAAGGTAGAGGGGATGTGTGGGTATGTGTGTGTACACACACTTATAGTGTGTATTTCTCTGTAGCTCCTTAAAAATTCTCTCTTGTATATTTTTCAAAATGACTACTTTCTTCATTCAGGTCTTTTATTAACACATTCACAACCAAAAAGCTTTAAAACTGAATACGGTAAAAAAATGAGTAAAACCAAAGTGGAATGAAAGTCAAATAAGTAAGAGTGGTGATGTTTATTTAAAAAAGCTACAGATTAACAAGCAGGTGGTTAACCAGATTATCTGTTGAATATGGCTTTGAAATTCTGTTATTATGTTTCATTTCATATATCACTGTTCACATATATTGGAAAGATAAAAGTATATAATTCTGAAAGGTCGTGACCCAGGTTTAGAGAAGGGAGAATTTGTTCATGTGGGGGGTGGTTGACTTTTTCCCCCAGGTGTAAACAAAGCTCTCAGACTGTTAACACTTGCGTATACAAACAAAATTCCCCCAGTGCTTTGTCTTTCCTTTTTTGTGCCACTATCTGACTGCTTATTGCATTTTACATGTGCCTGTAAACATAGATGCATGCCCATTCTGATCTCTTTAAATGCTGCCCTGAAGTTTGGTGCATGGTCAGGGGGAGCAGTGATGCACTCCATTGTTCCCTGCTATGATGCCATGCTCAGACTTCGCCTTGGTTAAACAGAATTCAGTTTACTGGACTGCAGCAAAATGTCTTTAGGGAAGGCAAATCTATTGCTGTAGCAGAGATGGAAAGAAATAACGTGGAAAAATAAAGAAAAAAGACAACATGGAGAAATGAGTATAAATTCTGACTGAAATATTTGCTGCCTGTATTTTTCTCTACACCTTTACAGAAGTAGATATGCACACTCATCTATACACACACTCAAACTGTGCATAGCTCAAGGGTGTGTTTATTTTAATCTTGGGAACTAGGACAAGCCCAGATACACTCTCAGGACTTGCATCATCACTACGATTGCTTTTAAACTTGCAGTCTTATATCACACTCTTCATTCTTTTTACTCACACTAGCCACACGTGGAGTGCACATAATGGGTCTAATCCTGCTAGCTGTCCACTGATGTTAATGAGAGCTAAAGACATCGGGCATGCTCCAACATCCAGTGGTAAATTAATTCATTTCCACAGCATCTGAAAACTCTGTGTAGGGATAGTGAGGGGAAGAAAGAGGATGGCCTTTTAATTATGTTGGGAGATCCTGAGCTAGAAGAGAAATCTGAAGGGACTGAGTGGGGAGAAGGATGTCTTTCCTTCTCACTTCCTCCTGGCTTTCAAAAAAAGGGAAAAAAAAAAAACCACCTCAAAACAAACAAACGAACAAACCCCCGCACCAACCCTGGGGCCAGTCCTTCCCCAATAGGGACAGTTGGCAGGTATGTGTTAATCTTGTTCCCAGCACTTTGGAGGAGCCACAAACAGAGGCTTATCCTGTCTTTTCAAATCAGCGCTTCCTGACCTTCAAGAGTTAACCTTCTCTAGAACATTTATTTCACCATCTCAGTGAGAAAAAAACCAAATCCCCCACACGCACGAAAAAAAAAAAAAAAATTTAAAAAAAAAAAAAAAAAATCCCCAAACCCAAAAAACCCCCCAAACCCAAACCTGCAGAGCTGAGAGGCTGCAGATCACAAGGCCATTCTGATAGCCTCCTGTCCCCATGGCAACAGCAACGGCATTTATCAGTTCCTTATGAGAGCAGGCACAGCAAATCTGCATTGCACATGGCAGCCTTCCAGCCTTTCAAATGAAAGAGCACTTTGAACTGCTGCCAAGTGTGGAAGAAGCAGAGCTGTCAGGACTGCTTAATGCTGGCAGTTTGTACTTGGGAGCCTTTCAGTTCCCAGAATCCTTCAGCATGGCAGCCTGCCAGGTACTTAGCGGAAGCTAAAAACTAACCCCCAGACCATTCACTGCAGTGCACTCAAAATTTTCCACATGTACCATGTCACAAGTGCAGACTGTACAATGAAAGCAAACGCCTTCTGCTTGGGATTCTAATTTTATTAATAATCTAGGAAAAAGCAATCAGAGATTAACTGGCTGACAGCACTACGGTATTGCCACTGTTTATAACTCGAGGTGTGTATGTCAAATGTGTATTTCATCCTTTAGAAAGAGAATTAGCTCAGCCAACAGGGGCTGCACAGCCCTAAATCTACATGCAGTACCTGAATGTGGGGAGATTGGTGTTAGCAGAAGGGAGAGGATGGTTATTTACAGTGCAGTATTTTTTAGCACTTATTATCAAATACATAGCAGTGAGATGTGAAACAGAAAAAGAAGACAGTATTGCTGGCTGGTAACTATTTTTTGCCTTTATGCTCTGCATTTTGATGACATTGTGAGAATCTCAGAAACTGACTGATGAGTATAGCAGAGATATATGGCTGTTGGTGGGTTTCCTTTCAGTGGAGAGTTTTCATGTGAACTTTTTATTGTTTTGCATTACCCAAAGCACAAGGACTTCTATTGGCAGAGGAAACAAATTGGCACAGTTCTGCTTTTTTTTTTTTTTTTTTTTTTTTTTTTTTTTTTTTTTTTTTTTTTTAATCTGCACTGAGATCAAGGGTAAGGGCTTGATTTTCCAGCACTAGTCATAAGCCTTTAGCACAAATAAAATGAAAATTGTCTGTCGTTCAGGCAGTTGGACAGGGTTCAGGAAAACTATGTCTGGCACTAATTCCAAAGGGAGGAAGGTTTGGTTCAATCCAGCATCATTAATTTCAGTAAACTGTTTTCACTAGTCTATATCCCACTAGTCTATATCCCACTGTTCAAGAGCTGTTTATTACCTTTTACTAAATAATATCTTTTGGTGAACAGAGTAATGAAAAATACCTGATATTACTTACATACATATGTGTACTCTCACATGTATATATACACATAAATAGATATGGTATGCGAGGATGTATTCTCGTATTTTTACTTTTCTGTTTTTCTAAACAATTGCTTGTTTCTTACCTTGCCTTCCCATTACAAAACACATTTATAATGCCAAATATAAAATAGTAAAAATAGCCCAGAAGGCAAAAGAGAGAGAGAGAGAGAGAGAGAGATGAAAAAACCCTGGAGCAAAGACAATCTCCACAAATTTGTGAGTCTCACCAAAAAAACAAGGAAATGTAGAGCCTCTTTTTCAGCTTGCAGCTATCTTTGGCTGATGCTTGAAGATTTGACTTAATTCACCCAGGCAGTAGTGTCTAAAAGTAATATACCAAGACAGCTAATTTTGGCACTTAGACTCCCCTAGGAATTTTACCAACAGTCTTTGTAAAAAAAGTAAATGATCTTTTTTTTTTTCCCTCTTGGTTTCTCCCCTTAGCTCATCTCGATATGTGCTAATAAAAGAAACTGCCCCCACCCCCACTTCTATTCTCACCATTATCCTCTGCCCATATCATCCTTCTTTCAATAACAATATTAATCAGCATTTGTAACATGGTCTTGGAAAAAAAGTGGGTTTGGTCTTTTCAGATGGCCTAGTTAGAGAGGAAAAGGAGGTTGTGCCAAGTGAAATAAGATAGTGTCAGGGTCTTCTCTTTTTCTTTTTCTTTTTCTTTTTCTTTTTCTTTTTCTTTTTCTTTTTCTTTTTCTTTTTCTTTTTCTTTTTCTTTTTTTTTCTTCTTTTCTTTTTTTCTTTTTCTTCCTCCCATTCCTACATCCCTTATTTTTTGGAAAACACAGTAAAGTTTTGTTCAGTTCTCAAGTGTTATTAATCACTGGTGGAGGCCAAAAGCAGGGATATTTTTCTTGGCAGCACGTTTTGATAAACAATCTGTGTATGGGGTGAAGGGAGGGAGGAGCCTGTCTTGCTGGTAACTAAGCTAAAATTTGGCAGATGCGTAACTGTCACGAAAGTGCAAGTGGCTCTCAGTGGGACTAGCCTTAAAAAATGTACCGATTCAGTTGATTCATTGTTGTTGATTGTTTACTACGTCCACAGGATGTAAGATGAAAACAGTCCAGGAAAAAAAAGTAAAAATAACAACAGCGGAGGCCACAGCTCTGCATATCCCAGCCTAAAACACATTGCCCAGTCGCTACTCCCTTGCAGAGTGAACAGAATTAATTACAGGTGTCTTATTTTGCACTGTAAGATTTGGCAAAGGTTAATGTGTGGAAATCTAGGCTCCCAGGCAGGCTTTCAAATGTTAAAGACAGCTGTCAGAAAATCGGTGTGGGGTGGGTCTCAAAGAGGGACCCCTCAGTGCTTGCCGGGGCAGAAGCGAGAGGCTGTGCCGGGGCACTTGGAGAGCTGCCGCGGCCGCACACGTGCGGCGGCCCGGCTGCGGGCAGGGCAGCGCCCGCCCCGCTCTGCCCTCGGCTCCGCGCTCCGGCGCCGAGGTGCCAATGGGACCGGGAAAAGCCGAGGAAACGACAGGCAACGTCCCTTAAGAAATGTGTCTTAAGAAGAGTTCCTAGATGGGAAGGCAATAAGCTCTGTATGTCAACAAGGCTCACTACCTCAAAAATGGTAGGAAAAAACCAGAATTATAATGAGTTGAGAACTGAAACGGTAAACAGAAACATGTAACTACTCCTATTCTTTGTAACTGAGTGTTTTGACACTTCCTGGCAGCTTCTAGTAGAAGACAATGTTGTTTAACTTTTAATTTGACAAAATTATGCAACTTCTTCCTGAAGTGTTTGTGTTTTGATTTGCTGAACACACTCTCTTTACCACCAAGTGCTCTGTTCACTGCTAATCTCTGCATTGTTTTGAAGCCAGTCATTTGATTGTGACGGATTTTATTTGCTATTCTGAGGTAAATCCATGTAAATTACACTTTCTGGAGTGTGCTACCCTTCTCGTTCTTGTATTTTTTTCCAGCTGTAGCTTCTGTTTTGATCAGTAAAGAAAGAGCCATTTCTGTAGGTGAGTGCCTGCAGAAGAGCCAGCTGCTGTGAGGGCTGCAGTGATCAGTGCCAAAACTTTGTAAAGCGAGCAGGAAGGAGTTAAACATATTCCCAGGCTGTGAGCATTTAGAGCCAGACCAGAGTGTTCATTTCCAAGCTGCTGAGATCATGGGCTCCTAATTATTATCACTTGCAAACTTTGGGGCTGTCCTGTATTCTGCATAATTAACACTGGACTGCTGATCGATAATCCACAGTACTCCTCTGTCACCCAGATCAACAGTAACCCCCGTGCTTTGGGAGCTCGTGTCTGGGAGTGGCACAGAGTAGTGCCTGGGGTGCAGCCAGGCCACCTGGGTTTTATCACTTTGTCCTTCATGGTGTGTTGCACCCTCTGCTTTCCATACCTGCTGGTGGCACTAGGCAAGGTAGTGGCCAGCTCCTGCACGGGGTATTTTGTAGGATCATTTTGATTCCTTCATTTAAATTGATGCTTCACCTGCCATTTTGTTCTTACACAGACCCATATGTGCGTGTGTGTACTTTCAAATAAAGATGTCAACAGGAATAAAGGGAAAAGGATTATTGGATGGCAGTATTTATCGTATGGATGGCAGTATTTTCAGAACTGAAAGGAAGGAATTAGTAGATTTCACTTCTGATTGTGAAAATTATAGCCCTTGTCCCTTGGGACTACTGGCAGGTCGTAAACTTTGGGCAATCTCTGCAGAATCCCTAATGCTGCCCCCACGGTGCTGACTTGCGTTCCTGCACAAAAAGCAGTAGCTGGGTAGCAATTGTTTGCAGCCACAGCTCCATTCCTCCTTGCACTCCCCTTCATCTCACTAAACAATCTACTGTTTGGGGGGTTCTTACGCTATTTTTTGTTTGCTCGCTTCTTTCTTTCAGTTAGCCAGATTAGACACCTGAATGGATTCATTGTTTGGGCTTCCTCTTTGCCTCCTCCAAAAGTAACATTAATCCCTGGATTATTTCAGAGATAAATAAACACCAGACGTGTTTAGTATAAATCCAGCAAGACCGATCTGGATTGCTTCTGTCCTGTCACTCGCATGGCAAAGAGAAAAGGTAGAAGGTGAGCAGGAAAGCTTGCTGCTATCCTCGCAAGGACAGTGCTGCCCTAGATGGGAAACTTGTTACATTGCCACCGTTCAATCTATTTTTCCCTACCCAGATTAGATTGATACTGACAAGTCGTTCCCTGTGAAGGTGCCACAGCGTGGCATTTATTTGCATTTACATTGCAGTTCTGTTCATCAATCAGCTTTGCAGAGATCACTGCTGCTGCTGGCCGTATTGTTGCTATGCTGACACTTCATCCTTAAGTACTGCTTGCGTAATGGTACAGTACGTGCCCATGACCAAAGTTTAAATCAAAGTTTAATCATTACGGAAAGACAAACATATTTCCGCAACTGTGTATCCTGCAAGTAAGAGTAAAGGCAGTTTGGTCGGGTCACAGATGCTAATCTCTCTCTTTTTCTATTCACAAACTATAAAGGGAGTTGACAGCACCTGTAAATGGTTTTCTGAGGCTAGATTATATCTAAGGTGATTATTGTTTACACTCACTATAAGACTGCTCTTGTGAGCCAAGAAGTCTGTTCCTGTGAGGTGAGTTTACCAAAAAAGGGCTTTCTTGCAGGAGGATTCAGTGGAGCGAGGATCCAGGGTGAGGGGTAGTTCAAGCACATGGAGTGCCTTGTCATGTGCTGGATTTGTGTAACCCGGGGACTGAAATACAGTCAGGATATGCTGCAGTTCTGCATTCCCAGACATGCGGGGTGAAGGGAAAGCTTCAGCTCTCTCAACCCGAGTTTTTTTTAAGCAGAGGCTGACCTTTTACCACAGCCCAGTTCTGCTCCTCATATGAAGGTCAACATGGGGCAGTAAAAGGATAGGAAAGGAACTAACATTCCAGTATGAATCAGAGGGAATATATGCTTGTTTAGTCAAGTAAAGACATATTAATGTAGAAATCCTGCAGCCATCACTAAATCACTGTGGCTGGTAGCAACGACTTTTACTTTGACCAGCTTTCATCTGCCATACTTCTGTGAAGCTTCTGTAATGTCCACAGCTTAGGTGTGAAATTTCTAAGTGTGAAATCCACTCCCCTTTAGCGCATCTTCTTCAGTCAATTTGCATACAGGAGACTCACATAATTCGAAGACTTTTCTATATCTACTTACTGCTTCTACAAGCTTCCCCTGAAAAAGAGTCACTTTGTCACAATTGATTTTCTAACTGTATTTATCTGGTCCTACCATTTCTGTAACTTCAACGTGTGAATTTCATTAAGTCTTCCCTATAAAATAATTCCACACATATATAATCAAACTCATTTGCCAGCTCTATAGATTAGAACCAAACACATATAAAATGCTTTAGACAACTAAAAAATGGAAATGACACGCATTGGTGATACGACATATTTAAAGTAAAGGTTTTTTGTCGTGTGAGTTCCAAAACGTTATTAATCGAAGAGAAGGTCAGTGCTGGATGGCTGCTGAGCGTGCCGGTGTAAGGGAGCCGTGGCACCTCGCCATAGAAACACTAAGTCGTTTTACAGCACAGAGGGAAAGCTGCAGTGGACGGGGGTTTCAGCGTTTCTAGCAACAAAGGAATCAGGAAGAGGTACTAAAAGAAAGAAATCCATCCAACACAGCCCAGCTGGGAGAGGTTCCGCGTTCGCCGGGCGTGCAAGCGCTTCACTCCCCACCCCGCTCCCTCCCCCGGCCCTCCCCCGCTGCGCGCTGTCTCCGCGGGCACCGTGCGCCCGGCTGCGCGCCACTGACGCGATGCCGGTGGCCGCCCGCAGCGCACCGCGCCGGGTCCCGGCCGAACCGCGTCCCCGCAGAGACAGTTTATTATTCTTTGGACGCAGGCAACGATGTCGATGTTGGCAAAAACAGCCGCCGACTGCAACGAGAGCAAAAGCGGGTTCTGCAGAGCCCCTCCCGGCCAGCGCGGGCACCGGCGTGGCCGCGGGGCCGGGCGGGGAGCGGGCAACTTCGGGGATCGCGGGAGGGAGAAGGCAAGCTTCGGGGGGGGGGGGGTGTTATTTTGTTTTCCTCCCAGTGAAATGAACTTTCGGCTTATTTGCGTGAACCGAGGTTGTTTTGAGTAATTTGCCTGTTAACAGTGTTATTCAAATGTTAGCTAGCTATTTAAAGGGGGAAATAGAAGGGAAAAAAAAAAAACCAAAAAAAACCCACCCCAATAAAACCAAAAAAACCCTGTGTGCTCTCACAACGCCGGGGAAATCCTATGTCCCTTTGCATTAGCGAGATGAGATCACAGCGATTACTCACCTGCCTGGCCTCTCCTACACCCTTGAGCAATGCACAGCACTATCTTTCCCAGCCCAACCTTAAACACTTGGCAAACATGGCTGGTTTAAACAAATCAAAAGTGGAAGAGCTTCTGATGCAGTCACAGGCTAACAAAAACTGTGTCATTCTGTCACTGGGATCACTGAAAGAGAAACACGAAATCGGATATTAAGGCGGGATCCCCCATTTGCCTCAGCAGCCGGAGCGCACGGGAATCCCACCGACAGTCGCGGTGGCAGAAAGCCGCGCAGCCGTCACGGAAGCAAAGCGGGGCGAGCCGCGGGTTTACAAAATCCCGAAAGCGAGACATCTGAACTTAGAAAGCGCAGTCAGGGAAAAAAACCAACCCACCAAACAAACAACAAAAAAAACCCACCCACCACCCACCACCACGACGCCGACTGTGCATGCGCGCCCTGGCCGCGGTGCCGCGGCGGGGGGCCGGCAGCGCGGCCGGGGAGGGTGAGGGCGCGATCTGGCGTTCAAGTTTCCAAACATAGCCGGCAGCGCAGGCTGCCCGCGCCCCGCCGCGCTCCAGCTGCGGCCGCGCCGGGGAGGGCGCGGGCAGAGCGCCGGGCATGCGCGCCCCGCGCAACAAGTGGGCTCCGCGCCGGCGGCCGGGGGGAGGGGAGCGGGGCGCGGGCGCTCGGCGGTGACGCGGGGCCCCGCCCGGGTGCAGCCGAGCCGGGAGCACGGCGCGGAGAAGGGGAGGGGCGTCGCGGCGCGGGGGGAGCGCGGCGCGGCGGAGGGGGCGCGCAGCCACACGCGGCGGCGCGCAGCACCCCGCGCTCGGACTGCGAGCAGCGGCGAGGATGTGAGTGAGGAGCAGGCGGCGCCGCTCGCCACGCTGCTGCCGCCGCTGCTGCTCCCGGACTGCGACAGCTCCGCCGGCGCTCAGGGAAGCCGCCGCTGCCGGGACCGAAAAGCTCCGTGCGGGTGCCCTTGTCTTGCTCACGGCGGTGGATCAGCACGTACCGAACTGCAAGCTCACGAGGCAGCCGTGGCGGGTGGAAGGTGACCCCCCCATTTTCCTCCGTGCACCTCCGCCTCCTCCCGGAGGAGGAGCAGCAGCAAGCGGAGATCTAGAGAGCGCAGGGAAACCGAAGCGGCTAGAAGGCGACCCCCACCCAGCCAGCCCCCCGGAGGAGCAGTGGAAGCGTTTCCCACCCCACCGGGGCAGCAGCGGCAGGACCAGGTAGAAGAAGCCATCTCCGGCAGCAGGAGCGAACTAAAAGCAGGCGATCCCCCCTTGCTGAAACGGGCAACAGGATCAGGTACGGAGAGCCGCCCCCCCCCCCTGCAGCCCGGGGGGGAAGACTGAACCAGCCCCTACCCCGGCGGCAGCGGCAGCAACTCCCCAGCCAGCAGCACCATGTCCGCCGCGCAGGTGTCCTCGTCGCGGAGGCAGTCATGCTACCTATGCGATCTGCCCCGCATGCCCTGGGCCATGATCTGGGACTTCACGGAGCCCGTCTGCCGAGGCTGCGTTAATTACGAGGGCGCCGACCGCATCGAGTTCGTGATCGAGACGGCCCGGCAGTTGAAGCGGGCGCACGGCTGCTTCCAGGACGGTCGCTCCCCGGGCCCCCCGCCGCCGGTCGGCGTGAAGGCAGTGACGCTCTCCGCCAAAGAAGCGGCGGCGGCGGCAGCCCAGCAGCAGCTCAACCATGTGGATGCCACTTCCAAGGCGGCCTCGGCGGGGCTGACCCAGTCCAGCCTGGACCGCTACGGGCTCAGCGCCGCCGCGGCGGAGCAGCGCAGCCGCTTCGAGTACCCGCCGCCGCCGGGCAGCCTAGGCAGCGGCCATAGCGCCCGCCTGCCCAACGGGTTGGGGGGACCCAATGGCTTCCCCAAGCCGCCTGAGGACGGGCCGCCGGAGTTGAACCGGCAGAGCCCCAACTCCTCCTCCTCCTCTTCCTCCTCCCGTCGCGGGGCGCACGGGGGGCTCGTGTCTGGCCTGCCCCCGGGGGCCGCCGGCGCTCAGATGAACGTGCCCCCCAACCTGCTGCCGCAGACGCTGCTGAACGGCCCCGCCGCCTCCGGCGTGGCACTGCCTCCGCCGCACGGGGGCCTGAGCGGCCGCGGCGGCGGGGGTCCCCCCGCTCCCTCCGCCTCTTCCCAAGGGGGCACCTGCGGCGGCGGTGCCGGGGGAGGCGGCGGCTCGTCCTCCGAGGCCTGCGGCAAGCGGCCGGGCTCGGTATCCAGCAGTGACCAAGAGCGGGAGCTGAAGGAGAAGCAGCGTAACGCGGAGGCGCTGGCCGAGCTCAGCGAGAGTTTGCGGAATCGGGCCGAGGAGTGGGCCAGCAAGCCCAAGATCGTGCGGGACACGCTGCTCACTCTGGCCGGCTGCACGCCCTACGAGGTGCGCTTCAAGAAGGATCACGCCTTGCTGGGCCGCGTCTTTGCCTTCGACGCCGTCTCCAAGCCGGGCATGGACTATGAGCTGAAGCTCTTCATCGAGTACCCCAGCGGCTCCGGCACCGTCTTCTCCAGCGCCTCCGGCGTGGCCAAGCAGATGTATCAGGACTGTATGAAGGACTTCGGCCGCGGCCTCTCCTCGGGCTTCAAGTACCTGGAGTACGAGAAGAAGCATGGCTCTGGCGACTGGCGGCTCCTGGGGGACCTGCTGCCCGAGTCTGTGCGCTTCTTCAAGGAGCTGGTGGGCGCCGACATGCTGCCGCAGCCCTACCTGGACGCCAGCTGCCCCATGCTGCCCACGGCGCTGGTGAGTCTCCCGCGGCCGGGGGCCGGGGCCGGCGGGGCGCAGGGCACGGCCGCCGCCTCTAGGGGACCTGGCGGTGGCGGCGGCGGCGGCGGCGGCGGGGCGATGCGCAAGAGGAAAGCCTCTCCTGAGCCCTCGGACTCGGCCGAGGGGGCTCTGAAGCTCAGCGACGAGCAACAGCGGCAGCAGTGGATGGCCAGCCAGAGCGAAGCGCTCAAGCTCACCATGTCGGCTGGGGGCTTCGGGGCGGTGCACGGCGGGGGCCCCCCGCCGCCGCCGCCCCTCGGGCCTCACTCCAACCGGACCACGCCACCCGAGTCCGCCCCCCAGAACGGACAGTCCCCCATGGCCGCGCTCATGTCGGTGGCCGACACACTGGGCAATGCCCACTCGCCCAAGGACGGCAGCTCGGTGCACTCCACCACGTCCACCCGCAGGAACAGCAGCAGCCCCGTGTCGCCGGCCTCGGTGCCGGGCCAGCGCCGTCTGGCCTCCCGCAACGGGGACATGAATCTGCAAGTGGCCCCTCCTCCCCCTAGCACCCACCCCGCCATGGACCAAGTGCACCCCCAAAACATTCCGGACTCCCCCATGGCCAACAGTGGGCCCCTGTGCTGCACCATTTGCCACGAACGCTTGGAGGACACCCACTTTGTTCAGTGCCCCTCTGTGCCCAGCCACAAGTTCTGCTTCCCTTGTTCCAGAGAGAGCATCAAGGCCCAAGGGGCGACTGGCGAAGTCTACTGCCCCAGTGGAGAGAAATGCCCCCTAGTCGGTTCCAATGTGCCTTGGGCATTTATGCAGGGCGAGATCGCGACCATTTTAGCTGGGGACGTTAAAGTGAAAAAGGAGAGAGACCCTTGAGTAAGAAATCCAATCCCTTCAGACTCCTGAAGATGTAGAATTGTGAATATAACAAACTGCAAAAGTTAGTCTTATGTATAGACATTATTTTCGTCGTATGTTTCTATATTTTGAAACAAAGGTATGTACTCTTCTTCATTTGAAGGATAGAGCTGGTTTTTGTTAAACAGAATATAATATTGTTTGGTTACTACATAATACCTGTTCTCATTTCTTTGGCAGTGTGTTGGCTAGGTACAAAGTTAATAGCCCTTAGCGATTACCTGCTGCTGGTGTGTATTTTTGTAAATGTATGCACTTCTCTGAAAGAAGAAGAAAAACACAAAAGACAAAAAAAAATTTTTTTTGCCAAGGCCAGTGTTGATGCCTAAAAAATTGCTACAAAAATGGTGACAGCTTACGTTTTACAAGCCCTGAGTGTTAGTCTTTCACTTTATTTTTTTTTTGTTTGTTTGTTTTTGGTTTTGTTTTTTTTTTTTTTGTTGCAAAACGGTGGGGTGGCTGTGGGGGGAGGGTTTTTTTGTTGCAAGTTTGTAAGGAAAATGTTTCAGTTTGTTTCTATTGATCTGAACGTTTTTAATCTTCATGTGTTTTTTGTTTTTGCTTTTATTGATGCACGGATGCTTTTGAACAGTAGAGCAAAATGCTGTACATGAGAAACATGCTCTGTTTGTCCTTTATACATTTCTGTAGTTAACAGAACACTGTAATGTGCCTTGGAGCTTAGTAAATTGTAATAAATTCAATTGATATTAATACTTCTTGAGTAGCAAGTTTTATTTTTCTCTAAGCTTAGGCAGTATTCGCAAGCCATGTTGCCTTTTTAAAGGTCTCCATTATACCAAGAGTCTGCAGTTCGTTGTGATAATTGTGGCACTTGTATGCACATTTTCACTTATATGTAGTAAGATGATGATGTTGATGGTGTTATCAAACTTACTTAAGTCTTGGCACTGTGCCTATTTACATTTCACCTTTAATGTTGCAGTAACGGTTGCTGACTAAGCATTTTCTATTTACTGTTCCTGCATCTCATTTCCTCCTCCCTTCTCCTCCCCTCCACCAGCTCTCCAGCTGCAAGCTGTTTGCAATACAGGATGCATACATTGCCTGCGCAATTTAATAAGGCTTGAGATTTAAAATGAAGCCCTCTTTTCACAAAAAAACCCCCAAAACCTAGTGTCACGTGGCTAATAATTTTAGTTGATTTTAAGGGTGGTTGTCAAGAGTTTGACAGTAGCTACAAACTCATGGTAAGGCAAGATTGTAGCTGAACAGAGCACAAAAAAGGGTAGCATGAAATAACAGCTTCTACAGTTGGTGTTGCAGCTGGTGGGTTGCTACCCCATTTAGGCACTGGCTTTTCATAACTTGAATTGATGAACAGTTCAGGGGCTTTATTCTGTTTTCAGGCAAGGAAGCTGCCTTTAAGCAGTCAAGTGAATGCTTTTTTTTTTTTTTTTTTTAGCAATGATTATATGTGATTCTTTGTATTATTAACTATTCTGTGTGACATTGGCATTTTATGTCACAGAAAGGAGAGCAGTGTGATACCTGTTAAGTGATCAACAGGCAAAGTAAATACACAGGCCTCATGCTAGCTAGAAAATGCAAACAAACCTAATGTGAACTTTGTCCTTTCCAGTGAGGCAAATGGAGGAATGGGGAAAACTTGAAACAAAACCAGCAGCACTGCAGAAATCCTTTGCAATTTGACCAGCAGAACATTAAGCTGTTCCAAATGTAACAGTATCATAGGTTATGAGCTTTTAGTTTTATTGAATGGTAAGGATCCCCACCCACCAAAGCCCCATAGTTATATAAAGGAAAGTCTGGATGGCATTTGGTATCTGCTTGGTCTTAATACATATATGATTTGTGTTCCTGCTGGGAAGGATGGTAGAAGCCTTGAGACTATATGCTTAGTGTGCCTACAGATCTTTGCTGTCTTGTATAGATACACACTCTGGCTGTTTCGTGTGTGTGGGGAGGAGGTGGGGTTTGTTATGTTTTGAGATTTAGTATTTGACATCACTATATCTGTGATTTCAGACAATGACTCTGTGTGTGTGTGTGTATATATATTTATTTTTTTTCTGCCAAGTGATATATCAGTGCTTTAAGATCTCCAAACATATTGTTCGTATGTAATGGATCAAAGAAGTAATGCAGAAAATGAATGTTTTGAGTTAATTCTTAGAGTCAACCTTTATGATTTAGTTATTGGATACAACTTACATGATTTTTAGAGTATAGATTTGTACTGGTCCTATTTTCAGTTATTTCTAAGCATGCAATTCTCACACAGCAGTTTATTTTTAAATTGTGAGATAGGGAGATTACTAACATTGTAAGCTCATGACTGGCAGAGAAAAAAAAATTGTACACATGGTTGAAATTCAAGTTTAAACTTAAGGAAAAGTAATATTCATGTGTGAATTGCAACTGCCAGTAAAAGAGAAGAACTACTGGCTATACAACATTTAATTATGTCACAGAACCATGAATACCCTGATTTATATAAACAGAATGACTCCTGTAGTCTTGAAATCATTCATCAATAGTTATAGGTAGAAAGAGACCCATTTTTAAAATTTCAGATAATTTTTGAAAACTCTTATTTTTTGAAACATAAGCCCACTTATGAGACTAACCAGTTTGATTTTTAGCAGGTAAAGGAAAGGTAAGGTGCAGTAGACATAGGTGGAAAATAAACTTGAAGTGAATTGTAATACTGCAGTTAATTAAAGTTAACCATAGCTACGGGGTGTTTTTTGTATGGAGGTTTTTTGTAACCATGTGACCTTTTCTTTTACTCTGGCTCATTAAGCAGCCAGTCTGGGCATATTAGCCAGCATTTCTTTGAACCCACTCCATAGGTTTTTATCTTTCTGAAGATGTCCACAGCTGACAAACAAGTTGTAACCTTTTTTCAAAGAGGAAAAGGGAGCTGCCGAGTGAGTCTCACATACAGAGATTCAGCTGATTTCTGTATTTTACAGTAATGCCCCCATCCCCCATACTTGCCAGTTATTTAAGGTATAGCCCAATGTTTGCTTGAATAAATGGTGTAAGTTAATGTATTTGTCCAGGTGGTCATTTATTGTGCTTCCATTCCTTCTTGTAGTGGGGAAGTATTTAAATGGTTTATTTTCCCAGGGAGGGTTGTTGTGTTTTGCTTTTTGGTTTTGGTTGTTTTTTGGGTTTTTTTTTCCCCAGTTAGATTATTCTTGACATTTCTTTTAATAGCCTTGTAGCCTATTTTCTTAGAAATGAGTTAGAACATGTGTGTCACTGGATGTTTGTTTTTTAAGCATTGGCAGCTGTGTGTGAGTTGGAGATAGACATGTTTGTGCAGTGAAGAGCTGCTATGTCCATTTGGGGGAAATACTACAGTTCCAACAGGAGCTTGAGTTTACTAATGGTAACTGGGGTAATTTAATACAAACCTTGTTATCTTTTTTATTTGCTTAGCAATGTTGTGCATATGAGCATGTTCGCCTCCCCGAACTAGTCAGGACTAACATGTTTTGAAACTGCAATGTCTTCAAATAGGCTGGCTGCCAGCACAGCTTTGCAGGGCTGCAGCAGTCACTGCAAAAAGGGTTGTCTGCTTCTTTATGTGTCTTGTGAGCTGAGATTTTCTTCCCCTCAAGGGAGAGGGCTTTGTCTTCAGAGCTCTCAGGTTCCCAGCTTACCTTGCAGTAGCTGCCTTGCAGCTTCCCTTTTCCCTAGGTGTCATCTCTCTCTCTATTTTTTTTTTATTTTTTTTTTTTTGGCATGCAGTCATTCTCCATTCATTGTAGGATGGATTGTGTTGTGCATTAGCAGCCTCTTTCTCTGCCAAAGTGACACATCCTGTAGATCTGCAGCAGAGTACTGAACTGTCACTGTAGTGCTGACTCTTGTAAGGCTATTCTTGAAGCAGAACAGCTTCCCCCTTGGCGTTCAGCCATCAGAATCCATTACAGCATGCATTTTCTACCCAAAACATAGCTCTGTACCTACAGAGTTGTCCTTAGAGCCATCCCCCAGAAGATGCAGCGGGCATGGTTATACCTTCCTGTATAGAAATGCACTGCTGGGTTTATCTTCAAAGTGTCTGAAAACCATGTAACCAAGCTTTTGTTGTTTCAGCCCCTTGTCTTAAAACCTCTGATGCTGTTTGGGAAGGGGAATGCCTCTGCTGATAGTGTGATGTGAAAAGAACAGCATACAAGGTCTTTTCCCAGATGTATGTCTTAGAAGAATTAGGCATGTGTGCGCTGACTGAGGCTACCACAGGGCTCCTCTGATGAGCCAGACAAACATTTCTGTTTCCACGTGGTTGCCACAGGGCAGCCCAGCCCCATGCTGCTACCCCTGACTGGGAAGACCTGCAGGAATCCAGTTCTTCTCCCTGGGAATGGACTTGCCTAACTCCGTGAGAAGAAACATGGCAGATTACATGTCATTTCAAGTTTCTGACAGCAATTCCACTCTCTTTCAGCCATTCAGGGAACTGTAGAGTGAACAGCAGAAGGGAGCAATTAGACTTGTGAATGGGAAGGGGAGGATGCTCACCAAAAGTCTGTCTGGCCAGTACAGTCTGTGACTGGTTGGACTGGCTGAGCTACTTGGGGCTAGGTAGGTTCAAGATTCCAAGGTCTGACTGCTTGGCTGGGTGCAATGAACCATGCCAGTGTAAGTCTGCATTGCTGAGGGTGAACGCAGCTACTCTGAAGTGTCCTCTCTCCCCCTTCACTGACACAGCCACACAACCCTGCCTATTGCCGGGTTGAGACTGCGTTCTCCTCGCTGCTGTGTGCCTTGCGTTCCCGAAGCGCCCTTGTAAGGTTTTTTTGGAGGCGGTGGGAGCAGGGGTGGAGGTGAGGAAGGTCAAGCTTCTTAGGTTTCAGCTGATTTGGCATCCTCTCAGCCCTCCCCGCCCCCCACCCCCCTCCGGAGCCCTGATCGGCCACATGCACTCGCTACTGCTTTTATGACCCTTTGCAAAGAAACCTTTAAGATGTGAACTGCTGCAAATAGCAATTTATTTTCAGGAAAACGCCCCCTTCCTACGCGATCATCTTCAACAGCGAGAAGACTCTGGTTTTCTGTCGTCCCCAAAGACCCTATAATGGAGAGCTGAGCCTTTCTCTCTGGCTGGCGCTGCTCTCCCAGTACTGGGTGTGCCAGGCCACCCGTTCGCTCAAGTCTGCTTCATTGGGGTATCTTTTTTTTTTTTTTCTTTTTTTTTTTTTTTTTTTTTCTTTCTTTTTCTTTCTTTTTCTTTTTTTTTTGGCCAGCGCAAAGACCCTTTACTTTGTTTAGGGAGTGGAGGCTGAGCCTGGCAACTCCACCGCAGCGCAGCGGCTTGGCACTGCTGCGGCAGGGCAGCTTAGGCTGGGACTGAACCGAACTGAACCAAACCGGGCTGGGCTGGGGAGGGTCGCCAGGGCATGCAGCTGCCGCTGGGTTGGGCCGACCTAGACAGCCATGTGATTCCCTGCCTGCCCGCCTGCCCTCCTGCCTGCCCGCCTCTGCGCAGGGGATGGGAATGGGGACATGAAACATGTCTGTGCAGCTTCAAGGAGCCGAGCAGAATTCCCCACTGTCATCATCCTCCTCCCCTCCCTCCCTGCAGGCTGCCAGAGGGGAGGGCTGATTACAGCTCCGCTATTGTTCAAGTAACCTACAAATGGATTTGCATGGAGGCAGGTTGGGAGGGGCAGAGGGTGGGATTTATTAGCAGCAGCTAAATTCGTCGGGATTACTATTAGACTGAGAGCTTCTCAATGGGAATGATCCCTGGGTGAGCGATGGGGTGGAGGGGAGGGACTGGAAAGCTCCTTTTCTGCAAATAGGTGAAGGGGTGGCTGGCTCCAGCCGAGTAGGAGAGGCAGGCAGGGTGCAGCTGGCTGGGGACTGCGCTTCACCTCGGTTTAAACTGTAACCCTCTATTCCAAGCACGCAGCTCCTGGCAGCGCCGCTCATACCAAAGCCTTGACTCAGGGTTATCTGCATGCTGGGTAATAAGCAGCGTCACCAGAGGAATGTGCAGAGAAAGCAGCCATGCTGCTGCAAGCCTCCGCTCGCTCCTCAGGCAAACCACAGATTTAGCAGTCTGCTTCTGCCTCTGGGCTGCCGAACTGGCGAGGCATAGGGGGCTTCTCCAGGAGGGACGGCCCCGAGTCGGTTTGACGCCAGACCAGCGTTTTGCCCTTCCTTAAGCAAGTGCTTTTTATGCAAAGCTGCCTGGGACTTTGCTAACCATATTTGAGAACTGTGCCTAGGAAAGGGTGAAGCTACTCCTCAAGTTACCGCATTAGTTTATCAATTTTCCAGATGGGTAATCTCAAGTGTTTGAGCCAGGGTCACACAGTAAACGCCTATCAGAACAAGAGAGACCATAGCCATTGGTTACTGTCCCAAATGCTAGTCTCCTTTCCTCTGGAATAAAAGCATGTTGTTACAACAGCTATGCAGCTGAACTGAAAAGCGCTTGTGTGACACAAGTGTTTGGGAACAACAATGTTCAGTGCCAGGCCAGTTGCCTGTAGTGAGCATACGTCCTTCACTCTGAGAGCTCCAAGGCTGGAGGCTGTTGCTGTTCTTGCTGATGCAACATACAGAGAGAGGGCTGGGGTGAAGGAGAGTGCATACCTGTGTGCCAGAGGTAGGAGCTCCCCTTTGGCTATGATGGAAAAGCACACCACATCCAAATCAAAAACAGGACGGGGTTGCTTTGAATTGCTGTATTCCGGATTATCTAAGGCAATCTTACTCTTCATTGCACACATCATGGCAACAAGAGGCAAGATCATAGTGTAGCTCAAGTTTTCATTTGAACATGTCCAGACTGGCACACTGTTGGAGGAAGGACAATACGCTTTTGTAGGTTTGATGTATGTAAGAGCTAGGGGCAGAATTAGGGAGGGAGTGGGAAGCCTGAATATCTGGTCTGCTACTGGAAAATATAGGCCACTGACTTGTAGATGTTGAAAGTTTATTTGATCTGGCTTGATATGCTAGACATTTTCTCTTAGAACTCTCTCAGTGTCTATAAGTGATTTCTATAAAATAAAAAGACAAAGTATAAAACATCTGAGATTAAAACAACTGAAAGAGCTCTAGTCTTCCTCCAGCAGTAAATTTTGGAGTATTTTTTTTTTACTTGCTCAAGTATTGTTAATGTTCTTGACTCCCTGTTACATGTAAAGATAATTCCTCCCTGAAGAATTTAGACTGCATTGATAAGAAGGGCCAGTTGGCACATTTATTGTATCCCATCTCCGGCAATGAAAGATTATGCTATGTATCTTATCAAAAAGATGCAGCCTTTCAAGAGCTGTACCTTGCTAAGTGCACATACTCATTTTTGGCAAACATTTGCTGTTGGTTTGAGTGGTTCTTTGACTCCAACCCCCAGCTCTTCACCCTCCCTCCCAGCAGTCAGCTTTTCTGTTCTGCAACTGTACTCATTCAGCTGTGCTCACTGCACCATTTCTGCTGGAGGGGAGGCAGCAAGAGTTGCAGGCATCAGGGCTAGTATCAGTTGTGTGATCTGTGGATATCTAGTCACTTTGTGCTAAGGAGGACCCGACCCGTGGCCTAAGATAGATTCATTAGTCAGCAGCCTTGATAGAATGTCTAAGTGGCCTGTGTGACAGTTAAATACCAGGAAGCAATGCAGAAACTCTCATGCTCTTTTGTACCCGTCTTTCCTCATGCTAGAACTGATGACAGCATTTCTTGAGAACTGCACTGCACATGCTTAATACAAAGAGCAGCTCCTTTCAGGTTTTTGCGTGATTAGTTGCAGGTCTCTGCATAGATCTTCCGTGTTCTGATGGCTGGATTTTTACAGTACATATTTTGCAAGTTACAGCTTGAAGCTTCCTCCTTGCAGAATGTTCTGTCATTTGAAGGAACCCCACCCTGGTCTCCCTTGAAGATGTGCAATCCTAGGCTGTGTTTGAGCATGCCTGGGAAGGCAGGTGCAGCCTGGCTGGATCCTCAACATTGCCTGCAAATAAACACTGTTTAAGCAAATTGGACTAAAAAGAACATTCAAGATTCAGGTAATAATCAGGACAGGTTTTGCTCTGTAGTCTCCATTCTGTGCTTTTCCCATCCCTTCTCCTCTGAGTTATAAGCCAGAATATATGATACGATCTGGTTGCTATGGAAATAATTTACAACATGAACTATATAACAATAAAAGTTCTTAATAGTACCTTTGTTGAAAACAACAACATTAGGTTAAAGTCACTTAAACCCTCCCAGCTTGTCTTTCTGTTGTTGTAAAGGAGGAGTTATGTAAAATTAAAGATTTATTTTCCAGTATTTTAAGGAAAATAATCCTTCCTGCATAGAACATGTAAATACAGTTGTATTCTTCCTCATTTGACCAGCACTGTCAGATATGTCCTCCAGCTCAGAAAATATGGAAGATCCTTAAAGCCAGTAGAATTCTTCAAACCTCAGAAGCAAGGGATCAGATTACAGCAAGGTTATTTCCCTGCTTGAAGCAGGCCCTTCATGCTCGTATCTTGGTCTGAGTCTGTGGGAACTGTAGGCTGTCACCTGCTCCAAACAATTTCCTCCTCCTGCCAGATTCCTTCCCAGTGCTCTGAGAGTCACCATATTTTATATTACTTGCTGCAAGCATTTAAGGCATCAGTCCTTGGCATCACACATATCCTTACTCTCAGGGTCTTGTCCAACCCAAGTTCTACAGTTTGATGGGGACTCATCCTACTACCACACAGACTTCTCAATGATGTTCTGCTTCAGGGTTATAGAGTCTGTGTACTGATACATCAACTTTCTTTGATGACTAAAGATGTCTGGGTATGGATAGCTCTTTTACTAAGCTTCATAAGCCTTTTTGGCTGTTGTTCCCTAAGGAATTCCTGGCAATGTAGTTACCAGACTTCTCTTGGTTTTTCATTTGGTTCACAGCAGAGTTCCCACACAATTTAAGACCATTTGGTCTCAATTCAACTTTATACTACTCACTTACTACACAGGAGTTTCTCTAACTGCTCTGTTGAACAGCTCCATGTCTCAAATGGCACATGTATTTGTATCTATTGATGGGCACATACCTGTATATGCTCCAGTAAATAATCCCTTCCATTATGCAAGTTTGCATGTCAGCTGAGTATCATTGGAATATCCCTGCTCTCAGGAGGACCTTCTGTAAGCTGATGTAGGACTAATAATTCTTCTTTCCTCTTGTAGCAAAATGCTATAGTCTAACATGAATTCATTCCCTCCATGCCACTTCCTCCATCATGTTACTCACGGAGGAATTCTCAGGTGGGTGGCAATCCATTTAAGCTCTACCAGCACACCCTTTGGAAGTCATTCCAAGGCTATTTTCATCTCTGAACACACAGATAGTGATGTTCCCTGGGTGTAAATGAGCACATTCCCCATGAATGTATTGCAGCCCAGATGCCATGAGAGTATGCTTCTGGAGCCAGTCTCGGCCTGGCCAGAACAGGAGCCAAATAGCTCAACACTCCCTATGCTGCTTGGCCCTCCTTTGTTGAGGGGAGCTTTTCTGTAGCTACTCAATTTTAACCCTCTACAGCAGCAGCATTAGGCATCCAGAGATACAGGTGTGAATGTGTGTTTTAACTCCATCAGTCCTGAGCTAAGCATGCCCAAACCACCTTCTGCCAGTCCAGCAGTACTTCCCAGGCCCCATGTCAGTGTACACTGCAGCAGTTTCTCCTGCTGAAGTGCAAGCTGCACTTCCTGTTGCTTTTGTTGACTCTGCAGGAGGAGTACCTGGTCTGCTACTGATTTTTCACCAGCAGATAAATGACATTGCTGTCTTTCCCCCTCATAACACAAGACATATATCTGCTTATTGGTTTTGCTAGTATCTTTTATGTAGTTGCTCTGTTTTTCTCTTAGTGATACAGTCCATTTATCCGTTGATGTGCTTCATAGTGCACAAATTTCTGGTTTACTTTCCCCAAGGATTTCTCTGTCTCAGGGTCCCAAATCCATTCAGTCAGCAGTTTGTCCCCCTTTGAGCATATCTGCTTGCTGCAGCAAGGCAAATCACACAAATTCATCTATTTAATTTGCTCCCACTAAGTCCTTTCTGTAATTCCTCTGGCTCCTTCTCTGCTGGGTTTGATGATTTTACATAGTTGGTTTGCTCCAGGATCCTTAGGAGAGGCAGGTTACATTTAGCAATTAGTTTCTAGCAATGTTATTTGTGGTATAAGCATAGCAACTGCTACAAAACTTTTTTTTTTTCACTTCGGGTATTTGTGAGGTTAAATTAGATTTGTGTGACAAATACGAATGATGAAAGGCCATGAGTCATTGTTCACTTGAAAGTGAGATAGATGACAGGATTAGAATGAGGTACACCTTACTTGTGACTGAAGAACTACTGTTGTTTTTTTACCTTCAGAGCTTGAAATACATATCACAGAGTTCACAAAATATTCTGAGTTGGGAGCAACTCACAAGGATCATCAAGTCCAGCTCTTAAGTGAATGACCCATACAGGGATCAAACCCACAACCTTGGTGTTATTAGCACTGCACTCTAACCAGCTGAGCTATCACTTATGGATACACTTACATTCTTGGCCTGCAGGACTTTCCAGTGCCTCTTACAAATTCCTGAGCTTACAGAGGTGGTGCTGAATTGCCTCTGTATATATTTCCTTCTAGAAATGAAATTGCTGAGTGTTGAAAGGGAGGGTTGCAGTCAGGAAAGATCAAGAAATGGAAATGTATCTCTTTTGGGATGCGTGTCAAGGAGATCTGGAGACCCTTGACCTGAAATAGAGGATGAAGTAAGAACAAGTGCCAGTGGCAAAGGCAAGAAAGGAAAATTATACAAACTCTATCCTTCAGTAGGTGGGGATGAAAAGGAAAGGGAGACATGCAAAATTTTCTGGGTTTAAATGCTTGAGAGATTCTCTGAAGCTGTTGTGATAGACAGACACATAAAAGCCTAATGCTTGCATAGTTATGAGCAGCAAAACTTTGCAGAGCAGCAGAGGCACTGGAAATAAAATTAATTATAGTTGACCAATAGGTTGTGAGGTGAAGAGTCCCTCATTACCAATTTGTCAATGAAAAGAAACAAAGAAGTTCCTGAAATGAGAGGCAATAGATAATGAGAAGCAAGGTTGTTACAAGATGATTGTTCTTAAATGTGAATCTTGTCAAATACCTCGGTGGTCATTATTGTTATATTCTTGTATCAGCCAAAGATACAAGTGCAACATAGTTTTTAGAAGACAAAGACATGATTATCTTAGAAATGCTTATGATTTAAATACTAAAGGAGAAAAACCGAGAGGGGATGTTGAAATGTTTGAAAGTGCTATTTGAGCATAAAAAAAATCAAACCAGTAGGACTTGGCACACTGCTGATAGGTGAATGATCCAGACAGTAGCAGGTTATATTTATGGCATATGCAGTCGTGCATGCTGTGAGGAAATAATTTTCCCTAAGTGTATTGCCTAGTTTCTTAAAGGTACCAGGGTATTTGTGGGGAAGGTCTGATTGCCACTGGATAACTTATTGGAAGCTCACGTGTGTAAAATGGGCGTCTGATCAGAGAGTGAATGCCAGGATGCATGAGGAATGAAATGCTGGATGCTATGTGGAGCTTTGTACAGCCATGACAGGAACCAAGATCTGCCCTTACCTGAAAGAGTATTGGTGACCCCATCTTAAAAATTACAATGAACTGCTTAAAGGGGTTTGGAGATAAGCCCATGAGAACAGTTAGAGACATGCAAAAATGTCTCTGCACCTCAGCAGAAGTGCAGTTATTATTTATTCTACAGCTAAAGCCCCTTAGTATGCATAAGATTTTGTAGACAAATAGGACAGGTCTGTGCCTGAGGAGTTTGCCTTCTGAGCAAGACAGAGCACAGCAAAAGGAAGCAAACCAAAAGACCTGTGTTGGTACATGTGCTGAGCAGGGAGGCAGCAGGAGGCAGAAAGAGCCACGGGAGAGGAGAGGTCAGGGTCAAAGGTATCACCAGAGCCCTCCCAGGGTATGCACTTACCTTCCAGTAAGGCAGGCCCCTCTAGTGTTGCTGTGGTGAGGAAAAGCTTCTTGTTTCATCTGTGAGGTGTGACCTGTCTGCTTACAACTGCAGTACTGTAGGAAATGCCCTCCAGACTCCACAAACGGTTTTAACTGGCTTCTTTTGCTACATATTCAGATGCTTTTACAGCAGCTCCATATTTGTGTGCATGGAAAAGCAGCTGCATTACACAAACAGCAAAAAAAATCAATTTCAATTCAAAAGCAAATTTTGGGGGACTTGTGTTGCTATGCTTTAATATTCATGCACTCAAGATTTATTCGTACAAATAAATTTTAAGTTCAGTTCTAAAGATGAAAAAGGTAGTATTGCACATTTTATTATAAACTTCATGCTAGGTTACCAAACATGACACAAAATCAGTATCATTTGAGAAGTGTAATTAGCCAGCATATCAATAGACCTAAAAATGTTCATCATATAATCATTTTGAGTGATGAAAATCTTGAGTATTTTCTAATCCAGTTGCAACTAATTTCAGAAGAGAAGAAAATAATATTAATAGAATATGTTTTTTGTTGCATATTACTTGTTCAGTTCTAGCATTAAGTATGCAAATCAGGTAATTTTGTACCTAATTGCCTGATTTGCATGCATAAATGTAGGTTGCACATGTGCAAATGATTTCATTCAAATTTAGTATATGCCTAATATGTAAAGAGGCTGAAAACTTGAATATATGTATCTGAATAACTCAGAATTTTCGCTTAAATAAAAACAAAATTTGCCACCAGCTTTGGAGGTCAGACGAAGTAGATGGCCTTCTTTGGATGGTTTTGCATGTGCAGTAACCCTGGAGTTGTAAATTTTTCTAGAGAAATGAGGAATGATGTGAATGCCCAGCGAGAGAAGTAAATAAAAAGGTTCCTGTTGCTTTAAATGCCATAAGACAATCACAGAAAAATGTGACGCTTGCCAAGTGGAAGAAGACAGAATCACTCAAAAGAAAATGTAGCTTTCAAAGTCTTAGATGATTTATCAGACAATGAAACCTAAGATGAAAAGTGTGAAAATACAATACTAAAATCTAAGTGCATTAAAAACTCTTTCAGGTAATACCATGGCTATGGAAGGAATTGAGCTGACAGTTCTTGTGAATGAAGTTCTGTGACTTTAGGAGAAGGAGATCCATGGGCAAAGGATAGAAAAGCCTCATTTGTTCTGCCATGCCATGCATTTCACCTCTGATCTGGAAGATAAAGAAGATCCATAGTTGGAAGATTAGCAGAAAAAAACCCCCAAAAAACAAAAAACCAAACCCCAGGCTCAAGAGCCTTTTTTGTTATGAGTCTTTCTGAGGAGCTCCCAGTACTGGGATCAGATGAGTTGTCACCAGCAGTTTTCATAATGATGTGGAAGAGCAGGAAGTGTCCCTGAGGAAGGGAACTGAAATTACCAACAGTATTTTTTACTGTGGCATCAGCTGTAGTCTAATAAACAGTGGTAGGCTGTTTTCTCCCTATTACTCAGAGCTCCTCTGCAAGCTTAATTTGCATACACATGGGTGACAACTACTGCTAAAATAAGCATGTAGAGAAATTGGAAGGAATTTAGAGGCACATATGGACTCACAGTTCCAAATTCTCATTCACACTAGTCAGAAGTACAAGCAGGGTCAAAACAGGTATGATATATGCTTCTTCCAATGCTCCTTCATGCTGGCAAGAACTCTAAAAAATTATGGCTGTAAATTAGAATTTGGCACAAAATTCTTTTCTGTTCTTCCAAAGGGCCGGTCTGTCCTAGCCCTGCTGACATGAGTATGGTACAGATGATATCTGACCAGTGCAGCTTTGCTAATAAGAATTCCTAGTGTCAATATGTTTATAATGGCAAAGACATGCCTTTCTTGGAAGAAGTTATTTTGCTTGAGAGAAGGAGACAAGATGGAGCACATCTTACTTTCTGTAGGAATACACAGCAGCAGGCATGGAGGGGAAGGTAAGTAGGGTTGCCAAGCACTTTTGCATGGTATGTCTGGAAGCTTGTGCTCTGGGGGGAAAGCCATGTGAGAGCTGGGGCTGCAGCTCTTTTAGTCTCCTCACCTAGGGAGACTGTTCCATGCACAAAAGCATGGCTCACCTGTAGAAGCATATTTGTGGTGCTTTCACAGGTTACCTACCCCAGAGAAGTGCTCCCTAACACAGACTTGACTTTGAGCTCATTTTTTTTTTTTGCTCCCAGGCATACAAAATGATTTTGATTTAAATGAGAATCAAACTCACCTTTTTTCTCCTGTTATATCAGTGGGAGAGAAAGCACTGCTTGACTAGCTGTCTTACCTCTTTGTTTAGATGATAAGTTCATCAGAGCAGCACATGCAGAGGTCTGTACAAAAAAAAAAAAAAAACAAACCCAAACCCTGGGCTGTATTCCCAGTTCACTTTCTGAGTGTTTAGCTGAAGTAGAATCTGTTGGAGAGGTGCTCTGTTGTTTGACTAAGGACTGTTATTTCTCCTTATTATCATTTCATCATAGAGGAAAAAGACACTTTCTATTTTCCAATTTTTCAGTATGAGTGAAAAGCACTGCCTGATAGCCTTGAAGATTGAAGGTTTCTTGTTTTTTCACATAATGGGTATAGCTTGGGTAGTATTAGCTTCCTTCTCTCAACAGCTTCTTATTCCTCCCCAGTTTGGTGTTCAGGACTGATTCCATTCTTGATCTCTGTTCTGAGTCTCACTTGGTGCGTTTTCTGCAATTGAGGCAATTGATGCCTGTTGCAATGCTGGATTTGGTGAGGGGCAGCAGTTGTGTGAGACTGAGCTGAAACTGCAACTGCAACTCCATCTCAGCAGCACAGAGCAAACAGAACCAGCACCACACTGCCATGGCCACCAGCCCGGGCAGAGGGAAGGGAAGGGAAGGGAAGGGAAGGGAAGGGAAGGGAAGGGAAGGGAAGGGAAGGGAAGGGAAGGGAAGGGAAGGGAAGGGAAGGGAAGGGAAGGGAAGGGAAGGGAAGGGAAGGGAAGGGAAGGGAAGGGAAGGGAAGGGAAGGGAAGGGAAGGGAAGACATCACATCACTGGTTGCCTGAACCACCTTTTTCCACAAAACAAGCCCCCCATGAAGGGCATGACACTGTAAATGAACTAGGACAGGACAAACTCATACCAGAATCCCAGAAGGGAAAGAGCATTTACACTTGCACTGTTCATCTTTTTGTTGTTGCCTGGGAGATAACTGTAGTTTCTTGACTCAGATCTTATGTTGCTTCATAATAAATTTTTGCAAGGAGATATAGCTTTTTCCTTGTTGCCTTTTCGCCCTCTTTTTTGTAATCCCTGCTTGGCAGCTAAAGTGGTCAAACATTTTATGTAACTGGTACCAGAAATGATTGCCAAGGAGTGAATTGTTTTTTGAGAACATCCCTCCCCTTGGGTTAAATGTAGGTTGCAGCATCCCAGTATAATGAAAAGATTGGAAAACATTTACACGCTGGAATATTTTCTGCTTTGTAGTAACAGAGTAAGACATTCACAATTGTGAATATCATACCTGCAAAGACAAGTTTAGTCAGCATCCATCTTTACTGTATTTAGTCCATAGACTAAAGTGTTTCCCATTTAAACCAAATTCTCTAGCCCTTTTGTTTTATTACCTTGTCACGTGCTGTTGGCTACAGAATACTGGTTTATTATCTTACCATGTGCATTGTGGCACTCGCATTGGTTTTGTACTGCAAAATTGCACAGGATGCTGCACTAAGAATGTCCAATCCTTTTGATTATAAAATATGAAAGCAAATCTGGAGAGGTTTTACCGCTACAAAAATTAGATGTGTATTGTGTTGTTGTCACCAAAGATACTTGATTTCAAATACATTTACAGTTGCCATAAACTCTGCTTTGTAAACCTGAAATCATCTGTACTACTATGATTAAAATCTTTAAATTCAGAAAATGGTCATAAAATTCAAACTGGAAAATAAAGCCAGAGAAACATTCAGCCTTGCTAATTTAAACACCATCTCCATATCTTTTCTACATATACACATGTATGCACATGCGTTCCCAATCTTGCATATACATTTACAAACTCGCACATTTGCTAGCTCAGACACACATTTACAGGCACTCTCACACAGAGAATGTGTTCTGCAGCATAGCTGGTACACAGGGTATTTTTGAAGACAGAACAAGATGACTGTAAATTGACACTTCCACCCACTAATGAAAAAAAGCCAAGAAAACCTCAGCAGAGAATGAGTTTTATAATTAATGCTGAACAATTTTCATTGACAAAGCAAAATGAAGCAAGTGGATGGCTGATTTAAATGTTGAATGATTAATGCACAGAGAGGCGGCTGAGGAAAAAGACAAATTCAGGAGCAGCTATGGAAATTTATGTATGAGAGAGTCAGCACCATATTCTGATCTCAGTTACATAGTTGTAAATCTGTTATCTTAATGGAAGTATTCGGCTTTTATATTTGCATAGCATAAGAGAAAATAGAATTTAACCCAGAATGTGTTTTCAATTGTGTATTTGCATGACTGAAAGGGGAGAGATGTGTATGTTTGCATGTGATAAACTGCAAATACATGAGACTTTTTGTATCTCTTGGTAAGAAATGTAGAGAATGAATATGTGTGTGATTGTGTACGTGCGTGCCAGTTGTGGGGCTGTCTGACAGTGAGTGGGAGGGTGAGAACGTGTTTGTTCCTAGACTCCGTGGTTGAGTGAAAATGGCTCCTGGAAATGCCGTTTCAGATTAGAGAGCGACGACTGGAGAGGTGGATATTTCATTATCTTCTTCTTTGTGTGGTGTTTTGGAGTTGTGTGTAATGTGAAAGCAGAGCTATATATAATCCGGTCACACATGTGCTGTCCTCGAGATTTATAGTGCCTGCTAATGCCAGAATCTTTGGGGTGTTTCACTGTGCTAAGCAAAATGCCTCAAAGACCAAGGTAATGCAGACCCCACCTGACTTTTCTCATGTACCATGAAAGAAGAAATTCTCCTTCCTACAAGATGCCCAGTTTTGTTCCTAAATTTGTGTGTAATGCCCATCACAATGCAGAGTGAGTGCTGTCTCTTGTCCTTGCCTTGCGAACAGGGGCCAATCCCCACCTGCCTTGGGGGTGTGTGTGCTGGGAGAGGAGGCTGTGGAGGTCACAGGCAGTAGTTTGCTGTGTGCAAGCATCTGAGATGCACAGGCAATATTTTTAGCTGCTCCAGATTCTCTCCTGGCTGGGATATGATGCTGAGGAGTTTATTGCTGTAAGGATGTGCCTAGAATACCAGGCAGCCTCAGAAATTTACTGTGCCGCAGAGCCCTGACTCAGTGCTGCTCTGTGACTTTCCTGTGTTGCTTCTGCGCTGGAAAGAGAAAAAATGGTTCCTTGTGTTCCCGGCTGCTGCTGGCGCTGGAGGGACAGCTGCTGTGATTTACTGAGAAGCCCTGTCGCAGGGAATGACAGCAGCTCTGGATCTGGCTAAACTGCAGTTTGCTTGGTGAAGCTGCTATCAGATTTCTTCACAAATATTACTTTACTTTTTTTGTCTGAACAGTAGAAATAATTCAACTTAAAATTCTGCCTTTGATTTGTGAATTTCCCGAACATGTCTATAATGCCTCTGCAAGTAGTTATTTTGCAGCTGTGCACACTAAATGCTTCCAAGATATTAGGCACATTTCACAGGTAGTTTCTCTATAGGGCTTTTCAGGGGAGAACGGGGAGACATGGCCAGGGGTGGATTTCTGTACACCTGGCTGTGAGGGAGGTGGACAGCCAGCCAGAGAAGTGAGAATTTGATAGGGATAATACTCTCTGTGGTGAATCCTGTAGGAAATTAAATTACATTCGTGATCCTTCTGTCCCACTGGTGAGGATGCACCTGCAGGTTTGAAATGGTTTCAACACCAAAACCCACTTTAATTGTGAGATCCAGTACATTTACCAAGTTAAATTACATATATGAAAGATCAGCAACTGACTTCTCAAAAATCTAAATTCTGAGGACCCCAGCTTGTCCCTTATGAGTCAAGTGAAACAGCATAAACACTTGATAAAGAAAAATTATTTGTACCATCAGATTTTTTTAGAAACAAGAAACAAGTAAGAGATACCCTGAAGAGCCCGAGCAGGATGCTCCTAAGCCTCTCTGCTTGAGAAACACGCTAAGACCCCGTGTATTCACTTGGGGTTTGGCTGTATTATATTCCACAAGAAGTGGGCTTTCCTCCATTTTCCAGCCCAAACGATTCTATGAATCTATGATCGCAGCCCGAAGGAGACTGGAAAGAAGGAGCTGACACCAGTCTGCTTCTTGCTGGATCCCGAGCTCTGCTGGAGGCTCCCTGCTGCCCTCTTGTTGCTGGAAATGACACTGGAAATACTCGCACTGTTTTCACGTTGTGATGGGAGCTTGACTAATATCCTCACATTTGGGGGAAAATCGTAGACCTCAGATAGGAATGTCTGTCTCATTGCTGTGGCATCCGGAATAACAAATGCGGCAATCGCGGCTGTAGTGCCTAGCGCTGGTCTGAACTGCCGCATACTCGGAAGCACAAACTCGGCTGAGGGGCAAGCTCGAGAGAGGATTGTGGCAGAGGCAATATATTTTTACAGTTTTTTAGTCTTGCAAAATACAGATGAGCTTTCAGCCATACAAGTTCTCCCATCATGCTTACTTTTCCCACATGCTTACTTTTCTAATGTGCTTAGGGCATCGTGACTACTGCTTTAGTAAATGATAGAGGCTGAGACTAAAGTGACGAGTGCTTTCAAAGCAGCACCACTGAATGCCACACACACAAGGCTTGAAGCAGCTCTGTGTGGGTATGGGAGATTCTGTATTTTAATTTTGTATTATTCTTTGCTCTCCTTAGATCACTGGTACTCTGACATTGTCATCCACATTGTATTAATGAAAATTATTTGAAATACTTTTTGTGGCTTACAGCTCAGTTCCTGCTTGGTTTGCTGGTTGGTTTCTCTTCTGAAAAAAAAAAAAATCAAATTGGATTCTAAATTGCTCCTTGTTTGCAAAGACCAGTGGCTATGAATGGGATACAGAGAATGAACTCTACTCTGTCCAGTCATGAATGGTAGCCAGGTCAGGGCTGAGCCACATTGGCAGGAGGCAGTGATGTGGGAAGGTTGCCCTTGCATTATCTATTCTGTAGTCAAGCAGCAGATTTAATTCTCAGAGGATCTCAAGCCTATAATAAAATCTCAATGGGAAGAAAAACCCTGACCCAGAAGGCAGTGGCACGTTCTACTTCTCCTCCATAGTCGTGGGTCTGAGTGTGGCTGTGCATGACGGGAGCTGGGTGACAATTTTGTGGAGCCTGTGTACCAGAAGAAACCCATCCCCCAGTGTTCTGCTGGAGTCACTGTGAGGTATATATTTATACTGCTAGTGAAAAACAGAAGGAAAAATGAGAGTGTCTCTAACACATGTAATCTGAAGAAAAATACACATTTGCATGTTGGTTTTAAGCAAGGAATCTTTGCTGCAAAGAGAATAGCAGCGTGCATGCTTTTTTCTTCTTGTGTGCTGTTTTCCATGTTCCATGAACATGTACTGAAAACCTGGCATTTTTCTTGAGTTGGCACTGCTGGGTGACCTCATACACCTATTTGTCACCTCAGCAGTTTCAGCTTCAGTGTTTTTCCTTAGATTCATTAAGAAAATATTTAGCATCCGAAGAAAGGAAGCACCCTGTGGCCTGCTGTGCTCCCTACAGTCAAGCCAATAAAAACAGAGCCCCAGAGCACATTCTGAGGGTGCAAGGGTGACTCCAGAACACTTCTGTTCCCTTGGAAACAGGAGAAATGGGTCACATCTACAAAAAGTGACCCAACCCTAGTCGTGATGACCTTCTGCATTTGAAGATGTTAAATAGGATCTTTGCAAGGTGATTCACTTAAAAAAAAATCTTGTTTTCTAATAAATCATGGGGTTTAGACTGGGAGGCTGAAATGAAAATCTGCTTTCCCTTTAGTTTGGGGTTCATTGGGGTTTTCCCCTACAAGTCTCTTTTTAGTCACATGTGAACAAGCTTGTTATCAGAAAAGCTGCTTGGGATGCCTGGACCTTTTTGTTCTAATGTAGTATGTGCCCGATTTTTCATTGAAGAAAACAAAATGGAAGCTATTATCTGAAGGCAGCTTTCATCATAGCAGCAAGGCGGGGAGCAGCTCAAGTATAATAAGACAAAATGTGAGACAAATGTTGCCTCCTCTGAGCCAGCATCTGACCTCGACAGTGAGCGCCTTCCGCTAAGCTGGCTGTTTACAGCCCCCGCTCTGGCATCCATCTTGAGGTTTGTGGGATGTTGTTTTTGTTCCCATCCCTCCATCTGATCGGGCACAAGCAACATATATTCCTCTGCCTTCAACCCTGACCCTGAGGTATGCTGACATCTTGATTTCCTCCCCTCCTCCACCTCTCCCAGCCCAGCGAGGAAGCTGGGAGAAGGAGCAGGCCTGGAGCCAGGGAGTCACCCTGCTGCTGTGGGGGGAAAGCTACATTTGGGAAGTGAGATTTTTCCTCTGTTGCCGAGTCCTGGGTGTGCAGCACCATCTCCACTTGACCCTGCAAAGCAAAATAACTCAGTAGCATGAGCTCGCCTTCTTTTTTTCCCCCTCTCCTTCCCCTCCCAGGGAAAAAGCCACCAAGTGCAGCAGCACGAGCTGATTTAGGCAATGGGTGTTTGGTCCCTTCAGAAAATGGGGCTGGGAGGAGTGATGGAGGAGGGGTTGCAGACCGTGCTGCTGACCTGCTGAATTATGACTTTAATGCAGTCACTTTAATAACTTGCTGTAGCTCCAACCACCAGATGCAATTTATGGCAAAGCAGGCGCCCAGGCATTTTTCTTTCTATGAAGACTAAGCAGATCTCTGATTACCACCCCCTCCCCCCAAACCATTACCTTCCTCCGCTTGCACTGCTAATGGAAAAATGTTATGTGTCGATGTGCTTTTTCCCCAAGCTGTTTTCAGGAAATGGTGGAGAATGAGAAACTAACACAGGCGTGCACATATGCTTTTGCAGGAAAGATTGCTTTAACTCCATTCTTTAACCACGCAAAATTCCTCCTGCTAGCAGAATTGCCAGTTCTTTTTCTAAAACCTTACAACCTCAGCCAGATGCAAGGCAAATTCCAGGATTGATTTGTAGGGAAAAAGAAAGACCCCTCCCTCCATCTGACCAAAATCATCTGAAGTTTGAGTGATTTCATTGCACAATACAAATCCTGCAGCCCTTTAGATCTCCCTGCTGTAAAGAAAGCTTGAATACAAGCCACAAACAAACAAACAAAAAAAATCAACCCGTGAATGATGAATAGGCAAACTGGACTCAAGTTTTAATTTTGTATTTAATGTTTGTGTACAATAGATGGGTACATTGAGAAAGCAATGTACAGATAGGCAGCGGATTCTCTGCCAGTTCTCCTATTTTAAAGACCCATTCATTTTCCATCTAAGGGATGAATTCTTCCTCCCACTTTCTTCTACTCTCTCTTTTTCTGTGATTTGCATGATCATTTGCTACATATTTTATGAATTACTATTTATCTTAGTCCAGCCTGCAAAGCAGTTTCCCAAATAAATTTCAATGGATCAATAAACTCAGATTCTGTTTTCTCTTCTAAACCGAGGGAAAGAAAAATAGTAAGACGAAGTAAATGTTTTCTTTTTAGCTAAATTGAACAAAAATCTGAGTTAAACACATATGCCTATTTCTGAATTCTTAGGGCTCACACAGAAGCCCTGTGATTCAACTGTTTTGTAGCTTACTTTTGATTTTCCTTTCCCTTCCAGAAAAAAAAAAAAATTACTTGGAACTGCAGCCCTGAAAAATGGCGTGTACTGCTTTGAACCCACTGAAAGAGTGTCCATACAAGGACTAGCAGATAAGTCCTTCGTGACTGTTAAATATTTATCAGCAAGGCAAATTCCTCCTAGGTTACAGCAAGTACAGTTTGGAATGACCTGTCTCTGTGCTTTCAAAAATGAGCAGCAGATTCCTCCAAAACATCCATCTCCTCATTCAGCTAGCATGTTTTCCTCTCAAGCTTTGAGATAGCTTGATTAATATGTAGCATATATGGCAAATTTCTTAGGAAAAAAAGTAGTAACATATGGGAGCATTCAAGTTCCAGAAAGAAGAGTATAAATTGGACGTTTCCATATGGGTTCGGTCTGATGTGTCTGTCTATCTGTGTTTACAGTGACCTGCCCTGATTGTACCAAGATTGCATTACTGTCTCCAGTACTGCAAGAAGCACCTGCAAGCACACACTCAGCCACACGGGTATTTCTTTTAGGTGTGATGTGTTATCTTTGAGCAACTGAATTTAACCTCTGCTTACTACAGAGGCAGCCGAAACCAGATTCCCGACTTTCTGAGGGTTAGAGTTAGGTGAAATGAATCTTTGCTCAAGCATTCAACCACAGCTCCTTGGCTTGTGCCGTTAGCTTCCTGAATTCCCAGATGACTTCCCACCACAGCTTAGCCAGGCCTGGAACTGCTTATTTTCTCAGAAGGAATGAGGTGAAATGCACTTAAGTTCAGCGAAGCCAGCCGCATTTCAAAATTATATGTAAAAGTATGTATTTGTAGTCTTGTTTTTCAAATGTTGTCGTAAATATTCTTAATTCTTAACGGGCTCAAAATACTCCCTCCAGTTGTGATGATTTAAAAAAATCTCGTTCAAGTGTTTATGAAGCCATAAGGAAACCCGCCCCTGCGGTGGTCAGTAAGTCAGTAGTACGTGCACAGCATGAAAGCAGAAGCTTTCGTGCGCTCCTGCTGCCGCCGAGGCAGCGCCCAGCCCAGGTAGTGCTCCAGCGGGAGCACGGCGCCGGCAGGGCCCCGGAGAGCCCGCTCTGGCTCCGGCCGAGGGGGCCCTGCTGGCTGCCGAGCCGCTGCGTGCTGCCGGTTTGCACAGGATGGCTGTGCAAGGGCTGAGGCAGAGGCGAGAAATTCGGAGAGCAGCCACGAAATTGTGAGGAGGTTATTAATGGCGGCGCGTGTGACTTGCAGGTACTTGGTGACACCGGAGCTCATTCTGGAGACTCCTCTGATTCGGCTCTGTTTTTCTTTTTTAAGCCTGGCCTTTGATTAAAAATGCCTCGCTTCCAGCTCACATTGCCTTTTAAATGGCTCTGTAAAGCCCTCTCGCGGTTCCCAGCTCACATCAGAAGCAGGGCTGGAAGTGTTTCACTGCAGAATAAACATACGGGCTGTAAATCCTGTGATTCAGAAGATCGCCTGCAGTATTCCTCTCCGCTGTTGCCATAGGTAACCGGGCTCTGCAAAACACCATTTACCCTGGAATGCAAGGAGACGCGGAGCTCAGCAAGGGCACTCCGGTTAACCCATTCCTAGTAGGAAAAAAAAAAAAAAAAAATCCCTGTAGTGATCCCAGCCGAAACTCCTCTCTCACGCGTGTAGGTTCACACACAATAAACCCGCACCACGTACACTGAGGGAAATGACCCGCAGAGCGCGGCCCCAGGCATGTGCACATGCCCTCGGCCAGCATGGCGGGGCTCTGGCAGCGCGGAGCCGGGCAGGCACTGGCAGGGTGTGCTCGGGCCTGCTGACTCACCGGGGCTCTGTGGCGCACAGCCTCGGCCACCAGCCCGCGGGACGAGTTAAACTGGCACCAGATGAAGGAACTGAAAGGCTGGCCTGGTCTGCAGTCCAAATCCAAGGTCTGTGGAGTGGTATTTGTCAAATTACTTAAGACAGGACCTTAGAAAGGAAGACTTTGAGCTCATACTCACCACAGAACTTTTTGGGTTTCTTCGGTAGCTAGCAGGGGATCCCTAAGGTTTACAAGGTTTTGCCAATGCCATGTAATGGCGACTTACCGAGTCAGACACTGAGTGCAAGTTTAACACTTCCTTTCTGCCTCACACTTCTTTGCAGTCCAGGCACTTTAATCATCTCCTCATGGTCTTTTACTCCATTGCCTGAGGGGCACTGAATGTGAACAATCAATAGTTATCTGCAGTTTAGGAGAACAGGGGCAGAAAGTGGCCCCCACTTTTTTCCTCCTCTAATTCTGACCTATCTGTAGGCTAATGTGGATCCCAGCAGAACAGGAGCTGAATGAAGCAGGTACTGTGTCTAGACAGTGGTGTGGTGTTTTTTGGTTGTGGGTGGTGTGTTGTTGTTGGGTTTTTTTGTTTGTTTGTTTGTTTGGGTTTTTTTTTCCACAGCAACAGCAACACTGCTGCTCATGGAGCAGGTAGCAGCATATGCTCTGCCTTTCCCTTTTTTCCCACATGAAGCAGAGGATTATGTGTGTATGAAAAGTAAATCACAGCCCTGCGTTCAGGCAGGGGTTAATTTATACTGCAGAGAAGCTGCAGGTGAGACTGAAGACTTGTCTCATTTTTCAGTTTCACAAACCTTGATACAAGAGCCTAAATATGTTTTTTTCCAAACCACTGCCGTCTTCTTTTTCGTACTCCCCTCTGCAGTTCAATGTGTGCACGGATACACACACCAAATTGTTTTTTTCTTTTATGACACACTATTGCTGCAGGGTCATCTACATATAGGTAAAAATGCAAAATTCCTGCTCTGAAGTGTTAACAATGTTGGTTACTTTTACATCAAAAGTCTGATGGGAATACACAGAAATCAGGAAATGTGGATAAGGCTGAAATTACATTTATAAAAGATCATGCAATAGTTGGGAATCACAGTCCAGGCATGGACAAGCCTGTATTGAGACTGCTGTAATCCCTGGGCAGAGGTGGGGGGGAACAAAGGAGAGGTCAGTGTGCTTTGTGGGATTCTCTGGCACTACTGGGGCAAGGGGAGTTAGTCCTTCTCTGTTATTTGAACAGTGAGTGCATATTTTCTTAAGGGGTTTTTTTTTTTTTTTGGTGTTTTGTTTTGTTTTTTTTTATGTTGCTAGAATAAAAAGGAACAGGCAAGAGAAAATGACCCCAAATCATAAGGGGATTGCTGTCTGTGGAAAAGTGCAAACACAGAATGAAATTGTTTTCCTGCAAAATTCTTTTTTTCATGGCTTGTTTCCATGCCACCACGGAGAAGAATGGTGAAGAAAATTATATACAAGGAAAGGTACTTTTAAAGATTCCCAGGAGCTACTGATTGGGTGTTGCTATTTCATGTTCTCCAAATTGCTGTTATATCAGTCTGGATGGTGGAGATAAACTGTAAGAGAGCTTAAAAGCTATGGAACAATGCATGGAAGCACAGTGATATTTATGTGTGTGCTGACTTATTTGATTTATAGGATTTATTTGCATATTCTCTTGGCATTGTCAGAATTTCTCTGCAGACCTAATACTTGATCCCCTGTTGTGCTGAGTCCCCTGGGAGCTGTTGACATTGTGGGGTACCTGCTGAGGTGTCAGGGACAGGTCGTGTGGGTGGGAAAATGGGAGCAAGGGATCAGAAACAGGAGTGCCTGCGGGGCAGAGCAAAGTGATAACTGGACTAGTTGAGCTTCAGCCATTTCCTGAAGGTCTGAAAACCACTGGAAACACTGAAGAAGCAGAGATTGGAGCTTGTTCCTTTTCCTGGTTTTATATGATTGCCTTAAGTCAAGGGTATTTAAATGTCAAGTTTTTATGTAGTCCTAAATTTACTTAGGTTCGGGTGTTTATAGCAGAAGGTTTGTGTCCTTGTGCACTCCTATCTGTGTACTTGAATGATGATAAATGCCAAGGCTTTCTTCTGGGGCTTGTGTTTTTCCACAGCTGAGGTGACACATTCCCATTAAGTTTAACCTTCTCCCCCAACAGTTGATACAATTTATTTCTTTTGGAAGGGAAATATCAGAGCTGTAGCAGGCCCAAAGCAATTTTCTTTGAAGGCTGCCTTGGCTGCGGCTGCAGATACAGTGACAAAGAGGAGATTGTGGCAGAGCGTGCTAGACGGGCGCTCAGGCAGGAAAGGGTTACTGTCTGCACAGCTCTCCGTGTCTGGAGCTCCAGGCAAAACCCAGAGAGAGACAATGATGTCAGCACTACCTCCAGGCCCAGGGCCCCTTGCCTGACAATGTGGGCAATCCAACACATTCCCATCTGCCACAACAAGAGCATTCATGCTCCTATTTCCTGACCTCTTTGGATTAAAGCATGTGGAGTTAAATATACATCCAGCCCCATGCTCATGCACTTGCATTGCACCAGAAATAGACTTATGGGAAACTGGCTGCAGCTTTTGCCACCCGACACTCGGGATCTGTCTCAACGTTGTCATCGAGAAAAAGCACATGCTGGTCTGGTCGGGAGATTGTACAGTCATGTACACATAGCTAAAATACAGTTCGCTTTTGTGCCTGGAAATGCTGCATGTAATCAGCACGCAGTCAGAAAGGGGGGGGGGGGGGGGGGGGAAGGGCAGCTTAAATAGAAAATGAAGATTAGTCAGAGGGAGTGATTCCAGCGTTTTAGCCATCTGAAACTTGCTGAGTTTTTTAGTACCACATAAAAAGTTCTGACAGCAGAGACAGACCTTGGCTGAGCTGGGTGTCTGCACTCCAGGCTGGTGGAAGAGGGAGAGCATGCGGCAGGATTTGCATGCTGCCATGCCGGGCTGGCAGACATAGGGAGCGCAGCTCTGACAAGGAGAGCTTTTTGTTTGCTTTATAGTGAAGCCGGTCTGGTAGCGCAAAATTCTAGTAATTAGAAGCGTTTTATTGCTTTTATTCAGGATGTGTGCATGTGGGGGGTCTGTTGCATGCACATGGGTTTTGTGGTGTTTCTTTCTCATGTCTGTGGGTGCTGTGTATCTGTGGCTCTATGCCCATATGTATCTGTGCATCTCCATATTTATCTGTCATTCTGTGTCTGCATTGCTCAGTCGTTTTCCTTTTAAGTGTTGGGGTTGCATTTATTTTCTGTGCACAGATGAGTATTTCTGTACTATACACTAAGGGGAAAAGAAATGCATGGATAGCTTGCATTTTGCTTTTGTATTTGTCAAGAAAGTGCTTCACAATTGAGAAATATGAATGAAAAAGAAAATTAGACTATTTATTTTCCTTTCTTCCTCTTTTGTCTGCAGTATTCTGTCTTATCTTCCCAGTCATGTATTTTCTTTTCTCTCCCTTTTCCCCATCACACTGCGAACTCCTGTTCTCATAATAAATGTTTTAAATGTTATCTATCCTGCCTGTACAAGCAGTCCCTTTTTCATAGCATGTTTCTTACACAGTATTTTTTTAACAACTCCTAGTAGTCCTTAACACAGCAAATTCCTGTAGGCAGTTTGGTTTCGTGTCTCTCCCCTTTATATGGCCTCTGCTTATGGCACTCAGAATCTCAAAGAGCACAACACAAGGAAGCAGAACAAAAATAAACTCCCCAAAATCTGTAGTTCCCCAGTGGCTCAAAGGGGTCTTGGAAGAAGGTTTAGCTGATAAAATCCTTAGAGGGTGGTTGGAGGGGTGAGGCCAAATGGTTAATGTAGGATAAAAACTGCAAACCTTTTAATTCTCTTAGTGTTTGGCTTAACCTTGCCTTGACTCTGAAGAGATGGTGGTAAGTAAGGATGAGCTTGTATTAGAAATAGGATTCTCTCTTTCTGCCCAGCCTTGCCTGTGCCAGTTCCAGTATTATAGGGCATCAGTGCTACAAAATTCTCTATCAGTTTCTGCTGGTAGAGGTTTGGAACTGCCTCACTTCTCAATTAGTGTAATCAAAGCCAAGACCCTGGCATCTTTCCCAAGAGCTTTCTTCTCCCTGTGAAACACAGAATACTGAAAACCAGTCAGAAAAAGTGGAGCCAGACTGTAGCAAGCATTGGATTTCACCGGTGGTGTAATAAGGAAGCTGCCTGTAGTGTCAGCCACTCTAAAGGAGACATACAGACAAGTTAAAGTGGTAATATGCATAATGTCTGTCATCCAGATATTTCAGAGCATATAATAAGCTGTGATTAAATCATTAAACTAAGAACTTCAAAAGGGTCTGGCTGTGTCGACAGAGGATCTAAATGCAAGAAATCTCCAGTCTTCTTTCTGCCTTGGTACCTGATTTGCCACTGCTATAAGCTAGTCATTTCACACGCATCTTTAATTTTCCCATCAGTACCACCAGGAGTTAACACTTAAGCAGAGCAGGGCCTCTTATAGAGTTGTTTTGAAGGAAATGGAGACTTACTGAAGGAGTCTTTGTGTGAATTTTCATGCCAGTCTGAAGTTCTTCAGGAGCAAAGTGGAGGAAGCATGTTAAGCATGAGATAATCATAGAAAGCATGAGATCATCACAGAAGGCATGAAGGTCTACAAGTACCAGGGAAAAGACAATGTTAAAAACAGGAGCACTGCAGTTTTCAGGGACCCTAAATTAGGCTGTGGAACTTAGGCAGAGTTAGGTTTGCAGTTTGAACTGAGACTCATGCAGTGCTTATGATCCAGTCTTGGTGCCTGATGGATCTCTTCTTTTATAACTTGTCTTAAAGACAAGTAAATAGATGAGAATAGAATGTCTATGTCCTGACACCCCATCTCTTGCCATGAGTACCTAGACCAGCCACCAAAAGTGTGAAGAATATGTCCTGGGGCTTCTCTGCTTTGATTAGGATCATTATTTCGATGGTGAACTTTAATTTTTCCCTAGAAATAAAACAGTTTCTCTGTTTATGGCTACACATACATTTCATATGTCTCTCTTAAGCCAGATGTAAGCAACCTTGTGAGAAGTGCTCGGGAGCTGGCTTGCAGCAGGGTGGAGGAATAGAGGAAGCCTGCAAATCACATCCTCCTGACCACCTTCCTCTTCACTGATGTGTGCAGTCACACTGCCCAAAAGAGCGATTCAAGGAGGTTTGAGAATGTATGGAGCAAGTGCTCCATTTCACTTATGATCAAGATAAACAAGGGCATCAGCTGAAGCAGAGCTTCTGAGGTGTTCTGTGTAATTCAGTGCCAGGCAGTAGTGACTGCTGCTTAGGAGATGGATTTATTAAGATTATTAGTAAGTGTTATTTGGAGGTGACTGAAATCGCTGGGTGAACTCCAGAGGATTAGCTTTCCAAAGATAGCAAATGCAAAACAGAAAAAAAACCAACCCCAAACAAACAAGTCACCAGAACCAGTTGTGTTTATTTAATAAAGTCTCTGCACAGGATTAGCTCACAAGCATTTGCTTGTTTTTGTGACTGGAGATATGGGGGATGGGAAGGAGGAACTACCGTAGCATGTAATTCCCCAAGTAAAAGCAAAGCTGCAGAACAGCATCTGGCCTGGTTCACAGAGTAGGTGACAATGCGGTGTGAGCAGGGCAGGCAGAGGAGGAATCACCTCTTCCTGGATTGCACCGGATTTAGGCAGCCTAGTGTGCAGCAACTCTGATACAGAAATAATCTGTGTGAAGGAGGCTCTGCTTAGGAACTGTCACTGTATAAAGGGCACGAGAGCTTTAGGCAGGGCATCATGCTGAGTTCTCCCAAGAACTGGCCTATGGGGGAGACAGCAGCAATCAAAAATAGTAATTTTCTATTGTGAGACTGTAAGAGGATCTCAAAGTGATTGTAGACATGAATTCACCAAACATCATCGCCACAAAGCCTATCTCTCTGGGATGGATGTTGGTGTTGCTAACCTCAGATGTCAAACTGGAGGTAGAGAGAGCTGTCCCAGCTCCCACAGAGATCAGGCCAGATGGGGACACAGGGAGGGCAGCAAGAGGGGAAGGTAAAATCAGGAGAAAAAAGCCATCCCTCAGAAAAAACTGATTGAAGAAGGGGCTTAAAGGACCAATTTAGGCCATGTTTTCATGTTGCTAGACAAGTCTCTCCAAAATGTTGGTGGTTGGTGGTATAGAACAAATAGGTGGTGTAGAGTCAGTTCTGCAGTGTAGCCTGGCTGTCCTGCTTCAGTACTGTCACCTAAAAGCAGAGACACATGGGAGCTCCCTGCTGTCCCTTCAGCCTTCACTAGTATTGCACTACCAGAAGCATGACCACCCAAAGAAGTACTCTGTTGCTTTTTTGTAATTCATTTAGGCCCCATTGGGATGTGGCAGGAGAGACTGACGGTTTCTCCACTCAAGCCAAGGTACTGAAAAAGTGACCAGTGCCCTTGCAATTTCCAGGGAAATTGCTTGTTTCGTTTCATGAGAAGCTGCTTATTTGTTTCCTAAATCCACAGGGGTTGCAATGGCTCCTCTTCCCTCATTCAGAGAAGTCCCTTTGCAAAGCTAGGCCTGGTTTGCTATGGCCTGTGCTTCTCAAGACTTTCCTAGGTACCACGGCAACAGCAGCAGAACTGGATTTTGTAAATCTTTAATTTTATACAGAGTAGAATGGGAGCTATGAATACAATTCAACAACTTCATTCCTCAAAGGTGGAGGTTGGGGCTGGGAGGACAGGGATGGGGAGGGGGAGGGGGAGTGAGAAGGGGAGGGGGCAATGCACTACTTAATGTTCTTGGCATAAGCTGTCACAAGTGGAAATAGGAGGAGGGAAAAGCTGTAACTCACTGAAGTGGAAGAAAAAGGATGGGAACCCAGTGATGCAGTTTTATACTGAGAGGACAGAATTATCTGGTAACCTGTGTACTTAATCCCATGCCGTGATAGAAGGACACGGTCAGCAGTAACTAAAATAGAAGCACAGTGCCAGAGCCCTGGCTCCAAACTACCCAGCTTTTACAGATGTCTTTGGTGCTAAAACTTGTATTACTGAAATCATTGATTCCTACTACAAAGAAGGTAGAGAGTGTTGGACTAGGAGGCAGAGGAAAAGGGAAGAAAAAGGAAGAAAAAGGAAGAAAAGGGAAGAAAAAGGAAGAAAAAGGAAGAAAAAGGAAGAAAAAGGAAGAAAAAGGGAAAAGAGGAAACAGAAACAGACTGTGGTATTTCAGGATCACGTTTTCACCTCTTTCTATTGGGCTTCACATTTTTTCATAGAAATCATAATTTTATTTTGAGAAGCTGATGGGTGAAGAAACTATTTTCTCTCATAGATAAAATCAAAGTAATCCCTTTAAAATAAAAAGGCAGGATTTTCCTTTTTCTTGAGTTCTTCATACATTGGAGAAACATCCTCATTCTCAGGAAAGGAAAGAAAAGCTAACATTTATTTGGAAAACACTTTGCAGTAGGAATAAAAGATAGTACATGCCTAGTCTGCTCTAACTCTTGATTTACAAAGAAGTCCAAAGAGCTTATTGCTTTCACACTGTGAAGCTGGTCAAGAGGTGTAGGTTGCAGTGTGGTGCTGGTGAATAGAAGGGGCTCTAGTGTAGGCCCTAGACTGCTGGAAGGTCTCACTTCTCCAGACAGAGACAAGTGCTGTGGCCCATTTTACTGCCAGGGTTTGTAAACCCATCCACGGTATAGGGTCTTGATTTTGTGCCTGTGACTGATTTGTAACATCTAGAAAAATATCAGACCCCTTTAGTAAGACTTATTTGCCTGCTCTAATTTACATCAGGGAAGCCAGCACATTATGACTGGTGACACCAAGGCTGGTTTAAGACCACCTCTGTCCTTGAACTTAATATATACATAGAGTACAGCCAAGACTAAGGATCTGTCTCTTTCTGTGATAAACAGCCACTTTTATGGGACTGTGGCCATGAGTTCAATTTAACATTATGAAGTAATTTTCTGTGACAATTCAGGTCCCAACTTCACTCTCATCTTTCTTTCTACCTGATACATTTTAGTGTTTGGTATCATGCCTAATATGGAGAGATTCCAATGAATTAGATGAGGCATTTAATAAAGGGGATGTCTGGACAGTGAGAAGTTTTTTATCTCTGAAAAGTCTTCCAGTGATTGTTGGAATATTCTATTTTAAAATGGGTTTGGCTTAGAAGGGCCACATTTGTATGATTTGTCCTCAATAGAAATTAGAGCCTCTCAGTATTTCTACGTGGTGGAATGATTTTTTTTTTTTGAGTTATTCATAATAGTCTTCTGAACCTCCCAGGAGTCCATGAGCTCTTTATGTGCCACATAAAAGGATGCAGACTCACTAGCAGAGCAGAGAAATTCCCAGGAGGAGAGAGATTTGTAACTAAACTGAGATGGATGGGAAGAGATGGGAAAAGTAAACTTCAGAAAGCCCAGAATAAAAGCAAATTTTTTAACAGCCTAACAATGATCTAGACTCCTGCAAGTCAGGAACAGAGCTGGCTATACTGAGGATGTTTAGAAAAAAACTCACAGGACTAACCTGCAAAGTTTTGTTTCATATCTGTTTTGGCAGCTGGAGAAAGATAGAAGAAGGTTTGTTTTCTAAGGCTTTCTCAAAACAGTGACCCAGAAAAAAACATGCCTGTTTACCTTCAGAGGACCTACTCATCTTTCTGACATGCAGAATACTCTCCAAAAGAAGAATAATGTCTTCAAAGTACAATAAACAGGGCATACAGGTCAAAGTGAAAAACAGCAAACCCAGTATTTCTGAGAATTTACAAACTAAAGAATTTAAAGAAAATGCAGACAGAAGTTGTACATACTATAAATGCCTCGGTCTCTTAATAAACACTTTTGGGATTCCCAGACTGCTTAAGACAACTTTGCATAGCAAAGCCCTTTCTCACAAAGAGACAATTAGATAAATGCCACCTGCTGATTGCAAAACTGGCTAAAATTTCCTGGGATCCACACATCTTACACGTTCCAGCTTATTTTCCTACCTGGAAACAAAGTCCAGTAGAACTGCATATTAAATGGAATGTGAGAGCCAAAGCTAGCTAACTAATGGAAATGTATTTGTGAATATTTGTTCAGTGAAAATATTGCCAAAATTCTCAATATTATTGATAATGAATTATTTAATCACCTCCAGACGAAACTCCAACAGAATCCCTGTCTGTACTGTTCTGCCAACAAGTATGCATTCACAGCACTCCCACCGCAGTGGCTGCGGAAATGCTCTCTGCTTGCCATTCTCCAAGAAAGGATTTGACTCTGCTGCTATCAGCTAAGTCAGTGTTTCACAGTACGGACAGAGCTGCTTGGTCAGGGATGGACTGAGTCAGGCCTGTGGGCAGAGCTGGGCTAGTGGGTATGCTCAGGACAGGGATACACCAGGGATATGCCCAAACAAGCCTCATGTACAACTAAATGGGTGCACATGAGACACCAGTTTAGCGTGTGGTAGTGTTTCTCTCTCCATACAGGTTTGTGTGCTTTAAAAGTGTGCATGGGCTCATGCAGCTGTGGGGCAAATCCATGTCTTTGGCTGCTGTGCATTGGGGTAGATGTGCCCATGCAATATGGGCTGTCCTACCTGTGCACTTTGGGGCACTGATCTCTGTGAACAGTCTGGGGTAAAGGGAATTCCACAGGACTTTGTTTTCCGTCTCCTCCCCTACTTTGTCTTTCATTTTCCAGCAAGCTTTTCTGCAAACAAGTCCTTACACAGCCAGGATATGGGATGGCCCTTGTGCACGGCTGTTCAGAACTGCACTGCACTGTTCATGCTGCTGCATGGAGTGGCTGCAGGTGTCTGTCCTGCCTGCAGCATCTGCCCAAGGATGCCTCTGCCTCTTCCCGTGTCATCTGCAGTTCACCAGCAGCAGTTTCTCCCTTTGGCCTGAGGACTTCTGCCTGGGCTCCTGCCCAGATCTTCTGTTCAAGCTAAGAGCAGAGGCAGCACTTAGGGAGGAAGTCCTGCATATTTCAGGCTGTTTTAGGGATGTTTGTTCCAGACAGCCCAATTTGTTGATCTCACTTGTTTTTAACTCATGCAAGGCACATAATTCAGGTCAGCTCTTTCCTCACTCTCCTTTCTCCTGCCCTGCTGGAGTACATGCTATTTCCAGATGAGGTCACACATTCCCCCCTCTTTCTCCTACCACTCTTGAGCCTGTTCTTTCCATTAGGGTTTAATGAGAGGCCCACTCACTAGCCGTGGCAATCCCAGCCCTCCAGTCACTGCTGCAGCCAAGGTCAAGCCCGGGGCAAGAATTGTCCACAAATACAGACACCAGAGTGAAGGGAAGGAAAGAACAATAAGAGCCATTTACTTCCCAATGCACTTAAGCGCTTGAGAGAAAATGCTTCCCCCCACCCATATTGCTGAGTCAGCAGCGGCTGACAAATTAGTCAACAGGATGACTGGGCCTCAGCTCCTGGCAATTAGCATGGACAAAGCTTTGTGTGTGCCTGTGTGTTTTTCTATTAGCCGCGGCTTGCACGCCTGTGAAGGGAGGAGGGACTGGGGAAGGAAATGGCTTGCTTTGACTTCACAAACACATGGAATTTGCATTCCCAAGGTTGCACAGCATTCATCTGACTTCCTGTTTCAGTATCTTTGCAGGCTGCAGCCATTAAGAATAAAGTATGCTGACAGCCTCTTAAGAGGGAGGCGCATCAACACAGCTGGAGGAAGGGTGAGCCCTGAATTACAGTAACAGAGGCACTTCAAATTGGGAGGGGTTCAGTTTAACCCATCAGTGTGCCTAACAAAACCAGTACTGTAAGGGTCAAGGAGTGTTGGCAAGGGTCGAGCAGAAGAGTTTAGTGGTGAGAACGGCATTGCTAGCATATTCGGTATGGGAGTAAGAAAGGTGTCACAGATCCAGAGTGAGAGGCTTTGGCAGAGCTCAGGGTGATGAAATGATGGAGACAGAGGGGGATAAGGACTGGACTAAAAGAGGATTCTGTAGGTCAGGAGTTCAGTGTCTTGTCAAAGCGATTTGGGAAGCTGGGGGCTAAAAGGTGGAGCTGCAGGTCAAGATTAAGCTCAAAGTAGGAGCTGAGTTCTGTCACCATTTGGCAGAGGTCACTGCCTCCAAAGCAGGCTGCGGCGGTCATGGCCCATGCTGTGAACAATGAAATTTCCTGGATTCAGCACTAGTGGAACTACAAACACACTTTGTTGTTAAAATCCTGTGCATCTCCTCTTGTCTTTCCATCTCCGAGGCCAGGTCACCAGTGCTCTCAGACAGGGTATGAGTTGCAGATCCTCAGAGGACCCAAGAAGAAAGGTCAAGTACATCTGGTTTTTTAGCCTCACCTTCACCCATTGCATATCCACATTCCTGGTAAGTCAGACACTACCATGTTATCATCCTCATTTACGATAAGCTGGTCAGAGCGATTTAGCCAAAGTGGTGGCCCCAGCTCTGAAAGGCCTTGCTGTGACCCGTGAAGGTTTAGTGGGCTTTGTTCTGGGTGCTCTGAGACCCATCTCTCTGCTTACAGGCTTTCACAAAAGCTGAGCTCAACTGAGAGCTGAAAATGCATTCAAGCTATAAGTCCTCCTATTTGTGAGAATGGGGGTGAGAGACAATGTCTTTGTATTCTGGGCACCACTACATGCTCCTTTGCTGAGCATAACTGGAATCCCTGGACTTCAAATCCTGCTGCTGAGAGCCTAGCAACAAGTGAATGTATCTACTTAAGCTTTTAAGGAAGGACAAGGTTAGTGGAGGTGAAAGTAGGTCAGAATGTTTTATTTTCTGAGTTTGTTGCATTTCTTTCTAGGAACTGTAATGCTCTGCCTTGTAACTCGCCTCTGTATCAAGAGACTAGCAGCGTCATATCCATTTACACACCTTTAATGCCACACTAAACCCGAGACAGTTCATTCTTTCTGTTGACAGACAACAGAAGCCACAGCAGCCTCACACTACTTCACCCTTACCAAAGGAGAGGAGTATGCACCAAGGTGCTTCCTGCAAAGCAGCTGACACTCAGCAGCTTGCTGTTCCTATGGTGACCTCCCTGACCCGTGTGATTTTCTGCTTGGCTGTAGGCTGATTTGGGGCAGATTTTTACTGGTCTCTTAGCTGCTCAACAGTGTTTTCTGAAAATACTAGCTGGCATCTATCTGCATAATTAGGTGTCTAAATAGCTTTTGAATCTGGATGTCCCTTCATGCTTCAATTCTTCATCCAGTAAAAAGGTCTAACTGTAGTTTGGGCTTGGGTCAGGGTTGTACATCTACACATGAATGCGGCTGTGGAGGAGCTGTGGCCATCTAGGTGCTCCTGTTCTCTTGTCAAGGAACGTGGCTAGGGCCTTCCTTCTGCTCATCCTGTCCTGGCAGTGTTTATGCAACCCTTTGGTTATGCTGTGGTACCTGAGCTTCAAAGGTTTAATCTATGAATTTTCTCATCCTGTCGGCCAGGATAAGGAGTTACAAGGAGTAAACCCATTTCATCCAGGATTCAAATCACTTTAGGTGAACGAAAATAGCGACTCCTCATTGCTTGTCCTTGGCCTTCTGCAGTACCAAGAAACTTCCTTGTACCATATAGAAAACCCCATGGCTATCTATTCCATGTAACACACATAATTTATCAGAAACGCATCCCATAAGGAACTATGGACAAAGATCAACTGAATTGACTCTCTGTTAACCTTCCTGACAGTGAATGTCAGAAAGTGTTTTATCTCTTTACCACAAGAGATAAAGTTTGGAGTAGCTTTGCTGCAAATTCAGGCCCTCAGTTTTAGTTCCATCATTTTGCAGCACTTAATTTTCTACAATTCTGTGATATGCCAAACACAGTTCCTTAAAAAATCCAGACTTGCACATGCAACTGCAGTAAGATCCATGCTGACTACAGCATTTACAAGAACATCTGAAGGGGCACCAAGTTATCATAACAAAAAATATGTTAAGGACAAGGTAGTCCCCAAGTGTCACGGCAAAGACTCAGGGGTGTCTAAGATACTGTAACTTTGACAGTCAGCCACTCATTGTGCTGAATTTCACTCCAAATGAGCTATGCTTCCTGCAGCAAACAAGCCCAGAGATGGATACAGTGCAGGGGTGCAGATGTATTTTAGTAATATGGAGTTACAACAGATTGTTACTAACAGTAATTTCCAGATTCCCATTTCATTCCTGAAGCATATTCTTAAAGCAGCTACTTTTGCAGGCACAGGGAAATTGCCTGCAATTAACACTCCCTGTCTACTGATACCTACTTTCTCACCTCTGCTCTTTAAAGTGGGTATTTTTTATGATGGAAGGCACTCAGTTTATTTCAGAGTCTAAAAGGTACATGCAGGACAGGGCAAGTTTCTTTAACATGGTCTTGACATTACTCCTCCTGCCCTTCTGGAAGTAACATGTCTGAGGAATGCAATGGCCTCTTTTCTGACCTGGCAAGCAGTGCCATTTGTAGTGTTGATACTTGTCCCAGTGGGACTTGGGCTGAGATTTTTCCATCCTTCCCTTGCCCAGTTCATTTTGTCCAGCATGCCAAAAAGGTGTCAAAAGGCATTTTTGTAATAATCAATCTAGACTGGGCTGAACCTGGTGACATGGAGGTGAAAAGATCTGGAGTCTGTTTTCCTGTCCTGCTAAACTAGCCAGTATCTCCTTGTGCTTATTCAGCAGGTTAACTCTGATAATGGCAGTATGAATCTTTTGCTGCCATTTAGCTAATAGCTACATTTCCTGTTGGAAAATCATATAAAGGGAAATAAGGGAAAAAGAACTGCTGTGGCAGGAGACAAAGGCATAATTCAGTGGCTGGTTTAAGGTGTGCTCATGCTTTAGGTTGATTACTTTTTAGCAGCAGGTCTGACAAAATGTTGAGCATATATCCCTGAAAAGGGATATTTGATTTTTACAAAACAAATGCTTGAGATTATCATTTCACCATTTCTGCTAGCTGTTCTTAGATCTCAGATACCACATGCAGATCAGATCCAGCCTAAAAAGAACGAAAGTACTATAGCATCTAAATAAGATATTATCAATGCCCCCCCATAATATCAGTGGTAAAAATAATTAAGTCTTTCTGCTTCTCTAGTGTGTTCCATCTGAGGGTCTCAAAGCATTTTACAAGCATTAATTAATTAAACTTTCATCTTCTCCCTGAGGCATTTTTCTGTGCTGGAGGTGGTTCAGTCCAGTTGGGTAGATGTGGCTGTTGAAATCACAGCTGATTCTCAAACCAGTGGTTAACAACTGCCTCTGGAAATCTTCAGTTCTTGCAGCTGCTACCTTTTTATCCTTCAGTTTCATCCTGCAACTATGCTTCCTATCTTGGTTTGGTGTATGATTTCTCTTCATCTGGCCCATGAATGCTCAGATCTGCAGGTCCCATCTTCTAGCTCTGTCTTGTTGAGCAGGTGATGCCATTGGCACAATCCCTAGGAGCTAAACTGACCCACCACTAGCCTCAGAATTACTGAAGTATTTAAGTAGCTTAAAGACACTTTGAGTTCTGTAATCCTCCCTCCCACTTAGACCAGAGGATCTGGACTAGAAAGAAATTAAAAGAGAAGAGATAAAGATCACTAAGCACAAATATTTGAAATTAACTCTTCAGGTAAGCATTTACATTTGAAACACGCCAAGTGTTTACAAATAAAATACAGAAATTGCTTATCCCATTGTTGAAATGCAGCCATTCTTAGTTGTCATGACAATTATTTAACAGTACAGAGTAGCACTTTCATCATCTCTTATGGAAGAAATCAGATTATGTTCAGCTGAAACTGAATAGGAGTGGGAGAAGATAGAACTACCCAAACTGGGAAGCAGTCATTGGGATTCTGGCCCCATCTGAAAGGAAATATATCAGAGAATTTGGAATAATAATTACAATAATAATTAATATATTACTTGACTTTTAAAAAAAGTTAAAATAACAATAGTAATAAACAACCATGCAAAGTATGCAGAAACCTGTTGGGGTTTGTTAGTGAGAAACTGTAGAAATACTTTTGCATTGGTATTTATGTAACATCTTTTGTGTTGGGGATCCCAAACTGTATCACCAGCTGCAGCAATAAAAACCTCCTGAACATGGCAAGCCGTATGTTGCTCTATTAACAACGTAATTTTGGAAATCATCTGTAGCATTTCTAATCAGAAATATGTAAAATATTTGATTTCATTAATTTGAGTTCAATATTGTGCATTCCTCACCTAGAAACCAAACCAACTGGCACATTATAAATATGCTGGCATATAGAATTGTAGGGTGAATGACTAATTTAATAATGTGTACTGCTAACTGTGTATTATGTGTTTCTTTCTGAGCAAGGTGCTTTACAAAGGCTGGTGGCAATAGAGAATGACACTTTCAGTTAATTGGAAATGCATACTTTGTTCCCAAGATACACAATTATCCATTCATTGAATTCTACACTTTTCTTGTGTTTACTGTGGTTTAGTGCCCATGTTTTACAGGTAAAGTAATAGAAGGGATACATTAAACCCTTCACAGTCAGTGGCAAGACAGGGACAAATTAAAGTCTCTTGATCCTTTCTCTCGACACTGAAAGCATTGTTTCTCTCTCAGTTTCACTGGGCAAGCAACACAGGACTGGAAGAAAGGGTTTTCTAGGATGACCTTCTGGGTCACCCTCTCCTGTCTCCTGCCATCAGGGGCAACATGTCCTATTGTGGCTTTTTTGACTGTGACAAAGAAAGAATGAGTCACAGTTTTCTGCTGGACACCAGGCCACTCATTAATACAGTCCAGGTTGCCTTTCTGAAAAAAGGCAATGATGGTATCTTAAGGCAGCTTGCAGTGGGAAAAGGCTGGTCTGGTTTGTGTTCTGGGATTAGAGGAGAATGGCAGCCTTCCAGTGTCAGGTGCTGGGAACTTAAAATAAAGGTGCTGCAGAGTAGGGGTTTTCTCACAGACTCAGCTTCAGCTCTGCACTTTCCTAGCCATGTCAAGCAGTACCTTCTTAAAGCTAGAAGGCTACTTTTAAGACATAAGAGAAAATTAATTCAGGAGCATCTTGTAGGAGCATCCTGCGGACTACTTTTTAAACCAGTGTCTGAGATTAGTTAGGTTGGTCACAAGATTGGAAGGTAGGATTAGATCATTCCATTCATCCCCTTATTCCCCACAGGATAGTATTCATGGCAAATGTTAGATGAATTGTTCCTGGGACTTTGTGATGAGAGCCTCCACATCCTTCTCTTAGGTCCTCCAGGCCTGTTCACTGTAACAGTTTACCATCTCCCTCACCAGGACTCTTGGGCTGTTTTATCCTTTTTTGGTGCTCTGCATGAGCTAGTCCTGCCTGAAGAGGTAACTAGCTGGGTTATGTGTTCCCAAGTCCCTGGATGTATTTGGTTCAGTTTCCCCCACCTTTATGTCAGTCACCAGTGAATGTGCACAGGTGTCAGCAGGGCCATTAGAAAAGAGTTCAGGGAACACAATGGGAATGTCCTCAGTCTGAGGGCTGGGAAGTCTCAGCTCGGCTGATGTTTTTGTTGGACGGTGCAGTGCTTAGCAGGATGATGACAAATGGGAAGTAGCCAGTTCTGTAGCCAATTTTATTCTTTCTCATTTTATTGTCAAAGGGAGGGAAATTCACAAGATTTGTGAGGATCTCACCCACTTCCCCTCTCCACTGCAGAGCTGCTCATTTATTTTTGTTTTATACTGTAAATAGTTAGAGAAGCAAAGCTCCCCAGACCTTGAAGTTAATCCCAGCACGTAGCACGATACATGGCAAATCTGTGTGGTCATGCTTCTCATCACTGCAGGACTGCCTGCATCCTCCATACCTGGCTAGTATCATTTGGCTTCTGTCTTAAGCTCTCTCTCAAGTTTCAAAGTATGAGAGGAACAGAAGTTGGATGGCAGAGACAGACAAGAAGATGGTGTAGAAGATAGGAGGAATGGGGAAGTATATGAGTGACAGCAGAAAGGTCACAGGAACACTGATGAAGCTGAGAAAAGCATAAGCAATCATAAAGCACTCTCCTATGGAATCTGGATCACGATTCATTATATCTGCATACTGATACTTCTCATCTGTCAGCTTACAGCTGGGAAATCTGCTGGCAAGGTGTGCATCACTGTCTTTAGTTGGACATGCATTTGAAAAAACGTCAAGCCTTCTAGTAGTCCTAAATCCCTTGTGCATAAGCTCAGGCTGTAAGAAGACTGGAGAGGGAAACTAGATATTGAAATCTGAGTTTGGTTCAATTCACTGGACTGGAAGGGAGGCTGATGAATCTCCTCATTTTGCTGAATACTTTAAGATGTCTGGTGTACTGAATAGGCAGGGATCTGAAAGAAGGGAAATGAGAGTTAAAGACTAGATTGCTGCACGTGCATTTCTTACCTCTGCTGGCCTCTGCTATCTTTACACTTACACTGAGGTTTTTAAAATACCATGTGTAGTGTTTTCAAATTAGTAGTACTACTTTCCCCAGACACATTAGAAACACTTGTCTCTGCTTTGTGTTTCTTACTCCTTAATTCTTAGGCAAGCTTGTGAAACTTCCTCCTACAAGTCATGGGTTAGGACAACCAAAATTTTCTTTTTAGTTCTTAGTTAGATCTTACCAAACACCAGATGTTATGCCGTGGTGTTTTATAATCTTTGCTTCATCCCCATGTGCCTTTCTGAATCAGATCTGGATGGATACTTGATGGGGAGTCACTGTGCTCAAAGTGGAGGCTGTGGAGAGCTGTGTATCTGTCGTCTCCAAAGAGAATTTCCTATCTGATATACTTGACTGAAATAGTCTGGAGGGGATAATCTGGCACTAACTTCTCCTTCTCCCACCTTCTGGTTCGAGAGTCGATGGGAACTAAGAGGTCTTTTCCTGCCTAACATCTGCGGTTCACGAAATTTTATGTGGCTGACATGGTGCCAGGAGGCAAAGGGGTTATTTTGGGGCAGAATCCTTTTAATTTGTTTTGTTTTCCTCTTTCTATAGCAGTGTAGCAATCACCGTCCTGGCAGCAGGCATGCCCTGAGGGAAGGGAGAGGAGCCGCTTCCGAAGACAGAATAATACTTCATGGCTGCTTGTCCTCTCTTTGACTGCGGCATCAGCTGGGGGCAGGGGGAGGAGAAGTGCCTCAGGCTCGTTCAGAGTTGACCCATGGTTATTTTTAGCTCCTTAATGTTCTGTCCAAGCCCCCTGCCCCTCCCCTTCCCCCCCCCCGTTCATTTCTCTCCTCTTGGCAAACGGCACTTCGTGAGCTACTCAGTCACAGGTTAAAAAGCACTGAAAAAAGTCAAAGGGCAGGCAACAGAGGTACTCCTCCGAGAGAGGCACTTGAAAGGTCAGGAAATGCCTGAGCCGTGGGTAGGAGCCCCTCCTTGCCTAACTCTGCTTATTAAGCAGTCTTGCCAGCACAGGCAGACAGGGTGATGGGGCCCAGATCTCAAAAACCATATGAAGGAGGGACGAGGAGACAGTAAAGGAAGAGTAGGAAGAGAGATAGGAAGATACAATAGAGTTGTAGTAAAGAAAGGTGTCTAACTGAGGTGAAGGACAGTATGCACTGTTTGAGTATGACTGAGAGAAAGACAAAAGAGGAACGAAGAACAACTTCACTTCCCTCAGTCTGGAAGCCTGAAGGATCACTCACCGAAGGGCTGTGTGCTTCCTCATCCCTTGCAGAGTCCCTAAATATCAAAGCCAGACCCGCGCTCCAGGGGCCTGAGGAGAAGACATGTAGGCAGCTCCACTTAAAGAACATACCACACCTTTTACCTTGCCATTAGATGGGACTTGCCCAGCTGACAAGCAAGAAGGTGCTGGGTCCTGGAGAAAGTCAGGTCCTTGCCTTTAGGGCGAGAATGCGACAGTCATTGTGGAGAGGCTTTTCCTGTGCTTTGCTTTGCAGAGCTGTTGGCAGCCTACCCTTGCTCCTGGCTGGTAAAGCATCAGATGAGGGCTGAAGTTGGGCCCAAATCCTAGGACCTTGGTCAAAGCAGGTGTGCAGGATCTAAGACTCACCAGGTGAGGTAGAAAGCAATGCAGTAAAAAGGAGGTTTTAACTCCTGAGGTGCTTGCCTATGGTGGATCTCAGCATGGGCCACTCTGATGTCTCAGCATCTTCTGCCTGTGTGTGTGTTCATCTGTCCATCTATCATGGTGCAGGATTTGAGCTTTCCAAACAATATAGGGCTTTTTCTCACTATGCCCCAGGAGGCAGGATTATAGTGTACTATGCTCCTCTTTGCTCAGGAGCTGGGGAACGGCTCCTGCAAGAGGCAGGGCAAGCCCTTTCCCCATGCCCATCCTATGGGAGAATGAAAGAGTTGCTCCATTTCCCATCTCTTGGTGGGGACCTGGAAAGGAGCAGCTGGGTGGCTCAGTTGGCTACTGCAGCCAGGTCCAGTGTCATGAAGATGCCAGGGCAGAAAAAACCTGCTCAAAATAACATGACTCTCCCCCTGCACCATTTCCCCTGCTGCCCCATGTAGCCCACTCTTTACAGTAGGTTCTTCTTAGTTTTCCAAAGTCCCAGCTGTGTGTTCTTGTCTCAGGCAGAAGAAGCAGGTTGCCTGGATACAGTCCCTCTGCTGAGCAGTGGAGTCCCTTGGAAATCAGTCCTGCAGTCCCTCCCCTCCCCTTCCCCAGCATTGCTTCACAGTGTGGAATATGGATTTGGGTCTCTGGAGGACTTCTGGATGCAAAAAAACAGGCAGGGTGGGAAACAAAGCATCACAAATGTCAGCATTCCCACTTCACTCCCAAAAAACAGTCAGATGAAGGGATTGCAGAGAAAGGCAGGGCAAGGAAACTGTTCCACCCATTGTTGGAAGCCAGGATGAAGCTGGTCCTAACCCAAAAAAAGAGGATCCCACCCCTGAACTGAGCCAAGAAGCCACTCAGAAATTGCATCACTAGCAACCGAGGCTAGGTCTGATTGATATAGTCCAGCAAGAGCAAACCCAACTGAGCATACCCAGATGCCAGGATAATCATTGCTCTGAAAATGAGGTTGCACAGAATAGTGCAGGGTTTGGAAGGATAAAACAATTTCCCATCGTCTTGGTGTGTGAAGGGATAAAAGAATTCCCATTTCTCTTGGTGTGTCTTTCTTCACACTTTCGCAATTACAGAACTTCCTTGGCAGCAGACAGTTTCCTTTGGCTGATGTTGCTAGAAAAATCAGCTAATGTGGAAAAGTACTGTGATGTGCTTATAGGCATCTAAACTGTAAAGACCACAAAAATGTTCACGTTGTTTCAAAAGCTTTTAACCAGGAAGAATATAAGAAAGAATGAAAGAGCATTTACTATCAATATCAGAAAAAAACCTCATTCAAGTAAGTCCTTCTTGCTTGCTTTATTCCCTAATTTTCTCAATGCAAAAAGCCATACCTGCTTCATTTCTAGATAAGAAGTGCAAATTCTTACAAAGGATATGGGGACATAAAGCAAAATCCCATAATTGAAAACTACTGTATTACTGCAATAATTCTTGTACTCAAACCATCTGTCATCAGTGGTCTGTCTCCACCTTCCCCCATAATCCTCTGACATGGGCCAGTTTCAGAGAAAAGGTAACAGTATAATTGGACTTAACTGGTTGATTCCAGAAGGAAAGTTCATGCTTCACAGGTTCCAGTAAAGTAGGTGGCTTTTGTAGCAGACACTAAAATGCCACAGATGAAATGTAAAATTCAAATATATTTTAGGACCATAAGGAGGAAAAATACCCCTAAACTAAGACTCTTTTATGTAGTTTGCCCTACCAGAAGCACTCAGCCTGTTTGTCACTACAGGCAGGGCATCAGCCGAAGAGTCTCTGCTGACTATGGCACTGCAGGATCTCAGTGGGAGGTAGGTATCTCTCAGTTACACTGGTCTTACTCAGGACTCTAACAAACCAAAGGAACCTTTCACATTCCCTAGGAAAAGCAATGGCCACCCACTGCAGTTTGGCAAGCACTGGTAATTCCCAGTGAGAAAGTCTATTCAGCTGGCAGTCATCTGCATTCATCAGTAGTTTCAGTTTCTTAGTGCACTGAGAGTACATCCCCTGATGCAGTGCCTTAGAGCGCATTGAGCATGACGTAAATCATAGATGACAGTAGGGATTTCTGCTCTGAGGGCAATGATTGCAACCCTTTAACCATATTAAGATAGAAAAATGCAGTCTTGGACACTGGCATGTATGGTAATCGAAAATCATTCTGCCTTTGATACCCTCCCTGTGGGGTGAATTGTGAAAACCAGCTCCAGCATCCTTGGTTGCTTTCTTCAACCCATCACCAGCACCTCAGTCATCTCCTGATGTAGTGTTGGAGAGTTACAGTCAGGCAACTGCAGGTTAAGTCATTCAGCTGCATCATATATGCAAGTAGAAAAAGACTAACCACAAAGCTGGGATTCATCCCTGTATACAAATGCCACAACGTGTGCCTTTTAGCTGGCCCTTTATTAATCCCATATGAATATCAAGTAATGAAAGTAGCAAAACAGAACTGCATAGTACCCAGCAAGTGCCCTGGAGCAACTAGGCTCTAAGCAACCTGGCTTCTAAGATAGGTGTGGAAGCTTCGGGGCAAATGTCCTGAGGACAGGGCAGGAAAAGGAGAAAGGGAAGATCATCTCTGGCAGCAGCAACGATGATAAGGATCTGTAGATTGGGGGGGTTTCTTTCTTTAATGTCAGAAATTAGAATTAATCAGTGCATAACAGGACAATACTGATGAGACCTTTTAACAAATGATGGCTCCTCTGCTCCATTTTCTTTGCATCAGACACACTAAAATCAAGAGACCAGATATAGATGTTACTGGGAATTGAGGTCTAGCTGAGGAGGGAAAAAGGAAAAAGGGAGAGAGAAGTCTAGTCACAGGGGGTTTTTTTTACAATTTTTTTCTCATCCCCATTTCAAAGACAGAGAAAAAGAGAAAGACAGAGAGCGTGAATCATTTAGCATGAATTTTGCTTGAGTGAGGACTGACATAAGTGTGTGAAATAGGAAGGCAATGTATGAATAATGCAGAACAAGACTCTATGCAGACGGAAGACTGTTATTGTGTCCTTGTTTACAGCTACTGAAAGCACAATCAAACAGATATGGAAAGAGTGCAAAAAGCCTGCATGGTCATCTCATGATGAAAAGGTGTTAAAATACATTGTGGATCACAAAATACCACTTCTCAATCACTGCACTGAATTTGCTTATCTGCTCATACCAAGACAAAGAAGAGTTGGCGTGGCTTTCAGTTGGAACTGCAATGACTTCTCTGCAGGTTAGGCTTTCTCTAAGTTGTACCCAAGCTGCACTGGCTGCTATGCTAGAAAAAAGGCAGAAATATGGGATAGAACACATGCAGAGTACCTCTGTCATGCAGTCTTTACCATGCACTCCTGGGAGAAGTGTTTGTAGAATTACAGAAAACAGGTATTTTTATGAAGGTGACCCCTGAAAGAATTCACATGTGTCCTTCTGCTTATTTAAAGCTGGTGCATGCAAAAAGCTGAACTCATTTCTTATTCCTTTTATGGGAGAAAGTATGGATAGGAACTAGCACACTCTCCCAGGATGCTTGGGACAGCTGGTTTCCATTTGTGGTCCTGCCACTGGCTGCTTTTGGCTAAATATCATCATTTTTGTGCCATTGGTGAAGCACTTTGAATTCCTCTAACAGAAAGAACCATGTAAGAGCTGGATATTAATTCAGATACTTCTAACAAGCCAATCATCATACCATGTGGTCTCTTATATTCTGTAATTAAGGCACACTTCTGCCCTAAGGAGGATATTCTTATTCCTCCCCTTGCTTTATTCCAGTTCTGGATGGAATTTGCAATAATTTTTGAGGTAGCCTGTTGGATCCTCTCCACATGGCTGGTCCTTTTCCAAATCACATTCCAGGAGTTCATCTGAGTAGTCAAGGGAGACTTTGCTTGTATTGTGTGCCTTAAGAATTCAGTAGCATCAGAACTCACACTCCATAGCTACTGAGGATTTCTCAGAAAGCTCTAAGAAAAAAGGGTGGCATACTGAATAACTCTCTCTAATTCACCATTGTATTAGACTAGGAAGAGATATAATATAATATGACATTACATATGTTTATAGAGGTGACTGGAGGATGCTCATATTCTTTAGCAATATTGGGAAGCTTATCTGGAGGTCTAAGGAAGGGCATCTTAAAGAAAGACCCCAGAGAGAAACAGAAGGAGGGCAGGAGGCAAAGCCAGGACATTAGGGCATAAAGCAAGGGAGGTTCAGAAACACTGGTGTTATATTTTGGATTGAAAAGAGACAAAAAAAGGGAAGTAGTAGTGTCTTTGAGGACAGGAGAATAAGGTAGCATGAGAAGGACACACTGTGGATTCATCCTGTTTGTAATAGAAATACTATGGGCAAAGAGGCATTCTCACAGTGTCTGTCTACCTAGTTAACCCAGTCACATATAAAAAGGCAGATTGTGAAAAGTCATTTTGCACAGAGACACACACAGTTACAAGTACAGCACTGCATGCAGTCAGGACTGAGAAGCAGTGATGCTGATGCAATGCAGTGATGAAAATAAGCATTCCTGCTACTTCAGGGATAGAAAAGGCACATCCCATCTGCCTCCTAGAAATCTGCTGCACCCTTTCACCAGCTAAAAGAAGCAGCTAGTTTGAGTCAAAACCAGTATGCTTTTGGTTCCTTACCTCATGCTTGCCCATTTCCTCTTTTTTTCCCCTCTGCCTGGGAAAAGGAGAGGTCAGCAGGGATTGCCATGTTTTCAAGACACTGTATTTTTATGGTAATATTGCAGTGCTGTCTATTTGCTTTTTATCTTTTCACCTTGAAATGGGAGCTGCAGGTGCTTGTATGCTGTGCAGCTATTGCACATAATGAAAAGTGACAGGGCAGTTCAATCTCTGGGGTCCTTTCAGTCCACAGGCTTCCAGCTGAGAAACCCAACAAGGTGGGCACTTTGGTTGATATTTTTTCCCAAGTTGTTCTGACATATCTCCTCTGGGAATTTTACTGATGCTCCCTAACCCGTATCATGCAAGCCCCCTGGCTGCATCAACTAGCATTTATTTCTGGTCACTCACTGGTAATCTGAGCTCCTATCAAATCAGTAGCCTAAATTTGAAAGGCTCCCTGCTGTGGTGTCCACAAGAGTCCTGAGGTGTTAGATGCTTAATAGGTGATTAAAGGACGAGTCACACTCTTTTCAGCTGTGCTTTGAGCTGTTTCAAGGGAGGATGATATGAAGGGTGGTGATTAGTGTCTTTTGGAGACAAAGACAAGAAACCTGAAGCAGGCTGAAGTAGCAGCTCTAAAATGCAGTGACATCAGCTTTTTCTGCAGACTGTGCGATGCAGCAAAGAAAAATCATGCCAGGAACAGGTCTGATGTAAAAGTAGGTTGGGTTCTTGTGCATCTTCCCTTTTCTTCATAGCAATATAGCCACTTAATTTTGCTTCACTGTGCTCTGAGGAGCTGTAAAGAAGCACTTTCTTCTCAGACATTCAGATAGGCTGCCACAGTGTTGTCATCCTGGAATACATCCTACCCCTTTCTCTCCTCCTACAATTAATGTACAGTTCATATTAGCTCCCTATTAAGCACGATAAGTAACAGTGAATCCAGCTTTTGTAAATGAGGGAGCCCACCAAATCTACCTCTGCATAAATAAAGAACTGCCTTTAGACTATCTTCTGTGGAGGAAGATATATTACACTGAATCCAGGAGCTTCCACACACTCTAATACAAACTGAATCTTTGCCTTTCATAAATAGGAAAGCACAAAGAGATTTCTAAGTCAGAAGCTCTACTGTGCAGAGTCCACACTCCCACTGTATTGAACCTGCCCTTGTCTTCCCAGTCCCATTGTTGAGCTGAAATGCATGTATCCCTGTGTAAGCATGTGGTGTGTGTATATATATATATATATATATACACACGAAGGCCATACTGAATCATACCCCCCCCATACATGGAAAGACATATTCTGTCAATTTACTCTAAAAGCAGATGAACCTTATTTAGTCCAAAATACCACCCCCTTTAATGAAGGTTGAGATATTGATCTCCCTGGTAAATCAAGGTGAGATCTATAGATCCCTCCCAATAAATGATGGTGGATTTATTGATTCTTTTCTTCCCACCCCCTGGAAGTGAAAGCAAGACATATTAGTTCCTCCCCATTAAATGAAAGTGAGCTGTATTAAGGCCACCCCCATAAATACAGGGTGGGCTATGCTGACTTAGACCTTACCCACATAAATGGAGGTGAAATGTATTGATTCCATCTTCTGTAATTGAAGGAGTGTTGTATTATGGTGCTCCTTCCAACATAAATGATGGAAAAACATATTGATTCCATCACTCTTGAATGAAAGGTTAGTTTTCCTGAAAATCCTCAAAATGAGGAAGGAAAGCCATGCAGAATTTAGCACCTTATTCAGAAATTTATTTTGACCCATTATTTACACATGAAGACTTTTACTGTATTCGCATGGCAGAGGTGCTGCCGCTTAAGAGCCCTGGGCACAAATGAAGTGATAAGGAACCATGCTTTCACTGAAGGGATGTAATGCTTAAGTGGAGGGCCTCCTGAGTTCCAGTCCCTGTGCTCTTGTAGACCACCTGATTTAGGCAAATTTCTTGGCTCTTAAGTGTCTTGTTTATCCAGTAAGGATAATGATCTTCCTCTGACATTAGAGAATAGAATAAATTTGTTCATGACTGTCTACAATGTTCTGTTGGTTAATGGGACCAAGTAAGTTGTGAAGACAACACTAGAAGATGATGAAACATTATAGGGCAAAATTGTTTAAAAATAAGGTGTATTGTATAAGTCCTGTGCCCTAAGAGAAGCTAGGTCTGGATCCTGTGGACCCTGTGGTAATTTTTGCTCCTTAATTATTCCTGCTTTTTCCTACTCCTTTCTACTAACAGCACTGTTATTAAATTAATTGGGCCGATGGAAAAGATACCAAAGCTACCTCACCTCAAAGCCATGTACTAATTCAGTCTTTTGGACTGTGACTATTGCAAGCAAGGCAGCCGGGACAGTGCCCATCTGGAAAACAAAACATTCAGATTCAACTGCACCCCTCCAAGGAGAATCATGTTCAGCCCAGCAGCATGACAAAGCCCAAGACAGCACAGGGACAGCTGCTGATGGTGTAAAAGAAAGGTGCCAACTCCCTGCTTCCCCAAGGAAATACACTCATTTTCCCCACAGTACTCCATTGCACAGCTGTTGTCTTTTGTTAACCTGTTATGAACATCAAAATCTTTAGGGAAGCTACAGAAGACAAGTGAAGAGGACAGAACCAGCAGAGCCTTGCAGAGAGACCTGCCTATGCCTTTCTTCACAATTTGTCCTAACAGTAGCAACAAGATAGAAAAAAAGAAAAACAAAGAAGATAAACAACAGAGTGAATGCAGGCACATGCAGATGACACTAAGAAGTTAAAGACAAAGCCCTTACATATGCCAGACAATAAATCCTATCATTGTCACCTTTTTGCCTAATGCCACAGAAGAGAAATGCACGTCTGGTACAATGCCTTGTGATGAGCAGGCAGGCAGTTACCTTGTGGTGTCGCCATGCATCTGCAGGGCACCTCCCACCTGATCTCTGGGGGGCTACACATGCAGAGAGGGGACATGAGTTGGATATGTGTTATTATTCTGCAAATGTGTAACACTACATACCTAAGAGGGTCCCAGGCTTCCTAACAGTAGTCATATCCAAGATACAGTCATGAGTAGTGCAAGCTTTGAACTGTTCTTTAGGATGAAATACTGAGGTATATTTTACCATGTTTCTTAACACATAATAATTTGTCTTGAGATCTTACAGAAAGTAAGATGTGGTAGCTTTTACATGAATTAGCTGTTCCTGGAATATCTTGTGTTCTTCCCAAGTGGGTATTTCCAAGCATACTGCTTTGCCCAGAACAGACTTTGAAAATGCCAGTCAAGTGCCAGCCTCCCCCGAAGCCCTTCAATGGAAAAGCCCAATTTCTTTGCAATTCTCTCATATCGCCAGCTGGCTAAAACCCTCTGTGAGAGGATTTAAATTGGATTTTGTGCTGATTTTATACAGTTGTCTTATGTCTTCCCCATGTGTGGTGAAAGAGATTTGTTCCATACAGCATTGGGGATGCAAATATCATTCCTGTTTCAATGCGTCGTTTGAAAGGAGGACCAGACAGTTGCCATGGCAACTGCACATCTGAGCCAGCTGTAGTTGCCATGGAAACAGAAACGATGTGAGCCAGAAAAAATAGTCCCAGAGGACAAAGCATTTTAAAACACACACAAAAATTCCCTTAAACTAAAATAAAATCTTGCTGTGAGATTCTAGGATCTCAGAAACAAGGGGCAAACCAGAGAATACCAACATCCTCTCATGATCTTGATGCACTTTTTTTTTTTTCTTTTTTTTTTCTTTTTTTTTTTTTTTGTGAGAGTCAAGGGAGAAGTCATTGAAAATGATCCAGTGATTGTTAGAAAGGAGGTGAAAGTAAATTCCACCACACCTTTGGCCTGGTCTGCTGATCCTTTGGGAATGTGAATGCTCTGCATTCTTTTTGGTAGCTCTGTGCCATGGAGGCACAAATCAGTACTCCTGTCAGGTATCCCTCTTGTTCACAGCAGGCTCTCCTCCTATAAACCTAACCATGTTTCATACAAGTGCTTTCAAATAATGACATCATATCTTTGGAGAATCTCTAGTCCCTGAAAGAGGCATTGTTTTTATCATTAAATAGGGGGCAAGATGCACGGTTTGAGATGTCCAAGGCCTAAGTCTGGTATCCTCAAGCAATGGCTGGCAGCACTGCAATGTGTGCTCCGGCCTTCAGGGGTGGACCAGTGTGTTTGGTAAGTACTAAAGAGAATAATCCACAACATCCTACATCTCATCAGAGTGAGAGGAGCTGCTGTTTATCTGTAATTCTTTTTTAGCTTTAATGTTACAGCTAATCAGAGGGAATGATTAAAATGAGAAATGAATGATGCTGTAGAAGAGACTAAGGCAAACAGCTTCAGCCTCCACACAGATGTGTGGGTTTGAGGTCTTCTGAGAATGTAATAGGGGCAGACACAAGGGCTGACTGGGACTGGGCAAAGAGAAGAGAGCAGATGGAGAGAGAAGATGACAAGAACAGATTGAGTAATAGGGAAAGGTGATGGAGGAGAGCCTCAAATTGGGAAGTGATAGGGATTAGGGTAGAGGATGGGGCCACATGCGGTAAAATAAAATGCAGTCAGAGGTGAGTAGGACAGCAGGTAAAGTTTGAGATAGAGAACAAGGATGGAAGCAGGCAGAGATGAGGATACAGAGTGGAGCAGGATGGGAGACCCCAGGATAGGAGGGTGAACAAACTGAGGGCAATGTAGTTGGCACAGCAGTAAGGGACAGGACACGGACGGAGATGAAGCCTGGCTCAGTGTGCATAGGAGCAAGGAAAAGCAAAGACAAGCAGGAGATGTGGAAGCCAGATAGGGCACAAAATGGTTTGCAGAGTAACAGACTTTTGGTTGGTTTTCTTAATATTGCTGTAGTTCCACATATTTCCCTGGCTTTTCTAGAATCAATGCGTATGTAAATACTTCTGTTAGCTCGTTCACTCATTACACTGTGGTGAAGGCAGCTTAATCTAATGTAGTGTTGCACTTAAATTTTTCAAGTATTTCTTTCCTTGCTCTATACATGTTATAAAATCAAGGTGCAAATTTTGAGTATTTTCCTACCAAAAGCAGATTTAGAAAAGCAATTTATTATCTCAGGTGCTTTTGAATTGTCACTGTGTTTTCTGCCTTTTCATTTTGTGATCTCAGTTCCTGCCCCTTCATTTCAGTCCCACTACTCTCTTTTTGTCTATAATAAAGAGGGAGATGGATGCCACAATCTGCACACACCTGTAATTTCTGTTGAAGCCAAGGGAACCTGCATGCATGTGACTAACAGGACTTGAGGACTTGGCTACGGATTTTTGTTTAAAGGAATAATAAACTGCTCACATTTACTGAGGAGGAGAAAGAAAAAAGTCTTTATTCAAAATGTAAATATCTTCCTGCTGAGGAGCAAACCCAAAAGTCAGCCTTCAGGATATAAATATTTATGCCTTTTGCATAAACAGCAGATGTAACATTTCCAATTAACTGTCGATCTTTCCATTTCTCTGGCTGCTGCTGCTTTCTCTCACAGTATCAGAATGAGCAGTTTGCTTGATTTGCCTGAGCTCAGAACTGTCACAAATTTCCACAGTCAGTAAGATGAAATTGTTCCTGAAAATGTTTGTTTATCAGAGCCTAACAATTTCCCTGTATTTTTTATCCCTGGTGTTCAGTGTAAGACAAATCCTATCCTGCTGAAAGATGTCAGATTCACAGCCCAGGTAAGACAACAGAGAAGGAGCAGAAGCAGGCGTTGGTGAGAGTGCAGACTCAGTCATTGCAGTGCAGTCCAGACCTAGAAGAAGCCTGCCTGGCATGAGAGGTCTCTGACCCATTTGGCCACTGGCCCTTCTACCAAGGCTGCCAGCCTGGGGTTGGATAGTATCAAGTGTAAGAGCTTTTACGATGTAGTCACCTGTTCATGAAGAACTGCCTCCATCAGTACTTCAGTGTCAGCTTTCTCAGGTGTCTGACATTTAATCCTGCTAATAGCAGCCCCCCTCCTCCACGACTTCTATCTCTCTGGGAGAAAGTGTGAACTGTGTAAGCAAGAAAATGAACCCTACTAGAACTGCTAAACATCAGTTTTCATTGGCATCATGTCTACAAAGCAGAAGATTTTGCTGGACCACTGGAAGGGAGGGTACGAACAAAAAGCAATAGCAAAGAAACAGTAGCAGTAGTTAAAAGCAAGATGGAAAGGCAGGTGCAAGGAGAAAGAAAAACACATGTCTGGAAATATGTCAGAAAAGTGGGATCCCTCTGTTCTTTTCTGCTGAGAATTCTTTTGCATGTTCTCCTGTCCTCTGACATGTCCCTCAACACCACAAAATTTAGATCAGTATCTTTTAATTTCCTGGGAATCCAAAAATTGGTTGAGCATTGCTGCAAATCAGGAGCTGCTGTTCAGCTGATCCAGCTTTCACTGGGAGCTTGAGTCAAGAGCTCTTGGCCTTCCCCCTTACTGGGAAAACTCTGGCCTGGGAGCTGCACAGCTGGCCTGGGGCAGGGCTTTGTGCTGCCAGTGGGATCAGCATGGAGGTAGGTCAGCCTGGTTCTTTACCTTCCTTAGGAGCTGCATCCTGATGGCTGGCAGCTCTGGTAGGTGCTGTTGCTATGGTAACTGGCTCAGCTTTAAAACCATCCATGTGGCAGTGCAGGGATGGAGGCACCTGCAATGCTGCCTGCTTAGGGGTGCACCCTCCTCATACACTTCTGTTACCTGCTGCCTGCTTTTCTCCAGATTCCCAAGACTTTGAGCTTCATTTTTGTCCACTCCTTTGGCTCTGCCTGTCACATCCTCCCTGGTTCAGGAGGATTCTCTCACTGGTGTAAACAGCTGGCCTCTTGCATAGCATGAGAAATCATCAAATGCTAACCCATAAGAAATGGTCCAAATTCACAAGTAACTGGCATTTTAATTGAATAAGAACAATTTTCACTCTGTTCCATGCTGTGCCAAAAAAAAGCATATGTAGTACTTCCTGTCTGTATTCAAGTACAGTCTTCACTCAAGCATCCAGTGATAAGACTATCAGCACTATAAACCCCCAAATCATCACCAACATTTGCTTCAGGTGAGCTAACTGAAGTGCATTTTGACTACAATTAGAAGCTAACTTCGCTTGGCCCACTTAGTGCAAATCCTTACATATATAAGATTCCATCACCAGTTGAGCAGGTGAACTGACATAGCTGAATGCTGCATGCTACCTTCCTGTTCTTCATATCAACCTCTCTGCGTAACCAGTTACATCTAAAAGAACCTGAGGTAGCATCAGCAAAATGCCCAGGCTCTGCCTTCCCAGTAGGAACAGGAATCAGGACAGCACCAGTGTTGACTGGTTCCTCTGTCATGCCCTGTCCTTGCTGGGACTCACACTATTCCTCCTGCCTGGGGAGGGCACGGGGTGCCCCTTCAATGGGAACGAGGTGGCCCTACCAACTTTCTTAAAGTGGATCAGTATGTATTAACCATTTAGAATGGAGCAATCTTGGAGAGACTGAAAGTCAGTTTTCTTAAACCACAAGCATTTTTTTTGTTCAGCTCCCTTGACTGTGGCTGACTGCCTGGTATTTCTCTTGAGTTTTCACTGCTGGCTGAAGAGTCTCTCTAGTTTAATGGCATCCATTAATCATGCAACAATGCATCTCGGCAGCAGGAGAGCTTAGAATGCAAGTTACGGTATGATGAGCGTTGGCCCAGCTTCTCAGGTTGAGGTGCTCTAAGGTCAAGTCGGAGACTTCAGCCTCTGTTCACATTTTGGGTGTAATGTAGGACACCCAGGATGTAGACAGCTGATTGTTCAGGCACAAGAACAGACTTTCAGCTGAGCATGCTGAGTGCTTCAGGTCACAAGTCACTCTTGGGGCTGAGGTAAAGGGAATAAAGCCACCATCACACTTTGTGGATTTGAAGGAGATCTGAGAGCTGCAATGACCCTCCCAAGAATTGTCCCAATCTATGTCAGTTTTAGCAAAGATTTTTTATCCTTACAAAGACCAGGGACTCAGTTTCTCATGCCCACTGGCTGCTCTTCCAAAAGCAGATGATCATCTTATGCACTCTTTGTTCTCTGTTTTCCCTAGAACAGTTTGTCAGGTTGCTACCAAGGAATCCAGTTTTTCCAGTGCTAAAGGACTCAAAGTCAGCACTGACTTCTCTCATATGCCTTGTGGATACTGTGATGATCTGCAGGCACAGTGAGAAGCAGCTTTCCAGACCATCCTCCCCCTAATAGCTGGACACAAAAGGAATTGAAGACCCTGTGGCTCAAGTTTGCAGGAATGAACTAAAAATGGCCTTCAAGGGATCCCTTAATCAGCTTTTCCTAGCTCTTCTGTTGCCAAGATGGTATTGAAAGGAAAATGTCATGGCCTGATCACAGCCCACAGATTGTCAGTCAGACGACTGTGCTAGACCCTCCTGGGTTTGCTGCATGATCCTTGTCTCAAGGCCTTGGGTAAGCATTATGGTGTGCACTGCAGAATGGCTGCACTGGTACCTTTAATCTGTGCAGCCAGCAGTTGTTTTTGTCAGTTTTTTTAGGATACAGGATCCTTTGTGTTACTATAATCCTGTGCTTTACATGTCTTCAGGGCCCTGATACAGCTGTGAAAGTACACTAGTGCAGAAGCAGATGAGATATGTCCTTTTACAACTCCCATGCAGCCTCAGAGAGCCCTTTAAGAAAGGCCCCTTTTGGGAAAGACACAGCCTGCTTGTGTGTTACATTATTCCCTTTGTACATATGCTCACAGAGTATTTGGAGCAACTCATTCTTCCCAGATTTTAAAATACATTTCAGTAGCCAGGCCCTTGAATTTGCATATTAAGCAGCAAGTTTCGCTGAGCTGATTCTCTGGAGTCCTACTGACATGTAAGAGATCCATCCTGCCTTTCCCATGTCTTCCATGTACCCCATTCCTTTTTCAGTCTGTGTCAGACATAATGACTCAGCAAATACATATGCTTCTTGTTGGCAGGTAGTGTAGGAATTTGCAATGTTGAATATTATATGTCCTTTCATTTATCTTGCCCAAGTGCAAATTTGACTACAGACTGTTCCATTGTCACTATAATATTTTGTTTAACCTCCTAGCTTCCTTTAAGAAAGGAAAGAGCCTGCAGGTGCTGCAAACATGTTTTGTTCCTTTATGACTAGAAGAAACTACTCTATTCCTCTAAGGCTTTTATTCTGACTTGATCCTGGCTCACCCACCTGCCTCCTTTCTCTGGAGAGCTGGCAGGTGAATATTTTCAGTAATTTACTTTAGAGCTGTTCATCCTGCTATTTATTTCTGCCATAAATTATGCCCAGAGGTTAGGACGCTCTTATTTTCCTACTCACAAAGGAACCAAAGGAAAATATTCTGCAGGGCACAGAGGCATCTTTGGGTGGTTTGTAAATATTTCCAGAGGCAGATACACTGGGGAATGAAAAGAGCTGTAGTCTCCACCTTGTAAGCATCGCCTGAATTAACCTGCATCTTCTAGGTTATGCAACAGGGAGCGGTTGTGTTCACACAGCCCCCTCTTCCCACTGTGATTTACATCCAGCGTCTGCGAGATACACCAGCTGGTACTTCAAAGCATATAGAAGAAATAAAAAAAAAAAAAAAAAGCCTTGAGAGATTATAGCTTACTCCTCATGCAGTGGTTTGACTCATTAAAATCAGTGGAGCAATTTTCAGTGACTTCTCTGGGATTCGATCAAGCTCTAAAAGCACAAGCCTTGAGAACTGGACTGCAGCCAACTAACTTAAGGGAAACAGAATTCCAAGCGAGTTTTCATTTTTAATTCAGAGGCTAAATAAAATTGAACATCATTGCATTTAGACGGGTTAGCTCCAAGAAAAATCCAGGGAACTGAAGGAAGTGATAATTTCTTGTGTGTTGGCCTCTTCTTAGCTATACTCTAAGGGGCCAGTTGCTCAACAAAGCAGTATCAGTTACCCAGCAATGGACTACTGCTCTTGTTATTACTATATGCCTATGTGCTCATTGTAGACCAGGACTTCAGCAAGCTGGACAATAGACAAGTATAGAGCAAAGAGACGGCCCTTGCCTTCCAGAGCATCTTAGAGTCCAGATTTACCGTTTTATGATCAGTTTGCTAATGGGTGTTGCAGCATAAAAAAGTGGCTTATTTTTTTCCTGTTGAAGTCAATTATGTTCCTAGTGCCTCTAGAAGGTGATGGGGAGGTTTGAGCTTCTTGCTTTGGTGGAAAATATAAAACATTAAGTCCTGGTTTTGCCTCTCAAATTCCCCTGTTTTGTTGGAAAACACCTGCAGAAGCTTATTCAGCATGAGGGTGAACTTGGTTGTATCATACAGGCTTGTTTACAAAATGCAGCATTGCCTGCCTCAAGGTCAAACGGGTACATTGTGCCAAGGCTCTCTGCCCTGGTCTAAGTAGCAATGGAGAATTAGCCTACACTATCTCAGTACTTCATAAGTATGTGCTTTCCTCAGAAATATCTCTTTTTCTGCATCTTCATATTTTCTTTTTTTTTTTTTTCCTCAGCATGCCCTGATTTTCTGCCCTTTCCTTTGATACCTCTCTTTGGTTTTTGTCTTTTCTGATAGCATCACCTAGTCACCCTCTGCAGGTAATTCCTCTGGAGAAGGGGAGACATACAAAAATAATAGTTGTAAATCTCTCCCTATAATTCACAAGGTTTGTGAGGTGCAAAAATAGACTTAATTATTTAATTTTTTTAGGGGCTACTGTGCTCCTTGTGTTTAGATGAGCCATAATCATATTCCTCCAGACCCCAAGAAAGGAAGCCCAACAAATCCCAGAAGAAAAGGTTGTCCCTGTTTCTAGCATTCCCTTGTCAAAACCCTTGCCAATGTGAGATAAAAACTCCAGTATGAGCAAAGAAAGGATAAAGGAGAAGAGAGGGAAAGCAACTCAGAAACTTGGGGGCAGTTCTGGCTCTGCTCCAGTAGCTGGTGCTCATCTTTGACAGGTACAGGGAGAAAGCAGACTGAAGAGGGATCTCAAGCAAGCAAACAAACAAATCACCTAAATGAACAAGCTGGGTAATAAAGCAGAGCTGAGAATCAGTAGCTAACGAACACATCTCTGTCACCGCACCGCTTTCTCCTGGGTAGGAGGGGAGTCAATTACCCACCTTCCAACAAGCTATTGATCAAGCTGCTGCCAGGTATTGAATTGGAGACCTGGCCACCCTGCGTGTGGCTCTTTGATTTTCTCTGCCTCTGTAGTAGCACGTGGATGGAAGCTAGATGAGCCAGCACAGGACTATCGATCAATCTGCCTCCCTCCTCCTCCTCCTCCTTCTCTTCCTCTTCTTCACCCTGGTTGCCATGGCAACCACGGCTGCTGCAGCTGCAGCAGCACTGTTTACCTGGCCTATTTATTTTCCTTTTCAATATCCCTCCCCCCACTGCTCTCACCTTGGCATGATATTGGCAAAGCACTCAGCAGTTGTAAAAGGGATGAATTTTTATGCCTCTGAGGAAGACAATGCAGTTCTCGGCTCTACTTTATCACCCAGTTTGTTCATTTAGTTGATTTGTTTCTGAGGAATCATTGCCTATAAACAACAGATATCTCAGTCACCAACTAGGTCATGCTCCAGACATGGAGGAGGACCTGTCGTTCCAAAAATACAGGTCTCCTTCATTTGGTTTAAGTGTGCCTGTACTGAGATGCACATTTTTTTTCTTATTTATTGCCCAAGAATGCCAACAGAGAACTTATTCCAGGTATGCCATCATTTACCAGCTGTTAAACTCATATGACTCCTGGGACAGTATATCATAAACATCAAGTGCATTTCTTTCAGGCCTTCAGCCACCTTTGTAAGTTGTGTTGAGGGTGCAGTGTCTTACAGGAAACAGCTGCTATGGAAGGAATAGTGACCAGAGTCGTCTCCCAGTTGAAAGCCTTTGCAGAATGTTCACCATGGCTTCCAGATGCATAAAATGAGCAGTTCAGTTTCTGGCTCTTCCCAGTTCAACAGCATTTTCAATCATCCTTGCAATCTTCCCAAGTGGCAATGCAGTCTTGTCCCATCTCTTTTCTCATACTGTTTTCATTGCCTGAAATGGTATCCCATTCATAGGCAGGATGACAGTCATGCTGCAAAGAACAAACAGTAGATAAATGAACAACATTCAAGGAGTAGCTCATTTTCCCCCTCCTGAATGTGTTATTTTTTTGTGCTGAATCATCCATCTGCTGATTCTCAGTGTAGATTCTCTGTTGAAAAAGGCTTTGTGGAGGGCATGAAATATAAGATATATAAACAAGAAATATTTCTTAGAATAGAATACAGGTGTCCACCTTGTCTCAAAAGTCTTCCTGGCTTTCTTTTAATTGAAATTCTTCACCCAAGTCTGACATTCCTGATTCTTTCCAGTGTAAAGCCATCAAACCCTCCCAGGAGACTCCCAGTTTTCCTCATAATTCAGTATGATTGATACAGGATGTAAAAAATCAGTTGATGTTATCAAGAACATATTATCTCTCCTTGAAGTAAAGCATTACAGGATAAACTGTGGAATTTGCTACTGCATGATATTAGGGAAGCAAATACTGTATTTAAAAGAAAAAAAGAGACATCTCTAAGAAACGGAAAGGCACTGGGAATTAGGTGAAAGGAAGTTCCAACCTCCAGTGCTGGAAGGCACAGAAGGGAGGTCAGTGAGGAGCCCTGCTTAATCCTTCTGTTTTGTCTACCCTAGATTACTGCCATGCTGGGAGTATTACATCCTTGCCTCTGAACAGTTTGGCTAATCTCACTCTGTCAGATATGCTACCAAGTTCAACTAGCCTAGAGTGTCCCTTTAAGCAGGAGCTCAGATCCAAGATTGGCTGGGCAATGGATTCATTAAGAACAAGCAAGCCTTGGACAGATTCTGCAAAATGAGACTGGAACTGGGTGTCCAACCACTACCACACGTGAGGGTCTCACCTCACTGAGGGACAATTGATTCAGAGCACCATGAGATAGATGTACATGTTTGACTGGCTGGAGCAGTGGTCTGATGTGACACGGCAGGATGTATGATACTAATGCAAATTGTTAGTAGTTATTAACTAATGAAATTGTTATGCCCATAAGGCACTTAACACTCTGCAGGAACAGAAAAGAGCCCGGACTCTGCCTTCAGGAACAGAAGATATAAAAAGGCAAGCACAGGCCAACAGTGAAAGGAAAACAATTAATACAGAAGAGGAGTAATGAGAAGCAGCACATTGTTTTGCAGTCACAATTTATGTCTGGTTTTGTAAAGAAAGATTTGTGTGATCACAAGATTTTTGGTGGCGGGAGAGTGTATAACATCATAGGTCTGTCAGATGCATGTATGATTTTTGATACATTGGTCAACTAAAAGTAAATTGGATGGGTGCGAAGCTGGTTCAGATATACTTAATTTCATTAAAACAAAAAAACAAGAGAAACTCCTTTTCCTCAGCTCTGAAGTACGTTGCAACAGGACTTTGTATTTTCTCAGACTTCAGAAAATTCACACAGGCTGCAGCTCTTAAAAACACATGGAAGAAAGAGCTTTTAACTGGTGCTTGGAATCAATAGAACACAAAACTGTAGGAGATCAGACTACCTTAGTTGCAGAAAGCTGACCTGAGTAGAAATGCTGCTGCAAAAGGTGGAGCAAAGAGGTATTAGAGAATGGCATGAAAGGGCGTGAGGAGACTGGCAGGGCTAGCATAAGCTTACAGTATTAGTGGAGGAGACAGGGAGAAGCATACTGGAAAAGAAGAATGCACAGTCTTGCACAGGTGACTTTCATTGTAAGAAGTTCCTTATACTCATTTAAGTAGGAAGTAGCAGATAAATTCAAGCCAGGGACATGACAGTGTGCTGCAGAGATGACCTTTCTAGCTCCATTTGCTGTGTATGGCAGGGAGGAGAAGTGCACGTCTGATCTGGGATATGAATGCTATGGTAATAAAGATGAGAGATGCAGAGCCTTTGATACAATGGCTATGTGAACACTGGGTGTGAAGAAAAATTAGTTTGTCCACAAATTGGATGGATTAAGTAAGAGAGAGAGGGATTGCAATGCCTAACCACATGGGGCTAGCTGTGGAGTCTATCAGAAGAAAATCAGTGAGCATCAAGTATAAGAAAGATTACGATTTCATTTTTATCCAGTATTTTAATTAATGGCAAGATGTGCAAGAGAGAGCATGCACTCAGAATACCAAAAGACAGTCTGACCCAGTCCGTCTTTTCCACAAAACATTAGCGTTTCACTAAGCACACGCTGCTGTGCTGTTTCATCAGGCACGCCGCTCTGCTGCGTATCATATGATATGGCAGCCGCTCAGGCAGGCGGGGCGCAGCGCAGCCTCTAATTTCCTGGTCATATGTAGCTGGGTGGGGAAGCGCCTGAGCCTTGGGGTGAGTAATGCTGAAATGGCACCGTGAGACACCCTGCTCTTTGCTGTTCGAGGCAGTTGAGGTGTTGCTCTTGCTGTTCAGGCAGACATTCCCCAGGGCATCCGAATGCTCTTACGCTCTGCTATACTTACAACACCCTCCTGTAACCTGTTTGGCTGCGCGCACCCGGTCACTTTCCTACGTTCCCAGCCTTTTGCAGGCGGTCGCCGCTATGAGGACTGCGGATCTGAGTGCGGCACACTGGCCTCGCCCCTGCCGCGGGTGTGGGGCAGGACTGTCCCTGCCGCCCTGATGCCGGCTCGAACCGAGGCCGGGCCCGCGCTGCGGCGTTTATTTGGGAAGCGCTGAGCGCAGGGGGCGGCCTCTCCGGGCAGCTCTGCCGGCCTGCGCGGGGCTCGGGGGCACTGCCTCGCTCCTCCCCGCCTCCCTGCCATGGCCGCCGCCATAGTCTCCCTGCCGGGCCGCCCGCCCAGCAGGCTCCGGCCTCCCCACGACCCTCTCCAGGCGAAGGTTGCTTGGTTTTTGTTTTTGTTTTCTTTATTTTCCTTTTTTCCCCCCTCTGATTTTTTCCCCCTTTTCCTGCTCCGAGACATTTTCCTACGCGCATTTTTTCTCCAGTCGAGCTAATTTACGAGCTGGGTTTGGCGAGGGCCTGAGTAGCCGGCCCCAGTGCGGGGAGGGCGGCACGGGCTAGGGGGGCTCCCGCTGGCCTCCCCAGCCGGGGAAGCGCACGTCTCCTCGCCCGACATGAGCTGTAATTTCCGGCAGACATTTGAGGTCTCCGACATCTGCACCAAGGCGCGGCAGCTCCCAGCAACCCCCGTGGCCGGGAGCGGGACGGCCCCTGCTGCCGCCTCCCCAGCCATTTGTGTTTTCCTCATTTCCTGCTCCCAGTAATGAGGCCAGCCATGCCGGGGTGGCGGTAGTGCTGCTGAGAAGGCAGATTGTTAAACACACACACACACACACGGAGACACACACACATGGATGTTTTTGTTTCAGGATGAATTTTTAGTGCTCGTGAAAGGGAGGGACTAAGCAGAGCTCGCTGGAGCTTGGCACAGGACCAGCAAGTTTCCCGGCAGCCCTCTGCCAAAAGAATCCAGACATCCAGCCCCCGTCCCGGCTCCTGTGGCCCCCTGTCCGCTCTCTTCCCTCCTCGGCTCTTCAGGGGCCCCTCTCCCGGCGGCAGCACTGCCCGGGGACCTTGCAGACCCCCTGCCCACTCATGCCTGAGTCCCTTCACCACCCCAGCACAAGGTTCCCCCTGCCGTGCAAACACGCTGCAGTCCTGACCCTTGACTCCTTAATCCAAATTTTTCTTCTTGGTCGTCTGTGGAATTACCGCAGGAGGGTGGCCATAGGCTGTGGTATTAACATCTTCGGAGTCGAAAACAACTAGAGGCCAAATAGATTCATTGCACTAGTGACTTGAACTAGGTGAAATGTCGACAGAATTACTCAACACCACAGCCTCAAACTCTCAGTACAGAAAATAAACAAACCTTCTGGTGATGTTTTGTATAGTCTCCAGCCCAGCCCCAACCCACCCATCTGTTTTATTCCCCAAGGGACCGAAGGGACATGGGCCTCCTGGCATGTGACCATCTTCCCCAACACATCTGCCACTGATGAACTCTGCCATTTGTCTCCTGTTACCGTGTACTAACAGGATTCTGCGGGTTTTATTCAGTTTTGTTCTGTTTTGATTTTTTTTGTCATTAAAGAAAAAAAAAGAACAAAAAACTTTTTTGGCTGCATCTATCAGCTAATTTTTGGTTGCTTTCGAATGCCAAGGCCAGCAGGATCCAGGAATTCATCTATTGGTGCCAGCAAGAAAGCACTGACCCAAACAAGGGAGGCAGAACTTGGACTGCAGTCCTTGCCAGGGATCAGCAAGAGGCCAGAGAGACCATGCTGCTGAGTCATCACCGCTCCAGCTGCTACAAGCCTTTTCTGGGGACGCGGCTGTTGCTAAGATTCCTGGGAGCTGACTGATTGCTCCTTCTATAGTCATGTAACACACACATAGACGTCAAAGAAGCAAGGAGCAGCAGCTGGGGCGAGCTCAGAGCGAGCACACAGCCTGCTGGCCGTGCGCGGCCAGGCGCGGTGGCTGTGCGGGGCTTCGTGCCCCGCGGGAGCTGCGCTGCTGCTGGGGGCTCCTTCCGCAGGCAGAGAGCTGCCTCGGTCCCTGGAAGCTCCTTCTGCCTCCCACTCATGGAGGCATTTCAAAAATCAAACAGTCCAGGCAGTGATTCTGTACAAAGTTTTCTTTCTGTTCGTACTTGCACGTTTCACCATATCTCCCCCCGCTGCACTTAGAGGAAGGGACATACTTAAAATCTGTGCAGTGCATTCCTTGCAGGGTCATTGCTGGGTCATTCTCTTCATGCAGTAAATAAATATTTTCAATCACCAGGCAAGTAAAGTGAGCACTTTGCAGTTCTAGGACCCAGAACTGAAACAGGTGATATTTCTTATTAAGCCCTGTAAGGTTTCAGACTGTTCTTCAGTTTCACACGCTGCACAGGAAGGGAATGCTTGTTCGTGAGCACCCTGCATTTTCCTCCTCCCAGTTTAATATTTTTAATCTTTTTATTCTCCTGCCTTTTATCTGCCTGAGGTACTTGCCTCCCTCAGATGCTGCAGTTACCCCTGTTTCCTTCTCCACATTTGACACTCAACAAACTACATGCACTCAGGCTTTCAAATCTCACGCTATATAATCACATTTAGGTTGTTAAAGCCTAAGGGTATAGGACCTGTCTTCTCTCTCTGACATTAGGCACATCACTGATTTCAAAGGAGTAACTAATCATACTAACATTTAATACTAAAACTAATGACTCCAGAGCGCAGTCTTCTTGCTTCTCTGCTGAGTGTTTGTTGAGGTACCAAACTCAGAATTACAAATTGCCAAATGAGGATGAGTTTTGTGGTCACTCTTTTTCCAGTAGCACCTTGGGGTCCTACCCATGGTCCAAGATCATTGTATACCATAAGGCTAAAAAAAAAAAAGGCTGTCTGCCCCAAAATGTTCACATCTAATAATAAAACAAGAGACCAACAGTGGGCAGAGGTAGGCAGGGCAGGACCAGCAGGAAATTAATTGGTTTTGGCCAGCATGGCAGGAGGTGCTTTTTACAAACAAGTAAACCAAGTAAATTTTAGGGCAGTTTCAGGTCAGCAAGGAGGGATTTTCTCAGATCCTTAAAAAGACAGTTTTCAACTCAATAGCTCCCTTTTGCAGGAGAAAATAAGCACCTGTGGCTATTTCCAAGAAAGAGTTTTAACTATAGCATAAGGTCAGTAGCACATTTAAATCTACTTCTGGCCAAATCAACACAGAAGTAGTCCCTCAGCACATGATGGAGACATGTTTATAAAGACAAATATAAGGTGTAGCCAAATGCAGACATGGGTAAACTTACCTTTTAAGTGTTTTGAGAAGGATGATAAGAAATCATATACATACCAAAACAGAAACAAGTAAAGTCTACATTGCCCGAAGTGGATGTGGGCAATCTCCATCACACCAAATGCAAGAAAAGCCTGAGGGACACAACAAAACTGCTAGGAAAAAAAGTGCTTGGGGACTGGAAGAAGCCACTCAATACTGACTGTAAAGGAGGAGTTTAAATGGGATCAGATACAATTTTTCTAGCTTTAATTTATATGGTGGTTTAGGTATTGTAGAAAACAGGGGGGAAAAGCACTACACATGAAATTTCTAATTACTTGCATATGCAGACTCGGAAGCTGCTTTGGCTTGTGGTCTGATGGTATGCCTGCATGGGTGGTGAAAGACATGTATGATGAAGCTCATCTTTCCCCTCCATGCAGTTACAGGCACGCTGTGCTTAAAAAATCCTGCAGTTACAACATCTGAATCACTCCTTTTTGTTAACCAAGAGTGGTTTTATGCCCCTACAGTGACTAGCGCTTCAGAGTACAGGGTTGGGTATTGCTTGCAGAAGTTCACCACCACCAATACAATGAGAGAGTACACGCTGACCTAAGATGCTACGCAACATCCCCCATTCTCCAATTTCGGGTATTTTGGTATCATATGACCCCTTAGATCTGTTGTAAAGCACCAGTCACCTCTTGTATTTGAGACACATCTGCTGTGGCTGGGATGGATGACAAGGGACGCCCAGGAGCAGCTTAGGCTGCAGATGACAGGAAATCTTAACACTGGCTTTGAAGAAGAGGTCAAGCTCCACTCCATTCTGAGCCATACTGTTGTTCAGCCAGTCCTATAAATACCATCTCTGGAGCAATCAGATCTTCCAAGCTACTAATTGGTGTTGAACCTCCCACATTTAAACAAGATAGTAAAGTGACTCATGAAGACATGCTCCTGTGCACCTGTTTCTCACTGAAATCTCAGTCCTCAGCAGAGGTTCAGGTTCGGTTGTGGTACAGAAGGTGCTGGCAGCTCTGTACTCATTCTCCTGGGCTTCCCTGAAGTGCTAGCTTCAAGTTCCAGGTAGCCTCTGCAAAACTTTCTTACTCCAGACACTAGTGATAATTACAGAGCCTTTGAAATTGATCCTTTCTGCTTATAAGAGTGTTTGTTCGTACTATATGGACAAGGATAGCTGCTTCCTCTGCCTTCAAAGAAGTCATGTGAAGAGCCCCAGAAGGCTTCAGCCTTCCGCCACTACTTTCTACATCAATTCTAGGTCTTTATTTTCAAGGCTGCCTGTTAAACTGTCCAAGAATATATTAGAAAAACCTCTTTGCATGTTGATAGCACTGTTCTTCTGAACCTTAGGATAATGAAAGACAAGGCATTCTCTAAGCAGGGTCGTGGCTTTACAGATCACTTTGCTTGAAGATATAAATCTCCTTTCTCTGGCTTTACTGAAGACAGATCTGAAAACAGCAGAGAAAAGACAAGAAGGTGAAAGAAAAATGAGATGAAAAGAAAGCACCAGTGAAAAGAGCTAAAACAGTGAGAGTGAGGGAGTGTGGAAAGAAGCAGCTTGAAAATACAATTAAATCAGTTACAATGAAGAAAAAGATTTTACCTTTCCTGAGACGTGGGAAAGAAAATCAGCCCAGTGGGATGCCATGCATTGTTCTGCTCTTAGATACTCTAGTGAGAGAGTTTGTGAGCATATGGAGAAAGGAATTCTGTGCAGTACAAAGAGAGATGCTTATATAGGTGATGTGTGTGATTTTACAGCTTAGGCCAGTCTAGCTCTGTGCAGTGCATAAACAAAACTAAGTCCTGTACCAGGGGGTTTTGCAGCTGTTCTCTAGTGTCATTCATGAGAGCATCTGACTTGATGGCATCCATGTGGCATTGCACCCCAAATCATAAGCTTTTTATGGCATGTAAGTTTTAGCCTTCCTGATATTTCTGTTCTGAAGCTTTAAAATTACTGTAGTAAATACATTCTTCTGAAGGTCACCAATACTGAACAACTCCAATTTCCACAGATACTGAGCAATCTCAGGACCACTGTGAGATTATATTAATGTCAGTGTAAGGAGTCTGTCATGGGGAGAGAAATCCCCATTCCCATGTACATGCTTTTGAAGGCCCACAGACCTTTAGTCCAAGAGACTCAATAGGGTTGTAATTCATGGAAGTGCCATGGTTTAGTGTCAGTGTCATAAAGGTTTAAAAAAGTGTAGTTAATCATTAATTGGTTTGTGATACTAGAACACATCAATTACAATTAAAACATAAAAATCTAAATAGAACACACATACCTACTGTAATTTTATAGCACAAATCTTTAAACAGCGTGACAGTGCTGTTTGTACCACTTCAGCCATACCAACAAACAAATACTTCCCTAGATTTTCTTTGTATAAACTACTAGCAGGTTTTATTTCATCTGTGGTAGAACCATCTCTTTCTGTTTCTGCTATACTATATTGCAGTCCACTTAAAACTTCTTTCCCTGTTCCATATATAAAGTAGTCCACTTGCAAAATCAGGGTGCATCCTCATCTCTTAGAAAGGGTTCAATTGCAAAGTGCTTTGGTGAATTTTAGCTTTAGCAAAATCTAGTTTTACAGACCATATTGCATTGCATTTAGAGAAAAATTTGAAAACCTTATCTATTGTTCTGAAGTAAATGAGCAAAAGATGTTTCTGAAGGCAGCGTAACTCACAGGATTTGGTAATACACCACAGGTTTCCAAGTCAGGAATGTATTAACATGGAATTCCTCACAATGGATCATGAGGTACTGGTTGATCACATCACTGTTGAGCAGAGTACTTAATCGCTTGCTCAGCATTAATACTTGTATGGAGAAGTTAAAGAGAATTTATAATAGAGGGCAGGGAACCAACCATCTTAAAAAATGGTAAAAGCAGACTTTGACACTGTGAATCAGCTAGCTTCAATATCTGAAGGAACACTGGAATAAATTATCAAATAATCAATTCATAAGCACCCAAAGGATATCAAAGTAATCTAGGACAACCTGGCTTCATTTCTTAAGAACAAATAATGTCAAAACAATCTAAATCGCTTTTTCAGACAGTAACTGCCTAACAGTGAATGGCAAAACAATAGGTATTTATGTCTGGATTTCAGTAAGGATTTCAGTGTCTCATCTAACCTTCCTCTAAGGATGTGGCAGAAATGTGAGGTAAAGAAAATCATCATGAAATAGAAGCACAATTTGTGGAGATACATTTTGAAGAAGTTCTCAAAAAGCTGTCAAAGGGGTGGCTAAGATTTTAAAAGAAGCCCCCAGGTCTGTCCTGGTTCTACTCAAAGATCAGAATTTGTAAGTTTCAGGTAAATGAAGAAATGGCCAAAACCTAGTTCAGTAAAAGCATCCTCCAGGCACACACCATATTTTGAGTATCATGTGTCCCACAAGACTAACCTGGAATATGTATGCTGGAGCTTGTGACAGCAACAGCAATAACAACTTAAAGAAAACCCCAGCCTAAATCAAATCCCAGAATTAGAGTGATGCAAAGATTCATTTCAATTTCAAATTGACAGTCATGGCTGTTAATAGTCAGGTTCTATAAAACACAAAAGCAGCAAAAAAATCCCTGCATGTACATACACCCCTCTGTCTCATGTTAGAGCTTGTGATATATTCAGAGAGGACAGTCACACAAGTATACACAAATATTCTTCTTTGACACAAGTAAAGAACTGCTGATACCTTTAGTACTGCCATCCCCTCAGTGTTACTTTCAAATATTTGATGCATTGCCATACAGCAATTTTAATATTTGCCCTCCTTGGTAGCTTCCCTGTGACACCCTGGCTGCAGGGGTCACATATCCTCCCAATGAATAAGGGCACAAGTCCTTGCTGTGGAAAAGCCACAAGTTAGAGGCTTTGCACTTCTGTCACCTTCTTCTCCACACGCATTGTGCACAGTCATGGGTATGCAGGGCCTGCCTTAACATAAGGCTCATTACTCACTTACTCCAGAGCCTCCTGTTAAAAGATTTAGAAAGAATTACTGTGTAGAATTTCTCTCTCACTACTGCACACAGACTTGTGCTGGATGACCTTACTAGTGAACATGGTTACCTACTCTAGTAAGGCAGTGTATGTAAGGGAGTGAGCTGGGTGGTGCTCTGCTTTGTACTTCCATCACATCCATGATAGCTGGGCTGGGACAGTGGTTCAGGATAGGCAGGGATCAGTCAAGCTAGAGAGAGGTTGTGCAGCGAAGTCCAAGGAAGAGGAGGGGATCAGTCTGTTTTCTGACAGTGTTGTGTTCTCCTGATATTGATATCCCTCTATTCTGAGTTCCTGTTCAATTTAGTGAGCCAGTGGCATGAGGATACCCGGCTCCCACCCCTTTCCCCATGCCCTTTGACACTAACTGTTCCACAAGGGATTAGCTGAAGAACATAAAGATCGTACAGGTCATTTTGTGCTGGGTGTAGCTCAAACCATAGATCCTCAGCAGGTGTTTCTGGATCTGTTGTGTAAGGGATGATCGAGGGCTGAGTGGGACCATATTTTTAAGTTCTCTCTTGAGTTAAGGATCTCCAAGTGCAGAATTTCTTCTGCATCCCAGACCAGATAATTGACCTTACTGTTAATTTTTTTTTTGTATTTATCTAAATCTTTTTTGTGTCTCATTCAAGCCACCAAATATTGATACAGCTTTTTTTCTTAATACAGTCTATTACTGTCAGAACTCTTTTCTATAAATATCTATTTAGAAGCGGTAAACAAACTACATTAAATAAACAGTTTAGACATCCTAATCTGTTATAGAGAGATATGTTTTATGGCTTCCATATTATTCTGGTATCTTGCTTCAGAACCTTTTTCCAGCTGATCAGCATCCTTCCTTCAGCATTGGTTTCCTCTCATCATCTCAGAATATTTTTCCAGATCCCTGCAGTCCTGGAGACACTCTCATTTTGGAATCTCTCGTGCTAGTTCTATGATTTTGCACTTGACTGTAATCAGACGTGTTGTTCGGATAAGCCCACCTTACAAAGATCTCCAGGTTGATCTTTATAATTACCATGACCCATCATTATTTATTTTATTGCCAATTCATCTGTCACACAAATGGATGCTCTATTTTTCTTTTAGTTAATTGAGATATTGAGTAGTTTTGCAGTCAAAACAGGTTTCTTAGGTGCTCAGTAGAATAAGTCAGATATAATGATAATCCTCCCTTTACAATTACTTTTTAATAGTGCATCAGTTGAGTGGGAATTGAACTTGTTTAGTAAGGGCAACATTGATTTGTGTATTAATATTTTTTATCAAATGCCAGAAAAGACAGTTTCAGCTGCCTTACAGAAACCTAAATATATTGTACCAGTACCAGTTACCTTACCAACCAAATTTGTAAATGCATTAAAACCAACATTACTGTTTTCAGTGGGACAAGATATTCCAAGTTGTCACTTTGTTTGGTATCAGTTGTGTCACCTTCTTTTTATACTTCGCTGTTTCCCAATTTCACAGAACTGATGCCAGGCTAAGAAGCCCAGAACACTACAGCAATACTACTTAGCTTTGTAAATATTTGCACACATCAGGTTATATTCTCCAGCGCACTAGAATTATCTTGGTATTCTGCAGCTTATTGAACAGAAATCAAAATGAAAGATTCAGGGTGGCATGCACCTTGCCTAACATTAGCTTTCTAATCTTTAGGGCACTGCCTGAATTGGTCACTTAGGCATCTTCCTTAGTCTGCCAAGAGGGGAATTTGCTTCTTTTTAAGGTGTATTTCTGAGTAGGTGAGATGAAATACCAGAGGATGAAATGCCCTTTGGTATGCTGTTCTGTTTTTTTGCAAAGTGCATGAGGTGGGTAATTAATTGATCTTTTGGGTAGGTGGCCAGTCAAGATGCTTGCCCGCCTCAGAAAGTTCCTCTTTCCTCCTTTTAATAGCCTTGTTTCCAGACATGCATAATAATTTTCACTCATCTAACCAGACCAAGTGGTCTTTAAATACTTCCTTAGGTAATTCCCTAGATCTGGCTTCTCATTTTTATCCCATAAACTAACACAGATACACTGATGTGTCTTAATTATGTACCTGTGCTGAAGATATTCTGATGTCTAGGCAAGACAACTGATCACTTAGGGACAGTACCTGCAGTCTTTGAAGGAAGGAGAGTATACAGCCCTTCCTTTGGGACTGCTCATACAAAGAGGGGCTGCAGACACATTGCATGGCATAGGCCAAGGTGCAGTTCCTACTTTGTTATCAGTGGTGACCTCAGGATGTTAAAGGACACACAGTGAATATTATTCTAATATAAACAAAAAAGTTCCAGTATAAAGAATGGTTACAAAAGAAATGGAGGGTTTTATACTTTTCCAGACCTTTCTATCAGTATAAGAAATGTCTTGCTGGGTCAGATTATTGGTTCACCTTGCTGAGTTTTCTGATTCCAGCAGTGCCAGCTGGAGACTGTATTTGGGGAAAGCATGAGTATTTGATCAAAAGAGATATTACACAAATCAGCATTGCTCTTATAACCAAATCGGGTTCCCTGTGAGCCACGGTGGGGAGAATAATACTAAAGCAATTATCCTCCTACTTGCTGTTAGGATATCTCATTTTGGAAAGTTTGGAAGCACAGGGACAGTGTCTTTTTGTGCAGTTGTTCTTTAAGCTGTTGTTCCTGGAGTAACTTGCAAGATTTGTTACATGGACACAACCTCATGACAGCAGATGGAAGAATTGACACCTTCACAATTTCAGAAAGCAGTCTTAGAAAATGAACAGTGATATTAGAATTTGAAATTGTCTTGTTGTTCTAGTCCTTGACTTTTGTTGCAGTGAATACTTAGCACTGGCTAGTGGTTACAGTTAGTCCTTCTGTGCCTCTGCTTCTTGACTTTAAAATGCAGAAAGTGGTATCTGTCTCCTTCATGAGATATTGTCGTTATGAATGCATAAGAGATTTTGAGATATTCAGGTACTGAGGAATAGGCTCTATTTAACAGCCTGATCTAGAGATATATAAAATACAGAGGGTTCCAAGAAGTGGCTGGAATCTCTTTTTAAAGGGGAAAAAATTCCATCTGAGGAGGTTATGAGAGCACTGGGAAAATGAGCAAAATGTGAGCATGACCATTACAGAATAAGAATGTGGAAACATCAGAAGAAGGATTAAAAGGAAGCTTTAAGCAGGACATTTCACAGATGTGGTTATAAGGGAATCACATGGGAGTGGGAGAATTCTGCCTAGAGCTGGAAGACCCAGTGTGGACAGACATGTCTTTTCTCCTTTCAAATTCCAAAGTCATCATTGACTGGCTGTGTGGCTCTGAGTAGGTCATTCTGTGTATGAGGCACCATCCTCTCCACTGGTGACACAGGGGTAATGGACCATGACAAGGAGATGAGAGATTACAGATGGGGAGATTACATTAGCTGATATCTGAAACATTGTAAGCTCTTCATGGGGGTGTACTAGAGGAAGATCAAAAATTTGTTAGTCACAGCATTGACTAGAAACATTTGGAAGATCATGGACTGCTGTTATTTTAAAAATAGAATGGCTGTTGTCAGTGATGAAGGATGGAGAAGTGACACAGGGAGAGTTGTTCCAGTGCAGGGGCATATCACCCGTCTGATCCCTGCAGTGTTGGCGAGTAGTATCTGGTATCCTTGTTCTTAAGAATCAGTTGTCAGGTCCAGCTGTGCCTCAGACCACTCCTGGACCACCCAAGGATGAATAGCCTTTTCAGCCTTCCTCCTTTGAGAGGAAGAAGTGCCAGGTGTGATGTGGCTTTTAGAAGGTAAGAACCATGTGAACTACTCTGAGAACAGGCAGTGCAATTGCCCTGGTTGCGGGGGGACATTACAGGTGGTCTTTGCCTCATGGGCAGCATGGGAACAGGCAGCATGTGTGGGAAAGCATGGAGAAGACATCGCAGAGCACTTGCAGCGTCCAGAGTTCAATCAGCCTTTTTCCAGGCGGAGATTCATTCTCCTCTCTTTATTCTGGATAACCAAAACATGCCTTCAGCTGCTGTTTCAAAAGACAAACCATGGATATTTGGCACCTCTATAAACCATCTCAGTGAATTAAAAGAACCCGAGTGCATTGTAAAGACCTTTAAGCTACCTGCTTGTTTCCAGGTAATTGAGAGGCTGCCCTGGTGGTAGCCAAGTTGCTGGTCTGGATTCCAAGCATCTTTCCTCTGTCTGTGACACTATCGCTTCTTTGTCCCCCTCATTCCTTTTGTAGCTGTCTCACATTTAATGTTGAAACTCGGCATTCCTTGGGCAAGGCCCATTCTTTTCTTCTGTTTGCACACTGGCTGACACAGTGAGGTACTGGTCCTCAGTACCAGAACTACTGGGCACTACACTAATGATTATAATGGCAGTAATTAATAATGCTTTGTTCTTTGATCTCGGGGCTTGCTGAGGCAGTCAGCTGCTGTAATTGTTCTCTGACCTAGGGCTGAGTATGTAGTCAGCTTGCTCTTTTTGGATATATCTGTTGATTTGATCTTGGTGCCTTGTTCTATACATTCACCCTGTCTTCAGACTGGCAGACTGAAGTCTCCTAAAGTGATTTTGAGGGCAGTTAGCCAGACTGCCTTTGGATCCACCCCTTTCACTGGGAATAGCTTGTTTTCCCTTGTATGCTCTAATACTAGTGTTATCTTTCTATGTGTTCACACCAGCTCCCAAATAAGGTGTTCATATTTCCCCGTTGTGCTGATGCCTTGTCATGATACGGCAGTGTTTTTTTTACACTGATGAATATTATTCACAGGTCAGTTGTTACTTCCAAGTCCTTATATCAACTTCTGTTGGTTGACTGGGAAATTTCAAGTGGAGAAATCAGAAGCAGTAAATATCTGAATGACTAGACTGAACATCTCAGCTGATCCAAGGAGGAAATCTGACAGGCTAAAATGGTATGGATTTGTGTTTCACGTCACAAATCATACATGCTTGTACTTTTTTTTTTTTTTTTTGAGGGGATACACTGCCAGTTGTATGTATAGTCCTGAAAATGGCAGCGGACATCCCTGTGCAGCTGTGAGGGAGGCTTGTCCCTTGAGGGACAACAGATGGAGACTTCTCAGCAAATGGCTTCTCTAGAGCATATTGCTTCTCCACTTAGTACTTAAATTGCCCTAATAAGAGAAGTAGGTGATGAAAGTTTGCGTTCCCCTCCCCTTTTTAAAAAATAATTCTAAAGCCATTGCTAATTCCTTAACAACTGAAGAGGCTTCCATCCGACAATCCTTCTAGGTAGCTGAACTGTATCCTGCTGGTATCAGCTGTGCTGATAGGTCTGAGTCTAGGTGTCACTGGGACAAGCCAGCTAAACATATTGTGGAAACCTGAGGTTCTAAAGAGAGGCTAGATAAGTGTGACCTCTTCTCCCCAGCAAGACCTCTAACACCTTTTCCAGAAGTGGAGTGGTGCCATCTGCATGGCAGGTCTCTGGAGCTGTGATACCATTTAGATCCCTATATAACAGCATGCCATCAGAAAGCAGAGTGTGAGGAGGCAAGAGTCTGGAAAAATGGGAACTGAAACCCTTTTGCCTTTATTCCAGACTCTGTCAAAATAATTTCCAAGCCACCCAGAACAGCCGCAATACTGCACAGGTCTAACACCTAAAGAGGAAACTAAACTAGTGAGTCACTCCAGGAGGGCTGGACTAATGCAGCAAAGTTTGGAAACTTCATCCCTTCATCAAAGCCACAGAAGTCCAGGGGAATGCCTAGACTGGCAGGATTAGAAATACGAGGGTGTTAGAGAACACAGCAGGAGTCCTAATCCAAATTTGGTGACCTGCCTGAACAAACACCTATGACAGGGGGCTGAGGAATATGATATTTATACTTGTGTGAGAACCAGCTCAGTGGAATAGTAATTATCATTTGCTGAATTGGCCAGAGCATGGTGGAAAGTCAGGACAGATCTTTTCTAGTTGGAAAATGTGACCTATCAAAAAATGATTGATTGTTTCTCAGGACTTGCCAAGTCTTCCAGGTTATTCAACATCACTTCAGCTGCAGTAGTGGAGAGGACAAAAACACTTTTGCAGTTACCCTGTGTTCGTACTGGAGATCCAGAGCAGATCATATCTTACACAAGGCTTCAATTTTCTTGTGAGGTCTTTTGGGGCATTTGCAAGCAAAGCCAGGTCCTATTTTGCTTGGGGAAAACGTTTCATGCAGTGAAGAGAATCAAAGGTTTCCTTTCTGAATTCTCATACTCCCATTCCCTCCTCTTGGCACAGCAATCAATACCTCTAGCAATGGATTCAGCCTTGCAGATGAACTGTGGGAAGAGAGCTGAGGCCCAAACATCTCACTACGCCAGATCCTTGTTGGCTGGATTCCTTAAGTCCACAAAAGAAGGAAGATCAGCATAAAACATCTGAAAAGTAGAACTTGGAACAGTCAACTTCTTCTGAATACTAAATTCCCAAGGGCTTCTTTTCCAAACAAGATGGGGCAGTTCAGGGAAGAGCCAGAAACTTTCAGTTCCATTTTATTAGTGTGTTAGCAAGAATCACCCATTAGCTCATTCTCATCTTGCTGCTTCACTTAATGGATTTCAGATACATTCTCATACCTACCCTGAGACTAACACTGATCCCTTCTGATCCCTAGCCTGTCCTCCAAATCCATTCCTTGCAGCTAGGAAAAGAACAGATGTCTTCCTGCAATCTTGGAAGAAATCAAGGATCCAAGTGCATTTAAGTGCTGGTACACAAATGTTATTAAAGGGCAGAATAAACCTGACGCAGGGTTACACCGCTGTGCATAGAGCTGTTCATTCTTGTGCTGTATTGATGTTTCATTCCCATTTTCTTTTGTTTAATGAAAGATTTGCAGTCCTTCCCTTTTCCTAAAGGGACTGTGGTATTTATTATGAACATTCAGACTCCGTGGTCGGGGGAGAGTTAATAAGCACATAGTAAACAAGCAAGAACATGTGTAAACAATAAATACAGATAATTCTTTATTCACTTTGACCACAGAGTCCTGAGTCTCTGAAATCTTGGCAACCCCCAAACTCAGAGTTCCTCCCTCCACTGGGATGAGACATTAGCTAGTGTATCAAGCAATTACACAGGGTATTTTTTTCTGCAGAGCTGTGACATCATGCTTGGCAGCTCCCCAAAGCACCAGATCCAATTACCTGAGTCACCAGCAAAGGGAAATTGCCAAGAGGCTGTCACTGAATTCAGCTCTGGTGAATGCAAGAGCAGAAAAAGCTAAGTGAAATGGCTGACAGCAGACAGGGGGAGGGAGGGGGAGGGAAGGGAGCAGCAGCAGTTCCTCATCAGAGACATGGAAGGAGAAATGGATAACGAAAGGATGAAAAAAATCCAGGGAGAAGGAGCTAAGAAAGAGCCGCAGGGTAAACTCTGTAAGGGGAATTTCCAAGTGTTCCCTCTGTCCTACATAAGGGATGATAGGAGCCACTAGATTGATACAGGTCAAATGCTCTTGAAGAGTTTTTTGGTATATAATTTAAAAATTAATCTTCACTGTCAATGGAACTGATGCCCTTTTCTTTTGTGATCCCATCTGGAAGGTCCTTTTTCAATTTGCTGCATTTTCCAGCTTTCTGTTAAAGTTGTTTTCAAGGACTGAGAAATGGACCTCATTGGTGCTTGCTGTTCCCTGCCCTGGGTTATGTTCCCTTTGCAGCTGCAATATCTTCCTTGCCTGGAGGAGTCTGCAAGGAGTACAAGGTTCCTCTGAATCTGGCACGTGGTGCATTGTTTTCATAATGAATCCTCTGGAGGCTTCTGTTAATTACTTCACCAGAATTCTTATATATAGCATCAAAATGAAATTCCCCTAACACAGAGAAGAAATATAGGCCTCTGTTGCCTAAGGAGCTGGCACTGAAGTGGTGACTTCAACATGCACAGAAGTATACCAATGGATATCAAAGCCCTGGCATAAAAAGGTTCCCTACACAGATCACATTTACAAATTGGGAGGTGCTCAGAGGGAGAATTCCACCTGCATGCAGCATAACCAGCTACAGCCAGGGAAGGAGGTTTTATGTGCTGAGCACAGGCAGTGTAGACACAGAGCATTAGTCAGGGACACCAGCACACGTAGACGTACCTGGTAAGATGAAGAAAGAAAGTCCACAAACCACAGAAATACTCACTGCTCACAAGCGCAGCTTGAAGTACAGTGCACATACAAAAGCTATTAAGATGTAGATGCAGCCTCATTAATCTGGGCTGTTTTACAAACCCTATTCCCTAGCTTTCGTAGGGGATTTAGGTGATAAATGAGGCCATTTTGAAATCTGGCAAAATGCCGCCTTCCTCAGAGCATACTACAGAATAAAATTCTTATATAATGTGTTAAGCGTGAGGGGGAGGGGGCATCTCCAGGAAGGAACACATGTCTGGGCGTGTGTTTGCATGTAAACTATTAGCTTTATCTCCACTGCAGTGCATTTGTGTAAGTATTCTGTGTGTCTGTGCTGGGCGGGGGGGAGGGTATGGATATACAGCTGAGGCTATGTGAACTGATTTGCACATTGGATAGGAAGAGAAGGGACCTCTGAGTGTGGATGTCGTATCTGCCCCCATCCCCAGGTTGGAAAACTCGCCATGGCTGACCTTCAGGGTCTACTACAAAGGTTATGGGTTAAGCAGGAATAAGGGCCTTAATTTATCATGGGTGGGTTGGGGAGTTGTCTAGCAATAAAGATATCTTGTCAGCATCATGACCTTTGCTTTGTGTTTGCGAACTTTTGCTATCGGTACCCTAGGGGCTTAGGAGAAATGAAGGATACGAACAAACATATATGGGTACATGTATGGTGTGACTATTGTGTTCATTAATTGGAACCATATGTGGAAAATATTTACATGCATCTTTTCCTTTCCCCTTCTGCATTATTATCAGAGCTACAGTCACTGTAACTTATCGATTAGTCTTTATCGAGATTGCCTCTGGCAGTGCAGACCTTCAAACAGCTTTGAATGGGTACTGCTGATGAAATCTTCTGTAAATGAGTGATGCTTCATCTGCTGTTGACTCATTGCCTACAACTCCCTAGTTTGTACAGTAGCCCATGTCATCTCTGCATCTTTAAACACCCTGCTTGGGTAGGAGACTGCACATAGAGAAGTTGCCTCTGTTCCGACTGTACAGGCGCACTCTGGGCGCCAGTACAGGCTCGCTGGTCAGCTGGCTGCTAACAGAGTGTGCTGCAGTTAGATTTTGCCCCCCTTCTGGAACTCTGTGGAGACACTAATTTGCAGTACTTGATCCGGCCATTCATAATCATGAAACTTATTGCACGAGGTTTTTCCTGGGATTTAATTGCCTGAGGGATCTGCGAATTGGACTGCAACTAATCACAGAGTTAAAAGGGTAACAAGGAGAGAGGTGTGTAGGCAGTACACTCACATAAGCTTTCTTTCCTTGGAAGGCAGTCTGAAGAAAAATATTTATTTCTTTCACCAAACAGAATTTACTTGGCTTAAGACTGAAGTCAGGCAAGATTCAGCCCTGTAACACCAGCAGTCTTTGAGTTTGGTGTCTCCCTGCAGGTGTAAAACAGAAGTTAGCTCTATCTTGTGGGAAAGCTATTTTCAAGGAATTGTGGTGGGGGGAAAAGTTGATTTGATTTATTCTTTAAGATTAGTTCCCCCCAGTTTCAGCTAATCATTTCCATGTCTGAAATAACTGATCTATATAATAGCATACTCTGTCTTTCAGGAGGTTTCCCTGGGCATACTCTTCTAACTGGATTTGTGGAGTGTATTTGCAGAACACAGAGGCACACCCAAGGTAGCTTTCCTTGGGTTAACTCAGGTTAACCCACTGCTGTTGGAGAAATGTGATCAGCACAGATAGCTGCCTCAAAAATACCCCATTCCCAGGAATTCCTCCTGCTTCTGCTCAACCTCTGCGCTTCCCCTTTATTCCTCTTCATGTGTGCTAGGTTAAAATTAGTCCTTTTGCATTTCTCCTGGGCAGAAATGTGTTTGCCTTCAGCTGCAGGTCCCGTTCTGCAGCTGCCAGGGCAGAAGGCAGGTCCATGCAGGGTGAGTGTGTTGAACAAACGGGGTATGCGGGGGCCAGCACCCAGCCAGGCACGCCACATCTTCCACACGTGAAGAGGCTGCATGGAGCGCTGGCTCAGGGCACGTGCTCTCCATCTGTGCATGCCTGTAGGGAGTGCACAGGCATGCACCTTCCACCTGCCTGCGGGTGAAGTGGCTGTTTGCTAGGGACCACCTGGCATCAGAGCTGTGGTGGGATCAGGAGGCTGGTCCTTGTTCCAAATATCCTTGTTCCTCTCTTTGTGCAGAATTTTTTGATGGGAAAGAGGAGCATGTTGAGGAGCATCCCCAAAGGTAGTTCAAGCTCACAGATCTGTGATTTATGTGTTGCTTAGAGGATGTGTTGCTTAATCCCTGGGGATATCAACAGCCCAGTTCCAGAAGGGACTGTGGTACAGTACAGAGACCCTACAGCCCCTCTAACATCGTGGCTTGGGTGCTGGGAGCAGTCTGGCTGCAGTGGCACTGAGCTTGATTCACAAAGATTTGCTGTGTTTGCTTTGTCACATAGAGTTTGGTTTTGTTTTGAATCAGACTGTTCATCACAAATCTCTTCATTTGAATTCAGTGTCCCTTTTGCAATGGCATCTGGATCCTGAATAGGTCCTTGAGGTGCTGCTACTGCGACAATAATGCCAATAATGATAATAACTGTAAGTGGAGGATCACAAGTGCAGCACAAAGTACTTGCTTCTAGCCTTCAGATGGATCAATACTCTGACCTTCAAAGTCAAGGCATATTTATCTACTGAAGGTATTTTTCATATTTATTTGGAATTTTAATGTGGTTTTATACTTTCCCTCTGTCACTTCAGCAATTCCTTTGTGGTACCAGGTTCCTGTGTGGCTGAGCAGGTAGAGGCATTCAAAATACTCTCTGGAAAAGGTTTCAGAAAGCTTCACACTCTTTCTAAAATGGCTGCTCTGTAACGCACATATCATAGAAGGATAAATGGTGATAAGTGGTTAGAGATTTGTGTGCAGCGACCTGAATGATTCATTGACAACAAGGGTGTGTGAGCAAGTGCAAAGAAAGCTGTGCAGCTTGGCCTGCCTGTGAGCCTGCCATCAACCAAGGAGCACTGCACTGTCTCCCTGTGCCCAAATCTCATTTGCAGAAGCCCCAGAGTGTGGCTGTTTAAGCCTGCTTTATCCTCCCTGGCCCAGATGTCAGTCATGCTGGTGGGTGTCACACAAGCAGGACCCCATCTGGGATGCATTTCAAGCAGCTGGACAAAGCTTCAGCTGGTCATGATGGTATGTCATGATCTGTGTCCCATGGGTGCCTGATCTGCAGAGGATGCTGCTCTGTCGCCTCTGTCTGCTACTTCAGTTCAAGCAGTTTCAGAGACTCACACTTTATATTTTGGAGACAGGCACTGTAGTCCTGAGGGGAGACAAAATGGCTGTTGTGCATACTTGCATATTCCTTTTTATACGTGGCACTTTAAGCATAGCTAATGTATGATGCAATGCAACCTGTACATGCATAAATGGAGCCTGCTTTCAAGCTTCAGTGGTCACAGCAGCCTGCACTCAGCCTTTTCTTACAATAGTGCTGGTCCCTGGCTCTGGTCAGAGAGCAGTACATTCCACTGAGGAGTGAGATTTCACAGCTGAACCCCCTGAGGTGGCCCTATTCTCCAGCCTCCTGTTGTTGCACAATAAGGGATGGGGTATCTAACTGAGGCTACAGCTCTCATGTTGCTGGCAGGGAGTGGAAATGGCAGCAGCATGATTTCTAATGAAAGTGCCCCATGACCTGTTCAGTCCAAAGCAGGATGCTGTCCCCCAGGGGCCTCCTGCCATCCACATGTCTCTGGGACAGCAGGGAAGCTTTTTGTGGTAGGCTTATGACCCCCAAAGTAGATGGATTTTCCATATTGCACACACAGACTGCTTTCTCCTTTTAGAGCATGCAGAAGATGTGCCAGGAGCTGGGTCTGCAGCATTCCCAGGAAGACAGCGTACGCACATGGCTGCATGTGTGGCAGTGGGGTGGAGGGCAACGGGATAGGAATGGAACAGAGGATAGAGAAGAACACCCTTTCTGCCATGCAAAATCTGTCCTCCTTCCTCCTCCCCCCTGTCTTCCCCTCTTCCCTTATATTTTTGTATCTCCACATCTGTGCAAAATTTCAGGCACTTGAGGTTCCCAGGAGATAGCATCATTTTTGTGTTAAGAATGCTTATTGAATTTGACAAATGATGATTTATGACAGGGCAACCCGCATGGGGCGCGGTGAGAAGTCTCAGTGCCTCGTCACAGGCTGGGATTCTGTTTCATTCCCATCTCAGCTCCTCTTTTGCCTCTCATTGGAGCTTAAAGCAGATCAGACTTGACAGATGCTGGGAATGTATTGCTTAGCTGAGAGAATGAGTTTGAGAGAGAGCATGACACAAACAAAGAGAGCAGAGTGAGAAACTGATCTTCCTGTGTCTCTCCCTTTAACCCATGACCACACCTTCAAGACCTCGTAGGACACTCAATAAATAAACTTTTAACTGCTGTGGTAGCCTGGGTTTGATTCCAACTTCACTGAATTTTCTGCATGTCATGATAGTCTAAATTCAGTTTGCAGGCTGCATTTGCTATTTTCTGGGCTAGCTGAAGGCTGGATCCTCTGGATGCAGCTCACTCAGACCTGTAGCAGATTTTGCTACTGTCTCCTTTAGCCATTCCAGTTCCACTGTGCACCTTTGACTTCCACCATCCTCTCTGTTCTGGTTGTGGAGCCCACACAGAGCTCTGCTCTGCACTTCAGTCTTTGCTGCAGATGCAGAGAAAGTTGAGCCAGACCAGGTCCGGCAGGACTCAGAAACAAAGGCTTTGTGCTGCACTGTGTGACCGTGGCCTTGCTGCTTCCTCATCTGGTTCATATCTCTGAGCAGCTTTGCCATCTCTGCCAAATGTAGATCCCAACCTAATAGACCTGGCCCAGGTAGAACCAGTGGGGTTGTTTCAGGACCCTGCTGCTGGGGCTGTGAGGGCTGGGAACCATGGCGCAAAGACACATTTCAGCGAGATTTCACACAAATCCTCCTGGATTCACCAGGGCTGGCTTAGTACCAGCCTGACCAGAGCTGGACTCCCTTAGAGTCAAGCAGGTGTCTTTCCACTGTGCTCTGGGCACAGTGAAACTCAGTTCAAGCACTGTGGAGATACAGAAAGGCAGCTCACGTCTGGCACTGTGCCCAAGCTAATAAACCCTCCCAAAACCAGAGTGCTGGGAGGCGCAATGTGGAGACACTTGAGTGGTCCTGTTGAGAAGCAGCCCAGGTCCAGCAGGGTTGATGCTGAGCCAGAGCTAATAATCCTTGCTGGACTTAGGCTGAGCTTATGCAGAATGACTGGGTGTCCCTGCACTGCATTTCCAGCACATCCTGTGGGCCCCACATTAACAGGTCTTTCCGCTGTCTGAGGTATATCCCAGCCCCCTTATCTTGGGTCATGGAAACGTGACAGTAATGTCTCGGGGACAGACGGCACATGCACCAATCCCCTCAATGATAGCAGTCTGTGAGAGGTAGGAGGTCTCTGGAGGGAGGTCTGGAGGGAGACACTCCTCTGCTGGCAGCATAGTGAGGGGGAGGCTGGGCAGCACATGGCTGCTCCAGATGGAAGCCATTAACCAGGAATGTCTGTGATGTGGTCTGGAGCAGTGTAAACAAGAGCCATGAATTATCCCGCACCTTGTAAGCAGGGCTGGAAAAGATCCCCTGCCATCCTCTCCTTCCCTCCCTCTTCCATCTCCCTCCTTCTTTTTACCTCCTCTCCCTTAATTCCCCATATTGCTGTAGACATTTCTTTATTTCCACGTGTGGTTAAGTAAGGCTGTGCTTTCTTCAGTCCTGCTTTTAACCCATGCTGCTATTCCTGACAGAAGGGGAAAGGCTAGAGCTGGAGAGGAGCCAAGGTCTCATGAACCACCTCTGAGCAAAATCAGCCCTTGGATGAGTGAACACAGCTCACTGGCATGCTGGGCACATTCACTGCTTCAGACTCTCCTGCCAGCAGCAATATCCTCCCAGTCACCCTGCCAGAGACGCTGACTCGTCCCTCAGCCTCCATTATTATTGAGTGGGCTGACTCCTAAGAAAGGGGAAGACCATCAGCTTGCTCAAGGTCTAAACCAGCTCAATATTCTGTCACAAAGCCTAAAACACGGTTTACAACAGCACTAGTGAAGTATCCTGTCTTCCTCAGGCTCCAGAGTAGTGTCTTTCAGGTCACCTAAATACAGAGATCAGCAGAAACAATTGAGGAGAGAGTAGCTGGGCAGAAATGTTCTTTACCTGACAGGTTCTGGTGGAGTGGCTAAACTGACCACACTGGATGCTCCTCCCTATTAACAGCTGCTTCTCCAGACAGCAAAATCAAAACAGGTTTATACATTTCAGCAATCCCAACTAGAAGCTCTAGAAACGATAAATGTTAACATTTCTTCACTTACTATTGAAACGAAGTTATTTCTGGCAAAGAAGAAGGAAGTTATTTAACAGAGCATAGCAATGCTATGCAACATTTGAAGTAGAAGGATGCTGCATCCAACCATGTATGATATGGAAAATTTAGGAAGCAAAATTAAATCAGTCAGACTGAAATACCAATTGACACATGGTTCTCCAATAAAGCCATGTATTATTTTTGGTCCAGAAAAGGAATTTCAGTTTTAAAAACCAGATGAGTCTTCTGGCTATATCATGTGCCCAAAATAGCACTGGTTCGTGGGGTCACTCCTTACCACCTGCTGAACTCTCCATGCCCCATATATTTCCCTTGGACTCATCTAAAATGGTACCATCCACTCAGACACCTCTGCATCTGAGCCCCCATGGGAACATTCTCCTGAGTGAGATAACTTCAGAGCAAATGTTCTAAATGTCTGCATTTCGAACTCTGCAGTGGCAAATTATTGATCGGTTCAATTTTAGCCAGTCAAATGCAGAGTATCTCCACGGGGGAATGATCTCCAGTGCTTCTGGACAAAGGCATTATAACCCTCACCAGTCCCTGCTGTTAGGGTGGATGTCATCTCTCCAGGACAAAGGATGGAGCATGGTGGGCCCCCTGCAGCGACACACGTCCCAGGAAGCTACTCAGCTTGGTGGCAAAATGGTTTTTGACGGAATCTAATATGGATGGCAGTACCTCAGAAAGCAGATGTCAGGAGGAATAAGCCCTGGCCAGCTAGACTGCTGCATGATTTAGACAGCAGCCTAATGTCTATTCCTTACCACCTCCAGGAGGGTGTCTCTGCTAATAGGGCTTCTTCCTATCAGCAGCCTTTCTCAGTTTCTTGAACAGTAATGAAGCAAAACTGGTTTAGGAAGAAAAATGTAGATGAGAGTGGGCAGAACTCCAGACCTTTTCCAGTGTTCTTGTGAACACGTCCAGCAGGTCACATCTACTTGTATGTCATGGGACAACCCACAACTCCAGTCTTCTAGCAATCCCATGGCCTAATCTTTATAAGTGAGGTTACTCTGTACACTTTGTGGATCCTTGTCCTACTGCCCACCTCAGAGCCAAGCAGTCAGAATAAAGTAATTTCTGTGAGTACAATTAGGATGTACCATTTTACACCAGAAGTGAAAGTGGCCCATTTATAAGATCTGGACTGTAAAACAGTCTGGATAATCTCTGATCACTAGCAGTATCTTCCTGGGAAAAGAGTGGTTATCAGATATGGTAAATACAGTATGCACAAGAGGTAGAAGTTTCATATTTTTGAGATCACATCCCTGGTTCAGTGAAATTTCTTTCCCTGTATAATGCAACGGACTCATGGCCAGATGGATTATCTGGTCTTCTCACTGTCCTCTGAGATACCATCAACTGGACACAGTTAAGACTGGCCTCCATAACAGGTATTCCCAGTTGATCAGGTAACCCTGTGGTCATGTTTTCAGAGATTTTAAGGACAGAACAGATCATCTCCTCTGGCTTTTTTACATAATGAAAGCCCTGATTTTAATTCAGCTGGGGCACGCACTATTCATTTTCACTTTCAAATATAATAAGGGTAAAGTATGTCTTTGCACAGTCCTTGTATTTAGAGCTGGAGAAATCCTAATTGGTCTCATTTCATGTGTCTCCTGGGAACCAGCAGAGGATCGTTTCCTTTATTGAGTGCAGATACAAGTTCTAAGTGATTCAAAAGATAGAGTGTTCGCTGCTTTCCTGGAAAAAAAGAATCTCCTCCTGCAAAAAACGTCTTGCTTATTTTCTCCACTGTTCCTAGTATTACCTCTATAGACACAGTAATTCAAATCTCTGAAAATGTTTTCATCTCAAAAGAGGCTACCAGCTTTCTCTGTGTACTGCCTCTCAGGGATTTGTACAACTTCCCCTTGGCTCCAAATGCATTTTAACATCACTTTGACTTTTTTTTTAGGTGTAAAATCCACGGATCCTTGGATCCACCACTTTCTCATTTTCTTGGCCACCTCGGGGAAGTCCTGCCTGCCATCCAAGCTTGAACCCTCTGCTGCAGAGCACACTCAGCAGTGAGTGGATTGCTAAAGTACCGAGTCTTGGGCGTCTCTGCAGCCGGGAAGCTGCTGCCGCCCACTGCGTACATCAGTGCCAGAGATACCGTCTCCATGGCAACTGAGAGCTTTTTTTTTTTTTTTCTTTCTGACGAACATGAATAGAAAGAAGAGAAAAAGCACATCTGGAGTTGCCGTATCAGCTGCTCCCTGCCCCCCTGCCTGCCAGAGTCAACAAGAGATAATACCTCAGTTTTAGCAGACTTGGGCTGAACATCCCAGGAGACAGAATGAAAGCAAGCAAGGTGTACAAGACAGAGGAGTGTGGTGGAGTGTATTATTGATTTAAGGATGGCTTTGGGTTGGTTACCTTACTGTTTACATGTTAGGGGCTTTGCGTGGGAGTAGCTCAACCACACCAGCCTGCTTTGTATTTTCTACCTGCTATGTGTTGCTGAACATATGAGCAGGACTAATTTTTGTCTCCCTCATTTGTAAAGGCAGAGTTTCTCAGTGCCCTTAGTCCAACTGTACTTTTCTTATGGGATAGAAAATCATTATGTAATTTTTTTTGGTCGGTGCTTCAAAAAGAATTGTCATTATTTTCACTTTCTATGTCTAATTCTAGGAGCAAGTGTTTTGCTGCTGTTGTCTGCTGTGCAAGAAAACCTCTTTTTTACAGCCCTTAACTGCTTCTGGGTTATCAAACCGGAAAGCTGTCACTGCCATGGGACCATACATAAGTCATTCTAGACTGCACGTGGTTTCTTTAACTTCTTTGACTCCTTATGGATCATCCTTCAGATAGTTTTTTGCGCAGTTCTCAGAAAGGAGATCAGGTGATCCTTCCCTGCCTCACACCAGCCTCTCCTGAATGCAGCAGCAGACAATAACAAAGAGGTGATGCTGGCTGGCTGTGTCCAGCACAGGAAGAGGCAGAGGAATCGGGCTCCCTGCCATCAACCTCTAACTTCTGCAGGCGGGATGTGGGAAAAAGCAAAACCCAACCCCAGCCAAATAAAGCTGGCCTGCAAAAGACCTTCATTCCTGAAGAATTTTTGAATTAAATACTGGCTACAGCCAGCCAGATTCCACTGAAAATGACTATGTCAACTGGTTTTAAATAACAGTCTTTCATGTATGTGCTTTTTATGTTGCTTCCCATTGTCTGTTGATTTCCCCCTAGACACCGAGAAATTAAATCTTTTTCTCAACACATTTTTGTTCTTTCTTACTTGGCAAACAAGGGTTTTTGAGTCTGACTAGAAACAAGATGGCTGTCTTTGCATTGCTCGCCATCCGCTCCCCAAATGGCCGTTGGGAGGAGGTGACAGCTGCCTTTGTGCATCTGACAAAATCAGTGCCTCCTTTGGGTTTTCTGCACGCCTACGACTCATTCCTGTAGCAATCCATGTTACTTTTCCTATTATTTTAGTAGTGCTGTGGGAGTTCTTCTGTACTCTTTATGGAACAAGCCAGTCCTGACTACACTGGGCTTCCTTTGTAAACAGGCAATTCAATTCCAGACCTTCTCCTAAGAGTGCCAGATCCAGCGTGCAACAGTATTTGCAGATTGCAGAATTATTTCTGTAAGTTACCTACCTCCAGTGTTGAGACAGGAAATGAGAATTAGTCCCTCCTGGGGACATAGTGCCCTTATTACACTGTATGAGAAGAAGTCTGATTTCTTTGTGAAAGAAAATGGAACAACTAAAGCCACCTGAATCCCTCCTTCTGGAAGAAAGTCTGACAGAGACTTGGAAATGGCAGCTACAGTACTTCTTGAAATTACTGAAAGCAAATGGTAATGAGGACCAGCTGGAAAGAATGAAATCTTCCACATGGCTATATGTGCCATCTATATTGGCTCAGATTGTATGGCTATGGACTGAAAAGAAAGAAAGATCCCTTACAAGCCCCCTTATGTTCCATACCATTGCTACAGCATGGATTTTTTTTAATGCCCCACAGAGTGCCCTGAGATAGGACACAAGGCTGCCTTCCCACAGCATGAGCCTGTTGATGTTGATGTTACTACAACACCTAAGAATTAGTGGCTCTTACTGTCAGAGCAGACTTCTTCTCCTCAAGGTCAGCAGCACATGATGCTGTTACTCAAACTTTTGTGTAATACTGAAGGTCTTGAACACAGTTGTTTTCCATCTGCATCTGCCTTGAAATATAACTTTAAGTAAGCACAATGTCCCTCTGGCTTTTGAATGGCAACGCCCAGCATCATATTGAAAGATCCTCAGGGCAAATCTAAAGCCTCCCCTTAAACCTGGCCAGCTTTACCCAGGTGTCCTTTGCCAGGAGAAAGTGCCCATGATCTGCCATTTGATCTGCAGATTCATTTCAGCATCTTGGATTTAAGGAAGCAGTCAAGGACAAAGAGCAAGGAAGGGTTCACTTCACTAGAGCAAGGCCTCTAGTGCCATAATCTGGCAGAAGTTGACTTTTTGAATGATTTATAATCTCTGTATTTCTGGGGTTTTTTTCCAAAACTGCTTGATACCCAAACTGTTCCTTGGGGTTTGTTGTAAAGTCATCCATAGCCATCATATCCTATTTGGAGAGAGATACAAATCTAGGAATGTAATTTGTTTGAGTTTTTCTCACTTGCTCTGCCAAATATTTGTAAATACTGAGTCACCCGTTCTCCTTCATGGTTTCACAGCTCCCGTTCCGTGTGGGGACACTGGGGGCTTACAGAGGCTCTTTAGCAGTAGCACCCCAGTGAATCACTGCTATGGAAACAGACAGGAATTCTGTGTATGACATTTGGAGGGCTTCCAAAGAGGTAGCTCTAACTATATTCAGCCCAAGCCATGCACATACCTGTAAGGTTTCCACTGTATTCTGCCCAAGGTGCCTTGTGCATGAAATTGTTCAGACTCCTGTTTTGATGAGAGAAGACCTAACCAGTTGCAAACTAATAATAGCCAAAATATAACTGTCAGCATTAAAAGATATATATACACATAAAAAATTTAACTGCTAGTAAAAGAATGTAAAAAATGGAAAGTGTCAGTAAAGTATTCTGGCATTTCATTGGTATAAATACCCAGACACCCTAAGCACTTTCAGTGCATAATCCAGATTTACTGCCTTTTCGTGATGGCTGAAGTGGTAGATTCTTTAAAGCTTGACAGGACTGACCATAAGCATGAATTGTACAAATCCAGAGTTACAATTTTATGGTCTGTGTGAACACTTTTCACCATGTGCTTTAGAGAGTTACTGAGATCCTCAATGTTTGAAATGTTTTTGTGAAGAAAATTAAAATGCCAGTTAAAAATGTGAAAATGGCCAATAAATTATTGTTGGTTTTTGGAGGTCAAAGGAAAAAAAATCTGTTGGTTTGCATCTCAAATAAAAGCCTTCCCTCAAATGAAAGTAATTTCCCCCCTCATCTTCTCCCCTATCTTTATAGTTGATTCAACTTGATGAGGGTTACCAGGCCAAGAACTTTAAACATGGAGGATGAAAAATATCAAAGCTTTGTACAGCCAGGAAAATGCAAGTAGTAACAGGACAAACTTCCCCTGTGTGCCCTTCCCCAGCCAACATGTTGGTGCTTTCATTCACGCAGTTCTCAGCTTCCTAGATTACTGCATGAAATTACCTGGTAAGTGGATGGAAACCCTCTACCTCAATTCAAGAGAGCACAGTAGCTCTCACAGAGCATAACAGTCATCACCTTTCAGTACCAAGAAGACCTGAACTGGCGACTTACACAGAAACCACATCTATATCCTTCTAGTGCAAGGAACCATATTTCAGACTTGACTCAGCTCATCACCTCCCACCCTCATAGCCTCAGATTCTTGCTGAGACTGAGTGCAGAATGATGAAAATAGCAAGACAAGGCATTTCATGTTCTATTTCTGATCTGTAAAGAAAAGCAAAGAATGAGAAACGTCAGGAGTAAAGCCAGCCTTAGGAGATAACCTCTTCCCAGACAAAAGAGATTTGAAAGCACAACCATCTTTATTTTAAAGCCTTCCTGAATAAAACCTCTGAATCTCTTATGCATAGGCCACCACTAATGTGATCAAATCATACTCAGACTGTCTGTGGGTTTCTAAAGTACCTATCACTGCCACAGCTAGGTGACAGATTACAAGAATTAGAAGAGACATCGCTGCAGTTCCATTTATACCGTATTTTCTGTCCCCCCTAAGGCATTTTAAGATGGATTCTCTGTTCTCTGCTAAATTTGCTTTGCACTGGTTATGGAGCATAGAGAGAACTCAAACAGGCAGGAGATTCCCACAGGAAAATTTCCCTCAGTACGAGAGGTCTGTGCCAGTTGTATAGCTGTGCCTTCTCCGCTGCCTGTCCGTCTACTCTCAGCAGGAACACAATGAAACAAAATGCCATATTACAACATCTCTTTCTCTGGTATAAGGTCCATTATCTTGTTTGCTCTGGTGGTGTAAACTGGAGTGTGTGATTTATTGTTATAGCTTCCAGTTGGATAAGACAGCTAAGATTTGGACACCTGCCTCTCCAGCATGCATTAGTCAAGGGTCAAGGTCTCTCATATTCTGTTTTGCAGGAAAGCCATGGGGAAAGACACCCACTGTCTGTTTGGCAAATGACTTCACAGAAAAGGATTACTGTATGCACACCATGTATTGGTCTCAGCCTGAGGTCAGGCTGAGCTGTTACTTCACTGGAGAACATGACGAGATGTTCTCATGGCGTAAGGTTTTCTGTCTCAGGAAATCTTTTTGCCTCTGAGGATGGCAAAACAAAATTTAAGGGCTTCCCTACCTCAACTGCTCACAGGAAAATCAGTCATTATTTCTTTTCTTCTTTTCTCTTGCCTAGGTTTTCAAACAAATGAATCACAGATACTTTTTCCTGTGTGTTGTTTGTAATCTCCTCCTGTCCCCATAAACCTCTCTAAACCAAGCCAGCCAGCCTACTCATTGGAGAGGGGTTAGTTTTAGTTTCCAGTTTTACCTTGATTTATAATCTGCCTGCTATGCTTTATAGAGTCATCATGGAACCGCAGAATGGTTTGGGTTGGAAGGGACCTTAAAAATCACTAATTCCAACCCCCCCCCCCCCTTATTAATTATAAATTTATTCATTTATTTTGCCTTTCACTGCTATGGGCAGTGACACCTTCTGCTAGACCAGGTTGTTCCAACCTGGCCTTGAACTCTGCCAGAGACAGGGCATCCACATCTTCTCTGGGAAACCTGTTACCTCGCCTCACTACTCCCATTGTAAAAAATTTCTTCCTTATAGCAAATCTAAACCTACCCTCTTGCACTTTAAAACTGTTGCCCCTTGTCCTGTCACCACATTCTTTTGTAAAAATTCCCCCTCCATTCTTCTTGGAGGCCCCTTCAGGTAGTGGGAGGCAGTATGAAGATGCAGCAAAAATTTCTCAGCTTTTATTAGTCTTCTGTTTTTTCCCACCTTGCTCCTACTGGGCCCGGCAGCTGGTCAGCCAGAACTCATCCTGTACTTACTGCAGCTCAGAATGCCTCAGGACATTCCTTCTGGGCTTCCCAAGTCTGGCTCCTTTCCTTGCATAGCCAGCCATTTCCTACAGTCAGCCGAGGAAATGTGTTTAGCTGCCTCTTAAAACCAGCTTGACTTTTAGCCTTACTAAGCCCGTTGATTGGCCTTCACAGAGCATCAATGTGTTCAGCATTAGGAACCTGACAATCCCTAGCCTAAATGTATACATGGCCACTTCATACCCATTTGTTCTTGTGCCAGCATTGTTCTTTATCTTTAAATAGCTTTTTTCTCCTCCCCATGTGTTCACCCCCTGAAGTATTTATTTATAGATTGCAATTATATACCCCTTCACTAGGCTAAACAAGCCAGGCTCCTTAGTTAATTAAGATCTGGTGAATGATGCAAGGCCATGCATCATGGATGCCCAAAATCTGCCTCAGTCAGGGCTACATTAAGATTGTCAGGAACCAAAAAGGACACACCTAATTTTTACCAGAGTGTTTCTAGTTGCCCTGCTACTTAATGGCAAGTTTCTTAGTTCAAGCTGTGATCAAGTCTTCACTAGCCAGTCCTTCATTTTATCTTTAAGGTAAAGAAGATGTGGGCTACCTTCGATGCACCCTGTTCCATCCTTCTTGACATATCCAAGTGGCTGGGTAATCCACACTACCTTAATCACATTGGGGGTTATTTTTAAAGTAGAATTAGGAAGTGAAAAATAAATGAACCTCAGCTGCTTGCTTCTAAACATGTCCAGACAGACACAGGAAATCTGTGAGAGGCAACAGTACTGCATCAGCTCTGGGAGATGGGCTGGAGGAGTTAACAGGCCTTTTCCATCTCTATCCTGCAGGACTGTTGTAATTCATCATTTCTATAGCACCATAAATTATATGGCACTTTGCAAGCACAGAGGCAGTTCCTGCTTCCCTGAAGTAGCATGACTCTCAGGACAGGGTGCCTGGCTGAAGCGTGCTCTTCCCCAGAAAGTCTTCCACTGAATACATGCCTAGAGGACTATGTGACAATACTGCCCCATTGTCCCATCAGGAATGGGAGTAAAAAAGCTGGGGAAGGCAGAGGGCTTTTTTCCTAACTCCTCCATATCACAGCTGGACTTCTCGTCTCTCCATAGCCTGTTGTAGCATTGCCCGGATGGAGAATAGGCTTCTTGAGGCTTTGATGCAGGCTGGCTGTCCTCCAGCAGTATCCACAGTACGCCCTCCCCTCCCATATGCTCTCCATTAATATCCTCCTGTCTGCTGAATAAGGAAAGAATAACTCTCCCAGCCCCAGCCAGAGCCCCTGAGCCAGGGGAGTTCATCAGTCAGACTGGTTTCTCCTGAACTCAGAATAGGCCTCGTTAATGGGCCAGGAGGGGATTTTATTTTGCCTTTCAGCTTGTGGCTGCCCTGAGCCAGGAGTAGAGTCAAGTTACTGTGTCCGGGAATCTCAGCTATTCCAAGAGTAGGAGCAAGTGAGCTGCTGACTCAGGAGGTTTCCTAGTGTTTTCAAGCAGGGCTCAGCCCTGTCAAAGCAAACTGAACTGCTGGCCTTGCCTTCTTCTAGCCCCAGGATAGGCATTAACAAAAGTCACAGTTGACTGGAAGAGGCTGGGGAATTGATCTGGAGCAGGACTGTGAATCATGGCATGAACACAGGTCCTTTTCATTTTTCCTGGCATGAACACAGGTCCTTGCAAAGACTCATATTAGTCCTTTACCCTTTTTTACTCCTCTCCTTGGAGGCCTGTTTAGTATAGTACAGATATCCACAAGCTATGAGGCAGCTCAGCTTTATTATCATTTTCTAGAAGAGAAGATAAAATCAGAGGAAGAAACAGACTTATGCGCCAAAATGTTTCATTGCAAATCAGTGTTAAAGGGTCAAGAATCCCTGCCACCCTGAACCTTGCTGTCACCCAGAGACCACCTTGCTTCTATATACAGGGATGCAGAAGAATCCCTTCTGTGTGGATAAATTGTCCTTTGGACTTCCCAGAGCCTGGAAGGCAGTCACAGCCTGTGTCTGGAACAAGCAATTAGAAGTCACGCTGAGTTCAGGATTCCTGTCCTTATTTCAAGTCTGCCTACATCCTCCTATCTCTTCTGAAGGAACCAGTTTGTAGAGGTTAGCAGAGAAGACAAGTCTACCACAGCAGCATCCTGCATTCACCCCTCACGAAGCTGTGCACACTCCTTTGCACAGAGACTGAAGTCACTGGAGAGCATATGCTCCCAAGTATGTATCCCTCCATCTCCCAGCCCTTCTGTGACTCCAGCCAGCCTGTTATAACCTGACCCCGCTCCACCCCTGCAGAGTACTGTCATTAGAAAGTCTCAGGTCTTTTATCTGAGGTCATGTTAGTTTTCTTCACTGCTTCTGGCTGTGGGCTGCATTTTCTTACTGTCCTATTCCCTTCATCAAAGTCACTTCAACAATGAAAAACCAGCCTAGTATGTAAAAGGCAATTGGGTGGAAGCTGGTATTTATAAAACAGAAGGTTTCTTCTGCCTACAGCTATTGGCATGTCTATCCCAGCCACATGCCCTAAGACTAGGATCTGATACAGGGACAAAGAAAGATAAGAGCTTCTCTTACTTGCCTTCAGTCTTGAGGATATGAAGGTTCCCAGTTTGAACAGCTAAGGAGCTCTTGGCTTGTGGCCTAGATGCCACCTGTTTCTGCAGTACGGACAGATGGGTAGGACACCTCTCTTAGCTAGCATCTGACAGAGATTTCCCTATGTAAGGAGAATTTTCAGATACCTTTTTGAAGGACTTAGTATCCCTTTAGAGGTGCCTAACACCCCAAGAGTGACAAGCTGCAGACTAAGGCTCTGGCCCAGTTACTTTTGGCATAGTGTTTGTTTTAGGTCAGGAGCTCTGGCAGAAGTTCACAGATGGTGCCTGGGACTTGTGATGTGTAAGGGAAGCAACGAGGGAGGAAGAGCATGCTCCAGGACATTTTATTACCTAGAAAAATGACAAGTGCTGATTTTTCACCATAATTTAACACACCATTTGGATTAGGATAGGAGTCCCATCTACAGAATTTGTCCATTCAACAATGACCCAAAGAAATCTCGGTGTCTTCCTCCAAAATCTTTGCATCAGAGGGGACTGAATTGTTTCATTTCACCTAACCAGGGTATGATCAGCAAATATCAGGAATCAGGAATACAGCAAAAATGAACTGCAGAAAGCAATACCTGTAAGAGCAGATTTCATTTTGCCTGCTTGCTACCTATGAGACAGTGATCCCTGTAAAAAAAAAAGGCAGGATAAACCTGCTCTGATAAATATGACCAGATGAAATAACTTATTTCATAGTCTGTCATCTAGTTCAGTGAGTCACATGTGGTATCTCTAGAAAGTTGGTAACACCCTAGAAATCTGTAACTTAATACATATTTAACTGAGGTCTTGTCTCATATTTAATAGCAACTCCAACTGGGCTTGCATAACAATCTAGAGAAGGGTGGGGACTGCCAACATAGGCTTGAACAGAGCACTAATAACCCTTTAGTATCCATGATGCCTAAGAAAAAAATCAGCAGAGCATTTGTGTTTGTAGCTAAGGGTTATTTGCAAAGCGATAGGAATGTGATTACCAAGACACTATGCTACAGTTGTATTGGCTAAAAAGCCAGAATCCAGGCTGAGAGCAAAGGATGGACACAGAGTGGTGGTAGGGATACTCTGAGCAGGATGGCTTCCATGTGAGGGCAACATTCAGAAGAAGCTGTAAGCTCCAAATGACCAGCTCAGAGACAAAGACTGGCTTGAGGGTTTCAGGATAAACACAGCTAAGCTATGAGGATGCTTTATCTTCTCAGTGAGAGAGAGCCCAAATGCTGCAGCGTTTCAGGCAGCCAGAACAGCATTTGCTATGTAATGTGAAGTATTTAGGCACACATGGGCTTCATGGTGTTTCCTGCCAACCTGCAAAGTATCAGTGTGGTGTCTTGTAGTGCCAGGAGCTGGATTAAGGAGAGGAGTTCCCCAGTGGGCATAACCTAATTGCTGTCCTACCTGGGGCACATGGCTGAAAGGCTATGGGGAAACCCTTCCAGTAAAATAAATGTATCTGCCCCATCTCTGTCTACTACAGAGTACTGTACTTCTCTAGCTAGACACCTGAGGAAACATAAATATTCTCCAAGTTCCCCAACTGGCCCCAGCTCTGCAGACCAGGGGCTGTGATAGAGTAGTACAGCATGTAAGGACTGTATCCTGTGCACACAGACTGTCCTTCCCTCTGGGTGGCTTCTCTCCCATGAACAGAGGTGACTCCTGGTGAGGCACTCATCTAGCTGCTTCAGGTGATGTACCTGTGCCCACTTGAGTCTCTCCTGGAAAATCTCATGCCTTCTTTAGGGTTGTTCACACCCATCCATATACATACACATGTAAACAGTATGATAGCCCATTAACACATTTATGACCTATCATAATGGCAGTGAAACATGAAAGCTTCTCTCCTCAACCTTGTTTTTCTGGTTTGAAAGACCAGGGTGTGACTCCCTGAGTGGAGGAAAGAGGGGTAGGTGCTCCTGTCTGTTTAGCAGCCCTGTTCCAGCACTTGCAAGGCAGCTGCACTGCAGCTGCTTGTATGCAACTCAAGAACTTCAGGTCACTTCTGACTCGAGGAGGCATTTATTGTCACTGGTAATTGTTACTTCCTTACACAAAGCAAACAAAAATACCCGCTGCACCAGCACAATCACCTGCTGTGGTTTACCCAGGGGGAAAGGAGTGGGCAGTATGGCTCAGCTGATGCAAGAGAGTGCTCTGTGCTACTCCATGCTGCTTTGTGCCTTTTGGGTGATTAGGGACATGCAAAATATTTCAGACAGTAACTTAAGCCAGTTTTCCTCTGTCATATATGTACACCCCACTCTAATCGTGGGGACTATCTGACATAAATTGAAATGCTTATAGGCGTGTGACTTGAAGTGCACACGAAAGGGACGCGCACGTGTCCCTTCCCGCCCAGGTCAGCTGGGAGGGTGGATGGAAGGGGCTGGGAGTGGTGAGGGGGATGACCCACTGAAGATGACGGGGATCCAGTGCCCCAAGCGTTTCGCAAATGGCTTCCTTTCGTCTGTGCACAATGAGCTTGTGGAGCGAAAGGAGGCAAATGCCGTTTGCAGAAGAGCAGGGATTTTTTTTTCCCCCTCCTTATTGCAGGCAGGATCAGCTGCGTTCCAAACCCGTGACTGCAGCAGCCATGACCCCTCCGAAAGGAAATCTGAGCCCGCGAGCAGTTGTGCTTGGGAAGGGCCGTGCTCTCACGTTTCTCTGTTTTGTTTTGGAGCCTCGGATAAGTAGTGGGCTTGCTTTTTCCCTTCGTTTCTTTTCTTACTTTCTCTTTTTTTTTTTTCTTTCTTTAAATTTTATTTTTCTCTGAATGTATCTCCACAGCCTCAAGAAAGCAATTAAAAAAAAAAAAAAAAAGAAAAAAAAAAAAGAAAAAAAAAAAGGTTCTGGCATGGGAACAAGTATGTTTCAAATTACAGAAAGGATATGAAAGGTTCAAGAATTTGAGCCCTGACTCCGCCTGTGTCTGTCTCCACCCCCCACACCCCAGAGAGTCCCCGCATTGTGGCTGCTCCGCTGCGCCGCGCAATGAGGTGGGAGCGGGTAAATCCCGCTGGGCAGTGCGGGCACCGGGCACAGCCTGCCCTGCGCCGGCCGGGCCTTCCGCACCCTGCCTGCCTCTCCGAGGCTTTCAACCACCCTTTTCCCAGCTCGCAGTTTTTGAGCTCGGGTGTTTTGTCTCCTAGGGTGTGCATGTGTGCGTGTGGTTTAGCTATATCCCAGGAATGTGCCGAGGTCCCACTTCTGAGGGCGGAGCGCCCTCTGCTCGCTGGGGAGGGGGGAAAAGCAGGAAAGATGCAGTTCTAGGGTGGAGAAGCAAGTTTCCTGCTGCTAAGGCGTAGACACTCGCCCACAGGAGGCTGGGCATGGACACGTCCGTGCCCTCGCGGTGACTCGAGGGAGGGCCGGTGGCGGCGCTGAGCGCTCTGCGACTCGAGCTGCCCTCGCTGCTTGAGGCCTCAGCGACCGTACCCCGTGTAGCTGGCTGGCTCCCACTGCAGAGCCACAAAAAGAGGCGGTGGGGAGGAACCACTGGCAAAGAGGAGGGTTTGAAATGGCTGGATCTTCCCTTGCAGGGGAAGATGATGATTACATCTAGTCTCAGTCCCTTACGGAGGATCATATCCTGAAGGCCTTCTCCATTATATGACCACTTTATCCTGTGACCCCAGATGGAAACACAGACCACCATGGAATACACATACTGCATTTCCTAAAAGGGAAAGGGGGATCATATGAATAAGGTTACATGGCAGAACATTATTTTCTTGTCCTCCTGTAATGTGATCAGGTATACCCCCTTCCCATATGACTGTGAAAGCTGGCATATTTGCCCCTTGAGAGCTGCACAGCTAATTGCACGTCAGTGAGGTAACTCAGGTCTTCATGAAATGTCTGGAAGAGAGAGGGCTACCAGTGATCTGTCAGGTTTGTAGTATGTGTCTGGCTGCCATCTCATTAGCAGCCTAAATGAAAGAGGGTGGCCAGGAATGAACTATGGCTTGATTGAATTTTCTTTTGGGCCAAATTCAGAATGAAATCTTTTTCGTTGGTCTCTTTGGATTAAGAAACTATGGAAGAGCTTCAATATTGTCGACAGATAAGGACTCACCCACTTAAGAGGAACAACTATAGCATAAATCTTCAGGAGCTGAAATGTCTATTATGATCTTGACCTTTACCAGTGTCTTGTAAAAACCATTAGCACCAGTCAATTAACTCGAATCTGCTGCTTCATGCTGAAAAAATTAAATCTTGTCCTTGCAAATTTTCACTCCATCATCTCTTCAGATTCTGTAACTTTGCTGTAACAGATTCAGGTGAGGGGTCTGAAGCATCTTCGTTGCACTGACCAGTACCTTATACATGGCATGCTCCCAAGTCCTGTGATGCTCGATTTCCTGCATGGCTGCAAGACGCCCTTTTGCATAGGGCGTACGTCCACTGATACACACTGCACACTCCTTACATGAATGGGAGGCTATTGGAACAAAGAACTATTGATCTAAGTTTAAAAGAGGAAGACTAGGATCATTGTACCCGCTTTGGCAGCCTGTGAGATTTTTCCTTTGCAACTAAAAGCCAAAAACCTGCAGGCCCGTTCAGCTAGACAGATCAAAGATCTTCAGTGTGAACAAGCTGAGATAGTTTGTCGTAAAAGATTAGTGTTTATACTTACTCTGAGATTTCCAAAGATTCTAATTAGTGATGTTTTTATAATGTCTTACATGTTGTCCTAAGTATTGCGGTGATGCCTAGGAAATCAGTCTGAATTGGATCTCCTTCTGCTGGATGGGATTCATTACAAAAAGATTATTTTCCTTGCAAGACACCCGAAGTATCTCATGTAAACTAGCTAACACATTAAATACCCTGGTATACATGTTGTGTTTTCAAAATATATTACTCAAACAGTGTTATTTTCTTTCTAATATTGAAGAGCTCTGACAATGTCACTTGGCTGTGTCACTCTCAGAAGCTATGGAAGATATGTAGTATTTAGCCAGCTTCTTACACTATCTAATTTTGTGCTGGCAGGCTGAATTCCTGAGGTATGTTAGATGAGTCTCAGAGCTGCCTTAATTTATGCTAGCCAAACCATTTCCTTCTGCACCATTTCACAGGTGCAGGATCAGCAGAGCAATTCGTGTTCCACTCCCCGACCGCCCCTGTTCAGTGTCTTACCAGAATTTATCCCTGAATTCCCAGCAAGGGGACAAATGCTGCCACCAAGCTTAAAAAAGCTTTATTGATCTGAGAATGCGCAAATATCTGCACAAACAAACTGCAGATACAGCCCTCTACCACACTGCATGCATGTGACCAAAATTTTCACTCTCAATTTTAGTTGCATGAGGCCACACAGTAGGACAGAAGGTTGTATCTAGTTCCTTCCCACAGATTCCATCTCTTCTGATTTAGTGTTTGGCAAATTAAATAATTTTTATTTATCAAGCCCTTCTGGAATGAAAATTTGGTCTCAAGCTCTTCAGCTGAAAGAAACCATCCAATCTCCCTGCAGGTTTTTCCTGGTGTAAAGGTATAATCTAGCTGCCACATTGTTGTTGCTCTGGAGTTTGAGTGGACACTTAAATAAATAAAAGTGACACCTGCCGCAGGCCAGTTCCCATCTCTATTTGATTACATTGTTTTCTTACAGAAGATTTTTGATGGCTGTAGCTAATCTAGAAACTTAAGTTCCATAATTGAACAAATCAGTTTAGCTGGGCATCTGATTCTGTGCAAACCTTAGTGGAATAGTAATGTGTGACTAATACACAACAGCACTTTGCATAAGATAAAGATCCATGTGTAACATATGCAAGCCCAAGACACTGTGGGAAGAAAACACCAAAGATATTGAACAGCATGTATGTGCTGCTCTTCTACTCCTAAGTGCACTCTTTTTCCTGTACAACAAATAGTGATATAAAGACAGTGAAGCAGGACATTCACTCTCTGACATTAGGTACCCTGAGATCTCATCTCTTCTTTGTTTTCCATTCTGGAAACATGTGAGAAACTTCTCACTCCTGATCTGGCTTAACTGACCATAGATCATCTGCCTGCTGATAAGCCAGAAGGAAAGGAAAATCAGGGATGCTGCAAATCTTGTTTTCTGTTATGTAACAATAATTGTGTGTCATGACAGAAAAAAAACCACTCTTTTTTTATTGTGTGTTTGTGTGTGAGTGTAAATATAAAATCATTAGCTGCTCACAACTCTCTGGCCTTAATTCTGAGTCTGCATATATTGGTATTTCATTTTATGCCTCTTAGGCTGAAAAAAAAAGATTCAAAAAGGATTTCTTGGGACTGAGGGACAGAGAGAGGCATGGATATTTTTCACTGGCATAGTCAGGGAATGGAGAACAGTTGGTCTACAGACCTGGAGCCACTGAAGAAAATCCTAGGACATGACTTCTTTTAAACAACAGCCCCAGAAATGCAGAGCATCTACACTCAGATCTGTGGATCAGCTGCAGTAACTTCAGTGGGTCCAAGAGATAATAAGACTGTCCTGCCACAGCGAGACATCATACATGTGGGCCAACAAGCAATGGCAGAGTTGTCATACAGGTATGAACGAGTTGTCAGATATCTTCAGTTCCTCAACCACAGCACCACTGAGTCTAGCATAAAATATGCCACAGCCACTGCTGACCCACCAGCCTCTGGAGCAGGGTACTGGAGGAACATTGTACAACAGTTAAAATGGTGCTCCTGCTGGTAGTTCTTCACAGGAAAGCAGCAATGAAGCAGTTGTGGTAAGAGTAACCCTGGTGAGACCCCACCTACATCCAGTTCTGGGGTCCACAGCACAAGAAGGACATGGACCTGTTGGAGCATGTCCAAACGAAGGCCACCAAGTTAATTAGAGGGATGGAGCACCTCTCTGTTGAGGAAAGGCTAAAAGAATTGGGACTGCTCAGCTTGGAAAAGAGAAATCATTAAGGTGACCCAATTGTGGCCTTCCATTACCTGAAGGGAACCTACTGGAAAGCTGGAGAGAGACATTTTGTAAGATTATCTAGCGATGCGACAAGGGGAAATGACGTCAAACTGAGAGAGAATAGGTTCAGATTAGACATTAGTCAAAAATTCTTTGCTGTGAGGGTGATGAGACACCGGAATAGATTGCCCAGAGCAGTTGTGCATGCCCCATGCCTGGAAGTGTTTAAGGCCAGGTTGACTGCAACTCTGAGCAACCTGATCTAGTGGAGGGTGTGTGTGTCAACGACGGGGGGTTGGAACTGGATGATGTTTAAGCTAGTTTCCAACCCAGGCCACTCTGTGATTCCACGAGAACAGGCTCCGGGCTCGGCCTCCGTGCCACGCTGTGGCGGGCTGGGCGGGCGGCACGGCCGGGGCTGTGCTGACACCTGGCGGCCGGCGCGGGCACTGCCGGGGCTGAGGGCTCGGAGACCGACCGCTCCCCGCCCTCTCCGAGCCCCGTGCAAGCTCCTGTGATGCTGTACGCTCCTGTGTGCCTAGGCGTGGGGTAGAGTTAATTTTCTTCCCAGTGGCTGTGCTTTGGATTTGTGCTGAAGGCAGGGCTGATAATAGAGGGATGTTGTTGATGCTGGACAGGGCTTACACAGAGCCAAGGCCTTTTCTGCTTTCCATACTGCCATTCTGATGAGGAAGCTGGGGTGCAGGGGAGGCTGGGAGGAGGCACAGCCAGGACAGGTGACCCCAAGTGCCCAAAGGGACACCCCAGACCATGTGACATCATGCTCAGTATCGAAAGTGGGGGAAGCAGGAGGAGGGGAGGGATGTTTGGAGTGATGGTGTTTGTCTTCCCAAGTCATTGTTAGATGTGATGGGGCCCTGCTCTCCTGGAGATGGCTGAACACCTGCCTGCCATGGGAAGCAGTGAATCTATTCCTTGTTTTGCCTTGCATGCATGCATGGCTTTTGTTTTCCCTATTAAACTGTCTGTATTTCAACCCACAAGTTTTCTAGCTTTTTACCCTACCAGTTCTCTCCCTGACTGCACTAATGGGGGAGTGAGCAAGTTGCTGCTTGGGTCTTGATTGTTGGCTGGGGTCCATACCAACCCTAACCACAACAGCTTCATGAAAATGGACCTCAGTTACTACCAGTAGTCAAGAAGCACTAATGACTTTTCAGAAATGAACAGAAAACCGCACAGTCTTATACCCCTGCATGTGCAAACTTGCCAGCATTTCAAATGCTGCTCTGATTCTTCATCTCAACCCCCCACATATTCCATAGGTGATGGTGGCACTGACTACAATTGCAAGGCAGTTCTGGAAAAGTCACAGGCATCAGAGGGGACAGACCTGCTGGGGTACTGAGCTAAAGCTTCCTGAAGGTCACTACTGAGCAGACATTACCAATGCCATGCTAACAGTAATCTTGACCTCTGATTAGGCATTGGAGCTACCTGAACTCTACCAAAGGTTTCTTTTTCTATATGGGAATTCCACTGGAAAAGAGAGACTTACCAGATTGCAACTAGTTTCTTTCAACTGAAAGCTGATCTTCCCGAAGTGGCCAACATTTCCCAGTTCTTCAAGATTTTTGTTGTAATGTCTATGTTGGCAGTTGGTCACATGGCAAAATGTACTTCCTGTACATATTAACATTTTCTAGATTCTATTTTTAAATAAACATTAATATATGCAAGGCTTTAATTTTTCTTCTTAAGGACTATATGTTGGGTTTTTTTGTTAAAAAAGGTATGGTATCTAAGCCATTTAAAATGTTATGTCTCCCATCTTTCTAACATATTTTTACCCATGGAGATGTTAAAGAACATTTCTATCACCCATAACTTTTTAAGCAACATGAACTGTAGTTTCGCATGAATTTATTTTTTTTCTCTTGCCAAGGTCCCTGTGTCAGATCTGCTAAGGTGGCAGGAGATGACTGCACAGCCCTTACCTCAGTGTTTGTCCATGTGCTTTACCTCAAAAGGAGATAAAAATAATATATGAGTGCTTTGGTTTCCCAATTCCCATTTTTTGCCTTCATCTTTGTAAGTAAGTTCATCACGGTCAGCATACAGAGCAAGACAAATTTGGTAGCCAGGTTCAAAGGACCAATCCTTTCTTAATGGAAGAACACCAAACTATATAGGAACCTGCTGTGTAATGGAACATCAGCCTCATTGTTACATTCAATAACTTAGACTATCAGAGCTCCCCAGTGCTGGGCCTCCCCAAGCCCAGAGCCACTCTGAGCTTTCTTTCAGTGGTTCTCATACAATCTTGCATTTTCTGACCTGCTTCCTTGCTTCATCTTATGGCTCTTCCCTCTCTTCCTCCTCAATTTCCCGTTCCACAGGCTTCTGTGCTGGCTCCTGATCTTTTAAGTGACTGATTGAAAAGAAGTGAACCAGTATTAATTAAGTAAAATGAACCTTCTCTGTCAGGTATCTTAAAGCTGCTGAGAGGATCTTGAGGAAACAGCCTGAGGTAGGAACAGTAAGGACAGCAAAGGTCACAACTCTTCTGACTCTTGTCTGAAGGTGAATATTACCATTTCACACATGCTACAGTGCTAAAATGCATCAAGAAGCTAGATAGGGGGTATACATCTGTATCTATTTTTCCCCTTATATCAACTCTGCCACATTAATTATACCAGATGAAGTCTTTTCTGGCCACTGGGTTTCAACATTTTTATCTGCTTACTGCTTAACCACAGTTCTGTGAGTTGTGCCTGAAGTGTTTGGGAATCCTATGTAACCCAAGATTAACCAGGCTAAAGCACATCTAGCATTGGAGCATGGATGCTTTTAGTACGGCACTGCTATATGTGAAGGAATAAAGACTGGACCCAACAAATTAATTTGCTTCTCTTTGAAAACATTAGGAGGCTAAGAGCAAAACTGACCCATTGCTTCTAGCTTTAAAACTAGACTACAGCATATATTTAAACCCATTAATATGTGCTGAGGGATGGGAATATTTGGGCATGATTAACAGGGCTTTCAGCTGACGAGTCACATGTCAGAACTGACTGAAAATCTGGGGGGACTTTTGGGTCCAATGACAAGTGGTTTAGCCTGCAGCGACTTGACAACCTCTTAGGAGTTTGCTGCTGAATGCTCAGGCTCTCAGAACTTGGACATGATTGCTACAGGCACTAAGGAAGAAGGCATTTCCAAGAGAATGAAAAGTTCTGTAGTTTGAAGGCGGGTTTCCAGAGAAAAGTAGGTCTCCTAAGAAGAGGAATCAGAGAGAAGAAAAAAACCCAAGAGTCCCTGAGGATGGAGGAAGAGTTCTGACAGCACAGATTTGCTGTCTTTGCAAATCTTACTCTGGCTGCAGGGGGGATAGTGTTGAGCTAATGCTTCTCATCTTAGGTTTAGGATGAATGAAAATGCCATTCAATAGCTGAATGCCATTCAGCCTCTGAGATTCCTGCAAGATTCTCCTGACAAGTTTGCCAAATCAGAAAATAAGATGTGTAGTTTGATTCAGCAGAACTTCTAAGCATACAAGGTGTTTTTTCATTTACCTTTTACTTGCATAAGGCCAAAAACATACGTCCCTTCACATCCTAAGATGAATAAGGTTATGTTTATTTGGTATCAAGCTGAATTAAAAAAAGAAAGACAAACCAGGAATCATTCACCTATAAACCACAACTGCTATCTGATTCCAGTCTAGATTGTGCACTAGTTCACCAATTTTGTCTCAGTCCAGTGAAATGCTTTGTCGGTAAGAGGAGAAGTGCTAGGAAACCTGGCTAATTTTAAGCAGAAAAATCCTCCATATCAGAGTGGGGCCTGGCTGTCTTTTAATAGGTGAGCAGATGGCCTGGAGAAAGAGAGACGGAAAAAAATCCAGAATGGTGGTAGGGAGGCAATTAAAACTTTTTTTTTTTTTTTTTTTTTTAAAGAACATCATGTCTGGCTGACCATTGCTACTGATCCCAAGCACCACAGTGGTTTTGGTAGGAAGACAGCTGTCTACTCCATTGTACAGGTGAGGGTTTAGATGCCTATTTTTCATTTTCCCATAGCAGTAAGACCTAAGAATCTATCAAGATGATGTATATCCTATACAAACAGTGGATGTCTGTGATATTCTAAAGTTGGTCTATTATCATTGATGCTATCTGCAGTATTTATTGGGTGTCATGGCATTTCTGTCGGTCTCATTCTAGGCTCAACTTTTGCTATGAGTGAATTTTGCCTTTTAGCCTTAACAATCACAGAATAGTCTGAGTTGGAAAGGACCCAGAAGCATCATGATGTCACCAGCAAAGCTGGCTGGTGGCTGTGCTGCAGTAGAGAGGTTTCCCTGGAGCAGTACCCTACCAGAAGAGCATTCTGGCCATGCTTTCAGAGGCACACCTGCATCATGGCTTTCCAGAAGGCTGCCACAGGAATCTTTATGTTTCCATCCTTATCAATATTCCCAAAGAAGTTCTCAGAGTTGTAGGTTGTGCTCTTTCAAAGAGTTCTGTTGGAAGCAGAGATAAAACATGGGCAGGACCATGAAACAGCCACTGATACCTGCCTCCAGCTCTCCTCTTATTCTTCCATTACCCTGCTTTTATTCAGCCTATCACTGAGAGATATGATTTCTCGACTCCTTGTGCAGAACAGCCTTTTGTCAGAACAAAGACCTTTTGTTCAGGTTAATTCCATTCTTCTCAGTCATGTCTTCTTATACCTCAGTTATACCTCTCCCCCTGCCTTGAAACAAGACTCAGTAGTAAACCTGGCTTTTTTTCCCCTTATAATTGCATATGCTTATTTGGTCCTCATCCCAGCAGCCACTGCTTGGCTAGACTGTCTAATCCAGACAGTTTTGTCCCCCAGACTTCTGATCACTTTAGTCACTCTTCTCTGAATTCCGCTTCTGTTTGAGGATACCTGAATACCATAATGGCTGTTAAAAACTGCAAAGCATGGTAGTGCAAGTGTCACTAGCTGTGAAGCACAGCAGCATTGTTTGATGTGAGCTAACAGCCCAAGCTTTTGCCTAAGTTCATCTGAAACCTTATCCACAGCTAATTCTCACCCAATTAGCTGAAAATCTGCACAGCAGTTAAGAAACACAGTGAAGCTGGTAGTGCGAAAGTGTTACTCAGCTCAGCAAGGCTCAATAGCTTGCGTTGGCTTCCGGAAAGGAGGACAGCACCATCTGCTGCTCTCCATGGAAACTGCAGACCTTGAAAAGCTGAGTAATGTCTCTTTCAGAGAATGGAATACCATATCAATACTTTCACGATGCACATTAATTTTGAAGATAAACTGTCAGAGAAGGGTTCTATGAAAGTCAGCTGCTGGGATGGGCTTGTGACGAGGATGGACACTCATTTGGATCATACCAGAAATCAATCTGTTTGTTTTACACAGCAAGCATCTATTCACGTTCCTTTTTTTTTTTTTTTTTTTTTTTTCTTTTTTCCCCTCAGTGCTCTTAGATCCCGAGGTAATAGCTTCTCCAGAAGATCAAAGGCTTTGCTTAGTCAATCTGTGTGTACAGAGATGTGTGAACATTGTGATTCTCTTTGTGCATTTACTTTTCTGAAGGAACTTGGCTGAATTTCTCACTTGAAAGAAAACTTACCCCTTTGAAGCTCCATCCCTCCAAGGGTCTGCAGCATGTGTACTGTGTACAGGGAGCTAAGGATGCAATTCAGTAGCTCGCCTGAATTACTTCCATGGGATTTGGATGCTATTGGGGATCTTGGTGATACAGCCTTTGACCTTACTGTAGATGACATCTAGCTCAGGACGCATTTGACGCACTAAATCCTGCAACTTGATGAAAGTATCATTCGCCAACTCATTGTGCTACGCAGGGCAAGGAAACTGCAGTCAGTGTGGACACCCAGAGAACAATGAAGTTTTTCTTGTGTTCATAAATACATTAGCCATTCTGTCCTAAGGATGGTGCCTTCTGCTATCTCTGCTCTTCACTTTCAGGAAACCTCTGGAGACCCTACTGTAAATAAGTGTTCATCTTTTGCATTTCCCATGTCTGAGAAAGAAAATGATCTAGTAATTTGTGTAGAAATTAGCTTAATGCAAGCTAGGTGTTCATTAGTCAATGTCTACACCAAAGGCCTCTTTGGGAATTCAAGTAATTTGGTTCATCCCTGAGACAGTCCTAGATGGATCTCCTCTCCATTCTATTAGAATGCAGACTGCAAGTTGAACAGTTAATGGCCACAATGTGCCATAAAGTTCTGAAAAATAAAAATCAAAATCACCCAAGACCTTAAATGATTAGTATCTCCAGCAATGGAGCTTTGTAGCCCATTCAATGGGCTACAAAAAGAAAGATGATCCTCTCTGGGAAGGGGCCAGGTGTCTCCAGATGAACAGAACTTTTGGGAAAGCTCTGTTTCATTGTGTAACCCTAAGAAGTTCCAGTGAGCTGAAGAAGGCATGACATTTGTGTTTTCCTAAGAATTTCAAACAGGGTAGTGACAGCTCAGCATTTCAGAGCTCATGTTGCTTATGTTTTAACACATACTGAATGGGCAGTAGCACAGTGTCCTGATTCAGGGGTTTGGAATGTTAGAAAGTAAGCTGTCAATGCAAATATTATTGATGCCACTGTAAACTCTTCTTCTAATTTTAAGTTATGACAAATTTTACTTTGCATTGATTGATCTCTTAAAGACATGACTATGATTTTCTTCATACCCATGAAGAAAGCAGAATTGTTCATGTATTATATTAGTTATATACTTAATTGTTGAAAGTTTCAAGGCAGCTCAGGAAATTTATGAAAGCTTTTATTTCTGTCATTGTGAGAGGTTCAAGCACTGTATTTTTCCTTAAAGTTTATTTATAGTTTGCCAATGCATTCTTACAGCTTCTTTTTGGAAACTTAAGATCCACTGTTCTGCACATCCGTCTACAAGCTTATAACCTACTGAGCAATGAGCTCTTGACTATAATTACTTAAATCCAATCTTGAACCAGTTTTGGTCCAGCTGGGTTTATTAGCTGTCATTCAGCACCAAGGGTTTGATGGATGTGGAGAGGCTCTCTGAAGAAGCCATTCAGACATCCTTGCACTATGGACAGCAGCAGAGTGACCTACTCCTGGGAATGCAGCACAGGAAAGCTCGAGTTGCTTTTAAGGCTGCTGGCTCTCCCAAGGGTTGCCAGCCTGGTTTAAGCCCGTGACATGGCTGGAGGACTGCCAGTGCAGCCTCAGGAGCATAGTCAAAGCACCATGTCTGGCCTAACAAACAGTGCTGGGGTTGGGCAGCACCTGGAGGGAGCCAGCTTGGGCATTTCTGCATGTTTGACACAGGCAGTTCAGTCCAGAAAAACAACATGCAGGCAGCTGAAAGGCAACAAAGTAGTTTCTTGTGTACTGTGATGCTGAAGATGAGCATGTGCTGGCTCCTTTGATTCATGATTTTTGAAAATGTTTGATTGTCAGTATCTGCAAGTTGGAACCTTATAAAGAGTAGATTATAAAAATAATGTAGGGAAGGAACAGTCATGCTTAGAAATCTTGTCAGAAGGAATAAACTGTTGTTAAAAATGTGCCTTTCTATTGCTTCACCATTGCTAGTGCTGTCAAACCCATGCAAAGGTTTCTAGATGTCCTTATTCCAAATTCTTCTTATAGACACACTAATTATTCATTCTTTAGAAGTCAAGATAAGCATGCATCACTGAGAAAATGGGCAGAAAAGGCGTTTATTTATGTCTTCCCTTAAGTTTTCTGTAAAAGATTAACACCTTAACTAATTTCTCAAAGTTTTAAGACAATGTAAGGTCTTTGGCACTGTATATTTATGATTACTCAGAATTGAAACTCAAGACTCCCTACATCCCAGGTAGAATAAAATCTGTCAGATAGATTAGATGTTTACCAACAAGCATTTGATTGGGATACTGAAATGTCATTGTAAATTTATGCTATTGACCATTTATCTTGTGAAATGCCAGGTAATTTAGACTTTTGCAAGGGTGAGGTGAAGAGAACAACTGTTAACCCTAAAAAGCAGATTCATAGTGCAATTTGGGTTGAAGATTAACTCTTTGTCTCAAAGTTTCTGTGTGTTTCCTTTTAAATAAATGCATTTCAATAATCTATTTTATATTCTCAGAATTTAGCTAAAATTTATTATTCTTTCAAATTCCATTAATTGTTTAGGTTATTAGTAATAAAACTAGCAGGACTATGTCTATTGTCATGCAGTCCTTTACACCCATACAGCCTGTTTTTGTTTTCCTTTGCAGAATGAGGCCTGACTCCTTGCAGACTTGGAAAATAATTCTCTTTGATCTTAATTTATGCAAGGAAAAAAATCTTTACCTTAGAGGAAAGCTTGTTCTTGAGATGATCTCTGCTGAAAGTACTTGATACTCTCAGGAAAGACTGTGGATTAATATTATTTATTCTGCTAATTTTTAGTTTCTTTCATTAACATAGTAACAAAGAAACGTGCAGATGAACTTAGATACAATCCATCACATGAATGTCCAAAACTGCCCATCAACTTTTTTTTTAGTTTGTTTCTTTGGTTTCTTCCTTCCTACCAGCCTTTTAATGTTTGATTAGCATTTTTTTTTAAATAGAACTGCTTTGCTTTCAATTCCTTGAAACATCCATCTTCTATTCTTCAGACATACTGATGGAGTATTGAAGTACTTCACAGTATCTAGCATCTTAGGCTACCCTGCAGAAAGGCAGCTCGGGGGATGAATAGAATTTGTCCTCCAGTGGTAGTAATTCACTCCTTGTTCTAGTTCTGCTATTAGAAAGTGGAAGGGAGTGAAATGTGGTGAAACTACAAGCAGCTCTCCAGAGCTGGACCAAAGCCAGATTCTGCATGGCTCCGGAAGGGTTGTCAAATGCTAGTCTTTTTTTTTATTAATGACTGTACATAAATGAAACAAACAGCAAGTGGCAAAACAGTCTTGGAAAGGGTAGCTCTGTGATCCACCCACTTCCTAAAAATGCATAGTGTATGGTCCTGGAGTCTTGAATTTGGAGGGAGATCTGTTCTTTCTGATGGTTGTGACTAGTGCCGTAGCATCTTCTGTGGTCAGGGGATTACTGGCCATCTGTAAAAGAAGAGACATAGATCCAGACATGGAGGACCCTTTCTTCCCATTCTTCAGCAGGCACGTGGAGAAACTGTGGTCCCTTTCAAGGGGTTTGTCTGTTATCTCATCGTATCTTGTCTCTGTCCTACAAAAGTCTGCAAGCGTCCAAGTCAAGTTACCTTCTCAGTTTCTTTCTGTCTCCTAGTGTGAAATTCCATGTATCAGGTCCTTTACATCTGTCATGCAGAAGGATGTGATGCGGATCTCATTCAGTCATGTGATGGGGAGAGGATGAGGGAATGGGCTGCATTTGAATGTGTACTTGCTAGTAGGGCCCCTCTGGATGGGGTTGTGCCCCTTGGGACATTTTCCATTCTCTTGGCTTCTCTTGGCAGCACAGCAGATCAGAGCTCAGGCTGGTTGTCTGCCTGCTACAAGGTCTGGCTATCTGGTGTTACAGGGTTGGCATTGCCACCTGCCTCTCTTAGTACTTGAACATCATCTCTCTCCCACCTTGGTCCTCATGTGCAGTCCCCATTTCCACGATTAGAAATAAAAGTTTCTTTGTTAACATTGGCCAGCAGAAGACATGTGTTTGTTTAGGTCCTTTGTGCTATCAGCTCCTAAGACAATCTGAGTGGCTATAGAGGAGAGGAATGCCTCTGGCTGAGCTAGTGACTTTACCTCAAGCCAGGTTAAGAGCAAGGCACACAGACACGTTTATTCACATAATCTGAAACAGCAGGCCCAAAGACTGGTGTGGTTGCACTGATTTACAAAGACAGGGGTGTCCAGAGACAAGCCTACATTAACAGCTTTAAAGATGCCCCTCAACCCCCATAGTGTCATTTGCAGGCTCTCAGGATGGTGATGTTAGATCTAGCTGAGAATGCAGCTCATCGGCAAGCTGACTTTTCTGAGCTGAATTCCTAGAGTCTGATCTTGGATTGAGAAGGTGTGTTAGCTCTCAGTTCTCACCTCTGGAGGAATCTTTTTTTGCCTTTTCAGGGATTATTGACCCCTGTCTTACTAGAAGACAGATTTGGCTTTCTTTTGCCAGGGCTGGGTAATACTCCTCTATTTTAGGTAGTGCTGTGGCATTACCCTGTTGTGGCAATGACAGTTTATCCTGTGCTTGAATAAATTCTTAGTAAATCATTTACATTGTGAAGGAGAAAGGTAGAGAGAGGGAGGATTTCTTATATAATAGACACTGCCTGTTTTTCTTGCTATGAAAAATGGCCAGATTCTCCTTGCCACATCTAAAATACCAAGACTCACTCTACTTACATTTGATTAGCAGAGGAGAGGAATTCAGCTTCATATGATAGCTGTGCCCAGCTGTACATGTGCCAATGCCAATTCACATGCATCACACACCTCAAGGTGTAAGTTCTACTTGGAGCAGGGTATGTGTGAATTCATTTGTGTCTGCTGTGACACTGGGAGGGATAGGACTTGCTGCCAACACTTGCTTCACATTCTCAGAGAGAATTTCTCATCCAAATTTTCCATGTATGGAAGGTTGGATGGAGGCAGATGGTGAATTTAGCTGGCTTAAAAATATTCCTTTTAGAAACAAAACAGAAAGAAGCAGGTTCTGCAGTATTCCCTGCTGCTCCTGCTTCAAGTGAGCTGGAAGGAGAGAAAAGATGCAAAACCTGGAATTTTGGAGAGGCATTTGTCTGGATTAGGAAGGTCAAAAGTTGTAGTACAGATCTCTGTGTTGCCTGCAGGCTTTTTCAAGGCCAGGAGCACATTGCCTTGCCCTTGCTTCAGTTTTAATTGTTCCATATTTTAAAGATACGGGCTTTTAGAAAGAGATAACATATCAGTGGAAATACTGAACCAGGAGAAGGAAGGCGTTAATAAACGGAAGACATTGCTTTATTGGGATGCTCAAGGAACACTGGATGCTCACAGCACATGCTTGTGGCTGTTATGGTAGCAGGTGTGTGGAACATACTCAGGGAAGAAGGGCATTCAGATATTCATGCAAGTCTTTCACAGTGTAGTAAGAGCACCTGAGATTGATTACTGAAATACTAATTGTTTTGTTTGCTTTTCCTCTGAAGGACTACTAGCACACTCGGGTTCTCACTTTGTCTGAACACACAGATTAGGCAGCTTAATTTTATTCCTTCCTAGCCTGTGTCTCTTGCTGCTTACTGTGCAATGGCTAAAGCCATTAGGCAATGGCTACTTACAAAAAACTGAAGTAGCTCCTGAACTTTGCAATCAAAACAAACAATGGTTCCAATCCTATGGGATTTTAATAGAGTGCAATTTTCTGCTTTATATGCCCTGAGGGTCTCTCTTTCAGCTCCTTCCTCTCTGACAGACTGCTCTGTTACTGTGGCTTCTCATGCTGCACATGTGTTCCCATACATGACTCATAGTCACCTGTGGTGACGAGGGTGAGTCTGTGAGCCAGCCAGAAATCTCTAGATCTGGGTGCCCTGTTTTTTGTACTACTCACCTGGCCATAGGGTACACAGCATTCTTGCTAGAGGAGGAAATGCATGTTCACTGTGCTGACACCATCCATCTCCCTGGTGCCTGTACTCCTGTGTCCTGGTTTCTGGCCAGGATAGAGTTATTTTTTTACAGTAGCCATGAGGGGCCAGAGCCTGGACCCACGTGGGCATGCTAGGCTGTTATGGTCACCACCTCATGCCACCGCCAGGGTTGGAAGTACAGGACTCACGTCCAAGGGGAAGGTGGGTGTGACCTGCAGTCCAGGAAAAGCAGGGGCGCAGAGAGTCTGTTGTTCTCTGTTTTGGGATCATGCTGTGCTGAGTCAGTCGGTGAGCATTTTTGGCATGTAAATCATCCTCTTTTTGTATAATGTTGTTATTAATATTGTTGCTGTTACTGTTCATTTTCTTATCTCATTGCTGTTCCAGTAAGTTGTCCCTCTCTCAACCCATAATCTCTGCCTTTTTTCTCTTTCATTGGAGGGGCTGTGGTTTTGTCATGGTCGTAGAGAAAGGTGGTGGAGTTTCTAGCAGAGTTTAATTCCATACCACCCACATCATGGCAGGGGCATGGGTTCAGCAACAGGAAGCTGGAGCTGGAAGGGTCACCATCTTTTGCTGGGCTTGGGCTCAAGGGTGTGCAGGTTTTGGGGTCAGCCTAGCAGAGCTAGCCTCTCTCTGCCACAGCGGTCCCTTCCCCCTTTCTCTGAGCTGCGGCTTTTCTGGTTTGGTTCTGTAGGTTAGAGCCAGTGAACTCAAAATGCTGCTCTGAGAAAAGAACAAAAACAAAGAAAAAAGGGAGAGAGCAGTGGCCATGTGGAATGGAGCCCAGCTGAGCCATGTGGACCCCAAGCTGCAGCCACAATCACTGCACCTCAGGCCACAGCCAGAGCCTAAGCTGCAGCCAGAACTGCCGAGCAAGCGTTCCAGTCTTGCTCCCACAAGGTCAGGCCCAGGGAAAGGGTCCCTAACCTGTTTCAGAATCCTGTCACCTCCTACCAGGTTTTGTTTTGTCTCTGTTTTTCTGGTTTTTTCGGGCTGGTTAACTGGAAAGTTAACCATGCTTGGTGCTGTCTTTGCAAAGTGTCTTTCTTTATTTGGTGGGTAAAATACTCTCTTTTGTATACTCTGTTATTAACGTTGTTGTGGTTAGAACTATTTTTCAATAAATTGTGATTATATCTTACAATTTCTCCTAGTGTTTTCTCCATTATTGGAAAGGAGAAGGTGAAAGCATTTAATTTTCAGGCCATATTTTAAACCAGAACATTTTTAGTGCTGTACCTTATTCATGACACACTGGCTTTTCAGAAGTAATAAGTTACTGAGCAGCTATCCCAGGAGCTATCCTCCTTTCTCAGAGAAGCCCTTGTGGCTGAGGTTCAGCTCCTTCACTTGGTAATTGCCCTACAGAGAGACAAGTGTGCAGAGGTAATGTGGTCTTCCAACCAGCTGCAGCCAGATGCCATACCAAGGCATGAGGATGAAAAAGAGGGATATCAGACACATTGAAATCTTCAGCGCATGGGACATCAGCAGCACAGAAATTGTGGCACTGCATGCCCCCAAACAGGCATACAACATCACAGTGATCATCTTCCCAAAACAGCAAAAGCAATAGGATTTTGTGTTGTGCAAACTGCTCTCATACAGCTCATGTTTGGCCTGCAACACATCCTGCAATTCTGTTCCTGTCCATGTTACTCCCACCATTGTCCCTTGACCAAGAGCTCTTTCTGGTATCATCCTTGCTTCAGGGCAGCTTCTGAAGGTACCAAATGATTAAGAGGCTTTGAGACAGGAACTATCTGGAGAAGTCAAGACTCTCCAGTAAAAATATTTACCGGAGAATTGCGAATGTTTATGAAGTTGTGTTACTTACATGGTTCTGAACATTTGTTTCTCAGCCAGACACACACAGCTATCCTGAAAAAATGTTGATGCAGTTCATCCAGCACTGTGTCTTCTCAGCCTCTCTTATTTCTGAATTAAGCACTTAGCAGAATTATGCCAGGAAATCATGTGGGCACTGCCAAGTGAAATCGTGCCAAGTGAGGGCTGCAAATGACCTTGGATTTCAGGTAACTCACTATTAATGCCTCAGCAAGGTATGGTGCAGTCTTCTCTCCAAAGTTGTTTCGTGGGGAAGAAAAGTATATTAACAATGCACTGGTCTCTCCTTTGGTGCTGTGCTGGGGTCTGCAGAAAGATGTGCTTTTAGGTAAAACCTCCAGTCCATCACAGTCCATATCTGGCTGTAAGAAATGGTGAGTTGACCTTGGCTGTACATCAGGTGCTCACCAATCCTGTCACTCCCCTCCTCTGCAGAACCGGAGAGAAAATAAGATAGATTAAACAAAAAAAAAAAAAAAAAACAAAAAAAAAACAAAAAAAAACCAAAAAACAACAAAAAAAAAAAAAAAACAAAACAAAACAAAAAAAAAGACAGGTTCAGTATTTGCCTTTAATAAGGCAAAAGAAAAGGTCACACACTAAAGCAAAGGAAAAGATTTATTCTCTATTTCCCATCACTAGATGGTGTCCAGCCACTTCCCAGAAAGTCAGGCTTTAGTACACATGGCGTTGTATAGTGGTGTATACACACAGAGGTCCAGAAGACAAGCATTGTAATAACAAATGTGCTGCTGCTTGCCATCCTCCCTTCCCTTTGCTCCCTGACTTTCTCTTAGCTTTTATTGCTGAAGAGATGTCCTGTGGTGTGGAATGTGCCTTTGGTGAGGTTGGATCAGCTGTTCTGGCTATGTTCCCTCCCAATATCTTGCCTACCACCAGCCCAGGCAAGGGGGGAGATGTTGTAGAGACAATGCTTGATGCTTTGGGAGCCAAAACTTTCCTGTGTTTATCAACACCTTTCTAACTACCAATACAAATCACAGAAGTATGGGGGCTGCTATGGGGAAAATTAACTCCATCTCAGTCAGACCTGATAGGGAAGTTAGTCACTATTCTACTTTATTCCATGGAGTGGAATTACCCAAAGATGTGGGAGATGCTCCAGAAATGAACTAAGTTCCTCTTGAGGGACCGGTTTTCAGAGATGCTGGAAATTGAGCAAGTCAAATATTTAATCACTTTAAGTCTAGATTTCCACTGTTAATCTAGGTTCCCATCAGAGACACAGCTGAGAGATTGATTTTGCCCATAGTCCAAGTAATATTTTCAGGGTGAGAGACTGGAATGAAACACATATTACTTCACTTCTACTGCCAACAGTGTTTGTGTGCATTCAGCACCCAAGAGCTGAAAAACATTGAGGTAGGACAAATTATCCAAAAGCAAACTGGCAATGGCTTCAGCTCCTGATGTGCCTAGGTGCTTATTTGAGATGTTTTGGAAGAAAAGAAGGGAGTATAAGAAGGATGAGTCCAAAGAATGTATTGGTTTTACTGTCTTCTTAGTGTCCAAGATACCAAGGGAATAATGCAAGCCGAGCAATATGAGAAATGTTAGCCAGACAGTAATTAGTGTGTAGATTATAGGTGTATTTAACTATGTATCCTTCCTCACACAAATAAAGCCCTAGAGTCATCAGTTTCACATAGATCTTTGTCTTCAGTGAACTAAGAGGCATTTTGCCAAGAATGTTTTCTTTCAGCATATAGCTCCTTCTACCAAAATGCAGTTGTCTTCCAACTCTAATTGTATAATGGTTCTGTTGGACTGGGAAGGCAGAAAGGTAAACAAAGACATACAAAAAGTTACTGTAAAATTAACAAGGAGGGGAGTTTTCTTAGTTCATTGTTGAGACCCTGGACATTTCCTCCAACTTCAGGGAGCATTGCAGGTCTTGAGCAGTGATCAGGGGATGTGACAGAGCCATGGCAGTGGGAACTGGCATACAAAAGAGATGTTTTTTCCTGGACAGATTTCGAGTGGGTAGGTCTTCCTGTTGCTTTGTGCCAGTCTGGAGACAGGTCCCAGCTTCAATTCAGGCATTTTGAGCCTGTGCATGGGTGAATGTCGCATCTTCCTATGCAGAACCCAGAGTGGGATATGAATCCCTCCAGCCCCACCTGTGGCCCTGTAAAGTTTAGAAGCACTGAGGGCTTGTGTCCCATGGAGGAGCATCAGTTGTTTTTGGGGGTAACTCCATTAAAGGACATCAGTTGCCACGCAAAACTTTTGTGTACAGAGGATGAGAAACATTAGGGATGCTCAGAGTTCCTATGTTTTTTTTCTCCCACACTATGTACTCATTGATGACTTCCAGGCCTGAGGGAGGCCTAAAATTCCTATTGTTCTTGAGAGCACTGGCCCTACTGTTACTGGCTACTCACCACCAGAGTACTAACAATGTCTCTGACACCTTTAGGTCCTAGACTGTGGTGGTTCAGATTTATGTAAGGCTTAGCCAAATTTTGAATCAAGTGTGAAACAGGCACCACTTCCATCAGCCTGTGTACTTCCAAGTATATGGGCTCTGTGCCCATAATGTCTGCAAAGGTCTTCTCAGGCTCTACAGAGAAAAAGTATACAGATGAGTGGTGCATTGTGTCCCCTTATCTGTATTAAATAAATTAAACTACTTAACAAGATTAAGTAACACTGTGCCACAACAGCACAGTTTTACTTCTTATAGATTATGATCCCCTGGTTCTCTCCATTCTTTAATCCCAGACATCCAAGAGTAAATGTATCCTCCTTGCTTATCCATTTGACATCGAGTGACTTGCTGCAGCTTCTCACCAGCCTGCAATGTGACGGAACATTTTTTGGTGTAATTGAGAACTTCTGACATTAGGAAAAAAAAAAAAAAAATATATATATATATATATATATATTTAGTCTTAATTTAAGCATGCAGCTGATATTGCCAGCAGAGGTAGGGCAGCTCAGAACATTCTGGCTTACAACCAGCAGAAAGAATCCCAGCATTTTCATCTTGAGCACTGGGTGTTGTTGACACAGCTGCAGTGAGACATATCAGTGCAGCTGGAGGCTGTATTTCCACAAAAACCTGTCATTTGGAATTCCTTCATCAAACCCCATACTCAGAGCTCATATTTCTCCATGTTGCTATATGCATTCAGCAGTCTAACCTCAAGACAAATTCCCCTCTCAACAAAGCCATTTTCCAGTTCAGTCTGTAGCCTCAAACAAAATGGTCTTTGTTCTTGTGTTATTATGTTTTTTGACTTTCCTTCCACTTATAACAAGTTAAAAAGTTCTCTTCCTAAATCATGGATAAATTCTACTGTTACAAAAATGAATGCAAGACTTGTTTAATCAGATGACTGACTTAACAAGGCAGAAAACAAAAGGAGAGCCACCAGAAAAGAGGAGAACCGTTGTGGCAAATCCATGGTGAGCAGATGACAAGTGCTACAGTGTTTCATCAGGAGTGCACAAACAGGGATGCAGTCCCATCCCTGGTTTCAGCTAGCTGCTCCTGCTGCTCTATTAACAACTAGAGGAGACAATAAGGAACAAAGAAATAACCCTGATGTGTAGAAAGCAGTTCAAGAAAGATGTTTGACATCAAAGAGAGAGCTCTTAAAGGGAAAGTCACATCCTCCCCCACCCTGCACCCCGCCCACCTTTATCAATAGGCAGATTACATGTGGCTGTCAGAATTCTGGCAGGATCATGTCCTTGGTCTCCTTTTTGGATGCACACCAGTTGGTAGGTACAGCTCTGACTGTATGGAAAGGCTAGTGAGTGCAGATGGTCAGTGTCAGGAGCTTGCGTTGCCTTCTCTGCTGAGGTATCAGCCAGCAAGAGAGACTCCTGAGGCTCACTCATTTTGGACATTTCATTCTGGTCCACCATGAAGCAGTTTCAATTTGTCAGTGCAAGCCTAGCAGAGATGTGACTCCCTGGATGTGGGAGATCTTCCATTCCTCTTACTGAAGCCCCTCTTCAACATGCTGTGGATGTACTCCTGCAAACCTGTTTCTTGCCCAGCACTGCCTGCACACTATATGTATGTGGTGCTGGCCCCAGTGTGGGGAAGGGCTAACTCTGGTGCAAAGCTCTGCTCAAGTTCTTCAGGCCATGTGCAGGGAACTCACAGTTCTCCCACAATAGGTTCTTGTTCCCTCACAAGCTACCTTTCTCCCCTTTCTCGATTTCTGAGCCCACCAGGCAAAGCAATTTTTTTTATCTTCATCCCTTTACCCCACAAACATGCAAGCCAAAACCATACCAGCTGCTCCTACCTCTCTTGAACTGACTGACAATTCCCCATGGGCTGACTTTGTGATCAGACTCTGGGAATGCTTTGCAGTGCACTCTTCCTGCATGGCAGAAGAAAAAGCATTTGAATGCCACCTTATATTGGGACTGAGTATAAGTAGACTCACTGGAAGTGATACAGCATCTCTTTCCCACAATTCATAATTTATTTTATAGTTACAGGGAAAGAGAATTTGGAAAAATTCCCCTTTAAGGGATCTAAATGCATGAAAAAATTATGAAGTGTTATTTTGCCAAAATAATTTCTGGCTAATAGCATAATGCATTTTTTTCCCCACTCTGAATCTTCCTTTTCATTCCCTGTCACTGCTTTTACTGCCTTCTTCCCTCACTCTTTATTTCCCTTTAGAGCTCCAGGCTATTAACCTGTAATTTTGTACCCCTCCTGGGTGGCACCTAGCATTGATGTGGAATGTGGAGCAGTTCAGCTGTTCATTCAGATCTATGAGGGGAAAAGACTGGCCAGCTGGCACCCACATCACCACACTTCAACCAGCTCTGCAGCTGCATCTCCTTTATTAAGACCCTTTCCTTCTGCCAGATTTTATTTGTCAAATGGTGGGTTTACTTGCATTACTCTAGTGTGAGAAAGATAAAAAAGGAAGGGTAAAAATAGGTTTAAATCCCATGTAAAGAAGTCATGAGACAAGTCATGTGCCAAGTACATTAGTCAGTCCTACAGTGTGTGGATTGATCCTTCTGAGGTAGATTCAGAAGTGATTTTGGCACTTCATAAATTGCATTATGTGCTATTTAAATATAGAAAACAAAGCCTAGAGGAGTTGTCCCACATATGTCCATGCCTTACAGTAATTGCATTATTTAACAAATAAGTGCATATATCATAACAAAGGAAAGTAAGAAATTACCTTGTAGTGACTGACAGGCCAAAGAAGGTTTAGAACTTTTAGAGGAACTGTTATGCTAAGCTAGGAAGTCAGGCCAAAGAGCTGCAAGCAGCCCTGGCACCTGACTTTGCTGTACATCAGCAAAGCTTGAGAACAGCAGGTTCAGAAAACCCTGCTGCCCCCATGCCTGTCCTTCTGGGCAATGAAGAGCTCAAATAGGATCTGGTCTCAAAAGATGCTGAGCTCTGACATCTCTTATGGGCATTAGGGGCAGCTGGGTGGAGTGTCCTGGAAGCTGGTACTGTCAAGTCCTCTAATAATTAATTTTGTTTTTTCCAAGCTGCTCCCAGATGGCAGCTGCCATCTCTGGCTACTGGTACCCTGGATCCCTGTTCACCACTTCTCATTGCTGCCTGGCCTAGGGAGAGAAGCCTTCCCAACTGGTGATCAGCCTGATGCAATCACAGTCCCTCTCAGCTGCTGCTGGTTTTTCTTTGGCCATTTCTGACCAAATTTCTGGAGTGAGTTTGCTAATTAAGTAAACCCTGCACCTGTATCCTTCTCAGACTTACTCTCTGTGTCACCACCAGTGAGTTGCAGGTTCATTTGCTTTTTCTCTTCTGTAAATGAAGAATTCACAGCCATCTCCTAGATCCTGTATGTTTCTTACACCTACACACTAAAAGTGCAGCTGCTTGGAGTGAGAACATCTCCAGGAGGAATGGTGCCACTTGGAAGACCTGGGTTCATGATTTATGCTGCTTATAAACATAAGAGTCCTATGTCTTGCTTGCATGGGCTGTCCCGGTGTTGTGAGAAAGCCTTGCAGAGCCTGCGGTTGCCCTGTGCTGCCACATCACCCTTATGTGACCTCACCTGCACTTCTGACTCCTAAGGGTGACATTCAGTGCCAGAAACCCCATCGTTCTGGGATCCAGTCAGCTCACAATAACAGAATAGCTATGGTTTGGGCTGTGGACCTTCCTCCTTCACCCCCAGATGTATCAAAGAGTCATGCCAGGCTGCTGCTAAGTGTTCTTGTCTTCATTAAATTCATATTCCAGTTTGTACAGTTTTGTGATAAAGTCAGACTGTGGCAGTTACAGTGTTAAATGAGATGAAGATAGGAATGTAGTCACCTTTTTAGTCTGGAACAGATTCAGACTTCCCTACTGCCAAGTTCCCAGTATGTTCAGTAATAAAGTGTGGCTTGTAAACATGTCAGCACTTAATAGGGCCTTGAATCAAGTACTCATTCAGTCCACTAACTGCTGTTGGTGCCAAAAGTGGTTCAGTGCTTTTTATTTTACATCTCCTTTACCAATGACTTTGTGACTTTTCCAAAGGTGTTAAAACCAAAACTGTAACAGAAGAGGCTTTCTGATAAAGGTTGAGCAGAACTAATTCATACACTTAGAAATATTTCAATTTCCCCAAGAACAGGATAGAACAGGATAATTTTAGTGGCTTTATTCCCTTAGGTTCGACATAGACCTCTCAAATAGTCCAGTCATTAGAGACTGTGGAAGGGTTATATTTGGATAAAGAACAAAATACCACAAAACCCAGTGGAAGGCTTGACCCTGAAGCAGATGAGCATTGTCAGCTTTGATTTTATTGCAAAAATTTGTAAATATTTTTCTAGTGTAGGCCAAACAACTTTGGCCACAGTTGCTTGCTTGTTGGGAGCACCAGCTAACATTCTTCTCTGATTTTAGTCCAGTTCTGATGTGGGTTTGGTCTCCAGATCTTTTCTTAGATCCTTCCTTTTAAGGAACGGGCTGGTTTTAAATGACCCAGTCATGAGCTCCTAATGTTGCAGATCCTTCCTCTGGAGTTCACCCTCCATTCTCTGACTAGAAGCCAATGATAGATTGGCTCCTGCAACAGGAGATGGGAGACCACAGTCCAGTGCTTTGCCAGAGACATCCGTGGGATTTGAGACAAGTTCCTGCTTCCATGGTCTGTGGTGTTTTATAAATGGAGATTTGAAAAAGAATGGTAGGATTATTATTTATATACATTACAACATCATCTCAGATCCTAGCCGTGGACCCTCATTGTGCTGATTACTGATGGGAGAAAGGGGTCTTAATATCTTTGCAAGAGAAGAGAGAGGTGAAACTTGAGGTGAAAGAACCAGTCAGGTTCTGGAAGAATGGCTGTGGGGATTTTAGGAATAATGGGTGTTAAGGTCTTAGAAATGGGTTGTAACGTCTTCATCAATATCAAGCTGCATTTTTTATAGAATCCAGATAATTTGAGCTTCTAAACTTTAGGGCAATGTGTGGTAGGTGGTTCGCGAGTACCCTAGCTAATGGGGAAAGGAGGAGGGCAACGTGGGGCCAGGAGTTTAGGATAAAAGGAGGCCGTGTCCTCCCAAAACTTGAGTGAGACCCCATGGGGGGTATGGCCTAGTGGACTCTATCCCTTTACTCAAATAATGTTGCAAGGCTCCTCTGTCTCTTTTGTGGACACTGGCTTTTCACAGCGTGATTTTCTGCACATCACCAAGTGTTTAATTTAATTATGACCCATGAGATGGCAGCTGGGCACCATCAAGGAGACAGTTTGGCACCATTCATCATGTTATGCATGTTATTGCATGTTATCCTTGCAAAAGGCAAGGATAACATGAATCTTGACTTCATTGCAGGTAATCATCTTAGAATTTGGAAGAAGGCTACTGAGATGACACTTGAGAAATGTGTATTTTGTGTAAAAAAGCTGTGGTGTGCTCAGCTCTGTAACAAAGGAGCCAGTCACTGTAATTAGGTTGACTGGTTTTATTAAAGAAAACAACAACTGGAAACAGGGACCTGAGATAAGCCCAAGGTCCCCAGTGACAAAGCGTCAAAGAGTCAACATTGAATCAAAGAGTCAACATTCATGCTGGATGCTCCTTCAGTCACAAGTACCTTTGGAGGACACCACCCCTCCCCGGGGGAGTCCTTTTATAGTCTCCAGGAGGATCTAAATCGTCTCTCTTCTAATTGGCACTTATCCAGGGGTCCTGATTGGTCCAGCTTGGCGGTGCATTTCTGTCCACTCATTCTGCAACTCCGTCGATAATGAATGGCTGTTGTGGTGCACCAATCTAGTCCTCCATGATGTCACTCTTCTGGTCGAAGCTCCTTCTGGAAAGTTCCTGTAGTGGTATCCCCTCCCAGCTCCCTGGTGGTTACTCATTACAAAGCATTACACCCCTACCTTCACACAACCCAAACGCCAAACATAAACTCAGCCACATCGAACAATAACCCACACTGTCCTATTCAACTTAATTCACCCGTAACAAGCTCAATCTATTTGCCTTTGAAAACATTTGATTGTGGAGTGAAACAAATATTGAAATTCTGGACTTCAACCAGGACTTTTCGTAAGCTACTGTCTGGTTTCAGCATGTGATGGATCTCAACTTGCAAATGCCAGAGTACTCACAGCCAGGTGTAGACTGGTTTTGCAAACCTCTGATGATCTCTCAGCAGCACTGAGTGAGGGCACGCTCCTGCTCCGCTATTGCCCCCAACCCATTGCCCCTGCCGCATGGAGGTTGTGCTTTGCAAAACCTTGGCTATTATCAGTGGTGTTTGAAAAGCCTGTGTAACATCTGTAGCAAATGCTCCCAGGGGGGCAAAAAAATAATGGAAATTGTCCTGCTTGTATTTTTGAACTGAGAACAGGCAGTGAATTTTTTTGTTTGAAATCACAAATTTCAGGGTGGCGGGGCCATAAAGGAACCGTCACTCAGCCCAGGGTCACAGCTTCTGACCCCCTCGTGCACAGCACGGCTGCGAGACCCCTCCGCACGCCCCGAGCCCGGCCGTGCTCCTGCCCTGCAACGGGGCAGGGCCCCACCCCGGCCGGGGCCGTCCCACCAAGGGAGGCGGCCTCCCGTGAGCAGGAGGCCCTGGAGCGGCGCTCGGGGAGGGCCAGGCCCGAGCCGGCGGCGAGCCCCGGGGACCCGACGCGGTGAGTGCCTGGGCACGTCGGGCTCCGGCGAGCCGCGCCGTGAGGCCGTAGCTGAGGCGGGGCCGGCGCGGCGGCGGGGCCGGGCTGGGGGCGGTGGAGGCCGGGCCGGGCGGCATGATCGGCACCCTGCTCTGCTACGTGCTGCTGCCGGCGGCGCGGCTCCTCCAGGCCCTCCGAGGTAACCCGGCCCCGGGCGGGCGGTGGCGGGGGCAGGGGCAGCTGGCGGGGGTGGTCCGGAGGGGCGGGGATGTCCCTCGCTGTCCTCCCCCCCGGCCTGAGGGGGTTGCGGCCCGGCGGCCGGGATCGGCCCGGCCGCCCCGGAGCTCCCCAAAGCCCTGCCCCTGGGCAGGTGGGGCCTGGGGCTGCTGGCCCGGGCAGCGCGGGGAGCTGCGTGTGTGGAGGGAACAGCTGCCAGCTGTCGTGCTGCAGAGGCAGGCTGCGCTTTGCGCAGGGGCTCTAGCTTCTGCCCCCAGCCTGCTCTCCAGGCTCGGGGAGATCCTTGGAGATGGGCTGCAAGGGCCTGCGAGTGACTTCGTGGATGGACTTAAGTTTTGTGTGCATTGCTATTTCATTTACTTTCCCTAGATCCGGCTGCTACTTCACAATCCCTGGTACTGAGCTCATGTAAAGCCACCCTCCAGCCTGAACCTGTCCCCGGGCCTGTAGCAACTACTGGACTGGCACACTGTCTTTTTTCATAGTGAGCAGAGAGCTGACGCCTCTCAAATTCAGCTCCTATTGTGTATTAACACGCTCTTGTAGGCACTCATCATGCCTGGCCAGTGGCGTGTGGAAACATTACATTGGTGCGTTGGTGTTTCTGACATTAATGAACTTAATTACAAACCGACAGAGAGGAGTATGGTTCTTAAAGCTCCATTTTTGACACATATAGAAAACTTTGACACAAAAAATATAGTGAAACTATAGATGGATGTTGCTGACTCCTGTATGTTACTGCTGTGGCTGACTGACAGGGATGCAGAGAAAAAAGGTGATTTGTAATCGACAGAAGTTGCTAGTTAACAGTAGGGACAAGAGTGTGCAGAATTCATGGCGAAATGTGAATGCCAACTCTTGTATAGATGCAGGTAAAAGGAGTCTCTGTCTTTTTCTACTTTACCGCACAAATATTAGTGTATCCAATGTTACATTTTTATTTTTTGCTACATGTCAGTCATCAGGTGATCTGTAATTCTTACTAGGACTGCTTCTGTGCATATACTCTCTCTAGTAAGGCATATGTTGGTCCCTCTGTGTCTTCTTTTTTCATCTCTTAGTAACAGAATGGTTTTTCTCCTACAACACATTTTTTGTGATATATTTTGTTCTTAAAGCTGACTACTATTTCTTACTCAATCCCTGGAAAGAAACTTTTTCCAAGCGATGATCTACAAGACCTTGGCTTCTTAGCCCGTGCACCTGATTAGCTAACTACTACAGACTGTGCCTTTACATATGGTGCTGAGAGCTGATAGTTTCCACAAGGCCTTTCAGCTTGGCTGTCTGTGGTGCTGCATGAGTTAGGACTGCATTCCCTAGATTTCATAAAGCTATTGCTTTTGTGTGCAGTTTCAGTGACTTGGACTAATATAACTGCACTTGTACTGTGGCTTAGCATTCTGGAGCAGGCAGGAGAAGTTATTAAACAGTAATTGTTTTTCCTCAGAGAAGTAACTTGTTTAGGTTGCTATGCTGAATGGTTGTATTGCACAGTTACAGCAAATGCATTTGAATAAGAATAAGAAAAGAATGAGTAAGGTGAAGGATGAAGGATCTTTTATCTCATCCATGGCTGTCTTATTTTGGTTTTGTTTTTAAATGACAGATGCTTTCTTTACCTATCGAAAGAATGTGCTTCTGGCGAAGAGCCCGTCCACCCAGATAGAAGGTGTCTTTGCTGCAACCACAGGAAGATCGGTCCCAGAAGAGCAAGAAGCCCTTCTCCAGGAGTGGCTGGAGGAAGGAGTAGGGAATTTGCCAGCCAGTGAGAGTGTTCCAGCAGTGAGGAAAGTATCAGTTACACTCACTAGTGACTGGTTAGAAGGTTCAGAGTTATTGATGACCAGCCTCAGTGACCTGAATACATCTCCGGAAGTCATCCAGTGTGCTGATCAGCAGCACTCAGAGCTAAATGCTTTGGCTTCTTCAGAACTGCAAGATCATGTAGTGGCTGAACTGGCAAGATTACCACCAGAGGAAACAGTGACTGTAGCAGGCAGTGCCCCTTGGGCAGCTGTGGTGCCACAGACAGATCACCAGACAGCTGGCTGTGCTGGTGTCAACGTGGAAGTGCTGAATGATGACCCAGCTGTGCTGGCCTGGAGTTTAGCATGTGATTCAGAGACAGTGCCACCAGTGCTCCCAGCCCAGCCCTTTCAGGATGCGGTACCGTTTTATCCTGTCCCAACAGAGGTGCCCTACCATGGTCAGTGATGGCTCTGAATCTAATGTTTTGTTTGGGATTGGCATTTGTAGTGCATGTGGACAGGTTATCATGTCTGGGCTTGCTGTCAGTAAGATGTGGATTGTCTGTGCAGAATTGACAGGATCTGCTAGTGAAAACTGTAAAGTGAGTTTTTGCTGAGGAGGGGCTGGTCACAGCTACTGGTTTCTGTGCTGTTAAGACTGTCTGGTCTGAATATCAATATATGTTCCTTACTGTTCTCAAATGCTGGCTTTGTACTCTAAAAAGCACTGAAAAGTGGGTCTGGTGTTTCAGTATGCTTGACTGTAGTCATGTATTATGCCATCCCTACAGACAACTATCCAAAGATATCCAGAAAGAGCATCTGAAAACCAGAGTGGGTGAGGGTTTGCTCACGGTCTAGAGTGCCCTGGCTTAGGGAATGAGAGTGGCTATTTTCTGGGTCCTAGGGGAGCCCAAGTATCAGCAAGGTACCCAGTGTGGCTGTAACTTTGCTTTTTGTCTCTTGCATGTAGAGATCTTATGGAGAGACTGGGAGGATCTTTCTGTCCAGCCCTATGTCTTTGAGCAGGTCTCAAAAAACACTTCTCTCTTTGAATTTCGAGTCATGTCTTACAACATCCTTGCCCAGGACCTGGTGGAGCAGGGCCTTGATCTCTATGCACACTGTCATCCAGACATCCTGAACTGGAACTACCGCCTTCCAAACCTTTTGCAGGAGATCCAGCATTGGGATCCTGATGTAAGTATGACTGAGCCCTCTCTACATCAGTGTCACCAGAATTTGAATTCCTTGTTCGATCTAATAGTATTGAGAAAATAAAAAATGGGGGCAGGGTTACCTGCTTGGTAACTGGACACTGATGGCTCTGAGAGTGTTTGAGGACTTTCACAGACGGTGTTTTTGGTGTCTGTCTTGCTTATATTGTAGAAAGTAGTCATACTTTGATAGCAGGGCTTAGCTTCTATGAACAGCAGAAGCAGAGGAAGAAGGACCAGTTTTCTAAGGCAGCACAGGAGGAGAAACCTGCATAGAAGAGGACTCCATGAATTTCTCTATTCTTTGAGTCCTCTTTGTGGGATGAAGGGTCTTTTATCTCATCAATGGAAAACTGAATAATAAGCTAATGTGACCCAGGAAGTTAGTGCTTTTCATCTGGAAAGTACGGATAGAGTTGCAGTGGTGACATTTCTGTTTGGAGGGTTGGTATATGAAATATTGGCACGTTTCCACTTTCTTCCTTCCCCAAAACAAAGTAACTAGCAAATACTTGTGGAACAAGTGAGGTCTCTGCCTTCCTTCCAGGTTCTGTGTCTCCAGGAGGTGCAAGAGAACCATTACTGGGAGCAACTGGAACCAACATTCAAGGAGATGGGTATGTCTGCTTTTGTACATCCAGCTCATGGGACTGGCCAAATACTGCTTCTTGTATAACATCTTCAAAAGCACTCAGTTTCAAAAGACCTCTTCTGTTTGCCAGGTGGCTGCTGGCCCTACTTCTCAACTATCTGCCTAGCTCTTTATCCTTTCTTTTGCAATTGATGTCTCTAAGCTGAAAGATCAGAGTAACAAAACAGAAGGCCCGAGAAGGACAAGGAGAGAGGAAATACCCCCAGTGATTAATTATAAAGGGTGATTATTGGAACAGAATTGGGTATATTGCTGTACCCAAATGTAGTAGGAGCCTTTTCTATAGAGACTTGCTGAGCCTGAGGCAGTGACTGGATAAACCTTTTAATAGGTGATGGTTTCTTTTCAGGCTTTGCGTGCTTCTATAAACGGAGAACCGGGACGAAGACAGATGGCTGTGCAGTGTGCTATAAGCACAGCAGGTTCCAGCTGATCAGCCTCAGCCCCATAGAATACTTCCGGCCTGGCCTGGATGTCCTCAACCGGGATAATGTGGGCTTGGTGCTGCTGCTACAGCCTGTGCTCCCAGAGGGCCTGGGTCTGAAGGCAGTCAGTCCTTTGTGTGTGGCCAACACTCATGTGTTGTTTAATCCCCGTCGAGGAGATATCAAACTGGCCCAGGTGGCCTTGCTGCTAGCAGAGATTGACAAAATTGCAAGAACTGCTGAAGGCAGCTACTATCCTGTCATCTTGTGTGGAGACCTGAACTCTGTACCTGATTCTCCACTCTACAAATTCATCCGGAATGGTGAACTTTCCTACCATGGGATGCCAGCCTGGAAGGTAGCTGCCAGCCAGAATTGGGATTGGATAGCTCTTTGTTGTACGATGCTAGACAAATGCATGGCTGCATTCTTTCTCCTGTGAGGAAATAGTCTTAATACTGAATTAAGTTATTCAGCAATCTTCCCCAATGTCTCCAGCATTGCAGGGGAAAGAACCAGACAAGTGTGTGCTTGTTGTTTCCACCACTGCTCTTTCAGTTTCTCTTGAGGCAGACTTGTGATAATAGACCTCTTAATTTCAAGTCTTTTTTCCTTTCCTATGGAGTTTTTATGCCTGGGTGGCTGGAAGTGTAGGGAAATGCAACTCCACCAAGACTTACTGAAGTTTTATGTGGACGTTTGTTCCAAAAAAATTTGAAGTGGGTGCTTATGCTGGAGTCTGTTGTGGTTGTCTTACTGTGTGTCTGTGATCAAATATATGGTTGTCATTCAAGCTAAATCATCACTTCAATAAGATACCTGTAAAGTATCTTGTCAGGTGACTTTTAGCTAATTGTATCTGTCCCCTGCAGCTGAAGGTTTATTGTATCTGTACCATAGTCTGAATAGCTTAGTTTATGCCTTTCTACGAGGGCATTCCCCTGTCTTGCTCTTGGCAGGAGTATATATGTACATTGTCTATAGCTTGCACATCTGCTCTGTGTCACTGACAGTTGCTCTCCTTTTCTGGCCTTCTTGCAGGTGTCTGGTCAGGAAGACTTTTCCCAACAATCGTATTCACGGAAACTGCTGGCCCCACTGTGGCCGAGCTCACTGGGTATAACAGAGAAGTGCCAGTATGTCACTCTGTGCCAGCCAAAGAAACTTGGTGAGCTCCAGTATGCATTGACAGTATGACTTTGCTGAGGATGGGCAGTTTGTGGGCCTTCCCGTCTCTCTAAGTAGCTTGGGCATGTGCTGCCTGAGGCACTTGACAAAGATTCTCTTCTTCTACTTTGTATATGAATTAAATATATTTTTTTCCAGAACCTATTGCATTTCTGCCATTTTTTTCCTCTAGTCAGGAGTTGAATGTTCCTCTACCAGTAACAATTTCTCTGTGTGTCTCTTTCATATTCCCAGACTTAATGCTTTTGTGCAGTTGTAAACTATGTTCAACAAGCACAGCTTTCATCTCCAGGTGTTTGGGGTGTGGCTTTGGATAGTATTTGCAAACCACTATCAAGTAGTCACTCCTAAGACCCAGGTACAATCATGTCTGTTCTCTGCATCCATAGAGAGGATTAAAAAAAATGGAGCCCACACAAAATAGCTTTTGTTAAAATCTTGAATGTAGAACTTGTATTCAGCCTGATCTCCATAAATGTTTTTCTCAGCGCGCCATTTCCTGGAGTTGGACACTAACTGATCTGCTTGAAAGTCCCTTGAACTTCTGGTGTCTTAGAGGGGACTTTGTGCTGACCATGACTGTTGCATTTGAGGGATAGCAGTAGCTGTGCTCTGTCCTCCTACTGTTACACATCTGTTCTGTTCTACATGTAGGTTATTAGGTGATTTCTATTCTCATGGTATCAGAGTGCTTGGGCACAAAAGCCTTTCTCAAAAGAGCTCTTAGAGGCCCGAAGATCTAAAATATATGTAAGTTTTCCCTGGATACGTGACTTTTAATTTGTACTTTTTGATTTGTACTTTTCTCTGCAGGGAAACGTGAATACAGCCGTGACTTCCTGCTCCAGTTCCGCTTCTGTGATGTTGCCTGTGAACGACCACCACAGCTGGTCCTCTTGGAAGGTGTGACAGATGCTAAACCAGGTATTAATGGGAGACTTTTCAACTTGTCTCTCTCCTAGTTCAATGGAGCCTCTCCTGTGAGGACAGACTGAGAGAGTTTGGACTGGAGAAAAGGAGGTTTCACTGAGGCCTCATTGTGGCCTTCCAGTACTTAAAGGGGACTTGTAAAAAAAAGAGGGAGAGTGACTGTCTACACAGGCATGTAGTAATGGGACAAGGGGAAATGGTTTTAAACTTCCTAGAATTCCTTACATAGAGGGTAGTAAGACATTGGGCCAAGTTACCCAGAGAAGTTGTGGATGCCACATCCCTGGAAAATGTTCAAGGCCGGGTTGTATGGGGCCCTGTCACCCACAGCCTGATACAGTGGGTGACATCCTTGCCCATAGGATGGAGGGATGAAACTAGATGATCTTTAAGGTCCCTTCCAACCCAGGCTGTTCTATAACTGTATGATCCTGTGATTTCAAGGAAAACATGAGGTGGAGGTAATGCCTGGTGAGCAAAGGGAAAGGCAGAAGGGTGCCTTCTGTGACATGATTCCACGAGAGCTCAGAGAAGTACACTTTCCTCCCTCATACATACTGACTGTGTTTCTTGAGATGCTCTGAGATTTGGCTTCTTGAAGCTGTTTCTTATAAACTTCTTTGAAGCTGAAACACATATGTATGGGTTTTTTTCTGCTTCGAGATTTTGGTGGCAGAGAACAACCTGAAGACTGTAATGATACATAATGGTCCCAATACAGATGTCTCTGGAAGCTGGTACCCAGTAGACATTGCTGCACCTCTAGGCCTTGTGGCATGGCTGGTTCTGCTTTCTTCAGTTCTGTTCTGCCTTTCTAGACACCCTTTGAGTAAGCTGTAGGCTAAGACAAGCAAACTTTCTTTGAGAGCAAAGGTTGAAATACCCTGGACTTTGGTAATATTAAATGCTTTAAGGACATGTCCTCAGCATGACTTCTCCATTGTTTGCACTGATCTGCTCTAAGGATGTTCCTGTTAGTCTTACAGCTTGTGTTTCCTTTGGATATTTTTCCTTAAGATGTTCGTGACTGGAAGCTATCTGCTCTTCTTGGGCAAAAAGATTCATTTGGTTTCAGGAGAAGCTTCTCAGACTTGGGATGAGCAGCCTGTTCTGGGATCTGTGTAGGTCTGGCTAGAATCTCTTTGCTCCTTTACAGACCGCCCTGCACACTGGCCCAAGCCTGCTGCCATGGTGAAAGACCCTGATCCCCAGCCATTCATCCCAAGGTAACTTGGTGCACCTTCAATGGCCTCAGTCTTCAGATTCAGCTTTGTTTTCCTGAGCACTGAAAATCTGGCTGAAGTAAAGACTGAAGTAAATGTGAGAGTGAAAGACAGTAAGGAGGCCTAACTGGAAGAGCTAGATCCACCCAGAATTCTCCCAGCAGCTGAGTGCTGGTCTGTCAGCCTTGTGTTGGTGAGATTGAGAATGAAGGGCATAGGCATATATAGGACTGGGTATTGAAGACAAAGGAAATTCACAGTCTGTCTTGCTTTGGTGTAAGTGGAGCGAATAGTTCTGGAAGATGTTATTTGCACACAAAGTAGGAGTAGTTTAGACAGTTGCATCAATCAGCAAGGGAACATTCAGCTGTGACTCTGCAGTACCGAAAAGGCATAATTCTCTTTCCTTCCTTGATAAACAGTGACTGTTTGTGTGCAGGTGTTCAGGTGTTATCCAGCATGGCCTCAACCTGACCTCTGTCTACAGCCACTTCTTGCCACAGAGGGGACGCCCGGAGGTCACAACGATGCCCATGGGGCTTGGAGCCACTGTTGATTACATTTTCTACTCAGCAGAGCCTGTGGAGAACAAGGCGGGTGAGTGTGGCAGTGCGGGGCTTATCCCTGTGACATTGGAAGAGGACTGTGAGACAGGCCAGATGGGCAGTGCATTTCATTAAGCTGGTGGATCTACAGAATGTGTCTTTGAAATAATACACAAGGTGGAAGTGACATTGCCTTATGTACCATGAGCAGACACTGTTTATCTTTGTTGTGAAAAAAATGAGGCTGCTTAGGTTCATGTAGATTTTTGAGGAAGCTAGAACAGAGTAGATTTTTTCTCTTGTATAAATATCTTACTTTTACTCCTGGTAACAGACAGTGCTGTGTCCTGAGTTCAAGCCTTGGACTTCTGGTCTGTCTGAGATCACATGCTGTTCTTGGAAGGAGGTGGCTCTAGTTCCTTTACAGAAGCACCTTCTCTCTGCTGTCTGGAACAGGAGTTCTGTTGATAAAAGACTTCATGTAAATGCATCCAGGAACTCTCCTGGAGCTGATTTGGGTCATGTCAGAATCAAGTTTGGGGAACAGATTAGGAATGAAGAGATTAATTCCTCCTCGGGGGAGAATCTGAAGCTATTGCTAAGCCACAGCCTATTAAAGGAACTTCTCACATAAGCAACTACCTGGTGAATTTAGTGTATTCTTGCTTCTTATGCCTGGAAGTACATGAAACTATGAACAGCAGTATTGTAGGATGCTCACTGCTTTCACATCTAGGCTCAAAGGTGCATGTAGTGTTTGTGCAGGCTGTCTTTATTTATCAGGGAAAGAACAGGAAAGGATTGATGATCGTCTCTCTGTGAGTGTGTAGAGTCAATCTGTGGTGGCAGTCTCTGGCTGATGTTTCTTTTCATTTTCTTTGTCAGGTCGCAGGCTGTACAAGGATGGAGCCCTGAAGCTGCTTGGCCGTCTTTCTCTTCTCTCTGAAGATGTCCTCTTGATGGCAAATGGCTTACCAAATCCTTTTTGTTCATCTGATCATCTGTGCCTGCTGGCTAGCTTTGGCTTGGAGATCTCCAGCCTCAGAGACAGTTAGTGTTGGTTCCCTTTCCCTAAAGAAAAGCTATTCTGAATACAATAGTTGAGACTCTGGGTTGCACAACCTGCTTGCAAGAAAACCCTTTTCCTTGTCATGCCCTAAAAGTCCTTTTCTCCCCTCACACCCTCACTAAAAGCAGGGATGGGAGAGTTGGAGTGCTTTTTGCATTGGTATTTTGTGTCTCTGCAAACCTGAGCTGTGTTTCCAGTGGGCTGCCAGGTGTATTGAGGCATTAGCAGCTCTTAAAGGGATCCTTGTTCCACTGCCTTGTTTAGCAGGTGTTTCTGTGCTGCAGGAACCAACATAACTCCCATGTTTATTTGTCCCTGTGTGAGATTTTCAAGGAGCTGGAAAAGAGAGGGGCAGTGCTATCTGCGTTTGGTTAGTTTAATTGTTACCAAGGAGCATGGGATGTATATGCCAATACTCCTTAACACCAAAGCAATAGTTCTTTTAATTTCTCAGTAATAGTTTAGTACTTTCAGAGCTAGTTGTTACGTTGCCTTTTAGATTGGATCTGCTAATTGCTTAGAAATGCCTTTTACTTAATAATCTGTAAGGGCTGACTTGCTGACAGAAGGGTTTGTGTAGTGTAACAGTTTCTACAAGAAACTGTTTGCTGTGACTAATGGACCAGGGAATGGGATTGCCAGGAATGAACCAGGGGTTCTACAGAGCCACCCACAGCAACTCTAGAACTGCAGCAAAAGCCCAGAGGCCTTGGGGAAGGCTTCCTTCCTTTCTAGCAATTTCAGAATGGTACCTAATTTGTTATTTTTAGCAGAAATATTTAGGATCGTTCCAGTGAATATCCTGTGGAAAAAAAATTACAAGGCACGACAACCCCAGAAGGCTGTAACTTTGGTTTGTCTTAAAAGAGAGATGAAAATGGAAGGCATGTGAGGGTCAGCAGAGCCATCAGATGGAAGAGCTGTTCTTGCCACTTGCCCTATTCTTTTCTCTGTGCACTCCCTGTTGCAGTCAGCCTGCTGGGGTCAATAGCCAACCTGTAGCATCCATCTCCTGCGCCAGACTGAAGTCCATGCTGCATCCTTCTTCTGGACCCAGCCATGCTTAGGTGTATCTGGAACCCTTAGGATCAACTCCTGTTTCTTGACATATGTTGGGAGGAAGGAGAAGGCTGTGTACCTTGGAGCCAGACTGCAGGCACTTGGATCCCAGCGTACCTTTGGTGTCCTATCAGTGTGCTTTTGTAAACACTGGCTTGGCCAGTACAAAAGCACTCGAGCTGTACCTGCGTTTAGAGTAAATTCTCCAGCCTGACATTTGGTGCTCAGTTTTTCCCTAAGAGATGAAACCAATATTGGCAGAAACACGATCAATCTTCTGTTCACAAGCAAGGCAGGAAATCCAGTCCCACCTCAGGTTTATGCAGGAAGGTACAGGAGACTTGAAGCATTGTTTGTTCTTCATGGTGTGTATTGAAGGACTTTGGTATTTTAAATGTTACTTTCTTTATTGAAAAATAAAGTACTCCTAATCCAAGAAAATACCACAAAGCAACTGCAGTACCTTGGATTTCTGTCAGCTGAACCTCTGAAGACTTGCTTGACAAGGTTTTGCTGGCTGTGAGGTGAAAGAAGGCAAATTTGCTACACAAGTGATGAGGGTTGAAGAGAGGGAAGAAGTGAACTTAATTTAATCTCCCAAGACATCCCTAAATCCCAGAGGTGGCTTCTTTGGCTTTGGGCTTGTCTTGCCCCCTCCATCCCCCTACCTCCCCCTCCCCCCGCAAAGAAAGGTTTGCATTGAGGAACTCTTGCCCTCCTTCCTAAGAAAGGAATACTGCTGATCTTTTACAGCTCACTTCTGTAAACTACAAAAACAAGGTGTGTGTGTGGGGGGGTTGTGTTCTGTGCCCTTATGAGCATGTAGGGACTGCATATTCATTCCCTTCTTGCCCTGCCAGATGGTTTGGTATTTGTCTGGTGATGTGTGGATGACTTTTGCTACCATTTGTGAGTTTCTGTAAGTGAACAGCAGCCTTGAGGGGTTGTGAATAATGTTGCCCTTAAGTAATAGTTCTGGCATGGCACTGGGGAGTGATGGATGCAGAGGTGTGCATGTATATGACTATGTTTATCTCACACTTTGACTGATTTCTGCCAGTACTCTTACTCTGATTTTGTAAATGGTAGTATTTACAAAGGGAGGGAAGGAAAGGGTGAACTGAGAGCTTTGCTTTCTATCTGGCTCAAAAAGAGGTTGCCAGAAGGCAGCCTGGTTGCAGATGACTCCCTCCTGCTGTTAACATTGTAGTAGGAACCTTAGAAGACACTAAAGGTTTAACAACAACCAAAAGCACAACAAAAACTTCCGTGACACATGGTGTTGGCACTTAGAACTTCAGCTGTCTGCTTCTGTTGTAATTGCTGGCCGAGTCTGAGGTCAGTTGGTGGGGAGGTGTGTATGTATGTATATGTGTATGAAAGCTGCCCATAAGAGAGCCAGACTGAGCTCTCTTGAGACCCATAAGGTGTGCACCATACACCAGCAGGTGAACTGGTTGCCTCTGCATTGCCTGAAGCACCCTGCTAGTCCTGTGATGTAACTCAGGTGGAGGGCCTGTGTTCCAGTATCACAAGAGCTTTTTCCATTTTATGTAAACCAAAACCTTGACTTGTGGGCAAATTGCATGGAAGCATCTCAGGGAGGTTTTAAGGTTTCAGCTGTACTTTGCTTGAAAATCTAATGTTGCACAGGTAAAACTAATGCTTTCCATGCATGAAATAATATGGTATGCACCTGGAATTGTTAAGTTTTTCAACACTGGATATGGAGTCATGTGCAGAGAAATGCCAGGACAATGCCTGCAAGTCCCCTTATTCTTCTTTCTGGAGGTTATAGTCCCAGGGTGACTTGCAGCTCTGAAAGCCCTGGCTTGCACGTGTTTTATTGGGCCCTCATAGGTGAAACTGTGGCAGAAATGCAGGACCATTGCTAGTGGCTGCATAGAGACACAAAGGCAGAGTTGAAGACTTGATCTCTGTATTTACTTTGACCACTGTCCCAGAAGCTCTGGTGTGGACTCTTACAGAGCTGGTCTGCTTCAGGAAAATAAAACCCCCTGTGTTCTAGAGCAATTTGGAGTTAATATGAAATGGATCTGGAGACCTGTGAATGTATCTTCATTGTGTGGGATTATAGGAGAGGTTTGGAGGTGGGGTGGGTAGAAAGTTCCTAACTGTAAAACCACGACTAGCATATAGTTGTTGGGAGAAGAGAATGTGTTTTGTGATGCTTTAAGAGTAGCACCCACAGAATACAAGCAGAGCTTGTGGTAATGAGCATTGTAATGGGATTCCAGATGTAGCTCTTAGAACTACTGTTTCTGGACCTAAATGCATGATGAGTTGTCTTTAAGACAGCTTTCTGATTAATTACAGAGGGGTCTGTAAATGGTTATGAAAGTAGAACAGCAGTATCTGCCATTCTCAGAAAGGGAAGGTGTCACAGAGGTAATTACCAGCTACATCACCTCAGCAGTGATGTAGAGTTCAGGGAGATGAGTGCTTAGGGGAAGTGATGCCAGAGACCACTGGCAGTGTGTGTACGTGCCCTGTTAGCAGCCTCCTAAACTGCAGGAGCATGCAGCTGTAGAGGCAATCAAGTATTTGACAAAGTATCTTTGCTAAAAACAGCTTAGTTTGCACCACAGCTGCTAGGCTTTATTTAGTTATGCTATTTAAATAGAAGTTGGACTTCCTTCATTTTCTCAGTTTTAAGTTCATTGCTTCAGGAGGTTGTCCTTCATAATCAGTTTTCCCAATTACATGGGATGGGAGGAGTGGTAAACAATATAATTGCCCTAGCTTCTTTCCTGTCCTTAATAAATGAAACTTGGCTGCTGTTTGAGGTCTTCTTTCTCCATGTCTTTTGCTTATGAGCTATCTCTCCAGCAGCTGTTTTCCCATGACTGCTCTAGCCAGTTATCTGAGTTGCTGATGTTTATTTTTTGTGCAGCTGTATTTCTTCAATTAAAAGTTATGGGTGCAATTCTCTAGGGCTAAGTTTTATTATAAATGCAACATTTAAATGGTGTCAAGATGTAAGAGAGTGGGTTTCCTCACCCCTGAAGAACTATGTGGGAGGAATGGGAGATCTCAAACAAACACTTAGATGGGAGTAACACTTGTTATATAAAACAAAAAAACGGAATTTCAGATTTATTGTTAGTGCTCTGTATGCCACCTGCTTTGTGAAGAAGACAGAACTCTGAAATATACTTGACCTTAGTTTCTCTTCTCTGAGGAGTCTCCAAGAGGTTGTAAGAAGTTCAGCATCTCAGCGGATCAAGGTATGAGTCCTGCTCTTAATGATGTGTTGATTATGGTGCTGGCACTGCAAAGCTAGAGTCCAATATCTGCTCCCATTTCTACCACCTCAGCATTGAACACTTATTGGATGTACTCTTTAGAAATTTGCAGACATATCCATGGGTCATCCAAATACAGATGAACCCTTTTGTTGCTTACCTGAAGGGGGACTGTGCAGGCATTAGTGGCATACCATCTCCTTTCAGGCTTCCTGTTGTGCAGACTAATTGAATTGCTGACTTTGACCTGCTTCTTACCAGACTGTAGCTGCCTGGCTTGTAGTGCTTCCCATAGCACTGTCAGGCTGAAATGCACAATAATACTGCATTGTGTTTCTAAGTATGATACTGAGCTCACCTGTTACAATGATAACCAAGATGACAGATGTAACAGCTGGCATGCCTCTAACTCCTTTTGTCAGCTGTAAACATTTGGCTTCTTCTGTCAAGGCAAGTTGTCCTCCAGCTTCCACTGAAAATATCATTCTAGTCTTGGAGCTATTTTTCTTTTCATTTATTTAAAAAATTATTTCAGATTTAGACTGTACATGCTCTTGTATAATAGCTGAAAAATCGTCACTTTGATAAGACAAACACAGCAGCTTTCAAGGTCCGAGTTTGCCAAATGGGAGAAGGACTAGGCTAGATGCTTGTGCTACAAAAAAGATGTATTTGTTCCATCCAGTCTTCAATTTATACACACACACAAAAATATCCCAAACAAAACAAAAGACTTGACTTCAAGCTTTAGCAATTTTGCTCAGTTTTTCTGATGCAAAGCTTTCTACTTATTTTTATTCTGTCTATTCAGTTATTGGCCAGTGTCTGGAGCTGCTCTTGAACTGGGAGTGGATGAATGCAGTAGTTAACTCTATAGTTATTCCTCTCATCCTTTCCTCCCTTAAAATGAGGTTAGAGATAGGATGGCAGTCACTCTTTGCCAAAATAAAAATATAATCCAGGAAAGCAAACCTGGCTGAGTTAATTCTGTAATGGCATGCTATCCACAGCATGTCATATGCCTTTGCCTGCCATAATCCCACAGTCTCTGCATGAACAGTGCTCTTAAGGCTCAGTCCCATTCTCTCATGAATGAATTTCTGTGTGCTTTTAGACATGTGAGAGCCTTAAGTCTTGGGCGTCTCAGTGTAAAAACTGATAGGGGGCGTGTGTATTGTTTGTGATTTTTTTTTTTTTAATTTTCTGCTTCAACATTATCCTTCCCACAATAAAGATTTACCACTTAAGGTTCAAGCAGCATCATCTCTAACTGACTTGAAAACCTAAAACGGCAGGAACAACCACAGTAGCAGGGGAAAAGCCTGATGTAAGAGGGAGCAGAAAGTCTGTGGTCACATCAGACCATTGCTGTTCTCACTCCACTGTCTAGCAATCACCCTGATCTATGCATTCAAAGGGGGTATAGGAGTTACCTGAGTTAAAGCAAAATCTCTAAGACATAGAGCAGGTGTTTTCAAACAAGCATCTGAAGTAGATGTTTCGAACTATGCAATTACTTTCCCTCAGGGCAAAAGCTGTTCATATAATTAACTTGGCTAAGATGGACTATTGCATGTGCCTTTCTCTTTGGAGTAACAGGTCAGAGAATGTTTATTCCTTTCCTGTGCACACTGTAGGCTTGCCTACATCCTGGCCTTGGTCCCAGCTATTACTCATTTCCCTAGAGAGAAAGGGTATGTTATGCCTGAAAGATGATAGCCTGAATAAAGTTGGATCCCCTTGCTGGGGATCCTTGCACTGAATCTTGCAGCTGTCCTTTAATAACCCAGCATTTGTCTTGAGAAGTCCTGGTGAGGTCATTAGTCTGGAAGGTCACTAAACACAGACTTTGAGCAGAATTGCTTTTCAGGCCAGGAAGGAGAATGAATTGTACATTGAAGAGTTGAGTATTGCAAGAAGAGGTTTGTACTAACCCCTACAGTATTGTTTATTACAGTATTGTTAAGACTGAAATTTTTGATGCTGCCTGTACTGCTTTTTTTTTTTTCCCCACCCAGCCTGACTGATGGCAATTCAAGAGCAAAACGTGAATTCTGGCCTTTGCTAAACAGCCACATAAGTACATACTTACTCTGGCAACTGCCTCTGTGTGCACAGCAGACATTACTCACCTGTTCAGATGATTAAAGGAGGATGAGGGTTCTTCCATTTCCATTAGTGTAGCAAGTACAGGACATCTTTACATAATTTGCCTGATACCATCACTCAAGGCTGTCCCTTTGACTTCTCAGCTGACATGTAATGGGAAGGTTTAAAGCAGAAAGAAGGACAGTACAGACAACTTGTTTTCTCTGCACAAGCTGAGAGCAGTACAGAGGGAATTTTATTGTCTAAGTGTCAAAGGAAGCAGGAAGAAGTATCAACATGAGGGCCATGGGAAGTGCAGTAAAAACTAAATCTAAATAAAAATTCTGTGTTGGCTACGTAAGAACACAGAACCACACTGATTAATTACAAAAAGACACATATGATACTGTTCTTAAAGAAAGAAAGTTTCCATTTCTTAGCTCTGAGCTGTACCAGTGATAAAGATGTAAATGGTTTTGGAGTACCCTATCAGTGCTGGAGTAGAATAGTGATGTGCATGGAAGGGGACTGCTCTGGTCCCACTAGCACCATCTCAACCCTGACCTCGAGGGAAACTCTGCTCTGCAGAGATTATGGGGGATTCAGTAGCATTCTAGGCCTAAACTGAGTTGCTCTTGAGCAGAAATGGCCAGAGCACCACTGAAGGAAAGTGGTTGTGATACAAGTAAACACCTGCTCAGAAGACACACAAAAATATTAAATTCCCTAAGGAGTTCAGCTGTAGAGGGGCCATCTCCACCTTGCTCTGGGAGAGCAAACATCAAGCCAGAATAGCACTTGCTTTGTTAAGTAAAATCATAAATACATAATGCAGGTCTAAGTGTTGTCAGGACAACAACAGTGCAAGGCCACTGGAATGTGTGGTGTTATTTCAGCCAGACTTGCACACACAGTACACCTGGGACACCCCCTATGCCTATACCTACTGTTTGATCATCAGGACCACTTGAAATAACTTCACTCAGAAGAAGCAGGTAGCTAAAGCAACCACCCAAAGTGATTAGCCAGAGCCACAGGAGCAAGGTCACGCCAATCTAATCCAGACTCTTGCCCTTTGGCAAGCAAGAGCTTTCTTCTGTTCATTATGGTTTCGTAAACTCTGAAATTTTAAGGACAGTCATGTTCCAGTCTATACACCACCACATATGAGCCTACCTTAGGGGGCTCCTGATTAAGGCTTTCACCTGAAATACTTAAAAGAAAATACATCCTGTTAAGCAGATTTGAAAACAGCAATACAGCTACTATGTGAACAGAAACTATGTTTCAACTACAGTTCTGGAGTCATTTATTCTGATAGATCCAAGGGTACTATGTACTGACCCATATCCTAGCCCACAGGTAAAATATTAACTGAAAAAAAGCACTCCCACTTAAAACACTTGCTAACACACTTCAAGTTCCTGAAAACTCCTTTAGCTTCTACCAGTTTAAAAAAAAGGCAGGTGTGTCGCAGACTGATGGACACCCAACCCTGCTCTTTAATATATAAAGTTTGTATCAGAGTGATGCTGTAGCAGAAAGCTTTGCTCACTAATGATTCCACCCATTAAAAAAAATTGCAGTTGGCCAGGTATCAAGGGACCTGTCTACGTAAAAGTATAAAGAGGGGCTCTTCTTTCAAGGTTTGCATTACATTTAGAATAGTTTCCCCAGTAATAGGTCAGCATTTGTTGAAGTCTTTCAAAGCTCAAGTCAGCTTTATATACAATGCAGGCAGTGTCTATCCATTCCTAGTGTACGAACATGGTTCCTTTCCACAGAGTTCACAGGACTTGTACTGCAGAACAGACATCAGGTGAGACCTACTGAACAGTGAAATTTACATCACAGAGCTACATGAGCAACCCTATTAATATTTAACATTAAAAAATTAATAGAACTCCTTGAGATCCATCTTCCTTGTTCTGCAGCCACTAAAGGAGTATGAGTTACATTGTCATTCCTTCTCTGTAGCTCTAAAGCCTGCAGAAGTGAAAAAGACTCTCATCACCAGCCTTTTTTCCTTAAAGGCAGACAGACCAGAAACCAGACCAAGTGGTTTCCCCTTCCATGGGGGAGGAAAGAATTTGAAGTGCTAAAGTTTGTCTTGCACTGTACCCTCAGGTTTCTTACAGCATAAAGCTAGATTGCATTAATCCTCTCTGTCATGGAAGGATGTGGTCTTGTTAGGAAGGAAGCAAAGCTTTGTATTGAAGTGGTTCACCCTCTTACAAAGATGGGGGGAGCAAGAGCAAGAAGGGGAGAACTCTATAGTCCTTTTCTAGTTTCTTGTACCATCTACTAAACTGGAGATACAGAAATAGTAGGGAGCAGGAATTCTACGACACAAAGAAACACAGTAGAGGGCTTGGAGTAGTAACCCTAGCAAAGGGCACTTGTCTGCTCCTGTGTCCATCTTGAGAAGTTTATTAACATTAGATACAAGCAAAGAATTAAACACTTCCTAACATATATAGTTGTGCAACTAAACCTTGAAAGAGGATGTTCTAGCTGCAGCTGAGGATTAAGAGACCTTGAACTCTACCTGTCATTCATATCTTAAACATCCATTTCCTTTGGTTTCCTAAGCTATTGGCCTCAGTTACATCCTGCAGGAAAGCACTTAATTACAAAGTCAAACAAAGCATTTTGTTTTAAGTCATTCTGCCTTGGTCATCTAACACTGCTGAACACCCCTGTTGCCCTGCTCTCAAGAAAGCATAATTAACTTGCAGCTGACCCCTCACTTGTCCCATCTGTTTTAAAGTCTTCCTCCCACCCAACATTTCCCCTTTCCATCTAAAAAAGCTCAAGTCTGTCCAGTTATTCAATGTCTTCTGTATTAAACTACTAATCACTCTCAAGAGCTCTCCAGTTACTCTGAATTAACTAACCAATTGACTAAACAAAGTCATGGTGAAGATGCATTCTAAGCATCTTTTGTATTTTTTTTAAAAAATTCTGGAGTTCATCCACTTTAATAAAACCTGACAGTCAGTCTCCCCTTGCTGACTGCTGCTTGTATTTATCATATGATTCACAGTGGCATCTGAACTTTCAGTCTGCTGCATAGCAAACATTATGCAAAGGCAGCTTGTGGCTTCCAAGTGGCCCATATTATTTACAGGTAATTGTGGTGCCTTTACAGCTAACATCATCATTAGCATCCAGACACTAAATATGTTAATTTACAGCCACACAAAAATGACCAGAGGACACATTCAATGGCTGCTTGGCTCACTGCTGCTGTTAACTCCAATTGTTGCATGTAGCTGGAATATAAGGGAGTAGACAGGTGTTGCACTGCACTGTGGAAACTGGCATCCTCTTCTGGATTAACCTTCTCTTGGCTCAGCAGCAAGTTCTGCCACCTTCTTACAGATTTTCCTCCTGGTTTTACATCACAGCAGAAAAATACAGACTACAAAGGGAGATTGGAAGGACTGACTGCAGTGGTATGAATACGCCTTGCAAGTTACTTCACAGTTAAGGATGTACAGTTAGGAACCTGTAACCTGTACGGCCTGAGTTAAATCGCTTGTGGGTGGTGCTTCAAGGATTAACTGCTTTAACACGGCAGAAGAGCTGATTTGTTTGGGGTTAAGAGCCCATTCTCTGCCACCAAAATAGCTCTGCTTATTATGAGGATGTGGCACAGGAATACTGCAACAAAAAAACCAAAAACCTAGTAGAGCTAAGCCCCATCATGTTTCTAACAAAGAAAGGAAAAGATAAGCCCAGTTCCAGCAAAATGAAATATGCAGTATTTCAGAAAGTTTAGCTCCTTGTCAGTGCTGAGATAAAACAAGACTGTTTCTCTCCAGGATACTCCCACTCTCAAGCTCAGTTTTTGCATCCCCTAGATCCATGCATCCAAATCACTTTAAGACCATGCCGTTCTGACTTCTGGAAATCCTACTGTTCCCACACCCTAGGCCTCAAACAGAGAGGTCTGACAACACTCCAGATTTCTGACACGCATTATTACACTGCTTAATCAGTAGTACAACACTCCCCCAAAAGAAGCATGGGAAGTCAAGGCCACAAAAGGCAGAAAGGGCCAGCCCAGCCCTTTGGGGAAGGTTAGTGTAAGTGGTGCTGTTACATGCTGCAGCTATCCAAAGAGCCAGAACCCAAGTGCAGCTCTGGCACTGGGGAGGGGAACTGCTTTCAGGAGGCTCCAGGGTGAGCTGTCAGGAAAGCAGCTGCAATTTCCTCGAGCAGAGCTTCTCACAAACAGGTGTATGTAACTCTGGCACTAACACTACAGGGAAGAAGGAGCAAGAGCCTTGGGGAAAGGAGAAAATGCTTGTAAAACCTGTTCACATTATTACATCCTTCTTTAACTTTTTACTCTTAAAATCTGTACCTCTGTGACTGAAGTGCCTGCCACAAGCAGCCACTAGAATTTAATAGAGAGAAGGCTGATGAAGAGATGATGTGAAATTCAGGTTTTCCACCAGCCCCCACCTGTGCCATCTCCATTGCTGTAACAATAGAGGTCTCTGTGCCTGTTCTCATGTAGCAGTGCTATAGGCATATCCTGATCCACTCAACCACCAAAGGACTTACAGCAACAGTTCACCAGCATTCCACTGTCTACCCCCTCAGAGACAATGAAATGCTTTGAAATAGGCAGGACTAAACATACAAGATGTGTTTTTTCTGGATGAGAAAACTTTGTATGGTCAAGAAATCAGGCTGAGCAAATTCAGACCTCTCTCTCATAAGAGCAATGATAAATTGTTTATAATGACAAAACCAGGAGTTTTTGTACAAGATTCAGGGCCATCCCATTCCAGCATCGCTTCTCCCTCATCCCTGCAGGGGTTGAAGACTTCTGTACAGACAGGGAAGAAGTACTGTTGACAAGATGCTTCATCTACTTGCTGTCAAGGCAAAGATAGCAAGTCCACTGACCCCACTCACTTCATATTCTTCCTGAAGCAAACTCCCACTAATGTACAGATTTTTTTTTCTTTTTTTTCTTTTTTTTTTTAAAAATACTTAAGTGAATTAAGATGGTCACCTCTCCCAGAAACAGGCAGGCGAATCCTCTGGGACCCATGGGATCCAGCTCTGGGACTGGCCCACTAGTAAGTACCTGGGAAAATCAGCACTCTCTTTTGCTCCCACTCCCCTGTCCCATTTGTCAGAATCACTGCAGGTGGATCCAGGTCCCAACTGTGGCCAGCAAGAAGTCTGTGGAGCAGGCACACAAGGCACAGCTCTCTTCACACCCGGATCTGGTACCCATTGAGGTCTGGCATGGCTTTGGAATCGGCAGGCTTCTTCTCACCAGATGGCCTGTGAGCAAAGAGGGTAACAACTCTTCAGAAACTGTTTTCAGTCAGGTGATGCTGCACGTAGAGATGGCAGCTCAGGAAAAGGTACACAGAGCTTCAGACTGATGCTGCACTACTGAGGACATGACTATTCTGAAGCCTAGACTAATTCTCCCAATGATCTCAACAGAACAGGAAGTAGGAGGTCCATTCTGGAACCCCAGGTTATTATCAGGAAAACAATCTTGTTGACAGCAGAATTCTTTTTGGAATCTCTCTGAGGCACAGGTCTGTGAGACACTAGAGCTCAGACCTATGCATAAGGTTAAAAGTCAGCTACCAACATCACTGTCTCTTTGAGCTGCCTTCCTGCTCCCTGCTAAGACAAACAAGAAAAAAACCCAGCTCCCCCCTCAACTCCCTGAGCAATGATAAACTCACAGTGGTACTGACTAGGGAGGAATGCTACTGGTGGTCCGAGAAATACCCACTGTTCTAAAGAAACCCAGTAGGACATGAGAAGGATCCAAAACCAAACAGCAAGGTCAAGTCTGAGTAAAAGAGATGTTCTAGATAGGTCTCCTGCCCTGCAGCCGCACTCACCGTCGGTCCCCACGGCTGTTTCGCCGATTGGGGCTCGCCTGACCTCTTTGTGGGGAGGAGACATCTTTCTTTCTGTCCTTGGTGGGAGATGGTGGTCCAGTTCCTTTCCCAATCTGCCAGAAAAATAAAGTTAAGAGCTACATGAGCAGAAAATCAATATGAGTGATAACAGAACCTAACAATGATTTATTATATGGGAAAAAAAAAGACAAAAAAGGCAAGGCAAGTGCATCAAAAATGCAAAAGCCAGAAAAAACAAGTTACAGTTTCAGCTGTGGCTCCAAGGACTGTGTACAGTCCAACCTAATCACAACTGCAGCACTGCACGAGCCTCCATTAGGGGACCCGCCTGTACCCAGTGGGTGGTATTCAGTAAGAAAGAGGCCCCAGCCTCCAATTCACTTTTTACTCCACACATCTAGGAGAGTTTCCTGTCACTTCATTCCCGCAGTATACCAGCAGCCAGGCAAGGCAGCGGATGTGGCAGTGAGTTACTCCATCTTTGCTGCTCACCTTCAGCCTCATATCACGGGCATGCCTCTCAAGCTCCTTGCGGAAGTCTTCCCGGGTTAGCTTGTCCAGATCCAGGATGGAGCGCTTCCACTCAATCTGCTCCACACTGTGTGGGTCGTGGGACACACAGTGGCCCAGCTTCACCTTTTTCAGCGTGTGCCAGCAGCGGCGATACGCCTCCTCAAAGTCAAAGATGAGCTCGCTCAGTGTGCGGAAGACAGGTGCTTTGTACATGAGTTCCTCACGTCGGCTGATGCCCAGTGCCCCATAGCGGCCGCCAAAGTTCACCCCCAGCACGATGTGTCGGAAGTAGTTCCCTGAGAAGTGGGTTTTGAAGCTGATGGGGAAACGGTCCACTGTGGTCATGTTGTTGGTGAGGTAACTGACAGCAGCCACTATTCAGGAAATAACTGGTGGTAAGTTTCCTGACAAGACATATCCTACCTGCTCCAGACCCTCCCAGCCTGCTTAGCAGACTCCCCATTGATTCAGGCATCACGCAGACAGGATTTGTTCTCCAGGTGAAGAGCCCAGCTCGCAGGCTGCCCTACTTTCATCTGGGTTACAGGGAAAACAGACTTGGCCTCTTCAAGGAGACAGTCAACAAAGAGAAGTTAATTTTGATGCAGTTCTGTGATGCAGAAGTTGCAATGCTAGCACCTTAAGTGTACTGTATTCCATAATTCCCAAACTGTTAACACTGCAGCATTATTCCTTGGTTTGTTTTAATCTCTTTCACTAGCTACTGTTTCATACACCTTCAGGATAAAAACTCACTAACCTCCACTTTTGAACCATTCACTAACCATCTCTGCCCCTCCAGGTGCATGAAGAAAGTATAGCCCAAGTACCACAAACTAAACCTGTAAGATAGCTAGGAAAGATGTGTACTTAAAGGTAATGCACATCTAGAACTAATAAAGGTATTGCCTAAGCTAGTAAGTGACATACACCATAATAAGAAGTTGGGGAGGATCCTTGAGTTATTTTAATGCAGAATACATGCAGGCAGTAAGAGAACAATGCTATCCACAAAGGATTTCCTGACCTAACTCTAGCTAGTGTTTTGGCTCCTCTTTAGATGTTCTTTTGTCTTTTACTATCTTACATGGCTGACTAGAGCAGCACCACCCTGCTTGGTGAAAGAGGAGCAACTCCAAAGCACGAGTTCCGATACTTTAGAGAATTGCTTGGATTAGGATTTTGTTGGTGCGGTTTTGTGGGAGAACTGGGGAGGAAAAAGAGAGGAATGTAGGGCTTGGTGACAATATTATCACCACCCTCAAAGCATCACAAGCAAGAGAGCAGAGGCAAAAACACAAGGATGGGCAGACATGCACAACTCCAAAAGGAAAGGATACATTCCCAGGATCACAGCTTCCAGGCATTTTATTGGCAGGGCCTCTTTGGTCATTTCTTTGGCCAGGTCCATTAGCCTGCAGAGTGGGACAAGGGAAAGATGAGGACAGTTAGAGGGCTTGTGCTATGCAATGTGGACAGTTCAGCCCTTTTACACTATATTTGTGAGGTAGGTTTCCAGGAGAGAGGGTGACCCACAGAGGATGGGGAACAGAACAAAGTATCTTCTTTAAGAAGATATAAAATCCAAACCAGGTCTCTGCCACATGCTGTTGTTGCTTCCAAGGAATTCAACACAATGGGTTGCAGCAAAATGGTTTATGGCCAACCTGGATTCTCAGGGAGACCACAGCACCAATGTGTCTACAAGTAAAGCCCTCAAAGGACCAAGAGCCAGCAGTGTTTGCCACACTAGGCTCACGGACAATAAAGCCTTCTTCCCTGGCATTAATCCTAGGCTCTGTTCAGTGAGTACCATGGAGGAGACACTGGACTGATTACAAAACAAGGCATTTAGACTCACATAAACCTACGGACTAGATCAGTAGTAAGAAGCCAGTCTTGGAAGATTCTCCATATGCTCTTCAAGAGAGTCAGTGAACATCAGGTGCTTATTGCCAGGAACTTCTGGGGCACATCAGTTCCCAAAATCTGCAGTGAGAATACCCTTTCTTGTTCAAAGTCTGAGTCACCAAAAGCTCAGTGAGCCTAGATTCTACAGAGGCACTCACAGTAGCTATGAAATCAGACCTGTAAAGATACTTGGCTTTCACAAAGCTTTTGTAGAGCAGGACCTAATTTCAGAATCCCTCAGAAGTTCATATAGTTAATTCCAATTAGAAGCAAGCAGAATATGCACATTTTTGCAATACATTATCTTTGGTTTACTGGATTTACTGATTCATGACAAAAAAACCCAAAAACCACTACTCTCTTGAGAAAGACCAGACATAGCTCTGCCCAGCTAACAGACAATAAAGTTACCCAAAGTAGGATGCAGCTGCAGTGCTGAAAGCCCTGAGTGCCACTAGACCGTGGGCAGGGGATGGAGAAAAAGCAGTGTGTATAGCAGGGCTCCAACAACAAAGAAAGGATTAAATCCTGTAGAGGCTGCCAGCACTTACCCAGTCAGAGGTCTGCTCTTCTTAATCTCAAAGAATTGTGTCCCAGTGTGATTGTACCTGGAAGCAAGAAGTTAAGGGCTTGGCAGCTTGGAAAGTAGAGTTTTCTTCAAACTTGTCTGAAGGACTTTCATGTTATTTACTATTCTCACAGCAAAGTCATGCTTCTACAAATGTAGCAGCAACACAAGAAAATCCCTACCTCCCTTTCCTGTATTTCTGCCTTTTATAATTCCTCCTTACTTCCACTGTATTTCCTTGTCAATTCTTCTCTTCCTCATCCCCACACATGGGTTTCCACTCCAATTCCCAAAGGTTCATGCTGACAGCACATGCTCTGCTCAGTTTTCCAGTTACCAGGGCAGAATAGTTTGATAAATCTCTTCCTGCTCCAATCTGCACATAATACATGGAGCAATGAAACATTCATGATAACTTATTCTGAGATTGACTGGGATCCAATCCAAAGCATAAGCACCTGGGTGGGTGAAATATGCCAAAAGGTTGGTCTTCTTACCTTGAATTAGGGCTGAAGCCAGAGCTAGATCTGTATCTCATCAGTGTTTGCATGGCATATACCTGCTCTCCAGCACAACCAGAATGGAGAAATCTCATTCCCAGAGCACAGCCACAGAGGCAGCTCTGCATATAAAGGGGCAGCACACCACAGACGCACAACAGCAGGGTGGCTGAGCGTTGTTTAGACAGAGGAGAGGGATTGAGTAGGATGACCTGAGAAGGTCTGCCCGTCACCACAGCTCACCCACACCTTAACAATGAGGTGATGCAGTCTGTAGTACATCTGACACCTGGTTGTCAGGATCTCAGATCCGTGCGTTTTTAATGAAATACCACGGTAAGGCCACTGACCTAGAAGAGTGGGGAGTGGGGAAAGGCCTTTGACAACATGCCCATTTGCTACATGCAGTAAACAGAACCAGAAGGTAACTCGGGCAAAAAAAAAAACAACGGAGCAGCAAAACAAAACATTATCCCAAGTCCAGCTTCCTGTTTCCAGTTCTCCTCCAGCTACAATAGAAGGAGCTTTTCTGTCTGTCACAGGTAAAGTCAGTCCTCTCGCTCTTTCTTCCTTGGTTATCACACCATCACACCAGCGGGTAAGGTAACAGCAAAGGATACTGAAGCTCCCTGATGTAGCGCTGTACAGCTTCCAGGCGCTCAGGGATGGGGGTGGATGGCTGGAACACAGGCACACTTGGTATGGGAATCTGAAATGAGGAGCAGAACATAAATCACTACTTCCAAACCTCTCCAGCGTCTTGCTGAGCTCAGTGGCACATAGCTATAAGGGAGCATGTTCCTCTGAAACCAGACCCTTTTTGCTGCCCTAAGCGGCCACACTAGAAACATTCCTCTCTTTCCACATGGAAGTTGGGAAGGGATTCAGAATGAGGCATCATCACAGAGCTGCAAGAGAAACTGCAGGGAACTATGTGAAAAGGTCCTGCATTTATGCAATGTTACATTGAATGAAACAGATAGAATTAACTAACAAGGCAAGATACAAGAAAGGAAAGCTATCATCTGAGGGAGTGTGGCCTCATTTGAGTATTGAAACTGAAAGACATGAAACAAGAATAAAAGAAAGAGGCGAAAATGGACAATGAGTTTTCCAATATCACCAGAGGGTGGAACAGTCCATCAAGCAAGGGTAGAAAGGTCCTTCACTGCTTCCTGGCATTTCAGATGAGTTGGCACTGACTAGGCACAGACTTGACAGCACGATTCCTTGCCCTGCAGTGTCTGGTGTTTTGAATTACATGGTCGGAGAATGACTTCTGGATGTTCACCTTTCAGACTGCTGTCCCATTCTGAGGCCCTCAGCCTTATGGATACAGTCAGATTTTCTTCACCATTTTCACCAATTGCTTCACAGGGGATAACTGTAGTCTTGTCAGCAGCTGAGAAAGTGTGTCTAAGGAAAGAGTAGGGACCTGTCCACAGGACAAATAAAAAGAAGCCACAAGTTTGGGATGACTGACAGGCTTGGAGAAACAGCCCAAATTTTTTTTTTTTTTCTCTGAATAGCTCATGCCTCGCATGTACCTTACTAATACCAGATAGCATCTTTTCTCAGCTGTTTGGCTTTTAACATTTCAGTTCCTCCTCAGACTTCCCCCAGAGCTGGCCTATCCACAGCTATGAAAGAGTGAGCCAGAGCCAGTTCTTCCTTTGACCCTTCCATACTGCTGTGCACAACTGCCTCTGCTGGACATGGTTTTGTAGCCAGTGGTACTGCTTAGTGCACCCTTCACATATATTGCTGTGGCCACTCATTTCTATATTCCTTCTTCTGTTCTGTGTTGGTACAAGTGACTGGTGAACCAGGTCAGGCACCTGGAACACCTGAAAGCTGAGCCAGCAAGCATGGGTAGTTTTCAGCCAGATCAGTTCCCTCTCCTGGCTTGCCACATGCTTGCATTCTGCTTGTGCTCCCCCACAGTACATGGATCAGAGACACTGTAACCTTGAGATGGGCTGGTGCTGCCTCTCGCATCAAGCACAGGCACCGGCTGCCTCACTCACAGGGGGCAGCACAGGCACGGTGGGAGCAGATGTGAAACTGGGATTGTTCAGCTGCAGCAGGAGCAGGGAAGGCTCCAGAGAGTGGCACAGGAATGGAGCCATCTCTGGAAGTGCACGAGCTGAGTCAGTTTGGATGCTGTGAGCTGACACACTGAGTCATAGGAAATAATTTCCAGGCAGAAACAACGAAAGAGGTAACAATCAGGGCAGGCTGACTATTTAACTTTGTTTGATTTCTTCAGCATGGAGACTTTCATGCTTTGAGTGGAAACAGACAGATTAAGCGCATGTTGACAGCACAGACTAATGATTGTAGGTAGTTCCTCCTCCCTTTACTGGTACAGACCCCCAGATCTCCTTTTCCTCAAAGGACTGTGCAACACTGAGGCAGCATAATGGCAATCAGTTCAGCAGGGTACTAGTTAAATGTGGAAGAGCCTCCTGCACCTCAAGTAATTAAACTGATGAAAGTACACTGTGCTCTCTCTCAGATCTGGGCCTGCAGCCCAGACTGGGCTACAGTTTCTTTTTGCATCAGGTCTATAGCATTTTAATAGGGCAATAGAAGCAGAAGGAGAGGAATAAGGTCTCCATCCCTCAATTCCACACTGACAGGATGAGAGATCCTTACACTTTTTTCTTCCCAAGCATCATCCACTGCATATCTCAAAAGAGCTATAAACATTAGATAGTTTTTACAGTCCTTCAGAGAGTATAGAGGAATTTATTTAGAACAGAAAATATAGAAAATCAGATCTATTTTGACTTCCCTTTAGCTATTCTGAAAGCTGGAGAGAGAGCAAGGAAGAGAGCCCAGATTTCCCAAAGTATATAACCTCTGCCAGGCTTAGTAGACCAAATGAACACACCTTTGATCCCTCAACACTTGTGTGGAGTAGCTGCATCACCCCATTCCTAGACTCCTGCACGCTGGCAGGCTGTCTATATGCATGGGATTGGGACCCTGCTTTTAGAAAGAGGATCCTGAGAACAACCAAGATTTTCTATACTCAGTGGGCCATGCTGTATGTGAGGAAAGGCAGATGGGAGCGAGGCACAGGCAAAGCTCCACCCTTAGTGGTATCACAGAGGTGCTCTTCTGGCCAGCCTAGTTTAGAGCAACAGTTTCTTTTATAGTACTTGTGTGTATCCATGCACTCCCCTACTCTTCCTTCTGCAAATAACACAGGAGCAATATTAGCCTTGGTTGAGAGCCTGACTGAAGAAAACAGATTATTTTTTCTGGCTCTCTCAGTCTGGATCCATTAGATGCAACTCTTCCTGTCTTTGCCCTCATAACCATCTCATTTAAAAGCCATAATTTCTTTATGAGCCAAGCACACATCACTTTGTACTTCCAGCATGGAGCCATTTGATGGTTCCAGCAGCTTGAAGCAAGGCAATGCCACACCCTGTTGCTGGAAAGAACACAACCTACAGGAGAGTGGCACTCTCAAGCCTGCTCACTCGATGCCCACTCACCCCAAGTCTACCAGAAGGAAACTAGAGGGGCTCTTTGAGACACAGCCCCTGAAGCTGATCTGTCAACGTGTCTAATTGCAGCCTCCTCCAGTCATCATTTTATAGTATTTTAGTTTATTGACAACTTCTTTGAGAGTTATTTTCCCCAACACCCAATGCTGGCTACAATCCATGGCCAAAATTGTGGAGTAGGCAAGTCACTGTCCCATTCCCAACACCTAAAAATGACTATTCACCCTCCAGGACATGGAGAGAACCTGGCTCTTCAAAGGAGCTAGCCTTGCAGAGTACACTTACTGCCCTGATTCTCATCTGTTGCACCAGCCTTGCAAAGAAACTCAGGCCACGGAGACAAGTGGTGATAAGCAGCCTTCAAAGAAAAAAATACATCCCTGCAGGGGAGAAGGAGCTAAGGAAACAGAGCTTATCCCTGTTTGTGGTTTCCTGAATTCCAGTATCCTCCCAGCTATATGCTGAGTGAACTTGGGAATGGGATCTCAGATGGCAGAGTGCTGAATATTTGTTTATAGAGTGGCAGAGTGCTGAATGAACAGTTTATAGATCTACTTGCCAGGGGTGCTAGCAGATGCAAAAAAAAAACCCTCAGCAACCCCAAACCCAACAACCCCCAAAACAAAACATCCCAATTTTGCCTCTTATTGCAAGAGCTCAGACTACTTGTGTCCCCTAACTGCAACCCTCTTGGATGAAGACTATAAAAGTGATAACATAAAGTGATAAAGTGATAAATTCTTCACGTAAGACCAAAACAAGGGACTGAACACTGTATTCCCTGCCCCCCTCAGCTCATTCACTGGAGTCTTGTTTGTCAGCTTTTTTCTTCCATTTCCCTCACCTTTTTTGGCCAAATCAGTCCTTATGGTTAGGAAATTAGGTCGCGTGTGTTCTGAATGATCTGAAACATGTTTTCAGCTTTTACCTAGGCTCAGGACAAAGTCAGAGGAAAGGAAGGAAATCTGAAAAGGAAGGAAAAGTCTAACCGAGTTAGAATAGGGACTGTAATCAGGACTCAGGATTTGTTCCAGTTGCTGCCACAGATGCCTATGACTCTTTACTGCACAAAGGATGTTGCATCACATGCTTCTCCAGAATTCCTCATGGAAAGCACTATAGATTGTCTGTGCACTATATAATAGCATGTTCTTCCACACTTCAAATTACCTTCCCAAGGAGGTAAGTCCTTGCTAAAAAAGCCCGAGATGAAAAAGCTTCATCTTTTTGTATCTGAATTTCCCCTATTAGAGTGATGGGAATACTCTTATAACCCACCAGTGGAGCGACACACCAAATGTTTGCAGTGTCTTTTGTTCACAGTATGCCATGAAAAGCGAGAGATTTTTCTCCAGCTGAGATGCAATAGAGATAGCAACAATCACAAGAACACACATTCAAATGTTTCAGTGTGGTACAAAGCTCAGTGGAATGGTCAGTGGTTCCTCTTCTTGTAGAGTTCTCTGCAGCAAGGCCGTGATATAAATCACATCTAACCCTACACCAGCAATAAGCTCTGCAAGCGTTTGCTAACTCCTCTTAAAACGCTTGGCATCACAAGTCTTTTTTGACAGACACAGATCTGTTCCAGAATGCCTTTTGGTGTGGGAGACTGTACCCAAACCGAATTTCTTCAGGTTCAAAGGCTCACCTCCGCCTGCCCCAATCCACCGCCTTAAGTATTTGGGCTCTTCTAAATTTAACTCTCCTCATCTTTTCATCATTTATCCACTCTTTCTCTTCATTCTCCCCCCTCCCCCTCCAGGCTGCTCACACATTAGCCACCTGAAGTCCGTTTTCCAGCAAGGCCGCAGACGAAGAGGGTGCTGCTGGCACAGCAGACAGGGCAGAGCCCCGCAGACACCCTCTCGCACTCCCAGTTAGAGCGTGGCTTTGCTTCCGGCAAGAGCAGTCCCGGGGCCCGTTTATCCGAGGGATAGCTCCCGAGCCGGGGAGACCGGCCTGTGAGGGGACAGGCGGGCGCCTCCTCCCAGCGGTATGCCGCCGTTCCCCCTTCCCTTCGTCCGCCCCGTGAGGGACGGTCAGCCCGGGCGCTTCCGCTGGGACCCCGCGCCGCACCAGCCCCGGGTTGGTGGGGGGGGGGTGGTCTCACCTTGGGCAGGTCGGCGGCGCCCCGGATCCTCTGCGCCACCCGGTCCCCCTCGGGGTGGATCCTGCCCACATGCCGCCACATCCGCTCCCAGGTGGGCTCATCCACGGGCAGCCCGCCGCGGTTGACGAAGAAGGGGACGCCGCCGTCGCGAAGATCCTCCTCGCCTTCCTCCTCCTGCTGCTCCTCGTCCCGCGGTGCCGCCGCCTCGCCGGACGGGGGCTGCCTGGCCGCCGCGGCCCCGTCGCCCCCCGGCATCGGCATCGCCGCGCCCGCACTCAGCGCCCGCTGCCCGCCGCCGGGCCGCCGGGGGCCGCGCCCCGCATGGCCGGCGCTCCGGGCGCGGGGCGTCACCGCCCCCGCCTCGCCCCCGGAGATATCAGAGCGGAGGGCTCGCCGCGAGAAGGGGAGAAAAAGCCGGGCGGGGCGGTACCGGGTGCCGCATCAGGCCGCCGCCGCGGCGGGGGAGGCGCCGGCGGCCCGAGCGCCCGCGGCAGTGACGGCGGGCACCGCGCGGGGCGGGCCTGCCGCCGGGGCGCCCCCGCCGCGCCGCCTCCCGGGCGCTCCGCGGGGCGGGCGGGCACGGCCGCCTCCCGGGCGGGGGCTGCATGCGGGGAAACAAAGCCCGCGCAGGGCGGGGCGGGGCGGGGCCGGGCGCCGCTCCCCTCCGCCCTGCTCCGCCCCGGGCCGGCTCTCAGCCTGCGCCCACCGCCGTACCGGAGCCGGGCTGCCGCTGGCGGGGCGCGGCCGGGCGAGCGGCTGTATCGCTGCCCGCGGGCGATGAAGCAGCGAAGGGCGATAAGGGAGGCGGCTGCGGCCGGGCGATAAGGGGGCGGGGCGGGAGCGGCCCTGGGGGGCTGGGGCGGGGCCATGAAGGGACTGCCGGCTGCAGGGTCGCCGTGAGGGGCACGGGCCGCTGCCCGCCGGGGGTCTGCGCTCGGGCTGTGGGGCCGTCAGGGACGGGCCGGGCCGGGCCGGGCCGGGCTCAGGGGCCGCCCCGCAGGCGATAAAGCGCTGCTGGGAGCCAGGGGCAGGTATCCTTGTTGGGATAGCTTTGAGGAACGGAAGAGCTGAGACGAGCTTTCCAGGTAGGAAGCATTGGGGGTTGGAGAGCATATTTGGATGCTCCTGTAGCACAAAGCACTAGTGAAGGATGGACTCTGGTGGAACCGCGCCGCTTATCTAGGGCTGTGCTTCATAGAGCCAGTCCCCCTCAAGGGAGGGGCCCACCAGGGCTCTTCTGCCTGGGAAGAGGCAAAATGCAACCTACTTAAGGTCTGGAGATGCACCACAAGCGAAAGACCGAGCGTTTTGCTCTGCTTCATCGCCTGGTTTCATTTCAGCTCTCTTGTAGTGCTGAAAAGTGTGAACTCTCGTGGGAGGTTCTCCACATGGTGCAGGAGATTTGTGAGCCTGTTCTGCAGTGTGTACCTGGTACAATGGTTGTGTCTCCTCATCTGTAAGAGCCAGGCTATGTCTTGCCGTAGACAGGACCACTGGCTGTGTTTTCTCACCACCTTGTAGTATTAATCCATGTTGAAAGCTCTAACATAAAAGTATTCTGTAATTTAAGCACCAAGTACAAGAAATGTGTGCAAATTGCCGAGTCAGCTGCTGAGGAACCCTCTGAAGGGCATCTCAAAATACTTGCATTTAGCACTCCCAACAAAAGGCTGTGGTTCAGCGTCAGTGTGGGGAAGTGAGGGGAAATACATGCCGGTTGCCATGGAACTTGATGTGCCCTGAGAACAGGGAATAGCATTTACAGAGCTGGGTAGACGATTTCAGAGAGAAATTCCACTTCTTGTGTAGTGCTCTGTAGGCTGTTGCTCACATGACATCATTTCTGAAGGCAAAATACTTAAAGACAGTTTTCTGTTGAACTCAACATTGCCCCAAATGCTGAAAGGATGATTTTTTTTTAGAGGAAAATTAGGCAAAATGTGTATCCCTGCTTCTGCCTTCCAAGCAAATCACCAGTATCACTTCATACAGCCTACGTTAACTTCTGTAATAGTTAAACATATAAGTCACTGAATAAAGATTTCTTTTGAATGAGGACCTTAAGCACTGAAGATTTATCACCTCTGTAAGGTTTCTATTGGTTTTATTGCCTTTTACTTATGAGCAAGTGATGTTTGGTTGAAACTGACTCCTTATATCTAGAGAGGCAGCACTGCCTGTGACAGGAATCACTCTACAGCCCCTGAATGGACAGTGTCCAGTGCCCCTGAATTTTGCAAGCACAGTTCATAACCTTTCATGTCCTCAGTCCCTTCTGCCCCAGTGGTCCTCAGTCCCTGTAGAGACACGGGCCCGGGAGTGCGCCAGTCATGCAATGGCACAGGCCTATTGGGGGACATCATCTGCATTTTGCTTCAGGGGCAGGTTTATTTGCAGTAATAGCACTGCAGAAAGGACAGGGTGCAAAGAATTTAAATGCTTCTTTTAGAGCTCCCCTGGCTGGAATTAGGCACAGAGATCCATAGGTCCAATTAGGTCCAGAGAGGCAAGAATGCTTTGTTTTGATTCTGAGCTCCAACACTAATTCAGGGCTGGTAGTTCATATCGCCTTCTGTACATCAGCTTTTCTACCTGTTAGAGGAAAATGCTAATAACCCTGACTTGCAGCCAGAGATTTTGTAAAGATTAGTTGGCATTTTTTGGCACATTAACAATTATTCTTTCTTAAAAGTAAAAATAGTCATAGTAGAAGTGAAATACAATTCCTGTATGTTTCATGTGTTAAAATATATTCTCAAACCTCGGTTGGAGGAAATGTAGCTGATAACTATGAGTAGACCTCAAAATAAGCTTATCAAGGGATTTTTGTTTCAGTTTGTATTGTATAATAATTAGGCAGCATCCCTCCCTTCTGACCATCACTCAAATAATTGGTCTGTGGCAGGGGATCTGTATTTTAAGGTAGTGCCATGGCACTAAGCTTTGTGTAGCTGAAAGAGGATAGAGCAGAGCCATGCCAAGTGGGCCAGTCCCTGCAGTGGGAACTGGACACAACGGAGGTGACAGCACAGGACACAGACTTCACTTCCCCTTCTGCACAGCTTGTGCTTCTGTGCCATGGGTGCTGTTGCCCACAGTGCAGGGTGTGTAATGTGCATCAAACACTGCCTTTCATTTCTGGCAGCACACTGTTGTGGCTAGGAAGGTGAGGGCCCAGAAGGCATGCAATTTCTGTTTAATAATAACATAAATTGTTCATTTACCTGTGCTGTGTAGAGGAAGACTGTGCAAATGCTCTGTGTGTATCACACCTGAGACTGGTTTAAATGGGTGAACCTTTAAGGCAGAGTAAAGTTTTGCTGTTAGTGAAAAAATAAATAATATTGATAAAGGATTGAAATCAAGGCAGAACTTATTAAAATAAATAAGTTATCTTTTAAGATATAAAATATTCGATAAAAGTATGCCAGTGGTATACAGACCACTTGAGAAATAAATTCTTTCCTCTGTTCTTCTGTGTGAAGTGGGAGTTTTGTCTCTATTAGAGAGGATCCAAAATTAGTTTCTGTGAACGTGGAATATATGGAGAGTGAGTGATAGTGTTCCCTTTGTTTTATAATGTCTTCTAGGTTTTTATTAATATTTAATTATTTTTCCTTCTGACAATCATTTGTTCTTATGCTGTCATTTTGGTTTTGGGTTGTGTTTTATTTTGTCTTCAAATACAATGTCTTTGTGATCTTGCATATGACCAACTAAACACCAGAGATTTCTTCTTCTTAAGGGCAATTTTAGGCTAGAGTTTAGTTACATTTTCTTAGTGGGAACTGGAACATCATAATGATCTTAAGGGTTTTTCCCAAACTACGTGATTCTATGTAACTGTTGCTTAGAGCATGAGTAGGGGTGGTGCTGTCTTTATCCAGCTCGGCCTATTTTTTTGTGATCTAAGGTTCTCTGTGGCACTAACTTCCTTTTTCTGTAACAGTTTTGGATTGGGTTCCCTTTTTTGTATTCCTGAAAGAGCTCTGTCAAAAGCCTCATGTGACAAATCAGCATATATCTGAATTTATTTCCCAGAGTACTGAGCTTTGAGGTTGTTGCCTAACCTTGTTGGGTTTCTTTCAGTGTTTTAACATATCAATTCTGTTTAATTCTGTGTGTGTTTGGAGTGCTCTTTTCAAAGACGTCTGTAGTTTTTCTAAATTGATCTTTCAGAATTTTGCCTTTGAATCATTCAGTGCCTCTGTATCACACTGGATAGCTTGCAACAAATAAGGTGAACTACCTTTTAAAAGTGTTTGATTCCCCTTTCCTTTCCTTTTTTAAACTTTTCAGTTAGAGGGTTGAAACTCATTGTCTAAATGGTGTTTGTGTGTTTTCCCCCGTGTTTAGTTTTCTCCAGCTCACAGTACTCCCTTTAGCCTATTCATACAAATGATTTTATGTGCAGTGAAATTCTCTGCTGTGCAGAAACCCGTGCTGAGATAACTCTGCTGCTGAGCAGTTTGCATGAGCTGCAGTAGATCTTTGCCCTGAGAAGGAATTCTACCTTTGCCCCTAAATCTGTTCTTGCCTTGGCTCTAATCAAGACTACCTATGCAGATAACAGCAAAGCTTTTTGTTACTTGATTACAGCACATGTAATGTTTAGTCTGTCTGGGAGATCAATTGGCATAGTAGTGCCAGAATAGCCCTGTTTTGTTGGCAGCTAAGAATGATTTCAACAGAGACTGATATAATGACTCCACACATTTTTCTCTTCAGGTGCAGTCATTCTGATTTCTTTTCATGCATAGGTCACACCTAAGAGAAAGGAGACTTAGATTCAATCAAGCTTTAAAATGTCAGCAAATATTTATGAGACTTCTGTATTTATCATAGAATCATAGAATGGTTTGAGTTGGAAGGGACCTTAAAGATCATTTAGTTTAACCCCCGCTGCCATGTACAGGGACACCCTCCACCAGACCAGGTTGTTCAGAGACCCATCCAGCCTGGTCTTGAACACTTCCAGGGATGGGGCATCCACAACTTCTCTGGGAAACCTCTTTCTGTACCTCACCATTCTCACAGTGAAGAATTTGTTCCTAATATCCAATCTAAACCGACCCTCTCCCAGTTTGAAGCCATTCCTGTTATCCTGTCACTACATGCACTTGTAAAAAGTCCTCTCGAGATCTCTTGTAGCCACCCCAGCTTTGAGTACTGAAAGTGGGTCTACAGGAAAGACCACAGACTGCTATGATTTCACATCAAGCTTCACTGAAAGGAATATGTCTACAAATATAACAGGTATAAAGCACTGTACTTAGCTGGGAAGGAAAAGAGCTTTTTTTCTGAAGGGAGTGAGGAAAACAAATTGCAAAAAATTGTACCTGTTTTGAAGTTCATAAACTTCTCCAGTGAGCTTTTGGATAAAGGCAGAATTTTATCACAAAATTCTTAATTTCCTTTCTGTCTATCTGATTATTATTTTCTAGACATGGAAACAGGCTTCTATCCCTTAAAACCTTTTTCCTATTCTAGACTGGTACAGAACAGACACTTCTGAAAGATTTTACTGGAAACAGAATAATGAATACACCAACAAGCAAGGTATTTGTTTTTTATTTTTGAAAGAACTGCCTTCAAATCCCAACAATGGTTTGTGTGAAATAGAAATCTAAATGTAACATTCCTCACATCCAAACAAGTGTGCAGAGCTTGGTCTAGCATGTGAGCCTGTCTTATAGGGGCTATGGTGAGCATTCAGTTGTACCTGCAAAAGACACCACTCCTGTACTAGCCAGGTCAGGAACTTATGTGGAGCCTTAGGTTTAATTCCCCGTGCCAAGTCTCGTGCATGCCGTTTGAACTTCTGTCTGTCTTATCATTAACGCTGCAGATTGTCAGTACATTCTGGAATTGGTGCCTCTCCCTTTTCTTAGAAAATCCTCCTTGAACCTGAGTAACCTTTCTCACTAGAAATTTATTTTTCTTCAAGTAATGTCGATAAAGTGGCACTTTTCCAAGAGCAAAGGTATTTTCTGAAGACATTTTTTAATAATTTTCCATGTCAAATTGATCCTGATCAGTTTTCTCTTCACAGCTTGGTATTTAGTGTCTCCAGTTCTAACTTTATCATTTAGTAGTAATAGATTTTTTTGGTTTTCCCCCCGATGCCTAAGATAAAACTATTGCAGGAAAGCAAATTGCAAGTGCTGCATGGGTTTTAGAGTTCTGCTTGCATTCCCTTCTCTCTGGTACTCAGTTCTGTCTGCATTTCCCTAGTTTTGTTGCTTGTATGCCTACAGCATCTTTGCAAAACATGGAAGGACTACTCTTCTCACTCTTCAAATGAAGAAAAGAGATAAAGAGCAACCAAGTGCTTTTATTGTTGGTGAGAAGACACTTGAGCAGGCTGTGTGATCACTGACCTCGCCAGCCAGGCAACCACCTCCATGCAACAGTATCTTAATGTACCAGTACTGACTGCTTCATGCAGGTTCAGCAGAGCTATGCCACATGTGTTTTCTGGTTTGGGAATCTGCAGCTCAGAGCACTCTGCATTCTTCTCTGCTGTGAACTGTAAACATGTCCTGAATGACTTGTCCATGATCCCACAGGAAGACAGTGGCAGACCAGGGGCATAATGTGAGTTTTCTCCTAAGCAGCAAGCCAACCTTCTTTATTTTGGTTTCTAGGCTACATAAATTGTGAGTAAAAATTCTGTGCATGTGGAAAGACTTCATTTTTTTTTTTTTGAAAGTAGGATAATTCCTATAGTAAGGTATGTTTGGGGGACTGAAGAGGACTGATTACAAAAGGATTAGCTATGCTAATGAAATAGTTTATTTTCATTGTTGGAAATGTTTTATTGATGTTAGAGTAGAAATGCATAGATCAGTAGGACTATACTGATCTGCTCTGTCATAGACTGAAAAGAATATAGGAATTTGTTAATATTCTAGTACATTGAAGAATGTATTAGAAGAGCATGAATAAAAAGTTTCATGAAAAAAAGGGTCTATCACTATTAACAAATGGCACATTGTTTTCATGAATGTTAATCTCTTGGTGCTCAATTTCCCCTCCTTCCCTTTCCCTGTTACTATTTCAGTCTTATCATTTGTCCCCTGGTTTGCTGAAACCTGCTAATCTAGTAATTATACTTTCACATTCAGTTTTGTATTACATTTTTTAGGCATCATATGAAATGTGCTTGATGCCATACAGTGATGTCTATTTATGCAAGGGAGAGAATTTATCATTGCAGGTTTTGCAGGTAGGGTTGGGGTTTAATGAAAGTTGAGGTATAGACCAAAGAGCTGAATTCCTTTTTTAAACTGGCTGTAAACTAAAAAGGTACCTTTTCCAAGGGAGTATCTTATAAGGTATGTGGAGAGAGATGGCAGGTAGTTGGCTTCATTGGGATAGGGGTGGGGTGCCCAACCTAAATGCATCTATGCATTTTCATGCAGTGCGGGGAATAAATGAGAGGAATTAGAGATGTGTAGGTGCCTGCAGGGCTGTGAAATTAACAGAGATGTGGTATATACCTATACAGTGGCTTTGTCCTCTGGTCTGCTCTGGTGAGATGGTGAGACCCAAGCCGCTGGAATGCTGCACCCTGCTCAGCATAAGAAGAGCCATGAAGGCGATCAGAGGCTGTAACTCCTCTCCTGTGAATGTGCGTGGAGAGAGCTGGGGCTGTTCAGCCTGGAAAGGAGAAGACTCTGGGGAGAGCTCCTCGCAGCCTTCTGGTACCTAGAGAAAGACTAAGAGAACTTGGAGATGGCCTTTTGACATGGGCTTGTAGTTACAGGACAAGGAAGAATGGTTTCAAACCGAAAGAAGAAGGTAGGTTTAGATCCTAGGAAGAAATTCTTTTCTAGGAGAGTGGTGAGGCACTGGAGCAGAGAAGTTGTGGCTGCCCCATTCATAAATGTTTTCAAGGAAGGCCAAGTTGGAAGGAGCTCTGAGCAGCGTGCTCTGGTGGAAGGTGTCCCCACCCATGGCAGGAGGCTGGAACTGGATGATCTCTAATGCCCCTTCCAGCTCAAAACATTTTAAGATTCTATGGTAAGGAATATACTGCAGGGATCAAGGCTCACACTTTGGCAATATAGTGGACTTTGCAGAGGCTTAAGAAGTGAATCCTTCCACCCAAGTTGTTCACTTTGTTGCTATTTGAATTGGAAATTAATTAAACAGTTAATAAGTCTGTGCCTGTAACTGTGGGGTTGATCTTTTTACCCTCTCCAGCTGAAAGTGGTGCTGAATCTGTCTCAGCTTCAAAACATTTTGACCTGTGTATATTTGAAAGCTACTTCAGGCTTACGAAGAGGCTGTGTTTGGGAAAACTTTGTGCCCTATTTGACACGTTCATTATTTCTCCGTAGTGATTCTTTAGCCCTTTTTTTTTTTTTTTTTTTTTTTTTTTTTTTCCCCGGGAGTAAGTAAGTTACGGTGGTGGTGTGCATGAGACAGAAATGGGTTGAGTGACATCTAGTGGTTAGGAATGAAAATGTGTAGGATCAAGTGTTTTTCCTGCAGGACAATGAAAAGTAAAGCAATTACTATAAATAGACTGGAATTAACTTAGAATCTAGAAAACTTGAAATTTAGAGAACATTTCCAATAAGTGCAACTTCTTCTGTCAGCCTCTGTAAGCAGTAACTTTCCTGAATGATGTCTGAATCATCAATGATGAGTGAATTGATATCTGGTGCCAGGGCCCAGTTACTTTCAACCCATTCTAGTGTCTTCTTGTGTCTCTTTCCCATTTCATTGCTGATTTAGTTTTAGGAATATTTTTACATGGCTCTCCCTTTGCCACAACCAAAATGACTTTAGGATCATACAGTTTTTTGATTATTAATTTTTTTAGGCCATTGTAAAGAGGTGATCTCATTAATAGCTCAGTTGTGAGAAACTGATCTTGGTTAAGAGCTACTGTTTTGTATTGCTGAGAACCCAATTGTCTTATTTGTTACTCCCAGTGTTAGAAGAGTTGACACTGTCCACGTTGACTTCTGGGAATCCTTCTATTGGGAAGGATTCTTGTCCAGTTCTCTGCTGTCTCAGACAACCTTGTCAAATCAATTCTGTCTAAGGGTACAGAGTGGATTATACCTGTTTGATGCCTGGTGGAGGAAATAGATGGCTTTAATGGGTTATTTCCTTTTGTAATTTCCAATTATTTCTTTTCTAGACAACTGGACCAGTGTAACTCGTCTTGCTATCAAATACATACTTATGAACAAATGCCAGCTGCCAGTTGCCATTGAAATGGGAGCTAGATAAAAATCTCTGTCATTGTAGGGTGGTGCTTCTTATGTTATACAACACTATGCTTTTTGGTTATATTTGGAATGCTGAGAAATGAGCTAGTGTATGGTCATATTTTTTTAGACTTTAGTGATGAAAATGTTGTGCCTTCCTACTTGCCTTGCAGGCTTCAGAGAAAATGGAAACAGATTTTTCCTCAGACTTGAGAAAGGAGTGGGCTCCACTAAAATTAGATTCATCTTTCTTATGGCTTCTGGGAAGTCACAAACATATTCCAAAATCTGCCTGCCCATCCACTATAGTATGAAGCTGAGTAAGTTGTTTGGTCAAGTTTAGGCTAGTGACCACTGCATATGTTATGGAAAATTCTGTGAAAAGAGGTGGCATTTAATGCATAGGAGGAGCAGTAGCTATTGTCAATCTGTTTGGTCTCACGACTCTTTGATTTGGCCTTGCATACACCCAGATAATTCTGGCCAGCTCAATTTCCTCTCAGTACTTCAGGGGTGTAGAAATGAAGAGGGGAAGATAAAGGGGCATGTGGCACATGTGCTGTGTGTGCTAGTAACATATCCATCACAGCTGTGGGATCTGAAAGGAAAAGGAAGGAAGCAGGTGAAATATTCTATGCTTAGAGGAAACCAGCATGTGTTTGAGTGCTAGCAAATGACAGACTTTTTCTTAAATGTCTCTGCTCTCATATTGTGAGAGTGGGACAAGCATGCCATTATTAGGCACCACCTTTATGAAGCTGTGAATTGAGCTTACTTATTTGGTTGCAAGTTTTGGGGAGAAATTCATATTGTAAGAGGGGCAAAGCCTGGTGCCATCGAGTTCCTCTGGAGCCGGGAGTATTATGCACAGGAGCTGCCTGTAAGGAAAAACAGCAAGGGAATCCTTGCAAAACTTCAGTAGTTACAGCTACCAGGATACAACTGAAACAATTCTGAATTTAGCTTCAGAGCTCTGCAGGGCAGAAGCAGTTCTTCAGTGTGTGTGCCTATTGCATTATAGCTTCTGCCCGGGTTTGTAGAGCACGTGTGGTCTGACAGTGATTACAGGGGAAGCTACACCAGCTGCCTCTCCTGCAGTGAGTCTGGGCTCTTGGGCCTGCAGTGGTAATGACTTTCTCCAGTTATGGCTTCATGCATAAAAGTGCATGAAATACCTCATTTTGTCAAACCTAAGACCCACCTACACAGGTATCTTTGCCTTGGACAGTAACAGCAGGCAATACTACATGGAGTTAGGACATGACCCTGGCCATTCATTTTTTCATTCCCCTCATTCTTCCTCAACATCCATGGTCACTGGATTAAAATCTCTGGGAGGTATACCTGTGGCCATTCCCTTACCCATTTTGGAATGGCTGTCTGTAAGAAAAAAAATCTCTTTTTATAGCCTGCTTTTTTTTTGTCTAGCCTGCTGGTATTATTGGTCTCCTAGTCCCACATCACCAAAATTTCACTACAGCTGTGTTTGCAAAATAAAATGATTTCTTTTGTTTGTTTGAAACCTATCTTGCTTGCAGTTGGAGTGAGTGTCCACACTTGTAGTATTACAAGGTTTGGTGACTAACACTCTGCTCTCACTTTCTTAACTGGCTTCATGATTTTGCAGTTCTCAGTTGTATCCCCCTCAGCCTGCATGTCTTCAAATTAAGGAGAGAAATCTCTCCTCATAATGCAGCTGCTCCATCCCCTAAATTCCTGCTGTACAATTTATGTGCTCACATGAAACACGAGTGCCTAAATGCGGATACAATCCAGTCTCTCGGTAGCTACATTTCCCAGCTGTCTGTCACAAGGCAGAGTTGGCTGCCCAGTTAAAACAGCCAGAGTGATCTCTGCATAACTCTGTTTTGAGCACCTTCTATCTGACCTTTTTTAAAGCTGTAGCAAGCAAATTCCAAGAACACTTGTGGGATGAATGGCAGCAGCTTTCTCTGTAGGTGGAGACTGGCCAACTCACAGCCACCCCTACGGATATTAGGCTTTTTCTTGGCCTGAGACCAACTGTTACAGAGGGCCAGATCCTCACTCTTTGCTTGTGGAGTTTCGGGTTATTTGGGTTACAGTGGTGGCCAGGCACCCATTTTTACTTTTTATGGTGATTCCAGCGCTGAGCAAGTAAAGTAATTTCTACTTCTTGGTAGTTAGTACCCTTGCTGTATGTGATGTGATACCCAGGGTGAGAATGTGGTCAGCTGCAGGGCAGATGCATGTAGCAGCCAAACTTGGAGGCACTTGCACTGATTTTGTCACGGACATTGATGCCCTCTATCCTGAGAAGTGGATCTTTGGAAGAAGTTGGTGCTGCAGGTAGCATCTGTCAGTTCACTGGTCCCTGGAAAGGGTGGAAGTTACCTTCTTGTGGTGTGGTTATGATAAAACTGGTTCTTATATGTTATCATTCTTGACTTCTGGCAGTTTACCGTATATTAAGACATCTTGGTTTATTGAAAATAACCAAAATATTTTTTTTAATCAATCAGTTGTAATAAATTGATGAGTTATTTCTTTCATGGATGACTGAGTTGCTCTTCTTAGGAACCCATGCTGAGCAAAGATCCTTTTCTCAGTTTTAGATCCTGTAACTGATTTGACTGAATAGCAAAGGGAAGGCTGAAATATTAAATTTTATTATGTTAGTAGGAATCAAAGGGTGCAAAAGAAAAGATAGCTAAGAGTAACACTTGGTCTACCTAAACATGTATGACTAGTCTGCTAGGCAGAAGACTGGAAATAGAAATTTGCTGCATTTTTTCTCTTTCAGAAAAGTAAAGATTTAAAGAATGGAACAAGAGCAAGTATTGCTGTTAGATATTAATACAAACCACTGAATGTGTCCACCTGCTCTCATCTTATTGCTGATTTTGCCATATTCATGTGCAAACAGTGTGAGCTACAAAGTCTTGCATTGCAGTGACCCTGTAAGGCACAGGGCACATCTTCTCTATGAGGTTGTATAAACACAGTGCTATGAAACCTGCAGCACCTTTTCTAGATGCATTCTGAATTGGAGTGTCTTCCTCTTCCTTAATATGAATAATACACCCCAGAGTCAATCTCCCATGTCTCTAGCTGCCACGTTCTCCCTGCCAAGAATGTAACCTTGTTCAGCCTTTGCACCAGATGGTGTCCTGGAAGCTTTGTAGGTCAAACTAAGAAATGACTACATACCAGAATAAACTCTCACAGAAAACTAGTGAAGAATAAACACATACACAGTTGGTTTACCCCTGATCTCATGTCTTTTGTTCTCAAAACACCTTCTGTATCTTAGGATATAAAACTGTCACCATTAACTGTAGACTCAGCATCATTATTATAATGAATGATAATTTTCCTTCTCACAAATTCTCACTATTTCACACTAGCAATTATCTATCTCTTTTCCTGAACAGAGAGGGACCAGCTGCTTTTTCTCTTGGATGCTTTACCAGTGCCTGTCAAAGTCACAGCAGAGTTCTTGTGCTCAGCTATACCCAAAGGTGATTTTTGATCTTGCAGGTTTTTTTTTTTTCAGTTCTCATGTTTCATCTAGTAAGAACTACTATGCTGGTGTACAAACTCATCTTAGAATAATTTGCAGCTAAAGCAATACTAATGCTGTAAGGAATAAAAGTGACTCAACTGCTTCTGTTATGAAGGGCAATTGCTCCCTCTGCTGTGTAATTCTCCTGCTTGAAGCTTTTGCAGTAGTTATTCAACCTTGCTTTTCCTGTGACACAATTATGTTGCTGGATGTTGGTACCTTGTGCATAGTAAAAATTTTGAGAAGCCTTCAATTCCTGGACTTTCAATACCATAACACTAATTTTTCAGTCGCAACAGTTAAAAACCCCCCATATTTTTATATTTATAAATATTAGCATAATTAAAAAATAAAATAACTGTAAAATATTTTTAATTCTGCAAGGTATCACATTTATGAATCTTTTCAATATAGCATTTCTAGGATTTTGGTTGTATGAAGTAACACTACACAAATTTTTGATTTACATGAAAATGGAAAAATACAATACTTTCAGTGCATTTACATGTACAGAAAATACACAGCTCCCTGAGAACCTTCCATGTAGCATAGGCAGTGTTAATAAAATCCCTCATTTTTATTTATGTAGCATAGACAGAGTTAATAGGCTAATAATTCCTTAGTGGTGGTGGCTTTTGGGTTTGGGTATTTTTAGCTTTTAATACTTTTGTTTTGTTATCTTTCTTCTGGGAAAGCTTGGTTTTTAAGGAACAGACATCTGTTCCTTAAAGACAAGCATCTCAATATTATTAATGTGATTTCTGTGGTAGACAAGACATTTCAAAAGGGGAACAACATTTCCTGAAATGTCATGCAGCAACTACCTGATCTTTTGAAGACTGTTTTCCAGGTAGATGCCCAAGGAAGACCGCTCTCAACTCTTGCAAGTTCCATGCCCTGGTACTTGTGTGCTGCATTGTCACAGGGCAGTGCAGCTTCAGAATGCTGGGGTTCCAGGTGTATTCAAATGCATCCAACATACAAAGAGACACAAAAGTCTGAAGCAGAAACTTGTTCTCACTACTTCAAAGCCCACCAGTGTGTCCTGAGCAATCATGTACCATTAGATGGCTCTCAAACTATAAAGAACACTTGCAACATAGAGTCACAGAATAGTTTGGGTTGGAACGATCCTTAAAAAGTCGTGTTGTCCACACCCTAGCAATGAGCATGGACATCAACTAGAATAGGTGCTCAGAGCTGCATCCAACCTGCCCTTAAATGTTTCCAGGAATAGGGCATCTACCACGTCTGTGGGTAACCTGCCTTCATCATAAAAAAATTTCTTCCTTATATCTATACTAAATCTCTTTTAATTTAAAAACATTATCTCTTGTCCTACAACAGGGCTTACTAAAAAGTCTGTCCCAGTCTTTCTCGTAAGCCCCCTGTAACTACTGAAAGTCCACAATAAGGTCTTCCCAGAGCCTTCTCCAGGCTGAACAACTCCAGTTCTCAGCCTTTCCTCACAGGAGAGGCATTTCATCCTTCCAATCATTTTTGTGCCCCTTCTCTGGACCCACTTCAACAGGTCAAGTTCCTTCCTGTGCTGCAGACCCCAGAGTGAATTCAGTGTTCCAGGTGGGGTCTCAATGACAGAGCAGAGAGGCAAAATTACCCCCTAAGCCTGCTGGCCAGACTGCCTTTGATGCAGCCTGGGATATGTTTGGCTTTCTGGACTGCAAGTGAATGTTGTCAGTTCATGTGCAGCCTCTCATCCACCAGCACCCTTCATTCCTTCTCACCTACTCTCAATTCCTTCATCTCCCAGTGTGTATTTATACCAGGGGTTGCCTCAGCTCAGGTGCACCACCTTGCACTTGGTTTCATGAGGTTCCCGTGGACCTACTTCTTGAGTTTGTCCAGGTCCCTCTGGATGGCATTCTGTCCTCCTGGCATGTCACCTGCACCACTCTGCTTGGTTCTTGCACTCAAACTTGCTGAAGGTGCACTCAATGCCACTGTCTATGTCATTGATGAAGATATGAAGCAGTGCTCATCCCAGTCATCTGAGGGACACCACTTGTCACTGACCTCCGTCTGGACATTGAGCCTTTGTCCACTTCAGCCAATTTCTCTTCTGCCAAACAGTCCATTCATCAAATCCATACATCTCCAATTTAGAGAGAAGGGTGTTGTGAGGGATTGTGTCAAAGGCCTTACAAATGTCCAGGTAATGACCATAGCTCTTCCCTTGTCCACTGATGTAGTCCCTTCATCACAGAAGGCCACTGGCTCACTTGTTTTCTTGTTGACAGATTTCCAGTTTCCACTGCAGGCTGGGAACTCCTCATGTATGAGCACAGCATATTTATCAAGATGTTCTACTTGGCTTATGATCTTAATGGGGTCTGGAATGGGAGAGGGCATTGGTGCTGTTTTTTGATTTGTTTTATATACATCAATGCCTGTCTTTGAAGTTAATGCCTTCGAACTCAAAGCGTAATACAGCCTCACTGGAATATCTTCTTCCACAAACCACAGCTGGTTACTTTGAAAGTTTTAGAGCAGGCTCCTCTCACATGCACAGGGTGTAGGACTACATTATTCTTATGCCTTTCCCTAAGTATCCATCTTTGGTCTCAGTTCACAGCAGCACAGATAGCAAGATGAGTTCTTTACATGCCTCTGTTCAGGCTCACTGTTCAAGAGTTGAATCTGCACTGGGATTGCACATCCGTGACTATGGGGTAGTGTAGGAGACAAGTTATCAGGCTAGACTGGCCTTTGGTCTGACCCAGAACAGTTCTTGTATCTTCTATCTCTGTTCTCTTTGTTGGATGAACTTTGCAAAATACCTTGTAGGTCAGCCAAAGGCTGGCCAAAGGTGTAGCCAAACAAGAGAAATGTTTCATTTCAAGACCCATCTCAACTAACCTTTTCTTTGTAGTCACCAGACATTTTGCTTCTTTATTTCCATTAATATGGCTGTAGTCTTTCCATCTGGCTTTTCCAGGTAGGAAAGGTTTGCCCAGAGGGTAGATTGTATCTGTGACAAGCAAAGATCCACCGCCTGTTTTTATTCACCTCCCCCCTTGTATTGCTGGAGTTCTTAGATTCTATGGACTGAAAATTAAACAAATACTGAATTGAGCCCATTGATAATAAGAAATGATCTCACAAAGACAGGTGCTGGGGATATGTGTACTTGAATAAGTAATTAGCAAAAAGACCCGTGATATCAGCCCAAGGACACACTTAAATTGTAGGCAGTTTGAGTTTTCTGCATTTTTGCTTAGTATAGTGCTGTGTTTGCTGGAAATGTGAGAAGTGAAGATGAAGAAAAACATCAGTTAGTGAAAACTAACCCATGTTGTTTTCTTTTAGATTTAGAGGGGAAAAATAACATGCCAAAGTAGCTGAAGAGATATTTCTACCCAATTTACCAAATAGTCTGATATAAAAATTCCTTTATTATAGCATCTACTTCTTTATGTTTTGGAATAGCCTTCAAGAATGCACTGAGTTCAGAACTGACATAAACTTAGCTAGATATCAATGTTATTTAGATATTTCATATTCTGATACTCTAGGAGTACAAGGTTTTGATGGCTCAAAAAGTTAAATCTGGAACATTGCTGAATGCTTACAGGCACGTAAAAATATATGGGGAGGTGTCAGCCAGAGCACACAAATGCATGGAACCCATAGCCATTGATTAAAGTTATGTTGAAATAGTGTCTTTGAGTGTTTGCCCACCATCACACTAAGCTTTTCTTATGTTTAAATGGAGCTTCCTGTTTCACTGTGTGCTCATTGCCTCCTGTCCTGTCACCGGATGCCACTGAGAAGAATCTGGTTCTGTCTTCTTTCCTCTTTCTGAGTAGGTATTTTTGCACATTTGTAAGATTCTCCTTGCACCTTCTTTTCTCCAGGTTAAACAATTTTACCTCTCTCAACCTCTCCTTGCATGATAGGTGCTTCAGACCCTGACTCACCTTTGTGGCTCTCGTGCTGAGCTTGCTACACTTCATGTCTTTTGTTCTGGGAAGCTCAGTTCTGGACTGAGCAGCACTCCAGGGAGGATCTTGCCAGTGCTTAGCAGAATGGAAGGAACACCTTCCTCAACCTGCTGGCAATGCTCTCCTTCATCCAGTTCTGGAGGCTATTTGCCTTCTTTGCCACAAGGGCACATTGCTGTCTCATGTTCAGCCAGTATCCCTAGATGCCTCTCTTCAGAGTGTCTTTGCAGGTAGTCAGCCCCAGCTTGCACTGGTGTGTGGGGTTATTTAACCTTTGATACAGGATTTGACATTTTGCTCTGTTAATTTGCATGACCTATTGACCAGAGTCCTTCTGATGGCAGCACAAATCTCTGGTGTGTCAACCACTCCTCCCAATTTTGTACCATCTGCAAAATTGCAGAGGGTGCACCCTTGTCCCATTATCCAGACCATTAATGAGTTTGTAAAATACTACAGGCCCCAGTATCAACCCGTGATGTACACTATTAGTGACTGGCCTTCAGCTGGGCTTTGGGCCATTGATCACAACCCTTTGAACCCCTTGACAGTTCAGCAGGTTTTCACACCACCTTACAACCCATTTATCCAGCCCATGCTTCATCACCTTTTGAGGAATTTGACAGAGTTAGCTAACAATTGCCAAGTAGGAATAGGAAATTGAATTCCCGTTCTTTTAAAACATTTTTATTGGTTAGACAGTAGCAAAGTGTTTCTGCTGAATTTGTTTGATTTTCAGTTAACAGAGAAGTTCACAACTTCTGCTTTGTTATTTTTGCATGGCTGAGAGCAGTGTCAGGTTAATTTTGTTATAAAGAGTGAATTGATGACTATTCACTGCATAGATGATTTATTGAGAGTGTGAATTCAGTTATATAAATTATTTAGTTATATGTATTGATTGTACGTAGCCCATTGCTAGAAAGCTTTGTGAACAATAGTAGTAAAATCAATTGTGCGAGGATTTCCCTCAACTTTTAAAATAGTTTCATTTTCAACAATTTAATTGCCCTTTTTGCCAGGTCAGATCATGAATGAGCTCATATTACTCTATCACGTGGTGGACAGAGAGTTTTGCATGAGATCTCTGTGCAGAATAACAGCAGAAACTGAATTAGAACCCTTTCTGGGAGCACTTGTTTGATATCCTAATCTGTTGTGCGGGAGGAATCAAGAGCTGTTTCTAGGACCCATCTAACTGAGCCACAGCTAGATCTCAAAGAACCAGCTCCTCTAAACTGTCTGATGTCTCCACATACTTTGATGCTTTCCAAGTGGGTTTTTCACTGTCACAAAGATCGTTGCTTGCTATTTTAAAATGTTACTTCTGGTTCTCAAACTTGGGAGTGAGAATCTGTTCCCGTTTAGGTGTTGGATAATATGATTGAAACACTTTTGTCCCCAAATGGAAAAGAAAGGTCAAAAACCTTTCAAAGTATTTCTTCCAGGAGGCTGATGCAATGCAGTTGTCTTTGAGATAAGCCTCATGTTAAGAGATTCTGGTTTTGGAAAAGGACTGTGCTTGAATATTGTGACTCTGGACAGTCTCTGTTTTTAAGACCAATGTGAATTCAGGCACTAGTCCCTGTCAGATACAGTGAGAGAACATAATGGACCTGATCTGTGAAAGCCTGCAGTTAGCAGCTGTAGATGAGCTCTGCCAACAGGCTGAGGTGCACAGGCAGGAGGAAGCAGTGCTGCTGTTGCAGCTGCCACCAGGTGCTGCTCTGCAGGTAGGTGTTCTTGCTCTCTTCCTGTCACCCAGGCTGGGTAGAGGAGCCAGCAATTAGAAACTAGTGCTTGCAGTACCCAAGGCTAGGCTTGGGCTTAGACCAGGCTCCACATGTCTTGTGAGTCAGTACAATTGTTCCCAAGGATAATCCCATGTTTCCCACTAAGCAGAACTCAGCTTGGTAACCCTTCAGTAAGCACTGACCTGAGCACCTGTAGTACCCAGTGGTTTAAGTGCCTCTAACCAGCTTTCCTTCTACTACATGTCTTAGCTTTCTTTGTAGATATGTAGGGCCTGCCTAGACACACAATGCTTGGTACTAATGGAGAAGACAATGAAAAAGTTTTTGGAAGTGCTTGAATGGGTGCTGATCTATTCTTGTGATTGCCTCACCCCTCTGTAAAGGCAGACAAATACTAGAGTAGCTCTGGATTACTAATATAAAACCTGAAATGCACTTGCCTTTTCAGTGTGCTTTTGTTGGTTTTGAAACCCTGTTCTAGTGGAAGATTCCCCACTCATGGCAGGCAGGGTGGACTAGATGATTTTAAGGTCCCTTCCAACCCCAAACATTCTATGATTCCATGAAACTGTTGTTGTGAGCAGGCTGATTGAAAGAGCTCATTGGACATAGTGAGTTTAAAGTGAAATGGTCCCACAAAGTGAATATAGAATTTCTTGTCAAGAAATTTATTCCAAAACTGCATTATATTTGGCTGGAGAATGGAAGCAAGATTAGATGTGTTATAAAACACAGGTAAGGAAGTCATTGTACATAGGTTCCAGATCAAGACTATTCACATGGATTATTCAGTGGATGGTTTTACTTGAATAAAACTGGGAAACAAAGGATGGGGGTGAGCTATCAAATGTTTGGAGACAGTTCACTAAGGTGGAATTTATCTTCATGTGTGCTTGATTTTGCTTATTTTCTCTTCTGTGAGAAAATTTTAGTGTAATCCTGTAAATAGGGACCATGGGCCTCCTATTAATTGACTTCTGCAGGTTTTTATTCCTTTATGAACTACATTATAAACCCACTTTATTTTGAAAACTGTTTTCATTACAGTTGTGACTGTTTTCATTATGGGAAGCAGTGGATTAAGAGAAAATGGTGAGATTATAAGTGACAGGTCTGAAACCAAAGAGGGAATTGTTCATTGAAACTACTGGTACTGAAGGTTTCTTGTCACCAGGAATTGGTTTGGAAGAAGTTACAGAGAGGGAAATACTGAAGAAAATAAGGGAAATTGGGAAGATTAACAGGTTTCTTGTCAAAGAAGAGCTGAGAAATATGCAGCCTCAACTTTCTAGTCCTACATACTAAAGAAAAAAGAAAAAAAATAGTATTTTTCCAGAAAAAAAAAAGTTAGCAGACGTATCCTGATTCTGCCATCAGTATCAAACAAGTTTTCTTTGTGTATCAGTTTCTTCTTTGCAAAATGAGGATAAGGGTATTGGGCAGCTTTTGTAAGGTGATTTGACATCTTACCAGTAAGTGCAGGCTAACACAGCACTATTCTTTGATGCTGGGTGCTCACCATGATGCAGGTATAACAAGTTGCTGGCTAAATGGTCATAGGACATAGGAGCATATGACACAAACAGTGACATTTCTGATTTTGCATAAATTCGTGTGATTTATTCTGTTTCCTTTTATATTTTTTCCCATGGGAGAAAATCAGGCAATGGCTTTTTCCACTGCTGAGGTATAAGCTACAAAGCTGATTCTGATGAAAAAATAGACTATGATCTCTTGATGATTGATCAAAGCAGGTGATTTTGAACTTGATTTTAATTTATTATTTAAACAATATGCTAAATAAAAAAACCACTTGAATAACTCCACATTTGTTTTACCTTTATAGTTCTTCGTGGTTTTTTTTTTTTTTAAATTATGTTCACTGTAAACAAGTAAATTTGTAGCTTTTACTCTGACTTTCACAGGCCTGTTGATATCACTTCTTGAGTCACTGCACATAGGAGTACAGTGTCGCACACGACACAAAGAAATGTTGCACGTTGCGATGTGCAAGGCAGAAAAGAGGAGGTTTATTTACAACTTCAGCATTTATCCACTTCCAGCAGTGACCATGGATTGGAGGAAGAAAATCTTCCTCTTCAACCACACTGGGCAACCCAACAGTCCATCAACAGTCTCCTCCTTATGAGAAGAATGCAAACATGGTTAGATGGTTACAAAAGGTTGTTTATGTAAAATTGTATCTGACTCCATTGCAAAAGGTAAACACAGGAGGCTAAAAATGGAACTTTGGAAAATTTCTTAAAGAGACAGAGGAGAACAGCAAAAACCCAGACAACATACAGTTCACGTGGTACCACCTAACAGCTCTGCTTTTCTCCAGAAATGTCAGATCTCTGTGTGTATGCTGTAAAAGTCTCTTCTGTGTGGGTGTGAATGGATTCCATAGGTATTTATGTATAGGGGGTAGAAATGGACAACAGAAGAGAGTGAGTCAAAGAGGACAAAAGAGAGTGCTAAGAGGTCATGTCTGAAAGTCTCTCAAAACCTGATTAGCTCCAAAGTCAGTAATGTCGTAGAATTCACAAGCATGAATATATTAGCATGGGGGGCAGCCAAATTTGTTGAAGGCCACCAGGCCTCCAGCAAATGTCAGGATCCACAGTGGGATGCCTAACTCACATGGCACCTGAGGCAGTGGTGGCTGCTCTCTGCAGAAAGCAAGTACAGATTCAATACCAGCTGGGACAAGGGACCACTTGAAACACTTTCTGAACCCTTGCTAGCCCTTGTCGTATCAGTACAATTTGCTGCTTCTGATGGAATGGCTGGTGTTGGCCTCCCAGCTGTTGCTCCAGTCTGGGAACTACCAGTTAAAATGTTGTTGTGAGTTTTGTGAAGGGAGGGTATTGCATGTAGTTATCTGTTGCTGAAATTAACAGCTTGATTTTATTATTAACAACAGCTTCATATATAAAAAAAGTGTCCTTATTAATATGGGTTGTCATGTTTGTCTTGCTTCAACTTGATATTTTCAACATATGCACTGAGTAATCCAGGCACATAGATAAATCTGCCAAAGTTCCTCAAAGATTTCTGGCAGGTAATGGGATCAGAATAAGCCTGGTGGACCAGTCAGGGTACTTTGGCTGACACATACGGGGTCTGTATGTCATGGATGGGGCCTTCCTGTAATTCTGTTCATAGACATTTGTAAATTTAATTATACAAACTTATCTAGACTGGTCAGGTTATTTTTCTGGGTGCCACATTTCTTATGCACTAAGATGTGGGTGGTGGGGGGTTTTTTTGGTTGTTGGTTTTGTTTTTGTTTTTTGGCAAGCTAGATTTTGGATAAAAACTATAATTTATTAAAGCTGGCAATAAAGCATTAAAATTTTATTAAAGTACCTGGAATATGTTAGGCACATTCCCTAACTTTAAAAAAATTATTAAAATACAGGCATTTTGTTAGTATTTGGACATTTCATTATTAGATATGTAAATCCTGAAGAGCAGAAGCAACAGTGACATGCTGGAGGACAGAAAATTTCTATGAAAGAAGGAAGGACATCAATGGGTGCAAATAGTGTTGGAATATATGGGGGAATAGACTGGAAGGGCTAGGCCTTAGTTCGCCAAATTTTGGAAGTGATAGATGCCACCCTCTTCTCTCTGGCTCTTAGATGTGACTGGAAACAGGAACATTAGTTTCCTTCTTTCTCAGTTCCCAGGTGAATTTCAACTGTCATGGAGTTAATGCATCTGATGAAAATTGTCTCTTTTCACTTTCCAGCTAGCAATGGCAAAGCTAATTAAGGCATAATTTTTTTGTACAATGAGAGCTGGAACAATGAAAACACAAGGTTTTGTTCTGTGGTGAAGACTGGAAATATGCTTGTCACGAATCACTATGTTTTATAGGAATGAAAGACTATTATGTAAATTTGTATTTGTCAGAGCTGCAAAATGGAGACTAAGTACCAGCTATGCTGCCAGTGTTATACAGACCTTTGATTATGAAAGGCTGAGTTCTGTAGAGCACACCAGTGCACAAGAGACAGGCTGGTTGGAGAAAAAAAAACTTGAGACTTTTATTCCCTGCAAAGGCAGTTCATTCAAAGAGGTGTTCAGACTGCTGGGAATATCTATTTCACCCTAGGCATGCTTTTACTGTGTGCTTCACATAGGGCATAGTTTTAGCAGTCCCCTGAAAATTTTAAATCTGCATGAAACATGGCACAAGCTTGCAATGACAGTAGGATGGCTTTCAGGAGATCAAAGAGCAGCTTTTAATATTCAAATGCTGTGACTGCGTATCCATAAAAAAAAAAATCTTGTAAAATCATTAACCTTAAATTTTAATGGAAAAAGCAAAACCTGTTAGTTCTTCAGATCCTTACAGCAAGATTTCAATTGACTTTGAGGCAAGGATTTTGCTCAGTAATAAAACTATTAACTGGTACAGTTGCTACAGTAATTACTTGTTTGTGTTTTGCTGGAAGGTGATCTAGCAAAGCGGAACATGTCTCTCTAAAATTCTCAGAATGATGCCTATAAACAGCTATCTATGGGTAAACTTAAAATTTAAAGGAAAAAATATGCTATTTTATTAGCTAAAGATTTAATTTTCCTTTTACTATAAATGTAAGCACCTTACATTAATGAAAATATTCATGATTTGCAAAGCTGTGTAAGAGAGGAAAAGCTAATTTTTCTATTAGCTATGTCTCACTTATTCACTTCACTGTCATGTGAATTAATCCAACGTAATATTAACTACTGGAGACTGTTATTTGCCTCATACTGCTCACCTATTGTAATCTTAAATGAAAAAAACTAATAGAATCCAGCTCATGAGACAACCCTTCACTGACAAAAAGCCAGTGTTAATTCAGGATCTTTCCCTTGGTTGAACAAGTCACTGTAGGAATCTGAGTAGGAACAAAATTTGCTGCAGACCTCATAGTGAGGAAATGCTTCCCTAGATGAATAATTCCAGCGTTCATCAGCTCAAAGACGTGTGTGGCAGATGTGTGAGGAGAGAAACAAGGTGTCTGAGTACACAAGGTTCACCTCAGAAAGGGAATTCTCAGACAACGATGGGTTGTGTTATCTTCGTGATGGCTACAGCTGATCCTTCTCCTGGCCCTTCCTTGAATATACTTCCTCCCTGAATAAAAATTATCTAGTGCATACACATTAAAGAAAAAGGGTAAAATGTTCTAAATTGCTTTTATTAGCTGATTTAAAAATTTCATAACCTATTTGAGATGTAAAGGTCTAAAATATTGTACTCATTAGAAGTGCTTTTCCAACATTTGTAACTGAATTCAAGTTCTTAATCTTCTAGGATAAAAGTTTGAGTGTGCTATTACAAGAAAGACAGGATGAGCACAAGAAGAAGAGAACTGTTGACACCACAAGCACAGATTTGCTCACTCACCTTTGTTCCAGACCAAGCACCATCCCTCTCGGGGTCTCTGTTTGCCCGAGAATGATGGATGGGCACTGCCCCTGGTCCTTCGGGAAGCCCCGAGCCGCCCACAGAGAAGATGAGGAGTCTTCAGATGTTCTTTTTCTGGGTTTTCCTCCTTGTTTATTTTATCTTATCTCTACAATTCTCTCTGTGCTCTGCCAAGGTCTGGACAGCACGGGCAACAGGCGACGACTGTCCCGCCTGCCCACAGCATGTCATCTTATATACAGATAATTGCGTGTGCATTATTTACAATGGTGACCCAATGCATGCACTTGACACTAAACAGGTGTTTTCTACTTTGACCCAATCCCTCTAAATCTACTTCATGTCATCACCACTGTGCAAAATGGAGACAAAGAAGAAGGAGAAGACTCTAGGGTAACGCCCAGAATCCTCCATCTTGTCTCTGGTCCTTCTTATCTTGAAACCCCTAATGTGAAAATATTAATACTTTCTACTACTTTCAAGGCCTTGCAATTCTTCCCATAGTGTTGGTAATTTTTCCCATGGACTATAATCGAGACCCCTGCCTGTCTGGGGTCCATACCAGGGTCTGTAACCCCCCTGCACATATCTCCGACCCCCCTGTACAGGTTTTAAACCCCCCTGTACAGGTTTCTGCTTGTCCAGGGTTTCCAGAGGAATACTCTGGACTCCTACACATCCCCAGAGAAATAATTTCTCCATCATCTTCTTTTACAAATTAAATCCACACAGAAAGCATTCTTTGTTGATGCTCTTACTCTATCAACTTTTCGTTTGTAAATTTGTGGTCCTCAAGACAGATCAGAATATCGGTGCTGTGCACGTCCTTGTGACTCCAAAGACCTTTAGCTCTGTGGGGTTTAACCTGTTATACTTAAGGGAGTCATGGCTGCAATTGTGTACCAGGTTTTTCCTGTATTTTTCCCACATGATTGTGTTTTGAGACTAAAGACAAGTCCATGATGAGCTATGGAGGATGGGAATTTGGTGACTAATGACTTTTAATTCCTTCTGCTGTTGTGTGGGTCTGTAAAAAAGGAGAAAATCTTAGCAGAGCATGTTGTTCAGTAGCAAGGTGAGGTTTGGATAGGGTGATAGGGCCCTTCCAAGTCTTGTGGTACCTGTCTATCTGAGTTAAATGACACCTAACCTTGGTCAGGCCTGGAAGGACACTTTTTGTTCAAAAAAAGAAAAAAATGTACATGGTGATAAGACCATTTCCTTTCTCACAGCGTCTCCTTTAATGTCAGGCCTGAAATATGAAGTCATTAGGGGATATTAAAACAGTGCTGACAAACTAATTAACAAAAGACATTACGCCGGATGGGCTCAATTTATCCTTTTTAATGGTTCTTATAAATGGGTGCCGCCAATTAAAATTAATAAAGATTTACCAGCGATTGCCCAGCATACACTGTTAAAGAGCTTCACTGAAGGTCGCCTTAAAGTCAGCCTTGTCAAAGCTGCAAGTTCAGCTCCCAATACCAAGCCATGCTGAGTTACTCTCAGTTACATTTTCCCAGGCAGTTTCTCTTTCTTTGTGTTTGGCTGAAGTTTAAACACTTCTGTCTCTGTCTGTCTAAAATCTCATCCATCTGCCTGTTGATTCTATTAAAAAATATCCCCCCATGCACTATTAGATTTGTCACAGTTTCACAAAAGAGAACCTCAACAGTCAGTATAATGAGAACTTTGTTCTTTCCAAATCTGTCTGTTATGATGAAATCCTTGACTAACAGCTTTCATTTTGAACCACTCTTTATTTTCTTGCTGTCAAATTCAGGTATAACAGTGTCCTGCTTAGGGGCAGAGTATGGATGATCAAGAATGCCCTGTGTGGCTACAGCGTTGTTCAGTCTAGACCAGACTCAGTTCTGCCAGGTCATGCTCTTATGGCTTCCAGCATTTCTCCATGTGTAGGTGATTAGATGTTAAAAATATAAATTATGAATGCATCAAGGGAGAAGTCTGCCAATACCCCAGTGACTAAAACTTGACAAATAATAATTTCTTTGCAATCTGTCCACCAACAGGAAAACCACTAGGAGACTAGCCATGCGGCCACCAGCTCATCCCTGACGTTCTGCCCTCCATTTCCATTTTGTAAGGCAGTGGGGCAGGCAAACTGGCTGAATGCCACCCTTTTTTCTACCCTTGATAGAAATGTTGTCTGAAAGACTGCTGTAAGTGGGTAGATGGAGATGCAGCTGTAGCTTGTGCTGGGCTATGTTGTCAGGTCTGTGCTGATCTCTGTGTCATGGGAACGCACCACTGTAATGGGCATGAGACAGACTGTGCGAGAAGGTGGAACTGTCTGCTTAAGAGCTGAATTCTCTGGCACAATCTTTTGGTGTTGCTGCTATTAAGGATTCCCCAGAAGGCAGCACTAAGGGGCAGCTGCTGTTGTCTTCTCATGCATATTTGGGTCTAGATTGTCAGTGTGAGATGGCAAGACATGGTAATGCTTTTGGAGAATAGCAAACAGTTCCACATGCATTACTCTTCCGTGGCTGGGAAGTGACTGCTGTGTGCTGGAAAGAGGACCCCAGAAATGGTATCCTCTGTTTTGTTCTTTGTAAAAACACTGATGAAGCACAATAAATTAACAGTTAAAAAAAAAAAAAAAAAAAAAAGGAAAGAGACCCATGGGAGCAATGGTAAACATAGTGTTACATGAGCTAGAGACACAGCTCAACTGAATTTGTGGGAGACCACCTCTGATTGCCACAACCAGGGCAAAGTGACCCTGCTGGGTGAGTTGATGAAGGTTAAGGGAAATGAAAAGGATTAAATCTCTGACAGCTTCAAGAGAGCTGAAGCCTCATGTTGGTATATAACTGTACCATTGGTATATAACCATACTATGTAACTGTAATTATTCTCTCTCACTGGAGCTATTCCTTACTTTTTTTATTTTTGCCACGTCATTCCCCCATTTTGAGTATGCTAAGCACATGCAGGAAATCTATGCACTATATTCCAGGAGTGAACATGTCCTCTTTGTGAAGCCTAAAGGACATGATAACAGAGAAAAGATTTTCAGATTTTCTGAGCAGGAAGAGAGGGAGGGGGTAAGAAGGAGAAAGAGAAGAAATAAAAGCTAGAGAGGAACAGGAGAGAAAGTTAAACTGAATCATTGTTACTGAGTAGTCTTTCAAATTGCTCTTAACCCTTGTCTGATATTTTAGTAACTCCTCTAGATGAACACTGATAAATCCTTTTCTCACTTACAGGCAGTACTCTTTGGCAGAAAGGTACATGATTTTTTCCAATTAGGAGTATGACACATGGGGACTCAGGGTCAAACTTTGGATTTTGGAAGCAAATTCTCTGCTCTATTGAAACAAATCAACTGCAAAATTATAGAATTAGAAATGTGAGTCCATCCAAGGTTTTTCAGGAATGACTTGTGGGTTCAACCCATCTCAATTTCTGTATTTACTTCTCTTATATTCACTGTGTAAAAAGACACCAGACACAGTTCTGGAGCACAAACAGGATACAGTGGTACAGCAGTTGATGGAAATTCTAAAGCCATTTATTCTAAGTGGAGAAGGGCTAAATCTGTTACCAGGCTTCCTGTAGAGTGAGGCTCTCATCTATGGCTAAATCTGATGATTTCAAGATACACCTCATTACAGAGCTCTCAGAATTCCTCTTGAGTTGACTGAATACCTAAATGCCCCAGCAGATGCAACAAATTCTCTGTTGGTTTGTCTAGTTAGTCCATATTTAAGTTGATGACAAGAAGGTATTTGCACACCACTTCAGCATTGATTTTAGTAGTACTCAGTCTGTACTCTTCCTATTACACTTGTTTAAAATCTCCTTTTCTGCCGTGTTGCAAATATCCTTGAAACAAGAATTTTGTTGAATACAGTTACTACCTTGTGTCCTATTACACTTAATGTCACAGGACTATAAATTGTTTACTGTCTCATAGTAAAATTTTGGCACGGATATTTATGGCAGAGGTCTTAATCTTTGTAAATCTCCTTAAATGTCTTTCCCTGTGCTACAGTAAAATAAGCACAGTCCTTTAAGCTTGTGATGCCTAATAGTGGTGCTTAGAACAAAGATTATCTTCAGATAATTAATTTTCCCCCTTCGTTTTCTTTCTTCTATATCTGATTCACATGTAAGCAAGAGCTTTGTAGTGTCCCTGTAAGCTGTTTCATGTTTGCTATTCGCTTTTCATGTGGTTCTGGAGAAGGGAAAATGAAGAAAGAAAATGCATCTTCTAATTTAAGAAATATTCAGCTAATGGCAAGAATTGTATTTTGTGTCTTAAGACTTCTCTTACCCAATCCCCTACCTGTCCTGTAGCAGAGGATCCACCAGCCTGGATGTTGCATTTTTTTTTCTAGCTCTGTACTACTCAACCTTTTTCAATTTCTAATTGCTTTGCAGTTTTGATTGAGCTAGATCCCCACTAAAAGAACAAGTTAAACAGGCAGAAAAAACAACACGTGAGAACTAAAAGTGAAAAGCAGCAGAGCATTGCGATTTCCAAAAGCCAAAATAACAGGGAAGAAAATAGAATGTGAGAGATTTCACTGTGTTGTCAAGTTTTGTTCCTACAAACAGTGGCTATTCTGGAGCTTCCTTGACTTCATCTCCCACAGTGTGTAGAGCTGGGGGGACATAGTGATTATCAGTGGCAGATCTCTCAGTACTCTTTTGGATCTTTGCATCCTGATGTCACTCAACTCCTTGGCATCTTGGAATCTCCTCATGCAATGAAAATACAAAACCCTCTGCTATTCAGGAACAGCCATATATAAGCTTCAGTCTTGTCTGGCTTGAAAGTTTGCTTGTGTAGGTTTGGGTATGAGCTCTCATCCTCCCATATGCAGTGACTGCCAACCAGGCTTTTTCAGGAGATGTCAAAGGGGAATAGTGGGGTATATGTGCTGCAAACTGGTTCCAGGCTACTAAGCTTTTCAGTTTCCTCAAACAACCCTGCACTGAGGGATCACCAGCTTTTGCCTGCACTCTTGATGTACAGTACATTAATCGTGCCCTCCCTAATTCCTGCTTCAAGATAAATCTCTTGCGCTCCCATTATTGGGCTAATTGCTGTGGATTATATGGCAGTCAGTTGCTCTTTGGCAGGGAAAGATTAATGGAGGACATTTCCTTTGTTTTGATTTCATTTGCTAATTGCTGTATGGAGAGGTGGTTATGTTAATTCATCCTCTCCCCCTGTTAGATAGCAGGGTTTTGTTTAGCGTGTGTTGGGAGAGGAGTAGTTGCCAGGAATCCTAAACATTTCTTTGTCTTGCTCTGTGGATTTGGGATGGTTTTAGCAATTCAAAGAGGCTCATATGTTTATGTGCTTTTTTCTATGTTTCCAGGCATAGGATGTGCTAATTTTAGGTGCACAAAATGAGGAATAAAGAATTTTCTGCATTTTTGGTAGGGGCTGCATAGTCTGTGGTTGGTCCCTTTGTACCTCTGTCAGAGTCACGGCAGAAAGTCAGAACCCCACTGAAAAACTTGAGCCTTTAAATTGAGCATGTATGTCACCATTCTGGCCCATGGACAAGAGGCAGAGGCAGAGCCTGTGAGCAGCAAAGTGCCTGGGAATTGAGTGTTGTTACTAGCTTTGTTTTTATTAGGTAATTTAAAAAACAACTGTAACCAAGTGTGCACTTTTCTCAGCTTTAGGTAGATGCAGAGGTCTGAGAGAACTGGACAGATAATTAAGCAATTCACACTTGTTAGCCAGAAAGGAGTCCAAGCCAGTCACTGGTGAATGAAAATTGCTGCCATCTGTTGCCTGTTCTTTGGCTTTTGCAAAGTGTCTGGATGTCACTCTTTCCTGCTGAGACAGATGTTTCCTACTACACATCTGCAGTCCAGGATTTGTGCTAACTGCCACCCCCACCACAGCAGAGATGCCTCAGAACAGAGATTTTATTTGAGTAAAAACTGAAAGGTGTAGTTGTGAGGAATCTGCCCACTGCCTTCTATAATTTAATTGCTCTGTGAATAAATGAGACCCCTCAGTCTCCAGAGTTATCACCTTGACTGTTTTTACTTGAAGAAAATTCTTTTGATCCAGTGGCTGCAGCTATTAATTTAGGGATCCAGACAATGAAGTCTTTATTATAGAAGACTGCCAGTTTTTACCAAGAAACCTATCAGCCAGTCCTCTTAGTTTGGGGAAGAAGAACAATCTGGCCATCTTTAGATCTGGATGTTTCAAAGACCTTTAAATCGAGCAAAAAAAAAATTTGTGTCATGGTGATTTCTGTCACCATGGATAGTGACAGAAATAATTGTACTAACCTGTTTATGTTTCTGATTGTTTGTAGCAAAATGGAGGGAGATAATTTAGTTATCTTTGGATTTATGAACTCTAATTATTATTATTATTTTTAAAAATTCCTATGGAAACCTATCTGTCTTCACTTTATGAGAGGATAGAGCATATCCACCTGCTCCAGAGTGTTCATTATTTTTCTATTGCTATGAAAACATCCTCTTTTTGATAAACTCCTCAGAAGGAAACATTTTGGGGCCTCTCACAATTTTGTTGCTCCATTGTTATTGCTATTGTTTCAAGGTAGGCTCCCTGCATTATGTAACCAGCAATTTCTGCTGTGCCTGCATTACTTTTTGCATCCTTTTAAATTTTCTCCCCACTGCTGTGAGCTTAGTCTACAGAGGATCTTCTTGGCCGAGCAGTAAAATTCCACCTCCAATAATGTCCATACTTCAAATAACCATGTAATGTCATATCTGATCTTGCTGGACTGCAAGTTAGGACTCTTCAGGCACTTCCTTGATTTTCTTCAAGAAAAACATTATTTTATCTTCAGAGTGCATCCTGTATGCAAACTGTCAAAATTGCTTTGTGTAGGTCTTCAAATTATATTTTGTATCTTCCAGGAGGATGCTGATTTCAAGAATTTGCCAGGAGCTTTTGAGATGCTGCCCTGTTTCAGGTCTCTCAGAAGATGGCTGGGCAGGCTCAGCTCTTCTCTGTTATAAGTGGTTCCATTTGGAGCACTTGGAACTTCTCCCATGTCAGGCTGACAAACTTCAGCCTCAAGCAGGCTTCTTGGTATAAGGCAGTCATTGTCTGGAGTGTGAAAAGTCATTTGCAGAAATCTCTTCACAGCTACTGAGAGCTTTAGAATTTACTGCTCATGACCTAGCTGGGAAAACTGCTTTATTTGGCCCTATATATCACTGCTAGAATGTTTCTATAATTGTGAGTGAGGGTGGGAGAAATATGAAACACTACAGGTCATTTCACGTTAGAAATGAGTTTGAGATAGACAGAGACTGAGAGTGTTTTACAGTAGGTGTCTGAAAGAAGGCCCACTATGAACTAAGCCATGTGGAAATTATTCCAAGACACTTAAAGTATTTTGCAATACATAGTACTTGTTAGGGAACAATAGCATCAGCACAGCAGGACCTCTTCAGCCTAAGGGATGAAACAGTCAGAGGCCTGTGAAGACTCTTCTGGCACTAAGAACAACAGACAGCATTGCCATCATGACCCTGAAGCCATGAAACCTAAAGGTGAAGTAGCTAGTGCTGCTTTGAAATAGCAAAGAAAAATGTGTGCTATAGTGACCTAGCACTTAGGTAGAAGTGGCCTTCATCATGCATGTGTGTGTGCACCTGAAGATTTAAACAAGATTATAAATTTTTAGTGCACTGCTGGAAACATGAGCTTGCAACACAACTGGGAACGTGGTCTGGTGTACACCAGTCATCTGGAAAGTAGTTCTTGATGAGACATCATTAACAGCAAATTCACTGGGAGAGTGGAAATTATTTCCATGGGCCACAGAACGAAAACCAATCATGCTAAGTATCGGTCCCAGTCCCTGGCGGTTTCTGATAAACTTGAAAGCTGTGTAAAGGGAAGGGGTTTAGGACATTTAGTCACATGTCTCTACTACTTTGCCAGCTGTTGTTAGTTCTAGTAATAACTGATTCCTCAGGGTGACTTTCCTGATCTCCTAATCTTTTAATTAGCCAGAACTGATAACAAGGAGGTGACCTCTATAGACAGGGCAATGGAAATTATACTGAATCCCAAACAGAGGGGAGACTTACACTCCTTTAGAGTTAAAAACTGTTGTTCTTTAAGGTATCACTCGGAATGTGGCATTTCCCAAGTTAAATTAAACACAGGTGGAGGATACAAGCATGTAGCTTTGAAAGATACCTAATGTATTATTAATGTACTTGCTCCAGGAACAGAGGATGATAACCCCATGCATACCCACACTACACAGACATGTTATTTGTGCCCTGTGGAGGAGAAATACCATCTGTAGCAATGGAGGGATGGAGGTTTTTGACAAAGTCTTCTAACTGCATTGGATGTTTGGCCTTCCTCTGCCTTCCTTCCTGCTTCTGTGCTAAAATTTGCCTATTCACTTCATGTAGAGATGACTCCCAGTGTTTGGGAGAAGTCACTGGCATCTAAGCATATGCTTTTGATGAAGCTAATTGCCTAAAAAAAGAATCTGTTTCTCCCGTAACGCTCTACACTCTTTCATCTCCCAAGCCAGCTTCCACAGTGAAGTGGGCTGCTGGACATCCTCCTTCCCAAGTCAAAGAGCCGAGAGAAAGTGGTACCTGCTGTCTGATGTGCAGGTCATGTTCTTGTGGATCCTTGTAAACTAGCATCCTTGTAAAGCAGGAACCAGCTAATATTCTCTTGGTAAGGAAGGTAGCCTAGTGCTTTCTAACCAGTGGGGAACACACTGTTATGTACCTATCAATTTGTAAGAGAACATAACAGAAAGAGATGTACTTTTCATGCTTTTCTTTTTCCTCCTTGAAAATAAAAAGAAAAATCTGGGCAAGGAAATGTAGAAACTACCATCATGGTTTCTACCTCTAATGTATGTGATGGGTGTTTCAGGCAGTTTTCTCCTCACTGAGGAGAGACCTAAGGGCAGATATGGAGTCATATGAAGCCATTTTACTTCTCTAGCAGTGCTGCCACAGCTACAGCTTTGTTTAACACAGCTGTGTGTGGCTGTTGTACAGCTGTGATGTACCACATCTCACCAGCTGCTGCCATGGGGTGAGCCCATTCCCAAGGCTCAGAAGTATCTGTGCCTTGTTAGGTTACAAGTGCAGGATGTATGGAAAGTTCCTTTATGTTACAGTACTTTGCCTTCCAAGGAGAGTTGGCAGGAGGCAGACAGGGAGCTCAGTGGTGAGTCTTTCATGGCAGGATGTGGGGGATACCAGGTTATCTTGGAATTTTGAAATGGATCTGTGGAGCTTTTGTTTCGCTGCCATTCCTGTCAACCTGTGTTTTAAACAATTGTTAAAGCTGTCCTTTCTGCTTCTTTTTAGAAGAGGAAGCTAGCTGGGTTATATACATCCAGTGAGGCAGAAATATGTGTGTGTTAGTTTTTTCTTTTGATGTACTTACTCATGCAGAGGAGGTAGAGATGAGCCATGACTACATGGGTCCAGTCACCACAGAACCATAAAACAGATTGACCCTTACCCAAAAGCTGTTATAGTTTGTATGAAACTGAGTTGATTTTTAGGAGAAAAGGAGGATTTGTCACAAAGTATTTGAAATACTTGAAGATTCTTCCAGCTCTGTAAAATATATAGAATTATCAATGGAGACTATAATGCGCAGTTGTGCAAAATCTTGGGTGATTGCTAGGGCCTGACTGTGAGAAATTATTTAGATCATGGTAGCTAAGGGAGCATAAGCAAAGCAGTTCCATAATTTCCCATAGTTTCAGAAGGAATACGATTAAAAAAATTAACTCTGCTGCAAAATGAAATTTGAAATGCAGAATGCAACCAGGCAGTATCCTTAATAGAGGCCAGAAGGGTCATAGCCATTGATGCCAGAAAGGTCATATGCATTGATTTTTATTTTTCTGCATGAGATGTTGCCATCTGAGAATAGTCATGTCCCAAGCTGAATTCTGAAATAGGGAGTTTGCAAGTTCATTTAATCAATCTGTAATTATTGATTTGGTTTCAGAAGGGAATGTATGGTCAGTGAAATGACAGGCTGGCTGTACTTTCTGTTCTCCTCCCAAAACCTAAGGAAAGACCATGATAGATCAAGATTATTGCCAGAATCTGTCTGGCTGTTTACAATGACTGCCCTATCTTCAATGATTCCTGCATTGCAATAAGGAACAAAAAAAGATTTCTTGTTCCATACATGTTCTGCTCACTTGCTTGAACCCTCAGAAAGAAATTTCCTCCAATACAGCAGCTGGAAGGTGCCCAAAATGGATTATAACCAGAACCACTACCCCAAGAGAATATCTGCTCTTTCTGGGAAACAGTAAATGCACATCAATCAGAAAAGAACACACACAAAAGGCAGGCCATAAAATGTTAGTAGATGTGACCACAGATGAAGCTTTCTGACCTTGATACAAATATAACAATGTCATGCAAAATCAGTTCTTGAGCTTCCAACTCATCATAACCAACAAATTCATCTTGGGTAGATGCACCTCTTGCAGCTTGTGCAACAGGATAAACTCTACTGTTCTTAAACTGTCTATGGCTCATTTCCTTGACTGATCCTGTTCCTGTCATCAGTTCATGGGAACAAGCTTACAGAAATAAAAAAATGTTGACTGAAAAAAATGTAGTTCTGACACAGTGGGAAAAACTACTACGTTATCTGTGAATGAGTCAAGAGAATCCTACAGACCTGTCAAATTAAGACTGGATGGGTCAGTGAGCCCGAGAGAAGAGAACACAAAGGAACATAAAATGCCCAACAGAAATTTGCTCACACACACTTTAAGCCAAAAATTAAGAAAGAGATTCTGAAACATGTAGTGAAAAGATGAGGCTTGTAAACAAATAGAATTGAGGTAAAGAGTGGGAGGGATATATACCTACTTACCCTGTAAAAAAGTTATAAGAGAAGGGAACAGTAGATTCTTCAGCAGATTAGAAGGATGATATTAGCTGAGGGTATCACTACTTCTTCGAATCACACGGACAAAGCATCAAAAGGACAAAGACCTCTTAAAGACTAACAATGTGAGAGGAGCAATGTGAGATCAGTCTACATAAAGGACAGGAAAGAGTTCCTAACAATCTATGCAACTGCTAATAGAGTAGCACAGACAAATATATTTATGCTTTATTTAAGCATCATCTAGTGCTTGCACATAGATAATATGGACAAAGGGATCTCTAGGTGAAGAATCTGGGGTCTGCAGTAAAAGTGAATGGCTCCAGTTAGGGATTCTGAGTGTCTGTTCTTACTCATCTTCAAACTGTTTTGATTTGACATCCCTATCAATAAAAATTTTTTGAGCATGCTCCATGAAACCTGGGCCCTTGGAGTTCCTGAATCTGCTAAGCTCTGAAGGAGTTGCCTGATTTTCTGAGCTGATGCACACCCCTTGCTGCAGCTGGGATGAAACCCAGGGTGGGCCACTCTCTGCTGGAGACACCATAAGGCCAAGGGAGACACTAGGGAGGAAAATTAAACTAGTGAGATTGATGTCTCCAGAGAAAATTCAACTGTCAGTGCTTAGATATACCCACAGCTTGAATTGATTCTCAGAGGCCCCTGCCATTGTTTGGGTGGATGTTTGCTGGGAAGCGTTTTCACTGTTCTTAGAGTCTGTGGAGGAATGAAAATTATTTATTCTAACAGATAACAGCTTGCACACAAAAATAACCATTTCTATCTGGCTGTAAATGAGGTACCAAACCTTTCATTAAAACACATATTTTTGATCTAAAATACTAAACCATTCAACCTGTTGAATATTAAATGTTTGACAGTTTAAGATACAGAATCAAGACATTTCTGGAAGCTGGAATTTCCTCTATATAGAGGAAAATGTTTGTTTTAGTCTTAGAAATGCATAATTTGTAATTTTTCAGTATGATTTGAAAAATCCAGTACTTAATGTTTTTTTTTCTCTGTTTAATAAAATTAATGTATTTTTGAGTTATGTGATGGCATATTTACTGTTTAGCAAAAATGTGATTCCATTTTAACTGCCAGCTATCTGAAAGATGCATCTAAGTGATTTCAAGGAATTATTTTCAAGGAATCTGGGAGATCAGCCTGTCAGGTAGCAAAAGTTTAATTTCCAGTGTGTTTACATGCATAGAGCAAAGGCAAACCCTTTTTTCTTGCCTTTCCTGTGTGCCAAGGAATAATGTTAGTACTCAGTAAGATTTCTCAGTTGTCTGGAGTAAAGAAAGGAAATGGCCTCTGTATTTGTTCTTCTTAATAAACCTCTGTTTTCTTGAGTAGAAGTTTAAAAATCCATTGCAAATCAAGAATTTTCTCTCTGTTGAGCAACATGTAATTCCAGGAAGATTAATGTAATTCATCAGATTCATTCTCTTGTTTTTTGGATTATTAAATTTAGCTAAAAGTAGATTTTAGTCCAACCTTAGTCCAAGTTTATTTCTACTCCAGGAGTTTGCAAGGTTATATGGATTCAATATTCAATAAGATTGAAGGCTTAAACTGGAGAACAGGAAACATGATCTTAAATCTATTTTGATCTTGTAGTACAATTTTACATTTTAAATTTCTGTGGAAATATTAATTTTATTTTGGTGTTCACAATTGCCTTCTTTTTAAAAAAAAATATTTTTGGCAAATACATAGATTCTGGTTTACTCTATGTGATAGCTCCCCTAACCAAGAGGATATACTATACCTGTACCAGTCTGAGTCAAAGAATGGTATAATTAAATGTCCACACATTTAGGATCCTAATTTTTTACTGAAAACTGAGTATTAAAAATCCATCTATACTTAGTGAATTGAACAGATTGTTTCTGTTCATGTCTTTTGGCATTTTAAACTAGCTTAATTTATACTCTCACATGTTATTTTTCTTAATATTTTGTAAAAGAAAAATAAACCTTCCTGGCTTTTCAGCTCCCAGTTGATTTTTCAGCTTTCACTGAACAAGTCTTTGAACTGAACTAGTTGAATAAAACAAAACATTTCCCTGTACTAAGAAAAAAGTCTCCTGTTGTCAAAATAAGATTCCTTATCTTTTAACAAGCCATGAATCTAGAAGTTTGGACAGTGGGTTTTGTGGATTTAGTGGTTGGGTTTAAAGTGCCAACTGAGAAACTGTACTACTTGCTCTTTTCAAGTTGATTTTTCAACAGGTTATTTAAGAAAAACTCAAAAGGGAATTTGCTTCTGCCCTTCAGCTGCTTTGGTTTATAGTCCAACAGAAGTTTAAATTACCTGTATTTGTAATATACATGTCCAATGACAGCAGCAGTGCCTGAAGAAAGGAGCAGGCACCGAGTAGGTTATATGTATACATATTATGCTGGAAACAGTAAAAATGTAATCTCCCTCCCACTACTGCTGGAAGGTAGGTGTTCATAATTTATTTCATTATATTTTTTCCTGCCTGGAGGTGAGTGTGCTTTTGTCTAAGCTTATTCTAGGGGTTTGTTTTCTCTTCATTGTGGAGCATGAGAATAGATTAAGGTGGCCCATTACACACTGAAAGTCTTGGTTTGGTCAAAAATTAGATTAGAATCAGGGTGAAAGTATACAGGTACTAAATGATACAAATGCTGACTTGTAAAAAGCCCTAGACTGGCCACTCCAGTGTCTCTTCAGCTATTTTAAGAAGACAGAGAGGCCCTGTTCAGGTTTTTTTTTAAATGCAGCCCGCATCATTCTTTGCTTTTTGTCACGTGTCAAGCCATCCTCTTGCATTGTCATAATACTACTAGCTGAAATTAGTTTTATTTTCTCTCTCTTTGTAAATCTCTACTGTCAAACAGTTGACAGCAGGACCCAGGCGTGAGTACCTGTGGAGTAATCCCAGGAGATGAATGGCTGTCCCTCTGTTTCACACTGAAATGTCTGTACTCCTGTACATGGGGTGGCCGTGCTGTACTGTGAACCCCCTCTGCCTTCCTTCTGGGTTCCCCTTTTGTCAAGGGAGCCTTCCTGCTTTCAGGCTGAGTACTCCCGGTGAATATGTAACATTGGCTTCTTTTCTTTCCCCACCGCTCCATTTGAATTCTCTCATTTAATGCCTGGAGCTCTTTTCAGTCAGCTGTTCAGTCAGCAAAATTTACAACTAATCCTTTCCCTTAAGTCTTTCCCGTAGGTATGTTTAAAGCGTGGTTTGAAGGAAATCAGGATGGTGAGTCTTGCTCTTTTTATGACGAATAAATATCTCCCATTCACAAAAAAAAAAAAAAAAAAAAAAAAAAAAAAAAAAAAAAGAAAAAAAAAAAAAAAAAAGAAAAAAAAAAAAAAAAAAGAAAAAAAAAAAAAAAAAAAGAAAAGGTAAGTGTTCCTGCCTATTCGCAAAGAAAAAGCCTGCATCTTTTGCTGTTTCCTACGGGAGGCCTCTATGGAGAGGTCGAGAACAGAGAGCTTTCCCTCCTTCATAAAAGAGCTGTTGAAGCCTTTTTATCCTAAACGCCAAAAGCTCTTTCCTGCGTTTTTCACTGGTGCTTAGAAGCAGGGCAGAGTTAGAGCCGTGTGCTCCCGCTGCTGAGGAGAAGCGGGAAGGAGCTGGCCCCCGCTCCAAGGCCCCGGCGCGGCTGTGCGCGCTGCTCCGCCGGGCCTCCGGGGCTGCTCCTGCCGCTCGGCCTCTGCCCACGGGGCGGCGCCAGAGCACCGCGCTTGGCTCGGCGGGAGAGCCGCGGGCACGGCCGGGGCTTCCCTGTGCCCTCCATGGAGCCCCGCTCTCCCTGCCGGGGGGCATGGCCGGGGCTTCCCTGTGCCCTCCATGGAGCCCCGCTCTCCCTGCCGGGGGGCATGGCCGGGGCTTCCCTGTGCCCTCCATGGAGCCCCGCTCTGCCTGCCGGGGGGCATGGCCGGGGCTTCCCCCTGCCCTCGGTGGAGCCCCGCTCTCCCTGCCGGGGGGCATGGCCGGGGCTTCCCCCTGCCCTCGGTGGAGCCCCGGTGTCCCCGCCGAGGGGCGGCCCGCGGGCAGCGCTGGCGGAGGGGAGCCGCTGAGGGCCCCGCCGCGGGGCCTTCGCCGCCTCCTGGCGCGGCGGTTCGGCGCTGCTGGCGCTGCCCTGCTCTGCTCCCTGCGGCGTCGCAGCCGTCGAGCCCGCGGTAAGGGAGTACTGCGAGCTCCGGCTGCAGCCCTGCATTTGTACTGCTGACTTACCCGGCGGCTGGGCAGAGAGAAGCCGCGTAGGGTAGCGTGTCTTCGCTGGGAAGCTTGTCACGTCGCCCCACACGGTACTCGGGTGCTGTCTTCAGCCACCACCATCTTTCAGGGTACTAACCACCTCCTGCCAATTTCTTCTGTTTCGATGCCGCATTTAAAAATTAGTCAGAAATCTGGAAGAGCATTTCAAAGCGACGTCTTTAAACCATCTTCCTTTTCATCTGAGATTGGCAGACACTTAGTGTAGATCAGTCCAGGATCCCAAGGGAGTGAAACAACTATTTCATGTTGATTATGGTACAGATTCGTATCACCTATGAGTCTGGCCCGTGTTGCTCCTGTAGCTCTATGGGAAGACGGTTGGGAGAGGCTGATTCTGCACTATGTCTGAATGTAATAGCGCATATGAATGTTGGCTACTTTGGGGAGCAGTGCACACTGAAATGTATAGTGTATGTCTTTGAAAATCACTGTCTGATGGTTTCTTTTCATCAAATGCCACCGTTTTGCTAAACAGAGAAGTAGGGAAGTGTGCCTGTTGCCATCAGTTTAGCGTGCAGCAGCTAGCTCAGCTGTGGGGCAGGAGGAGGTGCTGGTGGATGGTCATGTAAGGCAAGGTGGAAAGGGAATCCTTGATTGCAGTTTGGTCCTATGTGGAATTGAGGTTGGGAAATGATCAGGCCTTTGCACCTGAGGGAGGTTGAGTAGAAGACTAGCTAACATAAAGTGTATTGATAAAAGGTCTTTCTACTGCACAAAAAAATGTTGGTGCTCAGGCTCCAAAAGTCACAAGCCCACAAGCTCTGTCGCCAGTGACATTGCCCAGATGCTGCAGCTCTGAACATGGATGTTCCTGCGGTGTGGTGAAAGGGCTGAGCTCAGAGCTGGCTTTAGCCCAGTGGTTTTTTTTGGCTTCTCAGACCGAAGTTGCTCTGTGGATCATACGGGAGAGTGGGAGGACCTGGGAACAAACGCATCCCCGGACACTAGTGGAGAGTAAAAATAGATGGCATGTTAGTGAGAAAGCAGCTTAGCAGTTGTGGTGTTGAAGAGCATGTACCTGTACTTGCTTGTGTAGAGATTGATAGCTCAATCAAGGTTGTGAGTGACTTCCTGTAACTTGTCCAAGCACCACTGTCCTCTGTCGGTCTTGCTCTCTGCCTCAATGGAAGGTTTTGTTCCCAAACCCTTGCTGTATAGCCACGTAGTAACAGATGGCCAGGGAAATGCTGAGTATTCAGATGCAGCAGAGTAGTAGAATTCCTTCATCTCTTGATGTAAAAGCCGAAAGCTGCAGAGACTACAGCAGTGAGGATTGGGAAGAACAGTCTGGGGCTTCGAGCTTCCTGCAGAAGCTACCTGATAACACCAGTCTATATAGTTTTGAGGCCCCCCAGGAAACTGAGAAACATGTTCAGAGATTGAAGTCCAGAATATAGGTTTCTATTCAGGGGATAAATCTCACAGGAAACTCTTTCACTGTCTGGTGCACGAACCCTGATATCCTGCAATTCTGCAGTATCTTTCTCAGAGCCCCAAAGTACTTAGCTGTGTTTTAAAATGTCCCACTCTCCTACAGGTTGGTTCAGAGTTTAAAGTCTTGACTGACTTATAGGGGCCCCAAGGCATAGAGCTAGGTTACATGATTGTTGCAAGGTCATACTAGTTTATTATCTCCCATTTGCTGGCTTAAAACTTTAAAGGTTTTACAAAGCTTCAGAGCTTGAATCCCTTTTCAATTCTTTGGCTCTGTGATTTTTGCCTGTATTTTTTTTTAATGTAAACCTATTAAATCTCCTGTGGGCAACCTTTTCTGTTTGTAGAAGATCACATAATCAAACTCACGATGGGAGGAGGCTTCCAAAGCTGTACATGCTAGCCAAAAATCTTACTGAGTTTTGTGTATTTATTTAACCTCTGCAGAACCTGACACATGCAAAAAATACTTCCGTCCTATGTCCGAAAAGAGCAGCGTGCTTGTGAACCATGTGAGGATCCATTGGCCCTTCTGGTCCATTAGTTACCACAAGTGAGTGTTAAACAATTTTCAAAATGAGAAAACCTTTTATAAGCAAATCATGGGTCTTAGGAAATCTCTGAATTACTGATACTAGCTTTTGTTCCATTTGGGTATTTCTTTACTGTTTCAAGGACTGTAAGATCACCTGGAGAAGATTCACCCTGGATATGGAATGGAAGACAGCTAGGGAGGCTGCAATTTCCTATTAGTACTGTTTGGTGGTGCCTTTGGGAGAGACAATATCACCACATATCTCTTCTCTTGCACTTCTCCCATTCCCAACCATGCTGTGACTGCATCCTGCCCTGCCTTTGTATGCCAGAAGTCAAAAAAGAACAAGGGAGTAATGGGAAATCTGATATGGAAGTCAGTTGCTAAAGAATAGGGATATAATTAATGCCAGTCGACATAGTTTTATGGAAACTAGGTCTTGTCAAACAAACTTGATCTCAATAATGTAATCTCAAAGAATGGATTGTTAAAGGCAATTGTATAGATGTGAGGTACTTATACTTTCATAAAGCATTTGACTTCGTACTGTGTGATAGTCTGGCTAAAATTTTAGTATTACATGATATCAGTAAAGTGCCTGTTAAATGGATTAGGAACTGGTTAGTGAAGAGAGCTCAAAGGCATCATTTGTGGGAAGTATCACTGAATGAGAGAGTGTCCAGGGGATTTGGCAAGAGCTGATATCAAGTTCAGTGCTATTCAACAGGTTTGTCCATGATTTGGAAGTAACTATCAACCATAGCTGAGTGTTAAGTTTTGCAATGTCACAAGATAGAGTGATAAATAATGAGAAAAACTATAATATAAAGTGATTAGCATCACAAGGAATTTTAATTCTACTAAAATGTGTATTAGTAGTCATGTTCAAAGTAATACACTTGAGAGCAAGCACTATATCTTTCAGTCCTCCATTCTGTAGCTTTATATTTAAAAAAAACCCTATTGCATTCCTTAGAGTTGACCACAGGAGCAGGAAGGGGGAGTTCTCTGTAACCTACATATATGGCACTGACAGACTGCCAGCCGAATGTTGCATATACCTCTAGTTTATAGCTTTTAAAGGAAGGTAGAAAAACTGAAGAGATCAAAGGAGAGGAACCAAGATGACTTGGAATGAGAGCTCAGTTAGTTTCAAAAACATTGAGAATGGTAGTGCAGAAATACCTTAGTGGAGGAAAAATGCCAGATGCACTTCAACCCCACCCCCACCACATGATCAGAGGACCCTTTCAGGACAACAGGAGCCAATATCTGGAACCTAAACCAGTTTCTGTTAAAACTGCTAGAGAAATTTACATTAAAACAAGGTACCTTTCTTTCAATAGAAGAATGAACAAATACTGGAAGATCTTAAAAGGATGCGTCTCTCCAGTGCCTTAACAAAAGAGTCATTTTGACTCATTATCATTCAGATCAAAGTGTAATTTTTTGGTCTGAAATATAAAGGAGGGTATCTACATGGTCTTCACTCCCTCAAGTATGGTTCCATGAAGAGAACACAGTGCTAAAGTTTCTTCTTGGCTAAGCATCATCTTTGTCTTTGCATCATATGAGGCAGCCCTGCGGTGTTTCACTGTGCCAATATTCAAAAAAGAACAAATCACATGACCGGGTGATGTGGTACCTATACATATACACATGCTTTTTGTATCTGTATATAACTTGCAAAAACCCATCGTTCTTCCATCTTGTGCTCCCAAGCCACGAGTGTGCTTCTAGCCATGAGAAGAAGCCTTCTGTTGCTAACAGCTTAAGCTACATTTCCAACCTGCTCCCTTCAGTCATCTTGCTGTCAGGCCGCCTGCTGTATTCCAGTACTGTTTTCTGGCCCCTTCACCTACACCTAGAGCTTCTGACTGTTCTGAAGACTTTGTTTGGTCCATGCTGCTCTATTTCCCTCTTTCTCAACCTAGAGTTTAGGTAGGTTATTTCTGGCCTTCTCTACTGGTAGGAGTCAATGTGGGGAGCTGTGAAAAATGAAAAGGGTGCTAAGGAGGTCTCAGTAGGTCCAAGTAAGAAAATGCTCTGCTGTATCCCCTTTCTTTGCACCTATAAGTCTGCAGATGCAGGAGAGGGGTGATGTTGGAAATACTCAGAGGCCTTGGACAAAAATTAATAGGCAAAGATGGGAACAGGCACAGGAAGATATGAGATAGAAGAAGCAGAAAGGACAGTATGAGGAGGCTGATTGGAGGTCTTCCTAATTAATTTTTTTTATTAGAAGATTTCAGGAGAATAAGAAAAATTGTTTGCAGCCAAAGCTACAGTTTTGAAAACACAGAGGCTTATGTGTGTGTCTCATGAAAGAGCTGCAACACCATCCTGTTTCTTTCTCATAGTGGACGTGGGCATATGTCCTCTCCTCCTGTTTGGTGCTCCCTTGGGTTCGCTGAGCTCAGGTAACAGCTGATCCTATTGTGAATACTGATGCTGCATTCCTGGCAGCACCCCTGCATTCCCACAGTGGTTGTGGCCAGGGTCAGTGACCCTTGCAACAGCTGTGTGCCCTTTACCTTGCCTTCATGCTCTGTAATGGCACTACCACTGATTTAATAGTGTTAATGTTTAAGCCTTTCTCAGAGCATTCTACTTCCATTGGCCCTCTTCTTTTATCTTAATTTGGCTGGAAGAAATGGCAGCTTCTCTTGTTGTTTGCTAACGAACCTGCCTAGAGCAACTTTGCAGGTGCCAAGGAAAGCGATGTGTCTGTGGCACAGAGCAAAGCCTGCCAGTGTCTCTCTGGACCAAGACATTTTCTCAGATTTGTTTCATGTTCTCACATCCAATGACTTACTTTGTGAGTCATATTTTTTCTGTTCTGTATGTGATTAAATCAGCACTCTCTAAAGCTTTGTCAGAGGAGGGAAAAAAAAAGTCTGGCATATAGGATAGACCGTATCAAGCTGGTCAGGATTCTTATGTGGGATACTGTAAATATTTACTACAGAAAATCTGAGCTGGACTCTTCCACAGGCTAGTGCAGCTGTAGGACTGAGCCCTTGCCAAAGAAGCACTTATTAATTCACACAGAAGGAAAAAGTTCCAACAGGAGAGACCATTCCCAGAAGGAGAAATTACACCATTCAAGGTATTTAGCTATGCTGGGGAGGAGCTAAGGTCAAGTTTCAGGCCCAGAAAAGTAGACCAGGAACTCAAGCCCAAATCCCTTATATCCAGTATAGGTCTTCTACATGCAGGCTTATATGCTGCCCAATGCAGATTTAGGGAGCCTTCTTTAGCAAATGTGTCCTCAAGACAGTGAATTCCTGCAAAACATGTAGATTCAACAAACAGTATTTCCCAACAAAGCTAGTTATGCCAAAGACACAAGGAAAAGAACCCCACAGCCCATAAGCAGTTCTACGGATGAGATGCTGACAAGTAGGCAGAGAGGGAGATGTTAAGGGAGATAATTAGATAGTTGCCCAAGAATGGGCAGACTTGTGGCAACTGCTTAACCCACGTCTCTCTTTTGAGTTCTTGCAACTGTCTTTTGTGTTTGTGCTGCAGCATGTGGCAAATGAACAAATTTTATTTGGGATCATAGGGAAGATAGGGAGGTTTCAATCATTCTCTGTTGAATGCAATGTATGCCTTCAAAATACTGTACTCCCTTTCCTTTGCTTATTTCCTTTCTGTGTACAGGAGGAATGGAGTGTGTTTTGATGCGTGGTGCTTTTATGTGCAGACATGAACTTGGGGATTTTAGCCTGTATGGAAACAAATCCTACCATTACGTTTGCTCTACTTTCCTGTTTTCAGTGCTGTTGTTTTGGAGCAGTTTCTAGGGCTGTTTATTTCAGATTCATGGCTGCTTCTCCTTTGTGCCCATTTGGACTGGGGCTACTACTCAGTGCTATCAAAAGACATCTGAGTAGATCTTTAATTCACCACCTTACTCTTCCTAGAATTATTGCTGTGCTTGCTTGTAACTGTAAGGATGTGTTCTCTCCAGACCCCTTGGTATTGCATCATGTAAGTGCAAGGTCACTTCTACAGCACTGGTTTTCATCCAACCCAACTACTGCTTGTAAAGCATTCTTTAATAACTGCTGGGCCTTTGGAGTGAGATAGTCTCAGTCTATTGCCAGTGGACATCTGGATCAGAGTCATGGCTGGCATTGGCCAGCTCTCTTGACAGTAGTCTTGGCAAAGAAGTCAGGAGTTGAACAGACCATTAGATAATTAGAATCTACTGCAGTGACTTGCAGTCAAAGATCCTAAAGAAGTGGATGCAGAGGGTCCTCTTGTACTCATAGAAGTAGTAAAGGAGTAAAACTGGCTCTGAAACAGTTTTGTTTTCTCTGACACAAACCCCTGTGCGTATGGCAAGCTTTTGCCAAGTTTCCTGACCAACTGCTCTCTCTCCTGGGGGGACTTGCAAAGCCAGGAGGTTTACAGGAGACAGGCCTGGATCTTTCTGTGGCTTGTTCACCATCCATATAATGGTTAAATGTTTCAATTGCAGAGTTTTCTATTGCTAGTTCAAGAATCAGAGCGAGTGTAGTTCTAAAGTGTAAGCTGAACTTTAAGATCTCTTTTCCCTGTTCTCCAGGTTGAGCACAAGAGTGGAGGGTTTTATAAGTCTGAAAATCTGACATTGAAGTTGTTCTTCTAAGGAAACAAAGGGGATGGGAATTGATCATAGCATCTGTATTAAACTTTTTTTTTATTTATTTTGCCAGTACTTTTAGTGAGGAATCTCAACCTTTTCCATTTCCCTTCTGCACTCTTGCTCTCCTCTGAAAGTGAACAAGATTCATAGCTGGGCCTACATGCTTAGGGAAGTTTGAAACTAACACTATAAATAGAAGCTGGATTTTCTTCAAGTATTTCCTCTTAGCAAAGACATTCCTAAATCAGAGGTGTTTGCCTCTGTTGTTTGCAGCTCCTCTGATAAAGTGTGATGAAATATAAAATCACTAGTCAGCAACAGCCTGTCTGAATGGCCTTTAATGAGTCTTTGGTGTGGAGCGTTTTAAGCTTTTGTCTTCGAAGTCAGAGCCTTTGCTTGTGCTAGCACCATTTCATAGGTCAGAATCTATATGAAGAAACTAAGTACCTTATTACTGTCTGATAACATGCAGAAACCCTAATCCAGAGGGAGACTTGACTAACAGGCCCAACATTTTTTTGGAATCAAAGGTCAGGACACTCATTTTAATTCTGAGGTCCAACTGTTTAGGCAGTAGTTTGTAATGCACTTTTCTCTCTGCATCAGTCCTGTGCTACATTTTTTCCCTACTGATGGTTTTGACTGATACAGAAACTACTAACAGATTTCTTCAGATATAATCACCTCCCAAATGAATATCTTCATAATAGAATAATAACTTTTGTTACAGTGACCTATGACAGAGACGTTATTTTTACTTTAATTTGTGGCTTATAATAAGGGAGTTAAACAGATTTCAGGACTGTAGTTCAAACAAGTGAGTGGTAGAAATCCGGTGAGGAATTCCAACTGTTGGTGAATTCTTGGGAAAAGGTCACTGTTGGCATGATTTCCATCCAGCACTCAGAGGACTGCAGTGACAGAGCTTGCCAGATTTCCAGATTCTAGTTTAGAGAAAACATAATACTAAATTTAGGAATGGTGTTTCTAAATCAGCCAAGCAAGACAGAGGAATTCATGGCACTTTCCTGGGATCATAAAGAAAAGTCAGTATTGGAGGTGGAGTGTTGTGACTGCAGGCCTTTGCTTAGGCTGTGTGTCTCCAGTATCTCCAGTTCTCCAGACAAGAACTGTATAATCTTGTCTCCCTGGGACACTGACCAGAAATGACTCAGAGTTGTCAACAGACTGTTAGTGGGATCCTCCAACCGGGCAAAATGTGTACCATCCAACCCTATGGAAGCTAACTGCAAGCTGAAAGATTTTATGATTGTGTTGTTATCTATATTTTATTACACTATGAAAGGGATTAAAATATTACTTTAACACATCTGATCTTCTGAAATACTACCAGGCATTTGAACATCATTCTTTGTGCATGTATTTTTCTCACATGAATCTTGCTGATTTTCCCTCATTCTTGATTCTCTCTGCTGTTTGTCACATATCATTTCAAGAGCTAGCCCCATCTCTGACTGCAGCTATTCGTTATCAGCCCCTTTGCCTTTACCACTTCCATTTGTAATTTAAACACCCTAATTTAATAGGTTTGTCTCATTATTTTGATTAATCATATTAACTCATATTAATTAAGAGATGGATTTAGGTAATGACAGAGGTTAATGGAGTCAGTTTTCACTTTCCCCTGGTTTTTCAGGGAAGGGGGGATTTGGGTAGGAAGGGAAAATAGAAAGAGAGACTAGAAAGAGTGAAAAAGAGAAACTGTTGGGGGGGAAATCTCAGTTAGCAATCAGAAATTCCCTGCTAATTGAATGTCTGATTTTATTAATGATGAAATTTATAAAGGTCCTTAAGAAAAGAAAAGAATTTAGCCAGTTCAGCAGTTAAGTGTGAATATTAACTAACTCCAAGATAAAAGTTAAAATATCCATTTTCTTTTCTTTTCTCTAGTTCTTTAAATAAAAAGCTCTCTTTGACACTTCATCCCATTAGAGCTTTAGCTTCCTTTGCCATCCATTGCTAAATGTCTGGAGACTATGCAAAGAATGTCCTGTATGATTTAAGAAATGCTGACCCTGGAGGGAAGGAAGTTAATACACGAATCACCTTAGTGCTTATTTTCTTTGATGCTTGCTCTCTGATGAGGTTTTGGTAAGTGGAAGAAGGTTTCCAGCTGTGCCCTACACTCTGTCTCTACTCTGTCACACTTGTTTCCCTGAGGCTCAAGAAAACACAAACCACAAGCAGGGTGTCAGATCCAGACTGAACTTTGTGTTGGTGCTGTGGGCTACATTTCCATCTTCACAAAGGCATGGGGAATCCTTTGCTTATCCAACACCTCCGTGACAGGGTCTCATGGTTATTATTCCTGGGCGTGCCCAGACTGCTCCTAATTTGTCTCCTTCCTGTTTGCACCAATGCTGTGTAGGCACAGAATCCCATCTGGGGAGCGGGACTCTTTATAGCCCTACTGCCATTGTGCAAATGACAGCATGAGGGCAAATCTGTGGAAAGGTCTTTCATCCTGTGCTGCATGACACTTCAGCTGACCTGCTTCAGTCAATGTTTGAACAGAAAATAATTTTGGAGCTGAAGTCAGTTGGTAGTGAAGTGTGGGGTAGCTGTGTAAGATGCCAGAGCAAGCGGTCAGCTTTTTTCCTTACCGGAAAAGACATCTCCATGACAATAGTAACATTCCAATAGTAATATTTTTGTGAGAATGGTAACAAGTTATACAAAATTTAGAGAGGTAACCAAACAGGAAGAAAATCTGTTATGCAAACCCTAAATTAATAAACACAAGTAAGCACTTTGTACAATTTGTCACAAATCTAACACAAGAACAATTAGAAGAAAAAAGTTTTGTGAACCAACTGTCACCAAGAATATTTTAACAAAGTTGACATCTTTGTATGGACTCTTCCAGCAAATGTTGCTGTGGAAATGTGGTACCCACAGGTGACTTGTGAAAGGTAGCCAGTAAAGTTTGCAAGACCAGGTTCTAATTTGAAGCATAGTGCACTATCAGCCCAAAGATTATAGGGCTGATATATTACAAAGCAAAACACCAGGAACACAGTGACCATTTCCTGTAAAGTGTATGGGGAAATAACCTTTTCAGTGTGACCAGTTGCAGTAATTGTATTTATGTTAAATTTGTAGAATATGCTGTCTGTGGAAGAACACACAGTACCTCTTGAGTATCCAGATTTTGCATCTGTGGGACAGTCCCTTGCTGTCACCTACTTTAAAGTTTGCAACATAGACAATCTCATATGAGTTTTTAATTTCATCCAGCTGAAATGCTAATACGTCATCTGACTGCCACTCAGAAAAAAATAAATTATTCCAGAAGTTGATTATTTTCTGGTGATCTCAGTAAAATTGCAGAAATCTAAAGTGAATTTTTTCCATAATCAGTATTTCAGAGTGGATGAATGAGACACATTTTTGTTCAAAAGGCACTAGAGAAGTTGAAATCTGATAGACTAAAGACTGACTGACCTTTTTTGTGGCTTTGATGAGAGCATCAAAAATCAATTTTGTTTTATGTGTGATGTTCCAAAACAGGGAAAAAATATACTGCATTTCAAGATTGTTGGCAACTCAGAAATGTTGACAGTTTTTTTCTATGGAGGTAGAAAACACTGTAAAATTAACATTCTATTTGTTGTTTTTTTGTTTAATCTTTGCTTAATATAAGCATAATTCATCTAAGGAATGATTTCTGTGCAAAATGGCAGTTGTTCTGAACAGGTTGAGAACCAGGAGTTTGAAAGATCTGGTTGGTATTCCCAGCTTAGTGTCTTTTGACTTGAATATAGAAATATAAGCCTGTAGGAGTTGTATTTAAAAAGCATGAGGTTCAGAAGAGAGAGAATGCTGGGTATGTAACATTAAGTGACTTCAGAAATAGATGACTGGAAACATCTGAATGCAGCCTGACATTATGAAATGACCCAGCAAAATTTCGCTAAATTGGAAATTAGAACAATATAACTGGCAGCAGGTTTTTATTCAGCGAGCTAAGGTCTTGTTCAAACAGGGAAAGCCTCTCAGGCAGACTTTGTCTCTGTGGAATCTTCCTTCGTGGTTACTGACCCATCACAGCTTCCTCTTTACCTGGGAGTATTTCTAAAACTCCAGCCTCTGAAATTCTGCTTTCCCTTGAAGAATTCTTATTTTATTAAAGCCTGCAAAGCTTTTATCTCTTTAGAAAAGCTTGAAACATTAGAATATTAATGGCTCAGAAAATGTAAAAGCTTGACAGAAAATATGTGTGTATGCATGGATATATATATATATAACATTCAACAGTACCTTGTAAAGTTTTAAGACATTTAGAAGATTATTTTGGAAACCAACTCACACTTGAAGTCTTTCATTTAGCAAAACAGTCAATGATCTCAGTGAGGGTTCAGGTGGACAGGACATCAGGTACAACATTTTTATTGTGGTATTGGGAGGACCGAAATACTGCTTTTTGAGACTCCTAATGGATACAATTTGAATTAATAAGTGTCTAAAGGGCAAGTTTGAAAAAAACCCTTGACTTTAAAGGTTAGGATTTTTTTTTCCCACTCCGTTGTTATAGTTTGAGGTAGAGTTTTGTTTTGTTTTGTTTTGTTTTGTTTTTAATTAACAGTAGACAGACAACCAGAGATTTGCATACGGAGAAAAAGTACTAAATAGGCAAAAGCAGATTGTACTACTGGACTCTGACTACAAATAAAGGTTGAAAAAAAAAAAAGAACACAGAAAAAATGTGTAAGTAGGGTATTTTTTCATATAAATAAAATCCTGTGGTAGTTTAATCCTGATTTTTCTTGTGTTGAATTTACACCAGGTGAAAGTCAGTGGAATTGCTGCACAGTGTACATTAGCACAAGGTTAGAACCAAGTGCTGTATCATAAAATATTACATATAAGTGTATACATGCTTCTTTGTGGGTGCACTGTATCTCTTTGTCTATGCATATTCAAGTGTATATATTTCACAGCTGCTGTCTGCATAATTCACTTCCAAACCCAGCATGCGTTCATTTTCATAACTTTTTGTTCTATTACAATATTAATGGGACTATCAATGGGAAAGGACAAGAGAAGCATTTTTAATGTTTATCTGACAGTTGCAAATTTCACTTGAGGTTGTTTACTGGGATCTGATTGTTGGCAAAGAGGAGTAGGAAAGGCAGCAAGATGAATGGGATCACAGGAAGAAGAGATGTATTTATGGGTCCTCTTAGCACCATCTAAGAGTAATAAAAAGTCCTGTTTTACCCCTCCTTTACTCAGTCTTCACTTTAAAACACCAAAATATGAGGGATTGTTTTAATTAACTTACATTTAATCCAGGTGGCCTGTTCGAAGTGAAACACATTGCATTTAAATATGTGAAAAATAAGTGTATATGTATATTCTCATCCAATATCTTTTCCCTAGTGGGAAAAATGCCTGCAAGTAAGATAGGTTTGTGGACTTGTGGATGAATCTGCAATGTGATGTCAAACTGTGTACCAAATTACTGTCAGAGCTTGTCTTTTTTGACCTTCAGTTCTTGGACTAAGTGAGGCTGATTTTTTTTATGGGAGAGCTAAACATTTTCCCAATTTTGCTGTGCAGTTTTATGAACTTGGGCATTGCAAATCCAAATTTTCTGTTTTGCAAAAAACATTACCTCAGACATAAAACAAAGGAAAAAAGCCTCCCAAACAAAACCAGCAAACAATCTTGGGGCTCTGACTGTATTTTAGTTTATATTTTAAAGTGTTTAAGTATAAGTTTTTCAGCAAGAAATTCAGAGTGCCTGAACTTTCATGAACACATCAACTTTCCATGAACCAATGTTTAAGAACAGAATCAAAAATTTATAGACTGTAGGTAGCACAAAGATGGTAGTGTGGTAGCCTAAGAGTATTGTGCTCCACTCTGGTCACCTCTGTCACGGACTGCTGCAGAAATAGAAGAATTTCAGTGCTAGGTATCAGGCTGAGCTGTTTGGAAAAACAGGCTGTTTATCTGTAGTGGCAGTGGGAGGGAAGAGTTGAATTTTTCACGCAAAATGAAATCAATTTTAACTAGTTATGTAGATTTGAACTGCTAAATTCTCCCTCCTGGGAATTACAGCCCACGTGCTTCTCTTGCTGTTCTTCGCATTAGGCTGAGTTTTTTTGGTGGTCTCTGTCTGGCACAGATGCACCTTGACTGCTCCACTAAGAAGCTTTTGTGAGGACTTATGTCACCACGATGGAGCACTGCAGCAGATCTTTTTTTCAAATAAAATATATGAAGTTTCTACAGGAAGCAGAAACTTTCCCAAAAACTGTAATTGAGTCAAAGGTAATGAGTTTGGAGGAAAGCTTGCAAGAACGTTATTTGTCATTGTATAAAATAATGATTATCATAGTACATAGTACATGAATTCTTGCTGTGTTTTAGCAGTGGGGAAAAAAAAATTTGGAAAGGGACAGATACAAAACCCTTGGGGGGAAATCAAACAGCTGTACAAAATGGGATAATGGATGGCTTCTACCATTTGTTGTCTTTTGGCAAAGCAGTTGTCAGACAGAGTTAGACTGCTGTGTCCTGCACTGGAAGTGCTGTGTTAGAAATGGATGTATCACAGGTATTACATGGGAAAGACAGCTTGGATGCTTAATGAGGGAATTTGGCAATGAACCAGTCAACCAAAATAATGACCTCTCCAAAATGCTTTTGTGAGCATGCCTCATCTGTGAACATTTGGGCTGGATTGTTTTGGTAGGGACTTCCTTATCTGGCCTGTGGTCCTGCCTTTCCTGGATCCCTCTCTTTCCCTCTTTTTCTGTGAGCTGGGGAGAGCCATGGAGGCCGACAGTGTATAATCATGCACACGGTTCAGCTGCTTCGAAAACTCCCGTGGGAAAAAGGGGGGAGGTGCACAAATGCTTCACTGCTGCTTGTGACAGGGATCCCAGAGAGACACAGAGACATCAGTGGAGTCTACACATCACTGCCCGTTAGCTCCACTCACTGTTTATCAACTACCAGCACTAATTTCTGTTCAGTGTTTTGTTTGGGTTAATTACAGTTAGGTTCCTTTCAGTAGTTAGGTTAATTACAGTTGTGTATTCCCTGTTGTCACTGCCCCTGAAAGAGGGTCTGATCCTGGCTCAGCTTTCCTGCCTGCAAAGTCCAAATTCAAACTGAGACTAAGGTGGCCTGGAGCAGTGCTTTGTTAAAAAGCCAATGGTGCATCAGCCGTGTTGCAGGTGCCTTTACCAAAGGCTTCCCCAGCATTTTTAAATCAATCTAGATTTAGTGTGTCCCTGTTTAGAGTTCCTTCCATGTGATGTACACAACAGGCAGTACAGGCTTAGCTGTTCACTTACCCCTGGGATCCATGTGCCATCTCTCTACAGTGCCAATGGTCCCTGCCTACCTTGAGAGCTGAAGCCTCCTTATTTGGAAGGTCTGCAGGAGAAGAAGAGCCCTACCCTTTAGTTTATAGTGAAATTGTTGGTATAGTACCCAAACATATATTAACTGGCTGCCAGGGCCAAACCCACTGTAATTCCTCCCCAGTTTGCTGCAAACTGGCCTTTGGATTCCAGTTCTTTGTAGCAAGATGGCCTCAGCAATCTACCACCATAAAGGTGGCATCAGCTGTGCCTTTATCTCTGGCATGCAAAGTCTACATCTTCACTCCCAATCACTGAATCTTTTTGACCTCATTCTTCTGGTGAGAAACCAGAGTGGGTTTTGGTCATAGACACAGCCCTCTGCACAGGGGACAGTCTCATCTATTGGTCTAACCATTAAACTGAAAGCCCCTGTTGAAAGACACAAGTCCCTCTTCAGTGCAGTCAAGTCACTTGACTTAACTGTCCCAGCTTTTTCCTTTGGGGAAAGGAATTCAGCTCCTTGCAGGACAAGGGCTGAGGAGTGCAGCTGACAGACTGGCAAATGAGCCTACTGGAATGGAGTAGGCTCATTTCTTCCTCTTCGCTGTACCTGATTCTATTTTTAGGGCCTCTGTGGTAAAAAGTACAATCTGGGGGCAGACACCTCTCACAGCAAAGGTGGCAGATATTTGGTAACCTCTGGAAAAAGCTCTGCAGAAGTGCTTTCAAAAGGTGCCTTTATGAGAGAAGATAATACATACGGAAAATAGAGAACAGTTACATGCTGAACTCTACTGTACTAGAACAAGGCAGAGCTCCACAATGCTGAGGAGGTTCATTTAAAGCAGGTGAACTTCTGTGCTTGGCTGCTGGAGGCTGTGGCACCTGAGAGCACTAGGATGTTCATGGAGCAAATTTGTGGGTAACAGACATTAAATGGGTGCCAAAGAGAACTTGGGGAGGTACTGCTGAATGTTAGAGCTCTGAAGGAAGGAAGGAGCTGCCAAAGGTGGATTTAGAAGAGATGGTACATGGCTCTGCTTAGCTTGCTTTGTTTTGGAGTGTTGTGTATGACAGAAAACTTCTGTGGCAGGACTAAATGTGAGGTGACCTGTGGACAAAATTACCAGAGGAGCTTGTGTTCCCAGTGACCTACCTGAATTTTACATGAAAGTAAATACCTCTACTGGCTCTGCGTGTAGCATTCAGTGAGTTTTTTCCTCAGGGTGGTATTGACTGACATTATTATTTATGTGCTGTAATTTTCCTTAGAATATTCCAGGTTGACTGGTGGATGAAACTGGATGCACACAACAGCATAAGCCCTTGAAAAAATATCTTCAGCAGTGCTATGTGTGCACCAAGGCTGGAGCTTGTTCTGTGGCTTGGGATGTTGGGGACAGACTGTGTGCTTTCTGCCTCTCCTTATTCTTCAGAAGTCACTTCGGCAATGACCATTGATCTGCAGCAGGCTCCGCTGAGCATGCTGGCAGCAGTGATTCTCAACTGAGTGACATGATCACAGATGGTACCTGTTGATGCTTCGTGCTTATCCTAGAAGCTAGTTTCACAGGATCAGCCCAAAATGTTGAGAATGACTATGTTGTTAATGCAGAAATACTATTACAGTGCTTTCAAAGCTATCTGTGATGCTGAAAGTCATGTACCATCTGCTTATGTGAAACTCTGCTCTAAGACAATTTGATTCCATTTCCAGGTCATATCCTGAAGCAGTAAAGGTGTTTGCTGTATTTATTCTCTCTTTCCAAGGGAATGTCTTGCTGCTGTACACAGCTCTTCTCAGAATAACCTTTCATAGGACACAATGGGGAAATTTGGGAGTAATGTTTAATATATTTATGGTTACCTTTATTCATATTCATAAAATGCTTTGCAAGCATTTACAGTGCATTTTCAAATCCTGCTCCTAAAATAAGAAAGCATTATGTCTAACTTGAAGGAAGGAGAGTAAAGGTAAAAGAAGGCAAAGGCTTTTGCTCAGGTCTGCAGATAGAGTCACCAGGCATTGACGTATGAAATCTGATGCTTTTCTTTGTACCTCAGAATTTGGCTACACTGCTGATGGCCTGGGGAATCAGTAAATAATAACGTTGCTGTGCTTGGTAGTAATAAAGGTATAATAAATGTGTACTTGTTGGGAGGATCGCACTGGAATGTGCATGATGGGAAGGTTGTACAGAGCAGTGAATAAGTCTCTGGGTTTCACTGGGTGCTGGGTGTGTGAAGATGAGAAGAGGGAAGCACTCTGAAGTATCAAGTTGAATTTAGCAGTAGAATTTATTCTCACTGGATGTTGTAGGTGACAAAGGATATAAATTATATTAAGTATTCAAGTCCATTGATGGGTAATAAATGGAATGCTTTTAACACAGCCTTTGCCTTTATTAACTCCCTAAAAGACTGGGTACTAGAAGAGTAGGTGGACTTTTCCAAGCACCTGGCACCAGCTGTTGGTGAGACAGGATATTTGGTGTGATGGACCCTTAGGCTGTTTGCTCTTATGAACTTCACAATGCACATTTTGCTGTAGCAATCAATGTAAGTTGTAGTCTTGAGAGTGATGGATAGTTTTAATGTTAAAAGATATGACAAGGTCCTACAACTCTTCCACTTCAATATTCCTTGCTCTGTCCTTTCAGCACTCTGTGCAAAAACCCAGTTCTCTACACTCTAAGAAGTTGACAGGTATCAGGTAGCACAGGTCCAGTTATCAGAACTGGTGGTAGGGACTTGTGATTACATAAGTCTGATCTACTATGCTGTGCTCGTGAAATTGCAGTGTTTCACGAGCAGTTTAAGTCTGAGGTCCTTTTGTGTTGGTACATGAGCTGATGTTAAATGTCGTTGTTCTAGACGTTGACAAATATGTTAATTATATTCTGTGTTCTCTAAGTGCTGTTACTGCAATACTGTTCACTTTCTGTCCTGACTTTTGCTGCCTGTGTTGTGAAGTAGCCTGACATATATCCGGTTTACAGGTGCCAGTGTTTTCAAGCAAGGTGAAATGATTCCAGTATATGAATTCCAAGGTCTTTTTGAAATGAACCACTACATGTGCCTCAGAGTAGTACATAATAAGCCTTCTTTCACATGCCAATTGTGCAGCAAAGCTGCTGCCATCTCAGTGTTTCATATACTTTTGAGAAGTCAAATGGCCAATATTAAGAAAAGCTTGTATCCTGTACCAAAAGTGTAAGACATAAATGAAGTAACTGGGGACAAAGCTTCCCCAGACCCCTTCCTTATTTTCAAAGATCTTATATAAGTTTAAATTTGAAATCTGGTGTTCATTCATGGGCTAGGCTTGTAACATTCAGATTTGTTTCTGTGGCTTACATGGCTGGGATAGGAAGAAAATTTGGAACATAGTGAAGTTTTTTCAGAAATCACACACCTCTGTGTCTGCTTAGGAAGAATGTAAATGTGGTTGTGTTTCCTGGTGATTGTCCAGAAGATAGCCTCTTCGGCATTCCACCGTACGGCCACCTGTCTGCCTGTAATAAATGATGGCTATAAAGGGAAGTGATTGCAGCTATGATACAGCTGGAGGCATTTGTTTATATTCTTATAATATGTATCAGATTGAATAGAAATTATCACTTACAATTGACAAATGGAGAGTGGAGATAGTTGGTGGGTATAAGGAAGCTCAGTAAGAGCTGGGCCAGCTGCAAACTTTCTTCAGTGAAGGCTGTCACCAGAAGGCAGGTGTCAAGCCAGCTAGTGATGAATGGTGAAGCTGGAGGCTTGCTTGTGTTAATGATTCACATATCTTTGTATAGCACCTCACAGTCAGTAAAGTCTTTTGTTGCTACTCAGAAAGTCTCCTGATGGGTAAAGGCTGTCATTTTGGGCATGGAGTCTGTAATTCAGTAAATGGGGAGCAAAGCAGAGGGGTATTCTTGAGCATTTCTCCAGAAGAGTAGTATTGACGTGTAGTGTTTACCCCCATACTTTGAGCATTGGCAAGACCAGATGGTTGAACCCAAGCAGAGCACACCTGGCTGGATGCAGAAATGCTATTATATGTTACTATAATGACAGTACTGTTGTGTGAACAGGGGAAAGGGATATTCCTCAGAACATTTTCAGATCAATAAACTGCCTTACATGACTGCTTTCCTGTCATGGAAATGCTGCTACTATTTCTCCTTCTTGTCTCTGTCTAGATATAACACTTCCTTCTCCATATCAAGAAACTCGGTTGAGAAGTCTAAGAGCTGGTTAGTGGGCTGGAGACAGAAAGTCCATTCAGTCTGAAAAGAGGCTGAATGTTTTAAGCTCCCTTTAACATCTCATCTTTTTTGTCAAGTCTTGGGAGGGATACTGGAACTAAAAAAACAGTCTTGGACCAGAGGTGGAAAAATGTCATGGCTTAACCCCAGCTGGCAATGGAGCACCACCCATTTGCTCCCTCATTCCCCATAACAGGATGAAGGGAGAAGGGATGAGACTCAGAAGAGTGAAAGTGAGAAAACTCATGGGTTGTGATAAAGACAGTTTAATAGGTAAAGAAAAAGCCGTGTACACAAGGAAAGCAAAACAAAGAATTCATTCACTACTTCCCATGGTCAGGCAGGTGTTCAGCCATCTACAGGAAAGCAGAGCTCCATCATGTGTGATGACTACTTTGGAAGACAAATACCATAACTCTGAACGTTCCCCCTTCCTTCTTATCCCTCCCGCCCTTATAGGCTGAGCACAATGCCATATGGTATGTGATATCCCTTTCATCAGTTGAGGTCAGCTGTCCTGGTTGTGTCTCCTCCGAACTTCTTCTGCACACCCAGACTCCTCGCTGGTGGAGTGGTGTGAGGAGAAACTATCTGAACCAAAACCAGCATAAGAAACAATTTCTTGAGACAAGTAACACCATCCATGATGCTTGACATAAATATAAAACAAGAGTGGACAAATATCTACAAAATGTGCTGTTGGTAGAAGCAGTGAACTATATGCCCTCTATGATTTGCAGGAGAGCTTTTTGGATTCTACATGTGAAGATATATTCCTGCAGATGCCTGTAGTGATGTGCCGTATTCTTGTTTCCTGTATGAAGCTATTTGGAGGTGGGGCTGTTGAAAGACATGAAGTAGGAGCGGCTACAGAGGCAAAGTGCAGGTGAGAGTACTGCAGTACAGGTGAGTTCCATTCTTTGTGCTTTTCTCCCATTTTTGTATGAAGGAATAAAGATAGCATTACCATTTATATTATATTGTGTAGAGAGAAACCCTATGGAACATGCAACAAGATCTAGAAGAACTTAATGTCTTCTCACCCTTCTGTTGGTCTCTGAAAATGTTCCATATGGGCCTAAGTCTATTTGTGAGTCTGTGGGATACAGGACTGAGTTGACTGAAAGCTCCTCAAGAGAGAGGCTCATCACATAGCTGCTGTCAGGAGAAGGAATAGACTGGAAGGAAGGAATAGAGGGAAGCGCCTTGTGCTCTTCTTTCTGCTTATGAAAGTACCGCCTCGTAGCTGGTAAGGGATGCTACTTCCTAATTCTTGGAGTCTTGCCCTAAAGCTGTCTTTTCAGTTTGGTAGAAAACATATGTCCCAAATCTCTGAGAACTCATTACTCCTGCTGGATGATAAGGTCAGAGAATGCTGCCAGTCAACCCTGTGCAAGGACTTTCAACTTGGAAAGGAATGTTCTCTCTCTTAATTTTATGTCCAGATACTGAATACTACTAGGGGAAGGATTATACATGAGTTGTGTGATTGAAAACAACAATACAGAAAAGTGAAACATTTGAAAGAAACTCCAGTTTCTTCTTCCAGTTGCATTAGCTCTGCTGACGGCTGCTACTTTAGGTTTCCCCAACAACACAGGAAGCTATTGGATACAAATAAACTCTCTTTTTTTATGCTGCTTGCAGTTAGAAGATGAATGGTTTTTGTCTGGCTTCAAATGGAACAGCAAAGTGTTCTGACTGCAGACCCATTGGGTTTGGCTTGCTTCCCTGTCTTAAATTTCTTTTCACAGTTCATGTTTGTGCAGTGAGAAGGCTCCTCTCCAGGGACCTGGCTTAGATGGAGTTCACTGCTCTACACACTGCTGTCTGATCTTGCTAGGACAGAATGTTCCTTGCATAAATTCATAAATCACAGAATGCATGGTGTGATCAATACATCCCTTCCATAATGAAATTTTGCTAATCAACTTCTCCACGAAAGTAGGAGGCCAAACTTGGTACATATACACTTCAAATCCTGTTATGTCTATCAGCATACTGTTTTGGGGGATTTTGTCACAGATGTTGGCACTGTAAAGTCTCTAAAGCAGAAATTATTATGTGTTTCTGCTTATGAACCATTGTTCAACAGTAGGACATTACTTTTATCCCCATGTTTAGAATATAAGCTGTGGGCTTATATTCTTAGTTCTGCCACCAACTCCTGTGCCCTGGAGAATTCACTACTGGTCTCTGTCCTGTACTTTTGATGGGACAGCAATACTTCTGACACGACTCCAAAGTCTTTAGGCAAGATGAACCACCCAGGGAATGTTTTGTGAATGAACTGTTTGGCTGAAAGGTAAGGCAGAAACTCAAAAATTCCTTTGCTGATTTCTTAATATCTTATTGTTTGGAAAAAAATATTAAACTATCTGCCTTATAAAGCTTTCAACAGAATAATTTTCACACTTGTTTTAAACCTGAAAATCCTTACAATAGGAAAAAACCTATTTATTGCCTTAGCTTTGCTATACTTTTTTTTTGTGTGTTACATTGGCAAATTCTTATCATGTTTTAATACAGAGAAGCACAAAATTTTATTTTAAGTATGATTTAAATCTAAGGCACTCAGACCTGGTACTGAGAAGAGGTGATAGTAAAATACTTATAACTTTACTTAGATAAGTGCCACTTTGTTTTGGTATCAGAAATAAGGTCTATGCAGTTTAAACAGCTAAATTAGCTACTGGCAGAAATTAGGTGTTGTCTCTTAAATATATTTGTTGGCAGGTGTGGACATATACCTAGACTTGTGATTTGTGATTAGGTGAAAGATGTCTCTTAAAAACCCCAAAACATTGAAAACCAAAATCATGTAACAAAACAATCAACTCCTCCTCACCTTTGGAGGTTCACTTTCTGATGTCCGATGGAACATTGTAGATCTGAAGGGCAATGCTGTTGCATTCATCTGACTGGCACTTTAGTAATAACTTAATTTGCTGCAGCTTCAGCATAGCTGTGCTTTACCCACTTTAGAGTTTAACTGAGTGTTATCTTTCATGTTCTTACTCCACTGTCTTCTTGTAGCTGAAGTTGAAAGTGTCTACTGCCATATTCTTTTGGGAACACTGACTTTCATTCAGAGATACATTTGAGCTATGGAAACATTTAAAATTAAATAGAAAGAGATAACAGGCAGGCAGTGACAGCATATCTCACCAGTATAGTGCTAAATTAATTAAACACTGTGAACTCATTAGTAAAGTTATGGAAGATACAGGAGGCCATAATATATATTGATTACATAGCTGCTACCTGGATATTTTCATAGCTGCAAAGGCTTTTCCCCTAACACAAACTGCTCTGGGTTGGGTGTGGGTTTTCTTTTTCCAACCAGGGCTTTTATACATAGAATAATGGCCTTTACTCTAGTCTGGAAAGTCCTCTGTGTTTCACCAGCACAGATATATGAAAAAAAAAACAACCAACAACCAAAAAACAATGGAGAATGAGAGGAACTGAAAAGGATCAAATTAGTCTGTAGAGGATACTGTCGGTGGAGGTAAAAATGAGTGTGAGCTGATAAAAGCTGTTGTAGTGCTAATGAGAAGCAAAGGGCTGAGCATGGCTGCTCAGTGTGCTTCCTAGAGAAGAGTGTCTTAACTCTGCTTTTGGTAGGGAAACTTTCCATCTTTGTCCTCTCTATTCACATTGACAAAATCCATGAGAACTTTGGCAGTATGAAGCAGCTGTAAATGTTTCAATAAGAATTCATGTAGCTTGGTATCCTGTTTGATGATGGCACTATTGCATACTTCGAGAAGAACAGTAGTGTTTGGTAATGCGGCAGTTTAGGGGCTTCCTGAGCCAAAAGTTTCCTAGTAACTGCTGTAATGAACTGCATTTAGTAAAGCAAGAGGGGAAGCTGTGTAACTTAGATCTTTGATACCTGAAATATACTCAGAAGTGAAACCAAAATAGCTTTAGTCAACTATAGAGGTGGTTGTAGGGCAGCGGTGCCCTGACTGTTTTGATGTACTCAAAAGAGCAAAGTTCATCTTTAGAATAGGTGGGAAGGAGTTAAATGAAACCCTGTGACCTGGAAGAAGGTCAAACTGGAAAACACAATCTTTATGGAGCATTGTTTCAGTCCAGAAGAGGTCTTGTTTGTTTGGAGTAGGATATGAATCACAAGAGGAGCTAGTTCTCACTCCATAAATTTGTGACTAATTTGTCTTGTTCTGGAGAGAAAATGTATCCTTGTTAATATGGTTGCAAAGAGGCCTGCCATTGTGTAAAATGGAAGTTTAATTATACCAGGGTCCCTTCAACACTTAGAGTTTTCTCAGAGCACTCACAGTTTGTATATGAAACAGAACTGATTACAGCTGTCCGCCTTCTTGTGAGACTAGAAAGTTAATGGTTGATGGCTCAAACAATCAACCATTTGCAAAAGCAGCAGTGATTTGCTGACAATGTGCAAGGTCACAGCCCAGGTGCAGAGAGGTTGAACACCCACCACAGGATGCTACAAGCTGGGGTTTGAACCACATAAGGGAAGAGGTAAGAGATAAGAAGCATTTCCTGTGAGTGGGATTTTAGCATGTGTGCTTTTTGTCATGGCAATGTCCTTATACAAATGGCTTATGTACAAAAACTCCCGAAAAAGTATTGACTTTCACGTGTAGATCTCAAGGAATTTGTCCCTTCTGATGCACCATAGTTGGCTGAACTACTGATTCACTGACTTCACTGAGAGGCAGCTGTAACATCTTAAAAGTTGTCATAAATCATCAAAGACTCTGAAAGTGCTCTGTGAATCCCCCATGTGTTACATCAGACAGTGTAAAACTCCCCACCCCAGGGGAGGTACCTGGACATTCCCACCTGGAACCTGAGCATATATTAACCCATTGAAATTTGTATTTTGTGGGCTTCTCCACCCCTGGATTAAGACCGTGACCATCTCTTCGACCAGTGGACATTGAAAGTGCAACAATCAAGTCTCATCATGAATCCAAGGGTGGTGACTATGTACCTTTCTACTCTTATCCTTTCTTTCACTGTCTTTCCTTTCTGTTATAGTTATACGTTTTCTCAGGTGTTATTTTTATGCTTTTAGATTGTTGCATTTCTAGCCAAAATGGCTACAAATACCTTGTTCTACCTTAATGTTCTGAAGTTTGCAAGTAAAAGTTTGTCATTGAACCTCCTGAGAATGTTGTTTCTCCGTACACTGCACAGAGTAAGTCAAACAACCTTCCCCTAAACCAACTGAGCAGACCAGGGTATAACACTTCCTTGCTTGGAATTAGTCCATGAGGCTTGGGGAATGAGGAACATTCATGTGTGAGTGGCTGGGATGAAGATGTGCACTGGAGAAAGGACAATGACACGATGCAGGAGCCTGCACTGTTCTTCGTTGTGCATGTTATTAGCCCAAAAAGGAATAGGCTGTGAACAATCCAACCAACTCAGTCTCAGCCACAGATTCCTGGCAAGTAGATGCTATCTAGGACTGGCATCTGTTTTGAAGAAACGTAAATCGGAAAGCTATTACTTGTGAGACAAAATGATAAAAACATAGTGTGTGGGATTTCCTCTTTCTTACAAGTTTACTGCTTGTTTCTCCCCACCTTTTAAGGAGAACCAGGGATTTGAGTAATTTGTTGGGTTTTCCATGTGTGTTATTTTCTTCTTCTTACTTTTCCTGACCTGCTGTTTTCTCTTTTCTCTGTATTTGGCCTTTCCAGGCTGGCATATATCTGTAGCATGAATGTGAAATCATGCAGCTCTGGTACAAGGCCATCCCCTTTCCCTTCTTCACCCCCGTATATATGTGCCAATGCATTAAGAATCAGTCAAGAGGACTAATACAAAAAAAAATAATAGCATTGACTTATGTCTGCTCCTCCTACCACCCTAGGGCTCCTTGTGCAGTATTTAAGCATTATTGTTAGCAGGATAGTGATCCAACTTCCCTTTGGGGTTCTTGGAAACCCTAAGTGGATTAGGCTTTTATCTTACTCTTGAGGGTTTCCTACACACACACACACACACACACACACACACAGAGTCTCAGCTGTGTACTTACTCTCAAATTTCATTTTAGATGATGACCTCTGCATTTTGTTCTGTTGCAGTAGGTGGGGCACAAGGGGACCCTGTTCTCTCTCTTTTCTTTTCCCATATATCCTGCATGCAGGTCAGTATTCTACCTATACAGAACTGATGGCACTTCCCTTTCGAATAAATCAGTGCTGACCCTATCTGGGCTGCTGGATAGGAACAGGAGGTATAACATCTCTGGTCCTCCTCTTGTAACAGTTTTGCCCTGTGTGAGGGGCATGTGTCCCATGGCAGTATGTCTCTGCATACCCTTAGTGCATAATTTGCTCTGAAACTGAGTTTTAACAGTGATAATTACCTTCCCTGTAGTTTTCCAATAAGGGACCACCACATGCTTTATGTGGGTTAATGAATTAAGTACCCCATGTGTCATCAGTCTCTCTCATCATGTTTGTTCCAGGGGAATGAGGGAAACTAAACATTATGATGGGAAGTGACAACAACTTGTAGCCTCATGCAGACCACCCAGCTCTTTCCACTAAATGAAAGGGCACATTCACTCTGAGCTGGATAGCTTTTGGGTCCTGACTCACAGCCACTAGCTTCCTCTTCTCCTTGTCTCTTTCACTTTGGCTCTGCCATCTGCTCACCTGAATGAAATCCAAGAAAAGAGAGCTAACAACAAATAACACAGGGTGGGAATCTTTCCACTGCACCCTCTCCCCACCCCCCCTCCTGTCCATACAAGATTGATAATGAAACCGATACCTTTCACCGGCGTAATTTTCATATTTAATGAGCGTGACTCAGAAACTATTACATTAATTAGTCAAATCCCACAAACCGTTAATGGTGCACGCGGTAATTAATATTGTATTCAATTAAAAGCTGACCTGTTTCAGGTGCCTTCCACTGGTTTGGGGGGCTCTTTGCAGACAGCGTATGTTCCAGTGCCTGAGGCCAAGCCTTTTATTTTGTTCCAGTGGTGGGCAAGGGAGGTATTTTTTTTCCTGTTTAGATTTTATGGTGTTTTCCTCCATGAACATATGCTGGTCTCTCCCCGCAGCCCCCCGCCCCTCCATCTCCAAACGCACTGCTCGCACTATACAGACAACCTGCTTGCTGTGATTTATGGGTTAGCACAGCGCAGGGCTCACAGACTGGAAAATTTCCAGTTTACACAAGAATTCCCTGAAAAATGAGCTTGGTTAATTTATTTCTTTCATTAACAAGTTTGAACTGTGAGATAATCTTTCTGAAACCTGCTATCCTCGCCTTCACAAATTCTGAGAAGCAAATAGGGTCTCTGTTCTGCTTCCACAGGGCTCAAAGTCACACCTTAACTAGCTGTTGACAAAAATGTGTGGTCAAAACTTATTTTTGAAACTTATTTAAAGAGGAGAGGGGTTTTTTTCTCACCTGAAAGTAAGGGGTGGAGGTCCTAAGTCCTAATGTTAATGCTGCAGTTCTGCTCATCTGAGTGAGCTCACTGCTGTATCCTTCTGAAGCCTGTGGAGTTGCTGCTCAGTGGTTCTTCTGTGGGAGGAGGGTGCAGGCTTTAAGATAAGACCCCTCCTGTTCAGCTGTGGTTCACTGGTTGCCTAAAATCCACAGACAATATCCAGCAGTTTCCTATGCTCTTTCTTCCTGTTCAGTATGAGGTGAGGACTTGTGCATAGGTGCAGTCCTGATGCATCTGTTTGCTGATGTCATCTGAGGACCACTGGTTACAGTTGGAGTTGTTGCTTCATATCAGTTTGGGCCATTTCATCAGAATCATCAACAGTAGCATAGGTTGGGGTATACTACCACCATCAGTACTACTACCACTACTACTATTTATTTATGTATTTATTTATGTATTTATTTATGTATTTATTTATATATTTATTTATGTATTTATGTCGTGTGTGTCTATTTTTTTTTTCCTTTTTTCATTTTTTGTCTGTTGTCCTGGTCACAGTTATGGTATGTTTCCATAATACTTCTTATCCATGCTTGATGGCTTGGAGTGTGCTAGCTAATCCCTTCAGCATATTCAGAGATCTTCTTGAGCTCTCTCTCATTTTCCTGTGTTCTGACATAAGAAGGATGTGGACATGTTGGAGCAAGTCCAGAGGAGGGCCATGAAGTTGATAAGAGGACTGGTGTCTATGAAGTCAGGCTGAGAAATGTGGGGCTGTTCAGCCTGGAGAAGAGCAAGTTATGTGAAGACCTCACAGCAACCTTCCAGTTTTTGAAGGGGGCCTACAGGGAAGCCAGAAAAGGACTCTTCATCAGGAACTGCGGTGTTAGACCATAGGTACAAACTGAAATAGGGAATGTTAGATATTAGGAAGAAAATCTTTACTGTGAGGGCAGCGAGATACTGGAAGAGGCTGCCCTGGGAGGTTGTAGATGCCCCAGTCACAGCAGTGTTCAAGGCCAGGTTGGATAAGGCCTTGAGCAACCTGGTCTAGTGATGTCTCTGGCCATGGTGGGGAGTGTTTGGGACTAGATGATCTTTAGGTTCCATTTAAACTCCTTAACATTCTTTGATTTTGAGGCATGCAAGGGGGAATATTGAATGCTGCTCTAAACCTTCTCACTAAAGTTGAATAACAAGGAGGCATTGTCACCCATGTGTCTCACAAATGTTCTGTATGTAGATAAATATTAAAACCTCATTTGTAATAAAATCACCCTGCTTGCCACTTAACAATTTGGTATCTGCTTTGGTCAAAGACTTTCCCCCTGAATCACTGCTCTCTAAACACATCTCTTGGTTTCTGTTGCATTTTTATTCCCTGAAGAAAAATGTGTGTTATTTGTACTAAGTTTCTGCAGAACAGGAGGGAAAATATACTTGTCTTGAAAATATTATATTGTTAGAAAGACTTTGAATGAGAAGCACGCAAATTATCACTGGGATTTCTTTCTAAATAAGTTTAGTTATCTTTTAAGAAAATCTGAAAAAACCCACTTTGAAACAAAATAATGCAGATGCTTCATAAACATCTATTATTATCCCTTAGATCAATAGAATTTACAAGTTTTTGGACTTATGAAACAGTGCTCCATGAATGTGTGGGCTCCTTTATACTGACACTGAGCCTCCTGACTATGGGTTTGCTTCCTGTGAAAGTCTTTTGTGATTCTTTCGTGAATATTTTTAGGAATCCATGTGCTCTGCAGTGTAGCCTGAGAACATAATGTGGATGATGCAGGCATGCCAATATTTGATTTCAATGCCTTGCAGGGCAGGGAGAATATTGCCTTTTGTTCCTTGTCAAGAATTATTATTTACTTTATTAAATACCTCAAAAGTACCAGCTGACTATCACAAATTCTTTTAAGCTGCTTCCTTTGGAAGGGCAGGTTATATTGTGACCATTTTGTCCATATAGTCTTCAATGCATTGTGTTGGACAGAGACACAGGTCTTTGACTTGGAAGTTTAGCTTACCTTTCTTCCTTACATTACTGTGCTAGACCCTATGTTTAGAGGAAAACAAGTGAATTTTCTGTTATTTTCAAGGGTTGGAGTTTTCCACTGAGCAACTGGTGATACTGACTGAGAAGAGTGGGAGCAGGGCAAATAGTGAAGCTGGGTTTCTGTCTTTCCTCTAGAGACTGAAGTTAATGGGGTAGCATGTGAAATCCCCTTGGCGCATGACGAGAGTCACTGAATGTCTGCCAGTTGTTTTCCTCCCATCATTAGGAAGTTTATTGTGCCTAAATGAAGGAAAGTCTGATTTATTTTTTTCTTTTTTTGGGGGGGGAGGGGGAGTGGCATATAAATGTGCATACTTCATAACAGGAAAAACATAAGAAATCTCTAAGCTTTGCTGAGAGTGCTTTAGTCTCAGTCTAAGGGTAAGCTCTAATACAGGTGGGCAAAGATTTCTTTGATCATGTATTAAAGTGTGGAAGGTAACACAGCTAAACTGAGGAGAAACCATGGGATGGGTATTTCTTGATAAACTCAGGATGAAAAGCCTTTTGCATTTGGGTTTCTTATCCTTCTGACTTAAAAGGAAGTCAAAATGTGAGTAGGAACATATTTTTTCTGCCTTCGATTCCTAGGACAGTCCCACTCCTTTGATGTAATTTGCAAATAAGAACAAATTCAAGTAAAACTAATTGACAATCTCTAAAAAGAATCAGAGAAAGAAAATGTGATTCAGCTCTTCTGCTTGAGAAAAAGACATTTCTAGATCAGTTCCCTACTGTTCTAATAATTTCACCCATTAGAACAGTAGAGAACTGTGCCTTTTTTCTCTCTTTCTTTGTAGAAATACCTTCACTTGATTTCCAAAAATATTGCATTGAAGAACTGAGCATATTGCTTGTTAAGTAACTAATATGGAGGATAGATGAAAACAAATAACTTGGATGTATCTACATTTTATTTTTTAGATTTTTCATCGGTTAATGAACCACAAGTGATTGGACTCAATATATTTATAAAAATGGAATGTCATCCTAGAACATGGTTCCACACCGAAGCAGTTGTCTGCTCTATCTGCTTGCAAACACGATGCTGTGTTTTTAGCAGCTCTATCACAGATGAGGATCTTTGTAGGGCCCTTGCACAGTTCTCAGCCTTCCGCCATCGTAATTTGGAAAGGCAAGAGGGTTTTAAAAGTTATTCATATCTGAGTTTTATCCTTTTTAAATCTCTTTGCCTTGACATTTCTTTTTGCTTCATACTAATTTTCTCTTGTAAATGGCTGTTCTTGCTCCTACATCTGTTGAGGTCTAGCTGGCCTGGGGCTGCTAATTTGTGCCTTTCTCATTCAACAAGTTCTTCAGGGACCTCATTCAACAAGTTTTACTGGTTCTCTCTGTAGGGAAAAGGGCATTTTTCACTGCCACTATAATATGCTGAACCTGCTGTAGTTGAGCTTCTGGAGGAGTTTCATTGCCATAATCAGTTCTGTAAACCTGCCTATAATACATCCAAAGTGACAGGCATGTAAATATAGATATGACTGCCAAAGTCTGGTAGTGTACAACCATAAGGATGCTCTAAGAGCGTGTTTGTGTTACTAGTTAGCTACTTTCTGTGGAGCAAATCTGCAGTTGAGGAACACAGTTGAAGAACTTACTGGCAGTCCTTACCTTATCTTTTCTGTTCCAGCTGTTTGTTCCCTGGGTGCTAATACAGCATAGTTCATTTTATCAGTGGCTTCTTCATAATTTCTGTGGCTCAGTCCTTTGTTTGATATCTACTAAATAAATCTTCAGCCTTGAGCCCAGAGACTTCTCATTCATGGTTTTGGTTTGTTTTTATTTTTTTCCCCTAGAGACAGAATGAGTAACTCCTTGGCTGATGTCCAGTTTGTAGCTACCAGGAAATCTCCTGTTTTGGGAGTACTTGCTTTTTTTACATATTTACTTTACATACCTTATTTCATATGTAATGTAGGCAAGGGCACTGTCTTGGCTTTTACCAAGAGTCCTGCAGGCCAAGTTCTGGCCTAATGGAAGATGCATGAATGCGCCCTGTCTGTGAACATTTACGCACACATGACAGGTTTCACTTGTTAGGACAGTTACCCTTTCTTTCTGTGCCAGCTGAGGCTCCTGTCCCTTCATCATCTCTATTGCTGTGCTTCTTTCTTTATGTGCTTCTCTCTGACATTGCCTGTCCATTCTGCTTGGAATGGAAGTCACCAAGCTCTTGTCCCTGTATGGATCTGCACCAAAATTTTCAACACAGTAGTAGCTGTGGTCCAAAGCGCGATTCTCTTAGTTCAAAGAAAAGGTTGTCTGGGAAAATGCTGCATTTTGATGTTCTTTTTCTTGTTTATGAAGAAGGTACATAAAGGGTAAACAAAAAGGGATTTTTTTGTACTGGTATGACTGGATAAATCCCAGCCCAGGTCAAAGTTGTCTCTCACCTTCCTCCTGAAGCTCTCTCGCTTTGCTTCCATGACTACCTTTATCTTCTACTACAAACATGTCTAACATATAGGTGGTTGCTGTTACATTTCATTTCTCCTGGCAATCTAAGCAAGAAGTAACTCAGATTCAAAAGATTATCCTTTGTAGTCACTCATCTTGCATGGAACATCTAAGCGAGACAAATGTAGTGGGATGCAGGATTAGGCTTGGAGTTTGCAAGGAGTCTCAAGTACAACATAAAATGATCTGAAACTTTCTAAGAACCATTTTGAAACCTTAAAGATGAGAATCTTCACATTACTCCTACTTGCTCAATGGTAGCTGTGTTAGAGGGCATAAGATTTGGCTTGCTGGACATGGATACCTGTCAGAAAGCAGGAGATATCTGCACTTTCGTGATCACAATGCTGAGAGCCGCTTGTGAGGATGGCAGTACCCACGCATGAGGAAAGCAGCTGTGAACCCTGTGCATCTGTGTCTCTGTGTATATCTTGTGTGTGTGTCTCCATTTCCAGCAGAGGAGAGAATCCAACAATATTTCACCCAAATGAGAAATGTTATTCTGCAGATTAAAGCCACGCAGTGCCTGGTTTTGTCTTTATTTATGCCTTTCTATTTCCCTCTCTGCTGACATGGGTGCAGATGCCGGGAAGCGCTGAAGGACATAATTGGCGTTGTGAAAAATTATTGGGAAGCCAGGACGTTCCCTTGCAGTGATCCCCCCCTTCTCTTTCCCATCTGTCACCATCTAATGTGACAAAGTTTTTATCGGGCATTGAGGCAGAGGAGATTAAAAGTAAATACTGCAATCAGGAAGCAGCTGGGGGGAAAATGTAACACATTTCACACTAAGCTGAACAGCTCATCAACTTAGCCTTGTATATCTACGGCGGATGAGAGGGAGGGAGGGCTGCAGGGGGATGGTGTGGTTCAACATGCTTCTCCATGCTGTGAATCTGAAGAGGATCCTGTACACACAGGACTTGTGCTTTCTGGCACTTGCTTGCTTTGGGAAGGAAAAAGCCTCAGGAGGCCTGTAGTTCTCCATTTCCTTCTGCAATGAGCTCCTGTACAACACTCTTTTCTCAGTCCTAACTTCATAATTTTGGAATCCCTTCCTGCTTTAGTGATGATCCATGTGCTACCATGTCCTGTTCAGCCAGACATTTATCTTTGGGTGGTGTGGGCATCCAGATGCTGTGCCATCTCTGAGGAGCTGCAGTATGAAAAGTTTGTTGACTAAATGGGAGATACTACAGGAAGATACAATAATGTTTCAGGCTTATGAAACTGGACACTGAGATGTTTAGTATGCACTCTGCTGGGTACCGTTATATTCTGTCCAAACTGATCTGCCTGCAAAGGACAAGAAACTGAAAACTTTGTATCATACTGCTTTATGCTTATTTGTGCATATAAAACTTAAGGTTGTTGATCACTACTAGTCATATTTTCTTCTTGCAAAGCTTCCGGAAATATTTGTTTTTATTCCCCAAAATATTGCCTACTTCTTCATTTTTTGCTGAGATGATATCATATGAGCTCAGTGCTGTTGAACATGAACAGGCTGGTGCATGTGGAGGACTGTGAGAATCTTCTCCTTATCCCTAGGATAAACAAAGCTTTGAAAAGTGATGCAGGCTCCCCAAGTATCCCTGCCCCTGTGAATGTGTCACCTGCTATGGAAGGTCAGGATCCTCCTACTTCAGGAGAATCACAGTCTCCAGCATTTGTGTGGTCCTTGGCTTTATAGCTGAGTGCCAATAAAATCTAATCTCTGTCATTTTGGCTGTCATTTCCTGTAAGGCATTTTTTCTTCAATTTTGCTGGGAAATCCCTGGTTTTTTAATTAATTTAATGTGATTTCCTTAATTTACAATTACTTTGTCATTTTCATGTCACTTGCTTTTCAGTGTTGATGAGATGTCCTGTCACCGTTAACAAGTTTTCTAAGCATAAAAAAATCCTAAAATCTTTACAGCTATTTGCTGAACAGTTAGATTGAACAGTGTCTCCTGATGTGGAGGTCCTTTGGTAATCTTTCAGGATTCCTAAAACTATAGACAGCCTTGGCTCTGAGGCAAGCTATTGTAGCTCTTGTAGTTTATTTATTTGTGTTCTTTTAGTGATGTTCTTCAGTTTCCAGACACTCCTGGTGCAGCTCTGGTGCAGAGCCGCCTGGTTTGTCCTTATGTTGCCTTCTGGTTCCCTGCTCTGGTGGTGTCTCTCTGGGGCCATCCAGCTACAAAAACTTGACCAGGTTGTAGAACGTATGCCAGCAGCATGTATTTTGTCCATATAATAACACTTTCATTATTGGCTAAGGAACCCTTTATCTCTGTAGTGTGAAGGTAATGAGGTAAGGATGTCAAACTGAGAAGTTTGATGTGATCTAACAATGTGCACTTGCAGCCCAGAAAGCCAAACATCTCCTGGGCTGCATCAAAGGCAGCATGCCCAGTACTCTTCTACTCTGCTGTCCTGGGACCCCACTGGGAGTACTGCATCCAGATCTGAGGTCCTCAGCACAAGAAAGATGCAGACCAGTTAGAGAGGGCCCAGAAGAGGGCCACAAAGAGGTTGAGAAGGATGGAGCACCTCTCCTATGAAGGTGGGCTGAGAGAGTTGGGGTTGTTTGGTCTGGAGAAGAGAAAGCTTTGGGAGACCTTAGAGCAGCCTTCCAGTACCTAAAGGGGGATACAAGTAAGCTTAAGAGGGACCTTTTACAAGGGGAGGTACTGATAGAACAAGGGAAAAGGGCCTTTAAGTGAAAGAGGGTAGGTTTAGACTGGATATTAGAAAGAAAATCTCCACTGTGAGGGTGGTGAGGCACTGAAACAGGGAAATTTCCAGAGAAATTGTGGATAGCACAGCCCTGGAAGTGTTCATACTCAGGTTGGATGGGGCTCTGAGCAATCTGGTCTAGTGGACGGTGTCCCTGCCCATAGCAGGGGGTTGAAACTAGATGATCTTTAATATTCCTTCCAACCCTAACCATTCCATGATTGTATGATTTACAATAAGGCAAAGGGCTGTTATTATACTTTCTTCAGTATTCCTGCATTATAAAAAGAAGGTAACTTTCTGAGTTTTTTTTCCTCTAGCTCATATGAGATCAATAACTCCTTGCTAGTGTTTGGCAGCTAAATTCTCATAGTGCTGTCTGTAGCAAGCAGCTCTCGTTATGGACTACTCATATGCTCTTCTGTTGATGCAATTATATGTTTTATCTCAGGTCAGTGGGCCTTGGTCTGGTCTTCTATGTCATTGTTTCTCCAAACATCTGAAGGGCACTGTCATCTTACAGACCAGAACTGTAAGCCTTGCTCTTATAGTCTTTCCTCTCATACTGGTATCAGAGTCAGAAGGAGAAAAAGGAGCCACTGTCATGCAGAACATAAGATACAGAGAAAATAAAACAAGGAGGGAATAGCTTGGGGAAAGTGCTGGATGGGCAGAGGAATGTGTGTAGGAAAGATCAGACTGGACCATGAAACCCTCTAAGGATGGAAGGTTTCTGTACCTACAGCCTCCTTAAAACCTCATTTGATGTCCAGAAGATTTTACATCTTTTGGTATTGTGTAAGCTATTGGACAAGCTGCAGAGCTGACCAAAACAGAGGTGGGACACACATAACTTGGGGACTGACAGCAGCTGCATTGGCCTTAACCTATCAAGAAACTGCTGGATAAATCCTCCTATGTTTTCCACCTGCCCCAGGAACGCATGTTTACGTGGGACCTTTCTAGGCTGATGCTATCAATCCTCTAGAAAGATTTTTTTGCCCTATCTTAACCTGTGCCATATTAGCTCTGGCATTAATAAAGAATATGGAAAAAGATCCATAATGTAATAAAGGAGGGAAAGATTTTTTTTTCTCTTTTTATTTTTGACTGTACTTATTCTTGCAATATGTCAGCATGCTAATTCTGATAGGCCAAAAAAGAAAAGACAATGGTCAACACCTGGAAGTTTTGTGTAATTCTAGCACTAGATTATTACCTTTTACATTCAAATATCTATGAGCTATTTCTTTTTGGGTTCCAAGAGAACAGATTTTGGTTAAAATTCCTGAGGAGGTGGGTCTCTCACCCACATTGGATAATTTGGCATGACCTGGTCAGATTAGAACCAGCATTTGTACTGTAGCCATTTCAGAAGTGATACGGTAGGGGAAAGGTACGTACACCATGGCAAGAGCCATGTCTGGTAAGAGTCACTGTTGGCATCTCACTTTCACAGGCACCACATTTATTAGAGAATATCTGCCTTTTTTTTTTTTTTTTCTTTTTAATGCACCTCACTTAATTCTCTGACAAAGTCATGGAGGTAGAGATGGTGTTGCTCCTTTAAAACTTTTAGATTGGGTGGAGAAAATATTTGCTTACCTATCATCTCAGTCATTAATTCCTCTGTATCCCTTACATTTGGAAATGTAGGCTAGATCCTGCGTGTGGAATGCCCTTTTGATGGGGAACAACAGCAGCTGATCAACCCAGGTACATACTTGGTTCATTTCCTTTCCCACTCCAAGTTAAACAGAGGAGAAAGGAACTGGATGATTTGCTTCAAAACATTAGTGCAGAGCATCATATTATGGCTAAATATTTGCTCAAAATCCTTACCAGGAAATTTGCGTGAGCATTCCTCCTGTTTAATTTTTTTGCAGCCCTTAAGAAGCACAAGCAACCTCTATTGGTGGCTACTGATGTTTCAGTGCTGGTAGTTTTCTGTTTAATATTTTTTTTTTTTTAAACAGAAGGAACTGATGGTTTTTAGCAGCTACTGCCTGAGGGTGCGGTCATGTGAGCAGGCAGACTCTCAGTTCTGGGTTGTGTCCTCTCCAAGGAGTCCTTTACTGCAAGAAGCCTTATTAGAAGTAGTGCAGAAAGTAGTACTTTTCTAGGGTTAGGTGGATGCTCTCCTTCTGAAAATTCTGTCTTTTGGACAAGGCTTACAACTGAAGTTCTGAACTCTTTCATATTTTTGTAAGTGTTCCCTGACTCTCTGCTGGGTGTATTGCTTGTGCTTTGTTTGGGCAATACCAAGTACTGTGATGAAGTGCAAGTAACTCAATGGGATTTATACGAGCTTATGAAGCGGAGAATAAACCCCATAGTTTGCACAGTAAATCAATTTGTAAAGTGCTTTGGGATCTTTCTGGATGAAAGGCCCTATATAAATGTAAGCCATGACCATTCATCATTATTGAATATGAAATAGAGATATACACTCTATCAAGCTAGAAGCAATAGGCTTGGGCTCATGATTGCTCACAGGACCCAATCAGTCATCAGATCACGACATAATGCAGCTAGAATAAAAAAAGAAAACCCACAGCAAATCATTTCAAGCAATGCAATTAATGGGCATCCAGTATAAATAGTGATCTCGGTCAGGAAGACTGGGCTTTTCCTGAGCAGTAGAGTTGATGCCAGAGTATTAGCAGGGGAAGGAAAGATTCCTTGCCATCAGTGCACCATATAAACCTACAGCTAGATAAGAAAACATTGTATCGGTGCTTTTCAGAATTGGCTTTCCATTTGGGAAATGAAACAGAAAATGATTTTGTAAAGAAAGTGTTACCTTTTATTCTACAATGAGCCACAGAGATGTTCGATTTTTGCATCAAGTTGTAGTCCTGGCACCTAGTGTTGTCACCTAAACTTGGTTGTCAGATGTAGCATCCATGGCTCTTGCAATGCAACATGCAGATGCATGGCAGGGTATACAATCTGTTTCTGCTGCTTATCCTTGAAGATACCGACTGCTGTCATGTGCTCTGTTTTGTGACAATTAAGTCAAAATGTAGGCTGCTCCAGTCCTCTGCTTCAAGAGCCCAGCAAACTGAGGGCTTTCTTCACTTGTGTTGGAGTTCTTTCTGTCTGTAGATTTGCTTTCTGAGACAAGGCAGTACTTTATATGAACTTCCCCTCCTCCTCCTTTCTGTTGTGGTGATGTGTCTGTCTTAGACTGCTGTGATGCCATGGATATAATATTATACTCGCATTTGCTGGGGTTTTTTTTTTGTTATGTAAGAGAAACTGAGCTTTTATAAAATATAAGGGAAGGACGTGAAAACTGAAATAAGAAAATGAAGTAAGAAATATGAAGGATCCCATTTCACAAAATCTGTCTTACCACAGATCAGCTTATGAAGAATGGGAAATTCCCATCAGCTCTTCCACTGCCATGACCACCAAGCTGCAGCCTCAAATTGTATATAGTCTATAGTGCCCTATATTGTTGCCTGCAGCTATCATCATCTCTAGTACAGGCTTACAGCCTGACATGTTCTAAAATCACTAGATGGAGTAGATACAGTGTCTTAGACTACCCTTCTGTGCCAGAGGTGCTGCTAACACAATTCAGTATCCAATCAGAAGAATGACTGCGGTGAAGACAGGTGGAAAAGTCCTGCTTGTCATCACTGCTTCATAGTGTGGTGTCCTCTCTGGAGAGCTAGACTGTTTTCTACTGCTTTCTTGACAAGATAGGCCATCTTTCTTCCCCTTCTCTCTGTTCATTTAAACTCATAGTGAGAAGATGAGGGGAATGCTGAACTCCTGACCTTTCCTCCACCCCTCACTCCCCAGCCTTGGCTTTGAACTAGATACTGTGAATCAGAGACCTTTCTTTTGCCCACAGGCTAGAGATTACGGTGCAAGCATGTGTCCCTTTTGCTTTCTTTGACTCTGGTAACAAATATCTGACCTTGTTCCCTCTCCCCAGTGGAGCACAGATGATCAGGCTGTCCTGCTGCATCTAGTCCAGGAGGCCTCAGAGAAGGCAAAAGTTGTGGCATCTGACACAACCATTTAAGAGTCAGATACTGCATTAGGAAAAAAAGTAAAGTAGGAGGTGGGGGAATACAATTTGTAAATTATTCCTAAATATGCCCTAAATTGTCAGTTGCAAACAAATTCAGCTGCCCTCCCATCTGTTTTCTGTTCTGTACATGAGGCATATTTACTACCCTTGAATTACAAATCACGTTGATTTTGTGGTTTTGCTAAGGCATATCAAAAAGTGTGTGTAATTTTTGCAAGAAGTGTGAGTTAGAATCCCTGTGGTTAGAGAGCAGCTCTGCAGTAAAGGACCTGGGGGTTCAGGTACACAAGTTGAAGATCAATCAGCAGTGTGATTTTGAGGTAGTGAAAGCTAAGCACATACTAGGTTGCATTAATGGGATTTTATCCAGCAACTCAAGGAGTGATTATTCCCCTCTATTCAGCAATCACAGGACTGTACCTGTAGTCCTGTCTTCAGTTTTGGGCTTCTTAGTATAGGTAAGATGTTGACAAAGCAGAGCAAGTCCAGCCAATAATGACAAAGGTGGTTAGAGGACTGGAGCACATGAGATAAAAACGAGAGACTGGAAGTCCTGAGTTTATTCAGCTGGGAAGAAAAAGCTAAAAGAGGTCTAACTGTAGTCTTCAACTGCCTAATGGATAAAGGAAAGACAGAGAGAGTCCCAGACAGAGAAAGAATGAGAGGCAATGAATACAACCTGCAACAGGAGAGTTATGATATTTCTAAGGAAAGAGTTCATAATGGGAGTGGTTACATAAAGGCTGTCTTCTTCAGAAGAGACTCACAATTCACCCTGAGCAGTCTGATCTAAGTCTGAAGCTGGGCCTGCTTTGAGTAGGGGTTTGGATCAGTAGACCTCTAGGATTCTTTTCCAATCCTAATTCTGTGATTCTAAGTGTGATTTATAAGACAATTACACTAAATTATGCAGTAAGCTAATTTGGAGCATAGCGGAGCAGACTAAAACCAGTTCTTTTTTTTAGCCAGAGAAGTAGACAAAGAGCTGAATGATGTACATGACTTTTGGTTCTTAGCCTTCTCTTGAAATGAATCAGAAGAATATCCTGAAGAAAAGGCTCCCTGAAATCGGGACATGCTTTATTTGATATTATACAATGGGTTTTCCTTGATGGATGGTTGCATGTGTATGAGCTGCCCTCATACACCTAGCCAATGATGAGTTTCAGTGGCATTAATTAGAACTAGAGGGGACAAGTGTGCCCCTGTGAGTTTATTTGTGCTTGATAACTACCTTAAAGAACTGAATGGCATAAATGAGGGGTCATAATCAGAGATTGAAATCCCTGCTCTGAGAAACGCCCTGCTGAACAGAGAATGCCATGGAAGTTAGGCTTTCAGTCAGACATTGTTTAATGTCTTCTTGATTGTTTTCGTGCTGCTTTATTCTGTCAGAGGGAGTACAGAGTACCATAATCTTTCTTCAGTTCTGCTGACTGAGAGAGCTTTTGAAACCAGAAATCCTGAAGGAGTTCTTGTAGTTAGTGCTAAGTTCCAGGTAGTATGGGAAATGCATTTGTACTCTCTCTTTGTGAATCTGTTTCCAAATGTTTGCTTATTTTTACTCATTTTTTGCTTATAATTTTTAAAATAGTCTAGATAGGACTTCATCTTCTGCAAGCTGTGGCCAGCAGTACATTCAGTGTCCTGGGATATTCGAAGGCATAGGGAAAACTTTCCTAGGGAGCCTGTGCTGCAGTGAAAAATATTACCCATAGATACGATGGAAGTTCAGTCCTTGGAAGTTTCCAAGACTCAGCTGGACAAAGGCACAGCTGACAAGTTCTAGTGCTGGTAGATGTCCCACTTCATGACTGGACTAGATGTCCCACAAAGCTTCCCTTCAAATGATTTGATGTGGTCACTGCACCATGATGATGCCTCCTCTCTCAAGATCCGTGTTCTCACAGGAAGGGCAGATATGTTCATAGGGCAACCAGGTGTCTTATATCAAGCAATGCTGCAAGGACCACTTGAGCTGAGACAGGTGGCCTGTGCTGTACCTTGGAGCTGGCCTGGGTTTGCTGGAGATGATGTGGTGTGAAGATGCTTTGGGTGCTGTATCTGTTTTCTTCTGGGAAACTGCTGGCTTGCTGCACTTCCACATCAGCTTGCCTCCATGTTCTCACTCTGTGTGTCAGAGGTATGGAGCCAGCAGCAACCTTGGGAATTGCTTGGGAAGTCAGTGTGTGTTTTTCATAACCTTGTAGAGCTCAGCCCTTTCTTCCACTTCACTCTGGAGTTTTTGGCCTCAAGCTTAGAACCACCCTATGAAGATCAAACTGTAGTAGGGAGCAACAGTCCATTCTCTCCTGGAGATCAAGAAGAATATGAAGGACCCATGGTCCATCCAGCCTAACAGACAATTGACGACACTTGCCGCACCATCTAGCCCTACTGCACTGAAGATATAATATTTAATGGGAAGACACAGGCCTGTTGGAGACAGCTAATTAAGCTGACAGATGACCTCTATGTCTGCTTAGCAAAATCAGTGTTGGTTCCACTACAACATCCATGTCTGAGTGTGAGAGCAGCTCCTTACATTTTGGCTGGCGAAGGTAGAGAACTGGTTTAAAATGAGATTTTGATTGAACTGGTAAACCCTTTTCATGTATACAAGTGTTGGTGTATTATTTTCAAGACTTCACTGCTAGGTTTATATGGATGAAAAAGTTTCACAAGTCATTGCCTGGATTATCAAAAATTAATTGTTAAGATGAGCTTCACTACAGTGGTGCATTACCAAGGCTGCAAATATATATGTTCTCCTGCTCTTCTTGGGTTTGATAGACCAAGCTATGTAGACTGGCTGACCTCATGTTGCTGGACCAACAGCGAATATGAGACCAGTTACTGTGTCACAGACCTATTCCATTGTTTTGCTTTTGTACATGTCCACATTGTTACATTACACTGCTGCCCCTTCGGTAGGATATGCCAGCCAGGAGGAAGCATGATGGCTCTGCAGGGACATACACTCACATGCAGTAGCTGTACACTTGCTGGCCGAGTGCTTACCAAGTTTCACACTAGGATATCTGGAGGAACAGCCCAAAATTGTCTGTGTTGCATTAACTTGAAAATATCTTTTTAGAAATTGGTTTTCCACTGCACCATACAAGAACTTCCCAGATCCTCCTGAGGCTGTGTGCACAAGTGCTCTCTGTGGGTCTGTGTACCAAGTGAGTCCAAGTGTGCTTCCCCTTCAGCCCATCCCTGCCTATGACTGAGCTGTGGGACAGCACATGTGCAAGTGCTCTTCTGCTTGTGACTGCATTGCTTAATGCAAGAACATTCAAAGAAAGGTGATGGAAATGTGATTGAGTAATTTAACTGAACAGTGCAGTGAGCACTGAAAGTTTGTCAGGTTTGAGGTCCTCCTCTTTTTAAAAAATGAATAAATTCAAGCATTGGTGAGCCACAGCAAACAACCAAACAACAACAAAAAACCAAACCAACAAGCAAACAAAAAACAACCCAAAGCCAAACTTGTGCAAATATTGACAGGATTATGTTTCAGGAAACACAGACATTCAGACTTAGAGGCAGCAAAACAGTCAGCTCTCAAAATTACACTGTGCATGGAGGCTATGGGGATGTAAAATGCTGACATGAGCAGGGGCTACTTTAACGTATTATGGCCACAGGATTTGGTTGAGGTTGTTTGGGGTGATCCTGTTGTGGTATGTAACTATATGTGTGGTGGCATGGCACACTGATGAAGAGATCAGTTTGTGCTGAAATACATGGCATACTTACTAAATCAGTAGCTGTAACTTCAAGCAATCAGTTCAAAATAGCCTGGAATAAATCACTCCTCGTATGTAACATTCTACCCTCACCCCTCAGCTGGAAACCATCTTGTATCACATTTGAAGGGAAAAAGCATGACTTAGCACTTTGCACAGAATCCAAAACTATTCTGTGGCACATTGTAAAGTTATCTGTTGTTAAGAAGTTATTGATCAGAACTCAGGACCTTTTCTATTTATACCACAGCTTTCTCAACATTGAAACAGAGATAAGTTATATGCCCACTTTTATCCCTTGGGCATGCCCTGATCAATCCTTAAATGGAGTCACAGGACATGCCACACACTAATGGACTGTGTGGCCTGTTTCAGGACTTCCTCTGACACTGGGCTTTTGGAACTTTCTTCTCTCATATCTTCTTGCCTTTTTTCAGAAGCTCACCATGAATGATGGTAAGACCTGTTCTTGGTGCGGTGTGAGCTTTCAGCCTCATTGCCTGTAGAAGAGGTAGATATACACCTACCTGTTAACTTCTGCTCTGTCCATGTGAGATCATATCTGTTGAAGGTATGTCCAACTGAAAATTGTAATTACAGTTATACATAGGAGAGCCAAATATATTGCAGTATGGGTCTACATGGATATCTTGGAACATCCTACATTAAGCCAATTTCCAGGGACCCTTTGCAGTTGTCAAAGTTTTAAAAAATTTGTGTTTCCATTAGCAAATTCATCTGACTTTTAAAATAACTGAATTTTCCTGTAATGTTGTCACAAGAGGGCAGAATCGGGGTTTGTACATGCAGTAACATTTAGCACATCTGAACAAATTGCTGTGTATCAGCTGAGCTGTGGTAACAGCTGTGTGCATAACTAGCCTGCAGCAGACATGGGGTAATTCCACTTAACGCTGTCTTCTCCTAGGTTAAGTCAAATGACCTTGCATTTATCACATGCCAGAAGCATGCACATGCTCAATTATGAAGCTAGGATTATATGCCACAACTTCTTAAGGCTCAGTAACTTAATCCTCTATTTAAACCCTAAAGGCTGTTTGTGTACCTTGAATGGGTATCTTCCCTATTTTTATAAAATCAGACCGCACTGGCAGTCAGAGTAGCGTAGTCTACTCTTTGGAATGCTCTGAAGAATCACCAATTCATTTCCTTACAAAAAGCTGGTTTTGGAAATCTGGTCTGTGTGAGTAACTCTGTCCCAAGCAAGGTTACTTTCACCTACTGATAGTTTCCCAGCATGAACTACTTCCATACCCATGGCTAAGTTATTTCGACTGTTGCAACCATCTCAACTTAAGCTTGAGTGAAGTTGTTGACTTCAATCTGTTTGGCAACTACAATAACCACACGGATCACTTTGAATTAATTCATTGGCAAAAACATAATTCAAAATAATTGCTGTGATTTTCATTCCCATTGTTAATGGACTTTGAAACTGCCTTTCATTTATAAAGAAACCACTCACAACTTTGGAATTAATAAAGCACTCAATGAGAAGTGCCTACTGAACTAGTCTGTAGCTATCTGACCAACTTCCAAGACATTAAATGGATGCACATTTGCCTGTACAGAGACAAGTCTTCAGATATGTTGGGGTTAATTCAAGAGTTAGATTCTAGTCTAGTTAATTCTAGAGTCAGTTAAAAAAAATGCATAGCCCTCTAAACAAATAAAGGTTTTTCAGCTTCTGGCTCTGTTAAATAATCATTAGTGACAGCACAGAATTGCATGTCCTCTGCTTTCTAGGTGAGAACCATGAGGCTGTAGTCCAGAAGGGACCTAAAAGTGTGTCCTTTATGATGGCTAAGTCTTTCCTAGCAGGTGGCACACCTACAAGAGGTGCTGTGTGTAGCGTTTTCCTATTGATCTGCTTGAAACTACAAATGAAAGGAAAAACAAATAAGAAAGAGACCAAGTTCGCAAACAGACTTCATCCCTGACCTGAATGAACCACACCCTAATTGATCAAATTATCATCTCTTCTACTTTGTTAAGCAGAGCATGTAGGACTAATATTATTGCCTTCTACAGTGCTACACACAGCTACATCTGCAATCACCCTTACTCAAGAAGCATCTCTAAGGAGATTACATTGCATGGTCCCACCATGAATGGAGAGGGCCCCTCAAACAGAGGTGACTTGTTGGTGGAATTTGTAGTCTCTGGTAAGAGTGCCACTGGACAGAAGAGGACTGTGTGAAGGATTTTACTCTCCTGTAGTAAATTAGGAGCTTCTCTTGAGAGCAAGTTGCTCTCCCACAGGCCAAGTTTAGGTGACCTCAGTCTGAATCATGGGTATTGTTCCTCCTGTTTTCCCTTTTTCCCAGCTGCTGCTGAACACTTGAGATGACACTGGCTTGTTATCTGCTCCTCATTGTGGGTACAGAGGAACCTGTGCTCTGTGTGTGAGCATGCATGTGTGTGTCTGGCTGCCTGTCATTACAGCACTAATGGAAATACTGCACGGATCACAACTCTCAATTAGCTCCTCGGGAGATTGCTGTGACAGCCAGTTACTGAACAGCAAGGCCTGAAGGAATGAATTAATTTGTAGTACACGCAGTTAGAGTCACAGTGTTAGCAGTGGAATAAGACAGCAATAGACCCTGATTAGACTTTGGCTGCATGGTGCAAGAGACAGTTACCTGGGGGACTGTTACCTGTTACCTTTCCTTTTTGTCTATCACTCCTCCTGGCATTAGAAAATATCTTGGACCATGAATGAATGAGTTTAGAGCTCTTAGCTCTGTTCTTGGAATCACTGTCTGTCTGCCTGAGGCTCTTTGGCAGCGGGCAATGGGCTTTCATTCAACACAGACAAGGGCATGCTGCTCTCCTCCTGGCCTGGAGCCAGGCCACAGCCACTAAGTGAGTGGTATTTAGGGAAGGTAACCCGATCTTTCTGTCCTCTTCAAACGACAGCTCTCTTCCTTATTAGTTCAGATAATCGTGCATCACAGTGGGTGTCCTAAGGCTGCTGCATGAGGGGATGCTGGTGTCCTGCCTTTGCAATAATACATTTATACACAGACATAGAGGAGTAAAATGTGCTTGATAAGGCAGTCTTGGGGATCTTTATAGACAGTGTGAAGAAGACAGCGTGGGCTTCTGCCCACAAACAGCCACATGTTCCCTGTAGCCTTGTACCACACTGTTCAAAGATTTGCAGTCTCTTATTCTGTCATTCACAAAGATAAGTATTGGCTTTTATCAGTTATGCAATCACTTTTTCTTAAAACTTGTTTTTAATGTATTTTATAGGGATGGCTTATCTCTGTGCAGGAAGGATTTGTCAGAGTGGGACACCATCCTTTCTTTACCCTTGATCAACCACCCTTTGAAAAGCCATGTGAAGCCAATGTAATTTTGCACGTGGTACTTGCTTTAACTGGGTCAGATCTGACTCTCTGAATGGTTTGACATGCAGTGCTGGGAAGGAGTAAGGTGAAAATAAAGGAATATTCACAGGGCAGTCCTTGTGGAAGGTAAGAAACACGAAAAGAAAGTTTCTTACAAAACTGTGTTGCATTGGTAGGCTAAGTTCTTCGTGTTCTGGAAAGAAAGATTTCTAAATGGAGAGTGAAAGTTAACTGAAAGTGCAACCCACTGTTTATCTGTAAAAGGACATGGAAGCAGCACCAGCCAAGACTTTTTATGCCATCCTGGTTTTAAGGCACAAGAGGAATCTTTTGTTTTGATCGAATTCCCAAAAATCAGTCTGTGGTCCCTGCACTGTCAACAAACAAATGGAGCAGTTAACATTACCTTTGTTAATAGAAGGCAGGAAATCAAGCCCAAGCTCCTCTCAGCACTGGTGTCCTTGTAACTTGCAAGTCAGCAAAGTGGTTGTAAACGGGTTTGCAGCTCTGGCAGTGCTCCTCCCGTGGGCAGTATTGCATTGGTGTGCTTTTATTTCTTCATTTTGAGTGCAAACAGAAGTCCGAACAGTCAATCTTTTCCTCTTTGCAGCCTGTGGCACTCCTTTGATCTTTGTGTCTGCTGTTTGTATGAAGCGTGTGGCTTGCTGCACGTTCTGGCCAGTAAGTGGTGCTCCCCCCTTCCTTCCTGTGGCTCCATTCTTTGTACAGAGCTGAGAGTGCTGTCAAGCATTGCTGGTGCTTTCAGGTGTGTCTCACCCAGACAGTACGTCATGCTTTGATGTAGTGTATTGATACAGTAATGGTATTTCTTAATGGGAGTCCTAATGGTGTGTTTTTAATGACACTTGTTGGCATTATCCTGTTGTCTGTGCCTACTGCTACAGAAGTCCTTGAATAGGTTCCTCTGATGCAGATGACCCAATGAGATGCATCTCAGCTGGGTTTGTGTGTGTAATGTTGAATGCAAAGAGAGCAGTTATGCAGGCGTAAGCAGACTAGAAATACTGGAAAAATGAGACCTCGTGATTTGGTAATTTTTGGGTTCACACATTCCAGTACTGTGTTCTTGCCAGTTGAAGAAACATGCTTCTTTTCAAGGCTATTTTATTTTGGCTAGTATATGGGATGTGCCTTCTCCACTAGCCCTTTAAAGACAGGATCTTTTCAGTAACATTATTCCACAATGAATTTGGATTAACCCAGTTGTGATTTTTCCATGCTTGATCACTATTGTCCTGGGTTTGTTTTTTCGGTTTTTTTTTTGCTTGGATATAAAATTCTAACATGCTAACCTGGGACCTGTGCTGAGCTTGTTCTTCTATGTAAAAAAAATGACACCAGGACCAAGGCAGAAGTAGTTTTTCCTTAAGTGGTGGTACAGTTTTTCAAAGTAGCAAATAGCTACCCAAATAGTTAGGTTTCAAAGGCAGGGAGTAAGACATATCTGAAGAACAGGGAGAAAGAAATGCACTAAAAGAGAGAAGCAAAGCAGATGAGAGTACAGAAAGAGAGGAAAATTGATAAATAAAAAAAAAAAAAAAGAGAAGTGACTAAAGCAAGAGAAGAGAGAGGGAGATTCTCTCCTGATTAGAATTCATGAACTCCATTCTTACATTAAGTCTATATATGACACCTGGCCTTTAATGTGAAGCTGCCTACGAGCATTAAAAATTAAAAGCAGAAGGTAGGATCCATCCATCTCGGGCAGCGCTGCTCCCCTCCTATCTGAGCTCTGCACAAAGCTATTACACATTGATAAATTATTTTGGGTAATAGCTGAGATATTACATTGTTTCTGAGTGAAGGTAAAATCTCTCCATGACATGGGCATTTATCAGGAGCGCATTTCATCCTATTTATTATGGCCGAGACGAGATCACAGGCTGCGGGCAGAGCTGGCACGTCGTGCTGATCACCTCCCCCATCGCCTCCCTTCCCTCTGTCACTTAGATGATGGGATATTGATGGAGCTCATGACAAGTTAATTATTAACTAAAGATATGCAGTTCACCTTTGCCAGGGGAGGGGGCATAGAAGAGAGCAACGATAGTTCTTAAAAAAATAAATATATCCATTGTATCTTAGGATTCCTTTCTCTACCTTCCTCTCCTTTCTACCTGTGGTATTTTATAGTCCCCCAAATAAATCAGATACATTATATTAATACCAGTATGGTCTGGAAGGCCAACAGAAATGGAAGAAGCTCTAAGAACCTTTAGTTTTCTTCAAAAAAAGTCTACACAAAACTTTTTATCCATTGACTTAGCACTGGAAATAACTAGGGAGAAATTCTTGTTGTCCACTGAGCAACAGTGACCAGAAAGCAGAGGCATGGAATTTTGATTCTATCCAATAAATGAATACATTCTTTCTCTATAAGGAAGAGATGTTTTGACACCATCTGAATATTTCAGCTACTCTCTTCCACTGGATGTTCCACTGAAGGCTGGCTGGTTGTGCAGGAGGGCAGTGGCTGCAAAGATAATGCCTGCTTGCATGCTCCTAAGCTCCTGAGCTCCTAGGCTAAACAGGATGAGTTTGCCAGCACATGAAGGAGAGATGTTTAGTTGATTGGTTCTGATCCTGCAGTTTGTTGGCTAGGTTGGAGCCAAGGCAGTAAGAGGCAGTCACGTGCCAGAGGTAACTAGTACACCATTTTACACTCAGCTGCTTCTGGTTTGTCCATAAAGTATCTTAGTATTATGTTTAGGTAGTTCTAGAAGAAAGGAGCCATGGCTGTAAACCACCATGACAGTGGTCATTTAGAAAATAATCACAAGGCAAAATAAAACATTCTGTCAAAGGAATCATTCCCTCCATATGGTCACTTAGCAAGACCTGCCAAGTAAGTTTTCACCTCTTAAGAGTCCTTCAGGAGAAAATTAATGTCTGTTTATTTTTCAAAACCCAAGGTACTCTAGTTGCCAGTCTAAACTACAGGCATGCTAAATTTCATCCAGGTTGGATTTGAACCATATAGCTCATTTAGGACCCATATAATTCCCTTCCTTAAAGAAAGCATAAGACCATTAATTCTGCGTTGGAAAAAATGTTGTTTTTCTAGTTGTCTTCTTACGAGCTGTGGGAGAAGATGCAAGATCACTACCTTTGTTTCTGCAACAAACTGGTCTCCCCAGAGAAAAATTGTACATACTTTCTTCCTTCTGTTCTAGTTGAAGTATTCCAAAATTCGTGAAAGCTGCTGTGTGGTCTCTATTCTTTTGGTGTAACGCATATGTGCCTGTGAAGCAGCACTGATCAGGGTAAGGGTAAGCCACCATTCTTTGAAATCCACTGGTTCTGTTCACTTGTATTAGTGCCTTATGCAGAAATTTCAGGAGCAGACATTTTGTTTTTCTAATTTTTGGCTTCTGCTGTGAAATCTGAAGTTTTGGTTCTGGGCTAATCCTGAAAGTTCCTTTAAAAATTTAAATTATTTGAATAAGCATCATTTCCTATTCTACAGTGGTGGGGACACTCTCTTTGAAAATGCAGATTTCTAATTATTTGCCTCAAAATGGAAAATTTTAAGTATATTTAAGCAGATTAGTTTGGATTCTCAGATGTAACTCTTCCTCCTTGAGACCATGCTAGATACACATGCACTGAAATTTCTGCGTATAAAAGCAAAACTTTCAGAACCTTCATCTGCTTCATATACTTTGGTTTTTTGAAATCTCTGAAAATCTAAGCTTCTTGCTATCAAAGGTATGAGAAAGAGAGATGGGATTGGGCTCCCATGTACAGATAAAGTGAGTGCTGTCTGAAACATGGTGGGTAGATTAGCTGTCTGGTTTCCAAGTAAGAAACTGCCCGTCACTGCAGTAAGGCTCGTCTCCCTGTCCTTGTCTGGTCATAGTAATCAGTTTGCCCTCTACTTAATATAATAAGATATATAATAAAAATGTATTAACAACTGTATTAACACCCTCATCCCCCTTCCAAAACCCCCTGGGATCCTCCAAGGTTAGAGGATGTGCAGTATACTCACCTCAAAGTAAATTCACGGTCATTATCTTCACCTTTTATTGCACACCTTGTCCTTGTCTGTTGCCTCTCTTGCAGCTGCTTTTTACTCTGGGCCTTGGTCGGTAGTCCCTGCCTGTGCAGTGTAGTTGTGTTGACATCACTGGCAAATTACTAATGGTGTAACACCTGGTGGTCCCATTTATCTTTCAAAGATCCCTTTCTGGTGAGCTTTGTGAGAACCACATCAGGCTGTGAACCTGTAAATGTGTGTTCAGGGGGTCTGGGCTCATATGCTGTCTGTAACTCCTCCAAGCCAGAGGTTCCACCACTGTTCACAAGCAATGTGCCCACCTGCTGGTTTTGGTAATGACAAGGATTATAGCTTTTTTCCTAGTTTTTTAACATTACCTAGACTTTCCTCTTCAACTTCTCATAACTCAAACTGTAATTTCTTATTCAAAGAATGCCTCTCACACTAACAAAGGTAATAGCAGAAGTTCAGTGCTCCCATGTTGTTCATTAACACACATTCCGTACTGGTATGAATAAGGAGGTGGTGGAGAAGGGGCTCTGCTTGAAATTGGAAATCAAAGCATTGAAAGCCCATATGAAGAAGCCTTGTATTGAGAGAAAATAGTATGAATATATTTTTGTTGAGGTCCAAAAGTACCTATCCATAATATAGGTATATACTTTCTGGCAAAAAAACTTGTGATGCGTGGTTATATTACCATCTGGCCCTCAAAATATAAGAGAAATCTGAGTTAAATTCATACAAACTTCACTGGACCTAGCTCAGTTTTGGCTGTAACTCAGTGTGATTTAGGTGATCTGTACCTAGGAGAGAGAGTGTGTTTGGCCTGGCAGTATGGGAAACGTCACAGGGCAGAGAGCAAATCAGACAGACCAAGACTCATCAGAACAGGGTTTGTTCACAAGAGCCAGAACAGAATGTGCGGTTTAATCAGTGTTGTGTCCTGTTGTGTGTGATAGAGTCTTCCCTGAGTGTCAGGCAGGCAGCCTACTTGTTCTACAAGGCTTTATGGCTGTGCTGCCCTAGATGGGAGGTCATGTGCTGCTGTTGTGTGCCAGATCTGGTATCCTTGCTAACCTGGTTCCTTGTCTTTTGTTGTGACTCATGCAAAATCAGTTCAGAAGGTGCAAGGACTCCAGGCAGGTGGGAAGTTAAGGAACAGCTGGACTGTATGGTCACATCTACTGAGACTGTATATGTAGAAATTGTGCAGGGGCTCAGCTGTTGGTCACCACACCAACATAGGTGTAGATCTACCCTTGGACCTGCCTTACGTTTTCAATTGTGCCAAGCTCCTGGCATTAATAGCAACTGAGGAGAAGACTGCAGAATTATTTGTGTTTGGAAATACTACTTTGTCATCTTTTCATTGCAGTGAATATCCCCTTCCTTTTATACTCTAGTTTAGACTAATGGAAATAACAACCCAACTCTTAGCTTTTCTTTTCCTGTTCATTATTCCTCAATATCCCCAGCAATTTGCACTTCATGCTTCTTACTCATAAAGGAAGATAGCAGAAACCTAGCTGATCTGTCTTCTGTGGTGTCCTTTTTACTTTTTCTTTTGTATTCCCTGAAATAACTGGCAAAGCCACTTCATCCTTCAGATCTTTTCTTGTGATCCACTTCAGTATTTTGATGCTTTTAGCAAAATAACTGGTTCTTATGGCAGTAAAATACTTGATATTTATTAGTATTTATTTGTCTTACAATTTTATATTAAAAGCATATTTTAAAATTGTTTTTTCCTAAAAAACTCTTGCTACTCTTATCTACTCTTGTTTCTGGTGAGTCTATCACTGTACGCCACCTTCTTTCTGCCATGTGTTTTAGTCTGGTATGTTATGCCTCAGCTGAGTCTTCACATGATTTAAGCGGTAAACAAGTGAGACCTTGTGCTTGAGGGAGGTGCCGTGGCTTTGAATGGTACCATAAAATAAATCATTCCTACTGATGATGTGCTCTAGGCTAGACCTGGTGCTGTCTTCCAAACATGGCAAGCACACAGTGAAACACGGCGTACGACTGTGCTCATTCCGTACACCTGCAAGTGTTGGGCCCCCCAGTGCCCCCCACCTTCTCCCCTCTATAGCATAAATGGAGGATCATGTTCCATATGCTCCCAGGTCAACCCTCAGAAACAGTTAAGGCAGCTTGGAGAAACACACAACAACTTAAAGAGTTAACCCTACAGTAATTGAGAGGGAGAGGGGGGAAACAGTGTAATGGAGGGGTGAAGAGTTTCCATAAACCCATTGCCTCAGCTCAGAGAACCTGCTAAGGGGCAGTGGTCAGAGAGAAACAGAAGGAGAGAGAGAGATATCAAGTGTAGTAATCAGAATGAAAAATGGAGCTCCGGTTACTTTAAACAAGAGCTAATTTATCACGGGAACGAGTGGATAAGTAGCTGAGTTTCAGGCGTTCAGTAAGTTCCCCGTTCTGCTCCAAAAATTATTCCACCCCTGTCTCCATGCTCCCATAAATCATCCCCTTCTTCACTTCTGCTCCGATTACCAATTACTCCTGCCTACGACACGCTTTCCCCTGCCCGACACAATCTGATGGGCCCCTGCCTTTTAATTTTACAAATGCTTTTTCCTTCTTGCTTCTCAGCTCCTTGTCCCTACTCCTCCCCTCCACAGTTTCCCTCTGTATCTTTGTTTCCCCTTTCCCTCCTCATCTACTTTTTTTTTTTTTAATTTGAAGAAAGGGAGGGCAGTAATGTTTTCTGGCACCTCCCCCCATGAGGTTGACTGAGATGAAGGAAAGGAAAAAAAATTAATTATTTTCACAAACCTGAGCTCTCTTTGGGTTTGTGAGTCTTCTCCCTAAGCACATGATGAATTCTAGACCCAGTACAGCTGTATCAAAGGTGAAAGTCTTGTTCTTGAAAGGATATGTGGCTTTTTGTTGAGTCTTTGAAGGAAAATATAGGGTTTTTTCCTTTTTTTCCCTCGTCTTTATTGTACACAGAACTTCTTGCAGAATGGAGATGTTTTGTGAGCTGCACAGCTGCAGGCAGAAGAATTTTAATTTGTATTGTATTGTGCAATTTTTCTGTGTGTGCTTCACCACTGCTAATATTGACGCTGGAGTACTTCTAGCTAGCTGTCCATACAAATGCAGAAGGACTGATCTGTACCAAATCCTGATAATTTAGAAAAGGCTCACACAATAAACTTTCATTGGCTTCAATGACTCCATACATGAAATCAACTTAAACCAAGGTTGTACTATTTAGCAAATATCTACTTTAGGAGCATGTGTTGAATTTATTGATATAGATACACCTTTCTAATATAAAATCCTTTGATGCTATTAATGAATGGTAATCTAGTGTATCATATCTGGTGCATTATTCAGATGCTGCATACATATGCACTTGGATTGCATATATAAAAATCCTAGAAAGAGATTTCAAACATCAAAGAACTGGCATACAATAATGTATTGTTTTGCTTTTATACATTTTTCTTTTCACAACATGAATTATTTCTGAATGTTTGCCCAAGCTACAGTTAAGAGAGTTTGAAATCACTGTACGTCATGTTTATGAGTTCAGCATAGACTCAACAATTCTGTTTGATTGTAGCAAAATAGTGTCTGGATGCTTCATTAATTGAGACTTAAACAGCCTGTTTTCAGGAGGGCTAACTTGCATGAATCTAGTAGATGCTGGCAGCTGCTAAGTTGGAAGAGCCATCCCAGCTGAAAGAAAATGTTTATGCAGGTCATCAGTCTGGCCTAATGTGCACAGAGCTGTTATTTCCACCTGTAAGACATTCAACAAAATTGCCATGAGACTTACTGAATCTGAAAAAAGAAAATTCTCTTGTCCTGCTGAGAACAGGGTAGCAAAGTGACAGGTCTGCCTGTTCTGCTGCAGAGAAAGCGGCTGTCCGGAGCTGATTTTTGTGCAGGATAATGGATGGAGGAGATGGATTACCAAGTGATAAATCACACAAAGGAATTGGCTGGTGCCAGAACCATGAGCAAGAAAATAGCTAGCATGCTCTGCAGTGGGTATTACCATCTCCATCTGAGGAGCCACAGCCTTTATGCGTAAACAGTAAGACAAAACAGGAGTTAATTATAGTGCAGCTTCTTGACATAAGGCTTGTACAGCAAAACAAGAATGGTGAAGGGAATACATCAGTTTATGTTTATTGGACAGTTTATCTTTTTCTCTTCAGGTAAAGGGTTGAGGAAATCCTCTCTGTTCTCATTTCCCCCTTTTATTCTCATTTGGTCTTTATTCACATTCTTTAAAGCCGTGTGTGTTATTTTCTGACCAAGGAGTATTGCCGGAGTCTTTCAATAAAGAAATAGAGGAGCTAACTGAGCATGACTCAAGTCATTCCTATCCCACATGATACATATGTAGTCCCTCTCTCCTGTCAGGGAAAGAATGGTTGCTGGCATTCACTATGTAACTCAGTAATCAATAATACTGCTCCATATCACCCTAAAGACCAATGATATTCTGAGCTCAGTATGCTCTGAGCTGGGAAATGCATGCATAAAAAAGAGTTACTTGAAGATGGTGGAAATTTGCCTTCATCCTACAGCATCTTCCCGTGATCCAAAAGACAATATTGTGTTGCGTACTTTAAGTGTACCCAAAAAGTGTGCAGAGGTGCACTTTCCATGTGAAATCTTTTTCCTTTAAGAGCAACACAAGGTAATTCTTAATTCTTCTATTGACTGTGGTCATGAAAACAGAGCCAAAAAGAGCACCATGCTTCTGACATGCAGGTAAAGTTGCTAGCTCAAGGTCAAGACTTGTCAGGTTGAAGTGTGTTTTGTTTACCTGTCTTTAATAACAATACTTTATTATCATTAAAAGCATAATGGAGAAAGAGGTTGTTGATGCTGTTATCTAGAAAGCTGTCTTTGCTGAAAAGAGAAGAAGCACAGAACCATGGGCTGGTAAGGTTGGAAGGGACCACAGGGGGTCATCTGGTCCAACCTCCCTGCTCAAGCAGGGTCATCCCAGAGCACATGGCCCAGGACTGTATCCAGATATTTTTTTAATATCTCCTGTGAGGGAGACTCCACAATCTTTCTGGATAAGCTGTTTCAGTGCATGGTCATCCACACAGTAAAGAAGTTCTTCACGTTTTCAGGTGGAATTTCCTGTGCATCAGTTTCTGCCTGTTTCTTCTTGTTCTGTTTCTTGTTCTGTTTCTTGGTGCCACCAAGAAAAGCCTGGCTCCATCCTCTTGGCTGGCCTGGCTCCATCCACCCTCCCTTCAGACACTTAGAAACATGGATGAGACCCCCTTTCAGGTTTTTTTTTTTTTTTTTTCTTGAGGCCTTAACAGGTCCAGCTACCTCAGCCTTTTCTTTTAAGAGAGATGCTTCTCTCTCTTAACCATCTTTGTTGCCCTCCCCTGGACCTGCTCCGTGCCTCTCATGTACTGAGTAGCCCAGAACTGGACACAGCACTCCAGCTGTGGGCTCACCAGGGCTGAGCAGAGGGATAGATCCCTTGACCTGCTGGCAATGCTCTTCCTAATGCACCCCAGAGTATTTTCAGGTATCCAGTACTGGGCTGACATCCCAGAGGAAACTGTACTGAAGTAAATGGAATTATTCCTGACTTGGGAGTATCCTAGTATGCATGGCCTGTGTAAGCATGAAGATGACAATGGTGATCCTCCTTTGATAGAACTGTGGCAGAAAATTGTTGGCAAAGAATCAGAAGGGGAAGATATACAAATGGCACTTGTGCAAGATGTTTCCAACTTGTCAAATTTCCTGAAATGTGCATCAAAGTAGAGCTTATGCAGCTCTCTAGGAGATGCTAGAAGTCACCAAAGAATTAATGAGAGCAGGTCCTTGAACTCATCTTTTCAGGACAGTAGTCCTTCAAACTAATCTTTTCAGGACAGTAGTCCATGGACATGAAAACTTAAAAGTTTTGGTGGATATAATATCTAAAGCCTTGGTGGCTTGATACTTTTTTTAGTAATTGTAGCCTGACACTGTTGTTTTTAATAATGTAAAACATTTGACCAAATCTTGACAAAGTCATCCATTATGCTTGGAATTAGCCCATAAGTTGTTTCATGACTTGTAGAGCAAGTGAGATTCACTCTACATGGGCACACCAGCAGTGTCACTGACTGTCTCTTTTAGACAAAGATCCTTGAAGCTTTACCTCTATATTAGGTAATTTGATAGTAGATTAATCTTCCAGCTGGCTCCTCCCGAGGATCTGGCATGTACTGAACACTGACTTGACAGATCCACTACTTTGCTCTGCTCACTGTTGAAAACTCTGTGTGTGATTTAATGTTCAGAGTTTTCCCCAGAAATCCTTACTATTTCACTAGTCTTGTCCTAGAGAAAAAGAGTGACCTTAGTTTGCCTTGAATTAAGCGTTCTTAAACTTAGTTTATTAGATGCTCTGACAGGTACACTGTTTTATGGCCTTATGAAATTTGCCATGGAAAAAACTTTTAAAAGGGTTCCTTTTTTTGTTATGATGATTTGGCTACTAGAAATCTCTGTTTCCTTCCTGCAGTTTGTGTTTTTCCAGGACAACACTGACACAGTTTCAAGGAAGTAAACACACAGGCTTTGTGTCCAAGCAGAGACAGAGAGTTGTGTTGCGTAGTCTGAAACCTGGTAGAGCTACCTAAGACTGCAAAATCAGACAACTGGGCTTGCTTGGACTGCCTCCCACCTTATCTCACCTTCCTTTGGATCTGATAGGGAGCTTTCCCAGGGTCCCCACACATAAGAATCAAGGGCACTGCATTCTTTTTATTAACTCTCAACCCTCCTTTTGTGTGACATCAGCTGTCCATTCCCCACTTCAAAATGTACTGACTCAGCTGGTTGGGAGCAAGAGCAAAACTGAGAGTTTCACTGGTAGAATACAATTGAATTTGAGGTGGAATAATTTTTTTGAAACTTGATGTGGGGTCATAGATGTGCCTGAGGCTTTCTCTGTAGAGCAACTGTGGCAGAAGCAAGCTATTGTGCTTCTCCTGGCTTCCTGTTCTCAGCACTGTCACGTTCCAGTGGGAATATTTTGCTTAAATTCCTAGGCAGAAGATTTGTCCCTCCCACCTCAGCTGGGTGACTATTTATGCATCAAAAAGGGGCTGAGAACTTCCTATTTGTTCTGTAGGTGACTGGATGTTTATGATACCATCACTGTGAGAATGGGCCCTTCCCATATCAAGAGATCTTCAGGCTAATACTACCTGCCACATCCATTTTTTCTCGAAAACAAATCTCACTGAGGAAGGTTATCATGGTGCTCTTTAACCAATCCCCTCATATGTCCATCACAACAAAGAAAAACCAATTAGGCTTTACTGCCTGCTTGCCTAACCATCACTTAGGAAAGAAGGGAGATGACAGGATTAGGGATACGCTGGGATAGAGGAAAATGGCTCTATTTCAGAATCCTTACCTAGAAAAAGAACCCCTTTTAGTTAATTTGGTTTTCATTGACAGTAACACTGTAAAGGACCAGGACTTGGCACTTGATCTGCCTAAAGCATAGTTTGAATGACTCAGCTAATGCATTCAGTCTCTTCCTACACAGCACTTATCTGTCGTTTTCTAGTTATCTGACACTGAATTTTCCAAATAATACTTATTAATTTTCTGCAATGGATTTAGTTAAAGAAGCCCATTTTACTACCTCAGAGGAAGAAGCAGAGTTCATGTGCGCTATGAGGAGAGAAACCCAGTTTCTTCAAGCATACAGCAAGACTCCTGCTTGCAAAAACTTTAGCCAGGACAGCAAGGTGCAGAGAGACAAGTGGATTTCAGAACTAATACCCCATGAAAATTTTTCACTTAGCATTTTCTAGAAGTTGACTCTGCTATTTCGTATGACAACCACAAGTGTAACGCTGACCTGTCTACAGTCTTAGAGCAGCAGACTGGAGCCCTGTTGTGAACAGTGAACACTCAAGTCTTCATTATCAGAGAGTACTGGGATATCACAGCCACAGATAATAGGGAAAATGGAAAACACATTTCTGAAATCTGTCTTTGAGTGAGTTACCTTCTTGTTAACAGTTATGTAGAGTTAATCTTACTGACTTTGGAATCAAAAAGAAGCATTTGTGATGTTTTACATTGCAGTTTGATCAAGTTGGAAGGAAAGGATGCAGGTTTCTGTTCCTCTCTTACCGACTGAATCTGTGACTTCCCAGAATACACGGGGAGGGAAGCAGGGGAACAGTTGTATTGTGCCTGTAGCTTTAGTGAGGGCCCGACACATTTATGCAGTAGAGCATTACTTACTGACAAGGCACAAGGAATCAGAATACAGCATGATTCTGTGAGACTTGATTGAGTTTACTCATGACAAATAATGATAGCTTTATGAAAACAAGCACATTATTTTTGAAGTCATCAGGCTTCAAGTACTCACACCTTCCCATATGGGTCTAACCACCATTTCATTTATAGAAGTACAGGAGAGATAAATAGCTATGTGTATACTTTGCAGCATGCACTGATGGTCAGAAGTTTTGAACAGAAACCAGTCATGTGGTGCACCAGAGCCCAGCTATGGCTATATGACCTTAGAGGTTCTGCAGGGCTCATCTATTTCTTCTGGAGGAAAAGCCTCCAGGGTTTTTCCCATAGGCTTTCAATTTATGGTTACGAAAGATTTTCAGCTTGTGCAGCTTTCAGTGAAGTAGCTGGTTCTTCCAGTTGCTCAGTGCTATTCTGATTTGGAGCTTAGCAAGATTTTGGGGTAGCCTGGCTCTTTTTATTTATGTGCTTATAAATGAGGCTGTTCTGGGTGGAGATTTTTTATTAATTTCTATGGATATGCCTGGATTTTTATAAGACGTGTCCTGTGAACTAACAGATAAATGTTTCTTGTGGTCACTTCAAATATTTCCCATGGTTCAGAGTACAGAAATGTGATGCTTTGTTAACCAACAGCCTGCCTAATTCAGCTTGCTTTCTTAAGTCTCTCTTGCTGTGGGAGGGCATTTCTCAGGACACCTACCAAGCTGCGTTTTTATTGTTGTTAAATGCCATCATCCCTAAGTGCTAGAAATCTATCTCCTTTAATTCCAGATGCCAATATCTCTGGAGAAATTTTTTTTTACATTAAGTCAAAACAAGAGGAGGCTAGATAAGAAAAAATGGAGAAGTACGAAGAGTCTGGTTATGCAGCTGAATGCCCAAGAGTGTGTAAGAAAATATAATAGTATGGTAAAGAGACCACTGCACATCACCACTGCTCACCCCAAAAAGGGGACAGAATTACCTAATATTGTGCTGTAAACCATATACCATTAGCTGGCAATAGGGTTTTTTCTCTAGCTTATACAGTATTGTACTCTTAAAGGAAAAGGACCTGCACAAGAGCAAAACAGAAGATGGGCTAAAAAGCAAAGAGATAACTGGGTTTGATAAGATAACTGGCTAGAGCTTGTTTATCATGAGTTCAGAAAATCTTTAGATAAGGTGGCATGTGGTGATTAGTGGAAGAATCATAGGGGTGACTGAGTGGGGGGACAGCAACAGGTGCTGCTGAAAGTTGAAATATTATGCTGAAAGGAACTTTTCTCAGTACTGATCTTCACTATTTGCCTTGGACAAATGATCAACATGGTCCTGATGAAAGGTCCAAAGCCAAGAGGCATTTTCAACATAGAGATGCTTCCAGTAGAGAAATGGAATTATTGCACAGTAGTCCAAAAGCCTGTAATGACCACTCCTGAAGCAGCACATACAATTCCAGTCACCACCATCCCAGAGGGATGGGTACAAATGGAACTGAGCACAGAAAGGTACTAGGATGACCAGTGATATGGGGAATGTATGTTGCAGGATAATAAGAAATTTGCTAGTTCAGCCAGGCAAAATGAGGAAAGAGGCGATATGATTTCTATAAGTACATCAAATTGCAGAGCCCTCAAGAGAGAGAACAGCTATTTAAACTTAAGGAAATGTTGGCACAAGAAAAATGGGTATAAACTGGTTGAGACTAAATTAGCCTGGAAATTAAACAAAGGTTTCTAGCCATCAGAAAGAGAAGTGAGATTCTGTAATAGACTTCCAAGGGAAAAGAAACTGAATAAATTTTAAGATGGAACTTGATCTTTTATGAAAGGTCTTCTGTAATGGAAGAGAGTAGACAACATGACCAAGGAGTCTCTTCCAATCTGTACTCCCACTCTACTCCCCTTTCTTCACCCTATACTGTGCCACTTCTCTACCTTGGTACCCTGAGCTCCATCTGCTCCTGCTCTGAAGGCACCATGGATCCCTTATCAGAATTCTGCACTGCAATAGGTTGTTTTTAATCCTCCCCGTATCTCCCTATTTTTTTTCCTTGCCAAGCTTGCTGGGCTGTAATGTTTCCCTTCGTGTAATCCATCACAGACACAATGTCGCTTGTGCAAATTAAAATGCACCTTGGAATAATAAAAAAGGGTGGATTTTTTTTTTTTTTCTTCCTTCCCAGCAGCAGTTCCTCAATACGAACCATTTGTCTCTGGAAAGAAATTCAAGAATGTTAACCCTGTGTATGCTCCTATGAAGTACACAGCACCTCCTGTGAGAACAACTCTTAAAGGAGACCTTGCAGTTATGGACCTTGCAGATGTGGACCTAGCTGGAACTGCAACCCACTACTTTTCTGGTTAAAACATTGGTAATAAGGCCCAGTGTAACAAACTAAAGATACCCCAGGTCAGGACAAAGAGATACAATCCACAAAAATTACATAGCAAACCTTGTGGTGCTCCATGAAATTCAAATTGGATACTGGATATTGGGACCTTTAGAAGGAACCACTGGAAACTATTTGAGTGACAAAAGAGTCACCAGGCTATCCCATACTGATATACTGTTCTGGAGGCTATAATTGGCTCATGGGTCAGGCACTGGTCACTTGTGATATAGAAATAAACTGACAATGAATACTTGTGATATAGAAATAAACTTACAATTGCTGAATGAATTCTATCCTTGATGAGATGCTGCATGTAAAAGGTTACATGAAGGACAGGATTTTATATTTCTTCCTTCTTTCATTTCGGGGGAGGGTGTGAATTTCTTCTCAGTGGCATATAAATTCCATTAAGTTAAAGATGCATTTTAAAAATCCATTTTATGTGATAAGAAAGGTCCAGAGTTGGATTGAGAGGTAGGCATGTGCTAGATGATTTGAGTGCTTGGCCATAGAGGTGGTGTGGCATTGCACAGCCATCTAGGCTCTGATGACATGTGAATAGTAGTGTAGACAGTAGACCAAGATGAACTACATTCCCTCAGGAGAAGCAATGGTGCTTTGATATTCACAAGGTCATTATTGAGAGATAGGACGTCTTTATTGTTTGTGGCATAGGCTTTTGGCTTATGGCATCAGCTTCTATGCATCCTAGATTTTGCTCAGACATGGATGGATGGTTTTTCTTACTTCCCCCAAAAACTGTTTCACCCCAGACTTTGACTCCCATCACAGATGTTGTTTTATTTACTGTCATAGTAAGAGGGCCAGGGGGTCACCCCATAACCCCACAGAGTCAGTATTCTTTACTCTCCAGTTCCTCTCTTGCTGTTTTCCAGTTCAGAAGGTTGCTAAGTTCTTCAGTGTGTGATCTTACTGGGAACTTAGGTTGATGTTAGTGCAGTAAGACTTATATGGCTTTCCATGTCAGGCATAGGGCTGGAATCATCCACTTCAACATGGAGAGAAAGTATATCCCCAAAACAGGAGCTATACTAAGCCATGCCGGATGCAGAAAAGGCAGCTGGTATGTGAGAGAAAAAGAGGGCCAAGCTTGGCTGGAAAAAAACAAATCAAAGCTTCAGATCTCCAGGAGAGGGGATATCTTCATTGTTCTTCATCCTTACTTGGAGTAACAAGACCAGTAGCAGTTAGACAAATGGGCATGTATTCAGCAGTTCAAAATACACAGGCATACTGAACATCTCTAGCTAGGCTTCCAGAGGAAGTTCTTTTCTCTTTGGGATGGCCTGATTTTGCCCTCATAAATTCAAGGTTTGGGGTTTTTGTTTGTTTGTTTGTTTGTTTTCTGTTTTGTAGAGGCTGGGTAGGTGGCTGGAATTCACTATGTAGAGTAGCAAGTTCTATTTCTATGTTGTTTTATTTCAGTAATAAGGCTGTTCTATTTTTCATTTTCTTTAGGGGTCCCAAACAATTGACATAAAATCCTGGGGAATTGTTGCCTTTGAATTTATTTTTCCCCCAGTTCTTCCTACTGTGAGTCTTGTTGTTTCCAAACTTCATCATTGTAATCTGAAAAGAATAATTCCATGTTCAATCTCATCACAAAATTTTTGTTGTGAAAGAAATAGTATTGTTCTCTTATAGTGTGATTATCTTCCTTAAGCTCCCTCTTATAATGCAAATTTCATAATTTAAAGAACCACCAGTTTTCTGGTAAACTTTCTATCTCCATTGGATACAGAGAAGATTTAAATTTCCCTAAAGCCCAACTTCCAAAGGAAACAAGGCTTAAGAGATCACACTGTCTGTCCATGACAGTCTTTGTCTGTCTATTTCACTCATTCCTCACGATAAGTTTTGAATTGAACCTCTCACCGAAAAATAAATATACCTGAAAGAGATGCAGGGATCTTAAATATTCTAAGTCCCATCAATTTCCCTGGACAGATGTTGGGAAAGATGAGAGTTTGACAAGAAAGTGTCACAGATATGTTTGCTTGGCAGAAAGCTCTCTGAATGTGGAACCTGAGAGTGGAATAGAGATGGAAGCAAGTTTTGATATAGAAGAATAGAAGATACCTAAATTAAGAGTCTCTGAGCCAGTTGTTACTAGACAACTAAGAAAGCAGAGGTTAAGTTGAGCTGGAAGGTGGTTTTATGGCTAGAGCGAAGGATATATTGACCACAAACAAAGATGTTTTTAGCAAGCAGAAATAGGTCTTAGGAAAAGCAGAAGATACCATAGGCAAACAAGCATACCGATGTAGCAAGTAGAAAAAAGGTCTAAGAATTTTCCACTGCAAGACAAAACAACTTTAAGCTTAAACTGTAACATACTAACTCAACATAGTAGTTATGATAGGCTGTATTGTGTGTGATGCTGATTGGTTATTATGCATTAAAATGCTCGGCAAAGGAAACTATATAATGCATTGTAATAACCAGAAATGAAGTGGCTTCAGGTTTGCTGCAGCTGGTGGCTTTAGGTGTGGCTCTGTTACCCATGACCCATGACTGCTGTAACATCTTTGATACAATAAACAGCATTCTGAAGAGCCGCCTGTTGTTCCACATCTCTCAGTTCAGGCTCCTATAGACAGAGATGAGAGTTTTTTAGCATCAGCTCTAAGTGAAAGATTCCTAATCTCACCACTTGTTAGAGAGACAAAGGGGATGCATGAACATCTTAGTTGTGGGGAAAACTCTGCCTGGATCTTAGCTGTTTTGATATGCAGCATAGTAAATTCAACACAAGACACAAATCTCCAGGAAGCTGGGATTCATTCATCCCCCTGCTCACAAAGCTACTTGGGTTCAGTAGGTGCTTTCAGGATTCCCCAGACATGCTCAGTTGAGTTCTACCTGCTATGTGAATTTGTATGTTTCTTTCTATTGCTTTCTTCTAGACTGAACTTGCCTTTTCCACTGAATATACACACTTTTCCCATTTTGCTTGTGCTCTTAATCATAGGGTGTCTTTAGCAGTGCATTCTGTTTAAGTGTCTATGTCCATGGTCACGCTTCACAGCAGGAGGGGAAGTAGCCAGCAGTCCTCAGATTCTAAAGAAGACAAGTCCAAGCAGAGCCCTCCTGCTTGATGGGGCCTTACAGAGTTGTTCTCTGCAGTGAGACGAGGGTGTCTACCTAGTCCATGGACAGTTAAATATATGGGCTGCTATGCTGGTTTGGGCTGGAGTAGAGTTAATTTTCTTCCCAGTGGCTGGTATGGGGCTGTGTTTTGGATTTGTACTGAATGCAGGCTTGAGATGTTTTTGTTATTGTTGAGCAGGGCTTACATAGAGCCAAAGCCTTTCCTGCCTTTTGTACTGCCGTACTGACGAAGAAGTTGGGAGGAGACTCAGCCAGGACAGGTGGCCCCAGCTGATCAAAGGGATATTCCAGACCACGTGACATCATGCTCAGTATTTGAAGTGGAGGGAAGAAAGAGAAAAGGGGAATGTTCAGAGTGGTGGTGTTCGTCTTCCCAAGTCACTGTTATGTGTGATGGGGCCCTGCTCTCCTGGAGATGGCTGCACACCTGCCTGCCATGGAAAGCAGTGAATTAATTCCTCATTTTGCTTTGCATGCGTGTGTGGCTTTTGCTTTTCCTATTAAACTGTTTTTATCTCAATGCTTGACTTATCTCACTTTTCTGATTTTCTCCCTGATCGCACTTCGGGGAGTGACTGAGTGGCTGCTTGGAGCTTGGTTGCTGGCTGGGATTAAATCATGTCAGGTGCTACAAGTTTTAGATCAGCTTGAGAGAGAGCGTTTGCTAACGAAGGAGATTACAAACAGTACAGAGAGTTGGGAGTTGAGAAAGCCTGTATATGAATCATTGCTGTATTTGGCCTTGGAAGCTCCCTTCCCTTGCAGAGTTTCAGTTTCCCCAGATGCAGACTAAGAACAGTAACAGCTATCTGTGTCTCTTGCCATTAGTGGAGTAAAATAAGATGTGCTTCCCAGCAGAAGAATCACTGAGTATTGTTCCTGTTCTGTTAAAGAGAATTAGGACTTTAGCAGGATAAACTTTCACTGGAGTTTAGGAGGAATTACTCTTCAGTGCCACCTAATATTGAGGGGAATGATCTGTTAGAACAGTAGTGCTTGAAAGTCCTTCCTGGCTCAGGCACACAGGTTCACTGGGTGTCATGTTTTCTCTTTGATTCAGTGTGGGAACAGGGCCAGCTTGGGTCATAGAAGGAGACAATAGGGAGCTGGTAAAGGTGAAACCAGGCATGATACCCCATTCCATTCTTAATTCTGTGCTGACCTTTTCCTCACTACCAAGCCTTGGAGTACAACAAGCACAGCTGCACTAAGCAGAACACTGGTTCATCAAACCTGGTCCTCAGGAAGCGTGACAGAGGTGATTGCTTTAGAAGCCTTGCCTTCACTAGTTACTGCCATTTCCCTGGTGACCTCCTCCTGTGAACATGAGGTAAACCCCAGGAAGGAATTTTTATGCTCTTCTGCAGAAAGGCAAAGCTTTGTGAGGAGTCCGAATCTGTGGGAGCACTGAATGGTATTGTACATTTTGATACTCATCTTCTGTAGTACTTTTTCCAATCTGTCTTACAGACTGTCCCATAGTGCACTTTGATAATTAATAGGGCACTGTTACAAAGTTCATGATCCTCTAGAGCTCTGTGATCCACATACTCTTACAGGTCTTCTGCCCTGTCACCCAGTGCTGTCCTGGCCCTGTCTGTTGATTTCAATGCTCTGTGGAGCAGCTGAAGTTCTTAGCTAACTGAAGAGAAATTATTGCCTCTTTCTCCCCTGCCCTTTTCTGCAGGAACCCAGGGAAGATGAATTGTTCTGTTGATTCAGAGCAGAAGTAACCTGATCGTTGTGTGCCTCTCTGGAAAATGACCACACTGCCCTGTGCCCACATAGTGGTGTTTGCTGGTTTCACTGCTCTGACAGCATGAAAGATGTTTGGTTTTGTTCCTAATGCTGTTATCATTTATCATCCTTTTGTAAAGCCAGAACCTGCTGCTCACTTGTCCTCCCTCTATGTTAGGTTTTCTGCTCCCCTTCTACTCCTTCCCTGGTAGGGAAACTGCTTGTATGCCAGAAACAAACTGTTTGTCCAGTGGGTACTAGAAAAGACACAGGATCTTTTTTGCTCCCTGAAATCACTGTTGTGATTAATGGTGATGGTCTGACTAGGTTTCAGCTCTTGGATTGTGGAGGAGCAGCTCCAGTCATGGAGTGGAGAGCTGATAGTAATCTTATTTTATCCCATAAAGATGGTAGGTCCTGAATCCAGGGCTTTCTTATATAACTGGTGCCTGTGGAAGCACATAATCATTCAGATGCTAGTGATGGTGTAGGGGATGGAGTGTGTAAACCCCCTATCCTTCAGCTGAGTAAGTATCTCAAAGCTTGGGCTATAGCATGCATGTGCCAGAGCTGTGGAATATGTGGGGCTAGCACATAACTGAAAGCAATCCTGCCATCTTCTGTCTTGTATGTGTGTCCTCAAATAATCCCTAGTCAACCCTGTAACTGCAGATCAATGGCACATCAATTTCTGTGGATAAGCTGAAATAATTCTGAGGGAAGCAGAAATATCTGATAGGACTTGGAGATGACAGGGTGAAAGAAGGTGACTTACCATTCATCCCTTCCCTCTCTCTGGCAATGTTTTCAGATAGCAACAGCCTGAAATCTACAAAAATGTAGTTTTGGGCTAGGGGTATGCAGCACACTGCTACTGTTTGTGGTGTTAATATGGACTGTGCTGAAGGATTATTTCTCTTCCCTTCCCTGTCTCCCTTCTGGTTCAGTGGTAATGATAAGTCTCATCTCTATAAGCCTACAAAAACCATACTGTGTTTCCAGAAATATTGTGTACACTCTATATGGGATTCCTCACCCACCTTGGAGAGCCAGGCTGTGATGGTAAGACACACAAGGACCAGCTCTGTGAGGTTTTTAATGATGGAAGCTCCTATTGTGGGAGGACAGGGTCTGGTGTCCTCCTAGTGGTTTAGAGAGGCATGCATCACAAATCTGCAGCTGGGATGGTGGCACCTTCTCTGATATCAAGCTCTTCATGGACCAGGGTGGCCCTATGCTTTCTATGTTTTCTAGGAAAGCAGAAGTTACATTTCACTGTCTGGTATCCCTGGACATTACTTCTTATGTGAACTCTTTGTAATTCTGTATTGCTTGGCAGCCAGACGTGCACTTGTGGGAATTGTTGCATCAAATTGGCTTCCTAACACTAGCACTAGCTTTGCTCTTGATAGGTATTGGACCTCATGCAGAAGCCCATTTTGATATAAAATCTTCCCATAAGCAGAATGATTTCATTCCATGGGCAGGCCATCATCCTTTTCCTATACATCTGCCAGAGGTGCCAGCATTAGACTCTTACTATCCTTATTTATAGAGCAATATAAAGGTTCTGAGCATTTTACAGATACATAAAAGAGAAGATCCTCTCTCTTCAAGATGCTGACAGTATCTCTTATATATTGGAGAGATGGAACAATAACTCATGTTCTGAGGAGGGCCAACATGGTGCAAGAAGAGAGCTCAGAGCAGAGATCTGTGACAGGAGGCTGTGAGAAGAGGGAAGATATTGGCAACAATTTGGTGCAGGGAGCAGGTGTGGGTGATGTGGCCAGGGTGATGATGAAAGAAGCTGAGAGAAGGTGGCAAGGTAAAAGTCTTAGGGCTTGACTAGTAAGAGAAGGGGAACTAGGGAGCAGTAAAACTGCTGTTGATGAATGGATTAAAACCAGCCTAGCAAGCAGTGCTCCATTCCTTTTCTGCTCTCAGCACTGAGAAGATTGAGAACTTCTGCATCCTCCCCACTCTCCTGTTGCTCTGGTTACTGAAAGAGAGGGAATGATATTAATGCCTATCATTAGCAGTACTTACAGTTTGTCTGCCAGAATGGAACAAGGGCTGAAGTTCACTTGTGGTTGGTATAATGAGAGTTGTGGTGTTTTTTCCCTAGTGATTGTTGGGGTCTGTGTACAATGTGTTTCAGTCCTCCTTCATGACATGCTAAACAAATCCTTCATTGTTTCTATGCAGCTCTAGTTTCTTGTGTCAGCTTATGGGTCTGTAGGCTGGATGCAGACCCCTGTTTTAGGTCCATATAAGCTTAACAGCAGTGGAGTTGCACTTTTTTTACCTCTCCTTTATGGATTCATGTTCCCCTGTGTCTACAAACCACAAGTCAGCAATGTCATCTATTCGAGTCAGTGCATGTGGTCTGCACTGCCCTTCCTCCACAAGTATGATAATGACTGTGGGAGAAGGCTGCAAGTTTTGCTTTTTTTTGTGTGTCTATGGCAATGGGCAACAGCTGCTAGACTGAAAGACACCCTTGTCCTCCCCCCTCCCCTCCCTCCCTGACTTTGTGCCCAGCTGGGGCTAAGTATTCCTGCTGCCTTTTATTAATCTTCTCCTGGGACAGCACTATCAGTGGCCCATCAGCGTTCAACATGCCCTCAGTCACTGGTGCTAACTCGATCAGGGCAGTGAGGAGTGACTTACAGGGGAAGCTCTTCTCCACAGGCTGTATTTGCATACAGTGATTGATGCTGGTACCTCCTCTAAACACATCCACATTTTGCATTTTAAACAAAGCAATTGCTGTAGAGCTGCTCTCTGTTGCTCTGTGGGATTCCCAGTACCAGCACAGGAAATGGCCTTTCTTGAAATGGCCTCTTCCTCTCAGAGGACACTGCAGTGGGATGAGGAGAAGGTCACTGACCCCACCTTATGTTTGAGGACATGACACTAAAACCTATTGTGTGTCCTGTCTTGTGGCTTGTGGAGAGTTCTGGGGTGTGTGATCAGGGTCCCACAGTTGGCAGGTTTTTGCCAAGATGGTCAAACTCATGTGGGGAACATGGCCTGAAGCCTCCTGGGTTTCCTTAAGACTTATCTTGTCAGATTTCAGGCTCAAAGTAGGCTCCCACCATATTCACCACTGTTTCTGTCTTGGGAATACATGAGCTGACTGCACCATGGAGCACTGAATATATATGTGTATTATCCACAAGTATTTTTCATATTATATGTATGTATCATGTGTATATATTATACATGTACACCCCTCCCCCATATATATCTGTATATTAAAAAAAATCCATATTGCAAATTGTCAAAGAAGCAAAAGGTGTCATACTTTATTACAGTTTCTACTGTCGACTTTTTATTGGGGTGTGTCCAAGTGAAATTCTGATTTGGAGGGGGGTGTCCAAAGCCATGTCTCTGAAGAGGAAAGTGTACAAGGGAGGAAAGGGGTGTGTTTAACTTCTGTTTGAAGGAAGGGCAAAAGGAGCAAAAATATATCTGTGGTGATACTGCTGGTACCACAGACTGCTTTGCAAAGTGGCAGTTGTTTTATTTTCTTTATTATATCCTAAGTGTTTTCTTTCTTTCAAAACAAAAGGAAATTTGCCCAGAAAGTAAACCCCTTTGAACAGCAGCAGGGACTTATCTGTAGTTGAGGCTGTGAGTCTCTTGGAGCAGGCATTCAGTCCTCCCCTTTGTCCCTGGGGTGCAGGGATGACTATGGAGGTGAAATAAACAAATATCACTTACATCCAGTGTCTAGAGGTCCCAGGAAGAATGGCTCTAGAGGCTGCCAGTGCTCTTTGCCAGCAGATTGCCTGCTGCACTGTGAGGGTTTAACACCTTCAACAAAATTCAGGGGCCTGCTGGCACAGTGAGGCCCAGAAGAGTTTTGATGAGGTTTAGTAGGAAATACCTGTTTTCACTCATTCCTGTCATTACTTTCTCATCTTTTTGCTTATCTTAAAGGACTTGCCATGTACTGTTAGTTGCCCATTTCATGTCTGAAAACTTCATGGTTGTGCAAAACCAGGCACTTTACTATTGGGTTCACGCTGTCTGGCTCTGTAGATGTGAGATCTCCACGGTGAGGGTGGCCCTTTCATCTCCTGCCACACCATATTAATTTTGCAAATGTGACAAGCTCGGCTTTGCAAAAATAACATATTGCCCATGTCTTGTTCTATTTAATATTGTATTCAAATGGTCCAAGTGCTCAGCGACGTGGGCTGGGGGAACAGCTCTGCAGACATCTTTGTCACTTGAGTGGCAGCTGGCTTCCAGGAGTAATTATAACTGTTCAGTGCCGTGGTACATCAGACCTCTTGGGGATTAGTGAGGCATCAGGTGTGTGGTGACTGAGAGGCAAGAACAGAGATGCTCCTGTTCCCAAGCCATAAAGATCATGATCTTTAGAAATCCTAATATCCACTTAGACTTTGGACTTCAGTGAAAAGGAAGCATTGCAGTGACCTTGCAGAGAGCATTCTAATTTTCCAGAAATCCAAACAGAGAAATTTAGACCTTAGGAGTTTGAAAGTGAATTGCATTGCCATCATGTGGATGCATGGAAGCTAACGTCTAGTCAGAAAAATTCTGAAACCCTTTTTTATTAGTTAGAAATAAAAACAAAGTCATGATAGTTATGAAGGTTAAGTCAGAATGATTATCAAAAGGTGGAATGAACTTATAATAACAATTTAACTACAGTATTGTCCAAGTAAACACTGAAGTTAGTTGACCCAAGTAATATGGGTTATTAGTATGAATTAGAGTCTAACATGTTCATTAATGTCACTACTTAGTGACATTTGGGGCTTACAGAACTAGGTGTTAGAAACATTAAGTAATTAGAAAATGAATATGCAAAATAGCCAAAGTGGTATGGGATCGGCATGATTCTGTCATGTCTTCTTAGGGTGGTATTTCCAGACATAGAACTGCATGAAGAGGTGTTAGGGAAAATCCTATCTGCTCTGCTTGAACAACTAAAACTGTTAAAACTGGTAACTTGTTTCATTTCTACTTAAGCAAATGTGATTTTATGTAGCAATTGCAGTACCAGAAGCAATCTGGTCAAAATAATGAGTGTTTATTAGGCTCTATGTAATATTAAATTAATCTAAATCAACAATGGCTACTCAAGATAGGGTAGGTTTGCAAGTACTCATGGTGCAAAGATCCAAACAGAAGATGTGGAACTGTAATAGTGCCTGTCCGTGCTATTTTAGGGCATGTCAACTGCAGGCTGGGTGCCTGATTGCTTCCAGCCTAGGTTTTTGCAGGACACATGCCTGAGCTCTTGAGTTTTCTGATTGGCATTTTCTACTACTCTGCCTCTAGCCTCTGATGTTTCCCCATGGGTAAGAACCTAGCATATTGCCTGTCTGTCCCAGAAGAAACCCGTGCTGGTTTCTGTCTTCTGCTTCAAGCTCCTCTGCTCCCAGTTCCTCGAGTGGTTCCTGCATCTATCACGTGCTCTGCTCCTGACTCGTCACCTCCTGGCTGTGTCCTCAACAACCTGGCCATAGCTTGCCCAGCATATTTCATAGCTCACTGCTACCTCCCAGGACTTCTTCAGAAAAAGGTATTGTCCTGCAATATAAAAGCAAATCCTGAGTCAGGCACAGAACTGAGACTGCTGGATTATTCTCTTCAGTGTATCTTACCAAGGAAACCAAAGAGGTGATCCGGCCTCTCGTTTCATCCTAAGACTCCATCTGGATCAGGAATCTTATATAAAAGAGTTTGTGTAGAAAATTCTTTGCTAAAACGTTCTTACAGGTGGTTGCATGGCCTTAACATGATAAAACACAGTTTGAAGTGGTTTAAGCAATTGTCCTCCTAGAATATATAGTTCTATATAGTTCTTGTCTGTTAAGACTGGGACAAGTGAGAGACTGATGGCGGATCACTGGGACATCAGGTAGGATTTCTGCTATTGCCACTTTTATCTGTAGTACCCACAATGGCAACAGAGTTTACAAATATTTCCTTATGCTATTTTCTCCAGGAAAGGAAGATGAAAAGTTTTTTTTTTTTTTTTTTTTTTTTTTTTTTTTTTTTTTTTTTTTTTTTTCCTGCAGGACATAGGCAAATGCACAAAAAGTAAAGAGAAATAAGCTAAGCAGGAGATTTCAGAAGAATCAACAGGACTTTTAAAGTAGTGAGAAGTAGTGGAAAGAGGGCAAGGACACTGGAGCAAAACTAAATTAATTCTTTGTGATAGTCCTTCCCTGTGATTCTGATTTTACTTGAGAATTCAACCAATTTACCTGATTCAGAGTAAAATTCAGTAGTCTGTGACTTTCCAGATCAGCCCAAATGCCTTTTTTAGAACAACTTAGAGCATTTGCTACCCTTCATTACTCCAGTATAACAGCTGACTTTAATGAGAGAATTCATGTCTTCAGCAGCTCAGCCACTTCCATTCAAAACTCCTACAGATCTCTTGGTGTACATGATACACTGTACTGGTGATTTATCTGTTATTTAGCAGCTTGTTCCAACATCTTCTCTCCTGACACTTCTGACCCAGAAGCTGTCTCATCTTCATTGCTTGGAAAGGGTAATTCTAGGAGAGATGTCTCTCCAGTGGATCTCTCTCCAATGCAGTCTGGAACAGAGAAGCACCATCTCTTTGATGTCTGGGCAAATAGTTGTCTTTAAGGCCTGCTTCTCTTTCTTGTGTGCTGCAGAGACACAGCCATCTCTTCTCCACAAAGAAGAGCACTAGGAACCCCATGAATGTGGGAGCAGGAGATACCCTGTGTCTCACACAAATGTGTACAGGTTGAGCTGCATTTCAGCAGCTGAAATTTTTGCTGCTGGGAAGCAGTCCCAGAACTTCTAACACTTCTCACTCCCTCTTTTTTGGATTCTTTCCCCTGGCTATCAAAACACAGATTTGCGGTAATAGGTTAACTTCTGCTTTTTAGACAAAGACATGATTAGGTATTTGGAAGATCAGATATTAAGAAGAAATTCTTTCCTGTGAGGGTGATAAAGCACTGGACCAGGTTGCCCAGAGAATCTATGGCTGCCACATCCCTGGAAGTCTTCATGACCAGGCTAGATGGGGCTTTAAGCAACCTGGTCTGGTAGAAGGTGTCTCTGCACATGGCAGAGGGGTTTGAACTAGATGATCTTCAAGGTCCCCTTCCATCCCAAACCATTCTATGGTTCTATGATCCAATAATTTTGTGCCTACGTCTCCCTACTCCCATTAAGAAGTGGAGGTTGGGCACTATGAATCAGTAACAGAAGAGGGATTATTTATTTATTTAACCTGCTTAGCAGCAGTAGCTGTGAAGCATAAAGCTATCTGCAAAGGATGATTGATTCCTCAGCAAAGTCTGAAACACAGAGATGCTGTGGTATTGCTTAATGTTCCCTTTGCGTTATTATTATATTTTTGTTTTTGTTTCCTGTTTTTTTCAGAAGTACTATGTGATCCTGGCTTGCTGGATAGCTAGTTACCTGATGAGTGCTCAAGGAAGAGATGATTATTTCATTTCTCCATCATGGCTGGGAGGTCATGTGGATACTTTTGTGAAGGACATCTAGCCAGCTCTGCTCAGTTTGTGAAGCATTGTCCCAGTGCAGACTAGTTGCTCTCCCTTGGCATCTTAACAAGTGAATTGCAACTATTCATAGAACCCAGACAATTTCTTTTGCAGTTTCTGTTCTTTGACTCCTTTGAGTCTGCCAGATGGACAATTTGTGCCGTGGAGGGTGCAGAGCCAGACTCAGTGAAAAGGGCATTTGCTGTGATGACCTGTGTGAGGATTAACATAACCAGCAGAGTATGGGACCTGCTACCAAGGAGGTGACAGCATCACTGCTTAGCACGACATCACTGACAGCTTGGGGGTAAGTTATTTATTCCTTGCATTGGAACAAATAACACAGCAGGCAGCTGTAGGTAGCCTCCTTGTGGAGATATCTTTGCTTGTGAGAATGTCCAGAGGACTGACAGGAGCAGCTTAACAACGTGCTCTAGGACACACAGCAATCACAAGCTCCCGAATGAGTCATTGATGCACCGTTTTGTGAATGTGTTCCACGTGAAAAGCAAAACCCAAAGACAATTGTCAAGTCCCAGTCCAAGCTAATTTGGCCAACACACTAATTAGATATTCCAGAATTTGAGAGGTCCCAGGCATCTTCTATATTAGGTTTTCAGTCATTTTTTACTTATTTGCAAGCCCCATTCCCTGGGGAAGAAGAGGTGAGCCAAGGGCCTGCTGCGAGTTTCACTCTGCCTGCAACATGGGCTGGTGGGCTCAGAGGTGATCTGCAAAATCGTGTCACATTTGCTTATTTATCAATTAAAATTCTACATAGTATTTTTATAGTTATGATAATAACATTATCATTTTGGTAAACTCGAAACATTTTATTTGCATGTCCACAGAGGTTTTGTTTATCCCTTGCTCATTTGCAGATGCCAGTACCCAGTCCAAAGATAGTTCAGGTATTTTCTTTTTCTTTTAAAAAGGCAGGGTGGTCTCTTGATTCAAGCAAATTGAGAAACAGAGCCTAATGTATGTTCAGGCAGGCTTTGTTCTTTTTTACTGGTTGTTTCTCTCATGTTTACATTTCTAGGCACATTTAGAAGGTGTCTATGATTTATTTATAAAAGGTTTTTATTTTCTGTGATCATTTAGTGTGAATTTCATAGTGTTTCTATAATTGCTATAACTCAGTTTGGATTAATAACTATTTGCAAAGCAAACACAGCATCATGGGAATGCAACTGTTCTAGTAAAAGCACTGGCAACACCACATGTGGCTGTGTGCTGTCCTGCTGCATGGCCTCACTGGCTTATGCTGGCAGGATTTTGAGGTTCTCTTGAGTAGTGCAGTGGAGCTGGAGGTGAACAGGTAATTTCTCTGATTTGGCATAGTTTGTCCAATTAACTAGAGCTGCAGCAGCAGCTGCTGTGATCTAATCTGGCTGTGGACATAAGTTTGAGAATGATAGGAAAGGATAACCTGACCTAAAGGGCATCAATGGTGTAATTTTACAAATATCCTCCTGTAGCCCTTCCTTTGGTTTGGAGAATGCAGTTTAGGTGACATTGCATTTCTTGCAGCACTGGAAAGCCACAACATCTGAGCAAAGCTTCAGCACTGGAGAACAATAAACATTGTTAGCTGGGATGACTCTTCTTCCAAGTGGAGGGTGTCTAGAACAGTGAGCTGGCTGCCAGCCACAGGGGCCTTGTTTTTAAGGAAGCTGGAACAGTCCATCCCACCAGAGGTCTGGAGAAATTCAGTGTGATTGGCTGCCACAGGGGATGGGATAGTCACTTGTGGCCTCCTCACCCACATGTTTCTGCCAGTGTGCCAAAAATGGAACAGGAGGAGGGAGCCAGGAGAAAGAGACTGTCTAGTAGTGCAAAAACCAAAAATATATCCAAGCGAGCCAGGGAAACAGGCTGGATCAGAGCAGGAACCTTGTGAAGAGAACTCATAGAGCTGTGATGAAAAGAAGAAATATGCAGAAGGAGCGATTTCGGGTTTTCTGCAACTAGAAAAAGTGAGTCTGAGCTAGAAGAGCTCAGGACAGCAGAAGAGCTGGGGATAGCACCCCTAAAAACTGTGTCTGTGCCCATGCTGGAAGAATCTCTCTCTTAGGACACTGCTGAATTTTTGTGGCATAATGACAAAACCAGTGGGGGACGTAAGTGATTACCTGAGTCTTGGTTACAAGGGTTCATTAGATTGAAAAATATCTGATGAAACCATACTTCCTAAGACTGACCCAGAGGATCATTGTTTTGTAGTAGCATTAACTACTGACAAAGATATAAACAAGAGTTTGGTTGGTGTGTTTGAGTTTAATAATGGAAATAGTAATAGAAAATTATTTGCAGCATTGAATGCTTTCAGTGTTGTGATGGAAAAGAATTTGTAATGCTGGAAATGCAATTATTGAAGGTGATTATAATTCTGGCATCAGTTAAATAATTTTCATTCCAAGTATAACACTCTTCACTCCAATGAGATTATTTATAACTTATGTATTGCACTTGAATTAATTGGCATATGGTGCAAATTAACCCCTCTCAAAAACATGATTTATGTGTTTTGTTCTAACTGATGTATTAAATGCAGCTTTGTTTTATGTTGATTCTTGCCAATTTAGGCAAAGTGATTTGAGTTTACACTGTCCTGGCTTCTCTTTATCTGATCACTGCCCTTCTTTTTACAATTTAACAGCTGTAGTTACGTCAGGGATTCATGATAAAGCTTATTGAAAATATAATGCCAGCTTAAAATCAGAGAAAAAAATGTATAATAATTTCATTCATCAGAATAATGAACTTGTTTTTGAGCCTTTTTATAGAATGGTCAGTGTGCTGATTTTAAGCACTTAAAGAAGTAAGAGATTGGTATTTCGGAATTAAGGAAGCTGGGACTTTAAAACAGAAATCGACTTCATACTGTGCAATATGAAGAAACACATTAAAAATTATTTTGTTCAATACATCAAGAAATGCCTTAAAATATCTGGGATTTAAAACATTCATTTGTAGTATAATAAAAGGGTTACATCAGAAAAGGTGCCTTATTAGTTTCCTCTGTTTTTCAGGTGCATGAAAAAGAGAAAAAGATTGAGGAAAACACTGCATCCATATAAAGGAGGAAGAATTCCAACCTGATATTATTAGGAATTATTATTAGGTTATTATTATTAGGAAAGCGTGATTTAAATAGGCTAATTTTGTTTCTAAGTTACTTTGAAGGCAATTGTGAGCTCCAGTAGTGCTGTGAATGAAAATATAACTAAATAATGCAAAGGGTGTGTACATTTGTGTGTTGCTAGCTACAGCACAAGAGGTCTCTGTATGTCTGTGTATCTCAGATAGGGATTAGATTTTTGTACTTGTCTTTAAAGCATCAAGATCAAGTGATGGAAGCAGCCATTTGCCTTTCTCATTGTCACATTTTCGTAATTTAATTGGTGCTGAGTCTACCCAGGGAAGGGGTAAGGCAGGCAGACATACTTCCTTCCTGAAAATAAATGACTGTGGGTGAAATCAAGAAACACAGAAGACTGTGAATGGTAAAAAAAAAAAAAAAAAGCAGGATCTTTGATCCTTAAATTTAAGGATCTTTGATCCTTAAATTGCTGGGAGACTTAATTATACCTCTTTGCCATGTTTTTACATTCTTCTCTGGTCATCTGCTGCTGGCCATGTTAGCAGAGAGGGGTGGTGGGCTAAATGGGTCTGTGGTCTGAACCAACACAGATGTTTCTGCATGTGCTGTGTGTGCTGCCAAGAGATGGTTGCAGTAGGCATGTGACTCTCTGTGAACCTTTGCTGTGTCTTTAGCAAATCTGTGATATGCCATTGGTAGCTGGTTTTTTTCTTCTGTTTTTCTTGTAAAAGATTCTTTGAGCCTCTAGCCAGTTCTGATCTTTCCTGTGACTTCACTTCTACTTATAATTATTTGGATGCTGCTGCTCTCAGCACACTACTAGGTTAGTCCTCCTGCTCCCCAGGTGCAGGTGATCTGCTTTTCCCATGATGTTATTTCAAAAATGCTGGAATGGGAGAAAATGTCTTTCTAAAGAAAGCCAGGCACACAGTGCAAGCTCTCCAGCTTTTCATTACTGGAAGCTGAACACTAAAGTTTTCTTGTATGTCAACCAATGTTTGCTTTGATTTCCTGTGTAATACCTTAGCCTGAAAGAAAAATCATCATAGAGTCATAGAATAGCCTGAGTTAGAAGGGACAGTTCTCGTGCTGGTTTTCCTTTTATTTTGTGTATAGGTAGCCACAAAAAACTACTGCACTCATGTTTTAACATTTGTAATTTAAGAACATATCCCAGCAGTTAAGCATGCCCTTAATTTTGGTGAAAGAAATGTGTTTAGAGATCTCAACATTGATTAGTAAAGAAACCTGTTTCCCTCTCCAGCTAATCAGAGAAATTAGAGTATTTTTGTAGGATTTCCTATGAAGCTCATCTGTCAGAGGAAATATCAGGGTTGTCCTCAGTTTCTCTCAATGCTACATGGGCTTACTATGAATTCAATCCCTTTCCCTTTTTTTCTTTAATTTCAGTGTGAGTGAACACTAGTAAGCAAAGTAAGGAAAGCCTCAAACAGACCTAGACAAAGGAAGATGCCCAGGAAATGCCAGTAAGGCAGCCACAACTTTAAAATAAGGGACCAAGGAAAGCTAACAGTCCTTAAAAGGTGTTTGAAGAGTGGAGCTCAAGCTCTCTGTAGTCTACTGGTTATCCTTACCAATCTCTTGACACCATCAGCTCCAGTGCCACATGAACTTTTCAGAACCCCAAAGGCCAAAAATTGACATCCCTTTGCTGTATTAAATTTGAAGAAGGGTCCATTTAGAAGTCCTACTGAGGTGGCCAAATCCAAACCTTCTGTGAATGGGTACAACATTCAGAGGACTTACGCACGCAGCGTAGGTGTGTGACTGTGAGGTGTGTTTGTGAACTTGGGACGGTGTTGGTTCCAAGACTGCGTCCATCACAGTCAGGGTGCTGCTGGCTGTGAAGCTGTTTCTGGTGTAGAAAAAGCTTGCCACACTTCATGTCCCACTACAGCTCTGTGCTCATTTTGTTTTTTTATTCAGGCTCATATTTAGCTCGTGGCCTTTCCCACTGGCCACCACTAACTCAGCCACCACCTCCTCTTCAGAGGGCAGGCTGAACAGCCTTTTGATTGCCTGGTTTGATGCATCATCCCAGTGAGTGCCAGTGCCCGAAAGGACATTAGCAGTGTTGGCTGAGGTGTGTTGGAGAGGGAGGTGCTTAAACAGGGTGGGATGTTGTCTGGTACCTCTGATAGAATCACGGGTAGAGAAAAACCTGGTCTCCTTGTTTCTCGCATCTCTGCGTCAATTAGCAGAGTGCATTTCCTTCTGTTTCTCAAGCAGCTCTGAATGTTCCCTCTTGCACCGCCTGACCACCAGATCATTGCAAATGCCACAACTTTAGCACTTGCATCCACTTCATAAGCACTGGGCCACTGCTGTAATGCTTACAACAGTCATGATGTCACTGCTGGGTTTAAGCCAATGGTCTATTTTATGATTAGAGGGTTTTTTTCCACTGGAACAACTTCAAGATTTTTTCATCACTAGCTCCTGTTTATTCCTTTCACCACTGAAGTGTTGAACATGAAAAAAAAGGAGTGAGGGGAAGAAATAGACAGGTTTGTGGCAGAGACTGGCAACAGTGCCTGTTTAAAAAGTACTCAGCAAAGCTCATCTCACAAAAACTCAGAAGCTTGCTGAGAATTTTTTGTACAGGAAAACATGAAATGAGTATTTCTAAGTGAGCAGGCTGAGGGTTTCCTGGTCTTCCACAGCCAATACAGAGAGATCACACCTTCCCCACCACCAGCCTTTTCTGGGGAGCCATGTGCATCCCGAGGGACAGAACAGAGCAGTTCCTAAACACAATAAACATTACTCTGTCTGCATTAGTTTTCACATTTCTTTGTTTTATTTCTTGTTTTGTTTGAAATGACCTGTACCACAGGAATACAATTTATTTAACAGGTTGTTATTTTTTAGGAGCAGATAATAGTTAAGTAGATACTGTTTATTTCACTGACTGTCTATGACTCCCTGTATCATTCTCACAGCCTCTGTCTCTGGCTTCTCCACGTAACCCAGCCACAAGAACAACAGAGCAGCCTTTGGCTATATGATTGATTATAGTTTGTGGATTCAAAGTGCAAGCTCTGTTTTCTTAGCTCCAATTGGTAATAAAAGCTTAACATCTTACATTCTAGGGTCTTTCTCAATTACTTGCCCCTCTAATAGCTGCTTACATGTTTCTGGTGAAGCATGTTTTATTTCATATATTTATAATAGTTTAAAAAAAAAAAAGATGATATAGCTTACAAAGAGAAAAATAATGCCCCCTTAGCATGAGCAATACTGCAAGGTTCTGATTGTTGTGGGGACATTTCTTGTAGCTTCACAGTTTTGCTGCAAGGTGTAATGCCCAAGTTTCCCCGGAAACCTAAATTCAGAGTGGTAATTTACCTTTTAATTGATCCCCATGAAATTTGTTTTGCATTACAGGTCAGACACTGCTGTTCCCAGAGAAGAATGTGCCCAAAACAGAAGAGCTGGTCACTTGGGAAGAACTGCCTTTTGTAGTAGCTGACAAGTACATGATTTCTGTTATCCACACATGCAAATCAGGGGCTGGAGCTGCTTTTACCATAGTTGCTGGTGTGGGTTTATTCACTGTCGCTGATACACTTACCTCTACTGTTTCTCTTTTCTTTAAGTCATAGAGCCCATCTGTGTCCCAAGGCTCAAGCTCCATCATCTTTTGCCCCTTGAAGGACAGCTGTATGATGCAGACTCTGTGAATCCTATATTGCAAATGAGCAGCATAAAGAGCACTGACCCAAAACCCATTTCCTAGTTCATGTTTCACCTTCCACATCCCCAGGCCTTTTTGTAAGAGACTGTGAGCATTCAAAGACCTAAGCCGTTGCTGAAGCTTCATTTCCTACTTCAAAGTGCATTGGGGGGACTACACTATGTTACACTCCTCTGCAATCCCAGCTCATTGTGTAGCTGGAATTGCTCCTCAGCTGTGTCAGTATGATAGTACTAGTGATGCACAGCAGATCAGAGTAACTGGGAAGTGATGACTGTGATTCCTGCACTTGTTTGAAGGGCTCAAGAGACCTGACCTGCTTCCCAGTTTAGGACGGTACAAGCCTTTTAAGGGTTAAATCTAGACAGGTGTTGGTGTCCCAGTTCCTGGGGAAGAGTTTGCATTCCTTGGTTAGAGAGTTTAATATATCCTAAGTACTGTCTGGTTCACTTCCCATCCTCTTTGAGAAGAAATGCAAACACTTCCCTGCATATTACCTTCAAGCAATGGAGAATTTTTGGATGGGCTCCAATGTTATGCAGCTTTAATGGAGAAAGAAGTTCCCAGAAAAAATGTATTTGGTACCTTCATATTGCTGTGCCAAGGCAGGAGTTGCCCCCATCCCATAGCCCTAATCTAAATAGCCAGTGGTCTCTGGGAGCTAGAAGCTAACTCAGCAGCTCTCCATAATCATGTTTTGTAGATAGTTTCCTGTTATGGAGAGCAGGCCTGAGTTCAAATAAAACAAACCTAGAAGAGCCTTTTGGGGTCATTTCCAGGTAGTTTTGGGTTTTTGGGGGGGGGGCAGGGATTGGGTGGGTGTGTTGGTGTGTGAGTAAGTGACCTTTCTGGTAGGGCCCAACAGACCAAGAATTGCTTCTTAGGATATTTTCAACTGATTTTTGGGACAGCTACCTTTGCACAGCAGACTGGGACACAATGTGCTGGGGCTGAGCTGGGTAGGACTTGGCAGCATTGCAGCAGTGGTCAAGTGAGTCAAACTTACAGGTGATAATGCAACCCAGCACATCTGTGAAAGCAATTTTACCACAGTCAGAAGGAGTTGCCAGAGTGGAGCACATGGCAAGCTGGCTCTGTAATGGTGACATGCATTTCACTTTGGTCCCTCAGTCACAGATGGGTACAGGGATCATGAGTGCAACCAAAAGCCTCTCATTTTCTCCCCAGCTGCCTCTGGGAGGGAGTGGGGAATAAAAGCACAAGTATCTACTCAAAGCACAAGACCACTGTGCAATTGCTACTGCTGTGAGCACAGGAGTTCCAGTTCACATGTGCCTTCTGCCCCCTTAGGTCTCTGGTGGTTTACTAATACGCCTGAAGCAAGACAATTCCTTTATCAAGTGAGTACAAAATGAGTGACTGTGTAGCATAGGAAGAACTCAAAGGAGATGGAGCAGAACTAACTTAAGTAAAAGATGTGGGCTGGCTGTGAGAGCTGAGAGGTCACCATGCCAGCACCCCTGTGTCTGAGCCTGCTAGGGCAGGGTTCTGCAGTACCCACAGCCCTGCTGGGACACATTCTGCTCCAGCAGAAAACAAGCATCCAGTGTCTCTGATCACACACCTCAACCCTGATTTGGAAGACTTCCTCCTACGGGCAAGTTACTCCTCTGACACACCACCTTTCTCCTGGGGAAGCCAGGAAGTGGTGGAAGCTTGAGGAGAACAGAGGCAATAGAGTTAGTGATGTCTCAAATGTAGATCAGAGGTTTTTTCTCATCTTTAGTGCCATGCTGCTGACCACAAAAAAAGACAATACGCTCAGATTTCGTCAGCAGGATTGCTTAAAACTAAGTGACCTAGAAAATTAAGTTGCAAAGAACACCAACAGTTTTGTCAGTCACCTACATTCCCATCTGGCTGCTGGGAATGCAGCAGTTATGGCTTAGGAAGCAGATCTAAACCAGGTCTTGGAGACAGCAGGAACCTGGTTATGTAAGAGGAGTAAATAAACATTCCCCACGTTCTTCTCCCATCACCTCAAGGTCAGGTATTTGCTTTCTGATCAGCAAGAGAACCTCTTACCAGCCCCAGGCATCATCTATGCTAGCTCTTTTCCTGCTGTTGAGGACAATGGGATGAGGCAGGGGAAGACAGTAGCTGGAGTATCAGGGGTTTCATGCCATCCTCTAATTTATTTCCCTAGGCTGCCACAAGAAAGCAATCTCTCAGGCTCTAGAGCTGCCTCCTCTGAAAAGCAGTGCCCTTGATTCCTAACTAGAATTTGGCAATAAGCCTAAAGTCTCTGTGGAGCCAAAGAGCTCTAATGAAGTCTAGGAAAGATCTGGTTTGGGGTGTATTTATACTTGGGCAGTAACCATGCAGACAAAGCCTTGTATTCTCTGCCACAAGGAACAGGTGGGGAATGGCACTCAGCTGAGCTGAAGAGGCAGGTGTGATACACTATGGGGTGAAAAGTGTGGAAGAATAGTAGTTAGCACCACATAGGAGAGGATGCAGAGATTATCAAGTCAACCCAGCACTGAAGCATAACATCAGGCTCTTTTCTCTTGCCATTTGGGAAAGACTTGCATTTTCTCAGGGACATACATCCTACCTCTTCGGGGGCCTGCAGGGGTTGTACATGGGAGGGACTAGCCAGGCGTAATGACACACTGTACAAGGTCGCAGAATATCTTACACAGTTAGGAGCATCTTTCCCAGTAAGAAGTGGGGCCTGTATGTACAAGTGTTAGAGGAGTCTGGGACGCAGCCTTTTTGTTCAGGAGAGTCCAGCAGCATTGTTCTCCAAAGGAGCATCTACTCTATGGTAAGAGGCAGAAAGGTGACAAAAAGAACTGTGGCTGCTTCCCTTTCTAACTGACCCCTCATAACACCAGCAGATAAAGTTTATATTGACTCTATTCTTCCTCTCTCCCGGCTTCTGTCCCCACTCCCCCTCCAGAACTGGCAGAGGGAGCTGGGGAGCAGGCAGCCTGGACAGCGCTGAGAGCATCACTGATCAGAGGGGCTGAGCCCCGATGATGCCTCAACAAGTGCAAGAGCATAATCTGGTATTTCCCACAGAGAAAACAACGAAAAAAAGAGAAACAGGTGACTGATTAAAAGTTTCCCCCCTCCTGTACACAAGATTCTGCAGTCACGCCGACAGATAGACATTAAATAATTCTTCCATAATAAATGATTGGAGATAAAAGCCGGCGGTGGCTGCTGCTGCTGTTTGGATTGCTCCGTTGTCTGCATCTTTGTTTCTAGTTTCTTCCCCGGCCACTGTCGGCTGGTGCTGGGGCTGTCAGACCTTTGCCTCTAGCATTTCTAGGAAGAGTTTATGCATGGGAACCTTGCCCTGCAGTTTGATGCTGTAGAAGTGCTGCACAGCTTTAGCAGCCGTCTGCCGCAGGAGAGGCAAGGTCAGGAGCAGCTTGCCTGCTCGCCGGGGCTCCTCATTGCGCTGACTCAGCTCGTAGTCCTGCAGGGCTTCATGGAGAAGGTCCTGGAGTTTCTGCACTGCATCCATGTCCTCTATGTGCATGGAGTCTGGGGTGAGGGAGAAAAGACAGCAAACAGGCAAGTCAGACATGAGAACAGAAATCCTTTATGGTTCTGAAGCTAATGATGTTTTCTTTCCTTCTTATCTGTTCTTGTGGGCTTTTTTTGGGTTGTTTTTTTGTTCCCCCCGCCTCACTCGGGGCAGGAGGTGAGGGGTGTTGTTTGGTTTGTTTCTTAAGCAGAAAAAACCAGCTTGCTGGCAGGTGTGGTGCTGCTGCATGAAGTTTGGCAGCAGCCCAGTGTGTTGGCCCAAGCAGTGCAGGGACGGTAAGGCTGCCAGGGGTAGGTGGGTGACACACGTGCCCTGTGTGCTGCCCATTTTGCCAGCCACCCCAATGCAATGCAGGGGTCAAGCAGGGGCCTTTGTGATTTGCACTTTCACTTGCCCTCAATGCTCCTTATGGGGAGAGTCACCCTGCAAGGGGCAACAGCTGCTGTGCTGCCGCTTGGGAGCAATCTCATTAAGAATAATTAACGCTGCTATAGCGCTTCATCTGTCTAAACTGCCTAATTGCCGTGCAGCTGCTAAGGGTGTCAGCAAGACAGAAAAGCCCCGGTAGGTCACAACCAGTGTGCCCAGGGGTGTTGCCAGACCCACCTTTGTGCATATGCCTGTTTTCAGATACTGTCAGCAGCTGCTTAAGGAGCTTCCTGCTGAAATAAAGGAAACCCACACCTCCTGCAAGGCCTCTTCCCAAGGCTGCCAGTTAGATTTTGATGAGCTATTGGAGGGGCTAGCAGGGTTTGCAAGGCTCCTTGGTGTGTCTTGAGGTAGCTAGCTGGTAAGGACCCAGTCCAGGGCTGAAATAGGGAACTGTGCTGAACTATGCTAAACTTGTGGGTAAGTCATGGTGTCAGAGGGCAGCACCAAGGAGCAGAGAGGCAGAGCATCACCATTCTCCTTTCTCATCTTGCTAATACGCGCTTCTTTCTTACAACCATGACAGAGCTGGAGACACTGATGCCTTGTCTTCACTGTTCAGAGACTTTTAATCAATACTGAACCTATTGATAAAGATTCCTTCCACAAGGCAACAAATCCAGAAGCAACAGCAAAGAGACAGTATGGCAAGCACGCGTGCACACGGGTAGTTGCACCGCCTGCCATCACAGCCTGGGCTTTGCAGTGTGGCAGTGCTCTGGCTCAGCCTACACACAAACACAAATGTGAGGACATGGGTTCCCCAGAGTGACAGCAGCGAAGGGGAGGAAAGCTGACTGAAGTGCCAGAATCCCTCTAGAAACATGTGTCATCTTTGTGGAGGGCACAACACAAATTAGAGACTGTGAATTTTGTAAGATACATTTATGGTAAAAATGCTATTTATGATGAATGATTTATAAAGTATTACAACAGTTGGGAAAATATTATGTCTAGCAAGAAAGCTGTTTAAGAAGCTGTTTAGAAGGAATGCACTAATTAAGAAGGTATTAAAGGGAAGTATTCCCAAAAAGCCTACTGAAGAACGATTCTTGACACATTTACAGTTTTTATCCAAGAGACCAGGCAAAGAAGCTCAGAAGAGGGCTGCTGGGTCATCACAGTGACTTGAGCTAGACACAGAGGTTGATTCTGAAAAGAAGGGAGGAAGAAGCATGCTGCCAAGTCAGTCTGGCAACTTCTCCCAGCCAGGTAGCATCTCTGAACAATTTCCGTACACAATCCAAGAGAAGTGAGTAGGATCTATTTCCTGCCAAGTTGCAGAGGTCATTTTGAAGACTGGAAGTATCAAAAGCTGGAATGTTCTCTATCCTTTCTGTTTAATGTCCTTCTGGCTAGGGGCACAAAGGGGAGAAGTAATCACAGCCTGTCAGAGTCTGCAGATCCCAGCGGGTGCTAGAATTACAGTGCAATGAGCCGTGCTTCAGGGCAAAGTGGGTGCTCTGCTTTTGGGTACTGATGCTGCTGTACACTAGACAGAATCCCAAAACTGCCTTTCTGCCAGCTGGCTTCTGTAATGTGACAAGAATTAACAGCTCTAAATAACTAAGTGTATACAGTGAGAGAAACTGGGGAAATAAAGATCAAAGCCTGCCCCACCCCCGCCACACTCTGCTGAAAGAAGCTCAAAATTGGCAGCTGACTGCAAAAAATAAAACAACATTGCAGGATTAATTTCCTTGCAATCCATCAGTGAACTGGTGTCGATGGCATTGATAAACTGTTAATTACGAAATCAATAGCTATGAATTTTTACAGCTATCAGAACAGTGAGGTGGGGGCAGGCTGCCTGACCATGCTCCTGAGGGTCAGCTGGCCTAGAAGCTGGTCTTCATACCAGGAGCCCTTCTCTAGCACTGCTGGCATGGGGTACAGGGCAGGTGTGAGAATGGATGAGGTCCACTGCTTCCTTACCTAACTCTGTTCTTGCAGCTTCTGACAGGAATGGGAACCTCACAGAACCCATTTGTACAGAATTTGCTATGCATCCCTTTTCCAGATCCAGACATTGCTCACTCCATCTTAGTATTAAAATACATTGCAGAAAAAAAAAGGGAAATAAATTTTGTCCACTCTGGGATGTCCTAAAATGAATGTGTGCTGCATGCTAACCTAGAGGGTTCTTCAATACATAGGTTGATCAATTTTTATTCCTAAGGAAAGAGGACCTTGGAATGCTTAAAAATGGACTGCTGATTCTGAAGGGTAACAAAGTAGGTCTACAGCACCTCTATTCTGTCAAAGAAATGGGTGATCATTTTTTTGGGGACTTGCCTGATGCTCTGAGAATTAAGAATTCATCCCTTGGCTCTCTAAAATACACTTACAGACAGAGATCCCTTGAATTATCTTTGCCAGTCCCAGCAGGTGTGCTGTTGGTGTTTCACACCAGGGACTCAGAGATCAGCCTACTGTCAGCTTCTTCTCTAGTAAAGAGTGAGTTCCCACTTCCATTTTCATTTGTTTGAATTCCTAGAGCCAAAGGGTCAGTACACACAGGGCTGCACAAGTCCCTAGAACTTGGGCTGCATAAGCAATTACACCCAGAAAGTACCTGTATGGGAGGGAAGGCAGAAAGCAGGTTTAGGCAGCACAGGTGCTAATCTAGGTGCTCATCTTTAAGCCCTATCTCTGATCCAAGGGAACTGAAGCCTGGCCCAAACTGCTTCTTCCCATTTTAGGAACCAGCTCTTTTCATGAAAGCACATACCTGCAGGCTCTTTAAGTTTATCTCTGTCAAAAATATACTGAGAAAAGTAACTGGCATTGAAAGAATGTCAAGGTTCAATGTTAAGTTACAACAGAAAAATACACTTGCCCTATTCCAGCTTCCTTACCTGTGTGTTGTGAGAAGCTTTAATTACATGAAAAACAAAATCCCACACTTCACTTTCATATGCTTCAATACAAATAACAAAGCAAGACTTTTGTGGATTATGCTCCTACATAGCTACACTTCCAGCTGCACTACGGGAAACCAGTGAAGTCAAGAGTGATTTTTTCCATCCAGCTGAGAACATGCTTTGGCCTGTGTCTCCTGACCCCTACCTTGGTATTTTTACTCCACAGCACTGGATATGGAGCCCCAAGGCATCTGATGAATGCTGGGTGTTCTGCTCTGTCTTTGTTCAGTGTTACTCCACTCCTGTGGAGACTGTCTCATAAGGTTTACTCTGGGCTTAGTCCTGAAAGCACAGCGAGCAACAACAGCAGAGAGTGCTTCTGTTGCACTTGAAGAACTTGACAGCAGTGTCCACAGCATGGACCAGGTAAATGTCCCAGTGTGGCACTTCTGTCACAACTGCTACCTTAGCACTTCAGCCTCTCTGAGGAGCCCTTCTCCCTGTTGAATCCTGTGACCCTCCTGGTAGACAGGATCTTTAACAAGTTGATTACATCACTCATAGCCACCACTGCACAGAGAGAGGCTGGCCTTGGCCATCTGCCCATCCTGGTCCAGTGACAAAGTGAAGGCAGCAATTAAAACAAAGAAAACCCCAATATATGAGGAACTGTAAAATGGAACAAAGTTATGAGGTGCAGAAAAATGATAAGGGAAATGAAGGACATAGGAAGAAAAGCCATGGCTAGAAGGGCTAAGGACAGTAAAGAAGTTTTATAAATATTTAAGGAATAGAAGAAAAAATGATCATTTGTAGGGGGGCTCTTTTCATCTGGAGATGATTAACCTATTAATAGCAGTGCAGAGTAGGTAGAAGTCCTCCATGAGTATTTCTGTCTTATTTAGAAAAGGGAAGCTTTATATACCTGTGTTACATGAAGATGATGAAGACTGCATAGTCTGTTGTTTATGCAAGAAGACATTAGAACTATTAGGACAAACTTCACAGAAATCAGTAGAGCTGGATAACTTGGCTTTAAGAGTTCTAAAATTGCTGGCCGAGGGGCAGATTAATGATTAATAAGTCTTGGTATTTTTAAGAAATTCAAGATGATTGGAAATGTTCTAATGATGCACATATTTTCCTAGGTCTTAAATGGTAATTTCTATGCTAGCCTGATATGAACCAGGGAAAAAAAAAAAAAAAAAAAAAGGAAAAAATAAAGGTGATATTCAATTAAGTCTAATAAGACAGCATTTTTAAGACATGTAAATGTAGCACTTAGGAATATGGTTTTGTGTTGGACTTGGCAGTGCTGGGTTAACAGTTGGAAGTGGTGATCTTAAAAGTTTTTTTCCATCATAAATGATTCTGTGATTTTACTGCCAGTCAACATGATACTTGGGAAGAGAGGTCTTGTCAAACAAACTTCATTTCATTCTCTGATGAGATTACAAGTTTGGTTGATAAAGTTAACTGCATAGATATAATAGACTTAGGTTTTTATAAGGTACTTGGCTTAGGACCACAGGACATTCTCATTAAAAAATTAGCACTATGCAATATCAATAAAGAACACTTTCAATTGATTAGTAACTGGCTAGATGACAGATCTCACAGTAGCTATCAGTGGTGAATCATCCCTGAAGAAGGAGTTTTCTCATGGAAATCCACAGGGGTCAGTAAAAAAAGCCAGCTGCTACTCAACATTTTTATCAATGAGCTGTAAGGAAATCTTTTTCCTTTTAAATTGCTACTGCTAAGGAGCAGATGTGTGGCAAACAGGGACAGAATGATGTAAAATGGTGAGGCAGCCTCACAGAATCCTGGAGCACATCCTTACACTTGAAGTAATATATCCATAGCCAAGGAACACAACTATGGAACAGGACGTTTATCATGTCAAGCTGTCAGGTATAAAAAGACTCGGAGTCATAGGACACAGCTCAACAAAGATCATTCTTTTGAGGCTGAACTCAGGCAAACAGACATTAAAATATGGTGCCTTTTTTTTTTTTTTAACTGATAGAATGATTAATTATTAGAGTCAGCTGCCAAGCAAGATGAAGATTCCCCCTCTTTTAATCCTTCCAGCTTCACACTGGGTGTTTTTCTGTAAAGTGGCTTTAGCAAACACAGATACTGGTTTCAGGGCTAGGCTGCAAGGGTGAATTCTGTGACCTGCATGATGCAAATTTGGCAGAGATCTGATGTGAGACAATGAGACTCAGGGGATGTAGAGGGAGCCCTTGTCACACAGTAGCTTTAGCAGTTTCTCTTTCAGATGGGGCTCCTGAGCAAATCCGTGTCTGGCTGGCTTTGATACAACGCAGCCTGCTGGACTGAGGGCTGCAGTCTACATCCACACTATCTCCCAGTTAAAGGGGGATTCAGTGTCTCTGGTACCTCAACATCTCCAGCACAGGGCCAGGAAGCCCCAATCCCACAGCTTTTTTAAACTGGGATGAAAGTTTCCCTGTTTGCTGTTTGCTGAGGTGGATGCAAGTGTGGCTCACATCCCTTTTCTGAGCTCATGGCACTGGAGTCACCTTGCCAGTGGAAAAGGCCTCCACAGACCCTTTTACTGCATGGAACCAGCAACTAGTCCATCCCTGTCTGTTCCACTCCCTGCTACAGGGTCAGAGCACAGCTGGGGCTCTAGCAGCAGTAAGCCTCATTTCTCCCTGCTTTCCAGCTTAGAGCAGAGCTTTGAGAATGTTGCATGACATGGGCAGAGATTCTTAGGCAGTAGGCTCTACTCTGCTCCCAGGTCAAATAACAGCAGGAGCCTTGACTGGCTGGTTGCACGAGTGGCTGGGCCAGGGCTGTACCTGAGTTGGCGAGGGCCAGAGCTTTGAGCGTGACAAACTCCTCCTTTTCCACCTTGAGCTTCTTATAGCGGCGCACCAGTTGCAGGATGGCCAGGTAGAGCTCCAGCAGCCCTGTCAGACGAGAGTGCTCTTCATCCATTATGTAGTCCTCAGCATAGACCAGCTTGTCCTCGTATGGCAGGGAGCGGTACACAATGCCCAGGATGAGAATTTCCATCCAGGCACTCTGCAGAAGGCTCATCTGGTCTCCAAGGGAAAGGTTGGAGAACCCTAACAGGGCAAAAGATAGGCAGGGTCAAATAAGTGTGCAGCAAAGCCTCTAGGAGACTAGGGTCCTTAGTTTCCCTGAAATTCAAACCATGCACTCTTCCCTACTGACCTGCTGCTTTAAAAAAAAAACAACAAACAACTCATTAAAGTGACCCTGTCTCTGAAGCAATCAGCGCACATGGACCTTCCCCTTCTCTTTGCTCCTATGCCCACCCACAGCATCAAAAAGGAATTCTGATGCTCTGATTGCATTTATGGGAGCCCAAGGTTGGTGACAACCTCTTTTCAATGGCCACTGCCTCTTTCATAGCAGCAACTCTTTTGTACCACGTTGCCTTCCCTCTCTTCCCCTGTAGGTCTGGATTGCAGCCCATGTGGTCTGTCCCAACTGAAAAACGAGCAGAGAAGTGCTCCAAATGGCAGAAAAGAAGGCTTCTGATGGGATAGGAGGGAATGACACAGGCCTGAATTACAAGTATACTACAATCTCATATTTTGGCAAAGATGAGAAAAAGTCCTGCCACAACAAAGCACTGAAATGTGTTCAAAAATGAATACATTTGTGAACAGAATCCTCTTCTATTCCTTGTTACACTCTGATCTCCATACCAGCAGCTCTGCCTACAGCCCTACCCAGAGATAAAAATACCTTCATGGTGCCATACAAGTACCTGAATCATAGCAAAACCAGCAATCATAGCAATGGAACCAGCCCCCATAGTGAACCAAATACTCTCACCAAATATAGAAGGAGGAAAGATAGACCCTGACAGTTCCAGAGTCCACCTGAGAAAGTGGAGAGGACAAGAAATAGAGGCAATGTCCACCTCAAGGTGGGGGAAAAAGTGCATGGGAAGGAAAACTGTCTGTGTTGTGCCCTCCATACCTGGTACTCTTGAAGGCTAGACCGTGAAAGATCCTGGGAGATGGGCACTCTAACATTCATTACGAACAGGAATGTCAAGCACAGTGTGTTGGTCCTCTCTCAGCAGCTTTTGCCCACATGGACAGGCAGAAATTGTACTTTTTTGGCAGCCCCTTGCTTCTAAAGGTTCCAAGGGCTGTGAAAGAATGGGACACCCAGGCATGCCTCAGCTGGGAGGGTGTTGCTCCACCAGCCACTGCAGGCAGCTTTCTCCTCAGATGCATCTGAAGCCTTGGGGATCACCAAGAGACCTCTGAACTCATGAGCCTCTATGCAGAAGCCTCCCAGACCCACAGGCTGCATGCAAGGCTCAGCTAGACTTCTTTATCCCACAGCCCACCCTGCTCACAGCTCTTGGCCCCACATTGGGCTTATGTAGGCAGCCACCACGACGATCATTTGACTTCTCTTGTTATCAAGTTGGCAATTAACAAAAGAGCTGATGATTGCTATATTGACTGACTGTGGGATCTCTTTTTCTATCTGCACTATCTCAGCTGGGGAAGGGAAGGCAGAAGGGTGGGTTAGTGGTATTTATTTATCTCTACGCCATGTTTTGTGTTTGTGTTGCCAGGGGAAGCAAAGGGTGATAATGGCCTGGCAGCCCTTGGACATCCAATTTCCCTTATCAGGCCACTGAATAGAAAAGAGGCCCCAGGCCACATTAATTAACAGATACCAATCAGCTGTCACGTGCTGTGTGTGCAAGGTCTGAGGGGAGCAGTGGGTGGGAGGGAAGAATCAATAAACCATTGGGGAGGAGTGCCAGAGGGAACAGCTAAAGAGGAGTCCAGGCTACTGGGGAGAAGAGCTGCAAATCCAGCTCCATGACAGCGAGACTGATTCCTGTACAGCACAGCCTGTGCTCCACATAGCCCTGATGAATCCCACCTCTTGCTCAGGCTGGGAGGTGGGTGCCTGGTCCTTTACCTCACCCTTCTGCCCCTTATGCCCTGCACTCAGAACTGTGCTGCTCTGGAATGCAGCCCTCCTGACTCAGTCCAAGTGCAGGCTGCTGCAGCTCCAATGCTTGGGATCCTGTCTCCACAGCTCTGCCTGCTGCACAGAGAACTGATGAGATTAGCCCTGAGATCAGAGTAAAGGTGCACAGCCACTCCTTACAACCTGAGATCTCTCCTTTGGTCATCCCTCTCCTAGCTCTGACCATGGAGATAAGTCTAGCATTTAGGCTGTTGCTGTTAGTCCATTTTCTGGATCAGTCGCATGGCCTTTCTGCATCTTCATTCCCCATCTGGATTACAAAAGGTGTTAGGCCAATGCCTCACTGCAGTCTGCCAGCAACATTTCTTAAAGATTGAGAAACAATCCCGTAGTGGAGTGAGAGGATCCAGGCTTGTACTTCTCTGCTACAGAATTAAGTAGAAAAATTGATTTAGCTCCAGCAGTAGCCTGTACACACAGCATCTCTGTTAGCTGCCCTTTCCCAGAGGCTGTTGTGGCAGGTGAGAACAGGAGATAACATATTTTACCCTTTGCCAAGAAGAACAGAAGAGCCAGCTGCAATTGCCCCACCCACCTGGGAAAACCCCTAGCCCTAAGCGCTCCCCGGTAGGCAACAACTCCAGCTCCAGCAGGCGAGTGGGAAGAAGGAGCACTATGGTGTCAAACCTGAACTTGGAATGTCTGACAGAATTGGGACCCTTTTCCTCCGGTGTTCACACATGTGGAGTGCAAGGACTAAAGGACTGTCCCTGAATCTCTGCAGTAAAGGGGAAATCATATAACTTTCTCATGCTGTAAGGGTTCAGGAAAACCAAATGCTAATTTTACCTGGCCAAAATCAGAGGCTTGCTATTTATTATAGGATTATAACACTGGAGAACAGTGAAAATTTCTAGTTGTGAAATTTTCTGTCATCTTACAGCTCCCAGGAATTGCTAGAATACAACTGTTTTGCATTCTTGAGCTGTTGATGGCCCAGCATCCAGAAAGTGCCCTTAGTCATCTGTTTCTTGCTGCTTTTCTCAAGTCTGACCCTGAAAGGTGCCTAATCCACCACTGCCCCAAAAGAGAAACCCCTGGCTCTAGCAGAGAGCTGCATGCATGTTTCCCTCCTTCCCACGTGCACCTTGAGAAAAGCTGCTTTATTTGCAATAGCTGATGTGACATTCAGGTTGGGCTTTTAAATTTTTTTAATTATTATTATTTCAGTGGTTTGGCAGTGGGAGCTCCCAGAATTAAAAAAAAAAAAAAAAAAAGTCACATAATTTGTGGCAAGTGGAGTTCATAATCTGTTAATTTATTATCATTTCTGTCATCCTGGAGGGCCATTAGCAGAGGTAATAAAAGGAGATGTAATTATAGGATCTGAGGCCACTCCAGACACAGCTGCTGTCACTCCACTTGCCATATTTCATTCTGTGCTAGTACTAATGTCTTCCTGGTGAGAACAGCACAACAGCTACCCTGGGAGAACCTTCATCGTCACCCCTCAAGAGAAGTCTTGTCACCCTGCATCAAAGCAAGAAGAAAAGGCAGATGTTGTTCCAAGACAATTTCTATGGGGGAGAGTGACCATTGGGGAGGGGGCCTCATACAGAAGGGAACAACCCCACATTGGCTAAGTATGGCTTTTGAGTGCATGGCTAATAAGGCTATTGAGCTAATAACATTTGCTAAACACAATTAAATCATATTTTATTGTTATCATAGGAAAGTGTGGTTAAGTTTTACTGATTTTATTTCCTAATACTGTGGGGTAGAAGTTTGTTTTGACACCTGGGATCCTTCAGAGTTGGTATGATTTTAATGTCTCATCTTTCTTTACTAATTCCAGCGTGAATACGAGGTAGGAATATGTGACTTTTTCTCCTTTCTCCATCCTTTTCTGACCAAGAGTTTATGCACACAGGAAGCAATGTCATGTTTTGCTCAAAATCCCTGGAAGGCAGAAATACAGGGCATAGATAATTTAGACACCTGGCAGGCTCCTGGCCCTGCCCTGCTCTGCCCCCTTGCTGCATAACTCAGTATGTTTCATACTTGTTGCAGAACTACAGAGTTTTTGTTCCATTATTATGAACTATCTTTTACTATATTTTTTTCTCAGTGCTGCTCTCTTATGTAACAATTCTTGAGCTCTCTCCTGTGCACAGTCCTGTTATAAAATAACTGCTGCCAGTCTGAACTGTGCCAGGCTGATTACTGTGGCTGTTACTGTGTTGTAGGACCTTTGATAGGAGAGGAAAATACACAGAGAAATTTGAGATGATGGCGGGTATGTCCTGATTTCAGAAAGGAGAGGAAGAGCCCCTTTCACAGTGCAGGAACAATCTCTACTATACTCCTGGTCTGGGATAGTACTGCCAGGATGGAAAACTCTGTAGGAACTCGGCTCATCCCACAGCCACAAGGTAGGGAACTACAGCAGGGCACTCTGTGTGAACAGAAATAGCCAAGGTTAGAGGGATGTACAAAAGCACCTCACTGGACAGCCATAGCAGCTAATTGCATTGCATTAAAACCATTGCTGTTAACACCCCAAGTATTGGGTTAGTAGAGCAATCCAGGCTGAGTTCTCTAATCACCACTGTAACCTCACTTGTGATGAATCAGCCCCAGATGGATTCCAGCACTAGTGACGGGTATAATCCCTGCAGATATGGCAGATCTCATGTAAGAGGGGCACCACCAAGATTAACCTCAGAAATACTGTCCTGAAAAAGTTTCTTCAGACTTCATAGTCCCATCTCATAACAATCCATATTCCATATAGCCCAGAAAACTATTAACTCTTGGGTCACAGGAGAAAACTACAGAAAAAGAGAAGCAGCTACCAAAAAGCCAGAAGAGGAGCAACAGAAAGAAACAAAATACATGGGAAAACTAAACTGTCTGATCACTCATATTAAGATGCTTCATGAAAAAATTAAGAACTTAAGAAGCAAAGCAAAAAGCACAAGACTCGTGCAATGGAAGACATAGACAGCATGCAGTAAATCCTGTGATCCTGTATCAGAGCATCATATATTCTCCTGACAAAAGGAAGGGGGAGAGAAGGCAGGAGATAGCTGAAGTGAGCTGTTCATAGTGAATGTCTGAAGCAATCTTTGGAAAGCAGCCTTGTAAATTCCAAAGATATCCTTTAAGTTCCCTGGCTAGCCTTCCCCACACACAAGTCCAACCTGTTTCTGGTGGGCTTGGAGAGAGACTAGAGACAGGGGAGCATCTTCCCATTCCCAATCCAAATCTGGGAAGAACACAGAACTCAACATTGAGGGCCGTATCTGCTCCTTCAGCCTCGTTCCACCCTACCTGCAAGTGTGGGACACTTGTTATGTCACTCAGTCACACAGACACACACTGCATATAGTCAGTGAGCCTTCCAAGGCCAGTCACACTACCAATAAATTGTCCTCATTATTTGTCAACAAAGAAGCCTTGAGATTCATTGGCAATAGCATGTTGTCTATCACAATGGGATTTGTTCGGTGACAAATCCATTATGACAAGCTTTCCTGGGTCTCGACAAGAATGCCCACTGCTGAGAGGCTGTGTCTCTGCCTTGTTCTTAGCAACAAAATCCAGTCGCTGCCATAATATTTATTCATCTACAAACAGACCTAGGTTATGCTGATGTAGTGCCAAACCACAAAAGTCCACCATATCATCCCTAAGGCTGTTTCCCAAGTGCTTTCACTGGGCCACTCAGTGCTAGATATGACAGAGAACTTCACTGTATCATATCAAAGCCTTCTGCGTAATCCCAGGCACACACACACGTACAGTGATCAATTTATGCACCTTCATCACAGGCTGCATTGGAGTTGTTACCAATGAGAGCCCATCACTATCAGTTTTTTGTAGCAGTACTTTCCACCCACCACTATAGGAAAAAGTCCAAAACTGATAAGCACAGAGAAAAATAATAGCTCCCTTTGCTGTTCATGCTTACACCCTTGTAATTCTTGATTTACCTGGGATGTGCTTTGCCCAGCCAATGATCACCACCAGTTCCCTGTCTGCCAGGTCACAGAGGGTTGTCAGGGCTTTGATGTCACTCTCCGGCATGGTTGGATCAGGCATGGCATAAATCTTCTCTGGTTCAGCCACCAGCAAGTGGGAGACGATCTTAGTCACTGCACATTTCAAAGGAGAAGTTGTTGTATCTCTTGTGACATAAGGTGAACCCCTCCTGGGATAAGACATGACTGTAGAGCCCTGAGGACCTCAGTGATGGTTTTGGTCACAACAGAGAACCACACTGCAGCTACACAAGCTGTAGTGATCTGCCTATGCCAAACCAGCTCTGCACAGGGATGACAAAAGCAGGAAGCTGCTAAAATGTTGTCAGTGATTGTCTCAAGTAGGTCCAGTGAGGGGAGAAGGAGATACAAGCAAAAAGGTTGGTGGGATGTGGAAAAGTTTAAAGAGCTATGGGTAGTACTGAAGAGAGAAATCAGCATGGGACTGATTTTGTTAACATGGCCTAGGTAAAGATCAGAAGATCACTAAATGGATTTACATAATCTCCTAGGAAAGGTCTGGTATTTAACCATAGGTACAATGAGTACAGCTGTACCTAGGACTGTCTAATTACCTCTACACTATGATCGTAAGAAAAAATTCCAGCGCTGTTGACTGATACAGGAATCACAAGTGACAATTGCTATACTGTACTTTTGGGAGACCAGTGAAAAGAAATACAGTGGCATCTCAGAGGACCACAATGCAAGACTAATACATACATGGCTTTTTAGCTGGAGGAGGGATCTGTAAGCTCAGGTAAGTGCTGCTCTCAGAATCCAGTCTCCTTTTGTATTTCTGACGGCCTCCACGGACTCGATCCAGACGAACACCTGCAGGTAAAACCAAAAAAGTCCTCATGATTCCTTTGTACCTTACAGAACCTTGACATGCAGATACTAAAATTTGCTAAGTAAGATGTTCCCCACACTCCAGGGAGCTTCCCTCTCCCAAACACTTGAGATCTCACCTGAACCCATCAATCTCAATACCAGCTAGACTGCCTCCAGCTCTAAGCATGCTGCTCTGAGCTTTACTTTTATTCAGAACATTAATGAAGACAGAAATTAACCCATTAAAACTCTTGAATCACTATAAATCTGATGGGAAAATGAAAAGCTTCAGACCTCAATGCCCTCTACATGATCCTACTTTTAAAAAGAAAGACTTTAAATGTCATTCAGACTTGCAGTTATAAAAACAAGCTTGTTAGATTGTTCTTAAAAATGAGAAGTTAAATGTTCTGTGACCTGTCACTGTTTATATTTGAAAAAAGTGACCTCTAGCAACAGATAATGAGCTATGAATTCAACAAAGATCTTTCAGCCTTGATCAAGTAAGGCAACTGTAATAAAAGTAGAATCCAAATAAATAGTAACAACCTTGACTACAATAAAGCAATGATAATGACAAAGTAGGGACACACTGAAGAATTTGTTGCAGCTCTTTCAAAGTACAGTGAACCAAATTGGAAACTGCACTCTGAAAAAAATTCCCAATGACTGGGAAGTAATCCCACCATGCTAAAAACCATAGCATCATCAATAGACCAGGAATAACAACTAAGTTGTCCTATTAGTATAAAATATGATGGCAAAAAGAAATTGTGAAAAAAAGCCAACTCTACAGATATCTGTGCAGTTGTCTGTTATTTCTGAGCAGCCATATGGAGTTTTTTATTCAGTCTGTGAAACTGGGGTAACTCAGTCTTGCTGGAAGAAACAGCTTTGGGGGAAAAAATCATTCAAGGTAAATGTAGGAGCATTTGATTACAATAAAGTTTTGAATTTACACTATACAAGTACTTCCTTAGAAACACACAGGAGTTTATCTAGTCTGATCATGGGAACCAATTACGTGATAACTTACTAATCACATTAAGTCATTAATATTTTGCAATCATACCACTACATAAACACAAACAACTAAAAGCAAACACTCCACATCAGTTTTGAAGTGACACTTTTTTGAACAACCTGTACACCTGAAAAAATCTGCAGTTGGCTGGCAAATATTCTACCCTAGAAGAAGGCACATCTGTCACAGTGCATTTCAATGAGATGTTTGCTTACTCTGTCAGGGAAAAGAGAAAGCTTTTACTGTAATGCTACACACCAGCCACACCTGCCCCACCTGAAACCGCTACTTGCAACAACACCTAGATCCTGATACTCCTCACAGCTAGAGCACCAAAACAATTTGACTACCAACTGCCCCCTAAACAACAAGAATACCAGGCCAAGAGCACTCAGTCTGGCAGCAGTATCTCCCACTGAGCAGGAGAAGCAGGAATGAGCAGGCGTGCAGCTCTGCAGACCAAGGGAACTGTCACCACGGCTGGCTGCCATGGGAGGACAGCAGATGCTGAAGATAGAGAAAGGTATGAAGCTGATATAGGTAAACTCAGGTCATACTGACTAATTTCTTTCCCCTGCCCCATTTTCCATTTCTTACTCTGTATGGAGAATTCACTGATATCTCTAAGTACCACCTTTCTCTTCCATTATATGGTATTGTTTCTGAAAATGATGCCTATTGCTTCCTTTACTTCCATTTCTAGTGGCAGGTAGCCTGTGGGCAAGACAGCTCCTTCCTGGGAGCCCTACACACTTCACAGAGTAATTTCAAAAAGGACAGCCAGGGAATCCCAAACCTGAGGTTATCTGGGGAGATCCCTGAGGAGCAGCAATAATAAAATCCTGGATGAAGCAGGAAATTTTCATTTCCATCCATGATTTCTTTCCCTCTATAAATGTGCCCTGGTTTCTTAAGAAATAAGACTCTATTCCATGCTTTGCTGAATGAATGACACATACTTATGATCCAGGAGTGAAGGGAGGGACACAAATTTCTGGAACTGCCAGTAAACCAAACAACCAGGTATGAAAATTAAAAGGGTCAAGAATACACTGTTGGAAGATTATAGAGGAATCCAGAACAGGCTGCCAAGACTTCAGGACTGAATCACATCTTGCCAGCACCCTCCCAGATAAGGATCACCGGTGGGTGCATTCCCTCACATTAGTGGTCAGGGTGAGGGAAAGAGGGAGATGCCATTCTCCTGAAACCAACACACAGCCCTCCAGGATGCTTTTGCTGTGCAGTTTGCTAAGCGGTGGGGAGGGGGAACTAGGAGGAGTAGGAAAGAAATGGGGGAAGGAGCCTGTTTCCTCCTCTCAAGGAGAATGCCATCCTCCAGTGCTTGGCAGAGGGATGGCTGCACAGGTTGCAGCAGTATTAGGGACCCTCAATCAGATTATAAGGACACAAGGGACTTAAGTGCATTAAAAAAAGATAAGAAAGACGCGGAGAGATTTACCCTCCATCCCTCCTTCCCCCACTGAGCAGACAGAGGTCTGTTTGCCCAAGGACTTCAGCTTGTTAATTTTGAAGAACTGTTTGTCCTCCTCTTGTTCCCCTTCCTGTGCGACACTCCTTGAGGCAAATGTTTTCAATCAGCACTTGCAGAGCCACAGTTCTACCCTGTCATCATCGCTCCAGCCGCAGAGCTGGTGAGCAGGCTGAGCCCCACATAGCACATCCCAGCTCCAGCTGCTGAGTGCAGTGACCCACAGGTACCACATGAACAAAAGCATTTCAACCCTCTGAGTCCCTGGCTGTGACACTCCAGACACAAGCATCATGGTAAAATCCTTTTTCTAAAGATCTGACAGCCTAATGGGTCATATCTAGATGGAAGGAAAAGGCATGGCCAAAATTCAGTACCTGTGGTATCCAGGTACATAGGTTAATGCTTGCTGCTCTGCTTGATTTCCTCTGTGGTTGATTTTAAGACAGGCAGGCTGGTTACAGTGCAGCTCTGAGAGGGACACTACAGGACAGACATTAAAATGGAGCGGGGAGGTGCGGTGGGTGAGCTCAGAGAAGCAGCATGAAGGAAAACACTGAGCAGAGAAGAAATGGAGGGGGATTTAAATTGGGATATGAATGGAAGTAAGAGAGTGTAAGGAGAAGGGAGATGAAAGAGAGAGGGCTGGAGCAAAGCTGAGGGGCACATATGCTGTAATCACAAGGGCAGGTTTCACACCACATGTGCCGTCACCGGAGCATTAACTGCAAGGTGCAGCAGCCACGCATGAGATGCAGCTGTCCTTACTGAAGACTGACATAGGATTTGGTACTGCAACCTCACAACAAGACAGCAGCAAAGTAAAGCTTCTGCACAAACCCTATGCTCACATGAATCACAACTGCCAGTTCAAAGGAGAGAAGGACGCTCATCCTACAAAAACGTCACCACCACAGACACTCCTGGACTCCGCTTTGTGTCAGCAAGGAGTTGAGATCAACAGTACAGGGCGAAGTTTGGAAAGCACCACCCCTTGATAACTTATCTTGCTGGCAGTTCCTTCAAATTAAGGCTATCTATTCTGGAAACATGCCCTCTCCTCCCATTCCCCTGTATGGCAAGAAAGTGCTGCTGTTCATTCACTTTTGTTACCTTTTGAGAGACCCTGCATAGAAGTCCACCTCATCTGACCTAGCTATGCAGCTGACCCTGGTGTACACCACAGGGATTGAGTTCCAGCTCCCTGGCAGCTTGTTCTCAGCTCCCCTGCCTGCCCAAGCGCCTCTGACCTTGCAGGGGCAGGGCCAGGACTTGTTCAGGACTTCTCAGCTCAGCATCCTGCCTCGGGCAGGGATGTCAGTTTTCCAAGTGTCCTGTGGGTGCCACTCGTGTTCCAAGCACTCTTGCAGAGAGGTCTGTGCCAGCACCAAGCCTCTGCAGTGGGAGAGCTGATCTGCTGATCGTTCAAGCTCCCTGCATTTCTCTGACATGCCCCTTGGAGAGATGTCTGCCCGACAACTTTGGGATCAGATGTCCCCTTACTGACTTGATAACATCAGGCCTTGGGGTTTTTTTCTTAATGGAAGTAAAATAATTCCATGTTTTTTTAAAAGCTGGACCCAGGCCGAGACTGTCGGAAGTAAAAATAGCAGAGTATGCAGAGGCGACAGCACACAGAGTCAGGTTTAGTTTCTCTTTTATTTTCTGGGGACTAAAAATACTCTCAAAAGCTCTGTGAAGCTAAGCCCTGGTCAGTGGGAAATGCAGTCAAGGCCCAATATCAGCTGTCGTGTCAAATTACCAGCCTCACCTCACTTTCCATCGAGTCCTATCACATGCCCATGGATTGATAGGAACAGAAAGATCTATCTTGCGAAAAGAGCTAACAGAGGAGCCAAGCTACAGGGCTTGCATGGTACAGTATGTGTCTAGACCAAGAAGGACACAACCAGAGGGAACACAGGGCAAGTGCTGGACAAGGAACAAAAGGGCTGCTTTTACTGAGCTTCCCTGATACATTTGCCAGGTCCTGTGCCTACTGCTCACCTAATCCTTGAACTGCAGTTTCCACACTCTGCTTGCTCTCCCAGGGTCTGAGCTGGAGTGGTGGTCTGTAGCTAGCAGAGCACCTGTCTCTGTGAGCTGCAGTCTAAAGTACATGGATTGGTACTGGCCAAGGAAACTGGAACGTATAGGCTGAGAGCAGAGAAGAAAGGAAGGGAGAAGAGTTGTATTCAAAGTGTCTCCTTCAAAATTTCCCTCTTCCTTTCTGCTCTGAACATCAGGAGAGACAACAGCATGTGGTAATGGGATGAGCTCACCAGGAGGAAGCCTATCAAGGAAACAGAAAGCAGGGACAACCATTAAAAGTCAGGCCTGCCAAGATGGAAAAAGAAATAGACTATATGCAAACTGACTAGGCTCTCTTTTGTTACTCAGATTCCAGCCTGGGAATGAGAAAAGATCCCTTTATGCTACTAGGCTCTAGCACTGTAGAGGCCAGTCCCTAGAGAGTCTTCTGGTATGTGACTGATGTGATTATCCAGCTCATCTGAAATACAGGAAAACAACTTGAGGGTCACAGATCAGCACAGCCAGAAGAACCCAGTGACTAGGCTGGTCCTGGTGAACAAGCCTGGAAATCACACTTGGAAAGACAGGGTGGAGGACTATCCTGAGGATGAGAGGAAGTGGAGGTGAAAATCCATCTCCTGTGTTTCAAGAGTCTACAGAGAAATAAGATCAGTTCAAGTAGGATGCTGCAGCCCCTTCCACCTTTGATGGTTTCAGGGTTATGTTAGTCAGGTAGGAAAGTTTCTTTACTGTCAGGCTGACTGAAGAGTCCCCTGGAGAGACAGGTTAGCCCTGTGATAGCTGATTATACCTGGTCCCAGAGTCTCTCACATGCCTTGGAGCAGTGACACAAGGTGTCAGCTCCTCACACACAGAAACACAAGCTGCATGTCCCAAACGGTTGATCCAAAGCATAAAGAGTCAGGTGAAACTCACACAGCTTGCAAACCAGTCCTTCTTCTCTGCCAATCCAGCTGCATGGCTGCCAGCTCTGCAGGGCTGTCTGCAGCACTAGTCACTGCTGTCTCTCAAATGTACATCCTTCTTCCCATGCTGAGCCCCTCTCACTTTGCTCCCTCCACTTTGCTCCCCCTGGAAACTCAGGAATTAGCAAGGGCTTCAAGGGCAAATGGGAATAAAGAATATCTCAGTACCTTGTTCTCTGCAACAACTCTCTTTAATAAGCCCCACACCCGCATATTGACCCTGTGTCCACGGTCCAGGCAAACGTTCTCCTTTGACTGCTTCTCCTCCAAACAGTCTGAAGCAGGTCAGCAGGTCTATTGGTTTTGTCACCCATGGCCACAGTGCCTGCACAGCAGCAGGCTGAGGGGCACTGTGCAAAAGGAACAGATGCAGGTACATGCCTGCTAGGAAAAGACCAAGGTTGCCTTTCACACAGGACCTAAAAGGTGACAAAGCCTCAGCCTCACTGACTTTCGAAGAGGTAGAACTCAGAAATAAAGCCCCAAAGTGGTTGCTGCCTAGAGGAACCTGCAGCCCTAGGTGTGATTTAACTCATCTTACTTTAGACTTTGATAGCTCCCTTCTGTGCATCTGGGCTCCCTTGACAGGCAACAGAGAAAGGCACCTCCACATTCAGCTCACTGGCCAGACACTTCCTTGTGGAGGCATCATGACAGATACTTCACTGACTACGAAGAGAAACTCTGTGGGGTGAAACCAATGCTGTCTCTAGTCCAGTTTTCTGTCTCAGTGTATTTCAGTGGAGCAGACTCTGGAACAGGTAGAGGAGCATAAACGTGGATCAAGAACAACAATTTTTGATATGTGACACAATGGAGATGTCCCCACCACTACATGGGAAGAGGTCTACTTGTGATGGATATCCACAGAAGCAAGGGAATTAGACCCACCAATACAGCATGCTCTGCTTTGGCCAGCCTCTTACAGCAACTCTGCTTGAGCCTTGAAGCATCTCAAGTCCTCACCTCAGCAGTGGCTTTTCTATTGCTAAGAACTATTGTCCATTTTCTTATTGAATTCTTAAATTGGAACAGGTGTGCCAGGAAGTTCTGAATAAAGACTCTCTCAGGATACCCTGCAGGTCAAGGGCTGGCAGTCTTCAAAGGTGAGTCAGGGATTGAGAAGCATTGAGATTGAGAATCTCGGCAGAGCTGAGTCACTGGTGCACACAGGTTATCAGAGGCACATGCCTAAAATCACTGTAGAGCAGTGGGGGTGTATATTCAGTCTCATCCCATTCTTGCTTACCTTGAAGAATCTTACCTGCTGTGTTGTCAAAACTGCCTAAAAGCTTCTAGTACAACACCTGGGTTCTAAAAATCCCAGGATGGTTGTTGCAGTTTTTATCTGCTTCCTCTTTTCTGTACGTGTTATAAGAGCACTAAGCATAGTTTTGATGACACAATACACAAAGTATTTATCATAAACCTATGTAGAGGTGGTGCCTCTCTGACTCCATACAGATGTATATTGATGGAACCTGGACTTCAATGTTTGAAAGAATGGAGATCTAGTTAGATGTGGTAAGAACCACAAAATTCAAAATGAATGAGAGGAACCAAATTAAACAGATTCATAATCCATTAGATAAGGGAGAAGGTGTAGGAAGGGTACTGGATGTGCCATTCTTATGTCCAGAAAACAGATACCAAGTGCACTCAGCCCAATGTGCAATTTGTGAACAGTCCATCTGCTGGAAGCCTCCTCTTTGGAGAATTACCATCAACCTGCCAAAGGCAGCACATGCTCTCTGTCACAACTCAGCTCCAGCCACATTGCAAATGCTCAATTTATGCCTTGGAAAATAGTTGGGTGTGGAAGATAGAGTCATCAAGATGCCACTCACTGCTCCTAGAGATCCTGTTTCAAAGGACAGGGGGTTTCCTGTCTGTTTTTGAACACAAGGATATTTTAGAAAGAAAAATCATTTTTTCATTCTCTTTTTTCATTTGGATACCTCCAATAGTGATATTTCTGGCAGCGGCTGGAGGCAGAATACTCTATAAATACAAAGCCATTAAATTGCACACAGCAGCAACCTGATCGGGGCTACCTTTTAATTTCCTGACATGAGCTGGCCACTAACCCAATTACCCAGGGTCCCCGGAGGAGCCCTCATCCTTCCCAGGAAGCACAAAGCAAGAACCCAAGCATATTGCAGGGATGTCAGCTGAGCTTTCACTGAAATCAAATATCTTTTTGAGAACACATGGTCTGGAAGCAGGGATGGGGGCAGGAGGGAGAGGCTGCTGGAAGCACTTTGCTCCATTGAGATTCTTTCACTTGAAAACAGAAATTAAACACCCTTCATTTGGTTACGCTGCTGAAAAGGAGCTCTGCTGTTGATTCAGTTATCTGGATTTTAGTAGAAGATGAAGGCAAAGTTATAAGTGGAAGTGGTCTGAAATCAGCAATTCTTGGAATCCCTTGCTCAGATACTAGATGACTACATCAAATTTACAACATCACACAGCCAAGTCTGTCCAGGATGGCAGATTTGATTCCTTGTGAAAAATTTATGACATCAGCAGCCATTAAGGAAACCGAAGAGTTAGGAATAAACACTAGGGCAATTCCACTGAGTACAGGGTTTCCCAATCAGCCAGGGTCTCAAAGAGGAGATGGATTTGAGATAGCTGCTTCTGAAATTTGGAGATTACAGTCTCACCATCTTGGAAGTGGGGATCACCTCCAGCATTCATAGAGATGCAGGCACTTAGGTAACACAAGGGTTACCAGGTTATTGCAGGTTTCTGAGAGGCAGGTATTCCCAAAGACACCAGGGAGAGGAAGGAAAGGGGAACAATTAACAGCAAGACTAGCTGAATGAACTTTGTGGCTCTCTTCTCTAAGACTTCTCTTGCCTGTTTCACTGCCTGCTGCTGCAGTGTCAGTATCCACACATTTCAGCAAAATTTACATCAGAAATAATATTAGACAGATAGGAGTCCAAGAGCTTGGGAGATTTGTAGCAAAGAATTTGGGTTCCCTGTTGAATTTTAATATGTTATCTAGCATTTTGTATCTAAATGCATTAGGAGCAAAGGAACAAAGCCTGGGAAAGGAATGGTTGTACCTGGGCTTACTACAGCATAACAGCTTTGGGAAGAAAGAGAGTCATACAGGTAAGATAAACACATGTCTTTACTGGACAATTGCCTAACTTCTCTCTTGCTCTTAAAAAGCCTCCCTTTTCTGCATCCAGATCAGGACTATACATTCTTCTACTTTTCTTCCTTTTATTTGTAGACTTCACCCTCACCACACAAGGGTGATTATTGAGAGCCAAGAGGTTAGGCCTGAGGACAACTTACCTTCAAAGATATTCTGAGTGGGGTAAAACATCCATTACAGGGCAGGTTTCCTATCCCAGGAATCCCCACTCCTGCTTTTAGCATGTGCAGTGCCTGTACTCCTGCAAGCTCCTACTTTCAGAAATAAGGTATACTTGGCCTATCACAGGACACATCCCCAGGGTCCTTTCAGTCTTTGCCCTCTTTCTTGGAAGCCAACCAGTGATGTCTGCAAGAAACTGGGCAGAAGCCACTCATACATCCCAGAAAGTTGCTCTTAGGACTCAGTCATGAGCAGGACTCTGAGGAGACAAGTCTCAGCACTGACAGGGAGCAGAGGACAACTTCAGCAACATAATATATATTACTCGGATTAAGAAGGAAAACAAGACTCAAAAGCTGGGCGAATAATCAATATCATTTCAATGCCTAGATTTTTTTTACAGACATTTTCTTTGCTGTGTGGTTTTCTGCTGTGATGTGACACAGTTGCATGTGCACGCACTTCATGGAAAGATTTTTGTGACCCAGCTTTGCTTCCTTTTCAGAACTGTTTATGCTCCATTTGGGTCTCTGCAGATGTGCCAGCACAGAACAGGGAACACAGCTTTAGAAACTATACAATCCCTTGAAGAAAAAGTTCTGCATGGCTTCCACGAGAGAAAGGACCAAATACCCAGACGACAGCCAGTCTGTTCTCCCTTTGGTGTGGAATGGTTTGATATGTCTGATACTGTCCCTCCTCCACTTGCCTGTCTGTCATTTCCAGCCAAAGATGAGTTCTGTAATGAGAGGCCTTGATGTTTCATTGCAATTCACCTGTTATCCCCCTCCCTCTTCTGATGACCTCAGAACATTTCCCTTTCATGCGCAGTACTGCATTTATGTGACAAGGTTTTGGTAGCAGGAAGACTGCAAGGGTGGTTTCTGGGAGAAGACAACAGAAACTGCCCCTATGTCCACTCCAGACATCTCCAAAATGGACCCACCACTGCCCAAAGCTCAGCAATGCTGGTGATGCCTCTGCGATAACACATTCAAGAAAAGGTAAAAGAAGCTGAGGGAGAGGCATGAGAAAATACAGAAGAAACAGCCCTATAGATACCAAGGTCAGAGAAGAGGAGGTGCCCCAGGTTCTGGAGGACCTGGGGTACCCCAGGTTCAGAGAGGCAGCAGAGGTGTGGAGGGCAAAGTCATGAGGTCACGTTTAACCAGCAAACCAATGTCCAAAATGAAACCTCTGAGCCCACATACACAAGTCTTGTGTCATCTGAAATTACATCTGCCTCTTGAAGACAAACAAATTGCTGTAGAACAGAAAGGTTATGGGTGGCTAGAGTGTAAATGGCAAGGGTATATTCTTCCTAAAACTGACAAAGTATACTGAGTTTTTAAAAGAGTTTTGAGCAGTCAAATTGCTGAAATTTCTCTATCACTCCAGAAATCCAGGAAGATCTAGATCTACTCTGTAGAGCCCAGAGTTAAAGAACTACACTAAGTCATTGTAGGCATAAGACAGACAGCAATGGGGTGGCAAAGAGAGGCAATGGGGTGGACAAACCTGGGGATTCCCAGCTCCAATGCCTCTCCACTGCAAGTTGCAGGGCACGCTTTTCCTGCACTGGCCATTCCCCTACACCAGACATATCTTCTCCATTTAGGGTGAGCAGTATCACTGGTTACTCAGGTTTCCCTGATTTTTGCAGAGCAGGGGAGCATGCAATTGTACTGGACAAAGCTGTGAAGATGCCCATCTCCACTGCCTGCAAGCTGGTGGTTCAGCAAGGCAAAGAGCAGCAGAGCACAGATTTTCTGGGGACAGCCCATCCCTACATGAACACTGGGACTGGTGTCTGCTGGAATGCTGGACTTCAGATTCAGCAGGTGCCTATATGAGCCTGCTAGGGCTAATTAATGCTCCCTTGGGGCACACTCCAGATGGAAGGGGAAAGTGAGAGACAGGCAGCCAGACAGGCCAACACTTAAGACATCTGAGCCAGTTGGGCTCTGTGGGCAGAGCTTTCTGCTTGCCACTTTCCCCAGTGAGTCTTGCCTGCTCTGCAGCATCACGCCAGGAGAACCTGAGACAGCAAAGCTCTGGTGTCCGTGCAGTTCCCTTGTTGCAATACATTGATCAGAGCTCTCTTAAAGAAAGTGGCCTGGATATCTGAGACACCTATTGATTGCTCCATTGGCTCTCTTCCTGCCCTGATCCTCATTCACTTGGCATTGCCTGAATAACCTGCATGTCTATGTTAAGGCCAGTCTCCCCAGATCTTAACAGGCTACATTCACGGGTTTTTGCCTAGCTGCAGGCCTTGTAGGAAGAAGAGATGTCTAGTGACCCTTATATGCAGTCCCCAAGGAGAGGATCCAAGTCTCTCCTGCAGCAGCAAGCTGAGCATTTCAAGTGTAAAGTAGATCTTGAAGTCATGGTTATTTGTTTTTTGTCATTTTTGAGTACTGATGCCTTCTGCTCGAAGAACAAGATAACACCACATGCCCAGCAGGCAGGAGGTGGCATGTATATCATGTATGGCAACAATAATCAGGAAAATGAGAAGAAATCATGAAGCCCTTAACTAGTTATTAATGGAATATCATATTCTTCTTGAGTAAAAGAATAGTCTCTTTACCCAGAAACATCCCCACTAAGTTACAAGCCCACTGGCTCGACCAAGTATATCAAGGAGAAAACTGTGCAGAGAAGAACTGATTTCTAGATCTTGCCTTTAACCAAAAGACTGCTTTTCTCCAAACTTCTGATAATCAGCAGGACAAAGAACATGACTTAGCAACCTTCTGCCATGCACGAACCCAGGGATGATGAGAAAGGTACACCAAGGCGAAGTAGGAAGGGATCTATTAAAAGGAAAAATAATCATAGCCCAAATATAAAGAGACATCTTGTCCTAATGAGAGTTTGGAAACTGCAGAATAGGCTTTCTGGGGAAACCAAAACACCAGGGATTTTTAAAAACATTTGAACTACTAGAATGGTACAGTTGGGAACACTCGTGCCTTGGCAGAGAAAGGGGATGGATGAACTAACAGGATGACAGATCAGAGATGGAAAAGACCGACGAACCTTTTCTAATCTGAAATCCCTTGTCAATTCTGCATTTTGAGCAATTCAAACAATTATGGATTTGTTCTTTCTAGAAATTCTTGGCTCTATAGAGACCAAATAGTGTAACATCATTTTTCTCCCTTCTTGGATTTGGCTTTTAAAGACGTGTATTGATTGAATTCTGTATACTAATATTTTGTGCTTCCACCAAGCTTCACATAAACTTAACTAATTGTCCTCACAATTCTTTTGCAAAGCAAAGCAGTATGACCCTTTTTTCTCAGCTTGGGATACTGAGCAAAAGAGAGAAAAAAAAAGATGCCTGCCCAAAAGATCACTTGACCACTCTCTGTTAGAATACAGGACACCTATTTGCAGATTGCTAGGGTAGTCTTCTCTGCTCTTCTTGATATTATCATGTGCTCTTGTATCCCATTGCTATCAATAAATCTTTATGCTGTATTTTCCACAGCTCTAAATATTATGGGCAGGATCACAGATACACTAACATCAATAGCAAACCACCCTTCCCCAGTGACTTTAATGATGCCTGATCAATCCCTATATGAATAACTAAATACACTTCAGCACAAAAGCAGCCATAGAGTCAAATTCAGTTTGCCATGAGTAGTATCCCACAGGGTTTGGGAGTTCAGGCATGGTGTGAGTGAATTTACACTGCTTTCCAGACTAACTCTGGTCTGGCAGGAGTTAACTATTTTCACAGAACTTGGAGGCTAAGACATAAAACCCTTCACAGGACCCTGCTCTGAACAGCACTGAACTTCCAGAACTGCAAGCAGAGATGCCCTGACCACAGAGTCAGCACACCAACACCAGCTCCTGTGACTGTTCCCCCAGCTGCCAGCTCCAGGAGTCTCAACTGCCCAGAAGCAGGACAGCAGAGACACTGGCAGCCAGCAAACCTGAACCTGTGCTGCTGCTCTGCAAAGTGACTGGAGCCACTACAGACATTTGAAGTTGTTTTATGGGATTTATATGAACAGGCTACAGTGCATTAACAACCTGCACTCCTACAAAAGCCAGTATCACCAGTGTATATTTGCTTTAGTAAGGGGACACATCCCCTCCCTGAACTAACATGAAGAGAAGCAGGTTTCCAGTGGTCTCTAACTACAAAGTAGGTGCCTCCCTCCCAGTAGGAGACCAAGATCCTCTAAGTCTACCATCTCTACACCTAGGTCAGGAAGGGCCAAACTACAGAAACTTACATCTCCTCCCCTTGGTAACTGGTAAGCTCTAGAAGGAAGATACTTAACCACAGAAACTACACATCCATCAAAGAACAAAACGGGTTTAATGTCTAATCTACGTTCTTAACAACACTGGCTGCCATCAACCTGCCTCTCAAGAAATGAGAGAGCTCTAGTGAGAAGCAATACACACTCAACTGACACTGCACAATTTATTACCAGCTGCTGTGGTGTTATGACCTGGAAGAAACTTGCATGCTGGCATCTTGGCTCCAGCATACAGGACTCGTGCATGACCACAGTCAGTGGCTGTTTCTTGTGGTTAAGCTGAGAGGACCTCACTCTGCTGGTATAGCAATGCAGAGGGTTATGTGCTATGCTTCTCGTTCCTTCCCCTCCTCCCCTCACTGCCTTTCCCAGAGGGACCCAAGGGAAACAAACCTTTAAAGTCAATCCATAAGAATGTGTTTAATTGCCACTGAATTCCCTGTGGTTCCTCTTGAATGGACAAGGATTGAAAAGGGGGGTGTGGGAGGAAAAACAGCACAGGAGAGAAGCTGAACACTGCTCAAAGAGCACTGAACAGATCAATAGGCTGAGCAAAACACAGGCTGAGTATGCAGGGCAGGGGACCCACAGCTCCCAGACAAACCTCTGCTACCAACCATCTTCAGAAAGTCTTCTGAGTGGTAATACAGGCAGACCTTCATTGCACACTGTGCCACAGCTCTGCATTAATCTTATCCTTCCCTTATGAAGAGCTGCCAACCCAGTCATGATCACAAAAGAGCCTCTCCTCCTCAACACCAAAAAATTATTAGGGTGCAAGAAGAGAGACACCCTCCAGTCCAGGGTTTCTTTGGGAAAGGAAAGAGTCTGGCACCACCAGTTTCCAGTTATTTGTCAAATTTGCAAGTACTAGAAATAAGGTCCAAGCATGAGAGCACTGACTAGAACCACTCTCCTTTCTGGACTGCCCTCTTGCTCACTGCCCACCCTGACCCTCTTACAAAGCCTGTAGAAAGATACATTCAGAAACACAAAGAGGGCAAGCATATAGTTAGCCTAGGAGATTCTGCAGCGTCTGGAATCCCAGGCACTGTCAGGACAGAGAAAATTTCTCATTCTGTCTCTGTCTTACCTTCTTTTAGCATCCCCACTTTGAGGCATTTCATGAAGCGACAGGCCTGACAGGACTTGCGCCTCCGTTTCGTGATCTCACACTCATTGGTGGCCGGGCAGCTGTATTCAATATTCCCTGCAATCAAACACAGAAATGGTCACCCAGGAATCATGGTCTCCCCGTGGATCCAGGGACAGGCTGCAGTGCCCAGATATTCCCACTACCATCAGCCTGTAAATGTTGCATGTTTGCTCACTCACACATACATCCTCTGAGACTTTACCCCGCTGACCTAGCCAAGGGGATGACAGTAGTGCTGGGCTTTCAGGCACATGTCCTCCAGGCACGTCATCATCCCTTGTGCTGCACCCCTTGTAACCTGGCCTGTTCCCTGAAGTCCAGGGATGAGAGTGGGAGCAGTTCAGACATTACTAGAATTTCCTTTGCTGCCAGTCTTGCTCCATGTCTGTGGGATGGATGTCACCTGCCCTTGCTTGTCCTGCTTGGGGAACCAGGGAGCTCAGAAACAGCATTTCCTCCTTTGCTTCCTCCTGCCAGTTGGCATACTACAGGTAGCAGGGAAGCAATAGGTCTGCATTGAGAAAGGTGAATAAGACATCCTGTAAAATGAACGTGGGTTCTCTGTGCAGATCTTTACATTTTTACTTTATTAGTCTTTGTGCACCTGCTGTCATCTTCTACAGAGCCACAGAGCATTATCTTTTCTTTCCTCCTTCTCTTCTATTTATGATCAGCCCTCAACACTGCCTACAAGACAAAAAGAGAAAGAAGCATCCCAACTTTATTTCTACTCTTATCACATTTTATTATAAGCCAAGAATATAACCAAAACATGGATGCAAGAGTCTAACAAGAGGATGTAAGAGGAATTATGCTGGATCACAGTGTAAGGCAACAATTATTTAGTTCTAGAAGACAACAAAGAGAAAAGGCTGTCTCCATCCTGCCATTCACTTTGAGCTGATGTTTCTGAAGAGGGCTATTTAATGTTTGCTGTGGAGCTGGACTGGAAATCTAAACCTGGCACTGATGCATTGACAAGGACAATACATTTAAGGCAGTCCAGTTACTGGTAAATCAGGCAGCACTGGAAAAGGTACCTAAGCTCTACAGTCAGTGGAACAATGGAAAAGCTGGTTTAATGGTTTAGAGTAGGAAACTGAGATCTGCAAAGTTCAATCAAAGCTGTAGGGAGAAGCACAGGTAAGAGCTGAGAGAACACACAGTATGGACTTTGTATAGCATCAGATTAGAAGTAGAGTTTACAGTTCAGTAATATTGGGACAGGATTTGATTTTTATTCCTACTTTTGTAATGGATTTTTGTGTTTTGTGCAGGACCATTCCCTCCTCTAAATAAAGATCAACAATCTGATACATACCAATCTCTGGGGGTGGTAACTAGACCTTGGGGTTCATTAAACTATCGGAAAGCCCACTGGATTTCTGAGTGGAAAAAATAAGCACAGAATCAAAAGAAAGAAAGCACCATTTGATTTAGCTCATTATTCTTGGCCCATGCTGAGTGAAAACCGGGAGCACCCCCAAAGCCTAAAGGTAGTCAGCCTACTAGCTATAAACATTCTGCCTCTTGCCTCTTGTTTTGTCACAAAACTTGCAAGTTCCCCCTAAACTTCAGCCCAGCCATCCCATTCCTCTCACCACTGCTCATCTGCCCCCAAATCCAGTCTGTCAGCAAGAGCAGAGTGTGCTGCACAAGTTGCTTCCATTCAAGCTGTATTTCGTCATTGTGCAGCATCTGAATTTCAATAGCCAGCCATGTATCAACATTCTCAGGGAGCTGGAAATTGAGATTCATGCTAGATCTCAAGGTAATAAATAAATTCCTGTTCTAGACACAGAGCTCCAGCACATTACAGACCCATGAGTGGGGTGGCTCTGATCTCATGATCAGATACTTGCTGTGCCCCACACAGGAAGGAACAGAGCAGGAGCAAACCTGGGAAAAACTAAGACACAGTCTCAATTTAGGAGGTTTTGCCTTTGTTTGAATGCCAACCTTTCTCACCAAAGCCAGGATCAGAGCTCTGGAGAGATGCAAGATTTCATGTTTTGTGGTCCAAAAGCCAGAAATTTGCCCCCTAACACAGAGATGCTACAGTAAGGTCACTGAGCCTTTACAGTAGTGGGAGAGAGGGACAGCTCTCATCTGGAAGTTCAAGGTCCCTCCACAGTGTCAAGCAGACCCTCAAGCTTCCCCACACCTCTGTTCCTGGATCTTTTGACAAGCATAGTACTGGAAAGAGTCTACAAAACCTTCATCAGAACTGAATGGGAGAGTGCCAGAGTATGTGAAGGTACTAGTCACACATACACACTCTATGTGCAGCTTGAATAAGCAGGTCCCAAAGACATGTCTGTACTGGGATCATGATTGCTAAAGGAGCCTCAGAGGAGGCTAAGCACGGGGAGTTTTATACCAGCCATGCTGTGCACTGCAGAGATTGAGAGCCACAGCTGAGGGAAGTGCCTACCATTACTGCAGAAAGAAGGAGCATCACCAGGGAAGGCACAATCAGCATTACCCAAGCAGAACTCAACCAGAAAAAAATTGTTGTTTCCAAAAGTTTACCAGACTTCTCGGCTTTTTTTTTTTTTTTTTTTTTTTTTTTTTTTTTTTTTTTTTTGTCTCAATTTCTTTTATGGGCCCTGGGGCTGGCTGCCAGCACAGTGAGTTGCTCACAGCTCCCTGTAATTTCTGTAAGTGCCCTGTGATAAAGTGATGAGATTAACTCATCGAAATTCCAACAGCCTCCCAGTGGCTGGCAGTCACACCGCCAGCCCAGCTGCCAGCACAGGGGCCTTGGAGACAGCTTCCCTTCACTGCAGCAGCTGGGGATGCTGCAAAGTCTTGCAGAAAAGTGTCAGCACACAAAGGTGCACGCAGACATGGACATCTCTGTATGTCTCAGAATGTGAGTCAAGTCTCTGTGTGTCATGAACCATAGATTATGTGCCCCAGAAGGAAGGGCAAAAAAGGAATAATTCAATAGACAAGGCCTTGCTTTGAGCTGTTGCTTATTAGAGAGATTTCATTTACTTAGAAAAATATTTACATTTGATCTGAAAAAATGGTGGAACCTCACTGATGCCATGGCACAAGATTTCCCTAAAACAATGGCTTCAAAAATCAAGTGGTAGGTGAACGGATCAGAGTTTGGATTACTTCTAAGCCTTCATGTATCACCTTGGAGGGCAAATCACTTCCTCTCCATGTCCTAGTTTGCTCATCTGCAAAATGAAATGAACACCAAACCTGCCTTCTGGAGAGATAGTGATTCTTTATTCATTAAGGTGTAATTGTACTTTAAAGTCTTTAGATGAGAGATGCTACAAAACAGCAAAGGACCACTAAAGTGATAGATCATGGTTTTTTATGCTGGAGAACTGCAAAACTACCTAATTTTCTGCAAAATTAGACCTCTGACTATTAAACAAATTGGAACGTAATTCCTAGTGCACATACAATAGAAGTGCCTGAAAATTGCACCCCAAAACTTGGTCATTCAAGAGATCCTATATTCACCCTGCCTCTTTGGAACAGGATGGACTGGGAAGATAAGAATGCCTCCCTGAGCTTGGGGAGCACAGTAAAGTCCCACCCATCTCCTGCTTAAATTAGGGACAGGGTCCTCAGGGGAACTGAGCTTGAAATCAGTACAGGACTGAGGACACAAGCTACTCCCTGCTTACTGATTCTACCTTTTTAGAAAGCCTTTCTGCAAGGAAATGCGGGAAAGACTAGATAAAAGTAGCCAAGGAAGTCCTTAAATAATTTTCAGCTTCTGATTGCTAAAAAAGCCCATCTTGCTTTTCCTCGTTTCTTCTTCATTGCTATTCACTTCAATTAATCCTTCTAACTGAGGCATCATAGCTCAAGTACTGGTGTGAGGAGAGGTACTTCGTGAAAATCAGAAGAAAATATCTCCGTGATCTGCATGAGGTAAGAAGGGTTATTTTTTAAGCCTCAGCTTTCAAAGAAAGGGATTCAAACGATGCTAGGAGGAAAACGGGATACATATGGGTGTAACACCAGCACTGTTTGCCTCCTCAGGGTGGCTTGGACATTTCACAAAACCTCCTTCAAATCAGCCTGATGCTTGCACAAGAAATATTTTACAGAACTTCCACAGAAAAGATCTGCACAGAGCTCGCTGTACAGATGTACTGAGGCAAACAGAAAACAGCAGACTAATAGAGCTGAGGTTGCACTGAAGGTAATTTTTTAAATTCAAGTGAGAGATCTGTGAATGGTAAGCCACAGTCAAGCACTAGATCATGAAATACTGCACTTTCCCTGGGTAAGCTTTAGAAGTTTTTGGAAAGCTGTGAACTCCCGCCTGAAAAGTAGCAGGCACATTTCTGAGAAGGACAGAATGATAGGACAGTGCCCTGCTGATGTGGCTGCCACTGTAGGGACACAAAACCGCCTTTGTGTGTGTGGATTGTAACGCTCTTCTGCTCAGGAAAAACTCTGTCAACTGCTCCTCTCCCTGGGAGGCACTCTAAGCACCACAGCAACCAGAAAACCCTAGAAGACTTTATTACAAGCCTGTTATAAATCCCTACAAGTCTTCTGAGCTGCTTTATCCACCTTATAGGCCCCTTATTGGTGTAAAGGCATCCCAACACAGCAGTTCTGTTGCTACATTCACCAAACTTGCAAGTTTGAAGCTTGCAAGACAAGCTGGAAATCCACAGATGCAGGCACTTTGCCTAACACACAACTCTCCTATCCAGAAGAAGATGGTAAATGTGTCTCTCTCCTCTGAATCTCCCATGTTTTCCCAAGCTTTTAATTTATAATAATGGATCATTTTAGAAATAGCCTTTATTTGCACCATTTGAAGGTGAAAAATAGATGCAAGGTAGTCATAGTCATGAGTATATTGAATAATACAGCATTGTTATTACTTAATATTCAAAGTAGGCAAAACTACCTACTAGTTGTAACAATTCATGAACAAAAGAGAATGACAATATATTTGACTGATACATAATACCTACTGAGCAAACTATTAAGAGAAGGAATAGACTTTGATTGAGAAGCTCTATCCAGTAAAAAAATCCAGTATTTGCCTTTGTCTAAATTCAGATAAAAGGATTCGTTAGGATTTCCATGGAACAGAAATTTAAAAAGCTTTTATTTATAAACATCCCAAAATATCTTTTATGTAACAGACCCATTCCTTTCCATTCAGCCAATATGAATTTTTTTGTTTCAAATCAGACATCTCTTGAGCACCAATCGCAGCACACTTAAAAATGTCTGAAGTTCAGATTCTCTCCTATCTGCACTAGACTGCACATTTCCACAATATTTTCAGTCAGGTGAGGTAGATGCAAACTGCCACTAGAACATAATCCCATGAAACAGTACAATGACAGAGAAACAGGATTAAATTTGTGTCAGACAGGCTAGCTGACTGAAAAGGCTTCAGGTCAGTTCAGGATTTCTGACTGCCTCAAAGCATGGGAAGTCCAATCCTGGGGTTCAAAATATCATGTTCAGCAAGAACGACCTGCAGCCCAGGGGTATGTTCTCTCATCTCACCTCAGGTTTTCACTTGTCTGTCTCAAGCATTGCCAACACTGCAAAGTGGAAATGGCACACAGGTTTCCAGGCCTTGATCCTTGGGCTATGTAACACAACATAAGAAAGGACCAAGGTGTGACACTCCCCCACAATCTGTGGGACAGGTTAAGGTGTGTTGGGTGATTCTGTCTTCCTGTCCCAGTTCAGGAAAAAAACAAAAACATTCCATTTCAGCTAGAATGGAATCAACAGTTTGGATTTTCCTGCCTTCTTTTTTTCTCCTATCATCAAAATTTTTTCTCGGGGAAATCTGACCTGATAAAAATTCCGCTTTTCTTTGGAAAAAACCTTCTGACAGAAAACTGCCACAAAGCAGTTAGTGACCTCAGAGATAATCAGCCATGTCCATGCTGGCTCTCAGTGTATCTTCTCCCCATCATTTGAAAAGCAGTAGCCCTTTTGTTGTCCATGACAGCCTGGCTTCACCTGGCCAAGTGAGAAAGTGAGCTGCAAAAAAGTTGTCATGCTTAAAGAAGGTCTGCAGTTTAGATGTCCTTTCTTCCTGCTGATGCTACAGTGGCAGAGGGAGTCAAAAGTCTATTGCAAGGTACTCCTGCCTCAAGATATGCAGGTTTTACCTGAGTTAATGCAGCTAAAAAAACCCAAATAGGCACAAGGTAATTTGTAGCCGGGGGGTGGGGCTAAGTGGGAAGGGGGCTTCATGTGAAGGTCTGCTTCATGATCAGGGGTATCTAGATAGGTCTGCAGTAGTTTAGTAACTCAGCACAGATTTAGACCCATTTTATGGCAGCATGCACATGTAAGGCCAGCAGAGTAAGCAGTCATAGTATTCATTAGTTTTTCACCTGTCAACACTCAAGCACAGAGAAGTGAAGCGGCTTGTCCAAGACCACAAAAGCCTGATGATGAATTGACCTATTTCATCTCTTGAACATCTGGGAAATCCTGGGGTCATTGCTCCATCTCAGTGCTCAAACCATTGACTCAATGCCACTCCCACATACCGAATCATGGCAAGATTTTGGTACCAGGGTACTGGGAAAGGGTACTGGGAAAGCAGTTATATAACATACACATCTGCATGCTTTCTGCAGAGCCTACATCAATTAGGCAGCTTGGATGAAGATGTTTTCCCTTTGTCTGTTAGATGCTTAAAACAACTACTGAATATAGTAGAGTTGCAGGATAAACACCTTTTGGAAATGCTCTTGCCACTCGTCTTCTCTTTTATGTGATCCTTAAATCCTTTTCCCCTGCACACCCAGGGCTATACTTGGATATCATGCCTACAGCAGCAGAGCCCTGGGAACAGTGGTTTTCTTGACTCAACCAAACTCTGCAGACCTATTTGCTACCCACATCCCTGGGCTCAGCCTTCAGCTGCATGGCTGAAATTGCACACCCTCAGGCACAGCACACTTGACTCTCACACTCTTAGGAATAAAAGCATTTTAGTCCCTCAGTTGCCAGCTCAAGCTGATGACAGGGTGAGAGAATTTTCCACTTAATCCTTTCCCCCCGTCTGTTACATGTTAACAGGCAATCAATTAGGGAACCATAGGGAGAAAGACTATGGCTTTGCTAGGGAAAGGAAGATGGAGGGAAGCACTCTCCCCTCTTGGGATTTAGTCAGCTGGCATATCACCTGCCTGATACAGGCCCCATGTACTGCTAACATGCATCGTTTTCTTTTCATTCTCTCTGAAAAGTCTTCAAAAGTTCCTATGTCTTCTTCTCCTTCTTGAGGTCTCTGCTGCTCTGCCACAGAGGTCCTCCAGTATAATTCCCATGAAGGGTTAATTATCTGATCTCTTCCTGTATTAGGAGACCCCAGAACTTTGCTTCAGAGTGCTACCCTGTCCCTGCTTTAGCACCTGAATGTACTTAAAAGAAAAACTAGGAAGGGTCCAAGGGCTGGAGAAGGGATGAAGTCAGTGCTAACAGAAATGCAAGTACAAGTTCACATTCAATCAGAGAGATTCAATGAGATATCAAAGAAACCCTACCAGAGAACAGGCCAATGCCCTAGAGATGGCCATAGCATAATAAAGAAGGAAGTACAAGCGGGGCAGAGTTATTATTTCCACAGCTGGATTTCCACATTAAAGAGATATATCTAAAATCTATGAAGCAAGGTAGACAGAGTGACTTTTGCGGAGACCTGGGATCAGCTGCACCCTGTACTGTTCAAGAGTTGAACATCCCCAGCAACAGATTGTAATCAGATCCAATTCACAATCAGATTCAATTAACAAAGTGAGTGGTCTCTCCACATGTGCATTTATTTCATTTTACAGGAGGCAAGGAAGTATTTATTGACGTGGTGGACTAGCCCCATCCAACAGCCAAGTACATGCACAGCTGCCTGCTCACCCTAGACCTGCCTCCAGTCAGCACATTGTACTTGGGCCAACCCAATACACTTCCCACGGGAAGATGAATGATCCTGTCCTTTTTCCAGTTAGTGGAGGAAATAAAGGGAGTATCTGTACATCCAGGCATGTTTGTTCACATGGGACATGTGTATACATAAGCATACCCAAGCATCCACAGATATTGGAGGTTGTTGGGATACAATCCTGCTTTTGATTATATTACAGCTGCACATGTACACATGTGCACATCTGCAAGCACACTTTTGGCAGTCATGACACAGCCATATTCCTCACACATGAATTTTACATGAAGGAGCAACACACTGCAATTCACCTGCACATGCATGCTTTGAAGTTTTCAAAATTGCCTGAGGAATTGCTCCTCCTTGCTTGAGACTAACAAAAACTTCATCTTCAGTGCCTATTTTTTTATCTTCAAAAAATCTGCATCTCAATGAAAAAGGGTGGTGAAACAGGAAAAGGAGAAAAAAGACTGACTCTCACAAAAGTTCTCTGTCCAGATTTGTGCAGAGGTTTGTATAGAGTTCATGGCTACATATCAGGACTGACAGGACAAAGAATTTCTCTACTCTTGTAATGCTGGAGCTTTCACCTCAAGGTGCAGCTATGTCTACATAAATTCCATCTCTTGACAGAGGCATCTACTCTTCAAATGGGCCTTAAAACACCATTAGAAGGCAAAGCATTTCCTTTCCAGGCCTTACTCCACTAGCTACCACATTCTCACAGTGTCAGTGCCACTAGCAGACTAGCAGAGTCAGGAAGATCCACTAGTCCAGATATCCAGATCTGGTAGCCAGTCAGGCAAGGAATTTGGCAGAGATTCCTACAATCACATAGCCTAACTCCATGTCCATGTTGATTTGGAAGGACCAGAACTGAGCAGGAGGAGAGAGGAAGCATACAAAAGGATGGAGAGTTAGGTACATTACATTCATTCTCCCTTTCCCCCTTCTATATGACACTGCAGTCTCAGCAATGTCTGGGGTCATGTCCCTTTGTTTCTATGGAGTGAATGCCTCAGTTTCCATTCCTTCCCACCATACCTTGAATAGTCCTCTTGAAGAAGGCTTTACATGCCTCACAGGAAGCCACGCCGTAGTGGTACCCAGAAGCAATGTCCCCACACACCAGGCACAGCCGCTTGGGGATTGCATTGAGCATGTACTCGCACTTGGTGGGTGAGTCCTCCATGATGGCGCTGGCGCAGTCGTCGTAGCGCTTGCGGCAGGACCCGCTGCCAATGCCCGTGCCATTGAACATGGGTGGCGAGTCTAGGCCATTGGGGTGGCCACCCATGGCCATGCCGTAGCCACCGCTAGCATCGGAGGAGCCGCTTGGGCTGTGGTGGCTGATGGCGTCAATGCCAGAAGATGGGCTGGAGGGCTCGGTCTTGATGAAGGACCCACAGCTGGAGGAGAGGTGCCGCTCCTCCGTGGCCATTCTGCCGAGCAGCCTGCAGGGAGAGAGCAAAGGCACTCAGCAACTGCCTGGCCAAACCCAGTTCCAGGTTCAGTCAAAAGAGAGCCCTCCTTTTGCCACCTCTGTCCAACTCCAGTTGGCTCAGGCAGTTCAACCCCATCCAGATTCTTCTTGAAGAATATCGGTACAATTGACTAAGACCAGCCCACCTGCTCCCCACTAGAATAAAGACAAAGCTCTTTGTATAGATCATAATTTCGGGCTGTTCATAGGCTGCAGTGCTGGGAAGGGGCCTGAGTGCTGATGAAGCACAATCTACCCAAAGTACCATCTACCCCAAGACAGCAGAAAGAAACAAGCTTGCTGGTGGCAGACCAGGTGAAAAAGATGTTTGGTTAATATAGAATCTCCTGCCCTGGCTTTATGCAAAAAGTTCAGTAGCAGACCCTGCAGAAATGACCTGCTTAAATTGGATTTTCATTTTTCATTTTCATTTGTAACACAGAAGACTTTGATTAATTTTCAAGTTTGAAAAGTTCTTTCTCTCACCACACCTCACCCTTTACTCCACCCTGCTGCACTGTCATCACTAAAAGAGGAGCTTAGAAGGAAAGGATGGAAGGAAAATCATCTGATTAAAATTTTTTTCTGTCTTGATCTTCAATCTTAATCTTTCTTCTATTTACTAGTATTGAGCTTTTGCATGGACACACAAATTACCACTTCTTAAAAAGAGGTTACACTCCTGAGTTTATGGAAAGAACTTCACCAGCTTTTCAAGCTCTTCATATTTATTTTAGTAACAGATAATCTTATTCCTTATAAAAACATTCAGACTTTTCTTGGAAGACTGCTAAATTTTATGATATTTACAGCAGTGAGTTTCACGGATTACTTGTGTGGTGTACAAACAAACAAATCCCACTTTCATTTGCCCATAATGTATTTGCAGCCTGTCAGACTCCCTGAACATCTCCTGACTGTCCTTCTCAGGAAATGTAGTTTTGCCATGTTCTCCTAATTCAGCTCTTCATTATCTGTATGATTGCTCTTCATGCAGAAGTTTTTGCAGCTCTCTTATCTGTTTCATCATCCATCTCGGAACTTCCTCTAGTCTGGCTATTTCTGTTCAGTCCAGAACAGAGTTCAATGAGCCAGCTCCTCAGCAGCACGAAACTGGCATTGCTCCATCCCTTCTCCAGCTGAAGGTCTGGACAGTAGTCAAGACAAAGGCACACCATCAATTACCTAGTGACGTTACAATATTTTCAATGTTATTTTCAGTCTACATATTATGTAATTCTTTGCACTGTTTGCTTCCCCCCTCCCATTTAAATGAAAATCTAAATTGTTACCATTTATTCAACAAATAGTATCAGGTAGTTACTTACTGCAGCACTCCCATCTTATTCCTGAGTTGCTACAGCTAATTTAGAATCCATTAAGATGCATGAAATATCAAATTAATCCTTCTGGTGTGCAATGTTTTGCAACAGTCAAAAGTATATTTCATCTGCCACTATGCTGGGCAGTCCAGACACCCAGCTTTATTAGGATCCTCTGGAGCTCTTCAGTCTTCCTTGGTAATTTGATTTCATCTGCAGTCTCATTGTTCACCCACTTCCCAGATCATTAACACATGGATCAAACACCACAATACTGATCTTTGTGGATGATTCATGTTAACCTTTATCATGCTGAAAATTGACTTTCTTTTCTGAGTAGGGTATTTCTAGCCCTTCTTTCTGTCTCTGACACCTTTTAATTGATAATAATATTAACCTGAGAGGTTAAATTTTCCCTTCAGCAAGAAGATTTGTCAAAGGCTTTAAGAAAAACCAAACATGCATTTTCCTGATGACATGGTCAAAGAATTCTGACTGATTAGAGATGCTTGACTTTTCTTTTTGGAAGTTCTGCTTGTTTAGAGTTACCACACCATGGTCATGTGAGTAATTTCTATTTCTATTCCAGTTTCAGCCTATTTACCTGGTATTTGTGGCAACTCCTTCTGCCAAGAGGTCAAATCCATCAGGGGACAGGACAAAACATTCTGTGAATCAGCAAGGCTGGAGTGCACAATTTTATATATCACATCTGTGTGTCTGTTGATAGGAATATAGATGTTTGGTATGCAGCAAATACACAGACTTGCATCCTTATGATCTCATTTGACCTAAGTATCTCCTAATTTTCCCTTCTCTGTTTCATCCTCAAAGTTTGACCTCATCTCCTATCTCTGGGATCGATCAGCCAAGTTTGTTTTTTGGCAAGACTGTTGACCTTGAGAATATGGGCAGGCATCTCACGTTCCTCAGCTGCTTTGCCTGGTGTTACTTGAGAGGAATCCAGGGTTTGGGCCCTCTCAGAGACAGTGTGATGAGTTGATAAATGCCCATGCTTTGCCCAGAGGGCCACAATGAACTACAGGTCATGGAGCAGTTACAGAAATTGCTGCAGGTGCATTCATCTCTATTCCCACAGGGCACCTAGACATATTGCAGATCTGGTGTAATGACAGCTGACTGTGTGAAGGAAGATGAAACTTTGCTAGCTGAGACTAGATTTTAGTATCTCACAGCAAAGCTGAAACCTGCTGTGTGGGTTCTGGAACCTCTGCCTACCTGTGAAGTGCATCTGTGGTAAAGAAATGAAAATCACTGGGCACAGCAATGTGAGATTGAAGTCAACATGGAAGGCAAAACAACCATAAAACACTGTTCTGCACCGTGAAATTACAGAGGTGCAATTTTCAAGGCAAACAGAGGAAAACACTATGAAACAGGAATGACAGGGAGATGAGCTGTACTGGCACATTCCATCAGTGGAGCCCAAATCCCAGCTTCTGTTTCTTAAATAGTCCAACATTCACAGATGACCTCAACAACGCTTACCAAAGTATTTTCCTTCAGTGGAGGGAAAACAAAAAATAAAAACAAAAATTAAAAATAATTTAAAAAAAAAATGAAAAAAACCCCAAAACCTGGGAAAATAAGGAGCCTTCCTTCTCACGAGAAATCATGAGAAGGAAGGCTCATGATTCTCAAGGCATGCAAACAGTGAATGTTTGATGGTGAACCAGGAAATGAGCCCCCTACATCCTTACAGCTGAGGACCCTCCTACATAGCGAGGACTTGCTACATAGCAAATTCTGGTTGAATGTGAATGCATGCTTGAGAGCAAAAGCCCTTAACATGAAGATAGATCAAAGATTACAGCTAAGGTGACTCCAGCCACTCCAGAGCATGTGCTTTTCTTTTCTGGCCTCTGACTTTGTGCAAGTCTCATGGAAATCCTGTGCTGATTTTTAAACAGTCAGAGTGTCCCCTGGCAATGAGATACAACATCTTGAACTTCAAGAAGAACAGCTAAATGTTTTTTGCAAAGAGTTCAAAGTGATGAACAGCCATTTTGCTTGGCTCTAGTTACCTTAATAGGAATGTAAAAGGAGAGAGACTTGATCCAACTCTCCTCCGTGCTGGCACAGGAAACTCCGTTACTATTTCTGTGCCCATGTAACAGGCTTAGAGGTTCTAAACATTTCGTTCTTTTCACCTTTCCTCATCATAGGTCATTCCTTCTAATCCCTTTAGCATCTTTGTGGTCCTTCTCTGGATTTCTTCCAACTTCCCTGGGTGTCTGTTGCAGCAAGGTGCCCTGAACTGCACAGTGCAATGCTGCAGCACTACAGGGGAGAGTCACTCTGGAAAGCACAATGCCAGGAAGACATATGGACCAACTGAGCAGTAGCTTTGCCAGACATCAGGTTGCACATCAGCTCACACAATTTGATAGCCTGTCTCATTGGGACCTCTCTGAACATAAGCTGCTTTTGCCACTGTGCTCTGCACAACATGAAATTTGGAGATTCTCCTTGTTCCAAAGTAGATCCAGGATCATCTTTGAACTACACAGTGCTAATTATCACTTGTTTTACCAAAGCCTGTTCACAATGCTCATTTATTCAGCCTAGCACTTCTTTTTTCTATGCTGATTTTTTTTGTATCTTTTGGTTCTCTCAACTGTAAATTTGAGAATGATCACTTTTATGTTTCTTCCAGGTCACTAATGAGTATTTACAGTCAAAGCACTCTCCTTTTGGACACCATCTTTGCAGAAGGATAAAGAATATCTCTAACCCTTCTGTTGACACTGTCATTTAATCCATGATTCATTTCACAGGATTTGTATCAAAACCAATTTGATTTAATTTCCCTAATAAGATTTTGCACAGCTTTGTGTCAAAAGCCCATGCATGGTCCAGAGCCAGTCTATTCACTGCATTCCTTTTGCCCACTAATTATCTAATTGCATCAAGAAAGATTATTGTCTGCTGTCCTCCTGTTTCATAAACCCACTGCTGTTTATCACTAACAGTGTTGTTAGCCTTTATGTGCTTGTAACTGCCCTCAGACAAGCATGCTCTGACCTCAGTGATTCTGGATGTAAATACACAGGTTTAGACCAAGTCAAGACTGTGCTTTAGGTTTTTATCCATTAGTGTTCTCTCCTTTGGGCAGCAATGTTGGTTAATGTTACTAGTTTCCTCAATTCTTCTCCAGCCTTTCGTCCTTTGCTATTTCTCTGCAATAGCTGGTATTTAGTCATTAAAGGCTTATGAGTTTAATGACCTTTTGAGAACAACAGCAATAAGGGAGGGAAAGATTGCCAGATGGGGAGGAACAGAAAGGGGCAGAAGACTAGAGTTATAAAATTAAGGCAGTAGTGCCCCTGATTTTCATTCTTTTAAACATTAAGGATTACAAGTTTGGGATTGATGCAGGCAAGGCTACTTTGATGCACATCCTTTGGGGTTATTTTTGCCTGAAATAGTAATTTGTAGCTACATTCACCTCTTTACCCCACTTCTGGATTTGGATATTACAATAATTCAGTAGTCTTTATGCATAAGTGAGAAAAAAAAAAATGTCCACCACTCACACCTGCTTAGCAGGACAGCCAGAACACCCAGCTTTGTAACAGAAGGTAACTTCTCCCTCCAGAGGAACTTTTTATCAGCTGAAGGTATACACAATTCAGCAATTTAATACCATCTGAGCATTGAAGTGGTCATGCAAATCTAATTATTTGACCATCTAAGTAGCACTGGCTATTCCAAAACTGGATCAAAACAAGTTTAGTGACAACACTGCTGAGCTTCCTTAGTGGCTGAAACCTCATCTTTAACAGGAAATGCAAGGATAAATCAGTTCTATACTCAGTTTCCTGAAGAAAGATAAGGAATGGGCATACATTCTGCCATGTAGTCCAGTCCCTTCACCAGTATTTTCTGGTTTAGTCATAAAGGCACCAACTCAGCATGCTGGAGATCTCCAACAGCAAGACTGAAATTGTCATTAAAATGGGTACTGAAATACAGCTGTAGAACTAGTATCAGCTGATGGAGGCGGAAAAAGAGAAAACACTCAGACCCTCCTCAGGAAAAGTCTTCCATATTCTGGGCACAAGGAGAAATGTAAAGGTTGGAAATGGGCTTTTTTGGGGGTGGCTCTCACATTGGATATGGATTCCAGACAGAATGAAATCTAGAAAACCCTGCAGGTAAGACGCCTGTACAGCTTGTAACTTCCAGGAGCCATATGGCTGTACTTGTGGAATTGCACTTCAGTCCTGAAGTACTCACAGTAGATTTAAGTTATACTGACAAAACCTGAGAAGTCTGCCAGTATAAAGCTGCTCACTTCAGGCAACAGCTTGTGACAAAAGAACACTTTAGATAGCACACAAATTTTTAAACCAGTCATGGAAGATGAAAGTAGTTTTAATCTACAGAAACACCAATGATAAGAGAGATAAAAACATTCATTCTCTTCTCAAGTACAGACCTATTTCTGTTATCGGTATTTGTCAGTTCAGATGACACAAACTTGCATTGCATGTGTAAATGGGATGTGAACATCATGAGCAACATAGATTCTGTGTCTTTTGTGGGCCACATGAGAGAGCTTTGCAACCCACAGTAGGCTGACAAACAATGTAAGTCAGCTTCTCAAACACTGGCTGCAACTCCAACAAGCCAAATTTTGTCAGGTGCTTTTTTTAGACACAGAAGACAGAAATAAATAATGTTTTCCAAGTGTCAGGCTAGATGTGACAGCTGCAATAACAGCCAGTGTAATTTTAGGTCACCTATGCAAAGAGTTAATGTCATAGAGCTGAGCCACACCTGTTGGTTGACTTGCCTTTACCACGGACAGCTCACAAACACACTCCCAACCCTTGCCTCACCAAGAACACCCACCAAAGTGCTAGGGAGGAAAGGGATCACCACCCACACTGGTTTCTCACGCTCTTTTACTCCATATGGACTTCAAATGAGAGAGCCATCATTTGGAGACTTTATCTATACTGACAGCTTTTCTCCATTGAACAGTCCAAGAGTAATGGAATATGCCAATGTGCCACTTTACTCCTGTACAGTGGATAACTGTGGGTAACTCAGTGATATCAGGAATCTTTTCTGGGCTTATTCTATCACACAGGAACATTCTGTTCCCAGAACAAACTTAATTTCTCTCTGAGAATGGGCAAGAGCTTGGGTAGCACCAGCATGATGGTCATGATCATAAACATAAACAGACCACTGCATAGGCTTCAGAGATTTTTTTGTTTCAATCACAGTATTTTGCATTGCTATAATGGACAACTGTCCGAACTCAGCTTGATGTAACTATCTTTTTCTGGAGTGCTGATCTGATTTCTACGAGTTTTGCCATATTTCCTAGTGATGGCTCCCTTTGGCTTGCATGGGTTATGCTCCTATTCTATAGAGTGTGGCAAACCCCAGACAGCCAGTTTTCAAGGCATTTGTCCATAATATGCCCCCCCAATACTACATACTTGTCTTTGGACAAGCTAGTGCTCACATTCTGGCTCTTACACAAATAGTACTTGCTTGTCTAATGCCCAGTAGATATTTTATCCCTTTGACCCATTGCATAACCAGAGCACAGTTACATATCAGAAGATCTTCTCTAGCCCAAGTTAGCTCATGCTGAAAAAAGCTGCCACAGCAAACTGTCTGGAGGCTGCTTAATAAATAAAAAAGGCTCTCATGGGCAGAAGATATTATGGATTTCCTACTAGCCTTCATCCCTCTCCTCATTACTGTAATTTCTCTTCACCTTTACGACAACAGTCTTGTTAGTAAATGGTAAAAAGTATTACACAGATGAAGTGACAATTAATCTGGAGGTGTGACACATATTATCAGTTTCACTCTCGTATTAACACACTGCCTTTTGAAGGTACTTTGCCCTCTGGTGTACTAAATGGCACTTCCTCTAGAGTGAATTGCTTTAGCACTTGAGCTAATGCTTCTAGCTTATACTTACTGTTGATACCACAGCAAGACAAGGACAGGGTTGACTTGCTGTTCACTATTTATCCAAATTCTACCACCACCCTTTCCCCCCAACATTATCATTCTGTGTTTCACATTTCCACTTACCCCACTATTTCTACACTCACAGCAGTTCAACAATTTTGCTGGCAGACAGCAAAGCAGCAATTCAATCCCTGTTGAAATGCTCACCTAGACCTTCATTTCTTCTTGAGTGTCTTCTTTATATGCTGCCTATCAAGAGCACTTATAATCTATATCTCTCTAAGCACCTTCAGTGTCCTTTGGACACTTGTGAATGAGACCCATGCACAGGAGGCTCTGTAGAGCACATTTCAAACACTTATACATCAGAATTTTGCTTCCACCTTCTCAGATGAGCAAGGAAAGGAGAACGTCTAGCACTGCCATTCATATCACACTTACTTTTGCACTGCAGCCTGATCCAACATCTCATCTCTCAGAGACCTTTGACTCAGTATCCTCTCAGCATTTCTGAGAGAAAACTGCCACCAGTACAAATTCTTCAGACTGCACTTCCTTGCATTTCAAGACATTCATTGAAGATATCCCTCTTCAACCTTGCCTACAATTCATGGGGAACAGTGGCATGAAAAAAAAGAGAGACCCAGAGGTATTGCTTAATTTTTCTAGGTGTTTTAGGAAGGAGTTAGGATGGGAGATACATATCAAAGACATCACCCTAGAAACAAATGTGCAAAGAGACTTAGTAATTGACATTTCTTTAGGAATACAAGCTTACTGAAAAAGAGGACTTTGGGTTTATAGAGACAAAATACGAGCTTGAATGTTATTCAGTTTGGATGCATTTAGAAATTCTCTGGGTTTGAGTGGGTAATACTTCTTGGGAAGGTTTCTGTTTCTTACACTTCAACAACACAGTTGTAATGGGATTCTGCCTCCTTCTCCCACCCCGACCAAGACAATCCAGACAGATTAGATGGGCTTTGCCTAGATTCCACCTGTAGCTCTCAGAGAAATCTATAACTAAGTGCCTCATCATTAGAACATTGCTCAAAACCTGACAGATCTTGAAAAACTAACTGAAATTAGTTCCACATAAATTACAGCATGGGAAATAAAAAAAGGCAATTAGTGCTTTTCAATTTGATTTTTTTTTTTAACCCTGACTGTCCAGAAAGGATTTCTAAGATGATACAGTGGCAAAGCAAGATGATTGTGAGTAACTGCTAATGAATACCACAGGTGTAAGGATAATAGGTCACATATGGAAACAGTAGTTTCCTTCTGCACACCTTACACTGCTGTAACATACAGGAGGATTATCTTCAGCTACCTATTTAGAATAACCTTAAGGTTCAGTTTTGCTGAGTCTCTAAACTCCCACCTTTGGTAAGTATTTAGCAGATCTCTTAGCACACACTGCATATATTAAGTAGGCATCTGTATCTGACCCAAATTCCAGCTTCTAACCTCCATAACTTATTGTAAATCCGTTTCATTCATCCATCGTGCTGACTGTCCCTATTTCCTTTGACTGACAAAGCAGCTTCCCATCTACTCAAGTCTGACCCTACCTGAGGCCCCACAGTATCCTGCATTCTTACTGAACCAAGAGATGAGATCAACAAACTGCTCATTAGTCAGAAACTGTATAGCAGAATAAACATATAATTTTCCCTGATACTCTACAAAACTTGCATGTTTCTATCTCTAGATTAAAAAAAGAAAAAAAAAACCACAACCAAACAAAAACTCCCTAAAAATCTCAGTTCAGCCAAAACAATTCTGAAGGAAAATACTTTTTAACTATTTTGATTTTCCTCACAAATTGGCATTATCAGAGGAGAATTTAACTAAATGTGATTACAAAATCCCCACAAAAATATTCCTTTTGTCATCCTGAGTAGATTATTTTCTCATCCCATTAAGTTTTCACTTTTCTCTGTTACTGTTTCTGGATATGAAAGAAAGGAATGCAAGATTGCAAGCTCTTTAACCTCAGTTTCTCTCCCTCTTCCATTCTTTAGCATCCCTGCTAATGGCTAAGCAGAAGCTCACATGCAGACATAGCAAAGCAGACAGACAGTCAGACACCAGCAAAGAAGCTATACAGCTGCTTATACACTTCCACATAGTACCTTTCTGAGATGGCTTTAAATGTTACATTACTTCATTCTGTGAATGAAGGGTATCTGTGTATAGCAGGCACACATAAAGTTATTGTGCAGATACAAAACCCCCCCTTCTCTCACATCTCTCCTTTCCTCATCACGTGCATGCACCTAGATATCATTCCAGTAGCTTTGCTATAGAAGCCAAACTATGACTTCATGCTTCCTGATCATCACTGTGAGTGGTCAGATCTTTATGGCAAACATGCTATAATGCAGTAAAGCAAAAACAATCAAAAAGCATTGCCTGAGCCATATCCTCTGCAGTCTGCACCTTGAGACACGCTCCTGTGTCTATCAGAGCATGGGAGGAAGTAAGACCTCTCATGGTTTTACATATGTCTGCAATCTGTCCTATCCCGTATTTAAGAAGAGCTTGTTCTCCCTCCAGAGATCTGGAACCCTTTGCTGATGCAGCTAGGAGAAGGCCTGCCCTCTTCAAAGTAGGGACCCAAAAAGAAGCAAATTTCAGCAACTGACGGCCTGGAGTGACCCAACTGAAACCAGCCCACCCTGACGGCATGTCCTCCCCGCCGTGCTTGTTCCCTTTGCCCTTGGAATGCTATCACTTGTTATCACGCTGACTTCTCCAGATGGGGCATTTTGGCTATTGATCTGATAAATAAACAGCCTGCTCGCTCGATCAAAATGTTATTTTGCATTTCAATTACTGTTCGCTAATGCAACCTTCATCCCGCCAAGAGTGCTGCTGGCAATGACACTCGACCTGGCACAGGCGTTTGCAAGCAAATTGGGCAGCACCCGCTGCAAGCACCTAACGGGATTACCAACCTCCATTAGATGCACAGGGAGAGAAGGCGATGGACAGACAGGAGTGGGCTGGAGGGGAACAGACACACGCAGAACAGAAGGTGTGAGCAACCTGGACAAGGGGTAGAGAGAGGCAACAAAACGGCTTTACCAGATGTTTTGACAGTGAGAGATCTTGAAAGCTAAAGATTTTCCCTCCAGTGAACAACCCCAACAGCTCATAGCAGATAGACTGAGCTCTCTGTGTGGGAGCCGTGCAAGAGTTCAGAGCAATGGGAAATAGAAATCAATGTCTGCTGACAAGCCAGCAGTGAGCACTGCAGCCCATCAGGGCAAACAGGGTCAATTCTAAAGCAAGTTCTGAAGCCTAGCTCCACCAGGGCTCAGCAGACCCTAGAGATACACACAGCATTTTGTATCTAAACTTGGAGGGAGGAAACCCTCTTAATCCTTCTTGGATTCTTCAGGGAAATATGACTGCCTCTGGAGAATCTGGTGGTGATACAGGAAGAAAGTGGCATCCAGAGGTGTTGCTAAAATCTCTGGTAGGTGTTGGTCTCTATTAATTCAGCACTCTGTTTACATCAGGGAATCCTGTGCCAAATCCACAGACTGGTTTCGCTCAAACCCTGTCTACAATAAGAAACACAACACAAATACTAAGTCAGTGAGCAGCCGCCAGCAGTGAGGTCAGACATGACCACGTGGTTATGAGACAGCTTCTAGTCCCAAACTCTTCTAGTCATGTGATATATTTCACCAGGTGGCTGATTTTGCACCAGACTCCTGCATGATGCAGAATATACCTTATTCCTCTTTCTTTTTCCTACCTACACTCTTAAAGGAAATGTAATGAAGTGACACAATCCTTTACCATTGCATGCAAATAGCAGTCACTCCTTTCACCACCCCATGCACAGATTGCCTGTTTGGATTTTGCTCCCAGCTGACAAGATAATACAAGTCAAGTAAATGCATTTCTCTCAATTTCCAGAAAGCCTTTGTCAAAGGTCTTTCGCCAGGCCTGGACAAATTTCTCCCATTTATAAACAGATAGCATTCAGACTGAAACTGCCAGTCATCCAGGAGTTAAAAATAAACAAACCTCTGTAACACCCTGAGATTATATAAACAAAATGCTAAGTATAACACACTGAATGAGATCAATGTGATGCATAAAGACAGGATCTATAACTTCGCACACTAACACTTCATCTGCTCTGTGTGCCCAGCCTTCCAGTTCCCTCTGCCCTTGGCAAACTAAGTCAGTGTCCCACACCCATCTTTCTCTAACCAGTCTATACTGTAGACCTTACCCTCCCAGGTCTGTCTCTGTGCCCAACCTTTCTCTGTGCCCACTCTTAGGAGCAGAGTTTTGGGAATCATTCCACATGTCGATCACTGCTAGGTAACCATGCCCCAAACACAGCCCAAGGACCCACATACATGTTGTGACTCGTGAGTAGTCACTGGCTCTGTGTTTATGATGTGGGGCTCTGAAGTACAGTGTACTCAGCCCTTAAAATGCAGCCAAAATGTCTCAAAGTCTAATTCCAGCCTCAACACTGATCTTCTTATAGACTTCAGCAAGTCACTGCAGCTCTCCAGGACACTGCTTCCCCAAGCTGACATGGTCCTGAAGAACCTACCTCTCAGGAACACCTTGAGAGTCAAACGGCAACTCTGATTGAAAGAAAGGAGCATGCAGAGGAGTGTCATAACCAGAACGATGGACAGACAAATTCTATGCTCACATGATGTTCTCTGCTCCACATTATCAGCAGAATTTGAACCTCTTTCTGCAGCACCACAGCTCTCCAGCTTGCCTGTTTAAGTAGTGTGAGTAGCTTGTGTTTTCCTGCATGCAAGCTAGCCAGAAGAATGCACTGGCTTTGGAAATCTGTTTCTATAATACACACCAATTCTGATCTCCTCCTACACCTCACTGTACTGTAAGCCCAGGCCTCTGTGACCTAGTCTACACAATAACCTAATCTCTAATACTGCCTAATCCTATCTCCATTTCCCCACCTGCTATTTCACACACCAGCGGCCTCCTGATCATACCCCCATATCAACTCATTTTTCTATCCTTCTTTGCAATTATACTTCAAGTTTTTGATCAAAAATGCTATTCTGTTTCATTACAGAACTAAGTCAATTTTGGCAATGTTTTTACTGTAGAATTTCCAAAACAACTCTAGAAAAATTAGATGTTTAACTTTGCTTTGCTCCTAGCACTTTGTTTAGCCTGTCATGTGTTGCCTTGTGTTGTTTGATGAACTAATCACACACCGTTTCAAGAATAATAAGAAGAACAATATTCAAGAACAAAATATTGGAACTTTTCTTCAAAATAAATTTTATTGGAATTTCTACTTTGCCTAAAATTTCAGGTTGCAGTCAGATTTATGATGAAATAACACTGTCAAACAACAAATATTCTGTGAACCAAGATTCTAATTTCCATGCAGCTCCCCTCCCTGTGTTTTCCACACAGCCCTGCTTGTGCTTCACTCAGTAGGTCTCTCTTCTCTACTTATACACATTCAGAAATATCTGTGTTCTAATGTACACAGAACTGTTTTGACATTTCATGCTATCTTCATTAGCCAGGCAACATAGAGAGATTGAGACTGGGAAACAAACTGCATCTAAATCACCTGAAAAGGTGGAATTCTACATAAAAGTTCTGGAAATTCAAGAGTATCACAGAATCTATGTCATCAACTCATATAAAATGGCTATCCTGCATTACTCAGAGATTTATCATGTGTCAAGGAGCATCCTGCAGCCAAAAGTCAATCCCTCTTGATTTGAAAGGTGAGTGCTGTTGGAGAAACACAGTTCCACTTTTCCATCTGGTGCCATTTAAACTTTACCCCATTCCTTCTGCATCACAATGAAATCACTGCTGGCATGTGATCAGAAGCTCTGAAACCCTGGCTGCCGATCAGTTTACAAAAAATTGACCTGGACATTCTATCCACTTTGATGAGAGCCTGAATGAAACTTCTTTCTCATTCACTCATGCGAAGGAGTGCTACTTCTTAGCATCTCTGTGACCCACAAAAAAATGCTTTATTTTACAGCTCACTGAGGAAAACATTAAGTATCTTACCTGACACCTAAACCTTACCCAGAATTTTCTAGCTACAGGGGAAATAGATCAGAAGTAGTTGTTACAGTATCCTGGCTCTTCATTTAAGCCTCGTTCCAACTCCTGTTGAAATCAAATTGTGATTCCTATTGATCCGAACACGAACTGGACCTCAGGATCTGAAGTCATCTGAATGTTGAGCACTGCAGCTATCCCATGACCTTTACTGGATTTCTGGAGACTTGTTTTCTAGTGTTTAACTACTCCTTCTCCAAACATGCTTTTATTTCAAATGTTCCTGGCAAGGAAAGGAAGGCAAACTTTTCCCAATAGAGGACTTAGAGATTCCCACTTACAGTAACAAATACTCTTCTCCTGCCAGTCACACTGCACAGACTGATGGCCCTATGCACACATGGCAAATCACAGGGTACAGTGCATCCATTCATACATCTCCATCTCCAGGTTACATTCATTGGCCTGAGCATCTCTTGGAAGTCATATGCTGCCAGCTTTAGCAGGCTTCTCCACTCTGTTCAGTTCACTCCAGAGAGGAAATTCAACAACAACAGGCTTCTTAAAAACATCTAATACAGATTTGTTTATTTCCTTGGATTCATCCTAAGCAGATAAATCAAAACTCTAAATGCCTCTGACAACTTTCCTGCTTGCAAAGAGGAGGTAAATTCCATTCATGTTAAAGCAATCCTTTCACTTCCCACTTTCCCAACCTGGAAATAGCATTATTCTCAAACCAGAAAGAATTTAAGGAATCCAAGATGCAAATCAAAACAGCTACGAGTAGCTAAACTGTCTCCCATGCTGTACCAGCCATCTTCACAGAGAATGCCAGTCCACAGGGTTAATAGCAATTCCTCTGTAGGAAAATCACTGCTCTTCCTAACTACACCTGAGCTGCCTGCTCTGACTTTCTGAGGTACTGGCTGCAGTGCTGTTCACCCCTTGGCATTCACAGCATATGGTACAAAACAGGCTGAATCAGCATAGGAGCGCCAGTGACTGGATTGCAGTGCTAGGAGAGGTTGTTCCTGACTGTGCACTAAGCTGGTGAAAACATGAACTTCAGTGTTAGTCCTCCTATTTTTTTTTTTTTTTTTTGTGCATAATTTAGCTGAGGTGTTTAAGTTCTTGACAAATCTGCAAACACTTTAAAGTTCCTCTGTCCCTGCAGAACTGCTGGATAGGGTTTCAGGCCATGTGTTGTTGAGAGAGTGCCTTGTAATATGCTCCTTCCAAATAAAAAAAAAAAACCTGTCAAATTTGGTACAGCAAAAACCTCACCCAAACACAAGGTGAGAGCCCTCCAAAGAGACTCATGGCCTGAAATCCTCCTGGAGGGATACACATTCAGTCAGATAAGGGACCAGATCATAAGTAGGGAGCACCTTTCCTGCAAACCTGTATTCTTTGATCAGTTTGGAAAGACTAAAACAAAAATAGGAGTTGTTTTGTCCAGCTTCAGCATTGAACAGGGGAAAATGTGTTTAGCAAAAGCACTGGCTTGCAAACCAGAGCCATGATTAAGAGCCTATAGTCTTCCACCAATTCACATAGATTAATTTTGGTCACACCTAGTTAAAAAACAGCAAGAAAGCACATTTTAAAATGCCACTTGCATTGAACCTCCTGCTTCACATTGTACCTGGAGAAGCCTGAGCTGAAGTAGCAGTAAAATATGAAGAGAAGTTATGGATTCTGGTGTATCCTATGAGAGCAGTGTTTATTCTAATCAATCAACTGAAGAAAATAGTAGCTGAGAGTAATTATTAATAATCAAGTAAAATTGGATTATTTCTCTGCACTGCAGTGTCATCTGGATGGGAAGGCTGGTATAGAAATAAAGTTCATCAGAGCAAGCTACTGAAATAAAATTGCTGACCTCAGCAGTTCATCAAAGAAGGTGGAAAAAGGAATCTCAGCTATACATATGGCAGACTATCTATAGAGCATGAAGACTAACTAAAATAATTACCTGACGGTGGCCCAAAGGCTGAGCTCAGGCATTGAATCAATCCAGTTGTATATCCAAATAAGAGCAGCAAGACCTACTGCCAAAGTCCTCCACTTCTGAGGTATCTGGTTTTGTTATTCCTCATTCCTGAAAGCAGTCAGCTCCCTCTCTTTCTTGAGAGGAAGGGTCTCAAGCCATCTCTGAATATGTTGTGTCCTCTGCGTAGGTGGCATTGAGGCTGATTCTATATTCAAGGAATGCAACTGAAATATGTATCATAAAGGACCTCTCTACTGAACATCTTGCAGTATATTGAAGTCAGGAGATCTGGTGCTACTCTACCTAAACCAATCTTAACATGTCATTGCACAGAGAGGGTCACAAACACAAACACTGAATTGTAACTACAAAACATGCACTTTTACTGCAAAACCAATGGCTCAGTCAACTTCAACCACAAACAGATAGGTGCAATTATATTAGTCATTTGTGTCCAGGAATGCTTTGCCTATGCAATCAAATGGACATCTTGTAAATATTTTGCAAACACAATTTAAGAGTCTCCACTGAAAATATAAGGCAGACATAATATCAATGTCCAGACTGGGTATAATCCAGTAAAGCTCCCTTGCAATAAATGCAATTGTACCAGTTCAAAAATTTAAGGTGGCAACTCCTAGAACACGATACTCCTGGCAAGAAGAAATAGTACCCAGCTGCAGGGGGAATACAATACTGCTACCGAAGGAGGCAGAACTTGGTGTTTTCTGACATCTGTGTGTGCAAGACTTCAGCCATAAAACTGAATTAACACAGCAAACATTTTGTGTTTAACAGCTTACTAATTACATTTTCAAACTAAATATTTACTCCTATCTCGAGTATTCCTATAGCAGAATCTAAGACGAGTTACTCCTCCATTTATTTTAACAATTTCTTAAATTAAAATAATTCTTTATTCTAAAAAGGTCATGGAAAATCTGGAGAGTTTCTTCCCCTCCCTGTCTCCCCTCCAACTGGTTGCTTCCCAACCCCCACTACATATCATACAGGAATATGGGGTCTGAAGAATGAAGGTTAGATATAAAGCTGTAAGTGAATGTACATATCTACTCCACTAACAATCCCCAGGGCTGGCTTTACATATCACCTGGAGCAAAACACTGCTTTCACTGTCCCACTGCAAAGACAAGCTGTGATGGTCTTTTTATTTCTTTCAAACTTTTTTTTCCCCACCTATTTTAGGAAGTAAGGAGGAAGGAAGGAGATACATGTGGTTTCATATTTTGCTTCCAATTGTATCAGTTCTGAAAAATTTTGATAGTGTGGATCATCTGCCAGAGCAAAAGCATACTATTGCTTCTGCAATGTTAGTGTCTGTTTTAAGCAGCAGCCCACAGAGCAGGATGAAGGAATGAGAAGACGAAAAGACAGTTCTGGATAAAGAGCATGTCAAACAGTTCTACCTGTTTGCATGGGAAGAAGGGGTTAAACCTGCTTTGAGGTTCACTTTGTTCTCCATGGCTTGTGCAAGGCCATCAGTCAATTAATCTCCTCTCTTTCCTCCTTTTTTTTTTTTTTTTTTTTTTTTTTTTTCTGGGACCCACTGCAGTAATATCATGCCCAGGAACTTGTTTAAATCCAAGATTCCTCTCTGTCAAGCCAATTCTTCCAATCCTCCCCACAAAGCCCCCCTCACGACACCCCCTCCACCTCTCCCCGAAAAGGGGCCTTCTGAGCTCGTTTTGCTAATGTATTCTCAAACCAAATTAGGGGCTCTGACTCTCGGTGAAGTTCGTGAGTTAGTTGCCGCGATGCACTGAATTAAAGATACCATCTCGGACTCAAATCAGATTAGAGCCCACACACACACATGCAAAAGCCCACTTTCTAATCAATTTTATAAAGGGCCTTCAGCAGAGATACACTAATGGTATTGAGCTAAGATCTTTAAACTAAGTCTGCAAGAAGTCTGCGGAGATAAAACACACACTGTATTAAAGAGAAAGCTCTCCACTCTGCCCTTCCCACCAAGAAGCCTGTGCAGATCGGAAGAGCACCTCAAAATACAAAACAGCTTTCCCTAACCTGAGATGTTCCCTCACATCCTCCTCTCCTCTTCCTACTTCAGACCTTTAATCCCTTCTTTCATTCACTTCCTGTCAAACAGCTGCAGAAGGTCCCTGCACAGAGGGCAGAGGACACAGGGGAGCTACAGAGCCGTGATACGTGTTAAGAATTGGACTTCATGAGAACACGTGAACCCTTTTAGGCCTGTAAGAAGTGGACAAGATGAAAAGCGAGCTACAAGAAGAGTTCCTACTTCAACACAGGTGCCCTGCAGTTACACACAAGATGCTAGGCACTGACCTGGTGCTGGGCACATACAGCTGAGATGCCACAACAGGCACATCCTGAGAGAGGTGTGACTACATGTATGCTAAAGGACTCCTTTTACAGAGCAGCTGCTCTACATGCCCAGCATCTTCACATCCTTCTGTCCTCATCTCTCTGTTTAGCAGTGGAAGTTCTCATCTTTGTCAGAAATGAAAGAGAAACAGAAGGGGTTATAAAAGAAGCTGCAACTAAATATTTAATAGACCAGCTATTGCTCAGTCACCACTGACCAGAGAATAAGGCTATCTCTGGTTATGCCAGGTTTTCTGTGTTAGATCATGGAATAATCTTCTGTTTTAATACTTCTAGTAAAAATACCTCAAAACATTTAAAACAAATTAGAAAGCCAAATCTCAGAACCCCAAGTCTTTACTTGCTTTCTAGGATACTGTTTCTAACAAAAGGACAAGAGGATGCTTGCTAAGGTAACAGAAAGTCTGTATTTCAAAAAAAAAATCACTGCAAAAATTGAAATTCACCAGCTTTCTCTAAGCAAAGTAAATGGACCTCAGCAAGAGCTGTGACAGATAGGGGTCTGACTGCTCTGCACAGAAGCCTTGCTGAGAAAATTTTCTCAGGGCTCAGAGGGGCTTCCCTGAGACAGCTTCAGGACTCACACCACTGTGGAGTTCTACAATGATCATGTCTGAGGATGACGCCAGTTTTCAATGCAATTAACCTTTCCAGCCTAATGAAATGGGTCTATTGGCTGCAGTGGCAGCAAGGAGCCCCTTGACTCTGGCAGGCTCCTCAGGACAGGTTATCGAGGTTGCAGAGTGTTACTGCTCCACTTCTATTTGCAGGCTGCAGCTAATTGATGCCAGACCTGAAAGGAGTAGGCAATGCCAGCCCCAGTGTTGTACTCCAACATCATATTGATCCTTGGGAGCAGGGACTTGGGTCTCTGCCCATTGATCTGCTGTGTCACAGGCAGCGTTCTTCCAGGAACGTACCCTGGGCAGCAGAAGCACACAACTGGGAGAAAGAGGAAAGTTCCTCAGATGGGAAAGCATAGGGACCACTCTAGGGCTGATACTACCTTGTGACTTAGAAAGAACCAGATCTGGGATCGAGCCTGAAGCTTTTGTGCTGTTTTATTCTGAAGCTGGGCAAAGACAGACATAACAGCCCTCCCAAGGGTAGGCGACAAGGGCTGTACCCTAAGGGCTGAAACTCGGAGTCCCTTCCTTCCTTTCTAGCTGTTGAACTTTGACAAGGGGTGACAGGAGAAAAGGGATGGGATGCAAATTTGGTATTATGGGATACAGCCACAAACACACACTGCATGTGGAGGGCGGGAGGGAGAAATGGGTACCTTTGAGTCCTGCATTGAGCCATCCTGCCAACCCAGCGCATGGACATTTCAGTCTTGGAGTTCCAGGGAACTACAAATCAGACCCACATTGAGATTTACCCTGCAATGCTCAGTCCACCATACTTCATTACTTTCAAACCCGCCACAGGGGTGTCACCAAACTTAAGCACCCAAAATATCAGAATCTAAATTATAGAAATTCTTGAAATTATTGAAATGGCATTAAACCCAGAAAATAATGCAAATAAAAAAAAAAAAATTGTCTTCTGTGTCCGTTTCATGCTCTCAAGCTGTGATACCAAACTTCCTTCTAATGCTGAGGGAAAAAAAATTGCATTAAGAAAAAAAAAAATTATTTTCACACACCTTCCTCACTGTCTTTTACAAATTGTTGCTGTACTTTTTTCCAAACATCCAGTGTATTTTTTTAGTGTTCCAGTGTGATAAATATATAACAAGGATATATTCAGGACTTGGCTTCATGTCCTACATGAAACTCTAGTTCCATTTTGTACACTAACTTCTTGGAAAATAAAGAAAGGAAAGGAGAACTGCCAACCAGCTGGCCTTAGGAGCTTTGAGATGCATTGTCCATGTGCACCTTACATGGGGAGGCTTTCCTGCTTTGTGTGTAGACCTCATGGAACAGCATAAACCTCCCACAGTACCTCAATATTCAAAGGCAGAGCAAACAGTACAGGAGACAGAGCACGCATATGGAAATACATTTTGAAAAAAATTAATTAACATCTTTAGCAATGTAGGGCTATACACATTCTACGTGACATCCAGTAATATCCAGTAATTCACCTGGAGGTCAGTCTGGAGCCTACCATTACACAGGATGACAATCTTTGTATAGAAATAATTGGGGTGAGGTTTGTGGGGTTTTTGTTTGTTTGTTTGTTTTGTGTTTGTTTTTTTGTTTGGTTTTGGATTTTTTTTGGGGGGGGGGGTGGGGGGGGGGGGTGCGGGGTTAGCTTTTGGATACAGGAAAGACAAGTTGAGGAAACCTAGACTTCTGTACAAGAAGGGACAACAAGAATTCCGGTACCTGACACGTTCAGTGATGTCTCAGTTCTTAAAGAGCAATTTCCTCCCCTGTCATTACAGAAACAGTTGGTCACATTTTAGCTCCAGTGAATATTTCAGGGCAGCTAGAACTGAATCCAACATGGGGAAAAGGATCTCCTACAATCCCAAACAAGCATCATACTCCCATTGCTGCACTTCAGGGTCAATGACAATGGAGTCCCATTTACCTGGGAAATGGAGGGTAGGCTGCTGAATAGCACCCTGTCACAAAAAGGAAAGTGCTGCCGAGGCACAGAGACTTTCAGTGTCAGCCAGCCACAGGCCGCCTCCTCTGCTGCTGGTACCAAGGAAAGTTTCCTTATTAGAACTTCCTTTTAAAAGAGCCTTTGGCCATGGGGGTCCTAAATTTGACAAGTAAAGGATGATACTGCAGAACTGCCCAGGAGATAAACCTAAGTAGTAGCTTTGCCGTCCTTAGTGACCTGGGAAGTAATTAAACCATCAATATTGGCTTCTTCAGGTTACAAAGCTTCCCAGAATAGCAGAGCCATAGATCATTCACACTGGTAGAATTCAAACACTTTAACTCATCCAGTCTGGGGCAAAGCAACACTACAGATTAGGGGGAGGCCTGGCTGAGGTAAGAGCAGAAGTGAACCTTGTGTACCTCTAATAGGCATGTGATGCAGTCTTGGGAAGTCAATTTCACTAGCGAGACAGAGACTATGAGAAGATGGGAACCACGTGGGGCAAAATGGATGCAGAAGAGAAATTAACTCTGAAAATTCTAAAATCTGTCAGAAACAGATTAGAAAAATAAATTCCAATAACTTCAAGTCAAAAGCAATCTGGATCAGATTGAAGCAGATACACCTCAAAAAGTGAAAGCCAACAGGTAAGCAGGAGAAGCAAGAAAAACATTTTGTCATTTATGACTTTGGCACAGAGTATGAATAGACACAGGACACAGACAGTGTGATACAGATGCTGCCAAGATTAAAAGGTCTCCGAAATTAGTGCTTACGCACACACTGCAACACACAGAGATCTCCTCACCAAGGAGGATGTTTTTGCAGACCTAGAAAATGTGCTTATCTCCAGTATCTGTGTGTGCAAATCAGGACTGGCATGTGCAATGTAACTTTAGACATACACAGATAGGAATGTGCTTGGAAAGAGGCAGAGTATTGTTTGCTGAAAAATCTGTGTCAAGGCAGCATTTGATGCATTTGCACAGTACATAAGCTTTCATCCTTACTACAGAAATTCAAGCTAATCTGCCCAGCACAAGGCACCCACTTCCAGGAACTTCTTTCCCACCAAAGCAAAACTGGAAAACAAACTAATTTGTGGGATGATGACTGGGACAGGACAGGTTGTATTATTAAAGGCATTATTCTCATTACAAAAGCACTTCACTGAACCAAAGTGTTAGGCTGTGTACTGTGTATTAAAGATCTGTCTTGGTCCATAAGAACTTGCACTCCAGAGACAAAATAAAAGACAGGGACTGTTTTGATTCAAAATTTAGAGATAGGGAGAGAAGCAGAGACTTGAAGTGTTTGCTCAGTTCACCTAGGGAAGTTATAGAAAATCTGGGAACTGAGCTTCAATCTGTACTCCAGATTTAGAGCATCCAGAGAAACAGAAAGTGGGAAAGCTGCTTAATCACAGGAGTTACTTTGTGGGCTTCCAAGAGTGATGTATGTACTTCATTTCTTGGTAGGGACATAATACCTCAGGAAAAAAAATTCTCATTAAAAAAAAAAAAAATTGCAAAAACTTTTTGATTTGCTCCAAAACTTCCATAATAAATACATTTGAACACTTTTCAGAATTTCTTTTCCTTCATAATATATGTTTGATTTTGCTTCAGTTATTTTAAGAGAAAGATCATTTTCACTCAGAAATTACAACAATGCAAAGACATAGTTTCACTTCAGCACAGCCAGGAAAAAAAAATAAATCGATTTTCTCAGGCTAAAATTTTAGCACTGCTTTAGGATGTTAGAAAAAAAAAAAACCAAAACAAAACGCTGTAGAGATAATCTCCACTCACTGGGAACATGAACCAGACAGCAGAAGGAAGAGGAAGTCCTGGGCAGGAGAAACACTCACTTGAGTGTCTGCAAGAGAAGGAAGGAAGGAAGGAAGGAAGGAAGGAAGGAAGGAAGGAAGGAAGGAAGGAAGGAAGGAAGGAAGGGAGGAAGGGAGGAAGGGAGGAAGGGAGGAAGGGAGGAAGGGAGGAAGGGAGGAAGGGAGGAAGGGAGGAAGGGAGGAAGGGAGGGAGGGAGGGAGGAAGGAAGGGAGGAAGGAAGGGAGGAAGGGAGGGAGGAAGGGAGGGAGGAAGGGAGGAAGGAAGGAAGGAAGGAAGGAAACAGGGAAAAGCTCCCTGTGCCGGGCCAGAAAGCATTAACTCCACACTCAGTGAGCACTGCAGGATTTGGGGAACATGTGCTGCCATCTTCAGGGATGCTCTCACCTTTCTGTGACCCAAAATCACAAATGAAGGAAAACAAAAAGGGGGAGAATTTCCACAAAATATAAGGAAGAGAAAAATGAGATATCAGCTCTGCCTTTTTACCTCTGGGATTGTTGGTTGTCTGGTCTTGACTAGCTCACAGAAAAACACAGAAATTAAACTTGGGAAAGCCTAATAAATCCTGCCTAGACTACATGCATCTCCAGGCTGTACTAAAACTAACTAATCATTGCTGTTTCACCCTGTCTGATTTCTCTCTCGTCGTCTAATGCAGAGTGGGATTATTCACTGAGCCTCAATGGCAGATGCTCAGTCGAAGCTAACTAACCATCTCTTCTACAAAGCAATTTCTAAGAGACAGAGTGAGAGACCCCGACCCTTTCCCAGAAGGGCTGAATTAAAATGAGTTAATTGTGTGCCCACAGGCTTCTCAAAGTCCTGTTTTGCAAGAACAAATCACAGGTATTCCAAAAACTCATGTATCTGTTACTCTTCCTCAGACAAAACTGCGAGATCTGAGATGCTGTGGGGATATGTACCAGGTAATAACAATGTTACATTGAAGAGGACAAACCTGATTCTCGTAATTTCTGACCTAGTGGACATGTGCGTATTTGAATCTTTTTAAAGCGCTTTCTAATATGTACAATTCTCCCTTTGTTTTCCTGCTACAACCCATTCCACACTGTTGTAAATTCTTTGCCTCTTCTCTTATTCTTACCTTGTTACACATTCCTTACATTTTTCAAATTGCTTTACAGGCTTCCAGCCACAGGGCCCTCATGGATCAAATATTACACAACAGAAACCAATCCACTAATATTGCATTTTGAAGCTGAAGATCCTGTTGTTCCTTACTTTCAATGCTAAGACAGGACTTTCTTTGCCGGTCAAAACACTGACTGAATGAGTACTGTATTCTCCAGATCTCTCTTGTCCTCTGGCTTCACTATCCCCACACCCTCAGCAAATATGATTGCTCCATCTTCTCAATTCAACTAAATGACAAAATAAAAATAACATTTTTGTTCAAATTAATCACCAAGTATTTGCTCCTACTTAGGTCAGGATAATTGCTGAAGGATACAGTATAAAACAGTAGTGTTGTATTTTATTAACAGTAACAATCCATTTTTGTATAAAGCTTTTGGCTTTGTACTTTATGTCACCTGGGTTACAGTTATTACTTCACAAAATGGAAGAGTTCCTTCTCTATCCACTCAGGTCACTGTAAAGAAATACATTAGAAATTATAATGTACAGTGAATAAAAAGCAACATGCAGCATGTTTCACCCACAAGGCTACTCAAAATTGTATGCACATTAGGAGACCATTTCACTCATCCCATCTCTGAAGCCTAACACAGCAGCTCTCCTAGTGTGAGCTTCCAAAGTAAAAAAAGAGAATTGTTTGTCCCACTAAAACTATAATGGAAAATAAGGAAAAATGTAAATGTCTGAGCTGAAATTTAATCAGAACATTGGAGTCCACCAAATAATCAATACTGCAATGCCAAGATGGTTGCCAGGGACACAGGACAACCCTGATCCCAGGCTGAGGTATCAGCTCTCAGAGCAAAGAATTTTTGATCAGCAACTCCAACTCTTGCCCTGTCTTCCACATTTGCTTGCTTGGCTCCTGCTCAGCTTTGCTAACCTGCAAAAACGCTCTGGATCACAATTTAGCATAAGTATGAATGAAAGAGGAAGGAAAAAGGAAATGGTTTGCCCCCAACTTTAAAGACTCTTACTAAAAAAGTTGACTGAACAGAAAATTGTCCTTTTGCTGACAGATTATTTTAGTCATTCCACAAAATTTAATAGACAGTCATGTCTCATGTTGTCCTGGTCCTCTCTGTGATCCATCACATGCACTCAGCTTGGTCCATCTGTTCTGCTCGTCTTTCAAACATGCACCTCCCTTCTCCCATGCTGTCCCTCGCTTCACTCAACCAACTGACTGATGTTGTCTTGCAGACAATGCCTGCGCTGCCTCTCTCTACAAGACCTACATCTACTGAAAATACTGGCAGAAAGCAAGTTGCTAATGATGGGTGAGATGTGCAATGAAGGATGCATGGTTTGTCTTTCTGAAGTCTGTACAAAACATAAACACACTCAATCCATAAAATTGGACAGATATTTTTTCCCCCAGTGCAGGCCTGCTGTTGGTCTGAGAGAAAGAACAGAGCTGTCAAATCCTCCATCTTTTGAGCTTTCTGACCTCTGCCTGGGTGCCTTCTCTGCCTATCCCTTTCCTTTCCCTATTCACACCACACTTTCCAGGGCAGTACCGTGTTTCACCACACCCCTAATACTGGGAGTGCACTGCAGCCTGGGCCCTGGGAAGAGGCATTCCCCATATTATCCTGGAGTGAACCTGCAAATCTGCTGCTCTGTGCCTCTGAACCTCTGTGACGGCTCCCACAAGGAGCTGTGGAGGCACAGGGGAGGTGTGTGTCACACTGGTGCATGGATGCTGCTGCAAGAAGGTATGAAAGACAAACTCTGTAGGAAATAGCAGTGGCTACTGCAGGCCACCACAGGGGAGCATGAACAGAGCCAGCAGGAGACAGCTTATCCGTGCTGTGCTTTGGTCTCTGCAGTAATCCCAGCCTCTCACTTTCATAAGTGCTAAATTCACACAAAAATGTTTTTTTTAAAAAACCCACCACAGGCGATTAAGCTGTGATCTAGATTAATTAGCTGCCATATTTCATTTTTAAAATCAGAACTGGCCTGTGCTGACACGAGGGAAACTTATAATATTCTCACTTGTACTAACTGCCTCTGATTTTTCACGCTGCCTAGAACTCAGGGCTGCTCCCAGCCTCACCCATCCATGCCAGGCAAGTGCCTGCACCTACTCTAGACACCCATCCAGGGTGCTGGGGTGAGGGTGGAGGACCAAGGACCTCCTAATGAAAGTGCTGACCCTGGTGTAACCTGTGTGCCCCAAGTAGCATTGCTTCAGTGTTGAAAACAAAAGATCGATTAATTGTATAATGTACTTTTACTGCTGTTAATTTTTCTGAGTGCTGCTGTTGTGAGTCTTCTGGAGGCTAACAGGACCCTTTGGCCACAAAGCAATATTTACTCTATCCTGGCAGCTGGGCTGCTGGAGGCAAACGATGCATCCTTGCCCCTCAGTTGATAAGGAAATGTCAGAATGCACATCATGAAAAGGACATATCTGACAGAGGATCAGCACCACTGCATGCAAACATGGCTCCGCTCTACCTCTCACTCCTCGGAAGTTCTTCCACTTTGCTCCTTTAAATCCTTACAGAGAGCAGGAGGTAGGCAACAATACTGTTTAAGCAAGATCTTACAGCTGACTTTTTCAAAGCTAGCTTTTCAGGTGATGGACTCTCTTGTCCAGCACTATATTGGTCCCCATCCATTAAAATTGTAGCTTCTCAGAAAAAATGCTGTTCAACCAACCTCCACAAAGTACCTTTTAGTCCTGGTGTTGGCTCAAAAAGCCCAGTCCCAAATCTCCAACACCTACTGGAATTCTCCCATGGATTTAATATGTTCACACTCCTGTTATGTTGTTTTATGTACTACCTTTACAGAAGTCATCCTTACAACACCTTCCTTAAGCCAAGGAGATGCTCTGAGACTCAGTTCAGCAAGAAGCATCTCCTGCAACAGAGAGAGAGCTTCATGGAAGATATCCTTGCTTGCTTTCGCACAGCTGGAGACACACAAGAGGTGTGCAAAGGGTGCATGCACAAGGCACACAGGCGAGGCAGCAAATTAGTTTACACCAAGAAGAAGAAGAAAACAGCCACCATGTTACTTCATTGGAATATGAAGTATTTATATAAATAACAATGCAAAGTACTCCTCAAAACCAGGTAAAACAAAGAACCTTCCTTTCCTTCCCCATCTCTGTGTACAATTTCTAGAGCAAGCACTGCACGACTGTACAGGGCCGCCAGAACAGGAACTACAAAGCAATTCCATCAGCTCATGATCTTCTCAAGTAGAAGATGCTTGCCATGTGCTGCTCCCTGTTCTCTCCATCCCATTCAGCAGGAAGGACTTCAGATAGAAGCTGGGGAAAAGTGAAAACCATCTCTTTTGTTTTCATCACTGCAAGAACCAAAAGGTAAGCAACCTGTAATCCTGCAAAACACCATGAAGACTTGAATATTAATACCCAGACAATGCCCAGTAGAACATGCCAGAAATTTTTTTAGAATTGATTAGTAGTCCCTGGTTCTCTCATTTTCCAGCTCACTGACTGAGCATTTTCTCTGGGGATATCCTGTAGGATCTTTAACCCCATGGAAAACATCAGCTGAGATTTTCCTTCTTCCACGCCAAGTCAGTGTTCCTCTAATTTGCCCCAGCCTATGTGCAGAGTTCCACTCCCATCCCACCTCACAGCAATGTGTCATTCCTGCCTTTTCCACTGGAACAGAAATGCAGCACAGGCCTGCTACCAGCTGCTAATGTGTATCTTTCTTCTCTGGTTGCAGGGGCGCTAAACACACTGCAATAAATCTCCTCATCCCAAGGGAACAGTTCTCTTTCTTCAGGCCCCATGACATTATACACTGCAGCTCTTTCCAATGTCAGAAGTTCCATTTCAATGCTCCTCTTCCCTCTGAAAGATCCTGCTGCTTTATGTCTTACCACAGGGCAATTTGCTCCCATCACCACCCAGCTTTCAGATTCCCCACCATGGGGGCAGGCTGCGCTTTCAGCCAGTGACAGGGTCATGACAGGGCTATCAGGCAGAAGAGACCTGTGTGCTTGTGTGGGCAAGCTTTCCGTGTCTACCTCTTCCTCACATCACAGGGATGCTGATCACTACTTTCATCTTGCAGCAGAAAGTCTGCTTTCTGCTGCAACAGTCTGCAAATGTGAAGGAAAGTCCATTTCCAGTGCAACGGCCACATGGCACATACTGAATTAGGAAGCTGGGAGAGAACCAAAGCAGTGGTTTTGAAAGGTTTGACCCAAATTTTTAAGCCAATTCCCATTCAATTTTAGCAACAGAAACCTGTGCATATGATAGCAGAATCTTTCTTCCTCCTCTGTGATCTCTCTTTCTCCTAAAGCTGTTGTATTCAAATTCCATCTTTTTTGCAGGAAGTAACGGCTGTGTGTTTTCAGAGGGTCTTCAGTAAAGTTAAATGAGAAAAGGTGTGGGAAATAGATGTTTTCTACCACACCTCAGATAAAAACCTTAGTCACAAGTCAAAATGCAGCCACAGTGACTGCACCTTGCCGTTGGCTATTCAGCCCCCATCTCTCTGTCCCAATCTGACTTCAAACTCCATGACACAGGTTCCTGTGCGCTTGTCCTTTCCCCAGCGCACCATCTCCAATCGAACACAGCTCCAACACTGTTCAGTGGAAGCATACTGTTTACAATCCAAAGTGCTCAAGATCATTCTGAATCATCAACTCTCCTTCAGATCTCATGTAGAGCAGTAGAATATTGTCTAACACTGCATCTTGCATTTCCTTGCAGCATCAGACTTCTCAGGATACTAAGGAATCAGATGTTACTAAACTTGGACTTCCTACCCACAGGGAGGTTCTTCTTAAGGCACAGTTTGTTACATTTGCCTTCTGCTTTATTTTATCTATTGTTATAAAAATGCAATTTCTCAGCTTGATGGCATTATATATATAGATACCTTAAAAGAATCTTAAAACCAGAACTGGGTCTCTTCTTCCCAGCTATCCTGTTGCAGTCTTCTTTCTCCTTTGCACAGGAGACTGGTTTCATCCATATTCCAGGGGTTTCATCCACATAAATTTGGCAAAGGGCATTCACCTCTGGAGACCTCTGGAGTTCTCCACATGCTGGAATGCTTCTTTGGAGTCCTGCTTTACTCACCTCTAGTGTGTTTTTATCCGGATAATATTCTTTGCAACTTCAGCGAGTTCACACTTCACCTGCTCTCACACCTCATTTGGCATTTTGTCCTCTGTGCATTTTAGCAATGCATCAAACTGCTCCCCAATTACCACTATGCAGCCTTCTCCAACATACTCCAAATTATTCCCAAGGGGGTGAGAGAATCATTTCATGCATTAGAAGCATGAAACCTGAACTCTGAAAGAATCAGCCAGTGATCTGAGGCACTAACAGCACCTGGCAGAGTTTTATGGAAAGAAAATCACTAGTTTCTGCCACTCCTATACAAAGCCTTAGTTGATTCCTGCCTCCTCATTTAAATATGATTTTTCATATGGCTTATGCATATTTCTTTTTCTACTGTGATGTTGAACTGAATGGCCTAATATTAATCTTGTGCCAATTTCACATTGGTGTACCCAAGCTGATTTTCAGCATTCCTTGTCATTTACAGTAGCAAAAATGACAACAGATGCATATTCAAAGTATCTTGGAAGACAGTTTTAAAAAGAGAGTCCCCAAGCATGCTCAAAGGCTGTAGATGGCTTCTTCATCTTGTGGTTTCTGCTTATCTAGTTTCCCATATAAATTCTCAACCCCAGTCTCTTTCTTCAACAGCAGTGACAGCATTTCATGGTTGTTAGCTGCTCTCGGAAGATGAAGTAACCTGTATAAATTACCTATTGCTGCGAGTGCAACAGAACCTGTTAGTCACTTCAAGAAGGCTGCAAGTATTGACTACATTATTACAGGCAGAAGGTTTTCTATCATGGTAGAAGTCATTTTAATACGGCAGTCTCCTCAAAGATTTTTCTCTATGGCTATTCAAGGTTTTTTCCCTGGTTCAGCAGTCCACATCATGAACAGTGGACTACATTCATGTCCTAACTCTCACATCAATGATGTACAAAAGCTACAATGAGACCACTCAGATGGCATTTTTCCAGAAGAAACCAGAGACAATGAGGACTGAGAACAGCAGTCAAAGTAATGGGCAACCGCCAAATGAACGGACTGTTCCCAGTTAAATCTGCATTTAATTGTTGCTCATTGCTATTCATTTACCCTGCTAAGAGAAGACTGGGTAGCTGATAAACAAGATGATAAACCAGCTACTGAGTAAAAAAAAGAGGATATTTAATACAAATACCTCCACATATTCATCATATTGTGGTGTGGATAAGCTATACTCTAAACTAGATGAGAAATTCCTGTATATCCTCATGAGACATAATAGATGCTTTTGGTGAACCAACTGTAATTTCAAGACAACACACCTGTCATTTTTAGCTCCGGTTGCCAGAGCCCAACAATTCTGGTCTCAATGAACTCAATGACAGTTATACTCCCAAGGAACCAGGTAGGGAATACTTCTCTTCCACGTACATTTAGCCTAAAAGGATTTAAAATTTCTGTGTGCCACTTTATTAGTAAGTGATTGACAAACTAGAAATAGTTTTGAGACACCATAAAATGATTGGGCAAACTCAAGTAGGAGATAAAAACCCTCAACGGACACGAGGTCATGAACTGGAATACCGCAGTTGTTCTGAACATAAGCCAATATTTTTTCACTGCTGTGGGTGGCCAAGCACTTGCACAGGTTGCTCTGAGAGGTTGTGGTGTCCCCTGTCTTGGAGATATTCAAGAGCACTCTGGACCTGGTCCTGAGCAACCAGCCCTAGACGGTCTGCTTGAGCAAGGTCCCTCCCAACCTCAGCAGTTCTGTGATTCTGTGAGAAAGCAAGAGATAGCTCCACTTTGGAAACAGTGTACATGAACACAAATCATGCAGTCATGAAGATTAATGTGTTTCTCAAAGACTGCATGAAACTCATGCAAAACACTAAGGTTTCTCTTTCCCCATTAAGCTTCCTTACCATGAGATCTTCATAGACTCTGGAATTGCCCTTCAGGCATCCAAACTTAAACCAGTAAGATGCTGAAGGGAGCACACAGCAGGGATGACAGAGTGTCTCCCTGGAGACTCCATCAGGTCCATGAACATGAAAATGCTATCTTAATGCAATAATGAAAGCACTGCCAAGATGCCCAGGAGAAACCCCCGTGTACTTTTAGAGGAGGACAAAGTAATCTGAACATTTTCAAAGAGCTGGCCTGTGAAGACAAAGGTGTGACGGCTGCTCTCCAGGCCGGCCCCGCAGCCCCCTGTGCAGCCCGGCGCACTGTCAGCGGAGCCCTGCAGATGGCTGCAGAGCTCTTCCAGCTCCTACCTGCGCTACAGCCAGGGGCACTTGGAGGCAAGGACACTGACCAGTCCTGCACTGAAGGAAGCAAAATTGTTCTCCTTTCAAACGATGGACACCTCTCTATGCTGCCTTTGTTTCTACCCAAATGTAACAGCCAGTCGCCTGCAGGCTGAATATCACTGTCTTTAACCTCACAAAGATCCTCTGTTTACAAGTTTTCCCACGACGACAGCTGAAAGACAGAGATGCTGTGGCTCTCGAATGTGACAGTGAACTCCCCATACACAAGAACAATTTGCCGCTCAAGATGCTTTTCTCAACAAGGTCTGAAGTCCTAAGAAGCTCTTATGGAGCAGATATTTGAAAAGACGTACCCATTCCTGTCTTGTCTCAGCCACGTCCTCTTTTTCCCTTCCCTGGACATCCACCTAACTGCACTGAAGGGCTCGCAGCCTTCCTCTTAGCCTCATGTCAGGCTCAAGTACTGTTCATAAAACAAGCCACCTTCATCCACCATCTTTCTCTTAAACTCTACCTTTAGCAATGAACCCTTTAAAAAAAAAAAAAAAAAAAAAGAGATCTCTGTCACTTTGGACGCCCTCTTTCCTCTGAAGCCATGTTTCCTACTTCCTTCTCCCCTCTCCAGCATTACACAGCAGATCTGTGTAGGGACGGGGGTTTGCATCACAAAATTTTATGTGCAAATCCTTCTTCTATCTCAAGGGATTCATGAGCTTTTCTGTGTCCACCTTGTATCAGTTACATGCTTTGAGCACAGGGTAGCCTGATGTCTGTGCAGGTCTCTCAGCAGCAATTATGGACAGCTCCCCAGCACAGGCACACTGACAGGCAGCGGAATTCAGTGCCCAACTCAGATCACTCTGCTTGAAAATTCCAGTTGCAGTATGGCAGCGGGAACCATTTTTTCATAGTTTATATTTACCTGGTCCCTTTCCAATCTATCCATCTGAATCAAGTAATTGTCTTCTAAGAGGGAGTCAAGAACTTATAATAGACACCAGCTGCCCATTCTCTTTTAACCCATCCAGTATTAGACTCGTTAGTCATCAGGACAACAATCCTATTTGCGAATCAGCTACCTTTATCAGATAACCAGTGGGACCTAGTACAATATCTATTAGTCCAACAATATCACAACCAAGATATATAACTGCTTCTGTACAAAAACCTTTCTTCTAATCCTTCTTAAACTCAACAAGACTGATTGGCTTTTATTATTTGTGAATTAATTTTTAACTCTTGGTCCAGCAGGGGAATTGAATCCATAACATTTTGCAGAGACTGAAGCAAAGTACCAGTATGTTGAGAAAGTAAACCAGTCAAAAGCAGTTACTCTTTTTTTCTTTCAATGAACAATTAAGAGGGCTGAATCTGTTTTTCTCTAAACACCCAAGGGAAAATTCTAAGGAAAATTAGCACATTAAAACATGTATAGATAGCACATCACTGTACTGTGAGAGCTTTTGTTTTTGTTTCATAATTATGTTATTTAAAAAAGGCTGTGGAATTAAATTTGTTAGCATTTTAAGAAACAAGTCCATGTTAGACTAGGAAATCAAGAAGGGAAATTTCAACAGAGACAGTCCATATTATTAGAGAAGTAATGATCATGGGCAGTGATTAGAGCTTATAGTTGCTCTGTAATGACAGTCCCCTAACCGTAAGTGCTAGGAAAAAAGAAACTGCTCTGTAGGAAAATAAAAAACACTTTAAAAATAATAAAAAGACAATTGTCAGATACACTGTAGGTGATGAAATTAAAACAAAACCTCAAAATATTTCATAATCAAATAACCTTTTAAGTTATTCCATAAGGGGAAGTGCACTATATTTTGTGGCTTACTAAACTAAGATTGCATTAAAAAATAATAATAAAAAAAAATTCCAAAACCACCACAAATTAAATAGGCAGATACAAGAAATTCCAAATGGCTGACTTTTATGGCTATGGCACTCGAGCCCATCTTTATCTTGACAATATTATAGCTGGATCTATGTTCTGCATACTGTTTTTCAAATTACTCTGTGATACTCCATTTAAAGAAAATCTCTGTTCCTCTTTAAAAACCTCCAGTTCATTGATTTACAAACAGAAGATCTAACTGCAGTTATTCAGTAGTACCTAATCCTACATAATCCATAATAATATATATTCCCAGAGAAACACCAAATTTTTTCAGCAGAAATGTTCTGTGTGGTATATTTGTACAGCATTTTACATTTACAAAACACCTTCTAAAGCCCTGAACAGATTTACAAGTTTGAATTAATAAAGACTGGGAACAATTTTGTGATGAAGACAGACATATCCATATTTCTTTTTATAGATTTATACACTAACTCACACAGAAATACATAACCACACGCAGAAAGTCTTGCGTATGCATCCAAAAAGACATTGGATGGATAAGTAAAACAGTCCACTAAGCAATATCAAATGAGCACTTGATTATATATAAAATTATATACTTTATATACATGTGTGTTCTGTTAAATTATAGCATGTGCACAATTATGTAAAATTAAGTATGTACACACACCCCTGACAGACGTCCATCCATGCACTTACAGATCTCTGTATGCAGAAAAGCTCTTTTCTGTCCTGCTGTGGCACATCCTAGTCCTCCACAGTGTGCTTGGTGCTCCTACACAACTCGTATCAATTATTTTAAAGGAGATGCATTTGGCATCATCGGTGTAAAATAACACCTATGAATTCATGGTACACTTAAACGTCATTTTCATAAAGTCGTATTTGCTACGACCTATTAAGGCAAAGAGAACCCACAGAAGGTAAAGTCATCATCCTTCACAATGCCCAAGCATGAAAATGCAAGTTTGGGTGTCGGGATTTCCTTGGCTTTGAAGGTGATTCTCGACTGCACACGACAGCTGTGGCCTCCTCCCTTCTGCAGTCCCTGGCTAAGCTGCACATCATTGCTCAAAGTCGCTGTTTAACACAGGTGTGTGGAGAGCCCTCATCCAGACAGATACCTTTGCACTACTGATGAATCTGATAACAAAAATTGCCTATATAGAGTGTCAGGCAATAGGCACCAATGCTTTTAGAATTTTTTCAGTGCCTCCCTGTACCATTACCCCCTAACCTACAAAAACGACAAAAAAAAGCGCCCTCATCAGCAGAAATACAAAAACTATGAAGAAACTGAATTAAACTCTTAACAATAAAAGTAGAAGCAACATCATATATGTCTGAAAAGGAACTGAAGCAGGACTGAATTTATGTGTTCTAAAGAATTAAATCAATCTCCCTCTACAGCACTTTCTGAACTGTTAAAACTAGATGGCAATCACATACCATACGTGGTCTAGAAACAAAGAAAAATAAAACAACAGCAAGTCCTTAAAATTAATGTGTAAATTATAAATGGTTTTAAAAGTTATAAGCAAAGCATGTAGAAAATGTACACATTGAAAATGTGTATCCGTTAATTCTGGTTATGTGCAGTAAAAACAAATTTTACAGCAAATCCCTGAAATCAGTAACACCTAATGTTGTTCACTGCTATATCGCCACATCTGTGAAAAACTCATCTAGATAAGTGTAATTTCTTAAGTCACGAAACAAATACGTTTATAAAAGACAAACTTGTCAGTTTGACTGAACAAAAACAAAAACAACACAGAAGACTTTGGTAAAATAAAAATCTGTTGAAGAATAATTCTTTAATGTCCTTCAGCTGTTTAATTTTTTAATACGTAAAATGATGTAAATCTCACTGAGAAATTTGGTTTGTAATTATTCATTTTAAGAAAAGTACTTGCGGAAACTGATGGAAAATGGTATTTCTGTGTTATTTTCACCCAAGTACTTATATATTCTTAAAATTATCTTCATATGCAAAGTCATAATTGGAGAATTGAACATTTTTTAAGCTGTTCTTTTGACCTTTGTCTTGAGTGAAAGGACAGCGAGACAATACACTCACCAGCATTGTTCACAGTGACGGCTCCATCACCGGAGATTGAGGGCCATTATTACAAAAGGGAACTTTAAAGTGACATGAGAAAAAGGGGAAAAACCCTAGAAAATAACACTTCTTAATATGCCGTATGCACAAACAGCCTTTCAGACCAGCAGACATACAGCAAGAAAAAAATGTTTTTGTAAAAAGATCTGCAGTAAAACATAAGACAATCAATTCAAAACAAAAGGAGCTGTAAGAATTTTCTCCTGTTATGCAGGATACTCTAAGCTGGAGGTCCCAATTCCATCACCCACAGTATAGACTATGCTAATTTAAGAAAAATTTATGACTTACAATACATGGTAAATCATACACAATTCCCAGGAATGGAAAAGGAAAATTTGGACAGAATGAAGGGGTCCTCATCAAACGCTCTTATCCTACCAAGAAGAAACTAGAATGAATTTCCTTTTCCTTCCAAGCCTTCAACAGCACACAATATTTGCAACATGTAGTTACTGTCATGACAAAAATTGTATAAAAAGAGCCACCCCTCTCTATATTTAACTGATTTCCTTTCACATATACAAAAATGCAAGAATAAATAGAACTCTGTCCAAAACAACAAAAATCCTATCACAAATTTTATGGCAATTTAAGACTTATCTTAAAACAAAAAAGAAAAGAGAGACTATTAATATGAAAAAGTGAAGCAGTCCCATTATGCTTCCCATGCACACATAAGTTTGTGACTTTATGAACTGATTCTGCGCTGTTCACTAAATCCATATGGATCAGGAATATCTTTTGTAGGACAAAAAAAGTCATCCTAAGGGCGACTAGACTGAGATTTGCCAGGATTCCATAAAACGGATAGGATTTGCTAGATATTTATTCCTCCCCCATTCAGAAAGGGAGTGCAAGAAAATTCCAGCTCAGCGGGGACAGAGAGCCGTCGCAGGTTGTGTGATAACAGCTTGCCACCTGCTTTTCGCAAGTTGTCTCTGTGAAGTGCAAGGGGCACTGAGTAGTAACGTTGCCTGTGGTGATAGGAATGCACTGAGCAGCTCAGTATGCAAAAGCACTTACTGGTACACAGTGCTCTTCACAAAGGGCATTGCAGAATGCTTTCCAGGCTGTGTCAGAAGTGCTAGGAAAGGAAATAGTTGTGCATGTGTCACGGGAGGAACATAAGCACTTGCTATCACAATAAAAGAAGGTATAAGCAAATACAGGTAAAACGCTGCTCATAGCGAAAAAAAAAAAAAAAGGGGGGGGGGGGGGGTCAGGGAGAGGGAGAAGACAGGAAACTTAGAGCCGTCACATTAGAAGGAGCATTTCTCTGCAAGAACAGCAAGGGTTAACAGTGACACACAAGCTCCGGTCCAGTCAAGATAGGGTCAAATGATGTGCAGGGAAAGTTTCAAGTCCTCAATCCCCCAGAGCTTGTTTGCTAATTACATTTGCAATTACAAACATGACAAATATATTATTATACAGTGCGTTCCACCTTGAGCAGACATGTTTCTCCTCACGGACAGTCATTGCCAGCAGCCAGACTCTCAAGCACTGGAAGATTCAAAGTGCACTGTGCTCCAGCTGCAAGCATCAGTTTTTTGTGGGCATCTCTATTACTCTGAAGAGACAGGGCAAAGCTTTAGAGAGAGGCAGCATAACAATGATGGAAACAAATGCAAAGAGTAAGTTATTACAATTTAATTCCTAAGAAGTAAAACTTGCCAAGTCAGTATCTGTTACTAACAAGTAATACTAAATTGTGTTCTGTTCCCAATGACAGTCACAAAGCACTTTACACATGCAAGCTACATAGAAATGACTCCATTCAAAACTCAAATGCCACTAATACCGCGAAGACAGAAAGAAATCAAGTGTTTCCTTTGTTTTTTGGCAAGGTCACCATAACCATGTACTATTACATTTTCTTATATTCAGTTTCTTCACTAAACAAACAACCATTCTGATTCATAGTTCGTCACAGAAACTCTGGTCTTTCCCCCTTTTTTACCCCAGTTTCTACAGCAGCATTACCTAAGAAAGCTCACTGCTGGGTTCTGGGCAGATGCTATATTTACTTGCTCACACTGTGCAGACTGAAAATTCTGTTGTGCTCCCTGGCTGTAATGTTACCGCCAGTTGCTCCACAGAATAAAGAACAGGTCTGACTGGGAAGAATTTCCTAGTCTCTGCAGTCTACACTGGAATTGCTGATGTGCAGCTCTATGACCCCCAACTCTTAAACCAAGGAGCACAAGTTAGAATAAGAAGATGGGGAAAGGATTTTGGCTTTTTTATCCAAGATTTGTTACCACTTTTTCCTTCTTTTACTATTTCTTTCCTTAATTAAGTCTCTCTTAGACATTTTACACACTTTGGAGAAATTCTACCTTGCTCCTGACAGAACCCGTAAATTTAATCTACACTCAGGTTTAAACCTTTTATCTTCTCCCTGTTTCTGTTTCCTAAGAGAATTTGTGTCCTTCAAGCCATGGAAAATTTTGTAAAGAGACCCGCTGACACAATGCACAAAACTTCCTATTGAACTGAAATAATTTGAAGAATACGGTATTTTCAAACCACATGAAATTCAGAGCAGGAGTGACAGTGCAGAAAAAGGGATGGGAAATAACAGCAGAAAGGGCACAGAGAGTAGAGCAACGTTCTCTTGGAGAGGAAGAAAACGGGATATGAAAGCTCTATCACAGCAACTTTCTCTGATGCAATCTCTCCAAAGTCTTTCCCCTCTCAGGCTAAATGCAATATTCATTGATTACTTCAAATCGATACAATGAAAAAATCCTATTTTTTAAATATATTGATCTTTCCATATTTCTCAATAATTGATAATGATTAGATCATGTTTACTTTTACAAGTAGAATTAGAAGAGGAGGGAAAAGTTAATACAAATACTCCAAAGGTACTGATTTCCTCATCAGCCCTGTGCTCACCAAACTTAGTGTACTGAGACCCCATATTATGATGGGAACCTTGTCAGAAACCCAGTAACTACACCAATTCCTTTTAGAGGTTCTTCAATTTATTCTGTCAACGAAACAAACAACTCCATCCTATTCTCTCCAATTAACAACTCTTCCCAATTCCAGCCTCTGAGATACATTCAGAGCAGACAGCTGCATTCAGATTCTCTGACTTAGATTTCCTCCCATTCACAGAATGTGGAGATTTCCACATTGATTTCAGTAACCTCTGAAATCAAGTCACATTACTTCAATCTATGCATTAGGGTCAGGGACAGCAACTTTGTTAATTCTCTGCTGCAGGATCTGGAATTTGCTCCTTGACTGCCTTAAAATTCCAACATTATACCATTCCATCTCTCCATCAAATATGTAATTTATTCCTTTCAACTTTTTCCTTCTCTCCATAAAATAATTTTTATTTTTATTACATCAGTGACTCAACGTGGCTTTCTTGTACCTCAGAGGAAACAGTGTAAGTGACATAGCATCTGACAGGATGCTCTCATTTGCCAGTGATTTTTATTTTACCCTCATAATGGCTCCTTGGTCACTTTCTGTCTGTCACATAGAATATTAATAAGTAACAGAAATGGCAATTCTGTAGTCCTGTGAACATTTCTAGTGGCAACTATAATGAGGCAGAAAACAAAATTCTCTGAGATTTAGAAGTTAATACGGGCAAGTAAAAAATGCCATATTCTGCTCTCTTCTAAAACAGCCTCAGGTTTGCACAAGGAAGATACAACACCAGTACTCCACATGACAACACATATGCATGTGTGTATACCTGTGTGTATACTGACAGACAAATATTTACAGATGCACACATGTGTGACTACGATGGCACATTTTACGTGGCAGAGTGTACATTTGTGGTGTCTGCACACGCATTCCCTTCCTGCCGTACCGCAGACAGGCGCTGTCAGTACAGTTTAACTAATGTATTCTCACCATATGCCCTCACCTGAGAGACAAACTGCAGGTACAAATCACTGCCTTTGTTAATTTCTCAATTCGAAAATGCTTTAAACAAATTCAAATTCATACAAAAAGATTCTTTCTTGGAGCTGCATCATCTACTCCAGGAACAATTCTCCCAGAGGTCACTACCAAAATGTAGTAAGCGGTTGCTAAAAAAGTGGATTTCTGTGTAAGAAAATAAAACATCCGTGGCCTTGGAATACATGCACAGAGGGTCAAAATTAGGAAGAAGCATTTTCTTACTCTCCCTGAAAGATTCTGCACCAAAAGAAATCACACACCTGCTAACCAGAACTTCCACAGGTTCCTGGTGCAATCGCTTAGATCAGCACACACACAGGCAATGGAAAGGGAATTTTCACTGCTTGAGGAAGATAAATGCAAAACCTGAAGAGCGAATTAGAGGCAAGGAATTCCTTTGCTTAGGTTTTGTTCAGACTCCTTTTGGGTCTGACTGTTACAAAAATTAAGATCTCATCAAACTCCAAGGTGAAAGGAGTCACCTCTCCTTCGCCTTGTTCATTTGCTCTCTGTTTCAATAATTATGAGGTTAAACACAGTTTCCAGGGAACTGTATGGATCATATATTGAGTGACCACATCCACTTCTCTTCTAACATTTTAGTCTTCCTCATATTTTTTCCTATAGCTTAACAAGTAACTAAACAAGAAGAAGCAGTTTGCAGTATTTAAAAATTCATTCTTAATTTAAGGTTTAATGAGACAAAAAATACCATCCACAGAATTAAAAGTAGTATCTAAAAAAAAAAAAAAAAAAAAAAAGGAAGAAAATAACCTAAAATCATTTCAATAGCTAGCAGTCAAAAGAATAAATCAGTACCGTAAGAATAATATGCTCACACAGCTAGTTAGGCATACAGGCACAAATAAATACCTGTATTACTTTGTATGTTTACAAGGCAATTGTGTTACAGTGGGAGAAAAAGATGGTTAAACAGACATAGACTGGGCCAACTCATTCTAAGCTACAGGAATATAATGTGAAATCTACCCTTAATAAAACCAGAATGTAAATCAAATCAGTACCTGACACACTGCACATATACATTTATATATATTGTATTTTTAAAGCTGCTCATATCTTACTTCTCTCAGTAACTTTTTTCAGACTTTCCTGCACCATTGTACTCCTTTAAATTAAAAAATTGAAAAAATTGAGGTTGAATTATTTTAAATTATATTTCTCTATTTTACCAAACCTCAACAACGTTAAAGAGAAGATCAGTTGGCATACAGAACCAAGCACCTCTTTAAACAAAGAGCTCTCCAACAGTTTCTCATCTCAAAAAGCAGCACTCTCTGTCTGCTGTAAAGCCATAGGGGCTCAGTGGCACTTCCCCCAGGGCCAGCTTCATCTGTCTACTCAGCAGCCAAGGAGTTGTGCATATGGGTAAGGTGCACTTGACATTTTTGAGAGCTCACTGAAAGCCCACGAAAAAGTAAAAAGGGTGAATGGCAATACAACGTGCAGATTACTTCTCGCTATTTTCATGTTGTTTGAGTTCCTTTTTCTCAATTCCAAAAGTACAAAAAATAAAAGGAAAAAGTTAAGAGATAATATAGTAAGTGATGAAGATCTAGCTTTTCATTGTGGCATTTTGTTCTTTTCTTTTTTCTTACGAAGGTAAATGATTCTTCTGGTTTTGCCTTAATATTAAGACTCCCAGCAGCATACAGAATACATTTCCCTTATAAAACTGTTTGTTTATTTTTAATTCAAAGTGAAGCAGCCACAAGTGTAGCACCAGTGGGGAAAAGAAAATCACATGGGTTAGATTATTAATTTCTATTAACAATACAAAGTCTCATTTTAATGAAACTGCTGGAAGCTGGGGATTAAAGGAAAGAGAAATGAGTGTAAAGACAGATGGAATATCAGAAAACAAGCTACAGAAAGACAAATAAAAGTTGAAATGAGGAAAGGGGGGTATTTGTGGATGATCTATTTAGTTTTAATTATTTTAATTATTTTAATTTTGCTAAATACAATGTATCCTTAAGACAAAAGCAATGAAATAGCAAAATTACTTAATTCCCACCTCTGATGACACAAAACCTGCACAGGTGACACACGGATTAACATGCAAACACACAAAAGAGGACTCTGCTCAGGGTGAGATTTATCGGAGAATTGCATTTAAAATTAATTGTTTCAGTCAGCTGGATGTAAATGCTGAAAAGGTTTTGCCTTGTTTCCTAACTTCCCCAACAGGATCAAACCAAACTTAACACGCTAAAGTGATTTTAAACACAGCATTACCAGGCACAGCCCACTTCGGAATACAAAGAGCAGTAGCAGGTGCTAAGGTATCAGCCACCAGTCCCAGCTTGGGATGCCTGTTTGCCAGCCCTCCGACTCACTCCACTCCTTCCCCAGGCAGGCTATCCAAAACAGTAGTCTGTGGGAAACTGAATTTCCATAGTGCATTTCAGATGAAAAACAGACTTTTAAAATAAAAGACGGTGCTTTGATGGATCTGCTTCGTATAATTTTATATGCACATCTCTTTATAGGCACCTAGTAATTCATCTAATAAAAATCCTAGCAGAGACGGAAAGTAAAACTGCGCAGAAAGGACTGTCAGCGCTCACTGTTAGCTGCCTGTTCCTAGGAGATGAAGCATTAGAGGGAGAAGTTACACGGCAAGAGAGAAACACACCAGCACGCCTACCCCCCCCCAAGTGCTGTTCCGCGGACTCCGCCGCACCTGCCGGCGCGGAGGTGCGTCCTGCCCTGCCCTGCCCTGCCCGCGGCCGGCCGCTCCGAGACACCGGGCACACGCCGTGCCCCGCGGGGGTGGGCGGCGGCGGCTCTGCGGCACGGAGGCAGCGGGACTGCGGGGTCGCTGCCCCATCCCACCCGCAGCGGGACGCAACGCCGGTCCCAGCCCGCCCCCGGCCCGCCCGGTCCCGGCCCGGTACACTCACTGATTGTGGTAGCCGAGCGGGTCGGAGATGCACAGCTCGGAAATGTCCATCAGTCCAGTTTGAGCATTCCCGGTTGGAGAAGAAAAGGAAAAAAAAAAAAAAAAAAAAAAGAAGAAAAAAAAAAAAAAAAAAAAAAAAAAAGAAGAAGAAAGAAAGAAAAAAACACAAGATAACAACTAAACTGCGGCGGGCTGGGATGGTGGGGAGCGCCAGCAAGAGGAGCCGGCCCGAGCCCGGCGGCGGGGCAGGGGCGGCGGGGCGGGCGACGGGAGGCAGCGCCGCTCCGCTCCGCTCCCGCACCCGCGTGCGGACACACTGACGGCGGCAGGAGGCGGGCGGCGCGCAGGACACGGCCACGGGGGATTTCGCCGCCCCGAGCCCCGCTGTAGCTTTAACGCCGGGAGACGGATGGAGACGGCAGGGCGGCTATTGGCTCCCGCGCAGGGGCTGGGCTTGGACGGCGGCTGGGGGAGGCATGGCCGGGGGGGCCGCCGGAGCCGGCACCGCAGCGCGGCCGGCGGCACCGCGCAGCCCCGGCCCGGCACCGCTGCGCTGCGCCGGGACGGGGAGGGGAGTCCCGGGCCGGGGCTGATGGAGTCGGGGCGCAGTGCGGGCCGGCAGCCGGGCTGCCCCTGGCACGGCGGCCGGGGCGGCGCGGGTGACACGGGTGACACGGGTGACACGGGTGACACGGGACACAGCTCCGGCGCGGTTCCGCCGCGGGAACCGTGGCAGCGGCAGCGCACGCGCCCCTTCCTTCTTACCCAGCGGTCTGTCCCTGGTGGACAGCGGCTGTAGAGTTTAGGGTTATGCAAAAACTTGAGGTAAAGGGTGCCCCGTGGCTATTTACACGGGCGTGCCGACGGGCGGCTGTGCGACCGCACAGCAGCCCACATGCTCAGCACAGGGCACCAGCGTGCCACTGGAACGTGCGCGTCCCAGGCGCTGTTAGCTGCAAGCACACAACTCCACGAACACGCATGCTGACCCGCGGCTCAGCGCGGCACAGCCTCATCGCTGCACTCGGAAATCTGTTTCCCCATACCCATACCCATTGCCACAAACGTGTGCAGAAGAGCGCCCGAATCCCGTTTCAAAGCAGTGTAATTCAGATGTCACTTCAGTGCAGTTTATGAAACCACACTGCAATAAGTCGTGGCACGTGAGATCAGAATCAGGCATTCAGGATAACAGCACACATTCATTCCCAGGCACAAAAACGATAGCTACAAACCCTCAGAAGTCTTCACAAACATCAAAACCGGAACGTACAACTGATTTCATGAAGGACACATTTTCAAAGCTCTGCATATGTGCGGATAGCTGCTAGAGTTTGTGTCCTTTTACAGTTCCCACATGTGTTTTCACACTCACAACTGCGCTGCGTATTTACAGCGACACACCAGCACCTGTCTGAAGGCCCCTCTCCACAAAAGCACGCGAACCTCTTGGGCATATGCCTGCCACAGGCAGCCTTGTGCTGAACGCCTTACTCACACGGAGCTGCGCTAAAGGTCCTGTTTGCCCCTTGCTACCTTCTCTCTGCCTTTCCAACTGCACTCACAAACCTCACTTGTATCTCTCCTATGCTTCTAGTTCATGTTTAGATGTTTGCTGCTCAAATATATAACAATAACCCTAGGAGGTAGACAAAAACAGGCCTTTCTAAAACACGATTACATCGAAATATACCTGGATAGGTATACATTCATGGTGTTATGCCAGGCAAACAAAAATTTTACAAAAAAGTAGAAATTAGGAGGGCATTTCTAAATATAAAACCCAGGGTCTAATTTGAGGCAAAGTTGTACAACACCAGGAGCAGCAAAGGTCAGACTAGAGCATTTTGGATGATGGGGGTAATACAGAATAAAAGAAAATGCAATAGGGCTCAGCTATAAGCAATAAACACAGGATAAATTAGGCTACAACTTTTCATACAATCAGTATTTGTAGAAACTTGAGAATATTCAGAAAACAGGAATGTCCAAATTCAAAGCCAGTGTAACTACCTCCTCTACCAGAGATCTGAACAAATGCATATAAACTAATGGTGTGCCCTAACGTGTCCCCAGGCCATGTGAGGACAAGTTCCATGATTCTGATCACCTGTCTTGAAAGAATGTCAAGACAGAGGTCTTTTACAGTAAAAGGTACACATGCAGACAGCACAGAAAACAGGTTAGTTTAAAAAATGGAGACAGAGAAAAGACATATCTGGTTTTAAGAGTAAATCAGAATCAGATTACCTGAGTGTTGCAGGTGGCACGATTCAGATTATACATTTTTTTGACCAGAATTAATACAAATGAAACATATATATATATATATCTTTGTACACTTAAGTGATATATCATCACAGCAAAAACTCTAAAACACTTTAAATGTTGAAAAGACAAGAGACAAGCTCTAGGAAGGCATTAGTAGGGCCCAAGGTTGTAAGGAATCTCACTAACCACGTCGGAGAACACCTGACCAAGTAGAGGCAAGGACAAACCAGCATCTTTGTGTTTCCAACAGACAACTCAGGCCAGAGAGGGACTGTCTGGTAACTTAGTTGCCCCATAAAGAAGATTCCTGTTGCACAGTAGCAAGAGAGGCAGGAGGAGGCATACAGGGTCAGGGTTTAGGCAGACTGCAGTTCAAGAGCAGTCAGGGTGTTTGCAGTAAGCTGATTTTGACAGAAAACAATTTTCTTCAGAAAGGTTCACCCTGGCTGAATCCTGACTGTGCAGAGATTAACTCTGGTGTAGGCTCTCAGTGAATGGGAGACCAGAGTGGGAATGGCTTGGCAGGCAGGTCCTGCTCTCCCAATAGCTGATGTTTTATTTTGCACTTTAACTTTTATGCAGGCTGAGGTGATGCAAGCAGGGAGCCATGAGATTGCCTGGCACAAGGTCCACAGGGCTGAATTAACTGATATAAACAGTACAATAGTGGGTTTGTACTCTGGAAATGGGCTGTTGCTGACAGAGGACTACCTGGGTGAGGTGGGCGTTTGCAGAGTGGTGCAGAAACGTAATATTAATCTCTTCTGACCCAGTGTAAATGGACAAATTGAGTTTCCCCTGCCTTGAGAGTAACCTGTGCAGAGGTCTGACCCTTCCTTTCTCAGAAGGATAGAAAGGAATAGTCTGCTGGCTAGGTTTGATCTGCCAACCTGAATTCCCTAAGAAAGAGAACAAGAGTCCTGCAAGCTGATTTTGGAATGTCAGAAAGCTTCATCCTTTGCAAACCTCCTGACACAGCTGAGCTCTTCTCACAGCTTTAGCCAATTTCTCTTCCCCAAAGAATAAAGAAGGAAACACTGATCTCAACATGGCTATCCTTCAGATATGTGTGGTTTTTAAAACACTTCCAGGACGAAGTTAGAAAGGACTGTAAGATTAAGCTGGTGTATCTGGAAGCAAAAGAGCTCAGTTAGGGTAAATCCAAGGCAGAAGTCCACATGTAACAGAAGCACCAGGCTTGGTTTGTGAGCACAGCCTTTGTTTGCTGCCCTGACTGAATCCTCCCCTGGAAGTGCTGCCCTCTCACTGCAGGAGGGGCAGGGAACCATCCTGGCCAGCTCTGTCTGTGGCCTCTGAACAGAGCCTACCCAGAGGTGCTCTGGTAAGTGCCACCCTTTGGGATGACTTTCATAAGGCAGCCTCTGCCTTTTGAGGTCACCTGTTCTCCTCACATGTTGTCCCAATGCAGAGCAACAACGTTCCATCAATATTAGCCATGGACAGATCACAATCAGAGCACTACAGGCTGATGGAGCGATAGGCAGTATCAGTTCTTTAAGACGTGCAATGTGAAAAAAGAAAAAGAAAAAGAAAAAGAAAAAGAAAAAGAAAAAGAAAAAGAAAAAGAAAAAGAAAAAGAAAAAGAAAAAGAAAAAGAAAAAGAAAAAGAAAAAGAAAAAGAGAAAAAGAAAGAAAAAAAGAAAAAGAAAAAGAAAAAGAAAAAGAAAAAGAAAAAGAAAAAGAAAAAGACCAATTGTGATATATGTCTCTTGTTTTCCTGGTTCTTCCAAGATATAATGGATAGAGACTTTCTTTAAAGACTTTTTTCCAGCCTTTAATGACCAATCTGGTTTTGATAAATTAATGTTTTACTTTTTAAAAAAAAAAATTATCATGGAATAATGAACAACTTTCCAGTAAGTTGACTGACTGATTGACAGAAATTTCATTTGGTCTAATATAGGAGTAACGTGGAAATCATGCCAAACAAACTTGATTTCCCTTGTTGATATGGTGCCTTCTTTTTTTTTTTTTTTTCTTTTTTCTTTTTTGACGAAGCAAAATGCAGAAGAAATAGAGACCTAGTTACTTTTAAGGTTTGGTTTTATTTTTTCCCTTTTATGAAGGTTCTATTATTGTATTTTCACAAGGAAGTCAGTGCAATGCTGTCTGTACAGGGAAAAAAGAAAAAAAATAATAATAATTAGGAGACCTAAACTGGGCTGAGCAGTTTTGTGTATACACTTTTTTATCTTGTCTGCTGGGGAAAGAGGAGATTGATGGCAAGAAGTCTTTCCCAGTCTCTGTCTCATTTAAGTTACAGAGGGGTCATTGGTTTGAATTCAGAAGACAAGCCTTTCACACCTTTGAGGCCAATAGAACTGCCTGACTTCACACAAGTCCCTGTATTACATGCCCTGATCCCTCTGCTTCGCAGGGCTAGTAGCCCTAAAGAGAAACTTAAATACTCTGAACACGGGTTCCTGATGCCTGATAGGCTCTTACAGACCAGCCTTCTTTATTTAGGGCTCTGTTCTATTTTCTCTTATTCACCCAAACAAAACAGTTTGTTCTCCCCACCAAAAGCAATCTCTTCTACCAAATGCCAATAGATTTATTTCCGTAAAAATCAAATTGGCTTTGCAAACAATATGCTTCCATCTAAAGGTATCATGATGAAGCTCAACATCTATTTAAACAGAAAATAGTTTTCATGTTGTGATTTTTAAACACTGAACACCCATCTAAACATCCTTAGATGTACTTCAAACATTACCTAGTCTTTAAACATGTTATAATTCACAACTTATAGACTGCCAAATCCTACCATAAAGAGGTTGTGTGGCTTGCCTCAGATCAATCTAAGCAGATCTGTAGCACAAGAGTCTGAATATAAGTGTCTTAAGCCTTACTGTCGTGCTTTAAATGAGAATTCTCTGTCCCAAAACTGTGACCTTAAATTCTGTGCTTGGATATAACAGTGTTAGGAGCCCTGAGTTAAGACAAACATAGTCTCTGCATTGCCAATGAAAAGTCAAGGCTTTCTTTTAATAACCATTTTTTTTTTTTAGGCCAGTGCTTTTTTTTGTGGTTGTACACCCATTTTTGTCTTTGCAGTGTTAATAGCAGGACTCAGTTCTACAGCAGAACATGTTCCTGCTGACAGCTTAAATGAAAGTTCATTGCAGAGACACACATGCACAAAGACAAACCAGGCAAAGGAAATCCAAATTTTGTAAAATTGAAACAGAGCATCAGAGTAAGAGGCAGAGTGTTTTACCAAATGGGAAAGAGTAAAGACAATCAGAAAAGAGATATTTCTTTCCAGATTATGGAAGAATTTGGAATAGGAACCATAGAGAGAGGCAGGAGAGGAAATGATATAACTGGAATATATCATTTCTTTCTGCTCTTCCTTGCATCAGCAGTTAGCTGGGATATTTGATAAGAACTTCTATCCTACTTGCCCAGAAATACAGCTGTGTATCTTTTTTCATGTTTTAGCAACCTACTCCTTCGTCAGTCTCTGCCTAACTATTGTTTAACTAAGTGGACAGAAACCTTCCTCAGAAAAGACAGGTAATTAGAGAGGTAGGTTCGTCTTGTAGGCTTAGAAGACTTCAATGGAGAGCTGTGATCCAGCTACAAATTTGGACCTGTTGGTGATCTTTTTTCCATGATATATTACTCTAATCTTCAGCTGGGTTACTGTGGTCAGGCAGAACATGGCCAGGACCTTGACTGGAAAGTGATTTTTATTCACACTTACAGCTACACATAATTTACTAGCACAATAACTGCTATTTCCTATACTCTTTCAATTCCAGCAAAGCAGAAATTAATCCTTCCCCCTCCATGATCCTAGGTGCCCACAGGGCAGAAGCTGGGCTATTTGCACAGCTACCAGGAGGAAGGAGAGAACACAAAGCATCAAGGAAGCTTTACCTCTGCTTAGCTGTTGCAAATCCTCCATCACAAGTGTGGCCTTCCTAGTGCGGTGGTTCATCCTGTCAGATGGGACATAAAGTCGAAGAGCATCTTTTCAACTTTAGCTTTCCTAAAATTACACTAACTTCAAGTACAGTAGCTTCAAGTCTGGTATTGCAAGAGGCCAAGGAGGATGACCAGTAGAACAGGGGTTGCTTGTTCATTGCTCTGATTTGGGGAGATGATTAGCTGGTTTCCTCTCCAAGCCCATGCACTCCAAGCCCATCCATTCTAATCACCCTAGGAGCCTAATATTCACAGTATCAGCTTACTCATTGAACCTATCAAAAGAAATATCTGTCTTGTCAGGAGAAATAACAGTTACTTACTGTTATGCTGCTGCATGCCAAAAATGAAAACACTTTTGGTATGTTCATTGATAATGTCAAGTGTCTCAACCCAGAAAAAGAGTGGGGCTTAAAGAACCAAAATGCTTCACAGTTACTGTTGTTAAGAAAGTACGCCTACTCAGGGTTAGGCAGTGAGGGCAAAGGGTAATTTTCCCAAGTCTGTGATGGAAGCATATACAAGGTAACTTATTTCCCAGCAACAGCAATGAGGTGGCTGCAGTTTGAATACCATGATATGACAAAAAAACAGTGGGTAAGTGTGCAGGTTCCTCTTAGCTGCGTTCTCTGAGTAGGTAACAGAGTTGTTTTAGAATGTGAGGTAGGCCATTATAAAGAAGAAAAGCAGTGAAAGGACTTTTCTTCTCAGTGTGTAAGGGATGATGAAAGCAAGGATTAAAGACCTTCCTTTCCCTGCAGGAACTTCCATCTGGCCTCATCTGGGCACAGCTGATAGAAGACTATTGACTTCACCAGGTCAGTCAGGCCAAATACAGAGGAGCTCACCAACAGTGGGTCTACACAAAAGTATTTAACAGTGAGATGAACCTGCAGGTCCCGAGTGACATTAGCAAACTTGATATCATTTCTGTCTGGAAAATGCAGAGATATCAGATGATCAGGACTGCTCTTCTGGTCACCATCCCCAGCCTCAGAATACTTCAGTTTCTAATAGTAATGGACTACAGGTTTTGGCTAGAACTACACATGACAGGCCAGCTTCATTCTAATATGCTGTATCAGCAGCACAACAACCTCAACTCTCCTTGGCTCTGAATCTCCAAACAGCTCAGTTGAGTACATGACCTTTTTTATGATTTGTTCTGTACTATCTTCAGTGTTTGAAGAACAATGCAGATTTTTTTACACAACTCCCTCTTGAGTTTATTTCTTACTTAAATAACACTTATTTCACTTGTTGGAAAAGAACAAATTGCTGTGGCAGGTCATTTGATTAGACAGCTTTGCCAACAAACCCCATCCCAAGCTTCTTAACATATTTTAACTTTTAAGTACCATCATGAGATACGTGTCTACATCGCACTCAGACACCTTAAAGTAAAATGCTTTAGGAAATCACCGTTCTGTCTACAACTCATTAACATTCCAACACTAGGCTACACACCATGAATGACCAAGTTTTGCAGTACATTTTCAAAAAATAAAGAGGAAAAATAACAAGAAAAATAATCCTTGCTTATACCATGAAGAATCATTTAGAAGAGGCAAGGCAACTCAGGACCATATAAACATGCCTGCTTTAGCTACACAATACATGAACATACAGTGTCAAGAGAGTAGCCAGTCATGAAGAGACAGATGCTTGTTATCAGGAAAAAAAAAGCTCTGCCACGCAAAGGAAAGGAGAAGTGTCACCAGCTCAATTCTAATTTTATGCTGCTCTGTGTATTCCAAAAGACAGTGGCTTCTCTCATGTATGGAAGTACAAGCCTCCGGACATCTTTGGAAAGTTCTTGTTGAATGAGTTACAAGTCTTAAAGTTTCTCAGAGATCCCAGCACAGAGGCAGTTGTGAGTAGCAGCAAAGTCTTCTCCTGACAGACCTGAACACGTTGTCACCAGATTTCTGCAAAAATACCTTCATCCTTCAGAGTCACGTGTTGCCAGCTTCCCCGTTCCTATGGCAGCAGTAGAAAGGATTACTTTTCAGTCTTATTGTTAAGGTAAACTCAAATCTCAGTCCCATGTGGTTGGAGGGTGCTGCAGCCTCCTAGCAACAGGTCCCCTTGGTCTCCACATTGCTTACAAAAGAAAATCCAGTATTGGTCTTTTGCTAATCTCTCGAACACCTTTATTTTAGTGGTGATCAACTACTACCAATGCCTCCCCTCTCTGTTGAACATAGCAATCTCCTATTAAACATTTCCAGTCGGCCAAACTCAGTAGCACTCAACTCATCTTTTAGACCTTGCCCCTCAACATTTGGCAGTATTTTATAACTATTGCAGTCAGCAATGCAGTAAAGTGTAGTTTTAGTTCATGTTTGAGATGTTTTGGTTTTCTGAAACTCTTTTTCTAGAGAGTTTTCTGTCAACAAGAGACACAGTTTTTTAACTGTAACTTTTGTTTACATTCCTTTCTTTAGGAGGGACTTCTTCTTGATGTCCCTCTGGTTTGAGGAATGTGATTGAAGAAGTTTGTCTTTGTTTCACCAATTGAGTTGTTCTCTGTAGAATAGTATAAAAGGGAAGAAATTCCCAGAAATAAACACAGTCATTGTCAGCCTTCTGAAGCTGGAGTCTGTGTCGTTGTAATCTTTAACAGTGTCGGTAAAGGCTAGGGTTTTGTGACATAACTTCCAGAAGTTGTTGCTACCAGGTTTGTCCTGGGAGCCCTACAGTCTGGGGACAGCACTTCTCCTTGTTAAACCCATTGCTTTTCCAGAGTATCCAGATGTTAGACAAAAACAGAACAGGAGGAAGACAGTGGGAAAGACTGTCTCTGCTTCAGATGCAGAGGTCTGCTTAACTACCAGAGATGTAGCCCCCATCGGGCCCTGCCTTGCTAATGAGATAGAAGGTTACAGGCAACAATACCACCTCGAGATGCTACTTTGTTTCTAGAGGCTCATTTCATGACAATACTCATTAAAGTGACTGGCCAAGGGGCATGGTTAACACCAACAAAAAATATGTGTCATTAGCCATCAACCATTTGGGCTGAATCAGTCCATTTGGCATTATAACCATGGGCAGGGCAGCTGCATTCCAGCCAGACAGACCAGTGCCTCTTCCAAAGGCACTGTGGGGATGATGGTCATCAGCCTGCAACACGACACAAGGCTGTGCTAGTACACACCCCACAGGACACCTGGCCAGCACTGTAGGGATGTTCAGAACATGCCTTGCATGTCCTACTGCCAGGCAGGTAGATTCTGCTGCTGGAGATAGTGCTAATGCTTCTCTATAGACAAACCTAGATGACACTTGTCAGAGGAGCAATAAATATCTCCAAGGGTTGCAATAGGTTGCAAACCAAGAACATTTAGATTTTACTGTCTGCTTGCTACTTAAGGAGCACTTATTTTTAATCTACTAGAGTTTGTACAGACAAAGTATAAAAGCAACAATATAAGGTCTAAATATTTGTCAAGCTGTCAAATGCCCATTAATGAGATCCTGTAAATCAGCTGAACGAAAAGTGAGACCCTACACTCCTAACTTATGTTCCCAGACTTTTACCTACACATTGTGGAGCAAAGGATAAGCACTCTGATGTCTCAGTGATTAGCTCTCCCAACAGTAAAACACATCCCAAATATATAGCGTCTGAAGAGTGGTGTAAGTGTTATTAAATGTTTGTGGGATGTCCATGAGCATTACATGTGTCCAGTGCTCTCAAGCAAGGGTCAATGCTGTCTACTCTTGGAGGTGTCCTGTAGAGATTTGTCAAAATAAGGTATGGGGCAGCCTGAGAGAACTGGCTTTGCTGGCACTGCTATACTATTTCACCCAGCCAAAACTCTCGATGCAACATAAATACCCCCCAAACCCCTCTCTCTAAAGGGAGAAATTGTTCCTCTAAAACTAGGATGAGAAGCTGGGTCATCAGATGAGGGCAAAATTGGTTTAAAAGCCATTAAGAAGAAAGCAACCTAGGCATTCAGGAGCAATCACAGCTGTTTGGGCTGATCAGCAGAGACAGAGGGAATTACTTATTTATGGACTTCCTGCTCTCCCTGAGCGGATCACTCCACTGGGGAAACTTTAAGAGGAGTGGGGAGCAGAAGGCAGGTGCTGCTTGGAATCCTCCAGAGATTTTCCTTGTCTGGGCCTCAGGAGAGTTAAACACAGTTTGTGCTCAAAGCATGCTGGAGCCATCAAGTTATCTTTCTCAGAGCAGGAAAGGCAAGGAAGAGCATCACACAGATCTCTGCAGGGATGAAGCACATGGAGAGCCCCAGGCACCCAGACTGCCATGCAAGCTCTGCGCAGCTTTCAGTAAGATCCCTTTAGAGCAATAGTGCTTGAGTACACAGCCATTTCTCTCTTCTTGTGGTTCAGCTGCTTCCCTTTAAACACAGATCAAGTGTCTCTAGGGACCCAGCAAGCATTTAACAGACCTGCCTGATGGAAGGACCTCCAATGAGAAAACCAAGACCTGAAACTCCCAATAGACATCCTCAATTCAATCCACATCTGAGAAAGCAACCCTGAAGTTACATGCAACCAGATTCTAACTGCACAGAAAGCACGTCAGTCTAGTCTGTATCTAAAGCTCACCTAAACATTTTAAACTTAAGGGGAGGGGAAGACTAGCAGAGTAAACATGAAGAAATATGTGAATTGAAAAAGGCCAGCATGGAAATACAGAATTATTGATATGGTATCAAGAATTCCTTTTCAAGATACAGTACTGTCTTTCTCAATGCAATTTCTTACTATTTCCCAAAACTGGAGGATGAGGACGATTTATTCCCTAAAATCACAGTTGATACTGTTCTCTGAAAGAACACCCTTCAGTATTCAGAGATGACCCTCCACAATGAACTAAAAAAAGCTGTAGAGACAGACAGATCTGCTCAGTCAACCAGATCTGGTAACTATCTTCTTGTTCTGCCTTTGGTCAGAGGACCAGAGAGTGGTACAAGGGTGTGGAAACTACCAACCACTACCAGAATCTTTCACTAAAAGAAGTTGCAGAACTAGTGTTACAAGAGAGTCACTGATGGGGACTGAACAGATTAAGAGAGAGGCACAGCCTGCACTGGGTCAATTCATGTCTGCCCGCAATTCATTACTGATGAAATGCCAGAGATTGAGATGAAAAGGGCAGGAGTGGATGGCAAACTACTGCTTTAGACACACATCATTCAACTATCCCAGTTTACTTCTGCTTGGCCTCTGCTAGTACATCTTGCATTACTCCACAGCAGTAATGTTCTTCCTCAACTCTGGTCTCAGATCAGTACATTGTTTTGTGCCATTAAAGCTACTGGAAAGGCAGTTGTGGTAGCAAAATAACTCATTATGCATAAAGTGCTTGGGAAACCTTTGAAAAGGAAAGGACTGAAGAACAAGAGAGTATCATCTCCAGCAAGATCGGTGACCCAAGGCAACCTCAACATCAAGAAGGCACAAAATGTAACCATGAAGATGTTTCAGCAAGTCCTAACTGCCTCCTCCCCAGTCTGCTCCTCCCCACACATAAAGGGATTTCTGCTACCTGTAAATATATAAAACCAGATTTGTTCTTACAGTTTATATTCCTCCAAACAAAGGGCAGTAAAAAAAAAGGGATCTGTTTTCCTTTGAGGAGCCAAGTCTTACGTGGCCTCTCAAAGAAAATTCTTCTTCTGCTCATTCAGAGACGGGTTATGTTTTTAGAGTTGTGTAACCTTTGTTTCCCACTCTGGGAAGCACATCATTAAGCACTGACAGCTACACAGCCCTAAGAGGGGAGTGCTCTAGAGATGGTTGTAGCCCCCAGGGAGCCAGAACCAGCAAGCCAGGGCTCTCCAGGGAGCTGTTCTGCTTTGGCCATTGACTTGTGGCTTTACAGGGCCAAACCAAATAGACTGCTAGTTCATAAGTTCTGGGGTTGTTCATTTGTGTGCTTTAACATACGTTATTTGGGAAATTCAATTAATCCCTTCGTTTGCTGAATACAGCTTAAGGTTCTAAAATCCATCAGAATCTGTAGTGTCCTTTGCCCCTTCACACTCATATGCCTTTTTTATTTGCCTTCCAACTTGCTAAAAGAAAAAAAATCCATTTTGATTTTGTTCCTGGCCACTCGACCTTGCTTTCAGAGCACAGCACACCAACTTCCCCTGCCGCAATGGTCAGATTACAAAACCAAAATAAGAACATTTGCCTCCCTACTGGCTGGGCACAGGCAGCCCCTGATGGTACTAGTGATGCCCCGTGTTCACCTCCTCTCCTTGCAGGCTTTCTTTGCATGAGAATGTTACCACAGTATAATTCAAGGTACAATTTGAAATAGATTAACTTAAGCTGGTGCAAGAGGCACTCATTACTATTGAAACTTAATCTGTTTACACAACCAATGAACAACAATGAAGCATCCTCAAACTGGCAGGAGAGCATCCACAATTTGGATTTTCAGTAGTTTAAATGGATTGTTCCAAAACCAATGCTATTTAAAGTGTACATCTTACTTGTGTAGAAAAGATCTTTTCTAAACCGAGGAAACTGGTGGAATAAATGACTGCCTGTGCAAGGGTGCAACACCCATTAATGACTACTACAAAGCAACAGAAAGAAGCAGCTGAAGAGGTAGGGTCACTTTCTTGCACACAGCCTGTTAGGAAATACTGCATTCAAATTGACTGCCCACAAGCATCCAAGAAAGGGCATCCAGAAGTGACAGCCAGCTAACAAGAGTTTCAGAGACATCCCAGTCTATTCAGGATCCTCCCTTGCCTGGGAAACAGGAGGGGAAAATAATAAAAAAGCACATGTGGGTGCTCCTTTGGAATGTTTTCTGCTGCTCATGCATTACACAGAAGTGCAGGGTTGCAGTCAGCAGAGGATGCAGATTAGTTCTTGTAAATTGAGCAGTGGACAGAGCAATAATGTACATCTTGGAGCACTCCTGCCCCACGTCCCTGTCACCCAAGGCAGCTCACAGAGCCCTGCTATGAGGAAAAACCTCTCAGAAGATGCAGCAGCCTTTGTGAGAGGCCAGAATCCACTCCTGTCAAACAGCTCTCCGGACCAGGATGTGACTGTGGCTGACGAAACATGTTAGCTAATGAAGATTGAGGCAGGCAGGCAGAGACCATCCCTTCAGCCTGTTAATCCACTTAAGGAAGGAGAAGGGAAACCTGAGTTGAATTCCTCTGTTCCCTGCAAGGGACTTTACTGTCCTGGCTTTAGCCCTCTAGGCAGAGCAAATCCAGCCAGAGATGGGCCAGGGAAAGCTCTGAGTGCAAGACTAGAGCTTGTGGGAGACAGGAGCAAAAGCAGAGGCAGGAAACCACAGACCCTGGGGAGAGAGCTGGGGCAGGATTTTGTGCCCACTGGGAATTAATGAAATAAATTGAGCTTGCTCTCTCACTGGGAGAAAGTAAGAAGGGCATGTAACTGGGCTTTTACACAACAGCAGGGCAGGGAGAACAAACTTTACACGCTTTTCACTGCGCTAAAATGGTTCCTAAGAATCAGATTCCTGGGTTAGCAAGTCAGAGTGAATATTTGCGCCCCAAATACCCTTCCCAACAGTGACAATACGCCAGCATTGCCTCCTGTCCACCTTAACTGGCGGCTTGTAAGGATGATGGGCGCCAATCCCGGGAAATGTCAGATTATCCTTAACCACCAGAGGGTGCTCCCCATCTCAAAGACAGAGTCAATGTCACAGATGCACCCAGACAGCCAGAGGAGCCCTGATTCCCAGTAATCATGGAATCCGAGCAAGGGAAAAATTAGAAAATTAATAATAAATAACAATTAGTGATTCTGATCCTGTACCTCACTTCTGTTTTCCCATCCCTCCTGGCCAGGCAAGCTAAGGCCTGCTGTCCCATTTGTCCTCTGCGTCCTGCTCAGTCAGGTGATTTTCCTCACACTGAAGATTAAATCACTTTTATTCATTCCTCCTGGATCGTGGATCCAGAGCAGGAAATAAACACTTTCTGCTTGGCAGATCTGTAAGAGTGAGACTCCAGTTTGCCTGCCCCTGAGCAAGGTTAGGACCATACCCTCTGCTCAGACGCAGTTTTTGCAAATGAAGGCCTGACCTTACCCCTGCACTGCCACAATGCTGTGAGGGCCACTAGCTCAGGTTCATTTACCCCACTCTGTCCTAAGCTAGTTTTCCAGAGAGCAGAGTGCCTGTTATGCAGAGATGCTTCAGGATGGTATTTTAAAACGTCAGTTTGGGGGCACTAGCATTGCCTAACTCAATAAGACACCTGTAGGCAGACATTTGGCAATGCAGTGACCCACAGGCTCCCTTCCTTCTCTCACTGAAGGGAAGCAGAGATGTGTGACTGGGGTTGTACACTCATGAGCTGTGCACCTGGCAACACACCACCCTGTGCCTCAGCTTCCTGCTTGCAGAGGTTAGAAGTAATACCCAAGAGTTGCATCGTACGTGGAGAACAGAGCAGTTAGGATGAAATCATAATGGTTATACTCCACCCTGAGATTCAGAAGAGAGCTTAAAGCATGCCAAGTAAGATCAGACACCTATGCAAAACAGACTAGCTCTGCTGACGTGTCTGGCATAACATCTGTTTGTCCTAGCTCCAGCTTACTTTGATAGTCCAGGTCTGTATATCCCATGGGAAAACCAGCTCTCATTGATGGCTCCCACCCAGCACATGTGTTGCCTCTTGCTGTCTGACCCCTACAAGAACAGATCATTATATATTTTTTTTTTAATTGTTCTTTCCTCTCCTGTTGCCACCAATGCCAGGCCCTGCCTAGGGGGATTTTTGTGAGAGTTCCTGCACTTTGGTACCCTAGCATCACTTTTTCATGTGTTGTCTTTAAACCACACAGTACAATTATCTGATGAAACTGTTAAAACTGAGTAGTTAAGCCACTGCAAATGACACTCATCCAGTCTCTTACATGGGTTAAAATATGTTTGGTAGGTTTGGCTTACTTTATCTCCTAAACGAACCATTATCTGCAGCACATGTGGGAACCACTAAGTCAAAACCAGCCAACATTACTATACAATACTAGTCATCCTTGAGAGAAGCATCACATTCTACAGCCTGAATGGGGCAATGAATTCTTTGAGTATTTGAGATAATTAATAATGAAGAAAAAGGGGAAAATATAAGAGAAAAAGATTTTATGGCACATTTCTTAGATATCTTGGACATCTGCAACAGACAACTCTAATTCTTACAAACAAAATGTCAGGGATAGATGACAAAGGTATACTTCCTCTACTTTTCATGACATTCTCTCTTCAAATTATAGCAAATATCAGACACGGCATGGAAAGGTTAACCAGCATTAGGTTTGTACACTGATCATCCCAACACCATTAACCTTTTACTTCTCAGCTTGATAGAGTTTAACACTTCTGTATTACTATTACATACTTCATAGAATCAAAGAATGATTTCGGTTGGAAAGGACCTTGAAGATCACTTAATTCCAACCCTCTGCCATGGGCAGGGACACTTTCCATTAGACCATGTTGCTTCAAGCCCCATCCAATCTGGCCATGAACACTTCCAAGGATGAGGCAGTCACAACTTCTCTGGGCAATCTGTTCCAGTGCCTCACCACCCTCACAGTAAAGAATTTCTTCCTAAAAATCTAATATAAATCTACCCTCTTTCAGTTTGAAGCCGTTCCCCCTTGTCCTATTGCTACATACCTTTGTAAAGTGTCCCTCTTCTATTTGTTCCTAAACAAGCTTGTAAGTAGTTATCAAAAGTGTGGTTATTTAAAATTACATACTTTGAATGTTATATTTCTGCATACTTTAAGTAAGACCTTAAGCTTTACCATTCTTCCTGCACACATTACAGAAAAAACCTCTAAAGAAATTTCCTAGCCCTAGTGACATTGTCCTCTTGTATATTGCTGCTGGGGGGTTCATAGTTTTAATTACTGTTAGTAGGCTGTAAGTTCTCAAATATCCCAAATTCCTTCACTGTTGAGAACAAGAGCATCTGGGTGTCAGTTTTGCTCATGATGGCAAATTGCAGAGTCAGACCTGCCTTTCTCATTCACACAAATCTGCACCTCAGTGGAGATTATGACATCTATATTATGTGGAATACGCAATATAGAAATGAGCAGGTTTTGATTACCTGCATTTAGCTGATCTGCAACTACATGAAATGGCAGCACTTAATCCAAATAGAGAGGCTGGGACAAAATGATCTCAAGCTCATAGATCTGCAAAACTTGACAGGACTCATGAAACAAAGACAAAAACTGTGTGTTAAATAGAGCAGACTACAAGTCAGGAGTTGGGGAAAACCACAATTGTGTTTACTTGTGAAAACTTCTCTTAACCCTCATGCACATATGCATTATTTTAGAGTCCATAATTACATGATCATATTTTTTCACAGTACCCCCTCTCAGACTGCACTCAGAAGGGATTTTTTCCTATGTAATGAGCAGCTGCTTGAGATGCTGGTTTCTGCTCATTGTTCAGGGCGTGGCCCCAGGCCTTATTTACTACACATTATTCAAACCTGGCTCTAGAGATTTATTAATTTCCTTATGTGTTTTTCTATGGGCTTGTCATTACACTGTCCAAGGGCTTCACTACCCCAAGATCATTTATTTCCACATACCTCTATGAGAGGAGAGGGTATTTTTATTCCCATTTTATGGATGATTGGCCAAAGATGGTGTTAAAACATATTTGCTAATTCTGTGTGCCTACTCCAAGACACCAACAGCCTTACTGATCTGTGCTTGTATAGCACCTTGGGTTTAGTGGACTCTCATTCAGTTAATGTGCAGCTTTAAGCACTCTGTGTTTCTGTAAAGTAAGCCCCTTGGGACCAAAAGGGCCCCTATAAAATAAGGAACATACAATTAAACAACCACTGGCATAGCAGCTGCTTCAAAAATCCCTGAAAACTATCATATAGAAATGGTCATGTACAGAAGAGAAGTCAACTGTCAGGTCAGAATTTCACTGCCTCAGCTGTAAAAGCTTCCCTTTCTCTCCTGCAGTCCCTTGTCTCACTCAGTACACACCTGACAAATGAGACAGGGGTCCTACAGATGGTCGCTTTCACTGTGCAACTCTGATTTACCTCAGAGCAGGTCCATCACATGCAGTGAATGAGGCAGGGGTCCTGCAAAGGAAACAGCATGCAGTGATGGAGCTAAAACACGAGTTCTGTAAGACACAGTCAGGTAGACAGAGGTGCTTGAAGAGGATGACTGGTCTTTCTCCATTGTCCAGTTTTTGCAATAGTACCGTTTGAAATGCCATTTTCAGAGTTTATTTAATGCAAAGAAATTCTGTCAGGAAGCATCACAATGACACTTTTGTGGATTATCAGAAAGGATGAATCCATCACGTGGACCACTACAACCAACGTAATAGAATAAACAGGCTGCAAAGGTAGCTCATCCTCCTTTGTGAAAACTGTCATGAGGAGCCTGAAACACTGAGTGAATTTCAGACTCTGGCGACAGCTGAGAAATAATGATGCAGAGGCTTTTTCAACCATTCAATCCAAGTCATGCCTCTCTCCTCTCTAGCCCACCCCAGCCCACTTTCTTCTTTGTGGAAACAAAGATAAAAATTAAGGAAGTTGGTTAAGGCAAGAAAGAGTGCTGCTGCTATCTCTTTTAAAGGCTTACCCTGGTTGGGTATATTAGCATTTGGATGACAGGCCCTCAAAGGAATGTGGAGCACTTGTACTTCTTTGTAAACTATCCTTGTACTTACAGATGCTAGTGCTGATTTGATATAGGCACCTGCACATATCCCAAGCTTGCATCAGCTGGACATACATGTCTTTACATCTCACAGGCACAAAAAAGAGGGATAGGACCAGATCAGGTGTGAGGTGCATCCTTCCATCCCAATGGATAAGGCAATAGCAGCATTATTTTTTCAAAACCGGCTGGAAAAATACCAGTCAAAAATTTTAGCCCCTCTCAGATGTCTGTTCTGATGCTTCTATATCAGTACCAGTTCATAACATCAAACTGAAATCTCCCCCATTGCAATCAAAGCCCATTTACTTCCAGCTCTGTCAACATCAGACATAGCAAATGGCTTTAATCACTTCCTCTTGGACAAAGCCTCTTACTATTGGAAGATACATTCCCCAGATCTTGCCTGATATCTAGATTTCCAAGACAGAAATACTAACCTAACAGAAACAAATTAACACTTCAGTCCTTTTAACTTTATCCCTGGACATTCAAGTTTATCACTTGGAAGGCCAGAGAGTTTATACAAACATCCAGAACAAGGCACAAGGTTGCAACTAGCCTGCGAGCTTGCAGTAGACAAACCAAATTTCCCTTCACTTCCAGGGGAAAAAAAAAAAAAAAAAAAAAAAAAAAAAAAAAAAAAAAAAGGATGGGGGGAAGGGATGGGGAAAGGGAGAGTGTTAGCTCTTCACTGAGGCAAATATCCCATCTGGATTCAATTTCTCACACACTTTCAAAATCTTGATCTGTAATTTTGGGAAACTTGAGAAGATGTATTCTGATAAATCAAGTCCATCATACATAGAGTATTACATTCTTTATGTAGAACAGCAGAATTTCTTGGCAGTCTTTGATGAGGCTGAGAACTGTTCCCGTGGTCCTTACGTCCAGTGCTGGGCCTTGAGTACAAACCAGACAGATTTAATATAAAACAGTTCCCTGGAAACTGGAAATCCACATCCTTGGTGCCTGTAGATATGAGTGTACACAACGGCCAGAATTGTGACCTGAAATGTCATAAACTTAAAAATGTGGGATTTAATATTAATCAGATATCACAGATTTGCCTCCAGTGTTACAAGCTGTGAGCTCCCAGGGAAGCCAGGAGCCATTCCATGAAGACAGGAAGCAGAGGACCCTTCTGTGCCACAGGAGGTGTGACGGGGGAAGGTGAGCTGGCAGCTCAGAGGCGCAAGCACCGGCTCTGGGCTGCATGTTTGCACAACTGCTTGGGAGCGCATCCCTCGGCGATGTTATTCACAGGCCTTGGCCGACAGTAAATAAGACGGTGGAGCTTGATTCATGAGGGATGACAGGAAATCTATAATGTGTGGGCTCTATAATCTGCTCGCTACTGCGTAGCAAAATGAAAGAACAACAGTCCAATTACCAAGTCCTTGCTGATCCCAAGCACATCCTCCAGATCTTGTTCGGCTCAGAGCAGTGGGAGTTTATTGGCAACAATGGAAATCAAGCTCTGGCACATGCCATCTTCCATTTTGGGATGGCAACAGTATTTTGGAAGCATCAGACTGCCTACCAGTGGATAAAAATGCAGCCAAGACTGTGGCATGACCTTCAGAGAAAATGTCTGGAGAGTGACAGGCTGCTGAGTTTAGTTCACCAAAGGGCTGTTCTTTTGGACACCAATTGCTGCACTCAGCCACAGGCACTGTCTTTCCCGAGGGGCTGGTTGAGCCAGGAGCAGTGATCTACCCAGCCTCTTGCTCTATGGGGGACTGTGAACACCATTCCCCTAACACAAAACAACCAAACTGTAGCTCCACGAAACTAAAAACAGGGCTATGATCCAGCAGTTGGGATACAAAGGATAACCAAAAAATCACCTTAAGGAGGAGGACACAGAAGATGGGAGGGGTATGTGTATTCTGGTGCCAAATAGAAGAGGATTGGCTGAAGATAGTGCTTGTACCACGTGCAGAATTGGCTCGAAAGACAGCAGGGATGAAGTCCATGACAAAAGCAGCCACAGAGGAGACTGCCCTCATACCACCAGTGCTGAACACATGGAAAAATGGAAGAAGGTTTCTTTCAGACAAAACAGCCATCATGGTAGTGCAGGAGAGCTGACAGTTCCGGACAGAAGGGGAAGAAAAAAATTTTGATTCCTACTGTGCAGTGTCAGAAAATCCACAGGGAAGCCCAGGGCTGGGAAGGCACAGGACCACTCAGGTGAGGATCCTGGTAGCTTAGAAGAGCCCCTTTTCTCATTTTTCTCTAACCAAATAGATGCTTCATTCCTTGGGTCTCTGGCCATTAACACCTTTCAGATCTATCTTCTGCCCTCTAGGAAAGGGGCAAGGAGAACCTTTCCCACTCTGGCAACAGGTAAACAGCATGTCAGGGTGGGGAGAGCAGAACAATTTCCCCTCGATCCCTAGCAAAGGCCTTCTTTGCTGAGTACACCCTCTGGGGACTGCTGTCCTTTCCCCGCTCCCCCTACAACAATCTCTGCTGCCACCTCCCCTCCCTTGTTATCTGTCAGTAAACAGTAATTAAAGAAGTGGCCTGCTTGATAAAGCTCCCACCTGCCCTCACACGGTGCTGCCCTCTCGGACGTGTCTAATTAAAATCCTGATGAGAAGATGAAGAAATCCCAGCAGCTGGGAGTCTGCTGACTCTCTCTGCGCTCGGCCTCTTCATTACTGACGAGGAGGCAAAGAGATATAAAGGACCCCGGGAAATGCTCTGACAGACCAATCGATACAGCTTTTTGTGGGACGTGATGCTCCGCTCAGGACTGCTTTTTGAACTGTGTGGATAATGAGGATGCTGGAGCGTGGCTCACTGCATGGGGCTGCACTCTCCTGCTACGCTGCCGCTCCCAGGAACACACGCAGGGCCCCCGCAGCCCGGCAGCCACTCCCACCACAAAGTGAATCCACACAGTTACAATAGCCGGGGCACTTGCCTGCCACCCACCAATCCAGGAATCATTGCTTGTAGTGCCAGAATCCTGTCAAACCTCTGAGCACTCCATCAGTTCTAATGCAAACACAGAGCGTGCATCTGTGTACGTACAACTGCAAAATCCTGAGCCAGCACAAACCTTCCCTAAGCGAAGCCAACACAACACCACACACAGTGTGCACACCAGTGTGTTTAAACATGTGCTTATACATAAGAAAGCTGTGTTTTTACTGCTGTCCCAGGGTTTTGTGCTAGGGTGAAAATGTTGGCATGCACAGAATGAAACCACAAAGGTTTACACGATGTGCACGGCAATGTCGTCATTGTGAATCACTATATTTAGACACACTTCACTTCATGCAAATATATCCACTACATGGTTTTATTCCTGTGGGAGTTTTTTAATGTGACATCAGCTTTACCTGGAAACAAGCCCATTTTCACTGTCCAATTCATGTTTATCTCAAACAGCAGAGATTTCCTTGCTCTTAGTTTCAAGATGAAAGGAATAGTAAAAGAATGAAGGCAGGTCTATACTTTCTAAAGTTTGAAAGCACATGTCAGGCACGTGTCTCCATGTCCCTTCTCAGACAGCAACAAGCTCACAGGAGGTACAGCACCTCAGGAATTAAGATCATGTGCAAGAGTGGGAGTGCATACATGGCTGCAAATACAAGTGCACAGTGTATGTGCATGGAGGACATGCACATTCCACATGTGAAGTCAATAAAAGAGTGAGCTTTATTCTGTCTGAGTTCACACCTCCTGCTTCTGATCACCTCCTGATGAACAAATCACTATTGTTCATGCAATCAGCAGCAGTCCAGCAATAGTTGGTTCTCTTTTCAGAATCCCATCTAAGTCCTTGTACGCATTTTATTCAACAGACTCAGTCACGTTTTTTCCCTCTCCCTCAATTACAATTACTCTTACAGGACACACGTACTGGGAAAAACAAAACAAAACAAAACACAACAACACCCAACAAAAAACAACAACACCCAACAAAAAACAACAACAACACCAAAAAACCACCAAAAACACCACAGCCCAAGCAAAAAAAAAAAAAGAAAAAGAAAAAAAATTTCATAAAAGTCTCATGAAGTAAAAAAAAAAAAAAATTCTGTTAGAATTGCCATAATCCCTCCCCAATGTCCTCCTTGTCATGCCAGGTTCAAGGAAAAGGAACAAATAATTCCTAGACTGGTTTAACACTGAGTTAGACTTGCCAAAACCCCCAAACCATCTCAAGACAAATAGTCAATTACAAAATACAATCAGCAACAGCAAGAAGTGATCAGGCAAGTACAGAAGCAGTGGATTCAATGTTAAAAGCTCAGGAATGATACTACAAAGGGGTTTTGGGGAGTACACTGGAAGAGACAAACCAAGGGGCAGCAGATGAGAGGTCCCACGGCAAAAATGGTGACAAGAAGCACTGTCACTGGGAAGTTCACAGCTTCTTTTGGCCCTCAGCCTCCCTTGGCAAGAGCTGCTGTTGTGCAGATCAAGGCAGCAGCTCTGGATGCACAGAGCTCACCACGCAATCCCTGCCTGTCCCACTACCTGCACTTGATGGAATGACACATTGCTGCAGCAGCTAATAAATAGAAGTAATTTGATTAGCTTTCCCTAACTAGCGATAAGATCCTGACAAACCCTTTTTAATGCGTTTCTGGAGCAGGATGAAATTGTTTCATTTGGCGAGCAGGGCCCCACGGGAGTTGCCTCCAAGCTCCTTTAGTGAGAGGTAAAAATATGCCAATCATTAATGAGGGGAGAATTACGGAGACTTTAATGCAATCAGAAAAGAGGAGCCCTGAGGCAGCTGGGGAATAAAACCTGCCCTTAAATCAGAGGCAGGCAGCCGGAGCATGGAAATAAAGGCATACACAAGCATGTACATGCACACACACATACCTACCGCACACACACCTTCCAGAGCTGCTGTAAATACACTGGGAGTTTTGCCTGGGCAGCAAACACCCATCTAAGCAAATGGCATCCATCTTCCCTCCAAAAGATTTTTAAAACCACAGTAAACTATATCCATTTGGCAGACCCCTCCCTCTGCCAGGAGGGGACCACTGCCCAATAGAATTGCAAGTTTAAACATGTAAAAAGCCAGAGCCTTTTGTGAAGGAGTCATATTAGCTGCTTGGGTGTCAAGCAGCAGCAGCAGCAGCGAGGCAGCTTTGCCAAGTGGAAAGGTGCCTCTCTCAGGGCCAGACTTGCTGCATAAACACAACGTGTATAAACTGCTCACTGTCCTGCACTCATGCCAGAGGCAACATCTCCTGTATGGTGAAAGGCACCTCCTCCCATTCCCTCTCCACTCCCTCCTCAACCACTTCAGTGAATTCCCTCCCTCGTGTACAACTCATGTAACATTTATTCCTTAACAGAACAGAAGTCAGTCATAAAGCTGCTGGCATTTTCTCTGGCACTGAGAAGGCAGTGGCAGGCCCTAGTGGCCTGTCTGGTTCATATTTTGCAGGGGTGTGTGGGTTCTTTCAGAAACTCCTCCTATGAAAGAAAGCATTCCATCTTTCTGCAGCAATTCTCCAACCCTTGCTTGCACAATACAGATCAGCACAGACCATCCCAAAGAATGCTAGCTCCCATTTTAATGGCATAGAAAGCAGGACAGGAGTTTTCCCTTATCTCTTTCAGATTCATCTTGTTTACTTGAAAATAGTGAGCAAGAGTACTGGGATATCAAACACCAGACACCTTTTCTCTGCCAGATACACAAAAAATGATGCTACAAAGGCTGGGCATGCCTTTTCCCTAGTTTGGATTAGCACTAACATACAGAGAAGCAACTGAATGGCTGCTGAAAACTCTAAGAGGAAAATCAGTTCTAATTTCTGGCTTTAATATACAGTTGAGGGGATGTGAGACAACTGTTTCTTCCTCCCAAACTCCTGCACTGTAGTGAGAGACTGTGGCACCCCTTCCTTCTGCTAGGTGGAATGACTGTCATGCTTAGCATGCACTGAAACAATACACTCCTGTACTGAGAAAGCAAGGCTGCTGCTTCTCCTGTGCCTGAGGTGTGTCAGACACCCCTGCCACAAAAAGGCTGTGCTTCTGTACCATATTCTCACATGCACTTGACAGCTGTGGAACTAAAACCGGAGCAAGCGACTACCAGCCATTTAGCCCTAAAGACAAAGAAGTTACAAAGTCACCAAGACAGAGTAAAATATTAAGAACAAGTAAAGAGGGAACTGTCCTGAGCCTTGAAGCTTAGCAGGTAAGTTAAGGTGGGCAGCTGGCACAGTCCCAAACCTGTATCAAGCACAGAGCTGCATGTCCCACTGTTAAATGATCACAGAATACTTATCCCCAGGTAAGGAGGCCTGCACATCCCTCAGCAGCAACTCCTACTGGTTACTTCAACCCTATGATGATGGGCTCCCAAAGTAGTATTGCAAACCTCTCCGTAGCTGAAAGTTCAGAATAAAAAGCACCTCAGAAGAAAAGAAAACCTCCAGGTTCTCCCAGATTCTGTGTATCTAAGACTGAGAGATCAAAGCAACTGTTGGGTGTATCACTCAGCCAGACTGCAAGGCCTCAAAAGTCAGAGAAATCACTTTCCAGAAACACAAACAAGTGAGAAGACCCTATCATAGAAACCATCAAGACTGCAAAAAATAGCTAGCAGGAAATTCAGCATGGCTATAGCACAATGCTGTCTAGCATCTAGAAATTATTTCTGCCCCTTTTGAGTCAGGGCCAATTTTGACTGAAAGTTCCAGTTAATTCAGTGATTTTTTTTCCAGTCAAGAGCTCTAGGCTATTCAAGACAGTTACTATACCTCTTCCCTGATTCCACTTCTAGTGGTGATCCAGGTTTTACTGTCATGGTCCAACCTAGTTTGTGGTGGCACTCAAGCAAGCAGAGCAGCCTTGTGTCTCTCTCCCCTGAGCAGCAGGCAGAGATCTGAGATTGTGTCACACGCTGTGGCTCCACACACAGGCCTGCCTTGCTGCAAGCAGCTCCCTCTCATTCTGGTTTGTTATGATTAAAAATGCACATCACCCAGCGAGGCCTTGGAGTGGAACTCAGCTGGAAATTGGATCATTAATATTCCTTCTCATGCCCATTGCCACAATTTCTTACCTCTCCACAAGCAGTTGCTAACAATGCAACAATTGAGAGTCTCAGACCAGAAGTGAAGACTGAAATGCCCCTGTTATTTCAATTCATCAACCTTTGTTCATACCCTGGCATCCCGTCAAACTTAGGCCAGTGTACTGCATGTCAGCTGTCTTTCAACTTTGAACTGTCTTTTCCCAGTTTATCTACCAAAAGCTCTTAAGATCCATATCATCTTAAACCATCAGAAGCAGGATTCAAGATTATCCTTATTCCCAAGAAGATGGAAACATAGGGAAAGGAAACAATTAATTCAAAGGCTCTATCCGCTTATGGTTTTAATTCTTGGTACTTTCCACGCAGTTAAAGTACTCCAAATGGGTTGGAGACATAAATGCAAAGCAAGGGTAAGACATACCATGTGATGGAGAACCCCACAAATGTACAAAGGGTTTGTTTTGGTTTTTTTTATATAGCAGAGTTATCTGCACGATCTCACATCAATCCTATGTGCTGCTACTGCTGCAACTTATTAACTGGGCAAACTAGAAGACATGTGCAAATTCCCCACCACTGCTAAAATGATCCTTTGACAAAAAGGATCCAGAAGCACAGAAATGGCACAGAACACAGAGCAAGGGATTAAAATCCCCTGTAAGTCTCATTGTATGCACTCATTGGCCTCTTCGAACATCCTTTCCAGTATGGTGTTCACATCAGACAGCAAAAAGCACAACACAATCAGGACTACAGCACTGATCATGGAAAAATAAAAATGAATAGGCATATTTTCTTTTGGAACTTTAGCATCATCTCTGTGGACACTGGTACCAGGCAGGGGAAGTTTGTTCTTGCTTGTCAACTTACTGAGCTGAAATTCCTTTGGCTGTGTGCCACACAGTGTCCAAGAGGTTGAATATCTACTTGAGAAGTGGAGAAACCTGGTAGCCAGCAACTAGCATAAGGCAGCTGGGAAAACATCACTGCTCACAAGAATCTGGACAACAGCTATAAATTCTGCTCCAAATATCTATTAATTCTCCGTTGCCTTACTCAACTACCTTAACAACATCTCCTCCCAGTAAACATTTTGCATCTTAGGTGGATAAACTCTTTGGGACTCACAGGATCTGTTACATATCACTGAAATGCCCCTCAGGCTGAGGACTTGCTTCATGTCCCTCTCCATAACACAAATACAATACAAATATCTCTGGAATTGTTCACTAATTATCACAAGGACATGATTTAATTTTAAACTGCTCCTGACACACACAAATTTGCATGTTTGGCACTTGCATTTTGATGTCACTCTTTCTTTAGTTTTATTTTATGTCAGAAAGAATAAGTTTCAATGAAAAAACTCTGACAGTAAAACACATAGCCTCATTAACAGCCACTTCAGTGCAGAAACATGAATGGTGGCTGTCTCAGAGTGACTGGCTTCATGAAGGTATGCAGCAGTATCAGCTCAAAGGAATTCAGAAAAGGAGCTGTCCCATCAGTCAGATGGACTAAACAAAACCCTGCCATGTCAATTTGAGATAAGCACAGAGAAATAGAAGAAGAACCAGAGGGTCTGAAATTATATGACTGGTCTTACCTAATTAAAATATGTACACTTTTCAAAACCAAAGCCCTAATAAACTTACTGTGCCAGCCCACAGACGCTTCCCTTCAAGGAAGAGGAAGTAGCCACCACCACTGCCTGTTCCCTTTGGCAGCTCAGTCAGTTGTTGGTATCTCAGCTTAGCACTCTGTTCACAAGGGCAGAGCCTTCACGGCTCCTGAAAGCCAACAGAGCTCCAGCAAACACAAATCTGCAGCCCACAGAAAGACAGTCAAGTCTTACATACATTAAATGTATTTTAAAGAGACGTAGATAAGAACAAAGCTCTGCTATAGGAGTGGTCAGCCCTGGACTCCTTCAAAGCTGTACAACATGCAATCTCCACACAAGGACCAGCGACTTCTTGTGCATCACTGAAAGCCACAAACTGTGGGTACCTCAGTCATTCAGCCTTCTATCAGTGCTTGAGTCTCAGCTTTTCCCACCTGAGAAAAGCTGAGGCAACCCCTGAGATTTCCTAATCCTCCAAGCCCCAGCCTCCTCAGTATTCCCGGGGCCAACTTACATGTCTTTGTAGACATCCCTCTCTGTGACCACGACAAGGGCAGAGCAGAGGCTGCTCGTGGCAGTCTTGCTCAGGGAGCACTGGCTACCATGCCACTAATTGACTTAACCCTCAATTTATTTAAGGGGGGGCAGGCAGAAAAATCTTGAAATGTTTCTTCTTTCCTGCCAATTTTTCCCATCTTCTACCTCAGTTCTGGCTGGATTCCCCCTTCCCCCTGTCCTCAGCTAGCACTGCCAGGCTCAGTCCTCCTCACCCTAGCCCCCCCTCCCCAAGGACAAGCAAAGTTATTACAATAATGAATTAGCCGGGCTGCTTACTGCTGCCAGTGGCGAAGGCAATTATCCCACTCCACGTCCCCAGCCACCGCTCAGCTCCCTCATAAAGAGAGGCTTTTGGGGCCGCTTTGTGCTTTGATTGGAAATGAAGAGATTGCTAATTAGGGAACCCCTGCTGGGATCGGGCTGGCAGGAACAATGGTGAAACGGACGGAGCACACGTCCATTTAGAGAGGGGGGGAGAAGAGAGAAATGTGAGCCCCTCTGTAATGTAGTGCATCCTCTACTCACACCATAAACAACAGGGCAGACAATTTTATAGAGATTTTCACCTTTTAAAGTATGCCAATTTGTTTATAGAAAGCAATAATTTGGTGTGTGTTTGCATAGGTCAAAGCCTGTAGTTTTTGTGTACAGTATGCATTGACGCATGCGTGCATACATACACTTTGGAAGAAAACGCCTCTGGAAGCAACTGTGGGTATCTACACAGCTGACCACATCTTTCTTGTAATTCACTGGGCAGCAGGCATCAATCCTGCATCATCAGGGAAAGATGCTTAGAAAAGCCTGTTGATGAGTATTAACACAGAATTTTAATACCTGAATTCACAAAGCACCAAAGTTGAAAACGACTTACCAAGTTAGTCAGTGCACCTGAGCCTTGCCCAGGAACCACTTCCACTGCTTTGCCCAAGAGCTTTAGAGGACAAATGGACCTCCAGGAGGAGAAAATTTCACCATTAACACAATGTTTTCTTATACTCATCCTGAAATTTCTTCTTAATTCAATTGCTCTTAATGTCCATGGAGGGTCACAGGAGCTAAATTCACCTTTCTCATCTGACAAACTGTGCACCAAAAAATTAGAAAATACCTCCCCCACAGTCCACAAGCACACCTCGACAGCTTCACAGAACTGCACCAACAGCCCTTATGGTGCATAGTATGCTGTGGTGTTGGGGTCTAGCGACTTTTAACTCTTGTCAAGGAACAAAACACCTCCCCCAACATTTCAACATGCAAATCTCACCACTTATAAAATACAACCTGTCAACAAAAGCAAATGTCTACCATTTTGCGCAAAGCTGATAGAAAGCAGTTGGAACCTATCCTGCATTACTTTGTTAACTAACTAATTGCACCATGTTAATACTGAAAATTTAGTTTTCAACCATATATTTGACTCGCCATGCAAAAAAATTGCATACTGTTGATAAGTGCAATGTATACACTATACACTAAGTGATTTGTGTAAGCTAAAGCAAATTTCAAATTTGAAGACTGAACTTACATTTCAGAATTCCCTTGAAGATACTGATGCATTTGAACATACAAGTGTGATATTCCCTGAAAATATTTTCAGTAAAGAACAAATCTTAATAGAAAATGATCACTAAAGGCAGAAACACAGCTGAACTGAAAATGACTTTCAAATTCACAGACTGTTTGTCCCCACTGTTTGCTCACCTCTAGTGTTTATACCCTTCAAACAGTTGTAGGTAGTTGTCACGTTCCCTTCTTAGTCATCACTTAGCCAAGCTTCACATATTTAGTTCTTTTGATCTTCCCTCATAAAAACAATCCCTCCAGCTCTGTTATCGTTTTTGTTGTTCTTCTCTAACTACCTTCCAAGTTTTCTCTGCACTCTTTGCTGCTGGTGCTGAGCTGAACATCTCACCAGAACATGCCCTCACTGCTTCCTGTGTCCTGCCTGCACACAACACAATCCAGCTGCATACAAAAGCCAACATTTGCAGCCTGCCCACTCTGCTCCCTTGGCCTGTCATGTTATACTGCCAACACAGATGAGACTTGTCTGCCACTACCATTCCCCCAGACTCTCTCATTCAGTTTTCACCTGTGTTCCACTTACCTGATGAGAGTATTTCCCTTCCTGTAGGTATACAGTCGGAAAGTAAAACCCTGTGCTAAAACCATGCTTGGGGTTGTTTTAGGTTGCTGACAACCCTGTAGCAACCTACTGCATGTGTAAAACCTGACCACTTAAAAGCAAGAAAACATCTACCCAGTGACACCAGGAGCCAAATTGTAATGTGGCGTACAGTGGCAGAACTCATTTGCTTTCACTGCAGCTGTACCAGTTTACACCAGCTGAGAAGCTATTTCCATAAGTCTTGGATTGCCCATATCACAATCACAGTCAGAGAAAGTACAAAGGAGGGTATATTTCACTGCAGCAGCTGTTACTCTGATCTAAGAAGCCTCTTTACCTTGATTTCACAATCCAAGAATTTACATAGTAGGGATTCAGCTGCACTGAATGTACAAGCAATTCAATGTTCGTGCCAACTGGTTCAGGAATTCTTTGGTATAGGACTTACCATTGCACTCTTGATAATCAAATTCTTATTTAACAGAAAAGGAATAAAACTCATGGTAAAATTATGGGTAGATAGGCCACCTGTATTTGAGACTGATGAATAGGTGTCATTACTATACCCATTCACAGGGTCTGATTTTGACTAGCCTAAATATCCCAGCAAAAGTGGATGAAAGAAAGTGGCCTTCTCACAGCCTTACAGCAGGCAGAGCAGGGGGACATGTTGGAAGAAATAATAAAATGTTCTAAAATCCTGAAAGACAGAAGAAAGTCCATTCTCTCTTAGACTGATTCTATTGTGCCCTTAGTAACACACTACTGGTTCTGTCCTCATGTAAAACTCACTTTCTTTCAGAGCCCAACTTCCTTGAAGTAACTGTGTTCTTAATATTCATTCCAGTGTAAAGCTGGGAAAGTATGAACATAAAAGCACCCAAACCAGGATTTCTTCCCCAAATTTTTCCAGAAGCAACACAACCGCATTCTGCCACAGAGAGTATGGGCAAACACCAAAGGCTTTTGGAGTGTATTGCATTTCTTTCTCTAGTGGATTTAAGTGTAAGATTTTGTATTTTAAATTACATTACATTTAAATCACATCTCTTCCTGCCCTCTGCAGAAGTGTAGATTTTCCCTTAATTTGACACAAATATGTGTTACATTCACAGAGCATAAAACTACATTGTTCCTGTCTATTTGTTTCCTTTAGGAGTTTAACAAATTCAGTTGTAGAAAAATGAAGTCCCTCTACATAAGCTCTTTAATACAGGTCTGCTGCAGAAAGCAGAGATCCTATTGTCCTTCTCAACTGAGCCATATTTGTCCTGCCTCCTCCCTTGTGTTAACACATGTGTTTGTACAGCTCAGATTGAGGAGCTGGTCTGGGTTAAAAATTCCAAAAGGTTAGTTTAATTCAAATTGACCACATGCAGGATTACTGGAAGTCCAGCTGAACACAAATACCTGTATATGACATTTGACATGCAGCAGTTGTGAAAGTTGTGAAACCATTAGCAGTGTCAAAGGATTTCTTAAAAGCATTCATATATGGGGTATTTTTCTTTGAAAATGTCCCCATTTGTGTAGATAAATGATGACACAGTTGAGACAGAATGAGATTGAAAGACATAAGTTACTGAACTGAAAAGCATGGTGCTGTCAAACTAATACCTGCTTGAAACAAAACCTACCCAATGACAGATCTGAGAAGCATAATAAATTTAATTCCAAGAATAGGCTAAGGGTTGACCTGATCTAATTGTAAGTGGGGGGAAAATTTAATCATGGAAAGTTCTTTAATCTAGCTTTAAAAGAATATAAGACAAGATTATTCTTGGTATCCGAAACTAGACAAATTTCACTTAGCTTTAAAGACATTTTTAAACAGCCAGAACCAGCCACTGGGACCACTTGTCATGAGGCATGCTGGTTATTCTATCACAATGTCTCTAAATCAAGATTGTATGTCTCTCTAGAAGATGTTGATGTTGAGAAACTGCCCAGACAAGTGCAGGATTTACTAAGTGGATTTTAGATTTTAATAGAGTTAGGCCTAAAACATGAGTAGTATGGGTCTGCCTGAAAATCTCTTGAGAGTCTTTGTGGTTCTTTAAGAGTTGCAGAAAACAAGACGAGTGTTCGAAGACAGCATCTGCTTTGCTGAGGCTGTTCAGTGAGTGTTTGAGCTGTTCATCCAGTACTTGTTTTTTCCCAACAAGCTTCAATTCAGACAAGTCATATATGACTTTCATAAGGCAATTTCTTATACATTATAGTAATCCTGCTATGAAAAACTACACATTTTTGCCAGAGGACATATGCTTTATCTACCAGAAAGTATAAAGCATATACAGACAATGTGTAAAGGGTAATGGCAAATGCTGTGCAGTGCACAAACCTTAAACAGGAAAAGTGGTCAGTTAAATTTGTCTATAGCTTGAATACAATAATATTTGGGTTGGTTAGAGGTGAGAAAAATGAGATTTAATTTTTTTTTAAATCTCCTTTACTGTTTTGAAATTTATTTCAAGCTTCTTGCTATAGAGCAAGTTGCCAATGAGAACAAATACTATAAATCCATCACATCATGGTTACAAAAGGGTGAAGAGAGCTGTCAATCAGTCAAGCCCAATATGTTTGCCTTGCTATCAAGGTTTGCCTACAGTATTACAGTACTCATTTTTAGTGTGGGTGCACTGGAGTCAAGCTGAGAACTCTGCTCTAACACATGCTCATAAGCAAGAGACGAAAAACTGTTCTTCCAGTTTCTCCCATATTCTGGCTAACTAAACATGGTTCTATTTTTAACAGATAAAACAAATCCATAATTTCATTCAGACTCTTTCATAGTATTGGGAGAAACACCGTTCTTCATTACATGTTCATTTAGTACCTTATTGCCCACTGGAGGCTTCTCAAAGGCACACACTGTTGTTCTCCAACTCCCTCTGATTTTTATCATTGCAGGCTGTGTTCAAAAACTGATCACCTGTTCCCTCTGCAACATCTCTCAAACATCAGCCTTGCCTTCCTACTACAACCTACTGCCCCTTGGCTCTCAGCAAGGAAAAGCTATATTGCCTAAAGTGATCACACCAGCTTTTTTATCCTTCTGGATTCTATCTTTCCATAAGGATGACCCAGGACAAATTATGTTTACCTCATCAGGAAAGGCAAAGAACTTAGAAAAATATACTTTGCATTTATTGAATATTTTTTAGAGTTTTCTTTACTCTGAAATGAAACTAATAAATACTCTGGCTGAATTCAGTGAGGTGTCCTTTGAAATCACTTTCTGAAACAACTCCTTGTAGGAGCGAAAGTCCTTGATGATATTGTTAATTTTTAGGAAGTCCAAGTCATAGTTAATCATCTGAAAAGCTACACTAGCATAGCTTGGGGAAAGAGAAGACAGCAACCATCAAAGTAATTTGTGGTCTCAGTTTCAAGCACCTGACTGAAGAAGCAATCCCTGAATCCTGGCAGATGCAGACACCCCTTACAGAGCTCCAGTGATGCACCAGTAAGGGCTGCAGCAAGGCTGGCCCAGACCACAGGTGCAGGACTTGCCTCTTGAAAAGGTTGTCCAGGCTTGAGAAAGGATGTCCTCCTACACAAAAAGAACTGCTGCCTTTGGCTGGCCTTGAAGACAGGTTTAAAACAGAGAAAGGAGTCACTAAACTCAAAGAGTAAAACATTCTTAATAGAACCACAACAAAGATTATACACAGTTCAAGGGACTGATGCAAGGTTGTAGCAGGGGGCAAAAAACAATCCCATAGAGTCTACTGGAGACAAAGAGCATTTAGAGACAGGAGTTAAATCTAAAAAGTATCAAACAGTGTAAACAGTGAAGAAGGAACACGAGAGAAAACTAGGGAGAAGAAAAAAATTAGGAAATCATTTCAACTGTTTAACTCTGAAAATTTCTCTTCTAGTAGAAGGAATTTACCTGCATAACTATCATCCCAGAAGTGAGCAGGGGTAGAAGAAAGCTATGCAAGCAAAGCAAGTCAAAGAGAAAAAAAGGAATAGAATAACCCAAGAAGCTTTTCCACCTCTGACTGTTGTGATCTCACAACCTGGAATATGATTTGTAGCTACTCTCACAAAATACAAACAGAGAACAGAGGACCAACACCTCCCCACCAAATCAGTGGTATGTTACTGTTAAGAAACAGTTTTCCATGCTCAGAAGAGGTTATAGGCTTCCCCTTTAAGGGACATTTAAGTATGGGACTATTTTTTCTTCCCTAATGATAGAAGAAGGAAGTGAAGGAGGTCAGAGTCCTGTAGGTCTCTGTGCACTCCCTATGGTCTAGTTTAGGAGACTTAAAAGGATTCAGATTAACTGGGGTGGCTTTGTTGATTACACACAGAGAGGAAAATGACCCCATGTGGTAAGTGTTTCCAGGACAGCTGCTCCGTTGGTGAAACACTGCTGCATTCCAGAAATAAACTCCTACAGTCAAATTAGCAGCTCGAGTCCTCTCCACAGAAACGTGCCTTTACTAAAGTTGCAGCATTTCCCAGATGAATGGGAAACCAGCAGCATAAATTCCTGCTTAGCTCTGCTTTTAAATAGAAAATGATAGAAAAAGATGTTTGTACAATATCAAATCATTCTTCATAGTCACATAATTGCCCCACATTAATGACTCAAAAAAAAAAAAAAAAAAAGGAAATTTGGAATATTTCTGGCTGGGTTGGAGAGCTAAACCTAGCATGGTTCCCCAACACTTCAGGCCTGTCACAAGTTTTCCAGGTCTGCGGGCTTATCAACACTTCAGTGTAAAAGATTTTGGGTTGATTCCCATGCACGTCAGTACCTACCAGTGCAAAGTACTGAAAAATGCAAGAAATTACAATCTACACGTGAAGCAGGATAGAAGGCACTGCTGTCCCTTCCCTGACCTCTTCTAGCTCCCAAAAAGTAATGCACAGCTATCCTCTCACCACAGAGGTGAATTCTGGCCCATGAAAGTAAATGTGCTCAGAAGCCCCAAGTCATTTCATGTTTCACTGAAGACATACAGCAGCAAAACTACATGAGACTACATGAGTTCCAAGTTTACACAGCTTTACAATTACAAATTTACAGATGGCAGCATTGGTAAAGATTGGTAAAGGCCCAAGAAATGCTGGGAAAAAAAAAAAAAAAAAAAAGCCCAAACACCAAGCCACAGTTTCCAGCAGGTAAGAGGGCACACCTTCAGTACTCTGGGCTCACAGGATAGGTGTTGTACAAGAAGCATGCTCCACCATATAACCACTGAGTGCAAGATGTTTGTGGTCCCTCCTCTTTCTCACAGTGTACTCTCATCTTAAAAGCAAAATATCATCTTCTTGTCCAATTTCCTCCTCTGGAAGGAAAAATCCTGGGAAGGTGTTCCCATGTGCTACACTGCAGAAAGAAAGAAGGTATGGAGGGTGTATCACTCCCTCTCCATCACAGATGGGAAAGTGGAAGCCAGAAGCCACTGACAAAGTTACAAGGAACAAGTACCTGACAAGTACAAGACAAAGGCCCTGCTGCTGGCTGTTCTAATGTAATGATCATTTGCTTCAAGTAACCTTTGCCAGCTGATGATACAGCAATGCAAAGCTCCTCTGCCTCAACATGCCACCAAACCAAAACCCATCAGGTGACTAAACCTTCTGCAGAACTCAGCCTTACAGAGCAAAGGATGTGATACATTGAAACAAACTCCCAGCTGCTGCATAATGTGGTCTTACATATAAATACCTCAAAGGGTACTCTAACCCACTGCCTCTTTCCTTTTGGGCCTAACTTCTGCCCTGAAAATGTTGCCTCAAGAACAATGCAGTCAGTGGGAAGGAACACAGTACCATACAGAAAGAGTAAATTCAGGAAGAATTGTTTCTGCTTAGCTCAGTCTTGCTCCATGGCTGCATTCTTCTCTTCACTGCTACTTTCAAACTGGCATAGCTTTTTCATACTAGGGACTTTAGCAGCTTTAGGAATGCTACCTATAGCGGGAGAAAAATATTCAGAGCGATCAAGGTTGGATATCCCAAAATACAAATTGTACATGTCTGTAACAGAGTATCATGCAAACAATTAACTGCAAAAAGTGACAACACTGAATCCAGTTGCAAGAAAAGTTACAAGCAGAGCTACACCAGATCAAGTTGAGATGTGACTTAGTCCCATATTCTGCCTCTGATATCAAACACTAACATGTGCTCAGGGAAAGACTGTCAGGGAGTTTTGCCTGTTCTTAACTTTGTTGGACCTTTGCAGACCTCATAATCAGTATGTTGGCATCCTGGGCTTAGACAGTTCCCTCTAGACCATAACATGTACTTGCCACTAATGAGTCCACACGTCCAATAAATGCCTTTATGGGGATATGTTTTTGAATCCATTCATAACTTTGTCACTGAATGACATAGGAAAAAAAAAAATCCAGAACTAATTTTATGTGATGCTGTATTTCATTTGTTTTATTTAAAGCACGTCTTTTTAAAGAGAAAGATTACTACCTCATTGAAAAATGTGAGGAAAAGACACACGTATGTAAAGATACTGAGAACACGTAGCAGAGCTCTCTTCTTAGCTAAGGAAGTGGAGGTGCTAATTTTGCAAAGTAAAGAATTAGACAAGTGTTACGCAGGAAAGTATAGGCCTATGCTCTTTTTGGTAAATTTTTGTTAAGTCCATATCAAGCAAAGCCACCTGTACTCCCAAGAAGCCACGCTTTCTGTGATACATTACCACAAATTCCTATCTCAGTTGCCCTCATCTTTCCTGTAGCCACAGACTTCATGACTGACTCTACCCCTAGTAGTCTCTTGTTTTGAATCAAATTGGAAGCTCTTTCAGACAGAAGCTGTCTCGTGGCTAAATGCAGCAGCCCCAGCTGTAGGGAATGTGTCATGGTACAAACAAGAGCAAAACAGAAGCAACATCCAAAGCTGCCAGTAGAACTTGTCGCTATAGTCTGAGAGCTAGTTAAGAAGTAGAACAGTCACAGCATGAGATTTATTAAGTAGTAGATAATAATTTTACATTACATAAGATATGTTGCATGCTATATTAAATTCATTATTGTGATCCTCGAATGTTCAGCTACTGATCAAGTCCCAAAATAAACATAATTATATATTCTATTATGCATTGGTGGTTATTAATATCATCTTTTTTTTTTTTAAGAATATAACTGGCATTGCTTTTTAGTTGTTCCCTGAAACTCTGTGGTATAGACACGTTTCTTCTTTAAAAAAAAACCTGCAATTTTTCTCATCATCTTGTTTCACATGGTTGAGATGTAAAGTCAAACATCAAGTGCTGCAATAAAGTTGTTGGCAACATCAAAGAGGATGAAGTATAGAAATGATATGCAGGGTAATTAAATGGCTCTGTACTTTATTTGCATATCTCTATATAGAAGCTGGCCTGACTCAACAAAGAAGCATTTCACAATAGCCTTTTGGCCCTCCTAGCTTTGTGCAAGATTTTGCAACATGCTCCAAATAGTCCCAAGATTTCTTGGTCTTCTGACCTTACTATGGGAAGCTGCAGAGACCTGCCTGAGATTCCTCAAAACACTACAGATCCAAAAAAGAGAAATGGTGGAAAGCATGTTGAAGTACAAAGCAGAGACAAAAGGAGATAGCCATTGTGAGCCATCTGCTCATTTTTTTCTACAGGTGAGAGTCCAAAACTTGTAGTTATCAGCAGTGGTCCAGCTGATGGTGAGCCAAGCCCAGTTCATCAGCTGCTTGCAACTGATGCCTCAGGGGCAACAGTGTAAGGGCTTCCCCAGCCCACTGCGCTACAAGGACAAGGGAGAGCCCAGACACAGTCAGGGCCTCCACTTCACACAGGCCCGTGGTTGTAGAAGCACCCAACAGATGCCCAGAGCTGATGTTCTGCAGTGCTGTGCTCCTTCAACAAGTTTTGTGCACCCACAGGGGTGGTGTAGCTGAGTGACAAAAAGCACTGCTCCTCCAGCAGCCCCTGCAGCAGTTGGTTGTTTCTCTTTCTGCCACCCTGAGGCCAGAAAGAAACACCTGACTTCTCAGGGCAGGTTAGGTGCTTCAGTACAAAGGAGGTGGGATGTTTCATCATCCACTCCCCATTAGCCCACACAAGTGGGCAGGCTCCTGGCTGGGAGCTGGCATTGGGATCACAGGATAAAAAGCACTTTGACCACCCGGGTTCAACTTACAAGCAAGACCAACGGAGTGGTGACTGCCAATTGACCAGAAAGGTGAAGGGAAGGGATGGGAGAGATGGATATCCTGTGACATGACAGCCTGAGGCTTTATAGAATCACAGAACAGTTTGGGTTGGAAGGGACCTTAAGGTCCATCAAGTCCAATCGATGCTTCCGACCAAGACACTGCCAGCAAAGACTCAGTATGGCAATTCACAAGCTACCATTTGCAGCCAATCTCCATAAGCACTATAAAATACAAACACGTTCTGAGCTATCTCTGCTCAGTCATATCTCCCTGGGAGCAGACAGACAAGTGGCAAACTCAACATGTCCAGCATGGGTTTTTTCTGGAATGAGTTAGCAACAGTGCAGCTCTTCCTTTGCTCTACCCTAGGTAAACAGAGGTTGTTGCTGGTACAAAGTGTCTCAAAGTGGCAGGAACAGCATTATCACTTCAGTGCTGTTTCCTGAAGGATCAATAAGCCAAGACAATCAATTCTTCTGGCTAGTCCTTATTCCCCAGGAGAAGCTGTGACTCTCATCCCCCATCACTTAACTCCTCACAAACATAGCAGCAGCCCCATTAATTCTGTCCCCCTTAAACACACATTTCCCAAACCCATGTGCCAGGAGAGATTATGGAGCTAGAACTGCTGTATCCAGGTCAACATGGTGTTACCAAGAGATATGGCCCATCACAGTAGTAACATGTCTATATATCCTTGGAGCACATGGAGGCATCCTCACATCTGATTTCTTTGTACAGGACAGAGGGCCCAAAGAAACTGTAGCTCTCTATCCCCAACTGCTTCTCTGTGCAGGGAGCATAAGGCAGTCCCAGGACACCAGCTGACACTCAAAGAAAGGGCTGCATGGGCAGTTGGTGGCATGAAGAGTCATTACAGAGTCACAAGAGTAGGGCCTATTTAGAGACACACAAAAGAGAGGTTCAATCCTATGTAGCAAAAAGAAAGTAAGAAGGATGGAAAGAAAGCTCAGAAGAATGGAAGAATCATGTGATTATCTGCAATGTGAAAAAGGGACTAGAGACTATGGGGGGCAAAACAGGACCACACTCAAAGCCTGCAGTAACACAAAGCGTTTTGCTGGGATCAGGCAATTCTCCATGGACAACTGAAAATGGGGAAGCAGGAACCCAGTTAAGAGATGGGCAAAACACAGTGCATCAGTGAAGAGGCTCATCTTGAACTGAACAGGAGGCCTGTTAGAGCTAGAATTGAAGAACAGCAGTGATACAAACAGCTTGGTCTAAAGATTGGTATGAACATGCTTAAAACATGAACATGCTTAGAGCTGTACACAGCAGTTTCCACCTAAAAAGCAGTGGGACTTGAGAGAGTCTCCTCAAATGTCTTTCTGAGCATTAGAAAGGATGCTGATGCAAGTAATCTCTTCCTAGCCAATGTTGCACTCAGAAAATCCTTGTCTCCCTCTCCCATGCAAAGATAGCATTCACTGATATTTATAACTTGAATGTTACCACACTCTCAGTGTTACAGGCTGTAGGTCAAAAAAAGTCTGATTGAGAAAATCCTGTTCACATGAGCTCCTCACCAATCTACTTGAGTTCACATCATCAACAGCAAAAGGTTGAAACCCCCTGTATCAGGCCATACATGATGCAACAGGAAAGATTTTCTTATTTAAAGGGAAGAAGTAGAAAAATCTGCCAGAGACAATAACTGCAATTTTAAAAAGTCCAGGAAGCCTGTGGGGGGCGGGGTGGGGGAAAGGGTCTAAGAATGAATAAAAAGCAAACAAAAAGAAAGGTAAGCCTGGTGCTGGACATATTCTCTTCTCACCCAGAAAGTTCCCTCTGGGTCCTGTGAGCTTTAGGGAGATGTCCATTAAATGCCTGTTTTAGTACACAGCTACCAGTCATTTGTTGAGGCCTACTACAAAGAGGTGATCACAGAAGACTGGGGAAAGAATTTGTGGAGTATATTTCCTGCTGATCCAGCAAACACAATTATGAAGAAAAAGAGAATCCATTCTGAGAGCAGCGTGAAACTCTTGTGAGCAGGATCATCCGCATCTCACATGGCTGAGGGAAAGGAAAGGGCAGCAACTCCTTTATGAGTAAAAATAGCCACTTATGCTTCCTTCTTGTATATGCTAGGCTCCAGTATCCAAACAGCAAGCTTTAGTTGCAAGACTCACCCCTCCAAAAAAGTAATTTCCCCTAAAGGTGCAGCACTTTTTCTAGAGATTTTCAAGAGTGCTGAAACTTTAAAACCATTATTACTTTGAAGACATCATGTCAACTAAACTATGTGCTTTAAAATTTCAGAGCTGCAGTATTTCCTTCCTTGAAATTCCTATACTACTATACTTTTTAGAGTACTTGTAGCATGCAAGAACTCAGTAGCTTTCTTGGGAAAGTTGAAGAACACTTCTCAATTTCCCAGTTCTTCATAAACTGTACATATGCCAGGCAAAGCTTCACTGAAATGCAGGGTAAACAGAAGCAAGTCATTCATAAGATTCAGCATAGCACTGGAAAGGACAAGAGGAGAAAGAAGTGTATTTTACCTGAAAGGTCAGCAGGGGAAATCTAAGTATAAACTGCTAATCTAAGTATAAACTGGCCACAGCAGAATAGTGCAGGAGAGGAAAAGGTTGAGGCAAAAAGAGAGGAAACTGCAATGGGAAAGAGAAGGCAGGAAAAAAACGTTACACAGTTTTCAGCTCAGCCACAGAAAGCTTCTGTTTCAAAGTGATCTGCTGTAGATTCCAGTGATTAGAGGGAAAGAACAAAATTAATATGTATTTCAAATGCATTTAATAAAGTACACTCTAGCTGATGGTGCTCTACTCAGCAGGTCCAGGCACAGAGCACAAAGAGAAAGGGGCCTCAGGCATTCACATCAGGTCGCAGTTTTAAATAATTTTAAAACTAGGGCAAGATGCCAAATCCTACCTCAAGGTGCTACATCCAGATAGATGTGTCAGCGAAAATGCCAAGTTTGGTGCATACAGGATGACCATTGATACACATGGCTCCAGATGAAACAGTGACTTACTTTTTTAGCCAGAGTTTACTACTTTTGAGTGATAAACCTGGAGCTTCATCTCAGCAAGCGTCAGTAAGTCTCAACTCAGACCTAGTGTAAAGGACAACACCACTGAATGTTCCAAGAGAAGCAAGTTAGTCTTCTATTTGCTTGTTATGCCAAAATCAGAAAACCTTATTGGTGGCTAGTACAAAATGTATTTAAAAAACTGCAACCAAACAAACCAAAACCCCTACCAAACAACAACAGAGTGAAGGGGGGCCACTCTTGTTCCCAGCACAAACCCTCTTCTTTTCAACTCTGCAGCTATGTCAGTGATTCACAGTTTTTCCCATGGGCAAATCCGCCACTTGGGATTTGTAGAAGATTGTTCTTTGTAGATCTTGGAGTTATTTTGATGGTAGTCACATATCATTTTACAAACAGGGAAACTGAGGAACACAGAGATATGGCTTGGCCATGTGTCAGAAAACAACAGGTTTCTATCCCCATTCCTTTCCAGGACCTCTTTTCAGAAGAGAGGCAGGATCATGGCAGAGTCTTGATTTTTTTGCAGTTCAGCTGCTGCAGACAAATTTTCCAAGTCCCAGCTTGGAGCAAAAAAAGCTTACTGCTGGCTAGTTCACAACACACCAGGTCTTAGCAGCACAGAGGTCCTGGGATTGCTGCAGGCAGGCAGGCAGGCCTGCTCTTTTCCAGCAACAGAAAGGTCTACTCAAGCTGCCCACGCATGTATGATGAACTCATCACAAAAGCAATCAGGCATTAATTTGGTCAATCATTCCTGTCACAGCAAATATAGTTCCTCAACTAGACTATTTGATGCAAGACTCCAGCTAAACTGAAGGACAGAAAAAATACCTCAAAAGATACCAGTGTACAGAACAGAAGTAGGACAATTTAGATATTGACCCATCCATTATACCTTTTTTTTTTTCTTTTTTAAAGAAAAGGTGACCCAGGAGTTAAGTAGAAACAAAAATAAAAAGCATTAAAAAATAAAATTGTGTCTTCCAGGCATTAATAATAAAAAGGCAACCCACTCTCCAATCCTTCTCATTTAGAAGAGTATTTATTTGGAGTTTCTGTTAGGCGGCTGCATGCACTGCATGCATCCTGCTTCACTGAAGAAGAGCCTTTTTGAAGCATCACTTGACTTTGTTTTAAATATCTTGCTACAGTTTCCATTTTAGCTCGTGAGATGATTATTTTCTCTCAAACTGAAGTTATACAGCAGTTGAAAATGCTGATGGCTTAACTGGTTTCCTTTTTTTTTTTTTTTCCCTCTCCACAGCAGCCCTGAGGGGTTTTAACTCTTTCTTGCAGCACTGAAATCCTGCTTTTGGAGTTCAATGTTTAACTCGCGCTGGGAGACTCATAAATATTCGGAGTCACTCTCTCCCTCTCTGTTTGATTAGGAAATGAGCCTTTAACTCAATGTAATCCCCAAGCCATTAACAAAAAAGCCCTCAACAGCTCCACTATTAGAATTTCACTCCTAGCCCACAGAGGATTGAATTAGATTAACATAACTACCCGCAATCTGAGTTTATTTTCTGTGCCAGATAGAAATGTGTCTTCAGGAAAGGAAAAGAAGAGAGCTGGAGAACAAGCACAGCATAATGAAATGTAAAAATAGATGAGAAATAGATGGACAGATGTACAGGTAAAGTGATAAAAAAAGGTAAGAGAGGGATAGCTACACAGTGTTTAATAACAGGCTGCTGGCTTTGGGGGGTTTATGCAGAAGGCCCTTCAAAACACAGAATTGTTTCAGGAAGAGTATTTTTATCCTGCTTGTGTTTACTTCGTATTCTCAAGGATTTACAGTGAGACACCTGAGCATGCTGTACTCCAGACACCTGTGCAGCAGATTTGGCACAGGTTTTATTTATAATTCCCAAGGGATGTCATACTCAGCAATGAAAGGAGAGGCGTGGAAAAGAGAATCTGCATGTCAATCATTACTTTACAGTCAAAGAAACAAATAAACCGTGATGAAACAAAAGATGTTTGTTGGGGTTTTTAAGGAATTAAAAAAAAAAATCATGCAACAGCATATGTACAGTACCACAGTCTGGAGGTTGATAGGGGCTTAGTTCACAAAATGTGAATCATTAGCGAAGCAGAAACTAAAAAAACAAACACTTTTTGACTACATAATGCAATGGTCTTCCCTTTAACCACAGGCAACTCCTTCCCTCCAAATAAAAGCAGTCCTGTAAAGCATTGATCATTATGCCACAGGACTTTTTTCCCAAAGCAGTAATAAAAAGATATAGCAAGTAGCAGGGCAAAATACTCACATGTGGTTGAAAGAGAAGGATAAAGTCCAGCAATTACGTGGACACAACTATAGAATAGTCCAAACAAATTCTTAAGATTGAATCTTTTATAGCTTTATATTTGGAAGACTTCTTTGGGAATGCTCAGGTTTCTGCAAAAATGTGTGGTAAATGAGGGGGAGGGGGGTTTGCAGTAATTTCCAAGCATAGTCATGCTAATATTGGTTTTGTATAGGGAAGAAAATAATTTATTTTTTTTTTTCACAATGTCTCTTGGTTTTTAATTTTTAGTGGGACCTCAGACCGGTCTTTGTTAGTTACAGAGTCAGCAATTTTAGTCCTTCAGTGCTTTTCAGAAAAATCTGCTCTTCTTTTATTACAAAATAACACTGCATTATCACAGAGAAGTAATAAATGTTATATCATGGCAAAGCAAACAGAAAAGGACTTAAATAATTTGAATATGTTCATTTTTAAGTAAAGCAAAAAGCTTTAATAATCAAAATGAAGCTTCATATGATGACAACGATCACAGTTTAGTTCTATTTGTGAGAAAAAGGGTTCATAGCAGGCAATGTGTTATAATGATCTTTTTGGGCATTATTTAAGCATATTAATTCACCTGGTTTATCCATATTCTCCTAAAAGCCTTCCTTGTATCAGAATTGTAGCTGAATAATGGAGTATTCATATTGATGGTTAAAAACTTAGAAAGCATTAATATGTAGTAAATATTTTTTATTCCTAGTACTTAAGCTAAAACCCCTAAGTATTATAAAATGTACATTGAAGAAATGCAAAATAAAGAATTAAAGAAGAAGCCTATTTGTCACCACTCCACAGTCAATCCAAGAAATTCATCTATCAAGTATTTCTCAGAACCTGATGTTTTAACTGTGAGGCAGCTCTGGTTTTATTATTTTGTTTTTATTAGACACTTTTTCCTCCAAATTATTTTAAGTTTAACTTCATTTTATTTGTTTTTACCTTCAAAAATGGCATATTGTGGGTGGAGAAAAAGTTTTCTAGACCATATAATTAGTGAAAAATCTATGCTAAAAAACTTGACATACCAAAATTAAAATTGTAATATTAAAGTTTTGGAAGGTAGGCATAGCAAGGTTATTTTTCTATACTTAGAAATAAATATTAACCCTAAATTTTGTAAAAAGATGTAACACAAACCTCTGAAGCAAAAATACGAAACAAGAAAAACCTCTTATATTTTGGCAAAAAAAATCTTATACTAAAAGCTATTAACAAAAAAAAAATCAGAGCCATTATTTTTCTCTCTCTCTTCATATTTCTACTAAAAGCTATTAATAAAAACCAATTTCTGACTAATTATTGTTCTCTCTCTCTTCATATTTCTGTTAATAAAAATACTCCAAAAATATATCATTGTTCAAACATTTTACATCTTGGCTGCTTTAAAGCAAATATCCCATTGGTGATGAGACAGTAAGTTCCTTCTTTGATTATCACTGTGCCAACTTTGCAAAGACTTGCACCCCTCTTTTGTCATTGAAGATACTTCAGTTGCTTTGGGACTTTTAAAATTAAAGAAACATCAACTGCTCAATGACAAATGCCTTCAATAAAAGGAAAAATTCATTGCATGTGTCTGATAAGAAAAGACTGGATATGCAGCTGGGGGGGTGTTGGGTTTGGGGTTTTCTAAGAGGGAAGGTTGTCGCTTGGTTCTTTTAAGACAGGACTGCTAAAGTTTCCAGGTTTGCCTTTACCAGCATGGGATAAATAGCACCTGTCCTTGGTAAGCCCTTAAGCAGAGTTACATTATACATTGACCTTTCTGGAATGCCAGCAAACCTGACTGTTTCTATTCCCAAAACAAAACTGTTCCACACAAACTTTCATTTACTTATTTCCAGAGGAAAAAGCCACACTCAAATAGAGAAACCGCCCGATTTCTACAAAGTTCTCAACCAACTCCTCTCCTTGTGGGTCGCACTGACCTTCCTTTGACAGAACGAAAATTAAAAAAATTACTACCTTTAACTATATCAAGATGCTGCCATAATTTTCAGACCAGATAAAAGGATTTGTGCAGAGCAATGCTTGGATTTATAAAAAAACAAACAAACAAACAAAGAAACAAAACACAAGCCCATAAACGCAATAAAAGATAGAAGTTCGCTACTTACATGCTGCAGGCTGAGAGATGAGGCTCGAGGCTGGAGTAGAATTTCCCTTGCCCTCAGGTGTTTCTAATTGCTGATTAAATATCTTTTGGTTCTGCCTGCACCAGCCGACAGTCCCCTCTGCGTCTCTGCCTCTCTTTGTGACTAGGACACAGTACTCCGAGTCCCAACCTATAAATAGATCCCAGCTCTGTGATTGATATAACAGGCAGCTGACAAAAAAAAAAAAAAAAAAAAAAAAAAAAAAAAAAAAAAAAAGGGAAAGAAAAAAAAAAAAAAAAAAAAGGAAAAGAAATAACCAGGTCCTGAGCAAGGCAGCAAATGCTGGGCTTTTAACTCTGCACTGTGCCCAGGGAGGAGTCCCCCACAGTCACCCGTGGGCATCAGAAAGAGAAAGTGCAAGGCAATTACTTTCCCAGCAGCATTACAGCAACTTGAGGCATGTAAAGCAAATGAACAAAATTCACTACACAAAGAAGGAGAGGCAAAACACAACTAGCAGACTGCATCCAACTCTTTTGCAATTTAACAAAAATAAATGGCATTTTCAAAACAAGCTGGGAATTCTGACAGAATGAGAGAGGAGTTCAGAGTTGAGTTCTGGGGGTTGGTCCAGGCATGCTTGTATTTCTGCTGCAGAATAAACTAGTGGGTAGGTAAATTTAACAGCTCGGCAGTCTACTTAGGGTCTCTGCCCACAAACACTATTTGATGAGGCTGTTCCTGCAAACAAAACTGAGGGCAGTGATGGTACCTCCCTATTGACTCAGCAGAAGTTCCTTAGCTCTCAAGGACCTGAACCCTCATTTCTACTTAAGTCCTTGGCTGCCAGGAGAAAGTGATGAGTTATAGATACCAGTAAAGCTCTCTTAGTGAGGCTGGGCTGGGAGCCCACCATCTGGAGAGTGACTTGAGAGAAAACATCACAAATGCTTCTGGTCTGCTCCTCATCACCTGACACAGGGGTAATGGTCCTGGATTTTCCCATATTTAGTCCCTATAGATTCTCCTGTTAGAGCCACAGTCAGGCAAGGGCAGTAATATTTCCAGCAGGCAGCTGTTTCTCCAAGCCTTCTCCAGCTCCTAGATATTCATGATCTCCAGTAGAACCTTAGTGACAAGGGAGCTTCATAGTACACAGAATCTAAGGCAAGGCAGCTAAGGGTGAAGACCAGTGGAAGAGTGGGGAAGAAGAGGGAGAACAGTAGGCAGGGAGAGGCAAAACAGCTTTCATGACACCGCTGTCTTTGGCAACATCTCCTACAATCAACCCTAGCACCACGCTCACTTCTGCTGGAAAAAGTACCAGTGCAGACAGGGCACCAGACCCACCAGCCTTCCTTTCAACATATTGCTAGGCTTGCTTGAGCTGAGATGCTAAAGAAATGCTAAACTCATAAAGAGCAGGATAAAATCCTCAGGCACCAAGCCCATGCTGAACCCCATGGTTCTTTGGCTCAGTGGCTAGCAGTACCTGAACTATTTAAGCTAGTTTAGGCATGTCTACACCGCATTGCAGCTGCTGCTCTTACTGGAGTAAAAAAAGTTAGTTCAACAAGAGCAGCTCTCCCAAATCAAGGCAAGGACCCATTGCATCAGAGACAAGGTCTCATTCAATTTCAGCTATTGATTATAGGAAGATACAGTAATTCCTTCTTTTTTGGCCAAATCCTACTGCATGCTTAATTCACTTCGTGTCAGTGTCCTTTGTAGCTAAGCTGGTAAGATTTAGTCAAGGAGTTTTACCAAAAAAATGCTGGTTTTGCTGGAGAGGGGTCTGATGAAGCACTGGGCAAAGACTCACGACAATTAGTCATTTTCCTCAGTTGAGTTACAGTCCTGTGTGAAGTGTGGCTTGTCCCTTTACCACAGCTGCACATCCATCAGCTTTAAAAAAACAGAGATATCAATACTTAACACTGTGCCTTAAAGCACTTTGCTATCTACAGATGAAGACCTACAAATGAAGAGGGGGGAAAACGTATGTGACCGGCTGAGCTCCAGCATGGAAACACACTCTCAATTGCCTGCTGGATTCTGGTCCTTCACCTAGTTGAATCAGATCTCAGATCAAAAAACACCTGATAAACAAGGAAAATTTTATTTTTGCTCTCTCATTTGGGCTGGCTAGTACAAGATATTTTGGGCTTTAATACTGAGAGCTGTAAAACCTTTTACACTACTCACTGCCATCTGAAGGAATTTTTGACACTCAGTACACAGAATAATCAGGCTGAGGCATAGCAGATGGAGGCAGATAAAGGTCCCAAAACCTAAATCCAAAAGTCATTTTTGAAGAACTCAGCTTTAACTGTTAGACTGTTCTTTGCTGTTATATATTGCTGACATCTAAAGTTCTTTAAATACTACTCTGTCTAGCTTTGTGTTGAATGGAAAAGCATCATCCCTGTCCCCTTACATTGTCATGGGCTGAACTGATGCCCTGGTGGGAGAACCCATATTGTAGTTTAAATCACAAGGATATCTTGGGCACATCTCAAGCAGGTAGCTGGGAAGTTCTATCCAGTTCTTAGGTCCATGTCCAGTGTTATCACTAGCATCCTGTACCTACATACCAGTGGTCCTGGGCATACACTAGTACCCCATTCTCCCACCTTCTGCTTGAAGGATGAAGGCATGCATCCTGACAGCAGTTAACCAGAATGAATGAACTTCCAATGGAGCCAGCATTCCTCCATGCTCCCTCTCTGCCTTTAGACAGCAGGATGTATTACTTTAATTGCACCCCAGTGGGGTACCCAGCAATCCAGAGAAGATCTGCTTTAGATAAAACTTCAAACACAAGTTCCCCACCCCCACTGCCAGCACCTCTGTGCACAAACACCACTTAATTCCAGACTCCAGACTCAGGGCGAGGCAGGGAAAGAATCCAAGAGTGGAGGCCATAAGGCTGAATGCCCACTCAAAACACTGCAAAAAGAAAGTCAGAAGATTTCAAAAGCACCTTCAGATACATTAAAACAAAAATAATTACAAAGATAAACGTTAGTGACTTGTAGACTCCAGAAAGGCTCACCTCTTTCCTTGAGATACCCAAGTACAAGGTACCCTTGAGGTACCCTTTACCCATTGTAAAGTACAAGTGCAGTTTTGCAGTATTTTCTACTTGTTGCTTGGGAAGGTATTTTTTAAAATGCTTCTTGCTAGGGCCACTTCGACCATGCACCTGTATTTCAATCTCAGATCTTCAATTCTATGGTGGAGGTAAAATTCCAGTGCTTAATTTCCTTCAGACACAGAGTTTGAATCTTGCACATATAAATCTGGGCAGAATTTGCTCAGCTGCATGCAAGCTGTTATAGAGGAATGCAGAATATACTTTCCTTTTAAAGACAAAACAAATAAAAATTCACAGATACCTTTTTTTTAGATAGGGCCAAAGCAAAAAAGTTGAAGCTTGAAAATACTGGTCCAATCAAAGCAATCTTCCAACTGCCTCCACCCGTACATTGAACCATACAGATAATCTTTGTCCCTTCTCCTGTGTGCCTCGAGATGCTTTGGGGGAAATCTGATTTACATGTCGTAAGTTTACAGCTCACTCACTGCTGCTTTTATATCAGGAAATACAGGTATGAGTACAAGTATTAAAAGATAAACTGAAAGTCAGCTTTGCAGTTTCCAAGGCTAACCACAAACTATGAAGAATAATTATAACACACAATAAAAAGTTTCTTCATCAGAGTCATGCTGCTTTGAAAGAGCCTCACAAACCCCAAATTTCTAAACAGCTGCATTTTAATCCTGCTGGATTTAGTGAGGTGTGGATTGCACAGATTTCAAACAGGGACTACTTACACACAAAAAATATATGTTCTAAAAATGATTTTTTTTTTTTTTTTACATAAAGGAAATTAATGTAAAAAAACCCCAAACCAACCAACCTGTTCCAAGACTGTGAAAATTACAAGACAAGAAGTAAAAGATAAAAGAATGAAAGAGTTTGAGTAGCAACTTTATTCTGGATGCTTGGCACATAGAGTATGACTCTTAAATCTAATAGGAAGTTAAATATACTAAGCATTTTGATACAAAATAGTCTGAAAAACAGCAATTGCTCAAGAGGGAAATGCTGATATTATTGCAAGATTAGTATTTTTTAATTCCTTATTTGATTTTAATGCATAAACTTCATACTTCTTCAATATTCTTTTTCTGTGCAACCAATAGCCATAGCAGGGCATTTTTCTTGCACACACTGAACACAAAGTTCATATGTTTGCATCCAGTTTTTTCATGTACCCTCCAGGGTAGTTCATGCCATGTTGCCATGTCAAGTCTCTGTCATCAGCAGGGAAAGTCACACTGTTCTGTTAACACTCTTGTAAACTTTGCTCCTTCTTTAGTTCCTATATATTTTGCTATTTTTCAGGAATGTAAAAATGACTAAGATTTTAATACAAGCCCCCTACCATATTTAACCATTCCAGCTAAAAATGTTAGCACTGAGTAGCTGCTGGCCAGCTGAAGATTAGGAATCTAACAGTTCTTTGGAAGAAGGGAATACACAAACTTTCTGAATAGGTACAAGTAAAGTACATCAGGCTAGAACTAAGGAAATTTCCTGGATTGGGCAGCATCCAAATCTATTCTTTCATTTTCAGACCTGTGGGCAGAGAAAAGTCTTCACCTGGCAGAGCTATTTGCAGAATTAGACTTTGGAGAGGCACCATCTGTGGCTGCTTAAGCAGAGGTTATGCCATTGGCTTGAAGAAGAACAAGAGCAAGCACAGAAGAATGCTCCTCTCCCTTGTTTTTCTGAGTCCACCAGTAATAACAATGCATTAATGAAAAATAGCTTGGCCTGAGCAACAAAACACATACCAGAATGTGTTCAGAAACTACCCAGAGCAAGCATTCAGTTGTACACGTACACACAGAAATAAAATTTGTAGGATTTAACTAAAGCCTGCAAGCACTAGGACAATCATATGCTGCATTACATTTAAATACACAGCCTTTGTCAGTCTGTCACACACAGTATGATAATACAGTCTCTTCTACCCTTACCTCAGTTAGATCCATTCTAAGCTTTCACTCCTACTACACAGCCTTTGCCTAAAAGGGCTTCTGTGTTTACATCCATGAAAAAATAAAATAAAAAAAATAGAATAAGAATTCTTGGATGTACTCCTGCCTAAATTATGCAACCACGATTCCACTCACTGGAAACCACCACCATCCTCTTCCAGCAGCACGCTGCAATGCATTCCTCCAGTGCTGGGCTCTCAGTTGCATCATTTGGGGCAAGCACCTTCTGCACTTTCCATTTGCTGCAGATGCTTTGCAGAAACTCATCACTGCTGTTGTACCACTTGCTCAGGACCTTGTTTAGCACCAGCAAGTCCTGTGCTGGCAGGGCATTTGCTGTGCACTCAGACAAATCTCAAAGCAGCCCGGCAGCCTACTCTGGTTGGCTTCAGGCAAGAGATAGTGTTTCATGTTCTCAGTGACCTTGGCATGGTGGGGAGGGAGAGGAAGCGTGGTAACTGTCATAATAGAGCTGGTACCAATTTTGATACCAGGAGAAGGAGGACAAAATGAGATTTAAGCCAGCTCTGGTACCAGATCAAATAGAGACCAGGATTGCCAGAAACAGCTTCCCCTTGGGTTTTTGTTTTGTTCTTAGTTCAGATTCCATCAGACAACATCTGCAAAACCCAAACAACTACATTATAACCACAGACAGGCCTAACCATGATGTCTGGCTCCAGACCTAAACTCCTTACAGCCAGACTGTTAGCTCAGCTCCCTTGAAAAAGCATCACTGTTTTCCAGATTTGTGTGTCAGGGGAGCTGTTAGTGCTCTCTCCTCTCTCCAGTGAAAGGCTCCATACCCTTTTTGTGTCTTGCTTGATTAAAAGGTAATTTTTTAAAAATAAAAATTATGGGAAATAACTGATGAAGTTCCTCAGAGGAAGAGGATATTCTGCCTGCAGACACCCAGATGAAGAGTAAGCTTTTCCAGGAGAAACCCTCTGCATGCAAGCTGAGGGGTTTCACCTGCCCCCATTCCCACTCAGGACATGAAGGCAGGCTGGCACAACTCAGCAGAGCTCTCAAAAAAAAGTGAGGTTTTTGATAAATTCTGCAGCTTCTCAAGTGAGAAAAGACTAATTCTGCAGTGGGTCCTACATGGGTCCCCTCCAAAGCAGCACCATTGATCTCAGTCCTGCCTGACCTCCCAGCCACATTAATTGTGGCAGAAAGAGCCCTCATCTCTGCCCTGGAGGTGGGACTCTCACCAGTCTAAGGAGAAGGTGCAGCTCTTACCCCTGTCCAAATCCTACCAGCCAAGTGTCATTCAGCATATCCACACCAGGTGTCTGTGGCCAGGTGCTGGCTGTGGGGTGGCTGCAGGGCAGCCTCAGTGAGGAGAGCCTGGGGCAATCCCATGCCTGATACAGCCTGTTCTAATTGGCTCCAACCTGACCAAGACAGGGCACAGCTGAGCCCCTTGGCCAAGATGAGGGTGCCCAGGGGAAAACAAGTTTAGGAAAGGGCAGAAACCACTGCACAGGCAGTGAGGAGTGAGAAACAGCCCCACAGGCACTCGGGTCAGAGCAGGAGGGGAGGAGGCACTCGAGGTGCTGAAGCAGACAGGCCCCCCATGCCCCTGCTGAGGACATGGTGCAGCAGATGGATATTTCCTGAAGGAACTGCAGTTTGCAGCTGGCCAAGGTCAGCCCAGTGTGTCACAACAGAAAACATCTGCTTCCTTCAGTAGCTCTCCCTCTGTACCCAAGACCGGCCAAGCAAGTGCTCCTGGCCAGGTGATCTCTGGGTGATGTTGCTAGGGCTTTTATGCCAGGCTGGATATGACACAGGGACAGGTAGGAGAAGATAGGCAACCAAAAATACCCCTGAGCAGTAATACAAACTGTCTTGATATTATGGGAGAGACTATTCTCCCACACAGATCATACCAAACCCCTACCTACAACTCCTGACTGATGAGGAAATGAAACAATTGTGTTTGGAGGCTCTTGAGGGCACACATGACTTCCACAGACACAGCAAAGCATATGCAGATGCCTTGCCTCAATTCCCTTGCTGTCAGTGAAGTTCTGCCACCATAATACACTCCCTCACCGTGGGTAAATCAAACTCAAAATGGCTGGCTAAGCATTACCCCCACAGAAATCTCCTTAGCACATAAAGCTACAACAAGGCTCCCTTGCACCTCTAGGGGAACAGGAATCTGCATTTCCAACTGAAGCCTCTCAGCTCTGTGCCATCTAAAACCACTTCTGAGCCCACTATATGGCTGCCAGGCCTTTGGCAGAGAGCTCTAAGCCCTTTTAAAACGTTGAACAGGTACAGACCCAGGCAGTATCCTTCTCTCCCTTGTCTTTCTTTCTTTCTTTAGGCTAATCATAGCAAGTTCTCCTGAACTTTGGCTCAGCTTCCTCTTAGCAGTAAGTGAGGTGGTTTCTTCCTTTTCACTGCAATTCTGTTGCAGCCTGTTTGCCCCCTCATTCCATCACCTCAAGTGATTTTTCATCTCAGTGTTGCCAGTCACCTCTGAAAGCTCTCCCAACCTGGACCCTTCCTGATCTGCAGCCTGGAGCACCTCAAAATTCAGAGCATTTCCTCTTTAAGAGGGTGGAGAGAGGGAAGGGGAAAACAGTAAGAGCCTTTTTTTTTTTAATGTAGTTGCCCATATGTGCAAGAAAGAAGAGTTTCACAAGGGATTTAACATTCCTTTGCTTTCCAGGCAGACAGAAACTCAGCTACTCAGCATGGAGGTCATCCCCAATGAAGGAGCAAGGCTACAGCACACAAAGGGGACAAGCTGCAGAGCTTTACTGCTTGCTTCAGTCACTCAGGGTTTGGTCTGAAGATGCTTTGTGCTGAGAGAATGTGAAGGAAGGGACACACACGGGCCCAGCAGAGAGCAGCAGTGCCAGGGGGCACTGGCATAAGGTGCCAGGTGCTCAGACAAATGCACCACAGCTCTCCCCGCAGCCCAAAAGAGCCACGTGCTGCCAGCCAACAGAATGTGAGGCTGAGAAAGAGCCCAAACAGCAACACTTTCTCTGCAGACAATCTTGACATTTGCCACAGAGAGCATCCCTCTTGTAATGCCTCTGTGGCCTTCTTCCCCCTCCTCCTCCCCTTCTGTGCTCCTGGAAGTGCTGTGGGGCACTTCTGGGCACAAAGCTGTCCTGCAGTTCATCACAGATTTTCAAACTGCTGGAACCTGGAGCTGAGCTGGAGATGAGGTATAGCAAAGTCCAGAGCAAGCTACATTGCACCCCATACTTGCCTCCTCCTCCCCACCCCCACCTACCCCCTGTAAAAAGATGTCACATTCACCAAGGCTTATCAGTGAGAAGGGAAAAAAAATCTGTCAAATTCTTAACTTCAAGTGGATTTACCCAAAGCCCCTTGGAAACAGCTGCTTGAGGAAGGTTTCTGTTGAGCCCGTGTTCCAGATGCAGACATTTGGTTGCTCAGTCCCTTGCTGTTGCTTTAGTCTGTGCTCTTGCCACACCTGGACCTGTCCTCACCTGGAATAACCAGTCCCTTCCATTGCTTCTGCCTAGGGCCCTGCTGCTGTTGGGAGGTGAGGCTCAGCTCCTCTTCTGTTCCCTCCCTTGAGGAATGTGTCACGGGCATGGCCTCACACACTCACACACTGGCTGTGACTGCCCACTGAGCACAGGGAGGAAGATCTAAAGCACTCACAGCAGCTTCTTCCATGACATCATGTACACACAACTGTCCTCTGCTTACAAGCTTGGGGAAAAAACCCACTATGAAAAGCCTTCCTTTATCACCTCTGTGCAGCACAAAGCTCTGTGCCAGGAGTGTGGATTCTGCCCTGAGCATGTGTCCAGGCTGGGCAGCAGCATCACTTTGCTGCCAGTTGCAGGAACTCCAGGAGAAGTCCTGTTTTCATGCCACACAGCAAATAAAGGTACAACAGCAAAACAAAGCTATATAGGGCTATCTGAGCATGCTCCTAACAAGCTGGTTTGGATTTCAGCAGAAAGACAGCCTCATTCATTTGGACTTTATATCCAGATGAGATCCCGACTATATTAATTCAAATGCAAAGTACCATGAGATTGCATCTAGGCCGAGCTATCACTGAGTTAATACGCCTTAAGTAATATAGACAAGAACGGAACCTCTCTTTCCTGAATATATTATGTGCCTTGCCATGAGTCCCTGGGATTCAACTGCCTGGTGAAACCCCATGGAAACGTAAAGGACAGACTACCTTCTTCTCTTTGGAACCCTGTTCTCCAAAGCTGTTGAGCTACATATGTGTCATTGTCCCAAAGAAATTTCTTTTTGCCACTTTATCAGATGACATGATTCACATTTTTAAATTTGTAAAAATGGGATGTTAGAAAACATATAGCCTGTGGAAATGTGTCATGTCTCCTTTTTAAGTTTTCTTTGAAAACTTTTCATGTTTGAAAAAAAACCCAATTAATTTATTTTTCATTTTCTCACTGGTCATTAGGCAGAAAGCAAGACTCTAAATTAGAGGCATGTGGACTGCTCTTTGTAATCATGGGGCATTTCATATTTTTTGACAGTATTAGCAAATTCCTCAAGGAAATATTTTCCTAAATCTCTCTGGTTCTCTTATGAAATTCAACAAAACACTCAATTTTTTAAGAATTATCTTCAATTCTTCTGTGTTAGCTACTATTGTTCTGAGTGGTGGCAGTAACTTGGAGAAATTTTTACTCACTCTAGAAAAGCTTAATCAAAGAGCAAACAAGGAAGCAGTTCCTTGCCCTGAACTGCTCATTGATTCCCTCCTTCAAAGGTGATTTCTTCAGCCAGATTCTCCATAAATGAAAACTTTTATTCAGTTCCTTCTTCAGAATGTGTGAGACTGTGCAGAGAAACTGCTTCTGCATTGCTACATTATGTTTGCAAAATGTTACCTGTTACCCTTGCAAACATGGTTAAGTGAGTCATGGACAGCCTCGGTGTCTATGTAATGGCAAGATTACAAACAAAAGCTCTTCAGCCATTACCTTTAGTGTTCAGAGCAGGCAAAAGTAAGGAAGTTCACGGCCAGAAATGTCATTAAGGTTGTGCCATAACAGAGATGACTACATGGGTACTGTTCATCTCTGAGACTTAATGTTTCCAGATGCCTCATAAATGATAATTTTTACTCCAGCTAATTACAGACACGCTGTGGTGACTCCCCAGACTTTTTGGTTATTTGTATTATTATTATTACTATTATTATTAGCAGCAGCATTCAGAACCTGTTGTCCTTTGCTACCTAGCACCAGGCATACGTAAGTATGCAAATATGGTCTGTACTGCAAATACTTTGTAATGTGAGGCCTGGTCTGCATCATTTGTGTGCAAATGTAACTATCCCACTTCACAGGAATGATTTTACAAGAATATTTCACTGAAAAAAGTTATGTAACTATAACCACATTTATGTTAGTCTAGCTTACATCTCCAAAGAACTTACACTGAACTAAGTATGTCGTACCAAAGTCATATTCATGCCAGAATTGGACCATGTTGGCTATATGGGGATCCAAAATCACACTGAAACCAGCATTCAAAGAGTCTGATGAAAGCTGGGGCATACATAAGTTGAGGGCAGAAAATACAGTCAGTACAGACATCAGCAATTTTATATCTGCACTTCAACTTAACTTCTTTAAGAATCTTCTATCTGAAACAAAGATGCCTCGTTTGCAACAGTTTTCTCTGATGTGTTTGACTGGCTTTTAAACTCTATTATATTAAGGCTGCACTGTTTCTCACCTCTTACTAAATTCCAGGGAATCCACATGAGTTAGCAGGATTATGAATGTCTAAAAAGAAGGAAGCTCATGCCTTACTCTTCACTAGAGAATCTGCGAGACACTGACCAAACAATGCATCCTCTGATACACTCACAGTAAGATGAGAGCCTCAACTGAACTCTTCTGTAATTGGGGCATTTGGACAGTCCCTGTCCCATGTGGATTTCCTGGACTCTAATAAGCATGAGCTCATCCTGCAGTCCTTCCCTAAGGTATAATAATAAGGTCTCTACCTGTCACCTATTTCATGAAACTTGTCTGAACTTAATACCTTTCATACTCTGACTGAGTGCAAAATGCATTTGAAATTAGACAACAGATTTAAAAGCTACACAGACTTAACCAGTGCAATCACATACTCAGTATTCCTTTAGAAAAGCAGGCCTAACAACAAATTCAAATTAATCTGGCAGGGCATTTTTTCTAAGGAACACAAATATCTGTATTTAATTTTCTTTAAAAACAAAACAAAACCAGACAGACAGTGACACTGACAAGGAACTAAGGCCAAAAGGAGCTGGATGTGGAATCAGTAGCCCTCACCTGTGCAGTGCTCAGCTTCCTCCTGCTTCACTCCTCTTGTGCTGCCATATCCCTCCTTGCTGATGAGCATCATCCCACCTCAACCCTAATCTGCCTTACATGAAGCACAGGAAGAGAGTAGGCAAGGGCCTCATGAGCACTCCTGGATTCTGTAACTGGTGACAGATTTAGGGCTAACAGTTTCCTTGGGTCCTGAGATGTGCATGGGCTAACAACAATCTTTCATATGCTGATAAATTGTCACTACTGTGCACAAACTTCTGAAATTGAAAGCCAAATTATTTATCCAGATTTTTTTACCAGTTTCTCTGTCTCAAACCACCCCTGTTCACTCTAGATCTCTTAGGGAACTTAAGGATTTGAAGTGCTGATGATAGGCTGCAATCTGGATAGCTTCTGTGCTCTTACTCCAAGGAGGGTGGGTAGATCTTCTGCATGTACCAATAGCAGACAGGCTTCTTGGAAGAAAATGCAGCAGACAGCTACATTCTCTAGAGGCAGATTACAGGATGAATAGATCTGGATTGTGTTGGTCCCATATGAGGTATCACTTCTATGTCTTTGTCTTATCACTCCATTCCTCCCACTTTGCAAACCCAAAACACTTTCTCTGAATAATCACAACTGCACTGATTTCTTCCTTCTGCAAGGGAGCCAGGAGCCTGCACTGATATTTTTAGGTAACCCACTTGCTCTGTTTTCTTTCCCCTCTGTGAATAGATCCTTCACTTATTCTAACCCATAATCTTACATACATTTCTTGTCTCTTTCTTGTTCTTGCACTCTCTCAGAACTGCAAATGCAGCACCTACTTCTTACATACAGGGCTACACTATTGCTTTCTGCTGAGGTTTTCTTGCATCCAGCCCTCTCCCAGGGCTGAACCAAAAGTACAGAGCTAGAGACTGCAAAAAGACCTTGATAAAAGTAGTAAGTTGTTGACTATTAGATAGAAAGTCAAGCAAAAATTCCAATGAATATTTTTATGATTATTCATCAAAGCTGATAAAGATCCCATTCCAAAGGAAGGGGGGTAAAAGACCCAGCCAGCAAAGGAAGATAATCTACAACCAAAGAAGTTTCTCATCTAAATTCTCTCCTGTTTCATAGTGACAGTTGGCATAAAATATCACTGCTCTGACATGAGGAAGTCTTGGTGCCAAGTTTGTGGAAGCACAAACAACAAAACCAGTAACAAGGCAGGAGAGGATCAGTCAGTCCTTTTGTGGCTGTGTCCAACCCAAGCTGCTGCTGTCTCAAAGGAGCTCCCCCTTTGATTCTAACCATATCATAGTTTTTCATTTTTCTCATCTTCTGCTTTGGGAATCTTAGGAATGTCTTTTTACACATACCTCTTTCAGCCTGTGTGTTTTGTCCTACCCATCTCCTTTTTTTCCTCATGCTTTCCATTCTCGATCCCAGTCTTTCAGTTTCTCTTTCCTTTTTATTTTGGCCCACAAACAACCCCCTTCCCCTGCATATCAACAGCAGTGGGAAGTAACCTAATTAATAGTTTCTTGATAGGCTACCCCACACATGCACACACCCATCCCCCCAGTATCCCGCTGGCAATTCAACAGCCTTCTCTCAAGAAAGGAAAATATTTCCATACTAATTAACAACAACATCGGGTATTTCTGGGCGGAAGGATCTGGGATTCCCATCTGGGCCTAGATCTCTCGAGCTGATGGAGAAACTGTACCTCAGAGCACATTTCCTTTTCCAAATCCTTGTGTTATTAACTGTTTACACCGTTCTCAGTATCAAACATCTTTGCAGCCTGGCTTCTCTGCAGCTGCTATCTCTGCAACTGAGTTCAGGCCGAATTCCTTCAGCACTCAGACTGTGTCTCTCATTTAGCACATGGCACTTGTTCAGACACCTACAGCGCTTCCCTTCCCTCTTCTCCACCAGGATTCACGCTAGCCAAGGACCTTTGCATGCTGTGGTTCTCAAAGGACACAGATGCTACTGTATCCATTTAAAATGTCTTTGCTGCCTGACTTCCCCTGACATCCACTTCCCTGTCTCTGCTTCTGCCACAACCACTTGCAAAAAAAAATATCAAGCGCTGTTTTTGAAGTATTCTACAGAGAAGGAGTAGTTCTCAGTGCTGACTGAGCTACAGCACAGATTTTTTTCTCCAGATGTAGTAGGATAGTCCCACTCCTGTCTTCATCCAGGAGAGGGGAAAGGTAATAAGTGCTTTGTTAAGGACTGTGCTCAGAGACAGGCTTCCAGAGAAGAGAGGAGGCATATGAGAATTTTGCTGTCCTGCCTTGGAATCACCAACAAGGGAGAGTTGTGTCTTCTGCCTCAGAGACCAGAAAAAAAAATGAAAATCAAAGTGTGAAAAATACTAGTGCTTCTGAAAAAAAAAAAAATGCAAAAGACAGAGCTCTTCCCAGTAAGAAAAACAATACAGGTCCTTTACCATCTATCAGCTCCTTAAAGCTATGACAAATTAGCAAGAGTATTTCCTAGAAGCCCTGTATAGACAGCTTTGTGTTAGGGGACACAGTATTGAAGCAAGACTGCTATTCTCCATCACATACACTGGAGGAAAACAGTCCAGAGGCTGTTGAAGAAGCAGAAACACCAGCAACAGCTACAGAAAGGTTCACAGTATGCAGAAAGATGCCCACAAGAACAGGTCCTTCTCCTGTACAGAGTGACCTGGAAAAATACACCCAGAAAAATACCTAGATAAAAGAAATGTACAAGGAGCACATTCATGAAGCAGTGGGCCAAGGAAAGGCATCTTCAAAACAGAGTAATAAGGAAGGAAGAGTAAAACAGAGAAAATGAAAATAAGTGAGGTGCCCCAAGTTATTTTGTCACAGCAGTGCTGCCTGCTCAGCCTTCACAGCTTCACATTCTCCACATATCCACTTTCCATGCCAGCCTTCTTCTGAAGAGCCTTTCATCCCTCAGCTGCTGTCCAAGCCTCAGTGCATTGTCACTGTCTCCAGTGCCTGCTTGGCCACAGTGCGGCCCAGCCTCCCCCATCTCCAGAAACAACCATCCTTGTACAGCAAAGCACATGTGTCCATCCACAAGGCTGAAAGAAGGAAGGATGGAAGGAATAAAGGAAGAAATGATCCCTCTTAAAGAAGGAGGAAGAAGGATGGAGACAGGCAAATAGGAGGGAGAGTGAGAGGGGCCATAAATTCCCTTCTAATTCCAAATAATTCCGATTACACGGATGAGTAGTTTTCAATCAGAAAGATAATCTCAAAGATAGATGGCAGGATAATTGCTCGTCGGCGCGACGTAAATATTGTGTCGTTTCTATTAATCTCAGCGAATCGGGTGTCAGGGTTGTCACTCATTCATCAAAACAAATTAAAAAAAACCATATTAAAAAAAAGAGAGAGATGCTGGAGGGAGGGGGATGTGTATCCAATAAGCAGCTGAAGGCGTGCAAGGTAATGAATGCTGCTTACAAGCTGTTTGCATTTTTTGGTTTATAAAAGCTAAAGGTAACTCAGGCAGTAGATCTTTATTAAACTCTTGGTAGGCACTACAAGGGGCACTGCTGCACACACAACTGAGAAATAGGGCTGCAGAATAGGACTGTGGTTGTGAAACAAAGGAGGGAAGGACGTGGACAATACACCCTAGATATGGGGCTGAATAGACCGGGCATTAACAACAGGCAGGAGATACTGCAGACTCATAGTACCTGGAAGAAAGGACACAGATCACAGCACAAAACAAAGGCAGTGCCTCCATTGCCACTTACAGGAGTGGGCAGGGAATGGAGAGTGATGTGGAGAGGTCAGGTAGCAGGGCACACAGTGCCTTGGTGCAGTTCTGCCACACTGGCTGCAGGATGACAGCACATCACTGTCCCACTGCTGTGTCAACCTGCCTGCCAAGTATTTCATCCCCAGGCATCGTGCACCTCCTCTCCCTGCCCTTGCAAACCACCTAGTCTTCAGCATCTTTTCTCACAGCTCTTTGGTCCCCTGACTCTGCTGCATTGGCTTAGTTCATTACTGCTGACCCAGCAGGACTGACTCCCCCTGCAGCCCCCAGCACTCTCCCCCTCTCCTGAAACACACTCACTTGCCTGGGACAGTGCCCTAGTCTGGGATCTACAGGTAAGAGCTTGGGTCATGAACTGGTCAGTCCCCAGTGTTTCTTCAATGACTACACAGAAAATTCCTTGGGAAGACCCTCATTCCATTCTGCCATCCATTTCCTGAGGGCTGATACCACTTTCCCCAGGTCAGGAACCCTAGACTTAGCTTCTGTACAAGGGATTTTCTGTAGTGGATGCTGGGCTGAAACTATCACTCACATGACACAGCTGGTCCAGCTTTACTGGTAGAGATTGGGTAGGAACAAATAACCTCCAAGAAAAGGCTCCCCATACTTTCACCTTACCCAAGGACATAGTGGTATCTTTCCAAGAGTGGAAATCTTCTGCTTGACAGTAGCCTCCAGCCATGCCATCCTGTGCTGCAATCCACCACAGCTGGTGAACTAGTCAAGGCTAGATTAGCATTTGAACAAATAACTTCCCCAGAAAATTCAGCCATGGGCAGGAGCAGCTTAGGAAGGTTCTCTGAGCCAGGACTATTTGAACCTGCTACTCACTGCTGTGATACAACAGGGAGGCCTTTCAGTACATCATGGTCATCTGTAGTCACTGAAGTGGTATTCTTCAAACAAGTCACCTCACTTTGCTCTTGAACAAAACTGTTTCCTTTTCCTCACCTGTAGTCTGGAGCAGCCAAAACACTACCTGAAGCTTGTGCTCTTGACTGGTGTATCCTAAGTACCATGAGGTGAAAGAAATGCAAAGCTATTAAGTTTTTAAACCAGACTTAGTTTGTCAACAAGTCAGACAAGTTTTGCCCTCCTGAGCTCCAGGAAGAAGCTGACAGGTTTTGGCTGTAAGTTATCTTAGTGCTTTGCAAACAGCCCCCTAACACAAGGACCTGAACCAGTGCCCAGGGGCTGTCTTCACTAAACGGATTTGAAAAATGCTAATATTTCATCCTTGGCTACATCAGTGTTTCTGTTCATTTACTGCTCCTCTTTGCTAACTGAACTTATTTATTTAAAAAGCCATTCTATTGGTAGCTCCTGTTGAAATTTGGAAACAAATTCTCCATGAACTGCCAGGCTACGACAGAACTGGTCCCAATGTAGGACAAGATTCATTAGGATTGAGTGCTGTTCTCACTACACAGTCCTCTGGGACAGAGGGAGCAGGGATGCTTGTCCCAGCAACACATTTAACCTGTCAATCCAGCCAGCAACGCAATATCCGCTGGGGATTTCAGTTGCTTCTGTGATCCTGCCTTATCTCCCTACATCCCCCGGCGTGCCCACCGCTCGGTGAAATGTCACTTCTCTCTCCCCTTCTTCCAAGATGGAAGTGAACTTGTGTGCCTGGCAGGGGTCTGACAGACATGAGCTGAAAGGCTGTCAAGGACCCACTGAAAAGCAGGCAAGCCACACTGTGTCAAGTTTCGGGGTGTAACACTGCAGCCTTCTGTCTGCTCTTGGGCTAACTCTAAATGGAACCTTTGATAGGCAGCCAGGCAGCTGTCATCACAGGGTCAGCCTCAGAAGCAGGAGGGTATGAGCACCTGGGAAGCACATGCCAGTGAGCAGAGAATAGCAGCAGTATTGTAAGGCTCAGTACTGCAGGGAACCAGGAACGCCAGAATGAAGGGAGAGTCAAGCACTGGATAATGAAATAGACCAAGGGCATCCTTCCGTAAGTCCTGAATAAACCTCAGTTCCACAATGACTTCTCAGGGGTGAAATGTCCCACAAAACCAGCCCCCTACTAACCCCTCAGTGCTCATTTCCCTCTCTTAGAAACTAGTCTAAAGGAGACTCTTCAAGGGAAAAGACTGCAAAGGTAAGTGTCTTCAATAACCACCCAGTGTCATTTTTCACATCCTACAGATGAGGACTACATCAGCCTCTGACTTCTCTATGACTGGTGTCAGAGCATCTAAACATGACTTAATGCTCAAGAAGAATCTGCCATTTCTCTGTATGTCACACCTTTCCCAGTGAGTCCCTGAATGGCTCTCTAAAAAAATGACTGAGCTCATCCATGAAGGATGTGAGGGAAAAGTAAACAGATCCACACTGAAAGGAAGCCCCTCAGTTCCCTGAATCAATGGTCTGATCCCTATGCCCATTGAAATTTGAGTTAGAATTATGAGCTTAAAGAATTAAAAGTGTGTAAACTATACACACGGATTTGAACACAACAACATACAAATAATTAACTTACAGTACTAATTTAGTCAGTGCTCTCACTCCTGAACAGAAGCTGGTCCTTTGTTTAGTGGACTTCTTTAAAAGTACCTCAGCAACAGCTTTGAGAGGTAACCAGCTGACAATCTAGACCTTCAGGTAAGACTTTTTTTCAGAGACATTATTGGAAAACCAATATCTGAGGAGCAGAAGTTGTGTCACAAATGAGAAAGTGGATTAAACTGAAAATGTTAGCATAGAATGAACAGCTACTCTTCAGAATGTGTACAGCTCAAAAACGTAGTCACACCAGGGTCTGTGCTAGGGCTGCTGAGGTATATTGTGAGTGACCTGGAAATTGAGAAGAACAGGTGGTAGGAAAATGCAGATGACAGCTTCATTTAAATTAATCAAGATAAAAGTGGACCAAGAAGAACCTCAGAGGGACAAAGCTGGATAGAAAAGCAGAAAACCGTTGGTGAAATTCAGCAGCAGCCAAAGCCAGGTAATGCCAACTCCCCTCAGAGAGCACTTCAATACACCTGGAAGTTCCAAATGAATACAGGAAACATAGACAGTTAAATGGAAATGACCTTTCACTCCACAGTGGTGGCAAGTGGCGGGGGGGGGAAAGAGCAGGGAAAAATCCCACCACTTATTCAGATACACCAGGAAGGAAATACTAAGTGATAACAGACAGGAATTTTTGTTTCTGTGTTCTGTGCACTACAGTAGTGCTGTCTCCAGCAGTATGCCAGGGGAATCTCTCAGGAGAAATGTTGCTGTTCTCCATCTTTTTTCTTCCTTACACACCACCACAAAGAGCAAAAGGAACCCATGCCCTCAGAGAGACCCATAATAGCTGGTTAGCACTGAGTATCTTCTGGAAGAGAGCAGAAGCAGGAATGCAAAGCTGAGGGAGGAAAGTTTCCAGAGAATATAGAACATATGAAACCACATTAGATCATAGGACTTATCCCACCAAGTAGCACTGACTTAAGTAGCACAGCTTAAGCAGGATTAAATATTGTCAGATAGATATTTAAATTATAGTGTGATCTATACAGGTTCTTCAGTTCTTCTCACTGACAGCAGCCAAAACTTGCTGCAAGAATATCACAGTAGTTTAGAACAATCTGACTCCTCACATAAAATTATCATCAGTCAGAGATTCAGTTAAAACTCATCAGCTGATAGAACTCTGAACATCAGTGAGTAACAGTGCACCCAAACCCACATCAGTGACTGGATGCCACCTGAGAGAACATTCCACAACCTTTATAGATAAATTGGGTGGCAGCTCTTTGGCTTAAGTGGTGATTTGTCTTTAGGCCTTGTGTACTGACAACAGCTGTTTCTATACCTAATTTCTTACAAAAAGAACATACAAAGCTGTCCCCTAAGCTTGCCAATGTGCCATCAGCTGGACTCACCTTCTTGGAGAAAAGCCAAAGAATATCCAAAATTGGAGGCTGAAGTCAACCTCAGACCAGCAGACAGAGAAAAACACCTTTCCCCCAAACTGGACTCTTCTGAAGCATCAGCCAGGCTGAGAAACAGGACCCAGGAGCAGGGAGATAATTGGTGCAAGTTGGCATGATAACTTCTATACTTGTATGTGTCACCCCAGCTAGCTTTGTGTCAAGTGCTGGATGGCTCTTTTCTGTGTAACTCCCCTGCCCTTCTTATATCTAGACCACCCTCCTTTGTCTCTCCAGATGAGTAGACAGGTGTGGTAAGGTAAGTCTGCTGTGTTACCCAGAGGCAGAACAACTGTACTGGCCACTAGAACCTGTTGCAAAGGTCAGGCTGGAAAGCACCACAGGGTAGAAAGAGCCATCAAAGGCAAAATTGATAAGCTTCCCTTGTATTTCCCATCTCTGCCTCACCCTTCCATGATGTCTTGGGTTGTGGAACCAAATATGTGTATTCTATTTTCATCTGTTAACAGCAGTTGAGAAGATGTTTTTCTCTATCTCTTGTAACTCAGGGGGAAGAGAGGCCTGACACCTTCTAATAATGGGCCATTAGCACCTTCCCAGCCTATACCTTCCCCCCAGAGCGGTGCATCTGCATTTCCATCATCCTACTGTGAGATACATCACATCCCCCTGGCAGTGGGGGGGCAGGCAGTTTTGCTGTCTGGATAAACTGAGACACAGAGACAGGAAAGCTGCTAGCTTCACCCAATTTTCTGGGAGGAAGACTGGACCTCATCTCACCAACACCAGACTCCATCTCACCATCACCACACCCTCTCCTCACCATCCCTGGACCCTCTTGCTACAGGATCATCCCTACTTCAACAGAACCATATCTGCCACTTCAGAAGGACTCACTTTTGGACTGCTTTCAACACCCTGACCCACAGGGTGTCAGGTTGTAGCTCTGACTCTGTCAGGGTTCTCCAAAATCATTGTTTGTTGTTTGTTTGCCCGTTCAGTTGGGTGGTTTTGTTTCCTATTACATCTGTACTGTTAATATTCCTAGTAAAGAACTGTTATTCCTATCCCCAAAATCTTTGCCTGAAAGTCCTTGATTGCAAAATTATAATTTGGTGGGGGGTGAGGGGTTTACATTCTCCATTCTAAGGGAAACCCCAGTTTCCCTGGAAGAAACCTGTCTTTCCAAACCAAGACACATGATCTTTACAGTCTGGCAGCCCACCACTGCTGAAATCCCCCTCTTGCAGACAGCATTCCCCATGTACTGTAAGAGCCCAGGACCAGCCAGCTCCAGTATTTAAACTGAGTAGCAGTACTTAGTTCAAAGCTTTTTGTAAAAGTGATTCTTGAGTCTGTCAGGATCAATGCTACTCTACAAAACAGTTTTATATATATTTCCATTTAATCTTCTCACTTCTTCCTGCTCCACAGCAGAACCTCTCAAGACTGGTAAGGTGCATGGTACAACCAACCCCAAGGAAAGCTCATTTGCTTCCACTCAGCCTGTGTCAATCCCTCCTGAACACTGCAAAGGCTATGTAGAGACTTTATCACTGCTCTGAGCACCTCTGGGAGCATCCACGGCCCTACTCATGGGAAAGCCCACACACAGAGTTGCAGAGCACACAAGGCACCCAGCCATGAGAGAGAGAGACATGCAGACTTGTTCTTCAAGGGATGGATTTTCAGAGTCCTCTCACACCACCTACCTCACTGACCACAGCTGCCACCTACAGCTGGTGGGAGATGTAGGAGCATGTTTACCACATGTTCCAGCTGAACAGGAAAGGCAGGAGCATAAGGGAGAACATCCTGCAGCAATGGCTCAAAGCAATCTAGGCTGACAATGAGGCAGATTCCCCAACAACATAAAGGGTTAAAGTTAACATCCAGGATCTATACTGTTCTCTTCTCTCTCTCAAATGATAAATGGACAAAACATAGAAAACTATACTCTAATGCCCCAAAGCCTGAGGCTCCCAGGCCTGAGTCTGGCTCACCCAAATTAGTAGCTCCCTGGTATTTCTCCCATACTTCCCTGCTCCTCTTTTTCTCCACCAAAGGTTACTCTGTGGGCACAGTGTTGACTAGGAGACCATGCTTGCACAGATCCCTGGAGATGCTGGGAGAGGAGCACTGGAGAAGGCCAGAGCAAGTTGGTTAAAGTGCATTTGACCATTGATCTCACTCCTTTTCTTCCTTGTCATTCAGCTCCTGCATGGTAGCAAAATCCTTCTGCTCCTACCCCTGTCTCCTATTTAGATCCCTTCTGGCTCTGTGATTAGGTACTTTGCCCTGTGGACACCCTAAAGGTGGAGCTCTTTACAAAGGACAAGGGTCCTGATGCAAAGGACGAGCACTGACTCAGCTGGGCACACACAGTGCTTGTGACCACTCTCCCACTGCTCATCCATCAGCACTCAGACACAGTCTACAGGCCATAACCAAACCTCTGGGAAGCCACTGGGAGGTTTTCCATTGTCTTCCTCAAATAATGAGGCAGCCTCTTTTCTCTCTCCATGGAGCACAGTCTTAGATTTCTACCAATGGACAGCAATTTGCCAGCTTCCAGAAACCAAATAAATACTCTGACATGGCTGCATCTTCTTCTGGCTGTCACTGTGGGACACAATGAATGAGACGCGGACTCGTGATTCAGAAGGCTGATGCTCCAAAAAAGGGGCTGGTTTATTCTCAGAACCTATTTTTATACTTTTTACAATGTGCCCACCTGAGAGGTGGGATCCTTTGACCCATTGGCCACACCAAGGGTCAACAAGCAAAGTCCCTCCTTAGGAGAGAAATGTGAAAAACAAGGTAGTTTACAGAGTGTGACCTTGTTTACCACTTTAGATCCCTGGGAAAGAACTTAGAGAAAAACCCAAACATGACAAACAGTGACTACATTCTGGCACCATGAATTTTTTGGTTTCTCATCTCCACACACCATATTCAATGTGGTTTTCTTTTACTTTCACACGTCCTGGCAGCAGGGACCTTTCTTTCTTTCTTACTTTTGCTTCCAATTTCACATCCCTTAGCATCTCCACACTGCAGGCATTGGTTACAGGGCTCCAAATTTAGTATCCTTTTAATTAATAGTTGCTTTACCACCTCTTCTGTATATCTAATCACAAGGATTAATCATACCAGCTTGAATGGTGATTCCCTTCCCACCTCACTGGCCATTCAAGCTATTCAACAACCAGTTTTGCAATGGCAAAGACCAGATCTTTCTATCTCAAACTTATATAATTCTTTTACACCCATCATCATATTTTGATCAGTTTTAAGTCCCCACTCCTCCTCCTATCTGGAGAACAACCACATATTGCTAATGGGGTTTTATATAGTTGAATCAAATGCTTCACCAGTGATCAGATTCCTGTAAAATATTAGTCAATGAAAACATGAGTGAGTAAGGAACACCTGAAAGCCAAGAGCACTTTCCCAGCATGGTTTGTTCTCCATGATATCTTTTGCAGATGCCCCCAAGATATTCCACGTTGTTCCTATTTCTTTTGCACTTCAGTTTCCAAGGAGATACCTCCACTGCAACAACCCAAATCCTTCCACCACCCCTATCAGTGATCCCTATCCCCTACCTATCCTCCCTCAAGCACATTTCTCTTGTGGGTGTTCTCTTACTGTGGGTGAAAATAAAAAGGTTTTCAAAATATGTTAATTATAAAAGGCAGAACAGAAATAACACTGGACCATTGCAGGACGAGGACAGTCACCTCACAAACAGAGACAAGACAGAGCTGCTCAAGGCTTTTTTTGCCTCTGTCTTCAGCAGTGATGATGGGCTAAGGGAGACACAGTGCCCTGAGCTGGAGAACCATGTCTATAAGCACAATCAACTTCCAGCTGACCTTGAAGTTGTGTGGGATCTGCTGTTACAGCTGTACCCCGATAAGTCTATAGGGTCTGACAGGACTCATTGAGAATACTCAAACAGCAGCTTGATGTCATTGCAAAGCTTCTCTCAATGATTTTTGAATGGTCTTTGGAATCTTCCAATTGACTGGAAGTTGGTTAACATTGTAGCAATTTTTAAATATGGCAAAGAGGATGACACTGGAAACTACAGGTCTGACAGTCTCACTGCAGTGACTGGTAAAATTATGTAGAAGATTATTCTAGAAGGTGCTGAAAAACACCTGAAATACAATGCAGTCATTGGTCACAGACAGCATGGCTTCACAAGAGGAAAGTCCTGCTTCTCAAATCTGATTTCCTGTTATGAAGAGACAACCTACCTAGTTAATCAAAGGAAGTCACTCCATGTAATATTTTAGGATTTCAGTAAAGTTTCATAAACTGTCTCTCACAGTATCCTTCTGGACAAAATGTCTAGCACACAGCTGGATAAACAAGTGATGAGATGGGTAAACAACTGATTCATGGGCGAACTATAAAGGGTTATAGCAAATGAGATGACATCAGACTGGAGACTGGAGTTTCACAGGGCTCCATTCTCGGTCCAGTTCTTTGATATCTTCAGGATACTGAAGGTACAGGACTGGCAGGAGCTGTTGGCTCCCTTGAAGGCAGAGAGGCTCTGCAAAGAGACCTTGAAAATTACGGAGATGGGCAATCATCAGCCATATGAAGCTGAAGAGAGACAAATGCCAGGTTCTGTACCTGGGATGGGGCCACCCTGGATGTATGCACAGACAGGGGACTGAGGTGCTGGAAAGTAGTGCTGTGGAAAGGGATCTAGGAGTACTGATCAGTGACAAGTTAAACATGAGCCAGCAGTGCCCTGGCAGCCAGGAGGGCCAACCCTGTCCTGGGGTGCATCTGGCACAGCATGGCCAGCTGGGCAAGGGAGGGGATTGTCCTGCTCTTCTCTGAGCTGGGGCAGCCTCACCTCCAGTGCTGGGGGCAGTTTCAGTCACTGCAATGTGAAAAGGACATTAAGCTATTAGGGAGTGTCCAAACGAGGGCAATGAAGATGCTGAAGGATCTGTAGGAGAAATTGTATGAGAAGCAGGTGTGGTCCCTTGGTCTGTTCAGCCTGGAGAAGAGAAAACCATGGGTAGGCCTCATCACAGTTACAGCTTCCTCAAGAGAGGAAGGGGAGGGGCAGACATTGATCTCTTCTCTCTGGTACCAGTGGCAGGACCTGAGGGAGTGGCCTGAAGCTGTATCAGGGGAGGTTTAGGTTGGATTTTGGGAAGAGGTTCTTCACCCAGAGGCTGGTTGGGCACTGCAAAAGGCTTAGCAGGGAAGTGGTCACAGCACCGAGCCTGACACAGTTCAAGAAGGGTTTGGACTGTCATGTACATGATGTGATTCTTGCAGCTGTCCTGTGCAGGACTAGGAATTGGATTTTGATAATCCCTGTGGATCCCTTCCCATATCCCCTCAGGATATTCTATGATTTTATGAAAAGCTAGGGTAGGGAGAACAAATATACATGGTGAATAATTTTAGAATTTGTATAAACGTATCTGAAAAATGTGGCTGAAGATACTTTCACTTACAACATGTGGACATGCCTGTGGATGTAAGGGTCACGCTTTGCCCCAGAAAGCCTCTCACTGAAAATACATCCATTTAAAAGCACATGGAAATCTCTAATTCCTTCTGGGAATGTGCTAGTAACAGGACAGCTTCACAGCAGAGCTACTTCTCTCACCTGAGGCCACTGCAGATGAGCTGACAAAAACAAAGCAACATCTGATACTGGGCTGAAACCTGCCCTCTGCCCTGAGGCCAGCAGGAGGTCAAAAGGGTGCTCCCAATAACCACCTCCTCTCTCTCAACCTTCTTCCTGGCCTGCCAACAGAGGAATTCTCTCTCTAGATTTCTTGCAAGGAAGTGAACACAGAAAGCCTCTCAAAGTACAGTGGAACTTTGCAGCTTTGATTACAACTGTGGCATTTAAGCTGTGGAACACTAACACAATGATGACAGGTACACCTTGAGAGAAATTATACCAATGCTCCAACTGTCTTACTGGAGTTTGCAAAAAATCATGCATTTATTTTTATCTGAACTTTTCTCAAGGAAGAGAGCAGGGCAAAAGTGTCTTTCCAATGTGCATAATATTTTCTGGGGTTGGGGTAGAGGCCTGTTTTACTCCTCAGGGAAGGGGAGAATTGCAGAACAGAGATGAAGGCAGATCCCCAAGCATGAAAGCAGACCTTCCTCAGTGAGAGGCAGAGTGACACTGCATGGAGCTGCAGGAAAAGGCCTTTAAGACTCCCAAACTGAATCCTTTGGAGATCTTAATTTCTGTGAAATAAAGGTATTTACCCAGAGCCTGTGATTGGGTTTGCTCAAGAAGCAAACCCTTAGCTTCATCAGTTGCTGCTTAAAGTCCAATTCATGAGAAGGCACACCACATGCTCCAACCTGCAATTTAGCCCTTCCTGGCTTCTCATGTCCCTTGGTAACAAACCTGAGGCAGCTAGAAAGCTCTCTTACCTCTTCCATGCACACTACCAGCAACCCTGTGCTGGCTGAGAACCGACTGAGGAAAAAGCAGCTGAAAGTAGCTGACTTTACAGACTATGGGTTCCTCTCTGACCTATAACTTCCTTCTGATCCATTTTCAAGAGGTCCAAAATCCAATAAATTAGGGTCAATCACCCTCACCTGTGTCCTTGGGAAAATCATGCAGTTAGTCCCCTTAGAATGTATTTTGGGCACACAAAGGAGCAGAAGGTGATTAGGAACAGTCAGTGTAGATATTCCAAGAATAAATCATGCCTGACCAACCCGATTCTCTTCTATGATAAAATGATAGCATCTGTGGACAAGGGGAGAGGCATGGAAGGCATTTACCTTGACTTCAGCAAAACATTCAGCACTGTTTCCCAGAATGCCTCAAGACTGATAGTAAACCATTATGAGTGGACTATCAGATGAGTTAAAAATCAGGTTGGATGATGAAGCTCAGAGGGCCATGTTTATACCCTACCTGTAGGCCACTAACAAGAGACATGCAGGGCACCTGTCCTGTTTAACATCTGTATCCATGACCTAGAGGATGCAACAAAGCACACTCTTATCAAGCTTGCACTTGACACCAAACTGGGGAGACCAGTTGATATGCCTAAGGCAGGGTTGCCATCCAAAATGCCCTAGAGAGGCTGCAGGGTTAACATGAACCTTACGAAATTCAGCAAGGACAAATGCAAAGCCCTATACCTTGGAAGAAATAATCCACTGTGACAGTACATGCTAGGGTCTGCCTGCCTGGGTAGCAGCTCTGCTGAAGAGGACCTGGAGGCCTGACGAGTCTTCAGCTGAACATGAGCCATCAGTGTGCCCTGGCAGCAAAAATGGCCAAAAGTGCCCTGCATGGTACTCGTGGGACCATAGCCACACATGTTCAAGGGATGTAGTTATTTCCCTTCACCTGGCACTTGCCAAACTCCATCTAGATTATGTTGTCTAGATTAGATGCCCTGTTACAAGAGAAAGATTGATAAACTGCTCCCAGTAAAAATGGAGGGTGAGTGAGGGGATCAGCAGTTTGGAGCATTTGCCCTGCAATGAGAGACTGAGGGAGCCAGGTTTGTTGAGTCTGGAGAAGGTTTTAGAGGGACCTAACAGCAGGCTTTCAATAAGCACCTTACCAAGGACACGGAGACAGGCTCTTTACTGGCAATACACAACAGATACAAATAGAAACAAGAGAGGTTTAAACTGGACAGAAGAAAAAGCTTTTCCAGCGTGAGGTCAACCAAGCATTGAAATGAGCTGCACAGACAGGCTGTACAACTTTAATTTTTGCAAGTTTTCATGATCTAACTCAATAAAGACCTGAGCAACCAAGTCTGAATCCAGTGTTGATCCTTCCTTAAGCAAGGGATTGTATCAGAAACCTCCTGAAATCCCTTCTAAACTGAATTACTTTGTAATTCAATGATCCTAAAGATTGGAAAAGACATTAATTTATTGCAGAAGTATTTCTGGAGTAGGAGCAGGTGAGGAAGTGACATGGCCTGCCTGCTACTTCCCACCAGCTCTGCAATTACCACCTCTGGACAACAGCTCTTCTCATGGCACCCATGAATAGATGGACCAGGACCAGAGAGAAAAACAGCTGCTCTAAGATGATGACCTGACCCTGGCCACCCCCAAACCCACCAAACTACAGCCATTTTTTCTGGTACCAGTGAAGGAATGGATGCATTATCAGAGTACCACTGACCACTCTGCCAGCAACAGCAGGGTTCTGAATGCAGTATGCTGTACAAGTATCAACTTCTTCAGTATGTCTCTCCGTAAGAATACAAATCCTTCAGAAGAAAACCCCTAAAAGGCTATTTGTACCAAGAAATATACAAAGCTATTTCCATAAGAGCAAAGTAAACTGGGCCTTGGGCAGAGCTGCATCACAAAGAAGTTTGAGCAGTTTATTTCTTATCTTCACATCTTTTTAAAAAAGGTATTTCCCAACAACACACACATAGACCTGTCTCCTTATAAAACTAGATATTTTGGTATAAAGAATATTCTTGTCTAGCCCTAGATAGCTGGAGGGATGGCAGAAATCTGTAGCTACTAATTCTCTCTAACACCCCAAGAACACAAGATGGCTCATGCCATATATCTTACGACGAAGGAGAACCTTTGTTTTTATATTCAAGACATGATGAAATATCTTCAAAAGTAAAAACTTTCAGTTGGAACAATTCAAAGAACTCACCAGTGATGTCACTTAACACCTTTTTAAAAACAAAAAACCCACCCAACATGAAACATGACTGAAGTAATGATAGGGAAAATCCTGCAGTTTGAAAAGGACAAAGAGGATGTTGGCAAAGAATTCTAGATCAGTTAAACTTGATCTCAACCTGAACAAACAATGAAACAGTTAATCCAGAATTATACTGAGAAAAATAAAATCAGAGGCTAAAAATATAGTGAAAAGTAGGTCTTGCTAGGCTGCTAGCCTCTCTCTCCAGTTCTTTCTTTTTTTGTTGGTTGGGTTTTTTTCCCACTTTTTTTTTTTTTTTAAACACGAATGCAGGTCTGGTAGGAAAAGACAGCTGTGCTACTGCAGCATACCTGGTCATCTACAGCAAGGCTACAGCCATGGACACTTTAAGTGTCATTTCACATGCATTGTGCAGGTCCTAACATACTCCTGTCCCAGAAACCACCCTGTTCAGTACATGCACTAAACTCAGCCCCAGCTGCACACAGGAAGGCAGTAGTGGCAGTCTGATGACAGTAGCATGCTGGCTGCAGGGGGAAAGCACTGGATGCACTGCTTTCTCTCAGTCTGCCAGTGCACTTTGCTTTGCACATCCTGGAGCCACAACAAGCTCTGGGTGGGCTGCAGGAGACAGGAACACAGCTTTCAGTCAAAGGACTGACACGAAAGAATGGTAGGGCAATCTATGTTCCCATGGAAGAAAAGGGATAGAGCTGGAGGTTTCTGGTTACGGGCAGGCTGCAGCCCCTGTCTCAGGAGAAACAAGTGTCATAACAGATTTGGAGCAATGTGACACAGGACAAGCACCTAGGCAGGACACAAAAATATGCCTTAGTCTGGGACAAGGAAGACACTGGGCTGAGTTTATAGGAACTTCATGACAAGAGGAACATGAAGGACAAGATTCTTTGGCTCAAACTTCCTTCTGTGACATCTCAAGTCATGAATGCATGCTGTGTGCAACCCAAAGGGTATGTAATCCATGGATTAAAAACAGGCTCCCCATTTGAGATTCAAGAGCAATTATCATCACTAAGATGACATTACACACAGACACGAGCAGAAGTCTGCACTGACCCATTGCAATCCCAGCTCATTGTTGGTATTGGTACAACCTACAGATGGATGGGATGATTTAAAACATGGAAAAGAGGCTGCTCTCAATGACAAGACTCACATCATTCTCTATAGCCCAGCAACGCACAGCCCAGCACAAAATACAAAGCTGGAGGGACAGATGCTGCAGGGGACCATCACAGATATAAATCTGGGGCTCCCAAGCACAGCATGAACTCTCATGTAACCCTAGGATCTACGACATGGGAAAGATTAAAAGCACTATGTTAAACAACCTGCTTACATCAATGAGGCATTTGCCAGAGCCCTGTCCCCCGTAAGTGAAAGCTTTTTGTCCCCTTGACTAGTCAAGACTGAGAGAATGTGCTTACCATGAGACCACGTGCTTACCATGTGCTCCTGAGACCACAGTGCCAGTTTTGTAGAAAAAACTTTAAAGGGATACAGGGCCAAAAAGTTGAAGCTGATGGATTGAGTTCCGAATGAAATACTGCCATACTGCCTCCTAATGGCGGGGGGAGCTACACACCAACCAAGGCAGAAGAGAAGTCGCTTTTCTGTGGCTGACACCTGTTTACATGAGATAAGTTACAACATGGAATTGTCTTCAAATGCTGCTTACCAATCCTTGCAGATGTCCTGGAAGAAATTCTGTTGCAGGACTCTATTTTCACCTGATTTTCAGCACTGTGGACTGCTGAAAAACAAACTGTGTGTATCTGAGAACATCCTAAAAGTCAGCTATCTACAGAGGGCCTGCAACAGGACTCTAGACATATGGGACAGATCACACAAGGTTAGAGATATAACTGGATCACAACTGTACCTGAGGTTTCTGATACTTAGCTCCCCAAAAGACCGCTCATCACTAGCTTTCAGTAATCAAAGGACATGCAGGCACTGTCCCAAGAAAACTAAATAAAAGCTGTTTCGTAAAACAAATTTCATTTTTATATGAAGCCACCACAAATTGTCTGCAGTGCAAGTCCTCTTTGATAAGTGGGTGAAGAGACAAAGCAGCTGAGTGCTCTAGTATCACTCCATAAAAGCACTGAAAGTCTTAGCCTGCAGTAACTGATCACTAGCTCTCTATTGCAACAGTTCCCATCCCATTTCCCCATACTCCCTTTTGTCAGGAGGTATTGTCTATTCAGTCCTTGTTGGGATGTTTTTTGGAGCACTGTGATCAGCAGTGAACCAAAATTGTCCAACCCTTGTGGACCTTTTTTTCCTTCCTACTATCAGAATGAGATTTCATCTTGATGTTCAGAGCTTGGAGACCCAGAGGTCAGAGGCCACCACACGATCCACTGAGCCACCCAGTCCCTAGATCACAATGTTAACAAATCACCATTTATCTTTGTTACTGCAGCAAGTGTCCAAGGCAAAACGGTGCCAAAGATCATATCTGTTGGGATAACCTATTGATTTGTGTCATATTCTGCCCAATCCCTATTTTATTCTTGCTCAGGCAGAGGTCAAGACAGGTTAAAAATAACTCCTTCAGCCTGAAGTGCAGAACTGAGGAATTTAAAGCCAGGCTGTTCTTCCCGAGGGTGGGGGTTCAAAAATCTCCAAGGCAAGCAACAGAATCAGAAATCTACAGCAGCTGTGAGCAAGACCTTATAGTCAGGGAACCCAAGCCATGGCAAAAAGTTTTGCAGCTTTAACTATGAGAATTATTTTTTTTTCTGTGAGAGGGAATTAATCAGTCACCTTAGTTCATTCAAGCAACTAAGCATTACAAAAGTTTACGTGATGTACATACACAGTAAATGCTTTGAAATGCCAGTGCAGATTAATGTAGATGCTGTTACAGCATCCACATCTCCTAGCCAAAGTACACTGACCAACATCAGCATAATTCAGTGTCCTCATTCGACAGTAAGTTAAAATTTTGACCTTTATTGCAGAGGTAAAAAAAAAAAAAAAAAAAGATCAGAGTTGAAGCAGTTACTGCTGTTCCTAGCACTAATGCTCACGTGCCATTTTTGTCAGAGAACTCTCTAGGTAGATGCAAATTTTTATTTAGATTGTTTTATCCCATTTCAAAACCTTGGAGTTAAATTGCCAACACTTTAGAGATGTTTTCCCTTCCATTAACATTATGCCCTCCAGAAAATTAAATTTTAAACTAATACACATTTACCTTTCTTTTTCGTTAAAGAAACATGCAAAGCAAAAATATTTTCTTTATCAAATGTACATGACCTCCTGAAAATTTTGTCCAGTGATGCAAAAGAGGATCTTACCTTTACTCTGGCTTCATATTCCCACTCTCATACGTAGATTAGATGATTAAGAAAGGAACAGAGTACGTTATTGAATCTTCTAAAACCAGAATTTCTGACACTTGTACTAAAGCTCAGGAGACTTTAAGGGACTTAACAGGTGGACAAGTCCTCTCCACAGAGCGATTTATATCTGAGTATCATTCACTTAATGGCCACACTACTACAGGCCTCGTAAGTCCTCTGTAGAAGAAAGGAAATTAAACCAATCTATGCTACCAGGTGATAAAAATATGGACTCTGAACGACAGAGACAGGGAATAAAACCTCCCACCAACTAGCAGCACCTCACCTGTAGAAGAAGAGGGGGTATCAACTGTGCAACAGGTGTCAGAAAATTCAGTCACTTTCCCAATCAAATGTTAAAAAGATATTGCTTCCCTTTCATCCTTGGACCTGAAGAGACAGTATATTTTAGAAGTTTGCATTTGTCATAGCACTCTGGATAAGAAACAATTAGGGATTTCATTGCCCTTGCACAAAATAACATGGAAAGCATGCAGCACCTCCATGGGAAGTGAACAAAACAGAAACTCCAGTTCTGCCAGCTGGGATGAGAAAATTCTCTGTACAAAGTAGTTTAGTGAAATCAAGCAGTAAAACCACCCTAATGTTGTAACAAAAAGGAAAGAAAAAGTCAGGAGGGGATGAAGTTTTCCTTGGGTTACAGACCAGCACAGGGGAGGCAGCCTGGCTCACTGCACACAGCATCCTTTAGTTTTGGCAGAGGAGAAGGGCATGTGAGAGCAAGCAGGGGATACTGAGGCAAAACTTCACAGCACAGAGACTATTGAGAAACATGAACATGTTCATCTCTGCTCTGTCACAAAATTGACCTGCCCCATGGTTAAGTAGGCTCAGAGGCTTGCTGACTGTCACAGACAGGTTTCTCTCTTAACAAACCAACAGGTGGAAGAGCCAAAGGGCAGCTTAAGTCTCAGCAATACCATTACTTGTATGATACATGCTCCAAAGCCATCTCTTCCCTTACTATACTCTTTCACCAGCCATTTCTGGAACAGCAGGGCAGAGCCCCACTCAGGGCTGCAGGAGCTGGCCACAGGAGTCATCCAGCTGGGGCTACTCATTTACAGGTTAAAGAGGAGACCACTGGCACAGGCAGGAGGAAGAGCAGACAGGGGTAGGAAGCAGCAGAGACCCTGCAAAGCCCTCTCCTCTCTGCTCGCTCTCTAGTGGTTCTGCAGGCGATTACTCCAGAGCATCCAGCCATACCAAAATCAATAAACAATTTATACGCAGCCCAGGGAATTTTTCCACACTTAATAAAAGTCTCCAGTCACAGTTATGGCTTCATTTCACCTTAATGTCTTCTTTAACTGTCCCTTCTTTTCAAGATCAATTAGAGGCACGTGCAAAGAGAAAAACAAAAACCACAACCACACACACGCAAACAAACGAAAAAACGGGGAAAAAACTAAAAAGCAAGGTCAAACTGAGCAGCCCAGCTTCTCCTCACCACTCTCCTGAGGCAAACATGGAAATTCAGGAACTGACAGGTAACACATTGGGACACCTTGTTTACACATGCTCCTTGCAGCCTCTGGTTCTGGGCACAGATCAGCAAGACAGCAGCCTTATTTAGGAGAATTGGATATTTGGTAAGACTCAGTTGAGCCTACGGAAGACCCCTGTATTCCCTGCAATTTTAATGGAAATTCAGCACCTCTGAATAATTCCAAATACAAGGATTAAACTCTACCTGTCTTCAAAAGGGACACAGATCAGAGACCTTTAAGTAGCTCTTTATCTTGTGCTAGGACGATCCAGTCTCACTGTCCCAGTCATGCTTTGGCTTTTGATGAGACATCCAGAATCCCACCACTGAATCATCTTCTTTACTCCAGTGATTTGCAGGAGAAAAGGGGTAATGAAGGAGGGTAACTTCCCTTAACAGAAATTGGGGGAAAATAACTTCTGATCTCTCCGTCATTTTCTGAATTGAGGTGCTAATATTGCTTTGATGTTGTATATTCACTTTAAAAGTATTAGAAAAGTTGTCTGTGCTGTGTTTTCTTGGTAACTTGTTTGAAAAATCTATCTCTGCACCTGGGATATCTGCTCTTGAACAAGACATAAAACAGTGGGGGGCCTGGACCATTTGCCAGACTTTCCGTACTTAAAAGCTTCTTGAGTTCAAATGCTTCCTCAGATAGAACCCAAAGTCTCTGCCCCAGCTAAGCTGAGCCCATCATCCACCATAGCTGTTGCAGACAAGAACAGCTGAAACAGCCCTTTCCACTGTTTTACAGCTTTTCAGACCCAGCCAGAGTAGGATTCAACAGCGCCATGCCCCTGATGCCAGCACTGTCTTTAGGTCCTTAACCAGAAACCTAGAGCAGAAACTGGCTGAAATCATTACAACTCCTCAATTCTTCTCACTGCTGTGGGAATCAGCAAGGGACGATTTGCTTTGCCTTCATGCCCTCTGACACAGGAAGGAATCACCTGAGAGCAACCCTGGCAAAGCAACGACTGGGATGACTGATCTCTTCAGGGAAGACACTGCTGAACTGCTGCCACTTGATAGCAGGGGCTCAGAAAATACTATTCCCACAGGTATTAGTTTGGTCTCTTACATTGCTCTTGGGAAGAGGGACCTTTTCATTGAAAGCAGTTTTGAAACGCAAATAACGAAGACTGCAGAAAACAGAACAACACCACTATGCCACTGTCACCAGCAAAGCATCTCCCCGGCTCAGGCCTCAAATCTGAGGTGGATCTATACTGAGCCTGGGTCAGTATAGGGTCTTGTGCCTCCTTCACCAGAAAGAACACAAGGGAGGAAGCCTGGGGACAGGCAAACACCATTCTCTAGCTGGCTCCCACTGCTTTGGTAGGGCATACACAGAACAAAATGCATGCACACAGTCAGCAGGGCAGTCTACCTTTCAAAATTAAAAAACCCAAAGAAGGTGGACAATAGGTTAAGATATAAGGAACAAAAAATTGCTCAGCTTTCAACCCAAACAGTATTTCTCTGTTAACATCTCCAAAATGTGAGCTCTGTTCTCCAGCTAGATCTCTATTCAAAAACACATCTACCTCTTACCTTGGTTCTTTCTGCCTGGACATACCTTCATACATGTATCTTCCCTGATGACTTTTCAGTATGCTTTAGCTAGCATCCTGAGATGCTCTGGATCAGGTCTTGAAGGTTAAGGACAATTAATTCAGCAATCAACAGTTTAGCAGTGTCTCTTTTTTGCCATTTCATTTCACACTGATGTCATAACAGATCATGTATTATCCTGCCCTTTCTCACCTTTACTATTTGTGGCCTACACCCACATCCTTCTCTACTTGGACAGTATGTTCTCTAAACAGTAAATTAAAAGTCTGTAAAGCCTTAGGGGCAGATGGACTTCAATACTGACCGAAACCTTCTAAGGACTATAGGAGTACAGAAAGAGAGGAAAGACTGAGTTTACATTGATCCCACAGGCTACAGCAGTAGCTCAGGACGCCTTGGTCCTCTGATTCTTTGAAGTACTACTTTTCCAGAAGACCACCTGGTCAGTTTTCTTCACACAACTTTGTTGGAAGAGTTTAGAGCTCTTCATCCACCACTCACTTAATACTGTGCAGACTTTTCAGCACACTCACACTAAAATAACCTAAGTTTGCATCAGATGGAGTGAAGCATTTCAAAGAAGGTTATGCAAACCTGCACCTGTTATATGCTCATAATTTGAGGCCTCTCAGGGAACATTGAGATCACCAATATATTAAAGCACACATCAGAAACTAATAGGGTGTTAAATATTTCCAGTTGAGAAGAGCCTTCATGTGTGAGAGGAGACATCTCCAGTAAAAAACCGTGCTGCTGCATCGCAAGCCTTCGGCAAGACAAATAATTTTCTTACATGCAATATTTTACAGATTGTTCAAAGCTAAAGAAAATGTTTGTTACTTAAATGCAAAATATCTCAGTGATACCCTGTGACAGAGAATTGGTCATCACCTTGTGCCATGGTGCTACTGCCTGTGTCAGTGGGGATACAGCAAGAAGCCGTAGAAACTGGGACCTTCAACAGAATGCAGTCACAAGCTACTGGTTTGGTTGGGAATGTTTGGAGGAAGAGGAGGGGTCTAGGCAGAATAGACATGGAGACCAAATAATGAATGCTCTAAATTAGTCACTGCATGGAGCCACTAAAAACTTGAAATAAAAGAATTCAGAGTATTACCAGGACAAAGGTGACTGGAGGGATGAGATCTCAAAACCATCTACTGGTAGGAGTCAGAAAACTTCTCCTCCACAGACATGTCACTACACATTTATTACACATCAAGTTAAAAGCAAGGCAATCTTCCAGGCTGTGACAAAGCCAGCTTTCCATTAATAATCTGTAATGCCACCAAGAAAAACAGAAGGAGCACAGCATTTTCAGAACTACTCAAGATTCTCACCTGTCCATGAAACCCAGTTCTGTAAACACAAGTAAGCTGATGGGGTTTTGGTTTTGTTTTAATGTCCAAACACTTGGCTATATCCAACCAATGTCAGGAGGTGACCATAAGCAATTCTTCTTGCATTTTTTTTTTTTTCAATAAGCGAACACCCCATATAGAAGCTTCATCCTTTTGTATATCCTGAGAATTTCCATATTCAATGAAAAATCCTTCTCAATGCTGAGCAACCAAGAGTCTTTATCTAGGGATGCAAATGGAGACCTATTAGGATATGTAAATGGAGCTAGATCATGTAACCAAACTGGATGACATCCAGTTCATAATGACATGTCATAAACCTGTGCCAGAATATGGGGAAATGGACCAAATGGTTTCCCAAAGGGAGACATATGTTAGAGCCAGAATGGTAAGAAAAATAGACCGAGTCTAAACTTCTAAGCACTGCATTGCATTCCCTGGGTACAAAAGGGAAAGGGAGGGGCTGCTTGAGAAACAGGTCACTTTTCCCTGATCCCTCTACTGCTGACAAAGCTGGGATTTTATACAGGAAAAATTGAGCACTAACAGGGTCTGGAATAGAACGGGGCACAACTATTTTTCTCCCTGCCAAGATGGCAGTTGTAAGTGTTCACCAAAGCAACATGCTTGCTTGTCTTACTCTTTCAAGGGTCACTTCAGCTCTAGCATTGCATTGAGCCCTCCCATCCAACTGGGATTGCCTCCAATAGCTTTAATTGAGAGGAAGAAGTATTTAATACAGGAATACCCTGATGCTAATGCCTTGCCAGAGATGCATGAAGTACTCCAGGATGCCAAAGGGCCTGACAAATACCAGTTCCTTGGGACAAGGTCTTTTGTGCTTTTTATGGGCTGATGCAGTCTCTGGAGGTGGAAGTGGAACTGATAACCAGCAATACAGGTCATTGTATTGCAGGTGGTCAAGACCATCCTGCCCTTTAAATCAACCTGCTTTATGCTTTCCTAGATGGAAAAATATAGTCATATGTTACGCTCTTTCCTTAAGTTCAGACCCTCCAATCTCCAGGAGCAGACAGTAACTGCACTTCTGCATCTGAGAATTCCTCAGCACAGCTCATCAGTGCCTCAGAATGGCAACTGCACTGCCTGGATTGCCTCACTACAAGCACAAGAGGGCTGGAGAGTCAGTCTATCTCTTCAGCTGTGGAGGAATGTAACCACTACATCTGTGTGCAACCAGGCACACAGAGGTCAAACAGCATTGAAACACAGACACTGCTACCCTAGACCTGGAAAATAAGAGAAAACAGAGATCTTTCTGGATTTGAGTGCATACCCTAATCAATCAGACATATTTCAGGCATTTGTTGGTTTTTTGTGTTTGTTTGTGGGGTAGGTTTTTGGATTTGGTTGGTTGGTTGTTGTTGGGGTTTTTTCATCCTTTATAAATGGCAGTTCTTTCCCTCCTGGCTTCACAGAGTCCTTCCTTCCAGAACCCAGAATGCTTCAACACTCTCATCTGACAGATTTTTATCTACCTAACCTACACTAAAAGGGAACAAGAAGAACAAAATATTTGTGTTCAACAGGACAGATGGATTTGCAAAGTTAGATGGTGGAGGGCAAGCTGAGAGGTGTTTGTTGATATGACAGAGACAGCCCCTTGAGAGTGGGCTTAAGTGACAAAAATGTAAGAGTGACACCTGCATTGCCCAGTGTGCCCCTCATTCTGTCTCAGACGTTTGTCACTACTGTGAAATCCTCACTTGGACATTCTGTCTGTCCTTGGCGACTTGAACACTTAGCAAGCATCCCCATTAGCAAACCCTAAGCCTCCCTTTCACAAGTGGCAGACTGCTGTAGGCTACTTTACCAGGCAATAACACCTGCTGGAAAGAAAATTCCTGTAAGCAGATTCCTTGTGACTGAAGCAGCAACCTTGACCAGTCACTTCAGAGCCCCGTTACATCCATAATGATACTGTCTCCACCTTTCCCTTCCCCCCAGCATGAAAGATGAGTGGTTGTGTGGAACGAGTCCCCGAGCTGTGATGGGAATCCGTCTCGCTTGGCTGCAAAAAATATATATATCCTGGTATGGCTGTGATGAATCCTTTCATTATTCATCTGCAATTGCCCTGCTACTGCTGCTGTTCTGTTCTCACTCTCTCTCTTTCTTTTATAAATAAAAATGGAAACAGATTAATGACAAATATTGACAGAGGTTGCTTTTAAAGAGCCACACCTGAATGTGGGCTATGGGGGAGAAGCAGTGGCAGAGCAGCATCAGAGGGATGGGAAGACCAGGAAAGACTAAGTCAGAGATGGGAAAAGGTAAAGATGCTCACTTCAATTGAATTAGGTGAGTGGAACAAGGTATCCTTCTGGTGATGTGGACCTGTATTTGCTCCAACAAATGAGCTCTGGATTAACAGAGCTGTGTATCCAAACTATCTGAAGTAATTCTGGATTAACAGAGCTATGCATTCAAAACATCTGAAGTAACTAGAAGCAGTCAGTTGCGCTGTCAAAGATATTCTGGAGCAAAGTTTGCAGAGACTAGAGCAAAATATTCACAAGACAAAACCCCAAAACACAGAGGGGCAGTTACACACAGACCACCTGGAGATTAGTAAACAGTACCTGATAAAGCTGTTTGTCCCACTCCACTCCACTCCACGTGACCAGTGAACATCAAGGCTCCAGTTGGCACAACTGCCAAAGCTACTTGTAGTTTAGGAATGTGACTCAGATGGACCAAACAAACCTGTAACCAGTCAGGTCACAGGCTGACACAGTGAGTGAATGCATCCAATGGAGGTGAAACTGGCCTCATGCTACCCTTCCCTGTCTATTCCCACTGTGCAAAGAAACATGATAAGCATTATAATCAAGTAGCACTCCAACAAAATAAACTGTTTATTCCTATTTAACATTTCATCTCCCTATTGAAGAAAGCAGGAAAGGAGTGGCAGAGATGGTATCTACCTCCTAGAGAAAGAAAAATCAACTCGCTTTGGGTTTACTTCTTATCTTAACCTGTTGTAGCCATTCTGAGCAGATGGGCTGCAGAGACAGAGCTCCAAGTCCTGGCCTCTTATAACCAAACTACACCTGTTCCTTGTAGATCCTGGCATTTTTTTCTCATCACACAAGCAGATGAAAGACCTGACCTACAAAATGGCCAACTCAGACTGCTACTTGTGCCACACACTGTTGCAGCATCACAGAGAAGGGCAGAGAAGTGCAGCCATTGCACTTGCCTTAGTATTTAGCCCAGATGTTGCATCTTAAACCTCCTAAGAGCTGTCTAAAACCCATAGACTGGAACAAGTCTCCCAGTCAGAGGGCTGATGCTACTCTCTTGTCTTACACATCTACTGCTGCCCTTCAAACCAGCTGGGGGTTCAGAGATTACAGTATTTTTTTTCTCCATTCTTTTACCTGCTTTTAGTCTCTTCCTCATCCTCCGCAGACAGCTTGAGTTCTGTTGTCACTTCTCTATGTATTTCTATCCCTATGGCAATCTCCAGTGATTGCATTCTCCTCCTCTTAGGTCCCATGCTTCCTAACTCAAGCACATCTATCTACCTGAAGATACCACATCTGCCAAAATCACCTTCTACCAAACCATTTCTACCCAAACCAAGGCTATCTCCCCTTCCTGCCATCAGTTACATTTCCTATCCAGCTCCTTATTCCCATCAAAGTGTTTGGCATCACATATGAGAGCAGAGATGTGCACGGACTCATTGCTGCTTGCTCCTTGCCAGCCTCCCACTTAACTAAACCCATTTTCATCCTTCCCTCAGAATTGCTCCTGCTCTTTTGGTGCCAAGCCACTCTCCCACCCTCCTGTACTCCTCAGAGCACACTGCTCCTTGGACTCCTTTCAACAGCAGCTAATTCAAGACATTACAGCACAGAAGCCTCTGCCAACATCCAATGCATAAACAAAGATGAGATACATGAGAGAAGAGAACACACTGTCAGCATTTAATAACAAACACTAATTGCAAACAGGGGGATGGACTTCTCCATTCCTGTTCTCCTGGCAGCCTAAAGCGATCTGAGCCAAGGGACGTGTCCATTCACAAACAAGGATCCATTAATCGCTAAATGACCCAGTAGCCGACTGACTGCCACCAGCCTGCCTGGTGTCTCACGGATCCACTGAATGGAATGGATCTCGGAGTTTTCTTTGTACCTCATTAGTACAGGGACACAGAAATATAAGGCCTCTACTGATGTAATTTCAAAAGCCTTTCAGGTCTGCTACAGATCTGCCATACAATCCTTGCAAAATTTTAACTTCTCTCTGTGCCTCCTGTTTTCCTGAGAAAATTGCCTTATATCACATCCCCAAAACCTGTAGAGCAGGCTATTTGTGGGCCTCAATATTTCAGTACTTTTACTGAAAGCTGTTGCAGATAGAGTTTTTAATAACATTCTCATTCCAGAAAAGCTGGTTCTCATCACATGCAACACGATGTAGAGAGACCAAGTATTCTCAACAAATTTTGCCCCATCATTCATAGTGCTTCACAGACAAACAAATTAGACCCCAAATGAGGAGACACCCGTGTAAACGACACTTTGGGTTCTTCAGAGCAAACAAGTCCCTTTCAGCCATAATCCCTATTTAGAAAGCATATGCAGTTATGTCACAGGAAATGTCCCTTCTCTCCTCAGCTAGTGTCAAAACCCTTAAGGAGCACCCAAGAGAAGAGGCATATGCAGTTCTTGGCCATATGACTTGAGCACCCTCTCAATGCCCCTCTTGCAGCCTTGCACTGTGTGGATTTCCTATGAGCTGCTGAATCCCCTGCTGAATGACCATGGGGTGCTGGGCACAGATCTGTAAACAACTGAGCCAAAGTTAAACCCTTGGTGCTTGCCACTTTTGTGAGTCTCCCTCACCCAAAACATTATTCCCAGGACTTTCTCCCAGCCCACCCCAGTCCCAGTTCTGTCATCATGCCTTGGGCTGCCTCTTAGCACTCCTCATGCACATCAATCAAGCCAAGCTGACTAAACCAGCAGAAATCAAGTAATTTTTTCAGTTAAAGGGGTTGATGTGACTCAGAGGAGTCAATGGAGGGAAAGATATGCAGCAGGAGCTTACAGCCACGCATGAAGAAAGAATGCAGTGGAGATGTAAGGACAAGGCTTTTCCTTCCATCAGTCATAAACTGTTTACCTCACTTCATGGCCTGGTATCCTCTATTTCTGACCAAAAAAAAAAAAAAAAAAATCCCTAAAATTTCAGTCAACTGCAGACTTTGGATGTGCTTGGATGAAAAAGTAGGGCAGAAATAGAAAGTCAACACCCTTCCAAATTTCCACATGCTCCAGGGTTTTGGCTCCGACAGCTCAAGGTGGCATTGGAAACCCTTTGAGTGCATCTGCAACTGAACTCACTGTATCCTGATGTATCCAGCTGCACATGCACCATACACGCTGCTCTAGCCCTCATGGTACTTCTCAATTGATTTTAAGCTACACAGCTGTTCAGAATTCAAAGTCTGTCTCCTCAGAACCCTCCCCTCCTCAGGTTCTGGGGCAGTAGTTGCAGTGTTACTTACATATTTACTTAGGGCAGAGTTATGAGAGAGTTTCAGCTGTTGTCTTTCCTTTAATTCTTTATTAGCTTTGATGTTGCCTTCCAAATGAACACCCTGCATTAACCCACATGATGTTTCAGCCTTCACAACACTGAGCAGATTTGAACTCTATGGAAAGACAGAAGACCTGGAGTTTACTGACCTTCACACCCCATTACAAAGTCCACCTTTCTCTCAAGCTTATGTTTAATGAGATGACATGAAGGGCTTAAGTAATGGGGTATAGTATTCATATGGATATAAACTACCTAAGCAAAGGCCTACTCCTGCCTGTCTCTTCTTCCTCCCTTATCTTGCCCCTTGTGTCTCACAGCTTTGCCCCTTTGCCCTTGTTCTGACTCCTTCCTGATCCTCCCACCAGGTGACAATTTGAATTTTAAAGCCATTTACATTCCAAAATGTGCATAATCAGATTTTTATCCTGTACTTTTCTGATGTGACTTTTTTATTATGACATCAAGTACTGACCCCATAATAAGGATGTAAATGCCCACTTTAATGTCTATTAGCAGTATCTGCAGATGCATATAAAATTATAGTATCATCACATAACTACATATTAACCTCTTGAGCTCCATGACAAACTCTCCAGGGAACACTGTATTCCAATTTTCAATTACCAGCAGTAGTTCAGTGACAAGCAGTAGAAGTTGTACTCATCCATATCCTAAACACTCGAGGTACTTGCAGAATGACAGAGTAGACATATTCTAAATAGACGAGTTCTGATGCTTCCAGTTGTCAGTTATTTGTGGCAAGCATTTGGGTTCTTCCCAGGAGCAAATACACAGTTGCATTTAATTACACATACACCTGGGACGTAACTTACCTGAAATAAATGTGTGGTTTTCAGCAAAGTTGTTTCTGAGTCATATGGTAGTGCACCATCATCACTTTATGCACAGCAATTAGCAGAGAGAAGATAAGGCGTACAGCAACATACCATGTGTCATCTTTTATGCTTCTGTTGAGCAGTGCCCTTTGCTCAGAAAATGCCCACTTAGCACAGGTGTGAGGTGTAATGTGTGAGCAAGAAATGAAGTGGACTGCAGTATTTTACTGCAAGGATAAGAAAATCACACTTGCAGCTATCTGTCCATTCCCAAAATTATATTGATGGAAATTCAAATATTCTCATTTTCATCTTTCAGGTTAACGGAATCTGTTTACATGAGAAAATGGGTATTCAGCTGCAAACAGAGCCTGACAACCCACATCTAACAAACTAATGCAAAAAAGCTTGTAGAGGGAGGTTGTATTTGTCTTTTCAGTTTTTTAAAGATGTGCTAATTTCTCTAGAATATGTAAACCAAGAGTCCATGGAGAGAAGAGAACACGACTTAGGATAATAAAGACAATAGTTAGTACCATTTTCTCTTTGTACCATTCTCCTTTTTTCCAATACAGCTCAGTCAGATGATTGGTTCTGGTTCCAAGGGCATTCTTCCCAAAATATACACTAAGACTTCTGATATTTTAGAACTTTGCTGAATTTGGCATAAGAAGGCAACCTATCATTTGTTAAACAACAAATATAGGGTTTACTTCATTAGACAATCATTACTTTGTAGTTTAGAGAAAAGAATCAAGAGGACAATATTTGAAATACCATTGCAGACATAAGTCAAAATTCATGTCATCCTATGACATTCAGGTAAAAATATATAAAGTGATTGTTCCATACAAATTTTCACCTACCTATTGCTCTTTCTTGAGATGTAGTAGATAAGTCATTTCACAGGAGATTGTCTATGATACTGTGCATTTGAGGCTGCTCTTTCAATTCCTTTGAAGTCCAGGAATCATAGTATTTCCAGAGACAAAACATATTTGGGGAATTAAAATACCTTTATAAGGAAACTCCAATTCAAATTGAATACATACCAAGAAGTCCTAGCTCAAAAATAAATAATATATATACACACAGATATACATATATCTGGTTAACAGATAAAAATACTCAAAAGGGAAGAAATCCCTTTTCTGCCATCCTAAGGTGTCCCTTGGTCCATGCACTTTACAATAATGCTAAATCAAATGCTTACAGTTAATTTTTGAGACTCTAGCTTTATACAGAGCATAGAAGGCATGCCTCCAGAGGTGAAGGGTAAGAACTTAAGGAGATGAGCACAAATGAGTCAGACCCAGTGACAGAAAGGACAAAGCAGGAGGCTGTCTGGGTTCTCGTGATGAAAATGACTGACCATCAGCCATGAAGAGATGCCTGCCTGCTGCCATCTCCCTCTTAGCTGAGAAGCCATGGAAAGACTTCAGCAGTAAGGACAGTGCTCCTCACCTCATCAGTAATTGTGGCTGGATGTGCAGAAGCTCTGAGCACTTAGAGCTGCTATGGAAGTTTGTAGGAAATGTGATTTGGACCTACAAAAGGGTACAAAGTCAGTCCCTGCAAATTGCCAGTGTCTGTGTATCTCATCTTAGGCCCTTCAAATTCAGAGATAACTCCTGGGTTCTGCTTCTCGAACTCCTCACTTATGCAATAAAGGTGACAATAATATCCAAATGCCCAGCACACAAATTGATTAACATTCTAAGCTGTCATAGCAGGAGGTACCCTGAAGACACTAACAAGGAAATTACTTCTTTCCTTCAGAGTGGAGTCTAGATGCTGTGCAGTAAATAAAGCTTGAAATCGGCCTAAGTAAGGGGGAGAAAAAAAAAATCCAAGCCAGCAACTGTACATTCAGAGAGTCTCAATTGTCCAACACTAAGGCAGGAACCTCGTGTGAAAGGGGGCAGATGGATAGGCTGAGACACACAACCCTCAAACCCAACAACAAATCATGCAAGTGCCTGATTGCATTGCACTGTACCTGCGGAAAGGCACTGATTACAGCAACATGGGTCGCTCAAATTGCAGCTCTGTCATCCAGAGCACAGATTTTCTGGTTTATTTGTTACTGGAGGGGTGAGTGGGGGTGCTGAAGAAGATTCTTGTTTAAATGTCTAAATACGTTATGTAAGCAGATGAATATGGTTTATAGTCATGCAGCCTATCAGTGTGGGGAGGACGGTAAAATGTCACCTTCCTCAGGTAGCCCCTGCATTGTTTGAGTGCAGGACAACAGCCACACCTCACGGCCCCCTCTCCCCACCCAGGAATCAAACCCTACATGTCTTACTCCCTCCTTTCCGTCTCCACAGTATTTGAAAGGACCAGCAAGGGATAAAAGATTCACAAAAGCTCCCCTTGCTCTTCATTGGATGGCCAAGAAAGAAAACACAGGACTTCTTTCACTCATCATACAACATTCAACAGTAGGAGTGTGACTCCAAATGGGAACATGTGTTTCCCCGTGGAGGAGGGCTAGGTGAGTCCAAGCACTTGCAAATTATTTTGTGAAGCAGGGCGAAGAACAGCCCTAAGACAACTGGTGAACCTCTCAGGAAGCTGGTGTCAAAATTACTGGGGCAATATCAATGTCAGTTCTGGCATTAGTTTATCAGAACTGCCATCAGTGCACCTGCAGGCAGTCTGTGAGCTATGACACTTCTCAGAGGAAGATTTCTCCAATCTTTAGGTACAAATCTCCAATCTCCAGGTACAATTTTTTTTAGCGTTTTTTGAAAACTCCGTGTGGTACATCTGCCCTATTGCAGCAACTCCTGAGATCTGCCCACATTCTCATATTTAGACACCTCCCTGTCACTCCCCTACTAAAAATGAATTAATGTCATTTACGACTTTGAAACCCTATACTATATTTAATTTAAAAACAAAGTATCTGTTCTTACTGGGAAATTGCTCTATGACAGTAGAGAACAAAATTTGTACCCCAGATTTGAAATACCCTTTTATTTACATAAAAGTTCTCCATTAATACATAGCAAGTCTACTTGTATTCGTCCGTAGTTTCAGTTGATTTTTATGAGCTGGAAAAGCATGAAGCGAGGTTTCATGTTTTGAAAAATATCAAAATTGATAAATGCCATCATAGTTAGCCCTGTTACCATACTTGCCATCAGTTATTCAAACTGAACTGAGAAAACTCTCAGCCCTGGGATGTAAAATTAAGGACGTGTAAAAAAGCACCATTCAGCTTTACCTTTTTAAATAGAAATTAATGCAATTTTCAGATGAAATGCTTCATTACTCAAAATTTAAAAATTACAAAATTGCAATTAAGTGTAAGACTGAAACAGCTAATTTTTAGACATCTGAAATTTTTGACATTACCAATAGTATGCCAAATCTGAGCCCTTCCTTGTTCCTACTCCTTATATATAACAAAAATCAGTGTATTTCACTGGGAACACTTCCCAATTCTCACAGGTGCAGCTTGTAGATGAGAGAGGAGAATAATCACTTTTAAAAATTGGACAAACCCCTACTCCCACTGTGGTGTTAAAAACTTGAAGCCATTTCCAAAGGATCTTGATCTTTTTGTTAAAAAACATTCAGTCCACTTAGGATCTAATTTTTTACAGTTTATTCATTAGAATAGTTAAGGTAAAGGGAGTCCTGTGTTGTTCCTACCACAAATGTGCATAGCTATTAACACTGGGACACAAGCATAGGCAAAAGAAAATCCAAAGTCCTCTGTTCATTTGATCTTTGAAGTCACTGTTATCATGGAAAAAAAGAATGATGCCAATCTATCTTAAAAGGATGTTAGTGGTGGCAAAATGAATTGATATCCATTAAACTATCAATTGAAACTGACCTGCTCATTTAAATGACATCCCATTTGGGACTGGGCAGATCTGAAGCAGTGGCTTAGAAATGAAAGGCTATTTAAGAAACTCTGAAATTGCTTCAAATTCCAAACAGGGTGCATCTCACTTGTCTAGAGACAATGTCCTGGCAAACTGGGAAACAAAATCATTACAAAAAACCCTCAAAGAACGGACATGATAAATTACCTCAAATCCTTCCCTCAAGTTTGCAATTCAAAGCAAGAAAAGCATAGTAACTCCCTACAGACCTTCAGATCACAGTTTTTACTTTATACTTACGGAAACGGTCAAGGAAGCATGCAGATTAATGGAGAGCCCAATACTGTAAATCTAGTCAGATGTCAGCAAAACCTCTCTTCCCCCACTCTCAACTCAGTTCGCTTTATATCAGATAAAACACTTCTTTCATATATTGATTTATTTCCAGTTTCTATAATCAGAACAGAGATTCTGCAAGAGCCTCATTCAGAGAATACACATCTTATTTAAAACAGAGGAATACAAGGAGGAATCTTTCTTATTTACATGTTAACCTTAAAATAGAGTCCCAAGAACCCAGAGTCCTATCAAACAGCTAAATCTTATAACCTCATAAAATATTTGGGACATGCACAAGGCAGCTCTTCACTGACTTTGAGTAGACCTGTTTGTGAGCTATCTCTAGGAGAGCCCTCTTTGACAGCAGGAGGAAGCTAAAATGCAACTGATGGTAGCTTTGGCTCACTGTCTGGTGTTGTCAAAACCTGAGGGAAAATTCAAGGACTTCAGCAGTGCTCAAGGGCTCTGGTCAGGCCAGACCAGTCTCAGATCATGGCCCTCTTAGAAATGCCTCCAGCAATGAAATCTCACATGCACCAATCTAGGCAACCTAGGCTTTAGCTCCAAGTTCATCTTTATGCCCATCTGCAAGACAAAAGACGGTTGATTATTTAGTATTTCCAACGCCATAAAGGGTTTTCTAGCACATAGGCATGACACCTCTGAACCTCTTCTGATAAAACTAAACAGACGGAGCTCTTAAGTATTGCAAATTATAAATATAATTGGTATAAAATTGTGCTGTAATACTACTAAAGGAAACACAGTAAATTTTTGAATTTAAAAAAATCTTACTTTCTAGGACTTCGTACATTAAAAAGCAGTGGTAAGAATTTCAGATTCAGACTCAAGTGCCTAAATATCACCTCCTACATTAGTGTTACAGCAGCATTTGGGCATATATGATTTGGATATATGAGTATATGAAGCCTGAATAGCAATATTAGAACACTCTATAAGGACTACCATAAATGACTCTTACAGTCCCTCTGTAACTCTGAAGAACACCTTAAGTGTCAACATTAGAACTGAATGCATACGGATGTGGAATACCAGGGATTTTCATGCAGGAGTACAATTAAAAGTTAAATGACAAGTTTTATAGTATAAAGCTTATGAAAAATGATTTATATGGGTTAGTGGATTACATAGGACTTGTTGACTGGGCATACAAATACATTCTAAAAAGCCTCACTGTAAAGAAAGAACAAGACTTTTCAACCTTGCTGGAAAAAAAGCAGCAAGGTTGTAAGAAACATTCTAAGAAACAATGTCAGGATGTTGATATTAGGAAAAAATATTACAAGAGATGCTATTTACTTATGAAGAGGATAATTAATAAGAAAACTAATTACAAACAAAGATATGCTAATCCTTACTTGATGTTTTCATCATCAGGATGTGTCCTTGTGAAAATATATTTAAATCCAGTTGCAGGATAAATACTATAATCAAAAGTTCAAAAATGTTTTCTCCAGCCTTGAAGAAAGCTTGTACATCTTTTGTACATCACTGGGCTGAGAGAACACTAAAAAGAAGTACCACTATATTACTGCTTCATCATCATACAGTACTCTCCAGGTATCCAAACCAGGTCACCGTGAGAGACAGACTACCAAGACAAGCAGACCTTTGGTCTGACACAGTACAGCCTTTTTCATGCTGTTCATTTCATTTTCTTCAGAGGTTACAAGGACAAGAGGGCAGCTTTGCAAAACCCTGATCATCCTCATAACGCTGGCACCTCTGCTTTAGGATATTGAATACTCTAGCTTGTAACACACAGGGCTCAGCAATACTTTTCCTGATTATTGCCTGCAAGTATATATATATTTGCATCTTTCTCTGATATAACAGGCTGTACCATCCATTTTCCAGCTCCACTAATTCTTTAAGTTGGTACAAGTATTCTCTTTACATAGTATGCCAGTGAGCACATCTTTCCAACTCACTGGACTCACAGTGACAGCCATGCTTGCAGTTATGAAGGCATTCTAGCTACATTAAACTTGACAAGGATGCTGAAAGTTCCTTCTGTCTCCACAATGCAAATCTGTATTATATGTCATGTGACTGAGGCCCAGCCACACGTGGGACTCCAGACACTGGTGCCAGTTTAGTCTCCCTGTACTTGCCTGTGGCACTATTCACTTTCTTAAAAAAGAGATGCTTTGGTATAATTAAGACATTATGTCCTCTGTGCTGAGTTCAAGCCTTGTACTGGGTAAAGTTAATGACCTAAGATAATCCTGTTTTACCTCCTGTATAGCAAGTGTCCCCTTATGCTTCATGCCTTAAGCATTACTGTATTTTTCCTGCATTTGATGGTACAAAAGGATGTCGCAATCATAAAACACAAACTAGAACAGAACACAGGAAACAAAGACACAGAAATGAAGTATCACAATGAAAGCTGAAATTAATCTTTCTTTGATAGTCTCCTAACAGACTATAAAAATATATTTTCTGAACAAATGTAGCATCCTTTGTTTTTGCTTTACTGAAAAGTTCTCTAGTTACAAACTGTTCCTCAAAACAACAAAGCAAAGTTCTTATCCACTTACGTAATTTCTTTTGAATATCTAGGCACACATACTGTTTTTTGTAGCATCTTCCTTCTTCAGTACAGAAGGGGTTACAATAAAAGAAGCACTCCATCAAGCTTCTTGTTGCCCTTCCTGCAATTTCCCTTCTCATCCTCAGCCCACTAAGCAGGTCTCTGCAACATCCACAAAATAACAGCAAGAGTATCTACAGTTTGAAGGACAACACTAACCTACTCAATGTCATTATTCAAGACCGATGCTGACAAGACACACCTCTGCATACCACAATCACAAAGCTAATCTATCATTCAGTAGCACTAGTCCCAGCCTCTAACAAGTTTCTCTCCAGCTCCAGTTTTGCTGCTTTCTTCACTCGTTACTGTACCTTAAAATCATAAATCCATCAGGACAGAAACTGTCCATTCTTTTAATTCAGGCTTCTCCAGTACCTAACAAACTGGGCATTAAGCCTGACTAGACCTCACTGGAACTACTGGAAATGTGCAAAGAACAACTAGAAGATATGCTTCTCTCAGTTCTTGATTTCTCTTTCATTGAATGTCCATCTTCTCCCTATACACAAAAGTATGTCAGTTTGAGATTGGTCACTGCCACCTACGAAAAACTTGCAATTGCATGAGGTCCCCAGAGACAAGAAGGGGTACGTATATACACATCACCTTTCTAAAAAGACAAGGAGTACTGGTGGAGTGATCTGCTAGTCAGCCTTATCTCAATTCCCTATAGCTTTATGAAGCATGTTTTGGGAGCCATTTCTAGGCACCCAAGGGACAAAGAGGTGACTAGGAACAGACAGATGAAATGATGGGAAGTCAAGCCTATGAACCTGTTCTCTGTGCTGGAACGATAGGCTCTGAGGATGCACAGAGAGCAGCGAATGATGTCTCCACTGACATCAGCAAGCCTCTCACTTACTGCAGTCTCTCAGAGCACCCTTACAGCCAGATGCGGGAGGTTGGGACTGGATGGCATCCAGTAAGGAAGATCAGAGAGAAGTTGGCCAGGTTAAGCAATCAACAGTTTGAAATCTGCATGATGGCCATTTATGAAAAGCATGCCTTGGAAGACAATACTGGGATTGATAGGGTTCAGAGAGCATTAGTGACCTGGTAGAAAAAGATAGAACATACTCTCAACAAGATCAGAAATAATGGCATGTTGAATAAGGGAGCCACTGATATGCTGGAAGGTGGAGGTACCACCAAGAGGGACTTGGACAGATTGGAGGAATGAAAAGACAGAAACATTATGAAGTTAATAATTCAAATAGAATAGTTCAATTGGAAGGGAGCTAAAATTAATAACTAGTGCAAGTGACTGACCATTTCAGGACTGAACTGAATTTTAGGGCATTGTCCAAATATCTCTTAAATCCCAACAGGCTTGGGACATCAACCATCTCTCTAGTAAGCCTGCTCCAGTGTTTGACCACCCTCTCTGTATAGAAGTGTTTCCTAATGTCAAGTCTAAATCTCCCTTGGGACAGCTCTGAACCATTCCCACGTGCCCTGTGATTAGATACCAGGGAGAAGAGACCAGTGCTTCTCTCTCCACTTCCCCTCCTCAGGAAACTGTAAAGAGCAGTCTCCTTTTCTCCAAAACAGACAAAACCAAATTCCTTCACCACTTCCCACAGGATATGCCTTCCAGCTCTTTCACCAACTTGTTTATTCTTTGTTCTGTTTTAAAATTACATCATGATCTAGTCGAGGGAGTGGATTGTCCCACTCAGCTCTGCTCTGGTGCAATCTCACCTTGAGTCCCAGGTGCAGTTTATGGTGTCACAATATAGGAAGGATATAAAGCTATTAGAGAGCATCCAAAGGAAGACTAAGAAGATGGTGCTGCTCCTGAATATATTTAAGAATTCCTTTTTAAAGCACATCCAGCCTTCCTAGATTCATTTGTCCTTCAGGACTGACTCCCAAGGGATTTTGTCAATCTCCTGAACAAGCCAAAGTCTGCCCCCTTGAAGGCCATGGTGGAAGTTGTGCTGGTGCCCTTCCTGACTTCACCCAGTATTGAAAACTCTAACATTTCATGGTCACTATGCCCAAGACAGCCACCAATCACCACATCACCCACTACACCTTTTTTGTTGGACTTGATGATCCCTGTGGGTCCCTTCCTACTCAGGATATTCTATGATTCTATGATTTAAAGGACTTTAAATGCCTTTCAGTAGCACCCAATGTGATCTCCTCTATAATTTTTCCAGGTACTGGGGCTAGACTAGCAGGTCTGTGGTTTTTGGGTCTTAGTCTTGCTTCACACCCTTCTTGTAAACTAGAATAATGCTGAGTAGCTTCTAGTCAGCATGGACCTTTCCCAGGCTCCCAAAACCTTTGGTAGGGATTGAGAGAGGTCATGCTACAACCACCACTAGCTCTTTCAGTACTCTGGGGTGAATCCCATCTTGCCTCATAGACTTACAAACATTCAACTGGTCCCTTACAATCTCCATGTACACAAACAGAAAGTCACTGTTCCTACAGTAACAGTCCTCCAAATCAGAAAACAGGGCAGCCTAAGGTCTGACAGTATTCTAAGAGACCAAGACAAAAAAATGTACTGAATGCCTCCACTTTTTTTCCACTCCAATTTTTCAGGTGATCATTTACAACAAATATCAGTCCAATGTTTTCCTTAGACCTCCTCTTGCTATTTATGTACTTCAAAAAGCCTTATTTTTCTGACACAACACTGGCCAGTTTCAACTCTAATTAAGTGTTGGTCTTTTCATATTTTTTCCCTGCATATGTAAACTAACTACAGCTCTGTAATTCTGCCATGAATCTTGACCTTGCTTCCAGAGATCATACAATCTCTTTCACTTCCTGAGATTCAAGAGGAGTTCCCTGTTCAGTTAAGCTGTCTTCTGCATGGCTTGACTTTCAACACAGAGATATCACCTGCTCTTGTGCTTTTAAAAGGTGATTCCTAAAAACTGACCAGCACTCAAGGGACAGCACACTAGTAACTAGCTCACTGAGTCACCTGAAGTTAGCTCTGTTGAAATTCAGGGTAGCAATTTTGCTGACCGTTTTCCTCATTACATCAAAAATTTTAAAATTACCCATTTCATGATCCTGTAGCAAAGGCAGCCACCTACCATCATATCTCTCAAAAGTCCTTCTTTATTAATAAATAACAAGTTTAGGAGGGGATCCTTCCTAGTTGGCTCACTGAGTACTTATGACTACAAATTATCTTCAACATACTTCAGGCATCTACCAGACTTGTTTGTCACACCAGTATGGTATTCCCAGGTCCTGTCTGTGAAGTTGAAGTCTCCCATAGAGACAAGGAGAAAGACAACTGGGGAGAAGACAAAAGTGAAAAAGACTGGGTAGTCCTGGTGGACAAAAAGTGGAATATGAGTGAGCTGTGTATCTTTGAAGCAATAATCACATACTGGACCACCTTCACAGAAGCACAGCTACCAAATCAAGGCATGTTATTACTCCTTTCTACTCAAGTAATCCCATGGGAAGCAGTATCCTTCACATTGAGTACTGTGTGAGCAGAGTGAGTTCTAAGAAATTTGCCTCAGACGAAAAAAGAGGCCAAACAATGGACTTATTTTATTCATCTAAGAATGCTGTGGATATTAAAATCTGTATCAAGTTACTGAAGTCTGAAGATATATTTTGATAAATCCCTGGAGTAACAAGATACATGATCCATTTAGCTTGCCTACCACTCAGAAGAATCAAATTTGGTTGAGAATCTGACTGACTCGTAAATGGATTCTAACCCAGAAACAGGGAAGACGGGGCAGCTGCAATAACTGGAGTGTCCTGGAACTCCAAGAAAGTTACCATGGCAGGAACTATGGCTTGCCAAGATAAGACCTGCCACAGCTGCTCTTCACTACCGCCAGGGGTACAAACAGCCTTTAAAGGCAAGAAATACCTCCTAGGAGCTTACAACCTAAGTAAGGGCTTAACCAGATAACACTGCTACTGACCTCAATAGGAAAATCTAATAAATTCTCTTTCCCTGGCCCCTGAGAAAAATCAAACAAAGCATTGCAATCCACCCCTCCACTACCACAATGAGATGAAGGCTCTTGATTCCCTAACACCTTTTTTGAAAAAGTTTTTAAAACATCCTGACATCATAGAAGAGAAAAAACCACTTTGGACAATACTAAGAATGTAACAAGATATATCACGGTTGATTTTAAAAAGGGAATACAATGGCTAAAAATTAAAAATTTAGCTGAATGATTAGTAACTCGAGTCAGTCTATTGAATAGACTCAAACTAAGAGAGGTTGTAAAGGATACTCCATGAGATCAAAACCACTCAATTTCACAACTGCTCTTTTAGGGAACCACTCCCTATCATTGGAGCAGCATGCAGTTTAGATTACAAGGCTTCAAATCCTAAATTTTATCTGCAAGCTGTCAGGAGAACGTGACCACCTTTCCCATTCACTGTATTCATGGGTACTAGATAGTCAAGATACTACTCTTCAGATTTACCTTCTCTTCAGATGTTTTAGATTACAGGCCCTCCAGGTCTGAAACTTCCTGTGTTACCTCTTAGGCACCATTGTTCAAAATAGCTACAAATAAGACAAAGCCATGACAACTTTAAAACAGGAACACTTCTTCCTTCATAAACTGTTACAGCTTGTCCTGTAATTTAAATGGACTTCTGTATTCCTTCATTAAGGAAAAAAGGGTTTCCCTGTTCTAATTACTTCTAAAATGTACCACCCAAATAAAAAAAAAAAAAAGAAAAAGGGGAAAAAAGAAGAGTTTTTAGAAGAATTTATAATGACATCTGACAGTTTGCTTGTGCTGCAAAATATAAATCCAATTTGGATGTCTCCCCAAGCATAAGTAGGTATTAGGGGATCAGACACAGTGTGTATGTAGTATAACTAACTATATTTGTCAATCATGATTTAGCAAGTCATTCAGTTTCTGTTTCGTGTATATTATGACCATTTCCCATTTTAATACACAGTTAATATAAATCCCTGCTTCATATTCCCCCAATGAAATCTGTCCCTCAGTCATCTATTTCATAAGAGAGCAGAAAACTGCAAAATCACTAAAATTACAGACAGTTTGCTATTTGGTCAAGAGTGCTAAATGGACCTCCACAATCAAAATAGATTTTACAAGTTTAAATGTCCTGTCTGAAAGCTCCAACAAGGAAAGCAAAAAGTTCTATTCATACAAATAGATCCTATTTTTAAAGGACTTAAGAAGCTGTGAGGCCACCTGTTCCTTGGCACATATTCTGAAAACATAGTCCAAGATAAGCTCTGGAGTTTTTAATGAGAGGGAAGAAATCCCTGTCCATATACTCTGCAACACAAAAGGTAACAGCAGCCCAAGTGGAAGTTCTATGAAGAGAATCTCTTTAGTGTATACTGCAGTGTAATGTGCAATCATCAGCAGGTGGAGACACCTCCAGTAGGTATAGCAGACAATACTTTTGAGGGGAGAGAAAGCATGATACAGAAGGAGTCTGATCTATACCCATAATGCTCAGAACTCAGGTGACACTTTAAATGCTTTTTTGTTCAATGGCATGTTAACTTCAACAAGCATCCTTTAGAAACACTAACACATTTTTTGATTTATACACTGAGATATGGGTGTTTTGTATGATCTTCTACCATACTGCAACAATATTCAGGGGCCCAGGTTTCTATCCAGGACACCAGCTTGCACATTTACGTCCAAGTAGTTCTCCCAAATCCTTACCCAGTAGGAGGTTTAGGAATGAACATGCAACACACAATAAAGATTGAAGATACTCAGAACAAGGGAGAAGGAAAAGGTCTAATGGACAATGCTGCCAGTGAGCTAATGGCAATCTCTACGTAGACAAGCACCATCTTTGCTTTGCCAGTAGCAACATGATTTGAGTCCATTAGCACTTGGCCAGAAAACATTCTGCTAATACAGGATTCAGGTTCCATGTTTCAATGCATTAGTATTCCCTCCTCATTCCCCAGCCAAGAAATCCTTCTGGCAGAGGGAGGCAGTGGGACTGTCACCCTGAAAATGCCAAATACACAAACAAGCAACATGTCCAGGGAGTGAATAAAGATCTGAAAACCCAAAATAATCTGTACATGACCCATTACATATAAGTTGGAATCAGAGAAAGAGATGAATTCATAATAAATACAGTGATAGCAGGAAAATTTCTAAAAGCCACTGCAGTCCCAATACTGATTACCTTTTCTTAAACAGATTCACAAACATGACTTAGGTGTGTGAGGCACACAAATCAGCCTGGATGATGGCACACATTATGCACCAATACTGAAGACACCATGACTGCCAGACAAGATGTCTGGTGCAGACAAACACCAGAATCAAACACTTCCAAAATCAAGCAAGCTTTTACAGTTGCAATGCTTCCTTTTAGCTGTATCCAGGGCTCTTCTCTGGTGGCATTTTAAAAAGGTTACTGGAGGCAGCAATAGTAGGTTTCTCAGCTGCTGGTGTTTTCCCAGTCCATTCAGAGTTCTGGGATCTCAAGGACGGTGTTGCTGGTAGCTCTGATTCTGCTGCATCCATGTGGACAGATAAAGTTGCTGGAACATAAAATTGCAGGAAAGGGGGAACAGAGGAAGACAGTAAGAAAGGGCAATAAAAAAAGTCAGAACAACTGATTTCATGGCAAAACCCTCATATAATTTCATTTATGAATATATTATTTATTGAATTTCTAAGTTTTTCATCCAAATTCCTTTGAAATAGAGGTTCTTTATATCAATTATTAACAATTTTGCTCTAACGATTCACACATTCAAAACTCTAAGTTCCCAGTCCAATAACTAGTTCCCTTAGTCAGAGTTCATGTTGAAAATCAAAACTTTTAGCTGTCCCATATTTAAAGTGAATCAATTCACAATCACTTATCTTAAAATAGCTTGGACTCCTTGCAAAGACTCAATTAACTCTCTACTTGAGACTTTCAAAGTCTTTGAAGGCATGGCAAATTTCAGGTTGCTAAGCTCATCTAAGAAGGAAAACATACCTCTCCTCACCCAGTAAGGGCAGTACCATGAACCTCCACATAAATCCAACGTGGTAAATCATCATATTATGACAAGAAACTCCTTGCCAAACTAGGTTGAAATCCATTCTCATTCTCTCAATACAACCACTGCTTCAAAATGGGACATGCTATAATAGCCAGAGAGATTTGCAGATCCATAGCTCAACCCAATATAGTTGCCCAAATTTCCAGAAGGATTGTCAAAAACCTAGAGATATGAAAGTTTACTCCAATTCTCAGTATCCCAAATCACTCAATCCTCACAAGCAGAACAGGGCCAGGTAAAGAAAAGTAATTACCATACGAGTCTTTGGGGCAAACAGAAATTTTTTAACAAGTAACTACTTCAATACAAAACACATTTCTTCATTGCAGTCCCACAACAGACAATAACTGTTTGCATGTTTTAATTACAAGTTGCATCTACTGCTCTGTAGTGGATGAAGGACAAAGAGGCCACAGCAAGCCTCAACTACAGGACAGATTGCTTTGAAGTTTAAATAAAAAGTTGGTTCAATGCTTGACGTTCCACATTAAGTAGATGTGGAACCCCAACAACGCTGTTTCTGGACATCCAAAGCAGTGAGTCATTCCCATATAGCTACAACACAGCTGATAAAAGTACCTTGCAATTTTACATCCAGCCCATCATCTTCCTCCATCTGAAGGTCACATGAAATGTGAAAAAACCACGAACAACTAAGTCAGTCCTTAAACTCACAATCACCACTAATACTACACTATGTGCCCCTTGCTAACAGCCTCCCCATTTAGGCTCTACATCTTTCCTCATAAAAATTTTAAAAAAAAGGACTGATACTGGCTTCTTGTTTATGGGTATGACAAAGAGTGAAAAATTAGCAAGAAATAAAAGAGAGAAAATTCACCAAATTGCTATTACTCATCAGACTGTTCTCCAATAAGCAGTTTCACAGGCTGCTAACTGTCACCTTTTTTACAAGCTAAGTGTGAATACATGCCAAGGCAGACAAAAATCTATTTAAGCAGGTTTTTACCCAGACTCACTGTAATAGCTGATTAGGATGCCAGTTCCCATGTGTATTGCTACATACATTAGGAACCACATAAACATTAAAAACATCAGTGTAAAGATCAGTAGTTGTTCACTGCTTATTGCACAACCGTCTGTGCTTGTGGCCTATTCTGACAAAATGAAGACAGACGTGACAGTCTTCGTCAGATTCCTTTCAAACCAGAGAATATCTTCCATGGGAATAACATTTTATGCAGTATTTCTCAGACAAGCTCTACTGTGCCACTGGGGAGATTATTCCAAATCTACTGTACTGCAGTGGAAAGTAACTAAACACAACGACACTATCCATGCCTTCGAAGTCTCAGATCACTGAAGGGTCAAAGGACCTTTACCACCACAGACCTTCTTCCTCCCTATGCACTGGCTGTTGGTCACTGAGTTGGATGAATCTCTGGTCTAATCCAGTCAGACTTAACTTTCTCCAGATTTCCTTATTCTACTGCCAAACTACACCAGCCAGATTTTTGTCCTTATCTGGTGAAGGCCTCATGCTTTAGGGCTCACACTGTCCGACTGTGAAGTGTGGAAAACATTAGTTTCCAGTCTCTCTGAATATTTACATAAGTTTGCCCAATTTAATTTTGATAAAAATCACTTCCTGAAGTGCAAATTATTTCTGAATTTTCTACCCACTTTTTCTTGTTCTCAACAGCTCAGTTATGGTACTTAGGCCAGTTAGCCTCAAAGAGCAGCATTAATACCAGAACTTTAATACTATAGCAATACAATAGAAACCCAAGGCACTTCTACAGCAATGCAGTTTTTTGAAGTTCATGCAAGAGTCTCTGGGAGAAGATACTTCACCAGAACTCATAAATACTCACATTCATGAAAGTATGTGAGAAGACATGGAATAAAATTAGTTGTTTGGTTCCCAAATAAACATTATTTCTACCTGCCTTTTCTCATTCCTGCACCGAGGAGCGAAATAGCACCCACATCTCATCTGCCTTTTATTAGCATCTTCTGATTTCAACCAAATTCAACTCAAAACTTTCTGTGGATGTTGGGGGGTGGTGAGGCGACAGGGGAAGATTTGTAGCTGCATGTTTAAGAAAGAAGCTAAATTCATCATGATGACAGGGGATAGTGTTGGCAGAGATTTGAGCTATTTATTCTTTTAGGAAAATCCTATAAAGAATGACACGAGGAAGCCTCTATCTGCAGTCTTGTTCATCACACTGGTGAGGAGTCCGATAACAGATGTATGCAGTAGCGTGATTTAGTGCCGGGAGCTGGCCCCTGATGTGTATTAATACAGCGGCAAAGCGGAACGAGCCCCTCTTCATCACTCATCTCTATAAAAGAGGTGGAATCCGAGATGGCCCGATGTTCGCCAGAGCAAGCCCATTTGTTCTGCTGACTGATGAAGCCAGCTCAGGCTGTGTCCTTCACCTCCACGGGGCACTCAGGTTGCAAAAAAGGAGATCACTGAAGCAGGACCTGGTCAACAAGTGAGACGAGAGCAGTTGGACTCAGCGAAGGAGCTATTTAAAGTTGAAGCAATCCAGCACTCTGTGCCTGCATGACAGGCACGGGCCTGCATTCTGATTTACCTGTGCTTCACCTTTTGCGGAAGTAAAACGCCACAAACATAAAAGGGCTCAGAAGTGAAAAAAAAAATGAGGCTGCCATGACTCCTCAGGTACATGGGAGAAAAATCTTTATCTCATCAATATCCAACAAATATACGAGTGTCCAACTAATTCGACATTACTGCAGAATAATATTACATATCTTTTTAGGCCTTAGTAGTACCGTAGCAAAATCTCCTTTGACAGAAATAGCATCAGATTCCAGAAGTTTCCAAGTTACATGTCCAGGTTGTGCTTCAGCTGTAATTAGGAGTCTGTAGTAGAATGTCATTTAGGACACAGCTTCAGTTACCAAATCATAGATGTTTCTTTCCACAAGTCAGTATTGCAGCAAATCCTGTCCACAGCTGTTCACTTGGCTGAGGATATTTCCAACCAGGGTCTGAGAAAGAGATCTTTACCATTTCTGACCATTAAAGACTTTGCAGACCTTGTCTCTTGAGGATCAGCATAAGCATGCCGCCTGTACTCTATTAACTACACCTCCTACTTATTTTGTAATACATAATAATCCCGTCTCCCTCATCCATAAAAAGAAAGCTTTCCAAATCCCTGTGCTATTTTCCATAGCTAAGCTCCATTCCAGATGCACTCTCAATTCTTCAAAAAGTGTTCACTACACAATTTGCCTGATCAGGTAAGTACAACTTAAATAGCATTTTGAAACGTGCAGGCATGAAAACAGAAGCTCTCCTTATAGAAAGTGACCAGCAATGCAGTACAGAATACATTCTGAATAATAAATAAATGGACAGGTAACAGGAGACAGTGAGACATTAGCACTCATACCAAGAAAATCTAGTATTCCAGTGCTTGTGGTTTCAGATACTATCCTTTTTACTACAGAAGTTTGAATATCCCAAAATGGAATACTCAAAAGCAAGGAAAAAATAACCCAAATAAATAATCAATAATGGATGAGACTCTTGCTGAACAACAGATTATTAATGTTCATTTCTCTTCTTTTTTAATACAGAATCTTTCCAACAGTTTGTAATCCAGATCAGTGGCCTGGAGAGAAAGCTCAGCTTTCTTCCCTACTTCATTATTCTGTCTATCCACCAGCCCAAAGAAGAAACACAAACTTCTTCCTATTAATCATCAGCTTATTTGGTCTTCCCCACTATTTTCACATCTCCATTTTTCATCATCTTACCCACTACCTTGTTACTAGATTACAAGAACAGTTATTTAATAAATTAGTTGGAAGAATATGTGCCAAAAGATAGTGGCAAGATGGGGTAAGGTGAAAGGACAGAAAAAAGCATCCTAAACCCCACTGTGTTCAGCAGATTAAAGCTATTTCATATTCTGATGACTAATCAATGACTTTTTAGAAATTTTCCACATGAAAATAGACCAGCATTTTAATGCAGGCCTGTAACAAGAAAAAACTATTTTCATCCAGCACAATAAGACAACACCCAGGGAATAAGCGGTTTCACCCAGTGATGATACAAAAATTGCCAGATTTTTGCTCCTGTGAAAGTGTCTACAAATACCCTGATAAAGGGCATCAGAGCCACCAGCTAATGCCAGCCCAACATTGAAGGAACACACTGTGCATACTGATCAACTGCCTATTACCATGAAGTGCATAATTTAGGCCAGTGGAAATAACACCTTATGAAGAAGCAGATTACTATTCACAGTAAGGTGAAGCACTGCAAATTATATTAACTTAACATTGCTACATTGCAAAAAATTTGTTTAGTAGGCAGCTTTTGATGCTATGCAAAAACACATGATATGCTCTTTCACACATTTCATTAGTTTCAAACCAAAGTAACACTACTTTTGCCTATGGCACTTTGCTCAAAAGGGACATGACTATAAAAATGCTGGCAGGTTACCTGATGCTGGGCTAGACATGGAGGCTGCAGCTGGCTTTCGTTTCCTCTTGATGTCCCTTGAACATGGTGGTCCCAGGTGGACATTTGCTTGCCTATGGAGAAAATAAAACAAATTAAACTCAGTTACAAAATTTTTTGAATTGTGCTACATTTCACAGACAGACTTTTTTTTTTTTTTTAATCTGGGAGCACATATTAATACAACCAGACAAAGAAGTCACCTGAGAGGATCAAGTGTACTCTCAGTAAACTCACCAAGACCAAGTGCTGGGTTCTTCACTTTGGCCACAACAACCCCATTCACTGCTGCAGGCTGGGGGAAGGGTGGTTGGAAAGCAGCCCAGAGGAAAAGGGCCTGGGTGTGCTGATCAACAGCAGCTGAGCATGAGCCAGCCTGTGCCCAGGTGGTCAAGGCCAGTGGCATCATGGCTTGGATCAAGAATATTGTGGCCAGCTGAACCTGGGAAGGGATCATTCCCCTTCACTCAGTGAGGCTGCACCTCGAGTCCTGTGTTCTGTTTTGGGCCCTGCACTACAAAAACACTGAGGTGCTGGAGTGTGTCCAGAGATAGGCAATGGAGCTGGTAAAGAGTCTGGATCACAAGTGCTATGAGGAGCACTTGAGGAAGCTGGGATTGATTAGCCTGGGGGAAAGGAAATTCAGGGAAGACCTTATTGCCCTCTGTAACTACCTGAAAGGAGGCTGTAGCCAGGTAGGGGCCAGTCTCTTCTCCCAATCAACTGGCAGAAGAATGAGAAGACAGTCTCATGCTGCACTAGGGGAGGTTCAGGTTGGATATCAGGAGGACTTTCTTCAAGGAAAGGACTGTCAAACATTAGAATGAACTGCCCTGCACAGGGAGATGGTTAGAGAAACCATCCCTGGAGGTGAAATGCTTTCAAAAATACTGGCATACCTACAGAATGAACATTCAAATCTCATGTTTGTACACTGAAGTGACTTGCCTCTAAGTAACTTTGCAGATGCTAAAAACTGCTTTTGTACATGACTACCGTAGTGGCCACGCAGTGTTTCAACATAGCTGTAACCATGTATTCTGAAACATCTGAACACACATAGCCTAAAGAAAAGATTCAGGTTTTTATTTTGCATCAGTGACACAGTATTATATTACTGACTGCAAGACTACATAAGTGTATATCATAATCCAATTAATTTAAAATAATATAACATAACAACAAAAGTAATTTTAAAATGTTCCCTTTAATTTTATGAACTTACATCAACATTAGCCAGCTGATCCTAGGTGGGGAATCACTATGGACAAGGAAAGAAGTATGCACTAACATTTCCAAGAGACTTTATGCAATTTTTCCAAGCTCACAAATGTTACAGTTAGATTTTGCATAAGAGCTCCTGGCTCTTAGCTACATACTCAAACACCTACCCTTACCTGATGACTACACAAGGGGTAACAAAAAAAAAGAAAAATGAAAACAGAAGAGTCTCCAAATCCCTTCTTGTAGTGAAAGTAAAGGCAAATCATACTTCAGTTGAAGACTACTAGCAAGAACGCTGTATCTAGTAGCCCTGCCTCTAGAATACAAAGGCTCAGAGGTCATAAATTGTCTCTGTAACATGTTTTTCATTCAGGTTTATCCCTTATTGATCACCCACACTTCAGTTAGTAAATCAGGAACCTATTGATTACACACTGGCTCTGACTGACCCAGTGGTAAAAGTGTCATTTCAAGTGGCTGGTGCACTTTACAGGCACCATAAATCTGCATGCAGGGAATCTCCAGGTGGTAAGTACCTTGGGAGAGGGAAGAGCAGAAGACTGCATTCAGGGATGACAGGCCTCATTAAGGCATGGACAGAAAGGATGTCTGAGGTATAACTTATGAAATATGCAGATTTTTGGTAGATATCACACTTTTCAATGTAAATTAGAATTCTAATCACTAGCTTGCATGAAGGTTTATATCAGTGAGATGACAGAATTTGTGAATCCCAGTTTAACAGCAGACTCCTATAGACTCCTACAAACCACCACCACCACTAGGGAAATCAAGTCATGGATATGCCCAGCACCCAACACACCAGTGGATAGGCTGAATTATAAAATGTGAAAATGTCACAAGTTGCAATGATGACTTAGTTCTCCTTCCAAAGCTGAATTTTAACCACCCTTCTGAACAGTTAAAAATTACTCTGAAGTGGACTAGAACAGGAAAGGCTGACAGAAAATGCGTATCAGTGCATTGTCACAGCCCTCTCCATGAAGAAGTTTGAGAGCAGAACTCTGTGAAATGAAAGATCTGGGCCTAAACTTACAAACTAGAATAGGATTTACACTGTCCTTACTAGTCTTCAATCTCTTCTGCTAGGCCTCCATGCTTTCTTTAGTGCTGCATAAACAGTAATGAAAAAGTAATTTCCCGGTTTTTTTTGCACTATGACAGGTTTATCATTAGAAAGAAACAAAGTCGCACTGCTTAGTCACAGGCGGATCCGCCTGATGACCAGAGACTAACATGAAAACATAGTTTACAATCTAGAGATGACTGAAATTCTAACCCTGGAAGAGAAAAAGGAGAACACGCTTAAGAGAAACATATCAGGATTGAAAATGTGGCTGTTTTGTTGGCTGCAATATATTCAACTCACACAGCAGTCACTGCCAGGAGTTCATGAATGAAAAATTGCACATGTACAGGAAAAATGGCTTTCAACAATATGAAAAGTCTATAGTGTTGTTTTGACAGTGATAATATTTTTTGTAATCACAAACTAAAGGAATTATTCAGGAGATACTTTTTGTCTTTTGTTTTTGTTTTTAACAGGGTACTTATGGTACCCAGTTCTGCATGCAGGTCATGCTGGACAAAAAACAGGCTTTGTTATGCAGAAAGATGAAATTCATGGTAGTCCCTTAACGTGTCAGAAGTAATGCTTCCTTTCATTTCTTCTCCACATATTTATCCTATGACTTCATTTACATATTTTTAAATGACCAGTACTTGCATACACAGGACTCCCATCTCACTTGTACAGTTGGAGATGGCACTGGAGCTTGCCACTATTTTACATCTACCACAGTAACTCAACAGAAAATTAGGAGTGGCAATATAATCAATCTGTGGGAGACAATACAGAGCATAAGGAGACACCAGCCCACAAAGAATCTTACTGAACAGCATCAGGACCCTGAAAACTTTACTGTCTGTGAAGTCTAAATTGTAGCAGGATGTCCACTCTTTTATTTTTTAAAATTCAGGGTAAAAATCTCAGTCTCACAACAAAGGTCCCTGAAAAGGCCATACAGAGCTAAATGTGACAATCTGTACCCCTTCTTGGAGGCAAGAGGCACACTGCACACTTGTGGGTGTATGCCCCTCTCTGTCATCTCACATCATCCAGCCTGTCTGCTTACACTCTTTATTCTAACCCTATCCTCAGAAGAAGCAAAGGACGTGGATTATACAGTGAAAGTGAGAGGCAGTCATTAGTCTACCACTATAAAAACAAGGGATGTTATTCTCCTCATGTTAAAGTGAATGTTAATAGAGACTGCCTTTTAACAAAGATACTGCTACTAAAACTCCACACAACCCAGCTGTTGCTGTTGTGATGCTCTATTCAGAGCAAACACAAACCAAATGAAAGGCTCTTTCTCTAAGCCCTGAGGTGTTACCTGAGGCTGTTAATGGTGGCTTCACAAAATTAACAGTAAAAGCAGAATTCTTCCTCCTCTTTGACTACAGAGCCAGCTGGGCACCAGTCTAATCTGCACATAACATGTGTAAATCAATACAATTTGCTCATCCTATCTGCATGCAAAGCTCCCGCACACACAAGTGGTTCCTGCTATCACATCCCAGTGCAGATATTCCCGATACACAGCAGTCTCCTCTGCCCTGCAGAGCCTCTTGGGAAGGTTCCTAGAGCACATTTTCAGACTCCAAAATCTCTAATAGGTCAGCTTACTTCTTCAATCATCTAAATCTCATAGATCTTCAACAGCAGCAGTCTGTTTCCCAAGTACGCATTATAATGATGCAGCAATTCCATTCCTAAAAGTCTGCATGAGGCAAATGCAAGTGAATGAGTTTTCTTCTTGTCTTCCATGTAAGCATTCTAAGCAGAGATGTGATCCCGTATATTATATTCCCTATTTTCACACTGAATCACACTGTTTCTGTGCCAGACTACTACTATTTGCCAGATCTGCTGAGTACACAAATTTGAAATAGCAAGTAAAGAAAATTCTGAAGCCAAGGGGAATTTATTTTTCACTCCAGAGAATTAGGATTCATCAAAATGGGAATATTAGGCCTCAGTCAACTGCATGTGACACTAGGTTGATAGCTGCTGTTCACTGCATGCCTGTCAGAAGAATTCAGTTATATTCCCAACTGGAATATTAGCCAGGCTTTAGCAAAGGAAGACATGAAAATCCTCCAGCTAAATGGAAAAAGAGTTAAAGAAATAGGGAGAAAGGTTGACTAGAATGAACTGGATACTGTCCTGCTCAAGCAGGAAAGTATGAAATTGTGGACATCTGTTCACTCCTTCAGCTGTTTCAGAAAAGGCCTGACATTGCAGGCTGTCCCTGTATTTCCACATGCTTGGGTAAGAGGCAGAAATATCAAGATCTCTGTGCACAGATACAGAAGTGACAGAACAATATTTATTTTCACAAGAGTACTTCTAGAGCTGGAACTAGCATTTGAGACACTCAAGTCTGTTCAATTTAACAGCAGCAGCAAACCCAGAGTATCAGGCAACTGGCAGTAAATGAGGAGATCACTCGCCCCTCTATATCTCTATCCCATGTTCCAGACAAGAAGACAGACTTGCTTCTAAATCAGATTAAACTCTAGATTTACAGTTAGTGTTAACAGAGTACATGCAAAGCAATTTTCTTCATCTGTGCTCAAAAGCCTAACACAATTCTTCAAGTCTCCACCTTCAACATCTACCTGCCATGCAAGGTCCACTTTTACTATGACCTCCAGTGGGAATATTTATTTGCTTTTTTTCACTCATAATCCTGTTTTCAAGGCCAGGCAAATAATAAATGGCATTAGGGACAATTTATCTTCTACTTTCCTCTCTTATTCTGTCTGCTATTCAAATTAAAGGTAACATTGGTTCTAGGCTCTTCAGAAACTCCTACCCTGCCTCAAGGGAATAGCATTTCATCAACCATCAGCCTACAACATCTTCTCAGCTACAAAATATCGAATAATCAGCATCTAATAAGATATTCAACTTCAGCCTGTACAAAATCCTCTTAAGTAGAAAGAACTCAACAACAACATTCTGTTCAGACCACTCCTCCCAGAGAGGCAAACAGGCAGAGGGGAAAGAGGGAAGGATCCCTTGAGTTGCCCACGTAAGTCTCTACTTGCTTGCTTTTAGCAGTCTGCATCGTGAAGTCGAAACCTTAACAGACAAGACATGATTAGCAAACGTTTTGTGCTCTTAAAGGAGAGTAATTATAGGCATGTGAAAAAAGAAGAGATCCCTCAGGTACTCTTCCTTGCATGCCTCCCGAGAGGCAGCAGGGCCATTAAAAATTCCATGATGAAGAGGAAAAACAGTCTGGGAACAGCCAGGAGGCAATACAGCAAATTAATACACCAGCCATCCCTTGGGAGGACTGCAAGAAAGCCGAAAACTCTCCTTGCTTCACAAAATAAAATTATACCACTAATGATAACAGTCACCACACACACAAAACTGCTTCTAATGATGGGTGTGAAATTCCCAGTGCTGTGCATACACTTTGAATGAAAGCTCTTCTCATCACAGACATAAATCAAGAAAGGTGGTGTACGATTTATACTGCCTTTCAAATAAGACTTCCCAAGGAACCTTCCACATAGGCTTGTCAGTGTCAAGGAGGAGGTTCTTTCTCAATCCTCAGCTGAGCTCAGTATTCTGGCCTTCAGCTCTGCTTAAACCAAAGTCTTTCAGATAAACTGCACCAAAATCCACCAGTGAGACAAAGAAAACAGTTCCATAGCAGGAAAAACACTCCACTTAGTAAATATACTCCACTGGACACACTCCATGATAGCAGAAACAAAGCAGAGAAAGATTTTGCATGGCACAGCAGGCATCAGGTTGAAGAAACTGGATGGCCACAACATCAAGGCTGTTTCTTTTCTAATATGTTTCATATTATTTTAGAGCATTTGCTTCCCACACACACATCCCATTCTGGCAAATTTTGGAGCAGAATTTCTCCATGATGAGGTGCAAGCTGATAGAAGCTTCCTAAAGCACAAACTACTGAAATTGATTCCATACATGGCAAAAGCAGCAGATGTTAACTGGGGCAATAGCTTGTCTAAACTTACAGAGATCAGCTTAACCTCCTGTAAGAAGATGGACCACTAATGAGTATGCTTGGCATGTAAAGCTAAGGAAGAACTACTATCAAGAAAATGTTTCTCTGAAGAAACAATCTCCTTTCTGTGCCCTTAGCAGCACCTTTACATAAAGCAAGCTCCTTGTACCAAGGAGTTCAACCCTTGCCACATACATGGGGCCACAAAACACATTCACTCTTTTCATATTTATTTCTCCTATAAAGGTTCTTGAGCACATTTCACACTAAAATAGAATTATTTTCTCATATTCCAGGCATTTAAAAAATGACTGCATCTGGGATGGTACAATTTCTCTGTCAGCTCAGTAACAATTCATCAGTAATTATGTTTGTCAGGTCACCAGCCACCTGTTCATTAGAGGAGGGAACCAAATGCATATGTTAACTGGTTAACTAAACTATACACCCAGAAAAAACCTAGCAAAAACAATCTCTCCAGGTTTAGAAATCCCTTGCAAAGAGCTTGGCTTTGGACAGGGCCTTCACTGACCATCATAAAGATAGAGATTTTGCCCAGTTTGAATTTGCAAGCAGCTCACCTTTGTGGAAGACAAACTTCTATAAACTACCAAGTAAAACACTGGATACAAAAGAAAGGTTATTCTAGCTGAAAATGAAGAGACCATGCAATCTTCTTGCTTCACAGGCAAAAAACATCCCCAGAGTGGGGCAAAAGCACAGAAAGGAATCAATTTGCTGATGCACAATCTTCTGAATTTTTTTTATTCTCATCCAGTTGAACATTTAAGAGCTGCTCTCTTCCTCCCTCCCCTTTTCCAGCTTTAACATGCTGGCTACAGCAGCATGAGGTCATGGTGCGACATCGCCAAATTCCCTGCAGAAGCCAGTGGGAAGAGAGGCTTTGCTGGGTGGGTGCCAAGCTTCTGTTCAGACACATACAACCTTAGTACATTTTTCATGCTCTATTTGCTAATTAACAAGGGAAGGAAAGCCATGAAGCTGAAAGTCCAGACATTTCTTTCAGATTGGGCCCCTGGTACAAGCACATAAGCAGAATTGTGTCCAAAGCAAGGCTTTGTCTACTTGCACAGGGAAAGATCTCAAGGGCACCTTACCTTTAGTCACCTGCAGCATGAAAACAGGAGTCACCTCTAAGGCCAACACTTGAATTTAATTTAGGATTAGTCAGCAGAAGGTGCCTGAATAGTATATTAACCTGAACTATGCAGCCTCAAATATACCTAACATCTGGCCAAACCAGACCTAAATCTCAGCTATTGCTATAGAGACATCAAGTCATTAGAGGTCACCTCAGGTGAGTTCTTAATCTGCTCAGAGGGTCTATTTTAGACACCTAAGATACCAAAAATGCTTCAGCATGTCACCTACAGAAGTTTGTCAGCATTTTCCCTTTCATCTTGTTCCAGTTTTAATAGTGGACAATGACACTATGTCCATTTGTACCTATAAAACAGACTTGCAGCAACTCATTGCACATTTCAGAACACATTGCAGTTGTTTCTACAGGAACAGTATGTTCTGCCTGTCTGCCATACACTGTTTCATATGCTGTAAGCACTTAATTCATTGAAACTCTCAAATAAACTGCATTGCTACACTTTGTGCCAAGTTTGGACATGGGCTGCCCAGGGAAAAGTTAAGTTACAGGTCCATCAGTACTGTTCAGATCACGCAGTAGTACTGAGGACATTCAGGAGAGGGAAGTGAGACAACCCCAAGAGAGCAGAGCAAGGGAGTTACCTGGCAGTGCAGTGTGCTGGTGAGCATCTTCGGTGGGAAGCATCAGCAAGCACATCCAGAGAGTACAGAGGAGATAATGGATTGAACTGGAAAGTCAAGAGATTTCATTTAAGCAAAGCATTAATAGAAATAGTGTCCAGATAAAGCTCCTCAGATCTGTTCTGTTCACACAGTATGAGGAGACCTTTCTAGCACCTCAGGGGGTAAGACAAGATGAGAACAGACTCTAACTTCAGACAAACGACCAGCACAAAGGGTGAAACAGCAAATCTCACAAACACCTTCTCACAACAGACAGTCTCAGCACACTCCTCTTCCAATGTGCATTATTAAAAATGCTGGTTGACTAAGAGCATAAGTGCTCTATTGCTGCGTGCCATGAGAAAAAAGCCTACTTCTCTTTCAGAAAGCATCTTGTCTACCTTCACATTGCCAAGAAAAAAAGTCACTGTTATGAGTAGTGCAAGCACAGAACTTTCCATAGAGCACTTCCTGTATTCCCAAGGGTCATGTATATCATTGAAACAGACCTCTGGAAGACTCAGATCCACCAGGTTAAGTTCACAATGAGGACCCAATTCGTTCCATGGCAAGTGAGTTGCTCCTTCCATTCCCCTCCAACCTCACAAGCTGTCTTTGCAAGCTGCTTAAAACAAATTCTTGAAACAATGCATGGTCTGGCTAATGTAAGATACACTGTTAGACATACACTAGACAAATCTTGAGGGCACCAAAGCTGCGCAAGGCAGCTTGCCGTAGAAGATGCAACAGTCAGGATTTTTAATGGTCAGGACAGAAATGGAATAATCTGGTCAATCAATGCATTGAACAAACTTTGCTCAATTTGTTTATAGAAGCTTTAGACTGGTAGTTTCTCTGGGGTACCTGCTTTATACTTCCATTTGGCATTTCCTCTTTATTTATAATTCACACCTCAAACAGGAAATTGATTTCCATCTGCTTTGCAAAGTGCTACACCAATCTCCAGAACACTTTTCTTGTATTAATGGGATTACTGACACATTTTTAAATAAGAGCAAAGGAACAATCCACACCTGTAGCAGGACTCATCATACAAACTATCTGCAACTTGAGAACTCAGTACTAGGCCTTTACCCTCCACCTTTCTGAGAAAGAAGGTGCACCACAAAGCTGCTGCTATCAGGGAGCCCCTCCTTAAGTGAGATTGCTCATTTACTGTCGGTGAAGTAACACTGCAACTGCACAGTAGGGAGAATCACCAGGAACCTCTGTTACTGCAATGGCTGATTCAAGTTCATTTAAGAAAAACGAAAGTTATTTACTTTTGGTCGTTTTAAAGGTTACATAGTTACTCTTATCTTTAGCAATATAAAAGCAATCTGTAAAATGTTCTCACTAATGGAAAACACACAACTGCACAAAGGCTTGAAAACTATTTCTTGCCATATACACATTTTTAGTCACCTGAAAGGTAAAAAAACTTCAGTCCTACTGCTCACCAACCATGAAACAACTCGCACAGGAATAGAAAGGAGTGTGCATGGCCAGAAGCAGTTACAACATGCCTGCCCAAATGGAAGGGTGTTTTTTCACCCTTTGCTATTAAGAACCTGAGCTTTTGTATCTTAAAAAAAAAAAAAATCCCTAGCACTGAAGCTACGAAATACTTACTGGAGAATGTAAGTGCACACACAAGAGTTTCAGTTACATGAATGCCTATTTCTCTTGCTTACCACCTCTTACATTTTCCTGTAAGCTGCTATTTAACTACAAAACTTAAGCTCATCATTTTTTTTCCCTTCTCTGTGGATGAGACTATCAGGTAGAAGCCTGAACTAAACAAGAGAAAACAAAGCATTTAAACAGAGAAAAATGTTCCAATTCTTATGGAATTTTGAAAGGCCAAAGCTCCTTCCTGTCAAGAGGCATTTTCCCTCCCACTCACTGTCAGAAAGGACGGCCTACACTAACCTGAAACAGGGAGATAAATAAAAGGAGTTCTTGAGCTATTCAGTTTAAACAGACAATACAACTCCTGAGAAATGGGTTGTGTTCAAAGCCCAGAAGACATCAGTTAACAAAATGAGAAGGGACAGGACTGCCTTACCTCCTGTGCACAGGTCACAGTGTATGGGAAATCACAAGCCAACATTATGTTACTTCTAGAGAGAAGGAAACCAAGAAAATAAAAAAGGAAAAGCAGAGTCACCTTACCTGGTTACGATCTCTCTTCCCCATGGAAGGTAACCAAAAGCTGGAAGGAGGCAGTTGAAAGGACAGGTGGGAGCAATGCCAACGAACAAACATGGGGGGGGGGGAAAAGGGAGGGTTGGGGATAAGAAGAGAAGGGGAAGGGAAGAACAAAGATGGAGGGAGAAGAAAAAAAGATTAAACATCATCAGGATTCATATTAAAAACAACAAATTTCAGGTCCAAGGAAGAAAATTAAGCATCAACAGCTAGTGAAGGGTGGACACACTGCACTACAGTCAAGACATGCCATCCTTACCTACCCATTCCCCAGAACAGCATTAAGGAGATGCCAAAGGATAAGCACCATGACTATTTCCAGTGGTGACTACAATTTAAATACACTAATTGGGGAAGGAGACATAACACCAAAGAAAGAAAAAGTAATTTCACAGTTGCCTTGTCAGCATCATTTCTGCAGTCTGGGTATGTGCCCATAGTACAGCTCCACAAAGAAGCATTTTAAAAAATGAACATATGGGGCTCAGTCTTCTCTTAATGTCCAAAAGATCTGCAGCTACTGCAATTGCACATTATATATATATAAGGGAGGATGAAAAAAAAAGCTGACTGCAGAAAACATCCACATACTGGGGCAGCCTTTTTTAAATATATATAACAAAGGGGAAGTCAGCAATTACGAGTAAGAAAACAGAGAAGCCATCAGCAGAATACTGTCTCCCATTCCACAGGGTATGCTTAAGTGTCCACCCAGCTCTTCATGTCCTTCACCCCCAGGAGGGAAGAGGATCCTATAGCTCTTCTTCCCCTCCCAAATTTCGATGCAGCAGCTGTTAAGGGCCTTACTCTTTCTGGCGTGGATCACTAACAATATGACCTAGCCTCTCGGTGCCCAGAGTGCTCATGGAGGTCTCCTGAAACACAAAGACAGACAAAAGGTTGCAAGCTCTCACACAGTGAGCAGACAATCTTGCTGCTGCCAGTAAGAACAAATTTTACTCCCCTGGGTCACATCCTTTCCTTACCAACCCACTCTCAGCTAAACATGTTCACTCCTTCCTTTTAGAACTTCACTTGAGATGATTTAACTTATTAGAATGGCAGAAAATCATTAAATTTTACTTATGAGGCTTGTTTTTTATTTTTAGTGGTATTTTCTTGCAAAGGGGCACACCATAAACTGGACTAGAACAAAGCACACAGCACAAGGATGCATGGGAGCAGGGGAGATGGCTGGGAAGTGCTTCTTCCATGTTACTGGGCTCAGCTGGGCTAGATACAGGCTGAGATAGGACACTACACTGTTCCATTAACAGTGGGGATTCACCAACCACCAATGAATAAATTAAGGAGTGAAAGCGTGATTCTTTTCCCCTTACTGAAAGCAGCAATTCAGCAGCAGGATCTCTAGCAATTAAAGAAAAGGTAGGTCCTAGGAGAAAGGACTTGCTCTGGGAGCATGTTGCTTCCTGCAAGATGCTGCCCTGTGTATGCATTTGATGCTGGCTGGATACACATACACACACAGCCTGAAGCACCAGCTGTTCACATCTGCATAGCAACTGCCCCCAGGAAAGCAGTATACTTTTCAGCAAGGGGCTGAAGATGAGGGCAAAAGTCTTTCACAGGTGAGGTTCGTTTGTGCCAGGTACATAGGCAAAACGTACACGCAAAGTTTGGGGGCAGTTGCAGCAGCAGGGGTGAAAGATGGGCTATTTGTTACAGCAGGAGAATTATTAACTTAAAGTGCCATAATGTTTAAATTTACGGTTTATTACTGTGTAAATTACAAGCCATACTTTTGGTAATTAGCAGCTCGCTGGCGGGGAGCTCTGAATGAAACTCATTATTTATGATTACAGTTTCGAGAGAGATGGGGAAGGGGGAGCAGTGACCTCCGCAGCAAATGACAAAGATCCCTTTAAGGTGATGAAGATGAATTAAACAAGTAAATATTATCCTTCTCATTTGGATCATTAGAGGTGTGCCGCCAGGCCCAGTCACTTGCAGGTGGCCTCAGGAACCCTACGTAAAGTCAGTTTCTTGCCAGCTGAGGATTCATATTTTGAATGCCGCTTACAATTAAGCAAGGTGAATGGAAGAAAGAAGGGGTAGACAAGGATCTTTCAAGTATGACTGAACAGAAGGCAGCTGTCACACTCCTCTAGACTCCAGACCCCCCAACACACCTTGTTAGCAGACTACAGCCAGCCAGCTCAGAACTTATGCCAGTGTTTTCAAAAGCACAGAGCACATAATAATGAAAAGAAAAGCCAAATGCAGCCAACACCTTCCTTCTCAGAATCATCTTTTACAACAAACAGCAGCACTCAATACTTCATGATGCAGACCCAGCCAGGTGTACCCCTCTCTTTTAGACAGACATCTGCAAAGTATTGTTCTGTTAGAAAAAGGACTTGATAGTTTGTTTGGTGTTTGCCCTACATATAATAAAACTAGCTAACAGCTTTGGGCAGGTTTGTCTGCATTTACTGCACTTATGTTTTTACTCTCCTGTCTTCCCACTAAAAATGCAACTGCTAAAACCACCTTACTTTGTTGCCATTCATATCAGTCTTCTTCCCTATATAAAATTTGGCCTTCCTTCACCTTTTGAGGTACCTCTCTGCCCTTGTAGTCTCAGATGAACATGCACAAGTCTCATGCCATCATCATTTTCCCCTACACTCTGTCTAAATCTTCTTGATATTTATGCTCCCTGTCATTCTTTTTCAGGCCTCCTCTCATACTGCTTTCAGCGCTGATCAGCTGTCTTTGCCACTCCAAATGTGCCTTAAAATCCACTTAGTCACTCAATCATCTTCTGACAGTCAAAGCAGTTAAACAAATCAAAAAATATGTGAAACAAAAAATATACAGGACCACTTTCTGCAGAAAACAATTTACATGGTATCTTCAAATAGTACTTCAGGACTGATCAAAATTTGAAATACAAAATTACCATCTTTCAAAAGGGCATACCTTGCCAACCAGCCTCCTCCGGCCTTTACGGAGGCAACGGGCAGCAGCTCCTGGAAGGCGATTCAGGCGAGCATGAAATCCTGAAAACCAAAGGCAGAAAAACTGAGCAATGAACACAGAAGATTCTTCCTGACAAAGCCACCAGGAAAACTCCTTAGTTCAGTAATCAATCAGATCCTCTGTCTCTTGTTTTTCAGTCTCAAAGATGTAGATATGCCAATTTATTCACAAATCAAATAAAATCCTTACTTTTAAAAAAAGGAAGACTGCCACTGGGCAGCTGGTATGACTATTCAGTAAACTTGCCAATAGTGCAGCTTTTTCTTAACTGGATCTTAAAATAAATAAAAAAAAGCCCAAACAAAATAGGTCACCAATACCAGTTTGAATGCAACATCTATGAACAGAACCTGCTCTTGCCATCATATCAAAAGTTCTCAAACACAATTCCTTATGGACCTCACCTCTCTGAGCTGGCCGTGAGGGCAAAAGGAAGGTGGAAACGGAGAGCTTGTCCAGGCCCGAGTCAATCCTCTCCACTTCAGATCGGTGATCAGCTCCCCACTTGGGAAGAAGGTTGGGGACAGTGAATCCTGGAACACATTCTCCTTCATAAAACCAATCACTTTGCTCATCATCTCCTAAAGAAATAGGATGGAATTAGCCACAAATAACATCAATGTACCCTGTGACAGTCCCTCAAAGTACTACAAGTAGGCATATCTGAATGTGAAACAGCTGAATTCTCATTAGGAATTCATTCTTGAAGAGCCTTATATTTGTATTCTGTTTCAATGATCCTCAGTAACTATGGGGCCTCACTAAATTCTTTAAACTATCCAACTCATCAGTCTCCAGAATTTCCCTATAGAACAAAGCTTCTTTATAGACCTGCCTAGGGCAGGTTTAGCACTCTGTTGCTACTGCATCTCATCAACCTTAGTTGAATGTTGTGTGATGTCTTATGCAGAACTCTTTCTCTGAAGTAATTACTGTGACACCGGTAGAGGCCAATCATCTGGCACGTGTTACAGGCTGTCACAAGAGAGACTCCACAAGAGGGGAAACCAGGCTCACAGAGTAAGCAAAAGAAACATACTGATGAGAAAGACCCCATGTCTCCTAAGACGAAAACACATGATTGTCAGAAATGGTCACTCTGAGTGTAAGTATTAACCATGCTGTGAGTTGCTCTCAATCAAAATTTTTTAGAATCTCTCTGCAAAACTAAAGCAGCAGCAACAGAAGTCATGGCCAAAGTCTCCATGGAGCTGGGTCACTGTAGCTAATGCAATTGCAATCTAAAACTGAACTGCATCAGACACCACTCATGGTAAATCTGTCTGGCCAGAAATTCCCTGAGAGCAGTAACACATGAGCAGTGTATGAAAAAAAAGCAGGAGGAGAGCAAAGAATCTGACACATGTAGCATTTCAGTAGCCCAACTCACAAACAGTCCCATGAAGCAAGGTGTTTCATCTTGCCTTAAAAAACTAACATGCCTACCTTAGGGAAAATTCTCATTTGCCTACCATTAAGTCTCAACTCAAGCATCCCCATTTACTCTCCTTTTGTCACTGAGTTACATTATTCCTGACCAAAGTCCATATGTCCAAAGGCCATATGCATACTCACACATTTTGCTGGGAAAAAAAAAAAAAAAGAAAAAAAAGAAAAAAAGGGAAAGGGAAAGAATACAAGGAAAAAAACTTATCCTAGTAAGAATGTTGCAATCTTGCACATAACAGAAGAAGCAACACACAAAACCAACTCCGAACAGCAACAGGTAGGACAGACAGAACATTTTATCCCAAAGCTCTGACACTGTTTTTTCTGTCATGTATCAAGTTGACTAACCAATTATATCTTAAAATACAAAAATCCCATCTCCACTACATAGTAAATTAAAACTAAGTAACATTGGATAGTTCTTCTAAGAGATCATAATTTGTGCAAAACTACTAGAAATTTGTGTTTATGAGCATAGTGCCCTGTCACACCTCAAATCACTAGTTTCACAAGACAAACTTTAATGATTAGCATCATATGCTAATATTCAATAATTTTCACTGTGAGATATCCCAATGCACGTAACAAATATAAAACAAAAAAAAACCCCCCACCTTACAATCAAATCATGAACTAGGATCATTCTCTGCTCACAGAAGTGTGGTGGTATGTGCAGTTGCAAAGACGATTTATTTAATTAGCAAGAGCACAAATATTACATGATGCAACCTCAAAAGAAAGAGGGGAAAAAAACTGCATTTAAGAATGTTGCCAATTTAAATTTCCCACCATTGAGCCTGGAATTGTGCTGGAAAATTATTTATAAGGTGATGATCTGTGCCAAAAAAAAGCCCTAAATTTTGTGCTCTCTCCATCTCATTGACTTGTTCTTTATTTATTTACTTTTTGATTAAGAAATGTCAAGGAAAAAAAAGGAGGAGATATTTTTTATTTAGTCTGAAAGTGCAACAATATTTTTAACCCTTTTAATGTAACTGTAAGCTAACACATATTGGCCAGAAAGCTATCACAGTATAAACTGTTTGAACAGAGAGAGACCTGATGACAAGGATGTCATCCTTACCTAAACAGGGAAGGCTGTAATTGGACTTTATTCATTTATCTAAGTCATATTTCTACATGTTCCTGTATACTGAGCATCCTACTTCTAGTAGCAGCCAAAAATTAATGTCTAAAACAGGATATAAAATCAGGGCGAGTATATAGGGCAAGCATATAGAGAAGTATATATATATATATATATACACACACTACCCAGTCTCCATCCATCTTGTCTCAGGTGATGAAGTAAAACACTTCAGTCACCACTCTGCTTCGTCATCTGACATACAAGTGCTCACTAATTTCAGCTCCCCCTCAACAATCATCAGTAAAAAGAGAGGGCAAAAGATTCTACTTTTCTGTTGCCTTTGAAGAACCAGCATCTGGAAACAGCTATTTTTCAGCAAAGGTCAAAGCTGATATTTGAAATCCCTACTCTTAAAGAAAGTATTATACTCCCCTAAGATCACAGATTGGTCCTACAGCCAAAAATACCACCAGAAAACATATAAGCATGTTTGCTATCATTGTGTTGCTTTACACAGGTACCTGGGCCATTAACAAGCTAGTGGACACAGCATATCCTATTGAGCTACTGGTGCTACTTCCTTTAGCACTTGTATATTCCCAGAAGAGATCTCATTCAAATCTTAGCTTGTGAAATGTGACAGAATCAGAGTGCGCAGGATTGCAGGTCTCTAGGGTCACATTCCACATGCTCCAAATCTCAATGCCTATGTGCCTGCTACAACCTATTTCACACTTACTTCTGCCATATCTCCCATCAACCAAACACTGTGCTGTGGTTGATAAATAAAACCAGATTGCACTTCACACTCAAAACTCCTAAGATACCATTTCTACAACAGACATTGAAAATACTACATTCAACTAATGCATACAAGAGCAAGGGAGGAACACATATTTAAAGAAATAAAACCTATCACATATTACCATCATCTTCTTAGCAGAGTCTATTAGGTCACTTGTCAGTAAAAAGTTTTTTTTTCCCATCTTCTCTTCCTGCCCACAGAGAAAACAACTAACAGATTCAGGCACTAATGGTATGTAGATAACATTTAAAACACCCACAGAAACAAATCATAAGCTGTGCTTTTTTATTATGAAGAGCTCTCAAATTTCTATTGTATGTCTGTGCCTTTCCACAATAATAGCTTCTTTTATATTGCAAATATTATGGATCCAATACACAAAGTATTCATCAGGACAAGTGTAGTGCTATGAAAATCATACATTTGTAGCCCTCATCTCATTTCTTAACTTCTAGCCACTCCCTGCCACTGGTTTTTCCTCACACACTTCCCTCTCTGTCTCTCTTCAAACATAGATCTTTCTTTGCATTTTTAAAGAAAGTAAGAAACTCCCTAGCAGCACAGGAGGAAAATCACAGGACACTTGTTACCTTGGCGGCCTTCATCATTGGTAAACAGGCCAGTATCACTGCTGCTGCAAACACTGCTGGTTTCACTGGAACAAAAACAGAGGAAAAAACCCAAATGGTTACAAGTGCAACAGGCACAATGCAAAAACTTCTCCACTACATTTTACTAACTTCTCCAAGACCAAAATGCTTTACATGTCTCACAAAAATTGGATTTCAGATACATGACTGGCTCTAGAATAGAATGTAAATGCTTTCCGTTCAAACTTATCAATGCTGCATCACTTGAAAATGAGTAGAATCCTGTATCTAGTTTAGTTCTAAGTTACCAAGAAGTAATTAATAAAATGGCATTTGTCTCGGGTACTAGAATTAACAGCCTAACTATGGCATCGTCTAGAATACTCTGTCCTCAGGTCACTTAACAGCTACTGAAAACCCTCTTCAGTTTTCTACTTCAGATTGCTTTTCCTCAAGAATGTTACACTGCCACACAAACAGCCTCCCTCCCCTCAACCTTTATTTTATATGGAGTAAAGAGCAGCTACGGCATTTACAACTCTCCAGCTAAATACCTTAGCACAGCAGGACTTGCTGCTGCTGAATGTAACTTTGTCATAGCATGCTTTGCATTTGCTGAAGCAGTTAGAGGAGATTTAATTCTTTAATACAAGAATAAAGCTAGAAATGAATGTGTAGAAAGCCACTAATTGACTGCAAAGCTAGAAGAGTATTTGTAGCAGAAGTACATGCTCATGTCAGTCCCAAGCATCTGAAGGCTTTAGTGCTGACTTGAAATCATTCCCTGGACACTTCAGGCAGTACTTCCTCTGATTTAGCTGAGAGATACGAGGACAAGCAGAAACTAGTTACTGCCTACTCCCTGAGCTCTGAGACCTTAGATGCGAACACTAGGTGTAAGTCAGCACTAGAATCAATCTCTCATCCAGGAATTCTGTTTGAAAGTATCTCTGGATGCCTCTTTTCCAGGGAAACTGGATCATACTAGAGACCAGTATCAACTGGAAACCCCTTGATTTGCAAGGCTAAATGATGAGTGACCACAAAATGCATCACTCCAAAGAACCGCAGGCACAGAATAAAAGTCTATTTTGTGAGCGTATTGTTGTTCTTAAAAAACACACTCTAAAGTACAGCCAAGTCAACTCATCATGCTGGATATCTAAAACTCTGCATCTTCATCATAGTATAAAGGCCATCTATACTTAAAGGATGAACAATCTGTACAGTATTCTCACCTTTCAGCATGTAAGTTAATATCAAATTCCAAATTATTCCATTACAATGCTTGGCCATGCATTCATCCTCCCACATAATACACCACAGCAATTAAGGCCAAGGACTGAGAACCATGAATTAATTGTTTCATCCCCAGCTCTCCTACCAACTCACTGTATGACCCTGGGTCAACCTCTTAGAGTGCCTGCTTTCCCTTTTGATAGCTTGGGTAAACAATCCTCACAAGCTGCAGATGCGAGGACTGAGTGACTGCTTTATAAGGGCTTTAGCATCCTCGGAGGAAAGGTGCCTAAGAAAGGAAAAAGCATTGACAAGAATCCAGGTCATTTTAACAGTACTTTAATAGTTTAAGCATCCTGTTGCACTGAGAGCTCTTTAGTTCCTTACAGATAAGCATCACTGCCAGTGCCTTACAGGAACAAACTTTCAGTGATTTCACCCTCTTCACTACCTTTTTTACACTGCAGGGCTGAACTCAAACTAGACTCCTATGCAGGCCTTTCTGCAGGTCCAGTAAGCACTGATTAATGACCTCCACTTGCAAAGGAGGCTACTTACCTTAACCATGAAATAATGAATGCTATTGATCCGACAAGCTACTGCTATAGAGTGTTATTGATCACCCAATCTTTGGTTAAAATGGTCCTCATTTAGCAATTTCACTGTCGCAAACACCTGGAGCAAAGCATGCTTATAATTAAATAGTTTGGGGGAGTTAAACTGAGAGGTGATGGACAGAGATCTCAGGTTTCCCCCATTTATTCTTTTGCCTGAGCTATTGTTTGTGTCAGGAGGGATATTGATTTTCTATAAAAATAAGAAAACAAGAGGCACCGAGGGGCTGCAGAAGGTCAGGCTGGGCTGGAGAAGGAGGGGAAGCAGAACACTCTGTCTCTGTCACTTGCCTTCCAAGAGAGAGAATTTTTTTTTTTTTTTTTACAGATAGACTGGCCTCCAATTCATCAGCTTAGCCAGACTCATGAAAGCAACTGCAGACTGTCATCAAAGCAGCTCCCCTCCAAAGGGTAAAGCAACTTAACTGCACATTCAGGATGAGCGATGGTCACATTCTCAGGCCAGAATATTGTACTGGTTTTGGCTGGCACAGAGTTAATTTTTTCTCATAGCAGCACTTTGGTTCTGTGTTTTGGATTTGTGACCAGTGTTAGTATCACAGGGATATTTTAGCTATTGCTGAGCAGTGCTTACACAGTGCCAAGGCTCTCACACTGCCCTGCCAGTGAGCAGGCTCGGGGTGCACAAGCTGGGAGGGTACACAGGCTGGACAACTGACCCTGACTGACCACAGTGATATCCTACATCATGTAATGTCATGCTTAGAAATAAAAGCTGGGAAAAAGAAGAATGAAGCCAGGGACATTTGGAGTTGTGGTGTTTGTGTTCCCAAATAATGTAACAAATGATGAAGGTTCTGCATTCCTGGAGATAGCTGAACACCTGCCTGCTGATAGGAAGTAGTGAATTCCTTATTTTGCTTTGCCTGCACACATAGTTTTTGGTTTACCTACTAAACCAGCTTTACCTAAAGCTGAGAGTTTTCTCACTTTTACTATTCCATTTTCCTCCCTCATCCCTGCAGGGGAGTGAGCAGGCGGCTTTATGGAGCTGAGCTGCCTATCAAGGTTAAACCACAATAAATATATCAGCATTGAGCCAGTGAAATCTCAATGAAATCTCACAGCATTGCTGGGTCAGTAGAATCACAGGTTTGAAAAAGTCACAGTAAGAGTTTGGTACTTGAAAACAGATGAAACCAACTGCATATCTTTCACAAGTAAATACACTACTCAGTGATTTTTAGACAGCTCTTGTAGTATGGTTTGTTCTGCCCTCAAACCAAACCCAGACCGTTCTGGAAGTACTCAAACCAACAACAGAAAAAACTTCAGCACTCAATATATAATTTGCCTTTGTTTTATTATGGCTGCAGGGAATCTCAAAACATTTAGGCATGTTACTTCTAACAGTCTTAGGAGCTAATTGTCATCTTTGTACAAATACACAAACGACTGCTTAAACTAAAACCACTTGTTTCCTTTGGTGTTTCCACAATTATTTATAGATCAGGCATTGGGTCATGTCACTACCCAATTCAGAACCATCATCATTTCCTCACCGTGTCCCTGCACATCCATCCTGCTCTCAATTTATGTTCACCTTTTACCACATTTGACAAACAATTTCAAAGATTTCATTACATGCACACTTGAATCACAATACTGCAGCTCATCTTCCTCCAGGAAAGGACTGGGCACAGTCCCACAAGCAAACTAGAAAAACATTTCCTCGTTAAGAACCCATATCCAAGACTTTCTCTGTGAATGGGAGTTTATCAACTGAATAAACAGGTTTTTGACCTCACTCAGGGTAAGAAGCCTTCTTAGCCTTCTAGAAAGCAGAGAAAATACTGGATATTTTGGAATTTACAAATGCATTCCTGCATAACAAACCAAAGCAATTGTCAGTGTAGGGGAGGAAAATGAAGGTTAAAAAAAATCCATTCTGAATACACAACTTAGTTTGCCTGAAAACCCATTTAGTTTTGTCACATCCCCTACTGAGGAGTGAACAGTAGTGGAACCAGTTCAGTATAAAAGTTTTGTAAATCACCAGATCACCACAGATTGCTTCCAAGTCCCACAAGCAGCATCAGTCACCTTTCATCCCATCAGCTTCTGATGACAACCACACCATTTGCTCTTTCAGGCATCCAATTTTCTTCTCCCTTCCTCAGGATATGCCCTTGTCATACATCTGTGAAAAGTACTTCTCTTACTGTACCAGAAAAAAACAGCTAAAGCACAGTGGGAGTGAAGCAAACACAGCCAGTTTTACTGTGCTGCTAGCAGCAAAGTGCTATATTTAGAGCAGCGGAGACCAAAGCATGATCCTCCACAGCGAAGGGGGCTGGATGTATTCCTCCCTCCAACCATGGCCCTCCCTAGTGAGTCACAGCACAGATCACACATGTGGTGTTGGAGAGGTCAAATATTCCAAGCACCAGCTTTCCAGAGAGAATCCCAAGGATTTGGCAGCAGATGGTAAGTGTCATTTGATGCGTACACTTGCACAACAATTAGTCTGAGAACAAGGGATAACTGAGACAGAACAAAGCCATCTCCCAGCATGGTCCTCAAGTAACAGTCTGGACATAGCTCTTTATTTATTCTTTCCAAGGCTGGCACAAATAAAGGCTGGATGAAAGCCTTCTGGTTTAAGTTCAAGTTTGACATGATGGAACAGACTCTGACTGGTGTTAAAAAAAAAAACAAAACAACTCAAGGAACACTGTCCATCACTGCCACATCTAGTAAGGGTATCTCTCACTCCATCACCACTGATATGCCCTATTCAGGGGCTACTTAGCACACTTCTTCTCCTGGACTATTAGAAAACAGCTCTGAGAAGATATAACTACTTTAACAGCTAGTAACAAAAAAGTTTCCATCCACAAGTTTCTTGTAAAGCCCCACTTCACAACCATTTTTAGCAACAACAGCCACTCTTAAAAAGAAAAAAGTGACCACACTGTAAGAGTTATATGCTACAAATCACAAGTGACACAGTAAAAACACAATAGTGGTTTCCTGGACCACAGTGAGGACTTACTATAATCTAAGCTTTTCACAGGGTCCCTGAAACCTGGGAGAAGTTTGCAATTCCAGGTATTATCTACAAAGCCATAATAATGAAGTACCACCTGTCCACTCTGACAAATTGCAGGAGCTAGACTGTCACAACACTTAACTGAACCTCAACATATGAACAATCATACTGTATCGAAGAGTTAAGACTTTCCAAGTCTACTCTCCTCTGATAGTGACTATTACAGTGTTTGAGAAAAGAACCTGAGAACATGACAAATGCAGACTTCTCTGTATGTTCCTCTAACTTTCAGAAGGCAGCAGTTTAAAAACTTCCTGAGCGGGATCTTTCATCTGGGCTGTAATGTTTAACAGGCCCTGATATATCTATGCTCCATATCTCCCTTTTTGAACATACCTAAATTTGGACCTCTAAAATGTCCTGCAGTAAAGTTCCAGACCTAATGTTTCATGAAAAAGAACACTTTTGTTTGTTTGTTTAAAATGTCTCCTCAATGTCTGCTGTTCTTACACAATGGTAATTAGAAAACCAGCAATCGCATTTGCTTTTTGTATGCCACTCATTAAGAAATTGCCTGCATTTGATTCTTAGCAGTTGCCTCTTTTCTAATCTGAAAAATCTCTTTGGACAGAAGCAATTTTATGATCCCCAAACCTTTGACAGAGGGAATAAAAGTCACACTTGGGGAAAAAAATTCTCAAGGGCAACGCAAATTTAGACCACGACATTTACACATCTTATTTTAATCCCTTGTTTGTGATTCTGTCACAAATTCATCAAAGTGCTCCAAAACTGGACACCAAGACATCAGACTCCAGTGTTTGCACAGGCTTATCCTGTAAGTAACGTAAGTTTCCCTCAACTTCTTCACCATCTCACCACATTGTCCCCAAAGCCAGGCTTTGGCACCCAGATCAAGAGCAGAAATGTAAAACTACAAGCAAGGTTAGACTGAGGTTCACACAGTACCTACACAGAGGGCCAGCAGTAATGATGGGAGATCTGATCTTTTATCTACTACTACTTATATAAATGCTAAGAACAAGAAACTGAGATCAGTTCATATCAATCACACAAGTGCCAGCTGTGGGTTTGCTCACCAAACCATAGGCCACAAGCATGCCACGTTGTAGGTGCAAGGCCACAAACATTTCAGAGGACTCCTTGTGTAATAGGAGCCAGAAACCTACCAGTTTGCCAACTTTTCAAGGAAGCATTTAGGGTTATCATACAATACTGACAAGAAAGACTTGGAAAAAATCTACAGTTTAGAAGCAGCTGAGATGTTTCACATCTTCAAAAAGAGAGCAGTACTGAATAATTTTAAGAACTCCAAAAAGCAAGGCACAGCATTTACAAGCAGCTGCAAGCAAGGCGGCCATCTGACTAGCACAGGGAAGAAACGGAGATCTCACCATTCCGACATGTTTTCATCTGAGCCCTGTTTCTGATCATCAGCTTCACACTCCATCCGCTCCTTCCTTCCCCCGTTGCTGAGGAAGGGCCTGTTCTCTCCTGACTCGCAAAGGCCATGACTGGATGATGTCCAAGGGGCATTCTCTTTCCAGCGTGAAAGACGCTGTTTCTTGGCTGACTTGAACCTGCAGCCCCTCTCATAGTTCCACTCTGACACCCTGAGCTTTTGCTGGAGACTGGCAGCCACCTCTGATGTCACACGTTTGACCTTCCGTCGGCGCCTGAGAGGTCGACAGGGTGCATTCTCCGTAAAGGAGTCTGACTCGTGCCACAAGTGTTGCTTGCTTCTCAGGGTGGCACTAAGAGCTGGATGTCGTTTGACCACTGCCATGTCATCAGAGTCACTGAAATTAGCTGTCAGCACCTCACGGCAATCCTTGACAGCTTCGTCCAAGCTCGACTCTGAGGCCTCGCTGTAGCAGCAGGCATGTTCTGCCTGATGCGTGAAGTCTGAGCGTCGTTTACGACCCCGTCTCTTGCGAAGCTGACGCCTCTGCTGCCGTGGGCTTAGGGCCATCTCTTCCCATAGCTCACCCAGTTTGTTTTGCTCTGATGTCTGCTCTAAAGCTGAGGCCAAGTCATGCACCAGTTCATCCATCGGCAATGCCTACTAAAAATGACAACAAACAATTAGCACCAGACATAAATGCTCCTACCAACACACCACTGCACTATAACATGCCATAGCCTTTGTAACATTAATGGAGTTAGACACTTACTTGGAAGTTACCTGGGAGGACCCAAAGCAGGACAACTGCCACTTCCTGGGCTAACACTCACTTCTTCCTGTAAGGGTTAAATCCCTCTTCTAGCCATGGTGGCACAGATCTCTCTTTACTGCAGCAGTTAGGCTGAGTGCTCTGTGTCTGAAAAGGCCTTAAGGTTCATCTTCTGTGTTGAAGCAGCACGCTCAATTACACATCCTAAAGGGTACGGAAGCCTGCAACTAGTTTTTGCTACTCGGTGTCAGTAAAGCCACAGAGAAAGGTCAGCCCGCTTGACAAACAGACTGAGTCTTCCAAAAAGCAGACAAGTGGCAATGCTGGGAGTAAAACAGATGGTAAAACAGGTAGTTTGCAAGCCAGTATCAGTTCAGTAGCAAACCAAGGCACGCGGGACCCTGGGCTCCTTGGAACAGGGTGTAGGAGACCAAGCCCCAACTCCTACTGCCGAAAAATACCACCCCTACACCTCAGGGCTGTCACTGTGCCAATCCCAAAGTCCTGGCCAAATCCTTCACCTCACAACACCCCTCTCCCTACCCGTGCCTCGCAGGCGGGGGATTTCTCTCCCCACCGGGCTCAAAAACACCCGCATCCCCAGCCCGGTGAACTACCCGCTGCCGCAGGCCGCCTCCCTTAGTCCTCAGGGACCCGGCCGCACTGATTCCCTCCTCTGGGGAGACGGCGCTGCTTCTGCCCGACACCCCCCAGCTTCCCCGGGAAAAGCCGGGAAACTGCCCTCGCCGCCCCGCTCCGCGCAGCTTCTTGCCGGGCCTCCCCACGACCCCGCTCACCGGCCAGCGCCCCGCTCCGCCAGCCCCTCCTCAGCGCCGCTTCCGGCCTCCCCGGGCCACTTCCTCCGCCCGCCCCGCCTGCGGGCGGGGCCGCCGCCGAGCCCTGACAGCCCGGCCGAGGCCAGCGCCGGCCCGCCCCGCCGCCCGGCCCGCCCCCGAGCGCGGAGTGCCGCCGTGCTCCGTGCGTTGTGCTCTGTTTGTGCTGTGCCCGGTGCCGCCAGTGGAGCCCTTACAGATCCCTCACCTGCCAGCGGGGCAGCTCTTGCCATATACGTAACCTTTAGGTACTTGGTTATTGTATTTTATTTTTAATGGACAACAAATAAACTTGGTACCCAAACTCCTCCATTTGGTTGCTGCCACGCTAGTTGTGTGCATCCTAAATTAAACTTGACAGTGCTACTCCCCTCTCCTTAAGGCTTGCATCTCTTTAGCCACCATACACATCACCAGCAGCCACCAGAATAAAGCTAGGTGTGAACCTGCCACCATCCAGTTCTGTGTAACATTCCGGTTTCTCAGCTTTCATGATGCGACTTGGGGGGTTGAGTGGGGTTTTTTTCATCGTCGGTTTGTTTTGTTTTGTTTGTTTGTTTTGATGGGGTTTTTGGTTGGGGTTGGTGATGTTTGTTTGGGGGTTTTGTTCTTTTGGTTTTGGTTTGGTTTTGGGTGGGGGTTGAGAATGGCTTTTTTGTTTGGGTTTGGTTTGGGGGTTTTTTGTGTTGTTTTTTTTTGTTTGTTTGTTTGGTTGGTTTGTTTTTTTGTTTGGTTTGGTTGTTTTTTGGTTGGTTGGTTTTTGTTTTGGTTTTTTTTTCAGAAGGATGTTCAGGGTTTTCCTGACCTACATAGGTGCACTCATATTCAAGCCAATACTGGCTCATTTTTCATGTCATGTTTTAAAGTGCAGCATATCAAAAGTTTTGCCAGAGTCCATAGCTATATTATGTTTGAGGTATTCTCTTCACTAATTTTGTAAATTAAACCAAAAGAAAGTAAGCAGATTTATTTTGATGTGATTTATTCTATATAAATATATACTGCTGCCTAATGATCCCTTATCCTTTGTGTTCCTACTTTTTTCCCCCATTCTGTTTATTCCATCACATCGCCAGGAACAGAAGTTACTCTGAAAGGGTGATATTTGCCAAGACCACTGCTGCCTCCCTGCTCCCACCACAAAAGACATGCAGTGTTTGCTCTTCCTCAGTCCTCTGGCACCCTCCCTAGTTTGTCAAGATACTTCAAAAATAACTGAATCCTTGAATTTGCCATTGATTCTTACACCCCAATAGGACAAGCTTCATTTAGCTTTGCTAAACTTTTTTCATGCTGTTTATCTAACCAGTTCCTTTATTCCAGTCTGAGCTGTGATGTTCACATTCTCATTTCCTTGTAGTTCTGTATTACTTCCTTGAAAAAGAAATATTAAAAGAAGAAAAGCAGTCATTAGGTAGATTTTTTTAGCCAATTTCCAATTGCTGGCTTGATTAAAGTTGCTTTATATGCATCATCTTGCCTGTAAAATTCTGTCCTTTTGGTTTTTTAACCCTTTCTGGGGCAGTAACTCACCTTACTTGCTAGCAGAATTTTGTTTTCCCTGCCAGTTTCCTATTTCCAATACAGGGGTTTTCTTTTTACTCTCAGATCTGAGAGAAAATCCCTCCTAAAATCTAATCCTGTTTCACCGCTGCAATCCTTTTTCATGCTTCAGGATATAAAACAGCTACAAAAATGTCTGGGTTAGAGAGAAACTCCCCTGATGGGAAGGTTATTCTGTAAACATCACTTCAGAGCTTCTTACCCCTTCATTTCAAGCACTCAATACTGGCTGCCGTTCCAGGCAGGATAACAAACCAGACAAACAATTGTGTACAAGAAATCCTGTATTCAGATGTCCTGGGGAGATGGCAGCAGATGCCCACTCTAATTTCTCTTATTTTCCCCTCATTTCCCAACTAGTTCTCTGCTGTTTCTGTAGGTTGACAAAATGTTTTGCAACTGGTATAAATTTTACTTCACCTGTCCATTATTTTTTTTCCATATTCAACACTCAACCCCAAATTTCTGCAGATGTTGTCAGCATTTGGCCTGAGTAAAGACACCATACTGGCACGCAGGGTTGGTTTTCTGTGAGAGAGATAAGGCAAAGGCAACAGGCAGGATAAAAGTGCTCTTGCAATTGCAAGAGTCTCAAGAACTAAAAGGGTGCCACAAAGGACCACTGATGTGTATAGGGAAAAATCAGAAAATCTGGAGTAAGAGTTCAAGAAATATAATGAGGCAGTTGGGATAATCTGGTTTTGAACAGTTTATAGTATTTCTGTCCAGTCTTAAAAGGTTCACCTTGATGTGGGTCAGCAAAAGTAAATTTTGAATCCTTGCCTGCATTCAGCTTCATCCCACATCCCTGGCAAATTATTTACTCTCTGTGCACTTTGTAGGTTGCCTGAATGGGAACTGCCCCAACTTCTCAGCACTAGTTTTGCTCATTAAATGCTCCAGGGATACAAAATGTTCAGCACTCTTATCCCACATGGATTGATGGATTATCCATCACTGGGTTTTGTAAGGATGGGGTTTTTTCCTGCCCAGAGAGTGCGGTAACCTGTGCTGAACTGCTGCTGGGCCTGGAGGCAGGAGAGCATGTGTTAGTGGTGAGGGCCATTTCTGAGGCAAGCAGGAGAGGAAGCTTGGCTGGATGCTCTCTGCTTGGCCCAGCTCCCTCCCCGGTGGGCAGCAGGAGCCATACAGCCCAGGAGGATGGGGAGAGCAGCAGGGTCATTGCTCTACCCCAGCAAATGCTCTGCCTAGTCCCATGGCACTTTTCAGCAAAACCTTCCAGGGGTTAAAAGGAAAAAGAGAGACAGAAAGGGGACAAGAGACAAAGGGAGGAATAAAGTCAAAAAATGTGCCGTGAAGCTTCTTGCAGCAAAATGCGGAGAAAGTCATTTCCAACTTCTTTCATCTCAGAGATGAAGCCACTAAATAAAAGGGCAGCGCAGAACACAAGGGCTTTTAATCTGTCTCATCTCCTTCATAATAACTGCAAATTTTCCCTGGGCTCCTGGGAGTGAGCCTCTTTCCTCTGTCTTTGCCTTATCTCCCCCCTCCATATTTCACAGCCGGCTCGGCTCCCCTCACTCGGCTGCCCCCGGCCTAGTCTCCGAGAGGCCTGTGGGAGCCGCCAGCTCCCAGGGCCTCATTGTTCCCGGCTTGGGAGGAAGCTCAGGGAGGGAATTGAAGGCAAGTCAAAGGGAAACGGCATCATCGCTGCTTCATTAATGGGAACCTTTCAGCAGAAAACATATCAGAGCGAGGTCTTTTCAGAGGCAGTAATTAGCAATTTGGAGCCTTCCCCCCTCAGGAGATGCAGCTGCGATCTAACAAGTGGGAGCAGTTCTCGCCTCCTTTTACGCTTCATATTTATTGTTTTTCATTTTCTCCATCTTCCTTCCATTGTCCAGCCTCCTCCTCATGGCCAGATAAGGGCCCTTTATTAATCACTCTCTTTTAATTCTTCATTAATGATAATAACTTTCTCTGGTGTGCGAAGAGGAGTTAATCTTTCCTGGGTATTGAGAAAGGACAGGGCTGAAAAGAGGGGAGGGAGGGAGTGAGGGAGGGAGAAGTGCACAGTGGACAAGGCTGTACTGCCATTCTTCCTTCCTGCCCCACCACCTGGAAGGAGTTTCTGAAGACTTTGGCTGTCAAGTTGCAAGCTGTCCACTGGAAAAACTTGGGCTGCCACTTTGGTCCAGCTGTGTGGGTGTGGTGGGATGTACCCTCTCTCAAGAGATCCAGTCCTTAGCAGAAATAGGTGTACATTGGCCAGAGGGAGAGACCTTCTCTGTGCATCTTTGCCAAACACTTGCCAGCATCTCGGTGTGACTAACTGGCTATGTCTACTTGTCTTGGAAGAACGCTTCTTCAAATGCCTTCAAAGCCCAGTTTCCCAAGTCCAAGCTGAAACAGCACATGGAAGTGACAGAAATGGCATCTGGGAGGCTCTGCACGTGTCATGACTCTTCTAGCAACTTCTCCCTGGGAGCTGGTACAGTCTGCCTTGGATTGCACCCATCTGGAGATCACAGTTCACCAACATGGACATTTGTGTGATGTGACCAATGCCAGGCTGGCTCAGCGTGGACAGCCCAGTGACAAAAGCTGGGTGAAAATGGCAAGGAGGGGGAGGAGTCTGTCACAGAGGCTTTGGCTATGTGTGTAAGGCAACAGTCAATGAATGCCAGCCCCAAGAACATAGCCAGGGAGGACAATCCAAACACACTTACAGAGCTCAGCTTTTTTTCCTGGTGTTTTGTACCACTGGGTTCATACAAACCCCTGCTAGTAAAGGCCATGCAAAGTGATCTAGTGATAGCTTTAGTGGTGGACATCATGGTAGCCCTTTCTGAGTAACTGGGCATGCCACTATCAATTAAGAATATTTTAGTACTACCAAATATGATGAAAAAGGGGAAGAATTCCACTGTCACCAGGATAGGTGGCTCCACAACATCACTGAGGATTATCAGTTTGGCAACAGTGAGAAACGCTGAGGGAAGGGAACAAATGACATGCAGAGAACCCAAGAAATTCAGTGCAGAAGCTCAAGCAAATCCATTGATTGCAGAGACAGCTTTGTGTCCTTCCTGTAACAGAGTGGATGATATCCTAGCTTCACATTTCCATATCATTCCATGGATGTTGCCAAAGAAGCCAGTAACAGTTCAAATCAGTGACTCCCATGGGCCTGGAAAAAAATGAGTCACCACATGCTCCTGTGACACAAGTTGCCCCAATACCACCAATATCACTGCATGCTGACCTGAGGCATTTGTTTGGCAGATCTGGGAAGGGATGGAGAAATCAAGCTGCTGAAGGAGTCAGGGCAGGAGTGGAGAGAGACAGTAGGAAAAAAAAAAAAAAAAGAAATTTGGTGTTTTCTCTTCTTTGGTGTCATTTGCAGGGCCAATATCCAGTCTGCATTCTTTTACAGAACACAGCAGTAAATACTTTTTTTCTCTACCATCAAAGCTCTTGCTTTTGGCCCAACATCAGGACTCTTCCAGAAGTTGTGGAATAGACAGGGTCAGTTTATTTCTGGTTGCTGTTCTACAAGCATCAGGCGGTGTTTCCTTAATATGCTCTGGTTCCCAAGTGTCTTTGATGGTGCAGTGAAACTCAGGCCTACATTTATGTAATCTGCTGCCAGCATCTTTGATATCCATTTAATATGGACTTTAAGGATTCCTGATAGTCCTGATGATTAGGAATTACCTGTATTTCAACATCCTTTGACAGGCCTGTGCTTAATTTCCAGTGCCTCTAATACACTCCACAGAGGTGTTTGAAAGAACTTTCTAGCTATGAATGTGAAGTAATACAGAAAGTGGGGCTGGCTTGTCTGCAAAAGTTGTATTTCAGTCTTGCTGCGAGTCAGTCTAGTCCCATTAAATGAGGCTGGATTTTAGGTTTTGCTGTTTTCCCACGGCACCTCTACATGAGGCCAAAAGACTTCACTTGTGCCCAGCAAAAGAAAGAAGTTTTCACACTGTACAGCAACAAATTTCTATTTTGATTTTCTATTTTAAAGCATGTATCTTTTCTTAAGGCTCACTGAATCAGATCATCTCTGGTCTTACACTGCTACTCTGCACTGGAAGGCCAGTAGGGTCTACCAAATTCTCCTCCATGCTTTCTGCCCCAGTAGATGATCTGAACCTTCTGGGACTGGTCCCTGCCTTCACACATATGGCAGTGGGTGGACAAAGTCCGCATGGTGGAGACAGTGTGGGCTGATGTGAGGGGAGCCAGAAGGCTTATGAAACCTGATGTATATGAACCCTCCTTCCAGTATTGTTTGCTGAGCACTGAATAGCGATGCAGATCCTTCCTCAGCAAGGATTCATGGGGACTCCACCACTGCTAGCAGTTGGCTGAGCAGTGCAGGGTACAGTGTTGGGACTTGTGACAAGGTGCCACTCCTGCTGATACAGCCAAGTCAAACTCCTGACTGCTGTGAAGAGTACACTAAATATAGGTGTGAGGTAACATAAAACAAACATGATTATTGCTGTGACAGGTGAGAGACAAGATGTCACAGATGCAGAGTTCCTCTGGAAAGAAATTAATAAAATGAAATCAGCTTGACTTGGATTCTTCTATGGAAAGGACAGCAAGAAGGATGTTAATGCTGTAACTTGAAAGCAAGAACTAAATAAAAAGAGAAACAGAGGGCAAGCAAGGCAGGAACTAAAGAACCACTAAATAAATTGCAGGATTCTCCTCAATCTTGCAACAGAAAGTCTGGTCATGAAACTACTCATCTCTTATCTAGCACATTTTATTTTATAATTTTGCTTTATTTGGCAGTTGATCAAGGACTTCTGTAGGACTGGAATGATCTGGATTCTTACTGGAGTTCCTGTCTACCTGCCATTGCTGGTGTAAAAAGAGCAGCCTCAGAGACACCCAGAGGGGCACTTAGCAGTCCACCAGCCAGCCACAGGGACCTGACTAAATCCCCTGAGGATGCTTCAATGTTCAGAAAAGAAATGCATTTGCCATGGCAGCAGAAAGCAGGCTGTAGTACCAGTGATGCTGGTGAGGGCTGGAGCACTGTGGATATTAATGTGGTTAGGCAGGAACCGAGTGCTAGCTTGCCCTCAGCAAGAGCAAGCCATGTTTCAAAATCTATAGGCCTCAAAGCAGCCTAGCAGAGCCAAGTGTGGGGATCACCTGCAAGGACAGGTAAAGCCTCGAGGAGACTGGAATTATGTCTTTTACAGTTAGAATGATTGTAGGTTTTGCTTCCTGAAAGTCCTCTATGGCCTCTCTTGTTCGTTCCTCTCCTGTTGTCCTTGCATCTTGTGATTATCTGCCTATTTGTTGCAGTGAGATCAACTGGTACAAAGAAGAACAGCAGGTCTTACACAGATCTGGTCACAAGTCTGTATGAAGTGGGCAGGCAGGGGTTGCCAGAAGGCCTTATTGAGTGCATTGTCATTCCTTATTTGAGGGGAAGGTGAAGGTGCCGTGTTCCATGGGTGTATGAACTGGGCTGGGTGTTTCAGCCAGGAGCACATTTGTTGGCTGGCATCTGTAGGTTGGGCTGGGCCAGATGTTTTTGTATTTTTTTTTTTTAACATGGAGCTATTTTACATATGGGATCCATAAATGTGTAGTTTTAGAAAGCAACCAAGAGGACAGCATTTTCTGAGTCTCATGCAACAGCAACTACATCCCTGCCTCAGTCTATACTTAACTTCTCCCTGTGCTCCAGACCAGCCTGCAGCTAGGGCTTGCCTCCCTTATCTTCATGTACTTGTTCATTCCTCTGCCACTGCTTTCTTTCAGCACAGCCTATTTGTATTTGTCAACTCTTCGCCTCTTGTTGCTCAAAACCCAAGTAGAACTGCTGCAAGCCCCTGCCTCTGGAGAAGATCCTGCTCGCTGTCTTTCCTGGCTTTTGCCTGCTGGGTGTTGTGGCCTTCCACATCCATTCCCAGCACTGCACCCAAGCACCCCCTTCTCCTACCTCATACTGTGGCTGGGGGAGCCTGGGGTGCTGACATTGCCAAGCCTTTCGGAGGGCTGAGAGCACTTCATGGTAAGGAAGAATGCAACAGCATGGATCTGCTGGGGAGGGGGAGGGGAGCAGTCCTGACAATCCCCTTCGAATTATAAACATATCCTCTTTAAATACATTTCTAAGGATAACATTTGTATTACTGCGTCCTGTGGCTGCTGATAGGGCCCTGCTTATCGCCTCGGTCTCTCCTCCTTTCTCTGGGCTCTGCTGGGAAAGGCCCCTATCTGGAACCGAGCTGGCAATCCTCCGCCAAGCAATTGTTTCAGTCCAGGGGAAAAATTAATTTCTGCCTATCGTTAATTGAGAGAATTGTGTGGAGAACTGGAAGGGGGGCTGATGGGGGAGTGGGGGATGGAGTGGAGAAGAGAGAGATCGTGTTATTAACAGTGTCCCTTTCATAACCAAATACCCTGATTTCCATCAGTGAGATGAGAGGCTCATTACAGCAAGAAGGTGATTAGAGAACTTGGAGGAGCTATCAGGCTAAGCAGGAGAGTGGCAGGGAATTCGGGAGGGACTCCCAGCAGAAGGGCAGCTGCACCAACCAGCCATCCCCTCTCACCCTCATTGCCATCTCCTCTTCTCCATGTCAGCACCAGTGACCCTGTACTCACATCTGAGGAAAAAGCAATGAAGAAGTTCCAGAGATCAGCAGTTTTAGTGGCTGAAGAAATGCTTTATGTGGTGGCAGAGCCTACACACTCTAAACAAAAGCCCACTGGAGCTGTTCAGCTCCTAAAGGGCCAGCTGACAGCTCACCTTAAATGCCATTCCCTGATGGCCAAAGAAGATGCACAAGTGTTGGCCTCCCTCCCAGCTACCTGAGGAGGTCACACATGGCTATTCAGAGTGTCTCGTGTTAGCTGATCCCTCAACAGGTGGCCAAAACCTAGGACCTCTGACTGAATCACTCACAGAAATAATGTATAAGGGGAGGAAAACTACCCCATACTGTACTGTGATCCAACTTTTACACCACTCTGTGTGTGCCTCCTGGGATATTGCCTCTATTCTAGAGGTATCAGTGCTGTGATACAGCCCACCAGCCCCCAAGCCATCTTATGTACCATGTTTATGTCTTCATGAATTTCCTGTCCTTCAGCTCACAATCACTCCCCTGACAAATAGCTACAGAATCCCCTTGATTCCTGACATTGCTAGAAATAACTTTCTCCCTCTTTGTGAAGGTAAGCAGCCTTGAAAATTCATCCAGCCCACATAAACACTAGGGGATGAGACTAGGATCAAAAGTTGAACTTCCACCTTGAATGTGAACGATTCTATGAAAAAAAACACCCCATCACTTTAATTTTCATTCCTTTTTCAATATAAAACTTTGGTATACCAGACAAATTTTGAGTGGACAGGAAGATAATAATGTTTCTGCTAAATTAGAGTAATATAACCTATTATTCCCATAGTTAATATCAGTTAATGCTTTAGTTACTATGACTTTTTTTGATTGTTAGTCTATTGCCAATAATGTACTTTAGACAGTCAAAATCTGTTTTTGAAATGATAAAGGGTCTTTGGCAAGGTCCATATGGGAGACAAAAGCTGCAACAGAGAAGTCAGAGTGTCAACTGAACAGCTGCAGATTGAAAAAAACTGTGGGGTCTGAACTCTCCTCTTTCTTTGACAAAAGCCATTCCTCTAGATTCAAGATGAGAGATTGTCCCACTCTATAGGCTGCAGGAAAATCAATCCAGCATAAGACTCACAATTAATTGACGTAAACTCAGAAATACTTCTCACCTAAATCATACAGGAGACCATGAAGGCAGACAGAAGTGCTCACTGTCACAGTGTATAAAGTTCTGCATACAGTAGCACAAATAGTCTCTCCCAACTCCCAAACCAGGCAGATCTCCTACCCTTTGTAGCTTAATCCCATCTATGTGTGACCATGTGTTGAGTTCTAGTAATCTCCAGCTCCTCAGGGCGATCCAGACAGAAGCAGAGAGAAGCAGACCCTCCACAGAAGGCAAGGCCTCCCATTTAGCATCAAGTTTCATTGCTGACAAATAGAGGACATGTCCAGGAATATGGTCTCTTGAAAAGAAAGGCATGGTCAATCACCAAGTTCCATTCAATCCTTAGCAGGTTCTCTTCATGCACTTATTCCCATGAGAAAATTGTTGGCAATGAGCAAATAATTAACAGACAGTTAAGAATAGGTCCAGAACCAGAGTTAGAAATCTTTGAAGCCAGAATGACTTATGAAAGTCTGTATACCTAGCTTTTTTTAATGAAGTGTATATTCCTTGCTATTTTCTCGTGCAAATCACCAGTAAAATGGAAATGGAGAAGAATGTTTGTCATAAAAATCTTGTGTGTTGAAATTCTGGATTACTCATGCTGTCTTCTAATGATGCTGAAGGCTTAGCTTAAAATTTCTAGTATCACCGGTCAACTAATTCATACAGAATCTTCCTCTTTATTAAGAGGTAGCTCTGGACTGATAAAATTAAGAAAGTCAACATAGGCTTCATGCCGGCCCCTCAGCTAATCTGACCTCTGGCCAGAGGAGTTCTGGAGACAAACTACAACAGCACAATAGGCAGTCTGACCCAGAGGCTAAGCACTCTGTCCTGGAAGTGGAAATGCCCTCTCACCAAGCCTTAAACAGCTGAGACTCCACTAAGACTACTATAAATTGGTAGCCTCCAGCTTTGGATACCCAGTCTGAGCTACCGTTCTGCACTCACATTGCCCAGGTTCTCTTCAAGTGAGTAAGTCTAGGCCTTGCATCTCAAACAAAAAGTGATCAAGTATTTGAACCACCTTTTGCTACTATCTGTTTTCTTCCTTAAACAGTATTGTGTCACCAGTTTTGCAAAGGTTCAGCAATGAGGTCTGAGGAAGAGCTTGTATGGCTGCTTCTCATCTCCCCCTCTCTGTCTCTCTGTTTGTCTCTCTCCCTCTGTAGCCCATCAGAAAACAGAGAAGGGGAGAGATTGCATGGTTAGCCTCCAGCTAAATCTATCCCAATTGAAGGCTGTGCACTGTTAATTCAGTGACTAGAGTCAGCTTTAAAGAAGAGAGAATAACTGAATGCCACCAAAGCATTTGGATATATTTTAGAAAGTAAGAGGAAAGCTCCCCCCAGCCCCTTCCCCCAGCTAGTCCTCTGAAACCGTTTCTGATGCTCGCACTGCTTTGAGACTGCTAGGTGATGTAGAGGCACCAACAATAGTTAGGTGAGCCCTTGGTGAGAAGGGGATAAGCGTGGTAGTACTGAAAATGAGTCCATAAGGCAACTCCATGCTCCGATGATCTGTGCCATTCCAGGAAATCCCAGAGCAGGGCAAAGTGGGACAGACCCTATCCTGACATTGGGAACATGCCTTTTCCAACATATTTCTCCCAGTTTGGTCCAGAGAAAGAAGTGAGATTAGCCAAAGTTATGGAGTGAAAGAAAGTATGACACCCATACAAAGAGGGACATGTAAGCAAGCAGAGAATGTGAGAGAACTTCAGGAAGAAGAGTTTGAAAAACAGGTATGTGACTACAAAGGGAGAAGAGGAAGGGTGAATTAGACAGAGAGGTATGGAGACGTGGACTGTGTTTGGAGGAAAGAGCATAACGGGAAAAAGGAGGGGGCAAAGTCTGAGGCACTCAGTGAGTTCAGAACAATCTCTATTCTCCACAGCACTTTCTGTTTAAAAAAATAAAAAAGGAATGATGGAGAAGGGGAGAGAGTCAGACAAGTTTAATGATGTGTGTTCAAAGCTCAGATTGGAAAAATGACAGAGAAAAGCAGCCTGTTTCGGCTCTAATAAATTGTTCTTTGCTGTAAGAGACGCCTGTCGCAGCATTAATACAGGGCCCTAATACACGGGTCAGGGTTAAGTAATTTTCTCCGGCAACTTAAGCGAATAATGAAGCTGGCAGCGGCTAGTGGCGCAGTGGGAGAGATGGCCCGGGCCGCCAGCACTTTGTCTTCATTTATTATGCCAGCTCTCATGATTTGGGTACTGGCTGCAGCGACGGGAAGCCTCCGCCGAGGAGATATCGCTTCATTTCGGCAAGGTAATGAAAGCTGGGATGGGGGGAGGATAAACCAATTTGCTGGCTGACATGGGAAGGAGTGATTTGCAGACCTGGGTAGGGGAGGGGGGTGACCAAGCAAGAGGAAGCACAAGGCTAAACCAAGGGGGCTGCTCAAGGCCCTTCCTTAGATAATGGCACCATGTGTTTGTGGGGAGGGCAATGGAGCAGGACCAAACAGGAGGGGATAGTGGATCTGGAATGCAGCAGAAGTCAGGACCTGAGGGTGGGGGGATAAGGGACGAGCTACCAGGAGGAACAGTGGGTGCAGAAGAGACTGATGGAGGAGGAAGGAGCAGGCACAGGTCCAAGGGCTGATGGTGAAGTAATGTAGAAGTTCATGTAATGGTGGGATGATGGAAGACAAACAGAAAGCAGACATACGGGGGGAGGCAAGAACAAGAAGCAGGGTGAAAGGGAGAGCAAAGAATGTTGTCCTCTCACTGTGGGGAAGGGAAATGCTCACAAGCAACTCGTCTAAGGCATAGATACTCAGGAAGTGCAGTACTGGAGCTCACTGAAGTCTCTCACCACTAAGCCCATCAGTCTTCTCATAAGGAAAAAGCTCCAAAGCCTAAGGCAACCCTGCAGCCACATTTGTCCAAGAAGAAAGAAAATTGCTCTCTTGCACTCCATCCCCACCACATGGACATAGGAAATCCATCTCCAAGTGTACTTCCTCAGAGCAGATTAGCAACAATTTTGTGACTTAATTTCCAAAATGTGTCACTCTGACCAACCTGGGCATACTGTTTGCATGCTCACAGTTCCCTCTGATTGCCCTGCATTGCCATCCTCACTTCTCAACCTGAGAGGATATATGCCTAGCAGCTAGGATGGCATCTTAGTCCCTGCTTTAAAATACATGGAGCATTCAGAGAACATCCCTAAGTCCTCCAACCTCCACGCTCCCCACTCCCAAAACATTGAAGGGAAAGGAGGCATTAGAGCTCTGGCAGAGTGAAATCTGGAACTCTTACACTTTCCTTCCCTCCCCCTCTTCTCGATGTGGGTTAAGGATTTCCAAAAAGGACCAAGTGTTGAAGGCTTAACACTGCAGTCTCTGGAGAAGCAGGCCAATTTCACACTAATCTTCCCCATGAAGGGAGAGAGCATAGGAAGCAAGAATTACATCAAAGAGAAGTTAATGCTGAGAAGCAGACGACAAAAAGGAGCTGCTTTCAGTTTCAAATGAATACACACAGCTGGATTAAGAGATCAGGCAGCTCAAAGCCTGTATCACAAGCTTTGGTACCCAGGATTTAGCCAGCAGGGAAGAGTTCTGATCTGGGCACTCTTTTGAAAGGAGAGGAGAGTCTTTATGGAGCACTGCAGGTATTTGAGAAGAGCTGGGAAGAAGACAGGAAGGCTGATCTCTTGTTCTGGCCTCCGTTGACCTCTTCTAATATACAGTATGTCAGACTCAGGTAATGAGGTTTGCACAGCCTATGTAGCTCCTGAAGTATTTTGGTTAGTGAACAGTTACCCCATCATCTCCCCCTGTTCTGCAAAGCCCTCCTTCTCTCTTTGGTCTGGGGCATTGCAGGTTTGCATGGGGAATAGTCCTCCAGGTGCTGAAATGCAGGCAGTCCCTTCCTGCATTAGCAAGAGGTGTGTTCAGCTTCAAATTCAACTCACAAAAGCAGCTGAGCTCCCTGCAATATAAAACACACCCTCCAGAGGACAGGAAAGCAGAGGGTGATTGCAGTAATGTGTCTGTTGTCCCATTTTAAGTGGTGCCAAAGTGAGTCCCAGAGCGCTCCCCCCGCGGGAGCCTGACAGGTGTAAATCCTGCGATGAATGAAGGCACCGAGCCCTATAAAGCTGGTGTCTCTCCACGCATCTCCGCTCTGATTGACTTGTCGGCTCTCTGAGGCTGACTCTATCAGCTCCTTGCTGCCTCCAATTCCAGGCGTGATTTAGTTTGGAGATGAGAGGTGACAGTTAACATTGGTACTCGTCAGTGTAGATCAGACACAGTCACGCTGTCTTCTCCTGACTCACTTCCTCACCTCCTCCCCCATGCTGCCCACCCCTCTGGTGTCTCCCACTCCTATCTGTTGCTCTCATTCTCCCTGCCTATCATCATCCAATCCCTCTGTTAACCACCAGATCCTTTTGCCTCCTATCACTATTGCCAGAGCTCATCATCAATAAATTTTCCCTTTCACTTGTCTTTTCTCCTCCAGAATAAGAGACTCCTAATGCCTTCTTCAAGGAAACATCTTTTGTGCAAAGACTGGGAACAGCTGTTTTGGCATGTCCTTTCCAGTCCCCTGTAAACCTGCGTGAGCAATATCCAGCAAATACTCTATTTGCCAAATTTAGCCCATTTCCCCACTGACAGCTTGTTCGTTGCAGCTGAATTCTCTCAAGTGTATTCACTGTTTGAAATTCACCAAATATTTCTGAGGAATGAACCTGGGTTTGAAGACTAAAGAAAAAAGGGATTTTACACTTAGCATGCAAGATTACAATCTTGATTGGTGTGGAAGAGGTCTTTCTAGTCCATATGCTGTAATAACCCAGATCAGCCCTACAACCCAGGTTTCCAACACAAATACTCAGATTTCACATCTGCAACTCCTCCTTGATTCAAATTTTTCAGTTCATCAAATATTTCCTTTCAATGTCACTATGTAGGACTCCTTTAGAAAAGGAACACGAAGAATCATACTTTTATTAGAGTTAAGAGTTGCTGAAGGTCTGGGATGTATTCACACAGTTTTTTTTTTAAATCCGAGTAACTTTCTACTCCTTCACTTTTGTGTCATATCACACTCAGTTTGAGTCCCTGCTACTTTAAGAGGTAAGATTTCTTTAAGCCACACTAAAAAAGGCATCTGTTCAGTATCACCAAATAGGAGGTGACTCAGTGGACACCATATTGATTAGGTTCATACTTTTCAGTTCCTAGTTCCCACCCTTCAAATTTTCAATATCTTCTGAGTTGATTTCCAGTAAAATATATTTTCCTCTAATCTTTGTGCTCTCCTTAGTGTTTCTAAAGTCTGTGTTGGACTTCTTGGCCCTTCTTTGTTCCTCACTCTTCACTGAAGTTCAAATGGAAAAGCAGACAATGCAAAAGGCCACAGGGAAGTTAAGAAATAATGGTCAGAGATCTAGAAAACATGGCCTGCAGGGAAAAGGCTGTAACCAGGTTTGTTTAGTCTAGAGAAAAAGAAGAGTGCAGGAGACATGAGGGCAATCTTCAAATCCATAGCAGGCTGCTTTGAAGAGGCAGCATCTTAGAAAGGTAGGAAAAATTGTAGCCTTAAATTGCATCAAGGGAGGTTCAGAAAGCTCAAAGATCTTTTTAGTTGTATATGTAGTAAAGTCTAGAAATAATTTGTTTAGAAAGTGTATCATTTCTCTTAAAGACCAAGGTAGGGAGGAATTTGGAAAGAATCATGTAAGAATGTTTTGGCTGGATTAGATGAATTTTTAGCATTCCTTCCTTCTGTATTTTCTCTGAATCTGTAAATACATTGACAACATTCTGCTAATGTGACAGAGACTACCCATAACCATAGTCCCTTCCAGAAATAAACACCTATCTGAAAACCTGCAGTGGAGCCACACTAGCACATGAATGATGATAATAATATGAAGCATTAACTAAGTCCTGTCTATGCCTCCCAGCATGGCTATGATGAAACAAAGCAGAGAGAAGAGACACTATACACATACAATGATACTGCTGGGAATATAAGGGAATGTGTCCGAAAGAATGTAGGAAATGTTAATTTCTCTGCATGAAAGGCAAAGATGCCTGGCAATTTGGAGCCTGAAGATTACCTACTGCAAATATTGCTGAAGTTTCTTTCTAAGTTTAGGTAATTTAATGATAAATTAAGTTCTGAGCTTCAATGAGGTGTGACAGTAATTCTGTCCAGAGCTGGCGAGAAAGACAATGTTTAGAATATAGTTATCTTTTAATTCAGACTGCATGAATAATATTTACCCTAGCTTACTCCGTAATATTTTTCTTCTAAACATAAATTATTTCTGGCCAATGGAATTTCACAAAAAAAGTTCCATCTCTGCCTCTGAGAGACAACTAGAGCAGCGCTGATGTACATATTCACCCCTGAGTAAGAAGAGATGCCATTCCCTGTACTGTCAAAAACAGTAATCAAAGGCTCAAAAAGGCACCAGGTATAGCTGTCCATACCACCATCACCCAACTACAAAAGTTTAGGGGAACATCTTAGTGATGGGCCACATCTGCCTGTCTCATGAGTCTTGCTGTGACTCACAGATGACAGTTTCTGTTAGAGGATGGCTATGGGCCCAGATGAACCACACCTGCCTGTCCTACAGGCCATTCCTACATCTCACAGTTCTGAGGGCATGACAGCAGTGTAAGTTCTTCACCACCTTCCTAGGCACAGTCCAAGAGCCTAATGCTAATCTTCAGGCTTACAATGAGAGATACCCATACTACTCTGTGGCCCACCAAGACAGTTTGAGCCATTGAAACCATGGGAACTGGAAGTGGTCTCATGGATACTCTTGGAGGCGGAGAGTATCTAAGTCCTAGCTAAGGAAACACCTTGATGAAGTGGTTCCCAGTTACAAGACCAAACTAGAAATTCAAGTTTAAGCAATGGAACCTTCAAAGGCACAAACAGAATCCATAGCAAAATTTTAATACCCTGGAATTACCTAAGTCAGACTAGAGACAGAAATAGTGAAATCTCTTCTCACTTCTTGCCTCAAAGCTCAGCAGTGCTAGAGTCTAACCATACTCAGAACTATGCTCACTGCTAAGACAATTCTCAACATCACCTTAGGCTCTCCAGCCCATATCTGCCAGCCAGCATTCTTAATCTTCCCATTGTCAAAATCTAAATTATTTCTCTAATTTATACGGCTTTATGATAGTTTTTCTCCTGTTCCGTCTAAACTCCTCTTTTCCAGGACAGAGCTATTTACCTTTTAGTCTGTCTTCAACTACTTTTTCCTCATTATTTGCTCTGCTGAAGACCCCATCTCTACCTTGGGGTTCCGATTGGACATGCAAAGATATAGACTGCATAGTGTATCTGGGAGACTATTTACCCAGAAAGCCTCATTTTGTCCATAAAAGACTCCAGACGGGGGAGTTGGAAGGAAATGAGCGGTGCCAGCATAAGGCACTGGGTTACTGAGGCTGCCAGCTTCTCCATCAAATCATACCCAGAAGAACACACATACATCTGATTTTTGAATGTCTAAAGGCACTCTTGTCTATAGTGTGTTGTCAGGGTTGGGATGCAGCACTGGAGGGAACTGAAAACATTTTTAAGTGGCCAAAAGCCTCTCCAAACAGAGGGCTGCTTTCTCATCCCAGCAGCTTTCCAAATGTGCTGTCTTTCTGTAGGGCACAAGTTTTCAGTTTGGGGAACAGCCAAGGCTTTACTCTTTCTGGTTTCTCTCATTCCAAAAACCCCCTGCCTCCCATAATCCTACTGTCCACTCTTGCCTTGTGTCCATCCACTCCCCCTCCCTTCTCCAGCATCACCCTCCCCACCTCCAGCCCGGGTGACGATCCATGAAAGCCCCCAGCAGTATGTCACAGGAGTGATAATTACATCCCCCCGCTCGCATCATACCGCCTGCTGCTGACCTCTCACCCCTCCTCTCTTTTAATCACCCCCTGGCATCAGTCACTGTGACAGGGCAGCAGCACTGGACACGTGACCTGTCAGCCCAGGGACATGACTTATAGGGCCCGGCTGGTGGACAAAGGGAAGGGAGATAGGCAGCATAAATCTCCAGTACGAATAAAAGAGAGTGATGGGGCATTCTGCCGGGGCCTGCGTTAGCAGATTCTCGGCCTCTTGTTATTCAGCCCAGAGTTATGGTGATGAGGAAGTGGCCGAGAGTGACACGCGCTGGTCCCAATCAACCTTGCGAAACCTGCTGAGACCTAGAGAAGCCTTAATGTCACACATGGCTGGAGAGCCTCAACGAGGTGGGTGAGGGCCAGGGGAGAAGCCAGAGCTATCCCCAGCCACCAGAGGCATCTGACCAGGAAAAGCTTCTGCAGTCAGCAAGGCACTAAGTCACATAGAACAAGGATCCTTCTTCATCTCTACTGAGCATGTTGCAGCAGGAGTTGCACATCAGAACACACACCATTGGCTCAGGATGCAGGCTTCTCCCTAACTGGCACATTCCTCCAAGCCTCTCACCAGCCCTCTGCTCACCTGCAGACTGCCCTGCCATATATTTCTTTTCCATCTACTCCCTCACACTCACCTGTTGCTTGGTAGGATGAAATCACTGGTACATCAGTCAGCTGCTTCTGTTATGAAGTTACAGGACATCGGGAGTTTCCACCAAGGATTGGTCCACCACCACTCCTCTGCTGGGACAGAACTGTTCCTCTTGGGGCTGTAGAGACCTTTAACTTTTATACAGAGCACAGGAGGGAGTATGTTTTTTCCATTAACACCTGCTGTGACAGGTGCTGCAGCAGACAAAGGGCACCAAAGATCCATCTGGATCATCAGCTCCATCCTATGACAGTCACTGCCCAGGTCATCTTGTTCACCTCATCCATGTACTCCTCAGGAGGGAAAGCGGCAAGGGAGAGCTGATGTCCCCAGTAGTACTGGAACTCCTCTAGTACTTAATCTTCAGAGAAGAGAAGTCAGGAATTTTAACCCAGAAGGAGCAAAAATGAGAAGGATGCCCAGAGAGAAGAACTGGGGGCAGTTCTGAATATACTGGAGAAGAAATTAGGGAGAGGGTAACATGTGGGAGGAAGGCAGAGAAATTTTAAATATATTTTCTTTCTTTCATTTGGAAACTGAAAGTAGTATCTGAAATTATAGCTGAAAGCCAAAAACTTTGATGACTTTCCTTTGGGCATCATGGAACAGACTAATGAAGTCCCTTTCCAGCTTTGAGTGCAGCTGTTTCTGAGTGAACATAAGGAAGGTGAATCCCAGTTACCAAGAGGGATTTGGCTCCATAAACGTCTGTATCTGAGAACTACCATATCTTAGGTGCTCAAAAATGTGAAAGCATTGAGGGCAGAGTGGGAATGTAGTGTGCAGACCTTTTACACTAGTGCCATGTCTCCTATCCTGCACTGACAGTGGCTCCTTTAACTTCAGGTCTCATTTGCATAGTGAAAACATCAACAAAGCCATCTACTAATGTTGGCTTTTCACTCTGTGCATAACCATCACCTCTTGACCAACTCCTCCTACTCTTTCCTGAGACCTACAAACTTCAGCATTATGTCAGATATCTCATTTATAAGACAACTGCTAAAATGAGAGGTGTGTACAGACAGTGATGGGTGAAGGTCTGCTTGTCCCATTCCCTGAGTCAGAGCCTACTTTTGTACACTAAGATGTCCTCTTACATGTCACAGGTGAGGGGCCCCAGACAGGGCTGCATAAACCACACAGCTCAGTGCTAATGCCATCACTAAATAAGAGAGTGAAGAAAGGTGCTGAGACTTTTCTCCTGGACCAAGCAGCTGCATCAGCATCCTACACATATTGTATACCCTCCTGTCCCAGCAAGTACCCAGTGCTGCTGCCCCCTCCTCAGTTTCCCTACCACTACCTGCAGCCTCCCAGTCCCTGCACACCATGAGGCAGGTAAGCCTCTCTCTCACACAGAACAGACTTTATTTAGGCTGGAACCTGAGGATTAGACTGAACAGGGCCCCACTCTTCCCTCTCCATCCTCCCTGAGGGCTTTTTTTCCACCGGCAACTTCCTTTTGGGCCGAGGGGAAAGCCCTGAAGCCCTCAGCCTCCTCATCAGCTGGGTCCTACCCTCTGAGACAGGAGCACATCTCTCCCTACCCTCCTCCCCCGCATCTGCCTTTTAACGATGATGGAAGCTGCTGTCAGTGTGCTGCGACAGTAATAAACACTCTTCTTAATAACACAGGGTGTCCCTCTTATTAAAATGAATAGACTTCAGTGGTAAAGCCAGGCCGACTGCCTCACAGTCTGGTGTGGACAGCAACCCTCAAGCAGAGCAGTTTATCTGCTGTAATTACTACAGCAGCTTTGGCTCCAGGACATTCCTGGTTACAGCACTGTACTCTACCCCCAGGCAGAGACCTGGGTGCATAGAGATGCTACCAACACATGAGCATACAGAAAAATGCAGGCAGATAATTGCCTGTGTGCCTGCAAACATGTACAGTAATCTCTGAGATGCAAGGACACAGCAGAGTAGTGTTAAATATATCTACAGCCAGGCTTTTACTTCCTAAATCCCGCTGAAACCAGCAGCAGCAGCTGCTGTCATTCTTTCTGCTTCTCTCATACATAACAGGTATATTAATACACCTGTGCATAAACCACACTGCATTGAATGCAGGTAAAGAAAGGCAGGTGCCTGGTCTGTGGGTGACAATCCTCTCTTTCCCCAGCTCACAATGTATCTGCTCAATTTTTTCAGTTCCCTGGTGGATGAGAGGTCACAGGAAAAATATATTCAGGTTTTACATACCAGTGCACCACATTAAAAAGAACTGATATGGCACATCCCTTGTGTCCACCATTTCTGGGTCTTGGATCTCAGTTAATGTACTGGTTTCTCCCTCTTTGGGAAGCTGTCCATTTCCCAAGCAACAAATTCAGATGACCTTTGTATCTCAAGCACTGACTCTCTTTCAACTTTAGCCAAACACCAAGTTTGGGATCCACGGAATGGCGAAGGATACCATCTGACATGATGTTTTGCCAGAGGTTCTTTTGGAGGTATGTCTGGATTAGCTATTACACAGTGGCCTCTATGCAAGAATTCTTGCCTGGGAAACCAAAACACATCCCTCCTCTGCAGATCTAGTTTATGTTCTTAGCCTTTACTAAGCTGGCTGATTCTGTATATGTCCTCAACATTGACCTGAGTGAGGCTACACATATGCAGAAGAAAAGCTACCCTAGGAACCATTTACCTCCTTTTGAGCTCTCTCAAACAGAGATTATCCAAGGGAAAAAATCTATTAGAAAGACAAATGACAGTAGCACATCCCAACTTCCACTCTGCTGCCAACTCAGAGCAGTTCTCTGGGCTGCAGAGACCCAGCAAGATCACATCTGGTCCGCTGCATCTCACCTTTCAGGAACAAAGCACAGAGGAGCAGTGCACAGCTATTGCATCATTTCTCTCCCTCTTCAGTGCATGAAGACAGGTCTCCACATCACTGTCACCATCAGGCCTCACACACTTACAGGATTCCAGCATTTAGAACACCTAAGTCCACCTCACCCTGCAGTGCTCCTCACAGAAGAGCCCACAGCAGGACGCAAAGGTAGCATTGGGCAATTCAGGAAATTTGCCAAAGGGGTAGAATAAAAATAATCAATTCATGTACAGCCAGGAGAAGTAGATGGCACGACCTCACCATGAGGAGCAGGACTCAGGTATGTTTACCTTTATTATCTATGAGAGACAGGCATTTGTTAGTTCTTCCTAGAAAATATTCCTGGCATGGGATATTACAATCTCACTGGTTTTGCTGGCATTTAGCACAGCACGGGGGTAAAGAAGCAGATAGTAAAAAATGAAACAATGATGAACAAACCAGTCTATTTCAACCATTGTCTTGCTGGGCTCAGAAATCAAATGCATCACAAGAAAGCTGCAGACATGCTGTTTCTTCATGTTTCCCAAGTCACCCATATGCCATGTCGTGAATTGTCCATCTTTCTGCACAGTGGAAGGTTAGCCATGATATATTGGGGGAAGATCTAATCCAAAAGACTTCCAAAAGGCCAGTAGTATTGTAGAATCAGTATCTCTAGCTACATACAAACAGACTGCACCACCTGTGTCTACAGCACTTTCACCTTTCTAGGCCATGGCAGGGACTCTCTGCTTCCCACCAGCAGGCCTAGATTTTCAGATCCACATGGCTTGTCTTGCTGAATCACTGCCACCAAGGGCTACAGGTCATATTGGGGGCTGGCAGCAAGGTTGCTAGTATGGGCTTTCAGAGCTGCAGGCCTGTCAGTGAAGAGGGCTAAACCAGCAGTAAGCAGCTCAGAGGAGACTGTGGGAGCACTGACAGAGCTCTGAGGAACAGCCTGGCTTTGCAGTCTACCTCATACTGAAAAGCCTTACTTAAGCACAAACATTTCATCCATCTCTCACCTCAAAGAATAAAAAGAAAAAAAGGAAAAAAAATAAAGGACAACCTTGCACAATAAGCTGAGCACAAGAGCTGGGCAGAGCTAGGAAAACCTGCAGCATATCCTTCACCCCTGCTACTAGTGATTTTATTTAGGGGGCACACAACATGCAATGGGGTTGAGGTGGAAGCCACACAAAGTCTACTTGCACACTCCGAAGGCTGCTTTTGGCATGTCCAATGCCTGCAAGGCCAGGCTAGCTACTGCCTGCTAGGAGTCTGCTTACAGGCTGGGTAACTCCTGCCCTTGACAAAATCACCCTGTGGAACTGCTGCAGAAGTCCTGATGCTGTGGCACTGCCTGCACCATAGTGATGGCTGCTGAATCTCTCTCCATATGGAAAACAAAACACAGTACAGAAGCAAACTTTCCTCCTTGTTGAGAAAGCAGTTGAAGCTTCATTCATCACAGTGCTGGGCCCAGGCCCTCACATCAAAGGGAGGTGCTTGTCTGAAGTCACCATGCTGTGGCTCATTGCCTGCCACCAAACAGTTCATGGAAAACAAGCCACAGTGTTCAGACCAAAGGATTTCTCATAAAAGTGGATACTCTAGCTCCTTGAGAAGGCCTCGTGCTCCAGGTAGCCTGCAAAGCAAAATTTTGTTTGAGGATGTGGTTCACCACTGTTAAAATGAAATGAGACATGGGAAAGCAGACAAGAAAATGATCCAAAAATCTTAGCACCAGTCACATGATTTCCCTCCTTCCACTGCCATCAATATTTTGCTGCTGGTGTTTTTTGCTGGGATGCTGGAGGACTTTGTAGCACCTATTAAGCACACAGGAGTTGCAGAGGCATGGGAACAGAAGGGCAAGCTGAGACACTGCTGACAGCCTGTCCGGAGGGAGAGGAGTGAGGAGAGGATCAGCTTTTCACTAGATCCTAGAAAGCTCAGACCATGGTTCTGGCAAAACACTTCTTGAGCCTGGGTGGGTTGACCTTTACCTGAGGGTAAGGACTATTGATGCCATCCAGCTGAAGAACCCTGAAAAGCTGAGAAGAGTGCTGGGAGAAGATGAGGGCTTGGGAGAGCTGACCAGCAAAAGACTGATCCCAGACAGAGACATTCTCCAGAGAAACTGAGCCAAGGAGAACTCAGCCCTATGATTTCCTGGGCTTGCATGCTCTACAGGGCTGTGACATGTCAAGAAGCAGATAAAGAAATTATTCTGAGCAAGTGTATTTTTCTCCCACTGGCCTGCAGACAAGCACATACAGATAAAGAGAGACCTCTAGTGATGCTGGAGGGACTCTGCCTGTCCTCCCTCTCTGAGCATCCCTCACAGCCAGAAACAAAATGTCATGATTGCTCTGACTAGTGCAGTAATAGCCTTCCTCCTGAGTAGGAGAAAAACACAGGCTTATCACAATAATATCTGCTCATCCATGGAGGAGGGGGAGGAGCGGTATTCAGATTCAGGTGAATGATTATGCCGGACTTGTGGAGCTCAGAAAAACTGACAAAGGCAAGTGGCATGGGCTCAAGTCTTGCCCACACCCTCTCCAGTTGCAGCTATCTAAGAGTTGGGTGCAAAGAGTTGGGAAGTTGCTTCAGCATGGTCCTGGGATGAGGCATATGATTCAGCATGTGGGGAGTGGATTATTGTCAGTGCTGGGAAATTATGTTCATCTCAGTGGCAATGTGGAATATGTGCTTGAAATTCACATTCAGGCAGGGTCTTCAGTGGCTGCCAGCTCAGTGTGGACATAGGCAGGAGTATGGAAGAGCAGGTCCCTGTCTGAGCCCAGCCATACCAGGAGATGTCATATCCTCCCTGCACAACCCTGGCAACTGCAGCATCTTGCACTCAGCTGCAGGAAGAAGGAGTGATTTTGGCTCTTGTTGAATTCAGCCTCAAAACCCTAGTGTCCAGATGTGAACAGAAAGGATGATGGAGTGTGCATAAGGGCATGCTCATGATGACCTCCCCATGCCCAGCAAAGGGAGGAGGCAAGCTGTTCAACTTCCCAACTCTTTGCACCAAGGGCTGGACACAGAGCCAAGAAAAATGTTTATTCAGATATACAACTAGTGCATAAAACTTCCCAGGTAGGAGAAGGGCTTGAAGGGAAACATGAGGAAAAGAGGCAAATGCAGGGGCAGACTTGGCTATGGCAGAGGCACAGCAATTGTGCTATGCAGTGTCACAAGCCAGATGCATAGACCTGTCCTGTTGCTCTCAAACCCATGGTGAGAAAAGTAATCCTGGGCTCCTGCCAGCCAGGAGAGAAGGTCTCTCTTGCCTGCTCCTGCCACCTTCTCTGCAGCTCTGAGCTGCGATTACTCAATTAGCAGCTCCCCTAGTACCTTCCTTGCGCTCAGCAGTCTCTCCTTCTGCCCAGCCAGCACGTAAATCAAAAAGCAGCAGCTCTTTCCCTGGGCTTTTTCTTGTGCTAGCCCAAGCCTTAGTGACCTCCCGTTGAGAGAGGGGCAGTCATATTTTGCTGGAATGCTTTATTTTCTGTGCTGCATGAAGAGTAATTGTGGAGGGGAGGGAGAGCGTGAGCAGAAGAAAGCATGTACACTGCCAGCCAGGCCGATGTCCTTGTCCCACAAGGTCATGGATCCATTTTAGCTCAAAGAATAATAATAATAAAGCCTCATAGAAGCAAGGGATTCATAAAACAAAACATGAGCTGGGCATTTGGCAGCAGCTGCCCATAGAGTGGGAAGCACACTTTTAAGTTTGGAGGTACAAAAACACTCAGATTTCTGGGAGCTAGCAGGGTTTGTGATAAGGTGTGTACATGTGTATGCAGAGAGAGCTGGCCCAAGCTCACTTTCTCTTTCCCTGCATACTTCATTGGTGGTAATTCAGATAGTGCAGCAGAGGTGCATTCAGACTGAGGAGCACGTCTGACCCAAACAAGAACTGGCAGGTGAGAACAGCCTGTGTAGTGAGCCCTCCCTCTGCCCTGCTCTACCCCACCACACCCACACACAGCACAAATGCAGCTTGCTGACAGCTGCATGGGATACTTGCACTAAACATTTCTCTTCCCTGTTCAGAGGACAAACATGAGGCACAGAACAACAGAACAGCTTACGCCTAAGACAGAAGAGCCTCCTCTGCAAGAATTCAGAAAACTTGGGGGAATTGCAAGTGTTCAGATGAAATCCCAATAGGCATATGAATATTTCCAAGTGATAAATAAGGCCCTGAGGACCAAATTCAAGACTCTTAGAGAAAAACAATGACAGTACATTTCCTTTTACTTCATATATAGCGAGCTCTAATAACAATTACTCTTTCTATCTCATAACAGGCATGCATGACACTTTCCTGACTGCAAAGGACATTGCTCTCACTACATTTTCCAGAACAGAGACATCTAGATCAAATGCAAAGGGAGCTGGGGTGAGTTAAGACTACCTGGTACTTTGGAGGAGTCAATTATTTAATAAACTATGGGTTAAAAAAAGTACTCAATAGGTTAGAAATTCAGGCAGTGTTGTTGAAAGACAAGATCCATTTCTTCCAGATAGGTGTTCTTACATTAAAAAGCTCTACAGTTAACTGGGGAAGCTGAAGGCAGGATCTAAGCAGTCAGGGGGAATTTCTGTGTTTAGTGCTCAGAGTGCAGAGGATTATACCATTGACCAATGTTCACAACAGCCTAGACTGTAAGTGGTTTCTGCCCATCAGCATCTCCTCCAGGCCACAGGGAACAAACCAAACTGCAATATCAAAAAGGAGAGGAAACTGAGGACAAGTCAGAAATGCTTTTCTAAAAGAAAACCAGCCATCCTTAGCCTACTAGAAATATCTGAATATAATTGTGAGAAAAGAGACACCATTACTTGAACTTAAAAAAAAAAAAAAAACCAAAACCACAAACAAACGAACAAACCCACCAACACCATCATAAAGAGGCTGCTGCTGAAGCTAAGCCAACACAAGGTAAAAGCAAAAATGAAATTCTGGCATGAGATCATAGCCAAGGATCATCCCAGCCCAGAGTGTGTCCTCAATAATGAAGGCATGGTTCTGCAGAACTGGAGCAGGTGCTCAGAGGCAAAGCTGAGTCCTGGTTACAGGGCCCAGCCATGGCCCTAGCACGGCAAAGCAAAGAACCAGGCCCAGGGTTCATCCTGGGAGTCCCATCAGGAGCTGGGGCTGAAAACACTGCTGCAGCAGAGGTCTGAGGTCAGGAAATGAGGCCAAGCTAGAGAGAGGAAGAACTACAGCTCAGGAGGGTGATGAGTGGCCCAGGCTGAGCTTAAATGAAGCTCCTGGGTGTGGGTTCCAGGTGAGACCAGGGCAATTAAGGCCTATTGGTGCAATCAGAATCTTGTCAGTTTTGCTTAAGGTACAGGCCTCCTTTACGAGGGATGGGATGGGATCATACACACAAAGAGATTATCTGCAATTTCCCTGCTCTAGCTGGCCTGAGTGACAGCCTTCCTTACACATTCCTGTAACATCTGTCTGCCTGCAGTCATCATGGGGAACATGTGTAACATGTGTTTGTATTCCTCAGGAGAGGATTTAGCACCATCTAGGCAACAGCATTAGGAAAAAAAAATTAAAACCCAAAGTGCATTAAGAATTACATAAATGTATTGCATTTCCAAGTCTCCTGAAGAATAAAACAAAAATGGGTATGTAATGGGAATATCTCATACTACAGCGCATAACTAGCCTCTAGTAGTTACCAATGGTACGTGGAGGTTGTAAGCCCAGGATTTTAAAGACAGCATATAATTTGTGAACCTTCCTGATCAAGGACATGTGGCAACTGCAAAACACCTTGGGAGGAGGAAAACAGTAGTCTCTGGATGGTTTAGCCCATAATTGTCCATTATTGCATTTCCTGGCCTTTTTATCCTGAAGTGTTCAATTGTGGCCACTCTAAGCACTGGGGACAAAAGTCAGTTCTCTCTACCTGAACAATTCCCATGCTGAGGGAGTGCATTTTTTTTCTCCAGTGCTCCACATGGTGCTGTGGGATGAAAAAATAAAGTGTATTTTCTGTCCTGAGGAATGGGCTGTGCAGACAGAAAAGAGCATGAAAGCAGGCAGGCAGCCGGGAACAGTGATCAGCAGAGAGGGCAAAGGCAGCACAGGGGCTCATAAATATGTTTTGCTGTTATTTTGGAATGGCAAAGACATGTCCTTGTAGGAGAAAAACCATACAGATTGCTTTATTATTTTCAGTCCAATGAAATTAGCTGGAGTAGGGGGAGAAGTGGCAGGAACAACAGGGATGTGGGGATCTGTGCAATGAGGGTAGACTGTACAAACCCCAGTCCCACACCTGCTGAGCTGAGTGATGCTTTGTGAGCTCAGTGTGGCCAGGCAAACTGGGGGTCAGTCCTCACAGTCATGCAGCCCTGCTGGTGCCTGGATGAAGCTCCAGCAACAGGACCCCTTTGGCTTGCTGCAGGAGGCTGCATGGAGCCTCCAGCTCCTTCTTCACAGCATTGGGACCACACAGAGTCCCATGCCTCTCCCTGTCCCTTCCCCGCTCCATGGTCCACCCTGTTCCCCTTCCTGGCACAAGAAGGGGAGCAATGAGAGCCTGTGCTCACCCCATGCATCCACCCCACGGGACTGGAAGGAAGCAGCACAGCAACTGCCATGCCCATAGGCACACTGGTCATTTATACTGCATTTAGTGAGTTATATATTTGATGTAGGAACCTTTGCATGCTCCCCCCACCCCTCATCTCCTTTCACCATCTGTCTGTTTGTTGAGAAATCTGTTCCAGCTGACCTCGAGCTGACCAGCGCTTCCCTATTCCCTCCATCCTGCCACAGGCTCCTCCAGACGTTCCCAGCTCAGCTCATGGGCTTTTAGCTGACTATGCAAATGTCACCCAGCCAGCTGGTGTCTGCCTCCCAGAAACACATGTTCAAAGGCCCCCTGGACAGCCAGGCGGGAGAGGGGGCAAGTCCCTGTGCCACAGCCCAGGGGCTGCCCAGAGAAAGTTACTTAGACAGGAATTATTCAACAAACAGATGGGAGGAGGAAAGGAAGGTCAGGGAACACAGAAAATAAGACTCTGGTGCATTTGTGTCAGTGTGTGTAGGTGTGGGTGTATGGGGTTCCCAGGTGAGTGTGTGGGAAATGCATATGTAATCTCTGTGTGGGGATGGGTAGTGATGGAAGGGGTGTGTGAGAAAAATGTACAGGAAATATGTTTTCAACAGTTTTGTGGCCTCCTCCTCACGACATCTTCTGCAACACACAAAAGGGGCTCTAACAGAACAGCATAAAGGAGACACAGCTATCAGAAAGCCAAACAGTAGGTCCATGAAAACTGCCTCCCAAGAGCATTACTCAAGCAAGACAAGGCCTGAAGGGCTCATTCCTTCGCCAAGATCTGTCTTCTATCACCTAACATGTGACTACCCACCCAAGTCCTCTAGTTCTCCATTGAGGAAGAGTGTGGAGATGTCAAAACCTGAGGATTTGAGACCGAACCAAGGAGAGAAGAGATTAGTAGGGAAGTATTGCCACAGCACGTCACCATGGCTGATGACACTGTAGGACATACGTGCCCAGCCAGAAGGCCAGGCATGTACAGCAGTGCAGCTCACTCGAGTATGTTTGCAGGGCTGTGACACTGTCATTTCCTGAAACACTGGCAAGAAGCGGGATTAATGGGGTCATGCTTGCTAAGTCCTTACCATGTATGAAGCGAGAGGAAGGCTTGGAGAGAAAAGGCCAAAGCATCAACAGTTCCTTGCATGGATCACCTCAGCCAATCAGGGACATCCCCAGCAGTTCTGCTGCTGCACCCAAAGACTAATTCAGCCTTAGTTTCTAAGACAGAAGGAAAGGTTGGACATCTGCATGTAGTTACACAGAGCTTGGACACTCTCCACCATGATGAGAAACTCTACCTCTTTCAGATACTCTCCCTCATCTGATTCCAGGTGTCTGGGTATTTACTTCTGAGTACTTACTGACAACATTTGAGCAGGGGGATGCCAAGTCATGTTTAGCCTTCTGTAGGCTAAATAAAAATCAGGGTATTGGCTCTTAAAATTTAACAAGATTCTTCCTTGCAGTTACAACATAAGTCAAGGTACCTCTCCCCAACCTAAATTTCTCCTGTCACAACTGCTGCTCCGGCCCTCTGAAAAGGACCCCTTGGGCTCCCCGGGAGAAGGCAGGATGGCAGCTCCAGATGTAGCTGACAGATGATGCTCTTCCTGGCCATAGGCGAGAACTGTGAAATGGTGAGCTGCCAGAAGCAGCTAAAGGAAGAAATACAAAGTTTGTGTGCAAGGAAAACCATGAGGTTACAGCACCAATGCAGAGCATAGGGGAGAGAGACATGGGAGATATCTCCTTTGTATCCTCAAAGGTGACAATGAAACCTGTCCCTGAGACAATCCTAATGGTAGAGAAAATGTACATTGCATGAAATAAATCCAGTCAGTAGCATGTGCTTCCTTCCACTGAAATGAACAGGACACCAACAAAGATAAATAGAGCTGAGTGTGTTCCCCATAATGGACTTGTAATTTCTAATGGACTAGAAATCTCAGGTAAAGGGAGACCAACTATTCAAGGGTGAAATGGACTGTTTCTCCTTGCATCTGTGTTCATCTCATCTAGATTTAGAGTAGCTCCCAGGTTGTCACTGCGTTTTAAAAACAGCAAAGTGAATATGTGAACGGAAACTGCCATATTTTAGATGTGTGTTTCTTGTGGTTGGGTTTGGCACAAGAAATAAAAGTGGTACTGGGTTTTTTACTGAAGAAGATATTTGGGTTATATTTGCACTGCAGCAAGGCTCAACAGAGCCAAAGCTAAGGGAAATCACAGGGCAGATCAGTAGACTATATGATGATAGAACCAGATCTTCTTGGTTCTCATATTCTATATGACAACTCACAGGTCTCGACCACCTCAGAGGTTATTGGTGGAGGTATCTGACAGGTTTAGCTCCTTCAGGAACAGGGGCTTAGGTTAAAGGAAACAAGGCAACCCTGTATTGGATGATGCAGTCTTCAGAGCAGAGACTTCGGAGTGCATGCTTTGGACACTGTAAGACCAGCTGAATGTCCTGGACAGTTTGATGCTGAAAGAGAAGGTCTGTATCACCACCCTGCTGTGGCTTCTCTGGGGCCTTCAACCCAGCCTCCACGATAAACACAGCAGAAGCACACCATGACAAGCTGCCAGGAGCATGAGAGAAATGGGCTGTACCAGCTTAGCCCTCCAGCTTAGTCCAACCCATGATCCTGCTCTAAAAGGCAGACTGGGAACAGCATTGGCTGCAGCACAAGCACTGTTGTGCACGTCAATATAAAGGAAAGAGAGACTGCAACTGTCATCTTCTGGGACTAAACAAGCATCAGCTAAGCACAGAATGAAGCCAAAAAGCATGCATCTCATTTTCCTCAAGCCTTTGACAAGATCTTTGTGTTTTGTACCTCAGTCATCTCCTGAGCATCTCCGCAATATTTTTATTGCTACACGGCTTTTCTCCAATATCCTGAGATCAAAAGTCATTCACCAAACAGGCCAAGAAGGAAGCCACAAGACTGCATCCACACAAGTGAATTTACCAGGGCACAGGCTCTAGTAGAGGGGCTTTTTGAACATAGGCAGCCTCCCAGCATGGTGCTGGTGCCCACCAGCTTGTGCCTCCTCAGGCACAGCCTGGCTGAAATTTGTGGGGAGCACAAGCAATATTTTATTTCCCAGAAGCAGAACAGAGAAGGCCTTGTTGTGCTGTGGTGGGAGAACTTTGGGACATTTCAGCTTGAGCCATGTCCTACAGCTTGTATTTGCTTGAATATACTTGTATAGGCATAACTGCAGAAGCCCATCAAGGGATACCAAAAGGATCCCATTTCAATGGAAAACTCAGATACTACAAACCAGTGGAGTGCCCTCTGATGCTCAGAGCTGAGCCAGACCCACTGGGCAAGAGCCAGCACCTGGGCTCATAAATCCTCAGCCTAACCGTAAGACCAGAACTTGAGCATCCCGTTTAACACAAACCCAAGGAGCCGATCTCTCCTTCTGGCTGCCAGTGAGCAGTACTGGCTTGGCTTCAACAAGCAGCCCCGAGCCGCGGTGGGAGAGAGCCGGCAGCCCTCCCACCGCCCAGCCCAGGCGGGGGGGTGCGGGGTTCCCACCAGGCTCCCCCATTCCCTGGGAAGGCGGGAGGCTGCAAGGCAGAGCAAGGAGGGGGAGTAGCTGCGTCTTATCTCTCCTCTCCCTTTGTATGTACCTCCTGGTACGATTATTAAACGCAAATTACAAAAGATGTGACCCAAACGATCTTTATTTCTTCTTTCACCGAGCGGTGCCTGCAGGGTCCTGATTCTGAATTCCGTTTCAATTACCGATGCCATTTTAACACAAAGCAGCTTCTGTCTGCAATTACCGGCACTGACGGCGGTGCAGAGGCAGCTCCGATGGCAGAACACAAAGCCTGGCATCTTCCGCTGTTTAGAAACTTTCATTTGCCATGATTAAAGGCAGCAGACGCGAGAGTTGCTCGGCTGCAGACGCGCGCTGTGCGGCACGCTCCTTCCCGGCGCACTCCCTGAGAAACCAGCCCTCAGCACTCACCTCCACGGATCACTCAGGAGAACCTGAACTGCTATTCCAGCCGAAATTATGTAGACAAACTGACAGAGTTAACCCATCACGCTTTAGCTCAGCAAGGAAATTCTGCTTTTACTGCTGGTAAAACTGAGCAGCCTGAGCTGCAGAGTGGAGATACCAGGACAAGCTGAGGCATAGGGCAATACAAAGATGAGTATTTTCCTTTTATGCTGACAAGCTAAAGCACTAGTAAAAAGATTACAAAATACACTCCTCACAGCTGAAATGCAGCTTCCTGCAAGTACGAGGCTAGATGTTCTACATGTATCACTGCCACAAACTAACTCAGGGAGAGATGGTGAGGAATCCCAGAGCCAAATGAAACCAGTAACAGGAAACATTCACATCTTCAGAGCTGGCAAACATCTAAGACAAAAGGGGTTGGCACCTGAAATCCATTGGGCATGGACCCCACTTTGCATCTTGTTGAACAACTCAGTGCCACCTGTACAGCATCTTCTGATTCTCAAGCAGAATTCACAACAACTGCAGTTTGACAGCTAAAGTCAGACACAGTGGAAGTCAAAGAGTACATTTCTGTGCAGCAGCTGCACGTTGCTCCCTGCCACGGGATCTGAAAGCCCCTGCTCTGCCTCAACTGGGCACTGCCCACATGCTTACCCATAGCCACACACACACCCCCCCAGATCACCTGGGCCATGGAGAGGCAGGCAGACACCACCTCTCCTTTGCCCCATCATCCAGGTTAATTTTTGCTGCTGCTTCTTCAGTATATGCAGCTGTGCCTCTTTGTCCTTCAGCCTTCTTCACAAGCTCACCTGGCCTGTGTATGAGAGTCAAGTTTATTAGATTCTAAATCCTTTCTTTCTGTCCAGCCTCTCCCAATGACATCTGCTTAGTGTCCCCTCCCTCCCTTTCTCCACACCATCCATAATGTACCAAGCATATGAGGCTTTCAAAGACACGGGAAGAAGCCAATTGCAGGTGTGACGGCTCGTGAGAGGTGCTGTTCACATGTATTTTGTTACCCTTTGTTTGCCCTTGCCTGTTCCTTGACAGGTGGTGGTTTACTTCTCTCTCTCTCTCCTGTAACTTTGTTCAAGCAGGAGTGCACAGCTCCAAGCCCATGTGAGCACTGCAGCAACACAATGTGCAACGTGAGCACACAGCCAGGGCAATGCTGTTACCCAGGGAAGGCCAGGCCATGGATCAGCAGTAGGGAATAGGTGTCTGAGATGTTTAAGCTGGGTTGGTGCACTCAGGGAACACCAGCCATGAAGGCCCTGCTCTCAGAGGTGACATGGTGGTCATCCAGAGCTGCCAGCCCAGGAACAAAGACCCTCAGGAACCATCCTTCCCTTTAAAACCCTCCCAAAGCTTGTATGGATGGAACAAAACTTGAAACTCTTGGCCGTAAAATATGACTTAAATAGGTGGTGTGTAAGTCAGGCAGGTCGTTGGTACCCCCTTATTGGCGTATTTTTCCCCATTTTCCAACAAGTCCCTCTCGGGCTGCACGGCCCCATGGGGAGTGAATAAAAGGTACTAAATCCCACAACCCCAAAGGACAGCGCTAGAAAAGTCTCTGCCCTGGTGGTGGCAGTGTCCAATTCCCACTGGATTTCCTGATCCCACACTGTACCGGGACAGCCCATTTTGCAAGGGCCCAGCCAAGCTGCTGTCCCCAGAGGGCGGCAGAGGGTGAAGAGAGGGCAATTTACTGCCCTGGTTATTGAGTGGTGTGTGAGTCGTTTGTCACACTGAGCCCTGGCACCTTGTTCTACCTGTGTTGTGTGTGTTTTATTGGTGTTGAGCAGAGGGAGGCTGGAGCAGAGGGAAGTCTGGGAGGAAAGGCACTCAAGTGAAAAATGAACCGAGTCAAACAGGATTGAGAGAGAGAGAGAGAAAGAGATGCAGGGGAAGGGGGTGAAAGGGGCCAAATTATAAAACAAAAGACAAATGTGCCCACTGGCAGTAGGGTTAGGGAGACAGGGAGAATGAAGAAATGAGGGAGAGCAGGGGAGGAAAACGGAAGAGAGAATAAAGACACTGCCTTGTGGCCAGCACTGTCCTAGTGGGATCAGGGAGGTACATGTAGACAGAAAAATAATTCTCAGTTTAAAAAAGCAAGAAGAGGGGATGGGAATGGAGGAAAGCTACGGATCCAAGCAGAAAAGTGCCCCAGGGTGTCCAATCTGCTGGGTAAAAAAAAAACAAAACAACCAACAATACAAAACACACACAAAAAAAAAAAAAAAAAAAAAAAAAAACCAAAAAAAAAAAAAAAACCAAAAAAAAACCCACCAAAAAAGCCAAAAAAACCCCACCCCAAAAAAAAAAATAAAATAAAAACAACAACAACAACAACAAAAACCAAAAAAAACCCAAAAAAACCACACACACACACAAAAACAAAAAACAAACACCCACAACATCACCATACCAAAAAAACCCCACAACATATTTTGCCTCTTTCTCCTCCTTTCTCCACTGGGGAGCTGGCTCCTTCCCTGTCCCCCCAGCCACCACCACTAAAAGGAATGGGACCAGGGAGAGAGCAGAAGGTCTGTTTAGAATTTCACATCCCTTCTATTCTGCTCCCTCTGTGCTAAACTTTCAAGACAAAAATCATAAAATGAGGCTTTGTTGGTGAGGCAGATTCAGAGATCTTCCTGTTAGGAACAAGAAAGGAAAGAGAGACAGAGAGTGAGACAGAGCGATAGCTAGATGGAGGGCTGGCTTTGTGCTTGCAACAAGCCACTAAAGGTGCATTTTTAATTAAATTTATACAAAATGTGTCAGTTTTATCTCTATGTTTCAAACCTGACTCTTTTCTATCAAAGTAAAGTATTGATCTTCACTGCCCCGAAGCTACCTGACTGAATTAAACAGAATAAATAGAAGAAGGACTGAAAGGGCTTAGAAACAACTGCAGAGAGGCGAATGTTTAATGGCTGCACAGTCATTTACTGCAATTAAAAAACAAAACCGTTTAGAGGGGCTGTTAACACCTTGAAGTCTGAAAATCCTCACTTCAAAAAAGCCTCAAAACAGCTTCCAGGCAAAACATTTTAATTGCCATAAATACTTCCAGCCCCAGCCATCACTGGTGCATGTGCACATTCTACTGATAGACAAACAGATCCCTGGGCCCAACAAGGCAGAACATGCTCAGTTGGTGAGATATAGGTATGCTCTATATAGCATAGGGACACCTCCACCCAAGGAAAGGCCTGTATCCAGTGTGACACAGATATATGTCCACTTTATGAAAACAAAAAACTCATTTATCTGACAAGTTAAGGATGGATGTTTTAGACCCACACAACTATTGCAGCTGCATTTCCGTAATGTGCCTTTACTGAACAAATATCCTCCAAACTCTATACTCAATTGCATGTCATGCAAGTCATAAGCATCTTACAGGGCCCTCTCTTTGTCCATTTTATGTCACAAGAAGCTGTCACAGACAGTGCCACAACCAGTTCCACTTGATTAAAAACTATATTGGGGCTGGGATACCCTCTGACAAGAGCCTTCAGGGCCCATAGTTTTGTTAAAGGCTCTTGACCATTATGTGACTTAAGAAACCAACCAAACAAAAAAACCCACCACATTTGCTTGGTTAATCTTAAGGCAGTGTGCTACTGCATGACTTACCAAATCCTTTCTGAATGGCCTGTGCATCTCTCAGCGTGGAGATTTTCCATCTCTACTTTGTGGTCATCTTCTGCTGAACTCAGCAGAACTCTCTCTTGTAGACAGAGGCTGTAGCAGGCTGAAGAGCCCTAGTGGCTTCAGACTTCCAGAGTTTGCACTGGAAAATAGTTGGGTTCATTCACAACTCATCCCTTTCTCTGGCTATTTCTGGGATAATAGAGCAGCCTCTCAGTAGAAAGCAGTTTTTGCAGGACATGATTACAGTTTCCTATCTTAGCAGGCATACCTACCAGGTGGGCAGTGTGCTGGTGCGTTTCCTGGGGAAAAGGTTTTGTACAGAGACTGTAAAGATTTACTTTGTGTTTATGAAAACCTGGAAGGAGATCTGTAGCCTGAAAGCTTTTCAGCTATTGGCTGAAAATCAAAATAAACAAATACATTGGCCTTGTGCATAATTCCAGTTAGCGAAGTAATGTGGCTGTGAAACTGGATGGATGCTAAGAGGGGCTGGATTCACTTCCTAGCTGTGTCACAGTCTCACTGTGGGACCCTGGAGAACTTGAATTATCAGCCTACAATTCTGGTCCTTCTGTATGAAATGAAGAGGATCCAATCTCCTATGCACAGGAACACACAGGATCTTAAGTCTTGGGGACTACGGGTTTGAAAGCCATGGAAGTGAGTAAGAGTACCTCTGTGGGGCATAGAGCAATACAGAGGCCAATACTAGAGAGGCTCTAAAGGAACTAGATCAGATCCTAAAAAAAGAGGACTTACAGCACTCAGCAGGGTAAGTCAAGGCTGTTTCTTGTCCCCCTGGGTTAGATTTGCTATCTGGACTAGCTGTGAGTGAGCTCAGGTACAGCTACCATAGCTCAACTATTATTGCCCATTTATTTGTGAAGTTGATTCACCCAGCCTACAGCCATCTGCACATACAACCTTGCAGGCCACAGGGAGCCACAAGCTTAGCTCCAATTTGGCTTTGGAACTCCAGGCACTGAGAAGGTTGCTTGACTTGGATCAAATTCTTTGGCAATTTCCCAAGGCATTTTCCTGGCTTTATGAGTAGTTCTGCTGATCAGGAAAATGATCAGAGCAAGACTCCAGCCTATCTCATGGACTGCAAGTCCATCTCATTTGGCTGATTGAAAATGTCCCACAACACCAAATACAGTATACCTCGTCATTTCAGAGCCAAAAATCATCCTGAGAATTTTCCTTACTTGGGTCCAAAAAATGAATGATTTTTCCTGAAGGAGCAGAGTCAGATAACCAAAGCTGATCAGTTAATATTATATCAGTTTAGGCAACTGAATCCTGCATGTTCTCATCTTTCAAACATTTTGTTCAACATTAAGTAATGATGAAGAGATTTTCTGTAAGCAGCAGGACATTTCACATAGAAGCAACAGCATAAATGTCACCATACCCAATTCTTATCTGTGATTGCTAAAGAATCACATATTTTTAAAGAATCTGTGAAGCCACATACATGGGTTTGTACTGTGGCAGCTCCATCACCAACATCTGAACTGCAGGTTAACGTCCACGCCAGTCAGCTGCAATACTCACAAGCAACTGAAGCACAGGGACAGAAGCCAGCATGGCTCTGCTTGACAGGATTTCAAAGCTACACTCCCACTTGAGCATCAGGAAGTTCTGCCCTATACCCTTCCTGGGCCCACAGCCTCTCGGGTGAAACAGCCCTACAAATCTGAGCCAGTTGCCATATTCTGTAGCAGAGCATACATACGCATTCAGTCAACCTGCAACTTGTGCATCTGAAATGAAGCGTTTGAGAGCCAAAGAATTGGCCTGTTTAGCACTAAGGTTGAATACCCCTGCTGCTTATGGCCAAGCTCCTGCTGCTGCACTTCAGAGCATTTTGCTTTGTTACGGACCCCTGATTAACACTTTCTAAGCATTTCAGCCCACACTCCAGTCACTTTGCAGATTGCAATGAATGCAGATTTGAGTTTATGGGTTCATAAAAGTGTGAATTAGATCAACAATTTTCTCCCAGCCTATTTGCACAGCCCTTCCTTGAGTGACCTGTCCCTACAGACAACACAAATATTTCAGCTCAAGCAAACTGCCAGCGAGGCATTTTTAAGAGACTAGAATGAGATAGGTGGCCCCAGGAAGCAATGCCTGTGGGAGCACAAAGCAGGAGCATCACTGTGAAGACCAGCACTTGCACCTTCTGGCAGCACTGTAATGCACTGAGAAACAAACTCCTCGAGCCCCTGTAGGAACTGCAGTGATCCCAGCAGCCCCAACCATTCATACAGGCCACTCACACCAGCTCTGAGCCTGGCATTGCTATTGCCACCCACACTAAACAGAGAGAGATGAACACACCTTCCCTGTTTGTGTTGCACTGGTGCAGCGTAGTCACACAGCCCTGCATTAGTACATTGGACCAGATGCAGAGACCCCAGAATAAGTACCTCACAGTGACCCAGTGCTGTGTTTCTTCTCACAACACATGTGCCTCAATCTCTTCCAGCCTCTACTCTGACATACCATATATTTAGGCTGTGGAAAACACTGTCACCCAGTAATCTGCCCCTTTTCCTGCTCCCTCCATATCACTGGTGTGATCAGTCCTATCTCTGCATGGAGGAGGGGCTGGCTCGCCAAATTTCTTTAATTAAAAGAAAAAGGATCAGGTTTATTTCAGATAAGCAGGCAGGATTAAAATAGACAGAAAGAATAGACAAGGGGCAGCTGTCAGCACTCCAGCTGATCCAGTGTGATTATTAATAATGATAAGCAGGAGAAGAGGGCTAATAAAAGGATAATGAAGTGGTCCTGAAAGTGACAGGAGATGTAACCTGATAAGAGGGCCCATGGCATGGAGCTGTTCTGGCCCCAGTGAGGTCTGTGCAGAGCAGCCTGCTGGGGCAGATGCAAGTAACAGGGCACCAGGAGGAAACGTTTCATCACCCCAGGGACCATGGCAGAGAGATCAGTAGGCTCAGGAACTCTGGACGTCCATGCCACACAGCATTCACGACTGAATCAATGTGGGTCCTTCCTAGGCTGTGACTGCCAGGAGTGCAGGTCATCCCTCTGGATAAAGCACAGCCCTGAGAGAACTTGTTTCACATGGGCAGCCAATTGTGGATCCCCTGTGTTGCCCTGCCTTGGCCCTCACTCAGCACAGCACCATCCCTTGCACAGCCCAGGACTACAGCACCACATTTCAAAAAGGGAGCACAAGTGGAGAAGCTGCAAGGAACAGCTGCTGGGAGAGCACAGCGTGGGGCATCTCTGCCCTGCCTGGGGAACACCCACCATTCCAGTTTCTCCTAGCTCTGTCAGCTCTCCAGGCCATGAAAGTATCCCATATCTCAGGCAGTTGTCCAAAAAGGTGGAAGAACGTAGCTGCAGAAAGAGCAGCCTGAAGGGTTGGCTCTGGGTGCCCTTTCCCGAGGGAAAGCTCATAGGCAGGTCATGAAGCACAGGCAAAGATTACCACAGCACTCTATACTAATGGTCTGGGTCAGTCAAGGGGAAATAAGGTGTGAAGAGTTATTTCCTGGAAGCCATTAAACAGAGAATGAAATCCATCTAACACCAAATATGTCTGTCCTCTCTCTCGAGGAGAAGATCAAATCATCTGTAAAGACATGGTGGGAAAGAAGAAAGAGGAAAACTGAAAACTCAGAACCTCAAAGCAAGACAGGACAAGTCAGATGGCTGAGAAGGATCTTGGTCAGGGAACACCGTGGGAGGAATTTCAGCTCTTTGGTACAAACTGGATTAGCTTTCATTCAAACGGGTCTCTTTTATATCCAAACACCCCCTACTCCCTCCCCAGACCTAGAGCATCTCTCCTTCTTCAGAGGCAGAAATACTGTGGCCCGAGCCGCGACAGCCCGCGGGCCAGCCGGCAGGGTTGTTCCCCTGGAGCAGCCACACCGCCCCCACGCCCAGCCACAGGCACAGCGCTGCTCAGAGCCCCGGGGAGGAGCTGGGAATACAGGCTCTGGCTCGCACTGCCTGGCACTCGGCTCCCGCCACTCCGGGTCACCGCGGCAGATGCTGGGAGCATATGCCATGAATTAATTCCACTTTCCCTGAGATGCTTGGAGAGAAGAACGGCAATACCTTTCCAACTTATTAACACAGGAGCTCCCCCCCACCTGCACTCACTTTATCACACTTAATAAAGAAGCCAGCCAGAGTCCCTCTAAGAGGTTCTTTAATGGAAAGTTGCTGGGTCTGGCTTTTCTTAAGCTTTTATTTCCTCCATTTTTTCCAGTGTTTCCTAGGCTGTCTCAGCCCCAGTATTCCCCCATCGCTGACAATCTGCACTCTAGTAAGGCATCTCCACCAAGGAAGCCTACAAATATGTATTATTACAAGCAAACCCAGAGACTTCTAAAGCTGATAGGACCTAGATTTAATTTTTCCTTTATTCACTTCTTTTACTTTATCTCTGATGAGACTCACCATTTGCACAGTATTGTTCTACTGAGTTCTAAGTCTGCCAGAAGCTATCTGCAGATAGATATTTACACCCATGCAGAATCCCAGCAAGTCCCTGGGCAGACACCTCATGCCAGCTCACTGAGCTAAACATGCTGTTGACACACACACGCTTTGACAGGTTTGCAGCTCTGCCTCAGCAATATAAGCACAGTACAGAACAAAGACTAAGGAAGACCGCTCTGCATTGAATTGCCAGGATTAACTTGAAGATGAGAAACACTCGCCAGGTATATGAAAGTGACGTTTGAATTGGGAACTTGAGGTTACTTATTTCTAACCCTGATTCCGCCCAAGATTTGTTGTGTGGCCCTAAGCACACCACTGTATCTTGCATTACCCCTCTGCAATGCAGGGTCTGTGGAGACCAGCAAGAGAATACTGCTCTATGCCTTGGCCAGGCACAGCGCAGAGACTGATCTAAAGTCCTAGGAACTGGGGGCACAGTTTTGAAAACTGCTCCTTCTTCTTATCTCACCTGAAGCTCAAGCAGAGCAACTGTTTTGCAGTCTACAAGAAAAAGTTACACCTGCCATTTCCTCTCCTGCATTCTCTTTCCACAGGACTTGTCAGAAATGTGGGTTCCTGAGGCAGCTTTGTCACAGCCAATACACACTGGTGCATCACAGTTGCAGCAGCTGCCTTATTACAGGGTAAGAAGGAGCCAAGGCACAGACCTCTTGTTAAACACAGCATAAAAAGGGTCCTGGTTTATTCCTCTTCATGGCTTAGCCATCTTATCTCCAACTATTTGCTGACTCTTTGCAAGCTCCTACTGTAGGTTTCCCTTGCAGCACTGACTGCTGGTTATTTCCTGCTAAACTATGACTGCAAGCATTAGCTTGCAGACTCTGAATGCAGGCTTTTACCTAGCTAGACTATGACTGCAGGTTCCAGCCACAGGCTCTAACTGCAGACCCAGACTGACCTTGCAACAGTGATTCTCTCTCCTCAGGATCATGCTTCATAAGTCTCCACTTCATGCTCCTCAAAGTTCCTCCTCCATGATCCTCCACCTACCCACTAACCCCGTCCTTTATCTCACTCATCCTCATTGGCTAAAGCTGTTACTCATCAGGGGTGAGGCTGTATTTGTTAATTAACAGAACTGTTACTTATCAGGGGTGAGGTCACCTGTATTCCCTTATCCTACACATCACCACAAGCCTGGGCATGAAAGAGCAGCTCATGGTTCCTCTTTAGTAAGGACAGTAACATGAGTGTGACAGCACCAGGACTTGAGAAAGCAGCAACAGGTTTTATTCATCTTCCCAACACTGCAACCAAACACATCTGTGGAATGAAGGTGGGTGGGAACAGCTTACTGGAGAAGGGTCAGGAGCCTGACACCCACCTCCCCTCCTCCAGCTGTGCAAAGAATTGAAGAGACACGGAAACAAGCCTCAGTCTATTAAGTTTATTGAAGGAAATTAAAGAGACAGCTTGATCCTAGTGCACATAAATACTGAAGCAAGGAGAAAATATCTGACAGCATAGCTGTGGAAAGGTGAAAGCAAGCAGGCTCAAGAAACAAAAGATGAAACTCAAAAACTGAGTCTAGAAAAATAGATTTTAAACCATAAGGGCAATCACCTATTAAAAAGTAACCAGGAAAGAATTTTAAATATATTGTCTGCCTTTCTAAAAGACAAGCAAAGCTCAGTCCTATCTCACTGGACTCTGACATGGCCTATATTGTAGCAGGTCAGACTAAATGATCAAAGATACCTCTTCCTGCCATAGAATAGATGAGGCTGGCATTTTTTTCAAGCCCTTCTCTCCAGCTCTGCTCAGGTGTTTTCTGGGTTACCAAGGTCCCAGATTGGGCACAGGCCTGGTCCACACACACATGCTTCTCACCCCAGAGTATCCCTGCTCAGGGTCCCCAGCTGAGGCAGGTAACCAAAAGCACCCATTTTTTTCCCTCTCAGACTGGTTTTTTGTCTGATTTACTAACCTATTTTAGTTTGCTGAATTTCAGTTTTTCCTGGGATGTACAAAGCATTCTAAATTCTCTTTGGACAGGAAACATAAGTGTCCCAGAAAAGTAGATGCTAGCTCAGCTGGGAAGTTTCTGCTCCTCCCGAAACAGGTTTCTCTGCTCAGAACAAGACTTCTGGATTATCTTCCATACAATGGCCTCCTAAGCTTATGCCTCATTTAGTTTTCTAGTTATAGAGATGTCTTGGTTCTAAAATCTTAGTGTTTCCTTAAGACAGATAAGCCTCCTGTTATTTTTGTGGCCTCAGACTGGGGCCCAACTCCTTTTTTGTTGGTAAAGTTGTTTGGCATGCCAGCTCTCACCTGAAATTCTTTAGAGTACTGAATTCACAGTGAGCTATTTGACCTGTCCTGCTGTCACAACAGTGGGAATGCAGTGCTCTGTTAGACCAACCAAACAAGCAAAGAAAAGCAGTACAGCAAGTTTCCTCCCAGTACTTGCACTCTCCAGAAGTATATAGCAAGATTCTCCAACAGGGCAAGGCTTTGAAGGACATTGGTTTAGAAGTAATGTTACTGTTTCCAGCAAATAATGACCACAGTTCTACAGGGGCAAGTATTAACAGCTAAATAAGTTTTGCTTTAGATGACAATGAGAGAGAGTTACTTGGTTCCAAGGAGAAACCCACCAGGGAGTTACCTTGTTTGGGATCATCAGGCTCCATTCTTTCACACACATGGAATAAACATTTTCCTTGCAAAGCACCTGTGCCTGAAGCAATCTCCGTTCAGGCTATGGTTTTGTGTGATTGCAAAAGCTGAGGTTATGCCTGGTCAGAATTTAGCTGGGAAACCTCAAGGTCTAAAGAGGGGATGTAAGAAGTGGCAGTTCAATAGGTGATTCTGCTTCCTGAGTCAATACAGAAGTAATTTTCCAAGAGAGAGGTTAAACTAACAAGGAAAGACTGGAGGCTGCTGGATGAAATGTAAATCAGATATTCTGACAACTTGAGGTGTCTGTTGTAAGGAAGATGGTAACCTGGATGTCCTATCAAAACAAGTCATATCAGCCTAAGCTTCTCTGATAGCCATCAGCACAAACCACACTCCATTGTAGGTTGGTCCACTCCAGAGAGGCTATATATATATATATAAAATATATATTTTCCATAGAGAAAAGATTGACCATTGCAGTTATCTGTAGAGGTGCTACTGAGGTGGAATGACTCTTTATAATATTTTCTTGTGTTTAGAATTCTTAACTTTTTTTTGAGAACAAAAATTCTTACAAAGAAATAACCAAAACTTCTCCCAATTTTTCTATGAAGCAAGGTCCTATTTATTTGCATATCTGAAATAAATTCCCAAATACAAACAAATGAATAGAAAATTTAAGTGCTCAACTATTTACAGGAGATGGAGGTATGAAACATCTGGTGTCAGAGCTCTATGGGAGACTGAGGTGGTCCTCCCTCTCCAACTGTCCCAGGTCCCACTCAGTCACTAGTTCTGATGACACCTCTGTGAAGAGATGGTCCCAATCCCAGCTGACATCATCCTACCAAGAGGAAAAAAGACAAACATGCTGAAATGTTACTGGTGTCACCTAAAGTTCTCTGAACAATTCCAGAACAGCAAAGAGAGAAACCAAAGGCAACTGCCCTGACCAGGGAAGTGTCAGATTCAGCTGGCTAGAGCAGGAATACTAGCCAGAATGAAATATGAATAGCTGCTGCAATTTTAAAATGTGGACAAAATTATTCATGTTCTAAAATTCCAAAAAGGACATATTTGTTGATACTTGTTAATATTAGATACTCCCAGGCAGGTCGTAGAAAGGACTCCCCCACTCTTCTGCACTTCTACTGAAGCATGTGCAGTTCAAAGCTGCAGAAATCCTTTGTTGCAAGTCCTGAGCTCCTGCCCACCCAGTTGTACTGACGTTGTTCTGTCCTGCTTTTTATAAACCCCATGCCCAAACCCAAAATGCTTTCTGCCTTTGTCCCTCTGTACTTTTCTGTAGAACCACCTGTGGTTCATGGTGGCTACCAAAGGACAAAGCACTGTTTCTGCAGGGATCTCTGACAGTTCTAGGCCTCTCACATTTTCCTGACCAGCTCCTTCATACTGAAGGGGGCCAATCATAATGATGCCATAAACTCATACCAAGAAAGCACTATCTTAAAAATCACATGCTGGGGAAATTAAACCTCCATCAGCTTGGACAAGCTCCTCCTCACATCTCTTCTTCACCCCACTGACCTCACCCCTACTTCCTTTCCTAGCAGAGTCTGAGACACACAAAGAGCGTTTACCTTGTTGGTGTTTCCACAAAACAAAGACTTACCTCTCGTAGTTCATGCTCTGGAGCCAAAACTTTGGCAAGGAGCTTCAAGTCTACCTCCCCATCCTATGAACATAGAGAGTCACAGTCTTACAGACACTGAGAAAATGAACACCATCATTTCACCAGATACATTTGTTAGACATCGCCACATTTGCCTCATAAGGGTCACTTTGTCCAGGACAACAGCAAGAACCTCATCTGAGCAACAGATACCACATCCACATTATTTACAGACACAAACAAGTACAAAAGCCATGCTGCAGAGAGAAACAGACTTACAGGGACACTGCAAGCTCTTTGGATGATAAGGCTGTGTATTTTGTGCAGCTGAGTATCACTGTGGAGAATGTCATGAGCACAGAAGGAGAGCAACTCACATTGGCCAGCCCATAGCAACATCCACTTACCAGAGTCTGGAAGGCAGTGTATTTCAATAGATCTTTGTCCAGGTCATGGTAGGTCAGCACTCGGTTCACTTGCACACTGCAGCCAGAAAGGGTCAGAGAACAAGCCTGTGTCAGTGTGGAAGCACATGTGAAGAGAAGGCTGGCATGAACAACAGTCTGGTGACATCTTGAATGTCCACATCCCCCATGCACACTCTTAGGATGGATGTACCCAGACTGAAGCACAGCTCAGTCAGCAAATGAACAGTCATTGACAAATTATGTACCAGGTAGTGCACATGCATAAAAATAGGATGTGGAACAACCATGGACTCCCTCAGAGAAACCAGCATGCCTAAAGAAGATCCATAGACTAGTTACAAGGGCTAGAAAGAAAAGAAGACCATAGTGAGCATTCAAACAGCCCCAGTGCCTTAGCAGAAGAGCCTCTGAGAGCAACACCATACAACCTACAGAACAGTAGGGATTTTTGGCTTTTCATGTCTGAGCAACATCAGAGCTATAAAATACGCTTCCTCAAATGTAGCCTTCCAAGAAAAACATGCCATTGGGGGATGATATACTGTTGTACCACACCTGCCTTCACAGGTGATCCAACACCATAGAAAAGACCTCTATAAATTGAATTTGCTTGTGTTTGTCCACAAAAATCACTTGTCTTTTCTACTGCAAGAAAACTATAAATACAGGAGCATCAGATCGCTTTATTAAAAAAAGAAAGAGAGAGAAAAAGAAATGAAATTCCAGTGAGAGACAGTAATTTTAAATTTACTACTATAAATTGTCAACTCTTTTTGTTAACAGCTATATAATTACAATAACTACTCCATACTTGTGAGAGATGCATCTGTGGCCAGGAGTAAGATATACCGCCCCTCCAAATAAGGATCAACAGAAATCCCAGTCTGTGACCTTGGCAAGAGATCCAGTAGAGGAAAGAAGACTTTCCTGGTAAGTTTAAGACAAAACTCCAAAAACTTTAATTTCTTAAAGCTTTCTGGTCTCCCTTGAGCTGACTCCCAGGCTACTGTGATAATACCTTCAAACAACAGGATTGTACTTTGCAAATTAACTACGCACTTTAGTAAGAAGGATCTCCTGTAGAGGGCAAAGCAGCCTACGACCATCAAAATTAAAGTGTGTATGGTAATGCATGTGTATTGGAGATGTTTGGGGTTATGCAGGCAACCTTAAATAGAGAAATTCCCTACTTTTGAGAGTTTGATTTTGCAACACCAAGTATATTATTCTAATGTAGGTTTTTTATAGAGAGAGAGAATATGGAGTAATTGCTTTCTCTGTGTAATAGAAAACAAGAGTTTTGCACTGTTCAGCTTGGAGCACTACTGTCACAAAACAGCACACCAAATCTAGCTGAAGAACAGCACTCCTGCTGACATCCAAAGAGCAGGAGTAAGACGGGTTTAATTTCACTAGCCAGTTTGCACTGCTGATGAGAGCCTCAAGAGCACCTGGCAGTGCTCTTACCTGGGGGGAGCTGCCACTTGCATGGCCAGATCTTCCTCCTGGACATCCTCCAAGTCAGGGATCACAGGAATGTCTGCAACAAGAAAGAGCAGCAGCAGTAAGTGGGGAGTGTTGTGCTCTCCTCCTACTGAAGACAAAGGTTCCCTTGCTTCACAGTCATGAAGCACCCTGTTTCTTATTAGAGGAAAACACAAAAGGTTATTTAGCAATAATTGAAAATATATTGCTTAATATTAAAACAAGGCAATAAAACTCTGAAGTCTGAGGTCACAAGAAATCTTGCAAGAGGAACAGATTATCCAGGTAGGGCTCTATAGGCCATGGACTATGCATCTGTGAACACAACCTTGAAGCTGAAGGGAGCCACCTGTACTAAACCTACATTGTCATCATGAACTGGCAAGAATTTGCTTGTTATGTATCACCATTTATTCAGACACCAGTCACCTAGAATCTGTTAAAAATGAAATGTGGGGCAGAAACTGAGACAACCCACATAAGACTACATGCTGAAGGATTTGCTGTTGGGGTCTCAGGCCGTGCAGAGGCCCATGACCTTCCTCAGGAAAGGAGTGCTGGTGGTCTAGCAGATACAAACACTAGGGAACACATGTCTAGTTGTACTGTCACAAACCTTTTCATGATTTCCAGTGTCATCCTGGAATGGCTGGAGGTCACTGGGTATTCCCAGCACAAGAACAATGGCTTCTCCAACTAAAAATGATGCTAGAAACAAAAGAATTGAAGACAGGAGGAAGAACTGAGTGTGCTTTGCATCCTGCTAAAGAAGCAAGGCCCTGAAAGCATTGCACAGTCTGTTATTTGACAAAGCACTGCAATAAGTCAGTGTGAAAAAAGGAGAAAGAGAAGGCAAAGTAACTGGAGGCACAAAGCAAGAACAGAGTACACCAATACAGAGCTCCTTTAACGACTCAGTGCCACAAAGGCCCTCCAAAGACCCCGAGCCCTCAAACAATGGAGAAGCTGGTTCGGCTCAGGGAAAAGGTTGCACTTGCCCAGTGTGCAGGCAGAGCTGGCCCCTTCAGCACTGGAATGAGCAGCCTGCTCCAAGCTGCGCAGCAACGCTACTGCTGGATGGCAGCAGGCAGCTGAGCCTAGCTTTGCCCCGTTTTGCAGCCCAGGCTGAGATGAATATTCAGGAGCTGGAGAGACCTATGGGGCAGGGTCTTCCCGAGAAGCCCCTAGTCCAGCCGCCTGTCAGAGCTGCGCGGGTCCCTGCCGCAGGGCCGCCGAGTGCCCCCGCCCGCTGGCCGGGAGGCGGCCCTGGCCCAGCTGCAGCAGGGCACGGGTCAGCCGGGCCCTGGCGCGGTGGCCGTCCGGAGCTGCTACACAGTGGGATTTCTCGCTAATTGGTTGCCTGGCGGAAGGCTGAGTGGGACAGGGGCTGTCACGAGCGCGGCCATGGCAAGAGGAATGACAGCTTGGCCAGCCTCAGCAGAGCTGTGCCTTCTAGCTCCCCAGCCGCCCAAGGAGCAGGTGCCTACGAAGAGGTTCTCCAACTGCAGCAACCTTCCCAAAGACATTTAAAGGGAAACTGCAGCAACAGCCTCTAGGCTATCCCTGAGACAAGAGGGGGCAAGTGCAAGGAATGTCTCACCTGTGCATCGCCGGGCATTTGGGGCAGATCTCCCCACCTCTGCTTGTGAGGATAGTACCTGGTAGAAGCTGCTATCCCGCTGGCTCTTCCCTACAGAGGCTCCCAGCTCTTGGTAAAACTTCTAGCAAAATGCATTTACAGGACAAAAGCATCTCCAGGGACAGACAGACTGACATCTGGAGGCAGCTGGTAAAGTCTGCTCAGGGATAATGTGGGAAAAAGTCCCTGTATATAAGCAACAAGGACCAAGAAGGAACAGACTGGTGAGACTGGTCCAAGGTGGGGAGTGAAGCTCAGTGCAGAGGTGCCCCGTTAAGTCCAGGAAAATGAGCATGGGAATGAGAAACCATTTAGGCTCTCCTGAACTAATTTATCCTTTTATGATGAGACTATGAACATTTCTCGGTAAACCCAAGTAAATTAAAAACTACGTGGGAACAGAGCTTCACCCACAGAGCAGGAGAAGGTCAGATCCTTACCCACTTTTGACAGAATAAATACAAAAGGTGTTTACAGGAAACTAAATTTCTTCACTCTGTACTCATTTTGGAAGCTATTTCAGGAGTCTGCACTTCCCAGTTCTCTTTTGGTTTTGTTGATCTCTTTCTACACTAGAAAAAGTTGTAAACTTAGGGCCCTGATCAGTGATGTCCCTTCCATTTTGCAAGTTCACAAAGACTCCTGGGTTCTCTAGTGCTGATTTTCTCTCCTTGCCATTGAATACCATGGAGAGATTTCTAAACCCCTTGCAGAGCACGACCTCCACTCTGTATTAGCAAAATTCAGGCGATTACTTAGAAATTCTTTCCAAAAGAAATTCAAGGCTCCAATATTTTATAGACACTTTGAAAATATTTCAGACAGAGGAGCTGGAAAAGCTCTGGGGGCCCCTGCCAGCCCCTCCAACAAAGGCCAGTGCACGCTTGTTCTTACTGCAAAGCACAGATGCCTTGCCCATTTCTAGGCAGAAGCAATGCCCTTTAGTACTGTGAGACTGACAGGAAACGGTACAGAAATGTCTCAAATTTTAAGAAAATATCAGGTCCCTGGGCTAACTGCTATCAGGGGCAAATAATTCCTGAAATATCTGGGTCTTCATTTCACTTGTTACTCATAATTACCTCTTTCCTCTGCCAATTCCCATGGTGCCACTTCTGCACAATCCCTCTCCCTTTTCTCTGTAAAGGTTGCAAAGTGTCTGAGTTCTCACTTATCAACCAAGGATCCAACCGTACCCCCACTCATTCTCCAGCCACTTAATTGTTATTGTTGTTCTCCTTGAGACACATCTTTTTTTCCTATAAGCCCTGGTAACACAGCTAAGTTGTGGCACAGTGTCAGCTGCAGGGAGAATAGCACAGCACAGCACAGCACAGGCTATTGTGCTGCAGGAGGATAGGCACATGCTCTACTATTAATATTCCCACTAGCTGCAGGGAGGCTTTACATATAACATTAGTACATGCAGAAATGTTCACGGGACCATGTCCTCCCAATCTCACACTGCATCTTTTTCCAACAACAAAGTTGCATGACAAGCCCCCACTCTGTGTGCTTTGCTCTGTAACCCACATCTTCCCTTTCCTGTTCCGTGTGGGGGTTTGGGATCATTTTCCATAAACCTGTGTTTCTGGTGCAGAACCTTGACACATACTTTACTAGCCAGGCTCTCATGCCCTTGTAGGCAAACCTCAGAAATGACTGCAGAAAAGGACACACCTTCACAGATACCAGTTCACTGCAATGTCGTGAACAATGAAGTGAACAAATGGCCTGTGCAAAGATGAGTAAGCACCAAATGCTAGATGATAAATGCAAACTCCCCTCCACCTCCCAGATGGTTATGAACAAGTGAACAAAGAACGAAATCAAAATAAACGTGCTCATATGGAAGTTATGGTGGGGCAGGAGATACCAGTACCAAATGTTGGCTAACTGGGGAGTTAAGTCACTGCACAAAACTGATTGTCCCAGAACATCTAAGTCCCAGCACATAATTAAGAATAATATTTTATTTCAACAGCTGAACTTAGCTAGGTCTTACACAAAAAGAGCTTCATGACTAAGTTATGGCAAGGCACCAATGACATAAGATGGAAGTGTGTGAATGGGAGGAGGAGAAGATGGAGGGGAAAGACTGAAGGCAACCCATGCTACATGCAGATAGTCAATAAGCAGAGAACAGCAGCTTTTCAAGTCACACAGATAGGAGGGCTTTATATCTTCATATTAAAGTACCTGTACCAACCATCACCTTTTTTACCTCTTAGCAAATAACATACTTACAGGCAAAGAAGACAACCACAAAAGCAAGGATCAGGAGATGGGAGAAGCTGTACCAGTCTAATATCCAGCTGCTCCTGAAAGTCAGTAAATTGCACCTCCCCTCCCAAGTATGGCTGATTTTTGATTTAGTAGCAACACCTGCAGCCTGGGTGTCTTAAAACCCTGAAAACTCTCAGTAAGATCTGGTCCCTGCCCAAAAGAACTAAGTTGTCTGCTAGATACAAGACGGCACATAAATAGGGACAGACGGAATCTCTTGTAGGGACAGACAGAACCTCTTCCAGGTCAGGCAATAAATCACTGACAAAGCTACATCTAGAAACTATGTTCCAGTTGAGGCCTGCAATTAGTCTGTGTTAGAGTGTGGTTGCTGCTTACTCCCTAAGCTGTGTTAAGAGTACCCTGAGCCCCCATCCTGGCACCCATAAACAAAGAAGACTCCATCTCACACAGTCTGATCCACTTTCCCCAACTGGGTCAGTGTTTCAGAGTGTTTCAAAGGCCAGTTCAGAATGGGCACTGCCGACTCTTGTAGCGGGTACTGTGCTCTCACCCTCCCTGTGCACACACACCATATCCAGAGAACACAAAGGGTAGTGGCTTCTAGACCTGGGAGTCTCCTAACACCAAGCAGGTATAAAAATGAAATTAACTTTATTTTATGTTGCTTGCTTATCAAATGTAAAACTGAAATAATTACAATATCTCTGCTGCTGCAAAACTTTGTTTTACTGAATGCTGTTACCTTCTGCATCACGTTTGGGGAATTTTAAACAGGCAAATGGAAGGTCTGATTGAAGATGAAGTTAAGTGAAAGAAATTGGTCTCATTTAGCACATGACAGGATTCATCTGTGTTCCCAAGTCCACTGAGGTAGCATCATGGGCGTTTCATATTCATGAGCTGCTGCGACACTGTGTCCCCTCATTTACAAAGCACCGTGTTCAGCAAATTCTGTCCCTGTGGACACTCTGTGCATTTCATGGTCTTGTCAGAGAGACATCAAACACTTCAGTAACCAAATACCAGAAAATGACTTTAATTAGTGCATCTCAATGCAATAAATAATTTTTCTCTCTAAGTGGAAAAATGGAGAATTAAAAAAAAAAAAAAGGAAGTAAAGTGGAAAGCAACAGGCAAAAAAAAATCTTCAAAAAACCATAAAGAACAAGGGACACAGCTTCTGCTGAACACACAAACAAGCTTGAAGCCTCTTGGAAGCTTTCTCAGGAGAGCAGCAGGCAAATGGAGAGAATAAAGAACGCTTCTTTGGATGCTTGGACATTAATTTCATAGGGATGTCTTTCCCTGACTGAAATTGCCCTACTAGTAGGCCAACATGGAGCAGCATACCTGCCTGATCAACCAGGAGGGAGATGAAAACAGTAGAGTGAAAAGCAGACAGTACCACAGCTACCAGGGCACTGCCTCAAAAGATGAGATAAGCAGTAGATAACCTGAGTGTCCCATGTCCCAAAGCCCCCTTCTGAGAAAAGAATGGTAACAGCACAACCTGGCCAAGCTGATGGGAAAAGTCACCCTGTGAGCAAGTTCCAGAGGAGTCACAGGATCTAGGGAAGGTCATACAGCAGATTCAGTACTGACCCTACAGCCTTGGGTTAAAAGGTTATACATTTGCTTTGCAAAATATTGCATCTCAGCTGGATGGATGACTGGCTGGGGGGTCAGGTGGTCCGGGAGACATTCTACTTGCTTCAGTAGTGTAGTGCTTTCACAGACTGCTTGGGGTGGCATGAATTCTTCTGCACCTGACAGCTTGCAGGGGACAGGCATCAGGCATTTCTGCTGCTTCCCAAGGCTGCTGCTGACACAAAGGCTCTGCCCAGTTTCAGTCATTGAAGTGTGAGGAGAGGCACAGAACAGCCCTGTCAGATGAGTCGCTGGGCTCAGTGCAGGGCTTCACAAGCAGTAGTGCATGGCTTGTACTTAGGCAAGAAGTAGGAGCAGACCCTGACAGCTTTAAAGGTGAGGAATCTCTTAATGCATAGCTTTGTTCATCCTCAGCAGAAGTTGGGAGAGACTGGAGGCCAGGCCTAGGACCTGGAGTCCACCATGCTCCTGAGGTTATCAGCATTTAGAGTGGTAACACACCTCCTAGTCTTACCAACAGCCCTGACAGAGCGCTACACCTGCCCTCCTTTCCAGTAACATGTGTTTTCCCTTTTTCAAAGGCTGTTCCCTGTTCCTTTGCAGTATTCCCCTGCTAAAACACACTCAGAAGGTAGTGGGGCATCAGATGAGAAGGTATGAGGTGTCCTGAGAGGGTCTAGTGAACTCAGAAACACAAAACCCTCCTCAGCAACGCTGGAGATGAGGGACTGCATTAGAGCATTACTGGGGCAGGGAAAAGCAGCTTCTCAGGATGCTCCTGTGGAAGTAATGTTCAGGAGCAGGCGTGCCTGATTCTATTTCATCCTCTTCATGTTACACTGGAAAAACAAGACAAACTACATTTCTTTTATGCTAAATCCTTAGGTTTTTATTTTTTCTTATATATATTTATTAAAAAATGCCTCTTTGATCGGCAGCACCCATGACACCTCCACATCCAGCGACTCCTCAGAAGCCTCCCTCCCTCCACACAAGGCCACCGCTGCTGACAGCCAGCCGGGTTTGATCAGAGCCACTCAGAATCGGATTTTCATAAGACAGATGAGGAATCTTACTGCTGCTCTCTCTCATATCAGATGAGAAACTGAGGAGGAGGGGGGATGGGTCCTGAGGGAACGACACTACAATCAAGGGCTACGCGGTTCTCTCTCTGTCCCTCCACTGCTGCAATTTTCAAAGGAGTTTGCCTCAGGCAGTTTTAAATGATGGTGTCTCAATTCTGTAATCATCTTTCAAGAGCTTTTTCTTAAAGGGTATTTTAGGTAAACCTAGTCCATCAACTCCGTTTATGGACTCAGCAATCACAGACCCAATATGACTGTGTATCAACCATATCGCAGAATTTAGCGACAGAAGATGCTTCCCCAGACTGTCATTTTCAGCCCTGGACAAGCTGTGTGTGCTCCCTTGTAATTACGGAGCCCACTGTCCCTTGGCCAGTGGTCTGCTGCTTCAAATAGAACCTCAGACAGTCTCTTGGGACATATTCTCTGCTCGCCCCTGCCCACTGTGGCTCTCAAGAGAGAGCTTTCCTCCAGCACCAGAAACTCTGGATCACCAGCAGTTATTGGAGGAGCTCAAACTGGCCTGGACCAACAGTTCAGTGTGGGCTGAGTCTGCCCTTCAGTGACCTTGCACAGAGACTCAGAGTAGTACATTGGGTGGGGGAGCAGCAAAGGGAAGAGCTGTGGCATGCTGACAGAGCCACACACAAAGTCACAATACAGAGTCCCAGAGACCCAACAACTACTGACACTCTCTGCCCCAAAACCTTCTATTCAGCCCATTTATACCACTTCCAACACAGCATGTCTTTCACACTGTCTCCATTTCACTGATGCTTAGAACTTTTCATCCATTTAGCTCTCCCCAAATCACTCCAACACTGCCTTCTGAGCCTATGAAGTACACACTGGCCATATCCCTGACTGTTCCTGCAAATTCTGCCCTCTCTAACCCTCATGCTCAGCCACTTCAGCTTTCCTTGCAGGTCATGGCCTCTGGAATCCACCAGCACTTGGTGTGCTCCGTAGAAACAGCAGCTCACCAGGGAAGCAAATGGCAAAATTGATCAGGAATGATAGAGCAAACAATAACCCTCATTGTGCTCTATTCTCAGCTCTGTTTAGAGCAATATCATCATTGGTGTATATCTGCATGCAGTGCAAAAAGTGTTGGATATTTTATGGCTGTGAATTACAGATCTCCCACCTGACATATCACTACCCAGAAGAACTGGGGACCATGGCATCTGCCCACTTCCCCTCTGTTGTTCAAAGTCTGGACTCTCATCTTGTTCAAATGTAAAGGAGCTGCTGGCACATGCCAGAAGGGTAAGAAGTCCTTCTAGAGGTTTGACATTGCATAGAGAGGTCTAATCATCAGCTCTGCTTCCTTGAGGAGGCTTCCCAGCAGGCAGGAAGGGGTTTTGCCTTGAGGGCACAGATCTAGTGACTGTCTCCTGGCAGCTTTCCTCACCTGCAGGTCAGGTTCCAGTTGTCTGTGTAGCATAGTCAGGCTTTCATTTCAATCAGCTGTCTCATTCACACACACTATCTGCTTTAAAATAACGAGCTGTTGTTCCTGCAGACAGAAAATCACACATCACATCCTAGTCTTCCAAGAAAAGCCCTTTTCTAGGAAGGGTGAACAGAGAAAAAGCAGAAAGGGACTTCTGATGATGGGCAATAGTCTATGTGGGAATAGCTGGGAGAGGGATTACAACCTTAGCTAATAAGTTCCCATAAAATGCTGAGGAGAAAAATCCAAGAGCAAAGTAGCAGCGCAGCAGCGCAGAACTGGTGGACAGGAAAGGAACAACAAAGAAACTTCTAGCCAAAGGACAAATCAGATTGCTGAGGTGGGGGAGGAATGTTAGCATTTCTTGCCCTGACAGGAAACAGCTCTATCTAGCTCTGTGCCAGAAAGAGACACACGAGCAGAGTAAAGCCCTCTATGCACTTTTGGAGAAAGGAGCAAAGGGAAGATAAAGCCCTTCAACTTCAGCTCAGTTGTCCCATCTTCCCTCCCACCTCATGACAAAGGATAGTCTGCACATGGCAGAAGCTCTTGCCTGCGACACACAAGGAAGCAGTGTGCTGCAGAGAGCACCTTTTAAATTCCATGTAGGCTCACATCTCCCATCTCATGCAGTTTCCCTGCCATACAGAGCTCAGTCACTGCTGCTCATTTTCCCTGTTGACATGGACAGAAAATTGAGCAATTACCCTCAAACTCCTCTCTCAGATTGCACAGATTGCTACATACAAAGCATTAAGCCCTCAATTGCCCCTGGCCAAAAGTGACTTAACTAGGCCTGTCCTTTAGGAATTAAACACCTTTGTGTTGCTTGTGAAGGTTTATTATTCCTCAAGTGTGATGCATTAAATCCTGCTAAAGCAGGTTTCTCACCATGCAGAGGACCTGGTCCCCCACGACAAGGTCCAGTGGGCACATACCCACTAACCGAGGTTTTATCCATTTGTTGTGTCTGGGTTCTCATGAGTACCAGCATGTGCTCAGGAGGATGGGCACTAAGATCGCAGTGGGTGCTGTAGGAAATCATCCTAGCTACCAATTAGATAATGCAGAGCTACTTTTGGAGAGACACTGCACTTTTTTCAAAACTGTCTTCACCTTCTGGGTTTCCCCGTGCAACTGTAACGAATAGCTGAAACTGCAGATCCTTCGGTGCACATCCCTGTCTGCTCCACCCACTTACCACCTCCCCTGCTGTTTCAGTCACTCCACACAGCCTGGGAAGTGCGTCCGTCCTTCTCTCCCTAACTCCCACAGAGATAAGGAGTCAGATGCTACTTCATACACAGGCCAGAAGCAGCGAAAGAATTCTACTCATACTTCTGAAACTACAAGGCCTATCAAGCCCAAAAGTCTCCACTTGGCTGTACAAACTTCCCTCCACTCTCCACCTGCCAAACAGGGTTCTCTATAGCCCCTACGCTTTTTTAACACATTCTCGAGTGGACTCCAAACTCAGAGCCTCTGGTTGTTAGTGATGTATAAACGATCACAACTGAGCGCATTTCAGATGCACAAGAACATCTTTTTAAGGGCATATAGTTTTGTCCTTCATTCTTCTAATGAAAAGGTTGGATGGGGGACAAACAATGTTAATGGAATGGTACAGCTCAGCTTTCTAATAGGTTAAAGGAAGGCGATCCAAGTGTATTGGTTGACAGCGGCAATCATTACGCAACCGCGCCTGTTCATATTAAGGTGTACAAGCTAAGACATTATGCAGCACAAAATAACCGTGACCCATCCTTGGGGATCCATACACCAATGTCTTGATTTTTGTATGCTTAGAATCTGAGCTTCACTGTTACGGTTAAGGACACAAACTCAAGTGCAGTTCTGTGCAAAGGGGAGGCTGATCCAGCTCAATTTACTGCACAGCCACAGCCACTGCATGCTACTCCCTGCCTTCTACGCTAGGCAGTTATTTGTATCTCTCTGCTTATTCAAAAAAGTCATTTTATTCAAGTTCTGGAGTTTGTTTATATGTCACTTTTCTTCACTCCAATTGCTGAGCCCACAGGCAGAATTTCTCTCCCAGAACAGTTTACCTAATCTCCCTGTTGAAATAGAACCACAACCATGCAATGCACCATCCATTTAGAGATTTTCTATATGCAAATTAGATCCACAACCCAGCATATTTGTACAAGAAACTCCCTGGGTAGGAACTATACTACATCTTTCTTCTAATGCATAGATTTAATCCAAAGCCAAATGCCAGTTTGCAAACAATCCAAATTCAACTGCTAACCACATGTTAGGCACAGATAAATAAGTGAAGTCTATTAGGATTCAACATGTATTCATACCACACTCTGCATCAATTCTATTCTATATTTATTACCCAAGGTCTTGGAGTGCTGAAAGTCACATGCTACAAACAAACATGTGGCAAGCATTTTTATGCCTGGTTAGCAAAGACAGTCATACTCCAAGTACATGACCAAGGTTCAACAAGAAGGACAGCACAGAGTGCTATGCAAACAGTCAGAGCTGTTCAGAACAGACTACCAGCCCCAGTGACATACGCTGGAATTTAAGAAGCCCAAGGAACTTCCCAGGGGGAAAATTTAGTCTGTTCTGAAGATGCCAATGCTATAAAGGTGCCACTTCTGGCAGTCATATGTTGCAATGCTTAATCTGTCTGGAAGACCCAAATAAGTCTTCATTTAATCTCATAAACTATACTGATGTCTGATCCTTTGTGACTCCAGATAACTCCTCTGATGCTTGGTGATATTTTACAGATGCAACTTTTTATACACTGTATAAAATTCTTAGCCCTTGAAAACTGAGGTACCTCCTAGAGGCTTTAATGAGTTTCTATGATCCCCACAGTTTTCTAGTGCTTGTCTTGAAATTCATACTGTGTACAGGGAGGAGATGGGATTACCCACCAATATTTATGTTTATATTTAGTTTATGATCCATGATCTTGGGTTAGGACAAGCAGATTTTTTTAATTAAGAATTCCATCATGACAGAAACCCCAAGCAACAAGGATATTGCTATAAAAGATAACAGATGCTTTAAACAGAGCCTACTATCACCTAAACCAGGAGAGAACAGGGACTTCTTTTCCCACTCTTAATCTTTTATTGTGCTTTTAGCTCTCATTTTGCCCAGTCCACTATTCTCCGTGGAGGTAATTACAGAGAAAAGTGTGTCCTTGCCACTTGCCTGCTTTCCAAGGGTCCTCTGTAATTCTGTATTCTTGAAGAGCCAGAGTTAGACTACAAGTTCATTTTCTCGTCCTCCCTCTCCTTTACCCTTTCTCCCTCATTCATCTGGGGAGATCTAAGCAGCTCCTACATTTGTTTACCCCCAGAATGGGTAATTTCCTTACAAATTGGTTAATTGGTTAACCACCAGAGTGGTTAATTTCCTTACAACTTCTTACAAAATGCCTCTGCTCACTTTACTGGAGAGCCCCTAGACATGCATGAAGGCTTTTCTTGCAGTCAAGTAGGTGATACCTTACCTCCTCCATCATCTGATGCCTCCGGGCTCTGCTGTCTGAGACGATGGCTGCAGCAAAGCACAAGAAAGAATTTCAATTGCAAGCCCAGAAAAACATCTTGTTGTGCCCCCTTTCTCCCCACAAACTTGACAGTCTGTCAAGGAGAGAGTTTCCAAGTGCACTTAGCCCACAGACTGACCTTCCATACCCCTCATTGCTGGGCCCTGCAGAAATCTCAGCCTAAGCAAGATGTACATAAGACAAAGCCCTAGGCTGCAGACAGTAGGGCCTTGGGTGAGGTCTGGGAGGAAAGCAGTGGCTTTCTAATTTTCCTTCTTTCTGTTTTATGGGAGTGACAGAGCCATCATCTACTCCATATCCAGGGAACTATAGAATGACCAGCCCTGCCCCATCCCAGGACACACGATATGAGTTCCTGACAGGCTCTGCATCCTTCCCAACTTTCAGATCTTGGTGTACTGGTCAGACGATCAGGTAGGTGTAAAAGTTGTGGAGCAAGTCTCAGCAACAATGGGAACTTACTCTTCTACTTCTTCTGCATGCTTTCTTCCTGACCTGCAAGACAAGGAAGGCTTATGTTCAGAAAAGGCTAGAGAAAATTAAAAACTTCACCTTTCCCCATACAATTGTTATTGTGCAAAACAGTTCCTGCATCAGGTCAGATATAACACATCACACCTTAAAGAGTTCTGAGTGACTATTAAATGTATCAAAAAGTCCCTAAGTGTGACAGACTGAAACAAAACCACTTGGGTCCCAAAAGACAGCTGTGCCCAGATATGGCAAGAACCATGCTCTCTGTTTCTTGAGTTTCTCAGACACTTTTTTATCCCCTATGTAATCAGCTGCAAGAAGAGCTGGCCATACCTGAGTAGAGAGATTGGCACATGAAGGAGTGGAGAAGGTGCTATACTTCCACCTACTCCCAAGAGATCAACAGTCTCCCCCCCACGGTTGTGCATAAAGACTTTCTGGTTGCCTTTCAGGTTAGAAGCTCCACCTGGGCTGGCCAAGCTCAGGTCAGACATGCAGTCGCTGCAGAAAATGAGGGTTGATCTGGCTGAGTTAACAGGAGCTCATCATAATAACATGGCGGGGAGGCACTGGCAAATGGCAGCTCCCTTGCTCTCCACCCCAGCAAGCCCAGAAGTAATTCAGTCCCGATTAGGGACGCTTGTTCAATATTCAAAATGTAAAACATGGAGATTGCTGAACCAGCACTTTGAAAAGTTAATTAAATGCCAGGTTTCTTTTTAGCAGATACTCCATCACTCGCTGATTGCTTTGGCCATTTTGCAGAGTGAAGTTTCATGTCTATGTGTTGGGAATAAATATTCTACCCTCCCCTGAAGTCAGGGTGCCATGACAAAGAATACACGGGACTCTTCCCTATCACATGCACTGTCCCAGAACACATCAAGGTGTAAAAAAAGTTGCTTCACTGTCTTGCACTGCTGTTTTCAAAGCACTTTGTGACATGGTACAGGCCTCTCCTCATCTGCTCTCTGTTCATCTAGCTCTCCTGTGAATAATCTATTCTTCTAAGAGGCGGGAGTAGGGCAGAGAGGATGTCTAGCTATACAGAGAAGAGGTGTAAGGAGAAGAAAGTCCTTTGTCTCTGCTGCTGTCGCTGGAGCTTGCAGTCTGTGAGAAGCTAAAGATTACACTGAATCAGTGATCTGAGCCCAGTAATATCGACTGCTTACAGTCAGAACTGCAGCTGTGTGATGACATCTGCACCTGGGCTTTCAGCTGTATCTGCACCCCTCTGTTCAGAGGCAGAAACGCAACAGAACTGGGGAAACAGTTCTTGCAGTGAGGATGAAGTGTCCAGCTCCATCCTTCAGTGGTAGTACAAAGCACTTTTTGTGAACCTCCTGATACTATGGAGAAAGAAATGGATGGCTTTGGAGAGCCCTCCACCAGTGCTCAATGGCATTTAGACTCTGAGAAGATAGAGGCAGAAAGATGATGCAAGATTTCTCCTCTTCCTTCTTCCTCCTTTATGCCTCCACAGAACTGGTTCCCACATAGCCTTGCCCTCTCCACGCTGAAACATCCCAGATGTTTGCACAAATGCATTGCACAGCCATGCACAGTGGGATTATTTCCTGGGGATTCAATTTAACATCTTTTTGGCATGATTCCATTACTCTTGATGATTGTCCAACCCCAAGTAACACTCTCTTCCTCAGTACTCACACTCCTTACAGTTTTGCTCCTGTCTCCAGGCAGGAATGAAACACTCCACATGTTCATATTCCCCAGGAGAAAAGGTCACTACTACTATCCCTGTAAGCAATTTCTGTTTCTTTATCCTAAGCTCCCTGTCGTGACTGATACCCAGGTGGCCCACAGGGAAGGCAGTCATGTTAGTCCTAGAGGCAGAGACTGCTTTGCTTGTGTTCTGAGACTTAGGCTTTCTCAACTTTTCTGTGTTGTTAGGAAAGGACTTATTCAGGACAATGAGCGAATACCTTATTATGAAACAGCTGTACTATATATTGGAAAAAAAACAGTTTGGGAAACAAACTCATCAACACGGAGCAGGGGGAATAACACTGGCCCCTTTAATCCCAGAGCCCAGGTGTTAGAATTCTCCCATCAAACAAGACCATTCCTTCCTCTTCCCAGGGCAAGCTACAGCCCCATGGTCAGCGTCCCCAGGAGAACACCTTAGTCCCTGTGCCACAGGTCCCGACGGTGGCACTGGATGAGGCAAGTCCCTCATGCTGACAGTACTGCAGTTTATACAGGGCACTTATACACTAACAGCATGGAGCAGGAGCTAGAACTGACTGCTCTTCTGTTTAGGAGAGATATCTGCTTCCAATCACCTGTACTAGATATGTTTGTTAATATATGATTTGGTACAGCATTATTTGATGAAACTAGCATTTCAAGTCAGCTCATGAGCTCGCACATAGAAAACTAACCCAAAAATATGGTATGAAGCTTCTGTAGCACAGGAAAGAATTGTATGTTTTACAGTCTCTGTGATCTTAATGATCAAGCAAAGAAGACAACAGGCAACCTACTATTTCCTCTATTTTTTTATAAGGCTTCCTCTCATTTTGTTTGGTGCCAAATTACTTTTAGAGTTCCTGTTTCAGACTGGGGAAAAATTCCAAAACATTTTTGGTTTAACTAGTCTTCTGCTTTTTTGGCAAAACTGCAGTACCTAAATCTATGTAACAAAGTGACTCTGAGAGGAAAGACAAGCTTTGTCTTGTGTCCTAAGGTAAAAAACCTTCAAGGCAGCAAGAGAAATCATTAATAGATCTTCAAAAGGTGCCCCACCTTCAATTCTGTCCATTCCATAAACTAAACATAGCTGAGGGCTAAGCTATACCTGGAGATAGTATTCCTGCAGAACCAATCAACAGCTTGTCTCTGTTCTCCAAGTACTATGGGAAGCCCCAGAGGATTTCTTCATGATGTTATCACATTGTTTTAAGGATTGTGGAGTATCCCTTCCTAAGAATAGTCTCACCTTACCAATGCCAATTGCCACACATTGAGACCAACATTTCCTCCTTCAGGAATATCAGGTCTGGATAAACAGCACCCTCCTCATTCTTCTCATGAGCTTTCTAGTGGTGAGTGAATGCAGACATGCAATGAACCTGACTAAACTCAAGCCAGCATACACAGCTTTCCTACTCTTTTCTCACAGTCTCAACAACACAAAGTGCACTGCCCTGCTTTGTCTGCTGCAGGAGCAGGCACAGCCCAGGGAGGGCAGCAACAAGGACCTACAAAATAAGCAACTGAATATGACTACAGATACAGTCACTAAAGTAAAGATAAACAAAACAATACAATCCCAGGAGCACTGCTCAGAAATACATTCAGTCTGCTGTATTATACACCAGCCACTCCCCATTTTTGTCAGACAAGTATACATCTGTTTTTTTCACTTATGCTCCCAAGTCCATTGCATCTGGAGGGGCAAAGAACATGGACTCACTCCATCACCTGGACAGTGAGAGCAGTGTTTTAAACTGCCTTTCCCTGAGAATCCATCAGCACTCCCAAACATAACCATAATCCCAGAATATTCCCTCTGGCTTTGGGCAGCTGCTTACCCCCTCTCTATTTCAGGGTACTGAATAGCTGTGAAACTGGGTGAAAGACCCTGACAGTCCTTGTGTAACCCCACAGCACGTAACTCCTAGTACAGAATACATATTTCTCTCCTAGCTCTGCCCCGGGGCAGAGGATACAGATGTGATCTCTCTCTTGAGGGTTCTGCCCAGGATGAATGCTTCATCCACATTAATGAGACTGGATTAAACCTCAAACCCAAGACTTTACTCCCACACAGCCTCCTGATGTACAGCTGAGCTGCCTGCAACTTCTGTGCTGAAGGGTGAAAGGCAGTTCCAATGTAGACATCATCTCTGTTAAACTGTTTCTTTCTCATTTAATGGACTACCACGGAGATCTAAATGGAGATAAAGTGGCAGGGCTCAGAGAACAGCCAGGATGCTATCTTTATGCAGCATGACAATGTGCAGTGGTTAATTAGACGCCGTTAACCTATTTTAGCAGAGGACATAACTGGGATGAATGGGGGAAAACGTCCTTGAAATCTTTTAATGTCCACAGCTCATGAGAGCTCCAGACACACTTGCGTCCTGCACCGCGCCACAGCCAGGCTCCAAGGGGTTCACTGTGCAGGACCGGAGGTTCTCTGGTGCGGCCCGGGGAGGTGTGAGGGCATCACAGCCAAGGAAAAGGGAAGAAATTACCGCAGCCGGCGGCGGGACGGGAACGCCCAGCATGGCGCGGAGGAGCAGAGAGGCCGCTGGCCGCCCGGCTGCGCTCGGTCCGGGCAGGCCGGCAGCTGTGGCCGGCCCGCCCCGCTCCGGGCCGCGCTGCCCGCGCCGCCGCCTCAGCCACGGCATGGCCGGGCCGCGGCCGCCCCCTGCCGGCACCGCGCGGGGCTGCCTCCCGGGCCGGCCGGCAGCCCACCGCGGGCTGGCCCGGCACCCGGCCCAGCCCGGACCCAGGGCCGCTCTCATTTTACAGGGCAGCGCGGGAGAAATTCATCTGCCCCTGTATGTGTTGGCCTATTTCCTGGCATGCCTCAATCACTTCTACCAATGACGTGAAACCAGAAAGCCGCTCCAAGCATCCCTCTTGCTAAAAGAATGAAACCGGGGAAAAGTAGACGGTCGTGATGCTCAGAGATGCATTTTGTTTGGAGACAGTAGGGCGATCAAAGGGCGGGCAGAGACAGGCTGGGTGCGCAGGAAGCAAGTCAGCAGTCGGCATTCTGCCTCAGTGCTTCCATCCAAAACCATACCCCACCTCAACACCGAAGGCTTGGCTCAGCCCACAGAGAGGCACGGAACTTTTTGCCTCTCGGGCAAAAAGACTGTAATTCAGGTCTAGACCTGAGAGAGGAGGGGAAAAAATATTTAAAAAGACGTTGTACCCTCTTGCTCAAGTGTTCCTTAAGTGCCCATCACCACAGTGAGTGGGTGGTGAGCTAGGAGTTGCAGCTTGTTCAACAGCCCTAAGGCACAACTAAGTTACACATCCAATATGACACACAAGTGCTAACTGATAGTTTTCCAGGCTCTCCAAGTGTGGGTCTCCATCACTGCTTGTTTGCTGTGGCACAGGAAAAGACACATTCACCAAGGCTGTCTGTAAATTAGAACTACTACCTGTGCTGGAAAGCACCACAAGGTGCCTTCTCAGCTATTCCATTGCATCTTCCCTGGGGCTCTGATCTGTTGTTTTAAGTTTCCACCCTTTCTTTCTGGCCTGTAGCAGCCTGGAAAAGCCAGGTTTTCCTTTACAAAATTAAGGAGTTTAATCTTCACATCTCCTACAATTGAGGTAAGTTTTACCATTGATTTCAGTATGCTATGAGCCTTTATTTTCATCACAGGTTATCACCTCACAGCCCTCCACTTCCTAACCCTGGAATGCATGGCTACATGTATCACTGCAATGGGGTTTTGGGGCAGACACACATTTTTCAAACTGTAATGGCCCTACCATCCACTTTCTGGCCCCCTCACAAGCTGCCTGTGCTGGTCGGACCGCATGCTGAACACACCGCCCCAGAGCATGGCTCTGGAAAGGGATGGATACAGCAATGAGCTGGCATGCTCTGTGAGATGGGATCTGACAGACACAGCTGCTAGCCAGCTCCAGTTGAAATGGACTTCTGAGGCACTTAAGCTCCAGCTGAAGTGTTTCTGTTTCTCCTCATGTCCTCATGTACATATGTGGGTTTACTTAACAGAAACAACAAAGGAGGAAAGCTCTGGCAAGCGGGACTTTAGGAACTGGCACAAAAGAACAAGCTGACAACAGAGTCTTCCCGAGGATCACTGAACCTCAGCCTACTCACTGCATCATCCCCGAAGCAGATGTTCCCAGGGTTCCCCCTCTCGCTCCCTGGTAGAGAGCTGACCGGCAGAGCTGTTCAGAGCTCCCGCTGAGCAACAGTAAAAACAACAACACTCAATACAAATTCCTGCTGTGTGGGAAAACAGAAAGCAGTGCTGCAGTTTCTAGAGGTATCCACCACATATCTTTGGTCCCTGAGAACAGAGGCTTCTGTCCAAGTGATCACGTTCTTGGCCTCCAGTAAGCACAAGGCCCGGCTCTCACAAAAAATTACTCTTGAGGTTACAGGAGCATTTCAGCTTCCATTTAAAGAAAAAAAAGCACACTTCTGGATCCTCGTGGTTACAGGGAAGAACTGACTGCTAAAGGAGATAGAAAATGTATCTAAGGTTGTTTGGGGTTTTTTTTTTCAAATCTCACAATAGAGAACAAACACATGATTACAAGGTTCAAAGACCTTTCACTTGTGACTGGCCTCACTGAAAACATTTATATGAAAAATATTGGAAATAATTAGGGGTTTATTACTCAATGGTATCTTGTATTATCATCTGAGAGCAACAGCTTTTGAACAAAGATATTTTAAGAACTTGGATTAAAATTTGAGAATAGTAGAGGGGTTTTATGGGGAAGGGGGCTGGGGGAGGGGGAAATAGGGCCAAGCAAGTAGATCAAGTCATCTCAGGTCCCTTTCAACAGGTAAACTGCATTAAGCTAGACTTCACAGCCAATATACAGGTGACCTACAATGGCCAGACAAGTTTTTAGCCTTGGCTATGACAGATACAAAAGGGTTGGAAGTTGCACGTTTTCTTCAAGAAGGTTTTGCTATTTTAAAATAGAAATGTTTGGGACAGCAATAATAGCATCCCCTAAATTTGCTGGGAAATTTCTTGGAGATGCAGAGAAATAAGGAAAGAAGATGCTTTGTCCTCAATCAGTAAAAAAAAAAAAAAAAGAGAGAGACTTCACCCTGAGAATCCTCTGCCACTTCAGCAGCTTACATGGATCGTTACCAAAAATGCCACACTTACTTCTGTTCCCTTTTTGGTTTTTGTCATGCAAGCTGCATTTCTAGGGGAGCAAGAGGCTGCAATCCTACTAGACCTTCCATTGCCCAGTACCTTTCCAGAAAAAGAAGTTAAAGAAAACGTCACTAACTGGGAAAAAATAAACAGAAATCTAGGTTAAAAATAAGAAGAAAAAAAAAAGGAAAAAGAAAAAAAATGGTAAAAAAAACTCTTGAAAAGAAAAAAAAAGGAGGGGAAAGGAAAAAGAAGAAGCAAAACACTTTTTCCAGGCTCCTCTGAGCACTGCAAAGACATAAATGGACATAAGTCTAACACTTTCCCCTTGCAGGAAACTCTTGCAAGTCACACTAAGCAGGTTTAAAAGGAATAAAAATCCCCTGTGACAGCCAGGGCCCTGAGAGATTCTCAGGTGACTCTTCTGTCTTATAGTGACATTTCTTTTTCTGCCAGTTATCTTTACTGAGTCTAAACAGAAACACCAAGGAGAGCTCACCCCAGCAATGACATGAAGGGACAAGAGGACAGGAGCTTGTTAGCATTCCTAGAACATCCAGCCTATTAAAAAAAAAAAAAAAAAAAAAAAAAAAGAAAATAAAAAGAGGAGGGGGCAGGGAGAGAGAGGGAAAAAAACCCACCCTGGGCCTGCACATTGCAGCTTACCGCCATCTTCATGTCCTTGATGCGTGCCGATGGCATGGAGGTGGCTGGCACCAGATCAGCCCAAGAGAAGGAATGAGAGGCCAATGGAGATTTATGTGAGGAGAGTGAGATGGACAAGGTAAAATTGTCAGGAGGAGTTGTTAGAAAGTAAAATATATTGTGACAATTCCACTCCTGCCGTTCATCAATAAACTGACAGATCATTTAGTGTCAATTAGGAGTGATAGATGGACAAGTCCCCATGATCCTGGGCCAAAATTAATGGCTGGGAGGGAGAGGGTGATTGAAAATGACGGCTGACATTGAGAGGAAAGTCCTGAAGGTCCCCAAGGGGCCATTACTTGCCTCATTCCCTTGCAGATCAATGCAGGGACAAACCCAAAAACAGACACTTCAAGACAAAACTTAATCAGACTTCCTTTTCTTTCTTCTCCTTCTAAGTTGTGCCTCCTCACTTGGCAGCCTTGATCCTCTCTGCCTATACTCTTCACTTCACTGAGGACATCCGCAGATGGCTGCAAGCTGCAGAGTGAGGCTGACATCTCCCATGCAGCCGTGAGTCTGGCTCTGCTCCCAACTTGGCCATGTCACAGGGAAGTCCAGACTGAGACTCACCTCAGGCCTGTTGGATTGGGAGTAGAGAACAGAAGCAATGACAGAAGCTTTCCCCCACTGTCCCAGACAGAGAAACTCATGAGCACTTTACTACTCCCAGCTGCAAGATAGGGATTGGTAGAGGTTCTAAAACCAGGCACTCTCAGGAGTCATTTTTTTATAGAGAGAATACAGGATAGCTTAAGCCCATATTTTTGAAACAGGAGCTTTTTAACTTTACTTATGTCTAGAGACCTTGAATCATAAAACCCCTTAATCTCTTAAATAACTTTCCTCCAGCTCCAGGGTGCAATCTCACCACTGCCTAGCCCTCAGAGCCTTAAATGATATCTACACGTGGGCTGGGTTACCCTGCTCTAAAGGTCACCCCAGCTGTATCTTCTTCCTTCCTACAGGCACTTAATATTCACCTTCTTAACAAATGCATTCCTGGACATTGTACCACTTCTGTTCTAAAATACTTCAGCATGGTCATTTTCTTAAACAAGCCTTGATTATTCCAACTCTGTGTGGCCTATCAGTCAGAAAGTGGAAATCCCATTTGTAGCTGAAGCACCTGTTGCTAAACTGCCATGATCCATGTAGAAGAAACAAGGTACACATACAGGCACTGAAAGGGACTTCCTACTGAAAGCAGCACTTGTGTTTGCTTGCAGGGCTACCTGAAACAATCTGTGTTTATTCCTCAACAACCCTAGCTGCTGCCGCAGAGCTGTAGGAATTTTAGGGGGCTCATTGGAAAACCAAAGGGATAAACCACCCAAATAAATTTAGAGATCCCCAAGAAGCAAAGAAATTAAGATACTGCTAGAGAGGAAACTGGAAGAAATTCTACGAGGAAAGTCAGAGAGATGAGATCAGAAAAAGTTGGAATTAAATGAATCATGGAAGCACCCCTCCTTTATCAAATCTTCACCAGTATGCAAAACTGAGTTCCCTTTTCCTTCCCCCACTGGCAGGCACTTTGTGTTTCTTCCTTTTGATGCGTGAGATAGCCTGACAGTAAAACTCTGCTTTGCTTGTCAGGAGTGTCAGTGCTGATGTCATTAGGGACATCAGCACAGCTTTCAGAATGGCACTTGGGCTCCATCCAGTGGTTAGAGAGCTGCTTCTGTAGGAAAACCCAGCTGTAATTACTGTTATTTATCTCAGCAGCCTACTAGGCTCCAAGTGGCTGCCTCGGTTCTTGGCTGGTCCCCTTCCTGCTAATACCGGTGCTAGAATGTTGCTAGGGCAGCAAAGAGACCGCCTCTTCTCACAGAGAATTACTCTTCTGAGTACAGGTTTAACTAAATACAGCAGATTCAGGTACAGATGGCCCTTGTAGTATGGAAAAAATAATTTCCTGTCACTACTTTGAACCATTTAGTTGCTGTTTGCAAAGGACCAGCCTGGGGGTTTGCCCAGACACTTACTAGAGGTCCCCATCATTACCTAGATGTACAAAACGAGACTCCTAGCAATGACAACTGTTCTATAAGAGTACTGGGAGTCCAAAGTAATCTTCTCACATTTGGCTTTTGAAAACTTGAGTAAAATAGATCATGTTGATAGTTCTCAGCAATTTAAATATCTGACACTTGCAAATACTATGGGAACTCTGATAAAATACTGTATCTCGCACACCATCTCTGCTAATTAATTTTAAAAATAATTTAGGTTGGAAAACTTTAAGAGTCCTCCTCCTCCTCTTCCTATCTTGCAACAGTCTGATGGAAATAATCAGCAAGATGGTGAGAATATTTACAAGTTTATATAAGCATGACATGAGCTGGGCAGGTAAGGGACTAAAAGAGAGCAAAAAGGTAGAAAAACAGGTTACAAACTAAATTCAACTCTAACATGTGCCAAATGGAAATAAAAAGAACAATTTCAAGTGAGCATTTCATACTGATAAGACTCTGAACTAGAAACACAGCAGGAAAGCATCCCTGCAAGAAAAGCAACACATACAGTTGTAACTGACTGAATCTGTCATACACAGAACTAAAAGCTATGATTTCAAATGGAGAAAGAATAACATAAATAGCTGCAAGATCATTGCACAAGTGGCTGCAGTATCCCATCTGACCCACAATATATTTACATAACACAGAAAATCTAACTGTAGCCACTCTGCTCATCCTTCCTTTCTAAGTGAAAGAAAAAAATCAGATTTTACATTGTCTAAAAATCAAATTACTTCTAACAGAACAATTCCCAAGTGTAGGTTCAGTTACACTGGCAAAAAAGGGCTTAAACTTAAATCAGATATATCAACAGAAGCATGTTATTCTAATTACATCTACACTAGTGAACTTGGAGCAAGTTAACTTGATGGGCTTCCAAACTGAGTCAAATTGGTTGAAAAGCTGTGGGGAGATAGAGCCTGAGAAAACAGAAACAACAAAGCTACAGCAACATTGGTATGACATCAGCCAATGACTCAGACTTTTCACATGAAGGCTTTACCCTGGGATATATCACAAAGCAAGCCCTGCAGGCCAGCATGTCAGACTTTTTTAAGGGAGAGAAGAAGAGAGATCAGCTTGGGGAGAATACACAGGAAAGGAAAGACAGGGGAACTAGTTGCACAAAACCCTTGTACCTCGTATGACTGGAGAAAGTCAGAACAAACTTCTTCATAAATTTTATTCAATAAAAACTCTTATCACAAATGAACACTGTCAGATATGACGTATCACATGCATGACTGAACAAGGGACACATCTTGGTCTCATGTCCCAATATGCAGACTCTCAGAGGCAGAAAGATCTGCAACCCTGTGTCCTGTTCTGCTCCTCCAGCTGAACTACATCCAATGTCATAGAAGTCTTTACTCCACACACTTACTATGTTTTGTAACCTATGCAGTTGAGATGCTAGGGGAGCACCACCCACAGCTAATGCTGCAAATCTATAGGATAAAGCTAATGTCAAACAACGGAAAACATAGTAAAATAGCATGTGGCACAGTGCTGTTACATTAGGAACCTGCTCACTGTCCTTCGGGGCACATTAGGCACAGGCCTGCATATGTGTTACCTCCAATCTAGTCCTTCACCTAACCAACAATTACATAACTTGTTTTTCCTGAACATTGAATTGAACCTTCTTGTCTGCTGTCACATTTCCATAAAGCTTCTGCTTGGTCCTACAAAGATCCAGGATCATTGGTGGCACTTTTTTAATACCCTGATGGGTATTTTTTATTTTCATACCCTGAAGGTGGATGCATCTTTGCAATAGCAATTTCTAGCTGCAGCCAGCCTATGAAAAATAACCACTCTTTATTACCTTGCTTTATTGTAGCCTCCAAATTTCCAGACTATTTATTCTTGAGAGACAAAACGAATGATAATTTTCCCAGAAAACACTGTTTTTTGGAAAGGCTACCCCAGAAAACAGACCAGTTTTCTCCCCTCCCAAGAAATACTGACTGTATTGCAGGTTTCTGGATGTCCTCACCCATTCTCAGTTTCAGAAAAGAAAATACATAACTTTCCATAAATCAGAGTGCCTCCAAAGTAAATATTAAGACATATAGACTTTTATTATAGGCCCTTAACTACACAAGCAATCTCACACCAGTCCACAGCTGAGCCCTTCAGCTCTGTGAATATGAAATACAACATCAGCATAACTTCTCAGCTTGGAAAACCACAACTATTTGAAAGCAAGTAATGTTCTCCCAGTCTGCACAGTACTTTAGTTTTCATACCTATGCTATTACCATGTCCAGACATTTCCTTTGTCTTACGTGTCCTTCACATAAGCATCAGGCATCTCAACACACATTCTACAGCTTGTATGCTTTTTCCTCCCATCACTTCTTGCTGACCATCTCCATCCATCTCCATTATACCATAACCCCATACACACATAAACATTGACAAATTTCACCTTTACTGTCAAGGCTGATCAGTAAATCCTGATGTGTTCATTGCACTCTTGTCAGTGTGGTGCTGTCATGTGTCACTATCCTGGAAAGGACAGAACCAGTCAAATCCCCCCATCCCAGCTCCTGCATTTAACATGTATATTATGCTCTTGACTCATTCCAGGCACTGTACCAGGTAAGGAATACACTGCCTCTGGCAAACAGGGACATGTACACAGTTCAAAGCCTCACCAAGTCAATTAGAAAATGGAACCAAGCAAGAGCAATACTTCAAATGGCTTGAACAAGTTACATTGACACTGGAAAGAGAAACCATCTAAAAGACCCAGGAAAACTGTTCCAATGCCTGCGACAGCAAGGTCCAACTAGTTCCTTTATTCCACACCGAAGTCCCTCTTAACAAGGAAAGAGGTGAGCACTCACTTGGTAGGTGCCAGTACAGGATCATCGGCCCAGCCTCCTTGCCGGCGTGGGGGTTTAGGTGGTGGAACCTTTAATAAAGAGAAGAGACATGTTACAGACAGCTCTGGTCAAGGCAGAGTCAAGCCAATTGAGACACCAGGCCCACACACACTAATGTAACACTTTACCAAATAATGGAGAGATAGTGTTTAAAATGCTCTTTAATCATAAAATAAAAGGAAGACATAAACTACAGGACAGGTTTTTAAGCTTGTCTGTAAACAAAAGATGCATCACCCTAATCAGTATCTTGACAAGTTTCAGGTCTGTATGCCTTTGACATTTTGAGGACACACAATAGAGTAGCTGACTGTATCAGCTACTGATACAATATAGTAGCTGACTCTGATCCACAGAGGATGTACTCTCCTGGCAAAATAGGGTTCACTGGGAACTTGTTCATCACTGTTGCCCACATATGAGTGGGACGTATCACAATATGCCTTTCCTAGGGTACAAGAGAGCATGTTTTAGACATCTTGTTTTATATGAGGAATTGTTCCTAAGAAGTCTGCTTTTGTCCACTGCTTAGAATAGGAGGATAGATGCCAAGTTCAGATACAGAGATCCATACCAAACTCTTCCAAAGTTAGTTGGGATGAATCCCACCACTGCCACCACCGAAATCCAGAGGGGAAGATCATCTGGAGCTTAATGACATCCCCTGCTATTTTCTTGCATTGTATTGTGTGGCACTCTGCCACATGGCAAGAGAAATGGGAATTCAGCTTGGGGCTTATGATGGGAATTTTCAAATGGGGCCACAAATTCCCACCATTTGGAAGCTGGCCGTTGCCGTTTACAGCTTTGGGCTTAGTTTCCCTAGCCTGAGGCACTTTGTACAGCAGTGCCTTTAGTATTCTGCATGGCAAGCAATGATGAAAGCAGAGGTAACGGGAATCCAGCTTATATAGCTCCCAATTGATGGTGCCCAGTGAGGGAAGATGGATTACAGGGACCTGTGAATGGACCATCATGAGAAAGAATGATTGGGCAAAAGATGTCCCAAAACAGAGAAAAAATGCTAACTGCAAAGGAATGGTGAGGGCACAGGTGGCTTCCACAGATTTTATTAAGAAAGTGAATAATTGGGATGACTCCTTAGGAGTTTTGACTTCAGAGAGAACCTTGCATGTGTGGTGGGGTCAACCCTGAGCCAAAGCCAAATCGCCTCTTGCCACAGATGAGGACAGGGTCGAGCTAACCCCTGTCGGTAGGGGTCTCGCATGTTTATTTCTTGAAGTAGAAGCCTTGTTTGTGAGTGTGGGAAATTAAGAGACCCTGCCAGGGGCAGCCTCTGCCTGCTGCAGGGAGGGGTATGACCCTGCATAGCTCCCTGATAGGAGCAAAAATAGTCATCCTCCAAAAATAAACAGGGAGCAGGAATGAGGCAGGAGCTGCAGTCCCAAAATACCAACTTTCTTCAGCAAAGGGAGCACAGGAGGGCAGAGGGACAGGCAGGGAGCGTGAAATGCAGGAAACAGCCTCCTTATATGGGCTCATCCGTAGGGGACAGAGCTCAGTCGACTGGAATGACCATGTCACAGAATGTGAAGCCTTCAGGGGCCCAAGTGAATGGAGTTTTCTGATCTTTAAATGATTCCCCCAGATTCTTAAGATGCCAAACCAGAGAAGAGGCTACAGTGCCAAAAAAGGAGCATTTTGAATTCAGTTGATCTGGACACACCCAGAGCCCAGGAAAAAGCGGGAACACACACCACATATGGGCGTGCATGCCACATAAACATCCCTGTTCCCATTACACACACCCCTAACTCAAAAACACACTCCTTCCCACACAGATGCTTCCCATGCAAACAACCCCCTTTCCCCTCACACTATCCCTGTGATAGCCAGCAAGCCATATTTCCAATACACAGCCTCACAACTCTTCACAAAGGTGCATGGGGATACAAAAATGACACCAAACAACCTGGGCCACAAGGCTGAGGAAAAATGCAGCATCTCCAGGACATCTCAATGCACCTGCAGTTTAATTTACTCATCATCAAAAAACTAGCCTTCAGATCAAAGATAATTCAAGTGGGGCACATTAGATCAGAGGGTGATGACAATGTCTGGCCCAGTCTTTGCACAAGGCATGACTCCAGGGCATCTAGGGGTTTGATTCCAATGTCTTGCCAATGTTATAATGTGTTCTGATTGATCATACACACCAGGCAACCCTGAACGTCTATCAGATCCTGAAAAACACCTCACATACACCTACAGGTCTTTTATTCCTCTTGCAATAAATCGGGTAATTCTTTCTGAATTGCCTACAGGAGCACTAGCAACAGGAAAGGCAATGTTAACTGTCAGCTGAGGAGAAATAGCTTTTCTTTGTTAGTTGCCTGGAAAGTGCTGCAATAAGGTCACATGCCAGATACACTTTTGTCAAGTAAATAAACTTACCTTCATATACTTTCACAGTTCCAAAACCTCAGCATAATTTACAATTGAGAATGCAATGTTGTGCTTTGCCATAATATGGTGACAGGTAGGGACTTTGCAGCTGCAAGCAAGAGCTCAAGGCAGAAAGTGGGACAAATGTCAACCCCAGAGGAATCAGAGCAGAAACAGAGTATACTGTTCTCCTGTAATGCAGCAAATGTGCTCCTAAACATACCTTTTGGGTGAAAAAGACTGGGGGATTTAAATGATCAGAACTTACTGGTACCTACTGTTATATCTTAGGCAAGATTTGTATGTATGTTCCCAAATGCAAAGCTATATATCCAAACAGTTTAGTTTTTAGTTCAAAACACTGAGATTCCACCAGCTCCTGAGAACAGTATTGTCTCTCAGCCCTTGCTGCTCAGTCTCTTTCACAGTATCAACTAATCACTTACTTGCTGGGATTTGCCTTTCCACTTCAGTTTTGTCTGTTATTTATCTCCAGATCATCTCCTCTACTTGAGTTTCTGCAGATTGTCTCTTTTCCAAGGAAAATTGCCATGGTCTGAGTTTTTGTTTTGTTGTTTCTGGGTTGTTTTTTTTCCTCAGAAATTCAGCTCACCATTTTTGTGATGGCATCTTTCCAGTATTTCTCAGGCCACCCTCCTTACCAACACTTCGATACTACATCCATAATCAGTATTTTGTCTCTCCCTTGGAAAAATGACTGGCCTGAATTCCATCTCTCCTTCATTGAAGTAGAAACTCTACCTTCTTCTTTATTGTTTTTCAGGCCCTTTCTTATCAGACAAATGCAGAATTCTAATCTGGCTTCCCCATTAAAGCAGAAATTTCCAGGCTACTTGTCAGATCATGTCTACAGTTCTGAAGTTGCCAGTTGGATGCTGCTTCCCTCATGGAAGCAACTACCCTGTGTGTCTCTGAATCCTGAAGGTTCAGCGAAGTTTCTTTTAGGACCTACCACAACAGAGGCAGATTATGGGCATGTTAAGTCCCTCAGATTCTCAGGTGGGTCTGGAAATATGGATTAATTTACCTTCACCAACATGACAACTCCTTTGAAACACTGAGCACTCTGTGCAGGGATGCAGGGATTCAAATGACATTGACAGTGTACAACAGAGGACACACAATTCATGTCATATTTCTCCTAAAATATGTAGGATCTATGTTTTTTCCAATATACAAACACTGTAAGATTTTAAACAGTATGTAGGTGTCTTCTTTTTAGCCAATATTGACCATGAAGGGAAAAGAAAGAAGTATGGGCAGTCTCAAGGATTCTCTTCTCCAGCAAGATGCCAGAGGCTCCCTTGACTGAAGAAAGGAAAATCTCCACAACCAGGCCTGATGAATTAGCTTTGATTGCTGCCATTTTAGGAGCTGTAAGTCAAATACCCCCACTGCTCCTGTGAACAGACACATAAAATAATATGTACTGATCTCAGAGTATGTATGATATCAAAAATACATCAATTCCAAGATCTATGCAAAGATCTATGTTCTTTTTGCAAAGAACAACCCATCTCTGCTGGCTCTCTCTATCATGTCCATAGATGGTTCAAATAGTGCATCTGATTTTAATGAATACCCTTCAAGGACTTCTGCATGTCTTAAATACCGAGCAGAAAACACTGGATTTGCATTTCATCCACAGATTGTCCTTTTCCCAGTCCCTGACTTTCCTTTACTAGGGAAAGTGCTATTGAGACAGATCTTGGGGGCCTTCAAATATTCTCTGTCATCTATCACAGGTAAAGGAGCAGCTCATATTGTTAACCAGCTATCAAGAATTTCTCTCCTAAAACAGTGTCCAGCTATTTGTCAGCTGACATGCACCTGTGAAGAAAGCTGTCACCTTTGCAGCATTTGGCACCTTAACCTGTCTGAGGAGTTTCTGCTCTCCCCTGCAGGAAAACAGTGAATCAGCACACAACAATCTGATTTTCTGAACAAGGCATCACCAGGTAGAGGCCTCTCACAACCCACAGTTATAGGGAAGTGCCCCTCCAGCCCTCCTAGGCATGGGCATTTCTCAAACAGTTTGCTACCACCTCATGCTACATATGGTCAGACATTTTCCCATCCACCTTCCCACCTCCTACAGTTCTTTTGTTGCCTCCAGGTGGGGCCAGGAGCACTCAAAGTATGAAATAAATGTGTGGGAAAGGAAAAGCTTTTAATAAAATCATTTTCAATGAGATTGTCCCTAATCCACATCGAGGTAGACGAGCAGGCAGGATACTACTAGAAAGGCTGGGAAACATGGCTGACTAGAAAAGCTATTTCAGAAGATGTCATCAAAAGGCAAGGAGATAAGCTCAGAAAGCTGAAAATAACTGCCCTGCTGGTCAGCCAGTCGGGGTGCACGGGAGAGAGGCCGCACAAGGCCTTGGGGAGCTCCAGGCCATGCAGTGCTGGGGCTCACACTGGGGAAGTTGACCTAATTAGGGAACAAAAGTTCAGCTGCATTTTTAAGATTCCTCCTGGAGAATCTGGCCAACTTCCAGATGAGAGGTCCCCAGGAACAGGCTGAGAGTCCAGCATTTCTACAAGCAACCAGAAGACCTCTGGAAAAAAAAATAGGCAAACCCTGTAAAATGGAAGCAGGTGAAAAAAAGCCAGTGCTTCCTTGGATGCTGTATGCTTTCAGTGGAGGGTATTTACTAGACTAATGCAAGAATCAAAACAGATGACAGAAACTCTGGGACATGAAGGAACACATGCAGCTCAGCCCAGGACCACATAAATGGGAGGGCATTCACAGTGTGCAATAGCTACGGGAAATTCTGCCTCAGAGAACCCTCCCAGATTCTCTGCCAATTGCTTCAAGAGCTATCTACTGCCAGTCCACCCTACTCCCAACTGCATGCCTAAGAAGGCAGAGCCCTGGCAATGTGCCATATACAAAATGCAGCTACCCCTGGTGAGGGCTCCTCTACAAGCTGAAGATCACAGGGGAAAACAGAATGCTAGAGAAAAACATTGCAGTTGCACTGTAAGGTCTTTGGGAATAGGAAATTTTTGTTCCAGCCGTACACCAACACTCTCTAGATCTCATTGCAGTGCAAATTGTAGATACAGAAATGATGTAGGTGACTGCATTACAATTATGACTTCTGAGGTCATGAACTCTCTAAACCAGAGTGGAAGGACTGGTGATTGCCCAAACCATTGTGATTATTTTTATGCAGATAAGGTCCCCTGAACAACACTCAGCTGAGTACAGCTGGTGCTGGGTTCTTCACTTCCATGTTTCTACATTTCAGGGAATGTAGGGGAGAGCACTTGGGGGGTGGCTGCTGCACGGATCCAGACCAGACAATGGAATGAGAGTTTGGAGCTGGGTGCCAACCACTGTGCAAGGGTAAGAACTGGGTCAGGAAAATACCGCTCTGATTAAAGGCCCTGATCATATCAAGCCCCAGGCCATGTCTACACCACAGGTGCAGACACACCTGCAAGCAGGATCCACGTGAGTCAGCTTAAGTCTGGAAATTGTCTTGTTTTAGGGACTTCTGGTAACGAAGCTGGTACCTCCCCAGGTAGAGTGCAAGTTGCTTCTCACCAGGGGATCTCCACATCATCCTGCATTGTATTTTAGAATGCAAATACACTAACTCAACCCCACCCAATTGGGTGACCTAGCAACGTAAGAACACAACTGGCTTTATATTTTTGTTCTTCCAACAAACATTCAATGAAAACAATTGTTCCTGACATGTTGACTTAACCTAAAAAGCAACAGCCCATTTTTCCCACCCAAATGTTTTAGAAGCACTGGCAACTAGAACTACAAAAGAACTTTGATGCCCCTCTCTGGAAAGGTCAGATCCTCAAATCCTCTTTCCAGTTGTTGCCTTAAAGCATGTTGTCATTCAAACACTGAGTGACAGAGAGCCACAGAGGCCACCATCCACCTGTATAAGTGTCAGAAATCAGGTGTTGTGTCTGTTTTTATTCTGTGAAGGACCTCGAGACTACCTATGGCACGTCTACTAAAGCACAACTAGAGGATGAGGTCCCAGCTGGACTCATTGGAACTGATGTCTTCCCATGCAAATGTTGTTGCCTTCAGTTAGAAAGTCTTTCCCTATGGTACCAAAATTATTTTGGTTCCATTTTCAAAGCAGAAGGGCTTCAGGAGAAAGGACTGAGAGCCTTCTCAGACCCAGAACAGTTCACAGGCTTGTCATTATACATAATATTCCCTATGGAGGTGGCAAACATTATTTGCTCCATCTTTTTCAGAGAAGGAAGAGGACAATAAAATCAGTGTTTTCCAGCTTAGAAAGGAGATGGCCAGTTTAACCTCTACGTCTAAAGCATGAGTTTCCAACACTGAAATGAACATCTGCTTATTCAGGACCTGGAGGTCCCTGAAGGCAAGGAAAAGCCCTGCTCCATTTCTGAAGGCTAGAAAGCACAAGATGGGGATCAGGGTCTTTCACTGGTAGTGCGAGGACATACATGCCCAGACCTAGAGGAGTGGGGCCAGAATTCCACAGGGCAGGGTTTCGGACACTGCCATTCCCAGCCACTCTTTACCATCCCAGTAGATCCACCAGCCCAACCTGAGATTATCTATGTACTATGCAGGCACCCCGTGCAGGATATGGATTTTGTTATGAGGATACGGCATCTAAATCCCGCTGTGGGTCTATTTAGGGAATACCCACAGTGCTTCTGCATAAAACTCTAGCTTTCCTTTCATATAGGGACTAAAGAAAACTAGTGGAGGGACTTCTCCAAGGCCTCAAAGCACAATGGCAAAGGCACAAAAAGAACCCAGCAAAATCTTGGCTCACAACCACGTTCATACTCCTGCTGATTCTGCCTCTGCAAATTAACTGAAATATTAGGATACACCCTTTATTATACCATTGATTAGCCTTACAGCCTTTGGCTAAATATCCCAGGCAGTCTTGGAAGGTACAGCCAAATGAGTGATTTAACTGGCAAAAATTCAGATGCAAGATGAGTGGTTTGCCAAAGGATGCAAAACAAGTTTCAGAGGCAGGCAGATGGCTGGAGGGCAGGACTTCAGCAGGTAGGTTCACATCGACAACCTAGATGGGGCTGTTTGTTAGTATTCAAGTAGCTACAAAGTTATCTTCAGCACAGCAAGAGGGAAGGGACCAAATCCAGGAAGAGTTCAGATTGTAACACTCAGCAAAGCCCAAAGGGAGTTCAGAGAAGGGTTATATGAGCCATCAGGGACAAAGGGGCCAACTTCGGACAAATGATTCAAGAAGCCAAGTATTTCAGATTGGCCAGGCAATGACTAAGGGAGGGATATACTGCAACAAGATTTGAATCACACTTTATAACATAAAGTTCCACTCACAGTTGATTTGGAAGAGATTTACAATAAAATTAACAAAAGTTTGTAAGCATACATTAATGTAAGTTACAAGTTATCAGCTTACTGATCAGTCGGATTTCTGAACACTCAGTTAACCATTTTATACCATTTACAGACTTTCACAAATGGAAAAATACTATGAAGTGTGACTGTCATGCTTAAGAGCATAAGCCTGAATACAGGACACAGGAATTACCCAAACAAGAGCGTTTTCAAAGCAGGAATCCCCTCATACTAAGTAAAATCTCCTTGCCAGGCACCATTGCGTAACATCCCTGAAGCAACAATTGCTCATGTGGAAGAGTCACATCAGTAAAGTTATTTTAATGAAATTTAGCAGCCAGAAGCAAGAAGGTGCCTGTGGCATGTGACCAGTCAGCACTCAACAGCAGACCTTGGGAATCAATGATTTAGGGCACTGTATGGAGGTGGAATTAGTTCCAGCGAAATGACTGTAAGGACTGGTTCCAGCGAGGCAGGGGGGAGGAAGATTAGATCAATTATCAGTAAAAATTTCTATTAGGCAACCAGTCCCCAAAACTATACCCATCAGTGGGAGGTCTCTTTGCCTGATAAATGGAAAAGTGCTCTGGGCATAGTCCTGAACCATCCATCACTGCCAAATAAACCCAGTGGATCTTTTTTACAATATCATCTCTTGTACTACCAAGAGAAAACTGAGCTAATCTGAATAGTCTTGACTCCTTGTGATGAGCATACCCTTCTGAGGCCAGAATTAATGAGATGGGTGATACGGGTTTCTTTTCTGGGCTTTGTATTTCACAGATGAATCTACTGTGCTACCAGTACTGGAGTGGTCCTTCAGTAGAAGGAATTAAGAGCACAGGAGAGGGTATTTTAATTATCTAATAGAGAGCAACTCTAGGCAGGAAAAATTGGCCAACACCAATTCCATGGTTAGGAAGAGTGCAATGCAATTAGCCCAAAGACTTCAACAGAAACAGGTAGAACTTCTCAGGTTGTTCTGAATGACATCATCCTGGCTTCTAATGCTGAATTAATGCTAAGGCATATTTTATCTTTGATGCAGGATAACAAAGAATATGTGTATTCCTTCTCTGTGTGTAATAGGAGCCTGGTAAGAAGCACTATGACATTATTAAATACAGATTCTGGCATTCAGTGCTGGTGCAATAAAATGAAAAGATTCATAGAAAATACAAAGGCACACGTCCTTGTTTCTACTGCCTGGCCTTCTCCTCTGGGGCACCAGCAGGACTTCATCAATCCTAAAGACAAGTTTTCATGTTATAAGAGCAAACTAACCATACTGGACAGCAATCTAGGTTCAGGCAGGTTTTGCACTCTATTAGCTAATGGCTGTCCTGACTTTTAAATGAAAATAGAGCATCTTTTCAGTGGCCACTTATACATCTGTGACCTCAAAACAAGATGCAGCAGCTGATAAGAGCAGCTGTTTCAAAGATAATTAAAAACCTGTCAGCAACAGAAACAGAGGATGCAGGAAAGGCACTGCATCCAAAGCAAACTTTGTATTATTCTCTAGTACTAGAGTACCCTCTTAAGGTAGTCTCCAGACACATAAAAGGTTAATCCTACTAGTCCCCTTCAGAGAAGCCAGCATCTACCTAGAAAGCCTCTAGTCTTACATGGTCAAACTTTTCCTGAGAGTCTTCATCCTAGAAAGGTCAGGAGAGAAAAAGAGAGAAAGAAGTTAAAAGGAAGCACTATGGAAGCCTACACAAAACAGCTTGAAGATTGGCATTTATGGCTGTCCTGCAGCATGTGCTTTGCAACCTTATTCACTTGAACAAAGCACAAAGTTGATCCCACCATTATAACATTTTATATCCAGTCATTTATGCAGATGCCAACAGTGATACTTAAAGAAAAAAAACAAACATAAGCAAGAAGAGAACAGACTTAGTTCATTCTCCCTGTAGCATGATAAAACTCAAATTATTCATGTGTGTAGGATCCTAGAAAGACTCATATGGAGAGTCACTGCAGCCATGCCAGAGAACAGAATTGATGCTGGACCAGTCATACTAGGGGCTATACACTGTGGCAGGCCACAGCCCTTTTTTCAGAAGCTCCTGTTTCTCAAGACAACCTCAGATTCTCCCCTGAGAGCACAAGCTGTAGCAGTTAGCATAAGATAGGCATAGCTGACATTGGCTTCAGCAAATGATCTTTAGCTAACACTATAAGGGAGCAGCTTGGTAGTGGGGTAGGTAAGTAACTCAAGAAAATCAGCCTATTAATCACTGTAAAAGTTGCAAACTGGTTGAGAACCTTTTAGATGAGCAGACTGTCAGCACCAGCAGTTGCTGTTAGGCACCAAATGCAAGGAGGTAATTAAGAACCCAATGATCTCTGTGCTGTTCTAGAAATCATAGTGTTCAGAACCACTCAGGAGGAGAATCTAGAGTATCCTAGATTGACCTATGACCAGGAGTATGCATAGGATGGCTGAAAACACTCCACTACCCCACCTGACTTTTCCTCTGGATAAATCATCTCTCCTCTGGAGCATGGAAGCCATGTGATTCATAAATTGCATATATCTCTGATGAAAGTGGTTTGGTTATCTGAGTTCATTTTGTGTCTTTGCTGTCATCTGGTCTTAAGATCTTACTACAAGAAGAGCAGAGGGGCTACATGCAGGTTAGGGCAGCTGAGATACAAAAGTGTCCTTACCAATGAGCAGCACAAAATGAAATCAGATTTGCCCAACTGGTAAAAATCTGTTGGAAGCATGTATCTGTCAGCCAGGGGCCTGCTTGTTCCCACAGCCAAAAGCAGAAAGACTTCTGTGAGGTCCAACATGACCTAAGGTTCTCTGGATATAGAGAGCCCAAGTGGTACAAGACTTGCACTAGCATGGAAGAAAATCCAGCTGGGAAACACATGTTGGGAAAGCATTTAAATAGCCACTTACTGGAGCAATCTTCCACGTGGGTTTCACCCTCAGCTATTATTATTATTATTATTATTATTATTTACTCATTTTGGCTAGGTAATGGAGTCCTATTTAAATGATGCCTGGATGTAAGCCTAAAGAATCACTGCCAGGAGTGTTTGTAAAATGGGTGGTGGAAGTCCAAATAGCTGCTTTGCAAAATTCACCTGTGGGAACATCCTTTCAACATGCAGCAGAGATACCCAAGTTCTTGTCTGTCTACCTGGATCTATGCTGAATAAGGTATTTTTTATAGCAAGAAATGCTTTTTAGCTACCACCCAAGGACCACAACTACATAAGCAAGCTTACAAATACCTAGCTAGGACAACAAGAGAAGAACATACTTTCAGAAGTGAAAGCACAGACCCTTTCCCCAGGCTGTGGTGAAATGCGGCAGAGAGAACCAGCAGGGAACCTGATTTTTGGGCAAACCCTGATATAAAGTCATTTTGTCCTACCTGCGTGGAAATATTCTCAAAATAGGGAAAACCTTCATCCTTTAGGCTGACCTCTGCCTAATAAAGCAGTCTCCACTCAAAGGATCTATTGAGTGCTGCCAGAGCCATGCTGGCAAAATCATACTTAGACTGTAAGAGGCAGAGACCAGGGAAATCTTGAACAAGGTCCCACAGGAATCACGTCGCTGTAGGATAAAGAGAAAATAGATCATGGAAGTAGGATAACATTAAAATATTTTTGCATACAAATTACAGAACAGTGAATACTTCACTCTTGTTGAGAGAAGAAACAGGAAAGGAAAAATCTGCTGATCCATTTTTTTAAGGCTTTTCCATTCAGCTTTCCAAATCAATCTCATCAAGAGCTCCAAACCTGGCCAAAGAGCTGCTTCTGATGGATGTAATCAAACCAGGATTCAGGCTGTTGGGTGTAGTGATGTTAGAGCCAGGAAAAAGGTTGGACTTTAATTCTATAAAAGTGTCCAGAAGTCCTGTCAGGATGGGATAGCAAAGATCTTCAACAGATCTCATTATATGATCTGTCCCTCCCATTATACAAATAACATGACTAGCTTGAGTTTCTCCCATTCTGTCAGAAACTTGATAGCATCAAGATGAGTAAATGTATCACATCAAGCCAGGGGATGGGAAAGGCCTCTCAAGGGAAAAAGAGATACATTACCCCTCTGAAAATGAATGTTTGAAATGCAAAGTTCTGGCATGCAGCAAGCAGATTTATCTCTAGGAATTCCCACTTACAGCATATTCCCCTGGGTGCCCAAGAAGCGGCTGCCGAATTTACAAGGAGCTCTGAAGGCCAGGAACATGCACAGCCTTTGCTGCAGGAGGGTGCCAACTGCACCAATGACAGCAAATAATCATGTTCCATCTTGCCTGGTGAAAGAACGTGTAGCTGCAGTGTTTGTTTGTTAGTACTTGTACTTCTGAAAAGGCAGGAATGCTCTGCATGTCACATGGGCAGAGCGTGAGCTTTGTGACCTTTCATGAGCCCCTTGAGGAGGTCTACATTTGAAGATAATGCAGGTACTTCCACATAGAATGGGAATTATGAAGCAGAGACTTGGGCAGAGGAATTACAGATTTACTGCTGTAGTTAAGAATATTCTTGTGGGAGATACACACACACAGCAGGCACTGGAAAAATACTAAGATATCATAGTGTTTTCATAGAGCTTGGGGGAAGTAGATTAGGCTACAAGGCACAAGACACTGCAACTATGCCCTGGGGAAGGGGGTTTTCACAACACATTTGTTATATAGAGCAACACACAGTTTGGAGTCTCCTTTGGAAGAGGGAGCCCAGGCCAAGCAGAGATCAGCAGTAACCTGATAAGATCTATGCTCCAAGTCAGATGATTTGCCTATTGACTTCAAAACAAAGATCTTTTTAATTACAATAATTGTTCGCCCCCTAAGTGAATTTCCTTTGTAATAAGCCCAGATGTTGAAACATGGATAGAAAGGTACTTTTTGCTTCCTTCAAGCAAGCTGCTCTGACTGGAAAACACTTCCTGGATGCTTCTCAGTGTCAAGAAAAAACCCGAACAATAGCACAAATGGTACATTCATACCAGAAATTTGAGATGGGTGGAAACTGGGTGGATTGGCATGACATTAAAAAAAAAAACTTAAAAAAGAGTCAAGGTGAATTACATCAGTTTTAAAACTCTGAGTTACCTCTGAAGGCAAAATCACTAACCTGAATATGAAACTGCATGTGAGAGTGTGAATATGACAAAGGTTTAAGACAAATCCCTTTGTTGTCAAAATCAGTAATAAGAATAAAACCTTCTATGTGGAAATAAATTACATGGGGCCTACTTCACTGCTGCTAGTTCCAGGAAAAAAAAAAAAAAAAGGACTGTTTATTTTAATCTTGCATTCCTTTTGGGAAGATTTCTTATAAAGGTTTCAAGATGACTAGATAGCTGAATGAGACATCCATTTTAACAGCTGACCCCACCACTTAACAGCAAGCCAAGGCCAAGCTTCCAGAAAAGTAAAAGGCGATTGCCAATCTAGGGTGAAGGAAAAAACAATATGAGTTCTGTTAAATACTCACTTTGGTAACAAATACGGTCATGTATAAAAAGCCTCCAATTTTGCAGCAAAGGAAAAGGCTGAGGATTATTTACAGTGGATTTTGTCTTTCTTCCAGTAGCTCCAAGGCTTTCAATTAACACAAACATTTAGCAACAAAGACCTGTCTGAAGGGAGACTATTGACACAAACTGATTCTTCCTGGTGGTTAAGATCCAGTAGTAACATATTTGAATGTTGTAAGGCATGGGAGTTCTCACCCTTCTGCTGCTGGAAAGCTCACTGCTTTCAAAAAGAACATTGTAAATATTTATTAGTCTTCTTCAGGGTTGCCCAAGGCCTGGAGCCCTTATGATCTCTTCCCTGCTATTGAAATGGTTGTGATGTGAGCAGTAAGCACAAGAACAAGGAAACTGCAGTAAGTTACAGTCCATCAGCTGTACCTCTACATAATGCCCTGGTCTCTTTAAAACCAGGGAATCAGCCCATGAACTAGGATGGCCAGTTGCAGCAAGAGAACAATCTGACAGTGAGCCACCCTAACGTGGAGGCCAGCTAATGATTACACCCCCTTAAACCACCAGCTGATTTCTTTAAGACTTTCTTTACCTATGAGGTCAACAATTATTTCTATTTCTTAAACTGCATCTTCTGCACAATCCCTCACAAAGTCCGTCCTGAATGCCTACAGCATATCCAAGGGGAGAATCCCTAGGTGGAAGATGATTCTCCATTATGCCTATCAAAAGAAAAGAGCATGCTTTCTCCAGTAAAAAACCCTGCTCTATGAGGTGCTATTGTAGGCCAAGGTGTAACAGTGCTATTTTCAACAGCATCACAAGGTCTCGAAGGAAAAATTCCCCCACAGCCATTTTGGCACAGATGGCTGGGACACAGCTACCCAGTGTAATAGGAAAGTTTTGTCACTGCACAGGGAAACAGGGAGTAGTCATTCCAAGACAGAAGGTCCCAGAGCTCTGAGCAGAGTAACTTGAAGCAGAATTGGTGCCAGGGTGGCCAGCAGGGCAAAATGGATTTCCAGTTTAAAGAAGCCAAGAATATGATATGCTGGAGACCACTGACTGGCACAGCAAAAAGGTAAGCATCACCTCATTTAAACAAATATCACCGTCAACAGGTGGAAGTCGGATGACACTTTGTCCATCTGGTATGTGTCAGAGAGCAAAACTGGTATGCCATGTCTTGAAACCTGCTCCCTCTAGCAGGAGATGCCTGTGGAGGAGTCATGCTAACATCCAACAGCAAGCTTCCAGGAAGAATGTCAGCATTCTGCAACACTAAGCATTAATTGAAACAGTTCAGATCTATTTCTGGATACTTGAGGATATTGCCTCACTCTCCTGAGAAAGGGGTTCCTGACCCCCTTCTATCATTTGAAGATGTACTGATAGAACAGCCTCTGAAGCAAAGTTTTCCTTCAAAGAAAAGTGGGAGCTGAGTTTGCACATTAGCCACAAGGAAAAGTCTCAGATGCTGGAAACCTGGCTCCTAGCACAACCTTTGTAGGCCTGCACAGAGAAAATGAAAAAGAGCGTCACTACACAAACTTGATAGAGACCATGTCAGATGTACTCTGGCTCTAGCAAAGCAAAGCACAACAGTAAGGCATCTGTTTATCTGCCTTGCTACCATAGATGGTGGCAAAACTGGTCACAAAATGATGTGCCTGCTCATATTTTAATTCTGGAAATCAAAATATCAGGAAGATATGCATGCACAGGGGAGGGAGAGGCCACAAGTCCTGTATGATAGTACTCTCCATACTTGACATGTGAGAAGCCTAAATAGGACCCTGTGTGGAAACTATTATAGAATGGGCAACACTAGGAAAGGCACAGGACAGTCACATGAGTCCCACATCTAAGGATAAAATTCAAAGGGCAAAGCACACCATGCAGGAAGGAATCTCAGAAGAAATATCCACTGGAGACAACAGCAGGACAACAGACAAGTCCTCCTGACAGGACACCCACCTCTCCAAGAGAAGCAGACGGGGAATTCTTCCTGCTGAGATTTTCATCTGCAAAAAGGTCTTGGCGGGCTCGACGGCGCATCTTTAGTACCTGTAGTGCAGGGGGACGCAGGAGCAGAAGGACACACGGTTACTGACAAAAGCCGTTTCATTGCAGCGAGCGGAACGCCAGGCACGGCCCTGCCGTGGCGCCACGCCCCACAGCGCGGGGCGCTCACAGTGCACAGGCACCACCGGCCGCAGGTGAGAGCCCCGCAGCCGCCTCCCGGCCCGCCCCAGCCGCGCTGCTCGGCCCCACCGGCGGCGGCTCGGCTCGGCTCGGCTCGGCTCGGCTCGGCTCGGCTCGGCTCGGCTCGGCTCGGCCCGGCCCTTCCGCCGCACGGCGCCCCACGGCAGCCGGGCCGCCCAGCCCACGCCCGCCCCGGTCCAAGGCCCCGGAGCCCCCCGCTCGGAGAGGCTGGGCCCGCCCCGGCCCCGGGCCTGCTCACCCCGGCGACGCCGCCCCTCCGCGGCGCCTCCGCTCGCTCCGGCTCAGCCTCCATCCGCCGCCGCGGCCGCCGGTGCTTCCGGCGGACAGCCCGCCCCGCCGCCCCGGCAACCGCGGGCACGGCCCCGCCGGGCTCGGCCGGCAGCCCCGCACCGCCCGTACACCCGCCCCCGCGGGCTGGGCCGCTGGGCCGAGCACCCGGCGCCTGGCAGCCACAGAAACATCCACCCCCGCAGCAGCCTTAAAACCTTGGCCCGAGTAAGGGGGACACCAGGGCTGCAACACCTCGGGTACTGTTAGCCCTTTCTAATTCCACTTGCAGTGTGGCAGGCCAGGAACAGTCTGACGCTCTGCCTTCTGCAGCTTTTTGCCGAAAACACTTTTCAAGTTCCCACTAAGGCAGATAATCCTAGCCTTACAGATCTGTCTCCTGATAGAGGCTTTTGCCAAAGTCTCCTGATGGCTTCTGATGCTCTTCCCAATTCTCCCTGGCTCTCACAGCTTTCCAGATGGGGCAGCCGGTCCCCAGAGCCCAGGGTGGAGGCAGTGCCAAGGATCAAATGTAAGCACAGCAATCATTACACACATCCTTCTCAACCGTGAGTAGTGCAGAGATTCCCACTGAGCTGTATAAAACTACCCCAGTCTGTTTCTTGGCTGGACAGATGTACAGATTAATTGTAAATAGATCTGGTTTTAGCTTCACATGTTTAACAAACATTCAGTTTTCCAGTACTTTGTCCCTTTGCCTATATTTTTTTTCTGCTATCTCACATTCCTCACAAATTTCACCCATCCTCATTAGCCTAAATAATTTCTTCTGCTGCTACAATAGACAACTGTACCACACCACAAACTACACTGCTAGCACTTTGCCGTGATGAAAATTGACTCCGTACGTAAACTTTTAAGCCTCTCAGGAATACCTTTTACTAAAGGCACCAGATTTCACTCCATACCTGCTTAGCTTTTGTAGAAGCTCATGGTTTGGCTGAGGAACTTTAAGTCATCTAAATAAATTGCATCAAATAATTCTCCTTTTTTTCCATTCCTACTGACATGTTCAAGTAGTTGTGCTGTGATGATCTAAGGATTAAGTGAAATAAGATTTGTGGGCACAGGTAATAACTTTTTATTAGACCAACTGATACAGCTGGAAAAAAACATACAAGAAGGGTTTCTGTGCCTGAAAGCTTGTGTGTTTTTTCCAGCTATATCAATTGGCCTAATAAAAGATATTATCTTCCTTTACAAACCTTGACATGTTCAAGGAATTCAGTAAGTGAGACATGATTTTCCTTTTTTGAAGCCAGACTCTCTGGGCTTTATGGAATTATGTTCTTCCATATACTTTGTTCTTCTCTTTTAATTACAGATTCAAGCTTTCATGAGGTAGAGAGGGCAGTTTGCACCTAACCCCATGCTTTGCCACCAGGGCCATGGGAATATGGCCCTGCATTTCCCAATTCTCCCCAACTCCTCCAAACAGCTGCTGCAACAACAGCTACACACATGCCAGGAGACAGAGAGGACTGTAGCTCTGGGGTTACAATACACTTACAGCTGACCTTCTTGATCAGAAAAAGAGCATCCTAAGAGGAGCATGATAGCAATGATCCAGAGCAATGTCTGCTAAAACAGGAAGGCATTCCTGGGGCAGGAATCCTTGGGTAGGAGTACATTGCCAGCTGTGCTCCCACACAGGTACCTAGCAGGGTGATCCTCCCAGAGCCAGGGTAGAGCCATACAGGGTACATCCTGGACAGACAGATCATGAAGCAGCATGACCAGCACATTCACTTGTTCGGAACTGCCCTGCCCCTCCAAGCTTCTCCTCACAATTCCCCTGGGTCCCCATCCCAGACAGTACACCTGTACTTCCCATTTCCCCCAAGACTCTCTGTGCTGCTTGCTGCCTACCCCAGGGAGAGAAGTCTCAGGCCAGCTGAGGGAGGGTGAAGTCCATGTGCCGGAAAGAAAACATGTAAGGATTTGGGGAACTGAGCCTTGCCTCAGAATTTTGACTCCTGACTTCAGAGTTTTTCAATGAGAGAGAAGAGCAGATGTGCAGACAGAATGAAACCTAAAATCGTCCTACCTTGAGTCCCTCTGGACTCCACTTACTGGGATGGGGTTTGTCACCTACCCCTGACAGTTTTGCCTGCTTGAGGAGGGCAACAGGAGGAAAAGAGTTTTCATCCATCACTTCATATTGTGGCTAAAGTGGATTTTGCTTGCCTTAATTGTTGGGGTCACATTTTCTGAACAGTTTAATTCTCCTCTGTCCTACTGGTGGCACCACAGGCAGCATTTGACCCTGGGCCTAGCTTGGCTCCACTCAACCAACCAAGAAGAAGCCAGGTACCAGGACCTGTGTGGTGCTGCTGTGGTTGTTCAAAGCTGTTTTCAGTGCTTGCTTTCTGTCCAGCTCAGGTCTGTGGTGCCAGGGTTTCTCTTTTCCAGTGTACAGTTTCAGGTGTATTCTCAGCTCTCAGTCTGCCTTACTTGTTTGGTTTTGCCCTCACTGTAAATCACACTGCTGCCACTCCCTCTCAGCTGAACAGCAAGTAAGAACTACGCAAGCATTCCTTTCACAGACAAGTTCTCACATCTAAGCATGGACTCTCTCCATCTGGTTTCAACACAAACCTGATCACACAGAATAGGACTAACAGAGTCCCCCACTAGTGCTGTTTACTGTTGATTTCTCCTGGACTAGCAGACACATGAATAGAGCTTGTGTCTGGTCCTCCTATCCATGGAGAAAGTCTGGGAAAGCAATCACACTTGAGTCCTCCCATATGCTTCTGGTCCTAGACCCCCTTTAAAGCAAGGGCACACATATGTAGTTAAAAGCTACAGCTATGGTGGAAAACCCACATGGTAGCACAATGACCACCTTATTCAGAGTGGCCCAAAGGTTTTCTAAAGCAGCTCTTTGACAGCTGGATTTATGGGATGCAGGGCAATTCCAGTAGCAACAAGTGACACAGCACTGCACTTTCTTCCTCACCCAATCTTCACATCAGGCAGCCAGCCAGACTGCTGATTTTGATATGGGCCAATTCATTAAAACATTAAGCTTCCACTGGGAAGCAAAGCATTCAGCAAAGACTGCTGCTGTGCCTGCTCCATATTAGCAGCATCCTGGCAGCTCCAACATCTCAGTTTAATTTTTCTGCAGGTTTTTTTTTTTCTTCCAGACACCTCTCAAGTATCTACCCCATCTCTAAGGGGTTTTGGAGGAGGGAAACAACGGCAAATAATTTTATTTTTGTAGGCTCCAGAACAAAATCCCCTAACAACTGCAAAGCTTCAAAGAAGACGTTCCTCCCTCTGGAAGGTGGAAGGGGCTTTGACAGGCAGCAAAGGCCCACACATTTGCCTGTCTTGATCTCCATGAGGACAGATGCTGTTCATGTTACATCAGCCCCAGCTCAGACTGTTAAACCCCAGCCAGAGTTGTCAAGTGTGACATATTTCCTATGGTACTCACAGGTTCAGTAGCCCTGTCAGGCTCTCCCTCAGCCTAACTGGATTCCAGCATGAACAAGATGTGCAACCTGTTAATGACTGCTGCTCACAGCCACCAGCATTGCTTCCAAAGCATGTCAGACCATGGGGCTTCGCCACCTCTTTGCAACCCACAGGGCAACTCTTGGAGCAGAAAGTGAGTGGCCCAATAATGGAACCAGCAGGACGCCTACATCCTTCTCCACTACTACTTCCAAGCAGTAAGGTCCCACAGCCAGCTTGTAATAGAAAAGTCTGATCTCAGCCATTAGCAACACAACCTTGCATTTTCTACTATTGTATTTCATCCCATTTCTCCTGTATTAGCTTTCAAAATTGCCTACCCCCTCCTACTGGATATCCCAGTCCTCCCCTGTATCGACAATGCCTCCAGCTTTGGATAAGCAGCCAATTTCCTTAGCACATCCATTCTGGCATGCCAAGATCATTAATAAAACCTGGGCCCAGGACCAGCCTCTGGGAAACACTCGTAATTTCTTATAATTTCTGTACTTATCTCCATCTTAACTAATAACTCACCATGCGGCACTGCAGCAAATGGATTACTGGAGTCCAAAGCAATCAGTTTGACTGCATTTAGCATGACCTCCAACCTGGCAGCAGGGTAGAGGAGATCCCCGTGTGGAAAAGCATCCAAAATTCATTTCAGAAGTGCCTGGGGAGCTCTAGAAACATCCATCCCAATCTACATAGTAATATTCCATGGATAGTTAACGTCAACAGTCAGAATTTGCATCTTTCTTCAAGTCAAAATTTGCCTGACATCATCTTGGAGCCACTAGATCTTGTTACATCTTTGTCTGCTCCATCAAAGAACTCTTCCCCAAGCTAAGCACAAGCAAACAGTGAGCAGCTCACCATTACATTTCCTCAGAGCTGCACAAAATGGCTCACAGGGCATCCAGCAGCCCCATCTGCCCCATGGATTTCCTGTCAATCTGTTCCACACTCCATGTCTTGGGTGAGCCGCTGTCCTCAGAGCTTGCAGTGATCTCCCAGCCCAAGGCCCCCGACCATGCAGGTAAGGGAAGGCTCCCTGCAGCTGTGCCCGGTGTTTCCAGATGCCTCCAGCTGCACTGTTGCCTGCTGTTGCTGGACACCACCGCTCCAAGGGGCCACATGCCCCCGGGGCCTCACTTCTCCCAGAGCACGAAGATCCAGTACTTGCTTCCACAGAGAGTTCTGCCCACATCCCACCTTGCCCACAGCCTCGCAGGAGCTGTCCCTGCCCCTCTTTTCCAACGCACCGCCAACCCGGCGGGTTGGCTGGCTCCTTCGGCAGCGCAGCCAGTGCTGCGAGCGGCTGCCATGGGCTGGGAAGGCACAAAGCCGCTGGCTCAGGGATTGCCCCTCTGCTGGCCCCGGAGAAGGGCTGGGTGTTGGGGACAGGGTCCAGGTGATGCCAAGAGAAGGGCTCTCGCTCGCTCCACGGACCGGGAACCCCTCTTTGGTCTTCGGGGCAGCAGGCTCGGGCCCAGCCCGCGGCACTGAGGCGGGAGGTCAATGTGGCGGGTAGCCCTAGTAAGGGCACGCCCCGGGAGAAAGACCCGATTAGGCCCGGGTTATGAATTATAACCTTATCCACGGCCGGTGCTTTTTCTCCTGCCTGTGGTCCTGGCCCTCTCCAAGGGCAGCGGATGCCCGACGCAGCCCCTAGACCGCAGCGAGGGCTGCCGTGACCAGGCACCCCTCAGAGTTCTCGCTGCCACCTGCCTTCAGGGCCGAGGGGCATCGCCCTGACCCTGCCGCCACCGCGCTTCGGCCCGCGGGGCCGCCAGTCCGGCCGCAGCCCCCCGTCCGCAGCGTGGCGGCCGAACCCCGCCGCTTGGCCCCTCCCTCGGAAAGAAACCACATCAGGAAAGTATTCGGGGTATTTTTAGCGGCTTTTAATGCGATTTCGCAGCTGGAAGCGGGAGGGGCCTCCCCGCACCGCCCGGACCACCGCGAAGGGCCCGCCCGCCGCTGCTCGAGTGGCGCCAGCAGGGGGCGCCCGCGCGCCGCCGCCGGGGCGGTGCGGCGGCCACGTCGGAGGGCGCGCGGGGCCGCCCCGCGCCGAGGGGCCCGGGGTGCGCGGGGCGAGGCGCCCCCGGAGAGCGCGGGGGGCGGCGGGGCTGCGGAGCGGGGGGAGCCGCGGGGGCCGTGCGGCTGCTGGAGCCATTAGCGCGGGGCTGGCGCGGCCGAAGGCCGGGCTTGGAGCTCCCTCCCCCGCCCCAGCCCCGTCCCGGGGACGTCATGGGAGGGAGGTATAAAATTTCAGCGTCGGGGCCGGGGGAGCGGCAGTGTGCGCGGGCGGGTCGGTGCGGAGCGGTGTCGGTGCACGGACCGGGGCACGGCGGCCGGCACAACCCACGGGCGCAGCGGACGGCCCGGCGGCAGCGCTCCCGGCCGGGCGAGAAGCGCCGCGGTGCCACGCTCCCGGGCGCCGAGGGCCGGGCACCGGGCGATGTAGGGCGCGGGGCCCGGCGGGGGCATGAATGGTGCAGCGAGAGGGGCGGGTGCGGCGCTCCCCCCGCGGCGGCGGGGCGGCGCGGGCCGCTGACACGTGCGGCGGCGCGGCGCGGCGGGGCGCCCCTGCTCCGCGGGGCGCGGGGCGGCGCATGGGGAAGGAGCGCGGCCCGGCGAGGCACGGCGCCTGCCGCTTCTCCTTGCGGAGCGCTGCCAGCTCTTCCTGGAAGTCCTGAGTCGCGCACGGCGCAGTGAGTTCATGCACCTCCTCGCCAAGCCTCAGCCTGCGGGTTCTGGCGAGGCTGCCGCCAGCACACCGCCCGGTCCCCCGCGCCCTCTCGCCGCCGCTCGAGGGTCTCTCCCGGAGGCCCCCGCTGCCGCCCCCTCACACATGAAGATGTACGTGCAAAGGGCTCTGGTACTGCTCTCCCTGCTGAGCTTCGCTACCGTGAGCCTCTCGCTGTCCTCCTGCACCACCTTGGACCTGGACCACATCAAGAAGAAGAGGGTAGAGGCCATCCGAGGGCAGATCCTGAGCAAGCTGCGGCTCACCAGCCCCCCGGAGACCGTGGGGCCGGCCCATGTGCCCTACCAGATCCTGGCCCTCTATAACAGCACTCGGGAGCTGCTGGAGGAGATGGAGGAGGAGAAGGAAGAGAGCTGCTCTCAGGACAACACCGAGTCCGAATACTATGCCAAAGAGATTCATAAATTTGACATGATCCAGGGCCTCCCCGAGCACAGTAAGTGCGGGGCTCCCCCGTGCCGGCCGGGGTGCCGCGCCCGCGGGGCAGACTGCCCGGGATCCCGGGCGCGGGGGAGGGGCGGCCAGCCGAGGCCGAGGGGCGCCGGGCCCCCGCGCAAGGGGCCGCTTCCCCCGTGGGTCGGAGGCTGGCGAGGGGCGCGTCTCCGCCTGGCCGCGGTCGGGTCCGGAGGTGAGCGGGAGCCGCGGGGCGGGGGGCGCTCGGACCGGCGGCAGGACGGCGCGGGGCTTGGCCAGCAGCGGGGACGGTGGGTGGCAGGGTCCGGGAGCGGCATCGGCCCAGGCCCCGGCCGGCAGCGGCGAGCCAAGCCCCTGCCTAGAGCTTTGACATCAGGACAAGGTGGGGAGGGGAAGCCTTGCGGGTGGCGGGGTGAATGCTGCGCACCGGGCTGGGAGACGGCGCAGGTCTGGTGTTTGGGTGACAGCAGGTAGACGGCCTCCTCCCTGCTGAAGCTCCAGCGCCTACCGCAGAGATACAGGCAACTGTCCGGTCCGTGCAGCACCCGCGCCGGCAGTAGAGAAGGTGGAAAGGCACTTGCTGAAGAGACTGCTGCTTGGAGGACACTGATGAAGGTTTTAGTCAGATAGTGTGAGCCTTCAGAGAGCAAGCAGAAGACAACTGGGATGCTGAGCAGGTGTAAAGCAGACAGTGATGTCAAAGGGGGACCCCCAAGGGAACACAAGCACTGAGGAGACATGACAGATGTTGAGCAGGTGTGGAGCAGATGATGAGCAGGCCCAGATGTAGACACTAAACAGATTCAGGTGCAGAAGCTGAGCAGATACAAAGAGACTGAGCAGACATGAACCCAAAGCAAACTGCAGATGCTGAGCACATGCAGGCACAAGCAGTCATTTCGGTTTATTTAGGATTCCTCAGAGTTGGAAGATGCAGTCATACCACTATCCAGTGTGTTCTCCTGTGATGTTGTGCCGTCCTGGGGATATGACTTGAACACCAGCAGTTCTGGGAGGAGCTGTGACTTGGTGCAGACAGTCTCAGAATGCAGTTACTCTGCCAGGTTTATGTTAATCTTGACATACAATGAGCTGGAATAAGCTACAGTGTGGTAATGCAACAAATTTTACTTAATCTCTAGCAGACTGCATTCCATATGGTTATATGATTAGCTCTTAGCTCAGGAGGCACTGAGATTCAAGGAACAGAAAGGGCAAAGGTTACCTGTATTTCAGCGTTTTTGACTTACTGGAGTGCCATTTGTGGAATTATAAACATATATGGGAAAACCAAGTGTCTCCAAAATAGTACAGCCGCACTATGCACTAGGATTTTTGGGGGAAGGAAATGGGGAAAACACAAAGCACAACAGTAGCAAATGAAGTTAGGGGTGTGGATTTGGCTAAAATTGAGGGGAAAGTGGAATGAAGAAATAGTGCATGTAAAGAAGCGATGAGCAAGGATTGTGGCTTTGGGAAAATTCCTGTGGAAATGAATGATCCTGTCCCATGTCCCCATAGGACACTGGGTTCAAAAGACCAAGTAGTGCTGAGATTAAATTTCTGGGAGTGAGCAGTGTAGATGCCACCACCCAGAGAAAGAGGGAACTTTGTAATTTGGTCACACTGGGGGAGACTAGCTCCATACAGTCGTGGTGGCAAAAGACACAATCTTTTTAAAACCTGAGGGGTTTCATTGCTTACACCATGGCTGAATTTGGCCCCTCATCTTCAGAAGTGGCTGGTGTTCAACTTTCCCATGACTCTGTCACTGTGCCAGGTGGTGATCTAAGAGCATGCTCTGAGCCAAAGCCAGTCTCCTGGGGGGAAGGGGAGGACTACTCCATTGAAGGAACTGCAGTGATGATACAGAAAAGTCTGAAATGTGTGCACACTCACACAAACTGTTCTAGCTCCAGACTATTAGTCAAGTGTCATATTGGCATATTGGCTCAGAGAACCCATCCTTTTCAAAGATGCAAGGCCCAAACGTGAGGAGAGCTGAGAAGCAAAAATAGCAGGGGCGAGAGCCAAGTTCTCCGTCCCTTCTTTGAGCTGCCCAGTGACTCACGGAATGGTCTTTTCCCCTTGTGCCTCTCAGGTACACTGCCTGAATTAAAAGTGATTTTCTTTCAGAGAATAACTCACTTTTGACCAGCCATTCACTTCAGGGATCTCATAAAACTCAGATGGATCAGACCCCCTTAACCACTGACTTGGTTATGTTCAAGCTTGGGAAGCATCTGCAGCAGTCCTGCAAATAGCTTTTTGCCTACCTTCCTGTAGGAAAAACAGATGCCGTTTTCCAAGGCAGCTTGAGAGACAAGGCAATTAAAGTCATGGGTCACTAGGACCATCTATTCCATCCAAACCTGCCACCTGCAGAGTTCCAGATGGATCAACTTTTTTTCTCTAAAATTATGCAGCTTTGGCATGAAACACCTTGGTGATTCAGGGAGTATAATACAGAGTGAGGCAATACCTGCTCACCGACAGCCTAACCCCTTCCTTCTCATGGAACTTGAACTGCACAGCCATCAGCCTTCCCGAGGCTTGCCAGAAACAACTGTTTCTGCTGGATCCAGCAGCATGTAGTGAGCCTGCACCTCACTTAGAGCAATGGTAGGAAAGTGGAAGCTCCCAAAAGAACCTGCTCTCTGTATCACATTATCCACACAAAGAGGCTACTGGGTCTCACCATCGGTGCAGTGAACAGCTCTGGGCTGGCGATGCCACAGTAATAGCAGGGTCCAGTTGTGAGGATATGTCACACCAGACATAGCCTGGCATGGGTGCACAGGGTGTCACAGATTCCTGGTCTCCAGGCATGGTTACTGCCACTGAGCTGTGGACTGGGAGAGCTTGCAGGAATATTGCCTCCAGGCTTTGTTCTGTGCTGGTGGTGAGCAGGTCTGGATTCCAGTGTGATTAACACACCTCAGCTGGGGCTGGACCAAATTCCCTGAAAAATCCCCTTGCTCCCTTTGCCTGTGCCCTCATGCAAAAAAAAAGTACTTTGCCCCAAAGCTGTCAAGTTTCCTGGGAGTGAGACCTCTGTCTTGAACCCCATGCTATGAGAAATAGGCTCCAGCTTCACAGGGCTTGGAGTGAAACAAAAAACACAGCTCCATTTCCACATCACAGAGGGCTTGTTCCCAGGGTACAAAGGGAACATGAAACTTTTAGGGAAGGGAAAAGAGCTATTGCTGTTTTCACTGGGAAGGTCTCCCAAGACCAGCACCTTCATGGTGAAATAGGTAGAAAGCAATGTGGCTTTCTTTCACAGCAGGTGAAATTCAATAGATGTAATGTCTTACCACCATGTCTAATTTAGCCAAAAACATTAAGGAGATGATAACACATTAGTTGTCTCTCATCAGCTCTGTGCTCCAGTACCATATTTGCAGACTCTAAACAGATTGTCAGATAAAGCACTGCTGTTGGAAACATACTGAGCTAGACTGACCAGTGGTCTGATGCAAAAAGGCATTTCTGATGATAATTGGGACACCCCTTACAGCCAGGCAGTCAGGTCTGAAATGCAAGGGCAGGCTGTTAACAGCACTATTAATAGGGTTAGGCATGCAAAGCAGCTTCAGGGGCTATTGAAACACAGTATCTGCCTAGGTCTAAGACACAGAACAGCCATCAGTGTTAGACTTCAGCTAGGAAAATGACTTTGGGCACTTAATGAGAACTTGGGTTCTTGCTGGGCTTTTCTGCAGTATCAAACCTTGAATTGGTCACAGGGGTGGAGTCCCCACAGTAGGTGTTTGTGTGTGGCTGGGGGTAGGGTTTTTGGGCTCAGCAGGCCAGCTTGTGCCTGCAGTGGGGTCTGGTCTCCTGGGATTTGTGAACAGCCATCTCTTCAAAAACAGCTAGAGACTTTCCTGTATGGGAATGCTGTTCTGTTCAGTAGTACTAATGACAAAAACTCCTCCAATTAAAGCCCAGTGTCAGCACCTGGTTATTAGCTTATTGAGCAAAATTTCAGCACTGTAAAAACACATCCTTGAAATCTGGCAGGGTCCTGCTTGCTGAATTTGTGCGTAGCACAAGAGGAAGACCTTCATCTCCATTGATATGAGTGTACATCAGTGTTGCTGAAATCAGAATTTGGCATGGGAGGTGAACCTCTGCACTCAGGTGCTGTTTGACACTATCCCATTTTCAGAAGCTGTTTCTCAGGGGAGATAGTGACGGTGGGATCAAAAAAGGGGCCAGCAGGACTTCAGGAATGTCACTTGAAGGTTCCAGCTAGGGCTTCTAGCCTGTTTGTCACAGGCTGGAACCATGTCTGGGAACAGGTGATAGCTTCTCTTTTTGTTTCTGTTTGTTTAGAAGCAACTTAAATATCAGCAGATACGAGAGACTCCTGCTGCACTGGACAACAGTCAGAGGTCATCTGAGAGGCTCTGCAGGGCTGCAAACAAACCTGCATGTGGACATAGAGCAGGAGCTGCTGTGTCTTGTCTTCAGGAAGCTTTCATGATGCTAGAGCCTTGAAGGCTAACATGGTCAATAGGAGAGAAATGACAGCAACAACAAAGACTTCCATGAGACCAAAATGGTCCCTTTGACGAGAGTGTTACTTGCTCTTGAGGACTCTGTTTTGTACCTTTGGACCCTTTTGAAGCATTTGTGAAATGTTCACAATTCTGTTTCTGTTCAGCAGACACACATGGAAGCAGAAAATTGCTGTATTATTTCCTGCCCATATGTGCCATCTCCACAGGCCCAGTACTATTCATGAATTCCTTCTCCAGTTCACGAGTGAGAACCAATTTTAAACCCTAGTTCTTTCAGTACACATTGGATAATCACTGCCCTAAAGAGTCTTTGACACCTCATGCTTTGTTTCTTTTGACACTGGGTGGCTTCCATTCTAGGAGGCAACGTGAAGATTCAGCAGCAATGGGATCACTTTGGATGTGGTTTCATGTCTCCATCATGAATAACAGAATCCTAGCTGTTGGGAATAGGCCCCACTAAATGCAAGTGAGGTTGTCCCATTGCCTGGACTTGGGTTGTAATTTTGGTTGCAGCCAACTCATGAGTATTAGCAACATTTGATGAGCAGACTTAGAAGACATAATAATAAACATACTGTGGTTGATCTCTACTCATTCTTCATCTTGTGGCATTGAAATTATGATGACAGTAAGTGGGAATGTTTGCAAAACGTTGCAATGCAGATCCAATTTGAGTTAATTCATCCTGTGTTATCTTGAGCTAGATAGCCATGCTCCACAGGTGGCAAGATGTTTGAATGACAAGTCTCTACTGGAAAGCTCTTTCTCAAACAATATTTATTTGAGATCCTGCCTCTCAGAGATGTGGTTCTCAGTGTTTCTATATTTCTTTCTTCTAGATGAGTTGGGCATTTGTCCAAAAGGTGTCACCTCCAATGTGTTCCGCTTTAATGTATCGTCAGCAGAGAAGAACAGCACCAACCTATTCCGGGCTGAGTTTCGGGTGCTGCGCGTGCCCAACCCAAGCTCCAAACGCAGTGAGCAGCGCATTGAGCTCTTCCAGGTGAGTATTCTTATCACCTTCCCCAGTGTCTGAGCTCAGAACAGCTTGACTCCTTAACAGTTGTCTCAACTGGTATGTGCAGAGTCATAGAAGAGAGAAGAGAGTGCATGCTGTAACCCAAGCTTCTTCCACCATATGCAGTAATACAGTCACCTTCCTTTCATTTTACAATGTGGTGCTGCTCCTTTCCCACTTGGAAGGGGAGCCCCTCATCAGTGCAGCAGCTCTGACCCTTCTCTCACATCATGTGTAGCACCTTGGCAGTTTTATTCCTTTGACTGTTGTAGTACAGTTGGTGCTAATCCAATGGATGGAGCTCTCTGTCTTGTCACTGATTTACTAGAAAAACAGTGTTTGCTTTCAATGTTCTCTTAAGCAGCAGCTCCCCAAAAGGACAATTCAGGCCACCTGTTAATCCAGATACTTATCTGGAGTTTCCTTTGAACCTAGGGACCAACAGAATAAGGTCTGGTTCAGGCTTGGAAGTGATAATAGGCTGAACTGGACAACATAACGACACAGCATAGAATCCCAGCTTAGCAGCACACTCCCACAGGCTCATGTCTGTCCACTTTTCCATAAAAACACAGCTTCAATTGTCTTTGGGTGGTAGATCTTGAGGACTTCCTGGGATCCAGCATCAAAGGTCAGAGCAATTATCCATCACACAACTGACACGGGAGGTGATGACACAACTGACAAGGAGGTGATCTCAGAGCTTCTCCATAGGTTCAGTGGTCTGTGGAGTCAACCTGGGGTCTGCAGGAAGGAACACCTTGAGTGTGCTGTGGTTGTTTGTCTGGAAGTGGGAAGAGAAGTCAGAGCAGAGACAGAGGTCTCCAAACCTCGTGTGGCCCACCATAGCCCTGGTGTGCTTTGACAAAAGTTGAAGAGTGTAGGACACCTGAAAATGCCACAGTAAGAATTCAGTAAATTGGCTTCCTGGGCTGGTGACTTGTGGCAAGATGCTGTATTTACCACTGGTGGTTCTAGTCTGAAATCCAGATCCATATTCCATTGGTGTATACAAAAACAAATCCATCCATTAAATGAACTACTGTGTGCTTCTGCCTCTATGTGTGCCCCAAAGCAATTCTGAATTGAGAGAGGTGGGCTGCTTAGGACACAGAAATAAGCATTGTGTAGATGACCTCTGAAGTTCCAATTGGTTGTGAAGCATGTCCTTCTCACCTGACCCAGGGTACTCCTGGTGTCTCACTTGCCAAGACCAACCTTCTAAATTCGTTTTTAGCAAGCTGGGAGAAAAAAAGACTGAAGACTATCCCTTCCTTCTGCACAGCACTGGTTGATTTTTTTCTACCACTCCTTCTGACACAGATCCTTCGGCCAGATGAGCACATAGCAAAGCAGCGGTACCTCAGTGGCAGAAACGTGCAGACACGGGGCTCCCCTGAGTGGCTGTCCTTTGATGTCACCGAGACCGTGCGTGAGTGGCTTCTGCACAGAGGTAGGGGTCTTAACTAGACTGGCTGTCAAGGCATCCACAGAAATAGGGATCAATGTTCACAGAAGTATCTTTCTGCTCCCCTCGTTGCAGGAGCTTGGTTCACAGAGAGGACAGGTTCTTTCAGTCTGAGAACAAGCCCTCCTCCAGAGAGCTTCCTCAATGTGTGAGGTTTGCTAGGTTCCTGGCTCTCTTCTGGAGGCCCCACCATGTAGCTCTGTGGGCTGAGTCAGAATGAGGATTCATTCCCTGGAGGAAATTCTTTACAACTAAGCCCAGAGGGGACCCCTCTTGCTTGTCTAAATGATCATAGAAAATGACAAATGCTTTGCTTAAATTTTCATGTGAATTAGAGCAAATGTAGTATGGAAAAAAGCAGCAAGCATCCTGGTTTATTTAGCTGTGTACAGCTTGTCAGGTATAAAGGTGAGGAAATACCAGAGGCTGACACACCTAGACAGATGGAGGCTTTAACACTGCAGAGAACGTACCTCTGCTACCACTGGACAGCCCAACAGATAGTTACAGGGCAGTTCCCAGCAAGAACACTGACCCCATTCACAGCTGGAGCATAAGGCATCGTGACTCACAGCTGGATTGGCCTCACAGATAGAAGCTAGGTACCACAGACGACTGGAATGCAGGTACTGGCAAGCAGCTACTCCCTGGAAGGGTAAGCTGTGAGCTTGCAGGCTCCTCCTATTTCAAGCAATCTAAGTTGTGTCCTGATGGCTGAAGTTCAGAGCTGGAACTGCAGCAAGCTCTGGGCAGGCACACTAGCTGACAAGACATCACAGAGTATATATACAGTGCTGAGGAAAAAGGGTGCTAAGGCACCTTGTCAATGCCCCAGGAAGCCAGATGTTTTAATTCATGGCACAACATAAAAAAGGAGCTTTCATAAGAGTCTTATGTTCCTGTAGTCAGGCCCACACAGCATGACTGGTCCAGGAAGTTATTATGAAAGTAGATTTGCCTCTGGAAAGTCCATGTGACTTAGACTGTTCAACAAAACAGGCGGTTGCAGCTGCTGAGAAAAATGCTTCCAGTAAAATTACTTATCCATCTCCAACTTGCTTATTTTCAGATTTCTCTTTCAAACACTAAGCAGAAGCCCGATAATAGGTACTGAGGATGGCAAAACTGATTTTAGAGACCAAAAGTCAGCTCCTCAAAACACCTGTTTTCCCAGGGAAGCTCCTTAAAGCTCACAAGTGTTTTTGGATGCTGAATAGCCTAAAAAAAGTAACAAGAGGCACCCTTCCTACCTCCAGAAAGTTCCCTTTAGCAAGAACAAGGCTTTTGGCAAAGGTGAAGCTAGTGGATTTCTCTTCCTATTTTTCCCAAGGCAGCGTCTGTTCCTCAATTCTGATAATGTCCCTGACTCTGAGACCAACACATTGTCCTGGAGTTAGCACAGCACGTGTAAAACGTGTAAAACTTCCTTTAAAACTTCCTTATGCCAGGAGCTGTCCCAGCTGAGAAAGACTGTTTCTCACAGAGTCATCTTCTTTGCAGAGTCCAACCTTGGCCTGGAAATTAGCATACACTGTCCTTGCCACACTTTTCAGCCCAACGGGGACATCTTGGAGAATTTGCATGAAGTGCTGGAGATCAAGTTCAAAGGTGACAAAGAGCTGGGTTAGGGGAGGCTGTTGGGGAAGGGAAAGCCTCAAGCATATAAAGAAAAAAATGAGGTCTTGCTTTGTGTATTCAAGCACTTTACATTGTGTAACATTTGTCTTAAAACATACACATCTGGGTTTGTGTGTTCATTATTTGGGTATATCCACTATATACACAGGTTACAAAAAGAAGCAAGGGTAGGCTGGGTGGGTTTACATGAGTGTCTGCAGAAAGGAGTAATTTTATATTTCAGCGTCTCTCTGGGAAGTTCAACTTGATGCCTTCTCAGATTTCCACAAAGGCTCTACTTTCCAATTAGGGTGACTGAAACACAAGGAAGTTAGGCATCCTGTGTGAGGTGGCTCAGAGAGTCAGTGGCTTGGCTGGCCTAAGAACTAGGAACCTCCTGGCTTGCAGCCCTGGGCAGCAGCCACTGGCCCCCACAGGCTCCATTTCTGAGGCTGTTCTGCAGAGTGCCAATTATCTGACATCTTCTTTAAACCATTCATCTTCCTGCCTATCCTGGGACTCAAGCCAGGAGTGAGTGGGATGGATTAATGGCCCCACCAGCAGTTTGCAAATGGTAAAACAGGTGGCCCATAAGCCTCTATTTCAGGCCTGCAACAGTCAAATTCACCAGAAATAAAGGGGTCTCTGTGAGGGAAGAAGTTAGTAGACATGGTGCCTGAACCTGGTTCAAGAGCAAACATGAGAGTGTTAAATGTATTGAAAGGTCTTGTTGCATCCTCCACTTCCATGCTGATTTCTTCTTTGTGCATCCTCCTTTTCTGAAGGCATTGACAATGACGATGACTATGGCCGTGGGGACTTGGGGCGCCTGAAGAAGCAGAAAGACTTGCATAATCCCCACCTCATCCTCATGATGTTACCCCCACACCGACTGGAGAGCCCCGTGTTGGGAAGCCAGAGAAAGAAACGGGCCCTGGATACCAACTACTGTTTCCGGTAAGGGAGAAACCTGCTCAGATCCTATGCCTGAGGCGCGCAGACCTGGCGAGACTCCACGGCACCGGAGAAGGCAGAGCCCTCCAAGGGGCTTGTGGGTCACCGTGGTGGCAGGAGGGCCACTGGCCAGTTCAGCAGAGGTGCTGTGTGCTTCTGGCACAGCCACTGGTTCTAAGAGACCCACACTAAGCATCTTCCAGGAACACAGGCTGGGCAGGGCCCTGCAGCAGCCCCGTGCCAGTTGGGCGCTGTCTGGCAGGGGCGGTGGGAAAGCCACCTGCCAGCAGCACGAGCAGTGCCCGGCTGCTGAGCTGCCACCGTTGCCTGGCTGTGCCGCGCACAGCCACCACGTCCCACCTGCACTGCTGGTACGAGTCCTTCTGCTCAGGAAGCTGCATCTTGCACCTGCATGTAAGGGCCCCCCTTTAGATTCACTGTATTTCACTACTGTGTTTCAGGAACCTGGAGGAGAACTGCTGCGTGCGCCCTCTGTACATTGACTTCCGACAGGACCTTGGCTGGAAATGGGTCCACGAGCCCAAGGGCTACTTTGCTAACTTTTGTTCAGGCCCTTGTCCGTACCTTCGCAGCGCAGACACCACTCACAGCACGGTACATCCAGTATATTATCCTGCCAGGGCTTGTGGCTGTGATTGCCCGTCTCCCTAAGTCTGATCAATATCCAGTCTCTTCGAAGCAGCATAAGTAGTTCAGATCAATATTCATGAAAAACATTCCAAGGAAACTGTGGAAAAAAGCCTAGGTGGTTCAGCAGGGAAAATGCGCTTGCTTTGGAATCGGTACTGAGTCTGCTTTCAGGCAAATTTTGAGGAGAAAGATGCTGTTGTTTCTTGGATAAGATGTGAAACAGGACTGATGGTTTTATGGTACTTCCTTGGCAGTGACCATAGTATTAACTGAATTGTTCACATAAAACATCAGTTCTGGTAATTATCTTCTTCCTAAATTTCTCCTGGAATTTGCACTGGACAGAGGATTTTTCAACACTGTGCCAGGTTGTCATGAAAAACTGTTGTGCAATGGCATGTACCTGCCATCTGCTCCTAAAGGGACAGCTATAGCTCAAAAACTGAGAGAAATCCATGTCCATTTCCAGAAGTGAACACAGCCATTCAGTAAGATCTCCTTTCTCATAGCTATCCTTTCCAGCTGCATAAATCCTACCTGACCTACAGTAGGGAGGAAGCTACTAGGTGGTGAGATTTTTGAGTGAAAACTTAGCAGAAAGCAGATGTCTTTAGGTAACTTAGGCATAACCTCTGGTCAATGTTTGGGAAGAATACAGTCTGAGCCTGACTAGAGCAGAAGAAAATAAAAGTAATAGAATAGCACAGGTATGGGAAAAGTTTCAAGAGGAAAAGACAAAGGATCAGACAGGCCACTGCTGAAGCAGGAAAGGACAAGAAAATCCTATGCTTCTGCCCACAAAAGACAAAAGGCAGCAATCCAGATAATGCAACAGCTCACTAGCAAATTAACTTCAGATTTCACTAAAAAAGCTACTGGAAAAAGCAGAACCAGTTGAAGAAAAATAGCTAGGTAAAGATGGTATTTCAGAAAAGATGCTAACATTTTCTTGACAGCTTGACAGTCTGCATAGGAGTAAGGTTCACTGAAGCTCAAGGACTAATATCAGTGGGAACAGCTGATCTGTGGGAATGAAGAAGTGAACAGATGCTGGGCAGCAAGCACAAGACAAAGCAAGGGAATGAACAGCTTTGAAAGGGTAATGGACATGTAGCTTTACCATCTGGTTGTCCTGAGAAGCTCTCTAGAAGGTAACTGGACTGAATCAGTGTGAGAGATGGGAGACTTTAGAATGACTCCTAATGATCTTAAGCAAGAAAGGAAATGAGCAAGCGTTAAGGTCAGTGGAGTGATCAAAGAAAACTTTAGAACAATATAGCTACTGACAGCTTGCCAGCACCACTTAGGAAAGACATGATGAGAACTTCTCACCAGTCTGTTTAGCTTGCTGTTGAGTAGTGGCCCCAGAGCACATGACACCCTGTGGACAGCCAGGGGTACTTTGCTTAGGATCCCAGAGAGTACCACAACAACAGTGATTACATGGATCTGGATGATAGCACAGGATGTATCTGTAGCACCTCATCTGCAAAGACTGTAAAGCAGTTGAAATACAATGTGCCAGACCCTGTCATTTATACCAGATAAGCACTGAAGAGACCACACTAGTGCAGGTGAGATCATGCTTACTGCTGAGAAGTGGTCACTTCTGGCAAGAAATGGGGCAACTGTTCTGTAGTGGTTACATGGCTGTAGTGTATAGTCATCTGTGGGCTGGGGCCAGCTGGGAGGAGGAATCCAGTGGGGTCCCACAGGACACTGTCCTGGCTCCACTATTATAGTATAATGACTTGGAAGATGGAGTGGAGGGAGAAGGCATCAGATAGTTCAAAGCTGGGAGGGAATTGTGGATACTTGAGAGGACTGGCATCCATCCAGTGCTATCTGGAGATGTTGGTTGAAATAAGCAGCATGGATATTCTTCTGGTTTCTTTAATAGAATCCAAGACAGCATGGCCCCAGGCTGGTTACACCCAATCTTGTTAAAAGCAAAAATTGTGACACACTGCTGTACCAAATTAGAGATGAAAGGAGACAACTACTTGTACTCCTTCAACCCTTAGGCATCAGTCACAGAGAGCAAGGGTATTACAATTAGGTAAAAATAATAAAAAAAAAAAAAAAACAAACAAAACCACAACCTACCAAACAAAAAACTCTTTAAGAGTCAGGCCAGAGCAGGCGAGGCCCTTTAGAAGCAGGCCATGATCAGGAAGTGACAGAGGAGTATTACTCATCTCAGGGAAATACCCTCTGATGAGCATAGTACAGACACCTAGAGACTTGTTGCCTTCCTTCCTGTCCTCAACCAACTTGAATGTATTCCTGACCTTGTCATGACATTTACTTTGTTCCTGCAGGTGCTGGGTTTATATAACACGCTGAATCCTGAGGCATCTGCTTCGCCCTGCTGTGTTCCCCAGGACCTGGAGCCACTCACTATCTTGTACTATGTTGGGAGGACCCCCAAAGTGGAGCAGCTCTCCAACATGGTGGTGAAATCCTGCAAGTGCAGCTGAAAGGCCCCTTGGCCCACCCAAAGCCAAGGAAAAAACTGTCAGCACCCACTCTCCTGCTCCCAGCTAACACAAAGAGAACTGGGGGTCAGAGACTATGCATGCTGAGGGCCAAGTGCCAAATCTTGAGAGTCTGGCAGCCCTTGGGGATTTCTTCTGGAACACTCCTTGGTCGTCTTGGCAGTGTAATGTTCCTTCTAGGAAGTACTTTGATGACACAAAGGCCACACTCTCCAAAATGGCTGGACAGTTGGTGCAGAAGAAAAGGATAATGTGGAAGAACTGCTGTGTATTTGAATGCTGGGTGGTTGAGATGGGAAAGCAAGAGAATGAGAAAGCAGGTGAAAGGGAGAATGGAAAAGGGAAGATGTTTTCTATTCTTGCTTTAGCTATCTTAAGACCTCAGCCCTCTCCATTAGCCTGAAGTACTAAGTAGGAGGAATTTTTGAAGGTTTCCTTAGAGAAGGAAAATGCACCAAGCAGGAAAGCTGCTAAGAGAAGAAGTGCTCAGAGATACACTTAAGTCTTTCGTTCCTCAGAGCTGTGCTCCAGGAGTCCTGCAACTGAAACTGTGTCTGCCACAACCTCTAAGTTCAGTTGATAGGATCCTGGCTATTGGGTTCCAAATGCAAGCTGCAAGGCTCCCAGTCAGCCTACCAAGGGTGGGCAAATACAATGAAAGAGGGTGCTGAGTCCATTTTCAGAGAGACTGATGTCTCCATTCAACTCTTTTACCTTCCTGGAGATTCTAAGAGATGGTTTCAGGGTCAGGGCAGGGGCATCTGTGGGTACCTGAATACTGGGCCTATTCATTTATCATCTGATACACCCTGAGGACCTCTTGTCTCTTGTGGTTTGTGAGGTGCTTTGGGGTGTTCTGCACCTGTTCTGCATGATGACCTGAACTTGGTCTCACCTGCCAAGACTTAAAAAATAGTAATCTCAAAAACTTCGTAAAAACTAAATATTTGGGGGGTGGGGGGCGATGCAAATTTTTTCACAAGCAAATTTTTGTTGGAGGGTTAGATGATTTGCTGGTTTTAAACTGCTACTGCTGTGGCATACTCAGTCTAAAATTTTTACCCTTTCCAAAATGTTTCTTGAAAAGAACAGATAGCATTTAGGTCAGCAAGAAATTCCCAAAATGGAAATTTCTTATTACCCTCAAACTGTACCTGGTATAAATGTGCCCTGTTCCAACCTAGTCCTTCAGACATGTACATCACTGCTGGCATCTGCTTTTGATAAATTCATATAAAGCTCCCCTCAAACATAAAACACTTACAGGAATACTGTTTAAATATCCAAGGCAATGCAGTTGCCACAGCTGACCAATGTCCTATGTCCATTTGAAGGTATATACCTTCTGCCAGTACAGACCTGTACATCCAGGTAAATAACACTCCCTTCCTCTCATGTACTGATTTGATGCTCATAAAAGAGACAACAGATAGTGCCTGGGCAAGAAATCAATGTAGTCCTTTAAATGGGCTTTTGTAGCCATAGATACTCCCAGAGGTAAGAATTTCTGGTGCTGAATGCCACATGAGACTCAGACTCAAGTCTCTGACTTGTCAAAACACAGTTACTTAAAAGGTCATCTTCTAGAGACCACAGGGGCTCCTCCCTGTCTCCTCCCAATTCCTGGTCCCCAGCAACTGAGTGTAAAATGACACCTAGCTGGTTAATCACTTGAGGTCTCCACAGTCAGCTCAGAATCCAGCTATTCCATCAAGACCTTCACAATAGTGGCTGCTTCCGTGTAGCTCATGCGAGGCTGCCAAACTGTAAACTCAAATGTCTTAATAAACTATAAACAGCCCTTCCTGAACCATCACCGACTGGACAGAGGTTAGCAGGGGTGGGTCAGTGAAGGCAGCCTGCCAACATGTGTGCCATTTTGGCCAGGGCACATGTGCCCTGATAGAGGCACTCCCCAGTGCTCTATCCTTTTCATCTCTCTGGGGCTCCCTGACCTATGATTGGTGATTGGTGTGATGATGAAGCTCTGGTCAGTCCTGTAGCACTACAGAATTGCTGTGCCCTGTGCACCTCTCCATGCCCAGGCTTCCTGCCACCTGCCCAGGGAGGGAGCAAATAAATGCATTACGACTATACCACCATGCTGATAGACAGGCCAGAAATTCACTAGTTATAAGAGAGAGTGTGGGGGGAGAAATCCAGATGCCTATTGGCATAGGAATTCTCTGATCTTTTAGTAGCAACCTCAAGGGAGGTTTTGGTTTACAAGCTGCAGTCTGTTTTTTGGTCATTGTTTCTCCCGAGCCCTGGGCTGGCTTTGCTCCCCATCCAACTGAAGGGCTTCCTTGCTAATAAACAGGGAAGCAAGGAGGGGGAGCTGCAAAGGGTTGAGCTAGAACACTTGCACACTCAAAGTTCTGTGTGGCACTTGGATCACATCAGAACAACCCACGGATTAACCCTGGCAGCCCCTTGGGACTGTCTTACTAGCCCTTGTTCACTGCTGCTCCTCAGTGACAGGAAGGGGCAGCAGACCTGGGGTGTCCAACCAGTATAGACATAGGTACACTGATGGGAACAATAATTTTTGAAATCCAGCACATTTCAGTTACTGCTTTTCTGTTCAGCCTTCCTTTTCTGCAGCAATATTTGAGAATTAGATTTGTGAGAGAGGCTCTGAATTCATTTCCTTAAAACTAAAGTAACTTTTCCAGGGGTGCTTTAGGTATAATTCAGCAACAAACTACACTTGCTACATGGGGCTTAGTAACAGATTGAATACACTCCTGGGCACAAGTGTACCAAAATGTTTCAGGACACTTCTGTGAGAAGGCAGAGGGCAGTTACTGTGCTGTTACTAGCTAGCAAATTGAAGAAGACAATGGGAAAGAACCTTCATTGCCAGCACTGAATACATCTCTCAACAGTTCCCTTTTGTTGTTTTCAGAAACAAACAAAAGCTGATGAAAACAAAACCAGCACAGTTTGTCTCTTTAACAAAGATCAATGGTTAGAAAGAGTGAAAAAAAAACCTATTCTGCAGTGCCATAAGGCAGATCCTACACAGATGATCAAACAACCATCTGTGCAGTCCCTGTTTCTCTATTATAGTATGCAAAAGGCCTAGACCTGAACTTGAACACCTTGTTTTTCAGGCTGTAGTGCACTGTAGAGTTCTGAGAAACGCTGCTTCAGTGAGTACAGAACGTACACTTATACCTCAGCAAAGAATGGTCTTTGCAGTCTAAATGAGTCTTTGTTCCCTGGGCTTTGAATTGGATGGTCTCTAGCAATCCCACTGCACTTACATAAAGCCCATTCCTGTTACCACTGTGTGAACTGGGATATGCTGCTTGGTGTTTCACCTTTCCATATTATCAACAGACATCAATACACTCAGTCAGAAAGATGGACCATGCCCAAAAGTAATGTAAGACAAACATACCTGTCCACTCCTCTGGCAACATCAGAGCTCTGTTCTGCTGGGTCCTGGGATGCCTTGTACCTCTCTGTTGTAGCTATCAAATTTTCATTTTCTCAGTTCACAGATTCTTTTCTCATATTTCTGTGCTGCTCTGAAGCTTTCCTTATCTGTGACTAGAATGTCCTCACCAGAGCAAATACACAGGAGGTCTGGTTCAGGTTTCTTTGTAAATGCAATCACTACAGCCATCCCATTGAAGAGGATCTATTGCAATGTCTTAGGAAGCAGATGTCTTCAATATGATCTCAAGTCCAACGCAAGGCAGGCTGATTATCACAGTGACCAGAATGCAGCTCTAGAGCCAGCTCCACTGTGCTGAAAATGTTTTTTGCCCACTACAAGTGTTTCTAGTGGCATATGAAAGAGCATCTCTGTAGTACTGGCTTGTCTTCTCTAATAAGTGATTGAAAGGCAATTAAGTCAATCATGAAAATAAGCGTTTTCAATACATATGGCATCAACAGTGTGGTATCTACACACTTGGAAAACTATACTACTTTGTGGTCTTACTGGCTGCTTATAATCTACATTAATTGTGGTTCAGAATAACAGCATCAATTTGGATATACTGCAAGGATGCAAATATGCCTTCTAATTCTTTAAAAAATAACATCTATTATTTTTTTACATTCAAAATCAGTAGAAAATATTGGTCCAAAGCTGTATAAAATTACTACATTTTGTAGAAGAATGCCTAGACTTTAAGATCTCTGCTTTACCAGTATTTTCTTTTGCATACAGGGAATTAATTTAAATCCTGGTTAATTTCTTATGCAGTTCCAGAAGTGACAGATGTAAATAACAAAGCTCAGTGTCTCTTGGCCTCTCTAGAAGAGAGGCTTCAGATACAAATGTAACATCTTGTATCATGCAACAAGTCAACACAGAAGAGATGAGACAGTTTACTCATTAGGAAATAGATTGTCTTAGAAATTATTTCAGGTGTATCAACAAGAAATACAGAAAATGAAAACTGTTAACTAATGGTTGCCATTCTCTAAATGATAGTAATGCATTTGAGATGCCACTTATGCCCATAATTACAGAAAGACTACGGTACAACACTTCGGCTTGTCACAGTGTGTTTCCAGGAAAGATCAATTTCCAAGATTAAAGATCTCAGTTTCTTGGCTGCTCCGTAACACCCTTATGTAGGGCTAGGTTTCTTACAAAGATGCAGGGATGCTGTGAAGGCATTCAACCAAGCAGCTGGGCCCTTTCCACTACAGGCCTATGATTTAATGAAAAATACACTTAGGGATAAGGACCTTTCTATCTGGTAATGAATAATGGTTTCTTTACAACAGTGGTTTATGGCAAACCACTCCTCCCCTCCCCCTCCAACCCCTCATTACTGGTTTCCTACATACTGCAAACTTAGTGAACAGCTTCCAGGCAGAAACTCTGTCCCCTATGCTGGTTTATGCTGCTACTTTAACTTAAACCAAGCAATACCAAATGGTACCTTCTGAAGGCAAAGACTTATTTCTCCCCCTTTCAGGGGGGTTGTGATCTTCGTGCAGGGTGATATTCTGTGCCTCTCATTCCACTTAGTTGGCTAGGAAAGATCACAGAATGGTTTGGGTTGAAAGGAACCTTAAAGATAATGTAGTTCCAACCCCCTAGCATGGACAGGGACACCTTCCATTAGACCATGTTGCTCAGAGCTTCATCCAGTCTGGCCTTGAACATCCCCAGGGTTCCAGCATCCACATTTTCCCTGGGCAGCCTGTTCCAGTGCCTCACAAACCTCACAGTAAAGAATTGATTCCTAACATCTAATCTAAAGTTACTCTTTCAATTTGAATCTGTTCCCCCTTGTCCTGTCACTACATGATGCTGTAGAAAGTCTCTTTTTGTCTTGTAGGCTCCCTTCCCTTGTAGGTACTGGAAGGCCCCAGTTAGGTCACCCCTAAGCCATCTCTTTTCCATATTGAACAAACCCAATTCTCTCACTCTGTCTTCACAGGAGAGGTGCTCTATCCCTCTGATCACCTTGGTGTCCCTCCTCTGCACCTTCTCCAACAGGTCTCTGTTCTTCCTGTGCTGGTGGACCCCAGAGCTGTACACAGCACTGCAGGTGGGGTCTCACCAGAGCAGAGCAGAGCAGAGCAGAGCAGAGCAGTTCCTCTTGCTGCTGCCCACACTGCTTTGGATGCCACCCAGGACACAGCTAGTTCTCTGGATTGTGAGTTCACATTGCTGGCTCATGCCCACCTGCCATTTCACTCCCAAGTCCTTCTCAGCAGGTCTTTTCTCCATCTGTTTATCCCCCAGCCTGTGCTGATACCAGGGTTGCTCTGATTCAGGTACAGCACCTTGCACTTGACCCTGTTAAACCCCATGAGGTTCCCATGGCCCCACTTCCTGAGTTTGTCCAGGTCCATCGGGATGGCAACACATCCTTCAGGTGTGACAGAAGAAAAAGAAGAAGATACCTCATTGCTGTCCACATGGGGTCAATATAGGAAAAAATTAACATGTAGGCATGAGGTGTGTTGCAGAAAGCAAAGCAGGCTTCCTCTTTCTGGTCTGCCAACATTCAACCCTTTCTCACTAGCTGTTTAGATACTCACTCATCAGATTCAGAAATGAGGCATTATAATAATTTATCATGGCCAGTGCATATACATCACTGGATGAAAGAAACCAGCTGGGTCATATCAAACCAGATTTCCTAACATTTTTCAGGAAAGATTTCTTTTTTTCTCCTGAAGTTATTTTCCTCTTCAGGAAGCAGACAAAACAAAGATTTGCTGTGCAGCCAGGGGCAAATCTTACAGGATTTGTGCAATGCATGTAGTGTAATGACTGGGGAATGTCATGGTATTCTGGCCCTTCCTTGAAACAGAATTTTGGCCTTTTGAAGTGCTGAAATCCTCTTGCAGGTTGACTAGATGCTTGGGAGAAATCCACTGTTTTCAAGGATTTGTAAGAAACTCCACTTGCAGAGGAAAGCAGTAGCAGACAGCCTGACTCACAACAAGAGTCTCTGAAAGACATCCAGCTTCCAACAATCTGCCTTGCATGACACAATTTGAAGTCTGCCCCCTCAGAGAAGGCTTGCTACAAAAATCTCTTAAGTATGCTTCAGGATCTGAAGATCTCATTTAGATACTACCATGCTAAGTGCTCTGTCATGCTAATCTGAAGAACTGGGAAAAAAACAAATATTACAAACAAAGAGAAACAAAATAAAAGTGAGGGCAATAAAATCCCAGGAAAATGTAGTGTGGCAGCAGTTACACTGTGCTGAATACACATTTTAAATAGTTTTTGTTTTTTGCCATTTACCTGCCTTCATTCAAAAGACCTGGGCCACAATTTGGCAGAGAGAGCCACCAATCTTTATTCCTAGATAATTTTCAAAAGGAAGTTTTACTACACATGGAGACATGAGTTTTGTAGGTCTGTGGCTAAAGGAAAAATAAAAATCCAGGCTGGTATCACAGACAAAATGTATTCCACACTGAATTTCTGGAATCAGAAATAGTGGAGAAAACACTTTCAGGAAGGAAGACAGCCCCAGATTGAATGGGGGAAGCATCATGCAACTGGAAGCATTAGTAATGTAAGTAGTGGCACCAATGGTATGCCTAAAACTTCCCAGCAGATTCACAGCTCTCTATCTGCACCTTGAAGAATGGTGTACTAAGACATCCTAGATGTATTAAATGTATTATATTAAATATAGCTGACACAGCATAACTTTTTCAGAAGATCATAAAAATAAGGCAAAACCACATGAGAACCATGAGGTAAATCCTATACAATAATTGCTGGAAACAGTGTGGAAAAAATCCCTTGTCATTTTTCTTCCCTCGAATCAGAAAAAAACCAGTTTTATAGTAGAATGGGAGAGTGATGACAGTCAAGCCTTTTGACTTGTCAGTACAGAAACCTTTCAAAGACTCCCTCCTGACTTTTGACATGAGAATACTCAAGATATAGGGACCAGCTGAATACCTCCAAAATATTTTGATAACTACACTGAGTACTGCAACTTGTCTCCCCTTTGTGTGGGGGAAGGAGACTACACTTTACCATTGCTATAACTATGTGAAATAAGATTTATAAAATATTCTTGCAGGGCCACCAAATTAAACTAATGTTCTGAGGTTGTCTTCTGTTGCACATCCCAGAACAGCAGAAGGCAAAATGTCAAATACAGTGTTGAAATTGCTTTAGAGAAAACAGCACGTCTTTCACCTGCCCCAAAAAAATGACATTTTTGTTAATAAAAGACATGTTTTTAACAGCCCCCAAATCCTTAACAACTGCATCAAATTTGGTCTTTTTAAGACAAATTTGATTTGTTTGATAGGTCAGTTAAAGAAGCCACTTCCTTTCAAAGAATAGAAGATTTCTCAAGCTCACTGTCTGTGCTATAGGCGTGGACTTGTAGAGAAGAGGCCTTAAGTATTGTCTTTTCCCTTGGGAACCACTATGATTCAGTGAATACCACTGGCAAAGGCTTCATACCAGGGTCTCCACAATGATCTGTGAGTCTTTCCTTTTAATTCAAAACAGCAGTGAAAACTCCCTTTTCAGTGAGGGCCAATAAAATCCTTTTTTGGTAAGGTAATAGAGCAAACTTCTCATGGCAGACTTGGTGTTATTTGTCACCTTCAGTTCAGTGGAGCTGTCCTCTTGCATTACAACTGCAAAGGAAGACTCAGAATCCAACAATTTTGAGATCAGTCTGCATTTCCTAACTACTCATCTCTAAGTCAGCAGGGAAACTTCATTCTTTGGAAAAAGGACAGCAGTGTTCTGAAGTGGAAAGGAACAAGTTACCAGGTTCATTAAGACATGCTGTGGTTGTGCACATTCACCTTGAAGGTGCTCTGCCCTCAAGCTCTCTGGAAGACAAAGATGGCAAGAAGTGAAATGTGTATGAATAAGATAACTTAAAAACTTCAGTTAGATGAAAGTTTTTTCTCCCTATTTACGTGATTAACCATTTAAAAGGATCATGTTATGGATGACTTCCATATAGCAACCTACTTTTGTCCAAAATCCCAATTTGTCTAGAGGTGGATATGAGTGTCCCTTATGTTCTTTTAGAAGTTTCATCATTCTAAAAGCATCTGCAATATATAGTGCCCACCCAGGTGAAAGCATGGACAAGTTGCATGTGACAATTTGGCATATTTTAGCAACAGACAGTTTTCTTAAGAAAACTCAACACCACAGGATGAATTCTGGTGGAACATGCCATTGTCATGAAAGTAGCTTTGTCTTGGCTGTTCTAGTAGTCTGTACTGGAACTGTCAAAATAAAAAACCCACGCAAAGTCAGACTACAAGACCACCTAGCTCAGCTCTTGTTGGACAGAGGTCAATAGCCCATGCCTCATGCACAAGTTAAAAACTGCAACAGCCCATTGTAAGACTTCCCCAAAACAGTAATTTGGAAAGTCTGAGAAACTTCCTGTTTTTCAGTCTTAATATTTAATATGCCCTAACAGATTACTTTTTCATGGATTTGTCTACTTGTCTTTTCAAATCACATACTCTTTTTTGTATTCACATCTTGTAACAAGAAATTCCATAGGTCAAGTACATACTGTGGAAAAACGCTGCCATCTGCCCCACTTTATTTTTTTTTTCTTTGAAACCTGTATCTGTTAGTTACATTTGATTCTCCTACTTCTAGTGGGCATGATTGTAAACAATTACTCCTTTTTCAGCTTCTCCCTTACATGCCTCCTTGCTCATCTCTTCTCCAATTAACCACTTTCTGCATGAAGAAAACTATGAATGTTAAGCTGTTTGTATAAGCAATCTCAGTTCTGTAAAGCTAAATATGGTTCTTCTGATGTTTGATGTAAACAAGGATGTTTCAGCTCTAGAAACATGAGGTTCTAGAAGGAAAAAAAGCCCAGCCCCAGATTTAGGTAAAGCTCAGAAGCTTCTTTTGGAGGAGACCTATGACAGAACCATGAGCATAATGTGTCCAGAAAGGAAATAATTTGAAGAGGATAGATCAGCCACTTACTGCAACCAAAAAAATCCAACTATTTATACACAAGAAAATAACCCATTCAGATTCAAACAGTGAGCCCAGGATTATCAGCAAATACAGGATTAACTGAGGAAAAAACGTCCTTGGCAGTTTTATCAAGTAAATCTTAAAAAATAAATCAAGAAGCAGACATCTTTTGTTTCCAGCAAATAATCCAGAATTACTGGGAGTGTTGTATTAGTACAAGGTACAGGTCTTAGAGAATGCATGCTGAGAATCCAAGTCTGTTCTGTAAAGTCATCTGTACATCACTGAGCTCCTCAGGTAAAGAAGAATGGTCTAGCACTGCCAGCCATTCAACTCCATGCGTATCTGTTATGAGGAAAACATACAGCACTGAGATTCCTACTAGTAAACAAATGTCTTGATACCAAAACTTCCTTACACAATATGGAACCAGTATCAGACACATCTGTTGACCTCGCAGGCATCATAGTGAGGAGCATTTCCAACAAATCATGATTGTCCAAAAACATACCTAGTCTTGAGAATAGAAACTTCAGTACATCTTGTTGGCATCCAACACTAAGTGGTTTGTCTAGGTCACAACATGATCTCCCATTGATGGCACTCATGCGCCTTATGAAGCTGTTTTAAAGGTAAACACAGCACAAAATGCTGCATGAACCGTCATTAGCTCAGCCTCCAGGACTCTGATGTGCACAACACTGCTTTCAAGACTAACAAGCCTGATTCTCTGTCACTAGAACAGGCTCTGTAATTTAGAAGTGATACAAACATCACAGAATAGGGGGATCATTTCACTACGTTATTCACTGTCACCACTGAGATAGATGCTGAATGATTGTTGGGGATTTCTATTAGTAATTTTCTAGCAGTGAAGAAGGACACTTCTGATTGGAACCACTGACGAACACAGAGAAAAAATAAAACACACTTGAGAAACACATAAAACTGTACTCCCCTTGTGCAACTATTATATATCCAAAATAGTTTGCTATTCTACTTCCCTCCCTTGTAGTAGAAAACAGTTCCTGTACAATGCCTTCTCTCATAAGATGGGTGGGAAGTTGTTCTATGCTTCCCCACTGAACCTCTTAACTGCAGCACTGAGAGGCTTATGGAAAGGGACATGGAAGTAGCAGAGCTGCAAAGTGACAAAATACATGTTAGCCTTCAGTACACAGTACCCTACATGCACAAAGACATGGACTCCAGGCTGAAGGATACAGGGGGATGGAAAAAAATAAGAAGCTGGAATTTCAGAATTTCTTTCTGATTCTCTATTGCACATGTTCACAGTGTATCAGCATTTGTGTTCAGAGATGGGATCAGCAGATGCTCAAGATAAGGGAATACTGCTATGACATTTGATGCCCTGGCTGAGCACATCCTGAGAATAAATTGGAATTCAAGGTCTAGGTGTTTGGCTTCAGGTAGAAGACCAGTCTTGATACTTGTGGGTTGTTTGTTTGTTTGTTATTTGTCGGAAGCAGAAGAAAAATTTTCTCAGGCTAAAGGATGCAAGTCTTCACTGCTCCTGACTAAATTCATCCCTTCAAAATAAGGGTCTTAGACGGCACTGTGCATTTTCATGAATATTTAAAAAATCTTAGAGACAGGATATTTAATATACTGCTATTAAGTCATCACAGTTACATATGTGGGGGTTGGCTAAATCTAACATGCAAAGCAAAGAAGTTCAGGAAAAATGTCTATAACCAAGTTCAAATCATTATCCCAAAATGAATGGGTTTAAGACTAGCAAAGCTGACAAAACAACTCACTGTGTTCATAATAAGCCAGCACTAATTGATAATTTTCTTGACAAAGATGTAAGAATGTTGCTTTTGACAATGATTCCTATAAGACCTTTCCTGAGCTAACTAAATCTCTATCCTACAAACCACTATATAGTTTTCAGCAGTGGCTGTGATAACCTGAAAAAACAAACTAGAGAACAAAAGCAGAGATAAGAGGTCCATAAGGAGGTCCTACAGCTACTTGATCCTGTACATAAAACCCAATGGAATAAGGGTAACTGAGATCCTTTGGAAGAAAGGAATGGAACAGCTATTTACTGAAGCTAAATCTTACATGGAAATAGTGCCTCTGACTAAGCTGGAGGTGATAGCCAATACCACAGATAACAGAGTAGGCTGTGAGAAGACAGACCTAGAGAAGGTGTATCTTGAAGACCACAGCTGCTGAGAACTTGCACAAATCTGAAGTAACAACTTCTGCAACTAAACTTTCACTAACCATGAGTCAACAAAAATGTGAAGAAAGTGAATGTGATCGTGACTGTCTAATGGAAATGAAAGATAAGCTAGTGAAAGGAACAGCTGTATCAGAGAGCTGCATTTTGGACAAGTATTCAGTGTGTCACATGAGTGAGTGTACCAGAAATAGAAAAAATGCATGTTCCGTCCTATGAATTCATGAAGTGAGTGGTGATGAAACTAATAAGGTATGAACATAATTATTTAACCTTCTCACAATTTATCTGGTCTTGAGTGACAGAAAATACGTGGAATACAAGAGTGAACAAGAACATAATCATTTCAAGAGAAAACACCTTACCCCTCTGATACACTTTCTTCTGTCAGTCCTTTGGGTTGATCACTATCTACTTGTCAACACATTTGAATGATCTCTTAAAATTGACTATACAAACTAGGAAAAGACAGGGGAAAGTGGAGTAAGAAAAGAGATCAAACAGGATGTTGAATCCAATCTCTGAAGATTCTGATAGAAGCAACAGAAGATTTTTTTATCTTTAAGAACAATCCATCACACCCCTTGCTGTTGGACAAGGCAAAAGTGGCAAAATACTCAGTTTTCCTTTAACTTGGCACCAACAAAGAGCCAGAGCTGAAGCTGCTTCCTGTTCATTTTAAGGATGGGTGGATCTTCTCCCCAATACAATTTCCAGCTGCTGACATTATTTTCTAACAAAAGCAAACTAATTTTCATAACACTAGGCAAATTTTAACTGGAGTGCTTCACCAAGACAGTATTGCAAATGATAAGAGCCACCTGGGCCTTAGGGTTCAAGCCTGGGTCTGAAAACATCAGCCAATTAAAAAAAATTACAAAGTCTAAACAAACAGAAATCAAAATACAAAACAAGCTCCACAGAATACAAGTATCCCACAGTGAAACAAAGACAGATTTAAAATCCTGTCCAGTATAACAACAGCAAATATTTGGGTGTGTGAATTAATAACTGAAATTATAACCAAAACAAACAAATGAAATTGTTTTATTTAAACTGTTAATTTCTATGGCTCTGTGCCAAAATTCAAGATGGCAACCAACACAGACATCTTCAGTCACATGTTCTAATATCTTTCTCTGCTGATAGTTGCCATGAGATGAAAGCATGGAATCTTGGCTCTTACCAGACTAGAACAGATTGAAATGGCTGAGCAGGTGAGACTTTATGCTCAAACCTGGACTTCAGGAAGAACAGCTGCACAGAAGATCTTGTCTTACAGAAAGATCTCACAGTTAGTGATCAGGAAGAAATGGGAGGAAGTGACAAAGACTCAGCAGCAGGAGCTCTCAGAAGCATTCCTTCACCTCAGTTTGCAAGAGTATCACCACAATCTGCTTTCACAGATGTTTAGATACTCTTTTCAGTGGGTTGTTCTCTCACCAAGGCCTCCTCTTCTCTCTTTTTTGGCTGCTATGGGAATGTGATGGTGTGAAGTCACTGCTGCTGCTTCTTCCTTTGTCCATACTTGAAGCAACTCTTGGAATTCCTCACCTGGAGTTCTGTGTTAATCCTTCTCTGCGAGCAGAAGCTGGGGAAAAAAACCAAAAAACAACAAAGTTTCTTTACTCAAAGATTTCAAGTAATCATGGAGGACTGTTTTGTGGGAAAAACTGCTGCACTGTTCTACAAATCTCAGCCATCACCAGAAGCCTGGGTGACCCTATCACACAACCTCTCTGCCACAAAAGATGAGATCACAGACCTGTGTAACAAAACCTAGTAAGCTACTGTGTGAAAAAGTACTCTTGGTATTCCTTTCGAGGATCACAATACCTTTTTCACTTTTGCTTCTGACTCATGTGACTCATCTCTTCACATGCACCCTCCTCTAAATCTTCCTCCCATATCAGTGTGCTTCATCTCTTTCTTTGGGTCTTTTACTCATTTGTTTGCATAGGAGTCTACTTCCCCACTCCAACACATGCTGAGGACCTTGCTGCAGCAGTGCTAGGGATGTGAAAAGGTTGATCTTTAAAAAGAAACAAAATGGGAATATGGAATTTCACCCCCACCCCCATTATTATAAAGATACAGTCTTGACTTCTACATACTGCAGCATTTTACTATTTAGGCACATTATGAGAAAATGTCAATGTCATCTTTACTTCTTTTACCTAAATATCCTTAGACAGCCCTTTAAAAAGAAAAATCCAAAACACTTAGAAATGTACCAAGTTTATTTTGGACTGCTTGCATTTTACAGCTAATCTAGTAGGTAGAGCTTGTCCTGTGTATTTGGCACATCAGCTTGCTTCTAAACACGAGTGACATTTGTTGAGAGCTGTTTATTAAAAATATTGCTATATTTAAAGAAAATACACTCTCCTTGAAAGTCCAGCATAGAGCCAAACATCACAGAGCACAGAGGATCTGAAAAGATATTTAGAAAGTGGAATTGCCAGCTATGTCACTGCACAGAAAGTCTGAAAACTGAATTAGGAACCCAACTGTCAACCATGTGCATTAAGATAGGATACCAGTCCAGAAACGTATCCCTTGGCAATACGCTGAAATTAAGGAAACAAAGGCGCATGAGAGAAGGCAGCCAACTTCAACCTCATTTTCCTGTTTTGAAGATGTTTGAACCTTCCTATTCCTACAGAAACGCATAGCACAGTTTGTCTTTTCTCACAAACTGAATTAAAATCACTTTCCTCGAGTTCTTGTATGCTTACCTTGAGGACTCAGCACAGAGAGGGGCATTCCTATGTCTACAAGTAAATATGTAAGCTCCTAACAAGAGTGCAGCTCGTTGCCAATTCAGTAATTTCCTAAGTATTAACGTGTATAATTCTTGGAAGTTTTATAATTTCAAAGCTACTGGTGAGCATTCCAACTCCTTGTAGTTGAGTAAATGGAGGTTCTGGTTGAGTAGGGGGAACAGAAAAAGAGCCCATTGCTGATAGCAGCCAACATTAAGGGTTGATTCCCTCCAGTGATAAAGAGTCATTGCAGTGAATCACTACATACAACAGCATGAGCCTCCTTTATTCTCTGCCTGCCAGGAGGTGTCAAAGTATCTGCCCATATGTCTGTCCACATGTTTACACACTATTATGTCATCCATGACTGGACCTTGAAACTCAGAACAGTCACAGTGGGAAGAAAAGGATTACCTCCCTTTTATGGATATGATTCTGAGTCACAAGAAAATCAAAGGAGTTGCATGAAGTCATTTAAGAGATATCTGCACACTAAAATTCAGTGCCATACAGACTTCCCCAGCACAGATGTACATAGCCTTGCTCACAAACCAGCACCTAATCTACTGTGGTTCCAAGCTGCAGGAATAAGACAGAGAAAAGCACAAAGCTAGATGACAGTACTGGATCAGGAACCCATGCTAACATTTTTAAACAGCTAGTTTGGACTGTTTCATCTTACCCGCAGGAAGTTTGTGGGAGAACTGAGCAGCATATTCAAGTCTCCTGAATCTAGTGTTGAAAACAGAAACTTCCTTTCTCCTTGAAAAGCTAAGATTATCCTAGAAATTCCGACTTTTTTATCCCAGAGCGAATTTCTGATCTTAGAATGATGCCCAGCATTCTCTTGATAATATATAGTATAACTAAGAAAGGCAATAAATAAATGGGGTTTTATTTATATCTGGGGGTGACTGACACTAGCAAGCCAGGACAGCTGACAACAGAAAGCCAGCGTTCACTCCCCCGTATTTTGGGCACAATTTCAACCTGACTTGCTGGACCAGGAAGGCAAGGGAAAGCAGCAGTTCCAAGTCATGAAAATTTTCTTGGGGGGTGGGGAGGTGTGGATGTCTAAGTGTGTGTGGGGAGTGTGATGTGTATGTCATGAACAGTACATACAACAGCATTCCAGAGAAGTCTTCTGCACAAAAAAGCAGTGAGCAGACTCATTGACAAGTATAGAAATACCAGTGGAAGTCAGCATGAGCCTTCCTGCTCCCCATCTTAAAGACACTTACCACACATTCATCCCAACTGCTAATGCTCTTCTGTACTTGACAGCCTTCTTTCTGATTTCTCATACTCACCTCTCTACTCACTCTCTCTTCTCTGGCTCTTCCTCACATTTCATTTCATAACTTCAGACACATGTTCTAGCCTATTCACACACATTTTGGCTTCTATTTTTAGCCTCAATAAAACAATGCCAGGTTAAAACAAAATCCAATTTGGATGGGCAAAGTCATCCTCTCTATAGGTAGCTTAATGCCAAAGGACCAGATGTGAGACAGAAGCAGCCAAAATATTACATAACCTCTCCCCAGTCTTTGCACACCTGATCTTGAATGACATTTCCAACACAGCAAGGAAACACAGGCAGTTTGCCATCACCTCACTACTGAGAACAAGCAATGCCCAGCCTCCAGTCAGGCAAAAATGCCAACTGCCTGCAATCATTACTTATCCTGCTTTGGAGTTTATCAGAAGTGAAGGCTCCTAAAATTCAAGCTGAACTCTAGCTCTTAGACAGGGAAGCTCATTTCTAAAGACTGTTCTTTCCATTTTCTCCTGCTTTCTCAAGAAGAGTCCTGAGATGTGGAATGTCCTTTCAGTAGCATGAGATCAGCAGCAACAGGAAAAAGCTTCTTCCTTTCATAAAAGAAAGGCAAAAGATTGAGTGAAGATGTGAGAAGCAGGTTGCTCTCACAAGTTAAGGAATAAACGTCATTTCAGATGATTAGAAGCGAACACTGACCCTCAGTTCTATCTGAGAGGCGATGGCCGAGTTGGGTATTATCTTCTTAACGTCATCTGAGAAGGGCCTGGAATGCTGCTGGCAGCACTTTACACTCTGCTGAGACTTAGTGAGACTTACATACACTTCTCGAAGAACTGGGTAAACTCAAACATAGTCACATCCAGCTGATAATGTGTATCTATTTTAAAGGTACTGATTTAAAACATCAATACTTGCTTGTTGCTAGTCATCAGATTATGGTTCCCTGCCCCTCCAAAAAGTACTAAGAAATGGGGTAAAAAGAAAGCCTCCTTACTCTTCTTCTTTTCCCTCTGGCCCATCTGGTACTACAGGCTTGTGTGTCATTATCTGACCTGGGACTGATTCATCAGCTAAATCAGGGAGTGAAATTATTTTTACCCCCTTCCTGTGTGTCCTCTTTATAAAACTGTGGAAGTCAGTAGGGGTAAGACAGAAATTTTTCAGGATGTATTTGTAATGCATAAAAAAATAATGAAGAACAAATGTGCAACTAAATATCCTCCATTGTATCTGATTCTTTGCCCTCCCAAAAAGGGAGGCACAATAGTAGGATTCAACTCAAGTTCTACTGCTTTCCAAAGTATGATAAAAGTGACTAAATCTTTTTCTCAATGATCCTTTCTCTCCATGGAGATACAATACAGAGAGATACTGACAGAACTGCTGTTAACAAAGGCTATATGCAGGGCAAGAGACCACACCAGAAAAGTTCGATGCAAAGTGCTGGATATCATACAGGAGCTCCTTCTTCAATGATCCACCCAGAGCTTCTCAGCCAGACAGGTGGTCCTGAAAGGATTTATGTGGAAGAGCTCATCATGACTCCATTCCCGGACTAGGGTAGGTAATGAGGTGACATCAAAAGTTGCTCTTTTGTCATAAGATACCTTGTGCCTGTGTAGTCAAAGTAGTCTGAAGTAGAGTTACTCGAGGTGCCCATTTGAAGGTCATCTTTTTAAGTGAAGACCATTTGTGCAGTCAATCACAGCAACAACACAGAGAACCAGGAGCGTGCAAATGAAGGCTGGAATTAATAGGATTAGTGAGAGGGAGGAGGCGTACCAGCAATGTGCTGTGTAGAAACCTGAGTGATTTCTTTTCCCAGCTGCTCCTGATGAAGGATTTGGACAGTGTGGTGACACCAGCTGAAATCATAGTCAAGGTTTCTCCTGGGAATGTGGTAACAACACAAAAATAAATACATTGGTGTTCAACAATCTACTGCTTTCCAAGGCTGCAGGGAACCTGGCAGAAGCTGAGGAAGCCTGGACAAGGCTGGGCAGCTGGGAATTCCACCCCACTGTAACAAATGGCTGGAAGTCTGACACAGGCCATGCACAGTGGTAACAGTACACACTACATCCAATCCCCACCCTTTATGCTCAAAGAAAGTTGAGAGATTCTTGTGGATAAAAGACTCTCCAAATTCCACACTTTTTTTTTTGTTTGTTTAGGTCTGGCAAAAAATATGAAGTGATTGTATATGTCTTGTTTATATGCCTGTTGCATTTACTTGCCTTTTTTTTTTCCTAGAGTAGGACAATTTAGAAGCTTGTACCTTTGCATACCTCCTAAGGGAATCTAATGAGGCTGCACTTCAAGAATAATGCTCAAGCAGTGGGTAGACAACAGCCAGTGAAGACCCAGCACCTCCAATGCTAACTCCAATTTCAGGTCTCCAATAACAAGACATATAATAACATGACCTTGTTTTGAAGGTCCATACAATAATAATCTTGGATGTAAAAAACTTCAGAAATACAGTCTACTTGTAGGTTTTCAGTAAAATGAAAAAAATCTGGAGCATGCTAGATGGTAAGAAGAGTAAGTACAGAAGTGCTCGTTACTGTCACAGTTTACAAGCAGGCTCCATTCATTGCTCCATACTGGACCACACTGCTGACACATTCATCATATTTGGGTGGCATTTGGACACTGCTCTCCACCTTAGCCTAAAGAAGGACATCACTAGAAAATGAAGAATAGCAACCTGCCTTCTACATGCATTAAATCCAAACAATTTTATTAATCCCCATATTCTTCTAGTCTCTTTGCAGTTCAGAATGCAGTTTTAATCCCTTATAGATGATAACACCCTTTATTTCAGAGTTGCATACCCTCTGGACTTGGCATTCATGCAGATACGGGGGCAGGTGAATGTCCAAAATAAACAGACAACTGTTCATCACCCTGCAACTAAGCACAGCTACAGAACTGAAAATCATGGGAAATAAAATCAAGTCTATACCAATTAGGTCAAGAAGATTCATCCTAATTTCAGATTGAATTTTGGCACTCACTTTCTGCATTAAGTATTCTCCAGAGAACTAAAATACAAATAAATTAGATTTGGACTCATGTTTTCAACCAGACTAGGTAGAGATCCAAGACTTTGCATAAATTAGCGGTCTTCACTGTCAAACTTGAAATGCATATTAATAATTTTTACCTCCACTAATTCTAATGGACTTTTTTTCTCCTCTCAGAAGACACAGTGGAAAAGTTATGTGGACACTAGTAATATAAACACGAACACAATAAAACTACATTACTGTTAATCAGTCTGATTATGCAAAGATGAAGATCCTGTCAAGTTTGGAGCCAGACATCAGTCTTGCCCAGTTTTAATCATGATTCATATTTGTTTGTAATTATATAGTTTATTAATACATTATGGTTTTGTCATAGCAAAACAGAAGCTCAGAGGTGTTCTGTCTTTTGAAGCTTTTAAAATAAAAGTGTCACAAACTGTCAAGAAGCTGATAGCAAATGAAGGAGAAAAGCCTAAAGAACACAGGCGTCATTCATACAGCAACCCAAGAGTTGCTGTTAACCTTTGGAAATCAAACTAAATAAAATCAATGTGAGTGTCTACTCTACAGCTGCACTGAGGGGTTAACTATACTTTCAGATTGTTCCTATCTTCAGGCTCTTGCAGACAAGAGTCCAGTTCAGGAACAGAGAAGCCACTTGGGACTATGCTATTGTATTTTCATAAAGTGCTCTTCATCCTCTAGTCTCCCCAAAACCTCCCTGTGTTAGCACTTTCAAAAGTGAAAAATAATAAACGGAATTAATTTCCAACTTTAAGATTGACACATGACTACAAAAATTTCTTGATATTTCTTACTAGCTTGTTCAAAAGCTAAATTCTGGTGGAAAAATGACATTTTTTTTTTCTAGACTTCCACCATGTCAAGAAAACAAATTCACACACTAGTTACCTAATGACACTAGAGAGGAAAGGAAATAAATCAGGAAAACATGGCAAAATGTCTCCATACACCTTACATTCTTAAAATGTAAAAGGTAAAACAAAAATGACCAGCCTGATCATCATTTGAACTCAAGCACAGCCTCCTAAGGACAACCTGGACCTGAACAACCAACCACAGTACTTAGCTGTTACTCAGCAAGCAATACTCTGAAGAAGACTTTGAAAAAAAAAACTGGTTCCTTAATTCAAAATCACCCTGTTTCAATAATCCAAATTTAATTGCTAAATTTCACGAAACAGGAAACAATCAGTGTAATGCTGAGGAACCCTCAAAGTAAAACAGAATAAAAAAAGCAATGTGATAATGGCAGTATTTTCAGAAACCCACCAGTGGCTGAGTGTTCAGTGAAAACTCAGGTCACAAGCAGTTTAAATGTTCCCTAGAGGTAGTAATTCTTAGTCTTTCTTTATTAGAACAAATCCTACTAAACTTCAATGAATTTTGCTAAGAAACTGTCTCTTCAGACACTACAAATAACCCCCATTTGCTATCTTGCAAATTTACCTTCCTGTCTGTATAGCATCATGGGGCTCTCTGCCTTCTCTCTCACTACACCAGTGACACACAGCTCCCACAGCTTCTGCCTCTCTATGAAATGAGGATGAGGCTACTTGCACTGTAGTGGTGGCTTGTTTCAGAATCCTGGGCTATTTTGGAGAAATGTTGACTTTTATTTTCCCTTTTTTTTCAAAGGATCTGTTCTTGAGAGCCTGACCCCACTGCACAACTGCTATTTTACAGTTGCAGCACTAACCATTAGTGAACTGTCTTCTGGACAGTCTAGTTAAAAGTTTCCATATTGCCTGACTTTCTCTGCCACTGAGCATCATCCTGGCTTGAGGTAAGATCACTCATGACATCTTTATGCTTTTTCACTGAGCCCCATAACTATTCTCAGATAGACTGTTAGAGGAGAAGGCCTATTCAAGGTTCTCAGACATTTTTGAACATCTGTGTGTACATGTTTATACAGAGGTTCTGTCTGGCTCCTCTTTTATATCTGCAGCTTTTCACAGCCTTCTGTCTTTAAATGCTTGCAGTGTATTCTGTGATTTGCTTTATGATTTGTGTGTCCAACATCTCTAGCTGGTATCTAAGATACTAAATACATGTGAAACAGTAACCCCAAGTAAACTGCTGCTGAGGGGAAATCAGGGCCCTAGTATAAGCAATCAATGGAGAGAGTGAAGAAGAAAAACAGCTGTTCCTGCAGCAAGGACTACTATTGCAGAGTAGTTTCTGAGACACATAAACTGGGCACAACAGCCTCTGACACATACCAGTGGCTTGGTGCAAAGCTGAAGAAAATATCATTCCCCAGTTTCCAAGGACAAACATTTTGCTCTAGTTAGTTTAATCACAGCAATATTTAGCACTGTTCTTGGAGCTATGTACCTCTTTTAGCAGCAAGGAAGCTTTGAGTGACCCACCCACCATGGTTCTACTAGCCCACTCCTAGCCAAACCTGGGCTTTACCTAAGCCCTGATACTCTTAGTTAAACAGCAGGCTAGCCCTTTGTTTCAACTTCAGAGAGGGTAGTTTAAGCACAATGCAGCTAGGCCAGTTCTACAGTAGGAAACATGAGCTGAAGTTCTCAGTTTTCAAAGGATTACAGGTATTCACAGAGAAGTGACTACCCTGAACTTCACAGTTGTTATCTAGCCTCTGTTACTTCTCCAGCTCTGGCTGTTGGATACCATCATTAACATTATCATCGGTCTTCATGCATGCACTGTAGGTGTTCACAGAAATGGGGAAGGGTAACAAAATGCTACCTACAGTTATCAAAGACACGCTTAACAACAGTATCCAGAGGAAATGGAGAGATTCTTTTGGAAAGGTTAAAATTACAGTGTGGCAACTGTAACAGTACTCTTGAAAATGTGAAAAAGAAGGCAGAATTCAGCACAGAAACACCTTCATGTAAGTCCACTCAACAAACCAATTTTGTCAACATATTGAGAACTTACTTTTAAATTTATCTGTAACCTTGCTTTATATACTGCACTAAAAAATTTAAATTGCACTATAGAGTAGACCAAAACTTTTGATTCAGCTATACATGTAACACAGGGTTGACATAATGTTATTTATTTTGATAATCCCATTATATGCCAGAGTACACTGTCGTGTTCCAATGTACCATAGGGTGCTTTATATTGACTACGGCCATTCACCCTATAAATTTTCTGGTAGGATAACTGGAGTTTTTGCCAGGTGGTAAAGTGTGGGAAGCAGTTTGGAACTGTATGTTAACTGCATTAGCTAAATGTTTGTGCTAGAGGATCAGCAAAAAAATCACTGACATAAATAATGAAAATGTCATATTTTAAGTTTCAGAGATAAAAATCCAAGAGATGAACTGGGTAGTTCACCCCTCCACAAACTTTTCTTTCAGCCTCTAAAAACACAGAGATCACTGCATTAGTGATACTTAAGTCATGTTCTCACAGTTCCATTGCAAAACAGGTCAAAAACATATTTTTTCAAAGCATTCTGGAACATAATGTGTCCATATATTCCATTACAACACAAATCACTGTGAGCCACAGGTAGTATGGGTTTACAAGACTATGCTCTACCTGCCAATAGGTCTGCATAAATGAAAAACTGATTGAGTGCTCATTTGCTGAGAACTCATCAGCAGATAAACCTGTTCGAATTAATTAGCCACTAGGGAATGACAGACTTGATTCTCTAACTCTAAGTGATTTTCTATTGGATACTTTCACCTCTACTGATTGACTTCACTATGCAGCTGATTCACAAGTCTCAGATATGTCCTTCTGCACTAAGAGCTTTCCTGCAAGACCAAAGAAAAATGTAAAGAATGTCCTGGCCCTTTATTACAGGCCAAGCTTAAACAAGAGAGTATCTTGAGCCAAAGTCTAAAGCAAAAAGGAACCATTTGAGCCAAGGTGATTTTTTTTCTTCCCCAGCCATATTTTAAGGGGTCTTCCAAGTCTATGGAACTCAGCCTTTGCTCCCTTCTGTTTAGTCTTTTTAATCCCAGGGGGTATAAATTCCCTGCACAGCTGAAACCAGACTGTTACCTAGGAACCACTACATGTAGAGGAGGCAGCTGTGTTCCTTCTTGCTGATAGTTTTTTCCCTGCCAGTTCTTGAAAAAGATGAAAGCATCCCAGCATGCCCGCCCCCACTTTCATGGTCTTTGGCGCTGTCACTCACCTGTGGAATATGTCCCTGGCTCACAGGGTGCAGCACTGTGAAGGTTGTTCTGGAATCCAGTCAGTTGCTTTTCAGTGGAAGTGACCCTAAGAGGTAAAACCATAAAATTAGATACAGATATGAAGTGATAGAGCAAGGAAGAATAGAAGTCTCAAAAAACTGAGAATTCCCCTCGTTTACATAATCTCACTGGGACTGTAACCATGAAGCTGTGCCTGAATGTGGTATGAAAAAGGCAGTGACAGCAACTGACTTCAAAAAAGCAGAACAAGACAAATGAACAGTCAAAACAACCAGGAAAACTTTGATGTGACTAAAACACTTAATTGTCTCATTTGCCTTGGAAGCTGATTCTGGAGAATAAAGAAGATAGTAAATTGTATTGGACCACCAACATACATTGCAACTAGTAATGCTGTACTCATCTTAGCCCAAAGATTTGAATTTAAGTGATTAAGCAACTGTTCCACAGAAACGCACATACATGCTAAATTCAAGAGTTAAGTCTTTGTATCTTGCCTCAGCAGAGAGAGCTCATTTAGCCAAGACTTCTCACTTATCTTGCAAACTGAGACACATGGGATGCATCTAATTTTCAGTAATTCAGTGCCATTCCTCAAGCAGATACCTTATGCAAATCCTTCTGCATTGATCTCAGCACCTGAGTTACAGCAAAACTACACTCTATAGACTACAAATGCACTTTAACTCACAAAGATTCATTACCAAACTGAGACCATGTTCTCCTAGAGAAAAATTAGGTCTACTCATAAGAGAAGGGCAGGCTATACAGCTGCAAGCATCTATTCTGTCCTTAAAAATTTAAACAATTATCCATCTATTCCTGGTTTGTCCTCTTCTCCCTTACTCTTCCTTGCTTTTCTTCCTTCCAGCCCAACTCATTTCCGATCACTACAGACTTCTGTGTACACTCATCTCAGCCAGAGTCCTTCTTCACTGTTCCAGCTCTGCAGTGTTACAGTTGCTGTCAGTGCTTCCCCTGAAGAGCATTATAATCTCCAATCCCCATGGGATGCCCTGACAACTAACAGACTGTTATTCATTGTTTAAATTTTAATTCACTGTTTAAACACATGCAGTTTCTATGGTTTTATCTGAAACCTTTTGCTTCCATATTTCAAGATCAGCAAGTTGCCAATAACCCAAGTGTTTCTGACAGCTAAAAGGTCTGTGAGGAACTCTTGAATCTTATTTCAGGTGGATTTCAGTGAAATGAATTGGAGTCCATACATGAAGGGAGAGGGATGCAGATACATTTGAATACCACAACCCCTTACTTCAGTCAGCCTTAACTGGAAATGCTATTGTCAAATGAGGTGCCTGTTTCTGTGTTTATTGTCTCTTGTAGAGAATTTTGGATCTGTACTTAAGGGGTTTTTTTGTGCTGATATTGCATGGTCCTTCTGGGAGCAGAGAATCCAGATGGATCTCTGTGCTTTTTACATAGGGATTCCCTGCTGATAATTAGCTTGTCCACCTTTTTAACACAGCACAACTGACAGCCAAATTCAGCTCACCCTTCTGTAAGCAGAATGCAAGACTAGTACAACAATAAAAAAGCAGGAACAGTCACTCTTCTACCTTATCGTTCAGAGAATTTCTTTATCTCTACAGACTTGCCCTTCTTCTCTGCCTACCCACAATGCTGGGTACCTTGATTCTTGCAGTTTCAAGTCACCTCATTGAGAGCTCATTCCCAGCTCTGCTCCTGGGATCTCCCACCATGCTAAGCTCACTTCCTCATACTCCCTGTGCTGTCCTGATGGAAGCTTCAGTACTAGAACATATTCACGGTTTAAACTGAGGTAATCCCTTTCCACTTTCTTCCTCCTTGGGTTGGCTGAAATCCTACTGCCTTTTCTCAGTTTCCTACTTTTAATGTCTGTGTGGTTTTTGCTTCCACTTCTCCAGTGCAATCCATTGTTATGTTCTCCATTTCTTCTTCAATATTAACAAAACCATTTAAATATCTGTCATTGCTCTTTTCTATCTCCTTTACAGCTAACTCCTTCTCGAAACTGATACTGGCTTCCTTAATTTAGGTACTAGACTAGCACTAAGCTGTCCAGCCTAGGACTGCAAATTCTGTTCCACAGGTGAAAGATAAATACTTCTTTGACTGAATTTTGAACATTTTTGTTTTGACAACCTATTTCTGGGATGCTACAGATGCATCTAAAGGTCCAATGAAACCAGACAGATCGGACACTAATATATTCACATCACAAAAAGCCCTGATTTGACAAGAGGACAGCAACAGATGTAAAGACCCAGAGCCAGGGAGGCTTGTTCCTCTTTGTTGTTCTTGGACGGGGTACCCCTGCATGCATATCTGTGTGTATGATCTGAGGCTAGCCAAGGGCTACAAGCTACAAGTCTAGTGAGCCCAGCTGTGTCAGGGTGTTAAATCAAGGCATGTCTCTCAGATGCACTGCTTTTACTGCCAAAAATGTCTAAGGGTCAGGCAGCCTGATTAACCCAGATATTCGGGAGCTGAACAAACGAGTGTGCTGCAGTGGAGCAGTAGCAAAGCAGTCAAAGGGGTTCCAGTAACTGTTAGATATGTGATCTGCTGCCTGTCCTCTTTTCAGTGGGCACTCAGATTATGTGTGTGATGTATTCGGCTCACTAAAGACACTTCATGCATGGACAAGACAGGATACAAAACAGAGCCAGAGCTTTCTACAGGGCTCACTCTGTGATCATCATCTGCTTTTGGCACATTTGCTAGGCTTGGCTAGTGTATCCTAGAAAAGCTGGCTATTGCTGTGTCCAACTGCAGTCAGGACTCCTCCCCACTATGCGATAAATTTCCTGAACCCTGGAGAAATGGATCCCTTCTACACTATTCCTGTACTAGTTACAAGAGAGAAGAACTCTGGCTCTTGTACTGCTGGCACCATGTAAAACAAAAGAGAAGATGGCAGAAAGATTTTTGTGCTGCGGTGGTGGGACCTGAATGGAATATTTATTTCAAAAGGCTTCCTGGGTAGAGTTGTTATGACATTTACAGAGATGTTCAATACAAGAAATTATGCCATGCTGATCAATATCCCCAACAGTTTGTAATGTTCCAGTCCACTGCTGGTAAACTTGGTGATCTTCTTGGCCTCTATCTGATAACATCTTGAACAATATGCTCCTTTTCCCTACCTAGCATTTCCTCTCCTTATATGCAGTGGTCTAATATTGACAGATCATTTTTCTGAGATGTTTTCTTTGATGGTTCTGTGCACAAGTTGTTTAAAGCCTTACTCTTCTTGACACTGTCACAGAGCAAAGACTTCTGAAAAGTTACTATGTGAATGATAGCATAGAAATGTGTATTTATTACAACTCAAGTCATTCCTAAAAGCTGAAAGATTTTTTTATCTACCGCTAGTTCACCCTGGTGAACAGCTGAGCTAATGTATTTTTCTACTTTGCATGCTGTCATCTGAAATGTGAAGATTCCATACACCAAATACTGCTTCCAGGGAACATCTGCTTCATTCCAAAGCTTATAAACACTGTATCTGTGATCTCTGTCTCAAAATATCGGCAGGTCTCTTCATGGTTCACAGACCTGTCAATAGTAGTGGCAACATGAGCAGTGGGAAAGACCCAATCAGATTCTGGGAAAGAAAAAAGAGCTTGTTGTGTTAGCTGTTCAAAAACTATCTATCAGTGATATGAGCACATTTAATCAAAACTACAGAGCCCTGTGAGACCATTTTATGGCACTATATTTCAGCATAGAGCTGCATACTAAACCATTTCTCCCAGTTAGTCTTTTTCCACACCTTAATATGGGCCCCAGTTTTCCAGTCTGTTAGTTTAAGCAAGGAGTCTGCTTTGGACACAATCCATTATAAAGTCAACCTACCACCTTTTTCAAAAACAAGAGAAGCCAGGAACTGAAAAGACAAGACTGAATTGTCTGGCTGTTCCATTACTTTTTTCCTTTATGTTTCAACCAGGAAAGTGTCCAAGTTACTAGACAGTTTTTGAATTAGTCAGTAATGTTCATCTTTAGCATCTCATTCTGTTTGTAGTTGAGTTTTCTACTTCTTGTTTCTTCCTTTTCTGGAAGCCATGTGTGCTGGCTGGGAGAGAATTGGTAAGGCATGGAAGGAGGAGAGAGGTCAAAGAGACAAAGTTGATTTTAGTTTTGTCATCACAGTCCTGTCTCTGGAGAAATTCTAGAAACAACTTTAAAAAGATGATCTTTTTAAGATGTGAAACAAAAGCCAGGCAGTGCAACAGCAAACAGAAATAAGGTCTGGTTTACTGAAATACATGAGGGGAGAAAGAGACATAAGAGCCTTAACAACAGAATGGGATCAGTTTCAGTGACTCTTGCAGAAATAATAAATGGCACTGAGATCCTCTTTGAGGAAAGAGATCACAAAAACAACCAAGAAGTATTAGGGAATGAAAGAAGGCAGCAAATCAAAAGTGACCTGAAAGACAAATGAAGCAGCCAAAAAGATGGTAAGGAGAGGGGTATTTGCCATGTCATGACCTACCAACATGGTAGTCTCACTGGAAAAGTAAAATTTTGGGAGTCACAGTCCAAGCACTCTGACAAACTGAAGAAAATACAGTAAATTCAAGACAATTAAGGACTTGGCAGGTAAAACTACTATCTGAGGTTAACAAAACCTCAACAAGTCTAAGCTCAATTAGGATACTCCAAGAAGTAAAAAGATATTCAAAAGATGGAAAGTATTTACATGAGAAAGTGTTCAGGGCTCAGGAAGGAGGAACAAGGCACAACAGGCTGAAACAAAGGAAAAATTCAGATAGCACGTCAAGAGAAACTAGCTGATTAAAAGAGTGACTAGATTCTTAAATAGATTTTTATAGCACACAGTAGAATTTCTACCACTGGACTTTTTTGAAAGCAGACTACACAATGTGTCTGAGAATACTCTGTACAAATTACCAGGGACTGTAGAAAACAGGCTGGAGCACTCAAGACATCTTTTTCCTCTCTAGTCTATATTCCTATGACACAGAGGCTTTTCTCCATTCACTTCCTTCTGCAGATGTCTATCTGGTCTTTTCCTGACAACAATGAATGGATTAAATTAGTCTGAGACATTGCAGTTTTTAAACCATCAGCTCTCTGTGTGCTGGAAATATAGCTAGGCACTGTTGTTTTCCATGTAAGTGAAAAAATGTTACTGCAAGATCCCATGAATGGCAAGAATGGGTTTGGAGCCTTGTGCTGGAGACTGAAAGGCAACTTGGAAAATATTTCCGGAGCGGCTCCTTGCAGCCTTCAATATTTGGATTAGTTTTCTGAAATTCTGAAGGAATCTTTTGCTTTTTTTCCCCCTTCTGTGCATTTTTGGTGCTGAACTTTTTCCGGTTTTCCCACACTCCTGCCTGTCACTGAGCAGAAACCACAAAAATGCAGCAAAGTAAAGTCTGTCCAAGGAGCTGCAATTCCATCTCACAAGGATAAACATTTCCTTTGCCAAGAAGTGAGCACAGCACACCGGCATCTTCAAATACACATCCCTGCTGCCCAGCAGAGAAACCCACTGACACAGCCTGTCACCTGTACTAACAAGAGCCACCCAACATGAAAGAAATCAGATACCAAACCTACCAGAGCATACCTGCCAGACCTGATGCTCACATCTGCATTTGCTGAGCTGACAAAATTTACTAACATCTTGTTTTCTTTTTAAATAGTTTTGGGGGATTAACTCTGTGTGTTATCTCTTAAGATAGCAAGAGTACATGCAGCAAATACACAAACTTCCCCAAAGCAGTTCTGTCCAAGTTCCTTAAATATGCCTTGCAGCTCTAGATTTGATTCACACAGTAACTGCATCTTCATAAGGTGTCTTTCATCAGTGATCCAAAACTAAAACTTCTCTCTTTACACAGGAAGTGAAAACAGAATCAGGAAACCTCACAAGAGCTTGCTCTGAAAGCTTTATAACTCTCTGGCTGTAGACTAAGTACAAGGAAGGAAGTTATGAAATCAATTTCTCAGGATGAAACAAGTCTGAGGATATATGAGGAAAAACCTGATGAAGGATTTAAAGGAAAGCAGTTCTGCCATTTAAGTGGAGATAAACAGAGAGCTGAGGAAGCTGAAAACCCAGAAGTCTTGCTCACATTTTCTCATAATGCACAAAGGAGAAGACAAGAAATGGAAAGGAAGAAAACTTACAATCAGTAAGCAAAATCTCATGGTGAATATTTTTGTTTGTTTTTAAAGACAGCATTTGTTTTTAAAGATAACTGTCAAGTTCATCCACTTATCTTAGAATAGCAAGCATTATTTAACTAAAAGCTTACTAAAAGTTAAAAGAAAGATTTCTGCAGTTAATGAGAAAAGCTATCATTACATCAGGCACAATATAAACATTTCAAATGAAATAAACACTTGTGCTTGAAGGCCTAAATCCAACATAGTGTGTTAAATTTATGGGAAAACTTGGCTCAGGGGCAGATTATCTTCTTAAAGGTATTGAATTGCTTTGTTGCTTTGTTTTGGCTATTTTTTGGCACCCTCTTCTGACCCACCAGATTCTAGCCCCCATCAAAGATCAGACAAAGGGAGTGACTTAAGTGCCTAAACACAGATGTACCATAATTAGTGCTCTCAAGTTATTTGAGACATCTGCATGGGACTGACAGATACAACACAAGATCTACAGAAGACCTGTACTCATCTGGAAGAGCAGCTGGAAGTCAGGTGGAATAGCCTTGGGCATCCAAAACGCCACTAGCAACCGGTATTTCCATTACTGAATCCCACTCTGGGATCCATCTGACAGTTTCTATGTCCTCACCTTTGTATGATGCTACAGTTACCTTCCATACCCTTGTGAAACTCACGACTGTAACACAGTGCAATGCTTATTTCAGTATGTACACTTCACGTTACTCTGACATTTATCCTGGACAGCACAGCCAAAATGATCTGTCAGAGTCAGATGTAGACAGTTTCTTCTCTAATCTTCATTTTCAGGCATAACCAGTGCCAACCCCCTATTGTGGATGGAAGAGATAAAACTTACTTGGAAATCCTCTGGGTTGGAGCCTTTCTGATCACTGCCTGTCTGTGGTTTGTTGGAGGCTTTGGAACCAGCTGAGGAGCTGTACTCTGGGATGGCATCACTTTGTGCAAACTGGCTGCCTTCCGGATAGTAGAAGTGGCACTTGATGTCTTGTGGGCATCAGAGCCAGCTGGCATGGGTATATGACTGGTGCTGGATAGTGAGTAGTTGGCAAAAACAGCCTGGGTAAAAAAAGAAAAAAATCCCACAGTAATTGGTGATTACCTCTGTGAACACTGCTGAGAATGCTGAGGAAGGTGGCTGACATTTTTGAGAGGGATAATATCTGCCTGGTGAAGGCAACCAACACCAGGGCTCTAGGGAAAGTCCCACACATAAAGAGTTAAGGTGTAAAGTCAGTGAATTTTATGCCCTTGAAGCCAGGACTAGCTTCTAGGAAGGCAGACAACCTCACTACTGCCACAGAATTCTACCATTCTGGATTAAAAAACAAGAGGCTCAATTCTCAATCTGAACTTGCAGTGGGCTTCCACCCACAAAGAAGTAAAGATTTCATTACGTTGACTTTCTGCATTATCTTGCTAAATTATTTGTTACGTGGGAGATAGGATTGAGACACAGTTCTAGGAAAGAGAAAGGTTATGGGGAAGATGATACAATACTACTTATTTGGTCTAGCTCTGTAGGTGCTTGGAATAACAGAAAAGCTCTATGGTGCCTTCTTCTGAAAAAGGAACTTTAAGTCCACCACTGACAAAAAGGAAATCCCCAGTAATATCAGGGAACAGAAAATATTTCTATTCCTATAGCATGTGGGAGAAAAAGTATGTTGGAGATATGACACAGGGAACAAAAGGATCTGCATGTTATGAGACACTGGAGAACTGAGCAATGGTCTGGCAAAGCAGGGAGTGGAGAATATTTCCCCTGTGGGAGCTCTGCAGACTGCTAAACTCTCTTCAGAAAGGAGCAACCTGCTGGGAGTTCTGCTTTGTCTTTCCTCGAAGTCAGTCAGATTCCCAGCACAGAGGCAATACTGTAACCTTGTAATTTGGCATCTAGAGGTCAGTGATAGGAGATAAGGGGAAGAGCTGAGCCCTTAGTGTGACCCTGGGAGCAGTACTCTTCACTGAGTTTGTCCTCAGTTTCTCCTCGGGTGGAAAATACACAAAGCCACAGCAAACGGGCTCCAGGCTCCAGAGAAAACCACAGTCTGAGAGCTGGCTGAGCCTCAGCACACAGACAGGAAAAGCCCCTCTCCCCCGCAATTCTCTGGCAAATGGCACAGCAGTGGTGTGTGGGAAGGCGTTTCTGACAGGCAGAGTTCTGGGGAGAGAAGGAAGTGCAGGAGCCAAAACTGGCCTGTTTCCTAACTAGAGCTCACTGACAAAACGCCCTTGAGCTCCCAATCCTTCTTAACCTCTCCCTTCCCTGAAGCTCTACCTTGATTGCAGCTTCCAGATTCTCAACACGGAAGCTAGTACAAGCGCAGAAGTCTGGAAAAGGGCAGGCACACCCCACCTGTCCCCAGAAGAAAACCCTAAAATGGAACTTGGTTTAGTCTCTTGCATCTCAGAGCCTGACACATCGTAGGGTTGGGATAGAGACCCTCAAGTGACTGCACCCACCTCCTACTCAGCAGTAACATATCACTGTGAAATGATATTATCCATCTTTCCTATAAGTTCTTTTGATATTATGTATTTTTCCTGTAAGTTCTTTTTCTTGTTACTAAAATCACTAAGATCCTGGAGTCCACAATGCATACAGTCATAACCCTGTCCCTGTGTTAATATGCACTGGCATATTAAGGAGGTCCATAACTCTGAAGAAACAACAAGCATGGATGCTCTAACAAAATCTGATTGGCAAAAACTGTGTTGAAACCTGCCTAAAAAAAGGTCATGGGTGTTTTTCTTGGGGTTACAGATTTCTGAAAACACCTTTGTCTCCATCCACACTGTGCTGAGATTCTGGCTGTCTTCCAGGCAAGGATTTGGAGACTGGAAGCTGACAAGGACCACAGCTTCTGGATTCAGCTACAGAGTATTCTGTCCTGCTGTGAACTCCATAGGGACAGGACAGGAAACCAGAAGCTTCTATGCAAGTGAAGAGGGCAGCCAGGGAGAGCAGAGCCTGACCACACAAAGGAAGAGCTGGGAAGCTTTCAGCACATCCAAAACATAGGAGACAGACCTTATCACTCAGGATTCTGGAGATTAAGGGTCTAGGGAGAGCAGAAGCCTAGAAAAAACCCTGACTGATGCAGTCCTGAAGCAGGTAGCACCCTACAACTACTGCTGCTTCAAGTGAAAAACTTTCAATTACAGTTCCCAGGCTGGCAGATTTAACTTGATGTTGAGGAGACAGTTGCTACCCTAACAAGTCTCTAGGGCTACAAATCTGAAAAATACTAAAAAAGTTATAAGATGTTTTAGCTAAAATTTCTGTAAATTATTAGTGAGTTAATTCTTGCGCACAATTTTCTGGGGAGGAGGAACCCTGTCTTGCCCATGAGGAAAGTTAGCACTGACAGAGAAAGTATTTTTCCCTACATCACAGACTGAAGCAGTATCTTCTTGCCTCACCATCTACAACACCATACACAAAGTATTACCTGTACAAAAAAAAAGAAATTTTTATATTAGAAAATCTCAATGTATACATCTTGTCAGTAAGAACAATGAACATCTAAGGGTATTAGTCAGTAGCAGCTAAGTTTGGGCTGTTAGTGATTAAAAGCAGAGAGGTAGTACAGTAATTTGAAGAAAAGCAGATATATTAATGATCTTCAAAAACAGAAAGAATGTTGCTGGCACTTACCATCCCTGTATCTAACACCCATCCCTAGCACAGTAATGGAACAAACGTTGCAAGCAAGAACACGTTTGTTGTGTGACCAGAGGAGGTAATGAAGCTCATTTCCTGTGAATCTGTCTTACAGTATCTAATATAAAGCATACCCCAAATTATGCTTCCCTTCTTGGGTCTGGGCATTCTTGTGTTAATTTTGTGCTGCCCGATTAGGAGTGGTCTCATGCTGCAGCCTTTGCCTCAATGGGAACAGTAGTTGAACCCCCTTCCTAGATATATGGCTCTTGATTTTAATGAAATTTGTGTGAAACATAGCTGTGAGATTTCTGTCCCACAATCATTCACATTCAATTGAATCAGCAAGTCTGAAAAAGATGAGAGACTCAGCAGTGTTTGAGAACTGACAGACGCACACACACACATGTATTGCACAAAGATCCGTGCAGCTAGTTCCAAATCCCTGGCACTGCAAACTGAGATGTTTATAAGCAATAAACAATAATGAGGTTTTAAGTAAAAAAAAAAAAAAAAAAAAAACAAACAAAAAAAAAAAAAAACAAAAACAAAAAAAAAAAAAAAAAAAAAAAAAAAAAACAAACCAAAAAAAAACATAACCCACTGCTTTCAGAAAAGCAACTGTGTTTCAGATAACATTGCAAAAATACAGAGAATTAAAAGGCTTGGAAGACCTTTCCAGTCATATAAATTGTTTAGTGGAAATTCTTTTGAACACATACTAATGCATTCAATTAAATCAGTCTGGATACAACGATGGGCTGAATTGAAAATTCAAAAGTGGTGATAAAGAGCAGTCTCAAAATACACTATTAACTACCACAGTGTTAAACTGCACTAAGAATAGTATCTTGGGGTCTTAAAAAATCACAAACTCATGGTATGCACAGACTGCCCTGAACCATGTCCTCTTTGGTAAATTCTTCAGAGCAAGAAAAAAAAATATACTATATTCAGTTGACTTGGTACCTTCTGTTTACTTTCTCTTGGTACTGCTAGGTCTCTAGGGTAAGGATTGGGCTGTACCATTGTATTGGAAAGACAGTTAATACATCTGGGCGTTACCGTAACTCTAATAATAGTGACAGGATCAGAAAAATGGGGACAAAATTTCAGCTGGTATAAATCAGCTCAGAATGGTTGTTCTGTTTTACTTACACTGAGACTTTGACTCATCAGTCATCATCACAAGACTAAAATAGGAAAAATGGCAGTTAGCACATTTAGTGGGGAAACAATCTGAGGGAGAAAGCTGCAAAACAAGAATGAACAAGAAGCTGAAGGAAAAGAGATACTGCAAATCTGACAGCAGTTCCATATATAACAATTTAAAGAACAGTTCAGTGATGTTCGAGGCTGGATTCAAAGACGCCCTGTATCCTCAGGCAGCAATAATATAGTTCTAGGAATACTAGGAATATTATTCACAGTACTCAGCACTTCCAGTTAGATCTAAATAAATGGTAAGGATGTCAGAAGAGAATCACAAATATTAAAAGACAAAAATTTACTGAACTGCATAAAATGAGGAATACTTCAGAGGATATACTCTGAATTTTTAAATGATTGAGAGGAGAATTATTTAAGATTAATTTAGCCTAATCTTCTACAGTATAAAATCTACTTAAACTTCTGATTGAAAATGTGATCACATAACTGCCCACACAACTCATTAACATGATTCATGTCTTATTTAACATGAGCCTTTTTGATGTAAGCAGGACTGACGGGGATCATTCCACCATACAACTGTACTTCCCTTGTTTTAATTTAGCTTTTTTCCCATGTGAAATGTTTGGCATAAAATTTTAAACCCAGTAGATGCTAGGCTAAGCAGACAGAACATAGCCACACAAAGAAGGAACCTCCCTGACAGCTAATGGCATCTTTCCAGTACAGGAAACAATTAGAGAATAAACAATGATGGTAATATTAACTGTCTTGCCAACCGCAGCAGTGATAATAACATCTAGGTCATAGCGTGTCACATGAAGTCTCCTTTAAACATTAAAAATACTGCTATAAGCCTGTTTTTCTTGTCTTTTGGTTTGATTTTGTAATCTTGTTCCTTGATTTTACTGATACCAGATTTAAGCTTCTTGTCTCTACTTTCAAACTCTTCCCCTTTCTATTTTTGTTCACTTTTCTCAGGGTCTGTACTGTATCTATTTCTGGTCCATATCACTCCACTTATTTGTTTGTTAGACTCTCATCCAGTCAGTTTGGTGTTTTTCTTTTTTTCCAAGTAATCAAGTACCTATTCTGGCATCAAAGGTCTATTTCTACCATACTACACTGTGTGAACTAGCTTCTGCAAACAATGAGTGAAAACTGTTCCTTACTATTCCTCTTCCTCCACCCACACAGTATTTGGTATTCTGCAGATTGTTAAATGCCTGGAGAAATCATCATCATTCTTACATGTCTGGAAAGTGCTCAGCCAAGAGTGGGTGCTGCAACAAAGCACACAACAAGCCTTCATGTTAACACACATGATAAGATAGATCTACTGCATGGTAGATGAGGGATTCTTATGACACAAATAATTGACTAGAAAAGTCCATGTTTCCAATGCATCCATCTCATCTCCAACATACTGAGCTGGTTAATGTACAGGAGAAGCATTTACTGTGTTATTAATCATGGTGCTTCTGTTAACTGATCACATACACTTAGTCATACATGTAACTAGTCCCTTTGCCAGAGACAGAAGGCAAGACTGGCATCTGGTCATGTTGCATGGCCATGCCACACTCAGGGTGTACCTCAAGTATATTAATTCATAGATGTAGTTCAGCTACTGATAAATGTCTAGTCTGCCTTCTAACCATAACAAGAACTTGAACAATTAGATGAAACAGTCTCAGAGATATCCTGCATGTATTCCCCAAAGTAGAGAGATGATGACACTCTTTCAAGTGATAGGCCTTCAGTCTTGGGGATATATTTCTTCTTCTGAGGGAAGACTGACAAATTTGAATGCAGCAGGCAAGACAACAAAGGATGGAGTAGATGAGTAACATGAGAAGGAAGAGAAACAAAACAATAGGCAATGGGAGATTGGTAGCATAGGTGATACTGACAAGCCATGCAGGCTAGGAAAAGCTACATGAACTCTAGCTGAAAAGTGAGGGTGAATGAGGGTCAGCAAGAAAGGGTGGTGCAGAAGTCAAAGCAGTGTGAGTGGGAAGATGTAGGTCAGAGAATGACTAAGCAGCAGAAAAGAGAAGGCAGTTCTTATAAAGGCCAAGTTAAAGGACTCAAGTCTGAGAAGCTAACTAGCAGAAGGAAGAGGACAGAAAACTAGAAAGGGTGCAGGGGAAGACAGGGGCAGTGTCATGACTGGCAGGATGGGCATCAGAGGATTGATGCAAGCGTGATTGAAAGAGGAGGGATGGCTGGCTCCGTACAATGTCTTGGACAGGAAGTGTCCAAGAGACAGTCATTTTATTAAGATCACATTTTATTCATGATATAAAGTCTGAAGGTCCCCATGCTCAGCAAGTATTTTTCCTCATTAATGTCAAACTCAGCGCAGCCTGAGTCCTGCAGCATGGCAATAGCCTCAATACAGCAACTCCAAAATGCTTGGCTCAGAAGGAGAAGGGAGGGAGGGGGGACGTTGTGGGGGTGAGAGGAGGTTTAACAAAGAATCATTTTAACAGAAACTCCTGAGTAATGGCTCTGCCCCAGGCCAAGAATAACATCAGCTCAATGTCAGCAGTTAGAGGAGGGCTCAGCCAGGCCCCATGGCCAGCTCCAGCCTCCTCACAGGCACAAGCCAGTTTATGGCCCTTTCCTGAGCTCATGAGCAGCCACATCTGCCCACCCAGAGCCCAGTGGACAGAGATGAAAGGAAGACTTTCTGTGCAGAGTGGGAGTGAGAAGGCTGCAAGTGAGAGAAGTTGAGGGTGGAAACTACATGGCTAAGTAGAAGCCTTTAAAGAAGGAGAGCAAGGAGCAAAAAACAGAAGGAGCTCTCCTTCAAGATGCTCCCAGGAAAGGATGAGGGCAATTTGCCTATAACCTATTCTCAAGGATCCTGACTAATGAATCATCTTCATGAATCTCCCTTCACAGGAGGGAGAGTGGGTGTCCAGACCTCCATGTGTTAGGTCTGTTCATGGGAGTCCAGTCATGCCAGACTGCTAACAAACAGCTCCTTGCTATTGGAGACCAAGCTGTTGAATGAAGGTTTGTTCACCCAAAGGCTTCCTTCCTTTTAGCAGGGAAGCCTTTTGGACATCACTCAGAACACATCTCTTTCTCTGTCCATAATAACAAAGTAAGGTAACAAGCGTATCAATTAAGACATTATAACATTTAAAGATTCTCCTGGCAGAATGGAACTACTGTTCCATACATAATGGTCCACCTTTGGCTTCTAGGAATCATCCAGAACATCAATAATGCAAGCCCCTTTTCAGATTTCCTCCAGCTATTAAGACATCAGCCTAATGGAAGAAGCCATTGGGAACCAGAGGATCAAAATGCTATTAAAATCACTGCAGGTAATATTTGTTTTGTTGCAACCCACTTTAAGAGCTTCTTCCTTCACAAAATCTCTGCCATCAGTATTGTCTCTGGATTTGTTCTGCACATCTAAGACTCAGTCAGCACTGCTACATCCCAGACAGGATTTTTTCTTAGTTACCTGTTGCCGTGCTTGGTTTTGCTCCAACAGCTGTCTTGCCTGAAGTTTCTGCTGCTGAAGTTGCTGCACAGCAAACTGAAGCTGATAGCTGGGATGTGCCAGAGGACCCCGTGACACCTTGCAGACGCTGTTCTCCATCTCTCCTTCCAAGGCAAAATTATGATTCTCTGGAGCCCTGAGGAAAGAAGAGCCATCACCATTCTGCATATAAGGACTCCTGCCTATAAGGCACTGCTGCTTCCAAAAAATCTCTTAATATTTAGCCAGCTATGAATTTGTACTAAGTGGCTTTAGCAAGTACAACACCTGCTAAAGGTGCCATGTGCCAACTGCTTCCTGCTAAGCACTTTGTGGAACATAGGCTGGAACTATATTACTAGACATTCTCTTGAGGAGAAAAAACGAAAGGAGAATAAAAACTCTAAACTGGAACACTTCTGCGGCTGATTAGCATTGAAGACAGGCAGAATAGCAGCAGGAAAATAGCTGATTCCCATCAGTAATGAGATAATTATTTGGATTTGTAGAGGCTTTAATAGAGTAACGGGCTTACACCAAGCACATACATGCTGCAGTGACAATGGAGTAGAAACAGACATGCAGTACAACATCCAGAGAGGATAAAGGACTGGGTGAGGTGAGGGTGGGTGAGGTTAGAACTAGGATACCTACTGACTCCATACAGTTACAACCCAAAAGGCCTGGGGGAGTGAGACAGGCTCATTTCTTTCATCCTCAGAGAAATGCAAGCTTTTCTTAGAGGACAAAAGGCTTCCTGCCAAGAGACAGGAAGCTCTTACAGCCCAGGCTTACATGGTAGGAGTTCAGCTGTGGCCTGCAACATGATAAGTACCAAGAGAAGCTCACCAGCTTGCTTTGAAGTTTGTAAGCCTTGGCGAGAAGGCAGCACCAACACACTCCTACACAAGGCTGAGGGGCTTTGCAGAGAGCAGGTGGCAGACTGACAGGACCACTGAGGTGTCCTGAAGAGGCTACGATGGCCCAGCAATTCACACATTCTGTGTTCACAGATGTTGTATGACCCACTGAATCCTGACACTGGCTAATATAATCCTCAAGCTTCAATGCCTGAGCTTCCCAAGCGTCTGTTGATCTCTGACATGTTTCTCTCAGCCACTCCTTCCAAATACTTCCTTTGGATTCCCAGGGCAGACTTCCCTTATATTTCCTATCTACATCATACATAACTGAGATGCAAAAGATAACGGGTGTCTTTCATGCCATGATTTGGAGTGTAGATCATGGTTTTGGCAAGAGAGTTAATTGCAATCTCTGCTTCAGGAACCAAAACTTACAACCTAGATTCTTTAAGCATATCACAGCTTGCCTTGAGTGTGTTGCTCTTTCCCCAAAAAGTTTTGTCATTGCAAACCCTTAAAATATTCAGAAATAAGAGAATTCACTCAAGCACTCTTTAAGCTATTTATTCAAGTTGTATTATTAATTCTAGAAACTAACATCTGTTCCAACTCCTCCCATACGTACCTCCAGCTCAGAACCTGCAATACATAAAATTCATCCTTTGATCCAAAAGAATGCTTATGAAGCTCAGGATTGAGTGATTATTTCTAAAGTATAACAGCCAAGACAAAATGGAGGAGACAAAACTGATATAAATGAAAACTCCACTGAAACTGGACCTGCCAATAGCCAGATTTTGTGCCACAGAGATAATGTGCAATGACTGCAGTCTGCAGTACTGTGTGGGCCACTATCTAAATGGCAACATTTTAGTAACATTTCCCTGATTCTTATTTCTTTTGTTTTTTGAGATACCTAGTGAAGGATTAACTGTTACAGATTTACAAATACTTAAGTCTGACTTCTTAAAAATACACTGAGATTGCTGCCTTTCTCCAGCCTTTGTCCAATTCAACAAATCCTCAAATTCTTTCACTGGGTTTCTAACTTGCTTTAATTCACTTTTTCAGTTTCAACCAATATACTGGACATAATATTGCCCAGGTAAACCTGTCTTAAATTAGCCAGGGAAGCACTGTTGAAACTACATTATTAAACCTTTAGGAAAAACTAAATTTAAAAACACCAAACAAAATCACATAACTTTGGCTAGGATTTTTTTTGCAGCACAATCTTGTATACAACTCCCAGCGGTTCCAACACCTTCTCTGCACATGACACAAAAAAGCAACACTTACTTTTTATCTAGACACTATATTGAAAACAGTGTTGCTTGCCTAAGCAGATTTTATCCTCTTAGCCTGCAGAATCCTTCTGTATTGAATATGCTTCTGTTGGCTTCTAAGGGTTTTCCTTATTTACAGATAGAAATTGAAGTAAATGCATTATTCTGCATTTATGCATTATGTTGCAAAACTTTAACCTTCTTTAATATAAACATACAATACTTGACAACAGAAAGCCAGTGCATGTGGCAGTCTTGGTGTCACTTTCATAAAGAGATCTTTCATCTGCAGTTTTGTACAGTCCCCACATAACTAACACGTTATCAAGTGCTGATATTACAGCTAAGGCAATGTTTGCCCTGGTACAAAACAGGCTGAAGCTCTGAGACTGAATACACTGCTGCCAGAGACATGCTCCAGCTCTCAGACTATTTGCCATGCTCACGGGAATGCGTCACGGGGCATCTCCTCAGTCTCTGCCTGTTGGATGATTTATCAAAACATGACAACACTTTTGCACCCTGAAACAGAAAATAGCTCTGCCTAAGGAAATTACAACAGGTTCAGCACCATAATGAAGGCTGCAAAACAGCTGTACAGGACCTCACACCTTAATGGATATTAAAGAGTTCACTTATTAGGGAAACTGTATAAATACCCTAAACTGAATTAAAAGCTTTCTCAAAACTTACACTGTTTTAGGCAAAGCCAAAAATAACCAGAAAAAAATCTCCACACCCCTAATGGAAACGAGGATTGTAGAGTCAGTACTCACAAACCTGCTTGTTTTCAATTCAGGATTATTGCCTGAACACTAATGATTGAATATTCATTTCTTCACATGTACAGACAACAGACTTAGGCACAGATGCACACACATGCAAATGGGAAATAGATATTCCTGCCTGTGCCACCAGAAAATATTTGGTTTCATTCTGTCAGCCAGGCTGGTTGTGAGCAACCTTCTCACAGTTTGCTCAGAATGATTTATGAGTTGCTTAGTTTAGAGACCTGGCCAGGATTCAGGCCTTCACTATGCACAGGAAATCTCAGCCTTTGGCATTATGGCCCATCCTTTGTAAGCAAGATTCTGTCCTTCCAGCGGCTCTTCAGACTACTCAGTGTTTTTGGCAAAAAACCCACTGTGTTCCTTTCTTTCAACTGTAGTTTTCACTTAGGCTGGGCCAGAACTCTCTCTTCCAAATCACTCACAGCATAAAACCTCTCTGCCGCAGTTTTTTTTTACCCAAAAGATACGAATTTGATTGTGAGACCATTTTCAACAAATCACCATGTCATTATGATTGGGATCCAGTCCAAAAGGGCTAGAACACCATACATTCATCTCCAGGTTTTCTGGTTCCAGACTACCTTTTTACTCTAGCTCCTTTTCCAATTTGTTAGTTCTTTTCTGGTGCAAGCAACCTTTATGCAATCAACTTACACCTGTACAAGAAACTAATGTCAGTGTACTAAAATACTAAGTACTAATAAAATGTTAATGCATTTTTTCCTTGATAACAGAAAAAAAAGTCTCTATGAAATCCAATCTCCATACAGAAGGGATGTGATTACCAGCCCTTACAAGAAAGAAGAGAGCAGGCTTCTGTTTCCATTTCAAAAGAATTTGAAGAGAATTCCAAGGACTGAAGTTGTAGACAAGACGAGACCCCAGAACACCAGTCACTGAGGATCCCACAGTTACAAAGAACTACAGGACAAACAAGAAGTCTGTACTAAAAGAATGACACATCAGGCTTACATTTATATTTCAACTGAAGCCTTCTTCCAATGGCACAGCTGGGCACTTGCTTGATACCAATTCCTATGTGGCAGGCAACAATACCAATTCATGAAGTACACTGGTGTTCTCCACATATCACTCACTAAGCAGGCACTTTTGAAATACTTGAAAAGTGTCTACATCCCACTGAAAGGCAGTGCAAACTAGGCTCAAATTATTGTGTAAATGAAGCTTCAGCATTCATGAAGAATATTCTTGTTTAACCCTGCTTAGTTTGTGAGAACTGATAGGATCACAGTAAAAATCAGTACGTCTGGATGTCTAGCAAACTGAGAAAAGAATTATTTTCCTACTAAACAAGGAAACAAGCTGACAATGAAAGTACTTTGCATCCTTTCCTGTAAATGCTGGAGGAACAAGAACCATGGCTGGCAATAAGGAAACCCAGAGCATTTATAAACCAGTGCTCCCACCTTGCCATAGAATGCAAGACAATCTTGGGCAGCAGTTTCTTTCCCACAGGGCATTCAGATGGTATGACAAGTCTAGGAAGTTTTCAGTGCAAATCCTTGGTGAGTACCAGCTGCTAGAAAGTAGTTGGCATAGTAACTAATCATTTTGTCTAGTGTGGCAGCTCCCAGCATCCTGCTGACTTATGTTCAGGCACTCAGAAAAACACAGAACATTTTCTTTGGCACACTGCGTGCTTCTTCCATCCCTAACAATAGGTCCTAGACTGGGGCTGGCTACAGAGCAATGATAAACAGAGTGGGATGAAGCCCAGGACGCTGGGGTCCTGGCTGGGATGCAGGAGTTTTGGGCCTCTCACTTGCCTTGAGGCCTTTCTTTGTCTTTCCTCCTCTTTCCTTCCCCTCAGCTTCAAAAGCAATAAATTAAAAACTGAAAAACAGAGCAACAAGTCTCTGGGAATGGTTTGCTCCTGGCCTCTGCTGTTATCAAGACTGTCCATGAAAGAGCGACTTTGGTGCAGTTTAGTCAGCAAGAGTCTACATTTTAGCAAGGACTGTAGCTCTGATTGCTGGAACATGCAAGCATCTAAAAATCTCCTGCTTTGCAACATAGCATGAACTGTGTTACAAAGGTAAAGAAAAATAGTTTCACAAAACACCAGGGGTGAACAAAGCATTCTGAATATTCCTAGAAGAGCTAAGCCTGGGATTCTGGAGATCTGAGCCAATGGGAGCTGTCCAGAACTCACCACGGTACAGGTACTTGGAGACAGGGAAGGGGCAGGAAGCAACTGGCCTGTATAAAGTGAGGATGCCATTACCTGACCTGCAATCTACGTTTGCACTCTTCAAGAGAAGCTAAGGAACAGCCTCTAAAGTTAATGAGCGGCTTGTTAAGGCTGCATTGGCACAATAAACTTGCAGAACTGCATTTTGGGTTCAAATCCAGTTCAAAGTGAAAAGTACAGTCTCCCATGGTAGATGTGGTATAGAGATGCAGGAGAGTTTCTGTCACAGACCATCAATCAAAGCTTTCCTCTATTATTGATGAGGCATCATGAACTAGTTTCAGTCTTAGTTCTTCAGCTCCCCCTTTTCCCAGCAGCTCAAACTGCTTTTACCTACAAAAGGGGCTCTTATCATCAGTATATTCGTGTCAGAGGAGATGAAGAGAAAACAGAAGATGTATAATATCCAAAATGTGCAAAACCTTAGGACTGAGTTGGTTTAGGCAAAAAACGTGCAAAGTTTTGTGCATTTAACTACAATTTTCAAATCCATTCATAGGTTAAGTGTAAGAGCTACCAGAGGCACAATTCAAGCATTCCAGAACATCTTAATATGAATAATACCTAGCAAATGTCAGGAGTCCCCCTCTGCTATTCTCACAATTCCCCCTTTCAGCTCAGAGAAGGGATATTGTTCTAAGAATTTTATTCAGAAACAAACACGTGAGCAAAATCAACCAGCTTATCTCCTCGTGGTGCAGGATCAAGACGTTTCAGTGGCTGGGGAAGTCCATGTGTCACACTCAGCTGCACAATCCACAAGCAAGTATGCATTCAACATCAAGAATTTCCCCCAACATTCCCAATTAAATGTTCACTGTTTTATTATATGACATTCCTCTTATTTCAGGACTAAGCCTTCACTACTAGAACTATGCCTCCTTTGAGCTCAGGCAGCCTTGGCACACTTAGCTCCCTTCTTTTTCCTCAACTCAGTCCCTTCTGGCCTTGATTGCACATTGCTTTTCTGTGAACTTTTTCCACTTTATTATTCCAGATGTGCATGCACAATAGCTATACAAGGAAAGCCCACTGCCTTCTTGCTCCTTCACTTTTTTCAACGACTACTATCCAAGTCCATAGGCTTCCTTCTTTTCTGCTATACGTTGCTGGATAATTTATTTCCTGCTCCCTAGCTTCTGGAGATTATTCTTGCTGTTTACTCGCCATTAATAAACCCGGGTTTTGGAATTCAAGTGTTTTCTTACAAAAAAAGCAATTCAGATCAAGAATTAAGTGCTTTTTACACCCTAGGTCTTCCTATATAGGCAAGATCATGAGTGTTAAGTGTCTAATCTGCTAGGTTAGAAATGAGGTGCATCAAAACAGCCTTCTGATAGTCTAGGAGGCGAACAGCAGAATGAGATTATGAAGCACTGGAAAAACTCTTCAGGAAAGGCCTAACCTATCTCAGCTACTTCTGGATTTAACTGGCATTATCAATTAGAAGCATTAAACGTGCCAGTCTCAGCAAATTAAACCAAATATTTACCCTTCAGTGGAGACAATTTTTGTTAGACCCCTAGTGACATCCTTGGCTTCATGCCTGTTACAAAACACCGTCAGTCTCTATGATCCGGGGAATACTTGGCAGATAAACAATTCTTTTTTTTTTCCTTCTCTTTACACATGGCAGCTCTGCAATTCACTAACAGAAAGGCTGAATTAAGAAGATAACCAACAGCCAGCTGACTACAAAGCTCAGTGTCTTCATCTTATTGTGGCTCATCAGGTCACTGGAAAGGTAATAAAGGTAATGAGCATATCTCCTCCAAGAGATCTAGACTAACAAAATCACACAGCCTTTCTACCCTCAACTAGTGCAAACACAGGGCTGAGCTTTACTGAGTGGAAGGCTCTTCTGGCTTCATGTATCTTGCATGTATTTCCACACCTTCAACACAGTTAGAGCCTGCAAAAATATTTTAACAGCAAGGCATACATATAGTAAGACTAAAACAAAAACCTGGTATCATTTTGCTGTCATAAGGAAGTTTTGGGGAGGATTACCTGCTTAACTCTGACATTCAATTGCCGGAAGAGTGTTGTGTGGTCCCACATACCCTACCCCCTATTTTAAAGTATTAATTAAGGAACTTCAGACAGAGCAGGGTGGACCCAATTAATTTACTTCACTGTACTGTCTGGATCCTCTTTTATTAAGATAAGTCATTCAGACTAAAATATGTATTAGGTGCCATCTTAAATTTGATCATTTATCCTAGTCCAGGCAGAGTTTCTGGTGTGACTATACACACTTCACAGAATCCAAAGTACCAGAAAATTAGATGCAGTATTGCACCATTTGTAGATGGGAAAGGTACTCCAAACTGAGGAGGTTCCACTGTAAAAGGCCAGCATGAATCAAGTGGATCAACTTGATGAACATGAGTTGTAACAACATTCTTCTATTTTTTCTCTTTCACTGTAGACAAGTTTATTGAAAACCAAACTGAAAAAGACTTACTGGCTCTATTTATTTCTAGACATAAAGCCTTTTTTACTGCTTTATGCAAGCAGACTTTGCATTTTATGGGTGGATAGTAGCAGTAGCACATAAGGATGAAAATAGTAAATAGGCAATGTTGTCTGTCTAGAATATGCTTTTGACTGAACTTGTAATTAAAGTCACCAATTTCTCCTGAAAACCCATACTCCTTACCTCTCTTTAGAGAGGCAGGGGTTAAGTCAGGACCACTACATCAGCCCTGCACCCTATAATGCCTTTGAAAAGCCGCTCATAGAGTTTACAGGGAAAGAGTGAGACTGTAGCTGCTGTCCCAGCCAACATTTGGTTCCTATTACAGTGAATAAATCTCCCCCTCCTCCTTTTCTTTTCTTACCCCTTTTTATATTAAAAGTCCATCAAACACATTTTTTTCCCTTACATATTTTCCATTAAGCTTCCTCCTGTGTAAGCTTTCCCAGAGTGTGGTGCTCTTTGCTATATGTGCTCAAGCAGCAGCTGCAAGATCCCAGTAAGTAAGAAAATGAAGAATGAAGAAAGCAGCTCAGGCTCCTCTTTAAACCCCAAGAGGCAAGTGAAAAGTCATAATTGGGCTAAACTGGTGAAATCTAGAGCACTTGAGAAGAATAAACAAACAAACAAAACCCAGACTGTTGAGTTTTGCAGGGTTAGGATTCATGAGATGGGGAGAGTACTCAAAGCCTTGCCCAGAGCTAAATGCCCCTGCCACCCTCAGTATCCCAAAAGATATAGCACAGGATGGTGTTACACTAGAAGGCCTTAAGGGTTCCTTAGGGTTGTCCTGTCCAGATTTCATACCACTTGAGGACCAAACAAAATTTTTGTGCCATATGTCCAAGTAGTAGAGATATCTCATGCACTTTACTTTGGCTATTTTGTTGTCTAAGTATTGAAATACACTCTAATACACTGAAAGCTCTAGGTTCCACAAATTTTGCACTGAAATTAAATAAAGCAACTTGGCTTGACAACCAGTACAACTATCACTTTGTTATGTGGTAGATGAAGACTCTCTTATGAGTGTCTCTTAGAGAAGACTTGATAAATCTGGCAGCTTAGATGGTCTGTCTATGGGGACAAAGCAGCTGAAGTATACAGTTGCCTGACATCATGACTATACATTTCAAGAATTACAGCCAGATAAGAGAACTTCACAAAAGAAGCAATACCTTTACATTTATAATCTATTTCTCTTACCTAAAGGGAAGGCTAGAATCTGCACTTCCTGAGCATCTACAAATTCACCTCATCAGGGATTGTGGAAAGTGTCACCTGAAAGCCAGCTGGCCAGTTATATCAAGATAAATGTTCCAGGTAAAACAGGTAGAGAAACAGCATGGCACCAGTAAGATGCATCTGCTGTGCTACCATTCAGTAACACAACTGAAGCTATATAATATCTAGCTGCTGAAATAAAGTAAAAGATGACAAAAAATACAAAACAAGAACTGAAGGTCACTTTTCTGGGTCCTTGCTGTGAGGCCTGAGGCTTGCGGTTAATAAGTCTTTTTTTTCTGAATGATTCCCCAAGCACTGATAGAAGGGCAAAGTAAAGGTCCTAAAGAGACTTCTACCTTTAAACAACTGAATTTTATTGACCTACATCCAATGTAATGAAGCTGTGTTAGTTTCCCAATAAAAAAATAGACTGGCACATTCCCCTAACCTGACAACACTCACATGCTGGCCTAAGGAGTGCCTCTAGCATTATCATCTGCCCTATGTTGGAAACTCAATTCCATATGTATACATAGTTTCTGCTTTCCCAGTCCCTCAAGTGGATTTCTATATGGGAACAAGGTATAACATGAAATAGACTGTATCTGGAGAGTGTTCCCACCTGTTAAACTGAACGTTTGTCCTCCTCAGGTTCCTTTTGCAGTTCGTTTATGCTGGAGCTAAGGGAGAATTCCTATACCTCCACCTCCTGTACAAAGATCAACTCACTTGCTGTGGCTCCCTGAACAGTTAAAAATGGACTAGAGGAAAAAGTGACTAGGTATGTTACAGACACACTTTCCAAAGTCTGTAACAAAGCAGTTACATAAAATATAATGGGGGGGGGGGGGGGCGGGGGGGATGTTGGTGGAATATGCTCAGATACGCAGAGAGAATCTAGCAGGGGTTGTTACCTGTTGAAGAAGCTGGCCCAGTGACTGTATATGCTGCACAGGCAAGACCCTCCTATCCCACAAATTGCGGGAAATTAAAAAATATAAGAAAAAAGACTACTTATACTAAGACCACAGACAGATACTATCATGATACAGACTTTCAGCCATCCTAAGGGCAGCATGGCACCAAAGCAACACCAGGGGTGTGGTGCTATGGTGCTAGTTGTTTTACAGCTTTTTTTTTTTTTTTTTTTTTTTTTAATCATTGCAAGCCTCATGGATGGCCACAAAGCACTGTACTTGCATTGTAAAAAGTGCTATATTCCCTCATTCCACCCAACTTCCTTAGAGGTAAAGGAAGGTACTTTATAAAAGTGCTTATTTTTTCAACCAAGGTAGCATAAATTCCTAGCAATAATTTTCTCAGGCTAAAAGTGACAGAAGTTTTCCAGGTCTGTAGTGTTCCTTCTAATAATCCTCAAGAGACACACTATTTGGAGGAAACTACTTCTCAGAAAAGAGCAAATATATTGTGTTTTGTTGATAGCTAAAATGCAGCCTAAGAAAAAACTTCAGAACAGAATGGCAGGTTCAATTTTGATTTAGGTGTTATTGATTTTTAATATGGGAAGAAAAAAACCTCAGAAATTCTTTAGCCAGCACTAGAACAAAGACAAAAAAACAGTAGTGACATTTCCTTCCCAAAAAGGAAGGACCCACCTTGCCTGAGTGATGACATACCAGAACTGTATTATAAAGAACTGCAAGAAAAGACTAGAAAGGCTTGTATTTATTTATACAGCCTTACCTGGAAAAGCTAGTACTGCAGAGCAAGAAGCTCCCCATATTTTTGGACTTTGTCCTCCAGAGATAAATACCACAGAAGTGTATTGCTTTGCCAAAAAAGACCATTCCAGTTTACCACAGTTTTGGCCTCTTTGTTTTAAACTACACAGAACACACTCCCCCTTCCACTCCTACTATTGGGATCTATCTACCTGTTCACCTGAAAACAGAGCTCAGCTTCCAGCATTTCCAGCAAACCATTATTTCAACAAGCAAAATCAGAGAAGTTCACATTACCACAAAGAAGTTCAATATTAATAGAATAAATTGAGTTACAGCATCTTATTGCTGGCAGTGAAGAGTTAAGTGAGTAAAGGGGAAATTCCAGAGAATTACCTTCAGCAGATAGAGCAGAGTGTTTGTTGTCTGTTCCTGCTTTAACAGAGGCTTTATATGAAGCCTTGGTTTAGCCACCACATTTCTCTGTCTCCCTCAATCCTTACTGGAAAGATGATCCAGTCCCTCTACACTAAGCAAGGAACTCTGGCGCACCATACATATAAATCTCTGCCTATTTTATTATTCATTGCAGAAAAAGGACTAAAATTACTACAATTATTTTGGAAGCAGATGTAAAACAGAAGAGGTGAGGAAGAAGCAATTAGAAAGGCAAAGAAAGCTGAAGTGAAATAAAATTCTTACTCTAATAGGCTCAATTAAGTGCAAGGTACTTCACTGGCATGAGACACAAGGCACTACAACTCAGTGCGTAAAATATAACAAAGCAACACTATTGCTAATGCCCATACTCTTGGTTTGTTTATTTTATTTTATTTTATTTTATTCTGGCATGTAAAGAAGAATACAATACATGAAGGCTGGGGCCACAAGTGCTGCATAGGGCTGAGGCACTATATCTAGCAGCTGCTGAAACAGAACATCAAAGTCTCAGCTCCCTTTGAAAACCCATCAGGCAAGAACCACTCCTCCCCTTCAGCTTCTTTAGGAGCTGGAACATGTAACCACTTCAATGTGTCTGGCAATTCTACAACCACTTCCAAAACAGGTGGTGCAGTTGAAAATTATGGGAGAGCCCCAAATCATTCAGTTGTCTCCTTTTCCCCAGAAGGCAGCAACACATGTGCTGACCAAGAAGGCCAGCTGACAAAAAACAATTAGCACTGAGAACAGGAAATTGTGATTAAACCTCTGAAACTACAGAAAAGGCTCAGGCTTATCTTGGTAAACTGGGTAAACAAAATCTTTCTCAAGGAAACCGATACATCTGATGACAGACCAAGTCTGTCATTAGAGGAAGATGAGTAAAAGCATTTTAAGATAATTATATTGTATAGAACCAAGAGATGAGACAGCACATTTTAAAACACAGCTCCCAAACTTGTCCAGTATTCATTGAAAGATACCTCTCTGTCAGATCCTGTCTGTAAAAGACGTTCAAGTTGCACAACACTTACTTGATCACCCACTGCCTGAAGTATTTTTATGAGATTTCTGTCTCTACCTACAACTGTAGGAGGCAGAGATTGTAAGCACTAGTTTTGTTTGCAACACCTAGGAAAAAAGCTTTTAAATCATGTTCATTTGACCAAGCACCTGTATTTGTGATGTTTTCTCCTCCAGCATGGACAGAAAAGTCTATGATGCAGTTGTGCCAGCTCTGCTGGTCATCCCAGCTGCATACTGAATCTATCTTTTCCTCTTGGGGTTTGAGAATAGGCATCTAGGAATGGTGCTGTTTCCTTAAAGATGCAATTTTGCTGGATTCATCAATGACAGATTTGGGGTAAGCCTTTCAATTGATAGGTCTTTTTGGACTGTATACCGGGGTTGAATATTTCTACTGACTCCGAAAACCAAAAACCAAGAGTAGGTATCTTCAGAGGAAGTACAACAGCTTTCATTTGTGGAATTTGCGGTTAAACATGAAAAAAGTTACACAATCCTATATTCCATTCCAACCCAATCCCTTTTCTAGAGCCAAAATGAAATTGTTTCCTACAAGTACAGAGAAAATTGTATAATTAGTCAGAAGCTCCCAAACTCAGGAACACAGATGGGAACCATGGAATCTCTACCCCAGGAATTCCACCAAGTGATTGCATGTAATTCTGAGCATGAACACATCAAAGATGCAGATGCTAATCCTTAAAAGGGCAGATTAAAATACCCTGGCCACTTGTGGAATAATGTCCTTTCAAGACTTCCCTCCTATCATAGGTAAGACACATCAAGCAAGGAAAATAACAACAGTCCATCAAGAAATCTCCATTATGCGCTGCTTCTTTATACTTGCTGCCTTTCATGATTCAGCAAATGTTCTAAACAGAGCAGACTCAAAGGCCACAACTAATACATCTCAGAGAAAATTCATCTGCAGTACAGGCAGATAAGAGTCCAAACATGGCCTCCAGAAGGCTTGAGGTGAAAAGAAGAAACATTTGCAAAGAGGTTAACCTTCATATTGTGTACTGTGTTTAAGGCTCTAGAGGCCAGTTGGAGTATAAGACAGTAAGCGAGCCTGCAGATGAAGGTAACAGTGTTAGAAAAAGCCTGAAAGTAAATGACAGGAGTAGTCAGTACCTGGTTTTGCTACCAAACATTATACACCATAAACACCACAGTGAGATTTTGACAAACAGTATACAAACAACTATGCCTTGTGTAACAACAAGCATAACAATACACAATTCATAGTGTTACATGATACCAGGGGTTTAGGTAATTTCAGAGTGAAACATGCAAACAGCAAAATACCCAGCACCACAGTTGTTTTCCCTTTCACAGAAACGCTTCTCAGTAATGTCTACACTCTTTCAGGATTTGCAATGCTTTAGAGAACACAGAATGTTAACTTTTTTTTTTTTAATTTAGAAAATATCAATAGAGAAAACCTCTGCACTACATGAACCATAGACTGTCCCCTACACCTCAAAACAACCTAGAAACCGATGTATAAATTTTGTTCTCCTTATAGTGGAGGATACTTTCATATTTAAATCATTCACATTTTTATCAGCAACAGGAAAGTGGGATTTCAGAAACAAATGAAAACATGTCTGACCTTTGAAAAAAGCAAAATCAGTTATGCAAACAATGTCCTGAACAGAAAAACAAAATATTTAAATTACTAAAGATGGATTGGATCCAAGTTTCTTTAAATATTCCAGAATAATCCAACTATTAAAATTGGGTTTTCAAAATTATTTTAACAGTACCTATTATTTTACCTAATACTTTAAAATGTATTTTATGTTATACTTATAGAAATTAAATAAAAAATAAAAATATTTGTGAACTTTGATAAGACAGAAGTTATTATTCCCCCCAATTTTTTTAGCAAAACTAATTCCATATTAAAACACAGCTCCTCCTCGAGGTTTTTCACCTTTGAAGAAAGATGAGCAAATTGTCAATATGCAAAAGCAAATTCTATGAAAGACAGATGTTCCAAAAAATCTTAATTGGCAGCCTTTGTTGGAATTGTTCCTAAGGGATAAGTCTAAACTTCCTTGATTTTCCAGTAAGGAATTTTGAAAACAGAAGGCTATGGGGATCACTGATAGTAGAAACCTAAATCTCACTCTCCTGGAGAATATCCTGGAGATACTATATGCAGTTCCTTAATGGAAAAGGATTTGCTCATCAAAGAACTGAATCTTAAAAGCAAAGTCTATGAAGACTCACTTTTGGAGTTGAGTTTTTGGGCCTGCGCTTAAATATCTCACATACACTGTTGGATTTACTGATTTCTTCACAGAAGACGAGATTGTATTCTCTTTGTCATGTTCACTGCCTGAATCAGAAAGACTTTAATTGTTGTTCAAATTATGATCCATCCAAAGATATTTACAGAGAAGCCAGAATCTTTAATATCATGAGACTTTCAAAGAATCACACTCAAGTGTCTAGAGGAGCTGAGATCAGAAATTTATTGAACAGAACATTCTTTCTAGCAAGTTATTTCAAGCTTTTTCTAACACCACAGCTTGAGACATTTTAGGAAACTTCAATGGGAAGTAGAAGTCTCTCCACTAAGGAGTACATTGTCTTTAGTAAGTAATGAAAATTCTCATTTGAAATTCAGAATTTGAGCATGAAAAGTTTTTCTGAACTATGTATCAGTACCAAGAAACAAAATTCCTAAACTTACTCAATTTCAAGTTTCTGCATCTTCAACTTTTCAAAATGCTAAAGGAAGATAAGCTGACACCTCTTTATCCACCAGCATCTTTATCCCAATATCAAAAAAGAAACAGATGATCCAGAATTGAGATCACCTCCTCCTTTTTAGTTGGTCTACCAAACATGAAAATTTTCTCAGCTGAATTTTGAGAAAACTCAGATTTTCAGCACTGAAGACATTCATGGCCCAACCCAGCTACATTCTTCAGAGAGAAGATTCTAAATTTTTTTTCCAGCAGCAAGCAAATAAAGAAATCTTTATGCATACAAAAGGTTTGGACCAAGCAAGTCACAGCCCTTTTGCTTTAAAGGATGAATCTTGCCCAGGCAAAGTATCCCTGACAGACAGCTGCCAATAGCATGTGCAGCACTGCCAGACCTTCTTTGACTAACTTTTCAGTTAAGTCCCATGTGCCAGAGAGCAGAAAGACAGAAAGGGGAGTGGAAGACATGATGAGCCAGATGTAATCTGAAATTCAAGCAAAGAAGCCAAGCAACACAGAATCACAGAATGTCCTGAGTTGGAAGTGACTCACAAGGATCATTGATATCCAACTCCTGGCTGTGCACGGGACACCCCAAGAGTCACACGGTGTGCCCAAGAGTATTGTCCAAACACTCTGGCAGGCTCCTCACTTCCCTGGGGAGCCTGTTCACATGCCCAACCACCCAGCAGAGCTCTCTTAGTTTTAAATTCCTTTTACTAAGGGTTGTTGTCTCAGTGCCAGTTTTAAACAGATTTGAATCAGCCAGGCTGGCCTGGCATCTCCCCACCTGGTTTGCTGTGAACAGTTCTTGGATAAGAAATATTCATAAAAATGCCATGTGTGCAATAGGAGAGTGTCTGGAAACTGGTATCTTTTAGCATTACTTAGCTTTTTTGGCCCACTCTCCCCTGACTTTTTCTTTTTAAGAACATATCTTTCAACTACTGTTACAGAATGAAATCCTAGAAATAAATGCTTGTAATAAAGGATTCTTGACATTTCCATCCTGATGCTGCACAGGCCAGCCTTAATGGTGCATTTACAAACTCTTGTAATTGGCACTTGTTCTAGACAATCCAGTAATAAGCTTTTTTGAGTGAGCTTTCTTGCTCATTACCAACTGAAGTTCTCTTACCCAGAACATTTTGGTCAAACTACACAATGGCTGATAGTATCCAGTGTTGGGTAGAGACTAAAAAAGTACTAGGAACCAAAAATGTTACTCGTTATTATAAGCCACATTACTCCCCAAACAAAAAGTTGGTGCTCCACAGTGGAGTTCTGGTTGCTGCATCTTCTTCAGATTATACAACATACCCAACTCCTAGGACTAACTGATCAGGATCACCAAGCAAAACTGTCACCATATACACAGAGGAACTGAGATAATCCTGGGTTTTTTCACATTTTTCCCTTCCCCTTTTCCAAAAGGCATTCTTGTTAAACACTGGATCCCTGCATGGATCTGCTTGATACCTGCAGCCCAAAGAAACCCTAGAGAATAGACTGACATAGAGCCAAGAGCATACAATTCACAAACTCTGGTGTCAGCTACAAAACTTTACCAGGCAGAAAGCTAGGGGAAATTAGGTGAAAGCAGAATCTTCACAGGAAAGGCGAACTAACACTTTCAGGGACAGGAAAGGGGTTTCTTCGTGCTTTTGCAGGGATTTCCCATTTATATCACAGTACAAACACCAAAACGATTGTTCATCCTGAGAAAGCCAAGCTAAAGCATGACCTTGGTCTGGATTGGGAACATGAATGTGCATTACTGGTGGAAAGTTCCTTTTGTAATGGAAGATAGCTCCAAAACAAAGCCTCGTAGGAAGGAAAACCCTTTGGCCCCTTTTGCTACCTCCCACTCTGGCATTTGTACTTGGTCACTGAAACCCTCAACTCAACTGAGCTTGATTCCAGGCCCTTTGGCTGCTGACTTCGTAGGGCTGTCCAGGGACTGCCCCACAGGAGGGCTGTCCTCTGGAAGTCTTTCTACATGGAATTCAAATCACACCCTACTCCCAGCACTGGACAGGCTTACTCAGATAGCAATACTATCCTAATTCAATTTCTCTTCCTCAGCTGTACAACACCAATGTCTTCAACACGGCTGTTCAAGACCTTTGCTTTCATGAGTAACCAAACTTCCCTTGTCACACTACCCACTACACCAACATTTTCTTGAAGTGAAAAGGTACAGGGCAGACTTGGAAATCTCCAAAATATTCACAATTAGTTCAACTTCAGGATGGTCCTGGAGAGCACGAGGCAAATGAAGGAAAAGTCACTAACCCTTTCTTGTCTTTCATAAGCCTGGCTCACAAAGGGGATTTCCATTTCTACAAAGCAGTATTCTGTATGCCTGATAGGGAGGATACAGAACACACAGCCCCAAGATTTCAGAGTGCCTCACTGCAACACATAGGAATAGCATAGTTCAAAGATGGGCCCATTCAATCCTTCTGTTCTTAAGCCAGATGGACCTGCCCTAAGATCAGTGCCAGAAAGGACATTCTTCTGGGAAACTTCCCAATGCCCTTCTCAGCTGCACAGCTGTGAAATAATTCCAAGAGCTATAGCATGGTAGCACAGCTTTCACTTATACTTCACTACGTGCAAGGCAAATCAACAGATAAAATTTGAAATCCTTGTGTGAGGAAGAGTCACAGATGGATAAAAATATTGTTAAAAGAATTAGGAAAGGGGAAAAACCAGACATTCATGGGATTCCCTGACAGCTCTGTGCAGAAGGAAGGGCTGGGCTGGAAAAAACAGGGCCTCAGGTTCCTGCCAAGCTGTCTGAGGCCCGTCCTTTCCAAATAGCTCAAAGAAACAGCCAAGGCTCCCCTGTAACCCTTTCAGAACTCCTTTAGAGAGGAAGGCTGCTGTAGCCAAAGACACTCCTACAGAGCGCCGGAGTACAGCGTCCCCTCATTCCTACAAGAATGTACGGAGCAGAGCAGATCTCCCCCATGAGAACTACAGGCACATTAACCCTCTGAAAACCACTCTGGAAAACAACTGTTTTGATGGTAAACTGTTTTGATGGGAGGTTTAAATAAATGCAGAGGAAAGGAAGATGTGCAGGTCATTGCAACATGAAATATCTAGAACTGATACAGTGTATTTCAAAGACCTCCAAGATCAGGGATAACTGGGGGAACATTATGTGTCAAGTAGTGCAAGACACTAGAAGATTTCAACTTGTTCCATACTGAATGAGGTGTTTAATAGAACAGAAAAGATCAAGCAACTTCCATCATAGACAACAAAAGAAAAGAAGAGTTGCCTAGCAAGGAATGGGGGAAGAAAAAAAATCCCTGAAAAAAATGAACTACTTACACCTGTTGCTTAGTTCGACATTTACTGTAATAATCAAACAAAAACAACTGCAAATTAATAAAAACCTCAGTGTTTAGCGTGGTCAGAAACCAACAAGATATTGCTACACGTAAGTTGAGATAGAAATTCAAGATACGCAAGTGTTATTTACATTAAAGGATGTTTCACCCCTTCTTGATGTACTCTTTTCATTTCTTGTCATCTCTATAAAGACAACCAGACAATTATTAGAGGGCCAGGAAGATTTCCAGTTAGAATTTGAAAATAATGGAATTGTTTAGCTTAGAGAGACAAAAAAGAAGGGAGATGATAAAAAGATAGAGAACAAACAGTGCAGAAAATAAACCCAAGCATTTCTGTTTGCCTTCATGTGATCTTATTACAGGTACAGAGTCGTTCGGCAAATTACGCAAAAAAATTAAAAAAGGAAAGTTTTGCATAATATGCTCCACCTGTGGAACTCACTGCTACAACTCAGTGGGACTACATTTTTTGCAGAAGGTAAAATATATGATTAAGGACAATATCCACACTAGAGTACGCAGAACGAAGCATTGCAAGAACTACATGCCAGCTGTTAGCAGTTAGAGGGCAAAACCTATCTCCCCCTCAGGAAAGGGAATTTCCCTGCTGCCCATCAGAATACTTTCTGTACTGGTAACAGTGGAAACAGTTGCTCTGAAACAGAGGATAGGGAGAATTGAAGAGATTAGCAGCCCAGTCCAGGATTGCAAATACTGTCTTTACATTAAGGTAATGTCAGTTTGTGGAGGCAGCTGAAAAGAGGAAAACCAAAATAATTCTCCTGTATTGGATTGGGAGAAGGTTACTCCCTGCCACATATCAACATGGGCTGCTTGCTCTCCATAGTATGCTGTAGGAAAAAATAGAAAAGATCCTCATATCTCCTCTGGAAGTCGCGCAGCCAAAAAGAAACCCGGTCCCCCTCAAATTTTGAGAGGTATTTGCAGAAAATGTAACTGTCCAATTATCCAGACAAAGGTAATGCAGATGCTGTGCCCCCTGTGCTCAGCCAGGGGAGGCACCAGGCTGCAGCTCCAGCAATGCTTCCCAGAAGCAGCTGATAGAAAGGCCACACTTGCACAACTCCACTGGTGCCCTGCTCTGCGCTGCTGTGAGGCCCCAGTTTTCGCCTCCAGCTCACAGCCCCAGCACTGGCTCCTATGGTCTCCCTGCATGCAGCACAAACCTCCTTTGCCTCTGGAAAGGGTCCTGTGATTAATCTCACTTATTACCTCGGAAAAGTAACAGTGCGGCGCCTGCCAGCCAAGTCCGACTCAACAGCGTCTGGGGAGCTGAGGCTGCAGGGCCAGGCCTCAGACTGTCTGGGCAAGTCACGAGCTTTCCGCCTTTCCTCTCCTGGAGCCTCCAGACAGACAGAGCCAAGGCCTAGCTGTGGGAAGCAGGGATCCTTGAGGATTGTGCCAATCCATGGTGCTGAGGCCCAGAGTGATTTCCAAGCAGGATGGAGAGCAATTGGCCCTGACAACACAAGTTTCCTTAGTGTGACCAATACATATATATTAAAAAAAAAATACAAGGCAAGTCATGTATTTCTGAAGTTGAAGTCAGCCAATTCACTTCCACACTTAACAAGCTGTCACTGGTGACCCTGGGAGACATGCGTGGAAAAAAACCAAAACAACTAAAGGTGTTGAGGCAGAAGTTACAGGCACAAATACGCATGGATGCACAGGGAGAAGAAGAACATGCACAAACTGGAAACAGGGTGACTTGCAAAAACCCAGGCAGTAGTCCTATTTTTCACCTGACCTCCTCAAACCTCCTCAGAGCAGGACGTAATAAACCCCAAATTCGGGGCCCTCAGAAATGCTGCCTCTCAAGGACTGCGGGTGGAATCAGCATGACAGAGCTGCCAAGGCGATGCAGACAGAGGTTACAGAAAAATCACTGAACCCACCCTCAATTACTTCTCTGTCTCAAATAAAGAAATGGAATTAATTCAGGCATTAAGAAAAGAGAAGAGAACTAGCACTGCGGGGAACAAGGAAAGGACATTTGGCTATGCTAGCACAGGGCTGGACTCAGTGCTGTTGGGCTGCTGCTGCTCTGTCACTTCTCTAATGCTTAGCCAGGGAGATGTTACGGTTGCTGCAGTTTCCCCAAACTGAACTGAGGGTCTACTGTGTAACCCTCAATGCTTGCTGCTTTCTCCTTTCATTTCCCCCGGAGGCATCAGCATAGCAGAGCCTCCAAGTTACCTTACACCTAGATGCTGTGCAAACAAATAGGCTCTAAACACCTGGCAAATGCAGAACCAGAGAGCATTCAGGTAGCCTCCACTTTGGAAGAAATTGTAGGGAGCTTGAAAAAATGACTTGGAAAAGAATAAAGTTACCATCAACCCAGAACTACAAAGCAACACATATGTAACATAAAGAAGAGATCAATTCTTATAAAAACTTGGCATTAGCTGCCAACATCCCAAGGAATTCTCTTGTCCTTAATTCTAGCTGCAAGCCCATACATAGTTAGCTCTCTCCCACAGCCCCAACTGCAGCACCCATGGCTTCTGTCATGCTAAGCCCACCTAGTCTAGCTCAAGAGTCCTGCAAAAAAGCAAAACTGTCCCACCAATTGCTCACCCTTCTATCCTTGTAAGAATCACCCTGCCCATCCTTTGCCTATTTCAGCATTCACTGCTTTTCAGAGCCTGTCTAGTCAGGCTCCAGGCATGACTTCTTACTTCACATTCCACAGCTCCAAAATTTAAAATAAAAACTGAGGAAACAACAAAGCCACTTTCACCTTCCCTTCATGCCAAACACAGCCAACTGCCCTTCTGACACAAAGGACTGAGACCAGTGAACCATAACTAGGCTGGTAACTGCTGTCTGGGGTCTTTCTGGCGAAACTCAAAGATTCAGTGAAACTACAGAAGCCAAATACACCAGGTCAGAGAAAACTCTCAAAAGAGCCCTGGGATTCCTCCTCACAAGCCCAAAGGATATACACTTGGTGTGATCAGAGCATCTGAAACCTAGAACACATAATACGTGTACCCCCCAGCAGTACAAGAAATTGGCATGAAGCAGTAGTAGACACTAGGTGGGGAATCAGGATATAAAGTATCCACTATGCAGCCAAGGCTAAAGAAGGCCAGCAATTAAAACGAAGGTCCTGATTTGGGAAACTGTCAGGGGATGCAGCACAGCAATCTTAGTTTGTGAGCTGGAGTGTGCAAGAGAGCAGAGTGTACAATCATTTTGCTGTAGAATTTTTGGGATATAAATGAATATATATTTTCTATTAGAGCAGGCACAGAAAGCTTTTTAAGTAGTACCGTATTTCCTGCACCTACACTGTTGATTTGTACATGAGCAGTAGATACACACAATGTGACCCAGAAGTATCTGAGTGATAAATGTCTAGACAGCATCTTCTGGTTTCCCACCCTATTTGATACTTCTAGGCAAGGAAAAATAAAAATGAAAATACCCAAAGCAGAGATTGTTTGGGAACCTGGACGTGTAGCAGGTATGTGCACACAGCCCATGAGGCCCTGAGATCTGTTGCGATTACTATCACTGAGAGTGATACCAGAGTAAATGAAACTTAAAAACCCCCTTAGATCAGAAATCTGAAAAAGCACGTGTTTATATGAATTTAAACCAGATTAGACAAGTCGACCAAAGAAACATAATTTCTTGATGAACCCTGAGCACCTTGCCAGAAATTATGAGCTAAGAAGTATTTCAGACAGGTCAAGCAAGGAAAAGAGGTGAATCCCTTTTCTCTGACTGCAGTAGCCCTTCACAGGCTCTCTAATATAAATTGGACTGCCATCCTACCCTGTGAATGATGACAAGGAAGTGCCTGGCTGCCCTAACCAAAGTAGGTAAGTCTGTCAGAAAAGCCAATGAAAAAGTATGCTGAGCAGTTTAGAAGTGTGAGGTCCGTCTTCAGGTTTGAGATAGATGTTATGGAAGAGCAAGGAGCTAATGAAACAGAGCTCTGAGAAAACACTCACCATTTCACTGCTGAATTGCCAATTTACTGCCTCTATGAATGAATTCTACAAGACAAACAGAAGCAAGGATGGCTGCTGCTGAATCCAAGATGTCCACTGAAAACACAGAAATCTGTACCAGCTAGAAAGAAATCTTTCTTGCTAGTTTTTGTCCAAGTCTTAGATATTCAGTGACCTGTGGAGCCCAAGTAATTCTTGGAGATGAAATCCACTGTCTTTCAAAAAACAAGTGGCATAGCAGCTGCAAATTCCAGTGCCTGAAATCTCTACTAATCTCCATCTACTGTCCTCACAACTAGGAATTGATTATGCAGCTATTTGCTAACAGGTACTTCAAAGCTAGTTTATGTTCTGAATCAACAAGTTTCATTCTGTTAAACCCCTGATTTTTTTGCCTTTATTATGAAACTAAGAATGCTTTCAGGAGAATGCTTTTTCAAGAGCGGCTCTAGTATGGTCTCGGCTTCAGAGGACTCATAGTTTCACTGGATAATGAGGAATCACTTCCACGGTGGCCCTTGGATTACATTACTAAAATTGTGATAAAATTATATATGATAATTTTTAATAACTCTACTACAAAACATGTAATCACATTTCATGACTTTACAGCACAATGTGAAGGAGTGACAATCCTGCCCAATGGACTGAGTGAGAAGCTGAGAGAGAACTGAGATAGGGCACTGAGACAGGACTAGGATTAAAGAAGGAAAGAATATATTTGGCAAAACATCATTGATAACAGAGAGCAACAAAGGCAGGTCTACTGCAAATGTGGTAGAGGTTGATAATCAAGTGACAGTAGTCAGAAGTAAGGTCACATACAACTTGGAACGTTTCACCTCTTGTGCAGCCCTGCAGGCTTTGTCTGAGGTGCAGCAACAGGTTAGGCCATCATTTGAGTGGAAACAGTGCCAATGCTTATAGAAAGTGGCAAAAAAGAATCTCAAAATGCACAGCAGCACAGATTTATAAAACAACATTATAACATATCTAGAACAGTCTTCTGTCTCTGTACTACAAACCCAAGACCTCCTTTGCCTTTTGGCGAGCAGACTACTAATTTGGCACCTTATCTCATGCAAAGAAAAGCAATCAACAAAAGAAAGGATAACTTCTTTTGGGATACATTTAGGTAAGTCAGTACTAGGAGAGTGGAAATTAAAGAGGAAGATGATTTGTCTAAAAGAATAGCCTGAATCCTACAGAATTGCAAGCATCAAACCAAAATTTTCTAACCAACTTTAGCAGCACTAAAATGGCTTAAAGTTATGACAGAGGCATATAAAAACTGTGAGGACTGCACTGCAGAGACAGATGTCTGAGCTGGAGCTAAGTGCAATCCAGATAAGAGACCCATTTACAGAACATTTCCATCCTTGCTGAATTCTGCAACTGATAGATGAGAATCTCAATGGAACAAAACAGGAAGCTTTTCTTCAGTCATCCAGCACTGAGCACAGGCTGACACCCATCAGATGACCCTCTATGAATTGCTTGCTCCAACGTAACAAATCAAGAGGCAAAAAAGGCATTTACAATACAAGATAGCCATCTCCATATATCAAGACCTTGATATTCCTTTTGGAATTCTCTCATTAAACACAAGTTCACAGACGAAGTAATCCAGCACTGCCTCAAGAATTATTTTTTTTTCATTTCCAGATTTACACAAAACTCTTAACTCCCAGTATTTTGGCCATTCAATAAAAGCAGGCAGGAAGATAAAATAATTCAAGAGGGAGTCTTAAGACATCTTTCTGACTCTTGTTCTGAGGATAAAAACAGAGCAATTGAAGTAATGAAAGACTAAATGACTCGTAAAAGGTTTGAAGTTGTGACTGGAAAATTCTGAAGTATGTTCAGATTGCTGTACAAAATAAAACAGAAACTTTAACTAAAGCATTAAACTATGCACACAATGCTAGACGAGGCACCACCCTGGAAGTCATTCAGAGTGGAGTTCTGGGCATTAGTGGTGGGGTTTGCAGCTGTCTGTGAGCCCATGCAAAGGTGCAAACAGAGCTGAAAAGGGAATAGAAGCTCTAGCACAGCCTGCATGCTGCTGCTCTGCCAAGCCATGTAGGAGGGGAAGGCAGTTTACACCTGTTGGATAGGTTCTTTATTTGGACTAGGTAATAGCTCGCCTGGATGGGGTCCAAGAGCAGAATCACCACCACTTCTCTCAATAACTTTAAACCCCTGAGGCAAACATTGTGCAGGAACAGAAACAGGCCAGGAATTCATTTCTCACATTCCTCTTCCATAGGCAGGATGAAAAGTAGTGACTGATGAAATAAGAACAATTTTACTTGAGCTTTCCAAATCCCATTACAGTCTTTCTATTGAAGGATCCATTTGGGAAAGAATCACCACTCAGATCACATGCTTTCTGCACTGTCTTTCTCCCTCTCTCACTTCCCTCCATTCTCCAGTAGCATTCAGGCACCAGTGATAAAAATCAGTATTTTCATGTACACAGTGCTTTCCAGACCAAAACTCATGTCTTGGAGAAGCTCTGTTTTATTATTCTGTTTTAAAAGACAAAAAATGAATACTTAGGCAAAGGAATAAGTATTATTTATTGGAGTGGCAAAAGAAGAACTCAAATCTCCAGCAGTCTTGGGCTTGTATTCCAGCCTGGTTACTGCAGTAAGTTTGCCTTGTTCCTGGCTTCCAAGATTCAGACTTCAGTGCAAGTAAATCTTGCTGCTCTTTGAATCACAGGAAGAATGGTTTTACTGCAGAATCAGTCCTCTGCCCTGATTCCAAAAAGTGTATAAGCCGTAAATATAAATTCCAATGCCAAAAATTAATACAGAATATAAAGAAGACATCTGGAAGAGAAACTCTGATAAACACTGCTCTTTGAACAATCTAAACTTGATATTCAGGGAAAAAGCAAGAAGATGACAACTTAACGAAGATTTTTGCAGCATCAGGTCTAAGTTTGTATTCTGCATATATGTCTCAACACCAGCAAACCTAAACTTACAGATGCAGCAATGGGAAGTGTTCAAGGAAAAACAGACATTTCCTTTTCATCCACCATGTTCATCTATGCCCTTATTTCACCATGAACCTGACAGCTCTGGGAACACAGCTATTTTCACAGGGCTAGTTTCTAGACCTGAGAGGAACCATTACTAAGCCCTTAGAATCACAGAATTGTTTATGCTGGAAAAGATCTGCAAGTCCAGCTGTTAACCTTAACACCATCAAGTTCACCACTAAAACACATCCCTAAGTACCACATCTACACGTTTTAAAAACCCTCAGGTGACTCCACCACCTCCCTAGGTGGCCTGTTCCAATACTTGACAACCCTTTTGGTGAATAAATTTTTCCTAATATATAATCTAAACTTTCCCTGATGGAACTTGAAGTAATTTCCTCTTGTCCCACCATTCGTTATTTGGGAGGAGCGACCAACATACACCTTGCTACAACCTCTTTGCAAGGAGTTTTACAGAGCAATATTGTGCCCCTCACTCCCCAGGACTCCTTTTCTCCAGGATAAACAACCTCAGCTCCCTCAGCTGCTTCATAACAGACTGGAGCACCAGACCCTTCACCAGCTCTGTTGCCCTTCTCTGGATATGCTCCTGTATCTGAGCAAGAAGATGCTCAAACACAAATTACCAATGAGCTCCTGAGCAATTGCATTTTTCTTCAAAAAGCTAGAGCAGCAATTTTAACTTACCTGACTTCTGAAGAGACAGATCTTTTGTCATCTCTATGAGTGTCTGACTGAACAGGCCACAGTGACCCTCTTTTGTTGAGTGGTGACCAGTAGCTCTGTAGGGCAGCTGCATTCCCCTTGCTTACAGCTCCACTTGCCAAGTCCAGGTTTGTTAACTAAAGAGGCAAAAAAAAAAAAAACAAAACCACAACAACAACAGCAAACAAAACAAAAACAAACCCAAACAAACTATCACAAACAATTAAAAGCCAAGAAAGTAGAAAAAGGTACCACTAGGTAAATGGGATAGAGTCTGGACTAAGAGAAGTCAAACTGCTAGAAAACGGGAACATTCAAGTGCAAAACCACTGTGCTAGCTGCATAAAGCGTGAGAGATGATACCAACATCCACTGGGCCTGAGATGAATTCAGGGACCAGCATGAAAATTACAACCCTTTCATTCACTGAAGAACAGAGGAGGAAAAGGACAAAGATAGGGCAAAAAATCCCAAAATAAAGAAGTTCCTGCCATGTGGAAAATGAACTCCACATGCACTGATCAAAAGCTAGAAGCTTATATTACACTGAGCAGAGACTAGAGTATCTCTCCAGTCACCGTGAGCTGTGTCAGTAAGCCAACCACATGCACCTGTCCGGTCTCTACCCCTTTTCTACACAAACATACAGGCACAAATGCGTTAAGTACCTTGGATATAAAATTCAAACCAAAACTCAACCAAACGTTAAAGAAACTGCTCACACAACCACTTACAAAGTACTGTGTTCACACAAGTAAACACACAAAAATCATGTTAGGTGTACATTTGCAATATCAAGCTCTAAATTGCTATTTCAAAGCATGGGAGATGAAGAGATTAAAAAAAAAAAAGTTCTATAGATATTATAACGCACAGAATATCTTTTTAATCCAGCCTTGGTTTTAGCTGGAATTTTTCACCTTGCCTGAAGTGTTCTAAAAACTGAACAATAGGCAGAACAGAAAACATTAATTCAAATGAATAAAGTTTCAGAACACTATAAGCAATTGAACACAAGATCTTACAGTGGGACAATATCAGACAAGTTTAGTAATGGGTCATGTTATCCACCTTACATGGAAAACAGTATTAGGTATCATTTTGGTGCCTCTACCTCACCCTTAATGTTGCTCTGTTCCATAGAATTTAATTAAAATTTAAAGCATCTTCACTGCAGTAACAGAAAGCTTCAAATTAGATTTAGTTCTGATTGTGCCAGGCACTATACAAATACCTAACAATGGCAGTTGCTGGTCACAAAGAATTTATTGTCTGAAAAGAAGGAAGAATGGTAAATGATGCAAACACAGAAGGCAGCATGGTAAATAAAATAGGTTATATACAATTCTTAGCTTGTCAGCAACAGTGATCACAACTTTGCTAATATATCCAGTGTGTGAAATGAAGATGACTTCATCCAATTTTCTCTCCTCATCATCTTGATGCCAAGAACCATTTAGTCTGACAAATTACCACCTCAATCCTACTCTATTTCTGTGTCATGCTTTCCTCTTTAATTATCATTGTATCAATGTGTCGTTGTTTATTTGAAAGCTGTCTTTTTAAAGCAGGTGAGCAAATAGCTCAGCGTGGGTAACAGGAACATTTCACACATTCCCGGTAGACAGGTGTTTAAACTACAGCAGGATTAAAAACAGGCAAAGGATTCAGAAAGAGAGAGAGAACACCAGCAAGAATATAAGGTTTAGCTGCACACAGCCCACCCAGACAGGTGTTACTGCTTGTTACTGTGCCATACTTTGAGACATATCAGCTGCTATAATTGGCTGGCCAGGATGTTGTTTGGGAGGATTACTGAGGCACTCCCAACACATCTGTGCTCAACAGCAGCTTCATTTCCTAGTCTTCATGTGCATCTGATGCAACTGCATTCTTTCCTTTACAGAGGCAAATACTTAGTGGCAAATCAGTTGGCACTTTGGTGTAAAAGGTAATGTAGAACACCTGGACCAAAATACCATACAGAAGAGCTTGTAGCTTCAGAAATAGTACTAATGGAGAAAAACCAAACAAATAAAAAAATCTATCCAAAACCAAGAAAGGCTACTGGGGCTTAACATAGAAGGTGGTTTGTGGTGTGGATCAACAAGAATTAAGTTAGTTTTCAAATTGAGTTACAACAAGATGGGTTCAAATTCTCCTGCTTGGTAAGGTTCCTGTTTTTCATTAGCAGTGATTGACTTGAGAGTATTTTTCCTGACACTAACAGTATGACAGGAGAGCTGTGTGGGCTGCACTGCACACTTCAAAAATCCCAATTTTCAAACATCTCTTGTCACATCTACACATTCTTTGTGGACCTTGTAAAAGGCAAGACAAAACACAGCTATTATCTCTCATGATAGATGGATTCATAAAGTTTTGCTGCAATTTTTAAACTGATTGGGATAGCAAAGATGTCAGAAGCTAAAAGAAACATGCTGACTGAAAAACACCATGATACAGTAAATCCCCAAAAGTTCTCGCAGAAGAAAAAAACCCCACTTGATGTATTTCTATTTATGATACAACATGAAAAAATGGGGGCAGGGGAGAAGAACATGTGGATTGTCACAGCCATATCAATAGAGAGCTGTGTTAGAAACAGTACATATATATGTGCTGTTATATTTACTTCAATATGATGCTAATAAGCCAAAAGACAAATTATTACATGATGCTGAAATGCTTTTCTACATTTATTTTTCTTTTTAAATGTTACAAGGTACGTTTATGACTGCAATATACTTGACCTTGCCAGCAGAGACACATAAGCTTAAAAGAACTGATTTCTATGGTCATGCCTTATTCAGAGAAATTTATTTCTGTAGAAACTTTAAGACTGAAAGCAAGGCCACTACATGGAATGATACTCCAAAGTGCTGAATTGTAGGAGTTGAGGGGTTTGTTTTTCTTAATCTGCTTTAAAAATTCAATATGAAATATGAACTGCCCAAATACAGATAGGAATAAAAACTTCAGGATAGAATTTCCTTCCAATTAATAGCAGCCTACAGACAAAGATCCATTGTACAGTACTTCTAAGAAATCACAAGCAACAGTCAGAAAAAGAGCCTAGTATCTTTCACTTTTCTGATCCACATTATACTAGTCCTTCAAGAGTTTCTCATTATCATATTCAATAATAATTTTCTATAATAAAGTTAATATTTTCTTTTTGATTTTCTCTAAGGATTGAAATAAGCTAAAGCCATCAATTATAACAATCAGAAAAAGAAAATAATTATAACAACGAGTGCTGTAGATCAGCCTCTATGGACTCAGGAAAAGCCCCCTGAAAGCCTGAATGCTTATCTTGCTAATTTGTAGGAGTCAACCAGAGTGAACAGGGACACATCACCACTAGAAGTTGTTACTCTGCCCCTCTTGGCAGGCAGTGAAAAAGTGACTTAAATTTTCATTACCAACATCCTGAACACCAGATTCAAAGTTTCACTGGTCAACACGTTACAGCAAGCAATACACTAAAAACTGGCTACTTGATCCTCTCCAGTTGACAGTTTTAGAACTTTCCTGGCAGAAGTCAGTCATATCTTGTTGCCTAAAAAGTGGTGGAGATTGGAGATCTGCAAAGCCTAAAGATCATTTGTCTTACTTGGAGCCACACTGCATCCTCCACAGTTCACACATCTCACATTTCCATTTGGATCTTTCTGACTGGTGAGGAGGAAAAGGGGTCCAGAACTCAAGCTATATTTCACATTTCAAGCCTAAAAGATATGCCAAAAGAATGCAGAAACCATAGGTCTACTTTGTCTCTTCCAAAAAAACCTTCAAAATGATAAAAATTTCACAGTCAGATGCAGGAGGAGACAGTTTTCAGCACAATGTACCCTATCAACAGGTTATAAAGGCATATATGAATAAACTGTTAACTGAGAAACCTTTTTGTTTAAAAAGAGGATTGGGCAATGATCATGATAAGATACACATAAGATCACTACTCCTCTGCCTTAGGATCAGGCCAGAATCCTTAAATTTTGATGAGTCGACAGGACAAGATGACACTGGATCATGCGCTCAAATAGGGAACCATTCCACTTGAAAACTGAAAATGTGCAAAATGTTTCATCATTTGTAGTGTGTTCTCCTCTGCCTTCCAATCTATTTTAATCCATATGCCCCGTAAGCATATGTATCCATAAGTTTATACAGTTTGACTCCTTCAAGACCCTTCAGTCAACCCCTAATTCTCAATTTTATTACTTTTTGTTCACCCAGCAATACCAACATTATCCAATAGCTTACAAATGAAATGTGCTTTTGCTTTCATTACACGGCTTCCATAGCCACAAGTATTTTCACTTGCCAAGCCTTCCTCAAACACAGATACCCCTAAGGCTTTCAAGATCCATGAAATCTTTAACAGAAGGGAAGAGCTAAAAACTTGCTGTGTGGAGGGAAAAAAAAAAAAAAGAAAGAAATTTTGCTGTATTCTTTCAGTTATTTTTCTTCCTTCAGCCTTCAGAGATGACTGATTAGATGCTACAACAATATAAATATTCACTGCTAACCTGTCCTCTCCCTAGCATTATTTTCTAATATTGTTTATCATTATTTTCTAATATAATTATTATTTTTGAATAATTAACACTATTATCTCCCTAGTGTTGTATTTTCCTAGCTTTACCACAGAGCTCCCAGGTACATCTGGGATCCAGGGCAGGCTAGCATGACTCGGTCTAACACAGCCTGCAGGTCTGCCAGTACTACTGGAAATAGTCCAGCTGCCTTGCTTTCCTTAATGCATCAAGATACTGGAATCCAACAGGCTACCCCAGTATGGGGGGAAAAAAAGAAAAAAAAAAGAAAATCACACTATCTTAACCTGCCTCTTAAGAGGCAAAGGAAACTCCAAATTACGGATAAGACACACACACAACCACTGCCTGAACAGTGTAACAAAATGTACCACTACAAATTCCACAAGGAAATCATGTAATACAAACAGATTTTTCTAGAACCACCTTTCTGTTACCCAGGCCATCTTGCTGACTGCACTCCATACTAAAGCACCTTAATTTTATGTACAGATTTGAATTTGCAGTAACAACTGGCCAGGAGGGAAGAACTGGGGCTAACAGGCTGGGAAGTGTGAAATCTGTGTGTGTACCAAGGCTGATCTGGCCAAAAGCCTGTGACATTCCTCCTTTGCTCTCTGAGCTTACCAGCTTACAGGATATACATATGCACACAGAGCACAAGTGTTCCAGTCTCCAGAAAACGTTCCAGACAAAGACCTGCCAAAGACATTCCTGGGAAACCTGACAAATTTACAAATTCCTTTGTAGTGTCTCCAGCATATGCATCCATTTAACAATGAAAAAAGAAAATCCAAGTTAGTGCTGCTGCTGTGGATGGTTGAACTCCCCCTCTTCCTTCTCCTGAAAAAGTCAGGCTTTTGTTGTGCTTTCATTTAGACACTCTGCCTCAAAACTTCCAGTGGGAGTGATTTTTACAAGGCACAATCCTGCCAGAAGTTTGATGATCAGGGTGTAATCTTTCCCATAGCATGAGACCTAGCTGCTCAGCCTGGCCTGTTTGGTGACTATCTGCAGATGTTGCTGCATCATAACAAAACCCTCTGCTTCTATTCCCTGCGGAGCCTCAGAGCAGAAGGAGTTCAACATGAGCACTGCAGAAACTACAGTGATATTTTCACTTCCTACAACCTCGGCTGAGACCAACTGGTTACATTATTGCTGCTGCTACAAATCAGTAGTAATAAAAGTAATTCCAGCTCCTGTGTGAACAGCTTGAGTGAGAAGGTGGGGCCCTGCAGCAGTGCAGAGGTGTGTGAAAGAGGAAAGAAAAACGCCCCTCAGAGGTGATTGCCTGCTTCTTGCTCCTCTTACTAATTACATCAAGATGCCTTTTTTCTTTACACTTCCCTTTCTCTCCATCAGTGAAGTGTAAAAACCGAAGCAATGGTCACATAAAGAAACTAAAACTAAGACTCAGATAAAGTGGGTTGAGTCAAACCAAGGGATCATCACTGAAAAAAACCCAAAACTCCTCAGTGGGGCAAACAGCCTCACCAAATTTCTGTAAGTACTTGCTGCACCCTAAATTTAATGCTCTTGTTGTGCTGTTCAGGTCTAGACAGGAAAGAGCTGATGCCCACTGGGATCTGCACAGTGCATTTTGACAGACTGGCAGTTTGCTCTGTCAAGGACAAGGCAGGTGAGGGTACCACATGGTGTAAACTAAGATAGCTAAATGAAGAGTGGTGTGGCTTCCAGTATCGCTGTAGCTGATGTCAAGATGAAGCTCACTATTTTGAGATTCCCATAGTACATACAGGGTCCCTCCGGGACATTGTAAAATGTTCATTCAATTCTTCCTCACTCCCTCTCCCTGACCCTAAGGTTTAAGTAAACTCATCTGCTCCTTGCTCAGTTCTACCTTCTGTCTAAATGAAAAACATAAAGTAAGACAAGTGCCCCATCCTCCCCTGGATCTGCCAGTATGTTTGCAGGAATCCTGGCTGCTGGATCTTGGGCACTGCCTGGCTGCATAGCACAGAAGGAGGCAGCTCTGTACAGCCCTTGCCTGGGTGGTCTGATGTTATCCCTGTGATAAAACTCCCCGGCTGCAAGAATTGGAGCTATTCCTGATGATAGCTGGGACCTGAGATCTCTCACTCTCCCACACACACAGAGTCAGAGCTCCCACCAGCTTTCCCCTCCTTCTCTTCCTCCTCCTCTTGGTCAAGCTGGCCAATTCAACACATTCTTCAGTTCCCTAGCATTAATAACTTCGAAGTACTACAGCCTGCTAGATATCAACTGCTGCCCCCCTCACCAGGCAGTCATAGGGACCTCACACAGATACAGCACTGCAGAAGAATTTTTACCTTACAGAGTGCTTCAGAAAGAAGTTGCATATTATTCACAAAGAAAAATACTCATATGCATCCAGGATCCAGCCACCTGGCTCTGGATGTACACACATGCTGTGTATTTTCATGTCCTGTACTTTCATGTTTTCTGTATTGCAGAAAGTCTTGCAATACAAACACATGGAAACGTTTTATGTTAAACACATATGAAATAAAGACTTGAGGATTAAAGCCTGGTATAGAAGGAAAAGCAGTCTTCATCCATCTGTCCATCAGGAAATAGCTTACAGTAAGTACAGGTAAAAAAACCCTTTAAGTTCAGCTGTCCAGAAGTCACAAAGTAGTCAGTAAGACCTCTACATCACAAATCAAGGCACGAAAGGCAATTAAGTTCCTCTCCAATGAAACGAGCTTGCTGAACTGTATTTCCAGGCCTCATTCCCCAGTTCACCACCAATATACCTGCCTTGTATCCCCAACAGTACTGTCACTATCTTAAGCTCATACAAGGCAATGGGCAAACTGAACAAGAAAATTTCAGGAAACTGAAAAATGATATTGTTAACATGCACCATTAACCACTACACTCCACACATTGACAAAGACACCATCACTTTGTAAAAATAATTAGCAAGCATCTGACTGACATAACTAGGGAAATCATCAATTTCAGGCACCAAGTTCTTCACAAGTGTTTCAGTAACCCCCTTATCATAATGAAAAGATTTACTACAGTAAAGCAATGTAACAAAGAAAATCTCATAAGCATGGAAGCAGCAGCATAGCACATGTTCTTCAGTATAAAAGGTTAGTTCAGATCAATGGTCCAGCAAACTCACTATCCTGTCTGACATATTTCACAAAATGGAAGAAATTTTGGTTTCCATGCATATAACAAGCATCTTATTGATAAGGCAAATGCATTTTTTTATTTCTGTATGGTAAAACCTAGGGATCTATCATTTGCAAAATGCTCATTATTCTGTCTGAGGAAACTACGGCCTACTAATTTTTCAGCCTTAATGGTATCCCCATTTCAGGAAGTTTCAGAAGGTAAATAAACTCTGTGACAGCAACTATTCAACTTTACTATAATATTTTTCACTCCAATATCTTCCTGCTAAACTATCTTCTTATTATTATGAGAAACATGAATAAAATAAACTTTATATACCTTGTCTTTCATTGCTCTATGTAATTCCTTCACTCTTACCTCCTCCCTCAAGCAACTTAATGTTCTCACTTCCTCATTAAAACTGCATTTGCAGTCAATCATCTGTGGATCCCAGTTATTTTTCCTAACGTCATTTTAGAAATGTCATCCAGAAGTGAAAAACAGTTTTGAGGGAGGTTATGTAATTGATGCTTACACTAAAACAAATATATCTTATCCTGTTCCTTAAACACTCTAATCACTTCTTTGCTGACTTAACCGCTTAACCTGAAACAGGTATCTCCACTGAGCTCTCAATGAAATTCTTTTTTATCTTCCCCCAAAAAATAAACTTTAGACTAATCATTCAAGAGATTAAAATTATTGCTTACCATATAGTCAGTTATTTGTAAACACTGATCTTCATATGCCAGTGTCTAGCCCACTTAACACAGCTCTTAAATTTCTACTAGTTTTACTCATAATAATCAAGCAAAGAATGCAAACACAGTTACAAATTACCAGGAGGTAGGCTCAAGTTTAAGTTTACAGCACACACCTAACTTCATTGTAACTGAACACAGGACTCTTGCAGCCCACATTATACTGAAGGTAACAAGAAATGACCTCATGTAGCAAACATGAGCTGCATAAACATGGATGAACATTAGAGAGTAGTTAATCTACTGTAAATTCACATCCTATATTACCTTGCAATAATGTGTTTTTACATTTATTCTTTAAGTAATAAAATGCCTTATTAATATCCTTATGAACCTCCTCCTTTCAAACCATAAATTTTACACCGGATCATGTACATTCTGTATTATGCATCCTCAGTTACCCATTTGCTAGATAGCAAATTGGCTAGTTATTTTTGTTCATTTTTTTGTCTTATTTTGATCTGTAATAAAACTTTATCATCCTACAGACATCTATCCATCCTAACAGCACTTGCTGAAAGCTTGTCAGAATCTTTTTTGGAAGTCCGAATATGAACAAGTTACACTGAGTGCTATTTTTCTCAGTTCAAAGGACTCTAATAGATAGGACATAATAGATTACTCATTTTCTTATGGCCATCTGAGATCAGATACCTCCTTATTAAGCCTGCTCAGCCACTGCCTTACCAGGTTAATGCTGGACCCTTTAAAGGCACATTTACCATAGAGATCTCTGCTGCTTTTTCCCAGACACATTGGATAGTTAAAGAGAGGCACACCTTTCTATTTTTTGGATGCTTTGGAGTACTACAGTTACATTGCACACACTGCAAAATTCAGGCTGTGTCTGAAATATATAGTATGGATAGAGGTACCTAACACCCACTGTTGTCATAATCTCAAAATGAGCTCTATTTAGAAACAGTAGAAAAACACAACTTAATGAAAGGCAAAATGTTCCTACACACTTGCTGTGATAGTCTGCAAGGACTAAAAACTGAGCACACCAGAACAAAACTGCACATCAGTAAGGCTTTACCTTCCTACATGTCCATCTCTCATATACTAAGAATTGTATATTCTGTGAGTATCCGATGTTTCAGAAGTGAATGGAGAGGACTGACTAAGACATAAAGCTGATATAAACACAAAAATCTTGTTTTCTTGGGAGAACAGATCCTAAACATCTTTTTCAAAGTTCATCAGATACTTAAAATTTTCCCTTTTCACATCAGTATTTTAGTAGTAAATAATAAAGTATTAGCAGTAATATCAATAAAATTACATCAATAAAAATAACTCAAAAATAAAGTTATTTAATACAGAGGCTAGAAACCAAGAGTGTAAAAGAAGAAACACGAAACAGGTGCTTTGGGCATGGGTAGAAAACAGTGAAGAACAGCAGGGATTGGAGAGGGACCGAGGTGGACTCCCAACCAGAATGACAACACCATTCCAAGCACAGCTGCTGAGGCTACATTCCTGGGAACCCCAGAGACCCACACTACTATATGGATACCAGAAGCAATTCTCACAAAAACGGGAATGGAAAATAAGCTTCCCAGCAGCTTTTGGAAGAAGGTATGTATTCAGAGCACCCCAGCCTCCAAAACACAGCTTGGCACAACATAGGGAACAATGCACAAAGATATGCAACTCTCACATAGAAGTTCTTGCCCTTGAGGGGAAAAAAAACATACACACACAAACCAAAACCCCCCCACAAAAATACAGTCCACACCAAAACTAGTATTTTCAAAAGTCACTCTTTCATATACCCCCTCCAAATCGATGGTCCTAATCTTATCATGAAACATAATTAAATCCATATAGCAAGTCCTTTTCATACCAGCCAGGTACTTTCCAACAAGGTAGACTAACTCCAAGTTTCTGGAATGGCTTTAAACAATTGTACTATTTTTATTATTAGGTAAGTAATGTTCTAATCTTCATGCCAACGTATTTAGGAAGGCTTTTTAAAAATACTACCATGTTTCAAGGGGTTTAAACAGAGAAGTGAAAAGAGGAAAATAACAATTCAGAGTTTTCTGTCTAGAAATGCATAGGAAAGCAGTGCCCTGTTTAATTAAGTGACTCTTACGAAGGTAAAGGATCCTTTTCAAGCCCTTTCTCTACTCTCCCTTCAGTTTTCAATCCCTTAATTCTCCTGTCCTAAAGCCATCAGAGTTTCATAACCCAGAACCCTCATAACACTCCCATCTTAAGCCTTTCCCCCTTTCATCTCACACCAATAGTCTTTGACTTCTCAGTTCTCTCCAGGTGTTTACTAAATCTTCTCCCACATATTTCTCTGTCTCATCTGCCTCTGCCTTCCCTCCTCTGGTTCAGGCCAAATCCTGGTCCACTCAAATCTAAAACCATGCAGCACTCCCAGGTAGCTTCAACAGTACCTATTCTTCTGCAAATCACTTCCCAAACTGCCAGACTACTCTGCAATTCCTGCACTTCTATTTGTTCAATGTCCCTGCTTCAAATCCACACCCATGCCTAGCAGTTCAAGGATATCCTGGTTCCAGGTCCCTCAACAATAAGCCAAAGCCTTGCTGCCCTACTAGTATGTCTTATTGTATGCTGATACCTCTTACTGCACCCTTGTCATGGCAGTCCTGTCTTCTCACAAACCCCCTGAGTCCTTCTTGCAAGACAGGCTTTAAAATCCAGGCTGGATCAAAAAAAATTAATCAGAATGACTCTTTAATGACTGATAGAAGAGTAGAATGTGTCCATGTGAAAAAAAAAAAAAAAGCACAAGCAGTAACTGCATGCTTTAGTTATGATACATTGGGCTTTGCAGCTACATCTGAACCTTCCAAAACATCACTGTTTCAAGTGTGCTTAAAATAATGGACTCAGCTTAGAAATTGCTATGTGCCATAAATTCAGTACTGAAGAAACAGATTGCCTTAAAAACTGTTCTCAACTAAATCCAAATTTTCATACTAAGCAAGCTTCAGATTCAGATTTCATTCCTCCAAAGGCATTATTTTAAAAAAACATGACCAGAAAAATCCCAGTAGAGAGCAGATGTCTAGAACTAATGGACACAGGCTCAGGAAGGAAACTCATTGTCAGATAGAACTCCAGCTCTGAACTTCTCCTTGACTTGTAAATTCCTTTCTACATGGATCTTTTTCTTGATGACACAAGATGACAACAACATAAACCAACACGTTTCTATATTTCACTACTGAAACAAAGCCTCTGCAAACACTGCATAATTGAATACAAAATATAGCAGGGTCAGAAAATCGGCAGTATCTGCTAGGAGCTGAGGTGTTTTTTGTTTGCTTGTAGCAAAGCAACCTAGAACCATCATTTTCCTACTTGTAATTCCCACCTCTTCCCTGGGAAAGTATCTTGGAAGAACTCAGAAGCAAAAGCAATGCAGACACATTTACTACAGCCAACACATTTCCAGGCTCCCCATGCAATTCACAGCCACTTTTACTCTTGAGTATACCCACAACAGACTGACTGACTGCTGGCTAAAGAGGTTTCAGCTGCCACCAGAGCATGCTCCTTTGCCATCCAACACAGCTGCACTCAGGAAACTGCACTGCCCTTCCCATGCAGATCTTTCTGAATTCCTTTAATTCCCTCTTCTATATTTCCTAATTTTTCTAGGAATAACTAGCCATGGTAGGAATATACGATTTTAAAAATCATTTAATATCTACACTTGACATTAATACATTTAATAGCTACTAGAAGACACATTGAGTTCTCTAGACACACCTAACAAACCATGGCAGGTGAAGCAGAATAGGTAATGAATGATTTTAGGGAAAAAGTCTATGAACTTGTTTTTCAAAGTTCTTTTCTGGAAAGACTGAAGTGAAATAGGTGCATTTCAAATTTTTTCCCAAGTATTTGCTTAGACACTAACTTTTATCCAAGGAGGCAGTTTCCATCATATATTTAGCTTTCAAGAAATCAGCATTTCCTGAAGGAAATTGTTTCACTATCAAAGTTTTTCAACAGTTTAACCAACAACATTTCACTTAAAACCAGCTGAGAACCAGACTGACAGCTCTGAGTATTACTAGACAAGCAAACAAGAACAAGTTGTCTAAATAGGATCTACAAGACCAGGCCTCAGCATCACGAGTTTAGCCACTGCTCACACTCTCTCCTGAGTTCATCAACAAGAAGCAACTTTATGTTTTGACATATCCCTTAAAAATTGAAGACCAATCTGCAAAGAAAAAATCTATTCAGCTTCCTAAAGTTATAAATGTACCCCACATTTTGAAATAAATATATTGCCAATAGCATAATCAGATATTCAAAATCTAAACATATAAAAATAAAATTGAAAGAAGCAAAGAGAAGCAAATACCAGCAGCTGTTGCAACTACTAAACATGCCTCAGAAAACTTAGCAAAATACAACTGTTGAAACAGTAATTCCAAAATAAAAGAATCAAACTAAGACATTCAAATCACTTGTCTCCAGCAAGTGAAGAGAAAAAAAAATTACTGTTCAAGGCAAAGTGCCTATGCTAGAAAATCTGCAGCTGGCATCTTAATTACCTGAGAAGTGCTCAACTTGAACACCTTTGATGAGTTCAACTATAGCATATTATAATGCAAAAAAAATTGTGTGTAGCCATATAGGACATAATTCAACAAGAAATATGAAACTAAGTGGAATTCTACCAGAACTCAATGTATATTTCATGTGTATCACCATGTTTGACAAAAGGATTATCATTCCCCACAGTAAGTATTTCGTTATGTCTTTACAGTGTTATTGGAATAGAGAATTTACATCAGAACCCATTCTGCAGACTTTCATTGCCAGCACTGTGATGACACACTGGAGGGACAAGGAAGCAAAATGCATGGAAGCACAAATCTGAGAAGACCTGGGTTTATTGTCTAGTAAGACAAAGCATGGATTCCATTTTTTATAACGTATTTTCTAATCTTCTGCCTTTTCTCCTATAAAATGACTTCAAGACATCCTTGTCATCTCACAGAAAATTAAAATTTTGGTGACTAACACTTCAAAATAACAGGACAGAGATTAATTTTCATGAGATTTACTGCTTGCAGCATATCTCAGCCCAGCCCTCACACAGAAGCCTGTAACAAACTTTTCCCTTGCACAGGGACTCTACTTCAGTGCTTACATACCTGCTGTGTAAGGAGACTGATGTGGCTTGGTGGGGAACACTGGCAGGCTGCTTGCTTTTCTGCCAACTGCTGCAGTTCTGCTGCTACCACACTGGGGCCGTGACGTTTGCCCTGGGAAGAAGGATGATCTGCATCTTTGTGCATCCTGCTTGTGCCCACACACTGCCCACTCAAACTGCGATGGAGGCCTAGCAAACAAACATTCCAATGTGTTCAGTGAGCAATATGTCAGACTCTCTGCCTGCTGATCACAGACATACAAAAGCAGGTAAGATACCAAGAAGAATACAGAATACACCTATTCTGAATGGGTATTGCCCATATGAACGATTAGCAATTCCAAACCTGTATTCTCTTTATTACAGTGTATCTAATGGCACCCAATTCCAGAGATATTGGTAGCTGTTACCCAAGTTAAATCTGTAAAGTTTTTCCTTAAAAACAAATGGATCTCTTTAAATAAGCTTCTCAGTTGGGAAGTAAGATGTATTTAAATGCTAGAGTGGTTGTCAATATACATACAGCAACCCTAGTAAGCATGCACTGACCCTGACACACAACCTAGAACAAATAAATACCGTCAAAATACAAAAAAATAGTATTATCAGGATCACAGCTGTTAGCCTGTGTGTGGTTCCCAAAAGTTTCCAAATAGATTACAGTCTGCATGCAATTTCCTACAGCTTCTCCTACCCTTCAAATGCTTTACACTCTAAAGCTGCATTCCTTAACTGTGTTCTACCACAGCATGATAGAGGGGAGGTCTTTAAATCTTATTTCTGGGACAGTCTTGGATACAGCAGTGCTGAAACACCCTAGAGAATGAGATACTGTAATGATTCATTCAGATCCTTCTCTTCTGGAGGTCTTGACACACTTTTAAGTACTCAACACTTATGAGGTTTCATTACAAGACTTCTATGCTTTATAGACAACCAGAGAACTAAGAACAGCACATAGACTGAGACAGGACTTCTGCTTCTGTTGTTGAAAACAACATTAAACCCACTAAAGATAGATGAGATCAGTAACATAATAAAGAAAATATACAATACTTAATTTCACAGCTCTTTTTTAACAAGTTCAAAGGCTGAGGGGAGACCTTATCACCATAACTACCAGAAACGAGGTTTTGTGAGGAAGGGGTCAGCCTCCTGTCCCAAATAACAAACAACAGGACAAGAGGAAATGGCCTCAGGTTGCACCAGGGAACGTTTAGATTGAATTTTAAGAAAAATTTCTCCACCAAAAGGGTTGTCAAGCATTGGAACAGGTGGCAAGGAAGTGGTTGATATTTAAAAGACATGTAAATGCAGCTCTTAGGGACCTGGTTAATGCTGGACTTGGTAGTGTTAATTGCTGGACTTGGTGATCTAGAAAGTCTTTTTCAACCCAAATGATTCTATGATTGCCTGTTCATTTGGTCAACAAAAGGGTATCTGCCTACCAAGGGCTGCATCCTGCACTTCTGCTTTCTGTGAGAAATTTAGCAACATCCAAGAAGCCTCAATTCTGGAAATGTAAGATTTCTACCTACTCCACAATCTCTTTACTGAATTAGCAGGTTATTATGAATCCCAGAACACTCACCTACTTTTGCAGAGTATGGTTGGGACAAACTTTGGCTGTAGATCTGAACAGCTTTCTGAAAAGATGAGAATGGGCCAATGGTGTAGCTACCAGAACGGCGATGTAACCCTGCAAGGCTACAAGTCTCAGCAGACACGGGGTTTGTGAGGACAGAAGAGCTGTCAGGAGCTGTGCTCTGCAAGGAGGGGAGTGGGGGTGAGGACTGAATCAGTCTGGGAGCAGCTGGAGGAGCTGGCGGTGAAGGGTGACCAGGCGCCTTTGAGTTTTCAGAGGCTGCAGGCTGAGATGGCATCCAAGAACTGGTACTTCTCTGGAACGTGGCACCAGGAACAGAGGAAGAAGCACCAGGAGGGCTGCACTGAGGTAATTTCACTTCAGCATTTAAGGAGGTGAGTCCTTCTGGAACTATACAAAAATAATGAACATACTATATGAGGAAAAATCTGCTTTTTAGGTCCTTTGATAATATCAACACACCAAATGCCTGTATTCAGACACACTGAAGCGAAAATGATCTCATCTACCAGCAGAGACAAGAAGAGGCTCTACATGATAACTATCCTTTTTCAAAGCCTGCTATATCTAGATCATCCCCCCCAGGGAGAGGCAGCTAACTCTTTCCCACTTCCTACTCTACAGTATCTTCTCTTCTGTTTAAAAGTAAAAATTGGGCATTTGGATCTCTCAGTTTGAACCCAAAGGTTCCAAACTTTGTTTAAAACAGTATTAAAAACAATATATGCAGTCAATATTTTTTTTAAAATTATTATTTACGTCAGTTCACTTACAGCTTGATTTAGCTTCTTTGGGTTTACAGCCCTTTAGTGCTCCTTCTGCGGACAAATCTGCAACTGAACTTTTGGGATGATCACCTTTTATTTTTTTCACCATCTCAGAACGCTCTATAACAAAATCAAGAAGTTAGGAAGTAGAACATTGCAAATCATCAGAATAAAGCTGCAGAATTTACCCTTGTATAAATGACTTTACTGCTAATGCTTCCTGTAGACCACACAACGTCATTGATGACAATTATGCTGCCATGTACAGTAGCATGGACTACTAGATACATACAGCTGGCACACTCTTCCTTCTATCACTCTTCCTTCCATGGAATGCCTAATTAGACTCAAATATACAGTCCCTGCCCCACAGTGGATACACTCACTGCAGGCAGCAATATTTAAGACCTTGATTTCGTTCATCCCTTACTTTGATTTCAGGATTCTCTGTACATTTCAATTCTTACTGCCTTCAGTTTGTACATTCTCATTTCAGTCACAAACTACCATCTCTAGCTCCTTATAAATGCCATTCTAAATTCAGCCCATTTCACTTCAGGCAAAGAAGGCAGGAGTGAAGCTACTCGAGTGTTCACTGAGTTAAAAAAGATATGGAACCTCAAAAAAACTGAGTAACATTGTAGAGAGGTTGTTCTCTTTACATAGACTTAACTTAAACTAGATTTGCCTAGGCAACATAATCTCAGAACTGCCTACAAAACTTACCACCTTGGGGCTGTTTCTCTGACTGGTGACTGCTGTTGCTGTGTTTTGTGCTTGTGGATTTTGTTCCCAGGAAGACACTTGCTGATTTGTTTTTGTGTGTGTAAAATGTCAGCACTTCCTCCAGGTCACTTTCACTGCAATAAGGACAGAGTAGGGTGAGCACACTAAGCTTTTCTGCATTCATGTAACAATCAATGACAATAAATTACAAGAAAATTGAAGAGTGGAGTAGAGGAAAAAAAAAGGTGACACTAGACAAGCAAATGATTTGCTCAGTTCTACAGGGTAAGAGCAGAAGGAAGGCAACATGTCCTGGTTAAACTTGAGATTCCCACTAAAATACCATCTTATGCAGTAGAAAACTCAAGGCATTCAGGAGCCTTCCTAGGATAAATAAAGAGCAAGTGAATACTCCAAATATATCTCCCCACACCTGGGAAGATTAGCTCAACATGAGAGATTCCATTCACAGCTAAATTTATGAATCTTCTCCAGGTGCTCTTTAGAATGAGAAGCCTATCTTCCCTTGGGAGAACTCAGCTCAGTCACCATTTATAGTCACCATTAGTAGTTTCTATTCAGCAGTAGGGGGAGAAGAAAGAAGGCAAAAGCTTGTTAATTAGCCAAAAGAGCAGGACAACCAGAAGAGTCACTACTTTTGTGAACTTCACAAAACTTGCATATGTTTCTCATTTCTTTACAAGAATGAAGTGGGACAGCCCCAATATCCCAAACATCTCTTGGTCCCAAACCAGTATCAGTTACTTGGCTATTCTTATCAGAGCTTGTGCAAAGCTGTAGTTCCAGTTGTTTGGTATCTAACATGCTTTCCTTTTGCTTTATAGTGTTGCCTCAGCATCAGTGAGAGGCTGTACGGCATGGCAAACACCAAAGCAAGTAGTATAGTGCCAGCAACACTACAAGAAAATGTAACACAGAAATATAAATTAGCAGAGCAGCAGTTAGAATCTTTCAAAATATCCTATGAATATCACAATTGCAACTAGTATTAGCTAGCCTAAGCTTTGGTAAAAGCCATGTCTAAAGCTGATACACTGAAGTTTGCAGCATGCCCTGAAGATCCCAACTTCACTTTTCTCTGAGAACAGAAGTGAAAGTACAAAAATGAGAAGTTGTTGGTGGAAAGGTGCTTTAAACTTTTAAATTATTTTACTAGTATGTATCTGCTTTTATAATGCACTGAGGACGTTTGGAATGGCATATGTGCAACTAAACACAATGACATCCATGTGATATCAAAGTTAGAGAGTCAATGAGACAATCTCAATTAAGAAACAACATTTTTACCCATTTTCTCCACTGCTCCATTTACTGTACTGCAGAATGAACACTCAAAGCTGAAATCTATCCCCTTTGCTTGGTTCCAAATGACTTGCTCACTGATTTAAGCCTGAAGCACAGTGCCAAGTAGTGTCAGATATCAGTTTCCAAACACACCTCATGTTTCGTAAGAAGCAGAAAGATCATTGCTAGAAATTGTCTGATCATTGGCGAACTAGTCAGTCAGACAACTCGGCAAAAATTCTGTATCACTCAGTCAGACAACCCAGCAAAAATCTCAAGCTCCAGCCTGGACTGTGCATCTGGCCATGACGGCATGGTAGCCAATAACACAAAACCAGAAGAATTTGCAGTTCTGTTACACGCTGCTACCTCTTAACATTTCTGGCAAAAAGGAAAATGATCTGCCTAGGACACAACAGACATTTCAGTGGCCAGAATGGTCAGAGAAACAAAAGCATGCCATGGGCCCACGTAATATGCATTTCTAGCAAGAGCAGTAGATCCTATGGTGTATGGTAGTCAGGCATCTTTACCTGAAGATTTTTCTGCAATCCTGCAAGTCTGTTGCAGTAATGACTCCATCAATTATATTAGCAAAAGGTAAAATACTCGTTTTCGTAAGAATGTATCAAGACAGACTGTGAAACCACCCGGACTTACTTAGGATGCCTCAGCTATCACCACTTCTAATCATTCACTATTAGTGCTATCCAAGCAGAAAAAGAAAGAACACTTTAATAAGTAGTCATGCAAAAGAAGAAGTGACCATCAGACTTCACAGAAAAAAGAAAGGCATTAAAAAGGCAGGTAAACTCTGTCCAGATATTGACAGGGGTTCTTGCCCATACAGACATGTCATACACTGACCAAATAATGGAGTCAAGAGGAATTGCTTTTTGTGCTCAAGAATCAGAGACTTTGAAAACATAATTGCAGTTCACTGAATAATTTCTGACCTCTCCATAGTCAGATAGTTATAATACCACTGTTTTCATACAACGCTGCAGGCCCTAAGGAATACTTAACTATTTTTAAAATATGTTTCTTACCAGACTCTTTTAAGTTTAAAGCAGATAAAGTGCAGTGATAGAAAATGCTGCTTTTCCTGCTTTTCTGCAGTTACTGCAGAAAGTAACTGCTCGCACTGAACTGCCTTAGCAGGCCAAATAAGAGGCCTAACTCCCTTCTTGCTCATCTCAGAAAATCCAGACCTGGAAAATTCCTGAAGAGAGGCAGCAAGCATGAGGTTTTTTTCTGAGAGCAGAAACTTGAGTCAGAGCTACAACAACTGTTCAACCACAGCAGTTCAAGATCATCTGAGCAGCAGTTCTAGTTTCATTCTCCTTCCGAAGTACTGCCTTATTTGGTCCAGCATCACAGGAAAGGAAACCATTAATACACCAGCAGCATTTTGAAATTTACACAGGCCAGGGCAACCACTGTTGTCCTTTGGGAAGTTACTTAATGGTCAACATCTATTGTATGTTCTTCTCTATGCACCAGGTGCTGATGTTACAAGCATTTGGCTGCTGGAAGAGAGACAAGAGAAGACAAGCTCTCTGTCCTTCAGCAGGAACACATCCTAGAGTCAATAAAGGTACCTAGAGGCTTTAGATCAATCAAATCATCTTTAGAACAATGCTTCAAGGCTGAGAGATCATTTACCAAAGGGAATAAAATCTATTCCTACCTTGCTCTGGCAATGAAGTTCTGAAAACATTCAGGATTCACTCCCTCCTCCTCCTCTTCCTGTTTCTTTTTTGATTGTTTCTGAACCATCTGCTCTGTTTCCTGTTAATAAGCAGTATCAATAAGTGTCTCTATGTTCCACGGCATAGCTACAGCTCCCAGAATACAAAAACCAATTCCACAGGATCTAAGAAAAAAAGAACACTGCTATGTGTAACAACATGAATAAATATGGAGAGCCTCAGAGACAACATCCTAAGCATACACTGAGTCCATTGCCCTACTTGACACAACTGATTTGCTGAGAAAAGGTCAAGTTTTCAAAAATATGTTCTGTTTCTTCAACTACACCCTTTGCAAGAACATAAGGAAGTATGGAAGGGAAAAGAAAAATAAAATCATTCTTCACAGATACTAGGTCCCCTCTCCACTTTGTTATTTCTGCCACAGAGTTCCTCCAAACAGCTCTTATTTGTGCATTTGTCCCAGAAGAAGACAGATAGAAGAAAGGAGAGAAAAACATATAAAATTAATCGTAAAGAAACTGAAGGATGTGTGTAGAAAATCAACAGATTTTTCTACTATAAACTAGTAGTTCTCTTGAGTTAACTTCTTTTGTCAAGCAGAAAATTGCTGAGGGCTTATGCACATACCAAAACCCCACTGCTTTAGCAAAGACTAAGAAAGTAAAACAGTACAGCCTATGGCAAAAGCATTAATACACTGAAATATACTAGCATAAATGGTAAGCCTTTGTGGGTGAAAATGGGAGCAAGTTTTCAGATACAGTGTATTTTACACCGGTAGAATTGGTTGGCACTAGAGGTTGGATTGATACAAACATTTTTGTTCATTAAAAAAAAAACCTTCAGACCTGTCTGAAATACCAGTACCAGCTTAAAAGCTTTATCTGACCAGACTTGACCTCCACATCATTTCTTCCTGCTGTTACCCTGAGCATTCCCAGGAAAAAAGGGTCAAATATGTCTTCTGAAACATAATTCAAGAGAGGGAAGAAAAAGCCAGTTTGGGACATCTTTACTACTTAAGTAAATGTCTGGATAATATATGATCTGTTTTGTTTAATTTGCTGGAGCTGTATTCTTTTCTTCTGTGTCATTATAGGTGATATATAATGGCAAGTAAGAGTCCCTATTAAATCTGAAGTTACAAGTCAATGAAAGAAGTCTATATGATGGAATCAGAAATCAGAAAACCTCACACCCCAACAGTCTCTCAAGGGCTTAAACACGTACGCCCTGAAACCTCAAGTGACATGTTCTCACTTGTTTTAACTGAGAAAATATGTTTATACACTGATTTATTACCAGTTACACAGCTTTATTTTGTGAATTTGCTTAAGAGTTAGCAGAAAATCCTAAGGTTTGAATACAATTTAGGTGGAAATTATATCCAAAGCAGCTGCATTCTTCACTCACCACAAAGCCACCCAAGTGTTTTGTGGTTCCTCTTAACAGAGTACTTCAGTGAGCATTAGGCATACAAGGCACTCCCTGGAACAGACTTGGTTCAATACCAACCTTGATTAGACAGATCAAGTTACCAGACGTCAGTTCTGACAAGGTAATGTATGTGAACATCCTCTCCTAACAAGTAGAAGCTTGGAGGCCTCTGCACAGCAGCTGAATTTCAATTACCCTTGTTCTAACACTGAAGAAATGCTAGGGGGCAAAGGAACAGGGAAGCTGTCCTTGCAGAACGAAGATTAGGTTGAAACCACTATGCCAAGAACAATACCTCCTATATATAAAGATGTGAAAATTATTTAAATTAGGACCTTCATCTCCTTAACACTGAGCATGCAGAGTACCTTCCTGCAGATACACTGCAGTACCCGAGTATATCAAGTAAATAGTAAAATACATATTTCATGCTGTTCTGTATAAAACAAAATATCTTTAAAGAAGCCCCATAAAAATAAGAAGTGGGAAGACGCATTAAAAAGCACTAGAATTAAAGACAAGGCAAAGAAAAAGCACACTGCTAGAATGAATTCCACTTCATTTCTCTTTTTTTTATGTACATAATTACTGGTCTGCACATATTATGTAATAATATTGTCTATCTGATAATTTCAACCAAGCACCATTATTGGATGCGCAGCTGCAAGCGGATCACGTAAATAACAGAAGAGGGCCTTTGAAACAGCCTGCACGAGATGCTTTGTAAGAAGAAAAGAGAAATCAAAAAAAATAATTTAAAAAAGAGTAAGTCACCTTGTTATAACAGATGATGAACTCTCCCAGCTGGCGAGCCAGGATACGACGACGAACAGCTAGTCCTACTTGACGGCTGGGGAGCAGCAACCTCAAGGACTGACGAAGGTTGCTGGCAGCTCGCCTCAGAAAGCGGATGATCAGCTCCTGCAAGCAAGAGAGATGGAGTTAACAACACACTATCTGCAAGATGTGGGGAGAAGAGAATTGAGATACTTCAGCAGCTAAGGACTGGCAGGAACTAACACTTTGTCCTGAGAAAATGAGCTGAAATTGGCAGGCAAAAGCATTCTGCATATGCACTTTTAATACAGCCCTATAAATCCAAATGTGGGGGAAAAACACAATGGCGTATCTTGCCTGAGGTGGGTCAGAATTTTGAACACTTAAAAAGTGTTTGTCTCAAAAGCATGGCAGATAAATGGAAAAAAAAAAAACCAATCAGCAAAATGCAGTGAAACACAATAACCTGTGAAGTCTAGTATCTTAGGAGATTGTTTCCAAAAACCCACCTGCAATGTGTTAAAGAAGGCCTGTGAAAAAGTCCACTGACATAAAACTCTCTCAGCAGTACCAGAGAAAAGGGGATCTTGGTCAGATATGGGTAGCCCCATTTCATCATTTTTCATATATATATATATATATATATATATATATATATATATATATATACACACACAGTGTATCTACAGTTACACTATTGACACAGCCTCTACACAGCAATAGATGCCTACATCTACAGCCATGTCATTCCAGTCCCTCACCATGTCTGTTTGACCTCTGGTGGAGGAAACATATGGCAAGGCAGATCCCAAGGGAAGATGCATCCTGTGAGTGTTTTGAACCCTTTCTGTCTTGCCTCTGGATTTGCTTTTGCTTAGTGCAATGCATAAATGAGCAGCCTCACAGCCAAACTATTGGATTTCATAGCTCGCCTCTCACTGCCATTACTCCAGGCTGGTTTGATCTGTTATTTTAAACATTATTCTTCACAGTACAGCAGACAAAGTGACTCTCAAAAAGCCCGTTTTAATTTCCACTTGGAAAGAGCAGAGGTAACATTTTCCACTGAGTTGAATGATTATCCTTGACACACAATTTTATCTCTGCACTACATTGGCTGTTTCCCTGCAACATGCACTCAGTGAGAATATATGCAGAAAGCTCAAGAGCCTACTGTACAAAGCTCTTTTAGGAAGGTTTGTGAAGGGATCTGGGCTTGCTGTGCTTTTTAAAATGCACACATATCAAACAAAGCACTTTAAAATACTGCCTAGAAAAATCCATCACTTTTACTTTCTCCTCTGAGTGGCTTTTACTTTAATTTCTTCTATCTAAAATGCAAGTAAGAATCATAAACACAGATGTCTGGATATATTACAACAGTACATAAGAAAAAAAGTTCAACTGGTACCTGTTCTATTTGAGTAGATGAAGACTTTGCTTAATGCAGCAGAAACTAGATCCTGACAAGTAACCTTACAGAATCTTCTAGCAAAGAATTCAAGAGCAGGTAAGTTCAGAAATCAATGAAAGAGAACCAACAAGAGATCTGAGCAGCTTGAATGTCAACAAGAGTCCAGTCATTAAGAGCTGTCTATCAGTGCTCTCAGGTTAGTAAGCAGTCCTACCTCACCTGTATATTAAAAATACAGCACTGGCAGCTAGACAAAGATGAACAGCCATCATCTCAGTTGGACTTCTGTACTTGCAAGGGTGGGAACTGACCTCAAAACTCTCAAGGTAGATTTCAACTTGGCTTCTTAGTCTGGCCAACACAAAGCTTCTTACCATTTGCTCATCCTCTCTGGCAGCCCAGGCAGGATTCTGGATCTGTTCACCAGCCTCCTTCATCAGACGGAGCCGAACATGCTGTAGATAGGCAGAGAAAGCTGTACGAGCTTGTACTTTGCTGTGGACAAAAAGAATCAATCAGCTATTTTCAGAATAGGAATGGGAAGAGTTACAGCAGTCAGGCACAGCCTATGGACCAAAGTACAGTCAGCAAGGACCTCCTGAATGCACCAATGCTGAAGCTCAGAGAAAGGAGGACCCCTTCACCCCATCAGCATTTTCAAGCAGACCTTCAGGTCAGCAAGATGGGATACAAAAGATAGTAGACGCTCTCTAAGTTAAATTCTAAAGGTGGAATGTTCTTCCTGCCTTTTACAGCCTTGGTTACTCTCCTCTAAAAGCCAGTAACATGGACATCAGCAAAATGTATTAAAAACTGTGTATTTTTAAAACAAATTCAAGGCTCTACTGGGCCTCTGTTTTCACAAACATTTTGAACACCGCAACAACAGACCATAAAATAAACAAAGAGCTTGGTACTGGTGCCAGAGTTATAACAAAGGCCCTGTAATTCCCATTGGAAATGGAAGAATTAAATCTGTGAAAGTGAGCTCTTCCCCTGCTGGCTCAGAGATACAAGCCAAATTTCATTGAGCAAGGCATCACTGAGGAATGAAGGAACATCAGCAAAATCTGCTGTGCAGCTGGCTGAACATGTTGGGAAGCTGTAAGCATGAACTGAGGAGAGGACTGGGAGGGACACACAGCTTCTCATTCCCTCACAATAGTAGCTACTTCAGTATATGCAGCTATTGTGAGAGAAACTGCTGAAAGCTCTGCCTAATTTTGTTCATTGTGCCCTTGATCTAAACCCTATCCCCAAACATTCTACTCTCCTAACCTCTGCTCTTCCTCACAGTTTTCCCCACAGTTGCTAAAAGCTTTTCATAATGATATAGCTGCAGATTGGGTTCAGTCTCAGCAACAAATTTCCCTTTCTATCACAGGAAGTGTCCTAATATGTTCTCTAGAATTTAAAGTTTCATCTTAAACAAACTAGAGTTTTGAACCCATTGTTTTCCCAAAATATTATTCCAGAACTTATTGTCCTAATAAATAGGAACCTTCTCTTACTACCCAGCCCAGCTTCATTTATGAGCAGTTTATAATTACTTTGTCTTCCTCCAACATTGTCCTGTATCTTAAATGTAATCCCTGATGGGTCTCCCACCTTGAATGTCTTTATTAACGGTTACATCCTTTCATTGTTTACATTTTATTAGTGTGAACTATCCACATCTGCCAGTGTCTTCTAACAAAACACCCACAATGGTGACATGATGAGACCAGCAGCTCACCTCCAACTGTATTCCACTCACAATTTGCCTTCCATAAATGTAGGTGATACAATACTCCACATGAAGTCTCAAAAGCATGTCAAGTGATAAACCCTGGAACACATTTGGTGTTTTCATGCATGCATGAGCTAGGGCTTCACAAACTTCCTCTGATCAACCAGCATGCAAGATATTTTTCCTTATAATTAATTTCTAGTTGATGAACACCCAGCTGACAGAACTTGTGCTGTAAATTATTAGTTCTCATGAGCATCCCATTGTACTTTGTTCTACTGAATCTCATCCTAGTTATATTATCTATATCCTCAAGGTCATCCATTTTTTCTCATATTTAGTCCACTACTTTTTTTCTCATGTTATTAACTCCCAAATATTTTCCATCAGCAAATTTCATTAGCACATTTGGACATTTTGTGTTATTCTTGAATTGACTATTAGTATCAGCCTCAGACCAATTCCTAAGGAACCTCATCATATTTTCTTCTACTTGTTCTCTGCTTCTTGTGAATATTTTCAGGTACTTATATGGTCCTTATGATCCAGGTACATGAGTCCCTGAAATGCTATTAAAAACTCTGTGTAGTAATTAAGTCTTCCTGGTTTATGGATCTGTAAATTTCAGGAACACTATATTACAGTGTTACACAGAAATCATACCATAGCAACACTTAGAGAGATCAATGCATCAATTTAGGTAAGAATTGAAGTGAAAATAAAATACATTGGAAGTATCCATGTATCGGCTTAATCATCAACTTTTGATGCTTCTGCAAGGTCACACAGGGCCAAAGAGGGGCTACGCCAATAGCAAGTGCACAAGAGTCTCAAGCTAACATCCTCTGTTAATGCAGCAACTAAAACATCATGAAAATACCTGGTTACAATTTCTGTCTTCCAGGAACTTCAGTGAACTCCAGAATGCACAGCAGGCCTTGTAATATCTCTCAGCTCTGTACACTACTAGTAGCTATATCTACCTTTTCTTTCTACATGTGTGGAAGGTTGGGAGAACTCTCTGAATCCTAGCTGAGAACTGATACTCTCTACATCAGGCTACCATGTATCAGAAAAGGCTCTCACCTCAGCTCTCTAGAGCTGTCAGTTTCGTTTAAGTACAACTCAAACATCTCATGACCAGTTCAAGATTTGTGCTTAATAAGGAGCCCCCATTATCAACATCAGCACAATAATACAGGTCTTGGCCTGCACCTGATACTTCTACGACTAAAAACTAAAGAAGTTTTTTGTGTAACATTCCCTCTCCTTTGGTGTGGGGGATATTTAAGGCCGTGAATGCAGGAAAAGTAACTTCCTTTTCATTTTACTTCTTTGGGAATGGCAGAGTCGGGCGAACAAGCTTTCTTTGACTATCATTTCTTCACCAGTAACACCCAATGTGTAGAAGGTAGATATTTCCTCATCAGGCTAAGGGAGAGAGAAGTCCTACCACTTACAAAAACTGACTAGAATGGGCGTGGTTTCTCTTGAATTACAATTTTATTACTTCAGCCCTTCTGCCTGTTGAGCCCACAAGCAAAGCTTACATCAATGACAGATCAGATGGGGCCATGCCCAGCACAGTCTTGGAACATGAGGTCACCACAAGCCTTATATCCTTCTGTGGGGAATCCCAGCAGTGCTGGGTGCTGAGCAAGATTCTGCCAGGAATATCAGGCAGAGCTTATGCTCTTGGCAGTAGTCAGTTCTATATATACATATATATAGACATAGCATTGCTATGTTTATCCTCTGAAGAGGTTTCAGAATCTTCCCTGTCACAGCAGCAAATATCCTTGCCACAATTAGACATCAGAACACTCCCCAAAGCCATTGAATAAGCCACAGTTTCTCCCAGTAACTAAACTAAGAAAGCAACAACAAGAAACATTTTCTCTACCTCCGGACATTTTTCACAGAAAACATAGTGCTACTTCTTATCTAGAAAATGTAAAGCCTTCCTACACAGATATATATGATCATGCTTTCCCCTTTTGCACTTTCAGTCCATCTGCAATTAGAGTTTTACTATACACATTCCAGGGGAGGATCATATTTAAAAACATCTTGTTAAGACCTTGCATGGTGTTTTTCTCTAGAATCCTCTCCAGCACATCTCTTTTTTTGCAAAAAACAGAACATGCATCAGAAGATACTTCATTCCACACCATCATACTCAACAACATGCAATGAGATGTTTCAGTAATTTGTCACTCTCAAATTACCTCCTAATCTTGCTCTCAGAAGGCAATGATCTTGACCAAAGATTACTACAAGAGGTAAAAATTCTATCATCAAAAATGAAAGTACAAAAATGAGAAAACTAATTTTATGGAGAGACAGCACTGAGATATCCCTATCCAACAATTCTTGGATAATTTACCATATGTTCATAACTACTTCTTGACAAAGAATGAGAAGAAAAAAAACTAGAATTCAGTAGCAGGCACCCTGCATTAAGGCAAAGAGGCATTTTAGAAGCCTGAGCTGTCAAAGAAAAGCTTACATCACCAGATTAAAGAATACAACGGAAACCAGCTTTACACTGACCCAACAGGTCAGGCATTCAGGTAAACTGTCAGACTTCGCAAAGGTCTCCCTTCTCTGCCAACAAGATGTTAAGGCAGCCCACAGTTAGACAAAAATTCAGGCCCCTTTTCTAGGGTCTTCTTACCTCTTCACACTCATAACATGCATCCTCCATATTTTAACTCGTATTAGCTTCAAGTCAAAATTAGAGGCAATACACAGAAAACTCTCACCTCAAGTTTCCTTGCTTTTGAAGAATCTGAAGCAAGTTAAACTGAGGTTCAGAGTCTTGTTTTTTCAGAAACAGCTTTTCTCCATCTCCAGTTTTCTTGTCAGGTTTTTTTGGTAACCTCTCCTTATAAGTAGTTTTCACTGTGTCAGAGAGCTTTGGCTTGTTTTTCACCTGGGTGTCCGAGAGAGAGCAAACACTTCTATCTACCTCTTCTTCCTCATCTGCATCCATCTCCTCTTCCTCCTCACCTTCCATGTCTGACTTGAGGGACAGCTTTGCTGGTTCTGATATGCCTGCAGCAGAGGAGAAATCTCTTATGCTGGTTAAGAAAAAAGAAAGTGGGAAGGACTGTTCCACTATTTATACCCTTTGGTTTACCCTTAAACTCTTTTCTGCTAGAAGGACAGAGCACCACCATTTCAGAACAGCATCTTAAGTATGACTGTTCTGTATTATTCTTTCTGTCTTTCTTCTTGTGCATCAAACACTTGAGAAGTCCATTTTCCCAACATTACAGAATACAGACCAAGATTCTTGTTTTAACCTTACAAATGAAAAAAGAATGCCCACACAAAACCAAACAGACAAAGACATTTTCTTGTATTTTATCCTGATTCTTACATATATAGTGACATATATACACTCGTACTTGAGATATATATAAACACATTTTTGTATGTTGTGTGCCAAATAAAACAAAGCTACAAAACAAAGCTACAAAACCTAAACTTCCACATGTGCCAATAAAGATCATCTATCTTCACACAGCAGCAAAAATATCTTCTAACATCCAATCTCTCTCCTACTGCAGTCAGTATCACACAGCTATTAGAAAGTGTTTAGATAAAGGCAGGAACAGTTACTTGTGGGTGATCATTCACCTCTGTACCCTTTTAAGTCTTTCCAACATCAGCTTGGATTAAAGATTTCTCTTCTCAACAGCTTAAGAGTCACAGCCGTCTAGGAGAACCAACCTGAAAGATCCCATCTTTCTCTGAAAAGCTGAAGAATTACAGAGGCATACATACTGCTGAATTCTTTACCCGAAATGCAACAATAAGCTCATCTCCAAGTAAGCACTGATTACCTTTAATCATATACATGCGGCTGTGGAAAAGTGGGAATGAAATTCAAGGCAGCAAACAAACTAAAAGCTCAGAACTAGAATGAAGTGAAAACTATTTGAAACCCAACAACCCCAATTCACATTTCAAATGAAAAAGTCCTTTGCTTGCTTGTTTTTGACTAGCTGCTCATCTAAACTCTAGCCATGCATACCTGATGCTCCTGTCCGTGCTGCTCTAGCCTTGCCACGGTATTGCTGATGATTCCGTAACTCCAGTGAAACAAGCTTTCTCTCATAAAAGAGAGCATGAGAGTCCACAGCTTCCAGCCTCATATCCAGCCTTCCAGTGAGACCTGCTCTGGGAAGCAAAGTACAGAGATATCTCTCAGTCTCCCCTTGTCTTTCTCTCCCTGATGATACAAGAGACCTAGTAGATCAAACTTCTTCAAGAAACATTCCTCCTGATATTTACCATCAGTCTAACTCTGCTCTACTCAAGCCTGTAAACACTTGAAGAGAGTCTTGTGGGTACTTCATAGAACATCATCCCTCAAAGCCCCAAGACACACTCACCTACGGTCACACTTTCATGACTGAGCAGCATCTGCCCACCATGCAACAGCTCAGGGCACAATTAAAGGAAATTGCAAGAATACAAAACAATGAAGCGGAATGGAAAGAGAACACATTGACACGAATCCAGTTGTCTGAACCATTTGTGTAGACAGCTTGTTTATCACTGATCAGATATAAGAATTTTAACGTAAGAAAAGTGGAAAATGCCAAACTTCCTACAAGTTCTACCTAAGTCAAGGGACAAGGAGCCCTGCCAGATTCCTTAAGGGAATACAAAAGTAACAACTTTCTGCAAGTGCACAAAGACCCAGAAAAGTGCTCCCTATGATGTAAGTGGAAACAAGCACAGAAAATGCTCATAGTTTCGTTTATCTTTTTATATCTAACAAAGTGAATACATCAATATACGCAGTCCAAAACCCTCGTGCATTACAAGACCTTTTGAGAGAGCTCAATGATGAGGCTTATCAATATGGCAGGAATACCAAAGTGAGAAGCCTATGAGGAGAAATTCTAAGGTCCAATGAAAACATGAGCTCTCTGTGGGCATATTCTTTTCCCACTGTATTTTTATTTCTAAAATTATTTTCATGGATTTCAGGTAAAAAAGGTGTCAACTCAGTACTTGGAAGATGAAGCTAAGGTAATCTAAATTTAGAATAAATCCTACAAAGCACAAATGATTTAATTAAGAAGCTATTTACCGGGATCTCCCAGTGATGAACTCTTTTTTCATCTTGCCCCTACAAAAAGAAAAAGGTCAAAAATTACTCTCTGTACTGGATCAGCCTTGATCGAAAAGCCTCCCAAGTCTTTCACATGTACAATGGAAAGGCCATATTTACAGAATTACTTATGAGTTCTATCGTAAAGGAGAAAAACAGGGCGCCAAAAAAGACCCCTGAGCAGCTGTACTACAACTGATGCTTGCATTTGTCTGGCTTAAGCTGGAGAAGGCATCATTTAGAACTACTCTTTAGACACATCCCTGAACATACACAAAGAAAAATTGTATGGCACTGATGCAGGAAGAGCTTCTGTAAATATTCTCCTTTCTCAGCCACCTTGTCTTTACTTGGTAGTTACTTCATAGTGGATCTCAAATTTGCACAAGAATTACTGAGAAGGAAGGGCATTAAACACACAGTGAAAGACACTGCATACAACTCTCAGTGGAAGCTCAGCTAGTGGCATGAACTGTCTTTCCCACCCAACCACAGCCCAGAAAAAGAATTATCAAATCACGATTGCAGAGATCAAGACATAGGGAAACTAAAATGCTGGAGAAATCAATTTCAGGGCTTAATTTACATGAAGACAAATTTCAATGCGATTTGAAATTTGAAACAAAAGGTAAGCCAGGACTACCTATAATCTCTTCACAGAGAAACCTAAGTGCTTGAAGTTTTTTCATGTCTATAGTAATATTAGTACTCCCATGATTCCCATGCCTTTTGAGTATTGATCTTTTTGCCCCTGGCTTCAGAAGAGCAACACACAAATATACGAGCAACAATCACTGGCACACTAGAGAAGAGATGCACAACTATCACCACCCCCATAAATCCCAGACTTGTGTCTATAACATTGGATAAGTGAGGAATCAATCCTTTTCATACTGTTTGTGCCCTTTACCTCTCTCCCAAACAGAGAAGCTTTCTACCTGTCCTTAAACAGACGTGTAGCCAGCATATAGTTCATAGATGTCTTGTGCTCTAGAAAAGATCTAGGAAAAAAAAAAACAAACCACCAAACAAAACAGTATTATCATGACAGAGCTCAACACAATGAAAGGCAGCATAATGCAGAAATAAATGACCTCTAAAAAAACATCCCAGAAGGATTCAGACAACATGCTGCACCACAACAGAAAAGATGAAAGGAGGACAGGTATCATTTCTCAGCTGAAGTTCCTGGTGATGCAAGAGACAGAGAAAACATTACAGACTGGAAAAACAAACTTAGGAAAGTGTAATATAATATAACTTTCAGAATGAGTGAGTCCTACATGGTGTTTATGGCCTAATGACAAGGGTACACGGTATGCAGCTTGAGGATGCAAAAGTAGATAGCAAAAATCTGAAAGGAAGACACTTTTATTCTAACAGAAAAGCAATACCAGAAATAATGTCCAACAGCTTTCCACGGGGTGCAATTAAGCAAAGCAGCAGCTGATAAAAACAAGGGATCAGAAAAAAGACTATTCACCACTAAAATAAACTCTGCCAAAACTTTCAATACATCTCTTTGAAGGCCAGGATGGCTGATCTACACATATCTAACAGAATATCCTTCAACATGGAGCATCGGTGCCATCCTATCAGATTTTTATTCCTACCCATAAAGGTCCCACGTTAATGGGGTAGGGAATATCCGGACGAAGCCTCCTCTCCGTTCATTTTCCTCTCTCACTCGACGAAGGACTTTGATCTAATTAAAAAGACAATAACCAACAAAATAGATAACAATGGAAAATGAACCTTCCAAAAATCTCTGAATTTCAGAAAACAAAACTATTCAGTCCTGCAAATGGACTGGGTAGATAATGATATATCCTTAAGGAATTTTGTCTTGCTTTTAAATTCTGGAGGAATCTATCACTGCTTCAAGAACATCTCTGCTTGGCATGACTGGGGGCAAGGGCAATACCAGCAGTAAAACTCAAATTCTATATCAAAAATTATATTTCTGTCACATTTTTCATTAACATGCACTTGTGCTCTTTGTTGAGCAAATAACGCCACATACTGCATGAAAGCCAATGTAAATAAAAACCAATGTAAATAAAAGCCTCCTTACCTCCTCCATGCTAAGGCCTATCACAGAGCTGCTGTGCCTTCCTGTCGCCTTTTCCCTGCCTAAGGGCATTGAGCTTTTAACTTCAACATCACTGGCAGACAGAGGACGGGTACGCTGTAGAGACAGGGTGCATCCAGATTTTTTTTCCTCTCAAAATTTTCATATTAAAAAAATACATTCAAATTCCAGGACCCCATTCCCAGCAGGATCTACACTTCAGAGCACTACAGCCAGAATCCACAATTCCATACCCCAGCTGTTAAAGAGTTTACATCCCAGATGTCACTAAGTGTGAGCATTCAGACTCTTAGATTTTAGCACTGGAGGCACAATTCAGGCCTCACTGATAGTATTTACACCCCTGGCTCCTTCCAGAAAAACCAGAGACATACCAAAAGCAGCAAAGCCAGAATGTCGTACAGGAAAATCCTCACCCAAGGGGCAACAGAGTCAGCATTCACAGGACCCAAATACACTTGGATTCACACATCAATGGTACCAGAACCATGATTCTCTGTTCTAGCTAGAACAACAGAACTGTAACTCCCTGGTGAGATAAATGTTGCAGGCATAAGTGCACCACCTGTTATTCTTTTGTTACTATACTGCTGAATGTCAACTCGCTACTTCTCTCACTTAACAGACACATCCTGCGGATGTACACAGTTACATCATGCAAATTTGCATAAATATGCAAATTTTTTAAAATAACAAAAGCAATAATTTGCAGACAGTGTCACTAAGCTTATTTTTAACCTGATGGGCAGTCCTGGCCAATTCTAACAAAAGGACAGGAATTCAAAATGTCTTCAAATCATCAGGATTATAAAATTTTAAAATCCAAGCAAGACAAATCTTTGAACTTGTTCTTGAGGACATTTAAGATGGTCTTAGTCTCAGTTTAGATAAACTACGTCTGTAAAAACAGCACTAAAAGAATCTACTGAGAAGGTCTCAAGCATTTATACTAAATTCAAAGTTTCTTTTAGCTCTATACTGAGCAAAGAATGCACAGAGACCCTTAATCTAGAAAGAAGAGAAAAACATGACAGAAACCTTAAGGTGGATAAGTCCAGGGGAATATCCCATACTGCTCAGATACAAAAAAAATCCATGGTAAGATCAGGATGCATCTTTATTTGTAAAGACTATTGGAATTGAATTCCATTCTCTCCGTTTCATTAGAAATGGCAAGTGGCTATCCAGAATCTGTAGATGAAGCAACAGCAAAAGCAATAGGCATTGCACTGGAATAGGTTATACTGCAGTGACTGGCACAGAAAAATCCAAAGATAAAACAAACATAGCAGGTACCAGCTGAAACATTTTGTTAAGCCTAACTAAAACTGATTAAAAAGAGAAGAGAAAACAAGACAATCTGGATGAGAAGGCAGGAGACACAAACATGTCAAGAAATAAAAATGCCAGCAATAAAATAGGTTTGCTTGATGCTGTGGGTGGCACTAAGTTGAAAGACTTTAGTCTTTCTTTCTAAGCTTTCTTCCATTTTAAATCTACAGCTCAAAAACTTTGCTTAACTTTCTCTAAAATCTGATAGGCAATCTCCTCTTAAAAACTATTTCCTGGCACTACCATAACAATCCATCATCATGTGAGAACTGCTGCTCAAAGAGACTATTATAGGAAATTCTTCATCCTATTAAATTATCTGCTTTACTAAGGAAACACTTCAATGAAATAATCTCCATTGTCTCAATACAACAGAGATTATTTCATTGATTACAAACAGTAAACATATGTCTGTGTATTGGCAGCTCTGACTCCTCCCTAAGAACAAAACCACATTGCTGTCAAAAAGCTAGAGAAAACTCTATCTTTCCTGGACTTCCTGCACAAATAATTTTTACCACATTTCACTACAGAATACACTCTGGCTGTAGCACAGAAATGTCTCCAACTTCATGAAGATCTTGTTTCCTCTTTGACACAGCTTATCTATAAAAGTATAGATAAATCCAACCACTCTGGTATACCTCCAAATTTTGCAAGTATCCTTGGTTCCCAAATCATGATTCTAATTTAATAAGCACTGACAGCAGTTGGCACAAAGATCCTTCCTATTTTCTACAAAACCTTGCTATTCAGTACGACTCTTTCCTCTGAGCCTCAGCTAAACTTACTCAGAATGACAAACAGGAGTGAATAGACTGAATTAGGTTCTCAAGATGATCCCATGTGTTCTACCTTCCCTTCCTGATGGGGAAACCCCATTTAAAAAAAAGAATGATTCCCACTACATTTGTGCAGGAAGCCCAGCAGCAAAATAATGCCTAACATGTCCCCACATGACCAGGTGCTCAGAACTGTAAACTAATATCAATTTATCTATGTGGCTTGCAAGAAGGGTGACAAAAATAACAAGGTAGATCAGTCTCACTTAGGTTAACAATAGTCCCATATTTTCCCATTAACTTTAAGAAATCCCTCTTTTCTCTGCATCTATTTTGACCCAGTTCACTCTCAAATTTTTGCAGTGTCCTTCAGAAAACTGTCACACAGAAACTTATTACTTCTCATGTAGGGCCACCTGAATTTTGTCTGCATACATTCTCCTGTGCTTACCTCATCATTCAGACTTGTAGTATTAAAAAATTTGAGGGATTTGATCCAGGTGACCTTGACTCTCAGCATGCTTTACCTACTTTTTTCTTTAAGCTGGTAGAAGTGATGCAAATATTTTTTCAACATTTGCTTTTGCCATATGGAAACATGCTAGTGCCATCTCCTCTTCTCATGTTGACTTACCTCTCACCCCCTTGCCCAGGCTACTCTAACTGTAAAATGTATTTGGGGACTAATTATGCCCAAAGCACAGTACACAGTAACATTTGAAACCGTAGCCCTTACACAGGTGACAGGAGCTGAAGGGTACTTACCAATCTGCTGTTTGCTATTTGTGACTGTGCAGACACAGGACGCTGCAAGAGACACACAAAGAAAATAAAAATCTTGTGTTTTCCAAGACACTATGATCCCTGCCCAAGTTGTTGAGGACTGGCAAGTACCCTAAACAAAACAGTATAAGCAAAGGGTGGTGAGGCACTGGAACAGGTTAGCCAGAGAAGCTGTGGATGCCCCAACCCAGGAACTGTTCAAAGACAGCTGGATGGGGCTTGGAACAACCTGGTCTAGTGGAAGGTGTCCCTGTCCATTGCAGTGGGGTTGGAATTTGATAATCTTTAAGGTACTTTCCAGTCCAAACCACTCTATGATTCTATAACTGAAGTCCAGAGAAAAAGCTAACCACTTATACTGTCTCAGTACTGATCTTCCTCATATCCTGCAAAAATGTATCCTGTCCCCATTCCAACACAGCACTCCTTCTAACCACAGATGTGCTCAACTGTGCAGAATGGATCTGGACATATGGTTTTCAAAAGCACACTGAACTCAACTGTGATGACCAAAATTTGTATTTTTGTAAAACAAATGTGACCCATACAAAAATAATTAATAGCTATGCATCAAGGAGAAACAGATGCTTGTCAAGTAAAATTGTTCATAGAAGGGGGGGGCAGGGGGGAAGAAGTAAAAATCCTATCATTTTGCAAGTAATTTCATTTAAATATCTCAACAGTATTCCAGTTCTTGTGGAGAAATAAGGTACTATTTAACATTCTAGGACAGGTGTAGAAACATCACAATGTCAAGAAGTACCCTGTACTACTTATCTGCTATCAGGCCTACAAGTAAAACCAGTCTAAGGACAGGGACAGGTTTAAAAGAAAACAGTCATCATGGGAGTTTAGATTTTTCTTGCCTTTAGTAGTATTCAGGCTGTCTTCCTCCTCTCCAACACCCAAGAGGAGCAAATGGTATAAGAAAGGATTCTCAGGAGACTTATCTATCATTTCTAGCTGTACTACTGACAAGTTCTTTTCTACAGTTGGTCCACTCAAAACAGATCAAGGTCCCTTCATTGCTTACAATTAATTGAAAGAGGCCCAACCCAAATCAACAAGAAGTTACAAAGGAAGCAGCTAAGCTGTCCACTTCCCTAGAGGAAGAAACACTCAAGGAGTCAAACCAAAGAAACTGCACAAAACACTTGCAGTCCAGTCTGGTGAAACTCAGAAAAAAAAGTAACCATCAAGATAGTTATTCAAGAAAACTCTCAAGAGCACTGGTACCAACAGTTCTTTTTTAAGCAACAACTTTTACAGCGATTAAAAACAGACTATGTGAATGATCAAAGCTTGAGACATCATGAAGGAGGTAGGAAAAAAAAAAGATATTACATATAACCTTTGCAACAGAGAATTGGAACAGGCATCAAAAATCAAAAAATCCTAGATAAAATGTATTCAGCAAAGAACAAGCTAAAACATTCTGGAACCATGGTAAGACCTAAACACCTATTTAGCCATGGGATTTCCACTTAGGTACTTAAGAAAAAAGGCTGTAAAACTTCATCACTGGATTACAAACCTGTTCCTGTTAAACATAGGTTAGGGGAACCACCCTAATCCCATCTCATAACCACTGCGCTGTGACATGAACCTTTGCACTTTTCAACTGGCCAGCCTTACATGTCCCTGTGGGTATTTGTTAAGCAAAACAAAGTTGAAAGCATCCTTAAAAGAAATTGCTTTACAATAGCATAATTTTCTGAGACTGTCTTGTATAATTTTGTCAAATCATCAGAATCTGATCACATCACTCTAAGAAAGAAGGTTACCTTTTTTGGAATGGTTCCTAATTCATTGCATGTATAGTTTGTCTGCTACAAAGAGCACCTATGCAGTCAGAGGGATCTGTATTTAAAGAACTATTATATTTGTCTTAGAAGTTTCAGACTCAGACACACATACTAAAAGATATTCAAATCCCATCTTACCAGCTATACACCTCTCTCACAGTGACTAAAGACTCTGAGTTTTACAAGAGACAAAATATTGCAATTTCTGTGAGTTTTCCCTATAGCAAAACGGAGTGTCTTGGCACACTGCCACTGAACAAAAATGACTTGTCATTTCCTAACTGAACGTGAGCTACACAGCCATGTTGCACGTCCACCACAGCACCATCAGCTGCAGAGATGTAAGAGAACACCGTCTGCCTGTCTGCCTGAGGAGAAATGAGTTGAAAGTCCAAGTGACATAACAGATCTCCCTGCCTTTTGTGAATGCTCCATTTCCACAGATATTTATGGAATCCATTTCATAGACAAAAAGAGATAGAGAACAACTGCCCTTCAACATTACAGTGCTGAGGAAGCAGTACCTCAACAGAAAAGGCAAGGGGCAGTCACAGCAAGCCACATGAAGCCTCAGTCCAACAGTCCATGGAAAAGAAAGTGAGATTCCAAAAGAGAACAGTTAAGAAGCCTTAAACTTCAAATGCAAGAAGTTGCTCACCTGGAAAGAAGTCTTGGACGCATTCATAAAGCTCTAGGGTTCTGGAAGCTTGTTGTCCACAACAAAATCAAAGCGGTTGAACAGCCCAGAACTCAGGTGTATCCCCTGAGTCTCTGAGAACCACAGAATAGTTTGGGTTGGAAAGACCTTAAAGGTCATCTAGATCCACCTCCCCTGCCATGGGCAGGGAAGCTTCCACTAGACCAGGATGCTCAAAGTCCCATCCAGCCTAGTGTTGAACACCTCCAGGGATATAGAGTCCACAAACTCTCTGGACAACACGTTTCAGTGCCTCATGACCCCACAGTTAAAGATTTCACCTTCTGTAGCTAGAAATCCAGATAATCTTGCTCACTCCCTCTCTCATCTGTGAGTCAAATTCAGTGAGAATTATCTCCTCCTATACTTCTCAGCCAGGACTTGTAGAAGTCACTTACCTGCAGCTTCTGATATGGATTTCTTCTGACAGATTCAGATGAATGATAAATGTTTCGGCTTGACCGCTGGCCTGGATCCTGGCATACAAAGCCTATGGGCACCAAGAGCCACATGAGAACTTTAAGACAGACAAACCCTTAAATACAGATCTAGCATTCCTCTTTATAATCTTAGTCTATACATGACCCCCTTGTATAGACTGCCCAAGGACCAATAAGGATGATTTTCTTTTTTATACCTTACTTTGTTTAATCCTCAACTGTAATTGCAGTACATTTTTTGAATAAACCTTGCTTCAAGACCAAGTACTTAAATCAATAAATGAACTGAACAGCAGCACAGAGATAGACTTGGTTTTTTAAAAAGCTGAGGAGGGTATCTGATGACAATTCTATCTCTTTCACTATTGGGGCAAATTGCATCAAGCAACTAAATCGAGATGCAAGGGACACTGTGCTCTAGACAGTACTCCAATTCTAGTAAACCAACCAAAACCCAACATTCAACCTAAAAAATGTATGAATACTAACTCTGAAACCTAAAGAGAGTACAGTGTCTTCAAATACCAAATTAGGGACTTTTAAAACCACCTAAGCACCACAAACAGACGATTATTCATTCTGAAATTGAAATATCCATGTATCACTTCTCAGTGCTAAATACAGCTGCTCTCCTTTACTAGAGCTCACCTCCATTATACTCATCTAATAACATGCAGCTCATAAACCTACCTTTTACTGGTTTTAAATGAAGGAAAGATAGAAGGTTGTTTTTTTTTTTATTTCACTCACCTACAAGAGTGAACATATCTGAGAGCATGCTAGCTTTGATCTTCAGGTCCAAGGGGGAATCACTGTCCCCACATGCAACAGAGGATAATAGGAATTATTTTTCTGGCATTAAATGAGAGGAATGCATCAGTATTCAGTATATCTCCCAATACAGTTCCTTTGCCCTCTTAAAACAGACAAAAACAAGAAGAAAACTAGGTGATTTTCACACACATAGGTAAAGATCAGAGAGCAATGGATTAATCTGTTCATCCTTTTTCCACAGCTTTTAGTGTCCTAATGCAGACACATACAGTTTTGTTTAAACTTTCCTTAGGGCTAGAAACATTTTCTTTGAATGTATATGTTACATTTCATGAAGTAGATAAAAGTTGCTGTTGTAGAATTCTTAAAAACCACACTTAACTATGCATCTTCCATGTAAAATCATTGCTGAGAGATCTACAAAAATATATCCTCAATTTCCATTAGAGCATGAGGGTCAGCATAAGGGACAAGTCAACACTCACTCTTTAGAATTTATCTGATTATAGAGTACTAGACTGAGCCCAAGAACTCCTCTACATACTCAAGTAAAGTGTAACTGATTGAACTCTGCTTGGACTCCAAATTCTTAAAGCTTCTATCAGCCAAGAAAATTGAAAGCCAACACAATAGTCTGACAGAACTCCAAAAATCTATCTATGATGACAGATTATGAAGTGTTAACAATGACGATGGAAGAGAAATAATTTAAAAGTAAATGGCATCTCAACTGGGCTCTTTCAAAACCTATTGCTGCAATGTTTGTTTATCCAAAGCAAAAAGCAAAGGAATATCCTGTCTGCCAATCAGCTGTGGAACAAAATCTGCAGGCATCATGCAATCATGCTCTCCTAGGACCACAAGTTTAAAGGACAACCATCTCTAGCAACAGTCCCTGTCTCATATTAAATTGGGAATCACTTACCAGGCTAATGATGGGGACAGGTTCACTTCCAACAGCCAGGGTTTCAGAGTGTCATCGATAAGCACATCAAAACCATATAGCTCTGAAAACACAGCAAACACTAAGTTCACCTTACTGCATCTTTAAGCATTCAGGTAAGGCCCAACACTTGTCTCTATCAGGTCATTTCTATATCAACTACATATGTTAAATCCAGTAAACTCTAGGGATTAACAAATAGTAACATTCCTCAAGTGGTAATTTTCACTTCCTTAGAATCAAACTTAAATAAATATATTCTGCCTGTGGGGGAAAGAGGGGAACAAAAATATTAGGAAAGTATTATATAGAAATATAAAAAACTCTTTACTGCCCACAAGCTGTAGTTTACACAGAACTCAACTACTTGCTTTCACATAGAATTGATGCAAGAATAGCAGGTTCAATCTACTTCTCTCACTGCATCCTGGAAACAACAAAACTTCATTCTCCTTTCCCCTTTTTAATCTCTTTATTGATTGTTCCAGTCAGCTAGAGAAAATCTTGCTTCTTCCAAGCATCAGCTTCTTTTCAAATATTCTTGTATGTTTTCTGCAATATCCCCATGGGGTTACACAGCAGCCTTCTCCTCAGCAACTCCATCTAAATGGACAACCTCCCATAACATTTCAGCTTATTGACAGCTTGCCACTTTGCAGCAAACCACAACAGAAATATTTTTTCCTTAGTTTCTAAAATATTCATAACATATTACATCTGCTAGATGTGTTCTGCTCTACACAGGTCAGACTGAAGCCAGCTTCCCATTCCAAATCCAATTTTACTATTTCACTCCCTATACACATTTTCTCTAGTTCGGAAAGAGTTGCAAGAAGGATGCTACACAAAGATGAGCGTAAATCAGAAGTTGGCATTAATGCAATTCCTTCTTCCAGCATTAAGAAGTAAACTCAATAACCATCAGGGTAACTTAAGCATTTTTTTTTAAAAACACCACAGAACAGGGTATTGGCAGAGAAGGATTTTCATGGAATTAACCAGTTCCCTAGTGCCTGAAGTAAAAGCAGGAGAACTTCTTTGCCATGTTTCTTTTCTTGAATTCTGGCCTTGGCCTTTTATTGCCTGCCTGACATTGACACTGGCTCTGGGGAGCTGGACTGCTTGACAAGATCTTCCTATACAGACAGCTGTGCAAAAGCTCATGTAGCTTATAACGGGAAGTTAATGACCTGGGGCAGGGGGGAAGCTTGAAAGGGAAGAAATGGCAGAAGAGTGAGCATTGCCTGCTCAGTCTAGAGTCTGTAGCCAGACATTGAATAGGAAACAGAACAGCAGAGAGTTAAGAAGTTGGTTCACTCCAAAGAAATGAGGCTGAATCTACATTTTGCTCTCTTGCTCCCCAGACAGGAATGGCTGAAGTAGAGCAAAAAGGAGAAGGTGGGGATTGTAAGTAAAAACATTAGCAAAGCATTTTGACCAGGAGAAACTTCTGATAACTTTAACACATTATTTCAAAATACAATCTCAGGTTTGGTGAAGCACAGACAACTTAGCAGCTCATGCCCATGGCAGAGAAGCAATGAGTGGGTCTCCAGCAGGTGCTGGTCTGCAACCTCCCAGCCCCAGTAAGGAAGCAGACCATTTTGTTTTGACTAGCTCCTGCTTCTTTTGCTGCTGGCCATTCCCCTCCTTGGCCCCTCGGAGGCCCTTTCCTGGTATTTTGGCTCCTCTGACTTTGTCCTCTCCCACACAATTCTCTTGCAAATTGCTTGCTCTTTAAAGCTCCATCTTTCCCACCCAGTTACTCATTCGGTCCACTTTTTCAAACACATATGGGAAACCTTTTGACCTCAACTAGCTCTAACCATGCTGCTGGAGCTTCACATTCCTTTCCCTTGTGCCTGCCTTATTTATTAGGACAGTAAGTTCTTCAGGGTATCCCTGTTGACTCAATTCCATTGTTAAACAGGGATTCTAAAGCCACTTGTAATGACTTAGGGTCTCTTAGGAAGTCTCTACTGTTGCTCCATAATGCCCCAAGCTTCATGTATTCTGAGTCATATCTACAAACCCCAGACAGATGTCTCTGCTACCTAAGGGCATCAGGAACTATGTAATATCCATGTTCTGGCAATTGAATCAAGCCTTACAGATTTCACACAGGGCTCAGCACAAAGATCTGCTCAACAGTCAGAAGTTTACCCAGAAACATCTTGCTCTTCCCTCTTCCACATTTGGAAAATGTACTTCCTAGATAAAACAAGTAATTGTAGTACCCTTTCCATTGTGAAACTCCACTACTGCTTGATAAAATAAATTCATAGGCAGGACAAAGATATGGAGTCACAAGAGCATAGGATAATCAAAAGTATATCCTCTGCAATTATCAACTTCAGCCATTTTCCTCTATATAGAAAGTAAAGAGAACGATTGAAAGAGCAAAACATGCCTCACACTGTGGCAATGGTAGGTTCACCACAAGCCACCTAGTGCCACTTGTTACTAAGGGAAGAACAGAAGAAACTAAGATACCAAGTTTCCACAGTGCCTTCTCTTGCTACTAGAATCCACAAAAACATGTTTCACCCCTGCAGTCTGCTGAAGACTGGAAGTATATCAGGAGGTACCGTTGGGTTTCCAAGACTCTGCAGGAACAGCCTGCCTCTTCCTCCTCTAATCCCCATGGAGGAGTCACTGCTGACTGAGCTTCCCAGCCTCCCAAAAGAAAGCCTAGCTTCAGAGTGCAATCTAACAGCACCAGTTCAGCCAGAGACTTTTTTGCCAATGACATTATCTAAGACTAAGATGAAAGCTAGAGAGACAGTCTCAGGTTTTTTTGTTCTGGTAAACTCCCATGTATTCCAAGTTTATCTTATAATCCTCTCCAAGACTGCACCAGCACTCTCTTTTACAACATATCCCCAAAGAATTTGTTATTCTCTGAAAGTACAGAAACTAAGTCACAAGGGATAGCACAGTAGCATAAACGATTTTTTCATGATTTTGCATAGCATGAATAAGCTCCGTTCCTAAAGGGTCACTGTAATTCTGGTCTTTCTTTGCAGCTTGTTCCTGGGAGAAAACAGAGCCTTACTGCAAAGAACTCTACAATTAAATGGAGACAACCTGAAGTTATGAAGGAACACAAACAGTGGGGAAAAAATTGCACAGCACGTAACTCTTTTGATATTGCAATAAAAACCCATCTCCTGGTTTTATGTAGCAGCATATTTACAGACATTTCTAATGCATGGAAATTTTGCCACTGAAATTCAAGTCTTCTATTTTTCCTTCCCACTCTTTCTGTTTTTATATTAAGGTTTATTTCCCTTCTTAAGTGAATTTCGTTTTAACAGAGAAAGGTTTCATCTCTGTATTACAGAAAAGGACCCAGCAAGAGAGGACAAAATTATTCCACATGTTGGTGTTCTTGCCTACTTCATGAGACGCAGCTTTCACCAGCTAGAGTTTGTCAGCCAAATGTGTGACTGTTTGTCAGTTTAGCTTAGCCAAATGTGTGACTGCCTCCCTCTAAGGCACTCTCTGCACTCTAGGTAACCAGAGAAAGCCTATCACTCATAAGAACACTTTTCTGCAGAGAACCTTCTTTACTTCTACTGAAGCCTGAAGGACAATTATTCATATTGTCAATAAAAGTCTTCAAAAGTGGATTAATTTCAAGGTACATACGCAGACTCAGAGAATAACTTAAGTTAGAAGGAATCCATAAGGATCACCAAGTCCAACTCCTGCTCCTCACATGACTACCTTAGACTAAATCATATGATGTAAGAATTCCAGATGTTCCTTGAATTCTGACAGGATTTGTGCTGGGATCACTTCCCTGGGGAGCCTGTTCCAATGACTGATCACCCTCTCTGTGAAGAATCTTCTCCCTAACACCCCACCTCAACTTCTCCTGATGCAGCTTCATTCCACTTCCTTGTATCCCATCACTGGTCATCAGAGAGAGGTGATCAGCACATCCCTGTCCACTGTCCCCCTTAAGGCAGTTGTAGACTGCAGTAAGATCACTCCTCAGCCATCTCCAGGATCAACATGCCAAGCAGTCTCAGCTTCTCCTCAACACTCTTGCCCTCAAGACCTTTCACCATCTTGGTTGTCCTCCTTCTAGATAAACCATTGTTTTCTTTGTTGCAGCAAAGATTACAGCTGAGCTTAGCTCATCACCTATACCAAAATCAGACTCAGAATAATCCTTCAACTCTGAAGGCAGAAAAGTTAACAAGACCATCTTCAAGGCTAACATTATAGAATGGGAGTCTCGGTGCAAATTGGGCTGCCTTTATAATCCTAATTTTACTGAGTAAATTAAATAGCACCCACAAGGTATAAACTTGTTCAACCCAGTAGGTGACACCAAAGTGAGCAAAAAAAAATATCCCAGTAACCCTTCAGGACATCACTTAACTTCCCTTACAAAACTGAGGAACATAAGAGTAGATATGCAGCTACTTGGTCCTCAACAAACTCAAGTGCCCAAATGAACAAAATATAATACTAGGTAGACCTAAATAAAAGCCATCTGATTCTATAGACGGATACATGAAGTGAAAGATAAAGAGAGCATGTTTCCCAACCTCATTAGCCCAAGTTCTTACACTCCAAGAACCTTAGCCCCAAGAAAGCCATGAGACAAGAATAACCTGGTGTTCCTCACTTTCACATCATCTATCTGCCACCACAGGAACCAGTGGCAGTAGAAGACAGAATGAGAAGCTGGGGTTGATTCTGACTTTGGTAACACAAGTCCATTGATGATAAATTGACAGCGCTGGTCACCTCCTAAGTCTCCCCAAAACAGACAAAAGTTATTTAGATCTGCCATAGCCTTCTGAGAAAGAAAACCAGTGCTACCAAGCTGAGAACAACTTCCTAAAGAAACAGAAAGTTTCTGCAGCAACAGGGATCTTGAATCTTTCAACCAAGCTCTGGGTACTAAATCATCAATATCAGATAGGTATCATTTAGAGCCATGAAGTGATAAGTAAGAAAAAACACTGCAGTGATAGACCCATTTGTGTCTCTCTGTAGTGAGATCTCTGTGGAGGCTCACTGTGCTTTCTTGAAAAGATGTTGCCCACAGTTCCTCCAGAGCCATCAGAGAGTCTGTCTTCATTGTCCCACCTTCTGTGCCTTTGGGTAAACCTGCCCTTTTCCAGTAATCACAGGGACAGACCAGTCTAGAGACAGGAGCTGATATGAGCTCATCAACTCCCTTCACCTAAACTACTGCTGGTCATATTTGCTCATGGCTGATCTAATCCATGGCAGGAACCTTTGAACTACTTTACCCTTCAGACTCAGCAGACCGTTTAGTTACATTTGAAGATACAGTTACACTATAAAATCTACCTTGCCCATCAGATCACCAAAACACCTATCTTGAAGGGTACAGGCCTCCTGAATCTGCTTGTAGCCAGAAGATTCTATGGACATCTTTTTCAGATCCCAATGGCATCTTTACATACTGGCTTCAAGGCAAAGATTGATGGCAAGGCTATAAAAATAGAATGGATTAAGCTTTGCAAAAAAAAGATAATGGTAGGAAATCCCTGTTCAGCCTTTCTGTGACATGTCATGTAAGAAACCAGAAAAACATAGGAAATACATATGGTATATGTATGGCTGACTTAAGTCACTAAGCAGTCACTCACCTCACATGAAGTAAGTGTGTACAGAAATTCCTTAAGAATCTCAAATTTTTAATGCCCTGCAAAAGTCATAATGGAGCAGGTCAGTACTGTTCAAAACTACAAAAGGCTTCCCCCAAATAGGTCAACTGCCACTACTAAGAAAGTTAAATGTTCATGAAGAACAGCAACATAAGCAGTTGAAAAATTGGTGATATGGCACAAATGAAGACTTTTTAAAGCACTTAGCTCCAGGTCAGCACCACTCACATCATACAATAGTTTATTGTTTGCTTCTATCTCAGTATAGACATGATTAGAAGCAAAAGCCTGACCAATTCAGCCTTAGGACACAGAAGCAGCTAAATAAGAAACCCATTGCTTTGGTGGGATCAATATGCCCATCACCCTATCCTAGCCTGCCTTCTTGATTGCAGGCAAGCTCAACAGTGTCACAGCTGGGTTTACTAGAACGTAAATGGAACGAGGGCTTCAATCTGTTGCTTCTTTAGGCTCACATTTCAGTGAGTGCACAAAATGGTGCTACACTGGCTGATGCCAAAAATATGTGCTGCACCCAGCCACCTTCATTTCATACTCTACTAAACCATTCCACAGGGAGATTTTTCATTCTGCCTGAAAGCAGGCCTTACTGCCTTTCCTAGCCTAGCCAGAAGCGCTTACTTCAGGAGAGAGAAAAATGCAGTCTGTAATCAGCCTGGGCATATGCAGCCCTATTGTACCTCCCATTCAGTGCACATGACACTGAGATGTCATGTCCCTCAAATAAGTGCAAAATCTAAGCTTCTCTTAAAGAAGGCTCCAGAGGTAATCATGGACTCAGCTGGTGACCAGATTCAGGACAGTGCAGTGATTTGGAGAGTTGCAGCATGCCCTCCTCTGGAGTTACTTACTAGTTAGAACAACTTTTACTAGGAGCTCAATTTTACATAAGGAATTATTAGCTAATCACAAAGAACAAAACAGAGGTCTGGGATCACTTTGTTAATAACAGTGCATAAACAAGGCAACAAAATCATGTAATACTTGTAGTGCTTCTGTGATGCACTTCAGATGAACAAAACTGAGCATCCCAAGTCCTTTGAAAACTGATTATTACTAGAATGCAGTAAACAGTTCACATGGCCAAAATGGAACTCACCACACTCTGTACACAAACTGCCACCAGCACTCTGTTTTGACATTAGAAAAAGAACCATCCTCACCTACCACTCACTTTCTAGGCAAGCACTGGTAGCAGGAATCAACCTGTCTCACCAGTCTTATCTTAGAAAATGAAGAAGCCATGAATAAATTCTCTTCCTTTAAATCCAGGAAACAAGTACATTACATATAAAGAACCACTTACTTATGAAAGAACTGAAGGACCACAGCAGTACTAAACCATTAGAGAAATAAAGTGGGCAACCTCATCTGGACAAATAAGTACTCGTGATTTAATTTTTAGGAAAAAGTGGCAATTGTACAAGAGTTCTATCCCCTGTAACAGCATTACAAAATCTAGAGTAGAATATAACCTAGTTATATTTTTTTAGAAGTTTTCCAAACAATACCCATCTCTGCATCTGAATTTCAGATAAAGGTTTCTGAAATCTGAGACACTTTTCACATGATCAGCCCTTCTCAGGACACACACTCAGTTTCATTGTTCACAGCTCAGAATGAAAAAAAAAAAAAACAAAACAAAAAAAACAACAACAACACCACACACAAAAAAAATCAGCTCTTGTGAGACCCTAAACACTGCCTTGAAATCTTCATTCCGTTTTCTCCTTCATGCTAACAGCTACAAACTGAACCATTATGAACACTGCCAGCTAGAAAAACTGAGTATTTACAACAAGGTTAAAAGTCATACAACCAAAAAGTGTCAGAACAAGACACACAGATGACAAATGAACCATACAGCATGATGGAAGTTCAAATCCTTAAGACAAGGACCACCACTTAATTGTGGGGGAAGGTGGCAGAAAGTACTGAGCTCTGGAAATGCCTAAGTCTCCCTAGGGAAGCAGTATGGCTCCTACTTAAGCTCTCTTTCCTGGGAAGCTCTTACTTTATGTTTACACTGAAATAAACGGAACAAAACAGTTTATTTGTGGGGGAGCATCTGAGAGGGTGGTTAGTGCAGCCCTGGGGAGGCAGCAGGAAGTGGGATAACCTCAGAGCCAGGCCCAGCAGAAAGTACATGAGGAACATTAGTTTCCATATATACAGCTCTAGAGACACAGCTGAGGAAGGAAAAGGGAGAAGCCAAAAAAACAGGCAGCTTAAGTGGTTTTGATGTGTCTTTTTCAACTAGTCAATAAAGTGCCATTTCACTGAGACTATTATCTATCTCATAAATCCCCTTGTATGACCAGGTCCTTCAACTTTGCACAAAGACATCAGAGTCAGTCAGGAGAAACTATGGTGGGAGAGGTAGCTAGTTTTGGGAGGTAACTAAATAACCTATCAGTCATGGCTCCTTGATTCCTGACTGTCTTATCACCCCCAAACACCCAAAGATGCATTTATGCTGGAGTGTTGAAAGCTGCAGAATTGTCAGTATCTAAGTGCAACTCAAGGACCACCATAATATGGATTTGACCTGTCACAACTAGTTTAAATGTAAGTTCCAGTACCTAAACACAGGATAGCCTAAGCCAAGCTTGGCCTCTGGTTTAAGCACTGCCTGAGACTTCATCTTCGTGCATGCATCCACGTGAGTGAAGGACGGCTAGGAGCAGGAGGAGGCCTCTTTAGGGAAGGTTGGGAAGCAGCCACTGGAAAGTGGGAGAAGGCACACTGTGGTACCAGCCGCTGCCTTCTGGAGCTCGTCCCAGCATGTGCTGGCAGCTCGCTCCCGCACGCCTTTGCCAGCGCATAGCTGAGCCTGCAGCTCCTGCCAGCAGCGGGCTTGGCCGCCCCCACGCGGCGCTCTCGCACCAGCACAGAGCATCCGCCGCCACCGGCATTCCAGGCACTGCCGCACACGGGCCCCGTCCTCACGGGCACGCAGGAAAATGCAGGACTACACTGCTATATGGCTCAAGAGAAAATAGCAAATGCTCTAAAAGCGTGTTTAATCATCCACAGCTATTCTTTGCAAGGGCACTAGTAAATCACCAACTTTCCAGCACTTCCCCAAGTTGCCTTTCAAGTCCCTTTTTGTCATCCTATCTTCATTTTCTTGCATGAGACCCTGATCAACGGTACTGACACAGCGTGAACTGGGCCCTTGATGCCCCCTGCCCTCACCGAGGCTTATGCTGAGGAAAAAAAAAAAACCAAACCAAAACAACCAAAATAGTGTCCAGCTTCCTTGCACTAGAGAATGCACATTTCTCTCAAGCACAACAAAGCTGGAGATTCCAAACAGTACTCAACAGGCAATCAACAAAGATGTCCCCAGTGTCTTACCAAAGCAGCTGCCACGATGTGAAAGAAAACTTTTACATGCTGAGGCAATGGACAGCTCAGCAGAAACTAGGGTCTTGATAATCAGGTCCTCCACGTTGGCCATCAGTGCTGCAAGGAGGGAAGGGGGGTGGGGGGGAGGAAAAAGGAAAAAAGTAGATTGTGAAGTAACACAAAATATCCAGAAAGGCATGAGAATATGCATATGGTGATACACCTTTGTGAATCAAAGCACATGAGACCCCATGGATGATAAAGCCATGATGCTTGGAAATCCATGCAAGCCTAAGTATATAGAGACATGCATAAGTATCCTCGTGCAGAAGTACTCACAAATGAGAATATGAGAATGGTAAATGTGAGTATATGTACAGTGCAGGGAAGCAGAAACATATGGCAAACACAGCAGCACAAGTCAGCTGGAGTCTGACCACTGCCCACTCAGAGTATTAGGAAGGATTAAAAAAAGAGTTAAACAAGAGTGGGTTAGTGAAATAAGCCCTCAAACTATAGAGAATAAGTCATAGCACCAAGATACAAAAATTCTTCTTGTGAACTTTTATGAGGTAACTGTTCTGTTACACTGCACCTTCCTCTAAAGCAACTATTCTCATTCCAAAATTCATAAATCTTTTCAAAAATTTGTGATTGGTGACAGCCCCCAATCCTGCTGACCTATAGATAACCCACAGTAAGAAAGCACTCTCCAGCTCCTGCATGAGCCTGTGAACAGAGCTCAGGAGCAAGAGTCTAAGCAAATACAGGAAGCAAAAGGCAAGAAAAGATGCACATTAGACATAGACCTGGATTCTACACTGGACTTGGGATGAGTCATGCGATAGAAAGAACACCACAATGGTTTTGTTTTCAAGGACAAGCAATAGAGAAGTGAGAGAAGGGATAAACGAACAAATACTAGAGTCATAGTCTCAGAAGTTAGTAAGGATGAAGTACAGCCTTCCCCACCCCTCAAAGGGAGCACAAGCAAATCCACACAGACATCTGGCAACCCCTGCTTCAAAGAGTTATCTTCCAGAAACCACTTGACTAGAGAGTTTACTTTAGGCCTACAATTACTATTTCTCATGCTCAGATGATGACATGCAGGGATCTGAACAATTACAAAAGAGCATACAAGCAAATTCAGATGTGAACTTCTGTACCAGAAAACAACTAGGTGAAACCAACACAGCATGGAAACATCCTAGCACGCATAAACAACCCAGACCAGCCCAGACAAGGCCAGCACTTTTCAGCCAGCATTCTGCCTCCCTATGACCAGAACCAGATGCATCAGAGAAAGGTGCAAGAAGTCTTGTAACGGATAGTTAAAGAAATTTGCTTGCATTGCTGAGTAGTTTATTTAATTATTAAGTGTGTATTTTATACTTGAGGTTGGGGTGAGGCATGGAGATGTATCAATATTAATAACTATGCATTCACAGCTTGCTGAACACATATGGTGCAAGGGATTGGATAGCCATGCACACACGATGGAAAAAAAGTCTACTTCCATCTGAAAGCCAGATTCAAACCCCTTTCTCCAACATTCAAGTGTTCCTTGGCAACATTTGCAATATGGGCCATAGCTGCTATCAGTAATTTTACTGATGCCTCAGTATCACAGGTAAATTATCCCTTAAAGGATATACCCAGATTCTACTCTGTAGATGCAGTTACTCCCAGCAGACCTGGCAAAGGTGTGGAAGAGGGAGCTATTTTATATGAAACACAGACTAAATGAAAACACTCAGCAAAAACCTGAGCCATGGAAAGATGACACCACATCCAAGAGTCATTCAAACTGGCACAGTTGTCCAGAGGTTGGTCACTCATCAGACTGAACAGGCCATGGGAGCAGTAGAGGGAGGGAAGCTTTTAGAAGGAATAGAATGACCTTAAGAAACGGGAAATGTAGGTAAAATATTAAGAAACACATCCTGAGAAAGTCTCAGAATACTAGTTGCAAAAAGGAAGGGGTTAGGCCTTATCTCTGAGGGTAGGGAATAAACGCACAGCTCTAGTGAGTAAGGAATAATGCTTCCCTCCACCCTGCTCTGGTGCTAAATGGGACTCACTGGGGCTCTTCTTTGACTTCTTAGAATTCACACTAGTGAGATGATCAAGATCCAACAAAGAAATAAAACAACAAGATTTTTACTGACCTGCAGTGTCTCTCCCCTCTTTTTTTAAGTACCTCAGCATTGCACTCATGCTCCACTTGTTTCCATAATCCTCTACTTCAGGATCATCACAGCTAAAAGTAAGTGAAAGAAGGAGATTGACACCACTGGCCTACCTCTATGGATCAGTATTAGACCAGCTTGGGTAAACTGACCCAACATCTAAAGAACGAGTTCCATTTTCCACCCAAGTACCTGACATAATCTCCACTCTTCTTGTTGACGCTGTAGTTGGTCAGATGCATGAACTGGTTTCTAATGTTCTTGGATGCCTGGTCATACCTCACTGTTGCAAACCTGTAAGGAGGAATTAAAATTCACAGTACTTCTTGAACAAGTGGCATTCCTGCTAGATACAGCAAACATGTCACTACAAATCACAGACTACCAAACAGACCACTCAACAGCAACAACTAAGGAGAGAATGCATGTAATGAGAGTTCATCAAATGCAAAATACAGTTGATCCTCAAAGGACACATCAAGCAAAAAATAATGTAATAGAATGTGAATATAATGTAGTAGAATAGTTGCAGTTGGAAAGGACCTACAACAGTAATCTAGCCCAACTGCAATCAATTTCTTACACTACATGTAAACCTGACTGAATACATATTTTAGGTCTCAGATTTTGGAGAAAAATAAATTTTAAAATATTGAGAGCAGAATCCAGAGCATCTGGTAGGTAGAATGACCAGTATGAGCCACTGATAATCACCATAGTTCACAACAGCAAGCGTGTTCCAGTTCAAAAAGCCACAAACAACTAAAAATCAGGAGAAAAAACACCTTCACTCTGACAATCCTCCTGTACCACAAGAGCTTAAGATGCCAATGTCTCAAAAGAGATAAGGGGAGTAAGAAAAGATAAGGGTACAGTTAAACACATGACATCCAAAGAAGCCGCAGCAAGAAGAAAAATATGTATCAAGGAGAGCAGGGTTAGCTGCATAAAAAGGGGAGTAGATATGGGGGAAGACTCAATGCAGAAAAAAGGAGGCAGCGTTCAGGAAAAATGGAAGAGGATGTGGGATCATCTGGTTATTCAATAACATTCAGAAAAGAATGCATCTCCAATTTTTTTCATTAATATCATCTCTCTTCATTATTCCCCAATTATTTCCCATAGTTCAGAAGAAGCTGAAGTATACAAAGACAGCTAACAAGTTACACAAAAAAAAAAAACAAAACAAAACAAAACCAAAAACAAAACCACAATCCTTCCTTTAAAAGGAAGTGCCAAAAAAACAAAGACCTTATTTCTCAGTTAAAATGATGCCACTACTGCCCTCACTTGGTAGCCATTTTGAGAAATACCTGTTGCCATAAGAACTATACCAAAAATTCATGAAAATGCTTACACTTACCCTTAAATACCCATGTGGAAGAAGGGGGGAAAACAAACCCCCCATGATACAACTAATTTTAAATGGCAAGGTTAAAAGAGTGAAAAATATTTTGCACTTTATTTTTCTCAACTTTAACTACGTATGAAGTCAGAGCAGCTGGCAACAAAAGCACTTGGAAGTTTGGATCCCCTTTCCACATATTTCCACAGCTTAAAGTATTTGAATTTCATTTCAGTTTAACTGTAAGTTTCCTGGATTTAGCACTTCTGTTTTCAAAACAATGACAAAAGCCCTGTCATATATTTTGTTCTTATTTATGATTTCATCATCTCTGTCTTAATCATTTACTGGCAGCATACTAGAAGTATTTGTTGAAATATACTTTCAGCCAGATCCTGAAAGATATTGAGCACAATCAGAGAGCCATTTCAAGTCTCCCCTGGTACTTCCAAGCAGAGGGCAATGCTTTTCAGCTTATGCTTTTAATTTTTCATCTTCAAATATGAGAATAGGAAACCCTGGCAGACACAGACAATTCTCTCAACAGTATTTCTGTACCTTCAAATGCTTGCATTAGCTTCCTTCTACAGAGACTATCCTTAATTATTAGATGGTCTGAGCTCCATGCTCAGAATTTCATATTTCCATGGGGACTGTCTATTCAGAAGATAATTCTTTGTGTTCCAGAGCTCCCAGGCCAAAGGTTTCTCTTTTACTAGGATGCTACCATCTTGAAGGACATCCTGAGCAACTTCAGCAATACACCAAAAACCTCCAAAACATTAAATTACTCATATCTACTCTCAAAAAAGCCCAAGCTTTAAGCAACATAATCCAATGCTTATTAATACATTCACCCAGAGCTGGTTTGGCCAGCCTCATGCTAAGTGAAAGTCTGCAAATGGAAAATCCAAGCTATTTCTAGAGCTTCTATCAATAGCCTCTGGATGTCAGAATAGTAACAGATCAGAAGTACAACGCTAACAAATAGCCCACACTCCTTACACTTTTGTGTTTTGCATTTGCTTGAGATGGAGGAGTGTTACCACCTCTGAAATAACAGTCACAACTACCTTCAGTACTCTACAGTTCTAGTTTTACAGAGCATATGTTACTGTATCATTCTTCCACTATTGTAACTATGCTGCTCATCCACCACACTTGTTCTCTACAGGAAGGACAAGAGACTTGCAGCCTACAGAATGTCTTGCTTCAGCAGAAATTTACCATTATTTTAGATAAACCAAGGTCATAGGAAAAGGCCTTACAGTAAAAGTGAAAAATAGAAAAAAATGAAAATTAGAAAACCTGATTTCTAGGCACTAACCTGAAATTAGAATAAACTCTTAAACAATCTTAGAATTTTTTTAGAAGATGACTTCATTCAATAGCAACTTTATTTTCCAATTTCATTCTGGGAAACTATTAAGAATAGAGTATATGTTACTTAAAAGTGAAGGGCCAAGATCCTAAAAGCAATTCAAAAACTATATGCTAAGCAGGGACAGAAAATAAAGGGCAAGCCTTGTGTTTTCCTAATAACAGAATTTACCACAAGCATATGCTTCAATATTCTGCATGAACTATTTTTCTAAACACTAAAGGCTTCATGCCCAGGTGTCTCATATTGCTATAATCCAGCCAAAGAGTGATGAAGGCACAAATACGTGAGTCCAGATCACCATCTGCCAGGACAGGACTGTTTCTGAGCCAAAGCATTACTCGTGGATGCTGCTATGTGGGAGCCTGCAATCAGACAGGAATCCAAGAGTAGTCCTAAACCAGAGGCTGGACTGTCCACACGTGGTGGCCCATCTTCAGCCAAAAAAGAGTATTTTATCAAGGAAAATTAATCTAAACACTATCTTCTGCTACTAATACCATCTCTTCTTACTCTGCTTCAAGCAACCACCATTTTCCCCCACTGTGATCGGTTCCTGTCCAAGTTCTGGACTACTCCATAGGCCTTGCAATGCTGAGACCCACCACACTTAACAGGCATTGTTGATAAAGTGTGTGTGGGCTGAGTGCTTCAACAACTATATTCACACTACTTTTAATTCTTAAAAAAAAAAAAAAAAAAAAAAGAGATTATTCCTGTAGGACTTGTCAAGTGGAAAAAAAAAACTAGGAAAAGGTAAAATTTTCCACTATTAGTCAGACAGGAAGGTTTTCTGCCACTTCAGTGCATTCTTCTGTCCTCACTTCATCTAAACCAGCAGTTCTTCTTATTGTTAACAATGTGAAATATTAGGCAGGTAGCCAAGAAAGGAATGGACGTCTGTTCTGTCTCCACCATCAGAAGAATATCAACTCTGTTTTGGCCTGAATTCAGATTTGCTTTCTCTAGAACACAAGCTCTAACCACCAGTTCTCAAAGCTGAATGACTGAACTTTCTTTCACCTGCCAATCCCAATGTACTTGGAGAGGGTGCAGGAGTAGAAGATGCAAGACGAATCATCCTCTCTGACAGCATTAACCTGGGTTATCTCTGAGACATGTATTACACAGAGATAATACAGTGCACAGCAGTAAGAACATAGGAAGCACCTTCCTGTGTCCTGATGTTATGTATTGCTTGTATTCACTGTTTAAAATGAACTGCAAGTGATAGTAAAGATACTCACTTTTCACTAACTTTGAGAGAATGGGCGTTACTGCAGACCCAGTCTCTCAAAGATCCTCCCCTTTTAATGAATTTTGTCCTTTTAAAGTCTGAGGAAAGGGCTAAATTAAGAAAATTAAGGACATATTCTAAAACAGCATACAAGAGATTAGATTCCAAAAGCTTCTGAGAAGAAATATTATAGGAGAGCTTCTACTCAAAAACTACAGCTGGAAACAGGAAAGGTTAAACAGAGGTTGGCTGTGCATTGTTCAGTTCCCACACTAACTGCTGCCTGTAATGCAGCCTCCCAGGCAGAAGTAGCTGCAATCATATTGGGAACAGCCCTGGCAGCCTCCCTCCCTTTCACTGCAGCTTCTCTTTCCCCAGCAGGACTGAGGAGATGCCCTTCATTTCTGAATTCAAAGCTCAGAATAGAGAAGTCATGCTTATACACTCCACTGTTCTGATACATCTACTCCTGTCTCAGCTGGTCACAGCCAAGTCACACAGGCATATTCCAGCTTGGATGGAGGGAACAACCCATTCTCTACACCAGCCACTACACACTACTACACTGCTCACCTTCCCCAACAGCACATCTCCCTTCCCTAAAAAGCAGAAGGTAGCGGTGGCAGCAGCAGGTAACCTGGGTAGCACAAAAAGAAAATTAAGGAAAAACTCCTCACTAATTCCTTCAGACTCCAGAACTACTCTCAACCTCCAGACTAACAGTCTAACATCTAGAGACATCCCAGTTCTCTGCCTCCCTGTCATGCTTCAGGTTCACCTTTGGTATTCAGATACTGACAGATTCCAGTCCTCCTCCCCTTTCTTGTAAGAGTTCATTAAAAGCCTAATAACCACACTTGAGCTGCATCTGCAAAAGGTCACCTCTGCAAGTGCCATGCAAGCTTTTTCCCTGCTCACCTAGCAGTCTACAAAACATGTCAGAGATCACATTGAAAAATCCCCAAATCCACCACACCAAAATTTGGCCCTTTACCCACATCCCTACACCACCATGACCCAACAACTACCCTTCTACTGTCACAGTTTCAGGCAGGACAGTACCCAAGGAACTGTACAATCCTCTTTGCCTTATCTCCAGCATTACTTCAGGAAATTAATTAACCACAAGGTAAAGTTTGCAAGTCATTTCAGAAACATGTAAACTGGATCATTAAATATTTACAGAAGATGTTACATGGTTTTGCATGAAACTTGACAGCTCTGGAATGCTTATTTGAGGCATCTAGTCAGAGCCTGGGAAAGGAAGAGGAGAAGAGAAAAGACTCTGGAGTGGGAAGAAGGAAAGAATAGTTAATCCCTCTTCTCTCAAATGAGTTCTACAAAAAAACACACATTGTGATAGACTTTTCTGTGACTGCACACAGATTTCCTGCATAAATGTCCTGGAAATAAGCAGTGTAGTGCTTTTACAAGCATGCTCCTCACATTTTACACTTAGAGCCACTTTCCCAGTTCCTTGTTCCTCCCCATGCATCAGACTTTAGCCTCCCTGTTAGTCTATTAGCTGCCACTTCGTTTAGGGAACACAGTTCCTTTACAGTACAGGACAAAAAACAGAAGTCTAAAGACCATCACAATGCCCCTACCTCCAACACCAGTATTTTTCACAGCATCTACCTAATATGTCAGTTAGCAATCAAGTATGAACAGGAGCTAAAGTACGGGAATTACTAAACATAAAAAAGAGTTTTGGTGACACTTCTATGATGACAGTTTCTCTAGTCAAAGCTGAATAAAATTACTCAAACAGTTCTATGTTAAAAAACAAGATCCATGAGCAGTTCTACCATGTCTGCAGTAACAGGGGGGAAAATAAAGACTTTTTAAAATCTTTTCACAACAAATTTGCATGTTGTCAATTTATGCATTGCCATTAACAGGATTTTGAACCTTTGGAGCACGAGAAAACACTATGAGGATAAGCAAACACTGGCACAGGTTGCCCAGAGAGGTTGTGGAGTCTCCCTCCTTGGAGATATTCAAAAGCCATCTGGATGTGGTCCTGGGCAATCAGACCTAGATGGCCCCACCTGAGCAGGGGGTTGGACCAGATCTCTTCCAACCTCAGCTAGTCTGTGATTTGGTGAAGCTCTCATGTTCTATTTCTCAAATTCTCTAGTTTCTCATTATTCAGACTGTCAGCAGATTTAACAACGGAGCTGACCAGCTTTAACAACTGCTTAGTAGCCTGTCTGTTAAGCACAACAGTAGGGTCATGTAGTTATATACCTCAGTGATTCAGTAGTTATTCACCTCAGTGATCTCAATCTGATTATCTTAATTAAAAAGTAAGGAAGCAACATAAAAGCCTTCCGGCTTGATGGTCTATCCAATGGCCTGAAGTCCAGCAGGTACCTCTAGTGAATAACACTGCTCCACAGCTTCTGCACAGGGCAGTGTCTACTGAAGTGGCTGTAGCTGAATCCCAGGTGTCCATGCAGAAATAAAGGAGTTGCATTTCCTAAGGAGAGGAGGCTGCTGGGCAGGAGTTTCTGCAAGAGAGATGGGGCTGCTGCAGCTGGCTCAGCCAGCTCTGGCCTAAGCACAGCGTGTGAGCTCATGTGAATTCCTTGGCACAAAGCAAACACCTGAATTCTTTGGAAACCACAGGAATCCAGCACAGAAATGGTGAATATCCCAGAGGAGCCAGTGTCATTAGGAAGCCAGGCTACTGAAGGAAGGGTGTCACAAGGCTGAGCGCTGTGAGCTCAGGTGGCAGCATGGCAGCTAGTGGCAGGTGCTGCAAAGCCTAGCAGTCTAACCCCAGAGCTAACCCTTGTGTCCCACTGGAAAGTCTCCCCAAGCTGCTGCTCCTTGGGGTTTTTGCAAGAATGTTTGGGTTTCAGCTCAGTTTTGCTTCTTCTTTTTCTCTAATCTATTTTTCACCTTCAGTGTAAATCTGAATGGCAAGTTCCTGGTGGTCTATGACCCTTCCAGCTATTGAAGCTCACAAATAGGGCTGTCTAAACATGGTTTAGGAGAAAAAGCAGTCTATCAAGAAGTCTCCCCAAAACAAGGAGCTATTTCACTATGAATTCCCCACACACTGTGTTGAGCCCTCATCATGACTGCAGGCACCAAGCAAGAGGGGTCCACCAGGCTCCTTTCTGTCCTATACAGAAGGAGAGGAAGTTAGGAGAGAGAACTAGCAGAACAGGGAAGGCTCACAAACAGCACAAGCTATTCCTGGCCCTATGTTCTCCTCAGCTGTACTTCAGGCACAAGTCAGGCTTGTTATTCTCTGCTTACATTAATGCCCCTCCAAAAACAAGCATAATCCACCAATTCAGCAGTTGGCTCTAAGTGAAGCCTTGGGACTCCCACATAACTGGGCTTGATGAGTCACCTTCAGAAGCATGTCAAAGTTTATAATTAAGACTGGAGTTTATTAACAATGTACCTCTTATTCAAACTAAGATATAAAAGGTATGTCAATAAATATATTACATGGCTTGTTTTGGAAATCTCAGATAAATAAAACTACCAAGATTTTTAATGTATGATCAGGTGACAGAGTTATACTCTTAGGCAAACCTGGACCAAGCTTGCCATGAACATCTCATTTTCCAAACCTATACCTTCAATGCAAAGGTCCCAGCTACAATTCTCCAGGCTGTGATCACAGACAACCAATCTAGATTATAACTGTCCTTTCCAGTACAAATTACTAAATATCTGCCAATTTCACAGATGTATGGCAGCACACTGTGTCTACTTTTTATTTTAATACGTACTAGAAAAGTACGTTCAACACACTTTACAATCCAACAGGAGGATCTTAAGTCACCCAGTGCTGCTTTATGTCTTACACACAGCTTCAGTTTTGTTTCAAGCCTCAAGTAAGAGAAAAAAAAATCCCCACCCCACTCCACTCCCTCCAAACAGATCACTGAATATCTCCAAATTAATCTATTAGCAGCACTCCTCCTAGAGGTCCACCAGGCACAAAATAGGCAAGGAGTTTTGACAGACGGGAGGAATGACTACAAAAGTTGTAACAGAAGATAAAAGCAGAGCACATTCACTGACACCACTCTTAATAATTCTCCAGAAGTCTGATAGTTGACTCTGCTCACTTGAGGCTCTTATACAGCTTATTCCACATGGAGTGGGATGGAAATAGCTAGAAAACTAACCTACTCAACATCAGTGCTTCCTAAGTTCTACTGAGTATTCTTTTAGAGGATAAAAAGAAGAAAAAAAAAACCCCACACCCCAACATAAATATTTTTAAGTCATTATCTTCCCGAAAAACTGCGTTTAAAAAATTAATAAAAAGAGAGAAAGAACCAGGTTTGCCAGGGGGCAAACCAAGTAGTTATTTAGTACTTCCAGCACTGAAGGCTGAAGGCTTTGTTACACACATCTGGGTATATACCCTTCCTATCTCCTTCAGATGAAACTTGGAGAGTGAAATAGAAGGTACAAAAATTTTGGATCCACAATCTCTTACTTCTCCTTAGCTCTGAAGCCTCAAATTCCACTCTAGATCATGTCATGACAAGTCTAGCTGTGCCAGAAGAAACAAGGCCTAAGGAAATACCTAGTCAAACATCACAAATGTTTGTTATACCAAGTCTGTTTCTTGTAAAGATCATTATATCTTACGATGGTTTCTTCATAACACTCCTTTTCTGGTAGAGGCCACCAAGTTTACCAAAACAGTCAGGTTCCTCTTGGAATATGCAAAGCATAACATTAGAGAGGAACAAGACCTTTCAGACAGACTATGAAAAAAAACCAAAAACATAAAACACCAAGCTAGGCCATCCTTACTACACTTCAGAGACTACATGCCTTCAGAAATTCAAAGCATGGAAGTCACCATAGTGTACCACAAGCACTAGCTGAGGTTCTAAAACCAGATTGCTTTGTTCTGGTATTTTTCACCTTAGATTGCTTCAATACCACCTTTGATTCCAGACCCTGACATTACCTCCCAGTTCTCTGCTAGAAATTGTTTCTACCCTTAAGCAGCACAGGGTTTTGGTTTTTTTGTTGTTTTTTCTTTTTTCTTAAGCAAAGTATTAAAAACAGCTTCTACTCCTCAAGGTTAAAACATTTCCCTCCCCCTGCAGAGCTAAACTTTTGTCCCAGCTTTAAACCAAAGCACTACACTATGTGAGGCAATACAATGCTCTCTCCCAGCATGTAACTCACACTGTAAAATGAATGGCAAAACAGCTAAATAGGAAGCCATAATCAGTAACTGCAGGTTCTTTACCTCTCACCAACTGAATCTGCAAACGCAGGGTATGGGGAAAACGCAAATTGCTACAACTAAAGACCACTAGTGCCATCTGGAGGTCACACAAAACAGCCCACCTAAAGTTTTACCAGCCTCAGCTCACCTTGAGCGCTGTCCTCCAAAGAGAGCTTGCCAGCACTTGCAGCATGAACATACCAGCTGTACAGCCACAGTAAATGGGAAAAGCTTAAGGATAATTAAAGATACTGTCTGCAATAAAGTTACAGCTATCATGTGGAAGCATTCAACTACAAGTCTTTAGCCATAGCTGACACTTCAGCTGAAATTGCTCAGTGGGCAGTTGAAGCTTAGTAACAGAACCAGAGCTACTCTCCATAGCCCAGAGTTCTCTTTCTTGGAAGAGAGATAACAGCTCATTGTTTTCACTTCCTCTACACCTCTTCCACATTTGTACTGGTAGAGTGGACCATGTCACAAAGCAGCATTAAGATACCTACTGCCACGTTTAGTCTCCATATACTTACTATCTACCTCTCACAGAAAGCTGAAGGATGGGATGCAACTTGAAAGAAAGGAAAACTTTAATTAGTAATACTGTGGTGTCCTGTAGATATATGTTCCACTTGTCATGTGCGCCAACAATGTGTGCACCAGATTTGATTATAGTTTAAACAAATGCAATCTAAGCACACATAAAACTGCTAAGGATTTCAGAACACTGAAAAGTGATTTGCAAGTACTGCTGCCGGATGGGCATTGAGAAGACAGGCATGAAATACTGAGAGACCAGAATTGTTGAGACTGATGTTTCTGAAGGGATACCCAGATATGCACTTGCACAGTTTTACCATCAAGCAAAATATATTCTTACTCTACTGGCAAAATGCACTCTTATCCTCAGAGCAGAATGTGTTTATACAGATGGTTTTTTTCCAGAACTCCTTTGTTACAAGACCAGCAGAACCACCTTTAAGATATTAATGATGGTGCAAATCTATTTTTGAAGGCTGGTGCAAATCTATTTTTGAAGGCCTGCTATATATGTACTGCCCATTCTGAGAACATGCTGGAATTCTACGCTATCTTGTTTCCCTCTTCACTTTCCAAAAACATGCAATATTAGCAGGTAACAACTTAGCTGCCAGGTCCCAAGAGAAAAGTCTTGCATGACTGGCATGTTTAAGGCTCCCTTTCTAAAGTGAATACTTGTTAAGCTTTCCACTCATGAAGACAAGTCCTTTCTGCCTCCTTTTAGAGAAAAAAATGTGTTCACATGGTCTTTGCAGGCACATCACAAACATACCTGAAGGGCATTCATCGATTTAATGGATATTTCTTGTGGGATCATCATTTATGTATTCTTTGGGATTATCTTCTTGGGACAAAGATAATTTGGATTCAGTATCTACCCAAGTCAGCGCCATGTCAGGCATGAACCCTTGAGATATTCTGAATACATCAGATGTGCTTGTAAGAAAGACACACATCACTTAAAACTGTTGCTGATGACAGTTGTGTGGTGTTCTTTTCTTAAACATCACTACAGTTAAAATTCTGATCTGTTGGGAATTCAGAGGGGTGATTGCTTCAAATCCATTAGTTACTACAGACAAACACTTTGCTAAACTTTTGGGACAAAGGAAAATAGGTATTTTTGGTAGACGAGTATTGATTCTAGAATATCTTAGGTGTCTTTCACAACTTACATACAAAGGAAAATTGTTATCTTGCAGGGTAAAAACAGTGAACTAGCCTAAAACCACTTAGTAGGTACTGCAGAAAATACAAATGCTGACCTAAAATTTAGGAAGTCATTGAAGTTAATGAGTCATTAAGCTCATTCATTAACAGGTCTCCAACTACCTTTTTTTAGGGTAAATTTGAGAAAGCTTGGATTTACTTTCTCTTGGAGAATTGAGAAGAGGCAGAAAGATATCAATCACAAGTTTCAAGAAGAACTCAGCCTTGAGAATGAACATGCCAATGACTATCTGTTTGGCCATTCAACCCTTGAGAGCTGAAAACTTGCTTTATTAGTTATATTATATATATATATATATATATAAAATCCCTCACTCAAGATCCTATAACCTATATGAAGAAACCTGATGGGACACAGCATGGTGAAGTATCATCTATCTAAACTCTAAAATTTCCTAAATGGCACTTTCCTCATTTTACTATTGATTCAGAAGTAGAGAGGCAAGCCAAAAAATGTCTGGATCACCAAGTGCAAGTACTGAAAAAGGAAGACTTCTCCCATACCTGGCCAATCCTTCCTCGTAGAGATAGATGACAAGTGGATCATAGGATGTAACCAGAACATAGAGACGCACATCAAACTTGAAATCTGAAATACAGTTGCCAAGAGTCAGTGACTATAAATAAGTTTCAGACATGATAACTAGTTGAGGAATTCCAACAGATTCTGAGAGCAATAAACCATTATCTGCTGATGACATAGGTGCCTGAAACTATCCCAGTTGAAAAGCTCCCACGTTTTAATGAATTCTCTAGTTACATTTGTTTGATGCTAGACCAAGCTAGACCACTCAATTACTCAACTCCTGCAAAGCTTGCAGGTATCGTCAGATAGAGGGTTGTGGGAAGGGAAAAAAGCAATCCCTAAGCACACTCACCATCTATGAGCAAGGGATTGCTGATGTAACGAGACACCAAGATGTTGTCTTCCACTATAATTTGGTTTGGCTGCAGAAGAACAGAGAATTTAAGAGTGAAAAAACAGAAGACATAAGGAATAAGAAGAAATTTTATCAAATCCACCATTTTTTCCTGCCTTTCCCTCCTAAAGCCACCCTGTACCAATAAGTATGTCTGGGGAAGGAAGAAATAAAATCAAAAGGAAAAAACATAACTGTCAGTCACAATACATTTAAGGCAATTAGATCCTAAAGAGAAGTCTAGGAATTATTACATTGCCAAAAAAACCTGCTCATTGAATTTTCCAGTAAAATACTCAGAGTAGCATGCAGATTTAACAGCCACATGGCAATGATGTAAAATAGGCAGAACCCCCCACCTCACATCTAAGAAGTAACTGTTAGTCCGTTTGCTTCTCAAGGATTTAACCAAACACATGGAGAAAGGGTTTAGAAGACCCAGGATGGAGTATTTAACTACAGCTGGTGAAGTCACGAGTGAAGAAAATGACTCAACTTTTGATCTTTATAACTACATCCTGGGCTGGTATCCAACCTTTTTGCCTACCTTCTGCTGAGTCTTAATTCACAGAAGGAGCTCAGGTTCCCAAAAGAAGCTACACTTGTAGGTAAGAAGAGAAAGCCCCAACTATGACAAATACACATTGCAAAGTCATGGGATCTGTTGAAAAAGCTTTTCCTTTTTGCTGTATGCAACGCTCTCTTGTAAGCAGTTTCTTGCACCACACTTTCTTGCTTTCAGTTTGCAAAAGAGGCAAGAGAATCACAGGATTCTGCCTTTATTCAATTTTGCATCTTTTCAGCCACAACACCAGCATCATGAGCAGAAAACCTAAGCATATAAAATGTTTATACAGGATGTGAGAGAACAAGATCAACTTCCCTCAGAATATCACACAAAAGTGACGCTGTTCTATATAGATCAGGGAAATAGGAAGGTTCGTTATTTGTTTGGAGGGGTTATTGTTGTTTTCAAAAACTTTTGTGGTAAGTTTCTGAAAGACACTATTTTAATGGCATCACACTGAAGGAAACTAGCCTGTGGGCCAAACTAGCTGCACTGTTTCTCCAACAAAATACACAAAGGGATATTGGTCCCAGAAGGGTATTTTCCCCAGGTCATGGCCAACTGCCATGTGAGCCTGAGCTCATTCCTCCCTTTCAAGCAAAGAAAAAACTGAGTGTAGCTCTGGAAATACTTACCTCATACACTTGGCAAATTGCTCCCTTATTTTATGGGAAATGATCCAAGTAGAGAACAGATGAGGCAGCATGACCCCTTCATTGCAGGGAAGGCTAAAGGGGTCTGAATGAGTGAAAACAAAATGACTCAACAGTCATTTTGCTGTTGAGCATATTTATTGGAACCCCCTTGTGTGTTTGGCTCCAGTTCAGATTTGTTACCTACGACAACTCCCTGCAAAGCCCACAAAGAGCAAAAGAAACTAAAAGCTGCACAATGATTTCAAAGAACTATCCCCATTACACTTCAGGAAGGTCACACTGGCCTTTAGACAGCATAGCTTTAAAATTGATACACTTCCTACTCTACCAAGGCTCATTTAAACTGGTCTTTTCCATGGGGAAGTGGGAGACAAGGGGTCTATTTGAGGACTGTTTAGGTCATACAGGAAAACAGCTAAGGTGAGTTCTGGAAATCTTCACCAGGTCAGGCTACTGTCAGCCACAAAGAGAACATGAAGCAGCAAGCTTCCCAAACTATCTCAGGGAGTATAAACTTGCTTCTTATAAGCTAAGACTTGAAGGTAGATTGCAAGATGAGCACAGCATACAAAGAGATAGACTGCTTTTGGTTACACAGCACAGGCCCAGGCAGGCCTTCCAAGATGTTCAGGGCTGTTGAACTGCTCACCAATATGGCTGAAATTGAGAGTAAGACCAGGGTCCAGTTAGATGCCTCCAGGTCTCTTGCCTGGAAGCCAACATAGTTTTGAAGACAGTGTTACTGAAGAGCAGTCCTTTTAGTGAACACTTACATTATTTATCAGGTAGACACCTCGACCCCTGGAAGAGGCCACAGGCTTCACAATCCATGGGCCTCTGTCCTTAGAATAGGCATCTGATTAAAAGAAAACAGCACAAGTCTGCAACATCTTCCATTCTGCTTATTAACAAGAGCAAGAATCCAGAATGTTGCCTACGGTAAACGCTTCAGAGAGCTCCACAAGCAGATCAAAGTCTGCTTTTTCCATATGCTATTTCACCCCTTTGGAATCACTGCAATTATTACAGCCCCTTCCTGAAGCCCCCTCTGCTGCTCTGATAGATTCATTCTTCTGCCCTATGCCTCCTTTTGGCACTTCTTACTTCAGCACTCCCAGGCACTAGGCAGGGATATTGCAAAGCTGATCATCAACAACACTGTGCACATAAAAACTCCTCCATTTTGGAGTCTTAAGCCCATATCAGCTTTTTGAAAACTTACACAGGCATGGAATAAACAGCAGAGTATAAATTACATAAAGAAATCATGTGGACATTTTCTACTGTCTTCCCAACTTCCTCTAATTTTGTTGCTTTAACCACTGGCACGATCAAAAGGCTAGGATATTAAAAATAATTTCCTTCCCCCCACATCCCATTATTTTGTTTTATGTCTGGGCATCACCAGCCATTCACTTACTACAGAAGTCCTGGTACTCTGTTGGGAGGATAAAGGTCTGAGGTAAGATATGGAATGTCTTGAACCCATGGGCCAGCTGCATTCGACAGACATTCTTGTACAGTCTGTCCTTTCGTGTCAGTTCATATGACCTGGAGTCCCAAAACAAGAGATGTTATCTGTTTTTTTTCTCTGATATTACTGCAACCCTTCATCCTAGTTATTGAAGTATCTGTAGCTTTGTCAGATGTCTAAACCCTAACCCACAACTACTCTCAAGGTTTACTGCCTCTACCTCATGGCAGTATTAACATCATTTGTGGCATTTCTTGCAATTCCCAAGACAGACTGAAGCACAGAAATCTGTTATAATGGTGGTTACAAACTTTAGCTGGGGATATAGGACTATGCCTCCAACTAAAAACCCCACAGTCACAAATAATTTATCATCAAATAAAGAAAATAAAATTAAAAATCCAATATTTGGGCTACAGACAAGCATTTTAATTTATATACTGTTCCCCAAAAACCCCAAAGCCCATTAAGAATGAAGACGGCATGTGGCACTGACCCAGTCTGTTGAGATTTTACAGTACCATGTATACTCTATTTTTTGGGGGGTTCTGTATTCAGATATTTGCAAATCCACACAGAGATGTTCAACAAAACATGGTATCAAGGCCTTACCTGGGGAAATGATTGACTTTCTGAACATCTGTAAGGGTACGCAGCAAGCAGGGCTTCAAGTGTGATCCTGTCCACATGAGATTATAATCACTGCTATTAGGGTGAACCTAAAATGCAACATAAAAAACACCACACACAAAAACATCGAACTAATGAAAAGCAACACCACTTTGTCCCTAGATCTACAAGGCCAAAGCAACTCTAGTTTAGTCTAGTCTCCTCTACTATCTCTAATATAAGGGCAACTCCAGCCAAACTGCTGCCCTAAGGTATTCCCATGCTGGGAAATAACCATGTCAAATATTTCTAAACAAAGTTGCAAGACTGCTATTTTCATGACAGTTTAAACACAGTTTGTAAAGCATTTCAAGTCTCTTCAGGAAACCTGTCAGATCAATTCCTTAACTTGCTGTTACTCTGAAAAAAAACCTACCCTACACATCTCTCAAATTGTCATTAGCTGCATACAGGACACTGTTTAGAGCAAGACAGGCGCTAGAAGAGAAGTGTGAAATACTACATCAATCCTTCTGAGAGCTTGTAAAGGCTGAGAAATTAAATCCTTCAGACCTTCCCAAGGGTGTGACGCTTTAAAAGCAAAAAGAGAAAAAACACATGTACAAACTTCAGCATTCCTTTTTCCCTGTTTTTGAAGGCTTAAGACTAATGAGTTCCCCTTTGAAAGAGCAAAATGGCATGTTTTCAGTCTGACTAGCAGAATACATTAAAAGACAAAACGAAAAACCTCAAGGGGGCCCACAGAACCAGCTTACTGGTTCTAACCCTGCAGAGTTAAAAAAAAAACAAACAACCAAAACACAAAAACTCCAAAAACATTATCATCCCCTGCCAGTCCAGCACAAACCAGATGAGAAGTTCACTGCACTCACCTCATGGAATCCATGGGCACTCAGAATGCTCCGAACCAGCCGGCTGTCTGTTCGCACAATCTTATAGGACATGTGGAAGCGCTCTGTGAAGAGGCAAAGAGACACGGCATTAGGGTCTGCACCTGGAAGAATAAACCAAAGTCACTCATGCTACCAAAGAAAAGGACTCAGACAGTACAGCTGCACTTAATTCACAGAGAGCAGCAGCACATAAGAGGCAAAGGGAGATGGGAAATGCCAATTTCAACATCAGTGAACTGACTTACATCAATCCTTAGCTATAACATAGTAGCATCACAGAACCCCATCACATAAAAATAAAGCACAGCCTAACAAATTAGGACAATATAAAGGACAGCCTAACAAATACCCAGATTACTTTTTAAAAACATTCTATTATATAGATTGCTTTATAACACTCCAAACATGATTTCAGCTTTCTTCTCTATTCAATATTGGTATCCCTAGCTAAAAGTAATCATGGATAATGCCCCTCATTGACACAGCTGGTTTATGTGATCACTTTTTAGATCCTGAAAACTCAAAATAAAGCACTGAATTTTTGTTTACATCTCATTCACCTGTACCAATCTTCGAACAAGTAACTGCAAACACAGTAAGAAATAAAGTAAATAGTACAAGGAAATAAAAAGATAAACTCACTATGCAAGTAGTCATAAAAACAAAGGCGGTAAGCAGCCCTGGAGGTATAAGATAAATCAAAAGCAAGTAGCAAGACCAGAGGTCAGTTGTAATATAAAAGGATGTGGCAATCCAAAAAAGAGTTCAAATACAGTAGAGAAAGAAATTGCAATGCTAGAATACAGAACTGCCAAATAAAGGCAGTTTACAAATTGATTCAAACTGAGAATAAAAGGGTGAAGATTAGATTAAACTTCAGGAAATATGTTCTATCAATAAAAGTAAGTCAAAAAAGTAAAAAGTATCATAATCAGGAATGAGACAAAGGTGGAGGAAATTTAGTAAGTTGCATCATTCAGCAGTAAACTTGTTAAATGGTGTGAGAAAAAATAGAAGAGACCCCACGCTCCAGTAAAAATGCAAGTTACAATTACCATCAGCTTCTGGCACCATCCAAGTATGTTTTTAACTCACATGAAAAGGATCAGGAGTTCCCACATATAAATCACCTTCTCCTCCCCTTACCCCAATGAGCCAGAAGCATTTCTGCTTGGATAATATATTAGAAACAAAAGCACCAATTACCTAAGAAAGAAAAAAGCAAGAGAAGAAAGAAGTGTCAGCACCTTCACAAAAAGAAGCTGAGTATATTTTAGCTTTTCTCTAACTCAGCACATCCAAAATGAGCTCCCAGCTGTACACACCCACAAAGTACTAACTTTTCAAATCCAAAGTGACTATTCACAACAACCCAGCCTCTTTAGAGGCTCTTCCTTATTTGACACCAGACAGGTTTGGTCTTCCAACTCAACTGCTGCCAGCAACCATTCTGTTTATGAACTTCTCATGGTTGTGAGGCTGTAGACTCAGATATTTGTTACTACAGCTTATTATTGTTCAACTGTGGGGCTGGCTGCTTTATTTCCCAGTGAAATGCTCTCAAAAGTCACTGCAATGATTGATTTTAAGGTCTTAGATATGGTGAATTTGCATTCTGGTCCTAAGTTGTAGCATGACCTCCAAGTTCAATTTGCAAGCAGACAGTTCCAACTCAAAACACATCAGGGCCCAGTGGAGGGACAGACCCTTACAACAGTCCAAAGACATTATAAGCATTCACCAACGGATTAAGCATTGCTGGATGTCTCAGTGGTCAGAGACCAGAGAGGATTCTAATTTCTTTCCTGTCATGTCCTCTTCCCACCACAAAGTGAAGGGAACATCAGGTAAGAGACTTTTCCCTCATGCCTTCAAGCCAGAAGCTGTCACATGGTAGCACCCACCTCCAATTAGACGGAGGTAGCTGTCCTTAGTCAGAATGGCTTCAGCATGAAACACCAAGACAGGGACCCGCCTGCAGCCACCACCAGTCCACTTGATACATGGATGATCCCTGAAAGGACAGACAATCAGTATAAGCAACAGCTGAGCTTCATACATGCAGTAGTTAGTTACAGTAACAATACAGCAACTCTCCATACTTAGCCACCTAGCCTGTGGACAGGACATAAGCAAACATACTGGGGAAAACAGTGGAAGATTAGTGAGGAGGACTGTAAACATGTCTAATGACTTACAGCTTGGGTGTAGAAAAATACATGTGACACTCTAACTGTTGTCTTTGTGTGTTTCACAAGTAGAACTGAAGTCAGGTAGCAGAGCACTGCAATAGACTTCAAAGCACTCTACCAAACATGCTTGAGATTCCTGCTCTACAGTGGGAAAGGTCAAAGCACAGTGGTACAATACACCTGCAAGAATCCCCGAAAACAGATGTGAGCAGCAGCTTCAGTGATTGTCTTGCAAGGACAAAGCTCCACAGTGCCTGCCTGCCTCTCTGCTTGTGTGCCTCTGATGCTGCTTTGGGGATCCTCCAGTGCGCAAGGTAACAAAAAGAAATTTACTCTTTGTATTTCAGTTGCAGTTTTATGGTTGTCCCTAAGCCCTGCCTGTGCTTGACTTAACACACACATGCTAGGTATCTGTGATGGTTCCAGGCTGCACCCTGCCAAGCAGGTGAATGCCAAGCATCGACCAAAGCTGCTCCATCATTCCCTTCCATAGCTGGACACGTGAGAAAAAATTTACCCAAAGACTCAGGAGTTACAGGCAGGGAGGGATCACTTACCAATTACAGACACAGGCAAAAGAGACTCCACTTGTGGAAACTAATTGAACTTACTACCAATCAAAATCAGAGGAGGATAATGAGAAGTAAATCAAATCTTAAAAGCACCTTCACCCCACCCCTCCCTTCTTCCCAGGCTTAACTTTATTCCTGAATCTCTACCGCCCTCCCCTCAGCAGTGCAGGGAGATGTGGAATGGGGGCTACAGCCACTTGATCACATGTTGTTTCTGCCACTGCTTCCTCCTCAAGGAGAGTCCATACCCTGCTCCGTGGGGTCCCTCCCACAGCAGACAGTCCTCCATGAACTTCTCCAATGTGAATCCTGTCCATGGGCTACGGTTCTTCACGAACTGCTCCAGCATGCATCCCTTTCCACAGGGTGCAGTACTTAAAGAAAAGGCTGCTCCAGCATGGGTTCCCCACAGGCTTACAAGTCCTGTCAGCATATTTGTTCAGGGTAGGCTCCTCTCTCCATAGGTCTGGAGGTCCCTCCCAGGAGCCTGTTTCAGCACAGATTTCCATGGGATCCCAACCTTCTTTTGGGCACCTGTTTCAGTGTAGGGTCCTCCACAAGGATCTCTGCACCTCACAAATTTTCATGGACTGCAGGGGCACAGCTACATCACCATGGTCTTCACCACCGGCTGCAGGGAATCCCATCTCAGGCACCTGGAGCACCTCCTTGCCTTCTGACCTTGGTGGCTGTAGAGCTCCTCCTGTCACATATTCTCACTCCTCTCTTCTCTGAGCACTATTACCCCCATGCAAAACTTCTTTCTCTTCATAGACATGTTACCACAGTGGTGTTTCTACCATCATTCCTGGGCTCCATCTTGACCGGTGGAAGCTCCATATTGGAGCACTGGCTCTGTCAGACATGGAGGAAGCTTCTAGCAACTTCTGACAGAACCCACCCCGTAGCCCTCCCCTTACCAGAACCTGGCCACACAAATGCAATACAGCACGCTTGATAATTAGCTATAAATGGAACCTTCCTCTTTTTGAGTTGGTCTTGCCAGTCTAAGTTCTACTTAATCCTGTTTAGTTCTGTATTTATTTTAGTGAGTATAATTTAGGAGAGGCCTCACGAGCTTTCACAGCTACAGTTCTCTGAGTTTATAGCCTGAAAACAAGATCTATAATTCATGATAAACCACAATTGCTGGTATTCACACAACCAGACTTCGCAATGCAGGTTCCAGCCTCCAGTTTTAGAACTGCAGATCAGTGCAGTCTGCCTGGCTGTATTATTGCAGTCTGAAGTGCACAAAAAAAACACTAACACTGAGTTTGAGAGACTAGAACAGACTTGGCTCAACACAATGGATAAAGCTGTGTATTCCTCTCTTTTAATTCCTGTCAGATACAGTGGAATACAAGGAAAGAATTCAAGAATGATGCCCCTCATTGCACCACTTAAGCTACAGGCTCTGAGATGCAGTGATCAGCTCTGTACAAAGCAACAAGACTACACTGGGAAGTATCCTCTCCTCAGAGGAATTAAGGACACACACAAAAAAATTAAGACCTGTTATATCAAATTCTAGGATCACACTAAGAAAAACTGTTAACTTCCCTAGGCAAATAAAACTCTGTCTGTTTATTACCACTGCACAAGGAAATTAAAAATAAGAAAAAGTTAACAGAAAACAGAGACTGAGGGGTTGGAGAGACATCTCTACACTAACAAGAAGAAATACAAAAACTGACAGAGATATACAAAAGCATTTGTCTATAGAATATTAAAGATCATTGTCTGGCAAAGATTTGGAGAAGCTACACAAGACAAAACACCTTCAACACTCAGAAAAAAAGGAACAGAGATAAAAGGGCAACCTTCTGATGCTAGGACAAGGGCTCTTAAGGGTAGTCTTGGTCTTCTTAACAAAGTTACTACCATTAACACCCAGACAAATTAACTTCACAGCACTCCCACCTGCTTCCACTACCTCTAAAAATAATTTTTTAAAAGAAATCTACAATTGGGGTGTAATTACCTATTCAGACTGGAAAGGACCCAAGAAGCTTCCAGAATTTACACTACAGGCCAGAGCCTTATGTAAGTGGAAAATGAGCTGAGGCAACAGGACAGGAGTTTATACTAAGCCTGTCCTGAGGATTTGCAGCAAGGCTCAATCCTCCAGGTGACAGTCATTCATTCCTATGCATGACCCCTGGTCACTTGATGCAGACATACTGCTACAGTTACATTCGAGGTGAAATGAGTTCTGGACCTTTCCATCCATGAGGATTCAGCAAATCCAAGCCAACCACTTGCTATGAAGCAACATTCTTCTAAATGTCTTGAGTCACTGTAGTCTGCAGCTAGGCACTCAGTCACAATGTGCTCCCAAAAAAACCCTAACAGGACACAGTGAAGTACATCCAGGTGAAACAAAAGTGATTCTGCTATGGGAAAGAATAAGAGATTTCTTATTCCTTGTGAATTGTGAAGCTATTTCTTCACAAGTAAAGCTAAAAAAAGTTGGAAACAGAGATGGAACAAATATTATGACTTGTTACTACTAGTAAGAAATATTAAGTCTAGTAGTTGAGTTACCAGAAATTTTATAGAAATTACATAAAACATGGTATATCAATCTACTGTACAGATTTCTAATCTCTGCAGCAGTAAAAGCTAAAAAAAAACCACAAAAAAAAAAAAAAAAAAAAAAAAAAAAAAAAAAAAAAAACGAACACACCAACCATACATATCCCAAAAAAAAAAAAAGAAAAAAAAAAGGAACAGATATCATCAAAACATTCCTATTTTAGGAACATGACAGAATATGACATCCATGAAATTATGGACTTCAGAGCAACCAAAGTACAGCTGCACATTTAGCTCTGACGAATGTGGTGGTCTTTTAGGCTGCAGATGTTGGTAGCCTGCCTGCCCATAGGCTTTAGGCCCAAACAAATAATCTTCTAGTTCACAGGTAGGAGGGTAAGGGGGTAAGGAATGCCTCTATCTTTTCAAACTACTACAGATCCACCAGAAAGCACAGGGACATAGAAACAGCTCAGAGGGGTTTTTTTCTACTTACTCTAGTCCATCTATAGCATCTTCTTCCTCCTCTGAGGATGAGCCAGTTTCCTCCAGATCTTTAGCCATCCCAACTGGCATTTCCTTTGTGAGTTTTCATACAGCCCAGTCCCAGTTGCAAGAGCAGTTACCTGCAGTAAGGATTAAATGCTGGAATGAACAACTAAGCAGGACAGTGAGAGGTATCAGGTAACTACCACGTCCTGCCACTACATATTTCCCACAGGACTATCAACAAGTCTGTTAAACATCTGTGATCTGTCAAATATCGCCTCCAAGACACAAGAGTGCAGAAAAAAGCATCACCTTCCAGCAGATTATTCCGCACCTGCCCGTGAGATCCACTCGGGCGCTTACCGGTAACGCGCGTCCCTGCCCCGCCCTGCCTCGCCTCGGGCCGCCTACCCACGCCAGGCCGGCCCGGTCCCAACGGGAAACTCCCGCCAAGACCGCCCCGCTGCCCGAGGACAGCCGGACACCGTAACGCCTCCACCGGCGCAGGAGCGGCCCTCCGGCCCGGCGGGGCGGCTACGCCCCGGCCTACCCTGCGCCAGGCCATGCACGGCCACCTCCGGCAGCCCCAGAAAAAGCAAGAACGGGGAGAAGCGCCTAAGGCAGCAGGTCCCCGTGCTAGCCGTACCTGCCCCCGCACGACGGGCCGCGTCGGGCCGGGCGCACAAGGCACCCCGACCCCTCCCGCCGCTTCCCCGTTACTACAACAACCGACGGGCGGCGGCCCCGCCCCGGCGCGCAGCCGCCCCCGCCGCCTCACTGCGCAGGCGCACTTGACTCCGCCCCCTGCCGGCGCTCCCACCTACTCCCGTGAGGTGGGCGGGGACGCAGCGGGCCCGCCTCCCGAGCGGTGAGGGTTCCGATTGGCGAGAGGAGGTTACGTCACGTGGCGCGCGCATGGAGCGGCGCGCAGCGGCCAATCGGGGCGCTGGGCGGTGGCGCGGGCGGGGCTCCGGTGCCGCCGCGGGAGCGCCGCCGGTAACGGGTGGGGACTCATCCTGGGCCTGGCGGGCGCGGTTCGAGCCGGCCGGGAGGATGAGCCGGTTCCTCAACGTGCTGCGCAGCTGGCTGGTGATGGTGTCGGTCATCGCCGCCGGGAATACCCTGCAGAGCTTTCGCGATCACGGTTTCCTTTCAGAGAAGCTGTACACCGCCAGCCCCGGCCTCGGTAAGGGCCGCGCCGGCGCCTGGAGGTCGCCTTCCGGCCGCGGGCCTTGGGGTCTCCTCGGGGTCCCACCTCTGGGGCCCGGAGGCTGCCTACTGCCCCGGCGTGGGCCTCCACGGCGGGACTGGGGGTGGCAGGCAGGGCCGGCCGTGCGCGGTCTCCATGTGCTCCCTCCTTCTTTACGCAGTCAATGGGCTCCAGGCTCGGACCTTCGGCGTCTGGACCCTGTTGTCATCAGTGATCCGTTGCCTCTGCGCAATCGACATCCGTAACAGGACGTATGTAAAGCAACACCCGAGAAATCCATTTGTTTGCTTGCTAAACACAGCCTGAGCTTAGGGGGCGGCACAGAGGAGGTGGGGCATCAAAAGCTGTTCCTGAACTTTCTATGGTGTTGACAGCATTCCCCTGAAGAAGCTACAATAGCAGTATGGGATTTGTGTGATAGCTGCTGACCATTTCTTCCTCTGTGGGGACAGCCTTCACCTTTGATTTCTGTTCTTAGCTCAGTCAGAAGCTGGTAGATGTGAGAACCTCTTACTGTCACCAATTTCTGAGCTCCAGCTTGGAAGGCATTTTCTGAATGGTATTGCTGCTCCATTAATTAAGCAATTGCTAATGCTATGGTGTGACTGATGCTCAATACTTCTTTTCCTATGACACCTCAGCTAAAGACTGGGACAGCTTTAGGTGCCCCATTGCAGTGGTCTTAACCAGTTGCATTCTTTCCTACACTCTTACCTGGGGCTGGTAACAAGGCCTGAGGGGCACCCTGATGCCTAGTGGGAGACGCACCAATTCTCCCTGTGCTAACAGAAGTGTTTCTGAGAGGGGTTTCCAAGCAAGCTGACTTGAAGTCTGTGCTAGACAAAGTCTTTATTAGAGGTTGCTAAAACACTTTTGTCACTGCTTCCCTCAGCCCCACAGCAGAAGTCACTGTTCACCTGGCAGTATGTGCTTGGATTGCCTAGGCTTATCTGAGGTAGGGAGGTGCAGGGACTAAACGATATGTTTTTACGGGGGTGGTGGCAATGCCAGTTATCACGAATCAGTTGTTTCTCTGACGAATTTTGTCTTGCATCTCTTGAACCTGCTCCCTTTTCAACAGCTATGGCCCATAGAGGGTAGCAGAGCACAGGTGGGAAGACACTGGGTGATGCAGCCTGAAGTCAGCCAAGTCCTGTCACCCTAGTTTTCTGCTCACCCAGTTCTCACCTTCTTTTTATGTGTGCACATACTTCTCTTTTCACTGCTGCCCTACTCATGCTCTCCCCTCTTAATCTTTCAGGCCAGCTAATGCCTGTGACTTTCAATGCACCATTGAACATGCTGCCCCATGTCCTCTCAGCTGCTGCCCAGGGAGATTTTGCAACTCGCTATGCAAGGGACAAAGTCCCCTCTGTGCTGCCAGTGAGAGCAGATGGGGCAGCATGCAGGTTTGCCTTTTTTTCCACTCAGCCATATTCATGCCCATAGTATGATAAGATAACCTGCTTTTTTCTGCTCTTCAACAGCCTCTATCACATCACGCTCTTTACCTTCTTTTTGGCCCTTGCTCACTTCCTCTCTGAGGTCTTCATATACCACACTGCAGCCTTGACAATTGGAGTTATGGCACCCCTCATGGTAGCAAGTAAGTATCCTCCCCCTGCATACTCTTCCTTGGAGCTATGACACCCCAGAAAAATTCCCCATGCAGCCACAGGCTGAGGGGATGGTGGGAGGGGATACCTCATCTCTTGTCCAGCGTTTTCTATGCAACTCATCTTGTATCTCTATCACAGGTTTCTCTATTTTGGGGATGTTGATTGGGCTGCAGTACCTGGAGGTAGAAGCGTTATCACAAAACAAGAAGAAAAACTGAAGTTTAGGGCTTTATGTAAGTCAGTGTCATCTTCTTCCTTCACTGCCAGACTTCCATGAAAGCTCAGCAGAACTTCTCCAGGACACCAGTCCTGCTGGTGGGTCAGTGTTGGACTCTGTCAGTCACTGTCATTACCAGGTTTTTGTCTTGTCCAGGCAACATTTCAACTGAGTGATGTCAAAGACCAAGTCCCAGAGGAGTTTGTGTCAAAGCTTATGGGAGGCAGTTGGTGACTGACTCCCTGGGTAGTAGGCAAAGTCTCCAGTGTGCCCAGAGCACTAAGGACTTCTCTCCTGGTGTACTTGTGGGGACAAGGTGCAGAACTATCCAAGATTTGCTGAATGCTTCGGACCAGAAAGAACAGGTGCTACCCCTGGCACTGCTGTGTAATTTGCATGTGTGTGTTCCCAGGGGCCATTTCTAATAAATGACAAAAAACTGCAATGGGCTATGTTTGTCTTTCTGCTACACAGCAGGGGGTAGAAGATCAGAGCCAACAGCAGCTTCCACTCTATGTTGCAGAATACTTCATCTCTCTTTACAGCAAACCTACTGTGCCCTGACTCCTTGCCACAAAGTTCCAGGTCTGACTGCTCTCAAACACACATGAAGAGGGCTGTTGATGCTCGCCTCTGCAGCATGCTGCTGACAGCAAACTTGAACTGTGCATCTGTGAAGCAAGGACTGAGCTTCTTCTGTAGTGAGTTATAACCACAGAAGATGGAGAAAACAGGAGCAGGTTTCTTAGATCTAGAGAAATGCCCAAACAGGGGGCAGCACACAGAATGCAGAAAAAAAATCCAGCAGGAACTCCTAGCTGGGAAGACAATTCACATGCAGAAGAAAAAAGGAACAAAGGGAGGAAAAGAACACAGCAGTACCACTGGGCAGAAAGATGATTTTCCATTCTGGAAAACATTTCAGGCTGTTAAATGAGCAGCAACATGTAGACTCTTTTCAACCATTTAATATGAATGTGTCAGGTTTCATTGTACACTTCAAATGTTTATATTTTACATTGAAATTCATATTGAAAATCATTCTAAACCCCCATCCTCAATTCCAAACTATCTAAGATCGGACTTCAATCATAGAATATGCTGAATTGGAAGGAATTCATCAGGCTCACAGTCCAACTTCTGGCCCTGCATAGGACCCCTGAGAATCATACCATGTGCCTGAGAGTGTTGTCTAAGCACTTACTGAACTCAGACAGGCTGTATCAAAATGTAATGTATCAAAAAATGTTAAAATTTCCCAAAAAGAATAAAAGTTTTGTCAAAAATAGTTTATCAGAGAGGAGCATTTTTAACCATTCCACCTCAGTACAGCTTTTGGCCCCTGCCTCAAATAATAGATAAGTAACTGTATGATTTAAGGAGTATAAGGACACTTGATGTCACCAGCAGGGGTGGGATGCTGGAAAGGATAGAGAAGTGATAAAATGATCTACAGTTGTGTTTAGTAGATAAACAGCATACAGATGGCCAGTGCCTATAAGACACAAATGCTAGTAAGTGGGCACCTTCTCCTGTTCTCTATTATGAATTGGGAAGCTTCCACACTGGAGCAAAGTTGGATTCCCATCATAGCCCTCTCTGTGGCTATGAAAAGCAACACAGCCTTGGCTGGTTTTCTCAATATAACACTTCACAAAAGTTTGTATGTAATGTTGATACATGCAAAAGGCACTTCATTGTTAAGCAGGAAGACACAGTCTTCAGCCCAGAGAAATTATGGTTTGACTCAATTTTGTTGCTAATGTAGCAATGAGCTAGATTTAGGCTGCAGAACTAGTCCTTGCCTCCAGCTAGAAGGAGGCATATTGATATGTCTTAATTACTCCTAATATGTAGGAATGTCAGGGCAACCCCAGTGAATTCTGAGCAGAAGTTTATCCAGATTATCTGGGAAAGCCAAATAAAAAAAGAAGAGCTGGCAGCAGCTGGTGAACTGCTTTGCACTGGCTGGTAATGTACCGAGGCCTCTGCTACCTGTGCAACACAGAGCATCATGGGAACCAAGGCAGAGCAATCCCTTTTCCATAGAGCCAGCTCTTCCAGGGCTGCTCACAGAGTGTGGTCCAGGTTCTGCCTTTCATGTCACAGCCACAGGCAAGGTGCCACCATCATGCTCAGGGTTGGCCTGCTACTGTTGCTTTTCTCTCAGCACACGTGCTTTTTCCAAGCATACATGGTAGGACTGGGAGGACACAGCAGATTTTCCCAACTTTTCCTCCCAAACAGCAAAACACCAAGATGCAAAGATAAAACTGACAAAAGCCACCCCCCTCTTGTTTTGCTCTTTTACACTCTCCACAAGCAGTTCACAGGGCTCCTGTCATGAGGCTGCCCTGCTCCCATGGGGTGTATGTCACAGAAGGATGGTGCAGGTAGAAAAGATGGGAATGAGGGGGGCTGTATCTCCCAGCTTTGCCACCCCTTCATTTCACAGCTGTGATTCCTCAAGGACTATGGGATTAGTGTAGGCTTCTGGCAACACTTTCTGCAAGTCAGAGAAAAACAATATGGTTAGGATCTTGGCTGGCCAGACACAGGCTTCAGAGACATCAGCTGGCCAGAGCCTGGGTAGTTCATAGCTCCCTGCTAGTGGAGAAATCCCCAAAGAAGAATCACCATCCTCAGAGACTGCTGCTGGTTTCCTCTTCCTTCCCTAGCCACTTTGACTGCTCAAGCAAGGGGCATTGGGGCAGCAGGGCAGTGTGATGTCCGATTGCTGTAGTCCTCAGACCATTACTGATTCACTGTGGGGCTGATACCACCAAAGGTACCAGACCCAGAGCCAGCTCACCAACATTGCACTGTGACACAAGCTCAGCCTCAACGCATGAAGATGCAGGGCCAGTTCCCTGGGTAAGGGAAGGTGCTGGGAACTCCTTCATGCCATAAGGCAGCACAGTGTCTGTACAAACACCAGAGAGAACTTGCTTTCTTTACATCCTCAGGAGGCTCAGCATGACCATTAGTTCCCCTGTGTTCTTACTCCAGCATGTCTGAGGCCTCTGCCACTCCCAGACAAATTGCTTATCTTCAAGTCTTTTCATCCCCACCCACACTGCCCATTGAACTGCTAGCACCCTCTGTCCTGCGTCTTCCCTTTCCCCAGCTTGGATTTATGGCTGAGATAATTCCACAGAGCGGTGCCTTCTTTGAAGTTCACTACTTAAACAGACGTAAGAAATAAGAGGCAAACATACAAAAGTATTTTTCTCCATAAATTCTGTAGAAGAACTAGCCTAATTTCTTGAAACCTCAAGATGGAGAGAGCTTTTCCCAGAGGAAAAGCAAGGAAAATAGAGACTACTGTCCAATTACCACCCTATCCTCAGCTTCAGGGAACAGTCAAACTGTAGCAATTCCAGTTCAGCTTTCCTGGGTGGAGTTTGACAAGCTCAGCTTCTGAGCCTTTCTGGGGTGTGTTAGGATTAATTTTGAGACTTCTTCTTCCCCTAGTAGATTTCTGATACCTCTCAAGTTCTGATTCTGCTTACAGTGAGACAGCCCAGCTGTCACCAATTCAGAAGACAGCACACAGACTAGTAAGGGTGAATGTGGAGTTTCCTGCAGCCTGGGCTCTGAGTTTACTCACTGTAGGGCAAGACTGTCATCTGAGGCAGAAATCAGAGGTGCACAGGAAAGAGGTTCATATCCCCAGAGCAGTTCAAGAGAAATCCAGGCAGCATGGAAGCCAGAGATATGAAAGAGTCTCATTTTGAGTAGGCTCTTACACAATCTGTAGGTGAAAAGGTTTTACAGAATTCAGCAGCAATATCCTAAAGCAGAGGAGTGAGATAAGAAAAGCTTCAAAGATATGTCTGGAAGCAAAAGCCAGGAAGTGCAAAGAGGGAACTTCAACAAGCAGGAAGGGTAGGGCGTTGATGAAGTAGTGCCAAGGTAGGAATAAGGAGAAATCTGCATTTAGACTTTGGAAAGTCCACCAGAATGAACCATGGAAGCACTCAAACAACTCAGAACAGGCTCCCCAAGCAGCTCTGGGGTCTCAGCACCAGTCATCTGCTGTGCACCTATAGGAGCAGAGATTTAGATCAGCCAGTCTGCAGGGCTCCACCACCTTGGGAAAGGAAGGCTGCTCTCACAGCTGTGAGTCACAGTACTGGAAAAGGCCTGCCTATGGCTTTGGGACAGGAGAAGGCTGCTTCCCACACAGTAAGCACAGAAATGGAGTAGGGAAGTTTGGGAAGCAGAGAATGTGTACACATTGTTTGCGCCTACTAAACAGAATTCCAGCTTTTTTTTTTATTGGCAGTATTTCACCAGAGGCTAAGCATGGTACAGCCTCCAACAGAATCCAGTAAACTACCGAGGGTGGACTCTTGTCCTAAACAAACTACAGAAGATCAGCAAAGATGCTTTTTCTTAATGCAAAGAAACAATACAAAAAGGTTTGCATGGATGCTGAAAATCACAAGCAAATGAACACAAGCAGTACATAGCATATTCATGAGTAAAAAGTGTGTGCTGAATCAACTGACACTACTATGAAATCTTAAGGCAAAACACTGGAATAGCTTCAGATGCATTTACAACAAAGACAGCACACAAAGAGCCTCATTATCACTTAAAACAGGCATTTGATCCAAGTGTCCTAAGATATAGAAAGCTAACCCAGCTGGAACTCTGGGAACTGAGACAAATAAAAGTGGGGAGGATTGTTGGGACCACAGTACAGCTTAATTAATAGAGGACAAGGTGTACACAATGCCATTAGGCTAATTTAATCTACTAACTGCAACATTTGTTTTATTATAGCCACAGCAGATGAGGACACCAATAGAAGACAAACTGCTACACAGACAATGGCACAGTGCTTCAATGGAAAGTGAGATCTGCATAAATCCACAGCTCTGCATGCTCTGCAAGCTCACAACTGACTCTTGTCAAATCTTCTCCTTGCAACAACCACAGAACTGTTTAGGCTGGGAAAGACCCTTAAGATCACCGAGTCCAACCCCTCACAGGACTTGTGCTCCAGACCCTTCAGCAGCTCTGTTGCCCTTCTCTGGACATGCTCCAGCACCTCAATGTCCTTCTTGTAGTGAGGGACCCAAAACTGGACACAGGACTCGAGGTGCAGCCTCACCAAGTACAGGGAGACAATCCCTTCCCTAGTCCTGCTGGCCACACTATTTCTGACACAAGTCAGGAGGCCACTGGCCCTCTTGGCTACCTGGGCTTACGCTGGCTGATGTTCAGTAGCTGCTGACCAGCACACCCAGGTCTTTTTCCAGTGGGCTTCTTTCCAGCTGCTCTCCTCCAAGCCTGTAGCACTGCCTGGAGTTGTTGTGACCCAGCTGCAGGACCCAGCACTCGACCTTGTTGAACCTCATAAAATGACCTCAGCTCATGGATCCAGCCTATCCAGGTCCCTCTGCAGAGCCTTTCAACCCTCCAACAATACTCCTGCCCAGCTTGGGTTTTTGATCTGCAAACTGACTAAGGGTGGACTCGATCCTCTCAGGCAAGTCATCGAGAAAGACATTAAACAGGACTGTCCCCAATACTGAGCCTTGGGGCACACCACTGGTGACCTGATGCCAGCTGGATATAACTCCATTTACTATCACTTTTTCCCTGTCCATGGGACTCTTCCTCGTACTTCCATCAAAGCACAGCAGCTTCATGGCTCCTGCACAACATGCCCAAATCTTGGCAGGGTTAAGGCTGGTTTTCCCAATCGACTCACTCTGCTTTTGCCTGTTAGTCCTGTTGGCTGTGGCACTAAATGATACACACAGTCTATCACACCTTGAAAAGCAAAAGGTAGCATGGATAGTTTAGCAGACTAGCCTGCCAGTGTGAAGCAGAGGACAGTAAGTAGTAAAGCATACCACCCCAACCAACAGCTGAGAAAATGCGAAATACCACTGAGATTCACAGATCAAAAAGCACAGAGCTTTATAATTTTCAGGCATTTTTATAACACAAGGCACCAAACCAATGACTCTGTTCTTGCTCCATGTTTTTAAATTTCCCTCTTGAAGTTGGCCATGCACCCTGGCTGTGATCAAAGCCAATTCTTTAAACGGCTCCTGGTATCCCCTCTAGCCAAGGATCTGGACTGTAAAAATAGTATCAGAAAAGTGGCTCCAAATGTCTGCACCTCCTCTCCCTAACAAATGATTGACAGTTCAGTTCTCCATCTGCTTCAGCACCAGGCTTTGCTTTGCTGTACCTAGCTGAATCCCTACATCTCTGTCTGACATCAGTCTGGGGGGATCTCCACTCTGTTCTTGGAGGCTGTCTTGTCTTTCCTCTCAGCTGATTACTTGAGAAGACCAGGAGGATTCTTGATACTCTACAGCCACTGCAATCACCCCAGAAATGCCATTGGCTTGGTGCCTGTGCCACCCTGTGAGTGTTCAAAGTAGATTAGTGCAATTCTCCTACCTTGGCGTGTTTAAGCTAGTGAACAGGAGTGGGAATTGATGGGGTTAGTTACAAGCTACAGTCCCATAATCCATGATCTGATTGCTGCCTTGGAGTCTCTGTAATGATAGTCACAAGTCACCATCCCAGAAAATATGGAGGCAAGTCAGAAAAGAAATGAAAGTGGAGCAAAATAAGAAAGGGAAACAGGCAACAGAAGAAACCAGTAAAATCACCCGAGCATGTATAAGGCAGCTGTGCCACATAGAAAAGCACCAGTACCTGACTTTGTCAGAGCTCTCCACAAAGGCAGCACAAAATGCCCAAGCCCAGCTGACTGATCCCCTGGCCGAGGCATCCATCTTAGTGCAGAACACCAGACTCAGCCTACCTTCAGCCAGTCAGGCACCTGGGGCTGGTTGTTAAGTTTCGGAATACTCAGGTGAGCTCAGCCATGTGGAGGACACATTTGAGGGTGTGGTGGGGGGTGCAACACGACCTCCTCAGAGCATGTCTCCTCAGAGGGAAGGAGCTTCCAGAGAAATTTTTGACTGAGACCTGTTATCTTACACACATCCCTCTGGTTCTTACTATTGTCAGTTCTGGAGACTTTTAGGATTATAAAAATGACATTGCACCACCTTTGCTCTGGTCATGCTGCTCTTCCCCATGCAAGAGTGGCAAGCTCTTACAATGGTATTTAGACTGAAAAAGATTTATACTAAAAATGGCATATGCAAAAATGTACAATTCATCTGATGAGAGAAATGTCTGACAAAGGGAAAGGATCTTACTACTAGAAGGCATCACCTTCACTGCCAAAGGTCCTCAGGCCCTGTCCTGGGCCTTCCACATACGTGTTATGAATCTAACTCACAGTGCCACCAGCACTGTGGTGGAGGAGAGCAGCACTGCCTTTTGAATAGAGCTGACTCAAGACAACACAGAGCTGAGATTTTCACACTTTGCTAGTCATGGTTGCTGATGGTTGACTGGATATCTCTGCTAACATACTACAAGAGGAGCCCAGAGCAATATGGAAAATAGCCTCAAGCAATCAGTCCCCTCCATTTCCCTGCAGGGAGAATTTCTGACAGTATCCACTGCAACTGGTTCACCAGAGGCTTTCTCCCATGTGCATACAGCTGCATTTATTGCACAGTATGCCACAGGGACATCACATGCCAAGCTCTGGTGTGCAAGTATGAACTAGCAGGTTTGTCAGCAGCATTATGCAAAATGTGAGCATCCAGGCTGCTCAAGCCCCCACTTAGGCTTTGTCACCTTAGCGTCCTCCAGTCACATACACTGAACGCCACTTGGCAGCTGATGGCAAGGAGTAAGAGGAATAACCTGCCAGCCCAGGGGCCTAGAATAATAGTTACTCAGCTCTAAAAAAGCAAAGCCCTGAAGGCCTCCACACATTGTCAAGGGAGAGAAGCAAGCACAGCCCTGCCCTATATCTGGCCCTAGCCAGCATGAAGATGTGTGAAGCCCTGCAGATCCCCAGAGGACCAGAGCCTACAGATTCTGCATGACGTTAACACTGAGCAAACAGAGGCATCAGCAGCTGGCAGAGCTGGGATTACATCCAGTTTGAAAATGCCAACAAGGACCTTCCCCACAAACCACCCCCTCCCCTAGAAAGGAGAGAGGTTGGGTGTTGTTCTGAGCTAATAGCAGGGGCACAAGCAGGGACTGAAGCGGGGTTTACTCACTGTCTGTTCATTTTCCAAATTGGCCTCTTGTCTTCGGAGATCAGCCTTAATGAATGCTGGAACAAGAGAGGGAGAGAGATGTGAAGGCTGTCAAGTCACCATGCAGTGCCCAAGTCAATTTCCCCAGGACTCAAAGGAGCAGCAGAAGCCTCAGAAGAGACAGAAACACATTACAGTGAACAAGAGAAACCACTCTCCTGGACAAGTCTGAGAACACTTTTGAAATAGGAATAGAGGTTCTCTTGCAGCATGTAGAAGGTGCAACTTTGAGACCCCAGCCAGAGCCAGAGAAAAAGCCTAGGCTCCTCTTTCTAACACAGACCAGATGCTTAAAGAGGAAGAGCATTTCTGTGGAACTGCTGTGTGGGTTATGCTCTTTCCTGCAGACACTGCACACAAAAGCCTTCAATTAATATGCCAAGCCCAAAGCAAAGTCAGAGTAGAAGAACACTGAAAATTTTAATTACCTGTCATGATGGTCCCCAGGAACAGGACAGAACAAAGCAAGAGGTTTCCTGCCTTCGTCCCAAAGCGATCCATGATTTGCCCTTGGCCAATGGTGAAGGCAATACCAAAAATCTACAAATAAACAAAAGGTAATGTCAAGCTGTACTGCTACTATAAAGCAGCCCAAACTCTTTCCAATCTTTACCGAATTATCAGAGCATACAGGCCAGTCAAACAGTTGGCCTAGTGAAGCTAAAGTTTGGTTATAAACACATCCAGAGGCACCTCCTTATAGCTAATGGAATGACAGGTGACCCTGATGACTGGAATCTCATCTCTCACTGGAGACAAGCCAGGACTGTTAGCAGCTATGTTGGAAAAGGCAAGGATGACTAGCGCCCTGGAGTATTTTCTTAAACAGAAACAAAATGAGTGCCACTACAGAAATGCAATGAGGAACCTATTTTAAAAAGCCGAGTCCCAGGGTGCTTATATCTGCAGTACATTACACCAGTAATGGACAAGAAATAGGACTCAAGGCTTGGAACTACAATTAATTGGGTTTGCCTAAAAAGAGGCAAGCAAAGGGAAGACAGCACACCTACCTGTGCTGAGACATTAAGGAGCCCTGATGATGTTCCTTCTGATTCTGGGTATGTCAACTCTGCAGCAAACTCAAAGCCCAGGGGAAGGTATCCTGTCATGAAAAACCTGTAATGAAGTACACAGAAAGGAAAACTCAGCAACTGCCAAAAGGAAGACTGAAGAGGTACAGTACAGACCATAACTCTAAGGGGCATGACCCCCAGCACAGTCAAACAGTCATGCCATGCTTTTTATCCATCTGTGGGTCTGTGGGTACCACTTGCTTTCCAAAAGATTCCACTTGATTACCTGGAACAATCAAGGTGGCTGCAGCTGAGCAGGGTTACGATAATGTCCCTGATTCTAATTAAACACATACAAGTGAGAGATGGGAAGGGAAGATAATTTTGTCCTTAAACTGTGCAGGAGCCATTCAGATGCTATGGCTCTACCCAGTCCCTCCCAAAGCAGGAGTTCTGCCTCCCTGCTCATCCACTAGCACTTCACATGCTGAGGATAGCAACCTGAACATGAACTTACCCCAGCAACCCAGCAGTCACAAAGACCACCCAGAGGTGGCCCAGGCTCAGAGTGAAGGTATAGACTATCATTCCCACCAGAGACATGATATAGACAACCAGCGTTGTTTGCCTGCAAGAAAAAACAATCAGGGTTTTATTTAATCCAGTCCTCCTTTTTGCCCACAAATCTTAGTACAGCTTGTAGCACATACATAAAAAAAAAAAAAAAAAAAAAACAAAAACAAAAAAAACACCCACAACATTTCAAGGTTGCAGAGTCTCTTGACACTCATACCCAGACAGAGCAACTGGACTGACAGAGAGCATGGAAGGGCCTGCACACAGAGCAGCGCAGCAGAAGAAGAGAGATCCTACCACAGGTTGACAGGTACCTGGTCACATACAGTACATGCCACTTGAGGAGGAGAACAAGTGCCAGTTAAAGAGATCATGAATCTTTCTTGGGCATCCTCTGTACTACAGTGAGTTGAATATTACTTACAAGCAGGAGCCAAGGAGATCAAGCACTCTCAGGAAGGAATGTAAAGGAAAGAGGTATCAACACTGCTAGAGTCCTATAGGCGTATATTTTTCAGTGCTGTCCAAAACAGCTTTCATTGCTGCTCCTTTCTGTTGTTTCAACTACCTGCTGTATTCGGAGAGGTGACATACAAGCCAGGTTGCCCTCACAGCCTCACCCTCAAGCCATGTGAGCAATTAGCATGGACAGTGCTAGTTCCACAGCCAACAGCAGCTGAGACACAAGCCCTTGTCTCTGTGCAGAGAAGACAAAGACACCCCATGCTCAGGAAGTATGCCAGTCAGATCCTGGGAACAGCCAAACCTGCAGCCAGGCCACGCAAAGATCATCAGTGGACTCAGTACTGCGAGGCACAGGCAGCAGCCCAGGCCAGCTTTTACCGCAACATTTAGCAATGTCATGCTTGACTACACACCAAGGAAACGCTTTCCACATTAAGAAAAAAAAAACAAAAAAACAAACAAACAAAAAAAAAAAAAAAACAAGGTAGGTCTTCTCTAATTCCATAGTTTTGAGGAGGGAAAGGAGGGAAAGGTAAATACTTTACCTGACTGAAATTCCACCAGGATTTTGGAAGCAGAACAGTTACCAAAGTTGATTAAACCTTTAGATCATTGTCTTTTAGGGAAAAGTTACACATATTACCACAAGTTACTTATGTACTTTCTCTCAAATGTAAGTCTTAATCCATCAAAGAATGTGTTTGATATCAGTTCCTAGAATTCTACTGAAGAAAGTAAATCTCAAACTATTTTCACTTTTCCTTTTTAATGCAAATGATCACTGTCAAAAATCCAACCCAAGTAGACAGTAAGTATTACAATGTGTAAGAAAATGTTTCCACTACACTGAATTACTACAGATAAATCCAGACTGTTCCAGCTAAGGTTCTGACTTCCTGCACTGCTACAATGACTGCAGTCAGTGGTGCTCATGCCCATATGCCAATTCTTATCCAAATACAAGGCCTGAGAAGCTAATTTCAGGCTTCAGCTATTGATTCCTACTTACAAGGTTCACCAGGCTCATTTAATACATTGAAAGGCTAAACAACATGCTGTGGCAAGTAATTTTGTTGTGCATCAAAGGAGTAGTTAAATCCCTTAACCTCCACTGCTGTATCATTTGCAGAGTATGTTCTTTCCAAAGTTTTCACTGAGGGAAAAATTTGTCTGTGAAGGCAGCATAAAGGGACTGCTTACCTCTGTTATAATCCATTGCAGAGAGCTGCTACGTGGTTGGCACAGAGCCTGGAGGCTGCAGAAGGAGAAGAGCTGCAAGACTGACTGAACAGAGAGCCGTCTCAAAGAGTGAAAGAAATGCAAGTAAAAGCCTTTTCCTGTTCAATACAGGTTCCTCAGGTATGTCCCATGAGTTCTTATGCCTCCCATGCCTTGACAAGCAGCCATGGAAGAGAGAGATGATTAGGAAAGGAGCTCAAAGCTAGAACTACAGTTCTGTACTTGGGCTACATGGACCAAGTTTGAATAGGGTGCTTCCGTAGTCTCCAAACAGTAGTCTCCAAACTACATAGCAGTCAGTGCTAAAATACTGTGCAGGCCTCCAAGAGGTGGCTGCAGCCCTTGGAAGTTTAGCCACTGCCAGCAGGTATACTCAGCCCATGGAGAGTTTTATATTTTTTTTTCTCACCACAGCCAGTTTTGGGCTCAGTGCAGAGGTTTCAGGATAGTCACACAAAATCTCACTCAGTTTTCTTGGCTTATGGTTCAAGTTTTCCAAATGATTTGTATCTTATTCAGTGTCATGACAGTTGCCAAGTGTTGCACTTCACCCCTCATCTCCAAGCCAAGGTGAAAATGAGATACTGACCAGATTTGGTCAAGACTTTGTTTCACATTGATGCTACCTCATTAGTCAAGCTGCAAGAGAGGAGTTCCCAGAACATGCTGTGCCCCACTGAGAACCAGAGCAGGCAGACTCATAGCTGCAGGCAAACTCCTTAAAGTGTTCTTCACTGAAACTGCAGAACTATGTAGAGGACAAAATGGAGAAAACGGATCCTGCCATGGGTACCTCATCTAGCAAGTTTACCTCACTGACCTCCCTGAATCATTAGGCTGCAGAAAGACAACATTAATCAACATACCTTTGTGAAAGAACAAGACCACAGGTCTGAGTGTTGTGGGAATCACAGACCAGGAAGCACCATGAAGCCATGAGCTGCTGCCTGCTCACTACAGCCCCTCACAGGATCTGGACAGACAGCACTGAATGCAGATCTTGCTGCAGGAAACAGCCTTAAGCACACAAGCAGACTTCTCCTAAACCAGGCTTCAGCAGAACCCTGCTCCCACCACTGATGACAAGATAAGGAGATTCAGTGCTCAGCAGTCCAAGAAAGATGCAAAATTTCAAAGAGGGTTAACTGAGATACTGGTAGACGCTGGTGCATAGGGAAGTAAAACTTCCTGAGGAAAAACACAGAGGCAGAGTGTTCTCAGGAAGTGGCCTTTGACACCCTGTTCACCAAAGGACAACACTACTCTGTGGCCCTAGGGGCACCAGGGCATGGAAAAATGCCCAGTTTTAGCTTAATAAGCCTCTTATCATAGCCATAAATGTCATAGGAGTGAGAAAAGCATGAAAGGAGGAGAAGCAGATTCACAGAGCACATCAGCACTGTGTTCTGGTGTTTTTAGCAACCTACTCCCAAGACAGCTCTACAAGGACTGACAATTTTCATTGTGTGAACAGGGAACAGAGACTGTCTACTTAACTGCTGATTAGTGCAGTGAGTACAGGCTGGAAGTTAGGCATCCTGCCACATCACCTTAGAAAAGCTGAGGTTAACCCAACCCTGTGCTCTGGGGTGTGGAAAGGAAGCCCGCTGCACCCTGTGGAAGCATTGCTACAAAGGCACCAGTGCCAAGTCTCTGTGGCAGAGCCAGAGGGAGATCTGTGAAGGACCTGACATGCTTGCCACTTAGATGAACCTAACCAGCCCTGACATTCATCTGCCCTCCCAGTCACATTCCCAAACCTTCTGAAGAGGCAGATTAAAGAGCTCACACAAGGGACTGTGGGAAAAAAGAGACCTTGGGGAAAAAAGCTAGACAGGGCCAGCACCAGCAGGGAACAGGGCTGAAATGAAGAACACACCTCCTGCTGTTCAGTCAGCTCCAGAAGTCTCAGAGTAAGGAATGGCTATGGCCCAGCCCAGCCTTGTCTCACAAGGTCACTTGGATGAGGAAAGCAGAAGTGATAGGACAAGACTCCGAGGGGATTGCAGCTGCAAAAACACCAGAGTCAAGCAACATCTGAGGCAACAAATGAACAAGCTGGGAGCAGGAGGTGGGATGAGGGACACAGCCACGTACAACAGTTTTAACTGCTCACAGGGATGTTGTGTGCAGCTCCAGCATGCTCTGCTGTATGGACAAGGATGACAGATGGCCTCCACAGGCTTTGCCATGAGGATAGCACATTCCAGGCTGCAAACAAGCCTGAATAAAGGCCTTGTTCCTACGCTCCCAGAAGATTTCATAGCTCGAGACACGGAGCTGTCAGATGCTGGAGAAAGGGATGAATTGGAGAAGACTGCTGGGGTTTTCACCATGCCCTTATCCTTTGGCATTCAGTTTTATGCCACTTTCTTCCTGTATGAAGGTCAGAAGAAAAGACAGTCTTGGTAAATTATTAATATAAGACATATGGCAGGACAGGGTGAAGACATATCCACTACACAAGGACTAACCTTGTATAAAAAGGGCTACAGTAAGAAGGCCCAAACTGCAGGTCAGGCTAGGCTAAGAGCATTCACGTTTCAGTGGAAGAGGCCCAAGTGCCCCATCCTCCACTACCTTTTCTCCCTCCCAAATTTTTGTACTTTGCATCTGTACAGACCTAAAACACCAGTTGGGGTCTTCTGACTAGTCAATGGAGAGAGGGATGGATATTTCTGACATCTTGCCTTATAGAGATGCAGCAGTGAAAGCAGTGAGTGCTGACTGCAACCAGCTTGACCTGAGGCCACGTGAACACTGCTTAAAAGAAAAGCATAGCCAAAGAGAAATGATGATTCGTTCCGCCCCCAAACACCTCCTTCTGAGCCAGACTACCCTAAAAATACCAATACTCCCAGCAGTCTCCAGGTGTCACAATCTCATCCATCCTCTGAGCCAGGAACTTGATGTCAAAACTTTAAGGGTCTTCTCCTGATTCTGTGATTCGAGGAGATGGGCTGCTCCCAACAACCTATACCACCAAAGACAACCCCAGTTCTTGCACTGCTCTCTTGTCACTACATAACTCATGTATTTATTTGAATGGACCAAATTTGCACCTGCTATTCCAAAAACAAGAACAGTGCAGGGGCTGCTGCAGGGACTCGCCTGCCAAATAAAAGCAAGAGTGCAAGGCCATTTGGTGCCCGAGCATGACAGATGGGGAAAGCCTGACTTAGCACAGCCTTACCCTTTCAAGGAACTGCTGATGGTACAGTAAAGATCAAACATGCATGTAGAGCTCTGCAATTCCTTCTGTTATTAACCTTCCCCTGCTCCCCTCAATCACAGCTGGATCCCATTCATTTGCTTCCCTCTCTCTCCAAGCTGGCTAAAAAAAAAGACTTGATATCTTTCCTTCCTGATTTTCATGTGCTTACCATTTTATTCTTGATACTATCTCAGCAACAGAGGGAAGGGGGAGGGTACCCACCTAGAACATCTGGCATCTTGACAGCTTTTTTAAATAGACTTTTAAATGGGGCTAAATAAAGACTGTGTAGCACTCAGAAAAAAAAAAAAGTGCTAGTTTCACAGAAATTTATTTTGTAGGCTGTAACAGAGAACAAATTCTTAGCAGGGTTTTTCCTCACCTAAGGCTGAAACTATCTCCCAATAGTCCCTAGAGTCTGTAGGATAAACTTCATGGATGACATAGTCCTATTTTTCTGCACTGTTAGCCAGCTCCGCCTACCTATGTGATCCCTCCAAGGAATGAGGGGATGTGGAACAAATACAGGATTTGTAATATTTTTCTCTCTCTCCCATTCCACTGAATTTCAAGTCCCAGCTCTGCATGGTGAGTCACAAACCTCTTCAAGCCTTCATGATGCAACCTAACCTCACTTATGGAGAACCAGGAGGATCATCCAGTCTAGCAGTGCCAGCTGAGGCTACCTTACCACTAGCCCTGGGCTGGAAAGAGACAAGTCACACTGCATGGTCAGCAGTGCAGTTCTAACAGTTGTATTTCTATTTCCCAGGACTCCCATATAAGAACTGCCACACAGCCATCTAGACACAGCAACAAACAGCCTGGCAGTCCCTGGAGTCCTCGCCTACTGTTCTTATTAGAGAAGCCAATTCTCTAGTTCTGATCCCTGTACTTTACAGGGAGTGAAGGCCAGAGGCCACTTCAGAAGCTGCAAGCTCAAAAGTAGCCAGATTAATCTAAGCTGTCTACAATGAGAATGTGCATTCCTGGCCCAAGATATGAGGTTAGGATAATGCCAGTAGGACTCCCCAGATGAAAAGCTGCTGCAAGAAATAAAACTCTGAAACTGCTTTCAAGTCACTACCAGCACACTACCAGTAAGGCCCCCTGTCACCCAACCTGCTCAGACAACAGGTTATAGCACAGCCATTCTCAAAGCCAGCAGAAAAACCAAAAAGCTGGTTGGACCCCAGTATAAGACACAGGAGTCTCTTTGTATCTCCTGGCATGTCCTACAGAGAGATATGTTTCAGTGAGATCCAAATTCCTGAGGACCGGGCACTGTAGGACAAGAAAAGACTCTTAACTATCCCTTTGCAGATGGCAAGGTATGCTGGCCAGATCTCCCTTCCCAACTCACTGGGCAACAAACACAGACTCATCCACCCATAACCCCAATAACCCTTATGCCTGCCCTAAATACAGCAACACGTCACCAACACAATGCCTCTGGGCACTGGATTCAATGTGCCTTTCATTAAGCTGGACAAAAATTCACAAGGGCTGGTTTGTAAGGGTTGAGAAATGGTCTGGTACAGTCTTGATTCTGCTTGTGCCAAGAACTCTCTCATCCCTGACAAAGTAGTTACTGGGCCATCTCATCTTCTCTGTAAGCCTCCCTAGGGACCAGCAACACCAGATCTTGTATAAGCCCAGTGCCAGCTAATGCACAGCTCCAAACTTCACTTTAGACAGTCTGGGTTTTGAAGAACCCTATTCCCTACAGATCCTCCCAATTATTCAGTCTCTAGACTGCCATCTTGCAACTGCACAGGGTTGCTCCTTGCACAGTATGGAGGAAGAGCACAGTCACCAGGGCACAGAGGCAAACAAGGGACTTACTTGTAGGTTTTGGTTTTGTCCAACCAGATGCCGGAGATCAGAGCCCCAGCCATCCCCGACAGTACAATGGTGAGTCCAATCCTGCCAGCATTCACCTCCTCCCCCTGTGGTGAGACACATACACACTCACACAAATGCAGGAGCTAACTCATATCCAACAAAAAGCAAACTGCAGAAAACCCAGAGAGGAAGAGACACCAAAGTAAGTCTTTATACATGTTTTCTGCTGGTAACACACCAACCAGAGCTCCCCTTCGCAGGAACACCTTCGGGCCCACTTTCTGAGCCAGAGCTTTCTGGTCCATGAAAAAAAAGTGACCTGGCAATTGTGTCTGCACCAGCCCTGAGAAAAGGTGTGCACTGGCCAGTGTGAGCAGATACTTTCAGAGGAGTTAGCATAAACTCTATGAAGCTTGCTCATAGTTAGGATTTGGACTAGATTGACTAGAAAATATTGGGACTCACTGTAAAGCAGCACAGAAAGGAGCTCTGTGGCATGCAGCACCAGTAGGAAGCTGTACAATAGCTCAGGTACTGAGGCACCCCACCCTTCTGCCACCAGAGCATGAGCATGGGCAGCCTCCTGGGACAGATAGAAATCCCAGTAGAAATCACAGTCAGAAACAAAGAGAGGAAATTGCTGGAAGTTTTACTCAGAAGTAAATGCTCTCATTTAAGGTGCAAAAGAGCTGTCTTTTCTAGAGCTCACCATTTTGCATGGGACAGTGTAAAGGAAAAAAGAAATAGGCAAGTTCAACAAGCCAAAAAGGAACAGTCTTGTGCTAGAGCTAGCCAGGATTGCTGTGACACTGCCTTTCTCACAGACTCTCCTTTGGCAGCCAGTGCTGGACAACAGCAAGCACCAGAGAGGGCCATGAGGGTTGGATGCACTTACTGGGTAGTGATGGATCACCATGCGGTTCAGCAGAGTGGACAAGGCGTAGAAACAACCTACATTCAGACCTGAGAAGGGGATAAAAAGGCAGCACATTCAGAGCCTGCTACTCTCCTGCTGAGTTGTGAAAGTGTAGAAATGCAGAGAGAGAAATCTTTGGGACCATCAGTCCAGAACAAGGCTACAGAGTCTCAGGAGAGTGAGCCAGACTGGCTAGACATAGGTTACTGAAAGAAATGCAGACCAACATCCAGGCTTCAGCTTGCAGGAGGAAGAACCCTGCAGTTTCAGGATGGTTCTTACCTAAGCAGCTAGAGGCTATACACATTTCTGGTACTGAAAGGTCTTGCAACTCCTTCACAGAGTCTCAACCCTCTCTCACAGCCAGATCCATCTTTAGCACTGTAATTTTCTCCTCTGCCCCTAAACAAGTCAGAATACTAGAAAAGCATCTGCCTCAGCATCACACCTTGAACAAGGACCTGAGATTCAATTAACAACAGTGTCATTGACCTGTGTTTTTCCTCCCAGAGAAGAGCCTGTCAGCATTCTCCCCACTGACAGCCAGTAAATAACATTCTCTCCAAGCCAAGAAAAGCCAGAAGACAAGTAGGAGCAGAGCTGATTGGTGAAGCATAGACAGTACTACCCTCAGGCACCTGGGGTATGTGTCTACATGGGGAAAGTCTTGCATTCTAAAAGATATCACTGAGGCCTGAAAAAAAAAAAAACTGTGAAAGTAATTTTTTTTCTAAAAGAGAACTTACATTAACTGTTACAAGGATCAACCACCTGGGGAAGGTTTCTCAGTATCACCCAAGGTGAGAATGAAACTATTGGGGTGATACTGGTCAAGCCCTATTCAGACACTGCTCCACCTTACATGCAATTCTTATTGGTTAAATGCCTTCTCAAAAGGGCAGAAAACCCAACAGCTTTGTTCAGCAGGCAAGAACATACACATGTGCACTGGACCAGCGGTACTGCAACGGCTACACTCTCACCTTGGGTGATACTGAGAAACCTTCCCCAGGTGGATGAGGTCTGTAACAGTCAGCACAACTTTCTTCTCAGAAAGTCATTTACATTTGCAGTTGGTTTCTCTTCAAGGCTTCAGTGATTCTGATGGGTGGAGGGAAAGGGACAGACTTCACCACTGCAGCTCACACATCTATAGGCTCCAAAAGGAGCCATGGGTTTAAAAACAGATTTTCAGGCACAGATGCCTGACATCCTGACAAAACAGATACATGTCAAGTTCCCCCTTCCTACTTTTCCTCTCTAAGCCTCAGCTAAAAGCAGAAACTAACAAGACAGGATACAGAAGTGCAGTCTAGCAGGCAGAGCTTTGACAGAGGGAACAAAGCCTTGAGCTCTCCTAACCCTGAATTCCCCTAGCTCCCCTCAAGTACTCACTAATCCTGCACCTAGCCCAGTCTTCCACTGAACACTGGATACCTGTTGCAGTACATAGCACTATGAGGGACCACAAGATTGGCAGCTGGAGGGTGCATCACATTTCCTTCACACACCATCTCTGACAACATTACAATTTACTGTGAGGGTGGTGAGGCACTGGAACAGGTTGCCCAAAGGTGTAGATGAAAGAAAGGTGTTTAAGGCCAGACCAGGCTCTGACCAGGTCTAGGGCAAAGTGTCCCTGCACATGGCATGGAGGTTAGAACTAGACAATTTTTAAGAGCTTTCTAACCCCAACCATTCTGTGATTAAGCAAAGTTCACTCCACAACTGTATGGCACAGACAATGGATGAAGACTGAAGAAGATGAAGACTGAACAGATGAAGATGCAAGTGATCCCAAATATTGCTTGTGACAAGGCTTCCCACTTCAAAATCATGTGTCAGAAGGTTACAGGAGAGGTTAGTAAGTTGAGTGACATGCTCATTAGGCAGGAGAATCTACCCAACACTTACTCAGGAAGGCTAGAAACTCCAGCAGGGCCAGCCCCCAAGGATGGGGGAGAACAGATGTCACAGCAAGGAGGCGCCCTCCAGCCTTGAAAGCTGTCTCTTTGCAATATTTGGCTATGGCAAAACAGCTGACACACCCTAAATCAGCTTCATCCTATCTCCACCTCTAGAGCACCCCACTCACTAGGTGACACCACAAGCTGCAATGCAAGGACATGGGAGTATGGCAGATCAGCACAGTCCTTCTGCTTTTTCACTTCAAAGCTGGGCATAAACATTAACCACTCATTTGTGCACTGCTATTTCTCATCCAGCCAAGAGGACAGCAGCCTTGTGAAGACAGTCAGATGCTGCTCTGGTACCTAATGCTGTCAGTAAACCAGCTTTACAGCAGCTCTGTGATCCATGTGATTTCCAAGACAGGGAAGGGCCCCTGCTCCCAAGCTGGACAGAAAGTAAGAGTTGGCAGCAACACTTGGCACCAGAGACAGGCAAAACATTCTAAGAATCAAGACAATGTGTCAAATTTGCATATGTGAGGGCTGAGAAAAGTTCTGGGCACTTCATGTCACAGTTGCTCAGTGAAGCTTCTCTGAGAATTACAGCTGTTTGAACATCCATAAAACAGGCAATGGTTGTTTCCAACAGGAAAGTGGCCATTTGCCCACCCAGATGAGGGAAACCAGAGCTAATAGCTGGGAGCAGGACATCTGAAGGTCCAGCACCACCTGATTCTTTAGCTAGTTACTATGGTTTGTTGTAATGTAGAATAATGTTTTTGATACCTCAGTGTCTCCTCTATTTTATAGAGGCCAGGACAGGGAAGTTTATTGCCTACAGATGCAAAAGGAGCCCTTATAAAGCCTCAGACTAGAGCCCAGGTCTCCCACAGGTAGGCAGCCTATTACCTACCTGTCAGACTCTTGGTCTCTCTCTTGTTTACCCTTGTAATCCTCCCCAACAATGGTTCCTTACACAGTTCTCACTGCCCTGCCTCCTCCTCACTGCCCCATCACCATTCCAAATGCTGATTCTTTAAGACTGTCTCATGACTCCCATTCTACCAGCCTTTACCAGAATTTCCCACCCTTTTCCTGCCTACTGCCTCCCAAGAACAACGTGCTCTCCAATGCAAAGCCCAACCCCACAGACTTGGAATTCCTTAGTGTCCATTCCATGTTATGCCACAGTTTTACAGAAGCAATGCCAGCAGCCTTGGGGAAAAGGTTCTCTGAAGGCTTTCCTGAAAAACAGTTCACTAGCACTGGCACAGCAGCAGTGACACCACTGTTTCCAGCACTGTGAGTCTTGCCACAAGAAAGGAATAATTGCCTGCTGGTAATACCAAGACCTTAGAGATCTACACACCTGTTCTGACCTGGCATTGTAGAAGAATCCCCATTCCATTTAGAGCCAGGAGAGATGAACAAGAAGCAGGTTTGCCCCTCTCTCCCCTGACACATGCTATGGCAGCACAAAAGCCAGCAGGCTGCAGATATCTTTGTGTTAGGTAGGCAGAATGACTCAGTTGCGCTCATGTGGCTGCAGATGTCTTAAATCTTGGCCAATGTAACTTTTGACTTGAGTAGGAAAAACTGTCACCATTTTAAACCCAGACAAGCTGAAGAGAAAAAAGGTTTCACCAGCACAGTTCCCTCTCTGAGTAACAGTCACCACTCAAGTCAAGCTGGAGATTGGCATGAGAGGAACAAAATAAATGCACAGACCAACAGCAAGAGAAAATGAATTATGAGCCACTGAACGGATTTTCCACACTGTTTGTGACTGCCAGAAAAAATTAGCCCAGGAGGGTCAGATTCTAAACATGCTCTTTGTACTGAGAACCTTCCTCTCTCCTCTAGGGCTTGTTTATGCCTATTAGAGCAAATGCTTTCCCCTTTCTTTTTCCTGAAGGGTAAGTGTGAACTGAGCAGATGATACAATCCAACATTAGACACAGTCTGCCTGACAGGTTTTTCTGTCTTCAGTTTCTGAGGGGGCATTATGTACTATGGAAAAGAAAAAAAAAAAAAAAGCCAAACCCAGCAGCTGCAATGCAAACCAGCAGAGTTTAAGAGCAATCTGAGAGGAATATTTCTAGAAGTCTTCTGCACTGAGAAGGAAGGGAGCAGAGATTCCAACAACTCCAAAGACCATTAGCATCCTCAGTAAGTACAAAGCCACCATCTGACTCTCTTCAACCTGCCTACTCATCCACAAGGTCTTTCAGATACAATTGCTGGCAGAATGTGCAGAACTTTCAGCAATATTTAACTGTCCTCCTGAGAAGCTTCCATATCAAGCTGGTAGGAAGAGTGAGGACAAAACTACCCACAGACTGGCTGGCTACAGTATACCCTATTATGCAGCCAGGCACAGACCACAATGGCCTTTCTGCTAGTAAGAAAAACACTTTTCCATATGCCAATTCAGAATCAGGGAATAGGTTCAACACATCACACTGCCCTCAAAGAAACAGACCAAGATTGCTGATGAGAAGGAAGCAGCAAATTCAGCATGCAGGGACAGATAGCATAAGATGTTCTCCAGTCCTTCTTTCCAATTGCTTCACAGGGACTGCCTAGGAAGCTGACAAAGTCAGCACATCTGCATACTCCACATGACCCCTACAGAGATGCCTGGCAGTTATATTCATATCCTTGCCTTCAGAAATGACTTTCACCCAGTTCTACGACTTGCACTCAGACACTTCTTATTTCTTATGTAAGCATTTAGATAGTGATGTAATTAACTAAATGACTAGGAAAAAAGAACAGATAAGGAAATCCCCTGAACAGCAAACAAAGACTGGGACAACATTTGTAGAGGCATATCATCCTCTGTGTGATTGCCTTCCTTTCTTTCCTCCCTACTGCATTTGCTGGTAACCACTGCTGAAGAGAACTGGGCTATAAGGATTCCTGGTCTGTGGCAGCACAGGGGAGCTATCTTTCTGTTCCCCTAAAACAACTCAAGCCAGTTACTGCAGAGCACAGAGAGTGAGGGAGAAGCCATGATATGTGCACAAGAAGACCAGACCTTACCATAAGTGACCATAAGCAGCAAGAAGTTGGCATTGCGGAGCAGGCGGAGGATTGATTGCACGTAGGAATACTCTGCAGTTGGTCTGGACTGGATCGAAGCCTGAGCTCGGCTTGGAGGGTTCGGGGGCTTCTCCTTGAAGACTGAAACCAGACACAAAGTACATCTGTTTGTCATGGTGCAGTTGAGGCCTGACCACACAGTGCACCATTTGAGGGATGGCAGAGGGGTTGGTAGAACCAAGTGTACAAAACACACCTTTTCCTTAAGCTTTGATCTCCATGCATGAACTTATCCAGGAACAGGAAAGAGCAGCTCTCTCCCTAGAGTAACTCCTGTCACCATCCCAAGGGAAACACCTTGCCTTCAATTAGCTTTTTGTGTAGGCAGTGCCCAGCAGCACCGAAAGAGTTCTCAGGATTATTAATGCCTTTGTCTCTAGAAGGATGACCAGCCAGGTGCAAAAGTGTTATGTGCATTTGCAAATGACAAAGTGGAACTGGACAAGTCAGTTGACAAAGGTGGCCTAGTGCTCTGCAGTGGCCGGTGTCCAGGGAATAATAACCTTTGCCAGGTTTGATTTCAGGCTAAGCCAGCTGCTGCCCCTTACTAGTATTAAAGTAGCAGCCAGAAATCCAGTCGCAGGTGATATTGCTGTGCCAGGTGCGAGACAGGCATTTTTGTACCTTGTCTATTCCATGCCCCACATTATTTGAAATCTATATCTCATGCCACCAGCAACATGAATAACCTGGCAAGACGAGCCTGTCAAAAAAATTGCATGGAATTCAGCAACCAAACTCAGCTTGCCAGTGAGCATGCTTTCATGCTAAAGATCTGGCTTTGACTTCATGTGTTAAGCAGGGGAATTGCACCTCTTGTGTCCTGTTACTGCCCTTCATGCTATATTTTCTCCACTCATAACTGGGAACAGCTTGTTCCTGTGATGCCATATAATCTGTCTCTTTCCACTCTTAAGTGGTCTTAGTCAGGTCCCAGACATAACCCAAGGCCCAGCACCCTGTTTGCAGGGAAGATGAAGCCTGCAAGATATCGTTTGGTTTTTAAACTACTTACTCATGCCTGGAATTTGTTATGCAGGCAATGTACAAAACTAGCAATTTGGCAGGCTCACTGGCAGCCTCCCTTCTACATGTGCTGTTCATCAAGGGTTTGAAGCAGCAAGATATAGTATTGCATGACCCTGTCAGATGCATGGTAGGACACATCCCCAGATGGCCTGCCCAGCCCATTTCCTGGCACACAGGCCCCTGGCACACATTGGCTGATCTCAGTCCCATCTGGTTTCATGTTCACACTCCCACCACCTTACCTATGATGACCAGGATGAACAGGGCTGATGCCACACCTGCAGTCATGAAGAACATGATGCTGATGTGATAGGCCAGCTTCTCCACATCCTCCACATTCGGGATCAGAACTGGAGGGACCAGAAACCCTGCAGCAATGCCAAGCTGAGGAGAGTGAGGGGATAAACAGAGGCATAACATGAAACCACAACAGTGCCACTACCCCATAGCTCAGTACAGGCTCAACTGAGCCTAAACCAATTTCACAACCAAGATGAAAATCTTCTTTACCACCAAAAAATTAGAAGATAAAAGTCAGATACACATTGCAAATAGGCCATAAGAAAGGTTTCCCCACTGCATTTACAGCTGTCAGGATATTCAAGGCAAGGTTTTACAGCAGAATTGAGCAGAATGAATACCTGGCTCCATCAAAGTGGAGGTCTGGCCTGACCTTATCTCCCCCACAAATACATGTTCCTGTTCACATACACATCCCATTCCTTTACCTTGCCCCTGCTTTACAGCTGGTCTGTTCACTTGGTAATTCAATTTTGCTCATTAAGAATGGCAGAAAACAAGAACATCAAAACCAACCAATATTTGCTGGGTCAATCACTTGAACCAATTTATTTTCCAGCCACCTAAGTTCAAGGGCTGAGAGACCTGACCACGCACGTAATTGAGATATTAATCTGGCTCAGCCAACTTCAATACAGTTTCAAATGAGCAGTCTCCCAAGACAAGGCTCGCCCTATGACCACCAGGAGAATCTAGAAGAGCATCAAGGCTGAAAGCAAAGGACGTGTTGACAGCACACATCCTAGATGTCAAGGTTGTTTTAGTAATGGAGCTTGGCAACTGTCCCTGGATGAAGTGCTCTGAATGCCACAGAAAGCAAGGACTAAGGAAGACAAGTTCTGCGCAGCTCATAAACCTCACAGAAGCACGTCAGCACAGAGCAGAAGACCCAAGAGCCCTGTAACCCAGGCATGAGCTTGGATAACTTGCCCAGGCTGTCTTCTAGAAAAACCTCCTTGTGCTTTCTGCATGCTTTCTCTGACATGTCTCCATGTTTCTGGGATGCTGATAGACTCATTGAGATTACTGGCTGAGACAAAGATCTCAGAAAAACTATATTTTCATATATTGCCATATTTGGTAGTTAAGCTAAAATTCAGCTTGTGCCCTCCAGCCCCAGAAAACTCTTCACAAAATCCCTACTCCTCCCTCCAGCTGGTGTATTTTTGAGACAGGAAGAATGCTGAGGATTCAAATAGAGATATCTGCTACCGTATTTAGCTTACAAACAAGTGACTTTAAACCATGTCTGGCCAAACCTCTCCTGCGTCAAACAGTGCCCTCCACTGGGACCAGGAATATTCTGGGTCAAGATCAGCAACAGATATCTACACTAAATACATTCTTGGGGCTCAGACATTTCAAGGAGCTAGTGAGAAGAGCCACCAAGAGATTACAGATGTGCCCCACCGGTTCAAGGCACTGTCAAGAAAAAGAAAATTTGAGGTTTGGTTACATAAACTGAAGACAAACCCAAGCTGTGCCATCCCAGATAGCAAGTCAAGGACTGAAAGAGTTTAGGAGGAAACTTAAAAGACCATTAGGGAGGATAAATCTTCCTAACATCCTCATGGCACAGAGAGACTCTGACACAGGACTAAACTTGCCCGAACTCAGTTTTGTTCAGATATGGCCTATGCCCAGCCTCTCAGCACAAGTCAGGCAGGCTCTCCTCCTCTGCACTGCCCACTGACTACAGTGAGCGCAACTATCATGGTTTAGAGGCTTCAAGGTCCAATCTCCATCAAACTGCATGCCTCCCCTTCCCTACACAAACCTACAGCTGCACAGAAAATGTAACAGCATCAAACACAGAAGCTCACAGAGATCTGAGAGGGCAAAAGCCTGCTTGCCCCTGCAGCACATTTATTTTGCCCTCCTTGTAGCCAAGTGCAGGCCTGTGCCTCTAGTGTGCCTGGTCAGACCAGGATACAGCCAGCCTGGGCTTCACTCCTATCTTCAGTGCATTTCTAAAGATTTGACCTTTGAAGAAGAAACTCTCAACATTGCTCCTTTCCATTTGAGGGAAGAGTCCCATTGAGTCTCATGTCAGGTCTTCTGTGTGCCCTTCACACTTTCCCAAGTAAGGTTTACAAACACTTTATTGGAAACTGACTCTTTGTCTTACCACTGTTGCATTCTTGGAAGAACTAAGCTGTATCCCTGTGCTAGGTACTTCTTGGCTTCCTTCTCGCTACAATCACATGCTAGCCACATGAGCTGCTGAACAGCAGCAAAACAGGAGAGGAGAGATCCGTGCTTTATTCTGACCTCTAACCTAAGTTTCTCCAGGAACATAGCTGAGATTCAATCTTTTCCAGTCTCCCTGCAGCTGCTCCTTCCTGAAAAAGGATCTGTCTGATATACCTAGCAGAGAAAGTATTGAGAGTCTGTGTTACAAATTGTTTAGAAATCTTTTACTGAAAGGTCCTACAGTCATCACTTACCCAGTGGGTCACAGACTTAGTCAACTTTCTTGAACTACTTATTGCCTTTTCAGAAGAATTTTCCTGAGCAACTTTTCTAACCGTAAATGGATGTTTTGTCCTTTCTCTTTTCCTCCCCCAAAAAGAAGAAACTTCTATCCATTAGGAGTACATTATGCCTTTGATAAGAATCAGGTAGCACAATGGACAAAAAAATCATAGCAATAGGAGCTACATTTTATATTTCAGAGCAACTCATCCTAATAATTCTGTGAAGATGAGGCCATAAGATTTCCTGAACGACACTCACAGACCCTAGATTATTCATACCATTTTTAGGAAACAGGACAAGCTCTCAACAACATGAGTACTACTACACTGCATATACTTTACCTGTTATAAAGGAGATTTTTAGCCTGGTTCTCAGCAGGTCAGTGTGAACATTACCATCAGCCCACAGAAACACTGTAACCAATTAACTGGAAAATTTAAAAGATGCCTTAGAAATGGAGAAATAACTTCTCTCCCTTCTCCACACCTTGCACATCAGGGAAAATAAAGCAATGTAAAAATAGGGTTAGTTCTGCAAAAGTCTGTGCTACCCTTCTTACAGACACTATCAGTCATAAAGCATCATAATGGATCCTCTTATTTAATTTGCATCTCCAACCTTTATACAGGCAGATAGGTCTCCAATACCTATATAGATAAGCTTGTTCTCAAAATTTGGTATATCACTCGGAATCCTCTCACTCAAAACACCCAGCACTGTCCTAATCTCTGAGGATCCCTCCATGAGATCAGGCTGCTGGCACTTTATTTTAAAAAGGCTTTGGGGTAATTCTTAAACACACTGCCAGGAAAGTCAACAACTACAGCAGAGTGCACTGTTCAGATGACCTACTATTTAGAGACTAGTAAAGGATAGAAGGAATGTATTTCCTACCTGAATTTTACCAAGGACCAGTCACAAAAACAACATCATATTCAATATGCAATGTGCACAAGAACAGGCAACAAAACCAAGAGTAAGTAGCTAAGAAGATGGTATAAATGTACCCATAATCTTGAAATAGAAAATGACATGTATAAGGTTAGCTGCTAGAAGTCTCCTGAAGGAAGAGAACCAGTGATGTATCAGCATAAAAACTGTAAATGAATGATAAGAGGAGAAGTGTAGGAGTGGACCTCCACCTCAAAGAAAACTACGAGTCAGCAACAGGATCACAGAAGCCCTGTAAAATTCCATGAGTAGGTATAAATGTTGACAGAGAGGACCACCAAATCCAGAAGGTCAATTAAAATCTTGAGAGAGAGAGAGAGATATGCTGCAAAAGCAAAAATATACAACAGTAAGAAATTTTGACAATGCCCTTTCAAGCTAAATAAGCGTCATGACAGGGATGATGCAGAGACTGCATTTTTGGATTCCATAAATATCCTTTTCTGAAGAAAACTTAGAAGAGGCAGCACAATTTGTAATTTTGACCCAGAACAGCACAGTGTGACTATGATCAATATTACAAAATGGTTCTGCACTGAAATTCAGCTTCCTTGCAGCAGCGACAAAAAAAAGGAAACACCCTCCAAAACACTACAGCAATATATAACTCACAAGAGGAACCTGCCTGAAAGGAAAGAAGTGTGCTAAATGGAAATGAACAAGAAAAGCCTAAGAAATTAAATGCTTGCAAGTGGCATTAAGATCATGCAAAGACCCTGAATCAGAGGCTGACTGTAAGCCTAAAGAATATTAGCAAAATATTTTAGAATAAAGGAACCACAATTAAGTAAAAAACAAAAACACAAAAAAACCCACAACAAGCAAACAAAACAAACCCACAAGAACATAAACTATCCAGCTCTAGAATTGGACATTATTCCTTCAAGCAAAGAAAAATGACAGCAAGCTGGACCAAGCTAAAATAAACGGGTAATTAGGCCAAAAGAGGCACCAGAACAGCTTTACGAACTAAGTCAAAACTCTTCAAACACAACAAAATCAGGAAACCTGACAGAAGGGTCAGTGTGGAAGGAGAATATAATATGATCAGTGTGGAAGGAGAACATTCGAGAAAGAGGTCTTGGACCATCATTCATGACATGATGTGTTATGAGGGGACGATATTACTCAATTTATTTAAACTAATTTCTTCTATGAGGCATCAGGACCAGCTGGTATTCATCTAGGCACTCAAAAGAACAAGTCAACAGAAAATCCACACAACTTGCACACAAACATACCGAATGGAAGAAAAGTGATGCTGAATTTTAGGAGGCTCAGCATAAGCAGGAGTCCCAGGAAACCCCGAGACCAGCAGCCTGCTGGTTTGGCCAAGTGGACAGAAAATGTAGCAATCAAAAGATGTATGCTTTGATAAACATCAATACAACAGGTTTTTCAGACACCGTGATTTCAACATGGTCTTGGCAAGTTCCCAAGCCAAGACTTTGTAGAGTGAGGAGGATACACTCCCAATTCCCTCTGGATTCACCCAGGGAACTCCTTTGAGGAGATGCTTGTTCCAAAGCTCTGGGCAACAGAGCATCATCTTCTACTCTTGTCTGGGTATCAAAGCTCTGTCCTAGGCCCTCCCTCCTTTTCTAACTACAGGTGCCCTTCAAAGTGTAACCATGACATTTCACAAGAGCAGCTGAACCTTCTGACCCTATAATTCACATATCACAACCTGCAGAGAGCAGGCAGCTACCCCCTTCTCAGACCCTGTGCTTCCCAACTGCACATTGGCTTCCCAATACTTTGCTATCAGCAAAAGTCCCAGCTGTCTTTCCATATAAAAGGCTACAGGGGAATTGATAATGCCCAACTGAGGAGCTGTTTAAGCAGAAGCTGCCAGTTCCTACACAGTAAACTTTTGTATGAATTGGTGTCCAGAATATGCTTCTCCCATACCACTGACAGCAAAATCAGAAGAGCCTATTGAAATCCAGATAGTCAGGAAGCCAATGTACATATTTGCACAGTTTACGTAACTTTCTTGGAGCGTTTTAAGAAAAAATAACTCAAGTTGTGAAAGGAAAAATTGTACTCGAGCCTTGTGATGAGATAAGACAGGGCTTAAGCTCTATTTTACTTTCCCACTAATGTGGAAGACATTTTGTTTTTTGCCAACTGCACTTGCACAACCAAAGCTCATCTGCAAACAAAGCAAACTCTCTTCTGCAGCACACTTCTGCTTCTGTGGCATCATCTCATAATGTTTCATATGATGCAATGCTGTACAGTGAAGACTCTTCCCCTGTGCAAGTCATTTGGGGCCGGTCAGCCTTGAATGCACCTTCCCCCAGTCTGCTGGGAAAGAAATGCAACACAGCAAAACAACAGCAGTAGACAAGAGAGAGAACAAAACAAAGGGGTTCCAGCTCTGACAGCTGCCTCAGCTGCTACTAGAATCCTCAGTGAGGATATGCTTTGGTCAAAGACTTACTCCAGTCACCTCACACAGACAATCCTGGATATCCTGCAGGGCAAGTGCTGAGGGTGCTTGCTGTAGGGTAGGCCCTCCCATCAGAAACACTGCAGACATTCATTTAAACTCCCAGGCAGAACTCAATCCAAAAGCCAACTTCTGTGAGAGAGAAGGGAGAGTTGCCTTCGGTCTGGGAAGGGAGCACCACATGAAATGGGTAGAAAAAGTTCATTTCAGGCTCTCATGTCCATTAATAGAAACTGAGGCATTCCTGCAAAAGCCACACTGCTATTTGGTTAGCACACCCTCCCACACTGAGCCACATCCAAGATTTTGGAGAGTTAGCCACATAGCACTCCTTGAGATCCAAGCACTTTGGTCCACCCTGCCCTTTTTTTTTTCATGGAGAGAAAGTAGACAGAGCTGGAGAATGTCACCCATTAACTACTGTCACTACAGGCAACTATGTCAACCATTAGCTACTGCCACTAAAATCTTCTCTATTCTGATAGCTAAAACTCTGAGAGATACTGGGCCAAGCTAGAGAGCTGTGAGACAGATCACCACCTGTCCATATTTCTAACAGGGAATCATCTGAAGGAATGGGAATCCTCCAGCAGAGACAAAGCAGCCAAAGAAGATCTAGAAGTCCACTCAAAGGATGGAAGACAGGGATTCCACAGGATATGATACATTTCCACAATGCTTCTTAGACTTTAAGATGCTGTCTTCCCTGAAGGCCAAAAGGTACAGAAGAGAGTTCAGTGAGGCATCAAACATTGGCACATGCTCTAACACAAACAGCACTGTAGGATTACCAGCTCAAAAGCAATGGCTATTCAGGTGTTGCAGACCCAACTACATGGCAAAACCCACCTCAGGCACTACCCCAGGCAGACTCTTTCCCCCAATTCAAAACAGAGGAAAGGACCCGCCAGGAGTAAGAGAGAGAACATTTCCCCGAATTTCATTCACACCTTATCACCAGGTTTGTCCATTTCAAAAGCCATCATCTAATCACTTAGAGACTGCCACTCCCAGCAGGCTGCAGATACCACCTAAAACCTCTGCCTCAGGCTGTTTCTGTTATGGAAGCCCTAAATCTCTGATGTCACATCGCAGCTACATGCTGGGTATGTGACTTCAGAAGAGGGACAGATCCTAAGACCACTGCTGCCTGATTTTTCCCCTAAAGCAGAGCTTACTATGAGGCTGAAGTTTTCTTTCCTCCCAAATCACATCACCTTTTTTCAAGCCCTGCTTAAAAAAAAAAATTAAAAAAAAAAAATTACTGCAGAAAGATCATTTAACAGGCCTGCATCCTTACTCCCAAGCCCACCGGTCACTTGTTTCTTTGTCAAAACAGCAAGAAACAGGAACAAGGTTTCTCTCAATCAACAAAAAACCAATACTGGTGGCAAAACAATACAAATCAAGTCCACAAATGTTCTTTGTCCGTGTGCAACACAGTTATACACTTCTCTGCGTGCTGCCTATGTCCCTTGCCCATCAAGTGACGACACGTGAGAGTGAGATATGCACAGAATCCAGGCACAGCAGTTCATCACCCACCGTGGCAGCTGAAGGAGAGAGCTGGTACCTGGCCATCAAACCCAGCTTAAAAATTTCAAAATGCCATGAAAACTTACCTCGCTCCTAAACATCCCCACCACTATGTTAGCTCTGTCATGCCAAAGGACCATGTGCTTCCTCATCTCCACATCACGGAGGAGCAGGTGTGTTAAACAAAGGGGCAAGACCTGCTGCTGCAGCAAGCCACACTCCTGCAAATGCCAGTGTCTCAGGAGATACTGTATCTGATACTGCATCTTCCCACTGCAGTCCTGTCACCAGGCAGAAAGATGGACAGTCTGCCATCAGCCCACAAGTTCAGAAGCCTGTTTGCTGCTGCCTGTCAGGGCTGAACCACAGTTCCAAAAAGGGGCACAGCTGATGAATCAACACAACAAAAGGGTAACAGCATGGCTGTACCCAGACCACTCTCTCCTATCCACCTCATGTGTAGGGCTTCACATAGATATCCAGCACCGAGGTGCTCCACAGCAGCACTGCTGATGTAGCAGGCACACTACTGACAGCTGTATTTCATAAGCATGTCAGACAAATTCCTGCCAATATTAAAATACATCTGAAGAACATTAGTGAACTCTTCATAACACTTCTGCTTCTTTACTCCAGATCTTCAACATGAGGAACAGTCCCCATATAGGTTTTTCCTAGTTTTTCAAGCAATGAGAAGCCAGTAATATTTCAATAATACTAATATATTAATGCCAAAGCATCCGACATGCAAACTTCATTCTATACCTCCCCACACATGAACTTCCATGACAAAGGAAAAAAAATGGGAAAACGCCTATGTATCTTCCTGTTAAAATGTGGAAAAGTAAAATATCATGAAAACCACCAGTGGGTAAACAAGAGAATGTGATCACATTCACAGGTGTTCACACTTTTGCTCTCCAGCACAGATTCAAGAGTGCTCAATCTAACCAGTTTTTGCACTTTAGATGCCACAGCCAACATTCAGCCAGAAATAAGTGAGGTCATTCTCATACCTTACTAAGGATTGTTTGGTTTTTTTAAAGGGTATTTAATACCTGGTCTAATTGATTCAATGATTTACTCTTCAGGGCTAACTTTGAACTTGAAGGTTACCATCATTCAGCAAGCAGAGGCAGTGTCCTGAGCCCAGCAGACAGGGTTTTCCTCAGGACAGTGCTGCTGAAGTGCAGCCTGGGGCCAAGAGAGCAAGAGCAGAAAGAGGACAGGTATAGCAAATAAAGAAGCAGTGACACTTCCCTGCTTCTTCATGCGGTTGTTTGCAATTCCTAATGGAGAGGGACAACAGTGCTTGGTATTCAATAATAATAATAATTAAACTAAGTGACGTGGCAAGGAAAACCATACAGTTGTAGAGAAACGAGCATAGGGAATAATTTACCATACTGCAATTACAAACCCACTGTATTATACCCTTTGCTAGCACTCCCTAATACAGTCTTTAACTGCAGTCAGGAAAAATGTATGCCTCTATTTCTTCTCCCTGCCCAACCTCACCAGTAAACAAAATAGCTAGTTTTCATTCACTGTGATTATGCTTGACTATGGGAATAAATAGGTCTTCCCTATGGAGTATGCTCTGTCTTTAGTCATTACCATTTCTGACTTCTCTGATTCTCTAAAAGGAAAGTCTGGGCTCACAAAGCAAAGACTGTACTGAACTGAGGTCTCATTGTCATGTCAGTTCAACCACCAGAGCACCAAAAGTGTAGCCAAAGTTTGCTTTTCACAACCTTTACACTAAGCCACTCCTTTTGGGATGATGATAACTCCACACAGGTATACAGCACAGGCTGACAGACTCATTGTTTGGGTTTCTAATGCACACTGTTGAGTAACTCCATCTGAATAATTTTTTAAAAGTCTGACAGCAAAATGCTCAGTTGCTTATTTGCTCATGCCAAGTTAGATGCCTTCCACTCTAAAGATGCATTTAAAAACACATAAAAACCAGCCCACTAGAAGGGATGGTAAGAACAAAAAGGAAAGCTTAGATGCACCCAAGGGAAGATAAATATGTTGGGTTTTTTTTTCCAAAAGATATGAAGCAGTCCCCTTAATTCCCTAGCACTGTTCAGCAAACTACTGTTCCTCAAATACCACCTCCAAGCATTCACCTCTTTTTGCCTCAGCAGTATCTAAACAAATACAGAAACACAGGAAGAAGCAGCCTGCATTAAAAGCTACCTGAGCTGAAAACCATTCAAATCAGTGGCAGCCACTCACAGGCTGAACGGTCCAGGGTGGAGCACAGAGTCACATGCAGGGGGGTACACTGCATCTCAAAGCGAGGGGCACAGGCCCAGCCTAGCAGCCAATGCCAGGTTCCACTTTCCTCTTCTCTGTGTCAGAGCTGCAGAGCCAGGCTCACTTCACTTATGCCTCACTGCATCAGTATTGGCTTATTCACTTCATGCAACTGCTATGAGCAGGTGTTCCGGTGCAAGGGTCAAGGAGCCATTTCCCTGATCCTTTTAAAGCTGTATAAAAATTTATCTCCTCTGGCTACGAGAAAAGACAATGAGAAAAGACAATCACAGCTTGAGCAAGCGTGGGTCATTGGCCTCTGGCACCTGCATTGATAGGAGAGTCCTCGGGGAGCTGACCTCACTCTGGCCTGATGGAACTTTAGTTTTTTTCAAAGCAACTGCTTGTAGAAACTTCGTATCTACTTTTAAGAGGTATGAAAGTGCTAAAGTCCTTTTCCTCCAGGGCCCAATGACAATGTTTTCAGCAGACAGCTGATCTCCTTTGTCCCATCTAGTTGTCAGCAGGAAGAGGATATTGCAGTGTCAAGTCCAGATGCAAGTGCAGATACAAGATTTGAAGGATACTCTGCCTGAAGCAGTTTCTCAGCATTGCGCTTTCCCCCCCAGGCCATTCATAGTTCAACTGGATCACAGCCCTGGACTGGAGATTCACATAAACATCAAGTGGAGTGCACTGGAGCAGAGCCTGAGCCAAAGACCTCTCAAAGCCAGAATCACACCTAACCCCCATGCTGCCCCAAACTTTGTAGATGGAGGTCCCACTTGCCTTAGCCACCACCATCAGCCCTCAGGCTAACACCAGTGGCATCTCTCCAGATACCAGCTGCATTTTCCAGGGGGAATTTCATGTCAGTTTATGTTATCTCTGCAGCTGCCCTTCAGGCCATGTGCATCTCCTGCCCCTCCCTGGTCTGCTCCCTCAGCACTCCCAGTCTCCAGCCAGGCAGGTGACAGCCTGCCCCACACGGGCGGCCAGCCGGGGGGCAGCTGCCCATTACCTGGTTCCCAAAGACCGCAATGGAGCAGGCGGTGGAGACCTCGTGGGAGCCAAACCAGACGGACGCGATGCGTGAGGGCAAGCCCAGGATGAAGACCTGGGCCAGGCCACAGATGACCTGTCCCAGGACAGTGACGGGGAAGAGGTGCGGCTTCAGGCTGCCCAGCTTCACCCAGGCACCCATGGCATTGAGGGCCGAGCCGGCCAGGGCGATGAGGCGCAGACCCCTCTTGTCCAGCAGCCAGGCGACAGGGAAGAGCAGGGGGATGTAGATGAGCATGTAGCTCATGGAAAGCCAGTCGATGGCGAAGGCGCTCACGTCGTAGAAGCGCATGAAGACGTTGTTGATGCTGCCGTACTGGATCCACTGGAAGGCGTTGCACAGGGAGTAGCTGCTGAAGAGCAGCAGCACAGCCCAGCGCAGCCGGGACAGCTGTACCTCGGCGGCGGCATCACCGACCCCTCCCGCCGCAGTCGACAGACTCGGCGCCCCTGCGGGCTCCTGCAGCACCATGCCGGCACCGTGGGCCGCTCCCGGCTCGGCTCGGCACGGCACGGCACGGCTCGGCTCGGCTCGGCTCGGCACGGCTCCCCGGCGGCACCACCTGCCCAAAACGCCCCGCCCGGCCGCCCCCGCCGGGCTCCCTGGCGGCCGCAGCGGGGAGGTGCCCCCGGCCCGGCCCGGGCCGGCCCTCCCCGCCCTCCGCCCCGCCCCGCCGCGGGGCCGGGAAGGGCTCGGGCCGCCCCGGGGGGCACGGCAGGCCCTGGCAGCGCCGGGGCACTGGTGGGCCGCAGCCCTGGCCTGGCTCCTGCGGATGCGCTCCCGCCCCGCAGCAGAGCGGCCGCGATCCCCTCCCCAGGGCCGCCCCCCGGCACAGCCCGGGCCGGCCGAGAGACACCCCCGGCGGTGTGAGGGCCGGGAGAGGCTTCGGCCGCCCGTGATGAGCGGGACGTGGGCTGAGCAGAATTGTGACCTGGGGGAGGCTGTGAGCGAGTGGGCAATGCCCGACCCCGCCGGAGATGCCAGGGTGGAGTCCTGGAGAAGGAACCGGTTTGGGTTTCGTTTGGGTTGGCCTCTGGTGGTTTTTTTCACAATGGCACACTAGAGAGTGAAGATATCCAGTGAAATCAAAATTAAAACATCTCAGCGTCACCGAAGAGCCAAAAGTGGTGTTTGTTTCCATTCTCATGGGGAATTCGCAGTTAATGAGTCAGCGCTTGTTTTCCCATTACTTGAGCAACACACCACTGGCAGATGCCTGCCTGGAGATCATTTATGATCTACAGTTCATTTAATTAGCATCATGTTACCTGAATTGCATAAACATTCCCCAGCACAAGGACACCAGTTTGCTGGTGGTTCAGCTCTCTTCCAGCATTCAACACACAGGTCAAAATTCATTTGGAAAAATCGGAGCAACGTCTTTTGGATGTTGTATTCCTGAAACAAAGGAATACAGAGTATGAAAAAGTGAAGTTTCTCTGGCGTGTATTTACTTGATAGCTGCATCATGACGTTTCCTTTTTGCATACTTGGTGGAACACTGTTAGAAGTTACTGCTGCTGTCTTCTGAGTTATCTACCTACTGTGAGGAGCAAAGACAGACAAACTTTGATGCCTTTATGTTCTTATTTACTACGAAAGAAAACAAACAAAACCCCCAAAGAAAAAAGTTTTGCACAAACTATTCCAAGGAGCACAAATATCAGTTTATGTAGTTCTTGCTGTGTATCCTCACAGAGCTTATTCCTTGTCATCTGCTTGGATTTCCTACTCCCAGCAGTGGCCAGGAGCAGAGCTGGAGATGAGCAGAACCAGTGCCATCTTCCCTATGTACTCTGTTGAAAGTTCCACAGGGCAGAGCTGCAAACCCTCCTACTCTCTCCCTCCTCAGCCCATGGCATTGCCAATGAACTTCCAGCCTCACCTGGGATGCTTCTCACAATGGTACAACATAGTCATAATGTAGCCCTTTTACATAATAAATAAGAAAGGCAAATTCAGAAGCAAAAGCCAGAAAAGAGGTTTTCAATCCCATTCATTATTAAATTTGGCAGCCAAAGTTAACTCGAAGCTCTGCACTGAGACAACAGAAAGAACAGAGGAATTTGTTGTAACAAATTTGTAATCTAAATGTTATCAGGAATGCAATGAGTGATGGTGGTGCAGATAGAGCAGAGGTGAAATGGAGCAGGAAAAAGGCTGTCATGGTTCAACAACCACTTAGTCTGAGAACTCTAACCATAAACAGTGAGATAGTACAGAAAATTAACTTCTAGGTTGATAAGATTTGAAAATACCTTTATAACATTCTCCACAAGATTATATGGAAATCAAAGTGACACAGAGGTAATCACTATCATTGATTAAAGAGCAGTCAAAAAACAAAGGCAAGAAAAGAAATGTACAGGCAATTTTTAAGATGGCAATCTGGGTTTGTTCAGAGGACCATCATTTATTATCTCTTTAGCAGTGTAAGGAACAAAATTTGCAGATGGTTAAGACATGAGTTAGTCAAGCCTAACTTAAATATGTCACCTCCATGTTGTATTGAGGTTGAAATGACTTTAGGACTGTAGCTTCAGCTATCTGTAACTGAAAGTATTATCACAGTCCATGGCATGTTTAATTTGTAAACTCACATAAATGCAGAATGATGGAATTAGGTGCTGTATGTCAGTCTCCTGTTGTAGGGTCTCTGGGCAGCCAAGAGGAAGATATCAGTGACTGAATGTGGTTTTCAGAAAGAGAACAAGCATAGAAAGTATAAAGAGAACAAATTAGGAATTGAGGAGATACTGTCAAATATCATTAAATTTCTTAATACATGACTGAAAAAAGAACACACATGCAATAGACAAACTTTAGATATATGGGAGATGACTGAGACACACGTTGGATCCTTTGCCTCCTGCAAGCTCTACTCCAAACTGGGGTCAAAAACAGTCTGTCATCCTGAGTTTTGTTTTTGTCCCACCTTCAGCTCCTAAATTTATCTCAAAAATCCTCAGGTTTACTGAGGATTGCTGCAAGATCTGCAGCAAGTCAGAGCCTGCCAAGCAAGGAGCCATTTGCTCCAATGTCTTAGTCCTGTCAGAAAAGTCAAATGGTAAGTCAAGAATGACGAAAACACAGACTCTGCTGAAAATAACAGCTGAAATCAGATGCATGAAAGCAGTGCCCAGCCTCTGGTGACTGCAGCCTGTCAAGTGAACATGAGCCAGGCAGGGACACAACACTGGCTCCTCAAAGTTGAGTCAGACAAGGGTTTTTCATACCTATAGGCCCACACTTCCCTAAACTTCTGTCCTTGGATTTCAGGGCTGTTTTGTTACTAACTCTGTGAACTATTCAATCACCCCTTTATATAATTTGCCAATTTCTAATTATAAAATACTAAAATAAAACCCCTGTGCTTTGCATTTCCTCCTCTATCGCTGCATCTGTTTCTACTCACATGCCTCTTTCCCTTCTTGAAGCAACAGAGCAGCTGCTTTTGGATTTCCCTCATCACAGCATATTTATATAAAAATTTCTTAGCCATGAAAAATTATTTATATTTCAGGACAACCCCTTGAAGTGGATTTTAAAGCTAGAGGGAAATCTCCTTTACATGGAGATTAACAGAAGTGCTAAAAAGCTTATAGGATCCTAGAGCCAAAAGTATCTGTGAAGATTGGAATGCACAAAATCAGAGGAAGAAGCAGGACCCAAATTAAGTGTAACAGTACAGGCCATAAGGTGGAGCCTAGCCTCTATAATCTTCTTCCCTGCTGATCTCAAGAAATCCAACACTGACAGTCTTGGAATATATGCTGCCTTTATGACCAGTTAGTACATACAATTCCTTTATGTTATGTAAAGCCTTGAAACAAGCTTGCTATTCTCAAAGTCCACCCAATAAATATAAATGCTAGGGTTGGTAACAGCAATGATAATCTAGATGACAACAGGCCTCAATGACAAGCAAGGTGATATGAATAGGTGAAGAAAATTGGCTTGGGGGCTATACAAAAGGTATTGTAGAAAATTATTGTGAAAAGTATAATTCCTTGGGATCTCCACACTGGTTCTGAGATCCAAGGAGTAGGTGAACAAAAGAAAAAAAACTGCTAAGGAAAAGCAAGTACTCAAGGATTAACCAGATTTTATATCCATGCAGTTATTTAGGTTCCTTTTAAATGGGAAGTATCTAACCTCAAAGGATCACAGGATGTCCCTTACTTTCAAACACTCAGCCTTGCTATTTGTGCCTCTAAATTTCATCACTGCACTTACAGAGCCTAACGAGCTTACCTCTTAGATGGTTCTATCACATTTTAACTGATAGCATTTAGGTCTGGAAGAACCTATCTGTCAGCAGATATCCCACACAAATTTTCACAACAGACATTGCAGGAAATGTGCAATATTTTTGCCAGATATTTTTTAGTGGAGGGAGAAGGTTTTCTTTTGGGTTCAGCACCTAAACTGCTTTCGTGAAGTCTTCAGAGGTCAAGTAGTTGTATCAAAAGTCCAAATGACAAGACTCGAATAGCTGGCAGAGCCACTCATTTCGGGGTCACACCTGGATGCAGTGCTGAGCTGGAGACACAGAGTGAAGCATGGGCTGGCAGGGCTGCTGCTCTGGACAAAGCCAGTGGTGTTCCCCGATGGAGCAGGGAACCCTGCAAGCCCTCTGCTGGCACCCAGAGCTTTCTGCATCCCCAGAGACCCCCAGAATACAGCTTAAAAAGGCAATGGATTAGTTTATTACTGTAGTTTAGATACACAATTATTTTGATACCCTAAACCCTTAAGAATCTTTCCTGTTACATTTTCAGTGTGAAGATCTGGGTACATGAACAGTGATGGAGAACTCCATTCTGAGGTTGCAGCAGGCAACCTCTGCAGGACTCAAAATTCAGCAAAAATTACCTTCCTCTAAACAAAACACAATGGCTTAGTTGCACAGTCTAAAATCTCATCTAGAGAAGACTGCAGGCCTCAGAACCACCAAAGCTGTGCAGGGGCTAACTTTGAGCACCCAGCCTGTACTGTCCAAAGCCTTAGACCTTTCAGAAATACAACACAGGGAAGGGAAATAATGTTTTGCATCCTTCAGCATATTTCATGTGTAGCTCTCGCTCTCTGAGAGCTTCAGTGAGGATGCATCTTCTGTGTCTGTTTTACAAGGCCACAAAGAGTTATGGTAATTTGTGTGGCCCTGCCAGGGGCAGGTTTTTTTCCATTTTGACTGGAAGGGCTGCACGGGCTTGCCTGAGAGCAGCTTGAATTTACCACTCCTTTGCAGATCCAATCTCCCTGTTCAAAGGCTGGCTTTAACAGAGCCATGGCTTTAATGGAACCCTGTCCAGTTCAGATGTGATGTTTGTGTGGATGAATCATGTAAGTGTGAACTGTGAAGGGTATATGGGAGGGCATGGCTGAAGTGCTAATATTCACAGCTGCCTCCTTGCAGTAAGACAAAGACGTAAAAGGAGTGCCCAGGATGGAAGAGCTTGCACGCAAGGTGCCTCAAAAGTGCCAGTTTCTGGATAGCACACACCCCTCCACACACAGGGTGTTTATGCTGCCTCTGCATGGCCCTCTGCAAACTTAGCAACTTGCTCTGCCCCATTCTCTCATCAGGCCGGATGAGGACCGGCTCGAATCCAAAAACTGTAACTGTGGTTAGCCTGCTCTGCTGCTTGAGTATCTAAGCCCAGTTCTCAACCTTTGCTTGTGAAAAGCTGTGGAGATACAGACAGCTGTGAGGAAAGCTGTGCATAAGCTCTGTTGTTGAAGCAAACACACCTCACTCCTCTTTGTTCAGCTCAGAATAAAAGAAGTGAAAAAAGATTGAGTTAGCCTCAAAACTCAGCTATAGATTTCCATGCCCAGACCAGATCAGGGTCACAGATTAACCCCAAATACCAAAGCTTGAAGTGTATAAGCCCTTCTTACTCAGCATCTTCCAGCCTCCATCTCAGTGAGTCATACCAGTTCATGGCAATGACATGAGAAAAAGATTTTAATCTTTATGGCTTGCAGCTGACATTAATTAATAATAAAAGAGTGCTGGAAATGTGCATAGCCTCACTGATGAACTCAAGCATTTCCCTCTTCTTTCTCCCACTCACACTGCAGCAAAAAAAACAAACCTGGGAAAAATTCTGAGGACGATGACACCAAACCACTGCAGTTGTGAGGGGAGAAGAGTTGATAGTGTCTTAGCAAAAAGCATAGAACTGGTACAAGAGTTGGGGGAAGGAGTCTTGTCACTCTGTGGATGTCTCTGAGGCAAGAGAACTCTCAGGAGCTGATGTCTGCAACCTCAGCTGCAATAAAAATTATAGTATAACCCTAACACACTGATTGTAACCCTGTCCTGGCAAGCGATGAATATATGTACCCTAACATTTAGTTGGGTAGGGTTTTTGAGTAACCTCAAAAAATGTCATGGATACATGTAACTCTGCCTCATGGTTCAAATCTCGTCCAGATCAACAGTCACTAAGGTGGCAAAAACACAGCAGAACACAAAGTGAGCACAGGGCTGTTCAGAGAAAATCTTAACAGTGCCATGCTTTATTTTTTTCTCTTGACAGTTTGTGATTTATATAAATACTCTGACCCTTAGCAGTGATGCCTGATCTTCTTTGATCTCTGTGTGCTGAAGTATTAGCACCCAGGCAGTATTTTTGTATGACTAGTGCTGCTTTGTACACTGTGATCATTGCAGGAAGCAGAGAGAGGGTCTCTCTTGCGGGTTTCTGCTGCTTTGGTTCAGCATGCAGGAGGTTATCCTCTTGCTGATGCAGCCTGCAGTCTAACAGAAGTGAATTCTGAGATGGGATTTGTGAAACAAGTGCGTGAATGCTTCGGAGCCCCAGCGAAATGGGCAGCAGAGCTGCTCAGTCTGTCCCTCGCCCAAGTGGCTCTGCCAAGAGGAGCGCAGGTACCGGCGGGGAGCGCTCAGCCCTCGCCCAGCAGAGGCCAGCACACACGCAGCCTTCGGCCGGCTCTGCTTGCAGGGCAGAGCTGTCTCTCTCCAGTCTGCCCTCCCCCGGCTGGAAAAGTCTCTCAGCCTCCTGTGAGCCCTCGTTTATGTACTGCTTTGAGGGAGGTTTTCAGTGAGGAGCTCTGTAGGGCAGCAGAAAGGCGCTGACATCCCACTGGGGCAGGGACAGGCTTCCACAGGCCCGGACATCACCCGGTTTATCCAGTTGTGTGCCCAGAAGCATCCCCTTCCCTTGGAGCAGCCAGCAACTCAGGGCTCCCGAAGGCGGGGCATGGCCAGATAACACACACAACACTTGAGGAATGCCAGATGCCAAGGAAATGAAAATTACAGGAATTGCGTTGCTGGGAGGAGCAGTCAATGGAACGCAATCTGCAGTGGTTGCCCCGGCCACGTCCCTGCACCTTGCTCCTCGTTTAGGCTCATTTGCAGTTCATTTGCGACAAGGAGAGCCACGCCAGAGGACAGGCAGTTGGCCGCTTAGAAATCAAAAGCAGTATGTGAGGGAGGAGTCTTGAGGAGAGGCCGAGATCCCGGGAAAGAGAAGCCAGAGACAGCACCACTACAGAAGTGAAGGAATCTCCTCACACAACGGGAACAAGAAGTTTGTCCAGCTCTGAAAATAGCCTTAGGAAAAGATCTTTTTCCCTACACTGTTTGAAAGGGCAGAAAGGATAGGTTGTCCCCTGCTGCTTGGGTGATAAGGACATTCTCCCAGGAAAACCATTCTTTACAACAAAGACAGACTGCCTCCCAAGTAACTCAGGATTACAGAAGGCGGCAGAGATCAAAACTGCCTTGAACCATGCAGATCATGTTCTGTGATCAGGTTTTTGCTGGCAAGACTGGGGCAAAGCCAAGTGAGATTGGAAGATGTGTGTCCTAGGACCAGCGAACACCAGAATGGTTTGGTTTGGCCAAAACAGCTGAGCACAATACTGGTAGGAGGCCTTCCAGCTCAGTCAGCCGTGCAGAGGGAGGACACAGTGACTGATGATGCCAAGAATATTGTTTAGGTTTTGGAGAGGATGTTGTTGCAAACCCATCTCCCAGCCTCACCACTTGCTGGTTATTTTCGTTCTGAGTTGCAGTAATATGTCTGAGACGTTACCAGTGACTGGGTCTAGCAATTCTATGGGCATTGCACAGAACCTCCCCCAGCCTGAAGGATCTAGACTTCAACAGCTTTGCAGCAAAAATATTGGCTCCGTATCTGAGTGGGCATAGGTGACATGTACATCACAGTAGGACCTTCTCCATCTGCAGCTAAAACCAAGCCTAGCATTTTATAGCCATGAGAAAATACAAAGGTCACAGCAAGGGTGGAGATCTCTCACTGTAGGCAACACTGCAAGCTCTGGTGGGACTCTTGCATCCTCCAGTGAAGAGCATGAGCCTGCAGTGCCTTCCACAGCAAACCCCAAGCAAGGTAGCAGTAGCTTTTTTCTCTGACTGTAAACCAGGAAGCATGGGAACATCAGAACCCTAAGGAACAGCAAAGATGAAAGTGAAAAATCTGGGAGAAAATCCACCAGAAGCTCAAGGGGCAGAAGCAGAGCCTGTAAAGACAAGCTTATCTAGAGATTGAATCAGTTGTCTCTCTCAGGCTTAAAGGGACAAATTACAGAGAAAAGTGCCTTGGGAAGAGCCTGTGTAGCCTGAGTGGCTCAAAGCATGGCCTTTGCAAGGAATCAGCAGCTCTGTTTGTTGAACCAATGGTTAGAGTGAAGCCTATTAGTGTGAGATCTAGCAGAGAGAGGTGGTGTAAGACATACTGAAATTGTTCCTGTAGATGTATTCTGCATGTCATATATGCAGAAACCCAGCTCCCTGGCTGGAATAACCACTGTCCTTCCCTACGTCCTTCCCTAAATGTGCTCATCCCTCATCCCAGAGCCACACAGACAGGGAGGGCCAGTGCAATCACCCATTGCCTCAGCACTGCTTACGTAGGTGACACCCTGGGTGTAGGGTGACACCCATGCCAGTGCACTGACACCAGGCATCTCTGACCACAGTGCTTCCCTTACTGGCACAGAAACTGGAGGCAGGAGGCTCACAAACCTCTGAACAGACTGTGGCAGGAGAAGTCACCGAGCTACCTGCACCTATCCTGAGGACAGCTCGCTGAGACATGGCAGTATTTGGTTCTAGTCTTGCTAGTGCAAACAAGAGAAAATGTGCACAGCACGGCACACTACAGACTTTACCCAACTGCTCTTGAGGGCTATGATGATGAGCCAAAACCCACCTGGAAATAGGCTGCTTCTCTGTGCCTGCAAGAAGGGTATCTACAAATTTGGTCTATTTCCCTCATTTAAAAGCCTACATCAGCAGCACTGCTTGTGGTACTCTATGCTGAAAGGATTGCAGCTGATGCTGGCAGCAGTCCTGAGCTACTGTTAGCAACAGAACCAGCAGCAGGTTCAGCCTTGTGTATAGAGTGGTGCTGATAAGTGGGCTGCTGGCTGGTGTGGGGTAAGGTGCAGAGATTGCTTGCATGGACTGGCTTGTGTTTCCAACAAATCAGACTCAGAAGTACTAATCTACTCCTCTCTGACCTTTCAGGTTTCATCTGTTTCAATGCATGAGGTAGTGCAGCAGCCTTTTGTGAAGCTGTGACTGATGGGCAAGGGGAAAGAACATAGGCTGCAGCTGCATGCTTTAGCAGGGTGCCTTGAAGCAAGAGTTCTGCTAGGCCCTGCTTCTCCTGTGCACGCCAGGAAAACACCAGCAGCTCCCTCCATGCCATGATGTTCCTTCCCAGCTGTGCTGCTGGCCGAGCTGAAAGCTCCACCAGCCCACCAAGGCCTGCCTGTGAGCTGACACAACATGGCAGTGCACCTCCACACATGCAAGGGGAGCGTGTGGGGGCACAGGCACCAGTAGCAGGGAGTGGAGAGGCTCAGCAGAGACCTGTGATACATGTGGCATGTCACACTCATTAGCCAGGTCCAACCCTGCAGCAAGGAGGGACCTATCCTCCCCAGGGACATCATCACCCCACAAAACCATTGCTCCTCAGCCTGCCCAGCTTACATCCATGGGCCTCCCTTCTAAATGTGGAGCTCTGGTTGCTGGCCCTGGATTAGACTCCTATGCATGCAGGGCTGTTTTCTGGGCTCCAAATTCTCCCCTCCTGCTGCCTGTGCCTTCACTGTATCATCCCAGACCTCAGGAGTGACTCAAATCCTATTTTGGAAACAAAGAGTTAAGCATTTTCAATCTTTATTTTACAAAAATAAACCAGCTCTTCCCTGACACTCTGTGGCCCCCAACCTTCCCCTCCACCCCTGCTCCCTTTCCTCTTCCTGGAGGTCTGGCTGTAGCGTGCCACAGCCAGCTGCTCTTGTGGAGGCTGCCAGTGCTGCACACTCCTGAGTCTCCCCAAACAAGAACCAGAGAAGGGGGTTGGTGCCCTTGTGTGACTGCCTCTTCCTCCCAGAATCCAAGCTGGAAACTTGGATATCCGAAGATACCTCATGGTGGCTCTGCCATTTCTGCACAGGGAGCAAGTCTTAGGCAAATCACTCAGAATACATACTTTAAGAAGGAACATCCATCTGTCCAATTCCTCCCCTTGGATGGAAAAGCAAGCCCCACAAAGTTACTTCTCCATCAGTGGAGCTGGCAGGTTGCTGTCCTGCTGGCTGACTCAGTGCTGGAAGCGTGGGGAGCTAATGTGGGGCTGGTGAAAAGAGTGTGTGGCATAAAGCACTTCTGGAGGCGGTGGAGGGGATGTCAGGATGGAGCAGAGCGGTTCATGGGAGCTCAGCATCGAAGTGAAGTGCTTCATTTCCTCTGTCAGCTGCTTGATCTCCCGGCGCAGGGCAGCATTCTGTCTCTCCAAGTCTTCACTCTCCTGAGGAGACAAAACCACAGGGGCTTCCTCAGCATGGGACCTACAGGGTAGGGACATGAGGGTTCTGGTCCTTCACCTCTCTGCCCCACAGAATTTCCAGACTGCTGTATTTCTGGTAAATTCATCACAGAGCCACGCCTGGGCAAACCCTCCTCCGCCAGCTGGCCAGGAGGGTGTGGGTGCGATGCCGGCAGCCCCAGCCACGCTCCCCGGGCTCGGCTTACGAGAACTGACTGTGGCTTGCTCCCGCCCAGGCTTTCTCGCTCCTTCTCATGCACACACACACACACTCCGGGCGCTTCCCGGGCAGCCCAGCCCCCAGGGGAGAGCACGCTGAATAACTGCCGTCTTTAACCAGAAAACCACCTGCCACAGGAAACCTGTCATGGCCCTGGAAAGAAGATACTCACTGCTTCCTGCTAGCAGCCGAGGAAAGCAGCGGCGCGATGGGGAGGAAGGGGAGATGCTTGAGTCAGAAGAAAAGAGAAACTAAGGCCTCAGAAGAACTGAATTAATACTGGTATTAATGAGAATAACAACAAAGAGGTTAATAAAGATGCTCAGCCTTGTCTCAACAATACTGAGAGCATCAAAGCCTTTGCTACCTCTGCTTCTGCTGAAGTGCAGCCAGCTCCAGGCTGAAGTGTTGCAGGCATCAACTGACCATGGAGCTAGATCTGGGCAGGATCAGAGGATTGGAAACTCAGCTGAGAGAGCTAAAGCAAGACCCAGCACTTGGAGGCTCTGGAAAGCTGCACCACCACCTTGGCAATGTGAACCTTCTGCTCGTCCCTCCGCTGCCGTGCTGATTGCTGGTGGTGCCCACTCTGTGCACAGGTTGAAATGCACCCAGCAATTACAGCTGCTGCTACAGCAGGAGCTCACACAGCAAACAGCATCTCTCAGGTGTGACCAAATGGTTTGGAAATCATGACTGTTGTTGAACTCAGGAACTGATGGGAATCACCCAGGGGCCAGGAGTTCCAGCTTTCCCATAACTCATTCCCCTCAAAACACAAGCTAGAAAACCCTGGGGCAGATGGAGCTGGTGCCTCCTTTCATACCACCATAGCTCAAAATGAGCCATGCTTTTCTGTGAAGAACCCCGTCAGAAAAACAAAGTTCCTGATGCAGAATTGACCAAAGGCAAAGAGTGCTCAGGGAATGAACCCAGAAGCTACAGGGGGTCACTGTCCACTGGCACTAAAAAAAAACTAGCAGAAATTTACCATCCATCATCTACTTGCCTCCCTGCATTTTTTCATCTGCCTGTTGAGATCCAAACTGGACTTAGCCTCACGGCCCCATCCCAATGAGAAGGCACAGACTGTGTGCTAATGCTAGCTGAGCAGTAGTAATCTCTAGCCAGTGGCTTGTTATCTGCTCTAAGAAAAGCAGCCCAATTCTGCTTGTTGCACAGCTGGGCAGGGTTTTCCTGGGGGAAGCTCAGAGCCCATGCCTACCTCCAGCATTACTGTGGAGAGAGCACTGACCCCAAGGAAAGGGTATTTCCTCACCTCTCTCAGAAACAATTGCCCAGAGCCATTGCTGCTGGCTGATGTAATGTAATAACCAGCCTGGAGCCATGTCAGCTCTAGAAAGTTCATCAGCTACTGAGAAAAGAGGGAAATCTCTGTCTTAAACCTAGCTTTAACCTTGGACTAAAGGCACTATGTAACGAGGAAAGTTCAGAACTGGATTCTCAATAATTATTTCCAGTAACTGAAATATGGACACTGTTAAATCAAAGGATGTTTTTTCACACGTGAGCTCAACTACCACTTTTCAGAGGACAGCCAAGCCCAGCAAAGGGATGAAGATGGGTTTTGGACACTGCAAGCTGCATGTTCTTCATCCTTCCCACCAGTGGCCCAAAATACAGGGGACTGCACTTATCAATGCAAAATGCAGAGCATCCCAGCCCTTATGCTCCAGCACTGACTACATGTGCCTGCCCAAACACACAGCCAGAAGCAACCACCTCTCCTGAAAGGCAGGTATCTAATTCTTTGCACCAGGAAGAGCTGTTGGGAGTGCCCACAGTGCCACAGAAAAATATCTTTGTATGCTGTTGCACCTCTGCATAAGTGGTGGCATGAATCTCAAGCCTGGGGAGAGCCAACCTAGATGAGACTGTGCTTTCAAAGAGCTCAGTCAGAAGAGGCTGGGAAAGGAAATTGGTAATAAAAGACTGAGAGATAAAGTTGGATTCAAAACTAGCTGCAAAACTAAACACTTCAGTGGCAGTCATCCTGGGCTGTGTGCTCTCGCTGCAAGCGCTGACTCCTACATCCTGCCTTGGTCTCACTTCTCCTGTCCTGCCTCCACTGAGCATCTCTGCTCCAAGTCCCAGGGGAAAAGCACATTGTCTCTTATGAGTCCTTAGCACCAGGGGAAGGTGGGAGTGCTCACCAAGTGCAGTGTGTCTGCTTTCTGGGTCTGCCTCAGGCGGCTCTTCTGGGCAGCAATACGATTCTTCTCCCTCCTTTGGACTTTCCTCATGTCATCAGAAGAGTCCTAGAGAAACAAGGCATGGAAATGGCTGGGTAATTCTCTCTCTCACCCTTCTCCTGCAGGGCAATAGCTGGGAAAGGGACACAGTGGATAACATCATTGAAGCACAGGACCCACCCTCCACACCAGTATAAAGCTGTAGCCCAGGGGATGTGTGATGCTTTTAGTACCCCTGTTGCCAGGAGGGGCACATCTGACATCCTTGAGGATCCCAGCACAGCTGGGAAATGACCACTCTCCCTTCACCAGCACACTGGCCTGGGATATAGTTTGATGGACTAGAGTAAAGACCTTCCTCTCTAAAAAAAGACAATTAGAATTCTTGTACAGAAAACCTTTCCCTTTCCTTTCTCTCTGCAGGGTAACGGCATTGCAGACATTCCAGCTCCTCGGATATACCATTTTTCCAGATACTCAGTCTATGTTTTCCTCTTTTCACTCCTGTAGGTCCCTCCCTTCTCCATTACCCTTCTGCCTCAGGCTTTATTTGTTGCAGACCCCCACAACACAATATGGCCCCTGCTTTGTTTAACTAGACAGACTCAGTGCTTTTGTTTTTAACACAGATCTTATTTGTTCCTCCTCTCTGATCTCTGTCCTTGCTCTTTTCTGGAGTACCCTGTTAGCAATGCCTGCAGTGCTGACTGCAACACTCCCAAGCTCCTTAGGCAGGGGAGAACAGAGGTCTCCAGGCTTCAGGTCAGGAACTTCATGCACCAGCCATTCTCTGCTGAGATCTGGTCCTTCTGGCAGTTGAAACTGTCACACAGACTTTCATCTTCTATTTTCATATTGCACTGCCCCTCTTGTGGACTCTTTAACATTCACACCACTGCTTCTCCACAAGACTACAAAACTCAGCCACAAAAGTTATCTTCCCAGCCCATCTATCTGTCCACATCCTCTCCCCCCTCCCCCAACCCAAGTTATTTTTCTTTGAACTTAACCGTTCTATCCTTGCCTTCAATACCCTGAAAATGTCTCAGATACAGCAGCTCCCATATCCTGCATCAAGTCCAGTTCCTGTTCTTTGGAAAATCATGTGCTTTAACCCTGTCTTTACCAGGATGCAAGCCAAGATGCATTTCCATCCTTGTTTGGAAGCCAAAAATCATCTGCCCTGATGAACTCCAAGATTTCTGAGCAAAGCCTCAGGCACTTGCTCTTGTTGCCAGCCCTAGAGAAATGGCAAATGACAGATAAAATGAAGTTTAGCCAGAAAAGGCAGTGAGAATACCTCAGACTCGTGCCTGTATCTGCCAGCAAAAGACCTACCATTAAGGTATGCAATGCAACAAAACTAAATCCCTCTGTGAGGCATCACTGACACGAAAAACTACTGAGCCTTGATAGTAAAGAAAGCAGATCCAAAGTAGCAGAGCTTTTCTGGTTCCAAGTGCTGTCCACAGAAGCAGGAAGCAGGCAGGTTGCCCCTGAGCTGCCCTGGTCCACGGCCAGGAGATGCCTGCTCAGGCTCCTCACCAGAGCAGCAAGTCACGCCAAAGCCTCCTGCCTGCCTGGCATGTATCACAGGATCCACCATGCCTGGGGTCCTGGCCCCCCAGCTGCCCCTGGTATAGCCCCAGGTAACCAGGTCATCTCTATCTGCCCATACCCAACTCAATGGCTGGAACTTCTGCCAGGGCCCTTGGCTGAGCCCTGCATGTCTCTCCCCAGAGCCATTCTTAGAAAGCTCTGCCATATTGCACTCTGAAAACACCGACAGTGGGTGCCACCCTACTTCCTGCCCACCCGTGGCCCACCCTGAAATAGCTGGAGAGAGCTGGGGAAGGGCCCCTGCTTTACCTGCTTGCTGGGAGGGGGAGACTGGCTGAAGCTGCTGGAATCGCTACTGTCGGAGCTGTGGGGCATAGCTGCTGTTCCTGGCTCCCAGGGTCTCTTCAGCTTCCCTTGTGCTCTTGGGTGTGCCTGCTTTCTCTCTTGCTTCTCTGCCTCTCTTCTGTCCTCCTCTGTTACCTCTGATGTGGCCCTTAGCTCCCTGCTCTCACCCGTCCCAGAAGGACTCTGTCCTGCCCAGCACTCTGACACTTTCGCTGCCTCTCCTCTCAGAGCCTCTGCACCTTCCCTTTAGGTCTCAGCCTCCTGTGGTTTCTCAGAACCTCAGGGATGAAAGTCACGTGTCCGGAAACTTTCAGGCAAAGAAGAAAAGTTACAGAAGAAATTTTTAAAAAAAAACCCGATTGAAAAAAAAAAAAAAAAGAAGAAGAAGAAAAGAAAAAGCACATCTGGGAAAAATGAGCTTCAAAATAGTCTGAAAAACCCCCGAAAAACACCTTCAGGCAGTTGAAAAACAACGCGATGGGTTTTCTCTGAGACAAACAGCAGAGATGGAAAGGAAGAAAAGCCCCAGCTCTGGCTGTGAAACTTGGACCTTCAAAGGAGGGCAGTGCGGAGGAGGTGGCACTGGGAGCCCCAGAAATTCCAGGGGTACTGTGTTCCATTCCAGCCCTATGCAGGCAGGAGGTCAGTCCAGCCTCAGGCAACCTCAGTCACCCCAAGGCAGCTGAGGAAATTCCCAATCAGCCACACATCTCCCCACAACCCAGCCAGCCCGTCCTGCCACCTCCCACACCATTGACGCGGTCCCAGGGAGGGGACAGGTACCCTCAGCAGGTGCCACATAGACACTGCTTGTGCAGGTGGTTCATGTGGGCACGACGTAGCACCAGTCCCATTTAAGAAGAAAGGGTCAGGATCATAGAACATTTCGACTTGGTTGGGTAGGACTGGTATTTTCTACAAAGCAAAGCTACTTAGCACTTTAAAACATTCATTAGGATGCCACCACTGGCCCTTAAGGGAGTATCAACCCTGGCAGACAAAGTGCTGTAAATATAAGAATCTATGGATCAGCTCATGCAGACGGCAGCAAGGAGAAGCTGTTTTGGATCCCCTTCTTTGTCCCCCAGTCTGTGCTCTCTGGGACTACTTCTGTCCTTACCACGAGCCACAGAAGACTAAAGGTGTGCAATCAGCCCCTAGGACAGCAGTGCTTCAGGGGCACCCTTGGAGTACCCTCTGCTAGTGCCTCTGGAGGTGACAATGCAGCAGTAGGAAGTGCCAAAGCAGGGACCGTTTGCTTTATGATCTGCTCATGTCACCAGATCCAGCAGGGTGAGCCAGGGCCACATGCCAACAGGCTCTCCATCCACAGAAAGGAGCACATGACTTTGGCACTGCTAAGTTCTTGCACGTGCAATAAGGAGCAGATCTAGAAACAAGCATGAACCCATCCACAGTAACCCGCTCCTGTGGAAAACAGCAATTCCCAGTTCCCAACTTACTGTTTTTTGTTGCCTGTGGGTCTTTTGGTTGAGTTTCTCCTGACTCAGGTAGGAACAGCTAGCAAGTCTCAGCAGCAGGACATAGGTCAGGGCACTTGAGATGCAGTCATCATTTGGGAAAGAGTATTGGAAATAATTTCTGCAGCACAGAAAACACACTTGCAGAGAAGCATGTGCTTGGAACACAGTGCAGACTTGCATGGGCATTGCTAGCATTTCTTCCCATCCTTGCCACTCGTGGAGCCAACACAGGAGCAAACACGGCCAAACTGCATGGGGCTGGTTGCAGGCTTGGTGGCTCAAGGAAATCTTCTGACTTTGCTCCAGTAGGGAAACTACTCTGTTTTAACCCATTTCCCTCTTTAGAAACATCCTGTGGCACTGAACATTTTTTCTTTTATCTGAACATTTCACAGCACAGAGCATATTTTTCCTCCTAGTATGCTGTATGGAAATGCTAGGATCCACACTGTTTAACATGGCTGCAAGGGTTTGCTTGGCATGATCCACACTGAGGGACCCAATTTCCTGGAAGCGCAGCCCCCTGTAGCACACAGGGTTCTTCTGGTGCAGCTGGCTCCAGAAATGGAGCAGCCAAAGGCATCTTGAGGTGAGAGGTGTTGAATTCGGGCCTCCTAAGGCACTGGAGGCAGCAGAGCCCTTGAAGGATCCATTAGCTCGCTGCACCACTACACTTCCTCTGAACTCGGCAACCCTGTGCAGCGCTTCCTTTCCAGGAAGCACACTGCCGGATTCCCTCTCTCCTGAGGAAACCACACTCCTCTGCTGGTGAGCAGGTTTCAGAGACTGCCTGGCTGTCCTGCTCTGCAGGCTGCTGGATGGAGGCAGCTGCTTCCTCAGAGGAAAATATCCCTGTTCCATTATTGGACAAATTAGCTGAACTCCTTCCTTTTGTACCTAGCAGGGCCAGTGTCTGGGAGGCAGTTGGGAAGGTGGTGGGGCTGCTGGCAGAAGGTGGTGAGGGAAGCTGAGTGTCCTGGCAGGAGCTGGATGGTCAGTGCAAAATTGTCCAGAATGTGGCTGTGGCAAAGGCCATAGCCTTTGACCATGTTCTCTGATCCACAGCAGGAAGGTTTTGAGTGCACCTTTTTTGCTCAGAGCTGGGCTTTTATTAACAGCTGATGAAGATACCTTGGGAGACAGCAACATCATGGGAGAGGGTTTGGACACTTGGTCTTTCTGAGCAGGACTAAGAGAGCATCCCTTTTCCTGCCTTGTCCAAACACACTCTTTTCCTTGAACTGGCCATGTAACATTATGAATTCCTGCCACTTACAAACAAATAAGCATCTGTGAGACAAGTGTCTCCTGGTGGGAAGATGGGCAGAGCCTTCACAATGCTTCTCTGGGCTGGATCCATGTTGTCTCCTCATAGACAGTGAAAGCCCCCTGCCATTTCTCTGGTCAGAGATGTGATTCCCCAACCCAGAGCAGCAGAAACCACCAGTATGGCTCCACCAGCATCTGCTCACAGCTTTGTGGGAAACGACCTGGGCACCTGCTGCAGGCACTACATGGGGAGCTGATTTCCTACTGCCCTTGCCCAGGATCCCCAGCTCTATGAGGGGGAGCTTCAGGAGTCAGTCTCCTAATCTCTGTGCTTGACTTAGGTGACTAAATTTACACTGTGAATAATATTCCCGACTTCCTCTCTGGGATCATTTAGTTTTCTTTGATCTTAATCACAGGAGCTGCGAATTCACTGTCAGTGGCACTGGAGAAACTCACCAGTGCTAGGCTACTGCCATACCAACAGCTTGATGGAGAAAGGATGGTTCCCGAGGTTTTTATGGGAAGGAGAGGACCAACCAGTCTTGTACTTCTCCCTGGTAAATTACAGCAGGCAATGCTGAAGGGAGTCTTGTTCTCCTAGGACAGAGTGGCTACAGGGACTTTGGAGCCTGGGCTTAATGTGATCTTGACTGCAAGAGAAATGTTTTGGAAGCAGCAAGATGCAGTTCAGCAAGAACAAATGCAATTTTAAAGCAAAGTGAGCTGTAGGTAGAAGATCTGGGGAATAACCTGATGGGGCAGCAGAATAGCAGGGAAAAATCCAGGGGTTGCAGAGGACTGAAAACTGAAGCTTTGCCAGCAGCTAAGGGGTCAGGTATTGAATTGGGGTTCTGGGGCAAGGCAGAGGAGATGACAGCCTTGTGCTGCCTGTGCAGGACCCATCAGAGTCCCAGGCACAGAAGTGGAGCAGTCTGGAAGAAAACAACACCAAGGATGAACACAGAAATATTGCACTAAGAGAAAGGAGTGAAGAAGTTGGGCCTATTTAGCCTAGAAAAAAGAAGTCTTGGGGGTGGGAAGTGGGTGGTGGAGAAGAACAGTCTTTCATATGTTGTAATGGAAAGGGTGGCCAGCTGGTTTCTGTGCAGCCAAAGCAGGGTAAGAAGCAACAGGCTCCAACTGCAGCAGGAAAGATGAAAGTCTGACAGTTGAAACAAGAAAGACCTTGGGATGGGCAATTCAGGAAAGTTATTCAAGCCCCTTTATATGAAGTGGCTGGGAAGAAATGTCTCTCAAAAGAAGTCCAGGTTGAATCCTGCCTCTGTGATGGGATGGATTACGCTCTGAGTTATGTTCCAAGGGTTTAAATAAAGGAAAGGAAAAAAAAAAAGGCACTAGTAGGATGGGTTCCTCAGAATCAAGAGAGCACATGGGGTATTTTATCCCTATGTCCCACATCTGCAACCAGCTTTCTTAGCACAGGTGGATGCTGGAGTTTCCTTGTAAACCTGTTGCTCCAGAGCTCTTGCCTGCAGCAGGCTTATGACAACAACATTCAAAATGGCATCTCACCCTACCCACCTCACTCATCTTGTTTGCACAACCATTCAGTGCATAGTGCTATTTAAAAATCCAGCCTCGAGCAGTTACCAACTTCAGCCTCCTGTAAACCACCAAAGTTGTTTCTGCTTCACATGTAGCATTTTATGCAAATAATTTCTTACAGTATTGGACAATTGCAACAACTTTTTATAATTCTTAACATGAGTCTGAAGACTTCTGCATTGAAATCAGTGCTGAGATCTTAAATGAATGGCTATGTTGAGCAAAGCCCCTGCTCTCTACCAGTTGCTTCTGCTGTATGCTGCTCTGCCAGCACGTGTTGTCCTGTCTGCAACGTGTGCAGCTTCCCCAGTCTTTGTCACCAGGGCTATTTCATCTTGACTGAGCTGAGTGTGAGAGGGAGGTTGTGCCAGGAGAGCTGAAGCATAATCCCACCAAATTCATCCCACTTGGCACAGATCAAACACCAACACTTTCAGTCCTTATCGGGTGCAACCAGCCAATGTACAGGAAACAGGTACTTTACATCTAGAATGTCTGATAAATGACAAGGGCTGTAAGTCAAGCACTCAAAATTATGGAAATCCCATAATTAAATCCCTAAAGCATACTGCATTTATGCCCTCATGCTGTGTAATGTGCTGTGCTCTGTGGCTGCCTGATCCACTAGGCTATATTCCCTGGGATGGCTGTGTTACCTTCATCTTGTCCTGCAGTCAGCATGCTCCAACATCCTGCTTTTCCATTTCTTCATGGATTCTTTGCAATGCTCATCACTTCAGCACTGAGTGAGTGCTTCAGAGTTATCAATGAAGCTGTTTTCGCAGCCACCTTTCCAGGTCCGGAGCTGGGGATGAGGAGATGGAGTTATACCTATTTAATGGGTGCAAAATAAGAGACAAGAGAGATTTAGGTCATAAGTACTCATTCATTTTGGGTACTCATTTTGAACCAACTAGGATGTAAATTTTTTTATAGTTTTGGCACTATATAGCACTTAGTTTAATCAAACCCCAGATCCTGAAGTCTGTGACTGCATCTGCAAATCTTTAGCACTTCTGTAAAGCAGCTTGGGAAATGAGGAAGACGCGGCTGCTCCTGTGAAAGTTCTTTGCTTATGTGGCTCACCAACTCACAGAGTAACTTCAAGGCAGGGGTAGACACAGACCCAGCTCTCCAGGGAGGCATCAGCTGTCTACCCAGGAGAATCACCTTTCTTTCTGCAGTCTCTTGCTTCACCAACTTGATAGGAGTTTCCCAGCCCTGCTAAGAAAGAAGGCAGCCAAGCTGTCCAGCTTATTACTCCCTCCAGCCAAGGTCCACCCTGGGTGCTGAAGAGGTGGCAATCCAGGGCAAAATGTAGAAAGTGATCACATGCACAAGACAGCTGAAGCTAGGCTGCCCAGGCAAACCCATTTCTGGCAATTTGTAGGTTTTCAGTACTTCGCTTTGGCACTTTTATGTGGGGTTTTTTTGAATGTCATTATTAACGCCTTTTTTTTTTTTTTCCCATATTTTAAAAGAAGGAAACTGTAGAAAGAAAATCCCAAATGTGCTAGCTTTCCAGATATGGACACTGAGTACCAAGTAGATGGGATCCATCTGACCCAGCTGGAGAGGAAGAGCAAGCCTGGCTAGAGCAGAAGGGTTGACAGGAGGTTGGCAGGGTGAGACCTCCTGCATATACGGGAGTTTCAGTCTCAAGACACTAATTATTAGAGTTCACCCCAGGCTATTTTGAAGGGATGAACCACATTCTCCTTCTCCTGTCCTGAACAGATCAACTGATTGTGTATTTAGCTGAGCAACCTCTAATCTGTTTCTGGAGAGGACTTAGCAGCAGCTCATGAGCAAATACTCGGATGTACACTTACAAGAGTCTCCAGGTCAGCAGATCTCAAACCCTGGTAGAGTACATCCATTCAAGGCCAAACTTTCTCTCACCGCTGTCTTCACAGGTCATGTCTACCTTCTGGGATCGGTCAAAAATGAACCAGATCACCCAGCTGTGCTTGGGACACTGAAAAGGTTCGGCTGCCAGACGCCCCCCAGTCAACCAGGGTTTCTTTGCTTCCGCTGCCTGGGCTGAGCCCACCAGCTGAACTATGCAAGCGCATGGACGGGGTGTGCGGAGGGCGCAGATGTTGTCTGACGGTTTGACTCATCTCGGTGGCAGTCTCGTTCGGTGATGACGGGGAAGGCCCAAAGAGGAAGGGCAGTGACCCGTTTAACCAGAAGGGCTGATCCGCCCAGGGGTAGACTTACTGGTGATGGCAAGGGGCCATGGCCCCAGCTTTCTTTGTGCTTCCCAGTGTGTGCGTTTCCAGGTGATACAAGAGCAGGAAAGGCACATGTAGCCGTTCTCAGCCTGGCCATGGTGGCAACAGGACTCAACCTTGGGACTCTGCTACTGCTGCAGTGAATCCAACCAAGCAGCAAAAATTGTGCTCCCAGGGGATGAATAATGCCTGATGGAGGATTTGATGTTCACAGGGTTTTGGCTGAAGCCATGATCCATGGCATGGGGGTGGATGCTGTCTCTTAAATTAATACATGACTCTTCAGTGTATTATGCTGCTGCTTCATGACTCCATTCAGAGGAAAATGTCCTTCAACACCACCCATCACCACAAAACATGTTCAAGACTCCCAAGGATTGAGTACAGCTTATTTAGAGCATGTTCTTGCAGATAGACTCTGAGACACCCACCTCGGCAGGAGATGGCTGTGAACAACACTCATGCTGGTACTGTACTTTCACCCCAATGGGATCTGCTTCACTTTTGGATTATGGGGGTGTGTACACTGGTTTTCCCTTCTGTCCACTCCATTTGGTAGGAACAAGAGCTTCCCAAATCCTTCAGCTCACGCAGCATGATTGGAGGAGGTGTTCAGCACAAGCTGCTGCACTGGTGGGCTCACATGCAGTGAGCTTGTGCCCAGGCATGTGTGGTGCTTGTGCAAGCAGTGCTGGAGCCCAGCACATTGGAGGCAGCATGGGGGAGGACAGGCAGTGTGGGGCAGGGTGGCTGTAAAGGAGGGGACAGGGGAGCTGTGCAGAAGGTACACTCGGTGCCTGTACAAGTAGAGCTGAACGGCAGAACCACACTGGCAGAGTTACCAAAACACACAAACGGGTATAAGCCCCATCAGCCTGGACAGTGCACTGGCACATGCTGTCGCACCATGGCACACACAGCTCTCACCTGCTGCCAGCTCTCTGGGAGACAACCCAGAGTCCCAGAGCAGGCTGATGAGGCAGAGAGTGGCAGGGCTGAGTCCCTGACCCAAACCTGGTCCATCTCCCAGAGCCCCCATTCAGGGCTCTTCAATGCTTTTTTGAGAGAAACATAAGGAGGGAGGCCCATGGTCAAATGCCCAAACACCAAGGGAGGACTTGCTTAGTGCTGGCTATTTCAGAGGGCTTGTAAAGTCCCACAAGTTCCCCCAGGGGGCTCAGAGCAGCAGATGGAAGGAGGGAGAGGTAGCGGTTTCAGATGATCATCAATCCTGTGCTTTCCACCCTTGCATTTTGGTACCCTGGCAAGAAAGAGGTGCTCTGTAATCAGCCTCCTGGGACATGGCTACTTTTCCTACAGCTTTGTATGTGGCTGCCAACACCAGTGCCCAGACACAGGTGACCTACAGCCTCCCATGGCACCTCATCCCTCATGGTGCTTTGGAGACAGGATAAGGGAGAGGTGCTACACCCTAAGCCATCCCAGCAGTGATGGTGCAAGGCCCTGACCTGAAGACTTGGTCCTCCTGGCATCACTTATAATGCCAAAATTGGTTTCAAAGAAGGGACAGGGAAATAGAAATTCTCTGCCACCATTCTTTACCTGAAGCCCAAAGTAGATGTCCAAGAATCATGCCATCTTTTATCTCATTTAAGCCAAATATTTTTACTTCAGTTTTGGACATCCTTGCTTTTCATATCAATACCTGATCTTTTGTGAGCCATCTGAAACTGTTGGCCAGTAGGGCATCTTGTCCACCTGCACAAACCAGTTTGCTGGCTCTGTGAGAAGTGTGTCAGTTTACCAGTGTGAAATGAGTTGTCTTTCCATTTCTTTGAACATCTTGTGAGGGGGTGAGCAGAGGAACAGACTTATCTCTAAGCCAGGAATTGCTCTGCACATCTCTATCACACGGCATTTCACTAGTTTCCACTCTAAACTAGTGGGACTTTTAGTCCCTACATAGGGAAATTTTCCTGCAGCCCTAATTTAGGTCAGCACCCATCTTTGGATGTCTACTGATTTCACAACAGGGAAGACAGAAGCAAACACAGCAACTGAGGAAAGTTTCCCCCCATCTACCATGACATTATATTTATAAAGGATGGATGTATTCTTCATTCCATTCCCCATGTAGCCTTCCTCCTTTCCCCACCACTGCACAGTGAGAGGGACCCACCAGGTAGCTCTATCTTGAGTTTGGTGCACAGCCTTGAACCCATTGGCACTCACCTCTAAACCACCCAGGTGCCAGCTTGCACTTAGGCACAGTCCAGAGTGTGGCTGGGAGAAATGCAGAGGTGCTGCTACCCCAGCATGCAAACTCAGCTGCCAAGCAGTGTGAGACCTTGCAGCTACAGCAGATGGTTGCTGTCAGATGAGGAAATGTGCTGCTCCAAAGCCCTGCCTGAATGAGGTTTCATGTCACACAGGGTACACTGGCTGCTTGCATTGCTCCTAAAACTTGTGCATGTGATCCAGTAACCTGCAGGTATTCAACAGACAGCAGAACAGGTGTCTGCATCCACTTTGCAGACACAGAGAACACCTTGCACCTGCAGCTGAGGGGATTTGTTTGGACCAGTGAGCTTGGCTTTGCCAGCTTGTTACACTGGCTGCATGGGGTGGCCTTATGCTGCTCAGTCATACAGCAGTGACAGCATGCACCAGCACCTGACTACCTTAGCCACTCATCCATTACCTGCTGTCTGGAGCTAGAGAGTGAATCAGGTCACTGCCTGCAGGGAAGGTCTGCACAGAAGAAAAGGGATGCCACACTTGGCAAACACCTGCAAAATGCAGCAGTGCCTCTGCCTGGCACCCACGGAGCTTGCCTCTGTCACAGACGTCAGTAGCCCACGTACTGAGAGGCACCTGCCAATACCCACACATTAGCTCTAGTGCAGACCCCCTCTTGCTGCTTGCTTGGTCACCAAGTGTTCAGCACCACCTTGAGATGAGCTGTCAGTAGCCATTTTATCCTCAGCCAGAAACTACCATGTTAGCCTGCTAGTGGCTCCATTGAATTTGGGAGCCCACAGGCCTGCAGCACAGCCTTGCTGCCCAGTTCTTTCTGACAGCCCCATGACATTTCAGCACCAGCAGGTATCCAGCAAATCCAACCAGCCCAGATGACGCTGCTGGAACTGGGGCCGTGGCAAAGCAGAGGCAGGAACTGCAGTGTCAGGAGTCAGGACTTTCCCTGACAGTGTCACAGATGACAACTCAGCAAGTTCATTCTGCAGAAACTAGATAACATCAGCACAAGGTGGTGGTTACTGGCAAACGATCCTGTTCCTGAAGCTTCATCTGAGACGTGACAGGCTGCAGTGAAACCCTTTTGTCAAAGAGACCCAAACTGCTTTTGCTGAAACCCATGTGGGCTTCTGGAACTACTTCATGCTGGTATTTCTGAAGAGCTCCAGGTTGCAGTGCTGGGAGCCAGGGCTGGAAAAGTCCATCACCTTGCTAACACAGGGCCTTTTTGTCTAGCAGAATCCCTTGAACTGGACAGGGATGCAGAGCTGTCAGTCTTACCCACAGTGATCCTGCCTTGAACAGCAAAAGCTTTTCCTTCTCCACAGGGCCTAACCTTTCACCAATCACCATGGCACCCCACTTAGACTCTGTGCAAGCACAGCAGGACACAGGACTGGAGAGAGGAAAGTCCTTACTTCCTTCCTTCTTAGAAGTGACTGAAGTTCAATAAACCCCTTGGCAGAAGTTCTTAATCAGCATTAAAGCCATCCTAGGACAACTGGGCTCACTCCTTACACCCTCAGCAGGCTTTGCTCACAAAGAAATTATCAGCACAGGCAGTCATGTCACAGCCTGCTTTACCAAATATGTTCCTGGGCTGCAGCCTACTTGAGTTGGTCACTCCACTTAAAGAAGCCATACCAAAGAAAACTCACTTCAACTGCGCAGCAAGGCATCTGGAGGAGGGTTTTTCACCACCAAAGTAGCCCATCACTTTAGCTAATCTGGCAAAAGTTCTTGCTCACCATGACAGACAAAACCAAAGGCTCAGCACCATTAAGATCTCTCATCCCACAACCACGCGCTGCATCTTCAGCCTGAACTCAGCCCCAGGTGATGCATGGGCTGCAAAGCCTGCTTCTCGCCTTGGTGAGCTGCTCTGCGTTTCCCTGCCAGCCTCAGCACCAGCTCCTTCACCACCTTCTCCCCAAGTGTGTGCTGAGGAGCTGAAATGTCTGTGCTGGGCAGGAGATGTCATGGTGGCCCTGATCAGCAAGATCTCTTGGCTGCAGGGAAGGATCTTTTCCTCATATGGAAAGTGTTGGTGACAGAGCTGCTGACAGCAAGCTCCCTGCAGTGGGGCTGGTTACACCTCTGACAGTGGCTGCCCTGTCTGTCTCCATCACCCACCTGGGAGGTGACCCTGGCCACTCCACCAGCTGCATGGTCTGGGGAGACTCATGCCCCTAACCAGGGACAAGTGACCCACTCAGCTTTGCCCACAGAGCAGTTTCCTGAGCCCAGTAGGAGCGTGATGCCTCCATCTGAGCACGGGATCCCCATGGACCCATTCCCTTTGCTCGTGCCCACCTCCCACCCTCTTGCCCCCCCCCCCCCCCCCCCCGCCCTCTCACTTCAATCGCCAGCAACCAGTGATCACAAACAAGCAAAAACTGTGCAAAGCCATGGGGAGCCAGGTGATGCTTCCAGGCTCAGGGAAGCAGCAGTTGGGTTTTCTCATTTCCCTGTGAGCATCCTGGCAGCACAGTTTTCCCTGGCTCCAGTCCTGTGCCCAGCCATGGGCCGTGCTGCTGCCACTAGTGCTCAGCAGAGTCTGACACCCATGGTAATCAAAGCAGTTTCCATGACTCTTGGTAAATATCAAGGCTGGGGATTTTTGGGGCTTGTTTTCCAGCAAGTTAAGTAGAAGAACCAATAAGGACAAAGACAAATGAATACCTGTTGCCCTTGGCTCAAAATGAAACAAGAGAGACAGGCAAAGGTTAGTTAATACCACTTACCACAGTGTCACGGAGTCTCCCTCAGCCACTGACAAGGAGGGCAGAAGAGGCAATTTTTCATAGACAAAGTGAGAACAGTACTGTGAAAACTGCAAAGTAATGACCCCTAAGCATCCTTTGCTGCAAGCAAGGCAGGGAGGGGCTGGATGCCCCTGTCCCCAGGACTGTACACATACCTTGCCTACAAGAGGATGGCGGCAGTGGGTTGGGAGAGGACGAGGAGGAAAGGAAGAGGGCCACAATGAAGCTTTGAGAACATGATGGCCTGCTCAACCTCTTCAAGATGAGCTGATTGCAGGAGAGAGGAGTTGGCAAAACACCTTCTGGGGAAAGAGAGTCCTCATTGTCCATGGACCCTGACACTTACCAGGGGTCCAGCAAGAGGAAGAGAGCAGTGTAGAGCACTCACACCAAACTACTGTAGCTGGATTCCCAGCCTGTTTATCCCCCACTGCCTCAGGCCTGGTGATTTTGGTTAAAGTGGTACTTACCTTTCCTTAAGAGTGAAGAGGAAAGGGTGGCTTTGCAGAGGGAACTGGGGTAGTACGTGAAGGGCACCAGAGAACTGTTACAAACATCTAAGCAATGGAAAAGTAATGCTGCTCACCTGCCTGGGATTCAGGAAAAATACGGTATCACATCACTTTGGGGAGAGCTCTGACCCGAACTACTAGTGTGTGAGAAGGAGCACAGGAGTTATGACCTGAATGTGGATCTCACTAAACAGAAGATGGGCGTGTCCTGGAGGAGGCTTGCTGGCACCCTGGGAATTCCTGCTGGTGGTCCTGGTTGTTAAACTACTTAAGGTATCTCAGAAGCAGAGAGGCCTGCAGGTGAAATGCCCAGGAAGCACCAGTGTTGCCAAGTGGGCTCACAAGAACCATGGAACCATGGGATGGCACCATGAACCACAGAACGACAGAAAGGTTTGAATTGAATGGGTTCTTTAAAGGTCATCTAGTTTCAACTCCCTGCTACATGCAGGGACTCCTTCCACTAGACCAGGTGGCTCAGAGCCCTGGCCATGAAGACTTCCAGGGACGGGGCATTCGTCACTTCCCTGGACCTGTTCCAGTGCCTCAGCTCCCTCATTTTAAAAGGTTCTTATACACAATCCAAATCTTTGCTCAGTTTAGACGTGCTGCTCCTTATCCTATCACCACAAGCTCTGGTAAAATGTCCCTCTCCAGCTTACCCAGAAAGGTGCTCTGGAGTCTCCCCAGAGCCTCCTCTTCCCCCGGCTGAACAGCCCCAGTTCTCGCTGCCTTTTCTCATAGGAGAGGTGCTCCAGCCCCCTGCCCGTAGCTGCGGACCCGCTCTGAGAGCTGCCCACCGGGCCGGGGGCGGTCCGTGCTCGGGGCTCTCCCAAGCCGCGGGGCAGAGCGGGCGCTCCGGGCCCCGCGCCGGGCCGTGACCGAGCGGGAGCGGTACCGGCACCGTCCGGCCCGGCCCGGCCGCTCCCGCGGCGCCTCCTGCCGGCAGCCCCGGCTCCCGCCGCCTCCGCCCAGCGCCCCGCGGCTCTGCCCGCTGTGAGGAGCGAGGCTCCGAGAGCGGCCGGCACGGGGGGCTCAGGGACACGGACCGGCCGCACCCGCCCGGTGCCCGACGGCCGCGCACCGCCGCATCCCGCCCGCCGACCGGCTCCTGCGCGCCTCTCTCCATCCGCCTCGTCGGCGGGTTTGGGTGAGCACGGGAAAGCTTCAGGCTGGAGCAGCCAGAGAGCGAGACTAGAGCTGTGTGCCAGCAGCGACTGCACCCAGGGCCAGCAACTGCGGCGCTACAGCCAGCTACAGCTATCCACGAGAGGGATCCACGTGTGCGTGTGTCTGCGCCCAACGGGATGAGGGATGCAGCCCGACGGCTGGCGGACAACAGCCCCACAACTACCAGGCTACTGCTCCAGCACCAAGCCCTGTCCCAGAAGCATGAGATCCCTTCAGCTCTGCTCCAGCAGTGGTCCGCAGTGCACCCAACACAGGATGGGATGATGTGGTGTGGCCAGGAGGTGGCTTCCTGGCCTTTGAGAAGTGTCAGTTGACTTTTCCAAGCAAATCCACGTTACCAGCCCGTGCATGAAGTGCATCCGAGTGCAAGGACACTGCCACAGGTAGAAACATTGCACTTTAGATTTGGCATGCGCCCTCTGATCCTACCCACGCCCAGGAGATGTCACTGTAATGCACAAGCCTGTCCAGTGGACCATCTGTCCCATAGCAAAATTTTTCATTCTGAGAAGGTGGGAGCTGGGTTTTGAGAGTACAAATGCTGCCAGAGTCAAGAACATCAAATAGCCTGTCTCCTACAGGAATGAGGAGGGTTCATGCACTGCACAGAGATGGAACCTTTTCCATTTAACAATCACAGGCTGTGGCATAAAGAGGAAGAGGCCCAAATCCTCTGCTTTAATTCCATTGTGCTACAGCCCAACCAAATTGCCTGAAAAAGAAAGGCCCTGAACTTTGAGTGTCAAATGCCTTGGTACTGACTGGAATACAGTAGAAGGTGGTTTGGGTGACAAAATCAGGGAGCGGATTGGGTTAGGAAGGACCTTAAAAAATGTCATTCCAACCCCCAGGCATTGCTAGGATTCAGCTCCTGCCCAAGCCTTGGCTGGAATAGCTGAGCATTAAACTGATGTAGATGTATCACTCTTCTGCTGCTACCTTTACTAGCTGCTTCTAGCATAGCATGCTGGCTTTCAAAGGGCCTTTTCTTTCTCTTCCAAGCCAGATGTTTTCATAGCAGAAATTCTTTGCTGCAATGTGGTTATTCACCAGAGAAAGGCTATCACCTGCACCCACAGCACTGCCAGTGCTGCTGGAAGCTGTGTAGCAGGTGAGTGAGAGGCCTCCTGAGTGGAGATGAGCACAAAGGTTCTCCAGGTGAGCAAAAAGTACAAGATACCTTTGCAGAAGATATCTGGATCATCTGGTATCCACAGGGAGCTCCTGCTGACAACCAAAGAGGAAATTTATTACCACATACACTTTGCAGAGGGAAATAAAGAGAAAAGATGAGGCTCAGCACGTTCTGCATCCTTTCAGCAGAGCTTGATGAAAGGCAGAGGTATCACATTTTTCAGAGAATGAAGACTGGCTCCTGACAGTACCTGACAGGAATAGGTCAGATCTGAGCCATGAACTCCACAGTCTGGGCAGAAGGAAGCACAAAGGCACATAAAGGGATCACCAGCACAAGGACATCACGATAGCTCCCCTGTCTCTTTCTCATCCTTGAAATGAGTTCAAACTGCTCTATTTGGGACTGAAATACAAAGGACCAGTTAAGGATGACATTATGGATGACCACTTAAGGTCTCCCTCTCTGCCTTTCCAAGTGCCAAGCCATGCCTGCCTATCCTCTTTGATGCAGCATTGAGCTACTTCTCGCTTGACAATAGTCAGTTGCCTCCAAGGTTCCCAGCTTTCTAGGGTAAATTCTCCCAGCCCACAGCTGCTAACACCACCACCAAAACCAGCTCTGGGATCTGCTCCTCTGTGCCACTCAGCCAGGAACACACCTGGCCTGTTCAGCCCTGGCAGATGCTGCCCCAGTGCTGACCCAAACAGAGCTACAGGAGGACAGCATACGCAAAGGTAACATTTACTGAGAGATACAGAACTGAGTATTATGAAGGACATACATGGATGGAGAGGGTAGCGACACCACTGCAGAGGGCAGCTTGGACCCCCTTCCCAGCACGCCAGGAAAGGAGCTGGATGCTACCGGACAAGTAACACAATGGAGATAACTGTGGCATATGTGTTTGTAACAAACAGACCATTATAACATACATTTCTATGGGATCACATCTAGTGATTATATAAATCCATATAGAGATCACTGTATAAAAACTTTGTAAAAAATACTTTAAAAAAGTGTAAAAATGTGCATTCAAAAGCACGGCCGACACGGACAGCTGGGCTGTAAACATTATACTGAGTGTGCTTGTGGGGGGCGCCTGCGCCACCGAGCCCTGACAGGCCTGCCCACCAGATGGGGCTGCATCAAGTGTTTGTGGTTCTTGGGTTTGGGGTTCCCTCCGAAGCGTGCGCCAGGAGCAGCAGCAGCCTCTGGGCAGGGTGCTGGTGGGCACTGCACAGCTGCCACTCCTCAGCCTGCAGCCCCTGCTACCCACGGGCTGCGTGGTCCTGGCAGGACACGCTGTGGCTTTGTGGGTGTCCCAGGGCTGAGAGCAGGCTGAAGGGCTGTGATGAGGTATCACGGGGAGGTTGCCCTCACTGGCACCACCAGCCCTGCTCCCAGCTTCAGCCTTGGAGTACATGGTTGGCAGGTTCCCGATCTTCTCCGTTCCCATGTTTGGTCCATAGTTCCCAAGGAAGTCCACTGGGTCCTGGCTGCACCAGGCCTGGGCTCACAGTTCTTCGTACAGTACATACATGAGAGACCCTGGAAGACCCTGTGCCACTGTCTCCTCCTCCTGGCCCTGTGCCACCTTCACTTCTTCTCAAGCTGCTCCAGCAGTGGGTTGGCTTCGCTCTCAGGCGTCTTGATGCTGTCTGTCCGCACGATGCAGGTGGGACGGTGCCGGTTCAGCATCAGGATGAGCTGCTGCCTCTCCTGTTTCAGCTCTTCTATCTGGGCCTTCAGCTCAGCATTCATGAGCTCTAGACGCTCAGACTCCTAGCAGGACAGGAACACAACCGCATGTGACTTTATCTAGCAGGACAAGATACAAGAAACAATTTGGCCAACATGCCACCTCTGCTCAGTGCTGTCCCTCAGCCCCTGCAGCAGGGGAGCAGACTGAAGACCTGCCAAGGCATCACATCCCTCCAGGCAGTTCATCCCCAGCCCTGCTGCCTTCTGCTACTTAGTGCCATCACACAGAAATACACAGACACCACCTGGGGCAGGTCTCTGCTGCACCCCAGGAAAATCTCTGCCTGGCTGCTTTCCGTGGTCTGGTAAGGTGTTTGGGAACAAACCCATGTTTCAGTTTTCACCCAGCCCACATGTAAGGATCTGCCCTTGTGAAATGACTCCTTGTCTCAAGCTATGTCATCTGCCCATGTCTCACCATGGTTTGCAGAAAAACAGCAAGGTGGTGTGACAGTTTTTCTGCCTTGGGGTTACAGGTGGAGTGGGCATCTGGCCTCTGTATGGGAAAATCTTAAGGACTTCAGTCAAGGGGCCAGCACACTGCCAGCCCCTGTCCTGTGCCACACTCTTATGGGTGTTCCTGCTCCAGCACTGAGGCAGAGACATTACTATTCCTCTCTCACCCCAAGCCTGGAGCCAACCTCCAGCCCTGGTACAAGGGGTAAGCTCTGCCTGGGCACGTACATGGTCACCACCTTCACAGCCTTACAAAAAGCAGGGGCTGTATTTTCCCAGATAAAAGCACTGGAGCAAGGGGCAGCAGAGAGGCAGTTCAGGAGGCAGTGTTGCCTGCAGCTGGAGCACTGTTTAAAGGAGGTCCCTGCTGTGCCCTGGGACAGATTGGGGCACCCACCCGCTGCAGGAACTCCGTCCTCTCCTTCTTCTTGTTACGACATCGTGCTGCTGCTACTTTGTTTTTCTCCCGACGTCTTTTCCTCCTCTCTTCTTCCTCATCCAGCTACAAGAAGACAGAGAAACCCAGATCAGAGCCAGCAGGTGTGCGGGTTGGGGCAGGAGGTAGGGGTGAGCACGTGGTGCCCCACCCATGGGAGGACAATGTGGCAGCCACCTGATCATGGGCCACCAGCAACATGACTTAATCCTCACTGGAACCAGGCGTGCCACTGCTACAGCTTCTACCTCTACGTTGTGGGAACACAGAGAGGGAGACCTGTACTCACAGCTGGGGCCATGGCTGGCAGGGGACAGACTCACAAGGCTGCTCCCTCCCTGAGAAAGGGAACAGATGGAGAATGGAGCCCCCTCCCAGAAACATGGGTGGTTTGTCACACAGATATCTACAGGCTCAGCTCTGTGAGCACAGACATTGAAAGCATCACACACAACCAAGGACAACAGACAGAAAAACCCGGAAGATACTCCAGCTGGGTCTGCCCCATTCCAATACCTGGGACTGCCTGCTGCAGCTTCAGCACTGTCTGAGTCACAGGGCCACCACAGGAGGGTGGGAAACAGGTCCTGCATCCCCCGTAAGGAGGCAGGACAGAGCAGTACCTGCACTGTTTGCCATGACTCAGTACTCTGTGCTCTTTGACTGAAACCACACAGGCCAGGCCAATAGACCCCATGGGTTAGAAACCCATAATCAAAGTATTTATGGATATATGCTGCAAAGCCTGTGTAAATGGCCCATGGCATGCCTACATCCAAGAACCAAAACTAGCTCCTTCAAGAAAAATCTGTGTGCTGGAAAACGCTGTGAAGTCAGGTTATACTTTGTAGCATGGATAGAGAAAAAAAGGTCCCCAGTGCCTTCATCCACATTTGGCCTGGGTCTCTGAAATCTGAGGTGTCAGACTGAACTGCCTCATTCCTGTTGATGGATACCTGGTGATCACAAGATCACCCCACATGTAGACACACCAGTAGTGCCTGATGGTAACGAAGGCTTCAGGTGCCATCATCCACAGTAGACTGTGCACACTGCTAACAGCCACCAAGTCCAAAACTCATTAATCAAAACATCCCAGTGTGGTGCACAAGGACCAGATGAAACATGGACTCGGCAAAATAGGGTGAAGGGGTAGCTTAAGTAAGCTGCATATCCAATACACAGCACACAAATGCTGTAGAAGGCAGTGTCTGAGCTTTATAGCATTAACAGTTTTGCATCTTTTCGACCTTACTTTGCAAGTATTATATACCAAAGTTGCTATTTTAGCTGGGGCTAAAATATTAAGCAAAGCCAGCACAAGCCATGCACACTTTCATAATGCCAGGCTGCCACCATCCCTTTGCCAAGGCAGTGTCATGGGGCACCAACATACCCCACTTGGGAGAACTGCACTGATACCCCAAGTCCAGTCAGAAATGGGCAGCTCACACAGCAGCCACATAACTCAGAGGTGACAGGTTAGCAGAAGTAATCTGGAAAGCACTAACTCTTCATTCCACTGCCAGGTCTTACAAAATTTCTTGACATTAAGAAATAAAGAGGAGGTGGACATCAGGGTAGATGCAATTCCCCTCTGCACATTTACCAACTACTCATGTACCCCTAAGACACCTTCTTGACCTTTTAGTTCAAGGATTACAAGGAGGATGCAGAAAGGTTAACATGCTCACAGCTCCAAAGCTCAAAAAACATCCCCAGACTTGGCTTCAAAAGTACATCTTGGGATGTAACAGCAACTGGAAAAGCAACTGCACCAGCCCTGGGAACTGCCTGACATTTCCATGCCCTGTTGGTCCATTCAACTAGAATTATGGAATAAATGACCTGTCGCTGACCCTGCCTCCACCCCACAGAGGGCCCAGCAAAGGTCTGTGTCCTTTAGATGGAGTACAGACACCCAAGGAAGGTGGCTCAACACACATAGAAGCAGCTTGAACTCTTGGCTCTGCTTTTTGACCACAGCTCCTGTAGCTTCAAAGAAATATAGAAAGGTTGGAAGAGATCTTAAAGATCACCTAGTTCCAAGCCCCCTGCTCAGGCAGGGACAGCTTCCAGTAGAGTAGTTGCTGAAAGCCCCATCCAGCCTTGTCTTGAACACTTCCAGGTATGAGGAATCCACAAGTTCTCAGGGCAGAGAAGTTCTCTTCTTCAAGAAAACATGTTTTCCCCCATCTGCTTGTGCTTGATTTCAGTTCAAAAAGGTGACATGGCCCTGGTGCTGAAGGTTAGGACCATTACTCAGAGGCACATGGGGCAGTGATGATTTATCACCCAATAGCATGTCCCAGCATTGGATCTCCAGGAGATCCCTGTGGGTAGAAGGTCTGGGGATGCCTCTGAATTGCTTCAGTCAGCAGCCTCAGAGACTGAGGTGATCACCTGCCTGAAGGGCAGAGCTCAGTCCTGGAGGAAGCACCCCAGGTGGAACTCAGTGGTGGAGGAGCCCAGCAGCTTCTGCCTACACCTGCCCAAGAGGAGAGCAGCGGGGCTGTCCATCACCCTGCAGAGAAGCTGGCAACCAACACCCACTGGGTGCATTTTGTGTGTGGCCCCAGGCACAGACACCCCAATGCCAGGAGATGCTGGTGCCCCCAGCAGAGCAGAGAGAGCTGCCTTGCCCAGGCTCATGGCAAGCAGCCTGTCCTCCCAGGCACCACAGAGTGGCACACCAGCACCCAGCATTCCTGGGTTCCAGTGCCCTGCAAGAGGAAAGCAGCTGCAGGCTGCCTTGCAAAACTATGCGTGGGCAGCTTCTTGGCTACTTGTGGCATAAGCAGCTACTGCTTCAGCTCCCTCAGGCTTTTGCTGCAAAGCCTTGCCAAAGGCAGCTCCATTTGCTGTCTTCAAGTCCTCAGCTTCACAGGCCATGCAGGGGAGGAACCAGCTCCATGGAAGGTAGCTGTGGTAGCTGTGCAAGGGCTGTCAGTGGGTTTTCTCTTATCTTTCCTCAGCAGCTGGCTCAGAGGACACTCAGCAATTCCAGTACCTACTGTGGGGCAGAACTGCCATGTCCCCTGTTACACAGATGCCAGTGACATCACATACCCGTGCCCACAAAAAGCAAAAACAGCACTTGCAGGGCCAGCTCAGAGGTGCCCAAATAGCCCCAGGAAAGGAGCTGGGCCCAGGAAGACAGCACAGCCACAGAGTCACCCCCTTTCTTTCTCACCCCATGAAGCAAGGCAGGCACTGCAGACCATTTGCTGCATTAATACCCAGGCCAAGGGCTTGGAAGAAAATTTGGCTTCAGCTGCAAATCCGTGACTGCTTTGCCCATAGAGGAATGAAAGCCATTAGCAGCCCCCAGGGCCTTATGATGGCCTCCCACAGTATCCTAGCCTCAGCTCTTCCCATTGCAGAGCTGCCCAGTCCTTCCCAGGCAACCTCCAGGCTGCACAAGCTGACTGAACACTCTCTTGGGCACAGAGCTCCTGTGCAAGGTGATCAGATGGACTACATCCTACCAGTTCTACCCACAGGAGTCCACCACAAACAGCTGGGGGGAAAGAACAGGGATGCTCTGCATGGAGGGGCCTGGCTGCTGCTGAGCTTCTGCCAAAGAATTGGGCTAAATCAAGTGTCAGCACCATTTGGAGAGCAAGTTGCTCTCTGGAACTCCTATCTTACTCCTTTCAGCTCACAGCTCATCAAAGGCAGCTTTTCACATCATCTAAGCACCTCCTTGCTCATGCTTCCAGAGAACATACATCATCTCATCCTCATACGGCATCATCTGAGGTAACTTCACACAGAGCAAATGCTCTGTTCAGAGGGCTGTTTATTGGACCTTCCTAAGAGCAGCCAGCACCCTCACCAACGCCGACCTCTGAAAGGTGGGTTCCCAGCTCCATCTGCAGGCAGTAGGAGGTGCAAACACTCACCACCAGTTCAGCCAGAGTCAAAGACTGGACAACAAACACACGGGACAGCCACATAAGGAAAACACTGTCCAAGCATCTCCCTAGTCCCTTTAGCCTGGTTCTGACATGGCAGCCTGTGGTACCAAACAGAAACTACCTACCTTCCCCACCCCAGGAAACTCAAGGTGGAGCCAGGGCCCACCCCAAGCAATGGGGCAGGGGCAGCTCCCAGCCAGCAGCACCTGCAACACAGGCTGAGTCACTGCTCCACACCTATTGTCCACACACCCCATCCCCACTGGAGAGGCAACACCAACACCAGAAGCACTAAGAGCTGGTTGACACAGGTGACAGGTTGTGTGACTTCTATTTTGGGTGCATGCCCCAACCCCAGGGACACGTTGGCTGCACCAGACTCCACTCCACATGCAGGGTTTGAGTTCAGATGCTGCCAACTGCTGCATTGGACCAGTCAGGGTCCAGTCAGCCAGCCAGGGACAGAAAATCAGGCAGGGAGAAGAGGCAGCTAGTGGAGCAGCTGCCAACATGCATGAACAACACCAAACAGAGAGCTTATAAAACATGCTGCTGGCCACCCTGCTACAACAGCCAAGCACGGGCAGGAGGGGAACCCAGGCAAGTGCAGACAACAGCCCTGCAGGGCCACCTGCAGACAGCAGACCCCAGAACTCACCTCACTTTTGACAGGCTGGGGTCTCTTCCCAAGCTTCACCTCCAGGAACTGGAGTGGCGAGATCATGGCCCCGATGTTGCGGATGTCGGCGCACTTCAGCTCCTCGGCGGTCAGGGCTGTGCCGGGCAGTCCTGTCAAGGGGCCCAGCCCCGGCAGCGCGCCAGCCGTCAGCGACGGGTCGGGGATCTGCCCTGGCATCATAGCAGGGGAAACAGCTTCCTAGGCTGGAAAGGGACAGAGACATCCCATTACAACCCAGCTACACGGCCTCACGACACGGCACCAGACAAACTCATGCTACAGTGCCATCACCTACAGGGGTATGAATCAAGGAAGGCAGACATTTTCTCCCAGGAAGGCAAAGGCAGAGAATAAGCAGAATCTGTATGACAGAAACCAAAATATATGAATCCTGCCAAGAATAGGCTACTGGGGTGTAGATCAGGAAGGGAAGAGACCTGAGAGGCAAAGCACCAGAAGAACAGGAGCCGGCTGCAATGACAGGGATGTGATCCCATGGACACCTTTCTCTGGAGTACATCAGATCAAGGTTTGCTTTTAACTGCATTTTGATTAATTAATGTGTAGATTATTAGTACAAGAAGAAAATGGCACAAAGAGAACCATAATATGCCCTAGGCTGGATTTCTTCTGGGCAGGCCCAGTCATGGGTCAGGGCTGGGACACAACACAAAGACCACCAATAAAACTGCAAGAGAGAAACCCGCCACTGTACAAACATCTCTCAGCACACACACGGGGAAACAAAGGCTGCAGGGGAAGGCAAACGGTGCAAGGTTCAAGAGTCTGCTATCATGAAAGAAAAAAAGTGAGAATAGGATCAGGGCAAACTTCAGCAAGTCACTTATAGGGAGGAAAAAGGGAATTATCAATAAGTATGAAGAACAAGCAACAAAGAGAAAATTAAACCTAAAATGGGAAGTCCATAGAGCTGGAGCTCTCACATTAGCCCAACAGCCATGAGAACAGACTGTTGTTGGCTGCAGTGCAGGTACATTCCTGCTGTGTAACTGACCTGGGACACTCACAAGTTACCTATTTACAACATTCAGAGTCAACTTATGTCCACACAGAAGCCATTTGCTCCTCTTCAACTCAACCACATGTCCCAGTGTGTGTGCACTGCTCTCCTTGCTCTGCCCATCCAGAGAAGTCCCAGCACACTGCAGGAGCCCATTCTGCCCCTGTGCAGGAGGCACCAGCACAGGAGGGATAAGGACCAGTTATGTCAAGAGAGAAACAGACTAAAGGAGTGGACCCAAAATGTCACTGTGCAGCTTCCTGTAACCACAAGAGCCAGTCGCAAGGCAGGATTCAATGAACTGTTGGGGAAACTCATGGAGGCTCTCACAGCACCAAGTGTCAGAGAAAGGAGGAGCATTAAACGAGGGATAACATGCACTTGCCCTGCTCTTTCATCTGCTGAGAGACCAGGTAACAGGTGATACAGATTTTTGGCCCAGGCAGTACAGTCATGCAGACTCACACACACACACACAGCCAGCTGCCACAGCTGCTCAGCACTTGCCATCCCAGGGTGACAAATCGATGTCAGTACCAGGCTGAAAACTTGAGTAAAGCTGCTAGTGAGATAGAACTGCTGGATCACAGAATCACAGAACAGCTGAGGCTGGGAGAGATCTCTGGAGATTGCCTTGTCCAGCTGCCCTGCTCAGGTAGGAGTCAGTGGGAGCTGGCTGAACAGGGTAAATCACAACACAGAAGTTAAGGATTTCTTGGTGGTGGCACATCTCTTTACCCAAGAGATTATTTAATATATTTGTTAATGTGAAGGAACCAGAGATAAGCAGCAGAAGGGAAGGAAAAACAAACATAGAGGCTAGTCAAGGGCAGAGAGGCCAATGCAAGCTCCACAGCATCCAGCATGGGTGCTGTGCAAGCTGTATTGGTGTGACAGACAGAATGATTTGCAGCAGAGAGTGCCTACAAGCTGCAATAAGCTGTCATACAGTCTAATCTGCCAACAAAGAGGTCCAGGTGTCAGCATGAGATGTCCCCTGGCAGGGTTTACTCAGCTGTGACCAAGAAGACTTGAGAAAGAGCAGGGAAAGCAGATGCAGCAAGACAGAAACCGTGAAGAGGTGGCAAGCAGGAATCAAGCCCTCTGTTCCAGTCATCCTTTAGGAGACCAGAAAGGGGAGAGCAAGCCAGTGCTGGAAGCATTGCTGTGGGGAGAGAAAGCTGGGCAGAGAGGAGGTGATCTGCATAAGGTCATTAAAGCCTGAAGAGAAGACAGGAAAGACAGACAAGTAACTTCTCAAGAGAAGCAATACTACCTGATGAAATGGACTCCTGCCCATTTGGTGACAGAAAAGAAGGAGAAAATACTTGGTAATGATACTTGACCTCAGAAAAGACTACTCCTTGAGACTGCAAGGACCTAAACTGATGCAAAGTATTCATTCTTCCACAGAGATCTCTAAACTAGAAAACTGTAATTCCACATCTGCAGTGGAATCTTGTACTGAATCTGCACCAACATCTTGTAAAGTGTCCAGAGATGCCCAATGCAGCTGGGCTCTGAAGCTGCACACTACCTCCCTCCCCCTCCCTTTCAGGCCTACACAGGGCTAAGATGCTTCACTCCTCCAGAAACAAGCACCATCACACCCTTAGGCTGCACTCCAGACAGGAAAACACAAATTATTTAGGGAGGGTGGCTAAATCCCTATCACCTTCCTCAGAAATTGTCCTCTCCAGCAGGAAGGCACCAAGTCAATAAGGTGGCATGACAAAGGGGAGGTGAATGTCAAGGTTCCTCCTAGGACCCCCTGCCACAAGACAGAGATGTACGGAGTTAAATTCAGTCTACCATTTTGGGATAGCTGTATACACTGCAGAGCTGGCCATTTCCCTGACACTGTCACCAAGATGACATGCTGTGGCACTGGGGAAGACACCTGCCAACAGTGGCACAGCCCAGCCCATCTGCTGCACACCCCACACTGGCAATCCCACAGATGTCCATCACCAGCTTGAACAGCTTATATCAAAATTAAAAAAAAAAAAAATAGAAAAATGATCAGTAGCAAAAGTATACAAGCATCCACCTGAAGTCTCTCACAGACTGGTTTGGGACCCTGACCCATCCTTTCACAGGGTTCAGGATGAAAACTGACTTCAGCCCAGCACTGTATGCCAAAATCCATTCTGGACTTGGATGACTTGGTTTTAATTTACTCACAGAATGATAGAATATGCTGAGTTGGAGGGACCCATCAGAATCATTGAGTCCAGCTCCTGACCCTGCACAGGACAGACCAAGAGTCACACCACATGTCCTTAGACTGTTGCCCAGACACTTACTGAACTCTGTCAGGCTTGGTTCTGTGAACACTTCCTTGGGGAGCCTGTTCCAGTGCCCAACCACCTTCTGGATGGAAATCCTTTTTCTGATATCCAACCTAAACCTCCCCTGCCTCAGCTTCATGCCATTTCCTCGAGTCCTGTCTCTGGCAACAAAAGTACCTGCCCCTCCTCTTGCCCTCACAAGAGGTCTCCCCTCAGTCTCCTCTTCTCCAGGCTGAGCAGACCAAGTGACCTCAGCCACTCCTCATGCGGTTTCCCCTCCAGGCCCTTCACCATCCTCATGGCCCTCCTTTGGATGCCCTCTAATGGCTTAATCTCTTTTCTCTATTGAAGTGCCCAAAACTGCTCCCAGTACTCAAGGTGAGGCCACACATGTGGAGCAGAGCAGGACAATCCCCTCCCTTGACTGGCTGGCAATGCTGAGCTTAACTTTCTTTCATCCTGCAATTGACAGCACCCGGGCTAGACAGTCCAGGTCCTCAGGCAGACTGAATATAGGGTCACTGCAATTAATGAAATAAGGAGCAAGGAAATATCCATTCTTCAGACTATGGGACAACCTGACCACTCAGCACCCTCCCCCATGCACTCCTGAGCCTGGGGCAAATCCCTGGGGACAAGTGACTAAAGATTTGAGAAAACACTGTTTTCTCCAGCACATCTTCTCCTTCTGCATCTTTGATCTGGTAGCTCAATATGCCTTGAAATAGCCTCTGTACCAGCGTAACACACAACACAGGTCAGAGTGAAGGGGCTGGCCCAGTATCCAATAGGCTGTAAAAATTTATCCTGGATTCAGGGACTGCAGTGCCAAAGCCCACATCATACTTGCATCAGTACAAACTAAATTTTAAGCTGATCAAACCATAGTGCCAGAAGCCTTCTGGAAAACCATAAAGCTGCACATAAGGATGAGCTGAGAACTAGGTGGAAAGGGAGAAAAGCATCTTCTACAAGTGAGAGCTTGCTCAGGGGTCAGAAAGCTCAGGAGCACATTGAGAGCAGCAAAGGGTCAAGCTGAGCTGGGAACGTAACATCATTCCCAGCAGCGCTATAACCATGGAAATAAAAAGGAAGGAGGAGAGGTGCCATCCCTCTCTGTAGAGCAGGGGTGCAGCAATAGACCTCCCCAGTTCTTGAGTGCCCTCAGCCCCAGGCACTGTCCTCCTGCTGATTGGAGGGACCCAAACAAACTCCAAGTTTGTTCCACTCCTTTGCTTCTTCCTAATGTAAGCACACCTTTATTTTCATTTCATGTCCCAGATACTTTCCCATTCTTTTCTGGTTAGTGCCAGAAGTAAGCTGTACTTTGATCACATTAAAAAAAAGCCAGAATATGGAATTCTACTTAATACTTGGGTCTTCCTCCCAAAGCTGCTACCCTGGCAGACATGGAGATGCCTACCTATAGCTCCAGCATATTTGTACCATATTCACATGGTAGGGCAGAACTTTAAAGTTCAGGATCTGAATTTGACCTTTAAGTTGCAGCTCTTCAACAACCACATCTTTCTGGATGGGGTGAATACAGCTGGTGCCTTGTCAATTCTTAATTCCTTTCTGGATATTCCCTTGCAGCATTTGCTATTTCTAAGGCACATGAACCAACTCACCTCTGTATTTCTTCACGTTCTAACACAGTGCTTTAGTTGGGATTCTTATTAGATTTGTTTCTTTTCAGAAGCGATTAATAACACAGCCTTTTTCCCTTAATCCCAGGTGGTCTTTCAACATCTCCTTACACAAGTTTGGAAATGTCATGTCTTCAGTAAAACCTAGTTTTCTGGTGTCCTACATTTGAACCACACAATTCCTTTATATGCATTGTATCAGCTATGCTTTTTCACATAATGAAGCCAACAAGTACACAGCAAGGGGAAAGAGAATGTGCAGCCTTGCATATGACCATTGGATCAGCATGACACCAGCTTCTTGAGTTTACATTCACCATAACTCTGCCTTCTGCACCAATACTATTCATCATTTTGTGCCATGACATCAAGATGCTCCAGAGTGAATTAGGAGACAGAGAAGGCTTTCTTACAGCTTCAGTTCAATGATGAGTAGCTTATGCCTTTCATTGCTCTGTTCAGCAACTATCTTTGCAACAAAAATCTGGTAAACACTGATTTCGCAGGTCAAAATTCAGTTTTTATTTCCTTAGCTTTGCCTCTACACTCCCTTATTCTGGTTAAAATGCTGTAACACAAGACTTGACCTCTTGCTGAAATGTCTGTAAACCCTCCTGATAATTGCAGCAACTTTTGCTTCCTTGCTTTGGCACTGTTCTTCCTGTGGCTTCAGTCAACTCAGTTATTTTATCAGCAGTCTCATACCGAAAAAGCTGACAGCAGTACAGCTTTCTTTGCTCACCTTGGTTTTGCTGCATCTTTCCTACCACTTTCAAGAGTCTGCATGCTTTTTTCCCCTATTATGTCCTTATGGTCAGCAGTCTTTGACACTGGTTGTTTTAATATTTCTTAGAGGCAGCACCCATTACTCATAGCTTTTCTCCTATTGCCAGAATCTGTTATCCTCTGGAAATCAAAACCTAGAGGGAAGAAGCTTTACCAAGTTGTTTCTGTCCTATACAGTTGCTCAGCTTCCTCAGTGACACTGTCCCCACATACCCTTCTATTCTTTCTCCTGCAGTTCTAATCTTCATGTTATTGGGCTTTTTTTTTTTAATGGGTTGGGGTTTTTTCCTCTTCCTATACCGATCTGGTTGCTGCTTTTTCAGGGGACTCTTTGTTTGGTTTTGGGTTTTGTCTTTTTTTTTTTTAAGAAGCTGATGTTTGCACAGCAGTTACAGCATAAATCTATCGTGTGTAGGCATAATTCCTACAACCCAGTATCCCTGGGGGCTTGTATGCCAGTTGCTAGCCTGTATTCACACCCCTCCTGCCACCTCTTCACTGCTATTCTTACCCACAGACTAAAACTGGCACAGGGATGCCTACCTGTATTGAAATCTTACATTCAATTCCCTGCACATCGACTGCCTCAGTTGGTATCCACCATCCTATGCATCCCCACTTATCCAGAGGCGCTGTTTGTTCCTTTATAAAGCACATGCACCTGCTGCTGTTGCATCAGGTGCAACATCCTGCAGAGACAACCATGACATCCCAAAGCAGGCTCTGACAGCCACCCTTCAATTTAACTTGCCATTACTGCCTTATCTCTGGTGTCAACTTCCTTGGTGAGAGCAAGGGCTATTTGCAGCTTTATTTTCAATTTTGCTGTCTACAATAAAATCACAGTTTCTTACAACATAAGCTATTTCACATGTGCTGACATCTATAATGGTGGATCCAAGTACCCTTCTGATGCTCAGAGAGCCAGTCTAGCATCTCATATTACCAGCCAGCAGATTCTGACACTCAGTACCTACCAGCATATTTCTCTTTTGCCCAGGTTAAGCATATGGCACTAAGGCATAGTCTGTCCTAGCAGCCCTTCTCCATGCTGCCTGCAGAATAAAGGCCATGCTTGCCTGATAGTCTCTCACCAGGCTCAGCCTGGGTGCCTGCCATTACTTGTCAGCTGCCATCTATCAGAGCACTGCTGAAGTCTGTAAGCCACCATACAAGCAATCTTTGATCTCCTCATCAGTGTTGTTAGCACCTAGCACAGTATTGCCATTTGTATGTACTGTCTTAGAGCACCCAAGTCACAGTAACTAGCCTTTCATCAGCTCCTGGCCAACAGGGAATAATAATTCTGCTTTGGAGATCAGAAGCAGCACTACCAACTTCTAGTTCCTTAGATTCTACTCTGGCTTTATTGCCATTTCAAAACTTCTTTTTAGCTGCCAGCTATCAAGCTACCTCAGTCCATATGTCATACATTGAATCTATCTAGTTCCCTCCGTGAGTAGAAGGATGATTTATATGAAAGCCCTTTCCTGACATACCCAACTTCTCATGCCCCAAGAATGTAACTTCCCAAAGAAGGACAGGGCAGTTGGCTATCCCTCCTTCTCTGAAACTCTGAGAAGGAGCTTGCTCTTTTTCATCTGGATTCTTCTAAGAAGACTGCAGAGTGCTGAAGCCTACAGACCTTCTTCCACTTCTACTTCGAGATTCAGGCCCCAGTGAGGGCAGAGGAAGGCAGAAAGACACTACCCCATATTCCCAGTGCCACAAGTACCTTGCTGTGCAATTAGAACTTTCTTCTGTCTAAAACATGATACTCTCCCATTGCCACACAATTCTATCTGCTCTAGATATATTTAATTTGGAGTAGCACCTTATAGTAATATCTTCTGGCTAGCTGCTTCTGCTCTGCGCTGTTAAAAGCAGTGACTTGCAGGGCCAGTGCCAAGCACCACAGTGATCCGTGTCAATGTTATTTGCCAAACATCAGAACACAGCAGCAGACAAGCCCTTTGGGGGTAACCATTCTTTTCAGATCCCTGTGCAGTAGCTCTGGTAAACATGGACTTAAACAGCCACGGTGTATTCATTCATTCAGCTGCTGAACCTGTTGATGCCAAGGAACCCACCACCTATAGCATACTGAGAAGCTGCAGTGACACCAACTGAGATAAAAACATGCATGCTCTCTCTTTACTGAGCACCTAACATTACTTACTGTTTTATGGCATCACAGAAATTCCCCCTTGTTTAAAGTCCAGTTAAAGGCATGGTCACAGCACAGCCCATCAAGTGCACTGAGGTGGAGTACACCACCTCAGAATGCAGGACACTGTAGTACCTCCACTCTCCACTTCCATCCCAGGAGGGAGAGACAGCTCCTACAACCAGCTTCTAGGTTTGCAGGTCCAAAGACAGATCTGTGTCCTTCCCAAAGACACTCAGAGCTGCCATTCTCGCTGTTCCTTTCCTCCCACAGGCAACCCCATGTGGTGGGAGAAGAGCTGCAGGGTTTGTGATCACCCATACGTGTAACCTCCCACCTCCAGTTCACAGAGTGAGTGGGGGGCCACAATGCTGAACAGAGGAAGGAGCTATGAAGAACTGTTCCTTGGGAGGTGGAATTCTAAACCTGCTTCATGAGTGGGAACATTCTGGCTCAGTCCTGCACATCTAGCTGGCAGGAGGAACATCCGAGTCATTGACAGACAGAGGGCTATGAAAAGCTTTCTAAAAACAGGAATGCGAAGAGCCCTGCTGCCCTCCCTCCTCTTCTGCATCAGGGAAGCTCAAAGCTTCCTACACTGTGCACACAGGGCAGCCCAGAGCAGACAGCATCTCCTTGGCAGAAACACCATTTTGCAGCCCTTGCCCAACTGAGTCTCACCATTAGACCTCCACACCTGCCTGTCTAATGCTTTGAATTGTTGTCCCTTTTATGAGGAGGGGGGACACTGGTTCTCCAATCCTCAACTTTAGAAATAATCTTCATTTACCATTAGCGAAACAGTCAGCTCACAGCCCTTGCTCCCTGAGAATTTCCCTCCATACCTTCATAGGGCAGCAAAAAGCTCTGGTTTAGCTGCTCCCACCACTGCAATGCAGCGATTGACTTCCAAGCAACCTGTGACAGCAGGGTTTTGTATAGCACCTACCATAGCAAGGCTCCCCTACTGCAATAGTTAATTCCAATAACTGCAAAAAAATGCCATTCATTATCACAGTATTATTAAGACTGCAATTAATTATTTGAGGTTGCACCACCCACTGGACAGCAATTCAGAGCAGGAAGGTAAAAGCTATCCTATTTGTACCTGAAGCAGCTCAAAGGGATTTGAGAAGGAAGCGATATCCTGGTCTGAGAAAACTTCAGTGTCTGAGCTGCAGCCTAACCTCTGACTTGTTAAAATTACCCAGGGCCTTCCATAACCACATGTGGTCAGGGCTAGAATCTTCAAGAAGACAATCCTGCTCCAACACAAAGCTCTGCCCTCAGGGGCCAAGGATGGCCTCAGAGATGACAGCCCCCACCCCCCCACAAACTCCTCAAAATCATGCCCTGAATACAAGGGTCATCCACAAAACCTCTAATCCATATAAAGACCAGCTCTGGCTAGTTTGCAACAACACTGCTCTGCTGAGAGGCCCGTATGTGCCTTCAGCTCCCTGGCTGCAAGTTAAAATAGCCTGCAATGTTTGGATTGATACTCTGGACAGTCCAAGCAACTGAGAAATGCAGCCAAAGACAGATGGCATCAGGTTTGCAGTGCCCCCTCCTTGCTGCACTGGCACTGCAGGACACACACATGCTGGCAAGGGGTCCCATGTCTCACTACAGCTCTGCCTCCCTTGCTCTTGGGGCCAGGCCCACTATGAGCAGCCACTGCAGTGAAAAGAGCTTCTTACAGCTTCACATTCAAGACATTGCATGCTGCCAAGTACCCGGTCCAGGCAATGCAGCTGAAGTAGCAAACACTAGCACAGGGAAGGAGACCACAGAGCAGATGCTCAGTGCTGCTTGAGTTGTTGGACACACTGCTGAGATGGACAGGGCAGGAGGAGGCAAGAGGTCTGAGGGAGTATTTACTCTTCCTTGGCAAGGAATGTAGCACAGAGACCTTTGCATCCTGTAAGGAGGGAAATACTCAAATGTGAAGATGCAGAGAAAGCATCCATAGGTGTCTCAATGAGGGAGCAGAGACAACAACCTGCACACTAACTCAGCAGATTTTGTTAATTCCCCAGACAGCAGGGGCAACCAATTGCTGCATGGCCCAGTAATGGTGTGGATGGCATCTCCCGCACCCACACACTCATCCCCTAGGTTTTTGCAGTTTTAAATCACTAGGACTCACACTCAGAATCTAATCTCCAAAGACTGGCATTCACAGATGCCCTCACACAAGCTTTTACCAACCAATTCCCAGGGCAGACTCTGTCAAGAGCCTCCAGACAAGAGTTTTTAATGCAAATTTCCTCAAAACTAGCTAAAAAATCCTGGTCTGAGCTGCAGAAGCATTTGCTTCTGCTGAGCTCTTGGAGTCCAAACACACACACACACACACGCACACACACTCACAGTTTGGCAGTGGTTGTGTTCCAGGGCTGGTAATGCAAGCCATGGAGCAGGCTGCCAAGACAAGCAAGAGAACGAGCCAGGCCCCGTTTCATTGGCCACCATACGCTGCATATGGCCCTGAAGCCAGCCAGCACAGTGTTCTCACCCTCCTTGAAGGCATAGGAGACCCTGTGTTTTCAAATACACCTCCACAGGGCCTTCATTAAAGGAAAATGGAAACATAATGTGGCTCTTGCTCCCCTGGTATTTCTCCCTTTCCCCCAATTTGCTCTCAAACCTATTTCCCTTCCATGGAAAAAAGAAAAGTGCCTCCTGGAGCAGAGCATGCAAAAGAATGCAACTTCCATTCAACTCCACGCCTGACTGCTAAAGCGGACTTGGGACCGCGCGGCGGGGGCACCTCCAGGGTCCCCTTTCCTTTTCCGGGCCTCCCGGGCTAGAGACACGGCTGGCGACAGCCAGCCCGCCCGGGCCGGGCCGGCAGCCGCGGGGAGTCCGCTCCCCTCACCTGCGCGCCCGGGCGGCAGGTGAAGCGGAGGCAGCGAGCGCCCGAAAGCGGGGGGAGGCCGCCCTGCAGCTCCTCAGTGCAGCAGCAGCCCGGAGCCAGGCACCCCCAGAGACAGAGACAGCCCCGGCCCCCGCGCGTCGCCGGGTGCGGGGGCAGCAGCCCTGCTCTGAGCCGCCCATGCGGCTGTGCCCGCCCCCGTGGAGGGTCTCTCCGCATCTCCGCGGTGCGCCCGACCGCCCGGACAGCGGCACCCTGCCCGCTGCCGCGGGACGCCGGGATACTCCGGGCGCCCCCCTCCCCGGGCCCCGTCCCCGCTGTCCGCCACCCCCGCGGAGCCCCGCGCCGCCGCCCGCCCCCTGCCGCAATCCCGGCCCGCCCGGCACGTTCCGCTCCCTCACCCACCGTGCAGGGCGACCGGGCAGCCGGGGTGCCCGCGGGGCCCGGCCGTAGGGACCGGGCGTGGGCTGCAGGCTCAGCCCCGCCGCCTCCGCCGCTGCCCCGAGCCCCGGGCCCCGCCGGGTGCCGATGTCGGTGCCGGCCGCCGCCGGGGCGCCTTGGCCCGCCACCGCCCGCCGCCCCGGTGCGCGCCTCCCGCAGGCTGTGGCAGGCGGCGGGGTGGGTTGCATCAGCCCCGGTTATATAGCGGCCCCTGGGCTGCGGGGAGGGGTCGGGAATGCGGAACCGGCCGGGCTGCCAGCGCCACACGTCAGGGAGGGCGGGGGAGCGGGGCCGCGGGGCGGGGAGCGCCGCGCAGGGGTGGGACCAGCCGGGGCACCCCGACATCGCGCGCCTCGGTATCCCGCACCCCGCACCCCCCGGCCCGGCATCCCACCCCTCACGGCCTGGCATCTCCGCATCCTGCGCTTCGGGACTCCGCACCCGCCTCCCCTCGGCAGCCCTCTGCCCTCGCAGCCGGCATCCCCGGCATGCTCCGGCACCTCTTGACCCCTTGCGCACCACGACGCCCCGCACCTCGCAACCCCCGACCGGATGCGCGTCTTCCCCGCGCTCCTATTTGCGCCCCTCCACACACTCTCTGCTCTCCTCCATGTGGCTCTCGTCCCTCGGCGCACGCCAGGACAACGTCCCGGGCAGCCCCGGCGACGCGGCCCGGTGCCGCCACAGCCGTGCCCGAGTTAGACCGATTTGTGCGGAGCCCCCGCTCCTCAGTCCTGAGCCTGGGAAGAAGGAGACAAAGGACCAGAAACAGTATCCAGTGCTCCACAGCATCAAGCCCACCTCACCCAGGATAGCAAAGGCACAGGGGCAGGGAGGGCTGAAGGGTCACTTCACTGTCCCGTGGGAGGCAAGAACCTTCTCATCTCATCCCTCCCCCAGCCTGACCTGCTCATGCCCCACACAATCTTGTCTCCCTCACACGAGGGCCAAGGACTGTCAACCCCAGCTCCACCACTCCTTTGACTGGCCTGGAGAGTAACTAGGAGGAAGCAGAGGGGTTCAAAGTTCCTCTTTCCAGGTGTTTTGTTTTCTTATCATCAATGGGACATCAGGGAGGGACATTGCCTGAAGCACAGGTACACTCATGGTGCCCAAGTGTTCTAGCACCTTCATGTCAGATGAGGATCCTGGAGCAGGTGACAGACTGGGGCCTTGATGACTGATTTGTGTTTGTTTCTTTCCTCTTTCTCTCTAACATTGGCCTCTTCCCAGCTGCATCAGCCAAAGTGTTCTGGGGAAGCAAATCCTTGCACAACCGGAGGACCATGCTGGACCTGCCATAGGTGCTGGATTCTCCAGGGCTGTTGCTCCTAGAGCACTTCAGGACAGAAAGGCTCCTTTTCCTCTGGAAAGACAACGTCCTAAGAGTAGTTAGCAAAACCACTGGGCTGAGCAGCACTGCCCAGCTAAGTGACAGTGCCACCTCTCTGACCCACCCAACACCACAGAGAGGCACCATCCCCCACCTTGTTTTCCTTCCCCTGACTTGCCAGTCATTCTTTCTTTTCAGCATTCACCAATTTGGTTTCTTTTCACAACTGAGGATTCACACTATTCATCATCTACAAGGTCTTGCCATCAGCACTTCCAACCTTGTCCTCTTCATTTTGTACCTCAGCAAGAGAAAGAGAATTCATGTGGAGAGATCTGGAACTGAGCAGGAACATGGGATCAGAAATGCTGCATTCAATATAGGATATAACCTGTCCGAGGTGTCCTACAGAATAAGGTAACATCTTGGCTTGGCAGGACACTTCACACGTATCTTCATTACTAATCTTCTCATGCTGTTGTTCTTTTGTTCGTTTGTTTTGTTTTCAGAGAGGCGGAAAACTTTTTATACACTTTTGCATATAACCCCAATATTTCCTTAATCTTGACACCTCATCTTGGGGGAAGGAGAAATATCAGCCAAGATGCATTTTTTCCACATGCATTCCTTCCTGCATCAGATAGGACAGACTTTTCTATTGCCTTAAGCTGTAGGTATCCCAATGGGGCTGACAAACAATATCTCTCTCTGACAAATCAGACAAGTTGCCTTCAGGGCATGGCAGCTTCCTCAAAACTGCTGCATCCTGAGGGAAGGGAAGAGGGCAAACCAGAAGGATTTCAGAACAGGTTGATGACCTGGTTGAGCAAGGTCCAGTCCAGCAAATGGTTCCTCCTGCAGCCTTTCCCTACCCTGGGGAAAGTGGGAAGGTGCCATTTCCCCTTCTTTGCAGTGGGTTGGAAGAAAGAGAGCCCTCCCTGCTCTGTCTTCCACCATTTTTGCCTTCTTCATTTCCTTTTCACTGGTGGGCAGAGCTGGGAGATCTCACTGCCATGTAGACATGTGTTGCCCCAGCCTTGAGTACTGGCTCTTTCTCTCCCAGACAGCCCCCACAGGATGGGAGCAGGGATCCAACACCACCAGTCTGTAAAAGACCAGCACTTGCAGCATGTTTGCGGTGCACTGATTTCAAGACTGTGCTGAAGAAGGTTGGGAAGTGGGAAGGAGAGCCCATCAGCCTACAATTTCTTTCCTTCCCTGCTTCCCCACTGCAGGTCCTGAAGGCAGCTAAGCCTCCATTATTGTAATAATGCAAGTTAGTCCTAACTGGGACTTATTTAACTTAACTATTGAAGAGCTAGTTCCAGGGAAGCAATCCTTGTCTGGGACAGTGCTTACGCACATGTTTAAAGGGACAAACTTGCATCATTCTTCCTTGACTTGGGAATTCTTCTCTCACAGGGGAATTTTCCTTGCTCTTGCAGCCGCCTGTGCTTGAACTGTTCTTTTCCCAAGCTGGGTTTTTGCCTCATGTAAGCACCAAACATGTTTACTTTTCAGATAGTTTCATTTTGGCTAGAAAAGGAATAACAATAAATTGAGAATTCATGACTTCAACGGGTAAAAGTGAACAAAAAAGTCACCTACAACAGGCTGTTTGCTGAAGGATGCAGATAAACACGTCTGGCCCTACCAGGGCTGGTCAGTCTTGCCACTGCGGTGGAAACATGTGCTGACAAAGACAAATTAATCAAATGTGAATGGCAGCATTTGAATGGAGACATGAGCTGTTGAGAAAAAAAGCAGAAGTTCCACTGCACAGAGCATAAAAAGCTGTCAGTGCCTTGCTGCTTGGCAGATGGCTTTCTCTTCAGATGAAAGGGATGATTTGCATCTTTCTGTCCAAAATAAAGTGTGTGGAAGGTGAAGGCTCATGGATGTGGAAACACAGCCCCTGCAACACAACATGGGAACAGAAAGTTATCAGGAACAGAGAGAACTCTAGAGCAAAACAGAGCTGCACCAGACAGAAGTTTGACTGTAAAGGGGTTGCTCTCAGTCCTCAGGAAAAGTCTTTGCTTTTTTCCTGCCACCATGCATTCCTCTGCCTTCTCTACATGGATGAACTGTGCAGTTCATCAGCTGGATTTAGGCCTAGGCCAGGGTGCCACGAAACAGCACCACAACCACCCTTGTTCTTTTACCCCTCTTCTGGATTGTCTGGTGGCCATCTCACAGCAGGAGTGGACACTACCCTGGGGCAGGCCCATGTCTTCTGAAGGTGGGCAGGGGAGGCAGAATCAGTACTTGTCCCTCTTGCCAGGTTTCTCTCTGAAACCTGTTACAGCCCTCCTGTCTGTGGTGTAGCAACAGGAGCCACAGCATGGACAAGGCTCCTGAGAGTCTTTGTCATTTAATGTGCTCTGTCCAAATGCACTGAGAACATATTTAAGACCCCAGCAATGGTAGTCCTTTGCTTGCCTTCTGCACCCTCCCGATGCCACTGTTAACCTCCCTGAGACATTCCTGGCCAAGAAAGCCAATGATACACTAGACCTAAACATCTCTGTTGCGTGACCAAGCACCGCTTTATGTGCTCGAAATTAATTAATATTCTAAGTCTAATCAAGATGTTAGCCATTCCAGTTCACCTCCTAAAATCGCTTCAGGGCTGACTAGCACAACAACACGCACGTGGGACATGCCTGGCAGATATAAAGCCACATTGATGTCCTACATGTAAAATTCCCTCTGGTATTGCCTCTCGGTGCAGGCTGACAGGGTTAATGATCCCCTCCCACCCACTGAGGCTGAGAGAGCTGTGCTGTGTCTCTGCCTAACTGGGATTTCTCAGACCTGCTGCTTGCTCGCACACTTACCATCCAACATTTGCTATATGAAACAGTGCATTTCATCTTTTACCCATCCACTTTAGTCACCCAAATCCTCATGAATCTGCTTCCCTTTTCCCTGATCTTTGTCTTCAGTATTAGTATGCAATCCTAATGGCCAATTCTGAAAACCATTCACTGAAGGATGTGACCTAGGACTTGCACATTCAAACTCCTGTAAGCCACAGTACAATACCTATCTGCAGCAAGAAAGAGCTTCGCCCTGCAGGAGAGAATGGTGATGATACAAGATGTAGCTGCCATTTGGCCACCTCTGGCTACATGTCACACCGCCCCCTTGGCCACAACTCAGTTCTGATTTAACTGTTTCCTTCATGAATCCCCAACTCATTTCTAGTCTTATTCTTATTTAAAAAAAAAAATTACTTCCAGTCATTTCCCAGAACTGGGCTGAGAAAAGAAAAATCACACAAGCAGTAGAAGTGAGAGATGGTAAATTGCCCCTAAGCCACTGAAGGAAAGCAGCTGTGTCTGGACTGGTGGCAGTGCTAAGGTCTGAGTGGTCAGACAGTGCCACACAGGCTGATGGGCTGATTGATCCCCACATTGCTTGTTTATAAAAATAGGACTGATTAGATACTGGGGTGGAAAATGCTATGCAAGAGCTTGTCTCTGACAAGCCAGATCCTTAAGTTAAATAATCTTTATGTTGGACAGTTGCGGAATAACCTCTTCAAAAAGGAATTTCCTTTTTTTCTTTGTCAGTTAGACACTGGCCTAAACTTTGAAATACATATGTCTCCTTAAAAAGTTACAGTTCTATCTAATTCATCTCCCTTCCCCATATATCTCCTCTGTAAAGTGATGTTGTGTTCCTTGCAGTCTCTGCTCACGTGGAAAGAGTTTCATCTTTTTAGTAGCCTTCTTTAACTGCCTTATTTCCCCTATTTTCCCCAGCATGGGTAACGAGATGCATACAGAGTACTCCAGCCAGAGGTGTATCCCCAAACTCACTATTGTCTGAATTAGTTTCCATTCTACTATAAAGCCACCCCTGCATGGCTCCCAGAGGCAGACTGCTCTGAGCCTTCAGGGCCCACAGTTTCTGCTCTGCAGTATTTCAGCAGTGCCAGCACAAATCACCTTGTGGCCACTTAGCCTCATCAAGAAGTTCCTGTGAAAGACAGTGCTCCTAGCTTTTTGAAAATCCATGTCCTGCTGTTATTTCCTACAACAGGAAACACTCCATAACTTCTAGCAGCTCCAGGAGCATGATTTTCCTTAGCAGAGAAAGTGAACCTTAAATTTCTTGCTGCAATGTAGCCAATCAGGTAGATGGGGGCCTGCACATTTACAATGAGCATCCAGCAGTTTACCTGGGATGGAAATAAGACCTAAGTCTGCAATTCCTTAGCTCTGCCTGCCCTCCCCTATTGCTGCACACAGCTGTCACTCTCTAGCACTCTGCTCCTCGGGTGCTGGTGCCCAGCCCTCAGGACTGTTGTTTTTTAAGACACCAGCCTTGCTTTTAGAAGTTCTCTCTGCCTAAAGGTGCCTCCTCTGTAGCAACTGAGAAGCACTATTAGGGGGATTTGTTTCTTTTTCTTTTAGGTGTAGGAATTACTTAGCTTCTCTGTCGTGTCTTAAGCTTCCTTAGCTACTCTCTTCCCTGTTCCCAAAACACGTCAGTCCTCTCCCAGGCTTCCTACTTTCAACAGGCTGGATGAAGGTCCTATAATTTTTACTGGGTATTTGTGCTTTGCATTCTCTCCCTACCTGCTAGATTCACATCTAACAGATTCCCTACTGCAGCCTATGTACCTACTGGCTGCTTTAGGCTTAAAAGTTCATTTTCTGAAAGATCTCTCATGTATTGTGTCCTAGAGGGGTTTGAGGAAGGGAGAGGTGGGGGGCTCCTTGCCTTCCTCTGCATATCTTTGTCTGTGGCAATAGTATTATTAATAAAAGAACCAATGAGAAAGATCTCCTGATATTTATCTAAAACTCTTTCTCTACTCAGTACCCCCTATCCACCTTCCCCATTTCATTTCTCCACCATCTCTTCCTTACCCTGCTCCCCTGAACACTTTGCTTTCTCACTTTTCTGGCTTTCTTCATTCCCACCCCCTCCTTGTACTCCCTCCTTCTTTCACTGCCTCTCTTCTTCCCTCCCTCTCCTTGGCTCAGTATTCAAAATCCCTGCCCATAGCGACGAAAGGAAAAACAACAACACAACACTCCAGCCTGAGGAGGCCAGAGCACGGGATTCCTTCCGAGAAAACTCAGAAACCAGGGAAAGGAGGGAAAGCAAACAGTGAGACCAGGAAGAAAACTGAAGGAAGCATGGATATTTCAAGGGGGAGGGATGAGCTGGTATCTCAGGGAAACTTGGTGGAGTTTGAGACAAACAGAGAGACACATTCACAGATCCAACCCAAACAGAGAAGAGCAAGTTCTGCTTTCTGGGGGAAGGAGCTGGGTCAGGAAGCCCAGTACACACAGAGAGAGTCCCAGCATACAGCAAAGGACAGAGCTAACTGTACAGATGGGAGAAAACAGAAATCAGTGACTTGCTCTAGGGATGGGCCAATGTCCTGGGGACAAACAGGAGAAATCGCTGCAGTGGAGGTAGAAGGGCTGACTTCCCCAGGGATGTTGGCAAATTCTTCCTACCAATGGCAGACTGTGGGCCTGGAGCTGAAGGGTTAATACCCCACAGGAGGGCCCTGGGGAATCCACTGTAAATAGGTGTGGTTTTCTCTGAAACTCCGAGAGGCATTTTCTTTCTGTACCAGTCTGGACAGGTGAGAAATCGGAAGAAGTTGGAGCCTGTGCTTCCCACTAACACAAAGCTGGGCTGTTAGTACAGGTCTCACTGTTTGTTTGCACACTCCAGCCTGGCTGCTTAACTCTGTAGTACCCAGTGCCAGGAATCTCTGGCAGTCAGCATGGTGGTCCCCCGGGTACAAGCACCTGCCTGTTAATGGAAAGCCACAGATTAATGGAGCAGCACAAGGAGCCTTAGTCAGTTACTCATTGCAGAAAGGATAAGTTCAGCGATAAGCAAAAAAGCCAGATATGGCATGTGCAGGAAAGGAACAGAAGCAAGTCTCTTCTCTTCTCCTCCTCCAATACCTCACAGGCCTGCACCCCAGTGCTGTACTCCAGTGCTGCACTTGGCCCTCCTTCCTGGCCTCATCACTCACAACTGCCCACCCCAGGGCACAGCCTTGTCCTCCCCAAGCCACATCTCTACACTGAACTAGAGCAATTTTATTTCTTTCCACAATCCAACCTCCTTTCTTGACCGGGCTCTGCAGCCTGCCTCCTGCTAGGCAAAAACCAGTTTTCAATCTCCTCTGCTCCATTTTCCATTTTTAATGCAGAATATTTGAACCTGGAGGATAATTTTCCCTTCTTCAAATGAATTTTAGGCATAGCTGTCTCCCAGAAAGGTAGATCTAGAAGAGACACTGAATCACTAAATCCAGCCATAAGCACTAACAGCATTACTTATGTAATTCCCTTCACAAACTGACTAGGCTCAATCTTGAAACCAATTGGAATTTTGCTCTCTTTGTTCTCACTAGAAAGCTGACCAATGATCTTACTACTTGGAAAGGAAAAAGCATTCTGTTATTCTCCAGCCTAAATTTGCTCCGGCAAGGAAAGACAGCACTCATGCAGCAAAGTGCTGGTAGGACATAAGCCTCAGAACAGAATTCAAACAAATCAGATTGAATCGCAAAGAATAGTCCTGAGGAATGAAAGCAGAACTGTTTGCAAAGCAATTAATCTTGGGCTTGGAAATGCTGATTCCCCCAGCCATTTCAGATCCTGAAGGCTCCTCAGCCCTGTGGAGTCCCCACACCTCCTCCATTCTCCAAGTGCATATTAGGGCCATGACACCACTGTGTCACTGGACCACCAGGTCTTTTGAAAACTGCTTCCAAGCAAAGGCATTTGCATGAAGATCTAGCCTCCACGCAGTTCCCTGAGTCTTACCCAGCACAACTGCTGCCAAACTGCAGCTTCAGCCCAGGAGAGCTGCCGGGAAAGAGAATGCCAGTGTCTGCACAGAGTACAAGGTGTATATTGTACAAAGTTCAACATATCAAACAGTAAAAGGAGGTTGCAGAGGGTTGAAAGCTTAAGAATAGATACTACAAAGGCCTGGGAAACAGAAACTGCATTGAACAGAAAGAGTATTGAACTTTCCTTCTGCCCCCTGATCCTAGACACCACTGAAGTAAGCAAGAAGGTTGGGGTTTTTTGCTTTTTGGTCAAGTTCTATTTGCAGGAAGCCAAAATAGTGATGCTAGACACAAAAGCATGTCATATCCCAGCAGAAACATGGCCCCCCAGCTTACATGGGTAGACGCAGACGGGCCACAGATACTTGCACTGAATCATAGATTCCTGTCATCCAACTCTGGATGAGGATAATGGGAAACACAACAGAAGAAATGGGGTAACCATCTGCTCCTCTTGCTTGATTGTGCTGTGAAACTGTAGGCTCTGTTTGGGATAAATCAGCACTTATTTCCAAGGCAACAAATTGCAGTATCATAAACAAGAGGACCAGGAGATGCCTGCAGGTTGGAAGCTGAAAGAAAGAACATCCTTCACAAAGGCATAGGTGGACCAATGAGGCAGGACTCCAAGCTCTTGCCCAGGGTGCTGTTTTTGCCAGTGTGACAATTTGAAATCTCTTCCCTGCTCCTTCCAAGTACAAGGCACCCTGACCATGTAGTACAGCTGGATGCTGTCACAGCTGCAGAGGGCCATAAAAAAAACAGAGATGCAGAGGGTCCTTCTGGTGCCCCAGGTCTAGAGCTACAAGTCACAGCAGAGGCATTGCTGGGGCAAAACCCATGCATTCTGCTGCACCTCCATGTGGCAAGTGCTCAGACCCAAGCAGGTCATCACAAATCTGGCTCCGATGGTCTGACACAAAGAAGACAGAGCTGGACAGCTATAGTCTAAGGCCCAAAGAGGCACAAGATAAACATAAGCAAAACACATTGATAGGACTTGTAGGATTGTCCCCTCTCCCATGTGATGATCCTTCTGGAGCACAGCTCCCTGACTTACATGGAAAACTAAGTGCACTTGAACCTGCAGGGGACCAAGATGGAGAAAAGCTGGAGAAATAAAACAGCAGCAGAAAGGTAAGCCTTCTTTAGGGAAGGAATGAGGCTGAGCGGGAGGAACAGGAGTGACAGCATGTGCAACACTGATTTAGCTAAGCCATTGAGTGCTAAAGAGATAAAGCCCCACAGAAGAGCACACACAGCTCAGGAGAAAAGAGACCAAAAGGAAGAGAGCTGAGCTATTTACTGATGATGAAGTATGTTCTCTCTGGGGCAGATGGACCAACTAAGCACACTTAAGTTCAAATCATAGGGCTAAATGTGGGGTGCAATGAAGAGAGGGTATGCTAGTGCATAAAGACAGAGAAGCCAGTTCAAGAGGAAATAGGAGTGAGATTCCAATAGCTGATGGCAGAAGATGTAGTCACAGCAGATAAGAGCTGCAGGACTCCTGACAGCTTAGATATCTGTTCAAAGTGCAGACTTGGGATCTGAAAGACCTGAGTAAATCCATCTCTGTACATTCAGCTGCAGAATGGGAGTGCCTTAAATGCTGAAGAGTTTGAGGACCGGTGTGCATCGCTCCCACTGCACCACTAGTGCAGTTCCCAAGATGTTCAGCCCGTGTCTTCCCAGCAGTCCTGGGACTCTCAGTCCTCATGTACAGCATAGGCATTCTCACAGTGGGGCCAGGTGAATTCTGTTCCTACATGGCAAAGAGCAAACCACAGAGCCAAGGAAGGCACTCTGTGCAGAGGGCAGGAAGAGCAGGAACAGCGAGTTGAGGAAGCTGCCCTGGGAGGGTACTGAAGACCTATAAGTGAGAAGAGGTTCATGCACATGCATGGACACAGGAAGAATCCCAGGAAGTATCAGAATGAAATGGAGAAGGCTAAGGGCCAGAGCTGACCTGCTGAGGTTGCAAAAGCAAACAAAAAAACAAAAAAGAGAGGGAAGTGCAGGGGTTGCAACTGCCCACAGTGAAGGGAAGACAGCTGTCCAGGGAGGAGATGCACTTGCTGATAGGGAGAAGGGGCACTTGCCTACAGTCAACTTTACTGAAGGCTCCTCCAAAGAAATCATTAGTAGCAGAGTCTCAGAATAAGAATAGTTAATGAGTTACAGGAGAGGTCCCAAGGCAGAATCAGCATGGTGCAAGCAAAAGATCCCATTGTGCGAGTTGTCAGTGGGGCAAACTACAACTCCCCGGGAAGTCTGAGAGTGGATCAAGGGGCAGAGAGAGGAAGAATGGCATCCCTCGAGATTCTTCAGCAATCTGCATGGTCTGGAATTAATGGGCTGCCAGTAGGGACTGTGTGAGCCAGCACTGTTTGTTGTACAAACTGGACTGGACTTTCCAGGAACCGAGGAAAACCACAAACTGCTTTTGTGATACAGACAAAATGTGTGGAGCAGACAAATGGCTTGGCTCATTCCAACTGATAGCCATCAATCAGTTCCCCCAAAGGCTGGGGCAGATGTAGCCCATGTAAGACTAGATTCTCCACTGCCACCAGTGCCTTGGAATAGTGAAACTAATTTTAGCCTATGGCAGCAAGAAGGACTCACTGGCCCCTTATGGGTTTTTCCCCTGAGCAACACACTACATCCATTTTAGAGTGGGAAATGTTTCTGCCCTTTCTTTCCCTGCTCAATTCTTCCAGAGAAGTATCTTCCTCTGTGCACTCTATGACTCCATCAGGGCTTCCTATTAACAGACACTGTGAAAAAGGAAGTCTTCCTGTTGTACACAGTCAGCCCTGTGTCACTGCTGGTTGGATTCATGTGTCACCAGTAGAGCCCTGAGGAAATCCAGCCTGGGATGTGGCTAGCTACTACATGGTCAGATAACATGGCACACAGAGACAATATACAGCTTGCCCTCAGGTGTGTTAGGGGTTAAGACCACCAAGAAAGTGCTTCTGCTGCTTAAAACAAATTTGCTCTTTTTCTCCTCTCTCTCTTGTTTTTTGGTTGTTTCTTCTTTTTTTTTTTTTTTTTTTTTTTTTTGGTCTGTTTTCTTGGTTGGTGGTTTTTTTTTGGTTTGGTTGTTGTTTGCTTGTTTGGTTTGGGGGGGGGTTGTTTGGTTTGATTTGCAGGGGGAGTTGGGGTTTTTTTGGGTTTTGTTTGGGTTTTTTTCTTGTTGAGAAGTTAGTGAAAAGGAAAAAAAAAAAAAAAGCTGCTATTTATTTTGCCCCTGCAGGAGCCATGAAGGGAGCTCTGCAGAGTGGACAGTACAGTCACTGTGGCATCACAGCAGTGAGGGAGCTGAACCGGGAGCTGTGAGGTGAAGGTCCCTGTTTAACAGCTTTCCGTTTGTTTACCAAAAAAATATTGTTCCATCATAAAAATTCCCAAAATAGTTCACGTCTTGACAGACTGACTGGCAGCTACCCAGCTCTGCAGGATCTTGCTAAATGAAAGGAAATAAAAAGAGCTAATCTGGTACCCACGTCCCAGTGCTTGCAGCTTGTGAATCTGCAGAGTCTCAGGGCTCAGCTGTCCCAGTAGGTGCAGGGTAGGGTAGAGAGCCTCCTCTGGTCAAGAGCTTGGATTTACTGATGGCACCAGCTTTTCCATGGATGCTGGGCAGGATGATAAGGAAGACAGCACTCACCTTTCAATGAACGATCAACCTCTTTTTTATTTTTATACCAAAGGTTTTTCTCCCTCCACCCAGCTCTGTAAAGCTTTACCTTCACAAGACAGCCTCACTAAGGCTTTCAATTCCTAAGAGTCATCAGTGGCTTCTTGGGGATTTTTTTCATACGGGCTTTGTTCTGTTCTGTACCAGTGTGACTCCTGACCAGCGAATATATTGCTTGTTGCTGACAAGATCTTAGTATGACAACCTACAGTTGCTGCAGATTGTGGTGATCTTATTAGATATAAATGGAAAGCATCAAACAGCACGTGACAGCCAAGTCAAAGACAGTCATTGTCTGTAGGAAGAGCAAAAGGCCACTGTGAAGTCCTGCAGCCTGCCACAGTGACCAAAAGACTATGCACACTGTGACTCACAGTGTAGAGAATCAGCAAACACAGATTAGGTCATGCAGAATTAGCAGCCTCTGTGGAAAGAACCTATCCTCACCAAATTGCAGATGTCTTCCCAGCTGCAGAGTTAACTTCTCCATGGCGCCCAGAGCAAGTCCCTCACAGGGAGGGAATGAGGGAAATTTGCACTCCAGACCATTCCCAGTATTGGCCTCATGGGACTCTCCATTCATTCCTTAGACATTTTAGTATCCAGCCTTTAAATCAGGCCAGGCTGTAACAGCAGACTTGGAGGAGGGTGGAGAGATGACCGTTCTCCAAGTGCTTGCCCTCATGAGTGGTGTGCAAAGCTAGGCTGGCTGTGCTGGCTGTGGTGGTTCCTCTTCTTGTGGCAGGATCAGTTTGGCCTCCCAGAGTGCAACATTCCTAAGCAGGGCCACACCAGTTCAGGAGCCAGATGTGGGAGCTCTTTCTGTACAGGGGAGCTCAGGGCTTGCTTGGTTTAGATACCTCTATCACAAAAGAGAGTTGGACCTGTTGGGACAATTGGTCAGCTCTCAGCCAGGCCCACAGGACAGACAAAAGTGACAGGTGACATTGCTAATGGATTTCACACAGCTCTGAGGTTCCTTTCATACAGCACATGGCATGCATGCTGCCAGCTGGGGCTCCCTTTGCCTATTTGTTGCACCTGAGAGAAAAGCTGACCACCAAATTTTGCACAGGAGGTATGCTGCCATTGCAGGCTAGCTCTGTCCCATGGCTGGCTACTCCTCTTGATCCATTTCCACATACTGAGCTGACTCTGGATAAGCCACATGGCTTCTTATGATGGAAAACAGACCTGAGAGCATTGGGTATTACTTTCTTCATTTCAGCCTCAAGGACACAGGAAGCTGAACCCTTCACAGCACAAAAAGGAAGAGAGCTTTTAGCTGAGGAAGGGCCATGGAGGAAGAGGAGGTATGGTTCGCACACCAGGGGAGGTTGGAAGCATCCTTAGAAACAATGGTTTCTGCCCATCTCATAAGATCCTGGGGAAGCAGGGAGCCTCCATCAGGTGGATCTCCACAGATGCAGGTGGCTGTCCAAGCAAGCATGCTGTGTTCCTCCTGCCCAGGTTGGCCACCACATCCAAGCCAGCACCCACTCTTCACCCTTTCCCCTCTGCATTCAGCTCCCCCAGGCTCCACGTGGCAGTTTTACAAGTTCCTGGTAGGAGCACGCCGGAGGGCTGTTCATGGGATGAAGGTGGCAGGAGCAGGGGAAGTGGAAGCGTCTCTGAAATGACACAGCCTGTTTTGGGGGAACTGTGGACAACAGCCTTGCTGATCTGGCTGTTGAGGTGCCTGATTCTTAGAGTCTATTTTCCCTTTGTGCTTGCTTTCCTATGGACTGTGAGAGGACTCCTTATGTACTCCAACAAATGTGCTTCAGAGTTAAAAACATCTTCAACCACCAGCCCATTTTTTTGTCTTCTTTTCCCCATGTTTGCCCATGCCTCACATTTGCATAGTCAGGTGCCTCTGGTCTGACAATTCTTGTGCTGCAGGGCTGCTATAAGGCAGGGCTGGAAACTCCTCCCCTTCAGCCCTGACAAAGCTTATTTGGATAGAGGCTGACCCCCATGTAGAGCCACTCTGAAACTGGACCCTGTAAAACAACTGCCACAGCTGTGCTCCCAGGCCCTGCATCATCCATTTTCTCTTCAACTCATGGGGTAGGTGATGCATCAGGAGTGGTGCATTTCTCTCAGCACCTCCTCAGTCATAATTTTCCTCTTATTTTATGATTACTGTTTAGGACATAATCATCAGCAGACCAAGTGTAGGGGCACAGGTGAAGGACATTCCCATTTCATATTTTAACACTCCAGGGCTGGCACTATAAACCACGCTAAACAAAACCAAGGCTTTATATTTGGAAAGAAAATGTAATGCTGCCATCTTGCTCCTGGGTTACCAGAGCAATTCAAGGGCTCATCAGTCACCAAAACCAAAAGCCCCAAACACTGGCCTTAACCTCATCTTTTTGAGTGGTGTATTAATAGGAGATTGTTTCTAGTATGTTTCCAAGAAACTATCTGCAGAGAAACCTGGGGGCTAGGCTCTGTAGTGTGGGTGTCTGGGGTTCACTTTGGTCCATAGACCAAGCTGCTCTCCTTATCTACAACTCCACCTGCTCTATAGGCAGGGCTCCCTTTGCCAGGGTGTCTAGGATCTTGGCCCATCTCAGAGAAGGTGATTCTCACATATTCCTGGATGTGATTGTCCATTTAAGACCCCACTCTAGCCCATGGCTCATCTCACAGAACAAAATGTACATCTGCCTTTCTGCATTCTTTGCTGGGAGATCCTTCCACTCTAAACAGTATGTGAATGAATCAAGCTGGTGGGGGCAGGTCTCTGGAATCCCACTGCCAGCACATAAAGCACAAACAGATCACTGCTGTACCAGACTTCTCCTTCAAATTAAAAACCTCAGAGAAAGGGCCAGGAATTTAACTTATCTCTGCTCTGAAGTATTAAGTGAACAAAAATGTAAATACAGGCTTTGTGGCACAAGGAGGTCAACAGAACTCCCAAGTGCACCCTTGTCAGCATCAGACACCTGCCAAGTCCCACCCTGCTCATCCCTGGCTTGTGCATTTGGTTGCTATCAGAGAAATCTAGCTCTTTATCAAGACTCATTTTACATTATTTGTTATCATTACATAGCAAGTAATCAGATTCATTATTGTTGCTGTTTCCATCTTGCCAGATATGGGACTCCCACCCCCTCCCTGTGGAGACACAGTTCACTTCTAGGAAGTACTTTCCTGATGCTAAGTCTAAATTTTCCCCTTTTGCTAACGCAATCTCCATCTCCTCACAGATGTTTGGAGACAGCAATGCTTCTCCCACCTATGTCATCTTTTGGCTAAACTGGTTAGCATTATGTTCCATCTATCTCCCCTGTCTGTCAACACCTCCAATTGCCCTCAGTTCAGATCACAGTATTTGGTAAACTGTTCAAGAGAGATCCTCACTCCCCTCCTAAAGAGGAAAATCACACTGGTCTTTCTCACAGCCTTAACACACCACAGACCCCCTGCCTGACTTGCTCCCATTGCTGTCCTTTGGGCTGCACTCCAAAAATTAGTGCAAGTTATTAGCAAATCGATTCCATCTCTTATCTTTCTGTTTCCATAAGGGTAGGACCTTGCTTGCTACAAGTTGCTGCTCACAAGCATAAACAAATTACCACAGTCCTTTTTCAGCCAGTTAGCAGGCAAGTCCATGCCAGAACCTATGAGTCCAGGACATGAAGTTTTGTGACAGCCACAGTTGTTACCTGCTTTGCCCCTTTCTCAAATGGCCCACGACCTCGTCTCTCTTGCACGCAGGAGGGCGGGAGCTCCGCACTGATCTCATCCATCACAGATGGCAGAAGGAAGACCAGCCCATGCACTAGGGAAGGGGGAAGCAAGTCTCTATGCATTGGCAATGAGCAGCTGGCTACAAGAGAAAGCTCCTCCAGCAAAGCAGATTAACAGGCCTTATTTTCACTTGTTCTCAGTACGACACACCTGCCCAGTCAGTCTATAAGTCTTATTGCATTGAGTTCTTCTTCCCATTTTGGTTGAGAAAAATCACAGAGATAATTGCCTAGTTCATGCAGTCACTGGTTGACATAATTCTTCATGCTCCTTGTGCCATGTGCACACTTAATTCACATACTGCTCACTTAATTCACATTAACTGACACCAGCTTTGGACTTCTACTTCCCACTCTCCCAAGGATCTTGTGACAGTGGGTGGATCTTGATAAAAAAGCAGAGCTGAGAGCAACTAAGCAATCTCTGCAGGGTGTCACTCCCCACTTCTGGGAAAGAGATGCTTTCTTAAGCAGCAAGCTACAGCCACAATGAACAAGGAATGTCTTGCAGTCAAGCAGGTCTCCATTGCAGGATTTGGAAGGAGCTCTGACAAGGACTGGTGGTCATGTTGGGTTGCCGTGGGGTATGGAGAACTGCAAACAGAGGAGCCACAAAGGAGAAGTAGCATGGGAGAGCTCCTGCAGAACTAAATCTCTTTTTTGCATAATCTGTGACAGCACTAAAAGCACCATTGCTTGTTTATCTCTTCTGGAAGTGGATTAAGCAAAACTGAAGGATGGTATGCAGAGTTCAGTGTCCTCACAGGGAGCTCGTGCAGAAGAGCTACTGCTCTCATACTTTTTGCCCTCAACACTCACTGCTATGTTGTAGGGAGATTGCAACAGCAAAGAGAAGAAAAAAAAAAAGGGAAAGAACAATCTTTTTTCATGCCTGGTGGTGAGAGAAAGCCATTTCCAAACAGAGCAATGGGCATAGGAAGAGAAAGTATTAATTCCTCTCCATTAAAGATCTGGAAAAGCCTTGTGAACATTTCCTTTCCTGCATTATTAACAGTTCTGCAGGGTGATATCATCGGGGCCTTTTCCAAACTCAGAGCGTCTCAGACATTACAACACCAGGTTTTGGCTGCTGATACATATGACCAGCTACACCCACCCCAGCCCCCTCCCTACAACACCCCCAGAGGGACCAGTGAACCCCCACTGCCAGACTTACCAGATCTCTGTTCAGCATCTCAGCAGTCACAAGCCTCTACGATCTCATCCCTGGACACTGTACCTATACCTACCCAAACGCCCTCAAAAGCAGCTCAGCTAAAAATAGACTCTAATTACTCCAAAGAGCCTAACATTCTGAGTCCCACTGTTTTTAAGACCAAGAAAGCAAGTATCTCATGATGCCAGGCATCAGGATGCTGACAGGTAGGTTTGGAAGTAGGAAGAGGAAGGAGAGGAGCAGGTGCCTCTAAAGGATATCTCCAACCAGGCCAAAGTCAATGCAAAGGTCCATTTCCCTAGTGCTGCAGAGCAAGTCCTGGGCAAATTAACACCTCCCAGTTGAAAACCCACTCTTGGCAAAGCTACTTGCAAGCTGGAGGAAGGAGAGCAGCTCTTTCTAGTCCCCAGCAGTTATATGCTCACATTCTGCACTCCAGAACCTCTGTTGCACATTTCTTGATAGCTGCAGCTCTCCTCTAGGTATGGTGGGACTCATGTCCAAACTAGCTCTGCACCAGCATAGAGAGGAAATATCTCCACTGACATTAATGAAATTAGCCCAGAGTGTCAAATTAGGCCAAGTGAGAGCAGAATCTGAGTATGGTGGAGATTTGCAGCCACAGAGCAGCCTACCAGCACAACAGATAAAAGCATTGTGTCAGCAAAGAGGTTTTAGTTTCAATTTGTCCAGGAATCACAAAAAAAGCAGCAGTCCTTTTAAAAAAATGCCTGAGCTGGGTTCCTCAAAATAGCGAAAGTTTCATTTAGTGCTTACCCCAAGCAGTGTGTTAGCAATGCACTCAGGGCGCCTTCTGTAGAGAGAAAAAGTGCCAAAGGCAGAAGAAAAATAAACAAACCAAATGCCTGGGCTGTTCCACTGGCCAGCACAGATGTCAGATTTGCTGTTAATAATGCCAATGGTTTGACCTGCTTCCCTGCCTGCAGTCATGCCCAGGAAGGTGTGAGCAGCCCCAGAGTTGCAGACAAGCATGTGCTTGAAATGTCCCCCAGTGGGTTTGCACGACAGCCTGGCAGCTCTGCTCTACAGATGTGCTCTGTCAGTATAAAACATCCCAGGGCTGTCAGCCTGCTCCCAGCAGCCTCATCTACTCCCCCTTATGCTTAAGGATCATAGAATTGCAAGGCTTTCTTCTGTTTACTGTAAGGACATGTTGCCTGGATCCTTTTTGGATGGAAACTCTCTGCTACATTGCTCTCTAGCAACCTTAGTCAAGGTTCCCCAGAGCTTTTCCAGCCCACCAGACAGTTTAGCTGCTCCAAAACAAGACTGGGTTAGTTCAAATCCAGTATTTGATCCAATGGCTCAGCTACATTCCTGCTAGGATATTGCCCTCAGTATCATCACTCTGCCTATTTAGCAAGCAGTCCCCAAATGAAAAAGACAAGTGCATGCCAGAAGTTACTAGGTTCAAAAGCAAACTAACCACAAAGATCCCAAGCTGGCAGCCTTTCACCAGGAAGAGAACTGCTCCTAAGGCTCTGCTCTTCCATTGCTCTGGCAGCTTTCTGCTGCTATTGTTTCCCCTCTCTCTCTCTTCAGAGATTTATTTTAGTACTGACAGGGACACTGCAAGGACCTTTCTTTCCTTTCTCCATTCTAAGGCACTTCCTTTTCTCTCTCTCCCACCCTCTGTGTAGACGAGAGGGCCCATTTCCCTGCAGTGATTAATTCCTTTTGGCCCTTACAACTCCAAAGAGATATTCTGTTACTGCTGGCTTTGTCCCTCTCTGATTCAGCATGCACCTTGCATCACATAAAATTGCTCTGAGCACTTCCCATTGGGAATATGGGTTAAAATCCAGCCTGAGTCCTCACAGCAGACAGTCAGAGAAGAACATAGTGGATAGAGGTAAAGGAAAGTACATGGATGCATGGATGCAAGTGCACAGCACTGGCAAAAGCATCACTTCCCTGCTTTAAAAGGGATGTTGACCACTGGGGAATGGAGGAGGAAGAGAGACTGCAATGGCTGAGAGCTGCACTATATGCCCCAGAGTAAGCTCAGCCTGTTCAGCGTCTTGAACACTGAAAGAAAGTGTCTTTATTCCACTGTAATCCCAGGGAGTAAACATGGAGCACTCAAAAAGTCTTTCATCTCCTGAAGAAAGGAAGAAGGGGAACCACAGCCGGATGCCATTACCAGGCAACCTCTGATTAGAAATAAAACACTGGTTTGTAGAGTGTGGCTGATCAATCCGTGCACACGGTAGGTTCCCTGTCTCCATTGGATTCTGCACTGAGGCTGGTTAAGCTCCCAAAAGCACTGCTGGCAAGCCCATATTATTGGGTGTGGGACAGAGCTAACTACTTGAAATGAAGAAGCCAGTCTTACACAAGAGGTGAGGCTGGATGATTGCCTGTCAAACCTCGGGAGTTTGTGAATTGCCAGAGCTCTCGTTTTGCCTGTGGCATTTCTGTAAAGCTGCCACTGGTGCTGGTTCAGTGCTGGCATGTGTCCTGGAAGCACACCTTCTCCAAGCTGTTCATTGTTCCAGGTCTGCCAGAGACTGAATTTGCTCCCCTGCCTCTGGCAAGAAAGTTTCAGCTTTCCTTGTATAACCTTGCAGAAGCAGAGAGCATGGCAAACAGAGGGGGCTGGCTACACCTGGAACCACAGACAGGAGGCCATGCGCTCCAGATCCAGAGGGGAGGGTGGACAGTCAAGGTGACCCCGGAGTCACAGAGCACGTGGCCAACTCAGCAAATCAGCTCAGATGACACATATTGCACAGATGAAGGAGGAACTCCCAAGGTATGCAAATAATCTCAAGGATCCACTGGCAACAGTTGTACTGCAGATCACCTTGCAAAAGTGAGCTAGAGCCCTCCCAGTGTAATGTAGTAAGGTGTTCCATACAGCAGAAACTATGGCTCCTGCTTGGGTATGAAGCTGTTTATGCACACACAACACCCCCCCCCCCACCCCCCCCAAATAAATGCAGACATAAGGCTGTGGGTCCATGAAGTTTCTGCATAAGCAGTACCCAAAAGAAACTTCAGCTGCTATGTAGCACCCCCCTAGTCTTTGTTGACCCCTAAACCTGATGCAAAGGGACAGCACATATAGACCAGGCAGTGAAGACTTCCCACAAAAAAGAAGCCATGCCACCTTGAAAACTTGCCAAGAGCTGATGGGTTGCACCTAAATCCCTGCAAAGTCCCTCAGGATGCAGGCATTGCTTTCAAGATTCAAGCCTGATTAAAGAAGAGCTTAGAAAATTGAGCCAATCAAGGAGTCTAATACTCCTGTGAATGAAGCTACAGAGAGGTGTATCTAAATCTTCACTCATGAGCACAGACTGTCAAGATTTCTTTCCAGTATTAAGAAGCACAAGCTGGTCTAGATAAGGATTTTGGAAGACAAGAAAACAGCAGGTGAGCCAATTTCCACACTGGTGTCCCCTGGCTTTGAAGGTCTCTCCCACATGACATTAATCCTGGCTTCCTCTTCTCACCGCTCCCATCCCTGGGTTCTGGCTAGTTCTGATGCATTTGTGTGCTACCTGTGGTACTGACACACACACCCTGCATATACAGGGTGTCTGTGCATCCCTGGACAGTTTCCAGACCAGGGTCCAAACCAGCTGCACTCTCCATGTCTTTTCCATGGCAGGGCACTGAACCAGGCCTGATTCTTCTGTCCAGCTGTAGAACCTCACAAAGCCTGTAGAAATGTAACAAACTTGGGAAATTTTGCTCCTCTCTCAAATTGGGTTGAAACTGTTCCACATGTTCAAAAGCTGCCAGAAGGGCCCCCATGGTAAACAGCAAGATTACGTAAACTTTGTCACCTTAGGAAACCATCCAAAAGCAGCCTAGAGCCTCATACACTACATCCACAGCCCTACAAGTGCAACAGGATAGGCCAGGAAGGTGCTCTTTGTGCATGAAGCACAGGCAGTTGTCTGCCACTGGTGCTTTGCTGCCTTTTCAGCTCACTTGCACATTGTAATGTGGACAAGAAATAAGCTGTGTATTAAGCAGCAACCCCAGGTTTGTCTGGTTTTGCTAATGGTGGGTGTCGATCCCCACTGAGATGATTTATGAGTTGACTCTATTTTCTGTTCTCCCCTTCTTTCTCCCGCCAGAGCTCTGATATCCCTGGCTCACAGCCAGGGTGCAGGGTGAGTGTCTCTCACTTGTTTATAGCAGGGCTGGGGGATGTTTAAATGAAGGTAGCAATGGGAATCTTGGGAACTTCACAGCACACGTAACTGCAGCTACAATCCTTCCTGTAGCTGACAAGTTCCACTCAGGCAAGAGTATAGAAATTTCTTTATCTAAAGATAAATCCATTGACTTCTGGAAATGAAGGCACTCTCAGGGACCATACTAGTTCCAAAGCAAATTTAAAAACCATAATCACTCATGGCCTATCTTTAAAAGGCAGGAGTCCAAATCAAAAACTATGTGTGCAGCTGCATGCTTAGTAGACACATGCAGCTACCATGATTGCCTGCAAAAAGAAACACTTTGGACAGGAGAGAGAGAGTCTGGCTGGACCCCTGTGGAGAGAACAGGTCCATGCTGTACTGCGCAGCTTCAGCAGTGATGCTGTCAGAGCAAAAACCCAGCTTTAAAATAAAAAATTCTCCAGTCATTACTTTAGTAAGGAAGCCCTACAGATTATTACTAAACCTAAAAGAATTTGTTTAGATCCATACTGCGTTTCACTGTGAATGTTTATTTTCTTTCAGCACTTCATTCAGCTTGGACAATGACAGCAAGCTAATTAGTTTCACATTTGTCCATACTTTTAAGCCTGTCTCCTTGACAGGATTTCATGACTGCAATACCAAGATTGTAAGCATGATGAGCAAAGGCATGTTTGATTTTTTTTGGAAAACGTCTAAAAGTCTTCACTTGATCACTTATTTTTTTTATCATCAAGTGATTCCAGTAAGTTTTCTACTAGCTAACGACTACACTAGAGGGCCAAAACTGACCTGATCATGTCTCCTTACAAAAAAAAACAAACAAAAAAAAATAGCCTGAAGCCTAGCTTAAGAAGCTGAAATCCTTGCAAGCAGAAAAGCTCTTGGAGTTAAAGGAAGAAGAATCAACTCTGACATGATACATTATTAATTTTTAATGCCTTACAGCTCGAAGGTCAGTGGTATACTTGATGCTTGGATGGGTAGCAAATGCCAAGACCCAGCAACATCACACCTCTCTATGTTTGCAGTTCACAACAGTAAACACATTCAGGGGTTCTGCAGGACTGTCTGTTAATGACCCTTTTCAAAAAAAACCATTTGGACTCTTTACAAGAGAGTCTCAAACACAGGAGTCTGGGATACCCCTAGTCAAACAACGCACTGGAGTGCCTGAAGCTCATTTTTGCAAGGCCAGTTCTGTCTGAGAGTGCAGCTAGGCACTGGCTCAGTGCTGAACTGCTAATTTTCTGGGAATGCAGCATTAAGCATAGGATCCATCACTGGCCACGAGTGCACCACACAGGACTATTTAAGAAGAGAGAGAACCCAAAAGACAGAAGGAGCTGGGCAGCAGCACACTAACTGCTGCATGTTTCCCACACTGACATCACCAGCACCACTGGCAGGAGCAATGGCACAGCAGCCTGGGTGCTGAACATTGCCTCATTTAAAGGTCTCAGTTCACCTTACTAGGGACCTATAATTGCTGGGGAGTTCCTGGAGCAGAGCTGGATTCCAGCCACCACATAGCAGCCTCAAAGTGCCAACATGGATCAAGTGATTCCATAGGACAATTCTCAGCTATTCCTCCCTGGACCCACACTAGTAATTCCCTGTAAAAGCCAATGCCCCACCTCCCCTTCCCTCCCACAATTACCCTGTATCAATTTTATTTTCTTCTTTCTGCTTCCTTCCCATATTCTGCCCCAGCTTCCATATCTCCTCTTCAGTAGTTTCTACTGGTGGACAGTCCTGTTACCTATCAACACCAACCTTTTGAAAAGTAAAAGCTCCATATAGCTATATCACAAGCAACCAGAGATCCTACATTGCATCCATGCAAAATTTAGGGAGCAGCAATTGCTGCTCTCATGACACAAATCACAGGAGCTGATCCATGCACTGGAAACAGCTGCCTATCTGCATATCAGCAGGCTTGGGGCTGCTACTGTCACACCAAATTGACCTGTGCCACTGCTCTGGCCAAATCGCTCAGCTCAACAGATTAGCCACAACAGTCACACAGCTGGCAAGTCTCACCAAGCGTTGGCTTGGTGACAGGCTGTGTCACCAAGGGTGACAGGCTGCATGGGAGATGAAGCCAGGTAAGTATGTAACATCTGAGACTGAGGATAACTTGGAAAGAAAGTCTATCTCAGCATCACAGTGATGAGAAGCTGCTGAAGCTCTAGAAAAAGCAGTCCTTCTGACTTGCCTAAAATCCCCTAAAACTTCCTTCTCTGCTGAGGCCTAAAATAAAGAAGAACAGGAAAGTGGGTTCCTTGTAGCAGAAAGCAAGAGACAAAATTCCCCTCAGAAGAAGTGCAGTATTTTCCACACTGGTGACTGTCTTATCATGGAAAGACATCTGAGACACTTCATTAGTCACTGCCTGCAGTTCGCCTCCTTAAACATGTCCCCAAAGCAGTAGAGACCAAAAATAAAATGAGAAAAGAGGAATCTCTCTATCTCCTCAAAAATGTGGAATTAACTGGAGTGGCAGTTAGATACCACGCAAAGCATTTTCTTTGTATATTTTACAATATTTTTATCTGCTACTTTCATCTGCAAACAACTCCTTTAGAACAGGAGCCAGGTCCAGAACTGCACTGCTGAAAAGGCCCAGAAGTAGTTTTCTTCAAACAGGTATCTTCACTAGTAAGTCCAAATCCTGAAAATAATTTAAAGCTGCCAGTTCTCACTGGAGCTTCTCTCACAAGTTTGGAGATGTGTTGGTAAAGAAGCACACATGCTGAAAGCTGTGTGGTGGATGTGGGTACGCAAGGTCCTACCAGGTGTGCCCCTAAAGGGGACTGCAAATCTTCACTGGCAAGGTCAACAGAGACCACTGGGAGGAGCCAGAAGAATGGAGAAAGGAGGGATGGAAGAAGGTACTGCAGTGACTAAAATACTTCTTTGCAAATCTGACTTGTATTTAATTAAAATGTTAAGAACCAATAAGGTACAGGACAGGTATTGCCCTTTCAAATCTCTCCTAGACCCTACTCTGCACATTCAGCATCAACCCAAACATGAGATAAATAAAAATGCCAAGTGAAGTATGGAAAAAGGCTCAGTATCTTTTCTGAGCTCTGACAAAGGGCAAAATCATTATGTGAGAGTCTTCTAGGATCACTGGCATTCTGTGGCTCTTATCTGTCACACACTCATCACTTCAAAATCAAGGAATAAAATTGGACCTGCCCTTGCAGCTCTGGCAAAAACTGCATGTGAGAATCAGAAGTGTTTAGGCTGGAAAAGACCCTTAAGATCATCGAGTCCAACTATAAACCCATCACTGCCAAGTCCACCAGTAAACCACGTCTCTAAAATCTGCATCTACATGTCTTATAAATGTCACCTCCTGGAGTGGTGACTCTAACATTTCCCTAAGCAGCCTGTTCCAATGCTTGACAACATTTTCAGTAAAGAAATGTTCCTAATACCCAATCTAAATCTCCCATGGAGCAACTTGGGGTTATTTCCTCAAGTTTCCTGTCACTTGTTACTTGGGAGAGGAGAATGACCCCCAGCTCACTATGACCTGCTTTCAGGTGGTTGTAGAGAGCAAAAAGGTCTCCCTTGAGCCTCCTTGTCTCCAGGTTAAACAACCCCAGCTCCTTCAGCTGCCCCTCATAGGACTTGTGCTCCAGACCCTTCAGCAGCTCCGTTGGCCTTCTCTGGATGCTCTGAGCACATCAATATCTTTCCTGTTGTGAGGGATCCAAATCTGACACATGACTCAAGGTGTGGCTTTACCAGTGCCAAGTACAGGAGGACAACCCCTGCCCTGGTCCTGCTGGCCACACTATTTCTGACACAAGCCAGGATGCCACTGGCCTTCTTGACCACCTGGCTTATGTTCAGCTGCTGTTGAGCAGCACCCCCAGGCCCTTTTCTGCCAGACACCTTTCTAGCCATTCTGCCCCCAGCCCTAAGCACTGCCTGGCGTTGTTGTGGCCCAAGTGCAGGGTTGTTGAACCTCGTACCATTGGCCTCAGCCCATCAATCCAACCTGTTCAGATACCCCCTTGCAGTGCCTTCCTAACCTCTAGTAAATCAACACTGCCCCCAGCCTGGCATCATCTGCAAACAGAGGGGTCTCCAGAGCCAGTCAGGCCTATCAGAGCAGCCAGATGGTTTGGCAAGGGGAAAGCAAGGTTAATTCACCTGTCCTGGCAATGACCCACGGTCAGCTCTTGCTCGGACATCCCTCCCTGTGGCTGACGGAAGGAGAACTCGAGCCGAGCCGGGCTGCCGGGCACGCTGGCGGAGCTGAGAGGGCTGCCCGCCCGGTGCTTCCCCGGGCTGTGGGATGCTCTCTGAGAGCGGCCGGGGCGGCTCTCTGTCCCTGCCGTGCCCCGGCCGTGCGCGGCAGCTGCAGCTCCGGGGCCGCGGGCAGCCCGGGCCAGGCCGCTGTTCCCGCCCGCCGCCAGGCCGGGCCGGGCCGGGCCGGGCCCGCGCTCCCGCCGCTCCCTCTGCCGGCCACGCTGGCAGGCGCCGCCGCGGCCCGGCCGCCCTCCGCGGGACCCCACAGCACCGCGGCCCTGGAGCGGGACGGCGGCCCGCTGCCTTCAGGAGTGTGCCCACGCCCTGGACACGGCACAGCAGTGACATGTTAGCGCCACCGTCTCCAGCCAAGCCTCCCTGCCTCCTCTCACTTCTCCCTGGGCCGGGAGCACTCTGCAGGCAGACAAATGCCTTCTGCCCGGACTTCCCTTTCAGAGGAGCAGCAGCCCCAGCTGTATAAGAGCAAAGGGCTTTGTTCAGTCAGCCGCTGCAGGTTCCTGGCTTTTGTCATCAAATCTTCATTGTAGGTACTCATCAAGCCCCAAACCACTGTGATTTGCTAAACTGCAAGGCCTGGAGTTCACTTGAAGAGCAAACATTCTGCCATTGGACCAAGTGTGTTCACTTTTGTATGACAGCCTCCACCAGCACGAAGACGAAACCTCTACTTAGGCACCTACTATGCCCTCAGAGCTCTGCAGCCTTAAAACGGGATCCAAGGAGCTTCAAGAAAGGAAACAGGGCAACAAACGTTGCAAAGAGGGCAAGAGAAACAGTGATAAATCATTTTCCTGGTAAGCTAACACCCATGAATTGATCAGCTACAAATTTCTGGGGTGATGGGAACCTGTAAAGGTGCACAGCACTCCCCACAGCTGGCAAGTCATGGTTTTTGCAGGACAGCAAGCTGTGAGACACATTATCAGGCTCAACACAAAAAGATTTGCCATTTTCCTCACCACCTTTCTCCCGCAGGGCAGCCTGTAATTCCCAGATGCAGCTAACAGCAGTCAGTTATCTGGAAATGACTAGTTGCGGTTTCAGGCTATGATAGATGGCACTCACTAGTAACCCTTCCCTCCCTCTCTCCATTAATAATCCTCCTCTCTCCAGTTACCAGAAAATACAGCAGTGCTGCCTTCTGCCTGCTCCTCTCTCCTCCCTCCAGGCTACTCCTTTGGAGAATTGGCTCCACAGCTGGATTGTAAAATAATCCAGCTGTTCCTATGACAACATGCTGGCAGTGGGCAGAAATGACGCCAGCACGCAGTGTTGGCCCATTCACTACCAACACCCAACTTTGTTTTGGTTTGGGAAGCATTTGTTTTTCTATGCAGGCAGCTCTGCCGAGTACATTTCTGAAGGCCGGAGGGGCAGGAGGAGCCACAATCCCAGAGATGCCAAGAAAGTTGCTGGCTCTGTGATTTACCCTTGTTTTGGTTTGGCTTTTTTTTTTTTTTTTTTCTTTTTTGCCCCAGCTCCATCTGATGTGAGGATGAAAAGCCCTCCAGCAACCTTGCAGCTGCACACAATCTTTGCAAGACTTGATCCAGAGCCTGGTTTGAAAGGCACAGTGCAAGACTTTGCGTGTCAGGCTTCCACAGGAAAAAAAAAGAATAGCCTTGGGTAGAATCAATAGGGGCCATGCAGTCTTTATTTTAATATCTTGCCTGTCAGCAGAAGGTTTGCAGGGTAGAGGGATGCAAAGGAAAAGCTTGCTCTGTGTAAAGCATTAGCCAAACACCTGGCTGGACTCACCCAGCCTTTCCAGCTCTGACAGGAGCTAGCTCGTGTGCTGAGGGATTTGGGCAGAGGCCATTTGGGCAGAGGAGCAGAAGGACCTTCCTGTCAGGCTCAGCAAACAGAGTAGGCTCCTTAGGTACTGCAGCTATAAACCTGCTTAGCAAAGCCAGCCCCTTCAGAGCTGCTGGGGTAATTCTGCAAATATAGCTTGGCAACTCCAATGACAGGGTTCCCAAAGGGAAGGTCAGGAATATGCCTGACATTCCTCAGGAGAGGTAGACAATTTCTCAAGGACTATTACCCTCACACGGTAACTCAGCACAACAAAATGCCCCTGCTCCCAGCATCAACAAAACAAGAGGCAGCATTTGTTACTGCCTGTTCTTTTCACTATGCCTCCATTTTTATTCTGAAGACTTGAGAACAGAGCAGAGTGTAAGGCAGGTGAGACTGCAGCTGAATAAGTGCTCAGGTAATTACTCACCATTACAAGCATAACAGTGGTAATTTCTATTGCACGGCTACAACCACTGCAATGGTTGTCTGTCTGCAGTGACCAGAGCTCACACTGCTCCTCCACCAACATGCCGAATGTCAGCAGGTAGGGGTGAAGAAAGATGGTCCTTGGTGAGAAAATAATATAGTGAAAGTGGTTAGGTTGTTTTTGAAGGGAGACCTCCATGGGCCTCTCTGGAGACAGGACACAAATGGCCAATCAATCCAAACAAGTGCAGCAAAGGGATTGTATCTCAACCTACTCAGGGTTACTTCTCTGATCTGGCATGGTGAGCAGCTGGATATAGCAGATTGTTAGGTACAAGGGAAGTCAAGAGATCAGATTAGCTTAAATCTATATATGTTTCCTATATGAGAGCAATAAAAGAAAAACAACTAGAAGCATGACTATTTCTGTCATAGTTCTAAGGAACTGCCTTAGAAATTGCAGACCCAACAGCCTCCTGTGAACCCTTCAGCCTCAGTGCCACCTGAACATCCAGCACAGTAATTACAGCAAGACAACCCTTCCAGGATCTAGTCTCTGTCAACTGTTCAGTAGTGGACCCTCTCACTGGCCCAGGACAGGCTTAACCCTGCAGTTAAGTTCTAAGTTCTTCCTGCAGAACACAGCTCAAAGAGTCAAAAAACAGTAAAATAAACAAAAGCAAGGCTCTTCCCCTGACTAGCATAGCCTGTGGTAGTCCAAGCTCCTTGTGTGGTGTGCTTTAGTCTTCAGCACTTCTCACAAGTGCCAGATCCCAGCCCCAGAGCCCCTGCTGGATCCCACTTTAGTGTCTCTCTGACTTTTTACTGTTTCCTAGGGCAAAATCTGATAAGAGGTTGCCAGGCCTCTGGTCTGCATGGTGTTTACAGGAACAGACCACTCTATCCAAAGCTTCATTAGATAAACTAGATTCAATATCTGCACATGTACGTATTTGAGAGGATTAAGAACAAGATTTCATCAAAAGGTATTTCAATTACGGGACTGCACAGCAGATACACAGCATGGCAAAGGACTCTGAGAGCAAGTCTGGCCATGTACCAACAACCTGTCCATCCCATGAGAAGTCTACCTGTCCCACCCCAGGAAGCACCCTTGTGAGGCTTGGCAGTCGTGGGAAAGCAGATTGGTGAGAGGAAGGAGGGCAGCCTGAGAGCAATGTCAAAGCAGATGGGAGATGGGATCTGGTAAGTGACTAGGAAAGGGCTTCTGTGGAGAGGACTGGAGGGGCCTGGCAAAGCAGACTGCTGCACTGGGGATGGGGAATCAGCTCTTTGCTTCTGATTAAGCCAATAACTGACTTTAGTTAAGCTCGCAATGCCACCTACCCCAACAACTAAGCTGAGACAAATCAGTGAGATAGGCAGATGTTTGCCTCATGAATAATGAGGTGGGTTGGAAACTGTCTGGATCACCACACTCAAAGGCAGCAGTACAAAGCCCATGTGTCAACCAGTGGACTCTAGTGGCATCTCTTAAGGGTCAGTATTCTGTGATGCCCTTAGTAACATTCTGAGCTTACAAACAGTGAATTAACACACAACACCAAATCAGGGCTAGTGTCTGACATGCTTAGAGAGCAGTGCTACCACTTGGAGGAATCCAGATAGGCTGGAGGAATGGCTGATAACAATTTCATGGAAAAAAAAAAATCAAATACAACTCCCTCACCTGGGAGAGAATAACTCCATAAAACAGTACTGGGTGCCACCTGGCTGAGGAGCTGCTTCCCTGAAAATGTGTTTGGCATGGGGAAAGCAGCGAGAAAATACTAACTCTTCAGAATACGTCCCCAAGATCCTGATTGTTTACCATAAGACTGACCAAACACTAGATCAAGTCACCCAGAAATGTTGTAGAAACCCCATTCCCAGGTATATCCAAAATCCAGCTGGACAGCACAGTGAGCAACACACTCTTGTTGGACCTGCTTTCAGCCGGTGGCTGGAGTAAGGACCTCTGGGATCAGAGCACCCTGATTCAACACTCCTCAATTGGGACGAGTCGCCTCTGCTTTTCTCCCCCAGTGCTCAGCTTCCCGGAGACCAGCAGGGAGCAGTGAAAGGCGAGGAATGAAGACTTACCCACCAGACCAGCAGCATTCCTGTAAGGCTGCCGACACACTCCGGGACCGCCCAGCGCTGAAGTTCTGAACGCCCGGCCCAGGGAAGCGGGGAAGGGCCCCGGCCAGCCAGCGGCCGAGAAAGGGCAATGTGGGATGCGCCCCCCGGGCACGGGCACGGGCAGGGCCGGGAGCGCCGGCGGGAGCCGGGAGCCGCCGCGGGCACGCCAGAGCCGAGCAGCCGAGGGAGAGCGCGGGTGGCCACTCTCTCGGGGAGCTGGCCAAGGGCCGCAGAGGCCGGCGGCGTTCCCCATAGCCGCGGGGTCGGGCGGAGGGCGCTGCCCAGCTGGCCGCAGCCACGGGACGGGAAGGGACGTTGCTTGTTGCTTCAAGCGTCTGGGGCTACAAGGTTCGTATTGCCCAACTGTCCTCCTCGATCTCGAGATATGAACACGTGCTTAACAAAAACCGAAATTTAAATTCTCACATAACCACATGACTGCAGGCACTGGGATGATGAAATCCCAAGAACCATCAAGACTCTTCCACCGGCAACGGGCCTGCCGCAACCCAGGAGACACGGGCCATTTTACTGTCAGCTTTGCTACAGCTCAGGATAGTGCTCACATCCATTGTGCAAATGAACACCAAGGCCACAAAGACATTTGCCTGCTGCTGTCAGTTCCAGTATAAATTATAGCATGTTGATTTAAACTATGGATCTTTATCCACAAATGACACCTATGGAAAATCAGACACAGGGCAAAAAGAAACCCCAGCAAATTGATGTCTTGGGACTCCAAAAATCTGGGTTTAGAGGTGGCTGAGCTTAGAAGTGCTACCTCAGGGGTCTAACTCTGGGGCGGATGACTATGACTGGGGTGGTTGCAGGCATTCCCATCTAAGTCTCTCCACCTTGCTCTCCGGTTCCAGGGGAGAGAGAAGAAGAATGGGAACATCAGTCCTTGTCACTGGGCATCAGCGAGCTCTGCACAAGCCCCTTTGCAGTCACTTGGTTAGCAAATAGCTCTGGGCATGGGCAAGGGTACAGCACAGGCTGTCACCCAGGAGAGCTAGCAATGCACTGTAGACAGCAAAGACAGTATTTTAAATTGCTAGTTAGATCTGTCAGAGCTTGATATCCAGATCTTAGAGATGCTCATACATATACATAGAGACATTTCATACATCTGGAGTAGTTCCTTGCCATAAACCCTGTGTGTTACCACTCAGCTGCTTTCACACACACCACCAGGGTATTACGTGGCTCTCCATGACACAACTGATCCAGCCATTCATACACTCAGTGCATCAACAAAAGTTGGAAGGGGTCTCTGAAGGCCACCCTTCCCATCCCTGCTTGAAGCAGAGTCGGTTAGAGCAGGTGTTTCAGGACCTCAGCCAGTCAAATTTTGATTATCTCCAAGGCTGGAGGTTCTAAAGCTTCTCCAAGCAACATGCTCCAGTGTTTGACCACTTTCATGGTAAAACATTAGGATTTTAGTGCATGCTCTGAAGAGTGAACACTCCAAACTGAACCTAGGCAAATCACCTAGGTCCTGGATATGCTGTTCCACGGGAATTTATACATTTCTGTATAAATTCCCGTGGAATTTATACAGCACTTGCTGGTTCTGCAGTAACTTTGGTGAGGGATTCAGAGCAGCCTAACTCCCCACATAAATACATTTGTTGTGCCAGTGTAACTTCATGAACCATTTAATTGAGAGGTCAGGCAAGTAACTGTGTACACACCAAGAATAAAACAGAATAACATGAATGAGAGCAAAGATAGCAGAACCACACATGAAGATTGGCTTAAGATGTTCTGAAACTGTACTTTCTCTGCAATAATGTAATATTGGCCTTTGCAAGGGACACAATTTTCTAAAATTTGGAGAATGAGCTCCCTAAGGCCTAAGAACCTTCAGTACCTGCCCATTCAGACTGCAAGCTATGCTGCTTACACCTGTAGCACAAACACACTGCAACACAAAATCCACTGGGGAGCGGAGAGGGGAACAAGCCACACATTTGCGTATTAGTCACTTTTGAGGTTAATGGGAAAGTGCTCAGATGCCACTTTGAGTGGTTCATGGTAAGCTCCAAACTAGAACAGAACACTTCAGTTATTAGTGCCCATAAGGAGCTCCAAGATCCTCAAGTGGAAATCATTATATAATAAATACTTCATTCTCTTAAACACAGATGATTATTTCAGCGCATAATGTATCTTAAAAGGAAATACAAACCTTTGCTTAAGAGTCAGAGCTGGTCCTTACCACATTCTGTGCCCAATCACCTGCAGGGCACAAGCTGTCATGCAATATCCAGTAATTAAGCTATATTTATTATAAGATTGGAAGCTGTGAGGTCATCCCCTGTGCTACTACACGTGCCTTAAGTTAGCGATGATAATCATTCTCACATGCACCCAAGCGATGTTTAGGCCTTCAGCCATAGTTACTCTCTGACAATATAACAACAAGTGACAAAGTAGCACAGAATGAAAAAATATTACCAACTTTGGTCATAAAGTGATTTGGAAAAAAGAGATTTTGCTCAGTTTTACTGCATTGGAGTTACGCTCTATTCCATACATCCAGCAAATGGAACAGGTTGGCACTTTTACCTCAAACACAGAAGTATCACCATTCCAGAACCATCTCATTGGTTCTAGAACCATCCTTACCTACTCTATAAGGAATAGGCAAATAAGTTGCATTTAGTTTGGCATGAAAATACTTGCACAATGAAATCTTTCTCAAAGTATAGGTTTTAAAAGATATGAAAAAACCCCCTCAATTCTGAAGTGCTAAAGCTTTCTTGGCAAATCTTGACTTATGTTAATGACATATGACTATATGACAGGTTTATGAAGAAGCCATGTTAGTACTGTTTTGGTGTAATGAGCAAGAGCCTTACATTTCTGTAGTGCCTTTCTGCAATAAGGACTAAAACAATAACAAAAAGAATTTCATTAGGTCTTGACTAAATGTGTTGGGACTAAGATCCAGTGACGTATTTGCCCTTGAAATCTAAAGGTATGTAAATATGGATAAAACTTTTCTCAAGTAAATGTTCCTAATCAGGATCATCCCTTCTAAGAGATGAGGCATACATAGCTCATGTGACTATTATTCTGTGGCTCTTAAAATGTGGAAACCATCCCATCACCTTGCCATGCCCCTTGACTTTGTTCCCAGACAGAAACAAAGATCTTGAAAATAAGCATCCGGGTAGAATAACATGTTTCCATGAGTGTTATTTCACTATGTTTCCCATCAATTACAGCTATGTATCTGCCATTCAGTGAAAACCATCAGTTCATATTTCCCTTAAATCCCGCCTCATATTTAGGATGATTTGGAGATAATTTATCAAACACTGCAGTCATTGGGATTCCTTTTGGAGCACTGAACATGTTGCACAACCCTTACAACAAGGTAAATCCTCTAACCTGCCAGAGCTTGTTTATAGCCTGACACAGGCAGCATCCACAATGCCAAGTGAAGCTGGGCCAGGAACTGTTCTGTGGTGGAAGGGCTGGGCAGTCACTCAGCACATCCGCACTGCACAGCACCGGGCTGGTGGTCACCTCCAAACTACACATGGTCTTAAGTAAGTATTATTTCAGGGATGTTATTTCAAACAAGCAGATTTTAATAAAAGAGAGCTTGTGCCATAGCCCAGGGGGATGATTTACAACATGAAAATAAAGGACTTGTCATATGCCACAGCATAGAAGTGTGTTTGACAGTATGAAACCTGCTGGGATGTTGCTGCTTCACCCAGAAGAGTGGAGGGGGTCCAGTCTCACAGAGTCTTGCTCACTGCTCATTGGACACATGCTACCCTCTGAAGGACACCCAACCATCATCTTCGAGATTGCTGGTTGACACACGCCAGAACTGTTGCACAGCCAAGGTACCCAAGCTTGTGGTACCTGGAAATTGCTGACAAATAGCAGCAGAAAACCACAGCCATCTTGGGGGTGGGGGGGAGGAGGGAGGGAAGAGAATGAAGAGGATCTGAAGTGAATGGGAGGATCTGAGAGGTCCGTGGATAGCTAAAGCTTTGAAGAGCTGAGTTCTTTGAAAGTCTTGGAGTGAAATCCTTATCTGTGCCGAAACCCCATTCTTGGCTTTGTACTCAGTTCTTATGTAATGACAGGAAATTACTTTGTTTTATCTTCCCTGGTGTCCTCGAGGTTAGTGACACATCATCATTTAGGTTACATTACTATTTTAATTCAACTGCCATACCACATGCCTTAATGCTGTAACAGAGCTTGTCCTTCTCTACCCTGTGCTACTGGCAACTGTTATTTTTCCTACAATTAGAAATCAAATGTTTCATAGCAGGAATTTCATCACTCTCATGCTGAAGCACCAATATACTTCAAAGCAGTGTCAAAATAATGTTTTATTTAAAAACCCAAATACCCTCACAACATCTGAATTCCGTGTACCTTTCAGATGATATGCTTTAGGACTAACACTGCTACTGTATTTTATGGCCTTTGAAATACAATTACTTATTCAGGGGAAGTATTTAATTTTGCAAACAAAACCAGATAAATAGTGTATTATGAGTTGGCTTCTCTTCCCTTCTTCCCAAGCATGAGAAGATTCAAGATGGGCTATTTAAAAAGCACTCAATCCTTACCAAGTGGAAGATGCGATGCAATCAGAATTAAAATTACTCCTTTAATGTTGCAGCTGGTTGTCCATAGCCAACAGACCAAGCTACAAAACATTTGTACAAAAACAGAGCTCAAATCTGATCAGTGAAGAGTTGAAAATCTGTTGTGCAGACTGAAGATGCCAGGAGGATGGCAGGGGACAGGACACCATACCACAGAACAATAGCTCCTTAATTGGAAATAATAAAGATACATTGTCCACATGCTAGTTACAGCCTTCTTTTGTTTTCCCATGATATCCTGTTGATATAATATCCAGGTCCCTTGTGAACATCCGCTGTTTCCAAATGAGAAGAATGGGTGTTGTTGGTTTCACTTCAGCACCTCGCTGGGTCACCAGCCTACCTCTGCCTGGAAAGGCTACCGGATGCAGTTCCAAAGAGCAACCTTATCAGCAAAAGATCTGAACAGATAAGGTGCACGGACATATGAGATCACATCTTCTGGTAATTCAAACAAATTTCAAACACCATTACAATATGTAAGCACAGGAAAGAGCAAATGTTCAGCTAAATTCCTACAAACCCACACAGAAATACTCATATTAGATGAAATCAAGCACAGCTTTTGCCCCTCTCTGTTATCAGCCAGCCTTCTGACACTACCTGGTAGCCACCACTTGAAGAAAATAGTCCAGACAAAGTCAGTGGTCAGTGTGTTGTGCTGCCTCATCAGAGTATTTCCTAAGGCCCCAGAAATTACAAAATCAGGACTTGCACAGCCAAAGGGGATATTTGTGTATTTAATGGTCCTCACTAGTTTTTATTTGTATTCATTCTCTGGACTTTTCATCTCAAAATAAACAAAAAAGAAAACAAAACACCAAATCCTTGTAGTATCCACAAAATCAGGCAAAAAGTGTTTTCTACAAGTACCCACAACATGGAATGAGCAACCTTGTCAAGTCTGGTTTTGTTCCATGTTTCCCCAAGCTTTGCTTTTTGTATATCATTCTTACACTGAAAGAAACCTCCCCTAATTTGTGTCTGTGAAGCTGAAGAGTCCTAGTTAACTTACTTGCTTCTGACCTAGAAGCTGTCCCACACTTCCTAACATTTATCTATTTGTCTGAACCTCTTACAGTGCTCTATGTCCTTCTAAAGATCAGAATGTACACAACATTCAAAGCACTGGGACACCATGGATTTATCCCGTGCCATAATGACACTCTCTGCTTTTACTCTCTTGCTCTTATTCCTTATCTCCTAATGCTCGATTTGCTCATTTACCAAGCCTTGAACTGAGGTTTTCACAGAAATATTGTTATATCAAGATCTTGTTCCAAAGGGATAAATCAGCTTCTAGGCTGTTTCTGTATGATTGAAATGGATTGTTTATCTCCCATTTAAAACACTTTAAATGTATGTACATCAAATTGTACCACCCACTCATTTTATATTGTGACATTTTACTACCTTTGCTCTCAGTCCACAGGCTGTGGAATTCAGATCCTTGTGGAACATGGATATTGACTCATTCTACTGAGAAATACTTTTGTTGCCTTACAGAGACCCATCTTTAATGCAGTGTCATCTATCCACATGAAAACTTCTCTTATTATACAGTTTCTTTGGAAGATTTTGCTGAATACTTTTTAGAAACCCAAGGAGAAAATATCAGCTGAATGTCTCTTGTCCACATGCTTTGCTGACTCCTCACAGGACTCCAAACAATGTGTGAGGCCAGGAGTTCTCAGTAGAAAGGCTCTGCCAGCTCTCATGGTTCCCCATTTTCTGCCTGCACCCACTAGTTCACCTCTTTAAAATTTTCACAAACTTAAGTGGTACAGAGAACAGGCTCATTTCTCAACTGCTATACAGAACTTCTTGGGCTGGTGGTTTTTTGTTGTTTTTTTTTTTTTTTTAATTTTCATGTTAACTATCTTCCCATTCTCTATTATCAAAGCCCTTCTAAATGCGATATTAGACAAAAACCATTAGTAAGCAGCTCAGCTATTTAAGTCTTGACTTCTCTTAGAACACTTGGATGAAAATAATACAATCCAATTGTTCAACTTTTTTTATTTTAGCCATTTGTTTCACTGTCTTTTCTACAGACCTTTAGCTTGAAACATATCCTCTGATAAATATTTCACAAAATCAAGTATAAGTACAGGAATATTCTTAAGATCCTCTACAGTGAGCCCAGAGCAAAATACTAACTTGATTTTTCTCCAGAACCTTATCTCCTCTGAATAATGCCTTTTTGTGGTTGGTGGGGTTTTTTTTGGTGGTGTTTTTTTTTTTTTTAATGACTGTCCCTCGGCTCTGATAACTTTTTTGGCAGGCTTCCTGTACTATTTTGGCAGAAAGCAGTAGAGTCAGATTTTTGTAATAAAACATCAACAAAAAGTACCAAAAAGAGAAATGGCACGAGAACTGGCACAGCCAGTGTTCGAGAGTGTAGGTGCCCGGTCACCCAGGACACTGCAGCCACGTCCACAGGGCAGCTCTTGTGCTGCAATTGCAGTTGAAAAAAAAGTAATTATTTTCTTCCACCTACTGGAGATAATTGTTTTCCCACCATGACGGATCAATTGTTCCAGCTCAGAGCTGACTATGGAGATTTCCAGGTGGAGGGATGATGCCACAGAAGCCTACTCAGGGACACCGAGAGCAACAAACCCTTACGTGGGAGCTCGCCTGGGACTCAACACCCAGCTGCGCGAAACCCCCGTTCTTTCTCCTGACACCTCGCCCCGCAAAGGCAACGAGAGCGCCGGAGGAGGCGGAACGGAGAGCAGGCCGCCTCGCCAGCCCACCCCGGGGTAGGAGCCATGTGGGGCAGGGCAGGGAGCGATGTCCCCGGCCGCGGGGCCGCTGCCTGGGCCCGGCCGGGGGACACGGGCGTCCATCCCGCCCAGCCTTCCGGATCCTTCCCGCCGCGCGCGCCCCCCGCCGCCCGGGAAGCGCGGCGCCGCCGCCTTGCCATATATGGGCACGGCCGGAAGCGCGCGCGTCACGGCGCTGGCTCGCGGCGTCCCCGCGGAGAGCGGGACGTCACGTCACGTCCCCGGCGCGCCCGCGCGCGGCGCCCGGGCAACCAAACAGTAAACACGGGCACGCGCAGGCGCGGCGGGGCGGGGCGGGGCCGGGGCCGCGCTGTGCCCGCCGTGAGAGCCCCGCGGGGCCGCGCCGGGGCCGGCCCGACGCGGGAACCTCGCGCTGATCTCAGGTACCGGCGGCGGCCGCCCCGCCGCGGCCCGGGGGCACGAGCGCCGCAGGCGGGGTGGGGGGCGGGGGTTGTGCACAGGAGCGTGTCGGGACTGCGGCTTGCTGTCGGCGCCGAGATCCGCAACACCCTCCGGTACCCGGGTACTGCTGCGCTGGGCAGCCCTCCTTTAATCTACCATAAACGCGTTTCAGGATCTTCACGTTGTTTCACGCCTCTACTTTCTGTAATCCGTAACAACAATTCCACTGTGCCTTGCGTTGTGTTGCAGGTGCATCTCTAAGAATTAATTACACTACTGCCCTCAGAGGGATCAAGAGCGCAGGAGGCATCAGAAATAACACGAGCGTTCCCTACGTGTCTTATCTCGTTCCATTGTTGTGTTTCACAAAGCTTTGTGCTGGTATCTGTGTGATGTATCAGATACAGCTTGTAATTGAAGCACACGCTTGTAACACGTTGCAGGCAGAGATTGCTGCATTATTCCTCTGTTGAAGATAGTGGCAAGATTCCCCCTGTTTTAAGTACAACTTCACTACATAATTCTCAAATGCTAGGAGGCCGATAAATCACGTTCATAACACAGCATAAATTTTATTACGCACATCCTGAATTCTGGGTTCTTTGTGGCTGAAGGCAAGGAGTAAGGCTGGAGCCTGGGGTTAGACATATCGTGTCTCATATAGTGCCACCCCTGAATTTGACATCTTTGCATAACAAATGCAAAAGCTGACACTTAGACTTGGCACTTGCTATCGCTTCTGTTAAAAAGAGAAGCCTTGGTTAGGCTGCAGGACTGCTGCCTCTCTAAATTTAGCTCTAGATTTTGTTTTAGTCTGTCCAGTGATCATGAGAGCTGATGGGGCCAGGATCACTCCACCTACTTCGAGGGAACTGTGTGGTACTTCTGGACTTTGTGGACTCTGTTCCTTTCTGCCTCTGCTGAATGTCCGGTGATTTCAGCAGCATGTATGGGCTCCCAGAGACATGAATTGATGGTCTTTCAGCAAGACAGCACATCATGATGCCAGATTTACTAACTTCACAGGGTTACTTGTCACATGTCGACTCTCTTGTAGCATCACCCACCACCTACACAACTGCTTTATGGTTCAGTGCTACTGTGCATTTGCTGCACCTGGGTGTTGCCTGTGTAAACTCAAGTGGCAACGTAAAAGTAGCTGCTTCTCAATAGCAAGTGGGATTAGTCTTCATCACTTGTCAGCTCTGCCTACAGATTAATGTTGAAAGATAGGAAACTGTGCTTGTAATATTTGCTTTTAAACAGGGCAGGCTGTGTTGAGTAAGTCATGGACCTGCAATACTCACTCCTGAGATGAGATAGAGCCTGTGTTCTGATTAGGGAAGGGGTGGAAAAAAGCAGAGCCTGCTGCAGTGACCAGGAAATGGGGACTTACAGAAACCCAGCCCTGAATGCCAGCCTACAGAGATTCCCTGAGACCATGGTGTCAAGACAGCCTTCAGCTGGATACGTGTGCCAGTACAGGTCACATCTTTGCTTTCATCTTGAGAAAGGAGTTCTCAAATTGGGGTGACAGGGCCAGAGGTTGTCAGGGAGGCCTTGCTAGTCTCAGGGAACCCTTCACGTGTAGCCATTAGGGAGGGAGCAGACCACTGCTCTGTCTGCAGGGATAACCTGGTGCAGCTGCTGTCCTGGCAGCAGAGCACATTTCACTGCACAAGCAGCAGGGGGGACAGAGGGTAGCAGCCCCTCTCAACTAACTCAGCAGGAGAGACCACGTTTTCAGAGACCCCAAGGAAGCAGCACATTCCTAGAATGTGTGTGCAGTCGCTATAACTCATTCGTTCGAGGACTGGGCTGGCTTTAATATAAACCGAGGAGCCAGTGGTTTACCTTGTACCACTCAGCCCAAACTGAGGAGTGCACAAGCCTTTTTCCTCCCCTCATGTCCAAAGAAGATAGGTCATAGCTACTCCTAGAGGAACCAGACCACGTGCAAGGACAAGGAAGTTAGGCTGCTGGGCAGGTGCAAATGATCATGTGGGCCCCAGCCTAGAGGTGCCCTTTCACCACCCTTCCAGCAGGACCCCCAGCTAGTTGCTGAAAGGCCACAGCAGGTGACACACAGTGTCAGGGACAGTGACAGACAGTGAAAGGGACCAGACCCAGACAGATCCAGCTGGGAAAGGCCATAGGGAGTGACCCTGCTGCCTACCGGGATGGGTGTAACCACAGCCAGCCCTGACTAGCACCAGGACAAGAACAGGGCTGGCCTATATGGCATTCCCACCCTGATGCACCCTAAGCCTCAGGCAGATTGCAGTTGTCTGCAGTTTATAAAGCCCAGACAAAATTAGAGGCTAGGGAACCCCTTTGAGGTCGCAGGGAAGCAAGTGCAAAAGGTAACACAAGGACAGCTCCAGCAGTCAACTTAAATGCTTTTATTGACAATGTCTCTGAACAATAATAAGCAAACAATGCTTAAGTTTCATCCAAATTCACTTTCCACATGTCAAAAAAGACCTCAAGGTAGAAAAAAATAAAATAAAAATATAAATATCTGAGAATCCATCTTAATAAATAAATTAAAAACACAATAAAAACGTTTTCATGGAAAACTTATGTCAGAACATTCAGACCACCTCAACAATGCATGATCAGTAAAGTTACAATGAACATCAATGTAGAACTACAGTACATGGATATAGCTATTTATCTACCTACTAGAAAATAAAATAGAGTCTCTTTCCCCCCACGTAAGATGGGTCATTGCTAAGTCATCAGAACACGATATTGCCAGGAACACAGTAGTTATTGTTAATCAGCTGCACTAGATACGAGTTGGAGATACCCAGCACCAGGTTAAATTCCAATCATTTAAAACCAAGAGATTAATTAGTTAATGCTAGTGATACTAAGGAGGGGAGGGAGTCACCTACCCAGCCATGTGGGACATGCTACAGACTACCAGCTCTCATGGATGGGCCACTGGGGACAAGACAAACTCCATGCGATTTGCTACATCTCTGGAAGAGGTAAGAGACCTCGGTGCATGACGCTCTGCCAGGCCCCGGGGCACCAGGCCAGACAGGGGGTGGCGGTGGCAGGGCCCTCCCCAAGCCTGGGGAGCCCCATGGGGCACAGCTGCAAGTCCGTGGGGGTGCGTGGGCAGGGGAGGGGGCCCAGCAGGTCAGTCAATGCTGGAGCCCTTCACAAGGCCAGGAGGGTGGGGGAGCTGAGGGAGTCAGACGAGGGCTCATTGCTGCTGCTGCCCTTCCGGTGCGCAGCGGCGCAGCTGGGGAAGGCGTCTGCCTCGGGGTAGGTGAAGACGAAGGTGGAGGTGTAGGTGCTGGGACACGGGGTGCAGGTCACCACAGGGGTGCAGAGGGGCTCCAGCTCACCGCTGGTCCCGGCAGTCAGCGACTCCCAGTCCGACGGGTAGAAGGAGGAGGCTCCAGGCAGGTCCATGTCGGGCACAGAGCGGGAGGCCTCCCGCGGCCCCGTGGAGAAGAGCAGCTCGTCGAAGGGCTCAGCCTTGAGCTCCAGCCCGCTGCTGCTGGTCTCCTTGGGCGGCACGGCCGGCGGCGCTTCAGGCATCAGCGGCAGAGCAAAGGCAGCCTCCTCGGTCATGGGGGGGCTGGGGGTGCCCAGGTCCAGCGCGGTAGCAGCACTGGCAGCTACCAGATCCTCGGAGAAGCACAACTCCTCGGGCATCTTGCAGGCGGGCCGGTGGGCCGCCAGGATAAACTCCAGCTTCTCCTTCTCCTTCAGCAGGTTAGCAATCTCCGCCTGCAGCGCGGACTTCTCCTCCTCCAGCTGGTCGGTCTCCTGCAGAGAGAGCAGGCTGTCAGCCAGGGCCGGCATCACTCCCAGCTGGAGTCCCCTTCCTCCTGTCATCCCCGCCCCGGGTACTCCCTCTTCCCCCGCCACCTCCAGGCAGCACTTACCGCCTGCAGCGTGTCGGTGAGCTCCCGCCGCCGGTTGCGGCACTTGGCCGCTGCCATCTTGTTCCGTTCCCGGCGGATCCTTCTCTTTTCCTCCTCCTCCGGGGACAGCTGCGGGCAGAGAGAGGCCGCTCAGTCCCGCTGCCAGCCCGGTTCCCCCCGGCCAGGGACAACCCGCTGGCGGCCCGTCCCCCCAGTCTCCCCAACAACTCCAATCCGCACTCACCTGTTCGACTTTGCCCCGGCGGCCGATGCTCTGCCCGCGGCCGCCCGGCGCCTTCAGCACTGCGGGGCGGGAGTAGGTGGTGGGGGCGGGCGCCGAGACGCCGTAGGGGTGCCCGCGGCTCTGGGAGGGGGCCACCGAAGAGATGAGAGTAGGCTGCACCAGCCACTGCAGGTCGGGGCTGGTGGAGATGGCCGTCACCGTAGGCACGAAGCTGGCGCTGGAGGCGGCCAGGTCGGTGCAGAAGTCCTGTAGGTCAGAAGAAGGGGGGCTGCCGTCAGCGGAGCGCCCGGGCCGCTCCCCGCCGTCCCCGGGGCCGCGGCGCCGCGCTGCCAGCGCCGGCTCCACACGAGAGCGGCCTGTTATAAATATCTCTGACGTCCGCGCTGACGCAGACGCTGCTCCGGAGTCTCCTCAATGAACTCGCGTTTTATCAATGAAGCCGCTTTACACACCCGTCGCGGAGCGCGGCCCAGGCTACGGCACCCCCCGACCGCCACGCCTCGGCACCGGGGCCGCTCCCCATGCCAGTCCCCGGCCTGACCTCCTCCGCGGACACGGCCAGCCCCGCGCCACCCGCTCCCGTCCCGTCCCCTCCTGACTGCTCCTGCCCCGGACAAGAGCGCAGCCGGCACGCTCGGCGACTCACCTGCGGGTTGACAGGCGAGCCCATGCTCGAGAATGAGTCCGCCGGGGAGGGGTAATAGGTGAGGCTGTCCCCGGCCGGGGAAGCGCTGCTGCAGCGGGAGGACGGCGCCTCGTACTCTCCAGCGAAGCCCTGGTACATCATGTCAGCTCGGTATGAGCAAGCCGGAGGTGAGAAGTGATGCGACGGTGGCGAAGCGTCCTTGGGGATGAAGCGAGGAGGGGTCGGCTGCGTGCGTCCCTGTGCCCGGTCCGCGCCGCGCGTCTATCCGCTCCACCGCCGGGGCTGCCTGAGCTGCTGGAGTACCGCGCCGTGCCTCCCTTTTATACCCTCCCGCCGACGTCACCGGGAAGGCGCCACCCGCGCCCACGGGGGGGGCCCTCCGCCCCGCGCCCGCCCCGCGCCTCCCTGGGGCCGCCCCGCGCGCCGTCTGCCACCGCCCCGCCCGGAGAAGATCCACGGCACGGGGCGGGGGCCGGCCGCAGGGGCGGGGGGGGTCCCAGGGCAGAGCAGGAGGGAGCGGCCATGGAGCTTTTCCCCCGCGCGGAGTGGTACGGCCGGGCTCGGGAACCCACTGACGCAGATATCCTTATATGGGATACATCCTGTGCGAGGGGGCGTGACTGACGGGAAGCGCTCCAGGCTGCAGCCAAGTGCGGCGGGCGGGCGGCGCGCGGGACAGGACCGGACGGGACGGTTCGGGACGCGACGGCCCCTCCCCACCCCCCGCCTGGCGGGACCCTGCGAGGGCTCTGGGGCACCGACACTGCCCTTGGGGCTGCCGTCCCGCCGCAGGTGACCCCCTCCCCTCAGCGGGGTCCCGCACAGCCTTGCCGCGGAGCAAGGTGCTCCAAGGAAGGCGGAGAAGAAGGGGCCCGGCCGGCCAGGGGTGCGCTTTGCGCTGCAAGTCGAGCCCCATCTCCAGCACTGAGCGGGGTCTGCCCGTAGCTGGGCACAGGTACTCGACGGGCCCCACGCACGGAAAGCTCAATTTACACCCCTCCCTGCGGCGAGGAGCGCGTTACGCTCATGTGTCACTACTGACTTGTCTGTTATGTACATTTGTAATTATCGAGAGTGAGGGTAATGGCACGGGGCGGTAGGAAGCCCTGCAGGGAAGCCTGAGGGGCCACAGCCCCCCGGGAAGGTTGGGAGAGCTTGGGAGCAGTGCTCGGGGGTGGGGGGCTGGGATAGCCGCCAAGAGCATGGGCAAGAGGCCACCGGGAAACCACCGACGAGGAGAGAGAGGGGCGAGGCTTGTCCTTTCCTCCAGTTTGGGTTTTGTTTTGATCCTTGTTGCAGAGAAGCCCGGAGACACCCACCCACGACGGGGATGTCAGGCAGCCCTGGCTCAGGTCAGGCTAAGGTGGGAGCCAGACCGCAGACTCGCCTTGCACGGGAGCCAAGAGATCGCGGCTATAGATAGTAACAGGGAAGCTGCAGCAGGGAGCGTGTTTACAGCAACAAACAGAGCCTGCAGCGCAGTCTCCAGGCAGGAGCGTCACCCAGCCAGGCTGGGATCCTGCTGGCAGCCTCTCCCTCTGTTTGAGCTCATGGGCTAAATGCAGCGCTTGATGCTGCTGCTGTTGCTGTTGCTGCGCGAGCAACCTCCGTTCTTAGAGATCTGGGCCACGGGGGCGGGAGAACTGGGCCAGCTGCTATTTCTGAACTGCCCGTCAGAGCAGAGGGGACAGCCAAGGACTGCCGCAGCTCACGGCCCATACTGCTCCCTGGGAAAGGACCTGCGGGGGCCCCTGCTGCTCTCATCAGCTCAGTGCTGGCCCGTGGGCTAGTCCATCTCGGGGCGGGCATCAGTCACCCCAGGTTCCTGTGCTCCCAAGGGCTCTTTGGCAGCCTCAGGCTGCAGGTGAGGAGGCCCTCAGCACTGCCCAGATGAGGGATGGTGCCAGCAAATTAGCAAAGCCACGACCCTGCCATCACTGCCAGCAGTGAGCAACAGGCCAAACTCTGCAGCCACATCCCCAGCAGGGCCTAGGTCGACACATCAGTGCCCAGCATGGGCAAGAGCCTCTGACACAGTTCCCCGTCTCAGACATTTGCCAGGCACATTTCAGAAAAACTCTATTTAACCCTGCTGTCTATAAACTGCCCCAGGGTTCCTCTAGCCAAACTGCCTTCCCCAAAAGAAGTGTCTGGAAATCAGAGGTGGAATCCACTTCACCAAACCCCACAATATTTTTGTGGTGCTCATGCAAACCATCTGTTGCCATCTCCACTGGTGACCAAACATGATCTGTTTGTACCAGTCGGAAAGTGCACGGATGCTGCACATTTCTAACACGTGGAGGCAATGAAACAGAGAAAGCGAAAACACATGACGTAGGTTTGTTGTTTGCCCCAAACACAGGGTGCACACGTTTTACCACACGATGTGTGAGAACATAAAAAGGAAGCAGGCGGTACCGCAGGGACAAAACAGAGTCAGAGTATGAATCCTCCTGCCTGGGTGAGAGGGTTGCCCTCATCAGCATGCCAGGCTGATGGAGGTTCCTCACCTCCCTTGCCAGCTGGGAACGAATGAGTTGAGGAATTAGACCCTCACAAATCAGTGTGATCTGTGGAGTGGACCATGAGTTCAGTGAACACTACAACATTATTAAACATGTACAGCCAGGGCCAGCAGGGTTTTGCCAGGCTCTGGTGGTGCTCGGCTGGGCCTCATCTAGAAAAGTCTAGAGACTTTTCCCTTGCTTCAGACAAGCTCACTGCACCTCTGGGTCCTGTGCTGGTGAGGAGGATGTGGCTGCTGACTGCCACCAGCAGGGAGATGGCTCTTCCCAGATGCCTGGCCAGACAGAAGAGGCCGTGCCCACTGCACTTCTTGGGCATCACAATGGTGCCAGCAGGGCAGAAGGACAGTAGCTGTCCAATGAGGATCTTGTCCTGCATACCAGCAGAATCCTTCCACCTTCCTGCCTCCACTTTTCCTCCTATCAAGCAGGGAGATGGGAAAGCTTGCAGCTCTGAGGCTCACAACAGAACAGCAAGCTCCTAAGCCTCAGGGTGCAGAACTAGAACTTGGCCCTACTTTCACACCCCTCCTTCATCTGAGCTTGCAACTCAGGCTGGCCTTGGAAAACCACAGCAGAAAAACACCTGAGGTGTGTGGGCCAGTGCAACTGCACAGCCAAAACCAACTTCAGGGGCAAGAGATGGCTGTGCCTAAATTTGGCCATGCAGCAGGGGAAAGTTCATGCCAGCAACATGGCCCTTTTGTAGTCTCAAGACCATCTCAACCCACTCTCTGTCAGCAGCACTGACATGGTTCCATGTTCCTTCTCTAGAAACACAACATGTTGGACATCTGCCTCCAGCTAACCAGCTGGGGTCATTGGGAAGGAGACCAGACAGCCAGAGTTCAGCAGCAGAGCTGTCATGCAGGAGGCACTGCTGTGGACACAAAGAAATAGCTACCCTGCACTGAGAAGTCATCACTGCCTGGCCAAGCATCCTGCCCATACTATCAGATAATCCACACAATAACCTGAGCACCTATTGCAGTACAGACTTTATGGGCAGGATCCAGGGGCATCAGTGAAATTCTCCCTACACATACCTGCACACTTACTGCTCCTGGTGTCCCCCAATGCATTCACTCCCCGCACAGCACAAGGGATCCTGTCCCTCCCCTTGGGCCCAGAGAGGCTTGTAAAGTCAGGTAGAGGCTGCAGGGCTCAGAAGAAACAGGATGGAAAAGCAGAAAAAGGGGTTGGAAAACCAGTGGTGGGAACCTGCCCCCTCTCTTGATGTGGCTGGAGAGCAAAGGGTGGAGGAAGGGCACATAGTACGTTACCCGTGTGGCCTGAACTCCCCCCAAGACACACTGCAGCTGTCACCCACCCACCTAGCCTGGGAACCTCCAGGAGAGCAGGGTTCCCACCTCTGTTGGTCTTAAAGGTACAGTGCATACCCAAAGCAAAGTATAAATAGGAATTAGTAATCACAGCAGCTGGGTGTGTGAGAGGGACATCCTAAAGAATAAACACCACCAGACATCCCAGCATTTCGTGGTCGCACAGCCGCATGCCATGGGCCACCAATTACTGCAGATGATGCTGTCAAGCCATCACACTTATTCTCACCACTTTTTGCCTGCACCATGCTGGATACTAACTCACCAGGCACAGCTGGACCTTGCTGCACACACTGAGGAATCCATGCACTGCTCACAGCCAGCAGGTGTAAAAGCTTGGCCCATTGAAGCGCTTCTTCCACACCCTGTTGCCCCAAGGCCGGGCTGTCAGCCACCACTCCACTAGCCAGGGTTCATAACCTGCAGTAATTCAAGCACAAAGTTCTCCGGGTAAAACTCCAAAACTCCTGCTGCTGCTGCCACCAATGTGCATTGTGTGCCATGGCAGTGCGACAAAGCCGGAACACCGTGGCCAAGCTGGCCTCTTATCTCCCCTTATGGCAGCTCCAGCACCATAAGCCCATCCCAGGGCGTTGTACATGCTCACAGTTATAGTCCCAGGGCACTGATCAGCAGGGAGGAGAGGAGAGGAGAGGAGAGGAGAGGAGAGGAGAGGAGAGGAGAGGAGAGGAGAGGAGAGGAGAGGAGAGGAGAGGAGAGGAGAGGAGAGGAGAGGAGAGGAGAGGAGAGGAGAGGAGAGGAGAGGAGAGGAGAGGAGAGGAGAGGAGAGGAGAGGAGAGGAGAGGAGAGGAGAGGAGAGGAGAGTGTGCTCAGTGAAAGGCAGTGTGTTCAAACCCAGTGACAGACAAGATGATGCAGGACTTTTCTGATTATCAGACAAGATCCAAATAAGGGGAGCACAGCTGTGATTTATTTCCCTCATGGAACCCCACGAGATGCCTACAATAAAAACCCACACAATCAAGAGAAAGTTTGGGCTTCCTGTTGTGTCCAAGAGCTTTCTGGAGGTGGGAGCTGGATGGTCACATTGCACAAGCTACCTCTTTCCTGTGTGGCTGGGCAGTGATACTGATGCTTCTGCTGGGGGCTGGGTAAAGGGGTCCTGCTCCTCTCTTGGTGCAGTGGCTCTTGAGTAAAATGGGTCAAAGGTAGCAAAGGAGGAAGTGCTGAGAAGAAGGAGGAAAATACCACTGTGCTTAGCTAAGAAGATTTTGTTACAGATGGAGAACAAAGCAGCTGAAGTGAGGGAACAGGATGTTGAAGATTGTTTAGCACGGGACAAAAGAAACCTTCTAATTGTTGTGACTGGGAAGTGCTTTGGGGAAAGAAAGGCTCAAGGGGACTCAGGACAAATAAAGGATTGTAAAGGGTAGTTTGGGAGGAAGAAGGACACTGAGCCGTTGTCACTGCCTCCAGAAACAACCTGCTTCACTGAAGATAGTGCCCAGGTCACCTTTCTCCTGTGCCATTCAGTGTCAGACACCAGCATGCCAGGTGGGCTGGCTGCCCTGGAGGACAGTCATGAACAAAAGTAAGGTCTCTCTTTTTGAGTCCTTGACTCTTGTAGTGATGGGGCTGTCACAGGGACTCACAGAAACTCAGCACACCCTGGCCCATGGGCAGGTGATACTCAGTTGCTGCTGCTGAAAGGAAATGGCAAGACTTGAAAGCAAGGTGTTTGCACCCTTCTCCAACTGAGCCATACCCCTGGCTGGACAGCCAGGCTGCACTCAAGGCAGAGACAAAGGGAGCAGTCAGCTCAGTGCAAAGATGCTGCCACTGCAAGAATAGAGAGTGTAACGGAGAAAGGGAATAAATAATAAGGCATGGCTACATGGTGAGTTGGCCTTCTCTGTCCTGTAGCAGCGTGGAGATGGACGGTGGTTGCTGCTACCTCTGCCCAAAAAGCATCTCTTCCGGAGAAGCTGCTCGGGTGGGCACACAGGCAAGGCACTCAAGTCCACACACACACACACACACACACACACACACACACCATGGCTAGCTCAGCAAAGAAAGGCAGGAAGGGTCTCCTGTATAAATTCCAGCGATGTTGACTTTGCAGATACACGCCAAAGGGTTCCAGGGACAGAAACACCAAGATCAAAGGAGTGCCCAGGGTTAAGTATGAGGTCAGGAGCCAATGGTCTGAGGGAAAGGGGTGGAACGAGGGCAGGGCAAAGGGCAGTGACCTATAGGGGACATAAGGACGGAGCATCAGCAATACCACAACCCATGGGGAAACAGGGAAAGGAGAAACCTCCAGAACCAGGGACATATATGAACAATAGAGGTGGGCAAGGCCCTCGGGCCAATGGGAAGAGCAAAACTGAGGTAGACTAGCATCGTGCAGCAGAGCACTTCGGGGGGAAGCCTTTTTGCTCACCCTGAGCTCTGAGGCTTCCTCAAAGCCTATGGCAGATTCTTCCAAGGCATCAGCCTGGATGTTTCCCTGATGGGCTCAGGGGCCTCTGCCCTGCCCTATGAGCAAACATTGGGAATACCCCAGGAAGCTGAGGTTCCTTAGATGGTATTTAGGAAATGTAACAAATAGAAAATTCAATATTATTAAATTGTCTGGGGTGAACGGTGCCATGATTATGTAAACATATAAACAGTGCAGAGCACTGCCAGCCCAGCCCTGAGGCTTTGATCCTCCCCATGCATCCAGATCTGCCAAGCAATTTGGTTTGGCATGGGGTAGCTGCTGGAAGAGGAAACATCTTTTGTGTTAACTCATTCCTAAGTGTCTGCACAACCAGAGTTAAGCATATGCCTGTGCAGAGAGACCTGGGAGAAGGACATTTACAGATCATCTCTGTGCTCTGCTCCACCTCTGCAGAGTGAACAGGGTCTAGAGGAGAGTCTCTTGCTCACAGCTCGTCACAAGTCAAGAAAAGCTCTAGCCATCAACCAGCTCCATACCAGCCTCTGAAGAGATTGTGCATTTTTTTCCCCATCAAGGTCATATGTTAAACATGTTGATAATAAACACATCAGAGAGTCTAGGCCTGGAAACTCAAGGACCTCTCACAGAAGGGGTACAGCAGTCCAGTATGAAGCTGTTTGACTTGGTAATTGCACATGGAGGACTTGTCCTCTGTACTTTCTTCCCAGGACCTGGCTGCCAGGGACACAACTGCCAAGCCAGTGGTGTCAGGTTAACTTGCTTCGTCACTGTTTGCTTTAGGATCTCAATAGACCTCAGTGGGATGCAAAACTGGCACCTCTCACCCATGCGAGGCACCATTCGACGGTGCTGGCCTCCCTGGGCACTGAGTGCCAGTGCAGATGTGGGCAGGCATCTGGATGGGCCCAGGGCACCAGCCTGGAGACAAAGACACCCTGTGCTTCAGCACAGAGCCCCATTAAGGTAGCCTGGAGGGGTCCCCATTCCCAGTTCCTCTAAACAGGGCCTCCCTCCTGCCTTCTCCAGGCAAACCCAGCATCTCCCAGGAAGCTGGAGACATCCTGGAGAGAATGGCCATGGTTCCTGGTGATGAACTGGAGTATGGAGCTGTGAGTTTGGATTCATGTAGCTGAAATGGGGCATCACACACTTGGCCCCACTCAGCACACACCACCCTCTCGGGGCCCACTGTCTCCCTCCTGCCATTGTAGCACAGCTGTGGAGGACTCCTCCAGGTTGCCAGGCCCACCTGGACTAGACATTGGAGTTTTGGGGTGTTTGCTGATGCCAACATCCCAGCCAGGCTTCCAGATCTTCCCACCCTGACAGCCTGCAGGTTCAGAGTGGCAGGTAATGTGTGTGGGGTTGTATGAGTAAGCACGTAGGGCAGTGGACACATTCAACGTGTTTGCATCTTACTTCCAAACAAGTGCAGAATCCAGAAAAAAACCCAGTAGAATATTGTTAAAAGCTGTGCTGTCAACCTGGCAACCCCAGACACAAAATCACTGCGATATACTGGGGTCTGGCACTGGTTAGAGGGTGGTGAGCACTTGTATTGTGCATTACTTGTTTGGTTTGATCTCCTTTCCCTTTTATTATCATTATTATTACTATTATTTGCCATTATAATTGTGTTTAACTTTGTTTTCAGTTACTGTTCTTATCTCAACCGACAAGTTTCACCTCCTCCCCAAGTTTTTCCTCCTCGCCATTTCACCGGGGTGGCAGAAGAGAGGGGAGTTGAGCGAGAGGCTGCGCGGTGCCCCGACAGACCCCCGTGTCCGGCGGTGCCCCTCAGGCCCGGGGCCGTCACGGGCGCACCCGGGCCCCGGGCGCGGGGAGGGGGCGGTCGCGGCGCGCGCGGGCCCCGCCCCGCGGCAGCCCCGGCCAATCACGGCGCTGTTGCCGGGGCCGGGCCGGGCGCCTGACGTTGCCCGGGAGACGGCGGGACGTTGACAACACACAAACCCGTGACGTCGGCGCGTGGTTCCCGTGGAAACGGGATGGCGACGTCATCGCCTCCCCCTCCCGCCTCCCCCCGCCGGAGCGCGCGTCAGCCGCGCGGGAGGGGCGGGGCCCCGTCGCCTCGGCGGCGGGCGGGGCGCGGTCGCCAAGGCAGCGGGAGCGGCTGTTGTTTGTTTGGGAGGCGGCAGCCGAGGGCGGGCGGGGCCTGCGGCGGCCCCGACCTCCCCGCCGGCATCCTGCCCACGCGGCTGCCGGGGGGGCACCTTGGCCCGGCCGGGCCCGGGCAGCCCCGCAGCCCAGGATTCCCCGCGGGCAGGAGGCAGCGGTGTGGGTTGTGGGTTAGCAGAGGTCCCTCCGGCCGGCAGCCCCACGGCCGGCTTGTGGCTGCTGGGCGTCCTCCCGCCGTGCGCCGGGAGGGCGCGGGCTGGTAACCTGAGCAGGGAGATGGGCCCAGGGTTAAAAATAATGCCGCTGAGAAGGAGGGTTTATTTTTTACTGGGATCAGCGGTACAGCTCTCTGCACTGAGGAGCCTGGCCGGCAGTGTGAACAGCCCAGCTGCAGGCAGAGTCCGGAGCTGGGAGGGTCAAATGGATGGATGGATGGATGGATGGATGGATGGATGGATGGATGGATGGGCCACAGAGGCCACTATGCAGGCACTGCTCTGAGAGAAGTGCACATGAGCTCTTGCTCTGCTGCAGGTACTGGCGCAGCACCCCCAACATATGTGCCACAGGTCTGCTGTGCCCATCATCCAGGTTGCTGAGTGGAGTGTGGATGTCAAGTGCATGTCCAGCAAGCCTGAGAAATCTAGCCTCGAAACAAGTGGAAAGAAACTAAGAAGTTAACCACAGATGTTGCAGCGTTTCCACTTGTCCATCTCTTGAAGAGTGGCCTGATCCCTCAGAATGCTTTACCAGCCACATCCTCTGAAATGCCTGCTCTGCCAAAATTGCCCAGCAGACATCATGCCCAGTGCCATCCATGCTCCTGTCACCAGCAGCGGGGGTGCCCAACAGAGACCAGACAGACTGAATGCTCCTCCCTGCAGTGCAGGGCAGCAGGGGCTGCTCCAAAGAGCCCTTTTCCTGGTGCACTGTTTCGTCCCGGCAGCCGGCCTTTGGATGTTCCTTCGGGCGTCTTTCTGACATCAGCTTCCTCCCTTACAATGTGTGGCGGCCAGAGCCCTTCTAGGTGAAACATCCGACAAAGAGGGCGGCTGGCGGAGGGACCCACCCACCGGCATCCCCGGTTTCCCCCGCCAGGAGCGGCTGGGTGGCTCCCTGAAATCCCAAAAGCTGTCTTTGCGCCGGGGGTTGCGCAGGCGCTGCTGGCAGGCGGGAGAGGAGGGAACCTCGGGGCCGCCCCGGCCCCGGCCGCCGAGCCGGGTGCCTGCGGGCTGGGAACTCCCAGCGACTGTTCCCGCCGCCGCCATCTGCTGAGGCCAGCAAACTGGAAACCAGCTGCTTGCCCAACCCTCGCCAGCAGCCAGGCTGTTGTCATTGCTATTTGCTTTACATCAGCTCTGTTTAGTTTGGCAGGCTGAGGGCAGCAGGTTCAATCCGGGCGATTTTACGAGGGCTGGTTCCTGTCCCACACCCGTCGGTGGGGAACACGGCGTACATTGAGGATACCCTCGCCCTGCAGCCCCAGGGCAGGAAAGGGTGCGGCTGAAATTAGTGTTTGCTTCTCAAGGGCAAGCCTGAAGTGCCGGTGTTTGGGAAGGTAATCAGCGGGCGTGAGAAAAGGCTTTCTGCACGGTCACGGCATCTCCCCGCATTCCGCGGGTACCCGGTCACCTGCTCCCGGAGACCGCTGGCCGTGTGGGAACGTGCGGGTAGGTGGTCAAAAGCAGGGATCACGCCTGGGCTTTGGAGCTGCAATGCAGAGCATGTCCAAAGCCACCCGCCAGGGCTGGAGGGATATCCCATCAGGACGTGTACTGTCCCACAGCCTTTGCCCCCGGCACTGCCTGCTGACACCCGCACAGGGGGGATGGATGCTCCTGATGCATCCAGGCAGCTGGTGCCCATGGTATGAGGGCTTCTCCTCCCTGTTTCATGGAGGTTTGTTTGCATGAGAAGATGTTTACATGAGAAAGGAAAAATATCACTAATTACTCCAATTGTTCTTGCTGTTCCCCTTGTCCCAAAAGAGGCTGTCTGCCCTCTGGCCCCACCCCAGGGCGCAGGCAACAGTGCTGCTAGCACAGGCACGCATAGCTCCTGGGCTTCGTGGAGCCACAGAGACCAATTAGCCCAGTGTCCTCCTCATTTGCTCATGTCTTGTCTCTGTCAACTGGATATTTTCAGCGCCCTATGCTGGCAGCCAGGGCTGCCACTGGGTTGCCACCCTGTCTGCTACAGGGCCTCACCTGCAGGAAGGGAGGGAGCAGTGGGGCAGAGGACAGGGAAGGACCAGCAGAGCAGAGGACAGAGTTCAACACCCAGAAGTGCATCTGCCCAACCCTATCCCTGCTGCTCTATCCCCAATCTGTCCTGCCCTGTGTCACACAGGCCCAGCTGAGTGATGCTGTGGGACAAGAGCAAGCAAGCTGAGATGTGAGGGGGGTGGCAATGTAGCCCTGTGGTGCTCCTAGTCCCCTCCTGTTTGAGTCGTATATTTCATTTCTTTGCACTAGACATAGGAGCGTGTAGACATATGTCAAGACAGTTCAGAGAGCTGACCTGGATGGAAACAGAACACTTTATTTCAGCAGGTTTTATTTCAGAAGGTCAGCTCAGACCACTTGCTGCTCAGGCTTGCCATGGGCTGAACTGCCAGGATACCCTCCCCACTGGGGGACCCCATTCCCAATTCCTTGCAAGGTCCAGTTCTCAGCTGTGGGGTGGGGAGTTGCCCTCTTGTGCTACCCCACAAGAAAACCTGCTGCTGTCTTTTTTCAATCTGTCCTTTGCCATTTTATCACGGTGAACTGATTGAGAGCAGAGTCAGGAGTCAGCCAGTGCATGGGGAAGGCTAGGTCCCATGCCAGGAAGAGTGGGAAAAGCCAGCCTACGGCAGCTCGGCTTGCATTGCTGCAGAGCTGCAACCTGAGTGGATGGGCACTTGCCTGTGCTGGCACGACACAGGGTGTGGTGCTGGCAGCTATCCAACTCTCTCTGTATCAGCTGATCCAAATCTGGGAGGCACAGCCAGCACCTTCTGAGCCAAGCCGGGGAGCACAGTGCTGCTCAGGAGCCTTGCAATGAGCTGTGCTGGAGGACAACTAACCCCACAAAGACAAAAGCTCCTCTGCCAGAACAGCTCCTGGATCTGGTTTGCCAGGCAGTTGTGTATAGTGTTGTGCTGGCACAACAGGGAGGATCTGAGCGAGCTCTGTGGAGTTGGTATTGCTTACACCACTTCAAACAGCCTCAGCAGCAAAATAGTGTAAACATGGCCACAGAGGCTTCAAGCTATCAGGGCTCCAGTTATCAGCAGAGTCTCTGAGTACAAGCCTGGGGCACATCTCTACTGAATTGCTGCACTAGGAAAGAGAGCTGGAGCTGAGCTCCTGCAAGAGGGCTTGTCCTTTCACACAATATTTGAATATATTTGCACTTCTCTGCAGAACTGAGAGGAGGCTAGTTGGCTGCTCTCCCATTCCAGTATATTCCAAGTCTATAACATTTTCACTCCCTGAAGTATTTTAGTTTCTTCGTGCATTTCTTGTTTGCTCTGGTGCCAGTTCTGGCAGGTTTAGTGACCTTTGCCCCTGGGCAGCATTCCACATCAGTATTGGAGGGGGCTGCGTTACTGCATTACTGTGCAATAGCATTACTCCTCTCCTGTGTCCACACCCTATCTGTAGGGGCTTACAGAGCTGCTGCACTCTCCACACACATACTCTCCCTCCACACTGGCATAATCTTTGGGACGCTCCCCCATATCTTACACTCCTCCTCTCGGCTCTGATTATCCTCTCCCTCCCTAGCAAGAAGGAGCACTCTGGAGTGAACTACTCACTGCGATCGTGACTGTTGTGAAACAGTTTATCTTCCTACGGGAGCGGCAGCCTTGCCTGTCAGCCTGTGCCTGGCGCTCACAACGCCTCCAGCGCTCACAACCCCGCTTCCTTCTCCCTGACGTGCACATATGCACGCTCCTGCACGCACACCCGGCCCTCCTCCGGCATGCCTTTTGCGCCCGCCGCTTTCCCCGGGGATTGTGCCAACAAAGGGGATGCGGTGGTGTGCTGAGGGGGCTGGGGCTCCTGGCGCCAGTGGGGGATGCATGAGGAGGACAGATATGGGTCCTGTTGGGAACAGCCCAAGGATGTAGTTCTCCCACCCCAGCCGGTTGCAGATTGGGTGGGCGGGTGGCGGTTGCACATGGACCACAGCCCCCTTGTCCTGCGGGTTGTCCCTCACCCAGCAGTGCCTCCTCGGGAGCAGCCAGACAGAAGTATGGGCATTCAGGCAGGCACATGCCCGGAGGGGGAGGGAGTCGGATGCCGTGGCCACCGCAGAGGCTCGGCGGTGTTCCCAGGAGGTGACTCTTTAGGAAGTGGGTGCGTCCTGCCGGTGCCACGGCGGGAGGCCCAGCGGGAACTGCGTGGGAGCGAGGAGAGCCACGGAGCAGGCTGGATCCTAGCCTGACCCCTGGTCATTAGGGAGAGGGCGGCTTTGACATGAGTCAGCAGGAGAGCTGAGCACAGGGTAAGCAGTACCCAGAGACTGGAGAAGCAGGGAGGTGCCAATCAACATCGTGACACGTCCTAATTACTTTAGCTTGTGCTATTAAATTTGCTTGCTTGTACAAGAAACAAAAGCAAGAGGCATTACCCAAAACTCCCTCCAGGCAGTGGGCTCTAGCACCTTACCCAGATGTTGGCAGACTCTTCCTAGGTCAGACACAGAAGGGAGTCTTGGTCATGCCACCTCTTGCCAAAAATTCCCAAGCCGGCAAGCCCAAAGCTTGCTGCCCTGCCTCGCTAGCCTGGGACCAAGCACCGGAGCATCGCTGACGAATATACCAGCCGTGAGGGCCGGGCGCGGAGGAGCCACAGCCCACATGGGCGAGAAGTCCTGCGTAATGTCTCGGCTGCCTGTGGTTGGGAAATGGCCATTGCGCGGAGGCTGGGCGCTGCGGTCAGCTGCGCGGCCAGGATCCCCACCGGCGCCTTACCACGTAGTGCCTGACGTGCGGGAGGTCAGCCCGGGGAGCGGCCCCTGGGGTGTCGCAGCAGCTCGGCCAGACAGACAGAGGTACCCCAGAGTAGCAGGGACCACAGGTAGCTAGGGCAAGAGCCCCCCACATCTCCTGCATCCAACGGCAGCAAGCTGCACGGCACCCAGTGCCAGTGCTTGCCTGGCTCTGCCAGGCACCTCCGTGGCCCCATGGGCCTCCCGCACACCCGCACAGGTCCCGCCGGGAGAGCAGCCTTCTCCTGCTGTGGCTGCTGCTGCTGCCACCTAATGGAGCCGCTCCTCTTGCCCGGGTGAGATGAGAGCGGCAGTGCTCTGCGGCGGCCGGCCAAAGCTTGCAGACCCCGGGCAGCCCGCTGCCCTTGTGCCCGTGCCCGCTGTGCTGCTGGGGGAGCACGTGTGATGTGCTGGCTCTGGAACGGGTGAGACCCCTGGGTGTATGTCACACCGCACGGCAAGGAGGAGAGCCAGTCTCTCCCTGGAGATGGTCACCCTGAACCTCGTACACACGCTCTGTACACACACACACAGGGCACACACAGGGCACGCACACACAGGGCACACCCACACGGCACACAGGGCACACACAGCACACACACACACACAGGGCACACACACACACACACACACACAGGGCACACACACACACACACACACAGGGCACACACACACACACACACGGCACACAGAGCACACACACAGGGCACACACACACGGCACACACACACACATGGCACACACACACACACGGCACACAGGGCACACACACACGGCACACAGAGCACACACACAGGGCACACACACACGGCACACACACACACATGGCACACACACACACACGGCACACAGGGCACACACACACAGGGCACACAGGGCACACACACACGGCACACACACAGGGCACACACACACAGGGCACACACACACAGGACACACACACACACAGGGCACACACACACACAGGGCACACACACACAGGGCACACACACACACACGGCACACACACACACAGGACACACACACACACAGGGCACACACACACAGGGCACACACACACACATGGCACACACACACACGGCACACACACACACACGGCACACACACACACAGGGCACACACACACACAGGGCACACACACAGGGCACACACACACACAGGGCACACACACACACGGCACACACACAGGACACACACACACACGGCACACACACACACACGGCACACACACACACAGGGCACACACACACAGGGCACACACACACACGGCACACACACACACAGGACACACACACACAGGGCACACACACACAGGGCACACACACACACAGGACACACACACACACGGCACACCTGGCCCACGCAGCCACACAGAGGTCTCGGCTGCCGGCAGCCAGCGTCCGAGCCTCTGGTTTGTAGTGGCTGAAAGCAAAGCAGCTCCCAGGCGACGTGGGTCATGGCAAGATGCTTTATATAACCCACCGCCACAGAGAAAACCAAAATAGCTGCCTCCCTGCTGCTCAGTTCGTCTCTTCCATCAAACACGGATAAAATTAGAGCAGGCCGTGACGTGCACCTACGTCTGCGCAGGGACTCCAGGGAGACGGAGGGAGCCGGCTCAGGGCTCTGCCATTAGTGGCACAGCCTGCCAGAGCTTTCAAGTAAGATCTGTCAGCCAGGCTGGTGTGTGGCCGCAGGGGATAGATGTGTGGAAGAGGAGGCGGCAGGGGGGAACACGGCTGCCGAAGGCTCACGGGGACGGCTCCATGCCTCATCGCTGCCTTTTGGGAATGCAGGCTGAGTGCTCACACAGGCTGGGCTTCAGCGCTGCGCTGACCTTTGCTTTCCCAGCGCGGACATCACCGTGGGCGGAGCGGGGCTTCTCTCAAGGCTCTGGATTCACAGCGTCTGAGACCAAGCTCCCGAGCAGAGAAGTACTGGAATAGGAATACTTCTGTCAGAGCTTTCTAGCAAACTTGCTTCTATGGGCTGGAACCCCAGAGCTGGTGCTGTCCCCTGGGAGGTGACCTGCAGAGCTGGCCAGCTCCCCTTGTCCGCTGACTTTGCAACCTGGTAGATCCGTAAGCTGTGTAGTATTGAAAGGAGCTGAAAAGCTGACTCAGAAAACATGTGTGGAGACTCAGACCCTTTTAAGAAAACAAACAAACAAACAAAAAACCCCAAACAAAACCCAGGAGAAAAGCCTAGAAAGAAGCTGGAAAACAGTCACTCACACTCCTGTATAGACAGATAGATTAGGTCTGAGGCTTTCCCTGCTGACATGAGAAATCTCAATCGCTCAAAGCTCCTCATTACTGGGTAAAAGTAATAGTGTCATTGTTCAAAGCACACACAGATGAAGGTGTCTAACTTTTGGATATGTTTGCTTTGATATTTTTTGCCTGGTTTACTAGTCTGAACAGAGGAGAGGAGCAGGAGTGTGGTCATCTGTTATTCTGTGACATTGCTGTGCTCTTTGACTTTGGGCACAACTTTCCCTGATGTCTGTGTGTCTGTATGGGTGCTTTGATGTCCCATCCTGAATTCTGGGGGTAATGTTCTCCATCCTCATTCAGCTGACAAGTTGAAGACTTGTGAAGGAAAGCAAGTTAGTATAACGTCAAACACTAAAGATGACAAGAGCCCTGGAGAAAATTGCTGTGTTTTTCCTTATTTATGGAGAAACAACAACAACAACAGCAACAACAAAAGACAAAAGATTTAAAACTGTTTTCCTATCCTGAGGAGCCTGTGCCCACTTGTGAAGGCAACACATGCTGCGTCCCCTGGACCTCTGCCACCTTCTTCCTCCACCTCTGTCATATGACAGTGCTGAATATGTCTCCTTTTGGAGAGGTGGCTCGGATCCCAGACAGATCCTGAAGACAGGAGTCACTGATATATATATATATATATAGCAGCATGGCAAGAGGTGAGTGAGACAGCCACAGGAGCAGTTCCTCATGCTGAGCTCAAAAAAACCTAAACTCCAAACCACTCAGAACAAATTAAGTCTGTTCATCTTCCCCATGAGTTCCTGGAGGTGAAAGCTCAACAGGTGAGAAGTGGCTGGATAGAGGAGGAATATCTGTGTCACATGGTGAGGTCCCTCCTCACTCAGTCCTGGCCTCAGCCTGGCAAGGCCAGCTGGAAGCTGCTTGCATATCCTTGGGGACACTGTTTGCTGGGTATCCATTGATTTCTGTTATCTCATGGGTTTCTGAGGTATTGCCCTGCTGCAATCCAAATGTCAACAGTACGATGCAGAACACTTGGTGTGTCCCCTGTGCCTTCTGTTATCTTCTCCTCCTTTGGCCCATGACAATTCCACGGATAGGGAGTGCCTGGAGTGGCACAGACTGGTGTTGTGTATTCAGTGAGGCAGTTCAGAAAGTGTGTTTGGGAATCAAAGGACTGTGCATCAAAATCCAGCTTCCCTGGGTTGGTACCAAGGTCTGTGTGACTCCCCCAGCCACAAACTCCTCAATGCACAACTCAGTGCAGCCTCATGCCCCTGTGATGCTAATCCCAGCGGGCCCTGCCCAGTGCTGTCCATGACAATGACCCCACGTGCAGGCAGAGCTCCTGGTGCTTCTTGCCACTAGGCAGGGGGCATTCATCCTCTGGCTGCCCAGGTTGCCAGGTTCTTTCATTCCACTGAAATAGTTTGTTTATTTGTAGAAGAAAGCCTCTGAAAGAGCAGAAAAGACAGAAGTAGAAAGGGCCAGCAAGAACGGGACAGGCCAGGAGGGGCCATAAAACACGTCCTTTCCCCAGAAGCCACAGGTCAGCCCTGCTCAGGCCAGGCTGGCTATTGTTGAAGAGTTATGAGACACCAAAGGCAGGTGAGGCAGCCAGGAACCAGCTGCTGGGAAAGTGGAGAGAAGGTCACACATCTCCACAGTCCAGAATATTGTAAGCCTTTTGTGCTTCCACTGCACTCACACCTTGCCTGTGCCTTCTCCTACAAGTCAGCTCTTAAGGACCGGAAGATGTAACACATGCACACGAAATATCAGGGTATATTTGTTGCAGGAAAGGGCAGGAGAGCATTGTGATACAGTCTGGGATTTCCCCGAGGCTGTTGGAGGACTGGTTTTACTAGCGGGATCTCTGCTGGGATGAGATGAATGAGAAGCGGGATTAATTTGCAATCCCTCTTACGTCAACACTTGACAGAAGACTTAATGACTGGGATTTCCCTCTGATTATCCTGAGGGAAATGGAGATCATTCTATGAGCTCTCGTCCAGTGTCAGGCAAAGAGCCATTCTCAGGCTGTTTGAGTCTCTTTAGATGTCAGGAATAAAAATTGTTTCCTGTGAGCAGCAGCAATGAGTATTCTGGCACAACTGTGGTCTGAAAAGGATACTTACAACAGGAGCATCTTTTTCCTCAAACCCTCAGCATATTCCTCTTTCATAACTGTTCTGTAGCTCAAAATAACCTGTCCTGACAGCTGGTGTTACTTGCATAAAGAGGAAGCTGATGTCCTCAATGAGGTCAAAGGGAAGAGCACCCTGTCTAGACCAACATCCCTGGGGATTTCAGCCCCTGCCTCCTGGAAAACCCCCTGGTCCAGAATTGCCCTGGTGAGTCAGAGCCACTTGCACAAAGCCAGCACTGAGACAAACTCCAGAGCTATCCCATCACTCTGACACCTCTGGGGAAGGCTTCTGCAGGGCAAAGGAAATTTCCACTTTGCTCTTACCACTTGATCCTCATCGGTCTTCATAGCCATGCTGCAAGATGGATGAGAACCTGTGATTACACATCCTATCCATCTTCACCGTGTGCTTTTCCATTCCCTCCAGCTAGAATGCATTCCTTGTGCAGCTCTCCAAAAAGCCTGTCTACTGATACTCGCCATATCAGACATTGCAATGGCCAGCCAGGTCTCTGGTGCTCACTGAGACAGGCACGCTTGCAAGGCTTGTATGGTCCACTGGCCTTAGGCATGGTGCTTAGGAGTGACTCAGTGACTTGCTGCCTATGGCCAACAGTGAGCAAAGCAGTATCTCCAAAGTACCTCTTCCCTGGATTTTGGGGTGCCTCCTGCACCCCACCCAGCCTAGCAGCTCAGTCTGCCCTTGCAGAAGGAACTCCTCAATGCAGAAGTTGCCCATCTGCACCAAGTGGCCATGGAGGCTGTGGTTTGGGTGAGCCATTCTGCCCCCAGAAATCTTGCTGTAGGGGAGTTATTAATATTCCTATTGCCCACGTGCCATGCTGACTATCTTCCAGAGATAAGTGCTCTGCTCATGTGCCTGTGGAGAGAGGGGACTTCCCAGGCCTAATTCAATGCTTCCCATTCCTGCTTTCTTACACACCAATCTCTGCCGAGGCTATGAATATGTCCTGCTGAATCAGTGTTCATCCAGCCAACTTCCCTTTTTCACAAGGGGAAATATTTATAATCTAACAGTCAAGCCACCACGCAGTGCAGCTGGTGGAAGACATCCAATAAACATCCCATCTAGCTGCTGCCTTTGCTGCCAAGCCTCCTCCTGAGAACTGGTGACTTGAGCAGCATTCAGCTGCTCTGTTGTTGATATACAAGAGCTAATATTCATTATGCTGTTTGTGGGATGCTGGTTATTCTGACGAGTTGCAGGAAGGAATGTTCTTCATGTTAATCTTCAAATAATCAGCAAGGTTGTTCTGAGTTGAAAAAAACATGTCAGTCTGGGAGAACTCATTAAGCGTTCTCTTCAGTGGGGATCCAGGCTTGGTACTCCCCATTAAATCTAGCATGAAGATATCTTTGAAATAGATAGTGTTGCTGTGCATAAATGTCTTCTTTTTATTCTTACCAGGTGATATGAGGATAATATAATTCAGAAATCATGGCTCCATAGCTACAGCTGAGATTAATTTTGTGTTTCAAATTAGAAATTCGAGCTCTCTATTGTCTTAGTATTTCCTCCCCAGTGTTCTTGCACTTACTCTCAATGTATAAGAAGGAAAGATCTAAGAACAGACAGATAAAAATGCTAAATATCTGAAAAGTTAAAAATAATTAAAATTAGGCCTTGAAGAAATACAGCTTCTAGTAACAAAACATTTCGACATTTAATCGTCACTGTCATAGAATAATAAAAAGACTTCAGGCTTCCTACACAGTAAAAGCTTCTTGCTGTCATGTGCAAAGCCTACACGAGCGTGTTTACTTTTTTAATTCCTGAGTATTTTTCACATTACTTTTGACATGTGAAAGTCTCTCTGGATGGTTACATTAAGAATTCAGTTTGGAATTCTTCTTTTAAAGATGCCACTGAAGTCACAGCTTGTCTTAACTGGAAATCATTTGGAAGAGTTGTCCTTAGACACACTGATACTCGAGCCTAACCTGGTACTTCCCCTCAGTTGCTGTCTCCTCGTAGCTTAGGCAGCCATCTTCCTTGAGAGTGAAATTGTTTATGATCCCATCAGGTACAACTGGAGGACAGGTTCTGTGACATCTTGCTGTTACCAAAATCTGAAACTGATTTTAAGGAAATACCTTTACAGGTATTGGACAGCAGCTCTGGAAAGCATCTGATTAAAGAGTTCAGCAATATTAAAAAGCATTGAAATATAGCTGGCAGAAAGATCCAGATTTTTAAAAGTGAGTGTATGTTTTAAAAAAGGACAGTGCATCTTCTTCTGAGGGCCTCTGGTTAGGTCTCACTCAGTTGTTTGATGCTGGAGTAAATACATCCTGTCTTTCTGCTGTGGACTTCTTCATTGTCCTGTGCCATATCTCTAGCCTTTATCAGAGAGAGGACAGTGGAGGAGCTGGTCTGAGTGGTCTGGAAGCTGGCCTGGGGGTCCCCATCAGGTGGCAGGGATGAGGTGAATGAGGACTCGAGCTGAGCTGCAGGGAGGTGGACCTGGCCAGCCACCTCTTATTTAAGATGCTGTGCACTGGTAAGGACACAGCTCAGTCACACTTCTGCAGAGCATCAATACACAATGTAACTGCTGATTAGACCTTGATTTCAGCATAAATTCAGTTTGAAGAAACTGGAGAGAGATTTATCTCACCAGATTTAGATGTCTGGTTGAGGATGAGAAGACCTCTCTAAAATAACTTCTTTGTCTCCATTGCTTGGAAAGGAGATGCAGCCCTCATGGCCCATGAGATGCAGAGCGACGCATTTAATCAGATGGATCCCAGCTATGGTGTTTTAAGAAAAAGTAACTATAAAGTTATGCCCCAAACACCAAATGTACTCTCTTCTGTGTTGTTTTGAGCCTGCACAGTGATTCACAACTGACAGAAAAATAATGGTATGACTTAACAGTGGAGAGTTTACCTGTTGAGACAAGACAATACCGTAAGCTTCTAATTTTTTAGAGTTGTGGCTTAGGTAACAAAACCTCTTTCGTAGAGATTCTTGAAAGCCTGTGTAAACAGTAATTTGTTACCCTCCTTGAGCAGAGGTCAGAGGAGGACAGGGCTGGGGCTTGAGAGAAGGTAACAAGCCAGCTGCTTCTTGCAGAGGTTGGGGGTTTCTAGGTGAACTCTGTATTGGTGTTTGCTGGAAAAGTTAATCTCAGTGCTGTTGCTGGTGAGCAGGAAAGGCCAGCAGGCCTCTGCTGGACAGGGAGCTGGCATGGTTCATGCTACTGGGGCTGTGGGAGAAGCAGGGCTTTGCTTGGAGCCATCTGTTTGGAATGGAAAGGGATATGGGCTTCCCTTGAGTTCCAGGAGGGCAGTAGGTGAAAGTTGCTGGGAAATGAAGTGGGAAGTTTCCTCAAAAAGATTGGGGGGCTGTCAGGATGGTACTTAAAAGCTGAAAACTTTCCTGGCAGCAGGAGAGATGAGAGAAAAACTATGAATGCTCGCTTCCTCAAAGTGGTTGGTTTGTGATTGAATCTGGGCTGTCTTTGATGAAGGATGTTTTGTTTCCCTAAATGAACTCATAATTTAGATTAAGCCCCATACACTTGATTTCAAGCAATTAACATCCAAGCAGGATTTTGAAGTACTTTGTAGGAATAACTTTAGTTACTTGGTGAAATGGAAGCAGATACATATAAATATACTGTAACAACAGTTTGTCTCCTCAAAGGATTCAACTTAAATGATTCCTGGTATCTAAAGCTATTTTGTTCCATGCCTCTTACCCAAATGCTGTAGATTTTAGCTATGTGACCAGCACACGGTACATGTGATCTCTGGGACAGATTACAGGAGAGACAAAGCAGTGCAATGCTGTTTTATGGCTGTTTAGCCACTGGTTTATTTTTAGTTGATTGAATAACATCTCTATCTGGATTGTGATCATGATGATGACTGTGAGAGTTATATCCCAGCAATGAGTTCAAATATAGCCCCTTAAAAGAAGTGGCCTTGCACTTTCTAGAAGTGGTGGATAGATAATTTTGCATGGTTAGTAAAGAGACTGATTAGCATCGTAAACCTTATGTAATTTTTATAGCATTTTCTCAGTAGCTTGTAGTGGATTGCCAGGTGCAAGGCAGAATGCAAAAGGATTAGAGCATAAAAGTAAGTTTAGAATAGTTTTTAAGAGGAACATTGTTTCAATTTTTATTGTCCAAAAGAAGAAAATGCAAAAATGCCACAGCAGCTGACGCAGAAGGAGTGAAAAAAAAAGGTCTAATTACGTAATTCATACACATTCATACACATTGTTTCATGGAGAGTGCAAATTAGTGTTGTTTTCTGCCATTTACCATAGACAAAAGATACATTTTGGTGTGGCAGAAATTCACTACTGCTAACACTCTGTGAACTTTGTCAGTCGGGAAAAATTAGAAATTTGTTGGGAAAAGGCACATTTTTTTCAATGGCCTTTGCTGTCTCATTCTATAGAGACATCCAAAGGTTTCCATTGCTCTTTTGCTAAAACAGAACTGAAAGCTGAATAATTCATTGATTTCTTCATCATTTCAAGACAGCAATAAAATGCCATTAGGTATATTTGGAAAGATAAAAGATATATTTTATCACATGAAGAAAATGGTTTGAATTTTGTCAGTGTGTCATGATTGGCAGCTGATGTTAATGTTTATTTTGGGGATACACCCATTTGTCTGTGGATTGGTGGCAGTGAGAACGAATACCTGCTTCCAGCTGACTGCCGAGCTCCCACAACGCTTAACGCAGCAGATTAAGTTAAATAGGTCACAGCTTCATCTGGAGAGTTGTGTAACAAGTTACCAATCTCTCCTTCACCTCTGCTCAGGGTTTTCGAATTACAGGAAGCATTTCATTTTGTTAGCCTCCACTATGTGGAAACATTAAGGCATGTCCCTGCAAGACTGTTATTTCCTAACCTGCAGCTGAAAGGATCTTCAAATGCTTTCCCTCTGCTGTAAGTTACTTAGCACACTCAAGGGAGATTGCCCCATCGCATGTTTAAGTGCTGTAAAGAGCTGGGGATTGTGAAGAGACTCAGAGCAGCTCTGTACCATTTTATTTCATAACACACTGAAGCACTAAAGGATCTCTGAAGGGGGTTTATAATTAGATCTGACCTTGCTTATGTGGCACTTTCTAGAATAAAGCATCCACAGAAGGAGACTACAACAGAAAGCAGGGGATAAATTTGTTGGTCATAAACGTAACTCATCTAAAAATGTACTACGACAAAATGGCCACATAGAAAGGGATTGTAGTCAGTCATATATATGTTGTTTGATGGTTGAGTTCACACTTTGATTTCAGAAAACGAGGCTACTTCAACAGGAGTGAACTACTTTCTCTGGAAAATAAGGCATTATTGAATGTTTTAAACATGTTACAAGGCTGGATACATATCATTGGTTTGAGGAATGTTCTGACTGAAGAAATTTGTCAATCTGTGCCTGTTTCATCAGGAATTTTATGGTACAACATTTCATATCTTCATATTCTAGTAATATGTGTGCCTTAGATTTTGTGAAATAATAGCTATTTCTGCCTGAAGTGCTGCAATGGAAAGAATGTTTCCATTTGCAAATATACTTTGACATATTGCAGAAAGAGTGAAATATTTATTTTATTGTAGTTACATTTCCAAATAATTTAACTGTCCAAGTAAGGAAAAGTTTGTGAACTGGTAAGAGAAATAAAAATGTATTGAAATATCCATCAAGTGACTGTAAAGCCCACTTTAAAAATAAACTGGAGCTTAAAGTAATGGCAAGGGTCTAGTGCTGGGAGGTTTTTGTTGTTTTGGTGTTTTTTGTGAAAGGGTTTTTTTTGTGAAGGTTCTTTTTATTTCCCTCCAAGCAATGAGGTGAATCCACCACTGTACATTTGGGCTTAGTGCCTGTTTCTGAAGGAGAGCTTCATCATATTTTCTCAGTAAGTATGAGCACAAGCAGGTAAAAGAGCTGAACTGTTCTTTAAAATGCTCTGCAGGTGAACATCCAAGCATGAAATTTACCACTTAAAGCCTCTTCAGATTGAAGTTTGTACCGGCTCCTTGTTATTGTTTGTCATTAAAGACATGTTTTGACCAGAGAGAGAACACAGCTGGTGATGTTTAAGGAACAGAAGTGGAACAATGGTGTAATTTTTTTTTTACTCAAGTTAAAAGAAATAATTTTTTTTTTTTTTTTTGCTTTCTAGCAATGTTACTATCCACGTCTTTCTTCCTGCTTTTCCTTAGATCTTAGCACGCCCAAATATTTGCAGCTGATCACAGGAGCTGATTACACCTGTGCAATGTTCCTCCTCCCTGCTGGCAGGTTACGCCGCAGAACAAGTCCCTGCTGCCACTCGTGTGTGTTCTTCCTGGCAGCTCCACTCCCAGGCCAGGAGGCGGGGAATGGAGATGATGTGGTGCCGGGGGAAGCAGCAGCAGCCCAAAGCTGGACACTGGTTACTTAATGCTATCTTCCTAAAGAGTAAAATGTATCAAGAGAAAAAAAAAAAAAAAAAAAAAAAAAAAAAAAAAAAAAAAAAAAAAAAAAAAAAAGTAGATCTGAGTATATGCTGGAAAATGAGAAAAAAAGGTAATGCTCTGTCTTCAAAAATCATCGTAATTCTATTTGCTGTTAAAAACACTTGGATGCTCCTATTGAATGGTATTCACAAGGTATTGATGCAAAGAAGCGAGACATCCGATAAAACTGAATTTTCTTGTGTGAAGAACTCAAGAGGGAATTTTCCGCTGCAAAACGAAAACCCCTCACAACAGACAGCAGCTCTCCCTCACAGCGCGGCCCGGCCCGGCCCGGCCCCGCCCCGCGGTGACGCAGCAGCGGCGGCGGCGGTCACGTGCGGCGGAGGCAGGCCCGGCCCGCCGCACTCGGAGCCGCCGCCATGCCGCTGCCGCCGCTGCCCGGCCGCCCCCGCCTCGGGCGGGCCCCGCTCCTGCCGCTGCTCCTGCTCCTGCTGCTGCTGCTGCTGGTGGGCCCGGCGCGGCCCATCTCCTTCCAGCTGCCGGGCAAGGCGCGGAAGTGCCTGCGGGAGGAGATCCACCGCGACACGCTGGTCACGGGCGAGTACGAGATCAGCGCCCCGCCGGGCTCCTCCACCGGACCCTCCGCCAACCTCAAGGTGCGGCCCCGGCCGGCCGGGGGGGCGGGGGTGGCCGGGGCGGGCGGCGCGGCCCCGCCTCCCCTCGCCGGCCGTGCGGGGCGGGAAAGGAAGGAAAGAAGGAAGGAAGGAAGGGGTGACGTGTTCCACGCGTGACACCGGCCCACGCGTGAGCCGACCGCTGCCCGGCCCGCGCCGCACCGCGGCCCCCCTGTGCGAGGGGCCACCAGCCCGCCAGGAGCTCCGGGTGCTGGGCAGCGAGGCACTAGGGCAGCGTTTTAGCTTGGGCCAAATAGGAGCTTTTTCTCCCCAAAGATCGAGTCGCAGCGGCCCGTCCCGCAGTCTGTCATTTAATCCGCACACGATGCAGATTATCCGGCGCCTGGAGAGATGGGCCGCTGCGATAAAGCTGTACCACGGCTGCTGACACCGTGTGAGCAGGAAAGAGTTATGGTGACGTGGCTTTCCCAGGGCTCCCTCCGTGCCTAGGGCCTGGCACAACAGGATCCTGGCAGAGTGGAATGGGGGCTGAGAAACCAGGTTCTGGTACACGAAATGGCTGTTCTCATCTTGATGTGTCGTGGCTTGCATGGATTTTAGGTAGGCAGATGTTTGCTGCAGGGAAGAAAATGATCCTGAAGGATCTTCAGGAAGTACAGGGTTGGTAGAATATATGTGACTAATATACCTATGTGACACGCAGCTATTGAACTTCAACAGCTTCACTTTAATTCAACGACTTCACTTCAATGTTGCCCACAATCTGCCTTTCCTCAGCTTCCTTCAGAATTCCAGCTTAGTTGAACAAGGTCTGTTGCTACGTAGTCAGTTTGTAACAGCCTTCTGTCCCCTTTTTATTTCTGTCTACGTTCTCAAAGGTTCAATAGTAAGCATGCAAACAGAAACAGAATGATCTGCTCAGGAGTTTCTGAACTTGGTGTTCTTGAATATTTTAGACCTCCTGAAATCAGGTTGCCTTTCCAGCATCTGCCTGCCAATGCCTGAAGGCCCTGGCATTATTGGCAGTTGTGCTTGGTTATGGCTAGAGAAAGCTTCTTCTGGAGTATTACTTTTTTAAAAATCCTGTATCTCTGTTCTTGCATCATTTGTCTGTGGAAGAGGAAACTTCTCTGTGTATAGGCAGAGCCAAGCAGCATTGTGGCTTTAAAATGTTGATGTAGTACATTTGCCTGGTAAAGCACATGTATTTCAGATGGAGTGCCATGTTCCCATCTGTCTCTTACTGCTTGGTAACCAAGCCTCCTGCTTCTCAGGTTGCCCACTCTTAGGTCAGTTGACCCCAAGGTCTCTTCCAAAACTCACTTTTATGTCATAGGACTTATCTAGGGAGGTGAACCAGTGAATCCCATGTTTGAGTCTTGGTTGACTTTGTTGATGAAGCTCGTATCCGGGTGGTACTGCTTATAGAAGTTCTCTTTTGTTTGAACCATAACATGAAATTATTTTTAAAAACCCTGTATGGTTTGAAAAGCTACAAAGGAGAAAAAATAATGTATGCAGTTCCTGCTTTCCTTCTTATTGTTCAGGTATGCTGTGTCCTCCCAATATGCTGGGCTTGTTATAAGTGCTGAAACCTCTGATAGGTGCCTGATTTCTCTGTGATCTGTGTGGGAAAGGTCAGTTCAGGACATGCTGTCTGCAGGTACTCTCTGTTCTGCACTGGATGGTCTGCTTTGGCTCCTTGGATTGGGCCACCGGGCAGAGGAGGGAGGAGGTTGATAGCTAATTCTGTGCAGGCTCGGTTCGGTTCCTGCCGGTGAGCTGAGGTCTGTGTGTGTGATAGCGCAGCGCTAACAGTGGCCCCTCTGTTTTGGAGGAATCCGCGGGTTCTGCCCGCTGGCTGCTGCGGGGGGGCTCGGCCGGGCCGCCTGAGCTCTCCTTTGGCAGCCACGTGCCTCTGCCCCATTGTCGAGCCCGACGCTATCGGGCTGTTTGTCAAGGACAAACAATGCCCTGTCTGTAGGGGATTGCCTTACCGTAAATAACGTTAGAACAGCATAAAAAATCCTTTTCAGGTCGACTCCCCCACAAGCGTTCTGGCTGGGCTATTAGCAGCTTCTCCCGCCCTCGCACACCCGGCTGAATGGGCAGTGTATTTGGCTGATTTGGGTAATGCTATTCAGTTTTGATGAAAGCAGATAGCAGAGCTTTTACTGTCCAGTATGCTGTTCATGAGCTGCAAAGGGCAAAAATGGATCAAGCTGCATAAAGATTAGCTCTGGTGCCTACAAAGGCATAGGAAAATAGTGCTCAAAATAATAGGGGCATCTGAGAGCTATGTTGTTCTGACTACTTTTTGTGATGGAGAACCCGGTGTGCAGAATGTATGGTGTCACGCTGATGAGGCATCTTGGTTAATCGTGACTGCTCCACTCAACAGCACGTGCCAGGCTTTTCCATTGTGCTGGCATGGTCAAACATACACAGTCCTGTACTGCAGATGGGCCTGCTCACTAGGGCCAAGCCTCCCAGTGCCTGGTGGCTTCCAGACAGGAGGTGGCTGGTGGCTTGTGGCAAGGGGCTGGCAGCACAGCTGCCGGTGCCTGACTGCGCAGGCGTGCTTTCATCTGCTTGCCACTTGCAAACAGGTACAGCTCTGAGCTGCTGCACGGAGAGCAGTGCTCCTCGGTGGTTCTCAGACACTGGCAGCCTATGGTGCAGGGGCAGCTACAACAAATCCCCTAACAGGCCATTCTGGGATAATCTGTATATAAAGGAAGGTTTTTCCTAAAATTTGGCCTGCTATGGTTTATCCCATAAAGTGTGAGAATTTATATACTTGATTGTTTCTTCTTCCTAATACAGCAACTCTCATCCATGGGTGGGTCCACACTTGTTTCAAATCCAGTGCCAGAGAGTTAGTTAGGTGCTCTAATAAGAATAAAGACTGTTTCCTTAGAATAGTTCTGGGTACATAGACCTTTTGCATGGCCTTTGTACAGGGAAAAAGGCTGGAGTAAAGTAGAATGTGTGACATACCTTTTCCACGCCACAAATTATTTTGTGTACTTTGGTCTTATATACCTTTAAAATTATTCCCAAGCTTTTTACTTTCTTCATCTCTAAGACTTTCAAAGACCCCTAGTAACTTTAGTGTCCGCGCTGTTTCAGACAAACCTGTTAAAAATTAGCATTGAGGGAAAATGGGAAGCATTCCAGTGGAATACACACTGCTCATTTTCATGCAGTGCTGCAACACCTTCCGTCGTTTTCACCCCTCTCCCGGTCAGAGTGTTTCAACTGGATGGAGCCTTTAATTGAGCACAATTATTCTCAAGTTTACGTCATGAAATGCGTGTCTCTTCTTTTTATACTCTTTGTCAAAGCATTTTTGTGGACCTTCCACAGTTTTTGCCTATTCTTAGTAGTTTTATAGAGTTAGTGCAAAGCAGTCATTATTCTGTCTGTGTAGTCTGAATTGTCCTCTGAAGTGGCCACTTTTATGGATTTTGGCACCCAAACCTTGTGTAACTCAGGGCCACACTCATGGCTCATTTCTAGAAGAATAGATGTACCCTTCTCCATTTCATTTTCTGGGGAATGTGACTCTTTTGTCCCATAAGCCTTCTCCCTATCTCTGTTGCTATGGGAATTAATGTATTTTGCTTGCAAAATAAAGGCAATGAATGACAGTTTGCTTCAGCTGTTGTTCTTACATGTAGTCTGTATTTGGGATTCATAGGGGAAGAGAAATTAGTGTGGGTTTCAGTTTGGGATTTTTTTTTTTGATTCTTTGGTCAGTTGCTTTTTGGTGGTGGTTTTTTTTTGGGGGGTGTGGGTTTTTTTGGTTGGTTGGTGGTTTTTTGGATCTAAGAGTCAATAATTACTTTATAGTCACTCTGACTTTGTCAACTCCTGGTGTGGATGAAGAGGGGAGGAATTGATGAAGTCACAAAGAAAGAGGGAAACTGTTGAAAAGAGAAAGCAGCAGATCCAAAGGGGAGGCTAGGATTACTCTTGCTGCACAGGCAGTATGAACTCACAGCAGCAAAACACTGTGTTTCTTACCTTCATTGTCCCTCTTACAGATAACTGACTCAGCTGGGCACATCCTGTATGCCAAGGAGGATGCCACCAAGGGCAAGTTTGCCTTCACCACTGAAGACTATGATATGTTTGAGGCCTGCTTTGAGAGCAAGCTTCCTGTGGGTAAGTGAAATGGAAGATGGGCTGGCTGTTTCTAGCTTCTTATCAAGTTTGTGTAGCTATGTGGATTAGGAATATGAGTAAAGTGATTCTGAATGTTGTCCACAGAGCACTTTTGACTTTCAATGCTGATCTTCAGGAGGTTGTGGCCAGTCTCACTGCAGAACATCTGCTCTGTGTGTTGCATTTGAAGCAACCCTCTGTGGCTGTTATGTAGAGCACTTGGGTTTCCTCTGAAAGGGGAATTGGGCATTTCTCCTGCAGAGGTCACCACAGTTGCAATGAGTGACAGTACCAGTGAGCAAACCACTCTTCTTTTGCCAGTTAAATGCTTGTCCCCATCTTGCAATAGAGCAAGGACAGCTGGGTGCCATCATCTCCAGGACCTCTCACCCCAGCAGACCGTTTCTTCCCCATTTGGTAGAATATGATGTATGCACAATGTGTTCTTGGCAGCTATCCTGTGATAGGCTGACAGCTATTTAATGAGGTTGGATTGTGTGTGTATAGGGAATGTGTCCTTGATTTGCACCCACAACTGCTCTTGAAGTGGTCAATAAAGGGAAGGGGAAATGAGCAGGATGTCAGCTTTGCATTTGTGCTACAAGGATAGTTGCCTAACGAATGCTGAGGCTTGTTTCCTGTGGGTGTGACGCATGTACTGCTTTGAATGCTCGAGCTCAACTTCAGGACAAACGTGCTGAAAGTAGCCAACGTGTGGACTCTAGTCTCATGTAAGTCTGAAGGTGCTACATCTTTTCATGGTTACTGTCAGAGTTCTGCTTCTTGGGCCCAGTTTTTCATAGGTGTAATTCCAAAAGATCCCAGAGTGTTTCACAGAGCATTCACTAGCAACATTCCTCAAATCAGTTGAAAGGCAGCTGCTGTTTTGCTGTTTTCGCTCCATGTATAAAATGCAAATAGTTTGCAAGTTGAAAATTTTACAGAAAGAGAAGGCTATATTCTTTGGATTGGGAGTGATCTTGGGGAGGCTTGTAACACCTCTTCTGTGGTATTTTACAGATAAAATAGTGACCCTGAATGCTCAGGATTATGTTTTTATTTTACTCCAAAGGTAGGACTTCCAAATATTCCTTAACACATTGAGACATGCAGGCACTAGTGACTCATCTGGGAGTCACTCATGCTATTTACTTTCCAACACCTGGGTATTTGAGAAGTCTCCAGACAGTCCTGCAGATCTTTTCATAGCTTCCATGTGATCACACACTGAAGTGGGAAAGGTTTCTTTAGTTGTGTCTAGACTCTTAGTTTGGTGCTTTTCAGCAGAGGTTTCTAGCCTAGACTGAGCCCCTTAAAACTGTTTTGATTGTAGCAAATGTTTGTTCCCTGACTCCCTTGTTGAAAGTTTGTTTTAAAGCTTTCAATATGGTTGAGGATTAAGTATTTCTAAGTGCAGTTTCTACCTTGATGACGTGTGGAGCACTGAGCTGCCAAAATCTAGAGCTCATCAACTGGATCCTCTTCTGGAGACTTTCTTTTTAGGGCCCAGGTGCCCCAAATTCTACCTGGAGTATCTCCAGACTTCCCATGTCTGTGCTGGAAGTCAAGGATGTATTAAAGTAAGGAACGTGACACTCTGAGGCTTGATCATCTCCACAGCTTGGTTAAGGTACTTGGAAAGAAGTAGCCACGTCACAAGGAAGTACCTTGTTTCCTCTATAAGGTCAGCATGGGAGTGGGGCAGCTCACCAAGTCTGTTTAATTCCCGTGTTTCTCTTTGAAGGTTAGGGTCTTTTTCCCAATCTCATCAAGTAAGTAATCAGGACTTAAGGCAGCAGCCAAGAAGGATGTTTGTGGAGTATTGAAAGAGATAAACTGTTGGTATAGGAAAGCTAGAGCTGTTGGATCTGAGGGGTCCAAGCAACTGGGATTTCTCAATCCCTAACCACAGAAATGAGGAAGAGGAAGTGAGAAAGAGATCTTATATTGAAGGTTCAATGGAGGAGTTCTTAGGGTGCTTCTTGGAGCTGTGGATATTTGCTTGATGGGCTTTTTATCCTCTTCCAGGCAGAATGGTCCTGTCTTCCTGACCAAATGTGCTCTGCTTCCAGGCACATTTACTCTCCCACGATATGCTAATCTCAGGTGAACAGCCTGGACTCACTGCGTTCTCCCTCTAGGGCTCTTCTGTGTGCTCATCTTTAACTATATGCTTCTTCTGTAATCATTCTCTTCCTGAACTTTCTTGAGGGTGTTAGGACTCATTTTGTCTGGAGTTCCTGTGGGAAATTTTTTTGACGTTCAGTTCAACCATCCTGCTTTTCCACTGTGTTTGCAAATAAGAGCTCCCCTAATTTCCCAGGAAACAGTTCAGTTGAGATGACCTCTTGAAGACCTGAGGAATGTAGGTATCAGTTTAGTTCATCATCTCTGAATCTGGACTGTTTTTCTCTTTGCTGCTGATCCAGCCTGCTCTAGTGAGCCTTGGTTGCAGAAGCAAGGGGTTTCTGAGGATCTGATGAGTGTGGAGGGAGCTGCCTTGGGTTTAATAGAGGAGAGCAGCTTGAGTTTTTCCCTGACAGTTCCTGACTACGTTAACCTCTTGCAAAAGGTCAGCTCTCCATCTCTTTGCACCTGGCAGCTTTAAGGTTTCTGGTTTCTTGCTGCCTCTTGGCAGCTCTCCCTTCCAGTCTAGAAAATTAATTCTTCTAGAAGTTCTGTCCTTCTGTTCACAGGCCTTTTCATCTTTCTTACCTCTTCCTGCAAACTTCAGCTCTCAACTTAAATTGCTATAAATTGAGCACCATTAAAAAACCAAAAAACCTCTAATTGAACTGTGTGCTGTGGATTTTTTCTGGAGCTACTGTTGTCTGTTCTACCTGCCTGTCTCCATGAATGCCAGTAACGTGTGTGGCATAAGCAGTCAAAACTTGTGGTTGGGGAAAGGAGTACTGGGGGTTGTATACAGCCTGTCTATTAAAGAGCAGTTCTGGGACTTCAGGGGTTTCTTATAGTAACTGGTGTTTTATAAGAAAACAACAAAATACCACCCAGTTTATCTGTTGGGCTCTTACATAGTGCATTCCCATAAGGAGACTTAAGAAGCAGTTTGTAGTTGATATGCACCATCTTATCAGTAGATTATTCATTGTCCTGCTAGCAGTAGAAGGTGCTTCTAATCTGGTGTTGAAGAGCTGTTCAGTGAGTGGGTAGAAAAAAAATTTGGGGGTGTTGTAGCAAAGATCTGGAATAACTTCCTAGCTCCAGCTGGAGTGACCCAGCATAGCCTGTACATTGAATTTGTTTGTGGACTGAGGGAATGCCCACCTAGCAGCCTTCTGAGGCAAAATGTGAGTATTGGACATGCTCCTGGACAGAGACTCTGAAATTCATAGTTTAAGTAAATTCAGACCTTGTGTTTTGTTGGCAGCCAGTTGAGGGCAGCTGTATGTCCCAACATGCTGGGATTTGGAAATGTGTTACATACAGACATTTTCTTGGTGGGTGGTATAGTAGAGAATGATACTCAGATATGCTGATGTGCAGCATTTTTGTGAGTATCTGATATGACTGTCTTATATATATTTTTCCCTCCTGTGAATGTTCTCAGATGTGACAGTTTGTAGAAGTTGAAAGAAGCTATAAGCCATGGTTTCCCTAGCCTGGGGGTTACAGCCTTGAAATATACCTACTGTGCTGGTGGCTGCAGCCTTATGTGCTGTTTCTGCGGCTCCAGCTGGCAGCTCTCTGAAGCAGTGTTTTCCCAGCTTCAGAGGCCTCTTGCTCTCTTGGGGTTTGCATCAGCACTGTGGTTCTTGGGTATCTTGAGATGGTTGGTAAAGGGATTGCCTTGGTTTCTGCAGACATTCCCAGCATGTGAGGGTCAGTAGTCCTCATATGCCATGTTCCTTAATTGGAGCAGTTTTTAATTTGCTCCTTTGAATGTAAAGCCATTTACAGCCCCAGTAACCCCGACAGGTTGCTGGTTCACTTCCTGTCGATGTGGGCTTCCCAGCTGAGTATTTGCCCCTCTGGTGACTTGTCTTTCACTAGGCTGTCTCATAGCAGCTGGTGTTCATTTTCTAATCCTCTGCAGTTTTTACAGTGATTTGCATCCTGTAGACACTCAATGCTTTTAGTTACAGCTTGTTCTCATTATCTTTGGGAGGCTCTCCTTCAGCCAGGATTTATTGTGAAGTCTGTATTTTTAGGCTGGACTGTGCTGCCTCCGCAGTTAGCTGCAGACATGGAGGGGAGGGGAGGGGAGGGATTTGAGTTCTTCCTCACTGGTGGGAAGAGCTGGTGATTTCCTGGCAGGCTGAATATTTCACACAAGGAATCCTTTCATTATGCTTCCAGGAACAGGGAGGATGCCGGACCAGCTCGTGACTCTGGATATGAAGCATGGCGTTGAAGCAAAGAACTACGAGGAGGTATATCCCCTGGCTGCCTGCACTGCAGGCTCCCCTTTCCCAGCACTCACGTGATGCCTTTTGTAGATCTGGGCTTGTGATGGGAAGCTGTTTCCCAGTGGTGATGAAAGCCTGTCTGCAAAGTACAATTGCAGTGAAGCTTTGAGTGTTATGGGAGGAAAAAAACCCAACCAAAACAAAAAAAAAAAACCCCACAAACATCAACTAGAATTGGTTCTGTACTCTGGGAACTGGAGCCTAATGTGTGAATTTCTTGGCTAGGACAGCATGACCCAGCTTCTGGGCATAGGCACTAGAGGCAACAAGACACTGAGAAGTGAAGTTTCCCCAGTCCCAGCAGCAGAGGTAGTTTTAATAACTATCAGACCCTCTCTTAAAGGTCAAGTTTCAATGTTACTGTTCTTACCTTCCTGCCTGTAAGATATACTGGCTCAGCAGGTCTGAAATGGCGCTTGTGTGTTTCTAAGAACTGGCAGTGAATCAGTGTAAAGACAGAGTAGTAGCTGCTTTGGTGATAGGCATAAAAGCCTAAACATTTCCATCTTAAAAGGACGTAGCTTGCTTACACCCAAGAGCCGGCTGTGTGGAGTAGCAGTTACTTTGTGGCCGAGACAGTCATGATTGGTTTGGATGCTGAATTTTTATGGCAGCTATCATGCTTTTGGCTCAGTAGAATTTGGGATCGGTCATCTCCCAGTACAGAGCCTGTGCCTGAGAAAATGAGAATTATTGGTGGAGAAACAGTCCTGCAAATGATTGCTGTGTCCACTGTGCATAAGAGCATGGGAGATGCCATAGAGAGCAGAGTGGGTAGCAGAGGAGGCTGTGCATAGTTCCAGATACAAAATTAACAAATTTCTGAGATGGTCATGGTGGTGTTTTTATATCCTTTCAAACTTTGGGCTGTCTGGTCTTGTGTGATTTAAGTTGGTTGAGAGCACTTCCTGTGTGGACTATAAGGAGGTGCTTGGGGTCAGGGAATCATAGCTTAAGTCAGTCTGGAGCACATCCTACACAGAGAGTAAAAATGTGCTTGGGGTCAGGGAAGAGTGGAGCACTCATAGGGCCATGTGTGTGTCAACCTGCTACTGAGGGATTGCAAGATGTTGAAATTTTATGGGGTGAATCCCCAAGAGTGTAACTGGGAGGATTATGTTTGCTATGTTTACAGAATCCTTTTAAATACCACCCTACAGGATACTCTAGAGTTACGTCACTGCAGTGCTACCTAGAAGCACTGTTCCTGTGCAGAAAAGTTCCCTTATGCCTGTGTATCTACAGACTCACTGGTTGTATTGATAAAACTGTCTTGGAGTAAATGCATCTCTTATGCTCATTGAGAGAAAAGGTCGGTGGACAAGTACAAGAAAAGAAGAATTTAGGCTTGCAGTCCCACTTGATACCAAATGCAGATCTTGGCAGCCCCGGTATGCATCCTTGACTTGTGAGGACCTCTCAGTGGTAGACTGCATTGAGCCTTGTTGAGCAGCATGTCTGCAAAGGACTCAAACTGATTTGTTATTTGTACAGCTGCTATAGATGTTTAACCACACTGCTTTGCAGTGTGGTTTCTTTTTTTTTTTCACCATCTCTTCAGTTAGCTGTAGTTTGACTACTTTGACTTGACAAGTTGCTGTAAGGGCTCAGAGGGCAGGAATGTTGCTTGGGTTTCTCTCATGGAATTGCAGCCTTTCTGAGCCTTTTGCTTGTGATGCTCATCTGTTGTTGAGTACCAGTGACCTGTTGTATAGCCCTAGCTCCTCTTGTTGAATTGCTGCAAGGAGACTTGATTCAGGGAGTTTAATGAGGGTCACTGATACTGTCTAAGTCTGGCTTCATAAACTTTCATAGATCCAGATATGCTTGGAGCAAAGCAGCTGGAATAGTCAGCTGGATTAGAAGATCTAACTGCAATATCATACCTTAGTTATCTGGGTTTGGAAGGAATACCTTTACCCACTCAAGAAGTAGAAATGAGGCTATAGAAAAGTGAAAAGATTTCTGATGGCACTAAGAATGCTTGATGATCTAGGGTTTTTTCACATTCCTTGTCAACTCTTGGCTATAGTGTATCTCTTTCTATGCTAGGAAGAGAGTTAGCCTTTGACAAATCTTTAAGTGACCTGTGGGAAGCTCATTGGAGTTGTTATCCTGGTGCTGGTGGTCTATATGTTCTTTCTAAGATGATGATGTTCTACCATCACAGATGCTTGGTGGGCTTTTTTACGAAAGTTCTTGAAGCAGCTGCATATATTGGGTTAATTAGGGTAAAAGGTTCCAGGACTGCCCAGGGAGGTTGTGGTGTTTACAGAAAGACTGGACATGGTACTTAGTGCCATGGTCTCTAGTTGTTACGGTGGTGTTATGTCTTAGGTTGCACTCGATCTCAGAAGACTTTTTCACTCTACCTGATTCTGTGATTCAGGATACTTATCTTGGAATACATGCACGACTAAAAGTAGCTATTAGATGTTTATTAAGAGCAGCTGAAGGGATGCAGGTGGAGCAGATGAACCTTGGTTTTTCCCAGTGGAACCCTTGTAGCCCTCTGTGAATGAGGAAATGAGCCTTCAAAGAAGATAATGGAGCTGGTCAGTGCAAGGCTAGCTTGTCAGTACAGCTGCCCAAGACCTTGTGTGTGTTACAGACCTGCTGCTCTAACAGTGTCAGCAGAGTCTGGGCTGTAGGCATGCAGACACTTGTGCCAATTTTTCAGCAAGGCTCTCTGCTGGCAGATATGTGGCCAGGCCACAGGTTTTGTCATTACAACCTATTGACTATAAAGCAGGAGGGGGTTAACCTACTCCTTCCTACCCCTCCTCTCAAACACACTCCAAACTGACACTGCTGTGCTGGCAGAGCTATAATATACAGCTTGTCTCAGCATAAAAATGCTCAGATGATTGTTAGATGGCTTGCTGCTTGCCAGGATACGTGTGTCATGTGGAGACCCTTCAGTGGAACGGCTGATTAGCTAGCACTGGCTTGGTCACGAGCATCTCTTCAGCTCTGGCTCTGATGCCCAGGCAGCTGCCTCTGGAAGTGGCATTTTGGGGATACCTTCATGCTGGGTGCCCTCTTGTCTGCCTGTCAGCACAGATCACTGAGAGATGGCCATCATGCAGTTTATATCTGAAAAATCCTGCGAGGGTGAGGCTGGTGGTGAACTGCAGGTGCTTTGTGTGTTTTCTGTAACTCATCCTTCTTTTGCTGCATAACCTGGGGACACAGCATCCGGCCTTCATGGCAGGGGCCTGTCACTTCTTGGTAATAATGGCAAATTCTATGCAAGAACCGCAGTTACCCAAGCTCTATACTGGAGAAGTGTCAGGAATTGCAGTTAGCTTCCTTTGAGTGTCCTTGTGTCACAGGTTTTATCTAACGCCTGTGTCAGGTTATAGCCACAACTGGGGCAGAGACACATGTCTACAACATTCAACTTAAATAGTTGGTGTTGTGTGCTGTGCTTTCTAGTTGAATTTTGCAGCGGGTTTTTGTTTTTGGATACCAAGCGTGTGAGCCGTGGGCGTTGTGCACAGGAGCGATGTCCCGGGGAGCCGGCGTTCCTGAGGGAAGCGCCTTGTTCCCGACGGGAGCCGGGCCCCGCAGCGGCCCCGCAGCGCCACCCGCCGGCTGCGGGCTCCCTGCCAAGAGCCTGGGCGGCCCTGGAGGTTCCGTCTGAGGGATAAAAGCCCCCAGCTCGTGTGGGATAATCAAGCTGCTGCTACTGGGAACCGGGCTGCCTGGGCTTTCTGGGGCATTAGCGAAGGGAGTCTCGGCGCTAATAGCCTGTGTGCCTGTGGAACTGTATCGTACACATACGTAAGTTAGTCACCTCTATCTCAGTCTGTGACTTACACTCACTGGAGGTTTAGTCATGTGGCAAGATCTTCTACCCACTCCTCAGAAACCAACTGTGAATAAGCTAACATTAAGCCGAATAAGGAAGAAGTGTGCTTGTATGCATGCTGTGCTCCTCCATTGTGTAGGAGGAGTAGTAGGAAAGTGTGTTTCAGAAAACAGGTGGGAGAAGTGATAGTGTTTTATGCAATGGTAGTTTCTGGCTTGTAGAGGTATTTCCCGAGGGGAAGGATGCCCCAGATCTGTAGCGTGTGGGGAGGAGTGGTTCAAACTGGCAGTAAAAACCATGTGGGAGCTTCTGGTTTTGGTTCAGGGATTTGACTCTTCTGTTTTCTAGATTGCTAAAGTGGAGAAGTTGAAACCCCTAGAAGTAGAATTGAGGCGCTTGGAAGATCTTTCAGAGTCCATCGTTAATGATTTTGCCTATATGAAGAAACGAGAAGAGGAGATGAGGGACACAAATGGTAAGAGGCTGTGTGCCCCTTCAGAGGGATGGAACTCTAAACTCCCTCATTTCTGTTAAATGTGTTATTAGGGCAGCATTTGGAGATCAAGCAAATATAGTGGTCTCTGCCTGTTCTGTTCTAGTAAGGGAAACTGGAAACAGTCGCTGACTCTTGTTCTGTCTTTAGAAATAATTTCTTTCTGTCTCCGTTCCTAACGTGAGTTATTCTGTTCTATTCAATGTTGCCCATTAACCACAGCTTCACCTTGTTCCCTCTTATTACCCTTCTTGTTGTTCCCTCTGCTTTTATTCTCAAGTGCTGCTGGTTCTCAGGTGCCCTTGCCTTCATGCTGTCTTGCTTTTGCATGGGGGAGGAGAAGTCATCCTGGGAAGTTTGCCATCTTGGGGTGCATCCTGTGATGCCAGACTCAGGTGCAATGGTTTGTTGTCTGTTTCAGAGTCGACAAACACCCGGGTTCTGTACTTCAGCATTTTCTCCATGTGCTGTCTCATCGGACTGGCCACCTGGCAGGTTTTCTACCTGCGTCGCTTCTTCAAAGCCAAGAAGCTGATTGAGTAAAGGAGCAAATCTTCTTCCCCCTCCTCTCAGACCCAGATGGACACCGCTGGGACCTAGCCATGGCCTCCTGGAGCCATCTACAGATAATACCCACTAACTGGAGCTTTTCTGGAGGAACTTGGACCCTAAAGGGGGAGGAGAGCCTGAACATCGGAGGCAATGGGGGACTTGTGAAATCCTATTGGATGTTGAGGGTGGGGGAGGTCATAAGGGGGTTGGGTATTCCTGGGGCAGCGATTAAATAAAAAAAGATGTTTTCACGACAGCTGCAGCAAGTTTTTTGCGCTGTCTATTCTCCTTTTATAATCATGGCTTGATGATGTCTCCCATCTGTCTGTGACTGCAGTGTTACTCAGAACCACGTGACCCTGCTGTGCTCTTTAGGTGACATGCAGGTCCCACTGGGGCAGAGCAGGGGGATTCCCTGTCCTCACCAGCTGGGATCTAAGCCTCGAGCAAATGGAGATGAGTGCAAAGCAATAGGATTCATCATTCCAGCAGGGCCTGAGAATAGAGGGTCTTCCAAGGTTTGGTCCCTGTTGTGGACCTCTGTGTTTCTCCCTGTGGGAGCTGGTGTCTTTGTGCTGACAGGTCAGAGCACTTGAGCATATGGTGATTCAGCCTGGAGGAAGGGGAGCCTTCTAAGGCAGGCTTGGAAGTGTGTTTGAGCTTGGAAAGAAGCCTGCTTTGCTCAAATAAGCTATCCAGTCTTGGTCCCACCCTTCCCCTACATGTTTATCTTGGATTTGCCTCTCTTGTTTTGAAATGGTGCAGCAGCTTTCCTGAAAACCTTGGTCAGGAACAGCCTTTTTTGCAGAAGGCCTCAGTCAGATACAGTCACAGAGCAGATGGGAGCAGGTCATGCTAGGAAACCTGGTCTTATATTGAGCAGGAGACTTCTCATCTATCCAGGCTATCCAGCTGGCTAAATGTCATTTTATGAGACATCAAAGCAAGGTGAGCTGATGTTCACATGAGGCATGAGGGCCTGTGCCCTGCATTGAGGTCTGAGGGTACAATAGTGCTGTACAGGGTAGCAGAGGAGTTGGAAGAATCTGGATGAACTGAAAAAAGGCAGTATAGGGTGGGAATAGTCTAATTCTACATCTGAGGGGGCAGTCTGAACTCTGCCCTCAACAGAACTGTTATTTTCCTGTGCAGTACTAGATAGCCAGCGCCAGCAGCTTCTTGCCATTTCTCAGCTGTCCAGATGGTACTATGTTAAATAAACAAGGCTGGGAAAAAGCAGGCAAGTTAACTTCCAGGACTTGCTGCAGTTTTAAGGCAGTGATTACATTGTCTCTGCATTCCTTCAGAGCAAGGGGTTCAGCAGCACAGCATTCTGGTGTCCTGTGTGTAGATACTTCTGGGTATGGATGGGGTTGTCATGGCCCTGGGCCCACCCTAGCAGTTTCAAAAAAGCATAGTTTTATAATTTCTGACCTGAGTCTGATCTATTACTAGGAAGAAAACGGTTGTCCAGGGTGAGGCAATGGAAAAGAGGATGTAAAGATGATCTCTTGTCATCTAAATACATTAGTTCTTTTTCGTTCCCAAGTTCCTGGAGTTGTTAGTTCCACTGCAAGTACTTTGATTGCTTTTAATTTGTTTGGGTTTTGATAAAGCCATATTAGGATCCTAAGTCCAGTCTTCTACCCTTGCATCCATTTTATCCTTGTATGTTTTTGAAAGCTGTTACAGTGCAGAACAGCAGCAGTGCCACAGGACTGAATTACAGAAGTCGTTTGAAGGTAGTTTTAGGTCCTACAGTTTGAAGCCTGTAGATCTGTTAAGGTTTTGCTTTTGTTTTTATATAACTTGAAAAGACAGTACAAGAAAGGGGCTTTTCTGGTCTTGTCTGTTTTGATATTCTCTCCCCATCCTTATCTGAATACAAAGTTATTGAAAAAATGATGGTAAGGCCTTAAGTTCCCCAGGTGACTGTTACACTCATTGTTCTGGTGTTATGTTTTGATCTTCACTGTACTGGTGTAGTTACTGGGGAGCAGGTGCGGGGCACTGGTGTGAATTTACCTCTAATGACTGGTTGGGGGACTTTTGTCAGCTTTCTCAAATAAAAATTTTTTGGGGAAAAACAACCCACCTCACCTTGTTGCTGTGAGTCTTGTCCTCTTTGTGCATATTCCTACAGACAGCTGTTTTCTGAAAGTTGACCTGTTGCAGGAATCAGCTAGTAAACAGACTCCCCACAAGCCTTAGGCTTCTCTAGTAACAATTCATTCTAGACTTGGGAAGGGTGCACAGGCTTCTCTGTGGAGTGGGACAGAACAGCAAGTGAGATGTCCTAATACATGTTACCATTTTTTGCCTTTATCCCCCCCACCCCCTTCCTAATTGTTCTGTGTGGAGGAATTTTGAGGCTGGTAGTGAAACAAGAGCTGGTGCTCTGGGTTACAAGATCCAATTTTTCACCATCAGCTGTCACGTAAAATTTCATCCATTAAGAAAAACAGAAGTACTTTCAGTTTTGTACTTTAAAGGAGATTGGAAACTGTTGCAAAGATGAGTTGGTACTATGTGAATGGCAGATATTGAAGTGAGTGGTTAGGTATTTACTGAAATGCTGTCAGATCTCCTCTGCTGACCCTGCACACCTTTTGTTATGCAGTAGCCAAGTGAGATATGCTGCATAACAAGACTGGGGACATATAAATGTTAGATAACTAGTTAGTACTATCAGGGAGAATTCCAGGAAGGGAAATCCCCAGATCTCTAGATAAGGATTAGCCTCTGCAAGTTTTTTCCCAGATGAATATTTCGCGTATGTGAAATCATACAGCTGCTTGCATGCGGTAGGTTGGTAGTGGGTCTTGGTTGTTTTACAGCACTAGGGATGCAGGGGTGGTGTCTTGTTTCACTTCTGGGAAATAGGCTAAAGTTGAGCTGTTGCAGATCCTTGACTCTGAGCCCATCTTTGTGTGTGACAGATGCATCACTGGTAAATCTATGATCGCCTGTAGCAAACTGCATCAGACGTTTCCAGCCTCTTCCACCCACTTGTCAATGTGACTAACGATTTAATTATCAGAGTACTCAGCACGTGAGCATTCCTAAGTAAGGTATATCTTTGTGTGTTCCGCCTCCTGCTCTGCCAGCGTGGGCTGCACCCGGTACAGGGTGCCCACCGCAGCTGCTGTTTGCGTACATGTGTGAGGGGATGAACATTTTACACACTTGCTCATTTTTTACAAGCTGCTCAGGTATGTGAGAAGTAACCCAAGTGAACAACATCTGTGTTTTCTTCTAACTGGCAGATGAGAGACATTTGACTCAAACTGGTTTGGCAACTGGTCGTCAAGATTATGAGGGGATTCTCGCCCATACATTTTGATGGGTCCTCAGGCAGTGGTTTGGGAAAGTAGCGTGGCCTCTCTTTACCTCAGTTCATGTGGTATATTCTGTCTCCTGTATCTTTAGTTGTGTCCCTCTGCTGTACTTGTCTTTCAGATGCCTGAGATGGCCATGGTTTTTGTGAACAAAGTCTTTAGGAAATTAACTTATCTTATGTTAAAGGTGGCTTATTGGGAAAGAGAGACCACAAACCTGAAATGGATAAATCTTTCAGAGAAGAAAAAAAAAGGCTGGGTCTGGTGAAGACTACAGGAGTTGAGTGTTGGCAGGTTTTTTCTTCCCCCAAATCATTGCATGTGGTGGTGTGGTAGCTCGGCAGACCAGAGGCAGGTAACCTTCCTCTGAGGAGGCTGGAAAGAGCAGAGGGTTTAGAAAAACTGCCAGTTGGCTGTTCTTGGGCCTTTCTGTTAACCTGAAACAGGTGAGCCCTAGCCTTTGCCACTACACTAAAACATTTGTATTGGCTCAGTAGTGTTTGTAGGAATCCTATTTTGCTTTGCACCAGAAGAACTGGCAGGAGCTAGAAATTTCTCTGTTCAGCTGCAGCTGAAACTTTATGCAAAATTGTAGTAACAGATTCATGTTTGCTCCTTCTGTTGCCAGAGGTCCATGTGTTTTATCACCTCAAACTCAAGGCATTAGCATCTGCATTTCCAGCTCGCTGACACAGGCTGCTAGAAGACCTGTGATCTCTTGGTGTCCATCCCAGTGATTTTTGCTATGAGGATCATTGGTTTGGCTCATGTTTTGAGAAAGTTGCTATGTCCTTAAGGACTTATTTGTCTTGTATTTCAGTTTCTGCAATAAAATGTACATGTTGAATAACTTCCTTTGGGGGCACATAACCCCAAAAAGAGCAATGATAGGACCTTGCTGACATTGCTTTCTCTCACTTCTGTGGTTTCCTGTCACAATTGCCTTTCGCAGCTAGTATTCCTGAGGTAGCTTTCCCCTGAGCTTTTTAAATCAATTGCATTATGTGATCTTTGTATAAACTGCACCAAGGTGTTCTGCTGGAACTCTAATTGTAAGAACTTGTTTTTCCTTGGTTATTTTGTGGATGCTGTTCCTACAGCTGCCAGTAGACGAGGCACACAGAGGAGGCGAGGTGCTTGTGTTTTCCTGCTATGTCCCATGGCAGCTCTGCTCTGACCTGCTGTAGAGTTTTACCCTCTAGCATTTTCTCACCCATACCAGCTGCTTGGGTGTTTATTTCCCCCGAGTATACTTTGGACAATCTTCCCTCAAACATAAAGTATTTGCTATACACATGCAACTGGACTTTCATGGTGTTGTCTTCTTAATTATAATTAACCGTGCAGATGCTTGGTCACTTCTTTCTCAGCCTGGGCTGACCTTTCCTCAATAATATAACCAAAGTACTGTCTTGACTCTGGAAACCATGAATGAGATCTTTGAAGTAAGGCAGATGCTTGCTATGATTTGGTTTACATGACCGTTTTCCTACCCTCACCCAAATTCATCCTTCAATACTCATTTTGCAAGAGGGAAAATGACACATTGCCCCTTGATGGGGGCAATGGTCTGATTTCTTTAAATGCTTGAGTAAAAAATACAGTGTAAAGTCAGGTATGCATTCTTCAGTCATATTCCAATAAACCTGAGTGCACAGGCACTGCTACTTACCTTAGGGGCATCTAGCTGTGAGAATTACTGCCTGCTTCTTAAAGGGTAGTAAAGGCAAAGCTGTGGGGTGGCTAAACCTGATTGAATCTACTACTGTAAGCATTTTGTGGAAGAATTTGCCAGCTACTCTAGATAATAATGGTCCAGATAGCTCCGCTTTTCAAAGAGGAAAAACGAAGATTGACTTTTTCAATTAGTCTTCTGATTTTCTGCAACTGTTCCAGATTCCTTAATCCCATTTTCATGAGATTTTTGTCATGTAGATTTTTTTAAAAATTATTACTATTTGTCAGGTGACATTTTGCCAAGTACTCTCCTTCCAAAGGAGGGAGTAAATTATCTTTAGCAAGACACATCTGAGCTTTTTCATCCATTACTGCAAACTTCTTTATCCTAAAACTGATACGCAGTCTTTGCTGCTCCTAAGGACATCATCTTTGTATGGAAATAGTTTCAATGCATGACAAATAGATGTTGATGTGTAAGTTACGAATAGGTACATACAGTGCTAAACAGCTCTTTAACCTTCAGCACCTTGCAAGGAGCAGTGTTCATTCTTTCAAGCATCTTCCCAAGGTAGTGAAGTAAGAACTAACTGGGCTCCCTTGTACTTGGGTTTAGGGCTTTGTGCTTCAGCTCCTGAGGTCTCCTGTAAGCATTGGATCACCTGTCTTGAAGTGAACATTCTCTGTCATTCAACTCTGCTTTCCCACCTGTAGTTGTGGTTGCAGAACTTTGAAAGTAAAACATTGAAACAATGATGGTGTACATACTTTGTGAAGAAAATTAATCACAAACCTAAAATTAGGGTTGCAAATACTTCATGACAGAGAAGTCATTGCAGCTTCAGCTCTAACATTTATGAAGCTTTTAGTTTATTTCTTTGTCAGAGAGAAAATCCATGAACTATGAGTGGCACAGAGAGGGAGCTGGCTGTGCTATGTAACATGTGTATCCACTGCAAGTGCTCTCACTACTCCAGCAGATCTTTGTGCTTGGGGTACACTCGTGGTGTTTATCCATGTGTGTATCCTCCCTTGCGTGAATTGTTTTTGATAGTGTATATTATGTGTAGCATGGCTAAGCAAAGAGAAACATTAACATCTGTACAATAAGAAGTAGTAATTAGTTCCTTGATATAAATCAACTACTTCAGACAGTTTTTTATTCCTAAAACAAAATTAGGAATATTTATTTTAGGAATAATAAATTTATTATTTTAATTTAAAATAAGCTTAGAAAGCTTAAAATAATAGATTTTAATTTATTAAAAGCTTTCTAAGAAACTAACCTTGGACGTTTGTCTTCTTGGGCAGTGAATTGGCGCAGAGGCGCGGCTCGGCGCGCCCCGCTCCCGGCGGCGGGCGGGGCGGGGGCCGGGCCCGGCGGGGCGGGAGCGCGGAGGTCGCGGCGGCGGCAGCGGCGGGAAGCGGTTCCGGGTCGCCGTCGGGAGCCGACATGGAGCCCGTGGGGCCGCGCTGAGGGAGCGCCGGGCCGAGCGGGGCCGCCATCGCCATGTCGCTGGGCGAGTACGAGCGGCACTGCGACTCCATCAGCTCCGACTTCGGCAACGAGTCCTCGGGCAGGGGCGGCTCCCGCGGCGGCGGCGGCGTGCCCGGCGAGCAGGAGGAGCTGCACTACATCCCCATCCGCACCCTGGGCCGCGGCGCCTTCGGCGAGGCCACCCTGTACCGCCGCACCGAGGTAGGCAGGCGGCCCCGGCGGCGGGAGAGGGGCCCCCTTCCGCCGCCCCCGCCAAGGGGCCCCGGGGCCGCTCCGAGAGGGGCGGGGGCCAGGGGCCGGTGCCTGAAGGCGCCGGTGCCCGACGAGCTGCAGCAGGGCTCGGCCCCCGGGGCGATACCGAGAGCCCCCAGGATGGCATCCCCCACACCGCTCCGGGCGCAGCCCGGGTGCGAAGTGACAGCCCTCAGTGTCCAGGGGTGCAGGGTCTGGGTTCTGTAACGTTTGGTCACTGCCGCTCTCTGGGTCCCCTGAAGTTTCGCAGGGAGATGTGGATATTCTTCTGACGCTAGTAGACTACTCATTTTTCTGTTTTGTTCCAGTCACAGAGGACATGGGGGCATCTCATACAGGTAACTCTCACGTGCTCAGCATTTCAGTGTAATCAGGGGAGACTGGAGGAAAAGCCAGTCCTCCTGTTGCTCCCAACTCGTTTAATACCGTCCAGTTCAATTGTAGTTGTGGTTTTAGCGGCTGTCAAGGAAAAATGCTTGATTTAGTTCCAAAGGTAAGTTCTTCAGTTTTTTTTCTGGCCACCCTGAGGTGTCATGGCTCGGGCAGGTGTAAGTGAACACTGTTCACTTGAGAGATCACTCATAGCACTGCTGACAACGTGGGCCTAACAAGGACAAACTAAATCTAAATTCATTCTGGCTTCCTTATTGGCTTGTTTTGGGGTTTGGTTTTGTTTTGTTTTCTTAAGGCTTTTTCCTTTGAATATTTTTTTAACAGCTTATAGTCTTGTATAGTATCTTAGAGCTACAGCATTAAAAATACAGTGTTCTCCCTTTATTAAACAGGAGTATGTTTAGTCTTGATTTGTGTCATTCCCTTCATTTGGTGTTTTGGATTTGTTGTTTTTTTTCCCAGAGTAAGTGTTGGCCAGCTAGAAAGATGGCTTCAGGCCATCACTATTTCTAATGATAAAATACAAACCTCAAAACTTAGGTTGTGAAGAATATTTTTCTGAAATCCATAAGAGACAGGAAAGTCTTTTGCTTTTCCTGCTATTTTAATTTCCTGTTATAAAGGCATATACTGTTCTCTTCATAACAATGTGTTTTTAATTGAAAGATGTTTTTGTGTTTCAGGATGACTCACTTGTAGTGTGGAAAGAGGTGGACCTGACCCGGCTGTCAGAAAAGGAGCGTCGTGATGCTTTGAATGAAATCGTTATCCTGGCCCTGCTGCAGCATGAGAACATCATTGCATACTACAATCACTTCATGGATAACACCACGCTCCTGATTGAGCTGGAGTACTGTAATGGTGAGATCCCTGCTCCCATTTATAAACAGGCAGCTGCCACGCGTTTGGGTCACCCTCCTGCAGAACCTGCAGCAAGTGTTTCTTGTGCAGTGTCATCTGGAGAGCAGAGGAGTGGAGGTGATTCTGCTGCATAGCTCCTGAAGAAGAGAGTGAGAACCCTTGTGATTTGTGTCTCAGGTGCTAAAAAAAAAGGAAGCCGAGTAGTTAGTGGAGGTAGTCTATGCCATAGATGATATTTTGAATTTTCTGAATGGCTGGTGCACTAGGAGGAGTGGATCATTGGTGATCAACGCTTCTAGTGCACCTTGCTGTGTTCTCTTAGGAGGGCAATAGGAAGAGACCATGAGACTATCTGGGCCTCTCTACCAGTACAGAATGGGGCTGTTTTTTCAGTACTGTCACTTAAACAGGTTTATAATTTGGCAGTTATACATCAGAGCTTAAAAATGTCCTGGTACACTGCAGTCAGGACTTTTTCTCACGTTCTGCTTTTAGCTTTTACATTTACTGTTAAAAAAGCCCAAACAACAAACCTGGTCGTTCTGGTGGTGGAGAAAATCTTAAAATTTTGTCCAAGAGTAGCTCAGCTGGTGGTGTTTGGAGTTGCAGGGGAAGCAGTTCTAGCTCGGATGGAGCGATAGAAGGATTTGCAGTGAGGTTGTGACTGGCAGCTGCTCTTAGATGGCAGGAAGGGGAGCCCATACACAGCTTACACTGCTGGAACAGGATACATGCCTAGAACTGCAGTGTGGTTCCTGCTTGGCTGAATAGGACAGCTCCTCAGGACAAGTATCTGGTGTTTGTAGAGGGCTTGTGTTAAGCTTTGGCTCTTCAGTAGAAACGTCTTTTTTCCTGGAAAGGCTATCATAGTGTTGTGATCACCTTATACAACAGACTACTTTCACTGGAACAGGTTGGAGAGCACAACAGAGTTGTGCAAAGTGTTTTTGAAGGGTGTCAGACACTCTGGTTGGCAGCTTGGCCAAAGCTGGTCTTTCTTCTCTGCTTTTTGTTCTTGTGGAGGGTGAAGTCCAGTGCAAGCATAGGGGAATTTTAGCTCTTTGAGGCACCTTTTATTTTAGGGGTTCTCTCTCTGTGTGAATTACTTACTTGCCCTGAAAAGACTGCATGCTTGAGGCCATTATAAATTTGTTGGAGGGCATAGAGAAAAGCTGCACAGTATTGATGTCTGTGCACATTTTATAATGTCTCTGTTGGCTTTGGGATAATAACCAAGAGATGAGTGTATAGCTGGTGTTGCCTGAATGTGTTTGAATGGTAGAGAAACAAGGGACATGAGAAAGAGGAAATCTTGTTTGGACTGCCACACAGTGGTTTTGCCAATGCATTAATAGTTGTTTCTTTGGCTTTTTTCTACAGTGTACAAGTCCAAGATAATTTTTGAGTAATTTTTAAAGTAAGGCTGGACTAGTCACTGTCAGACACTTCTTAGAATCCAAAGGTTTTACTGTTTAATTTGCTTTAATTGGTCTCTTCTGAAGATCTAGAAAAGAATTTCAAATTTCAGTAAACATTGCCCCCATTTTACAGCAGAGGAAGCCAAGTTATTGATTTATTTGCCTTTAGTTCCATGTGTATATCATGGTCCTGTAAGACTTGGATTTGCCATGGGATAACATCAGTAAATACAAATGAAATACATTTGGGAAGAAATATCCTACAAAATTGAAAAGAGAATAACCTATGTTGGCAGGTTAGACGTGATTGGATGAAACAAATACTAAATAATTCTGGTTTTCATATGTGTGCATAGAGGTATTGGTTATATGAGTCAAGCTAACTTGTCTCCTTGTGTAGGATTTTGGCAATGTAGTACCTATCATGCTGCTCTTTCATTCAGAAAAGCTGAAAAAAAGATGGGAAAAAAAGAGAAATTAAGAACACAATTGACTAAAAGCCTGCAAAGCTTGAATGGTTAGAAAAGACATTCATAAGAAGAGGCAGAAGTGAATATTTTGGTTAAATTGTGAATGTGAAGAGTGGTTTGTAGCTAATTTGTAAACGTGAACGTAAGGCAGAAAAAAGAAATGTTGAGAAGTTACAGCAAGGCTGAATGAGAAGAAATTAAGTGAAGGGAATCTTAATTAGAAAAATCTTCCTAACATGGAAATCTGAATTAAGTCCCTCAAATAGACAAAGGAGTCCTTGCAGCCTGTTTTGGACATTTACCACTTGACAGTTGCATGGAAATCATGCAGCCAAAAGCTGTCTTGTACTGTGGGAAGGGTCCTGGTGATCCATTACAATTAAGACATAATATATGATAATTGGGAATTGGAATAGCAACAGGAGGTGATCAGAGTTTTGGGATTCACTGTTTGGGTGCTGATCTAACAGGGAGTTTCTCTACCTGCAGCCCTCAGCATCATTTCTTTTAGCTCTCTTTGATTTTCAGTCTGCTGTCTTGAAGTCATGGGGTACACTGAAGATTTCTGCAGATTTCAGGCTTCTGTTAGTGGTATTGCTGTTGTCAGTGCTTTCTGAATTCTGCACCGATGTATTTGGCAGGGCAGATAAAGGAGAGGTCAGTCAAAGCTGAGGAGTAGGTAGGAAAAGACAATAAATTTGCTTTCAGGGACTACTCTGACTTAAAAATTGTTTTCTTTCTCTTTTTTAATGTATTATTTGTATATATAATGCTGAACAGAATAATCTCACATTGGTGTACAGCTAATACATGTTTACATACCCCAAGAAGCACTTACAAAAATAAGTAAAAAAGTAGGGACTGCTGGCCGAGCTTACTGATTTGCTTTTCAGAGTGTATTAAAGGGTAGAATCATTTCTGCTTAGGCTTAAATACACCACTGAAGTTCTTGGATGGAAGAAGAACTTAACTTTGTGAGTGCCTGACCACTTTAAGTGGAGAATGCTGGGAGAGGACTATAATGATTGATCAGATCTCTTAGGGGGTTTGAGTATTCCCAGCAGCACTTGAGCAGAGTAACTGCTGCCATTAACTAAGATGAACCTCTCTGTCTTTCTCACTCACTCATAATTACAGGGGGGAACCTCTACGACAAGATTCTGCGACAGAAAGACAAGCTGTTTGAAGAGGAGGTAATTTGGATTGGTTTGGGGGAGCAGTGGGGCTGGTCTCATGTTCTGGGGATCTGTAGGGTTATTTGAGTATTTCTTCAAATGTTTTTCATTGTGATGGCGGGGAATTTCTGTGTTTATCTGGGAGCTGGCATCCTCCTGGTTCAATATTGCAAGCATTTATGGACTATCTGAAACTTCTTATTTTCCTTTTTAAATGTCTATAAGCAGTATATAGTTCCATGGCAGGAATAATGAAAGAGAGCTGGCTTTCTTCACCTTATCATCTTGGCAAACATTTAGCTTTTAAACCTCTTCCTGTGTTTCTTCCTAGTGGGCCCTCTATTTCTCTCCCTTCTTAATAATTTTGTGGGGGTTTTTTTCCCAAGTAATTTCCTTGAATCTTCCTTACTCTTCTCTTTTTCTGTCTTTATTTTATATAAACTTATTTTTTGCTGTCTGCTTTCATTGCATGCTGAGCTGATTAATGATTACACTTACTTGTCTTATGTAGTGACTTCTAAAGCTTTCTGGCTCATGGAGTGTATTTAATGGTCCCACTTCATGTTTTGGAGACCACAACTGCAGATGTTTCCCATTAGGTGGTCATTAGTTGTCATTCTTAAGTCTTTTCACCTAGTGAATCTCTGATGCTTGTCAGGACAGACACCATGGATGGAAGTAGAACAATCTACCTATTGTAATAACTTTTTTAGAGATTTCCAAACCAGGAAATTCTAAAATTTTCATACTCCTGGAAGAGCATCTAAATGGTATGGCCAGGCCCTATTGCTGTGCCTCAGTGTGACAGGGATGTGTAGGATTTTGTGGGGATTTTTTAATTTTTTTTGAGCCTCACATTATACCTATATTCCTACCTGTGCAGATGGTGGTTTGGTATCTCTTTCAAATTGCATCAGCTGTGAGCTGCATTCATCGAGCTGGAATTCTTCACAGGTAAGTGTGGCATGCAGAAAGCTGAGGTAACCAGTGCAGTTCATGGGGGTGAATGAAGAACTTCTCTGCTTCTTTGTTTAAAGCAAGCACCGAGCTTCTCTCCACACTGTAACAGGATCTCCTAGATGTTAAGAATCCTTTTTTTTTTTTTTTTTTTTTTTTGGGCTGGAAACCCTCTTGTGATTAGTGTGCAGTAAATCTTTTATTTGAAAATGGAACTGCAGCTGTGTGAGCAAAGAGTTTATCCACCTAGGAAGGAAGTAAATTTGCCCTTTATTGCGATAACACGTAAATTATGTTTGCTGAAGTGGGTAGGAAGAGCATTTACCGCAGGCCAAAGGTACTTCCAACCTGTTCCACATTTAATAGCTGCAAGCCAGTGTGTGCATCATTCTGTAATTCCTGGAGGCTAATGGTGATGAAGACTTTGCATTTGTCAATTGCTCTAATATAAGCCATGTGAAGATTTGTCCTGCATTTGTCTGACTCTTATTTCTTTGGCCTATTACTTAAGGAGCTACTAGAATCTGTTAGCTTGTAGTGGTAATTTTGACAGTTATTCTAAGATTTTAATGTGTAGCTGATTACCTTTCTTTGTTGCCCTTTTCTGTTTGGGAGCAGTAAATTTCATGTCTCATGTGTGTTTCAAGGAGGCTGTGATGTTCTGGGGAATATTGCACATGTAGACAGCCACTTCCAGTGCAGCTGGATCATGTGCTGCACTAACTTATGGGCATAGCTGTGTGAGGATGTTTTCTGTAGGATAGCATCCTGGCTGCTGCCATTCTGAATCTTTAGTAATTGGCAAGCCTTGCTAATGGGGGGTTGGTAGCCTACACTCAGCAAAGTAGTGCCTAAGTTTTTGGCCTGAAGCAGATCTCATGTCTGTCCTGCCTTGCAGTGATTTCCTGCTTACCACCTCTCAACATGTGTGGCCCCAAATCCTTCCATAATAACAAATTGAACAATTATTTAAATGTTTGCAGTGATTTCCTTCTGCTGCAGACATTGTCAGAGTGACCCAGGGCTTTGCGATGCCCCAAGTGGATGAATGCAAAGTGCTGCTTTACTTGATGTTTTCCTGATCTACACTGGGAAGTTGTTAATGGTACGTTAGGAAAAGAGGGTGTTACAAAGTATTGGCCATGAAAAGCATATCATACTGCCGGGACTTCTCTCTATCTCCAGCCTCTTGTGTTGATCTGTGAAACTACACACAGATTACTCTGTCTGGGACAGAGTGTTTTCTATCAGTTTTAGAGTTCAGTGTTTCTGTGGCCATCAGCCTTTCAATCTCTTGGGCGTAGTACGTCATGGAATCATGGTATCATTAAGGCTGAAAAAGACCTCCAAGTTCTCAGGAATCCAACTGAACACCACCATGTCAACTAAACCCTAGCATTAAGTGCCATGTCTAGTTGTTTCTTGAACACTTCCAGAGATGATGGCTCTACCACTTCCCTGGACAGCCCATTCCAATGTTTAAAAACCCATTTAGTGAAGAAATTCTTTTGATATCTAACCTGAATCTCCCCTGTTGTATCCTGAGGCAATTTCCTCTCGTGACAACTGTCACCAGTTACCTTGGAAAAGAGACTGACCCCCATCTTGCTGCAACCTCCTTTCAGGCAGTGGAAGAGAGTGATAAGGTCTCACCTGAGCTTCCTTTTTTCCAGGCTAAACCCCTGCAGCTCCCTCAGCTGCTCCTCATCAGACTTGTGCTCCAGACTCTTCACCAGCTCAGTTGCCCTTCTCGGGACATGCTCCAGCACATCAGTGTCTTTCTTACAGTGAGGGGCCCAGAACTGGACTCAAAGTGGGGCCTCACCAGTGCTAACTGTAGGGGAACAATCTCTGCTCTGGTCCTGCTGGACATGCTTTTTCTGATACCGGCCAGGATGCCACTGGTCTTCTTGGTCACCTGGGCTCATGCTGGCTCACGTTCAGCTGCTGTCAAGCAGCACCCCCAGGTCCTATTCCGCTGAGCAGCTTTCCAGCCATTCTGCCACCAGCCTGTAGCACTGCCTGGGGTTGTTGTGGCCCAGGTGCAGGACCCGACATTTCACCTTACTGACCTCTACAATTAGCCTCAGCCCATCAATCCAACCTGTCTAGAACCCACTCTAGAGCCTCTCCTACTGTCCAGCCCATCAGCGCTCCTACCCAGCTCATCTGCAAACTGACTGAGGGTGCTCTTAATCACCTTGTCCAAAATGTTGATAAAGATATTAAACAGGACTGGCCCCAACACCACGCCCTGGGGAACCCCATTGGTTACGGACTGCCAGCTGGATGTGGCACCCATCACCACCATGCTCTGTGCCCAGCCATCCAGGCAGTTTTTAACCCAGGAAAGAGTGTACAAGTCATGGACTGCCAGCTTCTCCAGCAGCCTGTTCCTGCATCTCTAATTTTTTTTTCTTAAAGTATGTCCAGCCTTCCCAAACCCCTTTGTTTTTAAGAGCAGTTTCCAAAGGGTATGTCTGAACCATTGTCCTGAAAAGACCAAAGTCTGCCCTCCAGACCTCCAAGGTGTAGAGGTTTTGTTCACCCGCTTCCTTACTTCACCAAGAATATAAAACTGTCATTTTGTTGTCGCTACCTAAGACAGCCTCCAGCCACTGCATCTCCCACCAGCACTTCCCCTGTTCAGAAACAGCAGGCACTGCCCCAGTAGGTTTTCTAACCAACTGTGTCACAAAGTTATCTTCCACCCCTCCAGGAACCTCTTAGACTGCCTCCTCTCTGCTGTGTTGAGTTTCCAGCAGACATCCCAGCAGGTTAAAATCTCCCATGAAAACTGGCACTCATGAAACATAAGCCAGCTTCTCATGGAATCTTATCTGGTTCTTCATCCTGGTAGGGTGGTCCTCCCCCTGATCCTCACCCTTAGGCACGGAGCCATGTTGTCACTGACCTTGGGCTCTGTGCATTCAAAATGCTCCCTGAGGTACAGAGCCACCCCATTGCCTCTCCTTGCTCACCTGTCCCTTATGAAGAGCTGCACTGCAGCACTCCAGTGGGGAAAGTCCCCGCAGCACATTCCCATGATGACAGCTATGTCACAGCTTTCCTGCTGCACAGTGGCTTCCAGGCCCTCCTGTTTGTTACCCACGCTGTGTGCATTGGTGCAGGTGCACTTCAGCTGGGCTATCAATTTCACCTCCAACACTGGCATGCAGCCCACAGGCTCATGTCTAGCCAGCCTGGTCTTACCTCCTTCCCCCTTTAAACCTAGACTAAAGCCTTCTCAGTCAGCTCAGCCAACTATGGGCTAGAATCCTATGTCATGTTATAAAGAGTTCTTGAGAGATAAGGACATTATGCTTAAGTTCTAGCATGGCATCTGTTTCACACCCTCCATTTATGTCTTTATATTTGCATACATACATATTCATACTTACACTTGTGTTTTTAGTGAGATCAGCATCTCCTGGCTTGGGTCTATTTATAAAACTAGCAAAAATAAGACCTGCTCAATGACCTTCATACAAGAAGGAGCTGAGAGGGGGAAAGAACTATCTTTGATTTGTGGCCTTTACATAGGTGTCTGAGCCTGAGCTTTTGAAATTGTGTTGTGTTTTGTGTGGGGAATGTGATAAAACATGGATAACTGCAGTTACTGCCCCAGTACTTGGGGCAGAATTGCCTTTGGAGAACTCTGTATATGTGTGTGTGACAGAGTGCTGGCAGAGTAGCAAGTAGCTCATTTTGGGGGGAAAGTGTAGTAATGCATGGAAAACTGTGAAATCTGGAAGCGTACTTCAGTGTTTGAATTTCTTTTTCTTCTTTTAGAGACATAAAGACATTAAATATCTTTCTAACCAAGGCAAACCTGATTAAATTGGGAGACTATGGATTGGCAAAGAAGCTGAACTCTGAGTACTCTATGGCTGAGACTGTGAGTATCTGCCATCTTTGTGTGCAAACTGAGTTGTGTTTTTCATTCATCTCTGCATGCCTTGCAGAAGACACTGTACATTCTTGCTGCTTGTTTTCTGTTACTTCCCTTTCCCTCACCACTCAATTTCCCTCAGTGTTATTGTATCTTAGAATTAAGGTTGGGAAAGATCAAGTTGAGTCCAACTGTTAACCCAGGACTGCTGTGTTCACCACTAAACTATGTCCCAAGTGCTGCATCCACAGGCTTTTTTGAACACTTCCAGAGATGGTAACTCAACTACTTTTTTGGGCTTCTTGTTCCAATGCCCTGACCCTTCCAGTGAAGAAATTTTTCCTAGTATTTTATGTAAACTTCCTCTGGCACAGCTTGGGGCCATTTCTTCCTGTGTTGTCATGTATTACTTGGAGACTGACACCCACCTTGCTACAACTTTACTTCCTAACTTTATCTCACTAACTTTGGCATATTTGTTGATGTGTTGCAGCCTGGTGTTATCCTTGCTTCCAGGTTACCTTTTGGAGGTCTGTCTCTCTGGAAAACAACAGTAGATTAAGGATAGGTGCCACTATGGGAATATAATTGTACCAGAGCTAGAGTAGCCATGCTAGAGGGCACTGCTCTTCTTTCCCCTAGGCATGGTACTTCTAAAGGTGGATCTGTGTAACACAAAGGCAGTGCTAGCTGAAGGACAGGTAGCATTATAGTCACATCAGAATAATGCTCTCCCTCTGGGCTAGTTAAGGCCAGCTTAACAAATTAAATTAATTTTATCATGCTGCTGTGTTAACAGGTAAATTTTGCCTCAGCTGGATCTGAGATAGCTTGGATGTGTGTACCTGACTTTGCACTGTGCCATAGGCATGTCTCAAATCTCTTTAATATTCAAGCTCTGAACTGAATTACAAAGAAGCAAGAAAGGCACTTGTGCTTCTTATGGTAACCAGATGTATGGTTTATTGGTAATGTTCCTGAAGGAGGACAAAGCTTTGTAGGAGAGATGAATTCCAACAGAAGGCTGTCAAGCTTGGCCTTGTTCCAGACCCTTCCAGAAAGCATTTTTGCAGCCCCAGGGTATGACACAGCGTAAGCTGTATTGCAGGCACCCAAGAGGTTCAGCTTGGATTTCTCACCTCCATTAATTTCTGCGGTGAGTGTTAGGCTTGGAAAGGGAGACATTGTCTGAGGTTCCTGTCTGCTAAATGCCTTTAGTATAGTTTGGGACACAAGCCAGCTCACACTTCCCCTTATCAGGCTGTATTATTCAGTTTAATGCCAGGCATTGGTGTTCTGTTAGGATGTGTAGTTAAATACTTCCCAGTCCCCTTCCAGAGCATGAACACTATTGTGCTGTAAGTGGGAACTCAAGGCTACTGCATAAAGCCATCACTAGGCTTGTCTGCAGCAGAGCCACTTCTGTTTTGTCACACTTTTCATGGCCTTCTGACTTTCAGAGGCAGTTGGGTCTGTGCTGTGAATTTCCAGGTTTGTTTTTGCCTATGTTGTCTGTATTCATCTGTTGTCTGTTGTCTGTATTCACCTACTACACCTGCAAGCATTGTTTTTTTCCTTTTTCACATATGAAAAATTTTGAACTACACACCTTCAACCACATTTTGATTTTTATATATAGGTGTACTCTGGTCTAGTTGCTCAATATGTAACCTAATGACCAGTGGCAGACTGGAAGTAATTTTTTTGGGAAATGAGTGCAAAACGTTGTTATCAGTATTTGTAATTGTAGCAGTCAAATTGTGATATTGTAGAATGTTCACATCTTGCTTACTAAACACTGATTTCTTAATTTATCATTTCCTACCATTTACCAAAGAAGATACAGAAAATATGTCTTACAGAAAGCTTACATTATCCTTTGCTTAAAAAAGGTGTAGGTGCAGTGTCCTAGTTCTCTGTGTGATACTCAAAATCTTGGGGCTTCTAAACCTTCCCATGGTGGGGACTCGCGTGGCGCTGTAGCGGTCACGCTCTGTGACAGGAAATGGGAGGGAGATGGCAGATTCTGAATGTGCCCATTAGGTAGCCAGTGTGCTTGCAGAGTCTCATGAAGGGCAGGCTTTGTAGTCCTTGGAGCTTTGCTGAGAGAGTTGAAAAGAGGTCATCTATAAATATTTCTCCTTTTTCTAAATTCTGTCTTTGTTTTGCTGTCTAGTTTCCTTCTAAGGAGTGAACTCCATTCATCTGGAAGCTCCATTCTTATATCTTTTATCATGTTTGTTCTATGTCTCCTTGTTGTGACTTTGAGTTAAGCCACTACTTCTGCAGCACCTGGGAGGCCTTTGTATTTATGTGCAGGGATTTGGATTTTTTGTTTGTTCTACACAAAACAACTGTTCAGGAAAGTCCTCTTCTGAAGTGGAAGCCTTTTGGGTGGGACTGAAGCCAGCTTTCTACGTACTGACCCAAAAGGAACCCTTTTTTTCTTTTGAGACAGAGCAGCCTTTGTCCTGGCAGTATCTTGTGATCAGAGTGGCTCCATAAGCTAAGGTCTGGCATCTGTATTTGGAAGCTTTGCTAGATCCTTTTTTTCAACCTCATGTGATGGTTTCCATATGCCTGGTCAATACTTAAGGCCCTGATTACCTCTAAATGATGTATATTTAAGAGAGGGGAAAGTCCTTGCTGTGTTTTTGTGACTATTACTCTAGTGAGAAGTATGTACCACATCAGGTACTTGAGACAAGAGGTGTCTAGGATCTTTTAGGAAGCTCAGGACCAGACAGGTTTGTTGATGACAGGGGAAAAAATGTGCTTATTGTTCCCATCCCTCCAGCATATTAGGGAAGTGTATTACTTCAGTGCTGTGTCAGGTCAGTGTCTAGCTCTGTCCTGTGTGAACATAACAGGTACAGAGCTCCTGAGTTGAAGGCTGCTGGATCGTTTCTGATTTTTAAATGTTATTTTTCCTAGCTGGTGGGAACTCCATATTACATGTCCCCAGAACTCTGCCAGGGTGTGAAATACAACTTCAAATCAGATATTTGGGCTGTGGGCTGTGTCATCTTTGAGCTGCTTACTTTGAAGAGGACCTTTGATGCTACTGTAAGTCTGCAAACCAGTATGGACTGAATAACCTTATTTTTATTGTCCTAAGATTCACATTCAGCTCATAGCTTTCTTCAGTGATGTTTTTCTTTCATTGTTGTTTAAATCTGCTAATTAAAAAAACAGTGGCCTGAAAGTGACAGCTATAGCCAGAGAAAATGTCTGCATGATTCCTCTTACCCTTTGTGCAGAATTCCCTTCTGCCTTCATGCAGCAGCCTCTCTGGCTTCTGCCAAACCCACCCTTGTCTGCAGCCAGTGTTTATTAGGTGCAGAATAATAACTGTGCTAATTTGTATCATGGTTGTGAACGAAGTATCCTTTCCACTACAAGGAGGAGGTTTGTGACTGTGTAGTCTTTTTGCTCTTTTAGCCTTACTAGCTGTGAATTTTCTGTGTAGCATTCTGTAGCAAAAGTTCTGACCGTCATATTTCATAGGATCTAATCCTGTTACTTTTTCTCAAAGCTTGGTTGCAAGAGAAGTCTGGTCAGGCTGGCATAGGGAGGGTGAAAGGAGCATTGCTGGCTGACACATGTGATTTGTTAGCTTGTGCCATGTGATGAGAAAAGCTGCTAGTTGCTGTAGGCAAGATTTTGTAACCCTGAAACGAGAAGGTGTGAAAATACCATCCTTACCTGACTTTCTCCAGTGCTGGCTCGAGCCCCCAGCAACTTTGCTGCTGTGCTGTGTGTAATGGCAATATGCAGCACAGGAGATTTTATGCAAAGAGAGCCTCCCTGCACTGTTGGAGAATTTGGTGAAAAGCTGGATGTTGCCACTAAGTCCTAGCTATCAGAGGTATCATTTCTGAGGGAATTGTTATTAGATTTCTAGAGAACCTGCTAGGCGGGGAGGAAGAGGGATGTGTCCTGATCAGAGAGGGAAGAAGAAAATAACAGTGGCCTAGAGCATCTCTCCCCACTGGACACATTGTCCAGTTTGGTTCCATTATGGCTGGCTTCTGGTTTCTGCCTAGAATCCCCTGAACCTTTGTGTGAAGATTGTACAGGGAAATCGTGCCATGGAGGTTGATTCCACTGTCTACTCTTGGGAGCTGATCCAGATGGTGAACTCCTGCCTTGATCAGGTTGGTGAAATACTTTCTAACTTTCAGATACCTGTTCCCAGCTGTCTCAGTCATGGAATTCAGGGGTGAAGGGGAATGACATGCCTGTTTCAGTATGTGAGCTGTTGATACAGGGTAGTTTTGGTGAAGGCCTGAGGCATCAGTAAGGTTGGGCTTTCTCCAGTCCTCTGAAAGCTTTGTCTCAGTCCTGCAGGCTCTAGAGGTGTACTGGGTTTACTCTGATGACAAGTATTTAATGGGCTGGCAGAAGCAGTTATTTTTTAATGCAATGCTGTGGAGGTAGGAGCATCATCTCAGTACAGTCTCTTAGGGCTCTGGCTTTCTGTAGGGAATTGATTTATTGAAAGCAAATGTAATAATACCTTTGGAGCATGCAAGTCCCTCCTGTATGTCTGTGGTATTTATCCTTATTCATTCTAAGTATTTGAATTAATTCCATTGCCTTCTGAAGGGGGTCAAGGAAGGAAGTTCATGTAGGCTTGAATGAGGTCTTCTGTCCCAAGATTTTGTTGTAGATGATGAGTATTTCCCAGAAAATTACTTGTTGCTTCCTTCTTTCAGGACCCAGAAAAGAGACCCACTGCAGATGAATTGCTTGAACATCCCCTTCTCAGCAAACGCAGGAGGTAATCAGATGGTCTTGCCTGAAACCTAGATGGCTGACAGGGAAAACAGGAGGGTTTGTGCAGGCTGGTGGTGTTTATGCTTTCGTAGCAACGTCCTTAAGTGAATTTAGGTTGATGTGAGGCAGATATTTAAGTACTTCATTCTCTTTAGGGGAAAAGTGCATTTTTGCAGTCTTGTCTTCTGATCTGATGTTCTGTTGGTGCATGGGAAAGGTCTCTGCATCCTTAGAAGCTGTTGTATTGAGAGGAATACCTTGAGGTGTTCCATTCTGGGACTCTTGGAGGAATGCTTCTTTCTAGTCTTCAAATTTCTGCATATGAAGAGTCACAGAGAGCCTCTTGTGGTCGTTGGAAAAAGCCATTTTGAATATACATATTCAAAATATATGGATCGTTCAGTATAGAGACCCTCACTTTTTCCTTTTGTTGCCTCCCTTTTTGGGAGAGACTTGCATTGAAAGTGGCCCATTTCAGCTTAGTTTGACCATCAGCCTGCACACTCTATCTTGTCATGAAAGGTGGACAATAATTCTGGGCTGTTTATATTCCACATAGGTTTATTTGGGAGCAGCAGACTTAGTCCTTTATACCAATACTCTTTTGCTTGGTGGTCAGCAGAGTTTGAGTGTTGTCTTGCTGTATGCATTGGTAAAAGCCCAAATCCTGATAATATTCAGCCATTTAAGATTATTCTTGTGCAGTGTGGGTATTGGTTGGCCACATTTTCATACAGACGTAGTTTGTTGTCCTCAGCTCTTCTAGAAGTTTGTTAGCTGTGTGGTACATTACTTCTGCCCTACTTACTGTGTATTGCTGCGAGCTGGTAAACAGCTGCCATGTTTCCTCCAAGAGGCAGCAGCGTTTTATTGGAAAGGAAAACAGTCTGCTTGTGCTGCTTGCCAGTAAATTGCATAGAGCAATGTTGCTGTTTCCTAAAATCCTTTTTCTCCCTTGGCAGGGAGATGGAAGAGAAAGTCACGCTGCTTAATGGGCCAAATAAGCGACCAAGGTAATTATTTAGACATGTGTTTGAAAGGAAGTATGGAGAGAACAGCTCCCCAGAGAGGAACTGAGAGTGTTAGCCTGTGACAACCTGAATGGAATAGTGTAATTTGAAGATCCCTGAATGCTAGAAATTTGACACAGCAGTTGCATGCTTATTGTCCCGTGTTTTCCTCTGCCTTTTATTTCCTAGTTATTTGTATGGCTGTAGCTGTACCTCAGCAGGTTCCATCCAGCTGTAATCTGTCCTACTGAGGATGTAATCTTTACAGCCTACATATCTGAGTTGTAATATAGATCTCTCCTTTCACACAGATTCCTTTCAGCAGGAGGAATATGACTGTCTGAATGATGAATATTACATTAATATAAATATCTTCTGTAAAACCTGATATAGCAGAGGTTCAGCACAGTTTCCAGCAAGTCTGTATGCAGGGTTGCTCTGTGAAGCAGGTAGCTTCTGTGACATGTATAGCTGGTTGTCTGTTACTTATCAGATAGAATTTTTTCCTCATAAACTTGGAAGTACTAACACTATCTGAGCACCTTAGGTGAAATTGTCCCAGTTCATGGGCAGTTCATGGCTGTTTGCTGGAAGAACAGTTTTTGACAATAAAAACCATGAATGGTTGTGAAGAAGAAACTGCTAGACAACAGCAGGAAAATGGGTAATGACAGAGAATGCAAACTCATTATTAAAAGCATGTGTGTTTTGTTGGGGGGTCTTGTGCAGGTCAACTACCATGAACGAGGCTCCCATTGCAGTGGTGACTTCGCGAACTAGTGAGGTGTATGTTTGGGGTGGTGGTAAGTCCACCCCCCAGAAGCTGGATGCCATCAAAAGTGGCTGCAGTGCACGCCAGGTGTGTGCTGGTAACACTCACTTCGCTGTGGTGACAGTGGAGAAGGAGCTCTACACCTGGGTGGTAAGTGAGACAAACTGCAGTTTCCTGTGGGTAAGAGTGGGAAAGGAGGGTTCACGTCTACTGCTGACTGTTCATGAGCCTTTTTGAGTCAGATGGGCAGGAAGCTTGGAAAGGGAGAAATCTGACTGCAGTGGACACTGAGGCCATCTGATTTGGGGCTGACCCAAATCTCTCAAGGCAAGTGTGTTTCTGGGAGACATTTTCTGTTGTGACAGGAAGTGTCCTGGAGACTTGCTGTGCACTTGAGGTCTCTAGATGGTGGTCTTGCAGGCCCAAACGCTGAGTCAAGCATCTCTTCATTCCATTCCTGACTTGTAGACATGCTGTGGAGACTCAGTGATTCTTTGTTGGCTTTTGTATTTTTGAGGAGGGTTTTTCAAGATCAGAATGGATGGGATGAGTGATCTTTTTGTAATACAGCTGTCATCTGCAAGGCAACTTGCATCTGAAAGCAGAGAGATCTTAGGCTAAACAACTCTGCTTTTTATGATGAGTGGAAATTCTGTAATAGTTTAAAGTGAATAAAAAATGTCAGCATATAATGTATTTTAAACAATTGAATTCAGTCTTCTCAGGTTTAGATGGTCTGTGACATGGAGGTGTTCTCCATCTCTAGGCTTCCATGGGTTTTTGTATAGATTATATAGAATCTGTTAGAATAGATTAGAAGATAAATCAGTGAGAAAGGAAGAAGAGCCAAATACGAGGAGAACATCTTGGAGTAATTTTTGCTAGATGTTCCTTCAAGGACAACCACTGAAAACTTTCAGCTGGCTATTAATAGTTTTAGTTTCAAGACTACTTGTTTTGTTTCTCTTGTATAATTGCTATGTCAGGCCATTTCATTGACATTTGTTTCAGGTTATGCATTTCTTTGCAGCCATTAGGATTTAGAAAACTAGTTCAAAAAGCCGAAGGATGAATTTCAGTCCTGCAACAGGGAGGAGGTTCTGTACCCTGGCAGAGGAAGGAGCAGGGATTCCTCACCAGCTACCAACCTTAGTGGATCACTCCTTATTAGTGCATCACTGCCAGAAAGCCTGTGCTGCCACTGAGGTTGTTGCCTGCTGTATACACAGGGATAGCCGTCTCTTCCCGAGAGCAGACTGAACATTTTCTCTTGCTCCTTGCAGTCTTCTGTTGTTTGCTTGAGGTGCTGTTAACTGTTGACACCATCTCTGGGATTGTGGAAATATAACCTCACCAGGTGATTCTGTCTTGCAGAATATGCAGGGGGGCACCAAGTTGCACGGGCAGCTGGGACATGGAGACAGAGCTTCCTACCGGCAGCCAAAGCACGTTGAGAAGCTTCAGGGAAAAGCTATTCGCCAGGTGTCCTGTGGAGATGATTTCACAGTGTGCATCACGGGTGAGAGCTGGAAGTCCTTTGGCTCAGGCTATTTTGGATGTGTAGGCATTGACAAATCCGCTTACTTTGCTGAGCTGTTGGAGGTGTTTGCCTTCACCATCAGGTTAGCACAGCTTTGTGCAGAAAGGAGAAAGCCCCGTATGTTACTCATCCCTCAGTTTTGAGGATAGTACCAACATAATACATTTGGGATAGGTTATATCTCAACATTTGAGATAGATTATTACACAGAGGAAGACAATGACTCCTAAGAGGGAGGGCAAAGTAACCCCAACCCTCCGCCCTCCTGGCCCCGACTGCTAGCTCAGATTCTGGAGGGCTTTGGGCCAAGATCACTTCAGGAAAGGGGAAGAGACCCAAAAGAGGCTCCTTACCTAGGAGTGTTCCAAGACTTTATTCTTGAAGGGTTTCCAGGGGCAAAGAGAGAACGAACAAGGAAGAACATGGGTTTATGTAGACCCTCTGTCCGAGGACAGATAGCTGGCACTGAGCCAGTTGGTCAGAGATAGCGGGGGAAGGTAGAGTCACACCACACAGTTACAGCTTTGGGGCTCCTTTTGGGGTAAACCATCCCCAGAGGGATACAACAGGAGGGGATTTTGCAAAGCATGTGCACCTTTTTAGTGATAAAGCTGGGTGTTGACCACAAACCCACGTGTCTGCAGAGTCTCTGCTTTTACCAGTGCTTGTGTTACCTCCATACATGCTGTACTAAAGACAGTGAAGCCTGAAGTTGAGAATGTAGATGTTTGAAACTTTTTTTGGACTGTGTGGGGAAAGAATCACCCAGTGATAAAAAAAAAAAAAATGTTTATCTAGGATTTGCTGTTTAATTCAGAATGCTTGACATCTGGTAGCTGTCTCTAGTCCCTGCTCGTACTTTAAAGGATGTGTTAGGTGTTGTGTTGTCTGTTATAGAAGAATCTGACTCTCGCTTTACCCATGCAAATGATTCTCAAGAAGGTAGTTTCAAGCTTATTTTGCCAGTGCTGAAAAGGCAGAGGTTTGACAGAGATAAGCTCAGGTGGTCATTTTAAGGAAGGAGTGACTTAGGTAGCCATAGAATCAATTTGTGTGTTGCTGTTAAAGAAATTGTCAGGTTCAACCAAAGGTTTTTTGGCACTGAAGTAGCTGCCGGTTGTCATGTAAGATCCATCTTAACATGAACAAGAAAGGACTCCATAGTCAGACATCCTTCTGCACTAAAGAGGATGATTTCAGAAAAGAAGTTGCTCTGACCATGTCCTAAGAGGTTAATATGCAGCCTAACATGAACTCTGTGTGCTGACCAAGCTTCCTTTATGTCCTTCAGATGAGGGCCAGGTGTATGCCTTTGGCTCAGACTATTATGGATGCATTGGCGTTGACAAGGCTTATGGCTCTGAAGTGCTTGAGCCCCTGCAGCTGGATTTCTTTCTTACCAATGCTGTGGAGCAGGTCTCATGTGGAGATAACCATGTGGCAGTGCTGACCAGGAACAGAGAAGTCTACACGTGGGGCTGTGGGGAGTACGGTAGGTAGAGTCTCCCTGCACCCTAAAGGCACTGGGACATACCTGCCAGAAAGTGGCTTGGTGCAGGTGTGTAATGCAGGGCCTGGGTGAGGCCTGCTTGGCATACACCCCGGGGGCAAAAAATGTTGTTTCTTTGGGACTTTCTTTCTTTGTATAAATGGGGAGCTGAAGCCTTAGGACTTCACTCTGGAAAGCTCTAGGTTGCCACTTGGCTTCCCTGTGGGTAGGGCAATGGTTCTGTTAGTGGGGTTGGATTCCCTTGAGGATTGGCAGGTGATGATGGATGTAGGAAGCAGGGAGATTCTAGTTCTGTAGGGAGGTTGTTTTGAAGAGACAATACCACCTGGTGAGGCCATTTTTAACTGCAGTATTTTCATTGATGCAGGACGCTTGGGCTTGGATTCAGAAGAAGATCACTACACCCCGCAGAAGGTAGGGCTGTGACTACTTCTCAAGATCTGCAAGGGCATAAATCCAAATTAGATGCTGTTTGGAAGTGCTATCTCTCTGAGGCTCAGGTGTTTTTTCTGATACATTATACAGTTAGCAAGGGTTTTAACTTTGCTTCCTCATTTCATTTTGCTTCCTTTCTCTCCTAGAGATCGTGGCAGAATCTAACCACTCACAAACTAGACAGCATCATAACTTAGAGCTTCATTGCTCTGATTTCCATGATGGAACTGGAAATGCCAGCTTAATGTTGTAGAAAACATAATGAGAAATACCAAATGGCTTACCTTGGGTCCATAGAGTGTGTTGCACTCACAGCAGTGCAACTACTGAGTCTTTGAATGTAATATTATGAGTTAATGATAAGTTGAAAGCAAAATGTTGAAATACAGTGCTGAGGTCACTGGAGTATTCTAACCCACTGGGTGTTAGAAACAAATAAGGATGTGCCTGGAAGCCAAAGATCTGTGATCACACAGTATCACACCCACACGGCACAGGCACAAACCCAGCCCTGCTCATCTAACTGGGTTGGTGTTTGTAGAGCCCATCTGGCCAGGCTGCCTATGCATCATATTTCAGGTTCCTGTGCTGGTCACTGATGTCTGCCTTGAATGTCTGCATTGTGACCAGAGTTTCCATATGCTACAGACTTTATGGTGTTCTTACACAAAATAACTGTATTGGCTATTGATAGTGTCCAGAGTAGCTGTTCCACTTTCCTACCCTCATATGTTTTCCATGTGCCACTTCCATGTAATAGGTGTTGGGATTTTTATTTTCTTAGGATATATTTCTTCCACCTAGGTGGATGTTCCGAAGGCCTTAAACATTGTGTCCGTTCACTGTGGCTGTGATGGAACTTTCCTGCTTACCCAGACAGGCAAAGTCTTGGCATGTGGACTCAACGAGTTCAACAAGCTGGGCCTGAATCAGTGCACATCAGGGATAATCAATCACGATGTAAGTGTGTTTGGATCCCTGGCTCCAGCTCCCAGCAATCAGTAGTACATGGGGAAATGGAAGTCCTGTGACAGTGTTCATTAGCTTCATGCCAATGCTTTAATTCCAGTCAAGACAATGGATACTGAGATTGTGGGAAGAGGCAATCTGTTCCTCAGTTTTCTGTCTGCCCTGTGGGCTTATGTCAAATCTGAGGTAGTGAAACCGAGTGAGCTGCTCTGGTGACTTATCCAGTGATGTGGATTCTGGCAGTTTTTTTATCATACTTGTTTTAGGACTGTCTGTAGGTCCTAAAACGTAGATTTTAGGTCCATTAAACCTAAATCTAAACTTCAGGTTTAATATTGTGGTCAGACCTGAACTTGCATGAGTAGGTCTCAGCTGATGAATGTGTGATTTTTTCACTTTGTACTTACTCACGTCTTTTGTCAGACATACTGTGAGGTGCCATATGCCACTTCCCTTACTTTGGCCAAGCAGCTGTCCTTCTACAAGATCCGTACCATTTCTCCAGGGAAGACACACACAGCTTCTATTGATGGTGAGAGCCTTGTGTAGTAAGAACTGAAGGCTGGTTGCTGAATTACTTTACATCAACTTTGTCCTTTCAGCCTGGCCCTTGACACTGGGGTTTTGCTCTTGGTAGCAAGATTTATGCCAGCTCCAGGAACTCAGGATTCCTGTTTCTCAGCAGTCTTGTTTCCTGACCAGCTGAAGCAGCAATGTCAGCCTTCCTGTTTTTTTAAAAGGGAGAAAAAAGTTTGGGGAAGAATCGTGCTCTGGGCTAGCAGAGGAATCATTTATGATCAACTCATGCTTTGCCCAAGTGACATCAGAGAGCTGTGAGGAGTCCCAGCCCCTAGAATGAGAAAAGGGAAGCAGTGGGAGAAGGAACTGGGGAGGTGTTTCCAGACAAAACCCATTCCTTTTGGCTGCCACTGTCCCCTTTCCAGCCTGGTTGGCCACTCAGCAGAGCCATTCCTGTTCGTGGGCTGTTGCTGCCTGTGCTCTGTATGCATGGCTGCTTGCAGAGCTGGGCCCTCGCTGTGACTGTCTCCTCCTTCCTCCTGGCAGAGCGAGGCCGCCTGCTGACCTTCGGCTCCAACAAGTGTGGACAGCTTGGTGTTGGGGACTATAAGAAGCACCTGGGAATAAACCTGCTGGGAGGCCCCTTGGGGGGCAAGCAGGTGATCAGGGTTTCATGTGGAGATGAATTCACCATAGCTGCTACTGACGGTGAGTGAACTTTGCCAAGTTGTGATGGGTTACTTTAAACTTAATCTGCAGAGTGGTTAACTGGCTCCCACTGATCATTTCTTTTACCAGCCCTGCAGTGCAACAGTGAAATAAAGAAATCCCCCTAGACTGGGGCTGTCTTGCCCTGTTGATTGCCTCCATGCAGCCCCAAGTATTTGCTGTCCCTAAGGTTGCAGAGTACTGACTTGATGGCTGCCTGTTAGGTTTGTTATTGGTTTGTTCTCCCACTGTCAAAATGGAGCTGGTGGATTAGATACTTCGGGATAGCAGTTACAGCAGGAAGACTGATCTGATCCTTACAGTAATTACAGGCTGAGGAGGGGGGGAATTGAGTCTCTGAATTTCTCTCTCCTCAGACAACCATATCTTTGCTTGGGGTAATGGCGGGAATGGGCGTCTGGCAATGACATCGACTGAGAGAGCTCACGGCTCAGATATTTGTACCTCGTGGCCTCGGCCAATATTTGGATCATTGCATCATGTTCCAGACCTGTCGTGCCGTGGCTGGCACACCATCATCATTGTTGGTAAGTGTAAATTTAGGATGTAGTTTTAGGATCTTGTTTGTGATGATATATTCTCTTCCCAGGAGAGTATAAATCTTGCCTGAGAACAGACCAAATTTCTGGGGGAAAGGTGGCAAGCTGCTCTGAGCCATAGGCCTGCAACACTGGCTTTGTAGGAGTTATCTTGCTTTCTGTGTGGCACTCTAACTGAAAGTGTGTTTCTCTTCTTGCAGAAAAGGTGTTGAACTCCAAAACAATACGATCCAACAGCAGTGGTCTGTCCATTGGTACTGGTAAGTAACCTGCCCTGGGGAGCTCTGGTTTAAGTCCACTCCGTGGTTAGTTTGAGTGGATGAAGTTTGGTCCTGCAGCATGGGTTCTCTGTGTTTGAAAGGCCTCACAGAAGAGCTCAAAGAGAAGAAATCTAGTTGGTTCCGTGCATCGAAAGGGATGGCCAAACCTGAGGAAGTAATAACTGAAACAGAGGAGAAACAACATGGATGGAGAGAGGCCTATGTAGTTAAGGAACTTCAATTTGACAAGGAAAAGCTGAGAGGAATTCACTGAAGGGAGCTGATGTGGGAAGGGGCTCCATGGGGCAGTTGCTGTAGAGGTGGAGTCCAGTTTCTTGGACCTGTGGGAAGCCTGGGGCCAAGAAACTGCAAAAGACTGCTGCACACAAGCGCTTACAGAGAGGCCTGCAGGGAGTGTTAGGAGCTAAACTGCTGAGGGAGATAATGCTAGCATGTGCTCTCACCATGGCCATACAGTGCAAATTTGTGCATCTTCTCTGCTCCATCTGGGGTTTGGCAACAGGAATAGCATAGGTGGGGAAAAGTATAAAGTTTTCACTTTTGTTTGCTAGTGGCTCAGAGCTGCACAACTGGGGGAGGAGAGGAAGAGGATAATGAACAGGAAGCAGAAACCCCCAATCCCAGTGGAGGCTTTCGGGGAACCATGGAAGCAGATCGTGAGCTGGGGGGCTGGATCAGCACTACAGAAGCTAAGGGAAGCAACAGTGCTGACAGCAGCTCCTGCCCTGGCTGGCTGCGGCAGGTAATGTGGTTTCATGGAAATGCCTTAAAATGGGGATCTAGGCTGGGAAAACTGTGTGGCCCCTTCCACCTTTCAGGGATACTCTGATAGGTTCTTAGAGCCGTGTTGCACAGAGCCCTTAAGGCCTTGCAGTCTGTTTAACCACAAGAGGGTGTTGGTGCATCAATTGAGAAAATAAAATGCCCTGCAGGAAGTTGGCAGGCCTGACAGAGCTGCTTTTGTGTATCCAGGAGCTGGAGAATGCTGAATTCATCCCCATGCCTGACAGCCCCTTTCCTCTGAGCATGGCATCTTCAGAGCCAGAGAAGGAGACTCTTCCTTACCAGAAACTTCAAGGACTCAAAGTGGCCTCTGAGGAACCTGTTGGATTAAACAAGCCTAAAACGGACCCCTGGGTAATGTTATCAAAGTGAATGCTTGGCTAAAAGCTCTTGGGGACCATAAATGGCAATGTTTGAATTATGGGGAGAGCTGACAAGAGACTGTTGGATTGGCTTAATTCATCTGGATGAGGAAAGGAGGGCTGGTGATAATCAGAGATGATGCTGCAAAGAAAAAATCCCAAGGATCCAGAACACAAGGCTGATTCTTGGTCAAATTTAAAGTAATGAGATCAGTCCTATGGGAAAATAATGTATAATGCAATTGGAAAAAAAAGAGAAGCCAAGGGCTCAGAAGCCTAGCAGAAAACAGAAATTTAGAAAGCAGAATTTATTGTGAGATAGGAAGAAGAATTGATATAGAAAATCAATGAGAAATCACAACTTGTGAGACTACCTAACTCCAGGAGTTTTCTGTCCCAAGAGGAGGCATGGATTCTGTGATTAGGGAAATGGGGGTAAACTGGATGGATTTTGGTTATAGGAGGACAGGAACAATCTTCCCAGGAAAAGGAGGAAGCTAGTGGCTTTGTACAAAAGGCAGAAGGAGAAGTTGCTTATTGGCCCTGCCTGCTAGAAGTTTGTCAAGTCAGGGCACAAGTCTGGGATAACACTCTGGGCATGTTTTTTTCTTGTGGCTATACAACTCCTGGCCTTGCACTCAAACCTGGCCTGACTTCCTTCCAGTCTCTGGAGCCTACTTGCCTGAGTCCAACCTTACCATGTAGTGAAGGGAAGGATGCATCTCCTGGTGCAGGCTGCACGTGCAGTGCTCTGCAAGTGGAGGTGACACACCTCCGAGGCCTGGTTTTACAGTGTCTGGATGATCAGAAGAAGCTGCAGCAGGAAACCGTTCGTCTTAGTGACCAACTCCAGCAGTTCTGCAGGAGGATGGAGGAAATGCAGCAGGTGAGAATCCATCTTCTGCGTGCACATCCATGCTCAGGGCTCACCGTGCTCCTGCAGATTGTGGAGGCTGTGCAGAAGGAAACAGCTCTTAACAGCCATGTCTATCAGAGCAGAATTTAGTGGTACTAAGAAATATGCCTGTTTCTTGTATAAGGTGCTGATGTGGGCTCTGATAGTAGTAAGATAGGAATGAAGCCAAGAAGACTTTCCTTTGATGACAGCCCAGTCTTTGAGGGACATGGAATTTACCTTTATTTCTCCTGATGAGAAGGGATGGGCAGTCTCAGATGTTGAGAAAAGTCACAAATGGCTGTGGCGAATACAAACTGGGCCTTGTGCAGCATCTAGCTTGTCTGCAGCTAGTCCTGGTGCTGTTTGGGTAACTGCTATGTATTTTGACAGGTGAAGGTTCATTCCAAAGGAACGCAGACAACCAAAGAGGAGATGGAAGTGGATCCGAAACCTGACGTGGATTCAGATTCCTGGTGTCTCCTGGGAACGGACTCGTGCCGCTCCAACCTCTAGTCTCCTGAGCCCACTGGGATCCATCTAACTTCACAGCACACTAACCGAATGCAGAGAGCGGCTTTTCTGGCGTCAGGTCACTCGCAGACAAGGAGCGAGGCCGGAGGCTCCAGAGCAGCACCCATGTACGTTTGATATGAACTAGGAGTGAGTTTGAGAGGGGGAGGGCCCTTGAGCTCTAGGCCAGCTCAGTGATTGAAGCAGCAGCAGCTCCTCTTTGTACCTTATCTGTCAATTCTGCCCGTGACGCAGAACGGCCCCATTATGGCAATGGCTCCAGTAGCAGCTTGTGGCCCTTTCATTGTTTCACTGTTCCCAGGAGCTGCCTTTGGGACCCCAGTATTCATCATTGCATCTCTAGATGAGAGGAGGAAACGTGTTTTGTACTGAAGCTGGCTGAACCCTAAGAGTCGCCACCTTCATTTCAGTGGGGTGAAGGACTAGGATTCTCTCCTTACCACGTGGTGAGGCCCTGCTGGTGAGGCTGCTTCCCTCTGCTGGAGCAGAGGGACAGGTGAATGTATCATTCTGGAGGCAGTGGAGATGTTCCTCTTAGGGAGATAATAGTAGACACCGTGTCCCTGGCCTCGAGGCATAGCTTCTGGCCATATGGCTGTGTCCACTGGTCTGCATAGACAGAGTTTGAAGGCTTTATTCTGGGTGCTGAGGGCTTTCCAACTTCCAGGCAATGCACCGAGATGAGTGAATCAGGTGTTTCCCGTAGCAGTAGTGAGGACTGTCTGAGATTGGATCTGTAGTTCTCAATTTCAGACCACGTGCCTCCCAACCAGATGCCAAGCATCTGGGCCTCAGACTAAGTTACCCATTTCTTGCTCCAGCTGTATAACTTGGTTTGGGTGCCAGAGTTTCTGGCTTCTTTGCATAAGCCTGTAGCTGCTCCCTGCTTGGCTTCTCTTCTGCTCAGTCCCTGTGCCTACACTCTGTGTGGGTGTGGGAAAAATCCGTGTTTTTCCACTCAGTGTTCTGATGAAGCTGGAATGCCATTTCCTACCCAGAATAGGTCACTACTGCTGTGGTCACAGGATGTAACCTTCCCCAAAGACCATGAATGATCAAATCTCAGTTTGGAATTCACCTTCTTTCAAGAAGTGAGAAGCTTTCCCAAGAAAATTGGAGACAGGAAGAGGCATGGTCTGATGCTCAAGATTTACTCATTTTCTGTTAGAGAATGAAGGTAATTTTATTCCCCTTAAATTTATTACCAAACTGACTTTGAAGTAAAGCTTATGGGATTGATAAGATCCCTGGGAGCAGCTAGCCTCCCCTGCCTTACGTGGCGCCTCCAAGGAGTCCTAAGTTCTCTCACCTTTGCTGTGAGAATGGGGTTATGATTTCGTCAGGCTTAAATGATCCCCATCAATGGCATGTTACTAGAATTGCCTTAGGTCTACTGGAGGTGGGTATCGTATCACCTCTGACAGACTTCTTTGGAGAGACTCTTCCGGGGAATCCAGCATTCCCCATTTGTCTCTAGAGGTGGATGCCAAACCATAATGCTCCTTAAATACTTCCTTGGTGCCTATTGCTAGTATCTGGGAGCTGAATCAAGTGCTGTCTTCCCAATGCAGTGTCCAGGGCAAGGATCGTTCCAGTGTGCCTGTCCATTGCTACCAAAAGCAGGGCAGGAGGAGAGCCCTCCTGGGAGGTGGCCCTGGTTTGCCCTTGTGACTCTGCTCTTCTTTCCCCCACGTGCGTTGGAGCCAGTTCTCAGGTCAGGGTCCCAGCTTGAGGGTCGTTGGTCACAAGTAACAGTGCCTTTGAGGACTGAAAAGTTGAGCCTGAGCCATGTCCAATAAGCAAGCACCAAGCTGATGAGAGTCGCTCTCCTGCAGTGCACTGCTATCCTCATTTCTCAATGCTCTGCAGTTGGGAAGCTAGGTGCACAGACTGGATTCCCCTTGGATCTAGTGGAGGATTAGGGTTCCCGACAGAGAATGCCCTGTGCTCCACAATCTCATATGTGCCTTAGAGGATTCACGCTATCCAGGTTGTGCCTGTTACAGACCACGGATTTCACACCAGCCAGCTATGCAACAAAAAAAAGCAGTTTAAAGGTAGCACCTTTGTCTTGGGCTGAAAACAGAAAGGCAGGCAGGCAGAAGTGCCTTTGAGCAGTTTCAAACCCTTTTTACTTCTCCCCTTCTTGCAGTGCTAGCTCCATATGTGTTGGTCTCCTGCTAGTGTTGCTATTGAGTTGTTGTGGAACACAACTTATGCCTGCTCTGACACTCTGGCTGAAAACTAGTTTGTCGTTGTCTTTGAAAGGTTAAAGGGTGGAGTGGTTTGGAATTTCTGTTTAAATAAATGTGTAAACTCATACTCCTTTGTTTGAACTCTTTTTCTTGTCCTTTTTTTTCCAAGAGGAAAGGGAAATATGCATACAGTCATCTGGTTTTGTGGCATTCTGGTTTTGATTATTTTCTTTTGCTTATAGAATGAGGGTGAAAGGGCTTTTAGGTTCTTTGCTCTGGTTAAAAAAAAAAAAAAAAAAAAAAAAAAAAAAAAAAAAAGTCAGTTTCTCTGTCAACAACAACCAAACAAAAAACCCATTCTTTTCTTATACTGCTACATCTCCTAGTGACGTCAAGAGCACTTGTGTCTGTGTGTGTTTATTTCCACAGTTTGAGTGCCAAGTGGGGAAATGAGTAATGGGAAGAGAGGCTTAAAGGGAAGAAGTACCTGTTTCTCTCAGATCTTGACTCATCATTAAGGCCTGCAGAAGGGAGAACCTGCCTGACACCTGCTCAGCCAACTGTTCCTGCACACTGTACTGAAAGCCTGCCACTTTTATCAGAAGTTTTATTAAATTGTGAAATATATTGACAGGCAGAGCAGAGCAGAGTTAAAGATTTAAAATTCACTATAGATTTGGATACTGAAAATACAGTATGCCTTTGAGAGGGGGATTGTACTGCAGGAGCAAAAGAGGAAGCTGAGGTGGCATGAATAACACAGCTTGAGTAGCATCAGGGTAACTAAGCATGATAGCAAAGCAGCACCCTAAATCTCTGTGCTGAGCCTGATACTTTGTCTAAGGTGTAACTAAGTTTTAAACCAGTTATTAGGCACTTTCTGGATACTGAAACAATAGCAAAGAGGGCTGAACTGCCCACCTTAGCTCCAAAACAGGCAACAAATGGAAGCCTGGCAATTTAATATTAATAACGTTTGTTTAATCTGCAGTTTCAATCTTTTCAATCTCAGTGTTAGCCATTTGCCTGTCAGTTATGAGAAATCATGTGGGTTTATTTTACAGCATCAAATGCTTTTCTGTGTGTATCCACGTGTCACCATTTATACTGCTGACCTTTAGTGTCCACTAAATATTGTCAATAAAACATAGTGCAAGGGAAACAGAGTTAATATTAGAAGACAATCAGTGGCGCTGAATTTTTTAACTAGTGTGTTCAAATCACTTATACCTTTCACGAGTTCAAGGAGGCTCAGTTTACTACTTTCCTGCCTCTTGTCACCTCTTGTTATCCTGTTTTTCAAAACCCTGAAGTTAGAGCATTGGTCTTGCTTCTCCAATTAGTTCAAATACAGTAAATTATTTTCCCTTCTTTTGAGTCTGGTTTTTCTCTCAGGTTTGTACACGCATCATTGGCTGGCACAGTGCAGCAGTGATCCTTTCTGGGACCTTCTTGCTTTTCCAGGGTGTGCCAAGGGATTGAGATGTCTGCTCTCTGTAGGACAGAAGCTCTTGAACCTCTTTCAGGAGTCAGGTTCACTTATTGAAGGCTGGAGTATTTCTTCATATTCAGCTTTTGACTATTCCAGCTTAATTTAGTTGTTTTAGATCTTTCTCTAGGTTCCCGTGAGTTGCTGCTTTTGCTACCGGAGGACTTGCAGAAGGAGCTGCTGGCGTTTTTTTATTCCTTGTTCGCTTCTTGTTGCAACTTTCTCATACAAAGTAGTGATTCTTACTGTGAGAACACAGACCACTGTGACCATTTAAAATAACTTTTACACAAGAGCACTAGTTTAACATATTTAATAATCAGAATCTAGAAAAATAACATCTCAAGAAGAAAACAAAAGAAGGGATATGTTTTTGTCATAATTCCCTATCATTGCAGCAACCAAGATGAATATAAGCAGATGACTTAAGGAAGGGTGCAAGTTTTGTTTTTTAGAGGTTCCTAGCAACTTGGCCTGCAGGGAAACTCGATTTTTTAAAATATTAAATCTGATTATGATGGTTGTTCTGTTGCCTCAAGGGCCTGGCTGATTTAGAGTATCCCTGGTGTTCTATGCACATGAATTGGCATAAGGATTCAAACAAAAAGTGCCTGCTATTGCCAGCTTTTCTAACCTCTGGAATTTCTGATCCTGAGCTTCTTGTGCTAGGAAAGGGGCATCTTTTGTGGGGCAACCTAGGGTGCAGGTCAAAGTATACAAGTTCCATTATTCAGCTTATTCATCCTGACCTGTTCACTTGCTGTAAATAGAAGCTTGCAGCCAGTGTTGAGACTACAGAAAACACAGATGTCTACAGCTGAGAATCTGACAAAAACCAGGCAGAGAGTCACAGCTCAGGTACAGTTGGGCACTGCCTCATCAGCGCCTCCTCTGTGGTGGAGGTGGGGGCCTATTCTTTATGTCCTTGCATTTGGGGATATGTCTCTCAGCTACTTGGGGAGCAAACTTGCGCCCACAGTAGGTGCAGGCAACATAGTCTGGGTTTTCAATGGGAGGCAGTGGGGGCAGCTCAGACACCTTCCTCCCCGTAGCGAGGGTTTGCTGCACCTGGCGGGCCTGCGACATGATGCGGATGAGAGCCTCGTGCTTCTGTTTCCAGTTGTTCTTTCTGGGTGGTGTTTTACTCTGCAGAAGGGAAAGGCAGTCAGGGCAACTGGGACCACCATCAGCCTCCATTCTCAAACTTGAACTCAGAGCCCAACCCATCTCACCTATCCCTGTGCATTCCCTGTAGACATAAAACCCAGCCTGAGAAGCTGAGTCCCACAAAGGGAATCAGAAAGACCAGCACAAGGGACAATGTAAAGGAAATACTGATGGAAACATCAGTATTTAAAAAGAGCTTAAGGATAACCAGAAAAGCAAGCAGTAGGGCCAAGGAACTAGAGAGGGTTGCAACATCTGCTTTGCAGGAACAGAGCTGCATGTTTCCACTGCCTTCATTTTAACAGACCATGTTATTATCTGGATTTTCAGTCAGTTCCCTGCAGCCCCTGATGTCACAGAGCTTTATTGCAGCAGAACCAGTCTGCATCCTAGCTATAGCAAGGAAGTGAGCTTTCTCCAGGAGTACATCCTTGCCACATCATAAAGCCAAGTCAGGACTCCTGCCCCCATCTATGAGATTTTAAATGGATCTATTTATCCATTTGGCAAGAATCTTTCAGAGGCAATAGCTGTACTGTATCCCTTAGCCCCATGTACATGAGGTGCTTGCATCTCAGTCAGATATTGAAGTGGAAGGAGTATGAACAGTAGGTGTGGATCCAGGGACTGCACATTACCTGAGGACTCCTTGAGCTCTTCCACTGCTGATACTGTTCCAGTTCTGTTCCCCTAGCTCTGGCCTTTCTGGAGTCAAACACTTTCCTCTTGGAGTCTTGGTTCTTGCCACAGATACTCATGTGTTTCTCAAGCCTCGTGCAGAGGAACTTACGTTTGCAGAAGCTGCACTGTCCAAACCCCTCCTGCTCCACAGCACTGGCGGCCTGCGTGTATAGCATCTCTGCAGATGGGTGGTCAGCAGAATCTCTGTCTGAGAGGGTAGAGAGAGAAAGGCTATGTTTTGGGGCCAGTTTTGAATGAGAAGCTAAATGGTCCATGGGTATGTTGTCTTGTGTTTTGCTGTTTGTTTTGTTGTATTTTGCAGCCACCAGCCACTCCTTGAGTTTCCCCACAGCCAGCTCTTGGGGGTGGAGAGTGGTGCCAGGCTTGGGGATAGTGTCCTCTGCAGTGTGTGTCCCACTGAAAATTTTCTCTTCAGGGTGCCTTGTGGCCTTTTGCTCATGGGTCCTCTCCGCTTCACTTTCTCTTTTCTCCTCTGCCTTCATAAGGTCCTTCTCTCTTTGAATTCTCCTAAGTGTCTCCTCTGTGCTCTTTAGCTTCTCTCCAAGAAGGGCCTTTTTCTTTTGAATTGCCTCTTCTATGTTCCTTCTATCTGCCTCCAGCTTTAGGATGTATGCCAGCTCTCTCCTGTATAGATGGGGAGCTGATGGTTCAGGCTCTCCTGCCCAAGGGCAGAGCACTGCAGCTAACTGAGACCTCCCTGCTGGAACCATCCCTTTGCTTATTGAGCTTGATCTACTGTTTGGGGGTTCTTGCATGAATGGAAAACTTCCAGTGTTGAGTAATGGAGCTCTTGCCCTCTTCTGCTGAGAAATTGGTTGGAGGGGATATGCACGGTCCACTCCTTCTTTATGTCTGCTTAATGATTTAGCCGACAGAGTACAGGCCTGGCTGATGAGATATTTGCTCTCTAGTCCACCTGACCAGAAGCTTCCACGCCTGGGCCTGTCCTGTGTGTTTTCTGCAGACATAGAATAGGAATATCTTTGGTTCTTTTGTGCATAGAGATCTTTTAAACTTTCCTCTTTGCCAAGTATGAATCCATGCTGAAAGTTGTTGTTCTGGTGTTTCCGCTGGGAACCAGGAGAAAACTTCGTAGCTGCCACCACAGAAGCCACCGGTGGAAGAAACACCATTCAGTGCCTGAGAAAGAGCCTGAGGTTAGAAGCAAAGCCATTACAGAAAATTTTGTCCAAAACTGGACAAATCTTCTCCTAACTTCTCCTAAGTTTATGCATGGAGGCTGTAGATAAAGCTTATAATAAGTATTAGTAAAGGTTTTGTAACTTTTCTGCTTTCTACAAATCTTTACATTCCTTCCATCTAGGAAGCTCCCATGCTGCCTCTTCTAGTCCCAACCGTTTACACAGCCAGAAATAAGAGAGACTTTTATTTCTCTTTCTGTCTGAGCCCTGCCTTATCATGGTAGCAGCAGAAATACACTGCAATGACAGAGGAATTGTTATACTCCCTAGGCGGTTTCCCATAATGTGTCCCTTCAGTTCTGGCAGTGTGATCCATCATTGAGTCACACAGATCTGACATGCAGGAGTCCAACCAAGCTCGGCACAAGCTTCCTGTGGCTCGTTCCACCACATTCCCCGAGGTGTGTCCGGTGGTCACGCCGCGGGGCGAGCGGGGTTACCTGCGGGGCTGCGTCCGGCGCTTCGCCAGCCCCCCTCCTCGGCAAGCTGCGTCGCCACACGCTGCGCTTTTGGCCCGAGAGACCCGACCTCTCCTGCCGCCGCCGCTGCTGCTGCTGCTGCCCACAGCTCCCGGGGCCCCGGCGCGGAGCTGTGCCCGGCGCGGAGCTGTGCCCGGCGCGGAGCTGTGCCCGGCGCGGAGCTGTGCCCGGCGCGGAGCTGTGCCGCAGCACCGTCCCGAGCTCTGCCGGCTGCTGTTGCCGGGAGACCCGGATCGCTCCCGGCCGCGCGGCCGTTCCACGGCGGCACGAGCGCGGCGCCCGGGGGCGGCCCTGATGCATTATTCATGAGGCGGCCTGGCATGCATTATTCATGAGGCGGTCCGATCTGTATTGCTGTGTATTGCCTTGGGAAAGCTGACTTGGAACGCAAACTGGACAGAGCTAGAGAATAAAGTAGATATTTATTGAAAGGCCTTTAAGGGTACACCTGGGGCAGGACAGGGCCTGACCAGGCTACACCCAAGGTGGGCTTGAAATGGTCAGACAAAATGGACGACCAGCCAAGAGGTCTTACACGTTTTTAAGTTTTGGTCCATTTGCATACTGGGGTTTAATTGTCCAGTTACAGCTTCGGGTTGTGGAGCCTCATCCTTCTTGTTTTCTTTCTTCAGTCCACTGTTGTTTATGCTTTTGGGCCTGAAAGTTATACTCGTTGTCCTTGGTCTTCAGCAGGAAAAGCATTTGTTTTGTCTACCTACTCTGTGAAGAGAGTTTACGAGCACTTAATATGAGGCTCAGAACTAGGCAGCACAGAATCTAAAAAACATGAAAGTCAAAACTTAAGTCATCAGTATTATTCTGAGGCGCTCCGATGCGCGTTACTGCTGAGGCGGCGAATGAGAGACCGGCCCTACGCCGCTGCGCCTCTTCATTGGCAGCAAGAAGGAGGCCACGCCCCCGGCGGCCACCACGCGGCGCAGGCGCGGCGGGGCGCGCGCCGGCTGCAGCAGCCGGGGACGCTGGGGGAGGTGGCGGTGCCGCCGTGGCGGACGGCGAGGGCTTGGTGTCCGTGGACTACGAGGTGCACGGCAAGGTGCAGGGCGTGTTCTTCCGCAAGTACACCCAGGTGCGTGCCGCGGTCCCCGGGGGCGGGCTGCCCTGCCTGCCGGCGTGCGCCGCGCCCCCTGTCAGCCCACTGCGGCTGCCTTGGAGGGGCCGAGCCGCGGGCGGGCGGGATCGTGGCCGCGGCCAAGGGCTGAGCTCCGGCTGGTGCTAAAGGGGGCTGGCATCGCGGTGCTGCTGGCAGCCCGGCCGGGTTATGTAAGCGTGACTGAAGGGTGAGTTTCAGCCCCAGTTTCAGTTCTTTCGCGTGAAAGAATATACTGAGTAGTCGAGTGAGTCCTCTGCTGCTTTCCTGCTGCCTGAACCACAGGAAAATTGACTCCTGTATGCGAATGTTGTTTTATTGCTGTATTACAGTTTGGATCAACCTCATTTTGCTCTTCATTGTCTTCTCAGGGGGAGGCTAAGAAACTGGGGCTTGTTGGCTGGGTCCAAAATACCAGCCACGGCACTGTTCAAGGGCAAATCCAGGGCCCAACTGCCAGGGTGCGGGAGCTGCAAGAATGGCTCAGGAAGATAGGAAGTCCCCAGTCCCGTATCAGCCGAGCAGAGTTCAGCAATGAGAAGAAGATCGAGATGCTGGAGCACAAGGAATTCCAGATTTTGAAGTGACTTTGTCCAGGAAGAAGCAAAGTCTGGAGTGTGAGCTGTTCTCACCGAACATTTCCCCTCTTCCTCACTCATTCAGTCAGCCAGTGTTCAGCTCTAGAGAACTTTATTTTATTAAATTTCTAATTTATTGTTTTGCTGCACTGTTATTTGATGCTTGGCTTTTCGCAGAATTCCATTGGGTAGAGGAAGAGGTATGTTGTCTCTGTTAAAGGGGTTGTTCAGGGCCAGAGCCTCTGTTTCCAAGTGTACGTGTTTTGGGGAGTTGTATTTGAGATAAATCTGAAATTTGTAGAGTGTGATGCTTATGTGAAGGAAATCACAGGGTCAATGCCGACGGAAAACATCGCAAAAATATAATTTCTGTGCACAAAATGCCTCAGAAACAATTTATTTTATTCCAGAACTTCATATTTTCTGTAGAATAAAATTGCTTGAATTTCGCCTCCTGTGTGACATGGATGTTGGATGGAGGCGCTGAGTGGATGACGGCCCTCGGAGCGGGATCTTCTTGCCAAAGCTGCCCCTCTCCCTCCCCGCTCGGTGCGGCTGTGCGGGAATGGCCAGGGGGAAGCCGTGCTTCCGGCAGCAGGGCCAGGCCCCCGCCCTTCCCGGCCTCTTTGGGCCCTGTCGGGCGGGAACTACAACTCCCGGCGTGCTCTTTGGGCCCTGTCGGGCGGGAACTACAACTCCCGGCGTGCTCTTGCCCGCGCCCCCCGGCTCGCGCCTGCGCACGCCCTGCGTGAGGAGCTCTGCGGCGCGGCCCCGTTTGTCTCGCGCGGAGGCCGTTGCGGGGCCGCCCCGGTCCGGTGAGGGGGCGAGGGCGGGACGCGGGAGCGGGGCCCGGGGCCGCCGGGAAGAGGAAGCTCCGGCTGTGAGGGGAGGGCACGAGCAGCGTGTGGTGACCAGCTGAGCCGCGGGTCCGCGCTGCCCTCCTCAGCCCCCGGGGCCAGGGAGCTTCGGGAGACCTGTCACAGCGGCGGCACCGAATCCTCAGGCACGGCTAGCAGGCCCCTTGAATGCCACTAGGAAACCAGTAGGCGCCAAGGACTTGAAAACAGTGGGTTCTCTTTCGCATAAACAGCTTCTCTTTGCCTGACACCCATTGCCAAGCCTGCTTTACTTCTTCCTTGGATAAGTAAAGCGGATGCTGTTTTACCAGGACGAAGCACTGTGAATTTTTTGTGGGGACGGAGGCGTAGAAGTAGAAGAAAAGCAGCTTTTTGCCCAGTTCTTGGTGATATTTACTCTATAATTCTGATGAAAATTGCAGTAGAAATCTTTTGCTTTGAGTTTTGTCTTGTATTACAGTAGAGGTGTGATTGGGGCATACTAACTTTGAGAACACAGCATGTTATTAGTAAGGAGCTTAAACTCAGACTCTGGTCACCTACCCTGAAGGTACTGACAAGGTGTAGTCAGAGCCTGAGCATGAAAGTAATCACAGAAAAAAGCCTCTAATGCCAAGAAAACAAAGAAAAGTGTATTTATGAGGGCGAATGAAATAAGTGAAAGTATTTTGCGGTCTTTAATTTGTATTTCTTTATTTTTTTTTTCCTTTTCTCTCAGTGTTTTAAGGAACATGGAGCAGTGAGCTTCCTGCAGTTTCTTGTGTTTGTCATCTGTCAGCGTCTGACATGATCAAATGTTTGGTGGAAGACGTGCGAGCCAGGCTGCGTTCCGGAGTCGCTGTCAGCTCATTCGGACAGTGTGTTGAGGAGCTTGTCCTCAATAGCATCGATGCCAAAGCAACGTGTGTAGCTATCAGAGTAGATCTGGAAGCTTCTAAGATCCAGGTGGTGGACAATGGCTCTGGGATGGGGAAAGAGGACTTAAAGGCTATTGGAAAGCGCTACTTCACCAGCAAGTGCAGCTCAGTGAGAGACTTGGAGAACCTGACTTTCTATGGCTTCAGAGGAGAGGCTTTGGCAAGTATAGCCAACATGGCCAGTGTAGTGGAAATCTCATCTAAGACCAGCAGGACAGCAAAAACATTTATGAAACTGTTTCACAATGGGCAAGCACTGGAAGTATGTGAAGCTGAATTGAACAGACCGAGTGGCGGAACTACAGTCACCGTGTGCAATCTGTTCTATCAGTTGCCAGTGAGGAGAAAGTGTATGGATCCTGTGTTGGAAATTGAGAGAGTGAGACAGAAGGTAGAGGCTGTCTCGCTAATGCATCCTTCTGTTTCCCTTTCTTTAAGAAACGATGTTTCTTGTTCTATGGTGCTTCAGCTCCCTAAGACAAGAGATGTATACTCTCGGTTTTGTCAAATTTATGGACTGGGCAGATCCCAGAAGTTGCGAGAAATAAATCACAAGTCTGGCGGATTTGAGATAAGTGGCTTTATCAGTACTGAGGGACATTACAATAAGAATATGCAGTTCTTGTATGTGAATAGAAGGCTTGTTTTAAAGACAAGACTACATAAACTAATTGATTTTTTATTAAGAAAAGAAAGTGTAATTTGCAAGGCAAGAAGTGTCCCTGCAAGCCGACAGGCTAATTCAAGTCCTGGTCACCATCGCTGTGGGCCAGAGTTGTACGGGATCTTTATTCTCAATGTAACCTGTGCATACAGTGACTATGATGTGTGCCTGGAACCTGCAAAAACTCTGATTGAGTTCCAGAACTGGGAGGTTCTTCTAACTTGCATAGAGGAAGGAGTGAAAATATTTTTGAAACGAGAGCATTTATTTATTGAACCATGTAATGAGGACATCAGAGAATTTAATGAACATAATGACTTCCGTTTGCATAACGCTCCAGTTCTGAAGTCTTCAATTCCTGACAAGAAGAGCATCCAAGAAAGTTTTAAGAAAGCATGTAATGAAATTGTGGATTCTTATGAAGTGTGTACCTTGCAATCAAAAGATGTCAAAAGGAAATCCATTACTGGAAAAAAAAGTTCAAGTCTTATACAGTCAAGTAAAAATGTACAGGAAACTGAAAACGCCCCAATTCAGAACACTGCTGAGTCATCTGATCCATCTAGAAACAATAAAGCAGAGATTCCATTCCCAAGCAAAGATGACACAGTTTCTGATTTAATTAAATCAAATATCTCAGAACAGGAGCCAAAATACACTAAACGTTCCCAAAAAGTATCTGATACTCATCTGAAACCTTCAGAACATTCCTCTTTCAGTGAAGGGGTCAGATCAGAAATAAGAGAAGTAGATGGTTGCGGTGACCTAGGAGATTGTGCAGAGAATAATAGAAAAGATGTGGGCAGCCAGCAAGGTCAAGAAATACAGGAAAGCAAAAAGGTCCGTGCCTTAAATAAGGATATTATTCAGTCATTGCTTGAGAGAGAAGACCCTACTGAAACAGCATCAGGACCTGAAACTGTCTCTGGAAGTTCGTTAATAAGACTGTGTAATGCAAGAAGAAACAGGGAAACAGCTGAAGTGAAAGATGATGCCAGAAAAGAGGCTGTTCATTCATTAAAGTTGAGCCTTACAGACCTTATAAAAAGTGTTGTGCAAAATGAGCCCCCACATGACTGTGAACAAACAGAAACAAGTCTTGCATTAAACACACAGTGTAGGCCTGGCCCTCTCAGTGCCAAGAATATTTTTGACCACAAAGTGAATGTTTTGGTTCAGTCTTCAAATGCTAAGGGTATTTCCAGTAATACTAATAAAGAATATCGAGCTTCTTTTACCAGAGAAGTATGCATGTCTGATGGTAATGAGAGCAAGCCTTTGTCACATCGGGTGAGGGAGGAGGTAGCTATGCCCACTGCTACCAGTAAAAGACTGAAATACGAAACGCTGAGTAATACGGAAGTGCCGCTGGCAACTTCTTCGGGTATTCCTCACAAGAAAATTGTTATCAAAAACACTAGAAGACAGATAGCTGTGCCAAGACCTCAGCCCTCTAAGAAACTGAGCTTGTCCACACAGCTGGGATCATTAGAAAAGTTCAGGAGGTATTATGGGAGGGTTAAGCCTACACTACCAACACCCACATCAGAACAAAGTGAATGCGGTCTCCCAGTTCTTAATTCAGAAACTAATTGTGACTTTTCAAAGACTGGGAATGACAATCATGATAACTTCAGCAGTTGTGAAACTCCACCTGCAGAAGATACAGATTCTAATAATATTAGCCAAGGTTTTTGTTCCTTGAAAAAGACTCAATTTTGCAGTGGAGAAATGTCACAGGACAAACGAGCCCTTTGTCAGAGTCCTTTGACATTGTCTGATTACTCTCTGGTTAGTAACAAAAATACAAGTTGTAAAAGATCTCCAGAATCGTTATCATCCAAACTATCCAGAATGAAAACTGATCACAAAGAAATAGAACAACTTGGTGAACAGTTCCAAACAGATTCAAGTAGAAGGGAGGACCATTCTTTTGATCTTGAATGCTCAAATAATGATTTTATGTATAAGGTTTGTCGAACATATAAATCCTCAGTGGAAAAAGTGAGGGAGTGTAAGTCCAGCATTTCTAAGGAGACTGCATGCTCACAATCAGATGATGTGATAGCAGAGTCTATGAAAAGTCCTGTCAGCTCATCACCACTCAGCAGCATAGAAGGAGAGTACACAGTCTCTTCAGGCAATGTTTTATCATTACCTGCTGAAAATGATTGTACTAACATCATCTGTAAAGACAAAAGTACGTTAGGTGAATCCTCAGAACAAAATATGAAAGATACTGAGGTTCCCCATGTGGGCTTACAAAGGAACTTGGAATTCTCTGCTGACAACACAAGCACAGGCAATCCCAGGAATGATTTGTGTTCTGTCTGGCTGCAAGATTTTGATGCTTTATCGGGTAAGACAGTATACATCAATAAAGCAACTGGACTCAGCACCTATGGCACTCCTCCTAGTGAAGGATTTCAGACTGCCTGTATTCAAGATATTACAACAATGGCTGTGAATGTCGTTTCGGAGAACGGTAAGAGGGGAGGTGGTTGTAAAAATGGCATGAGGAAAACTGTTCTAGGTGCATGAAGTAATCTTGCTGTCAGCACCTGAGAGTTTTTACTGAATTAGTCACTGCCTTTTAGGTAATAGCTGCATGGAAAACAAGAAAGTGTTGGGAAGTATGGAGACAGTAGAACATTAACAGTAAAGATATTAAAAGATCACTTTTATTAAAATGGTAAAAAGAAATGTCAGCATCATGTCAACAGCTGCCTAGTTTTCACTGGGCATCATGATATTCTCTGTGATAACAGTTACATATAATTGTTGTTACATATAAAATGAGAAATATACTTCAAAGTAAGTGTACCAGAAAAGTACCATGTTTTTTACCATTTTGTCTTAAGTGGTTATGTTTCTAAAAATGTTAAAGAGAGCCTTATATTTAAAGAATCTTTTTAAAAACTGCATATAAAATTTAAAGCAACCCTTGAAAGATGAATAAAATATCTAACATCATTGAGAATGTGTAGTCTCCTGTCCCTGAATTTTAGAGGGCAGGCTGTTCTTTCACACTTTGTAACAGAAGTTGAACGGCATTGTTGCTGTTTTGATGGTGGACTAGTGAAAGAACCCTGCACTGTATTATTTTTTCAGGGACATAGTGTTCATGAGTCTTCACTGATGTGTCTGTTGGGTTTTCAGTTTCTCTATCTTCCTAATCTAGTTTGTCTGTCTAGTACTGTCTTTGATAATTTTCCCTTCAAGGAATATAACTGTGTTCTCAAGTTGTTCTTCATTCTGTCTATAGGTAGATTATATGAGTGAAGATGCAGCCATTCTTTGTGTAGACTTTATTTTCTACTGCATAATTTGTTTTGAAAAAGTAGTTTGGACTTCTTTCTAGATAGTTATCGTGTAAAAATTGCCTAATCAATTGTCATGGCCTTTGGTTTGTTCCATTTTTATCTATTACTTCCTTGTTTGTCACCAGTCAGAAACACTGGTGCAGTGTTTCAGTTGTTGAGCTATTCCCTTTTATGTATAATAATTGATGACAATAGTTTTTAATATTTATTGTGTTCCATTGAAGAAAATTTGATGCAAGTTTTTATAAAGCAAAATTTGCAAGTGCAAATATACACTCCTTGACTAGCATTTTAGTTTCTGTGGTATACTGGTTTTGTTGCCCACAGTGCTCTTTAGTAACCAGTGAAAGCCCTGAGATGTAGAACTTGACCTTCTATCCAAAATGTTGGAAAGTGCATTCATGTTTATAGAGATAATATCTCATGTACCCTTATGCTTTCAGATGATGTACAGTCTGTAGGCTTTGAAGACATATATTGTATTGCATCTTTTTACCTCCCATGGCACTGTTTTTTGCCTTAGCATTGGTATTACTCTCTGTTGTATCAGTGGTGCCAGTCTTTCTAAACTCTGTCGGTTCTTTGGGGAGATGTCTCATTTTATTATTTTCTTAGGTTAAGAGTTGGACCTCCCAAACCTTCACAGGGTGTTAGAACTGTGGCTAGATCCTATAGTTCGTAGGTTTTCAAAGTTCAACAAACATCTTTCATATGTTTTTGAAGCAAAGGATGTTTGTTCCTTTCAGCCATAGGAATAAATGTAATTGTGTCCTAACGCAGCATTTACATCTCTCAATGTTGAGTGCTGTTTTGGGCTGCTGTTAAGACCCAGGAGCGGAATGATTTCTTCACTTGTGTGCTTTCATTTTGCTTTTTAGAGTAGTGCTAGTAACCCCATGGTGTTGACTTAGAATTTCATAGCCCCTAAGAATAGCATCTCATACACAATTCTGGGGACGTTACACTGCTTAGCAATAGGTGGAAGTAGGTAAGAATAATCCATGTCCTCTTTTTCATGACAGCAGTGGTTGTCTGTCGTCTTTTCCATCCACAAGCCACGTGCTCAACAGAGATGTTAGATTTTATAGGCCAGACCTATGCATCTTCATACTGATTAAACTGTTTGCTACTGGAAAATGTATCAAATTTCATTTCACTATTGGATGCTTTTTTGAACAATGCATTTGTGGTAAGAAACTATCCTAGCTTAACCTGGTCTTTGTTGTTATGCCAGCTGTATTTGCAATTTTTGTTCCTTACATTATGCTATGTCATTACACTGGTATATCTTCATGATCTAACTGAGGCAAGTGAAATGAATGCTCAAATATGGTAATTGTATGGGGTTTACCTGGTAATAATAATAGTAATGATAACAACATTATTATTATTAGCACCTTTTCTGATGTTACTTGTCAGAAGCATCATATTAATAATATCTCTGCCAAGACTGAAGTCTCACCAGCCTTGGAGCAAGTAAATCCTAACTTTATGAACAATGTATATCTTAAACAAGGATTTTCCCTTCAAGAAAAAACAGGGAGATGACTCTTTGTCTATTATATGTATAAAATACTGGACCTAACTTGATACAGATGATGGATTCTTCTGTGAACAGAGAGATACTCTCTTTTCATGACAATAGCTATAAAAGTTCTGTCAGACTCTGAATTAGGCAGCATTCTTCAATTTGCCATAGTTTACCAGGAGCTACATCAGGCCACTTTGTCCTCTCCTCTGGGTTTTGTGACAATGGGATGCTGAGTTACTCTCCAGTGTTGGGCTGCCAGTTTGGATTCTCAAAAGATTCTCAGTCCCCAGGGTCGCTAGTCCTCACTGTAATGGAGCCAACAGTTGGGAGTCTATGGACTGGCCTAAGGTTTTATACAGCCTATTCACGCTGAGCTTATCAGCACACAGCTGGTTTTCTTTGGCTCTATCACTGTGCCTCTTTTCCTGAATGCACACCCTTAATTTCTTGGTAGAAAGGAACTTTATTAATTCATTATTATTTCACAAAGAATAAAAGACTGAATTGTACCAAAGGAAGGGTGAAATGTTTACCAATGTGCTGGAAATCTGAGCCACTTTTCTTAATGCTCTTGATAACAATACAAGTTTGTAATATTAAATCATTTCTGGGAGGGTGGGAACATATTGTTGGACTAACTCTGTTATCTCATGTGGGCTCACTGACTTGGCGTTTTCAGTTTTACAAATTCCTGATAACTGTATTAAGTATTGAAAGGAATGGTGATAGACTGACAGTTTTGCTGCTCTTTAACAGAGGAAATTCAACAGTGTTTTGATCTCTGATAGACTACTATATGCATCCTTTTTCTTTGGGGAAAACACTTCTGATTGCACTAATTCTGGAAATAATTGTTACAAGTTTAAAGCAGAAGCCAGTTTTTAAATACAGTCCTGCAGAAATCATGGTAATATTTTTACATTTCTTGAGGCATGTATGTCTGATAATTCTCAGCTTTTTACATATGTGTTGTTACTTCTCAATATTGGGTTAAAAATATGTGGGATACTCAAAATTTTGCAGGGCTAAGCACACGCTCCTTTATAAGAATATAATAATTGTATAGCTTTTAATTATTTTGCATGCTGCTGATTATGCAGCAGTAAACTTATTTTTTGGTTTAGGGTTTCAGTTCAGATGCCATCCCTTTAGAAGTGAGATTGTGCTTCCCTTCCTTCCTAGACCTCAAGAAGAGAAGACTCAGGCAAGCCAGAATCTGAGAGGTAGGGCCAGCTTTCCAGGACACAGTGTTCTGTGGTAAAAACAAATCAAAGAATTCTCCCAGATGTCCCAACAGGAACCCAGAATTACTCAAGGTCTGTTAACAATGGGACTGTGTGAGTCATCTCAGATCTAGAACTAGAAAAAAAAATTGGGTTGAAGGCAGGTTAAAGGATACTTATTTACAGGATGAAATACCCAATTCTTTGTTGAATTATGTCATGAGTTTAAGGAATAATTACCTACTCCCTTCTTTGTACTCATTCCAGCTTCGGAATGTGAAAAATAGCTTCAATCCTCACACTTTTTTTTTTTTTTTGCAGTGGAAAGGATGAAATAATCTTTTTGGTATGTAACTTTATCCAGAGGGAGTGGGTAGCTTAACAGGTCTTTCTTTCCCTACCATCCCTCCACCCCTTTTCCAGGCCTATTGAATTGTGCTGCAGCAGATTTGTAGGAGTCAGAAAGATGCACATTGCCCTTCCTAGTTGAAGCAGACAGTACAGAAGCCTAGTGCCACGTTCCTTTTTTTATTGGTACACTCTCCCCTTTTTATGAAGGAAAAAAATTGAAATAATACTTTTGTGAGGTTGGGGTACTCAATGAACATTCTATTGACAGATGGTGGTAGTCCCTGTATTATCTGTGTGTTCTTTCCTAGATGCTGAAGGAAACTCTCTCCAGTCATTGCTTTTGGAATGGCATAATCCTGTTTTTGTTCCCTGCCCAGATGTAAGTATTACCTTGCATCTCATGCTGAAATAGGAATAATTTTAGATTTTTGTTATTTTCTGACATTGGGTCCAAAATTGCAAATATACTGATTGTTGCATATAAGTTATGCAGAGATATATTACACCAAGGACCTGGCAGTTTTGGTTTTTATAGACTGTCTAGATGCAAGTCATTGTTGTGGATTTATTCAAAGAGAAGCAGGTATCAGGCTAATCCTTCATTTTACATAATTTCAAAACCAAAACATTGTAAACTGTCTTTCCCTCTACTGAGATAGTAATCTCAAAATTAAAAGTTATCGAATGGCAAAATTGTAATATACTGTCTGTCTGCTTTGTGGAATAAAGAGATAAAATAACCCAGGTTTGAACAGATCTTTAAAGTGTATTTTACCATAGCTGTTTTTAAAGCCTGGCAGGATTACAGCATGTGAGAGGGAAACAATGTTGGAGCTTTTGGAAAAACTTCCTTTGCTGTCATGAGGTAGCATTATCTTTAATCCTCATTTTGTGTGTGTGTAAACATATGTATGTAACCATTTCCACCTGCAAACAATAGGCATGGAGCTGCAAACCACCTGCTGGTGAGTTTCTGGAAGGGAACAGTTCTGTTCAGTCCTTGCAGTGACGTGTGCTCTGACTCACTCCGGGGTAATACATCCTTTGTAATGCCATCCCCTGAGAGCTCACGTAGGCCGATAATTAGCTTCAGCTTTTGAGAGGTACTTGGAATCAGCTGGACACCTTGAAATTAGCAAGTTAATAGCCAGGTGGGAAAGATACATGGGGATAGAAGCAGAGGAATTGCCAGATGATTTTTTTTAGTTGGTGTTATTCTTGTGTAGAAAGCTTGGTCTGTGAAATGCGTAGTTATGTCCAGTTTTTATTAAAGCTGGTTTGTTTGGAGTGTTTGCTCTGTGTGTTTGGGGGTTTTTTGCCCTATTGTTGGGCCTTTCCTTGATGTGGAATCCTATTTTTACAGATTGCAGTTGATGTGACCAGCGGTCAGGCCAACAGTCTGGCTGTGAAAATTCACAATGTCTTGTATCCTTATCGTTTCACCAAAGACATGGTTCACTCAATGCAGGTACAATACCATCTATTACTAACTTTCACCCCCAAATTCCCACTCAGCAGATGGGATTTGCTGATCTTTCTACCTGGTAGGAAAGAAATATCCAGGAAAGCAGCTCCTATTCCTAATTTTCACAAGCACTAACAGAATTCTTGGTCATGTGTGATACCAGCAGACATGTCTGCCATGCCATGTCTTAGTATCATCTCATGGTTAATGAGCTATCTGCAAGTGACTCTAAAATTACTTGACTAGTATGATTAAATCAAAATCAAGAGATAGCCCTTTTACTGCTGCTTAGAAACAGTATTAACTAAATGATAGCTCAGAGTACAGATTTTATATTTGTTGTAGGCGTTTTCATAGTTTATATTTCTCTTCAATCTGTGTGCTATATCTTTTTTATTTACCTTAGAAATTTAATTCCTTAGCAGAGTGATTTCAAAATCAGATCCAAGATTTATTAGAAAAACTTGAAATTTCACCCTAAGATTTGTCTGTCCTTAAAATTGATTTTTAAAAATGGCATAATAACATCAATTTTACTGTTCCAGTGTTTTTTTAATCAAACATTTTGAGTGTTAGCTTAAATGCTAATGTTAAATATCTGTCTTCAGCTTACATATTTGACGGTTTGCTTGGGTAGAAATGCCAGAATGGATTCTCTCCCTCTCTTGCATCACAGTGACAAAAGGCTTACAGGTCCAGCTGGCACTACTCCTATGCAGTCAGGTTGCTGACTTTGAGATTGCAGTCCTGACTGTGTGAGGCATAGTAATGTTCATCTCCAGGGTGGACAAGGATCCAAATGATTCCCTTACTTATGTTGTGAGTGCATGAATAACAGGAGTAAATAAAGTTATTGTAGTGAACGGGTTATGTTTCACAAAAACAGGAGAGGGAGGATGGAAAATGGAAGGTACTCTTTGTCTGTTTTCTCATAAGAACTAATCTTTAAAACTTACTGAATGTTTCTGTGATTACCTGTGTCATGTTTTCTTTTCTATGTTTTTAAGAAGGCAAAACTAGAGGAAATTACCACTTCCTATCTCTGAAAAAGCTAAATACTGCCTTCAGTACCCTATAGCAATTTTGAGAATCTCTCTACAAATAATTAAAAGCAGAAAATGTCATGTCATGCAACAGGAAATCAATAAAAAGATTTATTAGTCTTGCATCCCTGCAAAGAAACAGTCATCCATTAATTTTTACCTACCAGGTGAACAATGCACATGTTGTGAAACAGAGAATTCAGGGTGAGCTGTCTATGTGTCATTGGGAGAAATTCCTTCATAACACCATATCTGTATATTTGAAATCTAACAATAAGATCCTGAAAGCGTTGTGCACCTCCTCTCACTATTGCCTGTTGCTCTGGTTGATTTCTGGTGCTTGAGGGGAAAGTGGAATCAAGTCACAGAGGCAAATTCTGCATCAAAAATGAAGGGAAAATTGCTTCCTTTCTTCTGCAGCGGATTAGCAGGTTAAAAAAGGTTGTTTACGTTTGCTTTTGGTGATACCAACAAATCAATTACTCAGAGTCACTGTGCACAGCTTTCATTTCCAACTCCAGGAGATTTCTACGTGACTGTTTAATTCACCTTAGAACAGTTAGTGCTCGTGCCCTTATTACTATCTTTGAAAAAGTTTATCCAGATTTTTTTTAATACTTTGAAACTTCCTCTTAGATCCAGACTAAACTGTTCCATGGTGATTTAATGGTCATTTGACCTTCTGCCAGTATTATCTTTTAGCTTAAATAACTTCTGCCTTTTCCATATTTAGTTCCTCACTGTATTTATAAAGAATACCTTTATATATAGCTTCTCAGTCTAGTTTTGCTAGGCCTTTTGGGTTAGGAGGGATGTGGCTCCCACTCCTCTAGTTGTCCTACTAGCTATTTGATGGTCTTGATCAATTTTGGTTGTTGTTTCTTTCGTTTGCCTTAATTTTAAAAATATTACTGCTCTGTAATGAGTTTTATGAGTATCTTACAGGTTCTTCAGCAAGTGGACAATAAATTTATCGCTTGCTTAATTAACACTAGGAATGGAATGGAAAAAAAGGCAGGTAAGACTGGTTGGTAGCATGAAGTTGAGGTGGCTGTCAAGTGGACTGCAGAGGGAGCACTGTCCTATTTGTAATCTCTTCTTGCCTTGGGATGATATTGTTAGTAGAGGAAAATCTTAGTCTTTGCTTGAGATTTCTTGGATCTTCTTTATCTTTATTTTGGACATTGTTGAGTGTTCCTACTGCCTTCAGATTAATGTTATAAAAATAGATTGTACTCAAATTACTAATATCTTTCAGGCTCTGTTCACAATGTCTGGACATACTCATTGTTGAACCTCTCTGAAGCTGTACAAAAAGGCATTCAAAATCAGTAGGTTTTGTAACATTTTAAAAGACTGTCAAACAGAACAGTTTATGGGTGACCTCAGCTCTCATTCTGAAGTTAGATGAAGATGTCAATAGACAAGAGTTTCTGACTCAATTTAATTAACCACCACTAATTTAACCACCACTTTGGACCACTGAATTTCTGTTCTCTAGTAGCTTTATGTTCTGCCAACACAGCCTCCTCCTCACTTTGCTTCTGTGAAACAAGCTGATACTTATCTTCTAAATGTGGCCTCTGGGAAGTGGTTATTCTTCCTGACCTGTGCAGTTGTCTGGTACAAAGCTGCCTATTTCTCATCTGTTGTGGTACATTTTTAGATGGAAACCTCTTGATTTTGGTGGACCAACATGCAGCTCATGAACGGATTCGCTTGGAGCAGCTGATTGCAGGTGAGGTCTGAGAAACAAAGATAATCAATGCACAGAAAAGTACAAATGAGCTCTCTGGGATGTACAGAACCAATAGGATACCCATGTGTCATCTTTATCCTGATCCCTAGAAAAGTGCAGACATTCAGTATCTGTAGCAGTCATAATATTGGCAGCGAAAATTCTTACAGCCTTTCCAAAAATAAAAGATTTACTCCCTCCCCACAGAACTATTGAACTAAAATAGTCCTAACATAATGAAAGAGCAGGAAGACTGATAGGAAAAACAATGAAGAGGAAATAGAACAACATCAATAAGTTTGTGTGGTTATACTGTGAAGAATAAGACATGGGATGCCGAGTAAAGAGCCTAGTTCATTTAGTTCCTTTTTAGCTGAATACTGTGCTTAAAGCCTAAAATTTCCACAGTCTGACTGTTTGCAAAGGGATAATAGTCTTCTGTGTAAGCTCATTAGCCATTGGTTTCAGTGTTAAAAAGCACAATAGCCATCCATCAAGTACTTAAAAATCATTGACCTTCTATTTCATCAACAAACACTGCGCAGTTCCTGTAGAGTGTTCCAGGAACTCTGCTCCTTCTGGTCAGGTACTGAAAAAAGGTAAAGACTGAAGGGAGAAATGCTTAATGAATAGTATTTTAACTCCATTTATATCTGACTTTTCTGTGGAAAAATTGCTCTCTCTGAGTTGAACCAAATATATCAGCAGGGCTTTTTTGCTATTTAGGGTGACTCTTTTTTGGAACTGGTGGGAAAAAACAAAGTGGCATTAACCAACCCTTCCCCAGAGACTGGATGTCTGGTTTGTGACATTCCCAGTCCTCCACAAGTTTCAAGACAAGGCATTCTGTGGTCACTTTTTAATCCAAGCAGGGGATTACATGCCAAACCAGAGGGTCATTAAGGGTAATGTCTCCGTAAATATTTTAAGAGGGATACTGCTAAATGTTTCATTCACAGATTCCTATGAGAAGGAGGCTGCAGCATGTGGCAAGAAGAAAATACTGTCATCCTCCATCTCTCCTCCTTTAGAGATTGAAGTTACAGAAGAGCAAAGAAGATTTCTACGGTTAGTAGTGACAAATAGCTCTCAATTTTTGGGGATGGTTCTGTTGACCTGGAGGATCTTTATGTATTGCCAGGTTACCATGAAATTCAGGAGAAAGTTGTTGATTCTTTCCTGAGCAGAGCCTGGTTGGCTCTGTCTATACTGAGGGAAATAGATATGCTTCTTAGGCACGTTGTTACAACATCTTAGGACAAAACCATGGGGTGTGCCATTTCTGTGCCTTTGCAATGTGCTCTGATTTCCCTGGGAAAGTAAACCTTCATGTGTGGGCCAGAAGACTGCCAGAGCAGCTTCCAACAGTTCCTCCTGTCTGGGGCTCAGGACTTGGGAGTGCACAAAGGAGTGCAGTGCCCAGAGTGTCAACCTAGGTACTGACTTTACAGGCACTTTTTGAGAAGAGGAGGATGGGGTATGGAAAGTCTGTATTGTGAATCCTTCAAAAACACATTCCTTTTTCCCAGGTGATTGCCAAGAGTAACTAATGAACACTGTTTCCCAAATGTTTCAGAATGGTGACCTAGCTACATTTAGGATATTTAACTTTAGTACTTCAAGAGTTTAGATACAGATTTATTGTTGGACTTTTAGAGACCTACTGGACACTCATCAAACTTTACTTTCCCCCAAATCCCTATCTGTCACCTGCCAAATGCATTTGTGAGGTTTTTTCAGTGCATTGTTCTGAATTTTAAGATGAAATTGTGTCACTACCTCATTACTGTTCTTTTTTGTGTGTGTGTGTGTGTGATTCCCATGGCAAGCTCAACAGCTGCTGATACAGTCCTTATTAAGGTTGTTGCCTATTACAGGGATACACTTGCTTAGTGTTGTTCATAGTTCAGTAATATATGGATGCCTTTATTGTTCCAACCTCTCAATGATGTTGTTGCTAACGTCACAATATTTGTAATGCCTCTTGTTCAACTTTATTTTTGCACTCACCTGTGAATGTCTTTCATTTCTAATAGATCTACTTTACAGAATGGATGGCTAAAATTGAATACAGTATACCAAGTGAGAGAATCACATTGATTCATACAGTAGCTTTGCAGCTGTGCCCATATTTTCTGTTCATTATATCCACACCTGATATTTTGTCAGCTTTTTTGGCTACTGCTGCTTGCATGAGCTGCTTGTCTGTGGATGGTCATGACAAAGAAACAGAGTAGTGGGGGTTATGTAAAAGCCAGCCAAAAGTAGAAATAGATTAAATTTGTGTTGTTTATGTAAAAGCCAGCCAAAAGTAGAAATAGATTAAATCACTTCTGATAATTTGTATTTATTTGTCTTTAGGAGCAGTAAATTCAGTTTTTCTGCCAATTTTTCATTCATCCTATTGATTTCATTCTTCATTTTTCTACTTGTTTTAGATTCTGATTGAGTTCAACTTCGTCTCTATTCTCAGCTGATCTAAATAATTGTGTGCTTTCTACAAATTTGCTTGCTTGACCATGTCTCTTCTTTTCCACATCATTAATAACGAATCATGAGGAACACTGACCATCTGTTGCCAGCATACCTTGCTTCTGTAGTCTCTAAATCATAATAGATGTTGCTTCTCTATCCATGACAACCTTTTACATCTTTATCCTTTTTTATCTACTTTTAAGTGGTGGCATTAAAAGCTTTTTGAAAGAGCTAATAAATTCTGAGAGCTACTTTTTTTTCATCAGGTAAATCACAAACATTCTACAAAAATTAGTAAGGAAGTAAATCAGAAAGGCATGTGTTTCTTCTAAGGACACTGGTTGAATATTCAGTACAGAGGGATGCCAGTTGTGATTTTCAGCAATAAGCTTACAGGTGCTAGCTTGCTAGTAGTTTTATTGTGTGACTTAATAGTTTTTCAGTCTGTATTAGCAGTTCATCCCTTTGCAATTGCTCTATGAGATCTGTGAGACTATCATTACTAAAAAGCTAGGAAATAAAAGTATTATGTGAAAATCTAAATTCTGTTGTTATTGTTACTGTCAGAGTATGACTGTATTCTGTGGTAAAGTTTGGTGTAATAAAATAACTTGTCTAAAAGACCTTTCACTTCAGCTATGCTTGCAATTTAATCATTCACCTGCAGCTTTGGTTCCGTTATTTGTCTACTAAGCATTGTAGCAATGCATTGTTCTGTTGACTCTCTTGAACTTCCTTCTTTATTTTTTTCTCTTAATAATAATTTAAAAAAAACCAAAACCAGCCAGAAAAGCCCAATTGACTTCAATAGCTGCTTGGATTTTGTCATTTCATTCACAATGGGCTTTTTCGCAGAATCACAGAATTTCTAGGTTGGAAGAGACCTCCAAGATCGTCGAGTCCAACCCATGCCCTAACACCTCAACTGGACTATGGCACTGAGTGCCACATCCAGTCTTTCGTTTAAACACATCCAGGGATGGTGACTCCACCACCTCTCTGGGCAGACCATTCCAGTAATTTATTATTCTTTCCATGAAAAACTTTTTCCTAATATCCAACCATTTTTGTCTTTGTGTGCTTTGTGTGCTTGCTTATGTCTTCTTTTTTTGAGTAGAATTTCACAAGCCATGTTCATATGGAGGCTAATAATTGTATTATTCTATTGATTGATTTAGTAAGTTTAGCTTTGCTTCTTTCTGTTTTTGTTCAAAGAATTTCTTGTCTAGAACTAACCTTCACCATCTTGTTTTAAATGAATATTCCCTGAAGTAATAAAGTATATATTGATACAGTTGTTTTCATTTTGAAGGTAAGCTCTCATCTGTCTGTGAAGTCTCGTCTTTATGTGTATTTTTCCATCCACAGGCTGACATATGTCATAATTAATTAGAGGTTGTTCTTTCCTGTGTTCTCTTTGCTTAACAAGATATAAAGTTCATTAAACCATCACAAATTTCTTACAATATTTTTTCCATTTTAAGTATTTGCTAATACACATCAATTGAAATCACAGTTCTTTTAGATTAGACTTAACGTAGTCTTAATGCTGTGTAATTTCAATATTTGGAATGTCTGTATGTTGAACCAGACATCTCATGAATCTTCAGAAAAGGCAGATTTATAGATAAAGCCTCTCTTCACATAATACAGGAACTCTTAGATCTTGTAGTTACAAAACATGAAAAATGCACAATTGATTGGAGTGGAAAAACATGTCTGAATGTAAGCTGAAAGGACAAAATTACTTGGAATCTCATGAGGTATGGATTTTGAGATGGGAAACTTACAGAAAGTGATATAAGGAAACCATATTTGTGGACTACAGACGTATTTACATGTGCTGTGGAGTCATAGATACAGTGGTTGATGTCTTATTTCTGTTGGGTTTTTTTCTTCAGATGCTGCTACAAAAATTTGGAGGACTTGGGTCTTGAATTATCATTTCCTGAGACAAGCAACTCCTTGATTCTTGTGAGGAAAGTGCCAATGTGTTTTATAGAAAGGGAAGCCAATGAATTACGACGCAAGAGACAGCCCATCACTAAAAGTATTGTGGAGGTCAGCTGTGGATATGGGTAAAGTTATGATTGTAGGTCTTGTTCTGTATTCATGGCCCAGGGTAGTACAGGATCTCTGTTATGAAGGAGAAAGTGAAGTCCCCTGGCAAATGTGAGTGCCATCCCTTTTAGTAGCTAAATAGTCTCCAAACTGAAATCACTGAACTATAACTGAAATTATCGAAGACTGTTTCAGACTTGGACTAGTGGAGAAGCTAAGAAAAACTGAATATAGCAAAGATACTTCAACAGTTTCAAGCACATGGATGCTTGAATGGACAGTAAATGCTTGAAGGAAGAGAAAAATGATTAAATGGAGGAACAGTAAAATGAATAAATCCTAACAAATAATATTTATGTATCAGCAATATTAAGGTTGTTTCCATGAAATCTCTACATGGGCAGTGGGGCTTTCTAAAAACCACTGTTTCAGATGTTCTGCAGTTTGAGGGAGAAACTCCTGAAGTGATTACTTGCAGTGGGAGGTCCGTACTTCCACCTAGATCTTTCACACTGGTCAGTGTACTACTTTCTGATTCTGGCAGTCACACAGTAAATTATACACAGATGTGAACAAAGTAGGGTGGGGGGATAGAAGGGAAAAATAGTAACTGATAACATTACCTTTTCTTTTTCTAGGAGCTTATTCAAGAACAAGTTGAGGTGAGTTGCTGTCTACTTCTAGAGTTGACTGTAACAATCCAAAGTTTACTGTGTGAATCAAAGGGAGTATATTGAGCTTCAAATGAGAGAGTGGACTAGATAATCCCCTAGCTTTTCCTCATTTTTAGTTTCCTTTGTGTTACAGTTCTTTTTTCTCATATTGAATGAAAAGTAACATGATGTTCCCTTACTGCTTTTAGCTAGTGCAGACCACAAGAGGAGGAGCACGAGGGACACTACCTCTGACGTTTCTGAAGGTGTTAGCTTCCCAGGCCTGTCATGGTAGGGAAACTGTACTTTGCTTTCATTCTTTCTCCTTTTTTTTTTTTTTTTTTCCCCAAACCTTTCTCTCTACACAACATTCTCCCTGGGGCAGTGTTTGCATGTGTTTGCAGCTATTGCAGGGTTAAAGATTGTATTTCTTAGGGAAGAGGAGATAATGCTTATGGACAGCACTGAGAGATAAGCAATATACTCTCCCAATTTATTAATATATGGGCCTAACATACTTTCCAACCTTCATGTGAAATACACAGTTCTGAGATGCATTCATCTGTGTGAGCTTTAAACCATTCAAATAACAGCTCTATGATGAGCCAAGGGGGAAGGTGCTGGAATCTGCTTGAAAGCATGCAGGAAAGAACACTTAGCCACTCTTTCCAAATTTTTAATTTCCTTTTAAGTATTCCAAGTGATAGTTTAAGTGTGCCTGCAACATTTCAAGTACTTTTGGAAGGAGTGTGGTAAAAATTTGTACCTTCTCAGGGAACTGCTGCTTTCCAGCACTTGGCAATGAGCACACCTTACTGGAGTAGACTGCAGTAGCTCCAAACTCTTGTTGCAATTCCTGTGCCATATTCAGTATCAACAAGATCACACGGACAGGGCAAATGTGAACCGCAAGTATCTGTTTTCTCAATAGTGTCTCAATTTACAATTGGCAGTCAATATGTTTCGGGTTTTGTGTCTAAAAAAGTCCCACAGCTGAAAGCATATTGCAGATGGTCTTGTGCATCTGTGAAGGCTAAAGTTTGCAAACACCTCTGAGTTATTACTCCCTAATGTTCTGTTTGAATTTCCTCTGGATGCCTTTTAGTGCTCACTTGTGAGAAAGGACTTAGTGGCAGGGCTAACACTTGGTCTCTGAAGTGATACCTGTTCTTGGCAGCCACGGAGAACCACTAAAGCCTATGAAACTGTTATTAACTGTTGTCTTGGTTTAATACTTCTTGGTCAGAACTGACAGTTTACTGTTGGTGAATTGTTTCCAATTTCAGCTGTAACACATACACACAAAAAAACCCACTTTGTCTCTTGCGACGTTACCTGAAACACCAAAATGTAATAATCTTACCGTCCATCAGACTTGGGCTATGTGAAAGTTTAAGCCATGGAAAGCTGATCTCCTTATACAGCAGACTCTTTAATTGAGCTAAGCCCCAAGTCTGCCATACTGCAGCCTTTGGATTGCCTTTGCAGCCTCTCTGTTCTTTGGGAAATGTCTTGTTTTCACTGAAAACCACAACTGTAGAAGGAAGTGGAGTCCTCTTTGGCAGCAGGGGAAAGAACGTGTGTCTCTTTTTTAGGAGCTATTAAGTTTAATGAGCATTTGACTTTGGAGGAGAGCTGCAGGCTTATTGAAGCTTTGTCATCTTGTAAGCTACCCTTCCAGTGTGCTCATGGAAGACCTTCAATGCTGCCTCTTGCAGACATAGAACATCTACAGCAGGAAAAACAGGTACTGTGTGGGACACACCTCTGCTAATCCACGTTCTGGATTAACAGAGGCACATCGTGTGTGTGTGTGTGTGTTAGAAGTAGGATCGTCCAGTTTGAAAACATCACCGCTGGCCTTATATTGCTTGACTTTTTACATACTGTTATCAATGAAATGAAACTTCAGGACATAAGCTGTCTGTCCTGTAAGCATTTTACCAAGGATCTTACCACATTATTTGAATAGTCACACTAACTTGAATAGTGTCCTTAAGGTTAAGCATACATTTAAATTGTTTGCAGTTTTTAAGTGTAAAATTTGGAAAACGTGGAAATTCTGAAATTCTGCTCGTGTCAAAGATGCTAATTAAACAAATGCTTACTTTCCCAAAGTTTAAGATGCTATAAAATGGGGATAAAGCACAGGAATAGCAATATTTACTATAAAATCATAGAATGGTTTGGGTTGGAAGGGACCTTCATCTCATTGCCATGAGTAGGAACACCTGCCACTAGACAAGATTACATTTAAATTATATTCAAATCGGGTTACATTTAAATTTGAAACAATCATTACTCCTCCTTTTGCTATTAATGTGCTTTATTGTTATTAAATTGGATTCTGTTGAAAGTCGGATGGGACTTTGAATTAGATATTAACTTGGGAATGACTGTATTAGGGCAAAGAGTATGGAAACACTGAAATGTGTGTGAAATTTACTCAGTTATGACTTGTGCTTTGTAATTTCTCTTCCTCCAGCCTAAACCTAATTTGACTAGACTGAGGAAGATGGCACGAGCATGGCAGCTATTTGGAAAAAAAAAAGAACCTATTTAAAAAAAAATTAAGACTGTAAACGGCAGCCACTAGAAGCACTGGTATGACCCGTGAGCCCTGTTGTTAAGACTGCAATACCCTGTGTTGAGCCGAGTTCTGAGCCACTGCAGTGACCAAAGCTCTCCTCCAACTACTGACCAAGGAAGCAGAGACCAGCCAGGAGAATGTGGCAGGAGGAGCCCACCCTTGGAACCTGGAGAAGCATCTTCCATTAAGGAGTAACGCTGTAATTCTGGGCCTTATGTCCATGCTGGACTGTTGGGTACAAGGAGTTGCAGCCACTTGCAGTTATTAAAGCAAAGGACTTCTTTTCTGCAAGCACAGCATCATTCTTCATAATAGAGAGGGGGATTGTAATTAGTATATTTTATTGTACTTTGAAATTGGAAGGTATTTCTTAATAAAGTTCAAACTAAACTCACTCCTTGGGCTCATGGCAGTGGTTGGAATGAGGATTGACCAGCTTCATAGTATATAGGCCAACTTAGAATCAAGAAACACTTAACTTGGCAATGAATTACACACCCAGCTGCTTTCTCCAGCTCCTTGCAGTTTGTGTTCTTGAGTGAGAGATTTCTAAATCCCCACCTAGCCCCACAGAAATAACTAAATAGTTAAATATCCATTTTGAAGACAACTGTTGATGGATTCCTACTCCTATCATATTCACATGTGATAGCACATTGTAAAGCCTGCTTCTGCATCATGTAGTGAGTGCAGGCAACTGACTACACTGGTAAAACTCCTGCTAGTTAAAGAAACAAAACAACTGCATATGGAAAATGTGCTTAACAGTGAGATCACTGTAAACAGCTTTTATTGCAGCATACTTTGAAGTAACAGTTTAGCTGCCCCAGAGTTACACATATGCCTTGCTATTTAATAATCAAAGTGGGTTAGCAGCTCCACATGGTTTCTGACACAGCACGTGATAAAAACCTGTACAAGAGCTCTGCTTTCTCCTGCTTTTGCTGAGCAAATTCCCCACTGTCTGCCCACAGCAACCTGTCTTTGCAACATACATTTTAATTAGCTGTTGTATCTTTCTAAAGAGAAAGATAGTGTCTGAATAGTGATGGCTTCACAGTATCAGAGTTCATAGTCATCTGGGTGGTAGAGCTCGCTCATGAGGCGGTAGATGTAGGAAGGTGCATTACCCCCAATGTTAGAAATGAAGAGAGTAATGAGCTCTGGAGGGACGTAGTCAAATACTGGGCAGTGAACATTGATTTTTGCCAGGATCTCCCCTGTGGAGTGAACAGCAGCAGTATCAGTCAAACCAACTCAAAGTACACTTAGTCTTTTGCACATCTTCTGGAGTCTCTAAACAAACTGGCTCTGCACATGCCACCCTAAAGTCAGTACTTGAGCATCCTGAATACTTTCCAACTTTTTCATTGATGACATTGATTTACAGGTACACAGCGATCTTGAATGAATGGCAATATTCTGTTTCTGGTAATTTTTGTTGGTAGGAACCCCAGATCCCCACTGACTAATTGCCAAAAAAACCCCACCACTATGTAATACAAGAATCCTGATACTACCAAAGTTATTATCATTTAAAGAAATGCTCAAAAGGCCAAAACTAAAGTCTGGTGCCACACCTGCTATCTTCATTTCAAAAGTCTTTGTCACGTAGAAATGGGGCTTTGAAAGAGACTTTGCTAACTGAAAATGGGCTTGGGCACCGATGCCTTTCTAAAGATGGTGCTTGTCTGGGAAGCCCATGACAGAGACACTGTTGTTTCAATGGCTGTATCATGTAATAAAGTTTCAAGAAGTTATAGGAAAGAATGGAAGCTGCCCTTGGTGTTGGCCATCTGCCCTGTCCCACAGGAAACTGCTACCTACCTGGCATCTTTATCACCATCCTATAATAAAACACCGTTTCAAAGCAGAAGCAAAACTGCAAAGACAGTGTTCAAAAGAAATCCTTTTCCTTTCCTTTACGTAATTTACAGTTATAAAACTGGATGGTTCACTGCACTCTTTTCTGTCAAAGAGAGTAAAGAAGGATTTTCTGTCTTGGGTTATAACATAGTCTGATGTTTAATTTTTATATGAGTTACAAAAAAAAAAAGAAATTATAGTCTGAACCAACTTGACCAGATGTATAATAACCATATAACCATTACCTTCTGTGAATGGCAGCACTTCCTGTGGTGACACAAACTTCTGGAATGAATCTTCTTCATTAGGGAACTAAGTGAGAAAAAGTACAAGAAGATCAGGAAAAAACCTTATCTAATTATTCTTAGGAAAACAAATCCTGGCACTGATGGAAGGAACTAATGCAGAGGAAGATGACTTGCCAGGTGATATTAACTCTGTTTACAATAATTACATAGTGCTTGCATCTAGAACCTCTCTAACATTTACAGGTGAGAGGTTTTTCCTCAAAGCTTTTAGAGCCTTCTGTGATGTGGCTGCCCTTATCAAAGCCTAGTGAACTGGAGGAGTGACCTCTTCAGTCTGCAACTTCGTCTGACAGTATTGAAAAAATACTGAGTGTAAGAAAGAGTTCTGAATGTCTCATTCTACATTCTCTGCCTTTCAACACTAATGGTATAAACTGAAATCTTCATGGTTGAGGAAAAGTAAGTATGGCAATGCCAGTCTCGTCAGTCTAGGCAGTGGCCTACATCCTTATACCCAACGTACTGCTTTGCACATGTGGCAGAGGACAGTGCTTCAAGGAGATCCTGAGGTGGGCCAGATTTGGGTGAGGCTCTCCTGTCTGAAGTGACAGCACTAGATGGGGGAGATGGCTCATTTACTGACCTTGCCTCCTTGGGACAGACAGTGCTCTCCACCCTAAGCTCCCACAAGTAAAAGCCCCTGCAGGTGCAATCCTTAAGAGCTGCTGTACTTACCTGTGGTGAAAGCTTGAACATGGGGGCACACACGATGAGTGGAGTGGAGTGGTGCTTAGCTGCCAGTGCCAGAGTGTGAGTCCCACTCACAGCAATCAGGGCGCCATTCGCCAGGATTGTCTTTGTACCAATGATGACCTTAAAAGGGCAAATCAGAATTGGATAGCATGCTCCACAGCAAACTGGGGAAGGAACACTTCCTGGCTCAGACCCTGACAGATGAGCTGGAGGACTGTGTCAGAACAGCCAGCCAGCCAGTGGCTGGAGTTATAGGGCAGCTGAATGCCTGATCTGTTTCATCTGGCACTGGCTCTGCACTGAGACATACCTTGCTAGCAAGAGCATGACTCCAGCACAGAGAGGCCAGAACAGAAAACTTCAGAAGACAGATGTATGTTCTGCTGCAGGGAACACCAAGCAGAAACTGGGCTGTGGTCCCTGTTATTCTACAAATCTACAAAGTAAGCTTTGTACAAGTAACTTGACTACTCACTGCAAGAATTCCCTCGCATTATGGTTGAGGGAATAATATAAAGCAGCTCAAAATATATATAAGAGCTGATGTGGCTGGATTTTAATATGTTACAAGAGGTTTTTTTCTCCCCCCACTTCAGGGTGACAAGTTTTCATCTCTTAAAAGTACAGAACAGGTCTGTTTAACAAGACAAACCTTAACGATTCCCTTCATCAATCATCTTCTCTTTCAAGCAACGGGGCGTTTCTTCCCCTTGGAAATGCTGCTTTTTGTTCCATCTCCTTTGAAAACTGAGCCTTTGAGGCTCTCTTGTAAATGTAGCCACTGAGCCAGAAAAACCTATCACCATTCAGTCAGTCATCATACTGACTTGGAGTACCCCACCGAATCTCCACCCCAGCAGTGAACAGGGAGTATTACAATTTTGAGTCTTCAGTGAAGAAACACATCCATCACTGCTGGGACTTGCAGCTGTTTTGAGAGGCCTAAGAACCCAGCCTGCCATGAACACCCCCCTCCAGTTGAGCCCTCTTTACCTTGTTGACACGAGACATGACAGCAAAAATAGCTGCATCACTCATGACAGTAGTTTCAATATTCTCTTTAGACAGTCGGACAGCCATTTCATGACCCTAAAAAGAGGGAGAATCCAATTGGTTCCTGTGACATAGCTCCTGCACTGCAGTTGTAGAGGTATCAGCACTCAATTCGTGTCTGAACTGCAAAATTACCAAGTGATGAAACCTGAACACAGCCTTTCAACTCAAGGGATGCTGGGGTAGGATAACAAGCTGTCTCCACTCTCTCAGCTGCAGAGGAATTTCCATGATGTTCATCTTGATTCCAGACACAAGATTTCAGTAAGAATGTGCAGGACCACAGGCTGTACAGCCAGGCCAGGCCTTACCTGGCAGAAGGGCGCACACTCTGCCACAATGACCTGGAACTTCCGCTTGCGAGCGGCTTCCTTCAGGAACGCCTCCACAGTGCGTGAGTAGCCAATGGTCATGATCACCTCATTGGAGTGGATGTGCTCCAGTGCCTGCATAGCAATGTTATCAGTGGTGCCCTCTGCAACAGAAGGAAGACGTGGGTGTAAAAGCAGCCAGCAAAAGCAACGCTTGTGCTGCTAGGACTGTCCTCCAACAAGATCATTTTTCACTATTCACTAAATAAAGTGCAATGTTATTAGCACTGGGAGAGCAGGAGCAGCTTTTCTCCCCATCCTTTTTGCCCAGTGGAGTGGACCCAAGAAGCTGGTCCTTGAATGCCCCATGCTGCCTAGGTACACCCTCCTTATATATAAAAATAGTGTACTGGAAACTCCATTATGAGGGGAGTGTCAGCACTGCTCCAGGTAACCACCAGGCCCACAAAACTTCAACAGCTTTGTAGGTCAACAGCAGGGCAACATGGGCCTCAGAAGGTGGGTCAGATGCCTGATTTGTCACAAGTATCACAGAAAAAGAAAATCGTATCACAGTTCTTTGTGCTGGGTTATATATGCACAGGGATTTTAGACTCTTCTTCAGAGGACTCAAGACTTCCCAGAAGACCAAGAGTGCAGGCCTACAGCCTCCCATACTGCTCCTTCCACAATCTACCCATCTCCCCAAAAGCCACAGAGGACTTAAAACTAAGTCCTGAGAGCAGCAGGGCTTCAGTCCCTTGGTTCCTTCAGATTAACCTCCCAGATCCTTACTGTTTTATTTTCACCTAGAGAAGGGGGAAGCATCAGTCCCATCCCATAAGAATCTTCACTCAGGAGCAATTCAGACCCATCCGTACCTAGCTCAATTAGCATCTCATTAATAGCTTCAATAACATTAGCTCTGAGGGAGGGGTAAGGGGTTCTGAAATCTTCGCTCAGCCCTCCAGAAGTCAGGAGTTTGTGCAGGGATTCTTGCTGGTCACTTTCCTCACTGCGCCCGTGAAGCCTGTGGAGAGAAGCGGCCTCTTCAGCCTCAGGAAAGAGCACAGGGCCACAGCCAGGCCCAGCACCGTCCCCACAGTGTGGCACACCTGGATGTGAAGAGACAGGAGGGAAAGCCACCCACAGGAGGCACACCATGCCACACCAAAGAGCTTCCATAGCTGTCTTGGCAGAAACCCACCCAAATCTCTGCTAGAAAGTGCCTTCTTACGTCACGTGCAAACACTGCTGTCCACGAACAAAGAGCAGGCTCGAGGCTACTGCTCCAGTAGGATGGACTCCCCTGGGTACAGAGAGAGAGAACAACCCAAGGCCTGGGCACAGACTGTTCTCCTGCACTCACATGACATAAACCAAGTGGCTTCCAAAGAGGAAATGTCATCGCCCACAGTGGAAACAACAGGGGTTTTTTTTGGTGTTAAACTCCCTGAATTCCTATATAGGAGAGGTGGGAAAAGGGGGTGACGGATACTAAGGGGTTTTACAGAAGCAACTTAAAAGGCCAGTTCTGGGCTTTCAGAGAGACACAGGGAGCAAGAGGGGCACTTTACCTGCCATATTCCTCACGAATGACCTTCAATACTCGTCGCACCATGTTGCCCACTGTTGTCTCCGACGGCTGGGCTGCCGTCATCCTCTGGCCCTCTGTCCGGATCAGATCCATGAGCTCCCCTAAAAGAGGGGAGGGCCTTGGTTATCCCTGCCCAGAACAAGCCCATGCGAGCATCAAAGCAGTGCACCCCCCTCAACATCTCAGGGCCAGCAGCTGCTCCAGCACAAAGACCACAGCACCAAGAAACAACAGAAAGGGGAGAGCAGAGAGCCCCTCACAAAGCCGCCGGTTCCACTGGTGGGTTTTGCAGTCGGAAGCGCTTGGACACAACACAGAAACAGCAGCGCATTTGGTCTTTCCTCTGAAAGAGGAAACCACGCTGCTGGAAAGGTCCGTGCTCGGAGTGACGCCGCTGAGGGGAGAGCAAGGCTGGAGCAGGGCAGCCCCTCAGGTAATGCCGCCCGTGAGCACAGCGGGCTGGGAAGGGCTCCGCCGGGGCAGGACGAGCACTGGGAATCCGCCGGTCGCTGCTAACGAGGCCCCTGGCCCCGGGAACCGCAGTGCCAGCCGCACCGCATCGAGCCTGCCCCGGCTTTGCGGATCCCTCCGCAGCCGACAGCCGCCACCGGGGAGCAATTGCCCTCCCGCCACTCGCCCCGCCGCCGGGCCCCGCCGCCGCCTCGCTCCCGGCGCTGGGGGAGCCGCACCCGCCCGGAGAAAGCGCTGCGTCCGCCCGCCGCCGCCCGGCCCTCACCGGCCCGGCTCCATCGCCCGTTCCCGACGATCTTCCGCAGCAGCGACAGCGTCTGCCGCGCGGTCTCCTCGGAGCGGGGCCGCTCCCCGCCGCGCCGCAGCCGCGCCGCGAAGGCCTCGATCTGCTCGGAGAGCTCCGAGCCGCGCTCGGCGGCGCCCGGCATGGCGGCGGTACTTCCGCTTCCGGCCCCTCGCCTCCCCATTGGCGGATACTGCCGAGCTGTGCCCGCCCCCCGGCGGCGGCTCAGCCAATGAGCGGCGGGCGGCGCCCGGGCCGCAGCGGGAGCGCAGATGGCCGCGTTTACTTTGGAGCGGGCGGTGCGCCGCGGCGAGAGAGCCAAACCAAACGGCTTGGGAAAGGCGCAGTTCCTGGCAGTCCGATTGTTCTTGCTGGCAGAGCCAGAACCGGCCCTGGATAAGGCAGGAATGTAGCTCCTTTGTGTCTGGTTCCTGGAGCGGTGTGTCCAAGGAACAGGCAGGAGCCGTGGAATAATTCTCATTGCGGTACTGCTTTATTCTATCGCTCTGCTCTGTGTCCTGTTGTTTGAGATTAGGAAATAAAAGCAAACAGGTTTATGCTGGAAGCTTTCAGTGATTGCTTCATGCTGAGGCCTGTAGGGCCTTGGATGTTCCTGACATTTTTTTTTTTTTTCATTTGTCTGGTTAGCTTAGCACCCACCCAGCAGCCAGCTCCTCTCCAGAGACTGTTGGGGCCCCAGCAAAATACCAACAGCTGCTGTGCTGCCTCTGAGGGCTTAATGCAGGTGATTTGTCACGCAAAGCCTGCAGGGGACTGAGAGGCCTTCCATAGCTCTCTTTTCCTCCTGCTTCCTCAGGTGCCCCTGTGTGCCTGGAAGCCAGGGAGCCCAGCCTGGGGAAGGAAGCTCACTGTATCCCTCCAGTGCCTGGCAAAAGGCCACACAGCTGGCTTTGGCTGGGTGTGTGTGAGGGGTGCTGCAGCTCGGGATGGAAGGCAGTTTCACTGTGATGAGCTTGTCCCATCCTTTGCCCCTGGAGAAAGTCAGTAGAGGGTTTGCCCAGCTATTGGCTCCGCTGTGCTGGGCCCCACCGTGCCAGCTGGGCACGTCCTGCTTCCTCGCTGCCTTGTCTCCTCCCCAGATTTAGGTGTATGTTTTCTTCCATTGTGCATAAATTGGAGGATCCCTGGAGCAAGGTCTGCCCAGCTCTGCATTTGTGCAGGGAAACCAACCCCATCCCCCCTCTGCCCCTCTGCACAGCCACTTACAGGCAGGGCTGGGGAGGCTGGCTGTGCCATCGCCTGCCTGCTGCTGGTCCTGCAGTGCTGTGTGCCAGCTGCCTTGGTGTACAGAAACAGCTCCCACGTGCACCCAGGGACTGGGACCTGTGGATTGGCCAGAAAAATAAAAATCACTGCGTTGGAGCTTTCCTTTGTTTGTTTACTTATCTTGCTAGTAAACAGAGCAGCTCTTGGAGATTAGGCAGGATGGAGAAGAGGAAGAGAAACCGGGCTCTGAGGTTATGACCTCCTTGTGGATGCTGGGCTGTTTACATTCCCTGCTTTGGTCCCGTAACTACTGCAGGACAGTTTTTTCCCAGAGCTTTGCCAGGCTGCAGAGCTTTTCCCATTTGAGCTGTTTCTGTTCTTTTCCCTACAGCACTTTCTGGCGGGCACTGCTGCCACAGCTAGTTTAGGTGGCTGGCAGTCTGGTGTCCCTTGAGGGACAGAGTCCTGCAGTTGGTCTGCTGCCTTGTGTTTCATGAATGAAAGCCTCTGAATGGGGATTTCAGGAGCTGTTAAGCTCTGCATAGCTGAGCTGAGCCAAAATCTTTGGCTCTCTGGAGAGCTGTGAGGCAAACCCCAGGCTGCCCAAAGGGACCATGGCTACAAGACGTCTAATTGTCATTAGCCAGGCACTGCTGCCAGGACCCAATGAGCTGGACAAGGACTGCCCAACATGACTGAAAAGCAGGGATTGAGGAGGAGTGGTGGCAAAGGCAGCACAGGGAGTGTAGGGCAAGTGGGAAAGGAAAGATGCATGTTGGTGCCATGGTGTGCTCTGCTAAAATCCCACCTCCTTGCAGGCTGTGGCACTGTGACAACAGTGATGGGAGGGGGGGAGATGCAGCCCTGTGCAGCTGGAAGGAGTCTCAGTCTCACCTGGTGGTCCACAGCTGCTGGGTGTTAAGGAGCAGGACCCCCCTCCGTTGCCACAGGGAACTGTCTCCCACACAGCCCACCTTCCTTCCCTTCCCGGGTGTACCCTGGGCAGAACCGGTGGCTGCAGCTTCCCAGCTGGTGCACAAGCAGGCAAGGAGGCTGACACAACTGCAAACGGTGCTGGTGATGTGGACAAAAGAGTTGAGCATGGAATGAGCTGGCCAGCTGAGCACGGCAGCACATTTTATGGGCCTGCAGAGGAGCTGAAAACTGTCTCACCTCCTTGGAGATCTGCCAGCCTAGCCAGGATGGCATCCTGCTCTGTCCCACCAGGGCTGAGTGCTGGAGAAACTGCCTCCCTCCGCCCAGGGAATTCTGCATCCCTGCGGGCTGAATGTCAGCCCCCAAGTGCTCATGTGAGGGAGGACAAGGCAGGACAGAGGCTGGGTAGAGCCTGGAGCACTGGAACATCGTGTGCTGGGAGGCTGTTTGGATTAGAAACTCTCAGCGGATAAGTGGGCTGGATAAAATGCCAGGGAGGGGAATCAGTTTGCTGAACTCCAGTAATTGGACTCATCTGCAAGAGTCGGGTAAGCGAAGTGATCTGCTCACACTCAGCACAGGCAAAGGAAAGGAGCCAGCAGAGGAGAGCCAGCTGAGCCATGGCCCAGCAGGAGCAGCAGGGCAGGCTGTCAGCTCGGCATGGACTGCGAAGGCTAGGTGGGTGACATGGGAAGAAGCAGCATTACTGCTGGGTGCCTAAACCACTTGCTGAGCATAAGTGACTGAATTAAGGAGGTCACAGTGCATGGGTGTGGGGGGAACACAAAGCAGAGTCTAAGCGGAAGGATGTGCTAAGGTATCTTTGGTGTGACATGATTGCTCTTTGGAAAACTTGTGCCCAACATCCTGAGACAAAAACAAGTCAAGACCAAAGCTCTTGCAGTCATAGAGGCAGGAATGAATCTGCTGAAGGGAGCCCAAACCAGTGTTTTCTGTGTGCTACAGGGGAGAAAGTAGGTCACTTAGTAAGTGAAGGGGATGGAAACGATGAGCTGAGCTGAGTGTGGAATGCATGTTTAAAACTCAAGCTTCCAGGGAAAGAAGACAAAAAGCCCAAACAAACAGCTGCTGATCAAATGCAGGTACGTGAGTAGCTGTAAAGCTGAGCTCTGTGGCTTTTCAGGCGCAGGCACACGTTGTCTGAGTCATCGGCAGTTTTGGCATGCTTGAAATTCACGTCTGACGCTGCAGGTACCAGGGCAGGCACCACGTGTTCTGCTGGTCTTCACTGATGACTCTGGTAACAACTGTCTCCTGAACTGGTCATCCTCAGGAAAGCCTGGCTGCCATAACTGCCTGGGTGGCCAAGGGGAAACCAGCAGGGATTGCTAAGGGGAATAACAGCATGGATTCAGTACCTCAGGTTAGCGAAGGATTTGGTGCAGCTCCTGGCTTGGCCGCCTGCGTGTACGTATGTTTGTCTCTGCCTGGAAAATGGCTGCTGTCTCATCCTCACGTCAGCACAGCACACACAGGCAGGCCAAGCCCATAGCCAGACCCTTGCGGTACCAATGGAGTCCACAATCCCTATGGAAAATGAGTAGGCGGTTCTGAATCCGGCCCAGGGACCATCTCTCCTGCCAGCAAGTTTGTAATTTGCTCCCCCCTCCTTTTAGGAGCCTTAAAAATAGAGACCAAGGCTGGGAAGCATGAAGGTTTTTCTAGGGCTTGTTGTGGAAGCAGCCCAGGCTGGGCTGCCTCTTGCTCTTCCCAGCCCTTGGGAGAGGCATGGGAAGCTGGCGTCTAAATGCCTGCCCTGGATGTGGAGCCTCACTCGTCGGCTCATTCATCTATGGCAGTAGCCCAGGTCTCCCCTCGTGATACAGGCAGCTGGAGACAGCTGGTTCAAAGGCCAGGCTGGTCAGGAAGAGGTGAGGGAAGTGTGGGAAGTCACTGCATGTCATGTAGGAAAACAAGATCTACCAAGGGATGAGGGAGCATGCTACAGAGCTGGGTGGGAGCTGTTGTCCTCAGCATTGCTGTTAATGTCCTGGACCTTCATGCTCTGAAAAGGCGTTGGCTTTTTTCGCTGCCACCAAATGCACAAGTGCTCAGGAAGCTCAGTGGCACCATGCAGGTGTTGGCTGTGGCCCTGCCACCACTTTGAGGGTGCATGGCAGGCTGGCTGGGCCACAGAGGAGGTGCTGCTGGGGGCTCATCCCTCCGGGCCGGCTTCAGAGAAACCCCGGAGCAAACCCGGTGTGGCTGCAGGAAGCCAGGCCCTTGGAGTGAGACAAAGTGTGGCCCGGACGCTTTGTGGTCACCAAGGGGTCCGTGACACCAGCAGTCTGGGCTGCTTCCTGGTCACCAGCCAGCTCCCCGCAGTTCCTCTGCTCACGCGCTCCCGGCGCTGCAGCTGGCCCCGGGCTCGCTTTGCTCATTGTCTGCTGCGGGTGATGGCAGCTATTCAGCGGCTGCCAGGTTTCAGGGAAAGGGAGAGATGAGCCACTCCTCCACCCACATTCTAGGAAAGCCTCTGGGATGAAGCCCTGCCGATACACACGTTCACTCTCCTCAGCAGGGAGAGTGTGCTGCGGAGCTTACATCCCCCTCCGCCCGCATCCCACATCCCCCCCTTATCAGCAGGAGTGATGCTGAGGAGCAGAGCTTGGAAGCAGCCCTGGCTGCTGCCCTGTCCCACACAACAGTGGAGTCTGCTACTCCCCGTCTCCTTGCCTGTTTGCCTTCCAGAGTCAGGCAGAGTCTCGCCATCACTATTATTTTGCTTTATGTCAATATTATGACAACTAAAAGCAGGAGAACTGCATCCACACGATAAGCGGCCAGAAGCTGTGGGCTGGGTGTGGATCGGGTTCCAGTTTGGCAGGGGAAAAAAAGAGCCTGGCAGCCCCTGCCCAACAACTGGCTGGGCTGGGAAAGCTGGAGATGAGGGGCAGCAGCAGCAGAGCAGCAGCTGCTTTGTGCCTGTGTGCCTCTCTTCTCCATTCAGTGCTCACTCCCCTTTCCTCAGGGTAGATAAAATGTGATAATTGTGCAGAATATGCTTGGTTCTCTGGTGGAAAAGTAACCTCTGTCTCTTTCCTGAGGAGAGGGCTGCTCTGCTCCTGCTGGGAGAATCTCACCCCTCCCACGGCTGCTGTACCCTGCGCCTCCAGCCGGTGCAAGCCCAGGGTGTTCTGTCTCTGCCGGTGGCAGAAGGTCACGCACATTGCTGCACCAGTCCATCCTGCCCTCAGCCTTGTTTTTCCCAAGCACAGCACTCTACAGCTGCTGGAGAGAAATTCCTGCAGGCTTTCTGGGACTTGAAGACTCAGCTCCCACCCAGGGCTTCAGGAGAGGAACCTGGATGGAGAAGGGTGAGCTGTGCTGTGGTTACTGTGTCTCTGCTTCCTGCTCTGGTCTCTCAGCACTTCTTGTGTATGGGGCTGTTGTTTTGGCACAGTCACGGCGCTTGCTGATGGAAGGCTTACCTGTAGGTGCCCACGTATGCTCGGGGCTGTGGTGTGCCTCACCCTGCTCCAGGGCTGTGCTTTTCTGCAAACAACTGTGGCCTGGTCAGTCCCTGGAGCACGGGGCTGCCCAGCCACTGGCCACTGAGCACTAAGCTGAGTGGCACTAGGTCTGCCAATGTTGAACTGTTCCTGGAACACTGGCTGGATGAGGGCTACAGCTTCCCAGGACTTGGGTCTGGCAGTCACAGGGGCATCCTTCTTGGTAGCATCATCCCTTCCCTCATGAGGGATTTCTGTCTGAGGGCAGTACTCATGCTTTCCAAGGATTCCCCTTGCCTGGGTTCTCTGCCTGGAGTGCTCTCCGACCATCCTGGTGCTCATCCCATGCCCCTCCAAAACTCATGGCTGACCTAGGTGAGCCTGCAGTGCCCGTGACCCATGGGGACCAGACCCTGATGTCCCCAGGCATGGGGCTGGACTGTCAGGTGCCTGCAGTTTTGGTTGTGGGTCCCCAGGGAGGCTGAGCTCCCCTCCCCAGGAACCAAAACAAACAGCAGAGTTCCTGCCACGTGCGGCCGGGGCTGACTAAGGCCGGACGCTTCCGCCTGCCGCGGGCAGCAGCGGCCGGGGCTGTGAGCCACCACCATTGGGGTGCACAGCCCGGCCCATTTCCCGCTATTGTCAGCCTCCCCCTCAGCAAACACATCCCCCTGCGCACCTGGGCTGGGAGAGGCACTGACGCCACCACAGCCAGCCGCCAGGGACACGGGATGTGCTGCCGAGGGCATCCCAGAGCTGGAGCTGCTGCAGCGCGGCTCTGAGGAGTCCTTCAGGGCCCAGGTGCCCGGGCAGGTTGTTTGCAAGCTGTTTCCTTGAGGAGCAACACTGAATGTTCAGGGGTCACTGGTGCAGCTCTGCTTGCCTGCAAGGGCACTGGAGAGCCCTGCATTTCTCAGAAGTCAGCAGCAGTCTCCTGAGACAGAGGCTTGGGTTCCCTCTGTGCCAAGAGACTGGAGCTAGGGACGCCCCAGCCAGACCATTCCCATCCTCATTCTCACTGTGGAGACACAAGCTGCAGATGATTGATCTGGTTTATCTCAGTGCTAACTATGGACTGGCTCACTGATAGTGGAGCTTAGGAGACTCTCTAAGAAGAGATCACAGAACCAGAGAAAGCAATCAAATGAAACAGCGAGGGTGAGACATGGGGGCTCTGAGATGACAGACAGGTGTGAGGAGCCCAGTGCCCTACACGCTCATGCTGCTTTGACCTCAGGACAGTGCAGGACACAGGGAGCTGTTGGTGGGGTTCTTGCTTCATGGAGTCAAACACAAGAGAGTGGCTGTGCTGGGCACTGGATCATGGATGGTTTGGCCTTCCCTTGGTAGGAGCCTATAGTTTTGGTGAGACTGAGTCCTGTGTCCTAAATAGCAGTAGGACAAAAATAATGCCCAGAGGATTTCAGAAACGTTCTCTGAGGGCTTTAGAGGTGACAGAGGAGGTCCTGGCTACAGTCGGCTTAAGAATGATGCAGGGACAACTTTTTGTTGGGTTCATTCCATGTGAGATGCCAAAGGTGGGATTTTATAGGGGGTAAGGTGCCTGTGAGAGAACTCTGATGCTGAAATGGGGCTGTTCTGGAAAAGATTACTTAAGAAAGACCTTGCCTGAAATGAGTAGGGTGGAGTTTTGCAGGGAAGAGCAGCTGCTTGTTCTGGGCTTCTTCAGTGCTCATGGGCAGCCAGGGGCCCTGCTCTTGCCCCTCTTGCCTAGCCCTGAAGGTGCAGGAGTCATGGACGTGACCCTGTTCCCTGGCAGGGCTGTGCCATGGCATGTTTGCTGCTGGGTGCCAGAGCTGGCCTTCCCCACTTGACAGCCAGGGCTCACCCACCATCGTTCCCTATCCACCTCCTTCCTCAGCTCTGTGAGCAGGGCACGGGGTGGCATTGGCATGTTTGAGGTGAGGCTCTCAGTCAGCAGGCACTGCATGGGGCTCACTGCAGGGGAGGCATTTGCTCTTTAAGGAAATGCTCTATTTGCCTTACACCCCTGCCTGGTTTCTTGAGCTTCCTCTGTCCCTTGTTCCCAAAGTGCGTAACTCTGCTCCCCAGAGCCGAGTGGGAGGCAGCGTAAGGGACATGCTGGTGCATTTATAGCATCGACCTCCAGCCCTGTCCTGCAGCTGGGGGAGGGCAGATTCGGCCCCCCGGGGAGGAGCATGGCAGAGGGCAAAGCAAGCAACTGTGACCCCAGCCAGCTTGATGTTTCTCCCATATGCAGGAGGATGTTGCTGATCACAGGTTACCGGTGTCCAAATATTATTTCTCTTCTCCTGTCTCCGTTCCACATTGCCTAGAAAGTGGATGCTCATCCCAGGAATGTAAACTCTGCCCAAGGCCTCTGAGGAAATATCTTCAGACCAGGAACAGGACTGCACTCAGCAATTAAGGGCTGATCTCCCCAGCCACACAGCTCCTGGGGGAGAGCCCTTTGCTCCAGCGCCAGAGGCTGGCCTTGTGTCTGAGAGGTGGCCCCAAGGGACCTTCCTGCAAGGACAGGCATGAGGCCCCGTGTGGTCACGGTCTTTGCAATAACAGGATTCTGTCTGTCCAGTGAGTTGGCAGCAGCTGCTGCTCCAAGCAGCCTCTGCTCTCCGGTGGGAGGAAATGCTCTCTTCACCCCATCTCACAGCCATCCCTGGGGAAGTGGGGAGGGGGTCCCCTTGGCCCAGGAGGGTCTGTAGACTGGCAGAGGGAGAGCACAGGCCTGCTGCAGTCATCACATTAAGGATGTTACCTGCTCTTTGCTGCCCAGCCAGGAGAAGGAGCATGAACGGGCACTGAACGCCGCCACAGCAGCCCAGAGCAGCTGCTGAGTTGGTGCCGTGCTGCTGAGTGATGAACTGCAGCACACCCTCCCTGCGGTGGGGCTGGGATTTCTGTGTGCTTATCTCTGCAGCATCTCCATGCTAATTTGCCAGGCCTTGCTTCAGCAGCTTTGTCACACACTCAGTGGTACCATTGCCTAGAAGCTCCTGACTGAGCCCAGCTCCTGCTGGCGCCTGAGTCACTGCCACTTGCGCGGCCCAACGGGGCTGAGGACAGGCAGCTGGCATGTCCTGCATCCCCTGGGGACAGATCCCACAGGGCTGGGAGCAGGTCACTGGCATCCTTATGCTGCAGGGACAGACCTCACATAGTGTCGAGTAGGGAAGCCCTGGAGCAGACTCCCCGCTCTCCCAGGAGGACAGAAATGTGAGTCCTGGCACGGACACAGAGCCCGTTATTTCCCTGGGACCTGCAGCCCACGGGGGATCGTGTTGCCTGTTGGCATCTCATCACACCTCCCATAGTTCCAGCTTCCCTGGCCTCTGGGGCTTAAAAATAGATCAGAAAAGGGCACAGAGCTCCCTTGGGTTGGCAGCGGGGTTTGACCCCAGACCTTCTGTGCCCGCTTCCCTTCCGAGCTGTAGACCAGAACCGGGATGCTGTCCCTGAGGCTAGGGGGGGCTGGAAATCCTCTGACAGGGGTCCGACGGTACGGGCTGATGGAACAGGCACGGGGCAGCTTGAGGGGAAGGGGGTGGGTGGGCAGTCACGGGTTGACTGAGTGGGAACAGGGCATCTGTAGAGGAATGAAGAGGATGGGTGGGAACGGAGCTGTTGAATGGGGGCAGGGGAGCCAGATGGGCACAGAATGGGTGGATAGGCATGGGGCAGCGAAATCAGCAAGTCGAGAAGCCCAACAAAGCCCCGGTGGTTCCCGCCGGCGGGGAATTCACCGGGCACAGGACGGTGAATAGGAGCGCCGGGGCAGCCCGATGGAGTAATGGCCGGAGGCGCTGCGGGGGCGCTGGAGGAGGAGGCTCCGCCGCGTCCGGGAGCACCGGCCGTCCCCGCGGCCGCCGGGGCCGGGCACCTGCTCCCGCCCCGCGGCGGGGCCGGGGCGGGGCAGCGGCGGGGCGGTGGCGGTGAAATACGGCGGCGGAGCGGGGCGCGCTCCCATGGCCCGGCGGCGGCGGAGGCGGCACGGCGGGGCCGGTGGCCCGGCGTCGGGGCGGCATGCCGGGGGCGGCAGGGCGGTAGTGGCGGCTCCCAGTCTGTACCGGGGCGGCGGGAGCGGCGATGCGGCTGCTCGGCGCCTTCCTGCGGTTGCTGGTGGCCGGGACGCTGGGGGCACCGCCCGCCCCGGTGAGAGCCGAGGGGCGGGAGGGCAGTCGGAGCAGGGGCAGCCCGGGCCCCCGGTGCCGCTTCCCGGGGTGGCCGTGACGGCCGGGACAGCTCCGCCCGGCGCTGGGCGGGGGGCGGCAGCGGGTCTCCCCGTGCTGCCCCTCCAGAGCTCGCCTTTCCCTCCCTGCAGGCCCCGGAGGAACGGGGGACCGCCAGCACGGAGTCGCCCGGTGAGTTGGCCATGGGCGGCCGCCGGTGCCCCGGCTGGAAGGGGGCAGCAACCCGGGGAGGGCTTCGCGCACGGCCGGGGCGCGCTGGGTACCACCCGGGGCTGTGTTACCTCCGGAGTCCCGGTGGCAACCGGAGAGGCAGCGGGGAGCTGTGCCGACGCTCGGAGCAACCTGATTTCCCCGGCCCGCCTCGGGCACCGGGCACCGCCGCGGGCCGGAGCGGAGCGCAGCCCAATCCCCAGACTGCCGCCCCTCCGGTGCCGGCGTGCGGGGTCCCGGCGGGAGCGCTCCGCTTCAGCTCAGCCTGCTGGAAAGCCCCAGGGGACGGCAGTCCGGCCGAGCGGGGAGCGGGGGAGGTCGGGGGTGAGCAGAGTGCCTGGGCAGGAGACGGAGCTGGTGGATAGACGGAGAAAGAGCCTGTTGGGGTGGGCGTCTGTGTGAAGCCCCGCACAGTGATGTGCACAGTACGGTGACGGACTTACTGGGAGCACAAGGTGGTCCTTTGCTTCCCTGTGCTCCGTGATGGCTGCAGGGACTCCCCGCGGCTTCTGCACCTGCCCCGGCAGCGGCCCGGCTGCGCTCTGTCTCTCTGGGCGCCTCCTGTTAGTCCCTGTCCCTGTCTCCTGCAGTCCTGACCTTTCGGGAGATCTGGAATCGTAGTTTCTGCCGGCCTCTGGAGCAGCTGGTAGACGTCATTACCGAATTCCCCAACGAGGTGGAGTACATTTTCAGACCCTCCTGCGTCTCCCTGCAGCGCTGTGGGGGCTGTTGTGGGGACGAGGGTCTCCGCTGCGTCCCCGTGGAGACAAGCACGGTCACCATGCAGGTACGTGCTGCTGCTGCGGGGCCGGGGCTGTGCCGGAGAGGCGGAGGGCTGCTCACCAAGCGCCGGGAGGGTGAACCTGCAGCTTTGCGTTCTCTAGACATTATAGCAGAGTCGCTAGCAAGGGAGAGAACTTAGAGCTTCTCAGATGCATGTCAAGCCAGTAGGATCCCTCTGCCTGCTCTTTGGGCTTGCCCCTGAGGTCAGGTGTCACCCCTGGTGGTACTGGCCTCACTCCCTCCTTCCCCGACTTCTCTCTGTGTGGTCTGTCTTGCTCATTGCTCTCATTGTTCCAGACCTTTCCTGTCCTGTGGTGGGGCTGGGGGGTGTTCCAGTTGCTAGTGACTGCCTGCTGGGACAAAGTAGGTACTACCCGTGAACCGAAGGGAAGAGTGAGGCTCTCCTGTATCAGGTGATGCTTGGGGTGGTGCTGACAGTGAATGCCCCCACCCTGGAGCATGGTGAGCATGAAGGGCTGAGCCAACCGTGTTTTCAGTCACCACTGTGTGAGGTGGGAGATCCTGGGCCGTTCGACTCTTCCCCGTGAACCAGGCGGCAGCTGTCCTCACACTGCAGCCCTCACACTGAGCTGCCAGAGAGCAACCTGCTGACGCTTCAGGGACCAGGGAAAAGCTCTGCTTTGCTGTGGATGATGGACTAGGGAATGCCTGCAATAAATCACCAGTGATGTTGGTCTCTCTGAGGTTGAAAGTGTGTTGGGAGGCAAGATGGTCGTTTCCAAAATCTCTTGGCTGAGGTGGATCAAAAAGCCTGGCATGAACAGGAGGCAGCTCCCCAGGCACAGGTCTCCATCTATGGGAGGGATCCTGCTGCTGTGTACAGGGTGGAAATGCCAGACACTTCTGCAGGAGCCAGTGTTGATCACACCCATGATGAACATACCATGTAAGGCCTTTGGATGTCCAACCTGAGCTTCAGGCCTGTCACCTGTGCCATGTGGCAGGGTGAATCCTGTACCCCTGGACTAGGGAGGCACTGTGGTACTGACTCCAGTCAATTCTAACTCAGTGCTGTAGGAAAGGGGTCCAGGAGGAGGCAGCAGCAATGGGATTGGTCTGAAAAACATGACTGGTATGAGATATTTCTGTCAGAGAAGGCAGGTGTGCAAAGGGGTCAAAAATGTCAAAGCTCTCCAGAAGGGCAGAGTCTGAAAAATCTTTTCTAAGGCTGGGACATCCCAAGACCATGGGAGTTTAACTAAGGCCCCAAAGACATGGGGTGGCACTAGCAGAGCCTCCCAAGCTGCCGGGGCAGCTGGGCCTGGCCAGTACTGCCTACGTGTGGAGGTGGAGTCTCTGTTGTTGGAGGTCCCGAGGAACAGGTTAGACATGCATCTTCCCAAGAGCCTGGGGTGGCAAGGCAGCGGCGCAGGAGCCCTTCCAGCCCCCTCCTGCTACTGCCTGAGAAGTAACCTTTGCTCTTCTTTCAGCTCCTGAAGATAAAGCCAAACGGGGAGGCACCCTATGTGGAGATGGCGTTCACCGAGCACAAGCAGTGCGAGTGCAGGTAGGGGCTCCTGGGTTCCAGCAAGAGCAACCCTGCCAACTCACCCTGTGTGTGGAACAGGGATACCCTGGCTGTGCTGGGACCCCTTCTTGCTCTCCTTTCACTAGGGTTTGCTGGTGCTTGTGGCCCTTGTTCAGCTGCAGGCTGCACCGCATCTCTGCACCTGCTCCCCCGCAGACGAGGGGGTGCGTGCCATTGTGAAGATGGGTCGGGCACCATCCACCGTCTGCAGGGCTGTGCTCCCCATCCCTGCAGCTGCCTTGGCATGCCTGCTACATGCTCCTTTAGCCAGAGGATCTGCCTGTGGGTAATGGAGCAAGGCTGGTGGCTCTGAGGCAGGAGTGTGACGGCACATCCAAGGTGGTGGTGTTCAGCAGGGAACTCCCTGACTGGGCATGTCTGAGTGTGGCCATGGCCCAAAGAGAAAGCTCAACAGCTGAGTCTCAGGCCACCATTCAAGGGAGGCTGCCCCACACAGACCTGGTGGGGGTACAGCAGAGGTTTACATCCAGGCCAACAAACGAAAGCTTAAAACACACAGTGCCAACCTAGCTTGGATACCCGGTGCTGGCCTGGAATGGATGTGCAGCACCAAACTGCCACAGACTCCTGGCACCTAGTCAACCCCTTGGGGTGCTCACTGTGTCCCAAAAGTGGTGAAAGCCTGGGCAGGATGGGGCCTCTGCCTGAGGACTGCCTTGCTGTGGGAGTGGCTCCGGTGCTGCCTGCAGCTGGCCCTTGCCATAGAGACTCCAGCATTGCCTTTGGGGGGTCCTGGTATCACTTCTCATCATGATCCAGGGGTGGTTTAGTATTGCAAAAACTGGGGGGTGAGTGTCCTGCTGGGCAGCCATTAGACATGATCCTTGCCTGGAAGAAGATCCTGAGGATTCCCAGATTGGTATTCCCCTGCAGTTTTATGAGCAGCTGTACTGGAGCAGACCCAGCTCCACACAGTCTCTGTCTGGAATGTCTGTCAGTAGATGCAGAAGGGGGAGTGGGGAGAAGCAGATGTGTTACTTGCCTCCTTCTCCGCTTCCTGCTATTTCCCATGCAGGGAATTTCCTAAGCCTTTTGTGGTTTTCCTACCTAGGGTAACTCCCAGGGGATCTCCTATGAGCACTCGTGCAGGCTGCCTTCTGCAGCAGTTTTTGGCTTCTTCCTAATCTGCTTTCCACACCTGTACATCACTCCCTTTTGTAGGTAATGCAGGCGTGGCAGATGTGGCTGTGACCCCTGTGGGGGATATGTCATGGCTGAGAACCCACTACTGAGACTTAGCAAATCCCCCACGTTTGCTACTCAGGGTGTTGCACCTTGTTAAACAAGATGTGAAAGCTGTCACTGAGAGCAATTAGGAATGAACTTGCCCTCCCCAGCCTCACTGACAAAATGTCACATCTCCAGGGTAGTCACCCAAGCTGACCAGCTCCTTTGCTGTCTCTGCCTTCTCTCTGCCTCCTGCAATCAGCTCCTGACTGAGGGGTTGACAAGGGCAAGAGAAGAGATATTGTGTTTGTTTTAAACATGTATGGTAACAGGTAGATTGGGCTGTGCACTGGGGCATGTCAATGGACCAGCTCCTGCAGCTCCATGTGCAGCACTGCCCAATAACCACTGCTCTCTGTCATTTTTCCCACTCTGCAGGCCCCGGCAGGACCTGATGAGATTGGGAAGGTAAGTGACATCAGGGGCATTGTTACTGGCTGGGGTTGTGGGTCTCACCTCCCACATATCAGCCCTTCTTGTGGTACTTTCCTTTTGAAGGAAGAGGTCCAAGGGCCGAGGTAAGAGAAGACAAGACAAGAAGGGACGGAAAGACTGTGAACTGTAAGTGAGCAGGGGCAGGTATGGGTGGTGTCTTCTGGGTTAATTTTCTTGGGATGAGTGTCTTCATTAAGCATTTAGATCTTTACTGACACTGTGAGCAGTGAAAGGTTTGTGCAGAGCAGACACAGAAGAAAGCTGGAGGGAAAAGTGGCTGTGGGGCAACAGGCCTTCTGCTGAAGACTCGATAGGTACTTGGTAGTCTCCAGGCTCAGCAGCTCAAAGTTGGGCAGAATGGGGATGAATGGGCTGGGTGACTTGATGGTGCTTGGCTCTATTGCCATCACATCACATGTTGGGTTTCATGGATCCGTGAATTTCCAGTTTCAGCCTCATCTTGCTGCCAGCTGTGTCCTTACTGCTGTCCTTGACTGATTGTTGTTTGGATTACTCTGCTCTTTCCGTCCTTTATCTCACTTTCTCAAACTCCTTGCAGTAAAAGCACAGGCTGGACCCATTGTGGGCACTTTTGAGGTGTGACACCTGGGGCTAGCACTTTCCTCTAGCATTTCCCCCTTTTGTCTGAAGCCTGCTGTTGGGGACTCAGCCAGCACCAGCCCCCTCACCCTCACCCTCCCCATGAAGAGGCTGCCTGCAGTCCCTACTGCAGCAGTTGTGTGTCAGAGGGGCCAGGCACAAAGAAGGGCATCCAGGGCAGAGCAGGTGAGCCCCCGTGCTGGCAGTGCTCACCCCGTGCCGTGCTCTCTTTGCAGGTGTGGCACACCGCGCAGGTAGCCTCTGCCCTGCCCCCAGCCTCGCTCCTGCCACCTGGGTTTGAGCCAGCTGCCTTTGCCCCCCTTGGGGGACTTGTGGAGTCATGTCCCTCCAAGCTGCAGTGGGGAGCAGGACTCCAGCATGGAAGAGCTGACTATACTCTTGGTTGGCCCTGGTGGGAGCACAACCTGGAATCAAGGAGTCCCTTGCCCCATCTGCCCCATTGGCAGCAAAAGAAAAGGACTGGTGACCAAGCCTGAGGCTGAAGATGAGGAGTCAAGCAGTGTGTTGGTGCTTGAGGACATTGTAGGGGCAATGAGGAGCTGGTGGATGTGCTGCTGGAACTGGCTGGGGGAGGATGGCATGATGTGGGAGTGAGTGGGAATGGCTCACAGGGCTGCACCTGCAAAACTTCTCTGTCCTGCCAGTGCTCTGCAGCTGGGGAGGAAGGAAATCTGGGGCAGGCAAGGCTGTAGGGCTGCATCTGTCCCAGTTTTGGCACAAGGAAGCCCAGGCAGGTGCCAGGGAGCTTGCCTGGGAAGCTGTTCTGGTTGGGAACAGAAGGGAACTGGGCTCCTCTTGTACTCACAGCTTCATCCCAGCTTTGCCCTGCTCAATAAAATCTGGTCAGACATGGGAGCTGGCAGCTCCTGTCTGCTTTCCAGCAAGGCAAGGAACTTCCCCATGGGCACTCACCTGGGCTAGAGGAGGGCAGTGAGCCAGGGTTTGTCCCCATCACCAATCCTGCAGCACCAAGGGACTGCCCTTGGTGTGATGCTGGAGATGGGAAACCAGTGGGTTGCTTCCTGTGCTGGAGTTCAGCTGGGTACTGGGAGGCCCTTGGGCGAGCTGCCCTTCTCCTTCACACCACAGTGTGGGACTGGTACCTCCCCCTGTTCACCATGCCCATCCTGTTCTCACCCCGGCCCAAAGGGCTGGCTCAGTGCCCCGTCCTCGCTGGCAGGGCTGATGCAAAGTTTGGGGCACTGGGGGGCAGGCTGCCCACTCAGGAAGTACTCCACCAGGGGTCATTTACCTGACATGGGGACAGGCTGGCCTGGGGCCCCCTTTCCTTACCAGGAGCACCCTCAGGGTGTGAGGAGCTGCTGGCCCTCATCGAGGTGGCTGTGGGGACTGCTGTTTGCTGCTTTCCCCACTCAGCCAGCTCTCTGCCCAGGTCTAGGGGGAAGCCACAGCCCCTGGTTTTCCATGCTTTAAGCCGTTCCCCTGAGGCTCTTCCTCTCCCCATTTCCACCCCTGCCACGGGGGGTCTGGGGCTGTCTGCCAAATGCTGATCTGTGCAAGCCATATCCTGGAGCAGTGCATATTGCTGGGAACTCTAGGGGTGAGTTTTTGTGGGGCACTCCTGGCACTGGGTTAAAACGAAATCAAGGATCATTCTTGAAAGCTTCAAATAAAAGACTGGAGGGCAAGATTTGCAAAGGCTTCAAGGTTACCCTTAAATGATGGGACCTGTGCTTTAGCTTGCTCTGAGGAACAAGGGTGGAGCCTGACGTAGCAAGAATTGGGGTCCAAGGTGGGTCTTTCCCACATCTGACAGGGCTGCCTGTAAGGGGGTTTTACATTCTGACTCTCTGAACCATAATGCTGGTGTTGCCTGAGGCTGGCACGAGGACATGGGGACAAGGCAGATCCTGTCAGGGAAAGCTGGAGGTGGGTGTTGAGGTGATGTGAACCTGCATACTGCCACCATGTAGCAGAGAATGGATTGTGTGGGTTATACCTGTGCAGCTGGGCAATATCCTTCAGGAGCTTGCTGGATCCCTTTTGGATCCCATTTCCAGGCATGCACAGTATCCTGGAGCACTGCCTACGTGGGCTTTGCCTCAAAAACAGCCCATGAAGTTCCTCCTTCACTACCTCACAGATGAGGGGAACTCACTGCTCCCCGCCCCATATCACTCAAAGTCTGTGGGGACCATGTGGTGGCCTGGTCCCCACAGGCTTTTCCCTATCACTGTGTGTCATTTCTGCCTGGCTGGGTTTTGCTCTGAGGCCAAGGAGAACCATGTGCAGCACGTATGTGATGGTTTCTGTATTGTTTTTAATACCCTGGTAGTATTAAATGTTTAAAAAAGGAAGTTACATAAATCCAAGTATGTTAATTAATAAAAATAAGTTTATCAATGTAAAAAGTGAGGGGTTCATGACTGGTGATGAGGATTAAAACATTCAAACACAGTGGCTAACACACTAACACACAGTGGCTTTTCCAAACAGTTCCTGGTCTCTGGTGTCACCTCTTTGGCTGCTGCCTGGCACTGAGATATTCCAGGCAGCTCTGCCCATCAGACGTGGCAGGATCAGGCACCTGCCTTGCACAGACCCCTGTGTTGCCTCTCTCCCTCCATCACCTGAGCTGCCTGGGTGCTGTGTGTGGCCTTGTCCCCTGCTCCTCCCATGGCATGGGGTGTTGGACAGCAAGAACGTGGGTTCTGGGAGGGATGTGGCTGTCCCACTGCAGCCGTGATCAGCAGGGCAGGAGCAGGGGGAAACATCATCACACAAGAGGTTTGGGAGCTGCATCTCCAGCTGTCAGGGCTCCCTCCAGCTCCATGGAGGTCACAGGAATGCAATGAGCCCTAGCTCATGAAGTTCCTGTGACTGCTGCAGGCATCCCACCCCCAGGGAAATGTTAGCTCCTTTCCCTCTCCCTGCCAGTGGGGAGAGACCTAAGACCCTACTGATCCCAAGGTGGCAAGGACTTCCAGCAGACATCACACACAATGGAGATATGAGAATCAGGGTGAGGGATTGCTGCTCTGAGGGGGGGAGAGAGGTTCCTGGCTTCAGGGCTTGTGTCCAACACCCATGTTTCCTCTCAGGGGGACCAACCACTGTCTGTCTGTCCCTCCGCTGTGTGGTCCCTGTTGTAGCATTTTTATACCACTAGCTCCTGCTACTTTACCTGGCAGCCCTCCTTGGCCAGAGCAGATGTGTGAGCACTCTGACAAGGTCAGCTACACCTACAGAACCCCATGTCCCCCAGGCACTGCAGTGTAGGGCTCTAGGGGGAGACTGGTGCCCTTGTAAAGGGACCCTGACATACCCCAGCCTTGAAACCAGCAGCATCCACCACGGACAGACAGAAAACCTGTTCCAGCCCCAGTGCTCCCGAATCCCTCATCCTTTCCCTGTCTGTGTACTCCTTGCAGACAGGCAGCTGTCCTGCAGAGCCCAGGAGCAACAAACCACTGGGTTATCAGCGTCCCTGGGCTCCCTGTGTCTTCCAGCCTAACAGGGCAAAGGTTTGTTTAATAAGGCTTTAGGAGGCAGAGCTGCAGTAAGATGGTTTAGGAGGATAATTATAGGGAGACAAAACATAAAGCAGCCTTATGCACCAGGAACAAAATTTTACGGGTTTTTTGAAGTAACTATAACGTTGATGTGGGGATTGGCCCAGAGATGTAGCATTGTAGCTGATAAAGCCCTGATGTCAAAACCTCACTGGTTACCTCTGGTCTCCCTGAGCACAAGATGCCACCAAAGCACTGCCACCCAGCAGCGTTTCCCAGCCATGCCTGTGCACATCTCCCACATGTCTCCATGCAAATAAACACTGCGGTCCTAACTTCTTGATTGTGACTTACAGGTCTTTTGCATCCTCAGAGAGTTTGGCATAATCCTGTCTGTTGAAGCCAGTGATGCTTGCAGTCTCAGCATATTTTAAGCTTTTGCAAGCTCTCATGTGTCAGTTTTAGCCTGTGAGAACAAAGGCAGGTCTCACTCCTCTCCCTGTTATTTGCCTGTGCTGGTTTTGCTTTGGTAGTTCCCACTTTCCAACAAGGACCACAAGCTCTCCAACAGGTTAATCTAAAAATAATCCCCCAAATTTAGTGTCCCCTGTCCAGCACTGACATGCAAACCTGGAAGCCCACAGGTAAAGGCAGTTGTGCCTCAGGGCTGGTACAAGTCTTCTTCCCTTGCAAGGCTTTTCCTCACAGGAGCATCCTTGAGGCACTTCCTGCAGATGCCTGCAGCTCACTCTTCTGGCCACTTCAGAGATGTTTGATGAAGAACTTAACCAAGTTTTATACCCTCCTGGCAACTCCACACATCTCCCTGCCACCATCACCTCAATATCCAAATCACCCTACAGACACATTCTGCTGGACTTGGTGGTTTTCCTGTGCTCTCTGTCCTCTCCAGGCCCATAGAGATCTGCTGAAGCCAGGCAGGTGAGTTGTGCCAGCACCCCTGCTCTCATCCCTGGCTCTCCTTTACTCCTTGCCTGCTCAGACTTTTCACTTCAAGGCGGAGCCTCCAGTCTCTGGTGGGAATTAAAACACCACAGAGACTGTTGGATATAAATAGGCTGGGCAGAAAAATTGGTCTCTGTTAGGCAGAGGCTGGAAAAGGAACCTAGAAACATTTTGAGGAGAAGCCAAAGAACCAAGCACACTGACTGTGTTTGGGCAGTGAGTTGTCTTAGAAAGCAGATGGCTTTGCATCCTCCTAGACCTGCCCTCTGAAGCACAGTTAATACTTTCATACTCCCAAATAAATGGTCTTTGTAAGAGAGAGAGTGTTGGTTTGCTGGATGCTGAGCCGAGCTGTGGGCACAGGTTTTACTGTCCTGTTTTGTTGTTAACAGTCTGGGCTGTGCAAAAGAACTGCCCAGGGGACCTGAGCCCAGGGAGATCCCCTCCAAGTGTTTGCAGGGCAGGAAAGTAATCACAGGTCAGCCACAAAGGGTGCCCCCTCTGCCAGTCCGACAGTACCAGGTCTAGCAGGGGCTGAGCACAGGGACTTACCAGGCTGGCGTGGCTGTGAGGGCCAACTCCTGACAAAATGAAAACCCCCATCTTAGGATCATTTCTTGTTGCAATAGGACATACACATAGGTTAGCAAGGGATGGACAAAGATGCAGGGGCCTCCCTCTTCCCAGACAATCTTAGCACAGTTTTTCTAAGGGTATCCCCTAGATTTCATTCCAGCCTTCCTCCCTTCGCAGGTCCCCTGCCATGCCTGTGTAAGGCAGTTATTTAACCTGGGACCAACTATCCCACAGACACAGCAAACTGTTGGCCAGCTGGTAGTAACCACTTGAGCTCTCCTGGTTCAGCAAACCTCCTTCACTAATAACTTGAGTGATCTAGCAGGCCTTGCAGGGCCTCCTGGCCTTCCAAGGAAAAGCCAGGCTAGGAGGGCAGGAGTACATGTTTCTAGAATATGCCAAAGACTGATATTTTCCACATGCAAAGCGTTTGTTAACCATCAGCTGGGATCTTGATTACACTATCACTTGGATGCACGTTAATGCATTTGTGTTGGTGTTCCCTGTGCTGTACTTTTGGAATAAGTTTGTAAAGCCCAGTGAGTCTGGTAGAGCCCAGTGTCAGGGCCAGCAGCACCCACTCGAAAGAGGAGATCGGGAAGAGCCAGGGGTACCCTGGGCTGGCCATGATGAAGTGGCAAGACACCCACCACCTTAACTATGGCAGTGGGGAGCTGCTGGAATGGGTGCAGCTGTCGGGCTGCGGCAGAGACAAAGCCTGATTAAAATACAGCTCATTACGCGTTATGGGAGGAAGGAAATGCGGCGGCAAAGGCATCATCTAATGAACGGGAGCTTGGTTAATTATGGGCAATTAATGGTGAATAAGGACGACAGTGAAGAAAGTGCAGCGACGGCGCTCATCGCGCGTTAACGGAGAGGTGGAGCGCCTGCCTCGGGCGGGGGCGGGACCCCGGCGGGGGGACCCGGGCACGGATCCCGTGGGGGGCGGAGATGATGATGGTGATGATGATGATGGTGATGATGATGATGGTGATGATGATGGTGATGATGGCGATGATGATGATCTCATCCGCGGCCAATCAGCACCGCCCGCCCCTGCCGCGCCCCTGCCGCTCCGCCCGGCGGCGCCGGGGGATGCTGGCGGCCGCGCTGCCCAGGTGCGGCACCGCGGGGGCGGCGGGGGCGCGGAGCCGGGCCCCGTGCCCCGTGCCCGTGCCGGGGGGGCCGTGCCGGTAAGCGGAGGGGCCGGGGCTGAGCCCGCAGCCCCGCTCCCGGTGTCCCGGCGGCGCAGGGCGGCGGCGCGGGGCCATGAGCCGGGCGGAGGCAGAGCCCTGCTCCCGGGCGCTGGCGCAGGCCCGCGTTTACCTGGGGCAGCTGCGGGGCCGCGTGGTCCCGGCGGGGCCCGAGGGCGGCGGGCGCCGGGATTACCTGGTGGAGGCGGCGCGGCAGCTGCGGCTGGCGCTGGAGCGGGACGTCAGCGAGGACTACGAGGAGGCCTTCAACCACTACCAGAACGGCGTGGACGTGCTGCTCCGCGGCGTGCAGGGTGTGTGCGGCCTCCCGGGGCATCCCTCCCTCCGCGGACACCAGCCAGGGGACCAGGGCATTCATATAGGGAGTCCCGTGAGGGGGCGAGGTATCCGCGCAGGGAGAATGACGAGAGGACGGGAAAATCCCTCCAGAGAGCGTGTTGAGGGTACTGGGGCATCCGTCCAGGGAGTGCATCCGTACCGGGAGAAGGGTGAAAGGGCTGGGGCATCCCCCAGGGGACTGCGGCCCGTCCTCCGGGGCCGAGCCAGGCCCCTCACACCCACCCTTTGCACCGACCGCAGTTGACCCCAACAAGGAGCGTCGGGAGGCCGTGAAGCGGAAGATCACCCAGTACCTGCGGCGCGCCGAGGAAATCTTCAATTGCCACCTGCAGCGGGCGGCGGGGGCTGGCAGCCCCACTGCCACGGTGAGGGGCTGGTCTGGGGCCGCCTGGGTGGGATGGCAGCGCTTCTGTGACACTGGGAAACGGGGGTGGGGGGTGGACGCGCAGATAAAGCAGCCCCTGTTGTCCCCCTTGTCTGCCTCTGCCAGATGCCACACTAAGATGGTGTAGAGAAAACGGCAGGCGCATCGAGCTGCCGAGTGTCCTGGCCTGCCAGCGGCTGCAAGGGAGCTGGCAGCTCTTCACCCTGCCTGGATCAAGGAGCCGAGGTGGGCCCAGGCTGCCTAGGCTGCTTCCAGGACCCCACTCTCCAAAGTGTGCATGCTTAGCTTGCTGCCACCATAGTGGGTATGGACATTTTTTGTGCAGACTGAAGCCGCTGCAAGGAACCACCCTGCCAAATGTTAAAAATGTCCTCCTCCAACCTGTCATCGTTCCCACCTGTATGGAAACCAAAGACAACGGCTGCTTTTTGCATTGTGGGAAGGAGGGGGTTAAAGAAGGGAGAAGGGAGTGAGGCAGAGCAAGGTCAGAGCCTAGTGAGAAGAATGCAGGGAGAAAGACAACTACCTTCCACACACAACCCCTTAATGTTAAAACAGCCCAGGTCTAGCTTCAAATTTTGGTGTGATTTTTACCTCTGCTGTAAGTGCAAGCTTTCCCTAAAAAATTTAGAAATCCAGGGGCTGGTGAAGAAAATGGTCCAGCTGATGTTAGAAATGAATCATAGCCGTTGGAGTGTTGTCTCTGCATGTTGACCAGCTGGGCAGTATTATTGCCTCCTCTGGAAAATGCAGGGACTTTTTTCACCCACTGTAATGGATAACAGCATTTCTAGGTCCTACATCCTCTGCTTTTACCCCCTTGCAGGGCTACAGCAGCCTGCGCTTCCGGCCGATCAGGACCCTGAGCTCAGCACTGGAGAACCTGAGACGGTGTAAGGTTGTGGGAGTGATTGATAAGGTAATGACTTGACCTGGAGATGGGGGGTGAGGCTGGGTCTGGACCAAAGAGAGCATAAGCTGGGGGGTCCTAGCAACTGGAATGTGGGTGCCAGCCCTCAGCACATCCATCAGGTAATGTTGGGGCATCCATCCACACCATTCCCACCCAGAAAAATTCATGGGAGAGGACTCAAGACCCCTTAAGGAGTTAATTGGGAAATCTATTAATGTCCCCATTGCTTTTGCTTACCAGACCTCCCAAGATATTTATAGGAGGTTTATACACCTTGTTCTTTCCCACACATGGAATTCTGTTTGATGCCCAGGTGCCATGATGGTGGACTCCTGTGGATAATCTAGACTTCAGCAGAAGCTGAACTATTTGGATGAATAAACGAATTAGAAGTACATTATCCTGGAATGAAGATGCCAGGCTTATTGTACCCACACACACATGGCACATTGCTCTCCATTCTGTTCACATATCTCAGTTTGTGAGGACTGATGTGATCCTCCTGTCTTGCTGAGGCCCAGGTTTGAGCCCAGAAAGAGCCCTGTGAAACCCTTCAGTGTGAAGGAAGTAAAAATGGTACAGGAGCCACCTCTTGGTTTCATTAATTTCCCGCTTCCTGGCTGATGGGTGTCTCCTTGCTGATAACCTGTGTTTTGTCTTTCAAGAGTAGGGGTCTCAGCCTCACAAAACTCCTCCAGTTGGGTGGGAGTTTGTTTCAGATCCGGAGTTGAGTCTCTTGGATCATTCCTGTAGGCTGTGTGTTGGGTCACCACTTCTGACCAGTACTGTTTATACTGCCCCAGGTGCAGATTATCCAGGATCCAGCCACTGGTGAGACCTTTATACTCAAGGTGGGTGTTTTCAGTCTCATCTGCCTGCTTCTCCTTCTCAGCCTGGGGCCACCTTGTCCAAGCTGATGGCTGGTGCAGGTGAGAGGATAAAAAACAGCAGCTCTCAGAGGCTGAATGAAGCTCATGGTTCCTGATCAGAAGGGAAGTGGTTCTCCTTGGTCATCTATTTCTCTGACTTTTAACACCTTAAGCCTGTGTTAAACTGTGTCAGCCCCTGAAACAGGTTGCGAGGTGTGCTCAGTACAAGTCCTAGAGTATTTTTCAGTGCCCTTGGAACTAACAATAAAGTACTTCAGTAACTGGGCAAGGAGGGTCTGGCATGAGAGGGAGAAGCATAATTTCCAGGGGAAGAGGAGAAAGGGTTGGGATGGCAGGTTCCTCCCTGAAGGGAGCAGGGTGTTTGCAGAGGAGTTGCTGCCCTGGAGCAGCTGTGCCCTCTGGGTCCCACAGTGCAGATGGGGAGTGCCCTACCTTGGCAGAGCCTTGCAGAACGCTGCTGTGTCACAGCTGGGTGCCAGGGACTGACGGACTCCGTGTGAGCTGCGAGTTTGTGCAGAGGGGGGAGCTCCATCACGGGTGACATGGGAGCAGCCATGGGGCTAGGCAGAAGGCCCTTCTGGCTCCAGGGCCTCCAGCCCTGCCGGGTGCTAGGTTGCAGAGTCCATGTCCCTACTGTGCTCTACCACCCATCTACCTGTACCCCCTCAGAGCCTCTCCAAATCCCACGTTGAGACACGTCAGCGACAGACCATCATCCCTCATGGGGTCCCCTTCATGGTCAAGCTGTTGTGCTACTATGTGAGTGAGGACTCCATCTTTCTCCATCTGGAGCATGTGCAGGGTGAGTGAGGACAGCCTTGCCTCCCGTCTGTGAAGCATCCTGGTTTATCCTTAACTGTCCTTTAAAATCCAAAGTATGTTTCTCCTCCTGTTTTGGGACTGTTTCTTATAGTGGTGGTGGAAACTGTCTTCTTCATAGAAGGGTGGTGGGTACCACCAGGTAACAGGACTTGGAGACTTAGTGAACAGAGCTGTTCAGCTGTGAATTGTGGAGGTTTGATAAGAACTGGCTGGGGATGTAACCTAGAAGTGGGCCTGTGGAGACCTACAAGGAGAAAGAGGTTGTGTGTGTGTGGGTGTGTTATATGGAAACCAGCCTTAGTCTTCAGAGAGATGAGGCCTCATGGGAGGGAGTGACCATGCCTTTAAGTAATGAAGTTGATGTGATGCAGCATCTTAAAAAGAAAAACCTCTTCATTTTACTGGAATTGTCTGACCATAAGAGGAAGGTGATGGAGAAGGAAAACAAAGTGAGGTAGTTCACCTGAATGTTGTAGAACAAAACTATCTTTTGGCAAGACCTTTATAAAACTTGTTTGTTTTGTTGTTGCAAAAGGTCATTCTGGATTTTGAGACCATAGCAAAGAGAGGAGACGGAAAATTAGGGCATAATGGGCAGTGAGCATACTGGGATTTGGGCACGTCAAGGAGGCATACTTGAGGTTGTCCCAGATCCTGGTGAAGAAGTATGAAAAGGTGGAGGCTTGTCCCATGGAGCTTATTTACTCTCTGCTGATTGAATGGATGTGTAGGGAGCAGCAGCTGGAGTCCAGTAATGACAAATGGAGGCTGATGTGTGTTGGAGAGGAGGCTCAACTCCTTGTGCATTGCTATAGGATGAGTTTACAGAAAGAAGCCAGCACTGAATGAGGCTGGGAAGCCCTGGCAGCATGCTGTGGGCTCCAGGGTTTGCTGCTCTGCCCTACTGCTGACCCATGGCCTCATGCCATGCTGTGGGAACTCTCTGGCATTTCTGTCACACTGGAAGGAAAGGCTTTCAGGGGAAAGTGAGGATGGCAGAGGGATCAGGAGCATTCGTGAATATGTGGCTTGTCTGTGACATGCAAGTGGCAGAAGTGGGATCAAGGAGATTGTGCAGAATGGAGAGAGGGCTGCTAAAGGAGGAGGGAATGGGGCTTAGGTGTGCCAGGCCCTAGGGAAGGTGTAGCATTGGGCATGGTGTGCTTGTAGGGCAAGGGTGTATGCTGCATGGACTTGAGCTTTGCTGCTGGGGAGATTAATGCTGCTCAGTGACAGCCCCACGAGTGGCCTTGGCCTGGGCCTGAATGGGCCATGTTGACAGTGGGCGAACCAGGGATACTTTCTGCCTCATCACTTGTTCTGCTTTCTGCTCTCCAGGGGAGACACTGTGGTCTCACCTCCGCTCCAAGTACTGTGTCCAGCAGGACTGTGCCAATTCAAACACCATTCCAGCTCTGAGGGACCATGGCACAGAGGATGGTGTGGGAAACTCCCAGGCTGGCAGCCAAGTATCCATCCTCCCTGTTTGGACAGGCAGTGGCCCCCCGGGCTCTGTGAACTACCGAGTATTGGGAAACACTGATGCCTCACTACCTCAGGAGCAATCCCCTGGCCCCACAGACTCTGCCTCAGGGAACCACTGCCAACTTCTCCTAACTCCTGCTGGTGGCGGGAGGGCTGCACCTGGAGGACAGGATCTGAGTGTGACACAGACTGTGTCTGCTGTTGTGGACCATTTTCCAGCAGTGTCAGCCAAATGCCCTGGCCACCTTGCCAGCCAGGGCCTGGTTGTCTACCCAAGGAATGATCTAACCAGTGGCACAAGCTGCATATCTGAGAGAACAGCCTCCCAACAAGGCCCCAGGCTTCCGCAGGGGCTTGTCCCTGTACCAAAGACTGTAAGAAGGGGCCAGCCAGGGGCAGGGCAACTGCCAACACAGAAAGTGTCTGAAGCCTCCCAGGCTCAGCCCCTCCTGACCTTGGGTGAGAGGCAGCTTTCTGCAGGAGCTGCCCTGTCCAGCTCTGGCAAACCCATTGTGCCTGACCCAGCCATGTGTGAGCCCTCATGGGGAGCAAGCCTGACCTGTGGCCGGCTCAGCAAACAGCCACCGTCAGGACAATGCAGGCCTTTGGCATCCCATGGGCACAACCGGAGAGCCTGGGCTGTAAATGAAGAGCAGGTGCAGCTGTGGGCAGCAGAAATCCTCCTGGCCTTAGAGGGACTTCACCAACAGGGTGTACTGTGCCGGGACCTCAACCCCAGGAACCTGCTGCTTGATACAGCTGGTAGGTAATGCCCCATGCTGCTGCCCCAAGGAGGAGCAAATTGGTCTCTCATCTGGGAGACTACTGCTTGCCCCATTTCCAGAAGATGTGGAATTTCTTGTGTTTGCTTTGGAGGAGGGTGGGAGTCTGGGAAGGTTTGGTATTTCTGAAATTGGAAGTGTGATCTTAGGTTTTCCAAGTAATTATTACAAGAGAGAGCTCTGCAGCTGGAGAGTCAAGGGCCATAGCCACAGAAATGCATTGCTCCTGCTCCCATGTGGGGGTTGGCTGCCTGGGAAATCCCAGCCTGGGGAAGCTGAGACCAGCTGAACTGTGCCTGAGGTTAGTGGGACTGGTGGGTTAGTTTTTCCCTGCTTAGAGTAACTGCCTGCTGGGGGAGATCTGGAGCCATCCCATCCCTCTGAGCCATGGATATTGCTGTCAGTGCAAGTCCCTGCTCAGCTGGCAACATCTGAGACAAACTGGAGAGCTACAAATTGCTTATGAAAAGGAAAATGCAGAGAGGTTTGCAAGGAGAAAGCTAATCTTCTCCCCCCTTTCTCTTTAAAACCTACTTCTTTCCTCACCACAGCCTGCACTGAGATCTGTGAGCTTGGAGCCCACCTAAGCAGTCTCACCTGTTGGGCATCTCGGGGAAGCCCTGGGAGGCCAGGGAGGGGGGGAGTGTGTGGTGCCAGGGGATGCTCAGTGCCTCTGCATTCAGGGCATGACAGGGGCCCAGTGCCCTGGCTGTTCCCAGTGCCAGGGATCTGGCTTGGCTTCATGCTATGATCAAAGCCCCCAGTCTTGTCCTAACCTTCCTGCTTTTGACTCTGGTGCTGCTCTGCAGGTCATGTCCGTCTCACTTTCTTTGGCCAGTGGACAGAGGTGGAGCCCCAGTACTGCAGCCAGGCACGGGAAGAGCTGTACAGTGCTCCAGGTAAGGGATGTGTCCCCTGGCTTCTCCAGCTCTCTGCCCAGTGACACCAGTTGGAGAGAGGGAGCTTCTGCAGGCAGTGAGATGTGCCCAGAACAGTGTGGCCACTGGTGCTCCCTGCCTCCAGCTCTAACCCCTCTCTGTCTCTTTCTGCAGAAGTCGGGGGGATTATGGAGCCCACTGAAGCAGCTGACTGCTGGAGCTTTGGCTCTCTCTTGTATGAGTTGCTGACAGGAGTGGTAAGAGGCTGAGGAGTGTGCAAGGAGGACAGGGGAGGCGGCTCAAGGGCTGCCTGCTGTGTAGGGCTGGGAGGGTGCCTTGCCCTGCTGGCACCTCAGTTCTTGGCCAGGTTCCTTTAGATATATGATTCCCAGTGCCTTTGCATGGTGTGTGGGTGTTAAGGGCCCTGGCTTTTAAATGCTGCTGTGTAGGGCTGGGGTTATGTGGCAATGAAGACTCAACAGGGTGCTCCTACCCTCCTTGGTGCCTTTGCTTACCATCACCCTCTGCCTCCTGCAGCCACTCTCCCAAAACCATCCGTCAGGGATTCAGCCTCACACCCAGCTGCATCTGCCAGAGGGCCTCAGCCTGGCTGCTACATCACTGCTCACTGAGGTGAGGGGCTTGGGTGGATGGGATGGAGAATGGGACTAGAGGTTGGGGAAAGACACGGTCCAGCCTGGGTACCTTTTTCAGTGTCCCCATCTCCCCATCCTCCTGTCCCATCGCTTTTCTCTGCAGCTCCTGCAGTACAATCCAAAACAGCGCTTGGGCTCCGGAGGAGGTGGCATAACAAAGCTGAAGTCTCACTCCTTCTTCAGCACAGTCCCGTGGAACAAGCTGGTGGGCTAGGCAGGCTGTCCTTCCCCCAGGGAGCTGGGCCCTGGGCTGCCTCCCTGGCACTTGTGACCCCAGGTGGAACTGGCAGCACCGCCTGCTGGGGAAGGCTTGCCTCAAGGGCTGCCCTGAGGTGGGGTACACATGAGGTTTTGCAGCCTTACATGTCCTTCTGTCTCTGCTTCTGTTTGTTGGCATCTCCAAAGAGGAGGGGTCAGGCTGGGCCAGGCTGTCTTCTCCAGGTCCTCCCTGGTGGGAAAAGGAACCTGGGTGCCCACCTCCAGGAAGAGGAGGTGTTCCCCTTCTTGGGGCACCCCTTCCTCAGCTCAGCACCAAGCCCTGGAACTCCCTCCCTGTGCTTTTTATCTCTGCTGCTACCATAGTGACTCCCCTGCTCTGTTACTTTTTGTGGCTTTCAAATGCAGCCCCCCTCTGGGCCCTGCTGGCTGGAGCCCAAGCCCGTGGTCTCTGCCCCTCCCTGACTGCATGTGTCTGTGTGGGTCATCCCTGCAGCAGGGGTGAGACAAAGAGCCCTTGCTCTTCTCCCCCTCGCCCTCTGAAAAAATAAACCACTCAGTAATACTTAAAGAAGTGTCCTTTTGTTTCTGAGCTGCACTCTCCAGGCGTAGGCCAAGCTTGCTGAGTGACAGAGAGCCCCTAATCTGTTTCTGAAACCTGCCTGGGAGCCCTTGGTTGGTGTCACCCCCAGCCATCAGCACTCTGTGGCCAAACCCCAGAAGGTGGCACTGAGTACCTGGCCCTCTGCCCTTGTGCTCCTGCCTGCCTCACAGCCTCTCAGGTTTGCACAGCTGTATGACTGCGGCTCATATTTGGAAAAAAAATGCCTGGGTTTTCTTCCAGCCTTTTTGTCATTGTTATGTGTTGTGGCTCCAGCCTTCCATGCCTGGGTGCTCCTTTCCACTGGCAGGACAGCAGCCCTCACAACCACACTTTGAGCACGGTCATCCCTGGTACATCACACCGTGAGGGTTTAAAGGGGTGAATGCTGAGAGCCAGCACAGAGGGAGGGAGGCCAAATGTACATTCTGGATTAAAGAAAAAGCAGCACAAACACGTATCTGCTGACAGCCCAAGGGTGGAGGCTGCCGTGCCCAGCTGTGCAAGTCCAAGCCACAGGCTGAAGGATGAACTCGCAATGGCAGCGGTGCAGCTGTGGCCCTCCTCGCCCAGCAGCCCCTCACACTGCTCACCTATCTCCCATAGTAAGGAATTACTGCTACCAGCGACGTCTCTGTGGCTAGCTGGTTCCAGCTCCTGCTCGCCCGCAGCAGTAAAGACACCCACGCAGGCAGCAGCAGGAGTGCTCGTCCACCAGAGGGAAGCAGAGCTCTGGAGAAACTCATCTACACCAGCAAAGGTACGGACACCTCAATTACTGTGCAGAAACTGGAGGACCGAGCAGGGAGCTGACCACTAATGCCACAGAAGGGCAGACAGCAGGAGCAGCTGAGCCTGGGGCTTTTCCTCTCCATGGCAGCCCGCACTGCCTGAACCCTCCAGCCGCAGCCTTGCACCCCTGCCCACCAGCCTCCTAATCCTGTGAGTCAGGGGAGGTTCAGGAGGAAGGACCCTGTGTCCAAAGCCACACCACAGCATCTTGCAACTCAGTGCCCCATGGGGTGGCAGAGTCAAAAGGAAGTTTCAAGCACTCTCTTACAGCAAACCTTGACAGGGCAGATTAAATAAAGCAATTTGCTAGCTGCATTATTTTAAGAGCTTGACTGTATATTTCCTTCCTGATTGGTTCAAAGGCCTCATTTATTGCAGCTCGACAGAATAAAGGCTTCCCCAGTCTCATGTACAAAGTCAAGATGGACCTTCTGAATCCTGAACTCAAAGTCTGAGTGCAAGCAGCATTTTAAATTTAAAACCTTCTATTTCACTTGACTTATTTGTGCAAGAATTAGACTCTACCCTTCCCAGAACAAGGAAGGGTTTTTTCCTCTTTCCCTAACCTACCTTAGCTAGGGCCAGGCAAAAAAGCTGACTCTGCACTCTGTTTTTGTCCCTAGCTGCCAGGAAAATGCAGGCACCAGTACTAGGAACTGCTCTCCCTTTCATCCACATGGCAGCTGTGAGTGCAATCGTTTTCTGTGAGAAGTGGCTGCCCTCTTCACCTGCAGCTCGGAAGGGTAAACCATCTCTGAAGTGGATGTCAGAGCTGGGAAAATCCTCCGTGATCCAAGAATGATTTTGTATAGTCCCAATGAGGACAGCTTCTTAGGGAAACACCCAGCACCACAGACAGCTTCTGCTGTTCCTTGTTCTTGCCTCCTTTCTCCTTCTGCAACAGCCTTTTCCACACCTGCATGAATTACAACTCTCCTGTGTTGCAACAGTAAAAAACCAACTTCTGGAAAACTTTATGAGCCTGTGCCAGGTCTCCCTCTTGGTCATCATGCCCTTTAGCTAACACTGGGAATTCCTCACCATCTCTATTGCTAGAAAAGGATGATTTCCAGCCCTAAAAACCTGCTCTTTGCTGGGAAGAGCCAATTCTTTGGCAGAGAGTTTGAGGACAGCAGAGTTCACAGGCAGAGAAGACTCAATTTAGTACCACCAACAATGGGCTCCCGCTGCCTCTTTTCTTTCACCACCAGATAACAGGACTCTTGCACTACACTCAGGATGCTGCTGATGCCAGAGTCCTCGCCCCCTCAAACACACTCCACCTTGCAGTCGTTGCACGGTTTTATTTCATTTAAAATCCGCTGTGTTAAATATTTTTGTTACAAGTTCTGTGTAGGGGGTAAGAGTAATAGACTCTGCAGGCACTAGCAACCCCCTCACCCCTCAATTTATGTGTGCGCTATCAGATTAAGAACTGCCCCCCTCCCCCCAAAACCAGCACCCGTGGGCTGGGATATACATTACAGTCAAAGGCCTGGCCCCCCCAGCTGTGTGTCTGCTGGGAGCAGGCCAAGCCCCCGCACGCAGGAAGCCAGCAGTCAGATCCACTGCCAGTGAGCTGTGAGTCAAGGAGAGTTGCTGGGGGCCGGTTCTCACCCCCGTAGCGGGCATGTAATGGTGAAAGGGTTGTCCCCAGTGCTGCCTCCACAGAGGTCACGGGCTCTGCCCACCCCGACAAGAACATTCACGCCACAGTGACTGGGCTGGTGAAAGACAATCTCCAAGGGAAAGTAGGGGAGCTGCCACCCCGTGTTACTGTCTGTGGAGGAAGTGTAACTAGGGCACTGCCAGAAGCATGACACCTACCTCAAGCCCTGCTCTGACCGAAACTTTTCCTGCAAGTGGCCTCGGGGTCAGACCACCCTTGCAAGGCAGATGAGTGTGAAATATTTTCAAGCAAAACATGGACAGGACAGTAGCCTTTCCTCTCCTCTCCCTCCCAGGAACTTTAGTGCTAGGCAATAAAGCTGAACCTGCCACGGAGGGGCAGGGAAGGGTACCCTAGCACAGCAGCAGCAAGCAGTTTCCAGTGGTACAGGACAAGCTAGAGGTGAGAGTTTGGTGCCGTGAGGGAGAGGATGCCACACAGATGGCTCTGGAAAGGCGGTGCCATTCAGTGGTTGGCCCACTGCATGGCAGTTCTTGTGAGATACTAAACCTTCATTAAACAAAATAGGAGAGGAGGTAGGAGCTATCCCCATAATTCCCTCTGGGATAGCTCCAATCACAGCGGAGGGAGAAAGACTGGAATGACCCCTGCCAGTTCCTGAATGCCCTGCATTGTCCCTGCTGGTGCTGCGGCCCTGTCCTGGGTGGGTTGTGGGGGTGTGGCTGCCCTACAGGTCGAGCAGCAGCACGCGGGGATCCTCCACCGCTGCCTTAATCTTGCGCAGGAAGGTCACGGCCTCTCTGCCGTCGATGAGCCGGTGATCGTAGGTCAGCGCCACGTACATCATAGGCCGCACCTCGATCTGAGGAGGGACATGGGGAGGAGTGAGCTCAGTGCTCCTGCCTGCATGGGCCCCTCCTATGAATTCAGAGAAGACCTGGCTTTTTACCACCCCGAATCCTGGGTTCAGGCCCTCCTGGATTTGTCCCGCCTGGCAAAATTACCTACCCACCCAGGCTGGGTCCATGCCACATACAAGATCAGGTCTGTTCCTGGAACCGTGCCCTATCACAAAGGCTACAACCTCCTCCTTCCCGCACCTAAGCAGATTATAACCAGTTTGCCCATTCACAGATAGGACAAAGTCCCCTGCAAAGCTCAGGCAAGTACCAGGGCCAGCAAAGGTGCCCTACACCCATTAGTCTCTGATCCTCCTTCACACTAAAGTGTTTCAGAAGTGACACCAATCCCTTAGAAAAAGGTCCTCAGTCTGCTGAGCCCTGTCCTTTGTTGACTAAAACCCCCTGTGCAGGTCCACCTACCTTGCCTCCCACAGCCACAGGCCTGTCAAAGATGGCATGCATGCCTAAGATGGCAGACTGGGGTGGGTTAATGATAGGTGTTCCAAAGAGTGACCCAAAAACCCCACCATTGCTGATTGTGAAAGTGCCGCCATCCATGTCTTCAATGGCCAGTTCATTCTTCCGTGCCTAGAAGTAGAAGTAAGATCTTAGAAAGCCACACAGATCACAGAGAGCAAAGAACAAGGGTTTGGACATCTACTCTCTCCAGGAATAAATAAATACTGATTGCAAGAGCTTTGCTTATTGATTTGTTCAGGTGAAAACCAGCACAAACTGCTCGAAAATGCATCCCGTCCTTAGAGTGAACACCTAGTGGCTTTGGGGAAGGATTCCCTTGCCTTTGCTTCCAACTCCTGCTTTTGCAGGAGACAAACACAGGGACTTCTACCCCAGGGCAGTTCAGCCTTGGCCTCTATAGACAAAGGTGAAGATACACCATGTGTTTAATGCATAGATTGCAGTCTTTTGGAAGGGCAACAAGTAGAGCTGTCCTAGAAGGCAGAGGCATAGCCAGACATGTAACTGGATCACTCCCCACAGCACAACTCAGTGTGTTAGAGGTCAGAGATGATGACACAGAGAGACCAAATCAATACATGCTGATCCAGCACTTCCAATTCTTTCCATTCCTCCCAACCCTCTTCATAAAACTTCCCTTACCTTTTCTCCCAACTCGTAGATTGCACGCTCTATGTCAGCAAAGTTCATGTTTTCTACATTCCTAACCACAGGGACCACCAGACCCTGAGGAGAAGCAAAGTCCATGAGTAACAAATTCAGTGCAGTGACACACAGACAGCTGTCACAGGGCAGGAACTTGGACACAGCCCCAGGGAGCTCCTGCCTCCACCTCAGCCCACAGCAGCTGGTTGGCAGAGCCGCCTCACACCCTGGCAGCATGACAGGAAACCTGGCATGACACACATCAAGGGCTGACACCTTAAATTGAGCCATCATCTTTGCCTTTGTTAGCCTGTCTCATAAAATCAACTAGGTCTGTCTGGAGCCAGCTCCACATTAATAAACACCCAGGTGAGGCCCTGGGAGATTTCAGCTGGCGCCTCTTTCTCTCACCTCTTTATGCTGGGCCTCCCCTAGACTTTGGGAGAAGACAGTGACAAAACTTCAGTCCTAATCAATCCTCTGCCTCATAGCAGAACCTTCTAATGAAGAAGGTAATTCACTCATTCAACATCTGTAACTCCATCCCATACTCTCCCTGGACAGAAACATCTCTGTGGAACAGCACAGCAAAGTTCAGCCAGAGGACAGGATGTTCAAAGCTTTTACTGCCTATGTCATGGATTCATGACAAGGAAGGGTTTCCTTAATCTGGCCCCTAGTCATTAACAACTGAGATTTATATTGACCCTGTTACCAGATTTCTTATTAAAATCAATATAGTGCTAGTCCTCCATCTTTTCTCTAAACCTATCTCAGCAGTTTCTGCTGCAGCAGAGCACGAAGCTGAACTGGCTCAAAGTACATGATCATCCCATATGAAAGGCTGTGGGAAGCATGGACAAAGCATCCAAGGTACCTACTCGGGGAGTTGCTACAGCGACACTGATGTCCACATAGTCCCTGTACACAATCTCTTTGGTCGTGTCATCAATCACTAGAAAGACAAAAAACTTGTGTTACATATGCAGAACCTAAGATCAAGGGTTTGAAAGGCTACAAAATCGTAACAACTTGCTCATGTCTAGCTGAAACGTAACTCCAGAGAAGAATGAGCCCTCGCTGTACCTGTGGGAGAGGCACCAGTATAGACAGAAAGAAAACAGTCCACACAGCTCAGTCCTCCTTGGTTATTCTGTTCTGCATTTCAGCAAGCACCTCTGACACCCCCAGGAATGCACTGTGCATGCAGCAGCCACCTGTACCCCAACCAACAGGCTCTGCCCTCTGCAGGCTGCATATGCATGGCCCCAGCCTCACTCCTGTCACCCCTTCCTAACTGAGTCCCTCTTGGCAAGACATCCTCTACCTACGTATGTGGCTTTAGCAAATCAGCTGCAGCGTGCAGGACTGTCCCCCTTTTCCCTGTGTATTTGACTTGCTTCTCCAAACTACTACTCCTGCCATGGACTTGGCCATTTGTTTTCCCCCATTCTGTGTTGCCTAGACATGCAAGTGACCAGCAAGGGTCACCACTCACCTGCATTCACAACAGGCTGGTCTTGCAGAGCAAAGGCTGCAGCTTTCACAAAAGCTGACATGAAACCTAGCTTCAGGTTGTGCTTTTTCAGAAAGGTATCCTTGTGTACAGCTCTCATCTCCCGGATGTTGCTGTGAAACACACAATAACACTGGTAAATTGGGAGTCCAAGAAAACACCGTTCCCTCACTCTGTAACAGATTTCAGTGCCAGCCCCAAGGATGCAAATCTGCACCACCAAGTGGGAAACCTCCAGCCTGCTGCAAAACCCTTCACGTTATCATAGGTACTGAACACGGCTCTAAGAATCAAATGGAAACCGGTCCTGGACCACGAACTCCACAGCCAAGATAAACCTGCAAGGCCCACACTGCCAGGCACAGAGGCAAGATGGGGCCGTGGTGTATTTCCTGCTTAGGCCTGATGCTGCCATCTATTCTCTGAAGACACCGGTGCTCATACCAGTGTGGCACCACAGACAGCAAATGCAGGTGTGGCTGGGCTGACATGGAAGAATGAAAAAAACATGAAATGCCAAAAGCAATAAATAGGCAGGAAATGAAATCAAAGTGATCAAACAGAAAGACCTCAATCACTCTGCAAATTCAGCACCAGACAGCACAACACCACCTTTGTACCCAACTCTCTGGCTTTGGGAGTTGAGGGAATATGAAAGGAATTCTCCCAGATGCTATGGTAGTGGGTGCCAGTCCACCCACAGCTCTTGACCAGACAAATCACGTTTTCCCACTGTTTCTATTAATCAAAATTGAGGCCATTTACAAAACATCAACCAAGCTGTGTTTACAAGCTCTGCCTATTCCAGGCTAATACCAGATGGTGTGGAATTGCATGGTTCATCCCCTCCCCCTTCAGAGACCTTATGTCTTTGAAGAGACAGTTTCACCAAGGAGCAGGATTTTCCATGGTTTAGAGTGTTTGTTTTCCTGCGCCTAACCTTGTTTAGGGTTAGAATTACTGCCCAAAGACATTAGTGCCTCCCAAGACACAAGGACTGCAGCAATGAGGATGGGCTTGCTATGGAACTGGCTCATTAAGGCCTCCTTCTTTCAGACACTGACCCCCGTGGGAAGCAGGAGGCCCCAGCACAGGTCTTCACGAATCAACTTCACAGTAATCAATCCAAACCACATTACCAGATGCAATGAGAGCCCCAGGCTGGCGTAAAGCGACACCTCAATGAGCCTCTGAGACGAGATAAAGCTGCAGCACTTCCCTCCAATAAAGACTATTTTGCCAGCCTTATTGTTCTGAGACCCAAATATTTACATGTTTTGTCTTAAGGAGTAGCATAGGATTTCACAAAGCAATTTGATTTGAGCACAATTTCCCCTTAATGCACTGTAATATAAGCTGCCCACCCTCCAAAGACATTAGTGTGCTCAATCCATGCAAGCACTTGAGTCAGAAGCCCCCCACCTGCTTGAGAGGATGGGGAAGGTGCTGGTCTGTCTCTGGAAAGCTGTACCATCTGAAAACAAAGGCCTTAGGCCTAAGCAATGCTCACCTGAAAGGCTGATGAGCCCTGGAGAACTAACTCACTGGAAGTTAAATACCTCCAAAAGTAGTAACCTGGTGAAGTGGCAGAAAGCAGATGCTATGTCTTGCTGTCTTCTAACAGACATTATATGCAAGTGATACTGCATTCTGGTCTTCTGCTCAACATTTACCAGTCTTCCACCAAAAAAGCCCACAGAAGAGGAACCAGAGACCACCCCTATGACAAGTAGCAGATGGCTCCCAAGGAACAACAGGCCATTAGACAGCTATGTACCCCCTCATCCCACAACACCAACACAGTCCTGAAGAAGCTGTGCAGACTGTGGTATAGACCTCAGAAAGGGGTCCCAAAAGACATGCTGCCAATCTCTCCAAGGAAAACTTGCAAGGTTTTGACTGCTATTTAAAGATGACTGCCTTCATTTGTTTCTACTCACAAAGGGAAAAAGAGGTTTGCTCCTCACCTCATATCGATCTCATTGAAAGTGGTCAGCATGGCACAAGTATTCTGAGCCTCTTTCAGCCGCTGAGCAATACGCTGACGCATCCTATTCATTTTCACCTGCAGATTAAAAAGGCATAAGCAGAAGCTGCCTCAAGCTCATCCAAGGGCAAAATGCTCAAGAAACCCAAAAGGCCCTTCTCCTGCCATCTGACTGACTAGATACCTAGGGCCAAGGTTTCCACTCTAGGTCAGGAGCACAGTGGGCTGAGGAGCTTATTTCACAGCTCAGCTCAACACACAGTTCACTTGAAAAGCAGTGCTGAAATGCAGCACAATATAGCTACTTACTTCTCACCTCTGCATTCCTCAAGACCTCCAAGCATGCATAGCTTTCCATGTGGCTAACGTTGAGAAGAGCAGGACTGCTAAGAAAGCAGGTTGCTCAACCATGCTCTCTTAAGAATGCACAAGGTAGCTTCAGCAGCCTCAGCCTTTGCTGAGGGCTTGTGGACAAACCAAGCAGATCACACCGAGTCCTTCTGTCCTGAGTCAGCAGAGCTCAAGACAAGACTTTTGCCTAGAAAAGACCCATGCCGGATTGGTCCAGACTCTTCCTCCACACCACTCATAAGTGGTTCCCTCATGCAGAGAATTTTCCCACTTGTCACAGCTCTACTGAGCTGGCTGTGCACAGGTGGATATGGACACATCTGGAAAGCTGAAGGCTTACACTAGAGATTATCACCTAGCAACAGAAGTGCGGGCAAGGTCCCTGTTCCCACAGCTTACCCTATGCTCTGATCTGGCACCTTTGGTGGGCACTGCCTCCCCAGGAGGGGCTGCTGCTGGGGCTGCAGCCGGCTTCACAGCAGACACTGAGGGTAAAAAACACATCAGTCAAAAACAAGCCAGGTAGAAAAAGTCCTGAGGTAGAAAGCACATTTGACCTCCTTGCTTAAGCAACACAGTATGGAAGCAGCCCTGAATTAGGTTGGGAAGGTTCCAGGCATAGCTGAGCAATCCAGTCCGGAGCATGCAGGGCAATGCTATGGGAGGCCTTCCCCCTAAATGCCTCTGTTTGCTGTCTTTAACCATATACACTCTCCCCTGAAGAAGAGGGACTCGAGAATAGGAACAGTTGGCTGCTGCCTCACCTGGTTTGCTGTCGATGGGCTGAGTTGACACAGGCGGCACTGGTGGCATCGTAGTGGGGATTGGTGCTGCAGCAGGGGGAGGAGCAGGTGCAGCTACAGGTTCAGGGGCTGCAGGAGGAGGAGGGGCTGCTGCTGGTTTAGGCTTGGCAGAAGCAGCTGAAAGACAAAAAGAACCATGGTAAGGACCAAGCAAGAACCAAGGAAGAACCAGCTTCCAGTGACAGAGATCTGTGAGTCCAACCAACCTAACAAAAGTAAACCCTCAGGCAGAGTGCCTCTATGTTCTCAGCACTACTGAGCTGACAGAAGTCACCACAAGAGAAATCATTGTGAAACTGTTTTACTCATCAACAACCTTGACCTCCTCACTGGAGGAGGTTGGATGCTACAGAAAAGAGGGCATGGAAGGGAATTAGGGGAATTCTCAACTAGTTATAGCCAAGAGCTCAGCCTCCTCCAAAGGGTACAAAAGGGAAGATTCCCCTGAGAAGGACTAAAATGAAGCTTTTCTAATGGACAACAGAATAAGAGTATTTTCTTCCAGTTACAGAAGCAGATAGAGGAATTATTTAACTTCTCTCAGGATCTCTCTAAATACTTTGCTTTCATCTTCAGAAAAAAACGTGCTGGAAACACAAAGGCCTATGCAAGTTACACATGCCTGACTTACCTCCAGTTTTCCTGAGTTTGAATAGAGGTGTCCCCCCTTCCACTTTGCCACCATCGGGTACCAGAAGGGCTTCAATCACACCAGCTGCTGGGGCTGGAACTTGCACTGATGTCTGAAAAAAAAGAAAATCAGTGAAATTCTCCCACACATTGGTTGGAGAACAAGTGCCCAAGAGAAGATGCCAATACATGCAGATACACATTGTAATTTGGCATAGACAGCAGCCATGTCTGACACTATTTCCACCAGTTTTTCACACCCTCCACCGGGATTTTGTGCCAATAGTTAGAAGCTTTAGGAGATGCTGGCAGTGTAATGTATAGCCTGATCTCCAGGGTATATCAAGAAGAGACCCACTGCCAGCATCTTCCTGACAGCAAAGCTGAAAACAGAACTTGGCAAAGAATTCAGCAAGAACTTCAAGGCTTAACAGTCCTTTCAGGGGTGGATAAACTTAAAGCCTAAATTTAAAACAATCTGAAGACACCCTTTGGCTTGCAGATTTCTCCTTTGTTTAAACACAGGTTTCAAAACTCAAAGCACTCAAACTGGAAGGAGGAGTAGAATTACAGCTCCAATGAACATCAACACCAGCGATGATTAATCAAATGGATGAGTAAGGGTTATCAATAATTTTCACTTAAGGCACAGCAAGTTTTCATACTAGATGAGAAAAGCTTTTCTCCATGAAGAGAGCAGGAGACACAGTCAGGGCCCTGCAGGCTCTAGGAGCTCTTAGCAGGAGAGAAGCCATACAGGGTACCTGCTACAGAACTAGAAAAAGTTTTGGTCCAGAAACTCCTACCTTGTCTGTTTCAATCTCACACACCACTTCATCTTCCGCCACTGTGTCTCCAACAGCTGAATGACAGATATGAAGACCACTATGAGGAGGGAGGTGTGCTCCAGCCTCCCCTCTTTACCCACAGCAGTTTCCCACACTAACCCATAACTTTTTCACCCCAGTTCTCCACAACTTCTAGAGAAAAGACTAGCTCAAGCAATCTATTGCACAGTTAAGAGTCTGATTCCAGATTAAACATCTCCCTTCATCCAACACTACCTCTGACAGAGAGGTGATGAGGCAGTAACTGCAATCCTTACCCCTTAGGACAGCTGCAATTAAATGCCTCATTTGTCACAGACTGAAGGGCACAGAGCAGGATGTCAGCCAGTGAACTGTAATGCATCCCCCCACGGTGTCCAACACAGCAGTAACAGCAATGAGAATTTCAGGGAAGAGGCAATTACGTACCTTTCTCCCACCTGACATCTCCTTCTGTGACTGACTCTGCAAAGGCTGGTGTGTTCACTGTAACCACGTCATCCCCTGTGAGAGAGACAAACAGACTTGACTGCATTCAGAGCTAAAAATTAATGGTATTGCTTCATTCATGTCATCACAACTCTGCTAAAGGGGGTAGGCCATCAGACATCAATTGCTGTCTGTCTCCTTGCTTCAACACTGATCAACATTTGAACACCAGAGAAATACACATTTGACTGAAAACCACATTGTGACAGGAATGCCAGACACAATCTTTAGGGTCCTGGGGATATAAACCCTGAGTCATCCATGCAAGCAGGACAGCAGTGAGCCTTGACCAAGGATGGAAGGTAGCTGTTGGCAGGACAGTAAGAGGTCACAAAAGAAGCATCACACTAATTCCTGACTTTTTACTTACTATGTACCGCAGTGGTTCTGAAGTAGCGGACAGTGAAGACACTGGAGCTATTTACTCTGCAGAAAGAGAGAAAAGTATGAACACAGAAGAACATTCCTCTGCAGGCTGCCAGCACCGAGCTCTCAAGTACAGAATTTACATTTGCTTAACTGATGTGAATGGCTGCTTGGCTATTCTGAGGCATTTGGTTCCAAAGGACACCTACTTACTGTTCAAGCTGCAACAATTAAGAAAGGAAACATGACATCCTACCATCATTAGTGCTCTCAGAAACTCAGTGAGAATTTTTCATGTATGGAATTTTAATTTAGACAGACAACCCAAAAGAACCCTTGTGGTTTAAATACTGATTCAAGGGTGACCTGGCCAGCCCATGCAATGCCCAAGACTAGTGCAGCAACACTTTTTTTACCTCCAGATTAGGACTGTCATCTCTGCAGAAGTTGTTAGGTTGCTCCAAAACAAAAGAAAAGCACCATAAATTGCCTATGGCAACACATCCAAAAACCAGCTATTTCCCACCACCATGTTTCTCCACGAAGCTGGCAATCCCAACCATTCCAAAGTTAGATTTTTATATCTACTGACATCACATTTGGAAAACTGAAACAAACATGCTTCAGCATTTCCTCTAGCACAGACTACTTTGTACAAACAGACCAGTATTTCAGGCCTTTATGCATGTACTCTTATGGTTATTTCCCCAAACACATTTTTATAAGACCACCTCAGTAACGTAAACCCTGACATATGAACAACAGCTCTGTGAATGACTCCACTTCTCCTGACACAAAATCTACCAGGAGACCATCACAGAGCAAACAACACCTCTAGTCAGATAATCAAAGAGTAAAAATCCATGTATCACTGGTTTCCTCATTCCTGTCCTCTCACTGTCTCAGTACCTGGTTGCAGGCAAAACCTGTTTTCAGTTCCCAACCTGCAAAACCTAGATTTTGCTAGGGCTAGCTCCATGTTCCTATGACGTGCACAAGGATTTCATGATGGCAAACCATATTCTGTTTCTCAGACCTCAAATCTTACCATGGTTAGAGCAGCCCCAGCCTCCCCACATGACACTTTTCCTGTGGATACTTACACAAGCTTCCTGCTGTTTGCGTAAGCCAGTCCTTGGCTTCCAGACACACCTGTGAATGAGAAAGGAGTTACCCCACAGCAATATCATCTAGCTGTCCAGCCCTCAAGTATCCCCCTCAGATAAAAGAAGGACACCGCTGCCCAATCTGAAAGAAGTTTGGGACCAAATGGGGAATATATCCATGCAGAGACACCTCAGTGTCATCAAACCTGCCCAGAGCTTGCCAAGAACAGTGGTCTTGTCGTCATCTAGATTTACAGGGATGGGGAAAACAGTTATAGCTTGAAAACAAAGCTAATAAGGGTAACTTTGAAAAGAGCAAAGAAAGCAGCAGCTACCCCACTCAGAGCAAAACCAGGAAAGAGCTATGAGGAACCAGGACTGCTGAGTTATCCACACCCATATGAAGGGTAGGAGCAAGGTATCAGAGGCACCCCCAGCACAGTTGCAGAGACAGCTAAGGAAGAAAAAAAGGACTGTAAAGAGGGTGTAGGGCACAATAATGAGCCACCATCATCCCTCTTCTCTGCCCAGTCACTGTCCAGAGAAATTATTTTCCAAAACTCACAATAGGGATATACTTGCACAGCTTCCCAGTTTCACATACCCCACTGTCCCCTTCCCACACTGCTCATATGCCCTGACACTGCAATTTTTATCATGAACTGAACTCCTGTCCTTTGTCTCTTATAGGGCACTGGGCAGTTTTCCAGAGTGATCTTAAAGAGAGTCAGCATAGCAACTAAAGAACATAATTATCTCAGTTACACAATGCCAGAGGGAAGAACAATTTCTCCACTATTTTTCAAAAAAGCAACACATTTTCTACACTATCCCCTACTAAATAGTTGATATTGGAACTCTAGAGACCAAAAAAGATAAGCAGATTTAACTGGTTTTTCAAAGTGGAATCAGAAGCGAGTGAAGTAACGCTATATAAACACAGTACAGGTAGAAAAAACAGAGCTCTAAGAAAAAAATTTAAGCACCAAAGTGGAGTTCACAGGCACACTAGATTTGACATGCCACTTAATATTCACCCATCATTTTCAAAGGAGTTTATTAGAGAGCTAAGGCTCTGCAACAGCATGTGCTTCAAGCACTGCAATGCTTGAAATACACTGTGCTGCTGCTGAGAATTCTTCACCAGAGCTAAATGGATCAGGCAGCATGTACCTCAGGCAAAGGAGGCACTCCCATGGAAACTTAGCTCATTCCACTGCTTCCTCACTACATGACTGATAGAAATAAACCCCAACCAGACCTATTACCAACCTCCATCACCAGCTCTGTTCTTTTCTAGGTAGCCTGAAATGAAATAAAAGTGTAAGACTCACCGGACAGAGGGCATCTTGCCGGAGTACAGTTCCCCTGTCAAAGAGAAGAGGATGTATCAGTATTGCAAGAAGACAAACCCGTCCTAGAAGGACTTAGGTTTTCCCCTGAGATCTGAATCAGACACGGGACCCCATATCCCATGCTCCAGTCTGCAGACATGCCACTTTCCCACAGTGTGCTAGAGCAGGAGAGCACCTCTGCCCTTCTCTATCCTTTGTCTCCTCCCAGGGTGCTTTATGATGCAGTGATGTTAAATTTGGTGCTTTCGTTTTCCAATTCTGGATCCAGAAGTTTTGACCTTCTCATGCACACTTTCTGCTTTAAGAAGGAAGATATTTCCAATAAAATTTATTACAAATGAGAAGTTGAAGGGTAGCTACTGGATATGATGAAAAAACACCCCATGATGTTTACTCTGACAGTCATGAATGCAGCATCTAGGGTTTTTAAAATTTTTTTGAATGTTATGGAGCCTTTGAACTCCTGAAGGCCAGAATTTCTCTCCATGGCAAAACTTCTACTGCTGTCAGTTAGCCAGGAATTCCACGTTCTTTGATGTTTCACTTCATACCTGTGTAATCATTGACGGCACTCCTAGCTCAGCATAATAACACTCAAAAGTAGAAGACATTTCAAAATATTCCAGTTACTTCCCCTACTGTTATTACATATTTCTCTCACATCAGACCTGCAGGGTTGAAGAAGCTAAGAGCTCTTTAAAAGCGATAGGAAAACAGCACCATGACCACAAATGAAATGCCCTTGACTGGCATAGAACAACAGCAACTCAAGAGCTCAAGGCACTCTTATCCAGCAGCTAAGGTAAAAGTTAGGTTTCCTTCACATCTTCAGCATCTTAAGTGAAGTTTGCATACAAGCCCTGATTTCAGCTTCAGCAAAGCAAGCTGGATGGGATACAACTGACCTTAAATATCAAAATAATTTCAGGAGCTGTGTGTTAAGACAACACTGACACCAAGGACCAACAATATTCTTAAGTTTGGCACACCATCTACAGGACAGCTGCAGCACACAAAAACATATTCAATGAACACTTCATATCAAAACTACTACCAGGCCTGGAATCAAGCCCTTGGTGGTTTAATTATCCAAGCTTATAAATGGATTTAACCTGTTGGATATTAACACAGAGTGAACTCAACGATCAATGGGCAATTCAACAGGGTTATTATTAGCTGTGCCAAGGATGCAGGCAAGCAGTCTGACTTACTGCTAAGATCCAGCACAACACCATGCAGCCACCCTGCTTGCCAGTTCACTGCAGGGATCAATGATCCTGAACCAAGAGTCCTGCAAAACCGGCTTCTGGCAGGGCCTGCTGGAGCCCCTGTCCCAAATCTGGCTGGGTAAGGGAAAGCAGAAAGCACTGTGCAGACTTTGTAGAGTCATCTTGAATGATACAATGCCTAATCTTGGTGCAGCACTGGCCCCTGCTAATTTAGATCTGGTTTGTGTAGAGCCAGCACTAAGCCGGGGTCAGTAAGACTAACTCCAACTTAACTCTACTGGGTCAGCTCTCTAGAGCAAAATCAGACAATTTTATTTGCTCAGGACCAGTATACTGTGAAGTTAAAACAAAAAGGAAAGTTTAGAAGTCCTATCCTAAAATAAATTGCTGTAAGAAAACACATCTCCAGCTCTCTTCCATCACTGGTGTCAAGACTGTGTTCTACAGCTGCAGCAAAATTAAGGAAAAAAATGGTATCACTTTATCCTTTGTCTTTTAGGTTAAGAAATTAGGTAAAGAGCTTAATGTGAGGAGGAAGCCACTAATGAAAGATACTGTGATTTCTCTGGCTTACATTCTGCAGAACTGCTGTGTGTCTATCTCTTAACTACAGTACTTCAGAGATGAACGTGCAGCTTCAGGAGACACCGGACAGGGCTGCTTCCTGTTCCATTTTTTTCCTGAAGGAACCATTTTGATTGCATTTGTCTCTGGATCACTTGGCTAAATCTGCCCTCTGCCTTCTATCAGAGCTTTTTCAGTGAGAATGGAAATATTTCAGTTTTGGTACCTGGCATTAGCACTTTGGGTCACTTTAAAAAGACAGTCTTCACTTGGGGAAAGAAATCTTGGTCTAATTAGCCAGTGACTCACGTACCAAGTGATTAATATTTCCCTCTCGTTTCACATGACTTCTCAGAATTGTTTTTATAACTGTTATTACGTCAAAGTGACCCTGGCATGCACCGTCCCAAGCCACACCTTTCAAGAAGCCATCACCTTCCAGAAGGTCACTACACACTGAAATAAATGATGGAATACATCAGCTAAAGCAACAGCCTGTACACCAACAGTGAGAGACCAGCTCAGGTAAGGGATCTGATGAACTTGACAGTGCAGCTCATTTCAACAGAGGCAAACCAGAAGGCCAGTGCTGTGCAGCTCCAACAACAGGCAAAGCAGCAATTGGCTCTCCAGCCATGGCTTCTTGAGAGCAAAGCAGATGCTGCTTCAACAGTGGTGAGCACAAACCACTGCTACAGGTGAAAACGTCACTGCACGGCTTTCATGGGCATCAAAAAAATAATGTATAGCATGGGAGGGCAGATGCCAAGATGGGATGGAGATAACAATGCTGAGTGGTGAAGGATACTGTTACTAAGACAACAGGCTCAGAACCCCTCCAGCATGAGGGGAGGATCAAACAGGGAAGAAAAAGTTCTTTATTAACTCCTGCCCAGATAAACAGAAGGATTTGACTCTCAACGCATTTTACACAGCTCCTGATCAAACTGATCTCTTCCAGACTAGCTCTTCTCTGGACTTTTCCATGTCTCCTTCAACGTCTGCCTGCCCCTGCCCAGACTCTGATGTGCTACAGGCTATTGGTGCACATTCGTGGTTTCTACTTGATATGAGTTCAGAACCTTTTCCTCTTTTACAGACAGTCAAAATCCAGTAAACCCTTCCTCACCCTCACTGACTCCACTCTTCTCCCATTCAATCCTCCACTTCTGAATTTTGTATGTTTACTGTTCTCACTTCTGCCACCAGAGGTTTGCGCATTCTGGAATTTCTTTCTATCTCTCCAAAAAGCCTGTATCGTAATCACAAATAATAATCATCATAATTGAAATTTACTTCCTGTATCACTGCTCAAATGGAAATCAAACCACTACTACAACTTTTCCAGTACATCTAACGGGTTAACAACCATTCAGCCTAAAACCTCCTGATTTTCAGATTAATTTTGTAAAAGGTTTGAATACTCCATCTGACTTCCCTCTGTTCTTTATAATTACACAGCATCACTGAGAGCTGAAAAAGCGTAGATATTGCTAAAATGCCACTTTAACAAGCTTGTTTAAACTGCATTATAATCAATTTGTCTCTACATGTATGTATAACAAACTGTAACTATACAGTTACTTGTAAGTTGTTCATAAGGCAGTTTTACACGTACACACACATATTTATAAACACAAACGTGCCATTACATTACAATCAGCTGTCAACACTTGGTCGCCTACATTTACAGGATGTCTAAAATCAAGTCTCACGCTCCTAGGCTCCAGCTGGTCACTGGAAGAGAAGTGATCTTTCTGATCCTGTAGGTATGCACATACATCTGTGTGCACATGAAGCTTTGCATGTTGGCTGTTTAAATGGAAGATGTGTGCAGCAGCCACTGAACGACAGGACCCAGCTGGCCAAGGGCAGCCCCAGGGTTAAGCAGCTATTGGGCTCTGTCAGCCCACGCCGCAGCCAGCAGAGGTTACCGCCGTTTGCAGCGGTTCAATGACTGCCCTGAACGCCGAGCACAGAGTTTAAACAACAAACCCCATTCCGGTTTGTTGCCGTTCCTGCACCGGGCGCACCCGGTGGGTGCCGGGCGGGTCTCCGTCAGCGCAGGCCGGTGGCTGCCAACAGCGAGGGCCCCAAACGCTACGGCCACTGACAGGCGGGGCCGGCGGAGCCCGAGGGCGGCGGCGTTCGAAAGCCCTTCCCGCCGCTCAGCTCTGCCCGGTGCCGCTGCGCCGCCGCCCTTCTCGCCAGGCCGGGCCGGCCGGGGCGGGCCGAGCCGGGCGGCAGCGGGGCAGCGGCACTCGCTGAGAAGGGGCAGCGCCGCGCTCACCGCAGCCCCTGCTGGGGGGCAGCCCCGCCGCCCCTTCCTGTGCCCGGCCCTGCCGTGTCCCCGGGGCGGCGGTGCCGAGCGCCAGGCAGCAGGGGACGCGTCCCGGTGCCCTTGGCGCCGCCGACCTCGCCCGCCCAGCCGCCGCCCTCCCCCGCTGCCCCGCTCCCCGCGGCCGGTGCCCGCGGGCCGTACCTGTCGGAGGGCGCGCAGCGAGCGGCCCAGCGCGCGGCCGAGGCAGCGGGACCGCCACAGCGGCACCATCGCGGCGGCGGCGGCGGCGGCGGGAGGGGCCGCAGGGCGGACACCGGAACCAGGCCCGGCGCGAGGCGGAAGCGCGCGGGGCCGGACCAACCTCCCCAGAACGGGGGGAGCAGCCGGGGGCGGGACCACCGCGAGCGGGGGGCGGGGCTGTGGGGCAGGGCCCGGCCGGGGGGCCAGGGTCTGCTCATAATACTCCTGTGTATTACCACATATATAGTAATATATGCATTGATACATTCTATGCATCAATAACCTATACATAACATCATAATATGTTATGTCAAATGTTATTATTTATACGTCACATGCATACAAAATAACCTATGTATTACATATGTTTATATAAACACATGCATATGTATATAGAGATGTTATTATACGTAATAGTATATGTATATGTGTAATAAAGAACCCTTTGCATTACAAAGAGCGCCGTTTCATGACGCTCTTCTTTGAAGCAGCTCTGGGTTGCTGCAGGGCAGCTGTATCCGTGGTTTTCACCTTGGCAAACCATGGGGCTGAGCTCGTGTGGGATGATATTGCCGCAAGCATCTCCCAGTGGGATGCTGCATGGTTAGAAATGGGCAATGAGGTCATCTCACCACGGCAAACAGGAAAATGAGTCCATAAGTAAGCCCTCAGGTGTGCTCTGTATGTTGAAAATATTTGAGAATTCCCCGGCCAGCTTCTGTTTTCTGCCTGCTTCCAGATAGGGAACCACAGGTGGAAGAAAACCCAAGGAACCTATTTACAGATTCTGAGAATCAGCCTGGGATAGTTATAAAGGGCTGTCTGGCAGCCAGGCATCTCTCAAGGAGCCAAGTCTGGGTTATGCACATGTACTTAATTTAGCCACTGCTTAATAATACATGAACGGCAAACTGCGAGCTTCAAAATATGAAATAATTTTCAAAGGAAAGATGTTGAATAAAAACCAACAGGAGATTGTCTCTGAGGCTTTGAGGATGAGCTGATTGTTCTAATAAAGGGTAGATGAGCCAGAAAGGCTCTCTGCCAGGGATTTCTCTGTGATCTGTCTTTCGAAGGCTAATATCCTTGAACAATATTGGCCACCTGATGTCAACTGCTTTTAGCCACAGCCTCCTGCCTAACCAATGAATACACCAAGCGTTGCCATGCTCAGTAGCATGTGGAAGCAAAGCCCCAAGAGTGGCATGCATGGCTTGACTGTGCTCACCCACCCACAGCTTCTGCATGAGAAGTGTCTGACAACCACATGTGCTGCCGGGGCAGGGAGGTTTGTCCTGGGGCTGGAGTCAGGATGTGCTCAGCTGAGAGTGATGCCAGCTCTGCTGGTTATGTCTCTAAAGCACCCTGTGACAAGCAAGGGACTCTGTGTTGCTGCTTTTCCTGTGTTGTCCCATCTCTTGGCCATGCCCTGTGCTGCAGACCTCCAGAACAGCCAAAATGCCTCCATGCCCCCGTGGTGTGGGATGTCAGAAACACCTGGCCACTTTCCGTGGAAGATGGGTAGCTGCTGGGATCTGGGCCAGCTCCTTCCTTGCCCATGGCACGGCTTGTCAGCCTGGTGCATTTGCATCATCTCACCAACAGTTCACCATCATGAGTCCTGAATGGGGTTTTCAGCCAAATTCCAGCGGAAAATTGCTCTTCTGGGCCTCTGCCCACTTGGGCAGCCAGCAACTCGGCACCTGATAGCCCTTCCCTGCCTGGCTCCAGGGGCTATGGGCGTGGGAGACAGCGGGGAAGGTGGCTGGACGCTGGTGTTGGACTGACCTCAGGGATGTCCATCTGCATATTCAGAAGTCGTTCCCAGCTGGTTGGCTGCCTCCGGCCTCCCCACTCCCTCTTTAAAGGCCCGGAGCGCCGGCGCTGCCTGAGCGGCATCCCGCGCTGCCCGCGCCCCGGGAGCTGCCAGGCTGGCTCGGGGCCGCTGCCCCGGGACAGAGGGATGCGGGGCTGGGGAAGGGCCTGGGGGGAATTGCCGTCCGGAGGGACGGCACGCTGCCCCGGGAGCCGCTGTCCCGCCGAGGAGCGCACAGGCAGCCCATGTGGGGTGGCTTCAGTTTTGGAGAAGGCACGCTGCCCACCTCCTCTGAGCATCTTCATTTCGTTCCTGTCTTTTTCTTCAGGTAAGAGGAGTCTCGGCTGCGCTTCAGTGCTCTGGAGGGTGGCACTAGCGAAAAGCTGCCAGTAAGGGTAGGAACCAAAGCACACACCTGTTAACGTTGTGGGGAAAGAGCTGCATCAGCAGGCGGAGATTGCTTCGGGCAGCACCTTCTGGTCCTGCGGTGCCGCCGATGCTGTGCGGGGAGCCAAGGCCACCCACAGCGAGCTGCCACGGCCTGGGGCGGGAGGCTCTGCTCCCTCCCTCCAAACCTCCAGGAGAAAAATGGTGGTGCTGGAAACCTTAAGCAAGTGGAGATCACCTTGCCAGCTGTGAGTTGGTCTGCTGAAAAGGGGTGTATCACCCAGGTTCCGGGGGGCTGGGAAGCCTCAGCACAGGGGACAGGTAAGCTCCTGACCTTGCTGCTGAGCACAGCAGATGAGAGAAATTGTGAGCAAGTGTCAAAAGAAGGTGTTTCTGTAGAAAAACGAGTGAGGTTACAGGACCAGAGCACTGAGGAAAGGATGAAGGGTGGATGGAATCTGTGACTGCAGTGTGTTTGCTGTGTGACTTTGTAGGGTGCAGACAGCAGGCTGAGAGGCAGCTGCAGGCAATGGTGAAGCTTGTAACACAAGGGCAAGGCATGATGCTGAGAGCTGCCTGCGCCCCGGCCTTGTGCTGGCTGTGGATAAACTGAGCAGTTTCAAGGACCCTACTGCAGACTCCTAGGAAAATGAGTCAGGACAGGTGGGGAGACAACACGGATCAGCATGTGGTGTCAGATAACCCAGAAAATACTTAGTTTGTCAAGACTATGGCTCTGCAAAAGGTAGAGCTGTCCCTGACACCTGCCTGGAATTCAGGGGTGTTTGAAGAAAGGCAACCTTCCAAACACCACTGAGAAGAAACATTTTCTACACTGCCTGGAGGACTTGGCATGGAGCAGCTACAGGGACAGGAGACTGATGGTGTTGAAAATGATCAGGCATGTCTGGGAATAGCAAAAGAATCTCAGACTTTAAAGGAGTCTGGAAAAGACAAGAGCTGTCCTAATTTAGGGATGCAAAGCTACTGCTACTTAATGTGGATAAGGAAGAAGCATCCTACAGGGACGGTTACTGTGTAATTGCCCAGGATACAATGTTTTACACCTTCTTTTGCAAAGCTGTGTAAGCGCAGAATGACTGGAGGGGGTGGATCCCTGCTTGGAGCCAGCATGACAATTTTAAGCCTGGAGCTGCTGGCTCAGTATTTTTTTCTCTTCCCTGATAATCCCCATTCTCATTTCTTTTATTCAGTGTTTTGCCAAGCACTTAGGAACCCCGTGTTGTGTTAGCCTGAACATCTCAGTGTATCCTGCTCACAGCAGGTCACAGTGCACTTTTACCCTCTCCGTGCCCTCCCCCACCAGCCTGTTTGTGCTGGCCCAGCCCCCGAGTGCTGCCACCCACCCCCGTGCCCTGGGGGCTCTGCTGGCAGGTGCTGGGGCCGGCAGTGCCCATGGCCTGGCCGGCTGTGTGCCCTGAATAGCTTCACCAGGGATGCAGCTGCTCCTCTGTGCTCTGCCAACACCCAGGAGCACCCAAGCCCAGCCCTTTGCCCAGGTGTACACGGCAGAGGGCTCTGCCTGGTGCTCCCTGCCCTCACACCTGAGTCCACAAGGGCAGTTTCCCCAAATGCCTCTGTGCAGCTGCTGCTGTGGGAGGTTTGTGCTGCCAGGCACTGCTGGGCCCAAAGCAGGTGAAATGAACTCTGGGCACGATGAATGCCTGGCTGGTAGGTGGGAGGTGTGGCAGTGCCCAGGGTGTTGCTGCTGTCGTGTGACATCTGACAGGCTGCTCACAGGTTTTGCAGTGCCTGGAGGTCTCTGCCTGGGTTTCTGCCTGGTGAAATAGTTTTTGCAGTGGAGCAGGGATGCCATGGAAATCTGGGAGGAAAAAGTCTCTGGCCCTGTGCTTGGAAAACTGCTGCATGAGGTCCTGTTTCTTGCTCTTTCTCCAGTTCCACACCACTAGCAGGCTGAAACATCAAACATCTGGGAAGTCTGCCAGTCTGTCCAGGCAGGAAGAAGATACAATGGACAGCAGGACTGGCTTTGAGCAGGACAGAGACTGTGTCACTTCGGGGCATGGCCAGAGGCTGAAATTGGAGCCCTGTTTCCAGACTGACTCTCTCTTGCCTTCCTCCAGCGCATCCCTGATGCCACAGCTCCTCAGCCACACAGTGGTTGGCAGGAACCTGGATCCCACCATCCTTTTCCCTTCCTCTCAGGCAGTGGCCCTGCCTCATGACTACCAATGTAGTACATGTCCTGGAGAAGAAGTGCAAGCCCTGGTGTCTCCCAGGACCCATGCCCTGGCTCCTGTGCCCTGTGCTGGTGATGGGGACCAGCTCTCCAACCAGCACCCACTGAAGCAGCTCTGTGACCAGCACTTACGCGCCAAGCGGGCCAGGGTGGAGAGCATCATCCAGGGCATGAGCCTCCCACCAACCCCTCAGGCATCTGAGACGAGCCTGGAGGCAGCTTTCAGGCATGGGAGGGAGAGGGGTGGTGAGATGCCCCAGGAGAGCACGAGGAAGCCAAGGGTGCCCCAGCAGGGCGTGGGGGCAGCTGGACGAGTGGCTCCCACAGAGGGCAGATTCCCTGCCAAGGGCTGCCAGCAGCTGAAAGAGCAGCTCTGCTTTTTAGAGCAGCAGTTGAGGTGGCTTCAGGAGAAGTTCTACCGAGTCTGTGACTCTGAAGATGCTGCCCAAACCCAGGAAGATTCCGAGAAAGTGCAGCCACTGCCTGGAAAACCTGAAGACAGATTGAACAAGGACAGTGCCACTGCCACCAGCGACCCACGCAAAGTGCCTCTCAGGGAGAGCGTCCTGGAGGCATGTGGGCTGGAGGAGGCTGAGGACAGAGGTGACATGGGTGGCCGGCCCTCGGCAGTGAGGGTACTCTCCCAGGCACTGAAGCACGAGCTGGCTGTGGTGACATCCCAGGTAGTGGACTCCGTCCTAAAGACTGTCTGGCCAAAGGCAGACAGACAGATCCAGAAGCAGCACCACAGACTTCCGATGCTGGGGCCAGATGCCAGGAGGGAGTATTCTGCTGCTGCGAGATGCAGAAAGCCACTTGCTAAGCCATCTCCCATGAATGCACCAGGCTCCCTGGGCTCACCCCAGGCTGAGGTCCTGCCGGGGGCTTTGGGAAAGAGCCTGGGCTCTTATGCTGGCTCACTCAGTTCAAAAGGGGTCAGAAAATCCTCTCAGGTACCCAGCATGGGCTATCCACTGGGCTCAGCAACCCCTGTTCAGCACAGCCAGCTGCTGAGCCAGCTGCTGGGCTACAGGCGGCACAGCCTCTGGGGCAGTGACTCTCATGAGAGCCCATCTGCTCTGGAGAGGGGCTGTCCAGAGCCCCTCAACTTGCACTGGGGAACTGTTAAGCTGAGATCATCAATTGTGAGACAGCAGCAGCACCATCCCCTGTCCCCGAGCCCTGCCAACGTGGAGAGCCTGGCCCTACTGCCGGCTGGCAGGGATGGCCACAGTGAGCTGCCAGCTGCAAGTGACAGAGCACCCTTTGCCTCAACCCATATATCCTTTGGGGGAAGCTAGAGATCCCTGGGGAGTGTGCTCCTCTTGTCCTCTGGAGCCACAGCTTGGCACTGCCCCTGCCAGTCTCTGCAAGGCCAAGATCCCTGCTCCTCCACAGGGGGCTAAAAAGGTGTGGGCAGGAAAAGAGTCCTAAGCCATGGAGGGCACTGCCAGTCCTCAGGGTTAGTCAGATCCTGTAGTAGAGCTGTGAGTGTAAGCCAGGAGCTACCAAGCCTGCCCTTGGGCCATACTGGGGGTCCTGTCATCCTAAACCATGAACTCAGATGTCTCATGGAAATTCTGGTTCTCACAAGACTGTGAAGTGCTGTGGGGAGCATTAGGGAATCCTCAGGGATTCTCAAGGGAAAAACCAGTGGCTGTCCAGCCAAGGATGAACACCTTCTGCCCCACCGACAGGCCACGAGGGGCTATCGTGGGCACTGGGCATGTGTGGGGTGGTGCTGAGGGACATGCCAAGCTCAGGTTTTGCTATGTGTAGGCTTTCCTTGACCCCAAGGCAGATGCAGGAGGCGCTGACCCCTGGGCACCTGAAGAAAGCCAAGCTGATGTTTTTCTTCACCCGCTACCCCAGCTCCACTCTGCTGAAGACCTACTTCCTTGATGTGCAGGTAAAAGAGCAGCAGCCAGAGCTGGTTCTGGGCAGGGCTCCATGGGAAAACACAAGGAAAGGGCTGCTCTTTTGTCCTCCTACCTTGTTGGCAGGAGATGGGGGACAGCACCTATTTCAGCATGGGCTGCCCAGGAGCAGGTGGCAGACCTGGGCTGTCAGCTCTTCACTCTGTGCAATTGAGGTATTCAGATTAAAGCACACCATGTATGTGCCTTCCCACTGCAGGGCAGCTGGGATCCGGATCTCCGTGTGGAGAACACCTCGGACACCCCGATGTCGTTGCCCCAGCTGGCGCTTTTGCAGCCCGGGGGCAGGGCTGGGATTGGGCAAGTCCAGCAGTGCATGGCTGGGTTTCCAGGGGCTCGTGGGTAGGGAGGATCCAAGCTGGCATAACACCATCCTCTGGCTCTCTCCCCACCAGTTCAGCCGCTGCATCACCTCCCAGCTCATCAAGTGGTTCAGCAACTTCCGTGAGTTTTACTACATCCAGGTGGAGAAGTTTGCCCGGCAGGCCCTGTTGGAGGGTGTTGTGGATGCTTGCACTCTCCAGGTCTCCCGGGATTCAGAGCTCTTCCGAGCCCTCAACATGCACTATAACAAGGGGAATGACTTCGAGGTGAGGAGTGGGATCTGGGGGAAGGGGGTGGTGGTGTTTGCAGGGGTGAGGAGGAATCATGACATGGTGGTGTCACTGGCTGATGCCTGTCCTGCTGCAGGTGCCAGGGCGGTTCCTGGAGGTGGCCAGCCTGACACTGCAGGAGTTCTTCAGTGCCGTTAGGGCAGGCAAGGATGCCGACCCCTCCTGGAAGAAGCCCATTTACAAAATCATTTCCAAACTGGACAGTGACATCCCAGAAGGGTTCAAAGCTGCTGGCTGCTCCCAGGAACTGCTCCACAGCTGAATCTCTGAGAAAGCAGGCCTGGGTCATGTGTGCAGCCACTGTGTGCTAAGCACCTCATGGGCACTCTGTACAGCACCTGTTACTTGGGGTATTCTCTCTCTGAGGGCCATGTGCTCTCTATAAGATAGCTCCTTAGGTGAGGCCTATCACTTACCTCACCTGCTGGGATTTTATGCTGTGTATTTTCTTCTGCTGCTCAGAACTGGTGAGGACTACCAGAAGGGAGGGACAGAGATGAAGCCATCAGGTTGGAGCCTGAGAAGTTGCCCTACCCCAGCTCTCCCCTGACCCTGGCTGAGCCACCTTCATTCTCTCTTCCAGAGGGTCACAAACAAGGGCAAATAGCCTTGTTGTTTATAAAACAGGAACAGGTCCTAGTAGTGGGCAAAGTTTCCTTGGCACAGCAGACTAGCAGACGTACCGAGTCCAAAAGAATGACTCAGTTTCTGTCCAGATACAGCACGCCAGTGTCCAAAGAAAACAGCTGGTGAATTCCAGCATTTCAAGCACTCCATGGGAATAGTTGTTCCTGTCTGGGACATGCAAAAACTGTGTTTGTTGTAGCCAGCAAGAATAATACTCTCCTCCACCTCCCCAGTGCTGTTAGACAAGACCCCCCCATGCAGCTGTGTGCTGTGGCCAAGCAGGTATGTGCTCCCCAGCAGTGTTGTCTGGGATGCTGGAGGAGAGCAGGGTGCACAGCCAGCACTGCTTGGCACTCCAAAGAGCCTCCATCAGCCTGGGAGGACAGCTCCATGTTAAACACCCAGCCATGCTCCCTCACATCGTGTTCCTGCTGGCAGAAGTGCCCCAAGCATCTCTGTTCTGCATCTTGCCCTTGATGAAAGAGGAGAAAGTTATTTGGGATCCATCAGTCCCTGTGGGTTTAACATAAGCTGAGGAAGAGCTGGGCCTTGACGTCTACAACCCCATAGCTGTAAGGGTTGTAAATTCAAGGAGGTTTCTTTACCCTGTGGCCAAGACTTAGTGACTGCTTTTCTACCCGATGGAGCACGGTGAAATGTTTGTGTTAAGGGCTCTCTAATCCTGACAGAGGTGGCAGTGGAGAGGAAAAGCCTGTGAGGAAGAGGGAGTCCTGGCAGAGGCATGGCACGAGGGCACTGGGAGGGCAGTGCTGAGCAACAGCAAACCCACACAAAACCCCCAGGGAGAAGGAGGCTGGGAAAAGGCCCAAGATAATTTTGGGTGTGCTGTAAGGTGTCAGCTGGTACTAAAGTGCAGCAAGTGACTCTTGAGAGGAGAATCACAGACAGCTGCAGCATCAGATGAGTGCACGGGCTGATCCACAGGCAAATGCATCTACAGGAGTAAAGAAGTGGAAACATCAGGACACAATGGAGAGCTCTGAAATAGGGGCAGTTTGACAATGGTTCCTCCCATCAAGAGTGTGGCCACCCAGACTTCCTGCTTCTTTTTGTATGTTTATTTCTCCAAGTTTGTGTATTTTACAACCCCAACACCAAATATACTTGATTCCTTTTTAAATAAACAAATGTCTAAGTTACCCCTTTATGCCCCTATAGACCTGTTTGATAATGTCTGTTGTAAAGAGTTTTCCTAGGAGTTTCTTGCTTTTTGTCGGGAAAAATAACACTGCAGCAAAAGGCAGTCCTGCCAGCATCTCTGTGGGGTCCAGCAGGCCCCACTAACCAACATTAGCTCCTTTAAACCTGCCCCCTCACCCCAATGCCTCATGGTTAGTCTGCTCTGAAGTGCAACTTGTGAGGATCAGGAAGGGAGCAGGAGGCAGACAAAGACATATCCCAAAACTTAAGGGTGCTGAATGTACAACATTGGATAAACTCTGCTGGTGGTACCATGAATGTGCCATTCCTGCAGACAATAACAACCTCAGAGCTTAAGTAATGCTTTGGATAGGCAAAACCAAAGCTGCTGGAAAGAGAAATGATAGCCTGGCTCAGGGAAGGGTCAGCAAATTCATCTGTCTGTAGGTAAATATAAAGGGAGCATAAGGTACAGGTTTACTGGAGGCATCCTGCTGAAACAAAGCCTTTTTACACAGAGTTACTGGTGGGGTAGCAGTTTCTTGCTTCCTGTGGTAACATGCAAGTTCATGAGTGTCAATAAAACAGCAGGTGGGGGACTGAGGACAAGACAGTGCCCCAAATGACAGCCATGCAGTGGCTGAGGTTGTAGGAGATGTCTGGAGGTCATCTTGCTAAAGCCCCTGCTCTAGCAGGGCCACTGACAGATGGTTGCCCAGGACTATGTCAGAGGGGTTTTACGTATCTCCAAGTAAGGAGAGACTCTACAATCTGATCATGAATGAAGACGTTTAACAGGATTGGACTATTTGCAGCAGTATTTTTGCCATATAATTACAAGTGGAACTAGAGGTTTGTGTATTGCACGGGCTTTTGTGAAATGTGTGCCAGAATGGCTACAACAAACAGCTTCTGGCATCAGTTATCCTTTGCCTGTGATGAGGTCTCACTACTTGTAACCATGGTTTCAATTCTGCCCATGTAGATTTTCCATCTAACAAAGAAGTGAAAAAAACCAAAGAAACCCCAAAACAGAAAAACAAAGAACCCCCCCCCCAAAAAACCCTCCCCCAAACAACACCACCACCAAAACAACAACAAAAAAAACCACCCCAGAAAACAAAAAAACCAAAAAGCTCCCCAGCATGGCTAGAGAGACTCTGCAAAGGACTTAAGATCACAGGGCACTTTTATCAGCTGGCATCTTCTTTGGCAGCTTTTTAACCCCTGTCTACCTTCGGCTAAGTGTGACAGAGACCACAAAAGTGCCAGAGATGCAGAAGTAGAATCTACCCACCCTGTGGTCACCCTATGGTCCTCCTGCAAGCAGAGATACTGCCTGGGGAGCCTGGGGTGCAGCTGCCTCCTCCAGGGCCATTTGTCTGTTTGGAAGCAAGGTCACACTCAGACAGGCACAGCCCTGCTGCTGAAGTTGACTGAGCTGAATCAAAAAGCCTTGAGCTCCTGTGAGAGCCTTGGAAAGCAGCAGCTAGCTGAGAAAGGAGCTCACACTGCCTTTCCTCCTATCTAGGTCACAGAAGTACTGATATGGAAAAGGCAGTACATCTGCTGGGAGGTGGGGCTACTCTAGGGGCAATGGAGCTTGAAGCATGAGGGAAATAGGGTGTGAATTCCACACTGTCCAGTCACTAGTGGGGTTCTGCAGGGCTCCAGTTCTCTTCAACATCTCCATTAATGACTTTCACTCAGGACTCAAAATAATACTAAGAATACTAAGGTTGCCAATGTCAATTCCCTTGAGGGCAGAGAGGTCCTGCAGAGAGACCTCAACAAAACACATGGGCAATCACCAACTGTATGAAACGGAACAAGGGCAAGTGCTAGACTCTGCACCTAGGATGGGACAACCCTGGTTGTGTGTCTCCAACTTCCTCAGAATGTGAAGCAGAAGGGCAGGCAGTGATCTCTTCTCTCTGGTGACCAGTGACAGGACTTGAGGAAATGGCATGAAGCTGAGTCAGGGGAGGTTTAGTTTAGATATGAGGAAAAGGTGTTTCACCCAGAGGGTGGTTGGGCACTGACACAGGCACCCCAGGGATGCCTGTCAGCCCCAAGGTTGACAGTGTTCAAGAATTATTTGAACAATGCTCTCAGACACATGGTGTAATTCCAGGTGTCCTGTGCAGAGAGGGGAGTTGAATGTTGATGATCCTGACGAGTCCTTTCCAACTCAGCATATTCTATGCTTCCATGAAATTCGGGTTTCACTACTTGTGCTGTGCAGGGTATGGTGTGTAATGTCATTTACGTTCTACTCATACCCAAGACACAGAAGCTAGTTTTCAAACAGAGCCTACTGGGTGCTCATCCCAGACAGACTGCTACTGAAAAAGTGGGTTGGCTTGGAGGGCTGAGGGGAGAAGGGAGAGCTGCTGCCCAGAGATTATGGTCATGAGTCCCACGCTTGGCTGGGCTCTTGCTTCACCATTTCCCACTAATTAGCCAAGGAAGCAATTTGGGTAGTGCAGTCACTACTGCTGAGCTTCATCTTTAAATAAAAAAATCCTTTCCTTCCCTCTATCCAAATTTCTGTGGTATATGCAAAAAGCCCACAGGCACCCGTAACTATCTCCTCTGGGAATGACTCTTTGGGGCTATCCTTTTACATCTCCAGTCGATTCCTAGACCACCCACAACAACACACCGACTCCACACAGCTATACAGCAGCAAAGGCTGCTAAATATTTAAAATCACTGATTCCTGCCTCCAGGCTGCAGCTGCCGAAAGAGGGAGGTGTGACCACACTGACTTAAGCTGGCAAGAGCATGAGAACCCTTATGTACTCCTCTATGTTAATACTTACCTTAAGAGCCCTTATTCCTCATGTGTAGCTAATTAGAGCTTGAAGAAGTTCTTAGGGAATGCTTGCCATGCGTGCCAAAATAGTTTGGGGGAAACTGACAATAAAGCATATCTGTTTTTTCTTCTCTTCCATTTAATGACTTGCACCTGTCTACTGTGACTGAACTAGGCCTAGAGTTCCCAGCTCGAACACATGTTTGTGAAAGGGTCCTTCCCTCAAATATACATTTCAGATGCTTGTTTGACATCAGGGCAGCTCTCCACATAAGTAAGTATCCCTTGGTGAGCCCGTGGCCCACCAGCCTGCTGTAGCAGCTCAAGTGCAAGCACAAAAACTTAGGTGCAGAGATGAGCACAGTGGGAAAGGGAGATGGGGAGCTTAGCCCAGACAAGACACCACTGCAGCCCAGGGGCTTTTGAGGGAGCTCCTCTGATCAAGGGTACACAAAAGAGTGAGAGTGGAGTCAGCCTCTGCTGGAAGCTGTCTCCACCACCCAAACCCCATAGCTTGGTGCTTGTCTTGGAGGGAGGGTGACTGGGGTGGGAGAAGATGACAGACAAGCTGCTAGAGAAAAAGCATGCATGTCCATGCATACATAAACACCAAACAAATAAATCCATTTCTAAAAGCAAGCCTGATAGAGAAGGTTTGAGAATGGATATTCAAGGAAAACCAGGGAGAGCTGTGCACAGATATCAAGAAAAAGCAGATTTAGGTCAGCACTCAACACTTATGAGGATGCAGTTCATATTCAAATACTAATTCCTTCTCATCTAACTCTACAGGCTGCTGAGAGGCAGTGAAGTCCCATGTCACTAAGTCCCATGATTCTCCTTTTTTTTCCTGGTAACATGCAGACATAAGAGAGACTTAAAATTTGAGAAAACTTCTGATTTTCTCCTTTTTAGATGGTTTTTAGCAATTTTACAGCAAGCAACCCCACTGTCATCATCTTCTGAAGTATTTCTACAGGTTTTGCAAATTTAGTAATGTTATTTAGCACTAGGCTTTTGATTAAAAGTTTATAGGGTAATTTATGTGCAAGGGTTAAACACTGTTCTTGTTTTTGCTAATCCAATAAAACAGGCACTACAGATTACCTACTAAGCAACTCTTAATGACACAGCATAAAGTCCAACTGGCATGAGCTGAAGTGGCAGCTTCCCTCCTGATGTTTATTGCTTTCTCACTAGTTGTTCTACTAGATTTAAAAAGATAATTTTTTAAAGTACCAGTCTCTATCCAACAACATCAATCTTTTTGTCTTACTGCCATCATGGAAAATAAGAAGCTATAACTAAGTGGTGAAGTGATAAGGTAGAATATAAAAAATACAAATAGAAGAAAAAACATGAAACTTCAAGAAGATATTTTACTGGATTCTCAATGCACAGTTGTGTCACCCATAGCTTTACACAAAGAAATGATAAAAAATACTTTGTATTATTAAAAAAAAATAAGCTGAATACCTAACTTGAACACATATAAACGTATCTATACATCTCAATATAAACACATATCTATACATCTCTCCTCATTTGGTTCTCAGAGAGCAAGCACAGAATGTTCAACAGCTTAAGTAATTGTTCTTCATCCCTATTTTCCAGGTTTTTAAGAAAAAGTAATTATAAGGAGAACAATAAAAGCCACCAAGAATTCATGCCCAAGGGAAAAATTAGGCCAGCCCTATGCATCTCTGCATGTACTGAGTCCCTGTGATTGGCAATGAAACCTGTGTTGAAATAAAAACAAAGGCTGGTTTTAGATAAAACACTTTTGGAATAGTACCTACAGTTACAAAAAGGTAATGCTGTAGAATAGTGTTTTTAAAACCCAGAGTGCTCGTTTCTCTTGTGCAATCATTATAAAGCGGAACTATCACCTGTTCATGTTTCGCAATGTCCCAGGCTGCAGCTGTGAGCCCACAGATTGTCCAGTTCGTTGTTTTTTTGAGGAAGGCTGTGCCCATACAATGGCATTTCCTTCTGAGCACAGAATACCAGGCGCTTTTCAGTTGCCAGTGCTCTTCAAATAACCTCTTGGGAAAGCACAAGCTCAGTGCAGCACCCGGAGTCACCACTGTTGTCAGAGCTTCACTGCTCTGTGACTTCAAACCACTTATTTTGCAGCTATCTAACCCCCTGAGCTTCAAAGCAACCATCTCAATTTCTGACTAAACTTTTAATAAGCAACATTATCCAAAAGACCAGGGCAATTTTTGCAGAAAGTGGAATCATCAGGAAGCAAGAAACACCATCTCATAATGGTCTTACCAGTAAAAGCATTCATGGCACAGGTTCTTGGCTGTAACAGACCAGGCCAAGGTGGGAGTGTTTGATCTGGTGACAAATGTTCTGCTTCAAGAACTTCATGGAGCTTTATTAATTGAAATGTAAAGAAGTGACAATGTTATACTCACCCGTATGTTGGCACTTAACTGGAGACATGTCCATTAACACTGTTTGATTTGCTTGTGTAAGAATTTTCCAACCTGCAATGTAACCAGGGTGTGCCAGCAACATTTTCTGCATTTGAAGTGTCATACTAACCAGGGAAACAAAATCCTTGCAGATCCTGGGCTTGCTCATAAAGATGGCTGCACATCATTTTTTAGAAGGCACCACCTCATGCTAGGAGGAATTATCTTTGGACTGGTGTTTCTTGACAAGCTACAGTGGAGAAGATTGCAGTGGCACAGAGCATCTGTTTGGTGCAGAACAGATTGTTGCTGGGTGAACTCTTGAGTAGCTAAGACAAAACTACAGAATCATCTTTCTCCTGAGCTGGTGTAAGGCTGTTTCTATAAAACTGCTTTGGGTATTTCAAGTGAAAAAAAAAAGGCAATTTCTTTCTTTTACACCATCAGCACCACCAATGACAATCCCATTCCCTGGTAACAAGTATAGTGGTTTGATATACTCCGAACTCCACACCACCATCTGTGACCATTTGCCTCCAAACTTACTGGCAATGAAAAGCAAGTTTTGCTCTTCACTGTGTCATGAATCACAGGCCAACATTTATGTGAGAATACTCTATAAGAAATGAGCTGCAATGCTGCTTCATCCTCCCCAACCATACTCTAGCTTGACAAGTAATGAGTATGAAGGCCTCAGTCAGTCAGTAGATTTGCAGTCACCACCACAAGATCTTACCTCTCAATATTACTGTGTGGCCTGCTATGTCAGCCACAGCCAACCATCAACCTCAGGGCCATCCAACTCTTTACTGCAGAGGCTGTTCTCTTGCAAGTACTGGCAGTAGCAGTGCTTTGCAGACCAGCTTCACATTGTAAATGATGCTGGAACCAGTGTGGGAGGTGTTCCTTGGGAGCACTGCACTGACAACACCTGAAGGCGGAGTGTAGTGCCCCAAAGGCCTTTTCAGAAAAGTTTACTGTCCCTTGCATCATCCCTGAGACACAGTCATGATCCAAGGATCTTGCTGCTTCAGCAGTTTGCAGAACTCAGTTCACCATGTCATAAAGCTGCTCCTATAAGCCTTTTGAAGCCAGTTCAATTGTCTTTATTCAGTCTATTATTGAATGGTCACATGTTTGCAAGCATCCAGTGGCTTTTTCCACTGGAAATAAACCATAGAATTAAAAGTCCACACCCAAAACAAAACATCTCTAGCACACTGGAAGCCAAAGTCAAGAAAGGATTCTCAGACATACAAAATAATAATTAAGAAAGCTGGGGGAGGAGTAGAGAGGATAGAGAAATGCAAGTACTGTAGATGTAACTCAGATATCATGCAGGTGTAAAACAAATCTGTAGAAGTAACGGAATGACAAGGCAAACATGGCATTCCAAAAAATCAGGTCCTACATGGGAAAGATCGACATATGATAGCTCTAAATCCTGGTATAAATAAAGGAGCACTGGGAATTAACAGGGAGGAAGGGTTTATGCAGATGCCTCTCCAATGTCTGTTTTTCTCGGTAAGACATTTAAACAGAACTGCAGCACTGGGGAAGTGTCCTGCCATGACAACTTGCATGATATGCACTGATAAGATTGAGCACAGAGTTATGTTATCAATACATATGACCATAGCATGGCTTCAGACATTCTGTGTGCCTCAGCACAGGAATCCACATCATACACAGTTCCAAATTACAAGACATTCATCCACTACGCCACATGAAGATGTAGCATCCCGCCAAATGCAAAATGGAAGAGGACAGACTCATTAGGATAAACCCCTAGACAAAAATCAACCTAATTAGTCTATGTGGAGTTACAAGGTGATTTCTGAGAAGCATCCCCAAAGACATGCATCTTTGTGCCATTCCTGCTCAGGAAACGGGGCTTATCTGCTCCACATTAACTGTCCAGAGCTTCACTCAGACACATCCTGGATGAAGGATGGATTCCCTGTGTGGACAGGGCTCCAGGGCAACATGTCAGTGACTGCCAAGCTGTTGCTTCCAAAAGCAAAACTGCTCTTAAAATAAACCAAATTCTGTGACAACGAAATCAGAAAAAAGCCACAGCGAAACAAAAAAAAAAAAAAATACCCCAGTTGGTAACAATGTAAGTCAAAAAAATGTGGCACCTAATGGCAAAAGTGGTATTTTACATATTATACTATTTTCACAATCTTCATCTTTTATCAGTTAGAAAATCAGAAAAAAAAAAAAAAAGAAAGAAAGAAGAGGAATCTGACACTGAGTGCAGAACTCCAATTCTTATTTTTTCACAATGTATTTCTTCCCTTTTACACTTTCCAAAATTACCTAGAATATTGTCCAGTCTTGATTTTGCTGCCAATTATATTCCTTTTGGAAGGGAACATGCCAACCGGATGCATATTTGTAAAATATTTTAATAACTTTAATGATTTTCAATTCACTATTTCCATTATTGCTTGTTGTATCAAAGATCTGGAACAGTGAAACTAGTAAAAAAAGGCACCTACATATTGCAGAAAGTTAGTAATGTCTCTACTACATATAGACCCCATGTGTACATTCATGAACTCTACTTGCCAGGTGTATCCAACTTGACACTAACACCCAGGAAAAAAAAAAAAACTACAGTAAAGTCTGAAACTTGAAAAATAGCAGTGCAGAAGACTCTGAAGGCCATGTACAGGTCTTAAATCCTTGTTGGATAGGACTAATCCAGCTGGAGAACCGAATGTAAAGGAAATCAATTTCATCATCACACATTTAAGTTTTATATAATGTACATATGTGCATTACATATTTTTTCATAACCTGTGCTAGAAAATACATTAAAAAAAATTATGTCCTAGTAAGTTAATTATCACAAGACAGAAGTTCTTTATTTATCTCTCCTGTACCTCAAGGCTAGCAAGTAGCTTTCACTGTTGAAAAAAGGTGTCCCTCATCTTGATGCACATAGCCAAGGACAAGTTAAGATAAAAGGAAATGAAAAGAAAAACCAATGTATATTACACTCCTGCAGGATTGTTATGTCACCTCATTACTAACCCTGGACCTCATGCAGACTTGTAAGTAGTGTGTATTTCTGAAGTTTCAATAGGAATGATAAACAACTGCCCATGCACAAGAATACAGCATACACATTTTCTGTTCACAGAACTTAACACCAAAAACTTCACACACTAAGAAAAAATGTTTGAATGAAGATAGAAATGTTGCAGTATTCCTTGAGAAAGACAATCTGTGGAAGATTGTTCAGCAGACACTGTTGAGGAACTTGTCTCCAAAACTCTGCAATGGCTGCTGCTGCATCAGAGACTGTAGTAAAGAACAGCCTTTGCGAGAGAAATTCTCTGGACAACTGTAGCTTCTCAAATGAAACTACACTTACACGTATAATGCAAAAAACTATCTAACCAGAGTGCAATGTGACATGATACAGTCAGCATCTTTGCATAAGCAAAACATAAATTGTGCCAGTTTTAACTTTTAGAAAGTCCTTTCCTTCAACATGGAACATTGCTAAGTCTAGCCAAGGAACAAGAGAAGGATGGAAGTCTGCAGGACTTAGATAACCTTCTACAAGCCAGCACTGGATACAACTGATAAGGAAGGTGATGAAGAAAGATTTATCATTCAAGGTCACAGGTGTCAGCAGCTCCCCAAAACTGAACTGAAGTCAAAAAGTAATTTCTGGTTTTACTGAGGTAAATCTAACTTTTGAGTTTGATTTTTATTTTGCTCCAAATCTGCCTTCAGATAGAAAATAACAGGCATGCACTGTTAGCATACTGCTAGCAATGCAGCATACTCACCAATTTAGTGTCTCTTCCAAAACATTCATAAAAGAATTGCTTAAAAGGCACTTGAATATTCTTCTCAAGCTACATCTGAACCACATACAATGGTATATGAGACTATATAATAAGCAGGCTTTGAAGTAAAAATGAGGAAGTTTTAACCCAAGTTAACCTCAGGGCCATACCTCCAGCCTTACAGCAGACTTTCTCTGGCTATTGGGAAAAGGGAAAGAAGATACAAATAGTTATATTCTTAAAAAAGCAACACGTAAGTTGTAAAATTCTTGGAAAAGAATATTCACATTCCTCCCTAACTATAAAGTACCTCCTACAAACTGTGCAGCAATCATATTGTACATTGTTGAAACCTATTTGAACAGTTCACATTAGAGCTGCAACTTTGTTTCATTATGACAGATCTTGGTAGTGCCTTTGGATCAAGCTGAAGTTCTGAGACTTCTTAACCAGAGTAAAGTTACCAGGTTCTTCTACAAGTATCCTCAGTGTTTTGGCTTGGGTATTTATCCTTATTTTTCTTCACTCCAAGAAGAAAAAAACCCAAAAAACAAAGATGCAATAAAAAACTCTGGATGACTTCAGAAGTATTATTTCTTACAACAATATATTAAAAGACTTCACACTCCAAAGGCAGCTATTAGCAAGTTAAATCCCATTTTCCAGTAGAAGTCAGCAGTTGTCAATGTTTTTAGGAGGATATATAACACCATTTAATTTTGATGCCTCTCATTAAAGCAGAAGAAAGATCTTGTTCCATGTTCATACAGCCTGTAGGTTCAATGGAGCACAAAATCATGACTGTGGACTGCAAGTGATACACAACAACATAATGTTAATCACTGATTTTTTTTTTTTCATATAAAAGTGGCCACTTTCCTTCATGAAGTAGAAGCTACTGGTTTATAACTTATAAGGCAACATGAAACCACAAAAATCAAATTACTGTGGAATCAATATCATGTTTTTTTCCCCCCAGTTTAATTCTAACATGAATTCAATGCTTTAGTGCCATCTGCTTGTCATTACTTGAAAAATCTTGATTTCTGTGTGACTAATTGAGGAGTACAATGAAATCTGCTACCAAACTAGTTGATCTGTCTATGCCTTCAAAGAAAAGAATTTGGCAGCTGTAGTTCAATGGAAATGGAAAAGCAAACACCTCAAAGCATAGCAGTAAAGACTCATCGCTTGCTCAAGAGTTTTGAGCATTCCCAGATGAATACATTGAAACAATGCAGGCGTTTGTCAGCAGCGTTTTCTGTCCTTCAAACAGTAATAGAGTCTTCTCAGATAAATAGAAGCCACATATGTGCAAAGGCTTGTACCTGGGTCAGCAACAGCAGTCAAATAAAACTTTTATTACTATTTGCATCAAACTTACCAAAACAGAATAAAATATAATTTTTAACTGCTGCTTAAGACATCTTGTAATCCACATACAGTGTACGTCACCACTAGAGTAATTTTCAATACAAATGTTTAGATTTTCTGCAGTTAAAGGCTATTTACACTCTGACACCAGGCAGACTTGCAGCTCTGTTCCCTTTCTGTGCTAACAGAGAGTTAACATCCTACAAGATTTGAACAGAAAAAAATTAGATTTCAAAGACTTTTTTTTCTTCTTTGGTTATGTTTCAGTTTACATGTAACCCTTAAAAAGCTTCTTCCAGACAAAGTGCTTTCTAAATCAGCTTGCTCAACTATACTCTTGACCTGCAGGCAAAAAACGGCAGGGATTAATTTAAAATTCCCCTCCAAAAACATATATGCAACCAGTAGCTAAATCAGACATCTCATACAGTGGAACTGCTAGCACATTCTACCCACAAAAGACCAATTCCAGCTCTGACAATTAAAGTAAAAGTAATTGAACTCCTTTTCCTTTCTCAGGTTTGGTTTTTGCACCCCCCACCAAGGACCACTGCAGTTATAATTTCTCTCCAAAGACAGTAACATCACGGAATTGGTGAAGTGATGACAACCTTGCAGTCTTCACGTACCCCTGACAGTACTAACAGTATTGTTACTGCTTGAACAGTTACTGTTCAAGCAGTAACTTCATATAGGAATATATTGGCCACAGCAGATAGTTCAGATGCCATCCTAATGCAAAACATTAGGAACTTCTTGTGTAAAGCTGAACATCCATTCATACAGGTGTATCTTGACCAGTTATGGAAACAAAAATTGTCCCTGTACACACAAACAAGGGAAACAGTACGGAGAAACACTTGACTGACTGACACTCCAGAGCACTAGCTGGAGGGAGAGGTCTCCCTTCCCAAAAAGATTAAATCTGAGAGTTCCACAATGCAGAAGAATCTTAGGAAAAAATGAAATTCCCATTTCCACCAAGACAGCCTTACATCTTTGGTTTTGCATATTGAAATACTAAATCCTACAATTCAAACAGACTAGAGCCTCCTGTCTAGAAACCTAACACAGAATAGAAAATATAAGCTACTTCAAAACACTTCTGCCTCTCCATTTGCAGTAACTTGCTGTGCCTTTATTTGATAACAGTACTTGAGCTTACCTGATTTATGCAAAACCATGAATAAAAATACATTCTTCTTCCAAGGAGTATTAAACACCTAGAAGGTGATAATTCACCAGACTGGACTATTGTCATTATTAATTTTCCAATCTACGTGCATGAGGAAGACTTAAGGCTCCAGGCTGCAGATTCAGTACCATGCAAATTTGGAAGAGACAACGCAACTGCTGGAACACTCCACAGGTAAGAATAAAACAAAAGTTTCATCATGAAGAAGTAAGTGATTAATCTAGAGCAGAAATTAGAAGTGTTCCTTGGAGCAAAGAGTCCTTTAGTTGGCTGAAGGATTCTGACTCACACATGTAGAAATAGACGAGCAGAAGAGAAAACAATTCTGATTCAAGTTTTATGAGAGAATAAAGATGATTGCCCTAGAGACTCAATCAAGAAATGTGTCATTCATATTTTAAATTCTATGAGACTTTTGTTTTTTCTCTTTTCATTTCTACAGTGACAAGAAAGCTAAGTACAACCACAGATTAAGAATAGTCGATGTTGCAAGCATACAGATCTCAACTGTGATGGCCACCTCTGCTCCTCAAATATTTTATCTCATAGTATGCACGATGTCCTGCTGCAGTTGGATCCCAAATTGTCAGTAAACCACAAGCTCAGAATTTAGAACTCGTTTTCAGAAGTAATCTGAGAAACATTAAATAGTGAAGAGAGATATAACAGAAAGGAACCACGTATCCATCATTATTTAGCTTCCTGAGGATGCATGCCATGTGAACATTCCACAAGCAAAGAAAATGCAGTACTGCTTCTCCTTTCCAGCCCTTGTATGTTGAATTACAATACTCCAGGAGAGTTCCAGGCTTTCAATTCAGTCAGTTCAGTTACCTACTGCATGCTGCCAGAGATAGCATGAACTTCATAACAAAAAAACACATCTTGCTTCCAAACCCAGCTCAACCATGTTTCTTCAAATCCCAAGGTCTGTCCAGTATTGTGTAGGTGGCAGCAACATGAATAATAAAAAGGCACAACCTGCTAAGGGAAATGGCACCCTAAGGGCACAAAATGATTCACCATGACAGCTGCATTTATACAAATAAAGTGTTTTTTTCTTCTGGTAACAATAAATTTGTTCAGGTGACAGCAACGTATCCCACAGGCAGAATTACTTTATTCCTTTGAAAAGGATTCTCAAGGTGTTCTGATGATGTTGTAATCTCAAATTAGGAAAGAACTGATTTTGGCTGGTGAGGACATGTTCTCCTCTCTCATTTAAAAGCACACTACCTACAGACTATTCTTCTGCAGGAATCATACTTTCTAATGTGACTTGCAACTTACAGTTCTATGATAATTTTTAACTATTCAACTGCATTAGATGTGGGCTTTTTGGGGATAGGTTAATATATGTTTCAGTATAACGTCACAACTCTACTTTTCCAATTCAATCTTTTCAGAAATGCCTCTACTGAAATCCTACTCAGTATCTCCATGGTTACCTAAATGGTTGCTTAGAGATTAAAAGGCTTTTGAAAATAGTTAAAACAATGCCTTACAAAGAGGTAAGAGCAGTGATGTATTCTATGTATACAGACAGGCAAGGAAAAACCAATGGACAGAGTTAACAAAGATGATTGAAGCAAAGTCCAAAAAATGCCAAATCCAACTTGATGTGTGAAAAGTAAAGCTAACTTGTACCAATATGAATTCTTCCCCTCTAAACTCTGGGAACTAATAATGCAAGGTAAGTTATGTATCTTTGTTGATGTAAACATTTGAGGAAACAGAAAAACAAATTTCTAGAACTCATCTCAGCTGAGAACTGAATTCTCAGCTATTATTTCAGTCTTTCTTACCATAGTCAGAGCATCCCACTTAATGAGCAATCCTACAGTAAAACACAAGATGACTGAAGATAACAGCTGTGCTCTATTGGCACAGCACAGCATGTTGCACATTCCCTTGCAGAAATCACATGTACTTCTCTCATGAGACAGGTAGCTTCAATATTAAAAAAGCAAACTGACTTGAAAAAAACTGATGTGTCATAAGAAACTGTAATTCATAGAAAATACTGTTTTAACAGTCAACTTTGCTGGGAAGATAGCCACTCCTTTCTGCAGCAGCTGATTTTTTTTCAGAGCTGAATTTTTCAATGTGATGCACAGAAACAGCTCAACTTACAGTTAGCACAATTGCATGCATGGTCAAAGATGGATCATTATATGAGAGTGCTAGATGCATATCCCTCTATTTAATTGTCAATGAAAGTTGGTATTCATTCTGCTCAGTGCTGTGAAAGGTTCTACTGACAATATTAGTGAGCAAACGAGTAAGAACTAAATCAGGATCAAGACAATGTATTCTGTACTGAAGGACTTCCCAGCCAAAAGCAGAATCACTAACCTCCAACCTCTGGGTAGGAGCCAAGCAAGCAACTAGCTAGCTATTCTCAGTTCTGCCAGCAGCAATGAAAAATTTTTCCTTTTTGCTTGATTTCTTCAGTCACTGTATGTCTAGAAAATGTAGAATCGACTACAGATTGTAGCTCTGGCGTAAGTTATTTTCCTTCAGAGCCAATTCCCATCAAGAAGTTGAAGACTGATCAGCTAAACACTCAAAGTAACTGAAACAAATGGCAAAGATTATGGATATATTGATGTTTCTGTACTAAAGAAGGGGAAAACTTCTGAACTTCAGGAAAACAACAAAACCCAAGCCCTTCAGCCTTTTCTGGGCAAACAGTCCGACAACATGGTACCATAGTATGTTTTCATAACTGAATTTTGCTTTAAACGTCAAGACTGATGTATTTTCTGTCTGTTCTCATCAGAATAAAGTACAATTTTATGTATATTCTCTGCTCATTTTTCTTTAGTTCTACATGCACCACAGAATAAACATCATGACCTAACCTCTCGGTATTATCTGCTGAAATAATTTCAAAATTCGTAAAACCATTAAACAATATAACTTTTGTCAGACACTATCCATTTGAATGCTCCAGAAGTACTCTTTAGTCTGGAAGGAAAAATGTTAGAAAAGGATCTGGTACAGTTGTGTTAGCAAAAATACAGACAAAACCACTATCAATTCTTATGAGTCAAGGAAGAGCATCAACTCATGGTGTGCCACAAGAACTCCAGTTTTGTTATGGAAAACTGAGTATAGACTGAAACCCATTTCACACATACCTGAGAGTAACTTCTCCAAAGTGAAGATCACCTGATTTCCACAGCAAGAGACAGTACTCATTTCTTTTTAACTATTAGTTTCCTTTTGTAACAATTCTCTGCCACAATTCAAAGAGTACTTACTTGGCAACATTTTGAGAAGTATGTAAGTATGTAAAATATATGTATACAGAAAATGTGCATTTAATACCTTCTATTCTAAAAATGCTGTATTCAGGGAGCTCAATTTTCTTGTATTAAACATATTCAGGGCATAATACAAGTTCAGCTACTCCCCTTGTTTACTAAAGAACTTTTAATCACACACTACAGAGAAGGCTGAGAAGCAGCCAATAAACCCAAACATTCAAATGGCAAACAAACCCATCTATCACAACTATGCTCTCCTTTAACAACCTGAACTACCACCACACCAGAACAAGCTGATTTACCAACCTAGACGCAAAGCACAATGTAATCACTCAACAGAGAAGGAACATTCAGGACTTCATTTTCTTCCCTCAGAAAGATCAGGAGAAAAAATTCAATTCACCATTAAAACAGCAATTATTTTCAGATTTAAACCTCTTTCTTGGTTACAACATTGTTAATGCAAAGCATTTGCTTTGAAACCTGGAAGGACAAAAGAAAGTTTTCATCAGCAAACCTGATGCTCTGCAGAAGTGATATCCCAGCATCTATGAAAAACCTGTACCACTTTTAATAGCGTGGACTGTTATTATTTTTTTTTTAATCAAGCTTAGCACATTTATCAAAGGAAAAGAAGGGTATAACTTCTGGTCTTTGTCATTTCTTTTAATGATGTATCTCTATGACTCAGTAGACTTATGAATGGAACACAATGCCCTGATAGGGATGAGTGATGACTGAAGGACATAGTAAGACCAAACCAATTTTCTAAGCTGCCCCTCAGAGAACTCCGTAGTACCTGTTTTCATATTGAGCATTAAAGATAAGTTTTTCATATGCTGCTACCTTGAGCATTACAGAACCACCCAACACGATTCATACTCATGTAGCAATGAAAATTTGACATAATTGAGAAACTACAATCCAAACATAATGGTAATTCCTGCTTTCAAGGAACGTGAACTCCTAAAGGCCAGCAAGACCTGGGGTCTTAATGGATCTATCTATGAGAAGAAGAGCAGGTGAAAAACCTAGAAGACAGTACATCTGTACATGGACAGTACATGAGCACAGTACCTCTTCCAGGTAAGGATGGTTCTGAGCACTAACGTGAACACAGACCACATTTAAAACATCAAACAAAAACCATACTTATATGGTCCACCAAGAACACCGAGTTTATAGTGAAATTTATTGTTCTGCTTCCTAATACAATAAGCTACAAGGTACATACAGTATAAAACGAGAACATCCACAGAGCAAAGGTGATAAACATTCTGTGATGGTACAGTGGAGGCAACATCTGTCTAATCCTTCCACTTTATCCCACAAAGAGCAGCTAAAACTACTGACCCTCCCCCTCCCTCCCCTCCAAAAATATTAAAAAGTAAACTGTCTCTCTCACTTAGGAGCAGTGGGATTCAATGAGTTTTTTGACGGCACTGTTATCTGCCAGTATCTCAAGAAAATTGCTGAAACTAAAATAACAAAGAAAAACTGTGAAGGTGGGAGTGACATGACCCATGCAAGATGCTCATGACACCTTGGTTCACTTCTCCTCAGAGCAAATGGCCTGTAAAGAAAGGAAAAGTTAGTTACATCATACAAACCAGCAATTAACATGGTTAGAATTAAGATATAATAAGCAACATCTGAACTCAACAGGACTAGCAGATACACAGCTAAACTACTCTTAATGAAACCACAAGCTTTCTCATAATAAGGTTGGGAGATTCGATAGCAGGTAATCCCTCCTCCTTTATTGTCAGCTGCTGTACAGAAGGGTGCATGTTGACACAGGCACAGCTGACACCTATTATACAAAGTTCCAAATCAAATAGCCTTGTCTGGGAGAGCTCTAACAATGGGGTGAACTGCCGCCTCAACTCTTGAAAAACATCAAGGCTATAAACACACAGCAAGACCGAGTATTTACCTTAAAGGCACAAAAATCCACTTAACCACTTTTTCATATATACTTGGTGCGGTTGAGGGCTCTCTCAGCAAGGTGACCACTTTCATCTGTTATCTTCTCCCAGTCGGTTTGTCCAACAACAAAACCGATGGCCCTTTTTCTGTCAGCATCTTTTTTTTCTTCTAGATCTGCCCATCGCACCTATGGAGAACATCCTATCAGTACAATAATCTTCCAAGAAATCCTGCTATGAGTCTAGGCTTTCCACTGCAAGTAAGAATACATGAATACTAATTTCTACTCATTTTCCTTAGAACAGGTAAGTATTATTTTTTTTTTCTAACAGGTAAAGAGGGAAACTGTTTTTAATTGAATATACCAGGTGTTCTATGGAGTAGATGAAAGGTCTGGATGATAAGCTTTTTCCATTTCAGTGCTATAGTTCTGAGAGTTGAAGTGTAACTACTACAATTATTTCTCTCTTCAAAGCAATGCTTTCTGCAGGAAGAATTATCCAAGACTCATTTACTGTTTAAATTTTCTGGGAAATCGGTCTTTCAGTTGCACAATGGAAACATCTAGAAGATGACTATGAAACTACAGAAAGACAGTGTTGAAGAGCAAGTCAGCAATGAATAAATGAATGAAGGACAGTTTTCTTCTCTGTCTTCTGTGATACATATCTATTTAAATTTTTCCACTATTTCTTTACACTAATTAACTTTTTCATACATATGTTATTTCCCCATCTTTACATCTCCATATCTGCACTGCACCTCTTCATGGTAATGCAGATCCCTTGCATTTATCCTGTTCAAACATACACAGTGAACACTCCCAAAACAAGACACCAATGGGAGGGAGAGCAACAGGAAGGAAGGAGGGAGAGATGCAATGAAGAAAGGCAGCAAGTCCAGAAACTCAGCTGAAACACATCATTGCAGGACAAGAAAAAAAGTAAGTGAAAGAGTTCTTCTTTGCCATACTGATTAGTCCCATTCAGACCCCTGTGTTACTGAGGAGTGCAGCCTCATCAGTTTTCCGCCAGCACATGCCTATCCACAGTCTACCTGGATTTCCCCTGACATTTCTATTGATAAGCAATGTAAGTTTTCTTCCACCATCATCTCCTCTGCGAATGCCTTAAGTATCTCTACTTCTCTCAGACACACTGTCCAGTACTATCAGTTTTCTATTTGACATTACAGAGCAAAACAATACCCAAACACGGACAGTTAATTCAAATTACTTCTAGTGGAAAAAGCTGGTCTTTCTATTCTGGAAAAAAAAAAAAAAAAAAGCATTACCTCTTTCTATTATCTCTCTTTCACCTCCCTCTATGATTTTCTCCCTTTTTTCACAACAGATTTTAAACATGCAGCATTTTGTATTCAGACCAGGTCATGCATAGTTAGTCTGTATTATCTACAATTCCTAGTTCTGTTATAACTAATATGTTTACCTCTGGAAGACCCTACTTGCAAGCATAATCTCTTACAGAATCTAATGGAACCTCAAAATGAAAAGTGAGTCAATGAAATTCCCATATTCATGGACATTGAATGACTTGATTTCACAAAGACCATTAAAGGGTTATATACAGACATTAAGTCATTTGAAAATTTATTACCCTTTTCTTTCCAGGTTCAGAAGCACGTGTATCATAGTCATCTGGAAGCTGCAGATAATCTTCTATTCTGCTGGCAATTGCTTCCCAGTCACGTTTTCTTTTAGTGCCAGACCGCAAACCATCCAGCTTGTCTGAGAACAAACACAGAGCCTCAGCGTTAAGGGAGATTATTTTTTTCTATTATTCACACAAACAAGACAAGAGTGGAAAACTTTTCAAAAGAACAAGCAGCAGAATTTGTACACCCATCTTGTCTTGACAGGTGTAGTGATGAGAGTTGAAATAAACTAGAGAAGACTCAACACAGTTTTCAAGTTTTATTGATCTTTCACGTTAACTGTGTGGCAATAACACTCAGTATTCTTTTCTATATCAGGGAGAAAAAGTTTGCTCTTCCGGATCTATATGGAGTCTGTCCTTACAGGTACAATATAGCCAAGAATAGCTAGGAACCACAGATCCATCCTTCTGTATTTGAACACAATACTAAAGCTCAGCATTCTTCCCAAATTTGGGGATCAATACTGTGTCAAACACGGCATACATGCAGTATCAGGGAACAAGTGGCAATTATAGAATTTAATGCATCAAAGACAAGTTTTTGAGATACTGTTTCTGCTTAAACAAAATGCTCCTTGGAAAGCCTGATCCTCCCCTTTCTTTTTCTCTCCCCATAAGGCAAACCACTTAAAAAGTCTTCCAGGACTGGGAGAAAAATATCTCAGAATCTTTTCTTTCATGGTGTAAGAGGTCAGTCATGAATATTTGAGCAGTACATTTGTCCAACAGTTCTCATTTTCTTCTTTTTCTTATTGAACCGATACAACATGAGGAGAAAGAATTCCGTTCCTAGGTTCTAAAATTTTGTTCCTTTTTAGACACTGATTCTCAGTAAAGAAAACAACACCTTCTTGAAGTTATGTGGCAAACTGTCTTTGGAAAGTAGATGAAACATTCATTATAAGATTATGAACAACAAAGCATGAAAGGGAAAACCGACTCTACAAGTCAAAGGAAATTCTATTACTTCTGTTGATTTAAACTACCAATTCATAAGCCAACAATTCAAGTATGTGTAGAAAGAACACTAAGCTTGGCAATTACATTCATTAAACCATTACCAGTGATGTTAGAAATATTGTTTCAGAAGTCACTGCTGTAATTAAATTCACCCACAAAAGGCCTCAGAAACAGACCAAATACAAGGCAGCATTATTTTCTGGATAGCAGACGATGATGTTCAAAGGTATGTACCTAAAGAAGCTTAGCTCAGAGATGAGTTTTTTTACTTAATATGTGAGAGAAAAGAGTAACAATGGAGATAAAGTGAGGCAATGGTGCTGTAGACATGCTAGTATAATTTAAAGGCCACAAACTAATGAAGTTATCTCTCCCTCATACAGCTCAAAACCTTTTGCAGACTCCACCTCTGCCCCATGTCCCTGGAACAGATACAGAACTTCTTCAAATAAAACATTATAATCCCCCTGCCACTTAAAATAGGCAACATTCAAGAAAAATGTTCAGAAGAATTGTATCTATTACATGACTTAATTAAGGTTCTTCTTTTGCTCTAAGTTAAATCTGCCAAATTTGATGCTCAATCTCCACAGAAAGGCGACACTCCCTCTAGAAGACGAAATTGATTTATACAATATTCCTCTGTTACTCCAGCACATAATGTACTTGCACTGTTTCTCAGTATTACGTTCAATCAGTATAGATCACTTGTGGCATTAAGCATTTCCAGAAAAAAATAACATTGAAAAGGAGACCAACAAACTCATTGAGGAGCATTTAGGAACATGAAGAAGTGAAAATTGAGGAGCTCTCTGTTGGCAAATACCTGTAGACAAACATGTTCCTGTTGGAAGGAAGCTATGATACAAGCTCACCTCTTTACCAAAAGTAAGTTAAGTCTCCCACTGCCTGCTGCACACCGAACTGAAAACATCACCGAGAAATGTGTAATGCTCAAACATCAGTAGAGGAGCTCACAAGCTGTTCTGAATATGCAGTTTGTCTCTGTCCCTCTGTCCCAGTTCCCTCTGTCCCACAGAATTTATTTTAAAATGTTATGTCCTTCCATGTTTGAAGCTGGATTGCTTTTCCAAAGGAGTCTGCTTCCATCCATACTATTGCTGTTCAAGGTACATGTGTCATGCAGTCGACACTACACAAATGTCAAAAACCTGCCACAAAGGATTATTTCAGAATATTCTTTTCTGAAAATGTGACAAGATGCCACATTTGTGGCATTTGATGTGATTACTTATGGCTGATGATTATTTAAACTACTGAACATAATTTTATCATTTCAAATTTGAAAACAACAAAGCAGCAGCATTTATGAAAACCCACAAAACTTAAAAACTCACCTTTAGAATTTTAAAAGTAACATCTGAAAGTACTAATTTAATTATTGCCTTCAAAACCCAAATAAATCAATCAGTTAAATTTTGCCCTTCTTATACAAAAGCCACAAAGTTTTACGTAGAATCCCATTTTATTCTAGAGCAAATTTTACAATGGTATCAAAGTTCCAGCTACACCACAGCTCATTTCTCCATTCCTGAAAGTTTGTACAACTTGTCACTAAGCTGCACCTTGAAACAGAGCATTGCACTAAACACTACTGTAAAATTTAAAAAATGAGAGTCCATTACTTTAAATTTCAATATAAGAACCTGTGTGCATTGTGCACTGAGAAGACCCATGAACAGACTTTCAGAATAAAATTGTGCCTGTGCACAGCACATAAGGAAATGATAAATCACAAACATACTCAAGCGGAATATAAGAATAAAGTAAATCTGTGTTGAAGTGAGAGCTCTGGGGCATGTTTGGTGATTGTCAGAAGTCAGTGTTTGCAGCTACAGAACTCGAACTTTTCAGACATTTTCTGAGCTTTATTACCATCGGTGAGATTTTACTGTGCTTTCCTGTAGCAACATCTACTCAGAAAGAAAACAAAAAAGCAAAACAAGACTCAGAGCATCGTTTTTGGAGCCTGCACTTGCGTCATTCTGCAAATGTGTGCCCTCTGGGACTAACGCAATGAACCTAATGGGCAGGTCAGCTCCCAGGAAAAAACTCAGTTTTGGCGTAAATAATGCATACCACAGATTACATGCCTTTCCAGAAATAATTATAATTGGTCATCTACAGTGAAGTTTTATTGTGAACTAAATATAGTAATTCTTACTCATAGACTGCAAGTGCTTCTAATGTACACGTTGAGCTGAAAGTTGTCTGTCCTGACAGAGTAATTTTCCAGAGAAACTGCATTCATTACATAGGAATGACTGGCTTTTTTAAAACCTAAGTTCTGTCAGAATTTACTTTTAATCTATAGTCCTATATATATTTAAAACTGAATCTAGAGGGTAATTATAAAAGTAAAATTGTGAATACAGATTTAAGAGAAAGCCCTTCTCAGCACCTGGATCTGTGTCTTGCAGCATGCTAACATCCAGTTTGTTAGTGAAATTTGCCTGTTAAAGGTTCATTTCAACAGCCTTGCACATAACTTACTTCAGCATAAAACTGACTCTGCTGCTTGCTCCCCGTTTTACATTTAAGTGGAGACCATATAAAAATCACGTGTTTTACATTATGGAGTTTTCATTAAGGATGGAAATGCAACACAGTTCTTAGCATAAACTTAAGAAATAATTTGCATTATTAAATAAATCATTGCTTATAACAAAAATGCAGAGCAATCCTAACTTAATTGTTTAACTGCCTAGCTGTTTGGTATGCCAAAATCAGTAAGTACAAGATGCCTCTGCTTGTACTGCACATCATTGATATAATCCACAAGTATTCATATAACTTAAAAGAGAGCACAGCAGCAGAAGAAATGAAGTGTAGCTAAGCCCTTAACAGCAAAAGGTGAAAGGCTGCTTTATGTAAACCAGACCTTCTAATGCTATTTCTATGGTGCAGTTGTGATTTTGGTTATTGGAAAGTTATGATGCACGTGGCTGTACCACACACAAAGAAGCAAACCTCAAAATGTTAAGACATGCTGTGTCCCATTTAGGTATTTGTGACTTCTCACAGACATGATATGAAAATACCAGTTCTGAGCAGACTGAAGGTTTTGTCTAGACATTTAGAACTTTTACTCTTCAGCAAAAAAACCCCCCACAATAAAGCTGATCATAATGACCAGAAACCCCTTTCCATGAATAGTCCTTTCACCATAGCTATGGTGCATGCACTTCTGCCTGAAAGTTGCTTTTGACTTTGACAGAATCCCAATATCAGCACTAATGAAAACAAAAAAGTACACTAAAAATCGTGCCCTTGTGCTCCTAGAAAGTCCATTTTGTATACTACTAAGAAGAATTCTACTGCTCTCCTGGAACTGCAAAGCATAATGAACTTTCAACTTTTTAATGCCTAAGATATTGAAAAGATATACTGACACCTAATCATTCAGAACCAATTTCAAAGCATGCCACTACTTTGTCCTCACAGATGATGATTTTGAGAAGTGAGAAACATCTACAATACAGTTCAGCTATGAGGCATGTCTCCAAGAATGCAAGTTACTGGTGACACTTAGGAAAAAAGGTATGCAATATGAAAGAGAGTACAGCGCAATGTAAGTTGGCTCTTGGCTTATATAAAAATAATAAATGCAGAAAGATGAAGAATATAAATATTTTTTTTTTAAATTTGAAGACAAAATACTTTCCTTGAACAGATGGAACAACAATTAATGAGCATATAAAACAGTGATGATTAGAAAGTAGTAAAATCTCCTGCCTCTGGCAGAAGATAAATTCCTTTTCTGTATAGACGCTTTTGCAGTTTCAGACACGTGTATGAAATCAATGCATTTATTTGTCTTTGTAAGGAGGCACAGTAAAAAAAAGAAATTCAGGTCTTGCAAACATCATTAGAAACCAACTATAAGAAACAGGAAAAAATAAATACCCACCTAGCTTTGCCTCAGAAGTGTCCATCTCCCATTTGCTTTTCGGAATGTAACCCTAAATCATACACAGAAAGAAGCTCGGAGGATTAGAGAGAGACACATATGCATATCACTTTTGAACTGGAAACAGCATTACAATGGGAGTTTAAGGTATTTCTTTTTGTAAGCCACAATTCCCATTATCAGATGGGGACCAATTACTTGGTATTTCAGAACTTCTGTATCCACTTCCCATTCAGTGATTTCAGCAGCCCTTGCAAACCATTACAAGAGTGCTGCCCTCTGCAAACACAGAACTCCAGAATAAGTCTAACAGACAGCAAAGGCACTGTGTGCAGTTACTGTATTGTATTATCCCACGTGGCAAAGTCACTGCAACACAACTTTCAGGCATAAAGCATATTCAAAGCTTTACAAACACAAATGAAGAAGTTACCATAGGCTTTTATGAACACATTCCCAGATATAGAACACATAAGCTTCACTTACTCCTTTTGAAGGGACATACTAAATTAGTATATGAGTGCTTAACCCACAATTAAACCATTTTTTTTTTGTTTAAATAAGAGTATCTAGGATCTGAGTCACTAGGATTTAAGTATTACTTTTCATTTTAAAATAGTACTCTTAGCGCAATGATTCCTATAAAACAATTTTCCCTACAAATAATGTCACCATGTGTAATGATCTTTAGCCAGTTTATACTTTGTAAATCAGCATAATGAAAATAAATTTGGCAAAAAGGTATTTATTTTAGTTAGCTTCTTTTTATCTTTTCTTTTTATATTCTTTGACAAGTAAATTGTTATTAAGCAACCCTTGTTTCAGCTGTTCAGATTTGGTATAAAAGTACTTATATTCCTCTGCCACATAAAAAAGCTCAAGGTAGTGAATGGAAGCCCTGTGAGAATCGAATTATTTTTTAGAATGTTTTTTTAATAGAGGGAAAATAACTACTCTAGAAGATTTCAAGAAGAAAACAAACAATCCACAAACCAGTTTTATTACACTAACTTCTTTCCTGCTTTATTTATAGGTTGCTTCCACTGTGGTAAAAATATATGTGTATTTGTTAATACTATGTGTTACTAAATTAGTGTATTCCAGTAAATTCCAGAGAGCCACACTGCATTTGATTATGTTTAGCACTGCTCTTAAAAAATCTTTGAATGACCTTTTTTCTATCAAGCATGTATCAGTGACTTGAGGTTATCAGATCTCTGGATTTTCTTGTTTTTAATCAAGTCTGTAATTAATGCAAACCAAAGGAGTTTGTGCTGCAATATTTCCTTGTAACAAATAAATAAACTTCATGTATATGCATATATTTATACATTTAAACCAAGTTGCACTTTAAAGCTTGCTCAAAGTTTACACCACAGCTAAAAGCCTGCATTAAACAAAATGACTTGTGACACGCTGGTGAGAACACTAAGTTAAATGTATCAATAATTCATACCATCAAGCACAGAAAAGCAGGAATTGTCTGAATGCTACAAACAATCCTATGGGAGTTCATAATAGCAAGAAGAGTGACTTTGATGGTGTGAAACAGCCTATTGTGTGCTGAATCTATACAATATCCCGGTCCTCAAATAGGATAAGCAAAGATTCAGACTTTATCCTTTAGTACAAGACAGTCGGATATTTCAAGGGTATCTGCCAGATGGCAGAAGCTTCAGACCTCCCTTTTCTCACAGGATTAAACGCAGCAAAATGAATTGCAGAACCCTTATCAAATGCTCTCAAAAAGGCAAGAGATACCAAATACAGTGTCCTGTTCACTTTCTGTTTTACACAACTCTCTGAGATTAGCCATCTGACTGAATTCCAGAGATTACATACAGCAGATGATGCTTTGCTCTTTTTTGTATCTTGTGAATCTGAATAGAACATTCTTATATGCAGATTACTTTTAGTTATTTAATAATTTGCATAGTTTTCACCACCAAGCTTTCTCTTTGTCTCAAAGAAAAGGCCTATTGTTATAAGTGCTGTACATTAGGACACTCCCCCGAACCCATAAACACACACACACACACAAATTTATGCACAGATGTCTCAAAAGCTAAAGACAACTTTCTCTTTTAGGTATAGCTCACGGAAATGGGACTAGCAGCCATACTCTTGTAAACATGGATGCGTCTTTGAAATGTTCTAATCACATTTTATGCAGTCTCATATTCTGCGCCAAAGAATAATTTAGTAAAGAGAATAAATGAGTCATGTTGTAAAAAGCAGACGTTTATTAAAATCCACTTTTCCTAAGCCTCTTTTAATTCTGATTTCAACTGCTTTCTGACCTGCCACTTTTGAGGAATAGTAAATTTCCATCACAGAAAAACATTTTCCTCATCTCAGACATTTTTGGTTACTTCCTGTTTACTGAACTTTAACTGCTTGGTTGTGGGAACCAAGATTTGAGATGTTCAACTCATCAAGCACGGACCACTTGCAGATCCAACACATACCAAGAAGTTACAGCAGGAAGCCTTTTGTAGCCTTTTAAATACATACCTAAAAAAGCCAGTCCTCAGGGCAATTCTATAACCTTTATTTATCCAAGAGGCCTAATGCCTCACCTTGGAAATACCACCTGACAAACAAAGTCAGTCAACCGTGGCAGAAAAAGCAGTCTTCATAACTGTTGTCATATACTGTGACAGCTGAGGAGAGTTCTTTAGACACGTGAAAGGAAATAAGCTAAATTAATCCTTGCCCATTGTTCCCATCCCTCCACTTCATGTAATTCTTACATAATCTAGAAGACAGCACTATTATCTACTGCAATTTAAAACGTCTCTAAGAGGCACGTTACCATGCTTCACTGACAATACTGTTTGTAGCACATACTGATGTATTCTTAGAAAAAAATTAGGAAGAAATAATACGATTTCTCATTAAAGTTCTCCGAGAAATGTTTAAGTAAAAAACTACTAGAAACGTGTGTGCTAAGATCGCACTGCTAAGAATGGCAATGGGTTGGCACTTGTAAGACTGAGATTCTCCCTCAGACACATTAATGAACAATTTGTTAGGGATGGCTGATGTGTCTCCTACCAGTTCACTTTCTTCCTCCTCTGCTGTGTCCTTCTTGACTTCTTCTTTCTGGTCTTCAATATTTGCATCAAAATCCTCCATCTCCACCTGTTCCAAAGAACATGCACAGACTTACAAGGCACTGCCTGACCTTTAACTATTTTCTTCTTAACAGAGTAAGTAGAAATGAAGTAGTAGAGTAAATAGACAATAAAGGATTCATCTTTGAAAGTATGATGATGCAATATATATGAGTACTTTGCTCATTCTAGCTTTCCTCAGAAGCACATTCTCTTCCAGCAACAGAGTGACAAAGAATATTTTTTGAAAAGATTTTCTGGGGAAAATCTTCCTTCACATACATTCCTTGTGTCACCACTATCTGTAAATAGCAAGATACTTCTCTTGCTTCCCACACAATCACATTTCAAAACTTGCAGTACCAGAAAAAGTTCTTAAACTTGCCATTTATATATAACTGGAATGGCTGTCTCTGCACAGAACATCTCTACCAAGCCTTTACCTTTTATATATTTTAAAACCACAGTAAAGAATAATAGTAACCACAGAGTTCAGCATAACAAAATACAAGAATGCTTGAAGACATACATTTAACTCTGCTCATCTAATGCAATACTTTCTGAGCTCTACAGCTGTACTGGAGACTCATGCATATACCCTGGGATACATAAAACTCTCCAAGTATGTACAGTTCTTTACATAATTTGCAAAACCTTGTAAATCCCAATCTGCTGTTCTCGGAGCCTACTTTAGAGTGGAACCTTTTGCTGTCCTCTTAAAGATTACTATTTTCCAATACAAAGAATTTGGAGATTTAATAATAACCTGCTAACATCATGACGAAGTGCAAAGACCCTCTGTCTACTTCAGCAGTTCATCAGCTTCTATGGCCATGCCAAGAGCTGTTCTGACAGTAACAAGGAGCTATGGTTCACCCACAAAGACCACACAACTAACACACTAATTTATGCCCAGAGCTCCTGACACAACTGCCAAAAGAGAATGCAACAATACAGTAAGCTGACACACCAAAGATGCATGTCACGGCAAACTGCAAATGAAGTAAAAAGGCAATTGTAACCTTCTGCTATGTGTTAATTATCTCTTCATTCTCCGCTAAACATCTGTACTTCTCAAAACAAGGACTGAGTTCAATTTTTTTTTATTTCTTTATCTTACTTTCTCTAACTACTTTTTCAAAATATGATCTAAATAATTCAGTAACCTGTAAAGAGTGCTGAGTTTCTCTAAGAGTGCAAAGACTCTCTTTAATCTCTTTAATTGGTATTCAACAGTTGCTAAGAGCCAAGTGACTTCAACTCTTGCTCAAAGATACCTAAGTCTGAGTTTCAAAAAGGTGATAAAAGGTAAAAATGTACCTTCATGTTTGGGGTGATTCATAAGAATAATGAAATAGACTTTCCCAACACAATGATTCTGGCTTTCTCAAGTGCCTTGCTTATAACTGCCTTGCTATGATCACATCTTTGCTTTGTATTTTCAGTATAGTCACATTGACCTCATCTGTAGTTTTAGCAAGCACAGAGATTCTCACCTCTTCGATAGCAGCATCCTGCAACAGAGAACGAATGTCCAGGCGCATCATGTGGCGTGGTGCTGCCTCCCAGTGATCAGACATCTAACACAACACACACAAAAATGAAACACCTCTAAAAATCTAACATCTTCATTGGAAAATGGGGTTTCTGACTGCTAACAAGACGTATCTGTACTTCAGTAACTTTAATCAATCCCATGAAATAATTACCAATACTTCTTAGAGGAAAAGTGTAAGCATTATGTAGTCTATGGGTTTCAAACAACAGGAGGCCCAAAAGCACAATATGACTGCAGATGTATACAGTTACCCTGCTGATATCCTTTAGCTTGCGCCCATGAATATTCCTCTTGGAACACGTCTGGTTATCTGCACTCATTTCAGCTAAGTAGACCTAGAAAGGAAAAGACAATACTAAATATTGTAAAGCAATTTTTAGAGCTCTTTGTCTACCTCGTGACACACTCTGCAGCTGTACACTTTAAGAAAGGTAAACTTGTACCTGCACACCACCACATTTTTCCTGAATGTGGGAGACACTTTCCATTCAGACGTTTAGAAACATTAGTATATGGCTGTTAGCAAGTTCAAATGCTATTTAGGCTCCATTACCTCAAACCCCTTTGTTTTTGCAGCACTCCAAAACTGTTCAAAGTGTCGCACTCTATCATTGATAGCATCAAGAATAATGAAGGGAAAGAAGCCGTCATCCAAGGTCTTTTTGAAAGTTTTAAACATGCTGGTGCGATAGGTCTCCTCCATTTCAGCCTCATATTCGTACTCCATCACCTTTACCAAGGACAAAAGCATTAAGAAAGAGGACATCTACAAAATGGCTAATATTCAACACCTGAATGTCATGACCACAAAGTACACTGGTGTGAGAAAAACACCTTCCAGGTCAGTTTTTAAGGATTTGCTCATACCGCCCTAAGTTATATCAGCTTGTTTTGAAAAACAGCCCAGAGACCTCTGCACTCTTCCCAACCCACGGACTGGAATTCTGACTGCCACTGTTTTTCCAGAATGTCTTGTTTCTTTGTCAAGAAAAGCAACAGAATTAAGACTACCTTCTTTTTAACTTTTTTCCCTGTATCTGGGTCTCTCTCCTCTTTCTCCACTTCAGTGATAAAATAGTCATCCAGACTGAGTACTCTTGGTGCAGGTCCTCCACATTCTACTTCCTTATCCTGAGAAGAAAGCAAAAAGAAAGAATATACCTTTGCTATAAAAATTTCATTGTGCTACACAGGATCTTCAAAATACTTTTTGGTAAACAGCAGTTCCCTGCTCAATATGCAAAACAAGAAGAGAGTAGTATCCCTCCTGCTTGCTAATAGTGTTGGAGATTCACACAGCACATGAAGACATGGAACAGGAAATAACAACAGACTTGAATCCCAGGCAAACAGAAAGCAAACAGCTGAGGAAGCACATGCAGAAGACAAGCAGCACTTTACAGTGAGTGCCTGTTTACATACCCTGATGAGTTTTGCTACATGAGTCTTTCCACTGCCAGGTAACCCTCTCATGATGATCACAATCTGAAATGAAGACCATGTAAGAAGACACGATACTGTACTACATTTAACAGACTCTCTTTTGCAAAGATCTTCTTCTAGAGAATTATGTGCTGTGGGCTCACGCTTTTGCATCTCATCAAGCACTCAATGTTTGTTTTAAAAACCAGGCTGTGAGAAATAGTAGCAGTTCACATAATTCAGAGTTCTTGATGTTAACCATCTCAGCTGTTTAGGCTGCATGTTAGAGATCTGATTCAGTTTCACTAATTTCTTTCCTTCAACTGAATGAAACTTACCTAAATGTTTTATAGCCTCAATCTGTGTTCTTTTTTATGTACTACAGCGCATTGTCAAATCTCTGTGTAAAGACAAGTCTTTCCCCTGATCAATCAAAAACCAAAGTGAAGACCTCAGAAGTGGCCAAAATACCTTAATATTACACACTAATTTGCTCTGAGCATTTCTAGGAGGTTTACCTCTCCTGCGGACTCCTAATAGCTACGCTATACCACTCCAGGCATTTGCAAAAGAACTAAACTGATTTCCAGAGCTTCCTCAAATGTACACTTGTTCCCAACATACTACATCCACCAGCATTTTATCTGAATACAGACCTAGTAGAAACTGATTGTTGCTTTCAGAATGCATACTCACCCTCTCTGGCCTGCTATCCCGTCCTGGTGGCTTTAAAATATCATCTACATTTTTAGATTCTGGCTTCCTTTCTACTCGTGGAGCAGGTGGTGGCTGACGAGGCATTGATGGAGCAGAAATAGGAATCCTTTCCTCAGGGTAATTTCTACGATCACCTTCAAATTCCAGTGTTTGGACAGAAGAATTTTCTTAGTTCAGTAAAATAAAAAAATTAAGATGTTCGTACCCAGCTGAGCTGATTTAAACAGACCTTCATTATTTTAAGTTAAATTCACAGATATGTCCTCAAAATAATTAAAATTTCTGATCTTAAACCTATTGCAATCAAAGACAGTTTTTAGCAGAGTATACAGCTGCTTCATTCATGATCTCATCACCACTGAGAAGCAAAACTGAATACCACCACCTAAAGAAAATTTCCTGAATTATATATTCTGAACTAACAAATACTGCAAATCCATTAATCTGCTACCAATTAATCTTCACCTCTGCAAATCCATTATTTTTCATAATATTCTAGCATAACTTCAAGATTGAGAAACTGTACCTCCAAACATGGAAGGCCCATGGTCATATGCTGGACGATCTGTCTTTCGTTCATATGGTGGTCTTTCAAAACCACCTCGCCTGGAGGATGGGTGGTCTTTCTTGTCACGGTAAGACTGAGCTCTTGAAGGTGTAGTAGGAAGAACCCTGCCAAAAGAGTTATTTAGTGTATTTTCTGTATTTTTGTGAATTTCCACTGTGGATTCCAGAGTGAAAGGTGCAGGTACCTCACAGGCAAAATGGACAGCTTGATACACAGTACAGCCTCAACTATATTAATTTCCATAGTGTTCCAAAACCACGTACCTGTCATCTCGGGGATGCCGCTCTTTTTCAAATCTCTCTCGTTCGTAGTCCACAGAACCACGGTCTCTGTGCAATTCCCGGTCTCTCTTGAAATCCCGGTGATCTGTGGTGGAATTACCTTGCCGCTCAAAATAAGGCTCACGATCTCTTTCTCTATTGTAGCGACCTGGATGCTCTGAAGGAAGAAACCCATGGAAATCCTAACTACTATTTTGGAAAAAGAAGGCAACAGGCAAGAGTTCAAGAGAAATACACAATATGTGAGCTAGGATGGACTTAATCAGACACTCTTTTCCAAACCTAATGGACAAACACACCATGTAATCCTACTTAAAGCTACAAAACTGAATTTTTAAAGTGGCTATGTTATTGACTGCAGTACTCCTCTTGAAATTATAAACTTATTCTTATGGACCTCTGAAGGAAATAAAGTAGTTGTAGCTTAAACAAGAGTTAGTGTTTGAGCAAGCTTTTAGTGTCTTACAATTTTTCTTAAGAGCTAACTAACTGTTTGAAAGCTAGCCAAGCATGTCCTACCTTTTTGAAATGCTGGCCTGTCTGGTAGAGGTTCTGGACGAAGGGTTACCCTCTCCCCATATGGAATCTGTTCCACTTTACTCGTGGTTATATCTGGTTGAAAATAAACGAAAAAATAATTAACGTTTTAAAACACGTCTTGCATTTTCTTTCCTCTTCATGAAAAGTAATCAGCCAATGGCATTAAAAGTGACTAGAACAAACTACCATAATTTCTTTTAATGGATAATGCAATAAGAGATTTACATAAATAAACAGCACCATGGTTTTTAAAGGCTGAAATGGGTTTGTGTGTGTGTATGTAAACCACTCCATCTTAACAATGGGACTTCTACCTTTTCAGGTGAATTTGGGTAGCATGCAATGTCAGAAAATTATAAACATTAAAATGCTCTGTAAGTTTCAATAACTCACAGAACTACTGTGATGTCAAGAATAGTAACTGAAAGTCTCACAACAATGACTTTTTTTTTTCTAACACCTTTTAGTAAAACATCTACTTAATGGAACAGATATGGCTTCCAGTCCTGTTATGGTACTTTAGAGAGATAAAAAATAACCTTTAAATGACAATGCACAATTTAAGAACTTCTTTATGACATGATTTCACTCCTGCTAAAGGAGAGAGATCAATTCTATTTAAAAACTAGTGTTGAATTTTAGCTTTGGTAAGCTCAATAGTAAAAAGCAGAGCCCTCCACTACTTCTGTGCTGAACACCTGTACACACCTGTACAAGGTGCATGGCCTTCAGAACCAGACTCTGTCTCCCTCTCTGGCTGGAGGATACCTCACACCCATTATGCAGTATAAAAATAATGCAAACACCAGACACACTCTGCTTTAAATCACTAAGCCACACTTAAGAACTGTAACCATCTGAAGTACTTCTAGCCCAGTTATTTCCATACTCACCCACAAAGGGATTAAAAGGGAAAATCTGAATACAACACATCATTTTGTGTTTATTAGAAGCACCCATGGCTATATGCCATTCATGGAGTAGCAGCCATGGAATATACACTGTTTACCAACACAAAATAACTCTTTCTAAAAGCATCAACAAAAACACTAAACTCAGAGTCATAACTGGTTAAAGGTTAGAGACTCCTTATAACTGCACTGCTCAGCACTACATCATTAATGTACACAAGTCCACACATCAACTGCAGAACATGCATACTTTGCACGACACACTCCTTAAAAAAAAAAAAAAAGAAAAAAAGAAAAAAAAAAAAAAAGAAAAAGAAAGAAAAAAACCCAAAAAACTCAGGAGGACTCATTAGCTCTTTGATACATATCAAATACACTGCAATACCCACCTCGCCCGTGGCCATAATCCACCGTTTGCTGAATGATGGGTGCTTTAGGAACTGGTGGAATAACTGGAGGAAGGGACACTGGTACAGCTGATGGAATGGAGGTGTGGACAGCAGGTACTTTCACAGGTGAGGAGACAGGTGGAGGCATCATTGACTCTTGTTTACACAACTCGTACTCCATATTTGCACCTTTATCCTCATTTGTGTCCCACAGTCCATGGAAAGAGTCCTCATCCCAGCGTTCCTGTTCCACAGCAGAAGGTGATGGTTTTAAAGACTGACCATGACTTGGGATTGTAGTTGGAGTAGAAACTGGAGCATGTGGCCTTGTCATAGGTGTAGTAGGCCTTGCCAGTGGGGCACTTGGTCTTGTCACAGGGGTGGGCTGTCTGAACAACACGGGAGGCTTTATAATAACAGCAGGAGAAGGTTTAATAGCTTGGGCTTCTACTGGTGCCTCTGAAGATAGCTGAGAAGAGACCTAGATGCAGAAAGCACTTTTAATGTAGATCTGTAAACTAACCTTCTCTCATCTTCAGTAAGCGCAATGGCAATCGGTAGTCAAATCATACACATTTTCTAGTACCTCCGTCAAGGTGCTACAGGGAGGAGGACTATTTCTAAAAACTGGTGGCCTGATTTAATTTTGTCTCACTAGATGACAGCTTAAACAATACTTATTTTCTTCAAAATAACCTTACCAATTTTTAGCTCCAGTAGGCCTATCTCAGTTCAAAAGTGTCTATTGTTTTATTCTCAAAGACTCCTGCTGTCTGCAAAGATTCCTGCTGTCTGTGTGAAGGCTGAAAATCTGAAAGTGAGATGGTGAGATGCAAAAAGGACTGATAAGGCCAGTTTCTTTGTGGAAACCACTGGAAAAACTCACAGAGAGCAGAAATAGCTGGAAAGCCCTTAATAAAATCAGTATCAGAAGAACATAAGAAATTGGAAGGTCTTGCCTAGTGGAAAACCAAACCAAACCAAATTCTTCATGAACCAAATATCCACAAGAAACCCCACACGTTACAAGACTTCTCAGCATCACAGCAGAAGCCAAGTTACAGGCAGCCTTATTAGAAACATGCAATAAAAATTGGAGAATGGTTGTAGATACAAAGCTGAGCTCTCTAATAACAGCTCAAAGTCACAGCAGAAATATCTGGAGACAGGAATTCCAAGAACAACAAAAGTTGTTTGAAAACCTCTAGACAGACGAGTGAAGTAGTCTGAGATACAAAATATCAAAATTGAATAAAGTAACTTCCTAAAGGCATCAACATACCTCCAGTTCTTGGTAGCAAATCAGTTCCATTATTTTACTTTACAGACACTGTAAAAAGGAAGAGGTCACCTAGGCACAAAGAAAACTTGCAGTGCCTCATTGACTGCATAACACTTCTCTGGATGGACGGACAAAAAAAGTTTGGTCTGGCTAAATGTCAGACCCAGATGGCTAAATTTATTGGTGAGTAACTTTGGGGTTAAGATGTGATGAAGAATAAAGACAGAGATACACATTTAACAAAACTGTTTACTCATTCTAGGAAGGATCTATAAACCTATGTTAGCATGACTGCAGAAGTTCAGATGATTTCTGAATTATCAAAAAACCAAACATAAGCATCTGAGAAGAGTTCCCAGAACTAAACAGGAAATTAAGCAGTAGAGGAGTAGCTGTATTACAACAGTATGGAGGTACACAAACATGAGTTTCCATGCACTTTATGATATTCTAGAAGGTAACAGGAATTCCCAATAAAAACAGCCAACTGAAGTCTAATGCCCATGCTACATTGAAATATCTCAATTTCTGATTGACATATCCTCAAATTTTTCCAACTTCAAAGAGGACATAGCTCTTGAAGTAGGAAAAGCAGTGCAAGTTGAAAGAGCTTAAGCAAGGAAAAGCACGGTCTTCTTGTGAACCTTACATCCCAGTTTTGGAAGATCTCACCTCTTTTTGCACATTATCCCACAGCAATCTAGACTGTTGAAACCTCATGTGCAACCATCTCTGATGGGTGGTCCTCGGAAGACATGGTGGTCTGGGTATAAAATGCTTTGGAAAATTTAAAGAAACTAAGAAGTTTTGCCTCAACAGAAGATAGCTAAGGTTGTAAGGATTGCTGGGGAGGCATTCCACAGAGAAATTTGACCATCAGTGTGTAGAACTAGTTCAACATACATAAACAGTAATTACTACCAACATGTTATCAGCGTAAGATGAATTTACCTGAAAGGCACCTGGCCTTGTGCTTGTGTTCTGTGATCTTGGAGAGTCCTGGGTGGAAATGTCAGGTTTGAACTCCTTCAACTTCTGTAGCTGTTCTTTTTGCTCTCTGCACATGCATCATAAGAAAGTGTTATCAGTCTATAGCTTAAATGAAAAATTAAAGAAATTAATGCTCATGGTGAAAACACATTACACTAGCATCAGAGACAATGCCAAAAGAAGAAAAGGACACAGCAGGCTTTACAAGGGCAATGCTGTGATTCAGAAATCCCTGTTACACATCCACCTAACCATGGAGGCATTTAGTGTATTAGCTGCATGCTTTTTGATCACAAGTTTCCTGAGGCATGGAGTTATGCTTTTGTGCTTTGCCAGAACCACTCAATTTGAACAGTACAGAGCAAAGCTGGATTTTTATCTTCTGTCAATACCTTCTGCAAGCAAGAAACCCCTTGGAAATGCATACATAAGTGCTCTCAGTTACTTGCTCCAGTTCACATGGTAACAGGATTGAGGCCAACACAGCACAAGAGATTCCAATATATAAAAACCAAACAATGACTCTAACTTTTGCTTCTTTGGTTTATATACCAAAATGCTTATTTAATACATAACCAATATATAGTCTACAGAGCAGAGACGAGGTTCAGCTGTGAGTACTACAATCACTGATTACGAAGTTCTAGTGAATATGATTTCCTTTCCCTTCAGGTTTCGTTAGCATTTTTAATCTAGGTTTTTCAATTGCTAATAACTCTGTGTATTGATTATTGATAACAACTAATGATGGGATCCCTCTGTAACAAGACATAACAGAAACCACCCTAACTAGTAGGCATCTGTTCAGTGTTCAGCAGAAGGGGAACCTGGCTCAAAGAAGAGAATCCTCAGCGCTTTGTAAATACAAAGAGTAAACTGAGCACTACCCTAGATCACAAATACAGAACAGTCTGCAGCTGAGAGTATGCTACTTTACACACAATAAAAGCAAAGCCAGATGAAGGCTTTAGTTTTGGAAATGAAAGCAGTTAGGTACCACACTACTGGTATAACTCTTGGCTCAAAAAATCCCCATAAAAATGAATAAGTAATCTCCATAAAGTTGTTCCTACTGTTCAGAAATGTGCCTATAAGAACATAATGAGTGTAACTAATTTTAAGATCACCCTCATATTCTATTAAAAATCAGTATCATGTTTATATTTCCCCTTTTTACTGGCTTTGAAAGATGTATATATAACTATTTTTTGCATTAAACCTTTTAGTGACTATGTTTAAAATATTTCAGCCCTAATAAATCACTCTCGTAGTAATTCCCAAACTACAATTTCCTAAGTTAGCCTAAGTGACTGGCTTGCAGCTAATAAACAGCAAAATATATGGCTGGCAACTGAGGCAATGGGGAAGTCAGAAAGCTGAAAATAATCTATTACTTCAAACTTTTAGCAAGTATTACTTTTAATAGAGATTTCACAGTTAATGACACTGTTGAATTAATCTAATTGCAGTAAATTATTAAATTATTCAGAATAAAAGTTCTCCCTTTTAAAAAAATATTTTTCTTGCATTTTGGCATGCAACTAAGACCCTCCATATGGGACAGGTGCTCAGCAATCTTACAAATCTGAAAACAAAACAGCCTGAAGAAAAGTGCAAAACATCTCTATCATGAAATGGATTGGGATGGAAGGGACCCCAAAAATCATCTAGTTCCAGCCCACCTTTCACTAGATTAGGTTATTGAAAGCCTCATACAGCTCCTATTACTAGCTTCATAATAAACACTTATTAAAGCCTTACAAAGTCTAGTAGCTGCTTTCTAAAAATGCAGTCTAGATGAACTCTTGCATTTGTATCCTCCTAATTGTTATATCACTCCTTTTATGCTGATTCCCAGAACTTAAGATCAACCAAATTTGACAGAATTGTTTACTGACAATATTGGGTTTCAAATGAGGAAGCTCTGTAAAAAAAACAACCAAACAAAAAAAAGCCACCTATATTTTAACTTAAAAATGAGCAATATCCAAAATATTAAATCGGTCTTAAGAACCACATTAACGTAGGTCTGGAACCACATTAATGTAAGTACTAAAAAGCAATTATCACTAAGCTCATTTGACACCACCAAAAAGACTGAAAAGCAATTATCCACAAGTTTATTTGAGGATAACAAGAAGATTGGTCAGGGGATGGGTCAGATCTCTTCCTGGCAAGTCACATATAGGGTACACCATATTCACGGGGAAAGGGACAGTTATCTATTCAAGAAAAAAGAGTACATCTACAAAAGCTGTGATAAAGGTTCTCCAAATGCTCCATGAGCTCCTACTATCATGTTGTAGGTAAAAGAAATGAAGCCATTACTGTGTTGATTCAAATGGATCCCACAGAATAGGATTCCCATTCAAAATCACAGAACCAGGCAACTCACCGAAGCATTTTCAGCTCCTGGGCAGCCTTCAGAATTATCTCATGCTGTCTTTGGCTTAGGACCATCACTCCTCCCAAGGACTGGTCAGAGTCCAGGTTTGAATCTGCTCCCAGCATATCAGAGGAATGTGAAGGTGGAGGAAGGGATGAATCTGAGTGGTCATCCAAAGACCGCAGTCTCTCTCCATCATCTGGATACCACCTATCCGACAACCGTTCTCTCTCCCAGTCAGTCCTTTCAGGAAGGTAGTCTTGCTTCTCCCGCCATGTGTCGTATCTCTCCGGATATTCTCGAATCCTAAGCTCCCCCCTGTCTCGGAGATCTCTGTCATAATGATCTCTGCTCCTATCGTCCCTCCACCTGTCTTCACGATACCTGTCCAGGGGTGGAAGGGGTGGTAATGGTGGTAGAGGGGGGATATCCAGGTCACGATTCCCCATTTCTCTGTCATCCATAGGTCTCGCATCCCAGTCTCTGTCCCATTCTCTGTCTAAATCTTGATCATAAATATCTGAGGATCTTCCAGTTCTATCTAGATCTCTCTCTAGTTCCCTTTCTCTTGGCCCCTTCCAGTCATCCCACCACGAATCTCGTCTGTCATGATCAGATGATAAAGGAGGTAGTGGTGGTAGGGGAGACAATGGAGGCAGTGAATGGTGGGACTGCAACCTGTCATCTCTGTCATATGCATCTACAGAATCATCCTGATAATCAGAGTTGTGATCTCTCCAGTATTGTTCTCTTTCCCAGTCATCCAATTGCTCATGCTCCAAAGACGGGTCGTCTTGATTATCTAATGGAAAGTCCTCCTGCATTGTATCATCTTCATGACCCCAAGAACCCCTGAACGTTTCATCTCGATGGTATGGACGCAATTTGTCAGGTTCATCTCCTAAGTGAATGGGTTTACCCATATTGCCTGTTTCAGATCTTCCTGTTTCCCTCTCATGGCTATCTCCCCTCCTGATGGGACATCTCTCCCGGCTACCTGCCCGCCTGACCAGGTCCCTTTCCCGGCTACCTGCCCGCCTGATGGGGACCCTCTCCCGGCTACCTGCCCGCCTGACAGGGAGCCTCTCCCGGCTACCTGCCCGCCGCATGGGCTCCCTCTCTCGACTACCTGTCCCTCGCATGGGCTCCCTTTCCCGGCTACAGGCCCGTCTATCTGGGCCTCTCTCCCGGCTTCCGGCCCGTCCCCTATCCCAGCTGCCTGCCCGTCCAGGTAACTCTCTGTCTCGGTTAGAGAATACCCTCTCATGGCTATCTGACCGTCCACCCAGTCCCCTCTCTCGGTTGCCTGACTGTCCATCTGGCATCCTCTCCCTGCTGCCTGACCGTTGATCCGGCATCCTCTCCCTGCTGCCTGCTCTTCTGAACATTCCCCTGCCACGGATGGATGCCTGCCTAGCCTGCCCTCTGCCTCTGTATACATATCCTCTACCACGGCCATCGTCCATCCTGCCCATTCCCCGGCCATGGCCATCATCCATCCTGCCCATTCCCCAACCACCGTCCATCCTTCCCATTCCCCGGCCACCATCCATCCTTCCCATTCCCCGGCCACGGCCCATTCCCCAGCCACGGCCATCCCCCTGCCCTCTGCCACGGCCCCTTCCTCTGCTTCCTGGTCCCTTTCCTCTCTCTTCATGCATAAATGGCCCTTTTCCTCTGCCTTCCGGTCCAGGTAGGCCCTGGGTGCTATCTGAAGCAGTCAACTGGCCATCTGGTGAATCCAAATCCTGATTTCCTGTTACAGGGGCTGCCGTATTCTGGTTCTGAATAGGTGGGGTGGGTGCCTTGGACTCTTCTACCTGCTGGTTGGGATCATGTGAACTCCATGTCCACTTTTTAGGAGGGTCTGAACTAGGTTCTTTGACTTCAGGTTTGGATGGCTCCTGTTGACTGTCTGTCAGGTCCTCATTTGGCTCAACGGGACCTGCACTCTGTGTGTCGGGAGTAGACTCTGTTCTGCTTACAGACTGCTGATCGCCAGCTGTGTCTGTAAAAGATTCTTTGCTTTCTGACTGTGAGTCTGTCTGTGCCTGCTGCTGCTGCTGCTGTCCCAGATGAGGCCTGGGCCCCATCCACCGTGGACCACTAGGTCGAGAACCGTGTCCATGTGATGCATTTGTTGTATAAAATTGTCCTGCTGGTCCTCGTGGGATAGAGCCCCATCTACTTGAAGACTGTCCATCTGTATTCTGTCGGTCAAAACGTGACCTGTACCCTTCTGAGCGCTGGGAGTCAAAACGAGGTCCTCTCTGTCTTGAGCCTTCAAATTTGTCATATCCTCTGCCCCGAGGTCCATCAAATCTACAGAGGACACAATAGAAGTTTTATTCAAATGAACACGTCATATTAAAATCCTATAGATTAATTTTACACAAAATAGAGAACTCATGTCTAAAGTCAAGTTGCTTAGATGTTTGGAATTCATAGCTGTACATCATTGGATGAGTCAGGAAGGCCAAAGCATAGCTGAAGCTGAACTCTGTAAGGGATGCAAGGAGTTCCAAGAGGGGCTTCTATAGGTACATCAGTAAGAAAAGAAAGGTCAAAGAAAGCGTAGCCCTTGGAAAAACATGACTGGCAAACTGGTAACAACGCACAAGGACAAGACTTGGATACTCAACAACTTTTTTGCCTCAGTCTTCATGAACAACCCTATGTCTCTTGAGTGGATGGACTGCAAGGAACTAGGGGTGCAAAGTCACTCCCATGATAAGAGAAGATCAGCTTCATGACGACATAAAGAACCTGAATATATGCAAATCTATGAGACCTCATGAGATACATCCCAGAATACTCAGGGAATTTGTTATGGTACTTGCCAAGCCACTCTCCATGGTAACCTGAAAATGGTGACAGTCGGATGAAGTACCTGGTGACTGGGAAAAGGAAAATACTGCACCTATTTTTAAAAAGGGTAGAAGGAAGGACCCTGGAAACTACTGACCTATGAGTCTCACCTCTGTGCCTGGAAAGATCATTCCAGAAGCCCTACTAAGGCACATGGAGGACAGGGAAGTCATTGGAGACAATCAGCATGGCTTCATCAAGGGCAAGGCCTACCTCACCAACCCAGTGGCCTTCTGTGATGGAGTGACTAGTGGCTAAAGGAAGACCTATAGATGCCATCTATCGGGACTTCTTTAAGGCCTTTGACATGCACCCGACAACATCCTTCTTTCTAAATTGGAAAGAGATGGATTTGATGGATGGGACTACTTGGTGGATGAGGAACTGGCTGGGTGGTCACATCTAGAGGATAGTGGACAAAGGGTGGACAAAGGCTCAATGTCCAGACGGAGGTCAGTGACAAGTGGTATCCCTCAGATGACTGGCATGAGCACTGTTTAGTATCTTCATCGACGACATAGACAGTGGCATTGAGTGCACCTTCAGCAAGTTTGCAGAGGACACCAAGCTAAGTGGTGTTAGGTGACATGCCTGATGGACAGGATGCCACCTAGAGGTGCTAGAAAAGTTTGAGAAGTAGGCCCATGGGAACCTCATGCAGCCAAGTACAAAGTCCTACACCTTGGTGAGGGCAGCCCCTGGTCTCAATATAGGCTGGGTAATGTTAGGATTGAGAGCAGCCCAGCCAAGAAGGACTTGGGGGTGCTGGTGGATGAAAAGCTGGACATGAACCAGAAATGTCTGCTCAGAGCCCAGAAAAAGACAACCTGTGCCTATCATTGCATATCACTGAGCTCTACACCAACACACATAAAAGACATGCACTAGCAAGTCACAAATACAGCCTGTTCAGAACTGTACATCCAACAAATCCCAGGAACAGAAACACTTTTTAAAAACTATCAGGAGATAGAAAATGATTCATTTATATAAAGTTCATGTACACTGCTAGCAATTCACAAAATATTATTCATGATTGATCACTTTGGAAGTAAAAAGGGAAATAACCACGAAAATATTATTGTAATGTCTAGCAGAGTATGTAAGGACAGAAACAATTGAACAGAACACCACTGTCCTTTGATTCAGCAGACATCACACCAACCCATCTCTAACTAATGAGCAGATAGAACAGATGTCACTTTTGCATTCTGATATCGTGTATCAAAGAAAAACATTCAAAAACCAAGATCTTGGATTCAATGATGTAGCAGGTACAAAATCAGCAGACATCAAATATTTACAACAGCTTTCTTTTTTCCAAAGCAGGAACACTGTCTCTGCAAATGAAAAGGGGCAGCATCCCCGAGAACTTTACCAAAAAAAGAATACGCAAATCTACTCTAGATTATGCTCAGGTGAAAGACATCTATATATCCTTGCTTTAAAAATATAAATACACGGTGTACATATATTAAAACCAAAACCTCCACTGAACAAATACACACTTCACACAACCTCAGAAAGATCTGAGAATAAGATATATATAACATTTCTTAATAAATCACTGAAATTCTTGTAGCCTGGAATATGTATAGATCAACAAAAAAACTCTTACCTAGGGCCTCTAGGGCCTTCAAAACGTGCTGATCTGGGAGGATCTGGAAGCAATCCACCCGACCTCACCGGTTTATCCTGCACAATAGGCGTGTGTGTCGAGGACACTGCAGAAGTGCCTTTCAGTTCCCCACACTGTTGCTCAGAGGAAATATTTACAGTTTGTTTACTAAGATGACCTTGAGACTTTCCGTGGTCAGATGAGCCAAAGGATGAACCTACTTGAGAATGGTAAGGTGAATAGCTAGTTGAACTAGCTATTTTTGATGCATAGGTACCAGGGGTGGGAAGGAGAGCTGGCCTTGGTGTTTCAGTAGCTTGACTGCTTTGAGAACTGGATCCTGAAGGGACAGAGGAACTGGATAACTGAGAAACAGAAGAGAGAGGTGGGGGGACCAGTGGAGGTGTAGTTGAAGGTAAAGTTGGAGGCATAACAGGAATGCCACCTTGACCAGTTTGGGAATATGGAATAAATGGAGGTGGCAGCGAAACATTTGCAGGATATTGATTCTTCAGATTCTGGAGTGAGGTCACTTTTTCCTGCAAATGCGACTGAGTGACCTTCATCTGTTCATCCCATGCTTTCCACTGTTTCTCATACTCTTGAAGCTGGTCTTTGTGAGGGTAGGTTTGAAGCTGATGCTGCCACTGTTGATTCATTGATCGCTCCCAATCTTTATGAAGCTGCTGGAACTGTTTTTGCTGTGCCTCATAATGTCGCAGTTGCATGTCCACTGACATTGTCTGCAATGAGATGACAAGAATAGGTTCAAAATACCTCAGACAATCAGTAACTCTCAGAGCCATGTATTTCAGCATCACTTGTAATATCATAATTTCTGATGACTTGGCTGCACGCCTGAGGAAGAACTACACTGAAACAAAAGCAAAAACCAACGGTGACATCTAAAGACATTGTGAAAATTTATGTATTTTATGGCTATATACTATATCTATGTATAGAAGACTTCAATGAGACAGCTGAAGAAACCTATAATCTGTATAAACTGTATTATTACTGGATCCTAACAATGGCTAAAGCCCAAATCAATCTTCACATATATACACTATGTGACTATTTCTCAATGTTTCAGTTTTTGCTATTAACCTGCTCAGAATTGCTTCAGCTGTCTGCAATTATTCTTCTCAAAGCCTTTGCTAGATCTTATTTGCACAAATGAAGCTTCTTTCAAGGAGTTCTCTTTCGTTATTTGAGGGTATCATAATATTCGTGGATTGATCTTGCCTGAGATTCTTAAGGTTTACCCAAAGAGATTAAAAAAAATAAAATGCAGAGAGCCAGACCTACAAAGAAAGGCTTAATGTATGAACTCTACCAACCCAGTAAAAGCTGACTCAACTCTCTAATGCAGTAATCAACTTCTACTTAAAAGCTTAAAGCTTACAATACTGGTTTCAGCTGATTACTTGAGTTAAAAATAATGTGAAATACTGGTTTTCTTAATTACATTTACTGTCTATTTTTGCCATCTACATTTAACATTGTAAACATTTATTTTTGTAAAAAAGAGCAGCTTCCAAATTACTCTGTGCAATCATCTGTTTACCTGACCTTTCTGAATTGTTTCTCCAGCGGCAAAACATTCAAAGCTGAGTAAATTCAATATTGTGTCCAGCTTTGCTCCTGTATTACCTAGGTATATCTGAAAAATTTTACAAGAAGTGCAAAGCCTTGTATTTCTAATCTTACTGAAGCTCCATCACCATCTGTCAATGCTTTTTTCATTCAGAAGTTGAGCGACAGTAGGGAAAATGGATATAAACTTCTACCCAAACAGAAAAATAGCTAGACAAATGAGCCAACCATCACAAACTATTCAACTACGTATTTTCCAGCAGACTATGAGTGCTGGGTCACCCAGGATGTATCTCAAACACCACCTCCTTAGTGTCTCACCTCTAAGTGTGGAGGCTGTTGCATGATCTGTTGATACTGCTGTACTATCTGCTGCAGCTGAGCGTGCTTCTGCATTATTCTCTGATATTGAAACCCAACCCGGTGATGGGGGTGCTGCTGCCATTGAGCTGCTGCTGCTTGCAATTGCTGCAATCTCAAATCCTCCTCAGGGTCATCAGGAGGTTCAATATTGAGCTACAGGAAAAGGCAAATACTATAAATAAATGAAAGTTGCTTCTGTCAGAAAAAAAATACACTTGGTCACTACACATTTTACAGGAACTTTATCACTGTTCCTTACCATATTACTCTATTTCAATGTTCCAGCCACCCAGAGCTTCTGGAAGGCTGATTTTTATCCCACCTTTTCTTAATGTGAACACATCTTTTCTTAATATGAACCATCTAATCTAAAGTTTAGGCTGATGGCAATTAGGTTATTCATACACTACCTGCAGGTAAGAGATTATGAAAATCTGTTATCTGTCACTCACAGCAAATGTAATGAGAAACAGTGGTTTTTCATGATGCTGTAAAGTAACTCCAAGTGCATTATTTTTGCCACTTTGTAGGAATCTGCATGCATGAAAGTTAAAGTAGAGCACATACTGTTCAAACATCAATCATGACCTCCATCTATTACACAGTAACTGTTACTGAGCATGCTGACAAAAAAAACTCTGCTCAAAATTCTTGGCTTTCAGACCAGTTCTAATGTACAGAGAGAAGGGGAGCCAGAATTCACAAACTGCCACAGATAAATTAAAAAATAGTGTCTTAAACACAGCATTCCTCAACTACCTGATGTTGCACTCTGATATCATGAGGTGTTCTCACAGACAAAGATGACAACATTGTGGACGGTGCGGGGGAGTCAGTTCAGACTTGCTTGATGCATGTGTGGGTGAATATGCCATTTTATATAGAAGCAGTGTATTTTCTAACTGGTGCAGCTGTAGGAAATGTTTTTTTAAGACTGCCTCAACATTAAGTTATTTTTACAAAGTATACAAGAGAATTTGATGGCATTAGTTTTCCTGGGGTTTTGGCTCGCCTAGGACACAAATGGAGCGGCATCACTTTAGAGAGCCTACCTGAGTTTCAGTGGATGTAAGAGAAGACTCGTCTTTGGATGCTGGAGGCAGGGATTCATTAAGAGGAGGAGGTTCAGACTGCTGAGTTGAAGCACTCATTTTCCCTTCTTCAGACTCTGCTCTCTGCTCATCCTTCACTACTGGACTTTTCATCTGCTGCTGTCCCTGAGCATGGGCTTTTGCCCTTTGCTGCAGGCTAAGCAGGTGCTGCTGGTACCAGTATTGCTGCTGTTCCTGTAATAGATGTAATTTTTCTAAGACAGTTTTCACAAGAAAAACAATAGAAAATCATTAATGATAATCACCAGAATCATACTCTAGAAAAGTTTTTAAAACTGCTTTAAAGAAAAACTCACTTCTTCAGCAACAGTATTGCAATGGATGTCAGAAGATCAAATCAAAATTCAGAAACCACTACGTGATGCACAGAACCCACAACAGAATTTACTTTTTACCCCAACAAGCTTACTATTCTATAACTATAGCAAACAATACTAACAAAAATCTGGAGCACAGGCAATAATAAGCAAAATGACTACAGACATGCTGTAAGTACCATATTTATTGGTTTTAGAACTACAGTAAAGAGAGAAAGAAGGAAATGTACAGAGGAGATGAAGATGAACAGAGAACACAGACATCAAGTAGGTTGAAAATGACAGCCGAGAAATTGTGAAGATGTTTTTGAACAAAGCTATGGAAAGTAAAAAGAACAATCAGAACCAGTATATAGTGAAGATTACGTATCATCTGAATTCTCATTAATCCTGATTTATTCAATAGCTGAAGAGGGAAGCGGGTATGGTTGCACCCAAAAAATTATCCATTTAAGAAATAATAAGCTTTCAGTTTTAAATATTTCAAGCTAGAATTAAGAGTACTCAAGGCAGATGACAGAAGCTTCAAAAAGTAAGCTGCCACTAACATAAAGAACAAAAGACTAAAGGTAAGTAACTCAACACTTAAGTAATAGTGCCTTAAAGAGACCTGAATAAGAACCAACAGTCCTGTATCTCTTCCAATATGAGAAATATCAAGCATCAAATGAATAGAAAGGCATCTGTGGGAGGCTGCTCTTCACCTGACATGGTCTTGTGCCATCAGAGTCCCTACTAGAGACCTCTCCAAGGGCTAAAATTCTGTGGATTCAAGGCATAGCTCAGAGAAGTCCATGTATTTTAAAAATAAATACATGATTTATAGCTAAGGCAGCTCCTGTATCTTAGGAAACTATTGTTACAACCTTGATTTATAAGTTGTTCTCTTAGCATCTGCTTTTAGTCACTATTAAAGAAAGAATGATAAAATACTGTACTTTGTGTTCTAACCTAGTGCAACCATTCTTGTGCCCTCAATTCCATCACCTCTGACAATCTGTGACTGATCTCCATCTTTTATACCTGCTGTTCTTCCTTTCCATCCAAGCATGCATAGTTAAGAAAAAACACCTATATAAAAGCCCAGTCAGGAACAGAAAATAATCCAAAAGATGCAGACATGTTAAAATACAAATGTGACGACATCAAAGCAGTAAGTCTTGTCTGATGAGATTTCTCAGAAGTGCATCACTGCCCATCTTAAAAAGGTTTAAAAGAAGAGTAACTTTCTGCTAGAAACCTACCTCATGCTCAGATCAGAAATGTTTTCTCTTGGTAGCAAACACAAACATGGAGCTGTATTTAAAAAAAATACTTCTGTAACTTGGAAATGAGGTCAATTAAATGAGAGACTGTGCTTCACAGATTTTAAATTGATCATGCAATTGTTCTATCATGAATCTTTTTAACAATAATATGTCTCAGAAGAGCTGCCATAGTTTTGAGTGGAAGATATGCATTCACACTGCAGCACGGACTCTGTCAGAAACCTTCAACAACATGCTGAAGTGCAGCTCAGTGGAGGAGCATACTTCCCCAGCTATACAAAACCTGACTCAATTACTCATCTCAACAGGCACTATAAGGTGATTTGCCATCATGGTGCTAGATACTATGATGGGTGAGAACATGTTCTACTGCCACAAAATTGTAGTGTCCACTGCTCCATTTTGCTTTCTCCTCATTCCACCAACTGGACATAGGGCTAGAACTCATAATATCACATGGGCTTTCCAGAGCTATGATAATATAATTATGTATTATTTTCAGCAGATGAGTCAGTGACATCTACTACTGTGCTATCTGAAAAGCATGAGAAAAACAAAAAGGTAGATTTTTACAGCTTAGAGCAAAACAGAAGTTCTAGTGTAGAAAATTTTTCATGATGAAGGGTTCAGTTGCGTGCTTACCTCCTCACCATGTCTTGTCATTCAACAGACTTGTAATTTTTCAAGTCCAATTATAAACCTTAAGACCAGGAAAAACACAAGCACCAACACAGGTCTTTTTTCTTCTTTGGCTGACCAAGAGATTAGGCCTGTTGCATTTTACAGGCCTAGTCTCTTGGTCAGCCAAAGAAACAGACACTGAAACCAGCACTATCAGCTCCTGATCACAGGACATACCACCAAACACGTTAATGTGAAGTCCATACCAAAAGACTACTCCAAAGTTAATATAGATGATCCTAGGCTGTAACATAATAGCTATTTTGGGGGACACTATGTCCTTTCCAGGTGAAAATCGCAAAAGAATGGTTTAGCACCCCTATAAAACAAAGGGGCTGTTTAAAGAGCAAAGCAGTCTGCTAAATGGTGAGGTGGTACAGCTGAGGTAGCTTTAACAGATGTAGATAAATGCATATTTATGGGTACAGATGTATCCACACATCCTTGGAGTAGGAAGAGCACTGCCAGCAGGTTGAGCATGATGATCCTGCCCCACTACTCAGCCCTGGTGAGGCCACACCTGGAGGGTTTTGTCCAGTTCTGGGCTCCTCAGTACACAGGAGACTTGAACTCCTGGAACAAGTCCAGTGGAGGGCAATGAAGATCCCAAGGAATGGAGCATCTCTCTAACAAGGGCAGGCTGAGGGAGCTGGGCCTGTTCAGCCTTGAGAAGAGACAACTGAGAGAGGACCTTGTCAATGTACACAAGTATCTGAAGGGAGGGTGCCAAGAGGAAGGATCTAGGCTCTTCTTAGTGATGCCAAGAAACAGGAAGGGGCAATGGGCAGAAACTGATGCAAAGGAAGTTCCACCTGAATATGAGAAAGAACTTTTTTACCATGCAGGGGACTAAGCACTGTAACCGATTATCCAGAGAAATTGTGGAGTCTCCCTCACTGAAGATATTCAAGAACTGTTTGGAATACACAACCCAGTGCCATGTGCTCTGGGATGACCCTGCTTCAGCAGGGAGGTTGAACCAGATGACCCCCTGTGGTCCCTTTCAACATTATCCATTCTGTGATATTGTAAACAAATAGCAGCATACATTGCCCAATAATCAGATGGAACATTAAGAAAACACCTCAGCTATTTTAACTGGATTTGACAAGAATGTAGCAATTTAATCCACCTATATACCCATGGTAGAAACTATGCTAAATGCACGATACTGTCAAGGCAAAGAACAGTATATTAGACAGGAAAGGAAAATAATAAAACAACAACTCATGGCAAATTGCATAATATTTTCTGAGTTAAGAGAAAAACACTGATATATTTGTCTGCAGCCACTGTTACTGTGGGACGAGAACAGAAAGAATTGCTTTCAATTGCCAGTTTAAACAATGGCTAAATAGCATACTACAAATTACACTATTTCTTCACTAAGCTTTTCAGATTACAAACATGAAAACATCACTACACTTAGCTTTTCCTATTCATATCGTGTAAAGTTTTTTACTCCAAATCCTGTCTCATTTTACAGCCTAAGATAGCCAAAATCGTATCAATTTGTTATAACAAATTTATGACCAGGAAAGAATCATATTCCTTTTGAATTAACACTGAATTGTGAATGAGAGCAAGCAAACTACTCAAGATAGAAGCTGTTTGTATAAACTCATAAACCAGACAATGTAAACTTCATCAGTATTCTGCTGCTTCCATGTGCCCACCACTATAAAGCACTATTTGCAACTCTTCTGGAGAGTGTTTACTATTTTATCATGGAGCTCAATAATTTAAGAAGTCAACAAGCTGCCAAATTAGCACCACTTTCTGCACATGACTTTTTGAGGTTTTGGTTTTGTCATTAAAAGATTAAGTCTTGATGTTATTACTGTAAAAGATCAATTAGCACTGTCCAAAACCTTCATAAAATTGAGTGAAACGAACTGAAAGCACTACTTTGCCAGGCAATAATTAGTTATATGGTACAAATGTAAAAATGGAATTTACATAGATACAATTAAAAAGGGGTTCCAGCAATTAGCAAATTTAAAGTGTCAGTGACTTCAATATGACACAATAGGATTTTTGCAAACCTAGCTTCAGATCATAACTCTAAGATCAATTCACCAAAACAACAGACTTAAGTAAAGAAATTTTAAAGTCTGTACTTTAATTTTGTTCTTGCAGGTGGATCTCAATACTCTAAACCCATGCAAAAGCCTCAGTGAATCTGCCTGACCCATGTACATAGCGGAGGGCCTCAACACACGTGCCTCGCTGTGCATGCTGAACCTTAAGCCTGGATTGTCCCTGACAATGCAGATGAATGGTTCCATCAAGTTCACTGGAACTGGTCTCATTTAGGAAGAAGCACACAAACATTTTGCAGCGTTTTGGCCCTAGCGTACACATAAAAAACACACAGTAATAACATATTGTACTTCATGGCATTTCAGAACATTTCCCTCCAACGCCCTACGCAATTTCTTACTGGAAGATCAAGCACATGTAGCATAAAATGTGGATTAAGTCTAAGTAGAAGGAAAGTATGTACTGCAACAAAAACATTTCTGCAGCTTTAACTCTGTGTTATAAGATTAAAATAGTCATAGTTCTACACTGATCAGGCAGACAACTGCAACTCAACCCCTTAAAAAACCGTAATAAAGAAATCACTGAAGACAAATGACATCCCGCAATGTGCAACACACAAACAGACTGCTGCATCTCACAACAGGCCAGACAAAGCCAACAGGGGTTAGGTGCAGGTCGCCCACATGCCGTACTTTGGAATACATTCTTCAGAGACAAACGCACGCTCAAGAAAATAAAATCAGTCAGGATTTATACTTTTCCCTAAACAACTTTTCTCGAGAAATGACAATTTGTTACATCCCTACCACCACCACTGGATAATTCAGCCTTTATGAAGCTTCCCCTGAGCTATGCCATTACCACACCTCCACAGACTGCATCCAAATCCTTTTAATATTATGCAAATACGGTGTGTTCATTAACTGCCCTTACTCGGGGACCTTTGCAACACCCCGTACCTGCCTGCGGCTGATCGCCACTGCTGCCCTGGCGAGTCCCCGCCGCCTTACCTGGGGAGTCATGGTGGAGGGGTCCGGCTGCTCCGTGCCACCGCCCTCCTTGGCGGCACCTTGCGCGGCCTCCGGCTGGGCAGCAGTGGACTGGGGCAAGGAGGGCTGGGGTGGGGGGAAATGAGCCTGCGATGGCTTGGCCGGGGGAGGGATGGAAGAGGCCAGGGCGGGCTGCGCGGGCTGGGAAGGAGAGGCCTGGGAAGAGAGCAGGTAGGGCTGGGGATGTGCCATGTAGCCCTGGGCGGGAGGCGGCAGGTAGGGCTGGGAGGCGGTGGCCGGCGGGGGCTCCAGGTAGGAGGGCGGGGGCTCGGAAAAGGAGGGGGGCGGCTGGGAGGGCTGCGCCCGGGGCAGGTAGGGCTGGAGCGGCGGCGACTGGGCTGGGGGCGGCTGGGCGGGGGGCAGGTAAGGTTCGGCCTGGGGCGGCGGCAGGTACGGCTGGGCGGGGGGCAGGTAGGGTTGGGCGGCGGGCTGCGGGGACTGTGGCGGCGAGGACAGCTCCATGTCCATGGGCACCGGCTCGGCGGGCATCGGCTCGCCCCAGTCACCGTGCCCGCCCGGCGGCTCCTGCCCGTCGCGGTCCCGGGCCCCGGGGGGCGGCTTGCGGGGCGGCGGCTCGCGGTGGCCGTACTGCTTCTGGTAGCTGCGGACCGGCGGCGGCACCGGTGGCACCGGCGGCTGCTGCTGCCAGTCGGTGAAGGAGCCGGGCAGCGGCGGCGGCGGCAGCCCCGGCGGGGGCGGCCCCGGCGGCGGCGGCGGACCCAGGAGTACGGACTGCAGCTGCTTCTGGTGCATCTGCTGGAGCTGTTGCAGCTGGGCCAGGTGCTGCTCCTGCAGGCTCAGGAACCCCGAGGAACCGGCGGGCGGCGGCGCGGCGGCGGGGGGCGCGGGCCCCGGCGGCGGGTAGCTGGGAAGCGGCATCGGCGGAACGGCGGGAGGCGGCACGCTGGGGGGCGGGATGGGCAGCGGCGGGGGCGGGATGGAGGTGGGGGGCGGCGGGTAGTGCCCGGCCGCCCCGTACAAGCCCCAGGCCGGGTACATGGCGGAACGCCGAGCGGACACAGGCCGCGGCGGCGGCGGCGGGCGGCGCACGGCGCCTGCGCGGGCAGGTCCCACCCCGCCGGGCAGTCGAGCGTGAGCGCCGCGCCAGAGCGCCCAGCTGGGCGGCTGGCAGCGCCGCCTAGCGGACAGCTGCCTCCGGCGCGCGGCCGAGGGCGGAGGCGAGCCCGGAGCGGCACATCCCGCCCGCCCCGCCGGGGACAAGAGACGGGACGGAAGCGGGCGGGACGGGGACAGGTGACAGACGGGACCCACTGCGGCCCCCGCGCGGGCGGCTCCGTTATGTGTAGGGGTGCCGCAGGCGCTCCGCAAGCTAGGCTGTGTATGGCCGGCCCGGCGCTTCCGAGGGCCGTGGTGTCCCTGGGCCGGCGGCGCCAGTGCCCTCGGTTACCCACAATAAGTATGAGTTAAACACACAAAATGTTCTGTAGGCAGTTAGCAATGATTTATGCCAAGTGCTGAGCTCCCATCGTAGAGAAGAGGAGCGTGTGTGTGTATGCGTGAATTCTTGTGGCTGGGCAGTGAAGCCTGGTGGTTACGGGTCAGCAGGACACCAGCACTGCGTCTCTCTGCTTGGTCTCCTCTACAAGCACAAAAAACCTGAGTAGTTTTTGTCATGTTCAGTCTCTAGTTCATGCCTGTTGAATCAAGGATCCCTGGCCAATGGAGAAAGTCAGGTGTGGTGGAAAGGTCCTCAGACTTTTCAGTCAGGATCAGTATCAAGAAAATCACATTGTTAGGTAGAGAAGAAGCTTTATCCTCTCCGGTGGAAAAGCTGGACTTTATGTTAATCTGTCCATAAATTTCAGTAAATTCACAGAGATAAACCATGAATCTGCAAGAAAATATTTGACTAAATTTAGCTGAGATGCAAATCTTTAGGAAAACTATCTTAATACTTACAGAACTGCCTTTTCTATTCTTTAGTATCAGTTCTCTTCATTTAGAGGTGATTATTGATCCTTTTCTATTTAGGATGGTCTGTTTAGATTTCTCTTGCAGTGAATATGACTTTCAGATAGCATTTGGATTTTTAGCCTGCATCTACTGTTCATTGTCCTGTACTTAACATTTATATACCTGAGTTCTATGGGCCAGTTTACTCACTAAGCTTTTGAAAGTCTGTCCTTCCCATATAGGGAATTCCTGTTGCAAACATCCTTTAATTTATCCTGCTGATCTATTCGCTCTATGTGAGTTCTCTTGTGATCAGTTTACTAAGTTATTTCCTGTAGGCAGGTCTCTCCCACTATTTTTACTGTTTGTTGTGGTTACTCAATATTGTCAAGAAACTTATTACTTCCCTTAGGAGGGAACACATGTACCTAAACACTTTCAGGACAATTGTTTTCCAGCCTACATTGTGGAAGCCAAAATTTAACTTCCAACTAACTTGACAGATGCTTTTTCAATATTCAAATCTGGTTTGAGTTGCAGTACAGTTGACTCCCACAAGACAAGATACACTGGCTTTACCCGATGTTACCTTGTCCTTAAAGCAACCCTGCTAAGTTCACATTATGCCCTCTGATTCTTTTATTCAGAATATGTTACTTTTATTCTTTTATTCTGTTCAGTCTGCAACATAAAAGGGTGCCATCATGTTGGTTTGGGTTCTTTTTTTTTTAAATAGCTCACCTTCTTCCTGCTACTGAACACTATTATACCACATTTCAGTTACCCCCCAATCAATCAGTGTCACATCTTGGACCAGCAGCCTAAATTTCTTCATCTGGTAAGGCTGTAGTAATCTTAAAACCTCTGGGGGCTCCAGAAAGGAATAGAAATTATTTTCTATTATCATTTGGATATATTTAGATTTTCTCTATGTGGTGCTCCCATATGTTCTTTGTCTTCTGAAGCTATGGCAACTGGCTACAACAGGAGATAGGATGTTAGCAGGGAGACTGAATTCTCTAGTTACTAAGAAACACTGCAAGCATCTGATATCTAAATCCTGTGCAGGTTTAAACCAACTGCCAGAGTTGAGTCCGGAAGGAATTTCTCTTCTGGTTTGGACTGACAGAGTACTGCATTTGTGGGAACATCAAAATATTCCAGTTTACCAAACTCTTTCTCGTGACAACCTTTCCTCCTCTGACATACTGTAAATTGGATCAGACACTGGGATGCCATTGTGTGCATGAAGTAAATATTTTCCTCTGAACCAAATGTTTAGTACACAGGTTCCCTGGCATTGCAGAAGCAGCTGATCACTCAGGCGGTCCTCTCCTGTCCTATTTATCTTCTGACCAGGCTCTTTGAGTTAACAGCCAAGTTTTTTGTCTCACCAATTATACTCAATTAATTAAAATTTCCTGATGGGTTTGCTCACTGCCAATACTTTCTTCTGCTCATCCTCCAACTCTCCTAACACTTCCTTAGCAATTGCCTTATACCTATCCCAGACTCCTCCTCTTTTTACTAAAACAAAGCAGAGTAAAAGGAATAAAAGATTTCAGTAAACGAGCACATTTAGTTTGACTCCTACCCACCGTTTAATGCTAAATACATATATTTTCATGAAGTCCCTGCAAAAGGCATTCTGCTGACAGGTATATGTTCCCCAAATTCATTAGGCTGCTGTGCCTTTGAACTCTTCTGTACCAGAACAACTATTATCAAATGTTACCCTAAGTGTCCATTCCTTCTTCTTTCTTCTCCAGTCTCCTTGCATTTAGGTTAATTCAAGTGAAGTTATTTGCACTGGAACAATTCTAGTTAACTATTGACTCAAAGAAGTCTTTCAAAACTAGAATTATTCTGAAAAGCAAGTTACAGAGATCTAATCCTGCAACTGTTTCTCAGTCTTCACTTGACTAAGCATGGGCTTCAAGTGTTCATGACAATACTTGATCATAAGCTTAAAGAAATATGGATTGGATTGAGAGACCAAAACTAAGGATAATATTTTTGAAACATATGTATTATATACTAACTGTAAAATCTCTCCATTGTGAGCTACTCTCTTCCTGGCTGGAGGTGGAGAAAATTAACTTCAAATGTGATAGCCTGGAAGGGGCTAAATTTTCAAAGTGTCAGTATGCTGTCATTTCAGGGATATTTAATAGGTGAGCCTGCAACAAGTAAAGAGATGGCATGAAGGGTAGGTCTGATGTGTTCCCAAAGCTTCCTGCAGTATCTGTAGAGCTATGGTGCTAGCAAAGAAGTTATCAGGATGTCAAAGCATTTCCCAAAGACAGGAAATTATCTTCACTGCAAGCTGTCCAGCATACAGCCAGCCAAGTTCAGCTACTATAGAATTGTTACAGTTGGAAGAGACCTGCAAGGTCATCAAGTCTAACCATTAACACAGCACTGCCAAACCCACCGCTAAACCATGTCTCTGAGCACCACATCCACATTTTCACACTTCCAGGCCCAGTGATTCTGCCACTTCCCTAGGCAGCCTGCTCCAATGCTTGACCACCTTTTCAGTGAAGAATTTTTTCCCAATATCCAGTCTTCCCATGGCACAGCTTGAGGCCATTTCCTCTCATCCTGTCACCTGTAATCTGGGAGAAGAGACTGACTCCCACCTGGCTATACACTCCTTTCTGGTAGCTGTAGAGTGGTAAGGTCTTTCCTGAGCCTTCCTTTCTCCAGATTAAATGCCAGCTCCCTCAGTGGCTTCTCATCATACTTGTGCTCCAGGCTCTTCACCAACTCCACCGCCCTTCTCTGGACATGCTCCAGCACCTCAATGTCTTGTCTTTTAATGAGGGACCCAGAACTAAACACAGGACTCAAGGTGCAGCCTCACCAGTACCAACTACAGGGGGAGGATTGCTTCCCTAGTCCTGTTGGCCACACTATTTCTGATGCAGGCAAGGATGCTGTTGGCCTTTGTGGCCACCTCTGCAGCCAAACCAGTGTAAGGGACTACAAACTATTAAGGTTTGGAAATTTTCTTAATTATACCAAGAATATAAATTTCCAGTCTTCTCCTGTACTACACCTCTAGCATTTTGGCGAGGAAGTGTGCTTTGGCATGTTGGCTCCTGGTGACCCTCTCCTCACCACACAGCAGAGATTGTAAGAGCAAATTATATTGCTAAAAATGAAGGAATAATGGAGGAGATATGAGAATGCAGAGTTACGGCTTTGAAATACCTTTCCCCAACATTTCTTCACGTGGCTTAATAATTTCTTTTCCCTCCCTCTCGGACCACTTCCTTCTCTGCAGCAAATTCTGCAGGTCTCTGCAAGACTGTTTATCTGCAACCATTGTTCTTATTCCTCCACATGACTGTGCTCCCAGCCCACATTAATACCTTTGCCTGTTAGACACTTTCCTTCTCATTCCTGATACGTAACAAACGTGGTAAGGCTTTATCACAAAAGTGATAAGGCTAAGGGTGCATAGGACCCGAACCAAGAGGAAGGAAAGACCTGACCTGACCTGACCCTGCCCTGCCCTGCCCTCCACCACTCTAAATGTAAGCAAAGGGACCAGGCTGCCAGCTAACCAAGTACAGAAAGAGCAGTCTGACAGGATATTTAAACAAACTTCATTCACTGTGCAGTTGAATAAACCTCCATCAATTCTGGATTAAAATCTAGACTGCTTTTCCAGAGAAAGCCACCAATTGGTGCAGATCTGATGTCTTTTCTGCAGAATGAGGATTCTGATTTGACTGAACAGGTGTTAGGTAGCTTCTCAAAGGAATGAATACCTGTCCCACTACAGGTGCAGCAGTATGAAACTTTTAAAATCTCTTGTGGTTTCATTCTCAGCCAGAGTTGCATCATCAATATTTAATTCCGAATGCGGAGATCACTTTTTCCAATGATCCCATTGCAGAGCTAGGCACATTCTTGGTCCTGCTATCCTCTTGCTTGTCCCAGCTGCAGGTAATCAGACCAAGGCAGAGGATGGATGAATAAAACCAGACTCTTCAAAATAGCTTTTTCTTAGAAAAACCAGGTTAAGAAGTCAGTTTGGTGTTATCCACAGTCATACGAACAGAGTTCCAACAAAAGAAAGCAGGAAGGTTGGGATTAGAAGGACCCTTATCCTGGCTCACAGTCCTGGCATTGATTGCTTGACTGGACAGGTTAGAATCGAGGAGCTCCATAATCATCTGGCATCCTCTCAATATTGTACCTGAGAAAGAAGGAAAACTTATGAAGACAATCTACCCCACATTGCTCCCCTCCCCACTGTGGTGGTGCACCTACCTACCCCCTCTTCCTCCTCAGGGCTGTACTACCATCTCAGGGATTCCTGCTAGGCCTTGGCCTTCGTGTAATGAGTTAGGTGGTGAAGCATCCCTTGACCATACCAGGAAGTCTGACATGACTAAGGTAAGAACAGCACTGACTGTACTGGGAACTCCTGTAGCCAGTCTATGGGGAAGGATGAGATTGTCAGTCATCCTCTGACAATCCTGTCTAAGTCGTGGCCTCAGTGGAATGGTACCAATGTTACTAGAGTTTTGAGAACTCTAGTAGTTACCAATCTGGATTATGGCCAAGATGTAAAAATTATACATGACTAAAAACAACCATCTTGTGACCCTATAAGCAGTGGTCTCAAGTGAGGCCCTTAGAGCTTTCCTGGACTGCCATGGGCTCCACCAGCACCTCTCTCTAAGCAGGGCGCCTCTTGGTCTCAAGGCTGAGATGCTTGAAGGACCCTCACTCAAGCCTTGCCTGTTGAGAAATGCAGAGGCATTCCATGTGTTTCACTGGACCTGAGGAGGGAGTTTTTAACTGGTACCTTTATACATTTACATATATGTCTTTGTGTCAGTGTGCATGCATGTGAATAGGCTGAAATACTTTTTATTGAGTATAGTATGAATATTGCTTCCTGAAAATATAATTAAGTCACTGTTATAATTGTAGTAAACCCTATGGAATCACTTTATAAATGTTAAATCAGTTGATGATTAAGTTCTTCTAAATTCTAATTAAGACAGAGACTGTTAAAACTAACTCTGGGACAAAGATTGGATGCAGTGGGACCTGGACTCCATCAGGAGTTTGGAAAGCAAGGAGATCCTTACTATACCTCCTAACTCAATGGGAGGGTCTTCCTTTGGACTCCTGGTCTCCATGCAAAACATTCTAAAGTCGATTTTCCTTTGTATGTTTCATCCATGTAGTAACAGAATGAACATTGCCATTAAACTCTGTTAAGTTGCACTGCTATAATCTTATATTTAAAGCTGCATTTGCTAGTGTACCTTTGACAGTGATTCTCCAAGTGGACTAAAGCATTCATTTGTAACACCTATGCAGCAGCAGGCTTATAGGCAGACTGAGTAACAAGAAGCTTTGTTGCATTTCTATCTGCAGCTCAAATCCCCAGGAAGAAAAATATTACTTCTGAAAGTAAAAAGTCTTCATAAGTTTGCTGTTTTTCTTCACCTTAAACTCAGCAGACACCTCAAAAACTCACCATCTCCAAAGAAGGAAAAACTCTGTGGCTTTGTAAGATCTGACTTAGGATTTAAGAGCAGATCACCACAGAAAATAAAACTTTAGACACTCAACTTATAATTTACGGAATCATTTAGATTGGAAAAGACCTCCAAGATCACTGAGTCCAGCCTTTGACTGAATATCACCTTGAGAGTCAGACCATGGCACTACGTGCCATGTACAGTTATTTCTTAAACACCCCCAGGGATGGTGACTCCATCACCACTCTTGGCAGCCTTTTCCAAAAATTCACGGCCACAGTGAATAAGGAGAAAAGGTGTTTTGAGAGAAAAATCTTTCGAACCACATTCTAATTATGGATCACGTAAAACTTTACATATCTATAGCAATCAAGCTCCTAATTTCCAACATGCTGCACTAGTACGGTACTGAATTGGTTTGGTTTTTAGTTAAGAAGCAGATTCAGTCTCTTAGCTGAGGGTACACAAAGCTACCAAATGAGTATCAAACAAGAATGGTTCTTTTCCTGAAGAACCTGTAGAATGGATTTGCCTGGTAGTCCTGCTGCCACTTGTAAGCAAAACTGATCTATGGAAACACTGGCCTTAAGGAAACCACTTCTTCAGGTAAAGACAAGTGGACATGTAGACTGTGACCAGTCTCTTCCCAGCAGTAGCTGTACTTCAACTTCTGTGCACACACCAGGCCCTTTACTGCAGCCTGCACCACAGACAATGAAGGAGAGAAGTACGACGTGACAGAGTCCCTGTCAGACAAGCATTGCACTGGGCAGGATTTCTTCCTGTCATGGGGCCCTTACCTGTGCCTGGAAATATACATTATAGGCACTCCAGGAATTTTTCGTATTCTCCGCTTGAGCTCTTTATCCACTGTGGCCACAATGTAACATTTGTGCTGCAAAAAAGGAAGGCAAGTCAGATTCAACACCAGCAAACCCCAGAAACGAGTCATGGCTGACCAAACATTCCTATTCGGGGAGCTCACTGAACACAAGAAGGCTGACAGTCCTTATCAAGGCATTACCAGGACTTGTACAGACTTCTGCAGCAGACTAGGAACATCCTTCTGCCCATCAAAATAGAGCCAAGAAATCTCTGAAACTCTGTCCAGCCTTTCAAGCTGACAGCTTCTCATCCTAAGTGCTTCTTGATGCTGTCCTATACAACAAGAATGCTCAGGGAAGATAATACCTTGCATCAAATAAAGTTGTGCTAGAACTGAAAATGCCCCTTGGTGAGATTTTATAGTTAATCTTTGGGAAATTTAAGTCAGTCAGTGATTAAGGAGGGTTCAGGAATTTTTAGTATTTAGCCCAGTATAGAAAATGTCAGAAAGGGAAATACCTGAGTGACCCTCTGCACCAAGCAGTCATCCGCGTAGGTTCCTTTGTGCATACACGGCAAGCGCTCAAACCGAGGGTCCTTGGCAATTCTGTGGGGACAAAGAAAGCAGCGTCACAGCAATCAGACCAGAGAGTACAGTAACACAGTATCGAGGAACAGGAACACCCCTTTCTGTGACATACAGAGCATGGTTCTCAAAACAAGGGATGAAGGGATGGAGTACATGATAGACAAAGGTCAACTGAAATGACCTGCAAAAAAACGAATGCAATTTGTCTAGTTATTATAGGTTAAGTATTTCCTAGTACTTGTTTGTTGGATTCAAAATCTGTACAATGTTACGCCATTGCCAAACAAAGTAATTTGAATTAAGTTATCTGTGGGAAAAACTAGAGCTTCTGGCATGTGATCATTTGTACCATGCATAAGAGGACATTTCACCTCCTGTCTGAAGGGCAACATCAAGGCTGTTGAGGGTATGGATGCGTATACTTTACAATACAGCAGGACAAAATAAAAAGAACAATACATCTGAGTGATATACATGAACTACATTGGATTAATTTCATACAGATCACACAATAACCTGGCTCTAGATTATCACTACTTGGTACCTACTCATACAGGAATAACCTGAAGTATGAATGAAAAGTTGTGTAAGACATGGGTCACTTCTTTACTCATTTTTAGAAATTCTATGATTAACTTTTTTTTTTTTTGAGTAACGGAAAAAAATGTTACTTTGAAAGTCTTAGGAGGTTAAAAGATGTACAGATTAATACTGTGCACTCATACCTAGCATTTTGTTTCTAAAACTTGAGCCATTGTACTGAGTTCATAGAGACAGGAAAATAAAACCAAGTTCAGGACCCTGTAACAACTTAAACACCCTCCAGTGCTGGAGCACCAGTCATAGCAAGTATTTTTCATTTATTTATATTAAAGCATTAAGTTCTAGAAACAGAGAAGAACATCCTGCACCTACCTTAATGCCACACGGTACTTCTGTCCTAACTTCTCGATTTCGCCCATTACACAATCTGTGATACATGGAATACCTAAAGGCAAAAAAAAGACCATATTAAAACAAAGCAGTATTTATACCCAGACCCCAACCTACTGCCCACGTGCCCCAGAAACATCATGGAACTCTATAATGTATTACTTACAGTGACAACTGATAATGTTGCAAGGTGATGAAATGCAGAGCCACCAAGTTTAACCATAACCCAAGACACCATGCCATGGTAATTTTAGATTTTTAAGTTATTAGTACTCTACCTTTGCTGAGATTAGCATTTTTGAACTGTTACTTGACTGAAACCAGAGACATTGCCAGGGTTACCACAGTTCCATGATTATAGCACATATCCTTTTTGCAAGATTTCTGTTATTCTCAGCCAGTGGCATGAGGCTGACAAAGCACATTACCAGCACACTGTGGCACTGTGTGGTCTGAAGAAGCTGTGAGTGGTGCAGAAACTCACACTTGGCATAGAGACAGTCCATCATCGACTGCACTAGGTCCAGTTTGGCCTTGATGGAGAAGTTGATGAAGTTAGTGTCAACCAGGATGTGGTAAGGGGGGCCCAGCTGTGTATTATACTGGAAAAACAAGCAAGAGGGATGCTGGGGGCTGCCAGGAAAACAAAGAGTTCAAATCAGTTAATTGCATTTAACATCACGTCCAATTCTACAACTTGCACAGAATGAAAAAGGGATAACGAGCAGAAAAACCCATGAGGCCGCCTACTGCCTCCCAAGCAATCCTTCGGTTTGGGGCACCACTTCTTCTGACAGTATCGCTCAGAAACACCCTCAGTTCCAGGCTGCAGCGTGGCAGGCCCTCCTTCCTTCTGCCTCTCCCTCCCCTCCTTCTTCTCTCCCTTCCCAGTGACTCGGCAGCACTTACACCTCTCGCTCTTTGATGGCACTCGGGTCCTCCTTCTTCTTCACGGGGGCTTTTGCGCGATCCTTCTCTTTACTGCAAAGAAACAGAGGCACTGCTGGGGTACAGGGATAAGGAAGGGCTGCCAGCGGCGAAGAAACCTGGGCCGGGACCTCTCCCGCCTCTCCCGAGCGGGACACGAGGACGCTCCCGGGCCCCCCGCGGGACCGGGCCCAGCCGCAGCCACACTCACATGCGCTCATCCCGGAGGCTGATCATGCGCTTCATGACCGCGTACTTCCGCGCCTTCTTCTGCTTCCCCTGCAATGACACGGACACACAGCCGCCATGAGCTAAGGACAGACCCGAACCCAGCGGGACCCCCGGCCCGGCCCGCTCCCGGCTCACCATGCTGGTCCTGCCGGTGCCGCCGCCGCCACTGCCGCTGCCCCTGGTGCGTCACTGGGCCCCGCCCCGGGAGCGCGTCATCTCCGGCTGCCAGCGCCGGGCAGCGGCAGCGCGGGGTAGCGGCGGCGAGGCTGGGGCCGTCGCTGGAGACCACGGTAACGGAGGTAGCGCGTTTTCCTCCCCGCCGCCTCGGGTCCCGGCGCAGGGAACGGGCTCCTGGGGCGAGGGAGCTGCAGCCGCAGCCCGGCCGCCCCGCCGTGACGGGCGTCCCCCGGGGTGGCGGCCCCGCTGCCGGCCCGGAGCACCCGCGGTGGGCCTGGTACAACTGCGGCGGGGTCCCCGCGCTGCCGGCGGCGGGGATGGCTCCGAGGGCCGCGGCGGGGCCGGGCGGCGCCGGGGCTCCCGGCGAGCGGGAAGGGCCGGTTCTGCCTGCCCAGTGGCGGCCTCTGGCTCTTCACTTGGGCTTAGCCTCGCCGTCTGCGCGGCGCTGCGGGGGTATCGGGGGCACGGCGGGTAGGAGGGGGCGAGCTGGTGCCTGTGGAAAGGTGGTGGGGGTTGGTGGCCCCGCCGAGCCCACCGCTGCTGCGGGCTGGACGGGGAACCTCAGCACACCAATCGCCCTCCTTCCCCCTCTTCTTCTCTGTTTAGCACAGCCGGGACGTTACGGAGGTCTTCACCCCACTCGCTCGAGCTTGCTGAACTGTTTCGGTGTTTTTTAAGAGTAGTACTTTTTTTAATGTAGTGCTGGTTTTGCCGCTCCTTAGCTCATGAACTTCTTAATGAAAAGCAGTGGGTTGTCATTTTCTGTAGATCTTACCTATATTTGTGGTCAGAAATCTTAACGAACGAGCATAATTTTAGCTGTACTTTATGCAGACATAATGGTGTAGTCTGACCCAAAATGTCTTTTCTGCACATGAACGGAAATGTTCTCCGAGTTCTCAGACCGGTCCGGGGCACTCAGTTTCTCGTGCTCTGTGCAGGGAAGGGAGAAAGAAAGGCCTTTCTCACGAAAGCTTCTGGGATTAGTGAGATCTTGTTGCTGTTGGTATCTTCCAAATACGACCGGTTTTATCTGGTGTGGTCAGAAAAAGCAGCCAATGAGGAACCACTCAGGGGCTTTTTCCTGAAGTGGTGACCTCTGTAGAACTGTGACTCATGCTCTGAGAAGGATGAAGAAAATTAGACTGAAAGAAAAACTGTGTTGATTAGGAAAACCACAGCTGACCTTTCCACCTGAATGATCATACCTAGCTGAACTGTTGGTTGAAGAAATGCAGTTGGTAAAGCTCACATGCTGCTGTTCAAGTGATCCTCAGTGGTTTGGAAAGAGAAATAATTGAGGAAGAAGGGGGTGATTTGTTTTCTCCACTGATGTGCAGCAGGGCAAGTGGCTGAAGTTTGTCCTGGCTCAGGAGGCAGATTTGGTGTCAAAATGAGACTGGCCTGAAAGTTACCATCTGGCTGTCTTGCTGTGTTTGAGGAGAACAGGAGGAGCTGACAACACTGGTGGTGGTTCGTTTGCAATGAAAGTCCTTAGACTTAAGCAGTTGATAGAAGTCTCTCTCTCTCTTTTTTTTTTTTTTTTCTTTCCCTGTTGCCACTGTTTTATATAAATTGTATGTAAATGCATATGACAAATTCCATCCCTAATAAGACAATGACTGTTTTGTATAGACACTGACCATTGATGCAGCTTTTGTCCTTGACAGCTGATATTGGATCCTGCTTAGTGCTTTTTGTGCTGACTTTTCGGTTTTCTGTGGATGTATTTTGAGGTTAGGTTCTCATGGGCATTCCTGTGCATTGGTTTGTGCCTGCTTTACTTAGTGTGAGAAAATACTGTCTCTTTCCTTAGAGAATAGTCATCTGTGAGTGGCATGAGACAGACTTGCCACTGGTGGTAGACATTTGTGCACATGGATTGAGAGAGATTCTGCAGAGAGATAAATGGTTCTCTTATCTTGATTGGGTGAGGTAGTATTATCCTCCAAAAAGACTTCAAAACAAAATTAAAGGTTTGTTGTTGAGAGAAGAATGGCAATTTATCAGTGCACCAAATAAAATTAAGAGACACAGCAGCTTTCCTAGGAGCTCAGTAAGTACATCTGTTCTGTATAGCATGCCCCTAGCTGGTTTTGTAGCTGTAGCCACGTGAACATGCCATTACTATGTTACAGTTCCTTTTTGTATGTGTTACGCTTGTGCTTCCTTCTGGAGCTCTGCACTGTGTTCCTCTGGCTTCAACAGCGGCAGTAACACAGACTAAATGTATTCCCATTACTGAACTTCCTTTCCTTGCTGACTTGAGGAAGCAATGGCACTAATATAGTTTATTTTATGATTCCAGGCTGTCTACCCTGATTATGCCAGTACCTCTCCTTGAGTCAAGCAGAGGTGAAGCTTTCAAATACCCATTTTCCCTGCAGGTGGCAGGAGACCATTGCTTGCTCTGTCCTTGGATCAAGATTACTAAGACCTGTTGGATAATTCAGCTTTTTTTTTTCCAGCCTAGCTATGATGGCACCTTATATTGCTGCTTTTCAGAATTTATTTTCCAGATTGTTACCCAGCAGTTCTTAGCACAGATACCGTTTTAATTCACATCTGCATTCTGTTAAGTGGGTGGCAATGTATCTTGGATACCACCTACTTGCAACTAGGTTCTTCACCTCAATGTGTTCCAGCTGCAAGAATACCCTTAAAGCTGCTGGCAGTGACTAAGCTAGAAGAAAGTTGATTGTATAACAGCCACTTCATCTCTGGTGACAACCTGAGTTGGTGTCTTGTTTACCACATCATGTAGGGATAATAAAATGACAAGTTGCTGTGCTGATTAATTAATATAACTGAGATAACTGATTGCCTGTGTCCAGTGAGTTCAAAAATTCTGCAAACCAGATCAAGAGATTCAGGTTCCAATTGACTTAAAGCCCCCTGAAGTTTAAATGATGGATCTTTCATTTTCTATGCTTGAGGGAGAGGCTGTGTGATCTGTGGTGTGCCTCACAGAGGAGTTGTGGAATGAAGCAGAAATAGCTTGAGTAGATGAACGCACAGAGACGGTGTTGCAGGGTTTTTGTGGCGTGAAGAAACTGGTTCTGGAAGATGCTGGAGGGAGATCTTGTAGATTCCTAATATTGATAAGTTTCTGTGAAATTCCCCAGCTGTGTGGGAAGCAGTCACACGCCTTTCACAGCCAGGTCAAGCTGGAGCAGAGTTTCAACTAGTCATTTGTTCACATCTTGGATATGTACTGTGAAAAAACTAAAATACCAAGGAAATTGCTAGGTCTGTGGTCCTTAACACACAGAAATTTGTGAGTTCAGAAAGCTGATACTTTACTTAGGAGGAGAATGAGAATTTAGGCCCTGGGGACTGCAACACTGTTGCAGTGAGGAAAAGTAGAGGAAGGAGGAAAATAGGTGAGTGGGTGGGACTTTCCTTGAGATGTGGGTGAGGAAAAGACAGTCCGGCTGTTTCCGCAGTGCAACTAAAAAGCTCTGCACAGGTTTATTGGTTGATTTTCATGTGTATTAGAAAGATTAGTAGAAGTGTGTAAAGACAGCCAGATCTGTATGATTATCAGCATGGAGGGAAATAAGAGCCATCTGAAGAGGAAGGCAGAGGAGGGGGATTAAGGAAGAAGTGACAGCTGAGGTGGTGGCATGGCAGGCAGGAGGAGCACATCACATCCCCAGAAGAGGTGACTATCTTAACAGACAGCTGCCTTGGTGAGCCTGGCTCTGTTCTTTTCATTCTCACTTCTTTATGTAATCTGTGCTCTGAATGAGCAGATACTGATTGTGTAGGCTCTGTGGTGTTTCTTCTGGCATGTGTCCTGGTTTTTGTGGGCTGTGTCAGTCCTTGCTGTTGAATTTTAATTTTTTTTATCTCAATCCTGACAGTAAACTGTAATTTAGTGGATAGCGCTGCTGAAGCTGAAATCCCTTATGAGGATCTCAATTTCCTGAATACCTAAAACAACAGTACCAAACTCAAAATCTAGTTTGCTTTGTGGTTCAAGGATTGTGAAAAACTTTTTTTTTTTTTTTTCCTTTTATTTTGAGGCTTGACTACAAATTACCCCTTAAATCTGGGCAAAATCAGTTTGGGAGTAGTATATAACATTTTTATGGGTATGAAGACTGGGCTACCTGATTATAGAATGGTTTGGCTTGGAAGGGACCTTAAAGATCTTTTAATTCCAACTCCCTTGACAAGGGCAGGGATGCCTTCCACTAGACCAGGTTGTTCAAAGCCCCATGCAGCTTGGTCGTGAACACTTCCAAGGACGGGGCAGCCATAACTTCTCTGGACAACCTGATCTCGTTCCTCACTACTCATATTGAAGAATTTCTTTCTTAAATCTAATCTAAACCTACCCTCTTTCAGTTTGAAGTCCTTCCTTTTGTCCAATCAATACATACCCTTGTAAAAAATCCCTCTGATCTTTTAGTACAGTTGGCAGTTCTTCATTCTCTCAGTCACTGCATTTGTCTACTGTGACTTGGTTGGTGTGGCTGGAGTAGTCGCTGGTGAAGACTCAAGGGAAAAAGTTGTTGAGAACCTCGGCCTTCTCATTGTCCCGGGTAACCAGGTCTCCTGTATCCTTCTGGAGAGGGTACATGTTTTCCCTAGTCTTTCTTTATCACCAGTGTACCTACAGAAAATTTTCATGGCACCCTTGACATCCCTGGCAAGGTTTAGTTCCGTCAGGGCTTTAGCTTTTCTAACCTGATTCTTGGCTGTTGAGACAATCTCTCTGTATTCCTCCTTGGAATCAATCCTCCTGTCAATTCTTGCTTCTATCCTTAATACTCCTTTATGAACAGCATGCAGGTTCTTAGCTGTTCCATGAAACCTATGGAGGCAAGGATGTGTTTTGTTCCATCTTGAACATGCTAGTTTTAGGAGGTCATATAATGAAATGAGATTGTGACAGATAGAGGTTAAGGATATGGTGAAGCTTTGTGCCTCATCAACAGTGGTACTTTTATAGCACCTCTCATGGATTTGATGTCTAGTGATGCTCTTGCATCTTGCACCTTTCATGTGTTTCTGCTCGCTAGATTTATCCACAATGTAGACATCTAACATTTCTCTCTCCTTTTTCCAGGAAAGCTAACAAACTGCAGGCTAAAGGAAATAGCACTGCAGGACAACCCTTTTTCCACAAAGAGGAAGAAACTGCTGTGCTCGAGTCCTTATTTTTCAGCAGTGATTCTGGGATGTAAATTCCAAGAGTTACTCTTTCTGTGATAATCTTCTCTATGGCCTCTTCTTGCTGATGTTTGTCCCAGATCTGGGCACAAAGCGGAAGGATGCTGAAGACTGGGTACCCTCTTTTTGGCTTTTAGAACATGGGCACTTGTGTAAAGGTATGTGATTGCTCTTTGGTTGGAGGGCTGGACTATGTGCCGAGGCCAGCAAAGGGGATTTGCTGGGCTAGAAAGTCATGGCTATTGTTGGGGGGGAAATAGCTCATTTAAGCTTTCTGCTGATGTCCGCTATTGCTGCTGTCGAGATGACTGATGAATAACTCCTCTTTTGTGTTTGTTTAAAAAAAAAAGAGGCAGATTCAATGCACAATGTAGCTTCTCACTAACTGAATGGTGACATGGTGAGCTATATTGTATGCATCACTGTATGCCAAATCCTTTGTCTAATTGTCACACATGTTCCTTGCTGCTGCTCTTGTTGCATCTGTCAGCTATGTCTTATCAACCAAACAGCATGTTATTCTGGGTGTGGTATTTTTACTACATGTTTGTTTGGCAGTCCCCTCAGTGAAAACTTGAGTCTAGATTGGTGTCTCTTAAAATTGCTGTAAACTTAGTGGTGTACAAACAGAAGGTTTTAGCTTTTGTGTTGATCAGTGCGAGTTTCAGCAGAGAGGCTCCACTTTGCAGAATTGAGAAGGAAAATACAAATGGACTCTTTTCCAGTTGCATTTGTACGTTCTGCAGTAGACTTGCAGGGCAAAAATAGATTCATCTCTGCCCTAGAAGGATTTTGTTTGTTCTGAACAAATGGGGATGGTCTTGTCTGCAACTCTTTTATTCCATAGCTTTTTCTTCTAAGGTTGCTGGCTAAGGGTCGGCTTCTGTCCATTTTGTTGGTAGCTCTGTAATGTGCTTTCGTAAAAGATAACTTCATGGCTTGCAAGTAGGTATGACAGTTTGGATGAGTGGCTTTGGCCACTGTTGTTGAAGTTGGTGATCCTGCAAAAAATACCTCCTTCCTGCAGTACCCAGAGCCTGCTCTCACTGTTTTCAGAGGGATGATACGTTGTCCTTCTTATAGATCCCTGAATCTGAGGGGGAATCTGTGATGGAGGGAGAACTGCTAATTGTAGCATGTTGCACTGTTTGCATCTTTCAATCTTATGGAATAATGCTTTAGGGATGTCATTGGAAAGGAAGACAGGTGATCAATAGGCATTTTTTCTGAGGAGCCATAGATTAAATTTAGGCCGGTGTGTGAGGAAGTCACTGGACTGGACTTGGCCTATTTTGTATTCTAGATGCAGCTGTGATCCTCCGCTGTGTGTCTCACCGAAGGGACCTGATGTTTTACATTATTGGTAAGTGAAGGAAAGGCTGCCGCTGTATTTGACGACCTCTCCATAGGCTTTAGAAGGGTGTCTTGAAAGCCTTTGATTTCATTTTAGTTCATAGTTTACCTAACAAACATGAAGTTACTGTCACCCCACACTGTGCCCTCCACCTAGCAGACTTGCCTCGATCATTCTTCTTGAGCCTAAAAGTCCTTTCGTTGGCCTAAGTCATAAGCCATCCCCTTACTTTTTCTTCTGAGAACTAGTGGAGTTGCCTCTGTGATGCTTCTTAATCCAGCCATAATGTGACGTGCAGAAGTTGTTTGGTTATCTGTTTTCCTTAAAGGAGTCTCTATAGTTCTAACTTGCAACTTGAAGGGAATTCCATGTTTCTGTTGGGATGTTCACAAGCCTTACCTGAGACTCTCTACCACCATTAACTATTTCCTTTGTATGCGGTCATTTGCAGAGTTTTAAGAGACTTGATATTTTCTAACCTTACTTGAATCATAACACAAACCATGAATGTTCACACAATAGCATCTGCCTTAAATGCCTAATTTGCAATTGAGTAGAATATCATTAACAACAGAAAGGCATCTTTGGCTGATGCAGAGGGGATTTTAGAGCCTGACTCAGCCACCTTGGCTTCTGCAACCACCCGTTGTTCTCTCCCTGCTGCAGGTGGGATCACAGTATCTGTTGTAGCTTTCTTCTTCACCATTAAGTTCCTCTTTGAGCTTGCCGCACGTATAGTCAGCTTCCTTCAGCATGAGGACCGGGAACGCCGAGGGGAGCGAACTATTTATGACTACGTGCGAGGCAACTACCTGGATCCCCGGTCCTGCAAAATCTCCTGGGATTGGAAGGACCCCTATGAGGTGGGCCATAGCATGGCCTTCCGAGTGCATGTAAGGCAATATTTTTGTTTCCACGCAGCTTTGTGGGCAGGAACGGAGGTCTGAGTTATGGGTGGGCTCTTCAAATGTTTTTGGTTTTTTTTTTTATTGGGACTAAGCCAGATGTAACTGAGGAGTAGGCAAGCTATCTGTTTATGCCTTCTGCTCTGTTACTATGTTGCAAAACTCTGTCAGTGTATATTTGAGGTTTGCACTTCTTAAAGTCTAATCTCCGTCTCTTCAGAATGCTCTGAAGAGCCAGAGGAGACCAGGCTTGTCCTGACTGCTGCTTCCCTTACTGGGAAATGAGTAGGCTGAGCCTTGCCTTCAACAAACATGGTGCTATCTTTTGGTTGTGCAGCTGAAGTTGAGGGTGTGGGAATGGGCATTTTACCAACCTAAGAGCTGTAAAGCTTCATGGCCGCTCCCCATTAACTGCAAAATGGATTGTTTTTCTGTCAGACCTGGAAAAACCTGCCAAGGACTCTTGTTTCCCTCTAATCCCAAAAGGCCAAGTCTAGGGTAAGTAAAGTGAGTGAACACAGAGAGTTTGGAGCTATGTGGAGAAAGTTTGAGCAGGTTTTGCTGGGCTTATGTGCCTATCTTTCTATCCCACCTTGCCATTCAAGGGGGTATCGAAAGAAGAGGAAAGATTCAGCTAGGTTGCCATGCCCATCCCTCTTGGGAAGGTGAAGAAAACCCTTCTGCTTGATTATGAGTGAAGGGTTCTAACTCCAAGGCAGGCAGTGAAAAAAGCTGAGGGAAAAGGGACTTGTTCTGTTCTTATTATTTAAATTTATTTCCTTCACCTTGTTGACACTCATGAGCTCCAGCAATGTGCCTTTCCACTTCACATTTGTATGCCATTTGCTTAGCCCTTTATTCATCAACAGTAGCTTTGCATTCACTAGTTTCTTCTGATGTCAGTCAGAATGCAAACTACTTCAGGCCCCATACCCTCCCTTACTTAGAAACAGGGAATAATAGTAACTTTTTTCTGACTGCAGGCTGATTGCAGATGGTAGGCAGGCTCTGGCCAACAAGCTGCTGGCTCTTGAAGAGCCGTGCATGTAGAGTTTCAAGGTGTGATTTTTTCCTTGTAAGGATCTAGTGGCCGAGGTATGTCACCTTCTGAAATTGTCCAGGAGATCACTTTGGCGATTGAGCTGCCTGTGATTTTATCTAATGTGTTGTTTTCGTTATGATGCTTCTTAGCAGTAAGGACTGGGTCAGCTCCTTAGGTCAGAATCTTCATCACACTGTTTTCTGTAACAAATTGGTAAGAGTTTTTTCAGAGCTTAGCTGTACAAATGAACAAGATCTGCTTGTTCCTCTGAAAGGGTATAGCTTTACTTTTTTCCTTTTGCTACTGAGTTCTCATAATTTCTGCTCTAATATTGCACTACAAGTGTAGATGGGAAATGCCTAGAGGCGTGTTCTTTTCCGGGCATGCATTTGAACCCCAGCACAAAAGAGAATGGGGCTGTTCAATGCCCACTTGTCCCTGTTCATTTTGGAGAACACAGTCTGCGTGACAGAGCTGTCTACTAATTATTTTTCTTTTTCTGAGCTGAGGTACTTGCCCTTCCCTAAGGCGACTTGTTTTCTCTTCCTCTGTGCAGTGTATGTTTTTGCTGACCTGGACTTCTCTGTTTCCCATGCAGTTATTCTATAAAAATGGGCAACCCTTCCCTGCTCACCGGCCTGTGGGGCTGCGAGTTCACATCTGCCATGTGGAGTTAGCAATTGATATTCCTGTAACGCAGGAAGTTCTTCAGGAGCCCAGTTCCAATGTGGTGAAAGTGGCTTTCACTGTGCGCAGGGCTGGGAGATACGAAATCACTGTAAAACTCGGTGGCTTGAATGTGGCCTACAGCCCCTATTACAAGGTTTTCCAGCCAGGTAAGATCTAAGTGGCCCTGTAATGATTCAAAGTAGATTTGGAGGTATAGGAGGCCCTTAGGTAAATGTGTTTCCAGCTAAAATAGGTAGGTGACAGGGAAGGGGTTACCCTTCACCATTTTCCTCCTGCCATGTGTAGATCCCAGCAACAGGCCCATGAGCAAAACATACTTGTGGCTACCAATACACAACAAAACAGAAACTGCTTTACAGAATAAGTCATTAGTGCTACTTAAAATCCCTATCCACTTCTGTCACGTTCTCCCTTTTGTAGTAACTTCTTCGCAATCTGTCTGCCAGTCAGAGAGTGCCTTTTGTGAAAGTATTGAGTTATTTGTATCTGAGTTGGGGATGCTGTCGTAATTTGCCTCTTCTTTTTCTGAATACCCTGCTCTGTTCTTGCAAGGTTCTGGAGCAGTTGATACCTTTGATTACACACTTCTGTAACATTTCCTTTCTATCCATCTAAAATTTGTTTTCTTCTACTTTTGTTTTTTTGACCCCAGTTGGCATCTTTTATGTTTCATGTACATGTCATTGAAAGGACCTCTATTCATTGCTTTGTGTATAGATACAAAGCTTGCTAAAATATTCTTCCAGAAAGAAGAAACTCAGGTTTAACCCAAATAAAGTTTGTTTGGTAAGCTGCATTTGCAGGTTTCCTTAGATGTCAGCTAGCTTATATTTTGTACGTACAGTGGGAGCAAGTTCCTGAGCAGAAAGTTAGAATGGTGGAAAAACATTCTTTAGAGGACAAGTAACCTAGTTTGCTTTATTAGTATTAAGTCTCTGATTCAAGACACATGCTATGCACTACACCATATACTTCAGTGCTCAGGTACTTTGCTTTTTTAATGTAGGGGCATAGAATATGTTTTGATTTGATCCATTTTCAAGGTTATTGTACCCCTAGTTGCTTTTCTTTTGCTTTTTGTAGCTTTACCTTGGAATTTGTTTGACTGTAAATTATTGTTGTCTGCTTCAGGAATGGTGGTTCCCTCCAAAACCAAAATTGTCTGCCATTTCTCCACTCTCGTGCTGACCTGTGGGCAGCAGCACACTCTGCAGATAGCTCCCAGAGATGAGTATGACAATCCCACCAGCAATTCTGTGTCCCTGATAGAAGAGCACAATTACAGCCTCTCCATCCATGAGGTGAGTGCAACCTCACCCCTTACTGCTTGACTTCAAGAAGCTGGAGGGCTGCTTTTATTAATTTGTTTTCTGTTTAGCTGGGTCCTCAAGAAGAAGAGAGCTCTGATGTGGTGTTTGAGAAGTCTGTGGTGTCCAATCGGCAGACTTGCGAGGTGTTCTTCCGACTCACCTTGCACTCTAGGGGATGTTTCCATGCCTGCATCTCCTACCAAAACCAGCCCATAAGCAATGGTGATTTTGACATCATTGTTCTAAGTGGTGAGTCAAGACCTAATGAGTATTCATTCTCCAGATGTCCTCTTACAATGTGCTTTTTACACTCATGTAGCAGAGCTATTCATGGCTCCCCTGCAAGGCTGACCACGCTTACTTGCTAAAGGAAAGCCATTTAAAAATGCTAAGGTAAATAAATTTGCTTCAAACAGAGGAGAACTCTTGGGGCTGATACTCTCTGATCCATCACCAGATAAAAACAAGTGTTCTTCCCTTATTTCAGGAGGCTTACCTCTAGAGTTAGGCAATTTTTATTGCTTGCTTGTAGTTGGCGTCTGACCCTGTCATGTGTTGTATGTTGACTTACATGGAGGAAGAACACTGCATGTAACCTATGTGTTTTGGTTTTTTTTTTTTTTACAATGCTTCAGGGCTGAGCCAGACTTCAGTGTGGCTGTCAAATGGCTATACCTTCAGGCTGGTGCCCTGAGAGATTGATTCTCTATGCTTGTTTTTTTCTACCAGTCATGAACAGACAAATGGCCACCTTGAAATCTTTTCATCCCACTCCTGGGTTTTCTTTATCAAAGTTTCACTTGACCAGCTTTTCCTTTGAATGTATAACCTTTTCTTTAAAATCAAAGTCACTGATTTGGTGGTGGCCTGTGCATTCCTTTTCATTCTTGTGTCCATTAGGATTTACACAACTCTTTCATATCTATTTCCCTCAGAGAATGAAAAGAACATTGTAGAACGCAATGTGTCCACCTCAGGTGTCAGTATTTATTTTGAAGCTTACCTTTACGATGCTCCCAGTTATACCAACACTCAGTGGCAACTTCCACCAATGCACCTGAGCTCCTCCCAGCGCCGTCCTTCTACTGCAATTGAGGATGAAGATGAAGATTCTCCTTCTGACAGCCAGACCCCTGAGAAAGTGAAGAAGCCTAAAAAGGTGTACTGCTATGTGTCACCTAAGGTAGATATCATAAAGTTACCACACTTGAGTGCATGTTTAAAGTATGCTGTAACTGAAGAGCTTCCTGGTGCTCTGTATGTTAGCTCCAGATTCAGGTGCTTCAGATTTGGTTAAAAAAGGGTTTGCTTATGGCAAACCGGGAGCTCGTGACTGAGAGCAATTGTAAAATGAACCTTGGGAGTTTTAGGAGTGCATTTTAGAAGGTGAAGTTTTAGGATTGTGTTTTTAGATTTTAGGATCTTTCTGGATCTGATCCAAATCTTACTGGAAATTTTCTTGCTGATCGTTCAATAGATACTCTGTTTGCTTTTCCTTTGCTTTTTTCAGGTCAGACCTGCAATTCTTCTTCTCAGTTTCTGAAACCTGTAAATTTCAACTTAAGAGAATCTCACTGTCTCAGATTTTATGTCTTTGTCCTGTTTCTGGAAAGTTTTGCTGAAAAGAGAAAGGGAAAAATGGTCAGAGAACAAAGGGTAAATTTATAAGTAGAAGAAACAGGAGAAACAAAGGGTTCTCTTACAATAAGAGTATGTTAACAGTAACTATTTTCCATTATTATTGTCTAAAAGCATTCAGAAACTAGAAAGAAAATTCCTCTAAATCTAATAATGAATTTAAATTCATTTTGTTCATCTGTCTCTTCAAATGCATTCTGAAAAATGCAGCGATAAATACCAAAGCGGAAGACTAATCCAGAAATTGCTTTCCTGCCAAAGGGAGAAAGAGGACTATGTAACAGTTATAGGACGGAGGGAGCTGCTGAAGATTTCTAAATCTGTGCTGCACATGGCTCTAAGAACTGACTTTGAGTGCTTTGTCCTTGTGAGCTCAGCGTCCTTTCATCCTTGTTGTATTGTTTTGGACTTCCATAGTCTTTCCTATTGCATTACCTGATAAAGCAGATCACCAGAAGTGGATACTGTTAGAAGCTCCCTTTAGGTGCCAAAGCTGTTAATGTGATTCTTAAGCTTTCATAATTGTATTCCTGGATTTCTCTATTTATAGAAACAGTAGAAAACTGTTACCATGCTGCTGTTTTAAAGAGTTGCTGTTCATATTTGGCTCGTTTGTGGACAAATGCTGATTGTCAGTTTTTCCACTCATGGCAGCTAGGAAAGGTTTGTGCAGGAAATGGTTTTCTTTTGTCTAAAGATGCTAAAATTTCATCTTGCTCTCCAGAAGACAGGAGTTGCACAGTTAGTCATTTGTTCTGGCAGAAATACACTGAGAATAAATTTCTGCCATCTCATGGATTTAGCAATTGCAAGTGCTTTTTAAAACATATTTGAAATGGTCATGAAAATTAGGGAGTAATAGGAGTAGTCCATTGACGTGGCTGTTACCAAAACCTTTTTCTAAGTGCATTACAATCTTGTCCTGAATTTAGCTTCTCAAGTGTACTTAAGATTACTTTCCAATTAGACTCGTGACGTTCTGCTGAACACAATAGCTTACTGCTATAAAATCTGTGTCATGCTGTCCCACATGTGTCATAAATGCATGCAGTGAAGTCTTACTGACAAGTTGCTTACAGTTCTGTGGAGCTTTAAATGTTCTCAAGTATTGTGCCAAATGCTGCAAAAACCTATTCCTGGTGCTGAAGGGAGGTCTAGCCTTATGGATCTGTCCTCTGCCTCATGTGTTTCAGGGACAACCCTTAACAGATGCATAACGTTTAACGTTTTCTTTTCCTTGTGGTTATTCAGCAATTCTCAGTGAAAGAATTTTACCTGAAGATCATTCCATGGCGCCTTTTCACCTTTAGAGTGTGTCCTGGCACAAAGGTGAGCCTCTTTCCATGTACCTGTCACTGCACTTCCATGTTGTTAGCTTGTCATCCTTGTGAATCAGAGTCTGTTTTTCCTTGTGGAGAGAAGGGCTTCCACCCACAGAACATAAATTGTGGCATCAATTTCAACTCTGGAATTCCCTCTCAGTGTCTAAGTTTTGCTAATATTTGTGACTAGGAGCCAGTCTTATCGCTCTTTCCTACCTTTGCTAGGCAAAAGATATCACCATCCTACCAATGCTAGGCAAAAATCTTGATTCCTTTGCATTTTTCGTGGTGATTTTCCTTATAACCTTCCTAAAATGCTGTGATTGTGTCCATTGAAGCCCTCAGACTTTTGCGTGAAGTTTAAAGCAGACTCCGAAATGGAGTCTTGATGCTTGAAATAGTTTTCCTGTTAACTGCATACACATGGGGGAGCAGAGAAAGTCTTAAGAGCACAGGTGGTGTTGCTCTGTCTACTGAACATGCTGTGCCTTCTGCATGATGGGTTTACCCTTTCTTGCATCTTTTTGCTGCTAGTTTTCATACCTTGGTCCTGATCCTGTGCACAAATTACTGACACTGGTGGTGGATGATGGGATCCAACCCCCTGTGGAGCTCAGCTGCAAGGAGAGGAACATCTTGGCAGCCACTTTCATTCGTTCTCTGCATAAAAACATAGGTAAAGGGACAGTGAGGTGGGTACAGTAGTCAGGAAGTTAGCACTTAAGTCTGCTAGTTTCCCTGGGGAATAAAGATTGCCAGCACTGAATGACTTCTGATGAGAACTCTGGTTCCTGGAGTATCATGCTCTGTTCCTGTTGGTGCTTCCAGTGAATGTACTTCATGACAGCAGCTGTTCCTTTTCAGCTTGGCTTCTCTGTCAAGCTCTTTGAAAGTGCACCTGTGAGTATGAATACCAGCAAGATTAATTGCAAAACTACCTTGAGAGTTCTGTTTCCAAACCTTGCTGTGGTAAATGCACTTTTGGACTGTAAAGCTGATCTGTGCAGTTAATCTTAGGAATGTTCTGTAGATGTTTGAGGTGTTGACAGCTCAGGCCTCACCCAAATTGTCACTCTTCTCAGGAGGCTCTGAAACCTTTCAAGACAAGGTGAACTTCTTTCAGCGAGAGCTACGTCAGGTGCATATGAAAAGACCCCATTCGAAGGTCACGCTGAAGGTCAGCCGCCACTGTCTGCTGGAGTCGGTGAGTGTATGAGCCATTTTACTTTATCCCAGTGCTTCCTCCGTCCTTTTTATTCTGCTCAGTGCCTAAAGAAGTCCAAAATGAAATGTGCTAGGGCAACCATGATAAAAATGGTTAGTCCTTCTGTTTCAAGGCAGATGCCAGCAGGCAGCTTGTGAAGGAGTCATTAAACGTTGGAAAGGACTGCTCAGGGAGCTTGTGGAGTCACTATCCTTGGAAGTGTTCAGTAAATGCCTGGATGGAACACTTAGTGCCATGGTCTAGTTCCCTAGGGAGGGATCAATCAAAGGTTAGAATCTATGATCTCAGAGGTCTTTTTCAACTTGAATGATTCTGTGATTCTGTAAAGGGATTGTAAAAGCCTGTAAAAGCAGGAAATCTGCTGATGTTACTCTGTCCCTACTTTACATTGGAGCTTGAGGCCTGGAGAGAGACTGTCTACCTGGACTAGATCTGGGAGCAGAACATAGAGCTCCTCAGTCTTTATCTGCTGTTTTTCTGGCACAGAGCCATTCAGCAAGATAAGCTGTCAAGTCAGATGTTCCTGAGCTGCATGCCATGAAACTCTTGCATCAACAGGCTACTAGTAGTGGTTCAGAGTGATGATAAAATATTAGTAAATCTTAGTAAAATCTTCACCATTTCTGACCTGACCTGTTTTGTTTCCAAGATAGAACTTAGTCATTCATATAATACAGTTTTAAGTGACATTCTAAATACTTTGTATCCTGGGGAGGCAGTTATCCTGACTTATTATTTCCACCTGTGTCTCACAACAGTAATGTTGCAAAGATGGAAATAACATTTCTGAGGAAAACAGGGATTTTCCTTGATTTAAGTAAATCTGTGTATCTGCAGAATATTTTCTGCATGTACCGGCTTGCAGTGTTTATGAGATTATGTTTCAGTTAATAGCTTGGACAAAATTACTTCATTTCTAAACAGTATTTCCATGACTACTTTTCCTATTATTTTGGAAATTCCTGCACTGTCTTGAGCAGTGTTACAGTCTAGTAAGACAAAATAAATCCAGTGCCATAGTAATGATGATGATGATAATAATGAGTTCTAGTGACCAAGGTTGATAGGAACAATGAATATGTTTAGTCCAGCCGTGTCAGTAGCATGATGCTCTCACCTGTTAGAGGACAAACTAAGCCAAAACTACCTGTATGACTGAAGACTGCCATGTAGCTTTTTAAATTTTCTTTATTTGGAGTCCAGAATCAGGGCACAGGAAATTTTAGACACTTGGGGTATTTTATTACTTTTTTGCATCGTGACTCACTGTAAGTATGAACTTAGTAATTCTCTTCAAGCTATTTTGTAGTGCTCTTTGAAACATTCCTATTTTAAATCTAATTCGTGGGCTGAAAGTGCTTTACAGAAATTACTCCTTCCCACAGGCAATTTAATACTTCAAACAATACTTTACTGCAGCCTTGAGAGTGATATTTCTGTGCTAAGACCTCACACTGGTTTTAAGATGAGCTGTATTTTATGTGGGTAACATGTCTCATAACAGAAAATGAGGAATTGGCTTCTGTGGCTTTGGACAAAAAACAATTGGACCTTAGGTGTTTCTAATTTTCACTTTTATACTTTTGAGTGCTAGACTATTAGGGTTTTGCATTTGCCCATTCACATGTAGAGGACTGCATATTGGGTATGGAGTGCCAAGCAGTAATGCTTGCTGCTATTTTCTTTTTCTATTTTTCAGTCTTTTAAAGCAACACGAAATTTTTCTGTTTCTGACTGGAGCAAAAACTTTGAAGTGATTTTTCAGGATGAAGAAGGTGAGTTATCCTATGACTATATATGCAGAGGAAGTAAAAGGAATGATGGCAGAGTAGTTTCAGTCTGAAATTCTGGTTTCTTGTAGTATGTCTATTCTTTTGTGGCTTTCCAGCCCTTTGATTTTCTCACAGATGTTAGTGAATTATCCTGCTGGTGCTATTCTATATCTACTTCATATAGGGACCTGAAGCCTTATGTAAATCCTACCCCTCTACCCCTAAAAAAACCTCAAACAAACAAACAAAAACCAGCTAGGACTAGATTTGGAACATACAGTTTGCAGTCCCTGTTTACTGCTACAGAGTTGCTACAGAGCTGTTCATTGGGATCAACTCCTGTGTTGGGTAGTACTGAGCAGCATGCATGAAACTCTTGAGCTGATGGCCCAGTTTATATGACCAAGCTTGTTTTATTTTGTAGCTCTGGACTGGGGAGGTCCACGCAGAGAGTGGTTTGAGCTCATTTGCAAGGCATTATTTGATACCACCAATCAACTGTTTACCCGCTTTAGTGATAACAACCAGGCCTTGGTGAGTCTGCAGTTCCTATGCTGCATGCACAGAAATGTGACCATTGATGGTTAAACAATGCTGCTGTTAAGTGGTGTGCTACCTTACTTGTTCTTAAGCTTGCCTTCATAGTCACTTCTCCAGTGCCATTCTCAAAGCTTTCCTTAGTGATCTTAATCCATTGAAGTGTCAAAGAACTGGCTGGATGAGCAGTCAAGGGTGGCAAGTCAGCAGGGAAGGCTGGATTTTTAGGCAACAGAGGGTGGACATCAAAGTGATTAGAGGTTTTGTTGGGTCTGAATATTTCAGAATCCATTTCTGCTCTCATACAGCTTCTTGCCCTGTGCATATGAAACATTTCATGTTCTTCCTACGCAGGCATTTTATTTCTATTGCTTGGCTTTGAGGACATTACACTAAAGCTCTTTGGCCAGTTTGAGAGATGTAGTGACTGAAATGGTCCCATATTTGCTATTTGTGCTAGTCAGTCTGGTACTTGGGTATTTCATTTTGCTTCTTCTTTGCAGGTGCATCCAAACCCAGGGCGTCCCACGTATTTACGACTCAAAGTATATGAGTTTGCGGGCCGCCTAGTGGGGAAGTGTCTTTATGAATCATCTCTGGGAGGTGCTTACAAGCAGCTGGTTCGAGCTCGCTTCACTCGGTCCTTCCTGGCTCAGATCATAGGACTTCGTATGCATTACAAGGTAAAGCTTCCCAGCCCTGCCTGAAGCCTGTGTTGGGTTGGTGTAGTAGCAAAGTTGAGTGTTGGTGTAGTAGCAAACCCAGAATTCTGGCTAACAATGTCAGGGTTTTTTTTTTGTTCTTCCATCTATGTCCCTGTTTTCTTATTCTTTCATACAGTATTTTGAAACGGATGACCCGGAATTCTATAAATCCAAAGTGTGCTTCATACTGAACAATGATGTGAGTGAGATGGATCTGGTCTTTGCTGAAGAGAAGTATAGCAAAACAGGACAGCTGGAGAAGGTAAGGGAAACAATTCCTGAAAGTGGGATAATTTAGCCCCTACTGCCTGCAGCAGTGGGGACCAAGAACTCTGCTATGCCCCAGAAAATTGAGCTTACTCTGGGAAGTAACTCCTTTCTTGTTATTTTTGTGGTTGGGAGTTCAGTTTTGGGGAATGCTACTGGTCACACTCAGGTCAAGTGTTCTGTTTTCAGGTGGTAGAACTGGTGGCAGGAGGGGCTCAAGTACCAGTGACCAATGAAAACAAAATCTTGTACCTAAATCTGCTTGCACAGTACAGGCTGGCAAATCAGGTTAGAGAGGAGGTGGATCACTTCCTGAAAGGTAACATGCTGCCTGCTCCCTGCTCCTCTCTGCCTTTATGTCCTAGGGCATAGCACATACTGCTTTTCTATTCTCTTCCAGGTCTTAATGAATTAGTTCCTGAGAACCTCCTGGCTATTTTTGATGAGAATGAGCTTGAGGTAATCGCTGCCTGCCTAAGCAGCTCTACATTTACTTCCCCTCCTGTCTGATAAATGGAGTGCTTTCTGGATCTGGGAAAAAGCCAAAATATTTCTTCTCTAAGCACTTTAAACATCTGCAATTTACACAGTAGCTTGCCTTGTTGCCTTGTTTCCTGGGCTCCTGACTTTCTGACTGCAGTCTCTTGCCTTTCAGCTGCTTATGTGCGGTACTGGAGATATCAGTGTCTGTGACTTCAAGGCACATGCTGTAGTGGTAGGAGGATCTTGGTACTTCCGCGAGAAGGTAAATGAAAGGGTTTCTCCTTCCTTCTTGTCACAACCAGTTATCCCAAATACAGCAGAATTGGTTGGAATTTAGGTTTTCAGAAGGACTAACTGAAATTTCAGGGGTCAGGTAGGACTGCACACATTATGATATAATGCTTCCCCCTAGAGAGATCCCTTCAGCCTGGCTGACTAGAGGTGATGCTTAATCAGATACCAGCAAGTAAAAATTGTCTGCAGTGGTCTCTTTAAAAAAAATCCAACACAGCTCTGCTTAAGAACAGGGAGTTCAGGGAGGAGTTGGTGGGAATTACTGCTACTGAAGATGTTCATGGTGATATACTTGCCTCTAAGAGATGCTTGAAAAACATGTTTGCAGCCCACATGTAGGGTTTGGAGTTCAATGCTGTGGTACTACTGATGTAGTAGCCTAAATTTGTACCCCCTAATGGTTTTCATCCCTTTCTGCATTTCCCAGTGGGGGGGGGGTATAGGAATAGTAGCAGCTTTGTTTAGAAAAATAATGGAAGTTGCCAAAACACCCCAGATGATAAGAGATAGAAACTTGTATTTTCCATCTGTAAACACTGGGATGGTTCCGCTTTCCTGCGGAAGTACCAGATGACGTGAAAAATGAAAAAGTTAACATAGTGCAAGAGGGAAGTGCGTTTTCTGAATTGTAAACCTACCTCATTGCCTGTGCAAGTATTTCTATAAATAAAGTCTTTGTGGGGAGAGCAGAAGCAGAAGAAACCTTTCTGCTTTAAGGGAAAGGATTGGTGGGAGATAGTGTGGGACATCTCTTAACTGATTAGGAACTATGTTATACTTGCCTCTATGTGTCACCCTGGTAAAACAAATCAGTTCTAACTGTTAATAGAACACTTGCTTGTGAGGGCAATTGACTGATATTCTTGCAAGTTGCTAATGTGCTTGCTCAATTTCCTTGGCTGACCTGTCTTTACCTTTCCTGGTTTATAACAGGTCATGAGGTGGTTTTGGACTGTGGTCTCCAGTTTCACACAGGAAGAGCTGGCCAGGCTTTTGCAGTTCACTACTGGTTCCTCTCAGCTGCCTCCAGGAGGGTTTGCTGCACTCTGTCCGTCTTTCCAGATCATTGCAGCTCCAACTCACAGTACTTTGCCGACAGCCCACACTTGGCAAGTATCCTGGGGTAGTAGGACTTTCTCCATTGTGCTTTTGGGAATGACACCAGCTAGTTGTGATGGGCAAACAGTGTAATGTGTGTGATTCTTGTGTCAGTCCATCTAAAGGCGGCTAATGGGGATGATTCCCTCTCAGACCTAGTCTGAATGGAATTTTTCTTTTGTTTTACAGTTTTAACCAGCTGTGCCTCCCTACTTATGACTCCTATGAAGAAGTGCACAAGATGCTGCAGCTAGCTATCAGCGAGGGTTGTGAGGGATTTGGCATGCTGTGATTTCCCCTTCCCAGAAGACCATTTAGCCTCTCAGCTCTTTGGGGCACGACCCAGGTTCAATCCTCTGCTTGTTCTCCTTCCCTTCACTTGGGCAGCAGAGGCAAAGCAAAGACTCCATGTAAAGGAATTTGTCATCCAGAAGATGTCATGTGGCCTTTCTGTATCCCAAATATGTCATCAAGAGCTCATCTTTTCCCTTTTCCTCGTTCTCCCTTTGGTTCAATGTGAAAAAGCAAAAGGACTGGTGCATTTGTCAAGGAGATATTGCACTTGATTTCCATGCACCCTCTGTATACCCATCCTTCTGTGAGAAGATGAAGTTCATAAGCAGAAGTTACGTTGAGGTGCAGGAGATCTGCTGAGCTGCCTTTACTGTAGCTCTCTAGGAGGAAGAGGGAAGACCAGCATGGAGCTCTGCTGGAAGCCTTGGCTCATAGGAAGTCTTAGTAACTTCCTTTACCTTGGCTTAACTCCCCTAGTGATGCTCCCTGATATCTCACTATGACTCGTGAGGAGAATAGAGTTGTCCATCCTTTCAGCACCTGACCCAGAACAGTTTCTGATTCTCCTTCTGCATCTTGCTCTGGATGCTGTTGTTGCCTGTGCCACAGAGAAAAAAGGGCAGTATCCATTGGAGGGAGTAATCCAAAGAGGAAAACAATCAGAGCACAAGTGCTGGCCCTGATAGTGATCCTGTACTACCTCCGCCAGGGTCCAGCAGCAGAAGCGCCCTTCTCCAGCAGTGGCTGGTAATCAGCCTCTGCAAATGAACTGGAAGAGAAGTTTCTCCTCCATTGAATGTTTCTGACAGTTGATGTTGCACAGGAAGCTATTCCATGCCCTTGCCTTCTTTTCCCTTCCTCAGGAGAGAGGGTATGGGCATGAGTGTGATCCCTCAATGCTGAGCACCAATGCCTGTCCCACATTCACCTTCAGGGTATGTATGTTATGTGGTACCAGTGACAGATCAATAAGCAGCTACAGTGTGCACTGTGCTTGAATTTGTTGTTGGGATGATGGTACTGGGCAGAACATGGTACCTCCACCCCAGCATCCCACAGGATCTTGGCTTCTACCTCTATCATGCAGCAGCCTGAGGCTTCTCTTTCTCTACTGCATTTCAGGCAGAGTATCCAGGCAGTTGCTGGTGCCTGGAGAGCAGCTAGATTTCTGCCCTTCCAACCTTCTTACTATCTTTCCTCATCTTTCCTTTCCACATGTTCCATTCAGTGTTGTTAGCTTTCCAGCACAAACTGTTAACTAGAATTTCACTTAAGTGGTCACTCAACAGCTTGCACCCACCATTGTCTGGCTTGTGGGGAAAGGAGTGGATAGACCAGAATGAGAAGTAAGCTTGTGATTGGGGTCTGTTGTAGTTGGCAATCCATTCAGCCCTTCCCAGGGAAGTAAAGGGAAGGGGAATCTTGGAATCACTGAGTTCTTCAGTGAAGCAAAATTCAAGATCTTTGCTTTTTACAGTCTACAAGTAAGTCAAAGCCATGCAGGAGTCAAAGTGGGAGAAACGCATTGCTACTACCTGCAATGTAAGCTTTCACTGGATTATGGAATTGCTGGATTTCTTCCAGAATGCATTCTCAGACTGGCATCCTTAAGCTAATTTTAGAACACTGTATTGGATAAAATGTCACATCATCCTCTTCAGTCCCCTTCTGCTGTCCTCAGGCTGATCTGGTCAGACTTGAGCACAGTATGGATATTTTAAGTTAACTGCGTGCTTTTCAAATGTAGCTTAGTTGAATTGACTGGGAATTTGAGGGAAATATTCTCCATCTATCAAATGTTTTTAAAGGCAGCATCTTAGTAATTCTTGGGCTGAGTGTGTTACTTCTGCACAGAAAAAAATAAGCCATTTTGGTGCCAAAAAGCAGTCAGCTGAACATTGAGACTACTCAGGGGGATTTCTTTGCCTTGTGAATTCATTCCCTCACTGGCACCAAGGTGCTGCGAGGCTGCCAGCTTGATAGCTGCCACTGTTGTGTTCTGACAGATCACCTTAGTAGTGGCTGTTCTCCCTTTTTTAGTGCAGGCTGCTTTCTGCAAGGTTCTGACCTTCTTTGGGTGGAGAGTTTGGTACCATTTTATTTATACTGCAGGTGGCTTCCATGGCCAGTAGAGTTACAGCTCCTGTGTTTACCATGCCACTGCTTCAGTGCTTTCTCCAGGGACTTAGAGGAGGTGGTGGTGCTCAGCTCCACTCCACTTTGTTGGGAGGCGTAGCTTGGTATTTTTTCCACATTGCAGCCTCACCTGGTTGAGGATGTTTTCAGTCCTGTAGCTGTGGGCCAGCTCTGACAGTGACATCTCCCTCAGGAATCTTCTCCCTTCTCTTGAGCTGGCCTTTTTTTATTTTGAGGATGAAGTAGCTGACCACTGAGTGGACTTCTACTGGAAAGAACTCCTAAATGCTTTTCATTTCTCTGCAGCCAGCACCCAACACTTCCCAGCAGCTGTGAAGATGCCAAGGACTTCCTTCTCAACACAAGTGCAGTCAGAACTGGGATGGGTAGTCTTAGTCAAGTAAACCCAGCCTTTCTGTTGCACAGGCCCCTATGCTGCCCCCATGTTCCTGAGTTCCATCACAGTATTTCTAAACTTATGTGTAGCTTTACACCCTTTCCCAGTACAGCCACATTTAATGCTGCCCTTAGTGCTGGCAATGGGGATGTGCTTTGGTCACCTATACTGTATGTTACTTCTGGCAGAGGCTCATTACTTTCCTTTTTTTACTCCTTATTTATTGCCTCTTAATAGAGGCTCTTCTGTAGAAATCCTTAGGATCCTGATGCCATCTTAGGTTCTGTGTTTCCTGAAGCTGCTTTGAGGTGCAGGGGGCCTTGGCTTCAGCCTGCACCTGCAGGCCATGTTGCATGTTTATAGAAACCAGGAGCTGTGGATGATACAGGTCAAATTCTACTTCCCTCTGGTGAATTTCTGGCAGAGTTCAGCCAAAATTTGGAAGCCTGTGGTTGTAGTAGCTGATTTTGTAAATAGTTTGTATAATAAATAAAATATTTTAAAAATGCTGTCTTCTTAGCTCAGCATTCTTTCTGGGCTTTACTGGGGGAATCAAACTAGTGCTATCTGTGGGCAAGGGGCCTCTCTAGGTCTTCAGATGTCTAGCAGAAGTGTGGTGCAGGGGGGAGGGTATGGTTCTCCACCTGCAGCCTTTCAGGATGACTGACTGAAGCCAGGACCTGTGAGCTTTTGGGAAGAGGCAGGACTCTGGGCTGGGGGGGCTTGCAGGCTACTGTGAAGCTTCACTGCAGGTAGGCTGGAAAATGCTGTGAAGCAGCTAGAAAAAATTTAAGAACTCTTATGTAAATTAATAATGCAGTTGGTGCAATCACTTTTCCGTCTCACTGTGTATTACCCGACTCTGAGCTTCAGGTACTTGGAGGGCTTGTGCTTCACAGTACTGTCAAGATTAGGTGAAGCCAGGAGAAGTGGGGGCTTTTGAGTCCTTTACACCTTAAGGATTAAAAACATAACTTTAAAACTTGAGATGATTCTGCAAGATGATTCTGTGTCTAGTAGCATTTCTGCCTGTAAAATGATGAAACACTGTTTTCTGGGCTGTAGAAGATTTAGCCTGTCCTCAGCCAGGAGAGCATTGGCTGGCTGTGTGTGTTCCACCACATAATTAGGCGGATGTTCACACATGTGAAACCAGCATCTAGTGTTGATTCTGGCTTTCAGGCCGTAAGAAGTGGCTGAAGAACAGAGTGAGTGGTGCGTGCGATTCTTAGGGACTGCCTCTAAGGCTGTGTTGGGTCGTGGTATTACTTAAAAGCTCCTGGGGCAACAGAATTGGCTTATGCTGGACTCAGGTGAGGGAGGTTCCATAAAGCAGTGGTGACGTTACGAACACAGAAACTGAAGTTCCAGTATCACCTGAAAATTGCAGATGTGAGTAGAGCTGCTGGAGTTGGAGCCAGGGTACTAATAGGTGGGTGACTTTGCCAGTAAACCTGGCATGAGATACACAGAAAGCCGTGTGGACATGCCTTTACATGCCATGACCAGTACAATTTATAAGAAGGGGGCCAGGTTGAGCCTGGAGTTTTCAGAAACTATCTGTTTGGGTGTGAAGGAGAGAGCTCAGCATGCTGGATTACTTTAGCATGAAGTAAGTTCTAAAGTTTCAGTCTCTCTTTACAGGATGCATGATATCATCTGGCTGCTCACATTGTCCATCCTGATCTCCAGTTTCTTGTGATTTCTTGGAGTGGTGACAGTGCCCTGTTGCTGACTCCACAGCCTCCATTTATCCTGGCACTTGGCACAGAGTTGGGGCTCTGAGAGAAATCATGCCCATACACTTCATGCTGGAATCCTACATGCCCCAGCTTGTATATCCAGCAATAGCAAAGAGTTGATATCTTTGGATATTTGATTCCATACACAGCCAATTGTCTTGAGGTGTATCATGATGTGCTGCTTGGGAAAATGGATTATTGTGCATTCAATTCCTCTGCTCAACTTGCTTCGCCCTAGTTGTGGAACTACAGAGAATTAATTTCTTTAGATACCTAAATGAGAAAATGGGGAAATGATGCTTGATTTGGACAAGATCTGTTCTTTCATAGTGTTGTGGCTGAGTTGGTCAGTTGAACCAAGCTGTAATTCCTGGTTCCTATAGTAAATAACTACATTTTGTATTTTTTGGGCTGTTCTGCTACCATCTTGTGTCTGAGTGACCTGGCACATGAGCTCAGAAAGAGTTTGAATGTGTGATTACAGGACCTCTAAAAGGGAAACATTTACGGGAAACAGCTAAGCTGACCAGAACCTCAGCCTGTCTTGGCATGAGCTGTACAGTGCAGAATCTAAGATTTAGAATCGTCCTCTTAAACTCTTTGGTTCTTTCATTGAATGCGTGAGAGATGCTAATCTCTGTTTTCCAGAGCATGAAACTTGATTGTAGGAGAGGAGGTGTTACTGCATGAATGTGTTCATTTTTAGACGTGATTTGCTGTAACTTCTTTGCAGTAAAACAAAACAGCTGTAGCTGAAGTTCACCCAAAATTCCTGATGAGTCGCTTCCAGCTACCCTTCTGCAGGAATGGCGTGCTACAAAGCGTGTTGAGGTGTGGGCAGTTGCACACAGTGTTGGAAGTGGGGAGTGAGGCTGAGAGCCAAGCCTCTCCACCTTGGTATAAAGCTGCAATGAACACAGACAAAGGAAGTGGAGCTCTTGCAGTGTATAGGGGATGGAGAAACTGGAATTGGCCTAAGATTGCTCCAGAATTTTCTCTGAGATGCATGAAGGCCAGAGTAATTTTAGGTGGTTTTGGGGGGAGTGACTGCATAGCCAAAACCAAATTCTTCTCACCCTCTTGAGGCAATTCTCTGCTAAGCTGTGAGTATGTTGGCCCATACCCACCCCTTATTTTTGGGATTTGTGCTAGCATAATACTGAAGGCCTGTAAACCCATGCAGTTTTCTGAGTAATTTTAGAAATCTCATCTCTTACCAGAAGGAACAGCTGTTTGGGGCTTTTTTGTGCTCTGGTAGCTGAAGTATGAGGTTGCCTTGAGATAAGATAGTGCTACTTTTACAGCACTGAGTGAAGAAATGCAAGGATATAAAATTCCCTACAGTCCTCTTGGAGGATGATGAAAGTAGCTGTGGAGGGTTCAGGTTTGTCTGAAGAAGTGGCTTGCTGAATAGAAGCTAGCTCAGTTTTGCAGAGGACTTAATTGCTGAGTCTGTTCCACACTCAGACCACCCCTTAGGGAAAATTGGCAGTCTCTTCTTGTCTGTGACTAGAGCAGTCAGCAGGGATATTCAGCCTTCTCTCTCCTAGGCCCTTTCATATTGGGAGCAACATGCAATACACTGGTAGCAATTGTTGACATTGCTGAAACTAAAAATTACAAGCCAAAAATGATGCCTTGGTGTCTTCTAGTAAGACATTGAATGGTTGCCTTTGTGCTCACCCATTGAGAGCATCTCACTGACTGCTGTCTTCTGCACTGACCAGTGCTATCTCATTTCCTTCTGCTTACTCGTTTCCTGTCCGTCTTCTGTTCTTTCTCTCCATCTTGTTCCCCATCCTAAAGAGCCTATGGACTCTCTGTGTCCAGATGTTGCATAGCTCCATGCACAATGGGGCCCTGTTTCAAGATGGGAGCTTCTAGTGCTACACAGTATTGCTGTGAAGAACCGAGGGCTTAGTTGTAGATACTCCTAGGAGAGACTAACTATCAGTGGAGGGACTGGGCAGCTGCCAGCTGTTCTTGTAATGAATCTTTTCGAGTTTAGAAGACTTCCACGACATCCTCCCTGGAGCCCAGGTGTGCCCCGCTCCCTGATTCAGCTCCGTGCTCTGAAGCCTTGCTGCCCGGCAGCTTTCCTAGCCGAGCCCTGCTGCCCCGGCCCTGGGATGCTCGGGTCCGTCCCTCGGTGCAGGGACAGCAGCCATCCGGCCGCCCCGTTGTGCCGTCAGACCCTGGCTGCGGCTGGTTGGCCACCAGAGGGGGACCGGTGGCTCCTTTTGAGAGTGGCCAACTTTAGCTCTTTTGAAACCGTGCCGTTTGACTTCCAGTTTTCTGGGTTTGTTGTTTTGGTTTGGTTTTATTTTTCTTGTTCAGCAGACCTCTTAATCTGGCAAACAAGTTGGCTGGTAGAGTCACTTGCTGTGCTTCTAATCCCCAAACTGGAGTGTGTGAGAAGTGAGCATCTAGAAAGCATCTGCTGGTTCTGCACAAGTCCCTGTTGCACCAGTCCCCCTTGCCCTTTGTTTTCCAACAGGCAACACATTAAAATGCATGAAACGAAGTTGGATTTACATATGTATGATTAACCTGCAGCATTCTCTCGGGAGACTCAGCACAAATAGCTTAGTAAGAATAATGTGCTTAATATGGACAAACAACAGCAGTAACACTAACCAGATTAGATGTGCTCCCTCAGGCTTTGAGACACAGGTTAGTCATCAGTATGCGAGGAGAGAGAGAGTTGTAATGTGTGGACCAGGAAAGCAGAATTGAGCTGTTGCACTGAAAGAGCTGATATTCTCTTTTTAGGACTCATTATAGCATAATGGACTTTTTTTATTAACTGCAGGCACCACTAGCCTTTCCAGAGAACCTGGGAGCGTGGAAGCTGATGTGAGTTTGGATGAGTTGCAGTAAGGAACAGTGCAGCAGCTCCAGGAGCAGGAGAGAAAAATAACCCTGTGACCACCCCCCGGGGGGCAACTGTCCTGAAGTGGCCCCTGCACAGGCCAGTGCCTTCCTTGAACACTCTTTGCATCAGGTTGTTTTCAAGTAGAGGTGGCTCAGGCCAGCTAACTTTACACTTTGCGGTTAGTGGTGTCAGTAGCCTGTTGGCACTGCCTTTGGAAAGTGCTCTAAGAATGTCTTTCTAGGAGTTGGCTCTGGTGTGCCTCATCCCCTCTGGCTCCTCCTCCTGGGTAGGGCTGAGCTTCAAGTTTGAAGTGGCCCAGTGTCAGAGGAGCTGTGTAACAAATACATTACTGAGGTGAAATGCACTTGATGCTGTGGAGCTAATTCAGGCCTGAACTCTGACCTTGGCAGGGCTGCTCCCCAGCAGTGTAAGGAGCAGAGGGAAAGGCAACAGGTCAGTCAACAACAGGTTGGAAGGGGGTAAAGAGTCATGGGACTGGTGATGTTGGACTCAAGAGGCATCTTTGGATTCTAGTGGAGCAATGTTTCTGGTTCAGATGGTACCTGGACCTTCTGACTGCATTTCTCAGCAGGATTCCTGATCCTTGAGTGCTCAGTTTAGTGCTGGAGGTTTAGGATTGCATGAACAAGTAGCCCATGGAGAATGGGGAAGGGAACAGAGTTTGATATGAGATAGTGGTGTTGAAGTTTATAAGAGACTGAAGGAAACACACCTCTTTTCATGCCTTTGTCTTGTTGAACAAGGTCAAAGTGACAGCCAGCAGGGATTGAAAGGCAAAAAGCACGTGGCTAATCAAAACTGTCTGCTCCACATATGGACTGAGGAAAGCATGAGCTTTCCTGCCTATCCTCCTAAGGGCAGATAAAAGAGTGTGACATGCATGTGGATAATGAAAACATCCATGGCTAAATAAGATTTAAAGCAAATAAACATTCCTGCTTCAGGGCCAAAGTCTGTCTTTGACAGACAGAAAGGAGGGGGTTTTTCTGCTTTTCTTGAAGCTATCCACTGTCCTGTGCTGGGTGTTGACCTGGAAGGAGTGTTTGGTAGCTGGTGGCCCTAGGCAGGAGGAATAAGGTAGAATCTGCTTTAATCCTGTCATAGATATTATGCTAATTAGCCTTGAGCCAATTTAATACTTCAGTAAGGAGCAGGCATATCCTTCACAAAAATGGGTGTTAATGTCTTTCCAGAAAACCCCCTCCCATCTAGGAGAGGGCCACCCTCAGCACCCTGCTGTGTCTGTAACAGGGACTACTACATGGAGAATGGGCTCTTCCTCCTGCCCTGTGATCCCAGTGCAGCACATACCGTGTTCCCAGTGGATGTATCAATGTACAGCTCCACCAAATATGAGAAGTGAGAAGTCTTTGAAATGTTTCCCAGAGTGTTTAGGAGTCTGCTGGTAGTCAAATTTCAGTATTGTTGTTCTGTTCACTGGATAGCTAATTTCCTTTTCACTCTCTGAATTGTTGTATGGGTGTGGGGTGATGACAAAGCCTGAGCCTGGAAGAGAACTGTGTTGTGGTGCTGCATCAGGGAGCCCCACACCTGTGGTCTTGCAAGTCCTGGAGCTGGCAGACTCATGGCAGGGAGTGTGCACTGCTCTGTGAGGCCAACACCTGCCCCATGCCCTTCTTGAGCTGTAAAGCCTGCTTGTAGATAAAAGAGTATCTTTTGTCCTCTTTGGTCTCAGTCTAGCGCAGGTTTGAGGAGAAGGAGGGCTGTATCCTGATGCTCATCTTTGGTGAGCCCCATGGATGCAGCTGTAGTTTCTCCTCTGCCTCCTCACCTTCATGTCTCTCCCTGCACCTCATCCTCTGCTTTGTTCCTGTACTCTCTTTGCCAATGTGGCAGTGGAGAAGACAAAGCACCCTGATGAACTCTGGCTTGGCTTTCTCCCTTCTGCCCAGGGAGAGCACTCTCCCCAGTTTTCTCTGGCTGCCTTTTGCCTTTCTAATCAGTCATGGTAATTTACCCTGGCACTGTTTGGTAGGGGCTGTACCTTGGGCATCATGAGCAGCCAGGGTCAGCTGTCAGCCTCTGAGCCATGAGCCTAATGCAACAGAACAGATGTAGGTATTTTTTCCAAGTTTTTCCTGGGCAGCAGGATTAAAGTCTCTGTTCTCAGCTGGGGTCCCCGGTGTAGTCACTTCCCTCTGTGTTACACAACACCCTATTAAGAAGAACAGCACAAACATATTCATTGGGATCCCTTCCCCAGCCCTACAAGGCCAAGGAACAAAGGCGAGGGAGGTTTCCAAAGGCTGAAGAACTCTCTGTTTGGTCCAGGAGCCCTGGGATAATCCCACCCAGCTATCCCCATGTGAAAGGACCCTGCCTCTCTCTGCTGTTCTCCATCCTTGTGGTGCCAGGGATAAGAGGGAGCACAGAGGGTGGTGATGATAAAAGAGCGGTGGGGTTATGTTGTTCTCACATGTATCTGGCTGTATGCAAACTTGAGTGAGGACCAATGCAAGGACAAACCATTGTAGCAGCAGCAACCCTGCCAGGCCTGGTGTCTGCACCATCCCACTGAACTGGAGGCTTCTGAGGCTGTGTGTGTGTGCATGAGCAAGCAAGCAAACAGCAGCACGTGATGAGAAACCCCAAGGGGTTTTTTGGTGCTAGCAAGGGAGAAGGGGTAAGGTGCAGTCCATGTTCTAGACTTGCTTGAATTCAAAGGTGCCATGTCCTAAGAAGATCCATGTCTTCTGATTGCAAAAGTACTGAGAGAGCTTGCTGGAAATGGAGGCAGTGTGCTCTCCATAGATGATCCTGAAGTGGCTGGCCACAGAGAGGGACTGCAGGCACCCTTGGTGAGCAGGAGAGGGCTTCCCCAGCAAACCAAAGGGAGCAGTCAAGTCCATGTGAGCACACGAGGATCTGCTGCCTGTGCACCAATTACTTGCTCTAGTGACAAAAGACCATAAATGAACAAGAGAGTTAATTAGGTCTGCAGCAGCCCAGGTCTGGAAGCCTGCAGAGCTGAGAAATTTGGAAAGAGTTCAAAGGCGCAGGGGGAGGAGAAGGCCCTGGAGCTCTGGGTAGCAAAGGTTCTGCTGGTTTTTCCCCTCAGAGAGCACCAAGAAAAAACATCTTTGACCTGAAGGATGGTCCCCAGGAGGGGGAGAGATCGGCTCCTGGCAACATCTGTTTGTTCAGGCCTCCAAGGCTTGAAGGCCTGAAGGACTTAAACAGCCTGTTAATTCACTGCTTCGTACAGCTGCAGACCCTTTGTCATTGCAAGCAAGCCTCCAGGGCAGCATGTGCAGTTGTGAGCCAACTCCTTCAGCGTGGTACTCTGTGCGTTGGATGATCCAGTGAGCTGTCAGCAGGGCTGGGGGGCATACTGCAGCTGTCTGGCCCATGTCTAGTAAAACACTTGCAGCAGGTCCTTTCCATCTGCTTTGGCCCAAGAGTGACCCTTGCAAACCTCCCCTCCCTTGCAGTCGCCTCAGCAGATGGTGGGAAGGCAGATGGAAAGAGAAATTTCTGAATCTTTAGCAACAGAAAAGTCTGACCTTGTGATACCTTTGACTCCAACTGCAGGTACTGGGTTCTTGCAATGCCACCTTAACCCCCTGAACTGTGGTCTCTAAGTCCCTTCTCCCACCCCCTTGAAGCACCTCCTGCTCCCTTCTCTGGACCTCAGTGGAGGCTCTGGATGGCATCCAGTTGGAAGAAAGCCTGCCCTAGCTCTGCAAGCAGAGTGGGAAGAGGCAGCCATGTTACGAGGGAAGCTCACAGCATGACAAGAGCTGAGGAACACTAGCGCTCTAGATGATGTCTTGTTGGAGTCTTGGGGTCTGTGATTTGGGGCTGAGGGTGTTCAGCTGTGGTGAATCACTGCAAACCACTTTGAGCAGCTGCTCTCGACTACCCCCTCTTGTACCCTGGTTGCATAAAGTCTGCTTTGGGAGGGGCACAGAGGATCCTTTCCCTGTCTGCAGTTATGGGGACTGCAGGAGTTTAAGGAGGTGGAATGGCACACTTGGCCTGTGGCAACACTGGAGGGTGTTCCAGCTCAGCAAGGGTGTTGGGGGCAGCTGAGTCATGTGTTGCCTGCCAGACTGCACCAGCTGCTCTGGAGTCAGGACTCAAACCCAAGCTTGGTCACTATTCCAGACTTTTCCTTCACCTCATTTGTTAGTGGCTTCAAATGCAAATTCAGTGGCAGGTATGTGGAGGCTTGGTTGGTTTTGCAAAGCTCTTGTCCAGCTGCCTTCATTCAATCTGCCTTGCTGGTGGGCCTGGCTGGATGTGAGCACTGCAAAGATCTTGGAGGGAATGTGTGGGGTATCCAGGTTATAGTGCTGTCACCTTCCTCTCTGTATGATGGCAGTGGTTGGCTTGGAGACAGGAGAGGCACTTCCCAAAACACAAGTGCTGTTGATGCATCCAAGTGCAACACAGCAGTGGAAGGTTTGCTCTGCAGAAGCTGCTCACCCCACCTCACATTAGTACAACTGAGACAGCTTGTAAGAGATGGCCCTTCGTCCTGCAAAATAGCTTGTGCAGGCAGTGTGGACAAGAAGCAAGAAACAGACCACAAAGGAATAGCAGGGTAGTGGAGAAAAACTTGGAAAGGTCGCCTGGCCTGCAAATGCAAAGCTGTCCTGGGGCCATGTAGAGGGGCTCCACTGTAGTGTTTGGTACCATGCCCAGCCTGAAGCTCTAGCACCATTTAGTAGGCTGGACCAGCCTTGGCCTCAGTCTTGTTTGGCTGGATGAAGCAGTTGTCATCTTGTCCCAAGTACAGTATCATTGTCACTTTTTAATTCCTCCAATGAGGTGTTGCAAACAGACGTACATGTGTTGTAGCTGTACTTTGGAATTAGATTTGTCTCTGGGGGCAGGCAGTGATAAGTGTTAAGAGCTGTTTGGTTCCCAAACTCTTGTGTTTCTGAACTGGTTTCTAACAAGAGCAGAAGTCACAAAGCTGGGGAAGAGGCTGTGTTCCCCACCAGAAACATCCTGATGGTCTGGGAAGGTTTCCTATGCTGGTGATGCCCTCCCAGCAGGTGCAGTTAATAACCAGGCTAAGGTCATTGGTAGCGTTACCTGACAACTGCTAATTAGTTTTGCCCTTGTTCAGTGCCTGCCCCTGGGATTTCCTTGGCAGCTGCAGGGGCAGATCTGGGTCTGTAGACATGGGTCCCCTGTGAAAAGAGGCTGCTGTGATAAATAACCATCTATGAATAAGAGGAGAAGCGGTAAGAGGAGAAAGTTGCCAAAGCTTTAACTCCGGTGAGTGCAGAGGTTCAGCCTGCTTCAGATCTGCTGGCAGGCAGGGAAGGGTTCCTGGCCAGCCAGGGTGTTAACAAGCCAGAGGTGAGCTTGGGTGAATAGGACATCAGGATGAGTTGCTTAAGTCAGAGTGCCAGAGAAAGCCTCCAGGGAGATTAAGTGTCTTAAGTGTCATCAGCTCTGAGATAACAAGAACCAGAAAACACCAGGAGGTAAAATAGCACAGACCTGTGAAAACAGGCTGGTGGGTCTGGGATCCTCATGGATTTGTGCTGACTGCAAGGGCTGGTAGGGAGGGTGGCCATGGGGTTGTCTGGTGTTTATGGAGGGGCTGAAGAGTTAATCTTCCTAAATCTCAGAGGCAGTCAACTCTGAAAGACAAAAGTGATGCCCCCTGGTCCTCACCCCTGCTTCTTCTGTTGTCTTGAACAGAAAGCAAGAAACCAGGGAAACGGCAAGGGCTGGATCTGCTATCATTGTGTTTGCATGGTCAGGGAGAATGAGGCTCCAGGCTTAGCTTCTTGACCAAGGCCCTGTAACTTGGGGGTTGAGGAAGCCCCTAGGGACTGGAGCCAGGAAGTGCAGCTAAAAGCATGTGTGGATCCACAGGTGTCACATCATCAAGAGGGGCACCTCCACCTCTGCTGATGGTGACCAAACCCATTACGGCAAAGCTGGTGAATGGCCACCTGTGTTAGAGGTTACAAAAGAGTTAATGATGCTGGAGCAAGTTGCCTGGGAGGCTGTGGAGCCTCCATCCTTAGAGGAGTTCAAAAACTCGATCAAATGTGACTCCAGCATCCTAGCCTCAGCAGGGGACTGGGTCCTTCTCCAGAGGTCACATCCCAGCTCAAGCAGTCTGTGAGTGTGTGGGAGAGCACCAGGGGATGATCACCACTGCCAGGATAACCTGCTTGCTTGGCTGTGGCTGGGAGGTTCATAGCTGGCTGATGCAAGGACAGTAGGAGCTGTTTTCTCCTCACCTCCTCTGTGAAACCAGAGTGATGGCATCCTTCACTACTCCCTTGCCTGTGCCAGTCCTTGCAGGGCTGTGGCTGAGACCTGCAGGGCAGGAACTCCAGGGCACAGCAGAGTGCTTTTGGAAGCCATCCGAGCTGGGCCCCACAGTGGTAAAACTGACTTGGTTCCATGCCTCCCATTGGGAGGCAGGGCTGTAAAGCAACTGTGGAAGTTAGGCACCAGCAGCCACCTGGCTGTCTTTGGCATTAGGCCTGAACTGGTGAGGGTGAGGGCAGGGTTATTTCACAAAATAGTGATGCAATATCTGGTGGGGTTTTCTTTTCCTGGTTGTCTCCTTGCTGGTACCCTGAAGGCTTGTGGCAAAGGGCAGATGTTTGTGCTTGTACCTGTGCCTCAGGTGCATGCCTTCCTCTGCCTACAAAGGCTGTATTCCCAGGCTGGAGAGAAGCTCCGTGTTGGCTGTGAGATCTCAGGCTGGATTAAGTGGCAAAGGCAAATCCTCAGCTTTGGGAAGAGCACACTTGACCTTTGCCTCTACAGAGTTATGTTCTCCCTTGGGAGGAAGTGTTGGTTCAGCTGCTAAACAAAGCGCTAGCTGTCATGAGCAGGACCTGCCTGCCTCAGGGAGGGAGGGCCTGGGGTGGGGGTCAGGTTTATAGTCTAGGAGGAAGAAGAGACAACACACCCATTGACCTGTAAGTTTAGAGGTGACCAGCTCAATTTAATGAGAAATGCAAAGCTATGCTGCCTCCCCTCTCAGTAAAAATACACCATCTGAAATGGTCTGGGCAGATGGGCCCACTGGCACATGCAGAAGCATCTTGCTTGGCAAGATCCAAATGATATTTTGAATCCCCTTCCCTTATTTTCCAACTTGTTCTCTGTTATGTCTTGTAGTACCTCTTAAGCTGAAATCTTTCTAGCAACTTTGTAGGCTCTCAAGTCCCATGGAAGAAGTGTCCAGTAGTAGAACTGGGCCCTAACATGGACTTCAGACAATGTTGTATGTGCTCAGTGGTAGGAGCAGCTAAACATGGTGGTTCTCCCTGAGCAGTGACCTGTGTACAGCTCCCACATTAATTCAGGTGCTTTCTCTTGTCCTTTGTTCTACGAAATGTAGCTCACTCTAGCACCAGAGGGCTTAGCAAAGTACGTGGGCAAACACGGAGAAGGCGTGTGGGGTGATCTCTTTTCCACTTCCCCCCCAGTTTAAAACAAATACATAAAGACAAAGAAATTGGCTGAGTGCAAAGCACCATAGAAATGTATTTGTATCTTCGTCACTACAGGTACACTGTTTGAAGGGTTGGGGTTACCCCTGACCTTCACACCTTTATCTCTCCCCAGTCTCCTCCACGAAATCCTCTTGAATTTGGAACCACTTTGAATGGTCACTTCAGAATGACTCTAAAGAGGTAGTTCAATGTTACTGAGAGCATGTGAGTTTGGGAGGGAAGATACTCACTGGGGTGAAGCTGATGAAAGAATCCATGTTTGCCCGAGTCTCAAATGGCTCAGTGGTCTCCAACAGTGCTCAGCCACTATGTTAGCAAAGTGGTTTCTCTTTCAGGGATGATGAGTATAGTCTGGTAGTCAGTACTGCAGGATAGGAATGTTGCCTTCACCTGCAGGTGGACTGTCAAAATGGAAGGAGATGAGAGGATTGTTAATCAGCTGCTGATTAACTTCGGCCCAGACCATCTGAAGATCTTGTGGGAAACAACCACTACATTACCAAAACTCTCCTGTATGCTGGGGGTAGAGCTAGCTCCTGCCCTATCAGCTTTACAGGTTGTCTGTGTCTCTTGCCTCTGTCACTCACACCCCAAAGTATTGGCTGTGTTTTTGTTGTTGTGGGATGACTGGAAAGAGACCAAAATCTGTCCAGTATGTTACTGAACACTTATGTGGGAGGTCTGTTGTTAGCACCGGTGTGAGTGCTGCACATCTGAGAAACAAATACAATGAGAGAGGCTGCACACGTGAAACAACTCAGGGCAGTGGGCCACGTTCCTCCTTTAGATCTGCTTGGTGCTGACAAACCCATTAGTGGCAGCTGGGTGTTGCTGCTGATCAGGACTTCACTGAGAGCAAAAGCCCTGGAATCTGTTGGCAGCTGAGCTTTGCACAGGACCAAGCTGCTGGAGTCAGTTACCCCCTCCCAACCCATATGGTGCAGATTCAAAATTCTGAGCACGTGGACTTTCTGGGAGATGTTTGGCTGTAGTCTAGGCTTTGTGTAGCTGCGTCAGCAGGTTGTAGGGTGGGAAAGGCACTGGATTTCACTTCCAGTGAAAGTGCTTCCTTCCTAGAGCCTTGCTGACACAGCTTCCTGGACCACTAGTGTCAGGAAGGGGCAGTTCAGTTTCTAAGGGAAGGTGGGAGGGAGGAGAGGCTCAGCCCAACCTGCATGGGGCATGAGAAGGGCACCAAACCATCCTTGTAGCCCAGCTGCTTCCTCCACTAAAGCAACCAGACAGAGTTTCTGCCATACTCAGACTGTTTGGAAACATGTTGATAAACTTCCAAATGTCTATTTTACAATCCAGATGTGCTAGTCTTGGCTGTAAACCCTCATCTGAAGAACAGGTGTGCTATAATGTTTCTAGCAGTGGCTCTAAAGCCAGCTGGAGGCTTGAACTGAGCAGAGGCCAAGGGGCTGATGCCATATAGGATATGGATACTAGGGCAGGGACAGGTGAGGCAGAGAGCTGTAGGTCAGCAGTAGTTCATGTCAACTCAGAGTCAGACTGTGAGGGAAGAAATGGCCAAGATGGAATATCCCTCAGCCCCCAGGCTCTGCTTAGCAGCACTGGAGCTGTTGCAGAAGAGGCTGCCCTCTTGTCTGGGTAACACAGATGCATCCCTGAGGTGCACTGGCTTTGGGTGGATCTGTCCTGGTGAGGAGGCACAGGGCTAGAGCTGGCCACCAGCCTCTGCGGTTTCTCTTGACATCCTCAGGAGCTCTGTGGTCTGGGAGGCACTGCAGGTCAGAGCCCCTCCCTGCTGGCATTGCCATGGGAACTTAAATAAGTGGGGCAGATGCTTCCTTGGACCAACCTTCATACGCACTTTCGTCCTGAAAAGCAGGTGTTCCTTCTGGGCTGGGAAAGGTGTCTTGCTGGGCTTGGATCTGGTTTCTGAAAGCTGTTCTGGGGAAAAGCACAGTTGCAGTAGAAGGACTGGTGGCAGCAGTGGGCTACCAAAGAGGAGCACCAGCTCTCTGGTGTGGGAAGGACAGCCAGTCCTAGGTGCAGGCTGACAGGAAGCTTGTGGATGGTGGGGATGAGGCAGAGCACAAGGTGTTGATACCACACCACCTCAGTTACACATGGTGCCTGCGAACTCAGACAAGAGGTCCATGCTGATAGCCCATTGCTGTATTCCCCAGGTCCCCAAACTTGCTCTCACACAGGATTTTAGCTCCATTGTTACCTCTCGGTGATTTGTGTAGCCTGAAGCTTTTGTCAGTGATGTTCATACCCTCCATATCTCCCACAGATCCAGCCAAACTTGCAAAGGAAGCAGAGCCTAACTGAGAGAAACCTGCTTTTGCTGAAAGGGGGCAGCAAGGTTAGGGTGACTCACGGCAGGGGCCATATGGGTCCCATCTCCTCGTGGAACAAGAAACCAAAGTGGCATTTAGAGGGGTCCCCAGAGACAGCACTTTTCCCGTCACCTCAGGTGGCCCTGGCCATGCCCTGTGCCCAGCCAGGAGCATTCAGCATCCCCATGTCCCTCACAGGGCATAAGGTATAAAGGCATAAAGCTAGCTAGTGCTGTTGCTTCATTTTCATCAGCTCCCAGATTGCACTCTTAGCTGGGGAAGAACTTTCCTGCTCTGTAGCCCTGTCTGTGTTCCTCCTGGTCCTCCACAGCAGGAGCTGCCCATAGACCAGCCCAGTTTGCACAGCCTCAAAGCAGGCAGTTCTGACCTGATGCTGCTGATGCAGGGATGTTCCCCAGAAATATCAAGAGCTCCCCACCTCCTTCAGTCCTGCCACACTCCAGGAGCTTCCCTTGGCTCAAGGATGCAGAGGGCCTGGCTCTGGGAGGGAGGAAGGAGAGGGTCTCTCCCACGTCAATGGTGCCAGCTGCCTTCCTCAGCTGCCACCTCTGCTGTCAGGGCTTGCCAGCCTTGAGAGAAAGCAGGTGGCTGCCTGTGCTTTTGGCACTGCTTTGTGCTTGAGCTGTGCAAGTCTTCCTTGCCTGCTCAGATGTGCTGAAATGGGGAAAGGGGAGAGGGTGGGAAGGCAGAGGCATAGCCTGAAAATGCAGAGCTGAGCACAGAGGTAATCATCATCATCAGAGAAGATTGGCCCTGCTTTTGTCATTAGCTCCAAACTCCTCTGGGAGAGGTAGGAAAATCATGAATGCCATCTCTTTATCCATGTTATGGACTTCTGTGCCTGGCGTGGCCTGTCTGGGTGGGAAGTGGATGCTTCCCCATCTCAAGCTCCTTGTGTTTCTCAGAAGATTATGACCTGATATGGTATGGCAAGAAAGGGGGCTTTGCTCATCTTCTCTGCAGCTGACCTGCATTTATTTCCTAGTTAGACTCTCATTCATCATTATTTCCTGTAAGACTGTCGGTCCTTTCTTAAGGCTGTGTGCCACACCTATATGTAGTCACCACCGGACAGTAGTCAGAATGGCAACTAGTGAGGGAGACTTGTGGAGCTGTGATGTCACCAGAGAGCTGGATTCCCAGCCTATGAAGTCATAGCTGGGAAATTGGGTACTCAGCCTAATCCCAATTATTGCCCACTGGGACTGTAAAGTGTCAATGCACTAGTCTGTTGCGTGATGACTAACTATTTAAGCTCTAACACATGCCACCTAATAATTGTCACTTTTTAAAGTTCCCTAAGATTCACTTATTAATAAGCTATTAAACATCCCCTTTAAATCATTGCACTGTAATGAGCTGAGGTCACTGCTCACACAGTGATTGCAGTGCCCAAACTGGTAGGAAAGCACCTAAAATCTTGTGATGGGTATGAGTCCACACTCTCAGGATGGCAGAGTAATCAAATTATTTGCAGATATAACCTCACCCCCATGAATAATTCTTATTTCAGGATCTACCATCATCAGTTTTACTCTGTTATGCAAAGCTGATGGGCTAAAGAACTTAAAGTCGAAGTTCCCCATGCCCTGGGCAGCCACAATGAGGTTCTTAAGGAAGGAACAGCAACCTGAAGGAAACAAATCATTGCTTTTTAGGAAGATTGCTTTGGAATCAGAAGTAGGAATGAAACTACTTTAATCACAAACACTCTGTAGAATTAGAAGTTTGATTCGGGTTTGGGTTTTTTTCCTCATCTCTTTGTTGTTAAGAAGTTCAGCATGGAAGGAATTTCTCAGGAAGAGCTTCTTCATCATAGTCTGGGCATGGCCTGGTTTCTTCTGTCCTCACTGCTGGATCAACTGGTTTGCATCTCTTATATTTTCTACAGGTTGTGGTTTCCTTCAGAAGTACTGCCTGTGAAGTTGTACCAGACATCAGGAACGGAGACTTTTCACTTAGGGGAGGACCTCAGTCTCCCTGCACACCCTCAAGCTGCAATTCCTGCTTCCCTGTTCCCTTCCAGTCTACTATTCCAGGCAACTATTGAACACACTAATGTTCAATAGTTGCCACAAGATTAGCCTCCTGGCATTGAGACCACAGTGAAAATGGGAAGAGAAGGTTATGGAAATTCACACTATCAGGGCCCTTTCCACTGTTTTCAGCAGTGCCCTGACCTGCCTCTTCTTGGGTCACAATCCATAAAAATGGCAAGATGTTCTGCTTCCTTCTTCCCTTTCCCTTTCCCTTTCCCTTTCCCTTTCCCTTTCCTTCCTTAGTGAGGACAGCTGACAAATGAGTGGAGCAGCTGAAGTTCCCCATCCGGCTGATGTCCTGAGCAAGCTTGTTCCACAGGGAACGTGTGATGCAATGGATTTCCTGGTCAGGGCAGCCTCTGTGCTCCTAGGGCATGATCAGGCTTTCCTGATTTTCACTGTTCCCTGCCACATGCAGTTCCAGCCACAGGTATTGAAGAAGCAGAGAAGCCAGCCCAGCCTCTTGGGAAGAGGGAAGATTGCAGTCAGATCATTTCAAACAGGACTTCATTAATTATAAATGGACAGACTCCCTTGAGCTGCTGTAGCTCTGCATGAGTCCCATTCTAATTGAGCATTCTTTTTTCCTCCTGAGGAGTTGCCAAACAGGCTCTAAATAGTGTGGATAAATAAGGAACCAGCTGTGCTCTGCAGCCAGCCCAACCAGGGCCTTTCTACAGCAGTAGCCCACAGCAATCTCCTCTCTGCCTCACTCTGCGTTCCTGTCCCTTGGGTTCTGCCATCTGATCCTGCTCTCCAGGTTTCTTTTTTCTAGTGGCATGTTTTTGTCTTCTTTTGTAACCTCTTTCTCAGCATGTGGTCTCAGCCCTTGGTAATGCATGGACATATGCTTAGACAACAGCATGACCAAGAAATCCAGTTGTAGGACACCCAGTTGCCTGGTCTGTGCCTCCATCTCAGAGGTTGCCCTGGGTAAATGAAAGCAGAAGGAATGATAAAATCAGTAAACCTTGGCTTTAGACTAAGAACTGGACAATTTCTCTTCTGTGTTCTGACAACACACCTCTGCTTACACAGCTCTTAGCTGCCTGCTGGTGGCCTCCTCCTAGGGAGAAGCCAAGATGTCCCCAAGGCTCTGAGGGAAGCACCAAGAGTGTGTGCAGATGGCCGAAGGGCCAGGCTGTGTGTCTGGCTGTAGTGGCTTCTCTGTTGGGTGGGAATGTCTACTTCCCTGGGTGCCATAAATATGAATGGGCTCAGCTGTGTGTATCTCATGGCAAAGGCAATGGGTGGGAATGCTGTCCACGGAGGATTTGCTGGCTGTGTTTGAAAATTCAGAAGCTGCTTTTCCTGCCTTTCTGATGCCCATGGTTACAGAGATCCTCTCCAGAGGTCTCTCTGTACTGTTGCCCTATCCAGCTCTCCACAGCTGCTATGTCCTCTCTCCTGGTGTGAGATCGCTCTTTTTGGAGAAGCTGCGAGTTGTACCTCTACAAGGCTGGCTCCACACCCTGATTTTTAAGCCAGTGAGGCTGGCCAACCTTCCCCTGCCCTTGAGCCCTGAGCAAGGGGAACACTCCTTCTTCTTCTGCGGGAGCTGCAGGCAGCTTCTGAATCCATGGAATGTGTCCCATCTGCAGTGTGTTATGGGTATGCTCTCAGCAGAGGAAGAAGCACATGTGGGTTGTGAACCCTTCTGAAGAGGAAGAAAAGGGGCTAATTAATCGAAGGGATACAGTGCCAGGAGGCACATCTGGGCGCCAACTGGCCCTGGAAGCATGGCTCCCAGGTGTTACCGCCCCAAGGGAACTGTGCAGAGCTGGTGTGGACCCAATGGGTGGGGTAACGAAGGTGTGAGGGGCCTAGCACAGAGGGCCCCCCATTAGCACAGTCTTCTGTGAGAAGAGTCCCTTCTCCCTATCCTTTGAGAGGGTTCAAGATGATGTGACTTATGCTCATCCCTCCAGGTCAAGCCTGCTTTGACCCCTCCGGCCCTGTGGCTTTGATCCTCAGCTGCCCAAACACTCTACCCTCTCTGCCATAGACAGGGCAGGTGAGAATTGTCATCAATGCAGGCCACACTTGCTCCTCTTCTCTGCAGGGTCTGATGAGCTCCTTGCTTTCTGACCTGGCTGCCAGGTGTGCCTCATTCAGCTTAGTGCTCTGGCCCTAGAAAGCATGGACTTCTAGAGGTGCTGTAACTGCCCTCGGACTCTCCTCTGGTGCCGTTTCTGTTGCCAAGAAGGTCACATGGTGAATTAAGGGAAGTGAAGGCAGTGAAAAGCACTTGGAACTTCCTGCCTGAAGGTTGTGTCCCTAGAGGAACCCTGTGCTCCCTGATGCTGGGGGCTGGACTGTCAAACCCTGCTTGCCAACTTGTTGCCCCATCCTCACTCTGCTGCTTTCTCTTCCCAAGTGCAAGCTTGACCTCAGAAGCAAACAGCCCAACCATTCACACTCTGCCTGTGAGTTTCTGAGCAATGAGGTATTTCATGTTTGACTGCTGAGCCCCCACTGTGCCACATGCTGAAGCCCAACCTGCACTAGGACTCCCCACACCCCCTGTCCTTCCCCCCTTTCCGATGGGTTCGTTTTTGGGAATGGCCAAGTATGAGCTATGGAGCACCTGCACATAACCCCCTGTGCCCTCAGCTCCTTGTGCCAGACAGCCCTCAGGTGGGGGGACTGGGGGCCACTGCCCACAGCTGGCCCTGTTCTGTTGCAGCACTTCTGTGGGATCAAATGGCATCAGCACATCCCTGAAAAAGCTAAGGAGTGTTTGCATGTGTGAGGCTGCAAGGAGCTCAGTGTCCAGCTCCAGGGGGTTACTGTAAACACGGAGCTAAGCTGATTTGAGTAGGGATGCCAACTGCCTGGGCCAGGCTCCACCACAGCCAGGGGTGGCTGCAAGAGGTGCCAGGGGGCCGTTGATGGCTCTGCTGGGTTTGCACATCTCATTGCTCAGCCCCATCAGGGAGGCACAAGCTCCTGCAGCCCCACTACTGTTTGTAGTGCCCCAAGTGCAGGCTCCTGTGCACATGTTGTCCCCTGAGGATGCTGAAGTCGTCTTCTTCTCTGGGGTGATCCAGCACCTCTAGGAAGGAGGAATCCACTTGTGCCCCCTGTTCTGGGGTCTCCTGCTCTGGCTTTGAGCACTACCCTGGCTCTTGGCTGCTTTGTTTATGGCTTTGTTTATGGCATTGATAATTTTCTCATGTCAGGTTTAGGCACAAGCATTCTTTCCACTGCTGCATAAGAAAGTAATTAGGTGAGGATGGAAAGGACATTCTTCTTCCTCAGAACAAAGAAACAAATCACGGCTGTTACTGGGCATTGCTTATGACATCCACCACCATGCAAACTCCTTCTCAAGTGACAGTCTCTGCCCTGATAGGACAGAGAGCCAAGCAGATTGCATCCCAGGAAGTGCCAAAGCACCCTCTGCTATTTCTGCTGCCCTGTAAGCCAGCTGCCAGCTCCAAGGTAAAGCCTGAACCCACTTTGCCCATTATTCTGGTCACACTTGCTCACCCCTGAAGTTACCTCCCGTCTCCCTCATTTGCCACCCCCAGGCAGGAGGGGTGTGCTGAGGTCCTGGTCCACTCCAGACGCAGCATGCTTTCAGGGAGATTCATTCCCTGTGCTTTTGCTCTTTTCCCAGCTCCTCGGCATGCTGGAGGGTAGGCAGCAGTGCTCCCATCCCAAGAAGGGGGTGACTGTGCTCTGAGGGAGCCTAAAAGTCGAAGGGCAATGAGAAGAAGGGAGATGGAGCCACCGGTTTCAAACAGGAGAGGCTTTAGGAGCACAACTGCTGGAGGCTGGAGAGATAGAACTGGGGGAGCTGGACAGACCCCTCTGCCACAAAGCTGTCAGAAAGCAGACAGCTTGGGGAGGATCAGGGAAGGCAGCACCTGTAGCAGGAGATTCTGAAGGAAGAGGAGCATCAGTGGGATGGGGCTGTAACCGGCTGGGGGAGCAGTGGGCACAGAAGAGGAGCCAGTAGTCCTATGTTGCAGTCACCCCACACATCAAAAGGGACAAAAGAAATCAGATAAAATCATGGACTGATATGACAATTTGCCTTTTAAACCCAGTGGCTGAGCTGCAGCAGCTGGCTGAAAGAGCCCCTACCCTGCGAGCTGCTGGAAGATGTAAAGGTGTACCCAAAGGATCACCCTGTGCACATGCAGAGTTCCTTGTGTTCTCCTGCAGACATCCAGCTGCTGCACTCACAGTCACCACAGGACCCACTGCAGGGACAGAATCCAGTGAGTATCTCCTTCCTGTGAGCATTTGTGGTGCCCTAATCTGTCTCTTTGCATGTAGAGAGGCAGCAAGAGGCCTTTAGTCACCCACTAAGGTAACCAATGCTTCTGTGGGTTGGAATGGGTTCACCCCAAATAAAGGATAGTGTCTGCACTCCAGTGGGAGGATCTGCTCCTGGCCCAAGATGGAAGAGCAGCAGAGATCTGTAGAGATGTGGCAGAGCACAAGGTCAAGCTAATGTGTGTGGCTGAAAAGGGATTTGTGCCCCTGCTCTCCCTCCTCTTACTCTTCTCTCAGTCTTTCTCAGCCTCTTGGTTAAGTCCTCCCTCGGCCTCTTGGTACTCAGGCAGAGGCTGATGGGGGGAAGGATGGACATCTACTCTAAGCTCCTGGAATACGTCTCCTGAAAGATCTCTCAGGCTGAAGGACCTGGAGCTTATAGGTGGGTTCTTTTCTAGCCTAAACTTATACAAGGAAGGTTATAAAGCCCTGAATGGGGTCAAGAGGATCTGAGAGCTCTGGAGTCAGCGTGGGATAGCCAACAAGGCTCTTCCCGTCGCCGTGCCTTTCTCCTGCTAGATGCGATCCAGAGCAGCGAGAGGGCTAGCAGTGCCGATGCAGCTCCAGAAGTCTCCAGATGCTGAGGGGCAGCGGTGTATTCTTCCGGCATCCGTGCCTTCTACTCCGTGCTCCCAGAGCCGGCGTCGCTTCACCTTTCCTGGGCGTTCCCAGCTGCGGCGGGGCCCGGCGGGTCGCTGCGGGCCGGGCATCGGGGCGGGCTGCGGGGGCTGCACGGCGGCTGCCGGGCCGGCGGCGGCCGGGTCTCCCTGGCCAGGCAGGGGTTAAGGCTTCTCTGTTGTAGTTTGTTTCCCTTTGCCAAAGTGGGTGTTGCTGGAATGTCTCCTCTCCTAAGAAGGGGGGCCGAGCCGTGTCCTCTGGAGAGGGGGGATGTCAGCATCAAAAAGACACAAAGGGGGAGGTTTCCAAAAATAAAACCCTCCATCCCCTCCAGGCGCTGCTAGTGCCAGAGGCAGGCGCGAAGGTGCTTGGAGCTGCCTGCGGAGCGCGGGATCTCGCTGGCAGCCCGGAGAGCGGGGCCGGCTGCCCTTCTCCTCTTCCTCCTCCTGCGGGGTCCGCCCGGCAGCCCTCTCCCCTGCCTCAGCACTGCTCTCTGCGCCCCCGGCCCCGGTGGGCGGCAGGTCCCGTCGGAGTCCCGGAACGGGATGGGGCGGTGAGCGGGGGGCGGAGAGCCGGCGGTCCCCGGTGCCCCGCGCCCGCCGGGGGATGCCAGCCGGGCGCTGAGCGCTCCGCACCGCCCGTCTCCCCTCGCCGCCGGCTGACACCATGCGGGGCGCTGCCGCCAGCCTGCTCCCGCTCACCTTCGCCGTCCTCCTGGGCTTCGCCCGCTGTCGGCCGGACTCGGCGGCTAGGCTGGAGCAGGGGGCCGGGGGGGCGGCGCGGCTACGGAGCCGGGGGGCTGCCCTGGGGGCGGTGGGCACGGCGAACGGCCTGTCTCCAGCGTCCCGGTCCCCTCCACCGTCACGGCCCCTCCCCGCAGCCCTCCACGTGGATCGCGGCTCCGCGGCCGCCGCGGGGAGCCCGAGCGGTGCCGACGGCCGGAGGCAGCGTCCCGACCGCGGGCTGCCCGCGCCCCGGGGCCAAGCGGGCGATGCCGGGCTCGGTCCCGGCGCGGGACAGAGGAACAGGCAGGACTCCTCCCGCCAGCGGCAGGGCAGCGGGCTAAAAGCGCGAGTCGTGCCCCGGGCGAAGGAGCCAAGCGGCAGAGGGAGGATGGCGGGGTAAGTGCTGCGGTCGGGGGGGGATCCTGGGGATCTCGCTGGAGATGCGTAGCGTGAGCCCCGGTGTTCCCGGCGCTGGGAAGCCCCGGACGCAGTGGCCGGGTTTCATCCCGAGCCCCGTCCTGCATCCCCTTTTCCATCCCACGGGCGCTCCCGGCGTTGCCACGTCCCCCGCGGGATGGTGGGGCAGTGCTCCTCCGGCACCGGCTCCGGAGCGGCGCGGGAACCCACTCGATGCTCGCTGTCGCGCTGCGCGTCTGTCCCGCACTTGCGGCCGCGCCGCCCCCAGCCCCGGTGGGTGCGTGTGTCGAGTCGGTGTGCGCGCAGGCGGGGCGTGTAACCCGAGTGTGCGTGGGCCGCCGGCCGCCGCCTGCCAGCCGTGGGGCTGCGTGCTTCGGCAGCGTTCGGATGGAGTGCCCTTCTGGCTGATGGGGGCCTCGGCTGGCAGGCAGCTGCGCGGCAGCGGGCACTGTCCCAGCTGCCCTCTGGAGCTGCCCACGGCCGTCCTGGGACGCATGCAGGGTGGGGGACTCCCGAGAGGGATGTAGGGTGATTTAGGTGGTGGAGAAGTTGGAGGGGCTTGCTTGGTTCTGCGGGACGGGGTCTGTCTGCTGCCGGTCTTGCTGCAGGTACCTGGCCTCTTGGCTCCTTCCTCCCATAATGGGCCCCTTGTAAGCACTCCACGCCGCAGCTTCCCATGGCTTGAGTTGGCTCAGCCGAAGGAGGCTTCCTATGACTTGCCTGGCAGGGCTGCTTCCAGCTCCACTCTCTGGCTACAGCTCTGAAGAGGTGGAGGGGATATCGTATGGCGAGGCCAGCTGCTCGGTTGTGAGGGGAGCCTGTGAGCAGGACGTCTGGCACAGGGCTGATATACTTTTCAGCCCAGGGCCCCTTCCTCTGCAGTTCCCTCGCTGCTGCCCTGTGGCTGATGCCCTTTGAGATTAGCTCTTTTGCCACTTGGGCAGGGTTACCAAAACCATGGTGCAGGAATTTGACCAGCCCATGTGGCACTGTGTGTGTCCACTCTCATGTGAGCCTTGCTAGAGGGGTTATGGGGGCAGGCTCTGGGTTTACAGCCCTCTGACATGGGCAGAAATGTCTTCTGCTAACATCTGGTGGGGAGCTTCACTAGAACACAAAACGTCTCCCTCCCATACTGATCTCCTTCCAAAGTTTTGAGACAGAAAAGTTTTCTGTGCCACTCTGTGTACTTACCTTCAACAGATCCACAGAAACAAGTTCGCTCTACTTCCATTATGTTTGATATGTAAAGTATCACTAACAGCCAGGCATATAGGTTCTGAGCTTACCCAGCTCATCATCTTGGCTTGTCAGACACCCAGAGAGGGAGTCTTGGGAAGATCCAGTCCTGCTCAGTCAGATTTGGACTTTTCTGGGCTCAGAAAGATTTTACCCTTTCTGCAGTTAGAATGCTGTCCGTGTTGCTTTGGGATCATGTAGCAGTTTGGTTCAATTTGAGTCATCTGATATGTAGCATGTTTGTTTTCAGACTGCAGCTGCCTCTGGTGACAACAGCTGGCCTGTGCTGCTGTCAGGAGCATGTGGGCAGCCCCAAGGTTCACACTGTGTTCAGAAGAGTGCTGAACCTTTTTGCAAGTAGCTTTCATCCCTTACTCCAGGGTGTAGACAGGGATGGTTGGTCCAGCACTTACACACGGTTTACCTGTTATCATCCATATCTGAGAGTGCCATTGCCTCCAAGCTTAACGGAAGGAAGAGCTGTGTCCTAGTGCTGTGTTTCTCATGCAGGCTCTGCTGCACTTTCTGCCTCTGCTCTGCACTAGAAAATCAAGGCTAGGGATACAGAGCTTTCTCCAATTCTCACGAACTTCAGTTCTGAAAAGTGCCTATAATGGCTTTCTGTCTGTTTGGGAGTCCAAAGTGTCACTTTTGAAGTTTCTCTATAACCTGCTGTCTTCAGAGCTTAAGAGAAAGCCTGGCTGAAATAATTGTCCATGAGTAACCACACGGTGCTGCTCCTCATGGAAAGCTAGCTGCTGCTGCCTCCAGCCATTCTGTGAGACTCTGTCCTTCCACCTCATCCATCTTCTTACGCCCCTTGCTGCACCAGACACATTTTCATCCAGGAAACTCAGGGCCCCTAAAAAACTTCAGTTTGTGATGTTTCATTTTTTTTGCCAGGTGGGATATTTTCTGTTCTGCTATTTACACTGAACTCCTGCTAGTCTCTGGTAGGACAACCTTCATTTTCCCTTAGTCAGGTAACTTTGCAGACACACTAAACCCTAGTACTATTTATTTATACAATTATTTTGGCTAAAAATCTCAAGTCCTGCATGTGTTGCCTTTCCAGATTTCCCAGTCAGAGCTCTCTGCAGGTATCCTTAGGGGCCCTGCAGAGTTCTGTGGTTGAAAAAACTCATTTATTGGCACTGTCTGTTTTTCTAGGTAATTATTTTCTCACCTTATGTGATAGCTGCATACCCAAGATTGAGTTACTTTCTTGGGGACTCTTGGGATGTGTCTGCCATTCTGCTCATGTCTGACCTTTTTGCAGGTGTCACTTGTACAAACAATTTCACAAATGCATCCAACTTCACAACTTGCAAGAGCTGGGTTTTAGGATTTTCCTCAGAAGACTCACTGTGAGGTGACTTTTGATATGCCAAAAAAATCACAGAAAATTACTGTATTCTGACACTGAGTGAAGGAAACAGTCCAGCCCTGAAAACATCATTGCTTTGCTCTGCTCAGCTTACCATCCCTGTTTCTCCAGCTCCCCTGACTAGAAGGATTTTCCTCTTGAGTGTTGTGGGGTAGGGTAGCCCTGACACACGCCAACTGTGACTGCACTTGTGTGCTGGATGTGTGCATCCCTAATTTGGGCTGGCCAGTCCTGCTGGGAGAACGCTGTGGGCACCTCCCTCTACGTCTGTGTCCTGTGAGACACGTCCTCCCTTGTTCCTCTGCCCCGTGGTTGGGAGGATGGGTCACAGTGATGAGGAAGGTGGGTAATGGGAAAGTAATCTAGGGAAGCCTCTACTTCTGGTGCCTGCCTGGAGAGTTTCAAGAGGCATGTGAGGCTTCCCAGGTAGTAGACAGAGAGTCCCAGACTCATTCTTTTTCCCTCCAATTTTCTTTTTGGGCATTCTACACCCCAGTTCCTCTTTAATTGTTGTTGTGGACACCATCTGTGGCTGTATAATCCTGCTTTACCCAGGCTTTGTGGCATATAGGTTCTTGTTGCAATGTGTTTATAGAATTGCTCAGGAGTGGAGGCAGTTAATGCTGATGTGGACTTGGCAGAGGGTTTTCAGTGACTCACCGATGCCAACAGCTTTTTGCTAATGTTCTTCACTGGGTCTGACTGCAAATATTTCATATGCATTTGGATGAAGTTCACTTTCCTGCAGTAGAAAGGCAGACCTGATGATCTAATGGTCCCTCTGGCCTCCTGTGAGGATGCTGTACATGATCTGAATGGAGTCAGCATATCTGGCAGCACAGAGTTCTGTGTGAAGCTGAAAGATGATGCAAAGATTGCTATTAAAATAAGTGGTAAAAAAAAGGGTTCTACTGAATGCTTCAGAAACAGTATGTGATCATTGCTGTAAAAGCCATGATCTTACTTCTGTTTTCTTGTTTTCCTTCCCCCTGGTGCCTGTTATGGTTGCCTGGTTCTTGTTTAAGATAACACTGCAAGATCTTGCAGGCTGTTCTCATCCTGGGTACCTCTGCCCAGCCTGAGTCCAATGCTGATGGTGGCCTCTGGCTGCAGCAGCAAAGGAGAGGGTGGAGGAGTGGCTTGTGGCAGCCCCTTTGCTCAAGTCGAAGGTTGTGCCAGTGCATCCAGTCATGGTTCAGAATGGTTCTTCTGGGTGCAGGGAGGCTTCAAGGCACTGGCTTCAGCTCTGTGGGGAGTCTCAAGGAGCTGTCTCTCCCAGAAAAGGAGCAGGTCAGTGAATAGTGCCTGGGAGCTCCTGTACACCAAGCTCAACGTGCCAGGGATTATACCTGGGTATGAATGGGGCCTGCTAGCCACAGAATGAAGAAAAAGTTTGGTTTGCAGTTGCTTGCTGCTGCCTGTGCTCTTTGGAGACCTCAGAGTATACCTGGCACTTGAGGTAGAGGCTGAGATGCGGATCCAATGCCCCACTCTGAATTTTCCCAGAAATGCACTGAGCTATGCCTTAGGGTTTTCTCTGGCACTGTGGCTATTTAGCTGTCTGAGCTATTCAATGCCCTTTCTCTTCAAAAAGGGGGAACTGGCTACTGGGAGTGGTCTCTGTATGCTTTGGTCTCAGCTGGGCTGGGGACTGTTTTGGAAGGTGCTAAGTTGCCTATGTGCCCTTGTAGCAGCACAGTGTTCCATGCAATCAAGTCTCAATGCCTTTGACTGTTCTCAGCAACGTTTCATTTCACAGGATATGTGCTACGTGACCTGGCCTTTAGGAAGGAAAATACATTTGTTAACCTCCTCCACTGGTAAGGAGACAGAGATAGGAAATACTGATTGTTTGCTGAAGGCTTGCTTTGGCATCAGTGCCAAAGCTGGGATTAGAGCATCCCATGGAACATGACCTAGTATGAGGTTCAGTGGTACTTCACCTTGCAAGACCCATGTGAGGGCATGTCTTCCCTTCTCTTTGATTTTGAGTTTCTTTCCAGCTGGGAGAGCTGCTGACCCCTCCACTTGCCCGTTCATCCTCTGGTACCTCTCCAGCCCAAGCTGCCCTGGATGAGGGTGCGAGTCCTGTTCCCATTTCGTTGCTGCTGTGCTTCCTCTTCCAGGGAGTGGGTAAGCAGGAGAAAACCTGGATGCTAAGCTCAGGCTGAATGCTTCAAATCATGGCTCTGGCTTATATCATTGTTAGGTCTGCCAGGGGCTTGGTGTGTCACAGCACCCAGCAGGTCCTCTTGCCAGGCAGTTCTGCCTGATCCTTGTGCAACGAGGGGTGATCAGAGGCTGCTCAGTGTCTGCAGGTAGCTCCTCAGGAGTCACTCCCATTGTGATGACACCAGACTGGAGGGACCCTGTCATTTGTTTTTTTCTCCAGAAGCAGCACTGGATGGAGAGGCCCAGGGGCCAAGAGCCACACCTTTGCCTAAAGTGTTTATGTGTCATGTGCAGCAGGACAAATGAATGTGGAGGCCACCACTCTCTCTCAAGCACCATCCCACAATGTTGGAAACATGCCATGCTCTTTAAACTTCATAGGATTCATTCTGAACCTTTTGCAAGGCAGTACAAACCACATGGTGTTCAAACCAGGCAAATGATAACAAAATACTTCAGGTTGAACCGGACATGCTCAGGAATGGGTCCCATGCAGCAAAGTTCCCATAGCTATTTTCTTGCAGCTGATACTCTTGCTTACCTGTGCCTCATGCTCTGTGAGGTCCTGCTCACTGGGCTTTCATCAGGAAATAGTTGTGGTTCTTCTCTACCCACCAGCACTACCTGCATGTTGTTCCTTCCAACTGCTTATTTCCAGTCTTGGAGGTCCTCCCTGCCTCCATCTCTTCCCATTCTCTCATCCAGGACCTTATGGTAGGAAGGAACATTCCCATCCAGGTACTCCTTCTGCCCCTGCCCCTGAGGGTGCCCCTGCCAGGTTGCTCCCCTCTGTCCATGCTGGGCTGTCCTCCCTCCAGGAGCATCGCCCTGACTGGTGCTGGCATCAACACCAACCCATTCACCTGGGGCTGGCAACTCATGTGGCTCTGTTAATGAGAGATCTGTGCTGGACCCAACAGGAGATTCATGACTTAAGGAGTGGTCTGCTCAGGCTTGGACCCCTGTCTATTTTAGCCTCATATCTTTCTTCCTATGACCTCTGGCTTGATGTTGGCATTAGGAGCAGCTCAATGCTCTCCAGCATGCCTGTGAGAGATGTAGATAAAATTTAAACTTCAATTCCGTGAAGAGCTAACAGTATTTTTGAAGGCCAAAAGAGGTCCTCTGGAGAAGGTAGCTATTCTGCCTACAGGAAACATGATTTTGTGGATAAGCTGAGGTGGGAAAGGGCAAGGGCTTTGCTCATTGAACAGATTGAATATGACTTATGAGGTGTGTTTCATCTATGCCAAAAGAAGAATGGGAGCTGTGACAGTCTAGACAAAGATGCTTATGTTGCTGCTTGGAGTAGAGTCCCTCTCTGGACCTTAACTACCCAAAGACCTGCTCCAGCTCAATGGTTGTCTCTTTTTACTGATCAGGACACCTTAAAAATGTTTAAGGCCTTGTGAACTCTTATGCAGTAAATAAAGGAAGGGTTTGGTTTTTTTTTCATTGGATGCTTTCTGAGGATGTCTTAAGGAAGAAACTCATACATCCCTTTGGGTTGGCAGACAAAATGCTGGAAATTGGTTCTCCTGCCCAGTCAGAACAGATATGAGTGGGTGCTAGAATTACTTTGGCTTGTTCTGCTTGCAGGAAGTTACACCAAGGGAGTTTAAGTGCTTTCTCCCTATAAAAATCTGCTCAGATTAATATAACATTGATCCTGAAGGACTAGGTAACACCTTTAAATGATGTGGCTTCTCAGACCACTTCCCTTTTGCACATGGAGCCATTGTACCTCTACGACAGCTTCATTTGTGAACACCAGAACAATCCTTGGCATTCCTGCCACCCACTGTCCTTGGCTCTCCTAAAACGTGAGCCCCACAGCTTGAGCCCTGGTACTTCTGGAGTCTCATCTCATGTCATGTGGGTGCAGGAATCAGGAGGGTGCCAGTTTAGAGGAGGATCTTCCTCTGACCCTGCTGTGTTCATGTTAAACCCAGAAGACAAATGTACATGTTTCTGTGGTTCCTGTAAATTGTGTCAGCAGCTCTGACTGCCTTGTCCAGGATTAGAAATAAACCATACTCCCCACTTCATTTCCAGAGGATTTCCAGAGCTTTCAGGCTATTTCTAACTTTTTATCTTATGACAACTGTTTTTTCTCACGTACCTAGACATGCAAAAGTTACCTATTTCTAAAATCTTCCCTCCATGATGAGTAATACTCTTGGGGAGCACGCTGGAACTTGTTATTCCTTCTCTTTATGGCACTTAAATATGATGTGACCAGAGGAAGCAGCATATTAGCTGCCTGCTGGGGCATTGCAGAGCACCTCTTAGAGGCCCAGCACTGTCTATGATACCTGTATGTTGACAGTCATCCCTACCTGAAAACACATAAGAACAGAGAGATGGGGAGGAAGTCATTTATATAAGGGCAGTCAAAAAGTAACTGCAGCTAAATCCTGAATTCAACACTCATGGAAATGATTTCAGCATCTTGGAATTAGTGTAGCTCTGTGCACATCAGGTAGATACAGATTTCATAGCACCAGAGAGCCTCAGCCCCCTGGGTCACTGCACTAGAGACAGACTACAAATGCAGGACTGGAGTGCTTGCAAAGGGAGAGCAAGCTAAGGAGCATCCCAGAGTGCGGCTTCTGACGTGCCATCCCTCCCAGGGCAGGGCTGAGCAATGAACAGCAACAGGCAGCAGCAGTTAGGTGGAGAATGAAGTGATGTCTTCGGCTGAAGCAGCTCAGGACATTTGCAGAGGCAAGACACTATGACCAAAGTTGAAATCGGGCCAAATTTACACCCCAAACCCATGAAGAACCATGAGATCTTTAATGATCTTTGGCTGCTGGCCTCCAATTGCTCTCAGGAGGAAAATGGTTCCTCTGAGTGCCATGCCAGGAATCCAGCATAATGCCAGTTCAAAAGGGAGCTTCTCTCTCAGGGATCGCTCACACTGCAGCATTCACAATCCTTGGGGGTTTCTTTTCCAAGCACTTAAACAACTCAGCCCTTGTCCCATTGGTTTTGATCTCAGCTGCTGGTCCATCTGGAAGGAAACATCAGATGTGCAGGAAATAATTTTGTGGGTGACTCAGAGGTGACGGCTGCAGCAAGACCTCAGCTTCCCCCTCTCCTAACCACGCTGCTTTTGTCTCTGCTTTAGGCCAAATGTCTGTGGCAGACAGTGTTGCCCAGGATGGACCACAGCTCCAGGCACAAACCGCTGCATCAAACGTGAGTATGACAGTCTCAGCCAGTGCAAGTCTCAGGATGCACCCCTAAAAAGTGCTTGAATACTGCTGTGACCCCACACACTTCCCATGCACTGTGCCAGGGCAGGAGATAATTCATGGGGTGTGTGGAGGCAGTGCCATGGCCTTGCTGTTGGACTGCCAGGCTACAGGTCAGCTCTTCCTGTCTGCCAGCAAAATCTGAGTACGCAGAGTAATTATGGTTTTACGTCATTATTGTTATTAGTGTCCATCCATAGCAGCATCTTGTTGGGGCAGGGCATTGCAGAGGCACATTTATGTGTGAGTTTTGAACCTTGGGCTCTCACTTGTCCTGCTTGGAGCAGACAGGTTTGTGAAAATCCCAAGGAGCTGGGAACCGGCAGACTGGGGCTGTGCTCCTATGGGTGAGCGTTGCTGATGCTGAGCAGGGAATCAGGGCTGCAAATTATCTGAGTGCTATAAAGGAAAGCAATTAATGGATTTGGCAGAAGGGCAGAGATGGGTGGGGCTGGAGCATGGGGTGCCTAAAACGGCAGTGAACTGGTATACGCTCCTGCAGTGCAAAACTGCCTGGCCAGGACCCTCCCGCCTACCCACCGAGGAAGTGTTAAGTGTTCTGCTCATTCGGGCAGCGCTGCTACAGCCCTGTGGGCTGCGGTCATTGTGGGCTCCCTAACACAGCACTGGAAGAGAAGGTGTTTGGGTAGGCACCAGCGCAATGCACACCAGAGACAAGTGAACCGTCGTCTCCATCCTCAATAGCTCCGCAGCCACAGACTAACCCCTGCTGTGATCCCTGCCCCTAAACAACAGGGCTGCACCACGCGGTTCATCCGTGCGGCTCCCCAGGGACTGCTGGCCCCGTGCCGCCGCCGGGTCCCGGGGAGGTGCGGGGCTGCTCGCTCCGCTGCGGGGGCGGGGAGCACAGGCGGCGGGCTGGGTGGGAACGCCCAGCCCAGAGTAGGCGAGAGCATCTGCCTTTACTTGAGTGGCAGCAGCTGCCCAGATGTTAAGCAGGGAAGGAGGCTCAGCTTTGTTTGCCGCGGGATCTCACGGCGCTTTGGCCGCGCTGGGGTAATTGCATTAGCAATCGCTGTTTGGGAGCAGGGGGCCAAGGGCTGACTCACCTCCCTTCTCCTCTCCCCCATGCCGACAGAAGCCAAACGGTAGAGAGCGTGCTGTGCTGCCAGACAGTGTCTGTAAACACAGCGCGGGGCCAGCCATGGCAGCATCTTTCTCTCATTAGGGATTTTGGTAGGAGCAGTAGATCTGGGCTTGCAGCCATGCAGGCTGCCTAGTGATTGCTCAGGTGCTGAGCCCTTTTTCCCAAGGATTTATTAAAAGGACAGTGTCAACATGATCAGGCCTGACAGTGTCCCCCTGACCAGGGATGGTAAAGTACGGGCAGGACTTCGGTGGAGACTAGTGATGTGTAAACATAATTTAATTCCCAGCTACCTCCCTCCCTGGGCTTTTCTGCTGGAGTTCAAGCTGCTGGAGACATTCAGCTGTTTTTAAAGCTGCCAAGGCAAGCTGGACAGCCCATCCCCGTTAAGTTTCTGCACTGTAATGCTCTTTAATGTCTGTTCCCATGGTCTTTGATATGTGGCATATCAAGGAAATTAGTGGGGTAGAAATGCAGCCAGAGGGAACCTTTTACAAGTGATGAAACATTGAAGAATTGATATTCAGATGTTGGACAGATCCTTGGTTTTCAAGGATCTCACTCTTCCTCTCACCTACCAAGGGTGGTGGTTTCTTCCTTCACCTATGCTTTTGTAGGCACTTTATTCTTTCAACATCCCTGCATATGACTCAACTCGAGCCTTAGGGGAGTGTCTCTCCGTATGTTTCAGATTTGTGGACCAAAGTTGCAGTGAGGACTTGTGGAATTTTCAGACAGTCTGTGACTGGAAAAAGATAAATATCTTTCCCTGGAACAACAACATCTCCTGGGAAAGTGGAAATGAGCTAAGGGACTTTAGGAGGAAGACCTTGCCTATTTGCAGTGGGCCTGATTCCTACCCACACACTGCCAGGTCATCACATTGAGCTGCATACAGGGGCTGGATGCGGTGAGGCTCCAGAGGTCTTCTTGCAGGAGGAGCAATTAGGTATAGTGAACTGCATCTGAATGTAGGCCTGAAGAGTTCAGCCTCCTGCCTGTTTAACTTTGTTCTGGAGTGAGACTCTGGCCATTGTGTTCTTAGTTTGGTGGAGAAGAAACTGGTATACACAAGCTGCCCAGAAGCCCCCTTGCACTGCCCACATTTTAGGGGCTGCAGTGGCTGCAGTGTACACTTGTCAGTAATTTAGCTGCTGCCTATTAGCTCATCATGCTCAGCCTCCCCATGTTAGTTTATCACCCTCCACTTTCATCAGCATTATCCATGATGGTTCTTTGCTGCTTCCAGAGATAGTACCCCGGGCTGGACTGGGAATGCAGCATGAGCTTTTTTCCTGACATGAATATTTTAAAGTTTAAAAGAAACATTTTTAATCAGTGTATCAGGAAGGACTAAATAAACTAATGCACTTTCCAATCTTATACAGATGGTCTTGCAGTTAAGATGGTGAATAAAGGTGCAGGGATTCCAGGCTGAGTCTCTGGCTCTGTTGTGGCCTCACAGCGTGACTTCAGAAAGTCCCATTAGCATCCCTAGGGCTTTTTCACATCTGCAAAATGACATTCACATGCCTCTTCCTTTGTCTTCTGAACGGTGGCTGTAGGGCTTTTTGAACCCTGGCTGTTCTTCACTGAAGTTCTGTTTTCTCTCTGTTATTCCTGTATTGCTGTTGATCTACCTCCCTGTCACTGTGCACAGATCTCACTTGTGTTAAATTGTCCCTGCCTTCTGGGTGTGCTCCCACAGTCAGAGCTGTAAGGTAGAACTGAGTTTACATATGTAACTTTTCCATGAGAACGTGGACTAAATAACAAGTCCTTCAGCACCTTCTCAGTTTTCCTATGGAGGCCCTAGCTGATGGACAGGTTCCCCTGCATTTTAAATGGAACTGCACAGGAGCTGCTTACAGTGAAGATCTACATCACTATCCCAGATGAAGAGCATGACCAGAGCTTCAAGGACTCAGTAACTGAATGTCACCTTGAATGTCATTGCTCAACCCTGGGCCAGGTATGCTTACAAAGCAAGGCAAGGATGAACTTGGTTGCATTCCCCTCTGACAGGCCTGGCTGTGTGCTCAGAGTCATGCCACAATCATCCCTGCTATGTGACCTTGCTGGGAGGATTTACCTCATGGACTGAAGACTAGACTTGATCTGTGAGGGCACTGCTAGATGTCCTTGAACAAACTAGATTTTCTACTAGTGATACTTCAGCTCCAGGTCTTACTCTTATTAAGAGTTTTGTGATGACTATTTTTGTTTCCCCCAATCCCCAGCTCCTGGAACAGGTGATTACATGAGACTCCAGTGAGAAGAAATGAGTGCCTGTCATCTTAACAGAAACTGTTTATAATACCCTGAGCTGAGGAGCAACACCTCAAAGTAACCCCTGAGGTCAGAAAACAGAAAGCAAAGAGAAAGATTTCAAATATATATATGGATTTTAACCATCTTGTTTCCTCAGCCAACGTTATGGTTTGGGGGGCCTGAATAGTGATTTCACACACTTGTCACTGGCACTGCTGCCACTGACCGATTTGCTCTCCTTATTTTGCATAGCTGAACTGAGTGATAACCAGCAAATTTTAAAGCTCTTTCAAGCTCTTTCTGCATCTGTAAAGGCAACTAGGAAGGGGATTAATCCTAGAGCTGAAATATTTCAGCTAGGGCAGCTCCTCATTCATCCTGCTTGAAGAGACCAGAAGACTAATCCCATTCCCTTCTTCCTCTTCTCTGTGTAAACTGCCTCAGGGGCCTTTTAGAGTGCCCTGTCACTTATCACCATTTTCCCGCTGAAGGATACAGTCTAAGGTGACTCTGTTGGTGGGAGAGGTTGTGAGAACTGCTGTGGTTCCAGGTCCCAGCATCATGGCTCTGCAGTATTTCAGCATGTGAAGTGGTTGTTTTCAATGGCAGGCTTCCTGGGCTAGTGGCCTTTGTTAAAACAGGCATTTATTGGGAGATAACAGTAGGGACTGGCAGCCTATTTAAATCACAGCTGAGTTTTGTATTATAAATTACATCAACTTCTGGAGTGCCAGACTTCCCAGAGACGCTTAATTCCTGCCTGACTAGGACTTTGTCCCTGTTCCAGAGACTGCAGTGTTGGCTGATTTATTTTACTGGGAGATTTCATCAAAACCTCTGGCTTTAACCTATACAGCCCTACGTGACTTGGGGTCTCCTTTTCCTTGCGATCTTCCTGAGTGTTAACATGGTAATAAATGTCACATGAAACATTCCAGTGAGCATATCCCTGATCTAGTTAGGAAAAGCTGATGGCAAGCTAGTTTGGGGATGAGGGAAGGGCTGTGGGGGTTGTACTGCTGTGAAAGGAATTCAAGCGTCTACATGAGGACTTCTCTCACTTGATGACAGCAGGATGATGTACGGGTGGCAGACGAGGAAAGAGCTGTCTGTATGTTTGTTGTCCAGAAGCAGTGTTTCTTGCAGGCATGCTTGTATCTCACTGGAGAGGAGAGCACAGCCAGAAAGGGAGGGACATGCTCATGAAAGCCCTGCAGCTCTGTGTAAAGGTGCTGAGATGCCCCTGCAGCCTCCCTGGGGCAGTCCTGGGAGAGGGGATTTCAGTGGAAGCAGTAGCTTCATGGGTTGAAACCCATTCACGGGGTTTCCATAGGGCTGGAGGTTAATGTCCACCTTGTGTTGTCCAACAAAGTTTCATTACCCTTTGACCAGCTGGCACCTTCTTTCTTTGGAGGACAACACTGTTTCCCAGTGCCTTTTCAATTACTCTTGCTCAGAACAATGAGCCCGGTCCTACAGGAGCAATCTGTGGATTCCTGACTGCCACTGCCTGGGTTATAAACCCAATTTGGCATCTATTGACTTGGGAAGTGTTAGGGTCCTGTGTATAATTAATAGCACTTTCCTCCTGGGGCGCAAACTGAAGCTGATGTGCTGTAATTAGGAACACACAGGCTCAGAGGTTGATTTAGGCATAAGGTTAATGAACTGTAAGTCCCCATAGCAGCGGAGGAATTTGAGCACAGTGACTCCAAAATCAGCTGTGGAAGGAAAACTGGAAAGTGCTGAAGGGGACAGGCCAGGGGCACTGGGCAAATCAGACCCCAAAACAGACTAAAGGTAACATGCAATCCCTTGCTTTGAGAATTAGGACCTGTTCCTGTCCAGAGCACTCTGGGCAATGCTGGTGGCCATGTGCTCTCTGCAGGCCACGCTGCTCATTTCTGTTCTGAAATGAGTGTTGTTGGAGAAGAGCTCTGCAGAAACCAGCGTGGAGAACAGAGGTGACCTGGTTTTAGGGGCCCACAGCAGTTATAACATCCAGACTGTGAAGGTCACCTGCCTGCAGAGATGAGATGGGACTGTCCCAGCTGTGCTGCCCCAGCTGGCTGTCACCAGCATGGGGCTAAAGTCCTGTGTCCACTAACTGCCTTTCTGTGTCTCCTCAGCTGTCTGCGACCCGCCGTGCCAGAACAAGGGCTCCTGCAGCCGCCCCCAGGTCTGTACCTGTCGCTCAGGCTTCCAGGGCTTCCGGTGTGAAGAAGTTGTTCCTGAGCAGGAGTACCACCCGCCTGGCGCCTTCCAGCCCCCCGCAAGCTCCCTCCGGAGGAGGACCAGCACAATAGGGCGGGATGCCTCCCCGCAAGGGGCTCAGGCACCCATCCCACGGCACGTCCCAGCTGTGTAAGTCAAACCGGTTCCTGGCAGGATGCGCCGCCCATCCCTCCGGCAACTAACACCTTGATGAGTTGGGCCACAGTCTCTGCTTCATGAGACCAGGCAATTTGGCTCTTGATAACAACTCCTCCATAGGCTGTGGTAGCTGTGAAGCTACCAGGTCAAGCTGTCCCTCCAAGGGACTCAGTTTGTTTCCAGCATTTTGTCACAGTCCCCTGTCACACACAGGAATGAGGCATGCTAATGATGATGATCCCGTGAGGAAGGAGAACTACAAAGGTCATCAGTTTGCCCTTATCCTGTTGGTGAATAGCCTTCATGGTAGCAGCAGGGAGGAGTGGTGGGTAAATCTCTTTCCCAAGAGGGTAAGTTTAGAGCAATACATCCAGGTAGGACCCACAGAAGAGAACATACATCTGAGGTATGCTTGTAAGTGCTGGTGTTAGCAAAACAATGACACTCAGAGATGTCTCCTGGCAGACTTTAGCAATTATTGAGCCATTTGTTCTATATTTCTGAGTAATTTTGCTGTGGTTTGGGTCCTTTTCGTACCCAGGTGGATGCCTGCATATTGGGTCCAGCAGCAAAGATGGAGCTGTTGGAGCTCCGAGGTCCATGCAGGAGGGACTGAGGAGTGTGTTAGGCTCAGGATGACAACTGTGGCATCATCTGGCCTTTTGGGAGGAAGAATTTAGTGCTTCAGCGCAGCTGCCTTAGGTCAATGCTGAGATTCTCCTGTACCTGAGCTACCACTCCTTCACAAAACTTTGTATTTCATGATGCCCTGCTGGAGCTGGAGCTGTTTCTGCTGAATGAGTAGTCATGGGAGTCAATGGGAGTGAATGAGTAAAAATGGGAGCGGTGTCTTTCCCAAATAAGCACTGCTACTGTGTGAGCAGCTTGGTGGGGATAGAGCATTGAGACTAGTGCCTGCTGCTGTACAACAACCCACACATATTATTTGGGTTTTTTTTAGACCATCTCCACTTTTCTTTAAGAGTCCGTGAACATGGGAACAAAGTGTTAGAGTGCATCACCCCTAAAGGCCCCTGTGTTTCTTGGAGCCATTCACTCAATTGCTGGGCCAGAAAGACTGGTTTTGTTGGTAGTCATCAAAACAGAGAATTTTCTCATGGTTTCCAGCAGGAGCCCCTCAGTCATAGTCAGGAAGACATTACAGCGAATTACAGGTGCTTAAGCAGGAGGTAACTTCAGTTTTTTGTTTACTTCTTTGAACTTTTGACTTTCTCTGTCAACATGACTTGGAGCTGCCCAAAGAGAGGGCATTTTGGCCTTTGTTTTTCTATCTTCCTGCAGGTTGTTTCCAATGTGCCCATTGCTCCTACAGTGGCTACTGCCTTTCTGTCTCTTTTGAAGCAGAGGCAATGCATGGGCTGGAGACAATTCTAGACCCTTGGCTGTCAACAATTTTGGTGAGGCTCAAATGACTGGCAAAGATTTTACTGGCACAGAGTAGTTCACTGAAGCTGACATATCTTGGTACCCAAATGGAAGACTATCTGATGGAAACCAAATTCAGGAAAGGCAGAAGTGGTGCTGGCAGGGAGAGGTGGCCAAGCCTATGTCAATGCTGCTCTAAGAGAGGTTTGCTGCCCAAGTGAGCATGCAGCCCTCTCACGTGCCTGTAATCCTGGGCATTGCTGACAAGTTTCCCTGCAGTGATGACCTCCTCCTACCCCTCTGTGTGGAGGGACTGGAAGGGAGGGAGAGCAGTGTCCTTGGAGACAGCACCTGTTGAAGGCTTTCCCAGTAAGGAACATGACCTCAGGCTCCACACAGAGGATAGAGGGCTGTGCAGGCACTGGCAGAGCATTCTTGTCCAGTCAGTCAGACATAGCATCTAGTGGTCACTGAACTGGGATTGCTGAATACCCAGCTGCCCGCTGTACCTTAAATCCTCTGGCACTATCCCAAGGAAATAGGACTCCATTAAGGACCACACTGTGCTGTTCCTCCCTCCCTCCTCATGAAAGCCATAGGATGTCACTTTTATCCCATGTTTCAGCAAGAGAATTTGACTACTGTTCTTTGCAATGGCCACAGGTAGGACACTGGGACATGCCCACCACTGACTGCCTTCTGGAGATGTCCTGAAGGATTCTCTGAGGCTGCTGTGTGTCTCTCCAAGAGGGAGTTGTCACCACCCCTCTGGGTGCTGTGCTGCCCAGGTGATGTTTAACAGCCCTGCTTTGCAGGCAGGTGGAGGATTGCCTGCATCCTGGCACTGGTTTGCATCAAAATGCCTCTCTTCAGTTCCTGGGTGTTCTTCCGTACAATTCAGTCACTTGGATTTTTTGTGGTCTGTGGAACTTACAAGATGGTGTGTTATTGCATGACTTAGAAGTCTTGTTACTGTTAGAAGAGTTGTTTCCCAAATGTTTTTGAGTATCCCTTTCAGCATGCCAACTTCTGGGCTAGCTGCAGAGCCTGCAGGAGTGAACATCCACAGCCAAAGGCGTGGTCTTGGTCATGCCCTCCCATTGCTTCACTTCTTGGTCCCCATCTGATCTCTGTGGGACTTGTGTCAGTTGTAAACCAGCAAAAAAATGAACACGGCAAAATCAAGGATAATTTTTTGCCACTTCAGTGGGCTAAATTGGCTTATTGGAAGATCATGAGACCAGAAAAATTGGACAGAATTGCAAATCTAGCAGTGACGGGGAAGAAAGGAGGGGACTCCCCTTTTGGTGGTGGGGAAGTCACTTTTTAGGTTGATTATTTGTCTCATGAAACCATACTCTTAGACTTATCTGAACTTGCAGTGACAACATCATCTCTTTCCACTGAAGTACTTTCTATGCCTTTGCATGAAACTTTCTTCATACAGTTGGGCTGTAGCAGCAAAAGCAAGAAGTTTGTCTTAAAAGAGCTAGGTAGAGCTTGCTCATGTTTCCAAGTATGAGGATTGGTTCTTAGGCACTGCAAACTCAGAGTTGCATTCACTGGAGTTCAGTTCATGTCAAGTATGAGAGGAACAGCTTGCCTTGTCAGGTCCATGGCCTGCTCAAGGATGAGAGTGGGTTGTGCTGGTGGACACTGACTTTTTCTAGTCAGTCTGCCATGATTTCACAGGAGCTGGCTTACTTGTCTGATTTGTCAATAAGGAAGAGGTAGAAGAAGCTCTTGAATGGTCAGTGGATGGAGGACACTGGTGATTCTAGGTCAGTGGTTTGAGAAGACTCAGTTCCAGGACAAACATGCAGTCCCCAACCTCCCTGTACATTTGCATAGCTAAAAAGCAGGAGTTGCACAAGAGTGGGAGCTTATAGACATCTAAGCCTTGTCTTGCTGTGCCAAGACAGGAAATCAATCCTCACATGAGTGAATTTGCATTCTCCTTTTGTTTATTTGCCTCTATATTGGCTTTATTTGTGTTTGTTTGTACAGAGCTAACAATCAAGCTCTGAAGCCAGGCACTAGAACAATACTATATTAGGTTCCCTATGAACATGCAACAAAACCCATGAATCCTTCACAGAGACCTGGTCTCTAAGAAGAGATTGGGTTGCTTTTGGTTTCAGTGTGTTCTGAAGTGAGTTTTCCAAGAGAGTTAAGAGAGCGGCCAGCTGAATTAGTTAGGAACTGCCTGGACCAAAATACTCCCCACTTACCTGAGTGGTGGGAGTGCTTTAAAATTATTTCTTATCCTCATCTGGTTGGACTTGCTGCTTATCTTGACCGTGGGGAGTAACCTGGTCTGGAGGTAGGAGATCTTTGGGAGCCTGTAGGAGCCCATAAAGTGTTGGTGAAGAGCATGACCAGACAGCTGCCTGTTTTCATGGTTCTGCTTCTGAAATGTATATACTTCTGGTTCTGCTTCAGGCCCTCCAGAGCTCTGGAAGGACAAGTAGCCTTCTGTGGCTTCCCTGCTAGGAGAGCCCAGGAAGTGCAGCTGGGGCAGCAGGAGATGTTGCTGTCAGTCCCCTGCCCTCAAGGTACCTTCTCACCCTTGGTGAGCAGTGGCAGCTCCTTGAGCAACAGGGTTGTACCAGTTATATGGGGCTGGTTGTACTGGTTGGTTCATAGTTTCACCTGTCAGGTGTGAGGGCTAGTGAATGGCCCTGTGGGTATTCCCACTGTAGCTGTCATAGATCCTTTTCTGGGTGTGCTGGCAGTCTTGGAAAGATGTGGATTTGAAGGCTGTGCTGAGCACAGGCATCAGTGCTGTGGAGTTACGTGTACCTGTCAGTGTTTCTGTTTGGAGGGGTACTGGGTAAGAACCACTCTATCTTTGGCTTCCCTCTATGGTGTGCATTCTCTCTTCTTCCTGGGACTAAAGAAGAAGATGTATTCAGTCTTACTTGAGCTCAACTCTTGCCCAGGGAAGGACTAGGTTAGCAGAGGGGCAGCTCTGGGTCTATTTTGCTGAGACCAGAGCTGGTGATGCTCAAACTGTCATCCCTGGAAATACAGGCTAAGCAATGAGTACCACTTCCCAAGTTCCTTCAGCAGTCTGTGGCTCAGTGGAGGTTTGGAGTCAGGTGTCTGAGGGAGTCTGTGGAGACTTGTTAGCTGCTGCAGAAGCTGAGAGGCCCCCGTTCTGTGCTGGTTGGAACAGCAAATGCTCTGGAGAGCAAAATCCTGGGGGTGTTAGAGGCCCTCCCAGTGTGGACTAGCTGCAAATCCTCCCTCTTCTTGACCTCAGCCTGAATCTCTGCCTGGAGAAGCAAAGCCCTGATGGATGATTGTGCGGGTGGAGTTGCACCTCAGCCCAGAACCCTAGCTAAATGGAAACAGCTTTGTTTTCCTAAGGCTGGAGTATCAGCAGATTTCATGTTTATTTAGCAGGGAGTGGAAAGGGTTTGTTCCCTTGCCCCTTTCCCTCAGGATGGCTGACCAGACGCCTTTGACTCTGGGCAGTATGTGTGGAGGGTCCTGTTGCTGCCACCTGAGAAGGTCTCTCCTGCCAGGAGTGTTGTACATAAATCTGTAGCCAGCATCTGTGCAAGGGAGCTGTGCTGCCCAGATGGGATGTATGTGCTGGATGATGGCTGCTTGCAAAGCTAGGCATCCTTCCTCTGGGATGAGAAGAAATGTCTGGGACCTGCAAAGCATTTCCTCAGTAATGCAGGCAACGGAAAAGGAGATAGCTGTGGTGTAAGGTGCTGAGAAACTGTGCAGGCAGCTTAATGCAGCTAAGCTCTTGAGGGCAGGGAGCTTCCTCTGAGAGGGTTCTGTTTAGGCAAGACAGTTGCTGGGAGTTGCCTGGTGTTTTCAGGATGGAAAAGGAAGAAGGCTGAGTTGCAACATGCCTGGCCCCCTGATTTCTGATCTCAGACTCTCCTCTGCAGCACCCTGGAGGAGACATCTCCTCCCTTCCTGATGAGAGGAAGGGCTGTATGCAGCCCTTGAGGAGCTGTGGCAAGTGCTCCTGGCCTGGGAACACTGGGAACCTCATGCCAGCAGGCAGGCTCTGCCAAAATTGCTGTTCTCTCTCCTGGAAGCGAAGGATTAGAACAGCAGGGAGCAAGCAGATGGGAGGGTCTTGGGTGTGTGGCAGAGGGTGCTGGATGGAGAAAGTGTATTTCCCCCCATTTGAAAATTGTTCTGTTTCATTTGAAAATCCTGTTCTGGTGGTAGTCAAATGTCAAGCATGATCCTTTGCAAAGGGGAGTGAAGCCCATGGGTGGATACAAAGCTGTCTGCCCTGGGGTGGCCACTTAAAACACGACATTGAGAACTGTGGCTTGGCAAAATCAGCTTGATGAGCTTGTCGTCATTGAGGACTAGCAGATAGAACAAAAAGTTCACTGCTAGGTCACTTGCTTTTTAAAGATGCTGCTCCAAACAGAGGCAGATTTGTCTTAATTGTTAAAGCAGGATCTGGAGCCTCCTGTCTTGCCAGCTTTGAACTTTCCACTTTTATGAGAAAAAGGGGAACTTGCTTGCTGCCTTACTTGGGTTGCTGATGAGTGTTCAAGACTGTTTGTCTGCCATATGTCTAGCACTAGGAGGAGGTCTATACTAGCTACATGCTTACTGAATGCATCTTCTGCTCTTCTGCTCACTCCTGACTGTCACTCAGTCCCCATTTTTGAGTGCTACAATTTATTAATATCCAAATATCAGAGAAAATAAAAGCTAGCCCTTGATCAGAAGCATCCCCCTGTTTAAGTGCATTCCTGTGGCATAGGCTGTGGCAGCTTTCCCACTTCATTTGGCATGGGACCAACCCAGGAGATCCATAGTGCATGATGCTGAATTCCCAGGGTAAAATACCAGTGCCAGCCTTGTGTCACTACGGTGTCTATATATGCTTGTTACTTGAACAGCATATTTTCTCAGTGCAGATAAGCCCTAGCTGCAGCTTTCTAAGGTGCTTCCCTTTGGCAATATGGTTTTTCCAAGGTGGCCAAACATTTATGTTTCTTGATCCAAAGCCAACTTTGAGTAGATATCTGAGACATTGTTAAAAAATTGAAAAAAGCCAGTGCCACTGTGGGTGAGAATATGTGAAAAGGAAAATATGTCACTCAAGACAATGAGATCTCCATAAGATTCAGATCTCAGCCCCTTTCCTGCTTTGACATAGTCAAAAGTCCTTGGCAAGCTGGATGAGAAGCCTAAAGGAAAAAACTCAGGCTATGCAAGAGGAGTGTAAATGCCATTTTTCTTATATAAAAATACTCCTATTTTTAAATTACATGATATACCTTCTCTAGTCTAGCACCAGATTCAGTTGCTTTATTTTCTAGTGTTTTAAAGCTGTCAGCACCATTCTGGCTTATATGTTTTATGTATTTACTTTCTAGGGGGCTGTATACCCTTCAGAACAGCAGGAGAATAGCTGGCTTTCAGGCCCCTTTTTTAAATTCCAAATATGGTCTTTACATTAGACCTGGTTTTTTCTGCACCTCCTTGGGAGCTATTCCTATAGCTTAACGCAGTCTTTAGGCAGTTGAAATGCACTTTTCCTTCTAACTGAAAGAAGAGTGCTGCTACTGTCAGCTTGATCTGAGACTCCATGCAAGACAGCAGGGTGCAGGGCAAATACATTGTACATGTGGTAGGTAAGGTAGTACAGAAAATCCAGTTTATAGCCTATTTTATATACTATACATATATCATTTGGGACATTTATGACAATACAATTTATATAGCAGTTCTATAAAAAAGAAGGTTGTTAGGAGAGCACTAAGGCCACATGATCAAATGCTGGGGAGAGTTTTCCTAATGCCTGAATTAGGATTGTCATCTATCTTGCTTTCAGCTCCCTTGTGCCTGTGGATTACTGCAGTTTCTCATACCTGACTGTGTGTTGCCTTTTTTGGTTTAAACTGGTACTTCAGTAAAATCAAAGCTGTTCTCTTTAGTTGCGAATGCTTCCCATAAATCACCAGTGCTAGCAGGAAACAAGGGATTAATTGAAGTTGATTTGATACAAGAGGTGGTTGAAATGAAGACCTAAAAGTCTCCACATAAAATGTACTTGTTCTCTTTTCTGTTCTTCGGAAGCATCCTGAGAAATGCTGAGTGCTTGGTGGGATTGGTACTTTGCTCTCCACACCATCTCATTTTTTTTTCACCTGCATGAAGGCTCTCATTTAGGCAGAAACTAAACATCTAGGGGGGAATTAAGAAGACATTTGTGCTGGAAAAATCCTATCTGTTACTGCTAAAGGAAAAGTATCCTCTATGAGGGGAAGAAATCTGGAAGGAAAGGCTAAGATTTTGCAGGGTAGAAGTGAACAGCAAATTAGTCAACAGAGGGTAACACTGGTGCATACCAGGGACTGATGGTGCTTAGGACTTTGGAGGCAAAAGACCCAAGTCAGATGAGTTCTTTTTCCTGTACACCCTGGACTCCTGCTCTGAGTCAAGGTATTCTTTATTGCCAGAAAAGATCTTGACAAATTGGAAAGAATTCTGAGGGAGGGAGGGAGGGAGCTGAGGGGAATGGTTAACAGACCCACATCTGCAAAACTGAGCCAATTGTTGGCCTTGGAGGATGAGGAACATACTTGGAGGCTGAGGCTATCAGGATGGGGCAGAGTGTATTAGGTTGCCTGTAGCCTTGGCAGGGTGGCCATGGTAATTTTTCAAAGGTATGACTTTCTAAAACGCAATGTGCCAAACTATTCCAGGGATGAAATGACAGGTTGATAATGACACTGGAGCTTTGCCTTCTCCGTGACTTTGGAGCTGTGCTGTTGCAGAGCTGCAGTCCCAGCACTGCCAAAGCAGGCACAGCACTCCACATCCCTTCTCAGCAAATAGTCTGTGCAACCTGTTCTTCCTTATAGTCCTTGGTGTGGGTACTGAAGGCCACGTGAGAGAGGCGTAGAGCAGATTCATGAGGTACTCCTGAGGTCACTGGCTTTGCCATCAGGCATCATGCTTGCATGGCCAGGAGTGCTCCTGGGTCCAAAATAGCCACTAGTCTTCTGGCTAGTGAGCAAGTGGAGGGATGGAGCCAGCGGAGAGCAGTACACACCAAAAATCACCAGGACGCTCATTCCCTGATCCTTGGCAGGGATGAGACTTCAACAGTGGATAGCAAAGGTTACATCCCAACTCAGCTCTCATGGATTGAGTGCTGCAGGTGCAGGAATCCTGTGTGTGGCTGGGGATGGAGCGATCTGAGAAGACCTATCAACACTGATGTAAGAGATCCAAAGGCCAGGACATCCTGCTGGGTGTTTAACCATTATTTTAGCTTAAAATATGTCTTAGATCTGTAGTGTTTCCAGGATGAGTGGGAGACCACCTGCTGTAGATGAAAAGCCTTCACTTCTTCAGATGAGAGCTCTACACACATCTCTTCATGTTGTTGCTCTCATGCTGTGTGTGTGTTCAGCCACAAACTCTTCACCCCACTCACATGCCTGGGATAAGAGAGGCTTTTCCAGCCCTCCCCATGTCTTGTGTAGAGCAGTGGGCAGGCAGCTGGCTCTCCCCACTCCCAGGGGTGCATGTGGGTGCGAGGATGAATAGGCTAAAGTGTTTTTTCAGGGCTTTGAAGCTGGCAGCCTAGTGAAGGGGGTGGGTGTTGCTAGTCAACAAGATGAAAATGAAACTCAGTTGTGCTTGTTTTCTCACTGTGTTACGGGGGAGATGAGTGACCTCCCCGCAGCCAGTGTTGAGCTTTTCTCTGGCTAAGGCCTCAGCAGCAGGTTTCATTAGATGGCAGCCAGGCCCTCAGCTCGCAGCTGTTGTGTCTTGTGGAAACAGAGGGCCCTTTGAGATGAAGATCTGTGTGCTTGTGTGTACAAGCACAGGTTCATATGTTGTCCTCTCCTCTTGTGTGTCACTGTCCTAAATACAGATCCTTCCCTGCCAGGTAGGACCCTGTACTGGGGTGCATGGGGAGTAGCAGAGGGGCAGAGGAGGCAGTGCTGTGGTGGGTGGAGGGGCTGAAACCTCAGTGAGGTGGTGACATTGCATGACTGACAGCCCAGCTCTCTGACTATGCCAGCAGCTTATGCTGGGGTTTGTGCTGGTTCAAAGGCTGCAGCCATGGGGTGATGTCTGCAGTAAGACAGTGACATTGATGGAGACCTGTGTGTGATAGCAGCTGTTATAGATGCTTCCAGGTGTGTCTCTAATCACTAAGGTGATTAGAGTGCTGTGCCCATTGATTGTGCTGCTCAGCACCAGCCCCTCCATGCAGCAAGGGAGCCAAGAGAGGCAGCTTCCTCATTTTTTCACCCAAAGGAGTATGCAGCTGAGCACCACAGGCCAGCCTGGGGAGTTCTGCCAGAGAGGTTGTAGCTTGCCTGGTCTCCCTCACCATCTAAATCTCTGTTTTAGTATATGGAGTGTTCAAGGTATGGCCCAAATGTGGCATTTATAATCAAGCAGCCTGGTGTAGTTCCTCTGTTGGCTCCACTTGAAGCTCAGAGCAGTTGCAGGCTGCATTTTTATTTTTGGCATTGGCCTGCACTTCAGCTCTGGAGACAAGCAGATTGCAGACAGCTCTTTATCTCATTTGGAATTTGGAAATCATGATTCTGGCCTTTTTATGGGTCAGCACTAGGGCTAGCACCATGAGTACAATCTGCAGCTCCTGGTGACCACTTTATGCCATGCCTTTGTGCAGGGCATGTTTCTGCAGCCCCACTGGGCCAGGCAGGTGCTGTTCCCATGCTTGGAGAGTTGGACTTCTTCCAGGGAGTCAGTTGCTCACTGCCTAATACATGTGAGCAAAGAAGAGCATTCAACAGAGTGGCAGGTGGCATTTGTGGCACATGTGGCACGGGAAGGGCATTTAATGTCACCAGAGAGCTATGTGGAGGCATGTGAGCAGCCACTTCAGCTAAGGAGCAAATTGGATCCCAAGAGACTGGTTAAAAAGAACTTGTCAGTTGTCTGTGAGCTTAGAGGCGTTCAGTTATGTATGTGGTGTCTGGCAACTCCTGAACAGATAATATTAGAGTTCACAGCCCTCTCCCTCTCTGTTCTCACACATTTTGTGGCAGGCTGGGAGCCAGCTAGGATGGCCCTGCACTGGCACTGCTTGGGAGGCCAGCAGAAGGAAGATGCCAGGGTGGTGGTGGTGGTGGAGTCTGAGCCTGGTGGCATGAGGCAGACAGCTGGTGACTGCTGTCCCAAGGACTTGCACGTCTGTTGCTACAGTTTGTGGTGAGAGATTCAGAGAAATCTTGGCTGGCCACTGGCACATATGTCAAATGGAGCAGGCAGCTGGAGCTACCACTGCAATATGGCACAGGTGAGAGCCCCAAATAAGAGCCATGTGGGCTCTGTGAGAGCTTCTTAGTTGCTGTGGTAAGGGGTAGGGCTGGCACCTGGTTGCTGGATTGATATGGCTCATGGTGTGTCAGGGAGCCTGATACATGTCCTGGGCCCTGCAGCCTCACTTTGTGAGTGCAGTTTGTGCTCTCCCACACAAAGGCAAAGGGTGTCATCAGTGACACTCTGCCAACAGCAGCTCTAGAGATCTTCAAGGGGAAGAAAGTTTTGGATGACTTGCACCTGAATGTCCCTGTGATGGTCCAGGTGCCTGTGTCTTGTGTCCCATCTTGCACACCATCTGGCTGTAGGTGTCTGTGCATCGGGCACCAAGGCACTGAGCGGTCATCCTTGTGGCCTTCATGGTACATAGATTCTGCTTGGCTCTCCCAAGAAGGTCTTATGCTTGTGGGATGCTGGTAGCTGCTTCTCCTGTGCAGGAGAGAACTTCTCTTGCCTTCCACCAAATGCTGGGGAGCATGGCCTTCAGACTTCAGGGTTTTCCTCATTTGAATGGGAGGTACCAGGCCTGAAGACACCAGCAGGAGGGACAGGAGGAAGATTTCAGTGGTATTTCTGCTGCTCCTGGAGGTAATAAACTGAGCCAGGATTTAGGGACATAATGTTGGGGGCTTGAAGTCAGGTGCCTTATATGGTGTGGTTTTCCCCCTCCTCCAAGAGTCCTACCAGAGCTGTCTTCCTCATCAGCGTGTTCATGAGCTAATTGATAATAAACTTGAGTGCTCTCTAAGCAATGCATCTCCTGTGCTCCAGGGCCTGCCAACTGAGCCGTGAATCCTTTCTGCCTGCTGAGGAACCTATTGGAGTCTAAGAAAGGGGAAGCTTCTGGTTTGTAGTCAATTTACTGCTTTCCGAGGCTGGCTGCTTCTCTTTCCCCCATAGACACAGATGCTGGTGTTAAGGCTGCCCATTCTTCTCTGATGCTTTAGTGGAAAATCAGCAACTGCTGAGCATTACAAAGGGGGAAGTGAATCACTGATTTTGGTCCCTGTAGCCCCAAGCAGGGAGGGCATCTTGCCAGAGGGACAGACAGAGGCACCGAGTTCAGCGTTTAAAATCCAGGGGAGAACCTGCCTGCAGGTTATCAGGGGCTGAGCATGACTCAGTCCCTGTCCTGGCTGAGCCCACTCCTCTTGGAGAGGCACATGCAGGCTGCAGTCTGGAGTAGCTGGGGTGGACTTAGCAGTGCTGCAGTGGCTCAGCCTCCATGGGATTCTGCTCCCAGCCCCATGGGCAGCACATGTCCTTTCTGGGTACCTGGAGGCAGCAACTGCATTCCAAGCAGCAAGCTGGTTATATTTGGAGGGATGGAGCATGTTGGGCCCTGGGATGGGGTTTTCTGGACCTTAGGAAGATAGTTTCTTCTCTGAGAGCTGCTTATCTTCAGATTTGTTTTGGCCAGTGCTGTTGTTGCCCTTCTGAGAATCGCTCCTTAGGTCTCAATAGTCTCTGCCATTTTGATGTTCAGCACGGTGAAGATTTGTTTCCAGCTGCAACAGTGAATTTCCAATCCTCATCTCTCCAGCCCTTGCCTTGTCTGGGGTTAGTGCCCCTCCCTGCTGACCACACTGCCCAGGACTCACTCTCTCCACAGTGCCTCGAGCCATCCACCCTGCTGTGGTCTGTCAGGCTTTGGCTGGGGAGAGGGTGAGGCAGGCTGGATGAAAAACCAGTAATACTCTTGTGGTACTTGGCTCTGCATTTCCTTTACACAAATAGAAAAAAACCCCACCGTTTCCCAGCTCACTAGCAGTCTGGCCAAAGTCAACAGTTGGATGAAGAGCAGTCGATAGAAGCTAAATCCAGGAAAGACTGAGGTGTTGCTGCTGGGGAGAGGGAAGTGCTTTGAAGAGTTTGCCATCTTTGCCTCCAGCTCCAAGGAGGATGCCTGGTGTTAAGTCACTAAGAGAACAGTTTGCCCACCTGTACTCCCTCTGGTTTTGCTTACCCAGAGAACTGTGATCATCAGAAGTGATCAGAGATTTGAAAATGCTTTCTATATACAGTGGGTTAGGAAAACAGTATTGTTTTCTGGATACCTCAGTCCCAGTGATTTAGACTTAGTTATTGTGACTCTGCATATCTAATCTTGAAATTGCAGGCTTTTAAAAAAACCCTGTGGTTGATTCAGAAAACAGAGATCCTCCTATCCATCTGTGCAGTTTCTGGGAGTCTGCCAGCTCCATCCATAGTGGAGCGACAGGAAATCACTCACCTGTTCTGTTTGGAGAACAGGCAAGCACCTTGTAGGTTCATCTGGGACTGGCAGGAGAGCCGTGATATCCAGGGCATACAATATTTTTGTACCTTCTCTACCCTGCTAAGACTGAAGCAAATATAGAGCAGAGTGCATGTGCTACCAAAATTCATTGAAAATAAAATGTTTACACACAAAAGTGCCGTGACAGTGTGTGGGACACCTTGCTGAATGAAATACAAGTGTTATTTGCATCCTGCAGGGATATGTAGCACTAGAATGTAGGGGACCAGACCTCCCTTAGTTCTCTTGACTTCTAGCATGTGTTCTTGGGCTTAGAGGGAATCCAGGCCATTGGCCTGCACCTCAGAATAGGGCAGCTAAAAGTGCTTTTTGCATAGTTTTGAACTGTTGCAGATGTGGATCAGTCTGTGTGCACAGCTCCCTCCCATTCCAAATATCTTAATTTTGATAAGCACCTAATACCTATAGGTACTTCTATGTGAAGGTGACTGAGGTCACTCAGCCAGTGACCTTTCAGCTGGTAGAAATCAGCAGGAGCACACACATCCATGCTTCTGGAAGGAAAACTCCCTCTGCTGCTCCCTCCTTGCCCCATGTTCTGTCCTGGACCACTGCTGATGTGAGCTCCAGAGGTGGGTGCTACTGGATAGCCTAGAAGGAGAGGTGTCCTAGGAGTCTGCATGCTGATTTTGCCCTACAGGCTGTGCCTGACACAGAGAAAGTTGTCAGCAGCTCTGATGGATGAAGAGCAGGGAAACCAGCTGCTTGGCAGGCAGTTGTCTGTAAAGGAAGAGACCACTGCCTCTTTGCAGAGATCTCTGCTGGCCATGTGCCTGGCTGAAGGAGTGGAAGTGAGTAATACCATGTTGAGGGAGGTTGTAAGACTGAATAAATACGAGGCCCTGGGACTTTAAGTGACTGGAACATAGTGCTTGAAGTGTCAAACTCCTCTGCCTCTTCATCGCTGCTTCTAAAGCAGGTGGAGGCATGGAGCACAGTAACACAAGCTCCACTCCCTGCTGATTTGGAGCTACCCCATCTGTTTCTCATCCTCATCTTACCCCTAGGACAGCCACACCAATGAGAGAACCTGTGGCAGTGCAGATCTTGGGAACTGGCCCAACTCCAGCCCTATGTTTATTAAGATCCATCACATGGATAGGGATTGCTAGTGGCTTCTGCTCAGATCTGCACTGCTGTGGTGAGCTCAGGTATATTTCCTGAGACACTTCAAGCAAGCCAGCCCCTGTCTGCCCAGCATGGACTGTCTCTGAAGGGCAAAAACCCTGTTTTGTATTCCCTGACCACGAGCCAGCTGCTCGGCATGACAAATTGAGATGGAAAGATGCCTTTTGCCATTGATTTCTGTAGCCCAGGCTAGAATGGTGTTACTCAACTCAGTCCACAAATCCCAGCGCTCATCCGCCTAGAATAGAACCAAATAAACAAACTAATTCAAAGCAAATCTGACCCCCCCACACCTCCTCCCTGCTTCAACTCACACTGGAATGCTTTGCCAATGGGATCTCAGTAGGATGACTTTTCCTCAAGTGTTGCAAACCATAGAGTAATGCTCCTACTCTGTTTTTCCCTTGTGAAGTTGGCACTGCCCCTTGTAGTAAGGTCATGTAATCCCTTCTTCTTTGGAACTGAAATGCTAATGATTATTTTATTTAAAGCCCTTCATATGTTGTTGTTATGGGGTTTTGTGGGTTTTATTACAAAATTTGGTAATCCTGAGAATGACAAGAGATGTTCCTAAAGCCAAAGGGTGAAGTTCCTTCAGACAGGCAGTGCGTAGAGGCCAGCCAAGCTCTGCTACTTGCACATAGCATGCTCCCTTTTCTCAAGGGCAGACGTGATGTGAGGATTTTCAAGCAGAGGAGCTGATATCCCCTGTGTTATGCTACCTGTCACCTTCACCCAGTGACTCCTCAGAACTCAGGGCCAGCACTAAGACTGTTGTTCGGGGGAACACACTTCATTTCCTCTGGGTACTTCAGTAAAAGACCTTGGAATCCTAGCCATGTTCACCCATAGGACTATGCTTGGGAGCTCTTACAAGGGGTCAGAGAACAAATGTACCTGGGCTTCCAAGGCTTGGTAGCTCTTCCCTAGCCCCCCTAGAGTTCCATGTGGCTTTCCTTTTTTCAATAACAAAACTAACAGTAGCACGCCAGATGACAAAGCAGTACATAACAGGCATCAGAAGTTCATTTTCTGGCTGCAGGGCTGAATTAGTAGCTCAGAAATGTATGGGCAGGTCATGCCTGGCTGCCCTGGCCATCTGGGGCAGGTGGTACTCTGCAGAATCTCAGGGGAGCTTCTCAAAGGGACTGAGGTAGAAGTGAAATAAGGTTCACTTCTCTTTAATTATTCTGGCTAGCCTTGCTGATTACTGAAAAACAAGCATTATTTGCTGTTCTCATCTCAGTTTGGATCTTGATTTTAACAAGACAAGAAATATTTTTGTCAGCACACTCCTCTCCTGAAGAAGTGGTATTGGGAGTGGGAATCCACCACTGAGGCTTCTGCAGAAGAAAGACAGCTATATTGCTGCATGTAGGCATGCTTTCTAGTAAAGAATCATTTGGCTTCAGTTTGCAATGTTGTTAGCTCTTTACACCTGGCATTTTCTTCCTGTGGAGAAACCAGTGCCCTCTAATCAGAGCACCTCTTCATCTTTATCCTGAATTGAAGAGATTGAATACTTCAGGTTTCCTATAGAAAGGCATTTTCACTAGTCTCCCAATTATTTCTGTCATGTTTTTTCCTATATTCTCTCCATTTTTTTTACATCCCTTAGAAGATGTGACATTTTACGTCACAGCTAGGATGATATTATAGCATGTATACACCCTCCTGTGATGAGGACGTGTAGGGAGGCAAAAATACCTCCCTGTTCCTGCAGTGTTTCAATGTCCTAATGTCAGGGCATTGAACTGACAGTTCATATTTAATTGCTTGTCATTAGCCCTGAAATCTTTTCAGAATTGCTGTTTTCCAGGATCATCTCCAACTATCTGCAGCTGCTGCCTGCATTCCTTCTTCCTAGAAGTGTAATCCTGCATTTGGCTCTATTAAAATCCCATGTTGCTTGGATGTATTTACCCTCCACAGAGATCCAAACTGCTCTGTGTGATTGCTCTGTTCTCATCACGATACACCACACTGCAAATTTTTGTGTCAGCAGCACACATTATCAATGTCGATTGTATGTTTATTTCGAAACAAAAATATTTATTTCCAGATGAAATTCTTGAATTGTGCCAGGCCTCATACTGATCACCCTGGAACCTATCTAATTCCCTCCCCAGTGACAACCACTGCTTGTGTTCTGTTACACAGCCAGTTTGTTATTAATTTTGCATGTGCCTGATTGACATTGTGCTGCCCTGTTTATTTTTATTGAAATAATGTAGGCTCTCAGCTTGTTGGTGTTCATGTGTCTAATTCTATCAAATTATGAAAATGGACTCCTTTGACAAGAGTGTTTCTTCACAGACCTCCTTGACTTGACCTCAGTTTGTATCCCTTTTGCTTAGTTCCCAGTTAATTGCCCTGTGTCATCTTTTCCATCCTTCAGGGCTGATTTTGGGCTCAAAGGCTGACAGTTACCTTGTGTGTTGCTCTTGACCTGCTTGAATACCAGCACAGCATGAGCTCCCTTTCCATCTCCCCAGATCTTATTGTTATTCCAAGCTATCCAAGGAATGTCTGCAAGGCAGAGCTGCTGTCAGCCAATTCTCATTGAGTCCTCCAGTCCTGTTTGGTTTAGAAATTTGCATTGCCTGTAGACACTGTAACACATCTCCTGTGCTGACTGTGATGGGGAAGATGGTAAAAACCACAGAATGGGATAGACATCTCTGGGCACTTCAATGGTAAGTGCCACTCTTTGCCTCAGCCACTTAGTCAGAGATGGAAGTGTAGGACAAGGTATGCAGAAGAGTTGTCAGTACTGAAGTTCAGTTACAGAGGCACCCAAGGCTGGGACTTCAAAGAAACCCAAGGAGCATGGGGGCAGCCAACCTGTTTTGGCCCTCGGCTGCACTAAGCCTTTTTCCTTGCAGGTGGTGCAGGTGGGAGTGAGATACTTTTGTTGGAAAGGAGAGCATCCTCTTGGAGGCTAAGTGCTGCAGTCAGTAAAAGGAACTGGGAGAGGTGCAGTGGATCAAGATCTTTAACACAAAGAGCTCTGCCCTGTGGCTTACATGGCTTTATAAAAAAAGTGTGTATGAAGTGTAACCTTGAGAGCTGGATGGTTTCTCTGTGCTTAGTCCCCAGAGAGTACCAAAAGCCATAAATGCAGTTAGTGCAGAGAGTTGTAACTGCTCTTACAGACTCGAGTTCTTTCTTGGCCATTCTCTCTTGTTTGCGACTCTCATGGGCCAAGTTTTGTGTATTTGCTTGGTCTGTCCTATTCTCTGAGTGTCTTACCATGTTTTTAGTGCTTGTTTGGGGCTGGGAAGGCAGGTCCTGAGAAAACTTCCGCCATAAGAACAAGTGTATTTGGAGCTGGTTATGTTTGCTGTGGTCAAGGAACAGACCTTGAGTGTGATGGGCAGGCAGAGGTTCTTCAAGGCAGCTGATGCATCCTTGTGGAAGAATGGCCTGATGTGATAGTACAGAGAGGGTGTCTGGATGAATACTGTGTCCTGCCAGGCTCAGGACGTAGGGCATGGTTCCGGGAGGGAAACTGGTGTCATGGTGATGACTTAAAGTAGGGGAGGAGTGGAATCCTCCTCAGGTAGACAAATCTCTGTGTCCAGACTGTGGCTCAGGTAGCTTGGCAGTGAAGGTTGCTGCAAGGTACATTTGTGGACAGGCACTGTGGGTCAGTGCAGTCGCCTGTGAGGCATATTCTTGTTCATTTGTTCATACTGAGTTCATTTTTTTCTCTTCCACAGGATTCAGAGCAGAATTGGCTCTCCTGTATCCTCTCAGCACACAGGGTCATCCAGGACTGTCCGGCGCTACCCAGCCAGCAATGGCCAGCTCACCTCTAATGCACTCCCCAATGGGAATGGACATGAGCAGAGCAGCTCTGGCCCACATGCTGTTTCCCAGGAGCACAGCTTGTCTGCAAAGGGTAAGGCCTGCAGAGCTGTCACTCTTTTGGAGCTTCTTGTTTGGGGTCATGGCATAGGGCAAAAATTTGACTGGGGATCCCCAAGAAGCCCTGGACTCCCGGGAATGTGCTGCTCAGTGGAATGAAAAAGGAAGGTCAGCCATGGGCATTGCTGGGCTTGGCAAAGAAAGGGGCCCTACTGAAGGAGGACGCATCAGGGAAACAAAATGCTGATGACTTGAGACAGGAGCCAGGGGATATGACAATTGCATCTCAGATGTGTTGAACATCACCCCAGCACACTGCCCTGAAGGGGAATTGCCTCAGTCTGGAGGAATGGTGTCTCCCAGCTTACTCCTCAGTCTGAGCAGTGCTCAAGGTCAGATTGTGCGTCTGTTTCTTCCCTTTGGCTGCTGCCTCAATGCCTTCTGACATGAGCAGGGATTAGGCCAGGCTGCTGGGACATGCAGATACTGAGCCTCAATGCTTTCCCAGCTAGGACAGATGCCAGTTGTCTTCTGCAGCTTGGTTCCCTCCCAAAGCTGTGATTCCCCAAGGAGGCACCATGTGGCACCTCAGCCCCTGTGAGCAGAGCCGTGAACCTGGTTGAAGCTGTAATCTGAAAGTGGGGATGGAAACAGGGAGAGAGGGTAGCACAGCAAGGGCAGCACATGACTGTCCCATTGGGGTGGGATGGAAGCCTCTGGTGTCAAGCCAACACAGTACTTCTGTCTGTTGACCATTTCCCACAAGTCCTGAAGAGCTCTGAGTGTGATTTCCCATCATGTAGGAGGATGGTGAGGGACCAGAAGAAGATCACAGATCTTCTGCAGCTGCAGGAGGTCAGGGGACACTTGTAGGGAGACAATGGTTTTCTTAAGACCTGATGCTCTCTCTTCTGGATGCCAGTGTGTTCATCTGGGAAGACTTCCAGTGGTTTAAGAGCAGTGAGTCTTCCAACTACTGATGTGGCTGGAGAAAGAATATTGCTTAAAGTGGAAAAACTCCCTTTATGATGAAGTTAATGTATGTGTGTCCCTTCACACTGTTATGCCACTCCAACTGGGCAGGCAGAGCATGCTGCTTCCCATTGTTCATATGTTGACAAACTCAGGTGCTGAAGCAGAAAACAGGCTGAAGTGGGCAAGGGGCAAGGTCAGGCAAATTAATAGAATCGCAGAGTCAGCTAGGTTGGAAAAGATCTTTAAGATCTTCGAGTCAAATCAATGACTTAACACCACCTTGTCAGCTAGGCCATGGCACTAAGCACCACATCAAGTCTTTTCCTAAACACCTCCAGGGATGGTGACTTCACCACCTTGGGGAGGGACATAAACCCCTCTTTGCACTGGGAATGCTTTGGAGCTTGAGCTGCAAATAACAGCTCCCCCTCCCTGGAAGATGCTGTTTCCACTTAGCACTCTTTTTCTTTCATAGGGGCCAACCTGACAGAGAAGATTAGGAAGATAAAAATTGTTTTCACACCCACTATCTGCAAACAGACGTGCCAGAGTGGGCGCTGCTACAACAGCTGCGAGAAAGGAGACACCACCACTCTCTATAGCCAAGGGGGACATGACCACGATCCCAAATCTGGCTTCCGCATCTGTGAGCACCCCTATGTCCTCCACCTACCTTCTTGCCTTTTTCCTCGCTCTACTCTTCCTGTTTTTTCTTACTCTACAGACTAAGGGCTTGGGCTGCTGTAGGGAGCGGAAGCGATGGCTTCTCTCAGTGCCTTGGAAGATATCTTCTGGGGTCTTTGGGACTTACTCTCTCTCTGGGGGAGGAGGGCAGACTTTGCCTCATTGCTCTCTTCCCTGGGCAAGCACATCCTGTTTCCATCTCACCCTGGGTAGAGGGGATGTGTGTGTTTGAGGCAGGCCTGCAGCCAAGCCTCACCACCCCCTTCTTCTCAGAGCCAACTCACTGCTTTAGTTGGCATCCAGTCTTGGGGCTGACTTTCATCACCTAATTTCCTCCTGTTCTCTCCTTTCACTCACATGGCAGCCAGGAGAGCTGGCTGCAGGTTGCAAACTGTTCTTATAAACAGGACTTGCTGAAACCACTGCTCACCTTTCAGAGCCACTGGGATTGCTCACCAAGTCACTGGGATATCCAGCTATGGGTTGGTCACATTGTCTTGGAGCCAGCTGGTGGGAGCCTCATGCTGGACTTGTTGGGACTTGTCCTCTGAGTGCCTATGTATCACTCAAATTCTTCGAACACTGAGAGAATGAAAAGTCATGCTGTTGTGGACACTGATGGAAGATTGTGCTCATAGCAATTTCTGCCTAGGTCCCAGTTCAAAAAATGTGTCTCCTTCCCTAAACTGGGTGCTGGGCTTGAGCAAATAAACTTGAAACAGGATGAGTGTTCATCCCCTGGGATGAATCTGACAAGCCATCCAGGAATGTGGAGCAGCAGTGTCTCATCTCACTCTGAAATGAGTCAGGATAATCTGTAAAGGAATCCCATGCATTGCTTGAGTGTAATTCACATTGAGATGCTCTGGGTTGCTCCAAGCATCTGATGAGATCAGAAAGGACATGACTTTGGTTTCATCTGTGGATGTTTTTTCTGAGCCTGTGCACATGAATTGCTCCTGATTCTTTTGTCCCACTCCACATTTCTCCCACATGAACTGCTGGCAGGGCCAGGGCTGGATGTGAGACAGGCTCTGAGGATGTGGCTCTCTGCCTGTTCTCTCTGTCTGCCTCTCCCATCCTGCTGAGTTCTCTTCTGGGCTAGGAGCAAAAACCCTGCCAAGTGGGGAGGGGGCGATGCAGAAGTGAAGAAATTGGGCAGACTTGGCTACACATGGCTGCCATAGCTCCTGACCCACTCCAAGAGATCCTGTTGTGTCAGCAACATCACCTTGGCAGCCCCCCAGGCCATGGATGCCCCAGCCTAGCTGTGGTCCCCCAGAGCCCAAGGGAGGGTTCATTTTCTTCAAGCCATGATTCCAGTTGTGAGCAGAGCTTGGGAAAATGGTGTTGTCCAGCAGGGCCCTGAGCCTGCCTGCTGGAAGTGCTGACCCCAGCCCAGTGCTGGACCTGGTGCTTGGGACATCATGGGGTTAGTGCTGTCCAGGTGCAGCTGCCCGGTGTCCCCCAGCTGCCTTTGGCTGGAGCCAGTGTCTCGGTTCCCCCTCTAAGCAGACCTCTCTTTGCCTTGCAGACTTCTGTCAGATCCCCTGCCTGAATGGAGGGCGCTGCGTGGGCCGGGATGAATGCTGGTGCCCCTCCAACTCCACAGGGAAGTTTTGCCACCTGCCAGCTCCCTCTTTGGAAAAGAAGCAAGGAGGAAGAGGCCCAAAGACCCCAGCTGGCAGCTCCATGAGGCACTCCACATATACCCTGCCCTTGTCCAACCAGCTGGGTGAGTACAGCCAATGGCTACAGACCCCACATTTTACTCCTACTTGTGTGCTCCTTAGACCTTTTTTTAACAGGCCTGAGAAGGCCACTACCTCCTTATGCTAGCTGTTTCAGGCCAGGTTGTTAGACAGGAGGTTTCCCTAGTTTCTTGTGGAGGTTTCGGTAGGTTTGCCCTCTTTTTAGGACAGAGAAATATTTTCTCTTAGATGCAGTCTTCCTCTAGATTTCCTGGTGGGCTCAGTCTACCTCTCCTCCCACGTGACTTTATTCATGATAATACTCTTTGGGTGCCAGATTGTTGCCAGATTGTCACAAATGTTGTGTAAACTCATCTTCCAGCTTCCCTAAACCCTTCTCTGGTGAATGTCCACATCAACCATCCTCCAGAAGCCATTGTGCAAGTTCACCAGGTGGCCAGGGTGCGGGGTGATGAAGAGGTGTCGGAGGAAAACAGTGTGGAGGCAGTCCTGGTGCCTCAGCTGGCTGCTGTGCCCTGGTACACCTATGCCCATGGGAATGGCAACAGCATTGCCACTGAGAGCAGACAGCAACAGCAGAGAGCCCCGGGGCTGCTGGGGAGGTGCTTTCGGGAGGCTCTCCATGGGCAGGTAAGAGGTCATCTTCAAGTGTTGGTGTATTTGTTGTTCTGAGATAGGGGAGCATTGGCTTTCGGGGTGTAGGGGGTGGCTTTATTCTGTGAAACTGTTCAGTGCCAGTGTGGGCACAGGCAGCAATGTGTTAGTACTTGGGAAGAAAAGAATTCCTTGCTTTGATCCAGCAGAGAGACCTCACTGCCTTGCCCTGACCAGGCTGTGCCCTGGGGCAGCACAGCCCAGACTTGATGGCTTTCACACACAGTCTGGTTTTAAAAGGGTGCCCTATTAATAGCAACATTTACAGCCACGCTTTGCGATTATTGTAGGAAACGTATAAAACATAGGAAAATTCCTTTCCCTCTCAGACGATAAATGGAAGTCTGATTTCCATGGAACGATGCCTTCCTGGAGAGCTCGACTGGGGCTTGGGAAGCAAATGCACGTGAGGGACTTTCTCACCCCTGTCCCACAGTCATCGTAATTTCTTATTTTGTCTTTCCCCATATGTTTCTCTTGCGTCACTGGAAAAGCATTGGAGGTTTTTGGCACCCACAGGAACACCTGTGAGCTCCCACAGAGCAGCTCATAGTCAGAGACCCCCAGCCTGGCAGTCTGGGACTCAGCCCCGTCCCCACTGCTCCCCAGCTTTTTTTGGGGGGCTGCTCCCAGTTCCCATCCCATCCTTCAGTCACTCTCTTCCAAGTCATTTCTAGCAGGCAATATTCTTAGCCATTCTCTAGTGCAAAAATAGAGGAGATCAGAACCTGGGGCTGGAAAAGCCCTCCTTCTCTGTGGGGAGATGGCAGTGCTGCGACCATAGCAGCAGAGGATGATGGTGCACAGAGATGCGTATGGATGCCTGGAGAGGCTGTAAGAGATGCTCTAGGGGCGGCAGGGGGTACCCTTGCTATGCTCACACCTCACCCAGCTGGGCTGATGCCGTGCCTGGGAGAGGGTGGGAGTTGGGCGGGGAGTGCCTGCGGCTCCCCGCTCAGCCACAGCCGAGCCGATCGGTATGCGAGTGCTGGGCAGGCGGCCACGCGTGCCTGGACCGCCGCCAGCTCCAGCCTGTGGGCCCAGCGGCTCCGCTCTAATGGGGAAGCCTGTAATCCAGAGGGCCTTGCCGAGAGCGGGGGGAAAGAGAGACTCATTCAGCAGAGGAAAGTGCCTGACAACAAGCTCCCCGCCGGGCTGGAGTGGTGCACCCATTTCACAGGCTAATCAGCCAGGCAAGGGGCTGATTCTGGGGCTTTGCCAGGTGATATCATCTCTGGTTCATCTCTGCTCTATTGATGGCCCCTTCCCCTCTGAAGGGTGCAGTCAAGGGAGGTTCTGTCTGCACAACTTTTTACTATCTTAATCCATATCCCTGGTCTCACTGTGTCCCAAGAGGGCCATGCCAGCCTCTGACCCCAGACAGCTGTTCCCTGTGCTGGCTGTGCTGCTGCCTTACCAGCTGGGCACATGTTTCCTGTGCATTCCACAGAAGCCTTATCTGCTCCTCTCTCTGCAGTGCACCAACCCCCTGCCAGGGCTAACCAAGCTGGAGGATTGCTGCGGCAGTGTGGGGCTCTTTTGGGGCGTGGACCAGTGCCTAGCCTGTCCCCCCCGGCCAGGTGAGTACTGCTGCTGGCCAGGAGCTGGGACAGCGTGAGGGACAGCCTACAGCCTCGATGAGCAAAAATTATTTGGCTGTTGGTGTAGCTGAGGCAGGGAGCAGAGCTGTGGGTTGTGATACATGGCTCTCCTTGGCCCAAGGTCCTCGGGGATGTGCACCATGTCCCAGGTGAGGGCAGGGCCATGCCAGCTGCTGCTCTGGCTCACCACAGAACAGTGCTCTGGCTCATGTGGCCAACGGTTCCCACCACGCTAGCCCCATTCAGAGGGAGAAACAGGAAAAAAGCAGCCGTGGTTTTAGGAGGTGCAGTTCTAGGTTGGAGGAGGAGGCTGCAGACTTGGCCCTCTAGAGTTACGGGCTTGCTCTGGGCCCAATGTGGGTTTGGCAGGGGCTCTGGAAATAACACTACATCAAACAATTGGCAGGAGCACACCCGGGGTCCGTTCCAGGGGCATGGGCGTCCAGCTCTGTTTCTGCTGCACTTGGGAGCTGGACAGACTGATCTAGCAGGAGATGGGGATTCCTCATCTGCTCTGCTCAGGGTGCTTGACAGTGCCCCTTGCACCAAGGTCCCATCCTGTGTTGTGGTGGAGAGGCCATGCAAGAGGACTCCTGGCTGGAGAGAAGGCAGCCCCGTGGGCACAGTGGCTTCAGCATCCAGTGCTGACTGGATGTGGTGCAGGGAAAGGTGCACTCACCTATTGGAATGTGAGCAGGGAGCTGCTCATCTCTTCCCTGCCTGTCTGCCTGCCTATCCCCTTTCATTGCTGCCTGCCTGCTCAATCACATCCCCTCACTGGATCAAAGAACTAAAGAAAACAGACCCCATAGTTCAAGAGACTTCGGACTCCTGAACAGAGTGTAGGTATCTAAGGTGGCAGGTTTTGCAAGCGAGTGTGGTGTTGGTGACTTCTAGCTCTGCCCAGAGTTTTCCCTGCTCCCTTACACACATTCCCAAGAGCTGAATTTGTGTCTCATTATCCTCTCTCAATTTGATTCCTCCTCAGCCAGGGATAGGGCTGACTGAAGCCAAATTCCTTGCAATCGCAGACGAGGTTGTCAGCATCCTGGAACCCAGTCCAGATATTGGGAGCTCTGATTGCTGTCATCTTCCAAAGCTGCATGGCTGTGTTGTGGCCTTGGCCATGCTACTGCTTGCCTGCCCTCACCCATGTCTTAGCCCCAGAAACATCTTAGGCATATGAGGTGTGGGGGTGACCCCAGGGTCTGCACGTTCAGCACAGTCAAGGAAATGCCCCACACAGGCCTCAGCCCCTCCTCCTTGTCCCTGACCTTCACAACCCCAGTCATGGCTTCTTCTTCCCCACCCACAACAGTCTCTGTGTTTCTCACCCGTCTTTCTGTGATCCCTCCATTAGAAAGCAGGGGGGTTGCTTAATACTCCAGTTAGGCTGCAGATTGCTGCAGAAACTCTGCACTTCCTTTCTCCTTCTCCCTGCCAGGATGCAAGGTGATTGCACAGAATGCACCCAGAGCTGCAGCAGTGATTTGCTCTGCTGGACTTAGAGCTTCAAATGTGTCTAATCACAGGCTTCTGAAATGTGAAAATACCCCCATGTGCTCCTTGCAGTCAACCAACCAGTAGAGCAAATGCACTTAAGAAATGACTCCTAGCTGCCAGCAGGCTCCACAGCTCACAGCTCAACACAGGTTCTGTGTCCCAGGAGCAGTTGCAACTCAAGGCAAGTTGTCACTGCTGGTCTTCACTGAGTGGACAGATGCTTGTCTGGCTTTGTTTTCAAATTAATTCCAAGGAGATATGAAAAATGTATCCATGTGGGTCTTTTGTATTCCTGTGCTATAAGAAATTCCCTCTGGCTTTGGGTGATAAAGTTCCTCCAAGGAATCTCTAAGGATAAAGTCCTTGGAGACTTAATGGCTCTTGTGATTTTGGCAGGAATTCAGGCTAGCTAAAGGAGCCATTTTCATCCTGTTCAGTGGTGTACAAGTATCTTCCTGCTTTGGCCAGCTCTGGTGCAAAGACTTTTAAGGCAGACACATGATGGAGGCAGCCTAAGAGAGCCCAGGTGTTGTGATGTGAGAAGCCCAGGTGGATGGCATGCCTTTCTCTGGCATGTTGTCTTCATACACAAGATAGCTGACACCAGAGTGGAGTCAGGGAAACAGTTCTTTCTCAGTGACCTTACTTCTTTAACAGAGCTGCAAAGCACTGTGACCTCTCATTGCTTTGTGCCTTGTCTGCCAGGGTTTCCAGTTCCATGCCAGTGTGAAGGCATTGTTCCATGTACTTCCTGCCTGTAGACCACATCCCACACTCACATTCCTTCTGCCTTCTGGTCCTGCTGGCCTGTGTTGTGCTTACTCAAAGTCACTGGGCTGTAGTTCAGTGATCTGGTGTCTCGTGCACAGAGATAACATGTCCAGTGTATGTTTCCAGCTTTCTTAGCACTGTGATCTTCATAGAGAACTCCTTGCTCTCATGTGTCCCGGGGAAGCATGCACCAGAGCAGACTTGACAGAATTGGGAATTTAATTCCAGCAACTAGAGACAGAAATGGCAGAAGCTAGTTCAGTGTAAACACTTACAAACGTACAGAAGTGCAGCCAGGCAAGAGCTAGACAAATGGGGAACTTGTTTGGATTGACTGTCTGCCCGAGACACTGATTGTTAGTAGAGTCTGGATACGTCCGGATGTCTCCATCGTCTGCAGCTTTCATGTTTGGTACGTGTTTGTGTGCGGAAAGACATCAGAGAAGAAGAATAGGAGGCAGGCATCTGTCTGAGCAAACTTACCATGACCAATCCTTGCTATTTTTTATGTTTTGCTCAGCGTCAGAAAAGCCAAGGCACTCAAATGCTTTGTCTGCATCCTAAGGAGACCATGTTAAAAGCTGAGTTCAAAAGACCATGTTCAAAATTAAGGGTTGACCTGGCCAGGACTCTCTGTAGTGAGTGTTACTTTAGCCTTAGATATTTCCTTAGGCCGTGTTTGGGTTGTGTGACTTGCTGCTGGGGGGCTGTACATTGTTAAGTGTCTTCAGAGAAGTGGGTGCAGAGATGGGTCTTCCAGCAGGCTATAGTAGAAGTTCCTGGGAGCTGCTGTTGCTCATGGAAGTGAGAACTAAAGATAGGACCTCCATGATATATCAGAGACAGCCCTGGGAGAAGGGGGAGAGCCAAGAGCTTGCTCCATGAGCTGTTGCAGCAAAGGCTGGTTGTTGCCTGATCCATGAAAGAAAGAGATGAGCCAGAGGTAGGGCTCTGGAGGGTGGAAGGATGCCTGCATGCTGCCATGCAGCTGCAGTCCTTCAGCTCTGACGAGAATTTGGTGGATGAAATGTGTCATGTTGCAAGATAGGATAAATCAGGTGGAGACATTCAATGACCCTCCTGGGTCTTCAGTACTCGAAGAAAGCAATGGAGCACACAGTGAAAGGCTAGAACAAAAGGGTAGAGACAAACAGGAGCTGGAAAGTAAAACCTGGAGAAGACTGATAGTAGGAAAAGGGAATTAAAGGCTGATAAATAGAGCTGAGTAGAGACACTAGAAGGTGGCTGAAAGGGAGCTCTGGAACCAGCGTGGTAGTTGAGTGGTGCTGGTGAGGAACCTGCTTTGAAGCAACGTCCTGTCTTGTGGCAAGCTCAGGATGAGGGGCTAGTAGAAGGTACACTGCTGGGCAGAGCTACTCCTGCTTACCTGCCAGACCATGTGTCATTTTGGGGGATACAGTGGTTTGTGGAGAGAACGTGATGGAACAATATTAAGAGATGGTCTGTGGAAATTAAACTCGAGACTGGAGCTACAGGTCAACACATACCCCATGGCAGGTGTGGATTTGGATACTGGTTTTCCCAAAGCCTTGGCCCTTAGGCACATAGGGATAAAGGAAACTGGTAGAAGAGAGTTCTATCCAGAGGGGATCACAGCCCTGCTCTTCTACCTCCTCCCCTTCCATGAGACCACACACCTCTGGAACCAGCAGCATTCCAGGAGGACACCCATATCTGTGGACACCATCTCCAGTACTGCCAGAAACCACAAGTCTCACCCTTCTGTGCAAATGGTGGACTTTCTGGGTGCAGGAGTAAACCTGTATTTTCCAGGGCCTGATTTTTCAGTGCCCGTTGTCCCTTATTTCCAGCTACAGTCAGGCTGAACATGGGCTGGGCTGTGCACCCACTCACTGTGCTCACTGCAGATCTTCCTGGGCTGCTTTCCTCCTATAGGTTTTAACTGCATTAAGAAACAAGTCTGTGAAGGCTATTGTTTTGTTTTTATTCCCACTCCACGTGTTTTTTCAAGTTTTTTGTCCTAGAGAAAAGCCTGAATTTCACTGGAAATTTGGATCTTGTAATGTCTGGCTTGGCATCTGCAGCACTCCCCTAGCAGACCTCCCACTGTGAGAGGGGTGGCAGCTCACCCATGGAGCCGTCATCATCATCGTCAGAAACGCCAAGTGGCTCTGCAAGCCTCACGCTCCCCTGTGCTGTGCCTGCAGGCATTGAAACAGCCACAGGAAGCCCCTTGAAAATCGACCCCCTGGTCTGCTCCTGTGAACAGATGGGGCAGGATACAGGAAAAAAATCCCTGGGTATGTGGGAAGGAGGCTGTGGAGGCCACTGTTACCATGTGCCACAGGGAGTCTGTGCAGAACAGTAAGAAAAGGCTGGAGGTAGGGAAAGAAGCTGAAACCTCTGCAAGGGTGTGCCTGTACCACAGAAAGGCAATGCTTAACCAGGGAAAGCACAGCATTTTCAGGACTGCTTTGTTCTGCAATAGTGCTTGTTTTGCTCATCACTCACATACAGCATTGTTGTAGCAACACACAGCAGCACAGTGTTAACAAAATGGGGGCTTTTTAGGTACAAAGTATTTTGTTGGAGCTGGAAGCCACCTTGGGAGCAGAGTGAGGATCTCCGTGTTGAAACACCAAATGGCAAAAAGGAGTTATCAGTCTTTTTCCTTCAAGCATTTTTTGCACCTCCAAGATCTTTACTGATCATGTGTAGAGCCAGAGGACTTACTTTTGCATTGCACATGTAGCAGTGGTGCATGCCCTCCCCACCTTTACTACCATAACCCTTGTTGGAGCATTGGAGAAAGTCTTGCTGGAGCCTCCTTACAACAGACCATCCAGAGGAGAGCAGTCATAACAGACCTGGACAGAGGGATTTGTCTCTTTCCCTTGTGTCCATTTTGCCTTAGAACTCAGATGATCTACATAGCCACAGCCTGCTTCTTGATGTGGCACCTTCAATATATCTCCGGAGGCTGCTGTGAGGTCCAAGCTGCTCTGCTCTTCTGCCAGTGAGCTCAGAAGCTCAGGTCCTCTCTGTAGTGGAGGCTGATCTTCTCTGCTTCACACCAAACCAGGCTGAGGCTTGACTGAGTCTACCCCATTTCTCCAGGTGTCATGAGACCATTCACTCTGGCTCCTTTCACCTCCTAGGTGCTGGAAAACCTAGGACTAGCAGAGGCACCACAGCTACCCTCAAGGTTTCTCAGTGAGTAGATGTTGTCAGTATGATAGATGAAAAGAGTCAAAATAAATGGTCTAGCTTTCAGGAAATGGGCATTTCCTCACTTCTCATCTGACCACAGGCTTGCTTCTTCGCCTTTTAACAGAGTGATATTGTACGGACTAATGTAATGTAATATCTCATCCAACAAACATTGTCTCACTTCACACCCTTCTGGCTACCACACTAGGAGAAGTTTCCACTTCACCACCACCCTGACCTTCTCCAGACAGTGCTTGGGGAGCCAGGGCTGTTGGGTAAAATCTCTTCTCCTGGGAAGTGATGAAAATTAGCCTAATTGCTTAAAGATCATCCTGCTAGGCAACAAAATCCCTCTGCCCAATTTCTGTGTATTCATTTCCTTTCATATTATCATCTACTTGAGTATTTTTCTAGCTGGGGACAAAGATGCTGGTGGGAGTCCTGGGCTGTGGCTGCTTTGCACTCACCTCCTTTCTGAGCCTATGGGCTCATTGCATGCATGCTCCTTTGTATGAGCCCAGCCCTGACAGGGATGCCAGGTGCCTGCAGAGCTTGCAGAGAGCTAGAGGAAGCAATGAGCACAGCCAAGAGGGACTTCTAATGTGCAGCTACCTGGTGACCACATTGGTTTGGCACAGTGTCCTCAGGGCTGAACTGCCCACGAGGCAAGGTTCTGAAATCACACTCTTGAATCAGGAACCAGGGCTGCCTGCCCTCAGCAAGCCTGAAATCTGTCTGCCTGACAGGTGCAACTCAGCTGCTCCATCCCTAGCCTCAGGCTCTGGGAGAACCCGTCTTGGAGAGAGTATAGACAGACAGACACAGGAAACTGGGGCCACTTCAGCTCTGGATGCAACAGATTTCTGCCCCCTCTGATCATCAGATCAGCTTTTTCCTTTTGGTGGGTTCCAGAGGAATAGCCCCCTACCAGCTGCATGAGAGAAGGTTGGATGCTGATCCCCTTTGCAGGAAACCTAAATATCCTAGGCTGTTTTTTCAGGAGGTTTTGGCCATCTCTGTTGTCATTCAGCAACATCTGAGCTTGTGGAAGGAAATAGTCCTCTACTCAAGAAACCAAGCACAAAGCTGAGAGTTAATAGCTTATATCCTCCTGCAGCCACACGTTGTCGTCCCTTGCGGACAGGTCCTGGCAGAAAGAGAGCAGCCTCCATCCAATACTTCAAAACTCTCTTGGTTCCCCCCTTGGTACAGAGAGATCTGCTCACATTACATTACAATTATTCTTTCCAGGGAACATGGGTTTCTTTGCAGAGTTAAGACATTTGTCCGTAGCTTCACAAGTGATTTGCTGAAGTAGGTTTCTGCAAACTGGAATTTTGTAAGTGCTAAGGTGGCACAGACCTGCAGCTCATCTGCCCACCACTGGCATTTTCAGCCTTGCCCTCTCCCCAGCAGCATCTGTTGGAGGGATGCTGGAGAATCTGTTTCTCTGCAAAGGATTTTCAGAGGGGGAGCATGGCTCTGACACATCATTACTTTTTGATCTCCAGCACACTTGGCTTCCACTCAGAGGGCTTGCACATAACAATGGTGCTTCATTTGAGTGTCTGTTATCACATTGTGCTGAGGTTGACAGATGCTTCCAAGCACAGTTAATGCCTGTCGGCAGCCCCAAGCCCACAAGCTATGGTGTGGGAGGACCGGAAATCCCACTGGGGTACTGAGCCTGGAGCCCACAAACCAGAGGGTTTTTTACCTTTCCAGAAGTTTGGAAAGGTACCCAGGGATTCCCAGTATTACCAGGAGCTCCCTTGTCCCTAACATTCAGATATTTGTTAGCAGCTGCTGCCTACAATTTATGACTAAACTGTTGAAGGGGTAAATAGATTTTTTTGGTTTTGTCATTCACTCAGCTGCTGAGAATCCATATATACATGGAAAACCTTGTAGCTTCATTTAATATACCTGAGAAAACCAGGTTTTCTATTCTCCTTCCTGGTACAGGCTGGTAATGATGTGTTCTCCTGTCTTTTGTTTCCTAAGCACCTTTATCTCAGGAGGCTGGTCTTTACTTTTGCCTTTCAAGAACTGTCCTAGAATGGCTTTAAATTGCTTTATAGAGTTCAAGTGTTCAGGACAAGGAGTTATGGACATGCCTGCTCTCTGCCCCCAGAATGTGTTCTTAAAGTTTGCAGGCTTTCTTTGTGGTCTTAAACTTTGCAGGCTCTTGCCAAGCATCTCCTGCTGTAAGGATGTCTCAATTTGTTCCTGGTTCTTGAAAGCTGCCATATGTAAGAAGTCTGCCAGACCCTCCATATGATTATTGCCATGGAGGGCTTTCTAAGTATGACACCAAGGGGTGAGCTACTGATGCCAGGCAGGAGAAATTAAGAGTAGTTGGAATATGGTTGGGTAGGCACTGAGCTGTTGCATGCACTCCTTGTTCCCAAGCAAAAGATCCAGAAAATTAAGAAGAAACCCCACCCTGGGAAAATCCCAACCTTAGGCAAAGTACCCTTCTTCCTACCCGACCCCACGCTTACTCACTTCCCAACACATCCACTCAGATTCCCTTTTCCTTGCTCCAAAATTCAGTGCCTAAATTTGACTTCCTAGGAATTTATGGGCCACATTTTACTTGCCTTTAAAAATTTGGAGAGGTTTAATTGTGCGTGTTATAGAACATTTTGAAACCCACAAAACTATTTTAAGCAGAAATCTGAATTTTTCTTTGATGAGAGGGATTGGGGCAGGAAATCACATGCAGTATAAAAAGAAATGTAATAAACAGGGCCTGAGCTGTTATTTCAGCAGCTTGTCAAGGACCTCAGCCATTCCTTTCACCCTGATCCCCTTGTCACGTGCCACCTGGCTATCCAAACTGACCTAGAAGGAGACAAAGCGACACGGTGCTGTGAGGGTTATACAGTGCTATGTGAGGCATGGACAGCACCTCTGGGTCACCAGTTTGGCACTTGCCAAGAAGCAGAAGACACTGCATGGATAACGTGGCTGCTCTTACCTTTCCCTCTGCCCTGGGAGTCATCAGAAGCCCATCCAAGGCAGGCCTAGTGACCCTTTCCCCTCTGGAAGGAAAGCAGAGAAGGGAGGATACTGGTGGCTGGCTCTGCTGCTAGTGTCCCACACTGTTTGTTTTTTTTTCCCAGCACACCCTGTGATTGAGAATGGACAGGTGGAGTGTCCCCAGGGATACAAAAGGCTGAACCGGAGCCACTGCCAAGGTAAGGATGCTGCTTTCATCTGTCTCTCTCCTCACATTCAATGTCAGAGTTGAAATTATCTACACAAAGTACATTTATCTAAATACATTTATCTAAATGGTATAGCTCTGCAAAGAATGTGACTTATAAAAATCTCTATGTTTTCATCAAGAATGAAAGAAAACAGGTAACACAAGACTACATGACTCAGCTGACAAGCACAGTGAGCACATAGTTGGGCCAGTACAAGAAAACTCCCCTGTTAAGTCCTACTGACCCAGGAAGGACCTGTGTTTATGCTCTGCTAAGTGTGAGTGTAAAAACACTTCTTCCATGGTCTGAAGCAACAGAAATTCCATTGCCTAAAAATATTTGTGAAGGTTATCAGCTTGTTTATTTGTTCATTTACACATAGGAGAGTACCAGTTTGAACATTTACAAGTGGGTAAGTGCCATAAAAGTGATGCCTTCTGTTCTGACTGTGTCATTTGTTCATGCTGCTAGGCTCCCCTGCCTGCCCCATGCTGCAAGGATTGGTCCATTTCTCACTTCCCTGGTCCCCCATGCAGCATATGGAACTTCCTCAGTTCCATATGAGGAAGACACCCTCTCTCCCCTTTTTTCTCTGGTTCATGTTTATTTGGCATTTCTTGGACCTACACTGCTTGTGTTTTTCTGTGCTCTGACTAAAGAGGAATTTTATTGTTCCCATCTTGTGATCCCTAATAAGCTGAGAGGTGTCATCTCAGAGATGCAGCAGGGAGGAAACACAGGGCTGACAATCCAATGACTCATCTCTTTTAGCTGGGACTTTCCACCATGCCTACTTAATTAATGATTCAACCTCCCCATACTGTCCTGAGGGAGAACTTTTGACAACACAACTATTCAGCTTGGTGCTCAGATCCCTTATGTGGCCACAAACAGTGCTGTGATTATGAGGAGCTACCCAGAGACATCAAATACAAGTTGGAAGAACAAAGCAGCTGGAGGGACTCATGTCAGAAAGCAGAGATCTGCAATGCCTGCTCTGGATTTCTGTCCCCTGTGGATCAGGGAGGAGCAGAGGGAGATGTCAGTGTGGATTTGGCTAGAAATATGTTTTTGCACAGGAAAAATCATGAACCAGAGATTTGTACCTCTGGATGCTCCTTTGTAAGCTGGGCGGGAGAAGTTCTGTTCTTCAGACACTACTGCTTCAAGGTGCTATTCCCATCTCTACTGTTGCAGCAGAATGTATGTCAGGAAGCCTTAGCACCACACTTTAGGGCCCAGAATGAGCAGTTTGGTGGACAGACGTAGGAGAGGCTACATGGGGCCTTCTTTTGGCAGCCCAGGTAGGAGGGGAGACTACCTGGCTTTGCAGGCTCTTATTAAAGAACCTGGAGGAGGACCCTGGCAGAAGCCTGCTTTCCTCTGTTCAGTGTGGACAGAAAGGGCTGTCTCTAGTGCCTTCCAGCAGAGGAACAAACGGTTCACCTTTGCAGGGTCTCCTTTCCTTTCCTTGCTGCATCCTATTGAGCAGAACAAGGCTGCAATGAGTCTGAGTTGAGAGTGCCTGTCAGACCCTGCCAGGGATCTACCAGTGCTGCTGGGACCAGCAGAAGGATGGCACTGGAAGAGACAATTTATGCTAGACATGAGGAAAAGAGGTCCTGGAGGCTCAGGGACAGGGAGGTGTGCATGCAGAGCAGTCACTGCACGACACACGCTGGCACTTTGGTGTCCATAAGTCCTAGGTGACCACATGCATATTTGGTGTCTGTTGCTGACCTGAGTCCTTTCTGCTGACCGAGCACTGGGGTAAACCAGCCTGCACCTTTCCCCCACAGGCTTCCTGACTCAGTGTGGCTGTTTCTGAGGAGCACTGGCAGGCTTGTGCGGGGTGGAAAAAAGCAGCTGAGGGAGCATATGGATCTCAGTTGGTCCCTGAGGCCTCTTCTTGTGGGCTAGCCCTAGCCCTGGCATGCTCCAGGGGGTAGGAGTGAGCAGCTCTGAGTGTACCTGCCTGCTTCTAGTCCCAGTGGGGACTTCCACTGTGGCTGACAGCAGAAAGGATGGGGTTGGGATGAGGCCTGAATGTGGCCCTGTTTTAAATTAAATGCATAAAGCCTAGCCTTTGGTGCTTGTTTGTTTTGTGCTCTCATTATTCTAATCCCTTCAATCCCTTCATATGTTCATATGGAGTCAAACACTTTGTCCAGTCTGGTCTGTCAGAACAATATAACACTCTGTCCATGCTGTGGAGTGACAGGGATGAGCCACAAGGCTCCTCCAAGAGAGCCCTAATGCCTTGGCCAAGTGGGGTTCCCAGCATATTTGGGGTAGGTCACTGGTAGCTCTCATGAACTCTGTCCTGTGCTTAGTACAGAGCAGGAAACACTACACTGTGCAGCCAAAGCCTACTCCTCCCTGCCTTCTGCAAATCCCTGTAGAGTTGGTACCCTTGGTTGACTTAACTTCTGGCCTGGTCTTCATGGCCCTTTTATATCTCAACTGTGTATGGAGCAGCTGGTGGGATGAATGGAGGAGTTTAAGAGCACAGGACTGGGGACAAACTCTAGATCATGAAGTCTGAACTTCAGCTATCATTCCAGGCTGTGTATCTCACAAGACAGCCCCCTCCACCAAGCAGTACTGCTTTGGCTCTGAGGAATAAGGTAGTGCAGGGAAAGCTGTTCCTGAGTCTTTGACCCCATCCATCTCGAAACAGTCCCTGGAGCACCACTGGGTGCTCTGAGGGCACTTGTGGTCTCACCAGGGCCATGCATACTGGCACTGGGACTGCCCTGTGTCTTTGGCCTAGCATCACGTTAGCATTTCTTGGTCTTGGCAGCTCAGAGCTGTCTTGTGAGCAGTGAGTGGGCCCAGAACGCTCTCACTGATGGCTTCCACCTCTTAGCTTGCATTATATGTTCCTGTGGTTTGTCTTAGGGTAATGCTGAGGTTGCTCCCTGTCCTGCTGCTCTGTGTCTTCTGCAGTTCTTCCTGCACTGCTTGTGCCTCCTAACACAGCACATTTCATCAGCATTCTGACATTTCTGGGCCAAGCTCTTTAGTGAAGATAGAAAGCTACATTATTCCATGAGGACACCTTCCTCCTTACTCTCCGTCTGAAAACTGCCCTCAGCTCCCCTTAATGCACTTTTTGCCAATCCCTGTCTTTTCTGGCTTAGCTCATTCTTACATGGTGCTGTAGGAAGGCCTTTACTGCAGGCCAAATGGATGAGCCCAATGGTGTTTCCCTGAGATAAACCCAGCTTCTTTCCCAAAGACTGCGTCTGATGAGTGCTGAGTCAGGGGCAGAGCCAGAACTTGAGGCAGGGCTTGAACATGGTGACTTCCCACTTGCTCACCTCGTTCTTAGAAGAAGGCACAGTGAGCCACAGCCTGGCCCACCACCCCTCTGCCTCTGGATGGGACCTGTCATTGCCCTCCCTGCTGGCACTGAGTTTCTCAACAAGGATCCTCCACGGATCCTTGCTCTATGCAAGCATTACCAGGAATCATGAGAAAGGACAGGACTCACCATTCCTGGCTTGCAAACGACCATGATAATAGTGACCCTGACAGAGTAGCTCACCATAGGGGCCACATCTGTTTTCCACAAGGACCAAAAAGCAGAGCAGTCATCCACAAGCCATCCCGCAGCTGCAGCAAGCAAGCTCTGCAGATGTGGGACTAGTGTCACCACAGAGGTCCTCACTGTGCTGCTTGGTGCAGAGGCTGCCTTGGACACTGGCCCAGCTGAGACTCCTTCAGTTCGCAGCACCTGAATGGGAGACACTGGATAGGGAGTTTAGCTCTCTCAGCTTCTTCACATCTCACAAGGTTCTCTTCTCTCCACAGATATCAATGAGTGCTTGATGCAGGGCCTCTGCAAAGATGCCGAGTGTGTGAACACCCGTGGCAGCTTCCGTTGTACCTGCAAGCCTGGATCCATGCTAGACCCATCACGTAGCCATTGCATCTGTAAGTGCTCCAGGGAACCCCTCAGTCTGGAGAGGGACCTGAGCAGAACCCCATGGCTGAGTGGAAGCTACAGTGTGCTTCACATCTCCTTTGAGTGTACCTGAGTTGTGTTGCTCTGCACTTGTGCGCAGAATGGGTCCCATTCACGCATTATCATTCTCCATGGACTTTGCATGGCCCCTGCAGAGGCTGAAGGGAATGTGCATGTGGTGTGGCAGCACAGGACACAGCCCCTGGGATGAGAGAACTCCCACATGAGCTGGATTTTCTTGGGGATGACCCTGTTGGGGGAAAGGCCCAGTGGTTGATGGCCAGGAGGTGTCCTGGAGAGCAGACAGGGTGCAGAGGCAGACAGCAGGCAAGGCTGGGAGGCACAGGCAGAGAAAGCGCCAAGGGCGGGAGCTGAGTGTCCCCCGTTCTCTCTTTGGAGAGTCGGGGCCCCTCCGCACTGACAGGGCCGTTGTGTTTCAGCGGACAAGGCGGTGTCGATGGAGCAGGGGCTGTGTTACCGCTCGGCAGCAGGAGGCGTGTGCAGCTTCCCCCTCTCGCACCGCATCACCCAGCAGATCTGCTGCTGCAGCCGCGTCGGCAAGGGGTGGGGAGACAACTGCGAGGAGTGCCCCATGCCCGGCTCAGGTGAGATATGCCTGCTTCAGCTTTGTTCTGGTTAGACTGGGGTTTGGGTTTGCCTGAACACAGACAGCTGCAAGAACCAGAGCTGTGCAGTGCAAATGCTGTCCCTGTGAGATGGGTACAGAACCCAGAAAGTGGACCTGGATAATACTGGAAAGATGGAGAAGTCCCTGATGGGAAACGACTCTCTACCAGAGGGAGGACACAGCCATGTCTGTGCCTGGCTTTATTCAACAGCCCTTTTCTCTCCTACATCTTTTGCTGGGAAGAAAGACAGGTGAGGATGAGTTTGAGTATCTCAGCATGGGATTGGGTGGAAGGAAAAGCACAAAATTACTCAGGGACCAGAAAAATGTTCAGGTGGTTTGTGCAGAGTATCTTGAGTGATGTGCAGAGTGCTCAGTGCCAAGGTACTCCGAGTTTGCTTTTATCTGCTCCCATGCTCAGCCTGGACCTTCCTATGGCATGATCTCTTTCTAGCAGTACTGACTATGGGAAAGGATTTCATTTTGGGGGTCTGGGAATGCCTGTGAGAAACCCACCCTGCTCTGTGAGCGCATTTCTTCTGCTTGAAGCACCAACCCACTGCAGTCCAGATGTGCTTCTGTAAGAATTTAACCCTTTGAAATTACAGAAAATTATGGGATTGGGGAAACTGGCGCCCGCGTTCACATACATGCCTGTCCATCTTCACTCCTTTATCCCAACTGTCCCGCTATCACATCTGGGTGTGGTAAGCCAGATGATCCCTCCAGCAGCCTCCAACCTCTGCTTTCTAAAGTTTTGGTTTGATTTTCCTTCACAGAAGCCTTCAAGGAAATTTGCCCAGCAGGACATGGCTACACCTACTCCAGCTCTGACATCCGACTGTCAATGAGGAAGGCAGAGACAGAAGAGCTGCCCCTCAGCTTAGAAGAGCAAGGGGAGAACAGCAACTGGACTTTGGACTGGACAGTGAGGAGACAGCAACTGCAGGACAACCTGCGTGGCAGCATCCTGGAGACATTCCTCTACCCTGGCACCTCAGCAAGACAGGGTAGTGTGGGGTCTACCGCTTAAAGCTGCTCCATCTGGGCCCCTAGCAAGGGTGGAAAATTTCCCAGGTCCTGCCATATACTATGGATGGACCTCTGGCTGAAAAGGGCTCCCTGCATCTGTGTGACTGTAGTGTTCCTGAGGCATGAGGCACTAGGTCTTCAAGTCTTTGGAGAGAAGGTTGAGTGTTTCAGGTTCCTGCAACTGCATCTTTGCAGTTGGTGCTGACTGGCCAGGCTGCCTCCACCTGACCTCAGGTCTGCATGGCAAGCCTAGCATTCCAGTCCTCAGGCTTTCATCCAGCCCAGCTGGAGGGCAGTGTGACCAACTGCTTCTGCCAGTATTTGCTGGAGCAGAAGTTCCTGGGGTCTGCACAGTGCCAGAAGTTCAGGTGTGTTGGCTTTGGGAACAAGCTCTTGCAGACAAGTGTGAGGGACTGAATGGCAGTGTCTTAGAGGTGGGATAAAGTTAGGGCAGTCAGGGTTTGAGGAGGATGCCTATCTGTCTTCTCTCTACTCATCATGCACTGTTTCCTTTTCCAGGTGAAATTTCTCCTGCTGTAAGGGTGAGTAAGATTTGTCTTGCTACAGCTCAGTGCATCCATGGCAGCTGGATGGGCTGGAAGGTGGCTGTCATACAAATTAACTAAAAGGGTGGAGATTTAGATTCGATATTAGAAAGAAGGTATTTACTGTGAGGGTGGTGAGACATTGGAACAGATAGTCCAGAGAAGTTGTGGATGCCCCAGCCCTGGAAGTTTTCAAGACTAAACTGGATGGGGCTTTGAACAACCTGGTCTAGTACAAGGTGTCCCTACCTATGGCAGGGGGGTGGAACTAGATGATCTTTAAGGTCCCTTCCAATCCAAAACATTCTATGATTCTATTCCTGCTTACACTCTTGTACTGTTCAGCCAGGCAGGTATGTGAGTTATGGCTCCAGCCGTGTCTACACTGCATCTCACAGGGACTGAAGCCCTAGAGAGGAGGCATTATCCATGATGAACTCAGTCCTAAAGAGCGAAAGGGTGAATTACAGCAAGGATCTATCCCACTATAAAAGGAGAATTTTGGTTTGAAATTGTGGTCTATGCTGCATACTCAAGTTTGCTCTGCTTTCACTAACTTCAGTTAATGTCAGCTGTACTTACACAGCTGAGGTGTGGGCACTCACTGTCAACCTGGCCTGGCTGTAGGGCTGATGGGCAGCAGGATAAGAGCAACTGCTGCAGTCAGCTTTGGGAATACTTCTTTCATGGAGCCCAGTGTCCTGCTCAAGCCCAGCTCACAGCCAGCTCTCCCTGTGTTGAGGTGGGTGCAGCAGAAACACCACTGGAGCAGTCAGGGCAGGAGTCTCCAACACTGGCTGTGTAAATTCACCCTGTCTGATGGAAGCAGCCTGGGACTGATTTTCTGCTAGGCTCTCCTAGGGCTGTGTGTCTTTATTTGAGTCTCACTTGAAAAATGTGTACCTCTTGATCTGTGCTGTCAGTAGAGGTTTGGCCATATCTCTCCTAAGCATCTCTCTGTGTGCCCTCTTGCTATATCAGCTCATCCCTCAGACAAATGCAGCACCTTTGAGGGAAGGGACAGCACTGCCATTGTCACTGCTTCATAAACATGAAGTGACTTGGCTCAAGTACATGTGAGAAGTCTCAAGACAGGGCAGAAATTTGAACCAAAGCTTCCAAATGTGAAGTCTGGAACTTCCATTGTTCAGCTGCCTGTTTTCTTCATCCATTGTGGAAAGCTCCACGGAGCAGAGACTCCGGAATCAGGTTGTGCTCCAGCATTTCCTTTGGCAGCCATAGGTTTGCCTAGAGGGGATGCTGAGAAAGAGTTTCTAACACAAAGCAGCCTTTTGGTAAGGGAGCACTGTTGAGGCAGGTCAAAGCAGCAGCTGTCCTCAGCCCTCCAGAGCTGCTGCTGACAGTGGCAATATTTACTGTGCCTGGATGACCTTCCTGGCCACCTTGAGGAGGTGCCTGCCTGGTAGCAGTGCCCTGGTCTCACCTGCACAGTGTGCTGGCACAGCCCCTCTGTGGATGACCCTCAGGGCATGGCCTGAAGCTGTGTTTTGCCCAAGATGACTGAGCTCAGGACAGAGTGGCCCTGCCAAATGCACCCAGCTGGGGCAGCTTCTCCTAGGATAGCAGTCTTGGGGAGAAAGAGGAGCCGGGAGGTGGGTGGGAAAATGTCACAGGGGTGCTGCATCCCAGTTCCATGCAGAAGAATCCTATGTTTCTGTCCCTCAGGGAACTGCTGATGCTACTGCAGAGCCTGCCATGCGCAGAGGTGAGTGCCAGGCTGGCGGGAGGGCAAGGTGCTTATGGGGAAGAGAACGGGACAGTGAGGAAAGTGGGGAGACTGGGAGCTGCCTTCTCTGCATGGCAGCCCCCAGTGCTGAGCAGGACAAACTCCTGGCTGGGCTGGCTGTGGGCAGCATGGAGGACCCCTATCACACTGTGGGTGGCTGATGTGGGGCTATAGGAGTGTGGGGAGGTGATGAATATCCAGCAAGGTGAAGGAGACTGTGTTAAATAATAAGATGATAGAGTTGCTGCAATCACCCTTCAGCCTCTTTTGTTCTCTTTTGGTGCTGTGGTTGCCAGGACAGCCAGCCCAGGTAAACCTTGGGTGGGCATCTCTACCTGGCATCAGGTAGCTTAACTTACCTCTCTTCTCCTTCCACAGCAGAGGAAGAGGAGTTCTGGCATGGTCCTCGCCAGCCTGGCCCCACTACCACCTGGGATGCTGCTGCTCCAACACAGGTGCCAGCAGGTGTGTGTGCGTCCAGCAGTCTTGGGGATTTCCTGCCTCTCTTTGCCCGGTACTACAGCAAAATTATGTCCTAAGCTCTGCTCACGGGCTCTGTCCCTTAACCAGTCTGTTTATCTGCCCACATGCCTCCCTTGATTTCCCAAAAAAAGTCCCTGACCTGCCACTCTTGTCCCAGCCTGGGCCCAGCTGCTGCCAGCCAGGGAAACCTGGCCAGCCCTGGGGAGTCACAAGAGTGAACCTGTCTGGGGAACAAAGTGCTGGTATCTCCGAGTCCTTCCCTGCCTGCAGCCCCCTTGCCCGGCGCAGCAGTGGCTGCCGAGCCGGGAGTTCAGGCACCCGCTCGGTGGCTTTGGCCCCGCGCCCCTCCCGCGGCGGGAGCTGACTCATCGGGAGGGGGGAGCGCAGGGGAGGCGTGTGGCTCCCGGGGCGGCTTGTTTACTGCGCCGGAAACAAGGGTACTGTTGTTCCAGGGTTGCTTAAGAGTCTGGGAGTGTGGTCCCTGCCCTGTGCCGGGGGCTGGAGCACCTTGGGGAGCAGGCCTGGCTGAGGCACCTTGCTGAGGAATGCGTCTTCCTCAATAGCCTTTTGTTTGGGGTTGGGCTGCCCCCTCACTCCCCCCGGCTGGCTTTATGCCGAGGGGTGTGTGGTGCCTCACTGCCCCTTCACTGCTGCTTGTGCTCGGCTCAGCAGGGTGCTGTGAGGCAGGGGGGCCCTGCTGTCACCCCAAAAGGAACGCCATCACAGGAGTCAGGCTCTGCTGCCAGTTTTAGTTCAAGGCAGGGAGCTGCGGTGCAGGTGAGCAGTATATGGCATTGGGGCATCCCAGCTCAGGCCACAGGAACCCAGGGAGATGGCAGGGTCTGCTGTGTCCTCCCTGCTGCCCCGTGGGTGCAGGCTGCCTGAAGAAGGAGAGGAGCAGGCTCAGCATCGCTCTCCAAGAAGGGAAAAAGCAGCCTCCTGGTATGGTGCTGGGGACACAAAGCAGACATTAGATTCCATGCACCCTTTTGGTGCTGCTCCCAACCCTGTGCTCTCTCCTTGCAGGGGTCAGTGGCTGTGCCTCCTCACCCCTTTCCTGTGGAGCTGGTGCTTGTGTTCTGACCCCAGAGGGGCACAGCTGCTTGTGCCACCCTGGTTACACCTTGGACCCCAGCCGCCTCCACTGCATTGGTAGGCTGATTGATGGTTCGACTGCTTGGCCTTCTGGGCCTCAACAGCCCGTTCAGTCCTTCTGGCCATTGGGGGAAGCTCTTCTGGCAGCTCTGCTGAGGCCCTGCCCACCTGCTGCACTGGGGCTGGCAGGGGGCTGCAGGCAGCTGCAGGTGCTGACTGCTGGTCTTCCTTCCCCGCCTGGTTGTAGATGAAGATGAGTGTCTGAAAGACCCTTGTGCTGGAAAAGGTCGCTGCATCAATAGTGTGGGCTCCTATTTCTGCCTCTGCTACTCGGGGTACACCCTGGCTGTCTCGGTGGGCAAGCAAAGCTGCGAGGGTAAGTAGTGTTCACCTGGCACAGGACTGCCGTCTCTCCAGGGCCTCTTTGTTCTCTCACACTTATGCTCTCTCATGAATGTGCACACACACATGCACTCATGCACAAACATGCACACCTGCACATCCTCCCTTCCCACAGGCTGCCCATCGACAGCTCGATCCATGGGAATCACTCTCTCCTGCCTGCTCAGGGATAGGATCTTGCCCACGATGATCCAGACAGGAGTCTGTGATGCCAGCCCTGATCACTGCTTCATGTCTAGGGGGATGCTAGGGCAGGTGTGGGGTAGAGGAGAGCCCCAGCACAGGTCCCTTGGGTAGAGCCAGCTGCAGGGGGAGCAGGTCCTCCCCTGCACCCAGCCTTCCTGACACTGGTGGGAGAACATTCAGGACTGTCTCCCTGTGTGTTGCCAGACCGAGATGAATGTGAGCAGCCTTCTATCTGCCGAGGACACCGATGCATCAACACACCTGGCTCCTACCACTGCCAGTGCAAGGAGGGCTTTGCTATGGGCCCCAGAGGACAGTGTGAAGGTAAAGCTTGCTTCTCCCTGTTTCCCTGCCCCTCAAACCTATCCTGTGCATGGCTGAACACTTCCTTTTCTTGTCACTCTGTCTCCTCCTGTAAGGGAGCTAGGACCCCCACATTTGCCTGCCCTGTGCCCTCCCCAAGGTCTGCCTGTCCTCTCCTTTGACTGCAGGAGGAGCAGGCTTTCCTGGGCAGAGGGAATGGAATTCTCCCAAGATTCTCTCCCATCTCTCCATGGAGTTTCCCAATGACCAGCCCATTCCAGCTTCCCATTATGGAAGGACATGCCTATATATTTTCATGCCACCTTGGCTTTGTCCCCAAAGTGTCATGCTGGCAGGTGGACTGCAGGGAGAGCAGGCTGCAGAGTCTCAGGCCACCCATCCCCACTGCATCCCATTCACATGACCTGGGCCCTTCAAAGCTTTCACCCTTGTCAACGTGTGATGTGCTTGATCAAAGATTCCCCTTTCTCAATAGCTCATCTCCATCAGAGTGGGAGGCTATTTTAGGAGGCAGTACAGGAAATAGGGCATGCACAGAATGCTGCTTCCCCCACACAGCCTCCAAAAAGCACTTGCCTTAAGGACAACTGAGCTGGAGGTTGTGTCCTAATCATAGTTATGAAACGCCCTGTTGAGACAGCCCTGCACAGATGTTCCCTGATCCCTTTCTCTGCCCATGCACATTCCTGGCCTTGGCAACACCCTGCAGCAGTGAGTTTAGCTGCTGACTTATGTCAGCCCTCAGATGTGGGTGTAGGATCCTGAGGGATAGGTGGGGCCATAAGAAGTTTTGTCTAGGCCCCGGAAAACTCATCTCAACTCCTATTTGGTATCACTGTGCCCTGGAGGGAAACTCTGAGGAACCAGCTGGAGAGAATGCATTGGAGACTGCTGCACTGTTTACCTCTGGGAGTCTGAAAGAACTGTGTTTCTTGGCAGATGTCAACGAGTGCATGGATCCCAGCTCTTGCCCCAGTGGCAGATGTGTCAATACACTCGGATCCTACAAGTGTATCAGCTGTGGGGTTGGCTACCGGTCAAGGAACGGAAGATGTATTGGTGAGAAATTTGGGCTGCCTCTGGGCAGCACCCTTGTCCCCCACAGCAGTGCTCCATGTTAGCCTCAGAAGGAGCAGGGGCACAGGCAGCATCCTTCTTCTGCAGTCAGCCAGCCTGTTTGGCCAGGGCATATCGCACTTGTATCTTGTGTGGAGGGACTGCCCTGAGCACTCTCCCATGCCATGCTGTCTTCTGCTGTATCACACAGATGTGGATGAGTGCCTTGTGGAGGGGACTTGCTCTCATGGACGGTGTGTCAACCTGGATGGCTCCTTCCGCTGTTCCTGCTACCGGGGCTATGAGGTGGCACCTGATGGGAAGAGCTGCCAAGGTACTAGGGAGCCATGTGTCCCATCTGAAGTGTCACACACTCAGTCCAGAGGGTTCCCTAGGCTGCCCCTGAGCACTTGGCTCTGCCTGAGTCCTGGCCACCATGCTGGCTGGTTCCCCCAGCACATGTGCCCCTGCTCATGGTTGCTCAGCATTTTTTCCTCTTATCCCACTCTCCCTCATGTGTTTATGCAGACATCGATGAATGCACAGCCCGGGCTACCTGTCCCTCCGGAGTCTGCCTCAACACTGAGGGCTCTTATTCCTGCATGTCTTGTGACACCGGCTATGCTGTCTCCAGAGATGGCAGCGTGTGTGAAGGTAACCCTTCCCCAGGAACAGAGGAGCGGGTGCTGGAGGGAGTGAGGGAAGAGACATTGCCATAGCTGGGTTACTGGTGGGGCAGGAGGACTTCTTTAGCCTCAGGATCCTTTTCCAGCTCTTTAGCTTCCCGTTCAGCAGAGAGCATGGAAGGCTGCGAGCAGATGTCACTTGGAGCAGCAGGAAGGGGATTTTGCTCACACAGGAAAGGGATGGGGGGAAGGACTCATGAACTGATGATGATCTAGAAGATGCTGACAAAGGCCAGAGGAGTACAGGAGGCCTGGAAACACTGGCAGAGTTGTGTGTCTTTTAGTTCAGAACTGTGTGCCTGTGAGCATATATTTCAAATGTAGATCTTCAACAGAAGGAGAAATCTTGGGTCCACAGTCCATGGAAAGACTGTGGGCACCCAGGTTTCATCATTTTTCTCCAGCCCCCAATATAACTTGGACATTTTTAAAAGGGAAAGCTTAGATCAAGGTCTCTGCTGTGCCAGTTATGCTGGTGGAGACTTAACAGCAGCACTGATTTGCGTTGGTTGCAGTGCTGAGACATGAGAGTGCTCAGTCCCAGCTTTACAGCTCAACTGCCCCTGCGTAAGCAGGAAAACTCCCTCTCTGATGGCTGACTGGGGGGGATATCCTGGGCTTGAGATGGCTTGATGCAAATTCCCTGTTTGGAATGAGGGAAGGGAAAGGGCAGAGCTGGCAAAGGTATTTGTTTAAAGAATGGCCACGTGCTGAGAATTTATCTCTGGAGCAGTGCAGAGCTCTGCAGCCTGCACGTAGCTGGCAGATGGAAGATCTTGCCTTTGATGTGACTCTCAGAAGGATCCCCCTTTATGGGGGCCTCCAGGAGGGGAGGAGAGGGAAGTTTTCCTCCCTTAATTCTCCTCTGTTTTGATGTCTGAGAAAGCCAGTGTGAAATGAACTTATTTTGCATTTGATTTTTGGGTGTGATGGAAGAGCCGTGGTTTGATGCCTTACATCTGCCCTCCCCTTTTCCCGAGACTCCACATGAGCTGGCCCATCTCAGCCACCTTGCCCCAGCCATTTCAAGAGGGCATCTTATCAGGATTTGATACTGTTTGGGTCACACTGACCTGATGGCAGGATGGCATGTTCCTCCCTGCCTTGGCTGGTGGCCTTGTCTGTGGATTTAGGTTTCATATTTGAAAAATGATAAGGGTTTTGTGATAGTTTTTTTGTAAATAAATTAGGTTTTGGCTCCTCCCCAGAAGGATTCAATAATACTGCTTCTTGCAACCTTTTGAGACTGAAAAGCTGGGAATCTTGCCCTGAGGTGGCAGGGAGCGATGCTCTTTGTGCCTGTGGCATGCTCAGTGCTCTGCAGAGGGGAAAGTGTTCCCCCCACCTTCAGGATCTGCCAGTCTCAGGGCTTTACCTCCTGTCAGTACAGTGTTCTCCTGTGCTTGCCCTACCTCAAAGGCTGCAGGCAGCCTGCTGGCATCTTGCAGCCCTCTGTGTAAGGGAAGATATCCCTCTCTCCTCTGCTATGAGCAAAATCCTCAGAATGCCAGCAGATTCTGGCCAAGGCCTGGGAGAGTTGGATGAGAGAGGGTTTGTGGAGAGCTCTGCAGTTGGGTAAGACTTGTAGGCCCCTGGACAGCTCTTCCACAAGAAGGACATTGTAGGCAATTCTGGCACGTGAGAAAGCAGAGCCTTGGAAGGTAGGGCTGGTGCTGCATTGCTCTACTGATGTTTGCTCTTGTGCAGTTGGCTGAAGAGAGGATTTGTCAACAACTGTGACTCTGCACTGGCCTCTTGATGGTTGTTGTACACAGAGCAGAGTTCTGCTGGAGACGGACACTGGGGTTAGGAGTATCCCTGTGCTCACAGAATCACTGAATGTCTAAGGCTGGAGGGGACTTCTGGAGGTCATCTCATCTAACACACTGCTCAAGCAGAGCCACTAAGAGTTGTCTGCCCAGGACTACATCCAGATAATTTTTCAGTATCTCCAAGAAGGGAGACTCCACAGTGTCTTTGGGCAACCTTGGCCAGTGCTCTGCCGCTGTCACAGAAAGAGAGTGTTCAGGCAGGACTTCCTGTATTTCAGTGTGTGCCCCTTGCCTTTGGTCCTGTCACTGGGCACCATTGACTTGGTGCTGGAATAGTGCTTTGCTGGTCCCTGTGATGGGAGTGAAGAGTCTGGGCTGAATCTGAGCACCCTGGTAAAGGGAGTCTCTACCCTCTTCTCACTGTGATGGGATGGTCTGGGAGGACAGCTCAAACCCACTTTGCAGGCTAACACCTGGGTAATGCTTCTGTGGATGGGGATCTTCCCCAATGGTGGCAAGAGCTGGGGCCTCACTCTGTGCTGTGCCCTTCCTCTTGGCAGATCTGGATGAGTGTGAGGACCCTGCTGTTCAGTGCCTGGGAGGAGAGTGCAGAAACACACCAGGCTCCTATGAGTGCCACTGCCAGTCTGGCTTTGAGCTCATCAATGGCACCGTATGCCAAGGTATGAACTCCATCCATGCAGCCTTCTGGGTCCAGTACATACTGGATCCCCATTCTTCCTCAGCAGGGAGGATGCTGGTGCCAAGGCAAGTTATGCCACCATACATGGCATGTCCATAAGGCCGTAGTCAAATTCAGGCTCACCATGGACAGAGAAGATTTCTGTTCCCATGACAAGAAAACAAGAGGCCAGGAGCCCTTTGAGGGCTGCCTGTAAGAGACTGGGAACAGGGAATCCATGTGGCTTTGGTGAAGGATGTACCCCAGGGCTGGGTGCGTGGTCCTGATTCTGCTCCCTCTGCAGATGTGAATGAGTGCCTGAACAGTGAGATCTGTAGTCCCAATGGCGAATGTCTCAACAGTCATGGATCCTACTTCTGCATTTGTGCTCCTGGCTTCTCTAATGTGGCTGGTGGAGTCAGCTGCCAAGGTGAGTTGGAGGGCAGCAGGGACATACCTTAGGTCCTGTCCTCTGCTTCCTGCCCTGAGATCCAGGTTGATATTTTTGTCTTGATTTTACAGATGTGGATGAATGTGCAGACAAGTCCCTGTGCTCACAAGGCCAGTGTCTGAACACGGAAGGCTCCTATAGATGTCTGTGTGAAAATGGATTCAAACACTCCCAGGAGACTGATGATTGCGTGGGTGAGAGCTCATTGCTGGGGAGATCAGCCTTCCAGAATTTGAGGGGACAAATGAAGCCAGTGCAGGGGGGAGGCCAGTTCTGCTCCCAGCACTGAAAGTTGCTGGTGACTTGTAAGGAGGACTAGCACTGGTTCAAGGCCTCTGGCCAGCTAGAGCAGACTCAGTTGCTGCATTGAACAAGCAGGGTCCCCATCTGACCGTTCTCATCCCCTTGCTCTCCTCCCTGCAGATGTGGATGAGTGTAAAGAATACGGGGATGCCATCTGTGGCACATGGCGGTGCCAGAACAGCCTGGGCTCCTACCGTTGTATCATGGGCTGCCAGCCTGGCTTCCACTGGACCCCCTTGGGTGACTGCATTGGTGAGTGCAGCCCTGGGTCTCCCTGTCCCTCACCCTGGCAGGAACTGGGTGGTTGTGGGACATCTCTGCCAGAGGCACAGGGGAGAAGGAGGAGGAGAAGGAGGAAATGTGTGGCTGGTGGAGAGGCAGATAATGCTGAGAGTTTGTTTTCTTGGCTGCGCTGCCTGCTTGCGTCTAGACTTCTCTCTTCCTGGCATCTGGAACAGACACTGCATTGTGCTGCTTTCCGCTTGGGGAGAGTCCTGGGCAGGTTACAGCCATTCCAGGCTTGGAGCTGGACTGCAGCTCCCTGTAAGCTGTGCTTGCTGGGGCCAGTGCCAGTCACCTGCCTGGCAGGCCTGGGTGAGGGGAAAACCTGCTGGTAAGAGTGCATGCTAGGCTGGCGAGTCTGGGTTTGAAGCCCAGGCTCCAGCAAGAGGAAAGAGCAAAGGGATTTTTGTAGTTTTTGAGGCTCCCCCAGCTCAGGGAAGGTTGCAGCAGGGAGGAGCTGCTGCCAGCCACTGGGCTCTGGGCTGCACTAAGCCTCAGTCTTAGCACTTGGAGCTGCTCCTGGCCTTGGGAACCATGGACTGTGGACACATAACTGCTCTGATTGCTCCAGGAATACTTCCATGCAGCAGATGGAGCTTTTAGGCTCTGTGTCCCTTTACACCAATGCAGGAAACGGCTACCCTCAGTCACCCCTGCCAGTCACCTCCCAGGCTTTCCATCAGTTTCCCATTCCCTATTGCTCTATTCACGTGGCTTCTTTCTTTGTGGCTCTCAGTGTTGCAAGAAGCTTCTCTTAACATGCACACTCATAGCAAGGTGAATAACTGGAGCAGCCAAACCCAGTCTTTCACATCAAGGGAATGCATGCCCCAGTCTCAGATCCTGGGGTCAGAGCTGAAGGGCCTGAGTAGGGGTGTCTGTTGGGAGAAGTGGGGTCTAGGACAATCCTTGTTTTGGCTTTGCTGCAGACATTGATGAATGTGCCAACGAGACGCTGTGCGGGAGCCACGGCTTCTGCGAGAACTCGGACGGCTCCTTCCGCTGCCTCTGTGACCGTGGCTATGAGAGCTCACCTTCTGGCCACTACTGCATTGGTGAGTCTGCCAGGATCACTCTGCCAGTCAGTAAAGGAGAGCCACTGGCAGATGCCAGGCTGGCATCCCTGCTGTGTGATGGCACACAGACCACAGACAGGGACTGCACTCACACATTGAGAATCACACACATGGACAGAGCAGCTCATGGAGTCAAAACCCCTTCCCTTATCACAGCAGATCTTTGGGATTGCAAAGTGATCTGAAAAAGTGAGTGTTTAACAAGTGAACATGGAGCCCTTTTCTGTCCAGGTGGAAGAGAGATCCTTGGGGGATGGAGGCATTAAAGGTGCTAGAAAGGTACTTTAATGGGTGCCTGTAGAGAACAGGCAGGGTGTTCTCTACAGGTATTATAAGGAAGGTATTAAGGCAGGTATTATAAGGAAGGAAAATTTTCATTGTAAAGATAGGCAGGCAGTGGAACAGTTGGTTGTCTGGGGTGGTTGTGCAGTTGCCATCCCTGGAGATTTTAAAGACCCAACAAAAAAAAAAAAGCTCTGAGCAGCCTGGTGAGATCCTGTAACTGAGTAGAGGGTTGGACTCGAGTCCTCCAAGCCTAGATGATTCTATGATCCAGCAACCCATTGGATTTCAGCAAGCTGGAGTTCAGGCTCTGAATCCACTAAGAGCAGGGCATGAGACTCCTGCCAGACTTGTGTTGAGCCAGTGTGAACATAGTTCTCAACTTGTCCCCAGCAGCTTTTATCTCCCTACTGCATGGTAGCTTCATGCTGCAGGCCGTGCACAGGCTGCCCGTGCAGAGGCAGGGCTCCTGCTGCCCACGGCTGCCCCTTGCTTTGCAGATGTGAACGAGTGCGAACTGATGGTGGCCGTGTGCGGAACTGCTCTTTGTGAGAATGTGGAGGGATCCTTCCTGTGCCTCTGCCCCAGTGACCACGAGGAGTATGACACAGAGGCAGGGCAGTGCAAACCCCGAGCTGCTGTGGGTGAGTAGGCAACTGCAATAGAGCATGGGTGGCAGCTAGAGCAGGAGTGGGGTAGCCCTGGCTGGGGTGAGATAAAGATGAGGGGCTGACAGTACTATAGAAGCCTCTACAGATAATGGGCAAGTTTTTATCTGGGAAGAGTTCAGAAGCCTGAAAGTGAGAACCTGGGAAGGCCACACTGCTGGGGATGGGTATGCTCTGGGACCTCCTCTGGGGTGCCAAGGAGCCCATCCTGTCCCTGCTCTGCTGTCTTCCAGAGGGATCCGACACGCATGCAGCCCGCCTCTCTGACAGCGCAGAGCGCAAGCAGTGCTACTACCACATCAGTGACGTTCGCCTGTGTGACAGCGTCCTGGCCAAGAACATCACCAAGGAGGAGTGCTGCTGTACTGTGGGGGCAGCCTGGGGTGACAACTGTGAGACTTACCCCTGCCCCATCCCAGGCACAGGTAGGACTGTGGCCCCACCACACCAGGCAGGGCCAGTTCTCTGCCTGCCAGCTCCACCTTGATTGCACTAATGAACTGCCTCTTTTCTTTCCATCTCTTCTTGGCATCTGTATCGTGGTCAGTGGAGTACCAGGAGATCTGCCCTCTTGGGAAGGGCTATATTCCCCAGGAAGATCCACTCTCAGGAAAAGTCTCTTTCACAGGTACTAGCACCATTTTCTTTCATTTCTTCCAGGGGGAAGAGGGAGAGCACTATGTATGAAAATGCATTGACAAAACTATCTCCCCAGGCCTGTTGTGGGGGATGCTAACATCCTGCTGCTGTTCTCCCCATTCCAGAGAAATCTCAGACTGCCAGTATTGCTGAGCCAGAAGTGCCCCTCTCTCCAGTCCTGCCTTGTTGCTGGCAGTGATTCTTTCTTGGTGCAAGTCTCTCATTATGAACCAGGGATGGGGACCATTAAGACATAGCTCTTCCAGTTACTGATAAGATCTCCCAGTGGCCAGCTCATTCAGTCTTTGGCACTTCACATCCATGGAGGTTGTGTGCTTAAGATATACACGAGTTTCCTATTTGTGAAAGTGTCCTGCTCACACCATCCCTCGTCCTGCTCTGGCTGGGGGTGCTTCTACCTCTGCACCCAAGCATGGGGCCTTGTGGGAGAGGTGAGGGGCTCACTCAGGGACCTGTCAGCAATCCAAGCAAGGTGCTGTGACAGCTTTCTGCAGGTATAGCACCCAGACCACCTTGCTTCCATGGCTTCACTTCCTGAGACACTTGCCCTCCCTCCATCCCTCTTTCAGACATGGATGAGTGTGACATATTTGGCTCAGAGTTCTGCCGCAACGGACAGTGTTTGAACACGGTGCCGGGCTACAAGTGCTTCTGCCGTACAGGATACTTCTATGACTCCAGCAAGCTCGAGTGTGTTGGTAAGATGGCCTCAAAGAGCAGTAGCACTCCACTGCACAGCGGGGAACAGCCGTGCTGCTGCACCCAGACTTGTCCCTGCTGGGCCAGGTCTAGGTAACAGCCTTCCTGGGAGTCCCTTGGGGAACAAGACAGGAGGGTCTGAGGCCCGTGAGGTCCCCGTTTGGGCAGAGAAAGGGTCACATTACTCATGTCTGCCAGCCTGAAACGTTGCCTTGTCCTTGTGTGTGGGCAGATCAGGATGAGTGTCAGAATGAAGTGTACTGCATCAACGGCGAGTGCCTGAACACAGAAGGCTCCTACCACTGCTTCTGCAGCCTCCCTCTTGTGCTGGATGCCACTGGCAACCGGTGTGTGAATTTCTCCAGCAGGGCAGGTGAGCCTGATCCCCCACTGCAGCACACCTTTGCCCCACACATCCTGCCCCATGGCTGGGTCCTCTAAGGAGCAGTGGGTGGGGACTTGGTGTCTGGCTAAGGTGTGTCAGCACCAGCACAGGCTGCAGGCAGGGCAGGGAGGGAGCAGGAGCTGGGACACATGGTCATCCCTCTTGGGACAAGATGGACAGGCACTCTTCTGGATGATTTGCATGGCATCCTTTGCTTGTGTCACTCACAGATGCCTTGGAGGAGTATGAAATCCACCTGGATGTCTGCTGGCAGACCGTTGCTGACTACATCTGTCAAGACCTGCTGCATGGCCAGCAGACCACGTACACTGAGTGCTGCTGCCGGCTCGGCGAAGCCTGGGGCCAGAACTGTGCACTTTGTCCCCACAGGTCCTCCGGTAAGTTGGGCAGCATGGGCAAGGATCTCCCAGCAGAGGTGGGAATGGCTGGGCTCCCACTTGTCATGTCATGCAGGTCCGCTGCATAGGGTCTCTGATTGCTGGAGCCAGCCCAAGGAGTAGGTGACCCCACACACACTTCTCCAGGGCTGAGCTGCACCAGTGGGTAGAAGGTACCTGAAATTGGTTTGCAGCAAGTCCAAGGTATTTGAGGGGAGAGTTGCCCAGTGCATCCCACTGCTTCTGTACATGTTAGGAGGTAGTGGCCACCGGGGATGGGAGCACCCTAGGAACTGGGGTTCTTGCTGCTCAAGAACCTGCTGGTCCCAGACAGGAGCTAGTCTTCTTGACAATCAACAAACTACAGAGCTGCAGCTTTGGAGGGCACTGAATGCAGACCTGGCTCAGCTGACCCAAGTGTGGGTGCACACCCTCTGGCCATATAGTGGACCTTGAGCCAGGCTGCACTGACCCTTCCTTTTCCTCACCACCTGCAGCTGATTTTGCTTTCCTGTGTAATGGAGCCAGTGAAGACAGTGAGAGAGGGGCTGAGCTCCGAGAAAGACCTAGGTATGAGTACGGACCGGGCTTGGAAGACCCCCACTATGGCCTTGCCAGCCCCTACTACAACTACCTGGAGTCTGAGTACGGAAGCCCCGACGCTGGTTTCCCTCGGAGGGAGCCCAGCAGTGAGTTTCATGGCAGCCCTCTCCACCATGGCGCAGCGCGGTCGCCACCCCGCTACCTGCCCAGCCAAACTGGTGAGTGTTGGAGACAGAGAAGTGCCTCCCCACCCAGACTGTGTCCACGGGGACTGCCTCGTAGTTCCCATCCTGGCTGGGCTGCTCCGGGCTTGGAGCAAGCTCTGTTCCTGGCTGTTCTGAGTTGTCCTGGCGTCACCAGCACTGTCTTGCTGCATGCTCTTTGTGGCTGTTTCTGACCCCACCTTGCCGCCCTCCAGGTCTCTACGAGGGCTTCGAGGGGCTGCAGGCGGAGGAGTGCGGGATCCTCAACGGCTGCGAGAACGGGCGCTGCGTGCGCGTCCCGGAGGGATACACCTGCGACTGCTTCGACGGCTTCCAACTCGACATGACCCGCATGGCCTGCGTGGGTGAGTGAGGCCCCGCGTGCCCTGGCCGCGGCTGCTCCCTGCCGGTGCCAGCCGGGACGGCAGCAGGAGCAGTTCCCCTCTTCTTCCGATTCCTTCCCATACGGCTGGGAGGGCCCTCGCGGAGGTTCAGCCGGCCACTTTCTGCTGGCAGCTAGGTAAGAGCAGCTCTGGGCATCACGAGAGCAGCTGAAGTCTCCTGTCTTCTCATAACGCTCTTGTACATCACAAGCCATTGTTACTGTGATTAATGTCCTCTGCGTTTGCCACTGCCCTGGTGAAATTCCTCACTTTACACCCTGCCCTATGAGACACGGTTTCTAAATTTCTCTGCATTTCCTCTACATCCCTAAGCCACGTCTCCATCCTTTTCACATTATATGTCTCCAAGCCAGCTGAGACCTCAGGCACTTAACAGAGCCTGAGAGATAAAGACCCTCTCTTTTTCCTTAGGCATGGCACTTACTCCATCTCAGGGCATCCTTATTGTACAATACAATGGTGCAGCATCTTCATACAGAACCCATGATCTATACCACTCCAAATGCAGCTGTGCAAAATAGCTGCCTGAGATTTTCCTCCCTCTTCTGCATTTGTGCACTGTTTTCCTTTCCTTGGCCATAGTGCTTTGCATTTGCTTTCGGTGAATTTTGTCTGGTTGAATTTGGACCACTGCTCTATCAGAGTAAGTCTGAACCCTGCAAAGCACTTGCAATCTGGCATCACACAGGTATATTTTATAAGCATGGGGATTCTTCCTTTCTCCACCTTAATGACAACTCCATTTGCATGGAGTAGGGGTAAGGATAGACCACTGCAGCCTGTGCTTTAAAGAGTTTTTATTGTAACAGCCAGGTGTTGCTAAATGTCTTTGGAGTGCAGTTCCGTGTGCAATTCTTTGGAGTGCGGTCCATTGTGCAATTGCCACAGTTCAATCTAGAGGGAATTTTCTCAATCTGTTTGAGTGTGTCATGTGAGAGTGTGGTGAAATCCTCACCAAGCCAAGGCACATCATATCCACCACTTCTCCCTTATCTGACAGGCCAGTTATCAGGTCAGGGAAAAGAACCAGATTGGCTTAATGTAATCAGGCCTTAACTGATCTGCACCAGCTACTTAATGATCCTGTTATCCTTTAGACGGTTATGACCTAATCACTCACAAACCTGAACTGCTTAGGGGTGAGCAGACTGTAATTCTGGATTTTCCCTTCTCTGTTTTTGAATATGGTTATGAGATTTATCCTTCGTTGCTTTTCTGAGGCCTCCTTTATGCTTCCTCTCAGAGAGAACTGTCAACTTTTCAGGCAGGCAGGCAGCATTAAGTACGTGAACTTGCATTGCTGCAAACATTTATGGATGTAACTGCTTTATATCTGATTGTTGAGCCTCTCCATCACAGTGTGGTCTTTCCCTCCCTGTGCTCCTGCACCCTTGTTTAAACACTTCAAACATGGTCTGTGCCCTGTCTGATCACCACGAGTGTTTTTATGATGGCTGGAACAAAGCCTGTGTTAGCTGCTGCAGCCAGCTTGACTGGCTTTTGTTTCCTCTGTTGATAAGAAATAGATGGACATTCCCCATTGTTTCCTGCTAACATATTTATGGAGCCTTTGCTTGTTGCCTTTTCTATTCTGAACCAACTAGCCCTCATTTTACACTGGAGCCTAGTTTTTTTCCTTTCAGTTCTCCTGCTTGGTTCTTAGTTATCACCATGTTTTTACCTTGCTGACTTCAGGCCTTTAGAATACTGCAGCTGCTGCAGCACTTCCCCTCTCACCTATGGCCACAGCTTACCCATGCCCTGTAAGGTGGGCTGTCTGTCCTCACCCCTGCCCAAGTGGGCAAACACCAGGATTTGGTGCAGGCTGCTAGCAACACTGCGCTGTTGCTTCTGGCTTTTGGGTCTCTCTGGGCTGAAGTGTCCTTGTTTCATTTCTCCTCTCAATTTGGTGGCCAGACCAGCCTGCCCACTCTTTCAGCTTTTACTTTCCCTTGCTTCTGAGGCTGCAAAGCACGTCTCCCTTGATGTGCCTAACTTCTCCTTGCACTTCCGAGCAAGCCATCCTGTTCATGGCAATGTCTGATCTTGAGGTTTAGTGTGAGTCCACAGTGTCAGTTCAACAATTGGTTTGGCTGTGTGTGAAGACTACCTTGTTCCTCGGGTTCTCTTTCTCATGTTTCCCTTCTCCATCTTCCTTCTGTGACTGCTGCACTTTCTCTTACCTCCCTGAAAATTTTGCTTCCAGCATCTCTCCCTGGAGCTGCACTTCTCTTTCTTTGTCAGATGGCCCCCTCCACTTATGCTAGAGATAATCCAAGGTCCCTGGGGTGGCAGAGCACTTTGGTCCTCCCAGGGTCCATTGGCTACTGCTGGGGCCTTTTCTCTCCCCTGAGTGGCCAGCTGAATCTGTCAGCTGCTCCCCACTCCCTGCTGATCAGTGGGGTTGAGTTTGGAGTTTGTGGTGAGAGGGGTTGAGCCTGCCTTGGTAGGTGAGGATTTGGGCTCTGGAGGTCCTGTGGGTGCAAACAACGGTTCTGGTGTTGTACATGGGTGCTCTGTGCAGCTTACGGCCCCACCACAAGTTGGCATATCTCAGGCAGGGTGTCTGGGTGAGTACATGTGACAGAGCAGACCTGTCACAGCAGGGCAGCCGCTGTAGGGCTCACGTGCACACTCCAGCCTGATGAGCTGGCGAACCAAGCCCTTTGGCACAGTTTGCAGGTTAATAAAATAAGCTGTTGTTTGTGCAGCACGAAGTCCCTCTGTGTTTTGGTCCTGGAGATGATAATCGGCCTCTCAGGGCCACCACAATTTGACTGGTTGACCTTGTTGGATCAGAAGAGGGCATTTTCTAAGTCTAGGAGTGGCCTTTTCCCCAGATCTTAGGCTATTACAACTTGTTAGCCAAAAGCTGCTAGCCAGGGGCTGTCACCAGCTGCAGAGCATGGAGGGGCTCTTATCTGGTGTACATGGGGCAGGGTTCAGTACTGTGCGGGAAGATACTGGGGATGCCACCCTTGGATACTACGGATGCTCTGCAGATCTGCTGAGGGCATGGGAGGGGGTGGGGTCACTGTGGACATCCTGAAGGTACTGATTGGGAGACAGGGCAGACAGAACGCGTGTGGGAGGGCCAGGGGGGACAGCAGGGGCACAAGCAGATGGCTGTGGGCAGGGACTACTCACTGTGCCATCAGCTCAGCCCAATCTTTCTCCTTGCAGATATCGACGAGTGTGAGGAGGTGGGCAGCCCTGAGCCCCTGTGCCGAGGTGGCACCTGCAAGAACACAGAGGGCTCCTACCGCTGCCAGTGCTTGCCGGGCTACGTGGCCCTGGCCCGGTCACACCACTGCGTGCCCCAGACAGCCCAGAACCCTGCAGCTGCGTAGCTCTAGGAGAGCAGGGGTGAGGATGCTCCCCTGCGCATGGCTCTGGGACCTGGGAGCACAGAGAAAGAAAGGCCTCCCGGGGCTGTGGGTGCTTCGAGGCTCTTTGTTCCTTCCCCTTCGAAGTGCACAGCTTCCCTACCACCTCTCTCTATAGGTCAGGGCTGAGCTCTCAGCCTCTGCACCCCTCTTGGCCCTGCCAGCCCCTGCTCTTCCTGCAGCAGAGCCCACCCCAGCCCTCAGCACGTGTCACATTGCCCTGTGTCATGGAGGCTCACAGGACACCTTCCCTTGCCACACAGCCCCAGCCTGTCCCCCTCACCCTGCCAAGAAAGGGGGTTCATCTCCCTGCCACTGCTGCACTGACCTAGTGACAAGCCTTACCCACACCGTGGGTGCTGGCCCCACTCCCTGTAAAGCGTCCAACCCCCAGGCCAGAGCTTTAAGATGGGTGTTCCACCCCAGCTTTCTAAAGCTGCTGCCTAACCTTGGGGCATGGGAGAGAGGCCTGAAGGGCCCCAGGGCCAGCTCTCCCTGTGGCCTTTAGCCCCACACTGTGCCCCATGCTGGCTGGGCAGGGGGAGGGGGAGCAGGTCCAGCTTCCTTTCTGTAAAGTTGTTGGTGGTTATTTTTTTTTTAACTGAGTCTGCTGGAAACTTCTCTCATGTTGTTAAATAAAACATTTATTTTGGGCCCCTGTGGCTCACGACACTGGGGCTTGTCAGAACTCTGCTTGTATTGCTTCTGCCAAGGGCAGAGCCATCCCACTTGTGAAGCCAATTCTTAGCCCTCATAGCTGGCACATAGCTTCCTTCTGCTCCCCAGCCAGAGTAGAGAGCTTTGCCAGGCCAGACAGCACAGAAGTTGTAGATCTCTACACCTTGCCTTGTTCTCACAGAAGGGGGCTGCAGTTTCCATATGAGAAAGTAGTTACTGCAGTTGGTAAGAGCTCTCTGCCAGGTCTGGGAATTGACTTTCCAGTCCCAGAGCACTCAGTATAAAGACCTTTACCTATGCTGCAGCAAGGCAAGGCTATGTTCTATGCCACCTCTTCAGGGAGCCTTTGCACAATTTCAAGCCTGCATTAAGACTAGTAAGGCAAGAGCACAGCCAGACATTGCCAGCTGTATACCAGCAACAGAGATGTTTGGCTGCTTCCAGGTCACCCACACTTGGGCCAGCATACCACCTCTATTCATGCCTTCAGCTAAGAAGTAAGACCAGCTGAACCCCAACTAAAAGATGCCCAGCCCCTCTGCTTTTCCTCCTGATCCTCTTCACTCACAGAATACAACACAAGCAGATTTTGTCTAGCCTTTATTAAAAGGAAAGTTATAAAAAGAGATTTGGGAGCTTGCAGCAGCTCCGAGTTAGTAGTAGTGCAAACCATTGGTTAGAGAAAGAATCATCCCTGCAGAGACATTGAACACCATTTGGCTTTGCATCCACAAAAAGGAAGCTTTCCCAGCTGGAGTCCTGCTGGCTTGAGCGGAGGCCCAGGACATAGCAGGCTGTCAGCTCAGGGAAAGATGACTCTCCTTCACTCTGCTTCAGCTGCATGGATAGCAAATGCAGGTCCCTGGGGCCTGATCACAACAGAACAGGAGAAACACAGGAGGGTGGGATGCAGCTGGCATTCTAGAAGAGGCACTGAAGGGTTACCAGGTAGCAGCTCAGACAATAGCCAGGTTCATCACTGAGAAATTCCTTTGTGAGGACAGGCAGCTCCATGTCTAACAGATAAAGTGCCTCCGCAGAGCGGCTGGAGGATGACGCTCAGTCACTCCTGCAGCAGACATTGTTGCCCTTTGAGCTGCTAGGAGAACACCCCAAGGGTGTCACCTAAACACAGTAAGAGCATTCTGCCACGGGCTGATCTTGCAAGGAACACAGTGCTGGCTGCTCAGAGGCTGCAGAGCTCTGAAGGAAGCAGTAAGAAATGTTTATTATATAAAAGAATTTGGCCTGTGCTGTTTCTGGTTTTCCCCTACCCAAGCCCTACTAATGGCAGGACTCCTCAGCTGGTAATCTGCACAGGTATCTTCCAGCAGAACAACATCTTGCCCTGGTCATCTACCAGCTCCCACTTCACAATCAGTTTAATCTGAAAGAGAGAGGAGCAGAGGAAAATAACGTTCAGAAAATCTTAAGGCAAAGGCACGGGGAGAAAAGTTATCAAGTTATGTAGGACAAGGAGGTCCTGGGAGCTCTGCACAAAGAGGACAGAGCTGGGGCCTTGCCCTTGCATGCAGTAGGTGAGCCACACTTATGCACTGATTCCTGGAGTACCATCTGTGGATGGAGAGGGCTCAATTACATGACACAGGAGACCTCCACAAACTGCACTCAAATTCCCACTTCCTGAGAAAGTAGAGTGGAAACATCCTGCAGCATCCTCAGCTGAACTGCCCTCCATAGCAGAGCACACTCAGTTTGGGAGAATTCAGCTGTGTGCAGCAGGGTCTGGTAGGAAGCATAGCACAGGAAGATACTGGAGCAGCTGAAGCCACTTCTCAGCAGCTGGAGCTAGGCTGCTTCCTTCGCTGGGCCTGTCCCAAATTGGGAACTTGAAACTAGAGTCACACAGCAGAAAGAACACCAGATTGTCTATGGAGTCTACTCTCTCTCACCAGAACATTAGAAGGTGTCTTCCCTTAAAGGCAGGTGATGAGACTACCCCAGTAGCTGAGAAGCTAACAAGCTGCCTGCATACTTACACTGGGGTACTCGCTCTTCACAGGGAGTTTATTCAGGTAGCTGTAGGAATGGCCCTTGTGAATGGGGCACTGGATCCCGGACTTGCATCCATCAGGCTCAGGAATAGGGAAGGGTATGTCCACTTGCATCATCTCCCCGTACACCCTTGCTTTACTGCCCTGGCTCTCGATCTCTGCAAAACACAGAGAACACACGTATACAACACACACCCTTCACGGGTGTCAGAGGCCGCAAGAACACAACTAAGGGACACTCTTCCTCCCACCCAGATCCTTCTCCAGCCACCCTTCTCCCCTCCCAGCGGTGCGACACAGAGGGGATCACCTGCCCCTGCCCACTCCCGCTGGGAATGTGCTCCTTACTGCTGGCAAAGGTGACGTTGATGCTGTAGGATGTTCCCTTGTGGAGCAGGCAGGGCTGAGTGGGGCAAGGGCTCACGTTCACCTCCTGGATGCTGCCGTCTACGGAACCTGCAAGGAAGAGTCGGGATCACCGGGCCATCTCCGCCTGCTGCTGCACTCCTCCCGCTGCCCCGCGGGCCGGAGCCACTCACCGCAGTCAACGAAGCGGAGGGGCTCGGCCAGGGCGGTGGCGCCCAGCGCCAGGAGCAGGGCGAGCGGGGACAGCACCATGGCGGCAGCGGGCACGGCGGCGGCTCGGCGGTGTCACGGCGGTGTCACATGAGCGCGGCGGCCCCGCCCGCCGGTCACAGCTGGGGCGGGCCCCGCCCGCGGGGCCGGGCCGGAGCCACCGCCCGCCCCCGCCGCCCCGGCCGAGGGCAAGGCTGCAGCCTTGGAGGAAAGGGACGGTGGGAGCAGTGCCGTGACAGGGGATTACAGGACAGTCCGGGAGTGGTGGTGGTGTGCCGGACAGCCCTTGGACAGACAGACAAACAGCGTCTCCAAAAGCGCTGCTACTGGACATCCCCACTCCTGGGCTGTCCTAGGACAGTCGGTGCCAAAGGCAGCAGCCGGAGGACGGGCTCAGATGCAGGCAGTGCCATGGGCCGGGAAGCTCTTTTGCTGCCCCTACTGAAAGGGGATAGATAAAACATAAAGCCCACAAAGCTGCTGTAGTAGACTCGTCCGTGGCCTTGTTCATACATATCCCATACCTCGTGTTCCGCGTGTCGAAAGATGTTTGCGTAACATAAGTGCCAAGAGTTGTTACGTCTGCTGAGTACCTGGCGTGGCTGCCACTTTTCACAGAGCACGCACACGTCAGTCCTGTTTCTCAAACTCGTGAATTGCCAGACTCCCTGCTTTGTGCTGTGGATGCCAACGCAAACCAGACAACACTTCAGAAAGCATTTGACCCCAGCTAAAGTTTACAGCTTGTCACCAATTTCACATGGTAGCAAATTTTAGCCTTTCTGGGATAATGTCAGAACACAACAGAGAGGCACGTGAGTGCTGATTTGGTAGGATCATGGCAGAGCTGACACAGCGTCCCCGCTTCAGACCTCTGTGCACAGCCAAGTGACTCAGAGGTGGCACCCCACGCTTTGCTCAGACCCACTGCAAAGGGTGTCTCGTCAGATCGGGGTGTAGGGCTGTTTAATGTTTGGGGGGTTTTAGATTTCAAATAAGCATTCAGTTTCCAGACACATGCATAGCAGGGTGCTTAAAGTCCTATGGAAAAAAAAAAAAACCACAAAAAAAAAAAAAAAAAAAATCCACCAAAACAAAACAAAAACACCCTCAAAAAACTCCTGCTGAGACTATGCCACGTATTTAGCACTACCTAGCACATTATAACTGACCCAGACAAAGGCTTTTCCTTGCGCATGGAAAGCATGCCCTTCAAAAGGCTTCCCTTATCCCCATCCTTCCAGTCTTACAGATGGTAAACAACGCTGCCTATCTGACTGCTGGTAACAGAACTGCAGTCAGGTCAGAGCAACACCATAAAGTGCCGTCAGTCACACATTCACAGGATAAGAAGTGCTTGGAATTTGTTTGGGAGCAAATTCCACTGTCCAATAAATCAGGATGCCCTCCTGTGAAACAGCTCACCACATATCTTTGTTTCACAGATGCTTTTACACAATGGCAGTGACTATGTACATACAAGTCAACACATATTTCAAAGGCTTTGAACTAAAAATCACTGCATCTAGGATCAAAATTAACATATCTATTTCCCGTCCCTGCACCCCAAACTGGAGTAGTAAAAAGCCTAATAAGTGTAAGTCTGTAAATCTACAACCAAGGCCTTTACAGAAGAACTAGAAACCTTCTGCCCAAGGTTTTTAGCTGATACACATAACCACAGTGTCAGTTTTGCAATAACATTACTAAAGCTTAAACTCCCCAGGGCAACCCAAGCATCTTGGGCCAAACAGACCTTGCTTTTAGGCACATGCCCTCTCTGACATCTGATAACTGGCATAAGCTTCCAGATTCCCTTGGAGCCAAATATTGCCTAAGAAATACTCAAATCAACTTTAGGCTGGTCTCATTATTTTGCAGATGGAGGTCCTTTCAGATTACCAACATCATAGGAAGCTTATGCTGCAGTGCAGAAACATCAGTGGAAATGGCTAAGAATGCTAGCAGAAAAATTCTTTCCAGCAAGACTGATACTGGAGTTGTTAATTTTTGTAGTTCAACCAACTCTATTACATGAGGAAAAAGCTTGAAGTTCCACTTCATCAGCTATCTACACCTGATTAATACAAATCCCTCTAACAGCACAGCTCTTGCAGCTCAGTAAACAGATGCGTTTTCAGGCACTACAGCATCAGTAAATACAGCAGGCAGGTTCTCAAGAAAATCCACATACAGACACTAATCAATTTAACTGTTCTTTCAGCCAGAACATGCTCCTTTTGCTACAGATCGTCAGAACTCACATTTAAATTCATCACAACCGCTCTTGCATTCAACACCATGCCAGAGGTTTTATGATCACCAGTTTCTAAAGCACTGAACGAAGTTTCATTTGCCTTCAAAATAGATACAAGATGATTTTAGCATCATATTGCAGAGGAGAAAAGGGCAAAATGTCTAGAAAATTCAACTCTCAGATAGATCTCTTCAATACAGTGTGCTTGAAGAGAGCTAAAGGAACTCCCCAAATCATGACACCACAAACCAGAATAAGAACAGAAAATCAAAACACAAACTTAAAAACAGATCATATTCAGCTGTCAGAAATAAGATGACCAACAAAATCAAAACCCAGAAGGAAGTAAAACTAGACTGTAACTTCATAGAAAAAAATAGCAACCAACTATCCCTGAACCACATAACTGACTGACGGAAAAAATGGCCAGTGATAAGAGACGCAAGGGAATAGCTGTTCTCCTTAGCTACCCCCACCTCCCCTTGTCACACCAAAAAGTTGTCCTCAGAGCACGAGTCTCTCCTCAGCACTGCAGGTTATTAATTATATTAACTGTGAGTGACGCTAGCTGGCCTTTTCCTCATTCTTTCAGTCTGCAGTAATCACCTCAGCAATGTCCCAAAGACCCTTGAAGCTGTTTGCCACAATTCTGTCCCATAACACCTTTCTGTCACTTTAACACAGTAAAAATTAAGGCAACTCCAAAGTAAGTGTCTTATTTTTGGGGCGACATCAATTCTCCAAAAGGTATTCACAGTGAATACAGCCACAACATGGAGAAATGCAGCAGGATCTGTCTAATACACCCTATGCGAGTGATAAAGAAAGCCAATGCAATATGAAAAGAAATCAGGCATGATCCCTCCTCATCTTTTCTCCCAGGAGGTTTTCATTCCCTCCTCCAAAGTTGTCAGCTTTTGGGATGCAACAGGTAATAATCAAGAAACACCCCAAGATGTTTTTATTTAAACATTCAGTGTTCTGATATGCCTGAGGAGGATTCACCAACTACTGCAGGTGCCTGTGTGAGTACCACCCATGCTGGGACCCTGCCTGTGGTAATTTCCTGGCTTATCCTAGCATCATTAGATCTAACCCAAGAGTAAGCAAAATTAAACAGCTCAAACCAGTCTTTATTTACATGCTCAGGGCGGAACAAAAAGCAGAACCCTGTGGTTACAGAAGAATCGCCTTGCTTGGAGCAGGATGGTGAGAAAGCAAACTGACAAGGTCCTGAAGTCCTCTGACAGTAAATCACCCCCTCCTGCTGGGATGACTGGTTTTCTTCCACCGGTCTTCCACACAGTCACTCTATGACTCTCTAGAGGCCTGGCTAGGGCTGAGGAACAGGATTCCTCCCCCAGAAGCACATGAGGAGCAAAGAGATAAAGACTCTTTTAACTACGAGGGCATTCGTGATCAACAGGCCAGGCCACTGTCACACGGCAGACGATCAGGAGGAGCTTAAACCACCGTGGGAGGGCAAGGTGCCCCGGGTGGCCGTAGGGGCCTGCCTGGAGTCGGGTGAGCCCTCCCGGAGCCTCCTCCCACCCTCGCTGCGGTGGAAGGCGAGGGACAGTGTGGGTGTGAGGCTGAGTACAGCCGGCGCTCGAACGAAGGAAGACTGGCCTCTGCCTGATAACGGAAAGCAAACCAGAAAAGCCGGCATCAGGGAGAAACCCTAAAACCCCTCATCCCTGGCCCCGTGTTTGCTCTTCAGCCTACTCAACTCCCCTGTGGCAGCACCTTGATCCTTCTCTGGGTTCTGCTCAGGATAACCTTACGGCTAATCCCTGAACAACCATGCACTGAAGGACAGCGCTCGCTGTTTATTTTATTACTCTTCACTGCTTCATGGCTGCGAACACCCCCAAGAGCAAAGAGCAGCTTCGCGTCCTTATGCACCTGCAACGCGTTCACCGAAGCCGAGGCCAAGCACTGCCCACAAGGGCCGCGGCCACCGCCGCCCCGGTGACGCCCCGCTGTGGGCGCGGCCGCACTTCCGCCATGGCGGCGGGGCGGGGCTGGGCCGGCATGGCGGCGCCGGCGGCGCTGCGGCGCTCCTGGATGTTAGTGCTGGGCGGCCGGACGAGGTACCGTTCCCTTGGGCACTCGGCCCCTTGGACCCTCCCTCGGGGACACAGAATGTCCCCGCTGCGCGGCAGGGGGTGGTGGCTGCAGGGGCCGGGCCCGCCGCCCCTCCGGCGGCGCGGACCCCTCTGAGGCGCGCCCTCTCCCTTCTTCCCGAGGCAGCCGGTGCTCCGCTTCACCGTGCCCAGGCCGAGCTCTGCCGAGGCCCCCGGCCGGCCCTGCCCGCCCAGCTGGCTCCCTGCTGCGCTGGGCGTCGTCGCTCTCAGAGCCAGGCCCGACGGAGAGCGGCCCCAGCGAAGGACAGATCTTCCTCAGCGAAAGCTGCGTGAAGGTGGGGACTCTGGGAGGGGGTCTGGTGTCTGTGGGAGGGTTTCCACATTGCCTGCTGTCATGCAGAGGACGCGTTTGAATGTTCACCACTTTGTTCAGCAGGCCTTTTAATCCTCTTCCTTTTATTTATTTGCAGAGGCTGCTGGAGATCGCAGAAGGATCAGAGTTTCTCAGGCTGCAGGTGGAAGGAGGTGGCTGCTCTGGCTTCCAGTACAAGTTTTCCTTGGACACAGTTATCAATCCTGATGACAGGCAAGGACCAAGGGGCACTTTGGTGGTCAGGTGTCACTGTTCTTTGCAGAAATGGCAGGAGGAGTATGCGTGAGATGATAGTATCTTGCATTGAAGGGAAGACGCCTGTGAAACAAGGAGCGTGCTGATGTTGTGCTTCTCTCTAAGGTCTTTGGCACAGTTAATGGTTAAATATGCTGCTTTTTTTTGCAGAGTGTTTGAACAAGGTGGTGCCCGTGTGGTTGTGGATGTGGACAGCCTGGCCTTTGTGAAAGGATCCATGGTGGATTTCAGCCAAGAGCTGATCCGAAGCTCCTTCCAGGTCGTGAGCAACCCCCAGGCAGAGAAGGGTTGCTCATGTGGGACTTCCTTCTCTGTCAAATTTTAACTGGACTTACCACAGATGGACACTGTTTGCAGATACTTTTGGCAGTCTCCAGAGGGTTTAGTCTCCCTTACCCTGTGACACAGCTGTTACACATTAACTGCAGCAGTGTGTGTGTGTTTGCACTGAGCCTCTCTCCAAGACTTGTTGGCCTTCCCTTCAGAAAGGAGGAAGTAACCATGAGCACGCACACAGCAGCATCTTTAGCGCCTTGTTAATCACTGGCCAGGTGGTGCTGGCTAGCCTGCCCTGTCCTGAATGTGGAACTACTTAACTGTCTCTGCAAGAGAAGGCTGTATACATACATATAAATGTGTGTGTGTGTTTATTGAAAGTTCTTAAAAAAAAAAAAAGTCTATGAAATTGATTGTTATTGCTTTTACATTTACATGGAGGTAGAATCTAGGTTCTTTCAGGCTAGTGTTGCTTATTCCTTCCAAGCGAATGGGACTTGGAGTCCTTCTCACATGTATTGCTAGCTCTCCACTGCCCAGCTTACAGTGGGCTTTTCCAGATACTTTTCTCTTTTCTTGCTGAGCAGGATTCTCTTGGTTCCAGGAGCTTATGCTGGCTTTGCTGTAAGTTTGCTGTCAACCTGGGATGATGGTTTTTACTTGTTCCGAGTAAGTGAAACCAAAAAAACTGAGGTAGGAGGAATTAATAGCTTTTGTCTTTTATATAGAAAAAGAAGAAAAACCTTGTGTGTGTGTGTGTGTGTGTGTATATATATATATAAAAGTAAAATACACATCTCTCTATGCTCCAGTGCTATTTTAGGGTGTTCCTAAGCCTGACTTGGAGTTTTAGGTCATACAGACTCTCAGGTTTCAGAGTGTGGTTGTTGCCTGCTCTTGCCAGCAGAAATGGAGGTTGAGGTGGTAGAGACAGAGCAGAGCAGGAGTACTGCCTAAGGGTTCGCAAGTCCTTTTGACTTAGAGTTGTCTGGGAAGCTCTTCCATAACTAGGTTTACCATTTAGTCTCTGCCTAACATGCCTGGTTTGATGAAAGACTGGAATAGCCCCACTCCTTTCTATGACTCCCATGGAATGAAAAGTCTAGAAGTTTCCAGATTAACATCCTTTAGATTAGTAATTTTCTATAGTTTCTTATCTGCCACTAGATGTCTTTTAAGTCAGTGATTCACCTGCTTCTGGATGAAAGGAGAGATGGGGAAGCTATTTTTGTTCCCTCTTTTGTGTTTTATCTGATCATAACCAAATTATTTAAGACTTAGTCTTTCACGTGAGTGTGGGAGCACTGCATGACTTTGGTCTCAAGGGAATCGCCTATGGCAAACTTTTCAAGACCATGCCGCAGGCATTTTTTGTTAAGCTTCCCAAATGCCTTTTTAAACTATTCAAGAGTGCCTGTGTTCAGCACTGTTTTGCCTATTTATTTCTAGTGCTCAGAGCTGATAGCCAGCTAGTTTCAGTTTCATCAGCAGGGATGCACGTGGATAGGATGTGGAGCAGTGGCTCTTTCAATTTAGCCCTTTCCATTTTCTGTAGTCAACAAAGTCTGCCTAGTTATGTTGCTATCAGAGAGAGCTGTTGCTTTTTGTAAAAGGGACTAAAAGAATGTGGTTAAAAGATTTGTCTAAACCCCTTCAGGGTGTTTTAACCCTACCTTTATGTTCCCAGAACTTGAGTGTGATGTCAGCCAGGACTGCCTTTGAAAAGTGTAAGACCCTAAAGCTTGTGTAGGTAGCATACATTAGATAAACTCAATTTCTTTCAGCTGGGATAGCTAATAAATAGGCCAGAGGAGTTGCTTTCTGAAGGAAATGCAGGAATCCATTCTTGACCCATTTCACATAGGCTGACCTAGGGCAAGTCTCTTTTGAGATCTTTTATTGGAAATAGAAGTGCAGCAGTAGTGCTGGAGAGGTAGCAAACCAGCAGCCACCAAGGCTTTTTTTGCCCTGGACTAAAGCCAGCCTTCAGCTCCTGTAAACATGCAGACTTCATCTTGGATTACTGTTCTTGCTAAATGTAAATGTGTTGTGTCTGTTCAGCCTAGCTAGGTTCCACTTCCCTACACTTGCTCTGTACCGATGCAGTAGATGGAGCAAATGCTGTCCAGCGGGAGTGCTGCCCCTTTCAGAGAGTGTGCCTCTTGCTCAAAGGGGCTGTGCAGAGGATAAGGCTCTGGTGCCCACCGGTGTCACTTGCAGCATTGCCGGGAAGCTGGTGTGTGTGATGTGCTCTGCCCGCGGCTCTGGCAGTACTGCTCTGACTGCACTAGGTGGACCCCTTACTCCTTGGGACTCACTGCACTGGACACGCACAGGCATTCTGGGGTGAGGTTGGATTTGTTTCATGCAGATCCTAAGCAAGAGCAAAAGTTTCTTTGCAGCTGTCTGTTTTGGAGGCAGGCTGGTATTGCTTCAGTATGGTAAACTGCTAGGAGCTGCAGAGATTCCAGCCCATATACCATGTTGCTCTTGGCTTCTTGGGAGAAGGTGTAGCCTATTGGCAAAAGCTACTGGTTTTCCAGTTCCCATTAGGGAGTGGGTGCAAAGGGCTGTCTGTCACCTCCAGAGTTGTTCTGGCTCTTTAGAAGTCTGTCAGTACATCAGAACTTCTGTCAATGTTAGGAAATCAGCAAAGGGGCTCTTGTTGACAGAGGGGTACAAAGGTGATCTGGGTGTATTTTGGCTGTGTAGGTAGAAAAGGCTAGATCTTGGTTCCTACTGAAAAAGCCTAACCTGTCAAGTTTTGTGCACTGAATAGGTGACAAAGCTGGCACCACACTGTAGCCTGGGGGCCAAGACTTGTGGTGCCAAGAGAGGGCCACAGAAGATTAGACAGGGGATTTGATGCTGCCTGGACCATGAGGGGCTGCCAAGGCATGTCTGCAGGAGGTGTGCAGTGTGGGAGTAGTTGGGAGCCCTTGTACTGAGCCACTGAGAAGAAGCTGAAGGAACTGGAGGTGCTGCCTTCACTTCATGCCAAGTGAGAAACTGCAGTGGAAAATCTTTCTCTGCTCCCACATAAAGAAGGAGGATTCTCTCAGTTCACCCACCTGACAAGGAATGAATGATCAAGAAAGATATTTATGGAAACCTTAAGATGAAACTTCAAGGGAAAAGGGCACAATCATCAGTGTCACTGACAAGAAGGTAGAAGAAGATGGAATAGAAACTTTCCCTTTGGTGAGAGCTGCTGGGAGCTCTGTAGAGTCTTGTTGATAGATGACCAGCACATCCTCAGCCTGTGTTGCTCTGTTCTTCAGATTTGGTGTCTACCATGGCCTCTTAACTGAGGGTCCCACTTCAAGGCCTCAAGCCAGGCAGTGGTGGGGAAATAGGAGATCTTTGTTATCCCCTTTTTTTTAGTGGTTTAGGGATATGCATGAGTGCTGTGCTTGTGTTGGGTGGCCCGTGGTATAATTTACTACGAAGGGCATTTTAAGGTGAGTGGTAGCTGCACCAATTGGTCAGGCACCAGCTTGACCAATGGCCAAGCTAAGGTCAACGTTAGGGGAATAGCTGTTCATCTCACCCACAAATTTTCATCTGCAAAATTTCACTAACCTCAGACCTTTCTCTTGTGTCATTATGCATCTGTGCAAAGGTGTTGGGTGAGTCAGGAAGACAACTCAGGTTGAGGTACCACTACCCTCTGGATGACACCCACTGGGACTTCTGCTTCTCCCACACAGTAGTGTAATTTCTTGCCACTTTAAGGGCTTGTCTGAATCCAGCACCTGGAGGAGGAATCACTAAACAGTGGAGGAGGCAATAATGGGAAGGCAGAAATGCATGAAAGAAGGCTTCTCTTGTCTGTGTCCCACGCTGTGAAGGCACATGATTTGTAGCAAGACCATTTTCAATGTTACAAACATTTCAAACATCTGGTGGCAGCTGCAAGTAAAATACCAGAGTTTTTAAAATTGAGTTTTTACAGTGTGAACAGTTCCACTGTTCACACTGTAAACTGGGACTGCTTAGTGGAGTTTATTGTATTACAGAATATCCTGAGTTGGAAGGGACCCACAAGGATCATTGAGTCCTACTCCTGGCCCCACACAGGATAGCCCCAAGAGTCACATGTACCTGAGAGCATTGTGCAAATGCTTCTCCACCTCTGGCAGGCTTGGTCCTGTAATCAGTTCCCCTTGGAGCCTAATCCAGTCTCAGTCACCCTCTGGACAAAGAATCTCTTCCTAATATCTGACCTAAACCTCCCCTGACAAAACTTCATGCCATTTCCTTGGGTCATGTCACTGATCACCACAGAGGAGATCAGTGTCTACTGCCCCTCCTCCCAAGGCAGTTGTAACTGCAATAAGGTTTCCCCTCAGTCTCCTCCAGGCTGAGCAGTGACCAAGTGACCTCAGCCACTCCCCACACAGCTTCCCCTCAAGGTCCTCACCATCTTCCTTGCTCTCCTTTGGACATTCTAATAGCTTTATATCCTTCTTATATTGTGGCACCCAAAACTACCCCCAGCACTGGAGGTGAGGCTGCCCCAGCTCAGAGCAGAGCAGGACAATCCCCTCCCTTGCCCAGCTGGCCATGCTGTGCCAGATGCACCCCAGGACAGGGTTGGCCCTCCTGGCTGCCAGGGCATTGCTGGCTCATGTTCAGCTTGCCATCAACCAGGACCTCCTGGTCCCTTTCCATGGGGCTGCTCTTGAGAGTTCAGAGAAAAATTCAGAACAAGTGTGCTGTATTTCCTGATGAGCTGCTACAACACGTGCTTAAGGACTGAACTGAACATTGTCTCCACTAGCAAACACACCATCAAATTCATTAGCAGAGAGCGTGACAGCATGTGCAGTGTTTTGATGTTCCCTTTTCTTTGCCTGTTTTCATTCACACCAGCCAAAGCTCTCACCATGCTTCTCTGGAATGGGCCATAGCTGCCAGAGAGACTGGCAGTAGAGGAAGGGTCTGCCTTGGATAATGGTGTGTTTGATATAACTCTCAGCCAGCCTGAATAAAGAACCACAGTTCAAGGACACAGAGCATTGGCAAGAATAAACTGCAGCCACCTGTATTGTATCAAACTTCTATTTAGGAAGCTTTTTATTGGCTTTTTTTTCCTTCTTTTTCTCTTCTTTTATTTTTTTTTTCTATTAAATTTTTTTTCTTCTTTTTTTTTCTTTTCTTTTTTTTTTTTAATATTTTTTAAAGAATGACTCCTCAAACCAAATGCTGTTAGGGGCTAGGTAAAGGATTAATGGTGCAGTTCAGATCCCACTGGGTTCTAAGGAATATGTTTGCTCTGCATGGTTTCCAGGATTAGGCTGCAGCTGGCTTTGATCTGTGCAGATACCTGCCCAGGAAACAGCTCAGTAGATCATGAACTTTGGGTTGGTTTAGTATCCAGCTGTGGACAGAAATACTGTGTGAGTCAGCTGAAGCTGTTCATGACAGTGAGATGGGCCATTACACCAAGGCTGTGCTTCTGCAACCCGTGGGGAGCAGTTTGTATGCAGTGCTTCCTGCTACTGGCCTTCCCAGAACTTGTATGGCTCTTAATATCTCCTGCTTGAGCAATAAGAGTTTATGGTCCTAGTCTTTGTTGTTGATTAGAACCCAAGTTTGTGCCCCTGTTTTAATCAGTGCTCATTTACCTTTGGCATCCTTCAGAGGAACAGAATGGTATGTCTTTCAGTTGCCATGGAAACAGTGAGACTAAATGCACATTTCCATGGCAACCTGCCATTATCTTCAGCTCTATCTGTGGGTCTCATTTTCTGACCATGGGGGTGGGGTGGTGAAAATGGAACTTCATCTCCGAAAAAAAAAAAAAAAAAATAAAGATGCTACCAAAACCATCATCACCAACCCCTTTCCTCCTCTGGCTCAGGCATGGTGCTGAGAGAGACCTGTAACTACTGCTACCATGCCATGCACTGAGGCTCCAATGTATTCTCTTCAGCTCCTTCTCTTCTTCATCCTCTAAAAATAGATGCATTCAGAACAATTTGATGACAATGTTCCAGCACTTCTCTGAATTCTTTGTCTCCTCAACTAATGTTCCTAGCTAAGGCCCTTGAAGTTAACTGAACTTTCCAAACAGGTTCCAAAGGTCAAAGTGTCCCATCTTCTTGTGGTCCAAAGGGCCAAGGGTTAATTACAGGATCTAAGACTCCAAGGAGAAGAAGCCTTTGTCTGCTGTGACTGGAGGCACCAGGGCACACCACATTAACCTCAGGAGTGCGGGATGTTCTCAAAGGGATGACTCCCCTGCTGCAAGGGGGGCAGCTTTGACTGTTGCAGGAGACAGCACCCATCAGAAAGTTAGGGATGAAAGGCAATATTTATCTGTTTTGTGTGTGACTCAGAGGATACAGGGCACAGAAAACAGGTATATGCTTATGATGCATCTTGCAGTCCACCAGCCAGAAGTGCTTTTGGCCACTGCTAAAATTTCTGCCTCCCCCAGCCACTGAGTCAGGAAAAGGACAAAATCTGCTGTCCTTTGAGCAATTGCACACAGCTGTTCCTTAAGCCCGTTCTCATTATGCTTGTTCTAGCTGGCTTGACCTTTAGCTAATTCCTTTTATTCATGGTCTAATCTTGGTTACCAAGGGGAAAAACTTGTATCTTGCACATCTAGTCTGATGCAATAGTTATCCAGGGAGAGGATGTGGTAGAGCTCTCCTTCTACATCTGCCCCACTAGTCTTTACCACATGCTGAAGCAGAGGATGATAAAGCTCTGTCCATTCAGAAATCAGCATGGAGACAGAGGTGGACTGCGCAGTTGGTCAGCCAGTAAGGCAGGTGCTGCTCAAGCACAATGGTTTTCCTTGCTGTAGTGGATCATACATGACAAAGAGCTGTCACCGTCAGCCTGGGTTTGTGTTGTTTCATCAAAGGAAGAACAAAGATCAGTGAGTCCTCTACATTGCTGAACTTGCAGGATTTTACCCTGGAAAGATTACTGCCTGGACATATTGCCAGGGTTTGGCTGGGAGCTGTTGCATGAAAGACTGAGAATGTTCTCTGAGATGTGGGGACCTCCTTAGGTGCTGAGCACTGGGACAAACTCTGGGTGTATTTTCATGGACAGAAACTTGCTGGAGGATATGCTGCTGGACCAGGGTGGCTTGGCCCCATAAGGTGCCAAGGTAGAGGGTACAGAGAAAGGTTTGCTGTACATGCTCTGTTTGCAAAGCAGTGGCTGCCCTCTGTCTGCTGTGCGGAGCTAACCTGCTGTACAGCAGCCTGAGCGCAGAAACAGCCTCTTCCTGCTGGGGGCTACTGTAGGCTGGTGAGCTTGTGCTGTGGGCTAGGACCTACGGGGGGTTTCCATGCTGGCTTAGTCCTAGCCCTGCAGCCGTGGCTCAGAGCCACACAGCCAGGGTGGTTTTAGGTGCTTCCCCTCCTCTCAGTAGCAGCTGAGCAGCCACTGACTGAGGGAGTGGCATGGACCCCTGTTCAACTTCTCCTTGGCATCCTCTGCTGTGTCCAGGTGAGCATGTGGGGCAGACTGCCTGGCTGGCTTCTCTTCACCTCCCTGCCGGTCCATGCATGATTGCCACAAACTTCAGACATGGAAGATTTGTATTAAATATAGAAACTTTAGAGGGAAGAGCTAGTAGCATTTGGAAAAGAAAATTCAGTAGCTGCCTTTGGTGACAAAGGCAGAAGTAATGGGGCAATGCTATTGTTAGCAGAACTTTATCTACCAATGTCTGCAAAAGCTTAGTGGGGAGCAGGAAAGCAGTAGGACTGTGTGGCAGATACCTTGGCCTCTTAACAAAATGCTTCCCCCTGCTGCCACTGTCCTATGTTCCCTGATAACAGGCACAGGCCAGAAATAGGACTGCCATGGTGAAAGAATTTACTTAATCCTCTTCAAGCTAAGCAAAAATGTATCAGTGAAGAGGCAATTCACAGGGCAGAGCTGAATTACATGAAAGAAAATTGTGTCTGCAAATCAAATAGAGCTCAAAGCATTGTGAGAGAGCAAAGGCAAAACAGGATGGTTTGGGAGAAGGGGGAATAGCCCAGAGAGGTGCTTAGGGGTGGAAGGCAACAGGAGATATATGCCTCCCCCAGCTCTGCTATGGAAGCACAGTCTGGTGGGTGGATGAAGCTCTCAGAAAGTGGGAGGGCACTTAGAGCTGTCCAGGTATTGTAAGAGGCAAAAGAACCTGGTAAGATGTGGGATATTCAGAGAAGACAAGAACTGGTGAAGGGTTGGTGTACATGTAGAAAAAAAAAAGAGGGGGATAGAGGAAAAGAGAGTAGGCAGATAGACCAAGGAAGAGAACATGTGCCCATGCCTGCTGGGCACCTGTCACCCCAAGATACAACTGTTGGGAGTGCCAGATCCATGAAGTCACTTACCTGCTCTTGTCTGCATTGGCTGAACTTTGAATAACAACAGTCTGTGCAGAAGGACCATCAGCAGACTGAAACTGCAAAAGTCTCAGGGGTGAAAACCTGCCAAAGGACTGGAACATTACCTGTTTTTCAAGAACTGGGCCCCCTGGCCTGGAGAAAAGGCAGCAGATCTGAAAAGCAAGGGTGCACAGAGCCTTGGTGGTTGTTTTATATGCTCGGGAGCAAGGGCTAGTTCTCCAAAGCAGTAAAGGCTCCTGTTGTAAGGATTTAAGGAACAGACTTCTGCTGCTTGAGAATGCCTACTTCTACAGTATCCTGGGCTTTGCAGGTTGATGTCCTTTTGATCTGTGCTGGATGAGGTAATTTTACAGGGCAGATGAGATTACTCCGTTTGGGAGTCTTCCTGAAGACGGAGCCTTGGGGGTGGACAGGGAGGTCCTAGCTGCCCTGGAGCTGCTCCAAATACCAAGTAGTTCAGCAGAACAGCTTATTGAGAAAGTTGTTTATCCCAAGACAAAAGGAGGGCACACTTTGCACAGCATGTTTGATGCTGGGCACAGAGAGGTCTCACTTACTGCCTGAGCTCCTCGCTTAATGATCAGATGTGAAGGGCTTGCTACACACGACCCTGCAAACTACCTCTTGCCCAGAGGGACCTGATTGCATCCTCCCAGAGAAGCTGATTTATGTAACTTCTTTTGGAGTCTGTGCTCCTTTTGCTCCCTCTCCTCTTGTTCACGTTTTTCAGATACATTTGATTTATACATGCTTGTTCCCTTCCTCACAGGAATGAGTTTTGGTGCGTGTCGGTTGCATGAGAGAAAAATTTATAGAGCAAGCTGCAGAGGAAAGCAGCTGGGATCTTTCTTAGGAGAGCCGCAGTCGTTAATTATAGGAGTCTAACTAAACCTCAGCTCAGGCAAGAAGCATTTTCTAGATCTCCCTGCTTTCTTTTGTACCTTCATGCACAAGTTGTCACATCAAAGTCAGGATTCAGGAACGACTGAAAACAACACCCACCTTTTTTACATAAAAAAGGGATGCTGAATGCCAGGGAGCAGCTCTCTTTCTGGCTCCCTTTTCTCACAAACTGGTGTGGGGGGCACTGCACCACTCCTCAGCAAGGGCTGCAGACAGCATTTGTCTGTCCCTTGTGCTTGCTTACACTTCTTCCCTGCCCCAGGCAGCATGGTGATTCAGCTGCTACCATACTAAAGTCTCTCAGGTCTGATCAAAACACCTGCTTTCTCTCCCCAGCTCAATTCTGTGCAGGCAGGCCTGTTCCTTGGGACAGCAGGTTTCCCAAGAGTACAATTGATTAGCAGAGTCATTGTAGAGCTTGGTATCTGGGTCTCAAACATCTTCACGTGCAGAGCCAGCAGCACTGGAAAGGATTTTCTCTGTATGAATGTACCCCAGGGGAAGAGAGGGAGGAGACATAACCTGGACATCCTTAAAAGCCTGATACTTCCTATCCGTGTGCCTCTCTGATATGTTTTTGGCTGATGATCCCAGTACAGGCCATGCTATTCAGAGACTGTCTACACAGATAGCTTGTCTTAACTTGGCCAACATGACCTTTGCTCATGTCACCTCATGATCTGTAATGCTGAGATAAGAATATGAGCAGGAGTTTGTCTGCATTAACAGCTAAGAGATACTAAAAGGAAAGAACTGGGAACATACCTAGGGTAGATAAAGCTGGTTTGGTGTCTTTGAGAAAGAAAGTCGTTACATGTTTTCCTCAGAGTTTCACAGGGCTGCCAGGACACAAGTGTGCCTAACCAAGGGCACTGTTATAAGAAGCTGATTTTGGTGCCCCAGATGGATGGCTTTTTTCTGGGGCTTGGACAGGGAGAGAAAGGGAAGCACTGGCTCACTAATTAAGAGGCATTCTCTCTGCTGTCTTTCAGCTGCTCAAAGGGGAAGGCAGAACCCGTGCCTGATGAGAGCCTCTCGCCGTGCTGAGACCCCTCTTAAAAGCTGCTAAACATTAAAAAATAAGAAAGAAAAAAATTCTGTGAGCACTTTGATAGTCCTCACAAGAAAGTGAAACAGAAGAGCCTTTGGGCTGCACATAAGAAAACCTCTGCATATTGGTAGGGGAAGAAAGGCTGGTGAAGCTGAAATCTGGCAACAGTTCCCAGCTGGTGAGGGAGGTGCTTTTCTGCTGCAAGCTCCTGTCATGACTGATGCAGAGACAGAGAGAGGAAAAGCGCAGAATCCTCTCTAGGCAATAACTAGCACCTCAACCCCCCCGGGGTGTCAATGGGAAGGGGAGGCCGAGCCAGCGCTCATCCTCTGCCTTCCTGCAGGGGCTTGGCCCTGGGTTCACCCAGCAGTAGCACCCAGCCTCGCCACATCATGCCTCCTCCTGCGGGACCCCTTCCCACTGCGGGAGCCTCCCAGCCAGGCAGCTTTCCCCTGCTTCGCATCCTCCCAGGTTTCCATAGCAATCGGTGGTGGCAGCTGTGCGGGGACGTCAGTGGGGGGAAATGAAGGTTTCTTCCTGTCCTGGGCCAACAGAAGGCCAGGAGAGCAGGACCATCCTGATGCTTCTGATGAAGATAGCAACACTTAGGCTGCCCCAGTTCACCCCCAGTTCAAGCCATGGACAAGAATGTGATGGGAATGCGCAGGTCCCAGGGCTCTGCAGGGCAGGTTTTTGGGGACTGCATGCACCCCAGAGCCATCCCCACACACACCCTGCCCTGCCAGAAAGCTACTGATACAGAACTGATGCTACCCCTGATTTTCTGTCTTCTTCCATAGCCTCCATGTCTTTCACTCCTCAGCCTGCACCATTTTTTCCCCCTTGGCACATTGTCAGTCAGTGAGGTCAGAAATTAATCTTTAGCTTTAATGGAAAACACTTTGGAGGGAGGCAGGGAGGGTGGAGGGTGAAAAGGCACAGGCAGCCTTGACAGCAGCATTTTTATTTCTAGGATACAACAGGGCAGTGGAGTAAAACCTCAGGGAGTGAGAAGAGGGAGGGGAATACAGGTATTCAAGACAGTGCTCCAGCACAAAGGGAAGGAGCATCCTGTGTAAGTTCCCTGTACTATTGGCTCCATGGGGAGACTAAATTTCATCATCTACTAACCTATCTCTTTTCCTCCATGCATAGATAGGAGGAAGGGGGAGACTTGCCTATTCAAACCAAATGGAAAACTTGAGGGGGTACTTGCAAAAAATAAAATGAAAATGTTCATTTGAACCCCAAATATTTAATATTATCTAGCTTTAAAAAAATTAAAAGATAGGTTAGTTTTGAAATGGAACTGTCATGTTGAAAGAAAGCCAAGCTAGTTCATTTGTAAAATGTCCAAACATAATGTTTTGACGTTTTCAGGAAAAAAATTGTTCCATACATTTTCAGATAAATCTTGCTACAAATGTGTCTGAAAAGTTGGGCATCCTGAAAACTGCATTTTGAGGCAAGCTTTCCACATGCCAAGCATGTTTCACATATTCCTGGGTACAACCCAGGCATCTGAAGCACAGCAGTACTGGGCAAACCCCAGAGAGCTGCACGGGGAGCAGAGCTGCTTGACACAATTTGGGCAGATCCCATTTGTGCCCAGGGCAGCTCCATGTGGCTGCCTTACAGTTTCCCCTTGACCCATCTCCCACCAGCACTTCCTTGCCTGCAGTAGGAACACAGCACAGGTACCCATAGGATGATATGCCTGTTCCTGCTTTTGGCTCAAGCCTCAGCTCTGCTGTAGGGGTGAAATCTGAGGCCCTGATTGTATTTAGCATATGGTAGTGGGGAAAGGAACTATAAATAAGCTAAAACCATCCTCCAATTGTTCATACAGCATGGGGAAGGAAACAGAGAGGTTTCTGGCATAATTGTGTTCATAATCAAGGGGACCCTTGGAGAGCTTGAATGCAAGATTTATAGACTGGAGAGAGGGAAGCAGGCCTAGACACCAAATGCTGTGTCCTGTGTATCCTATTGAGAGATTTATGTGCTTTTCAGCAGCAAGATTAGATGTCAAGAAGAGATTACCATTTACAACACAGTGTACCGCTGCATGCTGAGACTTCTGGTCTCACACTGCACCTCTGGGCTGGGCACTGGCTGCAGGACAGCTTTGACCACCTGTACACCTCTCACCAGCTCCTACCCCAGGCCTCAACAGGTTAGAGAGGCTAAGGGCACAAGTCTGGGAGGGGATTTCACAACTGCCCATGCCAGACAGGGCTGGACTGTCTGGGGCATGTTTTGAGCTCAGTAACACAGACCTTTACAAGATATGTCCTTGAGTTGAGAGGGTGACCAAAGCTGGTGCCAGGCAGAACCCTCTGCCTCATTTCATGGCTTACATAGCTTAAAGCTTGCCTGTCACAATAACCTGTTCTGGCACACTGTGAGACCTGAGAGTCTCTGACCTATTTCCATGAATTCAGTATTTTCCTGTCTTCACCACTTCTCCTGCAGCCTGGAGGAGGGAAAGAGAGGCTTGCCAGAGGAAGTGTGAGGAAAATACATCTGCAAAGGTAAGAGAGAAAAAAGCAAGCAGCAGCTGTGACTTGAGCTGCCTGCAAATCCCTAGAGGGACTGGAAGGCTGCTGAAAACATCTCCACTGAAGCAGCTTACTCCTGAGAATGCCTTGTGTCACTGCAACAGGCTTGACACCAGCACTCCTAGACCAGAGCCCTGAGGACCTCTCAGCCCTGACAGCTGCCAAAGACATTTTCCTTAAGCCAAAGCAGGTTTCAGGGTTAATATCCTTCCCCTCTGGGGGGGCTGAAAACATTCCCCAGAGGCTGGTTCCTCTAAATTAGGTCATACATAGCAGCAACAGATAGTGATAAAGTTTTGTCTCGGGGCACAGGTCTTCTCTCTATATATTCCTGCTTTAATACAAAATAGCTCAAGAAATAAAGCTGTTTCCTGCCTGCAGCCAGGGCCAAGGCTCCTTGCAGCAGCCAAGGACCATGGATGGGTACAAGACGGCCCCTGTGGCAGCTGTAGTAGTTCAGAGCAGACACTGCCTGCCCGCCTGGCTCCCAGAACCACCGCCTGCAAGCTTTTCAGAAGAGAACTCTGGTTGTTCTGACATTTAGAATAGATTAAAAATCATTACAGGTTCTTCTGGAACATTTTAGAAGGTGAAGCTATTGATTTAAAAACTCAACATCAGTTTTTTAAGAGAGTTGAAACCTTCCCAGTTTCCACCTGTGAACACCAGTGCCTGGCCCTGGCTGACAGCAGGAGCACATTAATCACACTGCTCTCTGTCCCTGTTTCATCTCTGCCCCATGCACTGTGCAGTGTTGTGTGATGGAGCACTTAACTCCCCAAAAGCCTCTCGGTATATGAAGGGTGCTTGATCTCTTCCATTTTGTGGATCAGCTAGGGACTTGTGTATTTTCAGGTCTAAAAGCAGCACAAACAGCACCTTGTGAACCTGCTGCTCTTTGCTGCCTTGTGTTGGGAGCATTTTGGATGCTCCTGGATGCTTCTGGACGTGCCACTCCTATTTCCTTCACAGGGATTGCCCATAATTCAGGATGCAATACTGCCAATGTTTCCTAGTTGCATAGTCCAGCTTACACTGTGGCAGGCTAGAAATTATTTTTATTTTGAAAATAAAAAAAGATTAAATTGTATGAAAAATTTTATTTGCAGCTCACAGAAATATGCTTGTAGACCATGGCCCCAAAGGGGGTGTCAAACTCCATGATCTTAGGAATGATGTCATGAAAACTGAGAGCACTGTCTGTATGACAAGTGTTTGTGCTAGCAGTGAACAAGTGGCCTGGTCCTTAGTGCTCCACCTGTCTCTTCCTCCTCTGTCCCTTGATTTTTTGCACTCAGAGGACTCTGTGTTCAAGGAGCAACTTCATACCTGACGTCATTTTTATCTCCACCTGACTTTGCTGCCTCAACCTCGGATGCCATTTTCTCCAGCTCAGTGTAGCACCCTGCTCTGGCTCATCATGCTGATGGCAATTAACGACTTCACTGGTTTCACTCTAAGTACAGGCAAAGGTCCTTCTCTTCATGCCTCCTGTTCATACCTGCACACTCACCTACTCCAGCTTTGGTTGCAGAGTTGGAGAACTGCCCAAATTTTCCCCACTTGAGCTTTGCCCTGTTAGATGCCAGGACTACTAAGACCAATTTGTTCCTGGCCAGCTGGCCTCTCTGGGTCATGAAGGACATCCAGTCTACCTTGGTGAGTACACAGACTTACTGCATACCTCAGACCACTGCTGAAGACAGAGATGCTCAATCACATGTACCCCTGCCATGGCATGCATTTTTATTCTGGCCCATCTGCAGAGCTCACTGTGACCCTGCCCATTTCACGTGGTGTGCGGCAGCAAGACAGCCAGAAAGCAGTAGGGACTTCAGTTCCAAGAGAATTAGGCAATACCTCTAGTGAAGACATTTTGTCATGCTGAGGTGTGAAAGACATCACAAAAGTGCTACACATCTGACACAGGGTTGACACCAAGCTTAAACACACCCATGGGCTATGATGGCTTCAGCCTGACTTTGGTTTTCTTTACCAGTCTGGGTGTTTATGATGAAAGAGCAGAGGCAGTGAGGTACAAGGTACCACCAGCACAGGCAGCGAGGGCTTGGGAACCAGGTTGTGTTCACTGCCAGATGACAGCTAGCTGGCATGAAACCTTCCTGGCTGAGCTCCTCAGCATCCCTGAGCTCCTCAGTATCCCCATGCCCACTGGGAGCAGCAGGTCCCTCCTGTGGTGACATTAATGCAGCAAACTGCAGCGCTGCTCAGCCTCTCACACTTTCTCTGTCAGCAGAAGTGAAATGAAATTGCCTCTGCTGCTGGCTCTGGAGTGAGCTCATATCTCCTGGCCCTTAATCAGGGCAGATATGAAATTTCTTATCTGTAAAGTAAAACGGTGCTGCACTTCAATCCATCCAATTATTTTTTCCAATAAGTGTGAGTGAGGGGGCTGGCGGGGCCAGCTGTGGGAACTTGTACTGTCAGCAGTGTGCTGGCAGTGAAGGAGCCCTGCCCTGGCAGGCACTTCAGCCCAGGGCAAACCGCACAGGATCAGCTAAAAGCATCCCACAGCACATATTCTCCCGGGTTGTGCAACCCAGGAAGGGGACTGGGTGGGGTGCTGTGGGGGCAGGCTGGCAGGCAGGTCCTTTGACCCTTGTTGCCCACTAAGGTGATTTCCAGGAATCCCCCCTGCCATGTGGCCACAGCGTGGTGTCTCTCCCTTTGGCTTGGAGTGTGGGCTCTGCAGGCTGTGGGCACTCTGCTTGGCACTTGTAAAGCAGAGATAACAGGTTCTCTGTCAAACATCAGTCTGTCTTCAAGGCCAGCAAAACTGTTTTTGAAGACCTGTCCAGAGGAGACCCATCTAGCTCCAAGGGGATGCCTGTGCTCAGCCCCACAGCCTAAGGATCACTGATCACTTCTAGTGAGCACTCAGCTGAGACCATGGAGGCCAACCCAACAGAGACAGCAAAAGTCAATGGCAGTGAAGCAGCTTTCCCATTCTGGATCAGAACTGTACCCCTTCCAACAGCATCCAATGCCTGGCTCACCTGGCTCAAGCATTTCTCCCAGGAAGGCAGCTATCCACCTTTTCTTCCTTGCCTCTTGGAAGTCAGCAATAGTGTGGTTAGGTGTGAAGGAGGATCAGGAAAACTGACCTTGTCACATGTGGCATTGATGTGTGGGCATCTGGAAACTCCAGACAGGAAATGAAGGTACAGAGAAAAGGGAAGTGTCGGAAAAGGCAGAGAAAAAAATGACCAACCAGAAGGTGGGAGAAGGGACACAGGAGTCCTGTAGTAAGAAGAAAAGGGAGATGAGCCAGAGAAAGAGGTCTTGTAGGAGAAGACAGGGAAAGGTAGCAAAAGAGAGATAAAAATGAGATAAATGGGATTATCACGGAAGAGTCCTCCCTGCATTGTCCTGCTTGAAGTCACGCTGAGGGGCAGGTCTAACACCACTTCATTCAATGCAGCAATAACTGCAGCCTCCTGCCATTTCCCCTGTAGCTGTCCCTGCATCTCAAGGCAGTAGCCATGTGGCAGTTAGGCCTCCTTTCTTTGGCACTCCTCTGCAGGCTGAGCAAGCACCACAAGAAGGGTACCTGGAACTTGGGCTCTGCAGTAGTGAGACTAAAGACAGGGTCAGGGACAGCACTGTCAGCCACTGCCTGGACTTGGGTGCTCCTTTATGGTCTTAGGTGCTAAGAGCAGCCTCAGTCAGGTTTTGCTTCCCTTCATCCTGCAGCTCACTGTTACATTTACCTGGCACATTCCTGTTCCCCCAAGTCCTCTGCATTGCTGCACCCATTTCCCCAACTGATGCTCCCCCATCCCAGTCGCTGTGCAAAAGCCAGTCCTGGGCTCTGGTTCTCAGCTCCTCTAGCCCCCATAGGATCAGGGTGCCAGTCCTCTCTGCAGTCTTATGGATCCCTCACAGAACCCTGCTGGACTCAAATAATTCAAACAGTAACCAAAGCCTCTCTTTTGAGGAGGGGGCATCAGGCACCAGCCTCAGCTTTTGCTGGTGAGCTCTGTATTTCCTAACTGAGTGATGATGGAGGCTTCACGGGCTGGAAACCTTGCAATCCCCTGCAACAGTAGTTCCTATGGCAAGCACCTATGGCAAGCACCTTTACAGACAGACCTCCACACCAGCAGCAGAAAGAGGATGTTCAGATAAACAGGGGAAACAGTTCCCAATAGGTATGCTGCCATTCCCAAGCCATCAGACTGTGCTGCTTCACCAGGTCCATGCAGTTGCCTGAGAAGATGAGCTGCCAAAACACTGGGGAAGTAGAAGTCAAGCCTCAGCTTCATAAGATGACAGCTAAAATTTACCCCAACTTTCCAATAATGACAGTATAAAGTGCATAATAATTTAATGCAGTTTCAGCAGTTAACATGCATATGATCCCCAATTAATTGGGAAACTGTTTTGCAAGCTTCTGCATTAGCAAGAGAAGAAAGAGAAACTCATTCAAGGCAGAGAAAGTTAATCTCTATCTAACTGATAAAAATAGCAGTTGACCACTTATTTCTCTAATCTTCTGAATTTCTGACTTTGAGTGAAACAAGGAGTCTTTCCTTTTCAACTGAGACTGTGGGGAAGGTTTTGGGAGAAAAACCTGCCATCTTTGCTCTCTGAAATTAGGCAAGAGGGTAGGAACTCTGAAGAGTAGATGCAGTATAATGCTCAACGCTGAATGTGAGTCAGCCCCATCAGCAAAATCCCTATTTAATATCTGTTGCTCTCAAGGACCAGAAGAACAATCACCAGCAGACCACCCTGGAAAAGCAGCCTTGTTCCTGAGAAAAGCAAAGCTGGGTGATGCAGACTTTCACCACGGTAATACTGGTTCCCACCATTTTCTAAAATGTTTTCTCTATTTACGTGTTAGTTACAAAGTGAATTTGCTCTTGAATCCTCTGACTGAGCAGCAGGGAAATTAATACAACAAAAATGTGGCTATGTAGAGCAGTCCTCCACTGACCCCTCAGCCTTCCTCTGATGGTAAGCTTTGAGTCTGAACAGGATTAATTTGGTTTCCTTTCCCATTAAAGAGTACAGCTCTTGCTCACCCCCTGCACGCCAACAGCAGAGCTGAGCTTTTACTCTGTGTCCCACCTAATGCTGCAGACACTGCCTGGATGAAAAAACAGGCTGCAGAAAATCTAATTTTAGGGAATAGGTGGCTCCTGATTTTCTGTGATGAAACTTCAGCCAAGGGTGCTCATTGGAGCTAGGGTCATGCATCATCCCCAATCTTTTAATACCTCTGGGCATTTCACTAAAGCACCTCACAGGGATAAAGGATTTTCTGGAAGGAGGATATAAGTGCTAAAATCTGTCTTTAATATCTGGAGGTAGCCGTTTGAGTCACAAATGGACTTCATCACTTTTTTCCTCTCTGTCTTTTTTCCCCCCAGTACTTTGTGACACATTTTTAAAGCAAAAACACCCCTGTACACAAGGGAGCAATTCAACACCTTGAAACCTTAGCGTCCCTTGTGGAAGAGTGCTTTACATCCTGTGCACTGGCTTTATTTCAGACAGAAGCCCCATATTTGTTACGAAACATAATCAAACAGCTATGAACTGCCTTGACCCAGAGAAAACAGACACAAAGTAATGGAAACAGCCCATTCCCCTGAGACACCAACCCCTAAGAAGATCTAAAACATATACATCCTTCCAAAACGTCTCTTTTTCAGCAGTTGCTGGTAAAGGTCTTCTGACATGACATTTCAAACAATTGCATTTTAGAGCAGCCTGGCTCTAGAGTACTCATGGGAGGAGTCAGTCGGGCTTTGCTTTAAATAATGCATGTACAGGTGACCTCCTCTTTGCCAGCCTGGCAGTGCTTCGTGTGTGATGGCCCCTTGATGCCTCTGGCAGGGCATTATCCTCTAAAAGAATTGAGGACACAGTGTAAGAGTGTCTTCATCATCAGGAGAAAATGGCATGCCGAGAACTGTGGTCCTAAATTTTGAAAAGGAGACTTAACAAGAAAGAATATTTTTGTAATTAAAAAAAAAGAAAAAAAAAATAAAGGAAAAAAAGAGTATGTGACCTCTGGCTAGTAGCCATTCCTAGGTAATTCTCAGATTAGCAAGTCTGTGGGCCTAATGCTCCATGCTGAGACCTCTCCTGCTGTGCTTGGAGGTTATTCAAGCCTAACACACACTCTTCCAGAAGGGAGAATATCCAAAAAATAGGATGCTGACATGGTGGACAGCCCCATGGGCAGCATGCTGACTGCCGTTATCTCTCACCAACCAAAAAAGTCTTTGGCAAGACAGCTAGGGCTTCCTCCTGCCAGCAGCAGGGCACAGCAGCCAGCTCAGAAATGGTTCATCCTCCAGCAGTGATGCTGGAGAGCTGGGACCCACTTCCCATCCTGGTCAGAGGGATGATCCCCAAGGTCTCCAGGAACCTGTGTTCATGGGCAGGAACTGTACTCCTCCTGCTGTTTGCCAGCAAGTGGGGGTTTGGGGAAATGCTAGCCAGTGGCTTGTCACTTTGACAGCAATGTTTTCTTGATGGCCTGTAGACTGCTGATGATAGCAACATCCTCACGCTTAGGAGCACATGTCCCAACACAATAAATCCCATGCTCTTGTCTAAGGTTGAGTGGTGGAGAGAGATGAAATTGGGTCATTGCTGCGGCAGATTTGTCAGTGGAGTTGGGGGAACATTCAGCCAAAAGCTGGTGTCTTGTGAAGGCCCTAATCCCCAGCTCTGACGGGCCTCACAAACACACTGTGGCATTGATGAGGTCTTGGGCTGGGGCAGCGAGGTGTGTGAATCTCTGACAGCAGAAAGCAGAGTGGAAGCAACAGATACCAGTGTCCTCTGTTGGGAGCACTGAGGAGGGGCTGGCAGGATGCACTGAGTCTGGTGCAAACTGCTTTGGAAAGCTGATCCAGGTAATGATTCTGCACCCCCCAAGGAAGCAGTGTCAGGAAAGGATAGGTCTGGAATTGGGGGTAAAGGTAGAAACAGGAAAGCAGGTGAAGAAATCCCTGCTCTGCCACCTGCACCACAGAGCCATAGAGGAAACAGTGCTATGGTCATGTACATTTCCACAACACTGGGGAGTTCCCAAGGATTCTGGGTAATTCTGCTTTGGTGGGGCAATGGCTTTGATCAGAAACATCTCTCAGAGTAAGTTGTGTCTTACCTGGTGAACCCCTTTGCCTGTTAAGACTTCCACTAGAATACAAGGTAAATTGGTGAGTGAGAACACGCCCACGGACACAGAAAATAATTTTCTGAGAGATGAGAGTGCATTTTCAGGGCAAGAGAGACAACTAGTCCAACCAGCCCTGGAGATCCAGCACCAATCCTAATCAAGTAATCTGTTCCTGCTGCAGAACCCAGATGTAAAAGTATCTGGGCTAACGTGTCCTGCCTTAACCTGGCCCCAGCTTCAGACACCCATCTTTCTACTACACTAGTCCCCCTCAGGCTGGCAAGGGTTAATTTTTTTTTTTTTTTTACATGACAGGCATGTCTTTTTCTACTTGCCATAGAATGCTTCAGAGGAAATCAAGACCACACAGTCTCTTATGGTCTATACAGACTTTGAATTTTATGGGCTCTGATCTATAACAAGGGCTCTGAATTAAAGAGCTGTTCCTACTGTGTGTGGAGGCTATTTCTGCTCCTTATAATTATTTCCTGTGCCCCATGATGTCCATGACTGAGTTCACATCAGACAACAAGGAATAAATGTAGCGTCCCAGGGAGAGAAGTGGGGCTAAGAAACTAGAGCTTTGGGAGTGCAATCTTAAAGGAAAAGAATAGGCTGGGTTGTAGCTTCATATACTCTACATGCTTGTACCAAATAAAAGAACTGCAATACAAGATAGCCTCAGAGATGTAAGAACAATGGAGAGACCCATTCAGGAGAATTACCTCTTTTTTATGTGTTGGAGGTGGCCAGGATTTCAGCAGCACAAAGCTGTGCTAAGCCTAGAAACAAGACCCCAGGGAGTGAGCAGCATGGGTCTGTGCATGATGTTCAAAGCTTTGAGAAGCTGGACAAGAGTAAATGGTTAGAGCCTGATAGATATTAAATAAGGGTCCTGAGAGCCTGGGTTCATCCAGACCCCATGTGAAGAGATGTAGCTTTTGGATTCACAAGCAGAAGTATCAATTTATCAACTTTTTATAGAGAATTTGATCTATGTGAATGAAGCCACCAAACTCCAGTGTTTGCTTTTATTCCAGAAATGCAGGTTGTTTGGATACATTCTTCTTTATTTTTTTTTTCCACAGGCATTCCTGATACACAAAAGAAAATCTATTTTCCATTTTTTTCATTTCTCCCTACAAATATTGGGTAAAGCTAGCATGACTTTATATCACATGGTTGAACCAGCACTGACCTGCTTTTTTAAGTTGGCCTGCTTGATAACACATTAAATTTCTCACTCATTATTGCAAATGGACAGAAATGTTGGATCTAGTTTTCTGTCCCTGATTGGGTACCCACACCCTTGGATGGACCACTTCATGGACCACTGCCATGAGGATGACCCACCGTGAAGGTAACCCTCCATCCTCACGTCACACTGGGCCCTTGTGGAGAGCTTTCTGTCCACCCGCACCAGCTGGCTTTAGCTTTCCACAGAGGAAAGAAAAGAGAGGGCTGCTCTGTGTGTGTGCTCCTCAGAACCAACACAAGAGTAACTACTGGCTTTGTGGATCTCACACACAGCAGCCAGAGGCCTGGTGGTGCTGCGAGAGGAGTGGTGGGGAGACATTGAAACAAGGAGGCCACCACTTTCAATGTGGTGCCCTCCTGGGCCAGGTCACGAAGTTTTCTTTCCATCTACTGAAGGCACTTGCTGCAAAGTGTGTCTGACTCAGCCAAAACAGGCCATGGGTGTTGGCAGGCTTCAGTTTGTAGCACTCACCTTGGAAACTGTTATGAAGACAAATGGTACACATCACATCAAATCAGCACCTTAGCAGCTAGCAGTGGCTTAGCAGAAAGATTTGTTCAAACAATGAAGTGAGCCCTGTGTTCTTCAGAAGGAAGAGCATCTGTTCATGAATGCTTGACTAATTTCTCATTATTTTATTGAAACAGCTTATACCACTGGAAAAGCATCTCCAGCATGGCTAATGTTCAGCCAACAGTTGGTTACCTGCTTGATTTACCAAGATCATCAAGAATGACACAACCAGTGTAAGAACAGGTGCAGGTATTTCAAGAGGAAGGACAGCCAAAAAGCACTTGAAGAGGAGAGGTAACTAAAATCCCCTCCATTAAAGCAAGGAAAACAGGATGAGCAGGAGCAGAGCTGGTGGCTCTATGGGCCTGTAGCTACAGCCAAGGTGAGATGATGGGCTGGGTTTGTCCAGGGACTGTTTGGATCAACTTCTGATAAATCTATCTGTTCTCTGGAGTCTGGGAAGTGAGAAGGTGAGAGTTTCTGTGAGGCTATGTGAGCTATGTCTGCCTCTCATGGCATTTGCTATGCCAGGGTCATATCCATTGCTGTGTTCATTTGCTCTGTCAGATTCCCTGCTGAAGGGCTGCTCCCCTCAGCTTTCTGCAGCAGGCAGTGTGCTGCAGCCAAGGTCCAGCCTTGGCATGGGCTCCCAATGAGTCAGCCCTCTGCCACCTCAGCAGCAAGCTGGAGGCAGAAGAGTGTCAAAGTTTAGGCTGAATTTCATATTGCAGATTCCAGATTTGCAATGAAAAGTTTGTTACTGCTCCCACTAGGAGAGTCAAGCTCAACTATGGTTGGTCCCTGGGGCCAGGCCCCTTGAGTGATATTTTCCAACACAGCATAAAGGGAAAGCACTCTGCCTGTGTCCCTCTCACTCATTACAGAACCCAATGATTTGTTTCAACTTCTCCATCTGTGTCACAGAGATAAAGCAATTTGCCTATCACTGCAGAGCACTTGGTGATGGCTGGGAGGAAAGCACTCTGAATCCAGCCCTCACCTTGCTCCAGCTGTAATATCACAGCTTCCCAAAGGAGCTTAGCCAGGGGAGCTGGCCCTTTCTGACATGCTTCATCACTTTTGCATCTGCTGGCACGACGTGGATGCTCCCCAGCCAGGCTGGATCTCTGCTGCTCTGGCTGTAGGAGATCTGGAAAAACGAAATATGCTTGGGGTGTGAGGGGAAGAGGGAAGGGACAGGTGGGAAACCGATGCCTGCGGTTTTCACATCTCGGGTCTTTCATCATCGTTATAGTTGTAAATGACAGTATACAATTTATTGAGAGATAGAAGTAAGGAGAAAGCAGAGGGAAGAGGCTAGAAGAAGAAAGCAAGAAGAGGTAGAGAGTAAGAAATAAGAGAATTATGGACACAGTTTAACGAAAGGAGCACAAGGAGGAGCAGTGCCAGACTTTGGAAGCAAGAGAGGGACAAGGGAGTGATACAGAGAAACAGAACCTGTCAGTGCAACAGGGGAGACAGGAGAACAGTTCTCAGGGAATTAGCTGGAAGAAGCAGAAGATGGCTGCTTCCCTGGTGTTCAAGAGTTCTGATGGATTATTGACCAAGGGAACCTAATGTGCTTCATACAGCATATTTCATAGCTGGGGAAAGCAGATGATACCTGGGAGAAGAGGGGCGGGGACTGTTGGCAGCCTTCCTTCTGGCTTCAGACAACAGTAGCACCTCTGGGGTTAAATCTGGATTTCAGAATGCAGAGAGAGAGAGAACAGGGATTTAGGAGTCATTCAGCCTGATGGGACAGCTTTAGAAATAAAAATAAAGGAATTAACGGATGCAGAGAAACACAAGAGACCGTGAAAAGTTGTTTGTCTAACATGTAGCAAACCAGGGGTTCTCACAGAGGTCAAGCAACCATCTACAGCTGCAGCCTGTGAATTATGCACTGACACTTATTTGATGAAGAAATTTTCTTTATTTATATGACTCTCATGAAAATGCATATGAAATTACAGCATCTGCAAACACAAGCAGAGACTCTAGGATGCCTGCACTGAAATAAAGTGACTGAAGGACAGAACCAAGGCACTTGGGTCCACATCTGAGGGCCAGAAAATACGATGACATCAGGGATTCAGCTCCTGACTGAGGCAACTCGTTAACTTTTTGGCCAAAAGTCTCTAATCCCGTGAGTTGATCCCAGCCTTTGGTGTGGAGAAACACCCTTGCAGAGTTCACCTGGCCAGCTTCTTCCATTTCATTCCTCCCTCTTCCAGCCTCCAAGATATTTTCTCCTTTCTGTTGGTTTTTTATGCCAGAGGCATAAAAACATCAGGACTGTGTGGACTGGCTCCCCCTGCCAGCTGCCTGCTTGCTGCCAGAAAGGGCTGCCACTCCAGGCAGGTAACAGCAAATCCTTGGGCAGCTTCCTGGGGTGTTCTCTCAATGGCTTGGTGAGTGTTGGATTTAAAGGCCGGGGCACCATCAGATGCCAGCAGTAAGTCACAAGCAGCCCGTGCAGCTTCACACAGGTGTGCAGTGAAGTGCAGGCTGTGGTGGGGATAAAGGGTCTCACTGAGTGAAGTGCAAAACCAGGGCTGGTTTTCTTCAGGAATATGTGGCCTCTGGATCTCTTGGTGCTTCTGGGGTGACCTCCTGATCTACAAGCTGAGGCCAAAGTGCAGTGAAGAGGAAGGAGTTGCACATGGCTGCTTAGCCAATGGCAGGCAGCATGCTGGAGGAGGGTGGGCAGCAGCCAGTCAAGGTGGTTCCCATGTGTACTTGTCACCTTATCCTTCTTTCACACAGGCACTGAAGTCTGCTGGCAGTCTGTGAGCTGGAGCCAGTGTCTGGCATGCTTCCAGCCTGGAGAAGTCATGGGAAGCTGAGAACCAGCGCAGCTCCCTAGGTAGATGCTGTGTTATCCCAGAGTCAGGAACGCAGCTGAGGTCCTTGGAAGGGTCAGCTGTGACAGCACCCCAATCTGGTAAGGAGCTGGGCTATCTCCCTCATGAGCATGGAGTATCTTTTGCATCCCTAGCCTCAAAGAGTCATGAAGGGTGGATGACCACCACCAGATCCCTGGATGAGCAGAAGGGGTGGCTCCTCCCCCTGTGCAGAGCAGGCAGTATCTGCTCCCCACTGGTGTCTGCACTCTTTCAAGGTTTTTCTGGGAGAGGCTTTAGAGGAGAGCAGATGGACACAACACAGGATAGCAAAGGTGAGGCCTGCAAGATCATAGAGACCTGCCTTATGACCACAGTATGGCTGTGGGCTGAGCTGTTGGAGATGGCAGCTGGGGGAAGCACCCATGAGCAAGATCATGTCTGTGTGGATGGATACCTGAAGGAGGTTGAAGGAAGAAGAGCAGGTGAAGGAAGCAAAGACATTAGCTGGGTACTTCCTAGCATCTGTAACTCCATGCTGCCTCCTTCACCTGCCCTCTTCTACCTCAGCCCTGGGACCCTTGGAAAAGGCAAGGAGCTACAAGAGCAAAACCACGGGGAGCTGGAGGAGTTCCCACCAGCTCTGTAGCCATTCACACACAGAAAGATCATGTTCCCAGTGGGCTCCAGCACCAAGTTTTCCCACTTCTCAGACCTGGCCAATTTAAGATCAATTTAAGGTGACATTCCTTAGCCTCTCAAGCAAGGCACTTTTCCTGACTGGTCCTCTCTGCTTTTTATACAACTCTTAATGAATTTCAGGGTTTGCCCCTTGTAAAGCTAGGGCTAGACAGAATTTTAATGAATATTAAGAGTAATACCTTTAATTGAAAGATAGGGTCCATCTGAGGTGAAATCTTGGCTCTGCAAGAGTCAGTGAGAAGTTTGCCAATAATTCATTTCAGCCAGAATTTTACCCATTAGAGTTCAGGGCAATTTCAGGGCTCTGGCTGTTCCACAGGTTTAAAGAGAAAATGCCAGAATTTGTTGTTATAGCCCAGCTCCCTTTGATGAGCAAATTAAAGGAACTTGGTACAGAACAGGAGGGAAAAACAGGATGGTGAGGAGAATGCTAAAACGCTACCATACCAGCGGGGTGACATTCTCCTGGTGATGCTCCTCACATTATGACTGAGGCTTGAAGATGGAGTGAGCACCTTCATCCATCCTCCATCCCTCTCCTTGCACACCCAGCTCATGTCCAAGCTGTGCCAATCAGTTGTGCCTGGCCTTTTTAGAGTCTGGCTTGCTCCAGTGCATGGACAACTCTAGCTTTAATCAGGTGCTGGTCAAAATCATGCTTTGACAGCCTCTGCTTTGCAGCTCCCAACCATGCTCTTTTATCTCAGCCTTCTTCAGCCCATGCCCAATGGCACCTGCTTCTCTCTCTGGGATGTGCTATCAATTGCTTTCTCTCTGTTGGCTTCTTCTTGAATCAGGTTTGAACTACTCATCCTCGGCTCCCTTACTCCATCCTTCCTCTCTTTTCTGTTTAGCTTCTGATCATTCTTCCTGGTCTCCTGACTACTCTAGCTCCAAGCTCTCTCAAAGGCACTTCTGCTGAGTGCTATTCTGAGTGCACTTCTGGCTTTGTGTTATTACCTGCATCATCCCAGATACGGCCTCTACATTTCCCTTTTTCATGTCCATGCAATACCTGCTGCCAGCATACTGCCTGTCACTGACATTTCTGGGTGTTAGAAAATGGTAATTACTTCAGTAATTACCATTACAAATTACGTTGCAGCTGGATGAGAAACGAGAATAGTACCAATCGTGCAGCACCTTCAGGGCCCCGCCCTTCCTGCTTTATAGCAGCACTGCTGAAAGAGCAGAGAGGGCTAAGGTGAGGACAGAGGTTTGACAGGATTTGACAGGCAGTTCCTGTGTGGATGAAGAGTGGGATTTTAAGACGTTCACAATACACATTGAGGAAGGCTTTAGGGCCTAGTGAGACCAAGTCAATCAATGCACTGCTTTCCCGGTGGCAGAAGTGATGATATGATAATGAAGTTCCAGCCAGCAAGCCAGTGTGCTGCTGCCTCCAGAACAACCCGCAAGGCACAATGGAGAAGCCCTGTGGAGAGGGAATGACAATAATTGAGCCAAATGGCCATGGAGGTGTTTACTGCTCTTGCATGGTCATCAGGGGGTGCAGTAAATTGCACTGCTGGCTAAAAACAAAGAATGCACTTTGGTGCCCCTGTTTCCAGAGCCAGCAGACATGCTGCAGGACCCTGATGCTTTGACAGCACACTGGTATGGGCTGCAGTGCAGGGCAACGATACTCGGTTGTGAAGAGGTGAATCAGAGCAACTTTGCGAAGCTGGCACATCAGTCTGGACCAGAAGCTTATTTTAAAAAACATGGGACCTTTGGACCACTGAGAGATGCTGCAATAGGGAATGATGTCCAGCCACATGTCTTGGACATGCTGCTGTGAGATGACCCTGGTTGGGACACCTGAATCCAGAAGCTACGTAGCCATGTTGGTGCTCAGGCTGTACCTGCTCAGGCACAGAGCTGTGGCACCAATCCCATAGGGCTGCACATGTTGGTCTCACCAGCCAGTGCAGGGAGGTGAAGGAAAAGGGTGGGCAGGCCTGTGGGGCAGCAATGATGCCATTTGTGCTGATGGGTTTGACATGCTGTATTAGAAATGCATCGATGAGAGAGAGGCTTGTAAAATATTTTTATTTTGTATTCTCACCTTTTAGTAATGTTTTTATGAGATTGTATCTGTGTCTCACAGATAACAGTATCCTGAGTCAATAGATTATAGCACAGTCCCTCCAAACTATACCCATTTATGTCATAGCCTGGCACATTCAGCACTTGAAATACTTTCCTTTTTATAAATGATCTCTAGTCTGAGGTTGAGGCAGTTAATGATATAGCTAAATCTATAACTTTGAAAAGGGACCCAAATAAAGAACAAGTAGCTGTATGAACTTCGTGCACAGTTTGTTTTTACAACCAAGCATCCACAAGAAAACAAATATATTGGCCACTTCTCCTTAGATTCAAGCTCCCCACCATGGCCTGTCTGCTTGTGAATGTACTTTGGAGCTGGTCTGACTTAGTGTGGTACCAAAATGGCTGCAGATGCTGCAGCCTTGTCACAGGTCCAGCTTGGGGGATGGATGTCCTGGAGTTAGGGAGGCAAAGCTGAACGGGCAATTTATATGACTGCTGTTTCCTCTGGACTCCAGTGCTACTGTATTTTTGTCTCTGTCTCCAGGCAATCTCACATTCCAAGGTTTGTAAGACTCTTCCCCTTGCCAATCTAGCCTCTACAAGGTATTTCAGCAGCTGATGTGAAAGATTATTGGCCTGCTATGGATTTCAGATGGTACATCAGTGCCACCCATGACAGCGCTTGCTCTTCAGCAGAGAGAGCACTGTCCTTGTCCTGCTGCAATGATTGAGAGGGAGCTTCAAATGTAAGCAACTTGTTTTTGTAGTTCATCACTTTTTCTAGAAACATTTCCCTTTGAGATGTACTTTCTCTTGCTTCCTTCAGCTCATAGGTGGTATATTTTGTAAAGTTTGATAGTAATTTTTTTGGCTGATCTGTTTCTTCAGATAGCAGGGTAGTGTGTGTTTAGCACCACAGGTATCTTCCAGATTATGTTTTTTCTCTTCCTGCAGTTTGATACAGTAACTCCAGCATAGTCCCCAGCTACTCTGCTCACACCCAGATTCAATGTTGTCATTATGCTGGAGGACAATTTAGTTATGAAAGGTGGTTTTAAGCTGACAGCACAACATTTAGTAGGGCCCAGACCCTTGTTGCCCCATGAAGTTAGCCAGGTTGTTTTGAGGGCTGCTTACAGTCTGTTGGGGTGGGTCTGGAGGACAGTGAGCACACCAGAGGCAATGCTAATGGATCAGTGCCTCTATTCCAATGCCAAAATACTCAAATTATATCAAAATTCGATGAATAGTGGGAAAAAATTATCAGGAAATGGGAGGTAAAGGTAAGGAGATCCCCAGGAACAACCTGTCACAGGGAAAAATGGGAGAGATGTGGCTCTGGGATATGAGCCAAGGATGCACTGAGCTGCCAGGGGAACAGTTTTGGGCGCCTACGCCACAGCTATGTTTTGATGGTAGCATAACTCTGCTTCCCAGAGGGCTGCCATGGGCTTTGAAGCACAACTGATGCCACTTGTTGGTCACGGTTGCCTTGGTTTTTTTGCTGGTAGAGCTCTGACACCCACTCAGGGATGGAGTCCTCTGTGGGAGATTACAATGAGCAGCCCTAAAGTGACTGCTGGAGCCTGCAGAGGGTCACAGGCTGGATACCGTAAGAGGTTGTTCAGAAACCTCTGTGTAGCTGGGAAGCACTCTTCCTGCTCAGACCTGCCCTGGGATAAGGCTGTGAAGAGCTGGGGGAGAAACCCTGGTGCAGGGCAGCGGCAGGTGTGCTGTAGCAAGATGGACTTCCTGTGGCTGTCTCTGGGGTCTCGTGTCCTCAAGGCAATGGTTCCTCCAGGCTCGCAAGGCTGGCATGCTGGAGAGGGCTATCTGACCAGAGGAGTTGATGTCATCCCAGAGCCATGCCACTTCCCCTGGCCAAATGTAATGGACTGAGCCCACAAAAGCTGTAGCCCTCAAAAAATTGAGGTTGTCCTCAATGAGATGCCACTAGTTCATTCCCTTAATCCCCTGCATTTGTTGTCCCCAACTCATCCATCTTTGTATTTCATCTCTTGTGCAATATTATCCCTTCACCTCTGACACCCCGAATTCTGCCAGCCTCCAGCCTCCAGAACCCTGTTTCATAGGATGAAGGGTCAGTGCTAGCTCTGGTCCCTGACAAGTACAGACAAACAGAGGCTTGGTGACCCATGGGCTGGTTTGGGTGGTGTTGGCTGAGTTGCTTGGGCTGCCAGAGCTGATGTCCATGCCTGACTAGCATGTATTTGCACATCAAAAAACTTGTTGGGAGGATGCTGAGGGCGGGGGTTCATAGGATTATAGAAAAGGAATCCAAGGTCTTTCTGTGGAGAGACAAAAATGGAAATTTTGACCTTGTCTGAAGATCAGAAATCAGCTGAAGAGCCTGGTTTGACATTAATGAGCTAAGAGCAGAAGAATGGCCTCTCTGGAGGTGCCTGCCCTCAATTTATCCATTTTCTCCCTACTAAAATGATGGTACTCTTGGGAATGACAGCTCCAAAGCCCATCTCAATTTGTCACTTGAATGAAGTGTTTGATCTGAGAACTTTTGTTGTTGTTGTTGTTGTTGTTGTTATCATTATTTTAATATTTGAAGGCTGATAATGCCTTTGACACTAAGACACAACTTATGAGCAAGGCAAATTCCCATCCCAAGGCTTTGGGGGCACAATTCCAGCTTCCAGTTAGTCACAGGACATCAGAAAGCTGCTCTTAATGAAAAACGATATGACGCATATGTTGGTATGAGTCATTATAATGTTAACTACAGTTAACTTCAAGCCCAGACATCGCCAGAGTTCCTTTCCTCCCTGAAGATGATTCATGTGCCTCATGTGTGACAGCTCAGTCATTTTTTTGCTTATTCGAGTGAATTTCAATCCTTTTTGAGGGTTTGGGGGGCAAAGTCCTTCTGTTCCTGTTTGACAAGTTGAATTTTCTTAATATGTTCACAGTTAATTTCTCAGAGATCTGATACCAGAAATGAGGAAACAAGGAGAAATCAAGAGATTTGCAGGTCTGTGTGCAGGGGGTTGCATCAGAAGGCTGCCCTGGTGCAAGGTCCACTCCACACTCCCCACAGCCATGAAGTGAAGGGTGCCCTCAACTGCTCACAAGTAGAGCACAAGCCCCCAGGGGAGGGCAGAGGGATGCTAAAGGGTCTGCAGGAGACTACAGGATCCCAAAGACAGGGATGCAGCCCACCACTGCCCCTCTGAGCCAGCAAGGGACTGAGCACAAATGGGGAAGGTCCCTGTGGACTCACACAGCTGCTCGCTGATATTTTCATCCTAACACTGCTGCCTGCCTTTCGTCTGGGGCTTCAGCAGCCTGGTAAAGCTTCATTTCCAGAGGCATTGCCTCCTGCTAATAGCTGCATAAGGAGGCCCCCAGGGATCACTCTGCCAGCCTCTAAAGAGGGTTTATTCAGCAATTAGTCAGTGGGAGACCTGCTATCATGCAAGTGATGGACACCTCAGGTAGTAGCTGTATTTCCTGGGGTTGGACTTAAACCCTCTGCTGCTACATCACAGCATGTGGAAAGTCTGAGAGGCCCCAGCTGTGGTGGCTGTCCATGTCCCCACATGCACAGGCTGGGACACATCCTTCCTCAGCATGGGGGTGTTTGGGCAGAGTGGGACAACTCTGAAAAATGAGAGGGAACAGGAAAAAAAAAACCAAACAAAAACCAGTTAGTAGAAGAATCTTTAATGAAGTGAAGCACCACAGTCCAGGCCCCCGTAAGAGAACAGGATTGAACCCTGTTGGCTCAAAGCCAGCTGTGGGACATGAGGAGTTTTCTCTTTATCATCTCCTCTGAAAACATGGCTGAATCCTGCTATTTGCTCAGTGCCCTCCAAGGCCCTAGGGACTAGTGGCTGCAGTCTGTACCAGCAGCAGAACCAGCCCTGGTAACAGGAAGCCTAGATCACATCTGTCAGCCATTGACCTCACTTCTCTCACAATCAGAGATGGGCAAGATTTGCCAGGCAACCACATGTCACAGATTCTATTCTTGGGAAGAATTATGTCAAAGTGAAGTCTTCAGTTTATGACTTAAATTCAGCATAATAGGATGCAGGAGTGCACAGACAGGCCTCAAACACTCTGCCGTGTCCCAAGCACATCTATATTTTTACAGCTGAAGACCACTGAGCTTTTTTTTTTTTGTTTCAGGCTTCATGGGAGTACAGATTTGAAGCTGTGTGGTTTTCCCCCATGATTTTCTTCATAACTCAGACTTTTAACTCTAGCAGTTGCAGAATCAGAGTGAATCAGGCTGGAAGGACTGTTCTGAGGTCATCCATGGTAGACAAGTAGTCCCACCAGCTCAGCATTTTTAAGAGACTGTTATCTTTCATGGCCAGATTTACCACAAAGCTCTGGCTGCGGGCGAAAACAGCCAAAGCATATGGAGAAGCTATTCTGGGTTCAGAGCTGCTTTGCTTTTCCAGAGCAATGCAAAGCAGCTAGACAGCACACAGGGTTCCCTTCCGTATCCCACTCGTCCTCCAGATGTCTGCTATTTCCTTGAACATGTCCCCTAGATGATGTGACTGCACCCATACACACCACCTCCTTCTCCCTCCTTCTCCCTTCACATCCTTGAAAATCCCACACTGCTCTCCAGCTCTCCCAGCCTACATTGCATCTGGCTCTGGTCCAGGAGCATCAGCTCTGATGGGGACACTTGGAATTCGTGGAGGTCTCTTGCCTTCATGAGGACTTGCCCTTTTCAGTGATGACCTCCATGTCCTGTCCTCCTAAGGCAACTGTCCAGGAGAATAGGAGTTTCTTATGCTATGAGGAGCTGGAGACTCTGCCACATACTTTAGGCATCTAGCAAGATTTCACAGTTGGAGCAAGGAAAAGGTCACAGTGAATATCTGTTCACAGCATGTCAACTAGGAGCTTAATTACTGCAGAATTCAGGTGCTTTCCAAAAGTACCTTTTTCCTCCATCCATTGCGTGCTGAAGAACAGTGCCTGACACCTGAATACTGCTTCAGCACCACTCACAGGGGGTAAGAGGCCCCCCTTTGACATGGCTACATGAGACATTCAGGGCCGTGGATGGTGGGCAGCAAGGGAGGGATAGGAAGGTATTCCCTGTGGATTTTACTGCACTGAAGCATTTTAATCTCCAGCCTCCTCAGAAGACGTTTGCTAAGAAGGAGGAAAATGACACTAATTCCAGAAGGGTGCTATTCATATATATTGCAAACACAGGCTTCTCAGGAGCTTCAACGACATGTGAGGTTGGAGTCATCTGTGTTATCAGGTGCTATTCACATCATATCAGAGTCCTAACAAGATCTGATGTTGGGTGCTATGTTTCCTAAAGGAACTGCATCTTATGCGTTGTTTACTGCTGCCTCCTGAATGGCCAGACTTCCTCATAAACACTTTAAAAACTTCATTCTGCCCTCCAGGGCTTAATGCTTCACTTTTACAAAACACTTGGGGTTTTTTAACTGTATTTTTCACAATAAATTATCTGAATCTGTCTTTTAATTGAAAAACCTCAACATATCCATAACAGCTGAGTCATTACCAACGCAGTACAGTAATATTTTTATTATTTTCTGTATCCCTCTATGAAAGCAATCTGACAGCATGTTCAGGGTTTTTTTCCTCACCACTGTACATTAACCAGATGGTTTTCGCTCTATTGTCCACAGCTACACCCACATAATTTTTTTGCCTTCGTGCTTCCAGTTAATTTAGAAATCACTAGTGATTATGAAGCATTGAAGTTGTTCCTTCCAATATGTTTTACCTTCCCCCTGTCCACGCTTAATTTCTTCTCCCATCACGCTGCCCAATTAATTAGCTTTGGCTCATCCCTCTGAAGCTTCTCTCTTGTCTCTAGATTTCACTAATCTGATAATTTTTAATAGCTGCAAGTATAACTTTAATCTGCTCCCCTCAACCATCATAAATAGGTACTTCAGATCCCCCCACATACCTTGCCAACACAAGGTGCTCTGAGTGCCTCTGACAAGTGAGTCTTGCCTGATGTTCTCTTGTCCTGCTGATGCAGTCACCTGAGCAGCAATGACCAGTCATCTCAAGTGTGGGTTTTTCCCCCTTTTATTGTGTTTTCACTCTCTCTTTCTGTTTCTTTGAGGATGCTCTACAGCTGAGCCCTCACCTTTGCGGAGACCTTCCAGTTATTGGGTGTTTTAGTAGTGTTTGTCCATTTCTGGCACGAAATCTTTCATCTCAGCACTTCGCTTGTGATTGTTTGGCAGGAGTTCAGGCTTTCAGTCTTGAGTGATCTGGGGGGTTTTTTTGGCCGTCAATAAAGTAATGTTACCAAATTTGTCATGGCATATTTATCTGTTGCTATGTCTGTAGTTAAATGAAGCATGTGAAGCTCAGAATGTATTGGCAGGCAGATTTTAATGTTTGAGAGAACATAACTGAAAACAAAACCCCACCTTTCCATGCCAGGCAGGCCTGAAACACAAGTATAGCCTTTTCCTCTTGTATTTCATGCCTCCAGCAATATTTTTTTTTCTAATTATTTTTTGAAGAGGTGCATCGTTTGGATTTTATAACAAGTCCAATGGGATAGTGCATCAGCTAATACTTAATGTAATGAGATCTCATTTCCTTCTGCTGGGTTACTTCTCAACAGAGTCTCCCTTGCAGCTGAGAGCAAAGGCCATTTCAGTATCCATTTTCATTTCATTCATCCCAGTGGATGCATAAATACAGCAAGAAGTTTCAGTGGAGTGGCAGGCTCTGTGCATTTTGCTACATTCCCTCCAGAGTCTGTCCCTTTTCTTTTTCTGGGCAGGAAAGTTTCCAGCTGGCAGCTTATCCTCAGTGCCCCAGAAGTGTTTTATCTTTGGCTGACTCTTCCAGGTCACACAGCCTTTTGCCTCATGTCACCTCCCAGGGACACCACTCATCTCTAATCTGGAGTGAATGGCTGTGGTTATAAAAGCAAAGGCCCAAGCCACATAACAGGCTGATTTTCACCATACCTCCACAAGCATGTACATATCTATGTATGCAAACACTTCTCTCAGAGCTGCTCGAGGTCAGAGAGGCTTTGATTTGGGCTGCTAATGCCACCTTCTCTTTGTTAAAGCAGGAGAAACAGCGTTGCAGTTCTGGTGCTGAGCAGCATATCTGTAAAAGTTGGTGAGGGCTAATCCTCTGCCCAGCCAGGCAACTGCTGCACCTGCACATTACTCCAGGGATATGTGTGGCTCTGGTGAAGGATGGAGCAGCCATCCCCAGCTGAAGGCAGGAGTTGGCAGAACTGTGCAGGGACAGCTATGGTGGAGGTGAGCATGCACACCATTGTGGCAGTGTTGCCCCTCTGAGCTATCCTCCATGCTCCCAGCCTTCTGCATGTGGAAAAGCCAACAAAGCTCTCTGGGCCTCAGCAAGCCATGCATGAAGATGCTTCATCCAGCAACTGAGTTTTTCTTTCACGCTCTCCCAGGACAGGGAGAGATGGGGTTCTGAGCATGTCTTGCTTCCCTATAACTCCACAGCCCCTCCATCCTTGCCAAGAGGCTCTCCTTGAGGAATGAGGCTTCTTTACTTTTAATTACCCCATGCTGGCTGGACAGGGCTGCATGGGATCTCATAACTGAGGCAAACAGAGGGACTGGGAAGGAGTCAGTCAGTGGTGACCACATGCCCAAGAGCTCCCAAGGATGTGAGCAGGACCCTTATGAGGACTTTGACTCAGGGAAGGTGACTGCCACCTAACCTCTTTGTTCCCACCCATGTGACAGCAAGTCCCACTGACTCCCCTGCTTCCTCACAGGGCTGCAGCTCACCACACACCCACACTATATCTTGAGGTGTGCACAGCCAGAGCTCTACTTCACACCTGCTGGGACTGTGCTGCAGTTGGGGTCATCAGGGCTGAAGGAATCTCTACAAGTCATCCGCTCTGTCCCTGTGTCCCAAGTCACATCCTGAGGCTGATTCCAAAATATTCTTCTAAAGTGGATTGATAGACCTAGGATGGCAGAAATGCAGAACTTCCTTTACTGCACCCCTAGTCCTGTCCTGTCTGTCCCACTCCCTCGGGACATGGGGACAACTATTTCCTTCTTAGATTCCCTTCAAGCTATGCTGGCTGTGTCTGGCCACAGAGACCTGTTTTCCCTAGAGATCACTCTGGTCATAGCAGCAGCCTTTGTGCTCCAGCAGACACGCTCAAAGACAGCTTCCCTGCTGAGGCCCCCTGCCTGGAGCTTGCATTCTGGGCTCAAATACTCCTCAGACCTCCTGGGGGTCGCCAACAGTGGGACACAGATATTACCCCCAGGGAGGGAAAGATAGCCACCTGTCACTGTTTCTTTGGGGAGTACATGCACTTCAGTCCTGTTGTTAGCCCACGTAATTCAGCCCTTTTAGCTTTTCAAAAGGGTGCATCAGCTGCTACTGGAAAGATATGCAGCTATCTGAGAGCTGGAGCAGAGGGGAGGCTGCCCTGCCCATCTCCTTCCCTAGCTAGTGCCCCAGCCCCTCTGGTAATGGGACCTTGAGACCCAGCTGCCCTGGTACATAGCCCATCAGCTGTCAGTTCAGCTCCTGAAAGAAGCAGGGAGGTGTTAGAGACAAGCCCGGACCTTCAGAAAGTCACATTATACTGAGAAGACACAGCATAGTCCCATGGGAGCCTCACTGCGGGCTGCGGAGGGTGACAGCTGGGTAGTATTGGTGGTGGACACAGGTGGCTGTGGGTCGCACCAGGGTCTGCCCGTCACGGACTGCTCCTGGCAAAGCAGCACTGAGGATGGGTGAAGGCAGGCGGCTCTCTGCCGCTCAGGCAGGTCGCTGTGGCTAGACCAGGCTCCAGCCGCCTGTGTATCTGCCAACAGTCGTCTCGGTGCTGGGTGGTCCTGGAGTGGAGAAAACTGTTAGGAGGGCATCTAGGGTGTTCAGGAATAGCAGGGCACCGGTGCAGGGCTCCGGGAGCTGCCGGAGCGTGAGGGAGCATCACGAGCTCCCCGGGACGTTTGGGGGGGTGCGGGGGAATGGGGTCAGGAGGGATAACGGGCTGCTGCGGCTGCCGTGTTGGCTCTTGCCGTGCTGCTGCAAACCCAGGTTACCCTCACTAATCGGAGTGATGCCCAGATGTGTGTGGGGCAAATCAGCCTGCCACCCTGGTCTTTACGGTGCAAGGCAGAAAAATACCTGACTGAGCCAGCAAACGAGCTGGCTGTCCCTTGGGTGCAGCCCCCAGGCCAGGCTGCGCGTCCCCTCAGCACCGGCTCGGGCAGGGAGAAATCCCTTTTATCCTTTTCCTTTAAACTCTGCTCTCTGGCACTGGGTCTCTCCCTCGCTGGGGGAGTGGGAAGGGCTGTGCCCTGGGAAATGCAGCGATCCGAAGAGAAAGGAGAGAGTTTGTGCCGTGTTATCGGAAGCGGCAGAAGAAGCAGTCACGTCGGGAGCAGCGGCGCGGCTCCCCTAAGCCAGCCCTCGAGCCGCTGATGGCAGCAGCGGCGAGCGCGGCTCTGCGGGCGCGGAGGTGAAGCGCGGTCCGGCCGCAGCCGGAGCGCTGCGCCGCTCCCCGCCGGCTCCGCGCGCCGCTCTGCGCTGCCGCACTCCGGCACCGGCCGGGGCTCCGCCGCTCCCGCCGCTCCCCACGGCCGCGGCCGGGCCCGCCGCAGGGCCGCCGGGCGCCCACCCGGACACAGGCCGCGGCGGGGCCGCCCAGCCGCTGCCGGCCGCCGTCATGCCAGCCGCCGCCTCTCCACTCCTGCCGCCCGTGCTCCAACTTGGCGGGTGAGCCCTTCCTCGACACGCCTGAGGTAAGGACCCGCGTACGGCTCTCGGGTGGGGGCACACCCGCTGGCACCAGGGCGGTCGGCGTTCCCGGGGGGTCCGGGAGCTCGTCCCCAGCGTCCCCAGGCTGCTCCAGTGGGGTGGCAGCACGTCCCCAGGGAAAGGCAGCCTCGCGCCGAGCTCGGGTTGGCGCCGGGGGGGTGGGGGGGGTCAGAAAATACGTTGGGGGGTGTAAAGATGAAAGGCTACAACCTGGAGAAACCAGGACAATTTACCTCGTTGGAGGCTCTGGGGTGGCCAAAATGCAAGGATTTCAACCAAAGTTTTGGAGGCCAGATATGTCGGAGCAATTGTAATGACACCTTGGACCCAGGCTGCCTTCGGGACTCCCTCCCCGGGTGGCAGCTCAGCCGCCTGCTGAAGTTTGGGGATGGTTTTCCTTCTGAGAAGCCTGAGCAGCCGGCGGGAGCCACGCCACTGCCGGCCATCCCCGGGATGCGGCTGGGCAGGGGAACAGTCCGGGGACCTCGGTAGATACAGCTACAGACGGTGTCGTGACTTGTGCCGGCGACACGGCTTCCCTGAGCAGCACCATCTCCGTATAGCCCTGAGGATGACCTCCCATTTTGTGCCTGGGAGAAAAAGCCACTCGTTCAGGAGTTTCAATGGGAAGCACTTTCCTTCTCTCCCAGTGCTTGTTAATAATTCCTTCTCTGAAGCTGCTACGGGTTTCGTAAAAGCCATGCTGCTCTCCCAAACCCATTTTACTGGGCTCCTTCCTTTGCTTCTGAAAAAGATAAATTCCCCTTTCATTTAGCTTGGATCTGCCACCAGTAAAAACCTTTTTCCCCAGGAGGAAGGTAGCTCTATATAAATACCAGGGAAAACCAGAGAAGTGGGGTTTGAGCCTGCCTGCCACGCGCAAGGAAAAAAATAGCTTTTGGTCTCTGAGGGATAGTTGCTGGTTACTTTGTAGATTGTCAAGAGGAGAAATTACCCGAGCCAAAATGCAGTGATTGCATTTCTCTGGCAAAAGTTTCTTGTGTCATAAAAACAGCTGGCAGAGCTAAAGCTTTGGGGAGCTGAATCCACTTCACTCTGTCTCCCTGAGCCACCGTCAGAGGCAGGTAATAAACGCCATTATTAAAGAATGAGTAATTTGCTGCAGCTCTAGCATGGTGAATTTGTACAGCAGATCCCTGCTTTCGCGTGGTACCCAACTCCTTCCTGCCCTCAGCCTAACCTGCAGACATCACCATCACTTGCAGAGAAGTGACCAAGTACTCAGAAAAAAATGGCCATTAAACTCTCCCTCTGCCACCTACAAGGTCCCTGGAGCAAGCCCCAAAAGGGCCAATCCTGCCCAGCCCGGGAGCTTATGGCAGAGCAGTCTGTGGGCCCCTGGCATGGGCTTGGGCACTGCAGGCCATTTTGGTTTGTCTGCCTCCCTCACAGCCCCTCTGCTTGTGTTGGGATGTACTCCCATCTTTCCAGGGCCATCTTTGACTTCACTGGGTAGTCCAAAGCTCTGCCCTTTCTGCCCCCCTTTTTCTGCCTAGTTTCTTAAGTTCTGGACCTGAGCTTGAGACTGGCAGGTACCATTTGCAGGAGCTGCAACTCTTTTACTGCTTTCAGGGTGATAATTTCAGGCGAAGTCTTCAGACAGAATTTCTCTGTTTGTAGAGTTGGAGATGGGCAACTGATTGACTTTTCTGAGTGAAGGGTTAAGGCACAGCTTTAGAGAGGAAAAAAATAATCCATTACAGGTTTCCTCCAAATTGTTCTTTTGTTGCTGTTTCTCTATCAAGTGAAAAAGGAAGCAAACCAAACACTTTGCTCAGCCTGGAAGGGAAGGCTACAATGATCCCCAGTGTTTCTTGGGTGCATCACTCAAATCAGCTTCCTTCTAGAGTGAAATGCTTCAGGTGTATTTTGAAAACCAGAGCTGGTTGCAGGATTTGTCCCCAAGCTATATGTCTGGAAGCTCAACAACTGGTGTGAAAAACTGGCCCAAGGTACATCAGAGATTCAGTGCCATGCGTGAGAGCCACACTGGTGCTGCTCCTGGGCTAGGTAGAGGTTTCTCTGCAAATCCTTCCTGCTCTCCATGATTTCCATGGTGGCAGGGAAGGACAAGAGGGTGCTGCTGAGGCTTGTCCCCACTCAGCAGGAACACGCTGGGAGGGAAACATCATGAGCTGAATGTCCTCGCTCAGCCCACATAGGACCAACAGTGCAGCTCACCCGGTGCCCAGCCGCCTCTTTCAACACACTATTGACTCTGGATGGGTGCAGGAAGGAAGCTGAATCCTGTCCCAGACAGGTGGTGTCATGGGCTGGGAGGAGAAATGGGCCAGGAAGAAATGGAAAGCATTCATACAGCAAATGAAGGAGCAGTCCACAGGGTGCCTCAGCAAGGCAACTTGGCAAGGTCATGGAAAAGAAAATGTGATACTGTTTTGTAACAGCTGTTTCCATACTATGTGGAAGAAAATTTAGCGCTATCCCCTCCATCATCCTGGAGTCTGATACTGTGGGATGGACAAGGGTTGTGGGATTGCTGGGGGCAGCTGCTGCCTTTCTTCTCCTTATATTCCTGATGATAGAATAAACCAGTATGAATTGCTCCTCCTCAAACTCAGAGGGCACATCTCCGCTTGAGAATTCTTTGGCAATATGGAAGAGACTCTCAACATCTGGTTTGGATTGCACTTTTTGACCCAAGTAATAATTTTAACACCTTGAAGTTTTTCTGGGTCTGCAGATGTTTGCCAGATGGGAAGACAGCAATCCACTTATTTGCTGGTCCAGGAAATCATCTTACTGCTGATAAATACAGACTAATTTTGGAAACTTGGGGTTTGGAAAAGTAAGCTAGAAAGGTGTCATCTCCACAACTCAGGTTCGTTTTTAAAGAGAGAGCAGATCACTGGCAGATGAATTAAACATCTAAACTACAGAAGAACCTTGTGAATCCCCAGGAGAATCAGGACACAGTAAGCACAGTAAGCAAGGTGGAAATAGCCCTGAGCCGAAGGCAGGGAGGCACGGATAAAGTAAACAGGGCAGTGGGGAAGGGAGGGTGCCGCATGCGCTAGCCCTCAGGGTGCTAATGAATCATTTGAGTAGGGATATGTTCTAAACAGAGACAAATGAGCAGTCCTTAACAGACGCTTTACATTGCCAGCTTCAGTTGATAAGAGGGGGATTTTCAGGGAGATGTGAGGATGGAGTCAGGTGCTGTGGCTAAGCTGCTCTATCAGCAAGCCACAGCTGTGAAGGGCAGGACACCTTTCTGTGCCCCAAACAACTGCTGCCTGTCCCCTGAGTGCTGTGTCCCTGTCCTCATTTTGGTCTCGGACAGTGCAAGTCTCTCCCATGTAAGAAAGCCAGGTCCCATCTGCCTGACCACTTCTGTGCTGGGTGCCAGGACATTGAAGTGAGATCATCCCTGGGATGCAGACCTGCACATGGTCCCAGGCTGGTCCTGGAGCATGGCTGGTCCTGGAGGGGAGCATGAGGCACAGGTCTGCTCCAGCACAGGGTATTGATGCTCTCAGAGTGGTCTCTGGGAAGGATGGGGTGCACAGTCCCATGGTAACAGCAGCTATGAATGGTCTGTGGGACTTCATGAGCAGAAGAGCCTTGAAGTAGAGATGATGGGACTGGAGAAAAGGGTATAGGTAAAAATGCCTGCTTGGAGAAGAGCATGGAGCCATTTAGGATAACCACTGTGTTCAGTTCAATACTGTGTATAAATAGTGACAGAGAAAACCTGATGTGAAATCGAGGACTGTAGTCATTAGCAGAGGAAAATCAGCCATGAGCAAAATTACAATCTGCCAGCAAGAGCTTCTGTGCATCTTCCAGCAGCAGAGAGAATGTCTTGATAGTAAACACATCTTGATGGACCTCTGTGAGCAGTCCAGTGGGATACCTGTCGCTTTGGGCACTCTGAGCAAGGAGCCTGATCTTGGGCAAGGGATTGGGCTGCCTCTGTGCTGGAGGCATTGGAGCCACGTGTCAGTGAGTTTGGCTCTCAGTGGCTCTGTATACATGGATGTTTCTAAGTAGGTTTTCTACTTTGAGGGCAGGATGCCAATGCCCCTCTCTCTAGAGAGCAGTCTTAGGGTAATTCCTTAGGGTGGTCCTGAGCTGAGGAAGAGAAGGTTGAAGCCCAGACCCAGTCTGAGCTCACTGTCCTTTCTCCTAGACAGTGATTTAGTTGCTGTAGCAGGCAGGGGAATTAGTCTCCCCCAACCCTGGACTGGTGGTTTTTGGCTCAGATGAGAAGTGAGAGCCCAGCAGCCTCCACAGCTGTACTCACTGGCTGATGCCTCAAAGGGCTGGAGATGCTGACAGTCCCAGCAGCAACCACACCTGGGAATCATTGCCCTGACCTCCACTGCCTCCCAGCAACCCTGCTGGGTCTCCATACAGGAAAGTGAAGAAGCCTCTGGTGAGAGCAATCCATCTGCTTTGTTTGGCATCTTATGCCCCTTTAAAAGCCCTTCACAGGGGCTTATTGTGGAGCGTGTGGCAGGGCTGGTGGTTGTGTGGGTGCAAAACCATCAGGAGTGCTGCTGAGGCTGAGAGGACTGTCCCAGTGTGGCTACTGGAACCTTCAGAACTTGCCCATCCCTGGTCCTGTCCTGGTCCACTTCCCTGGCCCAGTGCTGCCAGGCAGGTCACCCACTCTGCCTCAGCTGGGCACCCCATGGCCACTCTGCTGCCCTCCAGCTCCGGGCCAGCTGCAGGAGCAGCCCCCCTGCCCTGCCCGCTCTCCTTCCTGTTCCCACGTACACAGGACAGCCTACAGAAACTTCCGACAGCCACCTTATTTACTTGTTTGCGTCTCCTGCTTAAAAAAAGGGATGCTGAGAGAGTCCAAACCTGCTAATTATACACCTAGCCACCCACACCACCATGTGCTTTATTTCCTTTTTATTTCCATGTGCTTGCTTCCTTTTCCCGCATCTCCAGCTCGATGAGCCCTTCCCGCATCTCTGGTGCGAGGTGCATCCCGGCGAGCTCGGTGAGCTCAGACGCCGGGCCGACGCCGTGCTCACACTAGATGAGCCAGCACCAACCATGGGGTGTTGGGGCGCAGTAGCCGCACCCAGCGATTTAGACACAGCGGCACCGCGCCCGGGCTTTGCCCGCAGGCGCCGTCCCGGCCCCGCGACGCTGAGGGTCGGAACCGGCCGGGCCCCGCGGCCGGGGCGGTGCGGAACTGCTCGGGCGGGGCGGGGCGGGGCGGGGAGGGCCGTGCGGGGCTGTGCGGGGCTGTGCTGGGTCGTGCAGGCTGTGCGGGGCTGTGCGGGGCTGTACGGGGCTGTGCAGGCTGTGCGGAGCCGTGCGGGTCTGTGTGGAGTGTGCGGGGCTGTGCGGGGCTGTGCGGGCGGTGCGGGCTGTGCGGGGCTTTGCGGGCTGTGCGGGGCTGTGCGGGCGGTGCGGGGCTGTGCGGGGCTGTGCGGGCTGTGCAGGGCCGTGCGGGGCTGTGCGGGCGGTGCGGGGCTGTGCGGGCTGTGCAGGGCTGTGCGGGGCCGTGCGGGGCCGTGCGGGGCCGTGCGGGGCTGTGCGGGGCCGTGCGGGGCTGTGCGGGGCCGTGCGGACTGTGCAGGGCTGTGCGGGGCTGTGCGGGGCTGTGCAGGCGGTGCGGGGCGGTGCGGGGCTGTGCGGGCTGTGCGGGGTGTGCAGGACGGTGCGGGGCTGTGCGGGGCGGTGCGGGGCTGTGCGGGGCGGTGCGGGGTGTGCAGGGCTGTGCGGGGCCGTGCGGACTGTGCAGGGCTGTGCGGGGCTGTGCGGGGCTGTGCAGGCGGTGCGGGGCGGTGCGGGGCTGTGCGGGCTGTGCGGGGTGTGCAGGACGGTGCGGGGCTGTGCGGGGCGGTGCGGGGCTGTGCGGGGCGGTGCGGGGTGTGCAGGGCTGTGCGGGGCCGTGCGGGCGGTGCGGGGCTGTGCAGGGCTGTGCGGGCGGTGCGGGGCTGTGCAGGGCTGTGCGGGGCTGTGCGGGCTGTGTAGGGCTGTGCGGGGTGTGCAGGGCGGTGCGGGGCTGTGCGGGGCCGTGCGGGGCCGTGCGGGGCCGTGCGGGGCCGTGCGGGGCTGTGCGGGGTGTGCAGGGCTGTGCGGGGTGTGCAGGGCTGTGCGGGGCTGTGCGGGCTGTGCGGGCTGTGCGGGGCTGTGCGGGCGGTGCGGCGGGCGCTGCGCGGAGCGCCGGGGACACCTGGCGGCCGCCTGGCAGCCCGGAGGCGGGGACACGGCAGTCTCGAACACCCCGCTGGCGCCGCACAGCCGGTGTGCAGGCGCTCCCGGTGTGAAGCTGCGTGTTACGGGGATGCCTGCATGGAGGCGATGGAGTTTCCACTGCTCCCCTGTTGATGCGATGCGCACGGGCAGTGTGTTCAGATTATTGGCACTGGAGCTTGGGACAGGGAGGGGCAGGAGCCCCAGGCCTGTAGAGCCCCTGGAACGGCTTCTCCAAAACCAGCCTGGCTCTTCCCTGCCAGCCCCACGGATGGATTTGCTGCTTCCTACCATTAGGAGCAACACCTCAGTTCTGAGCATAGCTGGGTCAGAACACTGCCGCAGAGAAACATTTTTATCAGAGACAATAAAGACCCGATTTCCACCTGGAAATTGCCCAATTTGACTTGTGATCCTTGAAAAGCAGCCCATTGCATCCCAATTCTCAGAGCAATTTAGTCTCTGTTGGAGCCAGCAGCCCTTTGGTACTGGCTTTCCACCTGTCAGGAGATCAGAACAAGCATTTTATTCACTCCCTTTCAGCTCTATCAAACCAGCTACATCAAAGGTGTGAATCAGATTCTCTACATCACAAATGCCTCAGCTATCCTCCCTCTAATCCAAGTCCACAGGCTTTGTGTCACCTTCTTCCTTCCCTCCTGGTCCTCACTGACTCCTTCCCCTCCAGCAGCTTCATAGTCCTTTTCTTCTCCATGTCAGTGGCCAGGGTCCAGCTCTCTGTCTGGCTCAGATGTCACTTTGCTTCCCCTGTCCCATGCTTCTTGCCCACCATTTCCCTTCCCAGTGCTGTCCCTATTGTGCTCTTTTGTTTCTCTGGGTACCGTCTCTGCCAGCCCCGTTGGTGCTGTCATGTCTCACCACCCTTCCCTCCTGCCCCACTCTGAGACCTGCCTCCTCCACATCACCCTTCTGACCTTTCCAGCCACCAGGCCACCTCACCTGAGGCTCATGCCACAGCAAACCTTTCCCAGGACTGGTGAAGGCTTTGTTACACCCCAGGGATAAACAGCCCCTCAATCTGCATGCTGGTGCTGTGCCCAAGACAGAAGCAGTGGTGTCAGAGGAGCACCCATGGGAAGGCTTCGGTGTTGGCTGAAGCAAATCTGCTTTCTGCAATCATATCTGTGGGGCTGATGAATGCACTTCCTTCTGCCCTTGAGCTGTGGTTCACCCTGCAGGGCCCAGGGCCAGGTATCCCTGCTGCTGCACGGGCTCCTATGGCTGAGAGAGGGCTTGGTCCACTCCTGCCAGACACATTGTCCATGAGCTTTCACAGCCCTTCCTTCAACCCCTCTCCAAAATGACAACTGCCCAGGCGATGCTGTGCCTTTGCTTCTCAGCAGCCTTTGTGAGGTGGTTTTCTCTTGGGCAGAATCACAAGCTGGGATGCTCAGAGGCAGAGGTACTGTGTCTTGACTGGACCTGGGCCTCTGCTTAGAAGATCCAAAGCACCTCCTGAGAGCTTCTAGGAAGGTCTGGGCTCAGGGACAAGTGCTCGACAAATCTCCTATGCTTTCCCCTTCTATCAGGAGGGGGTCCACATCTGTCCTGGGGCTATGGCAGCTGTTCCTGGCCCTGGTGCTGCTTAACGTCAGCGGGATCAGGAACAGGCATTCACACTTTCCCCTGCTCTCAGACCAGCCAGGGCATGGCAGTGCAGCAGGACACCAGTACCTGAGGGCACTGACCTCCCCTGGTGCTGTCCTGAAGGGGAAAGCCTTCAACCAGGGTGGGCTAACCTTCTTACTCTGGAGTCTGGGGACATGCACAACAGCCACAACCTGCTAATGAGCCCGGGAAGCAATGCAGAGTGTTTGCTTGACAGGGCAATTAAATGATGATTGATTCCTGGAACAGCTACTTAATTCATCATTAACTGGCTTATCATAGCCGAAGTCTGTGCCAAGAGTCCCTCTGAGAACTGCCTCAGGAGATGTGGTGTGGAGGTGAGATCTGTGAAATACAAGGCTAAATTTGCTACCTCTTTATTTTCATGCCTTATTTTGGCTCATTTTACCCAGTACTTGCCTTGAGAAGCTGAGAGTACACAACACAGCTGTGCATTTCCCACTCTGCTGGGAGCTGCTGCCACCGGGCTGGGGAGTGTGGGGGCCCTGCTCAGCCAGCTGGTTACAGAGCAGCCGTGCACAGGGGGAGGCAGTTTTGTAGGGAGCCAGCAGCTGTCAGGCAGCAGCAGAGCTGCAGCAATGGTTCAGCTCAACCAGGACACTGCAGCCTGCCTTCTCCCAGCTGTGCCCAAGTTGTGCATGTATGCCTGTGTGTGCACATCCTCCCTGTGCACCTAGCAGCACGTCTGTGTGTGCATCCTCCCCGTGCATCTAGCAGCATCTCACCACCACCACCTGCTGCCAGTACTGCCCAGACTAACCCCATGGGACTGATGGATATGTACACTACCCAGTCTTGATGGTAATCAGGACAGAGAATGGCCACTCTTTGACAATTTTGTCTTTTACTGCTTTCTTGCTTTCATCTTCTGACTTGATTCCTCTTTCCCTAACCTTGGTTATTAACAAGCTTTCTTTATTATCAGGCTTGTTTTATTACTAGGCTTCCTTTTTTAAGTCCCTGTGTGGCTAAATTCCCTGTAGGATTCAGATAACCCAAATGGGGTTTAGGGACAACTGCAGGGCTGGTCTGACTATCTCCTTTCCTGTGCATGGGCATGAAGGGCTGGTCCTCACCCTCTCTGCCAGTCCCTCTCTAATGTCATCTCTAGAGGCTTGATGGCCCTTCTCTCCACCTGCAAACCCAGACCATGCAGTCCACGGTCTCTATGTGATGTGCAGATCTGGGTGACTGAGGCATGGGAAGCATCTCTAATCCCTCTGGTACTGGGACTCTTTCACATCTTCACCGTTATTGGAGAGGAAGGTTTCAGCCTGGCTGCTTTCCAGCAGGGCTGAGCACACTGCTGTAAGCATGTTGTGACACTGGCCCTCATTGTCCCCTCCCCAATGCCAACAAATGCCAGGACTGGGCATGAAGGCTGCAGCTGGGTGGCTTCTTTGCTTATTTATCAGCACTGTGAGATTTTCTTCTGCACTTTTCCCTTGTCCCTGCACTCTCCCAGGGAGAGCATCAGCCCCAACTCCCAATAGTGGAAGGCAGCAAGGAAAAGAGACTTTAGTACAGGTTAATCTTTTATAATTCCAGAGGGTACAGGACTAGCACAGGCTAAATCCTTCTAGCAGTAGCCCTGCCCTATCCATCTTTTGTGCAGGAGCTCCAAGATCCTGGCTCTGCTCTAAGGACAGCTCCAGGACAGTTTGAGGGACCAGAGAGGTTCGAGCACTCCCCAGTTCCCTGGGATGAAGCCTCATCTGAAGCTGAGGCTTCATCCCCTCCCAGCCCACATTCACAGACTTCCCCATACTTCAGGAGTTTTTTCCTGTGATTTCTTTTGCTACCCACAGTGTTACTCTTCCAAGGTATGTTCACCCTAGGATGTTTGCTGCCTGCAAACCCTCTCTGCCTCTTCCCCACAGCCCAGGTCAGTGAAACATCTCCCACCAGCCCCTCTGGCATCCTTTGTGACTCAACAGAGTCCATGTCCAGCAGCAATCCAGCTGCATAGATGCACTCCTCCCACACTGGTTCCCTGGCACCTCCCAAACTGCCTTTTATGTTTCCAATTCCTCCCAGCTCCTTTCCATTCTTTCCCTCTCCCATACTCTCCTTTCCCAGTGCTTGCTGCTGTGAACGTATGGCTTTTCTGTGCAGCTCTGCTCCCTCTCTCCAACCTGTTGCTGCGGAGTGAGGAGCACAGCAACTTCCACAGAGGCAGCACCTGCTGCCCGGTGGCCGGCAGCCTGCCCGCAGTCCATCTGCTGGTGTTTCCCAACACATTTGGAACTGGCTCCCTTCAGCAGCTCTCAGCAAGATCCCATTCCTTCCTACCCTAGCTTGCTGCCAGAATAATTTCTTGAGATAAGGCATGGATGCTGTACTAAAACCATTCATTTTCTCTCGCTAGCACTGGGCTCCTGCTTTGGCTGCTGCTCTCAAATGACACTTTTTTTTTTTGGTGACTGGTTTCTCCTCAATGTTTTGTTAAAAATTAAGTTATTTTATTAGAAATCTAATTTGCATGTTAAGGTAAGCAAAGAAGAGGATCGTGGTTTCCTTGCCTGAAAAACGGGATGTAGCTTTGAGCTTCTCTGTGTCCACGCAGAAAATAAAACCATCTTTGCTACAAATATGCATCTCCCTTAAATATTTTGAAAATACTTAATGGCCATCTGCTGCATGAGCCATTACCAGCTTTCTAAGTAAGGTGGGAGACTGAAGAAGGGAGGGAATGGTTTTGGGAAGGGAGAAGTGAAGGACATTCACAAAAATGCATAGTGTTTCAGCAGCATAAGAGGGCTTTTGAACAGTTCAATTTTCCTGAGCAGATTTCCAAAATATGATGACCCCTGCTGAAACAAAGCCAATGGACAGCTCCATTTAAAACCATGCACAGCTCCCAAACCTGCATGTTGTAGTAGAGTTTGGCCAAGGAAACAGGACCACTTGGGCTTTTCACTCTCTGAAGTCTTCAGTTTCTCTATTTATATTTCCTTCTTGAGATTTAAAGCCAAGGTGATGTGCTGTCTATCAGAAAATGTAGTGCACCTCAGGGATTCCTACAGCAGGAGGAAGTGTGACCCTGCTACACAGCTCCTGCAGAGGAGTCAGTGACCGAGGTCTCTAAGAAGGACATTTGAGGTTGCAAGGCAATAAGGTGGCATGGTCTGGGAGCTGGGAAAATGCTGAAGAGACTGTAAAACCTGGGGCTCAGGTAGTGAAGAGGGCAAAGTAATTGTTTCTCTCTCCTGAGAAACTGGTATTTCAATGTATTTTTTCTTTGTTCCAAGGTGGGTTAGGAAGCCAAACGCTCCTCTGAAAGAAAGGGGTGGAAATATTTAATCTGAGAAATTTTCGTGGGGAAAAAATGAGAGCAGTACGAGATTTCAGCACTCTGAAATGGAGGAAGGGAGAGGGAGGTGAATTTCCCTGAGGAAGAAACCCATGTTGACATTTGTAGCTGAGGATCTCATTTGGACTCAGCAGTTTCTGAAGCTGGTGGCCCAGAGCCAAGGCTGTCTGGCTGCCGCTGTACCCAGGGGTGGAGCTGGTTTAAACAGCACTTTGATGTGATGGATCATTTACTTAAAATGTCATCATTTCAAAGTGGACCAAACCCCATGGAGTCTCCCCTTTAACTTCCACATCTTTCTGTTCCTCCTCACAGCTGGATGAGCACCCAGCACTCCCACCCCAGCCTAAACACCACCTCCATGTCCTCACAGCAGCCCCCTGGCTTCCCTTGGTGGCTCACTGCACTTGCCCCAGCCCCAGCTCAGCCTTGGATGAGTCTTAGAGAACTTCCTGTGCACTGAAAGCCAGTGAGGTGTATGTGTCATGTCCAGAGGGATCCAATTCACCATGGGAAGTCAGCGAGGCTCCTTGAGTGATTGTCAGTCTCTTATCTATTTCTGTGTTGTCAATCTTTGTCACAGCACACATTATGAACCAGCAGAAAAGATGCAGTAGGTCCTTTCCTGTCAGGCTGCACATGGCCAACTTAAGATGCATTATAGATACAGCAAGTCCTCATGTTAATCCAGCCTGAATCAGATAACCTTACTGCAGGGCTGCATCCTTATCTTGCTACCACCTGGGGAGATAGCATTCAAGCTGTGCAGAGGTGGGGAGGCGTCTTGTTTTCTCCAGTACTGCCCGATTTTTCTGTTCCTGCTAGCTAACCCCTCGACATTGGCTGTGCATGGGTGAGAGGCTTTTCTGCTCCCTTGCCTTGCTGAAATAACAGCCTGCTCCTCCCCACCCCCTCTGCTCCTGCAGGATCTCCCCAGCACCACCGCTGCCGGCAGCATGGAAAGCGTGCGTGAGCTCCAAAGCCCGCTCTTGGCCAAACCCAACGGCCACCTTCGCAGCAGCTATTCTTACCACCAGCATCACAGCCAGGACTACCCCAGCCATCGTTGCCAAGGGAAACTCTATTCCTACATATTCCAAAACACTGGTGGTGCCAGGACTCACCAGCTGCTGGATGCCAGCTCCCTGCAGCTGGCTGTTGAAGCTTTGTATGGCCCCAGTTTCATCCTTGTGAAGGATGAGACTGCTCTCAAGGCCAAGGACAGCAAGATGGAAAGCTGCGAGACCACTTTTACAGAAAGCAAAGAGTCTCCATCTGAAGCTCCTGAAGGGCATGAGGCACAAGGGTCCTGCCTGGTAGAGAGTGACATCCGAATCCAAACTGTTTCCTATGAAGTGGAAGAAGAGGAGCTCCAGGAGTATGAGGTGAGCTTGGACAGGTGGGATAACACTAAACTCCTGTGGTCATTCTTTCTGGACATTGGCTGAAATTCTTGACAATTTATTCTCCTTTCTTTAGCCAGAACTCCCCTACAAATCCTTCCATCTTCTGCCTCACCAGCCTCCCTGTGCACCCAGTATTTCTTCTTTCTCCTTATCATTTCTGCTCCTTTTTCCTCACTGCTGACCTCAGAAGGAGGTCAGCTTCCCTAAGAGCAGCCTGGCTGCCTGCTGCCAGGAGCAAAAGGGAGGTGGGTCTCTGTGGGACCCTTGGGAAATGGGAATGCTTTGACAAGGGCAGCCTGTCACTGCTGTGGCACTCCAGCTAAAGAGAAACAGCAATTCTTGCATAACATCAAAATTCACATGTGTGATGGCAGCAGCTGAGAGAAAGCTTTATATACATAAAGACAGGATGAGTCCTGCACAGGAAGAATGAGAGCTGACAAAGCAGCCTCCTTGCTGTGCTGTGCCCCATTATGACTTGAGCAGTGGTGCCAAGGCTAGGAAATATCATCCAGGATCTTGAGAGGTGGGAGAGGGTCCCAGAGCTCACTGGAGCTGATGCCTGATGACCCAGCCCAGCTCTGCTTGTTTTGGTGTTGGTGATGTAGCCTGTTCAGATGGCAGCAGGGATGTCCCCACCTCTGCGTCCCTTCCCCACCAAGACACATCACTTGCAGGGTGGTCTGAGGCTGGCCCAGCCCTGCCCAAAGGCAAGGGGGCTCACCACAGCCACTGAGCAGTGACTCACTAAGGGGACAGGGCAGGCTGCCCCTGCAATGTAATGTTCCACTTTAAATGCTTTCCCTCACTTCCTAAATTAGTCTAGCAGGATATTGATCTCCTAGTCTCTAATGGGGATAAGTCACGTTGTTTAAGTTTGTTTAAGCTGACAAAACAGTCAGTTCTGCCAAAGCTGAAGATATTTCAGTTTAAGACTCTCTCTAATGCAGGGAAATCCCAGACCCCCAGCATTTGCTCTGGCAGGGAGCCGAGAATCCATTTCACTCTTGAATTTGCTGAGCTACGTTGTTCCTCATCAAACCATGCTGAAGAGTCTAAAATATTTTTGAAATTTACTCCTTGAATTTGCCAGTGGGAACTGTATGAGAATATGTGACAGGATCAGGAGAGAGTGGGAGCTGGGAGGCGAGGTGCTGAGATGCAGCCTGCAGAGTGGCACGGGGAGGTGGGCATGTGCTGAATCCATCTGGTTTTGCAGAGCGACTCCTCCAGCGACAGCGAAAGCGAAGATCATTTCCTGATGCTTCCCCCCCGAGACCACTTGGGCTTGGCCCTTTTCTCCATGCTGTGTTGCTTCTGGCCCTTGGGGATTGCTGCCTTCTACTTCTCCCAAGGGGTAAGGAATCCCTTTGCTTGCATGCATGTGCTATAGCAAAGGCCCTGAAAACCACAGCGGCCCATGGAGGTGACCAGCACCTGTCTGAATCTAAGGCTCATCTCTGTGCCATGGCCATAACTCTGAAGATTGAGACAAAGGGTGCTCCTGGATGTCCCCACAATTGTTGTGGGGTTGGAATCCCTCCAGTTCTGGTGTGGGTTACTGGATGTCAGGGCTGCATCCTTATCTTTGCTTTTTCTTTGGGTTTTCTGGCTGTTATTAGGGAACTGGGGCTTCTCTTGACCCCTTGCCCAGCTCCTCACCCTCCAGCCAGGTTGTCCAGGAAAATGGCATTTTCCCAACCATCCTCCCATTCTCCAGTAATGCAAAGTTCTACACCATGACCCAGACTGAGGCAGCTCATCTCACAGGAGCCAGGCTGCTCTGGAGGCTGGACACAAAGGGGAGCTTGGTGTCCATATCACACTACAGCTCCTCTCTTGCACTTGTTTCTGATGCACATTGGCTAACCTGTGGGAACTAATGCCAGGCTGGCAGAGGATGGAGAGGAAATGGCCCTCAGGCTGCAGCAGCTCAGAGGAGCTGATGGGTCCTTGAGGGCTTAGCCTGGAGCCTGGGCTCACTTACATCGCTATTGACCCAGAATAATTCATGCAGAGCCAGGGGATTTACTCCACATTTGCATAGATGCTGCTGGACCAAGAACAGATGGGGGGAGGCATTAAGAAGTTAAATCAAGAGGATAGGAACAGAAGTGGAAAAATATATTATGTGAGTGCCTGGCACAGAGCTGGTGAGAGGCAGGGGAATCATTAATTGATTAGGACCCTAAGGAGCAGTTGATTTCACATTTTTCCACATACAAGATAGTGCAGTGCCCTCTCCACGTGATGATGTAGGGGGGGCAGTTTATATCTAGCTCCATTTTCTATAACTACCCCCTTTGTCCACTCACTGAGGCAAGGACCATATCTTTGTTTGGTATCTTTGCACACTGAGTACATTGATGCTCACCTGGCAACTTGAATGCAAATAGTAGGTAATAACTAGAGCAGCTTGCAATATGCCCTGAACACTCAGAGAAGCTGGAAGTTGCCATCCTCTTCCAGAAAGATGAGGACCTGTCTCCACTGCTGGTTTCATTAATCCTTCAACAGCAAATAGGCTTCAGCTGAAAACCCCATGCATGAAAAATCAGGTGGCAGCACAGCTGGACCAAGAGACCATGCCATCAAGAGTCTGAGCCTAGGCAGTTCTGGTTACCTCTCTGTATAGGGTGCACTGGTATCTGGTCAGTACCACACAGCCATCACCCCATGCACTGAGGTCTTACAAAGGTCCAGCCACCCACTCACAGCTCTAGGTGTGAGTCCAGATGGGTGCTTTCAGACTGTAAGTAAGTAGCTGAAGCCCATGCTTCCACTGGAGGTGAAATCCACAGGGAAATGTGTGCAGGTGGCACTGTTGTTCTGAGACTGACAGACACCTTGCTGTCTTGTTCCCAGCCTCCATGGGATGCAGTGGCCAGACAAAAAGCACAGACTCAGTAATGAAACAACTGCATGTTGGTTAAAGGCCAGGTTGATACAGCTGTGAGCAACAAGCATTTCTTCTCCTTCCAGACCAGCAAGGCTGTCTCCAAAGGAGATTTTCATCTGGCCAGTTCAGCTTCCCGCCGAGCTCTCTTCCTTGCCGCGCTCTCCATAACCATTGGCACAGGAGTGTACATCGGGGTGGTGGTAGCACTGATTGCTTATCTCTCCAAAGGGGGCCACGTGTAGCTGCCACCTGCATGTCACTGCCATCCTGGGCCGCTGACCCTTCTGGGATTGAGCTTTCCTGCGGAGCACAGAGCACCAGTGCCTGCAAGGGCTGCTTGCACAGCAGGGCCCCAGCATGGATATCCTGTGCAGGTTTCTTCCTCTTTCAGACAAACAGTAGACCCCTGTTCTCCCTGAGGCTGTGGAGTGTGACCATCCAGCAACAGGGAACTGAGCACCAGCCTGGCTGCTGGGACAAGGAGGAGCACATTTGCCTGGTGGAAGATGTGCAGGAGAGAAACCAGACGCTGCTGCTGGGCTGGTGCAGCCACCTCGATCTGGGGCTACAGCTTCCCTTCTCAGCCCTGCAGCTGGGAGATCTGTCACTTGCCCAGGCTTGGCCCATGAAGGGTACACACAGGGAGAAGAGGGGATATGGTGCCAGGGAATGACTGCTGCTTCTTCTGGGAGGCCAGAGTCCTGTGGGGTCTCCAGACTCCTGAGACGGGGACGACATTCTCACTTCAGGGCCATGGGGTGGCCTGACCCCTCAGCTGCAGTGAAGTAGGAGGACAGAGCATGGACAAGACCAAGAGGCATGCTCTCGGCATCCCTCTGCAGACAAACCCCTGATCCTCAGTTGCTGGTTTATCCCAAATCAGAATCAAGGAGCAAGGCAGGCTGGTGGTTGCACACCATCTCTCCCATTGCTGGCACGAGCTGGTAAAGACAGCAAGGTTTTCTCTGTGTTAATAGTGACTGCCATGATGATCCCAAGTCAGAGGCCTCATAAGGTTGCTGTCCCAGAGCGCTGGATCCTCAAAAGATTTGTAATGGAAATCTCTACCTAAGAAGTGTCCTGGGAGGGGTGCTGGCCTGAAGGATTCCACTCCTTGTACTAGGTCAGGGCCCAGCACACGAAGAGGGATGGAAAGAAAAGGCTGACAAAACCTGCAGAATCTGGGGTGGGGGTGCTATTTGCGAGGGGCCAAGATCTAGAGAAGGAAGAGATGTGGAAGGAGCCTGAGACGCAGGGTGACCTCAACACACTCCTTCCCATGCCTTGGAGAGAGGTATCTCCATCCATCCATCTATCCATCCATCCATCCATCCATCCATCCATCCATCCATCCAAAAGCCACTAGTAACAAGGAAATACCAAGCATCTCCCTCCATACATCTTACCTTTGCTTACTTGTATATTGCCAGCAACACATTAAATGCTTCAGAGGTGGGCATGAAGGCAGTGGTTGCCCCAAAGGGCTGGCATTAAGAAGCTATGCCTCACCCCCCACTCTCCAGCATCCGCCTTTGACCATCCCTCCTCTCTCTGGCTCCCCTGTTGCCTCTTTTCCCCCTGAGCAGGAGACTGCAGGCAGACTCTGGGCATCCCTTACCCCCTTCCCAGAGTTTCTGGGCAGGCTGCAGCCAGCTTTGCAAGAGATGCAGCATGTTCCTCCAGCTGGGTGCCATTCAAATGTACATTTCATCCTAAAGAATGAAGCATGTTAATGTCTGCAGTTGCCATTGTACTTGAGCCATAAAAGAGAGAAGCGCATCAGAGATCTGTACAGAAGCTGGTCTGAAAGTTCCCATTATGTTTTTTAACATGGAAGAACTAATAAAAAAAGCAGGAGAAAAGACTCTGTTTATAATAATGTGGAGTTGGCTATCAAAGAGGTGAGCTTCACAAGAGCGCTGCACTTAAACCTGGAGGTGTTTGTGCTGTTCCTGAAGAAAGTTATAATCCAGCTGGTGTCTGGACATCTCAGAGGGAGATGTATTTCAGTGTAAATCACAGTGGACAAATACCACTGAGAGTAGGATGGTGGTGTAGGCTTTTTCCCCCTGTGTAGTTGGACAAGAACTAGGTAGAGACACTGGAGCATCTGTGTGTAGTAGAAGCATAAAATCTGCTTAAAGAGGGGCAGAAGACTACAAACATCAGGAGGAAATAAGCAGATCTTGCCTCTGACAGTGGACAGAGAGGCAGAATTTGCAGGGAAGAGCTGGCATGTCCAAAACAGATGAGGTGGCCTTAGAGAAGAGTAATAAGGGGCAGACTCACCTGGCACCCATGTGATGGTTTTCATTCCCCTCTCCTGCATGTGCTCAGTCTTCCTGTATGTCCATCCCTCCCAATAACGAAGCAAGAGCATTATTTCAGGAGAGGGGTCATCTGTGGGTGCATCTGCAGCAGGGGTGACCAGCCCTACCACCCCCAGCTCACTGCTGTCCCAGCTCAAGCCCTCCTCCTGTCTCCCCTTCAAGTACCCCAGAATCAGAAGGGGTGGAGGGTCCCTGCTGATTCTGATCCAGAGAAAATTATTTGGGCAGCCAGACCAGAATCTACAATAAGATGCAGCTTTTGCTTCTGAATTTGTAATTCTTCCAGCTGGTTCCCTCCAGGGGTTTCCAAGGGTGGGGGGTCCAGCAGTCTTCAGCCCACTTCCCATGGGCATTCCATCCCTCTGAACCCCAAACTGCTTCTTTGTATTTTTTTAATTGGAGATGCATGGGGAAGGAGCAGGCCAAAGGGACAGCAGAATTAGAGTCTTTTCCACTAATAGCCTGAATCTCTGATGAACTTGTCAAAGCGGGGGAGAAGGGGCTGTGCCAGAGCATCCCTAAGGGTGGCATTATGCAAATGGAGAAATTAGCTGGAAACAGCCTGAAGGGAAACATGTGGAAATTGAAATCTGAGGAAGAGCACGATCACTGCTCAATAAGACTCACAGTGTCTGCTGTAGCTGCCTAAGCAGAAGGGAAGGAAGCAAAAAGGCAATAAGACACAGCAGTCAGGGAAGGTTCAAGAAATTTGACTGAGCTCTTAAAAAAAAAAAAAAAAAAAAAAAAAAAAAAAAAAAAGTTAACTAAACTCTACCAGTGTTCTTCTACCAGTGTGGAAGAAGTGACTCTTCACCCCCTTCCTCCTGTCCTCCGAGAGAGGGATCCCTCTCCCAACCAGGACCCTCAGCTCAGCAGCAGAGCTCTGTAATGGTCCAGATCCCCCAGGGGATACTCAGAAATTTGGGAGGAAGGAGGAATAGCCTCAAGTTCTGACCTGGCAACATGTCTAGCCCAGAAAGAAGAAAAGGAGGTTACTGCTGTGGAAGGTGATGTGAAGGGCAGAAAGTCCAGATGATCTTTGTCTGTGTAGAGGTGAGGTGACAAAGTGAGATGTCTGGTGGCTGATGAGGGAGGCTTTGGGGTTCTCTGAGATGGGGGTGGAGGAGAGTTGGTAAAACAATTATGTCTTATAACCACAACCTGCTGTCTTTCTCTGCACCCCAGAGCTTTCTGAAAAATAACTGGAAGTGGTACAGAAGAGTTCCATGACATAGCAGAACAACTCCCTCTTCTCCATTCATGATTAGGACATGTTTGTAACCAAGTTCCCCACCAGATGGCTGCAGGTGCCTGTCCCTGTAAACACAGGTACTGTCTGGCACCCTCAGCAAAGGCACCTCACCCCTGGCCTCAGCAACTCTGTACCATTGCACTCCTCTCCTGCTCCCCCAATGCCCATGCCCTGGCTCAGTTGCCCCACCAGTACTACCAGCCTCCATCCTAAGCCAGTGACACCAAGAGACAGACACACACAGTCACCAGAAAGCCCATTCCCTGCCCCCTTCCCCAAACCTGTGCACAAACACCCCTCTCTCATTTCACACACACTGTGGCCTTTGGGTTGCCAGAAGTGCCATGACCAGGTGTCCCAGATGCCCTCCTTGCTGTGAGGACAAGGACTTGAGAACCAAGCCAGCCCTACTTCCTGGACTGGTTGAACACCCCCTCCATCCCTCCCCTGCCTTGGAGATGCTCCTTGCTCAGCCAGGAACTCAGAGCAGCACTATCTGAGCTGTACTGGGATTTGGTTTCTTTTCACAGCAATGGGAAACACGTTGTCTTCCAGCTTGAGCTCCTTTTGTAACCTCCACAACATCAAGGTGAGCGCTTCCTTCGGGCCTCTCTCTTCAGAAGCAGCTAAGGACAGGCTGGATGGAGCCTGTCCAAGGATGGGGGTGGCCTTTGAATCCTACCTCCTTCTGGGATGCAGCCAGGAAGAAAGCTGCTGAGGAAAAAAGCACCAGCACCTCAGCACAGATCCAAGCGATCAATACATCTGAGCTGTCGCCTGCTCTGCAGCTACTGCTCACTCCTCAGCAAGTGCTGTGGTGTGCCAAAACAGTCTCACTGGCTACAAATAGGAGCTGGGAAGTGGTGATGAGGGAAGCTGCAATGGTGCCATGCTGGATCTCACTCCTCTTCCCACAAGGATGAGGTGAGAGGATGGCAAAGGGGAAAGAAACTGGTGTGGTTTGTGGGGGACTCAGAACCCATGTGGGACACTGTCCCCAGCCAATGGGATCCACTAGGACACTGGTCCTCCCATACACCCCCAGCCAACCTGCCCTTCCTTGGGGTCAGCCCCAAGGTGGGTGATGTGGAAACTACCAGAGCAGGATATGGGATGTCCTTCCTGCTGCACTCCCAGCATCCTCACTCCCTGCGAGGACAAAGCCCCTTGCAGAGGCAAAGCCACCATCTGCTCTTCTTACCAGCACCCATCAGTGGGGTGGGATTGCAACCATGGTGCTGGAGCAGAAATGTCTTTTTTTCACCCCCATCTCTCATCTGGAGGATGGTGAAAAAAGAGACACTGGGAAGTAAAAGCAGAGTGAGTCCTTTGGCTCACTTAACAGTATAGTGAGTGTTTTCCCTTCACAGTAATCCAGTAAGGAAATAGCTAATTATCTGAGACATAATTTTTCTGTCAAAAAACAACAACAACAACAAGAACAAACCTTTAAAAATCATGTAGCAGTGCATCTCTTTACCTAGTTTATCTTTTCCTCTTTGCTCCCCAAAAACAGCCTGCAGTGGAGAGAGCATGGGGAAGCACAGCCTGTGGCAATGCCATCTCTCCTGGGGCTGGCAGGAGAGGATTTTTGCAGAGAGAAGCCAATTAAGAGCTATCACTCAGGCAGGCATCAGCTGCTGGGAAATCAGGAGCTTCATTACCTCTCCTCTCACCACACATGCAAGCATCAGTTCACTGTCACAGACTCTGGCAGCCACACATGCCAGAACACACTACTGGGGTCAAGCTGTCCCCATGGGGCAGGAGGACACGTGGTGTCAAGAGGAGACAGAGCACTAGGTGGGGATACCTTGCTGAGGACAAAGGCATATGCTGTCTCCATGGTCACTGGTGAGCCACAGGGCTTGCTGTGATGCCTCTGGAGGGCTTTGTTAGTGAGGGTGACACAGGAGGGTGTTGGCACCACCCTCCACTGCTCATGTATCCCTTGTGGTGCCAAGGGACTGTACCAAATACAGCCCCCTCTCCACTGTTCCACTCGGTGTCCTGGTGCTGTCCAGCCACAGGGACATTTGGGGACCACAGCTGCTGCTCCTCTGAGCTGACCCTGGTTTTGCTCTAGTTGATGTCTGGGCTGGATCTCAGAAGCAAGGAAGGCCTTTGCAGATGGACCACAAATGCCCTTTAGTAGGTGTATCTTGAAGATGCAATTTAAATATTCTCACTGATGGCATTTCAGAAGCTTTGGAGACCCAAGACTAACAAGTGTCAGAAGCACCCAACTTAGGAGTTCCTAGGACAGACAGGGCCTGTGTCTCCCCACCCATAAACAGCAGGATTTCCCCTCAGACCAAGCTCCCCTGAGCAGAGAAGCTGGTGCTGCCTCTCCAGCTATGCCAGAGAGTGGGGGGGGGTGGGGTGGGATGGGATGGGGATGGGGATAGGGGCAGCAATGGAAGAGCCTCTCTTCTCCACCCACCCTGCCCCACTCCTGCTCATTTCTGCTCAGGAGCTCGGAGCTTTTCTGGCTGCAGGGCTGCACTCAACTTGCTCCCATCCTCTGAAGGCTTCCCAGCAGAAATGCCCCAGTCTGCAATTGTTCCCTCTATTTTTGGAGACACAATGCTTAACCAGTTTTTAATCCTTTCAGTATTTGCTGACTTCATCTTTAAATAAATCTCATTGCTTAATCAAAATGTCAGGCAGGATCAATCCCAGTTTCTCACAGAAGTCAAAGTGCAGACAGAGTGCTGCCTTCTCCTGACATGGAGAGCTGAGGGACCACCCAGGCAGGCTCCCTGCCCAGGCTCATGCAGTTACAGAAGTGCCATGAAGATACACCTTTATTCTCGAGCACCAGAGTTTGGCAGGAGTGGGTGTCCATCCTGCCACCGCTCTCCTACCTTTCCCAGCACAACAGTTACTGAAGTGATGGGAAAGAGATGGGGAGATCAGTAAAGGAAGATGACAGGGGAGGAGAAATGAAATGCAAATATAAGTGCAATATCTGCTGAAATGCCATCCTCAAAATAGTACATCAAAGTCTAGGCATAGGCACCAAACTCTTGACAGTATTAGGCTAGAAAAGGGAAGTTTGCTTCCTAAAGTGCTTTCATACCTGAGTACCTTCTCCAAAACTGCATTATTTTCCAGATGTTGGCTGTGCTAAAATAGCCTTACGCGTCAGCTTACTTTTTTTCTAGTAGAGAGAAGGCTGGGAACACTGCATCTGGAACTCAGCCAAAATGCTGGGATGGAACCACACCAAGAGTTGTCAGGTGAGGGCTGGTCCAGGAAAGCTAAGACAGGTATTCATGGGCTGTTTATATTTTAGAAGATCAATTGGGCTGGAGGGCAAGACCCTTAAGGATCTCTATGAGGATTCATCTTCCAAATTTTCACTAGCAAGCTGGCAAGGGAAAGAGGGGTACCTTGGTGTCATTTGCTAATGAGACAAATTAGGAGGGTCTCAAAATACAGAAGAGAAACTGGCCAGCCTTGAAGGCAGGAGTGGTGGAGATGGGATGAAATGCAGGGAAATGAGATGAGGTGTTACTAGCAGGAATTGCTGCAGCAGGCAGGGAGGTCCTCAGCTGGCAGCAACCAGGGAAAGGCCTAAGCCATTGCTCCAACATGAAAAAGGCAGATCTGATGTTTGGGTAATTGGTGCAGCAAAAAAAATATTCATGAAGCATAATGGCAGGGCAGTGATGGGCCACAGCTGGACTCCAGAAGACATTTTCAGCCACAGCACATGAGATGAATTTTAATGGAGAGGAGGAGCAGAGCAGGTGGTAGAAGAACAGGAAACAGGACCTGGCAGTGGCTGGAGTAACCTGCTGAGACAGAGGCAGATGGTTCCCCACAAATACCGCTGGGGCACAGGAGGAAGGAGATTCTGTTTGAACAACTGAATTGGCTTGGCAGCACTAGTTGCCATAATTCCCTATGGAGGGAATTATGCAGGGGACTGGTAAAAACAATCCCTTTTTTTTCCTCTTCTCATCTTTTTTTTTCCCTCTCCACAGATATTCTTGATAATGAACTGCTGTTATGCTTGTCAGCTCATGAGTAGTTTTGAATGGTGGCTCTGGCTTCTCTATCTTCCTGCTGCTGCTACTTCTCCACTCTGATGATCCCAGCAAAACACAGGAGCTATCCTGTGAAGTGCAACCCTTCTGCCATCTTGATGTGCTTTTAAGACCAATACTATTGCTCTTTGCACCAACAAACAAGCTGCCTGTGCAAAATCTGGAGCTTGAGCTAACGTACCAGCTAAGAGCCCCAAAGCTTTGCTTGGGCAAAATCAACCATTCCCACAGCACCTGGGCAGGCTCTGCTGCACTGCACTGCACTGCCCACCTTCCATACTCCTCCCATGGACGCAAATGAGATGCCTCAGTGGCAGGACAGAGAACAGCCCTCAATTACAGGTAAGCGAAAGGCTGGTCCCCATGTGCTTTGCAGCCCCCACAGCTTCTGCTTTTCAGTCACCTTCTAACTTGCATCTTTTCTGGGGTCTGTGAAGGAGTTTAGGTGACACCTGAGCTAAACCTCACTGCCCAGGTGCAAAGGGAGAGATCCATCATCCGGTGCCTGGCAGTGTGATGCGGAACAGCAGAGCCTGCCTCAAATTCATCTCCCAGCACCAGCTCAGTGTGAGAGCAGCATGACATTTACAAATCAAGTGCTACAATTTCCCCCGTCTAAGCTCTGCTCAGCCACAAATGACATCAATAACCAACAAGCACCCACCATTTAAGTGGTGCCAGCTGGCAGTGATCCAACCTGGCCTGCTGCCATCAAGGCACAGGGAGGGAGATAAGCTTTATTTTCCCCATCATGCCCCACCCAGGCATCCAGCTAACGGCAGGAAAAATGTTACACCTAGATCTCTTCACCACAGCTTCTAAAAATTGTCTTGCAAAGGATTATGGAGCCCAGCACCCAGAAAAGATTCACCCTGCAACTGCCCAGGTATGATGCATGCAGCACTCCCAGTTCAGGGAGAATTGGGTGATGTGAAGCAGAATCCATTCCTTCACCCTGCAAAGCCCTGGGCCACACCACAAAGGCTCTCCTGATGCCCACCTGCCCCCAGAAGCAGCTGACTATTACCCCTTATGCTGTGCCATGCCGATGGATGCCCCAGCCCTACTCTTAGGCACAGTCTGCCCCAGCCTCATGGCCACCCAAATAGGGCTCATGTTGGCACCCACTGTCAGAAAATCCACCCTCCCTGCTGCTTCCCTTGGCTCAGGCAAGGCAGGAGACACTTTGGAGGTTTTCCATCCATTTTCACAGCTGCTGCTGCAACCACCACTGCTGCTGAAAGCAGCTATCTCCAGCCTCCAGCAGTTTGGAGACATAGGTAATCTTTCTGGAGTAATTACCAACTCACTCCCTTAGAGGAGTTCATGGATGAGTCCTCCCTGGAAGCTAATTACTTCAATTACTTCCTGACACAGAGCCCAGGGCTCTCTGCAGCAGCACACAGCACTGCTTAGCAGCTCCCTGCTCCTTATGTGCTTCCCTTCCCAAAGCAGCAAGTGCTCCAGAACCCCTCCTCTGGGACCACAGACTACATGCTGGAGTGGATGGGTGGTGGTGAGCTCCCACCATCACCAAGGACAAGGAGGTAAATGGTTTTTTAAGACATGCCCAGGATGCTGGTTCAACATTTGCCCCACCACAGGACAACCCTGAGCACCCCTTCCTCCTGCAGGCTGCTGCAGAAGAAAGCTCAGCAGAACCTTCTAGCATAGGCCCCCCCTCTGCCTAGCAGACTCACTTGGAGTGAAGCCAGACTATGTCAGGAACAGGACTGAGCTGCAGCAGCCAGTGACAGGTTCCAGACACCTTAAGGAAAAAACAAGTTATTTGTGAACAAGTCTGGGAGGAGGGGGTGGGGCAGAACAGGGGGATGGATTTGGGACAGACACACCCCATGTGTTATGGCATCTCCTCTTATCACCAAAGCTCATAATGCCCTGTCAAAGGCCCGAGAGTAAGACAAGAGTCAGTCCTGCTGACCCAGCCTCAGGAGCTGACCTTGTAAACACAGAGCTTGGGAAGCTCTCCCTCAACATCCGTAGGTTGCTCTGACTCCTGACAGCTTCCTGGGAAGCAAGACCAGGTACTGCAGTTGTCACAACTCAGTGGTACCAGCCAGTCCTACACATCCTACAGCTTAGTCCTGCACAGCCATGCTGACAGACACTACAGGAGAACTCACACACTAAGGGGATGAGGGTTTCTGGAGTCAGGCAGAGACCTCCACAGCCTTACTCAAGATGCTCACACAGCAAAGGTGCTAACAGCTGGTTTCAGCCTCTCAGTACATCACCACCACTTCAGAGTGGGACCACCAACATCTCTGACATTGACCCTGCATCCCTGCTGTCACACAGGGCTCTGCATGCTGGGTTATCTCCAGCCTTGTTCTGGAAAGCAAGCCTTAGGCTCTTACCAGGGAGAGCACAGCTCCAGCCAGGTCTCCAGAGAGGAGACATCAAGCAACAGACACTCCCCACCAGGAACCAAGAAGAAGAAAACCTTCTCAGGAGCAGGGATTGAGGTGTGCACAGGCTCTCCCTGCCCATTAGACAGTTTCAGAAAGTGAGGGGAAAGCCTTGCCTAGAAATCATGCAGTGAGAGTGAGAAACCACACAGGACTAGGAGTGGAAGAGTCTTTATTGCTTTGGTGTCTTACAAGTGAGATATAGGCATCCATGTTGCTTGCAGCACAGCACAGGGGATGCAAGGACACTGGGCACACAAGTTGCAGTCTCTCTGCATTCTCCTAGAGATCAGGGAAGAGAGACCCTAGAAATGTAAGGCAGTTGCCAGCTGAGAGAAGAAAGGTTTGTGTGAAAGGTTATTGCTACAAGACCTGAAAGGTCAGGGACAGCTTCTCCAGAACCTGCAAAAGACACTGACTCCTAGTTTAGCATTCCCTGCATACAGATAACAGTGAGGACACAAACAAGTCCCCTCATCTACCAGCCTCTGCTCCATCTAGGAAAGATCAGGGCAGCCAGAGGCAGGTATTAAACACCAGATTCACTCACCCCAAGTGAAGCTTTTATTCTCAGCTGGGAAAAGCCCAGACCAAAGACACTTCTTATATAAAGCTGAGCACTTCCCAAACCTCTCCTCTCCTACAGCTGAGCTACTACTACTCTGCTCTCTGATGAGATGCTAGGCACCTCCATGCTCATCCTGCACATCCAGATTACTTGTTCAAGCAACTGCCTGGGGCAGAGAGACTTTCACATCCTCCGTCTCATGAGGCCCAGCAACATCCCATGACACAGAAGGGAGTACTACCTCCCCTTGCTCATCTTCTGAGCACAAAGAGAGGAAAATGACCTGGCCCCTCTCTCTTGGGATACTCAACACCTTCTCCTTCCACTCCTCCAGCCTCTGGGAATAGGCACTATGAGGATGCTTCCATACCTGATTGAACCACACAAAAAAGAAAGCCAGAGACTAGGAACAAAACAAAACCAAACCAGAACAAAAATTAGCGAGGCCCCAACCTGGGCACCTCACCAGAGAGCCACAGGGCATGTCAGCAGAGGAGCTGTGGTCAAGCCAGCTAGTGCTCAGGCATCCACCAGTGTCAGCCCATCGTGCAGGGCACGCTTCCACATGTAATAGGTGGAACGGGCCGTCAGTGGGAACCGGGCACTGAACTCTTTGTAGGTTGGGAAGGTCTTCGACTCAAAGCGCTGCTGCAGGAACAGCTTGGCCTGTGCCTTGAACTGGGCAGTGGCAATCACATCCATCACAAACATCCGGCTGTTGGCTCTCTCCGACATGGCATAGCCTGAAATGGTGGTGCTGCACGGCATGGAAGGCACTGGCTTATCTATGTGCTTGGTGGCTACCTCCAAATGGCACTGCGGTTTGAGGCCTGGCTCTGCCCTTGGAGGTGCCAGGGAAGCCACACGGTTCAATGGCAGGCTGGAGCTGCCCCAGGGCAGGCGACGCTGCCAAATGGTTTGGCCACTGCCCTTCCAAAACCAGTAGGCTGTGGAGGACAGAGATGGATAGCGCAGGCGGTACTTGCAGAACGGCAGCTGCCATTGCTGCACCTGCCTCCTGGCCACATCTCGCAGCTGCTTTCTCCAGCACAGAGAAGGTCGGAGCTGCAGGAGGCTCCTGGATGCTGGCCGGTCTCCATTCCGTCTCTTCCTAACAGACACACCGCTTGGCTTCAACTGCAGGAATGGCTTTCCTATAGCTAGAGTTTTCTGGTTATCCAAGGGTGACTGGGGGTGTTTGAAGTTGGGGTTCTCCTTGATTGCTTTTCTTCTCCAGTTATAGTAAGTGGACCTGGAGATGCCAGGGAAGCTGCGTTTGAAGCATCTGTAAGGCACCAGAGTGTTCATGGAAATGCATTTCTCCAGGTAGGATTTAGCTCCTTGCATAAAGATTCCTGCTTGAATGGGATCTAGGGAAGGACTTGAGGATTTTAAGCTCCCCTGTGTATTTGCCGGCTCATTCACATCAGCCTTTTTTGGGACAACCCTGTGAAGTTCCTGCAACTTGTGGGCCTCAGACAGAGCAGAGGCATCACCATTGACCATGCTCTGCATCTCATGCTTCCAGGCATAGTATGTGGATCGGGAGATTTCTGGAAACATTTGTCGAAAGTGCTGGAGGGGGATTATATTGCCCTCCTGAAAGCAGGACTGAAGGAAGTGTTTAGCTGCAAACCTGGCAGCCGCCTTCTGCCGGTGTTCACGAGACTGGCGCTTCCAGCGGTAGAAGGTGCTCTTGGTAATGCTGTAGCGGTCACGCAGGTTGGAGTAGGTCAACTGGGGGTCACTGTTCAGCAGCTCAAGGGTCTTCATGGGCTGGACAGGAGGCTCTGGTGAAGGTATTGTGGGTTCCAGCTCCTCCAGGCCAACCACGGCCACGAAGTACTGCGCTTTGAAGACCTGCTGGGAGAGCTGCTGCCCTGACCACATGATGTGTAGCGTGGAGGTTCGTGGGCCACACTTCCGGGGCCGGATGAGCCGGTTGAAATAGGGTCGGATCTTCAAGTTGCTCATGGGATAGATGGAGTAGATGTTACACTGCAGTACTGAGGCAAGAGCATAGACGTGCCACATGTTGGCAAAGGTGCCAGGAAAACAGGTAGCTTTGATATCGGCATCAAAGATAGCTTCCAGGATAGCCATAGGGAGGCTGGTCATCTCCGGGGTCTCCTCAGTGCAGAGGGAATAGCGGGCAGCCTGCAGCATCACTTTGGAATCGATCATGCCATTCAAGTAGTATTGTTTGTGCAGCAGCATCTCCACTACAGTACGCACCTGCAGCTCCAGGCTGAGACTGGGGTTGCCCCAGAGCAGCACACTGGCAGCTTCAAAGAGGCGGTTTCCCTCACCTTTGCAAACGAGAGGCAGCATGTTACTTGGGGCATCCTCAGGATAGAGACTCCTGGCTACCCGGTCAACCTCCAGCTCCTCTTGGAACTGACTCCCACAATAGCCAGGTAGGGAAAAAGATGACAAGGTCCTCTCTGCCTCCAGCGCAGCACTGGTGAGGCCCTCCAGACCAAAGCATTCGGTGGCTTCCTGTAGCTCTTGCAGCACAGACTGCACCAGCTGGTGCCTCTGGATCATCCTGAAGGATGGCAAAAAGAAAAAAGTCACTGGAGATGAAGTGCACACTCCAGACTGGCAGTGACCTGGCTTCCAGGCCCAGATCCTGCCCAAAGGACAGGATGGGGGAAAAAGACAGAGGAAAGGCCACCATGCACATTCCAAGGACAAAGGAAGCAGACTCCCTCCTCACCAGGCAGACCTGGGAATAGGACACGGGCTCAGCCTGCTCACCAGTGACCTCCTGTGGGCAGCATATACGGCACACAGACTCCACTTGTCTAAGCAAAACTAAGGAGTGACTGCACGCGTGGGGTGGGAAGCCAGGTCACCTCCTAGCACTGCACACCTGGCTTTGGCCTGGCATTACCCCTACATCCATCTCTCCCACTAGTAGTTCCATCATTTCCACTTTACTACTCCCCTACCAGCACCCAGAGAGAAGAGTTTCCCTCAAAGGGAAAACACTCGTCATCTCTGCAGGAAAGGACCTGTGACAGAACCACCCTGGGTGGGGCCATGGACGCACACGGCTTAAACTGTTCAAGCTCAACAGAAGGGGCAAGGAGCTTGCCCTCACCCTCAGAGCAGGGCACTGCAGCTGCACCCATTGCACACACCAAAAGCTACCTCAGAACTTGGGATGGAAGTGACAAAGCCAGCCCAAGCCATGGGCTGGCTGCCTGAGCCGACACTAGATGTCACTTGCTGCTCAGCCAACACACACCACCAGCTAAGGAGAAGGCACAAAAGGAGGGCTTCTCCTAGACGAGCTACCAGGCAGGAGGCAACCCAAAAGTACAGACAGAGAGCAAGCACCGAGTGGGTATTTCAGTCTTTATGGACTGCTCCTCCCTGGCTGAGCCTGTCCCAGTCCTGTCCTACCCTCTCTTTGCAGGCCAATTGCCTGGCATTACCCCTACATCCACCTCTCCCACATGATCCACATGAAATACAAAGGATCAAACCTGCATGGCCCTCTTTGCCCAGCTTTTGGATTCCTATGTGGCTCTGTCCCCACCACTCCAGGGGCTTTCATGATGGCTGCATGGCTCTTAGCTCCAGCTTCATCAGTGCAGCCCTCTTCAGCATCCCTTCACCATCAGCCAGCTCAGGCCTCTCCCCAGCCAGCCTACTCTCCCTCTTGGGCCAGTGTTCTCCCAGGGACCACAACATCTCAATTCAAGAAGCCAAATCTGCTCCATTTTCTCCTAAACATCATTCTCAATACATGCCTAATATGTACAGCATCACTTTGCAGCCTGCTCAGTTCACAGCCCAGCCAGAGCTCACCTTCTCTCAACACTTCACAGGTATCACTATGCACTCACAGCTCTGTGGGTACATGAGGAACAGCAGAGGCAGGAAAAGCAGCAGCTCTACAGTAAAGCAGATGTCCTGCCTGAATTCTCCCAATTGTCAGCCCTGCTGCAGATATGGTTATTAGTGCTGTAATATCTATGGCCTCTGGCCATGACCAAACCACACGAGGTGCCACAGAACTACAGACACATACAAGCTCTTCATCACAAGGAGCCTCCGTGCTGTTGCTGCCACCACGGCCCCTTGCCTTTAATCAGATCATAGGCAGTCACCAATTCCATCCCTTCTCTGCTCCAGACTCCTCCATGATCTTCTGCATATCAGAGGCCAGAACGTTCTTACAGCTGCTCCCACAGCTGTGGAGCATCAGTTACTAGAGACAAACAGCTGTGAAGCAGGGAAGATAAGCTAGTCCTAAAATCCTGGTCTGAGAAGGTACAGAATTGTCACTTCAGGTCAGGTCTGCGTTGTTATTTTCCTAGAAGTTTGTAGACATTTACAATAGTTTATAGAAATTTTGACTAAGCCTATATTGAGTGATACGTGTTTGAGGAGCTGAAGGCACAGTGCAGGACAACTTATAGGGCTGACGGAGCCCAAGTCCTCCCTCTCTGTGGTCTGTCAAATGCTTTAGGGGCCAGACACCATCCCTTTCAGCAGCCAAGGTCTGCTGAGCACTGTCCCACCAGAAGAGCCAAGAAAGTAAGACAGACTTTTTTCTCCCTGGAGAGGGTGAGGACATAGTTGACATAGGTGAGAGAGCATCAGCAACAACCCTGGTATTTTTGTCCTAGTGGGCATTTCCCACCCCCTTATAGACTGGGGGAGATAGAGAGAGGGAGACCTGGAGGCATAGCTTAATGGCCATTAATCCTTTTCTTCAATAAATCCACAGCCTCAATGTCACTGTCAGCTCCTGCTGCCCAGAGCAATCCTAAGGCAAAATCCACAGCTCAATCAGCAGCAAGAAGCTCCTGAGACAGGTGGAGAGGGGCTTGGGTAAATCAGAAGCAGAAGTCAGACAAGCTGGGGGCCTTAGTTCATGGCCAGATCAAACCCAGCAGCTCCCAGCAGAGAGGACCTGATGCAAAGGGAACAATTCTCCATGTACACCCCCAGGGAAGCACGCTGAACATGACAGACAAGTGTTCACTAAACCACCTCAGCACCAAGAAGTAACCAAGGGAGCTTTTTGCTGCTGATAAAGGTTTTACCTAACCTGGCCACTTTTGCATTGTAACAGATAAGAAAACAGCTGCAGGTCACGTTCCCTCACCTAAACTGATGGGCTGGTGGCATCCAGTAGTGCAAGTTCCCCCAGCCAGTCCTAAAAATGCTCTCACCAGCAGGAATCCAGGAGACTTCAGCCCCAACTACCCAGGACCCCTGGTACCTCACAGAAGCAGGGGTGTCCATGAACTCCAGCCCACCTGGGTTAAGTGGCTCACTTCCCAGCCCCAGCTGTGGGTTCAGGCCATCCCAGTAGTAAAGGCTTTCATTTGAGAGAAGGATATTTGAACCACCGAGACCGTACAGCAGAAGCACAGAAGTGGTAGTCTCCAGGAGCTGTCTAGGCTAGAAATACAACCGGAGGAGCTCCACGGGTGAGCAGCAAAGGCAGCAGGATGCCTGCTCCATCTGCCAACATACACACGTCCACCGAAGCTCACAAACGAGGCGTCGCTCGCCGGGAGAGGGAAAAGCCTCAGACCCACCTTAACCTAGGCCGAAGCGCTGCAGCCAAGCCCGGCTTCGTCTGCCCCTCGGGCCGGGGCACTGAGCGCTCGGGTGCGGGCGGCTCCTGACGGACACCCCCGGCCCCAGGCACCGCGGCTGCTCACGCCTCTCCCGAAGGCGGCGGAGGCGGCTCAGTGCGGCCACCCCGCGACGGGGACGGCCCCGCACCCCGGGTGGGAGCACAGGCGGCCGCTCCCCTCGCCAGGAGACAAAGGGACACACAGCCCCGGGCCGGGGGAGACGCCGCCGGTGCCCGGGCAGCTGCCGAGCGGAGAGCGAGGGCAGACCGGGACTGGACGCCCGCCCGGGGATGGTGCCGCCACAGCGGGACAGCCCGCGGGTTTAGAAGGGATGGCGAGCCGCGGCCCCGACGGCGCCCAGCACAGCTCCACACTCACCTGACTCCGCGGGTCAAGTCACGCCCAGCCCGCACCCTGGGCCGCCCCGCACCTTTAAGGGCGGCGGCAGGAAGCGGCGCGGAGCCGCGGCCGCCCCGGTGCCAGCCCCGCAGTGACCCCCGGGAGCGGGCGGCCGCGTGCGGCGCCGGGCCGGGCCGACCCGGGCCGGGCCGCCCCTCCCCTCCCCTCCCCGCCGGCCCCCGCCCTCCCCTCCCCCGCCAGGAAGCGGGCCATCCCCGCGGCCCCGGCCCAGATGAAAGCGGAGCGGGCCGGGGGTCACTTCCAAAGCTAAAGTGATAATGGCCATTGTGCCGCCGCCGCCTACTTAAAGGGCCCGCCGCCTCGGGCCGCCCTGTCCCGCTGCGCCCCGGAGCGCCCAGGCACCCTGCGCCCCAAAGCATCCTCCTGCCCCACACCCCGCCCGGGCTTGCAGCCCCATGGCGAGTGGCGGAGCCCACTGGGGCCACGGGGTGAGAGCTGGGCGCCCGTGCGAGGCACCCATCGTGTCCCACGGGGAGCAGGCAGGTCCCAGGTGAGTGTCACTGCAGTCCAAGTGTTGGCACAGCCTGTATGTGTGTCTGCTCCCTTCTCCCAGCTCGCTCCTGATGAGGCTATGGTCCTTCTCTCCTGCTAGCTGGGAGATGCCCTTCCTCTCTCCTTCCCAAGTGGTGCCCTTTCACCAGCAAGGCCATGCTGGTGGGACCCCATGGCTCCTAAAGCAGACAAAGCTGCCCGTCAAAACCTTTTTGTTTGTCTGTGTGAGCCACCTAAATAACAGAAACCTTTCCCCTGTCCTCAGCTCTGGGCAGCCTCCTGGACAGCCTTACATCTGCCTGCTGGTGCTGGAGCCCTCAGTGGAGCTGCCTTTCTCCCCATTATCTCTGCCGTGCTGCCTCCTCAGCCTAATCTCGGGGCCGAGGTCCCCCTCCTTAACTCCTGCTCTCACAATGGCTTCATCCTGACTCTTGGGCATCACGTGAGGCTGTGCAAACAGCCAGCACATCAGGCACCTCGCTCCAGCATCGCTCCAGCATTGCTAAGTTGCCAACACCACCTCCACCCTATGGCCTCTTCACATGTCCAGAACCTGTCTTATCCCAACCTATACCACCCCAAAACAGGAACCCAAGGAGCCCATCTGGTCTTGGGTGTGGGGCCTGGGTGCATTTTAATGACGGGGTCATAGTTGGGTCAAGAGGGAAGAGTTGGCATCTTTGCTGTGTCAGTGCTTCATGTCCCTTGCGTGTGTGTAGCTCTAGTTGCAGGCAGTATCTAGCTTCCTCTTGCTCCCCCCAGCCTATCCCTGGGGACCAGCCTGAAACCTGCCATAATTGCCCCAAATCCAGTGAGGGGCACAAAGGAACTCCTGATGCCAGAGACAGCAAGGGCTTCCCCTTGGGGAACCTCAGTGTGGCACTCATTTCTGCTTCAGCATTTGGCAATGAGAGAGCAGGAGGGCTCACAGAGACACCTTGTATAGGATTCCTGTGCAAGTCAGGAAGCAGCTAAACACAGATTTCAAAGGGTAAATGTGCCTAGCTCCCTCTCCTGCTTCCTTCCCTTCCACTGTAGTCCGGGGGCAAGCATTGCCGCACAAATCAAGGCATACCTTCGTTGCCCAGAAGCACATGTCCTAGAGCATTTTTCCCACTTCTCTTGTCTCACATTTTATCCCAGGAATGCAGGGGGAGGCCAGGCAAGGAGGATTTGACAGGAGAAAAGGGCTCCCTGGAAGCTGTGGGCTGGCTGCTTGACAGTCCTTCCAGCCTCACTTAGGAGTCATCACTCCAGGTGACACTGAACCCTGGCCTTCAGGACTCAAAGAGGTCACTCTCACTGGACACAGAGAAGCTACAGTGCAAGAAAGAGAGACCTAAACCATTCCCTGGTGAGCTTTATCCTCCAGACAATCTTTCAAAGCCAGCTCTACTCTCTCTATCAACCTGTCCAGTCCTGGCTCTTTTCCCCCCTGGCAGGCTGGTGTTTATATCCACAGCTGCTGAGCTTCCCTTCTCATCCTTTATCCTTTTAACTTCTTCGGTTGCAAATGCAAAGCAGTGCTCACAGGGCAGTGAGACACTGGTAAATGCCGGAGTCAGCAGGGTCAGTGATTAACATAGGAGCTGGAAAACACACAAAGAGACAGCTTGGGCAGTTCTGTTATGCAGATGACTGCACACACCCGGCTTCCAGCTTATAAACAAGTAGTTAGCATTTTTCTGTTCCTTGGAGTTTAGTGGGGGACCAGAGTGCTTCCTGCGTTGGTGAAGGATGCTTCAGCATTACAAACATGAAGACCTTTGCAGTTTAGCCATGGCTACCAGAAGCTTTTCTGTGTGTTGTGTTTTAACCTGCCTGCTTGCAGCCCATTCTCTTCCAGACAAGGCTCAGAGAAAATGTGAAGAGATGTTCAGCTGTGGGGGGTCTCCAGGCACCATGTTACCAGCTGTGCTGTAAGACACGTTTTACTGCTCTGAGTTTGGGCACATAGTCTTCTCCCTGGCCAAGGGCAACCTCTTGGTTCAGCAGATAGAGTTCTTGGTGGCTTGAACCTCATGAGGAAGATGTCTCAAGGACTTGGTGCTGAGTTCTTGTATAATAAGACAGGGCTTGCTCTGGTTCTGTCACTGGAATGTGACAATCTTGACAGTGTCACACGTGGGGACAACATTTAAACACTCAGCTATCCACCCCATCAGGGAAGCTTCCCAGTCCCACCTAGGGGACCTTCAGGAGGGGAGGGAGTCAGAGCACCCTACCTACTACAGGGTTGTCCATGGGTGGACCAGATGAGACTATTCAGATAGGATGGGATATAACTGAAACACCTGGGTAGCCAAATGCCAACTGGGCCAGGTCAGACTGTGGAATAGTTGCCAAAATCACTTCTGGAGCTGGAAAAGATTGACTCACGGTACTTTATGACCTATTTATGATCTATACATGGGCTAAATTGACACGTCCATCCTCTTAAAGCCATTTAAGAGGTTCCCTGGATTCTGTTTTTCCCACCTTTTTGCCTCCAGAGCACTGCAGAAATTTGAATCTCTCTGGGAAGTCAGGGGAGCTGGAACTGTAGAGGGGCTGATGGAAGTGAGAGCATGGGATCTTCTAGGAGGGTCCTAAGTGTCTATTGTCTTGGCTGCTTTCTCTTCTGTGCCTGGCATTGCTTCACAAGGAAAGATCAATGAGCAGAGCTTGCCGCCTGAATTGGCAACAGAAATCGGGTTGCCGCAGCTGCAATATGCCCACCAGTCATAAGGAGAAGGAAGTTCAAGGGATTCTGATGCGATATTGCCCAAGAGGGACCTGGAAAACATAGAGTCCACCACAATTTTTGTAGTAACTTGTTTTGGCATTCACATTATCTGGTACTTCTCATTCCCAGACCTAAAATTACCTTTGAACCCACTGCCTCATGTCTGTGCTAAAGCCCTTAAAGTGATGCTCAGAGAGAGCAATGGTTTGGCTCTGCAGAGAAGTCCTGTGAAGCACCCTCTGGTTTGTGCATGCCCAGGATAGTGCTGGACACCAGCAGACAGGTTTGCTCACATCATACTGAAAGGGAAAGTAACAAAGGATAGGAAGTTTTCAGCCAGGAGTAGCAGAGCTGGAGTGATTGAATTATAAATAAGAGATGATATGAGGATAAAATCTATTTAGTGGTGCTGAAGTGAGAACTGGCAGGCAGGGATATTCAAGTGCAAGAACCTCAGCAAGGGAAAGCAGTTAACAGGAGTGACTTCAGCTGAGAAAAAAAGGGGCAACACAGATGGCAGGAGTATTTGGCCTGAACTTTAGGACAGCTTAAGGGCAAGACCCAGTCAGGAATTTCATCTCCCAAGGGAAGTGGGGAACTTGCCTACACATTAGATCTCACCTTGGACAATAGACTGGAGCCCCCTAAGTCTCTCCCACACCCTATAGTCCTCTTCCTTTGAAGTGAATCAGAACTCAGGGTCATTTTCCCAACATCCAGCACTGTCAGTGCCACCTTCTTCCCATCCTGCAGAAAACACCAAGGGTTCTCATTGCTGATTTCCTCTCTCCAACTTAAAATAACTCTTTGTGGGACCAGGGGATATCAGAGTGCTGTCTCCTGAGAGCCACTCCCTGTCCCTCTCCTAGTGGTTACTGCTTCCTTGTTCATCTTCTGGGTCATGTTCAGCACTGACCAGTCTAATGCACCAGAACACACAGGAGAGCCAGGTCTGCCTACACCCCCACCCTGGGGTACCAGAGCCTTGACAGTAGGTTCCATCTCTAATTTATCTCTGCTCAGGGCTCTTTTCCCCTCTGGCTTCTGTCTGCCTGGGCTCTCTTTTTCTTCCCTTTCTATGAGATGGGAGGGAAGGTTTGAACTTGGTGTTGGCACTGTGCTCTTGCTCCATGAGGCCTCTGTGAGGTTCCTAGGTGCATAGGGGGAAATTAAATGTGAAACAGCAAGTGAAGTACCATAGCACTGAGCAAGGACTAGGAGTCCTGGCCACATCCTGTGGTCCTGGCCATGGGTGGGAGAATGGGGGAGAGCTGGGAACTGAAGGAGATTCAAAGTCAAGATCAAAGCATTTCCCTCTGAAGCCCTAACACTCTCCTTCCCTCCCACTTGCACATAAAAGCACTCTGCCCTCAGCGGGCTCTCCTCTGGGGAGGGTGGGTGGAGGAGGGGTCCCTTTCCCCCTTTTTTTCCTTCCTGTATTACTAATAATTCTTCTCATAGGTGAAATGCTGAAAATCCTTGACCTCTCCTCCCCCATTCCTGCTTCATACCTAGATCCAAAGGACCCAAAACTGTTTTGATGACAATGAGTTCATGGCAGACCCGGCCTGCTTTGGGGGGTATTACCAGCCAATGCCAGCATGGGGGAGATGCAGCAAGCAAAGCCTTTGAAGTGTACAGTAGAAAGACACTGTTAGAGGCAAAGCACAAGGAAGGAGGATTGAAAAGAAAGCAGAGCAGTTTGGCCCACAGGAGGGGGAAAGGCTAATTAAGACACAGAGTGTGGAGAAGGAAAAGGCAGAATCATTAAGATATCACAGCAGGAGCCCGTGGTGCGGCTCCATGGAGGTTTAAGCCATGCTGGGCCTGGCCTATGCTGTTTGCTCCCCCTCAGTTTCCCATTCCCACCCTCTGCTTTGGGGTGGCACAGGAGTGTGAGGGACTCTGTCAGTCATTTCAGTTTGCTGATCCAGCTGAAAATTAGCTGGTTTAGTTCACACCCTAATAAAAGACAGAGCTGAAACTCAGGATGGGAGTTTTCATTACCCCTTCCTTACAAATCATCTGACAGAGGGCTAAAGCTTGTAGGTGATCCCACAGTGAAGAAGCTGCAAGCTCCGGTGAGGACAGATACCTATGAGGAGACTAGAAACTGGAAATATGGGCAGGAAATGGTGGATTCAGTTTTGGAAAGCCCAGGAAGGGGGTAATCTTCTAGCAGTGCTTCATTACGCAATGTCACACAAAGCCAGCAGCATTAAGAAAGACCTGGGAAAGAGGGAAAGCAAGCTACTGATTCGAGGCTGCAGTTTTGTGTTTCTTTCTGTGATGACAGAAGCTGCTGCTTACTTCAGAGAACACCCAGGACCACTCACTGCACAAAGGCAGTGAAAGACGGGTTTGTTGGGCTTCTCCTTGCATCCCAGCTACAAGCCAGCAGGCAGAGAGGGACCACAGGGAAATGGAAACATAGAGGGGCAGTGGGGAACGATGTGAGCCAGGGGCTGGGAGGCCAGGGATGCGGGAGGATCTGGCTTCCTTCACTAGTCCAGGGCAGAGCGAAAATGCATGGAACAGTCAGGGGAGGATGGGGGATGGGATGTTTCACACCTAGCAAGCAGGAGCAGATGGGACTGTGGTTAAACACCACAAGGAACTAACTTGCACTGCCTCAAGGAGCCCAGGACCTAGCAAGCCAGGCCCAGCTCTCGCTTCCCGGGATTCAGGACATACACTTTGGTGACAGGTTAGCAATGCAGAGGGAGTTTCTCTTGGGTCGTTAGCTAGTCGGGGAGCTATGTCCCTTCAGTGCAAACAGACCCATAAAACTCTACTCAAGTTGTGATTCACCAATCCTTTCCCAAGCCCTGCCCCCAGGCACACACTGAAATGGCCATGGTGTTTGCTGGGGAAGAAACGTGAGAAGTAGAGCTGGAGTGCTGTAAAAGATGTAAATGTTTCTGTGCTGACAGCAGCCGAGTGTCTAGGGCACAGCCTCGGAGGGGGGATGGAGAGGCACCGAGAAAGCACTTCTCTTTTGTTCTTGATCTTGGCTGCCTTAGGAGGGTTCCCAGGGAAAATCGTGAAGCTGATATGCCAAAGGGAGCTCACAAGCATGTGCTTTATCAGGTGGAGGTCGTGGGGTGCCAGTGATAGAACAAAGGGCAGGGAGAAGGAAGAAGTAGGAGGGCGGGCTTGGGATAGACAGTTGTGGCTGTCTCATCTCTGTGTTAGATCCTCTGACTCCCCTGGTGCTGGAAAACCATTTCATCGGTCAAAGAGGGAAGGAAAGGAATATCCCCTCATCATAAAGTGGACAACAGAGCAAAGGAGTCAGTTCAATCCTGGCAACCACTGACAAGGTGAAACACAAAATTGCCACAGCTGCAGTACTACCCCATGAGAGAATGTGGCTGCCTAGGAGCAACCATCACCCAGGTCTGATGCAACAGCTGAGAAAAAAACCCCCCATGATTCTTTTAACATAAAAGTTAGTCATCACTGAGGTCAGGTTTTCACAGGGCTGATCTCTGCCCTCTGGAGCTTAACCTTTAGGTATGACTGATAGCATTGTGAATTCCAAAAGAGCTGAGAGAAGGGAGATGAGGGCAAGGAGAAGGGGGCACTGCTTAGAGACAAGGCCATTTGCTGAGGAAACATACTGATGTGTCTTCTTTAATCCCTGAGAGCGTATACACTGATTTTGTGAAGTGTGAAGTGTGAATTATCTGGACCACTGAGCAGGCAGCAGCAGAGCGAAGATGAAGAAGATGAAGGAGATGAGGATGAAGAAAGAGAAGGAGGGCTGGGAGGCAGGGAACTGGCAGAAGAACACAGCTACTAGGTATATGGGAAGAGGGACCTACAGGGTACGTGCAGAAGCCCAAAGGCTCTGCAGAAGAAATGGCATCAGCAGGATGGTAGGTGAGAGACACGAGTAAGGAAGGCGTGACAGCTCATAGGATCTCTCATCCCTAATCATGAGGCTTGTGCTGAAATTTACTTTTTCTGAAACATTTCTTAACTCAGAGTTTTGGGTTATGAAACCAGGTTCCAGTCCAAACCAGAAAAGAAAAGAAAAGAAAAGAAAAGAAAAGAAAAGAAAAGAAAAGAAAAGAAAAGAAAAGAAAAGAAAAGAAAAGAAAAGAAAAGAAAAGAAAAGAAAAGAAAAGAAAAGAAAAGAAAAGAAAAGAAAAGAAAAGAAAAGAAGTTGGTTTCTGTATTAAAACTGGGGTCAGTGAGAAGCCGGAGAGGGTCCATTCACTGACACAGCTCATTGCTGCTTTCTTGAAGTCCCTCCCTCTGACTGGGGTTTCGCACTGCTCCGTTCCCGTTCCTTCAGCAGGGTGGGGAGCACACACTGCTATTCACCATCACGCTGGGCATCGCTGCCTAACCCCAATGTGCCGGTTTGAGCAATCTCCTACAATGGCCACTGCAAGCTGTGTGTCCTTTGGAAGCAACCTGAAACTTCACTGCCGACCCCAAAATAAGACGAATGTGCAGAATTAGTACTGGTACTTCTTTCTTGTCTCCCCTGTAACAGGCGGGCAGTACCTGCTGCCCGCGGCGACTGTCCCTCAGCCTCTGGAATCTCCAGAGGGATCAGTTCGTGCTTGTCCAGCTTCTTCCCCAAGAGAGGCGTTAGTGCCCGGCTTCTCCGGCACTGCAGCCTGTGGCTCGGCCCTGGACCCTGCCCGACACCGCGGTTCGTCTCTGTGAGCGGGCGGGGCGGAGGTGAGGGACGCGAACACATCCACCGCGACGGGCCCGCCCGCCGGCGTGGATCGCCCGCCGGGATCGCCCGCCGGCATGGATCGCCCGCCGGCAGGGATCGCCCGCCGGGATCGCCCGCCGGGATCGCCCGCCGGGATCGCCCGCCGGCATGGATCGCCCGCCGGGATCGCCCGCCGGGATCGCCCGCCGGGATCGCCCGCCGGGATCGCCCGCCCGGCCCCGCTGTGTGGGGACCGCGCGGACGGGGCGGGCGCTGAGCACGCACACCCGCACGGCGCCGCCAGGGGGCGCTGTGCCCGCGGTCAGCGCGGGGTCTCGCCAGGGGGCGCTCCCGCTCGGTGGCGCGGGAGAGGCGGTGCTGGCGGGCGGGATCTCGGTGGTGACGCCACACGCGGCAGCGGCGGCAGCGGCGGCCGCCCCCGGGCGGGGCTGATGCAGGGCGAGGAGAGGTGACAAATATTCATGTCAAGGGCCCACAGGGCTGGGTCTGGCCTGGCTGGTTCGGTCCGGCGGGCGCCGATGGCTGGGGGCAGCGGCAGCGCGGGTGGCGCCGGTGCCGGCGGGCGGTGAGGACAGACCAGGCTGGGCCGGGGCGTGGCGGAGGGGAGGTGGGGTGGAACCCCCGAGCTCACTGCCGGTCCTCGTCTCCCTCCGTTGCAGGGCTGCCTCTCGGCTGGACGGGCTGTTCCTGCGGCGGTTCCTGCGGCTCCTGGCCGTGCTCTTTCCTGGGTGGCCCTCCCCGAGCGCCCTCATGTTCCTGACGCTGCTCTGTGTCGCCTTGCTGGGTGAGCGTGGGTGGTGGTGATGGGGGGCTGCACCCCACGTCTGCTCCCTCTGGTCCCTCACTTTGCCTTGTCAGCACAGTCCATCAGTTCCTTCCCCTGCTTGTCTTTCTCCTCCAGAGCAGCTGGTTATTTATCAGGTTGGCGTCATCCCCAGCCAGTACTATGAGGTCCTAGGGAACAAGGACTTCTCCGGATTCAAAACATTGACTGCCGTTGCCGTGACTCTGATTATTGTGAACTCCACGGTAAGACCAGAGGCTCACATGTCTTGGGAGAGGAAGGGAAAGCTGCCCATGGCATGATCCTGGTCACAAAGGAGTCAAGTCTGCTCATGCCCTGGATTGCTAGTACAAACTGCTAGTTTTTATTTAATTTTGAAAAAATGTTTCTTCTCACTTATCTCTCCCCATCCATCTCTTTGCCCTTGTTCCAGCTAAAAAGTTTCGACCAGTTTATCTGCAACATGATGTATGTGAATTGGAGGAAATCCCTCACTGAATACCTTCACAGCTGCTACTTCCAAGGCCAGGTCTACTACAGCCTGCACGTGCTGCGTGAGGACATCGATAACCCGTAGGCTGCCGGCAGCTTCTTTCAGTATCTTGCTTGGCTTCTCCTGGGCTGCTGTGCCCCTTTTCCTTACTTCTCTTTGTCTCTGGATAGGGGCTTGAGCCCTAGAAGCTTTTACCATTTAGGCACAAATCTAGACATCCTCTTCTGCCTCGGTGGGAGGTGATACCTTTTGCTGGGAGCTCCTGTGAGTGCTGGTCGTGGTGGTTTTAGGGGCAGGATGTTTCAGTTGCAAGGAAACCCATTGGAACAGGGATCTAGTGCTGCTATAAAATATGCTGTCTGCAAACTCAGTCCTTGACACTGTGATGTTGCAAAGGGCCTGGCTGGAGTCAGCAGTGCCTCTCCTTTCCTTCATGCAGCTGGTGCATTAGGACAGTCCCTGTTCTGCTTGAACTTCAGTTACCAGAATCTGCAGCTGAGCACAGTTTAGTTGTATTTTAGTGGTTTGATAACCCATGGGAGCCACATCCAGGAAGGGCTTTGTTTTGCACTGTATGAGGGTTGCATTTCCCTTTCCTGTTCCTAGGAAGGAAGTGTCAGTGGTGACCTGAAATGTGAGAGGAGCAGCATTCAGTCTCTCCTTGTGGATCCCAGCTCCCACCCCCAAGAGATCCCTCCCCAGTTTGCTTTTTGCACTGTCCTGCTTACTGCAGAGCTGCTGTTCTACCTGGGCTGTGCTGCAAAGGTTGAATGCCCTTCCTTACAGCTGTGTGTGGACCTTGGCCTTCTAGCCTGTCCTCACACACAGGGCACTGCTGTCCTAGTTGAGCACTATGAAGAGCTAAAAATCCTATGTTAGACATCATATGAGAGGTCACAGAATTGCAAAATATTCTTAGTTGGAGTGGACTCACATAGATCCAACTCTTTAAGTGAATAGCCCACACAGGGACTGAACCCGTGTCATTATTAGCACCGTGCTTTAACCAGCTGAGCTAATCTCAGTGTAGAATCTCCCTAATTCTTCCCCATCCAGAATTTAAAGTTGTTATTATTAAATAGTAGCTGAAAAACTAGGAATAAAGGGGGAATGTTTTCCAAATAATGCATTCTGCCGTTGTTTTGAGACTCCAAGTTCTCCTCTGCTTGAATGGGCACCTCTGATCTAGCCACTGCATTGGTGCCATTTCCCGTGTTGATGATGAGAGGAGACTATGCCCAGGGTCCTGGGGAAAATTTGCTGTCTTGCAGGAACTCATAACTTGCTAATAGTGGAAGCTTCAAGAAACTGAAGCAGGTTCTGCACTTCTGCTGCCTGTTGCTACTGTCCTTGCTCCTTCATTGCAAAGCAGGATGGTTTGTGTGGCTGCTGCAAGAAAACATACTGGGTATCTAAGGGGGAGCAGCAAGCAAGGAGAGAGGTCTCAGCTCAGGTCAAACAGCTCTACATCTTTGGCAGTAGGTCATCATTATCAAGCTGATGCACTTCCAGGTTGCTGTTGAGTTTACTCCTGCTGTCATTAAATGTTCATTTCTGATAGTGTTTTGCAGTGGCATGGAGTTGTACAGAGAGGGTAAAAAACTGTGTCTGTAACCAGAGCACGCAGCACTTTCTAGGCAGTGCAGCACATTGAAGCCAGAAGCTCCTGCATGCCTGTCTTTTTCTTTGGGGATGTGAGGGGAAGCAGAGGACAGAGGCCCCTCGCCACATGATTATTCTGCTCAGGTTTATTTTTAACTAGGGAAAGTGTTCACATTGTGCAGTGAAATGTAGAAGACGACTGGGTCAGTCTGCCCTGCAGCAAAAGAGACAGCTCTCCTGACCTTTGCAGACCAAATGTGGAGTATGTCTCATTACACCTTGCTTCTGCTCCAACATTCAATTCAACATTCTGTTTAGTGTGGTTTTGGTACCACTGCAAAAATTCTCTTCAGCTTGCAATTCCTTGATGAGAGTTTTTTTTCCTGCACCAGGTACTTAGAGAACAAACTAGAGCAACAGAGACCTCCCATTATGCAGTGCAAACCAAACTGAGTGTTAAATGCATGGAGTCATCCACTTTGAAGGAATGAAGAGTGGGTTCTGAGTGGCATACAAACTCTTGCAGCACCTAGCAGGGCATTTGAGTTGATGCTTTCCTGTATTTCATGTGTTTTCATTTCATGTTACTTAATAGCTTGTAAAAAGTAATAACCTCTTATGAGCCTATAGCACAATTTAAGTTACAATTTTATGGGAATATTACAGTCTGAGGAAAAGAAAAAATGATGACTGTAAGGTCAGTCAGGGTGAGAGCTGCCCCAGAATTAAATCCATTGCTGTTCCAGAACTGCAGAAGTGTTAAAACACGAATGTTCTTGTGGTTATATCAGCACTGAGACTAACCAGTCCATCCTTGCTCTTCATTCTGAACTCCAGCATTAAGTTATGTGGAGCTTAGCACAGTGGGCTGAAACCCTCATCCATGTGCTCTGGACAGATGGGGTGCTGAGGAGTAAATATACTGAAATTCTTCCTAGTTACCCCAAGTGCAACTCTTGCTCTCAGCAGTGGGATGGATGAGACTTGAGGGTCTATCATCCCTGTGTCTGCTGCAACTGAGGTGAGAAGGCTTGGTGTGCTGCTTCCTGCTCTTGGGAGGTGGGGTGGGTGGAAGCACTTTCTTCTTTGCAGTAAAGGAACCAGAGGCACTCTATGCATGCCAAGGGATTGGTTCGAGTCTGATGGCATTTCAGCCCAGTACTGAAGGTTAGGGGGAGAGTCAGTATTTTTTCATAGTATGGGGGTTGTTCTAGGAGAGGAGTAAAGGACAATGATGCAGAGACCTTCAGCACAAGCGTTGAACGATATTGTTGAAAGTAGAACAAGGGATAAATACAGGAACAGGGTGAAAGCAGTGGCAGGAGTTGTTCTTCCATGAGTGCCATGAAGACCCTTGGGTGAGTCCTGCTGGGCCATGAAAATGGTCTCCTGTGAGGGAGCTGCAGGTCCTTCCCAGGCAAGGTTGTTCACCTGTGGCCTATCCTATGTTCATGCAATGAAACAGCCTGGTTTGTGCCCTGTTAGGGCTTTAGTACTGGCTCTTGCTTCTGGGATGTAAAGGTGTCAATGGCTCTTTGTGTTGAGCAGGGACCAGCGCATCAGCCAGGATGTGGAGAGGTTCTGCAAGCAGCTCAGCTCCATGGCCAGCAAGCTCGTCATCTCACCCTTCACACTGGCCTACTACACATACCAGTGCTTTCACAGGTAAGGATGTATCCTGGCCCTGCTTGCACACCTCTTTTGTGTGTTCTTTTTTTGGAGCCTGCCACCCACATTACAACTCCCCAGAAGATATTTGTACACATGGTCTCTACACTCCAAAGAGAACTCTGCCTTGGGGCTGCTGGGATGTGCAATGTTGGCTCCCAAACTTCTGTGAAAGCCAAGAGAGGTGACAGCAGAGGGCTCTGATTGTTTGAGCCTATTGGTGCAGGAGTGTCCTTTTTGCTTGGATTATTAGCTGACTTCTCTTTCTTTGTAGCACAGGCTGGCTAGGCCCGGTGAGCATCTTTGGGTATTTTGTCATTGGGACGATGATTAACAAAGTGTTGATGAGCCCAATTGTGTCTAAACTTGTGCAGCAGGAAAAACTGGAGGGAGATTTCAGGTGAGTCCCAGCAGAGCTGTGTTTTCACTGCTCCTTGGCAGCTCCTGTGAAAGCTTCTTTTTTGAAGTGCTGTGTGTGTAGCTCTTTAGTCTGTGACTTTCCCCAGAAGCCTCTCTTTCCAGAGAAGGCTACCTGTGCAATGGTGCCACAAAGTTGGTGTCCTGAGCCCCTGCCAACCATTCACAGCCTTGTGTCATGGCAGACAATGCCTTTGGTTTAGTCTCACAGCTCAGCCTTCAAGCTGTTTGCTTGCTCATTGCTGGTGCTTCTGATAGGGATGTGTTGAAGAAAACTGCACATGGAGCTTCCCTGGGTGCACATGCACATTCAGTGAACTGCATCTACTGACAGAAATCAGGTTTCTGCTTCACCACTGCCTTCACTGGGTTCTTAAAACAGCCCAGTTTTTCCATATGCTCTGTAACTCACCTCCTCCCCCTTGCTTTGAGGGTTGGCTGTTATCTGTAAGCAGGGGCTTTGTAGCTTTCCCTGGGGTTCAAGGCATCCAGGGACAGCAGTACAAGCTGTTGTGGCACAGGGAGCCCAGCCCAGGGCAGTTGGCTGCAGTGATTTTGTATGGTGGAGATGCTGGACTAGCAGCAAACAATAAGCCCAAGGGCTAAGACGTGCACAGAGAGCAGGATATCAAACAAATGCACCAAGGAGCTGGCCCTCGATGGCAGCTTGTGTTAAGCCTTGGTCTCTGGTGCTTTTCTGAGCCTGTTGAGTATTTCTGTCAAGAGATGCCTCAGATCACTGCTCTAATATGCAAGATAAGTTTCCTCTAGGAATGGTTTTGGCTACATAATTCACTGATAATTTGTGCACAATTATGATGTTTTTTTGGTTGTACAGATTCAAGCACATGCAGATTCGTGTCAATGCAGAACCGGCTGCTTTCTACAGGTTAGTAGTGTTAATTTATTTGTATCCTCAAAAGGATTGTCCCAGTTCAGAGCATCCTTGTTGTGTTTACATATCCCAAAGGAGCCCAAGTTCTGTTGCTACAGCTTTCTATCCCTTCCACTGCAGCATCATACAGCCCTGAGACTCTGTTCTTTGCATTCTGTGCATCATCTGCAGAAATAATCCACAGCAACTGGAGACAACCATCTTTCCTTTGCCTCCCTTCTAACATCCTCAGAGGCAGATACAGATTTGATGCTGGCTTAGAGACCATTACTGATGTTGTGCCAGGTCCTTACCTGGAAGATTGTTCAAAGTCTTATTGCATCTGGTTCCGCTGAGGACTTGTTGCATGTTGCTTCTGGCCCCATCCTGCTGCTGCTTGCCTGTTTGTCTTCTGTGGGTGTGCTAGCTGCTACCTGGCCACCTTACCTCTGCTTGGCTCCTCTTGGTCAGTCTGTACCCTCCATATGCTGTACTGGTGCTCTGAATTTGCTCAGTGCCATTCACACCTGAGCTGAGCACACAATCAGGAGCCCAGCAGCACCTCTCCCATTTAGTGGTGACCTGAAGCCTGTTGAGCTGTTGCTTGGTTCACCAGGAAAAGAGGTATGAATTTGGTGTAGCTTGTGTTGGGGTGGCAGGAGGTTGTTGTTTCTCTCTTGTCATGAGTCTGTCTTTGCCCTGTGTGTTGCGAAATTGCACTTTGTCCGTGAATTGTGGCACGTGTCCTCTATCCGGTCTTCTCTGCCCATGATCTGTATTTGGCTCCTTTGTGCAGTATTGAGCAGGCATTTCAAGTGTTGTGGTGCTGTCCTCACAGTGATTTGATTCAAAGTCACTGATTTCGTAACAACTTAGATTGACAGTAATGAAACTGATTTAAGTAACCAAAATCAATCTTGGTTTGCACTGGCAAGCCTGAGTTATTTCTTTGTACTCTGATTGATGGTAATTTTTTGTAATGGAAAAGATACTGTAATTACATGCCCTTATTTAAGTACTTTTGGGGAAAGCAGTACTTTACCTCACAATTTAGAATGTTTTTATTTTATTACTAAGTAGAAAATGGAAAATGGATTATTATACCAGAAAACAGAATGTCTTGGTTCAGTACAGTGTTTTAGTAGAAAAGCTTCATTTTGTGTGAAACTAGAACTTAGCTAAGTTGCACACAACCAGGCATTTTCATGGTATACATCATAATTAAAAGTAAAGGATTTTTTTTAATGGGTTGCATTCTTAGAATCCTGCAAGAGGAGGAGCATGTGGTGAGTGGCTGGTTTTGATTGCTCAACTTCTCTAGCTTGTGATCGTGTCTTCTTAAGACTGCCTAAACATTGTTTCAGTAAAGGAAGAAACACATGCCACCTTTTCACTTTTGTTACTAAGCTTTTGGCAAACTTGCTTTAAAAGTGAAGTGGATAGGAGGAAAAGAGGAAACCAATACAGCAATCTCTCCTCATCTGCAGCAGAATAATAGCTCTAGAACAAAGGTCCCTGGTTGCTTTCTCACCTTTAACTCCTTGTGTCCAAGCCTTTCTCCTTTCCTAATAAATGGAAAGCAAAGATTTCAGCTCAGTAGTGACCTGAGATGTGTTACAAGGCAGTAAAGCCAAACTGAATTCTAACCAGGCGCATTTTTGAGAAAGAAAATGTATTTTTCTATAAACTGAGAATCTTTAGAAATGAGACCTTAAAAATCTTATTTTGGATGTTTTTGTGCTGCTTCTGGCATTATCTTCTTGGCCCTTGTGACTCCCCTGTTGCACAGACCGTGGTGGGAGCGTGGTTTATGTAGGGGTCATAAGCCTCTGTTGGATGTCAGGGACGATAGGTGCCATGGCAGGTGGGAGTCTGAAGTGAGATGTGGAGCTCTCTCTGCATTTTGCCACCTGAGGGCAGCCCAGGCCTTGCAAAGCAGCAGAAGGAGCTGTCACGCTTGCTTGAAGGTTGTGGTTTAGTTTAGCCTTGCTCCTGGCTCAGCCTGGCCGCTGGAGTATCACCACTAACTTGTGTGGTGGGTGACCTGGTGGAGATAGCCCTGGGAAGGGGGGAGTTGTGGAGCTGGGGTTACCCATACCAGGGGTTGCACTGCTCAGGAATTGGCTTTGTCCCATTCCTGTGGAGTGGGAAATGGGAAGAGATGGGCTGAGGCTGCTAGCCATGCAGGCCATGTGGGTTGATTGCCATCCCCTGGACTCTCTTCTGCCCTCTCCTTTCTGGGTCCAGCTGCATAGCAGTGCCATCTCTCTTTTCCAGCCAGGCTGTATTTGGGAACTGTGTTTGACCTCGGGTGTACATTGTTTCAGGCTGGAGCCTTGCTGACAGTTCCTGGCCTCACTTTACCTCCTCCTGCTGCAGCAGCCACAGCCATGGGCTCTGGCAGAGATTTGTAGGACTGCTTGTTTCCTCCAAAGTTTCTTGATAATACCCTTTCAGGAAGGCAGTCCTGGTTGTTCAGTTCCTGGTCAGTAAAGAGCTTTTTAGTTGGAGGCAAAGGTGCCAGGCCCATTCAAAGCTTCAGTTTTAAAGCCCATGGTCCTAGGGTGTCTGTGGCATGCTGCAATCTTATTTTTACAGGGCTGGGCGAGTGGAGCACATGCGCACTGACCGGAGGCTGCAGAGGCTGCTGAAGACCCAGAGCGAGCTGATAGCCAAGGAGCTGTGGCTATACAGTGAGTGGGCAGACTGGGGGTGAAGTGTGATGTGTGGTAACTCCACTGTGGTGGCCCACATGCTGGGAAGCTCTACTGGTAGAACAGTCGGGTGGGTGCTGTGTTTTCTTCTTCTGTCTCTTGCTGGTCTGTGAAAGCCCTGAGGGTGAACAGAGGGTGCCTCCTGCAGTGCTAAATGGGAATTCTTTTGTGTAAAAGCCTCATAAAAAGGCAAAATTGAGGAGGACCAAGAATCTGGCTTTTTGTGGGGCAGGTGTTCACATGCCAAGAGGGAAGGGTTTGATCTTTGGGGACTGTATATGTGGTTGGGAGCTGTGGAAACTTCTTTTCTATATAGCCTGACCCTTAAGCATAGTTCTCCCCTGAAAATATTCCTTCTCCCTTTTTCATTGAGTCCATCTTTTTTTCTTTAAATGACCCCTATAAAGACAGCTCTTCCTGATCTCGGCAGCACAGTGAGCTGTGTAATGGAGGGAGAACCCTGAAAAGAAGTGTCTGTGGGAGTTCAGGATCTTAAGTCTTTCTGCCTGTTGTGTGCTCCCAAGACGCACTTCATGGCAAACCATCTCACCCCAGAGCTTCCTTTTTGCCCTTCCTTCCTGTTTACTGTGAATCAGTCAGGCCCCTGAAGCACAGCAACAAGCAGGCAAAGTGGCTTTTGCCCCATAGTAGTCCCTGAGCTGTGTGTCTGGGTGATGATTTTCTGCTCAGAGGCCTGCCTCAAAGTGCTCTTTGCTTGGCAAATGGATTTCCACCCTGATGCTTGTGCAATCCTGCAAAATGGGTTTTTCTACTCTGGTTCATCATAAAGAGCCGAGGCAAGAACATGGCTCTTCCTCTGACTGGGCTCAGGGTCAGCACTTGGGCCTGGCTGGGACAGAGGTTTCCACTTTAACTCACTGTCTTCTTTCAATGTGTTTGTGCCCAGTTGGGATCAACACTTTCGATTATCTGGGCAGCATCCTGAGCTACGTGGTCATTGCCATTCCCATCTTTTCTGGGGTCTACGGTGACCTGAGTCCAACAGAGCTCAGTGCCCTCGTCAGCAAGGTGAGCTAAGGGTAATCTCTGTGACCCCATTGTGGAGGGTGAGCAGGCACTAAGGATGTAGGTTTCACATGGGGCTGGTGGCCGTGGGGCTAGATAACCTGCAACACTTGATCTTTAGGTTAGACTGTCCCTACTCACAGTGTCATGGAAATGGGAGCTTCTAGCCAGCTGGTATGTGATTAACTCGGGGGTGAGAACTGTCAAGGACACGTTTACGCAAGTGTTTCCTAGCTCAGACCTCTGTGTCTGAAAAAAACAGGAGGTCAGAAAGTCTCTGGTTTTCAGCAGTGGAGGTAGGGATGGGGTCTGTGCAGTGCTGTGGGTCTGTGTTATGCCCTGGGCTACTGCCTGTGGTGAGCCTGGCCACCAGTGAGGCTGAGCTGGCTTGCATTCACCTTCCTGACCTGACTCATTACCAAATACTCAAAACTGGCTTGTGACAGAGAATGCAGAGTTAAAAATAGCTAAGTGGGCACAGGCTGAGACACCCTGCTCTGAGCCATATATGGTGGTGAGGCAGGGTTGGTGGCATGGATCTGTGTGACTTGGGCATGCATGCTGGGGCCCTAGACAGGCCATCAGGCACTCTGCAAACACCATCCCTGGGTGACAGCACATGTGTCTACCTGGCAAAAACTGCTATACTGAGCAGGGAAGCCCTGCTTCTTTCAAATGTGGTCCCATCACCCTGGGTGACTTCACCAACCCTCATTCATCTTGCTGAAACAGCTGATGTGGACAAATGTGTGGGCTCCTTGGCTGCCTCCTTGCAGTCATGGAATAAGGGTCAGGGCCCCAGCTCAGCACTGACCCTTACTCTGGCATGTGATTTCTCCCCAGAATGCCTTTGTTTCCATCTACCTCATTGGCTGTTTCAGTCAGCTCATAGATCTCTCCAGCACTGTGACTGATGTAGCTGGCTACACACACAGGTGAGCTTATCTGTGGGCACATCTCTGGAGGAAAGGGCAGTGCAGGACAAGATTCTGCCCAGGTCTGTGCTAAAAAAGAAAGAAAAGAAACAATTGCTTGTATGCAAGCATGGGCAAGTTTGGATATTGTGAGGAGGCTTCTGGAATTGTCCCTGGCATTCATGCAACCTCCTGTGTGTGTAGGATTGGTGAACTGCAGGAGACCTTGCTGAGCCTTGGCAGAAAAAAGAATGATAACTACTCAGAAGCCAAAACCAGTTGGGATTTGGATGGGTGAGTCACCTCTCACTGGCTCATAAGCTGGCTTGCAGCTTATGTCCCAGCATGTGGGGTTGCCATGGGATGGAGGTGGCCCTTGGTGTCACAGTCTGTTGCATGCATTTGGTTGGAGCAGGCAGTGCTCACTGTTAATTGTCATTCCCAGGGTGTGTGGGGCAGCATTACTGTCACAGATGCACAGGAGGTCTAAGGTATCTGATCTTTGCTGGTCTAAGCATGGTCACTCACCCCTGGATCTCTTGTTCTTTGTCTTGGTGGTGGCCCAGCAGCCATTCTGGGGAGGAGCCAGTGCCAAGGGACACAGCTTTCCTTCTGGAGCGAGTGACACTCTCAGTACCATCCTCTGGCAAGCTGCTCATCAAGGACCTGAGCCTCAGGATCTCACAAGGAAACAGTGTGATGATCGTGGGAAACACTGGTACAGGGAAGACATCTCTCCTGAGGGTCCTTGGAGGACTCTGGGAGAGCACACGGGGTAAGGACTGCTACTTGACTCAGCCTTCTCTCTCAACCAAAGCTACCCTGAGTTTGGAAGGTGACAGTGTGGCAGTTCGTGAGGCCAGTGCCACCATGTGATGGTGAATGTGTCACTGATACACTGATTTGAGCCCCACACTTTTGTGGGGACTTGTTGGCTACTTCATGGGACAGGACTACACAGGGCAGTGGGGAGTTGCTGCCTGGTACTGCAGGTGTGATGAGTGTCTCTGTGCAGGGAGCATTAGGATGCTGACCTGCTTTGGCCCCCGAGGAGTGGTGTTCCTACCGCAGCGGCCCTTCTTCACTGATGGAAGCCTGCGTGAGCAGGTGAGCCCCAGGTCTGTCTTTGCTCTGGCCTCAGCTCTGCTCCCAGCTGTTGTCATGCACTGCAAATCTGTGGGGTGCAGACAGGCCTGCAAGAGGGAGGATGCCTGTGGCTGCTCATTCCCTTTTACCTGAGTTCATGCTATTGCATCTCTGATGGACCAGAGTGTCCAGCTCCCTCTGACATGGTTTCTTTTGCTCTGTTGAACAGGTGATCTATCCCCTGAAGGAGATCTATCCACGTTCAGGTTTGTGGAAATCTATTAGTGCAATTAACCAGTGCTGTGGTATTGCCTCACTGTCCTGTACCCAGTGCAGCTTCTTCCCTGCTGTAACCCAAGAGGACTCATTCATTTTGCTTTTGTAGCTCTGGTGTTCCCTAGCAGATTAGTGTGTGTTAAGGTCAATTCTGTGTCCCTCTCCTTTTGTGAGGGAGTACACTCACTTGATTAGGAGTTGTTGTTATAGTACAATGAGGACAAGCTGGCCATGCTCTTCCAGCTGTGCTGGCCGTGATATGTGTTGCTGTTGGGATAAGTCTGATTTGTTTGGTACAGCCTGACTTTCAGCAAGCCATGTTTGCCTTCATCTCATTTTCCGTCCATCTCTATCTTTTACTGTTCCACTTTTTCAAAATGATGTCCCAGGTCAGAATATATGGATCCCTTCTTTCCCCTGCCCTTTTCCAAAGCCAGACCACATGTGGTCTGCTGTAGCTTGGAGATGTCCAGCAGTGTTACCTGCTGCTTTCAAACACTTGGGAGTCACAATCATGCTGAGAGTAACTACAGCTATCAGCTACTGCTGTGGCTCTCCGGCAGCTTCAGAGAGGTCCATGGCAGATGCACAGCCCTCTACTCAACTTCCATAGATGCTGACTGTACCAGCTCAAGTGTATGTTCTGCTCCACAGCTGACCCACCTTGAGGTATTTTGCTCCCCACAAAGGGTCCTTTTGCTGGCTCTTACCTGAACTCTGTTCCCATCACTCCACCACTTGTAGTGTGCAGTCTCAGCTCTAAGAGAGCAACTGTTGGGCAGGGCCTTGGCATTTGAAGCCTGGATCTTTGTGTTCTGGCTGTGGCCATGAACTGAGGCAAATCTCAGGTGTATCTGTGGAGCCCAGCTACCTCCTGGTATGCTGCTCGCAGGCATGGTTAACATTTTTAAGGAAGGTCAGTCTATCACTGCCTGAGCTCAGGATCTGGGATAACTAAGTGGTCAGGTCAACTACATTGAGCCTAAGAAGATACTCCAGTTCTTCCCTCCTGCCCCACCAACTCCTTCATTCAGCAGTGGCCTCAGCACACACTGCCTCTGCTTATGCTGTGTGGCTTTCTCCCCTAGGGTCTGTGGATGATGACAGGATTGTGCGATTCCTGGAGCTGGCTGGGCTGGTGAGTCACTGGTAGCACTGCTGCCTTCTTTCCTGGTGCCACCAGTGAGGGAAGAAGGGATGATTTTTTGCTGATCACAGCATGATTGTGTGCTGAACTTAAGTGGGGGCATTGTCTGTACCTGAGACATAACTGTCTGTGGGACAGAAAAAGGAGGAGAGATATGGTACAACTTCAGCTCAAGTGGGGAAAGGGAGACCAGTAAGAAGCAGGTGGTTATGCTCAGGGCCATAGGCTGACAGGGTTGGGGCCTGTGTTCACAAGTCTGCTGTGCTCTCTGTAGACTGATTTGCTGGCAAGGGCTGGAGGACTGGATGAACAGGTGGACTGGAACTGGTAAGGGAGCTCACTGTTTATGTGTATTTGGGTGATTTCTGAGTGGGGAACACTTCTAAGCAGATGCAGATTGCTGCTGGATTTATCTATGTCCATTTGTGTTCTGTGAGTTGTGGACACTATACAGGAGCAAAGCCTTCATGCCCCAAGCATGTATGCCAACAGTCACCAGATGTGGTGTTCTGCAGGCAGCTGTTTACAGGGGTGCAGAGCCAGTCCCAGTATGGAGGGGGGCACAAGGGACACACAGGGACACTTGTTTGCTGGTCTCCAATATCAGAAGCCATAAGATTTTCAGCAAATGAGCTCTTTCTTGAGAAAGGTGTTGAATCTCGACCCTGCTGCAGGTATGACATCCTGTCCCCAGGGGAGATGCAGAGGCTCTCATTTGCACGGCTCTTCTACCTCCAGCCAAAATATGCAGGTGAGCAACTGACTACAAAAGAGGGGAGAAAAAAAGACAAGGCCTTTGTATAGAGAAACTGGTGCAGAGACAGCTCGTGAAATCCCTTTGTGCTAGGAACATGCTTTGTCTTGGCCATTATTTTGGCAGCATAGCACACAGAGGATTCATTTGTGAAATGTGAAAACATTTCATTTGTGCAGAGGGTGGTAAATCAAGAGGCTGTACATAAGACATTTTCTTCTTGGGGAACTGGTGATTAATGTTCATGGTCCATATCCAATGGCAGCAGAAGAACTTTGTCAGCCTGTCACCAGCTGCCATGTAAAGAAGTGCAGGTGTTGGGGAGTGTGGCAGCAGCTGTCATATCTGAAGCTCATGAACATCTGTATGGTTGTGGGGCAATATGGAAGGTTTAGCCCTGACATAGCAAAAGAAGACCAGGAGCAGTGGGAGAAACAGTCCTGAAGGACCACAGAAGCATCTGTGATTAGCTAATGGGGCCAATTCTTCAGGCTCTGCTGGGGGCTTGAGCTGTTGAAGGACTTGCCATGAGGGCCAGGTTTGATGTGCGTGAGCAGAGCCAGTTTTGGTAGCAGGTATGTGTAAGTACCTCTCTTTTCCCTGAAGCCTGTGGCATGGCTCAGTGATGTCTGGGCAGAAGGAACCTGTGGATTGCAAACTAAAAGCTGTAGAGATGATTTGAATTTATTTGCTCCAGGTCCGTAGTATTTACCCTTAATAATCAGGAAGGTGCCACAGGCCATCCTGCATGCTCCATGTAGGGTCTGTGCTGGAAGAGTACACTGACTGTTGTTCAGCCTGGCACTCTGGCATGTGGTCTGTCTGGAGCAGGTCATATCTTGGCTTTTGCTATGATGGGGATGAGGCAGTGGCTGGCAGCTGTTGAGGGAGAGGAGTGAGGTGAACAGTGTGGTTTGGATGGATTCAAGTACCTGAGGGGAAGGACAGCTTTCCTAGTTGTCTGACACCAGCTGTGCCAGAGGAATACCAGAGTCCTTAGGTTTCTCCTCACTTGCCTTCTGCAGATGCTCTTGGTGAACTCCAGTTAGTATGTGAAATGTTCTTGGGATCTGCTGCTCTTGCCTACAGGAGATGTCTGGTTGGGAGGGTATTTGTGGGGCTTATGACTTCTCTCTCAGTGTTAGATGAAGCCACCAGTGCCTTGACAGAAGAGGTGGAGCACGAACTGTACCGTATGTGCCTTCAGCTGGGCATGACGCTGATCAGTGTGGGACACAGACCCAGCCTGGAAAAGGTGAGAGAGGGAGGCAGTGCTCCATGCCTCCCTCATGGTGCTGAGGTAGAGTGGGTCTCTGGCAAGCAGAGGGGAGTGACTAAGGCTGGAGGACCTCACTGTGGGTGGACCATGCCCTTGTAGAGACATACCTCAATGTTGTGCTATTGAATTGCAGTTCCACAGCTGGATTTTAAAACTTCATGGGGAGGGAAGATGGGAGCTTACTCGATGTGAGAAGATGAAGCGACTCCCTTCTGAAGAAGGACACTGAAAAACATACCCTTGTCTGGCCAGCCAAAGAACCCACACATGGGTGGAAGAGCTCTCAATAGCAGGCACGGAGCTGCCAAGCCAGCAGCTGTGTCAAACAGTGCTGTTCTGGATTTTGTTGATAGACACAGAGTATGTTTGAACTCATGGCGTGTAGTTCTGCTAAGAGCAGATACAACTATGCCATCCTTCTCCCAGCCTCCTTCTACCTCACTGGCTCTTGTGGGAGAAAGGAGCTGAGCTGCTAGGCCTCCCTGAGAGAAGATGCTGCCTCATGGGTCTTGTAGAAACAATAGCTGGAGAAACCTCCACTTTGTCTGGGATTCATTGGCGTGTGGCTAGAATGCAGCCTCCTTTTCTGCCCTCTGTGCCTTGCTGGGAGCTCTGTCTTTGATACACAGCTCTGCAGAAGATTCATAGATCGTGACTCTGTCAAGAATTGTGTTTTCCAGCAGGAGACAAGGGGAGGAGAATGCTAGCACAGAGAAGGGGCATGTCTCTGCTCTCCTTATAACACGTGGCTACAGGTGAAAGGAGCATTTTTGTATTAAAATCTGGGGCCAGTTTTCAAACTGTTTTTATGGAGAAAAGTCAATATTTGTTAATCGGACTGTTGCGTGTTTTCTTTTTGGGGTTTGCTTTGCAGGAGATATTTGTATATTGGCAGTGGTTCTGGACAAGACCCTTGCTAAAGAGCAGAGCAGAGGTAGGAGCAGTATCCCTATCCTGCCTGCTGCTACCTCTGCAGCTACTGCAAGGCACAGGAACCTCAATGAGTGCTTTCTGCCTTCTACTTTCATGGAATGAAACAGCTTGTCTCCCCTTACTCTTCTGCCTCTGATGGGTCATATTCTCTCCTCTGTCTGTGTGGGTGTATGGAGACAGGTTTGAGGGTCTCTTGTGTTGAGGAGAGGTCATTCCAAGACTGCAGTGGAGTTATGATCTGAGAACTTACTGGCCACCATTTGCTTAGTGGCTTTTCTGGATGGTTCCCTGGTTTTGCAGTGAAGGAAGAGGAGGTGGCTGCTGGCAGAGCCAAGCTAGTGGCCCTTCTGCTGCTTCACAAGGTGCTTGTATCCCTCTATGATCTGCTGCACAGCCTCATGGTCATCCAGGGTGGTTAGGTCCCCAAGCTCACTGGCCTTGTCCTCCACAATTTTCCGTAGCACCCGACGCATAATCTTACCCGAGCGCGTCTTGGGCAGCCTGTGTGTGACCTGTGATGGGGAGGAGCAGAGTCAAGGCTGAGGGAAAGGGCTTCACCAATCAGTGTGGCTGTTGGACCAGTTTGCTTGTGTTACCTGAACATAATCTGGAGCTGCGTACTTAGCAATCTTCTTTGAGATGAGCTCCTGTAGTTCAGCAGCAAGAGTCTCCTGTGTGTAGCCACTGTCCTTCTTCAGCACAACAAACACGTAGGCTCCTGGCAGAAGGACCACCAGGTTACTGAGCATGGTGCATACCATGCCCCTGACACCCTGCCTGGACCTAGTGCTAGGAGAGTCCTTCTCTGCTGGTAGCCTCAGGGAGTGCTCTGTAGCCAAAACTGTGCATGCTTTTGGCCACACAGAAGCACTGCTACTGCCAGCTTATGCTGCTCCAACCTTATGCAAAGCTTAGCTGGTCTGTAGTGCAGATGCAGGTTGTGATGGCTGTGCTGAGAACCCTGCTAACATGCTCTGTGGTGTGGACACAGCATTGCTACCAGTGCCACTTCCCACTGCAGTGCCATAGCCCCGGGGAATGTTTCAGGGCAGGAAAGAAAGCATCTTACCTTCTCCCTTGATCTCATGTGGGTAGCCAATGACTGCAGACTCTGCCACTGCCACATGGTGAGTCTGGAAGAGAACAGGGCAGAGGTTTGGCTCTGTGCTTTTGGCAGGCTGGCTGCCACCTGGAGCTGCCCTGACCTGACTTGGCTGCTGCAGCCCACAATAATGCAGGGAGATAAGGAAGGGCCTCAGATGGTCTCTGCCCTTTTTCCTTCCTGCCTCAGTATGTCTGCAAGCACTGGTCTTTTCCTCCTGCCCCTGACTGCTTTAGTTTGGATGGTTTTACCTCCCACCCACATCTCTTACCAAAACATCCTCCACCTCTGCAGTGCCCAGCCGGTGTCCACTGATGTTAATGATGTCATCCAGCCGTCCTGTTAGCTGGTAGTAGCCCTCACTGGTACGATACACACCATCCCCAGTGAAGAAAAATCCTGCAGTAGCCAGAACCATGCCATAGTCATTTGTTGGAGGGAGCATGTGAGCTGCTCAGCAGCCATACTCTCACATTTTCCCTCCTCTTCTCTGTTGGCTTCAGGGCCCATGTACTCTGCTTCTTCCTCAACTACTCAGAGTAAATGTGCCTACTTTCCTTGTTAGTCTTCTGCCTCCATTGGTACCTGCTGTATCAGCAGGCTTCTGCCCTCATTCTGCAGCGTACTGGTTCATGCTGTGCCTGTCTTATCACCATGTGCTGAGAGCACTTCACTCCAGTGCAGGTGCCTGTGGTCTTGCTGCTCCTCCTCTTTGCATTACACCAAGACACACACAGTCTTGGGCTTCCTGAGTGTCTCTGGGTGAGTCACAGAGGCTGACAGGGTTTGCAAGAGATGCAGCAAGAGGTCTGTGCTCAAGGGGACTGGGGGCAGAAGGACAAAACCACTGCCTTAAACCAACGTGTGATCGAGTTGGGAAAGTTGGTGAGAGGCAGTACTGTGATATCAGCCCTGGGGAGATGAAAGGCCTCAGGACTTTCTGGAGGGTCTCTGGAAGAACAAAGGAGCACTCTTGAATTCAAGGAGCACCAGCTCTCTTGAATCCTGCCTCCATACAGAAAACCAGCAAGCAGACCCAACCATACCCAACCAAACTTGTGCAAGTGTCCTGCCACATTTTTAACTTACCTGGATAAGGAGTCAGGTAAGTTTCCAGAAATCTCTTGTGGTCATTGTAAATGGTTCGTGCCATACCAGGCCAGGCTTGTGAGATGCAAAGAGCTCCAGAGACATCATTTCCCAGAAGGACATTTCCCTGTAAAACAGTTACTTTTTAGTAACGATGGCTGAAGGTACTTGGGATGTTTAGCTACTCTCTGTTTAACAACCCTGTGATGGAAATGTCAGGGAGGGCAGTGAGGAGGCTCCTGTGTGCCTCACTTCAGCAGGACAGGCTTAGTCTCTCTCAGCATATGTCTGCAACAAACTGCCTCCCATGGTGGGATGCAAGGCCTCTCCAGGGAGACTGGCTGTCCCTGCCCAGCCCTCTCCTTCCTGGAACAATGTGCCAGGGAGCCCAAACACAGACTCTTGTCAAGACAATGCAAGCTAGACAATAACACAACTTCTGCTGGAAGAAGTTGTGGAAGCTGGAAGAACAGCTTCCCTGTTTGTCCCTTTCCAGAAAGGAACGTTGCTGTCTAGCAGAGAAGAACAGGAAAGACATGCTTACAGATTTCCACTCCCTGGGAAGTAAACACTGCAAGTACCTGGGGGAAAGGTGTCTGACCCAGAGCCTGGACTGCAGGTTATAAATGTACCTTGTCATCCAAGAGGGAGGGGTTGATCCCAAAAAAGGGTCTCATAGCCATGCCTGGAAGGATTTCAGCTCCAGGATTAGAAGGACGGGGTGAGATACAGATGCCTCCTGTTTCTGAAGGAGAAGAAACTGTAATGCTCATCAAAGTCAGGGACAAGAGGAATGCCAAGTAGCACTGCTTGGCCAACAGCCTTTGCCCTCTTCCTTACTACACATTGCACAGGCTGGGGCTGGCTTTGCCAGAGAGCTGTGGAAGGAATTTTGCAGAAGGATGATTGTGCTCATTTAGTTCAGCAGGGATCTGTTGAGATGTGCCCTCAAACCCCCAGTTGGCCCAAAGGCCAATTTTCTCTTTTATGTTTGGGTGCTCATGGGCCCTTACAGCCTTGCTCATATAAGACTGTCAGCAACAATCACTGTCACTTGGCCAGCAAAGCAGCAGGTCACTCCTAAAGCCTGGGAGAGCAGAAGCTGGAACAAGGAATCATATGCATCTCACCAGTTTGCCACCAAGTGTCCACTACTGGGCATCGTGTCTCACCGACCACGTGGAAGTACCATTCCCATGCCTCTCTGTTGATGGGTTCCCCCACTGCAAGGGGAAAGACAAGGGGGCAGAGCTGAAATAGTGCAGTCTCCTGACTCTGGGGTCTCATGTGCTGCTACTCTTGGCATTTGTGGGAAAAGGCACAATGTGATGTCCAAGGACTTGCTGCCACAGCCCATGTTGCTGCACTTACCTGAGCCAAGAACTTTAAGCGAAGAGCGGTCATACTTCTTCACCCATTCATCGCCGTATCTCAGGAGCAGGCGGATGGCAGTGGGTGCCCCATAGAACTGGTTAATTCTTAACCTCTCTACTGTTTCCCAGTAGCGGCCTGGAACAGAAACAGGGCCAGTAAGTATCCACACAGGTCCTCCCAGCCCAACACCAAGGCAGAGAAAGAAGAGGTGAGAGCAAAGACTCTCCAAAAGTGCCAGGACCCTCAGCCAAGTTAATCACACAGTGGGAAGGATGGAAGCAGTTCAGGAGCAGCAGCCCCTTTTTCTTCATATCACCTAGCTCTGCTACAGTTCCTTCTGCAGGGAGGGAGAGGGATTAACAGCTCCACCCCTGAAGAAGCAGCAGTGGCTTCCTAAGCAGAAGAAAAGACTTCCCCTTGCTGCTCCCTACTGGGCACAGCCCATGGGCTGCTGCTGAGGCAACAGAGCCCTTGCTGCTCACGTCCTGGCATCAAGCTACCAGCTCCCTGCCTGCTGTAGATCTCAGCATGCTGTGGAATGTCCCAGCTCCCATGAGTCACCTCACTCACCAGGGTTAGGATAGACAGGAGTGCTCTCAAAAAGGACAGTGGTACCACCATTGCAGAGGGGGCCATAGACCACATAGGTGTGTCCTGTGATCCAGCCAATGTCTGCCACACAGCCAAAGATGTCTCTGTCCTGGTAGTTGAACACATACTGAACAAGAAAAGAGAGGCAGTGAGGGGTTTCACCTGGGCCTGCATTCGTGGCAAGGGGCACAACAGGGAGCAGTGTACTCTGTCAGCCCTAACATTACTGTGTTGTCTTCCTGCCACCCCCACAGGGACACCTTCCTGTGAAGAGTTTAAAAAAAAAAACAGGAAAAAAAAAAAAGAAAATTAATTAAATAAAATTGAAGTTAAAAAACCCCAAAACTGTGAAGGTACAGGAGACAGACACTTAAAAAAACCCCACAGCCAGATTGTCTCTTTTCCAATGAAGAGAAATAGAGCCTTTCTTTCTTTTTGCTGCTATCTAGACAAGGCTGATCCAACATTTTGATCCTGTAGCATTAAAACAGAACTTTCTGGATAAGAAAGGTGCCTCTCTACTTATGTGACCATGTGAAACGAGAGAAGTTGTAGGCAAGGGCAAAGTGGTAGAGGACTCCATGAGCCTCCTGTAGGCACTGCTGGACTTCAGATGGACAGTAAACACTCAAAACCCATTGAGCTCAGCAAGGAGCCCAGCACATGAGCAGTGAGGCAGCAAGCAGAGGGACCATGTGATGCCTTGGCCCAGAGCAACCCCAGCCTGCCCACAAGAGTTGGAATCTCTCCATCTCAGCTGGGTGAATGCAGTGCTGTGCCTGCAGGCAGAAAGCAAAACAAGCTCTTCTTCCCACTGCCCCATTTATTCCTCATGAGACCCTTGGCTGCAAGACTGAAACATGAAGGAACGATGACCACCCTCTGCAGGGCAGAGCTGAGTGCTGTCATATTGACAGCAACACAACCAGCTTCCTAAAGCACTCTTCTTCATTTCGTTTGCTTAATGCCAGGAAAGCTTCCTAGGGGCCACTCTCCCACGAGCCTATCACTTCTTCCTGTCTCCTCTGATTTCTGTGGTTTCAGACCTGCTCATTTCTTCCTGATGCTCACTGCTGACTTTCATCTGGGGACTCCAGGGCCTCAAGTGTTCTGAGGTGCCATAATAGAAGCTTCTTCTGGTTGTTCTCTCTCTTTTTAGTGGTGCAGTGAGTTATGGTAGCAGCAGTCTGCTCCATCCAGCTGAGGGATCTGAGTGTGTCAGCCCTGTGTCCAGGTTTTCAGTGCTCTTGGGAGCTAACATGGCCACATACTGCTCACCCCCTGCATTGCCATTCTGGAATGACAGCCCTGGCTCTTGCAAACCTACTCTGATGGTCTTGAGAGGGTCACCCATCATACTGGGTACAGCTTAGTTCACAGGAAAGCCGAGGGCTTCCACACCTCTAGCATGCACCCAGGAGGTATGGCCTTCAGCACTCACAGCTAACAGAGAAGACCCAGCCAGCCCTGAGCTTGCTTTGTCACAGGGTGTGTGGTCTGAGGCATGACTGGAACTGCAGTCACACTCAGGAAGAGCCAGATCCAAAGCTAAGAGACTGTTCAGGTAAGACTGTTTCCTCTTACATGGAACCTCATATTATGTCATTGGAATGCTCCTTCCAACCACTCCTCCAGCCAAAGGCATCTCTGTGCGGGGCTCAGTGCCCTTTTATCCAGTTCTAAGTTTGCTTTAGGCATGTGTCATGGTTAAAGTCTTTCCTCTTCCCAAAGATGACCCACACTCTTTAGATATAGACCCTTTGCCATAAGGACATTCACCAGCTTTTACAGGTATTGTCAGATGTACTCTTCCCAGAAGCACTGCCTTTGATCTTTCACCTGAGCTGGGGTAGTTATACTTAGGAAAAGCCACAGTTTCTAGGAACCAATTGGCTTTTTCCTCCTAACCCAGAAATATAAAATTACTCTTGCAAGGCTGAGCATCCTATCCAATGTTTCTGTTTAGTGTAGCACGATGAAAGATGAAAGCCAAGAATAGAGCACTACTTGTAGCCAGATGTGGTCTGCTGGGGCTTGGAGGGCTTCTCAGAGGCTTTGCGCTGGATAAAGATGAGCTCGTAATGCAACAAGGAGCATGTGTCTTCCCTGACTGCCTATGAACTGCTGGCTCATGAGCACTTTGTGGCTGGGATTCATTACCTTGTGTGTGAGAGCAGCAAACAGCAAGTAACCAGCTTGGGAATGAACCAAGCCCTTGGGTTTGCCAGTACTGCCTGATGTGTAGAGAAGAAACAACATGTCTTCACTGTCCATGACAGCAGGCTCACAGCATGCATCCTCCTTCATCATCTCCTGCAGGAAAGAGCACAGCAATTGTCCCAGGGTCTCACAGCCTGTGTTGTCCCCACACTTGCCTGTACACCTCTGTCCCGAGTCTCTCTCCCCTCTGAGCGCCTGTGCCACCCTGCTCCCCACAAACATCCTCCAGAAGAAATGTATGGCATTTCTTCTGTTCAGAAGTTGTGCTCCATGCTGGCAGCCTAGCCACTGTGTGCTAGGGGTAACAGGCACATGCCAGGTCCACCAGCAGACCCATGTCTGATAGTGTAGTGGCAGTCCAAGGTTGGATTCACAAAGTAGCAGCCCATGTCTCATGTGCTTCTAGACCCCTGTCCACCCTACTATGTGCTCTGGCTTGCACTGCCTGCCCCTGACAGTACAGGGCTGGTAGTGTGGGAAGACATACCAGTTGCCCATCCTAATGGCTACTGGGACTGTCCTGAACTTGTGTGCAGCTCTGACTACCACTGCTGCTGTGGGACAGTGTTCCCAAATTCTGTCAATGCCAGCAAAACTGCCATGGCCAGGCGAGATCCTCTCTCCACCCAGTGTCCCTGCACCAAAAGCAAGCACTTTGCCCAGGAGAAGTGGCGAAATCACTGGGCAGGCTCTCACCTCCTCCAGGGGCACATCTAGAGCTGTCATGGGAACCTTGTTGGTAGTCCTCATGGAAACCAGAACCCGTTTCACTCCAGGGCACAGCTTCACAGCCTGGTCCACTGTCTTCTTTAGCTCAATAATCTTGCCACCTCGTAGCCCCTGGTTCACCGTAATCACCGTCTCTGACTGAGCTGCAGAAGACAGAAGAGCCACATAAGCAACTCTGCCCTTCTCCACCAATCACAGCCATTTAGCTCTACCTTTCACCTCTTTCTCTGTCTCTCAGCCCTTAGTACTCATGTCCTTCATTTAGCACAGCAGATTTGCATCTTGGTTTCCCATTCATTTCTACCTGTGTTGCATCCCCTTACAGGAAACATTGTATCCCAATTCTTCAGTCTCACAGATGAAAGAGAAAACCTGTTCATCCCATGGACTGGAAGGTATTTAGTAAGCTCATGCCATTTATTGGTTGCTAGTATCTGCTCCATGACTATACTCCTCAGAGAGCCCAAGGAGTCTCACTCAGAAAACCTTTGCCATCCACACAACTCTGAGCCCCCCTGAGCTTCTGAACCAAGAAGCTCAGCACTGTCCCCCAAGGGAAATATGTCGCTGCTACCCACTGCCTCTTACCATCCTGGATCCTGTCAGCGAGAGACTCTGCACTGAAGCCAGCAAACACCACAGCATGCACGGCCCCGATGCGGGCACAGGCCAGCATGCTAGCCACTGCCAGAGGGCACGGGGGCATGTAGATTGTCACCCTGTCACCCTGCTTCACCCCTTGCCGTTTCAAGGTATTTCCCAGGCGGCATGTCAGCTCCAGCAGTTCCCTGCCCAAAGAAGCAATGACACAGTTAGAGACTTTATTGCAGATCTTACCTGTGTGCATAAAGATGAGGGGCCTCAGAGTCACAAGGACACAGCTTATATCCCTACATACCCTAACCCTCCTCACTCTGGAAGACCATGGGAGAGCTGTAAAAATCAGTGGGAAGGAAAGAAGACAATCTCTAACACAGACTGCTATTTATGGAAAAGACATAAATTAGAATTATTTCTGTACAACAACAGCCACTGGCAATTCCTCTGGCTCAGCAAACCCACAACATCTCAGCTGACTTTCTCAATGACAGCCTGCACACTTTTTACCAACCTGTACAACCGGTGTTGTACACACTATCCTGCACAGCTGGAGGCTACATGTGAGAAGTTAGATATCTTGCCCTAAAGCAGGGTCCTGTGCTTTGCTAAAGCTGAGGTCAAGCAAGAACATCAGCTGTAAGAAAGCAGTAAGCACAAAGATGCCTCTCCCAAGAAGTGTCCCTCCCAGAAACCTCAGCTTGGCCATCAGTGAATCATTTTATGGAAGGGCTCTCCATGCATGGGAATTGGCAGGGGTGGCTGGTCATATTTGTCATGTGAGGCCTGAAGTCAGAGAGGACAGAGGGACTTGTGTGGTGTGCAGAGAGCTTTAAGTGAATTCTGTGGCACTGGCTCAGAGAGAAGGCAATTTAAGGTGGAAGGTGGGAGGCCCTAGACCAACCTAGCAGGGCTGGACAGGCAGCTCTCCCCAGAGAGCCAAATCCAGCAGCACTGCTGACATGAGGATGTGTGTGGGATTTCCCAAACATTTGGAGCTGTGAATTTGTCTTTCTTGCAGACCACTTACCCAAAAGTTTAGGTAACAGGAACCTGAGTGGGAAGGCATGTGTTTTTCCTGTGTGTCTTACCTACAAGCATTGCAGTGCTGCCCCAAGGGGATTATATCTGCCTCCTCAGCTGGGCAGCGACTCCTCAGGGCCCAGAAGGTTTAATCAGGAGGTAGGCTGAAGTTTCAGATCAGCACAAGCAAGCCAACAGCTACCATACTCTAGATCTGTGTGAAGGGATGCCGCATTCCCTCACATGACAGACATCAGCAGATCAGTGTTCATGTGCAGTGTTCATGCATGCTACGATATGCCTCTCATATCTTGAGAGGTAATTACTGACCTGTATGTCACCCGTACCTCCTCTCCAGGTTCATCCTTCTCCCAGATTAAGGCCACTTTGTCTGGGGCTACATGGACGTGACGGTCCAGGCAATTCACTGGAAAGGAAAACCCAGTATCATTGACAGAGCAAGCCTCAGTACCTCTTACGTCTCATAAAGCACTGGCAGTCCCATTTTCAGGTCAAAGTCAGGGCTGTGTGGGAGTCTTCTCAGCATTAGCCTTGGGCAACCTTTGTGGATACCAGCCAGGAGATCACAAGCACCATCCCAAGCCTGTTATGTTCCTCACCACTGCAATACCTGCCAATCCCCACTATCAGCTTCCTCCTTAACTGCGACCTCATGCAGTCCAGAGCAGAAAACGCCTGAAGTCCCTTTGGAGGTCACATCCCCAGTGCCCTCAGAGTACTGGCAAACATTAACTAAGCAGTCACTCCACGCAGCACTGCCTTGCAGCTGCCTCTGGGTGAACTAGGGCAGGTTTTTAGTGGCGGTGCTCCTAAATAACAAATGTAGGACAAAGTGAAGCTTTGCACTGGAAGGCTGCAGAGTGCATTTGTCCAAGATGGAAAAGAGCCAGGGTAAATACAGAGTGCTCAGCCCCTGGCTTTCCAGGGACATTGTAAGCTGAGGCTTTGGCTGCAGTTCTTCCATGTAAAGTTTCCCACATTGCTGGCAGCTGCAGTTTCCTCAGTAGCCCTGTTCCACTCTCTGTTTTCCTTAAATCCGCTAAAGTCATGGGATGATGCAGCAGCCCCAGTTTGCATACCAACTTTTTTCTCCTGACCATTTGTAGTTTTTCAGGAGAGAAAGAAATGCATATAAAAGGAAAAAGAGTAAGATGTCAAATCCCAAAGGCAAATAACTCTTGCCCTCTTTCCCAAATAGATTACATAAGATCTGACTTTCTCAGAGGTCTGTCTTGCATTTTGAACACAGGGACCAACAGCACTGTGAGCAGGACACAGTGTCACCAGCCCCTATGTCTTCCCCTGACAGCCCCAGTCCACAGAAGAGCCTCCCACTACAGTGGTGACAGTATGGCTCATTTCTCCTGTATTTTGCTTTCTACAGATACATCTTGCCTTCACTGAGAAGGAATGACCTAGAGCGAACCTGCCTGCTGAATGCACAGGGTTCAGTGTGGCTGCCTATGGTCCTGCATGACAGAGTTACTGCACTGCTGTGGGATCCATGGGGGCTGAGGGAGAGCAACCCAACTCCCAGCACACACCAATCCAGCTGCAACCTCTCTGATGAAACCCAGTTGCTTCCTTAAGGCCAGCCACAACCTTACACTACAGCCACTGCAGGACCAATGGGACCTTTTGGGGATCCCCCTCTCTCCAGACCTCTAACTCTGTGCTCTTCCAATACATCCCCAGGGCTGAAGTCACACACACAGCAGCACCTGCAAGCACTTGGAACGATCCCATGTCCATCCCCTTCCTTACCTGTCACATTCAGCTGCCCGCCCAGGAACCAGGAGACTCTGCCCCGGTACAAGTCACAGTCCTGGACAGAATGGAAGGGGGTGATCCAGGTGAGCCGGCTCCTTCCTAGTGCTCCCCAGAAGATGTCACTCTGCTCCACTGACACCTTGTACAAATCTTGGTGGTCCTTGGATTTGGGGAAGGCGACGGCTTCAGGCATGTAGGCAGTGAGAGGCCCGTGGCTCCAGGGTCGTGCAGCCACCAGCCCAGAGGGGCATCTGGGAGCCTGAGAAAGAGCTTTGAAGCAGCAGGTCTTGGCCAGCAGCCTGGCCATCACTGCAGGGTACCTGCCTCTCACTGAGGAAATGGATGCCTGCAGCCCTCACAGCTGCTCGGGACACCTGGCCCAGGCAAGACTCAGGCCCCTGTGGAAGGTAGGGCTACGTTTTCCCGGGCTAACTGGACACAAAGCAGCTCTCTCACACAGGGAGCCCGGGCACCCCTTCTGCCCTGCCTTGTTCCTCTCCTCCTCTCTTCCAAAGCACTATGGAAAAAAGGAAATTCAATCACTGTAAGGGAGGGGAAAGGGGTGGGCTGTAGAAATATTTGGCTGAAAATAACCTTCATGCTAATCTGAGTCCTGACAGCAGTTCTTGAACAGGAGCCAGGTTAAATGTGTGCCTGGGCTCTCCGTAGGAGCCAAGGTGCCTGGGCCAGGCTCCAATAGCCTCCTTCTCTCCTAGCGCTGCACTGTTTCATCCCCAGAGATGAAACATCCCCTCTGTTTCATCCCCACTCACCTACCTTGTACCTCCATCTATTCACCACCATCCCCTCCCTTACCACAGCACCCCCCAGTGCTCTGCTGGCCACAGAGGCACCTTGGGGCAGGTCCCTGTAAACCTGGGGCCACCCCCATGCTAGTCATGAGTGACAGGACTATCCCCTTCCCAGAATTAATGCCCATTTCCAGCAGAGCAGTAGGCTGTGGTGGGTCAGGGAAGGTTTTTCTCATGTGGCTGTCAGCTGCAGGAGGGGAATATTGCATCCCATCCCACCTTACTGCTGGGTAGCTGTCAGAGCTGTCCCCTCTGGCAGGTTGGGCTGGGCTCTCTGCCTCCTCCCAAGCACTACAGACTGGCTGTACCACCAGCTGGGCTGAGAGGACTGAATGAGGCCAGAGTGGAGCAGCTGGGGGTGGTTTGGCATGAAGCACTGCAGCTCATTTCCTCACGCTGAGACCTCCCACTACCCACTGTAGGAGGCTCAGCTGCCTCCCTGCCTCCAAACATGGGGGTTTTTTCCTGCCTTCCTTTCCTTCAGGCCCTATATAGGTAGGTTTTTTAAGGTAGAATTTGGAGGATTCCCTAATGTCATTGACCAAATTCTCTTCTCTTCCTAGGGGGTACAAGAGAAGAGCAGAAAAATGCTCTCCCTGCAAGTAGGGCTGTTCTCAGCCAGGCACACCTAAGGAATCAACAGTAGAGATGACAGGGTTAGTAGATCTCCTCTTTGCTCTTCACAGTGCAACACCACTCTATCTATCTATCTATCTATCTATCTATCTATCTATCTAATCTATGGAGCTGGTATGTTTGGTGAACAGGCTGGACGCCAGTGTGGGAGACAGACACTTTCCCATCCCAGACCACACACCTGTTTTGTGTCAAAGCTGCCCTGAGCTTGGTGGGAACCTACAAGGGTGCTGTCCCCCTGGGAAAACAGTCTTTTGGGCTTACAGCCCCTCCACAAAGTCAAGCCCAAGCAGCCTCACTGTTCCACAAGTCTCATTTCCTATGCACACCTGCTCTGCTCAGCATTTTTCCTATCCCTGGAAGTCATTAGGTTTGTCCACCAGACCATTCCCGGATTCTCTCAGCAGGGCAGGTAACTCATTACCTGGTGCCATGGTTTAAGGAAGTCTGGTTTTCAGCTGGAGGGAGTGCCACCGGCTGCAGGGCTGGTTCCCTGTGGGGACCTGGTGGAGCCAATCAGCCGGCTAGTTTGAATATCCAATCAGCTGGCTAGTTTGAATATCCAATCAGCTGGCTAGTTTGAATAGCCAACCAGCTGGCTAGTTTTGAAGAGTGACATCCCATTAGACCACTTAAAAAGAGTTGAACCCGCCTCTGTGGCAAAGCACATTTAAAAATTAACAAGGCCTGGGGAAAAGTTCTCTTGTCTTCCAGCCTTTGAACAGGTAGCTGGCCAGGCTAGGCCACACCAGGCTCTGCTGCTGCACTGGCCCCTTCCTGGGAAGTCCACCAGGCCCCGTGCCAGGGGGGTGACTGGGGCCCCTTCCCAGCAGAGCTTGCTGGTCCTTTTTTGCCAGCAGTGCCGCTGGCCCATGCTGCTGGGGGCCATCCCAGCACTGGGAGCAGCCATGCGGCCAGAACCAGTGCTGGGAGTGGCCCTGCAGTCAGTGCTGGGGACAGCCCCGAGGCCAGAAGTGGCTGGAGCCAGGAGTGGCTGCTGCCATCCTGGACTGGGACTGGCCACGTGGCCGGGACTGCGCGGCCAAAGTTGGCACAACTGGTACAGCGGTGTGCAGCCGTGGCTGCCTCGGCATGGCTCGCAATGAACTCTGTTTAGCTGCTTCTAGCCAGCCATGCTGCTGAGAGAAGGACAAAAACAGCAGCAGCAGCTTTTCTTGTTGTCGGCACTCCCCATGAAGAAAGTGCTGAGCAGAACTGGCGGCCGGCACGGCTTGCATGGTGTCGGCAGAAATCTCTCTGATGCAGAGCCTGGATCAGATCAACCTTTCAGCACTGCAGAACTCTAAAAACTGTTTCAGTTGATACAGCTTGGGAACAAATGATCCTATGAACACCAATTCTCTCTTGAATCAGGAAAAGGAAAGGGTGAAGACACATAGAGAAAACAACATGGGACATTGAGGTCAGTGAAGAGGGAGTCAAAATCTAGATGGGAGGGGATTGAGGAGATGCCTTAGTCTTGGGCTGAAGTTCTTTTGTAAGGCTATGGTGAAGATATGTTTGATATATCAGACTTTGTTTTTTCCCAGTAATTCATGGAATGTGTTGGGGGGATGTAGCATTGTAACCACAGCCATGAGCAGAGACACCAGTGTTGAAGTAAGCTGATGTTGCTCATCTGTGCAGTAATCTGTGAAGTAAGCTGTGATCCAATGAGAATCTTGAACAGAGAGAGATGAAAGTGATGAGAAACCTTGCCCCAAGAATAGAAAGAAGAAAACCTCTCTTCCCAGAGATGGATGAACAGAACTTTTGCTTTTATGCTCGAACAGCTCATCCTGAAAATAGTACCCCATAAGTTGATATGGCCCATGAATGCAGCTGTGGGAAGGCTGCAAAAGGTGTGAGGGACTTCACGATTGCAGATTTCTGGGCGGCTGCTATTCGTGGAAATTAAAAACCATGGGAGAACTGTTTCTTGTGGAGAAGCCTCCATGGCATGGCAAGAGAGACTCCTCTCCCTAAGAGAACTGAAGAAAGACTATTTTAGAGGTGAAAGTCTGAAAGTCCCAGATTTTGTCTCTTTACAAAAGAGAAAGAAGAGAGGGTGTGGGGGGAGGAGAAATGTTTTGAAGGTTTATTCTGATTTTCTTATTACTTTTCTTTTAATTCTGTTAATAAAGTTTTCTTTAAACCCTTTAGAGTTTGGAGCCTGTTTTGGCCTCCTCCTAATCCATACCTCTCAGCAGAAAATGAGTAAATAATTCTAGTGGATCATTGGCATTTGACCGGCACTAAACCCACTACACCTGGTAACCCAGAATAGGTTTCCATTGCTCTTGAATTGGAGCTTACCTTGCTGGAAATCCCGTGGGATTTTTTTCTCTTTACTTCTCAACCAGCTCCCCTGTACTTGCAGTGTCTGGCTGCTGCCTCAGCTCCTCAGGCCAGCAGAGCCCTGCAACCTGTTCCTGGCGGAGGCTGAGCCTACCTGGAGGTCTGTCCAACTCTAACACCAGGGCACATGCAATATGGGATGACCCAATGCACCAGGCCTGCTCTGGATGCTGAAGTGATTTGTTCTCTTATCAGTTGTGTGCTCCCCTTTCAGTTTTATATTTCACTGCAGAGAGAGACTCAAGCCCCATCTCCTCTGTGCCTCGGTGGGGAGGAAAGTGCAGACCTCTGGGCTGCTTTGGATCTCTTACCTCTCTGGCTACAGCATGACATCCAGCTCGCTCTCAGCTTTGGCTGAACTTGTCCTCCTGAACATTGGTGACTGGACTCGTACACAGTATTCCTGTTTAGTTTTATTCTTCATATCTTTACAGAAAATGGCACATAAATCACAGATGCTGGATGACTAGAAGTTGTTACAGCTCCATATCTCAAACACCTCAATACTGAATTATTTTCTCACTGTATATACATTATTTACACTCCATGGGCTATCATCTAACACGTCAAACGACTGGGGGACAAAGACAAACGGGTTGGATGACTGGGCTTAACCCTTTGATGGAAGAAAAACAGTAGCTCTGGGAAAAGGGTGCTCACAGCTGAAAGCAGGACAGAAAGGGCCACCTGGAAGTCACTGTCCTATGGCTTTCAGAGGGGGAATAGTGCTTTACTGGGATGGGAAGGTGATGGTACCATGGAGTGAGTTTGGCTGTGTGGGTCTGCATGTGCTCCTATGGGATGTATGTACATGTTACAGGGTGTATCAGGGTGGATGTGCATGGCTGTCATTCCCTTTAACGCTCAGAGGGTGAGCTGGACAAATTTAATTCAAAAAATACATTAGGTGGCTGTTGTTGTCTCACCTGGAATAATGTATTCAATAAATAAATTCACCATTCATCCCCTCTGAAGGGGTGTAGGGTTTTGGTGTTTAGGCCAGAGTCAGACCCAACTGCCCAGCCCTGCAGGAGTCAGTGAAATAGGCTGGGGTCAGCTCAGGTTGCCAGGTGGGACAAGGGTATCATGCCTGTGGGCTAAACCTGCCTCTCCCTGCCAAAGAGAGGCAAAACATAACTTCTCTTAAGCTGCTGTCCCTTCCCAGCAGAACTCAGTGCTGGGCAGGGAGAGATGGGTGGAAGGTGTGAACCACCCTAGATGGATGGTCATCATTTCATGCAAGCACTGCCATGGTCTTGGTCTGCTGAAGCCTGGGCCACAGGCAGAGGTGATGGCCAGCAGAAGGTGGCGTGTCTGCCTGGGGCACAGCGGGACAAGGGGAAGGGCCCTGGGCAGCACTGGGCAGAGATGTGCACCAAGGAGAGGCATGGCAGCAGGGAACAGGCTTGCTTCATTATGGCAAATGGGGTTTGGGCTGCAGCAGAAGAAGAAAACCCCAGAGCCAGTCGTGAGGCTGAAGGGACCAGAGCCTTAGTGTCATTGGTGGTGGTGATGATGTGACACTTCCCAGTCCCCTAAAAGGAAGGGGTGGGGGGGTGAGGAAGGCCTGGTGGGGTGGAGGAGCGAGGGGCAGGGGTATGCTCAAGGGAAGCAGGCAGTGGGCACCCTTGCCAAGCAGCCTCAAACACAGAGACCAGGGCCTCTCTCCCTGGCAGGGGTGGCCAGGGACACCTGGCAGTCCAAGGGGGAACATGGTCCCCAGAGGACACAGTGTCTGTTGGGGCTGGCTTCTGCCACCTCTCTTCCCCCTAGATCAACTTCTCCTCCTTCTGCGATGAGTTCAACTTCTCCGTCTGTCTCTCATCCTCTGCCACTGCCGCCTCCTCCCCTGTCTCCGGCTTCCTGCCTGGGGCTGGGGTGTCCCCGGCGATGGTCCCCAGGACTTTGGTGCTGTGCTCCTGAGCTTTGGCCCTGAGGGCAGCAATGCTGTTTTCTCTCAGTTCCTCCTGGGAAATGGTGGTTTTGGGATCAGGACCCCTTTCTTCTTTGTCACCTTTGTCAAGCTTGGGCAGGGCCTGGCGCTCCACCTCTGTCTTCCTCCCCGCCTCAGCCGCTGCCTCCAGAGATTTTTTGTGCATCCCTAAAAAGAATTGTTGGTATTCGGGTTTAGAAAAGCGCCTGGGCATGGGAAAGCCATCTTGAACTGAAAACAGCAAAGATAAAGAGAGGCCAGAATTAAGGAAAAGCAGAAACCCTCGCTTCACACAGCAGTCACGGTGAGCCACTCGCTCTGGCCCCCGCGCGAGGGCAGCCCAGGCAAGGCAGCTGCCTGCTGGGGCAGCCCGGCTTCTGTGAACTGTGGCTGGTCCCAAAGGTCTATAATTACTCTCCCCTTCATTTCTCTCTGTGAACCTGAAGCTAACTTGTGCCTGCGTGGAGATGAGGGTCTCAGGCAGCAGCATAATTGCCCAAGCTTCACTGAGGCTGGGTAGGGAAATCCCTCATTAGGAGGGATATTTCTATTTCTGTATCAAATCACAACCACCCTTCTGCCTCTCTCTGTTTCACACAGACAGAAGGACAGGACAGCCCATGGTAAAGATGCCAGACACTAATTTTGGGGCAGAACCAGCCTGGAAGGTCAGAAAGAGGGAAGCAAAGAGCAGGAGTGTGACAGGGTAGCTGCTACCTCCATGTCTGCACAGAAAACCAAGTGAAACTTGAGCAAAGAGCATTTGGGAGTCCTAGCACCCTACCCAGCATCACAGGACTGGAGGACTGAGACTGGGATGACCTCCTGCCTTGGGTGAGGATTGAAGCCCCTGCTCCAGAGTTGGGCATGAAGGATACTTGAGCCATGGGAAGTGAAGGTTAGTACTAGCCTGAGCATGTGGGCAAATTTGTGTCCCAGAGAGATTCTGCAAGTCACAATCCAAGATCCAGCAGGAATTTGGGATGAGTGGTCAAACCCTGTTGACAAGGGTTGACGGATGGAGGCATCAAGGACAGCAGGATGGAGGGACCTTGCCCTGCTGCCCTTCACCTATTTTCAACATGACTGATTTCTTCCTTGCATGCCCCTGTCTCTACCCATTTGTCATTCCCCATGAAGTTGGCTGCTCTCTTACCCAGGAGCCAAGGGGCACAGGACTCCATGATGCCATCCTTGGCAGACTTGAGGATGGATTCGGGCAGTGGGATGGAGTGACGCACCATGGCACCGTAGAGCCCGTACTCAGCCATCACACTGCTCCTGCCCCAGCACTTCTCCCTCTTCCGCCATTTGGCCCGGCGGTTCTGGAACCAAACCTGGAGCAGGCGACAAGGAGGGACATGGTTTTTGTGCATGGAGAAGGCATGCCAGGCCCCTTCCCTTGTGGCAACATGCATGTACTTCTGCAGCACGATGAAAGCAGATGGGTGGATGTTTATCCCAAAGGCAGTACAACCTCTTCCCTCATGCAACAGACACTGGGTATGTCTCCATCCCTCCCTCCCTTGAAGGTGTGGCAAGGGCCAAGTGTGAAAGCTGGTCCCATCCCTCTCCACAGGATGTAATTAATTTGCCATCGCAACATCTTTTTTCTAGTGGCTTTTGGCTCTCATGCCTGGGATTTTCTTTTATTATTTTCTGTGTGTCTGAGCAGTGGAACAGGGCTGCAGGCAGCAGTGCCTGCAGGGAGGGCTGGGATGGGGGTGGATGCTCGAAAGAAGGGAGAAACTGCTCTCTGCGCTTTGCCCTGAATTCCCAGTTTGAAAAACCCCTCATCTTCTCAGAAAATTGGCAGAATAATCTCTGAGCTGTGACCTGGGGGGCAGTGAGCAGAGAGGCGGGTAGCAATGGCAGGGAGGGGGTGATACTCACAGAAATCTATTAGTGCTCTCTCTCTGATTTCCATTCCTCTTGTCTCCCTCACCCTCCTCCCTCCCCAGCTCCCCTCCCTTTCCCCCCCAAGCAGAGGCATCAGCTTTAGATGAAAAATTGCTTGAGGTCTATTCAGAAGGAGGCAAAGGAAGAGTCAGCCCCAGGGGCAGCCCAGGCCTGATTGAAAAATAAGTTAATTTCAGTTTGAATCGATAGGCCTCAGGCACTGAAATATCACGGGAAATTAAAGCAGCTGGTCCCCGGGGAACCACGCCATTGACCTGCGCTAATTAATGCCATGGAGTTACCAGGCCCCTCTCCGAGAGGCAGTCCCTCCCTCCCCGTGGACACCCCAAACACCTCCTCATTTAACTAATTAGACTCACAGAAAATTGGGTGTTAATTTGTTTAGGATTTTTTTTTCTTTCTATTTTTTTTTCCTTGCCTTTCCCAGAAAGTACACGGCAGAATGGAAATGAATGTCGGGGTCTCGCTGGCAGATGGATGCTCGGGGTCACTCTGCAATCTTCTCCGACTTGATTGCTTGATTAGGTCGTTAGCACATTAAAAAAAAAAATTGCTTGCCGTCTGGCGCTGGCCTGATGAGTGGGATGAGGCGGGAATCGCCTGGGTAATTTATCTTTTTATACTGCAAAGAATTTGATTTCAATCTGCAGATATATGGAGGTGCCTTTGACACCTGTTTAACATTACAGAGCTGACAGCTTAACCCTCTCTTGTCCCCACTGCTCCTAGCTGTGGGGGAGCTCAAGCTGCAGTGGGGAGCACTGGGGGTCTGTGCCAGTCCCCCAGCTCTGCCATGGGGACCATAAGACTGATGCCACAGAGTGGTGTCCTGGTCTCAGGTGGCAAGGCAATATCATCTCTTCTGCCTGTGCAGAGAAGAACTGCCCAATGCTAGAACCTTATGGTAGGGACAGAGCTGCAGGGTAGGCAGGTGGGTGGCTTGCTAGCACTGATGACAGCCACCACTGGCCATTGCCAGGACGCCAGCCAGCCTGCTCCCCAGACTGCTCTGTGGAATGGGTGGGGTGGTGATCCCACTGGCTGTGATCCCAGCTTCTCCCAGCAGAAGACACTCTGTGCATGTCAGAGAGGATTTTACGAGGCAAAGGAAGGAGGCTGCTTCACCACATGTCACCTCCTCTGCATGATAAACAGTCTGATTTACACTTTCATACTGCCGATGTGCAACCCCTGGACTGTGGGTGGTTGCAAATCCTCCAGGGCCTAAGCAAAGACTCCCAGGAATGCAGAGCTTCCTCTCTTCACCCTCTCCTCCACGCCTGTGTGAAACATGGGTTTGCTTGGCTGTGCAGTCAGCAGGATGCTGGCAGAGGGTCTCACTCCAGGTCATGCAATCCTCCCATTCCCAGAGCACAGGGTGCAGAGCTGCAGGTGCCTCTTCACTGATGCTTTTACCACCTGCCCTTTCTCGTCCTTCTTGCCTTGGTACTCCTGTCATATTCCCACATGCCTCATGCTCCTCTTCCCTGGCCAGGTCTCAGCCTGCCCCAGCACTGCCCACTGCCACTAAACCTGCTACCCTGAAACATCCCCTTTTCTATGGCAGCGTTATGCAAATACTGGAGACAGCAGAAGCTTTGCCAGCTGGCAGCCCAATTTTGACTAGAGCTGGTAGAAAATCTTCAATCAAAAAATGCTGATTCAATCACACAGGAAAAACTGTGTCCAGCCAGTGGAAGTGTAATCAAAATTATCTATAGCTTTCTTCTGAATGCTGTATTTTAATCTCTGCTGCCTAAGACATGCAAAAATCTATGCTTTAAAGCCAAATGAGAAAATCAAAATTGCATCAACATCTCAATAAGATCATTCTGAGATCTCCAAAACCAATTTTTGTCATTTGATGGGAATTTCCTCTTGGTTTTGATTAGGAAAAATGGAAGTTTGAAATGCCAGAATGTCTAGCAGAACAGAAATCAGGAAGGCTGACCGTCTTACTTTAATACCAGAAACCATATCTTCATCTGAGGCATGAAATTAAGTGAAACCAATGTTGCTCAATACTGAGTATTGCTGTGATCAGATCTCAGTCAAGCATCGCTGTCACAAGCTCTTTCTGAGGAACACTGAGTGATGAGCTCCTGCATGGCACTGGCAGCCCTCATGCCAGTTCAGATCAGCAGGATTGTCCCCTATGTCCTGTTTTCCTGATTTTGTCCTCATTCAGATGGCTCCATCAGTGGGGCTTTCCTTTACAAGAAGATCTCAGTGATTTCTTCAAATTTATCGATGTGTTACCAAAATTTTTGCATGCCTTGATTCTGAGCTGAATTCAGAGGTATTTTCAGCTGTGTTGGTACATCAGTCACAGCATCCAAATATGCAGTTATTTATTGTTGGCAGGTCACGTTTCCAGGACGGGGTTTCACCCTTATACTTTACTCACCTTACGCAGCTCTTGTGGTTTAGGTATTCTTTGGCTGCTTATTGTCCTTGCTTGGAGATATCTACTCTACAGCTTCCTCTGACTCTGTAAGATTTGGTCTGCTTCAAACCCATGTCTGGGTTTGTCCACATTTCCTCTTGCCCCTTCCCACCCCGTGGGTTGGCTTAGCTTTGTGAAATGCTTTACTGACATTGCTCTGTACTGTGCATCTTCCTTCTCACTTGTTCCTGTCTGGTTCTCTGTTACACAGCCCAGGGTATGGTGAAAATACCGTGTTTCTGCTTCCACTGCCACAATAATCTCATGGGCAGTGGTGAAACCTTCCATTTTAGATTGAAGCATGTCACACATTTGTGCAAAGCTGTCACAATATGATGTGCAGAAGTGCCTTTTGGACCAACATGTTACACCCCAAGCAGTTTCACACCTCTTTATTTTCACACAAACACCTTTTGTGAAACATGGGAAGCTTATTTCAGGAAGCCTGTCCTAAATGGACAATGGAGAAAAGTGGACAGGTTTGTCTTGCAGTATTTCAAAGCCTTATAAATGAAAATGTTTCTAACTTTAGTCATCACCTAATTCTCACCTCCAGTGCCCACTGCCCAAAGCAATAAAAGTTCAGGCACTCTGTACTTGACTACAGGGTTGCAAGAGTTTTGGAGTGGGAGTTTTGGAGTCAAGACTGGCAAGGATAATCTCGACAGTTTCCTCCCCTGAACCACAAATGACAACTGATGCTTCTTCAGATTATTGATGATGCAGAAGAGCAAATTGTAGGAGGAGAAATCTCTCATTTTGCAAGGAGATGTGAGACTTGACACATCCTTGTTATCCACATTCATCATATTAGTTTGTTTACCTAATCAGTGCCTGAAACATTGTCTGCTAAAGAGAGAAATCTCCCTGAGGTTGGCCATAATTCAGAAATCTGAATTAGCAAAGGGATATTTTAAAACATCTGTGGTGTTTCCTGTATATTGTTTCTGTTTTGTTTCAACCTGAATTTTTTCACTGGTAACACTCATTTTCTTGGCAGCTACTTTCCAAGCTAGGGTACAAAGACAGGAGAATTGATATTGGAATTCTTTTTCTTATTAATATTAAAAAATATATATTTTCCCTCCCCAAGCATTCCTCATCTATTAAAGGAAAAGTCCAGGCTTGATAATGGTGCAATTTTGCTTCAACAAATCTCTCATCCTGCCTTTGGTACAGCATTCCAACAGGGGCATTTCAAGGAGTGAGGTTTATGGAGCACAAGCCGGTCCCAGCCCAGAGCAGCACGAGCTGAGTGTCCACTAGATGGCCGCGGGCAGAGATGCACGGACACATCGACACGGACACATCGACACGGACACACAGACGCTCCAGCACATGCGTTTGCCAGGCTGTAGGGTGCAGCTGCACACAGCTGTTGGCAGAAGAGCACCTAAGGCGAAGGGTAAAATCCCAAGGCCCCCAGGGTCACGCTGAGACCATCTCCCTGGCACATGGACGGGCAGGTGTATGTTCTTTGTCTGTCACTTCCCCACTTGAAGCACTATGGGGGGGTCGAGCTGCAGACCAGGCAACACCTCCAGCTGCCCGCCACATCCAGGGCCCTGTTGCCATCTCAGTACCCAGTTTCTCCTGACAACTACACCTCTCCCTTTTCTACCTCCTCCCTCTCCAACCCAAGACTTAACAATGACAGTGATCAAAATGAAAACCTCCTCTGAAAAAACAGTGATGTCTCATCCTTTTATCAGACAGGACCTGTGGCCCTGGCTGGGTTCAATCTGAAGATATGAACACTGTAAAGAATGGCCTCTTATCTTGCTTGGAGCATGTCCCCATCCTTACCCATGAGTACTGGGGCTGTTCAAAGGACTGCCATGAGAGCACGAGGTCTGACTGCGCCCTGGGGCTTCCTCAAATCCCTCCCTTTTAGCAATCACTACAGAAAAACTTCCTGACTGCTGGTGGAGACTGCACCACTTGTGTAAGCCTGGAAACAGTTTTATTGCTGTCTTTTCAAATGTAACATCAAAGTTATTGGTGCTGTTTATGGTGACATCACTTTCTATGACTGGTGTAAAGTGGTTATGAAGTTAAATGAGAGCAGTAAAGGTTGCACATGGGCTGCATGGCTGATTGCAGGACTCATCATCCCTCTTCTTGCTAAACACTGGGAAAGAGCTTGCTGAACTCACTTTTGAAAGAGCAAGTCATGTAGACAACATAGCAAGAGTCCTTCCTGATAATAGCTGGAGTTGTGTCAACTCACTTGGCTAACAGGTCCAACCAGAGACACAAGATGAGCTGTGAGACAGCACTCATCCCTCTTGAGTGAAGACACGATGATGCATCCAATTTTGGATCTCCTCTAAGCCAAAAGAGTAACAGGGCATTTATTGAATATGGGCTTAATCAGCACCTAGCAAAAATGTACATGATATTACCATGCCACCAGTCTTGCAGGCTAGGCCTGTCTCTGAATCCTGCTCTTAAAAGCACTACGTGGGCCAAGAATATCTATTTGTTGCAATTTATCTGACTTGTGCAACCAAAGCTATTCCCACTTGACCTGGAAATATCTTAAACTGCATTCCCTTGGAAAATCTGGAGTTTTCACCTGGCCTTATGTGGCAACATGTTTTTTCACTTCTTGTAACCTTTCAAAAGCAAAGAGCTTCACTTGCTGCAGGAATCCCATCTTCCCCAAAGAAAAACAAGTGTGCACATGGCTTGCAGGGTCAGTATAGCGAGATCAGTGGTTCACTGGTTCAGCACACACTCAGTCTGTGCATCACATCTGCACAGCAAAGGCATCTCTGAGACACTGACTTCACCACGACCACACTGTTATTCCAACTGACCAGTAGCTTAGCTGGCACTACAGTATAGGCTCCCATATGCTGGGACCTGCTGGCAGATCAGCACCCAAATTCCTCTTTTCCTAACAATCTGAGTGAAAAACAAGAAAAACATCAGGGTCATAGAAGCATGATAGTCACAAGAAAGCTCACGAGAGCACAACCATCATCCTAATCCGCTCAAACCCAGGGAGACATCTGTCATTGTCACAAATGGTGATAGTGCACATCCATCCTTTAGGCGATCACAGTACCTGACTCCATTAACCAATCTGCTATCCTGCCTGAAATATTTAATTTTGCCTTTTCCCCCACTAACACTGCTCTGCAGTTCCTGTAACACAGAGGAAACCTTAGCATAGATCTTCATGAACATCCGTATGTAATGCACTCTGTAATCATGCAGTGACACACCACATTATCACTTTCATGCTAGAGAAGGTGAGTGAGGACAGTCAGAGGAGAAATGTCACATCCCTTTCATGATGCCTTTAAATGGGCCCTGAAATCAGACCATGAGATGCCAGCATTTGTCTGAGGCTGTGGAGCACTGCCTGTGCTCTGGGACTGCCCCCATGCACTGCATGCCAGTGTCAGCTTCATGTGCCCTGCCCATTATCAGTAGACACTGAGCAAAGGGCAAAGGTGCTCTCTGACCCTCTCCAGAAAAAAACCCATAGGCACCAGAGGCAAGAGATGGCAGTATTACTGGTGCCCACTGTTCCCTGAGATAATGCTCAAGCCCACCCCTACATGTGTGGGGACAGTCTGCGAAGTCCCCAAGGGGTACAGTACATGCTCACCAATGCACTGCACCCTTGAGACATTGAAGCATTAGCTGGTAGATATCTACAGAAACATGAAATTTTATAAAATGCTGTAAGATGTAATCAGTTTCCATGCACCAGCTTGGGTGAGCCTTCAGCACTCTACTCCTACGATGTCTCTGCTTCTGGCTCTACTTGTTCTTCAGCTCTGTGTACCCTTAAATTTCTCTGGGTAATTCACAGCTGTGGGAGTTTTCACATGACCTCTTCCAGCTCCAGAAAACTGATGCTCCAGGCACTGGCTTCTGCTGTGCCACTGATGCCTGCAGCCAACACCACCAGCTTGGGCACAGCACAGCTGATGGTGTAACCTGCAGAGCTGGCAACATGTAGGCTGTCCAGGAATGCTGCTCACACCAGGACACATCTGAGCTCACCAGTACAGTCCCAGGTATCTCAGGCTAGGACCCTCCCTTCTCTGTCACTTAAGACACTGAGCCTTGATGTCAGTCATGGTCATCCATATAAGCTGAAGAAGTTGATCCAGTCAAATAACAAATAAATAACAAAGTTGTTGTAGTGACAGTTGTGGGGCACTCTGAGTTGTAAGGCTGGCAGTGAAGGGACCCAGAGATATCAGAAAGATGTGATGGACATAGCAAGTTGTCTTGGAATGGACATCACTGGCACATCTGCTTATGAGTAGTGTCTGGCACAGGTATTTATCATGCATGTTCACAAAGATGGGATGGCCAGATCCTTCCAAGATGTTTTTTCTCAATGACACTCACAGTTCAGCCCTCCCTCTGGGTAAGCCAAGCTGAGTGTCTTTAGAAAGGGAAGGGTAGCACAGTGGGAAGGTATTTTGCCATGTGGATCCCGAAGCTGCAGATGAACCAGAGCTTCCCAGAGGCATGGTTGGGCAGCCCACGTGTGCTGGCCTGCCTGAACAACACAGGTACCAGCTAACCCAGCCTGGCAAGGTGCTGCTGCTTGTCCACTTTGTAGCAGGTCAGCTACAACAGCCAGGCACGAGTCAGTCACTAGGTTACTTCTAGGCCACAGAAGGGACATAACTCCTATGTTTATAAATGTGCAACATGCATGGCATAAGCATTTATATAACTCACAGAAAGGTGACCAGATACAAGCAATGTTTGGCTTGCATTCTCCTGCTACAATTTTGAAGAGAAAGCTGAAGCTGAAAGCTCTGATAATGACATGGCAAGCATAGCTCTGCCTTTGCTCAGGCATTTGGGAGCCTACCAGATACCTGCTGAGAGAGAAAGTGGGGAGCAAAGTGTGCTTCCCAGACCAGGCAGGGCCTAAACTGAACACCTCTTGCTGCTGCTCCCAGGACATTAATGCTCAGGGTAGATAGAAGAGCACCTAATGCTTTTTCACAACCTCCGATGCAGTGCCCTCTGGAAGGCATCTTTGTTGTAGATACTGTAGAAACAGTTTGCTGTCCAGCTCAGTTCCTCTTTTCTGCTCCACAGAAGGACCTGCCAGCCTCATGCAAGTGGAGATTGAGGTTCTTGGTATGTCTGCTGAGGACTGGACTGCTCTAGAGTGCCTGAGCAAAACCTGGCTCACAGAACACCCACAGAGAAGGGCAATAAAAAAGAGAGCAGGTTTGTTCTTCCAGAGAAGAATCAGAAGAACTTGTTGAGATCTATCAGGGTAAAAGAAAAACACTACAGAGAGAAATAGATCCATTAAGAAATAAAGGGGAGAGTAAATTAACTGAGTATCTAAAGTGCCTGTGTTATTGAACTGTTAGAAAAATCTCTATTCAAAGTCAGGAAAGGAGGAAAACTTTGTAATAAAGGGTCATTAAAGGAAAACATGAATGCAACCATCAGCTGTTCCCTCTGCCAGGCGTCATAAGGCCGGAGAGGAATTAACTACTGAAATTGCTGGGATGATCAATTATTTTTTAAAAATCAGTTGGGAAAAACTTTAGTGGTATCAGAAGAAAGAAAAGAAAGTTCATCCTTAAGTGAAGAAGTGAATTCAAGTGTTCCCAGCACAGGAATTTGGGACAGTATTTCCAGAAGAGATAAAGTGGTCGAGGAACAGCAATGCCTAACCTAACTCAGAGAAGTGTTAGCCTTAAACTACTGTTGTTAAGAAAATGGGGGGATGAATGCAGGGAAGAGTTGTCACAGCCTGGCATCATGCCTGCAGAGCCATTCCTGATTCTCTTGGGCATGATAGGGAAAGCCTTTGCCAAGGCACTCCACAGAAATGGGCTTCAGCATATTTTGTTCCCCACCTTTCTCACAGGGAACTCGTGTGACCCAATGCTTGAAGGTGTTGGATCCTTGCTGGTAGTGTCTCCAAACCATGGGGAGAACAAGCAGAGTCACTGTAAAGAGCCTTGTTTCCCTCCCACTGCTGTGGAGGAGCACATCAAATTCACAGTTCCCTTTTCCTGGGACAGCCATAAACATCTTGCAAGAACAGAGCAGGAGGCAAGAACAGGCAAGTTTGGTTTTATTTGTTTTTCTGTCCCATTTAGAAAATTGGTCACCAGCTAAAGCAACTCAGGGACTGAACACAGAGGGATAAAGCAGCACCTGGGTAAAGAAAATATTTATAACTCTCTACCTCCACCTCTGCACTAAAAAGACCTTTTAAAACTGCACCTAACAGCCCCAGCTGTGGCAGGGTAAAAATCCCACAAGATAAGGAAGCAATCTGCATGGTCTAGCAATGAGCAGGAGAGTTCCCACTCCAATAAGCTGAAATGTCGTTCCTGGCCCTCCATTTTCCTTGTTTTCTCCTGCCACATTTTCTTTCTCTGTCCAAAAGCATGTAGTGTAAGACTTTTCAGACAGGAATCCCTTTGGAAAGGCTTGCCTGGGTCCCTGCTCTTGCCCATCATCCAGCCCCTCTGTTTTCAGCTCTAGTAATTAACTTGTAAACGAAGTTCTAGCACATGGGCTGAAAACAGGCCATAGATAAAGGGTAATGAAAACAATCCATTAGAGAAAGGGCCAAATTAAACAACTCTTAATTGAAAAATGGAAATGAATATGAATTTAGATCAACTAAACAAGCATGTTATTGAAGAGGCAGAAAAGTGGATGAACTCCTAACATACCAATTAAAGACATGGAGGCAGAGATGTACCATATGCCATGAGAAAAACTCATAATAACATTCTCAGTAAGCCACTAAGTTTGATTAGTTTTATGACTCTCACTTGTATACTTCCTACATTTCTAGAAGCATGGGGGAAGTTTATGACACTTATCTGGTATCACACAGTCATGACTTGCCCCAGTGCTCATGAATTATTGGCAAAGGCAGCCAGCACTAGCTGCTCAACTCTATTTCATTATTAACTGCTTGCAGGACCCTTAAAACATACATATTTTGAAATGGTTGGCTCACACAACAGCAACACTTCCAGCTTGACCTTCACCTCGGTAATCTACCTCCAACAACCCTATCCACTCTGGCAATTTCCTTCCAGCTACATGGTCCCCATGAATGTGCTGTATAGAGATCCCAGTGGGAACCCACTGGGATCTCTCCCTTACACTGGCCTTTCTCTGTTCTATGTGTGAGAGTCACCCAAAATTTTAACAAGAGTAGAGAGGTCCTCACTTCTTGGAGTAATAGTGATAAGCTTAGAAAATCCGACACCGCCGCTCTCTGCAGCCCTAAGTAATGCTTTGGCGGCCATTCCGGGCACACATTCAGGAAAGGTCACCAGCTGCATGGAGCAATCACAGCATTCCATGCTTACACCATGGGATTCAGACTACACTTCAGCACTCTGCAGCAAGCAGGAAAAGCTGGCAGGAGAGGAAGGACGCAGGGCTGCTAAAGCTGCATAAAACTAATTTTTCCTTTGTGCTTTCTATGGTGTTTCTTGAGGGCACTCTGTGGGTTCACTCCTGAGCTCACACTCAGTGCAGTACAGGTTCCTTAGGCCTTGTCAAATTATGTTCATCCCTAAACAACCTTTTTGCAAAACTGAAGGAAGGTAAGCCTCTGTCCTTGCAAAATACTCTTGGTACTTGCTTCTCTCTAAATGATTACTCCTCCTGATTCCTCCCTCCCTGTTCAACTCCTAAAGGGCTTCACAGAGATACTGAAATGATCTGATAGCTAGACCAATACTTTTTCAATTAGAGATTTAGTTGACCTTGCTTTGTTTTTAGCCAAAATTGGCCTCTTAGCTGCCTGACAAGGCTTGCTGGATGCACAGACAATCCCCACTCCGCACACAGCACCAGCCTCTTCCTGGGATTCCTTTTGCTTATGTGAGCAATTTTATTTGTCCCAAAACTTGTCATCCAATAATTACCATACAATCTTTTACCGACAAGAACTGACAATTTTTAGCAGTTTTACTACCTTTCTTAATTGATTACTTCCCTTAAAAGGTGACTCTAATGTCCCTACAATAGCAGTAAGGATCTTACTTTTTTGAAATACTGATTAATCAATTTGTTTGATCAGCAGGAGACGTATTTTAAGGACAAACATACACAATCATTTCAATAATCCCCAAATCAAACTGTTACTGAACTTTAATTTTGTAACTACTCAGTTTAAAGTTTGGGACTGTTAATAAATTCGATAGGGATAACCTATCTAAATTCTGCACATTACACTTAAGAGGTTTGTTATGAGAAACAGCAATTTAATTCAGACATCACAGTATTTGTCAGGCTCAGGACAAATTTTTAATACTTCATAGTGTTTAAGGAATACTTCCCCACAGGAATCTACTTACCTCTCTTGGATTTTACAGAACAGTCTGGGTTTATTCCTATACAGGCACTTCAATTCCTATGAATATTCTTTCAAATACATTGATTAATGTAGTCTTTTTCAAGTATCTTGCAAAATGGCCACAGTGACATCTGATCTGACTTGTGCATAGTATCTCACTATGAAAAAAATTATTTTCCCATGCTGCCCAATGGGAGGATGTTCATTTTACCTCCAGGAGCAGCCAGCTCGGTGTGGCAGTAAGACACACCCAGTGTGTGTCTGCCTTGGAAAAAAAATACACTTTCATCTTCCCTTTAAATGGAGGTTTGAATGGTTTTTTCCTGAATTCAATGTTCTCTTAAACCAGTAACTTTTTTGGTCTCTGATGGCTATTTGTAGTGTTCTGCTGAAGGTTTTACCTACAAACAGTTCCTATATATCATCCTTTCAATTGCCCTCCTTGAATTTCACTTTCACATCAAATTTCATAGGTGATTTACTTTCTCTTTGACTAATCCCTCCTGAGAAATAATTCCATGAATGAAAATAAGGGGTAGATATCAGTCTTAGGTGAGGATCCTGAGGATGGGAAACCACATGAAATGCTGTAGAAGTCCACAACATGTGATGCTCACAACAATATTAGAAAACACTTTCATTAATGACCTACAAGAGGGAGAGAGCATTGCTGAAAGATGAGAGGAACTGCAAGCCACAATGAAAATGCAAAACTATAGAGCTCCCCCAGGCAGCTGGAAACTCATACAAGGAAAAAAAAAATGCAATGATGTGAAATTATAAATATTATGAAGATGGGAGTAAAGATTCATTGTAAGCTGTCTCTTCCAAAGGGCATTAAATTATGCTAAGAGATTCAAAGCAAGATTTACTGCACTCAGGCAGTTCTGCTGCAGAACTTCTTGCCATGGGATATTAAGATATTTACATGTATTCAAAATCCCAGGAGACTGACAAAGTATTCAGTATCACTAGATAGCTGCCCTGTGTAGCATCCACCTCTTGCCACTGTCAGAGTTGGTAGGGTTGTTACTGTGCTTGTTAGCCAAAGTTAACAAAATTCCATATGAAACCCAGAACACTGAAGGGAAAATCCTGAGCATTAAATAAAATCTGTCTAAAAGAGGTCTGAAGTGACTGAATTAGAGAAATAGAAACAAATAAGGGAGGAGAGCAGTGTTAATCCAAGGCTATTTCTGCAAGGGACCACAAGTCCAGCTGAACTGGTGTGAACATACCCAGCATGCAGCTGTTGGCATGTGGTCCCTTATCTCCAGGAAGGCTGACAGACAGGATGGGCTTCCTGTAAGAACAACCACACGATTAAGAGATGAGCGTGTGGTTTATGAAGGATGATTTAAGGAAAGATCTTTGCAACTTGCTTAAGCAATGATGAAAAACAAAAGTGACAGCCAGGAGAAGAAATAGCTTAGATTTATTTAAAGAGGGTGAATTTATAACCAGGGGCAAAGAATTAGGCTCATAACAAAAAGGTCCAAAGTTGAAAAGGAATATGAGGTAAAATATCAATAAGCTAATCAAAGTTGGGAATCACCTTGTCATGGCACGTTGCACACAAAAAATACAGACAAGGAAATTGCACAGAATGTGTGGTAAGGGACCATCAATTGCTGACCTATTGGAAAGAACAGTGGTGCTCAGGACTCCTGTGTGAGCCTGATGCTCACCCTGGCAAGGTGCTCAACAAATGCTACAGAAATTCTGTTGTTTCTCATTATTTCCCCTTTCATGATCAACAAAACTTATGCACAGTCACTTTTTTTTTTTTTTCTGGAATACACATGCCATTAGCTACACCTGATGTTCAGAACAGCCATACATTGGGGTGCTTCTGCTGTCCAAGTCTAATCTGATCTCAAGAGCAGAGGGGTCACAGTAAGGAGCCCTCCTAGGTTTAGAAGCTGCAATAGAGGAAGAGTAGGCAGTTGTTCATTAGCCAGCTGCAGAATGACAGGGCAGACAAGTAAGTGACAGCTAAGGTACTTTACCCACTATTTCATTTCCAAATCAGTTGAAACACTCAGCACTAGAACGGTGCTCCAGGTGCTGAAGCTGTGCAAGCTGTGTCAGCTCTACACTGTCTGCCACAACATCTCACTCCACCTCACACAGAGTGAATGCTCTCTGCTCTGGCCAGAGAAATGGGGCCTCTGGAATTCAACATACACTGTGCCACTAGATGAACCTCTTCCTTGAAAAGGTCTTTTATGGAAAATCAAAGGATCTTCTTTCCAGCCCAGCACCAAATGGTGGCTGTAGGCAACAATAAAGTCCCATCAGTATCTCCTCTCTTGACCTGATGTCCTACAGGATCACAAGTGGAGAAGTGACCATCCATCCATTTCACTCTTTCTAAAGCAAAGCATCAGGGCTTGTTTCTCAGAGCAAAATCCTAATGCATCAGGTAGGATTTGAGATGATGGGCCATTATGTATGAAGACTGGTGGAAATCCTGTTAGCACCCAGGTTATCTACAAGCTAAAAAATCAGCAGGAGTCCTGCCAGGTCAATGGGATAAGAAGCATGAGTTGTTTGTATAAAAATGTCATTTTTGATTGAATACAAGAATAAGGGTGGTGAGGGGGGTCTCAGAACAGAGGGAAAAAAGGCTACAGTTTGTTTTGGAGCATCTTCCTGTCCCTGCACAGGCTCATACTGCAGCAGCTTCCAGCATCAGTAAGATCCTGTTAAGTGCCCTCTGAGCTACATTCCAAATCCACAAGGGAACAGTCTCCTGGGCCATCTCTTCAGCAAAGAAAGAGCAGAAGCTCAAGGCACAGCTTGGTGGGTGCTGGACCTGCATGAGGGATGAACAGAAGGAGGAACCAGGGAAACCAGGACCCTCCCAACATTGCATGGCACATAAGACAACGTCTCTTGTGGAAACTACTATGCACCAGTCACAGAGGCCAGCCACTGCCACTGTGTGGAGAACCAGGACAGGTTAACTTCCAGCCAGATCAGAACTCCACCTGCTCAAGGCGTGGCCATTACAATCCTGTGCCTTGTGTAGAAACCTGATGGGGGCAAGCCATGGGGTAAGGTGAGGCAATAGAAGCTGCTGGAGCCCACTCTTGTGAACATCATGTTAACTCTGTCCAGTGTGCCTCCCACACTGTAAACAGCAGCTGTTAAGTCTTCTCCAGCTATCTGGCTGTAGTGCATACCAAAAGCTGAGCCCTGCAGCTCAGGCTGCTCCCTCCTGCTGGAGAATTCACCACACAGCAGTGGTATTCCACACTACCTTGTTCTAGCTCCTCACAGCAGCACGACAGGATTGATATGCAGCTAAAACCTTAATGTCAAAAGCTGTTAACTTAATAAAATTTAACAGATTAACAAAAAAAAACTATCCCCAGAAACTTTCAGGGAAATGTCACTTGAGGAGGCAAATACAGTTAATACAGTCAAAGTGCAGAGGTGTTGTTAGCATCTCACTGGGACTCACCCATCATTCCTACATTGTATCATACCCACAACTGTACTAGCTGCCCACACCATCCCTGTGCATTCCTGTGTGGCCAAAGGAACAGAGATGAGCTCTTTCCCTTCAGCAATGCCTACCCAGATGTGGTCTCTGAGAGGTTCTCTTCTTGCTTTTACCAAGACCTTGAAACACTGTCATCTTTTTTTGCATGCCTGTTGTCCTTCTCTGATTTAGGATTCCCTCTGTTACACACACCCTAAATCACTGGTACAACACACCACGCACAGCACATGTCTACATACAAACAACAAATACACATCTGCCAAGAATATCTGATTTGTCTGCCTACCCATCAAAAGCAGGAGAGTGGACAGCCTGGGGAAGTTTATTCAGAAAAATGTCAGCCTCCCCATGCTGCTACCTTTTCATCATGGAGGGATGAACATGGCTGAGAGCAGCACAATAAGGGGGTCCAAGAGATATGATTACCTGTATCCTGTCTTCTGGCAACTCTGTTTTCATGGCCAACATCTCTCTAGCATATACGTCAGGATAGTGGGCCTCATTGAAGGCCTTTTCCAGCTCCTCCAGTTGATAGGATGTGAAGATTGTCCTGAGGGGAGTAAAACTCTTTGATCAAAACACAAGAAGCAGCAAAGATGATGAAGAGTCAGAGAAATGGACACTGAAAACAGTGAAACCTGGGTAGCGGGCTAATACATAGCTTTTCCCCATCTCCTGTGTTTCTGTGCACAAAAGGTCAAGTGCCAGGGTGAAAGGAGAACCAGAAAATGCCAGAAGACAGCATTTTTTACAGTTACAAATCACCTTCCCTTTCAAGGACTTGCCTCTGGAGACAGTGTCTCCCCAGCAGCAAGCACCCACAGTGATGGCAACTGATCTTAGAGACTGCTGCCTCTCGTGAGGATCATCACGCTGAGATGAAGCAGCATCTCCTCAGCACCCTGTCTGGAGAGGTGCTGAGCCCTTTCCCAGCTGCTGGTCCTTAGCCTCTTCAAACTCCATGAGCAAATAATCCTTCACCTTGAGTCTCAGTCTTTGGAGAGATTCTCCAAATGTTTTCTCCACCCTAACCCAGCACTTTTCACCAGTTTCACCCATGAGAGTCAGGACCGGCTCCCTTCCTCTGCCTTTACCCTGGCTGCTTCCACTCAAATATCCTGTTAGCTGCTCCCTGCCAGTTTGCATTACCCCATTATCCTTTAGAAATCCTCCTGGACCGCCCTGGGCAGGCAGCAGCCCAACCCACCCTCGCGCAGCCAGTTCTCAGTTTGGGACAACCAAATTGAAAAATCAGCAGCTGGAAAGCCGAGACAGATGAAAGCCCTTCTCCAGCAGATGGATAAGAGGTCTTGGACCACTTCCACTCCCTGAAGGTTAAAACTCCCACCCTTCAACTCCTCCAGTACAGAAAGTACAATTTTTGATAAAAGCTAATACTGCAATGGCAAAAAAATACTCCAAACAACAAACAAACAAAAAACCCAACCAAAAAAAAGAAAAAATCCCAACCAAAAAAAAAAGAAAAAAAAAAACCAAAACAAAAAAGCAACAAAAAGCCAAAGCAAACAAAAAACCTCAACCAAAAAAAAAAAACCAAACCAAAATAAAACAACCCTCAACCCAACAATGAAATGCAGCCCTTGTGTAAACTAAATATATAAATTTACCATCAATCTAAGAAACATGTATCTCCCAGAAGGAAATAGGAAATAGAGTATTTTTCTAAAATACACCCAAATTTCAGAAAAGCCCTTCAGTTCCAGAGAGCATAAACAGAAAATATCAGAAATATCCTCTGCTATACAGAAAGAAAAGGATTCCACCAGATCGATAATATTACTAACAAAAGCAGGACGCAAATGCAAGGGATCTGCCTGCAATCAGACCCTTCTTTAAATTCACTCTTAAATCCATTCTCTTTTCAAACAGTTTTTCTTCAACTCTGACAAATCTGTGAACTCTAAGAACAGCAGAGGCACACTGAATTATGTATTTTTTTTTTCTCTCTGGGACCACGGGAAAAATTATTCTAATTTTGATCCAGTTCAAATTTCAAGCATTCCCCTCCATCTTCCTCCGACAAGAGCGCAGCAGCCTGTCCAGGCTCACCGGCGGGAGGGTTTTGCTAACATTCAGCTGAAGTTTTCCCTTTTTAGCTCGTGCCCGGGTAGTCCCTGTCCCTTTTGCAAATCCCTATCAGCTGCCCCTTTTGGTCTTTCTATCCTGCAGCTTTTGCAGGCTATTGGCCAGTCATCTTCCAGCCCTTCCTTGGTACAATTAGAGGTCTTAACTGTTTAGTACAGAATATAAAACTACAGCCAAATGTTGCAGGTCTGTTTCTGTCTAGAACTGAAAACAAAACAAATCTGAATTTTGTTTCCTGTCTCTCATCCAGATCGGGACCTGCACACCAGTCCCAGCTGTGTTATCACCCAGCCCTGTCTAAGGCGTAAAGAAAATGAACTCTTACTTACTCCAGAACACCCAAACTGGGAACATTTGCCTGGGAAGGGGGCTTGGATTTGGAGACAGCCCTCCAGACCGAGCCTCCTGTTGCACACATAGCAGGATGTCTCCCGGGATGCTCGGTCTCCTTCCACCCCGCGTCCCGCTAAGCTTTCACTGGAGCGTCTTTTAATCCACCTTTCCTGCATCGTGGCAGGATTGATTTAATTATTCCTAAATCACCCTCAGTGGATGGTGTTTGGCCTTCCTTTGTCCTGGCGCTCTGGCCACAGCAATGCCAGAGCCCAGCACGGGATTTTTCGTTTCTGTTTGTAAAGCACAAACAAACCAACTCCATTTTAACTGTGGGAGAAGTCAGGCAAAGTCTATTACCCTGACCGTGCTTATAGGAAACCAAATTCTAAGTGGATCTTCGTTTCCTTAAACGGTTTCCCAGCCTTCTTCAGCTTCTTTGCAGGCTGTCTCTGATTCCAAACTATTTAATCTACGGGCAAAATATTTATTTTTACTTAATAAAATATTTAAATTATTGATAGAAATTCTGTCTTGCTGACAGCCAGTATTAAGACTGCTGTACGTGGAGCTGGACACGGCTTTTATTATTTCTGACAGGTTGATGATTTTCCTTCCAAATACTGATGATCCGCATTCCACTGCAGCTCATGGGCTGCTCAGGATTGCGAGTCGGGATACCTGGATCCGCAGGCAGAAAAAATTAAATAAAATTACACCTGTAGTCGAATCCCTCACTCCCTACAGGCACGTCCCCATATCCGATTTATTTTGGACGGGGAGAAAGAATAAAGGGAAGGACCCCTTGGAGAAGCCGCAGGGGCGCCGGGGCGCTCCGGCGGCCGGTGTCGGGAAGAATATTTTGCTCCAGGCCGGAGCGGGTCGTCCCCGCCGGGGCGGCGGGGTTCGCCGGTAGCCCGTTCCCTGGGGACTGCGACGACTGGAGCGGGCGGGCTGGCCGCCTCTGTCTTACCTGTGCCGCCTTTTCTTTCGTTTCTTGCTCTGATTTAGGGAGGATTTGGACATTTTTCGGTCGCTGGAGGAGACATCCTCGGAATCTGCGAAAAGACAGGCAGCGGCTGTGGGCTGGGGCTCGCTCCCCGCCAGAGTCCTCCCGGGTAGGGCCAGGCCCGCCGGCTCCGCTCCCTCCGCCGGCTCTGGCCGAAGATTTCGTTGCGATCGCGCCGCGGACGGGGCCCGACGCCGGCCGCTCCCTCCAGCGCGGCCCCAGCGCCGCTCCCGATCCGGTGCGGGCAGCTCGGGGCGATCGCCTCAGTCGGGGAAGGCTCCGGGCCGGGACCGGGTTCTAGCTCTCGCCTCTCTCCACCAGAGTCGTTTGCTGAGGCTGCTGTTGCCTCGCTGCTAAATCGCAGAGCTCGGCGAGCTCAACCAAACCGCAGGAAAACGGGAAAGCTGCAGCCCCCTCTCCGCGGCCGGGCAACCGCGACCGCCTGCCCCATCCCGGGGATCCTGGACTGCGCCGCCGAAACACCGGAGCGGGGAGGGAGAAATTGAGGTTTATGGAGCTACTAGCAAAAACAAGCTCCGGGAGGAGCTGGTGCGTGTCCGCGGCCCCGGCTCCCCAGGGATGCCAGGGCCCGGGGTGTTAAGGGCAGGACGCCGCCGCCTTTGCCCCGAAGGGGTAACCGGGGGACGGACCAGGGACCCAAATTTCGATGCGAGCTCCGGTCCCACTCCTGTCCGCACCACCTGCTCGGCCCCGGCCCCGGCCCCGTGCTGCTCGGCGGGCCGTGCTGCGGGCGGGGGCGGCGGGCACGGCCCGGGACGGGCGCCGCTGCCGGAGGGAGGCCGGGGATCGCCCCCGGAGCCAGGGTCCGGCGCTGCTGCCCGCCGCTCTGGGGGACGCGAAGCGGCCGCGGAACGGGGCCTGCAGGCAGAGTTGTGAGAGGCTGCTGCCGTCTAGGAAAAAGATGCCGAAAGACCCCTAATTCTCCGGCAACGACACGGGGTCGCGGGGGCCGCTCCGACGGGGCTCTGCGCATCCCTAGGCCGGGCGCCCGGGGCCGCGCCATCAGACCGCGGCCGCAGCCCCGGACGGGGGAAAAATATGGTCCCGCCCGCCCTTCTCCTCATTCTCGGGATCGAAACGAAATCTCCCTTCCGCCGCCGAGCGAGTGGTCTCCCGCCGGCACAGCGGGTGCGGGTGGCGGCTGGGTGCGGGCGGCGGCGCTGGCGGGGCGCGGCGGGCCCCCGGGGGCCGGGGACGTGCCTACCTGAGCTGGCCGTCTGGCTGCTGTCCAGCTGCCCGGGGGCCCGGGCCAGGGGCTGCAGGTGGACGCTCTGGGGGTCGGAGAGCACCTCTAGGAAGGTGGGCTGGGTGTAAAAGCCGGGGATGCCGCCGGCCCCCAGCAGCCCCATGCCCACGCCGCCCACCCCGGCGGGACTGAGTACGGAGCGGGCCGCCAGCAGGTGCCCGGCGGGCAGAGAGTCCAGGGCGGCCCGAGGGTGCGACGGCGGCTCCTTGTTCAAGCCCAGGATCTCCTGGATGCCGAAGCCGGTGCAGCGGGGAGGGGTGGGCCCAGAGTTGGACTTGACCCCAGCCGCGGGGGGCGGCGGAGGTAGCGGCGGAGCGGCGGGGGCGGCGGCCGCGCCGTCGGGCTTGGGCTTGCCGGGCAGGCTGGGGGCCAGCGCCGCGCCCGCTTTGCCCGTCATGCTGCGGCCAGCGGTCCCTGGTGCCCGCTCCGGGAATGCCTGGGAGCCCCCGGCTCAGGCCCCTTTTATCCGCCCAGCCGGGAGCCCGAGCGGGGTCAGAGCCGCGCAGCCAATCACAGGGGCCAGCCGCGATTAGGGATGCCAAAAAGCCGGCACCGGCGGCGGCGGGGCCGCTGTTCGGCGGGCTGGGGCCGGTGCCCGCCAGCGGACTGGGGCTGCCGCCCGCCCCTGCGCAAAGAAGGGCCGGCCCGGCCCTGCAGGCCCCGGCCCCGCTTCGCCTCCAGCCGTGCTGGGGAGGTGGGGTTAGGGAGGGAGGGAGGGAAGGAGGGATGGAGGCATCCCAGCTTTCATAAACACGCACGGCGTGGGGCACCGGCCCTGGAGGAGAGATGCGCAAGGCTTACGTGTAGGGAAACCACGGGCTCTCTGGCTTTCTTGCTCATCCCATATTCTGAGATAAATAAGAGGTCAGAAGAGAAATTAGGGACCTCGGAGGTAAACTAAGAATTAAAACTGAGCAGCGTTCCTTAAAAATACAGAGCTGGAAGCTTTGCACGTTGGAGAAGCATTCAGCTTCATGCCATCAGAGGGGGTGAAACAGTTGCTTGGACTCTCTAGACACCCATGCCCGTGAGCAGGGTTTCTGAACCACACAGTTTCTTGTTAACTTGCCTTTTATCATCTGTGGGCAAGACACCACACACCACATCCCTGCCAGCATTATCCCAGCCAAAGACATTAAACTAAGAGAAAGCCTTAGACTTCCTCTGGTTCCCTCAACCTGAGGCAAGAGCTCCACCAGCGTATGCACTGAGACCACAGTCAACAGTCCTCAGCACAGCTTCTACAGTCTGCTCACAGGGCCAGTTCATCAGCAGAATACCAGACTGGGGCTGGGATTGTAGCTCCAGATCAGCATGAAAAGTCCATCTTCTGCCTGATCTTTGAGATGTAGTAGCTCCCTGTTCCTCCTCTTCTCCATTTTGCAGGCCTCTAGGATGGTTCATCAGGCTGAATGGCTCCAGTCTTCCCATGAAGGGGATCTTGTCCCCAGGGGAAACTTGTCCTCCTGGTCTCTGGAGAAGGCTTTCCAGTGCCAGGTGCATGGTGAAACAAGGGCAGGGGACTGTCTCTGAAGTTTGTGGTATCTGCCCAGGATGGCAGTAAGAGTTTTGGACTGCCCAAAGGGTGTGTCCTGCATACTTTGAAAGTCCTCGTTTAACGTCTTGGCCAGTCAAAGGATTGGGGCTGCTGCAGATACTGAAAATCATGCCTTCCCTGGGCAAACCATGGGCACATCCACTGTGATGGTAGGACTGCTGAGGCTGTCTCATGTCAGAGCAGCAAGGTAGTCATATTCCTAGCCATTATTTTAAAGAAACTCATGTCTCCACAGAGATGGAAATGTTAATTCACAAGAGGTGAATTAACACTGCCAGGGCACCGGGGTGGCCAGCTGCTTTCTAACAGACAGGAAGCTGGGAGCCAAACCTGTTAAGATCATTGGAGCAGGTTTCCCGCAGCCCTGGCACCATCTCACTGTACCTGAGCAAGGCAAGCAGAGCAGTTGTGGGCCATAGCCAGACTCAGCCTTCAGTCCAGATCACCAGACAGCTTGATGGGGATGAGGCAGGTCCAAGTTCTGGCCATGAAGACAGGCCCCTGTGTGGGAGTCCAGATCATGGCCTGGTACAGGCATATAGCTCAGACAGGAGCCAGGAATGAGACCCTCAGTTTAAAAGCAGCTCCCAAGCAGAAGAGGGAGGAGCCCTTGCTGAAGGTCCCTCCAGATCTCTCCTGACATTTGCCTGTATCAGTGAGCTGACCTTGAGCAGCAAGCTTCACTCCTAGAGGGTGGGGAAGTTGCACTATATGCCTTGTCAGGGTCATATCAGACAATCCTACCATCCCAAACTTTGGTTGTGTCTTGTTTGCATTAGCCAATTCTCTCAGAGGTTTGACCTCTGTCCTGCCCCATTGGGACTTCCCAGGTATGGTATGCAATTTCCTTCCCCAGAACTCAACCTGGAATTACACAAGCTGTGCCTCAGCATGACTGGGTCTGTTAGGGTAAAAAACTCAAGCTATCATCCTGCCAATAAATTATTCAGAACTTTATTATGATTTCTCTAATTCTCATATTCTCTATAAACTGATTCAAATTTCACCAGAAACAGCTCCTCCCCAAATGTCTCTGAGGCTGAATGACATTGTGTGGGTTATGTGGCCCCAAGCTGCAGTCTGCTGTAGAACTAAACCCACCAAGTCTAAAGCCCTCTGAAATGTTGCAACTACCTGTGTTTGGCACTAGCATCAGTGTGAGGAGGTGCACACTGTTGTTCTGCCTGAAGAACTGCCCAGAGCTCGCACAGAGTGTGTATATGCACAGGGGCTGCTTCTCAACTTGAGCCCATGTTCTGACAGCTCTTTGTGCACCAGAATTTTTCTCTTTTTCCTTCAGACCCAGCTCTGCATCCCTGCCCAAGTACAGGTATAGGGGTGTGGGTTATTTGGGTGTTCTAGCTCAAGCTAGTCACAGAGCCCAATTTGACAAGCCCATCAGAGTTCATCAGCCTGAGGTCCATCTACAGCATGTGTCACCTTTATCATTTTTAGCCTTCTTGATGGATGATTAGAAGTAGTCCATACAAAGTTAAGGCTCTGACCACTGTCAGGATATAAAAGTGTAGGCATAGATAGGTGATATATCCTGGAGTTTCTTATATATCCAGTACCTACTTGTATTTCAACACCCCTCTAACTAATTTCTGGCAAGTCTTTCACCCTGTCTTGACCAGAAGAAATTCTGTCTTTATTTGAGCTTTCCTCAGCTGCATGATTCAGATGGTTTCCTGGGGAGAGAAACATGAGAAGCCTTGAATTCTCTCACATTTTTCTGATCCAGCTCATTCTTTTTCTTCTTCCATAGTTCATCTGTCTTATCCTTGGGGCTGAACTTTTCCACTTCTCCCATTTGTTTGCACACCTGTTCTTTATCCAGTCACAGGTATTGGGCTGACTTGGTTCTTCAGTCTTAACTTTACTTCAGTCTTCTCCTATGTCCATGGATAACTTGAATCTCAGTAGAAGAAATGTTTGTTGTTAACCTCTTAGTCTCTAAAGAAGTGTTACTTCTCCTCCATTTCTATTACAGAAGCATGCTTTTTGTCGTCTCTGTCAGCACTGGGTTCAAAGCTGTCTTTGTCTAGACAGACCTCAGTGGATAAGAGTGCCTTACAAAAAAGATGGAGGGCAACTTTTTACATGGGTAGACAGGGAGAGGACAAGGGTGAATGGTTTTAAATCAAATGAGATTCAGATTAGCTGCTAGGAATAAATTCTTTACTCAGGGAGTAGTAAGGCACTCAACAGGTTGCCCAGAGAAGTTGTGGATGCCCCATCCTTGGAAGTGTCCATGGCCAGGCTGGATGAGGCTTGAAGCAACCTGATCTAGTGGGTGACATCCCTGGTCATGGCAGGGGGGTTGGAACTAAATGATCTTTAAGGTCTCTTTCAACCCAAAACATTCTATGATTCAAACAGATAGGTGAGACCTGATCTCTCTGTGCTCTTCCATCTCCTCTACAATGGCATTTGGGTTCTTCCAGCACTGCATCACTTATCTTGGTCTCCTCTGCAGTGGAAGTGCATGCAGCTCCTGCCTGTCTCCTTTTAAAACTTATATATGGAAAAATAACTTTCTGTAAAAGTCTCTCTTAGTATGTTTTTATTTCAGCTGTGTTCTTAAACTTTGGAGAGCACTGGTGAGCCACTGAAGTCACAGTCACTGAGCATTTTTACATTATCCTTCCACCATAGGTTGCACTGTAGATGGACATACAACATGATAATGCTAATATGACAAGAAGAGACACTTGCTGTATTAATCAAAACTGCTGAGACATGAAGACTGACCAGAGCTACCTGCCTACAGAGGTTGTAAATTCTGTCTATCATATAAAGTCTTCAAATCAAGGCTGAAAGTTTTTAAGAGATGATCTATAACTCACCCAGAAGATATTGGCCTGATGCAGAAATTATTTGGTTTTGTAGCCTATTTTATCTCGAAGTTCAGGCTAGAGGGTTGTAATGTTCCCTTCAGGCCCTAAAATCTTGAACTCCACAGAGCTCATGGTGTCCAACAGGAATGTTCTATCTATATAAAAGCCTTCCCATATAAGAAGCTTCTGATGTCAAGTGTCCTATTGAACATATATTTTTCTTTACATGTCAGTCTATTGATCTCTAAATAGTCAAAGATACAAAGTACACGATGACAAGAGATTATGGCACCTGTCATGCCCATGGCCAAATGCTCCCTGTTGGCAGCTGCTGGCTGAGTTACTGCAGCCCTGAGCAGACCCCTCTGCTTCCGCCTGCTCTGAATCATCCTGGTAGTTTTGAGCTGCACCTCTTAACCCCTGGGTAAAACCTTCATCCTACTAAATACAGCAGGACCTTGGTCACTGACATTTAACAGAGCTAGGATTTCACTTTGCTTAGCACTTCTGACATTTTCCTTTTTTCCCGCTATACCTCTCTGTCTCTCCTGACACAGATGCATCCATATTTCTTGTATTTTCTCTCTGGCTGAGCACCTCTATTCATGCCACATGGAACATCCAGCTGCTAGGACCCAACCATGCTGCACCACAGGTAGTTCCTCTGTCCTGCAGTTTCAGGCAAGGTCAGAGTAACTCAGGATACCTTTCCTCTGGCAGCTTTCAGCTTGAGGCGTTGGGTGGCTCTGCTCTGCTTAGGACAAGGCATTAAACAAAACCTTTTCTGCATGGGGCTGCTGAGCAGTTAAGGGGTGGATATCAAAGCTTTCTGTTAGCTGAATATATCAGTAACTTCCAGTTGCCTGGAAATCAGAGGAGAAAAATTTAACCCTTTGAGCCAGTCTGGAGTGGATGCTGCACGTCAGTGTCCCATCACATCTGGTTCACTTCCCCTCTCTGGGCAGTGCTGGATGGGGCAACACACTTTTCCAACTCCTAAAACAGAAGAGAATATTATTCAATGGATAAATGCTTATATCTCCTTTTTAAAGAAGCTACTATAAATTATTTTTATAACAAGCTAGACCCATATGTAGACATGCTTTTAACTCTCCTGGAGCAACTGAACTTATTTTTGTTCAACCAGTTTCAAGAGTTCCAGTGTTGATTCATTAGAAAGTAACAGAGCAGCAAGATATGGGCTTTACCATGTGAACTAAAGTCTGCTCAGCAGATATAATTTTACAGTCAGCTAAAGTGTGGCATGAGAAAGTAATGATATTTGACTTTGACATCCTAAATGAAGCTGCCAGAAATGTATATAAAAATTTTCTTGATTCATCATGAATGTTGGCCACCTCATTAGCCTTTTAATTATAATATTTAATTATAATATCGTTTCTGGCTGAGGATGTCCTACTCACTTCTAAATAATGCTTTGGCACATGAGTACTTCAGGTAAATTACACATTGTATCAAAGGTGTTTGTCTGATGAAGTTTCATTTAACTATATTAGATATTCCCTTTTCTTGGTTTGTGAGAAAGAGAAAATTTGGGAATCAGTTTGATATCCTTTCCATTATCAGATAATAAAATACAATGCCTTGTTTAGAGAAAGGTATGTGTTTGTGTTAGGGGGAAATCCCAGTGAGATCTACAGCTTTATTACAAGGTATGGGTTCTTTAAGGAAAATAAATATATAGGAAAATATTACTAGATTCAGCTTCTGCCCATAGGTGAGTACCTGTCCTGGGCATATATACAAGATAAAGTATCTAAAGTAGCTTTCTAGCCAGACCATGGCGTGGGTTGCACTCTGCTCTGCCAGTTCTGCATCCTGAGCTTCAGGACAGATCTGGGCTGATTGATGAGGGACAGCAGCAGAAAAACAATGAGATATCTAGAAAGCATACATTTCTTTGGTCTACAGAGGAGATGACTGAAGTGAGATGTCAACAAGTCTTCCAACACATTTTAAAAACTGTAGCAGTGATGGTCTTCCAAAATTATCCACTATACCTACTGAGCATAGTGGATAGACCAGAAGCATTATGGCAGATGGCTTTGTCTGTAGCAAGGCAGTAGGAGAAACTCTTTAACAGTTAGGAAAGTGTTAGGACAGGATGCTGATCCTCTTTAGGGCAGGTAATAGGATAGGATGCCTATCTTGGAGAAACTTCACTGAGTAGGTTTAAGGACAGGTTACACACATCTCACATGACTGGTTTGTGTATGGTGGATCCTACGTACAGCTTGGTGAAGGCCTAGAGGACCTGCCAAGGTCCTTGTGAGCTGAAATTGCTGTCTGTACAAATGAGAAGCCAAAATGTCAAGAACATCACTGATTCCACTGCCATTCAGAAGACAGAAGTCTTCTACTAAAGGCAATCTAACAGTCAAATTTGAGAAGACAAGTGGCTTTTTCCCCAAAGGAAGCAATCTTCCTTTCCAGATCCTAACCATTAACTAAAGAAAAAATTATTTTGCCTATAAAATTGCAACAATAATCTTAAAACTGTGAAGTGAACTTAAAATGATGCTAGGGAATCTAAGCATCATTTAGAATCTAAGTTCTGATGCTGTAAAGAACTGCTCTTACTCATGCCCCATATACTAGTGAGGACATTTCCAGTTTCATTGTTTCACTTTCTCTCTTTGGAACCATGTTTGCATTTCATGCATGGAAAGAGAAGTCTGAGTGGGTAAAGGTGTGTTCTATTGATTTACCAGATGTCTTTCATGAGGTTGGTTGTGAGGCAACTCAGTGTCTTCCCAGTTTTGGCAAACATGCTTGTCTATAACCCATTGCAAATGGCACCTTGCCTGTGAGCATGCCCTGTGCTGTATTTTGGAAGAAGCATTCCAGTGGGATTTTTCCTCCACTGAACCCACAGATTGGTTTGGGTTTCCAAAAGTGGGGCACACAGACAATCTCCAAGTGATTTAACAAGGTAGTGGAACCAGCTGCAACCTTCTTCACCACATCAGTGCCCATGGGGATGTGTGAGGAGGGATGCTTCAGCAGTGCCCACCCCAGCAGCCATCTGCAGCTGTGGTGCTGCCCTTGCCCACATCCATGCCCTTGCCATGGGGGCCTGACCCTCCTGAAGGTCCAGATCACAGGTTGTGCCTGGAAGCTGTTTCCCATGTGCAGGGTGTGAAGCTGTGGGAAGGGAAGGGGCGCTGTGGCTGGGATGCTGAGTCTGTCCAGGCACAGGGCTTGGAAAAGCAGCAGTGCCAATAGGTTTCCTCTCTGCCTTGCCTCACTCCTTTTAAGCTTCTCAGGCAGTAGGAAAGGAGAGGAAACTCACAGCTCCCAGACCTCTGTGTGGGGTTCTATGCTCAAACACCACTCGGGTGCAGCTCCTCCTGGCACGTAGCAAGCTCATTTTCCAGGTCCCAGAGGTGATTTTGCCCCAGCTGGGTGAGCTCCCTGGGGACTCTCATCCTCAGAGTGTTCCCATGGACAGACATCACCCAGGTCCCAGGCTGGGCACCCCTGTCCTGCCCAGCATGAACTTGGTGCCACTGGGAGCTGCCACAACATGTTACAAACCTTGGAGCACAGGGGAATCCACAGAGACATCCTGGGCACATGACATCAGCTGGGGAAGGACTGCTGGGGCCAGAAGCAATTGTTTGGAGGCTGTGGACTGGTGAAACTTCTGTTACACATGGGTTTGGGGCCATTGCAGCATATGGATAAAAACCACCCCAGAGAGACGGGGTGAGGAACAGAACTTCTTCCCCACAAGTACGCAGCGCCACATTCTGCCTTCCCCTGTGTCCTGAGAGGCTGCATAAACCCAAGAAGGGCCAAGACCATCCAGTGGCCTCCTTACTCAGAACCCTTTTAGGAGTGATTTTAATTCGTGTAAATGAGTATTTTTAATTTGTTATACTGGCCTTTATCTCTATTACCATCTCATTTGCTTTTAAACCTAGTTTTGCCATCCTGACTGAATTCCATTTGATGCATTAGGAGTAATTCTCTTCCCAAAGGGTTAGACATTTTCTCTCCACATAAAAGTCGCTTATTTTGGATAAAGAGACGATTAGATTTATCTTTAATATTTTAATGGCAGCCAGGATTATTGGGTGGGCAGCCCCGGTTTCGGTTGTTGTTGGGGGATTAGACTCTAATAAACTCTTCAGATTGGGATTTTTTTTCTGTTTTTCACAAAGTACTTGTATTTATTTAAAAAAATTCACTTCTTTTTGAGTCATAAATTCCATTTGCTGTTTCCTATTAGTATTAAATCAAGTTGATTAAATTCATAGTGACTATTTGCACATATATCTTTTTAATTTTAACATCCACAACATAAAATCTTTAATGGTGCAATTTGAAATACCTGCAACATACATTGCTGTTGCTGTTTAAACAGATGGAAATGAGGATCCAGAGGGAAGAGAGAGGGAGAGAAGGGATGGAGAGACGGACAGACGGATGTTGAAAAGGGGGTGAGCTGACTATCCCCATCACATGTAACACGAAAGATTTGGGGCTTGATAAGGATATAGAATTTGGAGAAAGCTCCCTCTGCTCAAAATCACCAGCATCCTCTTGGCAGGCAAAAACGGAGTGCAGCCCGCCCAGGGTCGCAAACTCAATTCACCTCACGACCCTTCCAGTGCCAGGAGCCAGGCAGCCCCTAGAAGGTGGCATTTGCTCAGAGCAGATGCTTGCGGGGCTGGTGGGGTGCAAACCCAAGAAGTGAGTGCCCCTCACCCCTCGGAGCTCCGCACCCTGCCTTGGCTGTCACGGATCCTAGTTTAGGCTAATCGTAAACTTGGTAATAGAATAAAATGTCAGCAAAGTAGAAATCAATAAGTGTTAATGCTCCAGGACTTTCACTGCTGGGCTCCCCTCTCAGGCTCCCCCCTCCCGCACCATCCTGTCCCTTTGATTTCAGTCCCTTCTCTAATCCCCACCTCATCAGCTCCGGGAAGGGCTGATCTGCAGCAGAAAATCCCTCATTCGGGGCAAAATCAGCTTAATTTGCAGCAATTTGTAGCAGGTCTTTGCTGGGATTTGAGTCTCAAAATTATTCCGCGGGTGGGGGCCGGAGCCCCTTGCAATATGGGCAGAGATTTCCCCGCTCCTCTGTTTGCAGAGATTTGTCTGGGGAGTAATTACAGGCGGGGGCGCAGCCCGGCCCCCGCCCGCCGCGGCGCTGCGCCCCCTCCGCCCGCGGGGCCTGGCACCGGGCGAGCGGCCGAACACGCAGCCGCCCGGATTAGCAGCATTAGCAGCCAGCGCCGAGCAACAATTAATCATTTGCTGGTAAATACAAGCGGGAGCCTCCCCCGGCTGGCGGGGAGGGAAGGGGAGAAGGGGCTGGCCGCCCTGGCCTGCAATAGAGCAGTGAGGAGAGGAAAGGGAAGGGCTGGGGAGGGATGGAGACGCCCGGGGACCTTGTGGCCTCGGGACGGGAGATCAGAGCAGGCAACTTTCCTTCCGCTAATGCCGCTAATTACAGGCGGCAGCTCCGCCGCCGGCCGCGGAGGGCTCCCGGGCACGGGGACCCCCGGTTCCCGGGGCCGCCCCGCGCAGCCGGGCTCCGGCCGCTCCGGGCGGGCGCCGGCCCGCGGGGGCAGCCCCGGCCGAGCCCGCCGGGGCCGCACCAGCCCCGGGGAGCCGCTTCGCACGGCCGGGTACCCAGTGCCCAAATCCACGACCCCAATAATCCCGGAGGATGGGTGCTCAATGGGGAGCGTCATTGCGAGTGTGGCTTGGTTTGCGGGAGAGCGAGAAACAGAGCGGTGCGGAGGCAGCCGCTGTCACAGCGCGTTCGGGTGCCGGGCCAGCGCTTCGCTTGGCACCCCGTCACTTTCTTGGTAAAAAATTAGCTTGAGGTGGAATCGGAATTACACGTGTTAAATTAATTAAAAGCTGACTAATTAGTGGGTCTGACAAATTCACTGGGGAATCATCCACTGCCAGAGAAATTTTGAAGGTGCGTTGTCTAGAGATCAGTTCTTGGTCCATACCGTGGAGTATCTTTGTGGTGACTCAGAAGAAAATACGAAATCAATGCCGGTAATGATTTCTACTTGACATAAAAATTGGTGGAGTGATAAATAATGATGGGAGTAGGTCAGTTATACTGAGCAATCTGGATCATTTGGCAGGCTCTGCTCATTTGAACAATATGTGATTTTAATATAGCCAAATGCAAGACTGTATATCTCACAAGAGAAACTGAAGGTCACAGGCTGCTGTCATGGGAAGCAGTGGCTCTGAGGATGGAGGAGATGTGACAGATAATAAAAACTAAGCATGGATTTTTGGTGTAATCTGCTCTATCAGAACTATGCCATTTCTGGATCTATCGGCAAGAAAATATTACCTTAGCAGGATAAGGGTGGTCTTGGCATCTCAGGACCATAACAAATTTATACTGTGTCCACTTCTGGTGTCTATGTTTTCAATAAAAAAAAATCACCAAAGAACTGGAAATTATTCAGATAAGAACTGCATGAATAACCCATGAGTTAGGAGAGACACTCAGAGGTGGGAAGGTTCTTTAATTTATTAGCAAAGGCATAACAGGATTTAGCACTAGAAGGTCAAGCTAACTAATTCATAATTAATTTAATTAAATATAAGTATTAATATAAGTCCTGAATTTTTCACAATGAGAATAATTAGTAGAGTAGGCAAAATATTTTTGAAACAGCTTCTTGTTGAAAAAGAACTCCTTTGGATGGAAGTGCTTGGGCTTCAACAGAAAAATATTTGGTTGCTTACAGAAATCCCTAGAGCAATATAATTTTGAAACAGTTGGTTTTACAAAATTGTTCTGAAATGTATTTTCTGTTGTTAATTTATGCATCTTCATTTTACATTATTCTACTACTACCCCATGATAGAATGAAAAATCGTTTAAATCTATTTTCATTTTAATTTCAAACTGTTAAGTACATTTGCTACATAGTACTGGGTAAATACTAAATTAATGGAAAATCCTTTTGTTATAACAGGGCAGAGAATCTTCATGCTGCCAAAACTGAAATATTTCATTTGCCATGAAGTTTCAAATTACCTTAATGATTTTAAAATATAAAATAGGAATCACTATGTCCACTGTCAATCACAGTGTCTGTATACTCCAGGCATTGTTTGCTGTCATGTGTTGCTGATGACCTGTAAGTCTAGTTAAAAAAAAACAAAACAAAACAGTTGCAAAAACAGCACTTTAAAATTACAACATTAATTCTTCATGGAGAGAAATACTTTAAAATGCTAGAATTTTCCACAGTATGAGAGAACCTAATTTACAGCCGTGTCTAATATTCCAGTATTAACACTGCTTACCTGAGGAATGGTCTTTCCCACTTAGACCTTCTAAAATATATGCTCCAGCACGGAAAAACCTTGAGTTTAGGCTCAGGTCAGACTTGGTGACTAATGAGTCTGTCCACATTCAGTGTGGTTTTTGGATCCAGGTTGCTTTCCAGGAGCAAGTGTTCTGGTCTCCTCAGTTGCTGCTCTCTGTGTTGCACAGGGGTTCCAGGAGGCTCAACCTGGTGTTCTTGCACATGAAACAGGAAGATGATGTGGTTTGAGCCTCCACTTCCAACACCCTCCAGCTGCTAATGGGTCCTCACTCCAGATAAGAGTCTGAGAGATAAGCCAAAAAAAAAAAAAATATCCATGGAGCCACCATTGAATCCAGTAATGGGGAATCAGGGTGAAGGGATGGAGTCAAAAGGTTCCTCTACCTGGGTAACCCTATTTGGATCTAAACAGGTGACATTCCCAAGCCAGGAGTTAGACTGTGGTGATCCTTGTCAGTCCCTTCCAACTCAGGGTATTCCATGGCTATGAAGCTGGGGCTGTGTGGAGGCTCAGTGTGACCCACGGTGACCCCATGCCACCCTTGCTCCCACAGCAAGTAGAAGGGCTGTGCTCATTTCCCAGGCATCTGCCAGCAGGTGTCACTTACACCACTCTGATTTGAACCACTGGAGTCCCATCATCCCTTTGCTTCCCCCTTGATGAACCAAAGGACAGAGGAGGCAAAATGAGCCCAGAGTGCCCTTTGTTTCCTTGGAGTCTGTATTAGTAGCTAGGATATCTCAAGTGTATCCCAACTTTGGGTTGTTCAGGGTAGGTCCGTTGTTTATGAACACTCCTGGACCTCTTTCTCATCTTGCATCCTTGCATATCTTCCAATGTGCATCCCATTTTTTTTGGAAGACTTGTCCTGTTCTGTTGCAAAATAGCCTCTGTTTAGCAACACATCTCTGCCTTCATCCTTGTGCGGAGCTGAGCAGCCCACCTTCAGATCAGTGTGGACTCCTGAAAATGCCAGCCTCACTCCACAGACACTTTACAGTTGAATTTAGATGACTTTAAAGAGCATTTTGACAGTCTGGGCTGAGAAAAGCCTCTATCATTGCTGCTGCTTTTGTGTGGTATAGCACGGGCAAAGCTGGCTCTCAGCCACTTGCCAGGGGTTTGGTTTGCCTGGCAGAGAAATGCCAGGCAGAGAAATGCCTGCCAGGGAAACGAGCCGTGAATGTTGGTTAGATGGGAACAGGTTATTGATAAGGAAGCACTCAGAACTGAACTAAGGTGTCTACAGGCCCTGGAAAGAAAGGAGTGCTTTCAAGGTGGTGCCACTGCTCCTCATGGGTGATGTGCAGGAGCATCACCTGGAGATGATCCTGCATATGGGGTGGTCTGCAGAAGTCACTTGGCTTTGGTGTGCTAAAACCCACTGTCATCTGATGAAGTTATGGGAGGACTGGACTGCAGTGCTCCTGGCCCCTCTGCTCATGCTATGGCACTGCCCTTTGTTTTCAGACTCCTAACAAAACATGGACTAAAAAACTAAATTAAACATTGCAATTTGTTCTTAGATTTGTTGTAAATGCACATCCTTTTCCTGAAGATTTCCATAACAATCATCAAGAAAACCACTTCAAACTAAGGCTGCTCTAGAGGATCATAAACACTAGAAAACCAATGCCAAAACCCTGATGGAAACAATGCAAAAAGAGTGACAATAAAAAGGTAATGTGTTAAAGGTTTGATCATACTTCCAGTTGACACATGCTCTAACATAAATCTAAACCTGGGAAAATTAACAATAAAGAAACATTTCACTAATCCCTTTAACTTTGAATCTCTGCAACAGAAATACCAAAATGCAAAATGTTTTCCTGTGGTCTTTAGAGGTAGATGAATAAAACAGAACAAAACACTTTTTTCAAACTGGAAATCATTCCTCTACCTTCAGTAACTATGGCTTGTCTTGCATTAACCTAGGGGACAGATTTTCTACCTCTCCTCACATTATCATATTGAATAATACTCATAGAAGCCAATTGAACTACTTGTGAGTAAAATGTTACTCAGAAAATAAAACTATCAAAGCCAAATCATATGTAAATAATATCCTTCAAAGTCTGCTGAACACATCTTCTAGCCACAGAGCGATAACATTTTAATTATCGAAATATAAAAATGCTCACTGCAAAAGCCCAAGAGTCCAAAGTTTTTTAATTAAGTCCATAAAAAAATAAATATATTAGGTTGAAAATTGTAGAAGGCTTTAAATAATGTATTAAACTTCTTTTGTTTTTTTCTGCATTAAAATGGCTCCAGTTGGTGTTGTCAAACCTTTGGCACCAGCAGGGCTTTTTAATAAAAGCTGAAATTTTCTTGTACTCTCTTGATTGTTAGAGGTCTTTGTGAAAAGCACAAATATAGTGAGATGCAAAGCAGCATTGTAACATTTAGCAACAACACAGAAATTACAGTTAATGAAGAATTTTAGTTGCAGTGACCTGTAAATGAGACGTTACCTTAACTAGCTCTTGATCATCTTCCTTTGGAACTGGCAGCCCATTCTGCAGTTACCAACTAAACAAGGAATAAATACTATGTGCTTCCAGCACTTACAGAAACTAGCTTATCAGAATAAACCTTCATAAATATTTTTGAAGTTTAGAGTGGTGTTTCCACAGGAAAAAACAAGATAATTTACCCAAACTGCATATTACTGGAATGATAAAGTAAATCTTCACATTTCATTTGTGCTAATGAAGGGGGTTGAATGACGGCTTTCAAAACTTTATACATTTTGTAGTAATTAATTTCTACTTCTTTTGAAATGGTTGGGGGATTTTGATGCTAACATTTTCAGAATTTATTTTGGGAAACATCTGCTGATTCTTGGTGAAGCTGTAGCTTTAACTACATCCTTTATGTCTAAAAATACCCTTCTATTTTAAAGAAATAAAAGGCATATTAAAGAGTAAAATAACTACCAATTATCATCACAGTGTCATCAGTGAGCTCATCAAAATGGTCTGTGTAGTATTACATCATGTAGGTTTGCTCTCTGGGCCTTAGACCTTCAGTCTCTCTGATTTCTGCTCCACCATGGTAGAGCCAAGCCAACCAAGTGCAGATGGCTTAGTGCTTAGAAGAGGCAAAAAGTGCTGCTGTGAGCACTGCTTTTAAGGGTGATGTATGAAGGGAGAGCAGAGCTTTTAATTCAGGAGGACTGCATTCACATAGCAAGCCAAGACATTGGAGGTTTTAAATATCTGGTATCTGGGTACAGGGAGGTGAGTCTATGACAGTGAATATATCTGTTTTCAGCTTCATTTTTCTTGTAAGAGTGTATCTAAGCAGTATCCCTAATCATCACTGTCCATGTCTGACAAGCCCCATGTTCAAGTAGTGGGGAAATTTGACTTTGGCTGTTACTGGCTGAGAGTTTCCAAATCATCTTATGAAATTGCCTGAAATAAATTGTCCACTAATATCAGCAAATGATCTTTTTTCTTGTTCTAATTTACAAGAGGAATAGAAACAAACTAATAATAGTTTTTAGTTATTCAGCTTCATGCCATTGCCAATCACAGTGAGTGGTTGTTTGCACCAGAAGTCCTAGCTGACATAGGAGGGTGGCAGCTAGGAGGGAGGGAGGGAGCTCTGTTAGACAGGGTGGGGAATCCCCATGGAGAATTCAGATAACAAGGTGCTATATTTTTCTCTCCAATTTTTTTTGCCTCCAATACTAAGTGTGGCACAATCTCAGCCTGGCTCTGGGGTATTTTGGCTGTATGCTTGGGAGGGGAGAAAATATCACTAAAAAAAAAAAACCCATGGCAAGTTTCCTGCAAAAGTCTGGGTGCCCTTTTTCAGGAGAGACACCACAGGGGCTCAGGGACTTGCTGCTGGTTCTTCCATGTGCTGCTAGTGCAAGAGAAGGAGCAGAGCCTCTGTGCTGCTTATGATTTTAAAACATCCAGGACAGTGAAGAAATTGCTCTGCATGACTCCAAAAGACAAGGAGAGGGAAACCTTTAAAGAGCCTGCCTTATGAACCTAGGGAAAAAGCAGTGATTCCAGAAATGTTTAACAGAAAAGTGAGAGTATAAAGACACCATCGTTAACGTGGCTTGAAAGACAGGACGTTAATGCAGCTGAAAGCTATTGCTGGTTGGATCTGCCAGGACATCCCCAGCGATGGGTGTATCAGCAGCCGGAGGGGCTTTGACCCTGTTGACGTAGGTAGTTATAATCGGGAGGAGAAAGTGGAGAGAAGGCACAAGAGGGATGGAGACCAAGAAACAAAAAAGAAAGAGGGGGGAGAGAGAGAGAGGAAAGAAAGGACAGAGGGAAAAGGGAAAAGGAGAAAAAGAGAAAATGTGGGAGGAGAAGAAGAGAAATGGGAAGGAGAGCAAGCGAGACTGTATTTCTATAATTACTGTGGATTGGCTCGGATTAAGGGCAACTAGCTATCTCTTGGTTTTTGCTTTTTATATAACAACTAATCTCCTTCTAATCAGTTATTATTAAATTATATTCCATTTTTAATTCATTCACAGATCATTGGTGGCACAATTCGGACATCTGGACAGATAATTGAATAGAGATAATTTATGTAAATGAGGAACAGTTGTGTACAAAGGTGGGGGAGGGGAGATTTCAGCTCCCAAGGCCGGTGACCTAATGAGGACTCTCCAAAAGCTGCCCTTGCTCCCTGGGAGGACTCAGGTGTGAGGGAGGATGCTAGGGATATTTGAGTATTGTGTGTTGGATATTAACACACATGCAAAAGGCCATCAAGCCTAACCTGTCTCACTTTACCTGAGGGACCAACCTGTATTGAACATAATTTCTCTGAAGGCTGAAAACAGTGGCCAAATCAGCACCTGGTAGTGCTCTTTGCATCCCAGGGAGAAGTTGTTTCTAAACCAAATCTCTTCATGATTTACAGTGTGATACCCCAGAGCTGCACTGACCTGACCATAGGGTGGAGGTAGCAGTGAAGGGGTTACTCCAACTCAGACCACCAGCTAGCTGCCAAGCCTTGTACCTTGTGCAGGTCAGACTGGAGCCCTGGAGGCTATTTCTTACTCCTCAAAAATGCCTCCCTGCTCTTTGATAGATGTGGTCTGATCTTTCATTGCTTGTGCCAAATTCTGAATTTTGGAATCAGGAAAAACTTATGTAGGCAGACTGGAAAGAGGGGTTCCATGATCAAAGGCAGCAACCAAGTACCACAGAGGAACTGGACTAATGCATTGTGGTAACAGCAATATGAAAGAACAGCCCCAAGATTCTGGCTTATTGTCATCTATCTGGGAACTGTCAGGATGAGCAAATACAGAAACTGAGTCAAATACTGTCCAGAGAGAGAACACAATGTGGCAGTGGGATACATCAGATCCAGCATAAATACCTACAGGGTAGGGAGTCTACTTTGGGCATATTCCCACTGTAGGCAGAGGACTATGATCAATAGGCTCAGTAGAGCCTAGGACATGGTTTATCTTACCTCGATATAGGACTAGAGAAGTAGCCCAGGACTAGCTCAGGTGTTGGCCTCTAAAGTTAAGCAAGATAGATTCAACTATGAGGGCAAGAGGCATTACTCTGCTTTTGCAGTAGTAGAACAGCACAACTACATAATCCTCTGCCTCAGAACAAGGGAATATTAAAATGAGGTTCTAGTTCTGGGCTGTGGTTATATTACTTTTTTACAACATTTGGATGCCACAGACCTAGATGCTGAAGAAAGAGGCACAATAAATAATTTTATCTTCCAAAGGGGGAAAGAATGCTAAACTCAATTGCTATAGCAAAAATCTAATTTCCATCACTCTATCATAACAGGAGGAATTTTGCTGTGCATACTGAATTGTCTTAGTATTATGGAACTGTTGGAGGAAGGGAACACCGTAGATGCATTCAGTGTGTGGGAAGACTACTCACAAGATTTGTTTGTCAAAATAAATTCAGGTCGAATTGCCAAGAATACAATGCAAATGAAATTAAATCGGTTCAAGTGACCTTCTTGCCAGTGTCAGAAATACACTGGGCTTTGTTCAGCTCTGCAGGGGTTTTTTGTTGATAAAAAAATTCCCTCTTCAGGTCAGTTCTTGAGGGTCTAATTAGCAAAATGTGAAATTTCCACTGGATGAATTATTGGGAATTTTTCAGACAGGAGTTATCAGTGATAATGAGAATGCAGCCATATGACTGACTGCAACCATAAGGTTGGGACAAATGTTCTCAGCAAGGAGGGTTTAAATCAGCCCTCCTTCAAGTCTTCATAACCAATGAAGAAAGGTGACTAAGGTGTGTATTAATGCTATTTGCTGAATACTGAGTTGGAAGAATTTATGTCCATGAGCAGAAGAAAACCAGAGTGCTGCAGCATGAAGAACATAGGTGGGAGTCAACTCAGCAAACTATTAAAAGGGAAAAATCCCAGAGCCAAAAAATGTGCCTCAGAGACAGGCAGTAGGACAGTGAGAACAGCTGGGCATAATAGTTTGGTAAGATCACAATGTACATTTACAATATGACAAAGCTGTAAAAAGGATTGAGACAGCTCCACATTCAGAAACATGACATTGTGGAGCAGCCTATTAATGTTGTATTTCTCCAGTGTTAAAACTCAAATTTCCTGTGCAGTTTTGCAATTTTGTTTCTTAAAAAAATACTGATAAATGGAACAGAACATAGAAAATAGGAAAGAAAATGCCTGGGAACTTGTGGTTTTGGTCTGTGAGCCACGCAGAGATGTGTCTGACTTAAATGATAACTGAAGAAAGAGGAATAGGAATCCCTCAGCTACCAGGAAGGTACAGAATCTGATGAGAAAGCCTAAGATTTGGGCTAGCACCAGGAAGAGGAGTACTAGTCACTAAGTGAAAGGCAGATCACAGGTCACCTATCACAGGATAAAGATGAGCATTGAGAGGGAATGGATGACGTTAAAGTGTAGACATGTCCCCAGAGCAACAGGTAGCACTGTGGGAACCCTGTCACAGGGAATATTTAATAGAATAGATATTTTCACTCTCACACATTTGCAGTCTTACTGGTGGTAGCCACCACTGACACAGGAGCTATGAAATGCTGCTGATTCCTTGCATCCTGCCTGCTTGGCTCGTATAAATCCCAGTGGAGGCAGGAAACTCCTACATAATATACCATGCCCCATCCCAACCTTTTTGATACATTTTCCTGCAATCTTCTGCATGCTCTGTGTCTTTTCTGATGCTGCCTTCCCTGAAGCATACTGAGGGCTGCTATATGTCTTAGGGTTTCAAACCACTTTTCATTATGACTACTGAACTAGTTTGGTAATTGGTGATGTAGTCTGTTAAGAAGGGACTATTGCATTTGCTTGTTTTAACAATATTTTATAATATTAAGACCTCGTTTCTGTTATGGTGGAAAAGCTTCATAAGAAAAGGAGCACTGCTGTGTGTTCTAAACTTATCCAGTCTGGGGTAGTGTATTTCCTTTGCAAACTCATTCAGTAGCAAAACCTCATTGACATTTATCTCCATTTGATCTCCAGTTTCCCTCACTTTATCATGGACTTAGGCCACTGCATTTTCCCAAAGGAGCAGGTGGGCTGTGATGAAAATGCAGACTCAGACATAATTGACTCTGAGAGAGCTTTGAAGAACAGAGCTAATATCCTGGCTTGGCAGACAATGCAACGTGAGAATCAGCACGATGTCTAGAACACAACGGTGAGCTGCTCATATTGACTCAAAGATGGATCCTGAGAATGTGTCCACCTTTAATCCCAGATATAGTGGATATAAGTCCATGGCCCATCTGGCCAAGGGACCATTATCCTCTCATGGTTTGTCCCTGATCTCAAATGAAAAGGTTTGTGCTCCTCAGACAGACAAAGGTGTATGGAGCATCAAGTGTGATACAAGTGTATGATACAAGCATCCTGGTTTGTATCAGAAATAGTGTGTCTAGCAGGACAAAGGCAGTGATTGTCCCGTGTTCTTGGCACTGGTGAGGCCACACCTTGGGTCTAGTATTCAGTCCTGGGCCCCTCAGTACAAGAAAGACACTGAGGTGCTAGAGTGTGTCCAGAGAAGGGCAAGAGAGCTGGTGAAGGGTCTGGAGCACAAGTCCTGTGAGGAGTACCTGAGTGAACCGGGGTTATTTAGCCTGGGGCAAAAGGGACTCAGGAAAAAACTTACTCCTCTACAACTACCTGAAAGGAGGTTGCAACCAGGAGATGTTCAGCCTCTTCCTCCCAAGTAAGAAGGAATAGGACAAGGGGAAATGGTCCCAAGTTGTGCCAGGGGAGGCTTAGATTGGAGATTAGAAAAAAATTCTTCATAGAAAGGGTTACCAAGCACTGGAACAGGCTACCCAAGGAAGTGGTTGAGTATACCTCTGGAGGTATTTCTAAGACACGTAGATGTCGTAGATGTCTTAGATGTGGGTTTTAGGGGCATGGTTTAGTGCTGGGTAAACAGTTGGACTCAATATTAAAAGTCTTTTCCAACCTAAATGGTCCTACATTTCTGTTCTGTTATTAAGAATGCATGGGGTCAAGGAAAGAAGGTGATGAAGGACAATCATACAGACTGAAGATAGTTGGGAATAGAGAGAAAGGGTAAAAGAAAAATTTCCAGCCTTTACTTGTAATTCCATTACTTGTGGTGGATACTGATGCCAACCTCATACATTTACAACCTTCCTAGATTTCCCCAAGGAAAAGCTGCAGAAACAGATATTTCTATTAAGGTATATAGACAGTTTATTTTAAGTCTTCAAGGCATCACTTGATTTAGTTTTCCTAGCAGGGAGGAGCGGTACCAGTAGTCACAATGGTTATCTGGTGGTGATAGGGAAGCAGATGCTCACACCACTCTTTTAACTCTCACAACAATGCTCAATCAATCATGGGCTCACATGGCAGTGATCTGGGTGGCACACCCCTGCCCTTTTCCTTTAGCCAGACCCCAGAAGATGGGCCAGTACTTTGTCCATCTCCAGAGTTCGGTCAGCTCTTGGGTTTCCATCATTTTTCAGGTCTCCATTCTGTCATTATTCCTGGTTAGAAAGAACAGATTGGGGTGTGGGTGAGGAGAGCAGTGATGTGTTCAGTGCACCAGTGTCACTTCCTTATGTCTCATCTATCTCTGTGCACTTGCATCTCAAACGCTGCTGAAGGTTAGATGGTGCATGTCAAATGAGAAGATGGATTACTAGAAAACTAGTACTAGTGGGAAGCCAGAGAAGCTGTCTCTTTGTCCCTTCTGCCCTGTGCCATGACCAGTTATACCCATCTCATTCTTGACAGAGGGACAAGCATCTAACTAATCTCTTCCAGTGTCTCCCTGCACTGTTTCACTCCTCCTGCTCATTTTTCTCAATTTTGCTCCTAATGTCTAACATAGACCTTTCCTGCTACAATTTCCTGTGGCACAGAGGGCGGTTTTCTTCCTTCTTCCTATACAGCTTTCATGCCTGGAGACTTTCTTTTATCCTCTCTCTGTCTTCCCTCTTTGAGTTACACAGCACCACTTCTTTCACGTTCTCCTTGCAGGACGTGTCAGATCCGTGATCATTCTCATTGCCTTCCATTAGGCACTCTCCAATGAGTGCACTGAGAAAGGCAATTCCAAAACTGGGCTCAATACACCAACTAAAGTCTCACCAATGCTGAATACAAGGAAAGGTAATTTCCAGAGGTCTTGACAATTGTGGTCTTACCCATTCTTCACAGTAGGAGGTTTGATTTATTTGTAATACTATACTATTTTTACAGTGCTTGCAATCCCTTCTAAACCCTACTGTTTTTTTGGAAGAATTGCTACATAACAAGTTGTTTTCCAACCCTTGTTTATGCATTTCATTCTTCCTGCATCACTGAGATTCTTTGCATGGTTTCTTACTGATTTGCATCTACATTTTCCCAACTACTTTCCGAAATTGCCAAGATGATTTTGAATGCTATGTCTGTCCTTCAGTGTACTTAAAGTGCCTTCCAGTTCTGTCTTCTTGATGTGCCCACTCCCTCTTTTGTCATCTATGTTGTTAATTCATCCAGTGAGCAGAACAAGACCCAGTACAGATCTTCATGGAGCTATTCTCAATACCTCTTTTACCTTGATAGTAAACCACTGAGGAATACTCACTGAGCAGAGTTTTTCAACTAATTTTCCATCTATCTAATGTTAGTTTCTGCTAATTTATATTTCCCTAGTTTACTCATAGGGATGGAAATGGAGCCTAAACAGCTTATAGAAGTAAAGATACTCAACATCTTCTGTTCCTTCTTTATCTACAAGACCTGTTGCCTTGCTACAGCAAGAAATTAGATGGACTGAAAGTGACTGATCCTTGACAAGTTCACACTGAAAACAATTGATTGTCCCATTTTAGCCTTTGATATTTAGAGATAACTAGGTAATTTATTCCAGAATTTTAATTATCCCAGAATTTTAATGGGAAAGGGAATTAAGCTGATTGGTCTGTAATTACCCATCATCCTTTCCTTCACTTCTATAAGAGCAATGCCTGTGATTTTCCTGTACTCCACCACATCTCTTCAGGTTCTGGAAGACAGCCACTACTGACTCTGAGACTGCTGTAGGCAAATTTCTAAGCACCTTCAATGAAGCTCGTTATGCCAAATAAATCTGAATGCATCTAACTCAATAACATTACCTCTCCCATACACTTTTCTTATTCTATGCCAAGATTATAGTTCTTTATCACTGTTATTAGTTTCTCTAATATTATTCTCTGTCAATAATTTTCACTACCTCTTGAGCAGAGATCCAATATTTTGCTTAGTCTTCCTCTTACTACTAATGATTTTACAGAATGATTTCTTGTTCCCTTTGATTATCCCACTACTTACAAACTTATTTTATGCTTGGCCTTTTTGATTATATTCCTGCTTGCCTCTGCTGTTCTTCAGTACTCACCTTTTGTGCTCCAAGCTATTGCTTATCTTCTGCACCTTTCCTTCACAGGTGTGAGGTCAATGGCAAGTTTGTGAACTAACCAGGTTGTTTTAAAATTTTTTTCCCCATTTTACAATATGACAGCCCCTTCTGGAGCAGAGGAGGATGAGGGGCTCAGAGAAATAGGGCTGTTGTATCATGAGTTTGCTGCAGTTGAAGAAGGTGGTTAAGGGGCAGGTTGAAGGTTGACAACTGGATTAGGAGATGCCAGAGGCAGGGAAATGCAGGAGAGCTTTTTTCCCCACAGTGGTATTTGTTGTAATGGCAATTATTTTGAGCATTATTAAAGATCATAACCACATCTCTAATGACATTTATGTGGAGGCAGTGAGACTGCATCCTTGAATTCTGCAGTGAGGGGTTAGCCTGCTTCTCCTGCCTGGTGGTTAATCTGATCCTCAGCTCACTAACAGTGAGGGCAGGTTGAGGAGGGGTGGGAGGCAACAGTGCTGCAAGGAGGCCCTGCACTGTAAGGTACCCAGGGACAATGCCACAGCCCTGGTGTGCCCCCACAGTGGGGCCCTGGCACCACCTCTCACTATGCCACCACCAAGTCCCCATATACCTTCCTCCAGCAAAGCCAGGGGCTGAGTGCATGGGTAGAGGGCTTGGAGAATGCCAGGGTGAGGTCCTCCTCAGTGCCCTGTCACCTTGCCAATGCTGCCCCATGGCCATTCTTCTCCAGAATCCCAGTGTCAGAGTCCTTGCCCCTTTATACTCCCCATTTTGCCTTGACAACAGGTGCTTCTCCTCCTGCTGCTGCCCTGGGCTCTATGCAGACAGCTCCCCTCCCTGTGCTCCTCATTAACACCCCTCCGAACCGGCAGGAGCAGACACCACCAGCAGCTCCTTTCCCCTCCAATCCCCTCCCCTTCCCTTCCATAATCTATCTAAATATTAAAATGAGTTTGTCCCTGATTTACATGCGTAAGAAGGGATGTAATAATGAGGACGTAGATTAGAAGATTTAGCACAATCGTTTGTGTAGATTGTGTCCCATCAAAGGGCAGCTCTGACAAGCAGAGATTAAGGAGCAAACAGCTGCCGCTGGAATTCAGTCCATTTGTTTGTTTGCTGTTTTCTCTCTTGACTCCAGCAAACAGTCTCATTAACATGCAAGTGATTTGCCCCTTAAGCCTTTTCCTGTTTATTATTGGGGGAATTGCTGACAGGGGCTTTGTAGAGTCTCTGGCCCAGTTCTGAGAGATCGACATGCAAATCAAGATTAAAATGGGAAGTAATTAAAAACAAAGAAGGGGCCATGACACCTTGGTCCCCTCTTTCCTTTGAGGGATCTTAAAGTTAAGACAGCGGGAAAAGGTGAGTGGTGAGCAGAAATGGAGCACTGTCCACCAGGCCTGTGTGGCCCTGGCAGGCCCCTCTTGGTTGTGGTGTTGAGCTCTCCCTTTCTCCTGCTCTCCTCCACTCCCTCTGCCTCCCCCTCCTCAAAATATCTGTCTGCTAAACTCATTTGCAGCCTTTTCATCAACGGCCTCGTTTGGCAGCACCTTCCATATGGTCCCTGCTTGCTGCCCACCACAGCCTCAGCACGTTGGGCAGCACACCCTGGACCCATTGCTGCCTTCATGTGCACAGCCCCTGGCCCAGGGCCATCTGTGTCCTCTGCCCCCTTAGCAGTGGTGTCCCCATCCTGCATCATGAACCTACCAACAGAACTTGCAGATTTTTCAACATCCACAGTGGGTGAGGGACTGACACACGCAGGGATTGTGTAGCAGCCATGCTCACAAGTGCTGACAGTGATGCAAAGGGTCTCCTGAATATATACAAGGGTCTCCTGAAGCCACCTGGGTTGTGAGGGCTAGCTCAGGTCACTGAGCTGGTTGGGAACAAACCAGCACAGTGCGTGTTTTCAGTGTGTTTCAGCACCCAGACTCAGCCGGTGAACACTGCTGGTTCAAGTGCAGGGGCAGTGACAGCCTGCTCATCTGCACCTCCCCAAGTCCAGTGCACCCTGTCTACAGCTGTCTAGGGATGACAACTGTGAGGAACAGCACACAGGATTTCTTGGGCTGAGAGAGAGAGAGACTGTCACATAAATCTCCTGCAAAGCAAGCAGCCCTTTCTCTTCATTTATCAGAGCGCTTGCTCTGTCCCTTGCAAGACAAGTGAAAATGCAATGAAGCCTAGAAACTTGATCTGAGAAGCAGCCATGGTTATTCAGCGTGTGTGTACACAGACATGCAGGGACAGACGTGGATTGCTCTGCCTGGCAGCTGACTCCTGCCTGGCAGCATGGAGCTGTGTTGGAGCATCTCCACACCCAGCCTCTTGTCTTGGACACCCTCAAGGCTCCTGACCTGGACACAGCTGCTCCGGGACCCTGGGATTCCTGCCCATGTTTGCACCTTGTTAAGCAGACTTGCACGTTTTCATGTGCACATACCCTCAGTGCTAGAATGAGGTTGTTCACCAGGTATGACACTGAACAGTTCTGAAATTTGTGACTTTCCTTCATGCTTTTCTTAAATCCTGATGCTGACAGGCTGCTGTGCACCTTTCTATGGGGCCCAGGGCAAGCAGGAGCTGAGGAAAGGCAGCCTGCTTGAGGCTAGCCCAAAACTCTTGGCTTTGGGGACTGGCTGCTGTTTTCAGTGGTTACCCAGCTGTTACTGAAGTTGATTTCATGCATGGCCAGGAAAAGACTGCAACACTACAGATACGTGACCACAGATTGTGTTGTAATGCACACATGTAGGAGAATCACGACGTTTAAAACGCTTATGCACCCTGTAAGTATTTTTCAACCTGAGTCCTTTGTTTTTATAATTATGGAGTAGAGCTGCACAGAGGGATTGGTCAGGAAGATCTCAGTCTCCACCTTCCTCTGCTTAGCTGTTAAGTCCAGAGAAGCTCATGGCTTTTGTAGAAACAACTGTTTAGAGCTTCAGTGCCTTCCCCTCAAACTACTTCTGCTGCTTGCCAAGGCAGTGCAGTAAGGAACGATCAAACCAAAACAGGGCCAGCCTCAATGTTATGGCATTGCACAAAGTAAATGAGATGGTGATCATGATCCTTGCAAACAGTATTGTGTACAGACAGAACAACAGGCAAGTGATTGTGACTTCCCTGCTGTTGTTTCCAACTCATTGGCCAAAATAATTAACGAAATAGTTATAGCTTTTGCTTTTTCAAACTCAGAGAATGGCACAGCTTCACTGCTTACCCAGCTTTTTTTGGTGTTTGTTATGACAGGGAGAGAAGAGCATTTTCCCAGCTGGAGCACTTACCTGCAAGACAGCATAGTCTGGTACAGCTGGAGTGGCCAGTCAAGTTCAAACAATGTCAGAGATAGGAATAGATATATTTTTCCAACTTGAACTTGCATAGCTGCTGGATTCCTCTGATCTGCTCTGACTCTGTCCCTGTACCCCTTCTCTTCCTCTCCAAGAGGTAGCTCTGCAGCCAGCAGCCAGGCTCCAGGTGTGCTCCCATAAGAGGTGGCCATGTGGAGTCCCAGTCAAGGCCCTGGCTTCCCCATGGGACAGCATTCCACTGTACAGTGCCTGGCATACCCGCTCACCATGCAGTCCCTTCAGCAAGGAGGTCTCCAGGCAGCAGCAGCAGCACCCCAGCAGCAGTAACACTGCCTCTCTCAGCACCATTTCTTTACCTGTAACAACTCAGCCCTTGTTGCAGTTGATTTTCAATGGGTCATTGAAAGTTGCTTCATCATTTTAGTCCTGACAGATTTCTACCATCTGTTTCTCTGTTGTTTTGGTTTTTTTTCTTTAATTTCCACAAAAACAGAGTTTTGGTTTATAATGGGATAAGGATTCTATGGCTTGGGCACCTAAAGTCATAAATTCCTGGGCCGTTTTTGCTCAAACTCAGCACAGTCAAAGCAACCACTGCTTCCCTGGATAGAGGTCAGATCTGGAGAACTTCACACTCCACAGCCAAAACAGTTATGAGTGATTAAGAAAGCTGGTAATAGGAATAGGTAGTCAGCCTTGATGTAAGTCATTTGGGTGTTCCAGCTCACCAGTGTGCATATGCAGCATGCTGGCAAATAAGCAGAGAGAGAGCTGTTTGCCTGCAGCTCATGTCACCATCCATGACACCATCATGCAGAGCATCCCTTCCAGCCTGGTCCTTGTGAATGTGCTGATGGACCCCAAAGAATGGGATCAGTGATTCAGCCAAAGGACGACGTGATGGAGAAAGGGGTCTGGAAAAAAATCCCTCATAAATGAGGGAGGCGAGGATATTAGAGTGGTTCCTGATTCCCCCCCAAAAAGAGGTTTTCCCCCAGAAGGATCTAGTGATCACCTTGAGACGGCAGGTGCAGGAGAAGCTCTGGGAAATGGTGGCTTTGACAAGGGGACAGAGGGGACACTTTGTCGCCCAGCATCTCATGGCTCTCGTATTGTATGTGCAGAGGGGTCCCTGCCCAAGCCTCCTGCTGTGGTAATGAGTGCTTGACTGAGAACAGGGCAGGCAGGAACAAAAAAAGGGGCTTCATGGGCCTGGCTGCAGTGTGTGCCACCATGTGAGCTGGGAAGGTGGGGGAGTTTCTAATCCCTCGGGGTCAGGCAGCTACCAGGATCCAGCTTGTTCCCCAGCATGGCAGCTCTGCAGCCTCTCTCACACCAGCCGATGACACCCTTTGCAGGGCAGGGGCTGGTTGCCCGCAGCCTCTCTTCTTGGGGCTTGTGTTCCAAGTAGCTGCTGGCACAGGAATGCCAAGTTTTATGTACACCTTATTTTGTGATATCCAGGAAGCTTTTGTAACCTGCATAGGCACTTAGCAGGGTCCAGGGAGAAGCTTGCATCGTCTAACTTGTCCCTATAATTGCTGGTGGTTTCATGCACCAACTTTGCCAGATCTGTGCCGAGCTGTTGTTTTTCCTCTCAGTCAGGAAAAAGAAGTATAAAATTATACTTATGGACATAATGGGGATTTTTAATCAAAGTCACTCCAATGCAGGGAGCTTCTCTCTTCAGAGCCGAGATATTCAGCTTGCCCTCCACTGCATCCTTCTTTCGCCTATGATTATTGTTGCATTACTATTGCTATTATGTCATAAATTGACGTCTTGTGTTCCTGTTTGTTATCTGGGGATTCTGCTCTAATCTTGACAATCGCTAATGCAGTGTAAATCCAGCGCGCTGGGTGATAATCTGGCTACATAAAAAAAAAAAAAAAAAAAAAAAAAGGACTTTCTAGGCATAATCAAAACCTTTCACTTTAATATTGAGCACAATACTTTTACGATGAAATTGCATTTTAGCCAGCTCCTTTTCTCTGCAGCTCAGAAGGATACCGTGCTCTGTTTGCCTCTACATTAAGTGGGTGCTCACTGGGATTTAGTGGGCAGGGGCAGGATCCAGCCCCCAGCAGTTTTCATCCTGTGCTCCAGTGACATCCAAAAGTTGGCAGGAGCCCTGCTCTTTCCCTGGCCCCGGTGGGGAATGTCTCCCCTTCGCCAAACAGAGCTCTGGAGGATGGATGGGGACTTTCTTGGGTTGTGTTAATTCCACACAAAAAATAATTCAGTATGATTCATTTTTATAGGTAGTAATTAGTGCCTATTGAAACCCTGTTTTCCACCCATATGCATCTCCACGCCGTTAAGCTGGTGTGCTCAGAACTGAGGAGGGCCTGGGGCAGGGGCGTGTGGTTCAGTCCCTTTCTCAGAGCGACATGAGAAGGGTACGAACGCAGAATCCACGGCAAGCCAGGGAAAGAAAATGCGGAGGGCGAGGTGGTGCATTAAGGCTTGGCGGTGCGGATATTTCGCGAGAAGAAACGGCCCCCCCTAAGCCCAGGCCATGGCTCTTTGCAGGCCCGGGCCCCCGGGCAGCAGCAGGGCCGCCCCACGCCGGCAGGGCGGGAGCGGCGCTGCCCCGGGGCCCGGCGGGGCCTGGGCCGCGCTGCCCCATCGCGGCAGGCCGGGCCCGGGGCGCCGGGGGCCGGGGCACCCGCGAGCGGGGCGGGCGCCCGGGTGTCGGTGGCGCGGCGTCCGGGAATGCGCCGCTGATCCTAAACAAGTTTGCCAGCCATGCTTTTCTCATGGCTCCCGCACAATGGCCCGTTTTCTGCCCACCTGCCGATTATGCTTAATTAGGCGAGGAGTTGATTAATTTGAGGTAATTGACAGCTAATTACAGGCCTGAGGGCTCATTAACTTGACGTCCTGTCTGAGGGAATCAGCTGGAGGGGGTCAGGTGATGTGCAGCCCCCCTCTGGTGCCCACTTGCCGCCCACTCACCTGAGCGGCCCAGGGTGGGGACAAGTGAGGCTGCCCTGTGGGAGATGAGATGCTGGGGGCCGTGGCCGCAGGGCCTCGGGGGGACAAACGGCCCCAGAGGGCACGCAGCATGAGGGATGCTGCAGGGCAGGAGGGCTCCCTGTGGTGATAAAGCAGGAGGAGAGGAACTTGGTGATGGGCTGGGGGCTCGAGGACAAGAAGCCAAGCATGCAGGCAGGAGGGGAGAGAGATGTGCATGGAATGAAGGCTGCCAAGGCCTGTAGGCTGGGCCAGCAGTCCCCCACCGTGCCCATGGCCCCAGGCCCCAGGGTGATGGAGGGATGCCACAGGTCCATCACTTCAGCAGGGGTCTACAGCAGCTGCTGGTGGGCTGCAAGCACCCGTGTTTGCTGTACTGCAAGACATTATTAGTCACTTCATGTTTACATCATACAACTACTGATTGAAAAAAGGGAGTCTTTTTTCAGTAAGACTTTTCTCAATTGCTCTTTACTGCGTGCAAATCACAGGACAGCAAGAGAGCTGTTTACCTAACATTTTATTGATCTCCCTCAGTGGAGAATTCAGGCATGTCCTCTGGATTTACAAATGTATCCTTATCTCACCTTTCTAGAACTAGTGGAATCCCTGCATTGAGATACACTAAGTGACACAACCAAGGTTACATTGAAAATCTAAGCTGGTTCCAGCTTTTTGAGCCCTACACCCTGGACCTTGACCATAAAACCATCTTCCTGCTTTCCAACAAGCACAAAGCAGGTTACCTGCCAGAGGTCTGGCCTTATGGCTACTCTTCTCCTGGGGGACTGGCAGCTCACAGATCTAGGATGTGTCTCTCCTCCTGGCTGAGGAGAGGGGCAGAGGATGCCTTTTTAAAAGGCTACTGTCTAATTATGTCAGAGAGAATGTGGCTGGAGAAATGTACTTGAAAGGTCACAATGGTCTGTGATGGCGTCTTGTTGCTGTGGGAGGGCTCACCACCCTTAGACTCCATCTCATCTTCAGGAAGTCTTGCCCCAGACATCATGGATGTAGTATCTGGTTAGTAAGCTTGGATCAGGATTCAGTGATAAGCCAATGCAGAAAGTGGCTGAGAGGAGGAATGAGAAGTAAGCCATGCTGGTCTACAGGGCACAGTAATAGCTGGACTGTCCAGGTAGACAGACTTCATTCTTACCAAGGTATTTTGCACTGCTATGGGCAATGAAGGCTTGGATAACAGAAATTGAAGGGATGGGATCTCCTGGCAAAACTGCAGACAACTCTTCTGGGAGTACATGAAAGAATCTAAAAAATCATAAATTACAGTTTGACCTGACCACTGGAGCTCTTCAGCCAGAGGAAGCTGCATTGCAACTGAAGTCTTCTCAGACACTTCACACATTGCCATCATCCCTTTGCCTTATTTTGTCCTTATTTCTGCCTCTGGCTCCTCTGAAAGTGTTATGTCATCTGCACATTCTTGGTCAGAAAGGATGAAAAATATAGCTGTCTCATCTGCATATTGCTGACAGTGGCTTTTAGAAACCTCACTAAACAACTTGCTTTGATATTCTGTTGTTACATTCTATAGCTAACTTGTACACTGCCATTTATCCCTTTGAAATGTTACTGTAATGTACTGATGTTTCATTTTCAAGCTCTCTTGTTTCAACGTCATGGAGTTGGGTAAAGCTGACTGGTCTCTATGGCAATCATTATTTAATACCCTTCTCCTTTGTTGTTCCTTCTTTCGACCCAAAACACACCTGGACTGGGTGATGATTCATGGTACGGAGGCCAAATGGACCCATATGACAAATAAATTTTGCTCACTTGCTTAGAACCTTTCCCATGTCTGTCTCTTTCAGGAGAACATGTCTATAATTTAAGTTGCATTTGAGGGGAGAGCACACCAACAACTTTTTAGTGGCATTTATCATTTAGAACCTGGGAGAGGAGTTATTCAGAGGAGCCCAGACAGGTAGTTTCCTCTTTTTCTCTCTAAATCCATTGTTGAAATTGGCTGAACCTTAGCCATTTCTCATCTTGACTATTACAAGGCTGTTGCCTTGTAGTGTAAATACAGACTGTACATTGATGCAATGATATTAAGCATTAGGCATAGCACTGGGTTACCTTCTCATGAATTTATTCCTCTTTTCTGTGTTGGCACAGATTTCATCAACAGTCATGAAAGAATCTCATAAACAGGGATACATTTAACCATATACATTTTCTATGAGCTTGCGTAGCTTTATCATCAGCTTACAGATGGAGTGCTAGGACAGAGGTAGATAAGGTGGTTGTCCCCATTTAACAGGATGTCTGAGGTAGATCCAGGTAGGAAAAGTGCATTCTGCATGTTTTAACTCACTGAAATTTCAGAGCTCTCTCTTGCTGTAGAAAGCTTCACCCACCAAATGTCACACTGTCACACTGAGTTCCTTTCAGAAGGAATGTTTCCTAGGCTCCATGACTCTTCTGAGGTCTAAGTTTTAAGAAAACTTCCTTTTTGGTACTGAATATTTGCCTGAATTCCCAAGAAATGTCCGGAAGCAAGAAGTCCCACTCACCATCCCTGAAGTGTTCCAAAGGCATGTAGATGTGATGCTTGGGGATATGGTGATAGACCTGTCAGAGTTACCTTAATGGTTGGATTCAATCTTAGAGGTTTTTTCCAACGTTCATGATTCTATGGTAACTGAGTTAGGAGCTCCTTCTGTCTGTAAGGAAATTGCTGTATCCAGTCTTAGGAGTCTTAGTTCTAGTAGCAGGAAATTTTACACAGCTCTAAAGCTCTGGGTAAGCAGCAACAGATATGATCTTTGAGGGAGTAGTAAGCAGCCTCACTAGGACTGTCATATTGATGTAAGAATCAGGATAGCATAGGATCATTTATTTGAGAGGTGTTTCCTCAGAGAAATCCATCCTATAACAGTATATTATGGCTTAGGCTGGTGTCATTTCAGCCAGGGAGACTGGTTATTGGTATACAACAAGCTATTGGTATTTAAATACAGATCACTTGGTCATCCAGAATTCCATTAAATTTAGGCAAACTCCTTTCTGTACAAAGTCTGTGGATGCTGGAGAAAAAAAAATCAGAAAAGTGTGTAATACCAGTAGTTTGTTTTACAGTAGTAAAAGTGCAAGTAATCCCTACACAAACTAGACATAAACTTTCCAAGTATGCTAGCAGAATGGAAACTATTGCTGTGATCAATGACAGGGTAACCCATTTGAATTTTATTTACTTTTTATCTCAGAAGTTTTGGCTTTGGAATTGTCTTTTCTTGGGGATCCAAAAAAGAGGAGGAGGTCTCAGCAAATTGTTTGTCCAAGGGAGGCAAGACTACCATTTCAGAAAGCAACCTGGACTTTCAGCAGGTTGGAGTGTTTTAGAAAGATTACCTGAGCAGTGGCAAGGATGCCGTTGCTGACACCTGGGCCAGCAGGAGATGCTGAAGCAGTCATTTGTGTCGCTGGATGAGAACTGTGCTCAGATGGCAACACAACTTGCTCCTTCTGTGATAACCTTTCTGCTGCTTTCCTCTTTGGGCATAGTTCAGGCCATTTCAAGGAGGAAGAGCGTTAGATGTAAAACACTAAGATGTTCTTGACTACATCTGTTCTTCTCCAATCTGGCAGACACAAGCAGTTGTTCTGCACTAACATCCCTGCACCACGTGTCCAGCCACAAAGGCCTACCTCATAGGTAACTGCATTTGCAGCTGAGGCTGTGTCTGAATCTGTCCACACTACCATCTGTAATCAGTGACTTCTAAACAAGCAACCTGTTGATTCCCCAACATCTCAATTTAATTTGGGTACCTCTGCAGCATGACATAATACAATAGGCTGAGAAGACTGCTCTGAACCTGAGGAGTAGGAATGACTGGAGGAAGAGCTTCTAAGCTCTGATGATTTTTCTGAAATATTTCCAGCTTTTTTTGTACCTAAGATTTTCTTCTGGAACATATGGAGAAAGTGGCCACCAAAAATAAGCTCTTTCTATTGAGTCTGGCTCCAGAAAGAATTTTTTTATACATACACAGAGCCTGTGTGAAGTAGCCCAAATTATGACACCAACAACAGAAGCTTGATGAAATGTTGCTTTAAAATCCCTGTCATAAGTACTACGTACATGCCCATGTACATCGGTATATTGCCACCTGCTCTGCAAGGCTGGATGACAACTCTCCCAAAGCAATTAGAAGGCTGAATTTTAAGTCAGGACCCTGCTAAACAGCTTCAAAAACTAACAAACATCCATAGCCCATGTTTACACCAAGCAGGTCAACCTCCAGTTCTTAAGTCAACAAAGTTATTTTTCTGATACTGCCTGTGTGAGCTCCCAACCACCAGAAAACCAGCTTGTACTTTAAGCTAAAATGAAACCTCAGGATCAAAGTTCTACAGTTCCAACCCAAGTGCAGTACATAATGCACAGATTTCTGATCCGCGTACTTAACTTCATGTGCCTGAGAAGTCAGTTAGCAGAAGTCTGTACGCAGCTGCACAGACTTTTTATGTTATTTCAAACATCTTACACCTTAAAGAGCTGTTAGGTAACTATTCTCTATCAGTATCTGGGTTTCAGAAGAGAAGCTGCCTGATCGATTGCCTTGCTCAGGAGTAAGAGGGTTACTGTAATTATCTTGTTTGCAAGAAAAGTAAGAACATTTATCTCATTTTAGGCTATCAGAAGGAATAGAATTTGTGAAATTTATCATTAGCCCATGTAGGAGAAGGGAATGCAGGTGACCTTGCCCCTGATAAGTAACAGCTGTGCTAATTACCCAATACACCCTCACCCCTGATGAGTCACAGCTTTAGCCAATAAAGATATGTGATGAAACGGGATGGGTTAGCTGGTGAGGGGAGGCTCACGAAGGAGGAGGAACCTTGAGGAAGAGGCAGTGAGACAATCATAAAGAAGGATCCTGGGGAGAATCACTGCTGCAAGGTTAGTCTGGGTCTGCAGTTAGAGCCTGTGGCTGGAACCTGCAGTCATAGTCTAGCTAGGTAAAAGCTGCATTCAGAGTCTGCAAGCTAATGCTTGCAGTCATAGTTTAGCAGGAAATAACCAGCAGTCAGTGCTGCAAGGGAAACCTACAGTAGCAACTTGCTGCAGCCAGAATCAGTGAATAGTTGGAGTCAGGATGGCCAAGCTGTAAAGAGGAATAAACCAGGACCTTTTTCATGCTGTGATAAACAAGAAATCTGTGTCTCAGCTCATTTCAACACTTTAACAAGAGGGCTGCTGCAATAGCCCAAATGCATTTTTATTTTGCTGATGAATAAATGTTGAATACCTGACCTTTGTGGTAATATTGTTCCCATTATTTCTGTAGGAATTTTATATTAAATTTTCCATTAAATGTTGGAATTTTTCAAAACATTTAACAAACCCAAATAAAAACTAACTACCTATGTGTCCTGAATTTTAACATTTTGAGGTGAGAGAACCAAAGTCATCTGTTTTCAAGCTGTAGAAAATAAAGAGTGTTTTTGATCATTTAGCTTACATGACACTGTTCATGCACAGCAGTGCTGATCTGTTGCAAACTTGTTTGAATTAAACTGAAGAGTCCCAAGGGGGCTCTTACATCTAATTTGTTTGAAGATGCTGCAAGGCAGTGTGGACCACAAGGATGAAAGAGAAGGAAAACTTTGTCTTTTTAGATCAGCAAGTCACCAGGAGTATTAGTCTCCTGGAGTGCCCCAGAGCTGTTTGTTGCCTTGAAAAGACTAAGAGACCAAGTGAGTTCCTCCTTCCCAGAATCCATCTCTCTGTACCTCCAAGTAAGGACCAAAAGTCCAGAGCGAAGAGGGCACTTTGGCAAACATGGGACTGGCATAGGGCTATTGGATGAACTGCTGTCCCACAGCACAAGGTCAGGCACCAGCAGCAAAAGGCTTGCCCCTGACTTCTGACTAAGGCACTGACAGTGGAGATGTGACTCTGAGGAAAGTATAGGGATAGCTGATTCTGAGCATCTATCCATACCTTCTCCCAACTAAAGGTATTTTGAAGTTGTGTAAGTGCTAGACATGAAAAGACATCAGAAACTCAGCCCTTGAAAGTACAGACTGTTTACTTGGTATAGCTCCAAGCTGGGATTTATAATCAGTGTGGTAGAAGAGCTGCTCAGAATTTATACGGGCTGACTGTTTAGGTATTATTTTGATGGCCAGTCTTCAATCCAGTGCTGAGACAAAATTAATTTACTGTTCTGAAAATATGGTGTTCTTTTTGTTAGCTTCTGTCAATAATACTTATAGCTTATGTATGTATACAAATATGGATGTAGCTTATTTGGATGCTATTTTTATTTCATCTTAGTTTAAGACTTTTATGGACATTAAAATAAAATAATGTACAAATGCCCTCCTGATACTTCTTCAGTAGGCAATAACAGTATCCCAGAATGGATATTACCAGGCAAAAAGCCTGACTGGATTCAGTTGAGAAGTCAGTGATTTCCACACGTTTGTTTCACTGACAGCACATTTGGCTCATCAGCTGTATAACACTCTACCTGTGCAGTCAAGTTTTCAGGACAAAAGAGACATCTATCCACTTGCTGCAAGGAAAATGACAAATGTTACTTTTTTGTCATGGACAATAATTTTGTTAAGTTACAAAAACTAAGAAGCTGCCTAGGGAAAAGGAATCGTGCTATTGATCACTAAAACAAAAAGGTAGTAAATTTGGAGTTCCCAGGAACATCTATAGCCAGTAAAATAACAGAATTTTTAAAAATGGGGAAAAAAATGCTAACCACCCAGAGATAAGAAAACAAGCATTTGTACTAGGGATTTCTAAAGAACAAATTGTGCTGGAGAAACCTGATTGCTTTTAAAAATAGAATTACAAAATTAGTGGATGATGGGAACACAATGGATTTGATACATTTGGATTTTACTAAAGATTTGATACATAAATCCTACTCAAAATTAATGCAAATGGGTTTGGCTACACCACTAGATGGAATGAAAAATTGGCTGGAGACCCACAAATAAAGGATAATGATGCATTAAAAGGTATTGTGTTAGAGGGAGAGATCTCCCTCCCAGAGATCAGCAGTCAGCTCTGTCCTATTTAACACCTCTTGACATGACACCTTCTGCCTGAAAATCAGGAAATTTTGTTGAAGAGAGTGAAATATGGAAGGACATGAGGGATAGAGCAGCTGAAAATAAAATGGCATGCCAGTAAAAATACAAGTATTATCCAAACTACACTATACAGTCATGAGGAGGTCCCTAGAAAACACCAGATGAGAATAACTGCAGCAGGAACCAGTGAGATAGGAATTAGCTGTGTAGCACAGCAGAAAAACAGCTAAAGTGTTTGAGTAATAGAGCTGCAATTCACCCCAGCAGGGAAAGACTGGAAGGCTTTTGCAGTATCTTTGTCCCCCATGTGCTTTCAGTGAGGTCCCAGGCAGGTTTTGATGGTGTAGCTGGTAGGGCAGCTCCTGGAATCTCTTTTGTTGCATGCTGGAGACAAAATTGCTGTAAGAGATTTTTCTCCCCAGAAACAACCAGTGTGGATACAGTGAAGTCAGCATGATTTGGGAGGAGGGCTTTGAACAGATCCTTGTTCATTTTTTAGAAACTGTAAAACCAGGAAAGGAAATGGCAGTAAAGCAAATTAAATGCATTAGCAGCAGACATAAATCCCCATTTTCCTAATGTTTACCCATCCTCTATCACTCTGTCCATTTGCAATTTCAGCTATTAATCATCTAATCTTAGCATCCATCCACAGGTGTACATGGGTGTCCCAATGACTTTTGAACCTGTAGGCTAATTTCAGACAACTTTCCAGGTAGGCAATGCATTTCTGTACATTTCTGTACATTTCTGTACATTTCTGTGCATTTTATTACATTAATTGGCTAAAAAAGAAATCCAGTGACTATCCTCACTGGAGTGTGAGCATACTTCCTGTAAGGCATCAGAGAATCCACACATGATCCAGTCTTGAGAGACACATCCACAAGGAAAATCACACTTTCTTGGCTGGTGCCACTGCTCATGAAACTTCTGCTTTTCTCTGACCTCCTGCTTGCTGAAAACCACCACCTCTTCCTATTTTCTCCCATCGTGTTTTGATTTTTTCACTATTTTTCTTCTTGTACTGCATTTGTAACAGTCTGCCTCCTTCACTCCTTTGCATTTGCTCCAACCTTCTGCCCATGCCTTGCTGTCTTTCAAAATGTACTTTTTTACCCATCTTGGTCTCCTCTCCTCTAAGTTCCTAAGTCCCTAATTTTTCTCACTGACCTGTATTTTTCTTTCAGTCTTCCATATCACTTTATCTCCACAGTCCTCTCACACCAAAAAACCTTGCTAATAATATTTTGATACATGCTAGTAAAATTCCTGTAAACCTTACCCAGATGCATACACAAATGGGGTACACTAATATCTATTACAGCAAATTCCTTCCTCTCCAAATTATTAAAGTGAATGAGAGAAATCATCTCTGTTTTGCTAGAGAAAATAGTTTTAAGCTTCCTAGAGAGCTGCAGTGATCATTTTAATAATGTTCTGTGTGAAGGCAGGATCAGACCCACAGATCATCAGAGCAATAGCAAGATTTTCAACATGGCAAAATTAGGAAAATTACATTTTTCCTGCCTTGGTTTGTCGGCAAACATTTGGACTGAGCAAGTGTGGAATTACACGAAATCTGCAAAGTAGCACTTACACCCTCTGTGCCCGAGTGTAAAAAGCTCAGCAAGGTCAGAATAAGTGTTCTACATCAGTGAAGATGTTATAATTATTTGTAGGGTCTCTGTAATGCTTATAGCTTTCTCCTAAATACGTGTGTACACCATGCACAGTATGGCAGTTAACAGTGCTGTGAGAAACTTTCATTTTTAGAGTTCTATTTTTAAACTCTCAAATCTTTAACACTGCATAAAGTCACACAAAAATTAAAATCATAGAATAGTTCTTATAGGTCTTATAAAAAGATTAAAATGTCTGGTATTGCACTGTAATTTATTGTTATTTAAATTTCTTATGCCTGTTTTAATGCTTAGGCATTTGCATTTTTATTTATTTCTTTACTTTAAAACCCACATCTGCTTAATGAAATAACAAAGCAGATGGGAAGCAGTGGAAGGGCCACTTGACTGTGGCTAAGGAGTTACAGTGTTTGAACTGTGCTGGATAACTTCTAACAAGGTCCTTTACATCTTGACATCTCCTTTTCTTCTCCCATCCTTTTACTGTTTCATCTTCTTATAACCTCTTGAGGACAGAGACATTCTCCTAATTATGTGTTTCCATGATGCACAGCACAATAGAGTTTTGATACTTGCTGAGGTCACCATGAATTAAATTACTTTAGTAGTGCACTTGAGAGCTCAAACTGCTGAAGAGATGTCCTCCAAACACCACTCCAGCCCACGGGCCAGGTACCGAACAACCAGTGAGTGTTACATGGATGTCAGGAGGTCACGGTGAAGGCTGCAAGAAGCCATTGCACCCTTTCCCTCCTGCATATTTTCCCAATGTTCTTGAGTACTGCTAATCTGTATGATGGATGTTCTTTATCAGAATGCCATCCTCACAAGGACACAGAGCCAACACTTTTTTATGCACAGTGAATTCTTACTTGCATTTGGAAGTCAGAAATTTGACATGATATTATCCATACAGCAAGATGGCATGCCAGTCAAATAGAGGTGTTACAAGCAGGGACACCAATACTTCCTTGGGCAAGGAAACAGAGACAAATTGGCAAAACCGGCAGTGTGTCTTTCCTCCTGGTGTCTGCCAGTAAAGCCCAATCTCTTGAGGAAGACTGGACATGGGAAGTGTCACAACTTTTACACAAGGAGGCCACTTGACTCCTGAGCTTCCAGAGCACAAAAATGGAGATGGGTGTGATGGTCTTTAGCTGTCTGCCAGTGATTTGTGACTCTTCCTTAGACCAAGACTGAAGTGGCCACGGGGTGTAACAGGCAGTTGTTTCTCCTTTCCAGAAACTGTTCTGCTGTGACACTGGAAAGCAGTGCAATGTGGGTTTCACTGAGCATCCACGAGAGAGCCTCAGCTCAGGTAGAGTGCTTGTGTTCAGACCTTTGTTTCTGCCTCTATTCGTGAGGCAGCATAAAAGCTGCCAGCTCACGGGGGTAAGGCAGGAGCAATAAAGCTTTTCTCCTCTCCTCTCTGGGTTTTAGTAAGAGGATTATACATCTCCTCCTTCTAGAATAAACCTCTTTGCAGAGAAGATACTTCTCAAGCCCTCTTTGGAGATCAGGCTCCTAAGATCAAGACTCCTAAGATTCAAGCCATCACAGCAGCCAGTAGGAATTGAATCCCAGTTAAAAGGGAAAGGCTTTTACAGCTCTGCAGGACTGCAGGGCTTGGACATAGGGTACACGCTGTCATGGCAAAAGGATCCTTGTTTGGTTCACAGCTACTGGAGACAGAAAAAAATAAGGAGGCACAAGCACAAGGCAGAGTTCAAATTCCATCCAAGATGACAGGAGACTGTTGCTGGAGACTTGAAAGGACACAAACCCTCCTGCTGGAACAGCTTCACCACCCAAAATAACCCAAGAAACTAAAGAGGGAACCTCTTGTAACTTTAACCCTTAACAAAGGATGTCTGAAAACAGTACCCAAGCATGCCTGAGTTCATGCAATGAGTACATTGTTAAAAGAGAGAAAGCAAATCAAAATATTTAAGACATGGTTGTATGTTTTACTACATTTAGCCCAGAGATACAAAGGACCTTTAGAATGATCATAACATCCAAATCAGACTTAATCTCTAATACATTCCCATAACTTTGGAAACATCAACCAGCAATTAACTTGTGCAAGTTATTCTGTTTACAAAACACCTATGTATTAAAATGAAAGTCTGTGTGATGAGTTAATAAAACTACTTACTTCCACTAAGCCTCCTCAGCACGCATTATTCTTCCCTTCTGCTGAGGCCATCTCTGCTGCTGTGACACTACAGACCTGCTCTGGCTCCTGCTTTGTCTTCTGTCACTCTCTGCTCCCTCTGTAGTAGGCCACTATCTGCTGTCACTCTGTTTACTCTCACTGTACTAGTTTCAGACTAAAGGCACGAAAGCACACATTTTGGTTTTAGCATTTTCAATGGCTCCTTTGGTCATCATCTTCACCTGCAATAACTTTTGAGCATCACTTCAATGCTGCCTAACTGCCTTTTGGAGCAAAACAATCATCCTAATATGTATGTACATCTTGCTTTTCACCTCAGACCATAAGCATCCCATCTTCAACACAGAGCAGGATAGTCTGATTCACCTCCATGTCACCTCTCATCTTTCCAGCTTTTCCCTTCCTGGCCACATTGAGAGCTGTGATGATCATAGCAACTCACAGGAGTTTTCTTTCTTGATGGCACCTGGAGGTCCTGGCAATTCCTCAGCTCTCTCCTTGCTACCCACTTTCCAGGGGCAGAAGCTGACACACTGTCCTCTATGTGAAGGGTCACTGGGGAGAAGTGACTGCTGGAGCTCGACCTGCTGCTACTGCAGCACTATGTCCTTTCCATCTCTCTGATGGCCACTTCACTGGTTCTGCACTTTTGCATGGCTGATGGATGCATCATACATAACCCCCTTTCTGCTTGTACACACAGTGTTTGCCTGGCTTGCCCAGCGAGATGGTTGGGTTTTGGAAGCACCAGGTGCAGCTGCTAGGACCGCTGGTTGGAGAAACATTTGCCTCCTGAGCCCGTTAATTAGCACAGTAACGGTAACTGTGCTCCATTAGCCAACCCATGTGGTCAAGTCCCCTCTCCGTCCACCAACCTTGCCCTTAATGAGAGCTGGAAGAGGGACACTCACAAAACACTGCCTCAGAATAATATTCGGCTTTGTCCACGCCGGTAACGAGAGCTGACAGGATCACTACGTCCATTTCTCTTCTAATTAGCACACTTCCAGCTCGGCCTGAGCCAGCAGCCAGAGAAAAGCGATCGGACAACCGTACCGAATCACAAACACAAAGAGGCCCATTCCCCGTAATTAGGTGAGACAATCCCTCAGTCTTTTCTCGGCTGGAGCTTGCCGGTAAGACTCTCGCTGTTTTGGTAAGTCCCAGCAACACAAGTTACACGTCTCCCCAGGACACTAATAAGCCCCTAATTGTCTTCCGCTTCACACGGCTCGTACCATAGGTCTGACTTGGGGGAATTCTTCTAACGAGCGGCAGCCAGCACTCCCTGCGCCGCAGACGGACAGGGAGCCGCCTCTCAGGCACCGGCAGGAGAAGGGGGACGGGGAGAAACAGCCAGAAAAGCAATCCAAGCACTGGGGCCCAGCTACATGGCACAGGGCCAGTAGCTGGACACCAGCCACACGGTGCTGGGGACACGGGCCTTCTCCATCCTTTCTCCATCTCCAGCGTCCACCTGCATGGTGGAATCCAGCTCTCTAGACTGTCCTATCCTCTGTCATGTCCAGTACTTGCACTTCCACACAGAGATGTGCTGTCAAAACCAAACATCTGACTGCAAAGATTTGCCTTGAGTCTCTGCTAATGCTTGCTGCAAGCTGCCCTTAGAGAAATGCTGCACTAGACTTGGGCTTTTCTCCAGTGAAGCCTTGCCATGGGTCTGCCCCAGAGTTCAGGCTGGGAAGGAGCATGTGTGTAAACAAGATCCTATCAGTTCTCATGTAAAAGAACACATGCTGGGTCTCACAGGACAGCTTTCTAAAGATTCTCAAAAAGTTATTAAAAGCATGAGTTGTGAGGCGGGTAGGAGACCCCAGCTCAAGCGCTCTTTTCAAAACAAGGCATAGTCCCTCTAATTTTCAACCTGACACTTTCTTTATCAACCAAATATTTTTCAGCAAAACATTTTCCCTAATTTTTTATTACAAGCTCATATTGAGCAAAATATCACAGCTGATCCTGTTAAGGATACTTGTGGCCTGCAGATCCATTTGCCTCCTGTGCAGCTGATTACAAACTGATCCCTTCTGCAAATCCAGGCTCACCCTGATTCCTCCCACAACGGGCCTCAACAGAAGCAATTTGTCCCGTTTTCACATGTGCTATTTGGCTTCAGTGTGCAAAGCAGGGGGAAAAACCTAAGACTGGGTGACAAGCTGATCCATGCAGAGTGCAAGAGAAAGACAGGTGCCATTGCTTTCTCTGAAAGGCAATTTGGGATAATCAATATATGTACATATATACACACGTATATATGTAAATAAATTAAAATTAGCTGTAATTAAAAAGTTACCTTACTACAGAGAGAGGAAAACAAACCGAAGGCCACAAAATCAGGCAGCCTGAGGATCTGCTCCCACTTGGTTGCTCTGCTGGTCTCTTGTCCCTCATTCTCATGTAGCCGGCGAGCTCTGCTCTACCTTTTCATACACAGCCTGCTGCATTTTGGGCTGTTGTAGTAAGCGAAGGATGGCAAATTTCTGCTGCTTCAAATTTAGCTTAAAATTCTGTGATTATGAAGAAAATGGAGTCTGCTATTTTTGAGAGGGAAATCCTCCTTCACCTTTAAGTGTCTGCAAGCACAAAATTTAATTACCCTATATTATTACGCCTACTCATCAGCTATGGGCCACAGAGCCAGCCTTTCAAGTGATACAGAACCAAGTCAAGTACTTTGTCCTCACAGAGATCTGGTCAATAAATAAGGTGCAAGGTCATTCTTATTACCCATTTTTTCTACTAGCAATTAAGTAAGGGCTTTCAAGCTCAGCCCTCTTCCTCTTTTCTGTTCCCTTACTGAGGTGTCTATAACAGAGACAGGCAGGGAGCATTCTGGCTTCACTGGTCACTGATCTGTATTATAGGAATCAGCAGGCAGGGCAGAGGTCAACCACACAAACCCAACAAGAAAACGCCTATTCTGTACACTCATCAGCTGCCTGGAGTCAGTCATCCTCCTCAAAGAGACACGACGGAAAAGGTCAAGTCTAAAAACCAGCAGTTCCACTGGATGATGAAGTCAAGATGTGAAGGGATCCTGCCATGCTGAAAATCTAGCACAATCTAAATACAACCAGCATTGTTGCACATATTCCATGCACAATGTGGATTACACTCTATAACAACAGGATCAATCTGGATCTCTGGCTATTTAACCTTTTAACTATCTTTATGTGGACTTCATGATTGGCCACAATGATTTGAGTTCAGAATATTGCATTTCACATCCTCCTGAAAGAAACTCAAAACACTGATATAAAGATCAGCTTGCAGAAATAGCGTGTCTCCAGAATAGGTTTGATTCCAAGAAGCACAGCATTATGTAAAACCAAACGGATCTAGTCTTTTTTATTTCCTTATCCTTGATTTTCTTTGTCTCTCTTTTTAGACTTTTTTTTCTTCTTTTCTTGCCTTCTAAAAATAACAAGGTGAATCTCTTATCAGGGCAGTGTATATTTGGCATCACACACGCAATAGCTTTTGGATGTACCTGGCACCCTGGCTGATACATGTGCTGGGATGTGCACATAGGAGTAGGTGTGGGTTTTGGTATTTCTGAGGTGGGAAGGTTTTGCTACAGTGATAACAGAAATGTGTTTACATTTGCATTTGTTCTTCTAATAATTTTTATCCAGCTCAGAGTTGTTACTCCATGGGAAGTTTCTGTCCAACTATAATTTTCCTGGGCTGAAGATACAGAGACAACCTTCTAGAAAATTGTCTTTCACTGAATCATCATCCTGTACTAAAATTTAATCACTTCTTCAGAAGTGTCAGTACAGACTGGCAGATGAAAATGGGGGTACAACACTAAGAAGTGAGGATTATTTTCATGCTCTATCAAGTTTGTATGCCATGTTCAGATAGTTCACTCAAAGATGTGACACATCTTCCCACTACAAGTACCCTTGTTGCCTGAGGTTCTTACTTAGGAGAAACTCAAATGTGAAGATGCTTGAAGTGCTACACCAGAGATTGTACTGGTGTTTTTGAATAACTGCTGGTTCTAAGGGAGTGTGTGCATTACTGTGGACTTTCTGCAACAGTAATTTGCAAGTTGTCTTTTTCTTTTGGTTGTATATATCTAAAATTTTATATTAGTTTAGAATGTTTAGGAGAAGTTACTGAACTTGTGGCAGGCCAGGATTTCAGACCATGTGACAAAGATGAAATTCACCTTTCTCACATACTGCATATGCTGATGATGGAATTGCCAGGTGTCAATTCATCAGCATGGAATGGTTGGCATCACTGTCATTGTGATTTGGAAAAATTGTTGTTTGCCCAGCACTAGTTACTGTAGGTGAAGTGGATGAGATCAGCTGCAAATCTAGCTGATGATCCTGTTCTTAGGGATACTCAAAACAGGATTGAGGCCCCAGTGCTGTGAAAGAAAACAGCAGTGTAACAAAATACAAGCAGCAATTAGGATGTACACACTTCACAGTATGCTTGCACTGAGAGTACTCTGCAATTTTGATAATGCCAGCTCAGGCTGTAATAGAAGACAGACCATTGAACATTGTGAACACAAGGAAGGTGAACATAACCATGGAACAAAAACCATAGTAGAACCTGAAAAACCATGAGAAGTGCATAGACAGCAAAGAAGAAAAAATCCAAACAGCTGTTCCTGACAATAAAAGAAATGAAGGGTTCAAAATGGAATTATCAGGTAAGCAGATTTAAAACAACATCTCCACAGCTTTTTTTTTTTTTTAATTTTTTTTTTTTTAATTTTTTTTTTATTATTATTTTTAACCTTCCTTTGTATAACTGAATTGTGGTACTCAATATCCTGGGACATTTTTCACGTCAGCAGTACAGACAAATTAGGACTAAGACAAATTTATGGAGGGTAGGGTCTACTGTGGACCAGATTCAACTAAAACAGATTGCTGGGTGCTGTGTAAGTTACTCTAATGCAAAATCACTATGTAAGCCTTTTGTTTATATCCTTCCCTATCCTTCTACAACTGTTTATAAGCAAAGAGAAGATTACAGATAAGACTGGCTTGTGATTTGACTTGTAATAGCACCTTAGGTTTTTACATAATATAAAAATCAGTAAAACCAGAATAAGGTTCAAACATTACCTCCAAGACAGATTAGTCAATTTTCACTAATCTGTCATTTCAGGATGTCTTTTTGAGGGAAATATTAATCAAAGTTGAGAACTGTGAGTTACAGGACTGTTACAAAATTGTTGATTTTGTAATGGCAAGACACTGAGTTAAATGGAATATCACATTATTCAGCTGCCAGTGCACACAGACTTTTATTTTGATAATGATTAACATAATAAACAAGAATTTTTTCTCAGTTGGATTAGATAGCAAAGCATTTGATAGTCCAAGACTGATGTGAATAATCTTTATAACTGAATGTATAATACTGGCATTTAAAAGGAACCAAATAAATATTGAGTTTACCTCCAAGAAACTCACATCTAATATACCAATACACGAAAACACTTTATAAAATGATGCATCAGCTTGATTAATATTACCAAATCTTGATTTTCTTATACTTTTCGTTCCCATCAGTAACAAAAAGTCACTTGGAATTTCTTGTATAGATAGATAACTGCAGGGATGTAAGGAAGGATAGAACTGAAGGAAAAATAGGGTTCAAAAGAGTATGAAAACCCTTAGTAGCATTTGGATATTGACAAATATTTATTTACTGATGGGAACTGAACATCCACAGGCCAAACCCTGAGGTGGTGTCATGCAGATAAGTGAAGGAGAGCCTGTGGTATAGTATTGCCTAAATGGCCAAGCAAAAGCTTCTGCATCTCAGAGGGCTATTTTGGAAATGCAGACAAACCTCTGAGGTTTTCATTTTCATATTATTAAACCAAAATGCAGTAACAGACAGAAAAAAAAAATACATATAAATATTGCCAATAAAAAAAGAACATCATTGACTCATCTCTACAGATGATAAGTACAAAATCAAAAATATCACAATTCTAAAGCATATGTTAATGGCTGCCCTATAGAAGATGATTACTGTGTATAATTAAAGAAGATTTTTCTGTTTTTTAAACATATGTATGTTACCAAAAACTACCCAGAGTTTGAAATTTCTTACTGCACATATCAGAAAATACATGTACACATCCAGGACAGGCTTTCATATATTTTCCTATATCCTCTTTCCAGATCTCAATTCCTTAATGTGTTGGACCAAGAAACCTCTATAAAATGCACAAACTAATACTGGTGATACAGATGGAGTATCCCATTATGTCATATATGTGTACATATATTACATATATAGTATACAAACTTAAATTTGCATTCCAAATCTATAATTCAATGCTTAAAGCTGCATCAACATCAGTTTGCACCATCGGGGCTTTTTCTGTTCCTGAACCACCACTTTCATCTTCTCATTCATCTGTCTTAATTCTCGTGTTCTCAAGGGATGGAGTTCCTGTTAAGCTCGGCCCTGAATAAACTTTAAAGCACAGAAATAACTCTGTTCAGTCATAAATCAGGCTCCTGATGTTTCTAACTTTGTGCAGGGTCTTTCCAGGATGTAGGATTTAACTACCTAAACTTGGTTAACCAGAGCTGTCCAAAACAAGCCTAGTTCTGACTGGCAATAACCAGAACCACAGACCGCAAACCAAAGCGTCACCATCAATTCAGTGAAACTCAGAAGTCAATTTGATCAAAAAAATCTCCCCCTCTTTATTGCACATGCACCCCAAAAGAGTCTCCTCTCTCTGCAAAGCCAGAAAAATGCAGTGCTGTAAGGACAGCCTGTTACATGTACTATTTCCAAATAATTTCTCCTCTCATATGTGACTACAGCCTGAGAAATGGCATGTTTTGAAAAGCCTGCATGGTGAAAACAACATTATGTTATGTTTCAACATTATGTTGTATCCTAAAAAAAGAACATATTTACTAATGCTTAAAATGTTGTTTTCTAAGAAAAGGAAAGAGGATGGAATGAAAAAAATTATTCTCTTAAATAAAACAAAATGTCTGAACATGCTCTATATCTCTTCCATGGGGTGAATATGTAGAAGTGCATGAACAGAAGAAAAAGGCATTAAACTGTAATCACAGTGTTCTGAAAGGGAGCAGCTCACAGAAGTTTCTGTCTTAAAAATTCTGGTTTTGTAGGAGAAGAAAATTTTGAGGTGCTGATTTATAAGCAATTAAAAATACCACAAAACATTATTTTCAGAAATGCTGAGATCCTGTACAGGCAGAGCATCTTCACAATGTGGCTAAGAGTCCTGTTGCCGCTTCTTGGAGTGATAACTGAAAACATTACCATCTTTGAACTTTATAACTCTTTCCAGTTTCTAGCCCTCCAAGAAGCAAAGAATTGCAGAGGACTGACAAAGCTGTTTCTTTGTGTCCTGGCCAAAGCTTCTGTGAGGGTATCTTCCTTGAGACACAGTAACACTTCTTACTGTCTGTGGTCTGTTAGTTCCAGTTTCACTTAGAGAACCATTAGCAGTGAAATGAAGCTCCTGACACACTGAGGGTCTGGAGGTCTTCCTCGGAGTACCAGACGTGCTTCTCTGAAGGCAGTGAGCAACTGGAATCTAATGCAGAGACTGCACTTGGGCTTCTACACTAAAAGCATGTGCTCCTGCTGAGCCAGCGCTCCTGGTCAATCCACACCCCAAACGATGCTCAAATCCTTCAGCACGGACGTGGCACACAGGAAGGAAATCAATGCATCTAAGACAAAAGACACACAAAAGGGTCAAGGCCTCATGATGGACACTGGCCAGTGTCATACCTGCTGTGTACCTCAAACAGGCTGCCCCTGGGAGCAGCTGAATAAGGACACTGGCTGTTCACTTTGAACTGCTGAGTGAAACAGGGACCTGTGTCACAGCATGTCAGGGCCAAGTTCCTGCTGGACATCCTATGTTCAGATGAAGTCTGAATTCCAGTGCAACCAACTGCAGTCCTTGTGACCTGTGCACGTCGTACATTTCCTTTGTAAAGAGATGAGCTGTGGAAGCAAAAAGAGGTGTTTGCTTCTGAAGGTCTAGAGCAAGAGCTTTGTTCTTCTTAGGCTTTCTGAGCTTCATCTGGATCCACAGTACGTAAAACGACCTAGTTGGGGTACTTCCGTCCAAATGCTAGATGCAGCTACTTTTTGGGCTTCTCTAGGATGTTCAGGAATTTCCCTCGAGTCATTTCTCTAGCTGAAATCACAAGGGAGGAAAAAGAAATTAGTATTTTTTAAAAGCCAAGAAACTCAAACAATTGTATAATTTGTATACGTTGTATAATTGTATAACGTATTTTAACCACAGGATAAGAAATTCATTTAGATTTGTGCTTGTACCAAAATTATTTTATTTATCTATTAAATTGGAAAATAAATAAAACTACATTTCAGCTTAAATTCCTGACATACTACAAATGCAGGCAGGGTCTGGAATCTTCTAAACTCAGCAATAATTCCCACAGGCTGTCTCATTACATACGATCTATGCTTTCTATTCCTACTGCATTATGCTCTTGCAGCACCTCCTTCTCTCTGTACTATCCATCTCTGAATGGTGAAATCCAAATCTCCATCACTCTATCTTGGCACAATTGTTCCTGTATGTTATAATCTGTCAGAGATTATGGAACTCTCTCTTTCTCTGTTTCAGGATTATTGGTCCCTGGATGATGTGGTCTTCAACAGAAATTAGGCAGCATTTTTTCTCTCTCAGCAGTGTCAGTCCCAGGATGCTGTAATATAATGGGGTTATATTCCTTCAATGCAGCCTATCTATGGATAGGGTAATAAAGTAAAGTTTATAGAGCTTTGGTCTTCTCTTTCTCTCTGTGTTGTCAGTCTTTCGGTGTTTAATACAGCAAGGCAAGGCTTATATGTCTCTCTCTCACCCTTGGTACCATCAATCTCTGGTGGCTGTACTACAGCAGGGTTTACACAGCCACTTTTCTGCAGGAGACATTTCTGACTTGAGAACCCATAAGCTCACAAGCTGGCAAAGCAGCCCTTATACTATGCTTGTCTTGCAATGACAATACAATGCATCAAGGACAACACCATTAGCAATTGAGGCCTGGAGAAAGACAATCTTCTCACTGGTGCCCCTCCATTTCTTTTCAATAAAGGTGTAAGCTTTGTGTTGGACTGGCAGGCATCAAAACTTTTTTTTTTTATTTTTTTTATTCACAGGAATGCTGAAAGCATGCATGTTTCCCACACCTAGTCTCAAACACAGTCTAGAAGGAGATAGGAATTAATTTTCTGTTTTTTTTGTTGATGTTGGGTTTTCCTCTGGCATTATTGATTATCTGTCAGAACAGAACTAAATAAAATGTAATCAAAATGTTCAGTTTACAATACTCAGTGTGCACTCAGATAAAGACATTTTATTCTTGTTTACATAAAAGTTAGAATTTGTCTCTTAAAGCCTCTTCTTTAAATTATGACATTCTAATTTGCTTACACCAAATTTTATCACGAGGTATTGTCATCAGCAAAATCCCTGTAAAACAATTAATTGTATGTAAAAGTATATAACCTGTCTGTTACATACTGATACTTGTAGGCTGCAAAGCCTGCTGTCCTGAGTGGAACATGCTTCAGACTGGCTGCAGGTTCTAGCAGATCACTGCACACTATTTACTTGCCTCATGCCTCCAGCTGTGAGTTATATCACCTGGGATCCTGCTTCTGATTCACAGCATGAACGACTACAAAAGCACTCATTTGTACCTCTACTTCTCCAACCTCAAGACAACCTCTATGTTTTAAGTGCCGCTGAAGTGACACAGGGATAGAAGGTGCTGCAGAAGAACAGAGTGGATTGGATTTTGACAGGAACTAAGTTGTTATGCACAAAGAACATGAGTAAATAAAATGGAAAGATTTTTAAAATTTCAGCTTGGAAGAGATTCTTAGTACTTCATTCTTTGACACCTCCCTGCCTTGCTCCAACAATAGTGCATGGTTTTAAAACACTCTTAACGAGAAAAGCACATAAGCTGAACTGTAGTTGATAAAGTGGAAAGTTTTCCAGAGTGCAAGTCCCATATAGGAGATATACGAATGCATGACAATTCTGTTCCCCCAAAGAGGGCTGCACCCTATAAATCAGGCAGAGAGCATAGACTCCTTCTGTGCACTGAGTGAAATTACTGTGGGTTGGAGGTTGCTCCAAGAGCACGTGCCTGCCTGTTCACTTGTCATCAGAGATGTTAACATTTCTGATTAATTCACAGACCTCTCATTTTATTCTTCATTCCTTTATCCTTGCTATCCTGTTCTGCTGCAGCTTAAAGATTCTTACCGACCTGCTACAATAATCACCACCCGCTTCCCCCCCCAACCTGGTGAAATTGTTTAGTGATGCCAACCGCGCTTTTAATTTGCAAGACATCAGACACAGAGGTAATTTATACCAACATCTGTTCATTTCTGACTTCTGAAACAAACTCGCACATGCTGCTACAAAATCCCATTAGGAGCAGGAGACAGCCTTCTGCTATTCTGTATTCCTCGTCTCCTCACAGACTCAGGCTTGCAGCAGGGCTTCATTTTTAAAGATATGATGCCAAATGGAGAAAGAAAAGGACCTTTTATCTTTGTATATGTATGAAAATGGCCAGGAAGTAACATACCCATTTGACAGAAAAACCACAGCCAAACTAAGGGCAAGTTTCCACAAGCATTAACAGCCTTGTCTTCCCTGCTTTCTGCCCAAAAACCACAGTTCAATGTACTCCTGGTAAACACAGGCCAAATTTTTATTACACGGTACTGTGTTCAAACATCTTGGCTATTCCTTCACCTTTGTTTCATTTTCATCTGTGCTGGAGTACAATCTGATGGATTTTGCACAGTAAAAGGCTCTAATATTAAACTGACTTCTCTGCTCAGTATTGCTTCTGAAAAATGAATTCTTAATAATAGGAATATAATTTCCATTGGGGTCTTAGGGAGCTTGTTGGAGTGAGGGAAGAGCTTGTGAATGAAGAAACCATCACCCATATTCCAAATACAACTGTAGGCTAAGAGAGATGGTAAAACCAGCTTTAAGCAACTACCCAAGGGACCAGCAGAAGCCATTTGAACAGCAGAGGTGGATTTTTTAATTAAAAGGTTGGGCAAAACTATATTGCAAGCCTCAGGGATTTTTTCTTTACAATGGTAGTTTAAACCACGGGTTTCAAGGGAAGAGAGGGTTTGAGCACAGGTTTCATTGTACCAGCAGACACACACTACAGAGGCTGCGCAGCACAAAACAGAAACATGAATCTGCATGACAAGTCACAATTTACAACCTTGCCTACGCTGTGCATCTACTACAATAGAAAAATCAACAATGGATACCATTGCAATAGCTTGGATACAAATTAACCTCACCTACTAGGGAGAAGGAAGACACTGAACTCCACAGAAAAAAAACCCTTTAAGTTGATATCAGCACTGGTTGCTCTGGAATTAGTGCTTGAATAAACTCCTTCAGATAAATGTACTGAAAAATGGTATCAGGCTATTATAATTAACAGAGCATGAAGTACTGTAAGATTTAAGTTTGCTGCCTGGCAGGATCTGCCAAGCAGATCTCAAGAACAGGTACTGGACAGGAAAGGCTGGGGCTGAAAGGAGGAGGAGATATTTCTACTTGATAGGGGAGCAGAATAAGGTTTAATATAATCTCCTCTTTAGAACTCCAATCCCTCAATCCCACATTTAGCCTTGTTGCCTCAGGCTCTGTTTTTACTACACTTGTCCCCAGGCTGCCTCTCTGCAGTAAATTTTGTAGTTGCTGGTTGAAAAGATTCAGTAGTACAGATTGATTTCCTACAAGTGAGGAGATGAGGGATTACCAAAAGCAGTCCTGGTTAACAAGATTGGGTGCAGAATCTCCTGCTAGAGCAGCCCACTCTGCCAGTGCTTTGCATCCTTTCACTATGACATATGGGTTTCATTACACGAAGATTTTCCTGATTTTAACTTGGAGGCGATTACATTGGAAACTCAAGAGCTATCTTTACATCTGTAGCAATTTAAAGGTTAAGTAACTTTTAATCAAATGACAAAGACTCATAATGTTTTTTCCTCGATTGAAAATGAAAACTGCTGTTCCGGATATTCCTTCCACTGACAATTTAATTAGAAAAAACCACTGCACTGAAGATTGGGGTCCAGCCTGATTGCTCCCCATAAAAAGCCTTCTCACACATATGACAGCACAGGACCTACTGTGTCATAAGGTCTGGATAGCCAGGAAATAATGGAAGGATTTACTGTTTTAAAATCAGCAAGGAAAACAGTGATTTATACTTACATAAGCAACTTTCATCCAGTAGAATCCCTAACCAACACACATACGTGCACACTTTTTAAACATAATATACATTTAAATATATCCACCACATACTTGGGGGTAAAGTCTATGTATAAGGTCTATGATAACTGTATTTTTCACACATTCATCATGAACATTATACCTTCACTGCTTACTACTTCTGGGCTTATCTAAAAATCTCAAAACAAAGCTTGCGACTATCTTCAAATTATAGATACTTTAATAAGAAGTCTTACTGCTTACTACTTGCTAAAGAAGCACTTCTTAGCTTCTCTCCCAGATGTACAACTTATGGGACAAATTTGACTGTGATCCTTCTCTGACCTGAAAATATAGCCTAGCTGAAATCTAAAGATCTTGCTACTAATAAAACCCAGCAATACAAATAACGTTTTTAGCTCTGAAATGCCTTGCAGTGTCACATTTTGAATGCTACATTCTTGCTTACAAAAAGGCTATTTTAGGCACTGCTATACTTTGTTACCTTATCAGTTATTCCTCCCATTCTGTTGTATTTATAGTAACTAAAGAACTTGGTTTTCAGCATATTTAAAGTACTAATAATGCATTCTCAAAATACTGCTTTGTCCTTGGACTACATAGAAAACAAAACTAGAAAGGTTTATTTCTGAAGCACTGTCAATGCAAATTACCATTTTATGGCAAAGAGTATGAATTGCAGAAAGACGGAACAGTTCTCTGGTTTTTAACCTTCTATCACAAGAATCTGTTGCATCAGAAATGATTTCTTATGTGCTGAGATACAATGTTAGGATAAGAAGACACAATGATTCTTTTTCTTAGTTGGCAGGGCATAAAAAAGGCCTAGAGGAGCCTGCCGGTGAGCAACTATGGGAGCTTTGCTTGACTAAACTTGTGAAAGCCAATTATAAAGTCACACCTTATAGCTGGGCTCAACTAATATTGCATGTGGAAGGAAAATAACAAAATAACTTGGGGGATGAGGGTTGAAGGCAAAAATGTAATTTTAAATCAGCAAAAATATTTAAGATTGACATTATTACTGAACAGTGCTCAAAGAAAAAAGAGGCATATGAAGACAAGACCAAGAGAATATTATTACCTAGACAACATAATCTGAACTTCTGTCAGAGAGACAGAAGCTGGTCCCTGCAGATCTATTTCAAACCAGACCCCCAAAAGCCCATCACCACCTGGCACCAGCTCACACCTCTTTCTTCACAGAAAGAGCTTCAATTACTCTGCTATCTGCTGTCTACTTCCTAATATGTGTCAAATGAGCTGCTATTTGAAGACTGTTGGCCTTTGACAAATACTTACTACTGAATGCTACCCCAAGCCAAATTTCAGAGAGAGTGGAACTGCCATCTCAGGAGAGTAGTGGCTAGTGAAAATAAGGTCAGTCACCTTCACTAGCACATGCAGACACTCCAAGCTGTGCTTCAAGAACTTACACAGACACTGAAGACCGCTCATCTAACACTCATGAAACACATTCCTCAGGTAAGACAACAGAATCAGCATAAACCTCCAGGTGGAATAAGTTTGCACTACCATGGCATCTCTCAGTAATCAGTATCAAAGCACTTGCAAAGTTTATTGAGCCTTACAATATTCTTGAAACATACAGTGACATAATTCCTGCCTTACAGATGAGGTCACAGCCACAGTACAGATTGTTGTGCTTTCACCCCAGTAAGCAACCAAGCCTCATGCAGCCATTTGCTCACTCCCTCACTAGCAGAATCAGGGAGAGGATCAGAAGGGTAAAAGCTGGGAAATTTTTGGGTCAAGATAAAGACAGTTTAACAGAGAAAGCAAAGCAAAACAAAGAATAGATTCACCACTCCCATGGCAGGCAGGTGTTCAGCCATCTCCAGAAGAGCAGGGCCCCATCACACATAATGGTGACTTGGGACCATTACACCACCTGAACAACCCTGCCCTGCTCCTTTTCCCCCCACTTTATATACTGAGCACAATGTCATGTGGTCTGGAATCTCCCTTTGGTCAGTTTGGCTCACCTGTCCCAGCTGTGTCTCCTCCCAACCTTCCATGTACCTCAAGCCTCTTTCCCAGCGGGCAGTACGGGAAGCAGAAAAGGCCTTGGCTCTGCTCACCAATAGCAAAACCATCTCCCTGTTATCAGCCTGTGTTTAGCACAAATCTAGAACACTGGCCCATACCAGCCACTGTGAAGAAAATTAACTCTACCCCAGGCAAAACCAGCACAAGATGTATGCGAAAGGATTCAGCAACCGTGCCACAATTCAGGCACTGAAAGATGGGCTGTCAAGTCTTGCTGCAGCATTTTTAAATAATAGCACCTCCTTGGTACAAAACATCAGCGTCCTTCCCTTGGTGAATGAGATAGCAGAATGTGCCTTTCTGTCAGCTGTACTTCACAGTCTGGCATGGCTTGCTCTGAAATGCTGAAGAAGGTGAAAGCTTGCACGAAGCCAGGCTGTGGATAGGAGCAGGTGAGCACATGGACTGCTCCTCCCAGTATGCTATGAGAACAGTCCTCTCTGACAGACAAGTGGTAAATAGCTGAGACTGATAAACCATTGAAACAGTTTAGTGAGTGTTAGCTAGAGTCCTAAGAATTGTAATCAAATACCTAATGCTTTCCTGAATTATGAAATCCTCACGTGACCTCTTTCCACCTTGTTTTTCTCTGCACATAGTACTCGTGTTTTATCTTATACCTGATAAGAGATCTCAGAGATCGTTCAGGATTATCCAGTGATAACAGACCTGCTGCAGATTAATAAATCCTCAAAAATGTTATTGTTGCTATCAATAAACACTAAAATTATATCTGCTCTAAGAAAAATTAGATTCCTTCCCTGCAGAATAATTTACCTTGTTCTCCTAACCAGATTTCCCTACCTTGCAAGGAAGTTACCATTCTGTTTGCATTCAGTTGCAAACTGTGATGTTCACAGAGCTTCGAATGCTGAAACTACAAAGAGTATTCATTCACATACAGATGGGCAAAGTCAGTCAATGAAAACACTCAAAGCAAGGAGGAAACACAAGCAATGACCAGAGAGCTACTAAACTCATGTTCCAGGCCACAGATACTAGGATGTGTAGGTATTTTGTTCTGAATGACACTGTTATTACAGTAAACTCTTACAGTACCTCCCAATTCTAGGAGCTGCCTGCAGCCAGTATCTTGTAGGGCCAAAGATATGATCCCTCTGACCCTCAAAGCAGGGAAAGAGTTACATCTTCTCTCTGCAAAGCCAATAAAAACCTCTTGATTATAATTTAGATAAGAGCCACTGGATTGAATAATAGTGTCTGAAACTCCCTTGGCTGTTTCACCTTGAGACGTCCATCACTGGGTTAAACATGATGCTAATTGCATTTGGATTGATTAATTTCTCTCACTCCTGTCTATTCGAATAATGCTTAACAAAATAATCACAGCACCCAGAGCCAAATCTTCTCCGTCAAAGGAATGAAGCCATCAGAACCAGCAGAGATGAAAGAAATGAAGATGACCCGTAATTACTGCTACGGTGATATCATTACCATATTACAGAAAATGAGTGTACGTGGGGGGAGCGGGGGCTGCCATTATTATTTATTTTTTAATGGAACCTCACATCCTAGGAATACAGATCCAACACAGTGAGTGGAGCATACAGAAATACAGAACTAAGAAATTATTGTGCATTAAATTGCAAAATACAGTGAACGCTAGGACTCCTGATACATCAAGCATCCTGTACTGTGAGCTGCTGCTTATTCACTTCACTATTTTTTCATTGCAATAATATTTTGTGTATGACTAGCATAGAGATTTAAGATGCCTCTCTTCTCAAAAAGATCCTCAAGGGCCTGCAGCAGAACTCACCCATAACCTTGATGCTTAAGTCATTCTTTTTTAATATTATTACAATTCACCTTATTTTCAATGCTGGCATTCAGATTTTTAAACCACAAGACCTAATTTGATGCTCAAAGAAAAGCTATTATGCAAGAAATTTTTATTCTTCAATGCTGATTCCTCTCTGAAGGCAGTTATAAACTGCATCCCCAGCCACAGTAGATCACTTTCAACCATTCAATATGCTGGTTCTGTAAAGATATCAAATGTATCAAGTCCGGAAAAATTTAAAGCAAGATTTGAAAAAAAAAAAAAGAAAACCAAAAACCCCCAAACAATTAAACCCACAACCCTAACATGCAAACGGAAGGCCTTCTGCTCCCTTTATTCTCCAAAATACACTCCCAAAGCCCCTATCATTTGAGAAACAAATAGCTTGGCAATTGTGTAAGATCTACAGACACCTGTGCACTGCAATTCTAATTGTGGTTTATACACTTCGCTTCTCTCAGTGCTCCTTATGCCTTCCCCCTAGTCTCAGACCAACGGAAAAAAACCCAAACAAAAAACAACAACAAAAAACAAACCAAACCAACCAACCAAACAAACAAACCACAAAAAAAAACCAACGAAAAAAAACCCACACCAACCAAGTACACACAACTAGCAGCTTAAAATGTTTATTCTGGAATAAAGCCAAGGTCAAATACACAAGAGAATTTCACACACCAAAAATGTCAAGACCTAAGACCAGGCACTGACTCATGAAGCTAATTAAACACAGAAAAATGATTTTCAAGTATTTTGTAAGACTGAAATATTTAAAAAAAAAATCAGTTATACTTTTATTATTAAAAGCAGTAAGAAAAGCAATTTTGCATCAAAATTGTGGATATTTTCAAATATACCTGAAAGGTACTTTACTAGCATAAGTTCTCACTGGAAGAGCTACAACTTGGGAGAGCTTTGACCATCAAATCCCACAGATACCACAACTAAACAGCAGAATAGGGCCATGTTTTCACAAGAAGCACTCTAAAGGGCCTTTTTCTATTTGCTTGTACCAAAAGGAAAATAATCTCTTCCTGGCTTCCAACACCTGCAGTGGGTCAAGAGCTCTTGGTAATTTAGATCTCACCACAGGATCTCATGGAAGAATCCTCTTTCTCAAACAACATGCAGAAATGAGATCCAAACTGTTTGCTCAAGACCTCTTGGGCATAAAACACACAAAGAAGCTCAGCAAAGTGGTCTGTGCTGAACATACACATGGAGCCAGGCATGAAAGGTTTCTGAAAGTGAATGGGCCCTTCTCAAAAGGAACAGAGGCAGAAGTGCTGCCCACACTGCCACAACACAGTGCGCCACAATGCAGTGCCCCTGCCTGTGCTGGGGAACACGTATTTACTGCTGGGAGCAAAGCAGGTAAACCCTGAGAGTAACAATTTTTTCAAGTTTTATCAGTGGCCAGGGCATGGAGGCCATGGCCAAATCTGAGCCCAGGAGCCAATAGAAACAAAGGGATTAAGAGTTATTAGGAGCAGAGAGAATTACATATTTACAGTACAGTTACTGAAAAATAATCGTGTAATGATTATGTAAGTCCCTATATTCCTTTTGGCTAATAACGCTGGGATACAAGCTGTATGGTTATGCAAGCCAGGGCACACAAATCCAATCAGAAGACATCAAGGCTTGTTTACAGGGAGGCTTGCAGCACTGAATCAAGAATGGTACAGCTTCCTTGACCTCTAAAAGGTAGAAACTAACTCTTGTCAATAGGTTAGCTAATGGCTTGAACTGTGAAGAAGAACTGAATTTTTAAATTTAACTTCCATCAACAAACTTAATGGAGAGAGATATCCAGATCAAAGAAGCTCATATTATGGTAGTCTGTATTTATTTGTCCAGAAGTATGTCTGTACTTGAAAGAGAAGACTAAATCTTTAAAATGTTTTCTAATCCCATGATTCCTTATTGAAACATTTTTCTGTTTAGATGACTGCAGCCCTTGACACAACAATGCATTATCAGTATTAAAGGTCCCTATGAAAAGAAGATCCATGGGCTTTGACTGAAAAATACTATTTGATTTACACATGAATTAAACCAAGATTCCTTTTGCAGTTAGTTGATACAACACGTTACATTACATAGACTTCCAAACTTTCCAAAAATCCAAGAAAAAAGTCTGTATGGCCAAATATATGCAAAAGACTGAAATCTTAGTGTTACAAGGCCAAAGTCTCAGGCTTTGTTAAGACAGAATTATGGAAGAACAGCAATATGCAGTTTGTGGGCTGCAGAAGAAGATCTTCGTGACTGCCTCCATCATTTTATTCTTTCCTTTGTGTGAATCAAAGGTACTTCATGTAACAATTACCCTTATCCCTATCCTCATCTTCCCAGTACATTCACTGCTTGCTTTACTCCAGCATTTTAAGTTATAGTTATACCATTTAAGTTACTTTAACTTGATAAGTTTCATGTGTTTTGCCCACTACAATACTCTTCTGGCAGCAATACCCTGAGCTAAGGAGTATCTGAGAGACCAGAAGAGGATTCAGGAAATTCAAAACCATCTTTACCAACTTCAAGCTGGTCACAAGACATTTGAGGAAATGAAGTGATTTAGAAATGTTAGTTTTTAGAGCATCCAAGTGCTAGTAGAGTCAAGTTCAAATGAATAGGGAAAAGCTGTTTTTACTCAGAGAATCTATGACTAGTGTTAACCTGACCTACATGATAACAAAATTGTAATACCACTCAAGGCTATTTGGAATGGGTATTAAAACATAAACAACGTAGATTCTGCTAGTTATTACAATTTAGCTGCTAATGAGCTTAAAAGGCAACTAGGCAAGGCTCAACTGTAAAAGCAGATATAAAAGATATACCCAAAAACACACCCTCCCAGATCCACAAGGAAATGTGAGAACATTTTTCATAAACACCCTCATGCTTCTAGTACTGATGAGTTTTGAAGAAAACATTAAGAATACCAGAAATACAGAGGGTATTGGAGTCTGAAGATATCTCCTGAGAGTAGATGCCAGGAGAAACTCCAGTTTTTTGAAACCCAGAAATAAAGGCAAAACAAAAAAAAACCACATTATTTTTCACTCCAGGTCTACTGAGAGTAGCCCAGTAAGCTTCCAAAAATCGCTTCCACTAGGTACTTCTCCTGTGAAAGCTGAATGCAGCCACACTGCTGTCTTTTAATGAGCACAGAATTGTTTGTCATCCATTACTAGAAGAAAGAACAGAGGCACTGCAGCAAAGCAGACAGCAAACCTCCTACAAGACAGCTCAGAAAGGAAAGCAGAAGGCAGTGCCTCTGCTTTGCCAAGAAGATGGCCACGAAGAGTCTCCATAGATTTGGTAACTGGGAACACTGCTTTGAGAGTTGAGGGGCACTGAAGAAACTTTGGAAGTCAGGGGAACTCTGAAGACTCCATGATTCAGTGACAATGGAACTGTCAGACGTATTTAGAGTTAGAAAGGTATGGCAGAGCAGAAGAGGTATAATAAAATGAGGATACAAGGAAAAAGTGCTTAGTGAAGAAAATTCAATCTACCAGAAGAGAACAGATCAAATAAGGTATACAGTACAATATCATATGAGGAAGATTGTACAGAATCAGAGATTCATTCTGATTTGATAGAACTTTGGCAGGTCTCCAGTTAATATTCTGTTCAGAGCAGACAGACTGCTCAAGGCTTTATCCAGTCAAGCCATAAAAACATCCATAGATGGAGACTGCACAACCTCTCTTGACAATCCTTCCAATACTTGACTGTTCCATGCTAGAAAAGTTTTCTCTTGATTTGAGTCAGAAACACTCTTGCATCAATTTACAATTATTGTCTCTTGTCCTTCCACAGCCTGACACCATCTTCACAAATAACTTCCCTGAACGTTCTTGCAGGCAGCTCTCAGGTTCCTGTGGGGTCACCTCCATGCTGAATGAGCCCCATTTCCTCGGCCTCTGTTCACAGGGCAAGTGCTCCAGCCCCTGATCATCTTGGTGGCCTTCCACTGAATTCACCCCAGTTTACCAATGCCTTCTTCATGCTGAGGCATGGAGGACACCACTGGATATGGCAATACAGATGCAGATGCATCATTTCCCTGGATCTTCAGGCCATGTTTCAATCAACAGATGTATATGAAATTCCACATTCCTTTTCCATATACTATTTACTTGCTGTATTCCAACACTTTTTTCTTGCCTTTAACCTTGTACTTACCCACTTCTTTGCCTAATGTTCCAGGAAACCCAGGTACCATAGGCAAGAATGAGGGCATTTTATACCCTGAGACAGGGAAGGAACTATTTTGCTCCTTTTTATATGCATACATTAATAAACATAAATTGTAAGCTTTTCTTTTTTTTTTAAGTTAATGGGCTCTTTATTTTCAAGTAAGCCAGGTACTAGACATGAAAATCTTGGGGCAACCCAGAGAACTATCTGTTGAAAACCAAATGAGAGCTTGGCCTGCTACCCAGAAACATCCATCACCCAGCCCTTTTCTGCTGGGATTTGTTGAATGACGTCCTCTGCAGGTTAACAATTAGTTTTTAGCATAAGAGTCCTGTGTCATCGTCATCATCTCCCCAAGAGACCAAAACAGGCTGAGTGATTTTTAGATTACATGGTCTGATAAGACACAGGCTCCTGACTCTGTGTGCTTGCGCCATGCAGGCCACCTGCTCTATGGAGCTGCCACCAGGGACACCTTCAAAAAGGTTTAATAATGATGTTCTCTCTAGAGATGTAACTCAGAGCATGCTCAGAATTTACATTCTATACCACTGACTAAAATCTTGTATATAAAATCCTATATATAAATAGGATCGATGACTAGCTGCAAAAAGAGATTGTAGAAGTATTATTTTCTATTAAACAGGAATCTGTACTCTGTAGTCATAAAAACTGTAAATAAGCACAGGAATTCATAGAGCAGGGCAGATCAGTAATCTACCCAGTCAACCTGTCTGACTGTACCAAAGACCAGAAGCATTACAAGATAAATTAGGGAGCCACATTATGAAGACATATGGATTAATTATTACTGAAAGATTCCTCTTTTTCTAAGTGCTTGTTTTATATCCTGAAGGAGCTGATACTTCCTACTTATTTTAGATTTTTTCTGCTCTAACTAAAAATGTTCTCATCGTCCATTTAATTGCCTGATTCCTTTTCAATTGCTGCTAAGTACTTGGTCTAAAAAAATAAATAATCCCAGTGTGGCAGGAAGTCCCATATCAAATAATTCATTATGTAAAAAGCATTTATTTTTGCTAATTTTAATCTGACTAGCTTCCATTATTTGTTTTCTGATTTTCTTCCCTCTCATTCTTTTCAGGGTTGGGAGTCAGCAGGAATTTTCAATTTATCATCTCAGTTGAAGAGATGTAAAATAACGACTGCGCTACTTTTCAAAATCAAAGAAATCCTCTTTCCCCCCCCACATTCTCATGAAGAAAACTCTTGATTTATAAGCAGCTCTCTAGAAGTGAATAGTGTATACCACACTATCACAAAATTGTTCCTACCAAAATACTGCCTGAAGTGACAGAGTATCCAAAGTTACAAAATAGAGAATGAGACGTATTTCCTTCCTGGGAAAAGGTTGTTAGATCTTATGCAGAAATATAGGGTGTAAAGCATAAACAATTATTAAATTCAAACAGAAGAGGTGGGAGATAGCATAATAATTTGCTGTGACTTGGAGATTCACTCAAGCCTGAAGACATAAAGGAGAAGAACAATTTGGTCAGCTTCAGCATGCTGTGGACCTGGCTATTCTGGACCTGGCTGTTTTAGATGATCCCACGAGCTCAGGAGGTTTGAGGGGCACATGCAAAACATGATTAAATCCTGCCACATTCATCAACTGTTCACAAAACCCAATTATTTTGAATAAATTCTCCAGCAAGTTCAGACAGATTTGTCAAGACAATTCTTTCAAACAGCAAGTTTTTCATCCAGGAACACAAAAGTCATGTAAAAACCCATGACATACAGAACATCATAACAACAAAGAAAATAACATGACAAGAAAGAGAAATGGAGAAGTGGTCTGATACAATAGTGAAGTATGTGTAGTAATATATGGAGATCTTGATCACAGTCAAAATATGGAGCTCATCTTTGTGAGTAGAACAAGATTTGATAAGATCAGAGTAAAAGATTCTGAGAAAGGTATAATACTACAAAAACTTGGATAAGCACTAAGTGGATATATAGGAAAGGTTTCATTCTGTAAGTGTTATATCAAAAAAATGGAAGAAGATTTTAGATTATGGCTTGGGTGCTTGGACTTACTGGAGAGTTAAACATTATATTTGGTCACAACAGAACAGCAGTCATCAAAAGAGGGATCACAGACAATTAGTTTGATACTGGAGGAGCAGTAAAAAGCTCCAGTTTCAACAAGTATTCAGGTCCTTCAGATACAAGGGAAATGAAGGGGCTGGCTGCTAGGAAGCATTTTTAATCCCACAGGTTGTAGAAAGGTAGCAACATTCATTAGCTCCTGCTGTGCTCTAAATACTCTGAAATACAGATGTTGCTAACTTACAGTCATAATACAGAACAAAATATGATATGAGACAAACAAAGCCATGCTGCACATGCATCCACACTCACTCTACAAGACAGCTGTGTTTCATGTACATAAATTTTACAATTTTTTTTTAAATTATCTGGCTTCTTAGGAGTAATAAAACACTATCTTGCATGAGCAATGTAGTGCTTGCACAGAAATTATATTACCAGAATTATTTACTGAAAAGAGAATAAAGATAAAAAGAGTACTGAAAAGACAGAAAATAAAGTGCTACAGAACTGTTACTCTCTTCATTCATAGAACTGATTTTTCACTTCCCAGTTTCATTGCCATAACCACACACAATTTGAATCATTACAATACATCTACATCCCGCTTTCCACATCATTTAATTGGAAACTAGGTGATACCCACCCTAAAAATCATCAACATTCACCATCTTTCCTCCTCTCATTGGCACACATGCAAAGGGCCTATAAACTCCTATTGTCACCAGTCTAAGACATGCCCTTCACTGGGACAGATGTTGCCACTGGCTCGAAGAACTTGTGCCCTCTCTGGAAACCCAGCAGCAGGTCTTTTGTTTTATCCCGCAGGCAGGGGCTGCTCAAAAGCCTCATTAGGAAGTGATCTGCAGCTATGCACCAAAGGGAAGAGTCCAGCTTGTAGGATTTTGGATTTCAGTTAAGGCAGTGCTTAGTAAGAAGAGGGACCAGCAGGTACATTTTCAATGCCATCTGCTGGATAAGACAGACAAGTCTAATAAAGGCAAACACTCGCTCTTTTCCATCTATCACCATCAACTCATACCAACAGCTCCCTCCTCTTTGTACCTTACCTAAACAAAAATCAAATTTGAAGTTGTCTTAATAATCTTATTCCCCACTCAGTTAATGCATCCAAGAAAGCAAATAAGCCAATATTTATGGACATGTTTGAAGGTATAAAAATGACTGCATTTTTCCCCAGCTGAGAATTCAGGGGGTTCTTACATAGAAGAACATCTTAAAATAGATATGAGAGAGCTTGATGCCTGTGCTGCAAAACATATACCTGCACTGTACTAATCTCATCTCCCACTCTGGAAGAGCTAATACTTCTTTCTGAGGAGAGCAATGAAAATGTCACAACACAAGAAGGTTTTTTCCTCTTGCCTGAAGAGTATTTTTCCCATTGGAAAGACCAACAATGGAAAGCATTCACTCAGCTAAATGAGTAGAAACAGACTTGTATTTCACAATAAAATGGAACAGACAACTGCTCTAAAGAGACGGGTAAATTCTATTCCTAGAGTAGTCCAACACCCGATATCCTAGGATTTGAGAACAGGTATTTATTAATTCATAGTGAATAAAATGTTGGCTTGATCTTGAACAATTTTCTGACTTTTGTGGTCAATCAAATTGTAAAGCTTCACTGAATTTGTCTACTGTTCACAGAAATCACTGACAATATGGATATCTGTAAGTCTCATAAAGGACATCTGAACAAATTCTCCTTGTGATAGTGTAACCAAAGAACTTCTAAAGACTGGTAGAATGACCCTTTTGCTCTATAATGCCATTTATACAGCCTACTGGATCACCTAAATTGAGTAAAAAAAGAGGGATTGGCATGAAATCAGGTCTGGCACGAGGTTGATATAACTCATGTAAGAGATGCACGAACAGATTGCACTCCTAGGTCTTCAAATACAAAAATCGTACTTGCTGACGTGAAAAAACAACAATTGTTAATAAACAGATATTCTACTCTTCAACACTCCATATGGCAGTCTGATGGATTAAACACCAGCAGAGTGTTGATCACTCTAAAAGCTCATATTGAGATGATCTGGAAAATCTGTCTATCTACAATTTACGAATTCTGGTTAATTTAATTAAAATGTTGCATCACTAAGTGCCTTAATATGGAAAGCCATAAGCTTGTGAGGTTCCTGGCACATGCCTGCTTTCAGAAGAAGCTACAGGACAAATCAGCAAAAGTCTTCTTTTAAATTTGGGGTATACAAAGGAAGGAAGACTCCTGAGCTGGAAAATTAGTCTAAGTGTACAAGCAGGAAGAAGAGGGCAGAAAAATCTCCAAAATAGGCAGAGAGATAGGTGATACAATAAAGCTAAAGGAATGCCTGTAGCATAAGAAAAAAAAGGACACAGGCTGTCAAGGTACAGGTGACTTCTTTGAAAGGGGCCAGCTACGGTTAAAGGAAACTAGATGTGTTATGAATAGCAGACTGAGAACTGGAGAGAGAAGAGTGGGGTTCAGGAAAGGAACTGTCACTTTGCAAGGAGAACAAAGGCCAGGAAGTCCCAAAAAAGAAGAATGGATGATGGACATGCTTGGCCAAAGGTAAACCCAGTGGTGTAATCTCCCCTTACCTACAGAGGCTCAAGATCTGGCTTCTTCAATTGATCCAGCACATACACAATCAATTACTGCAATCTAGCTAAGGGGTGGTACCTGTTCATTTTCAATTTGGTGTCAACACCATGAAAGAGAATCTTGGAGGCTAAGCCAGCTTACAATTTTTTTTTTCCTTCCTAGAAGCACGGCTGGATGAAAGAATACAGACATTCCCAATGCAAAACACCTGTCACAAAAGACAAGTGAGGAAAATGCTAGGATGTGGAAGCAGATGATAGTTTGGAAAACAAATAGAAAATGCATTCATGTCTGAATGCAGCTCAAAGTTAATAGAAGGCAAAACATTCCCAGTACGCTCACTACTGTCTCTGGAATGACACACGTGTATTAATACTTTTTTATACTTAATAATGTCTACTGTTCTTCTTTTTAAACAAAAAATGAAGATACTGAGTTCACTTCTTAGCAGTTAAAGCTGAGGATGCAGCATCAAGGGTTTTCTGGGCACAACTGCTAATATTTGAGAGTCTGAAAAAAGGGAAGTGGTGTTGTCAGAGAGATGTTGTGAAAGTACAGACAGAACTCCTCATGTTACTATGGTCTCAGTCCACGGTAATTCAGTGTCTTGGGGTTTCCTCCTAACTTGTCTTAAACTGAGACATTCAGCAAAGCATAAAACCTCTTTCTCTCTTTCCATTTTCAAAACTATCTAAAGAAAAAAAAATTCTAGATGGAAGGAACAGCAGTTATCTCTAGGAAAACATTGGGTTAGGCTCATTTCTTGCTCCAAATCATTAAACAGAAACAATTTTGGATTTTGTTCTGTAGAATGATCATGTTACTTGGAGGAGGAGTCTCTCCAGTATGGCAATTGGTCCTCTACTTGTGCAGGCAGATGAGGTTCTGCCTGCAGATGAGGTTCTGCCTGCAAAAACCCAAGATCTGTTGACTTTCTGCAACAGACAATAGGGTATGTGAGATTGTGAAGAAGGCCTGGTTGTGTTCTATGTCTAGCACAGTACTATAAAGAAAGACTGCCACCCTCGAACACTTCAGCTGTGTTTCTACAATTCACTGTGTGATAAAAAAGAATATTGACCTTTTACAATGCACACCCCTATACTAATTTTCCCCGTTAGAGTAGAATTCAGAAAAATTGATCTGGAGTAAATAAAAAATAAAGCTGTGTGCTTAGAAAATAAAAACCATTTATAAAACATTTGATCACATTTACATCTCCATGCTTCCTCCAGACTATTTCCAACCACTTTTCAGAACATCCAACTGAGTGTGTCAGAGCCAAAGTTAATTATTTCCATATTCAAATCCAAGAGTACTGATCTTCTATACTATTACAAGCATAAGAGCCAATAAAAAGTGCCAAAGACAGAAAGCAAGGTGGGAAAATAACCTTCTTTCCCATAAGTCTTCTCTGCTTCAGAGAGACCAAGCAGGCTGGTTTCAAAACAAGAGCAAGTGATATAACTAAACAAAAGCAGATCTGAAAGGTGAGCAAACCCCACAAGCCATAGAGTCATTATTACTGTGTCGACAGCACACTTGTTAAAAATGTATATTTTAATTTTCTGTATTGCTTAAAGGTCCCAATTTGCCCAGGGATCTAGCTAAGCTGCCATTTTCTACCACGACACAGTCTAATCTTTATTTAATGGATTTAGCATCTATCTTCACTAGAGTGGTCTCTAAGGGGAAGGGGAGGGGAGTATGAAGGGGCATGAAGAGATGATCAGGGCCCCCCTCTCCTTCATCCATCCGGCGCTCATGTTTGTGTTCAAAATTCAATTACCTCCTTATTGATACTTCACAGAGATATTTAAGCTGCAAACATGAAGCCCTGATTTCCCAGGGGGCCATGCCCCTCTCTATTTCACTGCTCTGCTTCCCCCAGGGTGAATTCCTGAGGCGTCCATATTAATAGGTAATCAGTCACAATTCATTTATTAAACAGCTAGCAAGGTTTATCAGCCTGCCCTGATTAGCCGGAAGAAGCCACTGAATTCCTAATTTATTTATGGAAATATAAGTGTCTTTTTGAATTCCATTCATGAAAGACAGGGGTGTCGTGGGTCTGGCATTTCTACAGAATGAATTCTAACAGGGAAGCACCAGGCAACCTGGCCACTGAGGACTTTGCAACTTCAGCCTGGTAAACGCATTGTGGTGACCCCAGCATGACCAAGAGATTTAGACCAGAACCTCAGCAAAGATTCACAAGCCAGCTCTTCAGAGAGTAGGCATTGCCACCCTTTGCAGCTAGAGAATTACTATCCACTGATGGCTCAGTGTGTGGAATGGCTGGAAAAAGTTCACTAAACAGAGCCATCAGTGCAACAAAACTAGGTCAAAATAATAAAGAGAAAAAGACACATTTTCAAAACTTTGAATGAAACATTAAGATCAATGCTGAAAACAACTGCCAGGTAACATTAACACATGCATTTATACATAAAGTGCAGCTTTTTGAAAACTGCATGCTCTTACAACCTTTACATTATTTCTGCTATAATCATTTCAACTAAACTGTTTTTAAAATGGAACACCACTACTGCACATTCAAACTCAGACACAGACATTCAGTGATGTGGCTGATTACCAAAAACTGAAAATGGCTAAAAACAATTTAAAGTAATTTCTCTACTTTTTTAAAAAGAGATGTGGAGTACTCAGCAAAAAGCAGACCTTGAAGTGAAAAGACTTATACATGCACTGGATATACCTTAAGGCAGTTAGAACACAGCTTTGTGTAACATAGAGCTTATATACACGGGCCTCTGAAGGTTCAAGACTACTACTGGTGAAAAACTCTTTTTATCCCTGTCATCTGTGTAGTGATCTCCAAAACTCATAAGCACCTGAATTTTATCCACCATAGCTACTTGATCAGAAAACAATTAGGAATGAAAGACTACAGAAAATGTTTATTTCCTTTTTTTTCTCAATACAAATTTGTACTAAGTAACTTTCAATGTGCCCCCTTCTGCCTTTCACTTTCCTAAATAGCTCTACAGGGAAGTAAACATAGATAAACACAGTAAATACAGTGATTGTATTTTCAAATACTCTGAAGAAGGTGGATGTCCCTCACACAGATGCAGTAGCCAAAAGGGTATTTTTGACTAATTCTTTCCTAAAATTTTTAGATCTCAAAACTGACAGGATTTAACAATATACAGTATTATATGAAATATAGATAGAGGCATGTTTAAATATATTGAGAGCATTTCTGTTAACACTAGTTCTGAGACACCATTATGAGACATTTTGTTTAGCAACTTCAGTATTCCGATCACACTATTAACCGACTACAAAAGTATTCAAAACTAACAAGTCAAAGCATAAAGAGGATGCAGATACCACTCCACAACACTGTATCTCATAAAAAATATTTCAGTTCAATCACAATTACTTGAAAATATATTTCAAAAACATTCCAAAATCTTGTTTAGTTTAAAACTGGCTATGCCTATAACCTCTGAATTTACAAGCACAAACTCAATAGTTACACAAAAGGTTTTAATTTAAGATTCCATTACACAAAAATTGCAGCAGTACATTAAAACATATTAAATCCCCACTTCAACTGAACTAGTACAACCCATAACCTTAAATACAAAATATATTATTTCTTCTCAAATTACAGTGGTGAGACATGAAAAGATGTAGTATATGCAATAAATACATTCAAAATGCTAGGAGGACTGAGTGTTTGAATTCATCTACAACCAGAACTTGTATGTTGCAGGTGTTTGAAGTCAAGGATGGCATCAGAAAACAAATCCTGGAAGAAGTATCTTTTTACTGCCTGAAAAAGTAATCAATAGCTTAGTTGTTATTAGTTTGTGTTTTCCGCAAATAAGGGTGATTCAGTGTATTTTTCCTACTACGAAATGTAGTTCCTAGAAGAAGGAAAAAGACACAGAATTTACATGAAAGATTTCTCAATACTTTTCCTCCACTGTCTAAGGAGGATTTTCAGGCTGGCACAAGAGGCAGACACTCTTGTGTCTGGATTTTATAGGATTTTACAACAGACCCAAACATCTAATCAAGTTGTGGCTCTCAACAGCCAGTTTCTGCAGCCTTCATTGCTTGGGGAACTGCAAATGCTACCAATGAAATAAAACAACCTCTTCCTTTCCTGAATCTATCCATACTTCACCTTTTCCCCCTTCAGCAGTAAATTCACAAGGGTGTTTTTAAACAAGGGCTTTGCAGAATACACAAGGCAGAACTCACCACAGAGCAGGTAAAATAGGACACTCGTGCATGTTTCCACTGGGAAGCTCACTGAGCATCAAACTCAACATTATTTTCACTCCCTCAATATGTAAGCTCCTTATCATGCAGATCACTGCAGCACTGTCCATAACAGACATCCAACCCATGATGCCCAAAGGTGCTGCAAAATGTAAGCTGCAATCGTGTTGCAGTTATTTCTAGTCTAGACAGATGTTATTTCTAGGTCTTGTAGTTTTCACAGATGTTACTCCTAGATATGTCTAGTTTCCACTGCTTTCAAAACACAACTGAGTGAAAGCAATGTAGCACTGGCACATACACAGAAAAAACCCTACAAAACTATAAGAGAATAGAATTTACTATTACAACAGAGAATTCAACATTACAATCTTTAATTGCTTGACTGATTTTCAAATTAACCAGTTTAAAGTCCACTTTAATGCAACCAAAGTCTGATGCAGATACCCAGTCAAACCCAGCATGCCACTGCCCACCCAGCAAGCAGAACTGGAATTCATGTCCCTGTATAATAACCAAAGGGTTTTAAAATAAAACCAGAAGTATTACCAGAAGATACTCCTTCCTTTCTAATGCCTTGATAGAACCTGGGGACAAGCACCTATTACTCTGCTGAAAATTAACTCTTCATAGTTTTACCCTGTCCCATCTTGTCCTCCATCTTACATGTTTACTTCCAATTCTCCTGAAGTGATGCCCATATACTTTTAAGGCTACTACAGTAACAAACTGCATGATTACAATAAAGCCTGGGATGATTATCTTCCCTTTTTCTTGCACAGTCAGTGCCAGCAACACCATATTCTTACTGACTTAACAAGGAACATTAAGTCAGTAAGACTTAAAGTGTGCGCACAAAAATTACTTCCTACACTACTTAAATGCTGCAACTTAAGTGACAGACATTTATAGGCAGGGTACAACACAGTTCAGAATAAAAAATGAGACCTTTTAATTGACACTGGAGAAAATTAGATTCTAATTGCATATGCTATATTTTGCTGATGACAATGAGGTTAGCATTTGCAAAAAAAGTGTTATGAGTTCCTTAATGACCAACAGGTTATTAAGACCTTTGTCATATAAGTCATTAGAAATGTGACATTTCCAACAGCAGAGAGCCCTCTAGAGCTATCACGGGATAACAGTTCAGCAACCCTTCAGAAGGGCACCAATGCTGCTTAATGCAACACCCGGGTTCTTCACGGATTGCCCTCCACCAAACCCAATTTTACCTGGTTCAGTAGAAAAGAGATCAAACTCCACAGTGAGCAAACAAAAGTCACATTTTAATTGGAAGAATATAGGAGAAATAATATTTATTGTATTGCCAGTAAACTTGGAAGGCTTTAAAATGTAAAGGTTTGGGGGAAGTCATACAAGGACTTAGAGATATTTATGTATAATACATATGTTTGTAAGAAATCACCACATATCTGAAAAGCAAAATTTTACATGATGGTGCATAGTGACACCAAAATGATTGTCACTTTGTGAAGCTTAAACAATATGTGGATATATTCCTCATAGCACAAAAAGCTCTCCACATGAAAACGCTCTATCAATGTAAAATAATTTCTACACAGAAAATATATTCTGCTGAACTTGTAACAATGAAGTACACAAGCTTTCACTAAAACAGTGCTCAAAACAACCTATAAATGAAATCTACTTAATCAGTTATTTGATGTCTTTCAATTACCTCCACGCTTGTGCTTGTGCTCTAGCAACCAATCAGTACAACTAAATCACAAACTGAAAATCTCTTCTTACACAGCATGAAGTTTCCTACTCCCACCTTCTCAATTACAGTACAAGTTGTAAGATAAATTGCAAGAAAATAACTGAACTAGATCCTTTAGCTTTACTGTCAAGACTTACAACTGTGAAAAGCAGTAAGCACAACTTTATTATCTCCTCATTGTGACCAAAAATAGCAAGAATAAATTTTTTCAGAACCAAAACCCATTGAAGCATACAATTTTAGGACTGACAACCAAATTACAGCACACCAAACACAGGTTTGGGTCCACACTCTAAGAGCCTTAGTTAACAACTTAAAATTATGAGTTAAACTTTCTGTACATTAATTCATCAGACTTAATTGTAATACGAGTTTGCAGCGTGCTTAGGGAACAACAATCTCTTGGACACTTTAAAGAATCCACAAACATGCTTTCATGGGTAAGTATAAAGCAATGTTTTATTACCAAAATAAATTTCTAAGAGCCAACACTTCACTGGAGGGGGGAGGTGATGAATATGATAAGAAGAGGTAGTATGTCTACTCTGCTGGCAACAGCATCAAGTTCCTTTTTTGATCTCCAGCTAGAACTCAAAAAGCCACAGCAAAACCTTCCTGTAGAGACAGAGGCAATTCAAAACATCTCAGCACCCTGACAAATTTATGTTAGGAACCTGGAAGTCGGGAGTACAGGACTCCATTGGGGTTATTTTTATCTCAGACCCATTGCTATATTCAACAACGCACCTGTAAATGAGAATAATTTTTTACAACAAAAATCACTCCATTTTATGTAAATTGGTTACTCCTCTGCCCTAAACTCCCAAAATCTCATGGCCATAAACTCCAGTCATATTGGGACACATAGATATGCTATGTTTTTACAATATTTTTATTCTATCTTACATTCAATTTTCAATGCCTAAGAAAATGCAAATAGCTGTCATTGCTTCCATGCTATTAACAGCAGCAATCCTTTGATATTGTTGAATAAAGTTACTGCCTTCTTTAAGAATCAAGTATAATCTTCGTGCATCAAGAAGACAAGGCCTTAGATGTAAAAGAAAAGGTACATTCGGGTGTAATCTATTGCACATGCCTGTGCAGACACCAAGCAGGTCCACATCAAGACTAAGGGGAGCAAAAACACCCAACCATCCTTACTGGAAACATATCAGAAGAGTAACTACATGTTACTGCTAGGACCAAGGGTCCTAGCAGAGTCCTCAGGTCCTTTTCCTTATCCCCTTAAAATATGTATTTCTGCAGGAGATGTATGGGAACTAGTTATGAAAGTCAAGCAATTAAAAAGCATTTCTGAGGTATTCATGGGACTGTACCAGCCACAAGTGCCTGACAGCTCTGCACGTGTCAAAGTCCCTGGAGAGCCATCACACTTCAATTACTATCACTAACATTAGTCATTATCAGGCTGGCTTCAGTCCCTGGGGAAGGCAGCTTGTGATGACAATATCCAGCCTCTCCTTGTAAAACAATTCATTAGGCAAAGCGGAACAGCTGGGGCAGCCACGTGGATGGCTGCAGAGTGGCCCCCCCACTGGGACCTGCAGCCCCCCTTTTCCTTTTGGATGGGGCAGCCACTGCCCCCACGACAGCTGTAAAAGCCTCTGGGGACACTTCAGGTTTAATCAGTGCTCCTTATACTCAGGGGAAGCATTTGATTGCAAACTTAAACTAATGGCACTCAGAAGGTTACAACAATCATCAGATAAGAGGCTTTAGGGCATTTTTATCTTGTTCTAATGTTCACAAGTTAATGAAGCAATAAGAGACAGATACTATCAGACTTGGTCTAGCAACATTGTAAAGATGGGATGTTCAAAGCTGCATTTACTGCAGATGCAAGAGGTAAGGTGGCAAGTTCACTATTGATCTTACAGAAGACTTCATGCTCAGAGCGACCGAAACCACTCAATAAAGTGACAAAATGCTTGGCAAATTTTCACATAGCTTTGTATGCATTATCACTAGATCCAAAATTAAGAAAACTGAAGAGGAATATAGCAAACGAAACAGATAAATAACCTCTGGCATTAGAACGGATACAGACTAATAATTTCTAATGTTTATGCTGCTTGTAAATAGAAATCCTTTAATATATGTAATGTCTGCAAAAGGCTGAGAACAGCCTTGCTTTTCTTAGTTACCCTCCTCGGGTCACAGGCTGAAGAGCACTTGATACTGGGATCTGTTTTATTATCATATTCTCATTTTACTTCTAATGACTGACACGGCATTCTAATGATACCTTCCTGTGGCATATAATAGCAGCAAGCAGGGGGAAACAACAAACACCAGCACACAGCAAAGGATACTTAACAATAAATGCTTTATATGCTGTTTTTTAAAATTCATTCTTTTTTCAATGCCTTGCAAAACCAAATCAACATGAACTCCACCTTACAGCTGGGGAGATAGGAAGAGGTATGTAAGAAGACAAGATAAATGAACCAAGCAGAAGAGGGGTAGTACCAGAAACTGAGCCAAGGCTCTAAAGTCACACTCTAGTGAGATTTTTCACTAGGATCAGCTGCTGCTCTGCAAATAGGTCCAGCAACCCATACTGTGGAAGAAAATTCTCTCTTCACTCCTGCCAGAAGCCAAAATTTACAGGAAAACATTTCAGACAGAGATGGCACAGGGATAATCTTTCCAATATCTAAATGCAGAGTAAATGTTCTAGTAACACAGAAGTGGAAAGTTTTAATTGAATACAGACATAGACAGGAAAACATGTTTAAATAATAAATACAGACTAGTTGTAAGGGTTTGAGAGTCCCTGCTAGAATGACTCCTGAGATTTGTTTGGCATTTTTGTGTTTTTAAATGATAATGGAAAAATGCACATAACCTTATGCTTGATCAAACTTTTCCCCATCCTCAATTTCTCCACTGACAGTAGTCTACAAGTTATCCTGTCAGAATGAGAGTAGCAAAAAATAGGCTTCTGACAGTATAATGTAAGAACATTTTGTTTGTAGTCATGTTTCTTTCTGTGCCAAGCATGTGGCAGGTAGAAATGCTTTAATGTGACAGCCCATTCCTTTACTTTTGTGGCTAAAAGCTCTTCAGTCAAGCCCCATTGACCATCTACTTGTCTAGACAGATGAGGGTGGTTTCACTGCTCATTTCAGCCAAGACACACAAGAACCTCTGTGTATGCTGAGGACCATTCTCCTATTCTGCTTAAAGAATTGTACTATCTCCCTATGCACAAAGATGGGCTCCGCAGCCCACACTGCACAGACTTGTAATCAGCTCTGTCAATGGAAGTATTTGAAAATCCATTCATCATCCCCCCCCAAAGCCTAAAAACCATCACTGTGATAAAGGAATTCTTAGGTTTCCTGTTCCTAATCAGCTGCTCCCATAGAGGCAGATCATAAAGTTGCACCTGCCTGAAGCTCATAAGCTGAACTGTTTGGTGCTGTGAGGAATGCAGGCTCCAAATGCACTTCCAGTTCTAGAAGGAGATCTTCAATCACAGAAAGATGGAGTCACTGCATGATCAGGGTTACAAGGGATCAGGAGGTTTTCTGGTCAAAAGAGGGTTGATTATGAGGTCAGATCATGCTACTTAAAGCTTTATTGAGTCAGGTCTGGAAAACCTCCAAGAACAGAGAATGCAGAACTGGTGACCGCACAATGCGTTCCACTACTTGACTAACCAGTGCTAATATTCCAGATGTCTTCACAAAGCACAAATTGGTGCTTTGAGTAGCACACCAACAATCCTGGAGAAGTTAATGGTGACGTATCAGATGGCTGATTTCACAGTCTTCAGAGCAGTTTGGTCAGCTGGTTTTCATATTAAGCAGATTTCTTTCTCTTTTTCCCCACTGGCAAGAAAAAGGCTCCCTTTTCATAACCACAGCAAGTATCTAGATCAACCTTCGCTCTATCAACATAAATTCAAAAAGTCTTTTCCAGAAAGGATCAAACCATTGCAGAATTTCTTCCCACTATTGAGCAAACTATAGGAGACAAAGGAGACTTTCAGAAGAGACATTCTTAGACATCAATACCAGGGTGCAGGAATACCAGGCAGTTTTGTGGGAGTTTTCTTATTGGTTTGGTGTTTTTATTTTGTTATTCTTGTTTGTTGGTATTTGTTGTCCTGGGTTTATTTTTGGTGGAGGCAGAGGTGGTGTGTTTGTCTTGTTTTAATAAAGCAAGTAATACATCCTGGCTGAAGTACCTTTCAGAGGTAACCTTTGTTTTAACAAAATCAAATTCACAAACTAGATACGGACACATAGAAAAGGTGAGGAGGAGGACAAGAGAAAAGGAGAAAACCCCACATTTCAATAAAGATCAGGTAAAAAGCATCTCATCAACTCAGCTTTTATTTAGAATTTAGCTGTTGCATTGAGCATCGCTCACTTGAACAGCAGTTACCTGCCAGCTTCTGGGCCACTCAGCATGTGATCCTTATACATCCTTATATGATCCTGAGCTTTGGAAACTCAGCTATCAGAGCTAGATGGGACTCTGTCTACCACTGGAAAAACTCCCCACTGTACTTCCAGCTTCAGGCTCTAGAAGTAACCATGCAATGGCAGGTATCATTTTAGCATTTCTTAACACTTCTACACCTAACCACATTCTAAAGCTATCTACACAATCACATAGTTTACACTGTTTATGATAATCTCCCTTTGGTAAGAGGTGTCCATTAGAATTAGAAAAATGCAATCAGCTGCATTTGGGAGTCTCAATGAAAAACGGAAATCTGGGGTTTTACAGTCACTTTGGATATTTGAAAATAATTCTGCGGTAAAATAATTACCTTATTATGAAGAAAATTAAGTCACAAAAAAATCCAACCCAAACTGTAGAATTCAACAAAACAAGATTCCACATAGACAAGTATCTACAACAGGCATCCAACAGAAAATACAAGCACAGAGAAACTGTAGAAGTTTGAACTTCTAACACATATAGGAGAATTTTAGATTTTTTTTTTCTTTTCTCAAACTTCACAAGTATACACCTCCTTCTGCAGCAATCAGAATAATCAATGCCTGGAGACTATGATGATGAATTAGTACCCACCATCAACATCCACCATAGCATCTTTCCCTAAGAGTAAGGATAGGGCAAGGCAAAGACGCAGAAATTTCTTGGAACTTACAGAAATATTCATTCTATTTTACCAGCAGACAGAGAACACCCTAAGGATCCATGCAGTATTTCTTTCCATATATGACAGTTACCTAGACACAGCATTTGTTTTATGGTAAGAATGCACCATTTATGCATATGGGTAGAATCACATCTGATATCATCAGTATACTGTGTCTCTCTGACTTCATATTTAAGAATAACCTGAACCTGCCTCCTTTTTTTTTTTTTTTTCCTTGCACAGAGGGCAACTCAAATACACACCCATTTATTTTTTTAAAAAAAAACAATAGCAGTCATGGTCCAAACTCAATTTCCATCCTCACCATCTCAACCTAATCTCCTGGCACGTTAATGCAAATCAAAGTGAACACTTCTCTGACACTGGTAGCAAAGCGTGTTCCTCTCCCAAGAGAGACCTGTAAAACAGGACAGTCACTGACAGCAGTACAATTACTGACACAGATACAGACTTTATGGACATGTTTATCTCTGCTGTAAATCCACACTCTCTCTCCACTCCGATTCATGAGTCATAAAGAAATTGCAGATAATGAAAAAGTTGGAGAAATTTACAGCGTGTCGGAAACCTCAGACAGCCAGAAGAAATTAAAGAGCTGACTGAGGATAAATCACACAGGTACAATTAAAACTTCCTATGCCTCCTTTACTTCCAAAGTGGGGCACAAGCCAATGGAGATGATGAAAAGTTGAGGTCATGACTCCTCTGACTGTAATCATTTCTTAACTACCTACATGTAAAAATTAGCCAATTCACAGAGATCATGTATGAATGGCAATTTCAAGCTGGCATTCTGCTGTATTGCTCTTCAAACAGGAGGTGCCCCAGAAAAATCCTGCCTGTAAATAAGCCACCCAGCAAACTGTGTAAGAAAAGATGATTTCCTTGTCCCTCTGCAGATGCAGAGTATCTCCTACCACAGCAACGTGCATTAAAATGAAGCGGTAGATCTACAGTGTGGGAGGAGAGTGTAAAAAGAATCAGGAGAAAGGCCAAGGTTTCACATGGAAATCACAGCACCTTGGATATCGTGGTGACAAGCCATATAAACATCTTAAGAGACAATTCAAGTGTTCTCTTCACCTCTCTGAAATAATCAAGTAAGTCCCAAGAATGACTATGAATGTGAACTGAAAACAGCCTCCATGTTTTTCCTACTGTGAAAAACTAAACCTACCACCATTTCAGCTGATGGTGAGCTTCTGAAATTCTCTGTGATCATCTCCTAACCCAAAACTGAACCATCCAAAATGTGACACATTCTATGGGAGACATCTATTAACTCTGCTAAGTAATTTCTCAAGCTAATTGTGTATTACAGAAATCCAGTGACCAAAGAGCATAGTTTTGCTGCCCAGATGTAAAACTCTGCCTTTGAGCTTTGAGGTACATGAAATATACTATTTCACATAAAGTCCTTGCCAAACACAGTACTAAATAACAAAATAAGTGAGAAATATGCTTTCAAGCAAAAATGAAACATGATGAAGATTCACTCAGCAAGGCAGGGAATGCAGAAAAAAAATAGTTGCTACAAAGAAAATTCTAAGCAGAGCAGAAATAACTGAAGCGCACACACTGCAAACTGCTTCTTCTTATGCAGGAGAGTTCACCTTGCAAGTAAACAAACTGTGTATTTTGTTTAAGAACATAACAAGCACTAGACTTGGCAGACATTGTTATCTTCCAAGCTCAATGTATTTAGGAGAATGTAGGTGATCCAAAACATATTTTCTTCCATCATGTTTCAGATTAATACAGGCACACAAGTGCTAGAAGTACAGTACTTGTGGAGATGTCAGCTTTTAACAAGGAAGAGGAGAGCATCCTCCTTACTCTTTTGTCAGTAGTCAAGGTGGTAAAAACACTGCCTTTCCTTCGTAATAGCTGCACTGAGACTGCTGTGGGATGTAGATCCAAATCACATGCCACTCTTTCACTTTATTTCCTTCTTGCCTCCCTAAGGGCAGTTCTCTTCTCCAGCTCCACCACAACACTTTAGATAGTCTTATTTCCCCAAGGAAATAAAGAGTTCATGTTATAGGAAGAGTCTGCTCCTCTACATAGTTCTAAAACTTCATTTTGCTAGTAAGAAACTGTAACAGTCCAATTCACCTTTCCATGCAACTCTCCAGACTACAGAGAGTGGACATACAGCTTTTACTAAAATGGACCACCAAGAGATTTCAGAATACGTCATAAGACATATTAAAGAACCCTTGTCCTAGGTTACAATGCAAGATGTGCCCAAAGTATGTATTCTAGCACCATCTTCATGAGCTGTTGGAACCATGGTGGGGCAGCGTTTCCCTTGCCCCCTGCCTCCGGGCTATCTTCTGTTAATGGGCCATCAATGCCTTGCCCCATGACTCACAGGTAACTCCCTCTGGGAGCTCTCTCTGTTTAATGGGCATTCAAGGACCCCCTGCATGACTGGTGGAATGATATCAGCCCACTGTGAGATGCTCCACCCAGGGGGAGGAGCCAAGCATTCCCACCTGGATATAATCTGGGATTTGGGACAGCACAGCAGCCTTTTCCCACTGGATTCCCAGAGGACAAGAGCCAGCAGACCTTTCTATGGGATCACTGCCTCAACAAGACCACTTCATCTGGACTGCTACCACCACCCTAACCAATAGGGTGTCAGGTTGTATTACTGCATTTATTTTATTTTACTTCTTTTCTCTTTTCTCCTATTAAATTGTATTTCTGACTTGGAGTCTCACTTGTTTTGCTTTCAAACCAGCACAACCCTCTACTTACACATCTGTTCATATGTTGGTTTCCTAAAAATGTAAGAATCTGAAACATTTTGTTGCAAACTGTACATACACACCAAAAAGAGCACCAGGCAACTGTAATGCAGAAGTGAGGCCATGTTCACAAATGTGAAGTAACGCTTCTGAGCTTAAAAAGCCTCTGTGTTGCCAGAACTAAAGAAAAAGTGGTTATGATCAGAAAATATTTTTGTCTGATCAATTACATCATTGTAGAAGCCTGTTTGGGTACAAAGGCCAGGTGTTTTGCATGGAGCCTAAAAATGCTGCATGTTCGTGCTACATGAAGACACTCCTAAGCAAGCCCATCTATTACGCAAAAGGAAAAAATATTTCAGTAAATGGATACATTATCTTCCCTAATTTCCTTATTTTGATTCTAATTTCAGCAACTTTGTATATACAAAGTTCAAGTGTAGCAACTGTCATGCCCTGTCTTGTAGTTTAATAGGTAAGTTCAGTCCACCAAAGACAGAGCCCAATTTAAACATATCCTATCTATGATCAGCACCAAAATGAGGTAAAAAAAATAAACACCATCCAAAACTCAATGACAAGAGCAGCCTGCAAGGATCACTGGCAGAACTAAGTTCGATGTTCAAAAAATGCTACAGTTAAATCCTGATGAACTGCTCTGCCCCTTCAAACCTACAAAAAAAGCTGAACTTGCAGGCAAGAGATCACAACAGACAGCATTTATCTGAAATGAAAAATGAAAAACTGAAAACTACCAATCTAAGGAAAAGTGGTGATCTGTACATAGCTTGGAATTCAAAGACTCCTTTATGATTTTCTAGAAATTTCAGAGGCTGCTGAGGTTGCAGAGGACTACAATTCAAAACCAAGGACAGCTTAACTTGAGAGCAAGGTAGTTGTTTCTCATTCATGTGCCCATCCATCTCTTGCTGTCTCTGGAAGAGTCCCTGCATTACAGGGAACCCTCAGAGATTTCTGGTAGTGGTTGCTTAACTACCAGGCAGTTTAGCCTATTACTAAAATAAATAATATCCATTGTCAAACAAAAGGTTCTTCCAACCCCCCATTGCCATGCCAATGGCAAACATCCATAGAAGAGTGTAAGTGCAGGGAGGCACATAGCTGTACCTGCATAGTAATCCCTGCTCTCTGCATCTCCAAGATGTCCAAGCCACCGGGGAACTTCTCAGCAATCAGACACCCTGGAAGGATTTATCTTCCAATCATTTCTCTCATTACTGAGTGAGAAACTCCATGCCCACAAGCTCCAGTGGTGATGTGTTCTGACTTCAATGCACAACAGAAGTATCTCCTCATGTCTGTCCCAACACACTCTTTTATTCTCTCTGGCTCCCATACTATGAGAAACAGTGAGGTGTCATTCCCTATTCATACTTTCTCTACATTAATGTTTCACAGATCTTTTTCACATAATACATCAGCTGTTTCTCTCCAGACCAAAAAACCCTGACCATTTACTTACTCTTCACATTAAAGAAAACAATCACTGACTGACTAAACCTGAAACGGCTTTTCCTCTATCAGTCTGGTGCTACAACATGACCAACCTTTTGCTGTTCATCTGCAATCATCCAGGTCTAATCTGTGGGCCCTTGCTCAAAGAGCTCTTCAACTACACCCTTTTTAAAATTTTTTTTAACATATATGGAAAATAAATCTGCATTACAAAGAAAACAGGAGCAAAGTTGCTAAAATCTAGTGAAAGCCAGGATGCACAAAACCATGGGAAATTATAAATAAGGAGACTTGTTTGAACATGTTTGGGAACTGTCTCGTTGCTCTTGAAAGAGTATGAGGATTTGACATTGGATAATACAGTCATTCTTAATTTTACCGCAGGAACATCACAAACTACCTTCAAATAAAAATTTAACACCCGAGATTAGACTAGCAAAAATCACCGACAGGGAAATTATAAATTATATTCATATCTCTTTGGTCAGTTATCCCACATTTTCTAATATTTAAGGCACACACAGCACCAAAGCACCATTACCTTCACAAAGATATTGGGACTTAAGAAGTCATCTTTGCAGGAAGTCTCACACTGACAGTATCACTGGAGCTGTACTGTGATACCATAGTGGCCAGATAACCATTCTGGCATCAGTGAGATTTTATAAACATGGCTGTGATACCAGCTATCTATATTTACATTTCAGGACTTCTGAACCAGTATGGCAGGTGTTATCTGAAAAATGTCAGAGATTCACAGGGAAACAATAGCAAGGCCTTCAGAAAGTCCCCGGACAACCACATTCTTCAATGACAGAGTGCTTTTCTCATTCTCCCATCCTGCATATCTGTTACTTTTATATGTGAGTTTTTTTCTGAAGTTTGGGAAAAAAACAACTTTTAGGTTTTTTATAAGAAAAACATTTTTCTCTGTGTATGTAGTTCTCAGATACATCTCTCTGTATATCCCAAAGGATGACAGGGCATATCCTTAAATGCATGGAGTTCTCAGAGTTGCCAATTCATGAAACCAAGACTTTAAAATTCTTCTGAAGTTAACTTTGACTCAGACGCTCCAAAAGGTGCAATGGGTCACACAGTGGAAAAACAGAGCTTCCCATCTAAATTTGTAGTTATTTACATTAAGTGTTTTGAAACTTGCTGCTTTGTGGGCCATAAACATTGAGTCAAGGTCTGTGACTGGATTCCCAAAAAATAACTATTTCCCTCTTTCTTGCCACATTAGCTGTGGTCTGCTCATTCTGCAGTGCTCACTAGTCCACTCCAAGTAAAGCCTGCAAGTGGAAAAATTAAGGGACACAGAGGGGAGGAAAAAAGTTCAAAACAAGGCTTTTACACCTTTTTTCCCCAAACTCAGAAATGAGACTTACTGAGTGGCTGCAGCTGACATTCAGAAGAGCTACTATGCCTCCCAAAGTCACGCTAACTCTATGAACAACCAAAAGTCAGTGTATTCATTGAGCCCAATTCCTTCTCCCTTTAAAATACCCACATTAATAGGAACAGGACAATTGACACAAAGCAGGACTTTCAATACTAAAAGTGGTTTTGATTATTCTAACCAATAAAATAATTAACAGAAGGAAAATAGAAGCTCTAATGTGAGAAGGTTGGACTTCATGATCTTGGAGGTCTTTTCCAGCCTAAATGTTTCTGTGATTCTAAGAACCAAAGCAAAAAGAAGGAAGCAGCTACAAGCAATATGATGAGGTAGAATTTTATAGAGCTTAAAAAGCAGACAAGCAAACACAAGCTGAAACCTCAGAACAAGTGCTGAAAAATAATTTATTTTTAAAAGACTCTATTGATAGAAGGACCTGAGCCTGGAAGCTTCTAGAGAACTCCAGAATCACCTTTTAACAAAGAATAAATACACAAAACAGACCCAAGCCTGTCCTTAAAGAGGAAAGTAAAACTTTTTTTTTTTTTTTAATGGTTCATGCTACAAAAATCCTGCTTCATTCAAGGAAAGCTATACTTTGAAGTGAATCCTGTGCTAAGCAAGGGAAGAATATTCTGCAAGGAATATTCTGAGCAAGAATCCACCTACTAGCATGCCAGGAAGAAAGTGGAAAAACAAGCTGGAAAGAAAAGCTAAATTATATGCTGACAAATTAAATTGATTCACAGAAGCCATGGGGCAATCAACAAACTAGCCACGGTTACAGAAGGTAAAGGTGACCCTATGGGAAAAAGAGGGGAGGAAGTCAGTTGTAGAGAAAGGAAATCTGTGAAAAGCATGCAACCAAAAGAGGAACTGAGAAATCTATGGCCAAAAAGTTAGAGACAGCTGGAATTGCAGATAATAAAAATGTGAATTCAGATAATAGTATTCAACTGTTCCTAGATGAAAGCCAGATATTCCATCAAGATGGACAAAACATTCAATACATCTGTTCCAAACTTGTCAAGAAAGCCCACTTATGTGGACAAAACAGTAAGAGAGTTCATATGAATTCAAAGAACAAGGCATGTAACTCAGTAATTATTAATTTATCAAACCACATTATGCCAAATCAATTATTCAGATTTCAATACTAATGTTGCAACAGTACCTCAATAAATAAGCTTTTCAAAAGATATCCAGTCCCACAGCACTTTGCCTAATGAATTCTAATGCAAAACTGATGTAAAGTATGTTGTGAACTGGGTATAAGAATAACAGATGTCACATTGCAATGTTGCTCAATAGATACATTTTTTTTGGAGTGCTGCAGGAATCACCCTGGTCCTGCACAGTATGTAATTAGTAACTTGGATGAAAAGAAAAGTCTTTGAAAATATTAAGGATTTGAGGTGGAATCTAGAAGAGTTGGAAGGAGAAGTAAGTTGCTAATACAATGAAGCAGAATTGTCTCTCAACCTCACTGCTGATGAAACACTTGAAAATACCATAAAAAGGACAGCGCACATTCTGAAGAAGAAATATGTCACAAAAAAGAATCTTGGGAAGAACAGCTTCAAACCATAACTGAAATGTCAGAGCTCTATAAAAAAGAAGCAAGACTTCTGTGGGAGGCCTCATGCTGCCATCTAGAGGAGATGGGCCAGCAGCGGGTTTTGTCCTGCTTTTGACAGCCAGTTCCAATGAACCTGCCAAGAGGGAACTAGTAAACCTCAATCCAGAGACACAACCAAATCCAAAATGCCCGAGACAAAACCACAGGTCCCTTAACCTCAATGAACAGATCGTTTGGATTTTTTTCTTGTTCTCTCACTTATCTAAGTCCATAAAAGAAAATAAATGACAGGATTAGGAAAAACAGTCCTGAGCAGCTTCTGTTCAAATTCCACAACTAATTTTTGGTAATAATTTTCCAAAGATAAATGTATATTATGACACACAAAGTACTCAATGGATTACAGTGTAAAGGAAAACTGCCTTCAGTGACAAGAAGTTACAAGCACGAAAACCTTTCAAAAAGCTTGAAAATTCATGACTGTTGAGAAATTGTAACTGTTGAGCCTCAGATATTTCAGTTTTCACTCACTTTGTCTTTACATATGCACTTGTTCTCAGTAAAAAAAAATGGAAACACATGCAACAACACTGCATGTGCAATAAGGAAACAAACACCTCCTACCTAGCTTTACTGCAACTCAGGCTCTGCTAAAGTTCATTTAGAAGAACAACACTGTCTGACATCAGAGCCTACAACTTAACTGAGAAAGCCAATCATCAGCCAATCTTTGCATTTGACTCAGTTTTACACTGTTATACTTTAACTTCTACTCCACCAAATGCTTTACACAGTCTTAACAGATATTAGCACTGAAAGTAAAATAAACTTCAAGTGTATTAAAACAAGCTTAATGATTTGTTATTAAGAATGCACTAGGCTATCCTAGGTTTGCAATCAGAAAGACTCTAAAGGCTTATTACTAAGTTGTGTTACCCACTGAAAGGAAGGTGAAAGACTTGAAATTTTTGGTGCTTTGTGTATTAGCCCAAGTGAAATTGCAACCAAGGTCTATGTTAGAGCTTAACTAAACAGAAAAAAATAAATGTGTTGGTATGTATGGGTAGCATTAAAAACAACAACACAATTCTCTTGAAATCCCCAAAGTTGGATCAACCTGTTAACAAGAGTCCTAAACAAGACAATGGAAGAAGCTCTTTTTTCAAAAAAACACAGTAAGAGTTGGCTGTTTGCAATTGGGATGAAGGTCATCTTTATTACTGAAAGACATCACTTCCTGCCACAAAATGAGTGTAGAAAAAACGTAACAGCTACAGAAGCAGAAAACACTATGAACAACAAAGTGACAGGAGAATCCTGTCAATACACAAATACACAAGTGCAAGTTTCACTGTGGAGGCAGTGCAGGAAATTTGAGAGAAGTACTGCTACAAGTATTCTGAGAAATACCTTCAGTATCTGAGTGAGAAATTAAGCAAAGTGACCTGATAAATTTTAAGACAATGTTAACTCAGGAACAGAAGTGTCTGTGCTGCTGGATAACACCAGACTGACATACATGTTTTCCCCCATGCAGGTAGGCTGTAAGTTGGAGGTGTAAGCTCATTCTCTCATCCTGTTGCAGGAAGTCACTAACTGTCAAACACTTGCCATATCTGCCAATATGCTTTTCCAGATACAAATGTACAAGCACATGCTTTAGTGGAAAGATTTGCAATGCAGTCAGTCACATCTGTGTACAGCACTTACATTCATCCAGTCCCAGCTGATAAGCCAGGTTCTGCAGGCCACGAACTTTTTCCATCAGGTTAGCTGTAGTGAGGCTCCCCAACTCTTAAGAAGAGAGAAAAATGTGAATTTTAACACTGTCTATAGTCCTCCAGTAGCAGTTCACCTGTTAAACACTTCACAGAGCACTTTCAAGCCATACTTCTGTCAGGATCTATTTCAGTAAATAGTGTGTGTTCAAAATTCAAGCTGACTCCACTCCTAATTTTAACATAAGGAGAAAGACAGCCATGACTCTAGTTCATGCTTTAATCTGCCACCGTTGCAAAGAGTAATTTGACTCATACTTTGGAAGTTCCTGTAGGTTCATACTGCAATATGAACAAGCTATATAAAAGTATGCAAGGGAATGGACCTTTTTTTACATCAATTATGTGAGTTCAAGCACATTTCTTGGAGCAAGTCAGAGTTAATTCACCTCACTTCCACTCTGCAGCCGTGACACGTCACTGTGACACGATCACACATCACCATGCGGATTCACGAGGGGCAGAGCACGCTGAAGGACGTTTACTGCCAACTAACAGCTGCAACGTGCAGCAAGTGTACATGCCAGCTAATCCTTCTGTAACTTGCCCATACAGCCTCACCATTGCACTAGAGCTCCTGGATCTGTGAGGGAAGACACACACACACAGAGCGTCTCTGAACAAGTCAATCAACAAGTCTAAGCTACTCACCAACTGATCAGCTGAGCCCCTCCAAAAAATTCACGCTAATTCTCAAAACACAGGAGACACTCACTATACTTAGACAGTGATAAAAATGGCTAAGAAAGGTGACTGAAATATACACAGTGTTACACTGCTTGTTTTGAAAAATCAGCCTGCCACTAAACATCTGGAAAGGCTCTTGGAAATAATTGGTTTAATGAAACAGTCTATCATTAACAAGATAAAGAGACTTCTGAGTTAGAGATTCTGCAAATATGATGGCTAGAGATCTCAGGTCATAGGTCCATCACCAGAACATTTAAAGAACAAGTGTTTTAAGCCTCTTAAATAAAAGTACTGAATTCCCATCTGCTTTGGCAACCTCAACTCCTGTCCATGATATTCATACTCACCCTTCAACATATCAATATCATCATTTTCTAACTCAGCCATCCACTTGGGAGGAGAACTTGTAATGGGCTGTTTTGAAAAAAAAATAGAAGTTCATATTCAGAAAAGTCCATTTTTAGACTTATACAATGAAGTACAATCTATATGGAAAACTAGTCACACTGACAGTAAAAATACGAGAGTGTGCTCCATAGGGATAATTTTATGTTTAATCTTGTTTTCTCCTGGACATTTTAGAGTTAAAAACGGCATACTACCATCCATGAGCCAAAAAATCAGTACGAAAAATAGGGTTTTCTGAAGTTTAAAAGGCTTTATTTCTTCCGAAGTGTAATTCGCATACACAGTAAACTGCATAGACTATATATAAAAAAAGACATTAAAACAAAAAAGTATATTGTAGCAAATAATGGAGTTATTACTGAGATACGGTTCACAGAAGAGGTAAAGCCCGCAAGAGAACCTGCAGCTCTACCATCACAGGGAAGGAGGAAACGCGAAAGGCAAAGCAGCGCTCACTCACGCTTTTGAAGGAGGCGGCGAACTCGGCAACCCCGGGCACTGGGAAGAGAAAGCGGAGGTTGGCGAGGGGTGAGCACCTCTGCGGGCAGCACCGCCACCCCGCCCGGCCCCAGCGGGCCCAGCCCGGCCAGTGCAGCTGCCCCAGGGAGGCCCGGCCCCGGTCGGGCTCTCCCCATCTCACCCCGAGCTGTCAGACTCGCGGCCGCGGGCCCGCCGGACTTACGCTGCTCGGGCCACAGGTCCGGGGAGGCGCGGTCCAGCTTCTCGAAGCTCAACAGCGAGGCCTCCAAGTCGGCGCCTGCAACAGAGAGGGGGTGAGGGGAGGACGGGCGGGGAGCGGCGCGGGGTAGCAGCGGCGCCGCCCGGCCCTCCCGCCTCACCGTCCGCGGAAGCCGCCATGGCGCGCGCCTCACGTGACTGCCGCGGCCGGGCGGGAGCGGCAAGGGAACCCCGCCCCCGAGCCCCGCGTGCCGCGCTCGCGGCCGCCGCGGGGCCGTGCCGGGTGGGGCGGGGCCGGGCCGTGTCGCTCGGAGGGCGGCTCGGCCCCCTCCGCCAATCCGCGGCCCGGCACGGGGGGCGGGGGCCGCGCGGGGCGTGGCCGGAGGGGCTGCTGGCGGCGATTGGCCAAGAGCCCCGCGGGGGCGGGGCCAGAGGCGGGGCGGGGGGCGCCGCCGGGGGCCCCGGAGCAGCGACCCTCGGCTGGCATGGCGGCGGCGGCGGCGCGCGGAGTGTGGGGCGGGCGGCGCCGCGTGGCGCTCAAGGTGAGGCGGCCGCCCCCGGGGGTCGGGGGGCTCGGGGGGCTCAGGGGGGTCGCCGGTCCCCTGAACCCGGGGCCCCTCGGGGGGGGGGGGGGTCGGTTTCGGGCGGGGAGCAGCCGAAGGGGGGTCGGGGGGAGGTGCCGCCTGACCCGCCCTGAGGTGGTCTGTGCTTCCCCCCCGTCCAGCTGCCGCGGAGAGCCGGTGCCCCCTGGATCACCTCAGTCGCCGCGTCCTTCTCTTCCTCCGTGGTGAGTGCCCGTCCCGCGGAGCGGAGCCGGTGGGAGGTGGAGGGAGGCGCGGCAGAGCCCCGGGCGGCGCCGCCGCTGCCCGCCGGGCACTGCCCTCGGCTCTGCTCTGCTCGGGCCCTTCCCGCCGCCTCGGCTGGAACCCCGCTGGGTCCGGGTGGGTCCGGTGGAACAAGCATCGGCACTGCCCCTATGCTCGACGGGAGGGACGGAAAAAAGTTCCCTGTCCGATCTGTCAAACTTGCGAGCTGAGCGGTGGCCGCCCGTCACCTCGCGTTACTCCTGGTGGCTCTGGACTGGCCCCATGGCATCTGTTTGCGACACACAGAGGATCTGGTTTCCTTCGGACAGTATCGAACAGCTTTAGTTGCTGTACTGCCTTTTTTCCTCCGCTGTCTATGGCTGCACACTCTCCGAACTCCAAACCAGGATTCCACAAATAGTCTGCTTTATTACTGTCCATTTTTCCACAGCAGGTGTTTTCTCTACATGAAAGAAGGTGGCGATCTTATGGAAAAAGTGCAATTAATCTTAATCCAGCATTTCCTGGCTTGCTTAAAATAGTTGTTGTTGCATGTGCAATTTTTGAGATACCCTTTTTAAGCACTTTGAAAAAAAAAACGGAATTAACTCCATTGCAGTGAAGTCCATGTGGGTCATAAAGCACTGGCACTGCAATAAAGCTCCATTGCAGATACATGGCACCGAGGCTAATGGAGTGATTGATAGCAATAGGAGTTTGTCATTCTTTAGATCAGCACTAGCCCAGCAGCTTTTCTGACAGTCAGGAAACTCGGTCAAGGGACTCAGATTTCCTGTGCTTCCTTCCAGGTTCTAGAGGAGATTGTATATTCATAGGCAGAGTTCTGCCTCTCTTCCACAAGTGTGATTCCAGCTACATAATCATCTGCAACTTTTTCAATTTAATTCTCTCCTAGTGTTGCTTTCCAAATCATTAGGTCTTGCTTGTTCATTAACAGACTTATTTTACACTTCTGATCCTAGCTTTCTCATCTCCAAGCTTTCTCAGTTTGTTCTAACTAATATTGTTGCTCACTTTTTTTTCATTTTCATCCACTTTTCACTGTCATTACTTGTCTACCCAATACCATTCTTCCTGAATCTTCCTCTGATCTCTTTCTCTTCATTACACCTTTGATAGTATACAAGTCCTCATCTCTCTTTCATAATTCCACATCATAATTTCTTCAGTCTTATATATTTGGGTTTATATCCCAATTCTGTTGATCTGTCCCATTTCTGTTATTCATACAGAAGATCCATTTCCTCTTTCTCTTACCTGTTCTCCCCAAGTCATGGGTTTGTGTCATGATAACTGGTTCTTGCTTTCTCTTAGTTCTCTCCTTACCTCCCAATGTTAACTCCTCTTTTCTAGTTTCTTAATTTATACACTCACAAATTGTTTTCCTGCATGGTACAGTTTTTTTGCCTATCTAGTGCTAATTACAGCTTTTACCTCTGCTTTCTGTTCTGTTCAATGTTTGCCTGAACTCCTTATTTAAAACTTTTCTTGGGCCTCTTCTGCATCTGAGTAGGTTCTGTTTTCTGTGCCGGCAGCCAGGACAGTCACTGTGAACTCCACAGATGCAGGTTCTTTGGTCTTAGTTGCAAGACCAAGTGCAGGGTGGGGAAAGTCCAATTTTCTGCTTGAAGCTATGAACTGGAAAGATGAACCTGCTTAGTGGCTTGATGGGAAGGAGGCACATAGGACAGTGGTACAGCCTGCACTGGGTTCACAGAATTCCCATGAAGTGAATTATTAACTGCTTCTTCTGGACATTTATGAGTTGCAGTTTTTCAGGTTTTGATTAAATAGATTGAAATAATTCTGAACCTAAGCAGAACAATGTAGTTTTTCTATAACTGCTTTTAGAAAAATTTTGGCCATTTTGGTGTCAAGTGAGAGAAAAATGGGGCAGAGAGCAGTTAGTTGGGTCTTGCTGTGAAGGCTGGATCTAGACTCTCTAGTGGTTCACATAGCAGTAAATGGTGAAGGCTGGCATGTAATATGGCACACTGGTATTTAGGCATGTTGAGATAAAAATAACTCACTGTGTTTTGACCTCCACAGCCGACAACCAAACTCTTCATTGATGGGAAGTTTATTGAGTCCAAAACTACTGAATGGATTGATATCCACAACCCGGTAAGTGAAATAGTCTCAGCTTATATAAACAGTGATCACTGTGCAACGAAGGTCTGTGCCTCTCTTCAGAGATGTGGCAGAAGAAAAACATATATTTCTTGAGAAAGGTTTAGACTTGGAGCTTAAGGTATCTCCTTTACCTCCCTCACACAATAAGCCCCTGATCTCCAGAAAGGAAGCTTAAACTCTGGTTATATTTTTTTTTTTCTCATAGAAGGGCTCTGTGATGAGTATGTCAGATTTCTGAAGGGTGTCTTTCACTCATGTATATTCTTGTATATGAAATCAGCTGGGCGTGATTTGATACCAGCTAAATGTGAAGTCCTGATAGAGACTGACATTACTCTCAGAGTAAAAAGGTGAAAAATCCTGATAGCTGAAGCTCCTCTACTTTCAGAGAGCTTCTATCTGTGACTCACAATAATCACAGAGAAGTTAAAAGCTGGATGCTATGCAGTGCAAAATAGATAAGTAGCACTTGTACTGTCTGCATACTCTGCCAAAGACAAATGAAGTTGCACTCAGAATTGTGAGCCTCTTGACCTTCATAGTAAGCATTTAAACAGCACTTTGCAAATCTTCTCTGTAAAGCTCTATTTTCATTTGCTTTGTGGAAATGATCAGAGCAGCAAGCCATGTTCAAATGAAGCTCATTTGGTCTCTATGCAGCAAGCAGTGTTCTTGTTTAATTTTCTTCCTCTTGTTTTGAGTAGTTTCTCTCTTAATGGTATTTCTGAAATTTTTGTCACGTCAAAGCAGATTTAGTTTTTAAGAGAACTTTAGAAGGAGGTTAAACTGACAACAAGCTTGAAGTTAAAATACTGTAGAACTAAGGTTGCTTGTAAGTATAGTATTTTGGCCTAGGGGTATAGGTAAGCTAACATCAGTGGCAATTGCACAGTCATGTACTGCTTTTCCCAAAGGAGCATGGCCTCATTTAATGTGCAAGAGGGACAGCCAGATGAACCAAGATGGAGAAAGACCACAGCCCACAGAAACTTTTGCCTTATACTCTCTAGAAGTTTCAAGATAGACGAGTCACTTCTACTTCAGCTTGGAAATCAGCACTGCATTTGCAGTCTTCTGAGTGCCTAATTTGAGATATTTGGAGTGCAGGTTTTCAGAGCTACTCCAGTTGTAGCCCAGGCCTTTTGTGTGCAGTCAGGGAAGGCGTCTCTTTTGTGTTCTGCCCTCAGAAGTACAACTCCTTGTAGAACACAAATATTAGGTGTGTGCTGTGGGAGGGCTCTTGGTTGGTTGGTGGGGACAGATGGGAAGAATTGAGTTTTGATGCAATTTGTTTTCTCTATCAGGCCACAAATGAGGTGGTTGGCCGTGTACCGAAAGCCACGGCCAGTGAGATGGAGGCAGCTGTGGCTTCTTGCAAAAAGGCTTTTTGGAACTGGTCAGAAACATCTGTTTTGAGTCGCCAGCAAATCTTTCTGCGTTATCAGCAGCTCATCAAAGACAATCTGGTGAGACATCATGAGTGTGTCTGATGGCTATGGCTGAATGCATTGCAGCTGATTTTAGGAACTAAATTGAGAGACTCGGGGTTTACAGAGTTCTTAATGAGGTGTTGCCATGATCGAGGAGCCAACTGAGACACTGTCGGGGTGCAGCAAAACGCTTCCCATCAAATGGTAACACTGCAGCACTTCTTATGGAATATTATTCTGAATTTGTCCCTTTACCAAGAGACTGCAGAAGGAACTTTGAGCCTTGATGGAACATGTGCCAGTTGATGAAGACAAGTACATTACTATGTTTTTGAGTTTCCCTAATTGCTTTTTTGGTGTATATGTGGTGTCATACCTGAAAGCATTAGAGTACAAGTCATCCTAGGATGATTTTTTCTAAAGTGTCACTTATGTCGGTTATTGGCTTCTTGTCTACAAGGAGAAAATCAGTCACTATAGGCTTTTCTGGTTCCATTCAGTCTATGCACTGTGATGTTCAACTCTGTTAATTCTGTCTTATCCTTGCACTCTATTTCATGGATGAGTACATTTCTAACACTCATAAACTTTGTGTTTTCCATTTTCAGAAAGAAATTTCCAAACTCATCACCTTTGAGCAAGGGAAGACCCTGGCTGATGCTGAGGGAGATGTGTTCCGAGGCCTCCGTAAGCTGCTGGCTCCTGTTAAAAAAGGGGATTTGACAACCCACAGGAAGGGATAAGGTCTCCTGAGCAACTGATGGCTCTGCACACGTTGATCCCTTTATAGCCCCCTACTCAGAGAAAAGTGTAAATTTTAACTCTAAGCTGAAGAGTTTTCTTAGAGTATCTTTAAATCACTTCCAAGTTGTTAGAACTTTTTCTAGGAGTGACCGCAAATTACTGAAAAGGAACAAGGACTTCTTGCCTGTGCTCAGATAACTAAGGTTGAGTCCCAGGTGGTACAACAATACTATACCTGTGCATTTTGTACTGGGGCTGTAGTGTCTGTGCCCATACCACCATGATGTGTAGTGTGGTCAAGAGAGAATCCATTCATCATTTGTTCACAGTGCTTGGCAGAGGGATTTTCTGGAGCACAGTAAGTTTTAAGTTGTGGGAGAAGAGGCTGGAAGAAAGAGGTGGGTCAAGGCAGTAGTAAAAAGGGAGTTTGGGGACTAATTGTTAACAGATCATCCAGCAGCCTGTTGCCCTTTCTGCTGCAGAGGTGGTTGAGCATGCTTGCAGTGTGACATCCCTCATCCTTGGAGAGACCATGCCCTCCATCACTAAAGACATGGACACTTACACCTACCGCCTGCCTCTGGGCGTGTGTGCTGGAATTGCACCATTCAACTTCCCAGCCATGATTCCTCTTTGGATGTTCCCCATGGCTATGGTTTGTGGAAACACCTTCTTGATGAAGCCATCTGAGCGTGTACCAGGAGCACTAATGTTCCTTGCCAAGCTGTTTCAGGATGCTGGTGCCCCCGATGGGACCCTGAATATTATCCATGGACAGCATGAAGGTAATAACCACCCTTCCTGGGAGATGATGAGTGTATGTGTAGTGGTGTGTGCTCAGGGGGAGGTCCCAGTTGGAGAGTCTGAGACTGCTGCTGTTAGATAGGTTTGGACAGACGCTTCAGCTCTACTGAAGCTGAAAGGTGAGTTGGAGATTCTCTGTCACCTTGCACCAGATCTTTCAGGAGATACGGTGAACAAAATTTTGGGGATTGGGGTCAGAGTTCCCAAGGTATGTAAGTGCTCAAATTCTATTTAGCAACCTAAACTGCAACTGAAATAAGTAGATAAATCATCTTGGTTTCGCAAGGAAGCCTAAACAAGAATTAAATGCCTCACTGACTATACAAGTGGATGCTAGTATCCTGGCTCCTAACATGCTATTTTTTGCAGCACACAAGTAGCTTCAGGACACGATGATACAGAGAACAGTAACTTCACTTTGGCATTGCTCAGACACCTTGGGAGGTGCCCAAAGCATGAAAAGATGTAGGAGAGCCAGGAGACATGAAGACAGGACAGGACTATGTATGCTAAGAAGTGAGTGAAAAGTTGCACAGACAGGCTTTCAGGGAACTCAGACATAGGAAACACAGAGGCCAGAATTTTGATAAGAAGGTTAGATTTATAGATTTATTTATTTTTGATACATAGATTTAGTGCTGTGGGGATGGGAATGGAGGGAAGCATTTGTGCACCACAGTTACAATGTATTATTTCCTATTTGAAGCTGTGAATTTCATTTGTGACCATCCGGATATCAGAGCAATCAGCTTTGTGGGATCTAATCAGGCTGGAGAGTACATCTATGAGAGAGGATCCCGGAATGGCAAGAGAGTCCAGGCCAACATGGTAATGTCTCTGAATGGAGCACACTTTAGCACACAGAGTACCTCTGTCACCTGTGAGTGTTAAGAGAACACACCACTCAGCAGCAGAAGATGACTTTGCTGCTGATAGCTAAGTGATAAGGCTGCTCTCTTGCCAGCCTGTTGGTAGCAGAATCATAGTTACTATAAGAAGTCATTGCCAGAGGGCTAGAGAAGAAGCAGTCTGGGGTGGTTAATAATGGGAGACTGTATGTGTTGTTTTTCAGGGAGCCAAGAACCATGGTGTGGTGATGCCTGATGCCAATAAAGAGAACACCTTGAACCAGCTGGTTGGAGCTGCTTTTGGAGCAGCTGGCCAACGCTGCATGGCCCTGTCTACAGCAATTCTAGTAGGAGAAGCTCAGAAATGGCTGCCAGAGCTTGTGGACAGAGCCAAAAACCTACGAGTAAATGCAGGTACAGACTGAGATAATTTTTACAAGACACTTCATTTCTGTGTAACCATAGCTTTTTAGGTCAGCTTATCTGCCATACCGTGTTGTGACCCTTGGCACCACAGATTTCATGTGTAGGGGTAGGAGCTAGCAGGATTGTCTGGATTGGGAAACCCAGCCCTAGACTTGGAGGTAGGAGTATGTTTCCAGCTTGCTGGTGGGACTGTGATGCAATGTTTACAGGATCAGTCTTGTTTTAACTGGAGATTTGAGGTTAAATCCTATGTTTAACTCATATCTGCCATTTATATAGCAACCTCATTTCAAGATCCTTCTAATTTGTAGTAAGCATACAATAAAAAAAGAAAAATGGAAACAAGTACTTTAGAAAAGCTAGACTGTTACTAATTCTAGGGGAATTATATTTCGTTTATAGTCAATAAAGTGCTGCAAAGTTGATAAGTTGCCTTCCTGAGAAGAATCTTTTGTTGAATTTTGGCTTCCTGGTGATCCCTTGTTGATGATGAGAGCTGCAGGCTATTGTTCCTGTTCATCAATGTCTCAAATCTTTGTTCTGTGTCTCAGAAACATCGGGATTTTCAGATTTTTCCTGCCAGCATAGTTATCTCCCAGATGCCTATGAAAAGAAAGTTGTCAGAGTTAAACACTTGGTGTCTCTGCCTTTTCACAGGAGACCAGCCTGGAGCAGATCTTGGGCCTCTAATCAGTCCCCAAGCTAAGGAACGGGTTTGCAGTCTGATTGAGAAAGGAGTAAAAGAAGGTGCCAGCCTTCTCCTGGATGGGCGTAATGTCAAAGTGAAGGGTTATGAAAATGGCAATTTCGTTGGACCAACGATCCTTGCCAAAGTTAAGGTAAGATGACCAAAACCAGTGCTTGTAAGAGTATATTGCAGGGTCAGCTGAAAAATGGGTTAGCCAAATCAGTCAGTAATCAATGATACCAGGTAAAGAGGCCATAAATGGCGCAGCCATCCCTTGCACAGTGTCAGTGAAGTACCCATTGTAATGCAGGCAGTAAAAGCAGAAAGCACTCTGGAGATGAAAAGTGGTGCCTTCTTTAATGTACTAGATAGAGGACAGGGCATGGGAAATGGTGAAGAGGTAAGAAGGACTGAAGGATGGCCTGTGGCAATACAGTATGATCAGTAATCCTAGGAATGTCATGAGTACTAACAGCATATGTGTTTCTTATATCCTATTTACTACAATATTTTTATGAAATCTTTTATACAAGCTGCTTTTTCTGCTGTTTGTATTGGCAGCCAAACATGACTTGCTATAAGGAAGAAATCTTTGGGCCTGTCCTAGTGGTGCTGGAAGCAGACACCTTGGATGATGCCATTGAGATGGTGAACAATAACCCCTATGGGAATGGAACTGCAATCTTCACCACCAACGGAGCCACAGCTCGGAAGTATTCTCACCTAGTGGATGTAGGTCAGGTATGTTCCAGCTAGGATTGTTGCTTTTAGCCCTCACCATTTACAGCAGTAACTATTCAGCTGTAATCACTGCGCTCTCAGCCAGCAATACTCAGCCTCAGATATAAGGAAACAAAATGCAGAAGCTTTTGGAAAGTGCTCTGCAGTCTGCTACTTCTTGTGACTAATATGGCAGCTTTCCTTTGGTGTAGGTGGGTGTCAACGTTCCAATCCCAGTACCTCTGCCCATGTTTTCTTTCACTGGCTCTCGTGCTTCTTTCAGAGGAGACACCAATTTCTATGGCAAACAGGTAACTTTCTGATTCAGAGTATTCTGTTGGGTTGAATTGTGATAAATCGTGTTGTAAATGGCAATGGGGAGATGGTCATCAGACCTTACTAGTGAGGAGACTTTGAAGCCATTTCAACCAGGAAACTGAAAACCAGCCAGCGATCACAGCACCACAATGCATGTCACAATCATAGACAGCCTGTTCCTCTTTCTTTTTCCCTTAAGTAAAAAAATGCAAGTCTTTTTAGGAGATTTGAGAAGGGAGCAATAACTAGCAAGCTTTCTCACAGAATCAGAATCTTTGTGAACTGGTAAAAAGGACAGGCTGACAAGAATTGTTTCCACAGAAAAAAAAAATCAATCCTGTTTAGGTAAAGCAAAAACTGTTTTGATATACCTCTAGTGTAGACCTGAGGAATTCGTAAGGCCAAATACCTAATCTGTGGATCTCTCCTCCAGGGGGTGCAGTTCTATACACAGCTGAAAACTATCATTTCTCAATGGAAAGAGGAAGATGCCACCATTGCCAAGCCTGCTGTGGTTATGCCAACTATGGGAAATTAAACCAGCTTTGTAGATGCTGTTCTTGGTGCCCTACTATGCTGCACTTTCCAGCTTTGTCCTAACTATCACCTTTTACCTGGGAATGAATAGAAAGCTCCTTTGTCTCAAGAATCTGTTATTGTGCAGATTGGGTGGGCTCATGTGACTCATGGTCTGGATTTTCTGTTGCTGTCAGTGTTTATTTTGGTTAGCAGAACTATTTTTTTCCCTACAACCTATCAAAAACTAAAAAACCTTACCTTAACTGAAGGGGCAGCCACCTAGATTGGTCTTAATTTGTGTTTCTTTCTGGACCCCATGAACTTGAACATTACTCTGGTTTTTACTTCAGTATCTTTAGCCTTAGTGACTCACTCCTGGCTACATCTTGTAGCAGGTTTATTTACCTCTTTATCTTGCATATTAAGATTCCGAGTTCACCTTTCTCAAAAGATGGGTACTCATTTTGGGTGACATTACTGGGACATCTTGGGTGTCCCATAGAAGTGACTTTACATATGATGAAGACACAAGTTGTCAGTCTTTCACCTGTCGAGCAGTTTCCAAAACACTGGGAAATAGCTTTGTACAGATTTTTCAGGAAAGCATATTTGGTTGCTTGTCTGAGGATGAAAGAAATTTTTGTATGGTACAGTGACCTTCACTGTGCCTCTGACAGCTTGAAAACTTCTGTTCCTGTTCTGTCTTGGGCTTGAATGCTCAAGCTTGCCAGCAATTCCATTATACCTGAAAGCTGTTTGGTGCCGTTTCACTGTGCTAACGGATACAAGCCTACAGGTCCTGTAACATAATGAAACTGTGGAAGCAGAAACATAACCATGTCATGTGTCTTTGTGTCACAGCATCATGTGCCTCTGAATAAAATGGAGCATAAGTAGAGAGGTCAGTAGGAAGAAAGAACACATTTTTTAATCACAAAGCAGCCAGGCTTTGTTTGTTGGTTTCCTGTCCTGATTGTAGCTGTATTTCTTGTGTTGGTTGATTTCCAACCTCCTCCTCACATTTGCTCAAACACAGTCATGTACTCTTGAGACTGCAAGTTCCTGTTGATAGAGAAGAGTAAGGCTTGGTATATACACTCTGGTTTTAAGAATCTGTGCATTTGGAGCTGGAGAACCTATATTTTTATATCTGGTTCCTGAAAGATGATGCAGACATGAAGGATCTGCAGGGATCTCACTCAAACGCCCATGGAAAATAATACTCTTCTAATGATTGTAACCATTACTTGTTCTAATTAAACAATCTGAATGTGAACACTTTGTATCCTGCCCTCTGGTAAAGATGCCTTTTAACTGACAGCTGTATATTAGTGCAATTGCTGTGCATTCACTAATGTTTGTATCTTGTTTTTTTTCCTCTGCTATACACTAGAGGGAAATTCTCACTTGCAATTTGATTACAAATTAAAAACATGCTAGTATACTTCTGCAGACTGTGACTGTTTCTTGGTTATATAGGTGTGATGTTGATTTTATTCCCCTCTTCACGGAAGATGGTCTGCAACTCCTGTAACCCATGTATACATCTTCCTTTTACAGTATTTCAGGGACCTCTGTACCAATTTCCTTGCACAGCATTTCAAGGAATGCCTTGTTTCTGTTTCCATGTACACATAATTTGATCACAGAACCTCTTAAGCTTCATGTAAATAGCTTTACTATGAAATGAAAATACATCTTCACCAAGTCATACCAACACTTTATACACAGGGTTCTAACCACTAGTCCAAATGCTAGTGCTGTGTACGGGGTCTTGCAAGCTCCTGGCTTGGGAAAGAATCAGGTCTTTAAGAAGGAGAAGAATAAAGTATATTTCAGATGGATTTCAAACACAGAGTCAAAGCAGCAGTGCAGCAGACAGGGGATCTACAATTCACAGCCTTACTCAGAAGCTAACTTTAAAAGTGCAGATGAGTTGCTAATTTCTGGCTGCTGTTCATGGAAAGTGTGTAGCTGCCTTACTTGGTCTATGCTCTTAACACCTGAATATGTAGAAGGATCACTGCAGAAGAGGATGAATCTCATAATGTGGCCTGCTGTGTAATAAATATTAGGTTGGGAAAAGTATTTTCTGTGTTTCAAAGGTAAAATATTCTAGGTAAGTCACTATTAAGATATTGGCATTCACTCAAGCACCTAGGAAAGAAATACTAATTAACAGCTTCTAATACTGTCTACAGTCATTTACTTTGAAAATGCCTTAATTTTCTCCCTGATCAGCACTGCTATTCTGACTTTGCTGTTGTCCTATTAAAACCCATTGTATCTTTCCTTTAGAAATTCTAAAATCCATCTTCTCCTGTAACAAAAGCAGTCTGTTATCAAGGTTACCTGCTCCCTGAGGAATTGCAGGACTATTCCTGCACTTTCTCCAGATATCTTCTACACACCTGTATGATCTTTTCATTTGTGTGCAAACAGCTTTTCTAATTATCCATACTTCCAACAGCATTTTTATGCAGATAGTTTTAAATAGTTGTACTAGAAATACAAATCTTGTGTGTTCCCTTTTTAATAATGAACTGCCTTTTTAGATCAAGCTGCAGATGCTATTTGATCGTGATTTACCTGCTTTATCTCACTGCTGTTACTGCTTTCCACTCATCTGTTTATTCTCCTTTTTAATACTTGACATAAAAATAAGCTAAATAATGTATCTTCTATGTTATATAAAAGTATAGTCTAAAGTATCTCATAATAAATTTCTTTAGACTATTAAAATACAATTTCATAGTCAACCCTTTGAATACTATTAAAACCAGTTTCTTTCTTAGAAGGCACTGAAATCTAGATTCTGAAAGCTATTTAATACACATAAGTCCAAAAATTGTTTTAAAATGGCTTAAAGAACCTCTGAGAATTGGGCCCTGTGACTTCCACTCACTCCTAGGGTTTTTTTCTCTGTCTATGTCAAGAAAAAGGCTCCAATCCACTTCCACATCCATTTTGGAAAATGGCAGCCTGCCTTTCCAAAGGAAGTGTCTCACATCTTTCTGTATCTTTATGTATAAATGCCTCCAGGGATCCTGCTTATGAACTGTATCTAGTAATTTGATGTCTGAGTATTACAATTTGGCTTGTGTGCCTGACTGCCCCACATCTGACAAGCTGTGCATGCCAGAACCACGCCCTACCTACTCCTTGAGGGTAAGCTGACATTGCTTGCCTTGGAGTGCTATAATTAGCAATAAAATTGTATCTGAGTTGGTATCTAAAAATCAGGCATATGAGTCTTCATCATGATCCACCCTCTGATTCTATACTGAATGCAACATCAATTGCATAGATTTTGCCTTTTTAATCAAAACTCACTGTGCTAGCTGAAAATGCATCTCCTTGTATGATCATGGACTTTCACAAGAGCATCCTCCAGAAAACATATATGTGCTTTTCAGTAAGAGAAGCCTTTAAGGGGTCATGAGATTTTTTTTCCATGAGAACTGAGTCCAAATGCCTACTGCTGAAAGATCAGCTCAACAAATTTTAAAATTAATAAAAAATTCCTCACTTTTGTCACACAAACATTCGTGTGCATATAGATACACTACTATAGATCTTATGTCCCAATTCACAGTTTATAATATATTTAATACTGCACTTGAACTTCGAATTTCCAATGCAAGCCATATCTTAGGTACCTCTAAACCCACATTGCTTATGCAGACAGCAATGAACAATAGAATAAGCAAACTTTTCATGATCTGGCTGCGGATATTTGTACTTTTTAATACTGGGAAGTTTGCTTTACAATAGTCTTATAAGGAAATATACAGGGGAATGCTACTGTCACAGTAGACATTATCTACTTGTTTGGTAAAGATGGATAGAGATCCATTAATGACTGAACAAAATAAATCCCACTGCACTGAGCAGTTAGTTCTCCTGACTTCTATTCTTGACCTTAACAATACCAACATTTATTTCCACTTGTTTTTCTTTTGATACAATACACAAAGATCTAGTACAGTGATCTGTACAAAATCAGTATATAGTGTACCAACTTTTTCAAAAAGTTAAAGTATCTCACACCAAGCCACACAGCTACATTCTTATGTTAGATTCAGAACTTACTGGAATTCAGTGGCCTGGAGTGACCAGCCCAGTTCAGTATCCATGAAACAAAAGATTACCATGAATTTGTCCCATTCATTTGGACAAAAAGAAATCGCAAAACATGGGGGTTATTTTTTCTCATGTCAACTTACTGATACCCAGTTTTTCAATTTTTTTTCCCTTGAAAAACATGAAAAAGACCAATGTATTTGAAGAAAATTTCAAAGGCATATCATTCATGGATTCTGTATGTGTAAAACAGGTTTAAAATTCTAGCTCTGCATTGCTCTTATTCAGCTTTTCATAGCACATACATTTAAAAAATAAATGTGAGCACACAGTGTTGTATTTTCAACTTCTATTTCTATGGCTCTCTAAACTAAATGTAACAAACCAAATGATTTCTGTTCTGTTCGTGGTTATAAATACTGGGAGGGGGAGGACTTGTACAAACATGTATTAGTTTCAAATACACTGTCCTTTCCTTTTCTCTCCTGTTCATACATAAAAGGGTCACCACATAATTTTCTCTCTCAGGTCCAGTCTCCCCGTTCTTCTCCAGGGGAGAAGATTCCTTAGACCCCAATTACAAATTTCTCCCTGGTTTTTCAGGGAGTGTTTCTGCTGTATCGTTTTTGAGATAACCTGAACAAAGCATTCCAACTGACTGTGTGTCACCAAGTTATTCAGTAGCCAATCCATACTAAACAAACATTTTCCTGGCGTTTAGGATCATGTTGATCTCTCACCAAGGATGTATGCAAGCTTCAGCTATGGGAGACCTTAACTCTATGGCTTAAAATCCAAGTGCTCAGACAGTGCTGCAGTTGGTAGCTACGGATGTCTAGCACGAGGTTGGAGACATGCCATCCTGGCTACTGCAGCACATGTAGCTTTAATTTAATTTAAACTGCATCCTAGCAGAAATTCTGAGATATACTTGTAAATCTGAGATTTTGTTTTATTCACTATAAAATGTAATCCTGTCAATCAGTACTGCACTGCATGTGATCCTGTTTTCAATATGTCAGTGTCTGTTTCACATAATTATTTAATTTTTAGATTACCAGAAAGCTTGGAAGCACAATGCAAAGCAGAGGCTTTTGAGATATGGAAAACCAGTGGAAAACAGACTGGATTTGCTATCTGCTGTATGTTTCTGTTAAAATGATCAGCAATACAGCAAAGAGCTGTTAGTACCTTAATTTTAATTTTTTTAGGCCTCGCTGTTAGCTCACTGGAATGAGTAAAAAGGAAAAGAGCAATGCCAGAAAAAGCATTGCCTATAAAACCAAAAAGAAGCAATAATAATCATTAAAATAAAACTACAAAAGCACATTTGTACTGGAAGTTCTCTATCCAATTCCACAGGACATGGCAGAATATGCAAACAACTCTTTTGAGCTTATCTTTAGTTTAAACCATAGAAATAATGACTAGAAAGTGATAACCTAGTTGAAATTAGGTGTCCACAAAGTCATTACTAATTTATAGGATACTGCAACTCATACACTTATTCTCACTACACAAGTCTCCTTAAGCATCCCAAATCCAAAAAATATTATCATGCAAAGGAGTTTTAGGTGTCAGTCTAGGAAGATAGACACTAGTTTTCAATGTTTCTATACCAGTAGCATTCATGTGCTTCCTCTAAGTCTCTGTGCACATCATTTGTGCTATTTCTATTGCTTTTGGATGTTTTGATTTGGGGAAATTGGTTTTTCCCTGCACATGCCTCCATATTTTTTTTTTATTACAGGTAGTCTGAGCTTTTTTCTTTTAATGCTTTCTAGTGGATATAATCTCCTGATTCATATTATAGAGCATCTATATAGAAGCTTTCCACCTCAGTCCCCTCATTTAAGATATTCTGGGCTGTGTTCTTCATTCAGTCTTCATTCATTCTCAATCCTTCATTTCTAGTAGTTGCTGCAGGTGTTTTTTTTTTATCTCCACCATACTTGGTTGGTGCTGTGCTTTCTCAGTCTCTCTGATTTTCTGGCCATGTGCCATAAGGCCATTTCCAGTGTTTCCACTTTATACTGCCGATGTCTGGTCTGTGCTACAGATGGTGGTGCAGTGCTGAGGAAGTTTAGAAAAGGAAGAAAAACGACAGATACAGAAAGAAAAACAGGCAGCTGGAAGGTCCAAGTAAGATCTGTTATGGTAGATAGGCTGAAAGCAAGCACTGGCATATGAGCAAGAAAAGTCTCCTACAGACTGACCTCATCAATGTCCTGGGGATCAAAGCTTTGTATCATCTTATTCAGTAAGTACGATGTTAAAATAATTGAATTTTCGTTTCTCTTTTCAGTTTCTAACTGTAGAAGGGCTTTGCTTGGTACTTGGACTTAGGAATAGAGGTAAAGTGAAAGAATCTGTGATAGAGCAAATGGGAGCCACAGCATAGGGCTTCTCTTTCATTGTGTTCTGCGTAGCTTGGCTCCGTTTTCTCTAAAACCTCCTCTAAGCAGCCAAGCCCAGCAGACTCCCCCCCTCCCTCCCAGCTTTCTTTTTTCGAGCCGAACAGGCGCTTCAGTCTCTCCTTGTCCTCTCCTTCAGTGCTGAAGGCCCCGGCCACCGCCGCGCCCTCCGCGGGTTCGCTGCGGCGTTCGGCTGTCCCTGGCGCAGGAGCGGGGCCGGGAACAGCTCCCGCCGGATTCCTGCGGCACGGAGCGGGCGGCACCGGGGCTCGTCCGCGCGACACGACCCGCCACGCGCCTTCCGGCCCGCGGGGGGCGCTGCCGCCCCACACGGCCCCGGGCGGGCCGGGCACTGCCTGCGGGGAGCTCACGCCGTCCCGCCCGCGTGCGGCGGCGGCAGCAGGGCCGTCCGTGCAGTCTGGAGCTGTGCCGCCGCTGGCTGCGCGCCGGGAGCGGTGTCCGGGGCCCGGCGGCAGAGCGCCCGTTCCCGCGGAGGCCGGGCGGCGCGTGCCTGCCACGCGCAACTCCCGCGACGGGCGGCGCGTCACGTGGGCGGGCCGTGACGCGGCGCGCGGGGCCGGCGGGATGCGGTGCCGCGAGCGGCCGGTGAGCGCGCGCAGCCAGCGGGGGCGGGGGGAGGGGCGCGGCAGCGTCCGCGCGCTGCCATGGACACCGCGCGTGCCCGCCCCCCCCCCCCCCCCCGGTGCCAACGGCGCCGGGATCGGGAACGCGCGCGGGGCGGCGGCCGTCCCGCCGCTCCCGGGCTGGGTGAGCCTTTCCCCCACCCGCGTCGTGCCGGCTCCCGGCGCCCCGGCAGCGCGCTCCGCTGGGTGCGAGGCCGGGCAGGCGACGGGAGACACGCGAAAGCGGGGCTGGCGGCGGTGTCTCCGTTACTCCCAGGGGCGGGTGGGAGGACGCCCCGTCCCGGTCGAGTGATAGCGCCGGCCGGCCGGTGAGGAGGGGACGGGCGTTCCTGCCGAGCGCCACCAGTGCCGGCTCCGGGAAGAGCTGCCAAGTCCCGGGCCGCGCTCCCCGCCGGGGCACAGGGAGAACCGCGGAGGGCTTTGCCAGGGGAGGGGAAAGGAAGGTAGGGAAGGGTTTTGGGCGTGCTCGGGGTGAGGTTGAGGTGGCAGCTGTGGGAAATGGAGCGAGGCGGGACGCGCTGGCGCAGCAGGGGCGATGCCAACAGCCCCGGCCGCGGCGGGGTCGAGCGCGGCCCTGAGGCGCCGTCTCCAGGGCATGCCCGGGGAGCGGCTGCGGGAAGCAGCGCCGGAGCGCTCCCAGCCTGCTATGGAAGCGAAAGCCCTCAGCGCCCCAAGCCTGTCGGCAGGCAAGGGCTGTTTTCCAGGAATACCAGCTGTCCCAGGGAAAGGTACCGTTACAGCCTCCGTAGGTGTGTGCCTTGGCGGCTCTCAAGGGGTGCCCCACACCGCAGCGTAGCGGTTTCCTGGAAAAGCTGCCTTGGTTTAATTAAAGAGGAAAATTGAAAGCCGGCTTGGCCAGAAGCGTGAATAAATAAATAATGTGTATTTGGAGCCTCAGTACGGGGGAAGAAAGATTAAAACTTCCGATAACGCATGTTTGTGAGTTGGCTCTACTTTTTTCCCCTGGAGGTTAAAGCTCTAGAGACAGAATTTTACTGAAAATGTATGTGCGCAAAGAATACTGGGCCATTATTTTTATGGTAATGCTGGGAAATTCTGCCTTTGAATTCGGTTATTCCTTCTATTGTGTCTTCTAAACAGTGTACTTTTAAGAAGCTGAAGTTTTTGTCAAAACAATCCAAGATAGCTATTTTTTTTCAATAGATAAATATAAGTTCAGAAAAAAAATGTAGTAACTTTTTTTTTTTCCTGGAAAAAAAGGTTTAAAATATTATTTAGTCACGAGTGTTAAGTGTTAAAGCTCTCATCTGGGAAGTAGATTTTGTGACCATAAGAGCTGCTCATCTGGAAAATAGATTTTGTTACTGTTTTAGAACAGAAGACTTTGTGTTCTGAATGATTTCTGGTGTGCTTCAGCATGGAAGAATATTAATTGAATTATGTAATTTTATTTGTTTCCCAAAATAGGGTGGGTTTTTTGTAAAATATTTGCCTGTATTTATATCATTAATATTTATCATTACTTTTGGATATTTTTGTGTATCTCCAAATATTTCCCAATATTATGTTAGGAAACAGAAGTGAAATTCTTGTGTGTCTCTGATACACTGTTTCTCCCTTCTCTCCGGTCACAGTCCTTTTTACATGGAGATGCTTTTGTGTGGTTTGTGTTTTGTGTGTTATTTTGTCAGAAATAGTCAAGTACTGAATATTTCTTAGCTTGAAAATGACCAGTGTTTCTGTGTATGGTGAGCTCTAAGTAAGGTTGTGTTTTGCTGTCTTAAGATTAGTTGTTATTATTTTGGTATAGTTTTTACTTTGGTTATTTAAGGAGACTATGATTGGGGTTTTTGTTTGGTGGTGGTGTGTTGGGGTTTTTTTCCTTCGTATTCATGCTTTCAGTCTTGGAACTCTCTGTGCAAAGTCCCAGTATTTTTGGATCATACACTTTGCATAGCTCCCAAATTTTTATATATTGGATGTACTTCAGCTTTTTCACTTAGTACCTAAAATCTGCTGTGTACAGATGACATTTACATGTGTTTCTCTGCATTGGAAAATGAGTGTTTTGTCCTGTTTTACTGGCTCAGGCCTCAGTAATGTTGAGGTCAACTGTAGTGTTTGTGTAAATGTTTTACTAACTTGATCTCAAGTTAACTTTCACCTTCTTGAAATTCATCCTGTGTAGTTATATAAGCATGTTTCACTGCTTGTATTGAGTAATGATAAACTCAAATTTGAATAAAACAAGTTGATTGGTGTTTGATGTGCCTTCATGACCTTATAATTTGCCTGATACATAGTCCACTGCTATTAGCTGACAGCGAAGGTGAAGAAGTGCAGGCGCAGTGTCTCTTGCCATGGTGCTCTGAAGGTGCTTTTCATTAGGAATCCTTGGAGTGGAATAGCTGTTGCTTCCGTCCTGCTTCAGGTGTGTGCCTAACATGTTCACAATCAATGCTGATAATTACTGCTCCTTTTGAAAGGCAGTAACTGAGCCTATTGATGGGGAACTGTAGGCTTTACCTTGCTGAACTGCTTGATTGCATTAATGAGCTTGTGCTCACATTACAATTACCTTGTTTTCTCCTTTCTGTTTGCTATTAATTTTATCCACCCTCTTGTATTCTGATACCAGCTAGGACTTTTAAGTTGTTTGAGATGAACTGTTTTGAAAATATTTTTCCTTCTCAGTAACTTATCTCTGGTCTATTTCTACCTTGAATTTTGTCTTCCATACTTTCGATTCTGTCTTTCCAAATTCTTTTTCCATTTCTATTATGCTCTGCTAATTTCTCTTTCTTGTCTCTGATTTTGTACTCTCATCTGTTTTCATTCTTGTGGCATTGTTTTGCTGGTGTGCTTGGTTAAATGGGCTTCACCAGTCATTGAAGGGGCTCAGTGTGCGTTTGTCATTCATAATGAGAGAGAAGAAAAATAAAATCCCAAGGTGATTAGTTGTGAGTTTGTTCTTTTGTTGTGGTTTTATTTGTCCTTAGAAGTATAAAAGGGGAAAGAAAAAAAAGTCAGGGGAAATACAGAAAACAGAAAGTGTGGTATGGTAGTGGATATCTGAGAAGGGAGAGAGAAGCAAAGCTTCGTGAGGGAATTTCATGTGGGGCTAAGGTTCTCATAGATCTGGCAAGAAAAGTATGAGTTAATGATGGCAGTTGCTCAGATATTTTCGGATCATCAGAGATTCTGAGGCTTACATAACTATCACATGTGCAGTTTGTAATAGGACCCTGGAGTTTGTTCTTAAGGCAGGTGCTTGGGTTGTATTTGTGATAGTTAAACAAAGTCCTTACATTGCAAGAGATTAAGAACACCTCTTCAACCCTGCTGGAGGGTGGCTCTCAGTAATGCACCTTATGTTCTGTTAAAGCATCACAGTTGCTTGGATTTTCAGTGGCCCTCCCTTGCTGTGTTGAAGCAAACATGGGTAATGCTTGCTGCATCTTAGTACAAATCCATAGCTACAAAACTGCCAAACTGCTTGGCACCTCTCGTCAGGAGAGCACTTTGTTACAGAATTACATATTTACCCCTTTCCACAGAAAATGTGGATACTTTAGAAATTACTGCAGTTGGAGTTGATCTGTCACAGACAGTTGTCTGCTGGTGGAATTGTGGTCAGTTCTTCTCAGTGTGCTTCTAAGGCAGAGAAGATCAGGAATGCCCGCATCTCTCTGCATTTGTTTGGAACAGGAGGATAAAAATAATTTTTTATTAATCACAGCAGACAGGTGAGCTTACCCATCTGCAGTGGGCTGTGCACTTTGTTGGCTCTAGACATAGCAGAATGTTGGAGTGAGAGAGATGCCTGAGGAGTGTGACATTTTTTGCTGGGAACAGGTAAAAGTAAATCTCCCTTCACTGTAACTGGGGACAAAGGTGAAGGATGGAAATAATAAATGTCTTACAAGGGCTGAATGTGGGATAAAAGGTAGTGGAGTATAAGTGAGCTCTTTGGGTGTGGGAGAAAGGTATGTGGAAATAGAGGCTATAGCAGACTCATATAAAAAAGGAAAGGAGAGGGTTTAGGAATGAATTCATGTAGGATAGAGACAGCAAGTAAAGATTTCAAGAGAATGAACATGGTGGGGCTGAGCAAATTGCTAAAAGACAGTCAAATGTAAGAGCAAGCAGTGGGCAGGGGTCTTGGGCAGAGCTGATGAACAGCTATATAAAGTAGAATATTCAGTGCTGTGGGTGGATGGATGTGTTACCAAGTGTCTGGAAAGTGATAAGGAGCTGTTTGCACCTTCTGTATGCTGCGTGCTCTGTGTGTAGGTTGGTGCAGGCAATACTGCATATGGTGGGACATCTGGCCGGCCACATGCTCTTTTCTGCTGTTAAAGATGCCTATATGTGCTCCTTCTTTTTACCTGGGCATTGCATGATTTCTGTGCCCTTGTCTTTTATTAGCCTATCTTAGGAAAAATACATGCCAAGGGATAGGTGTTAAGGGGAGATGTAGCTGTGTCTTGATACCCAATACTGTGTAACACAGCTCTGGGACTTTGGCTTGTGAAACTGTTGTTAGAAGCTATGTAAGCAACCTGAGTGTTCGGGGCAACTGCCTCAGGTTTGTGAGAGTGTGTGGGTTTTACTATATTTTTTGTTGTTGTTGTTTGTAGTTCTAAAAATAAAAACCAAACCAAAAAGAAAAGAAAAATATGAAAAAATATAGGAGGCAGAGTTCAGGCACACTTTAGCTCAGCCCCTCTTGTGCAGCACAGGCTTTTCTCGGAGATGGGGATGCTGCTGGAAGGATATGCCTTCATTCTCTCTGTGTGCTAATCTCTCCCAGCAGCTGTTCTTAGCCTGAGATGAAATTCTCTTTGTTTGTGACTCTGAATAACACTTGTGTTCTGCCACAGCATCTCAAGTGTGTAAATGTTAAAAGTGGTTCTGCCCAGAGTTCCCCTCTAGCAGTGCTTCTTTTCAGATAATATTTGGGCTTTTGGGAGGTTCTGGAGACTCTGAGAGTTGAAAATCTGCAAGACAAATAAGAGAAGGAAATTGTCTAAAAGTCAAAACTATAAATACTGGAAAGCAAACTACTCCATCTCTTCTGCACTTGGGAAATGGAGAAACCTTTACTCTGAAAGAAGAAATCAGTTAGATGTAGTTGTAGCACTAAGTGCAGTAAAACAACTTTTTTGATGAGGTGTTGAAAAGCACCTAAAGGGAGAATGTATGTGTACAGAACGATTTATTTATTTTCTTTTTTAGCAGAATTTTAAAGGATAGAATTGGTAATTTCCATTCCTTCTTTCTTTCCTTTTTTTTTTTTTTTTTTTAACTCTTCAGGACCATCTGCAGCTCTGTGATAGCTGATACGTGCTTGACAGCCTCAAGGAGTCCTGGCAACATGGCATCTTCCAGACTTCCCATCCTTATAGCATTGGCATTTTCCTCTTTGCCCTTTGTTCTTTCACATTCAAACAGGGTAATGTGGTCTCAGGATTTCTTTCCACCTAATGTGTGCCCTATAAATGCCAAAGCAAACACGTTTTATGGCATCATGTTTGATGCAGGAAGCACTGGAACCCGTATTCATATTTACACCTTTGTGCAGAAGAGCCCAGGTAAGACCCCCATGTATGTTGACTTAGGTTCCAACTTCTCAAAACAGTTTTGTTTTTTGCCAGCTCAGCATTTGGGGGCAGCTGAAGATTTCTACAGTTTGTCCTTCAAATGGTCCTCCTGCAAGTGTTTATTGTCCATTTGTTATGGTATTTTGCTACAAAATCTTTTTTGTAGGTCTTTTGAGTCTCAGAGATATAATTCTGGGTACATTGAAGGATTCTAAATTTTCAAACGTTTTCATCTATGCAGCTGTTTAAAAGGAATATCTCATTGAGATGAAAAGATACTTATATAGATACTTACTGGCTGTGTTTGCCAGGTCGCATGTTACCTTAAATTTTATCAAGAGATACTTGAATTCTGCATATGTTTATGTCACATTTTGTAGCAAATTAAAATCAGTAAATTAGAGAGTTCTTAAGTACTGAAGGTCTGAGCCATTCCAGAGCTGTGCTGAGATGCACCATACTCCAGTATATCTGTTGCTCACATGAGTACAATTTTGGCTGCACGTGCAAATGGATTCAGGAGGATGAATTAGCTTGGCTACGGTGAGCCAGCAGGTTTGCAAAGGTTGAAGGCTGGTTGCTGGGACATAGTGCTTATGTGTCTTTGTATGACTTCATCCATAGTTTGGAAGGACTGGTACAAGGTCCAGTTCTCTTGGACTCAGCCTGGCTTGTGATATGCCATACTCAGGGATAGCTTCTACACCCAAACTGCTCTGGGAGCAGTGGCCAAACTTGTTTGGCTTCTCAGCCAAGTGCTTGAGCACAGTCACTCTGTTCTGAGTTGGATGAATCACCTAAGGATAATTGGGAGTTGATTGTGTGTGTCTTACTATGCACTAGTATTTCACAATTAGCTTAAGGACGAAAGGGAAGGAAATTTTATTAAGAATAGGCAACAGTTACGCTGCATTGTTGTAATTTACTGTAGTTCACAAATGCTAAATGAACATACTTTTAATTGTAACAACTTGTTATTAATAAAGTAGCCAGCCTGGTATTAATAAACCAGCCCTCAACCTTTGCAAACCTGCTGGCTTACCGTACCCAAGCTAATTCATCCTCCTGAATCCATTTGCACTTTTGTGAACTTGGAGGATGCAAGGGCAAATTTCTGCTAAATATGTTCCTGAAGTGAAGCAGCAAGGCTTGTTTTAGGAGGGGAATAATCTTGTTTGCAAGGAGAATCAAGGATAGTCACTTTACAGGAGTTAAGGGCAACCTTTTGGAAATTAAAGAACAACATTTGAGTTGTTGACTGTATCGTGTTGATGTTTTGTTTGTGCAGAAAACCTTCCAGAGGTGGAAGGGGAAATCTTTGAGTCTGTGAAGCCAGGTCTGTCTGCATACGCTGATCAGCCTGAAAAGGTAAGATTGTCCTTCATTCCCTGGGAGTTGGTTGGGCTTCCGTTACATCTTTTAGATTCTACCAAGCAGTTCAGGTATTACTGATTGCAATTGCAAAAAGTCAAGAAGAAATGTAGAAGTTCTGCTGCTGTCTCTCTAAACCTGTTCCTCTACTTTTGTGAGATAAGTACTACACGAGGAAATAGGAGCTGGTGTTCACAGTGGAACAGTGACTTAAGTAATTGCTTAAATGCTTATATAACTAGACTATATGTCTTCGAGATTTTCAAACACAGTGATTCTTGTCTCTAGCAGCATCCATATTCAGTGTTTATTTCCCCTATAGCTACCTCAAATATGAGTAAGTGCATACTCTCTCATTTACGAATAGTTCTCAGTTCTGAAGTAAGCTGCCATTTTCCAGACCCCTGCACTGACAGGAAGCTCTTTCACAAACTAAAGGAGGTGCCAGAGAAATTATTAGATACACTATCTTGTGTGCTTTAGCAGCCTTGAAGCTGGGGGCTAGCATTATGGGGATTTCAGGATTCTCATTTTACTCAGTTGAATTCAGGAATTTGAGTGTGACACTTCATGGAGAAGTGAATGGATTTGGGATTTTTTTAAACTTTTGTAAGACCACCTATGATTCCAGTAAATCTTGATTGTTGGGTAGGAGAGGAGAACTTGCCCCAAAAGAAATTTCTAGGCATTTCACAGGAGAGTCTTTATTGCTAATGCCAAACTGTAATTGTTAGAGCAGTGGAAATAATTAAGAGCCAGCAGTGATGTCTGTCCCTTGTGTGGTAACCATTGCACAGCTGGCATTTTAATTACAATATTTTCTATGGACACACTTGGAATTGTTATGTTGCATTTAGTGAAATCTACAGGTCTCCCCTTGCTTTGGTAGCCTTAGTCAGTAATTGCACCATTTAGTTTCATCATACTGCAGGATGTTTAGATTTGTCAGGTAATTGGTTCTCTCACCCCCCTCCATACTTTCCAAAAAAATACCTTCTACAAACAATGATATTTATCTTCCCTAAAATATATTTATGAATACACCTTTCCTTCCAATGCAGACATTCTGTTTAATGTTCTAATGAGATGTCTGGCATGGGTTTTGTACCATCTTGGGTGCAGGTATCTTCTGCTATTGAATACTGTTCACACAAGTTTTGAGGGGAAACTGAGAGGCCTATTCTCTGACGCCCTCTAGGAGGAAACCATACAAAAAACATATTTGTCCTTTCAGGGTGCTGAAACTGTCAAAACATTGCTGGACATGGCCATAGATGCTGTGCCACCTCATCTCTGGAAAAAGACCCCAGTAGTGTTAAAAGCCACAGCTGGACTTCGCTTGCTTTCAGAGGAGAAAGCTCAGGCTCTGCTTGCAGAGGTAGTACTAAGTTGTTTTGGATGCACTAGTATTTTCTCCCTGTTTTGTCTTTTTTTTTTTTTTTTTTTTCATTCAGTTCTCTATTCTGTTTAGCATAGGAGAATTTCATCTCTGAGAAGAGACTGTAATCCCAGGATTGCACAAAACTCGCAGAATTTGTCTGGTCCTGAAATCCTCTGTCTTGCTGTGATGGAAGGCATGGAGAGAGACCTACAATACTTATTTTCTTTCTTTCCTAGCCCCTACTCTACACACTTGTCTTATTTTCTACTGCTGTGTAAAACAAAACTTTGGCACCCTCAGAGCAGAACAAGACTCTGAAGACCAAGAAATCTAATCGCTATTTCTTTCCTCAGGTGAAAGAAGTCTTTGAGGAATCACCATTTCTTGTTCCAGAGGACAGCGTTGGCATCATGGATGGATCTCATGAAGGTATGTTTTAGGAGGGTTAAAAAGTAAAAGCAAAGAGAAATGAGAAAAAGAGAGATATCTTAGGAAGATGAGAGGGAAAGAGAAATGGTCCCTAAACTAAGAAGAAAAAAATAAAAGGTTTCTGGCCCTGTTTGAAACAATCCTTCCTTTCTGAGGTGGTGTTCATTACTTGGTCACCTGTTAGGCTACAAATGCAGATACACAGAGGTTTCACAGGTTTCAGAACAAAACCTTGTCTCAACAATAAGTACTGTCTGATGCAGGCTGACCAGCTGAAGCCTGCTCTTCGGAACTGGTGTAAAAGAGATGGTGTCCACCTCTGAAAGGCTACATGACAATATGTAGCAAGCTGGGAAGCTTATGGAAAGTGCCTTGTAAATTCTGCAATATCAGCATTAAAAATAACCTATTATGATTAGCTCATCAGTTTTCCATCTGAAATCGGGAGGATTGTGGATATTATAGGAGAATGAATGATAATTGTCAAGTTCTAAAAATAGATGACTAAATAATAAAATAAGTTAAAAAATATTCTGGTGAAGAAAATTCAGCAAGTAAAGTAGCAAGGAGGTACTGCAAAATACAAGAAAAGGTGAAATATATTGTAGATTTGGAGTGAACAATGACTTTGCAGTGCAGAAAAGAACACTGTATCATTCTGGCTACATATCCAGACATGCTACCTTGGAGAGCAAGCAAGTAATAATCATCTGTATGGATGCCTGATGAAAAGAACCATCCTGTCATGTTATGTTCAGTTCAGAACATTTCCTTACGGCACATAAATTGCCACTTTGGAAGGTGCCGAAGGAAAGCAAGAAGAATTATCACAGTGCTTAAACAACTAATAAATGGAGGAAGATTAAAGAACAAAATCTGTCCACGTGGGCCGAGAGAAAAGAAGTACCATAAAGTCTTCAAGTATTTGATAAGTATGCTGTAATGGATAGTTTGTCACTATGGATTAATGGGTGAATTGTACAATAGGGAGAGCTGTTGTATTGACAGGAGGTAGGACCAATGAGGCATAACAGAGCACAGGGTAGCCTGCCAAGTTTATTTAAAATCCCTGCCTCTTCTACTGTCACATGTTAGCCTGTGTTTAGGTGAGAATCATGTCAGTGTCAAGCAAGCCACTGGAGTCAAAGGAGCTATTTGTGTTTTACTGGTTGCTGTTCTGTCTGTAGTGTAATTATAGAAACTTCAAGATTAAAACACAGAGTGGTGTGAACGCAGTTTTCAGATTAGGAATTGAAATGGTGGATTGCAAAAATGGGCACAAGGAAACTTGTGCATTGTGTCAGCTCATTTCTTCTTTGTATGTTGTTTGGATAATAGATATGATTTGTGTATGCTGCAGCTGCATGGATATTACAAAGTCCTGCCTATTTCAGATCATGAGACTTGTGTGAATCAATAATGCATCATATACATTACTTAAGAGTTTGAATTAATCTCTGAGGTCTGGTGTGGTTGGTTTAAGTTAGTAATGACTTCCAGGTAAATAAGTAACTTGTGGAGGGCTGGTAACAGTGGGCAGGAGATTGTGGGAGTATTCAGTGGTGACTTTTTTTTTCTTTTTTTTCTCTCATTGCAGGAATTTTAGCCTGGATCACTGTGAACTTTTTGACAGGTAGGTAATTCTGTGTGACTACTCTCTAAACTTGACCTTGAGTCTCTTCTGTGGAGGTGATCACCCTAAGTTTCTCTGCCTTTGCCATGCTTTTCCTCCCCACTCTGTCACCGGTGCTAAAGCAGTGGATTGTCTTGGGCAGAGTCTGTAGTAAGAAGGAGACATCTTAACTCTGAAGGTGCCAGAATTTACTCAGATCTTGGAGGCATTGGCAAGCTGATTTCCCTAACACACTTTGGGGAGTGGTACTACTAACATGTGGGAAACAAGGCCTTGCAGTGTTCTTCATCCCAGTGTGAGCTGTGCAACTACAGCAGTGTTGCAGGGCATCGTGCCTTAGCACTACTGGTTCTAAGAGCTTCTGGGAGTGCAATCTAGTGAAAAGAAAATCAGTACTCTAGTAGATAGATGAGCAAGCAAAAAAGCTGCTCTGGGTGAAGAGAAATTATAATAGCTGGTTTGGCTCTTACTGCCCTTCCTTCCCCTACTGCTTTTGACTGGCTATATGATGGTTACAAAATTTGTGTACTCTCCCTGACGGTCTTCTGCAGGAGATATTTTCTCTCTTACTTTCAGCTTTTGCTTGATACCTAGAGATTTATGTGCTTTTGTCTCTTTGGAGAAGAGATTGGAATCAAGGAAGAAAGTTTATGGATCTTTCCATAATACTTTCTGTTTGCCTGTTCTCTCTGAGGTTTTTCCTTTGAAGGGCAGCTCAGCCCTTCTTCTATTGCTGTGATATTGTGATCACCTGGTGGCTGCCTGAGCATCCACGCAGTGTCTGCATTTCAGCATTTGTGCACTTGGGGCTGTTCTGAGCATGGTGTTGTTTGCAGGGCAGCTGTCTGGCCAGAACCAGCAAACTGTTGGGATTCTGGACTTGGGAGGAGCCTCAACCCAAATCACATTCCTGCCACGGTTTGAGGTGAGGAGTGCTTAAAAGTGTGTGGGTTGGGACTGCAAGGCTGGTGGAGAGACCTGAGCACTGCTGTACTCTCTGATATCACTTTGTCAGCAGTGGCACAAGCAGGACATCTGTGGTTTACAGAACATCTGTATTTCTCTTCCCTTTGAGTTCAGCAGTTGGCTGATAGGCACTTGAGGAGCCTGAATAATGAGGAAATAAAAAGAAAGCAGATGAGTAAAACCAAAGAGAAACAGCTTTTGTTTTCTAGACTCAGGCTGGGAAAGCCTCATTAATGTTGATATCGCTGTGTATTTAACAAATGTAGAACATTTCTAGGTAGTATTCTTGAATATTAGAAGAAATGTAGGGGCTGGTCTATCTATTTTTTTCTCATTCCAGTCTGATAACAGATCTTCACTAAGTTTTCGAGGGGAGGAGTGTTGTATAGGGTAAATTTCTTTAACAGTAGCACAGTCTCTATTTTCTTACCAATTTCTTCTCATTACTTTTGAGCATTCTGCTCTCTGTCCCTCAGACACCTCTGCTGGATTTGTGATTCTGTAGCTCTTTAGAAACAGAAACAGAAACTTTGAACTGGGACCCAAGTCTGCAGTTTGCATGAGAAAATTAAATGAGTAATGGTTATAATTGCATTATAGCAATCTGTACCCTAATATTGTGATGTTTATGTCACTCTTTCTGAAGGAGTAATTTCTTTAACATTTTTTGTTTTTAGGACTTGAGATTCTCAAAGGATGTTTGGTGGCCACAAAACACATGGCTTTCACATCAGGATATTTTAGTTCTGCAATTGTGTGTTTTGTTGAAACATGACATGCAACCTTATCCTGTTCAGCAAAGCCTCAAGTATACTCTGGGCTTGTCCTCTGTTTTGTGTTGATAACACCTGCTAAAGTGGGCACTGGACCAACAGGAAAGGGTGTTGCTTGTCAGGGTTTTGGAGAATAAATAGAACTGTGAAATAGGCTGAACTGCAGCTCAGGATTCAAATGTCCCCTTCAAGCCTTGCAGGAAAAGGCCTGGAGTGTTTGCTGCTGACCAGAACTAATGGTGTGAATTTGTAGGGCAGTGTGGAGTCAAGGTTCATGTTGCCTGCTTGTACACTATGCCTGCTTCTCACTTGTGTTGTCGAGTTCAAATAAATAAGCTCAGTCTGTTTTGGGGAGTTTTTCCCATCTGACAGAATTAGGGGGGACGCCTCCCTTTGATTTGCAGTGGGGATTTTTTCCTTCCTGCAATCTGAGACAGTCACGTGTTTGTTCTTGTTTTAGTTTTGAACAAAATACTGTAATAGTAAGAGATCCATTAATTAAATATGAATTACAAGTTGAGAACACATAATGATAACTGCATGCAGCTGATTTTAATTTCATGGCATTTTTGCCAAAGTTAAAAGCAACTGAACACCAGTCATAGTAATTATGAAATTGACTGTCTGGTGTCTGCCTCATTTTTGTGAAAGTAGGGCATGGAAAAAGACAATTGTTTTCTCCAGACTAATTTTTTTTTTTTGAGGATCTCTCCTTTAAATAGTCTTTTAAGGTTTAGAAACAGAACTCAAAATATGGCAGTCTGTGTGTATGAGGCCAAGGATGTGACTGCCATTTCAGTGATAATCAACTTGAGACCCAAAACAAAATTTGATTTGTATTTGCTCAGGAGAAGCTCAAGCTGAATACTGTCAAACTCCTTTCAGCTTTGAGCAGGCTTCCGTCTAGGACTCTAGAAAAAATAACCCAGATCTGGATCTCCTTACGTGAATGGTAACTGCAGGACTATGCAGCTTCAGTTCTCTCAGAGATTCTGCTGCTTGGCCCAGAATAACAGTGTCTGATATAGCCAAGAAGGGGTGGGACAATGAGGCCATGAGGAGAGACAGAAACTGAGGGAGTGGACACAAAGAAACAGTAAATGATTGCTAGAGCAGTTCAGCCTTACAAGAGTGTGGTTAGTATGTCAGGAAGCTAGGGCAGGGTACTAGTGGGATGGAGGTGTGCACAGAGGAAAGACTGTGAGAGGACAAAACTGGAGGTGGTGAGATAAAGAGGGAAGCAGCCCTAAGACTGGGAGTAAGTGGCCACACTGTTTCTTTGAGTACCAGCAAGACATTTGACGTGGGGAAAATGGGGCCTATACTTGGTATTTTTAATTCTTCTGAATACCTCAGTTTAGGTGCCTAGTATGACTTGTAGAAGTTCATAGCACTTCCAGTGCAGCTGATTTCGATGGGAATGCTGTACATGTAGAGTAGCATGTAACTGCTCTAGAAAAATTCAGGTTACCTGAATTAGAAAGTGTTTTCATCCTGATCTGTTGTGCTTCCCTGTTGTACATTGAAGTAACACAAAGATGCATATAAATAAAATCGGTGTTAAAAGCTGCAGATATTACAGCAGTGGCACCATTGGAAAACTGTACTTTGTTTTCAAAGCAGATCAGATGAATGTGCAGTAAACTCTATGGGTATATCTGTGATATTACGTTAAAGTTGGTTATTCTTTGTTGCATAAATAAACTAAAACATTTTTTTCTTTTAATTAACTTTTAGGAAACTCTGAAGGAAACCCCTGGGGATTTTCTTACCTCATTTGAAATGTTTAATAGCACCTACAAGCTCTATACACACAGGTGAGGAGCAAAAGACTGCTATTTCCACTGGGAGAATCAGTTTTTTTGCAGCCCCTGAGCTAACAGCCACATCATCCTGGTACCAGCAGCAGAGACCATGACTTTATTACTACTTATCTGCATGGAACAGTAGAAGTGGAACTTGACATTAGTTAGCTGGAAATGTTCCAGGGTCATGGTTAATGTCACTGCAAGGGAATATTAGGCAGTTTGTCAAATGAAGAGAAAGCATTGTGAGCCCATATTTAAGGAGAAGAATTCTTATTATTGGAGTCAAGCCAAATATTCTGAAACAAGTAGAAGGGTAGATATTGTGCCAGTAGTCAGAACTAAACATGATCAGAGATTTGGAAAGAGGACTTTCCTGAGACTTGTTCCTCCATGGAGTGAACATTACTATCTCAGTCAGTTATAAAATCTGCTTACTTGACAACAGAGCTGGTCTAATAGTCGTCCTCTCCTGATCCTTACATTTGCTGATTTCTGTAGTCATCAATACAGTCCATTAGATCACCTAAAATAATTGGGATTGAAAAATCATCTCCTAAAAATTGAGAGAGAGCTGGAGGTTAGTTTAACGTTCAATATTCTGCAAGTGTTTAAAATTACATTAGAAAAGTGGTAAGTGGCCAAACACAGAGGTGGGAATGAAAGGGTCAACAAGATTTTAACCTAGCTGTGTTGCTGCAATGTGTGATGACATACTTTCTCATAAGCACTGTTCATATTCTAGCTTATAATGAATGTAGCAGTTTCCTGTGGAGTCAAACAGGTGAATTTCACACAAAGCCACGGTTCTCATTTTGTGGGAGGTTCTGCCCCCTGCCCTAAGAGCACATTGTTCTGTAGGTGTTACATAAGAGTGGCTGCCCTATTCCCCATACACTGAGCACATACCCTTCTTTCTCCCTCATTTTTAAGATGGTGTGTTTTTGCTTTTCATGATCTTGTATAAATGCCACATCAGCTCTAACCACTTCCTGCAGTTTTAGACTTATCCATTTTACAACTCTTTGTATTTCTTGGGTTTGTGTCACTCTTTTGGCCATCAGGGTTGTTCTGGCAAAGGCAGCTCTATTCTATAGAGGGGAGCCTTGTGGGAATCAGAAGGAAATTTGAGGGGTGTTTGAGGACTTTTGGAAGAGGGATATGGGTGAAGCACACCCGATGTGCAGGAATCAAGACTATAACGTCTGTCTTTGTTGTTCACAGCTATCTAGGGTTTGGACTAAAAGCTGCAAGACTGGCAACGCTTGGAGCTTTGAATATGGAAGGTATGTTCATATAGTAAAACATTCAAGATTTATGAAGAGATGCTTAGACTTAGCCTTGTGTCAACAGCCCATTTCCTGTGTGTTTTCACTTCTGCATCTTGTGCTTTTCTGTTTCTGATGGTATATATTTGTCTGAAAACAGCTACCACTTGTTAAGGAGATGTCTTGGGAGACAGCTGCTTTTCCCTCTTTTTGAGATCAGCCAGCAGTGACACTTAAGTGCAAATTCTAGAAATGCACACGTGGGAGCATACGAACACCATGGCCAGCCACAAACACACAACTTTACAAGCATCCACAGAAGCATAAGCAGCATGAATAGATCCTTTTCCTAAGGATTGCTGCTTAGGCCAAACCCATTTTTTGGCCCCTCTGGTCTGTGGTGTTCCCCAGACGTGTTGTGTGCACTGCCTAGCCTAGATGGAAGCCCACAAGCACATCACACACCCTAACTCACTAAGCTGAGTGCATACTCACATTTCTGAGTCTTTCCAGCCTCTCACCCAGAGCTTGGGCCTTTTGTCTAGTCTCTGGCCAGCACCTGGGGCCTTTCCACCTTCTGGATTCTTACTTGACAGCTAGATGGACTTGTGATAATTACTGGAATGTACTCAAATCAAAAATAGTTGGGAATAGGGATTAAGAAGAAGACAGGACAGACTGCAGTGATTGGTCACAAGGCTCAGACAGAAAAGCACACGGACCAGCTGCCTGCTTATTTGTGACTGTCTTCTTTTATAGTCCCCTCTGGTTTGCCATCCTTACACTTCCTTGATCCCTTAATTCCTCCTTTTCCCAGCCTTTGAGCCTTTCCCTAAGCATCCCATAGTAAGTTTTGCTGTCCCACAGTCTGCCTTAAGCATTCTGTTAGAGGTTTACTTTGTCTGTAAGACCTGTGTGCACAGCAGTAATCATTTTTTCTTCTTATCAGTTACAGTATTTCTGGTTGAACCCCTCAAAGGTATATTCAGTGGATCCTGCAGTTAGTGGCCATTGATCTCTGTCTTGGAGGTTTTGTCTTCATTGCTCAGTTGCTTTGTTCGTCTTGGTTATCTGCTGTCATTAGGGTTTGTGCATCTGTGTGTTTATTATCTCTCCTTTCTTGTCTTCTGTGGTGAATAGCCATTATCCAGATACCCTTGTATCATTTATCTCATTAAGAAATGACAAGCCTGGCTGCTCTGCTGTCTGCAGGACAAAATGGACACAACTTTTCCAGACTTGAGACTGGTTCTTAATTTGTAATTAGTTAGTGCCACATCCATCAACTTAGATTTTTGTACTTTTGCTTAGACTTTAATGAAGATCTTTAAGCCTTTTCTGGTTCTGCATATTGATTGATAGCTATGTTAAATTCTGTGCTTTCTGACGCTCCTCTCTACTCTCATTCCAGTTGTGGATGGACAAATGTTCCGCAGTTCTTGTTTGCCAAAGCACTTGGAGGCAGAGTGGCACTTTGGGGGAGTGAAATATCGGTATGGTGGCAACAAAGAAGGTAAGTTAAGGTGACTTGTTTCTTTTACAATGTCTTATCTCCAGAATCTGAGTTTTTCTTTGTCAAATATTTCCTCAGCTGACTGATGATGATTGGGATAGGAAGGATAGCTGTGCAGTTGTAGAGGATGACTTCTGAGAAATATAGATTAAAATCTGAAGCTGTAAGAGTAGCTGCCCTGTACTCCTGTCCTCTGACTGTGATCTCTTATTACAAATCAGACCTTTATGGGAAATGTTGAGAATTACTTGTCCAAATAAGAGAGGTTTTTCTGAGGCTTTGAGCAAAGTAAAAAAATTCTGTCTGTGTTAGGGTACAAACATTTTGGCCTACCAGTTAATCTCACTTGTGGAATGGTTTCTGAAGTCTCTAATAATAATAAGTCTCTAATGCTGCATAGAGAGCATGAGTCTGCTGCCATTGTAGACTTGAACAGGTTGGGAAACATGAGAGCTGATTTGCAGATTTGATATGTGTGGAGTGGGCTGGTAAAATTACAATGTGATGGGGAGAGAAAGCAAGGTTTTATCTAAGAGGTGGCAGCTGACCACCTGGTGACCACGGAACATGTCAATGGGAGTTTTGTCTGACATGGAAGTAGTTTGTGTGGCACTTCTGTCAGACAAGCAGTGATCTGCTCTAACCAGTTCTACTTGATGAGATTTTAGAGTCCTTGCCTGCGTGTAGGTGCCCTGTTTGATTACAGAAGGGATATATAAGCTCTTGTTCTGATGCTTTCATATCTGCTTCTTTTATTTTTCATCCTTTTGCCACTATTTTTTCCATCTCTTGCATATGCTCTTTGGCTCACTCCACCTTGTGTTTTTCCTGACAGGAGAAACAGGATTCAAGCCTTGCTACTTGGAAGTACTCAAAGTTGTCAAAGGGAAACTTCACCAACCAGATGAGATCCGTGGAAGTTCCTTCTATGCTTTCTCCTATTACTATGATCGAGCAGCTGACACCAACCTAATTGGTAAATGTGGGATAACCTACTGCATGTGAGCATGTCAGCCAGAAGGTAGACAGAGGAACCCTGGTGGCTGGAGCCACGGGGAGCAGAGGAAAGGAATGTCATTGGGAAAGATGAGATACACAAAATACCTCGAGGGACTGACATTTATCTGTCACTGCACTTTGGTGTTCAGCATTCAGCACATGAAATGTGCTCAGGGTTCCGGTTACACCTGCAGCTCTGCCTTCTGTTCCAAACAAGTCTGACTCCTAGTGCAGCATCACTGAGTTGCACTTTAGGGTCAACTTAGATAAAGAACTCAAATGCTGTCAGGTCTATGATGATGTTTTCTCACATCTTTTTCAGATTATGAACACGGGGGTGTTTTGGAAGTGAGAGATTTTGAAAGAAAAGCCAAAGAAGGTAATTGTCATGAGCTGGGAAACTGGTTTGGACAAGAAATAACAAAAATATGAATGTGTAGGCAGAACATAATGTGACTTGGAAGAAAAGCAAATTTATTTAACCTTTATTTCACTTACACCTGTCATGTTACTTTTATTAGTCAAAAACTCTTACTGATCCAGAAGATAATACTGATAGAGCAGTGAGGGGTTGGTGGCTTTACAGCTCTGTTCAGGAGAAGAAGATAGTTCATGTCACTACAAAAGAAAGTGAATTTGCTGTATCAAGAGCTCCTTCTGTCAAACTGCAACTCTCTGAGTTAAGAGAGTGCTGAATTCTCTGTCACCTTAAATCCTATTCAATCTCTAATAAAATGGAGGGAGAGAGTAAAGGGTTTTTAAATCTGACAGCCTCTTCTGCATTCCTGTACCTCCCTGTGTCTTTTTTCCTGAATGCTTGTTCTAGTTTTGTACCTCCTGTGGCTAAAGAGCTCCCACCTTGCCTGGCTGCTGATGGCTGAAAGCAAGTTACCTCTGTACTGTGATCATTCTCATGAGAATGAGCAGACCATATTTTTCAGCAGAAGATGCTTAATTACATAGTTCAGGACTAACTTTTTTTCTAAAATAAGGCCTAAATTTTAGTGATTTTTTCAGTTTAACCTAATCTCCCTGGAAACTTGGATGATTTTGAATAGGGGGATTAGCTCTAAAATTTGAGTGTGGGTTGGTCGTTATTTTTTCCCTGGAGAGTGAGAAAGCTTATTTCAAAGACATGGCTGTTACCTAACATTATCAAACCACTTACTTAGCTTTAGAGCATCAGGAGATCAGTTCTGTGATCCTGAACTAATTCTCCTCTATCCCATTTCAATGAAGGATGCTGCTCATCTTTCCTTAAAAGGAAGTGAACTGTGCTCTTGCTGCCAGTAGAACAAGGCAGTAATAGTAGGTCTAGAAAATGATGCTTGGTGTAAATACATTTCCCAGTCACTGTCACCCTGACTATGGAATCTTGACTTAGCTGCAGCAAGGGAGGGTTGGCTGGGCAATAGTCTCTTCCATTTCCTTGAACAAGTGTGGTTGGAAAAATAAAATTAACTGCCATCCTAGATGGTGGACTCCATTACTGGAGCCATCCGTGGATAAAGGATGATGAAAACAGGTGATGCTGTGTTCTTGAAAATATAAGTAATCTAACACCCTGCTAGTTATCAGTTGAGCAGAGGTTCTTCAGAAGAGCTGTGTGGATTATGTTGCTGTAATAAAAGATGTAGTTATGATGGAGTTAAGAGAAGCTGGATGTACTATATGGTTTATTCTCCAACACTGTAGAACAGCTCTGTAGCATGTACCATGTGCCATATATATCCACTAATAGAAGCGGGTGGCTTGTTTTACGAAGCTTTGGCTTGAGTTCAGTTCAAATATACAATGTGGATAAAAGCTCTTATTTTACAGAGATCTCTTTTTTTCTTTTTTTCCTTCTCTAGTCTGTGATAACATGGAGAGGTACAACTCAGCCAGTCCTTTCCTCTGCATGGATCTCACTTACATTACTGCTTTACTAAAGGAAGGTTTTGGATTTAGGGACAACACAGTCTTACAGGTGAGAAAAAAACCAGTTAAATCCCTATTGATTAACATGCAGTAGTTCATTTTTCTGACTAATTATCTACTGAATCTTTCCAGATTTGTAACATATAGTCACTGTCATTTGTGCTACTTATGAATCTAGAGAACTGTCAGGAACAACTTGTTTCTCTTCCTTTATAGTTGACAAAGAAAGTAAACGACATAGAGACAAGCTGGACTTTGGGTGCTACCTTTTACCTGCTGCAGTCTCTGGGGATGACCTATTGACCTGTGATACTGCTGTGGACTTCAGCACTTCTGAAAGGTTGAGAAAATAAATTGCAATCTCCAGATAAGTTGTTCAGCTGGGACTGGTCACAGAACAGAACACGGACCAAAGATACACGACAGATCTTTACCCTGGATTGGCATTGCGCCTAATGAGAGTGTGATTTATGACTGTGATTGCCATAAATGATTCAGAATCTGCCTTATGAATGTCAAAAGGCCTAAAGTCCAGCAGAGAATATGCAAGGGGCTCAAAACCAGCTTTCACCAGCAAGTTTGTTAGAAGCACAGAGTTCCTGGATGTGGTGGCAGACTACAGACACGTGACATCCCCTACCCCCTTCTATTTTAAACATACATAACTTAAGTTTGCTTATGAGGTGTTAAATACAGAAGTTAGAAATAGCATCAACAGTCATTCAGAGAAAAGTGAACAACTCTGAATGCTGCCAACCTCAGTGTTCCAAGAATCCAGCTGCTAGCTTAGCAAATACATGGCAAGAATATTCCAGTCTTTCAAGAAGAGCCTGCTATAAGTACACTTTGGGCAGGGTTTTGGGGAAGGTGCTGGCTAAAACATAGTAATTTACCAAGCATTTTTTTAGGCAGTAGGCATTTCCTAAGCAGAATGTGTGCCTGACTGTGTCAGTTTTGCTGCCCTTTACAAGTCTGTGCAGCTACACCATACATCTGACTACCAGACTTGATAAATTTATTCATTTAGTATGTAGTCATAACACATAATTGTGCTGGCACAACGAGGCAGCAGTGCCAGCTATTGAAACTCAACTGCCAGAAGAAGAGCTTGTCACATTCCACCCACAAGGAGATTGCAGTCAGATGAAATGACTGATCTGACAGCTCACTTTGCTGTGAGAGCCAGTTCTGTTTCTCTGCTCTCAGCAAGGCATACCCACAGCCTCTTCCCTCTGCTGCTGGTGATCCTTGGGTTCTTGTGTGAACTGATTCAAGACACCTAACCTGAGGTGGTGCACACCCAAGAGTCAAGTCTAGTGCCATCCCAACGACAGCAGGCATGGCACAGCCCAGGGAGACCTGATGGGCCAGCAAGCAGTCTGAGCACCACAGTCCTTTTGCTGGAGCGAGCTCTAAGGTCTGGTCTCCCATTTGAAACCCATCCATTGCCCTAAGTAAAAACAGCTGTAGACACTTTTTCCACCCCATAAAATAATTGGCAGCTTCTACTGTCTTCTCTTCCCCAAGGACTGTGTGAGGTACAGATGAATTTACCCCAACACAACAAAGAGGTATTACTCATGTGACTAATGGAAACTTATATCCACTGATGTCTTGTGATGAACATTTCTCTGTTGGGCAGTTGCAGTTACCTGTTTGCTCTAAAACACTTTTCCTGCTTCTGTCAAACCAAAGACTGTCCTCACGCTGCCTTCTCTGCAAACTGGATTTGAAAATAATTGGTAATTCCCAGCAACGGGAGGAAGTAGTGCACTCATGTCTCCAGTGGTCTTGCCAAAAAGTTTGGAGACTTAGAATTTTGCCTTACTGTGAACATTAGTCCTTTTCCTCTAGTTAGCAGTGCAAGTTTTTCTGTGGCTGATTAAGCTACCCCTTTTCATATCTCAGGTTTTACATCATGAGGGTGCAAGGTGTGCTTTTGATTGAACAAGTGCAATCATCAACAAGAAGGCAAAGGTTGGGGATGGAGCCATCCATACTTATCCATCCACACTTATCTCATCACTGACACCTTGCCATAATTCCAGGCTGCTTTTTTGAAACAGGAAATGCTCACCCTACATGTGTACTCCTTACCAGAAGCTGTTGGAGATCCACATTGAGAAATTCCTCAGTGTCACGCCAAAGTTCTGTTCCTTCCTCTCTAGGAGTTTCTCTTTGAATGTGAAGAAAGTAATTGTGGTCTCTTCTCAACCATAAACATCTCTTATTTTTCTTCCTACTGTTGGCAAAACTTGGTATATGGTTTGGTCTGCAGAACAAGGTGCCTGCAAATACATTCATTTTGTCTTCAGTGGGCACTTTTGTATTCTCAGAAAACATGAAGCAGGATGCAGTGGTTACTGGCCAGGCTGCGTTATCCTGAGAGTGAGCTAATTTATAATCCAGAAGTCATCTTACAGTCTGAGCCAGTGCTATGACAAACCCTTACTGGATGTCGAGACTAAGAGCTGTCAGCAGTGAGGCTGTGTTTTGAACAGGAAGGGAAGGTGGGATGCTGTACCTAAGAAAGAAGCAGCAGTGTTATCTACCCCCTGAACACACTCTAGCCCTGAGGAGGGCTAGAGGGCCGGGTTTTGTCTGAAGCAAGCAGGGGCTACAAGAAGGGTACCATGCAGAGGAAGTTGTTTTTTCTGCATTCTATTCCTCAGACTCTGGTACTACAAATGCTAGGGGGGAGCATCTGCTTCCCAGTACCAAAGTTGCATTTAATCTGAATGCTCAGGGTCTTAATTTGTCAGTGGCACAATTCATTAACTGAAGCAGAATTGCTGCTTTCTATTACTGGCATGATGGAAGAAACAAAAACTCTGTTAAAAGGTTTATTTTCACAAGAAATTGCGGAATTGAGCCCCTGCTGTTTACATCTGAATACAAGTAGGTGGGGGGATCTGAACAACCCAGCCAAGTCCTCACACCCTAGTGCAATGAGATTATTTATTAGCTAAACTAAAGAAAAAGCAGCCTTTTAAGAGAAGAGCTCTACTTGCAGCCCTGATTTTTATCTCTTCCTTTGTAAAGTCTTTTAGCCAGCCAGTAACAAGAACTGCCTCATATGAGTGACTGCAGAAGCACAAGTAATGGCCTTCAGTTCAAAACTTGTTTCATTCTTTCTGATGTTAATTTCTGATACTGTGTAAATCTTGCCCATGGGCAATACTTTAATTTTGTGAGTGGCAAATGTCTAATGCAAAAGGCTGGTGTTTGGAACCTAAGACAGAGTATCTTGAATTGTCTATTTTAGTAATTAAAGCATTTTTAACAATATTAATGATGTTGTGGTATAATTTTCTTTTCCTAGAAATTATTGTTGCCTTGGATCTTTTCCATGGAGCCCTTAAGACTAGCCAGTTCCACAAAAAACACCATTATTAAATAAAGACCAAGAGAAAGGCAGGGAAAAGGGTGAAAGAACAACAGCTCTAAAATATATCTGCCACAATGTGTTTTCTCCCTCTGCTGCAAATTACCCCTTCTGTCTGAGCTGAGGTGCCAAGAACCCAGGAGTGATGTTACAGCTCTAGAAATCATATCAGAAGAAACTGAAAGTAATTAAGAAGCAGAAGCTGTTAAAAATTAACCAGCAGTTGGCAAAATGCAGCACTGTATTTGCCAAAAGACAGCTGTTTGTACCTCAATCTTCAATTCAGGAGGCCCGAATTAAAAAGCACATTGGACATTTACTTCTGTGGCTGAAGACATCGTGGTACTATGGAAACAAACCCTAAATCCTCTTGAGGAGGGCAAATGAGACATCTTTTGCAGAAACCAGTGGAGAATGTAATATGCAGGTCAATCCCTCAGTTTTATTGTAAATGAAAATAATTCAAAGATTTAAGTCCCTTTTAAGGGCAATGCATTCATAGGCAAGCTGCTGACAGGCAGATTGACAACAGATCACTTGCTGGCAAAAGCCATGATTTGCTCCTAAAAGAAAAGAAAAAGAGAAGTAAATCATAAGCATGTGTTCTAGAAAGAACCTTTAGGCACCTTCCCTTTCATATAAATGAACAACAGTTCTTGGCCAGTCTTTCTAGACACGTGCAAAGAACCTATCCCTGTATCCTAGAAAATTAACAAAATTGTAGCATTCCTTTCCTTCCCAAGTAGCACAATACTGGTATCACCAATGGGTTCTGTGCTCAGAAAAAAACATCTTCGTTTCTTTTTTCCTTTTAAACAGAGAAAGAGAAAATTCTGAGCACTGAAGCAGCAGCATAATCTTCCTTAATGAAGACATGGTGCCAGTGGCAGCTGCTCTGCCTTAGGAATGTGCTGATTTTCAACTGAGGAAGTGTCTCAACTGTGACTATAATACAAAGGAAACAGGGCACCCATGTTTAATATGAAGATGGAGTATAAATGAAATAAAAATTGAAATCCAAAAATAAGAATCTAATTTGCTGGTGCTTGGGAGCTTTAAGAGCAGGGAGCTTATGGAACCTCACAAAAATCCAGCAACTAGGTCAAGAGGGTGATGAGTTCAGACAGATATACTGCAAATAGAGGGTCTGTGTTTAAGACAGAAACTCCTCACCACTGCCTTCTTCAGGTAATTTCCATTTTAGAGAGTTAAACTTCTGCCATGAGGGAACAATTCACAAGGCAAAACAGCACAGAAACAGTAAAGTGTGGGCTGCACACTGCATCTCTGAAGTCACCCAATGACTTAGTGAAGATGTGATCTTCACAGGCCTACTTTTTCTGTATATTGCTGGAATACAATTCAAGGTTTGACATTTTAATTCCATAGCAAAATAAAGCCAAAGACTTCTGATGTCCTCTAACTCCTAATTACTGGTACAGAATATAAGACACTTAGATCTTTTATATTCCCTTGTGCTGCAGGAAAAAAAAAACCAAAACACATCACTACTGAGCCATCAGTTATTTAGGAACTCCTCAGGCCCATTCAGGACACAAACGCTCCAGCTTAAACTAGTATTTTCCAACCAAAAATGTTTCATTTAAAGCAAACAAAGATCTTTACGTTTTGTGCATATTTCATTAATAGTTTTGGACAATTCCTAGAGTCCTCACTGAAGTGAGATCCTTACTTTGACTGGAGGCAGGGCATTTGTTGCTTGCAATCCCCATGTCCTTAGCAACACCAGAGGTGCCAGTGTGGTAGAGTACAGCCTTTTTAGCACATCAGTAGCAGCTATCAAGGAGACATTATGCCTCTGACGCTCTGTTTCAAACTTGAGGAGGTGTTTTAAAGAGCCTGAAAGAGATAATTTAATGCTTCTATTACACTTGATGTGCCATAAACAATTGTGCATCTTATCTATAGAGCAGTTTCCTCTGGCAACTGAAAGAGAACAGAGAAATGGTCCATCTCAATAAAGACTTCTTCCACCAGCTAGTGCTCTTCATCTCACCACGTCTCTAATTGCCATCCTGCAGAGCTTTATTTTTTTTAAAGCAGCTTTAAGATTTGTGGGATGGAAACTGCATCTAAGAATCGTGAGCTGCTCCATGGCCAATGGACATCAGAACAGCTTTGCTTCAACAAAGCTTTCAAACATACTTAACCAGAGGTACTGCAGCAGAGGCCTGGAGGACTAATCCTCTTACTGCCACTGCAGTGGCTTGGATCCTTACCCAGATCGCTCCCGTTGAAGGCTGCTGCACTCAGGTGATGAGCTAAACATGCAATATCACCAAAGCCCAGGTTCACTCCTTGTCCTGCAAGTGGGTGGACTCTGTGTGCTGCATCCCTGGAGCAAGAAAAGACAAAAATTCATTTCCCTTCTTGAAGAAAGCCACAGTGGCTGACAAACCCCAGAAGGGATCAGTGTAGCACTCCTCACCTCTTTGCAATGAACCACCTTAGAGCAGCATATATGCTTTATCCATTACCTCCTTCCATGCTATGCTGAACTACCTGACTGCCTCTCCAGTTGTAAGAAGCAAGACAAAGGGGAGGTAACAAAAAGCAGGTCTGAAAGGAAAAATTATAAAGAGATGACTAGCCAAAGTCCTCTCAGATCACACGTGGAACAGGCCTTTATGTTTTTGTAAGTGACCTCAGCACAACAGGAGCTCTGTCAATGACACACTGCACAAACACAAAGTGGACAGACATCAGGAGTATAAAGGAGAGATTGGATTATCATTGATAGAAACAAAATCGAGTTTTTCTATGAACAGACATACCTGTAAAGCTCAAAGACAAACACTGATATGGGAGTCACAAAGTTAGAGAAATGAAATTAAGTTTTGATATGAAATGCAAGATCATGTACCTTACCTAGCTGTAAAGCACAGAGTGCTCCCAAACATAGAGTGGTTCACAGGTTGGAAACATGAAAAGTGTACCACACAGAAGTGTAGCACAGCATCCAAGAATTACTAAAAGCTACCACTGTACTGCAGCTGGGGCAGAGAAGAAAGTACACACAACCTTAGAATATAATGAGGTATTTTCCTCTTTGAGTAGGCCACCATACAAAAGTCTCTGACATCCCACATGGAGTATTTTTTCTGATTTGTGTTCAAGAAAGCTGAGTTTAAAAACTCAAACTGGTGCACAGAATGGCTGGTACAGTGTAAGGGGCAGCACAATCCAGCATGAGATACTGAATTGTTTTGCTGGACTGTACAAACCAGGAAAGGGAAATAATTATCTTTCAATCCACACAGAAAGCACAGATAATGGGCAGAAAGCTATTCATACAAAAAGGCATGAGAGCACACAGAACTAACTGGAGCTAGGTAAAGTCAAACTGGAACTATGTATTATTTCCAACATCTAATTTGTTGACGGCGAGTTGCTATCCTCACATCACTTCTAACCACATGCCACCGCTCCCCCAAGGGCCACCACTGAGGACCTTACCCGATAAGAGCCACGCGGTGCTGGACGTACTCTGTTGCGTGCCCCATTCCAAGAGGGAACATGGCTCGGCTCTCTGGGTCTACTTTAGCAACACTTGGGGGCAGCTGACGGACTGCAGTCCCTGAGGGATTCAGGAGTGAAATGGCAGAACGGAACATGGCCCCAGCAGTGACAATGAAGTCAGAGTGATTTATGTTGCTCCACTGAAACAGACAGACAAATCTTTGGAAGTTGACCGAAACTAGAGCCTCAAAAGAACACAGTTGAAAAAAAAAAATCTGAGTTCCAAATACTGAATTTTAACCACTTGGTCAAAACTATACAGTAGAAAAAACTATCTTCACCATTTTAGGACATTCAAATTTCCAACTAAGATGAGCCTACTCTTCCTGCCTCTTGGAAATTTAGGTTAACTTCTGTGACTTTCAGAACTAACCTAATTCAGTACCAAGGAATCGCTAAGTGCCTCTTTAGTATCGTTCTCACCAGAGGAAGGAACTTCAGAATCCACCTCTCCCATTACTGTCGTTTAAGCTACAGGATTCCATTCTATTTCTTAAAGCCTCTTCCTTGCCACAAGGCTGATACTCACAAAGGCAGAGTTGATGCTATCCACAAAGCATTCCTCATCCATAGCGAGAAGTTCTGATGCATGGTCATGAGATGTAGACCAGACCAGAGAGCTGGCAGTGTCAGACAGCTAGTTTAAGAGAATGTCAAGGGTAAATATCAAGAGAAAAAGAAGCAAAAATAAATATTCAGTGCACAGATTTCCCCACTGCCCTGTCTCACACCAGTCTCTCTGAAAATTACAGTTCCAGCCCAGCTTGTTACAAGTGGGAAATGCCAAGGATAAAGTGAGAAGGCAGGAGGGGAAAATGCAATAAATTAACAGTAAAGGGCAGATGTGCAAATTCTTAAGAGAGAGAACCAACACAGGCATAGACAGAAATAAAGTTACTAGACTATAAAAACTTTAAAAACCATTTAAAAAAATACAGACCCCTTACCGGAAGAAGCGCAATTGGCCCGGTGGGAAGGAACCGCTGCCATGCTACATTGTTGTCTGTGGCCTACAGTGGAAAGAAGTAAGAGGACAGCAAGCCAGATCATCCTCTTGGGTTCTGCTGCTTCTGGAAGAGTCAGTTTAGCAGAGTTTTACCTCAGATAAATGGAGAGTTGCCACCACAGCTGACTGGTCATACTGATGTTCAATGTTCTTAATTTCAGCTTCCTTCCGGACCACAGAGTTACGACCATCTGCACCAATCTGTAAAACAAAGACACGCAAAACAACTTCTTCAGCAGCTCCTATAAAGACTGGTATTTCACTCTAAAAACTTCAGCCTGCATCTATATATTGTCTGTTCATTCAGAAAAAAAAATATCCCCCCAAACCAGAAGAGGTGGCTTCTCCTGCTCTTCTCGAATTCAGCAGCATCTCCTTGCACCCAGCAGAGAGAAGGCCATGCCCAGCATCCCACACCCTCTCTGACAGGGTTAGCCACTCACCTCACTCTATCACTCCAAGAGGGTATAGTGGCACACACAAATCAGAACCAAATCCAGTGGAAAGGACTTGGGTTAGAGATGACGCCTTATCAACAGAAATAAAGAGCTTAGTTACCAGCAGCTTGGTCTGAAGCCTGCGTCCATCAGCTAACTCAATTTGGACCCAAGGGCTTGTGTCACAGCTGTGGGAAGGAAGGGGCCAGGTGTACCCAACTGCTTTGCTCCTGTAGAAAACCTCCACCCTGTCTGATGAGAACACAGAGTACCATGGTCACAGCATGACACGGACAGGCAAAAAGGAAACAACACTACAACAGCCACGGCCGCGCGAGTCTTAACAGCACCCTAGGAGCTCACCCTGCAATTCTCAAGGCACCCTGAAAGAACAGTTATGGACAACCCCTTGTCACTGCAAGGCCTGCTCTGGACAAGGAGCTACAGATCCTTTAATTAAGTCAAATTTTGGAGAGACTGTATTCTGGAGAACTACATAGGCAAGTGCTTTCCTGCTCTGTAACCTTTGGAAGTCAGATTTCTCCCTCCCTTCCCAATTCCAGAAGCTGCCCATTTCTCAGGACTTATGTCTTAGATGAATTTCTCCCTCTCAAGACTTAGTACACACAATAGAAGGCAAGCAATTGAAAGCTATCTGCAGGAAATAAAACATGGAAGAAGTTGTCCACTACCTGCTACTGCATCTAACTGTTTTGTGAGAGCAGACATAATGACATCATTCTCCACTATGTAACCCATGTCATCTAAGTCATCTTTCTCAAAAACGATCATGGCTTCTGAACAAGCATCCCACACCTACGAAAAAAAAATACATTACATGAAGCTATGTGATAAACAAGTCCATTTCAGGGACTTTACAGCAAAAAGACACAGTAATCTAGAAATACAGAACTAGAGGAAGCATCCTGGATTACTGTCCATTCCCAGCTACCAAAGTGCACCACAGAACTAATTTCATTAAATGATTTAGCTTAAGCTCAAAAAGTAATTCCGAGTCAAGTTTTTCATCCCTACTTTCCTGTTACATAATTGACATATAAAGCTACCCTATAACCTTCCTGTAGGTTAACCCCAGCAGGCAGCTCAGCCCCACACAGCTGCTTCCTTACTTCCCTGGGGTAAGGAAGAAAACTGGGAGGGTGAAAGCAAAAAACTCATGGCTTGAGGTAAATGCAGTTTAATAGGAAAAGCAAAAGCCACATGTGCAAGCAAAGCAAACCAAGGAATTAATTCACTGCTTCCCACAGGCAAGCAGGTATTTAGCCATCTCCAGGAGAGCAGGGTTCCATCAATCATAATGGTTACTTGGGAAGACAAATGCCATCACTCCACACTTCCCACTTTTCCTTCTTCTTTTCCTCAGCTTTTATTGCTGAGTGTGACACCCTATAGCATGGATTATCAGTCAGGGTCAGTTGTCCAGCCTGTGTACCCTGCCAGCCTCTTGTGCACCCCCAGCCTGCTCACTGGCAGGGCAGTGTGAGAAACAGAGACAGCCTTGGCACTGTGCAAGTGCTGCCCAGCAACAGCTAAAACATCCCTGTGTTATCAACAGCTTTTGACACAAATCTGAAACACTGCCCCATACAAGCTTCCATGAAGAGAAGAAACGCTATCCCAGCCAAACCAATACACCCTCTACCACTATTTCCTGGCTAATACCCATGCCTCAGTATCGACAGCTGCCATTAGGAATCCACCTTTCAACCTGTAATATCAAGACCCTGAGGACAGGTATTTCTGAGCAGACTGCTATCCACAAAAAAGGGACAGAAATAAACGTAAGCATGACCTGCCCTTTACCATAGAAAGAAAAACCTTTGTATCGTTGATGTAAGTACTTTTGAGAATTCAGAGTAGACAGACACGTGGTGTATCTGCAGCCCTAAGTCAGGCACCTGCATTCGCCGGAACGGTTTGAGTCTCAGGCTGCAGACATGATCCCAGGCACCACAACCTGAAACAGCAAAAGGACACAAACACATGGAGATACAGGTGCACGTGTGACACTGAGACCAAAACAAAACTGAAGCTCACCCCATACTCTCCTCCACCCTTCCCTGACTATGCTCAGGCTCGGCTTGCACCATCCCTAGACAGGGCCAGGTCTGCCTCAGTACTGTAGCAGCTCCAGAATCACACTGTTTTACTGTTAACACAAGCCAGCAGGAAAGAAACAAGAGCTCTCCATGAACCTCTGACCTAACAGACAACTCTTACTGTCCCATCACTGGCTAACAAAACAGACACAGAAATGCACAGCCATTATTGTACAGAACATTGCTTTCTCCATAAGGAATCAAGGCTCAAATATCTCTTTAAAATGACGTTTAATCCTCATTAATTGAGGACTGAGTTACCAAACTACAAAGTACTAAGTTTCTTTTGTGAATAGAACACTCCAGGTGTTGTAGAGAGCACCTTTCACTAGCCTAAAGTCACAAATATTTATATAATAACAAATCAGACCAAGATACCCAGAACACAGATCCCTGTTATCAAGAGAATTTGGATTTAATAACCACAACTCAGCATGTAGAGACAAAGGCAAATATTTCTACTGGTGTTATGGTGAAGGCAGCACATGGTCAAAAGGGTTTTTGTTTAAAAAAACCAGCTCAGATACAAGTGTTAAAAATGCAAACAACAAAATCATACTTACTGCTTAGGAGGGTTGCTGACCCTGGGGAGATGGAACTGACCCTGTTGCTGTAACTGTCTGGCATGTGATCGTAGTCTTTCCTAGGACCAGCCTCCAACAAAGCAATCTTTTTATCATGGAAGTGGATGTCATGCCCTAAAATAAGTAAATACATGCTTTGTTACAATGTTCCTGCCAAAAATCTCCAAAACAAAACACATGAATTTTTGTAATAAGACAGAGTAGATGCAACACTTAATAAAGAAATACATACACAATACAGGTTTTGATCAGGCAGGGAAACTTCTGTACGTTAAAGCTTCATGACCACAGTCCTTTTACTGAGATGAACAACTCTTTTGCAGCTAAAGCAAGGATTACATATTTTCCTTTTACATAAAGGTTACACTTTTCTACAAATTTGTGCTATTTTTTAATGAAAATTAATTACTGGAGTATTATCAATTGAAATCTGCAATGTTTACTCCACGCATAGAACACATTTTCCAGAGCTTATACATAAAATCTCCTTTTAGAAGAGAGTAAAATAAAACTTCTGTGATATGTAGCAATTACATTAATATCTTCTCTGTCCTTACATTCTGACAATGGAATAGCATGGGCAGTTTAGACTTTAAACTTCCAGTTAAAGAGAACTGAAAAAAAAAAAAAAGAAGACTCAAGTAAAGTGCAGTTGAGCTGGCCACACTTGCAGCACCCCATCCACTACAGATACAGATGGTACTGAGGACAGAAGTGATGTCCTTGCAACATCTAGAGTTTACTACTACAGCAGCCCTAAAGACAGCAGTGTCCTGGGCATATTTTCTAGATTATGTACAGTAATAACCTCATCTCCTGAGAGGTCCCAAACCTGCTTGTCAGCCTTAGATGTCATTGCTGGAGGGGATCCTTATGCCCTCTCAAATCCACTGTGCTCTTGTTTAACAACAGAAGCAGAAGTTAAGCCTGCAAGGTAAACCCTTATACTTGCAAAGCACTTATTGCTCAGAGTCTTTGATCTTCTGTGCACTATTTTTTTTAGGTTTCTGTCACTACAGCACCCTTCTGAATCCATGTTGCAACTAAAGAAGCAGCAAGGACTCTCGGGATCTCTAATGATACAAAGCAAGCAGAAATCCATTTTAGCTTGGTATTCCAGTGTTTAAAATATAGGGTTAGAAAATGAAATTTGAGATGAGATAATGATGTTTAGAGGGATGGAGCACCTATCCTACAAGGAAAGGCTGAGAGAACTGGGTTTGTTCAGCCTGGAAAATAGATGGTTTAGGGGTGACTGAATTGTGCCCTTACAGTACCTGAAGGGACCCCACAAGAAAGACAAAAAGGGACTTTTTACAAGATCACATAGTGACAGGACAAGGAGGAATGGATTCAAAGTGAAAGAGAGTAGGTTTAGATCAGATATTAGGAGGAAGTTCTTTGCTGTGAGGGCAGTGAGACACTGGAACAGGTTGCTCAGAAAAGCTGTAAATGTCCCAACTCTGAGGTGTCTGAGGCCAGGCCAGATGTGGCTCAGAGCAACCTGGTTATGAAAGGTGTCCCTGCACACAGCAGGGGCTTGGAATTTAGGTGAGATTTAAGGTCCCTTCCAACCCATTCTGTGATTCTATAATCAGAAAAGCATTTTCACCTAGAGGTGACATTATCCATCAGCTATTTAAGTATGAGCATGTTTGACAGAAACAGTCTATAAAACTCCAATTAATGGCTCCATTAACAGCTGTGCACACACACCAGTGATGGGCCAGGCTCATCACTGATCAGCTCACCAAACAGCTTTAGGTCAACTTTAGAGCATTGTCACACGAGGACGCAGGATCCCGATGTCCGGGATCCTATACAGGGTTATCTCACACTGCGGGTGAGTGGGTCACAGCCTTACCCAGCACGGCGGCCATGGCGCTCCCGACCATGCCCCCACCCGACACCACCACATCGTAAAGCGGCGGGGCAGAGGCGGAGGAGCGGAGCGGGGCGCGGGGCCCGGCCCTCAGCCGCGCTCCGAGCGGGGCCAGCAGCGCCCGCCCGCGCAGCGCCGCCATCGCCGCGGAACTGACGGCGGGCGGAAGTGGCGCCGCGGAACCATGACAACGGCGGTGCGCGCCGCCGGCCTCGCGTCTGATTGGCTGCGTGATGCAGAGTGGGCGGGCTTTAGCGCCGCTGGCCGCGCTGATTGGTGCAGGCCGGGGGCGGGGCGGGGCGAGGCGGTGGCCCGCAGACGAGCGGGGGCTCTGCCGCGGCGCTCCCGGGCGGGGAGGCGGGGTCGCAACCCCAAAAGAAGCGCTTCCCGATTTATTTCGTTTCTTCCAGGTGACGCGACATCCCCCCGGGCTGTGACACGCCGACTCCTGCGTTTCCCTCCGCCGGGCAAGGAGCTGGGAGCATCCTGTCGGGATGGGGGGCCGGCGGTCTCCGATAGAACCGTGCCAGGCAGAGTCATGGGGTGACCTCGGGGTGCTCGAGGAAGATGAGGAGCTGGAGGGTTTCAGGAGGGAGGCGGACGTTCTGCGTGAGAAGCTGAGGGAGGCTCTCAGGTAGGATGACACCTGGTAAGAATGGCAGGATGGGGTGCAGGATTCCTCATCCTTCTGGCCAGTGAGGAGGCAGAGCATGAAGTCCCAAAATGCACGTGTATAGCGCCAAAACACTGGCCACAAGTGTAGTCACAGCAGGGAGGATGGGGTCAGCAGGTGCCCACGTAAGCAGCGTTCACATAAAACAGGAACAGCACAAATCCCCGCCTCACTCATCAGCTAATTGTGCTTAAAATGTGGCAGCAGATCACACACATTTCTATCCAGTATCCATCTTCAGAGCTGTGGTTTTTCCCAAGGCTGAGCTCTCAGCTGACTTTCCTTGTGGTTAGTCTAGCTTGGCGTTCAATAGCAGGTCACAGATGCACACTCTTACAAAGGAAATAGTTTATGAAGAAGAGACTGCAGCAATCACCAGCAAGTGTATTGACCAGGAGTCTGTTCACACATGCTCTGCACCTTCTGTCTCCTCCCCCTTTTCCCCCTTTCCTGTTCTTGGTCCAGTCTGATTCACCTTGATCCTTCCTTTTGCCTGCATTTATTCCTTCCCTAAAATCTCCTAAGTTTCACTCACTTTCACAATTACCCTCACATCCTATGAGAAGTTTGCTATTCTAATGAGACCCAGGATAGTCTCAGGTGGATTTTTTCCTTATTATCAATAATATGGTCCTCTTCTCAGGTACAAAGTTTCTAGTGGAACCTCTCTAACATCATTTTAAAGCAATTTCTTGTAATGACATTCCCATCAGCAACCCAGGAATGCTAGTGTTTGGTACTGTTTGTTAGGATTTGTGATTCTGTGTGCCTGATTCCTCTCCTGCGTTTGTCTGTTGAGTAGCTATTAGCAAGATAACCCTGAAGTTGGAACTTTATGGCTTTGCTTGTGGCCTTTCTGGCAATAGAGTGCTAGCAGTATAATAAATTGCATGACAAAGCTAAGTAGGCCTAACTTCCATTTTATACATGGAAAACAAAACAAGCAAAGATTTGCTCATGAACCTTGGCAGCAAAGCAAAATATGGAGCCTGAAAATGACAAACCCTAGGTCTGTCTTTTAACAACCAGCTCAGCTTATGGTGTCTTTCTCTCAATCCATAGGTGTCTCCCTTCTTTTAACTCTGTTTTTTAATAATTTCACTTATTTACCCTTCATAATGTCTTTGTCTTAGTCATACATCTGGTAACATAAGGCAGTCCAGTTCTTTGACCGACCTCACCTCAGACAGTACCTGGGATCAGCAAAAGCCTCACTTGTTTCCTAAGCCCCGTTTGAGGCCAAAAAGCGCTTCATCTCCCTGGATTCCTTCCATCACCATCCCTCAGCCTTTCAAAATGACACTGCGGGAAGCTCGCAAAAAGTCCGAGTTGATGAAGTCGTACATGTTTCTTGAACTAGACAAACAGAGAGACAAAAGGCAAAGCCAGGATGAAGCTGAATGTCAGAAACAATTCCGGGCACAGCCTGTACCTGCCCATGTGTTTCTGCCCCTTTATCAGGAAATAATGGAGCAGAATGAGATTCGCAGGCAAGCAGCAACACAGAAAAGAAAGGAGCTGCTACTTTCAACACAGCGGCCCTTCAGTTTTCTGGAGAAGGAAGAGAAAAAGAAAGAAGCTATCAGACAAAAATTCCTGGCAGCAGCAACCCCAAATGAGAGCTCCAAACAGAAGCAAGCCAGTAAAAAAGTTCCTAAATCTACTTATGACTCACTTCTTGGAGATAAACTCAAAGGTAACATGCCAGGGCTCTATCTGTAAAAGCACCTCCCTGCCTGTCCCTTGCTGTTTCCATGCTGGGAGGTAAGATAATGACCCGTAGGGCATCACTTGGAGCCTAAGGCCAGTGTGCCCTGGTGTTGTTGAGTCTCCTGTGTGTCACTGGTCATTACATTTTGTTTAGATACCCTTGCAGTAGAGTGCCCTAAGTTTAGTAGTCTTGTATCGGTGTCAGCAGCAGTAGTTCTGTTCCACTCCCCAGAAAACATGGGCACGTTGAGCTCTTCAGACAGATTTCAGGCAGATTTTTTGCTGCAGGTCATGACAGTGTGGGAATCTTTCCCTGCATTGGATTACATACCTTTGGTTACACTAAAGGGAGGGAGATGATTTGTGGCACAAACATGAAGACAGATAGGTCTCCAAGGTCCATGCAGTATTGTGGATCTGACAACTTTACTCCTACCCAAATGATCCATTCTGCACAGAATGCCTAGGAGATGAGAAAAATATTTCCTGAACCCAAATCAGGCAATTACTTTGGTTCTAAGTGATAGTGTAGTAGTCCAGTCTCTCCTGCCATTCTCTGATGTTTCCAGTTGCCTTCCCACTTGCACTGGCTCAAGTGCTAAAACAAGGGAAGTGGGTGCCAGGACCATTCTAGTCAGAAGGACAGCCAAATAAATGTTACTGATGCTTGCTTGCTTTCAGATGGCTTAAGCCACCACAATTGAAAGTTTGAAGTAAGCAATTCAGACTCCACATTTGAATGTGGGAACTAAGCCAGTCCTTAATAATTCTCATGGCTTTTCTCATCCTTTTCTCCTTTTTTTTGCTGCTTCCCAGTGATTTCTCCTTGAGGATACACCAGTTCAGGTTTCATCAAAAAACATTCTGTTGGGGTGTACTAACCTAAATAGATTAGAAAGGTAAAAGGCAGCAAAGGACAAACTATTGTTCTATGTGGCATAAGAGAAGGGAGGAGAAATGAACATTTCATACTTCAGGCAATGAATACCTATAAATTGACTCAAACCCATCTTATTTTGCAAACAGCAGTATTGATTTTTTTTTTCCTAAAAGCAAAAACCAACCCCCAGCCAACTGTCTGCATTTTCACAAGCATTTTAGTGCTGCACAGGGAAGGACTTCAGTTTGATGCTATAATCTGAAACATATTCTATGGAAAGTTTGTCACAAAATTCACAAAACATGATTGAACCATCAATTGTTCCTTACTTAAAAGCTTTTCCAATATAGACAATTACTGATGGAGATTATATAGAAAAGCCATCATCTATTACAAGTGTACTTGAACAGCTCATTTGTAGCACACAGTCAATATGGCTGTAAGTCCTGTATAAACAGTATGAGACTAGTATGGAAGATTAACACTCCTGCAAGGCAAAGGAGACAAAGGGCACAAGTGACCTGGTACCCCTAAGAATAGGAGAAGTCCTGTTCAGTTATTGCTCCAGTAAGTAAAAGAGATATCTAGAAATTAATGCCTAAGAAAGAGACCCTACCATGCTTTTACTGGTATTTTTGAATTCTTTTTCCCTGGGAGGCAGAGGAGAAAGGGGTTGAAAAGGGGGTAAGGAGGGCACAGGATGTTTGGTCTCTCCTATATGTGTATGCTGCCATCATAATTGAAGGTTTAGACTTGGGCAGTGGCAATTTCACAGCCTTTTATGTCACTCATACTCTTCTCATTGCTTTCCTTTTGATCTTTTAGAAGCAGAACTCCTCAGGGAAATCCGTATTCAAATGAGAGCAAAGGACTTGCTCAAGAGCTCCGTAGCTCCTATAGATACCAGCAACTGTCGGAGGGAGCCTCAGTCCCGAACTGCCACCAGAACTAAGCAGGAAAGACTTGGCTTCTTACAGGACAAAAGTTTCAGCTTCAAACCAAGGATTAATCCAACAATACCAGATTTTGAAGAACTTTACTGGGCATTTCAGAGGAAAACAGTAAGGAGACAAGAAATCAAAGAGCCAATTCGTAATAAACCATTCAAGCTAAGGACATCCAGTCTCCATCCCAGGCAGAGGCAGGCTAGTGAAAAGATAAAGGTGAGATACCAGGATATTTTTTGTGGCACTGCTTTCTCCTGTCAAGAGACCAACCTCTCAAGATTATAGCATTTAATTATTAATGGTTAACGTCCTGTCACCTCTGCCCTTGTATTGAGAGTACTGCAGAATTCTAAGCCAAATGAGAGAACAAAATTCTACACAAAGATATGAGCTATGACAGCTAAGGCACAGTCAGCCTTTCATAGCTCTAATCATGTCTCCTTCCCCTTGTCCCTCAGCCCATCCACATATAAATCTCTGCTGATGGAAGAGAGAAGAGTGAGTATATTCTCATACCCCAGCTGTTCTCTTTGGTAGGCAAATAACAGAGGAGATTCTGTACTAGCAACTGTCTTTGAACAAATACACTGAATGAAATTTCATTTCTTTCAGGATTCTCAGAAGCTTTCCAAGGTTTCAGTGCAAAAAAGTCACTCTCTACCTGGACTTTCCTCTCTCTCTTCCAACACCCTTCCTGTGCATATTACAGATGCAACTAGAAAGAGGGAATCAGCTATTAGGTAGGTAGAAAAGTTTGTCTACAAGACTGTACAACTACTGAACGATATGGAGGAAAAAACACCAATGTTTTCCCTCATCACATCAACTACATCAACAATACATTTCCTAAATGTTTCTCTGTCTTCTGTCTTTGCTAAGTCTTGCTCTGTCTCCCAGTTGCTTTGGAAACTGCACACTTGTATGGCTGAAATTTTGCTTTTTCTCTGTAGAGGACTACAAAAATGAAATTCCCAGCTAGCATGTGATCTGGCAGTTCACATGGGCTCATCAGTAACTTTTTTCTGTATAGAAATGCCCAAGATAAGAAAAAGGAAGGGGACAAGGAAGGAATTCATTGGCTGGAGAAACAGAAAATGAAATGTCAAGCTATGCAAAAGTCTGTAAACAGCCGAGCAAAAGCACTGGATCCTCATAAAAGTCTGGAGGAAACACAAAAGGAGAAGTCAAAACAGAACAGGTCAGTATCATACTCTGCACAAAAATAACTGTTTGCTCTACTAACTGAGGATCATCAGATAATTCTTTAGGACAGACTGGGTCTAAAACCATTCCTAGCCTAACCTTTTTTGGCACTTGTATCCATTTCACATCAATTTGGATATCTTGACAATTCCACGCTTCTTATTCCACACAGAACTGTTTCCTTTAGACTAACATTTGTACAAACTAATTTCTATAAGCCAGTCAACTGTAACGTGTAACTTGGTAAAGATCACATAAGAGACAAGGTTTTCTAAAAATCTGAACTGTTTCCTTGCTTGCAGTCTAAAAGAGCTTTGGTCCATAACTTGTCAGCAATAGGATTTTTTCCCCCCAGCATTCAGAATCAAGAGAATTACCAAAGTGATTTAAAGAATGAAACATTCATTGAGAATTCATCATTCCTGATCAGCTACAGTCAGAGGGAACCTATAGTAGACAGACAATTTTTCCATTTCAGGCAAAATTTGCAGGACAGAACAAAAGAATACAGAAAGGAGCTGGAAGAAATGCAGCTGCGAGTCAAGAACAGACCATTCCTCTTTGAACAGGTCACCAAGGTAACTGGTCAAAGACCCAGAGTGTTTTGGGCAATAGGATAAATTGTCTTTCATTTAACACAGGCATTAATTCAAATTAATTCATGGATAAGAAGGTAGAAATGGTTGCATAGTCTCTGGACTGCACTCAAAATAACACATGGAAAAGCCACCAAAGTATAATTTAAATTCCTTCCTGCCACTTGAAAAAAAAACCCATTCAGGCTTATTTCTAGGAGCTTGCCAGTTCCTAGTATATATTGCAATCACAGTATATGGTCTGATCAAAATCAAGGCCCTATTACACCAGAAATTAAATAAATACCTATTCTGCACCTGAATACCATAGACTACAGTCTAGAGATGCAAAACTTTTTCATAAAACCCTCTCCAGTTAAGCACTTTTTCTTTGTACCTGTACTGCTACGGAAGAACATTAATGATGGTTATGTTGCTTTTATCTCCTGTAGGCTTTGCAATCTGGGGCTGCATTCAGCACATCTCACCCATCTCACAGTACCAGCTGCAAATCTCTATTGCCCCAGAGGTGTAGATACAATCTGTACTGTAGCTTTTTCCCTGGGTTCTCTCTTTCAGTTCCATGTCCTTGCAGGAACTTCAGCTGGTTAGAGACAGTGACAATACCTTGACAATATGCTGATTTAAAATTTCTCAACAGAAAGTACCCTCCTGGATCAGGCTTTCTATTCTGACAATGGAGGCAGAGAACAGACATGTGTGATAAATACTGGTAATATTTCCATGTATCAGATTGGTAAGAATTCACCGTTACCAATAGTGTTCACTCATGTTGATACTAGGTATCTATCCTTCCCATATAGAACACCTTAATCTTCAGGGACTGGCCAGTCCCTTTGGAAAACCCTCATCTCACACTACATTGATTTGCAAGGTTCATTTGGAAGCAGTGAGGATATAGCACCCAAGATGCTTGTTTTTTAATTGAGATGATACGAAGCTATTTCACTGGAGGCACTCTCCATTTATTGACTTCACTTTTGTTAATTCTTACCACTTACAAGCAAATGTGCTTATAGGGTTTCACACAAGCCTGTTTTTGCACATTTTGACTTGAGTGTCAGAATTTGGACTCAGATAAAAGTATACCAGTCTGGTAAGACTGGAATGTGGTACAAGGTAGAGAACAGAAGAAGGAAGAAAACAAAGAACTGAAGCAGGAAAATGTGAGCTCTGGCTTTGAGAGATTTTAGACATTGTCCTAGTGTTCAGTTTTGGTACAGTACTGTATGGACAGGAGGTTGTATTATCCTCTTGTGCCCATTAGGAGTGTCAGATGTGCACTTCAAAAGAAGTTGACTTTAGGGGGAATCCCCAGTTCTGTGTATTTACTGTTTAAGTTTCGATTTCACAGCGTGATGCTCGTCAAGGAGCAGAGCGTCGCTACAGACGCACCCTCCAGCAGGTTGGCCTAAGTGAAGAATTTGTAAAAATAAAAGGGAAAGATGCCACTGACTTACTGGAAGAAGAATCTGATGTTCACAGGTAATAAAAACAATGCAGTACAGCTCTTTTGTCTGTAAGTAAAAATATTTTCCTTGTTCATGAATGCATTCCAGTTTCTATAATCTAGTGTAGGAAAAATGAAATCAACTTCGCTGCTTATATTAAGCATTGTGGCTTCTCTCTCTGAATTCCTATGACTGCACCCTATTTCATATGCATGGGGCAAACCATTTCTGATATTAGACCATCACTGTTTCTGAAGGCTGCCCGAGCCTCAGGGTGAAAAGGATGACTGTACTGAACAGGAAGGAGTACCTCAGGAGGAACAGAGCGCAAAGGGAGCGGCAACATAAAAGCTCGCAGAAGAATCCATCAATCAGCTCTTGACTTTTTTTGTTCAAGATTCTCCAGGTTAATCCTCAGGAACTGAATAGTTTAAGCTGACACCTAAGAATTGCTGTGGGATGAGATGGGAGAATTTAGCAAAGGCAAAAAAACAACTGTTGTTTAGAGCATGTCTTGTTCAGCCCAGCAAACCCTGCAGCCTCCCTTAGTATTCAAAAGTGTCCCTTGCGTGAGCTCTTTCCCTTTAATGGGCAACAAAAGTTAAAGAAGCTGAAGCACTATCTTTGCATAAAAGTAGATACGAAAGATTGAAGAGGTGCATCCTCTAGCATCAACTCCTTGCATTCATGCCACAGAAGCATGAATGGGAGAATGCCTTCCACTGTGCTAGAGTGCTTTCAAACAAGGTATTTCTACAAAAACAAATACCAGGATTTGACCCACCTTGGGAGACGACTCAACAGGAAGTCTTTTTCTGGTGTTAATTCTTCATTCACTCACTACCAGCTCTGCTTCTTCCCCCCATTAGTAAGAAGCAATAGTCTTGCTATATTAAAAAAATCTCCCAAGTTTCATGATTTGAAAGTGTTTCAACATCTTACAAATTTAGGTCATTAATTTGACCCAAAACCCAACCAAAGTTATGAAGAAGGTTGTAATTAAACAGTGCATCACTTTGAATTATTGTTTTCCTTACAGTATGACTACTGTGATATCAAAGACGGATTTTGGAGGAAAAAAGATTAGGTATTGCTTGCCAGCACATTGCACTCAAATGCCTAGTGCATCTTGAATGGCGTATTTCACACTTTAGTGATCTCCCTTTACCTGACACTAATAACCATTTCAAAAATAAAAATCCTTGCCACCTGGAATGTTTTCTGAGAATTTTGCACTTTGACATTAAAGTATTTTAAAATGGATATGATGTTTCTGTATTGCTCAATTTTCCTTACCAGTCATCTTTTCCTCACTTACTTAAATAGAAGATGTGTCTCTCTTTTTGCCACCTCAGTCCTTTTTTCCTTACACTGCAACAACATAGCCTTATCATTAAATCAGAAATACAGTACCTGTCAGAGCTATCACATTATACAAAGATATAAAACTGAAATAATGACATTTTTAATCATAACAAAGTACTAAATCCAAGAATCTGTGGCCCAGGGGTTTCACACTGCTGCATTACAGGCTGAATGCACCGGACTGCAGCATCGTCGTTTGTGACTCAGTCTCCACACTGAGAACAGGCTTAAGCTCCTTGGAGGGTTCCAGGAAGGCTGTTAGCACTGTACCAGTTCCTACACAGGTGTAGGACGTACAGAGGCTGTTCTTTCTCTGGGTACCCCCTGGAAAAGAGCAGTGATGGAAGCATATAGTCACCGTGCCTTGCCACATTGAAAGAGGAAGGAAAGAAGATCACTTCCATGCTCTAAGTCTGTGGTTTAAAGCCTCTTTGTATGGATATATTTGGAGCAGTGGGACTGAAATTTTAATACATGCATTTTGAAGGGTATTTACTAAAACTGGCTGCTAATTTCCTTAATAATAGTAAATGGTGCTGAAAAAAAGAAATTTCCAAGAATGTGAAGTGAAAAGGGAAACCCTAAGAAAGGAGGAACAAAAGTTTAAATTATTATGCCATATCCTTTTAACAAATACTAAGGTGACATGCATGAATATAATAACAAATAAATTAAAGTCTTCATATTGGTCCCTAAACAGAAATAGCAGAAATGTGATGAAAGTAAAAACATCAAACTGAGTAACTGAAACTCACATCTCTCTTGCTAAACAAAGTTTTGTTCTGAAAGGAGGATTACATTTCTGTAATCCTAAAAGAAAGTTGTAGTCTCTCAAAATGTCTCAAAAATGGTATGGAAATAAAGAGTTTCAATCAACTATGGTTCTGGATTTTTGCATTTTATGAAAATATTTGGTTATATTCAGTTACAAGATTTACAGCCCATTCAGCTAGCCTACAAAAATACTGTAAAAAAGAAGACATCTCACTGGAGTATCTCCCATCAATTGCTGAGATGGCAGCCAAACTGCATCACACTCTGATTCCCAGGTACCTGGTGGAGCTTCTGCTCCCCCAGGTTACAATACCTGTACCAGCAGCAGCACTACCTTTTCATTCAGCTAGGGAGCAATATAAACTCCAGGCATTGCCTTTGCATAGAAGCTATTACAGACACACAGTACCTTAGCAAAACTCTGCATTCTCAGTAATGCCAGTTCTGAAGACTCTTTAAGTTAACAAAATACTCAAAACACCACATGGAAGACTCATTTAAGATCTTGATATACCAAACAACTTTCAGAGAAAAATGACTGGGAAAAGCAGGAACAGAACACAGCAAATGTAACCAAATGATATCAAGTAGTACATTTATTTCATATAGTAAGTCAGCTTCTGACAGTGAGATGTATTAGAATATAGTCTCTGAAGGTAAAGGGTGGAAGGAAGGCCTGTTGCTCAAGATACTGAATATTTGAACAGTGCCTAGCACAATGAGGTCCTGGTCCTTAGCTGGGGCTCCTAGGTGCTCCAGCAAAACAAACACTTTAGGCTTTAGGAGATGGACTGCATAAGCAGTTTTGAAATGGTGTTCCACAACATGGGCTAAGTGACACCTAAGCAGCAGATTTCACCTTTTAAGCTCTGCAAGAGAGAAACTTGGTCCAGCAGATCTTCTCCAACTCTAGTTTTAGGATTCATCCACTATCTACCCACCCCTCTGTGCACAGTTAAAGCAATGTTCATTCATCCCACTGCATTATGGTGAGCCTCAAGGAGGAATGATCGATCCCATCTCAGTCACCACATATAAGAGGGCGGAAAAAAGAGCAGCTGGTCTCACCCTCTTCTACTCCAATAATTGACTCAGTGTCTGGCAAGTGCAGAGACTCAACACCAAGGCTGGGCTGAGAGTTCATGGAGATGAGATTCTTACTATGCACTGTCGATTCTTCCAGCAAACTGCTGCCCATCAGTGACTCTATTATGAAAAAAAAAAAAAAGGGTAAAATTCTCATGATGTAATGACACTGCAATATAAGACACAATTCCTGCCCCACTTCAAGTCATGCTGACTTCTTCCCTAGACACCTACTTTATCCACTCCTACTCTTTGGGCATCCAGTGCTCCAATGGATGGAAAATACTAAGTTTACTGTTTTGAACCTTACTATGGTGGGATCTTATCCAGGATTGGCTTTCTCTTTAAATAATTCACATTGTGTAAAAACCCAGGCTGCTTGCAACAAGAAAACATAACCAAGGGAAAAAAATCCACATAAAAAACCCCAACTAGAGTCATATTGATTTTGAAAACAATAAAAATATCTGCCCCTTGACCACCATACAAAAATACACCTTTGTCTTCTGTCCTAGAAAAAGGGAGGGTAAGCAGTCCTCAACTCCAAGAGGAACAGACTTGTTTCTTACTGGCTTGTGGTCTCATATTATCAGGACAAACATCTTTTCTTTGACCATCCACTAATTTTTTTCCCTGCACTTTTTCCCCAGAGTGAGTGTGCTCCCTTCTTTACCTGGCTGTTCTCGCTCCCTGCTGCCAGCTGTTCCAATTCGGGAGTGGTGTTTCCTCATATGCACATTTCTGCTACCACTCTGGGAAAATGTCTTCCCACAAATTTGGCACTGATGGGGCTTCACTCCTTGGAGTCAAAGGGGGGAAGAAATATCCCAAGAATTACCAAACTGGGAGAAGAGACCTCATCAACTAAGAAACTAGTAACAGTTTTGAAATGGCTGTTAACACCACTGGTGCTAATTTATCAGTAAAAACCAAATGAGAAGTACTCCCATCTCCTGGTGGGCCATAAGCTTCTAGAACAGAAGAGGTTTAGATATCACTAATGGCAGTTGTTGGAAAACTCAAGTCTGAAGAGTAACAAAGTCTTCAAGTCAGATTGATGAGAGGGAACAAGTTATTTGAAATCATTTACTCATTGATAGGGAAATACCTGATGTCTCACACATAGAATAAAATGACCAGAGGCAAGGCAGCTGTCTCCTGCCATCACACAATGAATTGCAGCATCTGGTTTACTGAGCAAAGACTTGATGATGACTTGTCACTGTGAAAGGATTTCCATTTTACAGAGCAGTTCATCATTTTCCCAATACAAGCATGCTGTCCATACTTCTTGGCTCAATGGCATAGAAGCCAAAGAGACAGGACAGAAAAAACATGGAGAAGTCAATCCCAAATGTTATTGCCTCAATAAAATCTCCCATTCCCCAAACATACCGTTTTCATTGTGTGCTGATGATATTTAAGATACATCAATCAAAACAGAAGGCAGCTTTGAAACACTTATGAAATACATTTCCACCTAAACCTTTGTCCAATTACAAGTATGTAGGAGGAAAAAATAAAGGAAAACCCTACCTATTGCAGAAACCCACTTGCAAGGGATTTCAGATTCAAATGGCTGTGGTTAATATACAGAGATGCTAGAGTCTCTCTTTTAAATAACAAAATGGCAGCTATGAAAAAGATATTCAACTTCATGACATTTTAGAAACAATTTAAAAAATAACTTTTAAAAGTACAATTTGATTTTAGAAATAGAAACAACCTAAAAGATGAAAGAATACAGGCCAGAGGCACTACGAAAGGGAAGTCAAAAACCACTATAACCAGAAGTTCTGTAGAAACCAAGATTTTTCTTAAGGAAATCAAATCAAAGTCCTACAATAAAGGTATTTTTTCAGACAGATCACAGAATGTCAAATGAAGACTCTTACCTGAGTGGACAACCAAATGTTTCCGAAGACTGGAGTATTCGGCAAAGGAGCGACCACATCCCTGTGCCTGACACAGAAAGGGTTTTTCCCCTACAAGGGAAAAGTAAGTTCTTAAGATTTTGGGATCACAATTTAATCTGATTGCCCAAGTCCCTGAGAACAGCCTGGACACTCTACTCCATTCTCCCATTTAGCCTTATGTGTACCAGAATTCCATGGAAATTACACATCTTTCCTAAGCTTCCTAAGGCTTTTACAGCATGCTCTTCACCAGAGAAAACATAAGCATTATTTTTAAATATTCTTAGACCACCATTCACCAAAAGTGAAGCAAGAGACCACTGTGTCTAGATAATCTTCCAAGTATATAAATAATAATAGAAAAATATAAAACTACTTGATCTATGATGTATCTTCAGTGCAGTTCTCAACAACCATCTCTCTGTTCCACACACTCACAGGGTCCTGCTCCCTTTCCGTGTCTCAGTGCCAAAAATCCCATTAACTATATTTTCCTTCATATCAGATTCTATACATTATTTCAGATCAGGCTGAAGTTGCCAAAATCCTGTGAGAGATGTATCAGTCATTTATATCTATGTGTGGAGGAACTGTATTTCAAGGCACAAATTGTTCTCATGGGCTGAAAGTCATATCAAAGTTATTTTTGATTTATTTGAATTACGATAAATTGGGAAGTTACCACATTAATGCAGTGCAATAAAATTAATCTGTTTTGAACACTCTCTTAATAAAGCTAGACATAACTTTTGCCTGCAACATCCCACTAAAGAACTCAATATACAATGTTTAACACTATGACTTTAAGTCTTTAACTAGACCCCTGTACAAGAGTAATAGCAAGACCACAGGAAATTAAGCAAGCTATTTTAACATTTTATTATACAACATATATGTAGTTCTTTCAGAGTAAACTTGTTTTTAAAGGTGTTTCTACTATGATTTTGCCTTTAGTATTCTCCCTACAGCTCATTTACTAGCCTCTTATGTACAACAGCATTCAACAGCTGTGAGCAAAAAGGATCAACACAGCATGTTTCAATTGGTGTTCCAAAGCTGAAATACATAGCAGAGTCTCAAACACTGATTGTACTTTCTTGCTTACTATAAATCTTTAAAAGTTTGGAAAAACTACCATTGGCCTAAATAACAGCACACAGTTCTATCTCTAAGACACCCTAGAGCTATTTACACCTGCAATTTCATAACACCTTTGGTCTGACCAAACACTTAATTCCACATTATCCATTTGCAGCTTAGAAAGTTATTATTTACTCCTCCAGAAGCTACTACTCTGTTGGTTGCAGAATGTTTACTTATCAGGGAGGATTGTGCATGTTTCAGCTGGGCCTATTAACTTAATCTGCACCTTGGCTGGGAGCTGTAAGTGCAAAAGAAAACTGCAAAAATATAGCTGCTGTTACTACACATTCAAAATTTTATTATTGGTATGTACAGTTTTTAACTACATCCCAACATCTGCCCCCAAACCATGTGTTCTAGCTAGACTGCACACACTTTAAAATAGCAGCCTTTTCCCATGTGTATTGGCAAAGCACAGACCATACGGTCGTGTTTAAGTAAGGCAGAAGGCACAAACAGCTGCTGGCAACCCATATAATCTGTAATTTCATTTTACCTGGGAGGCCTTGCTCTCTCACACTTGTCAATGTTATTTTGAAATGTTAACCAACTGTAATTCAATGCTTCCAAGGCCATCAGGGAATCTCTAACAATATTCCAAGAAGCTTGAATTGGGCCATTTGTTTGAGTGTTGTGATAACCCTGAGGCTTAAAAAGCTAAACAAACAAAATCACTAGAATATTCACTATGAACTTTGCTAGTCATTAATTAAATTGCTGGTCACTAATAAATTGCTGGTCATTTCAGCAATAACTTTCATGCCTCCCTCTAACTTTCTAGTACAAAAACACCTAAAGCACTTTGGCTGTTATACCAACTTCTAAAAATACTGACAGGGCAGGATCATATTCTCCAGAGGAGCCATCATAAACAAACCATACAGCACTATGAAATAAAGACTCTTGTTTTATTTACTATAAAATGCTGAGCATGAGTTGAGAGTATACAGGCCCCAGCATACGGTAACATCCCAAATTAGCATTGGCACAAACAGAGCAGTTTGCACACCACAATGCTGTCTTCTAATTAATGCTTTTTTCTGTTTTTCTTTGCTACTATATTTTTGCAACTCATTCCACTGCATTCCTCATTTCCTTGTATATCCAAAATGTAGTCATTCTACAGGTAGCATAGGTAACACAAGCTAGTCAGTCAGTCAGGTGTCAGCACAGTTCCTACTGTCTAAGCTACTGAGCCTTTCAGGAACTTCAAATAACCTCTTTACAAAACACAATTTCAGAAGTCACGTTCACTAACTATTCTCTTGGTAACAATCTAGTTTCATACACCCCTCCCTCCATCACACAACTGGAAGGGAATCTTCAGAGTATGTGTCTGAGCAGAATACAGCATCACCACACATTATTTGAAAGGTAAAGCCTGTGTCAAACTATACAGGACAGTAAAATAGATTGGCACTTGATTTATCTGACCTATAGATCAATGGGAATTGACAGAAAAGGAGGACATTAATGGAGGGCAGAGGTAAACAACATAATACTTGAAATAGTTTGGGGACAGAGGAGGAAGTGGTCTATTCCTCAGGAAAGACCCCACCTCAGCAGACCACAAATAGGTGAGGTCTAAAACACACCAGTGTGAATTCGTAGGTGGTTCTTCAGATTTCCAGCTGTTGTGAACTGTTTACCACAGCCCAGTTCTGTGCACACAAAGGGTTTTTCACCATTGTGAGTTCTCATGTGCACCTTCAGCCTCTGCAAGACGTAGAAACTTTTTCCACAACCTTCTGCTGGGCAGGTGAAGGAGCGGTCGTTCCTGGAAAGCAACAAAAAGCTGTTTCATTACCAGCCACTGAAACACATTTTTTCATGAACACTTGATGTCTTTCTTTTATTAAATATGAGTACCCGTTCGAATATAAAACTTCAAAATCAAAAATAACAAGCACCTGCAAAACCATCTAAATCTAATAATCTAAGTTTTTCAGCATAATTGACTTAAAGCACTCAAGAGACCTAGTATCTACAAGAATAATGCCAGGTTTTCACAGCTTGTCAATGTCAAAACCTAACATTATCTCAAATACAGAGTGCATTTTTTCAAGGTCGTAACAACAAATAGCTTCATTCCATTCTCACCGGTGTGTTTTCAGATGATACTTGAAGTGAGCTGGCCATACAAATGTCCGATCACAGCCCTCAACTGTGCACTTCAGCTTCCTTTCCATGCGAGATAAATGAGGAATGGGGCTTGAATCTTTTGGCTGCCCATCTCCTGTGCAAAGATGAACATTTTCACCTGGGAAAAAAAAAAGCCCACTGAAATCTAAAAAATATACAGATTAGTGTAATGTGTCAAATTTAATAGAAAAAACAGCATCACATATGACACAGGATTGCAAATGAGATATGTGTCTGGCTACTAACTGTTCAGCACATCCTACCTGCTGCAGCCTAACCTGTAACAGAGATGAGACACAGACTTGCAAACCAGGCCCATAAACTATTCCACAAGAAGCCATCTGGATCAGATCAGCTGCTACCAGATAAGGCTTATCACAAGTAAGGCTTATCACAAAAAGAACAGAAAGCCAATGCACCAGAAATTGTAAAAATGGTCTGTATATCAATATCAAACAACCATTTTAACTATGAGCCAACTATCACCTATTAGCTAAGCTGGTTTTAAAAACACCTTAGCTAAAGTAAGAGATATTGCATTTGTTTGCAATTATTTATTAAAATAATTAAGTTGGAAAGCATGTGACTAAATCCAATTATGTATTGTACAGAAAACTGATCTCCAAACTCAGTGGAGCTAAAAAGAAAGCATAATTTACAGTATGTATTAAAAATAGGCTCTTAAAAGTGAAAATGAAAGTTGAAAAACAAGCAGCTGCTGTCAGAAAGGAGATATTCTTTACATGTACCAGAGAACTAGTGGGCTACAATGAACAGATGGTTCCACTAGAGTTGATTCTCTGAGAAAAAATGCAAAGCCTATTTATACTGAAGAAAAAAAGGATAATTGTCCTGTATAATTCTGTCACTGATGATTTGAAGATGTCCTAACTGATTCAAGGCAAGAGAGAATTAAAGAGAGGAAGAAACAACGTGAAACTAGGGGTCTTATATGGAACATTCAACTTTTGAACACAGTTGGTGGATTTCCTACCATTATTGCTTGCTTTGGCATTCTTTGCGAGCTGTGCCCGAGTGGCAGCAATTAAACTGTCATGGGCCAATTCTTGCACTCGTAGGAACCATGGGGTACTGCTGTCTGTGCTGTCATGAGAGAGAAAGTCATTGCCAGAATCTTCTGCTTCATCTTGAACAAACACCAAGTGCTCTGCGGGAGACCCCAGCCCTAGAAAAGAAGACGAATTTGTGAAACAATAATGTAACAGAAGGAAATATCCTTTGCTTCTCAGAGATTAGTGTTCATAGCATGGATGAAATAGCTGCCCTGAAAAAGTCTCCACTGACCTCTACATTGTAGAAAGATGTTGATGACTAAATGCTCCTAAAATATCCAATAATGCCCAGCAAATTTCATGATCTTTCCTCTTCATAAGCAGCAGGGACAGAGTTGTATTTGTATCTCCTGCATTCTGCTGAGACATACCAGCCAGATGACAAACAGAAGAACAATTACCTGCTCTTGTTAGGTTAAGAAGAATGAATGAAGTGCTGTCGCTGGGCTGGAGGTCTTGCAATAAACTAGAAGTTTCTGGAGTTGACAGAAGTTCAGATGGTTTCTGCACATTCTGTGCCCTTGTTTCCTCGCCATCAGGGCCTACATTTACCTGGAGACTTCTCAAGACAGCAGATGAAGAAACATCTTTGGAAGAATTAGTGTGACTTGGAGAAGCGAGATCTCTTTCATCATCTAATGAGGAAAGTGAAACCAGAGTAAATGAAAGTATAAATACACTATGACTAAAAGACCTATGAATTTATTTTTCTTGCAAAATACCCCAAAACTTCAGAGAGAAGGGAGGAGGAAGTTTCTAACTAGTCAGACTTCACTATTAAATGAGACGATTCGGTCACTCTGCTGAACTTGTTCCTCCATCCCTGGAATGTCTTATCAGCAAGTACAGTGGGGCCAGAGTGGTGAAGTAAAGACAGCTATACGAACAGCAGGGTCACAAAGATCTGCCACATAGATTTTACCTGGCAACATGAGTCTGTTGCATTCTGAGGTCTCAGTAACAGGAAGCAGAGAGAGACAGGTGATGTCTTTTGGTTCTGATTCCACCAGTCCTTGCCCCAGTGGAATTGAAGTATTTTGAACAAACTGAACCAGCAGCTGAAAAAGACAATGAACATTAGGTCAAGTGCAGCACAAATCATTTAAAAAGGTCCTAAATCTAGTCAATCCAGTAGTCCCTACTGTCTTGTAGGAGACATTGAATATAATACCATGAATACACACAGATATAAATGAAGACTTTTCAATTTACACTAATAGAAGGAAATAGTTGTTTGTCATCTCTAAAATACCTATAAACTTCTAATTTCTTTAACATATAATGAACAGATCTGGATCATTGCAGAGTAAGTCTTGTTAGTTATATTTCTTTTTAATTAATGTTTTACCACTTGATACTTTACCCTGTCTAACATTTCAAGTAAATGTTTCCCATGTTCAGCCCTTGGTACAGGTATTTTTAAAAATTGTTGTCTTTAAATGCTTAACTGAAAATTGGCCTTTTCTAAATTAAAAAAAAAAAACAACCAGGAAACTAGTTACAAAGATGTCTATCATATGGCTATTCAAAATAAGCAGAAAACAATCAGAGAAATAAGGTTGGGATGACAAGGGGGAGAACACAGACAGCCTTACCCACCCAAATCAGCTACTCCTAAAACCATCAAAGATGGACAACCAACCCACCCACTAAGGGAAGTAACAGAAGGAACCCTCTCCAAAATACTGCACTAAACAAGGGGGACTATTGCATGAACAGGTATAGGACTTAAAACTGAGATGCATTCCCTGGGGAGGAATTTGGGACTGGTCCAAAGATTTGGGGGGATTTGCACAGGACTTATTAGGCATTGTTTGCTGTTAAGGGAAAGGATCAAGATGGATCAGGGCAGAAAAAACACAAGAAAATGGAGAGGGAAGGATAAAAGAAGCCCATTGCATATAAGCAGGAATTTGGTCAATTCAGCTGTCTGGCACAGCCCAACTCTTACACTCCATCCTGTCTCCTTATTAAACTCCATTATTACCTACTTCCTGTGTGGTCCTGCTCTCTACAGCAGGTCTCTAGTGGCACACACTAGTTTCTAGTGTGTGTCATATGCTAATGAACTCCAAGCCAGCCTAGTTGGCAAGTGAAATGAGATGTGTGGGGATAGATCCCAAAGAAGTACATGAAGGTTTTCCTTAGGCATCAACCCTTGAACACAGAATCAGGTACTTCGTGCTGCCAATGTTTACGAGGGAAAAGCTACAAGCACTCAGCCTGTGTTCATATGTTTGGTGCCAATCACATCTGTACAGTGCATGCACACATTTTCAAACAGGTACTAAACCTCACTAGTAGCTGGACCTAATACCAGAATTAAAGAGCACTCCTCATGTTTCTTGATGAGCCCAGGAGATGAGAGCTCATTCAGTCCAGCAGATTTAGCCATCCCTAACATCAGTCAGCTCTGGCAAAAATTACTTCCAGCTAACTCCTCAAAATCTTGAGTTATAAGAAAGAAATCTGACATTTGAACAGCAAGTCAGAGAAATTAGTTTTTTCACCCCTGAAGTCTTCCCATATTTTTAACCTAGTTCAGAGCAGCAAAGCATGTGCTTTGTTTACTCATTCTGTTCCTTTTACAACTTCTCAAATTTTTGTCAGAGTACCAGAGATAACGCTGGACTCCTCCTTACCTCCAAGGCAGACACAGAAATGAGACTATTTTTTCTGTTACCAATATCACAGCACTCCATATTAAAATATTCTGAATTAACAAAGGAAGTGCTGCTGGGAGTTAGGAGATAACACAGCCCAACTTTTGCAATGGACTGAACAAATTCTGTGAACTGCACAAGCTTTTTTAAACATGGTCTCAAATCCCTGCCCTTTCTTCCCTAAACTAAATCCCTCCTAAACTTTCTGAAGCTGTAACACACCCAGACACATACTCCACATTTCAGAGAAAATGCTGAAACCCACACATAGGATCTATTTGTTTGCCTCTAAGTTCTGTCAAACAAATTAACTCCTATACTCACATTCTCAGGTTTGTTTTTTTAAACACTGAATGAAGAAATAATGGAAAATAACAGTACACTAAAAAGCTAAACCTCAAGTTCCTTATCTCTAGGAAACCCCTTGACAAAGATCCTGCATTCTGCTGATTCTGCTGCTGTCTAGCCAACAACTGTAGGTAGCAACTTGCTTTATCTTTGGCACTTAGAAGGAAATTGTACAATATAGTTATTCAAATCTACTACCCTCATTGTGACACATTTTAGCATGCAGTCACACAGAGCCCAGATGGAGCTGCCTGTGCAGTGATAGTTCATTAGTGTCAAAAGAAAGAGATTAAAAATTCTGATGTGCCCATTGTATATTTGTGATTAAAACCCACCAGTCACATATAATTTGGTTCTTATTTTGTATATTGTGATTGACTCAGTACTTCCTTTTCAGAATTATTGGTTATTTCAATAGTTTCAGAACTATCTAATTCCAAATTATTCCTGTGGCAGACACCAGCCTTTTTGAGTCTCTCTTGTATCAAGAGGAAGTCTGTTAAATCAAAGAAACTGTAAAGAAAACTTAGTATTTTGTGTTCTGATTTCTCTACACTCATTTCCTCTCAAAAAACACTAGAAAGACTGATGCTTTCTCAAACACTTTTATCTCAAAGAGCTGCTGCTATAGGAACCCTGAAGCTTTAACAGTCCTGACTGGTCTCCTCTGGGACCCCCACCCACACTCTCTCCCTAGGGGCTCCTCTTAAGCTCAGCCTGGGCCAGTCATTCCCTTCCTGAGCTGTGCTGTAAGTTGACCTGTCTCAAGCCCTGTCTACTGGATGAACCTCAGATTTTTACTGCATCTCTCTCCAGCCCCATCTTCTGCTGCTCCTGCCTGGACTCTGGATAGACCCTGGACCTTGCTCATCACTTTGCCTTATCCCTGGTGAGGGCTGTGGATTGCAGCACCTGTCTGTCTCTGCCTTCCATGCTCAGGTGCTGCAGTATTGTGCCTTGGTCTGTGAGGGCACTGCCTGGGCTGGTATCACCTTTGACTCCCTTGCTCACCCTACCTTAGGATCAGCCTGTCATCACTGACAATTATGAAGCTACAAATTAAGTCCTGAAGTCATTCAGATGGCAATGTGCCATTTGAACTAGGCCACAAACCAGATGGCAGTTTGAAAGGTTAGAATTGTTTCATCTTAGATATAAGATTTTCCAGAGGACCTAGCAAGAAAATGGAACTATTTTTAAGTTGTCAAAAAAACCCGCATGGGCAATAAGAGACAGTCCCTCTGCCAGGGCCATGCATTCTAATTTAGGATTTAAAAAACAGAAGGAAGAGAAGTAAAAGGAGAGTTAGGAATAATGAGCAAGGCAACCAGAAAAAAAGAAGTAGGGACTAAAAACCATGAGCACTAAAATAGATGCAAATTATTGGATTGTCTTTCATGTTGATGAGCCCTACTGCTTCTCTACTCCACCATGAAACAGTTGTTTTATGAACTTGCCTATTTTTATACAAAAAGACCAAAATGAAACTTCCCTCCTAAAAGAAAGCTTTGCTTTAAACCTTCCACTTCAACACAGCAACATTAAGCCACTAGGGAAAAGCAAAATGCAGCTACCACAAACAGATGCTCAGAAGAAAGAAGTTCCTTTTAATTAGCTTTGTAAAGTAATGACAAGCTAGTACAGAGAATTATGAGAGGGCAAAAAAAGCAGAAGGAAACATACGGACATGAATCATGCTCATTATTAAAAAGTGGGGAAAAAAAAACCCAGAACAACTCTTCACATAAACTAAAGCAAAACAGCCATCAAATCAAATAATTCAGACAAAATAAAAAAATTTTCATGTTAGTTTTATCTTGACAGATTTTCCTAAACCTTCTTTTCAAAATTATTGAATGCCTTTGTGAACAACTACAGCAACTGGAATACAGGAAAGAACTCATTACAAATGTTGTGTCATGCTTTCTTAAGTTTCTCACAATATGGTTTTGCAGCTGAAAGTAAATAGGAAATTACAAGGGTATCTGGTAATTGGCTATTCAGCATAGAAATCTAGGAACAGGGCAGGTGATAAATTAAATGCACAGATACACAAACACTAACAAACTCTAGCAAACTGCAGATATGAGATAGTAAAAATACCCAGAACTCCTGGGACACTGATGGATGGGCCAGTACAGGAATAACTTGAGTGTGACCTTGAAAAAAATTCAACCAGAAACTTTGTAAGGAATAGGAACAACATTATCTTGGGTTACCAGAACCCATCTCATCGACAAGAGCAAACCTCTTACAGGATATGGGGGAAATTCTGAGACTGGATAAAACATATTTAGATATCTTGAGTGGAGACTGTAGGACTGTGAAAAACTTATGGATGTTTAGGGGAAGGACCAAAGGCAAGGAAAGGGAGTGATCAAGGTAGATAGGGGAGAAACAACTATTGGGAAAGGGGATGGGGGATAATACTGATTGACCACAGTAGCAGGCTGCAGGTTGATGCTCTGCATCACCACTGGGGTCTATCTCATCCTATCTAATGCTTTCTGCTCCTAAATGGTTTCTGAGCACATTCATTTGATTAAATTTACTTTAGCAGAATCTCTGAAATAGAGAAAACCACAATCTGAAAACCCAAGATCCTGGCCAGAGGCTGAACTAAAAAGCCCAAGGCCTGGAGATGGATACTGGAAGGACTCAAGATTTGGCAAAGAGTGGACAGAGGCATGACCACAAATACGTACACCGGCCAAGGAAGGACACGTCTGATATGCTGGCAAATTTCAAGCCTTTTTACCTGATTAGTAGGGACGGGATTAGGGCATTTGTGGCCTTTCTTTTCCATGGGAATGCCATTTGTGCTTGAGTGTGCTGGTAAAAGCCCTATCTTGCCACACAGCCATGATGTCTGTACTGTCTATGTGTGCAACAGGCATAGTTTTGCAGTTCAGGCCCAGGTACACCGCTGTGTGCACTTGGGAACAGTCCAGTGGTCTCATGTCTGAAAGACCAGGAAGACAGGAACTTCCTAGACGATACAGTTTGACAGATCCCATAACCAAATAACATCTGGAATCACAAACAGGCCCCAGATGGGCTGTACATGTTCCTGAGATGGTGACTGCAGAATCCCTACATAGGGAGGAGGATCCCTACTGATCCACTATGACCAAAGTGTTAGAATTTGTAAGCAAAGCAGATAGGTAATCTTGGGACACCAAAATAGGAACAGTTAGGGAAATAAAATGTACAGAATATTAACAGAATACCAAGGGAACAGTAAGAGGTGTGACGTGGCTTTAGTCTATAGCTAAGACATCCCTTGGAATTTGAAGTAAATTTTAATATTGCAAAAGGACATCCTTGACTTAAGAAATTCAAACTTTATGGGACAGACATGAATCATACAGAGAGAATCTATAATCCTTGGAGGGCAAAGTTCAGCTGCATCTTGATATAAGGAATTTTATTTTTGCTCTGCCATATCACCTTCTTGAATATACACTAACTACTTCTGCTGAAATGCCATATAACTGAAAATTCTGTAAATAATGCAGACAATCAATGTATTAAAAAACATAAAATATTTCTTGGCTGTTGTCACTCAGAAAATACTCATTATCCCTGCTGGTCAACAAGAAATGGTTGGACAGGATGATCCCAGGATCTATCACTGCAACCAATGCAGAATGCTTGTGTTACCAAGAGACTTGGATAATGTCCCTGACTTGAGAGGGAAAAAAAATCCCACAACAAACAACAACCAAAAAACTGTTTAAAGAACTGAGAACCTCTACTAGAAGTCTTTAAAAAAAAAAAAAAAAGCAAAACAAAAACAAACACAAAAAACCCCTACCAAACAAACAACCCAACAAAACAACCAAACCAGAAAAAAGTGATGATATGGCCACCTGGGATGGATTCCCTTAAGTTTGTGTCCCATAACAGACGATTCAAAAGCCAAGAAGTGTCAGACAGCTGCTTTGGCTGAAGTAGGGGTTGCTGGGAGGGACAGGGTAAGAAGGTTCTCCAGAACCTCAGATCTATCCTCCCCTAGACAGCTGGAGAGCTAGACTAGATTCCCAGAGCACCAGGGACCACGTCTTTAATCAAAACCATTCCTGTTCTAAATTTAACCAGTGAACCATAACAAAATAAAGAGGTCAAAAGAAAATTTAGTGGAGGGGGAGGAAAAAGGGGGGGCTGGAGCTGAAGGCTGTGCAGGGCAGAAGGCTTGTTACCTAGAAACTGGGATGTCCTCCTCCTATACAGCCTCTGGGGAACTAATTAAATCACAAGTGTCTCTCCTTGTGAGGCGCTGAGAAAGAGAGAAAGGAGAGGCTAAAATACCTCTCTTCACTCCCTTTTCAATAACTAATTCAATTTACAGAGCAGAGTTGCAATTCATTTGATTGTGCTAAGAGTTAGCCCAAGAGCAGAAAGCACCCTGCACTGGACCAGTATGGTGGAAGTGACTGGAAATACTTGCAAGTATAATAAATCACCTCGAAGGCTTAAAGCATGTAAAATGCAAATCTTCTCAGTTCCCTGAGGAATGATAGTTACACAGCTTTGGGGGCAGGGAGTCCAGAAGAAAAAGTAGATCCATCTGTCCATACAACTGTCTCCAAGCAACTTTGTAACTTTCTATGAAAGGAGGATTCACCTCTACTCAAGCATTAAATATTTAATGGTATGTTGGTGGCTTCTTTAGGGATAAAACCAGTAGCAAAGACACATTGTAGGTATTTGAAAAAAACATCTGTGGCTATAAGAATTGTGGTGCCATGGCTCACTAGAGGATATAAAATCATTATTTCCTTTAAGAGACATTTGAACTGCTATTTGGGAAAAGTGTAAAAAGGGTATCTACCAGTTTCACATCAAAGGAATAGAAAACAGTACTAACTTAACACTCAAGTTTCATAGTCAGACCTAAAAAAAGAGGGTGGAAATACATATATGGAAATTAATCAAAACTTTTAGTATAAAATAGCCTTGATCAAGATTGAGGAACCTGGTTTAGGAGACAGCATCTACAGAAAGGATGCCCTCTGCAACAACCACTGTAACTTTTTTTTATGTACCAGGCCTATTTCTTCTAGAGAATAAACAGCCAACTCTTTTTATAGGCTTACTGGGAAGGAAATGCAACTCTGCCATGATGAAATAGAACTATTATATTAACAAGCCTAATTAACAAATACCTTACTCAAGTTGAGAAAAGACAAGGCCCAGTTACAGCTCCTATTTGAGGAATGAGCAATGGGCATTCCAACTGTCCTGGTCTTTGGCTGTCAGAAATAATCTAAGGGAAGCCACCCATTCACAGACAAAAGTAACAAAGTCCTCCCACCTTATCATTCAGAACTCAGAAAAAAATTGATAGAATGTAGGAGATATCAATGACAAGGCAAGAGAGAGGAACTCTTTGCAGATTGCGCTGGGACTACTCAGAGCTGCTACAAATTTGCAGCTACTTTTCCTGAACAGTGTGATTGGAAGGGTTTTGGCTGCTCTGTTAAGAAAAAAATGCCTTAATACATCACATGGGCTGTAATGAATTACCAGCATGTAATCATCATTCTTTTTAGCATACCAGTTTAAGATACATGCTGTATTGCTTACAGGGATAGAATTCAACAAAAACCATGCAATTAAGTCTTGCAAACTTCCCCAAAAGGTATTTCATAGCTGTATTATATCCTCTGCTCTAGGACTTTAGCCATCTGCAGAGGTAAAGCTGAGAACCAGGAAAAGCAAGGACACAAGTGATACAACCCCTGCATCTTTAAGTGAGGAAATGCACAGAGAGCTAGCAAATAGCCATTCACCTGAAAAGTAAGGAAATAATTAGGACAGGCAGCAGGTGGTGGTGGTGGTGGTGTTGAATGTAACAAATTGCAGATACTTGTGTCTAGCCACATTACAGGTAAGAGTAACAAAACCCAGAACTCCTCAGAAACTGATTAGCGAGCTACTGCTAGAATGACATCTTGTAAATGTTCAACCAGAAGTTCTAACTGGTAAGAAAACAAAGCTATTAGGGCTTTTCAGAATGGGTCTCATACGACAGACCAAACTTACTACCCAATATAACAAGGACAGCAGGATGTGTTAAGCTTGTTATGTGATGTTTAGGGGGAGGATCAAAAAGGAGGAATCAAGGTGGATAAATTGATTAGTAGAGGGGAGAGAAGAGACTCCAATCACATGTTTCCTGGCTGCTAGTCAGTACGCTGCTGAGCCTGATCACTGCAGTCCCTCCTATTTAATTACCAAAGACATTCCTAAATATTCTACCCACAAGTGAGTCCACTGCTAGTGAGCTTCTAGTTGACTAATGCAAGTAGGAGGCTATCACAAGTGTGGAAAAAAACCCAACAGAACCCATCCAGCCAGAAACCAGCTAAAAGCCCTGGGTTTGGGCAGAAGGAAGGACTGGAGGCCTGGCAAAGATGTGAATGTAAGTATGCACGAGAGTCGAGTGATGAGGGTACAGCTATAGGCCACCAGCAAACCATTGTTGCTCATGCTTTACCTGTGCATGTGGTAACGTGTATGCTCATGCTGTACCTGTGTTTGTGGCCAGCTGTGCATGCTCAAACATCCCTGCAATTCATGCCCAGCTGTGCTACCAGCTGAGCCTGGAGCAGTTCAGCAGCCTCATGCCGAGCAACTGGGATTCCCTGTGTGCTGCTGCCTACCAGCTCTGCCAACTGCTTAATGGAAACAGGAATACTTCTGAAAAACAGGACTGGCTGATGCTGATAGAATAATTCAGATTGTCCAAAACCAAGTAAAGTCAATTTGATTTGTGGGAAAGAAATAGTCAATTCATTCATTTATTTTATTCTTGTAACAAAAGAGTATTGTAACAGGGGGGAAAAAAGCAACCTGAGAACAGGCAAGAACATTGGCTGATACTCGAAAGGAGGAGAAAAAAAATTGCAATATTTTCTAATTTTTTTACCATTCAAATCAAAGCATGGAAGCATTAGAAGATGTCACTGAGAACACTTGGAAAATTAGTACATAACCAGCAACCTGAATAAACTCACTGAACTCTAAGTGTTGCCCATAAATGTTCCTGGGAACCAAACTCAGTTCATATTTGCTCACCTCAGGTTTGGATTCTAACTCATCCGATAACATTGATTCAAGTGTCCAACTCCTGCAGCTGTTCTCAGCAAGGCACAGATTTTTTTATTTTTTTATTTTTTTAATTTTTAGTTCAGAGAGAACAACACTCCCTGATTATTTTCATATTTTCCTAAGTGCAAACCAGTGTGGTGGTCCTTCTGCAAGAAGCTTTGTTGCGGAAATAATTAATTTAACCTAAAACAACAAAAAAGGAAACATAAAGAAAGAGGAACTGAAAAACAAGAGCAAAGCAAAAAGAAGTGAACATGTGTTGATGCAACTATAAAATACACTTTGAGGTATCGGTAAAACTCATTTACTGAGGTTCCTGGGTTTCTGTTTTCACTGAATCAACAAAATAGCCTTTAAAAATTAATTTCACAGTGTTGGGATGTTATTTACCACATTTTCTTTGCAATCACTAATTTTCAATGGAAGATTGCCTTGTTTGTTCTGGAAACTTATGGAATCAACTGCAAATCACATAAAGCATGCAAGATATGAGGAAGCTGAATTCCCAGCCCACAACAGTGAAATTGTCCAAATTAGTGATAAAAGGGAGCCATATACGAACAACCTGTCAGCAATAAACATCAGTTCTTCCTGTCAGTCGAGATACTTCACAGAATCAGAAATTTAATTTCTTGATGAGCCCAGATAAATAGATCTTATTTCACAAATATCCATATGATGTTTGTGCTAAAAGGGGAACATGAAGACAAGCTTTTCTTGCCTGCTGGGAAAACACTCAGACACTGCTGCTGGGAGAAAAATGTGAACATACATACAGTTCTTTCCCCTTTCCAACACAACTATCAATCTACCGACTATGTTAAAAAAGAACGAGAATACTGGATCAGCTAAAAAGAGAACCTAAAAGCCTTCCTCTCACACTCCGGGCAGCAGCACTGCAGCACGGAGCTTTACTTTCCGTGAAGGGACAAGACACCGCACACAGCGAGCGCAGAGTAACTCAGCCCACCGCAGGCAGCCAGCCAGGGCCCGGCGACACTCCCGCGTCCACCCGCTGTCCCTGTCAGCCCGTACCCGGCAGGGCGGGCCCCGAGTGACCCGTGAGGACAAGAGCCGGAGCTGCCGGGCCCAGCTGCCCACGCTCCGGCCGGGAGGAGCCCGGCGGAGGCCCGGGGAGGAACGGGGGCAGGGCGCAGCGCCGAGGCCCGGCGGGGCAGGTGCCACCCGCCCCAGGGCGCGGGTCCGGCCGCAGCCGTGAGGGGCGGCCCCGGCAGCGGGAACGGGAAAGACGGGAAGGCCGGGGCGTCCCCCCGCGCTCCGCGGCTCGCTGAGCTCCCGCACCACACGGGGGTCAGCAGATCCCGCAGGAGCGGCCGGACCACCCCCCACCACCCGCCTTACCGGCATCTCCGCCGCCCGGACGTGACGGGCCCGGCCGGAAATACCGCGCGGGCTCGGGGCGAGCGCGGGGCGGGGCAGCGCTGCCGCCCGCCGCCGTCTGACTCCACCGCCCCCCGAAAAAGAGAACAGCTCGCTGCTTGGGTTTTCCCCGGTTCCGTTCGCATCGTTACCAGGCCTGCAGTCTTCAGGTGCAGCCCGATTCCTTTTCAAGTAACCTTTTTTATATGGATTGTTACCGTACAAGTGAACGTTATGTGAACCTAATCTACGGAGCTCCTCTTTTTTTTACATAAATCAACACGGAAGACACGTTATCCCAGTTTATTACAGCAAACGTGGAAACACCGATTTCCTGCTAATAATTTGTTTCTGTTTCTGCTTCGCTCTGACTTACTGCTCTGTCTGTCTTTGCAGCTGGTGATGGAAAACTCCAGGAGCTCACAGTAGCTCACTAATAATATATACCAAGTTAGTAATTCCAGAGACATACATGTCTTGGCAATGTACCTAAAAAAAAAAAAAAAAAAAAAAAAAAAAAAAAAAAAAAAAAAAAAACCACCAAAAAAAAAACCACGAAAGGACTGAGTAATTTAAAAGACTTGGACTTTGGTTTTAGCTTGTTATCTGTAGGTGACCAGGACAGAGCACCTGAAGAAGTTGGCAGCCTCTGGTTCTTGATATTAGCAGCTGAACCAGTGACCTTCAGGTGCTATAAACTTTAACTCGGTTATGGGTAGCCCATATTTGGAGCCATATGTGATTCCTGGCTCCCATGCCAGCACAGCTGCTTGTGGTACACTCCTGGTGCTGGTGCTGATAGGCAGTGAAAACCCCTGTGATACGGAAGTAACCCAACAGCAGCCGTCAAGGCTGACAAACTCAGGTTTCCTGAGGCTCCCTCGGAGCACACCCTCCTCTGATCCACGGTGGACTGTGAAAAAACCCTGTGGTCACTTCCTGGTAGATGGCTGTCATCACCTGCCTTGAACTATTTTGGAATGGTTTCTTTTTTCCAGCCCCTCCAAGATGTGCAATATGGCTTCACTGCCTTTGAGAACATTTGAAAATTTTGATTTGCAGCATAAAGATTCACAGTTACCTCCCTCAGCTTTAAATGTGAAGTGAGTGGCTTCATAGAGGGCAATGCATTGGAGTCATATTGACAGCCTAGTGCTTCAGCAAAAAGACTATTCACTAGCTACCTGCTGGAGCCACCTGGTAACTCCATAAAGTCTGCAGGCAAGTTAGATGCACGTCTTTTTCTGAGATGTGCATTTATCTCATCAGCTTGCAGGCTATTATTGCATTAATACTAACAAAAGCCTGCACTGTGAAATCAATTTTCAGTCAAGCTGAAGCACATTTCTGTTGTACAAGGCAGGGAAAACTGATTCAACACCCAGAATCAACAGCCTCAGAGGCTGGGTTGCCTCAGTACCATACTGGCCCTGTAGATGGATTGTATCAGGGAACCTAGAAAGTCTGGCATTTATCATGTTGGACCACTCAGCCACAGTTGTGGTGGCCTGAAGCTTTAGACTGATTCGTTTATTCAAGCCTACAAAACTGAAAGTAATAGCTCCTGAGACTGAATTCTTAACACAATCCCAAAAAGCTGGAGCTCATTAAATGGCCATGCAACAGTAACAGTAACAGACCATTTCACTGTACCGTTGAGGAATATATTCAGTGCAGGTAGCTTGATTTGCAGCTGCAGATTGAGCTCTCTGGATGGCTGGAGTCTGAGGCAAGAGGCCGTGAACTGCCACCCTTTGAGAAGCTCAGAGACCTGTGGCCGGACACTCAGAGACATGGTAGGAGCCAAGGACCCCCAAATGTTCCCATGCTTAGGCTGTGAGAGTAATAAAACCCTAGGGTTTCCTTTGTTCAGGGTCCCAGCTCCCACTATTATCTAATTATAGCACCAAGATTGAATTATTTTAAGGATTGGGACCACTGAGACTCTGCTGTAGGAAACCTGGCATTGAGATGATAAAGAAACCATGTCTGACTGCGTGAGTATGGGGATGTGTGGGGAGTCAGGCTCACTGGAGCTGCCCACTGGGAAGGGGTTCACTCCCAGCTTAGGTGGTGAGAGTGTGCTCCTTGATGGTCAGACAGGAGTTTCCCTAATGCAGCATGCCATTGTATTGCTGAACCAATACAATCCAACAAAGGTAACCATAAATGCAGAACTACTAACTTCATAAACCAACTTTTCTTGATGCTACTTTGGTAATCCAAAGGAACTGAATCATAAAGCTTGATGCTGTTTTACATTAAGATACTCAGTAATCTTGGAAGTCCTTTGACTCATCACCAGCTCAACAATGAGGAATCATTGAGTAGATATTAAAATATGGAGACATGTAGGTGCATAAGTTCCTTTCATTTGCATCCTTCTAGGCCAGATGAGTTTGGCTGCTTCAGAACTTGCATCTTGACTGCCTGGGGAATTTTTGGTGGAATCTGCAGCGGGAGTAGCACAGCACTTACCTGAGTTGTTTATGCTGATTCAAATCACTTGTGCAGGTGTGCGAAGCAGCACCGGTCCCTAATGAGAGAACTGGCTGGCTGGGAATTTCCTATAGTCTTACTTTCATAATAACATCTGCCTCTGCAGGCTCCTTCTCTCCAATCAAGGAGAAATGGAAGACAAATTTCCCCCAGGACCAGATTCAAGAAAAAATAAGTGATACTGTTTTTTCACCCCTGCTGTGAGACAGCAAAAATGGCTAGTGATGGAGTAAAGGAAGAGTGGTGGTTTAGATTTGGTTGTTGATGAATCTGGTTATAATGTGTGCCTACTCTGTATACAGAGGAGTCTAGACTTCATTTCTATTAGCACATCTTTTATTATTTTGTGTGTACATTTCTCAACACTCAGATATAAAGTTGTTACAGAGTTGTTATAACTTTAAAGTTGTTAAAGAAACTCTGTCCATTATTCCAAGATTCTGACGGTGCTCAACTTTATTTCGCTAAGTTTTTTTAAATTATTATTATAAAAATGTATGCAATTACCATGACTTTGTTGTTCAGCCTTTACAGCATCAGCACGTAACAGACTCTTAAATTCTCAAATCTCTGTATGCACAGAAGTCACCTTTACACACCTACAGCGGATGTCGGCACGGGTGTTATAAAAGCGGGTGAGATTTAAGAGAGTACTAAGATTTGGAGCATTTTCTCCTGTATCCCCCAGGCTCGCACATGTCGGACTCTGCCGCGCTCCACCTTTCCTGCGCAGTCAGCGCGTTTCCCGCGGCAGCAGCAGGAATGCTGCTGAGGTAATTTTGCTGGCTCAAAGGCGTACGTGCGGCCCCATACGGGCCTTCGCGCCGCCGCCACCAGACATCACCAGACACCCTTCCCAAGTTTTCCTAAACACCGGGCGCTCGGGGCAGGCGCGTCCGGCGGGGGCCGTCCCGCGCCTGCCCCCCGGCAGCGGCTGGCGCTCCCACTGTGGAATCCGCAGGGAACGTGGTCCCAGGCCGCGCCCCGGGCAGGAGCCTCCGCCGCACTGCGTTGGGAGCCGCCGGAGGGGCGGGGAGCGGGGGGGCCGCGCCGCCGGCACGGGGGGGTGAACGGCCAACGTCCCCCGCGGGGCGGACGCGCCGGCTCCGCCTCCCAGCCCACCGCCGGCACGTTCCATTTTCTCTGCGGGGTGAACCTTCCTCCGCCCGCCGCGGCGGCTCTCGCCGCCTCGCAGCAACAGAGCGCGGCGCCGGCGGTGTCTTCCTTCACACGCTGCCCTCAGGGCTGGGTGGTCCGGCCCACCTCTCCCCGCCGTGCCGGGTAGTGGTAGTGGCCGCTCCGCCCCTTCGCCTCCCCCCCCCGGCGGCGGTGCGGGTGGTGCGTCCCGGCAGCAGGCGCGTCCCGGCCGGCGCCCGCCCCCCCGCGCCGTGTCATTGATGTTGTTGTTTGTGTCGCAGGAGCCGCAGGCCAGGCCGGGGCCGCCGCCCGGGGCCGCCGCCGCGGGGCTGGGGCCGGCGCCAGGGATGTCGGTGTGCGGGGAGGCGGTGGGCGCCGGCTCCCTGCCCAGCGAGCTGGTGGTCCACATTTTCTCTTTCCTGGCGGCTCCCGACCGGCTGCGGGCCTCGGCCGCCTGCTCGCACTGGCGGGAGTGCCTCTTCTATCCGGCGCTCTGGCCGCGCCTCCGCCTCAGCCTCCGCGTCTCGCCCGCCGAGCGCCCGCGCCTCGAGTTCCTCATGCGCAAGTGCGGCTGGTTCGTCCGTGAGCTCCGCGTACAGTTCGCCGCCGACAACTACCCCACCGGCGGCGGCGGGGCGGCGGCGGGCGAGGGCGCCGCGGTGGCGGGGGACGGGGAGGCGCCGCCGCCGCTGAGCCCGCGCTGGCTCGACCTGCTGAGGACTTACCTGGAGCTGGTGCTGTGTGTCCTGAGCAGCGTCCGCAACAACAGGTACCGCCGGGGGAGCGGCGGTGCCGGGCGTGGGGGCGGACGGAGCCCCGAGCCGCGCAGGGCCGGGTCCAGCCGTCCCGCCGGTTTCTGCGGGCGGAAACAACGCCCGAGCCGGCGCCGGCCGGTTCGTGCTGGGGCTGGGCTCCGAGCCGCTCTGTGTCTGTGAGTCTGTGAGGTGGGCAGAGACGGGCACGCGCTGCTTCAAACTACCAAATTTTTGTCATATAGTGTGGGTTGATGAGGGGTATCAAGGCTCAGACATCCAGTTGGCGAGCGGCAGGTCAATACGCAAAACAAATACAGCTGCAGTAATAAAAAGTTCCTCGTCCTTTGGATGAAAACGGGGTATGCAGCTCGAACGGAGCAAGTGAGAGCTAGGAGTTCGAATTTACTGCATAACAAGACAGCTTTCTCACTTAAAATAAGCCTTACTACGGACATACTTTAGACATTGTGCATGCTTGAACAAAAGTATGTCATGAGAAATTAGTAAGGGGGAGTTAAAATTACAGCTCTGGCGCGCTGAGTTACTGCCCCAATAAAACGCCTTCATCTTTCCAGCTATGAGGTCTTTCGCTGTAGAAAAGCTGCGCTTTCATGCCAGCTCTCGTCTTAGCTGCTAATCTGAGGTTTGAGGTGGTTTTATGTTCTTTTGTTTACTGAAAAAAAATGGTTCACATATAGGACTTTCTTTGCCTAATTGAATTTAAATGATAGAAATATTTTCTTGTGGTTTGTACTTAAAATATGTCTTTCACACACTTCCTTCGGCAGGTTAGATAATTTTCTCAGCTTTGAGGTCTTTAAAACAAAAATACTTGCATTCTCTTCACTGTGTATGGGTGTGATAGAGATAATAAGATAATAATCAAATATCTTAATATGTGGCCTCTAGTCAGCACGTAAGACAGGAAAGCAAGGGTATTTCAGTTAGGTAATGATGAGTTTGGGAAGCCATGTAGGTTTTAGGATAAGAAATAGTTAATATTGTTTCCCCTCTGTGCGCGTATATCTTCACCTATCATGGGAGAAAAAAAGATGCAAGTGTTTCAGGTTATCTTTAGGATGAATTAAACCTTATGGATGATGGCCTTTAGGAAACTGTCTGCAATTGAGTCATGATCTTGTTACCGCCCCCTTTGATTCCAGAGGTATGAGAGAGTAGCTTGAGGCCTTCCTTGTGTCGTTATTTTGAATTGTAGCAAGAGAACTTTAAATGCAATTCCTCGTTGACTTGAGATGAATGCAAAATGTGGTGTGTGAATTCCCACTTTCGGTTCCTCTGCTCTATTGCGCCCAGCAGGTACTTCCTGTGGTGCAGCTGTGATGGCTGAGAGTTAGACGTCACTTCAGAAAACAGCTCCTTAGTCCCTGCTCACCTTTATCTTCATTTATTTCTTGCGCTGTGAATCCTTGGTGTGTGAATCATTATCATCTGCCTTGATTGGTCTTCTCTTGCATTTCAGAAGCTTTCACTTAACTGTTGAATCTGCAGAAAATCTGGCTGGTATTATAAGAGGAAAAAAATGTAGAAGTGATTGTGGTGATTGTCTGATCTGAGACAAATATGACGTGGGCTTGGATTTTTCAAATAAGTAGTATCTACAGGAGATGTTGCATGGGGGCGTTGTTAGAAACTAAATTGTTTCTTTTTTTCCCTCACTGAAATACGAGGCTGTCAAAATAAACTTCGATGTGAGAAAGCTTTTGATACACTTTTTCTTTTGAAAAGTTCTCCATGGCCTGATCTGAAATCTGTACAAGGACACTTGCTTTCTGAGGTTCACTTTACAGATTCTGTATGCACAGTGTGACTCAGGACTGCAGTAAAATACTGTGCAGAAGTAGTTGTTTCTCTGGTACCTGTCCTCTGGTAGATTAGTATAATTTTGGTGGTAAGACAGGCACGAAGAGATACCAACTTTGATAGGATTTTGCGTTGCCATACTTTCTTGCTGTCTCTAAGTCATTTATATGCTGCTCTTTTGGTTTGAAGTGAATGATGCATGACTGGGGAACACAGGGTACCTAGTTATTACACCAGGCATTTTTAATGAGCATTTTAAAAACTGGGGGAAGAGTGGCATAATTTACATTAAACACTTGACTTTTTTCTGTTTTAATTTCAGAATAGACTCTTCTTTGAACAGACTAGGTTTTTAGTTTATTTTGTTTGAGGGTTTTTGGGTTTTTTTCCTTGCAAAGTAATTATGTGTAATTGATTAGTTTTCAGGTAGAACACTGGGTTTTAGTTCTTTAAATATAATTTTGAGATTTAAAAGAGGTGAGAAGGGGTATTAACATATGCCAGATTGCTGCTTGGTTCTTACTGTGACCACCTAATACCTAAACCAGAGGCATTGTCACCTGCGTGATGCTTAGTTTTGTCTAAGGAATGACTGCAGTCCATAATTAATTAATTTCTCTTCTTCTCTTTATTTATCTGTAACTCAGGGACTATTAATAATCCTTTCTTGTTTTCACTGTATTTCACTGTACACAAGATACCTATTAGAATTTCCAAAATAATCGAAATGGAAATTTTTAACTTCTCCAGTGGCTGAATCACTGTAAATGCATTCCTTTTGGAATTAAGTTTAGAACAGGACAGTCTTTCATAACTCCTGCCAACCCTTACGATAGCTTTTTGGCAGATAAGGTCAAAAAACATTCCATCCTATACTTCAGAACTGAAAAGGAAGAAATCTGCCTTTGTGATGCTGTTTCTTAACTATAATACGTAATATTATTTTGGGATTTTAAATTTATTATTAAGCAATGCAGTAGCAACCTTCCTCCTTGCAAGAAAAATCATGTACTTTAAATGGCTACAGATTTCCTTGAGGATTTACAATATTGCAGGACCTAAGAAAAGTAATTACTAAAAGTAATGAGATTTCTAAATGCTCTCTTGGTTAGTAGAGAATGATGTGTGGTTTTGCTACCAAGAGCATTTTCTGTCTGACATAAAATTGCTGGTTTCTAAGCAAATCTGTGTGTTAAGTCTCTAGAAAAATATTTTGGAGTTACCTTTGCTAGTTCTGATGGAATTAAGGAAATAACAACTTGTCTGCAACTTGTTTTAAAAACAACTGAAAATTTTTTGACAAATATTCCTGCTGCCAGCCAGTTACCATCCAAAAAGGTATGTTCAAGGTCTGTCTCATATTTGAAGCAGAGCTCAGGTTGTTTTGTGGGTGGCAGCATATTGCTCCCAAAATATTGGGACTAATAGCATTGGGACCTTGATGAGCTCTAAAAAGATATAGTTTATTTAAATTAAAGGTACTAAAGTAGCATTTATAGTGATCTGTAGGTTTTCCATAAGCTTTTATGTTTATGGCAGCAAGTGTAGCAAAATAACAAAGCGTATAACTGTTTAAAAGCTGACGTTCTCCTTAATACTGAGAGAAAAAGTGTGGGTGGGCATGGTGTGTCGTACATCTTCATGATCTGCACCTTCTCAAACTGATCTTTCAAAACTAAGTTCTAGAAGGCAGGGTGAGAGGCAAACTTTCTGTTTGCACTTATGTGCATACAACAGCTAATCAGCACCTGGTGATCATTCAGTAGGAGAATGCTGTTCTTTTATATAATTCTAAGATACTAAAGTATAGTCTCCTCTACTCTGCCTTCCTCGCTTACAAAGAAAGATAGGAAAGTAGTGATGCACACACAACCCAACCCCCCTCTTTTCCTCTGCAGCATGTTAAATTGTGTGACTTGTTTGATCTTTGCTATGGAAACAAAAATGTAGATTACTATAAAACTGTGGTAAGTTGCTGAAGTATGGCTTCTCTTTGAGTTACCAAAAATTGGCGAATCTCTCAAAACAGTAGACTGCGTCTGTTTTTGATGTTTCCTAATGACAGTTTTCAGTCTGAGCAGGCAGCTGAAACTGGTGTAGTAATACAATATGTGCCTTACTGCTTTGTTCGCCTTGAATGTAAGCAAGGACACTTTGTGCTTTTTTAAATTGGGTATTAAAAAAAACCGACCAAAACTGATGATGCAGCCTAGTAAGAAGTTTATTATTTCTAGTGTGCTTTTTGAGCTAGTGGAAAAGAAATGTTTTAGAAATCCTTCCAAAACATAAGTTTTTTCCCTGCTGTATTTATGGATACAACACAGGATTAAGATGACATTATGCCTTTAAGCAAAAGATAAGTAACTTTTAAATTATTTTATTTAAATCACTTCACTGACTCTCTGAAATAAAGATGAGTAGTGAGCTGAATGTCATGGAGTTGTACAACACTGCAAATAGTAACAAAAATCTTAACATTGTGTTGAATTATGATCAGATTTGTTGATTGGAATAACTGTGCTGTGAATGGAAAAGTGAATGGATATTGTCGTTGGTTTAAGTTTTCAGGCAGAGAACTTTTCCATTTGTCTCTGTACTGCATGAAATGGTCATCAAAAAGATGAAGTAAAAACATGTGGGGTGCTAGTAATTAGCGTTCCATGCATCCTGTCCTTTAGTGGTCCTCTTAATGCCTGCCTACGTCCTACTGTAGCACTGGCGGTGTGAGTGGCACAGACCAAGACCTGTGTTTGATGTGAATATGCAGGTGACTCAGAACTCTTCTGAAGACTGCATTTTGGCTCTTGACTCTCACAAATAAGTCACCAAGACCAAAAGAGAAAGGCATTGGCTGTGAACACTACTTTTCACACCAGGTGGAGATTTCTGCTACTTCCCTGTCGTACCAGACTATCTCTTACAGCTTTTGAGGAAAAAAGAGCCCAAAATACTCTCAGTTGGGTGTGCCAGTGTTTTAGATTTCCCTGCCAAGCTTATTCTTCAGTATGACCAGGCAATGTCTTAGTGAGATTTGTAGTATATTGATTATATTTTAAGGCTCATTTTATTTTAGTGTGTCATCAGTACAATAGGCCTGTATTTAAAATATAAAATATGAAATGGTTCGAATTTCAGACACAGTTGTAAATTCTAGATATTTGACTCCAGTATTTGTCAGACTTTATATGAAGCTTGTGGATCTTGCTATTAAGCTGTTGTTCTCCTATAGAAAAAAAGTAGCAGGTGCAAGAGTGAATATATTTCAGGGAATCAGTGTGCTGTTTTTGAGTACAGGAACTTCAAAACAGGTAAATTATGATTTATGGTAGATAACAAGATCTATAGACTTACAGACCGCAACTCATACCTACTAAAAATGTCAAACTTGGCTACTTAATTCTTTCTTTCTTCCCCTCTCCTCTTGGTAGAATATCAGGTTGTACTGTGGAGGTGGTGAATTGTATCAGAGCTTCCCTGTGCTTTGAGCATGGTAATCAAGGCTGATTTGAAATACTAGCATATGCCTTGTGAGCCAGAAGAAGTAAGGATTTATGGTAACTGATGTAATTGTGATCTACAGGTTAATTGGCATCTACTGTTTAGGATTAATGTAACTTATGTGTCCATTTGTGGTGAAACTGGAGTTTCTGCCTTGTTAATTATCAATTGCAGACTAGCCCTTGCATGTTAGGAGTAAATCTGATTTACAGCATACATAAATAAATGTTGACCCAAAACTTAGGCAGCTACAAAAATAATAATCTTGATAGTAAATGCTACACAGCTACTTTAAAACTGCAGTTGTTTGCATATCTCTTTCTTCATCTGTTTTAGGAATAGAAAAGATGCAAGTCAGGAAACTGAACTAGGGAAAGGAAAAGTGACTGTCTAGTGCACTGTGTCATGTTCAGCATCAACTCAGAGGTTCTTCTTTCACTTCTTTTTAGGTATCCCTTCTAAAAGTTAAAATTGTGTGTCATGGTGGATCACTATCCCTTACAGATGGGTATTATATGATAGGTATATATTAGAAAAGCTTCCCCTACTTTGATATAACAGAAATTAGACACTGATTAGGGTGTGGGGGAGCTTTTGATTTTGCTGTCTGGGGTTGGTGATACCTTGATTGAGGCATGTTTGGGCTCCCGTTTGTAACTCAGCTGGACTGTTGGTGGTTGTGTTCTACTTGGGCATTAAGTGCAGTGTTAAACGTTAAAAGGAGTAAAGAATTTGATGTTATCATCTGTGACACTTAACACACGTGTTCCAGGGATTAAAAATTGCATGAAACCACTTGTAAGTTTTCTTTGTGGTGCTACAGGCCTGCTGAAGATACTCCTGTGCTGACTGAGAAGCAGTATTTGCTCTTACAGCTGGTTTTAGCAGTTTGTGTAGTCCTCTTCCCCTTTATACTTCAGTCTCATTTTCTGTAGTTCCATATGTACCTGCATTCCAGAACAGTAGTAAGTTTCCCAACAGGGGCTGTATGTTTGGTGTAATAATGCGGTTTATTCCTGCATTTGTCTTATCCAGAATGATTTCCCATACCATTTTAGTTTTGTGTACAGATTCCTTTTTATTTTGTTGTTTTCTAGGAACCTCCAGAAGTTAAGTCTCTTTGGGGATATAAGCATTCTGCAGCAACATGGAACTATATCAAATACCTATCTTGGAAAGGTTGACCCTGATGGCAAGAAGATTAAGCAGTAAGTTATATTTGTAAATTATCAAATACATAATAATAACAGTAATAATAATGAAAATAGATAACAGAACACAGAAATTCCTGAAGTACATGACTGAAAAATTTTTAAGTTTTTTAACAGGGTGAAAACCTAAATTATTGCTCCTGCTGTTTACTACTTCCTCCTGAAGTAGTCTGGTTTTGTGGCTGTTGTATTTTTGTTGGTTGTTTTTCCTCTGTTCTCAGCAGGGTGAGAATCCTTTCTTTTCCTCTTTTCATTGTGTTCTAAAAACAATATTATGTTAAGGCCACAAAAAGCAGGGATGAGGGGCTGTTACCAGCACCTCTTACTATTGCTGTATAAGGAAAAAAAACAGAAAAGGAAGTAATCTGTTGTATTTCACAAGAGTTGAAAACGTGTTTGTGTTTATGTTCTCTTTCAAATTTGCTTGAAAGGCTGAGAACTGGATAAAGTTTTCTTAGGACCTACAGGTCATTAGACTAGCAGGACAAATCTAAATACTTAGAGAAATACTTTGGTACTTGCACTAAAAAGTTGATGTGCAGATTGCCTTAAATCATTTGCTCGCTTTCAAAAAGTTTCTTACTGCAGTTACCACTGGGGAGGAAAGCTACCCTAGAGCTCCAGAGTTTTGTGTCATATTTCTTTTTATTGAATTTTGCAGGTACCAAAACAGTATTCTTCTAAGCTCAGATGTTTAAGGTGTATGAGAACAACAATGTAAACAGATTTTTAGTGTAGTGAGGCATATAGATGATAGTATCCTCCTGAGCACCTCAAAATTGCTTTTTCTTCACTAGTTCTGTAAAATATTAAAAGCACTATTAAGATTCGTTGCCTGGGCTATTACAAAATAAATCCTACCATTGCTGCAAGCAATACAGCACCTTTTGCAGATGTGTATGGGGGAGGGAAGAGTCTTTGGAAGAAATTTGAGAGTGCTGTGGTAGAATCTTTTTCTTAGGGGATTGCGAGATAATCTACCTTCAGCTTAAGCATTGGCAAGAAAAATTATGAAACAAACATTGCCAGGATCAAATAAGGTTCATCTTAACTCTAAATGAATTCAGGAATAAAATAGAAAACGACACTCTCTGTGGGTCTTACCTATTATTTAAAACTGTTTCATTTGTATCACATTTGCGATTAAATTTAAAATAACATGTTTGGAGAAATATGGAAATATTGAAGTCTTTTTACCTGATGACTATCCTAGGCAAAACATTGGGAACTGGGGTGTAAAATAAATACAGTAACCACACCAGCTTTTCCACTTGGGTGAAGTCAGGCCTTGCAAGCCTAGTACCTTCATAGAGAAAGGAAGAAAGCACACATGGGCAAGGGAGGGGATGTGTAAGGGTTTGCCAAGAGAGAGGATGAATGAGGACTGATCTTTTAACTTCATTACAACAGAAGGGTTATGGGGCATCAAAGGTAGTAGGTGACAGGTTCAGAGCAAGCAAGAAGAGGGGGTAATCACGCTGCAAAGTTCTTCATTATTGGGTATTATGCTTGCTAAACACTAAGGGAGGAACCTGGATGAATTTGTAGAAGTGAAGTATCTTGAGAGTTGCAAAATACATAAAGCCACCTCTGCTCAGAACTGAGTTACAAAGTTTTGGAAACGAGAGAGATATTTGATAAATATCCCTCTGTGCTTTCCTTGTTCTGTCATCTTAAGGTGCTAGTGGTTCTCTGCTGTCAGTCTGGATGCTGGCCTAAACCTGTTATTTTGCCTGGACATTATCTCTTAATTTTTGGTGGATGAGAATAAAAATTCTGTAATATTTTCTTGCTTAGATGTATAAAGTATACAGATCCTCATAGCAATAAAAGAAGTGTTCTATGCAAAACCATTATCTGCTTTGGAGACCAAAAATTTCTGCTATTTTTTTACTAGATCTTATTTCTTGATGTTTTATGGGAGTGTCATAGCCTGGCTCAGCTGCTTCTCTAATGCTGACCAGGGCTTGAGATCAAACATACCTACACATGTGTCTAATACGCTAAAAGAACCCTTGTCATTTGGGCAAGAGGACTCTCTTGGGCCTTCACAGCTTTGGAATGAGAACTGGAAAAATACTTATATGGAGAAAGCTTTTAGAGTGTGACTGTACTATTTGAATTTAATATTGAAAATTTAAAGTACTTCTGTTGCCTTCTTGAGCAAAATAATGTAAAGAACACCTATTCACTGAAAAATAAGGGTAGGAGAGATGGGTGCATCAGAATAAGTTCATAATCATCTGGCACTGATAATTTGAGATTGAAATGTTACTGGGTCCAAGTTGTTTTGGTAAAACATGAACCTGTTGGCACTTGAAAATCCAGTTAGTTGTATGTTTGGAATTATTTAAAGAATCTTCTTGTACATTGATTCATTACCTTTAAATGAGCAGATCAAGCAGGTAATTTCACATCGTTCTAACTTACTGTCAAAATTAAGTTTCTGTCAACTTTCATTGAAAATTACTTTTTTCCATACTAAATTGGCAATTCTGGAGAAGTTAGGAAATACAAAAAGCTGTTTTTAGAAACAAGAGCTGCATTTGAAAAGCATTACAGGTTTTTCTTATTTGCATAACCTTAAAATGCATGTAGGAGGGTGTTAAATACATGCTGGAAAATGCATGAAGTGAAGGTTCATAGTGTGTCCCTGTTTTTGACAGACAAAATACATATTTATTTTAGTTTAGTTTTAACCTTTTAAGTGCAGTGGATATTAAAATGCTCTGGGAGCTCTACAGTCAGGTTGCAGTTCACAAGAACTATAATAATAGCATCTTCCTGCAGAATAAGGCTATAAATGAAGGAAGAATAATTCTTGAATAAAAAAATTGAATGGTACGCAGTTGGTAAGACTAAACCATGTTTAATAGGATCATTGTCTGTTTTGTTTACTTACAGAATCCAACAGCTGTTTGAAGAGATATTAGGCAATAGCAGGCAATTGAAATGGCTGTCTTGTGGGTTAATGCTGCAAATAGTAACTCCCACATCATTGTCCTCCTTATCAAACCCCATAGCCAACACCATGGAACATCTGAGCTTATTGGACAACCACATCCCTGGTAATACCACTCTTATCACTGCGGTTGAATTGGAGCGCTTTGTGAATCTGCGTTCGCTCGCTTTGGATTTCTGTGATTTTACAGCTGAAATGGCAAGAGTCTTGGCTGACAGCAACCATGTGCCTTTGCATCGACTGTCTCTCCTGGTCCACAGTGTTTCCATAATGCACAAGTCATTGGACAATATGCCAAAAGATGAGAATTGGCAGGCGCTGACTCGCAACAGCACTAATCTTCGGGTCTATATAATGGCTTTTGATGTCAAGAGTGATGATATGTTAAGGATTCTTAAGCCCAGTATCCCGCTAGAGAGGATTCACTTTGACAGCTATGTCACTTGTGTTTCAGGGGCTGTTGTTGACCTCATATCCAGGCAGTATGACAAGTTCCTCACTCATTTTATACTAATGAATGATGTGATAGATATGTCTGCCTTCCCAGATCTCAGCGACAACCGGAATGAAGATCCACTTGTCTTATTAGCCTGGAGGTGCACAAGACTGTCTCTCCTAGCTGTTCATGGTAGGTAACACATTGCATGGGCACAGTATGTGACTTCTAAATGCTTACAAGCCTTCAGCCTTTCTAATCATAGTATGTTTTAGTGGCATGTTATTCAAAAAGCTGCTGCGCCATTGCTGTACGTGCTCTTGTTGAAGGTGTTTATTGTATATGAGTTTTAAACATTCTAGTATCTTACTAACTTCTGTTGAGAAGTCATGTAGGATTTTATTCAGCTACTCACGGAAATGAGGATAACTTGAGAAGTGAGCATTCCAGGAGGCTTTTCGTACAAATGACCTGCACTGTGCAAGTTCCATTTAAGTGACTGGTTATATGTATGTGAACTTAAAACATTTGCTCTTTTTCTATGAGCTCATATGCTGGCAAGATTAGATGATTTTGTTTCCTGTTTGTAAATAACACAAGTTAAGTGCTCCAAAGCTGAGAAGAAGAAATTTGTTACCAATTTGGTAAGACTACCAGCAGATGAAGGCTGAAAAATATGTGGAGGGGGTTGCCTCACTGAGTGTGTTGCTTTCACCAGTAATACCAGAGCTAGGTTTATCCCACCTATTTGCCATATAGTAGCAAATAACTTTTAGAATTTATTCAGCTCTGTCAACAATAGAGCACTTGGTGGTAGAAGTTACAGCAGTCTGGCAAATCTTAAGGGACCCAAAACTGAAATAATGCAGAATAATGTTTTTTTAATTTGTGCTGGAACCAGCTTACCAAGACTAAGTTTGCTGATGCATGGAGGAGTTAAGCAATGACTGTATTGTGTTGCATAAGAATAAATGTGTTTCCTCCGACTGCTTGGGGGAGTAAATCTCCAGTTGTTCAGTACAAACAGGAGACCTTTAGCAACAGGAGGTGGACATTCAGATTTCCATTGTTTGAAGTCAGAAGGTCCTGCCGTATTTTCTTTTTTTTTTTTTTTTTTTTTCCATGGTCCTTTACTGAAAAAATCATTGCTGGGGCAGGGGAGGCATGATCAATTCAGCTGTCTCTCCTTAATAGTTTCCAGGTGAGACAGATTTTGGGTACTGGTACATGACTGTACCAGTCTACATGTGGATTGTAGCAGTTTCTTCTAAAATTTGGATACATGTTTGAGGACCTTTAAAAAAAATTTAAATTGTGTTACCTTGAATTATCCTCCTGCTACAGAAAACTCCTCTAATATATTATCTAACTTTAAAAGCTAGTGAAACATGTGAACATAAGCTAGTGTAAGTATCATTTAATATCAGCATGTGTCTATTCAGTAGAAGGTATTAGTCTGTGCAGAACCTTGGGAAAGCAAACATCCTTTATGCTTCTGTCTAGCAAATGGTTGTTGCTACATCATCTTTCTTTGGAGGGATGCTGTGTCTACCTGTGTGAGAAAATGGCCAAATATCACCTTGCTCTTACATCAGGATTCACATTCTTTACCCTTGGTTTCCCCCTTCTTGCAGCAGAAGCTAGCTAAGCTGTTTATAAATGTCTCCTGATCTTTTCTAAGCTGTGGACATAACTTCTCTAGTACTATATCACAAGCATCATTCTCAGAGGGTAGTAACTATAGATGGAACACTATTAGGAAGAAATACCCAGAATGCTGTGATGCCTCAGTGCAACATCTTAGCCTCATGCTTGGATTCCCTGAGGTTTACCATATAATGTTTGCTGGCTCCACTTGTCATATACTGTGAAGTTTCCTTCAGGAGGGGTGGTTTTGTTGAAGGTGCCATAATTTGCTTGAAGTGCTCAAGTTTCTTCTTCTGTCTCCTGAACTGGTTATTCTTCAGTATCCCACTGCTTCTCAGGCTTTTGTGTGTGTGTGTTTATGTGTATATTCCCTCTCCTGGTATCAGTTTGCTTTTGAAAAAGCTTTGATTTACATCTGCTTTTGGCTGCCACTTGTCACTGACCGAAAGGGGAAGGGGAGAACATATGCTAAGGACATTTTATATGGGCTGCCTCAAGATTGTCTTTTGTGGGAAGTTACTGTCTTTCCACCAAGGTAGCATGTCCAGGAGCCAGAGGATGGCAGATGTTCAATACATTCTTGCACAATGAAAAAAGGGTGTAAAGAGTGTGTGGCCATTTGGGATGGGATGGACGCAGTAGGGCACTTGTAGTGGTATGATCTGGCACTGTGAATAAAAAGCATGGTCCATCTGTAATAACAAAGGCCTTTTTTTGGTTTCTCTTCCTCCTTAAGGGAAAGATACTTCCATATTGATTTTTATGACTTTGTGTTATAAATATGCTGGTGAAGTTTTATTCTGTCCATGAGCAAAACTGAAGTTGACATTTTTGCTAGCAAGGAAGAACAACTTACGGCGTGCTCATGGTAAATTTGTTGTTCGATGATACCAGTAGTGAAGTGATCGTTTCCTCTTACCTCTGAATACTTAGCTGGACAGAGACTTTTTGGCAGCTGGGAGGTCACTAAGAAATTTCAGGCAGAGCTTTTGAAAGGGAAGTTAATTTAAAATGAGATGAATTTGAGAATAAGATGGTTATTCTAGTGCATAGAGGATCTCACCATAAAAAGTTACAGCAAAAGCCATATACCTGACGACATGATGGTAAAGGGGTTTTGTGTGCAGGGCGCTTTTTTTTTCCTTTATTCTTGCACTTGCTTTCAAGGATTTCTTTGGTAAGTTCCTTTAACAGTCAAGATAACTGGAAGGTGGTGAGCTCCTTCATATCCTGACAGGAGCATGTCATCGTAGAGGGAGGAATGAATAGGGAGTTCAATGTCCCTATTAAGGAAGGGACATTGAATTAAGCTGCCTGAATTAAGACGGCTTCATCTTCTGTGGACAGTTGTGTTGGAGGTGAAGTATCCAGCAGATGAAGACCATGGGAATTCATGCATTCCTCATGGTTAGAAATGAGCCTTATAGATGTGTGCAGGCTTCTTTGTTGAAAACCTACCCTAACCAATGTATTTCCAGAGACAATAGAAAAAGTAAAAGAAAACAGAACAGAAATTTCGTTATTATTTTGGCATCTTTTCTTCATTCTCTGACTATTTTATTTTGATACATTATGATGTAGAGCATGTTAACTACATTGTTGGAAGACCAAACCACAGTTAGCTTTTACTTCCCAGCAGTTTAGCTTTCCCAGTTCAAATATTGTGCAGACTGCAGCTTTACTTGGAATCTACTTGGGCATCTCACCAAGAAGCTTAGCACCTGTGAGAATGATGATGAAGGCAGAAATGAGTCTTGCCTTTTGCAGTGGAAGGGTTGATTTGGCAGAGCTCCCCAAAAGGGAAGTTCCCAGGCCATCTGTGGTTTGCATCTGAGTGGGAAGGGGCTTTGCATTAGCCAGGCACAGAAAGCTTACAGGTAACAGCGGAGTAGGAGTTGTTCAAGAGGAATGCTAACATATAGTGTGAAGAGAGGGAAGCTTTGTAATTCTATTTTATCTCAGAATAACAAGATACATGTAGTTTATTTTATATATATATGTGAGCATGCCAACTTTTTGTTTGCTTGGTCATACTTGTTCTTTTTTTTTAATAAGTCTACTTTCTAAAGCAATGAAAGCAGATCTTTTTTTCTAGCATAAGCAGAATTTTAAAGCAGTCCTTTTTTGCATTCAGTTAATTGATAACTCACTTTTTTCATTCTAATTTTACTACAGAGTAGATCACAGGAGGTTTGAAATTTTATATATAACTTACAGTAGTTATCCAGTTTCTCCTACTGCTCTGCAAGTAGGAGAAAAGGATCTAGAAAAGCTTGATGAAACAATCTGAAATATTTTTATACTTTCTAATTCGGAGTGTAAAGTGGGGGGTTCACTACTTGAAACCGGAAAGCCCCCACCATGCCCTAAGGGAATTCCACCAGATGGAACACGGCAGAATAGGTTGGGAGAGATACTGTGATGGTCTGGTGTTAATACTAACTGCCTTAAGTTAATACTGCCTTGTAGGAAAATGACAGAGCGACTTTGTTTTTCTTTCCCCATAGGTTACACAGTCTGGGCTCATAATCTTATAGCAATCGCTCGTCTTCGTGGCTCTGACCTGAAAGTACTGGAAGTCACAGAAGAAAGCATTGAATTCGACCAAGGAGAACTGGCTGATCAGGATGTGGATCCAGTACACAATTTCATTGAGCAAGTATCTCTCGGATTGGGTCGCCCTTGGCACGCTGTCATGGACATAGAGCTGCTCAGTGTCTTCACTGAGCCAACCCGTCACTTTTACAGAGAGATGCAAAGCTTCAGTGAAGGCATTTAGCCCCTTATTTACAATTCCTGTGGTTACATATGCAAGTAGGGTCCTATTATGTTTTTTTGGTAGTGTGAATTAACCCCTTTTGTGCTGTGTTTAATCAGTATTAGCTATATAGAACTATATATGTGTATTCTACTTCTTGATCAAAGAACGTAGTCGGGTATTGGTTTAGAAGCTGAAAGTGGCAGTGTTTAGGGTTTTCACGGTTAATGGACTTGTCTACCAAACCTTGCAAAGATACAGCCAAAGGCTGTCTGAGGTTGCCGGCTAACTTTACTTTAATTGAGTATCTGCATTTTGAATTATTTTGCTATTATATTGGAGTCCTGTGCTCGGGAGCCAACTGTTTTTAATACCCATATCCATAGCCCAGTGGATTTCTATGCTGTCATTGTATGCTTAATCCAGTAGCATGCTACTTAAGAGGCTTAAGGGACGAGAAGTCTATCCAGGGCTGTTCGCTGTAAGACTCTTACCTTGCTTGATTTCACGTGCGGATTCTGCAGCATGGCTTAACTCCATCCTTGGCTTTCCTTAGCTGCTAAGCGGCGGTGTGAAACACTAGCGTTCAGGTTCCTGCACTTACAGATTCACTCCATAAAGCTGTAGTCTTTTGGATTCTTTGCAAACTCCTCCTTGTTTGTTCTCATGTTCTGTCATCTTCCTTAAAAGTTAGCTTTGGGCCAAAGTTTAAAAGGAGAAAGCAAGAAATGTGCACTCCGGTGAGGTAAACGCATAACAGTGAAGATTTCAATACAAAGGTCTACACCTGCAAACAAACATTAGTCGTGAAATCCCTAACAACCAAGTCACTGGATTTTCTCTGTCAGCGCCTGTGTCAGCTGCCAAAGAATAGATTAAAAACGAAGAAGTGCCCACATGCTGGCAGGGGTAGGCCAACTTTTGGCCAGCCAGATACTGCTAGATTGTAATATATAAGGTCGAATTTCGACCTGTGGTACACAGCTGTGCTGTGGCTCAGTCAGCAACCTCAGAACTCTTAACAAACATGCACCTGTTTCACTGTGAATAGTGAATGTAAAGGAAGGAAAGGAAACAAATACAAAGCTTGTTCTATCACAGGTATGAGCTGCTATGATGCATGAAGAACATTCCATGAAGTATGTTTTAAAATCTTGTTATATCTGAGAGGCTTTAGAAGCCGATGTAACTGTTTCAGGGCAACCGCGGTACAGACGTGGTCTCTGTGAGACTTCCACCTGACCCCAGTTTTAAGTGGTACGAATGTTGTGCATTTAATGTTTAAAGGACAGTCTGCAATAATAAAGTAAGTGGCCAACGTGGGTGCCCAGCAGTGCTGAGACCTGGCTGCTATATTGTAAGCTTTGGAAAACACAATTTATGCAACAGATGTCCAGATATGATTCTATTTATGGAAAAAGTTTATATGTGTTTTACAAATGGTTTTACCATCTTATATTAAAATGACCTTTTGACAGGTGTGCGCTGTTTTGTCTCCAGTGAGCACATACCATGCGGATTTTATATGTACATCAGTAGAGTGAATCCACTGGCACAGTGTGTGTATATGCCAGATGTGGTGAGATTTTATCTTACAAATGTGATCAGATTAAAAAAAAAACTCCTGACAGAAAATGTAAGGAAACCAGCTGAATGTTTGACTTGATGACTGATGTTGTATGGTTTATGTTAAATGTTATATTCTTTTAATCAACGAATAAAGCATTAAAAATTGATCGCTGTATAAAATACTTTATTGTTATTAGCATGAAGATTTTTAGAATTAAAATGCAACATCGTTCATAAGATGTGTATAACTAGTAGCTCCCATTGTGTCTAGGTCAGCAGAAAAATCTAAACTAAGTCACAATTTTTTTTAATTTGGCTGAATTTTGTCAACATTTTTTGGGGTGGTGGAGGAATGGGAAGGATGCTTTGCTAAAGATCAGTCCAGTTAGCACAAACAGTATATCATTATATGACCTATTAGACTGATACAGTAAACTGTGGATTGTAGAATATAGAAGACTATTTTTGAGAAATTACTGCATCAATTGCAATCGCTTAAATCAAAATCTAATGTGCTCAAGAAAAATGTGTAGTACTTCTTTGGTGTCCCACTATTAAATAGATTATGAATACCTGCAACGCTTCAGTTTGACGTTTTATCCGTACTCAGAGTACACAGCTGTGCCTTCTGAATGAAAGCTGCAGATGTCTGGTCAGCTGTTGGAGAGCTGCTGTGCCCTGCAATGGCTGACTGTGCTGTGAGGCTTGGCAGAGTGGCTGGTCAGTGTGTGCGTGCCAAGCACGGACTTTACTCGAGCTTCTGAACTTCCATGTTACGATAGCCCAAACTGCTGCCAAGTGTGGAAATTGCACTGCTTGTTCAAGCAGTTTCCTAGATATTCCAGGTTTGGTAAGCAAGACCCATTTGCCAACATACTGAGGAGACGCTGTGGGTAATAAGGTAAATACAGCTACAGCTTTTCACGTTCCAGTACAGTGAAATACTGGGACTTGTCTTGGTGCCTTTCAGGGCTCGGCCTCAGGAGGGAGGTTTATGTAGCAGATAAATCTGATGGTGATTGCTCAGCAGCATCTGAACCTAAAGTTTGATTGTGAAGGGATCAAGATTTCAGGAAGTCACACAGAAAAAGCCAGAAACAAAGCAAATTCTGTGTCCTCTGGTTTAAACAGTTGCAGAATGGTAATCTCTCTGCAAGCTACTGCATTTTATGGGTAACTGCCTTACTAAGCAGAGTTGGGAAGTAACCTGTTTGCCTTTCAGTTGTATAAATGTGTTTTTAATCCACTTGGTCTAACCTATTTTCTGCTTTTAATTAACTGTTTTAATTAATCTTATCTTGAAAGATAAGATGAGGAGCGGGAGAAGCAGCCCACATGCCTGCAAAAGAGAGATGTGCAGCCCTTTACCCGCTGCAGTTGCAGCCAGAGCTGGCTCTTAGCAATGTCCACTTAGAATGCTCCAGGTCTGATTGTTTTCATACAGCCTGAAGTCTGTGCACTGGCTGTGGCTTGTGTTCAGGGAGTAAGTCAGTGTACTTAAAACAGATGGGTAGAATCTTTCTATCTTGGAAATTATAGGGAGTCCAGTAAAGCCAGGAGTGTTTGGTGAAAGTAATATCTTAAGCAGTGTTGGAGAAATGCACCCCTGATTCTTCTCCTGTCTTAGGAACAGATAAAAGTGGGGTTTGTTGTCTGCCTGTATTTTCAGCAGAAATCTTTATTAGTGATATGAAGATGAAGGGATTCAAGGTGAAGTGATCTGTAATTGTTAGAAAATTAATATGATCTTAATATTCTCTTGCATTTGGAGTGGGACCTTACAAACTATTGTGAAATTACTTTGAACTTGCATAATCCCCAAAGGAATTTTACTTTTGTTGTTTCTTTGTATTTCCTGAAGAGATGGCAATGTCAAGTTAGTCAAGCATTCTAGGTTCAGCTGCTGCAGGAGCTTGGAACACAAGCCTTCATCTCTCCAAACTAGGTTGCTTATTCTTTTGGGAGCGGGCGGAACAGTGACTTCCCCACGTACGCTTTTGTGTGACCTTTCTACATTTGACAGGTTACCATCTACCTGCCTTCCTGTTGCATAAACCTGAGCTTGTTTCCAAATTTGCAAATAAAATTTTGGACTGCTACTGAGGAGGGGGAAAAAGTCTCAAATGATGCCATTCTCTCTGGAGGATGATCCAATCCATACTTTCCCTGCATTTTCTTAGTCCAGCTATCTTTTCTTTTGCCTGCAGCTTTTGGCATAGACAGTTTTGGTGGAGGAGGAATTTTTCAGTGTTAACTTAGAACAAATATTTAACCCACACGGAAAAAATACTGTGTTTGCTCAGAAAACATAGGTATATTCATAAATAGTTTTTGCAGCCTCCTGGTTGAGTTGGGCAAGGAACAAAAAAAGGTTTATGGCAGTGTTATCAGCTCAGGATTTCTGTGCTATACTGTGGTTCTCTGTGCAGGGGAAAGGCTGCCTCTTTGGAACATTTGGAACTGCTGGAGCATTTTGCCGTTCTGGTTGCTTCTAGGGCTGATGACAAGGATAAAGGTAAAACCCAGTAATTCCTGTGAGAATCCTTGTGAAGTCTCTCAGGCAAACTCCTAGCCATCAACTAATTGGCTAAAACTGATGCAACAGCCACGTTAAACTACATGGTTAATTTAACATGGATGATGCTTTAAGATGTCTGTTGTCAGAATCTGTCATTGAATCACTGGAGTACAAAGGCTTATCTAAATGCTTTGAGGGCTAAACTAGAAGCAGAAAGGATAAAGAAATTGTAGGAGTATGCCATGGAAGAATTCTACAGCTGAAAGAAGCCAATGTGGGAATAATGGTAGGAGCAGGAGTACTGAGCTACATGAGAAAATGCTCCCTTGGCAGACTCAACCTAAGCAATTACAAAATATGTGGGCTGAGGTATTTTTGGTAACTTCTAATTATGGGGTGTGGTGGCTGCATTTACATTAAAGCCTGAAACTGTGCGTTATGTGTGCGTGCATGCAGAGAATGGAGCCTGGTGGTTGAACTGCTGCTGAGTTGGGGCTTGCTAAAACCAGTTTGCTTCTTCATCTCAGAGGGTCCCTTACCAAATGACTGTACTGAGTCCTTAAATGGTTTTCAAGTTGAAGCTAAACTGTCAGAACAGCCACCAGCTCCTAGCAGAAACCTTTAGATTGTACAGTCTCCTAAAAGCAGAGCTTGGCGGTGTCCAGATCCAGCCTGGCACTGGCCAACGCTGCCCTGGCTGCAGGTGGGTGCACTGTGCCTGCTGGGACAGCCTACTCCTGCCACAGGAACCTGAAGAGGGGAATCAGTAAGTTTTATAAACACAAACTTATTGATGCTGCAGTTTGCCACTACCTTCTTGTACCTTTTAATTCTGCTTTTGTGCTGCCTAGCATTTTCCTAATGCTGGTGTTAAAATCTGAAGCCTAATAAACTAAATTCATGTTGAGACAGTAAAAACACACCCCTCCTATTGGTTTGCTGCAGCCATATGTCTTCAAAGGCAAGGGCTGGGCTGTGCTGGAGCATCTCCTAGCTATGACTCCTTCCTCCCAGGTCATAAAAACCCCCTTGTACACCTCTTCAATAAACACTACTCCACTCCAGCTTTTGAAGAGTGATGGGAGAGTTGCTCAGCTTTTCTGCTGCCTCTTCCCCCTCCATATTGTGGCAGAACTGCCACATTGTAGAGCTTGAGATGAAAGATCACCTACGAGGCCATTAACAGAGGGGACGCAAGTGGAGAATCATGGTTATTCATCTCCACCTATCCATTATACCATCTTACCAGTGACATTCCTTTCATTTTCTGTAGATTTTTATTAACTGTTTCCATTTGTTTTCACATCTATTCATAAAGCAGAAAGCATCACTTTTGGCATGCAGAGAGACTCTCTGTACAGCTCAACCAGCACAAAGCAGCTGGACTTTTACAATAAGGTTCACATGATTTAATTTTATACACCTCTGAAGAGACTACTCAAGTTTGAAATACTTAATTTAAAATGACTATTGTACAGTGGAAATCACTTATTCACAATAATCATAGGTATTTAATTCTTTATTTACAAAATACTATCCTGAGAATTTTCCCTATTAAGCTTCAATTTGAGCAAAGTAGTTCGTATAGACCTAAGTAACAATGGTTACTTAACATAAGGAAAAATGCCAGTAGGAGAGCACAAAACTGGTTCAGGACATTCTCCAAATGACTGTCAAGTCTCCTGCTGTGGTTCTGGTTCTACAGCTGATGGATTTGACTGAGATGGTTCAACTCTATTTTCAGGAGGAGGTGGTGGAGGCAAAAATCCAGGTCGTTGAGGTGGATAGTGAGGATAAGGTCTCATTGGAAACGGATTTCTTACTATGAGAGAATCAGAGCAATCCAGTTAATATCCATCACAACAGTAAACATGTACACCTGCTCCTCTTGCTGGCTTACTGCTCAGCTAGGCCTATCTAACTAGAAGCCACGTGTCAGGATTCAAAGAGACAGAGATGCCAGGAAAGAGGAGGGCAAAACTATCAACTTTTCTCAGTAGTTACCTGCAACAGTCTCAAAGCAGCAGCCAGCCACTGCCAGCTCCTGGGCTGCTGCTGCCAACATCCCCTTCAGCCTGCTACAGCAACCCTTACTGACACACCTTACAGATATTTTGGCAGATAAATGGCTTAATTCTTCCCATATACCCAGAGTACAGGAAGAGGCAGAAAGAAGTCCTGCAGTCTGATACTTACACCTTGCTCCAGTCATGCAAACTCCAAGGGAAAACAGTTGTTTTGGGACGGTCCCTTTGCAGGGCACCAGCACACCTCAGGGCCAGAGGATGTAACTTTTAAGATTTATGTAAGATACGATTTCATAGGAAGAAAGGGATTAAGGTAACCACCTACTTGCTTTCCTACCCACCCCCCAAACAAATCCTTGAAACGCTGAACAGTACATGTAGATGTATTTTCCAGCCAAAGCTAGTATTTGTAGAAAGGTCAAGATGAGCTGTTGTGAAAAAGGAAGTGCACAACACAATGAACCTTAATCAGAAAAGATGCTCCCTGTTAGCTGAATCAAGAAGCAGTGTGTGCAAACATGCACACATTTACCCTGTGGTAACTCACTACCTGCACTACCTGCACAAATCACCGTGAAACAAACGCTGGCTGAAGCACGTACTTGGCAGCGGAGGGCGTGGGAGCCCGAAGTCTCGTACTGGAAAGCATTCCCGTGGCCCATACATGCCAGCAGGAGGAGGGGGAGGGAAAGGAGGTCCTCGTCTCATGAAAGGTACTGGTGGTGCTCTAGGATCCACAGGCATCAGTGGAGGTCTGACTGGAGGGAAAGGTGGGGGTGCAAACCCTGAACCGACAGCTTCACTTTCGGGTGCCAGCGACTGATCAGGGAGAGAGTTCTGCAACACAAGGAAACCAGGGAAGTTAGCAAAGGGAAAGGGAACATCTCCAGTCAAGCCCACTTTCATGTGGGTGTGACACCAGGTAAGAGCTAATTCCAACTCGGCCTTAGCTGCAGCATAAGCCTGAGCAAGGCCATCTATGTGTACTGACCACCTTGCTTGACCATAGTTTCATCTTTTGGGATATAATTAATTTTAACAGGGATTATATTAGTATTATATTAGTATCAAAGTATTCATAAGACTGTGTTGTGATAAAGTAACCATACAATTTTATAATTTGCACTGAAGAGCACAATACAATGTGACTAATGGACTACAGACAAATGTTTCCATGTTTTTTTGCAGAAAATGAAAACTTCTTTAAATCAAGCCTCTCTTTAGCTACTTACACTAAGGTTAGAATGATCCTTCATCCCATCTCCACTTGGTTCTGTTCGTGGACTATGTTCTGAAGATGTCTGTCCATCTGTATGCAAAAGTTAAAAAAGTTATTCAGTGTTGATCTCTTTCTCTCCACCAATTTCAGGATTTTTTTCTGAAATCAGGATAGATTGGCAACAAAACCAACAGCAAGCAGCAGTTCCATTTTCCCCCTCCCTCTGACTAATATTTTATTTCTTTGGTAAGCCCTGTGCTGGGAATGGCTGTGCTATGATACGCTCTTGGCACAGAGCTTGACACCAATCCTATTTAAATATGACAAAAACCAATTCTCTCCCTGGCTGACAAATATCAAGGAGACTTCCAGAACTACATCAGTTGTGGACGAGCAGTCAGAAATAATAATCATCATCATCATCTTCCTCCTCTAATTTGCCTTATTTACTTTATAAATAAAGAGATAAATAGAAACTTCAGTGTTTTTACTTTTAAACTTTGCTGGGAACAACTATTTTCAGTAACAACTGGAGAAAATTATTAAAGAGAGTAGAATCTGATTGGATATAAATACACTTAAATTTATATTTAGTATATAAATATATATACTAAATAGACTTTCTTTAAACAAACAAACCCTCAAACCTGGGATTTGAAAAATATTTCAAGATTTCTTACACTTCAGCTTGAACAGACATCATTATACTAAAAAACAACAAACCAAAACAAGACTTCTAACTAGTGGCAGAATTTTTATGTGCCTGTTGTATTTCCACTCCTTGAAAGCAAACAAGGCTTTCTTCCAAATGAACAGACAGGTCTTTTCAAAAACTAAATTACTTGTAATTTCAAGCAGACACTGACTTGCTAATGATATTGTTACTTAATCTAAAACATTTCAACTCTTATGTCACACAGACTATTCATGCCTTGATATTTATGTTACACAACACTTTCCATTTTAGGTCCTTAGGAAGTTTCTCACAAACTCTGTCAATCTTTAACTCTTCTTTCTGACAAAAAGTTTCCTGCTCCAGGTACCTCCTCAAGTGAAAAGTTTCTATAGTTTGCCACCCCATCTTAGGAAAATCCATATTATTTTGTGCATTTTAAATAACATTTTGATCATCTTCCTAAGAAGTGTAACTTGTTAACAAGTGGGAGCCTTGATTTCAGTACTCTGCTGTTCTGAAGTCAGATGTGCTGCATGGGCTGGTTTTTGGTGGTTGGTTTTTTAACTGAAGAGATTTTTTGGGGGGGTCTTGGGTTTTTTTACAAAAAACTCAACTCAGCCAACTCTAGTGAAATTATGTGTCTCTAAAAAAGCAACATTCGCACAGACTCAATGACCTGGTAAAATGCTGGCAACATGGTTATCCAAAACTGTTTCCATTCCCTGGGTTCTGAATTGCCCAAGAACTGAATACAACGTTTAAAAAAAAAATAAATTGTTGTTTGGCAGTGACTGAAGAACAAGGTAAAAAAAGGATGCATTAAAAAGTGCAAAGACAGTGCACCTCTCCTGTCCTTCAGTCAGCAGCCAGGTGCTTGAAGAAAGACCTCAGTGGAACATGAAGTACTAGAAAGCAGAAGTGAGAGAAAGAAGTGAAACTGACAGAAGGCTGGGAAAGAGGGAAGGTCAGTAGCTGCACAGGGACAGAACTGACTGCCAGTAAAAGAACATCTCCCTTTGAAACCTTAACCTTCAACCTGAAACTAAATTCAGCATTCCCAGTTCCACCAAGTACCAAAGGTTCTATCTCCTTTGGCCAGAAATGGTGCAAGGGAGATGGTAACCTCCTACTAATCCTATCAGTAAGTGAGTCCTGGGTGGTGAAGTTTCTGTTGGGAATTTAAGGGCTTCACTTTGCTGACGAATCAGACACATGTGACTTACCAGGGCATTACATAAAGATGAAAAATGCTTAGTAAGTATTAAGCTCTTAAGCTGTCAGTGATAAGGTCTCAGTGATTAAAACTTTGCCTATGAGCTTCTGGCAGTTGCCAAGCATCAGAAAATAAAATGTACATAATCGGCCAATTCAAATCTTGTGGGTCAGTGGAAGTTGTGAATCAACTGGGGGCAACTGCACTGTGAACTACAAAAAGCTGCCACTATGGTCAGCAGTTTGAAGAAAGAGCCCTCAGCACCTTCCACCCCTATGCACCAAGCCAGTGGACACTCGAATGGTTGCTTGTTTTTGTTTCACTCTTTGTGAGTCTAACCCTTTCTAACTTTACCAAATGTGGCACAGAAATGAGTATGTGTTTGTGATGTTTTAATGCTGTGATGAGCCTCATGGGAGGCACCAAAACAGACTCTTAACCAATTATGAGTGGTTAACATACAGAACAGGGAGGGTAGATCAAAAAAATACCTCATGACTGCCATTCATGGAATCCCACCCACCTGACAGCAGGGAGGGCTACTGCTCCAACAGAGAATGGCTGCATCAGGGCCAGCAGCTGTTAAATGTTTCTTACACAATGGAACTTCAAGCCTGTGGTAGCTAAAAACCTGTCCTCCTGCCACAGCTTACTGTGCACAGTCAGCTTACACTGGGATTTTCCATTTTACAGTGCCATGGAAGTGATTCCCACCTGTTTTATCAAAAGACTGAACATTGTAAGTTCGTAGCTCTGCTGGTCCAGAAAGTCTTCCAGTATTTGGAGGATTAGGGAAAAATCTTTCTTGTCTTCGAGCAGGAAGAACTGGATCAGCATAAGGCTCACCTAACATTGAAGAAATCACAAAAAACAGGTCTGTGAAGATTTATTCCTTCCATTCCACACAATTTTAGAGCAGAAAGATTCTCTGGGTACCTTATGCTCTTGTAAATATACAAAGTGTCTATTAATCAGGGTGAGCAAACAAATAACCCAGAGGAATTCCACCAGGTATATCCAATAGCTTATGTTTCTAAAGAGCTGCAAAAGAAAAAGTTCATTGACTTTTGGTTTAACATACATCAGAATTTTGAAAGTTATGACTGCCTAAGTTATAAACAGTGGGGCCTTGAAACAAAGGTTCAGCCTAGCAAAGAAGATCGAAGACAAAATAAGGTACTGTCATCATTGATGGGCCAGTCAAAAACCCATCACCACAAGGTACTACACATTTTAAGCCATTCTTAGGTAAGAATGCTGTTTTCCATTATGTTTCATAGTGCTGTAACATGTTTCCACCAACTTGCTGGGATCAGATCTAGTAATCCATCATGCAGCTACAAGACAAACTGTATCAGTGAGATCCAAGGGCAAAGGCGGACTTAAGAACAAGAAGGAAAGGCCAAGGAAACCAGACTACCTCTCTGCAGTATCCTGTCAACTGACCAGATGAGAAACTGCATCCTGAGAGGACCTGGAGTTCTACCACCAGGCTTTCACACAGATGTGTATTGCTTGCTGCAGTAGTAACTGAGGCACCTTAATCTGTGTACGTTACCTAAACTTTTATTTTTCTAAACTTGTAATGTTTTTTCTTCTTTATTACAGGTATCCAGAAAGGTTGTCCATCCCCCCAAGTTTTTACTTGAGAAATATCAGCAGAATCCTCTTAACTCATCTCTGCCTTCTCTGAGTGGTAATGTGCAATACAGATGTTTAGCTGAAGAAGTGAGAGTGAAGACTGATTTTTGCTGCTGTTAATCATTGAAGAGACAGTATCAGCAGGAAAACATGTGCCAGACAGGATGAACGTACCATGGGACTCCTGTACTATTAATATAAACGGGGATTTTTTTGAAAAATAGTATTTTTCAGCATTACCTAGTTTTATTTACATAAATTAGAACTTTTTTACTTCTTAAAACTCTTATTAACTATCCAGCCCAGACAGGTCTTCTAAGGCACTAAACAAACTCCCAGTAAAATGATGAAACCAAACAGTTGATTGTCCCTTGGTAATACCAATATATACTTAAAAGACAGCAGGGAAGTACAAGTAAGCCACACTGTTCAAGAAGAGGAAAAAAACTCCTATTAAAAAATCCAGTTCAGTAGCACTTGCAGGTCCAAGAAAATTTAATGTTTTTTAATTTAGTATTTTTAAACCCAAAATAGTTAAATGTATAGACTGCAAGTCAGTAACTCCTCTTTTCCATGGATACAGTAGCTAAGCAGAGTTTTTACCTGGTGGAGGCAGAACTATCCTGCGTTCTCTTTCCCAAGGAGGAGACAGGGATCCAGTATCTGATGGTGGTCGGTGGGGATCAGGTAATCTATCAGAATTCAGCTCTCCTCTTTCACTTCCAGCTTCGTACATGGCAGCTGGTCCTCTGGATCCTAATCGAAGAAATGGAGCAGTTATTCACCCTTGTGCTTTAAATCCACTGCTATGGCTTTCCTCACTCAGTCTGGGAACAGTGAAACAAAGCACGGAATGCCAACACTGCCAGGACACACAGGGCTCCACGGGGCTCTCCAGCTGTTTGCTAAGGACCAGCTGTGCCTATGAGAAGTGTTCAAAGGTGTGCAATGGAAAGGTTTGAGTTCGGTAACAGCACAAAACAGAGGACCTGCAATGCTTTTGAAAAAACTAGTAATTTTACAAGTTTCAGTTAATTTGAACCAGAAACCAGCATCCTCATGATAAATAATCTTCTCAGTGATAAAAACCTACTACTAATCAAAGTAGCAATTAGCATGCTGAGAGTTAATACTGGTATCATAAAACACCCATCTGTGTTCAACACTCTTCTGGTTCTAATTCTTTATTCAAGAAGAAAAAAACCAAACCACAAAATCCAAACCAGACAAAAGAAAAACCTCTAAGGCCAGGTCAACACATAATCGAGTGCCATAAAGATGGTAAAAATGAGTGGTTTTAGACTGCAAGCTTACTCTAAAATAGACTGGGTCTGAAAAATTAGAGAAATACTGAATTCTGCTATCATTCTCTAATTATCCATACTAAAATTCAACCTAAAACCTGAAGCCATTGCGTGTCTTGTGTACTCTGAGGTAAGTACTACAATTGCACTTATTGAAATCCTTATAGAAGAGGAATTTGGACATATTCCCACTAATTAAGTACAGGCATCAGTGGGTGTAATGGTAAAAATAAATTAAACAGTGGCTTCTTTATTACCTGTAACAGATGCTGAACTTCACTCTAGCATCTACCTACACTACTTTCATCAACATAACAAATATGAATGGAGGGTATTTTTCTTCCCTTACAACCCATGCCACCTCAGCTTACTGTCACCTACTCCTGAATCTCTGAATTGTACTCCTTACACACCAACTTCCTGGTCCCTTCTATCAGTAGGGAAGAAACTCCCTATCTATGATGGCTGCTTCAAATTTAGAACGAAAGGAAGGGAAACAATTTACTGAACCAGTAACTTTCTAATACCACAACCACCAATAAAACTGCCTCATGTTTTTGACAACATTCTCTCATGGACCAATGAGATGGAAGGGGCAGTATTCTTTCTTCAGAAAACTAATTGACTCCCTTTTACTTTAAAATGGTATTTATTTCAGCAGAAGCCCACCTGTCCAAGAAATAAAAGACAACAGGTACATCTGGCTTTTTACTTTTCTTAAATTATGCTTCTAAAATGAATCCACTGACCAACCTACCAATAAAAACTAGGTTTCCAATTGTGCTGTTACACATCCAACAGCTTTAGAAGCAAGCTGAAAAACAAGAAGAATTTGTCCAATTAACTGGGGATGTTGAATTGGTTGTTTTAATACTTTGTCACCAACAAGAGGAGAAGGTGTGACAGGTTTATAGGAGAGGAGAGAGAAATCCAGAATAGATAAATTTTCAAGTTTAAGAATTGTACCTCTTCCTCCTCCTCCACCTGGAAGCATAGGTGAAAGCCTTAAAGGACCCTCCAATAAAGTAGGAGGGGAAAGAAAAGCTCTTGTTTCAGATGAAGGCCGGCCCATTGGTGAGGGTCCATATGGGGAATGCTCTGGAACAGTTAAAACAAAATACTCAAGTTCACAATACTTAGTTTAACAAACTGTATAAATAACTTCTCAGGAGAAGTTAAAAACTAAACTGTGTAACTAAAATGAAAATTGTGCTCTCATTACCATGTGTAACATCTGCCCAGTCTACTCTCATCAATACTACAAAATGCTCTTAGTTTCAACAAAATACTTGACATGACCTAGAGTCACTTATGACCCAATTATTTTTTTTAATTGACTGGTATTTGTATATACACATGGCCAAGATAATTTTCAAACAATTAAATATGTGTGGTCTTGGGAAACAAAACCATAAACCAAAAGAATTAGTCTCTGTTTTACAATTCAATACTGTACCTCTGCCAAATGGTCTCAAGGGAATATCAAGAGCATAAGGGTCTTTTTCTAAAAGTTCAAGTTTAAATTCTGCTTCAGTTAATCTGTAAAGAGACAACAAATAAGTAGTAAGTGACCAAGAAATGCAGAGGCTTTACCAAACTACACTGTTTATTGCCAGACTTTCTACTTAACTAACTATTTAATGAAGCAAGGTATTTTATTCCCTAAATAAATAAGACAGGATGTCACAGTACTCTGAACTTAAAAATGCCTGGGAGTATTTCTCTATGTTGCTGTGTTTAAACTGCAATTCAGAAGCTGAAGTTGCTTTTTAGATACCACATTCCTAATGAGACATCACTCTAATTGCACTCTAAGTATTAGTTAACCTCACACCTGGAGGTTCCTCTCAACTACCACTCACCCTTAGCTCAGCAGTAGCTTCTGAGATAAGCTGTAAAATCAAAAGGTAACCATGACATCTGCTTGATACATACTTACTTAAACCAACAAACAAACAACCCCCTCCCCTTAACATTTGAGTTCTAGCACTACATTCTGCTTCTTTCCTTAAGTATTTAAATACTTCACATAGTTCCTAAGTTCTTACTTTCTTGCATATCATAATTACAGGAAAGCTCAAGTGACTTCCTTTCTTTCAGAACTCAAACACTGATCTCTCTGCTGTGTTTGGGCCACAATACATTAACAGAAAACATCAAACTGCCTAAATCCAACACATGCCGAACTGCATTTGTTTAGGAGTAGATAAGAACTGCACTTACTTTTGTCTGTTATGTGCATTTTCTTTTTTTATATCATTGAGATGTCTTTCAGCAGCTCGGGCGGTCAGCTTTGGGAAAGGATAAAAACCAGATGCTTAGATATTGCTATTTTTTGATTAAATGCTTCATAAATGTGTCAATTCCTAGGTCCAAGACATTCTATGTGAAATGTATAGATTGCATTTTCACAAAATATGACTCATGTACGGAGTCTCATATATGTGGACCTGCAGGTCCTTAAAACTTAGGAAATGGAATTCTCTGGCTATAGCTTCTTTGAAGCATCTACAGAAGATTTAAAGTCTCAAACTCTATGTAAGAATGCTTTATTCTAAAATCAGATAGGTAAAATCTCTGGAATTATAACCATAAAGCACCATAGCTTTTTAGCAGGATTTTATCTTAGATGTTTTGTAAAGTGAAGAATATATTAGTCAGAGGATATTTTAAATTTTCCTGTTTGGAAAAGAAAGGCAAAAATGGATTTTGTAGAAACACTCTTAGGAAGCTGTCAATGGAACGTACTGTTCTCACAGGACATAAGGTCTTCTACTTGTAGATAAAAGAAGTGAAGTACACCCCAAGAAAATATCAAAATGGCATTGAAACAAGGCCAAAAGCTTTCATTATTAGTAAAAAGTCACACATTTGTTATATGGTGTCATGTTCTTCTAGCAGATTTATTGCTATAACAAATGACACAAGATTATCATTTTACTGTGTTCATAAGTATCCAGCTTAATTTTTCCAACTATTTTATATAATAGAAGTATTTTTAACATGCTTTTGTGTATTTCTGTAAGAAATCCATATGTTTAGAAGTGAAACGTTAGAGATAATTTTGATGATCTGTTTTTAGTAAGAACTAAAAAGTGATAAAGCAAACTTTTCAAATAATGAAAAATGAAGATGCAGAAAACGTGGAAAATTCAGTATTTGGAACTTACCCAATTATCATGAGCTTTTTTCTCATGTGAAGTAATCTGTGAAAGAGAGGTTCATTATTCACCTAAACCTCCAAACTTATGATAATATATATACTTTTTAAAATAAATTTAATGTGTGCGGGTAATTTACAATGAGATGCCTAAACTGAAAATTCAACTTTTCAAAAAAGTTATCTGGTAATCTCTGCTATGAAATCGTGTCAGTCAAAACCAGATGACATTAAGAAGAGGAGGGGGAGGCAAAATTAGACACCCAACAATGACCAGCCAAATACAGTTCACAAGCCAACAGCAAGTGGCATTCCAGTTGCACTAACATCCCTCCTACTGGCATAGATGTTGTCACAAAGTAAAAAATACCTGATTCTCATAAGAACGAATGGTTCTCTCCAGCTCTTCTTCAAGATCCTTTGCTCGCTCCCTGTAACAAAAGGAGAATTTATGACATTGTAATAAAATGTGCAGGAAGTTCAGAATACAATAAACTCAACAGTAGTCACAAAGTGTAATTAAGATTTTTTTCTTATCCAAAAGACAGTATTGTCACTTATGCCCATGGGATACAAAAAAATTATACTAAGAGTGGAAATTCTAGGCCTTACTTCACTGAGAACAGGGATGTTAACAAAAGAACAGAACCCAAATCCCAAGACAGCCACGAGTTTTCAGCAGTTTGTGATGTTTCCAACACAAAGGCTATCCTTCCTCACATGCCCTACCAGGCAGCCTCACCCAGCTGTGCACAGGAACTGCTGTGGCTGGAGCACCACACTGTCAGGTTCCAGTCAGTCCTGAGGGACAGTCAGTCACCTGCACTGAAGTTACTTCAAGACCTCACATACGATGCCACCTTTGCTGCCAGCTGCCCCGTGCACAGCCTCTCTGGGTTCTACACTCTCGCAGCAGGGGGACCAAAGACACAGACACTGCTTGGTTATACTGAATTTGCAACATGAGTATTCTCTTTAAAATTAGGATGCCTACAAAATCCATGTTCTGAATAAATCAGGAAGAGTAAATTCTGTCTTCCTGTATGAATACTGAAGAATGCCCACAAGAAAGAATTCATCGAATTAACTCTTCAGGAAGCATTCATCACTATTGTTAGGCCTAATACTCCCATAAACACTGAGGTAAAAGGGCACATATACATTACATATTGAAAAATTATACCACAGTTAGAGAAAATACAGAAAAAACCCAGAGGTACACAGCTGGTGTAACAAAAACCAGAGCAAAGCAGTTAAAAAACAGCTACAGCAAATATTCACCCACGACAATATTTTAGTAAAGAATTTCTAAGCAACAAGACTATCTGACAAGCTTTGAGATACAGAAATAGAATACTGTAACTATACAGCATAAATGTTAGCTCTGTAGGAAAACTGAACATTCCATTTACTTCACAACATTCTCTTAACTTTGTATTTTTAGCTTTGTTCAGTAAAGGGAACTAGATTAGAGGACCCACTTCTACCACACCATTAAAGCTGATGTATCAGTACAATTAGGATTCTAATGAAAAAGCAGTTGCCATCATCTTCAACACCCAACTGTTTTAACAAAGTAAAACCACCCTTAGTCTGTACTAGTACACACAAACTAGCATCCAACACACACACCACAAAGAAACTGGAAGAAAATACATTTGCTTATGCTGTGGTTTTTTTTCAATTCTCTACTGCTCTTTCTTCGCTTTGGAACAAGTGATTACCAGCAACTAAAATCTTCCATTACCTGTAGCTGTTAAGTTCTTCAGCAGCATGAATAATTTTTTCATCTACTTTAGAAAGCTTTTCTTCCTTCTGTAGACGTTCCCTCTCTTCTACTGTCAACTTCCTTTTAACAAGATTCAAAAACTATGGTTAATTGTGTTTCAAGTCAACAATTTTGAAAGCAGTCACAAAACATATCAAACAAACTAAAACCCATACTATACTAATGGTCAGTGATTCATTCTGGTATTTTCTAAAAATACTTTTTTGAGGAAAATAGATTGTTACTGTTTACTAAAAAAAAAGTCTTTGCAGGTCCCCCTTTTTTATCCTTATGCCTTATTGGGCAGTATAGAAAAGAAAACTCATACTCCAGTCCACAGATTATGCACAAGGTAGATGCATAACACACATGGATACCACTGCTGTGGATTTTATCCTGAATAGATAAAATGGTCATTCTCCAGCAAACAGCAGTTCTTAGCAATCAAGCTGTCCAAATCACAGATCTTGTAAACATGATTTAAATTTCTTTTCTACTCAATCTTAATTTCCTACTTTTTCATTTCCCCTGTTTGAACAGACCCAGTTTTCAGAAGATGCCTTAATTCTAAATATTTTTTGTGCTGCTACATCACCACACCAGCTTCTCCCCTCTCCTTTCTGGCTTTCCTAAAATTCTTTGATAAGCAGTGCACATTTGCTGAGTTTTAGTGAGGTTATTTTTAAATATCATCCACACTGTCTGCTTTCAGCCTGCTTACTGTATTTTTTTAACATGTTCCTTCCCAGTCCCTCCCTGCTCTTTTTAAAAAATCAAAATGCTAATGCAGGATTTGATTTCTAGGATTTGTTGCATCTACAAAGATGCCAAATATCTACACAAATATACATGCTACAGAGCAGACTACTGAAAGCAAATACTTCAAAAATACTTCATACACACTGCTCAGTACAGGATCTAGTCTTGTGCTGAATTCTCTTGCTGTCTTCAAGATCATGCCAACTTTTTGAAGAAATAACTTTCGATTAGTAAAATTGTAATTTTACCATCATGCCCTAAAGTGATATGCCCTGCTACCATACACACACACACCTGAAGGTTACTACATGCCCTGGACCAATCAACTTTAATTTCTTGTCCTAAACATATTTCTGACTTCAACCACTAGGTCATAATCCCCACTAACACTCTGACTGTGAGACAGATAACCAGAATAGGAAGGCTGTACTTTCTCAGTGAGGAAAACCTGATTCACAAGGGTTCTGTGTTGCTTACCAACAAGAGCTTGCCTACATTTGAAGTTTAATGTCTATCTCATCATTCCTATGGCATTCCTAAAAATGTATCTCAAAGTTAAAGCACCTACTGATTTTCTCTCAGCAACTTTGACACATGTATTACATCATATAATAATTAAAGCAAAAATAATCAAGCTTTCCCACTTTAATTGCCTGATTTCCATAGATTAAAAATCTGTTGCTTCTTGTTCTCTGTACTTCCTTGTGGAACAGTCCTAAAATGAATTAATTGTTTCATGGAAATAGTTTCCATAAAACTACTGTAACCATAAATGGACATGGAAGTGTAATAAATTGTTTTCACAGTTCAGGAAATTCTGGAAAATGGTATTCAAACTTTCAATCATTTTCAGTCCCCCAAATCAGAGTTACATTCAAATCAAAGAGCTAACATTGAATATAAAAAGAGAAACCAGCACCTGTGTAGTTTCATTTCGTTTTCTTGATAAAGCTCAGTCATCACTTTAAGTTTCTGCTGAAGCCTTTGAACTTCACTTTCAAAACGTTCATTTTCAGACTGCAAGGAGGCTTGTTGGCTTTGAAGGTTTTCTATGCGTTCTGTCAAATTTGGAGATAATTACACTGAGATAATATTGGCAATATTTTAATATACAAGAAGTCTGCAAAAACCTTTGATCCTATGTTGATTTAATAACATAAGATACAAAGTTAGTATATGACACAAAATGAGAAACCAGCAACTATTACTGCACTGCACAAAGTGCAGCCCTGTGAGTGTATCAGGCCTTTGCTCCAAACCACATAACTTCTTTGAAAACAACTCAGTTTTGTAATTCAGAATCTAAATTTTCTTAGGGCTCTTATTATTGTAATTATTTGACTAAAGGAGTAAAACTAGCACCACCATATGCTCTTGCAGATTGACCCCCACAAGGTCTTCCTCAATAGCCTGAATGGGTAACTCAGATTTGTCAAAATACCTTCATCTTTCCAAACTGAACTCAAAGTCATGTTTCTTTTGCTATTTACTATTCCTGTGCCTCTTTCCAAGAAATGTAACAAAGTTTCAACTGAGTTGGAATATCTTTATGGGACAGAGCTACAGTCAGTTTGGAGAACTCACTAGCACAAGGAATATGCTTAAAGGACTGTAAGAAACTGAAAAATCAGTCTGACAGAGCATTCACCACCCAAATAACAAAGCCATACATTCATAAATGATGGCTATTCTGCTGGCTAGGAGTATGAAAGCAATGGCTAATTACAAGTTTCCATTTGCATTTCAGTGGTCTTCATTTCATAAGGTTTAATTCAGTATGTCCTACACAACAAAGGAAAAGAAACAGAGCAAGATGTTTGCAAGTTCAATTCACTAAATGCAGTACTTTATATTTTAAAGATTGAGCTTGCACCCATTACAAACTAACTATAATTAAGCTACCCTTTTAATAGATGATTTTAAAATTTAGATTAAAACTCCACTGTTTCATGTACAGAAATTATGTAAAGGAGGTATTATGTATTTATTAGCATCACCTTGCTCTTGTATTTTAAGATTCTATAACTTAAGTTACAGAATATTCCAACAGAATATAACCAAATTTGCAACTTCGATTGCTCTACATCTAAAATCATGTACTTAAAATAGCTAAGCAACTTAAACACTAATTTTAAAAATTAAGTAGTTATTAATGTAAACTTAATTCAGTTTTTACTGGAATTAATACTTGCAGACTGTAACACCATTTTACCAAAGGAGTATCTTATTAAAGGCAAAACAAGATTTAATTACCTGCAAGTTCTTCTTTAGCTTTATTTTCATCAGACAGTTTTGAATACATTTGGTCTCTTTCTGCTTCCATGGTCTTTAAACAAGCATTTAACTACAATCAAAATTGAAAAAAAAAAGAACATTATAAGATTACAAGATTAAGAAAGTGTTTGCATGCAAAAAAAATCTAATTAAACATTGAAAGACGCTGAACTCTGATACTGGTATTATCAGAATAATTACATATATTCCCTCCAGTTTCCCCTCTTCCACCCACAACTTTCTTAAAATCACGTACCTTTGCAGCATAGATCAATTTCTTTACAGTTCGTTTTTGCTCATCATCTGCTTGAAGGAATAGAACAATAAGTCACGTAAAAAGCATGAAAAGGTTTGTGACAGAGCTTACTGCTCTTATTTGGGTTTTATACAAGAGCAATGCCAACATACCACAACAGGCACAGCATACTTGGAGGATAAAAGAGCAAAAAACAGAGTGTGAGTAGAAGACATGCCAGTATTGTAGTGCTTTGTTTGCCAGTCAATCACGACTCAGACTTAGTTGTCTTTATCAGATCTGTTAAAAGTGAGATGCTGAATACACATGTAGGATTCATGGACATGTGCCCTATACTATCATAAGCACCAGCACAAAAAGAAGCTGCAGCAAGAAAGAGGAGGAGGAGGAAGGGCTTTTCTGTGTTGCTGTTTAAGGAGACTCACATCTACACCCACTAGATGACAGTGCTACCACTCTGCCTCCAACAAGTAACACCTCTGTAAGGATAAGGAAGCAGAAATTAGGCTCTAAGGACCCTCAGTACTGCTGCTGGGAAGAGCTTAAAGAAGAAACAACAGCAAGTTTTCCACTCAGAAATGCCGCAGAGTCACTGCTTAATACACAGGCACATCCTGCAGAATGACACTAATGACATGAGTGTCATTCTGCAAGAGACTGACCACCGAGTTTTGATATTGCCCTGTGACAGTCTGTACGCCACACAGTGCTGAAGAGGACAGGCTGCTATTCCAGAGATGTCCAAGCATCAGTTAACTGTCTGACATGAATGACATTAGGTGAGATTTCAAAATCTTACTTCTATAAAGCTAACTTTTCAACTTTCCTGGAAGTTAGTCAGTTCTTTATTTCTAAAACATCTGTTAAATATTTAAATAGGAAACCAACAAAGCATACCTAAATGCTCTCCATTCTCTGTTTCACCCTTTATATCTGTGTCCCAGTGGTTGTCTTCAGCATCACCATCTTCTCGTATTGCTGAACTCCAGTCTTTCATGTTCAGTATATATTGTGTCAGTGACTAAGAAAAAGCACACAAAAACCTCACAAATACAAGCAATGAAAATGTAGTTATCATTACAATTACTTTCCAAGATTTCTGCCTTTATTTACTTGCCTTAGTAGATTTAGTCAACCCCACATACAAGATTTTAGATGTCTGATAATACTTTTTCTATCAAAGCATGTATTTGCAGGTCAACAGGTACATCCTTATGAAGAATTTTCAGATAGCTGTAAGCATACAAGCTTTTAGTGGGGCTTGTGTATGTCAGGTACACAGCTGCAGCAATATACACTCAAGTTCCACACTCTAAACTGGGGATGAGGGGAAAGCCAATACTCTATCAGAACTAAAAGACTTTTTCCTTAGTTGTCTTTATCAGACTGCTCCATTGTGCTGCTAAGCAACCTTTTTTTTTGCTTAGCCAGAAACATGACATTAGAGAATAGAGACAGCAATGAAAAGCCCGAAACAGTGTAAGGCATATTAAGACAAAGGAGAGGTTGTCAGACTTTCTTGGAACTCTATGATTAGAATCAGTCTGATTAATTTGATTAAATCCTAAATGTCATAATTTACCTTGATTTGGCTCTCTTTATTTTTCAAAACTTCTTCTACATCTGTTTTAGATGATTCAAACATCTTTGTTTGTTCATTTAGTTCACTTAGTCGTTCACCCCATCCTTCAGCTTCTTGTAAAAGCTAAAAAGAGAAATACAAGATTAGTGTGATTGTCTACAAAACCAAGAATCAAGGATGAATAGTACTGAGCCTGTTATGTGTATTGTCTATACATAAGTGGGATTTAAACCTCTCAACCACCAGTAAGAATTAGCAGAGATAAGACCACAAGAAAGTTACTTCAAGAGCTGAAAATTGAGACTTCTATGTTATAGTTCAGTTGCTTTAGCTGCTATAGTGATCCATTGTAATTAGTTGTTAGGAAATTTTTAAGCATTTATTGGAAATGTTCAGGTTATTCCATTCAAGTTTAAAAACGTTGATGTGACAATAGCAATAAATATAAAGTAGTGATAATTTATGTAACAGTGACATACACTGGGGAATGGATGGAAAACACTCACACTCCAATATGCACACACAATTCTGCAATTGTGACTGTGTCTTTTCAACTTCGAAGCGGTCAGAGGAGTAAGGGAAAACAGGAAGCTTTTAGGCAGTTATTTATATTCATGTGACTTGCAAAACTGTATTATTTCTCCTCTTCTCCACGGCCCTTGAAGTAATTTTAAAATTTTATTTTTAAAAAGCTTCTCCATTAATGAAAGCCACGTACGTCAGCTGTACGTAATCAACACCTACTAATATGTATCTCTGCAATTAACTGTGCTTAACTGAAACGATAGGTAGGTTCCAAGGTTACATTTTACACATATTCCCTAGTAAAATCTCATTTCACAAAAATATTTTTACAGGAGTAAAGGGACTAGAACACTTCATCACCAGCTATTAAAAATAACAACTGCAACATATTAACTAATTACACTGTGAGAACAAAATTGAACGGATGCAAATTTCTGTTAAGACAAAACATTCGCTACAACAACATAGGGTAAAGTACAAACTGTCTTAACAGTCTGTCAAAAGATATTGCTTAAAGTTGCAAAACAGGCAATCACTTTAAGAGCAGTAAATGTACAGAAAAGAATCACTAGGTTGAGCAATGAGAACATAACAGGCAGTTATACTAAAAATAAAACCAGAAAACGGTAATTGAACAGGGGAACTGCCATGCAAATAGACAAGCAAGCCTGAACACTACTTATCAAAGATAAACTAGAAGGCACAGAACAAAGGTATGTGACTAGAACTGAATTAACACACATTGCCCCTTGACACACAGTTGCCCTTTCCAAGCAGTAAAAGGCATGTATCAATTTGCAGCATCATGCAAAGAACATATTAGGGATTAGAAGACATACACAGACAACTATATTTATCATTAATTGCCATAATCAAAAGATGACTTTTAAGAGATTCCTTCTTCTTGAAACCAAAGAGAAAATAAATTTACATTGTATAAACTGACTTTATACATGTGTAAGAATTACAATAAACAGCAAGGATTTGCAATGAGCTAAAGCATTATATATTTCTAATGTTCCTGAAGAAAAAAAAATCAAACCAAAAAACCAGCAAAGCACAGAAGTTCACTAACAGTTCCCTTGTTCAACTCAAAAGGCCCAGTCCCCTCTCTGACACATCACACAGGCACATCTCTTAGAAAGTTTAAGCTGTGATGTGCCAGAAGATTATGACCCATTTGCATAAAATGGAGAGAGAAGAAAGGACTCTAGTTTCTGTGAACAAATAACACCTTTGTTACCTTTTGAGCATATGTGAAATTCCATCTTTAAAAAAAGTAAGAAAGGAAAACAAAAGAAGGATATGGATATTCTGATATAGTAACTAACTCTCACACTTAGAAAGCACCTCAGATATGAGAACTCAAATAAGTAAGGCAGACACTTTCTCTTTTTCACTTAGCAGGTTCCAGCAACAAGTATTAGGTTATTTATCTACTAGAAAGCACAGCAAACTATGCACAAAGTTTTCAAACTACTAAAAACTGCAACAAACCTCAGTTAACAAGAAAGTATAGTGATTAATTCTAAAAAATGTGGTTAAGGAACAACTTACACCCAAGTCATTTTATCTGGAAGAAATGCAAAAGAACTTTTTTTTTTTTTATCTAGGAACATGGCAATTAAAACCTGGAAATCGATTTTACTGGTTTTCATTGATATAAAATGATTGCCTGAGAAATATAGGCAATTGCCAGCATTTAGTATTATCCTTCTCTAAGTACTATTTTTTTTACTTTATTAAAAAGGCAGGAAAGTGAAGATTTTTGTCACATACACGAATAATTGCATTATTTCTGTTTGAACCCAAGAAATCAGCACAAGGAGGAAAAAAAAGAAAAATCCTCTCTATTAAAACTTTATGTATTGCTTCTCAAAATTTATTTACATAAGAATACTGTCACATTTGAAACAAAGCACTGAGACCAGACCCTTCCTCCTCACAAAATTGTATGTAGAGATTAGAAAAAAAAAAGACTCTTGAAAGAAAATAGTTCTCAAGCAACTTAATCTCATAATGATAACAGTCAAATCAACTGCTTCTCCACCCACGGCTCTTAATAAAACTGTCCTCTTTCTGGTAATCACAAACATGGACTCCTTCTAGAATTAGGGAAAAAGATTAAGTTTTACTAACAGAGTCGTGCAGAACTAAAATATTCCTCCTGTTAAAAAAGCTTGACATACAACCTGTTCTCACAGAAAGGACTAAAGCATTCCCCAGATTTTTATAAGACTGCTAAAAAGCAATAGGCCTTTACTTCCATCACTACTCCTTCCCCTCTGCAAATATCTATCAGGTTATTCCTCAGACAACAGGGAGATTATCAGTCAGTCAGGAAAATAAACACATATCCATTAAAATCACAATCACCTCAAACCAACATTACACAGAACATTAAACGTTCATAGAAAATACCTATTTGTTAGAAAAAAAAGAAATAGCTTCACTGGAAAGCAACCTATTGCACAGGACAACTATTGCACAAGCTAAATATTTTAAAATATTCGGTGTTCTTTGTGATCTGACTGCAGCACTGAGGAAAACAGACAACTAAAATTTGAGAAATAACAGTCTTTTCTGTTCCTGTTACATACCTGACTTTCAATTAATACAGGTACAGTGGTACTAGAGTATGTTTTTTACCTGCCTTCTGAATACTCTGCCATTCCTCAATTTCTTTGGTTTTCTAGATCAAGTAAAAGAATTTTCTCTCTGCCTCTGTAGAGAATCCTAGCTGTGGACTTGTTCAGATATTTCTGCTTTACTCCAGGTCCCAACAAAGTTCTTATTAGACTTACATTACCACATGCTCTCCCTTCCACTGAACTCCACGCAGGATTCCTCACAAACTGTAACCACTGCATTTCTTTTAAAAAAGGGTTATTTTAGACAAAGTTACTCCAATGTAAAACTGGTTTAAAAACTGTATCATCTTCCTCATTCCATTTACTAAAACACACAAGAGGTATTAACAAACTTGTTGAGGAAGAGCTTTTTGGAGAAATCATATTTATTAGTATCACAGGAAAACACAGTATTTATAAGGACAACTAGGAAGAACCTACCTGTTTCTCGCTTTCCTGGAGATGGCTGTTTTCATCTACTGCATCTTGAACAGATGTCTTGAGTCTCTCAGTATTAATCTGATACACTTTTAGGGTGGACTTGGCCTAAGTAAAATTAAAAAGTGTGCTGCTTAAGTGGTATTGGTGAAGATACAGGTGGGATCATGATGATATTACTGAACTTGTCTTAGGTTTTCTGGCTCTGCTACATACACATTCTCATATGTTCTCTACAACTTCAACAGCTTTTGCTGACTGTAGTTTTGCAATACTATATATCATTCAGGAGTAAGAAAGCAAAGAAAAGACAAGGTAACTACTTCTCAACAAATGCCAATCTCTATATGGAATTAAAAGCTGCTCAAACAAGCCACACTGAAGTACTAAGCCTTACAAAGTCTTTTGGTTTACACAGTATATGGTCTCTGCACCCTTAATAGAAAAAAAAATCAAAACAGTAACTACATGGGGAATAGAGAAATTGCAAAGATTTGAAAACAGAAACTATAAAGGTTAGACATACCTCGTCAATTTGTGACTGGATAGATTTTTCTTCATTCTCTAAAGACTCCACTTTCTCCTGGATTTCAGCCACCTTAAAATTATTAAATAGCTGTAAGTCATACAGCTTCTTTCACATATTTGACTGACAATGCCTAGGCAATTAATAAAATAATTTTTATTTTCTAACTGAGTAAGTTCTACTGCTGAATCAGTAAAAAAAAGTGTGTAAAAACAGCTTTTCTTCTTTTGAGTATTTTCCTTTATCATTTTTCTAAGGTTACAGGGAAGACAAAATGGAAAATGTAGTTTTTATTTTAGAACACACAAAGAAAACAGTTTATCTTCTCTGCAGATTTTTTATGTGAGAGTTTTTTTTTTTAATTAATAGAAATAGAGACAGGATTCTATTTATTCTTACCAAGGTATCATTTTCTGACTGCCTAGATTTTTCTTCTTCCAGTTCTTTTTCCAGATTCTCTATTTCCTCGTTGAGTTTCAAGTTTGACTTGTTCAGTTTTTCATGCATTTCCTAAATCAAGTTGGTTTGTGAGTTAATAAAATATTTGATATTAATTACATATGAAGACAACAAGTATATTTTAAATATAACAGTAAAGTATTTTTCACTCAAATACTCTAGAAACTCCTGCATGAACAAAAGCTGTAAAAATTAGCTCCATAGGATCTGAGGTGCAAAACGAAATAAACCTACTTGCTTTTTGACATGAATTTTATAGAGCCTATTAGGTATTTGATTCACTTATCCACAACTCTATTACAAATATATCCTCAGTTTGGGGGATACAAACAATGTAGTGGTAACTTTTCTTTAAAATTGTGCACCTGTAGCCCATACAAAGTATTTGAATTAGACCAGATGTGAGAAAAAATACTTCATGCACTACCCTCTCCCCTAGAAATGGGAACAATTTACTCCTTAAAATTAAATACTGTCCAATATGCAATTTGTTCTAGCATCATTCATCCTCAATGCAATTGTTAAAAAAGGCTTCTCTTAATTTAAATGCTTTGCAGTCATTTTCAGTAATCCAATTAAAAGAATTGACTTGGAATTTTTGGGTTTTTCTGACTTTTTTTTTGCTGTTGTTTTTATTTATTTGGGTTTTTTATTATGGGCCACATTTTCCTAAAATACTGCCTTACATTGTAGAAATAACAATTTCCATTTATCTTTTTACCTCAAAAAAAGATGCGTCTGTTGATTCTTTTGTAGTGTTACCATCCTTCAGAGACAATTGTAAATCTTCAAACTGAAAAGGAATTACTTTATGTCAGAATATAGGTAAGTAATTGATTAAATACTAGCATTAATTTGCAATACTCTAGTCTGAAACACAGACATCACCTAAATATTTACAAATGCACCTTGCAGCAAACCAGGAAAGCCTTAACCCTACTAACTGACTATGCCAGTGATGTAAACTAAAAAAAGACATTTTGAAGTTGCTTCAAGTGAAATATATCCTATTGAAAGTTTAAAGGCAGAATTTGCTAACACCTTAATTGCTCTTAAAGGCACTGACGGAAGAAAGCACTAAGAATCCCTTTGAAAGCTTTAAAACATCTTACTTCTAGAAAAGTTAATACTTTACTTGATTGAAGTATGACACATCTGAAAGCAATAAATGAGCACTGTTACCTCTTTTTTGCAGAGGCTGAGTTTTTCAAGAATTTTGCATTTTTCTTCAACTAGTTCAGCAATTTTATTGGCAAGCTGTTTTTCCCTTCCTGAAAAGCGAAAGACAAGCAAATGTTGCATCATCCAAATAATTAAAGGTGAAAAAAGAAAGAATAAAGTAATATCCAAAGAAATATGAAAAATGAAATATCAAAAATAAGCTTACCTGCATAAAGTCGACTTCTAACCTGAAAAAAAAGAGAATAAATACTGAAAACGTCTGATCAATTATTCTCACATAGTATCTGAAAATTAATCTTTTAAGCTGTGACTCCATGACAAGTTTAACCATTGAACTTAAAACAGGAATATAAATATGGGCTTCTATTAAAAACTGGCAATCATATCCTCTGCTCTTACCTCCTCTATGTCTGTGTGTTTGCCCCATCCTTCTCCCACTCTTCTCAGACAAAAGAGGGGAAAGGAGATTAATTTTCACCAGAATCACTTTAATAACACACCTCTGTATATTCACCACATAACCATGACCGCCTACACAAAGCCCTGTAGTGGACAGACACGGTCAGAAGAGTAGGAAAGGGAAGGGTGGGGGAAGCTCCACACATGAGCTCAGATCTCCTATTGGGAAAGATCTCCCACACATTACAACACAGGACAGTAAAAGCTGCAGTAAGGTACTACCCAATGGGCATCCTTCAAGTGCCAAGTGAACAGCTGCCACGGGGTCTAGTGCCCTAGAACCAAAAACTAACAAACTGCAGGGCAAAATCTGTCACACATGGCCTGTACAAGAGATGCAGAACTTGGCTGAACCCACAAAACTGTGACAACACAATGGGCCCCTCAGATCTTCCCTGTTTCCTCCTCATTTAAAACCAAGGAGTCCAAATAATGAAAGAAGGGTAACAAAGTTTTAAGTATACTTTTATCCTATCATCCCCAATAGCTGTTTAGTTACTCCATTACTTTTCAGTAACCATCAATTATCCAAGGACCAGTCAGTGCAGTTCTAAGTATGGATGACAGAAAAAGCTATAACTTCTGTGATATCTCATGCCTTAAGTGACATGTGCAGGAGGAAAACAATACCAGGTTAGCTGCTTGCATGATCAGTTCAAATACCTTTTGTATCACCTAGGGGGATACCTCTAGAGAACAAAAGGTATGACCAAATTATAGTTACATTAACTTACACAAACATAGATCCCCTTACAGACAAGGTTAGTTGATGTTAAAACCCTAAAAATGCAGTTGCTCATATCTGAAAAACTTAATAGCTATGCAGCCAGTCTTAAAACATGAGGATCATTACACCTACTACCAAAATCACTCTGTATGAGAGTATGTGAAAAATGGAAAGATATTTAGAATACTGAATTACAGATACTGACCCCATTTCTGTAGCAGGGAAAGTGTGGTAGGCAACTTTTATTACTCAGATCTTTACTTACTCTCAAGAGGAGATAGACATTACTTCAAAATTATAACCTGATTTGTGCATTAAAAGGTTTTAGTACTGCAATTCTCAAAGTCATCAGATTAGTGCTCATAAGGAGTACAAAGTTAAATCAGTTCAGTGTTCCACTGTCACAATACACAGAATCCAGGCATCACTGTCCAAACAGTTTTAAAATGCCTCCCTTGACAGGAAACCACGTGGATTGCTTTTGCTTACAATTATCTTGAAAGACTTGAGCTGCTCTGGCTATGGCCAGGCTAGTCACAGAGATATCCATACACACAGCAATACATACACCCTAGGGAAGACATCTGTATCCTGTGAAAATAATTTATGGGCTGACTTTGAAAGCCCAGTGTAGAAATTTAAAAAAAAGGAAGCCTTACTACAGCAAGTTTCACTGCATTTCCTCTTACAACAGTCACTCTCTACATGTCCAAACACTTATTATCTTGACAAAAACAGACTTTTCAATTTCTCTTTTAGAGAGATTCTAAATTCAGTCACAATAGATTTAAAACTCTGAAGCATTATATATCTTGTACAGGAAAGATAACAACTTCAATGCAAAATATCTGCAAGTAACTTGAACACTTCTGTGCTGGTTTTGTCTGGCATAGAGTTAGTTTTCTTCACAGTGGCTGGTATGGGGCTGTATTTTGGATTTCTGCTGAAAAGCACTAATAACACATGGATGTTCTAGTTATTGCTGAGCAGTGTTCACACAGAGTCAAGATCTCTTCTGCTTCTCACCTCACCCACAAGGAGGCCACAAGTTCACAAGAAGCTGGGAGGGGACACAGGACAGCTGACCTCAACTGGCCAGAGGGATAACCCACCCCATGCTGACATCAAGCTCAGCACATAAAGCTGAGGGGAAGGAGGAGGAAGGGGGGTGTTTGGAGTGATGGAGTTTGTCTTCTAGAGTAACTGCTACATGTGATGGAGCCCAGCTTTCACAGCTGAACACAGCCTGCCATGGGAAGAAGTGAATCAATTCCCTGTTTTGCTTGGTTCCATGCATGGCTTTTGCTTTCCCTGTTAAACTCTCCTCACTCAAGCCACGAGTTTCCTAGCTTTTAGTCCTCCCTCATTCCAACGTGACACAGGGAACGAGAGAGCAGCTGTGTGGTGCTTAGTTGCTGTCTGGGGTTAAACCACAACACTTACTGATTGATAACTTCTGTACAGGAACAAGAGAATTGTCAAGGCTCCAACAATGCCAGCACAAATCACTATTTCCCACGGGAAACCATACAGATCAGGGCCAGGTCTCATATCTTCGGGCAGTGAAGCCACAGCCTGCAAAGTAAAGCAAAAAGCTTCAGCTAAAGGAAAAGAGGTTAATATTATCCACAGAAACAGGTTTATTTCCAAAACTCTGAGAAAATGGTTAACAGAAGTATTTAATTTTTAAATAATAATTTTACCAAGTGGAGAAAAAAAAAAGAAGGAAGTTCCAACAAGATAAGAAAATCAACAGATAAAGCTCTGAAACCTCTTCTTTCTGAGACCTTCAATAATGACAGAGTGATTTGGGTTGAAAGGGACTTAAAAGATCAATCAGTTTCAACCCTTCTGCCATTGGCAAGAACACTTTCCACTGGACCTACTTCCCCCAAGCCCCATCCAGCCTGCCCTTGAACACTTCCAGAGATGGGGCATCCACAGCTTCTCTGGACAACTTGCTCCAGTGCCTCATCACCCAAACAAGTAAAGTAAAGAGTTTCATTCCCTTATCTAACCTAAACGCATCCTCTCCAGTTTAAAGCCATTCCCCCTTATCCTATCACTACATGCCCTTGTAAAAAGTGCCTCTCCAGCCTTTTGTTGGCCTCCTTAAGTACTGAGAATTTACTACGGGAAATTCTCCTTTGAGTTGTCTTACAATTCCCTGCTGGAAGATCAACAGTAGTAAGCGCTTCTTGATTATCTGGTAGGAAACTTGTTCGGTAGAAAAACCTGTTCAACCAACCTCATGCTAAAATAACGCACCAATGTTATAACACACCGAACACACCAGTGATGTAACACATTTTGAACACTTCGATACACTCACATTGCATTTGTAAACAGATATATTTGCTTAAAGATACGACACGCTCCATGTAGCTCAAATTTACTACATGCGACCCGTGCTTAAGAACGTGGTACTGTGCAGCTAATCCTTCATTTCGACCTTCCCCCTGCCCGAGCCCCTCAGCAGCAGCGCTGCACAAGACCCCGGCCCTCGGGGGGCTGTGCCGAGCCCCGCGTCACTCCGTCACTCACCCAGCGCAGCCCTTCCCAGGCCAGCCCGCAGTAGCGCCGGGCGCTGTCCCGCAGCCCCGGCCACAGCCCGGCCGTGCCGGTGCCGGTGCCGGCCAGGGGCCCCCCGCGACCGCCCGCCGCCATCTTCCCGCGGGCGGCGCGCGCCCCTTCCGGCCCGCCGCCTGACAACCGGCCCGTACCACTGCCCGCCAGGGGAGCGGGGGAGGAACCACTGCCGCCGCGGTAACGGGGGGGCCAAGCGGCACAGGTGGCAGCCGCCGGGGCCCGGCTCTCCCCGCCCGCCCAGCGCAGTTCCCCGGCGGGTCCAGACCTCTGCCGCCAGTCCCTCCCCTGGGCACGGGGACCACCGGCGGGACGGACCGGCAGCTCCCCTCCGCGTGCGCCCACCGTCCCGCTCTCGTCCTCCGGCACGGACGTGGCCCCGCGGAACCTGCTCCTGTTCCTCCCTAAAGTGACGCTCAGACAAACTGACCTCCCGTGCGGCGCTGGCCGCCTCCATGTGCTCCCTGCGGCAGCGGGCGGCACGGAAATCAAACTCCCCTCGGGGAGCAAGGCCTGGCTCCCGGCGGCCGCCCGCCGCGCGTGTCCCGGCCCGGGCGGTGCGGCCGGCAGTGCCGGGCGGGGCGGGCCGAGCCGGGCCGGGCCGGGCCGGGCCGCAGGTGGGTCCGGGGTGCGCAGGGCTGGGCGGGCCCCAGCGCTGCCAAGTGCCTGTGCGTAAAATGATCCTGCCGGGCTGCTGGTACCAAATGTAAGGGAAAATGCCTCATGGCAGAGAACTCTTCTTCGTCACATTCACTAAGATTAATGCTGATTTGGCTTGATTTTTTTTTAAGGTGTGCTAACGGCTTTCACAAGGCAAGGTGAGTGACTTGCCTGCAAAGCACCTAAGGGACCGGGATAGGTGGAAGTGCCCTTTTTAGCTTTTTTAGCTGTATCAAACAGTACAAGAACGAGTTTGGCCGTAGCGGTGTACTGTCAGTGAGTTGCAGTCAGTCACGAAGGACAAAGCCCTTCAGTTTTCGTCATGCTAAACTACAATTTAACTATATTTTATATAGACACTGGAAATCAGGAATAAATTTATGCGGTTCTTAAACTTCATTTACCCAATCTAAACAAAGTTCAACCAAAGCACCGAAGTGAAGTTTACCATATGGCACTTTACCTGTCACTACGCTGTTATTTAGAAGAGAAAATGCAGTAACATCTACCTTTTATCACGGTGCTCTGGCAGCATTGTTTCTAGGTTCACCTCCACTCTGCACTACGTTTTGATGTTTAAGACGTGCCCATAGCAATAATAACCCCATTTTCTGTTTTATATATTTGCTTAGAAAAGTAGTGCAATTATGAACGAGGGGAGGATTTGTGAATCAAGGCTTTGAAAATAGTCTTTAAAAACAAGGGAACTTATCTGTTTATTTTACTCATCATAACCCAGGTTTTTTTAAGTCTAAGCAAATTTAATGGGTACTGAGAGCTAGAGGGAGCTATTAGTTTCATAAAAACAAACAAACAACAATAAAACCCAACAAAACACACACACACACAAAAAAAACCCAAACAAAAGCCACAAAAAACCAAACCAAAACAAAAAAACCCACCCCAGAATATCCCCCAAACCAAACAAAATTTAAAAACACCACTCAGGTGTTTCCTGGCTGTTAAAAAAACCCCAAAACAAACAAACAAACAAAAAACCCACCAAAAAAACACCACCAAAAAAACTCACACGCTATGTTCATCAGATTCTGCACTGCAAAGGGGCAGATGATGAGCAGCTAACCTAACATTTTCTTATGCTCTGTCTCATTTGGCATCAGATAACCCTGGAAGCTGCAGAGGGTTTATTTAAAAGGGTTTTTTTCTATTTTTCTTTTTTTTTTTTCTTTTTTTTTTTAGGAGTTGCATTGCAGAACATAACTTGTAGCTGGCTTAAATTTGTACTAATGTCAATGTTATATCACAGAAAGAATTCTTACCATTTTGATGATAATTATCACTGTTGATGATGCAGATTTTACTGTTTCTCTGATCTCAAGAGCATTCAAGCACAGAAGTATCTGATATATCCAACCTCCTTCTGGTTTGATCATAAGGAACAAAATAAGAAGTTTTACATTACTATTGTCAATTTAATATAATTCCAACTGGTTTTCTTGTTATTTGTTTTGCCTTTTTTTAAAGATTGCAAATTTATTTTCTTTAAAATTAAGAAATTTAGCACTTACCATTACTTGGAACATAGTTCTGGATGGCATCAGAGAAAGACTTTTTGACATCAGCTTCAGAGTCAGGTCCTGAACTGTCCATTTTTGTTTCAGAATTTACTGAAGCAATGGCTGTTGCTTTTGAGTCTTGGTCACTGTCATGTTCACTGTCTACAGCTGCATACATTTCATGCTCCTTCTCTGGTGTTTCTTCTAGTAGCTTTCTTCTGCCTACTCCTGCACATAATTGCAAAGGGAAATCATGGTTATTTTTAGAGGATTCAGCTTACTCCTATAAGATATTAACCTCTACAGAGATGTAAATTTTTTTATTTTCCTAACTTAAAGCCTCAACTTAAACACTAGAGTATCAGAGTAAATGTGCTACAGATTCATGATTTAATAAGCACTATACAAATAATGATCTCAGAATTTGAAGGACAGACCTTTAAGCAAAACTTACATTGTAGTAAAGTAATTAAAAATCAGTATTGAGGAAAAAATATATTTGGTTTTGATAGTTAGTTTGTAGATTCCCTGGTCATTATTAGTAGGTCTCTTTCTTATATCCAAATACAAGTGGGATAAGCTTTAGAGGGAGAACAGTTAAAAATGCAATATAGGATTAAAGCTTAACAAATTCCCACAATATATCAAGCTTCCCTGCAAAATACAAGAAAACACGGGCATGTTCATGCAGAGGTATGACTGAAGGCACCGCTGACTCAGTTTTAGTGACTTGGAGTAAATTGCCTGAAGCCAATAAAATACTGCTTTCAAAAAAAAAACCACACCATGCTTACCTACAAAGGAAAAAAAGTTACAAATTGCTTAATTTAGTCATATGCTTCAAGACAGTACTGGCCAAAGATACACATCAGAAATAGTCCAGTAGTTCAAGATGAGTAATTTGCTCTTAAACTGTTACCATTGTATCAACTCATATTATTAGATCCTTGAAATATCATAAATCAGTCATTAACTGGTATGAGTTAGGCTCACTACCTCTTCATTTTAAATCACCAGAAGGAGACAGTGCTGTATCTGTTGTGGGGGTTTTTTTCTGCCAACAAAGGATATTTTGTTCTTGCTAAATCTCTATTAATGAAACATTACTCCAGTAACTTTAGCTGCAGTTTGAGCAGCACACTTAATTGTTATAGCAGACAAAAGCTCTGGCAGCTCTAGAAGAACATTCCTTTTTTCTGTACATTTTCCCTGCTCAGTGTCCAAATTGTGCCCCCTTTGTGCAGACACAATGACCTGTTCCCTCCATGTAGCATTATCTTTAGTTGAGTAAGCTGTGATTTCACGATGAATCTTTTCAAATTGCTGGTGCTGCTGCAGCAGTTTGCTTCCATCCCAGAAGTACTCTAAGGGTTGCTTAGCATCTTGCTTTAATTTAAATAAAACTGTTGAGATGTAATTAATGGGTTTGCTAAATCTGTTTATCATACAATATTTGCCTGGTTTTGGTTTTTTTCTGCACCTTCTCTATATTTAAAAGTATCTTACATTGTTCAGATTCCTTTCAATGTACTCTCATTATTCTGTGCAGTATTCAAGTGTACTAGTCCTAATGTCACTTTGGGTTTTTTGACCAAACATATATGCTTAAACTTTTTTTGACAGGCTTAATTGTTAGTTTTACTAAATATATTTGCAAAGAACCCTGGTGGTCTGGTAAAAATACTACTGAAATCCTTTTTGTTAAAATATAATTGCTATTATTTGTATTTCTGGATTTTGACTCTTATTTTCAGAATTTTTCTTTTTTTTCTCCTCCTAACTAGTTTTAGTAGCAGCATTTTTTTGTTTAGCATTATTCATCCTTTCTGTTACAACAGTATCTTCTTTTTCAAGATCTACTCTATCAGCCAAGTTTATGAGCAATCCCAGGTTGCCAGGATTTAATTAATCCAGGGGTTTTTTTGATAGCAGTCTGGCTTTCTAGTTAAATGGCTTTAGAAGACACTACTGTCTGTTGTTTGTTTGTTTTCATTTGTTTGTTTGTGTTTTTTTCTTTAAAAATGTCTTCTGTTTTAGAGAGCTCAAAGGGTAAAAGTTTAGACTTGGTCAGATTCATATTACATGACTGTTGCTTTTATTCTCAATAAATTTTCTTTTAAATAGTTTTTTGGACATGAATTCAGCTGAAAACTGATATTAATTTGTCTTTTGAAGTGGTATGCCTTTCAAAACTCAGATTAATTTTCTATGCTTTTGTATCTTTCCCTGTCATGGTGGTTTGAATTGATAGGCCTAAATCTGAGGATGCAGATTAATATTTTGTTTTACCATATCACAGATGATTTTTATATTTCTTTCTGAGATCTAGATTAAGACTGTCCATTCTCTGGTACCAGAAGCTGATGCTGGGAACAAGAATCTTCCCATTTTAGTTCTCCTCCACCTTCCTGGTGATGTTGCACATTTATAGGAATTTGTTCAGTTTATTGCTTCTCTCTGACAAGCTATAAGCAAGAGCATCAAGAGTTGTCCAATCTTTTACTCATTTGGTAGATTTTGTTGAAGTTTTTTCTCCCCTCTTCTCGCCCTGTTTGTTACTTTGCACTGCCAGCTGAGGAGGAAAGATCATTCTCTTTGGAGGTGTTTGTGTTACTGTTACCTGATACGTTATGTTTAACCTCCTGGTGTGAAGTGCCTTCAGTTTCTTTTCCCTGTGGTATTTTATCAAGGCTTACCAAGGTCTTTCTGTACTATGGAAGCTCAGTTCTTCTCAGCTATCAGTTTTTACCTTCCATTCCAAAACACCATATTCTTCCAAAGGGCCAGCTTTTTGGAAGTTTTGGTACGTGTTAAACTGAGGCCATTCAAGGAGAGGTGAGCAGGGAAAGGTTCATCTGGAGTCAGTTCTTGGGACTCCCCAGATTCCTGATGATGTTCATCATTAAAAATGTCCTGACTGAAATATTTGATGTGAGACACTTTTATTCTCTGATTTCTGAATTCCATCTTTTACAGTACTATCCATTTTGAAATAGCTTCTGGATGCTGAATTTTTCCTGCACCATAACCTTTGACTTTAGTTTGTCTTTCTCGGGTGTTTCCAGACTAAGCCTTGGTTCACTGCCACATGAGGTCTTCTTGATGCCCAGATGATTATTTGCAGTTCCTGGCAGTTCCCCATAGCGCTGCACTTGCCCTTTGGCTGTTGAACTCGGAAACTTCAGTACGTCCGCAAAACGACTAAAAGAGAAGCAATGGCTTTGTTCTTCAGATAGTTCAAGCTTTTCTCCTGTACTTTTTATGTCTGAGGCATTGCAACTCAGAGGGGGTCATGAGAACAAGAAATTTGATGGAATTGATTAATGTCCCTGTTGATTATCATGTTTGTTCATATTATAATTAATAAAACTATTATAGATATTTGTATACCAACCTGATCGGCCATGTCTGCTTTCTGACTCCTGATTTTTCTTTTCAGCTTCACTGTTTCTCAGCAGTTGGCTTTCTGATACCAAGTTGTCCTCTGAACTGTAAGGTTCAATTGGCTTCTCTTTGTCACATGTTAGTGCATCAAAAGATGATTCTGTGCCACTTGAGGTGTTTTTGGTGTCATTAAGAGTATGTGCACTTGCTGGTATCTCCCCAGGATTTAGCCTGTTACTGTTTGAATCTGTTATTTCTTGTGCATAATTCTCATCTTCATCTGTCACCGCATTAACTGTTTCCTTTGATTCTTTCATATGTAATTCTTTCTGGTCTAAAGTCTGCTCTTCCTCATTCTTATTTGCTTGATCCATTGTTTCTCTCCTCTGGTCCTCTGCAGCAATTGTAGCTTCCTCAGCATGGCCAAAATTAAGAACATCACTTAAACCCAGATTAAACCAATTTGATTCAGATTCTTGGCTTTCACTCTTTTGTTCTTCTGACAATACCTCGGTGACTGTTGTTTCCTGTTCAGTACTAGAATGCTTAGGCACACCAGAGACATCATGGTTTTGTGGATCATTTTTTTCTGATGCCAAACCAGCATCTTCATTCTCTCCACCAAAATACAGAAAGCTTGTCAGTCCACCTTGAAACCAACCAGATGCAGGGGGTTCTTGTTCCTCCTTATCATTTGGCTCCTGTAAATCATTTTCAGCTGCTGCCTCTGTTTTTGTGGCTTGGTATTTATTTGCCTCTGAAAATTCAGTAACAACTTTTACGGGCTCATCATCATTTTCACTTTCTGTGGTGAACCATCCTGAAATCCAACTAGACTGAGTTTGAACAGGTTCTACTGGGAGACTGTTTTGCATTTGTAGCTCTTCAGTATCATCTTTTCTAACCAACTTTTTGTTTTCAGACTCCTGAATGTGAGATTCCTCTGAGTAATTTTCAGAAACTGATTCAGTTCTTTCTTCATCTTGTATGGGGTCTCTTGTATATTTTAAGAGTTCATTTTCATGCAGCTTTGATTCTGCATCAGACAATGAATATTCACTTTCTTTGTTGTGATCATATAATGAATTCTCTTCATTTTCAAAAGTGTACTTATCTTCATGAAGACAAAGGAAATCAGTTTCCTAAAAGAATAAATAATATTAACCTTTAAAATGTTCTTATGTGTAATTTTCTGTATCACTGTCTATTGCACCAAAATATATTGTCATTCTGTCTGTAATTAAGAACTGTAATTAACTATATTATTCCTAAAGGTTCTATATCTTTAATTATACAGAAATTATTTTACACAACAATAAACATGCAAATGGAGCAATTATAAAAACAGTTTTGAATAATCTGAAATGAAATATCCATCAACAGTTGAATTTCTAGCTGCATATTAGATTTTCAGTTGTTGTAAACAACATTGGAAAATCTGGTGATGTTGGTCTACCTTAGTGAGCACTTCCACTTCTTCTCCAATTAAAACTTCCTCAACCTTCACAGCATCTCTTGGGAAATATCCAAAATCTTTTCCTTTCTGTAAAAGATAGAAAACTAAGAGCATTTAAACTTCAGGGATATATATGTTAGGTACTTGTATATGTGCTGGAAAAGTATGGATGAACAATAAGTTTATAGAACAGCTCCCTGTCTCCTTAATTCTGTTTTGTCATTGGTTTATTTTTCCTTCATGGAAGTGTTCCTCTTGCCATTTCAGAAAGCAAGGGGAAGTATATTACTCCATACTATTATATTCTGTATTATTTTTATGAACATGAGTCTGTGCAATACCAAAGCAGTAGCCTTAAAACTGCTTCAGCTGAAGATAGTGCTGTGTGCACTGATGGTCGCAGCCAGCTCCTACTAAAATTGGCTGCAAATTTCCCATTGTCTTAGATGGGAAAAATGTCATGCCTTAATAACTAATGAGTTATTAAGTTAGAAGAAAAGTAGGATATGAAATTCAGATATGAGACTGGCTGTAGCTCAAAAGAAAATTACAATGAAGATGGCAACATGGCAGAAAATAAACTAATGATAGGGCCCAGAAGAATCAAGTCCCCCTGGCCAAGAAACCACTACTGTCTTTCTGTCTTTACGTCAAACCATTGCAGGTAGCCTTTAATAGAGGGACACATCTTGGAAAGCTAGGAATATTGAGTTACCTGCAAAGAAACGCTTGGATGAAAAGAAAAAGAAGACAGAATTTCACTATTAAGCAATAAATGTGACAGATTATTTACAGGAAAAAAACCAACACCCAAAAATGTACTGATGTCTTGTAGTTTTGAAGCACTTATACAGTTTTACTAGCAGTAAAACTTGATTTGGATCAATGCATCCATTCCTTCTTAAATGTCTGTTCTAACATCACTGACACTTGTTCCAAGTCATTAAATGTGCATGCTAACTTCTCTGGGAACTTCCCTTAAGCACTGAACTGTGAAGTCAGTGCTTAGGGAAAGTCAGGTCCCAACACTGGATGTCTTACCCATAGACCTGTAGATAGGAACCTGACCTGATAGATCTGTTTTCAAGGGAACCAGATTAAATCATTACCAAATGATAAGATGAAGGAAACAGAAAACTTGTATTCTGATCTTGACTTTATTTCGCTATGAGTAATCTTTGCCAAGATTTGGTTTTCTCTTTCTGTATAAAGACAGTAACAATGACCCAACTCCCAAATACTCTACTGATCTATGACTGGTTAATATTTCAAAAGAGATAGCAGATCCTTGGAAGCAAGTAGACTGTAGTTGTAACGCTATTACTATATCTAAAATATTTATAGGGAAAGTCTTTCGGATTGAAGTACTTACACTTCCTGCCCACAAGTTCTCATTTTCCCTTGAAAGTTTGGAGTATACGATGATCTCCTCCCCTGTTTTGAAGTTAAGATACCGGCAGTCAGGCCCTAAGTAGTCAGTAGTGGCTTGAACACGGCTCATTGCCTCTGGAATAATATGTGGAAAGAATTAAACAAATACAATGTCCATTTTGTCTGAAGCCAGGTTACTGAGAAATATGATATATATCAAATACTGATGAATTGCAGTAGCAAACATTTTAATGTATGTGCTTTATGATACTAATCCATTTATATCAACAAGTGGAAATCAACTAAACACAAAAAGCAGCCCTGTCTTGTTTTCTTTTCTAGGTACTGCAGACATCAAGTGGAAAAGCTCTTGTCCTATATGGACATTTTCCAGTGCTTGTTATCCAAGGTTTCAAGGCTTAAATTGAAAGGATGTGTGCAGGATTAGCAATTTCAATTACTAAGGTAGATCTAAACAGCTAAAAAGTATTTCCCAGGCATATTTATAATTTTATATTTTAGAAATTCTAAGTTAAATCTAATAATTATTTCAGGGATTTTGTCCTCTATTTTGAATACATTTATCTTATGACAGAAATACATACATTTTAGGAATATGAATCTTAAAAGTGTTGTTAAAATGAAAGTTTCCAATTCAGTTTGAATTATTTTAAGTTTTCTTTGTCTCCACCCCTGTCTCCCCACAGAAACCACTACTGCTGTGCTCTGGTCAGTTTGGAGCCCATTTCACATGCAGTTCCACAAAGATAGGTATCTCTGAACATCTAGAACCTGCTGAAGTTGGTACGGCTCCACAAGAATATAGAAATCCATCATCAGAGGAAATCTAAGGTCTCTTCCACTTAAGGAGAAGTGGAAGATTGAAAATACATTGAAACTACAACACTTAAGTCTGCCAAACCAATGGAAACAGCTTCAACTATGATTATGACAGGTTTCGCAATGGTAATCAGTGGATTTTAATAATTCAGGACCATAATTATTCAGGTCAAATAATTATTTGACCACTTGTGATTTAATGGCTCTGCTTCCTGTGGAGTTATTTACTCTTTGAGAACCACATAACTAGTTACAGCACTTACTACATGTTAAAGAAGAAAAAGTAAGTAAAGAGGAAATATTGAGTGTTCTGTAAGAAGGATTACAAAAGAAATCCCAAACCAGTTTGCTTACAGTGAGAAAAAAGCCCAAGAGTTCTACAGAATGGGCTATGAATGTAATATAAATAGATAACAGAGTCTTCTTTCTCAGTTTATGACCTACCATTTTAATTTTATTTATATTCTGTTTATTTTATTTTGTACCTGTAAAGAATGAGTAAAAAGCTGTTTTTACTTTAAAGCTGTTTTATACTGCCTGTTTTGGGGACACCTGAGGAAAACTAGCTATTCAAAGGTATTTTTACTGAACTTTGATCTGTATAACCTTACACAACAATCCAGCAAGTCTTTTTTTTTTTCTCTTTTTGTTTTAAAAGTTAAAGTTTACTGCTCTTAAATTTAGTATATTAACAACAAACATTTGCTATGGATATTAATTTTTAGTCTGCTTCATTGCTAATTTTGACATTACAATTCTTAATAGCTGCATATACACCACAAACACTGTTTGAAAAAAAGAAAATTTTTACTTACTCTCACATTCTGGATCACCACACTTCTTCCATTCTGAAAGTACCTTTGTACTCTGCACACTTGCTGAGAATGAAATTACTAACAACAGAATTCTCTGATCCAAGATCCTTGACATTTTAGATTAAACCCAGAATGCACTGAAACTGTGGAAACTGCATTGATGTGCAGTTAGCAAGAATATTCTACATTTTTCTTAGAGTAAACAAAACAAAACATTGCAAGTAAACTTTCAATCCTGTTTTCCTTCTCTGATCTGCTTAAACAGAAGTACACTATGCTAACTTGCTAACAATCTGCAGAGTCAGGTGTCCTGATTATACACATGCATTAATAATTAACTATGTTCTGCTAGCTAGGCGGATGTTTTGAATACAAAGGAAGTAGTTCTGGTCAAATCACAATTTAGCCTCTATCAGAAAGATTCTTCTGTACTGAGTTTGTAGAAGACTGTGCCTGGGGAAATTCAACAGCAGTTGTATTAGGATTATTTCTGGATCATGAATGCATTTTTAATGTACCTCTTTCATCTGATATTAAAATGGTGTAGTGTGATGACCAAGAAGCCTGTCAAGGGCTAAGACAGCCTACTATCTACAGCCTACACCACATTCCTTCTACATTATCATTGCAGATGGAGTTCTGCGTGGCTGACATCAAGAAAGGATGAGTGGGCCAAAGGAGGAGGCCCTGTAGAGATGGGATGGTTCTGTTTTGGCTCTGAAGAACTGAACAGAACAGAACAAAGTCATATGACTAGAACTTTGAAGGATGCCATGGCCAAGACAGTAACTTTTGCCTGAGTAAGGGTTTAAAAATTTAACATTAAAGCACACATCCTGAGAATGCTAAAAAGATTATTGAAGTACATGCTACCACTACATGTATATATGTGAGTATATTACTCAATCCTCCACCTAGATTATGCTACATGTAAAGAAGGAGGAGGAGAATAAGGTGGGGCTGTATGTAAGCCAGATAGAATTTTCATGTACTTAGCAAAATACCCAAAAAGATCTTGGAGTCAGTTGGTGGGTTACTCTCCTCTTCACAAGCCAGGATGCCTGCTTGGTAAGCTTCTGCATAGGTTTATAGTTATTACCCAGGCTAACACAATATTATTGTTATCGTTAGAGCTCTGTCACATCTAGTGCTGTTTATCAACAGCAATCCCAAGTCTGTGTTTCTGTTATTTCAATAAACCAAACTATGTGTGAATCTGGGACAGTGAAGGTTCTTACTGAGCACAGCTTGATCTGTAGTTTTGGACTGGTAAACTGCACTATTTGTGAATCTGTGCTTGTGAAAGTTCTTACTGAACACAACCAGACCTATGGTGCCAAATTGATTTATAACCATAAATCAAACTCAGTCACATTCAGACCCTGTGATCTCTAAGGACCAGCTGGAATGCAGGGAGTGTTATTTTCTGTCAATCTGTATTACCCTTAACACAATAGATGAACTATAATTTCATGCTTATATTGATTTGCATTTATGCTAACCTAGCTACTGACAGTAGCTTTTATTTGTTTCTTCATTTTTTAATAAACTATTTTTTTCTGTGCACTGATGTATTTTAGATAATTTATAGCTGTCATTGGGAACTTAGAAATGTTTTCCACATATTCTTATGGAGGTTTCTCATGCACTAGATCACAGTACAATCCATCCTTTAGCATGGGGAATGCCTAGTTGGCTCCAAACTCTTAAAGGTGCCTGGCAGTTTTCAGGCTTGTAAGACAATTAGAAAATCCATATGCTATCTCTGCATCATATATCACAGAGCAATATAGCAAAGCTAAGCAAATGACATGCCCTGCTTTTTAAAAAATACCCTGTTTCTTAGCAACCTAGTATCCAATATGTAGTTATAAATAATTTTTTCTCAAATATGTTATGCTTTAAACTAGTAATTATGCAGGGAGATTTAGGGCATGGTTCTGGTTTAGGGCAAATTTGGGAGAAACCCTCCGAATAGGGTCCCTCTGGGAAGCAAACTCAAACGGCCCCTCCTCCAACCAGTCCAGGAAAAAAAACTTCCTTGGAGAAAAGTGGAAAAAACTATTTATTTAACAAACAAAGTATCCACAAGCATAAAGAATGAATAATAGGAAACAATAAAACCTTTCGTTGAAGTGAGATGGCAAATTCAGAAAGTCCTTGCTGTGAGTAGCTCAGCTCACCCAGTCTCCTACAAGCTCCCAGTGCTCCTCTGGGTTTTTCAGTCTGGAGCAGGTCTAAACAGTCTCAAGAGAAAGAGGAAAAGAACAGTCTAGGGAACTTCTCTGCCTCAGCTAGCTAAAATTGACTAAAAGCAGAAAGATCTCTGTAGCCACAGTTTGTGCCTGCAATGTTTTGATTTTCTGGAATTCCTTTCCCAGGGACAATTCTGGTAAACAAAGGATATGTTATTGTATACTATCCTGTTTTTCTCATTCTTTCTCAAAGGAGGGACCTTGCTTGATGTCCCTCTAATGTGACCAATATGGTCCAAGGATTCCACCCCTTGGGTGGGTTCATTGTAAAAAGGTATAAAGACAAGTGTATGGAAAATAAACACAGATTGGAGTCATCTTAGCCTTCTGAGAGTCTGTGTCCTGATTTTGTGTCCTATAGTGACAGATCTCCGTCTCGCAATCTGTCTGAGCCTCAGCCAAACCCAGTCCCAGAGAGAGAATGCAGTTTTCAAAACAAACTGCACGCTTCTTCTCCCTGCTTCACTCTCAGTGAAGTGCCAGTTTTAAAGGCACAGAAGTCTATATACAGCACAAACAGAACAGACGGTTGGGGATACAAGCATCAAAAAGTCACCCTAAGACAGAGATGCACAATAGTTATACAGGCATGAGGTTTTGCTATAAATGAAAACCTGCAGAGAATCAGAATACCAGACTGGGAGGGAGCCTTAAGGTTATCTTGGCAAAAGCATGGTCTAAGACAGTCTACATGAACCTTAGAAGTGTCAAAACGTTTGGGCATTCACCACTTTATGGGGAGATTGTTCCAATGACCAATTGCTCTCACTGTGAAATATTTTCCTCTTCAGTCTAATCAGAATCTCCCCTAAATTTTGTACTCATTGCCTTTTACATGTGACTACTTGTAAAAAAAAGTCTCCGTCTTTTTTGTTTGCATCAGAAGCAAGCTTTACTTCAAAGGTTTCCTATCATTGTCCCACACTTCTTCAGTGACCTAAAGACAATATATCTTGTTAACCTATAAAAAAAAGCTTCACTTTTCCTTTCCCACTGTCCTGCATGAGGGAGCCTCTTCTCCCTGCCTTCTAGATTGCACTGCAAGAATCTGCATTCCTTCCCAGCATGATCTTTATAGTCATATGGCTCCTAGTAAGCCTGCCCCTCCTGCAGTCCTGAGTATGACTCATGCAGAGGTCACTGTTCTCTTTCCATAAACCTAAGCTGTAGCCTACTTGCAGCATAGCTTCCCCTTCCTTCAGCTCCACAACTCAAACCTGCCAGACACTGGTGCTTAGCCTGATCCATAGAGCCAGCAAAAAAGGGCACAAAGTGAGCCAGGGTCACCTTAACCAGCAGTGGCCTGCAAACAAAAACATCACAGAGATGACATGTTCCCCCAGTTGCAATCTAACACTTTGGCCCCTTTCTTTGCCACATGACCTGATAGTCAGGCAGCCTATCCCATGATCTATTACACCAGCTGTCTCTGCTGTTAGCTAATCCACCAGAGAGCACCAAGGAATACACTGCAGATCACCACCCCCTGTCACGACTAACTTTAATGCTGCCCCTCTTTTCATTCCCAAGTCTCTACGAAACAGATTGGTGAGAAGGAATATACAAGTAATTTATATTGGAAGAACTCTCTATATACTAAGTGTTGAACAAATTTAAAAAAGAAAAAAAAAAAAAGGAAAAAAGGACATTTTTATCCAACTGGTCAGAAGTATTTCATAGTGTTGCACACCAAACAGAACATGGAGCAAAACCCAACAATGGGCCTAGGAAGGTTAACAGTCTCTTCTTGAGCCTGGAAACATGGAGCCCGTTCACCTAAAAATGGAAAAGTGAGGTATTCTGATATCTAAATTTACATACTTAAGCAGGTTTGTGGGGGAGAACAATCAGACCCACATCTTGAGGTCTTACAATATTACTGTATTTGTGAAAATAGCTCTGAAAATGGCACTGACTTCAGTTTCATGTAGATGCCAAACTTAGTCCAAGTCTTCGCATGGAGGTAACATCTCAGCTACTCAGTTAAAATGCATTTGAAATTTTCAAGTTATTCTGGGCACTGCTCATTGTGTTGTTTAGTCACTACAAGCATTCTTCAAGGCTTACGTGCTAACAAACACTGTTCTGATCTCTGCTCTTTGTTCTTCTAGTAATTTCAATGATAAATCATATTCATACCAAATACTCTTTTCCTTTGGGTGCAAATCCTATGCATAGCATAGGCTATCAAGCATGACTTGTAATCACCTTTGAACTAAAGTCAAAGATTCATGGAGTTTATTATAGCTAGATTCCAAAGGACAAAGTTGAAAGCTTTACAGCAGATAGAGTGAGACTTCAGTTAATTTCTGTTGTGCAGAACTGAAGCAATGAATGTCAGTATTATTGCACATGCAAAGACAAACAACAATAATGAAAAATATCTATTCCAAACAACCTTCATTAGAATGGAACTATTTTTATTTGCAATGACACCTTAGTAACTGAAATTACTGAAGTAGAAAGGCAGACATCTCTTAAAGCATACCAGAATTCAAAGGAGGATCAGAATTAATGGAGTAATTGAAATAATCTGAGTAGTATGGCACACTGGATGGCTCTTTTAAGACATAGCTTTATAGAAGTGAAGATGTTACATTTTGCATTTCCTAGACTATTCAGTATCTGCATTGATAATAAAGATCAAAATATATCAGGAATTGGTAGAAGTTCTCCTAATATCTATTTTATAATAAGAAGAGAATATATAGCTTTGGCTCTACTGTTTTGATAGCACCAAAGGGCTCCACAGAGAATGTAGAGTTTCACAGTGTAGAATATTGCACAATATGTGGAATAATATAGTCCATGGCTAAAGCACTTTTAACAATACAGTTCTCTTGATGGCAGGTGTTTGGATGAAAATAAAAACTGACTTTTACATTGAATCAAATGTCATGCCAGAAAAAAAAATGGTTTCTTTAAACAACTATCTTTTAAGAAATAAGTCAAAGGAAGAAAAGTAACACTAATTCAGTCTTCCAGTTAGACAAATCTAAGCAGGTAAGTCATTCATCACCCAGACCTAAACCAACTTTTTCAACCAGGATAACAAGTAGCAAGAAAAAGCCACTATTGCTTCTCTATTACAAGAAAGTTGCAAACATGACAACAGATAGTGCATTAAAAAAAAATCATGGAAGATATGATTTTTATTACTTTGTATCTTGAGAACAGCTTTGAACACCTCACATTTTGCCATATTGTAGAATACTCTCACGTAATAAAAACTGCCCAAACCAGGAGGAAAAACCCCAAGACTGAATATCCTCCATAACACAGATCTCTATACATTACTAATGACCCACTGCTGCAGCATTTGATCCCATCATAAATAAATGTAGTCTCAGAGAAATTCTTCTTTGACCAGGCAAACTCATTTTGAAGATCTTGGACATACATTAAATGTGTTTACCCTGTTGTACCACAGTAATTGCAATCAAATCAGCAGCTGAACCTGAATCTTATATGTGGGGCCTAATCACAAGACCATTACTTTCCTGAGAAATCAAAGATGTTCCAGAAATCTATTCGTAAATGTATTGGTTTTGAAATTAGTTTTGGTGAAGGGAGGTTGTTCAGTTCTCTAATGCCTACTGTCTACAGAAAAATTATGTTCACGTTTCCTTTGAATAAAATATAAAGAAATTGTTCCAAGCACAAAGACATCACCGTAAAGAACAGGAATGTGAAGAGATATGCCTTTAATCCAAAGTCATGTTTCAGCTTATACTCAATGAAGAATCTGTGTAACATCTACTCTGACAAGAACTCCAAGGGGAACATTGTGGAAAAACCCCACATCCTTGGAGAACTCCAGCTTATCTGTGCATCAGGACTGAAGAAAAAAACAGCAAGTAATGATATAGTCAGTGCATAGTATTAAGGTTCTAAAACAACCAAACCACCAACAGCCTTCTTAAATTATACTTAAAGTTACACGGTACCATGTGATGGAAATACTTCAAAAGACAAGTACAGAGCATACTTGGTATATTCCCTACTCACATAAAGCATTTCTACTTCATTCTTAGCAAAGGGGAAAAACTATTTTTCCTTTGTCCGCTTTACTTGAGTGGAAAGAGAACAAGGCATTTTTCCTTTGATCTCCATTCACCATTGTGGGAAAGGGATAAGAAAATGTTTCAATCATTTCCTACCCTAAGCTATCTGCACTAAATGCTCAGAAAACACAAACTCTTCCATCAAATTCAGTCTTGGAAGTTGTCAGCTATTTTCATGGTCTCATTCCTATCCACAGCTCTGTTACTGTTTCAGGCTAAGAGGAGGGGACCTTGAAGGAAAATGTAACAATTACTAGAAACACTACTCCTTTATGGTGCTAATAGTATGCTACCATCTTACACTACTTCTGTAGTGGAATATTGATTGGAATATTTAGCTTTTAGAAAACTTTCAAGTTATCACACACTGCCATTCATTGTACACTGAGCTGCTTAGATCTAGGAATGCTAACAATTAATGACACTGCTTAACAATGGTAGTAAGTTTCTTCTAACAAACATTAAACTATCAATTACATCACCAGCTTTGTATGCAGCAATAAAGCTCCTCTATTTTCACGGTCAAAAATACATTGCTGCTGGGAATATAACCTGAAACAATCCAGTCCTTAGCTCAGCAACCAGACCCACCATCCTGTTATTTTTATAAACCCTGTTAACATGGTGCCCTGAAACAGTGGTCAGAAAACTTGCACACTGACTCCAGTACCAGCCATTTAACTTGTGCAGCAAATGCACTACAGCAGTGAATCACTACAAGCTCAAAATCAGAAATGTTAAAATTATTCAATGTTACAAAAAAAGTGTAACTAATTGAAAAACTAAAATGGCCTCCAAAGGCAATTTGAAACCTGAAACTAGTCAAAACATGTAGACCAGTAACATTTACTCAGTTACTCAGTATTAAGGTTCTTTTTGGTAAAACATTGTTTAACATCTTCAATAAGGCATTTGAACTTGTTTGTCCTTCAAAAAAGATGGCACATAAAACCACAACAGTCCCTGAAGGGAAGGAAACATTGTTGGAAACTACTGACAATAAAAATTACTCTGTTGTAGAGGCAGGGGCAGATAGGACATTGAAGTAGCAAATGCACTGAAAAATCTGAACTCCTTGAGAAAGGGGAAGCCTGTGTTTTCCCACTGCCTATTTATGCTGCACTCCCATCCCTTACTAGATGCATTTCTTGAAGTCATGACATTCAGCATTTAAGAACACATAAATCTGTCACAACTCTTGAGCTCAGATGAAAACGGACACATTCCAAGCTACAACTTGGCAACTACTTTCTAGAAAAATGGGGTGTATATGGCATTTCATACACTAAACCAAGTTTACGTGTCCTTCCATCCTAAAACCTTTCTAGGATTTCCTGGCCTGTGATTTGGTGTATCAGATAACAATTTTCTTCCTGTCAAGACAGCATGGATTATAGTACCACAGTTTCATACTCAGTTAACAGACAATTAAAACCCTTAAGAATAATTTTGGATACAGAGCTTGTAAGGTACTGCCACCTGCAATTACAATCCATACTTTAAATATAGAAAGACTAAGGTAATACATCTGTTAATAGAAAAGATCATAGGCATCAAGAGAGTAAGTAGTCTACAAAGCCACATTTATTTGCACTTGTACAGAACAAAGCAACAGATGTTAATTGTTTTCCATACAAAATTATATAAAACCAGTATTCACCTTCATAGATAACACTACACCACCTTAAGTTTTATTAAATACATTCAGAAAGCATTCTTGCACGCACACAACATTAGTATTAGGTAGCCCCAGGTAACTCCAACACTGCAATGTAATTATTCCTAGTGGTATGAAGGGATCAAAGATTAGTCTGCAACTAAAGAAGAATCCTGGCTGAGAAGCAAGCTGAAGTCTTTCTTCCACTGGCCACCAAAACAAGGATCATCATTGAATAGATTAACTACGTCTAGAACATGGATGTAAATACTACCAAAGCTCCTGCAGAAAGCAGGTAAAGAGTGGTTTTCCAGACTGACTGGAGCTACCTTGGCCAGTGTTAACATTCCCATTTAATCACTGCTTGCTTATGGATAGGAATTTTTTATAAAACTGGAGGATAGACAGAACTGACTAAGAGCTTGCGGTTACAGAAGAAAACAAAAAGTATAGATCCAAATAATTACTTTGCCTTCCTACCCAGCACTGGAGAGATTATTTGCTTTACTAGGTCTTAAAATTCCCATTCTTGCAAGGAATAGAGTGGAAAGGCAAAATTTTATATTTCCTGCAATACTGCCTTCCTACATATAATCTAAAATGGGGAATTCAAATGTCAACAGGACATCTCAAACAATTTATTTAAAATGCACATTTATTTCTACAAAAAAAAAGTGTATGATACAGAAGAAATGATCACATCTACTTTAAAGGTTTACCTATTAAAATATACAGAGGATCCTAATGAGTACAGGATATTTAAAAAAAAGATGCAAAGGAGTGTTAATCTTTTATTTTTACATTTTCAGGAACTTCACATAATTTTGGTAAGTAACCTTTTACAAAATTATGTAAAAAGTACAAGAATGCCTGGTAAACAGTCTGCATTTTTCCAAAAGATTTTTTACAGCATGCAATTCTTAAGGCAGCCTTCTCTTCCTCCTTACAAGGAATCCTTTCACTCAAATAATCTTCTGCTGCAAAGATTAGGCTAAGGAAGCTTGGTCTCTTCTGTTAACGCCTTTTGTCTTTCCTGTCTGATTTACGGTCTCTTTCACTCCGTGAAGTTCTCTTGCCTGACCGACTACTTTCTGATATAGATCTCTTCCTGTCAGATCTCGAACTTTTATCCTTTGAGCTTTTGGTATCTCTACCACCACCTTTTGAGGACTTGTGACTTCTATCTACTCCTGAAGCATCCCTTCGCTTCCTGTCTGTGCTCCTTCTGCGTTTTCTATCTCTGTTATGCCCTCTGCCTCGGCTTCGACTTCTACTCTCACTACTGCTAGAGCTACTGCTGCTACTGTCCCTGCTCGTAGTCCCACTGGTAGTGCTGCTGCTGGTGGAGCTGCTCCGACTGGTACTGCTGCCAGTACTGGAACTACTTGCACTGGTAGTACTGCTTGAAGTGCTACTGCTACTACTGCTGCTGCTACGGTTATGACCAGTTTTGTTCCCTGCCCTACCCCTACTTCTACTCCTAGTCTTACTCTTACTCTCTGCACTTGGTGTCTGATTCTGCTCTGCCTGGGCTTCAACCACCTTTACAGACACCACAGCATTTTCATCCTTGTCTGTCTGGGGCTCTGTATCCTGAGTGGATTGAGACAACTGAGGTGATTGTGCTTGTGGCACAGATTGTGGCTGAGATAGAGTCTCAGCCACAGATTCTGTCTGAGCTTCAGGTGTTTTCTCCTGTGTGTCTTCAAGTTCAGCTTTATTTTCTGTTTTCATACCTTTCTCCTTCTTGGGAGAAGGAACATTACACACTTTTTCTGGCTGAGCATCACACTCTGCTTCTGGTTCTATTTCTTTGCCATTTTCATTTTCAACAGGTTCTACACTATCTGCCTCATTCATTTCAGCCACATCCTGCTCATTATCCACTGGCTGAATGTTTTCACCTTCCTCTTTTACAACTGTGACCTCCTCATGCTGACCATCCTGCTGCTTGTCATTCTCCCTCACCTCAGTAGGCTCTTCTCCTTTCATCTCCACGTCATGTTTCTGCTCATCCTCTTCCTGTTCTTTTTCTGCATCGCTATGCCCTGAACCTGAACCTATTTTTCCCTTTTCCTCCCCTACCTCCTCCATTTCTACATCATTGTGCTGATTACCTGTCTCCATCTCTTCCACCTGCTGAGCCACCTTACCCTCTTCCTGCTCCTTGTTCTGTTCTTCCTTCTTTTCTTCATTCTGCACCTCCTGATGTTCTTTTTCCTTCACAGATTGTCTTCTGGGCCTGGCCTCCATTTTGTTAATCTGCTCTGCAAATTCATTTCTCCTGCTTTCAAAGAGGGCTAGAGAATAAATGCATAAATAATAGTTAAGATAATCTACAGACACTGAAGTCTATTTACCCTTTAACTATGAGCTAGTAAGTTATCAAATTGCTCAACATATAAATACTGCAACCTTGTTCTTTATGAAGTAGCAAGCCATTCATGCATAATGAAAAAGACTGCTAGTTAACTTAAGAAAACAAAGCAAAGGGGAGAGTAAGCTCAGCTGAGTATTAGAACAGTAAAGCCTTAAATCTAAGCTAACAAAAACTTTCTGACTTCATTAAAATCAAACCAACCAACAATATATCAAAATAATACCTTAATTTCCTGGTATTTATCTATTAAGGTTATACTTCCTAAGGTAAACAAAAGACAGTAAAAATAAGCAAAAAGCTAGCTAGGTATTTAGAAAGCTTAATTATTGTAGGCTATCCTACAGGATACCGGTGACAGACAGACAGGTGAGCTACCTTCTCTTATCCCCCAACCCTATAAAAATGAAGAAAAGCTCCTAAGAAAATAAACAAACCAACACATTCTTAGTTTAATAAAAATAAGAACAGTAGGACTACCATCAATCGGAGCATTTTAAACTGTTTTCCCAAAGAAAAACATAGTCATCCTGTGAAACAGAAATGAACACACATTGAGGTAAAAAAAAAATCATCATTAAGTTCTAATGCTATGCTTAAGAAAATACTTCTCAAATGCTTTGTAAACACCTGCAGTTTCTTGGGTCTTCACAGAATCTGCCTTTTCAAAAATGAAGTTGCTGCATTTAGATACCTCAGGGTACTAAAGCTAATATAAAGGATTGTTTTAAATGCATACCTCTGAAATTATGCATACACATCTTTTGACTTCTTGTAAGAGAATCAAATCCCATACAATATAAAAATAAATCACTGAGAGAGTAATGTCCACTTATGATGAACACCCGTGTAAGAATATAGTATGTCCTAAGCATGAAATTCATGTATTTACGTATAGACTTAAAAGAAACTTGTATGGCAAACAAAGGAAGGCAAGAACAAGAACCTTTGCATCACAAAAACCATTCATGAACTTACCATTCATCTTTTTCTGTGACTCTTCCATCAGCTTCTGCGTAGCAGGACACATTCTGCCAGGTATGTAGAATAAATGAGGTTTTGTCTTTGTTCTTATGTATTTAATTATTTTAGCGTTATGTTCATTCCATTCTTCTTGCTGAGAAATGAAAGAAAATAATGCTGAGATACACAAGAACAGTTTAAACAAGAGAAAGATCAAGACCAAAACAAAAAACTCACCAACTGAGCAAGCTCAACCTTTTGCTCCAATAACCGCAGCTCTGTCTGTTTAGCACGTCTTTCCTCAAACAGTTCTCGCCTCTCATTTTCAACTTGCTTTCTCTCTTCCTCTGCCTGCACTTCAAGTTTTTGTTCAATTTCTTGTCGTCTCTTTTGCTAAAATAAATTAAATACGTCTTAATTTTTTTCTACACCAAGAGAAAATGTTTTCGTTTGATCCACTTGAAATTTTTCAATTATTTACACCATTAAAGGCATTCCTAAAAGCACACTAGGAAATATCTCCTAAACTACAGCTCATGGAAGAAAAGAGTGTCACTGCTTGCTGGCAACTTATTTTTTGTTGGTTTAACTGTATAGTTATGGGGCCTTGTGAATTTCTGGGTACTTTACTATCTTTCAGTTTGGACTTCAATTTTCAATATAAGCTTCAACAAGTTGAGTTTTTTTCCTCAATGGCAGAAAAATAAAAGGAATCTATTTGAGGTATCAGGAAAATCAATTAGGAGAGAAAGAAGTCAACTCCTCCAAAAGCAAATGAAGGACTGCAGACTGGTGTTTGTGACGAACAAAAATTAGATTGTGAATCTAGTACAGTACATGAATCATCCAGTACATGAATTGCTAATTATATATATTACGACTATCCAGGAACGCTGTTTGTATGCCCTAGACTGCCATGTGCTCAGATTGTACAATAATTGTCAATAAAAAAATAGAATTTACTGCCTGGACAACAAAATAGCTGTGTTGTAAATCTCTTCAGGTCTCAACTTTGATTTATAGCAAGTTTATAGGTATAAACAAAAAAAGATCTCCATATGGATTCTCAGAAAAAATTTGCAAGGAGCAGTAACTCCTCAAAGTCTCTTTGTGAAAACACATACTGCTATAAATTAGACAGGGACTCCATGTTTCTAGACCACCCTGAAAAACAGCTTTCTGTTCTAATGCAGGCAGGCAAAAGTGAACTTTGGTCTTATGTGACACATGACAAGTTAGGTAAACCACCCAAATACTGAATCTGAAAGTAATCAATACTAGCATTGTGAGTCATCTCTGCTGACACTATACAGAAAATGTTTTAAGTTTAAATCTTTCTATTTGCTTCAACTGGACTGCTGAAATTCAAGCTTTCAAACATTGTTTTTAATCTAAAGGTTATTAGTGTTAACTGAATAATCCATTTAGGGCAACAGTAAACAAATACCATAGCCTTCAAAAATTAAAAGGGCATACTAGGAATAAAGTTACCACCACCCCATATACAAGTTTTTTTAAGTAATCACTAAACTATGCAAAGTTTTTGCTTCAGTACAATCGCACATTAATTTATTAAAATCAGAAATTCTAGTTATCTCTACTAGAACAGGAAAGACATTTTTAGGCAGATAACATAACCAAGCATAGATTTCTATATACTTGGTTATAATTTAAACATCTAGAACATACCAGGGGCAGGCACTGCTTCAGCAATACTGCATCACTATTATTTCCAGAAATAGCCTATGTCCTCTTAAATAGTTACCTGATTAAATTCCATTTAACATTGCCTTTTTGTTTCCACAAAGGTCAGAAATAGGGTTACAAAGTAATAGTAAGAACCCCTTTCCTGCCTCCCACCCTCATCCCCCTGCATTAAGACAAACAAAAACCTACGTGCACTCCCACCAATTTGCTGCACCTGCAACCTACATTGTAGGGAACTTTCATTTTTACTTGAAATAACTTAACCACACAATTTTGCTTTATTATTTACAAACTGATAGAATTTAAAGTAAGTACCCTCTCAGTAGCAATAGCAACTGTGGACTCCTGCTTAAATTTTTGAAGGGTGCCCATCAACAAGCCAAATATACGTCGATTCCTGAAAAAAAACAAACCCACAACAAAAAGCAATTTGAGATTCAGTTCAAGTACCAGGATTTTAATTTGCATAAATGATCAGAGACTTTTCACCTCAAAGATACTTATTTTTAAAGGCTCAGTAGTACTCAAGGCCATCAGCAACAGAAGACATACTGACTGTGTCAACAGTCCAGGATATAACTTACAGTGACATATCATTTTGCTTACAAGTAAGACACAGCTCTTACCCGAACACAGAACAGCTAGCACTGGCAAAACTGGAAACCTGCATATTTTCCATCTGGAAATAATAACGCTAAGGAAATATTTAAAGAAATCTTAAAGCAGAGGGTACTGAAGAAAAAACAGTCAAGTAAACACAGTGTGAGCTATCAAAAAGGGAGCAAACTGTGTCTTATAAAAAGCCTACTTGTCCCTCTCCACAATCCGCTTAGACTATTAAGGAGAAAAGGAGCCACAGGGGAGTGAAAGCTTATCTATCACAGTTCCCCAACAATGAGTCACTGTGTACTGTGGGATGAAACCATCCAACTAGGTGTTGTTTAGAGAAAAATAAGTAAAATTCTTCAACAAATTCCCCTCTTCTGCGCAAGAACTAGTTTCTTGACTTTCTCCTTCAATTTCTTTTCATTCAATCTCAAATTAAGTCTTTACAACATGATGCAGACTCTATTTGCCTTGAACCTTTACCTGATTAAGTGAAAAAGGAAATGCTACTGTCTTCCCTAAGTACCACTCAATTACAGTGGCACAAACCTTACATGGAAAAGTATAGTAAACAGTAGAAACAGATAAAAAATTGAACATCAGAGATCGCTGAAAGTGCATTTGCATATGAATGACAGCCCAGAAGACACTGAGCAAAATCAGGAGTTCAGTGGATGTTGTCCTCTTAAAGAACGAGCTTCCACCACAATTCCTAGAGACTAATACTGGTTTTCTCATCTCCCTAGAGACTACTGAACTGAAAAGCAGTGAAACTACAACTCTGAGTGAACAAGCTTTTAGTGCCCGAAGCTCTAGGAAGTTCAGTAAGAATTTTGGAAGTCTCCCTGTGAAGGAAGCAATTAGAACCCAGTAATGGAAGCAAGAGAAAAGTCTAAGTGGGGTTGTAACTAAAGAAGCATGCAAAGTGCCAGTTTTCTGAGCCAGTTGATCTGTGGGGACTTATCAGAGAAGCTTTCTATAGCTCCTTATTCCAGTTCTAACTCTTCGATTTATTTGAGGTGTAATTACATGTAATTATTATTGCACCAAGTGACTTGCAGTCTGAAGTGGATGGAGTCCAAGCACAGTTGCAAATCTGATTTTCCAACACCTCTTACCAAAAGAGCTGCATTTCAGCTAGATTTTTAATAGCCTTGAGAAAAATAAAATACAGGAAAAAGGAGATATACATAGGAGGAATCTAAAAGCAGCAGGGGAAATGAAGGCAAGGCTGTACACACAAGAAGAAGTCAAAGTATGAGGAAAGAAGTGTGATGGAACTACTTCATTTAAAAAAACAAGGTAGAGGGAGTGTGGAACCATACCCAAAACCCTCCTTCCAACAACAAAATAAAAAATGAGCCAAGACAGCTGTAATAATCCAAGACATTAAGCAACCAATGAAACTACAGATATTTCTGTCTGACTCAAATGACATTAAAACAGCACTAGCAAACCTGTTCCTGCAGATGGCCTGAAAAGTAGATCCAAGTCAGTTAAGCAAACAATGCACATGTTGCTGCTTGTGAAGTATTTTCAGAGAATACTTTTTAAATTAAATTTTACACCATAATGGTAACTCTTCAACATAATCTTTGATACACAACAGCTTGTGTGCAACACTTTTTAAATCTAAAGCTACTTTCTATGGTAGCACTCAAAAGCATCACCTTAGGGTCAAAGACTTCCACGTACCTTTGTTTTCCTTTCTCATCCATATTTTGATCTTGGATAAGGTCTCGACGTGTTCGCTCTTTGGAGGTAGCAACGACAGAAGATGGCAACGCTGGCTAAAACAAAAAAAAAACCAAACTACTTTGTTCATCATGTTGCAGGCAGGTTTCTTCCTGCACAGCTCCATTTACTGTATATTACCTTTTTAATATCATCATCCTCTGCGTCGCTTTCTTGGCGTGATTCTCTTCTTGTCCGACGTTCTCCACCCAGCCTGAGGAAGAAAGTCAGTGGTCATTAGAGAACGTGTATTTAGGAGAGAATCTCTTCCAGCATGAGAAAAATATAAGCACTCTTGTTCTTCTAGTCAGAAGAACCAACACTTCGGTCAAAATCTCCTCATTGTTCCAACAACCAGTAAGTAACATTTTACAGACAGAATCTACTGTTGGTGAATATCAGTGAGACAGAACAGTTTAAATCTTAATGACTTCCAGAGTAATAAAAACAGAAGAATCTACAAATCCCATATTTGACTTTTAAAAATACATTTGGAATTCATTCTTTTAAATGTTTGTGCTTTTCCCAAACCTCTAAAATGTCTACTGGTATAAAGGGATTACTAGACAAGCTTAAATGCATTAACATGGAAAGGTTGGTACCATTTCTGAAACAGGAAATGCTACTTAAGTTACCTGTCAAATACCTATGGGAGAGAGGCAGAGGGCTTACCACTTGAGACATGGATGAACTAAGGCTTTAACAAAGAACAACCTTAAATAAATAACTGAAATAAAATAAATCCTAGAATAAATAATTAAAGTTATTTTCAGCCTTCGTTTTCAGCTTTGTGGCACAGCACTTTCCTGTTTCCCAGCTTCATTTTCTGCTAACTCAAAAATTCCAAAGCAAGCTTTGCTTTGGTCAAGAGCTACCACTGCACAGTAAGTGCCCACAGCACTTAAGCTCACTGTTATCAGTCACATCTGATGGATTTGCATCCAGATGTGAAAACTCAAAACTCAACTTCATTGTCACATTGCCCGTAATCAACTTATTGAACAGGAGGTCTCAGTCATAATTCAATTTGTGTTCACTGCAAACAACTGTCACTACAGCAGGTTGTATGCAAAAAAACCCCCAGAAAATTCCAAGTATCTTTGTATTGCTGTATCTTTGTCTTATTGCTACCATCTTTACGTTGCTCTAAGGTATGAAAAAGATTTCACCACAGTCATTTGCTGTCACCCAAATTATTCCCAACAAGTCTTGAGTAAGTAACCTTAGAAATCTAACTAAATCTATCTAAGTAACTAAAGAAATCAGTGAAAGTCCTCAGTTATTACCAGTTGTCGGTTTACTGTTACAAATTCTCATTGGGAAAAGCAAGTGGGTTGCATCAGTTTTTGCACTCACCTACTGGATGCACCTTCAAGATCCCTCTGTTTGGCTGGGGGTCCTCCTCCACTGTCCGAGAATCCACGCCTAAAAAGAAAACACTTGTGGTCTTAGACCAAGTTAGGTTAATCCCTGGACCACCTCAAGTCTGCACAACTAAATTATAATTTGGCTTTACGGTGATGATTAAACATAAATTTTACTCAGCTCTATCACCATTTACTGTTAGTACTGCACTGAAGTACTCACATTGCTTGTGAACCATCTAAATTTCACCTTGAATTTCTGCACTTATTTAACTGAGTAGCTACACTGAAACAAGCATCCCATTGTGTTCAAATAACATTATCTGCAGTAATTTTCAGGACGTGGTTTTATCCACGTGTATTTTTAAATCCCTCCTGGAGCACCTACCCATTTTTTATCACCCAGAAACTGATCTTGAACGATTTCAAAGACAAAGTCCCAGCCACCACACAATACCTCCCTTCATTTTGACGTTTCCCCTTATTTTTCAGCCTAAAAACTGAGAAGGTCAGGGAAAACCACCCATTTAAACTTGTTGCAGCTCAAACTGGAAAGGCAGTTTAAATTTAACCCCCAAAGCCCTGCAGGACAGCTCTGGTGCTCATTCAAACAGCACCGCAGCAAGCAACGGAGGCAAACGTGGAACACACGACCCCCAGCGCAACGGCACGAACCACTGCCAGAGCAAGGATGGATGAAACTCCACTGACCGTTCTGCGCCTCCTTACCTTAGCAATAAGCTCCCACGCCCTCTACCTCCACCGGGGCCTGTGAGGGCTAACAATCTGTTTTGAGGGGGCCTGAAAGAGACGGTAGGCGCTGTTAGTGGTGCCTGCCGGGTCCCCGGGGCGCTGCTGCCCGCCCGGCCCAACGGGCCCGCGGCCGTTCCGTCCTGCGCTCGGCGGCCGTGTCCCCCCGCCAGGGACAGATCTCCTCCATCGCCCCGCCGGCGGAGCGGGCGCGGCCCGCAGAGGGACGCCGGGACCCGCGGCCAGCTCCGCGCCGCCCGCTCTGCAGGCCCGACGCGCGCACCTCTCCCCCGCCCGGCCCTTCCTCCGCGGGACAGCGGCGGGCCTGCTGCTCCCCGCCTCACCTCACATCATTGGGGTCCCGGCCCGTGAGCTTGCGGATATTCTCGTCCACGTGCTTGAGGCTTTCCTTGGCTTTCTCCAGCTGCTCCTGCAGCGCGCGCACCGCTACCGCCATCCTGCCCGCCGCGCGGCCTGGCCGGGCCCCGCGCGAGGCAGCGCTGGGAAACAGGGGGAACAGGCCCCGCCCACTCCGGTGGCCGCGGGCCGGGACGGCACAGCCAATCGCGCCCCGGCGGCCCCGTCTGACCGCCAATCACTGGGCAAGAGATGAAAAAGCACGCCCCTCAGGGTGGCTCGCCAAAAGCATTCACCAATTACAGAGCCCAGGGACAGACTGGCATCCCGGCCGCCCAACTAGAGGAAGGCTCTGCCTGCTAGCTCGACGAATCAATGAAAGGGCCCGTCGGAGTGACATGACTCAGAGCTAATAAGAATTCAAATGTCACTTCCTTGTAGCCCAATCAGAAAACCACTTCGGGGCCGCTTGTTCCCACCCACCTGGGACACATCCTGCTTTCTCACTATTAATGGGTCCGAGAGCCGGCACGCTCGGGACTCGGGCGAGGGCCAATCACCGCTGCGCTACTAGAGGCGGCTGTGCGCGACGAACCAATAGACGGGGCCGTTATTTGACAGTGGCGGGGGTGGCGGCCTGACGGGCGGCGCGTGCTGGGGCCGTTCCTGCCCTCACATCCCGCCCGGAGCGGTGTGGCCGGGAGGCTCCGTATTGCGCGTTAGTCATGGCGCCCGGGGCGGCGGCGAGGCTTTAAACCACGCTCTTCCCCGGCTGCAGCCGACGTCGCTGTGTGGCGCCCCGGGGCGGGCCAGGGGCACGGCGCTGTTGTGAAGGCAGTGACACACGGACGCCGCGCCTGGCTCCAGCAGCAGGGAGGCGGGGCAGCTCCGCAGGAGGGGCGCGTTTGATCTCCGGCTCCGGCCCTCACTCAGAGCCCAGGGCTGCTGGCCGCGCGCGAGTCCGCGGGCTCTGCCGAGCCTTAACGCCAGAGCCCCTTTCCCAGCGCTTCGCCGGTGGGTAGAACGGGCCCGGCCGGCACTGCTGGGCCGCCCCGCCTCGGCCGGGAGCTCCCGCGGGTGTCCGGGCCCGCCCGGAAGGAGAGGCGGCCCCGGCGATGGCGGACGAGGCGCTGTTCCTGCTGCTGCACAGCGAGATGGTGGCGGGGCTGTACCGAGCTGCCGAGCAGGGCGAAGGGGTGAGTGGGGCCGGGGCCACCCCGGGGCCGTCCGGCAGCGGCCGGGGCTGACGCTGCGGCCGCGGCGCCTTGTGTCTTGCAGGAGAACGGGCGCTGCACCACCAAGCTGGAGAGCATGGGCTTCCGCGTCGGGCAGGGGCTCATCGAGAGGTGAGTCCCCGCCGGGCCCTGGCAGCCGCTGCTCCTTCTCGGGGCTTTCACCTCACGGAAAGCACAGCTGCCCGGGCAAAGTGTAGTGCTTTGGCTGGAGGGAGAGTGCGATTCCTCTTACCATCAGCTGTTCTGGCATCTCTTGTCAGAAGAGTATCTCATTCTTGTGGGGACCTGTGTTTGCTTATCACGGGACGGTTTTGGAGTGTGTTGTTTTCCTAGTGCTTCCCGTCATGAAAACCGAGTTGGGGTACACGGTTACTTTTAATACTTACAGTTATCTTTAATTCTGCTTTGCATGTTTCCTGAGTCTGGTATGTTTTGTGACTTTATTTTTTTTTTTCTGATTTACTTCTTAAGCATAATTTTATGAATGGTTATTACTCCATTTCCTTTTTGTAAAGTGCTCTCAGTCCTTGCCACTTCGCGACTTCGCAGCTCGGGCCCTTTGGGGACCCGGGATGCAACTCCAGCGCCCTCGTTCCGAGGTCGTGTGGAGACTCCTGAGTTTCTGAAGTCATGCTTTTGTTGAATGAAGTGGTCCTTTAGTGCTAGATAAAGACCCTCAAGGAGGATAAAGGGAGAGAAATCTGAAGGAAGAGAAAGAGGTCCCTTCTAGGAAATGGGAACAAGTTTTACGTGCTTGTTCCTATGTTAGAACTCTTTTGCCTATTTGAAGGACTCCTTCCAAGGAGTAGTATAGGTGTGAGCATTTTGTTTATCTTCTATTTAGTTACTTTGTTGAAGATAAAACTGATGGTGCACTTTCTATATGTCAACTATGTTTGATAATCATGGAATTAAAACAATTTATTCTGCTGTCATGTTTCAGATAGTAAGATAACACTGTTGCTCTGAAGCTAAAATACTTGATGAATGGACAACGAAGCTAGAATGATACTGTATGATGGTTGGGAAACTAATTTTTATAATAATCTCAAAAATTATGTTGTATAGTACTTATATGTTTAATTGGTCAGGTTATGTGTACCATCATTATTGATATATTTCTCACTTTTCTTTTAGGTTTACAAAAGACACTGCCAGGTTCAAGGATGAATTAGATATTATGAAGTTCATTTGCAAAGATTTTTGGACAACGGTATTCAAAAAACAAATAGATAACCTAAGGACTAATCACCAGGTACTAATGCTGTAGATTAAGATTTAATTTGGCAAATTGGTGAGAGTTTTGAATTGCTAGTGCATTTTTTGTTTTTCTTGGCCTAAAATTAACTACCAGATAAGAAACCCAAAATATTCCATATTTGTTTTGTTTAAAAAGCATGTTTTTCAATATTCTTATTATCATCTAGCTTCAGAATACAATTTAATAATTGCCTATGAAGTCTTTATTGCCACTCTGTTTGAAAAGACTAAATGCTTTGAATTTCATATGCACTGTTGCAACATTACAGAAAGCACAGTAATGATTACAGCTGATTAACATTTAAAGAACTTTTAAATTTGTCTCTTAATAAATGTTAGTAAAAAATAGCAAAAAAGTGATGTTACTCTCTTAACATCTATTTAAATAGAATGGCTGCTGTGAAGTGATTCTATTACTTTGAAGAATGTTAAGAGTTTTCAGTAGTTAAGACAGTTGTAATCTGTTGAAAATACTTATATGAGAAACAGCAGAGAAACTTCTCAGATTCATGTTGGTGACACTGCGCTGTATCCATGTGCTTTCCTGTATCAACAGCCACAGTTCTTAAAGCCAGATCAAAATAACTTAGGGAGCCATTTTACTAGAGTAAAAAATAATTTTCCTGTTGAATGACTTGGTTTTCTTATGGCTGTTTCCCTGTTGTGTCAAATTAGGAAGAAGAGAATTTTGTGCAAGGATTGTGCCAAATAAAATAGGTTTTATTTTTCAGTGACTTATCAAGTAATAACAGATAATTATTAATTTAGAAATCTGGGATTTTAATTGAAAAAAGCTGCAGTATTGATCTTAAGGCCTTAATTGTATATGCAGCCTTAATTTAAGTTCAAGGCTTTTGAAATTCCAAAGTAGCACAGTCAGTAGCAAGGAAATTAAAATGGTAGATGTAGATAAAACTATACTGTGTTTATACTTAATTTATTAAGATGCATATTGTTGCACAAAATTGTATTGTAGAAAACGTTAGACTTTTATTTTGATTGTCTGCTGGGTGTTGTTGCCTGTACTGCTGTTAAGAAAAATAATTCCACTGAATTTGAGAATAGAAATGTGTAAAACCCAATGACGATTGAGATTTGAATGTAAAAATCAATATACATTTGATACATTATCTATTATGGAACAATTTTTTTCTGATCATTGGAAGGACTCTTCCAAGAAGAAATGTACATAAACATTTTTAGGGTTAACTGATCATATTACTATTTAGAGGCTTTGTTGTATACTCACAATTAAGTGTATTTTCTTTTGATACTCCTTTTAAGTAAATAATATAATTTAAACTTAAATCATATATGCCTTAATTTAAAATTTTATTTTTCAGCCATATATATTTTATCTAGAAATAAAATCCATTCACAGAAAATGTGGATTTTATATCACTGCACATTTAACTAAACCCCTCAATTTTTTTCTGTTTAAACAGGGCATTTATGTCCTTCAAGACAATAAATTTCGTCTCTTGACACAAATGTCTGCAGGAAAGCAGTATTTAGAACATGCACCAAAGGTACCCTTCGATTTTATGGGGGATGGGGGGAGCTGTCTACCAGTTTGGTTTTAATTACCTAGATCTATTAATAACTTTAAATTTTATAATTCAATAGATAAAAACTCTTCTGTTTTTAGAAAGGCAGACTGTTTTAGAACAGTGGATTTGATTTATAGTTCAAAAAATAGTGATGGTTGTTGTGAAACTTGCTGCTGTTACATTTGACTTACTTAAGGGTGAAAGCTTGTCTGCCACTACCTGCCACTGTCACACAAATTCTTTCCCTTCAGAAAGCATGTGGTTTCAGAATTTATTTTTTTTTTTTAAATTCTCAAAACCCATTTGGAAGATGCTATTTGTTAGGTAAAGCAAGTGTCTGAGATGATGTGAACATTCAGAAAGATCTTCCACCAATTCAAAACAGGTTTGAGTGCAGATGCTGAGTTACGGTAATAGTTCAGGTAAAATCAGTCCCTTTGCAGAACCTATCATAGAGCACTTTGGTTCAGGGGGATTAAGAAATGGGATATTCAGTTCTATTTTATGGTTTCTTAATTCTTGATCTTAGTCCTCCCAGCTGGCTACTGTCCTTGGGATTTTTTTTTTTTGTGTTGGTGAAACATTTCTTCTATTTTGCAATACACGTTTTAAATATCTGCAGGTTTCTGTATTCTAAGGTATGGCCTGTGCAAGAAAGCTGTCTTGGACTGTTTCTCCTTTGTTGACTTTAATACCAGTTGCTAATTTTAGCCAAGTCTGGGCTGAAAATTGTTTTAAGGATATTAAGTTCCTACAGGTTTAATGGAAAGATAAAGTGACTCAAAATACTGCCTCTAACAAGAACAGTCTGTAGTGAGCTCCACTCTACCAAATACTGGAGCTTTCATCTATTAGAGACCTGGCAAAGTCTCTTAAAACCCCCTGGTTTTCTGTTGTCCAAGTATTAAGTCGTGTTCTTTAGTACTTAATCTCTATCAACAAACTTCACTGTTGACAGTCATTTGAAGTGCAACTTTGTATTTAGTATTTAGCATTCACCTGTGGACTAATCAGAGGCGGCCTATCAAATCTGGGAATAAAGAGTATTGTAACAGCTGAAGTTTCATCAATGCCTGCATGTAAGTAGTACTTGGAATAGTCAATTATTAGCTTACTTGATAACTTTCCTGACTGACTGTGTTGCTGTTATAAGCATTTTTCAAGGTGGGTTTTGTTTGAAGCTGCTGGGCCATAGAGTCCATGTGAGCTTTAGGATATGGCTTGCCACTAAATCCTTTAGTATTCAGAAAATACTGACAGAGGATAAGCCTCCATGATGTTGAGTGGAAAGCAAAACTAAAAAGTTGTACTTACATTTAGAAGCATCAAATATGTAAGGATGTCTGTCCAGAAGGTTATTTGCACAAGTAAAGATCTTTCTCTACAGGAGTCATTGAGAATGTCAGTAAGTGAAGACCACTGTAACTACATAAGCTGCTCAATTAAAAGTTTTCCACGGACTTAGCACAAGTCTTAGGTTTAGCTAACAAAACTCCTGTGATGTGGGACATGGTCAACTTACAGAAAAAAAGAAAAGAGAAAAGCTGTTCAGTATGGAATAAAATTTAAAATGCTAGATTTAAATAATGGCTCAACTGCTTACAATTAAACTGTATGATTGAAATGTTCCATACTATTTCTTTAAAAAATTTACAAGAAAACAATTATTCAGAGAAATAATTCTAATGGTAGTAATGTGATCTGACTGTGCTTTTCCTACAGGTAAATTTCAGGTGATGATACAGAAGATGTAGAGCACATTCAAATCTGGGTATCTACTTTACAAAGCCTTTGTATGTGGATTCAGTATCTTGGCTCAGTCTTGTATATAACATGTAAATTATAGCAGTGTGCAGCACAATTTCAAAATATGTAATAAATGTTCATCAAAATAACTTAACACTGTGCTTGTGTCTTGGTATGAAAATTATTCTATACCAAAGTAATAATGTTCACATGGTAAAAACTCTGTACTCTACATATTCAGCAAAACATTTCAATTACCAGAAGAGCCTGGAAGACCAGAGGCAGAGTTTGAGAACAGAGAAAAATCCTGACCAAGACTAAATTTGACTAAGAAACTAATGCATATTTTGTTGCCCAGTGTGAATGCCCAACTGCTACCTTTCCCTGTTCACTCTGAACTGGGAGGCAGCGATTGCTTTATGTGAGCCAACAGCTCACACATCATTAAAGATGTCAGGTGGAGACCTTTGTAGGAATGTAATTTGGGCAGTAGAAGAAAACTTGTTTTTACGTAGTTTATCAGTTTCTCCTGTCCCTAAAATTAGCAGCTGTTCCTTGTGTCAGAATGATTTATGCCTAAGCTCATCTATACTGGCCAAAGAAGAAAATTTATTCCACCTTACTGTGCATAAACTCAATATTAATGTAATTGTTTCTAATTGCTAGCTACAGTTTACTTCTGTAATGTACTACTCAAGAAGTAGTAATGTTTACATTTGTACTGAAACAATTGTTTCAGTAACATGCTGGCTATAGTTGAACTGCTATGCAGTGCTAAAGCTCAGGTACCAAAACTTGAAAAAACACATTCAGCCCTAACTCTGTAGATTTCTATAGTAAGGCTGCTGTTAAATAATATGGAGTGACAAAATCCACAATGTTTAAGAAAAATCTTTAAAATCCTTTAATTTTATTTAAAAAGTCCTCAGTAAGTCTGTTAGAAAAAGAGTAATAATTTGTAATGTAACCTCAGACTTCACCTAATAGCAGTGTCTATAGATTACTCATATTGTAGAAATTTTTAACCAAGAATATAGTTTACGAAGACAGGAGCTTGAGAGATGATGCTGGACACTTCAGTTACCACTTTATGATGGTGATGATGGTATTGGAGACACTGACAATCTCAGCTAAAACTCAGCTGAAGTAATTCACAGCTGTCCCAAATGCATTAGTATGAGGGTGTTTTGAAGGGATTGGGTAATACTTCAGGTCTGAACAGTGCAGTGTCTTGCTGTTCACTCTGATATAATGCTGTTTGTACTGTGGCAATGCAAAATAATGGATGTTCTCAAAACAGCCTAGGAAGGCTCGTCAGCCAGGTCACGTTGATCAAAGTACCTAGGAATGAAGTGGAGTATGGTAAGAAACCTCCAATGCAACATACTCCTTACTTCAAGCTGTCCGACCCATTGCTTTCTAGCTCATCTTTTACTGTTGCTATGACAGCTTTATGTGGCTTTATGGTTCAGGGGGCTCATCTGAAGGAAGAAATAAGCTTACTTTACTCTTTGGTGTATCTTAAATCCTTTTAGCTAAGTGTATTTGCTGCATTGGCCCAGGGTACTTTTATTGACTTTCACTTTTTAAAGGATTTAGGTTAGTACAAATAATTGCGTGTTTATGCTGGACATACGTTACTGGTTTGGGTGTAGAAGGTGCATTACCTGCTAACTAAGCAGATTATCAAGTTCAGAGCTGATATTTGTTCTTCATTCTTGCTCTCCTGGAAAACAGATAAATATTACAATTCTTTTGTTACCTGTGTCAAATAGAGAAGCTGTTACATGCCATGTTATATGTATTTCTAGTCTTTCCTACATTCTCAAGCAAACTTAGGACATGAAAAATTGATTATTAAGACTTCTGAAAAATGATCCTCCTTACTTGCTAAATTCACTTAAGTCCTCTGCAGAGTTACATCTTACCTCCAGTGCCCTGACTTCTGAACATCGCCTTGCCAACTGTCGAATAAGGGAGTGAGCTTCAGGTAGCAAAGGTTTTTCAAGGCATGCCAACAGTGCATAAAGCCATCTACCCTGTGAGGATTCAAATAACTTTGTTTTAATTCTGAGCATTTCCTTGAAGATTGAAGCATTCCTATTATACAGAGCAGGACTGAAGTGTCGGTCTCAAAACAAAACTGCATTTAAATGCTATATGCTATAACTGAATTTTGAAAACCACATTAGACACTACATGGTAGAGAGTTCTGTGTCTCTAGATAAGATTCCTGTGAGCACTGCTCCTGGGTTTCCTGGCATTTTTTGAATGCTGGCCAAGATAAAAATTATTACAGCTGATGCTACTGCAGTCTGAAGGAAGGATTATTTTAGTAATATCTAAACATTATTACTTGTAATATCTATTACATTATTACTAAACATACTACTATTAAGTTTTAATTTCATAATCTGTGAAAAAACATTCATGAAGACTGAATGTATGAACTCATCTTTGTGGAATTAGTGGTTAGATCTGCTTTAAGATTTGCACCACTGTGAAAATATGTCCTTTGATTTTTACATCTCTGAATTCTACTGCATTCTTACATACTGGTTAAAAAGAAAACGGTCATCTACAGGAAAGGACAGAATGTGAAAGGTCTTTAAGTGACTTAAAAAAATAGTGAAACTGTGCTAAGCATCATGTGATTTTTCATTCCTCTTGCTTTGTGGTACTGAAGGAGATGAGGTGCATCCACCAAGGTCTTCTGTAGATATGGTGCCATTATGCAGCTGGTGAGTCTAGTTGCAGCCAAACTCCATGCCAATGTAGTCTGTCAATCAGTTCTTGGAAGGTTTGAGTTGTCACCACATGAATACAGCTAAGCTTTCTGGTCTGTGCTGCATGTGGAAAGATTAAATGTGTCTTTGCCAACACACTGAAATGTGCCCCCAAATTAAACTGGAGGCATTGGTAAATAGTGTGGAGCACCCTGACAGAACCAAAGCTGCTGTGATCTCTCCTCTCCTAAACCCTGATATTCATCAAGCCTCGTGGCTTAAGTTAGTGGGGTGAGTGATACAAAGGGGAGGGAGTTTGGGCACTTTTTGTCTGTATCTGTTATGTGTGGAAGGGGCTTCAGCTGATCTGTAAGCTCTAAGTGTAAGTTAGCTGAAGAAGAAACTGGTAACAGCCAAGATTTTACCTCCTTGCCAAGTGACTGTGACCCCTTGACAGCCTCTACAATTTTGGGAGCTTGTTAAAAAGAAAGCAGCTGAAGTGGGGGATTGGGATTTATTAGAAAAATAGGTCCACCAAAAATGTTGGAAATGCAGAGTGCTGAAATGAATGCTGCTTGTAATGAGCCCATGGCCTTTCCTGTTTTTAAAGCAGCTCCTAATTCAGGACAAAATAATAGCTATCACATTTTTGCATGGAAGTTCGTGCAAGACCTCCAGGCAAAGGTGGCTAAATATGGTATTAATTCTTCAGAAGTAATGCAATTAATTCATGTTATTAATGCTGATGTGCTTGCTCCGTATGATATTACGCATCTTGCTACAATTTTGTTTCAGCCAGGTGTATTTCAAAATACCTGGAGACAATTAGCTGAGAAAACAGCTTTGAATAACATGTAATTATGTCAGCAGGACCCCTGTCACGCTGTAGGAGTTGACACCTTGGCAGGCAATGGACCTTTTTCTAATCCAGATTTACAGGCAAGACGGGACCCTCTAATTTTGGCACAGGCTCAACAATTAGGTATGAGTGCTTTAATTAAAACAATGGAAATGGCAGCTCCCAAATAGAGATATGTTACTAAACAACAAGGGATAAAGGAAACCTTTTTGCAATTCGTAGAAAAGGTTGCTGCAGTTATTGAGAAACAAGTAGATAATGAAAATTTGAGACAAATTCTATGCAAACAATTGGCTAGAGATAATGCGAATGAGGACTGCACAAAAATATTGAGTCTTTGCCATGAGATCCCTCTTTAGCTGATATTGTAACTTTTTGCTCTAAAGTTGGCACAGTTGAGCATAAAATGGCTGCTCTGGCAGCAGTACTAAGGCCTCCACAAGAATGTTTTACTTGTGGAAAACAACGGCATTTAAAGGCACAATGCCCACAAAATTATGAACGAAAAGTAAAATCTTAAATAAATGCAGGTTATAAAGTGAATTGTAATTGCTGTGGTAAATTGGGTCATTATGCTAAACAATGTAGATCAAAATATGCAAATGGACAGCAATTGCAGGGAACTGGGAAAAATGCAAAGGGGCACGTGGGGGCACAAATACCCTGACAACAACCACAAGCCCTCCCAGCATTGCAAAGCTATCCATTTGCAAACAATACTCAGGGGCCACAAGTGGCTCTGCAGGGATTGCTATACCCACTGCTGACACAGAGACCATTTTGACAAGACAAATAAAAGTGCTTCTTGATGCCTATGGTCTCATAGGGTTTGAGTGCCTTTTTAGTGGGAAGTGCTAGTAGTACTATTCAAGGTATTAATGTACATTTAGGCATTGTTGATTCTGATTGTTTGGGACAAACTCACACTATGGTATCGGTCAGTGAACCTATTATTATTAAAAAAACAAAACCAACTTGTATTGCTCAACTTGTTCCTTTTGTGAGTTGTGTTCCAAGTGCGATGAGCTGGAGTCTTGGTACAGGAGGTTTTGGGTCTACACGAGCACCTCAGGTATTCTGGACTCAAAAAGTGACAGCTCAACGCCTGGAAAAACAATGCGTTGTCATGGCTAAGGGATATCACCCAGAGACCATAACAATAACAGGTTTGATGGACACAGGAGCAAATGTAACTGTAATGTCACGATTTTTTGGGTTTACCTGCTATTGTGATTAATGTAAAACATCCTGAAGGCCAACAAGCTAACATCAAGCTGTATGTCACCAATGCCCCCACATAATTTATGGGGACAAGACTGTTTATCCCAATGGGGTGTCAAAATCATTATGGATTTTTAATAGGGGCCACTGTGATACAGGGCTTTAAACATCCAGCCTGACAGATAAACCTTGTCTGGATTGATCAGTGTCCCCTCCCTACTGAAATGCTTATTGCCCTGCAAGAATTAGTAGCAGAAAAATTGCAGCCTGGACATAACGAAGAATCATTTAGCCCATGGAATACCCCTGTTTTTGTGATAAAAAAAGAAATCAGGAAAATGGAGTCTTTTGCACAATTTATGGCAGATAAATGCTGTGATGGTCACAATGGGAGTTTTACAATCAGGGCTTCCAACACGCACAGTGATCCCACAGGGATGGGAAATAACTATCATTGACTTAAAAGACTGCTTTTTTATCATTCCATTGGCTGAACAAGATAAGGAAAAGTTTGCTTTTATTATGCCCTCTTTAAATCATGCTGAACCTAACAAAAGATATCAATGGACACTTCTTCCTCAAGCAATGTGAAATTCTCCAACTATTTGCCAATGGTTTGTGGTGCAGGCCTTATCAAAGGTGTGAGAGCAATTTAGTAATTGTTATTGCTATCATTATATGGATGATATCTTGTCTGCATCCAAAAATAGACAACAATTATCAGCTCTTGAACAATGTGCTGTAACAAATTTGAAAACTTTTGGTTTAGTTATTGCCTCAGAGAAAGTACAGAAACAGATGCCTTGGAATATTTGGGGTTGATAATAACCAATACTCAGATTGTGCCTCAACCTGTAAAATTAGACATTAAAATTAAAACTGCTTCTGATGTACAGAAATTGGTTGATGCAATAGCTTGGATTAGATCATACTCAGGGATAACTAATCAAATGCAACCTTTGTTTGAATTATTGGGAGGGATCACGTCTTCTACTGATGAGAGACATTTGACTGCTGAAGCAAAAAAGGTCACAGAAGAAGTTAAACAGTTTGGATATGCAACTTTTTAACAGGATAGATACTTCTGTTGGTGTGCAACTATTTATTTTAAAAAATCATGAAATATCATGGAATATTGTGTCAATGGAATGATTGGGAAGATAAATTACATATTTTAGAATAGATATTTTTATCTTTCGGATCCCAAAAAACAGCTGCAGGATTTTATGAACTTTTTGCAGATATCATTATCAAAGGTTGCAGATACTGTCACGAAATCTTAGGCTACAATTCTGCAACTACTGTGATACCTGTCCAACAATGGTATTTTGAATGGTGTTTTCAAAATAATAATGAATTGCAATCTGCTTTATCTTATTTTACAGGCCAAATAACATACCATTTACCTTCTCATCCTATTTTGACTTTGACTAGGGATATTCCTTTCCAGAGGAAACAAATTTGTTCTCTTCCAGTGGAAGGTGTAACAGTTTTTATAGATGGATCAGGGGAAACTGGGAAAGCTCCTGTAGCCTGGAAAAAGGATGATCATTGGGAATATGAAGTGATGATTCAACAAAGGTCTTCTCAATTGGTTGAACTTTGTGCTGTACTTTTGGCATTGATTTATTTTCTAATCCTGTAAAGATAGTTACTGAATTTAAACATTTAGATCAAGTTGTGTTATGTAATATAAAGGGGAAACCATTATTTGTCATGTTGCTGAAATTATGGACTGCTATTTGTAATCAATAGCATTCCTATTTTATTATGCATATTTGTAGTCATACACTGCTACCTGGAATTTTTGTTGAAGGTAATGTTTATGTGGATTCCCTTGTGGCTGCTAAGGCAGTCAAAAGTCAAAGTCAAAATGGTACTTATTGTGTTACAGCAAGCTGTTTTATCTCATCAATTTTTTGACCAAGGTGCTCAGGCATTACAGTAACAATTTAAGTTATCACACAGTGAAGTAAAATTACTTATTTCTTCTTGTCCTGATTGTCATATGACTCGTATTTCACAGTATTATGGTACCAACCCTAGAGGTTTACTCCCTTTGCAAGAATGGCAAACTGGTGTTACAAAAATGCCTGAATTTGATTGTTCAAAGTATGTTCATGTTAAAATTGATACTTTTTCTCATACCATGTTTGCATCAGCATTTGCAGGTGAAGCAGTTTGGGATGTTGTCATTTTCGCCATGCCTTTTCTATTTTAGGTGTTCCATCGCATATAAAGACAGGTAATGGCCCGGAACATGTTTCACAAAAACTTCAAACTTTTTTTGTGCTTGGGGCGTTGATCATTCTACTGGTATTCCCCATATTCCAACAGATCAAGCAATTACTGAATGTTCTCATGGTGTTTTGAAGTGCCAGGTTCAAAAACAAAAAGAGGGAATGCAAAGGGAGCCACCTCAAGTGAGATAAGATAAAGCTGTTTATGTGTTAAACTTTTTGCATCCTTTACCTGACTCACAACTGTCTCCTATATTTTATCATTTTTCTTTGAATTCTAAACAGCCAAATTTTCGCAAAAATATTAAGGTATGGGTTAAGGATTTAATTATTGGAATGTGGACTGGCCCAGTGGAATTAATAACGTGTGGAAAGGAATATGCCCGTGTTTTGACAGAGAATGGTCGTCATTGGGTTTCTGCTCATTGTGTTAAGCCTTACCTGGAGTACACAGGAAGTAACAGAATGCATAGTCCCACAACTGAAGCAGAATGTGTGGGTGATACTGGCCAACAGGTGGATTGAAGCATGGACCCTCAAAGAACATGTTGTGAAAAAGATAATTCAGGGCAAAGCAAATGGGGATATTGACTCATGCTGAAAACCCAAATCCAAATTGGTGGATATTACCTTTACTTTAGTTCTTTAAAGAGGTTGGCAGCACTGAGTAATGTGTCTTGTTCCATTTCCCTTTACATAAAACTTACTGTCCCAAAATAGAGGAGCTTAATGTACCTGGGGGGGGGAGGTGTTGCCTTTGTATAAGGGTGTTGAATTAGTAGCTAAAACTCCATGCCTTAAACAAGTAGGTTAGTTGCCCATTATGATAGCAGCAGCCAGTTGTAAAGTTAAGTGGAAGCTACTTAGTTCTAATTGGTGACTGCAGTGATGACTTGGTCTCTTAGCCACAAAAATGTAACTCCGTGTAGAGAAAAATTTATTTAACTAAAAGTGAAGGTAATGTTCTGCCATGTGTCATTGAGGGACTGTGAGGTATGTAACAGCATCTGAAAATCCATTTTCCATGTGCCTTGTTGGTGGTTTTTTTACTGTTGGCTCATGGTTATGGATGTCAGGATTTTGAGGGCATGTGTCATATATGGGCTTATCAGATCACAGTGGGTCAGTTCACAGGAGCATTCTAGATTTGAAGGAGTTGGTCACTTGCAGGTGGATGAAGGATGGGAATGATTGAATGGTTTCCTTGCAAGTTGGGGTATTACTGAACGGCTTGGGATATTGTTGGAAGCGGGATTAAGAACTTTGCTGGTGGTTGTAATCATTGTTTTGTGTCTACCCTGTCTGCTTGGATTTTTGCAAAGGGCCCTGCAAAAATCCTTAGCAGTAGTGTTTGTAGTTCAAATACAAAAGGGGGGAATTGTGGAAAGGGCTTCAGCTGGTCTCTAAGCCGGTAGTTTAAGTTAGATGAAGAAGAAATTGGTAAAAGCAGTGTTTAGCCCTGAAAGGAATTTCACCAAGGTCGTTGGCATGGAAACAGAGGAGTGAAGAAAGAGGGAGATAAACAACCTACATCTGGTAGAAGTGTACTTGGAAAAGTTTTGTGAATGTTGGTTGTAAAGAGCAGTGGAGACTTTTTGTGCCAATGAACATTGTGTTTATTTTTTGTGACCAATGAGTGGAGTGTAAACTTTGTTAAGTGTATAAAAGACAGCATGCTGTGATAATAAACAGAAGCCTTTTGAAGATTCTACTGTGTCACTTTGTGTGTCATGACTGTCACAACAATGAGTTATGTTTTATAATTTTAGCCAAAGACAAAAACAACTTCCAAAGACAATTGTGAATACTCATTCAGTATCTAATCAAGAAAGTTTTGAAAGTAACAATATGATATAACCATCTAAAGAACTCTTTAGAAAATTAAAATAATGTAATAGAAAACTGCAAACTATTTGTTTAATGCATTCATGTGCAAGTAGTTAGAATAAATTAAAATTTACCAGTTCTGGAGTAAATTTTTTCTCTCCAAACCAGCTTATCAGGTATTCTAAGACACTGGTTACTGTTGCCTTCAAAAGAGGAACAGAAAGAGACAATATAGTATCTGCAAAGTTTTGTTTTGCTGCTCTTATACCTGAAGGATTTTATTATATAAAAAGTATTTCTATTCCACAGTATTTATTCCAGGTTGAAGTTACATGTAAGGGTAAAGTAAGTGTTAAAGTACCACTTTTTGTAAAAAACTTTGTATGAAATGAAATAATTTTCTGTGTTAACGAAAAGTTATAGATAAGTAGCTGCAGATTAGGAAATAAGTATCACACTGGTTAGTTGGTTGTGCATAATGGTGGCAAGTGAGAAATGTAGTAAAGAAAAGTGTGATTCTCCTAGCCTTGCAATGTACATAAAAGTTCACAATCAAATTGAAGGACTGCACTTAAAACACTAAATGAGAAATTTAAAAACATTGTAAAGCACCTATTGGGGTATTCAGCAAAAATCCAAACATTAAATGTGCTATAGAGAAACTACAAGAAGATACTTTCAGAACTAGTCATGAAAAATCTTTGCTTGTAAAGTTATTTGTAGCTGAATGTGAGATAACGAATACATATTTTCCTTCTGAGTGTACAATGAATAGAATTTGTAATAAACAACTGCCTACTCTAGGCAAAGAAATATAGGTAAGCTTTCTGCAACAGACATGAAAAATAATGATTTAGGCAATGTCACTATATGATTCTAAGAGGTAGGCTTACCTGATTCATCCTGCTTACAATACTTAGCAAAGGGGGAAAGCCCACCTGAAAAAACAAGCAAGGTGGAAAATGCAAACATTATCACAAACATTTTTGTTCTAATTTAGAACATACTAAAATTTTAATGTGATGTTCAGACACTTATAATGATTTGAAAGTCTGTTCTGAGCTTTGAAATTTATTAAAAATGTATCTTCAAGAAAGTTAAAGGTCCAGTGACGTATCAGAGCACCTTGCTTCTACTGTTACTTGTTAAAGTTTTGATTTTTCAAAACGATGCAGTAAAGAACATGTTTGAAAGGTGTCACATATGAGGAGGGTAACCACATATCACTATGCAACAAAACACTAAAGCAGACTATGAAGAAAGCTTTCATTCTGTACAGTGAGAACAAAGTAATGACTTTAGCTGATAAGAGGTAAAGGAACTCTTCAAATTTTGCCTGAAGACATAGACTTTTTCTGTTTCACTTAATTTCTGCATAAAAAGAATGTACACTGGGACTTTCTGGGCTCACCAGAGCCTACTTTCTACTTGGCACAAAGTGGTAATAAACAGTAGGATTGTTTCTGGGGGGCGCTAGTCTAGAAAACAGCTGCTGAAAATTAAATAGAAGTCCTATACTCACCTTCATGTAATCAATTCCTAAATTTTCATTATCAGATAGTGCATCTATTTCTGAGTATACTCTTTCACCGAGGCAGAACTTCTTCCAGCCTTCTTCATCCTCTGATTTTGGCTGAAGTAAATAAAAATAAATGAAAACTCTGAAATACTATGATCTTGAGGACACTGGAAACAAGACTTGATAATACTCATAAATTGTGGCATGCAATTATAAAGCAAGATTAACTGTGAATTCAATAACTGGGAAAACAAACCACAGAGCACTGTTATGAATTCTACTCACCATAGTAACATTGCTGTCCAAGTGTTGTGACCGCCAGTGATTCCTGTGCTTGTTCAGGCTCTGAGTAATTAAAACAAAGACAAATCCCAATTTAACTCTGCAGTTATTTTATCCTAGCCACAAGGTCTCTTCATTATTCTTAAAATGTATGATCAGTATGTATTATGACTTTATATAAATTAGTAGATACATAGCCAGCACAACTGGCTAAATATTTCCCATGCCTCTCTCTTAGCAGAAATGTAATTAAGATGCTCATGCTGGGATTTTGGAAGTAATGTTAAGGCTGAAGGCATTTTGAAGTCTATCACATAAGGTTAAGCTGAAGTAGCAAGCTTTAATAGTCTTCCAGACTTTGCTTGTTAGAACAATCTTAAGAAAAAAAACCACTTTTATTTAATCCAAAAGCACACATAAAGCCAATATCCTGTTTCCAACAGGGGTCTGTATCTGTATCAGACAGAATTGTTTGAAAAAAGGCAAGTGTGGTTTCTTAGCACACTTCTTCTACCTGGCAAGAATCCTGTGTAAAACAAATTGGCTTAAAAGTTACTTGTAGAGAACTGTAAATGTTCTGTAGCAGAAGAAACTTGTCTCCTACTCTGAATGTTATTGTAACTGTATAAAAGACCACTAAAAAACACTGTAAGTAACAGCAGCTGATGCAGTGGTTGAAGTGAATTCTGATGCTCTTTTTTGGTTTTAAATACTTTTTAGGGTAGTCTCATATTTCAGTGTTAATTCTGGCACAGATAAGAAGACAATTGATTTCAGCATAAAAGAAATCCCTATACAGTGACTAAGCCTTTAGATGCCAGTCTCCTCTGTTCTGTTAAAACCTTAGATTATGCCTAATATACAGGATGCAATGTGATCCCTTGCAGAAGCAGGGGTAGCTCAGTTACTGTTTACAATGTAGATGCAGTGGTACAGATCTCCTCCTTCAATAAATTTTCTTCCCTGAAAAAACATGGTACATGAACTGATGCAGAGCTCAGTGCTAAAGCAGCTCCTAGCTGGTCACAACTCAGTACTTGAAGTACTCCTACAATGCAGCATCAATGCACTGTAAACATGCTCTCTGCAGCACTGGAGTCACAAATTATATCTTTATTATATACTCCATTTCACCCTGTTTGAACTGTGCATACAGAATAGTAGAATCATGGAATGATTTGGATTGGAAGGGACCTTCACAGGTCTTCTAGTCCAACCCCTCTTCCATGGGCAGGGACATCTTCAACTAGATCAGGCTCAGAGCCCCATCCAACCTGACCTTTAGTGTTTTGAGGGATAGGGAATCCACCCCTCTCTGGGCAACCTGTGCCAGTGTTTCATCGCCCTCATTGTAAAAAAATTCTTCCTTATATCTAATCTAAATGAATCCTCCTTCAGTTTAAAACTTTAGTAAAGCTTAGCTGAACTTAGAACCTTTACCTTTTGAGACTGTTTAATTTTCTGTTCTTGTTATTTCAAATGGGGTGCAAATGTATCAGGAAAGATTAAAATCTACGCTAACTCTACAACCTTAAAAATATGTTTTACCAAATCAGTATTTCTCTTCATAATTGGTTGCCAACAGGTTTCTAAATGGACTGTATGAATGGACTTTGTGAATCTCCTGATGGGTTAGAATCCACTTGGTTCCTAGTTAATGTTGAGTTCTGCAGAACATTTCCTGCCAGCAGTATGTTTTAATATAACTGCATAACATCATAGGGGTTTTTGTCCTTCCTCAACTACGCCATATCATGTAATATAAATAAGGACACATTTTTATTGAAGGAGAATTTCTTAAACGTGACTCTCCAGAGTTTTATCAAGAGGTTTAAAAGCCACACAGTATATGCTCAATTAGCTCTCAAGAACTTGAAATACTTGCCTATAAACATCTATCCTGCTACAAAATCATAACATTTCTATACTAGATATAAAGTTACCCCTGTAAAGCACAGGTATGTCCTATCTAGACTGTGTAAGACCCCTCACAGACTATCTTGTACCTGACGAACAGCTGAGAAATTGGCCACTTGCTGCTGCTGCCACTTGAGTGTTGGAGAGTATCCCTCAGGAGCAGGCTGACATCCAGAAATCTGAGAAAACACTGGCAATAATTACAATGTAAAGAGAGCTTTGTAAGAAGAATCCTTAAGAACAAGAGAATCAGTAAATGTTTACTGTCGGGTAAACAATATCCTTTAAATCTTCATCTAAGAAAGGTACTTTCATAACCACATCCAAGGCTGAGTTAAGATTTTGGTTTAGATAAATTATCTTTTGTTTGACTCTTCTCCTATGTACATAAGAAGGAAAACTAAGTGTTCAAAATGTATTGTCAAAGAATTACTTAAGGTCTTTGTTTGAGCAATTGTTCTGCTTTAATCTCTCTGCTCATAAAAAGGAGGATGCTGTTCCTTATCTAAGACAGATACTATCAGTCTTAGGCATTCCACCTGTCAAAATAGTAAGTTGTGGAAGACAGAAGACCATAAAACCACCTAGGAAATTAGGTCTGATAGTTAAGTAGATATAACCTCTTTAAAGGTTAGCATGAAAGAGTTATTAAACAAAATCTTTCTACAAGTCTTTAAAAATGTCACTACACACAGATGAGACAGATGAAGAGAATGGCTACAGAAGTTACAAGGTCATGTCAGTATTAGAAACTTTCTTTGAGAAATCTAGTAGTGAATTCTTAGATTACATTGTTGTCATTGGAGAAAGGCAAACTGTTTGAAGTAGATTAAAAACCAAGCCGACAGGGCAATACAACATTAGAAAAATCTGCTTCAACAGTAAGGAAAAGTTCCAATAAAATATTCCTTCCAAAAGGAAAGAAGTGGTGCTAGAATTTCATCTAACTTTAGTAAAGCTTAGCTGCACTTACTAACCTTACGCTAGATATAGACTTAAACCCAAACAGAGGTATGGATATATTTTTGTTCTAAAATTCATGCATGTTTTATCATAAAATAATTCTAAAATTTAATGCAATATTTGATTTTCTCAGACGGTAAAATAGTCTGCTGTGTATCAAATAGTATGGGGATTATCAATTTAATCAGTTAGAAAGACTGCTGTTACCCAGCAGCTGAGCAGGGATTTCTTCAAACACAGACCTTTAATTCTGCAGATACTTTCAGAATCTAGCAGAGCTATTTAGTTATGCCACTGACTCCCCAAAATTAATACAATCATTATAGTAAAATCTTTCTCCTTTTTTTTTCCCCCTCTCAAAACGTGTAAAAGCTCTCAAACTTACTGAAATGTTTACTGTTGGCTTCTTTTTTAATTTTCTGGGATCTATTTGTGCCACGACCACGTCAGGACATCGCGCTGCTTCAATCCTACAAAACAGAATCAAGCAGGCTGCATTTTTTTTTTTTTTTTCCTGTAACAGGTCAATACAGATCGGATGTCTTTGGAATACTCATAAAATCATGGAGGGATGCATCAAGATCATTGAGTCCAGCTCGGTGCACAGGACAGCCCAGAAATCACAGCCTGTGCCCGAGGGCGCTGTCCAAACGTTTCCCGAGCACCGTCAGGACTGGTTCTGTGATCGCTGCCCTGGGAGCCTATTCTCGTGCTCAACCACCCTCTGGGTTAGGAACCTTTTCCTGATATCCAGCCTAAACCTCCCCTGACACGCCTTCAAGTCGTTTGCTCAAGTCCTGTCGCCGGTCACGAGAGGGAAGATATCGGTACCCGCCCCTCCTGCAGGTGTGTAAAACACCGACTGTGCCGGGAAGGGCAGCACCGCACGGCCGCCCGGGCGCGCCCCGACACGAAGCCCGGCCCGGGCAGCACCGGCTGCCGCGCCGTTCTCGCAGGAAGTGACGAACCCGACCCCGGCCCGCCCGCCCCGCCACTCACTGGACGCGCTTCAGATACTCCTGGGGCGTCCTGGGAGGCACGGTGGGGTCGAAGTCCTCGGCCAGGTCACAGTCGCCCACGGGCAGCAGCCGCGGCATCAACTCCTCCAGGCCCGGCTCCATGGCCGCGCCGCCCCGGCGGCACAGCCCGCTCGGCTGTGGCTGCTCTCGCGAGAGCGGCAGCAGGGCGGGGCCGCCCGGCGCCGGCAGCGCGCGGGGGCGGCGCTGTCCCCGCGGAGCCCTCAGGGCCGCCCGGGCGGGCGCGCTCGGGCCGTGCGCGCCCATGAGGGAGCCTCGGGCTTGCGCTCTGATTGTCGCCGTCTGCTCTGCGCGTCCTGGTTGCCCTGGAAACCACCCGAGGGGAATAAAGGAAATATGGCCAAAGAGCAGTGGCAGAAGCGGGTTTGCCAATTCACTACCCATCAAACCAGGGCTATTTTTGTGGTGAATAGGTGTAAACCTTTAATAACTTCTTTCATTACGGCCTGTGCCATTATTCTAATACACCGTAGTTTTTGCCAACTGTTCTTTAAAGCTCACCCCTTAGTACTCTCACATTTTACCTGTGAACACACAGTATTCATATTATTTGTCCCTTCCTTGAAATGCGTTGAGATCTGGGGTTAAAATGACATAGAAGTTAATGGTTATAAATTTACACGGCGTTCCCATTCTGGAAGGGTCAATGCCTGAGTTGTTGCAGTATGAGTTTTTCTGAAGACTGTAGTGGGGGAGCACCCACATGCCAGAGAGCAAGGTAGCATTTGCACAAAAGGTAGCATTTGCAAATTTTTTTTCCCATGTAAGATAAAAAACAGAAGGATGATGCCATAATCATTTACATTGTGTATTATGAAATTCCTGTTACACAAAATGTAACTATTAATTCTGCACACAAAATACACGAAATGTAGCTATTAGTTCTGAATGCAAAGTCTATTTAGATCTAATATTTCCTAGTAGTTTTAGATACTTTTGACATAAGTTTAAAAGAAAGCTCTTTTTTTTTATCCCCTGCAAGTCTGTATTTCAGTAGTTCTAAACAAACATCTACCTTAACTCCTCCTCTCCAATGGCTTTTGTTTGTTTTAAAGTGTTTCCAAAAGCACCTACGTGTACCAGGGAGTTTTATTTCTGAAACCCGGATCTAACGTCCTAGGCGAGTATGCAACAATTGCAGTCACCACTAGAAATAAAACCTGCTTAGTTAAGCCTACAGTGATAACTTTGGAAAGGTTGACTGATGATCAAGACAAAAGCTTTGGTGAGTCCAGCTATATAAAATTAATTTCTAGTATTTTAGTAATATTCAGAACTTATTTTTCCTATTTGTTGTGAAGTCCAGAACTATGAACAGAAAGAGAATCCACAGATATAAATACACTTTAAATATACTTTCTATCTTTAGATCACTTTTTCAGCAACTTTCTATTGATACTTTTTAAACAAAGCAACATATTTTTAATTAAGATAGTCTTCTACAGGTAATAAAAATGTTCCTAACATGTCTTACCAACAATTCTGACGCAATGGCTAGCAAATATGACTCAGTGGAGAAAGAGGAAAATGAAACTGGAAATGGACATATGTATATATTTCTCCTCAACTGCTTAGGTATTAAGGAAGAGTATTTTTCCAAAGAAAGGGTGAGCTGCATTAAGGGATATGCCCTGTTGGCTTAAAAAAACCAAACCAAACCAAAACAAAACAGAAAAAAAAAAAAAAAAAAAACCACCAAAAAACTTTAAATTCTGCATTATGAAAAATTAAAACACTTTCAATCTACATTCTAGGTATGAAGATGGGGAGCTAACAAAACATTTTCTTATAATGAGTAAATGAGTTTATATCTATTTTCTATTTTTTTCTTTCTCCTTTATTTTCTCTCTGATTCACACCATCATAACACCTGCAAGACTTTACGTTTAGAGCATTGGATTATTATATAATGAAATTTATTGTGCTGAAGATTAATTAAAAATATTGAATATCTTTTATTAGTAGTGAACTTTTAGAGTAGTATACTTTCCTGTTTTCCCTTTTTGCCCTTTGAGTGTCTTAAAATGTCAGCTGCCTCTTTTATTTATAGAATTCATCCTCAGTTTAGACTTCCTGACTTGCTTATTTTTTAGGTAATTTTCTGAAAATGTTTCACAAGGTATTTGAATACTTTTGAAATTACAACACTGAGTCACTTTCTGTGCATCTGTTTGAAGTTTGCAGTGTTGTGGGGTTTTGGGGTTGGTCTTTTTTTCTTTTTTCTTTTGAGTTTAGAGTGAGGATGTTACATGTTATTGGCAAGCTCCTTTTTAATACTCCCATAAATGGCAGTGAGATTTGTGGAAAAGGAAATTTAAAATCCCTCCTGTAAATTCTGCTGTTGTTTACCTGTTCATGTTTTTAGGCTGAAGAGGACTGATAAACCATACTGGAGATAGTAATGGCAAAGAAATTCTATCATAATTACATTTGACATATAAGAAAAGAGGATAAGGTTGTTTTAGTTATTTCTATTTGCTTGATGGTCACAGAATGTTTTCTGAGTTACAGTGAGGGAGGTAGGGTACGGTAGTCAGTCAGCAGAATGTTTTTCAGTCCTCCCCCATGTCTGGATTAGTTGCAGTAAGACGTCTCAGGAAAGACAGAGGTTACTGGCCTTTCATGACAGGCTTGTTAAAAACAATTCCTGAAACTGAAGAGTCACTATAACTTGGGTTGGGGGATAAAAAGCTGACCACGCTAACAAAAAACCTGGACAAACACATATACTACTGGCTATGTAATAATTACCGTAGATAGTAAACAAACGTATCAAATATTTATAAATACGAGATAAAGGATTGTTTCAGGCTAAACCCCTCAGCAATATATTTTCAATATATATTTTTTCCCCAGGCACTCAGAAGAAACATGTAAACAATCTTACAAATTAAAAAGTTGCCATAAGTACACGTGATGGAAGACGAGAACGAGCAAGGTGAGCTCAAGGACTCCCGGAAGCCCGGCTGTTTCGGTCCCGAGAAATCCCGTGCCGGACAGAGCAGTGTAACCAGCGGCGGGGCCGCGGGCAGGCAGCCCCGGTACTCGCGGGCACAGGCGCAGCACGGGAGCACTGCCGGCGGGGAGAGAAGGCAAAACTGCCCCCGGTAGCCGGGATGCCTTTTTTCCTGAATGGATTTGGGATCGAGATGCAGACGACCGACCTTCAGAAGAAAGCCGAACGGGGCAAGCGAACACACACGCGAACAGGAGCTGTCAAGGCGGCGAAGCGACAGCCGGAGCTGTGGGACGGCTGAGGCCGGGGAGGCCCGCGGGCTGCCCTCGGGGCGGGGGAGCGGCGGAGCTCAGCCCGCCCCCGCTCTCTGCCCCTTGACGTGGCGCGGACTCTCCCATCAGCCATGTTGATGCGTCGGCAGCGCCGGGGCGGCTGCGAGCGAGCGGGCGGGCGGGGAGAGCGAGCACAGCGGGAGCAGCGGCGGCGGCCGGGACGCGGGTGAGCGGGCAGGGCGGCGCTGAGGGGGCAGTGCGGGGCGCGGAGAGCCCGAGCCGGCGGAGCTGGGGTGCCGCGGGGAGGAGAGGCGGCAGCCGTGCTCCCCGCGCCGGGAGGCACGGGGGGCACCCCGGGCCGCGGGGCCCCGCACGGCTGGCGGGCCTGGAGCGAGCGTGGTGCGAGCTCCCCGCGTCCCTTCCGTGGCAGCGGGGGCTCTCCGGGTGCCCGAAACTGCTCTCGGGGCCCCCGGCGGCCTGAGGGTCCGAGGCTACTGCCGGCCTCTGGTCAGCACTGCCCGCGGCCTCCCGGGCCGGGGCTGGACGAGCGCCCTTCCCTTGCGGCGGGGAGCGCCCGCCGGGCCGGGGCTGCGAGAGCGGCTCCCAGCAGCCCCCAGCTCGGCCGGGGTTGCCGGCGCTCGGGTAGGGCCGGCGGGGCACGGCCTTCCACAGCCGGGGGTAAAGGGCGGCACTCTCCGGCAGCGCTTGTGGTGCTCCTGTCCCGGAGCTCTGCTCTACCTACGCCGCCGTGCCACTGACGGGGGTGCCTTGCAGTGAAGCTACAAGAAATGCAGGTTCTGCTGCGTTTGATTATGTATTTGATTTTTTAAATTTCGGGAGGTTATCACATACCGTGGTTGTTAAAAAAAAAAAAAAGTTTTAAGTGAGAGGTCTGGGAGAGCCCACTTGGAGGATGACTGTGTTGAGTGGTGAAAATGTCAGCAACTTGCTTTAGATAACTATTTAAACCATTCTGCTCGTGTATTTTAGTTCCTCCTTGGAGCTGAAATGGATTTTTATCTGATATATGATTTGGGCATAAAAATTAATTAAGGGTTTATTATTAGTCTCTTTTACCATGTTGTTAGTGCTTAATAAACTGAGAGGTGTGTTATAAGAAAAGTGTGCAGTGAACTGTACTAATTTAGTGGTAGTGAAATGGGCTCTATGAGGAACTTTGATCTATCTATGCTGGAACTCTTACAGTGCTGTAGAGAAAAATGTTTGATTTTGTTTGTATAAGTGTGCAAGGATTAGGGAACATTATTTCGGAGATATTCTGTATTGGGACATATTTATATGTGATGTGTAAACGTTTAAAGATGCTCAGTCAACCAGTGACTCTCAATGCAATTCAAGTGTGGCTTCTTTTGTGACACACAGTTCAGATTGTTATGGTGCAAGGTTGCAAGGTAGATTCAGCCTTGGCACGGGGAGGGAGGAAGCAAGCCAGAAAGGACTTCAGTTTTTTCTGGATATCCTAATCTGCAGCAAAGGTAAAGCAGTGACACCCCAAAGTGGGAACTGTTGCTGTTCAGCTATTCTGAAAATCCCTTCTCTGAAGTTTTCTGAGGTGGGCAGTGTGTATTTTCTGTCATTCAGGTGTCTGAAATATGGTGTGTAGCCTGTAGGCCAGGAGGGTTTGCTGTTGTTAAATGATGCAAAACATCTCCACACCTATCTCAGGAAATGTGTCTGCATAGCTGTAACAATGGTACCGAGAGTAACTTGTTAGACCAAGAGTTTCACATTTGATGAATGATGAAATAGGTAAGCATTATTGGCTCTTGAAAAGAGTAGAAGAAAAGGTGGAGGACAGCTTCATTGATAGCCACTTTTGCCTTCTGAATAGGAAACCCATACTTAATAGAAAATAACAGTTTTTAACTCAGTAAATCCAGAAAACCGTTTATGTATCTATGTGCACGTGATTAGTCACTACACACTGATGTTTGTACATTGCCCTTTCAGGAGCAATAACTGAGTGGTAAAAGTAATATCCATGTACAGCCATTTCAAACATAGCTAGAGTAAAATCTGGAGAAAACTCTTTGAAGTCCAGGACAGAAAGTGTGACACGTTGCAGTGTTTGGTGCTGGGTATATAGCTGCTGCCAGTGGATGGCTGA